>CANTUV010000059.1:35005000-40005000 GCA_947685225.1 Garcia nutans
GCTTGACAAGAAGTTTTTCATTAAATTGTTCAATGAAATCCACCTTCTTATAAATCCACCTTCTTATTTCGATGAAGCAGATGGTTGAAGGCTTTGAGAACTGTGCCATCCTCAATTGATAAAATCTTAAGAGGAACATGGCTGCTTGCTCTATTGGAAATTAACAACATAATGCCCGGACTGATGCAAATAATTTAACAAGTTAGACAATTAAAATCCTAAGCGTAAGTATGACTGAATGCATCATATGTAGTGAGATAATAAGAGAGGGTGAGAGGTCACCTGATTTTGATTTCTTGTACATGTTTATCCGATATAGAGTACAGCATTGTATAGTTTTTAAGGTCAAAAACCTTGTATACACTGACCGTAATGATTAATTAACATAATGTCAGAGTTAAAAACAAGACATTTTGCAATTGCACATTACACAGATAGAAAGTTACCTGTCTTGTGCATAGTAGGTTAGGACCTTTCCATTAACATCATCAAATTCTACAAACCCAGGCCACTTCAAAGACTCAGACTCAAAAAGAGCAAAACCAGCATCTGGCTTGCCCCTCCTTATGTACCTAAATATTTAAATACAAATACATGCATCATATAATTTCATGCGTAAAATAAAAGGCTTGAAAAGATGGATATAAACAAAGAGAAGATATTAACACACTCGATTCTAGTTGATCTGCACTTCAAGGAACTGAAGTTGTCTGAAGCATAAACTGACACTGTGATTAGTGAATCATTGTTCTTTTTATAGAACAAGCTTCGAATAACTTCATCATGACTCACATTCAAAAAACATATCCTCTGGTTTGTCTCTGCATTTAGAATAGCCAACAAATGCATGAGATACAAGCGTCTTCCCTTGCTTGGAAAATAAAGATCCTTAATCAATGATAATATTTCTTTGTAGTATCATAATTGCTGTTATTACCTCTGCTAAAAGCTGCACACACACCAGAATGTGCAAGAGCAAAAACAATATCTCATGCAGCCACAATCTCAATAACCTTCATCCTCTTCATCAAAAAGGGTAGCACTACCGAGCAATGGCCCTTGGGATCTTGAGTATCATACTCCTCCTAATCAGAGTAAACCAAACACTTAAAAATCTATATTGCGACCAAAATAAAAATAAAAGAACACAGAACATTTCATGCCACGTCCAAAATGATGAATGAGATCATAACTTATATCTTACTTTTCTAATGCACCTAAGCTTTGAATAAGCAAAACAAATAAATCTAAATGAAAATAGTTCTATTAAG
This sequence comes from Garcia nutans, assembly GCA_947685225.1. Taxonomy (NCBI): domain Eukaryota; kingdom Viridiplantae; phylum Streptophyta; class Magnoliopsida; order Malpighiales; family Euphorbiaceae; genus Garcia; species Garcia nutans. The sequence goes on from CANTUV010000059.1 coordinate 35,006,272, forward strand.
GAGCCTGTCTAGCAAGCAATTTTCAGAACAGTGAATTGGTAAAGTAATAGTTTTTGTTTATCAGTAAACAAAAAGAAAAGCTCTCAGTGGATAAATCTCCGGGTAATAAGTAATAACTCAGAGTAAACAAGAATTAGAAGTATAAGTCGGAAACAAGGCACCAACTTTCAACAACAGTAATTAAGTGATAAGATATATAAGTGCAAGCTATAATAAAAGTGAAATTTGCAGAACTTAAAAATTGAAAAGCAAACAATTAAGATTCTTCTCTTTTCCCTAATTTTGAACATTAAAAAAAATGATAATGCGGATATAGAAGTTGACCCAAATAAATAGATTAAAAGAGAATAATATGGAAGAGACCATCAAACGCATATTGCGAAACCTCTCCTGGGCACTGCTCATACTAAATGCGCGATCCCGTTTAGAAGAAATCTCACGTCTCTTAAGCTTCTTAAAAGTGTTAACAAATCCATTAGCGCGAGGTCTTTTCCTTGCCAATATCCTCCTTCCGGAGCATGGCCTTGGATTCATTGATATCCTCCGTCCTTCCATCCTCCTATATTTACTTTTATATCACCGCCAGAGTAGGGAGACGGAGAAGGAAATCAACACCCTCTCTCTCTCTCTCGCTAGCTCGCTCGCTCAATCAAATAATAACTCTACAGCTTTGATTTTTATTTGATCCTAATCGTAAAAACCCTAAAATAGAATGAAACAAAGAACGGTACCTCACCACTAAAACCCAACACCAAACCCTAAACTATACAGATAAAAATCGAATTGATTTGTTTATGTAACACCCCCATACCCTATATAAGTATTATACATATACCTAGTATACATACGATACGTATATGGAGTATAAGGATGTCACTTTTAGTTTTAATTTAAAAACCCTTATCCAAGTTTAAACAATACTACCTTTAGATTTTAATAACATTTAATAAATCATTAAACATATGAATATATTATTGTGAATAATATAACATAATTAAATTAAACATGTATGCATCACCCTCTAGTTGGTCTCAAAACACTCTTACCCTTCTCGTGGCATAAAAGCTTGATTCCCCGATCAACCTCATAGTCACCTGCGCGATCACACAATCGCGCTAAGCCCGAGAGCTTAGTAAGACGGATAATTCATATAACTTACAATAAAGAAAATCATAATTTTAATGTTAACTTGAAATGTCATTATTTTCTTATCATGTTTTCCCATTTTGATTATGCTTTTTATACATACTTCTACTAATGTTTTACTTATATACATATCCATACATTTTATTTCAACAACTCACAATTCAATGACTTATCAAAATCTTCATGAAACAATACTCACCATTTCCACATTCATTTACATTTTACACATCATAAACTCATCATTCAACAATTCACTTATGTATTGCATACATCTCATTTCATGATTATCCTCATACTTTTCATACCATTATAAGTCATGTCATAGTTATCACTAAATACCACATAACATGATGTTGCATTCCATAGTTCACATTAAAACAAAGATAGACATTTATCTCATTATTCATTTGTTTCATTACTCAAGCAACACACTTCAACAAGCACAAGCATGGGCCCAAAACACTAGTATGCCATTCTACTTTCAGAGTTAATGTTTTGGTTTAATTATCACATTTATCATTATCCCAACTAGGCTTCAAGGATTAAGGTTCAACCAATCTTCAAGGGGAACAAAGCATGCTAAGTATCAACCCAACTTGGCTTCAAGAACCAATCCAACCTAGCTTCAAGGGTTGTAACATCTCAATTAGGCTTCAAGGATTAGACCGAACCAAGCTTCAAGGGGAGTAAAACATGTTAAACTTCAACCCAACTTGGCTTCAAGGATCAAATCCAACCTAACTTCAAGAGATTGTTACTATTAGGCATGCCACCAACAACAAAACTCTGAAAATGAATAACATATTAGCCACACAATTCATTTATTATTTCATTCTCAATTATCATCATAGCCAATCACAATGGCTTCTTCTCTTATTTGAATCATCATAGCCAATCACAATGGCTTCATATACCATTTATATTTCAATTCATATCATAGCAGTTCATCTTTCAAATCCACCATCATTTATCTCATATATTACACATTTCATATATCATCATTACCAATCACAAAGACATCACATTTCATTTAGTCTCAATTCACATTAGAATACTTCATTACTTACATATTCATAATCAAGTACATTAAACATTCATCAAGAATGATCATCATTGATATGTACATATAATTTACCTTATTCTTAAGTTTGGAATCCTCAACATACATTTGTTTCACATATATTTGAAGTGTAGATATAATAATACCTTTAGAGGATCCAACAAGACAAGAATAATCAAGAATAAGAATCATTAAATAACAATTTTGAGGGACACGGCCAACACCATTTGAGGGACACGGCCAAGCTTGTGGCCGTGTCTCTCAACCACAATTGGCAGTAGTGAACACGGGCATGTGACACGGCTGTGTCTCTCAACACAAATTCAGACAGTAGGCAACACGGGCAAGGGACACGGCCAAGCTTGTGACCGTGTCTCTCAACCAAAAATCACAGTAGCTAACACGGCTAGGGAACACGGCCGTGTCTCTTCACAAAAATCAAGCAGTAACAAACACAGGCAGAGGACACGGCTGAGACTATGACCGTGTCTCTCCCAAAATCAATTCAACACATTCAATTTTCCTTGACTTGGCCGTGTCTCTCCCTGTTTTTGGCCGTGTCACTCATGAATTTAAACCCCAAATCTTTACAAATCTCCTTTAGTTGCACCTAAACACTTCAAACACTTCATAACATCATTCCATTGAATTTGATCAACATCACTAACACTTATTTTACATACACAACCATAATTACATTACCAAAGCACATCAACAACACATTTAATTCCTTAACACATTTACAAATGAACATGTGTTAAGTTCCAACATCAAGTAAATATATGAATTTAGGTAGTTTACTTACCTTAAAAACCATTCTCAATTCTATTCAATTTACCTTCCAAGAGCTCTTCACCACTTTAACTAGACCAATCCATTTCCTTCACAACCTAAACCAAATCAAATAATAAGATACTTGAATTCCAATACACATATTCAATTATCAAACTCATATATTTTATATTTTCAACTTCCTTAAACACAAACATACATCACTCATATATCAATTACTCCAATCCCCAATTCATTAACACTAAACCCTTACTCAATAATCTCAACAATTCATCAATATCCTCACAATTAACCCCATCAAATCCAAACTCAAACCATAGAAATCAATGCAAAGGAATGAATACTTACTTGGTTATTTGCCAAATCTTAAATACAAATCTTCAATTCTTCTCCAAAATCACCATCTCTCTCTCTCTCTCTCTCTCTCTCTCTCTCTCTCTCTCGACCACACGAAGAAGAAGGAGCAGAAGAAGAAGAAAGAAAGTTCTTGATCTTTCTTTCGTTCTTATCATCTATATATATATATATAATAATAATAATAATAATAATAATAATAATAACAATAACAATAGTAATAATAATAACAATATTAATAATAATAACAATAGTAACACTTAAAATCTCCACCACATATTCTTTCTTTGACTTTCTTCTTCTCTTTTCTTTTTGTCCTTATTACCATTAGTATTATTAATTAATTATACCAATATATATATATACAATTCACTTTCCCTACACCATATTATATCCCATGTATATATGATGTATATGTATATGTCTTATATATTATCTTTATATTTCCCCTATATACATATACATTAAATCCAAATTCAACAACAATAACTCCAAAACTCTTAGGGTCTATTCCGGGATATTACAATTCTCTCCCCCTTAAATAATTTCGTCCTCGAAATTATCTAACACAATAACATCCCATTCTTAACATAATACCATCTTAATTTTATCAAATTACATAACTTTTACTCTCACCCTTAGAGTCAATCATCTTCTCTAAATTCCCTGACTTATCATGCTATAAGATTATATATCTTATTACTTCCTCAACAAAGTATTAAGATAGTTTCTCACATTCCCAATGAAATTACCTTTAGACAAAAATCAGATCATCTTATGGTCTATACATTCCATTCATTTATTACATTCAAGATATTTATCACTTCATCTCTTTATAGATAATCTCTTAACTTTAACCTTGGAAATTATTGAATTATATTATACCATTGCTTATCCTGTCATTATAATTACTTTTGAAAATAGCCGTTTATCAAACCTTGATTAATAACAATCTTTCCATTTTGTTTACACTTAATCTTTCTTTATCATATCTCACTTGACATTAATAGTGATACACCCTCTTTAAACTTACTTAACAGATAATCAATCTTTTTTTCCTTTTATCATCACTATTTACAACTGATATGACTTTATTTATTCATATCCATTCACATTATAAATTTTTCCATCATATACATTATCATGTAAATTTTTTTATACTCTTAGTACAACTATACATATTAGGTCTTAATAATGATTCACAATCTTAACATAACTTAGATCATTTGATCTCTCTATCACAAAATAGTCACATTTCAATCTTGTTTAAATTCAAACCAACAATTAACTTATTTGAACTTATCATTAGATTTCACTATGTATATATATATATAACTTCATTCCATTCAATCAAACTTATATTCAATTCTTGTTCTCTTCAGGTCCATATTCAGTCAAATTATCATGATAACAAATCACTTCAATTTATCTTTTAACCTACACATAGTTTATTGTCTATTATCTTAATATAATTTCCACCAATTCTCATAATCATCTCATAACATACTTTCTATCTGCAGTTTACTCATTTAAACTTTAAATCCATTCACTTATTCACTTTATACTATACATATATTTAATATAGTTTTCAATCATAGTTTAAAACTTTTCCCCTTTTTAATATCTCCTCACATTTCATACCACTTCTATATTTACAATAATTACCCTTTTTATCACTATATCCATAACTCAAAATATTTCTGTGATTCTCTTTTCTTTCCTTATTTTTTATAATTATAAATAATTTCTAACATAAAATGATAAAGTATTACTTTACCAATCATAATTCTTAATCATGTTTCTAGAAACATAATTATCAATCTCACCAAAACTACATTATAGTCATATAATCCCAATCCCAAATCTGGGGATAACAAAGCTAACCAGCCAAAACTATACTGAACCAATCATATAACCATAAGAGATTAACGACTATGACTGTAGTCTCATAATCAATTCAGTTCCTCAATTATTCCTGTTCTAACCTTTCCAATTGTAAAGCTATATTAGATCACAGGAATTACATACTCATTCTCTAAATTTTATTATATCAAGAGTTAACACACTCCAACTCCACTTCAACTCAATTTACACTCATATATGTGGTCATTATTCGCATAATTAATATTTCAACAATATTCCTATCAATATCTCTTATATATATATTCTATCATATGCAAGTTTGACAAAGTTTCCATTTAGAATCTTCTTTTATACATATATACATAAAATCTTCCCACATGTGAATACCCTGGAACTCAAAATATTATACAATTATCAGATTCAATAATTATCATAACAATTTTAGCATCCAATATTACTCGAGTTCATTCTAACTCTTAATTTCATTACATATTCCATCTAGCTTTGCACAGTTCAAGACCTAATCTCTTTTAAGTCCACTAATGTATGTAATATCATTCTCCATATCATAATACTAATAATTGTACCACATACACATTCATAGATTACATCATAATGTGATTTACATTTCTTACATATCATAATTTCATTCATATAGAAAAACTCAGCTCACACATTCTATTTTCCTTTGAACACTATCATTCTCATTTCTTCAATATGGTATAAAGTATTTATCATCTTAATAAATATATATATATATATATATATATTCTAACCATAATAACATTTCACATCATCTTAGTCACAATCCTTATGTGACATCTCTTTCGCTTTTGTCTTTAAAAGTGTTTAATATACCTTCATATCTATTTTTACTCTTTCCACTAAAATAACTTAAAATAACTCATTTTCACACACTTACTCACTTTCTTTTGACTTCAAAATAAATTCTCATACTATTAATCACATTACTCAATTCATAATATTTCCATGTGCAATATTATTCATTTCACATAGCTCATGTATTGAATATACATTAAACCATCAATACCCAAATAATCTTTATCAAATTCCACTAAAACTTTAACCTTTCAAATTACTACTTTACTTAAGCTTCAGTTTACCAAACTCATCTTTTATTAATATCAACTTTAAAACATTATATATATATCACAAAACAACATTAAACATATAATTCTCACAAGCCTTAAGCTTATTTCAAAAATCCAACTATCATATATTACCACTGTTACCATGAGCTTTCACAATATTTAAACATCTCACATTTCTAACTTTGAAATCACAATATTTACATAAAAAAAAATGATACATACTATACCAATATCATCTCTTTTTCTTTTAATCACAACCTTAGCTTTATATACCACAAACTTTAAATAATCACACTTTGTCCATATTGATCAATTCATTTTATATTCCACCATACTCTCTTCCTTTTAATAACATATCCTTCCATAATAACAATCTCACCATATTTCCTTTTTCTCACAAACCAAACATAAGCTTTGTCATAAAGATATTCAAAGCATAGAGGAAAGAGTAAATACTCAAATCTTAATTTTATTTTCAACTCATTTTCAACTTTATTTTACAATCACCTTTCAATAATCAATACTTCAAAATTTACTTTTTCTTAAGTAAACTTCCACTCTTGAACTTACCAATTAATCTTGTACAAATTTTCATATCATTTCTTTTTCCAACTATTACCTTCATATAAAATTTTATTCACACACTATCATTCATCTCATGTAATTCAAATGCATTACAAATCATATAATGCCACGTTCGAGACCAACCTAGATGTGAATGCATATGCATGTATTACAAATTTAATTTTGAAACTTTTCTTTTCACTTCTCTTTAAGCTTTTCAAAACTTTCTCTTTTTAATTCCACTTAGGCCGAGAATCTCGAACCTAAGCTCTGATACCAAAATAACTGTAACACCCCCATACCCTATATAAGTATTATACATATACCTAGTATACATACGATACGTATATGGAGTATAAGGATGTCACTTTTAGTTTTAATTTAAAAACCCTTATCCAAGTTTAAACAATACTACCTTTAGATTTTAATAACATTTAATAAATCATTAAACATATGAATATATTATTGTGAATAATATAACATAATTAAATTAAACATGTATGCATCACCCTCTAGTTGGTCTCAAAACACTCTTACCCTTCTCGTGGCATAAAAGCTTGATTCCCCGATCAACCTCATAGTCACCTGCGCGATCACACAATCGCGCTAAGCCCGAGAGCTTAGTAAGACGGATAATTCATATAACTTACAATAAAGAAAATCATAATTTTAATGTTAACTTGAAATGTCATTATTTTCTTATCATGTTTTCCCATTTTGATTATGCTTTTTATACATACTTCTACTAATGTTTTACTTATATACATATCCATACATTTTATTTCAACAACTCACAATTCAATGACTTATCAAAATCTTCATGAAACAATACTCACCATTTCCACATTCATTTACATTTTACACATCATAAACTCATCATTCAACAATTCACTTATGTATTGCATACATCTCATTTCATGATTATCCTCATACTTTTCATACCATTATAAGTCATGTCATAGTTATCACTAAATACCACATAACATGATGTTGCATTCCATAGTTCACATTAAAACAAAGATAGACATTTATCTCATTATTCATTTGTTTCATTACTCAAGCAACACACTTCAACAAGCACAAGCATGGGCCCAAAACACTAGTATGCCATTCTACTTTCAGAGTTAATGTTTTGGTTTAATTATCACATTTATCATTATCCCAACTAGGCTTCAAGGATTAAGGTTCAACCAATCTTCAAGGGGAACAAAGCATGCTAAGTATCAACCCAACTTGGCTTCAAGAACCAATCCAACCTAGCTTCAAGGGTTGTAACATCTCAATTAGGCTTCAAGGATTAGACCGAACCAAGCTTCAAGGGGAGTAAAACATGTTAAACTTCAACCCAACTTGGCTTCAAGGATCAAATCCAACCTAACTTCAAGAGATTGTTACTATTAGGCATGCCACCAACAACAAAACTCTGAAAATGAATAACATATTAGCCACACAATTCATTTATTATTTCATTCTCAATTATCATCATAGCCAATCACAATGGCTTCTTCTCTTATTTGAATCATCATAGCCAATCACAATGGCTTCATATACCATTTATATTTCAATTCATATCATAGCAGTTCATCTTTCAAATCCACCATCATTTATCTCATATATTACACATTTCATATATCATCATTACCAATCACAAAGACATCACATTTCATTTAGTCTCAATTCACATTAGAATACTTCATTACTTACATATTCATAATCAAGTACATTAAACATTCATCAAGAATGATCATCATTGATATGTACATATAATTTACCTTATTCTTAAGTTTGGAATCCTCAACATACATTTGTTTCACATATATTTGAAGTGTAGATATAATAATACCTTTAGAGGATCCAACAAGACAAGAATAATCAAGAATAAGAATCATTAAATAACAATTTTGAGGGACACGGCCAACACCATTTGAGGGACACGGCCAAGCTTGTGGCCGTGTCTCTCAACCACAATTGGCAGTAGTGAACACGGGCATGTGACACGGCTGTGTCTCTCAACACAAATTCAGACAGTAGGCAACACGGGCAAGGGACACGGCCAAGCTTGTGACCGTGTCTCTCAACCAAAAATCACAGTAGCTAACACGGCTAGGGAACACGGCCGTGTCTCTTCACAAAAATCAAGCAGTAACAAACACGGGCAGAGGACACGGCTGAGACTATGACCGTGTCTCTCCCAAAATCAATTCAACACATTCAATTTTCCTTGACTTGGCCGTGTCTCTCCCTGTTTTTGGCCGTGTCACTCATGAATTTAAACCCCAAATCTTTACAAATCTCCTTTAGTTGCACCTAAACACTTCAAACACTTCATAACATCATTCCATTGAATTTGATCAACATCACTAACACTTATTTTACATACACAACCATAATTACATTACCAAAGCACATCAACAACACATTTAATTCCTTAACACATTTACAAATGAACATGTGTTAAGTTCCAACATCAAGTAAATATATGAATTTAGGTAGTTTACTTACCTTAAAAACCATTCTCAATTCTATTCAATTTACCTTCCAAGAGCTCTTCACCACTTTAACTAGACCAATCCATTTCCTTCACAACCTAAACCAAATCAAATAATAAGATACTTGAATTCCAATACACATATTCAATTATCAAACTCATATATTTTATATTTTCAACTTCCTTAAACACAAACATACATCACTCATATATCAATTACTCCAATCCCCAATTCATTAACACTAAACCCTTACTCAATAATCTCAACAATTCATCAATATCCTCACAATTAACCCCATCAAATCCAAACTCAAACCATAGAAATCAATGCAAAGGAATGAATACTTACTTGGTTATTTGCCAAATCTTAAATACAAATCTTCAATTCTTCTCCAAAATCACCATCTCTCTCTCTCTCTCTCTCTCTCTCTCTCTCTCTCTCGACCACACGAAGAAGAAGGAGCAGAAGAAGAAGAAAGAAAGTTCTTGATCTTTCTTTCGTTCTTATCATCTATATATATATATATAATAATAATAATAATAATAATAATAATAATAATAATAATAATAACAATAACAATAGTAATAATAATAACAATATTAATAATAATAACAATAGTAACACTTAAAATCTCCACCACATATTCTTTCTTTGACTTTCTTCTTCTCTTTTCTTTTTGTCCTTATTACCATTAGTATTATTAATTAATTATACCAATATATATATATACAATTCACTTTCCCTACACCATATTATATCCCATGTATATATGATGTATATGTATATGTCTTATATATTATCTTTATATTTCCCCTATATACATATACATTAAATCCAAATTCAACAACAATAACTCCAAAACTCTTAGGGTCTATTCCAGGATATTACAGTTTAAACATATATGTTTTTATTATTTGACTAATTATTCTGTTTACCATCTAAACTCTATTTAAAACCCTAAAAAGTGCTTTTTCAAAACCCTAAAAACCTTAATACCCATAAAACTATCTTTAAAATCTAAAACCCTAATTACACTTTTCTAAAAACCACAAAACAATAATATGTTTTCTTAAACCCTAACCAAATCTATTTTTCTGAGATTCACAATAGCCTTATTTTTTTTAAGAGTCAAAAGCTTTAACCCTAATTAATTCTTCTTTCCAAAATCACACAGTAGCATTATTGTTTTAAAAAATAATAATAACATTAGTTTCTTCAAATTTTGAAACCCTATTTTCTAAATCTTAAACCCTAAAATCTTAATTTTCAACACCAAAACCTACAACCTTAAAAGCCAATTTCTAAAATTTTCTAGGGCGTTGCCCCCTTAACCCTCACCCCCTAACCGGCTAGAGGGACCGCCGTATGGGCTCGTCAAAGGAGTCATTATTTATTTGTGTATTTTAAGTCTTTATGTTTGACTTCCTTTATTATGATTATTCAAAATACATTAGCTTTATTCAAAATACAAACCTAAACCCTAATTTATTCAAACCATAAATCTTAATTAATTCTATTTTTCAAATCATCACAGTAGCTTGTTTCAAATATCTAATGATTTTATTTTATTTTCATAAGCTTCAATCTTATTTACTTAAACCCTAATTGTTAAACATAAAACCCATAAAACCCTAATTGATACATGAACCCTAAAGTTATATACTTACTGTTTTATTTAAATTGGATGAATGTTCATTATATGTTTTGATTATTGATTTATTTAATTTCAATATTTGATTTGTTTTGTTTATCATGGATGGATGATTTCTTTATTATTATTATTATTTGTTAAAATTGTAAGAGGTATGTTTCCATATGTTGGGTACCTCATGTATTAAGCATCATGTAATTTAAATTGCTTTTATATTTTGGACCAATGTAAAGGACACATTTCCACCTTTCGATGGGTGTCCTATTTATTTTTATACATGGACAATGTAAGGACATGTTTCCATCCTCGGATGGGTGTCCATTTATTTGTTTTGTTTGGACATTGCTTTGGTTTTAATATAATGATGCTTTATTTTAATTGTTGCATGTAATATGGATAATATTGTTATATTTAAGAATTTTATAATATTAAGACCTGCAAAGGAGGCCGGTTCTAATGAACCGGGTGTTGTTGGGGTGCTGGACCATTTCTAACCTTCCTCACACGTATCCAACTTTTTGACCCATTAAGGGGTTGGGGATTCCTTAGGAATCGAGTCATCCACCCCTTTCTTTTTCCCGGCCTGTCAGGGTGGCGACTCTATTTTCTTTGAGCTTAGGCCCATGTTCTGTAAGACCCCAAGCCTAAACAGTGCCAAAGTCGCAAGAACCATTCCACCGAGAGTGGGGGCAAAAATTTTCGCTCATAGATACATTGATGAATTATTGATGATTTTAAATAGTTTGAAGAACAAGATAAAGAAAACAAAGAGGTGTATACATGAATTGATTGAGTAATGAAAGTAAGAATGTGAGATTTACATATTGTGTACTTATGAAATACGTGATAATAACATTTTTTGGTGATTAAAGACAAGTTATAGATTATATATAGAAGTGTTAAAGAGTTAACTTATGCTAATTGATACAATAGAAAGAAAGGAATTGATAATGTGAAAAGGAAAGAATGTAGTAAGATTTGTAGGTAGTTTAACCCTTCTAGTGAAATGATGTATTGTGGATCAAGTTAGAAATATATATATGTGTGTGTGTGTGAGTGTGTGTATTAAACATAGTGAATGCATTATATATGTACATATACTCTTAAAGTGAAAGAATAGTTGTAAATTCTTAATATGTTAAGAAAAGAATTAAACAATTAAAAGTGGAAATCTATTTAGATTTCATTATTATAGTGAAAACATGGAAATGATATGAAAAGATAAATATTGATGAATAAATAAAATTAGTCGAATTAATTAGAAACAAATATAATGTGTATATATGTTCATATGATAAATGTGTTTGAAATAATTGCTCATATCTTATAAATTCATAGTAATAAACAAACACTTCAAAGAGGAAGTGTTATATTCCAAAATATATTTTAATTGACAATAATTGCAACAATGAAATAAATATATTGATCGATTATACTGATGTTAAATCTAGTTTCCGGATTAGCTAAAGGGTAAATGTTCTTAGTGATAGTGGGCATTTTATACCATATTGAAAGTGGGCACTCCATGCCATAGAGGACACCTATGTCCCATTTTGAAAGTGGGCACTTTGTGCCATAGCGGACATTTTTTTTATATATGTCCCAGTGATATTGACATTTATGCCATCAATGGATGCCTTGCATCATAGAGGACCTTTGGTCCCTTTCTCTCAGTGGACACTCTGTGTCATCATATACAGTGGGTATTCATGCCATAGTGGGCCTTTGGCCATATTTATACAGTGGACATTTACTTGCCATCAGTGACCCGCTATCCGGAACTAGGATTTAAAATTCAGTATATGAGAGAAAGAAAGAAATATATATATATATATATATATCTATAATAGTGGAATGTAATGACACAAATTATATTTTAAAAAAATCTAAAGAGAATTAAAGGAATCACTGAATTAAACTTGAATAGTGTAAGTGTGTAGAGCTAAATCTTCTGCAGTTCTATAATAACATGATTCTGAAAGTGTTATATTGATTGATATTAGATATAAATAAAAGTTATGTAAATTAATAAAATAATTGATTTTATGTGAGATTTAAGACTAGTTATGAATTAAGTGGCTTATTGCCATAAGAGGTAAATTTCAAGGACAAAATTTCTTTAGTGGGGGAGAATTGTAATGGTCAAGATTTTTAAGCATGGAACTTTTTCCTGAAGAAATTATTTTTACGGTTTTATGGGACTAAAACTCTATTTAGAATCAACGATTAAGAATGAGGGTGCAACATAATTATTATGAGCATTTCCTCACTTGATTAAACTATATATATATGTGTATATGTGTGTGTGTAGAGTATTCTTCTCTTTTCTCTCATCTTCCACGCCATCTACCACCACCATCATCATCTTCTCTATTTTCTTCTTCCTTTCATAAAAGAATCAAGGGAAAATATATCTTTTCCAATAATCTTTTTAAGAGAATTAGTTAAAGTAGGTGAGATTATTAACAAGTGATCAAAGAAAAAAAGGAAAAAGAGAGAAGAAGAGGGATTGTGAAGGAGGTATGTGCTTTTGTATTATAATTTACAAATATAAGAATTTTTTTTAGTTTTAATGTATGAATTGATTGATTGAGTTATTTATAGTGAAATATTTCTTGAAAGTATTAATTAAATAGATTGATGAGTGAAAAATAACTATTATATGATGAGTTTGATTCTTAATTCAACCCTTATGAGAATTTAGTGGTTTGATGTTGTTTTTATCCATGTGAGATGGTTGAAAGTTTGATTAAGTGAAGTTTTAGTAAATTATTTGATATGAACTCTTTTTATATAGAAAATTTAGTTTTGATACATTTTTAACTTAGATCTTCAATATATTTGTGTTTAATGAAGTTAAAAGTGAAAAAATACATGATTTTGGGATGCCACGGGCGTGGGTTAAAGGAGCCATGGGTGTGGTATCAAAGTTGGGAATGTTGGAGGAAGAATTACTCCAAAAACAGACCCAAAATCAATGCCACGAGCATGGAAAGTGAGTGCCACGACCGTGGGGTTGAGAGTGAGGCTGTTTCTTTAAAAATGTTGATAAAACAGAGCCGTTCTGAATGCCACAACCGTGGCCCTTGAATACCACGACTGTGGGGATTTACAAAGGCATGTGACAGCTTCATTTTGTATCCCATAGGCATAGGGTTGAGATGCCACGGTCGTGGGGTACCTGGATAATATTTTTGACTTGTATTTTGTGATATACGGGCCTAGTATGAGGCTAATATGTTTATGTTTCTTACTTTTGTGTTGAGAATTCATGGGTATGTTTTAAAAGTATGAAAAAGAGTGATAAACTTTAGATACGTGACAAATATATATCATACTAAATGTTGATAAAAGTATTGTACCATTGAAATGATATAAACAATTAAGTGTTAATCAAAACTAATGAATTGCCCAAATCATACTGATTTTAGATCTAACTTTGAATTGAATGGCTAACCAGAGGAAGGATAGCCATAGTGATAGTGGGCACCTCATACCATTAATGAACACATTGTGTTATCAGTGATAGTGGGTATAATTGCCATTATACATTCTTGAAATTTGGCATTAAAATTGCTACACTAACATATTATCCAAACCTATGATCAGAGTTTAGTATGTATGGGCATATTTAATTAAGATATCTAAATTGAAAATATATGTGAATATGATATTTGTGAATAATGGAAGAAATGCACAATAATAATATAAGTCAAATACTTAAAATTGACTTACTGTGTTACAATGTGAAAGTGATTGGTAATATATATATTAATGTTTACAAGTAAAAATTCTAATGCACGAAATAGAAATATTATGCTCAAGTTATTGAATTAATCAACAACTTTATAAGTGTTGTAATGATTGAAAGTGTATATAATGAAATAAGATACAAAGTCCCCCAAAGTGTAGTACTAAATTTAAGTGCTGAAAATTATAAATTGAATGAAATTATCCTATATGTAAAATTGAAAAGTAAGACTTATTGAAAAACAAAATAAGTGTATTGTGAGCAATGTTATCAAATGATAAAGCAAGTCTTAAATAAAATGATTCATAAAGAGAAAAGTTGCAATACGGAAAGTATAGTATAGCATGATGACTTTTATAAAGTCAAAGTTATTATTTTGTGTAATCAGAATATTATGTTGGTTTGTTATTGAAATTAGTTAATATATTGAAATATTTCTTAAAACTAAGTGTTATTACTATATTTCCATAAGTATTTTTCTTTAATATTAAGTGACAAAATATGTTTATACAAGCATCACTGAGCTTTGCTTAGAGTGTTAGAATTATTTTCTGACACGCAGGTATCAGGACATCGGAGCAAGTTAAGAAGTAGAATTAAGAATCTCAGGAAATTACCTACAGTACATATAGAGATCTTTTGTACGTTGTACTCGTTAGTTATAAAATATATATATACAATTTAGTTTGGCTATTTGAGAGATTATACAAATTTGTAAATATGAAA
This sequence comes from Garcia nutans, assembly GCA_947685225.1. Lineage (NCBI taxonomy): Eukaryota > Viridiplantae > Streptophyta > Magnoliopsida > Malpighiales > Euphorbiaceae > Garcia > Garcia nutans. The sequence continues at coordinate 35,021,780 of CANTUV010000059.1, forward strand.
GGAATATATGTATTTAGAGGATGAAGTTTGAGATTCTAATGAATGATTATCAAATAAAGCAATGTATTATATATTTATTTGATTTGACAAACTTATTATGGTTATCTGATTTATAATTAGTAATTGGATTATTGGAGATATTAGAGATTGGTTTATATGTTGGATTTATAAGTGTTGTATTATAGAGATTGTATTATTATTTAAAAAAATTTATTAGTTGGAAGAGAATTTTGTAAATGAATTGATTAGAGCACTGGCAGTATATCGAATAACATTCTCTAATAGTTTTTATGTAAGAATTGTTAGAGGATGTTACATTTGGGGTAAAAACCTAAGGAAAGTAACTAGGCCAATTGCATGAGCTTTAGTCTTTGGGTTAAAAGGCTTAGGTTTCCATAGCAAGTATATACCAAAAGGTACAAGGCTATGAGTGGTTATGACATGCTCGATCTCCATACCTTGAGTGAAAGTATGGTATCCCTTACATAACACAACACGAGTAATGTTGCGCTCTAATTAACACTACTAGAACTACACTCCCAAGTATACGAGGCTGCTATAGTATCTTGGTGAACACCTCAAGGTCGTCTCACAAGGAAGCTAGATAAGCTAATTGATTATCATATTACAAATAACAAATTATCAATAAATTTAAATTGCTAACAACTAATGAAGACAAATCGAATGGAGTTTAAAACAATAAAAGTAAACTGAGCTGATATATTGATTCACTTAATAGAAAGGTCTAGGGTTTGCACTTCTCTACTAACTTATATGTATGAACGGTTATTCCTCTCAACCAATTTAATTTCAAAGATTAGATCTCAAGCAACTTAATTAATCAAATCAAGGAAATAAGCTCTCGCATTCAAACCTCTTTCAAATAATCTTGTTACAATTGAAATGATCTTTTCTTAGGTTATATTTCTAATTCACCTAAGTCCCTAATTGAATTGTTCCAGTATTAAACTTCATTTCTCAATCCTTCATCTAATACCTAAAACTCATAATTGGTGGCTAATCAATTATATATTAACAGTAATCCATTCAATCAAAGCTAGAGAAATAATTTAGTTAAGAGCAATAACCAATTCATACAATCATAGTAGATCCATACAAACCCTAGACTAGATCAAATTAGTTCATAATGATGCTATCAAACATATTCATCTCATTAAAATTCAAATAAATCAATTTAGACATAATAGAATTCATGAATACAATTCCAATGAAACTTAAGAGATAAAGTTTGAGAACAAAACCAAATTACAAACTTTCTTTAGCTTCTGAAGAATCTCTTGTTCAGATCTTTGCTAGAAGAATGTTGCAGTGGCTAAAACAAATTTAATCTAGACTGTTTACATCAAAGTGTAATCAAAATTCTCCAAGAAAACAAATGGAAAACTCTAAAGTTATCGTTTGACAACTGATAAAAATCTCCTCTCTTCAAAAACCCTAATTCTCTTATTTAATAAAACCCCGCTCAAAAGCCGTGTTTTCTTTCTTCCTTTAGTCCATGGAGTGACACGGCCAAGCTGGTGGCCGTGTCATGTGACACGGCCAGTGGCTTGGCCGTGTCACCTGAATGTGTTAGCTTCTGAGTAATTCTTTATCTTTTCTTCTTTGGAATGGAGTGTGACACGGCCAAGCTCCTGGCCGTGTCATGTGACACGGCCAGTGGCTTGGCCATGTCAAGTGGGTATGTCACCTACTGATCTCTTCATTCTTTGCTCTCTTTCATTTGGTCTTCTTCCTTGGCTAAATATGGGATACGAGCAAGCTTGTGGCCGTGTCACTTGAGTGTGTCACTTGCTGCCAAAGTTTTCCTTCCTCTCTTGGTTCCTTGGTTTTGCCCTTAAGGTGAGACACTGCTTCATGCTTTTCTTTCTTCCAAGGAAATATTTGCATATTAACCTAAAACAAACTTTAAACAAGAAACAAATAAACATTAACCAACAACACATAAACACAACACTAAAAACTATAACAAAAATGACATAAACACTGAAATAAATTAAAACTTCCAAAATTGATGAAAACACTAAATAAACATATTAAAACTATCAAAATACCTAAAGAAAACAATAATCATCATAATAAATAAGATACAATTCTATGACAAAAAAATAATAAAACAACTACCCCACACTTAAAACTTTGCTTGTCCTCAAGCAAATTCACATGGCATAAATTAAAAACTCAAACAACCTTAACTATAATTCCAGTATATAAGATGAAATCCTTTAAGACTCAGCCATAAATAATTGCAATTTACTTCAATCAAGATTTTCTTAACTCATTCATTAATCCAGACATACAAATCTCATCTCTCATCTAAGTGTTTCACTCGATTTCAAAGGTTAATTCACTCAAACCACTCATGACTGCATACTGTCATAAACTTGCTTAATTATCCAATCTCTCTCACTGATTTTCTCAAGAAATAATCCGAAGGTCTTTTATTTGGATGTAATGGGGCTAAGGTGAAGGTGTGAGAAAAGACATTTAAGCTGGAACATCAAGAAATGGAGTATCTAAATTAGACAATACTCTTGCTCAGAAACTCGTAACTCCCTCAAATGGCATATTCACCAACCCTTGATAATCTCACATACTTGCATACTTAAAGAAAAGTACATGAGTCGACATTCCTCTTTGATGACTAATGCTAGAAAATATATGAATTTTGTATATATATATCTTCTCTTTTATTTTCTTTTATATTATTTTTTTTATATACATATATATACAAAATATAAAATTACATGAAACATCTAGCTTAAAATGTAGAGGAAAAGAATAACCGACTCTTAGTCAAACACTATGTGCAAAGTATGCATTTCAGCCCCAAATCTTACTAAAGCAATGCTATTTTTTTTAATTGCTTACCCCACACTTATGAATTAAACCACCCTATTGTCATATCATAAGAACTCCATTCCTTAATGCAGGTATGATGATAATAAGAAAATGTTGAGTTGTGAATTGTGTTGATCAATCAAGAAAAAGTCAAAGGCTCAACTTGGCTCACTAAGGAATTCATAATTAAGGGAGGTCTTTTTAAGCTAAAGGGATAATCCTAATTTGCCTTTATCATTTTAAAACTTGAGATTAAATCATAATGTGAGGTCAATTAGTATGCAAAAGCAAGCTCTAAAGATGCAAAATCATGAAGGTGCACATTTAAGAAAAGAAAATCAATTGACAATAATATTCAATCTATGAGGCTCAAAACTCACAAAGGGTGGGTTCTCAAAGATTTATATCTCATGAATTGCAGAATGTGAAAATTAATCCTGAATGAATTCAAATGCTAATCTCTATGCTGATACTAAAGTCTCAAATATAATGCTAGAATCACAAAAAAGTCAATAAGTTTCCAACAATTATGCCATGCACAACGCACAATATAGCACACAAAGACAAACAAAACAAGAATTAAAGAAAAGCTTAAAGATTACCCCACACTTATAAATTACATTGTCCTCAATGGAAACAAGGATAATAAAGAAAAAGAGTGAAGGTATAACCTGTTTTCCATCGTTCCTCTGTGAGGCAAACCCTACCTTTTCATCACAAATAGCAAATGTTCAAAAACAAAATACAATATATGAAAATAAAATATCCAAAATGTTAACATTAAAAATAAAAACGAAAAATAACAATGAAAATATGCTATAACTAAACACAAGAAAGTAAGGAATTCTCTCAAAAGATTTTAGCCAATGTGATCTACGGTGAAGGAGGATGTGATGATGATGTAGCCAAAGGATGAAGACTTAGAATCTTAGCAAGGTTGCTATTGATTTGGTCCAACTGTTGCAAGACCGCAGCATGGTTACGATCGACCTTGCTCTCCAGTGCCTCTATCCTATTAAGTATCTCCTGATTATCCGGGGCCGGAGCATCTTCATCCAAATTAAGAGAATCTAAGTCGGACTCCTCATGGACTTGTGTTCTCTTTTGTCTGCCCCCCGGTACTTCTGGCTCAGCTGAAGCCATCACATAGGCCCCTCCCCTGTTCACCACCATATGCATCTTCTCAAGTATGGCCAAATCCAATGAATCATTACCCGTAATTTTAGTCATACGATAGGTACTCGGGTCAAAATCATCAAGAAGGGTTGTTGCCAATGTGGTAACCAATCCTCCAATACAAATAGCCCCCTTCTTTTTGTTTGCCACACTATCAAAAACATCGGCCAACCAATAGCCGGTACTGATGGGTATTGCATTACAAGCACAATCTAAGAAAAAGAGCTCACTAAGTTCCACTATACCTGGGCTTTCCTTCCGAGCAAAGAACCCACAAGACATAAAGCGATGCAAATACCTTAAAGCGGGATTACTCAATTTAGTTGCCTTGGCCGATTTGGCCACATAAGTTCCCGAGCCCAATGCTCCCCAAGCAAATTGTTGTTTAGAATCCTTAGGTACAAACCTTTCACCGTGTTGATGGAAACCAAATATAATATTCAATTTCTCAATACTAACCACAAATGATTTCCCAAGTAATTTAAAATTCAACTTAGAGCAAATTTTTTGTTCATCTCTTTCAACCTTAATAGATGTTAAAAATTCCAAAGTAAGCTCTTGAAATTGCAAAGGTCGAAAGGAGACTAGGTTCTCCCACCCAAGATTTTGAACATAACTATAAAATTATCCCTAATATGAAGAGCATTAAGGGATTCATCGCTGACATACCTTGTCGGAAAGAAACCCCTAGCAAAAAGAGTAGCTCTCTTTAAAGATGAAGAAGAGGAAGATGAAAATGCAGCTGCAGCTACAGTTGGAGGTCGCTTCCTCTTGTGATGGGACACCATCTTCGTTTGATTAGAGGCATCTCTAATACCTAAAACACATAATTGGTGGCCAATCAATTATATATTAACAGTAATCCATTCAATCAAAGCTAGAGAAATAATTTAGTTAAGAGCAATAACCAATTCATACAATCATAGTAGATCCATACCAACCCTAGACTAGATCAAATTAGTTCATAATAATGCTATCAAACATATTCATCTCATTAAAATTCAAAGAAATCAATTTAGACAATAGAATTCATGACTACAATTCCAATGAAACTTAAGAGATAAAGTTTGAGAACAAAACCAAATTACAAACTTTCTTTAGCTTCTGAAGAATCTCTTGTTCAGATCTTTGCTAGAAGAATGTTGCAGTGGCTAAAACAAATTTAATCTAGACTGTTTGCATCAAAGTGTAATCAAAATTCTCCAAGAAAATAAATGGAAAACTCTAAATTTATCGTTTGACGGCTGATAAAAATCTCCTCTCCTTAAAAACCCTAATTCTCTTATTTATACGAAACCCCGCTCAAAAGCCGCATTTTCTTTCTTCCTTTAGTCCATGGAGTGACACGGCCAAGCTGGCGGCCGTGTCATGTGACACGGCCAGTGGCTTGGCCATTTCACCTGAATGTGTCAACTTCTGAGTAATTCTTTATCTTTTCTTCTTTAGAATGGAGTGTGACATGGCCAAGCTCCTGGCCGTGTCAAGTGGGTGTGTCGCCTACTGATCTCTTCATTCTTTGCTCTCTTTCCTTTGGTCTTATTCCTTGGATAAATATGGGACACGGCCAAGCTTGTGGCCGTGTCATGTGACACGGCCAGTGGCTTGGCCGTGTCACCTGAGTGTGTCAGTTACTGCCAAATTTTTCCTTCCTCTCTTGGTTCCTTGGTTTTGCCCTTAAGGTGAGACACTGCTTCATGCTTTTCTTTCTTCCAAGGAAATATTTGCATATTAACCTAAAACAAACACTTAAACAAACTTTAAACAAGAATCAAATAAACATTAACCAACAACACATAAACACTACACTAAAAACTAGAACAAAAATGACATAAACACTGAAATAAATTAAAACTACCAAAATTGATGAAAACACTAAATAAACAAATTAAAACTATCAAAATACCTAAAGAAAACAATAATCATCATAATAAATAAGATACAATTCTATGACAAAAACTAATAAAACAGGTAACCCGGGCGTCCTAACTCACACACATGATGCAATCTAATATGATGCAATGAATAATATCATGATAAGAAAGAATAGAATAATATAAAGACCAATGGAATCAACTTCTCTTATCCCCAGTGGATTGTCCACTGTGAGCGGGGGTTTTTGCCTCCACTCTCAGTGGAATGGTTCTTGTGACTTTGGCACTGTTTAGACTCAGAGCCTTAGACAATACAGGCCTAAGCCCAGAGAAAATGGAGTCGCCACCATGACGAGCCTAGAAAATAGAAAGGAGTGGATGACTCGATTCCAAAGGAATCCACAACCCCCTAATGGGTTCAGAAAGTTAGGTACGTGTGGGGAAGGTGAGAAATGGCCCAGCACCCCCACAATGCCCGGTTCATTGGAGCCGACCTCCTTTTCAGGCCTTAACATTATAAAATTCTTAAATATAGCAATATTATCCATACTATATGCGATCATAAGAATAAATAAATACTTTATTAAAATTAAAATAATATCCAAACAAAATAAATAGATGAACACCCATCTGAGGATGGAAACGTGCCCTTACAACATCCATGTTTAAAACTAAATAGAACACCTACCAAAAGGTGGAAATGTGTCCTTTACATTAATCCCAAAATATAAAAATAATTTAAATTATATGAAAATTAATTAATGAGGTACCCAATAATGGAAACATACCTCTTATAATTTTAATACCAAAATAAACAAATAATAATCATAATAATAAAAAAGTATCCATCCATGATAAATTAAACCAATCAAACATCGAAATCATATAAATCAATCATCAAAACATATAACTAACTACATAATCAAATCAAAAATTAAATAAAGTAATAAATGTATAAGTTTAGGGTTTACATTGTAAAATAGGGTTTTAGAATTTTAATTACTAAATTAGGGCTTTGGAAAAAAGAAAGTTAAATACATAGACTCATAATACACAAATGAATATTGATCCCTTCGACAAGCCCATAGAAATTAGGGTTTATGTCATGGTTTTGGGATTTAGGTTTTATAAGTTAGAGTTTATGGTTTAAAAAATAGGATTTTGGTATTTTTTATGAATATAACAATAGGGTTTGAGTAAATTAGATTAGTGTTTTGATGATTATGTTATTGATTTAAATTAAAACTTATGCTTACTGTATGAAAAAATTCAAGAAGAAGTTGGGTAATAAAAATGTTGTGATGATAGTTTTGAAAAGTGGAGGTGATTATTGATTTAATAAATTAAATTTAGAATAACTTATCTGCGTCTGAAGGATCCACCAAATTGAAGAAATTAAAAAAAGCTACTGCCTGCTTTAATATAAGATTTCTGGCAGAGCAAAATCAAGGCAATGCGTTTACTGCCTTTGTATAATTCTGTTTCCTTTGTTGCTGCTTTCTTTTCTTTTTATTCCTTGTTTTCTATGGTTTCTGCCTCAAGTCTCGGGAAGAATTAAAAGTCCAAAGTTTCTTCAAAAAAAAATTCTCCCTAGTCTATGTGTTTAATACTATTATTTATAGAAAAATAAAAAGACCCAATACTATTTTAATAAGGAAATACCAACTGTTTACAAAAATTCACAAAACTGGGTAAAATATGGTTTGGTCAAAAATAGGCAACGCAGGGGCTGCTGGGCCTATGAGGATTGCTGCGGGCTGGCACACAGACTGTGCTGGGTGAGGCAATGGGCAACTGCAGGCTGGACAAACATGGCAAGCCCAATTTGCTGCTATGACGATGTGAGCAGGGATTTTTGCTCCCACTCCCGGTGGAATGGTTCTTGTGACTTCGGCACTGTTTAGGCTCGGGGCCTTAGTGAACACGTGCCTAAGCCCAGAGAAATGGAGTCGAGACCCGGATGGGCCAAAAAAAAGAAAGGGGTGGATGACTCGATTCCTAAGCAATCCACAACCCCCTAATGGGTTCGCAAAGTTGGGTATGTATAGGGAAGGTGAGAAATGGCCCAGCACCCCCACAATGCCCGGTTCATTGGAACCGGCCTCCTTTGCATATCTTAATATTATAAAATTCTTAAATATAACAATATCATCCATATTATATGCAACAATTAAAATAAAGCATCATTATATTAAAATCAAAGCAATGTCCAAACAAAGCAAATAAATGGACACTCATCCAAGGATGGAACCATGTCCGTACATCATTCATGTCTAAACTAAATAGGAAACCCACCAAAAGGTGGAAACATGACCTTTACATTAGTCCAAAAACTTTAAAATAAAATAAATTACATTATGCTTACGACATGAGGTACCCAAAAATATGGAAACATACCTCTTACAATATTTGGAAATCAAAATAAATCAATAAAGGTAAATAACCATTCATAATAAATAAATCATTCATCAAAGATATCAAACATCAATCAAAATATAAACATTCATCCAATTTAAATAAAACAGTAAATATATTAACTTTAGGGATTCATACATTAATTAGGGTTTCTAGGATTTTATGTTCAATAACTAGGGTTTTTGCATATACTAGTTTAATTTGTTGAGAAATATTTTAAGGTAATAAAATAGCTACTGGATGTTTAAAAGATTTAAGGTTTTGGATGTTTTTATGAAAATAATGTTACTGTGATTTTAAAAGTAGGTTTAGTTAGGGTTTAAAGCAAACATCATGAAATTGGGGTTTTGGAACTTTAAGACATTAGGGTTTATAATTTTAAAAGATTGGGATTAGGGTTTAAGATTTTTTAGGTTTACTGGAGAGAAAGATTTATGAGATTTATTGGATTTTGGCTTAAGGGTTTGTTAGATTTATTGGATGGGGGTTTGAAAAATTAAGGTGTTGATAAGGTTTTGATGTTTTAAGAATTAGGGTTTAGGAAAACTAGGGTTTACTGGATTGGATTTTAAGAAAATTAGGGTTTAGGAAAATTAAGGATTTAAGACACTGGGTTAGGGTTTTGAGAATTAATAAGATAGTTTAGGGTTTTATATATTTTGGAAAACATATTCGATCTAAGAAAACAGTTTAGAGTTTTATAGAAACAATTAAGATTAAAGTTTTTAGAAACTGTAAAAAAGATTAGGGTTTAGAGAATTAAGAAGATAGTTCGGGGCTTTTGGAATTCTCTGGATTTTTGAGCTATTGGATGAAACAATAATGAACAGAATATATAATTATGGTTTACCAGTTTATACTATTAAATCAAAGTGATAATAAAAAATAAAAAAACAAAAACCAATAAGAACAAGAATGATATAACAATTGAATGTTTAAGCAAATTCAAGATTAAGACACAAAACCTGCGTTGAAGGTTACACCAAATTGTTTTCTGGATGAACAATAACAAAGGCAGTGTTGCTGCCTTAGATGGATTGATTGATTGATGAGTGTTCGTTGTTTACCCCTCGATTGCTGATAATTTATTTTTGCTGTTTCTGCCTTGTTGTTTTTATCTCTCTTCTTTTTCTTTGATTGCCGTGCTCTAGGGTTTTTATCATCCTCTCAATTGCCAACCCTTGTAAATGTTAATTGTCGTTTCCTTTCTGTCTCTCGGGTTTCTTCTCTAGGGTTTTTCTCTTTTTTTTGTCCTCCCCTCATCCGTGTGTTTACTGCTTGTATTTATAGGAAAATAAAGAGTCCTAATCCTATTTTAATAAGGAAATATCAATTGTTTAGGAAAAATTAGAAAACTGGGTAAAACAAGATTTGGTCAAAAAATCGGCAGCGCGCGGGCTGTCGGGCCCGCAGGCTGCACTGGCAAAAACGGGCACAGTGAGCTAGCTGGCAAGCCAATTCGTCGCAGAACTGGTTGCGGCGAATTGGGAACTTCCCAATTCGCCGCAGACAATTTTCGCGGTGAAATGGGCTGCAGCGCAGCAGCGCTGCCTCGCGTCGCTAGCCGATCGGTCCTATTTTTTTATTTTTTATATATTTTTTTATAATTTTTATTTTTATTAAAATAACTATTAAATATTATTAGTAATTAAAATATTATTAAAATAAATAAAATACCATAAAAATTATTTTAGACTATCAGATTTGAATGGGTCAAAAATTAAGGGTCTACAGGCGAATTGGGAAGTGCCCAGTTCGCCACAGGTACCTGCCTGCGGTGAAGTCCCTTGCTGCACAGCAGCGCGACAGTGCTGCCATGCCTCGCTCGCCGATCTGTCCATTTTTATTTTTTTTATTTTTATATTTTTATTTTTCTTATTGATAATAAATATTATAAGTAATAATTATTAAAATAAATAATAAATATTAAAATACCACAAAAATTATTTTAGACTGTTTAAAAATATCATACTGGACTGGGTGAAAATTAATGGTCTATAAATACCAAAGGCAAGGAAAAGGGACAGAGGAACAAAACATCCCAAAGGCAGTGGCATATTGTCTTTGGTTTTGCTCAGCCAGAGTTGTAAATTGTTACAAGCAGAAGTTTGATCGACATTTAAATTTTGGTGGAACCTTCAATGCAGGTTTTGCTTTCTAAATTATATTTATTTTTATATCTAGTAGCTATACTTTTCTTAAAAAACATTGAACATTGATTAATTCATTCAGTAGCTAATTAATTCATTATTGTAACTTTGCATAAACTTTAATAATATTGGCTAAGTTTATATTTTCTTTCATCCAATAGTTACCTTTGGTATTTTTACATGTTTCAACATCATAAAATTATGAATCCAACCTAAAGAATACAACTTAGTTAATTTGTCTCCTATAAAACCTAATTCCATTTTTACTTAATTCAAAAACCCTAAGTTTCCAAACCCAGGAACTATAAAAATCAAAAACTCTAATTCTAAATACCTAAATCCCAATATGTTTAACTATAAACCCTAATTTATTTTCTAAACCCTAGTTTTAAAAACTCTGAAATTATTTTATAAACCCTAATTCTATTTTCCCAAAACCTTAAATTTTTTTTCTAAAAATCTTAAAACCCTAACTTCATTTTCTAAAACCCTAAAAATCCTAATTCATGTCACTAAAACCCTAGTTTGTATATCTACTGTTCAATATAATATTTAAGCATAGATTTAATTATTTAACTTGTTAATACATGTTTATAATGAGTGATTTATTGATGTTTTATGATGGATGATTTACTTTTAATATCGTAAATGTTTGAATGGTTTAAGTCATTTCATTAATTATTTTAATGTTGATTATTTTAGTTTTAATGATGTAAGAGGTATGTTTCCACTTTATGGGTACCTCATTAATTAAGTTCCAATGTAATTTAATTTATTTTTGAATTTTGGATTAATGTAACGGGCATGTTTCCACCAAATGGTGGTTGTTCTATTATATTTATTTTGTTTTTGAACATTGGACATTGTAAAGGCATGTTTCCCATCCACGGATAGGTGCCTGTTTTGTTTGCTTTATTTTAATAAAAGTGATGGATGTTTATTTCTTTTGATAATTGTATGTATTATGGATAATATTATAATATTTCAGAATTCAATAATATTTAGACCTGAAAAGGAGGTCGGTTCTAATTAACCAGGTGTTATGGGGGTGCTGGGACATTCTCACCTTCCCCATACGTACCCAACTTTTTGAACCCCTTTCTTTTCTCAGCCTGTCCGGGTGGCGACTCCATTTTCTTTAGGTTTAGGCTTGTGTTCTCTAAGGCCCTTAGCCTAATAGTGCCAAAGTCGCAATAAACATTCCCTATGTGAGTGGAGTGAAAATCCTCACTCATAATGGCGACTCCACTACGAATTAGAGAAGTTGATTCCATTGGTCTTTATATTATTTTATTCTTTCTTATTATGGTATTACCCATTGCATCATTTAGATTGCATTGTGTGTGTGAGTTAGGATGCTCATGTAACCCGTGTTGTGTTATGTGAGGGATGTCATACTTTCACTCAAGGTATGGTGATCCAGCATGGCATAACTGTAGACCTTTAATTTTTTACCAAGTCCAGTCCAAATATTTTAAAATAGTCCCAAATAATTTTTATAGCATTTTAATATTCATTATTTATCTTAATTATATAATATTTATTTTAATTTAATAATATTTATTATTTTGTTTTTAAATATACTATAAAATAATATTTATTATTTATTATTTATTTTATAAAAATTATAAAGAATAGAAAATAAAAAATTAGACGGTATAATTGGTGCGCGCCACGCGGTTGCGGCCAATTCCCCACAGGCATTGCCTGCGGCAAATTGGCATGCCAATGGCCAATTCACCACAGGCAATGCCTGCGGCAAATTAGGGCTTGCCTAGGCATCTCACCCAGGTGCCTCGCAACCCATAGGCCCATTCGCGTGCGCTGCCGATTTTGCCAAAACCTTCTTTTACTCAGTTTTAAAGTTTTATTTCCTAAACAATTTTATTTCCTTAAACAATTTTTTTTCTTAACCAATTAGCATTAGGTTTTTTATTTTTTTCTTATAAATACCACATTAAAAGAATTACAAAAGGGGCTTGGACCTTGGGACTCTTTTGGAGACGGATTATTAAAGTGATTTTTCGACGGAAGCTAGGAACTCAAAAACCATAGCAATTTTAGCAAGAAGACTAAGGCAGCAAGTAAGAAAACAGTGATTGTCTTGGTGTTAACTCATCCCAAATTTTTATTCAATAATTTTGGTGGAGCCTTCAAATATAAGTATTTATATCTAATTTTATTTATCAAAAATCATCTTCATCCATTACTCATTGACCAATTAAGATTGATAAATTATAACTTTCAAAATTCATGTAATAAATAATTATGAAAATCAACGGACAAAGTTTTTTATTTCTTTTAAAGACACAATAGCCATCACTTAGATTTTCTAAAAGAAAAATATTATTTTCTAAAAGACACAGTAGGTATTATTTTTATTTATTCCAAAATTTTTTAACTCTACTTTTATAAAAAATCAAAACCATATACCACTTAAAATTGTAAAACCCTAATTAAATCAATTTTCTATAATCTTTATAGTAGCCTCTTCTTTCAAAAATAAATATGATACTGTTAGTTTTCTTAGAATTCCAAACCTTATTTCAATTCAAACCTTAATCTATTTTAAAACCTTAATCAATTATTTTTTTATTTTATCATCACAATAGCTATTTTTTAAAATATTTAAGTTTTAATCTTATTTTCATAGGTTTACACCTTATTTGATTAAATCCTAAATTCTAATTTTAATCATACAGTAGCATAATTCTTCTAAAAAAAATAAACCTAACAATAATATTAGTTCTTTAAGATTCCAAAATCCTAGCTTTTAGATATAAATTCCAAAACCCTAAATATTATTTAAGAAACCCTAAGTTGATACATAAACCTAATTTTGCATCTTTATTTGTTTCATTATTAAGTAAGTATTTATTATATATTTTGATTAATGATTTATTTATATTTTTGATTTATGTCTTCAATGAATGATTTATTTATGATGAATGGTTGGTTGGTTATTTTTATTGATTTGCTTTGATTCCAAAACATTGTAAGAGGTACGTTTTCATATTTTGGGTACCTCATGTATTAAGCATCATGTAATTTAATTTATGTTCTAGTTTTGGGATTAATGTAAATGACACATTTCTATCTTTTGGTGGGTGTCCTATTAGTTTTAGACATTGGACGATGTAAGGACATGTTTCCATCCTTGGATGGGTGTCCATTTGTTTGTTTTTTTTCTACCTTGCCATGACTTTTAATAAAGTATTTATTTATTCTATTAATCGCATGTAATATGGATAATATTGTATTAATTAAGAATTTTATAATATTGAGAACTGAAAAGGAAGCCGGTTCCAATGAACCAGGTGTTGTGGGGGTGCTCGGCCATTTCTCACTTTCCCCACACGTACCCAACTTTTCAAACCCATTAGAGAGTTGGGGATTTCTTAGGAATTGAGTCATCCACCCCTTTCTATTATCTCTGTCCGTCTGGGTGGTGACTCCACCGAGGATAAGAGAAGTTGATTAGGCCCGTGTTCTTTAAGGCCCTGAGCCTAAACAGTGCCGAAGTCACAAGAACCATTCCATCGGGAGTGGGGCAAAAATTCTTGCTCACAATGGCGACTCCACCGAGGATAAGAGAAGTTGATTCCATTGGTCTTTTTATTATTTTATTCTTTCTTATTATGATATTATCTAATGTATCATTTAGTTTGCATTGTGTACATGAGTTAGGACGCCCATGATACCTGTGTTGTGTCATGTAAGGGATACCATACTTTCACTCAAGATATGGAGATCGAGCATAGCATAACCACTCATAGCCTTGTACCTTTTGGTATATACTTGCTATGGGAACCTAAGCCTTTAAATCCAAAGACTAAAGCTTATGTAATTGGCCTAGTTACTTTCTTTAGGTTTTACCCCAAATGCTTGTTGTTTGACTATGATTGATATATCTTGGTTTGAACCATGGCTTATTTGGTTTGTTCTTTTTCTAATATGACTTAAGTACATTTTAAGCTCAAAATAAATTTTCTTTAAAGACCAAAAGAAAAAAGCTATTTTTAAAACTTTTCATGATGGTTGTAGACCCTTAATTTTTTACCCAATCCGATCTAATATGTTTTATTTAGCCCAAAATGATTTTTGTTGTTTAATTAGTCCAAAATAATTTTAATTAAATAATTTTTACCTTAGTATCTAATTTTTATTAATAAAAAATGAAAATAAACAAATAAAAATATAAAAATAAAAATAAAAATCGGAGTCGAAAAAAAAATCGGCAGCAAAAAGTGGTCGCGCGGGCCCGTCGGCCCAGCAGCAGCTCACCCGCGGGCCCGCGGGCGAAATAACAGCCTGCAGGATTTTCCTGCAGGCTGGCACGCCTCCTGCGGGCTGGCACTCCACGGGCCCGTTGCTACAGTTTTTGCTAGCGCAAAATTTTTCAACGCAATTTTTTGAAACCTAATCCAATTAGGTTTTAATTTCTTTTTTTTATTAATATTACTTACCTTAGTTAATTAGGAATAAACAACCTAAAAACCCTTATAAATAAGGACCATGAAGAACCAAATTGTAGGAGGAAAAATTTACACAGTGAGGATAGGATTTGAAACCAAATCAAGGAAGGAAAAGCAAGAAATCAATTCAATTGATTTTTAAAGGGAAGGGCACCACGAATTAAGCAACTCAAAGGAAGCAAAGGCTTGTCTTTGGAGCTAGTTCATCCAAGAAGAGTTATTTTTTGGAGAATCAACAAAAAAAGGTATGTTAAATTCTTTTTGATTTATGTAACACAATAGCAAATCTATACAATTTAAGGATTTTTCAAATCAAAACTTTAGAACTTTAATTTAATTCTTCCAAGATTAAAACACTAAAACGTGACCTTCTTTACTAAAAAGACTTAAAATTGTTATTTTTTCTTCTTAAAAATCTTAAAACTCTAATTGAACATATTTTTCAACAAAATCAAAATCAAATTCTGTTTCTTTTAAGATTTTAAAGTAGGTTCTATTTCATTCAAAAAGCCTTAAAAAACATCTTTTCTACTTATAAAAACTTCAATCCATGTGTTTAAATTCATAAAACTTCATAAATCATCAAATTGCTTTTTAAAACTCTACTTCAAATTCATTACCCGTGAACCCTAATTTCAAAGCCAAAATCCAAAATTCAACTTTTAAACCTAAAATAATGAGCCCTAATCCTTTTAAAACATCAAACCCTAACTTTTTCTAAACTTTAATCCTTTAAAATATTAAAAAAATAGAAACATAAAAATTCAAAAATCACACAGTAGCTTAAATTTCAACAAACCAAAAATCACAAATTAAAGTATTTTAAGGTATTTAAAACCCTAGTTTCATGATTTCATCATTCAAACCTTAATTTGTTTAATCAAAGTGTCTTACCAATCTTTTAAAACATAAAACCCTAATCTATTTTAATTCCCTAAAATGTCACAGTAGCTTAACTTTAGAATTTCCAAAACCTTAACACATGGGATAAAGAACCCTAAATAGAAATAGTAGCTATACTTGAACTTTTATTTGTTTTATTCAATTCCATATTTATTTATACCTTGATTTATTTCTTATGCTTTAATCTATTTAATTTCAATACTTAATTTATTTAATTTATCATGGATGGATGTTTATTTTCTTTAAATATTTTATATCTTGATTTATTTATTATGGATGATTATTTGCTTTTATCAATTAATTTAGACTTCCAAATGTTGTAAGAGGTATGTTTCCACTTGGTGGGTACCTCATTAGTTAAACATCATGTAATTTAGTTTTCTTTTCTATTTTAGAACCTTTGTAAAGGGCATGTTTCTACCTTTTGGTGGGTGTCCTATCTAGGCATGTGATGTAAGGACATGTTTCCATCCTTGGATGGGTATCCATTTATTTGTTTTGTTTTGTTTTGTTTGGACATTGCTTTGATTTTAATATAATGATGCTTTCTTTTTATTGTGTGTAGTATGGATAATATTATTATACTTAAGAATTTTATAATATTAAGACCTGTAAAGGAGGCCGATTCCAATGAACATGGCATTGTGGGGGTGCTGGGCCATTTCTCACCTTCCCCACGCGTACCCAACTTTCCGAACCCATTAGGGGGTTGGGGATTCCTTATGAGTTGAGTCATCCACCCCTTTCTTTTTCCCGGCCCGTTCGGGTGGTGACTCCATTTTCTCCGGACTTAGGTTCGTGTTCTTTAAGGCCCCGTGTAACACCCCGATACTCCATATAAATACTACACATATACCTTGTATACATATAGTAAGCATATAAAGTATAAGGATGTCACTATTCGTTACAATTTAAAACCTTTCACTTAGTTCAAATCATATCTTTTCATAAAGTATTTCTTTTAATGAACTTATACTTAAATATAATGATAATAATAATTTTATATTAACAAAACTTTATTTATACATATGAATGCATTCTTGTAGTAAAATACAGCATAATTTAATTATACATGTATGCAACACCCTCTAGTTGGTCTCAGAAAACTCTTACCTTACTCGTGGCATACCCATTTGACTTTTAGATCAACCACCTAATTACCTGCGTGATGTACATAACCACGCTAAGCAAGAAAGCTTAGTAGTACAAAGAAATAATTTCAAATAAACATTACAAGTAAATCTTACTTTATATATATATCATGTATTACCAATTTCTTATCATATTAACTCTTTTCAATGCACTCTCTATATATGTTTCCACCAATCTCATAATATATATATATACTCTTATACATCATTTCAACAAATCACAATTCAATGACTCATCCAAACTTTCATGAGATAATATTCACAATTTCCACATCCATAAACACTTTACACATCATATTATGTTTTTATAAATTCATCATTCAATATAGCTTCTCAAGCCATATTCACTTTCAATCATTTACTTATATATTGTATACATCTCATTCCATAATTATCATCATATATCACATAATATTATATTTCATTCCATAATTCACATTAAAACAAAGACATGCATGGGCCCACAAGACACTAATATGCCATTCAACTTTCAGAGTTAATGCTTTGGTTCAATCATCACAATTATCATTATCCCAACTAGGCTTCAAGGATTTAGGTTCAACCAAGCTTCAAGGGGAACAAAGCATGCTAAGTATCAACCCAACTTGGCTTCAAGAACCAATCCAACCTAGCTTCAAGGGTTGTAACATCTCAATTAGGCTTCAAGGACTAGACCCAACCAAGCTTCAAGGGGAGTAAACATGTTAAACTTCAACCCAACTTGGCTTCAAGGATCAATTCCAACCTAACTTCAAGAGATTGTTACTGATATTAGGCATGCCACCAACAACAAACTCTGAAAATGGAATAACACATTAGCCACACAATTCATTTATTATTTCTTTATCAATCTCATTCTCAATTCTCATCATAGCCAATCACAATGGCGTCACATCACATTTGATTCATTATAGCCAATCACAATGGCTTCATATGTCATTTGCATCATCATAGCCAATCACAATGGCTTCACATGTCATTTGAATCATATCTCAATTCACATTACAACACTTCATCATTCAAGTATACATAATCAATTTCATTGAACACATAGACAACATGTCCACTTATTTCATTTCAATCATTATTACCAACCATAATGATATCACATTTCATCACTTCTCAAGACACATTAATATACTTCATCATTAAAATATTTATCATAACAAATTGCATTGCACATACCTTTTTGAATTATCACCATAGCTTTCACACTATACAATTAAGAACATTAGTCACATTGTATTAACCATATAATAAATTACTTAACATTGTTTTAGGTCTCAAGATCATATAAAAGAGTGTATCTTTGTAAGTTGTACTTACCTTAAAGATAATTCACATCAATCCATACGCTTCCTCTTCCAAATATTCTTTACCATTTAAGTTAAGGCAATCCAACCTCTTCATAACCTAATTCAAAGGAATAATACATACTTATTTACAAATACACATAAATTCCAATACAATGATTCACCTATTGGTCCCATACTAAGCCCTTAGATCACAATTCACAAGCCAATATCAACATTTAGGTCCCCACGGTCGTGGCTTCCCAATCCCCACGACCGTGGGATCCAACACGGTTCTGTCCATTTTTTCATTACAACCCCCACAGTCATGGCCTTCAAGGGCCACGGTCGTGGCATTGTAGACTCTTATGTTCTATTAAAATTCATGAAGACACAATCAACCTTGTAACCCCACGGTCGTGGCCCTCATTTGCCACGGCCGTGGCATCCAATCCGGGACTGTTTTCTGAAACAAACTCAAGTATTTTGCATTTTAAACCAATCCATATGAATACAAACATAATCAAACTCTTCCTTCTAAAAATTGAGTTAAAGTTCAAATCACACATATAAAGACTATTTTGCACTCATCCATCTACTTAATCCATACTTACAACTTTCACTATCATCACACCTTAATCATATCAAATATCAATTCAATCAATAGAAATCAACACAAAGAAAGGGCACTTACTTGGATTCTTTGCCCAAATCTTCAATATCCACTTGCAAATCTCTTGATATCCTTTAAATCTTTGGTGTAAATATAAGCAAAATCACCTTTCTCTCTCTAGCTTCTCTCTCTCTCTCTCTCTCTCTCTCTCTCTCTCTCTCGTTCACGAAGAAGAAGAAGAAGAAGAAAGAAAGAAAGAAAGAATTTTCCTCTTTCTTCGTTCTTATCTTAAATATATAATAATAATAATAATATAATTTAAATCTCCACCACACACACACTTCTCCAACCTTTGACTTTCTTCTTCTCTTTTTCTTTTTGTCCTTATCATCATTATTATTATTATTAATTAATTATACAAATATATATATATATATACAACTCACTTTTCCTATACCATTTTATATCCCATGTATATATGATGTATATGTATATGTCTTATATATATATATTATATTTATATTTCCCATCTATACATATACATTAAATCCAAATACAACAATAATTCCAAAACTTTTAGGGTATACTTTGGGATATTACACCCCGAGCCTAAACAGTGACGAATTCGCAAGAACCATTCCACCGGGAGTGGGGGCGAAAATCCCCGCTCACAGTGGCGACTCCACTGGGGATAAGAGAATTTGATTCCGTTGGTCTTTATATTATTCTATTCTTTCTTATAATGATATTATCCATTGCATCATTTTCGTTTGCATCGTGTGCGTGAGTTAGGATGCCCATGTTACCCGTGTTATGTTATGTAAGGGATACCATACTTTCACTCTAGGTATGGAGATCGAGCATGGCATAACCACTCATAGCCTCGTACCATTTGGTATATACTTGCTATGGGAACCTAAGCCTTTCTACCCGAAGACTAAAGCTCATGTAATTGGCCTAGTTACTTTCCTTAGGTTTTACCCTAAATGCATGTTGTTTGACTATGGTTAGTTTATCTTAGTCTAAATTGTAACACCCCCATACCCCGTATACGTACACTGCATGCTACAACGATTGTAATATACGTATACTGAATATAGGAATGCCACGGTTTTCTAAATAAATAAATCTTTTCTTTTAGCAATAATATGAGCAAACTTAAACATTTAAGTTATATTATAAAGACAATAAATAAAAACGTTCATTCAATACGCAGCGAAAAATATAGTTATATTTACATATATAGACATCAAAATCAAAATTTTACAAAACATAAAGTTTATACATGTTTGGCAGTTCATCTCTGATCTTTACGCCCATAATCAACACCTCAAAGTCTAGACTCGACTCGGCCTAGATGAACTCTCTGGCTCTACCCTGTCACCTGCGCGATGAACCACAATCGCGCTAAGCCAATGGCTTAGTGGTACAAACCACAATAACAATATACTTCAATGCCAATGTCACACATTTTAACAAATAAGACAATATTCACAATTGATATCTTTATATTATTCATAACACTACATTTCATTATTTCATCACTTATGATTTACATTGAAACAAAGACAAGCATGGGCCCAAAAGACACTAATATGCCATTCCACTTTCAGAGTTAATGTTTTGGTTCAATTGTCACATTTATCATTATCATTATCCCAACTAGGCTTCAAGGATTAGGTTCAACCAAGCTTCAAGGGGAACAAAGCATGCTAAGTATCAACCCAACTTGGCTTCAAGAACCAAATTCAACCTAGCTTCAAGGGTTGTAACATCTCAACTAGGCTTCAAGGACTAAATCCAACCTAGCTTCAAGAGATTGTTACCATTAGGCATGCCACCAACAACAAAACTCTGAAAATGGAATAACACATTAGACACACAATTCATTCATTATTTCATTATTAATTTCATTCTCATTTTCTTATCATCATTTAGGCATCCATGCCTCAATCATCTCATTTGCATCATTATAGCCAACAACAATGGCATCATATCTCATCATATCTCAATTCACATTATAGCAACTCATCATTAAAGTATTCATCATAACCACTTGCATTGCACATACCTTTCGAATGATCATCATATCTTTCACATTATACAAATCATAACATTAATCAAATAGTAATAACAATATAGTAGATTACTTCACACATTTATAACTAAATGTGTTAAGTCTCAAAATGATGTAAATGAATGCAACCATGCAAGTTTGTACTTACCTCAAGAGCAACTCACTCCACACCAAACTCCTTTTCTAAGAATCCTTCAACACTTGGATTATGGCAACTCAACTCTCTTCAAAATCTAAACCAAAGGTAATCATACACACTCACGTAGAGATACACATAAGATAATAAAGCTAAGAACCAACTAGGGCAAACTCTAAACATGACACACTCAACAACACGGGCGTGTCCCTGACCGTGCCCTAACTCCACAACATAGATGCTTTGACATGCTCAGAACCATGGGCATGTCACTGAACGTGTAATACATTCTGTCTCACAGAAACATTGACACGTCCAACAACACGGGCGTGCTCATGACCTTGTCAATCCTTCACCCACATAGTAGCTATGACACGCTCAGTGACATGGGCATGTCACTGCTCGTGTCACTCATCCAGAAAATAGAACCATTGACACGCCCAAAGACCTGGCCGTGCTCACGGGCGTGTCAGGCCAAAAATGCAAATTTCAGCCACAATAACAACATATCCAACAAACCACTTACTTCCACCATTTTCCACTTCAAACAAACTTAACTAAACACACCCAAAAACCATAACAAACTTGCAAAAACACCAAAACAACTCAAAACATACATCAAACACAAATCATAATCATCACCACAAACCCAAAACACAACCACAACACTTTCTCTTCCAACAAACTTACTTTTTCTTTCAATCCAACCCCAAAAATCCAAAATCAAAAGAACCAATCACTCTTAAACACACCACAATCAAACAAACACATATCAACCACAATCTCAACTCACAAACTCAAAGAAAATCAAAGAATCAAGTGGAAAACTTACCAAAGATGAAGAAACTCTTAAATTTCCAACTTGATCACTTGAAAACTTCCTTCAATCTTGAGCTTGGAAAACAAGACTCTCTTTCTCTCTTGCTTCTTTGATGGCCGACCAACCCAAGGAAAAGAAAAGAAGAAGAAGACAAATAGCCAAGTCAAACACTCAATCTCTTTAAATCTCCACCAAGCACTTGTTTAATATTAAAATAATGCAAATTATCTTCCTCCACTAATTCAATTTCCATTCACTTAATTAATTTGATTTAAAAATAAATAAATATCTTCTTTTGACTTTCATTATCTTGACTTGTATATGTTGTATATATTTCTATATATACAACATATACACTCCCTCTCTTAACTTCTTTTCTCTTTCCATACAAACATAAACATTAAATCCAAATACAACAATAATACCAAAACTTCTAGGGCATACTTTGGGATATTACAATTCTCCCCCTCTAAAAAGAAATTTCATCTGATATCAATTCTGAAACAACTGAGGATACTATTCTCGCATCGCTTGCTCATTCTCCCAAGTTGATTCTTCTCTACCATGATTCTTTCAAAGAACCTTCACGATTGGCACTTTCTTATGTCTCAACTCCTTCATTCCATATGCTAAAATAGCAACTGGTTCTTCTTTAAAAGTCATATCCGGATTCACCTCAATTGATTAAACTGACAGAACATGAGATGGATCTGATTTGTACCTCCGTAGCATAGAAACATGGAAGACATTATGGATTCTATCTAATTCAGGCGGTAAAGCAAGTCGATAAGCAACTGGTCCAATTCTTCCTAATACTTCATAAGGTCCAATAAAATGAGGACTTAGCTTCCCTTTTCGGCCAAATCTCAAAATCTTTTTCCAAGGAGACACTTTCAAAAATACTTTATCTCCAACATTGAATTCTATATCTCTCCTCTTCAAATCTGAATAAGATTTCTAACGATCTCAAGCTGCTTTCAACCGATCCCGAATTATTTTCACTTTCTCTTCTGTTTCTTTAATCAAATCAGAACCAACCAACTTGCCTTCTCCAACTTCTTTCGAACACAGAGGCGTTCTGCATCTTCTACCATACAATGCCTCAAATGGTGCCATTCCAATACTAGATTGATGACTGTTGTTGTAAGCAAATTCCACAAGTGGCAAAAATCTGTCCCACTTCCTGAAAAATCAATGACACAGCTCCTCAACATATCCTCTAAAATCTGTATCACTCTCTTTGACTGCCCATCTGTCTGCGGATGAAAAGCAGTGCTAAAGTGCAATCGAGAACCCAAAGCACCATGTAAACTCTTCCAAAACCTTAAAGTAAACCGGGGATCTTGATCAGACACTAAAGAAATTGGAACTCCATGTAACTTCACTATCTCACTGATATACAGCTCAGCCAACTTCTCAAGAGAATAGTCCATTCTAACTAAAAGAAAATGAGCTGTCTTCGTCAACCGATCAACAATCACCCAAATAGCATCATGCTTCTTCTAAGTCAATGGTAAACCAGACACAAAATCCATTGTCACCCGTTCCCATTTCCATTCTGGCACTGATAAAGGTTGTAGCAACCCTGTTGGAACTTGATGCTCAGCTTTCACTCTTTGACAAGTGAGACACTTGGATACAAATTCCGCTATGTCTCTCTTCATACCTAACCACCAGTAATGCTGCTTCAAATCCTGATACATCTTAGTACTTCTAGGGTGCATAGCAAAAACCGACTGGTGTGCTTCCTCTAAAATACTCTTTCTCAAACTAGCATCATCAGGAACACACAATCTATTTTTGCACCAAAGACTATCATCACTTCTCACATGAAATTCTCGGTTCTCCCCATTATGGCAATCTGAAACAATCTTCTGAATTTTCTCATCTACTAATTGAGCCTCTTTAATTTGATCCAACAACACCGGTCTTAACTGTAATTGAGCTAACAATGCACCATCATCACATGATTCAAAACTCGCATGCAATGTTCTCAACTCAACAAGCAACGAGAGCGAATAAATAGTTAAACCTGCCAAAGACTCTCGGCTCAAGGCATCAGCAACAACATTTGCCTTACCAGGATGATAATCAATCAAACAGTCGTAGTCTTTGATCAATTCCAACCACCATCTCTGCCGAAGATTTAGCTCTCTCTGAACCCCTAAATATTTCAAACTCTTATGATCTGTGTAGATAAAACACTTCTCCCCATACAAATAATGTCGCCAAATCTTCAAAGCAAACACTATAGCTACCAATTCCAAATCATGCGTCGGATAATTAAGCTCATGCGGTTTCAACTGCCGGGAAGCATAAGCTATAACTTTACCCTCTTGCATCAAAACACAACCTAAACCATTATGTGAAGCATCACTGTAAATCACATAAGGTTTATCTTCCACAGGTAAAGTAAGAACAGGAGCTTGAGTTAACATCTCCTTCAATTGCTCAAAACTAGCTTGACACTGATCTGTCCACACAAATTTAACTCCCTTTCGAAGTAATCTGGTGAGTGGAGTAGCTATCAAAGAAAAACCTTTCACAAAGCGTCGATAATAGCCTACCAAACCCAGAAAACTTCTAACTTCAGTTACAGACTTCGGTGGATTCCAATTCAAAATAGCCTCAACTTTACTTGGATCAACTCTTATACCGTCTGCTGAAACTATATGACCCAGAAAAGTTACTTGATCAAGCCCAAACTCACAGTTCGACAGCTTAGCATACAATTGCTTCTCTCTCAAAGTCTGCAACACAATTCGCAAATGTTTGTCATGATCCTCTTTATTACACGAATACACCAAAATATCATCAATAAAAACCACCACAAACTGATCTAGATAGGGCCTAAACACCCTATTCATCAAGTCCATGAAAGCTGCAGGTGCATTCGTCAACCCAAAAGGCATTACTAAAAACTCATAATGCCCATACCTTGTGCGGAAAGCTGTCTTAAGAACATCTTCAGCTCTAACCCTCAACTGATGGTACCCTGATCTCAAATCAATCTTGGAAAACACCGCTGCTCCCTTCAACTGATCAAAAAGATCATCAATTCTAGGCAAAGGATACTTATTCTTGATAGTCACCTTGTTCAATTGCCTATAATCAATGCACAACCTCAAAGTACCATCCTTCTTCTTCACAAACAAAATAGGAGCTCCCCACGGAGAAACACTAGGGCAAATAAACCCTTTATTCAACAACTCCTGCAACTGCACCTTCAACTCTCTCAACTCAGCAGGTGCCATTCGATAAGGAGAAATAGAGATGGGAGTGGTACCAGGCAACAAATCGATACCAAACTCAACCTCTCTCTCAGGGGGTAACCCTGGCAACTCCTTAGGAAACACATCTGGGAATTCCGTAACTGTGGGTATACTATCAAATTGAGAACTCACTACTCTGGTATCCACAACATGAGCAAGATAAGCATCACACCCTTTTCTAATCAACTTTCTAGCTGCAAAGGCTGATACAAACAAGGATGCAAGTTGTCTCTGCTCACTAGACACCATCACACTTCTACCATCACCGGTTCTCAAAGTAACACACTTCTTTTGACAATCTACCACAGCTCTATGCTTAGACAACCAATCCATGCCTAAGATCAAATCATACTCCTTAAAAGGCATTTCAATCAAATAACCCAAAAACTCCTCACCTTGCACCACAACTAAACTATCACGATGCACCTTACTCACCACAACACTATGTCCTAAAGGATTTGTCACCAAAACATCAAATCCTAAGGACTCTGAATGCAATTCAGACACAGGCAAGATAGATACACTTATGTATGAATGAGTAGATCCTAGATCAATCAAAGCAAGAACTGAAATGCCAAATAAAGAAAATGTACCCGCAATAACTGCTGAAGCATCCGGCTGCCTCTACATCACATATACTCGCTGAGAAGACCCAGCTTCATCTGGCCTACTGCCTCCGAATATAGAGCCTCCTCTCTGACTGATCCCAGGTCGACCGCCTCTACTGAAACCTTTGCCCCCTCGACCACCTCTGCTAAAACTAGGTCGAGAAGCTGCAGTATCAGTCTGTCTATCATCTTGCATCTCAGGGCAATCTTTAATAAAGTGAGCTGGTGACCCACATCTAAAGCATACTCCTGATCCACCCGTCTTCCAACAAGCACCCCCATGGGTCCTACCACAATGAACACATACAGGTGAAATGGATCTTTGAACCACAGGAGTCGGAGCACTCGCTACAGAAACTATAGGTCTCGGTCTCTGCCTCTGATACTGAACTGACCTACCTAACTATCTCTGGCTCCTACTAATTCTCAGAACAAAACTTCCTCGGCCTCTCTTAATAGATGAAGACCCTGCCTCAAACTGAGATCTCCTAACTCTAGTCTCCTCCTCAGTAGCAGCTGCTGCAAAAGCTTGTGCTCTCTCAACACTTCTGGCTGCTACAACCAATTGAGAAAAGTCTTGGTACCGGGAACCAGCAATAATACACATAATAGAGGGCCTCAACCCCTCCTCAAACCTCCTACACCAGTCAATCTCATCATAAATAATCCCACCGGCATAGTGACTCAACCGGATGAATTCTACCTCATACTCTGTCACAGTCCGGTTATCTTGTCTCAAATTTAAAAATTCCATCTTCTTGACATCCTTATACTCCCTCGGAGTGTATTTCTGCTCAAACTCCCTCAGAAAATCACTATAAGATAACGTTGGTGGATCATCCATTGCATGAGGAACCGTCTTCCACCAATCATAAGCATCTTTCTGCAGTAAAGATCTAGCATAATCAAATTTCTCTTCAGAAGTGGCTTGCAACTGAATAAATATCCTCTGCACTCTATCCAACCACTGCTCAGCCACTGCAGGATCTGTAGTGCCAAAGAAATCCTCAGCCCCAAATTTTCTCAATTTATCATAATGTCTCACCGGCACTTGTGGTTGTGGTGGCGGTGGCGGCTGCACTGGAGCTTGCCTCAACAATTCTACCACATGGCGTAACCAAACCAGCGGAACCTCATCAGCAGCTGATCTCTCTGGCACAAGAGCAGGTGCCTCACTAACTCTCTCAACCCTAGCTCCATCTCTACCCTCTTTAGGAGCTACACTCTCAGCACTACCTTCTATGGACTGACGTGACTGAGACGCCATCACTACCTATGTCTGCAAACACAGCAGAATATACCTCATTAAAGATCAGAGACTGCCAATACCTAAACATGTATCTTATTCAAAAATCACATTTTAAAAATCAAAATTTTCTTTTTCTTACAATTTACCTAGGAGAATCTCAAACCTAGGCTTTGATACCAAAACAATTGTAACACCCCCATACCCCGTATACGTACACTGCATGCTACAACGATCGTAATATACATATACTGAATATAGGAATGCCACGGTTTTCTAAATAAACAAATCTTTTCTTTTAGCAATAATATGAGCAAACTTAAACATTTAAGTTGTATTATAAAGACAATAAATAAAAACGTTCATTCAATACGCAGTGGAAAATATAGTTATATTTACATATATAGACATCAAAATCAAAATTTTACAAAACATAAAGTTTATACATGTTTGGCAGTTCGTCTCTGATCTTTACGCCCACAATCAACACCTCAAAGTCTAGACTCAACTCGGTCTAGATGAACTCTCTGGCTCTACCCTGTCACCTGCGCGATGAACAACAATCGCGCTAAGCCAACGGCTTAGTGGTACAAACCGCAATAACAATATACTTCAATGTAATGCCAATGTCACACATTTCAACAAATAAGACAATATTCACAATTGATATCTTTATATTATTCATAACACTACATTTCATTATTTCATCACTTATGATTTACATTGAAACAAAGACAAGCATGGGCCCAAAAGACACTAATATGCCATTCCTGTAACACCCCTATACCCTGTATACGTACACTGCATGCAACTACGATCGTAATATATGTATACTGAATATAGAAATGCCACGGTTTACTAAACAAATGACTCACTTCTTTATACAATAATATAAAACATTCATTTAATACGCAGTGGAAAATATAGTTATATTCACATATATTTATACACATCAAAATATATAAAAAACCAAATAAATTTTTACAAAAAACATAACATTTATACATGTTTGCCAGTTCGTCTCTGATCTTTATGCCCATTATCAATACCTCAAGGTCTAGACTCGACTTGGTCTAGATGAACTCTCTGGCTCTTCCCTGTCACCTGCACAATGAACCACAATCGCGCTAAGCCAATGGCTTAGTGGTACAAAATACTATACAACATGCTTCAATGCAATGCCAATGTCGGACATTTCAACAATTAAGACAATATTCACAATTGATATCTTTATATTATTCATAATACTACATTTCATTACTCTATTCACTTGTTTCATCATTTATGAATTACATTGAAACAAAGACAAACATGGGCCCAAAAGACACTAATATGCCATTCCACTTTCAGAGTTAATGTTTTGGTTCAATTATCACATTTATAATTATCAATATCCCAACTAGGTTTCAAGGATTAGGCTCAACCAAGCTTCAAGGGGAACAAAGCATGCTAAGTATCAACCCAACTTGGCTTCAAGAACCAAACCCAACCTAGCTTTAAGGGTTGTAACATCTCAACTAGGCTTCAAGGACTAGACCCAACCAAACTTCAAGGGGAGTAAAGCATGCTCAACTTCAACCCAATTTGGCTTCAAGGATCAAGCCCAACCTAGCTTTAAGAGATTATTACTATTAGGCATGCCACCAACAACAAAACTCTGAAAATGGAATAACACATTAGACACACATTTCATTTATTAATTCATTATCAATTCCATTCTCATTTTCTCATCATCATTTAGGCAAACATGCCCCCATTCATTTCAATTGTATCATTATAGCCAACAACAATGGCTTCACATCTCATCAATAGAGTATACATAACCAATTACATTGAACATCATCATCTAGGAAAACATGCCTCAATTATCTCAATTCACATTAAAGCAACTCATCATTGAAGGATTCATCAAAACCAATTGCATTGTACATACATTTCATATTTCATCATATCATCATATATTTAGAATCCTCAACATATATTCCATAAAGTTCACATTATGCAAAACATAACATTATTAATATGCATCAACAATGCAATAGATTACTTAACACATTTACAATCAAATGTGTTAAGTCTCAAGATCATATAAAGGTATGCAATAATGTACGGTTTGTACTTACCTCAAGAGCAACTCATTCCACACCAAACTCCTCTTCTAAGAAACCTCAACACTTGAATTAGGGCAAGTCAACTCTCTTCAAAACCTAATCCAAAAGGAATGATACACACTAACTTAAAGATACACATGAAATGATAAGGTTAAGAACCAACTAGGGCAACTCTACACAAGACACGCTCAATAACACAGGCGTGTTCCTGACCGTGCCCTAACTCCACAACACAGAAGCTTTAACACGCTTAGAACCACGGGCGTGTCACTGAACGTGTAATACATTCTGTCTCATAGAAATATTAACACGTCCAACAACACGGGAGTGCTCATGGCCGTGTCAATCCTCCCTCAACACAGTAGCTATGACACGCTCAGTGAGTCAATCCTCCCTAAACACAGTAGCTATGACACGGGAGTGCTAGAACACTTCTGCTGATCACCTCAGTTAATGAGTCAATAAAACCACTGTAAGTATCATTCATGCATATCATGCATACACGAGCATATCACATCGCACTTTCTTATCTTGTGTTGTCTATTCCTTGTCAAAATGAACACTAAGAAATCAAAAGAAGTTATCAAATCAGGGGCGCATAGAAAGCCCATTGCTTGAGAAAGCTCCAGTAATCTTGCAAAGAGAAGAAATGCATGCTTATGAGAAGAACAAGATGGCAAAAACATCAATCAAAGCTTGCATGGATAAAATCTTTGGTTTGAGCCTACACAGGGGGCAGAGTTTCTCCTTTTCAATTTTTTGAGTTTATATACCAAATATTTTTAAACTCACTTACAAATATTTTGTCACACAGGGGGCAAGGAGAGTATATAAGGTCCAATTAAAAATAGCTAAATCTTTGCAAAAAGGAAGAACAAAAGAATGGAACATTATAACTCTCAAAAGAATGAAGATGCAAAAGACAAAAGACCAATCCAGCTAAAAGAGCTAAAGCCAGGGTAAAGACCCGAACTCCAAAGGATGAAGATTCATTTTCAAGGGTGAAGACCCGATCTCAAAGGATGAAGATCCACTTTTCATGGGTGAAGACCCGATTTTCAAGGATGAAGATCCATTTGCAAGGGTGAAGACCCGATTTTCAAGGATGAAGATCCATTCTGAGGGTGAAGAATCACAATGCATAAAGCAGCCAAAGCAGTCAGACTTCCCAACTAAAAGGTTAGTCAAATTCAAATCAATTTCAGGTCCAAGTACCAAATCTCGGGTCCAAGTACCCAATCCCGGGTCCAAGTACCCAAATCAAATCAAGCTCGGGTCCAAGTACCCAATCTCGGGTCCAAGTACCCAAATCAAATCAATTTTGGGTCCAAGTACCCAAATCAAATCTAATCTCTGGTCCAAGTACCCAAATCAAATCAATCTCGGGTCCAAGTACCCAAATCCTGGGTCCAATCAATCTCGGGTCCAAGTACCCGATCTTGGGTCCAAGTACCTAATCCCGAGTCCAAGTACCCAATCTTGAGTCCAAGTACCCAATCTCGGGTCCAAGGACCCAAATTAAATCAATCTCGGGTCCAAGTACCCAATCACGGGTCCAAGTACCCAAATTCAATCAATCTCGGGTCCAAGTACCCGATCTTGGGTCCAAGTACCTAATCTCGGGTCCAAGTACCCAAAATAAATTTGAGCTCAGGTTCAAGTACCTAATCTCGGGTCTAAGTACCCAAATTTAATCAATCTCGGGTCCAAGTACCCGATCTTGGGTCCAAGTACCTAATCCCGGGTCCAAGTACCCAAAATCAATTCAAACTCAGGTCCAAGTACCTAATCTCGGGTCCAAGTACCCAATCTAGGGTCCAAGTACCCAAATTCAATCAATCTCGGGTCCAAGTACCTAATCTCAGGACCAGAACCCAAAACAAGTCGCCATATCAAAAATTAAGCCTTATTGCTTTTCACTCTCTTTCACTAAGGTTTCAGATCATTCAAGCAGGGGGCAAACTGTAGACCCTTAATTTTTGACCCAATCCGATTTAATATGTTTTATTTAGCCCAAAATGATTTTTGTTGTTTAATTGGTCCAAAATAATTTTAATTAAATAATTTTTACATTAGTATCTAATTTTTATTAATAAAAAATAGAAATAAACAAATAAAAATATAAAAATAAAAATCGGAGTCGGAAAAAAAATCGGCAGCAAAAAGTGGTCGCGCGGGCTTCTTGGCCCAGCAGCAGCTCACCCAAGGGCCCGCGGGCATTTCGCCTACAGGAATTTCCTACGGGCGAATCCTGCGGGCTGGCGCGCCCACAAGCTGGCATGCCACGGGCCCGTTGCCACAGTTTTCGCCAGCGCAAAATTTTCAACGCAATTTTTTGAAACCTAATCCAATTAGGTTTTAATTTCTTTTTTTTATTAATATTACTTACCTTAGTTAATTAGGAATAAACAACCTAAAAACCCTTATAAATAAGGACCATGAAGAACCAAATTGTAGGAGGAAAAATTTACACGGTGAGAATAGGATTTGAAACCAAATCAAGGAAGGAAAAGCAAGAAATCAATTCAATTGATTTTTAAAGGGAAGGGCACCACGAATTAAGCAACTCAAAGGAAGCAAAGGCTTGTCTTTGGAGCTAGTTCATCCAAGAAGAGTTATTTTTTGGAGAATCAACAAAAAAAGGTATGTTAAATTCTTTTTGATTTATGTAACACAATAGCAAATCTATACAATTTAAGGATTTTTCAAATCAAAACTTTAGAACTTTAATTTAATTCTTCCAAGATTAAAACACTAAAATGTGACCTTATTTTCTAAAAAGACTTAAAATTGTTATTTTTTCTTCTTAAAAATCTCAAAACTCTAATTGAACATATTTTTCAACAAAATCAAAATCAAATTCTGTTTCTTTTAAGATTTTAAAGTAGGTTCTATTTCATTCAAAAAGCCTTAAAAAACATCTTTTCTACTTATAAAAACTTCAATCCATGTGTTTAAATTCATAAAACTTCATAAATCATCAAATTGCTTTTTAAAACTCTACTTCAAATTCATTACCCGTGAACCCTAATTTCAAAGCCAAAATCCAAAATTCAACTTTTAAACCTAAAATAATGAGCCCTAATCCTTTTAAAACATCAAACCCTAGATTTTTCTAAACTTTAATCCTTTAAAACATTAAAAAAAATAAAAACATAAAAATTCAAAAATCACACAGTAGCTTAAATTTCAACAAACCAAAAATCACAAATTAAAGTATTTTAAGGTATTTAAAACCCTAGTTTCATGATTTCATCATTCAAACCTTAATTTGTTTAATCAAAGTGTCTTACCAATCTTTTAAAACATAAAACCCTAATCTATTTTAATTCCCTAAAAGGTCACAGTAGCTTAACTTTAGAATTTCCAAAACTTTAACACATTGGATAAAGAACCCTAAATAGAAATAGTAGCTATTCTTCAACTTTTATTTGTTTTATTCAATTCCATATTTATTTATACCTTGATTTATTTCTTATGCTTTAATCTATTTAATTTCAATACTTGATTTATTTAATTTATCATGGATGGATGTTTATTTTCTTTAAATATTTTATATCTTGATTTATTTATTATGGATGATTATTTGCTTTTATCAATTAATTTAGACTTCTAAATGTTGTAAGAGGTATGTTTCCACATGGTGGGTACCTCATTAGTTAAACATCATGTAATTTAGTTTTCTTTTCTATTTTAGAACCTTTGTAAAGGGCATGTTTCTACCTTTTGGTGGGTGTCCTATCTAGGCATGTGATGTAAGGACATGTTTCCATCCTTGGATGGGTGTCCATTTATTTGTTTTGTTTTGTTTTGTTTGGACATTGCTTTGATTTTAATATAATGATGCTTTCTTTTTATTGTGTGTAGTATGGATAATGTTATTATACTTAAGAATTTTATAATATTAAGACCTGTAAAGGAGGTCGGTTCCAATGAACCGGGCATTGTGGGGGTGCTGGGCCATTTCTCACCTTCCCCACGCGTACCCAACTTTTCAAACCCATTAGGGGGTTGGGGATTTCTTAGGAATTGAGTCATCCACCCCTTTCTTTTTCCCAACCCGTCCGGGTGGTGACTCCATTTTCTCCGGACTTAGGTCCGTGTTCTCTAAGGCCCCGAGCCTAAACAATGCCGAAGTCACAAGAACCATTCCATCGGGAGTGGGGGCGAAAATCCCCGCTCATAATGGTCTTTGGACATAAAACTTTTCTAAAAACAAATCAAAAATTCTTCTCTCATGACTCAAATACAAAGTCAAAAATCCATTTTTTTCTAACATCTTTTTACAATGGGTTTTTCAAACAAAACTATTTTTGCATTTTATCCAACCTTTTCTTTAAAAGAGCTTACAAATTATTTAGGTCAATTATGGAATACCAAAAATCAATTGTGAGCCTAGTTTATACTAAGAATTATTAATCATGGGCTTATTTTTAGCATGAATCATTAGTTACTTTTTTTTAAGTGAGAAATCTATTTATAATAAACCTCTTAATTTAACTTTAATCCAATATAGCGTAAAAGCTGCTTTAGTTGGTCGAATGAATTAAAACCTAATTAATGGGAATTATCATGAATTGATTTCCATTTTTGAAAATATAACTATTGGTTGGACCGTCCGAGGGAACTTTTTAAAAACAAAATATCCCATGTTGATATTTTATTGACCATACACCTAGAAAAAGAGACTCGTCATCCGTGTGTGGAAGTTATAAGGTTGGAATGGACATTCTACCTATCTTTGTTTGCTGTTTATGCATACATGCATATATGCATTTGCATCTCATATCATTAATCCTTTCTGGCTCACAGCCATGGATTACAGTAGTTCAAAAGCCTACGACAATTTGACCTATGCCAGAGACGAAGAATCCAATAGCAACTCAATAACTTTATCACCAAAATCAGTAGAGCCTGAACAAATTCAAAGAATAGTGGACGACGTCCTCAATGCCAAAATGGAAGAACTAAAGGAGTCCCTGGCTGAGACCATGAAGAACCAATTGGCTGCAATTTTAGGGAACAATGCCAAAGCATCTGCTAGCACCAAGAAGCCAAAGGACAAAGGGAAGGCTAAGGTTTGTGAAGTGATTTTTGATGATGACAAGGTAGTCATCAATGATGATGACGACTGGGCTCAATACTTCCAAGATCCACAAGATAAGAAGAAGGAGTCGAAGGGTGTTGAAAGATCGGCTATGGAGATTACTAAAACTTCAGATGTTGAAAAATTGATTGCTGACCTCGAAAAGAAGTTTGAAAAGAAGTTGAAAACCGAAGAGATGTCCAAAGTTGAAAAATTATTTGAGCTAGATGAAGAAGTTCCATACATGTTTAAGATGCCATCCTTTGCAAAGTTTGATGGAACCGAAATCCCTCACCTCCATGTGAAGTAGTATATCACTTCTATGCAGTCTTTCTAAGCTACTAAGGCTCAAAATCTAAAGTAATTCATGCTTTCATTGGATCCCATTATCCAAAATTGGTTACACACCTTAGATGATGGCACACAAAAGAGTTGGGATCTGCTATACAAAGTCTTCATCCAACAATATGGATACAATGCCGAATTGGAAGTTACTCTAATGGAGGTGGAGTTCATTAGACAAAGGCCAAATGAGAACTTCATGGACTATATGAAGAGGTGGAGGAATAAGGCTGCATTGCTCAAGAGAAGACCTGATGAATCCGATCAAATTAGAACGATTATGAGAGGAGTGTTACCTAGACTTCGCAAAAGGATGTCTCATGCACTTATTTGAGATTTCAAGGGCCTTTTGCAAGCTGGTCTACAAATTGAAGAGTGGGAGACAAAGAAGAACTGCTTTTCAGCGAGAAGGAATAGAAGGGAAACTACTAATCTGGTAACCAAGGCACACAAAAATCAGTTGATGTTAATACTACTGGCCAAAGAGGAAGAAGGCAGTTTTCAAAATTGGGTAAGCCACTATCTTGGGCCCTCAATAAGATATAAAAGAACGGATTGTTACAACCCTTAAATCCTCATCCTTTGCCTAACCCTCTCCTGCCTAATTTTGATACTAAGGCATTTTGCCAATTTCATCAAATACAAGGGCACGGCACGGATAAATGTGTGATGTTAAGGCATGAGATCTAGAATTTGATTGATAGTGGGAAATTGCCCGAGCCCTACAAGCCAAACACTAAAGACAATCCACTTCCAAAGTTCAATAGGGTACCACCACCGGCAACCTTCATGATTGGAGGAGGTTTGCATGAAAGTTTTGTCATGTCTTTTTTCCAAGATGTGGATGGAGAAGTAACCAAAGAAGAAGTGGTGTTTAGCAAAATTGAACAAGCTGTGATTGGAAAAGAAGTAGCAATATGTGTTGTGAACAAATTTTGGGATTCAAGAGATAGTGATGATGATCTTGAACCCAAGAAGGAGGAATGGATCTGGTCCGAGCCTAAAGAAGATGAAGTAAGATGAAGTGATGAACACTAGGTCTGGTAAACCTTATGTAAGGTCACCACCCAAGAAAATAGAAGCTAATAAAGGAAAGGAAGTTGAAGTTGGGAACAAAGAAGAAGATGACGACACTGTTCTTAAGCAGTTGAAGAGAACCCAAGCAAGTGTTAGTATTTAGGACTTAATGGCCACTTTTAAAAAGCACCATGAGACTATGGCTAAGGCCTTGGCTAGCATGCCAATTTTCACCTCTATAACACCAGAGGAGCTGATCTCTCCCCTCTTTTGGTAAATCTGCATTTGAGAAAGATACCATCCCCATGTCAACTTTGCTCTTCCTTCTTAAGAAGTGGTGTTTAGCAAAATTGAATAAGCTGTGATTGGAAAAGAAGTAGCAATATGTGTTGTGAACAAATTTTGGGATTCAAGCGATAGTGATGATGATCTTGAACCCAAGAAGGAGGAATGGATCTGGTCCGAGCCTAAAGAAGATGAAGTAAGATGAAGTGATGAACACTAGGTCTGGTAAACCTTATGTAAGGTCACCACCCAAGAAAATAGAAGCTAATAAAGGAAAGGAAGTTGAAGTTGGGAACAAAGAAGAAGATGACGACACTATTCTTAAGCAGTTGAAGAGAACCCAAGCAAGTGTTAGTATTTAGGACTTAATGGCCACTTTTAAAAAGCACCATGAGTCTATGGCCAAGGCCTTGGCTAGCATGCCAATTTTCACCTCTATAACACCAGAGGAGCTGGTTAACTTCATAAAAGTTGAAGGAATAATGAAGTGCGAAGTGGTTCAAAGGAAGAGCAAAGTTGACATGGGGATGGTATCTTTCTCAAATGCAGATTTACCAAAAGAGGGGAGAGATCACATGGGGAAGGTTGATCCCAAATTTTGAAATTTTTGCTGATGTTGCCGAGCTAGTGGAACTAGTGAAGAAAGAGCTCACCCAGCCAGCCGACAAGGAGCCCAATCCGGAAGAGGAGAAGGAATCTATCCTAAAAGCAGAGAAGACTCTGGAGGAGATTGCTGCCTTGATTGAAGAGAAGTTGAAGATGCTCTGCTTTATGATTTTTTGAATAATGATTTTGATTTTGATTTTAATTTGTCTGCTTTTATATAAGGATGATGATGTTTTCTTTTCCAAAATGAATGCAATAAAGTCTGATTTTGCTTACTTGTTTGATGTTTCTCCTGATGGTTGCATACGTTCAAATAGTGGTTACATAAGCATCTTTAATATTAACTCTGTCAATACACAATTATTAAATTTGGGAACAACTGAAAGTCCTAGAAATATTAGCATATCATCCGACCTTACTCCTAATGAGAGAGAGATTTGAAAAAATATTTAAAAAATATGAAGAAGTTTTTGCTTGGTCTTATGAGGATATGCCTGGAATAGATCGAGACATAGCCTAACATTTGATTACTACTTACACTCACATGAAACATGTCAAACAAAAGTTTAGGCAGTTAAGACCTGAATGGGCAGAATTGGTTAAAGAAGAGGTCACTAAACAAATACAAGTAAAGTTCCTTAAAGTGATAGATTATCCAGATTGGCTAGCCAACATAGTACTTGTACCAAAGAGAGATGGAAGAATTAGGGTCTGTGTGGACTATAGAGACTTGAACAAAGCTTCCCCTAAAGATGATTTTCCTTTATCCCATATAGATGTCCTTATTGGTAGTGCAGCTTCTAGCGTGCTACACTCATTTGTAGATGGATTTTTTGGATACAACCAAGTGTTAATGGCCCAAGAAGATAAAGCTAAAACTGCCTTCATTACTACGTAGGGTATATTTTATTATAGGGTAATGTTGTTTGGGTTAAAGAATGCTGAAGCAACCCATCAAAGGATGGCTACCACTTTATTTCATGATATAATGCACAAAGAAGTCAAAGTGTATGTTGATGATATGATGGTGAAGTCAGACACAAGGGAGCAGCACTTCCAAAACTTAGAGTTATTCTTCGAGAGAGCAGTAAAGTATAAGCTAAGGTTAAACTCGAAGAAGTGTGTGCTTGGGTTACTTCAAGCAAGTTGTTAGGACATGTTATTGGTCCAAATGACATTGAGTTGACCCTGACAAGGTTAAGGCAATTAGGTAAAAACCCAGTCCCTAAGACGGAGAGAGAAGTTTGGGTGTTTATTGGCAGATTGTAGTACAATAGTAGGTTTATAGTAAAGCTCACCACAATCTGTGAACCTATCTTCAAATTACTTAAAAAGAATCAGCTAGTCAAGTGGAACAAATAGTGTCAAAAGGCCTTTGAGCATATAAAAGAGTATCTGCTAAATCCACCTGTTTTGAAACCACCTAAACCTAGTAAACCCTTGTTACTATACTTAGCTGTAGAAGAAGAATCAATAGGAGCCATGCTAGCCCAAGCAGATGAGTTGGGAGTTGAACACGTAGTCTATTATTTGAGTAGAAAGCTTCTACCTTATGAAATTAAGTATAGTATCATTGAAAAGGCCTGTATAGTTCTGGTTTGGTCTTCTAAGAAGTTGCGACATTACTTTCAATCTTATAGTGTGCAAGCAATTTCTAGGTTGGATCTGGTGAAGTACTTAAGGGAGACACCCTCTTTGATTGGGAAGTATAGGCAATGGTTGATAATATTCGAAGAATTTGAGATTGAGTATGTAACCAGGAAAACAATCTAAGGTAGAGTGATGGAAGAATTCCTGGCCCAACAACGATTACCGGATAGCGAAGAGGTAGTCTTAGAATTTCTTGATGAAAATTTACAAGCCATAAAAGTGCAAGGATGGAAAATGTAATTTGATTGAGTAATGAATAGGAAAGGAGCAGGTTTGGGAGTCATATTAGAATTGCTCGAAGGGGAGCTTATCCCTTTAGCTAAAAAATTGAAGTTCAGGGCAACTAATAATATGGTGGAGTATGAAGCATGTATTTTTGGTTTGGAAACCCTGATAATTATGAAGGTGGATAAGGTGCAAGTCTTTGGCGATTCATTGCTAGTAGTATCCCAAGTAAATGGAGAGTGGGAGTTAAAAGAAGAGAAGCTAAAACCATACCACCATTACTTGACCTTGATGAAGAATAATTTTAAAGAGTGCAGGTTTATACACCTACCAAGAGAAGAAAACCAGATGGCTGATGCCCTAGCCACATTGGCTTTGGTATGGGAAAATCCTGTCAACTTATTCCTTAAGCCTCTGATTTTGACCAGTTCATCAACTCCTTGCTATGAATATGAGATAATCATGGAAACTGATATAGACCATGATTCGTGGTATGACACTATAAGATGATTTTTGGAGGAGAAGGAATAACCATTGGGGGAAACAAAGAAAGAGAGAAGAGCCATAAGGCGATGGTCCTTACAATACATCACCTTTCATGGAGAGTTGCATCGAAGATGGCTTGATGGGGTGCACTTGAGATGCTTGAGGAAGCCTGGAGTGGAGCATATCATGTCAAAAATACACGCAAGAAGTTGTGGTCCACACATGAGTGGTTTAGCCCTAGTTAAGAAGATAATTTGACAAGGTTACTACTGGTTGACCGTGGAGAGAGGTTGTATTGAGTTTTTGAAGAAGTGCTAGCAATGTCAGATGTATGGTAATTTGAATCACATGCTTCCTGAAGAATTACATTCTATGTCTTCACCCTGGCCCTTTGTAACTTGGGGGACTGATATCATAGGAGAGATACATCTGATGGCTTCAAATGGTCACCATTTTATTGTAGTAGCAGCGGATTATTTTTCAAAGTGGGTTGAGACTAAATCTTTCAACAAACTGGGGGCAAGGCAAATGGCTAGATTTATTGAAAAGAATCTCCTCTGCAGGTATGGAGTCTCACACAGTGTGATATCGGACAATAGGGTACAGTTTCAAGGTGCAGTTAAGACTTATTCTCAAAGTACCAAATCCATCATCATCGATCCTCCCTTTATAGACCAAAGGCTAATGGTGTAGTGGAAGCAACAAATAAGGAAATTAAATAGATCCTATCTAAGATGACCAAGACATACAGGGATTGGTCAGACATGCTCCCTTTTGCTTTTTAGGAATATAGAATAAGTGTACGAATGCTGACTTAAATCACACCGTTCTCTTTGGTTTTTGGGATGGAAGCAGTGTTGCCAATTGAGATAGAGATCAAATTGTTAAGAGAGGTCCTAGAAGCTAAACTACCTGATATGGAGTGGGAAATGAGTAGATGCACACAATTAGCTTCATTAGAAGAGAGGAGGTTAAAAGCACTGTATCATCATCAGCTATATCAAAGAATGATATCTCGGGCCTATAATAGAAGGGTTAGGGTCAGAAAGTTTAGAGTCGGTGACTTAGTGTTGAAGCAATGTAAGCCTAATGTCTCTGATCTAAGAGGAAAATTTAGACCTAGTTTGGAGGGACCGCATGTTGTAAATAAAATCATGAACAAGGGTGTAGTCAAGTTATCAGACATGGATGGGAATGAGTTTAGTGAACCGGTAAATATTAACAGGTTGAAAAGGTTTTATGTATAAAAAAAAGAGCTCGCTAGCTTGAAAACCCAATAGGGTATCCTATGTAAAAGTTAGAGCAGTCCGCTAGTTTCAAAAACCCAAAAGGGTGAACTAGGCAATAATTAGGGCTAAGCGAGAGAAAATTGTCAATTAGAAAACCCGAGAGGGTTAGTTGGCGATAGGAGTGATCTTGTGTATGCTGGCTTTATGTTTGGTTGTTCCCTAATTTAATAAAACAGTTAATATTAAAATTATTCTATGTGCACTGTTTTAGTATTTGACCAAATATGGATAAAATAAATAAACACAATAGTGAAAGGTGAAAACAAATTATAAAAGGAAAATAAACATCTCTTATTATTGCTTTTATCCTAACAATATTCTTTATAAAGAAATTGACAAATGTAAGATCTATGGTAGATGATAAGTGTAGCGTGAAGGCCAACTTTGCTTTAGCTGACCCAAGAAGGCTTCAGTCAGACAAGGCATGTACAAGTCAGGAGTAAGCTCAGAACCTCGAGGCTCGGCTCCATACTAACAGTCAATCCTACGAGGATCATAGCAAGTACCTTGACGAAGAGTAGCAAGAGGAACATACATCAAATATGTCCGAATGGTGATACGAGAAATCTTCCACCAAGGTACTAACCAACGGATGTTGAGTGCAGCACGGGAGCGGATCTAGTCAAC
This sequence comes from Garcia nutans, assembly GCA_947685225.1. Taxonomy (NCBI): domain Eukaryota; kingdom Viridiplantae; phylum Streptophyta; class Magnoliopsida; order Malpighiales; family Euphorbiaceae; genus Garcia; species Garcia nutans. The sequence goes on from CANTUV010000059.1 coordinate 35,062,568, forward strand.
CCAGTCAGCATATGAAGAAGCAGGATGAAGTAGTTTCCTAGCATAATGATATCACGGCAGGTATCTAGCGAAATCCATGGATGGAGTGTAGAGCAAGCAGAGGCACTCCTGAAGCCAAATCTGTAAGCAAAAGAAAAGAAAAAAAAAAGCTCGTTAGGTAGAAAATCTGCAAGGACAGCTTAAGCAAAAATTAGGGAAGTTCGCTAGTTTTGAAAACCCGCAAGGGCGGTCTAGGAAAAAATTAGAACCAAAATAATAATAATAATAAATAAGAAAGAGGTCTGCTAAGTTGAAAACGTGCAAGGGCGGCTTAGGCAAAAATTTAGGACAGCTCGCTAGTTTCGAAAACCCACAAGGGCGGACTAGACAAAAATTAGAGCAATAAATAAAACCTAAATTAAAAACCCAAAAGGGCCGTTTGGGTATTTACTTAAAGCAACAAGGGACTCCCAGCTAATCTCCTCAAAGATTCTAATTTAAATTGGTCCAATCCAACTAAAGTCTCGACTAGAATCACAGGTATCGACGACAACCTTCCTTCCATTTGGTCCATGATATCCAATACTCGTGGATTGATATCGCCATCGGAAGAAACAAGCAAGAATTGGCCAAGAAAGCATAGACAAAGCATGAGTCCCCATGCCTTGGTAGGAGCCAAATGAGAAATGCAAAAGTCAATCAAGGGACCAAGCAGAATTTTCTCACCTCTAGTCAACTGTAGAACTTCTGGCTTTTAAAGATGAAGCAACATTTGCATCTTTTATTGAGTTTTGAAAGTCAATATAGGCAATGCCATTGGTTGATTGCTTGAATATCCAAGGATGGCCTCAAATTCTTCAATTATGGGACATATCTCAAATTCATTTATCTTGAATGTCCTAGAATTCATATCCCAAAAGGAAACCATGGCATGTAGAAAAGAATAGTCCAATTTAATATTTTGAAAGCACTTTAAAGTATTAATTTGAGACTATGATATTTTCTCCCAATGAATAGCTTTCATGGCTTTAAATAAACTCTTATTTTTTTTTCAAATAGAGTTCCGTCATTGTTGAAGTTAAAAAGAAAATTGAAAATTGTTGAAAGGAATTTTTTTTGTGCTGAAGTAAAATTCGTGGAGGATTTTTTGTTGGCTTCTGTTGGAATTGGGGCATGAAAGAAGACTTATATAAGGATTTGCTAAACCAAAGTTGACAAGGAATGTGCAAAACCAAGACATGGAAGGAAAATATTTACGTTGAAATGGTTGAGGAATTGCTACACTCCCATTGGCTTTTGGTTTTTGCAAAACCGTGCCAATTTTGGACTTGGAATTGAAAAGAAATGCTTTTGCGTTGACTATAATAATAGTGATAAAAAAGAAAGAGAAATAAAATAAAATAATAAATAATAAATAAAAAAATTGAAAGTCAAAAGTTGCAGTAAAAGTAAAAGCCACTATTATTATTATTGATTTATTTATAATAATATAATTGATACAATGATGGCTCACTGAGGAGAAGGAGACATATCACTTATTTGAAATTCGTTCGATGGAAGATATTTAAGTCCTTGTTCTCTTAAAATTCAAGCTTTCAATAGTCAACATCTAAATCAGATGAAAGGATCTCATGATCATCAGTTTGAGGTCTCCTAGAAGATGAAGCACCAGAATCTCTCATTCCCTGAAACCGGTAGTCTCGAAAGTTTTGCTCAGACTGATGATACAATCTTTCTAGAAAGGCCACCTATTGGCAGTTAGCAGCTAATTCCTCTTGCAATTTCTTGTTTTGCTCTTCAAGCATCCGTTGTAAGTCATAATAGGAAAGGGTAAGAGCATACATAATCATGCAATATAGCATAAATCAGTGCCTACCAGATAACTCAAATCAGTGCCTTGCGGATGAAATGGTATTTTTGATTAGCAAATGGAGGGGCGGTAGAGGAAGGTCTAGTCTCATAACCAGATGAGTCGGTAACTTGCAAAAAATAATCAAAATGATCAAAACAAGTTGAAAAAGAAGATATTGCAATGACCAAATGATGAAAGTTTATTTGAGAGGTGCTAGCCCCAAGATGAGGGATGGACCATCTTCCTTCTCCATCGTACACCTCTTCATCACTATCATCGGGAATTCTCTGAGTACCAACAGGAGATACATCAAAGTTCAAGAGCTGTGTTTGAATAAATTGAACATATGAAGCACCTAGTGGATGGAGATAGGTCTCACCATCATAACCATTTTGAGCTAATAGCCACGCATTCTCTGGCATTAAGGTACTATTTAAAGTATATGCCATGCAGTCCATGGGGATCCTTCATGGCTTGGGACTAAGGAACCACTCATACACCCTCTCCCCAAGGAACCAGCCACTGGACACAGGACCAGCAATTATTCAGCGGGTATGCTGGCAAGGCAGTGCAACATTCATGGAAGGAGTCCATTTCACCCGCTCTGCAGCATACCACCAAGCCAAATCGACCTACAAGAAGATAAAAAGATAAGTAAATTTTTTACATAAAATTTAAAGAATGCTATCATTATTTTACCTGGTTCCAGGTTAGGCAACTCAAGTGATAGTGCTGGCTATGCACATGGTGAGAGCTGGGAACTGCTGTGCGGTCAGACAACCAATGATTTAACCTAGGATACCCAACTCTCTCTCATGAAATATCAGGCACCCCCATAAGATTGTGCTCGGATGCCCATACTTGTAATAGCAATGAGAATCAAATTCATATGCGTATATGAATGGAATTGACAATGATGGAAGAGAGTACCTTGACGATCACCATGAAGCCAATAAAAGATTTCTTATTCCTGCAAATCTTGTCTAGGCCATGATAGAGACAGGCAAAGCCAGCTTCACCCCAGCCATAAAGCGACACCAGGACCATATTGGCAAGGGCCCTCAACACCAATAATTGAATGGCAGATTCGATGCTACGGAAAATAATCGACCCAAGAAGATACATCAAAAATCCCCGAGCATATTGCTCAGCTATTTCTCTATGAACCCGTCCATCAGGGCTCATCCAATAACTTTGAATCAGCTTGATTTTTATCTTAAAGGGCCCTTTTAGTGATGGTTCCATACCAATTAATTGTTGAATTTCTTCATGTGTCAAGATATCATTGGTAAGAGGGATCGGAAGGCCATAGTACCGGAAACCAGTTATGGCTGTAAAATTGACTGGGCCAATAGTCATCTCTCCCACAGGTAGGTGAAAAGTATGGGTCGTGTCCATCCACCACTCCGATAATGCTTGAACTACACTCTTGTTTATCGGATGCTCCTCGGATGGCAATTGCAGAATAAAGCTTTCAAAACTATACTCTCGGATGATATGTTTTACTCGAGAAGGTGCTACTTCATACCATTGGCAAGCTGTATAGACACACCCTTAGCCCCGGACAACACAGCGATCATGCTAGCACCGAACCAGGTAGGCCAACACAAGGTAAGCATATCATCTCACTAATATTACTGTTTCATAGCTTAATATTACTCATTATTTTCTATTTAAATTTATTTTTATTGATAGTCCATTAGTTAATTTATTTTTAAATAATAAAAAAGAAAAAAAAACTAATTTCTTTCATCATAATTAATAATATATTATTAATAACTCAATTATAGCTAAAAATAAAAATAATAAATAATAATAAATAATAATGATAATAACAAAATTAAAAATACTAATAAAATTAAAATAAAATAACATAAAATGAGGAATACATATTTGTGCAGTTAAAATATTAAAATTGCAATGTTACCTCAGTCCTTTGACTTGATCTGCGATGAAGTGGCATTCCAGCTAATAGATAGACAGTTCTATTTTTATGTCGTCGAATAAATTCTTGCAACTCGGCATTGGATCGGGGTCCAGACCTCGAAGCATGTACTCTCTCCATTTTTTTAATATTATCAACTCTCTGAAATGTAAACAAGCATAAATGATGGAAAGATGAAGAGAATGGCAAGGGTAGCATGTTTAATATAGGCAAAGAATGAGAGAAAAACAATAATAGTAAATCCGTGAAAAAAAAATAAATAATAAATAAAGTCAAAATCACTGTTAGTAAATAGTTAGTGAATAGTAAATAAACAGTGTTCAAATAGTATTAAAATAATAAAATCAATTATTCATTTTAATTATTCAGCTATTTGCATGTCTAAAAATATTTTTTTAAAATATTTTTCCACGCAGAGGGTAAGAGAGCATGGGTATAGTAAAAAATAGCTATGGGTATATAAAAAATAGCTAAATTTTTTGCAAATTTTGATTAATGTCCTACTAACTATAATTATTTTTTTTACAGATAATCCAAATTTTTTTCAGGTCCAGAACCTAAATTATTGTTGAGTCCATAACTCATCTCGGGTCCAGAACTTAAATTATTGTCAAGTCCAGAACTCGACTTAGGTCCAGAGCCCAAATTATTGTTGAGTTCAAAACTAGCATCGGGTCCAGAACCCAAATTATTATTGAGTCCAGAACTCGCCTTGGGTCTAGAACCTAAATTATTATTGAGTTCAGAACTCGCCTCGGGTCCAGACACTAAATTATTATTGAGTGTAAAACTCACCTCGGGTCTAGAACTCAAATTATTTTAGAGTCTGAACCCACCTCGTGTTCAAAACCTAAATTATTTTTGAGTCTAGAACTCACCTCGGGTCCAGAACCCAAATTATTATTGAGTCCAGAACTCATTTCGGGTCTAGAATCCAAATTATTATTGAGTCCAGAACTCACCATGGGTCCAAAATCTAAATTATTTTTTAGTCCAGAACTCACCTCGGGTCCAGAACCAAAATTATTGTTAATTCCAGAACTCAGCTCCAGTCTAGAACTCAAATTATTTTTGAGTCCAGAACTCACCTTGGGTCCAGAACCCAAATTATTTTTGAGTCCATAACTCACCTCGGGTCCAAAACCCAAATTATTTTTTAGTTCAGAACTGGCCTCGGATCCAAAATCCAAATTATTGTTTAGTCAAAAACTCACCTCGGATCTAAAACCTAAATTATTGTTGAGTCCAGACCTCACCTCGGGCCTAAAATTCAAATTATTGTTGAGTCCAGAAACCAAATTATTTTTTAGTCCATAACTCGCCTCGGGTTTAGAACCCAAATTATTGTTGAGTCCAAAACTCATCTCGGGTCTAAAATCTAAATTATTGTTGAGTCCAGAACACGCCTCGAGTCCAAAACCTAAATTATTGTTGAGTCTAAAACTCACCTTAGGTCTAGAACCAAAATTATTTTCAAGTACAGAACTATGCTCGGGTCCAGAATCCAAATTATTTTTGAGTCTAGAACTCACCTCGGGTCTAGAATCCAAATTATTTTTTAGTCCAAAACTCGCCTCGAGTCCAAAATCCAAATTATTGTTGAGTCTAGAACTCACCTTAGGTCCAGAATCCAAATTATTTACAAATTCAGAACTCACCGCGGGTCCAAAATCCAAATTATTTTTAAGTTCAAAACTCACCTAGGGTCTAGAGCCCAAATTATTTTCGAGTCCATAACTCATCTCGGGTCCAGAACCCAAATTAATTTTGAGCCCAGAACTCACCTCGAGTCCAGAACATAAATTATTTTTTAGTCCAAAACTCACCTCGGGTCTAGAGGCCAAATTATTTTAGAGTCTAGAACTTGCCTCGAGTCTAGAACCAAAATTATTGTTAAGTCCAGAACTCACCTTGGGTCCAGAACCCAAATTATTTTTGAGTACATAACTCACCTAGGGTCCAGAATTCAAATTATTTTTTAGTCTAGAACTTACCTCGGGTCCAGAATCCAAATTATTATTGAGTTCAGAACTTGCCTTGAGTCTAGAACCCAAAATATTATTGAGTCCAGAACTCGCCTCGACCCCAGAACCCAAATAATTGTTGAGTCCAGAATATTCCTTGGGTCTAGAATCCAAATTATTGTTGAGTCTAGAAATCCCCTCGGGTCTAAAACTCAAATTATTGTTGAGTCCATAACTCACCTCAGGTCCAAAATAAAAATAATTTTTAAGTCTAGAACTCACCTTGGGTCCATAACTCAAATTATTTTTGAGTCCACAACTCACCTCAAGTCCAGAATCTAAATTATTTTTTAGTCCAAAACTCGTCTCAAGTCTATAATCCAAATTATTGTTGAGTCTAAAACTCATATTGGGTCTAAAATCTAAATTATTGTTGAGTTTAGAACTTGCCTCGGGTCCAAAACTCAAATTATTGTTGAGTCCAGAACTCTCCTTAGGTCCAAAACCTAAATTATTTTTCGAGTTCAGAACTCACCTCGGGTCTAGAATCTAAATTATTTGAGTCCAAAACTCACCTCGGGTTTAGAACTCCAATTATTTTTTAGTCCAGAACTCACCTCAGGTACAGAACCAAATTATTTTTGAGTCCATAACTCACCTCGGGTCTAGAACTCAAATTATTTTTTAGTCCAGAAATCGCCTCAGGTCCAGAATCTAAATTATTATTGAGTTCAAAACTCATCTCGGGTCTAAAGCCCAAATTATTGTTGAGTCCAGAACTCACCTCGTGTCCAAATATTCAAATTATTGTTGAGTCCAGAACTCACCTTAGGTCAAAAATTCAAATTATTTTTGAATTCATAACTCACCTCGATCCAGAATTCAAATTATTTTTAGTCCAGAACTCACCTTGGGTCCAGAATTCTAAATATTTTTTATTTTAGAACTCGCCTCGGGTGCAGAGCTCAAATTATTTTTGAATTCAAAACTCACTTTGGGTCCAAAACCCATATTATTGTTGAGTCCAAAACACACCTCGGGTCTAAAAATCAAATTATTTTAGAGTCCAGAACTCATCTTAGGTCCAGATCCCAAATTATTTTTGAGTCTAGAACTCACCTCAAGTCCAGAATTCATATTATTTTTGAGTTCAGAACTCACCTCGGATCCAGAATTCAAATCATTTTTTAGTTCAGAACTCATCTCGGGTCCAGAATCTAAATTATTTTTAAATCCAGAACTCACCTCGGGTCTAGAGCCCAAATTATTTTTGAGTCCAGAAATCGCCTCCGGTCTAAAGTCTAAATTATTTTTTAGTCCAAAACTCATCTCAGGTCTAGAGCCTAAATTATTTTTGAGTTCAAAGCTCGCCTCGGGTCCAAAACTCGAATTATTTTTTATTCCAGAACTCACTTAAAGTCCAAAATCCAAATTAGTTTTATGTCCAGAACTCACCTCGAATCCAGAACTCAAATTATTGTTGAGTCTAGAACTCGCCTCTGGTCCAGAATCCAAATTATTATTGAGTCCAGAACTCATCTCGGGTCCAGAACTCAAATTATTGTTGAGTCCAGAACTCCCCTCAGGTCTAGAACCCAAATTATTGCTGACTCTAGAACTCACCTCGGATCCAGAACCCAAATTATTGTTGAGTCCAGAACTCAACTTGAGTCCAGAACTCAAATTATTTTTGAGTCAAGATCTAACCTTGGGTCCAGAACCCAAATTATTTTTGAGACCATAACTCACCTCGGGTATAGAAACTAAATTATTTTCTAGTCCATAACTCACCTCGAGTCCAGAACCCAAATTATTATTGAGTCCAAAACTCACCTCGGGTCTAAAACTAAAATTATTATTGAGTTCAGAACTCACATTAGGTCCAGAACCCAAATTATTTTCTAGTCCATAACACACTTCGGATCCAGAATCCAAATTATTTTTTAGTCCAGAACTCACCTCGGGTCAAGAACCCAAATTATTTTTTAGTCGAGAACTCACCTCGGGTCTAGAACTCAAATTATTATTGAGTCCAAAACTCACCTTTGTTTCCAAAACTTAAATTATTGTTGAGTCCAGAACTCATCTCGGGTCCAGAACTCAAATTATTTTTGAGTCTAGAACTCACCTTGGGTCTAGAATCTAAATTATTTTTGAGTCCATAACTCACCTCGGGTCCAAAAACCAAATTATTTTTGAGTTTAGAATTGGCCTTGGGTCCAAAACCTAAATTATTTTTTAGTTTAGAACTAGCCTCGGATCCAAAACAAAAATTATTGTTGAATCCAAAACTCACCTCGGGTCCAAAACCTAAATTATTGCTGAGTCCAGAACTCATCTCAGGTCTAAAACCCGAACCTCGGGTCCAGAATCTAAATTATTTTTTAGTGATAAACTCACCTCGATTCCAGAATCTAAATTATTTTTTAGTCTAGAACTCACCTCGGGTCCAGAATCCAAATCATTTTAGAGTTCAGAACTCGCCTCGGGTCCAGAACACAAATATTGTTTTAGTCCAGAACTCACCGCAGGTCCAAAATTCAAATTATTTTTTAGTCTAGAACTTGCCTCTGATTCAGAGCCCAAATTATTTTTGAGTCTAGATCTCACCTCGGGTCCTGAATTTAAATTATTTTTGAGTATAGAACTCACCTCAGGTTCAGAATCCAAATTATTCTTGACCTCAAAACTCGCTTTAGGGCCAAAATCAAAATTATTTATGAGTCCAGAACTCACCTAGGGTCCAGAATCTAAATTATTTTTTAGTCTAGAACTCGTCTCGAGTCGAGAATTTAATTATTTTTGAGTTCAGAACTCACCTCGGGTCTATAGTCCAAATTATTTTTGAGTCCAAAATTCTCACCTCGGGTCTAGAACCTAAATTATTTTAGAGTTCGGAACTCGCCTCAAGTTAGAACCCAAATATTTTTCGAGTCCAAAACTCACAGCGGGTCCAAAACCTAAATTATTTTTAAGTTCAAAACTCACCAAGGGTCCAGAGCCCAAATTATTTTTGAATTTAGAACTCACCTCGGATCTAGAATCCAAATTAATTTTGAGCCTAGAATTCACCTCGAGTCCAAAACATACATTATTTTTAAGTCCAGAACTCGCCTAGGGTCTAAAGCCCAAATAATTTGAGTCCAAAACTTGCCTCGAGTCAAGAACCTAAATTATTATTGAGTCCAGAACTCACCTCGAATAAAGAACACAAATTATTTTTGAGTCCATAACACACCTAGGGTCTAGAATTCAAATTATTTTTTAATTCTAGAACTCTTATCGGGTCCAAAACCAAAATTATTGTTGAGTTCAGAACTCGCCTCAAGTATAGAACTTAAATTGTTATTGAATCCAGAACTCACCTCGGGTCCAGAACCCAAATTAGTGTTGAGTCCAAAATACCTACCCCTCGGGTCCAGAACCCAAATTATTGTTGAGTCCAGAACTCACCTCGGGTCTAGAACCCAAATTATTGTTGAGTCCAGAACTCACCTCAGATCCAGAACCCAAATTATTTTTCAGTCCAGAACTCGCCTCAGGTCTAGAATCCAAATTATTGTTGAGTCCAAAACTCATCTCGGGTCTAAAATCCAAATTATTATTGAGTCTAGAACTCACCTCGGGTCCAAAATCAAAATTATTGTTGAGTCTAGAACTCTCCTTAGGTCTAGAACCTAAATTATTTTTTAGTTCACAACTCACCTTGGGTCCAGCATTCAAATTATTTTTTAGTCCATAACTCACCTCGGGTCCAGTACCCAAATTATTTTGAGTCCATAACTCACCTCGGGTCTAGAACCCAAATTATTTTTGAGCCTAGAACTTGCCTCGGGTTCAGAATCCAAATTATTAAGTCCAGAACTCGCCTCGGGTCCAAACCCAAATTATTGTTGAGTTCAAAACTCACCTTAGGTCCAAAATTAAATTATTTTTGAGTCCATAACTCACCTCAGATCCAGAAGTTAAATTATTTTTTAGTCCAAAACTCACCTCGGGTCTAGAATCTGAATTATTTTTTAGTTCAGAACTAGCCTCGGGTGTAGAATCTAAATTATTTTTTAGTTCAAAACTAGCCTCGAGTCTAGAGCCTAAATAATTTTTGAATTCAGAACTCACCTCGGGTCCAAAACTCAAATTTTTGTTGAGTCTAGAACTCACCTCTGGTCCAAAATTTAAATTATTTTTTAGTCCAGAACTCATCTTAAGTCCAGAACCTAAATTATTTTTGAGTTCAGAACACACCTCGAGTCCAGAATTTAAATTATTTTCGAGTACAGAACTCGCCTCGGATCAAGAATTAAAATTATTTTTTCAGTCCAGAACTCTCCTCGGGTCCAGAATCTAAATTATTTTTGAGTTCAGAACTCATCTCGGGTCCAGTGCTTAAACTATTTTTAAGTCCAGAACTCATCTCGGGTCTAGAGCCCAAATTATTTTTGAGTCCTGAACTCGCCTCAGGTCTAGAGCCTAAATTATTTTTGAGTTCATAACTCACCTTGGGTCCAAAACTCAAATTATTTTTTATTGCATAACTCACTTAGGGTCTAGAATCCAAATTATTATTAAGTTCAGAACTCGCCTCAGGTCCAGAATCTAAATTATTATTGAGTCCAAAACTCACCTCGGGTCCCGAACACAAATTATTGTTGAGTACAGAACTTACCTCGGTCTAGAGCCTAATTTTTTTTTAATTCAGAACTCACCTCAGGTTCAGAACATAAATTATTGTTGAGTCCAGAACTCGCCTCGGGTCCAAAACCCAAATTATTGTTGTGTCCTGAACTCACCTTGGGTCCAGAACCCAAATTATTTTCTAGTCCATAACTCACCTCGGGTCCAGAATGAAAATTATTTTTGAGTCCAGAACTCGTCTGGGGTCTAGAGGCCAAATTATTTTTGAGTCCAGAACTCACCTCGGGTTCAGAACCCAAATTATTGTTGAGTCTAGAACTCGTCTTCGGTCCAAAACCTAAATTATTATTGTGTCTGGAACTCACCTTAGGTTAAGAACCCAAATTATTTATGAGTCCAGAGCTCACCTCGGGTCTACAATCCAAATTATTTTCGAATTCAGAATTCGCCTCGGATCCAGAATTCAAATTATTATTTAGTTCAAAACTCACCTCGGGTCCAGAGCCTAATTTATTTTGAGTCCAGAACTTAGCACGTGTCCAAAATTCAAATTATTTTTAAGTCTAGAACTCGCCTAGGGTCCAAAGCCCAAATTATTTTCGAGTTCAGAATTCACCTCGGGTCCAGAACCCAAATTAATTTTGAGTTCAGAACTCACCTCGGATCCAGAACATAAATTATTTTTTAGTCTAAAACTCACCCCGGGTCTAGAGCCCAAATTATTTTTTAGTCCAGAACTCACCCCTAGTCCAGAATCTAAATTATTGTTGAGTCCAGAACTCAACTCGGATCCATAACTCAAATTATTTTTGTGTCCACTACTCCTCTATGGTCCATAATTAAAATTATTTTTGAGTTCAAAACTCACCTCGGGTTCAGAACCCAAATTATTAATGAGTCCAGAACTCAACTCGAGTCTGAATCCAAATTATTGTTGAGTCCAGAACTCGCCTCGGGTCCAGAATTCAAATTATTGTTGAGTCCAGAACACTCCACGGGTCCAAAACTCAAATTATTATTGAGTCCAGAACTCACCTCGGGTCCAGAACTCAAATTATTATTGAGTCCAGAACTTGCTTTGGGTCCAGAATAAAAATTATTTTTGTGTCCAGAACTCACTTTGGGTCCAAAACTTAAATTATTTTTGAGTCCATAACTCATCTCGGGTCCAAAATTCAAATTATTTTTTAGTCTAGAACTCATCTCGGGTCCAGAACTAAAATTATTATTGAGTCTAAAACTCATCTCGGGTCTAAAATCTAAATTATTGTTGATTCCAGAACTTGTCTCGGGTCCAAAACTTAAATTATTATTAAGTCCAGAACTCTCCTTAGGTCCAGAACCTAAATTATTTTTAAGTCCATAACTCACCTCGGGTTTAAAATCTAAATTATTTTTTAGTCCAAACTCACCTCAGGTTCAGAACTCAAATTATTTTTGAGTCCAGAACTCACCTTGGTTACAGAACCCAAATTATTTTGAGTCCATAACTCACCTCGGGTCTAGAACCCAAATTATTTTTTAATTCAGAACTCGCCTTAGGTCCAGAACCCAAATTATTATTTAGTCTAAAACTCATCTCGAGTCTAAAATCCAAATTATTATCGAGTCTAGAACTCATCTCGGGTCCAAAACATAAATTATTGTTGATTTCAAAACTCCCCTTAGGTTCAGAACCCAAATTATTTTCGAGTCCATAAATCACCTCGGATCTAGAATCCAAATTATTTTTGAGTCAAGAACTCGCCTCTGGTCCAGAATCTAAATTATTTTTTAGTCCAGAACTCGCCTCGGGTTCAGAGCCCAAATTATTTTTGAGTTCATAACTCACCTAGGGTCAAAAATCCAAATTACTGTTGAGTCCAGAACTCACCTCGAGTCTAGAACTCAAATTATTTTTTAGTCAAGATCTCACCTTACGTCCAGAACACAAATTATTTTTGAGTCCATAACTCATCTCGATTATAGAATCCAAATTATTTTTTAGTCCAGAACTCACCTCGGGTCAAGAATCTAAATTATTATTGAGTCCAAAACTCACCTCGGGTCTAGAATCCAAATTACTGTTGAGTCTAGAACTCACCTCGAGTCCAGAACTAAAATTATTTTTGAGTCAATATCTCACCTTAAGTTCAGAACCCAAATTATTTTTTAGTCCATTACTCACCTCGGGTGCAGAATTTAAATTATTTTTTAGTCCAGAACTCGCCTCAGGTCCAGAATCTAAATTATTTTTTAGTCCGGAACTCGCTTTGGGTCCGGAACTCAAATTTTTTTAAGTCCAGAACTCACCTTATGTCCAGAATTTAAATTATTTTCGAGTTCAGAACTGGCCTCAGATTCAAAATCTAAATTATTGTTGAGTCTAAAACTCATCTCGGGTCCAAAACCTAAATTATTGTTGAGTTCAAAACTCTTCTCGGGTCCAAAACCTAAAATATTGTTGAGTACAGAACTCACCTTAGGTCGAGAAGCCAATTTATTTTCGAGTTCAGAACTCACCTCGAGTCAGAATCCAAATTATTTTTTGGTCCAGACTGGCCTCGGGTTAAGAATTCAAATTATTTTCGAGTTTGAACTCGCCTCGGATCCAGAACCCAAATTATTATTGAGTCCAAAACTCACCTCGGGTCCAAAACTCAAATTATTATTGAGTCCAAAACTCACCTTAAGTCTAGAACCCAAATTATTTTTTAGTCCATAACTCGCCTCGGGTCTAGAACTCAAATTATTTTTTATTTCAAAACTCACTCAAGGTCCATAATCCAAATTAATTTTGAGTCAAGAACTCACCTTGGGTCCAGAATCCAAATTAATTTTGAGTCCAGAACTCGCCTCGAGTCCAAAACCTAAATTATTATTGAGTTCAGAATTCGCATCGCGTCCAAAACCCAAATTATTGTTGAGTCCAAAATTCCCCTCAAGTCTAGTATCCAAATTATTTTTGAGTCCAGAACTCACCTTGGGTCCAAAATTCAAATTATTTTTGAGTCCATAACTCACCTTTGGTCCAAAACCTAAAATATTTTCGAGTTCAGAACTGGCCTAGGGTCCAAAACTTAAATTATTTTTGAGTTTAGAACTGGCCTTGGATCCAAAACCAAAATTATTGTTGAGTCCAAAACTCACCGTGGGTCCAAAACCTAAATTATTGTTGAGTTCAGAACATGTCTCGTGTCTAAAACCGGACCTCAGGTCCAGAATCTAAATTATTTTCTAGTCCAGAACTCACCTTGGGTCCAAAATTCAACTTATTTTTTAGTTTGGAACTTACCTCGGGTCTAGAATTCAAATTATTTTTAAGTCTAGAACTCAACTCGGATCCAGAATCTAAATTATTTTAGAGTCCAAAACTCACCTCTGGTCATGAACCAAATATTTTTTGAGTCTAGAACATAATTTAGTTCCAAAATCTGAATTATTTTTAAATCGAAAACTCATCTTGGGTCTAGAATTTAAATTATTTTTTAGTCTAAAACTCGCCTCGAGTCTAGAATTTAAATTATTTTTTAGTCCAAAACTCACCTCGGGCCAAGAACCCAAATTATTTTAGAGTTTAAAACTCACCTCGGGTCTAGAACCCAAATATTTTTTAGTTTAGAACTCACCGCGGGTCCAAAACCCTAATTATTTTTAAGTCCAAAACTCTCCTCGATTTCAGAGCCTAAATTATTATTGAGTCCAAAACTCACCTCGAGTCCAGAATCTAAATTAGTTTTGAGTTCAAAACTCACCTTGGGTCCAGAAAATAAATTATTTTTGAGTCCAGAACTAGCCTCGGGTCTAGAGCCCAAATTAATTTTTGAGTCAAGAACTCATCTCAGGTCTAGAGCCCAAATTATTTTTGAGTTCAGAACTCGCTTCGGGTCCAGAACCTAAATTATTTTTATTCCAGAACTCACTTAGGGTCTAGAATTCAAATTAATATTGAGTCCAAAACTCACCTTGGATCCAGAACACAAATTATTGTTGAGTCTAGAACTCGCCTCGAGTCCAGAACTCAAATTATTGTTGAGTCCAGAACTCGCCTCAGGTCTAGAACTCAAATTATTGTTGAGTCCATAACTCCTCTCAGGTCTAGAACCCAAATTATTGTTGAATATAGAACTCCTCTTGGGTCCAGAAGCCAAATTATTGTTGAGTCCAGAACTCATTTCGAGTCCAGAACTCACCTCGGGTCTAGAACCCAAATTATTTTTTAGTCCAAAACTCATCTTGAGTCTAAAATCCAAATTATTATATAGTCCAAAACTCATCTCAGGTCCAAAACTCAAACTATTGTTGAGTCCAAAATTCACCTCGGATCCAAAACCCAAATTATTGTTGAGTCCACAACTCACTTTAGGTCTAAAACTCAAATTATTTTCAAGTCTAGAACTCACTTCGGGTCTATAATCTAAATTATTTTTGAGTCCAGAACTCGCCTCGGGTCTAGAGACCAAATTATTTTTTACTCCAGAACTCACCTCGGGTTTAGAACCTAAATTATTGTTGAGTCTAGAACTCGTCTCGGTTCAAAAATCTAAATTATTGCTGAGTCCAGAACTCACCTTAGGTCCTGAAACCAAATTATTTTTGAGTCTATAACTCATCTCGGGTCCAGAATTTAAATTATTTTGAGTCCAAAACTCACCTCCAGTAAAGAATCCAAGTTATTATTGTAATATCCCAATGTATGCCCTAGGAGTTTTGAATATTGTTGTTGTTTTAATTGGATTGAATGTTTGTGTTTATTTGAAAGAGAAAAGAAATTAAGAGGATGTGTATATGTTGTATATATGGTAGTATAAATAACATATACATAAGTCAATGTGGATGGTCAATGGAAGAGGATATTTATTTGTTGTGTGTGAAATTACCTAAATGGGCAAGTAAGTGAAAAGAGAGTTAAAACAAATGGAAAGGGGTATTTAGGTAAATTCTTGTTTTGGAATACATGGTGGAGATTTAAAGAGAGGATAACTTGACTTTTCTTCATTTCCTCTTCTTCTCTTTCCCATATGTTGGCCGGCCATTCCATAGCAAGAGAGCAAAGTGAGATTTGTTTATTCCAAGTTTCAAATTGAAGGAAGAATCAAAGAATTAAGTTGGAGATTTGGTGGAATTCATCAATTTTGGTAAGTACTCTCTTGATTCTCTTGTTATTTTTGAAGTTGTGATTGAGGTGAGTTGTGATTTGTTGAGATTATGATTAGATGTGTTTGAGATGTGTTTATAAGTGTTGAAATTGATTATAAGTTAAAAAGTTAAATTGGTGTTGGTTTTGGTTTGAAGATGGTAAGTTAAGTGGATGTTGATATTGAAAGAATAAGAGTGATGTTGGTTTAAGGGTTTTGAAGTGGTAAGTGATTTAATGTGTTGTTGATGTATTGTTAATGTGAATATTGTGATGAACATGTAAAATAAGTGTTAATGACATTGATTATATCCATTTGAATGAGGTTATGTTGTGCACAATGTGTTTTAATTAAATCAAAAGAAATTTGGCTATGTTTAGGGTTTTATTCTTGAGAGACACGGCCAAACTAAGGAAGAGACACAGCCAAACTAAAGAATTTTTGGGAGACACGGCCAAGTTTAAGAAAATTTGGCCGTGTTGGATCAATTTTGGAGAGACACGGCCGTGTCCCTTGCCCGTGTCTGTTACTGGATTTTTGGTGTTGAGAGACACAGCCACAAGCTTGGCCGTGTCCCTTGAGTGTGTTAGCTACTGTGATTGTTCTTTGTTCTTCTTGCATTGTTTTGATTCTTCAAAGGTCTTCTTGCACCTAAACATAAAAATAAACACTCTAAACACATTTAATACAAAGGATGACCTAAACAAATATATGTGGAAGATTCTAAATCTATGAATAATGTTATATTGTGTATAATGTGGGACACAATGTGAGTATTGATGATGTATATGAATGCTTTTATGATAAGAATGGAAATATTATAATATGAATTGAGACATGATATGATATGAGGCCATTGTGATTGGCTATGATAATTCAAATGTGATATGAAGCCATTGTGATTAGCTATGATGATTCAATTGAAAGAAATAAGGCATGTTTGCCGAGATGATGATGAGAATTGAGAATGGAAATGATAATTAAATGATAAATGAATTGTGTGGCTAATGTGCTATTCCATTTTCAGAGTTTGTTGTTGGTGGCATGCCTAATATTAGTAACAATCTCTTGAAGTTAGGTTGGACTTGATCCTTGAAGCCTAATTGAGATGTTACAACCCTTGAAGCTAGGTTGGGTTGGTTCTTGAAGCCAAGTTGGGTTGATACTTAGCATGCTTTGTTCCCCTTGAAGCTTGGTTGAACCTAATCCTTAAAGCCTAGTTGGGATTATGATATTGATGAATATGATAATAGAACCAAAATATTAACTCTGAAAATTGAATGGCATATTAGTGTCTTTTGGGCCCATGCTTGTCTTTGTTTCAATGTGATTGATTGGTGTTAAATTAATTGAATGATGAGATCC
This sequence comes from Garcia nutans, assembly GCA_947685225.1. Classification (NCBI taxonomy): domain Eukaryota; kingdom Viridiplantae; phylum Streptophyta; class Magnoliopsida; order Malpighiales; family Euphorbiaceae; genus Garcia; species Garcia nutans. Next base: position 35,079,425 of record CANTUV010000059.1, read on the forward strand.
TTGAAAAGACTTGAAATGTAATATGATTATATGAGTATGAGTTATGAAATATAAAGGTGTGGTATTATCTTTACAACTATATTGTTGTTTTATTATTAATGTGTATGATATTGCATTGCATTAAAGCATAATGTTGGCATACTTTGTACTACTAAGCCGTTGGCTTAGCGCGATAGTGTTGATCGCGCAGGTAACAGAGTTGAACCCGAGAGTTCCTCGAGACCGAGTGAGAGTAGACATTGAAGAGTTTATTTTGGGACTTAAAGATCAGAGAAAAGCTGCCAATCATGTATAACTTCTTTATATTTTGTAAAGTATTGTTTATAATGTGAATATATGTATATTTGTAAATATGGATTTAAATATTTTCATATATGTAACTATTTTATAAATTCCGCTGCGTATTAAGTAAATGTATTTATATCTATTTTGATTTATATTACAAGTTAATTACTTATTTTCTATAATGTATAATGATAAAGATTACGGTATCTTTTAAAATGATTTGATGGTTAAAGAAAACCGTAGCATCCCTATGTTCAGTGCACGTATATTACATTGTGGTGTTTGTAGTGTGCTTGTACCGGATACGGGGGTGTTACAATTATTGAGTCCAAAACTCATCTCAGGTCCAAATTTTCAATTATTGTTGAGTTCAGAACTCGCCTCGGGTCCAAAACCTAAATTATTGTATAGTACAGAACTCATTTTAGGTCTAGAACCCAAATAATTTTCTAGTGCATAACTCACCTCGGGCCTAGAATTTAAATTATTTTTTAGTCCAGAACTTACCTCGGGTCCAAAATTTAAATTATTTTTTAGTCCAGAACTCACCTCGGGTCTAGAACCCAAATTATTGTTGAGTCCAAAACTCACCTTGGGTCCAGAACTTAAATTTTGTTGAGTCCAGAACTCACCTCGAGTCCACAACTTAAATTATTTTTGAGTCCAGAACTCACCTCAGGTACAGAACTCAAATTATTGTTGAGTCCAGAACTCCCCTCAGGTCTAGAACCCAAATTATTGCTGACTCTAGAACTCACCTCGGATCCAGAACCCAAATTATTGTTGAGTCCAGAACTCAACTCGAGTCCAGAACTCAAATTATTTTTGAGTCAAGATCTCACCTTGGGTCCATAACCCAAATTATTTTTGAGACCATAACTCACCTCGGGTATAGAACCCAAATTATTTTCTAGTCCATAACTCACCTCGGGTCCAGAACCCAAATTATTATTGAGTTCAAAACTCACCTCGGGTCTAAAACTAAAATTATCGTTGAGTTCAGAACTCACATTAGGTCCAGAACCCAAATTATTTTCTAGTCCATAACTCATGTCGGATCCAAAATCCAAATTATTTTTTAGTTCAGAACTCACCTCGGGTCAAGAACCCAAATTATTTTTTAGTCCAGAACTCACTTTGGGTCTAGAACTCAAATTATTGTTGAGTCCAAAACTCACCTCGGGTCCAAAACTTTAAATTATTGTTGAGTCCAGAACTCATCTCGGGTCCAGAACTCAAATTATTTTGAGTCTAGAACTCACCTTGGGTCCAGAATCCAAATTATTTTTGAGTCCATAACTCACCTCGGGTCCATAAAACCAAATTATTTTTGAGTTTAGAACTGGACTTGGGTCCAAAACCTAAATTATTTTTTAGTTTAGAATTAGCCTCGGATTCAAAACAAAAATTATTGTTGAATCCAAAACTCACCTCGGGTCCAAAACCTAAATTATTGCTGAGTCCAAAACTCATCTCAAGTCAAAAACCGAACCTCGGGTCCAGAATCTAAATTATTTTTAGTGATGAACTCACCTCGTTTCCAGAATCTAAATTATTTTTTAGTCTAGAACTCACCTCGGGTCCAGAATCTAAATTATTTTAGAGTTCAGAACTCGTCTCGGGTCCAGAACATAAATATTGTTTTAGTCCAAAACTCACCGCAGGTCCAAAATTGAAATTATTTTTTAGTCTAGAACTTGCCTCTGATTCAGAGCCCAAATTATTTTTGAGTCTAGATCTCACCTCAGGTCCAGAATGTAAATTATTTTTGAGTCTAGAACTCACCTCGGGTTCAGAATCCAAATTATTATTGAGCTCAAAACTCGCTTTAGGGCCAAAATCAAAATTATTTATGAGTCCAGAACTCACCTCGGATCCAGAATCTAAATTATTTTTTAGTCTAGAACTCATCTCGGGTCGAGAATTTAATTATTTTTGAGTTCAGAACTCACCTCGGGTCTAGAGTCCAAATTATTTTGAGTCCAGAATTCTCACCTCGGGTCCAGAACTCGCCTCGAGTTAGAACCCAAATATTTTTTGAGTCCAAAACTCACCGCGGGTCCAAAACCTAAATTATTTTTAAGTTCAGAACTCACCAAGGGTCCAGAGCCCAAATTATTTTTGAATTTAGAACTCACCTCGGATCTAGAATCCAAATTAATTTTGAGCCTAGAATTCACCTCGAGTCCAAAACATAAATTATTTTTAAGTCCAGAACTCGCTTAGGGTCTAAAGCCCAAATAATTTGAGTCCAAAACTTGCCTCGAGTCAAGAACATAAATTATTGTTGAGTCCAGAACTCACCTCGAGTAAAGAACACAAATATTTTTGAGTCCATAACACACCTAGGGTCTAGAATTCAAATTATTTTTTAATTCTAGAACTCACATCGGGTCCAAAACCAAAATTATTGTTGAGTTCAGAACTCGCCTCGAGTATAGAACTTAAATTGTTATTGAATCCAGAACTCACCTCGGGTCCAGAACCCAAATTAGTGTTGAGTCTAGAATACTCCTCGGGTCCAGAACCCAAATTATTGTTGAGTCCAGAACTCACCTCGAGTCTAGAACCCAAATTATTGTTGAGTCCAGAACTCACCTCAGATCCAGAACCCAAATTATTTTTTAGTCCATAACTCGCCTCGGGTCTAGAATCCAAATTATTGTTGAGTCCAAAACTCATCTCGGGTCCTAAAATCAAAATTATTATTGAGTCTAGAACTCACCTCGGTCCAAAATCAAAATTATTGTTGAGTCTAGAACTCTCCTTAGGTCCAGAACCTAAATTATTTTTGAGTTCACAACTCACCTTGGGTCCAGCATTCAAATTATTTTTTAGTCCATAACTCACCTCGGGTCCAGAACCCAAATTATTTTTGAGTCCATAACTCACCTCGGGTCTAGAACCTAAATTATTTTTGAGTCCAGAACTCGCCTCGGGTTCAGAACCCAAATTATTATTGAGTCCAGAACTTGCCTCGGGTCCAAACCCAAATTATTGTTGAGATCAGAACTCACCTTAGGTCCAAAATTCAAATTATTTTTGAGTCCATAACTCACCTCAGATCTAGAAGTTAAATTATTTTTTAGTCCAAAACTCGCCTACGGGTCCAGAATCTAAATTATTTTTTAGTTCAGAACTAGCCTCGGGTCCAGAATCTAAATTATTTTGAGTTCAGAACTAGCCTCGGGTCTAGAGCCTAAATAAATTTTGAATTCAGAACTCACCTCGGGTCCAAAACTCAAATTTTTGTTGAGTCTAGAACTCACCTCTGGTCCAAAATTATTTTTGAGTCCATAACTCATCTTAAGTCCAGAACCTAAATTATTTTTCAGTTCAGAACACACCTCGAGTCCAGAATTTAAATTATTTTCGAGTACAGAACTCGCCTCGGATTAAGAATTAAAATTATTTTCAGTCCAGAACTCTCCTCGGGTCCAGAATCTAAATTATTTTTGAGTTCAGAACTCATCTCTGGTCTAGTACTTCAATTATTTTTAAGTCCAGAACTCGCCTCGGGTCTAGAGCCCAAATTATTTTTGACACCTGAACTCGCCTCAGGTCTAGAGCCTAAATTATTTTTGTGTTCAGAACTCACCTTGGGTCCAAAACTCAAATTATTTTTTATTGCATAACTCACTTAGGGTCTAGAATCCAAATTATTATTGAGTTCAGAACTCGCCTCAAGTCCATAATCTAAATTATTATTGAGTCCAGAACTCACCTCGGGTCCCGAACACAAATTATTGTTGAGTACAGAACTCACCTCGGGTCTGGAGACTATTTTTTTTTGTTCAGAACTCACCTTAGGTTTAGAACATAAATTATTGTTGAGTCCAGAACTCGCCTCGGGTCCAAAACCCAAATTATTATTGTGTCCCGAACTCACCTTGGGTCCAGAACCCAAATTATTTTCTAGTCCATAACTCACCTCGGGTCCAGAATGAAAATTATTTTTGAGTCCAGAACTCGTCTAGGGTCTAGATGCCAAATTATTTTTGAGTCCAGAACTCACCTCGGGTTCAGAACCCAAATTATTGTTGAGTCTAGAACTCATCTTCGGTCCAAAACCTAAATTAGTATTGTGTCTGGAACTCACCTTAGGTTAAGAACCAAAATTATTTATGAGTCCAGAGCTCACCTCGGGTCTAGAATCCAAATATTTTCGAATTCAGAATTCATCTCGGATCCAGAATTCAAATTATTATTTAGTTCAAAACTCACCTCGGGTCCAGAGCCTAATTTATTTTTGAGTCCAGAACTTACCACGTGTCCAAAATTCAAATTATTTTTAAGTCTAGAACTCGCCTAGGGTCCAAAGCCCAAATTATTTTCGAGTTCAGAATTCACCTCGGGTCCAGAACCCAAATTAATTTTGAGTTCAGAACTCACCTCGGATCCAGAACATAAATTATTTTTTAGTCTAAAACTCACCTCGGGTCTAGAGCCCAAATTATTTTTTAGTCCAGAACTCACCCCTAGTCCAAATCTAAATTATTGTTGAGTCCAGAACTCAACTCGGATCCATAACTCAATTATTTTGTGTCCACTACTCCTCTAGGGTCCAGAATTAAAATTATTTTTGAGTTCAAAACTCTCATCGGGTTCAGAACCCAAATTATTATTGAGTCCAGAACTCGACTCGAGTCTGAATCCAAATTATTATTGAGTTCAGAACTCACCTCGGGTCCAGAATTCAAATTATTGTTGAGTCCAGAACACTCCACGGGTCCAAAACTCAAATTATTATTGAGTCCAGAACTCACCTCGGGTCCAGAACTCAAATTATTATTGAGTCCAGAACTTGCTTTGGGTCCAGAATAAAAATTATTTTTGTGTCCAGAACTCACTTTGGGTCCAGAACTTAAATTATTTTGAGTCCATAACTCATCTCGGGTCCAAAATTCAAATTATTTTTTAGTCTAGAACTCGTCTCGGGTCCAGAACCAAAATTATTATTGAGTCTAAAACTCATCTCGGGTCTAAAATCCAAATTATTGTTGAGTCCAGAACTTGTCTGGGGTCCAAAACTTAAATTATTGTTAAGTCCAAAACTCTCCTTAGGTCCAGAACCTAAATTATTTTCAAGTCCATAACTCACCTCGGGTTTAAAATCTAAATTATTTTTTAGTCCAAACTCACCTCAGGTCCAGAACTCAAATTATTTTTGAGTCCAGAACTCACCTTGGTTACAGAACCCAAATTATTTTGAGTCCATAACTCACCTCGGGTCTAGAACCCAAATTATATTTTAATTCAGAACTCGCCTCAGGTCCAGAACCCAAATTATTATTTAGTCTAAAACTCATCTCGAGTCTAAAATCCAAATTATTATCGAGTTTAGAACTCATCTCGAGTCCAAAACATAAATTATTGTTGATTTCAAAACTCCCCTTAGGTTCAGAACCCAAATTATTTTTGAGTCCATAAATCACCTCAGATCTAGAATCCAAATTATTTTTGAGTCAAGAACTCGCCTCTGGTCCAGAATCTAAATCATTTTTTAGTCCAGAACTTGCCTCGGGTTCAGAGCCCAAATTATTTTTGAGTTCATAACTCACCTAGGGTCAAAAATCCAAATTACTGTTGAGTCCAGAACTCACCTCGAGTCTAGAACTCAAATTTTTTTTTAGTCAAGATCTCACCTTGCGTCCAGAACACAAATTATTTTTGAGTCCATAACTCATCTCGATTATAGAATCCAAATTATTTTTTAGTCCAGAACTCACCTCGGGTCAAGAATCTAAATTATTATTGAGTCCAAAACTCACCTCGGGTCTAGAATCCAAATTACTGTTGAGTATAGAACTCACCTCAAGTCCAGAACTAAAATTATTTTTCAGTCAATATCTCACCTTGAGTTCAGAACCCAAATTATTTTTTAGTTCATTACTCACCTCGGGTGCAAAATTTAAATTATTTTTTAGTCCAGAACTCGCCTCAGGTCTAGAATCTAAATTATTTTTTAGTCCAGAACTCACTTTGGGTCCAGAACTCAAATTTTTTTAAGTCCAAAACTCACCTTATGTCCAGAATTTAAATTATTTTCTAGTTTAGAACTGGCCTCGGATTCAAAATCTAAATTATTGTTGAGTCTAAAACTCATCTCGGGTTCAAAACCTAAATTATTGTTGAGTTCAAAACTCTTCTCGGGTCCAAAACCTAAAATATTGTTGAGTACAAAACTCACCTTAGGTCGAGAAGCCAATTTATTTTTGAGTTCAGAACTCACCTCGAGTCCAGAATCCAAATTATTTTTTGGTCCAGACTCACCTCGGGTTAAGAATTCAAATTATTTTCGAGTTTGAACTCGCCTCGGATCCAGAACCCAAATTATTATTGAGTCCAAAACTCACCTCGGGTCCAAAACTCAAATTATTATTGAGTCCAAAACTCACCTTAAGTCTAGAACCCAAATTATTTTTTAGTCCATAACTCGCCTCGGGTCTAGAACTCAAATTATTTTTTATTTCAAAACTCACTCATGTTCCAGAATCCAAATTAATTTTGAGTCAAGAACTCACCTTGGGTCCAGAATCCAAATTATTTTTGAGTCCAGAACTCGTCTCGAGTCCAAAACCTAAATTATTATTGAGTTCAGAATTCACATCGAGTCCAAAACCCAAATTATTGTTGAGTCCAAAATTCCCCTCAAGTCTAGTATCCAAATTATTTTTGAGTCCAGAACTCACCTTGGGTCCAAAGTTCAAATTATTTTTGAGTCCATAACTCACCTTTGGTCCAAAACCTAAAATATTTTTGAGTTCAGAACTGGCCTAGGGTCCAAAACTTAAATTATTTTTGAGTTTAGAACTGGCCTTGGATCCAAAACCAAAATTATTGTTGAGTCCAAAACTCACTGTGGGTCCAAAACCTAAATTATTGTTGAGTTCAGAACATGTCTCGTGTCTAAAACCGGACCTCAGGTCCAGAATCTAAATTATTTTCTAGTCCAGAACTCACATTGGGTCCAAAATTCAACTTATTTTTTAGTTTGGAACTTGCCTCGGGTCTAGAATTCAAATTATTTTTAAGTCTAGAACTCAACTCGGATCCAGAATCTAAATTATTTTAGAGTCCAAAACTCGCCTCTGGTCAAGAACCAAATATTTTTTTAGTCTAGAACATAATTTAGTTCCAAAATCTGAATTATTTTTAAATCCAAAACTCATCTTGGGTCTAGAATTTAAATTATTTTTTAGTCTAAAACTCGCATCGAGTCCAGAATTCAAATTATTTTTTAGTCCAAAACTCACCTCGGGCCAAGAACCCAAATTATTTTATAGTTTAAAACTCGCCTCGGGTCCAGAACCAAAATAGTTTTTAGTTTAGAACTCACCGCGGGTCCAAAATCCTAATTATTTTTAAGTCCAGAACTCTCTTCGATTTCAGAGCCTAAATTATTTTTGAGTCCAGAACTCATCTCGAGTCCAGAATCTAAATTAGTTTTGAGTTCAGAACTCACCTTGGGTCCAAAAAATAAATTATTTTTGAGTCCAAAACTAGCCTCGGGTCTAGAGCCCAAATTAATTTTTGAGTCAAGAACTCATCTCAGGTCTAGAGCCCAAATTATTTTTGAGTTCAGAACTCGCTTCGGGTCAAGAACCTAAATTATTTTTATTCCAGAACTCACTTAGGGTCTAGAATTCAAATTAGTATTGAGTCCAAAACTCACCTTGGATCCAGAACACAAATTATTGTTGAGTCTAGAACTCGCCTCGAGTCCAGAACTCAAATTATTATTGAGTCCAAAACTCGCCTCGGGTCCAGAACTCAAATTATTGTTGAGTCCATAACTCCTCTCAGGTCTAGAACCCAAATTATTGTTGAATATAGAACTTCTCTTGGGTCCAGAAGCAAAATTATTGTTGAGTCCAGAACTCATTTCGAGTCCAGAACTCACCTCGGGTCTAGAACCCAAATTATTTTTTAGTCCAAAACTCATCTTGAGTCTAAAATCCAAATTATATAGTCCAAAACTCATCTCAGGTCCAAAACTCAAACTATTGTTGAGTCCAAAATTCACCTCGGATCCAAAACCCAAATTATTGTTGAGTCCATAACTCACTTTAGGTCTAGAACTCAAATTATTTTCAAGTCTAGAACTCACTTCGGGTCTATAATCTAAATTATTTTTGAGTCCAGAACTCACCTCGGGTCTTGAGACCAAATTATTTTTTACTCCAGAACTCACCTCGGGTTTAGAACCTAAATTATTGTTGAGTCTAGAACTCGTCTCGGTTCAAAAATCTAAATTATTGTTGAGTCCAGAACTCACCTTAGGTCCAGAAACCAAATTATTTTTGAGTCTATAACTCATCTCAGGTCCAGAATTTAAATTATTTTTAGTCCAAAACTCACCTCCAGTAAAGAATCCAAATTATTATTGAGTCCAAAACTCATCTCAGGTCCAAAATTCCAATTATTATTGAGTTCAGAACTCGCCTCGGGTCCAAAACTTAAATTATTGTATAGTACAAAACTCATTTTAGGTCCAGAACCCAAATTATTTTCTAGTCCATAACTCACCTCGGGCCTAGAATTTAAATTATTTTTTAGTCCAGAACTTACCTCATGTCCAAAATTTAAATTATTTTTGAGTCCAGAACTCTCCTTGGGTCTAGAACCCAAATTATTGTTGAGTCCAAAACTCACCTCGGGTCCAGAACTTAAATTATTGTTGAGTCCAGAACTCACCTCGAGTCCACAACTTAAATTATTTTTGAGTCCAGAACTCACCTTGGGTGTAGAATTTAAATTATTTTTTAGTACATAACTAACCTTGGGTCAAAAATCTAAATTATTTTTGAGTTTAGAACTGGCCTTGGATCCAAAATCTAAATTATTGTTGAGCCTAAAACTCACCTCGGATCCAAAATCTAAATAATTGTTGAGTTTAGAACTTATATCAGGTCTAAAAACCAAATTATTGTTGGCTACAGAACTCATCTTAGGTCCAGAGCCTAAATTATTTTAGAGTCCAGAACTCACCTTAGGTCAAGAATTCAAATTATTTTTGAGTCCAGAACTCACCTCGGGTCAAGAATCAAAATTATTTTCAAGTTCAGAACTCACCTCGGGTACAGAATCTAAATTATTATTGAGTCCAAAACTCACCTCGGGTCCAAAATCTAAATTATTGTTGAGTCCAGACCTCACCTTAGGTCCAAAACCCAAATTATTTTTTAGTCCATAACTCACCTCGGGTCTAGAATCCAAATTATTTTTGAATCCAAAACTCACCTTGGGTCAAGAATCCAAATTATTTTTTATCCCAGAACTCACCTCGAGTATAGAGCCTAAATTATTGTTGAGTCCAAAACTCACCTCTGGTCTAGAACATAAATTTCTGTTGATTCAAGAACTCAAATTATTTTTGAGTCAAGAACTCACCTTAGATCAAGAATCCAAAATAATTTTGAGTCCATAACTCACCTCGGGTCCAAAATAAAAATTATTTTCTAGTTCAGAACTGGCCTCAGGTCCAAAACCTAAATTATTTTCGACTTTAGAACTGTCCTCAAATCCAAAACCAAAATTATTGTTGAGTCGAAAACTCAACTCAGGTCCAAAACCTAAATTATTGTTGAGTCCAGAACTCGTCTCGAGTCTAAAACCAAACCTAAATTATTGTTGAGTCCAGAACTCAACTCGGGTCTTGAACTCAAATTATTTTTAAGTCCAGAACTCACCTAGGATCCAAAATCCAAATTATTTTTTAATCAGAACTCACCTTGAGTCCAGAACCCAAATTATTGTTGAGTCCAGAACTAGCCTCGGGCCTAGAACTCAAATTATTGTTGAGTCCAGAACTTGCCTCGGGTCCAGAATCTAAATTATTTTTAAATCTAGAACTCACCTAGGGTTCAGAACCTAAATTATTGTTGAGTCCAGAACTCACCTCGAGTCCAGAACTCAAATTATTTTTGAGTCCAGAATCCAAATTATTTTTGAGCCCATAACTCACCTCGGGTCCTGAATCCAAATTATTTTCGAGTCAATAGCTCATCTCGGTTCCAGAACCCAAATTCTTATTGAGACCAAAACTCACCTCGGGTCTAAAATTTAAATTATTTTTTAGTCCAGAACTCGCTTCGTGTCAAAAACTCAAATTATTGTTGACTTTAGATCTCATCTTAGGTCCAGAACCCAAATTATTTTCTTGTCCAGAACTCACATCGGGTCCAGAATTCAAATTATTTTTAAGCTCAGAACTCAACTCGAGTTCAAAATCCAAATTATTTTTGAGTCCAGAACTCGCCTCAGGTCTAGAACCCAAATTATTGTTGAGTTCAGAACTCACCTCGGGTCTAGAATCTAAATTATTTTTTACTCCAAAACTCACCTCGGGTCTAGAATCTAAATTATTTTTGAGTCCACAACTCACCTTGGGTCCAGAACCCAAATTACTTTTGAGTCCATAACTCACCACGGGTCCAGAACCCAAATTACTTTTGAGTCCATAACTCACCTCGGGTCCAAAACCCAAATTATTTTTGAGTCCAGAACTCAGCTTGGGTCGAGAATTCAAATTATTATTGAGTCCAGAACTAACCTTAGGTCCAGAACCTAAATTATTTTCAAGTCCATAACTCACCTCGGGTCCAGTATTCAAATTATTTTTGAGTCTAGAACTCGCCTCGGGTCCAGATCCCAAATTATTGAGTCCAGAACTCAACTTGGGTCTATAACCTAACTTTTTTTTTAGTCCCAAACTCGCCTCGGATTATGAACCCAAATTATTTACAATTAAAGAACTCGCCTCGAGTCCAGAACCCAAATTTTTGTTAAGTCCAAAACACCACTTGGGTCCAAAACACAAATTATTATCGAGTCCATAACTCACCTAAGATCCAAAACCTAAATATTTTTCGAGTCTAGAACTCACCGCGGGTTCAAAATCCAAATTATTTTTACGTGTAAAACTCACTTCGGGTCTAGAGCCCAAATTATTTTCGAGTCCAGAACTCACCTCGGGTCCAGAACCCAAATTATTTTAGAGTCCATAACTCACCTCGGGTCTAAAACCCAAACTATGTTTGAGTCCAGAACTCGCCTTGGGTCTAGAATTCAAAATTTTTTTGAGTCCAAAAGTCACCTTGGGTCTAAAACCCAAATTATTTTTGAGTCTAGAATCCAAATTATTGTTGAGTCCAGAACACCCCTCGGGGCCAAAACACAAATTATTGTTGAGTCTAGAACTCGCCTCGGGTCTAGAACCAAATTATTATTGAGTCCAGAACTCGCTTCGAGTCCAGAACTCAAATTATTTTTTAGTACAGAACTCACCTAGGGTCTTGAACCCAAATTATTTTTGAGTCCATAACTCACATCAGGTCTAAAACTCAAATTATTTTTGAGTCCAAAACTCGCCTCGGGTCCAGAACCCAAATTATTGTTGAGTCCAAAACTCACCTCGGGCATAAAATCCAAATTATTATTGAGTTCAGAACTCGCCTCCGGTCCAAAACCCAAATTATTGTTGAGTCCAGAATTCAACTCGGGTCCTGAATTCAAATTATTTTCTAGTCCAGAACTTACCTAGGGTCCAAAATCCAAATTATTTTGGAGTCCAGAACTCACCTTGGGTTCAGAACCTAAATTATTGTTGAGTCCAGAACTCGGCTCGGTCCTAGAACTCAAATTATTGTTAAGTCCAGAACTTGCCTCGGGTCCAGAACCTAAATTATTTTAAAATTCAGAACTCACTTCGGGTTTAGAACCCAAATTATTGTTGAGTTTAGAACTCACCTCGAGTCCAGAACTCAAATTATTTTTGAGTCTAGATCTCACCTCGAGTCTAGAACTCAAATTATTTTTTAGTCCAGATCTCATCTTGGGTGCAGAACCCAAATTATTTTTGAGTCCATAACTCACCTCGAATCCAGAACCCAAATTATTTTCTAGTCTAGAACTCATCTCAGGCTCAGAACCCAAATTCTTATTGACACCAAAACTCACGTTGGGTCCAGATCCCAAATTATTTTTTATTCCAGAACTATACTTGGGTCTAGAACCCAAATTTTTTTCGAGTCCAAAACTCGCCTCGAGTCTAGAACCCAAATTTTTTATGAGTCCAGAACAACCCTCGGGTCCAAAACACAAATTATTATTGAGTCTAGAACTATCCTCGGGTCTAGAACTAAATTATTATTGAGTCCAAAACTCTCTTCAGGTCCAGAACTCAAATTATTTTTTAGTCCAAAACTCGCCTCGGGTCTAGAACCCAAATTATTTTTTAGTCCATAACTCACCTCGGGTCTAGAACCTAAATTATTTTCGAGTCCAAAACTCGACTCAGGTCTAGAACTCAAATTATTATTGAGTTCAAAACTCATCTCGGGTTTAAAATCCAAATTATTATTGAGTTCAAAACTCGCCTCGGGTCCAAAATCCAAATTATTGTTGAGTCCAGAATTCACCTTAGGTCTAGAACCCAAATTATTTTCTATTCTAAAACTCACCTCGGGCCTAAAATCCAAATTATTGTTGAGTTTAGAACTCACCTCGGGTCCAGAACCTAAATTATTGCTGAGTTCAGATCTCAGCTCGGGTCCTGAACTCAAATTATTTTTGAGTCCATAACTCACCTATGGTCCAAAATCTAAATTATTTTTTAGTCCAGAACTCACCTCGAGACCAGAACCAAATTATTGTTGAGTCCAAAACTCGGCTAGGGCCCAAAATTCAAATTATTGTTTAGTCCAGAACTTACCTCGTGTCCAGAACCCAAATTATTTAAAAATTAAGAACTCACCTCGGGTTCAGAACCCAAATTATTGTTGAGTCCAGAACTCACCTCGAGTCCAGAACTCAAATTATTTTTGAGTCAAGATCTCACCTCGAGTCCAGAACTAAAATTATTTTTGAGTCCAGATCTCATCTTGGGTCTAGAACCCAAATTATTTTTGAGTCCATAACTCACCTTGGATCCTGAACCCAAATTATTTTCGAGTTCGCAACACATCTCGGGCTCAAAACCCATATTCTTATTGAAACCAAAACTCATTTCGGGTCCAGATCCCAAATTATTTTTGAGTCTAGAACTCGCCTTGGGTCTAAAACCCAATTTTTTTCTTGTCCAAAACTTACTTCGAGTCTAGAACCCAAATTATTTTTTAGTCTAGGATCCAAATTTTTGTTGAGTCCAAAACACCCCTCAGGTCCAAAATACAAATTATTGTTGAGTCCAGAACTCGCCTCGGGTTCAGAACCCAAATTATTATTGAGTTTAGAACTCGCTTCGGGTCCATAACTCAAATTATTTTTGAGTCTAGAACTCACATTGGGTCAAGAACCCAAATTATTTTTGAGTCCATAACTCACCTCGGGTCTAGAACCCAAATTATTTTCAAGTTCAGAACTTGCCTTCGGTCCAAAACCCAAATTATTATTGAGTCCAAAACTCATCTCGGGTTTAAAATTCAAATTATTATTGTATTCAGAACTCGCCTCGGGTTCAAAATCCAAATTATTGTTGAGTCCATAACTCACCTTAGGTCTAGAACCCAAATTATTTTCGAGTTTAAAACTTACCTCGGGTCTAGAATCCAAATTATTGTTGAGTCCAAAACTCGCCTTGGGCCTAAAACCCAAATTATTGTTGAGTCCATAACTCACCTCGGGTCCAGAACCTAAATTATTGTTGAGTCCAGAACTCAGCTCGGGTCCTGAACTCAATTTATTTTTAAGTTCAAAACTCACCTAGGATCCAAAATTAAATTATTTTTGAGTTAGAACTCACCTCGAGTCAAGAATCCAAATTATTGTTGAGTCCAAAACTCGCCTCGGGCCCAAAACTCAAATTATTATTGAGTCCAGAACTCACCTCGGGTCCAGAACCCAAATTATTTTTAAATCCAGAACTCACCTATGGTTCAGAATCCAAATTATTGTTTAGTCCATAACTCAACTCGAGTCTAGAATCTAAATTATTTTTGAGTCCATAACTTACCTTGGGTCCAGAACCTAAATTACTTTTGAGCCCATAACTCACCTCGGGTCCAGAACCCAAATTATTTTCAAGTCCAGAACTCAGCTCGGTTCAAGAATTCAAATTATTGTTGAGTCCAGAACTAACCTTAGGTCCAGAACCTAAATTATTTTCCAGTCCATAACTCGCCTCGGGTCCAGAATCCAAAATTTTGAGTCTAGAACTCGCCTCGGGTCCAGACCCCAAATTATTTTTGAGTCCAGAACTCAACTTGGGTCTAGAACCTAAAATTTTTCATGTCCCAAACTCGCCTCGGTTAATGAACCAAAATTATTTTCGATTCCAGAACTCGCCTCAAGTCCAGAACCAAAATTTTTGTTAAGTCCAGAACACCACTTGGGTCCAAAACACAAATTATTATCGAGCCCAGAACTCACCTAAGATCCAAAACCTAAATATTTTTCGAGTCTAGAACTCACCGTGGGTCCAAAATCTAAATTATTTTTAAGTTTAGAACTCACCTCTGGTCCAAAACTCAAATTATTTTAGAGTCCATAACTCACCTCTGGTCCAGAACATAAATTATTTTGAGTCCAAAACTCGCCTCGGTTCTAGAGCCCAAATTATTTTCGAGTCCAAAACTCACCTCGGGTCCAAAACCTAAATTATTTTAGAGTCCAGAACTCGCCACTTGTCCAAAACCCAAATTAATGTTGAGTCCAAAACTCACCTTAGGACTAGAATCTTAAATTATTTTCGAGTCCAGAACTCGCCTCGGGTCAAGAACTCATCTCGAGTCCTGAACCCATATTATTTTTAAGTCCATAACTCACCTATTGTCCAAAATCAAAATTATTTTTGAGTCTAAAACTCACCTAGGGTCCAGAACCCAAATTATTGTAGAGTCCAGAACTCGGCTCGGGCTCGGAACTCAAATTATTGTTGAGTCCAGAACTTGCCTCAGGTCCAAAACCTAAATTATTTTATAATCTAGAACTCACCTCGGGTTCAAAACCCAAATTATTGTTGAGTCCAGAACTCACCTCGAGTCTAGAACTTAAATTATTTTTTATTCAAGATCTCACATCGAGTCCAAAACTCAAATTATTTTTTAGTCCAGATCTCATCTTGGGTCCAGAACACAAATTATTTTTGAGTCCATAACTCACCTTGGATCCTAAACCCAAATTATTTTCGAGTCTAGAACACATCTCGGGCTCAGAACCCAAATTCTTATTGACACCAAAACTCACCTCGGGTCCAGATCCCAAATTATTTTTTAGTCCAGAACTGGCCTTGGGTCTAGAACCCAATTTGTTTTTTAGTCCAAAACTCGCCTCGAGTCTAGAACCCAAATTATTTTTGAGTCTAGAACCCAAATTTTTGTTGAGTCTAGAACACCCCTCAGGTCCAAAATACAAATTAATGTTGAGTCCAGAACTCGCCTCGGGTTCAGAATTTAAATTATTATTGAGTCCAGAACTTGTTTTGGGTCCAAAACTCAAATTATTTTTGAGTTCAGAATTCACATTGGGTCAAGAACCCAAATTATTTTTTATTCCATAACTCACCTCGGGTCTAGAACCCAAATTATTTTTGAGTCCAAAACTCGCATCGGGTCTTAAACTCAAATTATTATTGAGTCCAAAACTCATCTCAGATTTAAAATCCAAATTATTTTTGAGTCCATAACTCACCTCGAGTCCAAAACCCAAATTATTGTTGAGCTAAGAATTCACCTTAGGTCTAGAACCCAAATTATTTTCGATTCTAAAACTCACCTCGGGTATAGAATCCAAATTATTGTTGAGTCCAAAACTTGCCTTGGGCCTAAAACCCAAATTATTGTTGAGTCCAGAACTCACCTCGGGTCCAAAACCTAAATTATTGTTGAGTCCAGAACTCAGCTCGGGTCCTGAACTCAATTTATTTTTGAGTCCAAAACTCACCTAGGATCCAAAATCAAATTATTTTTTTGTCAGAACTCACCTCGAGTCCAGAACCCAAATTATTGTTGAGTCCAAAACTCGCCTCGGGCCCAGAACTCAAATTATTATTAATTTCAGAACTTACCTCGGGTCCAGAACCCAAATTATTTTTAAATTCAGAACTCACCTATGGTTCAAAATCCAAATTATTGTTGAGTCCAGAACTCACCTCAAGTCCAGAATCTAAATTATTTTTGAGTCCATAACTTACCTTGGGTCCATAACCCAAATTACTTTTGAGTCCATAACTCATCTCGGGTCCAGAATTCTAATTATTTTTGAGTCTAGAACTCAGCTCGGGTCGAGAATTCAAATTATTGTTGAGTCCAGAACTAACCTTAGGTCCAGAACCTAAATAATTTTCTAGTCCAGAACTCACCTCGGGTCAAGAATCCAAATTATTTTTGACTCTAGAACTCATCACGGATCAAGAATTCAAATTATTTTTGAGTCCAGAACTCACCTCGGGTCCAGATCCCAAATTATTTTTTATTCCAGAACTCATCTCGAGTCCAGAACCCAAATTTTTCTTAAGTCCAGAACACCACTTGGGTCCAAAACACAAATTATTATCGAGTCCAAAACTCACCTAAGATCCAAAACCTAAATATTTTTCGAGTCTAGAACTCACTGCGGGTCCAAAATCTAAATTATTTTCGAGTCCAGAACCCAAATTATTTTAGAGTCCATAACTTACCTCTGGTCTAGAACATAAATTATTTTTGAGTACAGAATTCGCCTCGGTTCTAGAGCCCAATTTATTTTTGAGTCCAGAACTCTCCTCGGGTCCCGAACCTAAATTATTATAGAGTCCAGAACTCGCTTCAGGTACAGAACTCAAATTATTTTGAGTCTAGAACTCGCCTCAGGTCTAGAACTCAAATTATTATTGAGTCCAAAACTCGCCTCGGGTCCAGAATCTAAATTATTTTAAAGTTTAGAACTCACATCGAGTCCAGAATCCAAATTATTTTTGAGCCCATAACTCACCTTGGGTTCAGAACGCAAATTACTTTTGAGTCCATAACTCACCTCGGGTCCAGAACCCAAATTATTTTTGAGTCCAGAACTCGGATCGGGTCCAGAATCCAAATTATTATTGAGTTCAAAACTTACCTCGGGTCTAAAATCCAAATTATTGTTGAGTCTAGAACTAACCTTAGGTTCAAAACCTATATTATTTTGTAGTCCATAACTCGCCTCCGGTCCAGAACCTAAATTATATTTGAGTCCAGAACTCACCTCGGTTCCAGAATCAAAATTATTTTTGAGTCCACAACTCTCCTCGGGTCCAGATCTTAAATTATTTTAGAGTCCAGAACTCACCTTGGGTCTAAAATCTAAATTTCTTTTGAGTCCAAAACTCGCCTCGGGTATAGAACCCAAATTATTTTCGAGTTTAGAACCCAAATTTTTGTTGAGTCTAGAACACCACTCGAGTCCAAAACAAAAATTATTATTGAGTCTAAAACTCACCTCGGGTCCAAAACCCAAATTATTATTGAGTCCAGAACTCGCTTCGAGTCAAGAATCCAAATTATTATTGAGTCCAGAACTCGCTTCGGGTCCAGAACTCAAATTATTTTTTAGTCTAGAACTCGCTTCAGGTCTAGAACTCAAATTATTGTTGAGTCCAAAACTCACCTTGGGTCCAGAATCTAAATTATTTTCAAGTCCAGAACTCACCTCGAGTCCAGAATCCAAATTATTTTTGAGCCCATAGCTCATCTTGGGTTTAGAACTCAAATTACTTTTGAGTCCATAACTCACCTCGGGTCTAGAACCTAAATTATTTTTGAGTCCAGAACATGGCTCGGGTTGTTGAGTCCAAAACTTACCTTGGGTCTAAAACCCAAATTATTGTTGAGTCCAGAACTAACCTTAGGTGCAGAACTCAAATTATTTTATAGTCCATAACTCGCCTCGGGTCCAGAACATAAATTATTTTTGAGTCCAGAACTCGCCTCGGGTCCAGATTCAAAATTATTTTTTAGTCCAAAACTCTCCTTGGGTCTAGATCTTAAATTATTTTTGAGTCCAGAACTCACCTTAAGTCTAAAATCTAAATTTGTTTCGAGTCCAAAACTCGCCTCGGGTCTAGAACCCAAATTATTTTCGAGTCTAGAACCTAAATTTTTGTTGAGTCTAGAACACCACTTGAGTCCAAAACACAAATTATTATTGAATCCAGAACTCGCCTCGGGTCCAGAACCCAAATTATTATTGAGTCCAGAACTCGCTTCGGGTCAAGAACCCAAATTATTATTGAGTCCAAAACTCAAATTATTTTTTAGTTAGAACTCGCCTCAGGTCTAGAACTCAAATTATTGTTGAGTCTAGAACTCACCTCGGGTCCAGAATCTAAATTATTTTCAAGTCCAGCACTCACCTCGAGTCCAGAATCCAAATTATTTTTGAGCCCATAACTCATCTTGGGTTCAGAAACCAAATTACTTTTGAGTCCATAACTCACCTCGGGTCAAGAACCCAAATTATTTTTGAGTCCAGAACTCGGCTCAGGTCTAGAATCTAAATTATTGTTGAGTCCAAAACTTTCCTCGGGTCTAAAACCCAAATTATTGTTGAGTGCAGAACTAACCTTAGGTGCAGAACCCAAATTATTTTGTAGTCCATAACTCTCCTCGGGTCCAGAACCTAAATTATTTTTGAGTCCAGAACTCACCTCGGGTCCAGAATCAAAATTATTTTTGAGACCAAAACTCTCCTCAGGTCCAGATCTTAAATTATTTTTTAGTCCAGAACTCACCTTGGGTCTAAAATCTAAATTTTTTTTTAGTCCAAAACTCGCCTTGGGTCTAGAACCTAAATTATTTTTGAGTCTAGAACCCAAATGTTTGTTGAGTCTAGAACACAACTCGAGCCCAAAACATAAATTATCATTTAGTCCAGAACTCACCTCGGGTCCAGAACCCAAATTATTATTGAGCCTAGAACTCGCTTCGGGTCCAGAACTCAAATTATTTTTGAGTCCAGAACTCACCTTCGGTCTAGAACCCAAATTATTTTTGAGTTCATAACTCACATCGGGTCCAAAACCCAAATTATTTTTGAGTTCAGAACTCGGCTCAGGTCCAGAATCCAAATTCTTGTTGAGTCCAAAACTTACCTCGGGTGTAAAATCCAAATTATTGTTGAGTCCAGAACTAACCTTAGGTTCAGAACCCAAATTATTTTGTAGTCCATAACTCGGCTCGGGTCCAGAATCTAAATTATTTTTAAGTCCAGTACTCACCTCGGGTCCAGAATTAAAATTTTTTTTGAGTCTAAAACTCACCTAAGGTCCAGATCCCAAATTATTTTTGAGTCCAGAACTCACTTTGGGTCTAAAATCTAAATTTTTTTTGAGTAAAAAACTCACCTCGGGTCTAGATCCCAAATCGAAGGCCGGTTATGGCAGTAAAATCCACTGGACCAATTGTCATCTCCCCAATGGGCAAGTGAAAAGTGTGAGTTATATCCAGCCATCGCTCTGCAAGCGCCTGGACTACGCTTCGGTCTATCTGATACTCTTCGGATGGCAATTGTAAGATGAACTGCTTAAAGCCGCAATCTTGGATAATCCGCCTTACCCGAGAAGGCACTACATCATACCATTGTCGGGCTTTATAAATACACTTTTCGGCCCAAACGACACAACGATCATGCTAACACAGACCTAGGTAAGTTAATACAAGGTAAGTACGTGTTATTCTATCTATTTAAAGTAATTTATTTTTCACAATAACAAGAAAAACAAAAATAATAATAATAAGAGAAAAAATAAAAAATATATAAATATATAAAAAAAGAAAGGGAAAAAGTAATTGCCTCTCTCTTTTGGTTGGAACTGCGATGGAGCGGCATCCCGGCTTGTATATCTAGATTTCTGTCTTCATGATGCCGAATAAACTCCAATAACTTGGCATTAGAATGAGTCGCCGACCTCGAAGCATGCATTGTTTTTGAAAAATATATGCTGAAATTTAAAAGAAATTTGAGAGAATTAGAAAATTAAAATTGAAATTGTGAAATGAAATGAAGGATTGATGTCCTTTTATAGAGGAACAGCAAGTAAAAGAAAACAAATTCAAAACTATTTATGGATAGTAAATATTACTATTTATAAATAGTATTACTATTGATTAATAGTAAATGTTACTATTTATAAATAGTATTACTATTGGTAAATAGTAATTATTACTTTTTCCAATAATAAATACTATTTGATACTATTTATGAATAGTAAATAGTGCATAAACAGTGACTACACAGTAAATACACAGTAAATTCATTTATTTATTTTAATCATTCAAATAATTGCAGGTATATAAATATTTTTACACTCAGGGGGCAATAAGAAGACACATGTCTAAAAATTAGCCAAACTTTTTATTAGCTCGGGTCCGAAACTCAAATTTTTCTTTAGGTCCAGAACCTAGAATTATCCTTGAGTCCAGAACTCGAACCGGGTCCAGAACCCAAGTTTACCATTAGGTCCAGAACCTAGAATTATTTTTAAGTCCAGAACTTAGCTTGGGTCCAGAACCCAAATTTACCATTAGGTCCAGAACCTAGAATTATTTTTAAGTCCAGAACTTAGCTCGGGTTCAAAATCCAAGTTTACCATTAGGTCCAGAACCTAGAATTATTTCTAAGTCCAGAACTTAGCTCGGGTCCATAACCCAAATTTTCCTTAGGTCCAGAACCTAGAATTATCCTTGAGTCCAGAACTCGAACAGGGTCCAGAACCCAAATTGTTCTTAGGTCCAGAGCCTAGAATTATCCTTGAGTCCAGAACTCGAATCGGGTCTAGAACGTAATTTTTTTTAGGTCCAAAACCTAGAATTATCCTGGAGTCCAGAACTCGAACTGGGTCCAGAACCCAAATTTTCCTTAGGTCTAGAACCTAAAATTATCCTTGAGTCCAGAACACGAACCGGGTCCAGAACCCAAATTTTTCTTAGGTCAAAAACTTAGAATCATCCTTGAGTCCAGAACTCGAACCTGGTCCAGAACCCAAAACCTCAACCATCTCAAAAATTAAGTCTTATTGCTTTTCACTCTCTTTCACTAAAGTTTCAAATCATTCAAGCAGGGGGCAAATTGTAGACCCTTAATTTTTGACCCAGTTCGGTCCAATATGTTTTATTTAGTCTTAAATGATGTTTGTTGTCTAATTGGTCCAAAATAATTTTTGTTAAATAATTTTTGCTTTAGTATCTAATTTTTATTAATAAAAAATAAAAATAAACAAATAAAAGTCAAAAAATAAAAATAAAAATAAAAATCAGAGTTGAAAAAATCAGCGACGAAAAAATCGTCGCGCTGGCCCGTGGGCATTTTGCCCGCAGGAAATTCCTGCGGGCGAAATGGACCAAGCTATTTCGCCCGTAGAAAAAATTTGCGGGCGAAATAGCTTTCCCATTTCACCTGCAGCCCACCCACTGCCGCAATTTCCTGAGGCAGATTTTTTTTGCCAGCGTATTTTTTCCTGCGGCAATTTTTTTCAGCAGCACAATTTTTCCGTCGCAAATTTTTTGAAACCTAATTCAATTAGGTTTTGGTTTCTTTTTTTTATTAATATTACTTGCCGTGACTAATTAGGAAAAAACCATATCAAACCACTATAAATAAGGACCAAAGGCAATGAATTTTGGGGAGCCGAAAATCCAACAGAGGCTGGAAAATTTGAAACCAAATCAGTGAAGGAATAGGAGCAATTCAATTTCTTTTTTTTTTTCTGGAATAGCAGGGACACGATTTAAACAATTCAAAGGCAGCAACTGTCTTTGTTCTTGTTCATCCAAGAAGAATTATTTTTGGAGAATCAACAAAAGGAGGTATGTTAAATTCTTTTTGTTTTATTTTTTCACAGTAGCATAAACTATGAAATTTTGTTTTTTAAATAAAAAACCTTAGAACTTTAATTTAGTTTTTCCAAAGTTAAAAACACTAATGCGTTACTTTATTTTCCAAAAAGACTTAAAATTGTTATTTTTACCTCTTCAAAATCTTAAAACCTTAATTAAATATATTTTCAACAAAACCAAAATTTGATTCTGTTTCTTTCAAAATTTTAAACTAGGTTCTATTTCTTTCAAAAAGCCTTAAAAAACATCTTTTTTATTTATAAAAACTTTAATCCGTTTGTTTAAATTCATAAAACTTCATAAAATTACCAAATTGATTTCCAAATTCTAAAAGCCAATTCATCACCCGTGACCCTAATTCTAGAACACTAAACCCAAAATTCAATTTCCAAACCTAAAATATTAAACTCTAACTCCTTTAAAACTTTAAACCCTAATTTTTTCTAAGCCCTAATCCTTTAAAACATTAAAAACCATAATAATATAAATACTTTAAATTTTACACAGTAGCTTGAAATCACCATTTAAAACCACAAATCAAAAGTATTTCAAAGTGTCTAAAACCCTAGTTTCATAATTTCACCATTCAAATATTAATTTAGTTAATCAAAGAGTCTTACCAACCTTTTAGAACATAAAACCCTAATCTATTTTAATTCCATAAAAGTCACAGTAGCTATAATTGGACTTTTATTTGCTTTATTCAATTCCATATTTGGTTATGTTTTGATTTATTTTATATGCTTTAATTTATATAAGTTCAATGCTTGGTTTATTTTATTTATCATGGATGGATGTTTACTTTCTATTGATATTTAATATCTTTGATGAATGCTTTATTTATTATGAATGGTTATTTACTTTTATCTAGAATTCCAAATGTTTTAAGAGGTACGTTTCCACTTGGTGGGTACCTCATTAGTTAAAGTCATGTAATTTAAATTGCTTTTCTATTTTAGAACTTATGTAAAGGGCATGTATCTACCTTTCGGTGGGTGTCCTATCTAGGCACGTGATGTAAGGACATGTTTCCATCTTCGGATGGGTGTCCATTTATTTGTTTTGTTTTGTTTGGACATTGCTTTGATTTTAATATAATGATGCTTTCTTTTTATTGTATGTAGTATGGATAATATTATTATATTTAAGAATTTTATAATGTTAAGACCTGTAAAGGAGGCCAGTTCCAATGAACCGGGCGTTGTGGGGCTGCTAGGCCATTTCTCACCTTTCCCACACTTACCCAACTTTTCGAACCCATTAGGGGGTTGGGGATTCCTTAGGATTCGAGTCATCCACCCCTTTCTTTTTTCCCGGCCCGTACGGGTGGCGACTTCATTTTCTTCGGACTTAGGTCCGTGTTCTCTAAGGCCCTGAGCCTAAACAGTGCCGAAGTCGCAAGAACCATTTCACGGGGAGTGGGGGAAAAATCTCCGCTCACACCAGGAACTCAGCTCGGGTCTTGAACTCAAATTATATTTCGACTCCAGAACTCACTAGGGTCCAAAATCTAAATTATTTTTCAGTCCAAAACTCGCCTCGGTCCAGAACCCAAATTATTGTTGAGTCTAGAACTCGCATCGGGCCCAGAACTCAAATTATATTTCGACTCCAGAACTCACTAGGGTCCAAAATCTAAATTATTTTTCAGTCCAAAACTCGCCTCGGTCCAGAACCCAAATTATTGTTGAGTCTAGAACTCGCCTCGGGCCCAGAACTCAAATTATTTTTGAGTCCAAAACTCGCCTCGGGTCCAGAACCTAAATTATTTTAAATC
This sequence comes from Garcia nutans, assembly GCA_947685225.1. Classification (NCBI taxonomy): domain Eukaryota; kingdom Viridiplantae; phylum Streptophyta; class Magnoliopsida; order Malpighiales; family Euphorbiaceae; genus Garcia; species Garcia nutans. The sequence continues at coordinate 35,103,278 of CANTUV010000059.1, forward strand.
CAGAACTCACATCGGATTCAGAACCCAAATTATTATTGAGTCCAGAACTTAAATTATTTTTGAGTCCAGATCTCATCTTGGATCCAGAACAAAATTATTTTTGAGTCCATAACTCACCTCGGGTTCTGAACTCAAATTATTTTCGAGTCCAAAACTCATCTCGGGTCCAGAATCCAAATTATTATTGAGACCAAAATTCACCTCAAGTCCAAAAATCAAATTATTTTTGAGTCCAGAACTCGCCTCGGGTCCAAAATTCAAATTATTATTGAGTCCAGTACTCACCTTAGGTCCAAAACCCAAATTATTTTCATATCCAAAACTCACCTCGGGTTTAGAATTCAAATTATTTTTTAGTCCAGAACTCTCCTCGGGTCCAAAATCCAAATTAATTTTGAGTCCAGAACTCGCCTCAAGTCTAGAACCCAAATTATTGTTGAGTCCAGAACTCACCTCAGGTCCAGAATTCAAATTATTTTCGAGTCCAAAACTCACCTCGGGTCCAGAATCCAAATTATTTTTGAGTCCATAACTCACCTTGGGTCCAGAACCCAAATTACTTTTGAGTCCATAACTCACCTTGGGTCCAGAACCTAAATTATTTTTAGTCCAGAACTCGGCTCGGGTCCAGAATATAAATTATTGTTGAGTCCAGAACTAACCTTAGTTCCAGAATTCAAATTATTTTCTAGTCCATAACTCATATTGGGTCGAGAATTCAAATTATTTTTGAGTTCAGAACTCATCTCGAGTCCAAAATTTAAATTATTTTTGAGTCAAAAACTCATCTCGTGTCCAGATTCAATATTATTTTTGAGTCCAGAACTTACATTGGGTCTAAAACCCAAATTTTTTTCGAGTACAAAACTAGCCTCGGGTCTAGAACCCAAATTATTTTAGAGTCTAGAACCCAAATTTTTGTTGAGTCCAGAACACCCCTCGGGTCCAAAACACATATTATTGTTGAGTCCAAAACTCACCTCGGGTCCAGAACCCAAATTATTATTGAGTCAAGAATTCGCTTCGGGTCTAGAACTCAAATTATTTTTGAGTTTAGAACTCACCTTGGGTCTAGAACCCAAATTATTTGTGAGTCCATAACTCACCTCGGTTCGAGAACCCAAATTATTTTTGAGTCCAGAACTCGCCTCGGATCTAGATCCCAAATTATTATTGAGTCCAAAACTCATCTTTGGTTTAAAACCCAAAATTATTATTAATTACAGAACTTGCCTCGGGTTCAAAACACAAATTATTATTGAGTCCAGAACTCACTTTAGGTCTAGAACCCAAATTATTTTCGAGTCTAAAACTCACCTCGGGTCCAGAACCCAAATTATTGTTGAGTCCAAAACTCTCCTTGGGCCTAAAACCCAAATTATTGTTGAGTCCAGAACTCACCTCGGGTCCAAAATCTAAATTATTGTTGAGTCCAGAAATCAGCTCGGGTCCTGAACTCCAATTATTTTCGAGTCCAAAACTCACTTAGGGTCCAAAATCCAAAATTTTTTTTGAGTCCAGAACTTAACTCGGGTCCAGAACCTAAATTATTATTGAGTCCAGAACTCGCCTCGGGCCTAGAACTCAAATTATTGTTGAGTCCAAAACTCGCCTCTAGTCCAAAACCCAAATTATTTTTAAATCCAGAGCTCACCTTGGGTGTAGAACCAAAATTATTTTTTAGTCCATAACTCACCTTGGGTTCAGAACCCAAATTATTTTCGAGTCCAGAACTCACCTCGGGTTCAAAACCCAAATTATTATTGAGTCCAAAACTCATCTTGGGTCTAAAACCCAAATTATTATTAAGTACAGAACTCGTCTCGGGTCCAAAACCCAAATTATTGTTGATTCCAGAACTCACCTTAGGTCTAGAACACAAATTATTTTCGAGTCCAAAACTCACCTCGGGTCCAGAACCCAAATTATTATTGAGTCCAAAACTCACCTTAGGTCTAGACCCCAAATTATTTTTGAGTCTAAAACTCACCTCGGGTCCAAAATCCAAATTATTGTTGAGTCCAAAACTCCCCTTAGGTATAGAATCCAAATTATTTTTGAGTCTAAAACTCACCTCGGGTCCAGAACCTAAATTATTGTTGAGTCCAAAACTCACCTCGGGCCTAAAACCCAAATTATTATTGAGTCCAGAACTCACCATGGGTCCAGAAACTAAATTATTGTTGAGTCCAGAACTCAGCTCGAGTCCTAAACTCAAATTATTTTCAAGTCCAGAACTCACCTAGGTCCAATATTTAAATTATTTTTGAGTCCAGAACTCACCTCGGGTCCAAAACCCAAATTATTATTTTGTCCAGAACTCACCTCGGGCCCAGAACTCAAATTATTATTGAGTCCAGAACTCACCTCGGGCTCAGAACTCAAATTATTATTGAGTCCAGAACTCGCCTTGGGTCCAAAACCCAAATTATTTTTGAATCCAGAACTCACCTCGGGCTCAGAACTCAAATTATTATTGAGTCCAGAACTCGCCTCGGGTCCAAAATCCAAATTATTTTTGAATCCAGAACTCACCTCAGGTTCAAAACCCAAATTATTGTTGAGTCCTGAACTCACCCCGAGTCCAGAACTCAAATTATTTTTTAGTCCAGATCTCATCTTGGGTCTAGAACCCAAATTATTTTTGAGTCCATAACTCACCTTGGGCCCTTAACCTAAGTTATTTTTGAGTCTAGAACTCATCTCGGGTCTAGAATCCAAATTATTGTTGAGACCAAAACTCACCTTGGGTCCAAAACTCAAATTATTTTTTAGTCCAGAAGTCGCCTTAGGTCTAAAACCCAAATTATTGTTGAGTTCAGAACTCACCTTAGGTCCAGAACCCAAATTATTTTCGTGTCTAGAACTCACCTCGGGTCTAGAATTCAAATTATTTTTGAGTTCAGAACTCACCTCGGGTCCAGAATCTAAATTATTTTTGAGTCCAGAACTTCAGGTCTAGAACCCAAATTATTGTTGAGTCCAGAACTCACCGCGGGTCCAGAATTAAAATTATTTTTAAGTCCAGAACTCGGCTCGGGTCCAGAATCCAAATTATTTTTAAGTCCATAACTCACTTTGGGTCCAGAACCCAAATTACTTTTGAGTCCATAACTCACCTCAGGTCCAGAACCCAAATTATTTTCGAGTCCAGAACTCGACTCGGGTCCATAATCTAAATTATTATTGAGTCCAAAACTCACCTCGGGTCTAAAACCCAAATTATTGTTGAGTCCAGAACTAACCTTAAGTCCAGAACCCAATTTATTTTCTAGTTCATAACTCACCTCGGGTCCAGAATCCAAATTATTTTTTAGTCCAGAACTCCCTTTAGGTCTAAAACCGAAATTTTTTTTGAGTCTAAAACTCGTCTCGGGTCTAGAACCCAAAAATATTTTCGAGTCCAGAACTCGCCTCAAGTCTAAAACTCAAAATTTGTTGAGTCCAAAACATCCCTCGGGTCTAAAACACAAATTATTGTTGAGTCCAGAACTCGCCTCGGGTCCAGAAACCAAATTATTATTGAATCCAGAACTCGCTTCGGGTCCAGAACTCAAATTATTTTTGAGTCTAGAACTCACCTTGGGTCTAGAATCCAAATTATTTTTTAGTCCCTAACTTACCTCGGGTCCAGAATCCAAATTATTTTCGAGTCCAAAACTCACCTCGGGTCCAGAACCTAAATTATTATTGAGTCCAAAACTCATCTTGGGTTTAAAATCCAAATTATTATTTAGTCCGGAACTTGCCTCGGGTCCAAAACTCAAATTATTGTTGATTCCAGAACTCACCTTAGGTCTAGAACCCAAATTATTTTTGAGTCCAGAACTCACCTCAGGTTTAGAATCCAAATTATTTTTGAGTCCAAAACTAGCCTCGGGTTCAGAACTCAAATTATTTTTGAGTTCAGATCTCACCTTGTGTCCAGAACCCAAATTAGTTTTTTGTCCATAACTCACATCGGGTTCAGAATCCTAATTATTTTTTAGTCTTGAACTCATCTCGGGTCTAGAATCCTAATTATTATTGAGTTCAAACCTCATCTTGGCTTTAAAACTCAAATTATTGTTGAGTTCAAAACTCGCCTCAAGTCCAAAACCCAATTTATTGTTTAGTCCAGAACTCACCTTAGGTCCAAAACCCAAATTATTTTCGAGTGCATAACTCACCTTGGATCCAGAATCCAAATTATTTTTTAGTCCAGAACTCGCCTCGGGTCCAGAATCCAAATTTTTTTTTACTGCAGAACTCGCCTCGGGTCCAGGGTCTAAATTATTTTTGAGTCCAAAATTCACCTCAGGTCCAAAACCCAAATTATTTTTGAGCCCAAAACTCAACTTGGGTCCAAAACCCAATAATTTTTTGAGTCTAGAACTCACCGCAGGTCAAAAATCTAAATAATTTTTAAGTCCACAACTTGGCTAGGGTCTAGAGCCTAAATTATTTTCTATTCCTGAACTCACGTCGGGTCTAGAACCCAAATTATTTTTGAGTCCATAACTCACCTCAGGTCCAGAATATAAATTATTTTTGAGTTTAGATCTCGCCTCGGTTCTATAGACCAAATTATTTTTTAGTCTAGAACTCGCCTTGGCTCTAGAACCTAAATTATTATTTAGTCCAGAACTCACCTCGGGTTCTGAACCCAAATTTTTTTCGAGTTCAGAACTCATCTAAGGTCCAAAATTCAAATTATTTTTGAGTTCAGAAATCACCTCGGGTCCAGAACCCAAATTATTGTTGAGTCCAGAGCTCACCTCGGGCCTAGAACCCAAATTATTGTTGAGTCCAGAACTCACCTTGGGTCTATAACCAAAATTATTTTTGAGTCCAGAACTCACTTCGGGTCCAGAACCTAAATTATTGTTGATTCTAAAACTCAAATTATTGTTGAGTCCCAGAACTCACCTCGAGTTCAAAACCCAAATTATTTTTGAGTCCATAACTCACCTCAGGTCCAGAACCCAAATTATTTTTGAGTCCAGAACTCGCCTCGGGTCCAGAACCCAAATTATTGTTGAGTCCAAAACTCACCTCTAGTCCAAAATGCAAATTATTGTTGAGTCCAGAACTCACCTCGGATCCAAAACTCAAATTATTGTTGAGTCCAGAATTCACCTTAGGTCCAGAACTCAAATTATTTTCTGCCGCATAACTTATCTCGGGTCCAAAATTTAAATTATTTTTTAGTTCAGAACTCGCTTCGGGTCTAGAATCCAAATTATTTTATAGTCTAGAACTCACCTCGGGTCCATGGCCTAAATTATTTTTCAGTCCAAAACTCATCTTGGGTCCAGAACCCAAATTATTTTTGAGTTCAGAACACATCTCGGTCCAGAACCCAAATTATTTTTGAGTTCAGAACACATCTCGGTCCAGAACCCAAATTATTTTCGAGTCCTGAACCCACCTCGGATGCAGAACCCAAAATATTTTTGAGTTCAGAACTCACCTCGAGTTCAGAACACAAATTATTTGAGTCTAGAACTCACCTCGAGTCTAAAGCCCAAATTATTTTTGAGTTCAGAACTTGCCTCGGGTCCAGAACTTAAATTATTTTTTAGTCCAGAACTCACCTCGAGTTTAGAGCCCAAATTATTTTTGAGTTCAGAACTCACCTCGGGTCCAGAACCTAAATTATTTTTTCAAAACTCAAACTAACCTCGGGTACAGAGTCTAGTTTAACTCTAAAACCCGATAAAAAATCATATTACTTTTCACTCTCTTTTGCTGCAGTCTCAAATCATTCAAGCAGGGGCAAACTATAGACCGTTAATTTTTAACTAAGTCCAGTCTAAACAATTTTAAAACAGTCCCAAATAATTTTTATAGTATTTTAATATTTATTTTTTTTATCTTAATTATATAATATTTATTTTAATTTAATAATATTTATTATTTATTTTTAAATATACTATAAAATAAAATTTATTATTTATCATTTATTATTTATTTTATAAAAATGATAAAGAATAGAAAATAAAAAATTGGACGGTCGAATCGATGCGCACCACGCGGTTGAGGCCAATGGCCACAACCCAATTTGCTGCAGGCAACGCCAGTGGCGAATTGGGGCTCGCCCAGGCACCTTGTAGTTCGCAGGGCCATTCGAGTGCGTTGTCAATTTTGCCAAAACCTTCTTTTACTCGATTTTAAAGTTTTATTTCCTAAACAATTTTATTTCCTTAAACAATTTTATTTCCTTAACCAATTAGTATTTGGTTTTTATTTTTTCTTATAAATACCACATTAAAGAATTACAGAAGGGGCTTGGACCTTGGGACTCTTTTGGAGACGAATTATTAAAGTGATTTTTTAGCAGAAGCTAGCAACTAAAAAACCATATCAATTTTAGCAATAAGACTAAGGCAACATGCAAGGAAACAGTGATTGTCTTGGTGTTAGCTCATCCCAAATTTTTATTCAACAATATTGGTGGAGTCTTCAAACATAGGAATTTATATCTAATTTTGTTTATCAAAAATCATCTTCATCCATTACTCATTGATCAATTAAGATTAATAAATTATAATTTTCAAAACTCATGTAATAAATAATTATGAAAATCAACGGACAAAGTTTTTTATTTCTTTTAAAGACACAGTAGCCATCACTTAGATGGTTTAAACCTTAGCATATTTGGTTTGATCTTTTTCTAATATGACCTAGTTATATTGTAAGCTCAAAATATTTTTTCCTTTAAATCCAAAAGGCTAAAAAAAATTTCAAAATCTTCAAGATGGTCGTTGGACATAAAACTTTTCAAGATGGGTCAAAAATCTTCTTCCACCTTATGGTCCAAACTTAAAAGCCCAAAGGCTTTGAAAGAAAATTATTTTTCACTTCAAAAATTACAAACTTTTTCTTAAAAAGAGCTTACAAATTATTTAGGTCAATTATGGAATACCAAAAATTAATTATGAGCCTAGTTTATACCATGAATTATTAATCATGAGCTTGTTTTTGGCATGAATCATTAGTTTTTTTTTTCAAATGGGAAATCTATTTATGATAAATCCCTTAATTTATTTTTAATCCAATATGGCATAAAAGCTATTTTAGTTGAGTTTCAACAGATTAAAGCCTAATTAATGAAAATTATCATGGACTGACTTCTAAGTTTGAAATTATAACTATTGGTTAAAATCGTTCGAGGAAATTTTTTGCAAAAATGAGATATCCTATGTTAGTATTTTATTGACCATATACCTATAAAAAGAGACTCGTCATTCATGTGTGGAAGTTATAAGGTTTTGAAGGAATGTCCTAATTATCTTTGTTTACTTATTACTTATGCATACATGCATACATGTATATACGCATTGCATTGCATGGCATTGATCCTTTTTGGCTCATAGACCTGGAGTACAACAGTTCAAGAGCATGCGATAACCCAACCTATGTCAGTGACGCAGAATCCAAAAGCAACTCAGTTAGCTTCTCACCAAATGCAATGGAGCCCGAACAGATTCAAAGGATGGTGGACGACGCCCTCAATGCTAAGATGGAAGAACTGAAAGAGGCCCTAGCTGAGACTATGAAGAGCCAACTGGCTGCACTTTTGGAAAACACTGCTATGGCATCTAGTAGTACTAAGAAGCAGAAGGACAAAGGGAAGGCTAAGGTTGGCGAAGAAGCCTTCGATGATGAGAAGGTAGTCGTTGATGATGATGGTGATTGGCCTCAATATTTTTAAGATCCTCAAGATAAAAAGAAAGAGCCAAAGGTTGTGGAAAGATCAGTTGTGGAAATGACTGAAACTTCAAATGTTGAGAAACTGATTGCCAATTTGGAGAACAAGTTTGAAAAGAAGCTAAAAATTGAAGAGATGTTAGAGGTAGACAAGTTGTTTGAACAGGACGAAAAGTCCCATACAAATTCAAGATGCTTTCCTTTGCCAAATTCGATGGAACTAGGAATTCTAATTTCCATGTGAAGCAATACATCATTGTTATGCAGTCTGCTCGAGCTACTAAGGTTCAAACTCTAAGGCACTTCAAGCTTTCATTGGACCCTGTTGTCTAGAATTGGTTCAGCACCTTAAAGGATGGTACTCAAAAGAACTGGGATTTACTATACAAACCCTTCATCCAATAGTATGGGTATAATGCTGAGTTGGAGATTACTTTGATGAAAGTTGAGTGTTCCGCTCGAATTAAGTACTACTACAAAGCGTCACTCGCAAGTATACGAGGTAGCTGTAGCTAAGGTGATCGCCCCAAGGTCGTTTCCCCAAGAAGGTGTGGTTCGTAATAGCTTAATTGACAAATTATTTAAATGCGAGAGTTTGTTGTTTGGGATGGTGTGAGAATAATTTAAACCTAAAATTAACTTGCATAGGGATTAGTGTGTGTGATGGGTGTACAAGATCAAATTGATTCTTGGGAAGGTGCCTAGGGTCATAGGTCCATTCAATCAAAGCTCAATTCTCAATTATCCATTAATGTAACCTTGTGAATTAATTTGTTCCTTAAGGTTGATTAGTCAATTACCAATCCATTAGTTCTCACATTCATGAATTAGCAATAACCAATTATTTCACATTATCAAATTAATGAAACCCTAGAACTTATATTTCTAATTCATTCTTAGGGTGGTCGATTATATAGTTTTGATATCGAATTTCACCTCTCGGTCCGTCATCCAATATTCAAAGATCAATAGGTAGCTAATCTATCAACATAGCATTTAATGAAATACAATCAACCAATCAACAAGGAACATCAATAAAAATATCAAATCAATACATTCAACCAAATATACTACAAACCCTAGGCATGGGTATTTAGCTCAACATCATCAATTTATAACATTCATTCAACTCAATATAAAACAAGTACAAATTGTCCATTGCAATATCAATTCTCTTAATATAACAACAACAATAAGAAATGAATTAAAAGAGAGAATAGAAAAACCCCTTGTGAAGATGTCAAGAGTAGGATTACTAGTCTTCCTCCTAGCTCCACTTGATGTATGATGAAGAACTCAAGCCCTCTTCAATGGTTGATTCCCCTTTGCAATATGGAATGGAGCTTTCTCAAGTCATCAACCCTTCAATTGATTATGCCTTTGGAAGATGGAATGGAGCTTTCTTAAGTCACCAAACCTTTCAATGAAGCTTCTTCAACCTTCAAGAGCTTGTTAACCCAATTTATCCCAAAGAATCTCAAAGATCTTGTTAATGGAAGATGGAAAAGATGAAGATGGAGGATGAAGATGAAGGGACAAGGAGAGTGTCACTCTCTCCTCATCCCAAATCGTGTTTGCCCCCTCCTTCTCTTTTCTTTTCTCTCTCTCCTCAAACCCTAGCCATCTCCTGCTTGCCCCTTTCTTTTGTGCAAAAGAATTTATATAAATTAAGGGTGACACGACCAAGCTTGATTTGGCTTGGCCGTGTCTCTTATTTTTCTTTGGGACACGGCCAAGCTTGCTGGTCGTGTCCTTCACTGCCTTCTTCTTTCTTTGTTCTTTGGATTTTTTTGCTCCTTAGGCGAGACACGGCTAGTGGCTTGGCCGTGTCTCTTGCCAGTGTCAGTCACTGCTTCACTTTCTTTGAGAGACATGGCCATGCTTCAAGTGACATGGCCATGTCGATCAGACGCACTCACAGACATGGCCATGTCTGTGAGTGTGTCAAGTACTGCCTTTATTTTAGGATGAAACACGGCCAAGACAATGAGACATGGCCAAGCTTCAAGTGACATGGCCATGTCGATCAGACACACTCACAGACATGGCCATGTCTATGAGTGTATCAAGTACTACCTCTATTTTAGGATGAAACATGGCCAAGACAATGAGACATGGCCAAGCTTCAAGTGACATGGCCATGTCAATCAGACACACTCACAGACATGGCCATGTCTGTGAGTGTGTCAAGTACTGCCTCTATTTTTTTTTCTTGGTTTCTTTTCCTTGGGTGAGACACGGCCAGTGGCTTGGCCGTGTCTCTTGGATGTGTCAGCTACTGTCTTGGAATTCTTTTGAGGGACATGGCCAAGCTTGCTTTAGCTTGGCCATGTCTTGCTTGATTCATGCTCTTTCTTCATTTTTCTTGATTGTTTTGATCATCCAATGGAGCTTTTGAACTTAAACCTAAAAAAACACTTTAAACAAACTTAAAACAAAAATTAATCAAAACATTAGCTAAAAACACATAAAAATCATACTGAAAACTAGTACAAATATGATCTAAACAAATACCCCACACTTAATTCCTTGCTTGCCCAAGCAAGACTAAAATCAAACACACTAAACAAGATGAAATTTTGTTAAGTTCAAGAGTTATAAAGATGCATCAAGACTTCCTTATCCCTAAATCCGCAATCAATATCGAATCAAACAAAATCAACACCAATGCAATTAAGTGGCTTTCCATGGATAACCAATGTTGTCACTCCCTCACCAACTCTTACAAGTGTTTGATCATGGTGGTGTTTACATTCATAACAATCAATGAAAGATTATTGCCATAGGCTTGCTTATCAATCAAATCTCTACCACAAAATAACAATCAAGCATCAATCAAAAGGTCTTTATTGGATTGTAATGGGGCTAAGGTAAAGGCATGATATTTAGGAAATGTGAGCTTGATCATTAAGTTCAAGAGCACTTTAAGAATGAAGTACCTGATTATATATATAACCCAACAATCCCAAAACACCTTCCTCTCATCTACCCCTTGACATTTAAGAGCTTTTCAAGGGAACTCACTTATTAAATATTGCAATGATACATTCCAACCCTTTCAACAAGAACAACAATTATTCTTATTATTATATATATATTTTTTATTTTTATTTTTCTCTTTCTCTTTTTATTTTTATTTTTATTATTTTGCTTTGCAATCTTAAACTTACTAAATTTAACCCCACACTTAATTCAACACAACACTCGGTCATAAATGCTCTTAAAATGCTCTTGACCTAATGAAAGGGTAAGAGTTAAACAACAAGGTCTAAGCTAATGGTGTTGTGAAAAAGAAAGAAAAGGAAAAATAAAATAATCTCAAAATTGGCTAACTAAGGTTAAAAATAGGGTTGGTCTTTTTAAGCCAAAGTGGGTTCACCTAATTGCCTTAATCATCTTGATGCCTAATTGAAATTTTTATGTAATCCTAAAATGCATGTCAAAGCAAGTTCTAGAAATTCATCAATCAAAGATGTTCACCCACAATAATAATGATAAGTTGATGGCTTAATTCCTCACTAGGTTAATGGCAATGCAAGGAAAAACCAACAAAATTGACAATAAGCACCAATTCTACTCAATTCTCAAATTCATGCTTCAAAAATTCAAAGGTCATCTATCAACAATTTTTATAACAATTGAACTTTCTAAAACTCATTTATTTAAGGTAAAACATTATTAAACTTAAAAAGTAAAAACACAAAATGCACTACCCCACACTTAAAGATTCACATTGTCCTCAATGTGAGCATGCATAAACTAAAAGAGAGTTTAGATGATACCTGATTTCCATCATTCCCATATACGATGTTTAGGGCTCCTTCCACCCATAATGCAATTGGTGCCCATGTGTGAGAGGATGAACAACATGCAACTTTAAAATGTGCCCAATGCATTGAAAAGCCTAGGTAGCATCCTTGGAAGAGCAATTGTCCAAAAAGAACATGTGAGGGTTGTCTTAACTTGATCCTCTAATGCTATAGGGACGCGGTAAGAACTTTTTTCAGTTTGCAACATGGTTATATATGGTTTTTGCTCGTTCTCACCACCAAGGGTGGGAGAGATGATAATTTGTTGCATACTGTACTCCCCAACCAAAACGTCTTTCAAAATTCTTGGGGTCTTTTTAAGTTCAACCAAGTTTGGTTGAACCACTTCTTCATCCTCTTTAGCAATTTGAAGCTCCCCCTCAACAATCTCATTATTTAATAGTAAATTGCTCTCCTCAATTTCTAAATTGGAAAAATTAGGCTCTACTCCTAAGGTCATGGCTACCTCAAGCTTATCTTCACTATCTTCACTATAGGGCATGTCATAAAGTTTAGAAAGTCGCATACCTTGTTTCTCTTCATTCAGCCTGCTTGGGAATGGGATTGGTGGCATACAAGGATTTGGAGGTTCATGCAATTTTGTGGAAGTTGATGCTTCCAAATTCTCCTCCTCCTTTGATTGAATTAACTCCTCTATGTATGGTTGTATTTCCTCACCATCTTTTTCTTGATTAGTTCTTGCATCAAAGGAATCACAAAAACTGTTATATATCACCTGTTCACTTCTCAAATTTGTGATTACCTTGACTTGCTCCAGTTGGCTAGGAAATTCCTCTTTTTGGTGTGCTTGGAGTTGATGTGCCAATTGCCCAACTTGAGCTTCCACCCTCTTCAATGATTCCTCCAAAGAATCAGACCTCTCTTGTTCAGATCTTTGCTAGAAGAATATTGCAGTGGCTAAAACTAATTTAATCTAGACTGTTTGCATCAAAGTGTAATCAAAATTCCAAAAGAAAATGAATGAAAACTCAAAAGTTTATGTTTTAAGGCTGATAAAATGTGTAACCCTTTTCAAAAACCCTAATCCTCTTATTTATATGAAACCCTCGCTCAAAATCCACGTTTTCTTTCTTCCCTTATTCCCATGGAGTGACACAGCCAAACTTGTGGCTGTGTCACCTGGATGTGTCAGCTTTTGTGTAATCTTTCATCTTTGCTTCTGTGGAATTGAGTGTGACACGGCCAAGCTCCTGGCCGTGTCATGTGACACGACCGTGGCTTGGCCGTGTCACCTGAGTGTGTCACCTACTGATTCTCTTCGTTCTTTGCTCTTCTTTCTTTGCTCTTCTTCCTTGGCTAAGTATGGGATACGGCCAAGCTTGTGGCCGTGTCATGTGACACGGCCAGTGGCTTGGCTGTGTCATGTCACACTGCCAGTGGCTTGGCCGTGTCACCTGCCAGTGTCAGCTTCTGCCAAATTTTCCTTCCTCTCTTGGTTCCTTGGTTTTGCCCTTAAAGTGAGACACGGCCAGTGGCTTGGCCGTGTCTTGCTGCTTCATGCTATTCTTTCTTCCAAGGAAATATTCTGCATATTAACCTAAAACAAACACTTGAAACAAACTTTAAACAAGAATCAAATGAAACATTAACCAAAAATACACAAACACACACTAAAAACTAGGGTAAAAATGACAAACACTGGAATAAATTAAAACTACCAAAATTAATAAAATCACTAAATAAACAGATTAAAACTACCAAAATACCTGAAGAAAACAATAATAATCATAATAAATAAGATACAATTGTATGACAAAACTAATAAAACATTGAGTCCATTAGGCAAAGACAAAATAAAAATTTTGTTGACTACGTTAAAAGATGGAGAAACAAAGCTACCTTGCTAAAGAAGAAGCCCGATGAATTAGATCAGATTAGGATGATTGTGATAGGATGCTACCTAATCTTCGTGAAAGTATGTCCCATACCCTTATTAGAGATTTTAAGAATCTCCTTCAAGCTGCTTGCAAATAGAAGAATGGAAAAAAGAGAAGAACCATTTTTCTGCAAGAAGAAATGAGAAAGAGAACTACCAATTCGGCAATTAAAGCACACAAAAGGCAGTTGATGTTAATGCAACTGGTCAAGGAGGAAGAAGGCAATTTTTAGAATTAGGGAAGCCATTGTCTTGGGTTCTCAATAACCTATAAAAGAAGGGATTGTTATAACCTTGACTCCTCACCCTTTGCCAAATCCTCTTCCACCTAACTTTGATGCTAGGGCATTCTACTAATTTTATCAAATGCAAGGGCACAAATGGACAAATGTTTGTCATTGAGGAATGAAATCTAGAATTTGATCAATAGTGGGAAGTTGCCCAAACCTAACAAGCCTAGCACAAAAGATAATCCACTGCCAAGGTTCAACAGAGTACCACCACCGGCAACTTTCATGATTGGAGGAGGTTTGCATGAAAATTTTGTCATGTCTTCTTTCCAAGATGTGGATGGAGAGGTAACTAAAGAAGAAGTGGTGCTAAGAAAGATGGAGTGAGTTGTGGTTGAAAAGGAAATGGTCATCTGTGTTGTAAGTGAGTTCTGGGATTCAACGGATAGTGATGATGATTCTGAATCAAAGAAGGAATAGTGGACCTGGTCCAAGCTTGAAGAGGATGAGGTATTAAACACCCGCTCTGGTAAGCCTTATACAAGGCCACCACTAAAAGAAGTAGAAGACGACAAGGGGAAGGATGCTGAAAAGGAAGTGAAGGAAGATGAAGATGATACAATCCTTAAGCAATTAAAAAGGACTCAAGCAAGTGTCGACATTTAGGATCTATCGGCCACAACTAAGAAACATCGGAAACCATGGCCAAGGCTTTAGTAGCATGCCAATTTCCACTTCTATAACACCAGATGAGCTGATTAATTTCGTGAAAGTTGAAGGAGTGCTGAAGTGCAAAGATATTCAAAATAAGAACGAGGTTGATGTGGGAATGGTATCATTTTTGGATGTAGATTTGCCAGAAGAGGGAAGAGATCTCATCCACCCTCTCTTTATCAAGGTAGAGGTCAAAAGGAAAAGGACTCCATGTGTGATGGTTGATGATGGGTCTGCCATAAATATCTGCCCACTTAAGATCTTGTCAAAGCTTGTTATGTCAACAAGGGATCGAAACCCCATTCGAGGTCACGATTAGGGCTTATGAAAATACTAAAAGACATGCTGAAGGGACTTTTAAAGTTATTATGAAGGCTGGTCCAATTGAATCTATGGTAGAATTTGTGGCCTTAGATTTACCTGTCACCTTTGCATTACTATTAGGATGAACCTTGTTTCATCCTCTTGGTGGAGTTCCTTCTACACTCCATCAAATGATTAAGTTCCCAAATGGAGATGAAACAATGCTTATTGAGGCTGAGAATAATGAAGTAGTAAATGCTTTGATGATTAAGAGGCCTCTCAATGGTTTTCAAGTAGATGTTGTTTCCAATAATGAGATAATGGGTTCTAGAATTTTGGATATGATGAAGAAAATGAACTATCTATTTGATACTGGCCTTGGGAAGGGGAAGGCAGGTGTAACAGAGCTTCAAGATGTCAAGACTCAAACCTCCAAGAAAGGGTTGGCATATGATGAAGCAAACAGAGGTGTTTTGCTAAAAAAGAATGAAAAGATGAATTTTCCTCCACTTGAAGAAATATTTGTCAAAGCACCAGAGCTGGGACCACTGTAAGGAAAGCTCGAGCTATTATGTTCCTGGGAAAGAAGATCCCTAGGTTTGAGATCTTTATGGATGTTGCTGAATTGGTGGAACATTAAGAGAAAAAGCTTAACCTATCAACTGACAAAGAGCCTAGCTAGGAAGAGAAGAAAGAAGCTGCCCTGATGATGGAAATTGCTGCCCTCATCGAAGAACAGTTTGAGGACCTTTTAGTTTATGATGAAGAGAACATTGATGTTAATTTTGATTTTAATTTTAATTTGTCTGCTCTGTATGAGGATGATGATGTTTTCTTTTGCAAAATGAATGCAATAAAGTCTGATTTTGCTTACTTGTGTGATGTTTTTCCTGATGGTTGCACACATTTAAATAGTGGTTACATGAGCCTTTTTAATATTAACTCTGTTGATACACAATCATTAAATTTGGGAACAATTGATAATTCTAAAAATATTAGCATAGCATCCGACATTACTCCTGATGAGAGAAAGAGATTAGAAAAAATATTTTAAATATATGAAGAAGTTTTTGCTTGGTCTTATGAGAATATGCCTGGAATTGATCGATATATAGCTAAGAACATGATTCCCACTTACACTTGCATGAAACCTATAAAAAAAAGCTTAGACAGTTAAGGCCAGAATGGGTAGAATTGATCAAAGAAGAAGTCATTAAGTAGATATAAGTAATGTTCTTTGAAGTGATAGATTATCCAGATTGGCTAGTCAACATAGTTCCCATACTAAAGAAAGATGGACGAATCACGATTTGTGTGGACTATAGACTTGAACAAGGCTTCCCCTAGGATGACTTTCCTTTACCCCATATAGATGTCCTTATTGATAGTGCAGCCTCTAGCGTGCTACACTCATTCATAGATAGTTTTTCTGGATATAATCAAGTATTAATGGCCCAAGAGGATAAAGCTAAAACTGCCTTCATTACTTCATGGGGTATATTTTGCTATATTGTAATGTCGTTTAGATTAAAGATTGTTGGAACAACCTAAAAAAGGATGGCCACCATCTTGTTTAATGATATGTGCATAAGGAAGTTGAGGTCTATGTTAATATATAATGGTGAAATTTGATACAAGAGAATAACATTTCCAAAACCTAGAGATATTCTTTGAGAGAGCAGTGAAGTATAATCTCAGGTTGAATCCAAAGAAGTGTGTGTTTGGAGTTACATCAGGTAAGATACTGGGGCATGTGATTGGCCCAAATGGCATTGAGATTGGCCCTGACAAGGTTAAGGCAATTAGGGATATGCCAGCCCCTAAGACGGAGAAAGAAGTTCGTGGGTTCATCGGATGTTTGCAGTACATTAGCATGTTCATAGCAAAAATTATAACAATCTGCGAACCTATCTTTAAATTACTTAAAAAGAACCAGCCAGTCAAGTGGAATGAAGAGTGTCAAAATGCCTTTGAGCGTATAAAAGAGTATCTGATGAATCAACCTTTTTTGAAACCACCTAAACCCGGTAAACCTTTATTACTATCCTTAGCAGTAGATGAAGAGTCAATAGGAGCTATGCTAGCCCAAGTAGATGAATCAGGGGTTGAGCATGCAGTCTACTATTTAAGTAGAAAGCTCATACCTTATGAGATTAAGTATAATATCATTGAAAAGACATGTATAGTTGTGGTTTGGTTTTCTAAGAAGTTGCGGTATTACTTTAAGTCTTATAGAGTGCAAGCAATTGCTAAGTTGGATCTAGTGAAGTATTTACGGGAGACACCCTCATTGATTGGAAAATATTGTTGATGGTTGATAATTTTAGAAGATGTAGACCCTTAATTTTTGACCCAGTCTAGTCCAATATTTTTTATATAGTCCAAAATAAATTTTGTGGTATTTTAATTAAATAATATTTATTTTAGTATTTATTATTTATAATTTTTAATAAAAATAAAAATAGTAATATTAGTAAAGTTAAAAAAATATAAATAAATAAATAAAAATCGGAGATGAAAAAATCAACGACGAAAATTTTTCATCGCTGAAAGTGGATTGGCTTGGGCCAATTTGCTGTAGGAATTTCCTGCGGTGAATTGGGCACAAGCCAATTCACCATAGAAAATTTTTGCAGCGAATTGGCTTGCTCCGGTCCCAGTTTGCCTGCTTGCACGCAATTTTCGCTGGCCTACCCGTAGCCCGCAGCAACTTTTGCCAGCATAATTTTTTTAGCGCAATTTTTTCTGAAACCGAATTCTATTTGGTTTTGATTTCTTTTCCTAAATGGTTTTGATTTCCTTAGACAATTAGAATTAGGTTTAGATCTTTTCCTATAAATACCACATTAAAACACTTCAGAAGGGGGGGGGGCATCTCGACTTGGGACTTTGGACTTCTGACTTTGGAGGACAAAACTTAGAACCAAACTTGGGACTCTCAAAAATTCTTTCGACCAAAAGAAAACCCTAGCAAGCAAGGAGAAATTGAAGAGACAACAACCAAAGGAGGCAATCAGTCGTCTCCAGATTGCTTTACTCAACCAAAATCAAATCTAAAACAGGCAACAACTTGTTTCAATCTCTTTAAATTTGGTGGAGCCTTCAAACGTAGGTAAATTGCTCTAACTTTAGTTTATTCAATCATTAATCATCTTCACCTTTTAAGCCCTCATCACACTGCCTTAGTTATTTAATTCTTCCTTCAATTTAGTTTAGGCAGTAGAATAAATTAATTCATACAATACTTAAGATCTTAATTAAAGTAAATAATATAATCATTCAACACAAATCTAATTTCATAAACCCTAAGTTATTTAAACCCTAAATCTTAATTAATTTAGTTTCCAAACTTCCACAGTAGCTATTTTGTTATAATTTCATTCAGTGAGCTATTGTAATCTTTCAACAATAAATTTGGCTTTCTATATTTTTTTTACCTAAAAATACATAAGTAGTTCATATAGTCAATATTAAAAGCATGCTCAACTTTGATTACGGTAAAGCATCAAATTCTAAATTTGAAATCATCATCCACAAAATTGATATTTCAAACGATAAAACCCTAATATCTTAACCATAAAACCCTAAAATTTTAATAGCCATTAAAACATGTTTTTCAAATCTAAAATCCTAATTACACCTTTCTAAAAACCAAAACAACAATCTGTTTTCTTAAAACCCAATCCAATAAACCCTAGTTTTCCTAAACCCTAATTCTTAAAACATTAAAACTTTATGACAAGTTCATCAACACACGAAAGCCCTAATCCAGTGAACTTAAAACCCAATCTAGTAAATCTAAATCCTAATTCTTAACTCAGTAACCATAATCCAGTGAACCTAAAACCCAATCTTTTAAAATTATAAACCCTGTCTTAAGGTTCCAAAACCCTGATTTCACGATGTTAGCCCTAAACCCTAATTTGATTAACCAAAAACCTTACTACTTTCTTAAATTTATAAAACCTTAATCCATTCCATTTTTCCAAAAATCCTCACAGTAGCCTAAATAATAATAATAATTCCAAAATTCCAAAATTCCAAAACCCTAAATGTTAATTAAAGAACCTTAAATTAAGACATAAACCTAAATTTGTATCTTTATTTGCTTTATTTAATTTTAGATTTGATTATGTACTTTATTATATGTTTTGATAGTTGATTTATTTAATTTCAATACTTGATTTATTTAATTTATCATGGATGGATATTTTCTTTATTATTATGATTATTATTTGTTTGTTTTGGTATTAAAATTGTAAGAGGTATGTTTCCACTTTGTGGGTACCTCATTAATTAATTTTCATGTAATTTAAATTACTTTTATATTTTAGACCAATGTAAAGGACATGTTTCCACCTTTCGGTGGGTGTCCTATTTAGTTTTAGACATGGACGATGTAAGGACATGTTTCCATCCTCGGATGGGTGTCCATTTATTTGCTTTGTTTGGACTAATGATGCTTTATTTTAATTGTTGCATGTAATATGGATAATATTGTTATACTTAATAATTTTATAATATTATGACCTGCAAAGGAGGCCAGTTCCAATGAACCGGGCGTTGTGGGGGTGCTGGGCCATTTCTCACCTTCCCCACACGTATCCAACTTTCCGAATCCATTAGGAGGTTGGGGATTCGTTAGGAATCTAGTCATCCACCCCTTTATTTTTCCCAGCCCATCCGGGTGGTGACTCCATTTTCTCCGGGCTTAGGCACGTGTTCTCTAAGGCCAAGAGCCTAAACAGTGTCGAAGTCGTAAGAACCATTCCACCTGGAGTGGAGGCAAAAATCTCCGCTCACAAAAGAATTTGAGATTTAATATGTAACCGGGAAAACCATCAAAGTTAGAGTAGTAACAAAATTTCTAGCTCAACAACCATTGCTAGATAGCGAAGAAGTGGTTTTGAAATTTTCTGATGAACATTTAGAGGCTATAGAAGTATAAGAATGGAAGATGTACTTTGATGGAGCAGTAAATAGAAAGGGAGCAGGTCTAAGGGTAATATTAGAATCACCTGAAGGGGATCTCATTCCTCTAGCTAAGAAGTTGAAGTTTAGGACAACCAATAACATGATGGAGTATGAAGCATGTATCTTTGGTTTGGAAACCCTAATGATTATAAAGGTGGATAAGGTGCAACTCTTTGGTCATTCATTGTTAGTGGTATCCCAAGTGAATAGAGAGTGGGAGTTAAAAGAAGAGAAGTTAAAACCATACCCCTATTATTTGACTATGATGAAGAATAATTTTAAGGAGTGCAGATTTATAAACTTACCAAGAGAAGAAAACCAGATGGCCGATGCCCTAGCCATATTGGCTTCGATGTGGGAAAATCATGTCAACTTATTTCTTAAGCCTTTAGTTTTGACCAGTTCATTAACTCCTTACTATGAATATGAAACAATTATGAAAACTGATACAGACCATGATCAGTGGTATGACACCATAAGAAAGTTCTTGGAGAATAAGGAATACCTGTTCGGGGTAACGAGGGAAGAAAGAAGATCCATAAGGCGATGGTCCTTAAAATACATCACCTTTCATGGAGAGTTGTATCGAAGATGGTCTGATAGGGTGCACTTGAGATGCTTGAGAAAGTTTGAAGTTTAGTAAATCATGTCAGAAACACATGCGGGAAGTTGTGGACCACACATGAATTGGTTAGCTCCGGTTAAGAAAATAATTCAATAAGGCTACTACTGGTTGATTATGAAGAGAGATTGTATTGAGTTTGTGAAGAGGTGCCAGCAGTGCCAGATGTATGGAAACTTGAATCACTTACCTCCCAAGGAATTACATTCTATGTCTTCACCCTAGCCTTTTGCAACTTATAGGAGAGATACATCAAATGGCTTCAAACGGTCACTGTTTCATTATAGTTACAGTAGATTATTTTTCAAAATGGGTCAAAGCTGAATCTTTCAACAAGCTGGGGGAAAGTCAAATGGCTAGGTTTATTGAAATAAATCTCATATGCAAGTATGGGGTCCTAAATAGTGTGATATCGGACAATGGGATACAGTTTCAAGGAGTAGTTAAGGACTTATTCTTGAAGTACCAAATCCATCATCATTGATCCTCCCCTTATAGACTAAAGGCTAATGGTGCGATAGAAGCAACAAACAAGACAATTAAGTAAATTTTGTCCAAGATGACTAAGATGTATAGGGATCAGAGATGCTTCCTTTTGCTTTATGGGGATACAAAATAAGTGTGCGAACCTCTACTGGAATGATGCCATTTTTCTTGGTTTATGGGATGGAAGCACTGTTGCCAATTGAGATTGAGCTCAAATCATTGAGGGTGGTCCTGGAAGCTGAATTGCTAAAGATGGAATGGGTAGTGAGGAGATACACATTGTTAGCTTTGTTAGAAGAGAGAAGGTTAAAAGCATTGTATCATTATCAGCTGTATCAAAGAAAGATAACTAGGACCTACAATAGAAGGGTTAAGATCAGGAAGTTTAAAATCGATGGCCTAGTGTTGAAGTAGTGTAAGCCTAATGTCCCTGATCCCAAAGGAAAGTTTAGACCTAGTTGGGAAGGGCCGTATGTCATAAAGCAAGTCATGAACAAGAGTGTAGTCAAGTTATCAGACATGGATGTGAATGAATTTAGTGAGACAGCAAACATTGATAGGTTGAGAGGTTTTATGTATTAAAAAAAGTTTGATAGGTTGAAAACTCAAAAAGGGTGGCCTAAGCAAAAGTTAGAGTAGTCCGCTAGTTTTGAAAACCAAAAAGGGCAGGCTAGGCAACAATTTGGGCTAAAGGAGAGAAAATTGTCAATAAGAAAACCCAAAAGATCTGGTTGACGACAAAAGTTATCTTGTGTATGCTGCCTTTATGTTTGGTTGTTCCCCAATTTAATAAAATAGAGTTAATATTAAAATTATTCTATGTGCACTATTTTTAAATAATCTAACCATTAGGGAAAAATAAATAACACAATAGCGAAGGATGATGATAAATTATAAAAGGAAAGAAAACATCTTTTATTATTATTATTATTATTGCTCATCCTAACATCATTTTTTCTAATGAATTGATAAGTGTAAAATCTATGGCATATGGTAAGTGTAGCGTACAGGCCAGCTTTGCTTCAATCAATCCAAGAAGGCTTCTGTCAAATGGGGCATGTCTAAATTAGGAGGGAGCTTAGAACGTCGAGGCTCGACTCCATAATGGCGATCAAGTCAATAAGAATCATAGCAAGTACCTTGATGAAGAGTTGCAAGAGGAACATACATTACATATGTCTGAATGGTGATGTGGGTGATCTTCCACCAAGGTACCAACTAATGGATGTTAATCAGAGCTCCTGAGTGGATCAAGTCAATCCAGTTTGCATATAAATAATTAGAATGGAGTAGTTTCTTGGCAGAACCATGTCATGGCAGATATCTGGTAAAGTCCATAGATGGAGTGTCAAGTAAGCAGAGACACTCATGTATCCAGATCTGTAAAAATAAATAAAAATTAAAAAAAAAGCCCATTAGGTTCAAAACCCACAAGGACGACCTAAGCAAAAATTAGGGTTGTTCGCTAGTTCAGAAAATACGGAAGAGCAGACTAGGCAAAAATTAGAACAAAAAAAAAGGTCCGCTAAGTTGAAAAGGGCGGCTTAGGCAAAAATTAGGATAGCTCGCTAATTCCAAAAATCCCCAAGGGTGGACTAGGAAAAAATTAGAACAATAAAAATAAAAGGCCTAAATTGAAAACCTGAAAGGGCGGTTTAGGTAATTACCTATAACGACAAATGACTCCCAACCAATCTCCTTAAAGATTATGTCTTCAATTAATCCAATTCAACTGGGGTTTCAGCCAAGATCATGGGTATTGGTGACAATCCTCCTTCCATTTGGTCCATGATATCCGGTACTCGTGGATCAATATCACCATCAGGAGAAATAAGCAAGAATTGACAGAGCAAGCAAAGACAGAACATATGCCCCTAAGTTTTTGTGGAAGCCAAATGGGAAGTGCAAAAGTCAATCAAGGGACCAAGCAGAATTTTCTCACCTTTGGTCAGTAGAAGAACTTTGGATTTTGAAAGTTGAAAAAACATCTGCATCTTTTGATAAGTCTTTGAAGTCGATATGGGTAATGCTATTGGTTGATTGCTTGGATATCCAAGGATGACCTCAAATTCTTTGATCATAGGACATATCTCAAAGTTATTTATGTTGAACGTCCTAGTTTTCACATCACAAAAAGAGGCCATGGCATGTAAAAAGGAATGGTCCAATTTAATATTTTGAAAGCACTTCAAAGTATTAATTTGAAAACAAGTTATATGTTCCCAATGTGTAGCTTTGATGATTTTAAATAAAGCTTTGATTTTCTTTAAATTAAGTTCAGTCATGGTTGGGGTTTGAAAGAGTTAAAGTTGTTTAAATTATTTCCATGAGATTTATTTTCACCATAATAGCTAAACTCGTGATCTAGGGGCGGTGGCTAGAATGGCAAGATCACTTTTTTTTTTATAATAAAAAGGCAAATTGCTAAGATTTCCTGGGACGGAAGAGCACGTTTGATTTAAATAGATAATGGCTTATAGACCAAAGTGCACAAGGAGTTGGCTGTGACTTGAAACCAAGACGCACAAGGAAAGGGGTTTACGTTGAGTAGTTGTTAGATTGCCGCATTTATCTTTGTTTTATAAATCTAAATCCATAATGAATTTGGACTTGTGAATTCAAAATGGATGGTTTGTATGTATATATATAAAAGGGATATATAAAAAAATTGAAAAGTCAAAGAGTTAGTAAAGTAAATACCATTATTATTATTACTATTATCCTTATTATTAATAATACAAGGTTTTTTTTTTACTTAAATGGTGGCTCACTACGAAGTAAGAGGCGGACCATAATCGAATAAAGCTCTAAGAAAGTCATCACCTGATGGAGGAGGAGGAATATCACTCGCCTAAAGTCCACCTGAGGAAGAAGCACTTGAGTCCCTATTACCTTGAAAGTCGAGTTTATAATATTCGCCACCTGAAAAAGGAGGAGGCACCTCATGGTCATCAGTTCAGGGGCCCCTAGAAGATGAAGTTCCAGGATCCCTGATTCCCCAAAATCAAAAGTCTCAAAAGTTTTGTTTCGACTAATGATACAAACCTTGAAAATGGGTGATCTGTTGGCGGCTGGTAGCTGGCAGCTAATTCTTCTTGTAGTTTCTCATTTTACTCCTCAAGCATTCATTGTAAGTCAAAAAAGGAAAGGGTAAGAACATACATAGTCATGCATACATATAGCATAAATCAACATGAAACAGAATGACAAACTAGGTAGTTTAAGTCGAGGCCTTGAGGATGGTATGGTATATCTGGGCACAAAGAAGGAGCAAGTATAGATGATTGACCAATGGCCTGCAATAAGAAATAAAAGAAAGAGTCAGAGCAAATTCTAGAGTGGGCAGTCATAGCAGGCAATAGGTAATATCCCAAAGTGTGCCTTAGAAGTTTTGATATAATTGTTGTTTTATTTGAATTAAATGTATATGTGTAATTGGAAAGAAAAAAGAATTAAGAGAGAGTTTATATGTTGTATATATGGAAATATATATAACATATATACAAGTCAAAATGGATGGTCAACTAAAGAAGATATTTGTTTATTATTGAATTAATGAATTAATTAGAAGAAATAAATGAGTGGAAGAGGAAATAATTGATTATTTTATTATTAAAAGACTTGGTGGAGAATGTTTGAAGACCATAAATTTGACTTTGTCTCTTTTTGTTTTTTTTTCATTTTCTTTTCTTCTTCCTTCCATAAAACGTGGACTCCATCTTCACCATCACCATTTCTTTTACTTTCTTCATCTTCCTTCATTTCTTTACTTGAAACTTAGAATCCATTGGAAGTAATTCAAATTTTTATGGGAATTAGATAGTTTATGTGTGGTTTTTCAAGAAAATCACCATAAACTCAAGAATTAGAGGAAAAGAACAAGGAAAGAGCCACTTTAATGAGACAAAAGAGAGCAAGTGAGAGTTTTGTGCTCAAGCTCAAAAAAATTGAAGGAGATTTCAAGAAAACAAGTTAGAAATTCAAGAAATTTCATTATTTTGGTTGTGAAGAGGTTGAATTGCCCTAATCTAAGTGTTGAGAATTCTTGGAAGAGTAAGTGTATAAATTGGTGTGAGTTGGTTTTAAGGTAAGTACAAACTACATTAGTGCATACATTCATATGATATTGAGACTTGAGACATATTTGATTATAAATGTGATAAGGAATCTAATGCATTGTGGATGTATATTAATAATGTTATGTTTGGTATAATGTGAATGTTGTGATGAGCATGTAAAATAAGTGTTAATGCCATTGATTATATCCATTTGAATAATGAATTGATTAATGTGATTTGAAATATAATGAAATGTGAAATGTGCAAGATGTGATGACGAAATGAAATGTGAAAGATATGATGTTATGAAGAGTTGCTTTATTGTGATTTGAGATCATATGAGATATGAGGCCATGGTTGTTGGCTATGATAATGCAAATGAAATATAAAATTGAGGCATGGTTGCCTAATTAATTATGAGAAATGAAATGAAAGGAGACTGATAAAGAGATAAATGAAATGATTGTGTGCCTAATGTGTTAATTCAATTTTCAGAGTTCTGTTTTTGGCGGCATGCCTATAAAGTACTGGATAGGTGAAAAGACCGGGTCGTAAGCCTATTCCAGTTGATAAA
This sequence comes from Garcia nutans, assembly GCA_947685225.1. Lineage (NCBI taxonomy): Eukaryota > Viridiplantae > Streptophyta > Magnoliopsida > Malpighiales > Euphorbiaceae > Garcia > Garcia nutans. The sequence continues at coordinate 35,128,637 of CANTUV010000059.1, forward strand.
TGTGAAATGTGAATTATAGTAACAGTCTTGCCGGGTTGAGGATCTCCTCGAGTTAAGTCGGGTTGAGGTCCAAGAGACTGGGTCTGTTACATTTGTTTTGGTAACAGTCTTGCCGGGTTGAGGATCTCCTCGGGTAGCCGGGTTGAGGTCCAAGAGACTGGGTCTGTTACCCTATCCATGGATAGAGATATATATATCGCCTACAAGCTTGATGATTGTGATTATGGACCAAAGCAGTAACTCTGAACTTTGAATAGCATATTAGATCCTTTTTGGGCCCATGCTTGTCTTTGTTTTCAATGTGAATCATGAATGTTTTGATTAATTATTAAATAATGTAAGATTGTGAAATATAATATTCTCTTGAATTGATCTTGAATCTTGATTGTGTGACATTAGCATGGCATTAAAGCATCATAGCACTGTAGTTTGTACCACTAAGCCGTTGGCTTAGCGCGAATGTAATTCTTCGCGTAGGTGACAGGGAAGAACCAGAGAGTTCCTCTAGGCCAAGTCGAGCCTAGATTTTGAAGAGTGAATAGTGGGCTTTAAGATCGAAGACTGACTGCCAAACATGTATAAATTTTATGTGTTGTAAAACTTGAGTTTTGATGTATATGAATTTGTAAATATTGTTACTTTCCGTTGCATAGTGAACAAATATTTTATCTACTGTATTTCATAATAAAACTTCACTTTATTTTGTACTAGAAGTGTAAATCCTTTTTGCAGGTTGTAGTTGAGGTTATAAGGGGGATTTATTGGAAGTGTACTGAGAATGATTTTGTTTGCATTGGTTTGTGTAAAAATGTTTTCAAAAATCAGAAAAAAACCAGTTTTGTCGACACTTGGGATTGAATTTTTAGGCGAAACTATGGCAAAATTTCTGTAAAAATCGGAACAAAAATTTGACTAAGTAAAAGTGGTAGCAGCATTAGGATAGTGTGGTGCCTCTACTCAGCTTACACACGTAGGTCGGGAAGGGGTGTTACACGATATGTTGGAAATTCACCTGAGAGGTACCGGCCCCAAGATGAGAAATAAACTCTCTTCCCTCTCCGTCATATTCCTTTTCATCACTATTTTCTTCATCCCTTCTTTCTTCCTACTCAGAAACTCTTTGGATGCCAATAGGAGATACATCAAAGTTCAAGAGTCATGCTCAAATAAATTAGAAGTATGATATAGCCGGTGGACAAAGATAAGTTTGAACATCGTAGCCATTCTGAGCCAGCCACCACCAATTCTCTGGCATTGATGTAATATTCAAAATATACACTGGACTGTTCATCAAAACCCTCTGTTGCTTGGAACCAAGGAACAAATCATACACTCTCTCTCTGAGAAACTAGCCACTAGACATAGGACTAGCAATGACTCAGCGGGAGTGTTGGTAAGGTAGTGCAGCATTCATGAAAAGAGTCTAATTTGCCCGCTCCTCAACTTTCCACCAAGCCAAGTCAACCTACAAGATTAAAAAAGGTAAGTGGACTTTTACACAAATTTCAAGGCATACTAACACTATTTTACCTAGCCTTAGGTTAAGCAAATCAAATGATAGCACAGGGAGTGCACATGATGAGAGTTGGGAATCACTGTACGATAAGACAAAAAAAATTCAACATTGGATACCCGACTCTCTCTCCGAAAATACCAGGCACTCTCAAGAAATTGTGCTCATAATCCCATGCCTGCAACAACAATGGCAATCAAATTTATACAAGTACACAAATTGAATTGACAATGGTGGAAGACAGTACCTCAACAATAACCATAAAGCCAACAAAATACTTTTTGTTCCTGCAAATATTGTCGAGACCATGATAGAGACAAGAAAGGCCAGCTTCACCCCAACCATACAGCTGTAAGAGATCCATATTAGCAAGGGCCCTTAACATTGATAAATGGGTGCTAGATTTGATACTGAAAAAAAATCGATCTAAGCAAGTATAGCAAAAATCCTCGAGTGCATTGCTTGGCCATTTCTCCACGAGCCCGTCTGGTATAATTCAGCAAATAATTTTTAATCGGTTAATTTTTTATCTTGAATGGCTCTTTTAATGAAGGTTCCATACCTATTAACTGTTGAATCTCATCATGTGTTAGGATATCATTAGTAAGGGGGATCGGAATGCCATAGTACTGAAGACCAGTTATGGCAATAAAATCAACTGGGCTAATGGTCATCTCTCCCACATGGAGGTGGAAAGTATGGGTTGTGTCCATCCATCATTTTGATAATGCTTGAACTACACTCCTATCTATCGGGTATTCTTTAGATGGTAGTTGCAGAATAAAGTTTTCAAAACCACACTCTCAGATGATCCGTTTTACCCTAAAAGGTGCTACACTGTATCATTGCCGGGCATTGTAAACACACCCTCCACCCCGGATAATGCAGCGATCTCGCTAACATCAAATCTGGTAAGTCAATACCAGGTACATAAATTGTCTTACAAATGGTTAAAATTTTACTTTCTCTTTTTTTTCTTTACTTAAAATCTACTATTGTCATAAGTTAGTTTCTACTATGATTTATTGATACTACTTTACTTACTAAACTTTTGTCTCAATCCATTCATTTATCTACTTTTAATACTGAGTTACTTCTTAAATTTTACTGCAATACTTATCTACTTTTTATAACTAAATCATAGCTTAAAAACAGCCTAAAAATTAGTCTTTTAAATGATATTTATTTATTTTCATGCATTCTTTCTTTTCTTTATAATTTTTGCTCATGTATATAGAAAAACTTGTGCTACTAAAATATTAAATTGCAGTATAGTCAATCCTTATCTCAGTTTTTTGACTCGAACTGTGATGAAGCTGCATCTCAGCTAGAAGATCAACATTTCCATGTTCATGCTCTTAGATGAATTCTAATAATTCAGCATTGGATCGAGGCCCCAATCTTGAAGCATGTTGTATCATCTCCATTTGCAAATTTATGTATCAAAGTTTAAATGAAATGAATAATGGCTACTCTGATTGTTTAAATGGACGAAAAAGAAAAGAAAAGACAAAGGAAAAAAAATTCAAAACAAAATAATGTGAACCAATAGTTGATTTCAATTATTATTACTTTGGAAAGAAACTAACATAAATAGTAAATTTCAATTATTATCACTTCTGGAAAGAAACTAACATAAATAGTAAATTTCAATAGTTGATGTAAATTATTATCACTTTTTCAAAGCAACTAAAATAAATACTAAATTTCAATAGTTGATGTAAATTATTATCACTTTCTCAAAGCAACTGATATATAATAAATATTTACGTGTCTAAAAATATTTTTTATACTAGGTATGGTAAATATTTGAGTGTCTAAAATATTTTTTTCATGTAGGGGCAAGAGGATATAGGCATGGTAAAAATAGCTAAATTTTTTGCAGATTTTACAAATATCTATTTGACTACAATTATTTGTTGAAGATAACTCGGGTCCAGAACCTAAATTATTTTTCTAGTCCAGAACTTGACCAGGGTCCAGAACCCAAACCAACTCGGGTCCAAAACCTAAATTATTTTTTGAGTCCAGAACTCATCTCGGGTCCAAAACCCAAATTATTTTTCGAGTCCAGTACTCATCTTGGGTCTAGAATCAAAATTATTTTTCGAGTTCAGAACTCATCTGGAGTCTAGAACTCAAATCATCTCGGGTCCAGAACCTAAATTATTTTTTGAATCCAGAACTCATCTCGAGTCCAGAACCCAAACCAACTCGGGTCCAGAACCAAAATAAAATTTTGAGTCCAGAACTCATCTCGGGTCCAGAACTAAAATTATTTTTCGAGTCTAGAACTTATCTCGGGTCTAAAACTCAAATTATTTTTTTGAGTCCGGAACTCAATCTAGGTCCAGAACCCAAACCAACTCGGGTCCAAAATTTAAATTATTTTCGAGTCCAGAACTCATCTCGGGTCCAGAACACAAACTAATTTGCGTCCAGAACCAAAATTATTGTTCAAGTTCTTAAGTCATCTCAGGTCTAAAAGCTAAAACCATCTCGGGTCCAGAGGCCAAATCATTTTTTGGTATAAAACTCAATCCAACCTCGGGTCCAAAATTCATTTTTGTTCTAAACCCAGTAAAAATTGTAACATCCTTATACCATATATACGTACAATACATATTTCTATCATATGTAAAATATGCATATTCGGTACAAAAATGTCACCGACCAACAACAACAACAACAACAACTAAGCCTTAGTCCCAAACAAGTTGGGGTCGACTGTATGGATCCTCAACAAAATAAGCTCAAAAGACACCAAAAAAGATACTCCAGCCTTAGGCCCCTTCCAAGACACGGATTTTACATCTCCATTCAAGTCTGTCATTAATCAAATCCGCATCAAGATCTAAGGCACGTAAGTCTCTTGCTATCACCACATTCCACACAGTTCTAGGTCTTCCACGACCTCTAGCCCCCTCAATCAACAAATTCTCACACTTATGAACCGCAGCATTAGGAGGTCTTCTTAAAACATGTCCATACCATCTAAGTCTTCCTTCCCTCACCTTATCTCCGACATCCGCTACTTGGACTTTTTGTCGAATATGAACATTCTTAATTTTTTCCAGTCTGGTATGTCCACACATCCATCTTAGCATCCTCATTTCTGCCACACTCATGTTATGCAAATGTTGTCCCGTTGGTGCCCAACACTCACTACTATAGAGCATCACAGGCCTAACAACCGTCCTATAGAATTTACCTTTCACTTTCAGAGGTATTTTCTTATCACATAGAACCCCAGTCGCACCCTTCCACTTCAACCACCCTACCTGTATTCTGTGAGCCACATCTTCATCTATACGGCCATCATTCTGGAACACCGAACCCAAATATTTGAACTGCTTGGTTTTAGGAACCAAAACTCCATCCAACTTAACCTCATGTTCCTGCTTCTTCCTTAGACTGAACTCACAGTGCATATATTCCGTTTTACTCCTACTTAACTTAAAACCCTTGTCCTCGAGTGTTTTTCTCCACACTTCCAACTTACGGTTTACACCAGCACTAGTCTCATCAATTAAAATAATGTCATCAGCAAACAACATACACCAAGGAACATCGTCTTGTATGCTTCTGGTTAGCTCGTCCATAACCAGGGTAAATAAGTATGGACTCATGGCCGAACCTTGATGCAATCCGGTAGTAATGGGGAAAGCTTCAGTGTCTCCACCAGGTGTTTTCACACTAGTGGATCCATTCTCATACATGTCCTTGATGATGTTGATATATTTGCCACTGACTCCTTTCCTCTTCAAAACCCACCATAACACTTCTCTTGGTACTCTATCATAGGCTTTCTCCAAGTCAATAAATACCATGTGGAGATCTTTCTTCTTCTCTTGATACAATTCCATTAGTCTTCTTAGAAGAGAAATAGCCTCCATGGTAGATCTCCCTGGCATAAACCCAAACTGATTCTCCGAAACTCTTGTAAACTTCCTCAATATGTGTTCAATAATCCTTTCCCATAATTTCATAGTATGGCTCATAAGTTTGATACCCCGATAATTTGTACAGCATTGAAAAAATGTCACCGACCGGTTTAATAAATTTTTTTTTCACATTTCAAATTTAGAATTTCAAATACTAAATATATAAAATTAAATAGTATATAAATATTCTTTGCTCATTATAGGAACCCAAAATAAACGTTTTATATGAAAATCTCTAGAAAAAATTTTGCCAGAATTTTGTCTGTAACTTGGACATTCCCAAAATTCAGCAAAACACAACCTATATAAAACAAACACTCCTAATAAAATCAATTCACCATTTCACCAATACTTCTCAATTTCTCCATATTTTCTCAAAATACTTATATATAGGTATATATATTAACAACACATATAAGATCCCATTCTAACTAAATTATTCAAAACATTCTATACAATTTACATTATATACTTCAAAAAATATCATAACATATATAATATCAAAATATACTGTAATATCAAATATCACATGCTGGCAACTGGCTCTTATCTTGATGTACTGAAAAACTCTTCAAGCTTAAAAACTACAAACCTAGACCTGAACAGGTCTAGTAGAACTCTCCGGCTCTATCAAAATGTCCATGTTACCTGCGCGACGAATTACAATCGCACTAAGCTGAAGCCTAGTGGTACAAACTTTGATAATAATAAAAATGTAAAGTAATGCCAATGCAAAATGTTTATAAACATCACATCATTCCATTTTCTCACACTCTTCAATTATTTCACAATCCACAATTCACATATAAACAAACACAAACATGGGCCCAAAGACAACTAATATGCTATTTAAATTCCAGAGTTACTATTTTAGTCTATAATGACACCATGTGTCTAGTCCCGTAGGCAATATATCAATGGAATATTCCAACTAGGCATGAGCTTACGACCCAGTCTTTTCACTCATCCTAGCTTTAAATATTTATTTTTGAGGCTTACGACCCGGTCTTTTCACCTCAAAAATATTTTCACAATGACACCCAGCGTCTAGCCGTAGGCAATCATAGGCATGCCGCCAAACACAGAACTCTGAAAATTGAATAGCATACTAGACACACAATTTATTCATATTTCTCATTATTAATCTCTTTCTCATTTTCATATATTCAATTTAGGCACATTTCCTTATTTTTATATTTTTTTCTCACTTTTCTCATTTTTCACAATATCAATTCATTTCATTATACCACATATCTCATTTTTGCATTCACAATACATTACCCAATTACTTTGGTTTTTTCTACGTAATATACATATTCACATTTTACACAATTTAGCCATTATCAATGGCTTTTCACAATGCATTTAACACATATATGACATTACAAATGTCATAGCACATTATTCATACATAATCAATGTACGAAGTAGCTTAACATATTTGCCAAGCAAAATGTGTCAAGCCCAAATGTCGTGCAAATATAAACAATATATTTAAAGTTTGTACATACCTCAAATAGAAACCAAAATAATCTTAAAACTCTCACCAACCTTCTCTTCCAAGTTGCCCTTCAACACTTGGATTGGCCAAACTACTTCCTCTCAATGCCTATATTAAATGAGATCATAAATAATCATTTACTATCACATTCTAAGGCATTCTCAACATCAAACCTTAATTTAACAACACACCTACAAAATTTCAAAAATTAAGTCTTTCCTTACTTTAACTTAGAAAATCCATATTAACCCATTAAATTATTGTTTTGAGTTTATTTATATCATTACAAACATATTTTAACATGTTTAAACCAATTACATTAATTAACCACATGCTTATGTTCAAAAGCCTAAAATGGCATAACCTTCACCATTGAAGGATCTCCATTCCAACTCAATCCAATTATCATTTCAATCTTATTTCCACCACTTATATCATTAAATAACATGATTTAAGCATTAAAATCAAATAATTAGTCATTCTATGAAAATTCACTTTTTCAAAACCCTAAATCAATACTACCATCTTCAAACTCTAACCAAACTTAACTAAATCCATCATTTGATTTTAAAATCCTTGTTAATGCATCAAAACAAAACATTTGGAACCAATTTTGACAATTAAAACTCATAATTTCAAAAACTCAAATGTTCCATAACCCTAAATTCTCTATCTTCACCAATCTTACCCAAACTCAACCATTGCTTTAATCCAACCTTAAAATCATTGTTAACTACCCAAAATAACATCATACACACCCATTCCAATAATTATAACATACTACCTCAAAACTCTAAACTCAACATATTCTTAAATTTATAAAATTCCGAATATTAAGATGAAAAACTTACTAATTATGGAAGAAATCACCAAGACTCCTCTTAAATCCTTGAAATCTCTTCAATAAATTGAGTATGTAAGAAGGAAAAATCCTTGGCCACTATCAATGGAGTTCCGACCCTTGAGAAGAAGAAGAAGAAGATGGAAAAACTTTTAATTTTCTTTTTCTTTTCATCTTTATTTTAAACCATATATATATATATATATAGTAAAATAACTTAATAATTAATTATTTAATTATTTATTTAATAAATTAAAAGTCCAAAATCCCTCTTCCATTCAACAATAATTTATTTTTAAATTATTTTATTAATTTTAAATTTCTAAGATTTAATTACCAAAATACCCTTTTACTTTGACTTTTCTTTTAAAAAGTATTGACTTTTATATGTTGTATATATTTTACATATATATCACATATATATTTCACTTTTCACTTAAAATCTCTTCATTTTTTATTTAAAACCATTAATTTAATTTATCCATTTAAATTATAATTTATTTTATTAAATTTTTAAAAATTAGAACTTTTCAAAAATTTGGGATATTACACATATGCACAAGTAATGTGTATCTTATATACACATCAAATGTACCTTATATGTGTACTAAATATATTAAGTATGTAATGTATTAATCCAATATATACAATTAATATACCATATATATATGTTATATATACACTAGATATATATATTGGGTATATACAACTTTTATATTTTCAAAATCACGGATGTGACAAAAATCATGGTGCTTTTGCTCTCTTTTGCTGTAGTCCCAGATTGCTAAAGCAGAGGGCCAACTGTAGAGCCTCTTAATTTTGGACCAAATCCAGTCCGACCCTAATTAAAGGAAGGTTAGGTCATGTCTAGAGGTTTAAAATAGTCTGGTATAATATTAAAATTTCAACACATAATAATATAATAATAAATAATAAAAAAGAGTAGAAATAATATTTATTTTATTTTATAATATCAATATAATAATAAAAAATAAAAAATATAATATTTATTTTATAACATTAATAAATAATAAAGAAAAAGGAAATATTTATTTTATTTTATTTTATAATAATATAAAGAAAATATAATAAAAATAATAAAAAATAATAATTTTACCAAAGACCCGATGGACCGACAAATTGGCATGCCCGATTCGCCTACAGGCGCTGCCTAAGGAGAATTGGCATAGCCAATTTGCAACCGACAATTAATTTGACCATGTGTGCTTATTAATCTCCTAATTTAGTGTGGATTCGGATTAGTGTTAGGGTTTGGTCTTGTTTGCCTATAAATAACAAAGTTTAAAACAGAATTAAAGGGGGCAATTTTGATTAAGTTATTAAGAGGATATCTTCAACAATACCAAAGGCAAGGAAAAGGGATAGAGGAAAAAAAATATCCCAAAGGTAGTAGCATACTGTCTTTTGTTTTGCTCGACCAGAGTTGTAAATTATTGCAAGTAGAAATTTGATCGACGTTTAAATTTTGGTGGAGCCTTCAATGCAGGTTTTGCTTTCTAAATTCTATTTATTTTCATATCCAGTAGCTATATTTTTCTTAAAAAACATTGAATGTTGATTAATTCATTCAGTAGCTAATTAATTCATTATTGTAACTTTGCATAAACTTTAATAATAATGGCTAATTGATATTTTCTTTCATCCAATAGTTACGTTTGTTATTTTTACATGTTCTAGCATCTTAAAATTTTTAATCCAACCTAAAGAATACAACTTAGTTAACCTATCTTCTGTAAAATCTAATTCCCCTTTTAATTAATTCAAAAACACTAACTTTCCAAACCTAGGAACTATAAAAATCAAAAACTCTAATTCTAAATGCCTAAATCCCAATCTGTTTAACTATAACTAATTTATTTTCAAATCCTAATTTTAAAAACTTTGACATTATTTTCTTAACCCTAATTCTATTTTCCCAAAACCTTAGCTTTATTTTATAAAAATCGTAAAACCCTAACTTTGTTTTCTAAACCCAAAAAATCCAAATTCAAGTCAATAAAACCCTAGTTTGTATATCTACCGTTTAATATAATATTTATGCGTAGATTTAATTATTTAACTTGTTAATACATATTTATAATGAGTGATTTATTGATGTTTTATTATGGATGATTTGCTTTTATTATCATAAATGTTTGAATGGTTTAATTCATTTCATTAATTATTTTAATATTGATTTAATTTAGTTTCAATGATGTAAGATGTATGTTTCCACTTTGTGGGTACCTCATTAATTAAGTTCTAATGTAATTTAATTTATTTTTAAATTTTGGATTAATGTAAAGGGCATGTTTCTACCAAATGGTGGGTGTCCTGTTATATTTATTTTGTTTTTAAACATTGGACATTGTAAAGGCTTATTTCCATCCACGAATGGGTGCCTGTTTTGTTTGCTTTATTTTTATAAAAGTGATGGATGTTTATTTCTTTTGATAAATGTATGTATTATGGATAATATTATAATATTTAAGAATTCAATAATATTTAGACCTGAAAAGGAGGTTGATTCCAATGAACTGGGCATTATGAGGGTGCTGGAACATTCTCACCTTCCCCATACGTACCCAACGTTTTGAACCTATTAGCGGGTTGGGGATTCCTTAGGAATCGAGTCATCCACCCCTTTCTTTTTCCAACCCGTCCGGGTGGTGACTTCATTTTCTCCGGGTTTAGGCTCATGTTCTCTAAGGCCTTGAGTCTTACAGTGCCAAAGTTGCAAGAACCATTTCACATGGGAGTGGGGGCAAAAATCCCTGCTCACACTACCTAATATGTGTGAACGGATGTATCATATTCTTATTAGGGATTTCAAAGATCTCTCTCAAGCTGGCTTGCAAATAAAAGAATGGGAAAGAGAGAAGAATCATTTTTTTGGAAGAAGAAGTGATAGGGGAATTTATCAGTATGGCAATTAGGGTACATAGAAGTCAATAGATGTCAATGCAACAATTGGTCAAGAAAATAGAAGATAGTTTTCAGAGTTGGGAAAACCTCTATCTTGGGTTTTTAATATGTTGCAGAAGAATGGACTATTACAGCCATTGGCTCCCCGACCTTTGCCGAATCCTCTGCAATCGAGCTTTGATGCCAAGGCCTTTTGTCAATTCCATCAAGTGCAAGGGCATGAGACAAATAGATGTGTTCTCTTAAGGCATGAGATAAAAAATTTTATTGGCAGTGAAAAGTTGCCTAAGGCTTATAAGCCCAACACCAAGAATAATCCTCTGCCTAAATTTGGAAGGGCGCCACCGCCTACAACCTTCATGTTAACCAAACCCTCCTATTTTTTTATCTTAGGTAATCAAATTGAATTTACCTAACACTTGCATCAAGTTTCATTTTGTAGGACGTTAATTCTTTTGAAGAAATTTGAAGAAGTCCGGTTAGACCATATAGAAGACTGACCAGACCCTTGATGACTAAAAGGCACATAAGGTTTCATGGTGGAGAGTACTCCCAAAATCTCACCATACCACAAAAGATCAACCGTACTATCAGTCATATTGACCAAACCATGGATGACCAAAAGGGTTAAATCACACAGAAGGATTCATGGTCAGAAGTACTCTCATTTTCTCAAAGTACCACAAAAAGTCTGACCGAACTCTAGAAAAATCCGACCAGACGTTACAAGGAAATTTTCCCTCGAAACATCTAGTAGGTTTCTCAGTTAAAGGTATGCCCAAGAATTGGACTGATCGAGTAAAGTTTGATCAGACCGGATGCAATCCCGATCGAACTATTTAAATATTACTTAAGTCAGAAGCCGTTACATCTCCACTCAATAAGTTAAAGCCATGTAGACCAGAGGCTTGAAGAGCATTAAGTAGAAATTCAATTAGTTCGACCAGACCATGCCTTATTTTGACCGGACTACTGTACTTCTGACCGAACCATGATGATTCTGACTAAGAAATTGCTCTGATAGAGAAATTAGTAGAAGACAAGATTTAAACATGTTGGTCCCAACTTCAAATTGCTAATTCTTGGCTTGAAGGCTATAAATACCTCATGTGACTTCATTATTAAGAAGTTTTTTTTGAAGTTTTGTGATTGTAATAGGGTCATTGAACATCTTTCTTTTTTTTGCATCAAAATCAACCTTTGTATTCATTGAGTGTTGGGTGTGATCATTAAACACCATCTTAAGTTTGAGTGTGAGCTTGGAAAAACTTAGCTTTTGAGAGTTAGCCTAGGAAAACTCTTGCAAGGGTTGTGAGGAAGTGATCTCAAACCATTGTAAGTAGTTTGGTGTGAGCTAGAGAAAACACCAAGTTAGAGTTAAGCTTGTAAAAACTCAAAGCTAGTGGAACCTTAACAAGTTGTTAAGGAAGTGGATGTAGGATTAAGGTAAATCTAAACCACTATAAATCTTGTGCTCAATCTTCTACTTATTCTTTTTTTACACTCTCCATACTTCCTTTTTTAATCTTTGAATTTTTTAATTGATCATCATTTCTTAAGACCAACCAATTCACTCCCCTCTTGGTTGCTATTTTGGGACAACAAATGGTATCAGAGCTTGTCAGTTTCTTAAACTTAATTGAGAAATTTGATCCAAAATGGCAACCTTTTCTTCATCCTCTCATGGAAACCTCAACTCTCTTCTTAGACCATATTTTGATGGAACTGATTATTCCTATTAGAAACATAAAATGTTTTTGTTTCTAAATAGTGAAGGAATGGAGCTTTGGGACTATGTTGAAAGTGAATGGAAGTCTCCTACTCATGAAATTGAGGGTGTCCAAGTTCCTCTTCCCAAGTCTCAATGATCAAATGCCAACACAAAAGATAGATTCAAAAACCATAGGGCAGCCTCCATCTTGTTGAATACTATCTCAAGGGAAGAAGGTGGGAGAGTCCAACATCTCACTTGTGCTCATTGCATTTGGAAAACTCATGAGAACTATCATGAGGGTACTACCCAAGTGAGGCTCACCAAGAAGCAAATGTACACACATGAGTATGAGCTATTCAAGATGAAGCCCAACAAACATGTTACCGACATGACAAAGTGATTACTTGCCATCGTTAACAAATTAAATAAATATGGCAAGATATATGATTAAGATAAAGTCAATGGAAAAATCTTGAGAGCTCTTAGAGGCAAGAAGAACTATGAGTCTAAGGTTTCTTCTATTGAAGAGGCTCATGATCTAAGTTCTTTGAGAACTGATGAACTTGTAGAAAAACTACTCACCTTCGAATTGCACACCTTAAGAGATGAAGAACAAGTTGAGAAGGATAAGGGAAAGCAATAGCTCTTAAAGCAATCAAAGAAGTTCAAAGCTTAAGCAATGAAGAAAGTGATGAAGAAGAAGAAATGGCAATGTTTTCTAAAAAGATGAATGAAGATTGCAAACTAACAAAGGTACACTTTCTAAAACTTCCTTCAAAGATAAGAAAAATGAAGTAAAATGATATGAATGTGACAAATCCAGGCATATCAAGTGGGATTGCTTCAAATTGAAGAATAAAAAGAAGTAGGATAAAGAAAAGAAATCACTCAAAGCTACATGGGATGACTCTTCCTCAAGTGAAGAAGAAAAAGAAGACGAGGAAGAAATTGCTAATCTATGTCTCATGGCTATTGAGGATGAAAAAGACTCCAACGAGGTAGGTACTCAACCCTTGAATTTAATTGAATACAATGATAATCCTTTAGATGATAATGATATGATTGAACATATGAATCTTAGGATAGAAAAATACTTTTTCTAACATGAAATTTTATAAGGATAAATGTTCTAAGATAGAAAAAGACTTTGTAAGTTTAAAAAATTCTTCCTTAGAATTAAAGACTAAAATGAACAATTGTTGAAATCATTTGATGAAATGAACAAAAATTCACATAGTTTTGAAAATGAAATTTTGAAACATGAACTAAAGGAACATAAAGGGTGAATTTCAAAATTTCATAAATGAAAAGAAGCATTAGATACGTTAATTGATAATCAAAGATCACCTTCCTTGAAACATGGTTTAGGGTTCAATGGATCATCAAATACCCCATCTAGAGCACCCATATTTGTAAAATCATCTACAACTCAAACCTTTAGTGTTGAAGTTGTAAAGTACACTAATGCACAAACTAAGCCTAAAAATCCTAAAAGGATTGCTTTAGGAACACAAAATTCTGGAATCAAGGTTCCAAGAGCAAATCATGCATTCATGTACATTAGACATGAACACAAACATAAAATTGCCCAAAAGCCAACTCATATTTGTAATTGTATGCACAAATCGTTGACTTTCAATAAAAAGGTGCATAAGTATAGAACACTATATCAATGCACATATCGTATGAAATTTGGACATAAGAGCACATTTTGCTATATTATGAAGGCTCATCTTAAGTTAGAGGATCCTTATACTACTAACCCCTAAGGACCCAACTTCATTTGGGTACCTAAAAGAAGATAAACATTATTGCTTTTATAGGTATGTCTAAAATCTACTATCAATAAGAGTTCTTGGTTTATGCATAGCGGATGCTCAAGGCATATGAAGGGAAATGCAAAGCTTTTTACAACACTCACTTATAAGCATAGAGGTAATGTTACTTTTGGAAAATGCTAAATGTAATTATTTTCATTGGCTCCATTGGCATGCTTGGTGAAAATTTGATTGAAAATGTTTGGCTTGATGATGGGTTAAAGCACAATTTGCTTAGTGTGAGTCAATTGTGTGATAAAGGATATAATGTAAATTTTGATTCCAAAGGATGCAAAGTTACAAATTTAAATGGTGAAATTACATTCAACGGAATTAGAATTAGTAACACATATAACATTGACATAAATTCCAACAATGCATCTGAATGTTTGATCTTTATTAATGATGATGCTTGGTTGTGGCATAGAAGACTAGGACATGCTAGTATGGGTCATTTGCAATGCATTAATAAAGAAGAGCTAGTTGACGGTCTTCCAAAAATTAAATTTAACAAAGATAGAACATGTGAACCTTGTCAATTTGGTAAGCAACATAAAAACTCATTTAAATTTAAAAATGTTGTAAGTACAACTAGACCTTTGGAACTTATTAATTTAGATTTGTTTGGACCTAATAGAGTTGCTAGCCTAGGTGGAAAGCTATATGCATTTACTTGTAGATGACTACTCAAAGTTTACATGGGTAAATCTCTTAGCTCAAAATAATGAAGCTTTTAATCATTTTAAAATATTTGCAAAAAGAGTTCAAAATGAAAAAGGCTATGTGATCACATCAATTAGAAGTGATCATGGCAATGAATTTGAAAATGCAAATTTGAAAACTTTTGCAATGAACTTGGTATTTCACATAACTTTTCAGCTCCTAGAACACCATAATAAAATGGTGTGGTTAAAAGGAAAAATAGAACTTTAATTGAAATGGCTAGGACAGTGCTCAATGAGTATGAACTACCATCTTATTTTTGGGCGAAAGCGGTTAATAATGCTTGCTACACTTCAAATTATTTCTATAAAAGTCCTTTGATAAATAAAACTTCTTATGAGCTATGGAATGGAAGAATACCAAAAATTTCATACCTTAGAGTATTTGGATGCAAATGCTTTATATTAAATACCAAGGATAATCTTGTAAAATTTTCATCCAAATTGGATGAAAGACATATTTTTAGGATATTTATCATTTAGCAAAACATATAGAGTATTTAATAGAAGAACTCTAGTAGTTGAAGAGCCAATGCATGTTGTCTTTGATGAATCTTCTAAACTTGATCAAAGGAAAGGTAGTGTTCTTGATTATTTTTTAGGTATGCTTGAACAAATTGATACTTCAAAGGATAATCAGGATGAACAAGATAAGGAGACTCAAGAGCTACCTAAGGATTGAGAATACAAGAAGGATCATCCAAAAGAACTCATCACTAGTAAAACATCAAATGGAGTAACTACTAGATCCAAACTTAAACACTTAGATGTTAATTTTGCCTTTTTCTCTCAAATTGAGCCAAAGACAATTGATGAGGCTCTTAGTGATGAATGTTATGCAAGATGAACTCAACCAATTAGAGAGAAATAATATATGGGAACTTGTTCCTATACCTAAGGATCATCCAATTATTAGATGTCAATAGGTATATAGGAACAAGCTTGATGAAAATGGTCTCATCACTAGAAATAAAGCTAGATTGGTAGCCAAAGGATATAACGAAGAGGAAGGCATAGACTATGATGAGACATTTGTGCCCGTTGCTAGATTAGAAGCTATTAGGATACTTCTTGTATTTGCATGCCACATGAATTTTAAACTTTCTCAAATGGATGTTAAAAGTGCATTTCTGAGTGGATTTATCAATGAAGAAGTTTATGTTAAACAACCTCCTGATTTTAAAGATTATAAATTTCAAAATCATGTTTTAAACGTACAAAAGCACTATATGGATTGAAACAAGCTCCAAGAGCTTGGTACGATAGACTTAGTGCATATTTGCTTGAAAATGATTTTTCAAAAGGCAAAGTTGCACAACTCTGTTTGTTAAAAAGAATAGACATAATATATTATTTGTGCAAATTTATGTTGATTACATTATTGTTGGTGCTACTAATGAATCCTTGTGCAAAGAATTTGCTTCTTGTATGACTAAGGAATTTGAAATGAGCATGATGGGTGAACTCAAATTCTTCCTTGGACTACAAATCAAGTAATGCAAAAATGGGATCTTCATTAATCAATCCACATACAGGAGGGAACTCCTTAAGAAATTTGGAATGGATGGCTGCAAGTCTAGCAAAAATCCCATGATTACATCTCTAAAGCTTGACAAGGATGAAAATGGTAAGGTAGTAGATGAGAAGAAATATCAAGGTATTATCGGATCCTTACTTTACCTAACTGCATCTAGACCCGATATAATGTACATTGTTTGTTTGTGTGCTAGATTTCAATCATGCCCTAGGGAATCTCATTTGAATGCTACTAAACGAATTTTGAAATACTTGAATGGCACATTGCATCTAGGACTTTGGTATCCTAGGAATACATCATTCGAAATATTAGGGTTCTCAGATGCCGAATATGTTGGTAGTCTTTTTGATAGAAAGAGCATGACTGAGGTATGTCATTTTCTTGGTGAATGTCTAGTTTCTTGGTTTAGCAAGAAACAAGTGTTAGGAGCTCTATCTACCACAGAGGCCGAATATGTTGTTGTATGTTTTTTTTACTCAAGTTCTTTGAATGAAACAATAATTATTTTACTATGGAAAAACATTTGAACACATCCCCATTAAGTGTGATAACACTAGTGCCATAAAATTATCCAAAAATCCAATTCAACATTCTAGGTCAAAACATATAGACATTAGGCATCACTTCATAAGAGACAATGTCCAAAATAAAAATGTGGTCTTAGAGTTCATTGATGCACAAAACCAACTTGCTGACATATTTACCAAGTCTCTAAATGAAGAAAGGATGAACTTCAAAAAACAACACTTAGGAATGATGGATGAAAGCACAATTTTATAAGTTCAACAATACTTGAAAATATACTTTACCTAATCCAAATTTCAAATCTTTATCTATTTTTGATCCAATATTTGTACCTTTATTATAAAAATATCCTTTGCTTTGAAAAATTTTGATTTTTGATAGTTTCTCGATCGGAACAACATATAAGTTCGACCGCACTTATTAAAAAACTCTTGATTTCAATTTTGCTGCAAAAGTATGACCATACTTTTATGGTATGACCAGAATTTTTTAAAATTTTATGACCGTTATGCCTAAAAGGTTAATTCTGTTAGGACCTTAGATAGTCTGATCATACTTTTAAATTCTCTAAAAATCACCACTGAACTTTTAGAAGTTCGACTGGACTTTTCCTCTGCATTTAAAAATTTCTAGTTGTTGGAACTCAGTCAAAATGTGCACATTTTGTCTCCAACAGCTATAAACGGCTAGTTTCCATCAAAAACACTATAAATACCCCCCAATATCAGTTTTTACACTCTTTTATCTATTTATAAGCACTTAAAAACTAAAAAAAAAATCAAATTTACTTACATCAAACCCTCCTATTCATCTACTTTTCTCTTGAACTGGACATGGCACCAAAAGAACACAAGAAGAAGGCCTCTAGACCTAAAAAAAAGGGAAGCGAATTGCTGCCCCTTCTCAACAAGAGGAAGCTCCTAGAAGAAGCCACAAGATAAGGTTCAATGATGAAGAAGAAAGACTAAAATATGCAATCTTAAAAGACAAACCTGTTGAACCAAACCGTCTCTTCTCCTCCCTCACTCTAGAGTCATTAGGAATTGAGAATGATATTAGAGGATGAAGGAAGTGATGATGAAAATTAGGATGATTGTTTCTTAGATTTCTTTTGTACTTTTGATTTACTTTCTAATGAAATTATTATTGAATTTTACCTAATTATCATTCAATGCATTTCAATTTCACTTCAAATTATTTTTTCTTTATTTTTGCCTTTGTCAAAGGGGGGGGGGGAGAACACTTAAAATTGAATAATAAAACTTAAAAACTTGAATGCAAGAAAATAAAAACTCAAATGCAAGAAAATAAAAAACTCGAATGCAAGAAATTAAAAATGCACAAATTACATTTGAATAAGAAAGATAAACATAACATTCATTAAGGGGGAGCATACTAAGCATTTATATACACTTTTAAAGTTTTTTAAAGTTTTTAAATTCAATTCAATTACCAAAGTCAAAAAGAGGGATATTGTTAACCAAACCCTCCTATTTTTTATCTTAGGCAATCAAATTGAATTTACCTAACACTTGCACCAAGTTTCATTTTACATGATGTTAATTCTTTTGAAGAAATTTGAAGAAGTCCAATCAAACTATATAAAAGACTGACAGGACCCTTGATGACTAAATGAGCCGAAAAGACACAGAAGGTTTCACGGTGGAGAGTACTCATAAAATCTCACTGTCCCACAAATGTCTGACCATACTATCAGTCATACTGACTGGATCATGGATGACCAAAAGAGGTATATCACAGAGAAGGATTCACATTCAGAAGTACTCTCCTTTTTTCAGAGTACTACAAAAGTCCGCCCGAATTCTAGAAAATTCCTATCGGACCTTACGAGGCAATTTTCCCTCAAAACATCTAGTAGATTTCTCGATTGAAGGTACGCCCAAGAATTGGATGGACCGAGTAAAGTGTGACCAGACCAGATGCAAGCCTGACCAGACTATTTAAATATTACTCAAGTCAGAAGTCGTTACATCTCCACTCAATAAGTGGAAGCCACATGGACCAGCCGTTGGAAGAGCATTAAGCAGAAATTCAATTACTCTGATCGGACCATGCCTTATTTTGATTGGACTACTGTTGTAACACCCTTATACCCTATATACGTACAATACATATTTTTAGCATATATAAAATACACATATACGGTATAAAAATATCACAGACCGATTTAATAAAAAAATTTCACATTTCCAATTTAAAATTTAAAATTCTAAATATATAAAAATTAAATAGAATATAAATATTCTTTACTTATTATAAGAACCCAAAATAAATAATATATATAAAAATCTCTGGGAAAAATTTTCCAGAGTTTTGTCTGTAATTTGGATATCCCAAAATTTAGCAATTACTCAACCTGCTAAAAGAAAACACTCCTAAATAATTTCAAATCACCGTCTCAACCATACTTCTCAATTTCACCAAGTTTCTTAAACATTTTTATATATAGATATATATTATTTAAAATACACTTACTCTCCCATTTCAAATACATTGACCCAAACATTCTTTATGATATACAATACGTAAAATTCAAAACATAATATATTAGGCATAAAACTCAAAATGTACAATAACATAAAAAAATATACATGGTGCTGGTAGTGTTTCTGATCTCGATAACAACTTAACAAGCTCAACTACAAGTCTAGACCCGACCTGGTGATGGAAACAATCGCGCTAAGCCGAAGCCTAGTGGTACAAACTTTGATAATAGAAATATAACTCAATGCAATACCAATGCACAATGCCTTTAGATGTCACATCATTCCACTTTCTTATATTTTTCAAATATTTTATAATTCACATTAAAACAAAGACAAGCATGGGCCAAAAAAGGATCGAATATGCTATTCAAATTTCAGAGTTACTGCTTTGGTCCATAATGACACTATGTGTCTAGCCTTGTAGGCAATATATATATCCATGGATAATGTAACAGCCCTAGTCTCTTGGACCTCAACCCGGTTAGACCCTTAGGCCCCAGTATCTTGGTCCTCAACCCGGCTAGACTGCTGTAGTTTTTGAGGCTTACGACCCAGTCTTTTCACCCCAAAAACATCATATTTATTAGCTAGCCTAGCTTATGACCTAGCCTTTTCACCATTCCAGCGTTTAGGCCGTAGGCAATCATAAGCATGCCGCCAAACCTAGAACTCTGAAAATTGAATACATGCTAGGCACACAATTTATTCATATTTCTCATTATTAATCTCTTTCTCATTTTCACACAATCAATCCAGGCAAATTGCCTTATTTTTCACATTTGTTTTTCACATTTCTCATTTTTCACATCTTTCTCATTTTTCTCAATTTTCTCACTTTTGTTAATATCAATTCATTTCATTATTACACATATCTCATTTTTTCATTCACAACACATTACCCAATTACTTTGGGTATTTTCACATAATATGAATATTTCACATGTTACACAAATTAGCCATTATCAATGGCTTTTCACAATGCATTTAACACATATATGACATTACAAATATCATAGCATATTATTCATACACAATCAATGAACCAAGTAGCTTAAAACATTTTTTAACCAAAATGTGTTAAGTCCAAATGTTATGCAAATATAGACATTATATTCAAAGTTTGTACATACCTCCACTAGCAACCCAGAGCAAGCTAAAAACAACCTTCAATCCAATCTTTCCAACTTGCCCTTCACAACTTGGATGAAGCAAATCAACCTCCCTCAAAGCCTAAACCAAATGTGATAACAAATAATCATTTAGTATCACATTTGATGGCATTTCCAACACTAAACCATAATTACACATCACTCCTACAAATTTCCAAAAATTTAGCCTTTCCTTGCTTCAATATTGGAATTCCATTCTACTACTATTAAATTAGTGTTTTAAGTTTATTTATATTATTAAAAACATATTTTAATACATTTAAATCATTTACATTATAAAAATACACTCTTATACATAAAATCTCAAAAATGGCATAACCTTTCCTTATTGAAGGTTTTCCATTCCAACACAATCCATTACTCATTCCAAGCTTATATTCATCACTTTTAACACTAAACAACATGCTTAAACAAATAAAATCACACAATTCAACCACTTTGGAAAATCACTTTTCCAAAACCCTAAATCTCCACTTCCATTCTCAAACTCCAACCCAACACCACCAAATCCAATATTTGACTTTAAAATACTTGTTTATGAATCAAAACAACTCATTTAGAACCAATTTGCACAATTAAAGTTCATGTTTTCAAAACCCCAAAAAATTCATAATCCTAAATTCTCTCTCTTCACCATTCTTTAACCAAACTCCATCATCTCTTCAATCTAACCTTAGAATCATTGTTAACTACCCAAAATAACATCATACACACCAATTCCAACAATTATAACATACTACATCAAATCTCAAAACTCACATAATCCAAATTTCCAAGGAATTCAAAGAAAAGAGATGGAAACTTACTAATTTTGGTGGAGATCACCAAAAATCCACTTGCAACTTGTTAATTTCTTCAATTTATGAAGTATGGAAGAATTAGAATCCTTAGTCTAGCTCCCATGGAATTTCGGCCAAAGGAAAGAGAAGAAGAAGAAGACTTTAATATTTCTCTTCCTTTCATCTTTTTTTTAAACCACATATATATATATTAAAATAATTTAATATTTAATCATTTAATTATTTTTTTAATAAATTAAAAGTCCTAATTTCCCTCTTCCATTCAAAAATAATTTATTTTTGAATTATCTTATTACTTTTGAATTTATAAAATTTAATTACCAAAATACCCTTTTCTTTTAAAAAGTGTTGACTTTTTTATATGTTATGTATATTTTGCATATATATCACATATATATTCTACTTTTTCATTTAAAATCCCTTCATTTTTCATTTAAAACTATTAATTTAATTTATCCTTTTAAATTATAATTTATTTTATCCAATTTTCTAAAAATTAGAAATTTTCAAAAATTTTAGGATGTTACAACTGTACTTCTGACCGGACCATGATGATTTCGACTAAGAAATTTCACTGGCAGAGAAATTAGTGGAAGACAATAATCAAACATGTTGGTCCCAACTTCAAATGGCTAATTCTTGGCTTGATGGCTATAAATACCTTATGTGACTTCAATATTAAGAAGTTTTTTTGAAGTTTTGTAATTGTAATAGCCTTATTGAACATCTTTCATTCTTTTGCATCAAAATCAACCTTTGTATTCATTGAGTGTTGGGTGTGAGCATTAAACACCATCTTAATTTTGAGTGTGAGCTTGAAAACACTTAGGTTGTGAGAGTTATCCTGGGAAAACTCTTGTAAGGGTTGTAAGGAAGTGATCTTAAACCATTGTAAGTATTTTGGTGTGAGCTAGAGAAAACACCAAGTTAGAGTTAAGCTTGTAAAAACTCAAAGCTAGTGAAACCTTAACAAGTTGTTAAGGAAGTGGATGTAGGATTAAGGTAAAACTGAACCACTATAAATCTTGTGTTCAATCTTCTACTTAATCTTCTTCTACACTCTCCATACTTCCTTTTTTAATCTTTGAATTTTTGAATTGATCATCATTTCTTAAGACCAACCAATTCACCCCCTCTTGGTTGCTATCTTAGGACAACACTTCATGATAGAGGGAGGATTGGAGGAGAGTTTTGTCTTGTCATCTTGTTATGATATGGATGGAGAAGCTACTAAAGAGGAGGTACTACTAAGCAAGCTTGAACCAACTACAGATGACAAAGCGATGACTATCATTGATGATCCTTGCCCTTGATATGTCCAAGTAGATGAAGCATCTTTGACTCCAACTCAACAAACTTCCCTTGGCTTGGTTTCATTGGTCTTTGTTCACTTTGGTGCTCAACCAACTAGCTTAATATTCATCAATTAGTGTATCTATGCATTAATTCGAATGACTTTATGTAATATCCTCATATATGCCCTAGAAGTTGTGATTATGTTGTTGTTGTTGTTATATAATTGGATTGAATATATGTGTTAAATTACAAGAGAAAAGAAATAGAGAAAAGAATGTTTATGTATATGTGATTTGGGAAAGAATTTAGGGTTTATAGAGAATGGTATATGTTGTGTATATGATGATATATATAACATATAAGTTGGTCAAAATGAAGAGTCAAGGAAAGAAGATATTTATTTTTGTTAAGTGTGAAGTTACTATAAAGGGCATGTAATGAATGGTAATCAAGACAAATGGTATAAGGGTGTTTAGGTAATTACTCTTGTTGAATCACTTGGTGGAGATTTAAAGAGGTGATATTTTGTCTTTTCTTCATTTCCTTCTTCTTCTTCTTCTTCTCTTCTCCACGTTGGTTGGCTCCTCCTTAGACAAGAGAGAGCAAAGTGAGATTTGTTTAATTCTAACATCAAATTGAAGGGAGAATCAAAGGATTTAATTGAAGATTTGTGGAATTCAACAACTTAGGTAAGTTCTTTCTCTTGATTTTCCTTTGTTCTTTTGAAATTGTGTTTGGGATTGGTGAGTTGATATGGATGGTTGATTAAGTGTGTTTGTGATGTGTTTTTAAGCATTAAGTTTTGAAGGAAGTGAATTGTCATTGATTTGGGAAGTGAAGAAGTCTTGGAAAAGGAAGTGTTTAGAAGTGGTGCTTAAGGTAAGTACACACTTGTTTCTCTTGCTAATTGAAGTTGTTTGAAGGTTTGATTGTTATATGTTGGTGATGAAAATGTTGTGATGAGTATGTAAAATAATTGTTAATAATGTTGATTATGTCCATTTGAATGAGGTTATGTTGTGTACAATGTGTTTTAAGTTAACCAAAAGAAGTTTGGCTACATTTAGGGTTTATGTATGAGAAACGTAATTTGGGACGGTCGCTATTAGTCTTGGGCGGTCGCTATTTAGTCATGTGCGGTCGGGACTTAGGTCGGACTTCTGACCGCGAAACCTACTGTGATAGGGTTTCATCTTTTGATTGTGAAGTGCGGTCGCGACTTAGGTCGGACTTCTGACCGCGAAATCTACTGTGATAAGGTTTCATCGTGTAACTGCATGGCGCGGTCGTATTCAGGTGAGGCGCGACCGCTAGAAGTGTTTTGTTCTGCTTTATTTGAAGCAATTTAATTTTGTAACAAGATTCTCAAATACATGTTAAATAGATCATCCATATGAGTTGTCAAGGATCAAAATAGAGATCATTTGTCTAACATCATTGTTGAGATTGAACAATGTTATATTATGTATTGTGAATGGTAATGTATTATATTGTTTGCATAACGTGACTAGTGTTATGACTTATATAGCGCGAAAGAGGTGATGATCATTCAAAAAGGTACGTACAATGTAATTTGTTATGATAAACGTTTTAATAATGAATGATGTTAATGTGTCTTGAGAAATGGTTGAAATGAAATAAATAGACATATTATTTATATGACGATGAATTTAAGATACATATGCAATGAAATTAATGATGTATGTTTGAATAATGACATGTTCGTGTAGTTAATGTAATTGGTGTTGTATATATATATATATCAATAATGATGTGTATGATGTGAAGCCATTGTGATTGGCTATGATGATTCAAATGTGATATAATGAATGAAATGTGATATGATGATTCAAATGTGCAATGATGATTTAAATGTGATATAAAGCCATTGTGATTGGCAATGATGATTCAAATGAGATGTGAAGCCATTGTGATTGGCTATGATGATTCAATTATGATAAATGAGGCATGTTTGCCTAGATAATGATTCAATTGAGAATGAAATGGATAATGAAATAATAAATGAATTGTGTAACTAATGTGTTATTCGATTTCAGAGTTCTGGGTTTGGAGGCATGCCTATATAAAAAAAAAAGAAGTAACAGTCTTGCCGGGTTGAGGATCTCTTCATTTTGAGTTGAATTGAGATCCAAGAGACTGGGTCTGTTACACTATGAGAAATTGTGATTATGAGATATATGATTGGTAACAGTCTTGCCGGGTTGAGGATCACCTCGAGTTTAGCCGAGTTGATGATCCAAGAGACTGGGTCTGTTACGCTATCCATGGATAGAGATATTGATATATGATGCCTACGGGCTTGATAATTATGATTATAGACCAAAGCAGTAACTCTGAACTTTGAATAACATATTAGTGTTTTGGGCCCGAGTCTGTCTTTATTGTCAATGTGAAATGCAAGTATTGAAATATTGATTGTGAGTATTAATACTGAATTATGCTTGGTGAATTGTGAATAATATAATGTTATTAAGTGTAATATGTAAATGAATTGTGATTTATGATTTGTATGATATGTAATTTGTGTATTGCAATAATGAGTGATATGATGTGTAATGTGTGTATTGCAATAATGAGTGGTATGATAGGTAAAGTGTGTATTGCAATAATGATTGGTATGGTATATATATAATGTAGAGGTATTAATATATTGGTTTTGAGTATTGGTGATGCATTGGGGTTGGTGATAATATTATGTATATATGTACATCATATATGAAATTAGCTATGATATATTAAAGATGAAATTAAAAAGAAAAGAAGATATGATAAGAACTAATTATATATTGAATTGATGTATCATTATATGCCAATACTTCTATACTATATGTTTATATCTTTATAGTTGGACCACTAAGCTCTCGGGCTTAGCGCGGGTGTTTATTCGCGCAGGTTTATAGATGGAAGATATGAAGTCTTTTATTATGCCACAAGAAGAGTAAAGTTTGTCGAGACCAACTAGAGGGTAATGCATACATGTATAAATTTTTAATTATCATGTATTTCTGACGAGAGAGTATTTATATGTATAAATGAAGTTTTGATAAAGATAATGATTTTGTAAATGTTATTTAAATTAATGTATTATGGTTTGAACTCTGTTACAGGTTTTTAAAAGGTAACGAAAAGTGACATCCTTATACTTTATATATTTACTGTATGTATACTAGGTATACGTATAGTACTTATATAGGGTATCGGGGTGTTACACTTTACTAGGTGAGGAAAATTTTCTATTTCATTGAGTTATGTACGCTTACTTAAAAAGGGCTCTTGCATAATTATGAGTGTCTAGGTCCTTTTCAATCTTAGAGCATTCTTTGATGAACTTTTGAGGCGAAATTGAACTTTACTTATTTAAGGGAGAAATGATCTAAGCATTATTTGGTAAGCCAACAAGTAGAATCCACCCAATTAAATATTTATCCCTAGTTGTCCCTTTGAGCCTTGAAGAGATTTTAGCTTTCTCTTTATTGGCTTGTAAGCTCGATACTTACACTATGCTGTTATGACACTTATAACAAGTCTGATGATGACTAAGGTGAAGGGGCAAAAAGATCAAAGAAAGGAATACATAGTCAAGACCATAAGGATAGTTGAAGTTCACTTAATACCATTCCTAATATCTCTGATATATTAAGAAGACATTAGGGCAACAAAGGATTTATCCTTATTGAAGAAAACTCACTCTACTCCACTCATCCATAGTAAGAAGCATAGAATGGTGCAGACAAGACAACTTTCTTAGAGCTAGGGTAAGAAGAAAAAAGAAAAAAAAACAATAACAACAACAAATAAAGCAAAAAAAAGGAAGAAAAAGAAACAATGAAAGAAAAATAAAAAGAAGAAAAGGGAAGAATAATAGGGTTTCAAAATTCATCCGATTTCTACAAATGAGACCAAAACCTAAAGTCCTGACTTTTTGTGAAGCATGATTTCAAGTTCTGTCTTGTCATGAATCATGATTTCAAGCTCTATCTTTTTAGGAAGCAAAGATTTTACAACTTATCTTTTTACAACTTATCTTTTCGTGAAGTAAGATAACAAGATCCCCAGAAGGTGAAAAATGGAACCTCTAATAGTATACAGTTTCAACAGGAAGTTTATAATGTGAAGGTTTGTTAATAGTGTCACATCAGCTCTCATCTAAAAATGGCTTTCATTTATCCCATGTCCCTTATAGACCCCATTTCAAGCCTATTAAAGACCCATTGATCTCTCTTTTTAGGTGGAGTATATTAGTGGAGATTGTTTGAATAAGCATACATATGAGATAGACAATATTTAAACTCAATGATACCTTTGGCCAAGTTATGTGTATGTGCCTATCTGAAGTGCAATAGTTCTTGCTTAAATGGAAATGATTCCCAAGTTTAGTATGGTAACTAGGGTTGTCATGTTATATATATATATATATTAGTTTGGAAATCAAGCCCTGAGGTATATTGACACTAATTTGATTAAGCTGAAATGTGATTTGAAAATTTTTTAAAAAATAAATTTTAAAAAAAGTGTTTTTGTCATATGAGCCTTCAAGTTTAGGGAAGTATGTTATATTGTCAAACCTCAAAGGATATATTGGGAAAAAGTGGGATCACTTGCAAGGTCATGTCATGAATAAGTTGGCAACCAAATGTGTTGAAATGGATGTCTCTCATGTCTCTAATAATGCTATTTAGGCTCCAACACTCATGTTTTCAAGATCTTGAAGGATAAAAGCTATAAATGTGAAGTCTTCTGCCATTCCAATGTGAGACCTGAATGAGCCTATGGAAAGAACAAATGGGAGTGTTTGGTTATTACCTCAGTTTGTGAGTCAATGGAACCACCGTATGTATCATCCATGCTTATCATGCATACACACATATATAAGCATAGCACATCGTATTTTATTGTCTTGTGTTACCTATTCTTTGTCAAAGTGAAAAATAGATACTCTATGAAGCAAACATGAAGTAGATATGGTGTCTAAGATATTATAGTCGTTTGGTAGATTTCATTGAGATATTAGAATCGCTCAATGGCTATTTTCACTCACTAAGATATGAGAATCACTTTGTGATTCTATCGAGATATTAGATTTGCTTGATAGACCCATTGGGATATTAGAATTTCCCAATGACCCGTTGAAGATATTAGAGTCACTCAAGTTTTTAATTGGAATATTAGAGTCACCCAATAATCCATTGAAGTATCAAATCCATTTTTCTGGTCGAGAACCCAAATCTAGCCTCGGGTCGAGAACCTAAATCCAAGTCTTGCAAGAACCCAAATCTAGTATAGTGTGAAGAACCCAAATTCAAGTCTCGGGTTGAGAACCCAAATTCAGTCTCGGGTCAAGAACTCAAATCCCATATCGGGTCAAGAATCACAATCCAATCTTAGGTCGAGAACCCAAATCCTGTATCTGGTCTAGAACCCAAGCTAATTCCTATGCAAAACTAGCTCAAGTCATGTTGCTTTTCACTCTCTTCTACTGAAGTCTCAGATCATTCAAGTAGGGGGCAAAACTATAGACCCTTAATTTTGGCCTTAGCTGGTTTGATCACAATTTATAGAGGCCTAGTCATGTTTGGTCCATTCTTAATGGCCTAAACCTGGTTTAAAGCTTTTTATTAGATTTTTCCAGTTTTATAAGGCCTATAATATGCCGGTTCAATTTTTAAAGCCCTAAAATTGTTTGATCCAAGGATGAATGGGTTCAGT
The DNA here is from genome assembly GCA_947685225.1 of Garcia nutans. Lineage (NCBI taxonomy): Eukaryota > Viridiplantae > Streptophyta > Magnoliopsida > Malpighiales > Euphorbiaceae > Garcia > Garcia nutans. The sequence goes on from CANTUV010000059.1 coordinate 35,157,175, forward strand.
TTGGTTTAAATCGACATGGGCCATGTCTATATCGAATTGGAGGAGTCCAAATTGGAGGAGTCCAATTCAATATGGACCATGTCCATATCGAATAGTCCATATCAAATTGGGTGCTTTCCCAATTTCATATGGAGATGTTCATATCAAAGTGGACACCCAATTTGATATGATATGAACATCACTCATATCGAATTGGACAAGCTCCTTTTTTATATGAGTTAATTCTCATATCAAATTGGCCCACTTTCAACTTTGATATGGGTTTTGGTTCATGTCAAACTTAAATCATTTTAATTCAATATGACTTTGATTTTAAGACCTAATCTGAGCCAAATACAAATTGAGTTTGATTAAAATTCTAATTAAGCTCGGATAAGTTAGGATGAGGAACCTGCTTTAACCTAATGGCTTTTATAAATATAGGGATTAAAAAAGAGAAAAAGGGCAACCACAAAAACAAAAGCAAAAGATACAAAAGCAAAATAAAATAATCAACAACTCGACTCTTGGATTATAAAAGGCACCAGCCAATAAACTAATTGCTCCAGACTGTAGCAACTTAAAGCTTGGTTCAACATATTAAATTGATGGAATCTACGACAATGAATTTTTGTTTCTCTAAACACAATCTAATTAGATTTTTATTAGCTATTTTCATCCTTCAAAAGTACTTAACAATTTGAAGTAATTTTATCCAGTAGCAGTGAGTTTATCCAATAGCATGAAGTTATTGATTTAATTCTAGTAATAATATATTGAAGTTTTTTGGTCCAGTAGCAAATAAAGTTTGATTGTGATTTAGTACAAAACTTTAATAACTTGATTTAATTCAATCTCTTTGGATCCAAACCCTAAGTTTATGTCAAAAACCCTAATTTAGAATTTTAAACCCTAATTCATATATAAACCCTAATTGTCATCCCAAAATCCTAAAATCATGTTTTAACTCTAAAAACCCTAGCTTTATTTTTAAAATCATATTTTTCATTTATAAAACCTAATCATATTTTCAAAAACCTTAAAACCCTACTTTAGCATTCTAAACTTTAAGAAACCCTGATTCATATATTAAAACCCTGGTTTTACATATTTATTATTCAAAGTAAGATTAAAACCCAGATTTAATTAAAACCTAGATTTGATTATTTAATTTATTGTTATATATTTGTGATGGATGATTCATTTTATTTGGTTTATAATGGATGATTTGCTTTTAAATGTTATGAATGTTTGAATGGTTTAATTGAATTTGGTTAATTTTTTTTTAATTTGATTATTCTTATTCCAAAGATGTAAAAGACATGTTTCCACACTATGTGTGTGTCTTATTTGTTTAGATTGTAATTTATTTAAAGACTCTAGGACAATTGTAAGGAACGCATTTCCACCTTTTGGTGGGTGTCCTATTTTATTTATTTTTTCTATGAATATTTAAGGATTGTGAGGGTATATTTCCATCTAAGGATGGGTACCCATATTATTTTGGTGACTTGTTTTGTCTTATTTTAATGAATGAATCCATTTTATAGATAATTGAATATAGTAAAGTTATTACTATAATACTTAAGAATTCAATAATATTTATACCTAAAAAAGAGGTCAGTTCCAATGAACCTGGTGCTATGGGGTGTTGGGCCATTTCTCACCTTCCCCATGCATACCCAACTTTTCGAACCCTATAGGGGGTTAGAGATTCCTTAGGAATCGAGTCATCCGCCCCTTTCTTTTTCCCAGCCTATCAAGGTGGCAACTACATTTTCTCTGAGTTTAGCATGTGTCCTCTAAGGCCCTGAGACTAACTGTAACACCCTTATACCCTATATACATACAATACATATATATGGTACAAAAATGTCACAGACCGGTTTAATAAAAATTTTCACATTTCTTTTTTAAGATTTCAAATACTAATATATATAAAGTAAATAATATATAAATATTCTTTGCTTGTTATAGGAATCCAAAATAAATATTTTATATGAAAATTTATGGGAAAAATTCGCCAGAGTTTTGTTCGTAATTTGAACGTTCCCAAAATTCAGCAAAACACAACCTGCATAAAACAAACACTCCCAATAAAAATCAATTCACCATTTCGCCAATGCTTCTCAATTTCTCCATATTTTCTTAAAATACTTATATATAGGTATATATATTAACATCACAAATAAGATCTCATCTTAAACGAATTATTCAAATCATTCTTTACAATTTACAATATATACTTTAAAAACATATCATCTCATACATAATATCAAAATATTCTATAATATCAAATTTGTACATGCTGGCAACTGGCTCTGATCTTGATGTACCCAAAAACAACTCTTCAAGCTCAATAAATACAAACCTAGACCCGACCAGGTCCAGTAGAACTCTCCAGCTCTACCAAATCATCCATCACCCGCGCGATGAATAACAATCGTGCTAAGCTGAAGCCTAGTGGTACAAACTTTGATAATAACAATAAAACTCAATGCAATGTCAATGCACAATGCAGATAGATGTCACATCATTCTACTTTCTTATATTTTTCAAATATTTCATAATCACAACTCATAGCATTACATTGCTCAACTATATCACAATTCATAATTCACATTAAAGCAAAGACAAGCATGGGCCCAAAAGGATCTAATATGCTATTCAAATTTCAGAGTTACAACTTTGGTCCATAATGACCCCATGTGTCTAGCCCCGTAGGCAATATATCAATGGATAATGTAACAGCCCCAGTCTCTTGGACCTCAACCCCGCTAGACCCTTAGTCCCCAGTATCTTGGTCCTCAACCCGGCTAGACTGCTACAGTTTTTGAGGCTTACGACCCAGTCTTTTCACCCCAAAAACATCATATTTATCAGCTGGCCTGGCTTACGACCCAGTCTGTTCACCATTCCAGCGTTTAGCCCGTAGGCAATCATAGGCATGCCGCCAAACTCAGAACTCTGAAATTGAATAACATACTAGGCACACAATTTATTCATATTTCTCATTTTTAATCTCTTTCTCATTTTCACATACTCAATCTAGGCAAATTGCCTTATTTTCACATTTTTTCTCACTTTTCTCATTTTTCACATCTTTCTCATTTTTCTCACTTCTCTCATTTTTAACAATATCAATTCATTTCATAATTGTACATATCTCATTTTTTCATTCACAACACATTACCCAATTACTTTGGGTATTTTCACATAATATGCATATTTCACATGTTACACAAATTAGCCATTATCAATGGCTTTTCACAATGCATTTAACACATATATGACATTACAAATGTCATAGCATATTATTCATACACAATCAATGAACCAAGTAGCTTAACACATTTTTCAACCAAAATGTGTTAAGTCCAAATGTTATGCAAATATAGACATTATATTCAAAGTTTGTACATACCTCTACTAGCAACCCAAAACAAGCTTAAAACAACCTCCAATCCTATCCTTCCAACTTTCCCTTCACCGCTTGGATGAAGCAAATCAACCTCCCTCAATGCCTATACCAAATGTGATCATACATAATCATGTAATATCACATTCTAAGGTATTCTTAACATCAAACCATAATTAAACATCACTCTAAACCAAATCCCAAAATTAAGCTTCACCTCACTTTAACTTTGAAAAACCATATCAAGCCATTTAAATTAGTGTTTTCAGTTTATTAATATCATTAGAAACATGTTTTAGCATGTTTAAACCAATTACATTAATTAACCACATGCTTATGTCCAAAACCCTAAAATGGCATAACCTTCACCATTGAAGGATCTCTATTCCAACTCAATCCAATTATCATTTCAATCTTATTTCTACCACTTATATCATTAAATAACATGATTTAAGCATTAAAATCAAACAATTAATAATTCTTTGAAAATTCACTTTTCCAAAACCCTAACCATTCCCAAGCTCTAACCAAACGCAACCAAATCTAATATTTGACTTTAAAATACTTGTTTATGAATCAAAAAAAACATTTGGAACCAATTTGCACAATTAAAGCTCATGTTTCCCCAAACCCAAAAGTTCCATAACCCTAAATTCTCTCTTCACCATTCTTTAACCAAACTCCATCATCTCTTCAATCTAACCTTAGAATCATTGTTAACTACCCAAAATAACATCATACACACTTATTCCAACAATTATAATATACTACATCAAAATTCAAATTCTCACATGATACAAATTTCCAAGGAATTCAAAGAAAAGAGTTGGAAACTTACTAGTTTTGGTAGAAATCACCAAAAATCCACTTGGAACTTGTTAAATCCTTCAATTTATGGAATATGAAAGAATCAAATTCATGCTCCAAACTACCATGGAAAACTTCCTTAAGGAAGAAGAAGAAGAAGAAGAAGAAGAAAACGACTTTTTTTAATATTTCTTTTCCTTTTCATCTTTTTTTAACCATATATATATTAAAATAATTTAATAATTATTTATTTATTTATTTATTTAATAAATTAAAAGTTCTAAATTTCCTCTTCCATTCAAAAATAATTTATTTTTGAATTATTTTTTTAATTTAGAATTTCTAATATTTAATTACTAAAATACCCTTTTACTTTGACTTTTCTTTTAAAAAGTGTTGACTTTTATATGCTGTATATATTTTACATATATATCACATATATGTTCCAATTTTTCATTTAAAACTCCTTCATTTTTCATTTAAAACCATTAATTTAATTTATCCATTTAAATTATAATTTATTTTATCAAATTTTTAAAAATTAGATCTTTTAAAAAATTTGGGATATTACACATATGCACAAGTAATGTGTATCTTATATACACATCAAATGTACCTAATATATTTATTAAATATTAAGTATGTAATGTATTAATCCAACATATACAATTAATATACTATATGTATATGTTATATATACTCTAGATACATATATTGAGTATATACAATTTTATATTTCCAAAATTACGGATGTTACACTAACAGTGTCAAAGTCGTAAGAACCATTTGATATAGGAGTGGAGGCACAAATCGCCACTCACAATTTGTTTGGATCAACTAGGGTTCTTGGTCAAACACAAATTTAATGTTTGCTTCTATGTATTTGAGGTTTCTCTTTCTTTTTGATTTTTGGATTGCTTTTCACTTGCTCCGTGTTGCTGCTAATTACTTCAAACTTCTCTTTGTATTTTCTTTTAATTGCTATTGTGAATCATTAATGTTGTGGTCCTCCCTTTTTGTTTTAATCCCATATTTATAGGCAATATTAGGGGAAATCCCTGAAGAAATCCTAATTGTCTTATGAAACCCTTCGCTTATCCGAGTCCTCCATGGGTCTAAAATTAATTAGGATACTAAATTAAATAACTCATATCGAATTAGACCACCTATAATTTGATATAAGCAAAGCTCATGTCGAATTGGACATTGGCCAATTTGACATGAGCTTAAGTCATCTTTCCAAAGATGAGTCAAAGCCATCATGCGGCTTTTCAAGCCCGATAACCTTTGGACCAAACCGAACCAACTTTGAGTCATACCTAAATCTAAAAATTAGACTAGGTTTATTATACAACTTTTAAAATTAAACTGGACTTAATTTAAGCTTTTAAAAATTTAACAAGACTATTTTTAAGCTTCTAAAATTATACCAGACTAGGTTTAAGCTTCTTAAATCTAATTTGGCCCCTTTTATTTAGGTTTAAATTTAATCTAGACCAAAATTAAAGGTCTACAGTTTGCCCCATACTTGAACAATTTGAGACTTCAGTAAGGAGAGTGAAAAGTAATATGACTTTGAGGTGATTTTAAATGAGGACGGGTTATGGACCCGAGACTAAATTTTGGATTCTGGACCTGAGACTAGATATCAGTTCTGAACCCGACACTGGATTTTGAGTTTTGGAGCCGACATTGGATTTTGGGTTCTAGACCAGAGATTGGATTTGGGTTCTTAACCCAACTTGAGTTCTAGACTCAAAATAGTTTGGGTTCTGGACCTAGATTGGTTTGGATTCTGGACCCAGCTAGACTCAAAATGTTTTTGGTTCTAAACCCAAATTGGTTTGGGTTATGGACCTATATTAAGCTCTGGACTCAAAATGATTTAGGTTCTAGACCCGAATTGAGTTCTGAACTCGAAATGGTTTGGGTTCTGGACTTGAATTGAGTTTTGGACTCGAAATGGTTTGGGTTATGGACCCAGATTGAGTTTTGGACTCGAAATGGTTTGGGTTCTCAAGCCAAATTGGTTTGAGTTCTGGACCCAGATTGAGTTTTGAACTCGAAATGATTTGGGTTCTGGACCTGGATTGGTTCAACTAACCTTATGGTAGTTGAGGGCTCTGGCTTTCTTCTAGCTAATCAATTTCAGCTCTTCTAGCTGAATGGCTTTCTTCTAGCTACTTGCTCCATTCTTCAATTTATCATCTTTAGCTCTGCTAGCTGGACTAACCTTCTATCATTTGTCTCTTCATTCATTTATACCATTCTTCTGGGAATTCTGCTTTTAATTTTAATGGCTTCCACTTTTCAAAAAATTCATCTATTTTTTAGTCCTTTAGCTCTCATATCCTCTTTTTGCCCCTATATGGCGGAACATTGAATGTGTTTGAAAATGTTTTGCCCATGCATAAAATAAAAAATTGAAAGGTGAAGCTTTACCCCCTATGTAGGCTCAAAACCAATGATTTTGTGTCCAATGTCCTTGCTTCAAAGCATGCATCTCTTTTATCTTTTGCAATAGGCCTTTCATGTCCTTTGCTTCCATGTCTGCTTCTTATCATCTACTTCAACAGTATTGGCTTCTTAAAGAATAGTAAAAAAAATGCAATGTGACATGTTCATGTATGCGTCTATACATGATATGCATGAATGATGCTAGGCTGAAGCAGTTCCATTGGTACATTCAAGATATTAGTGTAGGCCTTGCATTGGATCATCCGGAGATGTTGCATTCATAGCTTTATCTTCAAGACATATCGAATATGAGTAGTGGGAGACCAAGCAAGATAGCGAGAGATACAAGATATACTGATTTCAAACCATAGTTTAGCATTTGAGTCAATAGATTCTTCATAACCTTATGAATGATTATTTCATTAGCCTGCTTTTACCTAATATGTCCTTTAAGATTCAACAGTACAATGTACTTCCCTAAGCTTCGAGGCTCATATGAGAAGAAAACATTTTTTTGAAATTTAATTTTAATTTTTAATTCAAATATTGGCTTTGCCAAATCAGTGTCAGTATACCTCAGAACTTAGTCTTTTAAATTAACACATCTATAATATCATAACCCTAGTTACCATAGTAAACTTGGGAATTATTTCCATTTGAACAAGAATTGTTACACTTCAGATAGGCACATACACATTCCTTGGCCTAAAGTATCATTGAGTTTAAATATTATCTATCTCATATGCATGTTTATTCAAATAATCTCCACTAATAGACTCAACCTATCAAGAGAGATCAACAAGTCTTTAACATGCTTGAAATGGGGTCTATAAGGGACATGGGTTAAGCGAAGGCCATTTGTAAATTTGAGTTGATGTGACACTACTTACATATCTTTATACTGTAAATTTTTCTATTGAGGCCATAGGCAGCTGGGAACATTCTTAAATTCTAGGAATCATTTCCATCTTCTAAGCGTCTCGTGATCTTAATTCATGAAAAAGATAAAGCTTGAATGTTTTTTCCATTTTCTCGGCAAAAATCTGGATATAGTGTGAAGAAACTCAGGACCCTTTTTCTTCCTTTTTTCCTTTTTTTCATTCTTCTTCCCTCTTTTTTTTTTATTTGCTATTTGGGCTCTTTTGTTTTTGACATTGCATTTCATCATTCCACTAATTTCCTCTTTTGGAATATCAAATCTAGGGCTTTTAAGATAGGAGCTATGTTGGACGAAAGATGGTCTTTCTCCTATTTCTTTGATTTAGCTGAGTCCTTAGTTAGACTGGACTGATTCAAGTCAAGTTCTTCTCATATGCTAAGTGTAAGTCTTCTTCTATTTTAGGTAAAAAGAACTCTGTTGGCTTTCTGAACTACCCTTTTGGGTTTTTAAAACTAGAGAGATGCTCTAATTTTTGCTTGGGTCACCCTTTTAAGTTTTCAACCGGCGAGCTTTTTTCTTTTCTTCTTCTTTTTTATTTTAATTTTTTTTATCATAGTTCTAAGAAAGTCGTCGTGTCTGTACTATCCTATGCTTTTTAACTATAGAGAAGCACAAGTCTGCTTCAATAAGGATGGATTCTTTCATTGCCCAGATGCCATCCTAATGACAAAATAGATCTGAAACATTAGGTCTAGTTTAGGTAAACTTCAAGAATACTTATGATCTTGACTGGGACAAACTAGGGATTGATATTAACAGGGTGGGTGCCAGTTGTTGGATCACCAAAAAATGCCTAGATCATCTCTCTCTTAAATGAGTAGAGTTCAATTTTGCCTTGAAAGTTCGACAAAGCATATTCTAAGACATGCTAGAATCTAGACACAAGTAATTATGCAGGAGCCATCTCTAAGTAAGCATACACAACTTAATGTTATAGAACAATTCCTTCATCTATTAAAGCCATTCGAATTATGATGCATATATACTATAATTTATGAATATCAAGTTAGATTAATCATTGGTCGAGCACCATAAATGTCAAAAACCAACAAATTATAAATGCAGCAAAAGTAATTTATTCAAACAATATTAATTAAAAAACATAATTATTCCAATTAAATACCAAAGAAAGCAAAATAAAATGAGCAACGCTCAAGCCAAGGGAGGTTTGTTAAGTTGATCCTTTTCTCTCTTCACATCTTCTACACTCTCATCTTTAAAGGAAGATAAGACATAATCTTCCTTCAAACCTCCCCCTACCATAAAGGTTACTGGTGGAGGTACTCTACCAAACTTAGGTAAAGGATTGTCCTTCGTTCTAAGTTTGTTGGGCTCAGGCAGCTTCCCACTGTCAATCAAATTTTAGATCTCATGTCTTAACCGCATGCAATTATTTATTTCATGTCCTTGCACCTAGTGTAATTGGCACAAGGCCTTAGAATCAAAATTCGATGGCAGTGGATTTGGTAGAGGTCACGGAGTCAGTGGCTGTAATAGCCCTTTCTTTTGCATCTTATTAAAAACCCAGGACAATGGTCTCTTTAGATCTGAAAATTGTATCCTATTTCCTTGGCCAGTAGTTGTATTGACAACCATTTATTTTTGTGCACTATGACCGCCAGATTGGTAGTTTCCTCTTTCATTTCTCCTACTAGAAAAGCAATTCTTCTCACATTCACACTCTTCTATTTGCAAGCTAGCTTGGAGAAGATCTTTGAAATCTTGATAAGGGTGTGAGACTCTCTCATGATGATTGGGTATGAAACCTCTCACTATCATTCTGATATGGTTAGACACATCAGGCCTCTTTTTTAGAAGAACAACTTTACTTCTCCACCTTTTCATATAATCAACAAAATTCTCATTCTACTTCTATCTGATAGTCTTGACCTCCATCAGGGTTACTTCTAGCTCAACATTGTACTTATATTGTTGCATAAAGTCTTTGTACATCAAATCCCATCTTTTTGGGTGTTTTATTATAAAGCATTGAACCAGTTTTATACAACAGGATCTAGTGAAAGCATGAAATACCTTAGAGTTTAAGCCTTAGTAGCTCTAGTAGACTGCATGGCAGTGATGTGCTGCTTAACATGCAAGTGGGGAATTTCTATGCCATTGTACTTAGTGAAAGTAGGCATCTTGAATTTGTAAGGAACCTCTTTGTCTTGCTCAAATAGCTAGTCTACCTCTGACACCTCCACAATTTTAAGCTTCTTCTCAAACTTTTTCTCCAAGTCGTCAATCAACTTTTCCACAACACTAGTTTCAGTCTTCTCCACAACATTCTTCTCTTTCTTCTTATCATGTTGGTCTTGAAAGTACTGATCCCAGTAATCATCATCAATTGCCATGTTCTCATTATCAAAGGGTACCTCTCTAGCCTCAGCCTTCCCTTTGTTTTTCCACTTTTTAGTACTAACAGATGCTCCAACATTGTTATCCTCCAATAGTGAAAGTAATTGACTCCTTATGGTAGCATCCAGGGCCTCCTTCAATCATTCCATCTTGGAGTTGAGGGCATAATTTACCATCTTCTAAATTTGCTCAGGTTCCATTGCTTTTGATGTAAAGCTAACTGAATTCTCACTAGATTTTGATTCATAGGTGGGGTTGTCATAAGTCCTTGAACTATCGTACCCCAGGTCTATGAGCCATAGAGTGTTAATGCAATGTAATATAATGCATGTATGCATATGGAGCAAACAAACAAACAATTAAAGTCCCGATGTCTGTCAGTGTGGATTATCTCCCCCACTCCCAGTGAAATGGTTCTTACGACTTCGACACTGTTAGGCTCAGGGTCTTAGAGAACACGAGCCTAAAACCCAGAAAAAAATAGAGTCACCACCCAGACGGGACGGGAAAATAGAAAGGGGTGGATGACTCTATTTCTAAGGAATCTCCAACCCTTTATTGGATTCGAAAAGCTGGGCAAGTATAGGGAAGTTGAGAATGACTCAGCACCCCCATAATGCCCGGTTCATTAGAACCAGTCTCCTTTTTAGGTGTAAACATTACTAAATTCTTTAACTTATTAAAATATCGTCCATACAAAATGTAATTTAAAATAAATAAATAGTCATTGTATTGAAATCAATGAAAGTCCAAAAAACTAGAATGGGCACCCATACAAAAAGAAAACATGCCCTTACAATAATGTCCAATGTCCACAAAGAAAGTAAAAGAAATAAAATAGGACACCCACCATAGGTGGAAACGTGTCACTTACAATAGTCCCAAAAACCTTTAAATAAATTAAATTACATAAACTAAATAAACAAGGTACCCACAGTAGATGAAAAAATGCCATTTATAATTCCCTTTAAAAATACATATAAATCTAAGAAAAAGAATAAAACAAGAAAAAAAATAATACAACATATATAAAAATAATTGAATAATTAAAAAGAAAATAAACAAACACATCTTAATATTATCCCATTAAGGAAATATAGTGCGTGACAACAAGGGTCGCGACTATGGTTATCCCACTAGCTAGTTAGCAGGCAGGGGTCAAGGGGGCAACGTCCCTTGAAGGATCGGGGGCAGTGCCCCAGAAATGTAAACTATTTATAGAATAAGTTTTGTTGGGAAATTAAGGTTTCTATCAAATCAAGGTTTTATGTTTAAAGAAATTAGGGTTCTTCCTAAGCTAGGGTTCTTGGTAAAGAAATATACAAAATTATAAGATTAGGGATTTAAAGTGAAAAATAAGGTAAAAAATGCAAACTGAAATTTAGAAATATAAATTAAGATTAAAGCATGTAATCTATAGTTTAAATATATAAATTAGGGTTTTAATCAATCTTAACCCTAAGGTTATAACTTATAGCAAAGATCTCATTGAGTCACATTTATAACTTAGCAATACATTAGATGTAATATTAAAGATGATCAATCAATTTAATTTACAATTTAGCAACACAGTAGATGAGGTATTGAAGTTAATTAACAAATTCAATTGAATTGGTTATTAAAAATTGTACCTATGATGTTGGCTCCACCAAGTCGAATTCCTTAAACCAAGCTCAGTTATTTGAGTGGTTGAAAGCTTGGATCAATTTAGGTTTTTGTTAGAGCTTTAGTGATCTGTAGATCAATATTCGCCACTGCCTCTGTTTGCTTTTCTTTTTGCTTTTGCTCTCTGTATGTTTTTTTAATTCTTTGTTGCTGCCTTTTGCTAATTATCACTCTCTGCCGGTTTATTTGCTAACCACCACTCTCATTCTCGTTCTTATGAGATTTAAATTTTCCTCACAGTTATCTCTATTTTCTTTTTTTAATGCTATGGTCATTCCCCCTTATTAACTATTGCTACCTCTATTTATAATCTTCAAGTTAGGTTTAACTCTAATCCTTCATCATAATCCCTGTCCCAACCCTTTAATTGTAATCCGAGATCACTAAGGAAAATAAACAAACACATCTTAATATTATCCCATTAAGGAAATATAGTGTGCGACAATAAGGGTCTTGACTATGGCTATCCAGCTAGCTAGTTAGCAGGAGGGGGTCAAGGGGGCAACATCCCTTGAGGGATCGGAGGCAGTGCCCCAGAAATGTTAACTATTTATAGAATAAGTTTTGTTAGGAAATTATGGTTTCTATCAAACTAGGGTTTTATGTTTAATGAAATTAGGATTCGTCCTAAGCTAGTGTTCTTGGTAACAAAATATACAAAATTATAAGATTAGGGATTTTAAAGTGAAAAATAAGGTAAAAACATGCAAACTAAAATTTAGAAATATAATTTAAACTTAAAGCATGTAATTTATTGTTTAAATATGTAAATTAGGGTTTTAATCAATCTTTTAGGGTTATAACTTATAGCAAAGATCTCATTGAGTCGCATTTATAACTTAGCAATACATTACATGTAATATTAAAGATGATAAATCAATTTAATTTACAATTTAGCAACACAATAGATGAGGTATTGAAGTTAATTAACAAATTCAATTGAATTAGTTAGTAAAAATTGTACCTATGTTGTTGGCTCCACCAAGTTGAATTCCTTAAACCAAGATCAGTTATTTGAGTGGTTGAAAGCCTGGATCAATTTAGGTTTTTGTTAGAGCTTTAGTGATCTGGAGATCAATATTCGCCACTGCCTCTGTATGTTTTTCTTTTTTGCTTTTGCTCTCTGTATGTTTTTTTAATTCTTTATTGTTGCCTTTTGCTAATTATCACTCTCTGCCAGTTTATTTGCTACCACAACTCTCATTCTCATTCTTATGAGTTTTAAATTTTCCTCACAGTTCTCTTTATTTTCTTTTTTTAATGTTATGGTTGTCCCCCCTTATTAACTGTTTCTACCTCTATTTATAATCTTCAAGTTAGGTTAAACTCTAATCCTTCATCCTAATCCCTGTCCCAACCCTTTAATTGTAATTCGAGATTTAAATTTTTAAACACAATCAGCAGTCAATTAGGATTTCCAAATTTGGCTAAATTCGAACTCATATCGAATTAAACCTCGATTAATTCGACATGTTCTTGGTCCATATCAAATTGGTGTGGCACCAATTAGATATGGGGGCTTTTCATGTCGAGTTGGTGCAACCAATTTGACATGGACCTCTCCATATCGAATTGGTGTTGCACCAATTCGACATGGAGGCCTTCCATGTCAAATTGGTGCAACCAATTTGACATGGACCCCACCATTTTTAATTAGTGTGGCACCAATTTGATATGGAGGCCTTCCATATTGAATTGGTGCACCCCAAATCGATATGGAAGCCCTCATATCAAATTGGTGGTCACCAATTTGATGTGAGGCAAAGCCTATATCGAATTGGTATGACCGGCATGATTTTTACTGGATTGACCCAATATTAGATTGAACCGACCCCGTTCAAGCTTTAAATACTTAAATTTGATTTTATTTGGAACTTGTTACTAGGACCAAACTCGATTCAACCTTTAAAAACCACATTTTAATTGGTGTTAAAATTAAGAATCTACAGTTTTGCCCACTGCTTGAATGATCTTGAATTTATTCAAAGAGTAAAAAGTTATATGCCTTTGAGCCTATTTTGGCTAAGGATGGGTTCTAGACTGGGAGGATTGATTTGGGTTATGGACCCAAAATTGGATTGGGTTCTGGACCCGAGATTGAATTTTTGTTTTCAACCCAAGATTGAATTTGGGTTCTCTACCTGAAATTGGATTTGGATTCTAGACCCGAGATTGAATTTAACTGACCTTCTATCAGTTGAGAGTGCTAGCTTTATTCTAGCCATCAATTTTAGCTATTCTAACTAACTGACCTTCAATCAGTTGAGAGTTCTGGTTTTCTTTTAGCCAATCAATTTTAGCTCTTCTAGCTGATTAACTTTCTATCAATTGAGAGTTCTGGCTTTCTTCTAGCCAATCAATTTCAGCTGTTCTAGCTAACTGACCGTCTGTCAATTGAGGGTTCTAGCTTTCTTCTAGCCAATCCATTTCAACTCTTCTAGCTGACTGACCTTCTATTAGTTGAGAGTTCTAGCTTTCTTCTAGCCGGTTATTCCATTCTTCAATGGATTCTGCTGACCTTCTGTCATTTAAGAATTTTTATTTTCTTTTAGCTAGTTATTCCATTCTTTAATGGATTATTGGTTTTCACCCTTCAAAATGGAACTTCATCCATAGACATCAGGTCTTCACCCTTCAAACTGCATCTTCATCCTTTGATATTGGGCATTCACCCTTCAAAATTGATCTTCATCCTTGGACATCGGATCTTCACCATTCAAAATGGATATTCATCCTTGGATATTGAGTCTTCACCCTTCAAAATGGATATTCATCCTTGTACATCTGTCCGACATTGACTTCAGTTCTTCTTTCTAGATTGATCTTTTGTCTTTTGCATCTTCATTCTTTTGGGGTTCTTACTTTCTTCTTGTTTTATCCTTTTTGTTCTTCCTTTTGCAAAAAATATCTATTTTTTACCTAGTCCTCATATCCTCTTTTTGCCCTTATTTTTTAGCTAGCCCTCATATCCTCTCTTTGCCCCCTACCTAGAAAAACATTTAAAGTGAGTAATAAAATATTTTGTACATGCATAAAGTCAAAAATTTAAAGGAGAAACTTTGCCTCCTGTTGCAAACCAATGATTTTTTTCCATGCAGGCTCTGATTGATGTTTGTGTATTATCTAGATGCTTTCGTAAGCTTGCATCTCTTCTTTCTTTTGCAATGGCCTTTACATACCCCCTAATTCCATATATGCTTCTCAATGTTTGCTTCGTAGTGTTTTGTTGTTCATTTTGACAAAGAATGGGCAATACAAGATAATAAAATGCATTATGATATGCTCATGTATGCATGATATGCACAAATAATACTTACAGTGGTTTTATTGACTCACAGACTAAGGTGATCTGTGCTCCCGTTGATTCATTCCAGATGCTCATTCAGATCTTGCATTAAAACACCAGAAGCCTTCATATCTATGGCTTTTTATCTTCCAAGATGAAATCATGAGTAGTGGGGCCCCAGCAGGGTAGTTAGAATTTAAAAGATGCTCGTTTCAGCCCATGATTCAACACATTGGTTGGTGACTTCTTTACGACCTTGCAAGTGATCATTTATTTTCTCCATTATGTCCTTTGCGGTTTGACAATGCATCTTATGTCCTTTAACTTGAAGGCTTTGTAAGATAAAAATATTTATTTATTATTTTTTAAAATTTTGAAATCAAAAATTGGCTTTTCCAAATTAGTGTCAATATACCTCAAGACTCGACTTTCCAAATTAACATATCTATAACATAACAACCCTAGTTACTGTACTAAACTCGGGAATCATTTCTATTTAAGCAAGAAATGTTGCACTTCAGATAGGCACATACACATTACTTGACCAAAGGTCACATAAAGTTTAAATACTGTCTATCTCATATGCATTCTTATTCAAACTATCTTCACTAATAGACTCTATCTACCAAGGGAGATCAACGGGTCTATAAGAGACATCGGTTAAGCAGAGGCCATTTGTAAATTGGAGTCGATGTGGCACTATGGACAAACCTTCACACTACAAACTTTATGCTGGAACCGTATACTCTTAGAGGTTCCATTTTCACCTTCTAGGCATCATTTCCTTTTGACTTCATAAAAATACAAAGCTTGAATGCCCTTCCATCATCTTGGCAGAAATCTGGATCTAATCAGGAAGACCTTCATCTTCTCCTTTTGCTTAGGACACTTTTTCTTTCTCCTTTCCTTTTTCTTTTCCCTTTTGGAATATCAAGTCAAAGACTTTTAATATTGTTTACTTGGAGCTACATTGGATAAAATGAAAGATGGTCTTTCCCTTATGTATTTGTGTCTTTGGCTTTGCTGGACCAATTCAAGTCGATCCATCCTCGTAAATTAAGTGGAAATCTTCTGTTTGCTTTAGGTAAAAAAGAACTTAGTTGGCTTTTTGAACTGCTTTTTTGGGTTTTATTTTCTTTTCCTTTTTTTCTTCTTCTTCTTCTTTTTCTTTTTTTTTTCTTTTTTTGTTTTTTTCCCTAACTCTAAGAAAGTTGTCATGTCTGCACCATTCTATTCTTCTAACATACGAATGAGTAGAGTAGAGTGAGTTTGCTTCAATAAGGATAAATCATTTGTTGCCCTGATGCCATCTTAATAGATTGGAGATATTAGGTCTAGTATCAGGTGAACTTCAACTATCCTTATGGTCTTGATAATACAAACTTTTCCTTGATCTTCTTTCCCCTTGGTAATTAAATGATCATTAGACTTGTCAAAAGTGACACCACCTCAGTATAGGTTATTAGGTTTACAAGCCAATGAAAAGCAAGCCAAAATTTTATGAAGGCTTAAAGGGACAAACTAGGGATTGATATTAACAGGGTGGATACTTGTTGTTGGCTATCCAAACAATGCCTAGATCGTCTCTCCCTTAAATAAGCAGAGTTCAATTTCACCTTGAAAGTTCATCAAAGCATGTTCTAAGATCGACTAGGACCTATACACTCATAATTATGTAGGAGCCCTCTCTAAGTAAGCATACACAGCTCGATGCAACAAAACAACTCCCTCACCTAGTAAAGTCATTCAAATCATAATGCATAGATATACTAATTTATTAACAACAAACTAGATTCATCATTGGTTGAGCAACAAAATGAACAAAGACCAATACAAATTTAATGAAAATAATTTATTCAGACAACCTTAATTTGAAAAACATAATTGTTCTAAAACACCAAAGAAAGAAAATGAAACAAAAACCAAACAAGCCAAGGGAAGTTTGTTGAGTTGGAGTCTAAGATGCTTCATCTACTTAGACATATCAAGGGTAATGGTCATCACCTCCTCATCCATAGTTGGTCCAAGATTGCTTAGCAGCACCTCCACTTTAGCAGTTCCTCAATCTACATCTTGAAAAGATAACAAGAAAAAATTTTGCTTCAATTCTCCCCCTATAATGAAGGACGATGGCGGTGGCATTCTTCCAAATTTAGGTAAAGGATTGCTCTTGGTATTGAGTTTATCATGCTCAGGAAAATTTCCACTGTCAATCAAATCTTAGATCTCATGTTTTAGTCAAAAGCATTTTTCTGCCTCACATCCTTGTGTCTGATGAAATTGATAAATGGCTTTAGTATCAAATTTTTGTGGTAAAGGATTCAAAAAAGGTTGAGGAGCCAATGGCTGTAACAACCCTTACTTCTACAGCTTGTTGAAAACCTAAGACAAAGGTTTCCCCAGATCTAAAAACCATCTTCTATTTGCTTGACCAGTTGTATTAACATCTACTGGATTCTGTGTACTCTTGCCGCCAGACTAATAATTCCCCCTCTCATTCTTTCTTCTGGAAAAATGGCACTTCTCCCATTCCCATTCTTTTATCTGTAAGTCGGCTTGGAGAATATCTTTAAATCCCTCATGAGTTTGTGAGACATATGTTCATAAAGATTAGGCAACACACCTCTTACTATCATCCTAATCTGATCAGATTCATCTGGCATCTTCTTAAGTAGCACAACCTTATTCCTCCACCTATTCACATAGTCAACAAAATTCTCATTCTATTTTTGCCTAATTGACTCTACCTCTATCAAAGTAACTTCTAATTCCATATTATACCCATACTGCTTGATGAAGGCTTTGTACAACAAATCTCAATTCTTTTGAGTGCTTTCTTCTAAGGTATTAAACCAATTCTGCACAACAGGATTTAGTGAGAGCATGAAATACCTTAGAGTTTGAGCCATGGTAGCTCTAGCAGACTGTATAGCAGTGATGTACTGATTAACATGCAAGTGGGGATTTCCTATACAATTGTACCTAGCAAAGGAAGGTATCTTGAACTTGTAAGGGACTTCTTCATCTTATTCAAATAGTTTATCCACTTTTGACACCTCTTCAGCCTTTCAGCTTCTTTTCAAACTTCTTCTCTAAATTAGCAATCATCATCTCCACATCTAAAGTTTCAGTCTTTTCAACAGTTGATTTTTCCACAACCTTTGGCTCTTTCTTCCTATCTTTAGAATCTTGTAAATACTAAGTCCAATAATCATCATCAATCATTACTTTTTCATCATCAAAGGCTGCTTCACCAACCTTAGCCTTTCCTTTGTCTTTCTACTTCTTAGTACTAGTAGATACTTTAATAGTGTTTACCAATAATGCAGCCAGCTGGTATTTCATGGTCTCAGCTAGGGCCTCCTTCAGTTCTTCCATCTTGGAGTTGAGTGTGTC
Organism: Garcia nutans; assembly: GCA_947685225.1. NCBI lineage: Eukaryota > Viridiplantae > Streptophyta > Magnoliopsida > Malpighiales > Euphorbiaceae > Garcia > Garcia nutans. The sequence continues at coordinate 35,175,481 of CANTUV010000059.1, forward strand.
ATCCATAATCTTCAAAATTTGTTAAGGTTCCATTGTTTTTGGTGAGAAGCTGACTGAGTCATTATTGGATTCTACGTCACCGGCATAGGTCGAATTATCTTAAGCTCTTGAATTGTTGTACTGTAGATTTGTGAGCCAGAAAGGATCAATTCCATGTAATGCAATACATGTATGTATATATGAATGGATGCACAAATCAAACAAACAAAGATAATTAGGATGTTCCTTCTAACCTAATATCACCCACATACGAATGACGAGTCTCTTTTTCTAACTATATGGTCAATAAAAAACCAACATGGGATATCTTATTTTCAAAAAATTTACTCGGATGGTTTAACCAATAGTTGTATTCTCAAACATAGAAGCTAGTCCATGATAATTCTCATTAATTAAGCCTTAATTCATTGGATCAACTAAAGATAGCTTTTATTCTATATTACGAATTAAAACTAAATTAATGGGTTTATTATAAATAAATTTCCTATTAGGAAAAATAACTAATGATTCATGCCACGAACAAGCCATGATTTACAATTTTTGATATAAATTAGGCTCACAATTGATTTTTGATATTCCATAATTGATCGAACTAGTTGTAAGCCTATTTAAGAAAAAGGTTTTAGTAACAAAAATTCGAACTTGGATCATGAAGAGAAGAAGTTTTGAGCCCATTTAAGAAAAGTTGTAATTTGAATGAAGTGAAAAATAGTTTTGTTTCAAAGCCCATTGTAAAAGGGTTTCTTTAGAAATGAATTTTGCGCTTCAAGTTTGGGCCATAAGGTGGAAAACGATTTTTGACTCATCTTAAAAGGTTTTAAAGTCCAAAGACCATTTTGAAAAAGATATTTTTGGTCTTTTGGCTTTAAAGGAATAAAACTATTTTGAGCTTACTGTAGACCCTTAATTTTTGACCCAGTCCGGTCCGTTATTTCTTATATAGTCCAGAATAATTTTTGTGGTATTTTAGTTAAATAATATTTATTTTAGTATTTTTTTTATAATTTTTAATAAAATAAAAATAATAAAAATAAAAATAAAAATCGGCGACGAAAAAATTCATCGCCGAAAGAAATTGGCCAAGGCCAATTTCGCCCGCAGGAAGTTCCTGCGGCGAAATGGCCTGGCAGCCCACCAGCGCACCCAGCTCTCGCAATTTCCTCGCTGTAACACCCCTATACCTCGTATACGTACACAACATGCTAGTACGATCATAATATACGTATACAAAATATAGGTATGCCACTGTTTATAAACATACAGACAATCTTTTTTTTTAAATGTGAATAACTTTAAAACATTTTAAAACTAGAAACAACAGATAAAATATTCATTCAAAACACAGCAGAAAATATATAACAAATATTTACCAATACAAATACATCAAAACTCAAGTTTTACAAAAACATAAAATATATAAATGTTAGGCAGTATGTCTTCGATCTTTAAGCTTCACTAGCAACACCTCAAGATCTAGCCTCTACTCGGCCTAGAGGAACTCTCCGGTTCTTCCCTGTTACCTGCGCGATAAATCATAATCGCACTAAGCCAATGACTTAGTGGTACAAACTACAATAATACTATGTTTCGATGCAATGCCAATGTCACAATCAATTCCATACACCATTCAAAAGAATATTACAATTCAACATTTTACTTTGTTCAATGGCATATCAAACATTCGTAATATATCTTCATAGTTTCATTAGTTTCACCATTCAAGAATCACATTAAATACAAAGACAAGCATGGGCCCAAAAGACACTAATATGCTATTCAACTTTCAGAGTTAATGTTTTGGTTTAATTATCACATTTAACATCATTATTATCCCAACTAGGTTTCAAGGATTTAGGTTCAACCAAGCTTCAAGGGGAACAAAGCATGCTAAGTATCAACCCAACTTGGCTTCAAGAACCAAACCCAACCTAGCTTCAAGGGTTGTAACATCTCAATTAGACTTCAAGGACTAGATCCAACCAAGCTTCAAGGGGAGTAAAACATGTTAAACTTCAACCCAACTTGGCTTCAAGGATCAAGCCCAACCTAACTTTAAGAGAGTGTCACTATAGGCATGCCACCAACAACAAACTCTGAAAATGGAATAACATATTAGCCACACAATTCATTTATTATTCATTATCAATTTCATTCTCAATTCTCATCATCATCTAGGCAAACATGCCCCACTTATTTCAATTGAGTCATCATAACCAATCACAAATGGCTTCACATCTCATTTGAATCACCATAGCCAATTACAATGGCTTCACATCTCAATTCACAATATAACACTTCATTATTCAAGTATACATAATCAATTACATTGAACATATATCTTAAATTCATTATTATATAGACAACATGCTCTATTCATTTCATTTCAATCATTATATCTCAAATCACATTATACCAAACAATACATTATTAGTATGCATCAACAATGCATTAGAATTCTTAACACATTTACAATCAAATGTGTGTTAAGTTTCAACATCATATGAATGTATGCAATAATGTATTTTGTACTTACCTTAAGCACCACTTATACAAATCTATACACTTCCTTTTTCCAAGAATTTTTCACTTCTCAAATTAGGGTAATTCACCTTCTTCCAAAACCTAATCCAAAAATGATACAATACATGAATTCCAATACAATTTATCACTTATTAACCTCATCTTAGACCTTTATAACACACATTACAACCCAACACCACATACTAGAGCCCACGGCCATGGCCACCCCAACCCCCACGGGCGTGGGGTAGAAAACAATTCTGCCCAAATTATTCAACACCCCCACGGCCATGGCATCTAAGGGCCACGAGTGTGGCATCCAAAATGCTATTGCCTTAGACCAAATTCACATATTCTATGCTTACAACTCCAACAAACATCAACAACATGAAAATCTATGAAAATAATTAACCAAACTCAACATCAACCACAATCATCAACTCAAAACCCTAATTCAAACTCAACTCAACACTTCCAAAACCAACACCAATATAACTTCTTATTATTTTTTTTAATTCAATCCCAACACATACAAACACACCACAATCAAACAAAATCACATTATCAAAATCCCCAAATCAACTCAAACCCAACTTCAATAAAAACAAGAAAAATCAAGAGAGAACTTACCAAAGTTGATGAAACTTCAAAATTTTCCAACTCAATCACTTGATTCTTCCTTCAATTAGCTCTTAGAATTCAAAAACCCTCTTTTGCTCTCTTGCTTCCTTGATGTCCGGCCACCATAGGAGAAGAAAAGAAAATGAAGAAACAAAGTCAAACTTTTCATCTCTTTAAACCTCCACCAAGCATTCCAAAAAGAAAATTACTTAAATACCCTCATCTATTTATTTTAACTTCCTTTCACTTACATGCCCTTTTTAGTAATTTCACACATAACAAATTAAATATCTTCTTTAGTTGACTCTCCATTTTGACTTGTATATATGTTATATATATTGCCATATATACAACATATACATTCTCTCTTCACTTCATTTCTCTTTCAATTAAACACACATATTAAATCCAAATTCAACAATATTTATTTCAAAACTTCTAGGGCACCCTTTGGAATATTACAATTCTCCCCTCTAAAAAGAAATTTCATCCTCGAAATTACCTGATATTATGTCTGAAACAGTTGAGGATACTGATCTTGCATTGCTTGCTCGCTTTCCCAAGTTGCCTCTTCTCTTCCATGATTCTTCTATAGAACCTTCACCAATGGCACTTTCTTATTCCTCAACTCTTTCACTTCATGTGCCAAAATAGCAACTGGTTCTTCTTCAAATGTCAGATCCGGACTCACTTTAATGGATTCAACTGGCAAGATATGAGATGGATCTGATCTATACCTCCGCAACATAGAAACATGGAATACATTATGGATTCTATCCAACTCAGGCGGCAAAGCAAGACGATAAGCAACTGGCCCAATTCTTTCTAACACTACATACGGACCAATAAAACGAGGACTTAGCTTCCCTTTCTGACCAAATCTCTTGGATTTATCCATGCTAAACTTCTTTATCATTTTATCTATGTATGTAGACTATGAAAGATATAAGAACCTTTTGATCTATCCCTATAGATCTTAATCCCTAATTTGTAGGTTGCTTCTCCAAGGTCTTTCATGGATAACTTCTTAGATAACCAAATTTTAATTGATTGAAGAATAAAGACATCATTTCCTATGAGCAATATGTCATCTATGGGATCAATTAGTTGATCTATGTTTGTTTGTATCTCTTAAACTTCATCAAGTTCAATTATACTCTCGTTATCCTAATTTAGAAGAAACCCTTTCTTTAAGAAGATTGCATGCTTTGAAACAAATACTTTTTGTTCCAATGGGTGGTAGAAGTAGTATCCAATATTTTTTTGGGTAGCAAACAAATAAACATGTATTAGACTAAGCTTCAAGCTTATATGATATTCTCCTCTTTACTTAAGCAGGACATCCCTATACTTTCATATGTGAAAGACTAGGTTTCTTGTTATTCCATATTTCATATGGTGTAACATCGACAATTTTTGATGGAACTCTATTGGTGCGTGCCACTTAGTGCGCGATTGCAATACCGCAAGTGTACGGGTCACCCAAGTAATAAAGTAGTGAGTGAGTTATCGTTCCACTGGGGATAAGGCCAAGTACTAGTGCAAACCTTAACCATTGTTTAGCAAATTAATAGTTGTGTGATGCTTTGTAATTAAAAACAACTAATTTAATACTGAAAGTGAAGGGAAATTAAAGGTTATGCAAAAAGGATTGATAATAACAAAACTATCCAGATATTGAATCCCCCTAGCCTCAATGATATTTATGAACAATCAATTCAATTGAATCATTCAATAGAGTTGAGTTGGCATTCCACTAAATTAGACTAAAACCTCTCTCGAGTGGATAAATCCCTAATTACTAAGTAGAGTGTCGGGATCTCTTCTCAAACACAATTAAATAGATCTTGCATTAAGAACAAGGAACTATAAACCAAAGGATCTTGTAGGTCTATCTCTAGCACCCCAATCAATCCTCAACCCTTATGAGTATTCAATTCATATCAAGCTTTCTCAAGTCAATAATATGAAAATGACAACCAATCAATAAGCATGCTATTATCAATTGGAAATAAATCATTAAGCATCATAAGAATAAAACAACTCAATCAAATGATTCAACTAAATATAATTATTCAATTCATACAAATAAGCTAGGGTTCATCAATATCTAGATAGTGAAGGAATTAGTTCATGTTCAAAACCAGAAAAACAGAGCAAGATAAATGAGTAAAAGAAACCAAACAATCCATGGCGAATAATTTCTATTTCTTCACTTCAATCCTTGATTCTTGGTTTAGGGCTTGTACAAGATGTATCTCCTTCTTCAAACTCAGCTCAAAACCCTCCTCTTTGCTTCAGTTGTTGGCTCCTTCTCCCTTGTTCCAGCTCTCACGTTTCAAGCTCTAGAAATCCCCTAAAAACTCCCTCTTCTTCTCTTTTTATTTCCCTCCAAAGCTCAAGCCATGCTTCCAACTCACTTCCAACTCACCTTGTCTCCCACATTCCCTTTGTTCAATCTTTCTTTTCCTCAAATTAGGCAAGCTTTTCTTTTGTCTAATATTACTTTTGACAAAAACTAGTCTTTGTTCCCCACTTGTCTGCAAAAGAATTTGAATATTTCAAAGTTTCCCTAGGTGACACTGCCAAGCTTGCTGGCCGTGTCACCTTTTACCCTTTCTTTCCTTGTTTTATTCTAGGTGACACGGCCAAGCTCCTGGTCGTGTCATGTGACATGGCTAGTGGCTTGGCCGTGTCAGGTGGGTGTGTCACTTTCTGCTTCTAGCTTTGTCAACTTGCTTTCTTTGTTTCCAATGGTGACACGGCCACTGGCTTGGGCGTTTCACCTGGGTGTGTTGGCTTCTGGTTCATTTCTTTCCTTCTTGGTTCTTTGGCTTGGATGGGACAGGGCCAAGCCTTGCTTGGCCGTGTCACTTGCCAGTGTCTTCTTCTGCCAATTTTTTTTCCTTTCTTGGTCTCTTTGATTTTTGCTCTTTGGGTGAGACACGGCCAGTGGCTTGACCGTGTCTCTTGGGCATGTCATCTACTGCCTTGAAGTAATTTTGAGGGACACGGCCAAGCTTGCTTTGGCTTGGCCATATCTTGCTTGATTCATGCTCTTTCTTCATTGTTTTGATAATCCAAGGGAGTTTTTCCACTTTAACCTAAAACAAACACTTAAAACAAACTTTAAACCAAAATCAAATGAAACATTAACTAAAAACACATTAAAATCATACTAAAAATAAGTATCAAAACACTCTTATCAAATACCCCACACTTAATTCCTTGCTTCAAGGCTAAAATCAAAACAAACTAAATACGAAAAATTTGTCAAGTTCAAGAGTTATAAAAATTGCATCAAGACTTCCCTATCCTTAAATTCGCAATCAATATCAAATCGAACAAAATCGATGCTAATGCAATTAAGTGGCTTTCCATGCATAACAACCTATGTTGTCACTCCCTCACCAACTCTTAAAATGTGTTTGATCAAGGTGGTGTTTATACTCATAACAATCAATGAAAGATTATTGCCATAGGCTTGCTTATCTATCAAATCTCCACCACTTAATTAAAATTAAGCACCACTCAAAAGGTCTTTTGTTGGATTGTAATGGGGCTAAGGTAGAGGCATGGCATTTAGGAAATGTGAGCTTAATCATTAAGTTTAAGAGCACTTCAAGAATGAAGTAACCGATCATATAAATGTAACCCAATGATCCCAAAACACCTTTCTCTTATCTACCCCTTGACATTTAATGAACTTTTCAAGGGAACTCACTTATTGTATCTTGTAACATATTCAAACCCTTTTAACAAGAGCAACAATTTTTCTTATTAATATTCTTCTTTTTATTTGATTTTTTTTGTTTTGTAATCTCAACCCTACTAAATTTAACCCCACACTTAATTCAACACAACACTTGGTCATAAACGCTCTTAAAATGCTCTTGACCTAATGAAATGGTAAGAGTTAAAACAGCAAGGTTCAAGCTAATGATGTTGTGAAAAAGAAAGAAAAGGAAAAACGAAATAGGCTCAAAATTGGCTAACTAAGGTTAAAAATAGGGTTGGTCTCTTTAAGCCAAAGTGGGTTCACCTAATTGCCTTAATCATCTTGATGCCTAATTGAAATTTTTATGTAATCTTAAAATGTATGTCAAAGCAAGTTCTAGCAAGTTATCAATCAAAGATGTCCACACACAAAAAGAATAATAAGTTGATAGCTCAATTTCTCACTAGGTTAAAGGTAGTGCAAGGAAAAACCAACAAAATTGATAATAAGCACCAATTCTACTCAATTCTCGAGTTCATGCTTTAAAAATTCAAAGGTCATCAGTCAACAATTTATAACAATTGAACTTTCTAAAATTTATTTATTCAAAGAAAACATGAAAAATATTAACTAAACTAACACAAAATGCAATTAAAAATGAAAACACAAAACACAAAATGCAATTAAAAATGAAAACACAAAACACAAAATGCACCCCACACTTAAAATTTCACATTGTCCTCAATGTGAGTATGCATAAACTAAAGGAGAGTTTAGATGAAACCCCAATTTTTTTTTAAAAAAAAAAACAAAAATACAAGATTTAAAGACATAAAATTTAAAGAACGAATAAAATGGTGGGTTGCCTCCCACCCAGTACTTCTTTAATGTCGTATTAGTTGGACATTCAGGGCAGATGTTCCTAGGCTTGGAGGTGTAAAATCTCCTTTAGGTCCTGTATTTCCCCTCCAAAATAAAATTTAAGCCTATGCCCATTGACTTTAAAATCACCTTTTTTAGGGTGGGTTATTTCAACCACTCCGTAGGGGAAAACTTCCTTGACAGTAAAAGGACCAGACCATTGAGATTTCAACTTACCTGGAAAGAGTCGAAGCCTTGAATTGTACAGTAATACCTGATCTCCCGCTTGAAACTCTTTCCGTTCCTTAATGTGAGCATCATGCCATCTCTTGGTACGTTCCTTATACATTTTCGCATTGTCATAAGCCTGCAATCTCCACTCGTCTAACTCGTTTACCTGTAATTTTCGCCTTTCACCTGCACAAGCTAGATCAAGGTTAATCTGTTTTATGGCCCAATATGCATTATGCTCTGTTTCAACAGGTAAATGGCAAGCTTTTCCATATACCAATCTAAATGGTGTAGTGCCCAAGGGAGTTTTGAATGCAGTCCTAAAAGCCCATAGAGCATTGTCTAATTTCTCGGACCAATCCTTTCGAGATCGCTCTATAATTTTTTCCAAAATTCTTTTAATCTCCCTATTCGTGTTCTCAACTTGGCCACTTTTATGGTGATGATAGGGAGTAGCAAACCTATGTGTAACTCCTAATCTTTTGAAAACTTTCGCAAGCTGAAAAGTTACAAAAGTGAGTACCCCTATCACTTATAATTGCTTTTGGTGTACCAAATCGAGAAAACAACTTCTTCAAAAATTTCACCACAACCCTAGCATCATTGGTTGCCAAGGCTTAGGCTTCAAGCCATTTAGATACATAGTCTATTGCTATAAGAATATATTTGTTACCAAATGAATTTGGAAAGGGTCCCATAAAATCTATCCCCCATACATCAAAAATTTCACAAACTAAAATCCCATTTTGGGGCATTTCATCGCGAGATGAAATATTTCTAGTTCTTTGGCAACGATCACAACAATTTACAAATTCGTAGCTATCTCTAAACAGAGTGGGCCAATAAAATCCTGATTCTAGTACCTTTTGAGCAGTCATATTGGCTCCCATATGACCACCAGCTGGTCCAGCATGGCATTGACTAAGAATGTTCATTATTTCGGGCCATGCCACACATCGTCGGATCATGTGATCCTTACATAATCTAAACAAAAAGGGATCCTCCCAAAAATAATACTTTAAATCAGAAAAGAATTTCTTCTTTGCTTGATAGGTTAAGTCCTTAGGAAGTTCCCTAACAGCTAAATAGTTAGCAAAATCTGCAAACCAAGGTGTTTCAAAATTTAAGTTACTTACCTCACTGACCATGGCATACAGCCGCTCATCGGGGAAGTGATCATCAATGTCCCCTTCTTCAAACCTCTCCAAGGTTGGATTCTCCAAGCGAGAAAGATGATCTGCTGCAAGATTTTCAGCTCCCTTCTTGTCTTGAATCATCAAGTCAAATTCCTGCAACAACAAAACCCAACGGATTAGCCTAGGCTTTGTGTCAATTTTTGCAAATAAATACCTTAAAGCTGAATGGTCTGTATAAATAATCACTTTTGACAAGATTAGATATGATCTAAACTTGTCAAAAGCAAAAACCACAGCCAGCAGCTCTTTCTCTGTAGTTGTGTAATTAGCTTGAGCTGTGTTCAAGGTCTTGCTTGCATAGTAGATAGGCTGGAAGTATTTCTCCTTGCGTTGACCCAAGACTGCTCCCACTGCAAAGTCACTTGCATCGTACATTAGTTCAAACGGTAGACTCCAATTGGGAGCTACCATGATTGGAGCATGGGTCAATTTCTCCTTAAGAGTTGTGAATGCTCTCAAACATTCCTCATCAAAAACAAAGTTCACATCTTTCTCAAGGAGTCTTGTTAATGGACGGGCTATCTTAGAAAAATCTCTAATGAACCTCCAATAAAAACCCGCATGTCCTAGAAAACTTCTGATGGCCTTCACAGATGTGGGTGGTGGTAACTTCTCAATTATATCTACCTTTGCCCGATCCACCTCAATGCCCTTGCTTGAAATTTTGTGTCCCAACATGATTCCCTCTTGAACCATGAAATGACACTTTTCCCAATTAAGCATTAGATTGGTTTCCTCACATCTCATCAAGACTCTTTCAAGGTTTTCCAAACATCTTTCAAATGAGCTACCATAGACCAAGAAATCATCCATAAACACCTCCATAATATCCTCTATAAGCTCATCAAAGATTGCTACCATGCACCTTTGGAAAGTTGCAGGTGCATTGCACAACCCGAATGGCATTCTTCGATATGCGAATGTCCCATATGGACAGGTGAATGTAGTTTTCTCTTGATCTTTTGGTGCAATAGGAATTTGAAAATAGCCTGAAAGGCCATCCAAAAAGCAGTAGTACTCATGGCCAGATAACCTCTCCAACATCTGATCAATGAAGGGTAAAGGAAAGTGATCCTTTCTAGTTGCATCATTCAATTTTCTATAGTCAATGCAAACCCTCCAACCGGTAACTGTTCTTGTTGGAATCAGCTCATCATTTTCATTAGGGACCACTGTCATCCCTCCTTTCTTTGGTACTACCTGAACTGGGCTCACCCAAGAGCTATCCGAGATCGGATAGATAATCCCTGCATCAAGTAGTTTTATCACTTCAGTCTTCACTACATCTTTCATCTTTGGGTTTAGTCTCCGTTGCGGTTGCACTATTGGTTTGAATTCATCTTCCATCAATATCTTATGAGTGCAATAGGATGGACTGATACCCTTTATGTCTGCTATCTTCCAAGCTATCACTTGCTTATGTTTCTACAACAACTGAATAAGCTTCTCCTTCTGTTCAAAAGATAGATGGGAACTTAGAATTACTGGCAGTTTCTTTTTCTCCGCCAAAAACCCATACTCAAGGTGATCCGGAAGAGGTTTCAGTTCCAAGTTGGGTGGATCAATCACCGATGGTTTTGGCTTTTCTTCCTTTGGCATCTCAATAGTCTCATATGCCCTGCATTTGAATGAGTTGCTTGCTTCAAGAAAAGCAAGCTGCTCCATTGCTTCTCAATCCTCAACATTTTCCTACAATAAACACAACTCAAGGGGATCCTTGGAAACAATGTTAGTAACACAATTTACGGTCTCATGCTCAATAACATCATTGCATGATTCCGCCTCATCAAGTGAAAGTGAATGTTTCATGGCATCATGTATCTTAAAAATAACTTTTTCATCAGCCACTCTCAAAGTTAATGTGCCATCATGTACATCGATAAGGGCACGGGCTGTATTTAAAAATGGCCTACCAAGAATAAGTGAAACATCCGCATCCTCATCAATATCAATGACAACAAAATCATTGGGGAAAATGAAATTCCCGACTTTTACCAACACATTTAATATAATGCCACGAGGGTGGATTACTAACTTATCAGCAAGTTGGATGGTCTTGAGTGTTGGTTTAGGTTTACCAATGCCTAACTCTTTAAACATTTTATAGGGCATAACACTTATGCTAGCCCCCAAATCAGCTAATGCACTTTTAACCTCAAGATTACCTATCAAACATGGAATGGTAAAACTACCTGGATCTTTTAACTTCTTAAGTAACCTTCTTTGCAAAATTGCCGAACTCTTTTCAGATAAATGCACTAAAGACACTTCCTCAAGTTTCCTTTTGTTAGAAAGGATATCTTTCAAAAATTTAGCATACTTAGGCATTTGTGATAAAGTTTCAGCAAATGGAATATAAATGTGCAATTGTTTAAAAAGTTCAAGAAACTTACCGAACTGAGCATCAATCTTGTCCTTTTCAACCTTGCTGGATAGGGTACTCTAGGTCGTTATTCCTTCAAATTGGGGCTGCTTTCTTGCGACTGCATATCTTTCTCACTTTCTAGTGCAGCTTTCTCTTCTGGCGTGACAGTAAGATCGTCTTCTTTTTCTTGTACTTCAGCCCCTTTTTCTGCCACTTTTTCTCTTTTCTCAACCACATTGCCCTTTATCTCTTTTCCACTCCTTAGTGTAATTGCCTTGAGCTACTCTTTAGGATTTGCCTCAGTGTTGCTAGGCAGACTTCCTTGTGGCCTCTCACTGAGCACCTTGGCAATTTGCCCCACCTGATTCTCCAAATTATGAATGGAGGCTTGCTGATTTCTTATGGTGGTTTCAGTTGATTGGAACCTAGTTTCAGAAGCTGCTATAAATTTCTCCATCATGTCCTCCAAATTACTCTTTCTTGGAGGGATAACTTGTTGGTGTTGGGGCTGCTGGAATCCAGGGGGAGGTCTTGGATTATTTTGATTATTCCATGAGAAATTTGGATGATTTCTCCACCCCGGATTGTATGTGTTGCTGTAGGGGTTATTCTGCTGTTGCCTTGGCATATTTCCAATATAATCTACTTGCTCTTGCCTAGAAAACATGTTGCCACTTTGGCAATCTTGACTTTGATGTCCACCCCCACACCATTCATAAGACATCAACTGCATTACTTTCCTAGAAGAAGAAGCCAAGGAATCAAATTTTTTATTCAATGCTTCCAATTGGACTGTCAAAGCCACCACAGGATCTAATTAGTGTGAACCCATGACCTTCAGCTTTCCTTGCTCTCTTTGGGCTTGCCACTGATAATTGGTGATAGCCATGTCTTCAATTAAATCCCTTACTTGTTCAGGTGTCTTATTGTTTATGGTACCACCAGCTGCTGCATTAATGGATTGCTTACTTACATAATTCTCCAATTTACATTTGAATTGTAATGAATGTTAGGTGTAAGCATTGGAAACACCATAGTAAAAGTTTGAGTGTGAGCTTGAAAAACACTTAGGTTGAGAGAGTAAGCCTAGAAAAACTCTTGTAAAGGTTGTGAGAGTGAGCCTAGTAAAACTCATGTAAGTGGTTTGAGTGTCAGCTTAGAAAAACACTTGTCAAGTTAGGTGTCAACTTGTGAAAACACCAAAGTTGGAAGTGAGCTTGTAAAACTTCAAAAGATTAGTGAAACCTTAACAAGTTATTAAGGAAGTGGATGTAGGATTAAAGAAAAACCAAACCACTATAAATCTTGTGCATTCTCTCTTCTACTCACCACTCAACCATTTTTTTATTCCGCATTTCTTATTTGTTGAGTTTAAAATTTGCCATCATTTCTTGAGGAAACCAATTCACCCCCCCCCCCCCCCTCTTGGTTGCCATCTTGGGACAACAATTGGTATCAGAGCCTGAAATTACTTAGACTTAATTGTGAAATTTGATCCGCTATGGCAACTTCTTCTTCATCAAACTCAATATCTCATGGAAATCTTAATACTATCCTTAGATCCTACTTTAATAGAATGGATTATTCCTATTGGAAACACAAAATGTATTTGTTTCTAGACAGTGAAGGAATTGAACTATGGGATTTTGTGGAAAGTGAGTGGAAAACTCCCACTTATGAAGTTGATGGTATTCAAGTTCCTTTTCCCAAAGCACAATGGTCAACTATCAATGTCAAAGATCGATTCAAGAACAATAAAGCCGCTTCCATCTTGATGAATTCCATTTCAAGAGAAGAAGGTGGAAGAGTTCAACATTTAACTTGTGCACATTGCATTTGGAAAACACTTGAAAACTATCATGAAGGTACGACTCAAGTGAGATTCACCAAGAAACAAATGCATGTTCATGAGTATGAGCTATTCAAGATGAAAACAAATGAAAATGTCACCGACATGACAAATCACTTGCTTGCTATTGTCAATGAACTAAAGAAGTATGGCAAGGTATATGATCAAGGTGATGTAAACAGTAAAATCTTGAGAGCCTTAAGAGCTAGAAAGAACTTTGAATCAAAAGTATCATCCATCGAAGAAGCTCATGATCTTAGCACATTAAGAACTGATGAACTTGTGGGAAAACTACTCACATTTGAGCTACACAGTGAAAAAGAAGAAGATCAAGGTGAAAAAGAAAAGAGAAAACCAATTGCTCTCAAAGCAATCAAAGAAGTTGAGAGCTCAAGCAACGAAGGTACTGATGATGAAGATGAAATGGCAATGTTCTCAAAAAGAATCAATGAATGAAAAAGGTAGAAAAGATTACAAGCAAATAAAGGTACACTTCCTAAATCCTCCTTCAAAGATAAAGAAAAGAAAAATGAGGTAAAGTGCTATGAATGTGGAAAAATTGGTCACATCAAATCGGATTGCTTCAAAGTAAAGAATAAAAGGAAATGGGATAAAGAAAAGAAAAAGTCTCTCAAAGCCACATGGGATGACTCATCTTCAAGTGAAGAAGAAGAAGAAGAATGAATTGCAAACCTATGTCTCATGGCTATTGAAGATGACTCCAATGAGGTAAGTACTCAATCCTTTGATCTAGTAGCACATGATAATATTAATGATCTAGATGATAGTGATTTGATTGAGCACATGAACTTTAAATTAGAAAAATATTTTTCTAAAATGATGCTCTATAAAGAAAAAAGCTCTAAGTTAGAATAGGATTTTATATGCTTAAAGAACTCTGCCTTAGAATTAAAAACCTCAAATGAACACTTGATGGAATCAATAGAAGAGTTAAATAAAAATTCACATGATTTAGAAAAAATTATTAAAGAGAATGAAATTTTGAAGCATAAACTAAAAGAACTAAAAGAATCAATTTCAAAATTTCATAAAGGAAAGGAAGCCTTAGACACATTAATTTATAACTAAAGATCACCCTCCTTAAAATATGGATTAGGATTCAATGGCTCAACCAATATTGCACCAAGCACACCAACATTTGTAAAAGCATCTACAACTAAAATATCTAATGTTGATATTGTAAAGAACAAAGATGCTCACACCAAGTCTAAAAGTTCCAAAAGAACTTTTCATGGCTCACTAGCAAATAGAGCTAAGCTCTCAAAAAATAATCATGCATTTATGTGCACTAAACTGGCACAAAAGCAAATTTGTAGTTGTATGCATAATACTTGGAATATGAATAGAAAAATACAAAAATATAAGACACTATGGCAATGTACATACTGCATGAAATTTGGACATAAAATTTTTTTTTGTCATATTAGAAAGGTTCATCTCAAGCTAGAAGACACCTTTATTACGATTAAAACATGCCCTTACAATGTCCAATATCCAAAACTAAATAAAATAGGACACCCACTATTTGGTGAAAATGTGTCCTTTACAGTAATCCCAAAACTCAAAAGAAATTAAATTACATTGAATTTAACCAATGAGGTACCCACAAAGTGGAAACATACCTCTTACATCATTGAAATCAAAATAATCCACATTAAAATAATTAAACAAATAAATTAAATCATTCAAACATAACAATTAAAAACAAAACATCTATGATATACTGAATAAAATAAATCATCCATCATAAAAGCATGTAACAAATTAAATAATCAAAACTAGATTTTAAAGCATTAAATATACAAAAATAGTGTTTACATTATTAAACTTAGGGTTTGTAAGGTTAAAAATATGGTTTTAGGGTTTTGGAAACAAAATTAAGGTTTTGGTTTGGAAATTAGGGTTTTAGGCTTTTGGATATGAAAATTAGGGTTTTAAGGTTGTAACTTGGAAATTAGGATTTTGGATATTCATAAATTGGTTTAGAGTTTTGGCTAAGGGTTTGAAAATTAGGGTTAAGGTTTTACAGGTTAAGGCTTGGAAATTTAGGGTTTTGAAATTAAGATTAAGGATTAGGGTTTTTTGGGAATTACAGAATTAGAGTTTTGATATTTGAAAAATAGGTTTATGGTTTTGATAAAAATTTGGGTACTATAAAAACTATAAGACTACTTTAAAATCTAGTTGATCTTGTAGATTATTTTCAAATCCAAGTTTCATAAGGCTCTTTATAATCTTAGTCCTCATTTGCGTTTATTGCTATTTGGAGTAAGATTTGATTTTTTATGCTTCCATTAAGTTGTAAGTTTCAGCACGAAGACTATTCTTACTGCAAATATTAGTGTGCTATTATGCTGGCTTTGAGAGTTGATGCTCAGTTCCTCGTGAAGTTCTCCTTGCTAGAGCTCTACCGTTGTGATTCTATGTACTGCTGTGATTCTCATTGTTGTACTACTCTTGTGGTAGACCCTTAATTTTTTACCCAGTCCAATCCGATATTTATAAACAGTCTAAATAATTTTTGTGTTGTTTTAATTAAATAATATTTATTTTAATAATTATTTATAATATTTATTATTAATAAAAATAAAAAAAAAGTAATAAAAATCGGCGACGAAAGAATCGGCGACGAATTGGCTGGCCCGCGCCTAACGCCTGCAGCAATTTTTTTTTGCCAGCGCACTTTTGCACGCGGTTTTGCCAAAACTCTATTCTACTTGGTTTTTAATTTTATTTCCTAAAAGGTTTTTATTTTTTTAGCCAATTAGGATTAAGTTTATGATTTTTTCTTATAAATACCACATTAAAGACATAAAATGAGGGGGGTCTGAAATTTTTTATTGGACTATGGACTTTTGGATTTTTTTGGCCAAACAAGAGAATCTTGAAGGAGCAAGAAGCGAAGAGCAAGCAACAATAATCCATCAAAGGCAGCCTACACTGTCTTTATTATTGTTCAACCAGAATTCAAAGATTGTGGTGGAGCCAACAATGAAGATTTGAATCTCTATTTCTTTGTTTATGTTTACAGTAGCTTCATCATACAATTTGATCAATTTTTCTACTAACCGTCCAAACTTTATTTGAAATTCTAAAAATATTTCTTCAAAACCCTAATATCTTAATACCCGTAACACATATTTTTAAAATCTACAACCCTAAATTACATTCTTCTAAAACCACAATAATCTGTTTTCTTAAAACCCTAACCAAATCTATTTTTCTAAAATCACAGTAGCATATTTTTTTCAAATACCTAATCTAAAAACCAATTTTCATGATTTTCAATCTTATTTATTTAAACCCTGAATTTTAATATTATTTTTATCCAACTTCTGAAACCCTAAATCCAAAACATCCATTCTTTAGATTTAAACCCTAATTTATTTCAAATCTAATCTTTAAATTCAAATATCCAGTAGCCATATTATTTCTTTAAAATGTTTCTCAACTAATTAAACTAGTATATGAAAAACCCTAATTGTTAAACATAAAACCCAAGAAACCCTAATTGATACATGAATCCTAAAGTTATATACTTACTATTTTATTTAAATTGGATGAATGTTTATTATATATTTTGATTTATGTTTGATGTCTTTGATGAATGATTTATTTATGATGAATGGATGTTTACTTTTATTGATTTGTTTTTATTTCAAAACTTTGTAAGAGGTATATTACCATATGTTGGGTACCTCATGTATTAAGCATTATGTAATTTAAATTGCTTTTGTATTTTGAATCAATATAAAGGACACATTTCCACCTTTCAGCGGGTGTTTTATTTACTTGTAGACATGGACGATGTAAGGACATGTTTTCATCATCGGATGGGTATCCATTTATTTATTTTGTTTGGATATTACTTTGATTTTAATATAATGATGCTTTATTTTAATTGTTGCATATAGTATGGATAATATTGTTATATTTAAGAATTTTATAATATTAAGACCTGCAAAGGAGGCCGGTTCTAATAAACCGGGCATTGTGGGGTGTTGGGCCGTTTCTCACCTTCCCCACAGGTACCCAACTATTCGAACCCATTAGGGGGTTGGGGATTTCTTAGGAATCAAGTCATCCACCCCTTTCTTTTTCCCAGCCCGTCTGGGTGGCGACTCCATTTTCTCCAGGCTTAGGCCCGTGTTCTCTAAGGCCCCGAGCCTAAACAGTATCAAAGTCGCAAAAAATATTCCACCGGGAGTGTGGGCAAAAATCCCTGCTTACAGTGGCGACTCTACTGGGGACAAGAGAAGTTGATTCCGTTGGTCTTTTTATTATTCTATTTTTTCTTATCATGATATTATCCATTGCATCATGTTAGATTGCATCGTGTGTGTGAGTTAGGACGTCCGTGTTACCCGCGTTGTGTTATGTAAGGGATACCATACTTTCACTCAAGGTTTGGAGATCGAGCATGGCATAACCACTCATAGCCTTGTACCATTTGGTATATACTTGTTATGGGAACCTAAACCTTTCAACCCAAAGACTAAAGCTCATGTAATCGACCTAGTTACTTTCCTTAGGTTGTCACCCCAAATGCTTGTTGTTTGACTATGATTAATTTATCTTTGCTTAAATCATGTCTTATTTGGTTTGTTCTTTTTCTAATATGACCTAAATACATTGTGAGCTCAAATAAATTTTTCTTAAAAATACAAAATACCAAAGCTATTTTCAAAACTTTTCAAGATGGTCTTTGGACATAAAACTTTTTTAAAAACAAATCAAAAATTCTTTTCTCATGACTCAAATACAAGTCAAAAATCCATTTTTCTTAAAATCTTTTTACAGTGGGTTTTTCAAACAAAATTATTTTTGCATTTCATCCAACCTTTAAAAGAGCTTATAAATTATTTAGGTCAATTATGAAAATACCAAAAAATCAATTGTGAGCCTAGTTTATACTAAAAGTTATTAATCATGTGCTTGTTTTTGGCATGAATCATTAGTTGCTTTTTTAAGTGAGAAATCTACTTATAATAAACCTCTTAATTTAGTTTTAATCCAATATAGCATAAAAGCTACTTTAGTTGGTTGAATGGATTAAAACCTAATTAATGGGAATTATCATGAACTGATTTCCATTTTTAAATATAACTATTGGTTGAAATGTCCGAGGGAAATATTTGAAAACAAGATACTCCATATTGGTATTTTGTTAACCATATACCTAGAAAAAGAGACTCGTCATTCGTGTGTGGAAGTTATAAGGTTGGAAGAAACGTCCTAATTATCTTTCTTTCTTTATTGTTTGTGCATACATGCATACATGCATTTGCATCTCATATCATTGATCCCTTCTGGCTTACAGCCCTGGATTATGACAGTTCAAAAGCTTACGATAATCCGACCTATGCCGGAGACGAAGAATCTAGCAACGACTCAATCACTTTTTCACCAAAAGCAATGGAGCCCAAACAAATTCAAAGAATGGTGGACGACGCCCTCAATGCTAAAATGGAAGAACTAAAGGAGACCCTAGCTGAGACCATGAAGAACCAATTGGCTGCAATTTTAGAAAACAATGCTGAAGCATCTGCTAGCACCAAGAAGCTAAAGGACAAGGGGAAGGCTAAAGTTGGCGAAGTAATTTTTAATGATGATAAGGTGATCATTGATGATGATGATTATTATTGGGCTCAATACTTCCAAAATCCTCAAGATAAGAAGAAAGAGCCAAAGATTGTTGAAAGATCAGCTATGGAGAAAATTGAAACTTCAGACGTTGAAAAGATGATTGCAGACTTGGAAAAGAAATTCGAGAAGAAGCTGAAAACCTAAGAAATGTCCGAAGTTGACAAATTATTTGAGCTAGACGAAGAAGTTTCGTACAAGTTAAAGATGCCATCCTTTGCAAAGTTTGATGGAACCAGAAATCCTCACCTCCATGTGAAGCAGTATATCACTGCTATGCAGTCTTTTCAAGCTACTAAGGCTCAAACTCTAAGGTACTTCATGCTCTCATTGGGCTATATTATCCAAAATTGGTTCAATACCTTAGATGATGGCACACAAAAGAGTTGGGATCTGCTATACAGGGCCTTCATCCAACAATATGGATACAATGTCGAGATGGAAGTTACCTTAATGGAAGTTAAGTCCATTAAACAAAGGCCAAAAGAGAATTTTGTAGACTATGTGAAACGTTGGAGGAATAAGGCTGCTTTGCTCAAGAGAAGGCTTGATGAATCCAATCAAATTAGAATGATTGTTAGAGGAGTGTTATCTAGCCTTCGCGAAAGAATGTCTCATACACTCATTTGGGATTTTAAAGACCTTTTGCAAGCTGGTCTACAAATTGAAAAGTTGGAAAGAGAGAAGAACCGTTTTCAACAAGAAGGAATGAGAAAGGAAACTACCAGTCTGGTAACCAAGGCATGCAAAAGGCAGTTGATGTTAATGCTACTTCCCAAGGAGGAAGAAGGCAGTTTTCAGAATTGGGGAAGCCGCTATCTTGGGTCCTCAATAAGCTACAAAAGAAGGGATTGTTACAACCCTTAAATCCTCATCCTTTGCCTAACCCTCTCCCACCTAATTTTGACACTAAGGCATTTTGTCAATTTCATCAAAAGCAAGGGCACAACACGGATAGATGTGTGAGGTTGAGGCATGAGATCTAAAATTTGATTGATAATGGGAAGCTACCCGAGCTCAACAAGCCAAACACCAAAGACAATCCATTACCAAGGTTCAATAGAGTACCACCACTGGAAACCTTCATGATTGGAGGAGGTTTGCATGAAAGTTTTGTCATGTCTTCTTTCCAAGATGTGGATAAAGAAGCAACCAAAGAAGAAGTGGTATTTAGCAAAGTTGAACAAGCTATAGTGGATAAAGAAGTAGCAATTTGTGTTGTGAATGAGTTTTGGGATTCAAGCGTTGGTGATGATGATCTTGTACCCAAGAAGGAGGAATGGACCTGGTCCGAGCCTGAAGAAGATGAAGTAATAAACACAAGATCTAGTAAGCCTTATGTAAGGCCACCACCTAAGGAGGTAGAAGCTAATAAAGGAATGGAAGTCGAAGTGGGAAATAAAGAAGAGGAAGATGATATTGTGCTTAAGCAGTTAAAAAGAACTCAAGCAAGTGTTAGCATTTGGGACTTATTGGCCACTTCTAAGAAACACCGTGAAACTATGGCCAAGGCCTTGGCTAGCATGCCGATTTCCACCTCCATAACACCGGAGGAACTGCTTAACTTCATAAAGTGGAAGGAGTAATGAAATGTGAAGACATTTTAAAGAAGAGCGAGGTTAATATAGGAATGGTATCTTTCTCAGATGTGGATTTACCGGAAGAGGGGAGAGATCACATCCATCATCTCTTTATCAAAGTAGAAATCAAAGGAAAAAGGACTCCATGTGTAATGGTTGATGATGGGTCTGCCATAAATGTTTGTCCACTTAAAATATTGCCAAAGCTAGCTATGTCAACGAGGGATCTAAGCCCAACCGAGGTAAACATTCGGGCTTATGACAACACCAAGAGGCATGCCGAAGGAACTTTCAAAGCTGCTGTGAAGGTTGGTTCAATTGAACATATTGTTGAATTTGTTGTTTTGGACATACCTGTTACTTTTTATCTACTTTTCGGATGACCATGGTTTCATCCTCTCGGTGGAGTTCCTTCCACCCTTCATCAAAAGATCAAGTTCCCTAACAGAGATGAGACGGTGATCATCGAGGCTGAGGATAATAAGGTCGTTAATGCTCTAATGATTGAAAGGTCACTCAATGGTTTCCATCCACCGCTCTGACAATGCTTGAACTACACTCTTGTCTATCGGACACTCCTCATATGATAATTGCAAGATAAAGCTTTCAAAACCGTAATCTCGAATAATCTGTTTTACCCGAGAATGTACTACATCATACCATTGTCGGGCTTTATAGACACATCCTCCGCCCTGGATAATGCAACAATCGCACTAACACGGAGCCAGGTAAGTTAGCACAAGGTAAGTATATCATCATACCAATACCACTGATTCATAGACTAAACTTACTCGTTATATTCTATTTTAATCTGTCTATCTATTTGTTTATTAAATTCTTAAACATAGTCCTCTAATTAATTTATTTTTTCTAATCATAAAAAAATAAAAATAAAATAATAAATATCAAATTGCATTGTTACCTTAGTTTTTTGGCTTGAACTGCGATGAAGCTGCATCCCAGATAGTAGACTTATAGTTCTATTTTCATGCCATCGAAGAAATTCCAATAACTCAGCATTAGATCAGGGGTCCTGATCTCGAAACATGCATTTTCTCCTCAACTCTATGCTAAACTCTCTGATTTAACTATCAAAATATGTGAGTGTGGATGAATATGGTAGAAATAAGCAGAGGTTTATATAGAAAAATTACAAAAGAAAAAGACAAAAATAAAAAAGAAAAAAATAGCATTCTCGTGAAAAAGAAAAACAAAAAAAGATAGAAAAAGTAAATATTACTGTTGATAAATAGTAAATGAATAGTTAGTGAATAGTACGTAAATAGTGACTACACAGTGAATAAATAGTAAACTCAATTATTCAATTCAATTATTCAGATATTTGCGTGTATACAAATATTTTTGCACTTTTAAAATATTTTTACATGCAGGGGGCAAGAAGGTATGAGTATAGTAAAAAATAGCTAAATTTTTTGAAAATTTCTTTAGTATTCTACTGACTACAGTCATTTTTTGCAGAAAATCCAAATTATTTTTAAGCTCAGAACTTACCTCGGGTCCAGAACCCAAATTATTTTTAAGTTCAAAAACCAAATTATTTTTAAGTTCAAAACCCAAATCATAAATTCACCTTAGGTCCAGAACCCAAATCCTAAATTTACCTCGGGTCTAGAACCCAAATCCTAAATTCACCTTGGGTCCAGAACTCAAATTTTTTTAAGTCCAGAACTTACCTCGGGTTCAAAAATCAAATTATTTTTAAGTCTAGAACTTACCTCGGGTCCAGAACTCAAATTAAGTCCAGAACTTACATCGGGTCTAGAACCCAAATTATTTTTAAGTCCAGAACTTACCTCAGGTCCAGAGCTCAAATTAAGTCCAGAACTTACCTCGGGTTTAGAATACAAATTATTTTTAAGTTCAGAACTTATTTCGGGTCCAAAACCTAAATCCTAAGTTCACATTGGGTCCAGAATCCAAATTATTTTTGAGTCCAGAGCTCAAACCAACCTTGGATATGGAGTCCAATATGGCTCTCAATCCAATAAAAAATCACATTATTTTTCATTCTCTTTTGTTGTAGTCTCAAATCGCTCAAGCAGGGGACAAACTGTAGACCCTTAATTTTTTACCCAGTCTTGTCCAATATTTTTTTAATAGTCCAAAATAATTTTTATGATATTTTAATTAAATAATATTTATTTTAATATTTATTACTTACAATATTTATTTTTAATAAAAATAAAAAAAAAGATAACAGTAAAAAAGGATAAAAAATAAATAAATAAAAATCGGCGATAAAAGAATCGGCGACGAAAATTTTTCGTCGCTGAAGAATTGGCTTGGGCCAATTCATAGCAGATTTTTCTACGGCGAATTGGCTGGCCTGCGTCGAGCTCCCGCAGTAATTTTTTTTCGCCAGCGCACTTTTGAACGCTTGGCCCGCACTCGATTTTGCCAAAACCCTATTCTACTTGGTTTTTAATTTTATTTCCTAAAAGGATTTTTATTTTTTTAGCCAATTAGGATTAGTTTTATTATTTTTTCTTATAAATACCACATTAAAGGCACAAAATTAAGGAGCAGAAATTTTTTACTTGACCTTGGACTTTTGAATTTTTTTGGCCAATCTCAAGCTTGAAAGATCAAGAGGCAAACAACAAACAACAATCCATTAAAGGCAGCCTACATTGTCTTTATTATTATTCAACCAGAATTCAAAGATTGTGGTGGAACCAACAATGAAGGTTTGAATCTCTATTTTATTATTGTTCAACCAGAATTCAAAGATTGTGGTGGAACCAACAACGAAGGTTTGAATCTCTATTTCTTTGTTTATGTTTACAGTAGCTTCATCAAGTTGGATTAATTGTTTCATTATACAATTTGATCAATTATTCTACTTACCATCCAAACTCTATTTGAAATCCTAAAACTATTTCTTTTAAAACCCTAATGCCTTAATACCTGTAACACATATTTTTAAAATCTAAAACCCTAAATTACACTTTTCTAAAACCACAATAATTTGGTTTCTTAAAACCCTAGCTAAATCTATTTTTCTAAAATCACATTAGCTTAATTTTTTTTAATACCTAATCTAAAAACTAATTTTCATGATTTTCAATCTTATTTATTTAAACCCTAAATTTTAATATTATTTTCATACAACTTCCGAAATCCTAAATCCAAAACATCCATTATTTAGATTCAAACCCTAATTTATTTTAAATCTAATCTTTATATTCAATTATTCAGTAGTCATGTTATTTCTTTAAAATATTTCTCAACTAATTAAACTAGTATATGCAAAGCCCTAATTGTTAAACATAAAACCCAAGAAATCCTAATTGATGCATGAACCCCTAACGTTATATACTTAATGTTTTATTTAAATTGGATGAATGTTTATTATATCTTTTGATTGATGTTTGATGTGTTTGATGAATGATTTATTTATGATGAATGGATGTTTACTTTTATTGATTTGTTTTGATTTCAAAATATTGTAAGAGGTATGTTTTTATATTTTGGGTACCTCATGTCGTGAGCATCATGTAATTTATTTTATTTTATTGGACGAATATAAAGGACACGTTTTCACCTTTCAGTGGGTGTCCTATTTAGTTTTAGACATGGACAATGTACGAACATGTTTCCACCCTCAGATGGATGTCCATTTATTTATTTTGTTTAGACATTGTTTTGATTTTAATATAATGATGCTTTATTTTAATTGTTACATGTAATATAGATAATATTGTTATACTTAAGAATTTTATAATATTAAGACCTGCAAAGGGGGCCGGTTTTAATGAACGGGCGTTGTGGGAGTGCTGGGTCATTTCTCACCTTTCCCACACGTATCCAACTTTTCGAACCCATTAGGGAATTGAGGATTCCTTAGGAATCGAGTCATTCTCCCCTTTCTTTTTTCCGGCCCGTTCGGGTGGCGACTCCATTTTTCTCCGGGCTTAGGCCTATGTTCTCTAAGACCCCGAGCCTAAACAGAGCCGAAATCGCAAGAACCATTCTACCGGGAGTGGAGGTGAAAATTTTCGCTCACACAAATGAGATTCTGTCAGACATCGAGATCCGATCATTGGAACTAGCCGTTACACAGAGCTTTCAAACTGTGAGACCGCATGCCTAGCCAAGCGACCACACACCGAGCTCTGGATACAAAATTAGTGGAAGACAAGCACTAAACATGTGGGAACCACTTCAAACGGCTAGCTTAAGTCAAATTGCTATAAATACCACATTAAACTTCATTTTTGTGGTTAGAGAATACTTTGATTAATATTGTAATTTCATTGAACAATATTTTTCATTATCTTGTCTAAAGATCAAAAGATCAAACATAAAAAATTTTAGAGTGTTGGATGTGAGCATTAAACACTATATAAGTTTGAGTGTGAGCTTAAAAACACTTAGGTTGTGAGAGTGAGCCTGGAAAACTCTTGTAAGGGTTGTGAGGATTGATCTCAAACCATTGTTATAGTTTGGTGTGAGCTAGGAAAAATACCAAGTTAGAGTTAAGCTTGTAAAAACTCAAGACTAGTGGAACCTTAACAAGTTGTTAAGGAAGTGGATGTTGGATTGAGGTAAATTCGAACCACTATAATTCTTTGTATTCTTTCTTCTCAAACTCTACTCCATCTCCATCTACATATTCTTCATCTTTTTCTTTTTAAGGTTTAAATTTATCATCCTTCTTCAAACAACCAATTCACCCCCTCTTGGTTGCTAGTTTGGAACAACATCATACAAGTTGTGTGCTTTTAAATTCTAGATTAGATTATTCTCACGCGTGTTTTCAAATTCTAGATTAGATTGCCCTCACGTTGGGTACGATTTATTTTCTTACTAAGATGAAAGCCCACTCCATAATAATAATTAATGTAGGTTAGAAGGAACAAGCTTTTATGTAATCTATCTGCTATCTGAATTTGTTTAGACACTCCATGATGTGAACGTAAAATATTATACTAAGACTTTTGTTTCATAAATCCATGTACATATTCATGTGAGTTAAAATTAAGCTAGTCAAGTTAAAGAAGGTTCTTTGCTAGGGCTTAGCCTAGCTATTTGTAAGTGCACATGTTGTAATCAAGTAATAAAGTAGAGAGTAGTGTATCGTTCTCACGAGGAAGGGTATTCTAAATACTAAACAATTAAACTAACTATTATTTGAAAGCTAAATTAATGTGAATTAAGAACTAAATTAATTAAATTAAAGCTAAATTGAATTTTGAAATTAAATCTAATATTTTTGGCATTATGGTTAAACTTATTCTCATTAATTAACTATAGATTTCCTATGGTCTTAACTCAATTTCAATATACTCTTGATTATTGGTTGGATTCTCTTAAATTAAGATTTAGTCTCTCTCGAGTGCTAAACCTAATATTGAACTTAACCTTGCATCTATTCTTGTGATCACGAGCAAATTAAGCCAATTCATTAAGTTTTGTGAGTAATCTTTATATCAACCTCTTAGATGTCTACCCTATCTCTAAGCACAAATCAAAACCTAAGATTATTACCTCCTTGATATAATATTGTGCTTATACTTTCACTCCATCACATAATATCTTAGATCAATCAATTATTGGCTAGATAATCAATGCATTAAGATCAAAGATAACAAAATAATCAAGATCAAACTTCAATTGAATCAAATTAAATAATTATTCCTTAGATAAATCAAAGAAGAAATGTTTAATCCTAATAGGGTTTTTAGTTACTTATAATTGAAATAAAAACTGAAAAGAAAGAGTAGAAGATTAAAGACATAATTACAATTGAAATTAAAACAAAACTAAGGAGAATAAATTAAAAAGAACTTGGAAAGAAGAAATCTCTTGGACTTGAATGGCTTCTTGAACAAAACTCTTCCCTCTCTTTAAGTCAACTCTATAACAACAACAGCAGCAAAAGCCTTAATCCCAAGCTAATTGGGGTCGACTATATGGATTCTTCTTTTCCACTCGATTCGATTTAGGACCAGCTCTTCTAATAAATTTAAAACAGTAAGATCATTTTGTACCACTTTTGTCCAAGTTAATTTAGGTCCACCCCTGCCTCTCTTAGGTATTTCTACTTTAACTAGTTCAATTTTTCTGACCGGTGCATCTCTAGGTCTATGTTTCACAGGGCTAAACCATCTCAATCTATGCTCTCTTATCTTATCCTCAATAGGCGCTACCCCTACTTTTTCTCTAATGCTTTCATTCCTGATTCTATCCATTCTAGTATGTCCACACATCTATCATATCATTCTCATCTTTGCAACATGCATCTTACTCACGTGTTGTCCTTTTACAGCCCAAAACTCACTGCCATACATCATCGTAGGCCATATGACAGTGCGGTAGAATTTTTCTTTCAATTTGACTGACATTTTTTTGTCACATAACACTCATGTAGCACTCCTCTACTTTATCTAACTAACTTTAATCCTATGACTTATATCTTCTTCACAACTACCATTCGCTTGAATAATAAAACCAAGTTATTTAAAATGAGTACTATGAGGTATTGCTACTCCATCTAAAATAACTTTGCCTACTTCTCTATTTGCATTATTAAATCTACAATGCATATACTCAGTCTTAGTTTTACTTAGCTTAAAACCGTTTGATTCTAAATTACTTCTCCATAACTTCAACTTTTGACTTATACCTATTTGGGTCTCATCTATCAACACAATATCATCTACAAATATAATACACCAAGGGATATCATCATGTATGTGCCTTGTTATCTCATCCATGACCAAGGCAAATAAATAAGGGCTCAAAGCTGAACCTTGATGTAACCCAATAGAAATAGGAAAATCCTTAGTATCCCCTCCAACAGTGCGAACATTAGTGATAACTCCATCATACATGTAACATCCTTTGACAATTCATATATAAAAACTATCAGAGAATGTTATTCGATATACTTTCCGTGCTCCAATCAATTCATAGAAAATTTTTCTTTCAACTAATAAAAATTTTAAAATAATAATACAATCTGTATAATACAACACTTATAGTCCAACATTTAGACCAATCTCCAATAATCCAAATACTAGTTACAAACCAAATAACTATCATAAGTTTACCAAATCAAATTATTATGTAATACATTCCTTTCTTTGATAATCATTCACTAGAATTCTCAAACTTCATCTTTTAAATACATATATTCCTTTCATGTTTACAAATTTGTACAATCTCTCAAATAGCCAAACTAAATTACATACATATATTATAATTTATGAGTACAATATACAAAAGATCTTTATATGTACTATAGGTAATTTCCTGAGATTCTTAATTCCACTTCTTAACTTGCTCCGATGTCCTGATACCTGCGTGTCAGAAAACAATTCTAACACGCTAAGTAAAGCTTAGTGGTGCATGTATAAACATATTTTTTCACTTAATATGAAGGAAAAATACTTATGAAAATATAGTAATAATACTTAGTTTTAAGTAATCTTTCAATATATTAACTAATTTCAGTGACAAACCAACATAATATTCTGATTACACAAAATAATAGCTTTAACTTTATAAAAGTCATCATGCTATACTATATTTTCGATACTGCAACTTTTCTCTTTATGAATCCTTTTATTTAAAACTTGTTTTCTCATTTGATAACATTGTTCACAATATGCTTATTTTGTTTTTCAATAAGTCTTAGTTTTCAATTTCACATATATAATAATTCATTCAATCTATACTTTTCAGCACTTAAATGTAGTACTATACTTTGGAGCACTTTGTATCTTATATCATTATATACACTTTCAATCATTACAACACTTATAAAGTTATTGATTTATTCAATACCTTGAGCATAACATTTCCATTCCATGCATTAAATCTTTCCCTTATAAACATTAATATATATATATATACAATCATTTTCACATTGTAACACAGTAAGTCAATTTCAAGTAATTGACTTATATTATTCTTTTGCATTTCTTCCATTATTCACAACTATCATGTTCACATATATTTTCAATTTAGATATCTTCATTAAATATGCCCATACATACTAAACTCAGATCATAGGTTTGGATAACATGTTAGTGTGGCAATTTTAATGCCAATTCTCAAGAATGTATAATGGCAATTACGCCCACTATCACTGATAACACAATATGTCCATTAATGGCATGAAGTGTCCACTATCACTATAGCTATCCTTTCTATGGTTAGCCATTCAATCCAAAGCTAGATCTAAAATTAGTATGATTTGGACAATTCATTAATTTTGAGTAACACTGAATTGTTTGTATCACTTCACTGGTACAATACTTTTATCAACATTTTGTGTGATATATATATTTGTCACATATCTAGAGTTTATCACTCTTTTTCATACTTTTAACACATACACATGAATTCTAAATACAAAAGTAAGAAATATAAACATATTAGTCTCATACTAGGTATGTATATGACAAAATACAAGCCAAAAATATTATTTAGATACCCCACGGCCGTGGCATCACAACCCCACGCCCATGGGATACCAAATGAAGCTGTAAAATAACTTTGAAGACCCCCATGGTCGTGGCCTTCAAGGGCCATGACCGTGGCATTTAGACCTGCTATGTTTTATCGAAATTTTTGAAGAAATAGTCACGCTTTCAATCCCACGGTCGTGGCATTGATTTTGGGTCTGTTTTCAGAGTAATTCTTCCTCCAACAGTTCCAACTTTGATGCCACGCCCGTGGTACCTTTAAGCCACGCCCGTGGCATCCCAAAATCATGTATTCTGCACTTTTAACTTCATTAAACACAAACATATTGAAGATCTAAAATAATAATGTATCAAACTCATCATATAAAAGTTATTTTTCACTCATCAATCCATTAAATCAATACTTTCAAGAAATATATCATTATACATAACTCAATCATTCAATTAAATCATTAAAACTCATAAAAAGTCATATATTTGCAAATTATAAATCAAAAGCACATACCTCTTCACAGTTCCTCTTTCTCTTTCTTTTTCTCTCTTTCCCTTTGATTACTTATGGATAATCTTGCCTTTTCTAGATTATTCTTCCCAAAATCTATACCTATGTGTGATTTGCTCTTAATCCTTGATGAATTTGATGAAAGGAAGAAGAAATAGAGAGAAGATGGTGATGATGGTAGAGGGTGGCGTGGAAGATGGAGAAGAAATCAGAAATTTCTACACACACACATATACACACATATATATATTTCATAATATTTTTAATCAAGTGAGGGAGGGCTCATAATAAATATGGTGCACTCTCATTCTTAACCGTTGATTGTAAATCGAATTTTAATCTCGTAAAATGGTAAAAATAATCTCTTCAGTAAATTTTTGAGATATACAATTTACTATCCTCTACTTATAGCAATTATCCACAATACTTTTATCACTATACTCTATCAATTTTTCAATATTAGTTAAAAAGTTTCCTATTTAAAATCTTGACCATTACAATACATATCATTCAAGTCAACTCTAAAATCTGACAAATTTGTCTAGTTCTCTCTCCCCTTTGTGAAAAAGTTCTAAAGTATTTATATGGGCTAAAACAACATCTATTACAAATGGGAAGAAATAGGGATAAGTTTAGAAGTGTTCCAATCCAGAAAGGAGTTGAATTTTTAGAGTTTCCTTATAAAATTGTACATTTCAGCTGCCTCTGTAAGTCCCACGGCCATGGCCTTTAAGTGCCATGATCGTGGCTTTTTGAATCTTTACGGGAAATTTTGCTCTTCTCTTCAGGGCTATTAGATAGTGTCTGAACTTATCCCACGACCATGGCTTTCATTTGCCTTCTGGACCTCATCTTTCTCTTTTTCCCATCTTTTGGCATATTCGTTCTTGATCCCATGGGCGTGGCCCTTGAGTGCTACAGTCGTGACATCTCCTTCTTAGCACATTTTTGCACATTTTCTCCAATTTTGCACTATTTTTGATGAAGAATTTGCATCTTGACTTTCCAAGCTAAGATTTAGAGAAATTCTAACTTTCAAAAAGAAAATATATCAAATTCAATTGAAAATAATCTAAAAACAAAGATAGAATGACCCAAAATATTAGTCAAGTATAACTCTATCATTCTTTGAGATATCTAGTGACCTTAAGTTTGCCTGGACCCTAGAACAATCACGCCTTGAAAGTGCAATGTGACATTCCTTTTCTCTTGTTTTGTGTTCTTTTGTTCTTTATGTTTTTATTTGTTATCAAGGCGTGATTGTATTTTCTGAATTGATATATGTTCTTTCTTTTGAATTATATTTGTTTCCTTTTAATTTTAATTTATATTGTTTGTATATAAAGGCTGAAACATAATATACCCATAATATATATATATATAATATATTAAATATATACACAACATATCAACAATATATATACTATAATTAACTAATAATAAAGGTTAAAGATAATATATTCGTAATATATATACTATAATTTAAAAATATATAAATATTGTACAACATATAAAGGTTAAATGCTAAATATATATAACATATCCAAAATATACACATGATATAAATATTAGAACACAAAATTTTTACAACATATAAATAATATATCTACAGCATATAAAGTGATGTTATAAAATGACCTTAATAAGGTTCTTTCTTTATGAAAAATTTTTATAAAATGATATTATTTCCTCCCACAGTTATTATTTTATAAAATAATATTAGAAATAAACTTAGTTTTTATATTTTTTTGAAAAAATTTATAATATATATAAAATATGTCCGCAATATTTGCACAGGATATATAAGTCGAAAAATCATGAAATTTTGTGTGGGATATTTTGTAATTTCTCAATTTTTTAAACTACTTTGAATTTTTTTATCATTTATATTTTTGAAAAAAAAAATTGCTTTTGAAGATGGTTTTATAAAACTCCCTGCATATTTTATAAAAGTTTCAGGGGTGAATTTCCGATTGCACAATTGTTTTGCGTTACGTGGACGGAGGGACGAAATAGCAATTTTCGCGAAAGAGGTGCATATGTATAAAGCACAACATCCTGGAAAATTCATGACTCTTGTATTGCACAATAGATTCTGTCTGCAAAGAAAAGCGGTGCGCTGGCGATGCATACATAGACGCGATGGATGCCGCCAAAATAGCAGAGCTTAAACAATTTGTTGATCAGTGCAAATCTAACCCTTCTATTCTTCACGAACCATCTCTTTCCTTCTTCAGAAACTATCTTTGCAGGTACTTAATTCTGCTAAATTCCCTTATAGCTACTATCCTTTCTCATTAAGGTGTGGTGGGTTTCACTTTTTTTTTTTTTTTCACTTTCCTTTTTATTGGTAATATATATATATATATATATTTTACGGGTTTCTGCAGTGTGGGTGCTGTAATTCCGCCGCAAACTAAACCGGTGAGTGATGGCTTCTTTGCAACACTTTATTGCTCTGAATTTCGGAATCTTGGGATTTGGATTTGGATTTGATTTTTTTTTTTTGGATTTCTAATGCTAGATTTAAGCAAACCATTTTCGGGATTCTAAATTTTCTTCTACACCCTAAATTAGCAAAGAAGATTTTGCCTGATTTCCCTTTTCTTATTTATTTTGCCGCGAGCTTTCTAGCTTCTATCTTTTCCTCCTCCCATTTCCTTATTTTATTTTAACAAAATGCTCATCATTTTTTTTGGTTTTAATATATATTATTTTTTTCTATGCTATTAATATCATTACCAGACAAATGTCCTTTTTGTTAGTGTTGTCCAAGTAATACTGCATTATTCACTTGTTTAAATTTAGGATTTTCAGATAAGTTCTGTAAAATACATGTATAAGTAAAATAGAGAAAGTGAAAACTGAACAAAATTTTAACTGCAGGGACCAGATTAATTTTTTTGCATATGAAATTGAAGCTTTATCTGTTGAAATGGCTAGGATATTGTCCAGTCTTTCAACATTGTGAAGCTAGGCTTTATATCAATTCCTTTGTTTACTTCTAGATAACGTGTTTACGAGTCTGCAACTTCAGCATATTCACTTAATAGTATAACTTTGTTATCTATTTCCCAATTAATTTCTACATTCATAGTGAATCTCCCTTCATTCTCTTTCTATCCTTAAAAACAATGCGGTGTGTTTTCTTGTATTCTTCCCTCTTTGAGTAACTTAAGGGCATTTTTAATCAATTTAATTAATTTATGTTTTTGGGACCTTGCCATTTAGGGTTATGAATTATGAGTAGCTAATTTATGTAGAATACCAAATTTTCTCCTCTTGATATGGGACAACATTCTTTTTATTGCCATTCATAATTTTTTTGTTCATTAATTTTTCTGTTTTATAGAGCATTTCAGCATTGGTCGTAGCCCATTTTACTTTTCATTTTGGAGCTAGCATGCGATAGTGACATTTTCATTGCAGGAGAAAGGTGATATTGACATGTCGAACTCGAAGGAATACTTCGATGGCCAAAGACCAAGTGCAGAGGGTAATGATATAATTGAATCTGATGTTGAATTTGATGATAGTGAAATTGTGGAACCTGACAATGATCCAACCCAAAAGGTGAGAAAAATTGCCAGAACCACGCCATTTGATTTGTTGGGTACGAAGGTCTCATATGTGCTTTTACTTTGGCTGAATACTTATTCTGATCCTCTTTTCCAGATGGGAGACCCTACAGTTGAAGTTACAGAAGAAAAAAAGGATGCTGCACAGGCAAAAAAATTAAAAGCTATGGATGCAATCTCTGGAGGTATATTATCATGCCATTGAAAGTTGTAAATCAGGCTTTCCCCTTGGCCGTCTCTTGCCAACATTTTTATTGTTTTGCAAGGTAATTTGGGTGAAGCCATCGATCATCTATCAGAAGCTATCATTTTGAATCCTACTTCAGCAATATTATATGCAACTAGAGGTATTTTTTTTTTCAAAAATGTTCTCTTGATGTCAGTGCTTGGTCATACATAAGTGTTTTTCCTTACCTTGATTTCTGAATAACAATGTTTTCAGCTAGCGTCTTTGTTAAACAGAAGAAACCTAATGCTGCAGTACGTGATGCTAATGCTGCTCTAGAGGTTAGTCATGGAAGTTCTCTGCACTCCGTATTGTATAGGCAGCAAAGGAAGTTTCAGATTCATTAGCTGTGATGCATGAGATTTCATTTTATGATAATTGGCATATGTGATGATCTAAATTGCACATGTTTTAGATAAACCCAGACTCTGCTAAAGGATATAAAATACGAGGCATGGCTAGGGCCATGTTGGGTCAATGGGAAGAATCAGCAAGTGATCTGCATGTAGCATCAAAGTTAGATTATGATGAGGAGATTGGTTCTGTGCTGAAAAAGGTTAGCTTTTGTTCATTAGGATGAATAATAGCTGTTTGCTTTTCCTGTCTAATATGTTTCAATCAGCAGGTTGAGCCTAATGCACACAAAATAAAAGAGCATCGAAGAAAATATGAATGCTTGAGGAAAGAAAGGGAGCTAAAGAAGGCCGAATGGGAGAGACATCAGCGACTTGAAGCACAAGTAAGTATTGTGCGGACATATGTATGCATTGTGTGTGTGTTTTTCGTTGTTTATATAATTTTTGATATTCCATGAATTTTATATTGAAATTCAAATAACCAAAAAAGATCTTTGTAAAATTTCTTAGAGCTTTTCTTTTCTTTGGTAAGGACTTGTCTACTCTTGGTTTTTGGAGACACCTATGTACCAGACGAATAAAAAGATGCCATTTCTTTTATTTGTCGAAGTTTGTCTAAGAAGCTTTTTTTTAGCAAATTTATCCATTTTTCTATTATTTTGCAGCCTCACTTTCTAACCTTGATTAAGCCATATGTTTTCCATGTTTAGCTGTCTACCCTCCTTGTTTTCCCTTTACTCTTGACCTCTTTACACCTCCTCCTCCACCTCTACCAACAGTTCCACTTACCACCTTTCGATCTAACGTCACAATTAGTAGAAAATTTTCATCTATAAGATGTACAAGCTTTAAGAAGTAAAACTCTCCTTTAGCTAGCCCATTAGACATACAATTGGATAAGAAACAAGGAAACTCTCCTTGTTTCGTTTTGCAAATTACAAGGAAACAACTATTATAATCTTGGAGCTCCCACTTGTCCGAGTTTGGTCTGTGTCCTAATATCATTTTTTATGAAACTATTTGATCGTCCTTTAGTAAGCATCAAGTTTTGGATAGCCAATGAATGAGATCTTGTTTCTGGAGTGGATGTGAGATGAGAAGAATTAGAAAGAGAGAGATTTTCTGCTAAATCAAATCCATTTGCTCTGAAATTCATGGTATTGGTGGGCAACAGGAATAGAGAAGAGCAAAAAGGTGGATTTTTTTTCTTTTTAAAATTTTCTTAGACCAAATAAAAATATTGATGCTCTGCATTTTTTTTTTCAAATTGAATGCAGTCGTGTGCATGGCATTTGATTGTAGCTTGTTATCATGGTTAAGGAAATATATAATAAAAATATAGAAAAGGTATTAATTTGAGTTGGGGGCAAAGCTAAAGACAAAGTACGACACCTTTATAAGTGACTATTTCTTATTTGCCTGATATATGAGTGGGCACTTACACTATGAGTCTAGCATGTAAAATTTTTGGCAAAATCGTATGGATTTATCGGTATGGAAGCGAGATAGACAAAACATACCATTTAAAAAATAGAAAAAAATAAAAATAATATTGAGCCCTGATTATGTAAAATGCAAAGCATGACATTCTAGGTTGATGGAAAAGCAAAACCAGTGTAGTTAAAAGCGCTAGCACCATTGTTTTGGTACGCCCTTGTATTGCATTAGGTGCAAGGCGCAGAAAATGCGCTTGCATGAGTAAAGTGAAGCACAAATTTCTTGTAAAATACTAATTACTAGCAAAAGGTCTAAGTTTATTATTAATCTAAGAATCTAACACGTATAAACCTATTTTATATTTTTAAAGGAAAGGAAATGGGAAGCTATATTGATTTAACACAAAAAACTAGTAAAAGAATGGAAAATAGCCAAATAACACAGTTGCAATTTTAGCATAAATTGCTAGACTTAAGTTTGTCATTATCTAATGTTAAAAACACAAAAATAAAGCAAGCAAGCAAGCAATAAAGCTAACATCAAACCAAAATCGGTTTCAAATAAGTTGAACTTAAAATCAAAATAATGTAGATGTAGCGAGCAAACTAAACTAAAATTTAACATAAAACAACTTCAAGTAAAATTAGCTTTAAAAGTCAGCCTAAAAGTTTTAAGCTAAAACCTGGCAGAAGTAAAACTAAAATTCTAAAACTCATCTCTAGAATCTTTGTTTAGTTTTTGACACATTCAACTACGTCACTTTCATATCCTTCAAATTCATCTTATTCGATATCATCCAAATTGGCTGGAATCCCGATAAAAACAGGTTGAGAATGTGAGGTACTTGAACTTACCCTAAAGTACCCAACTTTGATTGGTTTCTTGTGTTTCTAATGGTTCTTCAACACCAACTGCCTCTACTATTGTACCCCATGCCAATCAATTATCATCTTTGTCATGAAATACCCTATAATCTTGTACATCTCCATCGATATGAAGATGGACACCTACATTTCAAATTAACTGTTACATATAGTAGAAGGGAGAAGAATAGGAACATGCAAAATATTGATGAGTGATGATTGGTGAAGGTTGAATTGTTGGGATGATGATGAGGTGGCTTAATAGGACAATAATGAATAGCTGATTTTGACAGTAGCAGTAGAATGAATGGGATTGTTCCCTTAGGTCACCATTTTTTTTTATTTTGTTTTCTAGCTAACTTCTAAGTTGTTATATGGCTGTATATTTCCATATGGGTATCAATCAATGAAATATCAGTCATTCCCTTCCCCTCTCTCTCTCTCTCTCTCTCTCTCTCCCTTCTTGCCCTTTCTCTTTCTGTTTGATTTTTCTATTGTCTATCTGAATTCTACCTCTTCTCTCTCATTCTCCACTGGTTTGTGTTTGTGATTGTGTGTTAAAGTGTGTGATACCACTACAATTGGTATTAGAGCATCGAAGCTGGTGGAAGGCATTAGCAATTTATAAGTAGAATGACGAAGAAGGGTAACCAGAAAAACACATCCACTGGAGAAGAAATAGAAGAGATCGAAGGCCCAAAAAAACTTAACACTTTTCAAAGTTATGTCAATCTTTGTATTGAAGCACTCCAAAAGGAACAACAGGCCTCAAGAAACGAGCAACAACATACCTATGACCAACTGAGAAATGAACAATTGAAATTAGGAGCATAGATCAATTAAATGATGCAGATGCTACAAAATATGAACAAGGGAAAAGAGACCATGGGGGAAGAAAGACCCATCATTGGACAAGGGATATTGCCAACTCCAAATACCCATAAGAGAGAAACTGAAGAAATATTCGTGGCTAACGTTGAGGGGAGCTGAGGCTACTTCAATAAGCTCCTCCCCAAAATGGACCTACCTATGTTTGGGGGTAAGAAGCCCCGGTCTTTGGTTTGGAAATGCCAAAAATACTTTCGGATTTATGAAGTACCGGAAGAAAGGAAGGTGGAATTGGCCACTCTACTTCATTGGATTGGCTGAACATTGGTACTAGGGTTGGGTCAGCATGCACGAGAATAGTTACTAGAGAGAATTCTCAGATGTTGTGGTTGAGCTATTTTGTGATTCTCCAACAGAAGATGTGGCAGCCGAGTTTAACAAACTCGAGCAAACCAACAGCGCGAGGGAATCTTAGGAAGCTTTCGAAGAGAAGAAAGCAAAGATGGAATGGCTCAATTCGTACTTGATGGAAGCTTATTATGTTTCGAGCTTTTTGGGGGGACTAAAGGAGGAGCTTAAGGCGATGGTGAGAAGCTTTAAACCAACAATGCTAACGCAAGCATTCGATCATGCTCTGTTGCAAGAAGCGGCTCTAGAAGCTTCCTAAAATCACACTGAATCTAAACACTTAACCATACCTGAAACCTTAATAACTTGGCTTAAAGCCAAACACCTAGGCCCACGCACACCACTTATACCCAAAATACTCTGAACCCAAAACCCCTTAGCTCGTTCTCACCTAAATCCCAACAACACAAGAACTCCAAAGCCATCGCCACTTACAACCCAAGCAAAAAAGGATCAAACTCTTGCTTTTGACGTGGTGACTGCTACTTTCTCGGTCACCGTTGCTCCTCAAAACAATTGTTGGCGTTACAACGGGTGGAGGAAGAAGACGAAGTGAACCCAGAAGAGGAATGGTAGGCTGTCGAAGGAGGAGAAATAGACACTGCTGGGAAAGCCTTTCTCTTGTTGCATGTAATTGAGGGTAGCCTTGCTGACAACACCATTAAACTCAAGGTCTAGATTAAAAACAAACCAATGTTGATCCTAATTGATAGCGAGACAACACATAGCTTCATCGATTCCAAAATAGTAGATGAATTGAAGTTGCCAACAGTTCAAATCAATTCCTTAGACAATCACAGTAGCATATGGAAGGAAATTGGTGATAAGAGCTAAATATTTTGATTGTACTTGGGTTATGCAGGGCCTTGAATTTCAATTTGATGTTAGGGTACTGGAAGTAGGAGATTATGATATGGTATTGGGGATTTAATTGGATGAAGACTTACAACCCAATTACCCTTGACTTTGTAAATTGCAAACTGATGTTCCAAAAGAATGGGAAGATGGTGGAATTGAAGGGTACTACGGAGACGACTAAGATTAAGATGATGAGTGGCAGGGAGTCGGCCAAATTCATTCAAAATGGGTGGAGTGGAATTTCAGCTAGACTGTTTTCAATTTAGTTAACCATCATATACAAAACCAAAATTTGTGCTCTCTCTTCACTCATTGTTAGCCAAATACAATTCCATCTTCCAAAAGCCATATGAAGTGCCGCCATTTAGAGAGATAAACCACATAATTCCTCTAAAACCAAAGTCCAACCCCATCAATTTGAGACCATACAGATACCCTCATTTCTAGGAGGAGGAGATAGAAAGATTGACACAAGAAATACTTGAAACTTCTGTAATCCAACCTAGCCAAAGCCCATTTGCCTCTCCTGCCCTATTGGTAAAGAAAAAAGATGGAAGTTGGAGGTTTTGCATAGATTACCGCCAGCTTAGTGACATAACTGTAATAGACAAATACCCTATACCAATCATAAAAGACCTATTAGATGAACTACATGGGATAATAGTGTTTTCTAAGATCGATTTGAAGGCAGGGTATCACCAAATTAGGATGGAACCAGTTGACATCCCAAAGACAACCTTTAAAACACACATTGTGCACTTTGAGTTTAGAGTGATGCCCCTTGGATAAACCAACGTGCCAGCCACATTCCAAGTCCTAATGAACAAAATATTCCAGCCTCACTTGAGAAAATTTGTATTTTTTTTATGACATACTGTATTCAAGAAGTCATTGGAAACACACCTGGAGCATCTGGAATTGGTGTTCAAGGCTCTAAGAGAATGGCAACTCTTTGCTAAGATGGAAAAGTGTGTATATGGGAGCAGTAACATTGAGTACTTAGGGCACATAATCTCTGCAAGGGGTCTCAATGGATGAATCTAAAATTCAGGCAATAGTGGATTGGCCTACCCCTAAAACCTTGAAGCAACTCAGAGGATTTTTGGGTCTCACAGGCTACTACAAGAGAGGCATGGAAACATCAGTGAACCCCTCACTGAGTTACTAAAGAAAAATGCATTCAATTGGAATACATGAGCTCAATGTGCATTTGACAGTTTAAAGAAAGCCATGGTCTCTGCACCAGTATTAGCCCCACCAGATTTCAGTCAACCTTTTACCCTAGAATGTGATGCGAGTAGTACTGGATTAGGGGCTGTTCTTATGCACAAGGAAGACATATAGCTTACATATCCAAGCACCTCTGTCCAAGAAATCAATCTCTTTCAGTCTATGAAGGAGAGATGTTGACAATCATTTTGCTGTCACCAAATGGAGGCACATTACCTTGAGCAGGGGGAGTTTATAATAAACACAAACCATTAAAGCATAAAGCACTTGTTAGAGCAAAGATTGCTTATTTATGTGCTACAAAAGGGCATCACGAAGTTATTGGGACTGCACTACAGAATAGTGTATAAGAAACGGAAAGAAAATAGGGCTGCTGATGCACTTTCCAGAAAATTTGAAGGTGAGGAAGAAGGGACCCTCTATAGCTCTTTAGAAGTACCTACTTGGATGAAAGAGATAGAGAGGACCTTCAAGCTCAAGAACTTCTGATGTCAGTAGCAATTCAACCAGATCAAAATCCAAATTTCTTCCTTCGAAATGGAATTCTGAAGTACAAAAACAGATTGTATGTTGGCAAGACAACAGATTTGAGAAGCAAATTGCTTGCTTAATTCCATGAAAGCCCAGTTGGGGGACACTTAGGGTCAAGCTACGTATGAAAAGCTGAAGGGGCACTTGTATTGGCCTAACATGAGAAAATCAGTGGTAGAATGGGTTTTATACTGTGATGTTTGTAGTAGATGCAAGGCAGAGAATTGTCCCTATCCTGGTTTATTACAACCTTTACCTACACCTTCTTTTGCTTGGTCAACAATAAGCTTGGATTTCATAGTGCAATTACCTAAATCAAGGGGATACGGCACTGTACTGGCTGTGGTGGACAACTTCACCAAATCTGCTCATTTTGTTCCTCTTTCTCACCCTTTCACAGCAGCAACAATGGCTAGAAAATTCCTTAACTACATCTGTAAGTTGCATGGACTGCCTCAAATTATTATTTCAGATAGGGACAAGCTCTTTACTAACTTATTCTGGACTGAGTTGTTTAAGTTACTGGGGGTTAGATTGCACATGAGCACAACCTATTACTCACTAATAGACAGCTAGACTGAAAGGTTAAAAAGGACCCTTGAAAACTACTAAAGGTGTATGACCTACCTTCAGCCAAAGAAATGGGTTGATTGACTTGCCTTAGCTGAATCACGGTACAACACTACCTACCATTCATCTATTACAATGACCCCATTCAAGGCACTATGTGGTGGCTACAACCCCAACCCTCCCACAAATTTACCCCAAACCAGTAATGTTGCTGCTGTAGAAGACTTACTGAAGGAGAGGGAAGCAGTTCAAGCTACACTAAAAGTGTGATTTTGAGGGACAACAAGCATGTCCAGCAAGTGCTGGTTAAGTGGTACAACCTTCCTACAATTGATGCCACTTGGGAGGACTGTAGCTTTATTGAGAGTCAGTTTCCTGACTGTATGCATTCTTGGGGACAAGAATGGCTTCGAGAGGAAGGTATTATTACATATAGTAGAAGGTAGAAGAATAGGAACTTGCAAAATATTGATGAGTGAACTTCACATAAACCAAGTCAATCAACTTTCGGTGTGTAAGTCTATTTCTCCTTTTTATGTGAATCTACGAACAAGATTAAATAAAAATTAATCTCTTGAATATACATTAAAACTCTCAAATAATGAAAACCTAAGTTGTATACATGCTAAAAGAACACTTTCCTTTACAACCAGAAGCGCTACAAGTTAGGCTAAGAATTTTAATTGCTAGCTGCTGTAAATTAGGATTGGAGCTCCCAAAAAGTCCCCATCATTCAGCTGCACATATATTTTTCAACAATTAGTATGCGATCTAATCTAATAGTAATAAATTTTGATAAATGCTCAGTAAGTTAACAGACTTTAAAAGTACCTAATGCTCTTATTTCCTTGATCGAAATCGAACAACCAATAAGTTGCCAAATATACCTTTAGCCTTTGTATGTGTTCGCTCATAATTGAATTTTAGACAGCTTGAGATTGGATTAATTTTCTTGTGCAAGCATAAAGTCTTGTAGTGACCTCCTCATCAAACTCTATGACTGGGTTATCATAAAAAAAATCCTAGATCAAGGAAATGACTAACTGCATGTAAAGGTTGGCGAAGTTGACATCTCTAATTAATTTTGAGAATATCTTTATACTTGTCTTGCTTTTCATTGAAAGCTTTCATAACAGCTTCCTTGGCTCGATTCATTGCTTAATAGATGTATCCTGTTGATTCTAATAAAAAACAATTAGAAAACACACTAGTTCTGATTATATTTTTGTATATTCATTACTCCAAATACAATAAGTATTTATACACCAAAAAATGCACAACTAGCTACAATAATTTAATTCTACTATTAACCCACTATGCCTTAAAACTAATAGTTCCACTTATACAATAATAAAATAGCTAATCATTCTTATACAACTACTAACAACTAGCTATTGTCTGCCAACACTCCCCCTCAAGTTGGTGCTAAAATATCACACATGCCCAACTTGCAATTTAAAATGTGGAAGTTTTTATTGCTTAGTGCTTTGTTGAACACGTCAGCTAGTTGTTTATCTGATGATACATGAAATAGACTTAGAGAACCATCAATCAATTTCTCTTTTATGAAGTGTCGATCTATTTCAATGTGTTTTGTCTGGTCATGTTGAACTGGGTTATGAGCTATACTGATAGCAGCCTTATTATCACAAAACATGGACAAATTGTCTTCACTAAACAATTTTAGTTCATTTAGTAACTTTCGCAGCCATAGTAGTTCACAAATACCTTGTGCCATAGCTATATTCTCTGCCTTTGCACTTGATCGAGAAATCACATCTTGCTTTTTACTTCCCCAAGTAACTAAATTTCTACCCATAAGAGTGCAATAGCCAGAGGTTGATCTCCTATCATTAAGAGATCTAGCCCAATCTGCATCTGTAAACGCTTCAATTCGAAGGTGACCATGTTTGGAGAAAAGGAGACCTTTTCCAGGAGCAGACTTAAGATATCGCAGAATCTGAAATGCTGTATGTAAATGGGGCTCATGAGGATCAAGCATATATTGGCTCACCACTCTAAATGCATATGCTATGTCCGGTCTAGTGTGTGATAGATAAATTAATTTTTCTACCAATCTCTGATATTTCCCCATGTCAACTAAATCCCTATTCCTAATTGTAGCTTATGATTACTTTTAATGGTAGAATCTGATGGTTTACAACCTAGCATACTTGTTTTTTGTAGAAGATCCAGGATATATTTTCTTTGTAAAGTAAAGATTTCCCTTTTTGATCTAGCTACTTCAATTCCTAGGAAATATTGCACTTTTCCTAGATCCTTGATCTCAAATTCCTGTCAAAAGCTTCCTTAGTCAAGTTACTTCTTCTCTATCATTTTCAGTTACCACAATATCATCAACGTAGACAATGAGTAGAGTCATATTACTCTTAGAGTGCTTAATGAACAAAGTGTGATCAACATTACTCCGTTGATACCCAAAGGAGATCATGGCTTTACTGAATCTGTCAAACCATGCTTTAGGGATTGTTTTAATCCATATAAAGCCTTCTTTAATTTGCATACCTTTCCTCGTGTTTCTTTACTTTCAAAACCTGGAGGGGTTTTCATGTACAATTCTTCCTCTAAATCTCCATGAAGAAAAGCATTTTTACATCAAATTATTGTAGGTTCCAATCAAGATTAGCTGCACAAGTCAACAATATTCTGATGGTATTCATTTTAGCAATTGAAGGAAATGTCTCCTGGTAGTCTACCCCATAGGTCTGAGTGAATCCCTTAGCTACAAGTCTAGTCTTATATTTTTCAATTGAACCATCAACTTTGTGTTTTACGATAAATATTCACTTGCAACCAACTAGTTTCTTTCCAAAGGGAGAAGTGACAAGTTCCCAGATTCCATTCTTTACAAGGGCATGTATTTCTTCAACCATTGCTTCCTTCCATTTGAGATCATTGAAAGCCTCTTTCCAATCCTGGGGAATAGATACAGAAGAAACAGATAAGACAAAGGCTCTATAGGAAGAGGATAATGAGTTATATGAAACAAAATTAGATATGGGATGTTGAGCACATGACCTAACTCCCTTCCTATGGGCAATTGGCTGATCTAAATCATCAATTGAATAAGAAAATTGAAAGGATTCACCAGAGAATTTAGAAGAGTTTTCAGGATGTCGGAGTGATTCTTGACGTGGTATAGACTGCATGATGACATTCTCTATGTTATTTTTCCTTGAATATCTCTTCAAATAAGATCTAAACGCCTAACATTTTCCTTCTGAACCAAATTCTGCTCCCCCTCAATAAGACTCTCCCCCTGAATGGGATTACTCTCCACACTAAGGTCATTAAGACTCTCCCCCTGAATGAGATTACTCTCCACACCTTAACTCTCCTCTTGAATAGGATTATCCATATCAAGAATTACCAAACTAGGAATCTCCTCTTCTCTCTCACTCTCCCCTTGAAGAAGAGTTTGGGAAGAAGTAAAGTAGGGCACAAATTCTCTAAATATCCATATTGACAAAATATTTTCTAGACGGAGGATGATAACATTTATATCCCTTTTGAGTTGGAGAGTAACCAACAAATACACATTTAAGAGCCCTAGGATCTAATTTTCTAACATTCCTGAGTATGCATAAAATAAACACATCCAAATACTTTGGGAGAGACAATATAAGAATTTTTACCTTGCAGAACTTCAAGAACTCTTAAAATTGAGGGTTCTAAGAGGCATCCTATTAATAAGATAAATAGCTGTTAGGATTGCATCTCCCCAATATGGTTTGGGTAGGCTCATGGTGAACATGAGAGATCGAGCGACCTCTAATATCTGCCTATTCTTCCTTTCAGTAAATCCAGTTTGAGCACTAGTATAGGCACAACTAGTTTGATGTATTATTCCATTAGACTCTAGATAAACATGAAAACCACCATCCACGTATTCTTTACCATTATCTGTCCTTAGAATTTTAATTTTAGTATCAAACTGTATACTGATCATTTTGTAAAAAAATTGAAAGCAAGAAAACACTTCACTTTTTGTCTTTAATAAATATACCAAAGTTATTTTGGTACAACAATCAATAAAAGTAACAAACAATCTATGCCCAGACAATGAAGTGTTCTGAGTGGATCCCCAAATATCAGAATGTATAGTCATAAAGGAAACTATACTCCTATTATTGCTCAAAGGATAGGAGTTCTTTGTATGCTTATCAAATTTACAGGCATCACAAAATAAAGAGTCAAATGAAATCCCTTTAAATAAATA
Source organism: Garcia nutans (assembly GCA_947685225.1). Classification (NCBI taxonomy): domain Eukaryota; kingdom Viridiplantae; phylum Streptophyta; class Magnoliopsida; order Malpighiales; family Euphorbiaceae; genus Garcia; species Garcia nutans. Next base: position 35,220,169 of record CANTUV010000059.1, read on the forward strand.
GGGGTATTTCTTTTCTAAGACAAAGAATGATGGAAGTTCCAATTGTTTATGCAAATGTATTATCTCCTGTTTTATATCTTTATTTCTACCAAAAAGAGCTTGATTATTACCAGGAATATAGTTTTGACTTCCATCTAAAATGTATAAGCCATCTTGCAATCTACCACTGCTAATTATCTTCCCCGTTTGTAAATCCTAAAAAGCACAATGATCTGGAAAAAATTCAATTTTACAATTAAGAGATTTGGTAAGGGAACTAACAGACAAGAGGTTAATAGGAAAACAAGGTACGTGAAGAACTGAGGATAGTTTAATATTTGGAATACAGTAAACAGAACTTGATTCGGATACAAGGGAAGAAGACCCTTCTGTTGTTTGAACAATATTTCCTTTAGGGCATGGAGAATATGTTAGGAACCCTTTAAAAGAACCTATCATATGTATGTTTGCTACTTAATCTATAATCCAATAATGAGTATTAAGTTTAAAAAGAAAGGCATTACATGTTCGCACAAAATTGGAAGCACCATTTGCCATTTTTTTTTTACTTTCTTTCTTGTTTCTTTCAAGATTGTGGCAATTAAAAAAAAAATCCAAAAGCAATTCAACCTGTGCACAACCAATGAGCCAAGAAATAAAGAACATATCAAAAGAGTTTGATAATATAAAAAGAAACAACAGCTGTAAATAACTTCCCTACACAAAAATATCTATCCAAGCCAGAGATGACGTGATCAGCGTCGTAAATGGCGGAGAAAGAGTGAAAAACAGTGGCTGAAAATAGGCGTACGTGCCTCAACTGATGGAGCGTGAACAGTGGTGACAAATCCTCCGGCGACATGACTTTGGCGAAAGGCCGACCTCTCCACGACCTACCTTCCTATAGGGGCGATGAGCACAGATGGACGATAAATTTGTGATAAAATCCAGCAGCAGCAGAGAAACAAAATTCTTGGGTTTTAAAGTACCCAATAAAAAAATTGATTTCTTAGGTCTTTGAAGGCCTTGGTCGACGTCGGAAAAAGGCAGAAAAGGAGGTTGGGAGAAACTCTGGTGAGAAAGACGACCTGAAAGAAACAGAAAAAGTGACTTTTTGCCGGCAGATGAATAACTCTAGTGAACAGTAACTCACGTGAGAACTTCGGCGACGGTATCCAGCGACGAGCTCATGCCAGCCGACCGATCTCAGTAGGCTCTTCCTTTTTGTTAGTGCAGTGACAACAAACTTTCACCGGATGTGCGCCAAAGAACCACAATTTTCTCTGAATTTTTTTTTCTGCCTCTCTAAAACACTCACTGCCACTCAAAAAATTTTGAAAAAAAACTTAGTAAAGCTCTGATACCATGTTGATTCTAATGAAAAACAATCAGAAAACACACTAATTCTGATTATATTTCTGTATATTCATTACTCCAAATACAATAGGTATTTGGTTTATACACCTAAAAATGCACTGCTAGCTACAATAATTTAATTCTACAACTAACCCACTATGCCTTACAACTAGTAGTTCCACTTATACAACAACAATAAAGCCTTAATCCCAAGTCAATTGGGGTCGGCTATATGGATTCTTCTTTTTCATTCAATACGATTTTATCTCTTCTGATAGATGTAACATCATAAGATCATTTTAGACCACCTTTGACCAAGTCAGTTTAGGCCTACCTCTGCCTCTCTTAGCTATATCTACTCTTAACTTGTTCAGTTTTTCTAACCGGCGTATCGCTAGGTCTTCGTTTCATATGGCCAAACCATCTCAATTTATGCTCTCTTATCTTATCCTCAATAGGTGCTACTCCCACTTTTTCTCTAATGCACTCATTGCAGATCTATCCATTCTAGTATGACAACACATCCATCTTATCATTCTCATTTCCGCAACATGTATTTTACTCATGTGTTGTTCTTTTACTGCCTAACACTTACTACCATGCATCATCGCAGGCCGTTTTACAGTGCGGTAAAATTTTTCTTTTAATTTAATTGGCATCTTTTGATCACATAGAACTCTTGTAGCGCCCTTCCACTTCATCCAACCAGCTTTAATTCTATGATTTATATCTTCTTCACAACCCCCATCTTCTTGAAAAATAGAGTCAAGGTATCTAAAATAAGTACTATGAGATACTGCTATTCTGTCTAAAATAATTTTGCCTCTTTCTCTATTCTCGTTATTAAATCTACAATGCATATACTCAGTCTTAGTCCTACTTAGCTTAAAACCCTTAGATTCCAAAGTGCTTCTCCATAACTCCAACTTTTGACTTACCCCTGCTTGAGTCTCATCTATTAATATAATATCATCTGCAAATATCATACACCAAAGGATGTCATTATGTATATGTCTTGTTAGCTCATCCATGACCAAGGCGAAAAGATAAGGGCTCAAAGCTGAACCTTGGTGTAATCCAATAGAAACGGAAAAATCCTTAGTATCCCCTCTCACAGTGTGGACACTGGTGTTAGCTCCCTCATACATATCTTTCAAGACTTGGATATATCGTATAGATATTTCCCTACCCTCTAGGACCCACCATAAAACTTCTCTAGGGACTTTATCATACGCCTTTTCCAAGTCAATAAAAACCATATGCAAGTCCTTCATCTCTCTATACTTTTTCATCAAATCTTTTATGAGAAAAATAGCTTCCATAGTTTATCGACCAGGCATAAAGCCAAACTGATTTGAGGAGATACAAGTATCTAACTGCAAACGGTGTTCCACAACTCTTTCCCACAATTTCATAGTGTGGCTCATAAGCTTTATATCTCTATAATTTGAGCAATTTTGAATATCTCCTTTATTCTTAAAAATAGGTATCAAATTACTCTGTCTCCATTCATTAGGCATTTTCTTTGTACTTAAAATCTTATTGAACAAAGATGTCAACCATGTAACTCTTGTATCTCCCAAACATTTCCAAACCTCAATAGGTATCTCATTTGGTCCACAGGCTTTATCAACTTTCATCCTCTTCAACGCTTCTTTAACTTCCGAAAACCTAATTCGTCTAGTGTGTTTCACATTTTTCTTCGGCCTAACGTCTAAACCCTGAATTTTATCACTATGGTTACCATTAAGAAGTTTCTCAAAATAGCTTATCCATCGTTCCTTAATATCCTCTTCTTGAACCAGAACCTTATTCTCTTTATTTTTAATGCACTTAACTTGGTTTAAATCACGGCATTTCCTTTCTCTTATCTTAGCCAATTTGTAGATAGCTTTTTTCCCCTTCCTTCGTTCCAAGTTTCTCATACAAACTCTCTAAAGATTGTTCTTTTGCTTGACTAATTGCCTTTTTAGCATATTTTTTTTGCTTGTTTGTACTGCTCAAAAGCATCATTGTTATTACACTTGGGCAAACTCTTATACCATTCTCTTTTACTTCTTACCGCCTTTTGCACTTCCTCATTCCACAGCCAAGACTTCTTCGAGGGATGTCCACACCCTGTAGATTCTCCAAGAATCTTTCTAGCTACTCCTTTAATTGTTGTAGATATGCATATCCACATATCATTTGATGACATACATCTTCCTCCCACCATCCAGCTTTGACCAACTCATCCTTGAACAACAATTGTTTTTCACCTTTTAAAGTCCACCACCTAATCTTAGGACTATTGTTCCTCCTTGGCCTACTAGTCAACCTCTTAAACTTGATATCCAAAACCACTAACCTATGTTGAGTGGTCAAAGCCTCACCTAGAATAACCTTACAATCCTTGCATCGAGTTCGATTGGCTTTTCTTGTGAGTATGAAGTCAATCTAACTTCTATTTTGCTCACTTTTAAAGGTCACTAGATGTGATTCCCTTTTTATAAAATGTGTTTGCCAGAATCAAACCATAGGCTAAAGCAAAATCAAGGATACTCTTACCTTCTTCATTTCTAATTCCAAAGCCATACCCTCCATATACCTCCTCAAAACCTACTATGTCTTTTCCTACATGTCCATTTAAGTCTCCTCTTATAAAAATGTTTTCATCATTTGGAATCCCTCGCATAAGTTCATCCATATTATCCCAAAAATTTTGCTTGCTCTCCCCATCCAATCCAACTTGAGGGGCATATGCACTAACTATGTTAATGGTCTTATTCTGGAGCACAAGTTTAATTGAAATAATCCTATTGCTTACTCTTTTCACCGCTACTACCGTCTCCTTTAGGTTTCTATCCAAAATTATACCTACTCCGTTTTTACTTCTATCTGTAACTGTATACCACTCTTTTTACCCAGTATTCTCAACTTCTTTATTTTCCCTTCCAACCCATTTAGTCTCTTGAATACAAGCAATACTAATTTTCCTTCTCTCTATAGTATCAACAAGTTCTCTCAGTTTACCTGTAAGAGATCCAATATTCCAAGTTCCTATTCTGATCTTGCTCCCTAATTGTTCTTTCTTATGCTTCTTCCTATAAAATCTTTTACCATTATCTAAACTTGTATCTATCGTATTACTCTTATTATTCGTATTTTGGACTAACTTCTTTACCCACACCCGTTCATGATGTGAGAACCCTTGTTTATTATGCATCACATTCGGGCGTCGACATGGAGCGTCGCATTCGGGGAACGCCCTATACCCTTGCTTATTCTTCACTACACCCGGGCTCCGATGTAGCGCGTCGCAAGTAAGGAACGCCCCAACGATATTATTATTAGAATTCATATCATGAGATGTGACAAAAGTTTTATGTTGGCTGTCACCTACCGCAATCCTCCTCCTTTATCCGGGCTTGGGACTGACTATACACAAGAAACTCATATATAGGCGGAGTTTAGTAGTTTCACTTATACAATAATAAAATAGCTAATCATTCTTATACAATTACTAACAACTAGCTATTGTCTGCCAACATATCCCATGGGTGATTTCTTTTCATAATTAACTAATCAAAGAACTTTAACAATTGAAACCAAGACTTCCAATATGTAGACAAACACTATTTCAAAAAGAAGGCATCAAAGCTGTGTCTGTTACATGTTTTACTTTAGCTTCCTTTGTCAATTTGCTAGAAACCCATTCTTGTGAACTCAACATTGCTCTCAATGAGTGCTTATGTTTGTGAATGCATTTCAAATTGAGATAGGAAGTGCAGAATCTTTTTTTTTTCCTGGCCTAATATGCTTCCTTTGATTTGTGAATTCTCTTATCATATTCAAAACAATAGTATGATTACATAAAACCTGTCAAGTTCATAGTTCTCTCTAAAGTGTTCTTCACCTTGGTTATTTGCCTAATATCTTTTAATATCATGTCAAGGCAATGGGTGGCACAAGGTGTCCAATACAAGTATTCGTTAAGCATTTCAAATACTTCCTCACCCGTTTTTTAAAATTTTTTACAAAAAGATGAAGCATTAGTAGACTTTACAAACTTTGTTCTAGCTGGACAATTTACCAAAAAAATTTATACAACACCTATTGGTCTTATTAGTTCACTTCAGCCAAAATAGAAGAGCTGTGCTTATTTCCAAATTCCATGCATCCTTATGACTCTTTGATAAACCCATTCTTGTAAAGTAAACATTGCTTTCAACGAGTGCTTATGTTTGTTGATGCATTTCAAAGTGAGATGGGAAATGCAAAATCTGGTTTTTCCCGGCCTAATAAGCTTCTTTTGCTTTGTAAACTTTCTCATCATATACATTATCAAAAGCTGAAAAAATTAAGAGCAATGAGATTTTCTTTAAAAAATAGCCATGATTAGTGAGTGAAAATTATGGAAAAGAAGAAAAATAACTGAATGTAAAATAACCAAGAAAAAATAGCAAGGAAAGAAAATAGTTCTCGTGAAAAAACATACACCACTAGGAAAAAAGAAAAACAATGAATGATTCTCAAACAAAAGCCATCTGTGAAGAAAAAAAAAATATAGTGCCGTGAAGAAGAAAAAAAAGAGTTCAATTGTAGTAAAAATACTTATTTGCCCTTATATTTGTTGTTCATGGCTTGGGGAGCACAACATAGAATTCTTTTGTTGTAGTTTTCTATTTTAATAAGGAATTTGCCTTTGAAAAAAATAAAATAAAATAAAAAACTCTAAAAGACACTTAGATTTAGTAAAAAACTTTAGACTTTTAGACTTACTAAAATAAATTAAATTACGACTCTTAGATTTAGTAAAAGACTTTAGACTTTTAGACTTCTGAAAATAAATTAAATTACTAAAATGTACTCTTTATCTTTTGTGCCTCTTACATTCTCTGAAAGGCATCGCCTAAGCGCAAAAGGCTATCGCTTCATTAAATTTTCTTCGCCTTGGACATCTAGAGGCACTTCATGGTTTTTATGCGCCTTTGTGCCTAGGAAAGTGCCTTGCGCGTCTTTGACGACATTGAGCAAAACAATGGTGCCCCTATTCCTGTTGCCTTTCTTGTTAGCAAATTCAAGCCTAATTTTGGTCAAGTTCATATTGTTGATAGCATTGCAAAAATTTAAATGTTTCTTTATGGATTTACCAAAATTAAAGTTTCACTATAGAATTGAAAAGAACTAACATTCAAGCATTTTTGGTCATCAAGGCAAAATCCTAAATGAGAGCAACTTTGACAATTATGAACTGAAATTCTTTACTTCTCATCATACAAACCAAGATAGCTAGAATATTTAAGTTGTATGTGGCATTGAATAAATTAGTATGAATATAAATTTGAATTTTGTTGGCCTGTCTTATGCATAAGCATGATCTCTGTAACAATTTGTTCTCACTAACATCATACTTCCTGTTGCTATGATGCTTGTGTGATTGTGACACTATTGTTGTCTTCTTCTTCTTTTGAAACTTTGTCAATAATCTGCACGTGATATCAAATTATACTTTTTTTTTTCTAGAGTACCATACTGTAAAGTGCTCTTATTATTTTATGCAGGAACTAGAAGCTTTGTCTGCTTTAAAGGAGGGTATGACTTCGATTGTTTTTTGTCACATTCATGCACATGCATATGCATATGAGTGCATGACAAATAATCTCTTCTATTCAAAGATGATGGAGTTAGACTAAATTTAATTTTTGATGAGGCTGAATAGCATATTTATTTGCCCTTAGAACTTAGGTTTATGATTATTCTCTTTCTGATCTTTGACTGTCTGGCATTTGATTATCACTTGGTTATACATATTTTAGAATGAGATTTAATTGCAAAATGTGGTAATATTTTCTTGTTCTTGTGTTGCTGCATCTGTTTGCCGGAGAGTAACATGCTGATGCTCTCATTGGAATTTCAATAGATTAAATCTCTTTTTGCCTACTAATGCATTTTGTTATTAATTGCTAGTGGCATGTGAATGTAAGGATAATAGTGAAAACAGAACTCCTAGAGTCTTGGATCTGAAATATAATTTATTTTTACACGAAGCATTTTTGCTATAGTTAGTTTTGATTCAGGTTTTCCTAATTGACAACAAAAATAATTTGGATATTTTGCAATTTTGCTTATGCTTTCAGTTTATGCAGTTCATTCTTTCATTTTTTGGGTATTTTCATGTGGTCAATCCTTTTTAATTTCATCAATTTTAGCCTGATTTTGAGACATTAGCCAAAGTTGTAGATAACCCAAAAAGTAAATGCTTCTTTCCCAATCCAATTAGGTATAATGGTTTTTAAAATCTTTCTTAGATAAATTTTTGCTTAGCTTTTTTATTCTCATTTGATTGAATTTTAAAGCCTAGCAATTTCAAAGCAAAATTCATCTATCATGCTGCTCTATTTATGCCTTTCTTTTGTATACTTGTGTCTATAGCCCATGGTCATAAAAGCTTTTGTGAGATTTCTTTTTGGTAGAGTTGCATAACTTTAGATGTGTACTTGAGCAGAGCTGGGTTAGCAATTTGGAAGTTGGCCTTTATTGAGATGTGGTTTTGAACTTGTGTAAAGAATGGGTTAAAGAAAAGTGTATGGTAAGATAAACAATTAGAAGTTGGTATTTGTCCTTTATCGTGTTAGGTCATAGCCATTGGTGAACATGATTCTTACTAATGATATTGTGTAATTATTTTTTCTTAATGATAACTTGTTAATTGGCACATGTTAAGGATAAATTGAGAGAAAATTAAGCTGATTCAACCATGCTGAGTTAGATTTTTGGGTGTATCAATGTGGAAGATCAAGCACATCTAGGTTGCAAATACTGAAGATGAGAGATGAACAGAGGAAAGCATGGGATGATATAATCGAGAAAGATTAATCATTGCGATGATTTTTTTTTATTATAATTTAGCCCTAAAAGGCCAGTTTGGAGAAAAACAATTCATGATTCATATAACATAAACCTAAATACATTAGGATTGAGGCCAAGTTCAGTTCTGATTGTATATGTAGATGTTGGCCTCAATATGTTCTTTGGATACCCGTGCATTATTCTCCAAAGTTGCAAAAGCTTGTCAAAACAGAAACCTTGGCAGCTTCAATATGTATTTTAGGGTCAATCAATTTTAGCTCTTGTAATCAGAATTATCTGTTTCTTTTATTCAATACAAAGAGTTAGATTTATACAGTTATAAACTTGGGACAAAAGGTATTAGCACCTAACAAGTCTAGGGATTAGAATATATATATATAATTTCAGAGATGAGTCTGGAAGAAAAATTATAAAAATTCTTATTCATCAATCAGCTGTTTACAACTTTAAATAGATATAAAAAATAACTAACTTGAGTTCCTTAGATAAGTAGGACTTTTATTCTACTAGTTTAAATCTATCCAAACTCATCAAGACATGTTTCCTACATCTAAACCAATTCTATCTACACTCCCCCTCAAGTTGGTGCAAAAATATTGATCATGCCCAACTTGCTTAATTGATCTTCAAATTACTGTCTTAACAGCCCTTTAGTGAACACATCTGCAATTTGTTGAGATGTTGGAACATAAGGAGTATAAATTATCCCTTCCTCTAGTTTCTCCTTAATAAAATGCTTGTCAATTTCAATATGCTTAGTTCTCTCATGTAGAACAGGGTTATGAGCAATGCTTATAGTTGCCTTATTGTCACAAAACAACTTCATTGGAAACTCCACAGGTCTGTTCAACTCTTCTAGTACCCATTTCAGCCATAGAACTTCACATACCCCTTGTGCCATGGATCGGAACTCTTCCTCTACGCTACTTCTTGCCACCACATTCTGTTTTTTGCTCTTCCACGTAACAAGATTGCCTCATAAAAATGTACAATAGCCAGAAGTCGATCTTCTATCTGTAATTGAGCCTGCCCAGTCCGCATCAGTGAAGATTTCAATGCTCCTTTACTCATTTTTCTTGAAGAACAACCCTTTTCCCGGACTTCCTTTTAGATACCTTAAGATTCTATATACAACCTCTAGGTGTTCCTCATAGGGAGAATGTATAAATTGACTAACTAAACTTACTGCAAAGGCTATATCTGGCCTGGTATGTGACAAGTAAATCGGCTTTTCAACTAACCTTTGGTACTTGTCTCTGTCTATTGGAGTACCCTTTTTTATGCTTCCTAGCTTTATTCCTGCCTCCACAGGTGTATCACTTGGTTTACAACCAATCATGGCCATTTTCTCTAAAAGGTCAAGGATATACTTTCTTTGAGACACCACAATTCCTTTCCTTGATCGAGCTACCTCCATACCAAGGAAGTATCGAAGTTGCCCAAGATCCTTCACTTCAAATTCCTTCCCAAGGTTATGTTTCAGCCTCCTAATTTCTTCTAAATCATCTCCAGTTATGATTATGTCATCTACATAGACTATAAGAGCTGCAATTTTGTTTTTTTCTGATTTTTTTGTAAACAAAGTGTGATCTGTTTGACTTTGGACATACCCTTGATTTTTTACAAATTTAGTGAACCTTTCAAACCAAGCCCTTGGTGATTGTTTTTTTTTTTTTTTTTAGGACCCAAATCAAAGTACATTATCACCTACTTTCCAAATGCACAAATCACAACAACCAGTACATATATAATCCAATTATGAACTGAAAAATATTTAGATACTACGAATCCACGAAATGCAAAAAGTTACTATTACCATTTCGGGAAATATCACCAAAACAACATTATTACAACAAACAAACAGAAGAACAGATCTACTCCTCTAATCATTAGTATTATAATAGCAATAACAAGTAATTTAATTAATTGACAGAAAATAAAATGAAAAAAGTGTATCAAATAATAGTAATAACCTCAAAAGAGTAACCTCCGATTCGTAGCTTTTCGATCATCACGAAGTCCAGAATCGGATTCGTCGTGGAACCAACCGACCGACTTCTGCGCTTCATAGACAATCTGTGAAATGCCTTGTTGGACGGTGCGTTTGTTCTCTCGGATCTCTTGGATAGTAGCGGAGATTTTCCAGTAAAGAGGACGACCGATGTAGAAAAGGACTATTATAGCGAGAACCGCCATAACAACACGAAATGTGATCCTTGTTGTTGGCGAAGCCATTGTCTATGTTTGTGAGATTTGGGACAAAGTGTGCTCCAGCCCTTGGTGATTGTTTCAGACCGTATAATGATCTTTTTAGTCTGCATACTTTGGTTCCAAATTGTTCTTTGAATCCTGGTGGGGGTTCCATATATACTTCTTCCTCCAAGTCTCCATTCAAGAAAGCATTTTTTAAATCTAACTAGAACAAGGGCCAATCTAAATTTGCTGCTAGTGAGAGTATTACCCGATTTGTGTTGAGCTTAGCAACTGGTGAGAATGTTTCTGAATAATCCCCTCTGAATGTCTGTGTGAAACCTTTAGCTACCAAGCGTGACTTGCATTTTTCCACTGACCCATCAGCTTTATACTTGATTGTAAATACCCACTTGCAGCCAACTATGGTCTTTCCACTTGGCAAATCAACAGTCTCCCAGGTTCCATTCTTTTCTAGAGCCCTCATCTCATCCATGACCGATTCCTTTCACTTTGGAACAACTAGAGCCTCTTGTGTATTTCTAGGAATATCTGTACTTGAGATTTGTGAGACAAAGACATACTCTAGTATGATCATCAATAAACGTTACAAACCATCGTTTTCCATTAGGAGTTGGTATTCTATAAGGGGCCCAAATATTACTATGTATTAGCATGAATGGTTTAGAACCCTTATAGGGTTGAGGAGAAAAGACAGCCCTATGGTGCTTAGCCAATTCACAAGATTCACATCTCAAATCAACAATTTTATTCATGAATAATTCTGGAAACAAGATTTTCAAATACTGAAAATTTGGGTGTCCTAAACGATAATGCCATAACATAATTTTATTCTTACTATCAAAATTAGAAACAGAAGTGCAACAACTTTTCTCATTCTTACTATCAAAATTAGAAACAGAAGTGCAACAACTTTTCTCCCTTCCAATACCAACTTCATCATCCCAAATATAGAGACTACCATCTTGTTTAGCAACCCCAATCGTTTACCCCGAGATTAAATCCTGAAATTCACAATGAGAGGACAAAAAATTAATTTGACAATTACGATCAAGTGTGAGTTTGCTAACAGAAAGAAGATTATATGATAAGTTAGAGATATGAAGAACATTTTAGAGAGTTAGAGAAGAGGAAATTGGAACTGTCCCTTTCCCTGCAATTGTAGCAAAGGAACCATCTGGAATTCTCACTTTATGATTTCCTGCACATGGAGTGTATGACAAAAAAAATCTCGAAATTCCAGTCATGATCGGTGGCTCCTGAATCTAGTATCCAGAAGTTTTTTAGTTTGGAACAAAGGAGGGCTTTGGAGATAAAGTTACCTGATTGTGCTAAAGAACAAGAGGATTTGGTTTGAGATTGGAGCATTTTATACAATTGGTCTAGCTGTTCCTTTGTGAAAGGAAAAGAACTTGTTGGATTTGCTGACTCTTGTTCATTACTGACTTGACCTGCCTGAAGAGCTCTGCCATCTCCCCCTGCCTTAGAATCTCCTCCAGTTTTCCTCTTCCAGTTTGGTGGCTTCCCATGGATTTTCCAACAAGTGTCTCGAGTATGCCACGGTTTCTTACAATAGTCACACCAGAGCTTTGATTTCCCTCGGCTCTTCTCTCCTTCAGAATCTCCGCTTCTAATTACAAATTCAGACCCGTCATTGGAATGAGTTTCATCATTATTGTTCCTCAACATCACATGCTTTCGGGCTTTCTCTCTTTTTACTTCTGAAAAGACTTCTCGGATTGAGGGCAAAGGTCTTCTCCCTAGTACATGTCCTCTAACTTCATCAAGATTCTTGTTTAGTCCTGCCAGGAACACAAATACCCTACTTCTCTCCACTTTCCTTTGATATCTTGTACCGTCATTTGGGTTTTCCCATTTTTCTTCCTCAAATAGGTCAAGCTCCCGCCATACTGTCATCATATTATTGTAATAGGCAGTCACATCGCGATCTCCTTGCTGCATCTTCCACATCCGTGTGTTTAGCTCAAACAATTGAGCATAATTATCCAGGTCAGAATAGGTTTTCCGAATAGCTTCCCATACATCACGGGCTGTTGGCAAAAACATAAATGGTTTTCTAATCCTGGGCTCCATGGAATTAATCAACCATGCTGTTACCATAGAGTTTTTAGACCTCCATTGTCTAAACCTGGAATCATTCTCTGCTGGCTTTGTTACTTCCCCATTGAGATACCCTAATTTCCTCTTGTCGTCAATCACCAAACGGACGGACTGGGACCATTCAAGGTAATTTTTTTCATTCAGTTTATGAATGGTGGCTCTCGAACTATTGAGGACTCACAAGGCTTAACTGGGTTTCTGCTCCAGTTGAGGTAGAGCCGCTGGTGGTATTGGAAGAAGTGGAAGAAGTGCCCGATCCTTCAATGGCAGCCTTGAAGTTCATGGTTGAGCCTCAGGCTCTGATACCATATAGAATTTCAGAGATGAGTCTGGAAGAAAAATGATAAAAATTATTATTCATTAATCAGTTGTTTACAACTTTAAATGGATATAGAAAATAACTAACTTGAATTCCTTAGATAATTAGGACTTTTATTCTACTAGTTTAAACCTATCCAAACTCATCAAGATAGGTTTCCTACATCTAAACAAATTCTATCTACAATATATACACACACACACACACTAATTGTTCTTGTAACACTCTCTCTCAAACTGGAGCATAGATGTTATAGTTATTAGGAAGAATGACCGCAAATAGTTAGAATAAACAGTAGCAGAATAGGAATGAGAGAGATTCAGAGAAATTTGAGCAGAGAGGAAGAGGATAGAGAAATAGAATAGGAAAGACGGAGAGGATGAGAATGAGGAATAACCTGATTTCATTCATGATGCAATAACATCAGCAAATACACTCTAATATAGACACCTATCAACTAGAATACAAAAATAGATAACTAATTTCCTTCAATTTACCCTATTGACATATATTCCTCACTACTACTGCTACTACTACTACTACCATTTCTGTTGTACTATTCTTTTGTCCTATTAACAGCTCAATTCATCAATCAAACTCTTCTCAGTTTCTATAATTGCTCCTTTTCCTTTCTCTCTTTCTCTCATACGCAACAATGCTCCTCCCTTGAAACCATTCTTGTCCCTAATAATGTGCGAAATATGGAAAATTGTTGCTCAATGAAACTGAGATCTTCCCAAATAGAATCAATGATGGGCAAGTTTAGCCATTTGATCAGCATTTGTTGAACATGGCAGTCACCTCTCAAGATAACCCGAGAATTTAGAATTTTCTTAGGGCCAATTATAAAATCCCCATTGTGCTCTTTAGGTAGTTGAGTTATAAGTACCTCTTTAGCTCCAATATTCTTCTTTAGTAATGGAACATTAGAGAACTGGGTGTAGTTTAGAAGATGGTGGCAATAGAAGCTTATAAGCTATTGGACCTACCCTTTCCACAACATGGAGAACTAGTTGTGCATGTTTGATCTTGTGCCTTCGGGTTTATATTTATGTTCGTCATTCTCCCAGAAAGATGGGACAAGCTCTGCTCCTCTGATTGTCTCATTTTCTGTAACTAGTCTTTCAAAGCTATTTACACATTCATTTTCTAGCTAGCTGTCTCATGGCAGTGGATTGTTATAATTCATGGGGAGGTTCAATGGGCTGCCATCCCAGAAATCAATTTTTTTTGTTGTCATATAAAAAGCTGCTTTTATACTATGTACATGCAGAGTGGACATCTTAAGTAGTTCTCTGGGAAAAATACAGCAATACAGATAACAAAAACAAGAGAAGAAATGTAGAGTTGCTTATGGCTAAGAGGTTGTCCTAGGTGGCTAGATTTGGGAAGTGCTTTCTGCCGTAGGATGTGTGGAGCCTGGTGAAGTGGTGATTGAGTGAAAAAAAAAATCGAAAAAAGTAACGCTCATTACTTTTTTTAACGCCCATTAGTTTCTTGATTTTTTTAATTCTTTTTAAAAGGATAAATGAACAGGGATTACATTTTTGTAATGCCCGTTCATTTATTTTTAGAATAAAAAAATAAAAAAGCAGTCTCAATCGGTTAAAAGATAGAATTGAAATGAAAAAAAAAAAGTTTATGTAGTAATTTGTAAAAAAATGTTGTTTTGTGATAGGAGTGAAAAATGGGATAAAATTTAAGTATTTTTTGATAATTAAGCGAAAATAATATAGCAGAATTAAAAAATCTATTCCTAATATATCTGCGTTTAGAAAGATTATGGTTTGAACAGTGTATCATGGACCAGTAAATATACTGATACAGAAAGTAGAGCATCTTGAAGTTTCTAGGACATAACAAAGTGAGGGGTAGATATAGAAACATGGATTATATGGGGGTTGGTAATGAGAAAGTATTCAATGGCTCCATTTCTTTCTCTCAGTCTCTTTTTTTTTTCCTCTGATGCCAAACTGGTATAATGGAGGACATGGAGTTATATAAATGATCCCAATTAATTTCGGATTACAACTCCTATTGAGTTGAGTTGCTAAATTTTCTTAATAGTCTAAGAGCTGAAAGATAGATGTTGAAAGATAGATGTTATGAAATAAATTAAGTGCTGAATGTGGGATATTAAACACTTTCAGCCAAAAAGGAGTCATTCAAAAGATACATGACATTGATTGGTGGAAGTAGATCGAAGCTATTGTTTAGCAGTCTGATTTTAGAAGTTCCCAAAAGAATGAAATTAGACATTTGGAATAGCATCCTGGATGGAATCAAATATTTAAACTGTCCTTGGCAGATGGTGGATGAAATTTGTCCCTGCATGGATTTGGGGATTTTCCTTCATAAAATTGAGATGGTTCATATATCTTACAAATCTGTCCAAATCCATGTGCATTATAGGCTAATCTGTTTAATACCGATCTGTCACCGCTACCCTGGAAAAAGAATGTTTTTTACCCTTGAAATCAAACTATCGGAAAGATTCTTGAATCCATCGAAACATTTGGATTCATATTTTTCAATTCCTGTGCATTATCCATCTTTGTGTCTGAAGGATTCATTATGGTATTTATTAGACAATTTATGTGTGATTATCTTATTATGCTTTTGGCCTTAGGATTCATATGTAGGAACCTTATTAAGCTTTTGGTAATTGGTATTGACAGGGCAAGTAATCGGTATTCATTCTGTCAGTGAGCTGGAAACCAAATTGAATGCTGCTTCACGAACATCTCGTCTTGCAATCTTATACTTCACAGCATCATGGTGCGGACCTTGTCGTTTCATTTCTCCTCTTTTTATGAACTTAGCTGTAAAGCACCCCAGAGCTGTTTTCTTAAAAGTCGACATTGATGAGGCAAAGGATGTGGCTGCAAGATGGAATATTAGCAGTGTTCCTACTTTTTACTTCATAAAGAATGGTAAGGAGATCGACAAGGTAGTGGGGGCTGATAAAAATGGACTTGAATGGAAGATTGAACAATATGCGAGCTAGTTCTGAGTCAGTTCTTATTGTAAGAACCTTACTACTTGCATCTTCTCCTGTCTTCTTGCTTCTATAATCAAACTCAGCATTAATGTTAATATGAATAAAGTGGTAAAGGGATTGTAATGTTCTAAAATAAAATGATTAGGCTCAAGATATGTTGTCCCTGTTAAAAGTACACTGTGCTGCTATGTGCAAGGGTTCTGGCATATTTACCTGAGTTTTGGCTGCTTACTCTTGACATCACAGTAATTCAGATTTATGCTCAAGATATGCTATCCCTCTTAAAAGTACGTTGACGATTTGACATAAAAATTTGGATTGATTTACTTTTAGATGCAGAATCCAAGGAGTCTGGAAAGAATGTGGATTGTACGTACTGCAATGTTTGGGGGGCGTTTGGCTAGGGACTTGCTAAAATCTTACTTGTGTATTTTATATGCATGAACTTCATCAGAATAAGGAGTGCTTTATTACTATGTTTGCCTCTCTTCATTTGGCTTGGTGTTGGATTTAAAGATTGTTTTTATTTAAAGATCATTTATTTGGAAATTGTATATTTGTGAATGTATGGGATCTTTCTGATAATTTTGTTTTAGAACTTCTAGTTCCTCTTACACACTTCTGATCACATGACATGCTGCTATTTAAACTTATATACATTAGAGATTTGACATTACCGTGGTTGTTATTTAGGCCTCTATGCGTTTGAGATTTGACATTACCATAGCTGCTGTGGTGTCTACTTTTTTTTTTTTTTTTGTACACCTTTTGTCTATTTTCTTTGGACAAACCGACTACTAGTATGTCTCTCTATTTTGCCTTTTTCGTTTAATATTTTTCTTAGTTCTCATATGATCTTAACTAAAAGTTTGTTAATATTTACTTCCTACAGTTTATTGATATGTCAAGTTTAAAGGCCTCGGGCTTGTATTTCTAAATTATTTTTCAAAATTTTTCCTTCAGACAAATTTTTAGTGTGGCTGAAAAAGCATAGAAAGCTATGCTTGAATATGTTCTGGTATAGTATACTCTTGAGAGTTCTTCCTTTTCTTTTTCCCTCTTTGTGCAGCTGGATGAGTTGCTTGGTCGAGTTTATCTTACATATTAGCTCGCCCAACCCCTGGCTGCTGTGGCTCCTATGTGTGGTTGAGCATTGTCTCCCTTTTTTTTTTTTGAAAAAAATATATGAATGGTGTCTGACTTTTTTTTTTATTTCTGTTATTTTAGTGTATGATTTTTTTTTGTTGGTGTGTGAATTTTTGTTAATAGAAATAATTTAGTTATTTCGATCGATCCAATTTGCTATATGCGTTCGGTCAGAAAAATTAAATTATTTCTATTAATAAAAGTTTAAACACCAAAGTAAAAAAAAAATTCATACATCAAAATAACAAAAATGAGTTCAGACATTATTAATATAATTTTTTCATATTTTTTTTTAGTT
This sequence comes from Garcia nutans, assembly GCA_947685225.1. Lineage (NCBI taxonomy): Eukaryota > Viridiplantae > Streptophyta > Magnoliopsida > Malpighiales > Euphorbiaceae > Garcia > Garcia nutans. Next base: position 35,237,452 of record CANTUV010000059.1, read on the forward strand.
GCTTGAGCAATTGGCGTGTTAAAAAATGAGTTTTTTCTATTTGCCTACTTAACTACCCTGTGGAATGTCATAGCTTTTTTCTTTTTTTTTTTGACAGTAATTTTTTATTTTTAAAAATACCGCAGCAAACATATTATTCCAATTATATATATGTGCATGTTTTGTTTCATTTATATTTTTTGATGTTGAATTTCTTTTTCTTGTTTTATTTTTTTTTTCATTTTTTCTATTTATTTTTATTTATTTTTTTTAAAAATAATTTTTAATATCATATTCTTAATACACAAACATATACATAACACATAAAATATGCATATAACAAATAAAATTTACATAGCATACACTAAATATATGTTATATTTATTAAATATTTAATAAAAATTTATTAAATATCTATTAAATATTTATAAAATATTTTAAAATTTTTTATTTACACATCCGGACAATATGTATATATATACATAAAATGCACAAAACATTTATAATAAATGCATTTTTGTATATTATTTTCTTTTATATTTTTTTTATGGGTGTTCATTTGTTATTTGTAATTAAAATTAAAATATTTTTTTATAAAAAATAATATATTTTATATGTTGAAAATATAAATTAAAATATTATTTTTTTATTATTTTATTGGAATATATTTATAAATTTGAAAAAAAATAAAAATTTAAGTAAATTATTATTTGTAGTGAGAAATATATTTTTGAAAAAAATTTTATTTTAGTAAGAAATGAGATATTTTTAAAAATTTATTTCAATTTTTTTTAAAGTATAAATATTTTATTTTTTTAGTATTTTTAGAATAATAATTTTTAGGCACTTTTGTAAATGTCTTTTTTTTTTATGCTTAATATTAAGATAGATATTTTTACTATTTTGAATTTATTACTTGTGCAAATTTGAACTCTTTTCTTTAAGAGAGATTACTTAAAATGACCTTTCGTAAAAAGCATCAGTATATTTTGAACTCCTTTAACATTATATGATGCAAAATTAACAATAATGCCCTTTTAAAATTGTATAGGCGGACAATTAAAAAACATGCGTATGTATAGATTCTTAATTTTAGTCCTAAGTTGGTACGGTCTTAATTAAAAAATGCCAAAATAAATTCGATTCGATTTACAACTTCTAATAAGTCGGTTTGATTTTAAAAGGTACAAACTTAACTACAAACCCTAAACCAAGTTTTTTAGACGGTCCGGTTCAAAAAAAATTAAAAAATGTAAAATTAATTCAAATGGCCATAACATGAATTGGCTTATGTCGACCTGGATGTCTAGGTCGACATGAGCCAAAGGCCATGTTGACCTGGTTGCCCAGGTCGACATGGCCTTAGTCCATGTCGATCTGGCACACTAAATCGACATGGTCTTCAATTATTTTTTGTTTCCTAATTAAACTAGAATTTGTGTTAAGGACAGATTAGTATTAGGGTTAGGGTTTATGAGTGAGATTTTTTGGCCTATAAATAATGAGGTTTTAGACATTAACAGGGGGTCGACAATTAACATTAAGGAGATAAAACAGCAAAGCAGAAATGGCGAAAAAGAAATTAGCAACAAGTAGCACTCATCAATTATCAATCCATCAAAGGCAGCAACGCTGTCTTTGTCCTTGTTCAGACAGAGTCAACTGTGGTGGAACCAACGGGACGGAGGTTTGATTATAAATCTTTGATTTGTTTATGTTTATAGCACTCTTATGTTTTTATTCATGAATTGCTTAAGCATATGATAGTATTGCCACTTTTTCTTTTAAGTGTTTCGATTATCTGTTTTGATATTGAATCTTTCAGTAACTTAAATTATTAATTATTAAATTCTAATCGTATGTTTTATAAATCAAATTTTCCATTCATCCAGTAGCCTAAGTCATTGATTAAATTATAAAAAACCTTAAACTATTCTTCTGTTTTCAAAACTTTAAAACCCTAAACTATTTTTCCCAAAACTTTAAACTCTAAATTATTCCATTAAAGTCTCAAAACCCTAATTGTTTCCAAAATCTTAATTTATTTCCAGAATCCATATTTCTTCTAAAATGATAAATCAAAACCTTAATTTTTCAAACTCTCATCCAGTAAACCAATTAACCCTTAAGCCCAAATCCAATAAATCCCATAAATCTCTCTCTTAAACAGTAAATATCTTAAACTCTAATCCCAATCTTTTAAAATTATAAACCTTAATGTCTTAAGGTTCCAAAACGCTAATTTCATGATGTTAGCCCTAAACCCTAATTTGATTAACTAAAAACCTTACTACTTTTTTAAATTTAAAAAATCCTAATCCATCCCATTTTTTCAAAAAAATTCTCACAGTAGCCTAAATAATAATAACAATAACTCCAAAATCCCAAAACCCTAAATGCTAATTAAAGAACCCTAAGTTGAGACATAAACCTAAATTTATATCTTTATTTGCTTTATTAAATTTTAGATTTGATTATATAGTTTATTATATGTTTTGACTTATTTAATTTCAATACTTGATTTATTTAATTTATCATAGATGAATATTTTTATTATTATTATGATTATTATTTGTTTATTTTGGTATTAAAATTATAAGAGGTATGTTTTCATTATTGGGTACCTCATTAATTAATTTTCATATAATTTAAATTACTTTTATATTTGTGGACCAATGTAAAGGACATGTTTTCATCTTTCGATGGGTGTTCTATTTAGTTTTAGATATGGACGATGTAAGGACATGTTTCCATCCTCGGATGGGTGTCTATTTATTTGTTTTGTTTGGACATTGCTTTGATTTTAATATAATGATGCTTTATTTTAATTGTTGCATGTAGTATGGATAATATTGTTATATTTAAGAATTTTATAATATTAAGACCTGCAAAGGAGGCCGATTCTAATGAACTGGGCGTTGTAGGGGTGCTGGGTCATTTCTCACCTTCCCCACACGTATCCAACTTTTTGAATTCATTAAGGGGTTGGGAATTCCTTAGGAATCGAGTCATCCACCCTTTTCTTTTTTTCAACCCGTCCGGGTGGCGACTCTATTTTCTCCGGGCTTAGGCCCATGTTCTCTAAGGCCCCGAGCCTAAACAGTGAAGAAATCGCAAGAACCATTCCACTGGGAGTGGGAGCAAAAATTTCCGCTCACGACGACTCCATTGGGGATAAGAGAAGTTGATTCCGTTGGTCTTTTTATTATTCTATTCTTTCTTATCATGATATTATCCATTGCATCATATTAGATTGCATCGTGTGCGTGAGTTAGGATGCCCGTGTTATCCGTGTTGTATTATGTGAGGGATACCATACTTTCACTCAAGGTATAAAAATTGAGCATGACATAACCACTCATAGCCTTGTACCTTTTGATATATACTTGCTATGGGAACCTAAGCCTTTTAACCCAAAGACTAAAGCTCATGTAATTGGCCTAGTTACTTTCCTTAGGTTTTTACCCCAAATGCATGTTGTTTGACTATGGTTAATTTATCTTGGTTTAAATCATGGCTTATTTAGTTTATTTTTTTAATGACCTAATTACATTGTGAGCTCAAATAAATTTTTCTTTAAAGTCCAAAAGACCAAATCTATTTTCAAAACTTTTCAAGATGGTCTTTGGACATAAAATTTTTTCTAAAAATAAATCAAAAAAATTCTTTTCTCAAGACTCAAATAAAAATCCCGAAATTTATTTTTTCTAAAATCTTTTTACGATGGGCTTAGAAACAAAGTTATTTTCATCCAACCTTTTCTTACAAAGAGCATGCAAATTATTTAGGTCAATTACGAAATACCAAAAATCAATTGTGAGCTTAGTTTATACTAAGGATAATTAATCATGGGCTTGTTTTTGGCATGAATCATTAGTTACTTTTTCAAGTGAGAAATCTATTTATAATAAACCTCTTAATTTAGTTTTAATCCAATATAGCATAAAAGCTACTTTAGTTGGTTGAATGGATTAAAACCTAATTAATGGGAATTATCATGAACTGATTTTCATTTTCAAAAATATAACTATTGGTTGAAACGTTCGAGAGAAATTTTCGAAAACAAGATACCCCATGTTGGTATTTTGTTAACCATGTTACCTAGAAAAAGAGACTTGCCATTCGTGTGTGGAAGTTATAAGGTTGGAAAGAACGTCCTATTTATCTTTGTTTGTTTATTGTTTGTGCATATATGCATATATTTGCATCTCATATCATTAATCTCTTCTGGCTCACAACCCTGGATTATGATAGTTCAAAAGCTTACGACAATCTGACCTACGCCGAAAATGAAGAATCTAGCAATGACTCAATCACTTGCTCACCAAAAGCAATGGAGCCCGAACAAATTCAAAGAATGGTGGATGATGCCCTCAATGCCAAGATGGAAGAAATAAAAGAGGCCCTGACTGAGACCATGAAGAATCAATTGGCTGCAATTTTAGGAAACAATGCGAAGCATCTGCTATCACCAAGAAGCTAAAGGACAAAGGGGAGGCTAAGGTTGGTGAAGTGGCTTTTGATGATGACAAGGTAGTCATTGATGATGACAATTGGGCTCAATACTTCCAAGATCCTCAAGACAAGAAGAAAGAGTCGAAGGTTGTTAAGAAGACAACTGTTGAAAAGACCGAGACGTCCAATGTTGAGAAGATGATTATGGACTTGGAAAAAAAAATTTGAGAAGAAACTGAAAATCGAAGAGTTGTCCGGGATTGACAAACTGTTTGAACAAGATGAGGAGGTCCCTTATAAGTTCAAGATGCCTTCCTTTGCTAGGTACAATGGTACTGGAAACCCTCATCTCCATGTAAAGCAGTACACCACTGATTTGCAGTATGCCCGAGCCACTAAGGCTCAAACTCTAAGATATTTCATGCTCTCATTGGACCTTGTTGTCCAAAATTGGTTCAACACCTTAGAGAAAAGTACTCAAAAAGATTGGGACATGTTGTATAAGGCTTTCATTCAGAAATATAGGTACAATGTCGAGCTGGAAGTTACCTTGATGGAGATGAAAACCATTAGGTAATGACCAAATGAGAATTTTGTGGACTATGTGAAGAGATGGAGGAACAAGGCGGCTTTGCTCATGAAGAGGCCTGATGAATCGGATCAGATTAGAATGATAGTTAGAGGCGTCCTGCCTAACCTTCATGAGAGGCTATCTCACACCATGATAAGGGATTTCAAAGATCTTCTCCAAGCTGATATGCAAATTGAAGAATGAGAAAAAGAGAAGAATCGCTTTTCGGCAAGAAGGAATAAAAAAAGGAAATTATTAGCCTAACAATCAAAGTACACAAAAGGAAGCTGATGTTAATGCCACTAGTCAAGGAGGAATGAGCAGTTTTCAAAATTAGGGAAGCCGCTGTCTTGGGTTCTCAATAAGCTACAAAAGAAGGGATTGTTACAACCCTTGACTCCTCATCTTTTGCCTAATCTTCTTCCACCTAACTTTGATACTAATGCATTTTGCTAATTCCATCAAAGGCCTCAACACGAAACGGACAATTGTATGAAGTTGAGGCATGAGATCCATAATCTAATCGACAATGATAAGCTACCTGAACCAGACAAGCCCAATACCAAGAACAATCCTTTGCCTAAATTCGGAAGAGTGCCACCACCAGTAACCTTCATGGTAGGAAAAGGATTTGAAGAAGATTTTATTTTATCGTCCTTTCAAGAGAATATTGAAGATGTGAAAGGAGAAGAAGCTTAACTCAACAAATTTTCCTTAGCTTGAATGTTGCTTTTCAATTTTGCTTTCTTTAATGTCTAATTGGAACAATTGTGTTTTTCAAATTTAAAGTTGCTTGAAATAAATTATTTTTGTCAAAATTTTTGTTGGTATTTGTTCATTTTGGTGCTCAACCAATGAGGAATCTAGCTTGATAATTTATGAATTAATATATTTATGCATCATGACTTGAATGACTTTACTAGATGAGGGAATTATTCTATAGCATTGAGTTGTGTATGCTTACTTAGAGAGGGCTCCTGCATAATTACCTTTGTTTAGGTCATAGTTTGTCTTAGAACATACTTTGACAAATTTTTGAGGCGAAATTGAACTCTGCTTATTTAAGGGAGAGATGATTTAGGCATTGTTTGGTTAGCCAACAACTAGTATCCACCCAATTAAATATCAATCCCTAGTTGTCCCTTTAAGTCTTCATAAAATTTAGCTTTCTTTTCATTGGCTTACAAATCCCAACAACCTACCCTGAGCTGTTGTGATACTTTTGACAAGTCTTATGATTACTAAGATGAAGAGGCAAGAAGATCAAAGAAAGAAATGAATAGTCAAGACCATGAAGATAGTTGAAGTTCTCGAAATCATAAGGGTAGTTGAAGTTCTCAAGATCATAAGGGTAGTTGAAGTTCACTTGAATTAGACAAAATATCACAAATAAAGTTAGGACTGAAGCAGATTAATACCACTCCACTCATCCAATATTAGAAATACAAGTTGGTACAAATAGAATAACTCTTTTAGAGCTAGAACCAAAAAAAAGAAGAAAAAGAAAAGAAGAAAAAAAAAGAGAAGAAAAAAAAGACAAAAAAAAAGAAAAGAAAAAAAAGAAAAGAAAACCCAAAATGGTTCAGAAATCCAACTGAGTTCTCTTTTACCTAAGACAACAAAAGGCTTCCATTTAGTTTATAAGAATAGTTTGACTTGAATTGGTACAACCCAACCAAAGATTCGATTAAAATCAAAGAAAAAGGAGAAAGGTCACCCAGTTTTTGAAAGTTTTGTACTTGACAGTCCTACAAGGAAGAAGAACAAAATGCTAAAATGCTCAAAGAAAGGGAAGAGTAAGAAAAATAAAAAGAAAGAAAAGGGAGAAAAAGTAAAGAAACAAATTTGAGTACCAAGCTTTTTGCAAGGGCAAAGACTGTCCTAATCAAGATCCAAATTAATGCCAAGAAGATAGAAAGAATTTAGAGTCTAGCAAGATTGCTCCCAGCTGCCTAAAGTTCAAACAAGAAATTTATAATGTGAGGGTTTGTCCATTGTGTCACATCGACTCCAAGTTACAAATGGCCTTCATTTAACCCATGTCCCTTATAGACCCTATTTCATGTCTATCAAAGACCTGTTGATTTCTCTTGGTAGGTAGAGTCTATTAGTGGAGATAGTTTGAATAAGCATGCATATGAGATAGACAATATTTAAACTCAATGAGACCTTTGACCAAGTAATGTGTATGTGCCTATCTGAAGTGCAATAAGTTCTTGCCTAAATAGAAATGATTCCCGAGTTTAGTACGGTAACTAGAGTTGTCATGTTATAGATATGTTAATTTGAAAAATCAAGTCCTGAGGTAAATTGACATTAATTTGGCAAAGCAACATTTGATTTTAAAATCAAAATTCGAAATTGAAAAAAAAGAAAAAAAAAAGTTATTACAAAGCCTTCAAGCTAAGGGGAGTATGTTGAACCATTAAACCTCAAAGGACACATTGGGCAAAGTAAATAATTATTGGCAAGGTTATGAAGAAGCTACCAACTGACATGCCAAAACATAGCTTGGAATGGATGTATCTCTGCTGCTCGGGGCCTCCGTTATTCATGTTTTCAATATCTCGAAGATAAAATGTAACACCTCTATACCCAATATACGTTAACGATGGCAGCAAACCCAACGTATAACAATGGTAGAGAACTCCTTGAAACTTGATAATCACCTCCTACGGAACCCAACGCCTATAAAGAGGCGCGAACTCACTATGAATGAAGGATTTAGTTGGTAAGAAGAAGGAAAATGCCACAACTCTTGTTGATAAGTAAACCTAATTCTTGATGCAAAGAAAGAATTAAAGAATCCACTCTAATCTCTCTCACACGAAAATTCACAAGAAGAACATGTAGAAGAATTTGAAAATTTTTATTAATTGTTGTATGTATATGAAATTCGGCCTAATAGTGCCCTTAAATAAGGGTTACAAAATTCCTAATTGCATATGGAAAATTAAGACTAAAACATTCCTAATTGCATAAGGAAAACAATCCTAATTGCATAAGGAAAACATTCCTAATTGCATAAGGAAAACATTCCTAATTGCATAAGGAAAACATTAAGTATGGAAACAAAATCCTAATCCACTAAGGAAAATATAAAGTATGGAAACAAAATCCTAATCCACTAAGGAAAATATAAAGTATGGAAACAAAATCCTAATCCACTAAGGAAAATATAAAGTATGGAAACAACCAAACTAATCCCTTCAAAATAAGAAACGCCCCACACTATTTGGGCTGTCCATGGGCCTTAAATTACTTCCCAAGGCTTTATATGAACCCCCATGGACCTTTCTTGCACGTTGGACCTTTCTTTATCTAGCCTTTAGCTTCCACACTAAGCATCATAATCAGCTTTGGTGTGTCTTCTTCAAGCTCTATCTCCATCTTCTTGAATGATAATTCTTGAAGCTCTTTGGAAATCTCTTCTTGAATATGCAAAGCCATACTAGCTTGATATCTCTTTGCCTTGCTCCTAGTGATTGGTCCACTTGCTAGCTTCAAGGGATCCTTTCTTGCATCATTCTCCCCCTCTTCAAAAAGATTTGTCCTCAAATCTGCATCATCAAAAGGAGAAAGATCACTTACATTGAAAGTAGCACTAACATTATACGTACCTGGTAAGTCGATCTTGTGCACATTGTCATTAATCTTCTCCAGCACTTGGAATGGGCCATCTCTTCTTGCTTGCAACTTGTTCTTCCTTTGGTTAGGAAACCTCTCTTTTCGAAAATGCACCCAAACCCAATCTCCTAGTTGAAACTTAATCTCACGTCTCCCTCTATTTGCAGAATCAGCATATCTCTTGTTCCTTTTCTCAATATTCGCCCTTGCTTTCTCATGCATTTCTTTCACCAATTTAGCTTTCTTCTCACCATCTAAACTAACAAGCTCATGAGAAGGTAAAGAAACAAGATCCAAAACTGTTAGTGGGTTAAAACCATAAACAAGCTCAAAAGGTGAATATCCTGTAGAAGAATGAATAGCACGATTATAAGCAAACTCAATAAATGGCAAACAATCTTCCCAAGAACTCAAATTCTTACCCACTAAAGCTCTTAACATGGTACCTAAAGTTCTGATTACTACTTCTGTTTGTCCATCTGTTTGAGGATGACAAGTGGTGGAAAATAACAACTTGGTACCTAACTTTCCCCAAAGCACACGCCAAAAGTGAGACAAAAACTTGGTGTCTCTATCAGAAAATATGGATTTTGGTATCCCATGAATTCGAACAACCTCCCTAAAGAAGAATTCAGCCACTAAACTAGCATCATCACTCTTATGACATGGGATAAAGTGTGCCATCTTACTAAACCTATCAACAACCACAAATATGCTATCTCTCCCCCTCTTAGTCCTTGGTAATACTAAAACAAAGTCCATACTAATGTCCATCCAAGGAGAACTAGGAACGAGTAATGGCATATACAAACCATGAGGCATAGATTTAGACTTAGCTTGCCTACAAGCCAAACAAGCCTTACAAATCCGAATTACATCCCTTTTCATATTTGGCCAATAAAAGTGTTCATTCAACATGTCTAAAGTCTTATCAACTCCAAAATGCCCCATCAAACCCCCCACAATGAGATTCTAATACTAGCAAATCTCTCATAGAACATCTAGGTATGCATAATTTCGAACCCTTAAACAAAAACCCATCATGTCTATAGAAAAAATTAAAAGCACCATGCTCACAAGCATCATAAACATTGCTGAAATTAGAATCACCAACATATAAGTCCTTTATACATTCAAATCCAAGCAATTTAGTACTCAAAACATTAAGTAAAGCGTACCTCCTTGAAAGTGCATCTGCCACTACATTGTCTTTACCTTGCTTGTATTTGATCACATAAGGAAACTTCTCAATCTTCATAACCCATTTTGCAAGTCTTTTATTCAACTTGCCTTGCCCTCTCAAATGCTTCAATGATTCATGGTCTGAATGGATCACGAATTCCTTGGGCAGCAAATAATGCTCCCATACTTCCAATGTTCTCACCAAAGCATATAGCTCCTTGTCATAAGTTGAATAATTAAGCTTTGCTCCATTAAGCTTTTCACTAAAGTATGCAATGGGCTTCTTCTCTTGCATTAAAACAGCTCCAATACCTACACCAGAAGCATCACATTCAATTTCAAAAGTAGAATCAAAGTTAGGTAAAGCTAAAATGGGTGTAGTAGAAAGCTTCTCTTTCAAAGCATCAAATGCTTCTTGTTGCTCCTTGCCCCAAACGAATCCCACTTCTTTCTTGATTATGCTAGTTAAGGGGGCTGCCAATGTAGAGAAATTAGGGACAAATCTCCTATAGAAGCTTGCCAATCCGTGAAAACTCCTCACTTCTGTCACACTTGAAGGATTCGACCACTCTTGGATAGCTTTCACCTTCTCTTGATCAACTTCAATTCCCTGCATACTTACAACAAAATCAAGAAAAACAACCCTATCTAGACAAAAAGAACACTTCTTAAGCTTAGCATAAAGGTTTCGCTCCCTAAGGATTTCAAGCACTTTCCTAACATGTTCAACATGTTCTTCCTCAGTTTTGCTATAAATCAGAATATCATCAAAGTAAACTACCACAAACTTACCTAAATAATCTCTCAAAACATGGTTCATTAATCTCATGAAAGTACTAGGTGCATTAGATAAACCAAAAGGCATAACTAACCATTCATACAAACCATATTTTGTTTTGAAGGCAATCTTCCATTCATCTCTAGGATTCATGCGAATTTGATGATAACCACTCATAAGATCAATCTTTGTGAAATATTTCGCCCCATGCAATTTGTCCAACATGTCATCAAGTCTAGGAATGGGATGTCTATACTTCACAGTAATCTTGTTCACAGCCCTACAATCAACACACATCCTCCAAGAACCATCTTTCTTGGGTACTAATAAGACTGGAACGGCACAAGGACTAAGGCTCTCGCGAACCAAGCCTTTCTCCAAAAGCTCTTCAACTTGTCTTTACATCTCTTTTATCTCCATAGGATTGCTCCTATATGCTGGCCGGTTTGGAATTGTAGAACCGGGTATGAAATCAATTTGATGTTCAATCCCTCTTAATGGCGGCTAACATTTCAACCTTATTTGATTCAAATCAACAATTAACTTATCGAAATTTTTCATTGGATTTTACAATATATACCTATATATATAACCTAATTCCATTAGGTCAAACTTATATTCAAATTCTTGTCTTTGCAAATTCATATATTCACTCAATAAGAATTATGCTTACAAATATACATTTCATTACTTCAAACATTATATCATCATTTCTCATACTCATACCAAATTTATCAATATAGCCAATAACTATAACCTCATAAACGAACTTTCCCCAACCAGGTCGGTTGCCCATTGGGCCTCAGGCCACTGCCAATCCCAGGGGTCCGCAGGAGGCAGATAGGTCCGTTCATTTATCTTTTCATAATTCATTTCTCAAAATCAATTAAGCACTATACCTTAATTGTAATTCATTTTCAACCATCATGGTTTCTCATCACATCAAAATAGTATACACATATATCATCAACTATATAGAACATCTCAGTATTCAATCATATCTTTTAACCAATATGTCTAGAAACATAGTTATCAATCTCACCAAAACTGTATTACAGGTATATCATCTCAGCTCTAAAACTGAAGATAATAAAACTAACCAACTAATCACACTAACCAAATTATATAACCATAATATATTAACAATCACACTTGAGATTTGTAAATCAATATCATTCTTCTATCATTCGAATTCCAGTCTTTACGACTATAATGCTAGATTGTATCACAAAAATTATATATTTATCCTCTAAACTTTTATTACACCAAGAATTAACACATTTTAATTCTATCTCAAAACAGTTTGCTTTTGACTATTTAATAATCATTAACCTAACTCATATGCAATAGTGTTATCGTTAACATTTTCTATGCCCATCCTTCATTCAGATACAAATCTTACACAAGTTCCTTTTATTACTCCATCTCTTCTAAAAATTCCAAATATACAATTCCTTCCTTACAATTTCTTATGATACACTTATACATAAAACATTTCCACACATAAATACTTTGAGTTCCAAAACATTTTATGATAGTCTCATTTAGTTATTACCATCACAATCTCACTATCCACTATTACCCAAATCCATTTTCATCATCTATTTCATCACATAATCTAATCTACAAAAATTAAGATTTAATCTCTATTAGGTCCACTACTATATGCAATCTCATTTCTAATACCATTAAACATGTAATGGTATAAAATAATAAACATGTTATATACACCTTCATAGGTCACATTTATAGTGTGACATACTTCCCACCTTTCTTACATATAACCATTACATTCATGTCGAAAAGTTTATCTCACATATCCTCTTTATATATACATATAATTATGCAATTTATTAAATTCCTCTTTTGCATATAGTTTATACAAATTTAATATTTACCACTTTCCTTTGACTATCATCATACTCATTTGTTTATCATAACTTAAGTTATTCATTAGCTTCAATAAATATATACACTCTACTTATAATATTATTTCACAAGGAGCTTAATCACATTTCCAATGTGATATCTCTCTCACATTTGTTTATAAATATCTTTAACACATCTTTCATAATCATTTTCATCCTTTCCAATCAAATTACTTAAAGTAACTCATTCTTTTGCTCAATTCCTTTTCTTTCATTTCAAACAAAATTTTCCTACTATCAATCACATCTCCCAATTCCTAATACTTTCATGTGCACTAATATTCATTTCATATATCTCATGTAAATACATTAAACTATTAATATTTAATTGCTCTTTATTCACATTCCATTAAAACTATAAATTTTCAACTTACTAATTTACTTAAACTTCAATTTATTCATCTCATTCTCTTAATATCAACTTTAAAACATTTTATATGTATATACCACAAAGCAACATCAAAACATATATGTTTCACCATTATTAAACTCATTCCAAAAATCTAAATATCACATATCATCACCATTTACATGAGCTTTCACAATATTCAAGCATATCACATTTCTAATATTGAAATCACCATGTTTGCATTAAAATAACAATACAAACAACACCTATATCACTTCGTACTTAACCAACATCATCTCCTTTTCTTTTAAACAAAACCTTAGCTTTATATACCCCAAACTTTAAATAGTTACACTTTATCTATATTAATCAACTCATTCAATATTCCACCATACTCTCTTCCTTTAAATAACATATCTTTCCATATTAACAATCTCACAATATTTCCTTTTTCTAACAAACCAAACATAATCTTTGTTATAAAGAGATTCAAAGCGTAGAGGAAAGGGTACATACTCTAATCTTGATTTTATTTTCAACTCATTTTCAACTTTATTCTTCTAGCCATTTCTTTATTTTACAATCACTTTTCAATAATCAATACTTCAAAATTTACCTTCCTTAATTAAACTCCCATTCTTGAATTTACCAATTACACTTGTACAAATTTTTTCATATCATTTCTTTTTCCAATTATTACTTTCATATAACATTTTATTCACACACTATCATCCATCTCATATAATTCAAATACATCACAAATCGCATAATGCCACGTTCGAGACCAACCTAGGTATGAATGCATATGCATGTATTACAAATTTCATTTCAAAACTTTTCTTTTTACTTCTCTTTAAGCTTTTCAAAACTTTCTCTTTTTAATTTTTACTTAGGCCGAGAATCTCGAACCTAAGCTCTGATACCAAAATAATTGTAACACCCTCATACCCTATATAGGTACTATACATATACCTAGTATACATACAATACATATATAGAGTGTAAGAATGTCACTTCTAGTTTTAATTTAAAAATCTTATCCAAGTTCAAACAATACTATCTTTAGATTTTAATAACATTTAATAAATCATTATAAATATAAATATATGATTGTGAATAATATAACAAAATTAAACTTTACATGTATGCATCACCTTCTAGTTGGTCTCGAAACACTCTTACCCTTCTCGTGGCATAACAACTTAACTTCCGAATCAACCGCATAATCACCTGCGCGATCACACAACCGCGCTAAGCCCGAGAGCTTAGTAATACAAAACATTCATATAAACATACATTTCATAAAATCATATTTATATATTAACCTTACATATCTTTATTTATTATCATGTTTTCCCATTGTGAATACACTTTTCATATATATACTTTTACTAATGTTTTATTCATAATTATATACACATACACTTCATTTCAATAATTCACAATTCAATGACTACCCAAAACCTTCATGAAGCAATATTCAACATTTCCACATCCATATACATTTACACATCATGTTATAATTTTATAAGCTCATCATTCAACATAGCTTCTCAAGATATATTCACTTTCAATAATTTGCTTAAATATATTGTATACATCTCATTCCATGATTATCATCACATATTTCAATCCATGGTTCACATTAAAATAAAGACAACATATATCTCATTATTCATTTACTCCATTATTCAACATTATTCATTTATTCCATTATTCAATAATCCATATATATATACAAACACAAGCATGGGCCCAAAACACTAATATGCCATTCCACTTTCAGAGTTAATGTTTTGGTTTAATTTTCACATTTATCATTATCCCAACTAGGCTTCAAGGATTAAGGTTCAACCAAGCTTCAAGGGGAACAAAGCATGCTAAGTATCAACCCAACTTGGCTTCAAGAACCAATCCAACCTAGCTTCAAGGGTTGTAACATCTCAATTAGGCTTCAAGGATTAGACCCAACCAAGCTTCAAGGGGAGTAAAACATGTTAAACTTCAACCCAACTTGGCTTCAAGGATCAAATCCAACCTAACTTCAAGAGATTGTTACTATCATTAGGCATGCCACCAATAACAAAACTCTGAAAATGAATAACATATTAGACACACACAATTCATTTATTATTTCATTCTCAATTCCATTTCCAATTCTCATCATAATATAGGCAAACATGCCCCATTTATCTCAATTGAACCATCATAGCCAATCACAATGGCTTCACATTTCATTTCACAATATAACACTTCACTATTCAAGTATATATATATATATATATCATCAATGATATTGAATATCAATTAAACAAACATATCATATAAACATGCTTCAATCATATCATTTACATCATTATAGCTTATAACATTAATTTCACACATCTCCTTATATCTCAATTGTATTGCAATTTATAATAAATTATATTGCACATACCTTTTAATGATCCTCATATCTTCCACTTGCAATATTTCCTCATATCAGCATCTTTTTCACATTTCATATTTCATTAATAATATATATATATACATAGCAATTTACATTATTCATAAGCATCAATAATATAATAGATTACTTAACACATTTATAGCTAAATGTGTTAAGATCTAAGAGTATATAAACATACTCAATCAAATAGGGTTTGTACTTACCTTATGTACCACTTACACCAAACTACACACTTCCTTTTTCAATTACTCTTCACCACTTGAATTAGAGCCATCCATTTTCTTCACAACCTATTCCATTCAAATAATAAAATATATGAATCTCAATACAATTATTCTTAAATTAATCACATACTAGACCTTTAGATTACAAATTACAAACCGACTTCTCTCTCTAGGGCCCCACGGCCGTGGCCTACCATTCCCCCACGGGCGTGGCTTAACAACCAATTCTGCCCAAATGCTCTAAAATGGCCACGGTCGTGGCCTTCCAATCCCCACGGCCGTGGCATATAAAATGAATCTGTTTCTTGTGTTCAACACCTCCACGGCCATGGCTTCCAATGGCCACGGTCGTGGCAGCCAATGGCCACGGGCGTGGCACCCAAAATACCTCTGTTTCCGGACCAAACACATGTATTCTATGTTTTAAACTCCATTAAACACAAACATACATCAATCATACATCAATTATTCAATTCTCCAACTAATACATATTAAATCCTTACCCACCAATTTCACTAATCCTTCATCATCTTCACAAATAACCATTTAAATCTATATATATCTTTCAATCTTTCACTATCATCATCTTAACATATTAACTACCTCAAATCTTAACAATTCATCATCATCCTCTCTCTCTCTCTCTCTCTCTCTCTCGACCACAAAGAAGAAGAAGCGGAAGAAGAAGAAAGAAACTTCTTGCTTCTTCCGTTCTTATCTTATATATATATATAAATAATAATAATAATAATAATAATAATAACAATAACAATAACAATAACAATAATAATAATAATAATAATAATAATAATAATAACAATAACCATAACAATAACAATAATAATAATAATAATAATAACAATAACAATAACAATAATAATAATAATAATAATAATAATAATAATAATAATAATAATAACAACAACAATAACCATAACAATAACAATAATAATAATAATAATAATAATAATAATAATAATAATAATACTTTAAATCTCCACCACATATTCTTTCTTTGACTTTCTTCTTCTCTTTTCTTTTTGTCCTTATTATCATTATTATTATTACTTAATTATACAAATGTATATACAATTCACTTTCCCTACACCATTTTATATCCCATATATATATATAATGTATATGTATATGTCTTATATATATATCTTTATATTTCCCATATACACATATACATTAAATCCAAATACAACAACAATAACTCCAAAACTCTTAGGGTCTATTCCGGGATATTACATGTAGCATTTAATTTCCCTACTTGGAGTAGGTCTAGAAGGTGTTTCCTTGGCTGTTTTTGCATCCCCATCATTCGGCTTCTTGAAATTAGGATTGTAGGAAGAATTCTTTTAGAAAGAACCCTTGTAATCCCCTTTGTAGGAACCTCCACTCGAACTTGAACCCTTGAAGTTTGAAAAATTTCCACTAGCTTTAGAGTAGCCAGTTTTCGAAATAGCTTTATTCTTCAATCTTCTCTCTATCTTCATGGCCTTTTGAACTAACTCTTCCATTGTGTTGAATTCATACATCTCCAATTCATTGGCTATGTTCAAATTCAATCCCCTAAGAAATCGTGACATCTTCTTGTCTTCATCTTCATCAATATTTGCCCCAGCCATGATCATCTCCATCTCTTTGTGGTACTCTTCCACACTTCTTCCACCTTGAACTAGTCTTGCTAGTCAATTGTACAAATCCCGAATGTAGTGAGATGGTACAAATCAGCTTCTCATTAGTTCTTTCAAGGTTGACCATTCAAGAATAGGCCTCATACCTTTCCCTCTTCTATTAGCTTTCAATTGATCCCACCAAAAGGTAGCATACCCTTTGAACTCTACGGCTGCCAAAACTGATTTCTTCTCTTCGGTGTAGTTATGGCATTCGAAAATCTGCTCAACATTCCTCTCCCATTCTATGAACTCTTCTGCATTGTTCTTCCCTTCAAAGGAAGGAATCTTCATCTTGATGGAAGTAAGGTCACCATCAGTGGTAGGTTGATTTCCACCTTCATCTTCATCTTCTACCCTTTCGGCTGCTTCTAGGGCTTCAAGATTTCCTTGCCCTTCTCTCCTAAGCACTCTTCTAGCTCGTATTATGGGATTTGGATGTGCGGCTGGCTGCCCTTGTTGCACTTGCTGAATTTGTTGTGCTTGTCGTGCTGCATTCTCTTGCAATCTAGTATCCATCATCTCCATTCGACCAAGCATTGCTGCCAAAGTCTCATTAAGCCTAGCCAAGCTTTCGGCCATTGCTCCTTCTTTGCTAGTCTCTTCTCCTTTTCCAGCCATGTTAACAAACAAACAAACTCAAAGAAACAAGATTAGTAATAATCGAAATTCACTCAAGTGTTTAGAATTACCTCACTTTTCTTGTCTTCCTTGATTGCACTTCTGAACCAAGCTCACCAACCAACAATTGTCAAGTCATTCAAGAAACTAGAACCTAAATCCTAGAACTAGATAGAAAACAAGATAAGTATCCGGAGGCAATGCAAGGTAATTTGCACTACACGATATAGAACCAAGTATCGACACAAGCAAATGATACTTAGCAATGTAATGGAATTAAAAGCTAGATAAAGAAATCAGAAACAATGAAGCCAAGAAACAAGACAAATTTGGATATAATGAATCAAAAACAACCCACACTTGGCAAGCTGCTTTATGGACCTAATCAATTCTACCGAAAATGCTAGCTTCTAGACTCTAATTCCCACCTAAAACACTCAAATAATATGAATATTAAGGTCTGATTTTCGAATTCCAAAAGCCCCTCAAAAGGTGAAATTTTTCGCCCAAAAATTTTATTATTTCTTACCCACCTAGATATGATCCTTAGCACCCAAATAGCAAGAATATCAAACAATTTTTGTTGAGGTGGTTTTGTACTCTTTTTTTTTGCTTCCTCTCACTATCCCCTTGATTCGGGACTTAATTTACTTCCAAGGACTTAATTCGCAACCCCAGATTCACTCAAGACCAAATCGAAATCAAACTTGAACACAACTCTAGCTTTTGCTTTCTTTCAAGAACCCTAATTCTTGGTTTCGAAATTCTCCAAGAATCCTTTCCTAGGTTTCGTTTTCACCCTAAGAATACCCTCCTTCAATTCGGCCTTGATCAGAATTAATATATGACTTTTTTTCAAAAATTAAAGACTAGACTCTCTAAGAACCCTAAAACGCAGAAATTTAAAAGACCTAAATTAACAAACCCTAGAAAGACAAAGTAGATAAAAATTACCTTGTAGCAAGGCTCTGATACCAAATGACGCGGACCCTTAGCAACGATGGCAGCAAACCCAACGTATAACAATGGTAGAGAACTCCTTGAAACTTGATAATCACCTCCTAAGGAACCCAACGCCTATAAAGAGACGCGAACTCACTATGATTGAAGGATTTAGTTGGTAAGAAGAAGGAAAACGCAACAACTCTTGTTGATAAGTAAACCTAATTCTTGATGCAAAGACAGAATTAAAGAATCCACTTTAATCTCTCTCACACAAAAAATCACAAGAAGAACTTGTAGAAGAATTCAAAATTTTTTATTAATTGTTGTATGTATATGAAATTCGGCCTAATAGTGCCCTTAAATAAGGGTTACAAAATTCCTAATTGCATATGGAAAATTAAGACTAAAACAATCCTAATTGCATAAGGAAAACAATCCTAATTGCATAAGGAAAACATTCCTAATTGCATAAGGAAAACAATCCTAATTGCATAAGGAAAACATTCCTAATTGCATAAGGAAAACGTTAAGTATGGAAACAAAATCCTTATCCACTAAGGAAAATATAAAGTATGGAAACAAAATCCTAATCCACTAAGGAAAATATAAAGTATGGAAACAAAATCCTAATCCAATAAGGAAAATATAAAGTATGGAAACAACCAAACTAATCCCTTCAACATAAGAAACGCCCCACACTATTTGGGCTGTCCATGGGCCTTAAATTACTGCCCAAGGCTTTATATGAACCCCCATGGACCTTTCTTGCACGTTGGACCTTTCTTTAGCTAGCCTTTAGCTTCCACACTAAGCATCATAATCAGCTTTGGTGTGTCTTCTTCAAGCTCTATCTCCATCTTCTTGAATGATAATTCTTGAAGCTCTTTGGAAATCTCTTCTTGAATATGCAAAGCCATACTAGCTTGATATCTCTTTGCCTTGGTCCTAGTGATTGGTCCACTTGCTAGCTTCAAGGGATCCTTTCTTGCATCATACGTACACCATATACACCCACATATGTGATATATGTATACCGGATAAAAGAATATCACAGTCTACTTTAAATAAACCAGTCTTTCATCTTAACATCAAATCATCAATTCAACAATATGAGGAAACTTAAAATAGTTAACTTATATTATACAAAGTAATAATTGAAACATCCCTTGTTAAAATACATTTACATTTATCTTCATTACCTTAACACAATCTATCTTTGTACCATAAACTACCATCATCTTTCACAAGAAAATCTGGGCTCTCACCCTTCTGGCAATCTGAAACAATCTTCTGAATTCTCTCATCTGCCAATTGAGCCTTCTTTATCTGATCCAATAATACCGGCCTCAACTGCAACTGAGCCAATAAAACACCATCACCACATGATTCAAAACTAGCATGCAACGCTCTCAACTCAACAAGCAACGAGAGCGAATAAGCAGTCAAACCTGCTAAAGACTTCCGACTCAAGGCATCAGCAACAACATTTGCCTTGCTAGGATGATAATCAATCAAACAATCATAATCTTTAATCAACTCCAACCTTCGTCTCTGTCGAAGATTCAGGTCTCTTTGAACACCCAAGTATTTCAAACTCTTATGATCTGTATAAATGAAACACTTCTCCCCATAAAGGTAATGTCGCCAAATCTTTAAAGCAAAAACTATGGCTGCCAATTCCAAATCATAGTCGGATAATTCAATTCATGTGGCTTTAACTGCCGAGAAGGATAAGCAATGACTCTACCCTCCCGCATCAAAACACAACCTAAACCTCTATGTGAAGCATCACTATAAATCACATATGGTTTATCTTCCACAGGCAAAGTAAGAACAGGAGCTTGAGTCAACATCTCCTTCAACTGCTCAAAGCTTGCTTGACACCAATCTGTCCACATGAATCTAACTCCTTTCCGAAGTAATCTGGTAAGTGGAGTAGCTATCAAAGAAAAACCTTTCACAAACCGTCGATAATAGCCTGCCAAACCCAGAAAACTTATAACTTCAGTCACTGTCTTCGGTGGACTCCAATTCAAAATAGCTTCAACTTTACTTGGATCAACTCTTATACCTTCTGCTGAAACCACATGACCGAGAAAAGTCACTTGATCAAGCGAAAACTCACATTTAGATAGCTTAGCATATAACTGCTTCTCTCTCAAAGTCTGCAATACAGTCCGCAAATGCTTATCATGATCCTCTTCATTATGCGAATCACCAAAATATCATCGATAAAGACCACCACAAATTGATCTAGATAGGGTCTAAACACCCTGTTCATCAGATCATAATAGCTGCTGGTGCATTCGTCAATCCAAAAGGCATCACCAAGAACTCATAATGCCCATACCTTGTGCAGAAAGCTGTCTTAGATACATCTTTAGCTCTAACTCTCAACTGATGGTACCCTGATCTCAAATCAATTTTAGAGAATACTGCTACTCCCTTCAACTGATCAAAGAGATCATCTACCTTAGGCAAAGGATACTTATTCTTTATGGTCATCTTATTCAATTGTCTATAATCAATGCACAATCTCAAAGTACCATCCTTCTTCACAAACAAAACAGGAGCTCCCCACAGAGACACACTAAGGCGAACAAACCCTTTATCCAACAACTCCGGCAACTGCACCTTCAATTCTCTCAACTCAACAGGTGCCATTTGATAGGGAATAATAGAGATGGGAGTGGTACCAGGCAACAAATCGATACCAAACTCTTTCTCAGGGGGTATCCCTGGCAACTCCTCAAAAAAAAATATTTGGGAATTCAGCAACTGTGGGTATACTATCATGTTGAGAACCCACTACTCTGGTATCTACAACATGAGCAAGATAAGCCTCACATCCTTTTCGAATAAACCTTCTAGCTGCAACAACTGAAACAAACATGGATACAAGATGTCTCTGCTCACTAGATACCATCACACTTCTATCATCACTGGTTCTCAGAGTAACACACTTATTCTGATAGTCTACCACAGCTCCATACTTGGATAACCAATCCATGCCTACGATCAGATCATACTCCTTAAAAGGCATTTCAATCAAATCACCCAAGAACTCCTCATCTTTCACTACAACTGAGCTATCACGATGCACCTTACTAACTACCACACTATGCCCTAAAGGATTTGTCACCAAGACATCAAATCCTAGGGACTCAGAATGCAATTCAGACACAGGCAAGATAGATGCACTTATGTATGAATGAGTAGATCCAGGATCAATTAGAGAAAGAACTGAAATGCCAAATGAAGAAAATGTACCTTCAATGACAGCTGAAGCATCCGGCTGCCTCTGCATCACATACATTCGCTGAGATGGCCCAGCCTCATCTGGCCTACTGCCTCCGGATGTAGAGCCTCCTCTCTAACTAATCCCGGATTGACCACCTCTACTAAAATCTTTGCCCCCTCGACCTTCTCTAACACTGGGTCGAGAAGCTGCAATATCAGTCTATTTATCTTCCGGTAGCTAAGGGCAATCTTTGATGAAATGATATGTTGACCCACATCTAAAACACACTCCTGGTCCACACGTCTTCCAGCAAGTACCCCCATGTGCCCTACCACAATGAACACATGTAGGTGGAGTAGACCTATGAACCACTAGAGTCAGAGCACTAGCTACAGAAACTATAGGTCTCGGTCTCAGCCTTTGGTATTGTATTGACCTACCAGGCTGCCTCTGGCTCCTATAGAACCTCAAAAAATAGCCTCCTCTGCCTCTCTTCACAGATGAAGACCCTGCCTCAAACTGGGGTCTTCTAACTCTAGTCTCCTCCTCAGTAGCAGCTACTGCAATACCCTGTGCTCTCTCAACATTCCTGGCTACTGCAACCAACTGAGAAAAATCTTGGTACTGGGAACCAGCAACAATACACATAATAGAGGGTCTCAAACCCTCCTCAAATCTCCTACAATGGTCTATCTCATATGAAATAATCCCACCGGCATAATGACTCAACCGGATAAACTTTATCTCATACTCTGTCATTGTCCGGTTATCCTGTCTCAGATTCAGAAACTCCATCTTCTTTGCATCCTTATACTCCCTCAAAGTATACTTCTGCTCAAACTTCCGCAGAAAATCACCATAAGTCAAGGTCGGTGGATCATCCATCGCATGTGGAACTGTCTTCCACTAATCATAAGCATCTCTTTGCAAAAGTGATCTAGCATAATCAAATTTTTCTTCAGAAGTAGCTTGCATCTGGATAAATACCCTCTGAACTCTATCTAACCACTGCTCAGCTACTGCAGGATCTGTAGTACCAAAGAAGTCCTCAACTCCGAACTTCCTCAATTTATCATACTGCCTCACCGGTACTTGCGACTGTGGTTGCGGTGGTAGCTACTGCACTGGAGCCTGCCTCAACAATTCTACCATATGCCCTAACCAAACCGACGGAATCTCCTCAGCTGCTGGTCTCTCTGGCACAGGAGCAGGTACCTCACCAGCTATCTCAACCCTAGCTCCTTCTCTACCCTCATCAGGAGCTACACTCTCAGCACTACCTTCTATGGGCTGACGTGACTGAGATGCCATCACTACCTATATCTGCAAATACAGCAGAAGATTACCTCATCAAAGATTAGAAACTGCCAGTTCCAATGCATGTATCTTATTTAAAAACCATATTTTAAAAATTAAAATTTTCTTTTTCCTACAATTTACCTAAGTTGAGAACCTCAAACTTAGGCTTTGATACCAAAATAATTGTAACACCTCTATACCCAATATACGTACACCACATACACCCACATATGTGATATACGTATACCGGATACAAGAATGTCACAGTCTACTTTAAATAAACCAATCTTTCATCTTAACATCAAATCATCAATTTAACAATATGAGGAAACTTAAAACAATTTACTTATATTATAGAAAGTAATAATTGAAACATCCCTTGTTAAAATACATTTACATTTATCTTCATTACCTTAAAAGTTTATCCAAAACATTTGTTTAATAAGCAGCGAAAAATGTAGTAGAATATACATATGAATACATCAAAATCAATATTTAAAAAAATATAGAGTTTATACATACTGGCAATTTGTCTATGATCTTGAAGTCTAACAATCAACACTTCACAAGGGATCACAAACCTAGACTCAACTCGGTCTAGGTGAACTCTCCGGCTCTACCGGATTTACCTTGTCACCTACGCTATAAATCACAATCATGCTAAGCTAAAGGCTTAGTGGTACAAACCTTGATAACAATATGATTCAAATGTAATGCCAATGTCAAACTTTCAAGAATTAGAAGTAATATACAAGGATATCATATTTCCTAACATTAAATCTCATTATATTGTTCAATTTTTCCATCATTCATAATTCACATTAAAGCAAAGACAAGCATGGGCCCAAAAGAAACTAATATGCCATTCAAATTTTAGAGTTACTGTTTTGGTCCACTAATCACATTTATCAAGCCCGTAGGCGAATCATTATCACAATGAGGATTACCTCATATGTAACATCCCAACTAGGCTTCAAGGACGAGGCCCAACCAAGCTTCAAGGGGAGCTCAGCATCAACCCAACTTGGCTTCAAGGACCAAGCCCAACCTAGCTTCAAGGGATTGTTACTTTTAGGCATGCCACCAACAACAAAACTCTGAAAATTGAATAACATACTAGGCACACAATTCTTTCATTATTTCATTATCAAATCCTTTCTCAATTTCTCATGATCATCATAAGCACAATGCCTCAAACATCCCATTTATATCAATATAGCCATCACCAATGGTTTAACATATCATCATTAGAGTGCACATCAAAAATTACATTGTTCATTTATTTTGAATCCTCAACATATAATTCACATAGTTCACATAATACAAATCATTGCACCATTCTCATATATCAACAATATAATAGGTAACCTAACACATTTTTCAACCAAATGTGTTAAGTCCCAAAGTCATGTGAATGTATGCAATTATGTAAGTTTTGTACTTACCTCTAACAGCAAAACACACCAATACCAAACTCCTCTTCCAAGAATCCTTCAACCCTTGGATTGGTTACCTCAATTCTCTTCAAAACCTAATCCAAAGGTGATTATACACACTCACTTAGTGATACACATAAGAAAATAAGGATAAGAGCTAATTAGGGCAAATTCTAGACAAGACACGCTCAACAACACGGGCGTGTCCCTGGCCGTGCCCTAAACCCATAACACAGAAGCTTTGACACGCTCAGTGACATGGGCGTGTCACTGCACGTGTCAATTCTCCAACAACACAGTAACTGTGACACGCTCAGTGATATGGGCATGTCACTGGACATGTCAATACTACAACTACACAGAAGTTGTGACACGCTCAGTGACATGGGCGTGTCACTGCTCGTGTAGCCCATACTGAAAACAGAACCAACGACACGCCCAAAGACATGGCCGTGTCAGGACAAAAACCTGAAATCGACACCAAAAACACCACATCCAACAAACATCTTTCTTTTACCCTTTTTCCACTCAAAATCATCAATATACCATAATAAACTTGCATAACATCAAAACAACTCAATTACATGCATCAAAACACAAACACAACCATATTTTACAACTCAACACATACACAATCCACAACTCTTGTTTTCTTCACCAAACATAACCCTTTCTCTTCAATCCAACCCCAAAATCAAAGTTAATAAAACAAAACAACCTCAAACACACCAAAATCAACCATACACACAACTGCACCAACCATCCACCAAACTCAAATACACAAACTTAAAAGAAATCAAAGAAACAAGTTGGAAACTTACCAAAAGTGAAGAAAACCCTTAAACTCCAACTTGCTCTCTTGAAATCCTTCAATTGCTTGAGTTAGGAATCAACAAAACATCTCTTTCCCTTTGGCAATGGTGATGGCCGGCTCTTGGAGAAGAAAGAAGAAGATGAAGATGAACTTTCCTCAAGTCAAAACAAATCTCCTCTCTTAACCACACAAACTCTCTTTTAATTTCCACCAAGCAATTAATATATTATTATAATATAAATATCATCTTCCACCAACACTTAAATTTCTATTTTAAATAATTCATTATCTCATTTGTCCAAATCAACTTATTGTCTTGTATATGTTGTATATATCTCTATATATACAACATATACACACTCCTTCTTTTATCTTCTCACTTAATCAAATATACACTTAATATCATTTAATTCCATTTCAACAATAAGCATTCCAAAATTTTAGGGTATCATTTGGGATATTACATAAAAGCCATAAAAGTGAAGCCTTCTGCCATTCCAGTGCAAGACCTGAACGAGCATCTAGAAGAAATCTATGAGAACATTTCAGCTGATAACCTCAGTCTGTGAGTCGATGGAACCATTGTAAGTATTATTCATATCATGCATACATCAGCATATCACATCGCACTTTCTTGTCTTTATTGTCTATTGTTTGTCAAAGTGAACCGCAAACACCCTATGAAGTAAAGAATCAAAAGAAGATATTGAATCAAGGGGGGCATGTAAAGCGTATTGCTTAAGGAAGCTCCAGTAATTTTGCAAAAGAAAGAAGAAATTCATGCTTGTCCGAAGAACTAGACAATCTACAAACATCAACCAAAGCTCGCATAAAAAAATCATAGGTTTTAGCCTACACAGGGGGCAAAGTTTCTCCCTTTCAAATTTTTGAGTTTATGCATGTGCAAAATATTTTGAGACTTACTTCTAATATTTTTCCATGTAGGGGGCAAGGAGAAGATATGAAGGCTAGCTAAAAAAGGCTAAATTTTTTGTAAAAGTGCGAAGGAAGAACAAAAAAGAATGGAAAAAGAAGAAAATTAGAATTCTCAAAAGAATGAAGATGCAAAAGACAAAAGATCAGTCTAGCTAAAAGAGCTGAAGCCATGGTAAAGACCCGATCTCCAATGGATAAAGATCCATGTTTCAAGGGTAAAGACCCGATTTCCAGTGGATAAAGATCCATGTTTCAAGGGTAAAGACCCGATCTCCAATGGATAAAGATCCATATTTCAAGGGTAAAGATCCAATCTCTAATCCATGTTTCTAGGGTAAAGACCCGATCTCCAATGGATAAATATCCATGTTTCAAGGGTAAAGACCCGATTTTCAAAGGATAAAGATCCATGTTTCAAGGGTAAAGACTCAATCTCTAATGGATAAAGATTCATGTTTCAAGGGTAAAGACCCGATCTCCAATGGATAAAGATCTATGTTTCAAGGGTAAAGACCCAATCTCCAATGGATGAAGATTGATGTTTCAAGAGTAAATACCCGATCTCCAATGGATAAAGATTCATGTTTTAAGGGTAAAGACCCAATATCTAATGGATAAAGATCCATATTTCAAGAGTAAAGACCCAATCTCCAATGGATAAAGATCCATGTTTCAAGGGTAAAGACCCGATCTCCAATGAATAAAGATCCATGTTTCAAGGGTAAAGACCCAGTTTTTGATAGATAAAGATCCATTTTTAGTGGATAAAGACCCACAATCCATAAAAAATGGAACAACCTGTTATGCCAGAATTCTCAACTGATAAAAGGTCAGTCAAATCAAATTCAATCTCGGGTCCAAGTACCCAAATCAAATCCAATTATCCATCCTCATTCAAAATCTGCTCAAAGTCATGTTACTTTTCACTCTCTTCTACTGAAAATCTCAGATCGCTCAAGCAGGGGGCAGACTGTAGACCCTTAATTTTGGTCCTAAGTTGGTATGGTCTTAATTAAAGAATGCCAAAATAAATTCGTTCCGATTTATAACTTCTAATAAGTCGGTCCAATTTTAAAAGGCACAAGCTCAACTATAAAACCCTAAACTAAGTTTTTTAGATGGTCCGGTCTGAAAAAATTAAAAAATGCAAAATTATTTCAAAGGGCCATGACATGAACCTTAGCTCATGTCGACATGGAGGCCCCAGGTCGACATGAGCCTAGCTCATGTCGATCTGGCTCCAGATCGACATGAGCATTGGCTCATGTCGACCTGGTTGCCCAGGTCGACATCACCTTGGTCCATGTCGATCGACATGGTCTTCAATTGTTTTTTGTTTCCTAATTAAACTAGAATTTGTGTTAAGGACGGATTAATATTAGGGTTAGGATTTATGAGTAAGGTTTTTTGGCCTATAAATAATGAGGTTTTAGAATTTAACAGGGGTCGACAATTAACATTAAGGGAGATAAAACAACAAAGCAGAAATGACAAAAAAGAAATTAGCAACAAGTAGCACTCATCAGTCATCAATCCATCAAAGGCAACAACGCTGTCTTTGTTCTTGTTCAGCCAAAGTCAAATGTGGTGGAACCAACGAGACGGAGGTTTGATTATAAATCTTTGATTTGTTTACGTTTACAGCACTCTTATATTTTTATTCATGAATTGTTTAAGCATACGATAGTATTGCCATATTTTCTTTTAAGTGTTTCTATTATCTATTTTGATATTGAGTCTTTTAGTAACCTAAATTATTAATTATTAAACTCTAATCGTATGTTTTATAAATTATATTTTCCATTCATCCAGTAGCCTAAGTCATTGATTAAGTTATCAAAAACCCTAAACTATTCTTCTGTTTCCAAAACATTAAAACCCTAAACTATTCTTCTGTTTTCAAAACTTTAAAACCCTAAACTATTCTTCTGTTTCCAAAACTTTAAAACCCTAAACTATTTTTTTCTAAAACTTTAAACTCTAAATTATTCCATTAAAGTCTCAAAACCCTAATTGTTTACAAAATCTTAATTTATTTCCTGAATCCATATTTCTTCTAAAATGATAAATCAAAACCTTAATTTTTCAAATCCTCATCCAGTAAACCAATTAACCCTTAAGCCCAAATCCAATAAATCACATAAATCTTTCTCTCTTAAACTGTAAATATCTTAAACCCTAATCCCAATCTTTTAAAATTATAAATCCTAATGTCTTAAGGTTCCAAAACCCTAATTTCATGATGTTAGCCCTAAACCCTAATTTGATTAAACAAAAACCTTACTACTTTCTTAAATTTATAAAACCCTAATCCATCCCATTTTTTCAAAAAAATTCTCATAGTAGCCTAAATAATAATAACAATAATTCCAGAATTCCAAAACTCTAAATGCTAATTAAAGGACCCTAAATTGAGACATAAACCTAAATTTATATCTTCATTTGCTTTATTAAATTTTAGATTTGATTATTTAGTTTATTATATGTTTTGACTTATTTAATTTCAATACTTGATTTATTTAATTTATCATGGATGAATATTTTCATTATTATTGTGATTATTATTTGTTTGTTTTGGTATTAAAATTGTAAGAGGTATGTTTCCATTATTGGATACCTCATTAATTAATTTTCATGTAATTTAAATTGCTTTTTATATTTTGGACAAATGTAAAGGACATGTTTCCACCTTTCGGTGGGTGTCCTATTTAGTTTTAGACATGGACGATGTAAGGACATGTTTCCATCCTCGGATGGGTGTCCATTTATTTGCTTTGTTTGGACATTGCTTTGATTTTAATATAATGATACTTTATTTTAATTGTTGCATGTAGTATGGATAATATTATTATATTTAAGAATTTTATAATATTAGACCTGCAAAGGAGGCCAATTCCAATGAACTGGGCGTTGTGGGGGGTGCTGGGCCATTTCTCACCTTCCCCACACATACCTAACTTTCCGAACCCATTAAGGGGTTGGGGATTCCTTAGGAATCAAGTCGTCCACCCCTTTCATTTTCCCGGCCTGTCTGAGTGGCAACTCCATTTTCTCCAGGCTTAGGCCCGTGTTCTCTAAGGCCCCGAGCCTAAACAGTGCTTAAGTTGCAAGAACCATTCCACCATGAGTGGGGGCAAAAATCTCCGCTCACAATATGCTTTTCTTTTCATTTCAAAAATCAAAATTGAAGCTAACTGTTCTCTCTCTTGAATATGAAACTGCTAATCTCAACTTTTCAATCGTCTCTTCCACTCTTAATCAAAGAAGCAAGTTGTAAATCTTTTATAGCCAATTGTTTAACCGAAGCTTCATTTTTTTTTCAAAAATTGTAGTATTTTCATCATTCTCTGCTCATTAGCTTCAGTCAGTTTGCTTTTTACCATTTTTTCGATTATTTACTTTGATAATAAACAATGTGTAATTGGAAATGACTTTAAAATGTAAAAAGAGTTGATGAATGCATTGAAGTGTTGCCTTGAATAGTATATAATGTGCGATGTATTGTGTAAACTTGATGGCTGTTTGTATTTAAACTTGTGACTGGGTGGATTAAATATTATTCTTTTATTTTTTTTTGAGTTATTTGAAATGAGATATTGCTTGTCTGAGTTGCGTTATTGTTTAAGTGTTTTTTGAGTTTTATGAAGTGCATCACTAGCTCTAACTAACTCAACCCTAAATGCAATAAAAAGTATTTTACAACAGTCCATGATTCTCCCTTAACTAATATATGGATTTGGTTTTGAAATTGAGGAGTGTTTGTTAAGTTTGACATGCAACTTGAAAATAAAGTCATAGACAGTCACCAACTCATAAGAACTCTCACTAACTATCTCATATATACTCTTTTAAGCCCTTTTAAATAGTCCATAATTCTCCCTTAATTAAAATATGAGTTTGGATTTGAAATTGAGGAGTGTTTCTTCAATTGGAACCGCAACTTGAAAATTAAGATTTAGGCAGTCACTAACTATCATTAACTATTACTAACTCAACTGCCACTAATTGCTGTTGTAGACACTTACTATTTCTTCCTTAGCTAGTATATGTAGACCATTCTGAACTTAAAAAGCAATTAATTGACTTTGTATGCTGGTTGGAGATTCTTAATTAAATAGTCACTAACTATTATTAACTCTCATCCAATAGCCACTAACTGGTTTTGTGAACACTTCCTAGTTCTCCATTAGAAAGCTGTATATTTGTGGTTCTAAATTTGAGAATCATTTGATTGAGTTGGTATGCAGATAGAAAATCCTTAAGTAAATAGTCACTAACTGGAACTAACTATCAAAAACTGTCACTAAGTATGCCCTAACTGATACAAATTGCTTTTGTAAAACACTCCCCATTTCTCTATTAGCTACTATATGTTGACCATTTTAAATTTAAGATGCATTTGGCTGACTTTGTATGCTAGTTGGAAATTCTTGATTAAATAGTGACTAACTCTCACTAACTGTCATTAACTTCACCCAACTACCACTAACTGCTTTTATAAACACTCATTAAATCTCCTTAAGGTAGTCTATGATTGTGGACCTGAATTTGCGAATCATTTGATTGAGTTGGAATGCAGGTGGAAAATTCTTAAGTAAACAGTCACTAAATGGCATGAATTATTACTAATTGTCACCAAGTGCACCCTAACTGACACAAACTGCTTTTGTAAACACTCCCTATT
Source organism: Garcia nutans (assembly GCA_947685225.1). NCBI lineage: Eukaryota > Viridiplantae > Streptophyta > Magnoliopsida > Malpighiales > Euphorbiaceae > Garcia > Garcia nutans. Next base: position 35,268,649 of record CANTUV010000059.1, read on the forward strand.
TATCCCTTAGCTAGTATATGTAGACCATTTAGAATTTGAGAAGCATTTGATTGACTTTGTATGCAGTTTGAAAATTATTGATTAAATATTCACTAACTATCACTAATTTTTATTAACTCTCATTCAACTGCCACTAACAGCTTTTGTAAACATTCCCTAATTCTCCCTTAGAAAATGTATGTTTATGGGTCTAAATTTGAGAATCATTTGATTGAGTTGGTATGCAGGCGGAAAATCATTAACTGTCATTAACTCTCAACCAACTTATAATATCCGCATAATTATTACAATAAAATTTCATTGAATTAAATTAATAAATTGGAGAGTTAAATGAGGCATTGAAAGTGAGAAAATATCATATATATATGTGAAATATAATAAAAATATACATTACATATAAAATAAAAAATAAGTTAGAAAAAAGACAAAAGATTAATACTGAAAAGGAGTAAAATGGTAAATAAATTTTATAAAAATTAAAATTAATTAAATAATTTAAAAAGAAAATAAATTTTGATGAAAGATGGGAAATTTGGAATTAAAATTAATTAATTAAATAATTAATTAAAATATTAAAATAATATATATGGTTGGTATTTAAAGAAGAAAGAAAACTAAAAATAACTTAATTATCATCATCTTCTTCTCTCTTCTTTCTTAAGCACGAAATTTCACTATGGCCATGGATGATTTTTTCTCCAAATACTAAATTTTGAAGGATTTCCAAAGATTGAAGTGAGTTTGGCAGTTTCTTCACTCATTGATAAGTTTTCTTATCTTATTTTGAAGTTTTATGGAATTTTATGAATATGTATGAATTGGATTTATTAAGGGGTATGTTATAATTGTTGACATGGATATGGATGAAGTTATTTTGATGATTAAATAATGATTTTAAAGTTATATTAAAGAAAATGATGGGTTTGATTAGATTTTAAAAGAGATAGAAGTGATTTTAGGGTTTTGAAAGACGTTGGTTAAAGTATGCATGTTTATTTGGTTTCATGATTTAAATTGTGTTGTTTAATGATATTTATGATAGAAATGAGCTTAAATTACCATTTAGAATTGGTTGGAGTGAAGAACCAAAATTAAAGTAAATTAGGGCATAGTTTAGGGGTTTGAAGAGAATACTCCTAAATTGAGTTTTAATGTTTGAAAGATGCTAAAATGTAACATTTTAGATATATTTAAGCTTAAAGCTCAATTTGGAATTGATTGAATTGGATTTCTAGATTTAAAGTGCCTTAGGCCTAAGAAAAGGGAAAAATGGTGGAATGTATATTAATTTATGTTTTATGCTTTAAACACCTTAAAATATGATTCTAATGTATGATATACATTCACATTTTGAATAGGTGTTGAGTCAATAGTTATTGCATCAACCTAGTAGTGAAGAGTAATAAGGAATTTGGAAGTGGAGTGGAGCTTTGGTTCACTTTGGTGCATATAAGAGGTATGTATATATTTTGGTATTTAGAAAAATTGATTCCATTATTTTAGGCAAAAAACATTGAGTGTGGTAAATGTGTTAAGATACTTGTTTGATAATGTGTATGTATGTGTGGAATTTTTTGAAGTAACAATGCTTGGTTTGAATTAAATGTTGTATGATATAACCTTTAAAAATAAATAAAAGTTATGATATGTGAAAAATGGGAAAAGTGAAAATGTTGCACTAAGGTATAAAATGAGTTAAATTTGTAATGTATGAGAAAAGGATGTTCATTATGAGTAGTAGATAAAAAAATATAATTGCATGTTACCTTATATATAACCTGGTTCCAGAATATTGTCGTTGGATAACATGTCGCCTTCAGGCGAGACACACTGGTGTCCCTAATAGCATGACGCCTTGGGGTGAAACACACCAGTATCACTGGTAGTATGACGCTTTCGGGCAAGATGAATGAAATAACCCAAGATAATAGTTCTAGAATTAGGATAGTATATAAGATTTTATGGGCCCATTGTGTGTGTGAATGATTGGTATATTAATAAACTTTTGTATATATATTTCTTAGCATTGAGGAATGTTGTGTGTTTTGACATTACATATATATATAACGTTGTTTTCTAGTTCTTTTATACCAAAGTATGTACAATTGGGCAAAATGCTTAGTGTGATTAAAATTCATCGTGCAGGTGACAGGGTTGATCCAGAGATTGTAGTGGTCGTTTTGGAGATCACTGAGCTACCACGGACTAGAGCCATTTGCATCTCATGTAAACATTTTAAACTTTGTTTATGAAATTTTGCTTAAGTATGTACATTGTAAATATAATTATGTATATGATGTAAATTATGAATATTTTCTTTTGGGTTAAATGTTGATACATGAGATATATGTATTAATGTCTAAAGATGTTTAAATAGTTTATGAAATATTGGTTATTTTGAGCCATTAGGCTATTTTGGAGAAATGGGAGTATTAATAAAATTCTTGGGAGTATATTTTATTGCAGGTTATGCAAATTAAAATTTTAGGACTATCCAAAATAAAACAAAACTCTGACGAATTTTTTTCAGAGATTTTTAATGTAAAATAAGTATTTTTGGTTCTTTAAAGCATTAATTAATATTTTATTTGTCTTTCAAGTATATTATAAGTGTGAAATATTTTATGAGAAATATGGAAACATTTGTAAAGACTGAACTGTGACATTCTCGTACTGTATATGCATATTTTATATATAGTGGTATGTACATTACGTGGATATGTGGTATAAGGGTGTTACACAACTACCACTAAATTTTTCTGTAAACACTCCCTAATTCTCCTTTAGATAGTGCATGTTTGTGGATCTGAATTTAAGAATCATTTGATTGAGTTGGGATGTAAGAAATAATTAAGTAAACACTCACTAACTTGCACTAACTATCACTAGCTGTCATTAAGTCTCTCTCAACTACCATTAAATGCTTCTGTAAACTCTCCCTAGTTCTCCATTAGATAGTGTATGTTTGTGGATCTGCATTGGAGAACCGTTTCATTGAGTTGGTAAACAGGCAAGAAATCTTTAATTAAACAGTTACTAACTTGCACTAACTATTACTATATGCCATTAAATGTGCCCTAACTATCACAAACTACTTTTGTAAACACACCCTATTTCTCCCTTAGCATGTATATGTAGACGATTCTAAACTTGAGAAGCACTTTGTATGCAAGTTTAAAATTCTTGACTAAATAGTCACTAACTCTCACCCAACTTTCCACTGACTGCTTTTGTAAACGCTCCCTAATTCTCCCTTAGATAGTGTATGTTTATGGATCTAAATTTGAGAATTATTTGATTGAGTTGGTATGCAAGTCGAAAATCCTTAAGTAAATAGTCACTAACTGGCACTATCACTAGCTGTCACTAAGTGTACCCTAACGGACCTAAACTGCTTTTGTAAACAATCCCTATTTCTCCCTTAGCTAGTATATGTAGACCATTCTGAATTTGAGAATCATTTGATTGACTTTGTATGCTGGTTGGAAATTGTTGATTAAATAGTTACTAACTCTGACAAACTATCACTAATAGTCATTAACTCTCACCGAACAATCACTAACTACTTTTGTAAACAGTCCCTATTTCTCCCTTAGATAGTGCATGTTTGTGGATCTGAATTTGGGAATCATTTGATTGAGTTGGTATGCATGCAGAAATCCTTAAGTAAACAGTCACTAACTGGCGCTAACTATCCCTTACTGTCAGAAAGTGTGCCTAACTGACTCAAATTGCTTTTATAAATACTCCCTATTTCTCTCTTAGCTAGTATATGTCGACCATTATTAATTTGAGAAGCATTTGATTGACTTTGTATGTCAGCTGGAAATTCTTGTCACTAACTATCACTAACTGTCATTAACTCTAACTAAATGCCATTAACTGCTTTTATAACTGTAATTTTTAAATTTTAAATAGCAAACTTTTAATTTAATATTGATAATTGAAAATGAATAATGATAAAAGTGAAATGGATAAATGATGTAAATAGTGAATCTTAAAAATTTACTAAAGAAATTATTTATTTTTATGATTTTATGAGACTAAAAATTGAATTAGAATTAAAGGTTAAGAGTGAGGGTGCACCACAGTTAAAATGAGATTCTCAACGGATTAAACTATATATATGGACATGTGTGTGTGTGTGGAATCTTCTTCTCTTCTTCCATCTTCCACGCTTACCATCACCATCACAACTAAAACTTCTCCTTTCTTCTTATTTTAAAAAATTTAGCCACATTTAAAAGGAAATCACATCTAGTTATAGCTTTTTAGAAGAATAAGATAGAAAAGGTGAGATTATCAACAAGTGATTAAAGAGAAAAGAGGAATTTGGAAAGAGGTAAGTGCTTATGTATTTTTAATTTGCAAATATTTGAGCTTCTATGAATTTTAATGTTTGAATTGTTTGATTGAGTCATCTATAATGAATTATTACTGAAAAGTATTGGTTAATGGATTGAAGAGTGAAAAATGAATTAAAGAAATTTATAAATGATGAATATGATTCTTAATTCAATCATTATAAGAAATGAATGATTTGATGTTATTTTTAGCCATGAGTGATGGTTAGAGTTTGATTAATTGATGTTTGAGTAAAGTATTTGATATAGACTCTTTTTATGTAAAAAAAAATTAGTTTTTGATTCATTTTTATCATAGATCTTGAATATATTATGTTTAAGTGGTTGAATGTACGGAATACAAAATTTTTGCCTGACACGGCTATGTCACTGGGTGTGTCGACGATGCTATTTTTCAATGTTGATGACACGGCCAGTGACATGGCCATGTCTCTAGGCATGTCATAACTATTGTAATGCAGAGTAAATGATTTGCCCATGTCTCTGGCATATCGTAGCTACTGTAATGCAAAATAAATGACACGGACAGTGACACTCAAATGTCGTTGTGTAATGTTAAAAATTTTAAATACTAAACTTTGATTTAATATTGATAATTGATAGTGAATTGTGATATAAGTGGTGTGGATAAGCAATGTAAATAGTGGATCTCAAAAATTTACTGAAGAAATTATTTATTTTTATGGTTTTACGAGATTAAAAATCGGATTAGAATCAAAGGTTAAGAGTGAGGGTACATCATAGTTATTATAGGCATGTCCACACTTGATTAATCTATAGATATAACTATATGTGTGCGAGAGTGTAGAAATTTCTTTTCTTTCTTTATCATCCACTCAGAACACCATCACCTCCACAATCTTTCTTATTTTCTTCATCTTCCTTTCTTCATATCAAATAAAATTAAGAGTAGATTACATATAATTATAAGTTTTTAGAAGAATAAGCTAGAAAAGATAAATTGTCAACAAGTGATCAAAGAAAAGAGGGAAAAGAGAGAAGAAGAGTGATTTTGAAAGAGGTATGTGTTGCGCTCTAATTAACACTACTACAAAGCGGTACTCGCAAGTATACGAGGCTATTGCAGTAACGGTGATCACCCCAAGGTCGATTAGCATAAAATAATAAACTTGAGTGTGTGATTGAGTTGGTGAATTGTAATTAACTTAAGAAATGAAAATGAGTGATTTTGTGCAAGATCAATTCAATTATAGAAATGGTGCCTAGGGTTTTAGGTCCATTTAATCAAATGTTTAATTATCAAATTATCCATTAATATAACCTTGTAAATTAATTTGTTCTTTAAGGTTAATTAGTCAATTACAAATTCATTAGTTTTCACATTCATGAATTAACAACAACTAACTATTTTACATTAGCAAATTAATAAACCCTAGAACTTATATTTCTAATTCATTCTTAGGGTAGTCAATTGCATAATTCCGATATTAAACTTCACCTCTCGGTCCGTCATTCAATATTAAGTAATCAATAGGTGGCCAATCTATCAATTTACCTTTAATTTCAATGCAATCAACCAATAACAAGGTATATCAATGGAATCATCAAATCAAGTCATTTAATCAAATATACTACAACCCAAGGCATGAGTAAATTAGCTCATCATCATCTTTAAACAAATGTTCATTTCAATATAAACCAAATCAAAGTTATTCATTGCAATATTAATGTTCTTAATACAACAACAACAAATAAGAAATGGATTAAAAGAAAGAGTTTGAAAAACCCCTTTTGGAGATGCTAAGAATCGGACTCCTTGCCTCTTTCGTAGCTCCCTCTTTGATGTGTGATGATGAACTTCCAAGCTCTCTTGAATCAATGGCTCTCTTCTTGAAGGATGAATGATAGCTCTCTCAAGTTCACAACTCTCCAATCAAGCCTCTTAAAATCCTAATCCTCAAGAACTAGCTGCTCACTTCGATTCCAAAAATTGTCTTTGTTCTTGATGTGAAAGAAAATGGTGAATGAAGATGGGGAGAAAAATGGTGTCTTCCTCTCTCAAGCAAGAACCAAGGAAGAAGATGATGGTGTGTAGAGAATGTCCACTCAATATATTTTCTCTCCTTTCCATGCTCCACTTCAACTCTTTTTAATTTTTTTAAGACACCCCATCACTCTTTGTCTCCCACTTTCCTATTTGTTTTATATTTCTTCCATAAATTCATCCACATTTCACTCCTTTTTATCCTTTTTGTCCCCCACTAATCCATACCTCGTGCAAAGCATATCAAGTGATCCAGGGTGACACGGCCAAGCTTTTTGGTCGTGTCTCTTGTTATTTTTTTTTCTTGGGACACAGCCAAGCTTCTGGCCGTGTCCCTCACCGCCTCTTTCTTTCCTTTATTCACAAGAGGTGACACGGCCAAGCTCCTGGCCATGTCATGTGACATGGCCAGTGGCTTAGCCATGTCATGTGGGGGTGTCACTCTCTACTTCTTTCTTTTCTTTCTTTGCCTTAGGTGAGATGCGGCCAGTGGCTTGGACGTGTCAGCTTCTGTCCAATTTTGCATGAGGGACACAGCCAAGCTTGGTTTATCCTGGCCATTTCCTGCCTTGCCCTTGATCTCTTCCTCTTTTGATGAGAGACACGGCCAAGCCATGTCTAGCTTGGCCGTGTCACATGCTTTTCTCCAAGAAGACTCCATCAAATTTTAGTTAATGCTCCATAAAATGCCCTTCAACCTAAATCAACAACTTCAAGGGCAAATTAACAAAAAAAATTAACTTAAACTCAATAAAAACATCATAGAAATTATATAAAAATTGATCTAAACAATTACCCCACACTTAATCCTTTGCTTATCCCCACGTGTGAGCGGGGATTTTTTCCCTCACTCCCGGTGGAATGGTTCTTGCGACTTCGGCACTGTTTAGGCTCGGGGCCTTAGGGAACATGAACCTAAGTCCGGAGAAAATGGAGTCGCCACTCGGACGGGCTGAGAAAAAAATAAAGGGGTGGATGACTTGATTCCTAAGGAATCCCCAACCCCCTAATGGGTTCGAAAAGTTAGGTACGTGTGGGGAAGGTGAGAAATGGCCCAGCACCCCCACAATGCCCTGTTGATTGGAACCGGCCTCCTTTACAGGTCTTAATATTATAAAATTCTTAAGAATAATAATATTATCCATATTACACGCAATAATTGAAAGAAAGCATCATTATATTAAAATCAAAGCAATGTACAAACAAAGCAAATAAATGGACACCCATCCAAGGATGGGAACATGTCCTTACATCTCATGCCTAAATAGGATACCCACCGAAAGGTAGAAACATATCCTTTACATTGGTTCTAAAATAGAAAAGCAATTTAAATTACATGATATTTAACTAATGAGGTACCCACCAAGTGGAAACATACCTCTTACAACATTTGGAAACCTAAATAAATTGATAAAAGTAAATAACTATTCAAAATAAATGAATCATTCATCAAAGGTATTAAATATCAATAGAAAGTAAACATCCATCCATGATAAATAAAATAAACCAAGCATTGAACTTAAATAAATTAAGGCATATAAAATAAATCAAAGCATATCAAATATAGAATTGAATAAAGCAAATAAAAATCTAAATTATAGCTACTATGAGTTTTTAAAGGAATTAAAATAGATCAAGGTTTTATGTTTTAAAAGGTTGATAAAGCTCTTTGATTAACTAAATTAATATTTGGACGGTGAAATCATGAAACTAGGGTTTGGGCTCTTCAAAATACTTTTGATTTGTGGTTTACGGTTACTCATCAAATTATGGTTTCAAGCTTACTGTGTAAAATTAAATATTTGTGTTTATATAGTTTTTTAAAATTTTTAATTGATAAGGGTTTAGAAAAAATTAAGGTTTAAGGTTTTAAGGAGGTTAGGGTTCCCTATTTTAGGTTTTGGAGTTGAATTAGGGTTTTAGAATTTTTTATTTTAGGTTTTTGGGTAATGAATTTTATTTTAGGATTTGGAAAAAAACAATTGATAATTTTATGAAGCTTTATAAAAGTAAACAAACGATTTAAAGTTTATAAAGCAAAAAAAGACATTTTTGGAGCTTTTGGAAATATACAGAACTCAATTTTGGCTTTTGAAAACTTGGAAAGCAAATTAAGGTTTTGGGGTTTTGAAGAAATAAAACTAACAACTTTAAACTTTTTTGAAAACAAAGCAATGAATTAAGGTTTTGAAACTTTAGAAAAAGTGAATTGAGGTTATTAGGTTCTTGAATTAAAAGACACAATTTGATAATTTAAGCTACTGTGACAAAATAAAAGAAATTAAGAATTCAAACCTTATTTTGTAGGTTTCACCAAAAATTGCTTCTTGGATGAACAAGGTCAAAGACAAGCCTTTTTGCCTTTGAATTGCTTGAATTGTTTTTCTGCTTTCTCAAAAAATCAGCGTGGTTCACTGCTTTCCTACTCAGTTGCGGTTTCAAACTCTCCCAAGTTTCTGTCCAATTTTCTTCCTTATTTCCTCCCTTTTTTTTGTGTTGTTTAGTCCATATTTATAGAAAAATTCTATGGGTAATTCTAATTATTCATGGCATACAATATTCAATAAGAAAAGGAAACCGAAACCTAATTGCATTAGGTTTCAAAAAATTTGCGTCGGAAAATTTCACTAGAGAAAAAAATTGCTACGGAAAAATTGCGCTGGCAAAAAAAAAGCTGACGCAGCTGGCTGAGGCAGCGCGGGCGGAACGGGCCCGCAGGTGACTTTTTCGATGCCGATTTTTTTGTTATTTTTTATTATTTTTGAATTTTTATTCATTTCACCATTTTTTTTATCAAAATAAATATTAAAATTAATCAAGATACCATAAAAATTATTTTGGACTAACTAAAATATATTGGACAAAACAAAAATTATTTTGGATTAATTAAAATATATTGGACCGGACCGGGTAAAAAATTAAGGGTCTACACCAAGCAAAGTTAGAATCAAAACAAACGAAACAAGATAAATATTGCCAAGTTCAAAAGTTATAAGGATGCATTAAGACTCCCATCTTATTAAATCCATAATCATAATCAAATCAAGAATAATCAGTACTCAAGCAATTTAATGGTCGATCCTTGCATACCAAAAATTGTCACTCCCTCACAAAACCTCTTAAGTATTTAATTAGGTAGTGTTTAAGCTCTCGACATTCAATGAAAGATTAGCACTATAGGCTTGCTTATCAATCAAATCTCCACCACCTAATTGCAATCAAGCATCAATCATAAGGTCTTTTATTTGGTTATAACGGGGCTAAGGGAAATGTATGACATTTGGGAGAGTGAGTTTATTCATTTAGGTCAAGAGTACTTCAAGAGTGAAGTAAGCAACGTAGCATGATCGACAATCCCAAAATTCCTCTCAATCACTAAGCATTTAGGTGCTTTTAAGAAACTCCATTTGTTTAATTAGCAAAGATAATTCCCAAACTCATTACAACCCTTCCGACAAGAACAACAACTTCTATTATTTTGATTTTCATCATTCATTTCATTTTATTTTTTTTCTTTTTTTTTACAATAGGGTTTCCAACTAAAGAATACAATAATTTGTTATTTAAAGCCCATTGAATTTAACCCCACACTTTATTTAGCACAACACTCCATCATTAATGCTCTTGAAATGCTCTTGACCTAATGAACGAGTAATAGTTAAAATGACATGGTTCAAGCTAATGGTGTTGTGAAAAAGAAAGAAAGGGAAAAATGAACTAAGCTCAAAGTTGGCAAACTAAGGTCGGATGTGTAAGGTTGGTCTTTTTAAGCCAAAATGGTTCCCCTATATTGCCTTAATCATATTGATGCCTAATTAAAATCTTTATGTAGTCTCAAAATGCATGTCAAAGCAAGTTCTAGCAATTCATCAATCAAAGATGTCTACACACAAAAAGAATGATAAGTTGACGGCTCAATTCCTCACTAGTTTAATGGAAATGCAAAGAATAACCATCAAAATTGACAATAAGTACCAATTCTAATCAACTCTCAAATTCATGTTTCAAAAAATTAAAAGTCATCTATCAACAATCTTATAACAATTGAACTTGTCAATCTCCATCAAAACAAAATATAGAACAAAGCACAAAACTTAACAAAACATCTATAACAAAAACGCTTAAGAAAAATAGACAATTTACATTTATGAACCAAAGACTTAGCACACACCTCACACTCTAAGTTTTACATTGTCCTCAATGGAAACAAGGATAATAAAGAAAAAGAGTTAAGGTACAACCTGTTTTCCAGCGTTCCCTTGTGAGGCAAGCGCTACCTTTTCATCCATAAACATCAAATGTTCAAGAACAAAATATAATATATATAAAATAACCAAAATATAAAGTGTTAACATTAAAAACAATAACGAAAAATAACAACGAAAATATGTGATAACTAAAAATAAGAAAGTAAGAAGTGTTCTCAAAAGGTTGGAGCCGATTTGATCTATGGTGATGGAGGATGTGATGATGATGCAGCTGAAGGATGGAGGCTTAGAATTTTAGCAAGGTTGCTATTGATTTGGTCCAACTGTTGCAGGACTGCAACATGGTTATGATTGACCTTGCTTTCCAGTGCTTCTATCCTATTGATGATCTCCTGATTGTCCGGGACCGGAGCATCTTCACCCAAATCAAGAGAATCCGAGTCGGACTCCTCATGGACTCGTGTTCTCTTTTGCAGGCCCCTCGGTGATTTGGCTCATCTAAATTCATCACATAGGCCCCTCTGCTTTTTATAACCATATACATCTTCTCAAGTGTGGCCAGGTCTAACAAATCATTATCCTAGATTCTAGTCATATGGCAGTTGCTCGGGTCAAAACCATTAAGAAGGGCTATTGCTAAAGTGGTAACCAATCCTCCAATACAAATGGAACCCTTCTTTTTATTCACCACATTGTCAAAAACATCGGCTAACCAATAGCCGGCACTAACGGGTATGGCATTACTATCACAGTCTAAGAAAAAGAGTTCGCTTATTTCCACAACACCTGTGCTTTCCTTCCGTGCAAAGAACACACAAGACATAAAGCGATGTAAATATCTTAGAGCGGGATTACTCAATTTTGTTGGTTTGGCCAATTTGGACACATATGTTCCCGAGCCCAATGCCCCCCATGCAAATTGCTGTTTAAAACCCTTAGGTACAAATTTTTCCCCTTCTTGATGGAAACCAAAGGTAGCATTCAATTGCTCAATACTAATAACACATGGTTTTCCAAGCAATTTAAAGTTTAACCTAGTGCAAATTTTTTGTTCATCTCTTTCAACCTTAAGAGAGGTTAAAAATTCCATGGTAAGCTCTTGAAATTGCAAAGGTTTAAGGGAAACTAATTTCTCCCATCCAAGGTTTTGAACATAGCTATAAAAATTATCCTTAATATGAAGAGCATTAAAGGATTCTTCTCTTACATACCTGGTTGGAAAGAAACCCCTAGCTAGAAAAGTCGCTCTCCTTGAAGATGATGAAGATGAAGATGGAGTTGACGTTGGAGGTTGCCTCCTCTTGTGATGGGACACCATCTTTGTTCTAGGAATATTGATAGTTTTGGTGAAAATTGAAGCTTTAACGGATTTAATTGGTTTTTGATGAGAAAAGAAGAAGATTGAATGGGTTTAATTTGGTTTTGGTTAAGAAAAATGGAGAATTTAGTGGGATTTTAGAGCTTTTAGAAAATGATTATGGAGGTTTTGGAGAGAGGGAGCCGAGAGAGAGAGAATGGAAAAGGGAAGCTAGTAATTTAAAATGAAAGAGAAGGTGCTGAAATCTTGTTTTTAAGCTTGAAAATAAAGGTAACACGGCCAAGCTTGGTTTAGCTTGGCCGTGTCTGAAACTTTTGGAGGGACACGACCAGTGGCTTGGCCGTGTCCCTTGAACGTGTTTACTACTATGAAAGAAAAAATTGCAAGACAAAGAAAGGAACACGGGCATAAGCTTGGCCGTGTCTAAGCCTGTGTATTTCGGGCTTGCTTGACACGACCAGTGGCTTGGCTGTGTCAAGTGTCAGTGTCCTTCACTGCCATTTTGGTTTTTTTTTTTTATGATATGGTTTATTTGTGTCACCAAATCTAAAAGAAATGCAATCTTCTTCCTTGCTTAACCCTGAAACACATTAAAAAAAAATAAAAATCAATCAAAGCACCCATTCCATTTTATTTAAATCAAACATGAAATTAAAATTTCTAAATATGAAATTGTAACTATGAAAAGAAATGCAAACCGATGGGTTGCCTCCCATTTAACGCTTCTTTAATGTCGTGTAGCTGGACATTGTTGCATTATTCATCAACAAACACCACGCTTTCCACCATTTTTGTAACTTCAATTTCTTCAAAGTAGGGCTTCACCCTTTGTCCATTGACCTTAAATGTCTCTTTAGTTTTTAAATTAAGCAACTCAACAACCCCATATGGGAATGTTTGAGTAACTTGAAAGGGTCCACTCCAATGGGACTTCAATTTTTCAGGAAACAACCACATTCTTGAATTGAAGAAAAGGACTTTCATTCCTAGTTCAAAAGTCCTTCGAAGGATCATCCTATCATGTATAGCTTTTGTCTTTTCCTTGAAGATCCTCGAACTCTCGTAGGCTTCATTCCTAAGCTCATCAAGCTCGGAAATCTGAAGCATTCTTTGCTCCCTTGCTTCATCCAAGTCCATATTCGTGGTCTTTATTGCCGAATAAGCCCTGTGCTCCAATTCCATCGGAAGGTGACAAGCTTTGCCAAATACCAACCTATAGGGACTCATCCCCAATGAAGTTTTAAAAGCAGTCCTATAAGCCTACAATGCTTTCGAGAGTCGAATTGACCAATCCTTCCGAGTTATGCTCACCGTCTTTTCCAAAATCCCCTTGATTTGCTTGTTTGAGATCTTAACTTGCCCGGACGTTTAGGGATGGTATGGAGTTGCCACTTTGTGTCGGATGCCCATCTTGGTCATCAACTTTTCAAACCATTTGTTGCAAAAATGGCTTCCTCCATCACTCACTATTGCTTTGGGGGTTCTAAACCTGCTCAAAATATTATCCGTCAAGAATTTCAACACAATGTTAGCATCATTAGTCCTAGTGGGGATAGCCTCAACCCACTTGGACACATAATCCACTGCTAGAAGGATATATTCAAAACCAAAGGATTTGGGAAATGGCCCCATGAAATCAATTCCCCATACATCAAAAATGTCAACCACAATAAAAGTATTTAGGGGCATTTCATTCTGTTTGCTAATGTTTCCTACTTTTTGGCATTTATCACATCTTATACAAAAATGATAAGCATCCTTAAAAAGAGTAGGCCAATACAAACCGCTTTGAAGAACTTTCTTGGCGGTCTTTTTTCCTCCAAAATGTCCCCCACAATACATATTGTGGCAAAATTGTAGCACTTGCTTTTGTTCATCTTCTGGCACACATCTTTTTATGACTTCATCCCTGTAAATTCTAAACAAGTATGGCTCATCCCAAAAATAATACTTACATGTATGTAGGAACTTCTTCTTTGCCTAGAAAATCAAATCCTTTCTTACAATACCACAAGAAAGATAGTTAGCACTATCCGCATACCATGGTGCTTGAGTTAAAGAAAACAAGTGTTCATCCGGAAATTTTTGAAAGCATTTTCACAAGCAATTTCAACATCATTATCATAAGAGTTAAGTCTAGAAAGATGGTCAGCCACTACATTCTCGCCTCCTTTCCTATCTTTGATTTCAACATCGAATTCTTGTACCATCAACACCCACCTAATGAGCCTAGGTTTAGCTTGTAGTTTGGTCAACAGGTATTTCAAGGCCGTATGATCATAAAATACTATGATCTTAGAACCTATCAAGTAAGATCTAAATTTGTCCAGGGCAAACACCACAAGCAACATTTCTCTCTCAGTGGTCGTGTAATTTACTTGTGCATCATTTAAAGATAAACTTACATAATAAATTACACACATCAACGTGTTCACTCCTTGGCCCAACACAGCTCCAATGGCATAATTCGATGCATCGTACATAATTTCAAATGACAAATCCCAATTTGGGGCAACAATTATAGGGGCAAAAGTTAGTTTCTCTTTCAAAATTTTAAAAGCTTCCAAGCACTGTTCATCAAAAACAAATGGGACATCTTTTCCTAGCAAATGACACAAAGGGCGTGAAATTTTGGAAAAATCTTTTATAAACCTCCTATAAAATCTTGCATGTCCCAAAAAACTTCTAATCCCCTTAACTGATGTGGGTGGAGGTAGGTTCACAATTAATTCAACCTTAGCCTTGTCTACCTCAATCCATTCATGGGAAATAACATGCCCTAAAACAATCCCGTGATCAACCATAAAGTGACTCTTTTTCCTACTCAAGGTAAGATTACATTCAATACACCTTTCAAGTACTAGAGTCAACTTTTCCAAACAATCATCAAAGGAATTACCAAAAACAGAAAAGTCATCCATAAATACCTCAATGCACTTGTCCAATATATCAAAAAATATGGAAAGCATACATCTTTGAAATGTTCTCGGTGCATTACAAAGTCCGAATGGCATCCTCCGAAATGCAAATGTCCCAAAAGGACAAGTAAATGTAGTCTTTGGTTGATCTTCCGGTGCTATCAGGACTTGGTAGTAACCTTAAAGACCATCAAGAAAATAGTAAAAAGCGTGTCCAGATAACCTGTCGAGCATTTGATCAATATATGGCAAAGGAAAGTGATCTTTCTTGGTGACTTTATTTAAGTTCCTATAATCTATGCACATTCGCCACCCAGTTTGTGTTCGTGTGGGTACCAACTCTCCTTTCTCATTCTGGACCACTGTCAACCCTGCTTTCTTAGGCACAACATGAACAGAACTAACCCATTCACTATCAGCAATAGGGTAAATTACCCCTTCATCTAATAGTTTAAGGACCTCCTTTTTGACAACCTCGCTCATGTTAGGGTTTAGCCTCCTTTGAGATTCTCTCATCGGTTTAGCTCCTTCCTCTAAGACGATATTATGCATTCACATAGAGGGACTAATACCCTTAATATCATTCAACCCCCAACCTATAGCTTTCTTGAATTTTTTCAACATTTTTACAAGCTTATCTTCTTCCTCACTGGTAAGGGTAGCAGAAATTATTACTGGTTGAGAGTTATTCTCCCCAAGAAAAATATATTTCAAATGCTTAGGGAGTTCTTTAAGTTCAACCCCTTGTTGTTGAATTTGCTCTTCTTCAACTTTGAATTCCTCCTCAACACTCTCATCGCCCAACATGGAGTTGTCTTCTTTACTCTCCTCATTGGAATCCTCTACTTCTTCCTGCAATTTTAGAGCCCTTTCTAGCTTGTGTTAGCCATTATCCTGTAAGAAAACTTCTTTAACAACATTATTAGTAAAATCAATGAAAGAGCAGTCTTCATATAAAGCAGTAGTGGGAATAGGGGAAGTGTTAAAAATTAAAAATTCTACAGTTTGCCCCAAAACGGTCATAGTCAATTTTCCATTTTTAACATCAATTAAAGTATTAGTTGTGGCCATAAAAGGCCTCCCTAACAAAATTGTATGCTCGGCATCCCGTGGGATTTCTCCTCCCATGTCTAAGACAATGAAATCAATGGGTACAATCAAACCTCCTACCTTAACTAGAACATCTTTTATGATTCCCTTAGGGTATCTAAGAGTTCTATCCGCTAGTTGCAAAACCATTTTAGTTGGTTTGAGTTCACCTAGCTCTAATTTCAAATAAACTGAGTATGGCATCAAATTAATACTAGCTCCAAGATCACACATGCCAATGGTCTCTTTCCCATTCCCCATAGAGATTCTAACTATAAAGCTCCCAGGATCTTTTAGCTTAAGAGGTAACTTATGTTGTAAAACAACACTTGTTACTTTCGAAACTATCACCTTCTCATCCACCTCATACCTTTTCTTCTTATTCTTTAGCTCTTATAAGAATTTGGCATAAGATGGCATATTCTTAATTACCTCTAGTAAGGGTAGGTTGATACTTACCTTCAAAAGCATGTTATAAATTTTAGAAAATTGCTTATCATGCTTTTCATTTTTTAACCTGCTGGGAAAAGGGTTTGGTGGCCTGTATGGATTTAGAGATTTGTGCAGCTTTGGTGCAACGGATGCCTCCTCACTATCCTCTTTAGGCTCATTTGGTTTAGCTTTTCCTTCTCGCGTTTCCTCACCATTCTCTTGCAATATACTTGCATCCAAAGAATTATCAATGTTATTATCACCGATTTTATTGTCAAGTACCTTACCACTTCTTAAAACAGTGATTGCTTTGGCCTACTCCGGTTGGCTTGGAAATTTTCCTTTTTGATTGGCTTGAAGTTGATTAGCCAATTGACCCACTTGAGTTTCAACCTTCTTAAGTGATGCTTCCAAAGAGTCAAATCGCTTGTTGTTCATTTCTTGATTTTGTGCTCTTACTTGAATGAAAGCATTCAAATTGTCTTCAAATGAAGGTTTCTTGACCTGCTCTAGATTTGAGGTTTGCCCTTGAAATTGGGGACCTCTTTGATATGGTTGGAAAGGTTGTTGAGGTGGAGCATGGTGTTGATTTTTCCATGAAAAATTGGGGTGATTCCTCCAACCGGGGTTATAGGAATTTAAGTATGGGTCATTCCTACCCCTTTGTTGGAACCCTTCAAAAGCTAAAGCTTGTTCTTGCTCTTCTTGGAATGGATCAAAATTTAAGGGGCACACATTTGCTTGATGGCCTATAAGACCGCATGATGCGCATGACTCTTAGCTTGGTCCCGACAAGTTTCCTTTAGCATTCAACAATTTCACTTGTTTTGTCAATTCTGCAATTTGCCTAGCCATTTTTGATTTTGCACTTATCTCGTGTGCTCCTCTTCTCCTTTCCCCAATACTCTTTTTTTGGGAATTTGCCTCCAACATTTCAAACAATGCAACCATTTCTGCAGCTGTCCTTTCACCCATTGCTCCCCCTGCTGCATTATCCACTGTGTTTTGACATTGTTGAGTTAGCCCATCATAGAAGAATTGATTGAGCAACTGTTGTGGATAGTAATGATGAGGGCACTGAAATAATAAGGATTTGAAGCTATCCCACGCCTCATGAAACGGTTCTCCATCAAATTGGGTGAAAGTTGCAATACTCCCCCTAAGCTCCTTGGTCTTTTGGTGTGAATAAAACTTTCCCATAAATTTGTTGTAAACCTCTATCCATGTGGTTAAAGAATTCTCCGGTAAAGTCATCAACCATGCTTTTACTCTGTCTTTCAAACTATATGGGAAACATCTCAGCTTGAGTTCATCTTCTGTTAGTGCTTACAAAGGGAATGTATGCAATGTTGAGTAAAAATCCCGAATGAAGTTGAGAGGATCTTCATTCGGCAGTCCATGGAAGGATGGCAGCATACTATAGTGAGTATTTCTGAGCTCATAATTTCTCGCTGCGTTGCTCAACCGGATACAAGATGTGGTCACTCCGATGATCGATCGGGAAAACTCCTTCATAGGTGGATCTTGTGCATCACCCATCTCTATTTCTATGTTCTCCTCAACTTGCTCGTCAATATTTTCCCTTTCTTGCTCAATAGGATTCGGTACCTTGGGTCTTGGAAGTCTATGGATGTTGTCTATAAATGGAGCAAGTTCATTTCCTTGAGACCTTCGTCCGTGCATAAATCACTTAAGCAATTCAAAAAAAAAACACTTTAAATGATTTAATAAATAAATTAAAAGAATCAAACTATTAACAAAAATTGCCTTTCCCGGCAGCGGCACCAAAAACTTGTTGCACTCTAATTAACACTACTACAAAGCGGCACTCGCAAGTATACGATGCTATTGCGTTAATGGTGATCGCCCCAAGGTCGTCTCACAAGGAAGGAATTTCTTGTAATAGTTTGATTAGCATAAAATAATAAACTTTAGTGTGTGATTGAGTTGGTGAATTGTAATTAACTTAAGAAATGAAAATGAGTGATTTTGTGCAAGATCAATTCAATTATGGAAATGGTGCCTAGGGTTGTAGGTCCATTTAATCAAATGTTTAATTATCAAATTATCCATTAATATAACCTTGTAAATTAATTTGTTCCTTAAGGTTAATTAGTCAATTACCAATTCACTAGTTTTCACATTCATGAATTAACAACAACTAACTATTTTACATTAGCAAATTAATAAACCCTAGAACTTATATTTCTAATTCATTCTTAGGGTAGTCAATTGCATAGTTCGATATTAAACTTCACCTCTCGGTTTGTCATTCAATATTAAGTAATCAATAGGTGGCCAATCTATCAATTTACCTTTAATTTCAATGCAATCAACCAATAAAAGGTATATCAATGGAATCATCAAATCAAGTCATTTAATCAAATATACTACAACCCAAGGCATGAGTAAATTAGCTCATCATCATCTTTAAAAAAATGTTCATTTCAATATAAACCAAATCAAAGTTATTCATTGCAATATTAATGTTCTTAATACAACAACAACAAATAGGAAATGGATTAAAAGAAAGATTTTGAAAAACCCCTTTTGGAGATGCTAAGAATCGGACTCCTTGTCTCTTTCGTAGCTCCCCCTTTGATGTGTGATGATGAACTTCCAAGCTCTCTTGAATAAATGGCTCTCTTCTTGAAGGATGAATGATAGCTCTCTCAAGTTCACAACTCTCCAATCAAGCCTCTTAAAACCCTAATCCTCAAGAACTAGCTACTCACTTCGATTCCAAAAATTGTCTTTGTTCTTGATGTGAAAGAAAATGGGGAATGAAGATGGGGAGAAAAATGGTGTCTTCCTCTCTCAAGCAAGAACCAAGGAAGAAGATGATGGTGTGTAGAGCATGTCCACTCAATATATTCAATATATTTTCTCTCCTTTCCATGCTCCACTTCCACTCTTTTTAATTTTTTTAAGACACCCCATCACTCTTTGTCTCCCACTTTCCTATTTGTTTTATATTTCTTCCATAAATTCATCCACATTTCCCTCCTTTTTATCCTTTTTGTCCCCCACTAATCCACACCTCGTGCAAAGCATATCAAGTGATCCAGGGTGACATGGCCAAGCTTGTTGGCCGTGTCTCTTGTTATTTTTTTCTTAGGACACGGCCAAGCTTCTGGCCATGTCCCTTACTGCCTCTTTCTTTCCTTTGTTCACAAGAGATGACACGGCCAGTGCCTTGGGATTGTCATGGGGGGGTGTCACTCTCTGCTTCTTTCTTTTCTTTCTTTGCCTTTTGTTCCTTAGGTGAGACACGACCAGTGGCTTGGCCGTGTCTCTTGGCCGTGTCAGCTTCTGTCCAATTTTGCTTGAGGGACACGGCCAAGCATGGTTTATCCTGGCCATGTCCTGCCTTGCCCTTGATCTCTTCCTCTTTTGATGAGAGACACGGCCAAGCCATGCCACATGCTTTTCTCCAAGAAGACTCCATCAAATTTTAGTTAATGCTCCATAAAATGCCCTTCAACCTAAATCAACAACTTCAAACAAACTTAAGCACAAATTAACATAAAAATTAACTTAAACTCAATAAAAACATCATAGAAATTATATACAAAATTTATCTAAACAGTATGTGCTTATGTATTTTTAATTTATAAATATTTGAATTTCTATGAATTTAATGTTTGAAATTGTTGATTGAGTCATCTATAATGAATTGTTACTTAAAAGTATTGGTTAAATGGATTGATGAGTAAAAAATGAATTTAAAGGAACTTATAGGTGATGAGTATGATTCTTAATTTAATATTTATAAGAAATGAGTGGTTTGATGTTGTTTTTAGCCATAAGTGATGGTTAAAGATTGATTAATTGATATTTGAGTAAAGTATTTGATATAGACTCTTTTTATGTTAAAAAAATTAGTTTTTGATTCATTTTTATAATAGATCTTGAATATGTTTATGTTTAAGTGGTTGAGTGTGCAAAAATACGTAATTTTAGCCAGTGACATGGCCAAGTCAGTGGGTGTGTTTAGTGGCACGATCAGTGACATGACCAAGTCAGTGGGTGTGTCTAGTGACACGGGCAGTGACACGGCCAAGTCAGTGGGTGTGTCACATGCTGTCAAAAATTTCTATTTTCTTTGATGAGAGACATGGCCAGTGACATGGCCAAGTCAGTGGGTGTGTCTAATGGCACGAGCAGTGACACGACCAAGTCAGTGGGTGTGTCACATGCTGCCAAAAATTTGTATTTTCTTTGACGAGAGACATGGCCTGTGACATGGCCAAGTCAGTGGGTGTGTCGAGTGACACGGGCAGTGACACTGCCAAGTCAGTGGGTGTATCACATGCCGTCAAAATTTTCATGGCCAAGTCATTGAACATAACTTGGCCGTGTTCAATACCCTTTGTAATACCCTTATACCCTATATACGTACAATATATATTTTCAGCATATGTAAAATACGCATATACTGTATAAAAATATCACATATCGGTTTAATAAAAAATTTCACATTTCTGATTTAAAATTTCAAATACTAAATGTATAAAATTAAATAGTATATAAATATTCTTTACTTGTTATAGGAACCCAAAATAAATAATTTATATGAAAATCTTTAAAAAAAATTCGCCAGAGTTTTATCTGTAATTTGGACATCCCAAAATTTATCAATTACACTACCTGCAAAAAGAACACACTCCCAAATAATTTCAAATCACCATATTAACCATACTCCTCAATTTCACCAAGTTTCTCAAATATTTATATATATATATATAATTTAGAACACATATACACTCCGATTTCAAATAACTTAACTCAAACATTCTTTATAGTTTACAATATATAAAATCCAAAAAAAGAATAATATACTACGCATAATACCCAAAATATACAATAATATAAAATATATACATGCTGCTGACAGTGTTCCTGATCTTGATATCAACTCTACAAGCACAAACACAAGTCTAGACTCGACCTAGTCTAGAAGAACTCTCCGGCTCAGCCGAATCTACCCTGTCACCTGTGCGATGTAAACAATTGCGTTAAGCCAAAAGCCTAGTAATACAAACTTTGATAATAATAAAACTCAAATGCAATGCCATTGAACAATGCATATGGATATCACATCATTCCATTTTCTCATACTTTTCATGTAATGTCCCAAAATTTTGAAAATATTAATTTTTGAAAATTAAATAAATGATTTAAAAGTATATATATATAATTAAGTGAAAGAGGAAAATGTGTATATGATCTATATATGTAGATATACATAATATATATAAGTCAACATTTTAATATGGTCAAATGTCATTTTAGTTATTAAGATATTAATTAAATGGTTAGTGGAAGTTGACATAGTATATATTAACTAAGTAATATATTTTACTTGATGGAGAGTGAAAGAGGAATAATTGTGTGGTTAAAAGGGATTAGTTAGTAGTGGAGTTGGTGATCATTATTTTCTTCTTCTTTTTATTTCTCCATTGAAGCTGGCCACCTTCATCAAAGGAAGAGAGGAATTTTGCTTCTTGCTAACTCACGTAATTGAAGGATTTCAAGTGTTCAAGTTGGAGTTTTAAGGATTTTCTTCATATTTGGTAAGCTTCCAACTTGTTTCTTTGATTTCCTTTGGAAGTTGTATTTGTGTGAATTGGATGTTTGGTGTAGTATGTGTTAAATGTTGATATTGGTATGTTTGAAGTTCTTTTGACTAGTTAACTATGAAATTAGAGTTGGATTGAAAAAAAAGGTTAAGTTTGGTGATGAGAATAAGAGTTTTGGATTGTGTAACTTTTGAGTTATGAAGTCATGGTTGTAATCGTGTATTTTTGCTTTTAATTGAGTTGTTTTGATGTTTACACAAGTATTATGTGGTATAATGATGGATTTGGTTGAGTTTGTATGGAGTTGAAATGGTTAATGAAAGATAATAGTTGGATGTGGCAATTATGTGTGGATATCAAGATTTTTGGCCTGACACATCCGGTGACACGGCATGCCTTTGGGCATGTCGATGGTTCTATTTTCAGTGTTGGTGACATGAGCAGTGACATGCCCATGTCATTGAGCATGTCACGGCTTCTGTGATGTTGTAGTATTGACACGTGAAGTGACACGCCCATGTCACTGAGCTTGTCATGGCTACTGTATTGTAGTAGTATTGACACGTGAGTGACATGCCCATGTCACTGAGCATGTCATAGCTACTGTGTTATTGGAGTTTTGGCATGATTATTGACACGCCCATGTCACTGAGCGTGTCAAAGGTTCTGTGCTGTGAGTTTAGGGCACGGTTATTGACACGCTCGTGCTGTTGAGCGTGTCATGTGCATAGTTTTCCCTAGATAGTTCTTTTTCTTATTTTCCATTGTGTTTCTTATCCTAGTGTTGAGAGGTTTTGTTTATACCTATAAGTGTATCACTAAGTGATTATTTATAATCACATTTGGTTTAGGCTTTGAAGAGACTTGAGTTACCCAATCCAAGTGTTGAGGGATATCTTGGAAGAGGAGATTGAAAGTGGTGTTTGTTACTTTTAGAGGTAAGTACAAACTTTGAATAATTGTTTATATTTACATGACATTGGGACTTAACACATTTGGTTGAAAAATGTGTTAAGTTACTTGCTACATTATTGGTGCATGAGAAATATACTATGATTTGTATAATGTTACAAATGAATTATATGTAATGTGAACTTTGTGCAAAATATGATAATGGCCCAAAATGTATGGGTATTGCAATTTGTTATGTATAAATTAAAGATGGTATGTAAAGCCATTAGTGATGGCTATATTGATATAAATGAGATATTTGAAGCATTGTGCCTAGTTTGATCATGAGAAAATGAGAAAGGATTTGATAATGGAATTATGAAAGAATTGTGTGCCTAGTATGTTATTCAATTTTTAGAGTTTTGTGTTTGGCGGATTGCCTAAGATGTAACAGTCCCTTGAAGCTGGGTTGGGCTTGGTCCTTGAAGCCTAGTTGCGTGTTACATGATGTAGCAAACCCTTGAAGCTGGGTTGGGCTTAGTCCTTGAAGCCTAGTTAGGATGTTACATATGAGGTAATCCTCATTGTGATTATGATTTGCCTTCGGGTTAGACACATGGTGTCATCTTGGACCGAAGCAGTAACTCTAGAATTTAAATGGCATATTAGATCCTTTTGGGCCCATGCTTGTGTTTGCTTTTATGTGAATTATGAATTGTGGAACAATTGAGCAATTTATCAAGATATAATGATATAATGTATGAGATATAATATCCTTATATGTTATGCATTAGCATTGCATTTGAACTATATTGTTATCAAAGTTTGTATCACTAGGCTTTTGGCTTAGTGCAATTGTGGTTCATCGCTCAGGTGATAGGGTAGATCCGGTTGAGCCAGAGAGTTTATCTAGATTGAGTTGAGTATAGGCTTGAGATCTTGAGTGCAGAGTTGATTATTGGACATCAAGATTAGAGACAAACTGCTAGCATGTATATATTTTATATTTTTGTACATATTGATTTCATGTATATTATGTTATATTTTGATGTATATATATGTATATTCTGCAAACTATCAAAAATGTTTTGGATAAACCTTTGGTAATGAAGTATACATATGTGTTTTAGCAAGTAATATTTCATCTATTATTTATATGATATCAGTTGAATGTTTTAAGTTTATACAGATTTTATAAGTGAAGAGTTGTTTTGTTAAAATGGGTTGTGACATGCTTGTATCCTATATTCGTATATTACATATGTTGGGTATATGTAGTGTACGTATATTGGGAATAAGGGTGTTACATTTTAAATATTTCACAATCCACAATTCTCATAAAACAAGCACAAACATGGGCCCAAAGATAACTAATATGCTATTCAAATTTCAGAGTTACTGTTTTGGTATATAATGACACCATGTGTCTAGCCCCATAGGCAATATATCAATATAATAATCCAACTAGGTCTGAGCTTACGACCTGATCATTTCACCTAGCCTAACTTTCAAGGACTTGTTTTTGAGGCTTACGACCTGGTCATTTCACCTCAAAAATATTTTCACAGTGACGCCTAGTGTCTAGCCCGTAGGCAAATCATAGGCATGCTGCCAAACACAGAACTTTGAAAATAGAATAACATACTAGGCACATAATTTATTCATATTTCTCATTTATATCGATATCGATATCGATATCAATTCATTTCATTATGTTTCCACATATCTCATTACATTATACCACATTTTTGCATTTACAACACATTACCCAATTACCTTGGGTATTTCAACATAATTCACATATTAATCACATTTCATGTAATCTCGCCAATACCAATGGCTTTTTAACAATGCACTTAATGCATACACAACAAATGGCATTACCCAAACACTTCGGGTCATTTTTACATAATACACATATTTCACATTTTACACAATTTAGCCATTATCAATGGCTTTTCACAATGCATTTAACAAATATATGACATTACAAATGTCATAGCACATTATTCATGCATAACCAATATATCAAGTAGCTTAACACATTTTCTAACCAAAATGTGTTAAGCCCAAATGTCATGCAAACATAACCAAAGTATTCAAAGTTTGTACTTACCTCAAATAGCAACCAAAACAAGCTTAAAACAACCTCCAATCCTATCCTTCCAACTTGTCCTTCACCACTTGGATGAAGCAAATCAACCTCCCTCAATGGCTAAACCAAATGTGATAGCAAATAATCATTTAGTATCACATTTATTGCTTTTTCAATATTAAATTATAATTAAACCCCATCCAAGTAAAAATCCAAAATTTAAGGCTAACCTCACTTTAACTTTGGATTCTCATACTAGGCCATTCATTTTAATATATTTAGTTTATTTATATTATTAGAAACATATTTTAATACATTTAAACCATTTACATTACAAAAATACACTCTTATACACAAAACTCTAAAATGGCATAACCTTCCCCCATTGAAGGTTTTCCATTCCAACACAATCCATTAATCATTTCAAGCTTATATTCATCACTTTTAACACTAAACAACATTCTTAAACAAATAAAATCAAACAATTCAACAACTTTGGAAAATCACTTTTCCAAAACCCTACATCTCCACTTCCATTCTCAAACTCCAACCAAACACAACCAAATCCAATATTTGACATTAAAATACTTGTTTATGCACCAAAAAAAACTCATTTAGAACCAATTTGCACAATTAAAAATCATGATTTCTCAAATCCTAAAAATCCATAACCCTAAATTCTCTCTCTTCACCATTCTTTATCCAAACTCCACCATCTCTTCAATCCAACCTTAAAATCATTGTTAACTACCCAAAATAGCATCATACACACCAATTCCAATAATTATAACATACTACTTAATAATTCAAAATCACACATAATTAAAAATTCCATGGAATTCAAAGAAATGAGTTGGAAACTTACCAAATTATATGGAAATCACCAAAAATTCTCTTTAAACTTGTTAAATCCTTCCGTTTATGAAGTATGAAAGAATCAAAATCCTTGGTCAAAGCTCTCATGGTGGTTCAGCCTTGATGAAGAAGAAGAAGAAATGAAGACAACTTTTTAATTTTTTCTTTCTTTCCACTTAAAAAAAATATGACCATATATAAATATTATTTTATTTTAATAAATAATTAATTATTTAATTATTTTAAAATCCTAAATTACCTCTTCCAACCAAAAATAATTTATATTTAATTTATTTAAATAATTTTAAGTTTATAAGGTATAATTACCATTTTACCCTTAGACTTTTGACTTTTCTTTTAAAAAGTGTTGACTTTTATATGTTATGTATATTTTATATATATATCACATATATATTCCACTTTTTCATTTTAAAATTCCTTTATTTTCCATTTAAATTATTAATTTAATTTATTCAATTCAATTATAATATATTTTATCAAATTTCCAAAATTTAGAAATTTTCAAAAATTTGGGATATTACACCGTTTCCCCCAAATTGTCTTCAACAAGCGAATTAAAGCTTCATTTTGCACAAGATCATGCTTCAAACTAAATTATAAAACTTCAAAAAAAATTAAACACACATTTTTTTTAAAAAAAATAAAACAAACTAGAAAGCTAATAAAATTACCCTTGTGTTCAGAATTCATGTATATGTGTTAAAAGCATGAAAAAGTGTAATAAATTTTAAATACATGATAAATATGTGTAATACTAAGTGTTGATCAAAGAATTGTTCCATTGAAGTGCTATACATAATTTAATGTTAGATAAAAAACTAATGAATTGCTCTAATCATACTAATTTTAGATCTAGCTTGGGATTGAATGGCTAGACAAATGGTTCCAAAGTGATAGTGGGCACTCTGTGCCATCAATAGACACTATGTATCACCATACTCAGTGGGCATTCATGCCATAGTGGGCCATTGGCCAAAATGCTATACAGTGGGCATTGAATTGCCAATAGTGACTCGTTATCCAAACCTAGAATATGAGTTCAGTGTGTATGGGCATAATTAAAGTAGTTATCTATATTGAAAACAATGTGTTATATAGTTATTAATAAATTACTGAATTCTGAATTTAATTGTGTTTAATATTTCAATTTTGAATGAATTTATTAATTTCTTTATTTAACATTCCGAAAGTAATACTTTTCATTGTTTCTAAATTATTTAATGTTTAAATCTCTTTTCTTTAAATTTTCTTGCATATTATAAATACATAAGCACCACTAAGCTTTGCTTAGCCTGTTAGAATTATTTTCTGATGCGCAGATCAAACAAGGAGCATTGAGACCGCAGAGTGAGAGATATATGTTTCTGATTAACTGCATCACCAAGGTTCAATGAACAATATTGTAAATATTGTATTCTATATAGTTCACATGGAAATACTTTATAATTTTGTATGACAGTTGTATAAGTTTGAGAGTAGTTTAAGAATTTTATAATAATGTAAGTTACCATTAAGAGTTCTTTATAAATTAATAGATATATGTTTGTACTATAGAAAGTTTAACAACTGCATTAATGCTTAAAAGTATTTTGACTTTAGTTATTTAATACATGCATAGATACATATATAGAACAATTGTAAATGTTAGGTGACATCTCCTATATAGGTAAGTGTATGGGCTATGTAGGGGGTGTTACTTTTAGTGGTATCAGAGTGGCAGTTGATTTTTAATGTTTAAAGGTATAAGATGGCCTCTGAACCCCATCAAGGTGCCGTGGAACATGTTGCGTCCTCACATAGTCAAGCTAGTGTGGGAAATCAGCAGCCATCGAAACCTTCTGCGAAACAAATTCCATTAGATCCCTAATTTGTGAGAAATATGGGGGAAGTTCTCAGGCAAATTGTAAGAGTTGCTCCTCCTGCACAACCTCCACCACCAATTCCCCACAGATCTCTATTAGAGAGAATTAGAAAATTGGGAGAAGAAGATTTTAAAGCTCGTGATACTGATGAGTCTTCAGTAGTGGAATATTGGATGGAGAGGATTGTGAGAGTTTTTGATATTTTGCATTGTACTAATGATGAAAGGTTAGAGTGTGCAGTTTCCTTATTGTAGGAACAAGCTTATGTCTGGTGGGATATAAAGTAGAAAGGTGTACCCATTGGTAGACTTACTTGGGCATTTTTCCAAGAAGAATTTAAAAAGGAATATATTAGTGAGATTTATTTAGAGGAGAAGCATCGGTAGTTTTTGTATCTTAAGCAAAGGCAATCATCTGTGTCTGAATATGAGAGGTAGTTTGTTTGCCTCAGTAAATATTTTTTAGAGTTAGTTGCATTTGAGGAAGAGAAGTGTAAGTAGTTTGAACAGGGTTTGAACAGTCAGATTCGGGTGTATTTAGTAGCGATGAGGATTAAAGAGTTTTCCACTCTTGTTAATGTGGCAGTTGCTATAGAAAATGAGATTAAACAAGAGTAGGGAAGAAAACAACAATCAAAGAAGGGATTTTCTAGTGAACAACAGCAATGTGGCAAAAAAAAAAAAACGGAGAAATATTCAAGCCCAAACTCAGGGGTTTGGTAGAGGAAGTGGAGCTAGTTTTTAGAAATCTAGAGGTGGTAGGTTTGGAATGACTACAAGCTCATCTTCAAGGGTTGTTACTACACCTTTTCAATATTATGGTAAGGGCTATGCAAGTGAAGATTGTTGGTATAAAAAGGGGGCTTGTTTGAAATGTGGTTCTTTGGAACATAAAATTAGAGATTGTCCAACGATAAAAGAATTAGAAGTTGTTGAAGGACATAGTTCTGTACAAAGGTCTCAGCCAAGCCGTAGGGCAGGTAGAGGTGGTCGACCTAGTGTTAGTCAGCAGAGAAGATCTGAAACAGTGGATAGACCTTAAAATTGAGGCAGTGCTCCAGCTAGGGCTTATGCCATGAAAGCTGTGGAGGATTAGGATGCTCCTGATGTTGTAGTTGGTAAATTTTCTTTACTTGATCTTGATGTGTATGCATTATTAGATCTTGGTTCTACACATTCTTATATTTGTACAACTATAGATTTAGGGAAGAAAATGTGTGTTGATAAACTTGATTATGAGATAGAAGTTACAAATCCCTTAGGCCATAGTGTAAAGGTAAATAGAGTATATCAAAATTATCCACTTAGAGTTCATGATGTAGAGCTTTCTGTTGATTTGATTGAACTACCATTCCATGACTTTGATGTAATCTTGGGAATGGATTAGTTGTCCCGGCATCAAGTAGTTATGGACTGCTATAGTAAAGTTGTAACTTTTAAGATTCCGGGTTATGGTGAAATTGTAGTTCGAGGGGAAAAACAATTTTATCCTTCTAGTTTGATTTCTATAGCTAAAGCTAGAAGGTTGATTAGGAAGAGATGTGAAGCTTATCTTGCTTATGTTAATGATACATGACATTCAAGCAAGGTTTTGGGAGACATACCTACAGTGAGTAAGTTTTCAGATGTTTTTTTAGAAGAATTACCTGGAATACCACTAAAGAGAGAGGTATAATTTGTTATTGATGTAGTTCCAGGTGCATCACCAATTTCTATTCCACCTTATAGAATGGCACCTCCGAAATTAAAAGAATTAAAGGTGCAACTCCAAGAATTGCTTGATAAAGGATTTATAAGGCCTAGTGTATCACCTTGGGGAGCACCAGTTTTGTTTGTGAAGAAGAAGGATGGTACCTTAAGATTATGTATAGATTATCAATAGTTGAATAAAGTGACTATTAAGAATAAGTACCCGTTACCTAGGATTGATGACTTGTTTGATCTGTTGAGAGGAGTGAGTGTTTTCTCTAAAATTGATCTTAAATCAGGTTATTATCAGATGAAAATTAAAGAAGTAGATATTCCGAAGACAGCTTTTAGAACTCGATATGGACATTATGAATTTTTGGCTATGCCCTTTGGTTTAACTAATGCTCCAACAGCTTTTATGGACTTGATGAATTGAGTCTTTAAACCCTATTTAGACCAGTTTGTAGTTATTTTTGTTGATGATATACTGGTTTATTCCAGAAATAAAGAGGAGCATAATAAGCATTTGAGAATTGTACTACAGACACTAAGGGAGAATCAATTGTACGCTAAATTATCAAAGTGTGATTTTTGGTTGACGGAAGTGGCATTTCTAGGTCATGTAGTGTCAGGTAATGGTATTCGTATGGATCCAAGTAGATTGCGACTATCTTGAATTGGTAGCCACCAAAGAATATAACAAAAGTTCAGAGTTTCCTTGGGTTGGCTGGATACTATAGAAGATTTGTGCAAGGGTTTTCAAAGATAACACTTCCTTTAACTAAACTTCTCAGAAAAGAAACTAAATTTGAGTGGAATCCTCAGTGTCAAGCTATTTTTGAATAATTGAAGGCTATGTTGACTAAAGCACCTATCTTGACACAACCGACTCCAGGCAAAGACTATATTATTTATAGTGACACTTCTCATCAGGGACTTGGATGTGTATTGATGCAAGAGGGTAAGGTAATTGCTTACGCTTCTAGGCAATTAAAATCTCATAAATTGAATTACCCTACACATGATTTAGGATTAGCTGCTATTTTATTTGCTCTTAAGATCTGTCGACATTACTTGTATGGTGAAAGGTGTTATATTTTCACTAATCATACAAGTTTGAAATACTTGCCAACACAAAAAAAAAACTAAACTTAAGGTAGAGAAGATGGATGGAATTGATCAAGGATTATGATTGTATCATCGACTATCATCCTGGGAAAGCTAATGTGGTAGTCGATGCTTTAAGTCGAAAGACTTTAGCAGGTATGTTATATATAGAATATTATAGTATTAAATATATATATAAATTAAATAAACTAAATGATATAATGTGTTATGTTAGCAGAATTGAAGGTTGAACCAACCGATAGGCAAAAAGTGATAGAAGCTCAGAAGCAAAATCAAAAATTGTTTGAACTTTTGAAACAAGTGTAGGAAGGGGAAAAATCAAATTATGTTGTGTCATAAGATAATGGAGTATATTATAGAGGTCGATTGTGTGTACCTGATATGAAGGAACTAAAGGAGTGTATTCTTGGTGACGTTCATAATACTACGTATACTGTACATCCCAAAAGCAATAAGATGTATTAGAATTTGAAGTCTCATTATTGGTGGCCTGGTATGAAAAGAGATATTACTGAATATATGACTTAATGTTTTGTGTGTCAATAAGTTAAAGTAGAACATCAAGTTCCATCGGGTCTTTTGCAACCTATATTAATACCAGAATGGAAGTGGGATAGAATCACTATAGATTTTGTGACTGGTCTTTCGAACACCCAAAAGAAGCATGATACAATTTGGGTAATTATTGATTGATTAACCAAATCAACTCATTTCCTTCCCATTCGAGTTGACTATTCAATGGATAGACTTGCGGAGTTGTATGTTAATGAGATAGTCAGGCTTCATGGAGTACCAATGTCTATTATTTCAGATCGAGACCCTTGCTTTACTTCAAGATTTTGGGAAAGTTTTCAGAAAGCCTTGGGTACTCAACTTCATTTTAGTACTGCATTTCATCCACAGACAGATGGTCAATCAGAAAGGGTGATAAAGTACTTGAGGATATGCTTAGAAGTTGTGTAATCGATTTTGAAGGTAGCTGGGATAAATATCTGCCTTTAGTAGAATTTGCTTATAACAACAGTTATCAGACGAGTATTGGAATGGCTCCATATGAGGCACTCTATGGAAGGAAGTGTAGAACTCCATTGTGTTGGGTGGAATTGAATGAGAGCAAACTTGTGGGACCTGATCTCATAAGATAAGCTGAAGACAAAGTGAAGCTTATAAAGGATCAATTACAAATTGCAATGGATAGATAGAAATCCTATGCAGATTTGAAATGGCGTGATATTGCATATAGCATAGGGGATAAGGTATTTTTAAAATTATCACCATGGAAGAAAGTTCTTCGCTTTTGAAAGAAAGGTAAACTAAGTCCTAGGTTTATTGGACCATATGAAATACTTAAACGTGTAGGTCCAATAGTTTATCAACTAGCTTTGCCTCCAAAATTGGCTAAGATTCATAATGTATTCCATGTGTCGACGCTTAGACAATATAGATCAGATCCTACACATGTAATTCAAGTAGAGTCCATTGAAATTCAACAAAATTTGAATTATGAAGAAGAACCAGTGACTATCTAAGCTCGTGAAATAAAAGAATTGCGTAATAAGCACATTCCTTTAGTGAAAGTGTTATGGAGAAATCATTCTATAGAGGAAGCCACTTGGGAAAGCGAAGAGACAATGAGACAGCAATACCCCCAATTGTTTCAAGTGTTTATAACAGGTAAATTTTAAGGATGAAATTTCTTTAGTGGGGGAGAATTGTAATGTTAAAAATTTTAAATACTGAACTTTGATTTAATATTGATAATTGATAGTGAATTGTGATATAAGTAGTATGGATAGGTGATGTAAATAGTGGATCTCAAAAATTTACTGAAGATATTATTTATTTTTATAGTTTTACGAGATTAAAAATTGAATTAGAATCAAAGGTTAAGAGTGAGGGTACATCATAGTTATTATAGGCATGTCCACACTTGATTAACCTATAGATAAAAGTACATGTGTGTGAGAGTGTAGAAATTTCTTTTCTTTCTTTATCATCCATGCCAAACACCATCACCTCCACCATCTTTCTTATTTTCTTCATCTTCCTTTCTTCATATCAAATAAAATTAAGAGTAGATTACATATAATTATATGTTTTTAGAAGAATAAGATAGAAAAGAAAAATAGTCAACAAGTGATCAAAGAAAAGAGGAAAAAGAGAGAAGAAGAGTGATTTTGAAAGAGGTATGTGCTTATGTATTTTTAATATGTAAATATTTGAATTTCTATGAATTTAATGTTTGAATTGGTTGGTTGAGTCATCTATAATGAATTGTTACTTAAAAGTATTGGTTAAATGGATTGATGAGTGAAAAATAAATTTGAAGGAACTTATAAGTGATGAGTATGATTCTTAATTCAATCTTTATAAGAAATGAGTGGTTTGATGTTGTTTTTAGCCATGAGTGATGGTTAAAGATTGATTAATTGATATTTGAGTAAAGTATTTGATATAGACTCTTTTTATGTTAAAAAAATTAGTTTTTGATTCATTTTTATAATAGATCTTGAATATGTTTATGTTTAAGTGGTTGAGTGTGCAAAAATACATAATTTTCGCTAGTGACACGGCCAAGTCAGTGGGTGTGCTTAGTGACACGGCTAGTGACATGGCCAAGTCAGTGGGTGTGTCTAGTGACACGGACAGTGACACGGCAAGGTCAGTGGGTGTGTCACATGTTGTTAAAAATTTTTATTTTCTTTGATTTGAGACACGGCCAGTGACACTGCCAAGTCAGTGGGTGTGTCTAGTGACATTGGCAGTGACACGACCAAGTAGGTGGGTGTGTCACATGCTATCAAAAATTTCTATTTTTTTATGAGAGACACAGCCAGTGACATGGCCAAGTCAGTGGGTGTGTCTAGTGACACAGGCACTGACACGGCCAAGTCAATGGGTGTGTCACATGCTGTCAAAATTTTCCATTTTTCATTGATGAGAGACATGGCCAAGTCATTGAACATAACTTGGCCATGTTCATTACCCTTTCCCCCAAATTGGCTTCAACAAGTGAATTAAAGCTTCATTTTGCACATGTTCATGCTTCAAACTAAATTATAAAACTTTAAGCAAACTTAAACACATATTTTTTTTATAAAAATAAAATAAACTAGAAAGCTAATAAAATTACCCTTGAGCTTAGAATTCATGTATATGTGTTAAAAGCATGGAAAAGTGTAATAAATTTTAAATACATGATAAATATGTGTAATACTAAGTGTTGATCAAAGAATTGTTCCATTGAAGTGCTATACATAATTTAATGTTAGTTAAAAAACTAATGAATTTTCCTAATCATACTGATTTTAGATCTAGCTTGGGATTGAATGGCTAGCCAAAGAGATGATATCCAAAATGATAGTGGGCACGTTATGCCATCAATAGAAACTATGTGTCACCATAGTCAGTGGACATTCATGCCATAGTGTGCCATTGGCCAAAATTCTATACAGTAGGCATTAAATTGCCAATAGTGACCCGTTATCCAAACCTAGAATCTGAGTTCAGTGTGTATGGGCATAATTAAAGTAGTTATCTATATTGAAAACAATGTGTTATATAGTTATTGTTTTATTAGTTTTTGTTATAGATTTGTGTCTTGTTTATTATGATATTATTATTTTATTTAGGTATTTTGTTAGTTTAAATCGGTTTATTTAGTGTTTTTGTTAATTTTGGTAGTTTTAGTTTATTTCAGTGTTTATGTCATTTTTGATCTAGTTTTTAGTATGGTGTTTATGTTTTTGTTGGTTATTGTTTATTTACTTTTTGTTTAAAGTTTGTTTGAAGTTTTGTTTTAGGTTAAAAAGCCAAGGAACCAAGACTGAAGGAAAAATGGACATTAGTTGACACAGGCAGAGGACACGGCCAAGTCATTGGCCGTGTCCCTCCAAAGAAGCCAAGACACGGCCAAGTTGATCCAACCTGGCCTTGTCTCACTTGCATCCAACGCAAAGAAGATCAATTCTCACAGAAGCAGACACAGGCAAGAGACACGCCCAAGTTAGTGGCCGTGTCCCTCCAAAAGGGTCCAACACGGCCAAGTCAACCTCCACATGGCTGTGTCACTCAACCAAAGAAGAAAGAAGAAAAAGCAAGCAGTAGGTGACACATGCAAGGGACACGGCCAAGTCACTGGCCGTGTCCCTCCAAAGACCACCCACACGGCCAAGTCACCTCCAACTTGGCCGTGTCTCTCATGAACCAAGGCCGTAGCGGATTTTAAAGCGGACGTTTCATATAAAAGCAAAAAGGAAGCTAGGGTTTGGGGGTGGTTGACGATTTTGAGCTGAGATTTAGCCGTCAAAGAGAAGAACTGAGGTTTTACATTTGTTTTTCTTTGATTTTGATTATACTTTGATTAAAACTAGCTAGATTAGATTGTTCATGCCATTGATACATCCTTCTTGCTAGATTTGAATAAGAGATTCTTCAGAAGCTTCAAGGAGTTTGTACTTGGTTTTGTTCTCGAACTTATTCTCTTTATTTTCATTGAAATTGTATTAATGGATATTATCATGTCTAATTTGATTTCTTTGAATATTAATAAGATGAGTATGTTTGATTGCATCATGAACTAATTTGATCTGGTCTAGGGTTTGTATGGATCTGCTATGATTGTATGAATTGGTTATTCTCTTAGCTAATAATTTCTTTAGCCTTGATTGAATGAAATATGGTTAATATATAATTGATTGGCCACCAATTATGTGTTTTATGTATTAGATGATGGATTGAGAGATGAAGTCTAATGCTGGAACGATTCAATTAGGGACTTAGGTGAATTAGAGATATAACCTATGAAAAAGATTGTTTCAATTATAACAAGATTAGTTGTAAGAGGTTTGAATGCGAGAGCTTATTTCCTTGACTCAATTAATTAAGTTGTTTGAGATTTAATCTTCGAAATTAAATTAGTTAAGAGGAATAACCGTTCATACATATGAGTAGTAGAGAAGTGCAAACCCTAGACCTTTTTATCAAGTGAATCAAAACATCAGCTCTTGTTTACTTTTATTGTTTTAAACTTCAATCAATCTTCTTCATTAGTTAACAATTTAAATTTTCTTCATTACGTGTTATTCATAATCTGATAATCAATTAGCCACTTTAGCTTCCTTGTGAGACGACCTTGGGGCGATAACCTTTGCTACAACTACCTCGTATACTTGCGAGTGACGCTTTGTGGTAGAGTTAATTCGAGCGCAACAAGTTTTTGGCGCCGCTGCCGGGGATCCCTAATTGGCGTAATTGTTTATTAAAAAAAATACTTTAGATTATTTTTCATTGTTTTCATTTTATTTTATTTTGTCTTTTGCTTTTAATAATTTCTTTTTCTAGAAAAATTTTGTTTATGCAAGGTAGGAGATCGCTCGAAGGAGAGCACCATCCATTCATTCCAGAAATTCAGAGAGTGAAAAGGAGCAGAGAAGAGTTTGAGCTCTACATCGGATTTGATACAGAGGAGGACACTTCTGAATTTGAGTCAGATTCTGCATAATCAGTTAAAATGGCTGAAGAAAGACAAAGAACCATGAGAGATTTTGCTAGACATGTCATTGGGACTTCCACATCTTGTATAAGGTTGACAGATGCAGCAAGGAATTATGAGTTGAAGAACATTCACTACAACATACTGCCATCATTCTATGGAGTTCCAAATGAAGATCCTTTGAACTTTATTCGGGATTTCTACTCCACCCTCAACACTTTTCCATTGGGAGGATTAACAGAGGATCAGTTGAGGATGCGGTGTTTTCCATATACTTTGAAGGATAGGGCAAAGAGCTGGCTTATGATGTTGCCTGAAAACTCACTGACAACTTGGGAGCAAGTTTATAACAAGTTCATGGGCAAGTTCTATTCACACCAAAAGACAGCTGAGTTGAGAGAGAAGATTGCTACATTCTCTCAATTTGAAGGAGAACCATTTCATGAGGCTTGGGACAGATTTAAGATGCTATTGATCCAGTGTCCGCATCATCACTACCCACTTCAACTCCTTAATCAGTTTTTCTATGATGGTCTCACCCAGCAATTTCAGAACACTGTTGACAATGCAGCTGGGGGAGCCATGGGAGAAAAGATAGCTGATGAAACTTATGATATTTTTGAGATGTTGGGAGCTAATTCTCAACAGAAGAGTGTAAGAGGAAGAAGCAAAGGGGTGAACCAATTGGAAGCCAATAGTGATATGGTAAATCAGATAGCTGAGTTGACAAGGCAAGTGCAGATGCTGAACATGAAGAACAATATTTCTTCATCTACTCAAGAAGCGTGTGGAATCTGTGGAACTTTCGGGCATGGAGCAAACATATGCCCCTCTGCATATGAGACTTATAGGAATGAAGCTGAGCAGGTCAATGTTATGGGAGGATTCCAACCAAGGGCTAGAAATGATCCTTACTCCAACACTTACAGCCCTGGTTGGAAGAATCACCCAAATTTTTCTTGGGCAACAAATAATTCTCAGCAGCCTTTCCATTTGCTCCAAAGACAGAACCAAGAGCAGGGTCAATCCTCAAATCAAGGGCAGTCTAGGATAGAGAGCTTGGAGGAAAGTTTACAAGCTTTCATCAAAGTCAGTGCTCAAAATCAAGAGATGACTAATAAGAGGCTGGATTCATTAGAAGCATCCTTTAAAAAGTGGAGACTCAAGTAGGACAACTTGCACAACAGATGCAGATTCAACAGAAGGGGAAATTCCCAAGTCAACCTGAGCAGGCACATTCAGTGACTGTTCTTAGGAGTGGTAAGGAAATTAACAATAATGTTGAAAATGATTTTGTGAATGCAGGTGACCAAGAGAACAAGGAGGAAGGAGAACCAGAGAACAAAGGTGATGGAGTTATATAAGTGGAGAAATCACCTTCAGCAGATTTACAGAAGGCAAGCAATCCGTACCGGCCTCCTATACCATTCCCTAGCAGGTTGAAAGATGATAAAAAAGATAAGCAATTTTCTAATATCTTCAACATGCTGTCTAAGGTAAGTATTAACTTACCCTTACTTGAAGCAGTAAAGAATATGTCGGCTTATGCCAAGTTCTTCAAAGACCTAATCACCAAGAAAAAGAGGTATGAGATGAATGAAAAGGTGATAGTTTCTGAGGTAGCTAGTGCTATTTTGCAGCATAAACTACCTCCCAAACTAAAGGATCCTGGAAGCTTTATAATTCAAATTACTGTGGGAAATGGAAAGGGGACTGAGGGCATGTGTGATCTAGGAGCTAGTGTGAATTTGATGCCTTATTCTGTTTATAAAGAATTAGGATTAGGGGAACTTAAACCGACAAAAATGGTGTTGCAATTAGCTGATAGGTCTTTTAGATTCCCAAAAGGGGTTATAGAAGATGTGTTAGTTAAGGTTGGAGGGTTAATAGTACCTGTGGATTTCATAGTTCTTGACATGGAAGGGAGTAACCCTGCACCATCAGCACACACTATTTTGCTGGGTAGGCCTTTCATGGCTACTACCAACACCTTAATAGACGTTAAAAATGGTAAGTTGTCAATGACTGTCTTAGGACAAACTGTTGAATTTTCTATTTTTAACACTTCTCCTATTCCTACAACTGCTTTATATGAGGAATGTTCTTTAATTAATAGTGTTGAAGCAGTTGTTTCAGAAGTTGTGTTGCAGACAGACTCCCCAGATAAATTGGAGCTGACACTGACTTTAGAAGAGGGAGCTAAACCAGTGGGGGAGTCCCAAAAGTGCCTTAACCCAAAGGCATATGAGAGCTCGAGGAATTATAAGGATCACACTAAAGCACTTCATGATAGATTTATTGGGCGACAGACATTGAGTCCAGGTATGAAAGTTTTACTTTTTAATTCTCGACTCCGTCTGTTTTCAGGTAAACACAAATCTCGATGGAGTGGTCCTTTCGAGGTAACTAAGGTATGTCCTTTTGGTGCCATTGAATTGCTTAACTCTAGAAGTAATAAGATTTTAAAAGCAAATAGACATAGAGTTAAACCATATAAAGAAGGATTTCATGAAGTGAGGATCATTGACAGCACTTTGATCCATGATTCCTAGTCTTGCATGATGTCCAGCTTTATGACATTAAAGAAGCACTAAATGGGAGGCAACCCATTAGTTTGAATTTCTTTTTCATAGTTATAATTTTATATTTTGCAATTTTGATTTTATGTTTAGTTTAAATAAATGGAAACCCTAAAGCTCTCTTGCATCTTGTTTTTGAACATTTGTGAATGTGATAAAAAGGTAGAGTTTTGCCTCACCAGGGTACGATGGAAGACAGGTTGTCCTTTAACTCTTTTTCTTTATTATTCTTGTTTTCCATTGAGGACAATGTAAATTCTAAAGTGTGGGGTAATCTTTTAGCTGTTCCTTAATTCTTGTTTTGTTTGTCTTGGTGTGTTTTATTGTGTGTGTGCATGGCATAATTGTTGAAATCTTATTGATCTTTTCTGTGATTTTAGCATTATAGTTGAGACTTTAGTATCAGCATAGAGATTAGCATTTGAATTCATTTAGGATCAATTTTCACATTCTGCAATTTATGACATATAAATCTTTGAGAACCCACCTGTGTGAGTTTTGAGCCTCATAATTTGATATTATTATCAGTTGATTTTCTTTTCTTAAGTGTGCACCTTCATGATTTTGCATCTCTAGAGTTTGCTTTTGCATACTAATTGAACTCACATTATGATTTAATCTCAAGTTTTAAAATGATTAAGGCAAATTAGGTTAGCCCTTTAGCTTAAAAAGACCTCCCTTAATATTAAATTCTTTAGTGAGCCAAGTTGAGCCTTTGACCTTTTCTTGTTTGATCAACACAATTCACAGCTCAACTTTCTCTTATTATCATCATACCTGCATTAAGGAATGGAGTTCTTATTATATGAAAATAGGGTGGTTTATTTCAAAGTGTGGGGTAAGCAATAAAAAAAATAAAAAATTTTGGTATTGCTATTTGGGGTTGAAATGCATACTTTGCATATTGTATTTGATTAAGAGTTGATTATTCTTTTCCTCTACATTTTAAGCTAGATGTTCTATGCAATGTTATATTTTGTATATATATGTATTAAAAAAAATTTATATGATATAAAAAAAAAGAGAGAAAAAAAAGTATATATATGTATACAAAATTCTTATATGTTCAAGCATTGGTTATCAAAAGAGGAATGTCGACTCATGTATTTTTCTTGAAGTATGCAAGTATGTGAAGTATTAATGGATTGTGAGTATGCCATTTGAGGGAGTTATGAATTTCTTAGCAAGAGTATTGTCTAATTTAGATACTCCATTTCTTGATGCTCCAGCTTAAATGTCTTTTCTCACACCTTTATCTTAGCCCCATTACATCCAAATGGAAGACCTTCGGATTATTTCTTGAGAAAATCAGTGAGGGAGATTGGATAACTAAGCAAGTTTATGGTAGTATGCAGTCATGAGTGGTTTGAGTGATTAACCTTTGAAATCGAGTGAAACACTTAGATGAGAGATAAGATTTGTATGTCTGGATTAATGAATGAGTTAAGAAAATCCTTGATTGAAGTAAATTGCAAATATTTATGGCTGAGTCTTAAAGGATTTCATCTTATATGCTGGAATTATAGTTAAGGTTGTTTGAGTTTTTAATTTATGCCATGTGAATTTGCTTAAGGACAAGCAAAGTTTTAAGTGTGGGGTAGTTGTTTTATTAGTTTTTGTTATAGATTTGTGTCTTGTTTATTATGATAATTATTATTTTATTTAGGTATTTTGTTAGTTTAAATCGGTTTATTTAGTGCTTTTGTTAATTTTGGTAGTTTTAGTTTATTTAAGTGTTTATGTCATTTTTGATCTAGTTTTTAGTATGGTGTTTATGTTTTTCTTGGTTATTGTTTATTTACTTTTTGTTTAAAGATTTTTTGAAGTTTGGTTTAAGGTTAAAAAGCCAAGGAACCAAGACTGAAGGAAAAATGGACAGTAGCTGACACAGGCAGAGGACACGGCCAAGTCACTGGCCGTGTCCCATACCAAGCTAAAGATGAAGATCAAGTCACAGTAGAAGACACAAGCAAGGGACACGGCCAAGTCACTGGCCGTGTCCCTCCAAAGAAGCCCAGACACGGCCAAGTTGATCCAACCTGGCCGTGTCTCACTTGCATCCAAGGCAAAGAAGATCAATTCTCACAGAAGTAGACACAGGCAAGGGACACGGCCAAGTCAGTGGCTGTGTCCCTCCAAAAGGGTCCAACACTGCCAAGTCAACCTCCACATGGCCGTGTCACTCAACCAAAGAAGAAAGAAGAAAAAGCAAGTAGTAGGTGACACATGCAAGGGACACGGCCAAGTCACTGGCCGTGTCCCTCCAAAGACCACCCACACGGCCAAGTCACCTCCAACTTGGCCGTGTCTCTCATGAACCAAGGCCGTAGCGGATTTTAAAGCGGACGTTTCATATAAAAGCAAAAAGGAAGCTAGGGTTTGGGGGTGGTTGACGATTTTGAGCTGAGATTGAGCCATCAAAGAGAAGAACTGAGGGTTTACATTTATTTTTCTTTGATTTTGATTATACTTTGATTAAAACTAGCTAGATTAGATTGTTCATGCCATTGATACATCCTTCTTGCAAGATTTGAACAAGAGATTCTTCAGAAGCTTCAATGAGTTTGTACTTGGTTTTGTTCTCGAACTTATTCTCTTTATTTTCATTGAAATTGTATTAATGGATATTATCATGTCTAATTTGATTTCTTTGAATATTAATAAGATGAGTATGTTTGATTGCATCATGAACTAATTTGATCTGGTCTAGGGTTTGTACGGATCTGCTATGATTGTGTGAATTGGTTATTCTCTTAGCTAATAATTTCTTTAGCCTTGATTGAATGAAATATGGTTAATATATAATTGATTGGCCACCAATTATGTGTTTTAGGTATTAGATGATGGATTGAGAGATGAAGTCTAATGCTGGAACGATTCAATTAGGGACTTAGGTGAATTAGAGATATAACCTATTAAAAAGATTGTTTCAATTATAACAAGATTAGTTGTAAGATGTTTGAATGCGAGAGCTTATTTCCTTGACTCAATTAATTAAGTTGTTTGAGATTTAATCTTCGAAATTAAATTAGTTAAGAGGAATAACCGTTCATACATATAAGTAGTAGAGAAGTGCAAACCCTAGACCTTTTTATCAAGTGAA
This sequence comes from Garcia nutans, assembly GCA_947685225.1. NCBI lineage: Eukaryota > Viridiplantae > Streptophyta > Magnoliopsida > Malpighiales > Euphorbiaceae > Garcia > Garcia nutans. The sequence continues at coordinate 35,310,281 of CANTUV010000059.1, forward strand.
TCAAAACATCAGCTCTTGTTTACTTTTATTGTTTTAAACATCAATCAGTCTTCTTCATTAGTTAACAATTTAAATTTTCTTCATTACGTGTTATACATAATCTGATAATCAATTAGCCACTTTAGCTTCCTTGTGAGACGACCTTGGGGCGATCACCTTTGCTACAACTACCTCGTATACTTGCGAGTGCCGTTTTGTGGTAGAGTTAATTCGAGCGCAACAGTTATCGGTAAATTACTCAATTCTGAATTTAATTGTGTTTAATATTTCAATTTTCAATGAATTTATTAATTCTTTATTTAACATTCCAAAAGTAATACTTTTCATTGTTTCTAAATTATTTAATGTTTAAATCTCTTTTCTTTAAATTTTCTTGCATAATATAAATACATAAGCACCACTAAGCTTTGCTTAGCCTGTTAGAATTATTTTCTGACGCGCAGATCAAACAAGGAGCGTTGAGACTGCAAAGTGAGAGATATATGTTTCTGATCAACTGCATTACCAAGGTTCAATGAACAATATTATAAATATTGTATTCTATATAGTTCACATAGCAATACTTTATAATTTTGTATGATAGTTGTACAAGTTTGAGAGTAGTTTGAGAAATTTATAATAATGTAAGTTATCATTAAGAGTTCTTTATAAATTCATAGATATAAGTTTGTACTATAGAAAGCTTGACAACTACATTAATTCTTAAAAGTATTTTGACTTTATTTTTTTAATACATACATAGACACATATATAGAACAATTATGAATGTTGGGTGACATCTCCTATGTAAGTAAGTGTATGGACTATGTAGGGGGTGTTACACATTGGGCATGTCAAAGCTTCTGTAAAATGAGCAAACGGCATGATCATTGATATGCCCATGTCGTTGGGTGTGTTCCTTTTAAGAATTTATCCAAAATAGCTCTTTTTTTTTGTATTTCATCCGTGATTCTGACCTAAATGACTATAAGGTCTTAAAGTGTAAAAGATTTTTGAAATAAATTCCCTAACATGTAGTGTAATAAATTTTGAATATATGATAAATATGTGTAATACCAAGTGTTGATCAAAGAATTATTCCATTGAAGTGATATACATTATTTAATGTTAATTAAAAACTAATGAATTGTCCAAAGCATATTGATTTTAGTTCTAAATTGGGATTGAATGGCTAATCAGAGGGAGGATATCCATAATGATAGTGGGCATATAGTGCCATCAATGGACACTCTGTGTAATATCCTAAAATTTTGAAAATATTAATTTTTGAAAATTAATTAAAGGATTTAAAAGCATGTATACATATATGATTAAGTGAAAGGAAGGGTGTATATGATATATATATATGAAGATATACATATTATATACAAGTCAACATTTTAGCTTGGTCAAATGATATTTTAATTATTTATATAAATATCAATTAATGGATAGTGGAAGATGGTATTTGATGTTAATTTTATAATAATAATAATAAATATACTTAGTGGATAATTAATGTGGAAATTCATGTGGTTAAGAGTGAAGTGGTTGGATTGAGTTGAGTGGATCATTTCTTCTTCTTCTTCTTTCTCCATTGAAGCCGGCCATAGAGAGGATTTTTCTTCTTGCTAACTCAAGAAATTGAAGGATTTCAAGTGTTCAAGTTGGAATCTTAAGGATTTTCTTCATATTTGGTAAGTTTCTAACTTGTTTCTTTGATTTCCATTGAAAGTTGTATTTGTGTGAATGGGATGTTTTGTGTAGTTTGTGATAATGGTTGATTTTGATATGTTTGAAGTTCTTTTGTCTAGTTAACTATGAAGTTTTGGGTTGGATTGAAGAAAAGGGTTAAGTTGGTGAAGAGGATAAGAATTTTGGGCTGTGTAACTTTTGAGTTGTGAAGTCATGGTTGTGGTTGTGTATTTTTGTTTTAATTGAGTTGTTTTGATGTTTACACAAGTATTATGTGATATAATGATGGATTTGTTTGAGTTTGTATGGAGTTGAAAAGGTTAATGAAAGATAATAGTTGGATGTAGAAATTATGTGTGGATATTAGGATTTTTGGCCTGACACACCCGGTGCCACGGCCATGCCTTTGGGCGTGTCGATGGTTCTATTTTTAGTGTTGGTGACACGTGCAGTGACACGCCCATGTCACTGAGCGTGTCATAGCTACTATGTTGTTGTAGTATTTAACACGTGCAGTGACATGGCCATATTACTGAGCGTGTCAAAGCTTCTGTGTTGTGGGTTTAGGGCACGGTCATTGACACGCCCGTGTTGTTGAGCGTGTCATGTGTAGAGTTTGCCCTAGATAGTTCTTTTCCTTATTTTCCTTTGTGTTTCTTATCCTTGTGTTGAGAGGTTTTGTTTATATTTATAAGTGTATCACAAAGTGATTATTTATAATCACATTTGGTTTAGGCTTTGAAGAGACTTGAGTTACCCAATCTAAGTGTTGAGGAATATCGTGGAAGAGGAGGTTGAAAGTGGTGTTTGTTACTTTTAGAGGTAAGTACAAACTTTGAATAATTGTTTATATTTACATGACATTGGGACTTAACACCTTTGGTTGGAAAATGTGTTAAGTTACCTAATACATTATTGGTGCATGAAAAATATGCTATGATTTGAAAAATGTTGCAAATGCATTATATGCAATGTGAACTTCATACAAAATATGATAATGGTCCAAAACGTATGGGTATTGCAATTTGTTATGAGTACATTAAAATGATATGTAAAGCCATTGGTGATGGCTATATTGATATAAATGAGATATTTGTAGCATTGTGCTTAGTTTGATCATGAGAAAATGAGAAAGGATTTGATAATGGAATTATGAAAGAATTGTGTGCCTAGTATGTTATTCAATTTTTAGCGTTTTTTATTTCTCAGCTTGCCTATGACGTAACAGTCCCTTGAAGCTATATTGGGCTTGGTCCTGGAAGCCTAGTTGGGTGTTACATGATGTAGCAGACCCTTCAAGTTGGGTTGGGCCTAGTCCTTGAAGCCTAGTTGGGATGTTACATATGAGGTAATCCTCATTGTGATTATGATTCACCTTCGGGCTAGACAAATGTTGTTATCTTGGACCAAAATAGTAACTCTAGAATTTGAATGGCATATTAGATCCTTTTGGGCCCATGCTTTTGTTTCTTTTACGTGAATTATGAATTATGGAATAATTGAGCAATTTATTAAGATATAATGATATAATGCTATGAGAAATAATATCCTTATGTGTTGTGCATTGGCATTGCGTTTGAACTATATTGTTATCAAAGTTTGTACCACTAAGCTTTTGGCTTAGTGCGATTGTGATTCATCGCATAGGTGACAGGGTAGATCCGGTTGAGCCGGACGAGTCTAGGCTTGAGACCTTGAGATCAGAGTTGACTGTTGGATAACAATATCAGAGACAAACTGCCAGCATGTATATTTTTTATATTTTTGTACATATTGATTTCATGTATTTATGTATATTCAGCAAACTATTGAAAATTTTTTGGATATACCTTTGGTAATGAAGTATATATATGTGTTTTAACAAGTAATGTTTCATTTATTGTTTATATGATATCAGTTGAATATTTTAAGATTATACAGATTTTATCAATAATGATTTGATTGCTTAAAATGGTTGTAACATTCTTGTATTTTGTATACGTATATTACATATGTTAGGTGTATGTAGTGTACATATATTGGGTATAAGGGTGTTACATTTGTTTTAGTATCACAGCCTAGGTTTAAGGTTCTCAACCTAGGTGGGTTGTAAGAAAAAGAAAATTGTGATTTTTAAAATATGGTTATTAAATATGATACATGCATTGGCACTGGCAGTTTCTGATCTCTGATGTGGCAATTTCTGCTGTGTTTGCACATATAGGTAGTTATGGCATCTCAGACATGTCATTCTGCTGAGGATAGTGTAGAGAGTGTGACTCCTGTTGAGGGTAGAGATAGAGCTAGAGTTGGGATAGTTGGAGGGGCACCTACTCCTGTGCCAGAGAGACCAGCAGTTGACAAGATTCCACCGGGCTAGGTATGACATATGGTGGAGTTGTTGAGACTGGCTCTAGTTCAGCAACTGCCGCCGACGTAGCCGCAGCTGCAATTATCGATGAGGCAATATGATAAGTTGAGGAAGTTTAGAACTAAGGACTTTATTGGTACCATAGACCCTGCTATAGCTGAGCAGTGGCTAGATAGAGTCCAGAGAGCGTTCATCTAGCTGCAGGCTACTCCAGAAGAAAAGTTTGATTATGCTAGATCTCTTTTGCAAAGGGATACATATGACTGGTGGAAGACGGTTCCACATGCCCTAGATGATCCACCAATTTTAACCTACGATGATTTTCTGTGAGAGTTTGAGCAGAAGTATACTCCGAGGGATTATAAAGATGCAAAGAAGATAGAGTTTTTGAGTTTGAAGTAAGATACCAGGACTGTGTCGGAGTATGAGATAGAGTTTACCCGGTTGAGTCAGTATGCTGGCGGGATTATTTCAGATGAGATTGACCGGTGTCGAAGGTTTGAGAAGGGGTTGAGACCCTCTATCATGTGCATTATCATAGGCTCCTAGTATCAGGATTTTTCCTAGTTGGTTGCAGCTGCCAGGAGTGTTGAGAGAGCACAGGGTCTTGCAGCAACTGCTAGAGATGAGGAGACCAAAGCTAGGGAGGGGGATATTTTTTGAGGTTCAGTAAGAGCCAGAGGTAGTCTGGTAGGTCAGTACAGTAGCAGAGGTAGAGGTCGAGACCTACAGTTTTTGTGGCTAGTGCTTCGACTCCAGTAGTTCAGAGGCCAATTCCATATACCTGTGTCTATTGTGGTAGGGCACATGGGGGTGCTTGCTGGAAGACTGGTGGACCAGTAGTGTGTTATAGATGTGGGTCACCAGATCATTTTATTAGAGATTGCCCTGACCCACCAGAGCATAGACATACAGATACTTTAGCTTCTCGACCCAGTGTTAGAGGGGGCCGTGGTGGCAGAGGTTCTAGCAGAGGAGGTCGGACATGGTCTGGTCAGAGAGGAGGTTCTACCGTATGTAGTAGACCAGATGAGGCAGGACCATCTCAGCAAGTTTATGTGATGCAGAGGCAGCCGGATGCTTCAATTGTTATTGATGGTACTTTCTCTGTATTTGGTACTTCAGTTCTTACTTTAATAGACCCTGGATCGACTCATTCATACATTAGTGCATCCATCTTACCTCAGAGTCCCTAGGATTTGATGTTTTGGTGACAAATCCTTTAGGGCATATTGTTGTAGTTAGCAAGGCGCACCGTAATAGTTCGGTTGTGGTTCAGGATGAGGAGTTCCTTGGTGATTTGATTGAGATGCCTTTCAAGGAGTATGATTTAATTTTAGAAATGGATTGGTTATCTAAACATAGGGCTGTGGTAGGCTGTCAGAAGAAGTGTGTTACCCTGAGAACCTGTGATGGTATCTAGTGAGTAGTGACATCTTTCATCCATATTTATTTCAGCTATTTCAACTAGAAGGATGATTCGAAAAGGATGTGAAGCTTATCTTGCTCATGTTGTAGATACCAAAGTAGTGGGTTCTCAGCTTGATAGTATATCCACAGTTGCTGAGTTTCCATATGTTTTTCCTGAGGAGTTGCTAGGGATACCCCCTGAGAGAGAGGTTGAGTTTGGTATCGATTTGTTGCCTGGTACCACTCTCATCTCTATTACTCCTTATCGGATGGCACCTACTAAGTTGAGAGAGTTGAAGGTGCAGTTGCAGGAATTGTTGGATAAAGGGTTCGTCTGCCCTAGTGTGTCTCCATGGGGAGCGCCTGTGTTCTTTGTGAAGAAGAAGGATGGTGCCTTAAGATTGTGCATTGATTACCGGTAGTTGAATAAGGTGACCATTATGAACAAGTATCCTTTGCTCAGTTGAAGGGAGCAACAGTATTCTCTAAGATTGATCTAAGATCAGGGTACCATCAGCTGAGAGTCAAAGATGTGGATGTACCCAAGATAACTTTTCGCACGAGGTATGGGCATTATGAGTTTCTGGTGATGACCTTTGGATTGACGAATGCACCAGCAGCTTTTATGGATTTAATGAACAGGGTGTTTAGACCCTATTTAGATCAGTTTGTGGTCTTCATTGATGGCATTTTGGTGTATTCACGTAATGAGGAGGATCATGACAAGTATTTGTGGATTGTATTGTAGACTCTGAGAGAGAAACAATTATATGCTAAGCTATCTAAATGTGAGTTTTGGCTTGATCAAGTGACTTTTCTTGGTCATGTGGTTTCAGCATAGGATATTAGAGTTAATCCAAGTAAAAGTTAAGGCTATTTTGAATTGGAGTCCACCGAAGACCGTGACAGAGGTTAGAAGTTTTCTAGGTTTGGCAGGCTATTATCGACGGTTTGTGAAAGGTTTTTCTATGATAGCTACTCCACTCACCAGATTACTTCGGAAGGGAGTTAGATTCATGTGGACAGATCGATGTCAGGCGAGCTTTGAGCAGCTGAAGGAGATGTTGACTCAGGCTCCTATCCTTACTTTGCCTGTGGAAGGTAAACCTTATGTGATTTATAGTGATGCTTCACATAGTGGTTTAGGTTGTGTTCTGATGCAGGAGGGTAGAGTCATTGCTTATGCCTCTCGACAGTTGAAGCCGCATGAGTTGAATTACCCGATGCATGATTTGGAGTTAGCAGCTATAGTTTTTGCTTTGAAGATTTGGCGACATTACTTGTATGGGGACAAGTGTTTCATTTATATGGATCACAAGAGTTTGAAATATCTGGGTGTTCAGAGAGAGTTGAATTTTCGGTAGAGTCGATGGTTAGAATTGATTAAAGACTATGATTGTTTAATTGATTATCATAATGGTAAGGCAAATGTTGTTGCTTATGCCTTGAGTAGGAAGTCTTTTGCAGGTTTGACTGCTTATTTGCTCTTGTTGCTTGTTGAGTTGAGAGTGTTGCATGCCAGATTTGAGTCTTGTGATGATGGTGCGTTGATGGCTCAGTTGCAATTGAGGCCAGTGTTATTGGATCAGATTTGGAAGACTCAGTTGGCAGATGAGAAAATCCAAAAAGCTGCATTGGATTGTCAAAAAGGGGAGAGTCAAGACTTTCATGTGAGAAGTGATAGCAGTTTGTGGTATAGAGATAGGTTGTGTGTTCCTGATGATGCAAGATTGAAAAAGGTAATTTTGGAGGAAGCACATCAGTCAGCTTATGCTATGCACCCTGGGAGTACCAAGATGTATCAGGATTTGAAATAATATTATTGGGGGCCAGGTATGAAGAGGGACATAGCAGAGTTTGTATCTAGATCTCTCACTTGTCAGAGAGTGAAGGATGAACACCAAGTTCCTTCAGGATTACTTCAGCCATTATCAGTGCCGGAGTGGAAATGGGAGCGAGTGACGATGGATTTTGTGACTGGGTTGCCATTGACTCAGAAGAAGCATGATGCAATATGGGTGATTGTTGATCAGATGACTAAGAAAACTCATTTTCTTCCAGTTCAGATGGATTATTCTCTTGAGAGGGTGGCTGAGCTGTATATCAGTGAAATAGTGAGATTACATGGAGTTCCAATTTCTTTGGTATCTGATCTAGATCCCCGATTTACATCGAGATTGTGGAGAAGCTTATAGGATGCTTTAGGCTCTCGATTATATTTTAGCACTGCTTTCCATCCTCAGACAGATGGGCAGTCAAAAAGAGTAATACATATTTTTAAGGATATGTTGAGCTATATTATCGATTTCTCTGGGAGTTGGAACAAATTTTTACCACTGATTGAGTTTGCTTATAACAACAGTCATTAGTCCAGTATTAGAATGGCACCTTATGAGGCATTGTATGGTAGGAGATGCAGGACACCTCTATGTCGGGATAAGGTTGGAGAAGGCAAGTTGATTGGTCCTGATTTGATTAGAGAAACATAAGAGAAAGTGAAGGTGATTAGGAATTGTCTGAAATCAGCCTCAGATCGATAGAAATCATATTAATTTTTGAATGTATGTGATTTTTTTGGTGATTAGCTATATTGATATAAATGAGATATTTGAAGCATTGTGCTTAGTTTGATCATGAAAAAATGAGAAAGGATTTGATAATGGAATTATGAAAGAATTGTGTGCCTAGTATGTTATTCAATTTTCAGAGTTTTGTGTTTGGCGGCATGCCTATGATGTAATAGTCCCTTGAAGCTGGGTTGGGCTTGGTCCTTGAAGCCTAGTTGGGTGTTACATGATGTAGCAGACCCTTCAAGCTGGGTTGGGCCTAGTCCTTGAAGCCTAGTTGGGATGTTACATATGAGGTAATCCTCATTGTGATTATGATTCACCTTCGGGATAGACAAATGTTGTTATCGTAGACCAAAGCAGTAACTCTGGAATTTGAATGGAATATTAGATCCTTTTGGGTCCATGCTTGTGTTTACTTTTACGTGAATTATGAATTGTGGAATAATTGAGCAATTTATTAGGATATAATGATATAATGCTATGAGATATAATATCCTTATGTGTTGTGCATTGGCATTGCATTTGAACTACATTGTTATCAAAGTTTGTACCACTAAGCTTTTGGCTTAGCGCAATTGTGATTCATCATGTAGGTGACAGGGTAGATCCGGTTGAGCCGGAGAGTTCGTTTAGACCGAGTCGAGTCTACGCTTGAGACCTTGAGATTAGAGTTGACTGTTGGACATCAAGATCAGAGATAAACTGCCAGCATGTATATATTTTATATTTTTGTACATATTGATTTCATGTATTTATGTTTATTTTGCAAACTATTGAAAATGTTTTGGATAAACCTTTGGTAATGAAGTATATATATGTGTTTTAACAAGTAATGTTTCATTTATTATTTAAAGGATATCAGTTGAATGTTTTACGATTATACAGATTTTATAAATAATGATTTGATTGCTTAAAATGGTTGTGACATTCTTGTATTCTCTATATGTAAATTACATATGTTGGGTTTATGTAGTGTACATATATTGGGTATAAGGGTGTTACACTCTATGTCACTGTATTCAGTGAGCATTCGTGCCATAGTGGGCCATCTACCAAATTTTATATAGTGGCCATTTACTTGCCATTAGCGACCCGTTATCCAAATCTATGATCTGAGTTCAGTGTGTATGGGCATATTTAATGAAGTTATCTATATTGAAAATAATGTGTTATATAGATGTTGTTAAATTAATCAATTTAATCATGTTCAATATTTTAAGTTTCAATGATTTTATTAATTTCTGTATTTAATGTTCGAAAAGTGATACTTTCCATTATTTCCAAATTATTTTATGTATAGTTCTCTTTCCTTTAAATTTTCTTACATATTGTAAATAAATAAGCATCACTAAGTTTTGCTTTGTATGTTAGAATTGTTTTCTAATGCACAGATCAATCAAGAAGAGTTGAGACTGTAGAGTAAGTAATATACGTTCCTAATCAACTGCATCACAAAAGTTCAAAGAGCAGTATTATAAATATTGTATTTTGTATAGTTCACATGGCAATACTTTATAATTTTGTATGACAGTTGTATAAGTTTGAGAGTAACAAGAGAATTATAATAATGTTTACAATGTAAGTTAACAATAGGAGTTCTTTGTAAATTAAATAGATATATCTATGTAATATAGGCATGATCACGGTATTTCTTTTGAAGTTTAATAACTGCATTAATGTCCAGAAGCATTTTGGTTTCATTTACTATATTACATATATAGGTGAGTGTGAGTATTTAGATGACATCACTTTTGTAGTTAAGTGTATAGACTATGTAGGGGATGTTACATTTAGTGGTATCAGAGCAGGTTTAGGCGGTCCTAAGTTTGTGGGTTAAAAGAAAAGAGAAGTATAACTGTCATTGCTATGTGAACTATATAATTGAATAAATATTTGATATAGTTGATTTTTAATGTTAAAAGGTATAAGATGGCCTCTGAATCCTATCAAGGTACAGAGGAACAAGCTGCGTCCTCACACAGTCAAGCTAGTGTGGGGAATCAACAGCCATCAAAATCTTATACTGAATAAATTCCCTTAGATCCTCAATTTGTGAGAAATATGGGGGAAGTTCTCAGGTAAATCGTAGGAGTTACTCCTCCAGCACAGCCTCCTCCACTAGTTCCCCAAAGATCTCCATTGGAGAGAATTAGGAAATTGAGAGCAGAAGATTTTAAAGCTCGTAATACTAATGAGTCTTCAGTAGTAGAGTATTGGATGGAGAGGATTGTGAAAGTTTTTGATTTTCTGCATTGTACTAATGAGGAAAGATTGGAGTGTGCAGTTTCCTTGTTGCAGGAACAAGCTTATCCTAGTAGGATACAAAGTAGAAAGGTGTACCTGTAGGTAGACTCACTTGAGCATTTTTTTTAAAAGAATTTAAAAAGAAATATATTAATGAACTTTATTTAGAGGAGAAGCATAAGGAGTTTTTGTATCTTAAGTAAAGATAGTCATCTGTGTCTGAATATGAGAGGCAGTTTGTTCGCCTCAGCAAATATTTTCTAGAGTTAGTTTCATCTGAGGAAGAGAAGTGTAAGCAGTTTGAACAGGGTTTGAATAGTCTAATCTGAGTGTATTTAATAGCTATGAGAAGTAAAGAGTTCTCCACTCTTGTTAATGCTGCAGTTGCTATAGAAAATGAGATTAAACAAGAGCAGGGAAGAAGACAACAATCAAGGAAGGGATTTTCTAGTGAACAATAGCTGTAACACCCCTACATCCAATACATGCATACTATAATCACCACAATGTAGCATACATGCATTGAACATAGGGATGCTACGGATTTTATTAACATTCAAAAACATTTTATATAATATCATCATCTTTCTCAATATACATTATAGATAATAAGTAATCAAGTTGTAATACAAAACCAAATAGATATATATATACATTTAGTTAATACGCAGCGGAATTTTATAAAATATTTACATATAAAAACCCTTCCAAATCCATGTTTATAGTTATACATATATTTACATTAAAATCAATACTTTACAAAATATAAAAGAAATATACATGATTGGCAAGTCTTCTTTGATCTTTAAGTTCCAAATCAACACTTCAATGTCTACTCTCACTCGATCTCGAAGAGCTCTCAGGTTCAACTCTATTACCTGCGCGATTAAACACTATCGCGCTAATTAAGCCAAGGGCTTAGTAAGATAAATCATGCTAATGGTATGCTTTAATGTAATGCAATGCCACATATGTTATTGATAAGATCAACATCATAGATATAAAGTTAACAACATACTTTTGCATTTCACCAATCATAATCATATAAGCATACCACATTCTTCATTAATCAATCAAGTTATCATTCATGACTCACATTAAACAAAGACAAGCATGGGCCCAAAACACACTAATATGCCATTCAATTTTTGAGAGTTAATGCTTTGGTTTTGTTATCACATTTATCAATATCATATACCCAACTAGGCTTCAAGGATTAGGTTCAACCAAGCTTCAAGGGGAGCAAAGAATGCTAAGCTTCAACCCAACTTGGCTTCAAGAACCAATCCAACCTAGCTTCAAGGGTTGTAACATCTCAATTAGGCTTCAAGGATTCAATCCAACCTAACTTCAAGAGATTGTTACTATCATTAGGCATGCCACCAACAACAAACTCTGAAAATGGAATAACACATTAGTCACACAATTCATTTATTATTTAGTTATCATTTCCATTCTCAATTCTCATCAACATTTAGACAAACATGCCTTCTTTCTTTCAATATCAACATCATAGCCAATCACAATGGCTTTGCATCACATTTCATCTCTTATTTGAATCATCATAGCATCTTTGATATAACATTTCAATATACATTACTCATGGAACACATTACCATTCACAATGCATAACATAACATTGTTCAATCTCAACAATGCAATTAGGGCAAAGGACAATTTATGTCATTCATAGCTTTAGGGTCTTCCACATTCATTTGATTAGGGCATTCCTTATTTGAAGTATGTTTAAAGTGTTTATGTTTAATTTTAAGTACCAAGATACCTTTGAAGAATCAAAACAATGCAATTAGAACAAAGAATAAAAACCCTAACCCACACAATTGAGGGACACGGGCAGCCACTTGAGGGACACGGCCAAGCTTGTGACCGTGTCTCTCAACCTAAATTGACAGTAGGCAACACGGGCAAGGGACACGGCCAAGCTTGTGGCCGTGTCTCTCAACCCAAAACTCACAGTAGCTAGCACGGCTTGGGAACACGGCCGTGTCTCTCAAAAACTAATCCAACACGCCCAAAATCTCCTGGCTTGGCCGTGTCTCACATTGCTTTTGGCTGTGTCTCCCAAAATCACAAACCCTCATATACACAATTCTCCTCCAATTGCACTCAAACTCACCAAACACAAAATAGCATGTTTCAAATGAATGGAAACAATGTTCTAAACACAAATTCTACATGTTTATCACAATATTCCTCATTAAAACACATCAACCAAAACATTTAAACACATACCATCTCAAAACCCTAAAACCAACTTTATACTTGAACTTCCACTATCAATATCCACTTAAACTTACAACCTTCACCACCAAACCAACACCAATTCAATCTTTTAACTAACAATCAACTTTAACACTTGTAAACATATATCAAACACACCAAATCATCATCTCAACAATTCACAATACACCTTAGCCACAACTTCAAAATTAATAAAGGAAAACAAGAAATTACTTACCTCAAATAAAGAAATTCCACAAATCTTTAACCAAACCCTTTGATTGCCTCTTCAATTTAGTTCTAGCATCAAGAACACTTCTCTTTCCCTTTGGTTTTTGGAGAGCCGGCCACTTCTTGAAAGAAAGAAGAAAATCATGAAGACACAAAGTCAAACTTTGCTTTTAATCTCCACCAAGTGATCTTATCCAAGCAATTACCAAAATGCCCTCAATCATATAACTAACCTTTTGTCTCATATAAGCCCTAATATGCAATTGCACATTCCACATAAAATATCCTCTTGCATTGACTCTATATTTGACCAATTTATATGTTATATATATCACCATATACACAACATATACATTTGTCTCTAAACCCTATTTCTTTCCCCAAAACACATATACACAAGCATTCACTTCCCAATATATATCAACAACAACAATAACAACAACATCAACAACATAATCAAAACTTCTAGGGCATATATGTGGATATTACAATTCTCCCCCTCTAAAAAGAAATTTCGTCCTCGAAATTACCTGAAATCAACTCTGAAACAACTGAGGATATTGCTCTCGCATGGTTTGCTCACTTTCCCAAGTTGCTTCTTCTTTCCCATGGTTCTTCCATAGAACCTTCACAAGAGGCACTCTCTTGTTTCTCAATTCTTTCACATCACGTGCCAAGATAGCAACTGGTTCCTCTTCAAATGTCAAATCTGGGCTCACTTCGATAGATTCAAATGGCAACACATGAGATGGATCCGACCTGTACCTCCTCAACATAGAAACATGAAATACATTATGAATACGATCCAACTCAGGTGGCAAAGCAAGCCAATAAGCAACTGGCCCAACTCTTTCCAACACTTCATACGGTCCAATGAATCGAGGACTCAATTTCCCTTTCCGACCGAACCTCAATATCTTCTTCCAAGGAGATACTTTCAAAAATACCTTATCTCCAACAACTAACTCAATGTCTCTCCTTTTCAGATCTGCATAAGACTTCTGTCGGTCTGAAGCTGCTTTCAATCTCTCTCGAATCAACTTCACTTTCTCTTCCGTTTCTTTAATCAAATCAGGGCCAATTAACTTACCTTCACCAAGTTCATTCCAACACAGCGGTGTCCTACACCGTCTACCATACAATACCTCGAATGGTGCCATACCAATGCTGGATTGGTGACTGTTATTGTAAGCAAACTCCACAAGCGGTAGAAATCTGTCCCAACTTCCAGAGAAATCGATGACACAGCTTCTCAACATATCTTCAATAATCTGTATCACCCTCTCAGATTGCCCATCCGTCTGTGGATGAAAAGCAGTGTTGAAGTGCAGTCGAGAACCCAAAGCACTATGCAAACTCTTCCAAAACCTTAAAGTAAACCTGGGATCTCGATCAGACACTAAAGAAGTTGGAACACCATGTAACTTCACAATCTCATGGATATACAGCTCAGCCAATCTCTCCAAAGAGTAATCCATCCGAACCGGAAGGAAATGAGCTGTCTTAGTCAATCTATCCACAATCACCCATATAGCATCATGCTTCCTTTGTGTCAATGGCAAACCAGACACAAAGTCCATTGTCACTCTATCCCACTTCCATTCAAGCACTGACAACGGCTGAAGCAACCCAGTTGGAACTTGATGCTCTGCTTTTACCTTCTGACATGTGAGACATTTCGATACAAACTCAGCAATGTCTCTCTTCAACCCAATCCACCAGTAATGCTGTCTCAAGTCATGATACATCTTGGTATTACCCGGATGCATAGCAAATATTGACTGATGAGCTTCTTCTAAAATGATCTTCTTCAAATCAGCATCATCGGGTACACACAATCTGTTCTTAAACCAGAGACTCCCATCACCTCTCACTACAAAATCTCTACTCTTTCCATTCTTGCAATCTGAAATAATCTTCTGAATCTTCATATCAGTCAACTGAGCCTCTTTGATTTGATCCAACAAAACTGGTTTCAAATGCAATTGTGCCAACAATGCACCATCATCACAAGATACAAAGTTAGCACGCAATGCTCTCAACTCAACAAGCAACGAGAGCGAGTACACAGTTAAACCAGCTAAAGACTTCCGACTTAAGGCATCAACAACAACATTTGCTTTACCTGGATGATAATCAATCAAGCAGTCGTAGTCTTTAATCAATTCCAACCACCTCCTCTGACGAAGATTGAGTTCTTTCTGAACCCCCAAATACTTTAAACTCTTACGATCAGTGTAGATAAAACATTTCTCCCCAAACAGATAGTGGCGCCAAATCTTTAATGCAAACACAATGGCTGCCAACTCCAAATCATGAGTAGGATAATTAAGCTCATGCGGTTTCAACTGTCGAGATGCATAAGCTATAACTTTACCTTCTTGCATCAACACACACCCCAAACCACTATGTGAAGCATAACTGAAAATCACATATGGTTTGCCTTCCACAGGTAAAGTAAGAACAGGCGCTTGAGTCAACATATCTCTCAACTGCTCAAAGCTAGCCTGACACTGATCCGTCCACACAAATCTCACTCCCTTACGAAGCAATCTAGTGAGTGGAGTAGCTATCAAAGAAAACACTTTCACAAACCGTCTGTAATAGCCTGCCAAACCCAGAAAACTTCTAACCTCTGTCACAGACTTGGGTGGACTCCAATTTAAAATGGCTTCAACTTTACTCGGATCAACTCTAATGCCTTCAGCTGAAACAATATGCCCGAGAAAAGCGACTTGATCAAACCAGAACTCACACTTCGACAATTTGGCAAATAACTGCTTCTCTCTCAAAATCTGCAACACAATCCGCAGATGCATATCATGTTCCTCTTCATTCCGCGAATACACCAGTATATCATCAATGAAGACCACTACAAACTGATCCAAATAGGGCCTAAACACCCTATTCATCAAATCCATAAAAGCTGCAGGTGCATTCGTCAGACCAAAAGGCATAACTAAAAACTCATAATGCCCATACCTGGTCCGAAAAGCGGTCTTCGGAACATCTTCAGCTCTGACTCTCAGCTGATGGTACCCAGATCTCAGATCAATTTTAGAAAACACAGCTGCACCCTTCAACTGATCAAATAGATCATCGATTCTAGGCAAAGGATATTTATTTTTAATAGTCACCTTGTTCAATTGCCTATAATCGATGCACAATCTCATAGTACCATCTTTCTTCTTCACAAATAACACAGGAGCTCCCCAAGGAGAAACACTGGGGCGAATAAATCCTTTATCCAACAACTCCTGTAATTGCACTTTCAACTCCCTCAATTCTGCTGGTGCCATTCTATATGGAGTAATAGAGATAGGAGTGGTACCAGGCAACAATTCGATACCAAACTCCACCTCTCTCTCAGGAGGCAATCTTGGCAACTCCTCTGGAAAAACATCTGGGAACTCAGCAACTGTGGCAATGCTATCAATTTGAGAACCCTTAACTCTAGTATCTATCAGATGAGCAAGATAAGCATTACACCCTTTCCTAATCAACCTCCTGACTGCAACAGCTGAAACAAATAAGGAGGCTAGCTGTTCCTGCTCATTAGATACTATCACCTCTCTACCATCAGCAGTTCTCAAAGAAACAACTTTCTTTTTACAATCCACCACAGCTCCATGTCGAGATAGCCAGTCCATGCCTAGGATCACATCATATTCCTTAAAAGGCATCTCGATCAAGTCTCCAAGAAACTCCTCACCTTGCACCCTTATTGCACTATCTTTGTGCACCTTACTAGCAATCACGCTATGCCCTAAGGGATTTGTCACCAATACATCAAATCCTAGGGATTCAGCATGCAAATCAGACACAGGCAAAACAGATGCACTAATATATGAATGTGTGGAACCCGGATCAATCAAAGCAAGTACTGAAGTATCAAATAAAGAAAAAGTACCAGCTATGACTGCCGATGCATCTGGCTGCCTCTGCATAACATACATCCTCTGGGAAGATCTAACCTCCTCTGGTCTACCCTCCCTGGATGTAGCACCTCCTCTAGAACTAAACCCTGGTCTACCTCCTCGGCTGGCACCTCTACCTCCTCGGCCTCCCCTCACACTAGGTCGAGAAGCTGCAGTATCAACTGACATCTGCTCTTGCCTCTCAGGACAATCTCTCACAAAATGATCAGGGGATCCACATCTAAAACAAACCCCGGCTACACCAGCCTTCCAACAAGGACCACCATGTGGCCTACCACAATGAATGCAGATGGGTAAGGTGGATCTCTGAATCATAGGGGTCGGAGCACTCGCCACTGAAGCTGCAGGTCTAAATCTCTGCCTCTGTAACTGCACTGACCTACCGGCTGATCTCTGACTTCTACCACTCCGAGGAACAAACCTTCCTCTACCTCTCTTTGCAGAAGAAGACCCTGCTTCAAACTGGGGCCTTCTAACCCTAACCTCCTCCTCTGAAGCATCTGCAATACCCTGAGCTCGCTCCACACTTCGAGCTGCTGCCACTAGCTGGGAGAAATCTTGATATCTAGATCCAGCCACTAAGCACATGATAGAGGGCCTCAATCCCTCCTCAAACCTCCTGCATCTATCTATCTCATCAACTATAATACCCCCAGCATACTGACTCAATCGAATAAACTCAACCTCATATTCAGTTACGGTCCAATGATCTTGCTTCAAATCTAGAAACTCTCTTTTCTTCCCATCTTTATACTCCCTTGGAGTATACTTCAATTCAAACTCTCTCAGAAAATCTGTATAGGATAAGGTAGGTGGATCATCCATAGAATGTGGCACTGTCTTCCACCAATCGTAGGCGTCCTTTTGAAGCAAAGATCTTGCATAGTCAAACTTTTCCTCAGGGGTGGCTTGTAACTGAATAAAGATCCTCTGTACTTTGTCAAGCCACTGCTCTGCTACAGCTGGATCAGTGGTACCAAGGAAATCCTCCGCTCCATACTTCCTTAGTTTGTCATAGTGCCTCACTGATACCAAAGGCTGAGGGGGTGGCGGCTGAGGTTGTACTGGTGTTTGTCTCATAGCTTCCATCATATGCATAAACCAGGCTGGCGGAACCTCATCACCTACTGGTCTCCCTGACCCAGAAGCAGGTGCCTCACCAACACTAACAATCCTAGCTCCATCATCAGGAGCAATACTCTCAGCACTAGCCTCAACCGACTGACTTGAGTGAGGATCCATCACAACCTAAATCTGCAAACACAGTAGATTACATCTTATTAAAGATCAGAGACTGCCAATCCCAAATGTATATGTTATTCAAAACCACTTTTAAAGTCAAAATAGTCTTTTTATTACATTTTACCTAGATTGAGAATCTCAAACCTAGGCTCTGATACCAAAACAATTGTAACACCCCTACATCCAATACATGCATACTATAATCACCACAATGTAGCATACATGCATTGAACATAGGGATGCTACGGATTTTATTAACATTCAAAAACATTTTATATAATATCATCATCTTTCTCAATATACATTATAGATAATAAGTAATCAAGTTGTAATACAAAACCAAATAGATATATATATACATTTAGTTAATACGCAGCGGAATTTTATAAAATATTTACATATAAAAACCCTTCCAAATCCATGTTTATAGTTATACATATATTTAAATTAAAATCAATACTTTACAAAATATAAAAGAAATATACATGATTGGCAAGTCTTCTTTGATCTTTAAGTTCCAAATCAACACTTCAATGTCTACTCTCACTCGGTCTCGAAGAGCTCTCAGGTTCAACTCTATTACATGCGCGATTAAACACTATCGCGCTAATTAAGCCAAGGGCTTAGTAAGATAAATCATGCTAATGGTATGCTTTAATGTAATGCAATGCCACATATGTTATTGATAAGATCAACATCATAGATATAAAGTTAACAACATACTTTTGCATTTCACCAATCATAATCATATAAGCATACCACATTCTTCATTAATCAATCAAGTTATCATTCATGACTCACATTAAACAAAGACAAGCATGGGCCCAAAACACACTAATATGCCATTCAATTTTTGAGAGTTAATGCTTTGGTTTTGTTATCACATTTATCAATATCATATACCCAACTAGGCTTCAAGGATTAGGTTCAACCAAGCTTCAAGGGGAGCAAAGCATGCTAAGCTTCAACCCAACTTGGCTTCAAGAACCAATCCAACCTAGCTTCAAGGGTCGTAACATCTCAATTAGGCTTCAAGGATTCAATCCAACCTAATTTCAAGAGATTGTTACTATCATTAGGCATGCCACCAACAACAAACTCTGAAAATGGAATAACACATTAGTCACACAATTCATTTATTATTTAGTTATCATTTCAATTCTCAATTCTCATCAACATTTAGACAAACATGCCTTCTTTCTTTCAATATCAACATCATAGCCAATCACAATGGCTTTGCATCACATTTCATCTCTTATTTGAATCATCATAGCATCTTTGATATAACATTTCAATATACATTACTCATGGAACACATTACCATTCACAATGCATAAAATAACATTGTTCAATCTCAACAATGCAATTAGGGCAAAGGACAATTTATGTCATTCATAGCTTTAGGGTCTTCCACATTCATTTGATTAGGGCATTCCTTATTTGAAGTATGTTTAAAGTGTTTATGTTTAGTTTTAAGTACCAAGATACCTTTGAAGAATCAAAACAATGCAATTAGAACAAAGAATAAAAACCCTAACCCACACAATTGAGGGACACGGGCAGCCACTTGAGGGACACGGCCAAGCTTGTGACCGTGTCTCTCAACCTAAATTGACAGTAGGCAACACGGGCAAGGGACACGGCCAAGCTTGTGGCAGTGTCTCTCAACCCAAAACTCACAGTAGCTAGCATGGCTTGGGAACACGGCCGTGTCTCTCAAAAACTAATCCAACACGCCCAAAATCTCCTGGCTTGGCCGTGTCTCACATTGCTTTTGGCCGTGTCTCCCAAAATCACAAACCCTCATATACACAATTCTCCTCCAATTGCACTCAAACTCACCAAACACAAAATAGCATGTTTCAAATGAATGGAAACAATGTTCTAAACACAAATTCTACATGTTTATCACAATATTCCTCATTAAAACACATCAACCAAAACATTTAAACACATACCATCTCAAAACCCTAAAACCAACTTTATACTTGAACTTCCACGATCAATATCCACTTAAACTTACAACCTTCACCACCAAACCAACACCAATTCAATCTTTTAACTAACAATCAACTTTAACACTTGTAAACATATATCAAACACACCAAATCATCATCTCAACAATTCACAATACACCTTAGCCACAACTTCAAAATTAATAAAGGAAAACAAGAAATTACTTACCTCAAATAAAGAAATTCCACAAATCTTTAACCATACCCTTTGATTGCCTCTTCAATTTAGTTCTAGCATCAAGAACACTTCTCTTTCCCTTTGGTTTTTGGAGAGCCGGCCACTTCTTGAAAGAAAGAAGAAAATCATGAAGACACAAAGTCAAACTTTGCTTTTAATCTCCACCAAGTGATCTTATCCAAGCAATTACCAAAATGCCCTCAATCATATAACTAACCTTTTGTCTCATATAAGCCCTAATATGCAATTGCACATTCCACATAAAATATCATCTTGCATTGACTCTATATTTGACCAATTTATATGTTATATATATCATCATATACACAACATATACATTTGTCTCTAAACCCTATTTCTTTCCCCAAAACACATATACACAAGCATTCACTTCCCAATATATATCAACAACAACATCAACAACATAATCAAAACTTCTAGGGCATATATGAGGATATTACAATAGCAATGTGGTCAGAAAAGACAGAGAAATATTCAAGTTCAAACTCAGGGGTTTGGTAAAGGAAGTGGAGCTAGTTTTCAGAGGTGTAGAGGTGGTAGGTTTGGAGTTGCTACAGGCTCATCTTCAAGGGATGTTACTACACCTTATCAATATTGTGGTAAGGGTCATATAAGTGAAGATTGTTGGTATAAAAAAGGGGCTTGTTTGAAATGCGGTTCTTTGGAGCATAAAATTAGAGATTGTCCAATGATAAAAGAACTAGAAGTTGTTGAAGGACAAAGTTCTGTACAGAGGTCTCAGTCAGGCCGTAGGGCTGGTAGAGGTGGTTGACCTAGTGTTAGTTAATAGAGAGGATCTGAAATGGTGAATAGACCTCAGACTCAAAGTAGTGTTATAGCTAGGGCTTATGACATGAAAGCAGTGGAGGACCAAGATGCTCCTGATGTTGTAGTTGGTAAATTTTCTTTACTTGGTCTTGATGTGTATGCATTATTAGATCTTGTTTCTACACATTTTTATATATGTACAACTATAGCTTCAGGGAAGAAAATGTGTGTTGATAAACTTGATTATGAGATAGAAGTAATTAATTCCTTAGGCCATAGTGTGAAGGTAAACAAAGTATATCAAAATTGTCCGATTAAAGTTCATGATATAGAACTTCCTGCTGATTTGATTGAACTTCCATTCCATGATTTTGATGTAATCTTGGGAATGGATTGGTTGTCCCGGCATTAAGCAGTTTTGGATTGATATAATAAAGTTGTGACTTTTAAGATTCTGGATTATGGTGAAATTGTAGTTCGAGGATAAAAACAATTTTACCCTTCTAGTTTGATTTCTGCAGCTAAAGCTAGAAGGTTAATTAGGAAGAGGTGTGAATCTTACCTTGCTTATGTTAATGATACATGACATTCAAGCAAGGCTTTGGGAGACATACCTATAGTGAGTGAGTTTTCGAATGTTTTTTCGGAGGAATTACCTGGAGTACCACCAGAGAGGGAGGTAGAATTTTTTATTGATGTAGTTCTGGATACAACACCAATTTCTATTCCACCTTATAGAATGGCACCTCCGGAGTTAAAACAGTTAAAAGTGCACCCTAAGGAATTGCTTGATAAGGGCTTTATTAGACCTAGTGTATCACCCTGAGGTGCACCGATTTTATTTGTGAAGAAGAAGGATGGTACGTGTAGACCCTTAATTATTGATCTAGTCCAGTCCAAAGATTTTAAAACAGTCTGAAATAATTTTTTGTGGTATAAATTATTTATTTTAATATTTAATATTTATTTTACTTAAAATTTAATATTTATTTTATTTATCATTAATTTATTAATACTTATTATTTATTATTTATTTTAATAGTTATTTTACTTTTCATTTATTATTTATTTATATATATATAAATAAAAAATAAAAAATCGGCGACAGCAGAATCGACGACGAAAATCGCTGGCGACGAATTGGCTTGGGCCAATTCACCGTAAGTTTTGCTTGGAGAGAATTGGCCATGGGCCAATTTGTCGCAAGCAAAACCTGCGACGAAACTGCGCCCCGCACGCAGTTTTGCCCGCGTTCAGTCCGTAGCTCACTCCCAACTCGCCCAGCGCCAATTTTGCAAAGCCCACGCGCATTTCTAACCGAAACTTTATTTTACTTGGTTTTTTTATTTTATTTCCAAAACAGTTTTTAATTTCCTTAATATAGTAGGTATTTGATTTTAGTTGCCTATAAATACCACATTAAAACACACTGAAAGGATTGGATGGGATTGGACTTTTGGGATTAGAATTTTATTCAAGAACTATTCGAATTCTTTTTGGCAATTTATTCATAACCTCGGACTTGAAGGATCAAGAGGCAGCAAACAAAAAAACAATCCATAAAAGGTAGCACACACTGTCTTTGTTATTGTTCAACCAGAATTAAAATTGTGGTGGAATCAACAATGGAGGTTTGAGTTTCTTTTAACTTTTTATATTTCTAGTAGCCGCATTATTCAATTTGATCAATTGTTTAAGCATACAATGGATGGATTTTTATTTAAAAGACGTTGATCAATTATTCTATTTATCATCTAGTGTCTATCTAAAACCCTAAAAAAATATTTTTCAAAACCCTAATATCTTAATACCCATTAAACTAATTTTTGACGCCTAAAACCCTAATTGCACTTTTCTAAAATGAAGAAACAATAATCTATTTTCTCAAAATCATAATCAATTCTATTTTTCTAAAATTCATAGTAGCCCCTATTCTTTCCAAACACCTAACCCTTAATCCTATTTTCATGATCTTCAATTTTATTTACTTAAAACCTAAACCTTAATATTATTTTCTAAAACCCTAAATTCGAAACATCCATTCTCTAAATTCAAACCTTAGTTTATTTCAAACCTAATCTGTAATATCCCAAAATTTTTAAAAATTTTAATTTGGGAAATTTGATAAAATATATTATAATTAAATTGGATAAATTAAATTAATGGTTTTAAATGAAAAAGTGGAATATAAATGTGATATATATATAAAATATACATAACATATAAAAGTCAACACTTTTTAAAAGAAAAGTCAAAAGTAAAAGTAAAAAGGGTATTTTGGTAATTAAAACTTAAAAAAATTAAAATTATTAAATTAATTCAAAAATAAATATTTTTTGAATGGAAGAGGAATTTTTGGACTTTTAATTTATTAAATAATTAATTAAATATTTATTAATATATATATATATATGGTTATAATTAAAGGAGAAAGAAAAGAGAAAATTAAAATTAGTCTTCTTCTTCTTCTTTTTCTTCAAAAAAAATGAAATTCCATGGCCATGGGAGTGATTTTTCTTCATCCAAATACTCAATTTGACAAGAATTTTCAAGAATTAATTGAAGTTTTGGTGGATTTCCAATATGTTAGTAAGCCTCTTTACTTAATTTTTGATATTCTATGAAAGTATGAATATGTGGATTTTGGGATTTTCTATTAGCATGATTTAATTGTTTAATTGGGTATGAATGAAGCTATTTTGATTAATTATTAATGATTTTCAAGTTAAATGGAAGAAAGAATTAAGTTTGGGATGAGTTGGGTAAAGAGAGAGAATTTAGGGTTATGGAAAATTTGGATTCTTAAAATCATGCATTTTAATTGTGCAAATTGATTCCAAATGTGTTTTTTTGATGCATAAACAAGGATTTTAAAGTCAAATGGTAGATTTGGTTAAGTTTGGTTGGAGTTTGAGAATGGAAGTGTGATTTAGGGTTTTGGAAAATGATTTTTCCAAAGTTGTTGAATTGTATAATTTTATTGGTTTAATCTTGTTGTTTGGTGATATAAGTGATGAATATAAGCTTAAAATGATTAATGGATTGTGTTGGAATGGAAAACCTTCAATGGGGAAAGGTTATGCCATTTTAGGGTTTTGTGTATAAGAGTGTGTTTTTGAAATGTAAATGGTTTAAATGTATTAAAATATGTTTCTAATAATATAAATAAACTTAATATATTAAAATGAATTGCCAAGTATGAGAATCCAAAGTTAAAGTGAGGTTAGCCTTAAATTTTGGATTTTTGCTTTGATGGGGTTTAATTATGGTTTAATATTGGAAATGCCATTAAATGTGATACTAAATGATTATTTGCTATCACATTTGGTTTAGGCATTGAGGGAGGTTGATTTGCCTCATCCAAGTGGTGAAGGGAAAGTTGGAAGGATAGGATTGGAGGTTGTTTTAAGCTAATTTTGGTTGCTATTTGAGGTAAGTACAAACTTTGAATACATTGGTTATGTTTGCATGACATTTGTGCTTAACACGTTTTGGTTGAAAAATATGTTAAGCTACTTAATACATTGGTTATGTATGAATAATGTGCTATGACATTTTTAATGTCATATATGTGTTAAATGCATAGTGAAAAGCCATTGATAATGGCTAAATTGTGTAAAATGTGAAATATGTGTATTATGTGAAAATGACCCAAAGTGTTTGGGTAATGCCATTTGTTATGTATGCATTAAGTGCATTGTTAAAAAGCCTTTGGTATTGGCTAGATTACGTTAAATGTGATTAATATGTGAATTATGTGGAAATACCCAAAGTAATGGGGTAACGTGTTATAAATGCAAAAATGTGGTATAATGTAATGAGATATGTGGAAACATAACAAAATGAATTGATATCGATATCAATGAGAAATATGAATAAATTGTATGCCTAGTATGTTATTCAATTTTCAGAGTTCTGTGTTTAATTGCATGCCTATGATTTGCCTATGGGCTAGACGCTTGGCGTCATTGTGAAAATATTTTTGAGGTGAAATGACCCGGTCGTAAGCCTCAAAAATTAGTCCTTGAAGCTGGGCTGGGTGAAATGACCGGGTTGTAAGGTCAGACCTCGTTGCCTTGCATGTGAAAGGTAAACCATATGTGATATACAGTGATGCTTCACATAGTGGTTTAGGTTGTGTTATGATGTAGGAGGGTAGAGTCACTGCTTATGCCTCTCGATAGTTGAAGCCACATGAGCTAAATTACCCAGCGCGTGATTTGGAATTAGCAGCTATAGTTTTTTCCTTAAATATTTGGCGGCATTACTTGTATGGGGAAAAGTGTTTCATTTATACAGATCACAAGAGTTTGAAATACCTGGATGTTCAGAGAGAGCTGAATCTTTGGCAGAGACGGTGATTAGAGTTGATTAAAGACTATGACTGTTTGATTGATTATCATCCTAGTATTGCAAATATTGTTGCTGATGCCTTGAGTCGGAAGTCTTTGGCAATTTTGACTGCTTATTCGCTCTCATTGCTTGTTGAGTTGAGAATATTGCATGCTAGATTTGAGTCTTGTGATGATGGTGCTTGGCTCAGTTGCAGTTGAGCCCAGTCTTGTTGGATCATATTAAGGAGGCATAGTTGGCAGATGAGAGAATTTAGAAAATTGTGTTGGTTTGATAGAAGGGGGAGAGTCATGACTTTTTTTGTGAGGAATGATGGCAGTCTATGGTACAAAGATATTTTTGGGTATTCCGGATGATGCAGAATTGAAAAGGATGATATTAGAGGAAGCACATCAGTCACTTTATGTTATGCACCCTGGAAGTACCAAGATGTATCAGGACATGAAGTGACATTATTGGTGGTTAGGTATGAAGAGGGACATTGCAAAGTTTGTATCTAGATGCCTCACTTGCCAGAGAGTGAAGGCTGAGCACCAAGTTCCTTTAGGGTTGCTCCAATCTTTATCAGTGCCCGAGTGGAAATGGGAGAGAGTGACAATGGATTTTTTGACTTGACTGCCTTTGACCCAGAAGAAGCATGATGCAATCTGGATGATAGTTGATTAGATGATGAAGACAACTCATTTTCTTCCAATTCAGATGGATTATTCTCTTGAGAGGTTTGCTGAGCTGTATATTAGTGAGATAGTGAGGTTGCATGGAGTTTTAGTTTCTTTGGTGTCAGATCAAGATCCCCGATTTACTTCAAGGTTTTTGAAGAGTTTGCATGATGCTTTGGGTTCTCTATTGTATTTTAGTACTATTTTTCATAATAAGATAGATGGGCAGTCAAAGAGAGTGATATAGATTCTAGAGGATATGTTGAGGAGCTGTATCATTGATTTTATGGGGATTTAGGATAGATTTTTGCCACTAATTGAGTTTGCTTATAACAACAGTCATCAGTCCAGTATTGGGATGGCTCCTTATGTGGCCTTGTATGGCAGGAGATGCAAGACACCTTTGTGTTGGGATGAGATTGGAGAAGGTAGACTGGTCAGTCCCGATTTGATTAAGGAAACAGAAGAGAAAGTGAAGATGATTCGGGGTCGTTTGAAAGCAGCTTCAGAAAGATAGAAATCCTATTCAAATTTGAAGAGAAGAGACATAGAGTTCAGTGTGGGAGATAAAGTGTTTCTGAAGGTGTCTCCATGGAAGAAGATTCTGAGGTTCGCTCGAAAAAGGAAGTCGAGTCCTCGTTTCATAGGACCATATAAGGTGTTGGAGAGAGCTGGTCTAGTGGCTTATAGACTATCTTTGCCGCCTGAGTTAGACTGAATACATAATGTCTTCCATGTCTCTATGCTTTGAAAGTACAGGTCTGACCCATCTCATATTCTATCAGTGGAGTCTATTGAGGTGAGTCTAGATCTGACACATGAGGAAGAATCAGTGGCAATTTTGGTACGAGAGGTTAAAGAATTGAGGAATAAGAGGGTGCCACTTGTGAAAGTCCTTTGGAGAAATCATGCCACTGAGGAGGCGACATGGGAGAGTGAGCAAACGATCCAGAGTTAGTTTCCTCAATTGTTCCAGACTTGAGAGTAGGTAATTTCGAGGACGAAATTTGTTTCGGGGGAGAAAATTGTAATATCCCAAAATTTTTAAAAATTTCTAATTTCTGGAAATTTGATAAAATATATTATAATTAAATTGGATAAATTAAATTAATGGTTTTAAATAAAAAATGAAGGGATTTTAAATGAAAAAGTGGAATATATATGTGATATACATGCAAAATATACATAACATATAAAAGTCAACACTTTTTTAAAGAAAAGTCAAAAGTCAAAGTAAAAAGGGTATTTTGGTAATTAAATCTTAAAAAATTAAAATTATTAAATTAATTCAAAAATAAATAATTTTTGAATGGAAGAAGGATTTTTGGACTTTTAATTTATTAAATAAATAATTAAATTATTAATTATTAAATTATTAAAAATATATATATATATATGGTTATAATTAAAGGATGAAGGAAAGATAAAATTAAAATTAGTCTTCTTCTTCTTCTTCTTCTTCAAAAATGAAATTCCATGGCCATGGAAGTGATTTTTCTTCATCCAAATACTCATTTTGACAAGAATTTTCAAGAATTAATTGATGTTTTGGTGGATCTCCAATAGGTTAGTAAGCTTCTTTTCTTAATTTTTGATTTTCTATGAAAGTATGAATATGTGGATTTTGGGATTTTCTATTAGCATGATTTAATTGTTTAATTGGGCATGAATGAAGCTATTTTGATTAATTATTAATGATTTTCAAGTTAAATGGAAGAAAGAACTAAGTTTGGGATGAGTTGGGTGAAGCGAGAGAATTTAGGGTTATGAAAAATTTGGATTCTTAGAATCATGTGTTTTAATTGTGCAAATTGATTCCAAATGTGTTGTTTTGATGCATAAACAAGGATTTTAAAGTCAAATGGTAGATTTGGTTAAGTTTGGTTGGAGTTTGAGAATGGAAGTGTGATTTAGGGTTTTGGAAAATAATTTTTCCAAAGTTGTTGAATTGTATAATTTTATTGGTTTAATCTTGTTGTTTGGTGATATAAGTGATGAATATAAGTTTAAAATGATTAATGAATTGTGTTGGAATGGAAAACCTTCAATGGGGGAAGGTTATGCCATTTTAGGGTTTTGTGTATAAGAGTGTGTTTTTGTAATGTAAATGGTTTAAATGTATTAAAATATGTTTCTAATAATATAAATAAACTTAATATATTAAAATGAATGGCCTAGTATGAGAATCCAAAGTTAAAGTGAGGTTAGCCTTAAATTTTGGATTTTTGCTTGGATGGGGTTTAATTATGGTTTAATATTGAAAATGCCATTAAATGTGATACTAAATGATTATTTGCTATCACATTTGGTTTAGGAATTGAGGGAGGTTGATTTGCCTCATCCAAGTGGTGAAGGGAAAGTTGGAAGGATATGATTGGAGGTTGTTTTAAGCTTGTTTTTGTTGCTATTTTAGGTAAGTATAAACTTTGAATACATTGGTTATGTTTGCATGACATTTGGGCTTAACACGTTTTGGTTGAAAAATATGTTAAGCTACTTAATACATTGGTTATGTATGAATAATGTGCTATGACATTTGTAATGTCATATATGTGTTAAATGCATTGTGAAAAGCCATTGATAATGGCTAAATTGTGAAAAATGTGAAATATGTGTATTATGTGAAAATGACCCAAAGTGTTTGGGTAATGCCATTTGTTGTGTATGCATTAAGTGCATTGTTAAAAAGCCTTTGGTATTGGCTAGATTACATTAAATGTGATTAATATGTGAATTATGTAGAAATACCCAAAGTAATGGGGTAATGTGTTGTAAATGCAAAAATGTGGTACAATGTAATGAGATATGTGGAAACATAACGAAATGAATTGATATCGATATAAATGAGAAATATGAATAAATTGTGTGCCTAGTATGCTATTCAATTTCCACAGTTCTGTGTTTAGCGGTATGCCTATGATTTGCCTACGAGCTAGATACTGGGCGTCACTGTAAAAATATTTTTGAGGTGAAATGACCAGGTCGTAAGCCTAAAAAATAAGTCCTTGAAACTGGGCTGGGTGAAATGACCGGGTCGTAAGGTCAGACCTAGTTAGACTATTACATTGATATTTTGCCTACGGGGCTAGACACATGGTGTCATTATAAACCAAAACAGTAACTCTGAAATTTGAATAGCATATTAGTTATCTTTGGGCCCATGTTTGTGTTTGTTTTTATGTGAATTGTGGATTGCGAAATATTTGAAAAGTATGAGAAAATGGAATAGTATGATATCCATATGCATTGTGCATTGGCATTGCATTTGAGTTTAATTGTTATCAAGTTTGTATTACTAGGCTTTTGGCTTAGCGCGATTATTTACATTGTGCAGGTGACAAGGTAGAGTCGGCTGAGCCGGAGAGTTCTTCTAGACCAGGTCGGGTCTAGACTTGTGGTTGTGCTAGTAGAGTTGATATCAAGATCAGAAACACTGTCAGCAACATGTATATATTTTATGTTATTGTATATTTTGAGTATTATGCATATTATATCATGTTTTTGGATTTTATGTATTGTAAACTATAAAGAACGTTTTGGTTAAGTTATTTAAATTGGGGGTTTAAATGTGTTCTAAATTATATATATCTATATATAAATGTTTGAGAATCTTGGTGAAATTGAGAAGTATGGGTAAAATGGTGATTTGAAATTATTTTGTAATGTTCAAATTACAGGCAAAACTCTAGCAAATTTTTTCCAGAGATTTTCATATAAAATGTTTATTTTGAGTTCCTATAACAAGTAAAGAATATTTATATACTATTTAATTTTATATATTTAGTATTTGAAATTTGAAATTATAAATATGAAAATTTTTGTTAAACCGGGTGGTGATATTTTTGTACCGTATATGCGTATTCTACACATAATGGCTGTGCGTATTATACGTGTATAGGGTATAAGGGTGTTACATTTATTTTGGTATCAGAGCCTAGGTTTGATGTTCTCTACCTAGGTGGGTTGATAGAGAGATAAAATGGGGGATTTGAAAATAGTTTTCAATTGTAATATATGCATTGGCACTGGCAGTTTCTGATCTCTGATATAGTAATTTCTATTGTGTTTGCAGATATAGGTAGTTATGGCGTCTCGGATGCATCAGTCTGCAGAGGGTAGTGCAAAGAGTGTGGCTCCTGATGAGGGTAGAGATGGAGCTAGAGTTGTGTCTACTAGTGAGGCATTTGTTTATGTGCCTGTGAGACCAGCAACTGGTGAGATTTCGCCTGGCTGGATACGGCATATGGTAGAGTTGTTGAGGCAGGCTCTAATTCAGCAGCCGTCACCGCCACAGCCGCAACCGCAGTTGCCGGTGAGGATGTATGATAAGCTGAGAAAGTTCAGAGCTGTGAATTTCATTGGTACTACAGACCCTGCTGTAGCAGAACAGTGGTTAGATAGGGTTCAGAGAGTGTTCATTGAGTTGCAGGGTAGTCCAAAAGAGAAGTTTGATTATGCCAGATCTCTTCTATAGAGTGATGCATATGATTGGTGGAAGACAGTTTCACATGCTCTGGATGATCCACCAGTCCTGACCTATGATGATTTCTGCGGGAATTTGAGCAGAAGTATGCTTCGAGGGAGTATAAGGATGCAAAGAAGATGGAGTTCCTAAGTCTAAGACAGAGAAGCTACTGAAGATGATGTGCTTGGACTAACTGTGGATGATGAAGCAATGATCCTTGATGATGAAAAAAATTCTTACCCTTAATATATCTAAATAAATGGAGTATCTTTGACTCCAACTCAACGAACTTCCCATAGCTTGGAGTGTTGTTCTATTGATTTTGATTTCTTTAATATTTAATTGGAACAATTATGTTTTTTTAAATTAAGATTGTTTGAATAAATTATTTTCATTAAAATTTTCATGGTTTTTGTTCATTTTGGTACTCAACCAATGAGGAATCTAGCTTGATAATTCATGAATTAATATATTTATGCATCATGACTTGAATTGTAACATCCTAAAATTTTTGAAAATTTTTAATTTTTAGAAAAATTGGATAAAATAAATTATAATTTAAAAGAATAAATTAAATTAATGGTTTTAAATGAAAAATGAAGGGATTTTAAATGAAAAAGTGGAATATATATGTGATATATATGCAAAATATACATAACATATATAAAAGTCAACACTTTTTAAAAGAAAAGGGTATTTTGGTAATTAAATCTTATAAATTCAAAATAAATAAAATAATTAAAAAAAATAATTTTGAATGGAAGAGGAAAATTAGGACTTTTAATTTATTAAAAAAATAATTAAATATTAAATATTAAATTATTTTAATATATATATATGTGGTTAAAAAAAGATGAAAGGAAAAGAATATTAAAAGTCTTCATCTTCTTCTTCTTCTTCTTCTTCTTCTTCTTCTTCAAGGACGTGGCTTCCATGGAAACTTGAAGACCAAGGATTTTGCTTCTTCCATACTCCATAAATTGAAGGAATTAACAAGTTTCAAGTGGATTTTTGGTGATTTCCACCAAAATTAGTAAGTTTCCATCTCTTTTCTTTGAATTCCATGGAAGATGAGATTATGTGAGAATTTGAATTTTTATGTAGTATGTTATAATTGTTGGAATTGGTGTGTATGATGTTATTTTGGATAGTTAACAATGATTCTAAGGTTAGATTGAAGAGATGATGGAGTTTGGTTAAAGAATGGTGAAGAGAGAGAATTTAGGGTTATGGATTTTTAGAGTTTTGAAAACATGAATTTTAATTATGCAAATTGATTCCAAATGAGTTGTTTTGATTCATAAACAAGTATTTTAAAGTCAAATATTGGATTAGGTAGTGTTGGGTTAGAGTTTGAGAATGGAAGTGGAGATTTATGGTTTTGGAAAAGTGATTTTCCAAAGTGGTTGAATTGTGTGATTTTATTTGTTTAAGCATGTTGTTTAGTGTTAAAAGTGATGAATATAAGCTTGGAATGAGTAATGGATTGTGTTGGAATGGAAAACCTTCAATGGGGGAAGGTTATGCCATTTTTGAGATTTTTGTGTATAAGAGTGTATTTTTATAATGTAAATGATTTTTAAATATGTTTTTAATAATATAAATAAACTTAAAACACTAATTTAATTGTAGTAGAATGCGAAGGTTAATTTGCTTCATCCAAGTGGTGAAGGGCAAGTTAGAAAGATTGGATTGAAGGTTGTTTTTAGCTTGATTTGGGTTGCTAGTGGAGGTATGTACAAACTTTGAATATATTATTTATATTTGCATGAAATTTGGGCTTAACACATTTTGGTTGGAAAATGTGTTAAGTTACTTGGTTCATTGATTGTGTATGAATAATGTGCTATGACATTTGTAATGTCATATAAGAGTTAATGCATTGTGAAAAGCCATTGATAATGGCTAATTTGTGTAACATGTGAAATATGCCTATTATGTGAAAATACCCAAAGTAATTGGGTAATGTGTTGTGAATGTAAAAATTGAGATATGTGTAATAATGAAATGAATTGATATTGATAAAATGAGAAAAGTGAGAAAAGTGAGAAAAATGAGAAAGATGTGAAAAAATGAGAAAAGTGAGAAAAAAAAAGTGAAAATAAGGCAATGTGCCTAGATTGAATATGTGAAAATGAGAAAGAGATTAATAATGAGAAATATTAATAAATTGTGTGCCTAGTATGTTATTCAATTTTCAGAGTTCTGGGTTTGGTGGCATGCCTATGATTGCCTATGAGCTATACGCTGGAATGGTGAAAAGACTGGGTCGTAAGCCAGGCCAGCTGATAAATATGATGTTTTTGGGGTGAAAAGACTGGGTTGTAAGCCTCAAAAACTGTAGCAATCTAGCCGGGTTGAGGACCAAGATACTGGGGCCTAAGGGTCTAGCCGGGTTGAGATCCAAGAGACTGGGACTATTACATTATCCATGGATATATTGCCTACGGGGCTAGACACATGGTGTCATTATGGACCAAAGCAGTAACTCTAAAATTTGAATAGCATATTAAATCCTTTTTGGGCCCATGCTTGTCTTTGTTTTAATGTGAATTATGAATTTTGATGTAATTGAGTAATATAATGTTATGAGTTGTGCTTATGAAATATTTGAAAAATGTAAGAAAGTGGATTGATGTGACATCTATATACATTATGCATTGGCTTTGCAATGAGTTATATTGTTATTATCAAAGTTTGTACCACTAGGCTTCGGCTTAGCGCGATTGTTTCTATCGCGCAGGTGACAAGGTAGACCCAGTTGAGCTAGAGAATTCTTCTAGACCAGGTCGGGTCTAGACTTGTAGTTGAGCTTGTTGAGTTACTATCGAGATCAGAAACACTGCCAGCAGCATGTATATATTGTTATGTTATTGTACATTTTTTAGTTTTATGCATAATATATTATGTTTTGAATTTTACGTATTGTATATTATAAAGAATGTTTGGGTCAATATATTTGAAATGGGAGAGTAAGTGTGTTTTAAATTATATATCTATATATATATATATATATGTTTGAGAAACTTGGTGAAATTGAGAAGTTTGGTTGAGATGGTGTTTGGAAATGTTTTGAGAGTGTTTTCTTTTTGCAGATTGTGTTTTGATAAATTTTGGGATATCCAAAATACAGACAAAACTCTGGCTAATTTTCCCAGAGATTTTTATATATATTATTTATTTTGGGTTCTTATAACAAGTAAAGAATATTTATATTCTATTTAATTTTTTTATATATTAGAATTTGAAATTTTAAATTAGAAATGTTTAAAAAAAATTTAGTAAACCGGTCTGTGATATTTTTGTACCGTATATGTGTATTTTACATATGCTGAAAATATGTATTGTATATAGGGTATAAGGGTGTTACATTTGTTTTTGGTATCAGAGCCTAGGTTTGAGGTTCTTGACCTAGGTGGGATGATAGAGAGAGAAAATGGGGGATTTGAAAAATAGTTTTTAATTGTAATACATGCATTGGCACTGGCAGTTTCTGATATTTGATATAGTATTTTCTGCTTTATTTGTAGATATAGGTAGTTGTGGCGTCTCGGCCGCATCAGGCTGCTGAGAGTAGTGCAAAGAGTGTGGCTCCAGATGAGGGTAGAGATGGATCTAGTGTTGTATCTGCTGGTGAGGCATCTGTTTCTGTGCCTGTGAGACCAGCAGCTGATGAGGTTCCACCTGGCTGGGTTTGGCATATGGTAGAGTTGTTGAGGCAGGCTCCAGTTTCGCAGCCACCACAGCCGCAGTTGCCGGTGAGGTAGTATGATAAACTGAGAAAGTATGGAGCTGAGGACTTTGTTGGTACTACATACCCTGCTATAGCAGAGCAATGGCTAGACCTAGTTCAGAGGATATTCATTCAGTTACAGGCTAGTCCAGAAGAGAAGTTTGATTATGCCAGATCTCTTCTGTAGAGAGATGCATATGATTGGTGGAAGACGGCTCCACATGCTCTGGACGATCCACCAATCCTGACTTATGATGATTTCCTACGGGAATGTGAGTAGAAGTATACTCCGAGAGAGTATAAAGATGCAAAGAAGATGGAGTTCCTGAGTCTAAGACAGGATACCAGGACAGTGACCGAGTATGAGATCGAGTTTATCCGGTTGAGTCACTATGCTGGTGGGATCATTTCTAACGAGTTTGACAGGTGCAGAAGGTTTGAGGAGGGACTGAGACCCTCTATCATGTGCATCATTGCAGGCTCTCGGTATCAGGATTTTTTCCAGTTAGTTGCAGCTGCCAGGAGTGTTGAGAGGGCACAGAGTCTTGCAGCAGCTGCCAGGGTTGAGGAGACCAGAGTTAGGAGACCCCAGAGTGAGGCAGGGTCTTCATCAGTGAAGAGAGACTGAGGGGGACATTTTTAGAGGTTTAGTAGGAGTCAGGGGCAGTTTGGCAGGTCAGTTCAGCAGCAGAGATAGAGACAGAGACCTGCAATTTAAGTGGCTAGTGCTCCGACCCCAGTGGCTTAGAGACCTACTCCACCTACTTTCGTTCATTGTGGTAGAGTACATGGAGGTGTTGCTGGTGGAGAGGTGTTTTAGGAGTGTGTTTAGAATGTGGGTCGTCAGACCATTTTATCAGAGATTGTCCCAAGCCACCAGAGGTTAGGCAGGCAGATACTGCATCTTCTCGATCTAGTGTCAGAGTGGATCATGGTGACAAAGGTTTTAGTAGAGGTGGTCGACCTGGGTTTAGTCAGAGAGGAGGCTCTACATCCAAAGGCAGTAGGCCAGATGAGGCTGGGCCATCTCAGTGGGTTTATGTGATGCAGAGGCAGCCGGATGCTTTAGCCGTCATTCCAGGTACATTTTCTTTATTTGGTATTTCGGTCCTTGCTCTATTAGATCCTAGATCTACGCATTCATACATAAGTGCATCCATCTTGCCTATGACTGAATTGCATTCTGAGTCCCTAGGATTTGATGTCTTGGTGACAAATCCTTTAGGGCATAGTGTTGTGGTGAGCAGGGTGCACCGAGATAGTCCAGTTGTTGTTCAGGATGAGGAGTTTCTCGGTGATCTGATTGAGATGCCTTTTCAGGGAATATGATCTAATTTTAGGCATGGATTGCTTATCAAAGCATGGGGCTGTGGTAGACTATCAGAAGAAATGTGTTACTTTGAGAACATGGGATGGTAGGGATGTTATAGTATCTAGTGAGCAAAGGTATCTTTCATATATGTTTGTTTCAGCTATTTCAGTTGGGAGAATGATTCGGAAGGGATGTGAGGCTTATCCTGCTCATGTTGTAGATACTAGAGTAGTGGGATCCCTGCTTGAAAGTATACCCACAGTTGTTGAGTTTCCAGATGTTTTCCCTGATGAGTTGCCAGGGGTACCTCCTGAGAGAGAAGTGGAGTTTGGTATCGATTTATTGCCTGATACCACTCCTATCTCTATTACCCCTTATCGGATGGCACCTGCTGAGTTGAGAGAGTTGAAGGTGCAGTTGCAGGAGTTGTTGGATAAAGG
Organism: Garcia nutans; assembly: GCA_947685225.1. Classification (NCBI taxonomy): domain Eukaryota; kingdom Viridiplantae; phylum Streptophyta; class Magnoliopsida; order Malpighiales; family Euphorbiaceae; genus Garcia; species Garcia nutans. The sequence goes on from CANTUV010000059.1 coordinate 35,346,125, forward strand.
GTTTATCCGCCCTAGTGTGTCTCCATGGGGAGCGCCTGTGTTGTTTGTGAAGAAGAAGGATGGCACCATGAGATTGTGTATTGATTATAGGCAATTGAATAAGGTGACCATCAAGAACAAGTATCCTTTACCTCGGATAGATGATCTCTTTGATCAGTTGAAGCGAGCGGCAGTATTCTCTAAGATTGATATGAGATCAGGGTACCATTAGTTGAGAGTCAGAGATGTGGATGTACCCAAGATATCTTTTTGTATGAGGTATGGGCATTATGAGTTTCTGGTGATGCCTTTTGGATTGATGAATGTACCAGTAACTTTTATTGATTTGATGAATAGGGTATTCAGACCATTTTTAGATTAGTTTGTGGTGGTCTTCATTGATGACATCTTGGTGTATTCGCGTAATGAGGAGGATCATGATAGACATTTGAAGATCATATTGCAGACTCTGAGAGAGAAGCAGTTGTATGCTAAGCTGTCTAAGTGTGAGTTCTGCTCGATCATGTAGCTTTTCTTGGTCATGTGGTTTTAGTAGAGGGTATTAGAGTTGATCCGAGTAAAGTTGAGACTATTTTGAATTGGAGTCCACCGAAGACTGTGACAGAGGTTAGAAGTTTTCTGGGATTGGCAGGATATTATCGTCGATTTGTGAAGGGTTTTTCTATAATAGCTACACCACTCACCAGATTACTTCGGAAAGGAGTTAAATTTGTGTGGACATATCAGTGTCAGGCGAGTGAACAGCTGAGGGAGATGTTGACTCAAGCTCCTGTCCTTACCCTACTTGTGGAAGGTAAACCATATGTGATATATAGTGATGCTTCACACAATGGTTTAGGTTGTGTTTTGATGAAGGAGGGTAGAGTCATTGCTTATGCCTCTCGACAGTTGAAACTGTATAAGCTGAATTATCCAACGCATGATTTGGAATTGGTAGCCATAGTTTTTGCTTTGAAGATTTGGCGACATTACTTGTATGGGTAAAGGTGTTTCATTTACACAGATCACAAGAGTTTGAAATACCTGGGTGTTCAGAGAGAGCTGAATCTTTGGCAGAGATGGTGGTTAGAGTTGATTAAAGACTATGACTGTTTGATTGATTATCATCCTGGTAAGGCAAATGTTGTTGCTAATGCCTTGAGTCAAAAATCTTTGGCAGGTTTGATTGCTTATTCGCTGTCGTTGCTTGTTGAGTTGAGAGCGTTGCACGCTAGATTTGAATCTTCTGATGATGGTGCTCTGATGGCTCAGTTGCAGTTGAGGCCAGTCTTGTTGGATCATATTAGGGAGGCTCAGTTGGCAGATGATAGAATACAGAAAATTGTATTGGTTTGTCAAAAGGGGGAGAGTCGAGACTTTTATGTGAGGGATGATGGCAGTTTATGGTACAAAGATAGATTGTGCATTCCTGATGAAGCAGAATTGAAAAGAATGATATTAGAGGAAGCACATCAGTCACTTTTTGCTATGCACCCTGGGAGTACCAAGATGTATCAGGACTTGAAGCGACATTATTGGTGGTCAGGAATGAAGAGGGACATAGCAGAGTTTGTATCTAGATGTCTCACTTACTAGAAAGTGAAGGCTGAGCACCAAGTTCCTTCATGGTTGCTCCAACCTTTATTAGTGCTAGAGTGGAAATGGGAGCGAGTGACAATGAAGATTTGTATGAGTTGAATTATCCAACGCATGATTTGGAATTGGCAGCCATAGTTTTTGCTTTGAAGATTTGGCGGCATTACTTGTATGGGTAAAGGTGTTTCATTTACACAGATCACAAGAGTTTGAAATACCTGGGTGTTCAGAGAGAGTTGAATCTTCGGCAGAGACGGTGGTTAGAGTTGATTAAAGACTATGACTGTTTGATTGATTATCATCCTGGTAAGGCAAATGTTGTTGCTGATGCCTTGAGTAAAAAATCTTTGGCAGGTTTGATTGCTTATTCGCTGTCGTTGCTTGTTGAGTTGAGAGCGTTGCACGCTAGATTTGAATCTTCTGATGATGGTGCTCTGATGGCTCAGTTGCAGTTGAGGCCAGTCTTGTTGGATCATATTAGGGAGGCTCAGTTGGCAGATGATAGAATTCAGAAAATTGTGTTGGTTTGTCAGAAGGGGGAGAGTCGAGACTTTTATGTGAGGGATGATGGCAGTTTATGGTACAAAGATAGATTGTGCATTCATGATGAAGCAGAATTGAAAAGAATGATATTAGAGGAAGCACATCAGTCACTTTTTGCTATGCACCCTTGGAGTACCAAGATGTATCAGGACTTGAAGTGACATTATTGGTGGTCAGGAATGAAGAGGGACATAGCAGAGTTTGTATCTAGATGTCTCACTTACTAGAAAGTGAAGGCTGAGCACCAAGTTCCTTCATGGTTGCTCCAACCTTTATCAGTGCCAGAGTGGAAATGGGAGCGAGTGACAATGAATTTTGTGACTGGACTACCTTTGACTCAGAAGAAGCATGATGCAATCTGGGTGATAGTTGATCGGATGACAAAGACAGCTCATTTTCTTCTAGTTCAGATGGATTATTCTCTTGAGAGATTGGATGAGCTATATATCAATGAGATAGTCAGGTTGCATGGAGTCCCAGTTTCTTTGGTGCCGGATCGAGATTCCCAATTTACTTTGAGGTTTTGGAAGAGTTTGCATGATGCTTTGGGTTCTCGATTGCATTTTAGTACTACTTTCCATCCTCAGACAGATGGATAGTCAGAGAGAGTGATATAGATTCTGGAGGATATGTTGAGGAGTTGTATAATTGATTTTACTGGGAATTGGGACAAATTTTTGCCATTAATTGAGTTTGCTTATAACAACAGTCATCAGTCGAGTATTGGGATGACTCCTTATGAGGTTTTATATGGCAGGAGATGCAAGACACCTTTGTGTTGGGATGAAGTTGGAGAAGGTAAACTGGTTGGTCCCAATTTGATTAAGGAAACAGAGGAGAAAGTGAAGGTGATTCGGGGTAGTTTGAAAGCAGCTTCAGACCGACAGAAATCCTATTCAGATTTAAAGAGAAGAGACATAGAGTTCAGTGTGGGAGATAAAGTGTTTCTGAAGGTGTCTCTATGGAAGAAGATTTTGAGATTTGGCCGCAAAGAAAAGTTGAGTCCTCGTTTCATAGGACCATATGAGGTGTTGGAGAGAGTTGGTCCAGTGGCTTATAGACTACCTTTGCCGCCTGAATTGGATCAAATACATAATGTTTTCCATGTCTTGATGCTTTAGAGATACAGGTCTGACCCATCTCATATCTTGTCAGTGGACTCGATTAAGGTGAGTCCATATTTGACTTACGAGGAAGAATCAGTGGCGATTTTGGCACGAGAGGTTAAAGAATTGAGGAATAAGAGGGTGCCACTTGTGAAAGTCCTTTGGAGGAATCATGCCACTGAGGAGGCGACATGGGAAAGTGAGCAGGTGATGCAGAGTCAGTTTCCTCATTTGTTCCAGACTTGAGGACAGGTAATTTCGAGGATGAAATTTATTTTAGCGAGAGAGAATTGTAACATCCTAAAATTTTTGAAAATTTTTAATTTTTAGAAAAATTGGATAAAATAAATTATAATTTAAAAGGATAAATTAAATTAATGGTTTTAAATGAAAAATGAAGGGATTTTAAATGAAAAAGTGGAATATATATGTGATATATATGCAAAATATAAATAACATATATAAAAGTCAACACTTTTTAAAAGAAAAGGGTATTTTGGTAATTAAATCTTATAAATTCAAATTTTATAAAATAATTCAAAAACAAATTAATTTTGAATGGAAGAGGGAAATTAGGACTTTTAATTTATTAAAAAAATAATTAAATAATTAAATATTAAATTATTTTAATATATATATATGTGGTTAAAAAAAGATGAAAGGAAAAGAATATTAAAAGTCTTCATCTTCTTCTTCTTCTTCTTCAAGGACGTGGCTTCCATGGGAACTTGAAGACCAAGGATTTTGCTTCTTCTATACTCCATAAATTGAAGGAATTAATAAGTTTCAAGTGGATTTTTAGTGATTTCCACCAAAATTAGTAAGTTTCCATCTCTTTTCTTTGAATTCCATGGAAGATGAGATTATGTGAGAATTTAAATTTTTATATAGTATGTTATAATTATTGGAATTGGTGTGTATGATGTTATTTTGGGTAGTTAACAATGATTCTAAGGTTAGATTGAAGAGATGATAGAGTTTGGTTAAAGAATGGTGAAGAGAGAGATTTTAGGGTTATGGATTTTTAGGGTTTTGAAAACATGAATTTTAATTGTGCAAATTGATTCCAAATGAGTTGTTTTAATTCATAAACAAGTATTTTGAAGTCAAATATTGGATTTGGTGGTGTTGGGTTGGAGTTTGAGAATGGAAGTGGAGATTTAGGGTTTTGGAAAAGTGATTTTCCAAAGTGGTTGAATTGTGTGATTTTATTTGTTTAAGCATGTTGTTTAGTGTTAAAAGTGATGAATATAAGCTTGGAATGAGTAATGGATTGTGTTGGAATGGAAAACCTTCAATGGGGGAAGGTTATGCCATTTTTGAGATTTTGTGTATAAGAGTGTATTTTTATAATGTAAATGATTTAAATGTATTAAAATATGTTTTTAATAATATAAATAAATTTAAAACACTAATTTAATTGTAGTAGAATGGGGAGGTTGATTTGCTTCATCCAAGTGGTGAAGGGCAAGTTAGAAAGATTGGATTGAAGGTTGTTTTTAGCTTGATTTGGGTTGCTAGTGGAGTTATGTACAAACTTTGAATATATTGTTTATATTAGCATGACATTTGGGTGTAACACATTTTTGGTTGGAAAATGTGTTAAGTTACTTGGTTCATTGATTGTGTATGAATAATGTGCTATGACATTTGTAATGTCATATAAGTGTTAAATGCATTGTGAAAAGCCATTGATAATGGCTAATTTGTGTAACATGTGAAATATGCCTATTATGTGAAAATACCCAAAGTAATTGGGTAATGTGTTATAAATGCAAAAAATGAGATATGTGTAATAATGAAATTAATTGATATTGATAAAAATTAGAAAAGTGAAAAAGTGAGAAAAATGAGAAAGATGTTATGTTTTGAATTTTACGTATTGTATATTGTAAAGAATGTTTGGGTCAATATATTTGAAATGGGAGAGTAAGTGTGTTTTAAATTATATATATATCTATATCTATATCTATATATATAAATGTTTGAGAAACTTGGTGAAATTGAGAAGTATGGTTGAGATGGTGTTTGGAAATTTTTTGGGAGTGTTTTCTTTTTGCAGGTTGTGTTTTGAAAAATTTTGGGATATCCAAAATACAGACAAAACTCTGGTGAATTTTTCCCAGAGATTTTTATATATATTATTTATTTTGGGTTCTTATAACAAGTAAAGACTATTTATATTCTATTTAATTTTTTATATATTTAGAATTTGAAATTTGAAATTGGAAATGTTTAAAAAAATTTTGTAAACCGGTCTGTGACATTTTTGTACCGTATATATGTATTTTACATATGCTGAAAATATATATTGTACGTATATAGAGTATAAGGGTGTTACATGAATGACTTTACTAGGTGAGGAAATTTTTCTGTAGTATTGAGTTGTGTATGCTTACTTAGAGAGGGCTCCTGCATAATGACCTTTGTCTAGGTCCTAGTCAGTCTTAGAACATGCTTTGACGGACTTTCGAGATGAAATTGAACTTTGCTTATTTCAGGGAGAGATGATCTAGGCATTGTTTGATGAGCCAACAACTAGTATCCACCCAATTAAATATCAATCAGTAGTTGTCCCTTTGAGCCTTTATAAAATTTTAGCTTTCTTTTCATTTGCTTACAAACCCCAACAACCTACCCTGAGCCTTTAAGTCTTATGATCACTAAGGTGAAGAGGCAAGAAGATCAAAGAAAGGAATGAATAGTAAAGACTATGAGGATAATTGAAGTTCTCAAGACTATAAGGGTAGTTGAAGTTTACCTGAATTAGACCAAATATCACAAATAAAGTCAGGACTGAAGCAGATTAATACCACTCCACTCATCCATTACCAGAAATACAAGTTGGTACAAACAAGACAACTCTTTTGGAGCTAGGACAAAAAAAAACAAAAGAGAAAAAAAAATAAAAAAAACATAAAAAAAGGAGAAGAAAGAAGAAAGAAGAAAGAAAAAGAAAAAAAAACCCAAAACAATTCAAAAAGGCAACCGAGAAGATTATCTAGTTTTTAAAAGTCCTATACTTAATAATCCTACAGAGAAGAAGGACAAAATGATAAAATGCTCAAAGAAAGGGAAGAGTAAGAAAAATAAAGATAAAGAAAAGGGAAAAGAAAAAAAATGATGATGAATACGGGTACCAAATTTTTATAAAGGCAAAGACTGTCCTAATCAAGATCTAAGTTAATGCCAAGAAGATGGGAGAATGTTCAAAGCTCTATCTTTTCATGTTCCCAACTGCTTAAAAGTTCAAACAAGAAATTTGTAGTGTGAGGATTTGCACATAGTGTCATAATGGCTCCAACTTACAAATGACCTTCATTTAAACTATGTCCCTTATAGACCCCATTTCAAGCCTATCAAAGATCTGTTGATCTCTCTTGGTAGGTAGAGTCTATTAGTGAAGATAGTTTGGATAAGCATGCATATGAGGTAGACAATATTCAAACTCAAATAAGATCGTTGACCAAGTAATGTGTATGTGCCTATCTGAAATGCAACAATTCTTGCTTAAATGGAAAATCCTACGAGTGAAATGGCCAAGGTCGCAACTCGCAAATTGCCACGGTAGTTTTTTTCGCTAGCGAAATTTTTCGGCAGCAGTTTTTTTCCCCAGCGAAATTTTTCCGATGTAATTTTTTTCTAAACCAAATTCAATTTGGTTTCAGTTTCCTTTTCTTAATTAATGTTAGATTTCATAAACAATTAAGATTAATCATCAAAATTTTCTATAAATAGGACTAAAAACAACACATAATGGGGGCAGGAGAAGGGAGTGAACTGAGAAAACTTTGAATCGATCGGACTAGGAGAAACCTTTGGCAGTGAAATCAATCGGACTTAGTGAGAGAAGAATAAACAACCAAACAATCAATCCATAAAAGGCAGCCCTCTTGCCTTTGTCCTTATTCATCCAAGAAGTAATTTTTGTTGGAACCAACAAACGAAGGTATGAATATCAAATCTTTTTTCTTTATAGTAGCTTGAATCATTAAACTCATTCTTTTGACTCTAAAAATCTTAGAACCGTAATTTACTTTTTCTAAACCTTAGAACCTTAAATCGTCTCCTCTATTTTCGAAAACCCTAAAATTACTTTTTCTGTTTCTTTAAAATATTAAAACCTTAATTTACTTTCCAACTATCCAAAACCTTAAATCATTTAATTAATTCCTCAAAACCCTAATATGTTTTCCAATGTTTCAAAACCTTAAAACCCTAAATTTAACTTACGGCTTCTAAAAATCACATAAAGCTTTATAAAACTATAAATTATTTTTACAAATTCTAAAATCAAATACATTCACCGAAACACTAAAAATACTAATTCAACTTCAAAACCAAGATAGTAACCCCAAACTAGCTAACCTTAAACCCTAGTTTTCTTAAACCCTAATTCCCTTAAAACCTTAAACCCTAATTTTTATATATCCTAATCTTTAAAACCTTAAAACCTTATAAATCTAAATATTAAAATTCAATATAGTAAATCCAAAATAATAATCTAGTAACCGTAAATCATAAACCTAATGTTTTAATATCCAAACCCTAATTTCATGATTTTTCCCCTCAAACCCTAATTTGGTTAACCAAGAACCTTATCAATCCCTTAAAACATAAAACCTTAATCCATTTTAATTCCCTTAAAACTTACAGTAGCTTAAACTAATAAATTCTAAAACCCTAAATATTAAATAAAGAATCTTAAATAAAAACAGTAGCCTTAATTTGTATCTTTACTTGCTTTATTTATTTTTTAGATTTGATTGTGTAGTTCATTATATGCTTTGATTTATTTTATATGCTTTGATTTATTTAAGTTCAATGCTTGGTTTATTTAAATTATCATGGATGAATGTTTATTTTATATTTTGATTAATATCTTTGATGAATGATTTATTTATGATGAATGGTTATTTACTTAATCGATTTATTTTGATTTTCAAATGTTGTAAGAGGTATGTTTCTACTTTGTGGGTACCTCATTAGTTAAATATCATGTAATTTTAATTGCTTTTATATTTTAGATCAATGTAAAGGACATGTTTCTACCTTTCGGTGGGTGTCCTATTTAGGCATGGATTATGTAAGGGCAAGTTTCCATCTTCGGATGGGTGTCCATTTATTTATTTTGCTTGGAAATTGTTTTGATTTTCAATATATCGATGCTTTATTTTAATTATTGTGTGTAATATGGATCATATTGTTATATTTAAGAATTTTATAATATTAAGACCTGCAAAGGAGGCCGGTTCCAATGAACCGGGCATTGTGGGGGGTGTTGGGCCATTTCTCACCTTCCCCACACGTACCCAACTCTTCGAACCCATTAGGGGGTTGGGGATTCCTTAGGAATCGAGTCATCCACCACTTTCTTTTTCTCAGCCAGTTCGGGTAGCGACTCTATTTTCTCTTAGGTCCGTGTTCTCTAAGGCCCCGAGCCTAAACAGTACAGAAGTCGCAAGAACCATTCCACCGGGAGTGGGGGCGAAAATCCCCGCTCAAGTGGCGACTCCACTGGGGATAAGAGAAGTTGACTCCGTTGGTCTTTATATTATACTATTCTTTCTTATAATGATATTATCCATTGCATCATATTAGATTGCATCGTGTGCGTGAGTTAGGACGCCCGTGTTACCCGTGTTGTGTTATGTAAGGGATACCATACTTTCACTCAAGGTATGGAGATCGAGCATGTCATAACCACTCATAGCCTCGTACCATTTGGTATATACTTGTTATGGGAACCTAAGCCTTTTAACCCAAAGACTAAAGCTCATGTAATTGGCCTAGTTACTTTCCTTAGGTTTTTACCCCAAATGCTTGTTGTTTGTCTTGGCTTAAATCATGGCTTATTTGGTTTGTTCTTTTTCTAATATGACCCAAGTACATTTTCAAGCTCAAATAATTTTTTTTTAAAATCCAAAGGACCAAAGCTATCTTCAAAACATTTCAAGATGGTCTTTGGATATAAAACTTTTCTAAAAATAAATCAAAAATTCTTTTGCTTATGGCCAGAATACTAAGCCCAAAATCCATTTTTTTCTAAAATCTTTTTACAATGGGCTTAGAAACAAAATTATTTTCATTCAACCTTTTCTTACAAAGAGCTTGCAAAATATTTAGGTCAATTACGAAATACCAAAAATCAATTGTGAGCCTAGTTTATACTAAGAATAATTAATCATGGGCTTGTTTTTGGCATGAATAATTAGTTACCTTTTCAAGTGAGAAATCTATTTATAATAAACCTCTTAATTTAGTTTTAATCCAATATAGCATAAAAGCTACTTTAGTTGGATAAATGGATTAAAAACTAATTAATGGGAATTATTATGAACTGATTTCCATTTTTGAAAATATAACTATTGGTTGAAATGTCTGAGAGAAATGTTCAAAAATAAGGTACCCCATGTTGGTATTTTGTTAACCATATTACCTAGGAAAAGAGACTCACCATTCATGTGCGGATGTTATAAGCCCTGGATTATGGTAGTTCAAAAGCTTACGACAATCCGACCTACGCCAGAAGCGAAGAATCTAGCGACGACTCAATCACTTGCTCACCAAAAATAATGGATCCTGAACAAATTCAAAGAATGATGGATGATGCCCTCAATGCCAAGATGAAAGAAATAAAAGAGGCCATAGCTGAGACCATGAAGACCCAGTTGATTGAAATTCTAGAGATCATCAACAATGCTAAGACAACATCCGTAGAGAACATGTTCACTAGTAGATATTGAATGAAAAGTGAGGGACCAATCCCTATTCTATGAGACCAACCGAACCATGTGCTGTCTAAGTGGGGCAATAAGGACGGTTATCACCCCAGTGGAAAAGGTCAAGAGGAAAGAGAGAAGAACCATTTGTCTGTAAAATGGAATTATCAGCCCAGAAATCAAAATACACAAAAAGAAGCTAATGTTAATGCCACCGGTCAGGGAGGAATGAGGCAGTTTTTGAAATTGGGGAATCCACTATCTTGGGTTCTCAATAAACTATAAAAGAGGGGATTGTTACAACCCTTAAATCCTCGCCCTTTGCCTAACCCTCTCCCACCTAATTTTGACACTAAAGCATTTTGTCAATTTCATCAAATGCAAGGGCATGACACGGATAGATGTGTGAGGTTGAGACATGAGATCCAAAATTTAATAGATAGTGGAAAGCTGCCCAAGCCCAATGAGCCGAACACTAAAGACAATCCATTACCCAAGTTCAATAGAGTACCTCCACCGGCAACCTTCATGGTGGGAAAAGGATTGGAAGAAGATTTTGTCTTATCCTCTTTTCAAGATGGAAATATTGAAGATGTGAAAGGAAAAGAAGCTTAACTCAACAAACTTTTCTTAGCTTGAATGTTGCTTTTCAAGTTTACTTTCTTAAATATTTTGGAACTATTATGTTTTTCAAATTTAAAGTTGCTTGAAATAAATTACTTTCATCAAAATTTTTGTTGGTCTTTGTTCATTTTGGTGCTCAACCAATGAGGAATCTATCTTGATGTTCATGAATTAATATATTTATGCATCATGACTTGAATGACTTTACTAGGTGAGGGAATTGCTCTATAGCATTGAGTTGTGTATGCTTACTTAGAGAGGGCCCCTGCATAATTACCTTTGTCTTGGTCCTAGTCAGTCTTAGAACATGCTTTGACAAACTTTCAAGGTGAAATTGAACTCTACTTATTTAAGAGAGAAATAATCTAGGCATTGTTTGGTTAGCCACCAACTAGTATCCACCCTATTAAATATCAATCCCTAGTTGTCCCTTTGAGCCTTCATAAAATTTTAGCTTTCTTTTCATTGGCTTACAAACCCCAATAACCTACCCTAAGCTGTTGTGATACTTTTGACAAATCTTATGATCACTAAGGTGAAGAGGCAAGAAGATCAAATAAAATAATGATTAGTCCAGATCATGAGGATAGTTGAAGTTCTCAAGACCTTGAGGATAGTTGAAGTTCTCAAAACCATAAGGGTAGTTGATGTTTTCGAGACCATAAGGGTAGTTGAAGCTTTCAAGATCATGAAGACAGTTGAAGTTCTCAAGACCATAAGGGTAGCTGAAGTTTTCTTAATATTTCCAATATATCAAGACAACATCAGAGTAACAAATGATTTATCCCTGTTGAAGAAGATTTATGTTACTCCACTCATCCATTATTGGAAGCCTAAGTTAGTACAAACAACACAACTCTTTTAGAGCTAGAACCAAGCAAAAAAAATAAAAAAAATGAGAAAAAAAGAAGAAAAAGAAAAGGAAAAGGTAAAAGAAAGAAAAAAGAAGAAAAAGAAAAAGGTAAAAAAAAAAGAAAGAAAGATAAAACCTAAAAATGGTTCAGAAAGCCAACCGAGTTCTCTTTTACCTAAAGCAGCAAAAGGCTTCCATTTGGACAGTTTGACTTGAATTGGTCCAACCAGACCAAAGATTCCACAAAATTAGAGGAAAAGGAGAAAGACCATCCAGTTCTTGAAAGTTCTATACTTAAGAGTCTTACAAGGAAGAAGGACAAAATGATAAAATGCTCAAAGAAAGGGAAGAGTAAGAAAAATAAAAAGGAAGAAAAGGGCGAAGAAGGAAAGAAATGAATTTGGGTACCAAACTTATTGTAAAGGCAAAGAATGTCCCAATCAAGATCTATACTAATGCCAAGAAGATAGGAGGAATTTGGAGTCTAGCAAGATTGCTCCCAACTGCCTAAAGTTCAAACAAGAAATTTTTAGTGTGAGGGTTTGCCTATAATGTCACAACGGCTCCAACTTACAAATGGCCTTCATTTAACCCATGTGCCTTATAGACCCCATTTCAAGCCTATCAAAGACCTGTTGATCTCTCTTGGTAGGTAGAGTCTATTAGTGGAGATAGTTTGAATAAGCATGCATATGAGATAGACAATATTTAAACTCAAAAAGGCAGTTTTGGCCAAGTAATGTGTATGTGCCTATCTGAAGTGCAACAATTCTTGCTTAAATAGAAATGATTCCTGAGTTTAGTATGGTAACTAGGGTTTTCATGTTATAGATATGTTAATTTGGAAAATCAAGTCCTGAGGTACATTGACATTGATTTGGCAAAACCAACATTTGATTTCAAAATCAAAATTCAAAAAAAAATCAAAAAAAAATTCAAAAATGTTTTTGTCATACAAAACCTTCAAGTTAAGAGAAGTTTCTTGAGCAGTCAAACCTCGAAGGACACATTGGGGAAAGGAAATAATTATTGGCAAGGTCTTGAAGAAGCTACCAATTGAAACATAGTTTGAAATGGATGTATCTACGCTTTTTGGTGCTTCCATTATTCATATTTTCAACATCTTAAAGAAAAAAGCTATAAATGTGGAGCATTGTGTCATTCCAAAGCAAGAACTGAGCAAGCATCTAGAAGGCATCAATGAAAATACTCCAGCTGATCACCTTGGCCTATGAGTCAACAAAACCATTCAAACATCCTGTGAAGCAAAGAATCAAAAGAAGATATTGAATCAGGGGGGCATAGAAGACCTATTGCTTGAGAAAGGAAGAAATGCATGCTTATTCGATGAGCTAGACAATATACAATCATCAACCAAAGCCGCATAGAAAAAATCATGGACTTGAGCCTATACAGGGGGCAAGGAGAAGATATGAAGGCTAGATAAAAAGAGAGAAAAAAAGGGGGGGTCAGTTACAGTAAAGGCAGAAATTATGCTTATTGTACAATGTTCATACAATTGATACAATTTATACATTACTAAGAAGGTGGTGGTAGGTCATCAAATAAAGCTCTGAAAAAATCATCGCCTGTTGGAGGAGGTAAATTGCCCATCCCAAGTCCACCCGAAACAGGAGCACCAAAATCCCTATTACCTTGAAGTTTCGATCTATCACGGTCCTCACCAGAAGTAGATGAAAGGATCTCATGGTCATCAGTTTGGGGGCCTCTTGATGAAGAATCTCCAGGATCCCTCATCCCCTGAAATCGAAAGTCTCAGAAATTTTATTCTAATTGATGATAAAAATTTTCAAAATGAGAAGCCTGCTGACGACTTGCGGCCAACTCTTTTTGAAGTTTCTTATTTTGTTCTTCAAGCATCCGCTGTGAGCCAGAAAGGAAAAAGGTAAGAGCATACATAATCATGCATACATATAGCATAAATTAACATGAAATAAGAAAATCCACCAGGTAATTCATATCAATGCCCTGCGGATGAGATGGCATATCTGGCGGGCTAGAATGAGCAAACAAAGGGGCAATAAAGGAAGGTCTAGCCTCATGAACAAATGAGCCAACAACCTACAACAATCATCAAGGAATCAAAATAAGTTAAGAGATAAGCGATTGTAATGAAAATGGAAAAGGTTTACCTGAGAAGTGCTAGCCCCGAGATGTGGAACGAATTCTCCTGCCTCTCCATGGTGTTCCTTTTCATCTCTACCCTCATTTTCTTTGGGAATCTCCCATACGCCAACAGGAAATACATCAAAGTTCAAGATCCTTCTTTGAATAAAATGGGCATAAAATGCACCCGGTAGATGGAGAAATGTCTCAACACCGTAACCGTACCGATCCGACCACCATGCATCCTCCGGCATTGATATAATATTTAAAGTATATCCTGGGCAATGCATCAGGACCCTCTGCTGCTCTGGACTAAGAAACCACTCATAAACTCTCTCTCTGAGAAACCAACCACTAGAAACTGGGCCAGCGATGACTCGGTGAGTATGTTGGAAAGATAGCGTAGCCTTCATGAAGGGAGACCAGTTTGTCCGCTCTTCTGAGTTCCACAGGCTAAATTCACCTGCAAAAAAACATAAGGTAAGTAAACTTTCACATAAAATTTAAAGCATACTAATGCTATTTTACCTGGTCCTAGGTTAAGCGGCTCAACACGAAGTGTTGGGTATGCACATGGTGAGAGCTAGGAATGTCCACACGATCTAACAACCAGAGATTTAACCTCGGATACCCAACTCTCTCTCGGAAAATACCAGGAACCCTCATAAGGTTGTGTTCATATGCCCATGCCTACAACAACAATAAAAATCAAATTCATGCAAGAAAAGAGTGGAAATGACATTGGTGGAAGAAGAGTACCTCGACAACTGCCATCAAGCCGACGAAAGACTTCTTGTTTCGGCAAATTTTATCCAGACCATGGTAATTACAGGCGAGACCAGCTTCACCCCAGCCATAAGATGGTACAGTTCTGAAATAAGAAAGGGCCCTCAACATTGAAAAATGGATGGAGGATTTAGTGCTGCCTAAGATGGTCGACCCAAGCAAATATAACAAAAATCCTCGAGCATACTATTGGGCCGTGTCTCTGTGAACCCGTCCTTTGTAGTTCATCCAATAACTACGAATTGGCTCAATCTTTATCTTAAAAGGCCCTTTATATGATGGTTCCATACCAATTAATTGTCGAATTTCTTCAAATGTCAAAATATTGTTGGTAAAAGGAACCGGAACGGCATCATACAGAAGGCCGGTTATAGCAGCAAAATCGACCGGACCAATTGTCATCTCTCCAATGGGCAAGTGAAAAGTATGAGTTGTGTCCAACCATCATTCTGCAAGCGCCTGGACTATGCTCCGGCCTATCAGATACTCCTCAGATGGCAATTGTAAGATGAAGCTTTTAAAGCCGCAATCTCCGATAATCTGCCTTACCCGAGAAGGCACTACATCATACCATTGTTAGGCTTTATAGATACACTCTCCGGCCCGAACAACGCAATGATCATGCTAACACGGAGCCGGGTAAGTTAATACCAGGTAAGTACATATTATTCTATCTGCTTAAGTTAATTTATTTTTTCTAAATTTTCTAAAAAATAATAATATAAAAATATAAATAAAAAAATAATGACAAACATAAAAAAAATAAAAATAAAATATAAAATATAAAACAAAAAATAAATAAAATAAAAAAAGAAAAGAAAAACTTACCGTGCTCTTTTGGTTTGAACTACGATGAAGCGGCATCCCGACTAGTAGATGTATATTTCCATCTTCATGATGTCGAATAAACTCCAATAACTCAGCATTAGAATCAGTTCCTGACCTGGAAGCATGCATTTTTTTTTTAATCTATGTGCTAAATTTGAAAGAATTTGAAAGAATTATAGAAATTAAGGATTTTGCTGTGAATGAAATAAAGGAATTCGTTCATCCAAGAAACAATTTTTGGTGGAACCAACAAATGAAGGTATGAATTTATTTATTTATTTTTGTTACAGTAGCTTCATCAATCAAGATTGAAAATTGTTGTTTCTACAAAATCTTAAAACCCTAATCTACTTTCCACTTTTCAAAACCTTAAATCGTTTTATTAATTTACCAAAACCCTAATCTGCTTTTCAATTTTCCAAAACACTAAATTGAATCTTTTTCTTTCCAAAAACCCTAAAAAATATCTTTTCTGTTTCTATAAACCTTAAATCATTTTGTTTATTTTCATAAAGCTTCATAAAACTATAAATTGTTTTTCCAAATTCTAAAATCAAATACATTCTCCGAAACACTAAAAACCCTAATTCAACTTTAAAACCAAGATAGTAACCTCAAACTAGCTAACCTTAAAAACTAGTTTTCTTAAACCCTAATTCCCTTAAAACATACAATAGCTTAAACCAATAAATTCCAAAGCCCTAAACATTATATAAAGAATCTTAAATAGAAACAATAAACGTCAATTTGTATCTTTACTTGTTTTATATTATTATGTAGTTTATTATATGCTTTGATTTATTTAAGTTCAATGCTTGATTTATTTAGTTTATCATGGATGGATGTTTACGTTCTATTGATGTTTAATATCTTTGATGAATGATTTATTTATGATGAATGGTTATTTACTCTTATCAATTTATTTAGATTTCCAAATGTTGTAAGAGGTATGTTTCCACTTGGTGGGTACCTCATTAGTTAAATATCATGTAATTTAAATTGCTTTTATATTTTAGATCAATGTAAAGGACATATTTCCACCTTTCAATGGGTGTCCTATTAGTTTAGGCATGGATGATGTAAGGACATGTTTCCATCCTCGGGTGGGTGTCCATTTATTTGCTTTGTTTGGACATTGCTTTGATTTTAATATAACGATGCTTTATTTCAATTGTTGCATGTAATATGGATAATATTATTATATTTAAGAATTTTATAATATTAAGACCTATAAAGGAGGCCGGTTCCAATGAACCGGGCATTGTGGGGGTACTGGGCCATTTCTCACCTTCCCCACACGTACCTAACTTTCTGAACCCATTAGGGGGTTGGGGATTCCTTAGGAATTGAGTCATCCACCCCTTTCTTTTTCCCGGCCCGTCTGGGTGGCGACTCCATTTTCTCCAGACTTAGGTCCGTGTTCTCTAAGGCCCCGAGCCTAAACAGTACCAAAGTCGCAAAAACCATTCCTCCGGGAGTGGGGGCAAAAATCCCCGCTCACAGTAGGTACATCAAAAGTTGAAACATTTACCATGGCATAAAGCTGCTCATCAGGGAAGTAATCATCAATGTTTCCTTCTTCGAACTTCTCCAACGTTGGGTTCTTTAAGTGCGAAAGGTGATCTGCTACCAGATTTTTAGCTCCCTTTTTGTCTTGAATCTTCAAATCAAACTCCTGCAATAACAAAACTCAACAAATTAGCCTAGGCTTTGCATCTATTTTGGCAAATAAATACCTCAAAACCTAGTGATCCGTATACATAATCACTTTGGATAAGATCAGATATGATCTAAACTTATCAAAAGCAAAAACCACAGCTAAAAGTTCTTTCTCTATAGTTGTGTAATTGGCCTGCGCTACGTTTAGCATCTTGCTTGCCTAATAAATGGGCTGAAAATACTTCTCTTTGCATTGGCCCAAAACTGCCCCCACTGCAATATCACTTGCATCACACATTAGTTTGAATGGTTAATTCCAATTAGGAGCTACCATGATTGGGGCATGGGCCAATTTCTCCTTAAGAGTTGTGAATGCTCTTAAACATTCTTCGTCAAACACAAAATCAATATCCTTTTCATGGAGTCTTGTTAGAGGATGAGCTATCTTAGAAAAGTCGCATATAAACCTCTGATAGAAGCTTGTATGTCCCAAAAAGCATCTGATAGCCTAGACTGATGTGGGGGGTGGCAGTTTTTCAATGGTTTCCACCCTAGCCTAGTCCACCTCAATACCCTTGCTTGAAATCTTGTGTCCCAACATGATTCCTTCTTGAACCATGAAATGACATTTTTCCCAATTAAGTACCAGGTTTATTTCCTTACATCTTATCAAGACCCTCTCAAGGTTTTCCAAACAACCTTCAAATGTGCTGCCATAAACCGAGAAATCATCCATGAACACCTCCATAATATCCTCAATGAGCTCATTGAAGATTGCCACCATGCATCGTTGAAAAGTTGTAGGTGCATTGCATAATCGAAATGGCATCCTTCGATATGCGAATGTCCCATATGGGCAGGTGAATGTAGTTTTCTCTTAGTCTTTTGGGGCAATAGGAATTTGGAAGTAGCCTGAAAGGCCATCCAAAAAGTAGTAATACTCATGCTCGGATAATCTCTCCAACATCTGATCAATGAAGGGCAAAGGAAAATGGTCCTTCCTAGTTGCATCATTCAACTTCCGATAGTCAATGCAAACCCTCCAACCTGTAACTGTTCCAATTGGAATTACCTCATTATTCTCATTAGGAACCACCATTGTTCCTCCTTTCCTTGGAACTACTTGAACTAGACTCACCCAAGTGCTATCCGAAATTGGATACATAATTCCAACATCAAGTAGCTTGATCACTTCATCTTTAACTACTTCTTTCATCTTAGGGTTTAGTCTCCATTGTGGTTGCACTACTGGCTTGAACTCATCCTCATTAGTATTTTGTGAGTGCAATAGGATGGACTAATACCCTTGATGTCTGCTATCTTTCAAGCTATAACCTACTTATGTTTTTGTAATAGCTCAATAAGTTGTACCTTCTATTTAGAAGATAGGTGGGAACTTAAAATAATTGGCAATTTATTCTCCTCTCCCATAAATCCATACTCAAGATGATTTGGAAGGATCTTGAGTTCTAATTTAGGTGGATCAATGACAGATGGTTGCGACATCTATTCTTTTAGCATTTCAATGGTTTCATATGCTCGACTCTTAAATGACTTGCTTGCTTCAATATAAGCAAGCTTCTCCAGTGCTTCCTGATCCTCAACATTATCTTGCAATAAACACAACTCAAGGGGATCCTTGGAAACAATGTTAGTAACATAATTTAATGTTTCATGCTCAATGATATCATTGCATGAATCCACCTCATTGAGTGTAAGTGGGTGCTTCATAGCATAATGTATATTAAAAATAACTTTCTCGTTTCCTACTCTTAAGGTTAATGTGCCATCATGGACATCGATAAGGGCACGGGCTGTATTCAAAAATGGCCTACCAAGGATAAGCAAAACATCTACATCCTCATCTACATCAATGACAACTAAATCATTGGGGAAAATGAATTCCCTGACTTTCACCAACACATCCTCTATAATGCCACGAGGGTGAATTACTGACTTATCAGCAAGTTGAATGGTCATGAGTGTTGGTTTAGGTTCTCCGACTCCTAACTCATTAAACATCTTGTAGGGCATAACACTTATGCTAGCCCCCAAGTCAGCCAATGCACTTTGAACTTCAAGATTACCTATCAAACATGGAATAGTAAAACTACCAGGATCCTTTAATTTCTTAGGTAATCTCTTCTGCAAAATTGCTGAACTCTTTTTTGACAATTGCACCAAAGATACTTCCTCAAGTTTCCTTTTGTTAGAAAGGATATCTTTCAAAAATTTAGCATATTTGGGCATCTACGATAAAGCTTCAACAAATGGAATATTAATGTGCAGTTGTTTAAAGAGTTCAAGGAACTTACCGAATTGAGCATCCATCTTGTCCTTGTTTAACCTTGCTGGAAATGGTACTCGAGGTAGGTATTCCTTCACTATTGGACTGGATTCTTGAGGTTGATTTTCTTTTTCATTTCCCACCGCAGCCTTCCCTCCCGAAGCGATAGTAGAGTTATCTTCTTTTGCTTTTTGTGTCTTAACCTCTTTTGCTTGTGACTCAGCTTCTTTTTCAACTACACAACATTTAATTTCCTTTCCACTCCTTAGAGTAATTGCCTTTAGCTTCTCCTTTAGGTTTGCCTCAGTATTGCTAGGTAAACTATTCACTGAGTAACTTGGCAATTTGCCCCACCTGATTTTCCAAATTATGAATGGAGGCTTGCTTGTTTCTGAGGGTAGTTTCTGTTGATTGAAATCTGGTTTCCGAAGCTACTATAAACTTCTCCATCATTTCCTCCAAATTATTCTTTCTTGGAGGGGCAGCTTGTTGATGTTGAGGCTGCTAAAATCAAGGAGGAGGCCTTGGATTATTCTGATTATTCTAGGAGAAATTGGGATGATTTCTCTACCCTGGATTATATGTGTTGCTGTAAGGCTGTTCTACTGTTGCCTAGGCATGTTTCCAACATAATCCACCTGCTCTTGTCTAGCAAACATATTGCCACTTTGACAAACTTAACTTTGATGTCCACCCCCACACCATTCACAAGACATCACTTGCATTGATTTTCCTAAAGATGAAGCTAAAGAATCAATCTTTTTATTCATTGCTTTCAACTATGTTGTCAAAGCAACTACGGGATCCCATTGATATGAACCAGTAACCCTTAATTTTCCTTGTTTCCTTGGAGTTTTCCATTGATAATTGGTAAGGGCCATATCTTTAATCAAATCCCTTGCTTGTTCAGGTGTTTTATTATTTATAGTACCTCTGCCAGCTGCATTGATGGACTGCTTACTTGCATAATTCAATCCATTGTAGAAAGTTTGAATCTGTAGCCACAGCGGAAGCCCATGGTGAGGACACCTTCTCAATAAATCTTTGAATCTTTCCCAAGCATCATAAAGTCATCATCTAGTTGGAGAAAAGATGAAATATCATTCCTCAACTTGGCAGTCTTGGACGGTGGAAAATATTTCTCTTAGAATTTTTCTGCCAATTGACCCCATGTGGTGAAAGTGTTTGGGAGGAAAGATTTCAGCCATTTCTTCGATCGATCTCTAAGAGTGAATGGGAACAACCTCAGTCTAATTGCATCTTCGGAGACATTCTGTATCTTGAATGTGTCACATATTTCCAAAAAAGTCTCAATATGTGCATTAGGATCTTCATCTGGGAACCCATCAAATTGACAAGTCTGCTGCACCGTTTGAATTACATTTGTCTTTATCTCAAATTTATTTGCAACAACTGCTGGTCTCTGTATGCTTGAATCGGCCCCATTAAGAGTAAGCCTAGCAAATTCCTACATTGTCGTTGGCTCATTTCCTGCCATCATTTCCAGTTCTTCTTCTGAGCTGAGATCTTCAAAGTTTGGTTCTTTTTCTGCCAGAACTGCTTCCTCTTCTTCCTTTTGATTTCTCCTCAATGTTCTCTCTAGCTCTTGATCTAATTCAAGTAGTTGAGAAGAGCTAGCTCGTGTCATAAATGGGAAGAAGTACCTAGAATGACAATCAACAAGCAAGAACTAATGTTAAAACAAATAAAATAAAAACTAAATCAACAGTCTTGATTATATTACTAATATTGAAAACCTTTGTCCCCAGCAATGGCGCCAAAAACTTGACAATGGATCTATGCTATCACAGTGTTACTACAAGTGCATGGGTCGCTCAAATAATAAAATAGTAAGTAAGATATCGTTCCACTGGGGACAAGGTCAAATATTAGTGCAAATTTTAACTATTATTTAGTGAATCAATAGTTTGTGTGATCATTAAAATAAAAGGCAAATTACTCAATAAAGTAAAGTGAAGAAAAATTGAATATTGTGCAACAAAAGTTGGTGATGAAAATACTATCCAGATATTGAATCCCCCTAGCCATGAAAAGTATTTATGAATATTAATTAAATTAAATCAAATAATAGAGCTGAATTGGCATTCCCCTAAATTAGATTAAAACCTCTCTCAAGTGAATTAATCCTTAATCACTAAGTAGAATGCTAGGAATCTCTTCTCAAGCATAATTAAATAGATCTTGCAATAAGAACAAGGAACTTTAAACCAAAGGGTCTTGTAAGTCTATCTCTAGCACTCCAATCAACCATCAATCCTAATGAGCATTCTATTCATATCAAGCTTTCTCAAGTCAATAATATGAAAATTGAAACCAAACAATAACCATGCTATTATCAATTGGAAATAAGAAATTAAGAATCAAAAGGATAAAACAACTCAATCAAATGATTTGATTTAATAAGAACTATTCAATCCTTACAATAAAGCAAGGGTTCATCAATATCTAGATAGATAAAATGTTTAGCTCATGTTCATAACCAGAAAATCAAAAAGGAGGAAATAAGTAAAAGAATTCAAACAATCCATAATGAATGATTTGTGCTTCTTCACTTCAATCCTCGGATCTTGGATTAAATCTTGCAGGAATTGGGTCTTCACCCTCACTCTTGGCTGCCAAAAACTCTCTTTTTTCTTGGGAGGTCAGCTCTAAAAAATAAACTCTCCCTAATTCACTCTTTAGCTCAGATTTTATAGCCCAGATATTTTTGCATGACACGCCAGTGTCTGTGGGAGTGTCAACAGTGCTTTTTCAAACTTTAATGACATGGGCAGTGACACGCCCATGTCCTTGGACATGTTATTGCTATTGCAATGTTGAGTTAGGGACACGGTCATGGACACGCCAATGTCATTGGGTGTGTCACAGCTTTTATAAGTCAGGAATAATGGCACATTCAATGACACACCCATGTCTCTGGGCATGTCGAAGCTTCTGTAAAGTAGTTGAATGACATGGCCACGGACTTGCCCATGCCACTGGGATTGTCACTTGAAGAATCTGCCCAGAATAGCTTCTTCCCTTGTCTTTCATCTGTGATTCTAGCCTAAATAACCTTAAGGTTCCAAAGTGTCAAAAGTTCCTGGAATTAACCCTAATAAACACTTGAACAAACAAATTAAACTCAATTTTACAATAAATATATTAAGAAATAGGGACACAAATATTATCAATTAGACACTTATCAATTTACTTAAACTCTAAGCCTTAATATTATTTTCCAAAACCCTAAATCTGAAACATCCACTCTCTAGATTCAAACCCTAGTTTATTTCAAACCTAATCTTTAATTCAAACATCCAGTAGCCATGTTATTTCTTTTACATTAAATATTTCTTAGTTGACTAATCCAGCAAATACAAAACCCTAATTGTTAAAAATAAAACCTATAAAACCCTAATTTTATTCAAGAAACCTTAAATGATACATAAACCCTAAAATTATATACCTACTGCCTTATTAGATGAATGTTTATTATACATTTTTATTGATGTTTCATGTCCTAGATGAATATTTTACTTATGATGAATGGTTGGTTACTTTTATTGATTTGCTTTGGTCTCAAAACATTGTAAGAGGTATGTTTCTATGTTTTGGGTACCTCATATTGTGAGCATCATATAATTTAATTTATTTTAAAGTTTTTGGATCAATGTAAAGGATACGTTTCCACCTTTCGGTGGGTGCCCTATTAGTTTTAGATATTAGACGATGTAAGGACATGTTTCCATCCTCGGATGGGTGTCCATTTATTTGTTTTGTTTGGACATTGTTGTGATTTTAATAAAGTATTTATTTATTCTTATGATCACGTGTAGTATGGATAATATCATTATATTGAAGAATTTTATAATATTAAGACCTTGTGAGCGGGGATTTTTGCCCCCACTCCCGGTGGAATAGTTCTTGCGACTTCGGCACTGTTTAGCCTTGGGGCCTTAGAGAACACGGACCTAAGTCCGAAGAAAATGGAGTCGCCACCCGGATGGGGCGGGAAAAAGAAAGGGGTGGATGACTCGATTCCTAAGGAATTCCCAACCCCTTAATGGGTTCAGAAAGTTGGGTACGTGTGGGGAAGGTGAGAAATGGCCCAGCACCCCCACAATGCCCAGTTCATTGGAACCGACCTCCTTTACAGGTCTTAATATTATAAAATTCTTAAATATAACAACATTATTCATATTACACACAATAATCAAAAGAAAGCATCATTATATTAAAATCAAAGCAATGTCCAAACAAAGCAAATAAATGGACACCCATCCAAGGATGGAAACATGTCCTTACATCACATGCCTAAATAGGACACCCATCAAAAGGTAGAAACATGCCCTTTACATTGGTTCTAAGGTGGAAAAGAAAATTAAATTACATGATGTTTAACTAATGAGGTACCCACCAAGTGGAAACATACCTCTTACAACTTTTGGAAATCTAAATTAATTAATAAAAGTAAATAATCACTCATCATAAATAAATCATTCATCAAAGGTATTAAATATCAATAGAAAGTAAACATCCATCCATGATAAATAAAATAAACCAAGCATTGAACTTACATAAATTAAAGCATATAAAATAAATCAAAACATAATCAAGTATGGAATTAAATAAAGCAAATAAAAGTCCAATTATAGCTACTGTGACTTTTTTATGGAATTAAAATAGATTAGGGTTTTATGTTTTAAAAGGTTGGTAAGACTCTTTGATTAACTAAATTAATATTTGAATGGTGAAATCACGAAACTAGGGTTTTAGACACTTTAAAATACTTTTGATTCATGGTTTTAAATGATGATTTCAAGCTACTGCGTAAAATTTAAAGTATTTATGTTTTTATGGTTTTTAATGTTTTAAAAGATTAGGTCTTAGAAAAAATTAGGGTATAAAGTTTTAAAGGAGTTAGAGTTTAATATTTTAAGTTTGGAAGTTGAATTAGGGTTTTAGGATTTAAAAATTAGGGTCTCGAGTGATGAATTTGAATTAGGATTTAGAAAGACAATTTGATGATTTCATGAGATTTTATGAATTTAAACAAACGGATTGAAGTTTTTGATAAGTAAAAAAGATGTTTTTTTAAATCCTTTTGAAAGAAACAGAACCTAATTTAAAGTTTTGAAAGAAATAGAATCAAATATTGGTTTTGTTGAAAAATATGTTGAATTAAGGTTTTAAGATTTTGAACAGGTAAAAATAACAATTTTAAGTCTTTTTGGAAAATAAAGTAACGTATTAGTATTTTTAACTTTGGAAAACTAAATTAAAGTTCTAAGATTTTAACTTTTGAAAAACACAAAATCCTAGTTTTAGCTACTGTGAAAAAAAAAAGAAATTAGAATCTCATACCTCCTTTTGTTGATTCTGCAAAAATAATTCTTCTTGGATGAACAAGAACAAAGACAATTGCTGCCTTTGAATTGCTTAAATCATGTCCCTGCTATTCCAAAAAAAAGAAATTGAATTGCTCCTTTTCCTTCCCTGATTTGGTTTCAAATTTTCCAAGCTACTGCCAATTTTTGGTCTCCCCCAATTTAATTGCCTTTGGTCCTTATTTATAGTGGTTTGATATGGTTTATTCCTAATTAGTCAAGGCAAGTAATATTAATAAAAAAAAAAAAGAAATCGAAACCTAATTGAATTATGTTTCGAAAAATTTGCGTCGAAAAAATTGCGCTGCCGAAAAAAATTGCCGCAGGAAAAAATGCGCTGGCGAAAAAATTATGCAGCAGGAAATTGAGGTAGGGGCGGGCTGCGGGTGTCGCCCGCAGGATATTCCTACGGGTGACCATTTCGCTCGCAGGAACTAGCATGAAAATTCTGTGAGCGAAATAGAAAAGTTATTTCGCCTGCAGATTTTTTCTGCGGGCGAAATGCCCACTTGCTCGCGAGATGATTTTTTCGTCGCTGATTTTTTTGAATCAATTTTTATTTTTATTTTTTGATTTTATTTGTTTATTTTTATTTTTTATTAATAAAAATTAGATACTAAAGCAAAAAATTATTTAACAAAAATTATTTTGGACCAATTAGACAACAAAAATCATTTTGGACTAAATAAAACATATTGGACCGGATTGGGTAAAAAATTAAGGGTCTACAGTTTGCCCCCTGCTTGAATGATCTGAAACTTTAGTGAAAGAGAGTGAAAAGCAATAAGACTTAATTTTTGAGATGGTTAAGGTTTTGGATTCTGGACCCGGTTTGAGTTCTGGACTCAAGGATAAATTCTAGGTTTTAGACCTAAGGAAAATTTGGGTTCTAGACCCGGTTTGAGTTATGGACTCAAGGATAATTCTAGGTTCTCGACCTAAGGAAAATTTGGGTTCTGGACCTGGTTCGAGTTATGGACTCAAGGACAATTCTAGGTTCTCGACTTAAGGAAAATTTGGGTTCTAGACCAGGTTCGAGTTCTGGACTCAAGGATAATTCTAGGTTCTTGACCTAAGAAAAATTTGGGTTCTGGACCCGGTTCGAGTTCTGGACTCAAGGATGATTCTAGGTTCTGGACCTAAGGAAAATTTGGGTTTTGGACCCAAGAGATTTGGATACTCGATCCTAAACTAGACTTGGATACTTGATCCTAAATTAGCTTTGGATACTCGATCTTAAACTGTATTGGGATACTCGATCCTAACTGGATTCAGACACTCGACCCTAACTGGATTTGGATACTCGATCCTAAATTGGCTTTGGATACTCGATCCTAAACTGGATTGGGATACTCAATCCGAAACTGGATTTGGATACTCGATCCTAACTGGATTTGGATACTCGATCCTAAATCGGATTTGGGTACTTAGACCCAAGATTGAATTTGATTTGGGTACTTGGACCTGAGATTAAATTTGATTTGGGTACTTGGACCTGAGATTAGATTTGATTTGGGTACTTGGACCCGAGAATGGGTGCTTAGACCCGAGATTGGGTTCTTGGACCCGAGCTTGAATTGATTTGGGTACTTGGATCCGAGATTGGGTGCTTGGACCCGAGATTGATTTGAATTTGGGTGCTTGGACCAGAGATTGAGTTTGACTGACCTTTTATCATTTGAGAAATCTGACTGCTCCGGTTATTCTATGCATTGTGGTTTTTCACCCTTAAAATGGATCCTCATCCTTTGAGATAGGGTCTTCATCCTTGAAAATGAATCTTCATCTTTTGACATCGGGTCTTTACCCTTAAAAAAATGGATCTTCATCCTTTGAGATCGGGTCTTCACCCTTACGAATGGATCTTCATCCTTTGAGATCGGGTCTTCACCTTTGAAAAATGGATCTTTATTCATTGGAGGTCGGGTCTTTACCCTGGCTTCAGCTCTTTTAGCTGGATTGGTCTTTTGTCTTTTGCATCTTCATTCTTTTGAGAGTTTTGTTCTTCCTTTTTGCAAAGATTTAGCTATTTTTAATTGGACCTTATATCCTCTCCTTGCCCCCCTGTGTGGCAAAATATTTGTAAGTGAGTTTAAAAATATTTTATATATAAACTCAAAAAATTGAAAAGGAGAAACTTTGCCCCCTGTGTAGGCCTAAACCAAATATTTTATCCATGCAAGCTTTGATTGATGTTTTTGTCGTCTTGTTCTTCTCACAAGCACGTATTTCTTCTCTTTGCAAGATTACTGGAGCTTTCTCAAGCAATGGGCTTTCTATGCCCCCTTGATTTAATATCTTCTTTTGATGCTTTACTTCACAAGGTGTTTGATGTTCATTTTGCCAAAGAATAGACAACACAAGACAAGAAAGTGCGATGTGATATGCTCATGTATGCATGATATGCATGAATAATACTTACAATTGTTCCATCGACTCATAGACTGAGGTGATCAGCAGAAGTGTTCTCATTGGTTCCCTTTTGATGCTTGTTCAAGTCTTGCATTGGAATGATCGAAAGCTTTTGCATTTGTGGCTTTTATCTTCAAGATGTTGAAAACACGAGTGGTGAAGACCCTAAGCAGCAGAGTCAAGGATGCATCCATTTCCAACTAGGTTTCAGCATGTCGATTGATAGCTTCTTCATGACCTTGCCAATAATCATTCCCTTTGCCCAATGTGTCCTTTGGAGGTTCAACATACTTCCCTTAACTTGAAGGCTTTGTATGACAAAATATTTTTTGAATTTTTTGAATTTCGATTTTGAAATCAAATGTTGGCTTTGCCAAATCAATGTCAATGTACCTCAAGACTTGATTTTCCAAATTAACATATCTACAACATGACAACCCTAGTTACCGTAATAAACTCGGAAATCATTTCTATTTAAGCAAGAACTGTTGCACTTCAGATAGGCACATACACATTACTTAGCCAAAGGTCTCATTTGAGTTTAAATATTGTCTATCTCATATGCATGCTTATCCAAACTATCTCCACTAATAGACTCTGCCTACCAAGAGAGATCAACAGGTCTTTGATAGGCTTGAAATGGGGTCTATAAGGGACACAGGTTATAGCGAATGCCATTTTGAGATTGGTGCAGATGTGACACAATGGACAAACCCTCACACTGCAAATTTCTTGTCGGAACTTTAGACAATTGGGAGCAATCTTGTTGGACTCCAAATTCCTTCTGTCTTCTTGGCATTAATCTGGATCTTGATTAGGACAGTCTTTGCCCTTGCAAAAAATTTAAGACCAAAATTTGTTTCTTTTCTTCTTTTCCCTTTTCTTTCCTTATTTTTCTTACTATTCCCTTCTCTTTCCTTACTCTTTCCTTTCTTTTATCATTTTGTCCTTCCTTCTTGTAGGACTATCAAGTACACAACTTTCAAGAACTGAATGGTCTTTCTCCTTTTCCTTTGATTTTGACTGAATCCTTGGTTGGGTTGGACTAATTCAAGTCAAACTGTCCAAATGGAAGCCTTTTGCTGCTTAGGTGAAAGAGAACTCAGTTTGCTTTCTAAACCACCTTTTTAGGTTTTCTTTTCTTGTTGTTTTTTTTCTTTTTTCTTTTTTCTTTTCTTTTTCTTTTCTTTTGTCTTTTTTGTTTTCTTTTCTTCTCTCTTCTTTTTTTTTTAGTTCTAGCTCTAAAAGAGTTGTCTTGTTTGTACTAACTTGGGCTTCCAATAATGGATGAATGAAGTAACATAAATCTTCTTTAGCAGGGATAAATCATTTGTTACTCTGAAGTTGTCTTGATATATCGGAGATATTAGAAAAAACTTCAACTACCCTAATGGTCTTAAAAACATCAACTACCCTTATAGTCTTGAGAACTTCAACTATCTTTATAGTCTTGAGAACTTCAACTATCCTCATAATCTTGACTAATCATTGCTTTTTTTTTTTTATCTTCTTGCCTCTTCATCTTAGTGATCATAAGACTTGTCAAAAGTATCACAACAACTCAAGGTAGGTTATTAGGGTTTGTAAGCCAATGAAAAGAAGGCTAAATTTTATGAAGGCTCAAAGGGACAACTAGGGATTGATATTTAATTGGGTGGATACTAGTTGTTGGCTAACCAAACAATGCCTAGATCATTTCTCTCTTAAATAAGTAGAGTTCAATTTCACCTCGAAAGCTTGTCAAAGCATGTTCTAAGACTGACTAGGACCTAGACAAAGGTAATTATGCAGGAGCCCTCTCTAAGTAAGCATACACAACTCAATGCTATAGAGCAATTCCCTCACCTAGTAAAGTCATTCAAGTCATGATGCCTACACACATTAATTTATAAACATCAAGCTAAATTCCTCATTGGTTGAGCACCAAAATGAACAAAGACCAACAAAATTTTGATGAAAGTAATTTATTCAAACAAACTTGGAAAACATAATTGTTCAAATTTAGATATTAAAGAAAGTAAAATTGAAAAGTAACATTCAAGCTAAGGAAAGTTTGTTGAGTTTAAGCTTCTTTTCCTTTCACATCTTCAATATCCCCATCTTGAAAAGAGGATAAAATAAAATCTTCTTCCAATCCTTTTCCCACCATGAAGGTTGCCGGTGGAGGTACTCTTCCAAACTTAGGCAAAGGGTTGTTCTTGGTATTGGGCTTATCCGGCTCAGGTAGCTTGCCACTATCAATCAAATCTTGGATCTCATGCCTTAAACGAGCACATTTATCTATTTCATGCACTCGCATTTGATGAAATTGACAGAAGGCCTCGACATTGAAGTTTGGTGGTAGTGGATTATGTAGTGGTTGGGGAGCTAACGGTTGCAGCAACCCTTTCTTTTGCAGCTTGCTAAAAACCCAAGATAGAGGTTTCCCCAATTCTGAGAATTTTCTTTTATTCCCTTGACCGGTTACATTAACATCAACTTCTTTTGGTGTGCTTTGAATGTTAGGCTGGTAGTTCCCTTTCTCATTCCTTCGTATTGAAAAGTGATTCTTCTCCCTTTCCCACTCTTCAATTTGTAAACCCGCTTGGAGAAGATCTTTGAAATCCCTTATAAGGGTGTGAGACATCCTTTCATGGATATTGGGCAAGACACCTCTCACAATCATCCTTATTTGATCGGATTCATCGGGCCTCTTCTTGAGTAAAGCGGCCTTGTTTCTCCATCTCTTGACATAATCTACAAAATTCTCATTCGGCCTTTGCCTAATGGACTCCACTTCCATTAAGGTAACTTCTAACTCAATATTATATCCATATTGTTGGATGAAGGCTTTGTAAAGTAGATCCCAACTCTTTTGTGTTCCATCATCTAAGGTATTGAACCCATTTTGGACAACAGGGTCCAATGAGAGCATAAAGTACCTTAGGGTTTGAGCCTTAGTAGCTTGGGCAGACTGTATGGCAGTGATATACTGCTTCACGTAGAGACGAGGATTTCCGGTGCCATTGTACTTTTCAAAGGATGACATCTTTAACTTGTATGGAACTTCTTCATCTTGTTCAAATAGTTTATCAATTTTGGACATCTCTTCGGTTTTCAACTTCTTCTCAAATTTCTTTTCTAAATCAGCAATCATCTTTTCAACATCGAATGTCTCGGTCTTTTCAATAGTTTCCTTCTCAACAGCCTTCGGTTCTTTTTTGTCTTGAAGATCTTGGTAGTATTGAGCCCAATCATCATCATCAATGATCATCTTTTCATAATAAAAAACCACTTCACTAACTTTAGTTTTCCCTTTGTCCTTTGGTTTCTTAGTGCTAGCAGATGGCTCAGCATGATTCTCTAAGATTACAGTCAACTGGTTCTTCGTGGTCTCAGCTAGGGCCTCTTTGATTTCTTCCATCTTGGCATTGAGGGCCTCATCCACCATCCTTTGAATTTGTTCGGGCTCCATTGTTTTAGGTGAGCAAGTGATTGAGTCGTTGCTAGATACTTCGTCTCTGGCGTAGGTCAGATTATTGTAAGCTTTAGAACTATCGTAATCCAGGGCTATGAGCCAGAGAGGATCAATGATATGAGATGCAAATGTATGCATGTATGCATGCATACACAAACAATCAACAAATAAGGATAAATAGGACGTTCCTTCGAACCTTATAACATCCACACACGAATGGCAAGTCCCTTTTCCTAGGTATATGGTTAACAAAATACCAACATGGGGTATCTTGCTTTCGAATAGTTCCCTCGGACGTTTCAACCAATAGTTATATTTTCAAAAATGAAAATCAATCCATGATAATTCCTATTAATTAGGTTTTAATCCATTCAATCCACTATAGTAGCTTTTATGCTATATTGGATTAAAACTAAATCAATAGGGTTTATCATAGAAAAATTTCCCACTTGAAAAAGGTAACTAATGATTCATGCCAAAAACAACCCCATGGTTAATTTATTCTTAGTGTAAACTAGGCCCACAATTGATTTTTAGTATTTCATAATTGACCTAAATATTTTTGCAAGCTCTTTGTAAGAAAAGGTTGGGTGAAAATAGTTTTGTTTCTAAGCCCAATGTAAAAGAGATTAGAAAAATGGATTTTGGGCTTAGTATTTGGGCCATGGGCCAAAGAATTTATTTATTTTATTTTTTAAAAAAGTCTTATGTCCAAAGACCATCTTGAAGAATTTTGAAAATAGCTTTGGTCTTTTGGACTTTAAAAAAAAGTTTATTTTGAGCTTACAATATGCTAAGGTCATATTAGAAAAAGAACAAACCAAATAAGCCATGATTTAGACTAAGATAAACTAACCATAGCCAAACAACATGCATTTGGGGTAATACCTAAGGAAAGTAACTAGGCCAATTACATGAGCTTTAGTCTTTGGGTTAAAAGGCTTAGGTTCCCATAGCAAGTATATACCAAATGGTACGAGGCTATGAGTGGTTATTCTATGCTCGATCTCCATACCTTGAGTGAAAGTATGGTATCCCTCACATAACACAACACGGGTAACACGGGCATCCTAACTCACGCACACGATGCAATCTAATATGATGCAATGAATAATATCATTATAAGAAAGAATAGAATAATATAAAGACCAACATAATCAACTTCTCCTATCCCCAGTGGAGTCACCACTGTGAGCCGGGATTTTTGCCCCCACTCCCGGTGGAATAATTCTTGCGACTTCGGCATTGTTTAGGCTCGGGGCCTTAGAGAACACAAACCTAAGTCCGGAGAAAATGGAGTCACCACCTAGACGGGCTAGAAAAAAGAAAGGGGTGGATGACTTGATTCCTAAGGAATCCCCAACCCCTTAATGGGTTCAAAAAGTTGGGTACATGTGGGGAATGTGAGAAATGGCCCAGCACCCCCACAATGCCCGGTTCATTGGAACCGGCCTCCTTTACAGGTCTTAATATTATAAAATTCTTAAATATAACAACATTATCCATATTACACACAATAATCAAAAGAAAGCATCATTATATTAAAATGAAAGCAATGTCCAAACAAAGCAAATAAATGGACACCCATCCAAGGATGGAAACATGTCCTTACATCACATGCCTAAATAGGACACCCACCAAAAGGTAGAAACATGCCCTTTACATTGTTTATAAGGTATAAAAGCAAATTAAATTACATGATGTTTAACTAATGAGGTACCCACCAAGTGGAAACATACCTCTTACAACTTTTGGAAATCTAAATTAATTGATAAAAGTAAATAATCATTCATCATAAATAAATCATTCATCAAAGGTATTAAATATCAATAGAAAGTAAACATCCATCCATGATAAATAAAATAAACCAAGCATTGAACTTACATAAATTAAAGCATATAAAATAAATCAAAACATAATCAGTATGGAATTAAATAAGCAAATAAAAGTCCAATTATAGCTACTGTGACTTTTTATGGAATTAAAATAGATTAGGGTTTTATGTTTTAAAAGGTTGGTAAGACTCTTTGATTAACTAAATTAATATTTGAATGGTGAAATCATGAAACTAGGGTTTTAGACACTTTAAAATACTTTTGATTCATGGTTTTACTGCATAAAATTTAAAGTATTTATATTTTTATGGTTTTTAATGTTTTAAAGGATTAGGGCTTAGAAAAAATTAGGGTTTAAAGTTTTAAAGGAGTTAGAGTTTAATATTTTAAGTTTGGAAGTTAAATTAGGGTTTTAGGATTTAAAAATTAGGGTCTCGGGTGATGAATTTGAATTAGGATTTAGAAAGACAATTTGATGATTTCATGAGATTTTATGAATTTAAACAAATGAATTGAAGTTTTTGATAAGTAAAAAAGATGTTTTTTTTAAAAGCCTTTTGAAAGAAATAGAACCTAATTTAAAGTTTTGAAAGAAATAGAATCAAATATTGGTTTTGATGAAAAATATGTTGAATTAAGGTTTTAAGATTCTGAAGAGGTAAAAATAACAATTTTAAGTCTTTTTGGAAAATAAAGTAACGTATTAGTATTTTTAACTTTGGAAAACTAAATTAAAGTTCTAAGATTTTAACATTTAAAAAACACAAAATCCTAGTTTTAGCTACTGTGAAAAAAAAAAGAAATTGGAATCTCATACCTCCTTTTGTTGATTCTCCAAAAATAATTCTTCTTGGATGAACAAGAACAAAGACAATTGCTGCCTTTGAATTGCTTAAATCGTGTCCCTGCTATTTCAGAAAAAAAGAAATTGAATTGCTCTTTTTCCTTCCCTGATTTGGTTTCAAATTTTCAAAGCTACTGCCAATTTTCGGTCTCCCCCAATTTAATTGCCTTTGGTCCTTATTTATAGTGGTTTGATGTGGTTTATTCCTAATTAGTCAAGGCAAGTACTATGAATAAAAAAAAGAAACCAAAACCTAATTGAATTAGGTTTCGAAAAATTTGCATCGGAAAAATTGCGCTGCTGAAAAAAATTGCTACAGGAAAAAATGCGCTGGCGAAAAAATTCTGCCTCAGGAAATTGCGGCAGGGGCAGGCTGAGGAAAATCCTGCGAGCCAAATAGAAAAGCTATTTCGCCCACAAATTTTTTCTGCGGGCGAAATAGCTTGGGCCATTTCGCCCTACAGGAAATTCCTGCGGACGAAATGCCCACAGTCCCGCGCAACAAATTTTTCGATGCCAATTTTTATTTTTATTTTTATTTTTTAACTTTTATTTGTTTATTTTTATTTTTTATTAATAAAAATTAGATACTAAAGCAAAAAATTATTTAACAAAAATTATTTTGGACCAATTAGACACCAAAAATCTTTTTGGACTAAATAAAACATATTGCACCGGATTGGATCAAAAATTAAGGGTCTACAGACCTACAAAGGAGGTCGGTTCTAATGAACTGGGTGTTGTGAGGGTGTTGGGCCATTTCTCACCTTCCCCACACGTACCCAACTTTTCGAACCCGTTAGGGGGTTGGGGATTTCTTAGGAATTGAGTCATCCATCTCTTTCTTTTTCCTGGCCCGTCCAGGTGGCGACTCCATTTTCTCCAAACTTAGGCCCGTGTTCTGTAAGGCCCTGAGCCTAAACAGTGCCAAAGTCATAAGAACCACTCCACTGGGAGTGGGGAAAAAAATTCCCGCTCACAGTACATTAAGATTGTGTATAGATTATTAGCAGTTGAATAAAGTGACTATTAAGAATAAGCACTTGTTACCTAGGATTGATGACTCGTTTGATCACTTGAAGGGAGCGGGTGTCTTCTCTAAGATTGATCTTAAATTAGGCTATTATCAGATGAAAATTAAAGAAGTAGATATTCCAAAGACAACTTTTAAAACTTGATATGAATATTATGAATTTCTGGTTATGCCCTTTGGTTTAACTAATGCTCCAACAACTTTTATGGACTTTATGAATTGAGTCTTCGGACCCTATTTAGACCAGTTTGTAGTTGTTTTCATTGATGACATATTGGTTTATTCCAAAAATAAAGAGGAGCATGATAACGTGATATGCATTTGAGAATTATACTACATAAACTAAGGGAGAATCAATTGTATGCTAAACTATCAAAATGTGATTTTTGGTTGACGGAAGTGGCATTTCTAGGTCATGTAGTATCAGCTAATAGTATTCATGTGACATTGAATATAGTGTGGGAGATAAGGTATTTTTATAAGTATCACCATGGAAGAAGGTTCTTCGCTTTGGAAAGAAAGGTAAACTAAGTCCTAGGTTTATTGGACCATATGAAATACTTGAACATATAGGTCCAGTAGCTTATCGACCAGCTTTGCCTCCAGAACTGGCTAAGATTCATAATGTATTCCATGTGTTGATGCTTAGATGATATAGATCAGATCCTTCACATGTGGATCAAACAGAGTCCATTGATGTAGACCCTTAATATTTTACCCAATCCGGTCCAATATATTTTAATTAGTCCAAAATAATTTTGTTAGTCCAAAACAATTTTTCTATCTTAATTAAATAATATTTGCTTTAGTATTTAATTTTTATAATTAATAAAAAATAAAATGATAATACTAAACAAATAAAAAAATCGGCGACAAAAAATCAGTGACGAAATAAAAGAGTTGCGGCGAAATGGCCCGCAGGCCAATTCTCGCCCGCAGCCAGCTGCGACAGTTTTTTTGCCAGCGCATTTTTTCTGCAGCAGTTTTTTTTTGCCAGCGTAATTTTTTCGCAGCAGTTTTTTTTGCCAGCGTAATTTTTTCGCAGCAGTTTTTTTTGCCAGCGAAATTTTTTCGACGCAAATTTTTCCGAAACAAATACAATTAGGTTTCGGTTTCCTTTTCTTAATCAATGTTAGATTCTGTGAATAACTAAAATTAACCATAAAATTCTTCTATAAATAAGGACAATTACAACACAAAAAGGGGATCAGATTTTAGAAGGAGAAATTAAGACCGAAATTGAGGAGAAAACTTTGAATCAATCGGACTTTTTGAGAGAGCAAACAAGCAAATCAATTCATTAAAGGCAACAAAGCTTGTCTTTGTTCTTGTTCATCCAAGAAGAAATTTTTGGTGGAACCAACAAACGAAGATATAAATTTCTTTATTTGTTTCATTAATTTATAGTAGCATCATCACTGAAGGTCAAAAATTATTTCTGTTTCCTCAAAAAAAAAAACCCTAGAACCTTAATTTACCTTTTCTAAAGCTTAAAAACCTTAATTCGTCTCTTTGTTTTTCAAAAAATTTAAAATAGTTGTTTTTGTTTCTTCAAAATCTTAAAACCCTAATTTGCTTTCCAAATTTTCAAAATCCTGAATTGAATCTGTTTCTTTCCAAAAACCCTAAAAAATATCTTTTCTGTTTCTATAAACTTTAAATCATTTTGTTTATTTTCATAAAACTTCATAAAACTATAAATTGTTTCTCCAAATTCTAAAACCTAATGCATTCTCCAAAACCCTAATTCTAAAATTCTAAAACCCTAATTCAACTCCAAAACCCAAAATAGTAAACCCTAAACTAGCTAA
This sequence comes from Garcia nutans, assembly GCA_947685225.1. Classification (NCBI taxonomy): domain Eukaryota; kingdom Viridiplantae; phylum Streptophyta; class Magnoliopsida; order Malpighiales; family Euphorbiaceae; genus Garcia; species Garcia nutans. The sequence continues at coordinate 35,382,017 of CANTUV010000059.1, forward strand.
CCTAAACCCTAATTTTTCTAAACCCTAATTTTAAAACCTTAAAACCATAGAAACATAAATATTAAAATTCAAACACAGTAAGCTTAAAAACCATAATTCAGCAACCGTAAATCATAAATCTAAATGTTTTAAAGTGTTCAAACTCTAATTTCATGATTTTACCACTCAAACACTAATTTGGTTAATCAAAGAACTTTATCAACCTCTTAAATTCTAAAAATTTGCTCCATTTCAATTCTTTTAAAATTTACAGTAGCTTGAACCAGAAATTCCAAAACCCGAAACACATGAAATAAAGAATCTTAAATAGAAATAGTAGCCCTAATTTGAATCATTATTTGCCTTATTCAATTTTATATTTGATTATGCTTTGATTTATTTTATATGCTTTAATTTATTTAAGTTCAATGCTTAGTTTATTTAGTTTATCATGGATGGATGTTTACATTCTATTGTTGTTTAATATCTTTGATGAATGATTTATTTATGATGAATGGTTATTTACTTTTATCGATTTATTTAGATTTCCAAATGTTGTAAGAGGTATGTTTCCACTTGGTGGGTACCTCATTTGTTAAATATCATGTAATTTAAATCGCTTTTCTATTTTAGTACCAATGTAAGGGACATGTTTCTACCTTTCGATGGGAGTCCTATTTAGGCATGAATTATGTAAGGGCATGTTTCCATCTTCGAATGGGTGTCCATTTATTTGTTTCGCTTGGACATTATTTTGATTTTCAATATATCAATGCTTTATTTTAACTATTGTGTGTAATATGGATAATATTGTTATACTTAAGAATTTTATAATATTAAGACCTGTAAAGGAGGCCAGTTCCAATGAACTGGGCGTTGTGGGGCTGCTGGGCCATTTCTCACCTTCCCCACACGTACCCAACTTTCGGAACCCATTAAGGGGTTGGGGATTCCTTAGGAGTCGAGTCATCCACCCCTTTCTTTTTCCTGGCCCGTCCGGGTGGCGACTCCATTTTCTCCGGACTTAGGTTCGTGTTCTCTAAGGTCCCGAGCCTAAACAGTGCCGAAGTTGCAAGAGTCATTCCACCGGGAGTGGGGGCGAAAATCCCCGCTCACAGTGGCTACTCCACTGGGGATAAGAGAAATTGATTTCGTTGGTCTTTATATTATTCTATTCTTTCTTATAATGATATTATCCATTGTACAATCTTAGATTGCATCGTGTGCATGAGTTAGGACGCCCTGATTACCCGTGTTATGTTATGTAAGGGATACCATACTTTCACTCAAGGTATGGAGATCGAGCATTTTATAACCACTTATAGCCTCGTACATTTTTTATATACTTGCTATGGGAACCTAAGCCTTTTAACCCAATGACTAAAAGCTCATGTAATTGGCCTAGTTACTTTCCTTAGGTTTTTACCCCAAATGCATGTTGTTTGACTATGGTTGATTTATCTTGGCTTAAATCATGGCTTATTTGGTTTGTTCTTTTTCTAATATGACCTAAGTATATTGTAAGCTCAAAATAAATTTTTCTCTTAAAAGTCCGAAAGACCAAAGCTATTTTTAAAACTTTTCAAGATGGTCTTTGGACATAAGACTTTTCTAAAAACAAATTAAAAATTCTTTCGCTCATGGCCCAAATATTAAGCCCAAAATCCATTTTTTCTAAAATATTTTTACAATGGGCTTAGAAACAAAATCATTTTCATTCAACCTTTTCTTACAAGGAGCTTGCAAAATATTTAGGTCAATTACGAAATACCAAAAATCAATTTTGAGCCTAGTTTATACTAAGAATAATTAATCATGGGCTTATTTTTGGCATGAATCATTAGTTTCCTTTTTCAAGTGAGAAATCTATTTATAATAAACCTCTTAATTTCATTTTAATCCAATATAGCATAAAAGCTACATTAGTTGGTTAAATGGATTAAAACCTAATTAATGGGAATTATCATATGTTGATTTCCATTTTTGAAAATATAACTATTGGTTGAAACGTCTGAGGGAATTATTCGAACAAGATGCCCCATGTTGGTATTTTGTTAACCATATACCAAGAAAAAGAGACTCGCCATTCGTGTGTGGATGTTATAAGGTTGGAAGGAGCATCCTAATTATCCTTGTTTGTCTATTGTTTGTGCATACATGCATACATTTGCATCTCATTAATCATTTCTGGCTCACAGCCCTGGATTACTACAGTTCAAAAGCTTACGACAATCCGACCTACGCCGGAGACGAAGTATCTAGCAACGACTCAATCACTTGCTCACCAAAAACAATGGATCCTGAACAAATTCAAAGAATGGTGGATGATGCCCTCAACGCCAAGATGGAAGAAATAAAAAAGGTCCTAGCTGAGACCATGAAGAACCAATTGACTGCAATTTTAGAAAATCATGCCAAAGTATCTGCTAGCACTAAGAAGCCAAAGGACAAAGGGAAGACCAAAGTTGGTGAAGTAGTTTTTGATGATGAAAAAGTGATCATTGATGATGATGATGATTGGGCTCAATACTACCAGGATGCTCAAGAGAAGAAGAAAGAACCGAAGATTGTTGAAAGATCAACTATGGAGAAGACCGAAACTTCTGATGTTGAAAAGATGATTGCTGATTTAGAAAAGAAATTTGAGAAGAAATTGAAAACCGAGGAAATGTCCGAAGTTGACAAATTATTTGAGCTAGATGAAGAAGTCTCGTACAAGTTCAAGATGCCATCTTTCGCGAAGTTTGATGGAACCGAAAATTCTCATCTCTATGTGAAGCAGTATATCACTGCCATGCAGTCTACCCGAGCTACTAAGGCTCAAACTCTAAGGTACTTTATGCTCTCATTGGACCCTGTTATCCAAATTTGGTTCAATACCTTAGATGATGGAACACAAAAGAGTTGGGATCTGCTTTATAAAGCCTTCATCCAATAATATGGATATAATGTCGAGATGGAAGTTACCTTAATGGAAGTGGAGTCCATTAGGCAAAGGTCGAATGAGAATTTTGTGGATTATGTGAAGAGATGGAGAAACAAGGCCGCTTTGCTCAAGAAGAGGCCCGATGAATCCGATCAAATAAGGATGATTATGAGAGGGGTGTTGCCTAGTCTACATGAAAGGATGTCTCATACACTCATCCATGATTTCAAAGACCTTCTCCAAGCGGGTTTGCAAATTGAAGAATGGGAAAGAGAGAAGAACCATTTTTCAACAAGAAGGAATAAGAAAGGGAACTATCAATCTGGTAGCCAAAGAATGCAAATGGCAGTTGGTGTCAATGCTACCAACCAAGGAATAAGGAGACAATTTTCAAAATTGGGGAAACTGATGTCTTGGGTTCTCAATAAGCTTCAAAGAAAGGGATTGCTACAACCATTAAATCCTCGTCCTTTTCCTAACCCTCTCCCACCTAATTTTGACACTAAAGCATTTTATCAATTTCATAAAATGCAAGGGCACGACACGGATAGATGTGTAAGGTCGAGACATGAGATCCAAAATCTAATTGATAATGGGAAGCTACCTGAGCCCAATAAGCCAAACACGAAAGACAACTCATTACCAAAGTTCAATAAGGTACCGCCACCGGCAACCTTCATGACTGGAGGAGGTTTGCATGAAGATTTTGTCATGTCTTCTTTTCAAAATGTGGGTGGAAAAGCAACCAAAGAAGAAGAGGCATTTGGCAAAATTAAATAAGCTATGATGGGTGAAGAAGTAACAATTTGTGTTGTCAATGAGTTTTGGGATTCAAGTGATAGTGATGATGATCTTGTATCTAAGAAGGAGGAGTGGACTTGGTCCGAGCCTGAAGAAGATGAAGTAATGAACACTAGATTCGGTAAGCCTTATGCAAGGCCACCACTTAAGGAGGTAGAAACTAATAAGGGTAAGGAAGTTGAAGTAGGAAATAATGAAGAGGAAGATGATGCTGTGCTCAAGCAATTGAAGAGAACCCAAGCAAGTGTTAGCATTTGGGACTTATTAGCTACTTATAAAAAGTACCGAGAAACTATGGCCAAAGCCTTGGCTAGCGTGCCAATTTCTACCTCTACGACACTGGAGGAGCTAATCAACATCATAAAAATTGGAGGGGTAATGAAATGTGAAGAGGTTCAAGAAAAGAGTGAAGTTAATATGGGAGCAGTTTCTTTTTTAGATGCAGACTTACCGGAGGAGGGGAGAGACCACATCCGCCCTCTCTTTATCAAAATAGAAGTCAAGGGAAAGAGGACTCCATGTGTAATGGTAGATGATGGGTCCGCCATAAATGTTTGCCCACTTAAGATATTGCCAAAGTTAGCCATGTCAACAAGAGATCTAAACCCGACCGAGGTAACAATTCGGGCTTATGACAACACTAAGAGACACGCCGAAGGGACTTTCAAAGCTGCTGTCAAGCTTGGTCCAATTGAATCTATTATTTAATTTGTTGTTTTAGATATACTGGTTACCTTCGCCTTACTCTTGGGGCGACCATGGTTTCATCCTCTTGGTGGAGTTCCTACCACCCTTCATCAAAAGATTAAGTTCCCCAATGGAAATGTGACAGTGGTCATCGAAGCTGAAGATAATGAGATTGTTAACACTCTATTGATTGAGAGGCCTCTTAATGGTTTTCAAGTAGCTGCAATTTCTGATGATGAAGTAGTGGACTCCAAAGTCTTGAATATGATGAAGAACATGAACTACCTTCCCGGAGCTGGTCTTGGAAAGGGTAAGGCAGGTTTGACAAAGCTGCCAGACTTTAGAACTCAAACTTCTAAGAAAGGGTTGGGATATGATGAGAACAACGATGTCCAGCCAAAGAAGAGTGAGAAGATGTAACACCCCTATATCCCGTATACATACAAAGCATGCTTATACGATTGTATTATACGTATACTGAATATAGAAATGACACACTTTACAAATACACAAATCATATTTAAAGTAAAACTAAAAATTTAAGAAATACCAAATAAAGAGAAATGAAAATCATAAGACACAATAGATAAAAACGTTTGTTTATTACGCAACGGAAGTTACATCCAAAACTTACAAATATGAATACATTAAACCTCCATAATTACAAAATATAAAAATATATACATGATTGGCAGCTTGACTCTCTGATCTTTAAGCTTTAATCCAACTCTTCACAATCAAAACAACCTCAACTAGGTCTAGAGGAATTCTCCGTCTCAACTCTATCACCTCTATCACCTGCGCGATGAATCAAAATCGCGCTGAGCCAACAACTCAGTAATACAAACCATAATGCTATTATGGTTAATCAATAACAATGATATACAATCAAACAATAAAGATCATACTCAATATACAATATTTCATCATATTACAACATCATTCATAGCATCAACATGACACAGACATCTATGGGCCCAACAAGTGTTTAATACGATATTCAGAATTCAGAGTTACTGCTTTGGTTCATAATTACAATAATCAAGCCCGTAGGCAACATATATATATGTCTCTATCCATGGATAGTGTAACAGACCCAATCTCTTGGACCATCAACTCAACAAATCGAGGAGATCCTCAACCCGGCAAGACTGTTACCAATCATATATCTCATAATCACAATTCTCATAATGTAACAGACCCAGTCTCTTGGACCTCAATTCAACTCAAATTGAAGAGATCCTTAACCCGGCAAGACTGTTACTATTTATAATTTCCTAGGCATGCCACCCAAATTCAGAACTCTGAAACTGAATAACATATTAAACATACAATTATATCATTATTCTCTTTCTCAATTTGTATCTCAATATCAAATAGGCAATCATGCCACAACACTTTCATTTGTATAACCATAGCCACTCACAATGGCTTCTCATCACATTTGAATCATCATGTCTCAATTCACAATATAATACATTTCACATTATACATATAGTACATTTCACAAGATTCACAATGTGTAAAACATAACATTATTCATATATAACAATAATGTCATATCAAGTGAATGTATGCAACAATGCAAGGTTTGTACTTACCTCAATAACAATTCACACAACTCTAAACACTTCCTTTCCAAGATTCTTTTACTTCTTAGATCAATGATAACTCACTTTCTTCAAGACCTAATCCAAAAATAATAACATACACTTGGTTAGGGATACACATGAGATAATCAAATTAAGAGTTAACTAGGGTAAACCCTAAACATGACACGCTCAACCACACGGGCGTGTCCCTGACCATGCCTTAACTCCACAACACATAAGCTTTTACACGCTCAGAACCACGGGCGTGTCACTGGGCATGTAATACATTCTGCCTCTCTGAAAAATATCAACACGTCCAACCACGTGAGCGTGCTCATAGCCGTGCAAACTCTCCAATCTCACAGTAGCTATGACACGCTCAATAACACGGGCGTGCTACTGGTCGTGTCAAACCTACTGCCTCCAACACAATTGACACACCTAAAACTCTGGACGTGCTCCCGGGCGTGTCAGGCCAAAAACTCAGATTCCGGCAAAAACTACAAAACACCCATCAAAACACTTCTTTTCACCAACATCCACTTCAAACAAACTTAACAAAACATACCCAAAAACCATCTTAAACTTACAAAAATACCAAAACAACTCCACATCTATAACAAACACAAATCACAAAACCCTAAACACAAATACAACACCATCTCTTCCAACCAACTTACTCTTTTCTTCAATCCATCCTTAAAATTCATAATCAATCTAATCAAACACTCTTAAACATATCACAATAAAACAACACACTCTTAAATCATCTATCAATTTCACAACACAACTTCAAATAAGCAAAGATATCAAAAGAGGACTTACCAAAGTTATAAAACTTCTTGAATCACCAACTTGATCACTTAGATCTTCCTTCAATTTGAGCTTAGAACATCAAAATCCTCTCTTGCTCACTTGCTTTCCCTTGTCTATGGAGGAGCCGGCCACAACAAAAAGAAAAGAAGAAAAGAACAATGAAGAAACAAAGTCAACTCCTCTTTAAATCTCCACCAAGTATTTCAACATGAGCAATTACCTAAACACCCTTATACAATTTGTTTTGATTTCCTTTAAAGCACTTGCCCTCTATTAGTAATTTTACAAAAACCAAATAAATATCTTCTTCCCTTGACCACTCTTTTGACTTGCATTTATGTTATATGTATTATCATATAAACAACATATACATTTCTCTCTATACACTCTTTCCCTTCCCATAACACATATACATTCAATCCAATTTAAAACCACAACAATATTCAAAACTTCTAAGGCATACATTGGGATATTACAATTCTCCCCCTCTAAAAAGAAATTTCGTCCTCGAAATTACCTGTCATTGAGTCCGAAACAACTGAGGATATTGATCTCGCATTGCTTGCTCACTCTCCCAAGTTGCCTCTTTCTTTGCATGATTCTTCCACAAAATCTTCACAAGTGGTACTTTCTTATTTCTCAATTCTTTCACTTCACGTGACAAAATAGCAATTGGTTCTTCTTCAAATGTCAGATCTGAACTTACTTCGATAGATTCAATTGGCAAAACATGAGATGGATCCGACCTGTACCTTCTCAACATAGAAACATGAAATACATTATGGATCCTATCCAACTCAGGTGGCAAAGCAAGCCGATAAGCAACTGGCCCAACTCTTTCCAAAACTTCATACGGTCCAATGAAACGAGGACTCAATTTCCCTTTCCGACCAAACCTCAATATCTTCTTCCAAGGAGATACTTTCAAAAATACCTTATCTCCAACATCAAACTCAATATCTCTCCTCTTCAAATCTGAATAAGACTTCTGTCGGTCTGAAGCTGCTTTCAACCTATCTCGAATCATTTTCACTTTCTCTTCAGATTCTTTAATCAAATCAGGACCAATTAACTTACCTTCTCCAAGTTCATTCCAACATAGAGGTGTTCTACACCGTCTACCATATAATGCTTCGAATGGTGCCATACCAATGCTGGATTGATAACTATTATTGTAAGCAAATTCCACAAGTGGCAAAAATCTATCCCAACTTCTAGAGAAATCAATGACACAGCTTCTCAACATGTCCTCAATAACCTGTATCACTCTCTCTGACTGCCCATCTGTCTGTGGATGAAAAGCAGTGCTGAAATGTAATCGAGAACCCAAAGCATCATGTAAACTCTTCCAAAACCTTGAAGTAAACCGGGGATCTCGATCAGACACTACAGAAATTGGGATACCATGCAACTTTACAATCTCATAGATATACAGCTCAGCTAACCTTTCTAGAGAATAATCCATCCGAACCGGAAGAAAATGAGCTGTCTTAGTCAACCTGTCAACAATCACCCAAATAGCATCATGCTTCCTTTGTGTCAATGGTAAACCAGATACAAAATCCATGGTTACTCTATCCCATTTCCATTCAAGCACTGATAACGGTTGAAGTAACCCTGTTGGAACTTGATGCTCCGCTTTTACTCTCTGACAAGTGAGACATTTGGACAAAAATTCCGCTATGTCTCTCTTCATACCAGACCACCAAAAATGCTGTCTTAAATCATGGTACATCTTTGTACTTCCCGGATGCATAGCAAACATTGATTGATGTGCTTCTTCCAAAATGATCTTTTTCAAACTATCATCATTAGAAACACACAATCTATCCTTGAACCAAAGACTACCATCACTTTTCAAAATAAAATCTTGACTCTTTCCATTCTGGCAATCTGAAACAATCTTTTGAATCTTCTCATCAGCCAATTGAGCCTCTTTAATCTGATCCAACAATACCGGTTTCAATTGTAACTGTGCCAATAATGCACCATCATCACAAGATACAAAGTTAACATGCAATGCTCTCAACTCAACAAGCAACGAGAGCGAATAAATAGTCAAACTTGCTAAAGACTTTCGACTCAAGGCATCAGAACACACCCCAAACCATTATGTGAAGCATCACTGTAAATCACATATGGTTTATCTTCCACAGGTAAAGTAAGAACAGGCGCTTGAGTCAACATTTCTTTCCACTGTTCAAAACTAGCTTGACACTGATCTATCCACACAAACCTAACTCCCTTTCGAAGTAATCTGGTAAGTGGAGTAGCTATCAAAGAAAATCCTTTCACAAACCGTCGGTAATAGCCTGCCAATCCCAGAAAACTTCTAACTTCAGTCACAGACGTTGGTGGACTCCAATTCAAAATAGCTTCAACTTTACTCGGATCAACTCTAATACCCTCTGCTGAAACTATATGACCGAGAAAAGTCACTTTGTCAAGCCAAAATTCACATTTCGACAGTTTATCAAACAATTGCTTCTCTCTCAAAATCTGCAGCACAATCCGCAAATGCTTGTCATGTTCCTCCTCATTACGCGAATACACCAAAATATCATCGATAAAAACTACCACTAACTGATCCAAATAGGGCCTAAACACCCTATTCATCAAGTCCATAAAAACTGCAGGTGCATTCGTCAAACTAAAAGGCATAACTAGAAATTCATAATGCCCATACCTAGTACGAAAGGCTGTCTTAGGAACATCTTCAGCTCTGACTCTTAACTGATGGTACCCTGATCTCAAATCAATTTTGGAAAACACTGCTGCACCCTTTAATTGATCAAAGAGATCATCAATTCTAGGCAAATGATATTTATTTTTAATAGTCACCTTGTTTAATTGCCTATAATCGATACACAATCTCATAGTACCATGCTTCTTTCTCACAAACAAAATAGGAGCTCCCCACGGTGAAACACTAGGGCGAACAAACCCTTTATCCAACAACTCCTGCAACTACACCTTCAATTCTCTCAGTTCAGCAGGTGCCATTCTATAAGGAGTAATAGAGATAGGAGTGGTACCAGGCAATAATTCAATACCAAATTCCACCTCTCTCTCAGGAGGTAACCCTAGCAACTCTTCTGGAAACTCTGCAACTGTAGGTATACTATCAATTTGAGAACCCCTTACTCTAGTATCCACCACATGAGCAAGATAAGCATCACACCCTTTTCTAATCAATCTCCTAGCTGCAACAGCTGAAATAAACAAGGATGCTAACTGTTTCTGCTCACTAGATACTGTCACCTCTCTACCATCACCAGTTCTCAAAGTAACAAGTTTCTTTTAACAGTCTACCACAGCTCCATGTCTAGATAACCAGTCCATGCCTAGGATCAAGTCATATTCCTTAAAAGGCATTTCAATTAAATCTCCAAAGAACTCCTCACCTTGCACCACTACTGCACTGTCTCGATGCACCTTACTAACAATCACACTATGCCCTAGAGGATTTGTCACCAATACATCAAATCCTAGGGATTCAGCATGCAATTCAGACACAGGCAAAACAGATGCACTAATATATGAATGTGTAGATCCGGGATCAATCAAAGCAAGTACTGAAATACCAAATAAAGAAAAAGTACCAGCTATGACTGCTGAAGCATCTGGCTGCCTCTGCATCACATAAACTCGTTGAGAAGGCCCAGCCTCATCTGGTCTAGTATCTCTGGATGAAGATCCTCTCTGACTATACCCAGGTCTACCCCCTCTGCTAAAACTTCTGCCCCCTCGACCACCTCTGACACTAGGTCGAGAAACTACAGAATCTGCTGACCTCTGTTCTCGCATTTCTGGACACTCTTTAATAAAATGATCCGGAGATCCACATCTAAAGCACACAGCTGGTCCACTATTCCTCCAACAAGCACCCCTATGTGTTCCACCACACTGAGCACACACAAGTGGAGTGGATCTCTGAACTACCGGAGTAGGAGCACTCGCTAATGAAGCTGTAGGTCTCAATCTCTATCTCTGAAACTGAACCGACCTACTAGCTTGTCTCTGACTCCGACTAATTCTGGGAACAAAACTTCCCCTACCTCTCTTCATAGAAGAAGACCCTGCCACAAACTGGGGTCTACTAACCCTGATCTCTTTCTCAGAAGCAGCTGCTGCAATATTCTGAGCTCTTTCCACACTCCTAGCTGCTGCAACCAGTTGGGAAAAGTCTTGGTATCTAGAACCAGCCACAAGACACATAATTGAGGGTCTCAATCCCTCCTCAAACCTTCTACACCTGTCAATCTCGTCAGAAATAATTCCCCCGGCGTAGTGGCTCAACCGGATAAATTCTAACTCATACTCCGTCACAGACCGGTGATCTTGCCTCAAGGTCAGAAACTCCATCTTCTTCACATCTTTATACTCCCTTGGAGTATACTTCAATTCAAACTCTCTTAGAAAATCAGCATAGGACAAGGTAGGTGGATCATCCATAGCATGGGGCACTGTCTTCCACCAGTCATATGCGTCCTTCTGCAAAAATGATCTTGCATAATCAAATTTTTCTTCTGGAGTGGCTTGCAACTGAATAAATATTCTCTGTACTTTATCTAGCCACTGCTCAGCTACAGCTGGGTCAATAGTACCTAGAAAATCTTCTGCTCCATACTTCCTTAATTTATCGTAATGTCTCACTGATACCAAAGGCTGTGGGGGTGGTGGCGGTGGTTGCACTGGTGCTTGCCTCAATATCTCTACCACATGCCTAAGCCAAACTAGCAGAACCTGCTCACCAGCTGGTCTCCCCGACACAGAAGCAGGTACCTCTCCAGCACTATCCACTCTAGCTCCCTCTCTAACCTCATCAGGAGCTACACTCTCCGCACTACCCTCTACTGACTGACGTAAGTGAGAATCCATCACAACCTATATCTGCAAACACAGCAGAATACATCTCATTAAAGATCAGAGACTGCCAATACCAAACATGTATGTTATTCAAAAAGTAATTTTTTTTAAAGTCAAAATATTCTTTTTCTTTCATTTTACCTAGGTTGAGAATCTCAAACCTAGGCTCTGATACCAAAATAATTGTAACACCCCTTTATCCCGTATACGTACAAAGCATGCTTATACGATCGTATTATACTTATACTGAATATAGAAATGACACACTTTACAAATACACAAATCATATTTAAAGTAAAACTAAAAATTTAAGAAATACCAAATAAAGAGAAATGAAAAATCATAAGACACAATAGATAAAAACGTTTGTTTATTACGCAACGGAAGTTACATCCAAAAATTACAAATATGAATACATTAAACCTCCATAATTACAAAATATAAAAATATATACATGATTGGCAGCTTGACTCTCTGATCTTTAAGCTTTAATCCAACTCTTCACAATCAAAACAACCTCAACTAGGTCTAGAGGAATCCTCCGTCTAAACTCTATCACCTCTATCACCTGCGCGATGAATCAAAATCGCGCTGAGCCAACAACTCAGTAGTACAAACTATAATGCTATTATGGTTAATCAATAACAATGATATACAATCAAACAATAAAGATCATACTCAATATACAATATTTCATCATATTACAATATCATTCATAGCATCAACATGACACAGACACCTATGGGCCCAACAAGTGTTTAATACGATATTCAGAATTCAGAGTTACTGCTTTGGTTCATAATTACAATAATCAAGCCCGTAGGCAACATATATATATGTCTCTATCCATGGATAGTGTAACAGACCCAATCTCTTGGACCATCAACTCAACAAATCGAGGAGATCCTCAACCCGGCAAGACTGTTACCAATCATATATCTCATAATCACAATTCTCATAATGTAACAGACCCAGTCTCTTCGACCTCAATTCAACTCAAATTGAAGAGATCCTCAACCCGGCAAGACTGTTACTATTTATAATTTCCTAGGCATGCCACCCAAATTCAGAACTCTGAAACTGAATAACATATTAAACATACAATTATATCATTATTCTCTTTCTCAATTTGTATCTCAATATCAAATAGGCAATCATGCCACAACACTTTCATTTGTATAACCATAGCCACTCACAATGGCTTCTCATCACATTTGAATCATCATGTCTCAATTCACAATATAATACATTTCACATTATACATATAGTACATTTCACAAGATTCACAATGTGTAAAACATAACATTATTCATATATAACAATAATGTCATATCAAGTGAATGTATGCAACAATGTAAGGTTTGTACTTACCTCAATAACAATTCACACAACTCTAAACACTTCCTTTCCAAGATTCTTTTACTTCTTAGATCAATGATAACTCACTTTCTTCAAGCCCTAATCCAAAAATAATAACATACACTTGCTTAGGGATACAAATGAGATAATCAAATTAAGAGTTAACTAGGGCAAACCCTAAACATGACACGCTCAACCACACGGGCGTGTCCCTGTCTGTGCCCTAACTCCACAACACATAAGCTTTTACACACTCAGAACCACGGGCGTGTCACTGGGCGTGTAATACATTCTGCCTCTCTGAAAAATATCAACACGTCCAACCACGTGAGCGTGCTCATGGCCGTGCAAACTCTCCAATCTCACAGTATCTATGACACGCTCAATAACACGGGCGTGCTACTGGTCGTGTCAAACCTACTGCCTCCAACACAATTGACATGCCTAAAACTCTGGACGTGCTCCCGGTCGTGTCAGGCCAAAAACTCAGATTCCGGCAAAAACCACAAAACACCCATCAAAACACTTCTTTTCACCAACATCCACTTCAAACAAACTTAACAAAACATACCCAAAAACCATCTTAAACTTACAAAAATACCAAAACAACTCCACATCTATAACAAACACAAATCACAAAACCCTAAACACAAATACAACACCATCTCTTCCAACCAACTTACTCTTTTCTTCAATCCATCCTTAAAATCCATAATCAATCTAATCAAACACTCTTAAACATATCACAATAAAACAACACACTCTTAAATCATCTATTAATTTCACAACACAACTTCAAATAAGCAAAGATATCAAAAGAGGACTTACCAAAGTTATAAAACTTCCTGAATCACCAACTTGATCACTTAGATCTTCCTTCAATTTGAGCTTAGAACATCAAAATCCTCTCTTGCTCACTTGCTTTCCCTTGTCTATGGAGGAGCCGGCCACAACAAAAAGAAAAGAAGAAAAGAACAATGAAGAAACAAAGTCAACTCCTCTTTAAATCTCCACCAAGTATTTCAACATGAGCAATTACCTAAACACCCTTATACAATTTGTTTTGATTTCCTTTAAAGCACTTGCCCTCTATTAGTAATTTTACAAAAACCAAATAAATATCTTCTTCCCTTGACCACTCTTTTGACTTGCATATATGTTATATGTATTATCATATAAACAACATATACACTTCTCTCTATACACTCTTTCCCTTCCCATAACACATATACATTCAATCCAATTTAAAACCACAACAATATTCAAAACTTCTAAGGCATACATTGGGATATTACAGAAGATGAGCTTCCCACCACTTGAAGAGATCTTTGTCAAAGCTCCAGATATGGGACCACTCCAAGGAAAGCCCGAGCCAATCATGTTCATGGGAAAGTTGATCCCAGGTTTTAAAATTTTTACAGATGTGGCCGAGCTAGTCGACCAAGTGAAGAAAGAGCTCACCCTGTCAGCCAACAAAGAATCCGATCTGGAAGAGAAGAATGGAGCAGTCCTGAAAGCTGAGAAGACTTCGGAGGAGATTGCTGCCCCGGTCGAAGAGAAGTTTGAAGACATCCTGCCTTATGATTTTGAGAACAATGATTTTGATTTTAATTTTTCTACTTTGTATGAGGATGATGGTGTTTTCTTTTCCAAAATGAATGCAATAAAGTCTGATTTTGCTTACTTGTGTGATGTTTCTCCTGATGGTTGTATACATTCAAATAGCAGTTACATGAGCATCTTTAATATTAATTCTGTTAACACACAATCATTAAATTTGGGAACAATTGAAAATCCTAAAAACATTAGCATAGCATCCGACCTTACTCCAGATGAGAGAGAGAGATTTGAAAAAATATTCAAAAAATATGAAGAAGTGTTTGCTTGGTCTTATGAGGATATGCCTGGAATAGATTGAGACATACCCGAGCATCATATTCCTACTTACACTCACATGAAACCTGTCAAACAAAAGCTTAGGCGATTAAGACTTGAGTGGGCTAAATTGGTTAAAGAAAAGGTCACTGAGCAAATACAAGTGAAGTTCCTTGAAGTAATAGAATATCCAGATTGGCTAGCCAGCATAGTACCCGTGCCGAGGAAAGATGGAAGAATAAGGGTCTGTGTGTACTATAGAGACTTGAACAAGGCTTCCCCTAAAGACCATTTTCCTTTACCTCATACAGATGTTCTCATTGATAGTGTAGCCTTTAGCGTGCTACACTCGTTTGTAGATGGATTTTTTTGAATACAACCAAGTGTTAATGGCCCAAGAGGATAAAGCCAAAACTGCTTTCATTACTACATAGGGTATATTCTGTTATAGGGTGATGCCGTTCGGCTTAAAGAATGCTGGAGCAACCTATCAAAGGATGGTCACCACACTATTTCATGACATGATGCATAAAGAAGTTGAAGTATATGTTGATGATATGATGGTTAAATCATATACAAGAGAACAACACTTCCAAAACATGGAATTATTTTTCGATAGAGCCTTGAAATATAAGCTAAGATTAAACCCAAAGAAGTGTGTTTTCGGTGTTAGCTCAGGTAAATTATTAGGACATGTAATTGGTCCGAATGGCATTGAGATTGATCCTGACAAAGTCAAAGCAATCAGGGATATGCCAGCCCCTAAGACGAAGAGAGAAGTTCGGGGATTTATTGGTAAATTACAATACATTAGCAAGTTCATAGCAAAGCTCACAACAATCTGTGAGCCTATCTTCAAATTGCTTAGAAAGAATCAGCCGGTTATATGGAATGAAGAGTGTCAAAAGGCCTTTGAGCGAATGAAAGAGTATTTGCTAAGTCCACCTATTTTGAAACCACCTAAACCGGGCAAACCTCTATTGATATACTTAGCAGTAGAAAAAGAGTTGATAGGAGCCATGCTAGCCCAAGCAGATGAGTCAGGGATTGAGCATGCAGTTTACTATTTGAGTAGAAAGCTCCTACCTTATGAAATTAAGTATAGTATCATCGAAAAGACATGTATAGCTGTGGTTTGGTCTTCTAAGAAGTTGCGGCATTACTTTCAATCGTATAGTGTGCAAGCAATTTCCATCCAATGAAGTACTTAAGGGAGACACCCTCTTTGATTGGGAAATATGACCGATGGTTGATAATATTAGAAGAATTTGAGATTGAATGTGTAACCAGGAAAACAATCAAAGGTAGAGCGGTGGCAGAATTCCTGGCCCAACAACCATTACCAGAAAGCGAAGAGGTAATCTTGGAATTTTCGGATGAACATTTAGAAGCAATTGAAGTACAAGGGTGGAAAATGTATTTTGATGGAGCAGTAAACAAGAAAAGGAACAGGTTTAGGAGTAATACTAGAATCGCCCGAAGGGGAACTTATCCCTTTAGCCAAAAAGTTGAAATTTAGGGAAACCAATAATATGGTGGAGTACGAAGCTTGTATTTTCGGTTTGGAAACCCTAATGATTATGAAGGTAGATAAGGTGGAAGTTTATGGCGATTCATTACTAGTAGTATCCCAAGTAAATGGAGAGTGGGAGTTGAAAGAAGAAAAATTAAAACAATACCACCATTACCTGACCATGATGAAGAAGAACTTTAAGGAGTGTAGGTTTATACACCTATCAAGAGAAGAAAATCAGATGGCTGATGCCCTAGCCACATTGGCTTTGGTATGGGAAAATCCTATCGGCTTATTCCTTAAGCCCCTGATCTTGACCAGTTCATCAACTCCTTGCTATGAATATGAGACAATCATGGAAATTGACACTGATCATGATGCGTGGTATGATACTATAAGGCAATTTTTGGAAGAAAGAGAATACCCACCGGGGGCAACAAAGAAAGAGAGAAGAGCCATAGGGCGCTGGTCATTGCAATACATCACATTCCATAGGGAATTATATCGAAGATGGCCTGATGGGGTGCGTTTAAGATGTTTAAAAAAGCTTGAAGTGGAGCGCATCATGTCAGAAATACATGTAGGAAGTTGCGGACCGCATATGAGTGGTTTGGCCCTAGTTAAGAAGATTATTCGGCAAGGTTACTACTGGTTGACCATGGAGAGAGATTGTATTGAGTTTGTAAAGAAGTGCCAACAATGTGAGATGTATGGTAATTTGAATCACATGCCTCCTGAAGAATTGCATTCTATGTCTTTACCCTGGCCCTTTGCCACCTGGGGTATCGACATTATAGGAGAGATACATCCGACAGCCTCAAATGGTCACCGTTTCATTATGGTAGCAGTAGATTATTTTTCAAAATGGGTCGAAGCTGAATCCTTCAATAAATTGGGTGCAAGCCAAATGGCTAGATTTATTAAAAAGAACCTCATCTGCCGGTACAGGGTCCCGCACAGTGTGATATCGGACAATGGGGTACAGTTTCAAGGAATAGTTAAAGATTTGTTCTCAAAGTACCAAATCCACCATCATCAATCCTCTCCTTATAGACCAAAGGCTAATGGTGCAGTAGAAGCAACAAATAAGACAATTAAGCAAATTCTGTCCAAGATGACCAAGACTTACAGGGATTGGTCAGAGATGCTTCCCTTTGATTTATGGGGATATAGGACAAGTGTGCGAACACCTACTGGAATGACCCCATTCTCTTTGGTTTACGGGATGCAAGCAGTGTTGCCAATTGAAATTGAGATCAAGTCATTGAGAGTAGTCTTGGAAGCTGAACTGCCTGAAACGGAATGGGTAGCGAGCAGATACACACAGTTAGCTTTACTAGAAGAGAGGAGGTTAAAATCGATGTATCATCACCAATTGTATCAAAAGAAGGTAGCTTGGGCCTACAATAGAAGGGTTAAAATCAGAAAATTCAGAGTTGGGGATTTGGTGTTGAAGAATTGTAAGTCTAATGTATCTGATCCAAGAGGGAAGTTCAGGCTTAGCTGGGAAGGGCCATATGTCATGAAACAAGTCATGAACAAAGGTGCGGTGAAGTTATCAAACATGGACGGGAACGAGTTTAGTGAGCCAGTAAACATTGACAGGTTGAAGAGGTTTTATGTATAATATAAAAAAAAGAGCTCGCTAGGTTGAAAACCCAAAAAGGGTGGCCTAGGCAATAGTTAGAGCAGTCCGCTAGTTTCGAAAACCCAAAAGGGGGGGCTAGGCAACAATTAGGGCTAAAAGAGAGAAAATCGTCAATTAGAAAACCCGAAGGGGCTAGTTGGCAACAAGAGTGATCTTGTGTATGCTGGCTTTATGTTTTGTTGTTCCCCAATTTAATAAAACAGAATTAATGTTAAAATTGTTCTATGTGCACTGCTATAAGTATTTGACCAGATATGGATGAAATAAATAAACACAATAGCAAAAGGTGATGACAAATTATAAATGGAAAAGAAGCATCTTTTATTACTTTAATTATTTTTTCATCCTAACAATACACTTTTTGAATTGATAAATGCAAAATCTATGGCAGACGATAAGTGTAACGTGCAGGCCAACTTTGCCTCAGCCGATCCAAGTAGGCTTCAGTCAAGTGAGGCATGTCTAAATCGGGAGTAAAGTTAGAATCATGAGGCTTAGCTCCATACTGACGGCCAAGTCAGCGAGGATCATAGCATGTACCTTGATGAAGAGTAGCAAGGGGAACATACATCAAGTATGTCTACGTGGTGATACGAGAAATCTTCCACCAAGGTACCAGCCAACGGATATTGATTTCAGAGCGTGAGTGGATCCAGTCAACCCAGTCAGCATATGAAGAAGCAGGATGGAGTAGTTTCCTAGCAGAATGATGATGTGGTATATATCTACAAAATCCATGGATGGAGTATCAAGCAAACAAAGACGCTCCTGAAGCCAAATCTGTAAAAAAAAATAGTGAAAAAGTTACAGTAAAGATGGAAATTGTATTTTTTTCATTATTGTACAATATTTATACAATTGATACAATATTTATACATCACTAAGAGGGTGGTGGTAGGTCATCAAATAAAGCCCTGAAAAAGTCATCGCCTATTGGAGGAGGGGGCAAATCACTCATCCCGAGTCCGCCCGAAGCGGGAGCACCAAAATCCTGCAAATTACTCGTTCCGAGATCACCCGAAGCAGGAGCACCAAAATCCCTATTACCCTGAAGTTTCGATCTGTCATGGTCCTCATCAGAAGTAGACGAAAGGATCTCATGGTCATTAGTCTGGGGGCCTCTTGATGAAGAAGCGCCAGGATCCCTCATCCCCTGAAATTGGAAGTTCCGGAAATTCTGTTCGGATTGATGATATAAATTTTCAAAATGAGAAGCCCGTTGACGACTTGCAGCCAACTCTTATTGAAGTTTCCTATTTTGTTCTTCGAGCATCCGCTGTGAGCCAGGAAGGAAAAAGGTAAGAGCATACATAATCATGCATACATATAGCATAAATTACCATCAAATAAGGAACTTACCAGGTAATTCATATCAATGCCCTGCGGATGAGATGGCATATCTGGCAGGCTAGAATGAGAAAATGAAGGGGTAGTAAAAGAAGGTCCTCATGATCAAATGAACCAATAACCTACAATAATCATTAAAGAATTAAAAAAAAGAAGCAGTTGCAAGGAAAGAATGGTAAAAGTCTTACCTGAGAAGTACTAGCCCTGAGATGTGGAACAAACTCTACTGCATCTCCATGATGTTCCTCTTCATCTCTACCCTCATCTTCTTCGGGAATCTCCCACACACCAATAGGAGATACATCAAAGTTCAAGAGCCTTCTTTGAATAAAATGGGCATAAGATGCACTCGGCGGATAGAGAAATCCTTCAATACCATAACCGTACCGAGCTGGCTACCATGCATCCTCCGGCATCGACATAATATTTAAAGTGTATTTCGGGCAAGGCATCAGAATCCTTGTTGCTCTGGATCGAGGAACCACTCATAAACTCTCTCTCCGAGAAACCAGCCACTAGACACTGGGCCTGGGATGACTCGGTGAGAATGTTGGAAAGATAGCGCAGCCTTCATGAAGGAAGACCAGTTTGTCCGCTCTTCTGGGTTCCACCAGGCCAAATTCACCTACAAAATAACATAAGGTAAGTAAACCTTCACATAAAATTTAAAGTATACTAATGTTATTTTACCTGGTCCCAGGTTAAGCGGCTCAACACGAAGCGGTGAGAATGAACATGGTGAGAGCCGGGAACGTCCACACGATCGGACAACCAGAAATTTAATCTCGGATACCCGATTCTCTCTTGAGAAATACCGAGTACCCTCATGAGGTTGTGTTCATATGCCCATGCCAACAATAACAATAAAGATCAAATTCATGCAAGAAAAGAGTGGAATTGACATTGGTGGAAGAAGAATACCTCGACAACCGCCATCAAGCCAACAAAAGACTTCTTATTTCGGCAAAGTTTATCAAGACCATGGTAAAGACAGGCGAGACCAGCTTCACCCCAGCTAGAAGATGGTACCATTCTAAAATAAGAAAGGGCCTTCAACACTGACAAGTGGATGGAGGATTCAGTGCTGCCTAAAATGGTCGACCCAAACAGATATAACAAAAATCCTCAAGCATACTGTTGGGTCGTTTCTCTGTGAACCCGTCCTTCGTAGTTAATCCAATAGCTATGAATCGGTTCAATTTTTATCTTAAAAGGCCCTTTATATGATGGTTCCATACCAATTAATTCTTGAATTTCTTCAAATGTTAAAATATCATTGGTCAGAGGAATCGGAACACCATCATATCGAAGGCCGGTTATAGCAGTAAAATCAACTTGACCAATTGTCATCTCTCCAATGGGCAAGTGAAAAAGTGTGGGTTGTGTCCAACCATCGTTCTGCAAGCGCCTGGACTATGCTCTGGTCTATCTGATACTCCTCCGATGGAAATTGTAAGATGAAGTGCTCAAAGCCGCAATCTCGGATAATCTGCCTTACCCGAGAAGGCACTACATCATACCACTATCGGGCTTTGTAGATACACCCTCCAGCCCGAACAATGCAACGATCACGCTAACACGAAGCCAGGAAAGTTAATACAAGGTAAGTACATATTATCTTATCTGCTTAAATTAATATATTTTTTCATAAATTTTCTAAAAAAAGAGCATAATATAAAAACATAAATAAAAAATAATAAACAAATAAATAAATAACAGACAAAACAAATAACAGAAAGATGAGAAAAGAAAAAAAAAGAAAAAAATATATAAAAGAAAGAAAGAAAAAATAACAGAAAAACAAAAAAAAGAAAAATAATAATAAAATAAAAAGGGAAAAAATAATTATCGCACTCTTTTGGTTTGAACTTCGGTTAAGCAGCATCCCGGCAAGTAGATCTATATTTCCATCTTCATGATGCTGAATAAACTCCAATAACTCGACATTAGAATGAGTCCCTGACCTTGAAGCATGTATTTTTTTTTAAAAACTATGTGCTAAATTTGAAAGAATTATTGAAATTAAGAAATTTTGCTATGAATCAAATGAAGAAAATCGTGGGTTTATATAGAGAAACGGCAAGAAAAAAATAAAATTCAAAAGTAAGTTTTACTATTCATGAATAGTAAACTTTACTATTGATGAATAGTAAATTTTACTATTTATGAATAGTACATTACTATTTTCAATAGTAAAATACTATTTATAAATAGTAAGTTACTATTTATGAATACTAAAATAGTGCATGAACAGTGACTACGGTAAAAGAAATAGTAAATTCAATTATTCAATTTAATCATTCAAATACTTGGGTGTGTATAAATATCTTTACACGCAAGGGGCAAAAAAAAAAAAAAGAAGACGTGCATAAAAATTAGCCAAACTTTTTGAAATCAAAAAATTATTAGCTCGGGTCCAGAACCCAAATTATTCTTAGGTCTAGAACCTAGAATATCTTTTAAGTCCAGAACTTAGCTCGGGTCCAGAACCCAAATTTTCCTTAGGTCCAGAACTTAGAATCTCTTTTAAGTCCAGAACTTAGCTCGGATCCAGAACCCAAATTTTCCTTAGGTCCAGAACCTAGAATCTTTCCTAAGTCCAGAACTTAGCTCGGGTCCAGAACCCAAATTTTCCTTAGGTCCAGAACCTAGAATCTTTTCTAAGTCCAGAACTTAGCTCGGGTCCAGAACCCAAATTACCCTTAGGTCCAGAACCTAGAATTTTTTTAAGTCCAGAACTTAGCTCGGGTCCAGAACCCAAATTTTCCTTAGGTCCAGAACCTAGAATCTTTCCTAAGTCCAGAACTTAGCTCGGGTCCAGAATCCAAAATTTCCTTAAGTCCAGAACCTAGAATCTTTCCTAAATCCAGAGCTTAGCTCGGGTGCAGAATCCAAATTACGCTTAGGTCCAGAACCTAAAATTATCTTTGAGTCTAGAACTCGAACCGGGTCCAAAACCCAAAACCTCAACCATCTCAAAAATTAAGTCTTATTGCTTTTCACTCTCTTTCACTAAAGTCTTAGATCATTCAAGCAGGGGCATACTGTAGACCCTTAATTTTTGACCCAGTCCGGTCTAATATATTTTAATTAGTCCAAAATAATTTTGTTAGTCCAAAATAATTTTTTTTATCTTAATTAAATAATATTTACTTTAGTATTTAATTATTATAATTAATAAAAAATAAAAATGATAATAATAAACAAATAAAAAAATCGACGATGAAAAATTTCATCATCAAAAAGAGTTGAGGCAAAATGGCCCGCAGGCCAATTCTCGCCCGCAGCTAGCTGCGGCAGTTTTTTTGCCAGCACATTTTTTTACAGCAGTTTTTTTTTTGCAGCACAATTTTTCCGAAACCAAATACAACTAGGTTTTGGTTTCCTTTTTTTAATCAATGTTAGATTCCTTGAATAACTAAAATTAACTATAAAATTCTTCTATAAATAAGGACAATTACAACACAAAAATGGGATTAAATTTTAGAAGGAGAAATTGAGACCGAAATTGAGGAGGAAAACTTTGAATCAATCGGACTTTTTGAGAGAGCAAACAAGCAATTCAATTCATCAAAGGCAGCAAAGCTTGTCTTTGTTCTTGTCCATCCATGAAGAAATTTTTGGTGGAACCAACAAACGAAGGTATGAATTTCTTTATTTGTTTCATTAATTTACAATAGCTTCATCACTCAAGGTCAAAAATTGTTTCTGTTTCTTCAAAATAAAAAAAAACTCTAGAACCTTAATTTACCTATTCTAAAGCTTAAAAAGCTTAATTCGTCTCTTTGTTTTTCAAAAATCTTAAAATAGTTATTTTTGTTTCTTCAAAATCTTAAAACCCTAATTTGCTTTCCAAATTTTCAAAATCCTAAATTGAATCTGTTTCTTTCCAAAAACCCTAAAAAATATCTTTTCTGTTTCTATAAACTTTAAATTGTTTTTTTTTTATTTTCATAAAACTTCATAAACTATAAATTGTTTCTCCAAATTCTAAAACCTAATGCATTCTCCGAAACCCTAATTCTAAAATTCTAAAACCCTAATTCAACTCCAAAACCCAAAACAGTAAACCCTAAACTAGCTAACCTAAACCCTAATTTTTCTAAACCCTAATTTTTAAAACCTTAAAACCACATAAACATAAATATTAAAAATCAAACACAGTGATCTTAAAAACCATAATTCAGTAACCGTAAATCATAAATCTAAATGTTTTAAAGTGTTCAAACTCTAATTTCATGATTTTACCACTCAAACACTAATTTGGTTAATCAAAGAACTTTATCAACCTCTTAAATTCTAAAACTTTGCTCCATTTCAATTCTTTTAAAATTTACAGTAGCTTGAACCCATAAATTCCAAAACCTTAAACACATAAAATAAAGAATCTTAAATAGAAACAGTAGCTCTAATTTGAATCTTTATTTGCCTTATTCAATTTTATATTTGATTATGCTTTGATTTATTTTATATGCTTTAATTTATTTAAGTTCAATGCTTGGTTTATTTAGTTTATCATGGATGGATGTTTACATTCTATTGTTGTTTAATATCTTTGATGAATGATTTATTTATGATGAATGGTTATTTACTTTTATCAATTTATTTAGATTTTCAAATGTTGTAAGAGGTATGTTTCCACTTGGTGGGTACCTCATTAGTTAAATATCATGTAATTTAAATCGCTTTTCTACTTTAGAACCAATGTAAAGGACATGTTTTTACCTTTCGGTGGGTGTCCTATTTAGGCATGGATTATGTAAGGGCATGTTTCCATCTTTGGATGGGTGTCCATTTATTTCTTTCGCTTGGACATTGTTTTGATTTTCAATATATCAATGCTTTATTTTAATTATTGTGTGTAATATGGATAATATTGTTATACTTAAGAATTTTATAATATTAAGACCTGAAAAGGAGGCCGGTTCCAATGAACTGGGTGTTGTGGGGGTGCTGGGCCATTTCTCACCTTCCCCACACGACCCAACTTTCCAAACCCATTAGGGGGTTTTGGATTTCTTAGGAATAGATCATCCACCCCTTTCTTTTTCCTGGCCCGTCCGGGTGGCGACTCCATTTTCTCCGGACTTAGGTCCGTGTTCTCTAAAGCCCCAAGCCTAAATAGTGCCGAAGTCGCAAGAACCATTCCACCGGGGTGGGGGCAAAAATCTCCGCTCACAATTGAAATTTTGCCAGATTTAAATTATGAAGAAGAACTAGTGGCTATCTTAGCTCATGAAGTAAAGTAGTTGCGTAATAAGTTCTTCCTTTAGTGAAAGTGTTATAAAGAAATCATTCGATAAAGGAAGCCACTTGGAAAAGCGAAGAGACAATGAGATAGCAATACCCTCAAATATTTCAAGCGTCCATAACAGGTAAATTTCAATAATGAAATTTCTTTAGTGGGGGAGAATTATAATGTTTAAAATTTTAAATAGTGAACTTTTAATTAAATATTGATCATTTATATTGAATAGTGATAAAAGTGACATGAATAAATGATGTAAATAGTTGATCTTAAAAATTTACTAAAGAGATTATTTATTTTTATGGTTTTACGAGACTAAAAGTTAAATTAAAATCAAAGGTTAATAGTGAGGGTGCATCGTAGTTAAAATTAGATTGCCTCACCTGATTAAACTATATATATATGGACATGTGTGTGTGTGTGTGGAATCTTCTTCTCTCTTCTTCCATCTTTCATGCCTATCATCACCATCACCACCAAAACTTCTCCTTTCTTATAATTTTAAAAATTTTAGCCACATTTAAAAGGAAATCACATCTAGTTATAGGTTTTTAGAAGAATAAGCTAGAAAGGGTGAGATTATCAACAAGTGATTAAAGAGAAAAGAGGAATTTGGAAAGAGGTAAGTGCTTATGTATTTTTAATTTGCAAATATTTGAGCTTCTATGAATTTTAATGTTTGAATTGTTTGATTGAGTCATCTCTAATGAATTATTACTTAAATGTATTGGTTAATGGATTGATGAGTGAAAAACTGAATTAAAGGAACTTATAAATGATGAATATGATTCTTAATTCAATCATTATAAGAAATGAATGATTTGATGTTATTTTTAGCCAAGAGTGATGGTTAAAGTTTGATTAATTGATGTTTGAGTAAAGTATTTGATATAGACTCTTTTTATGTAAAAAAAATAGTTTTTGATTCATTTTTATCATAGATCTTGAATATATTGTGTTTAAGTGGTTGAATGTGCGAAATGCCAAATTTTTGGCTGACACGACCAGTGACACGAGCATGTCACTGGCATGTCGATGATGCTATTTTTAAATGTTGATGACATGGCTAGTGACACAGCCATGTGACTTGGCACGTCGTATCTATTGTAATGCAGAGTAAATGACACGGCCAGTGACACACCCATGTTTATGGGCATGTCGTAGCTACTGTAATGCAAAATAAAAGACACGGGCAGTGGCACACCCATGTTGTTGGGCATGTCAAAGCTTCTGTAAAATGCGCAAATGATATGGTCATTAACATGCCTATGCTATTGGGTGTGTCACTTGAAGAATTTGCCCAAAATAGCTCTTTTCCTTGTCTTTCATATGTAATTCTGACCTAAATGACTATAAGTCCTCAAAGTGTAAAAGATTTTTGAAATCAACCCTAACAAGTAGTGTAATAAATTTTGAATAAATGATAAATGTGTGTAATATCAAGTGTTGATCAAAGAATTATTCCATTAAAGTGATATACATAATTCAGTGTTAATTAAAAACTAATGAATTGTCCAAAGCATACTGATTTTAGATCTAGATTGAGATTGAATAGCTAACCAAAAGGAGGATATCCATAGTGATAGTGGGCACATAGTGCCATCAATGGACACTCTGTGTCACCATATTCAGTGGGCATTATTGCCATATTGGGCCATTGGCCAAATTTTATATAGTGGGCATTTACTCCATTAGCGACCCGTTATCTAAACCTATAATCTGAGTTCAGTGTGTATCGGCATATTTAATGAAGTTATCTTTATTGAAATAATATGTTATATAAATGTCATTAAATTAAATGATTTAATCATGTTTAATATTTTAAGTTTCAATGAATTTATTAATTTCTTTATTTAATGTTCTAAAAGTGATACTTTCCATTATTTCCAAATTATTTTATGTATAGTTCTCTTTCCTTTAAATTTTCTTACATATTGTAAATACATAAGCACCACTAAGTTTTGCTTAGCGTGTTAGAATTGTTTTCTAACATGTAGATCAATCAAGAAGAGTTGAGACTGTAGAGTGAGTAATATACGTTCCTAATCAATTGCATCACAAAAGTTTCAAAGAGCAATATTATAAATATTGTATTCTATATAGTTCACATGGCAATACTTTATAATTTTGTATGAAAGTTGTATGCATTTGAGAGTAGCAACATAATTATAATAATGTTTACAATGTAAGTTAACAATAGGAGTTCTTTATAAATTAAACAGATATATGTATGTAATATAGGCATGATCACAGTATTTCTTTTGAAGTTTAATAACTACGTTAATGTCCAGAAGCATTTTAGTTTCATTTACTATATTACATATATAAGCAAGTGTGAGTATTTAGGTGACACCACTCATGTAGTTAAGTGTTAAGACTATATAGGGGGTGTTACAGTATAACTCCTTAATTCTCCCTTTAATAGTGTATGTTTATGGAGCTAAATTTGAGAATCATTTGATTGAGTTGGTATGCTGTCAGGAAATCATTAAGTTAACAGTCACTAACTTGCACTAACTATCACTAACTGTCCTTAACTCTCTCCCAACTGCTAATAATTGCTTTTGTAAACACTCCCTAATTCTTCCTTAGATACTGTATGTTTCTAGATTTGAATTGGAGAACAATTTGATTGAGTTGGTATATAGGCAGGAAATCTATAATTAAATAGTCACTAAATTGCACAAACTATCACTATCTATCATTAAGTGTGCCATATCTGACACAATCTGCTTTTGTAAACACACCCGATTTCTCCCTTAGATTGTATATGTAGACCATTCTGAACTGGAGAAGTATTTAGTTGAGTTTGTATGTCAGTTTAAAATTCTTGATTAAATAATCACTAACTCTCACCCAAATGCCACTAACTACTTTTGTAGATGCTTTCTAATTCTCCCTTAGATAGTGTATGTTCGTGGATCTAAATTTAAGAATTATTTGATTGAGTTGGTATGTAGGTGGGAAATCCTTAAGTAAATAGTCAATAACTAGCACTAACTATCTCTAGCTGTCACTAAGTGCGCCTTAACAGACGCAGAGTGTTTTTGTAAATAGTCCCTATTTCTCCCCTAGCTAGTATATGTATACCACTCTTAATTTGAGAATCATGTGATTGACTTTGTATGCCAGTTGGAAATTCTTGATTAAATAGTAACTAACTCTCACAAGCTATCACTAACAGTCATTAACTCTCACCCAACTACCACTAACTACTTTTGTAAACAATCCTTATTTCTCCCTCAGATAGTGTATGGTTGTGGATCTGAATTTGAGAATCATTTGATTAAGTTGGTATGTAGGTAGAAAATCCTTAGGTAAATAGTCACTAACAGGTACTAACTATCACCAATTATCACTAAGTGTGCCCTAATGGAAACAAAATGCTTTTGTAAATAGTCCCCATTACTCCCTGAGCTAGTATATGTAGACCATTCTGAATTTGAGAATCATTTGATTGTCTTTGCATGTTGGTTGGAAATTCTTGATTAAATAGTCATTAACCCTAACTAACTATCACTAACAATCATTAACTCTCACCCAACGGCCACTAACTACTTTTGTAAATAGTCCCGATTTCTCCCTTAGATAGTGCATGTATGTGAATCTGAATTTGAGAATTATTTAATTGAGTTGGCATACAGGAAGGGAATCCTCAAGTAAATAGACACTAATTGTTACTAACTAATCCTAGTTGATAGTAAAGATGTCCTAACTAACACAAATTGCTTTTTTCATCCTTATTTCTCCCTTAGTTAATATATGTTCGCTATTCTGAATTTGAGAAGCATTTGAAAAACACTTTGTGCCAATTTGAGATTATTGATTAAATATTCACTAACTATCACTAACAATTCATTAACTCTCACCCAACTATCACTAATTACTTTTGTAAACACTGCTTAATTCTCCCATAGATAGTATATGTTTATGGATCTTAATTTGAGAATCATTTGATTGAGTTGCCATGCAGGCAGGAAATCATGAAGTAAACAGTCACTAAATTGCACCAACTATCACTAACTGTCATTAACTCTCTCCTGACTGCCATTAAATGCTTTTGTAAACTCTCCTTAATTCTCCACTAGATAGTGTATGTTTGTGGATTTGAATTGGAGAAACATTTGTGTAATATCCCAAAGTGTACCCTAGAAGTTTTGATATTTATTGTTGTATTTGAATTTAAGGTATATGTTAATTGGAAAGAGAAAAGAATTTAAAAGAGAGTGTATATGTTGTGTATATGGAAATATATACAACATATACAAGTCAAATTGTTATATGGTCAAAAGAAGATATTTTATTTTTATTATTAATAGATTAATTAAAAAGGAAATTAAAATGAATGGAAGAGAATTAATTGGATTATTTTATTATTATTTTTACTTGGAGGAGGTTTAAGTAGAGGTTGAGTATTTGACTTTGCCATCTTCATTTTCTTCTTCTTCTTTTCTTCTTTTCCTTTGGTTGGCCGGGCATCAAAGAAGCAAGAGAGAAAGAGAGAGATTTGATTTTCCAAGCTTAAGATTGAAGGTAGTTTCCAAGTGATCAAGTTGGAAATTTAAGAGTTTCTTCATCTTTGGTAAGTTTTCCACTTGATTCTTTGATTTTTCTTTGAGTTTGTGAGTTGAGATTGTGGATAGTATGTGCTTGTTTGATTGTGGTGTGTTTAAGAGTGTTTGGTTCAATTGATTTTGGATTTTGGGGTTTGATTGAAGGAAAGAGTAAGTTTGTTGGAAAAGAAAGTGTTGTGGTTGTGTTTTGGATTTGTGATGATGATTATGATTTGTGTTTGATGTATTTTTGAGTTGTTTTGGGTGTTTTTGTAAGTTATTATGGTTTATGGGTGTGTTTAATTAAGTTTATTTGAAGTGGAAATGGTGGAAGTAAGTGGTTTGTTGGATATGTTTTTATTGTTGCCGGAATTTGCATTTTTGGCCTGACATGCCCGTGAGCACGGCCATGTTTTTGGGCGTGTCAATGGTTCTATTTTCTGGATGAGTGACACGAGCAGTGACACGCCCATGTCACTGAGCGTGTCATAGATACTCTGTGGGTGAAGGATTGACACGGCCATGAGCACGCCCGTGTTGTTGGACGTGTCAATGTTTCTGTGAGACAGAATGTATTACACATTCATTGACACGCCCGTGGTTCTGAGCGTGTCAAAGATTCTGTGTTGTGGATTTAGGGCACGGTCAGAGACATGCCTGTGTTGTTGAGCGTGTCATGTTTAGAGTTTGCCCTAGTTGGTCCTTAGCTTTATTATCTTATATGTATCTCTAAGTGAGTGTGTATGATTACCTTTGGTTTAGGTTGTGAAGAGGTTGATTTGCCCTAACCTAAGTGTTGAGGATTCTTGGAAGAAGAAGTGTATAGGTTGGTGTGAGTTGCTTTTGAGGTAAGTACAAACCCTACCTTATTGCATACCTTTATACGATCTTGAGACTTAACACATTTGATTGTAAATGTGTTAAGTAATCTATTGCATTGTTGATGCATATTAATAATGTATGTTGAAGATTCTAAAGATATGATGAAATATGAAATGTATGTGCAATGCAATTGGTTATGATGAATACTTCAATGATGAGTTGTTTTAATGTGAATTGAGATAATTGAGGCATGTTTACCTAGATGATGATGTTCAATGTAATTGATTATGTATGCTCTATTGATGAGATGTGAAGCCATTGTTGTTGGCTATAATGATGCAAATGAGATGATTGAGGCATGGATGCCTAAATGATTATGAGAAAATGAGAATGAAATTGATAATGAGTTAATGAATGAATTGTGTGTCTAATGTGTTATTCCATTTTCAGAGTTTTGTTGTTGGTGGCATGCCTATAGTAACAATCTCTTGAAGTTAGGTTGGGCTTGAACCTTGAAGCCAAGTTGGGTTGAAGTTTAGCATGCTTAACTCCCCTTGAAGCTTGGTTGGGTCTAGTCCTTGAAGCCTAATTGAGATGTTACAACCCTTGAAGCTAGGTTGGGATTGGTTCTTGAAGCCAAGTTGGGTTGATACTTAGCATGCTTTGTTCCCCTTAAAGCTTGGTTGAGCCTAATCCTTGAAGCCTAGTTGGGATAATGATAATGATACATGTGATAATTAAACCAAAACATTAACTCTGAAAGTTGAATGGCATATTAGTGTCTTTTGGGCCCATGCTTGTCTTTGTTTTAGTATGAATTATGGAGTGAGGTATAATGTTATGAGATGATTATAATACCTAAGTAACTTACTAAAAATGAATGTGGTTTGGAAAGCTATGTTGAGTAATGAAACTATGAAGATACAACATGATGTGTAAAATGTGTATGGATGTGGAAAATTGTGAATATTACCTTATGAATGTTTTGATAAATTATTGAATAATGCAAGGTTGTGAAATATAATATTCTTTTGAATTATTTTTGAAACTTGATTGTATGACATTGGCATTGCATTGAAGCATAATATTATTGTAGTTTGTATCACTAAGCCGTTGGCTTAGCGTGATTGTGGTTCATCGTGCAGGTGATAGGGAAGAACCAGAGAGTTCCTCTAGGCCAAGTAGAGTCTAGATTCTGAATTGTGGATAGTGGGCTTAAAGATCAAAGACTGACTGCCAAACATGTATAAACTTTATGCTTTGTAAAACTTGAGTTTTGATGTATATGTATTTGTAAATACTGTTATATTTTCCGTTGTGTATTAAATGAACGTTTTTAGCTATTGTATTATATTATAACTTAAATGTTTAAATTTTCTTATATTATTGTAAAGGAATGATTTATGTATTTTGTAAACAGTAGCATTTCTATATTCAGTATACGTATATTACAGATATGATGATATGTAGTGTGCGTATACGGGGTTTAGGGGTGTTACAATTTGAGTGAGTTTGTCTACAAGTAGGAACACCTTAATTAAACAGTCACAAACTTGCAATAACTATCACTATTTGTCATTAAGTGTGCACTAATTGACACAACTATTTTTTTAAACACACCCTATTTCTCCCTTAGCTTGTATATGTAGACCATTCTAAAATTGAGAAACATTTGGTTGACTTTGCCAGTTTAAAATTCTTAATTAAATAGTCATTAACTCTCACCCGACTGCCACTAACTGTTTTTATAAATGCTCTCTAATTATCCCTTAGATAGTGTATGTTTGTGAATCTAATTTGAGAATTATTTGATTGCGTTGGTATGCAGGCGGGAAAGCCTTAAGTAAATAGTCACTAACTGGCAATAACTATCACTTGTTGTCACTAAGTGTGCCCTAATGGACACAAACTACTTTTGTAAACAGTCCCTATTTTTCCCCTAGCTAGTATATGTAGACCATTCTAAATTTAAGAATCATTTGATTGACTTTGTATGTCAGTTGGAAACTCTTGATTAAATAGCCACTAACTCTCACTAACTATCACTAACATTTATTAACTCTCACCCAGCTATCCCTAATTGCTTTTGTAAATACTCTCTATATCTCTCTTAGATAGTTCATGTTTGTGGATCTAAATTTGAGAATCATTTGATTGAGTTCCTATATAGGCAAAAAATAGTTAAGTAAAGAGTCACTATCTGACACTAACTATAACTAACTATCAGTAAGTGTGCATTAACTAACACAAACTATCTTTGTAAACACTCCCTATTTCTCCCTTAGCTAGTATATGTTGACCACTATTAATTTGAGATGCATTTGATTGACTTCTTATGTTGGTTAGAAATTCTTGATTAAATAGTCAATAACTCTCACTAACGATCACTTATTGTCATTAACTCTCACCCAACTACCACTAACTGCTTTTGTAAATACTCCCTAATTCTCCTTTAGATAGTGTATGTTTGTGGATCTAAATTGGTGAACCATTTGGTTGAGTTGTTATGCAGGAAGGAAATCCTTAATTATATAGTCCCTAATTGGCACTAACTATTACTAATTATATAGTCCCTTTTCCAATCTGAAGATAAGAAGACACAACCATGAAAATTCAAGACTTGGCCGTGTCCCATTCTAAGGAAGAAAGGAGAAGATTACGCAGTGTTGAACATGTTCATTCCTCTTGGCCATATCCAAGAGGAGATTTAGGAGACACAACCAAGACAAACTAAAAAAGTAGCCATGTGTGCACAAGATAAGAGACATACGTGTTTCACTTTTAAAAGATTCTTTAGACAGATTTAAGAGTAGAATGGAGAAAATGTTTTAAAAATGAGCTGGAAGGTAGATAAGTGAAGGTGGAGAGAATATGTAACACCCCCACATCCAATACATACACACTACATACACCACAATGTAGTATACATGTATCGAATATAGAAATGCTATGGATTTTCTTAACATTCAAAAAAAACATTTTATATAATATTGTCATCTTTCTCAATATACATTATAGATAATAAGTAATCAATTTGTAATACAAAACCAAATAGATATATTTACATTTAGTTAATACACAGCGGAATTTTATAAAATATTTACATGTATAAACTCTTTCAAATCCATGTTTATAGTTATACATATATTTACATTAAAACCAATATTTTACAAAACATAAAAGAAATATACATGATTGGCAAGTCTCTTCTGATCTTTAAGTTCCAAATCAACACTTCAACGTCTACTCTCACTCGGTCTCGAAGAACCTTCAGGTTCAACTCTATCAACTCTATCACCTGCGCGATTAAACACTATCGCGCTAAGCCAAGGGCTTAGTAAGATAAAACATGCTAATGGTATGCTTTAATGTAATGCAATGCCACATATGTTACTGATAAGATCAACATCATAAATATAAAGTTAACCACATAATTATGCATTTCACAAATCATAGTCATATGAGCATACCACATTTCAACATCTTTCCACATTCATCATTAATCAATTATACTCAATATACAACATCTCATTTCATTAACTCATAACGTTATTTAGGACATTCATATAACCTTGACACCTATGGGCCCAACAAGTATTTAATACGATATTCAGAGTTCAGAGTTACTGCTTTGGTTCATAATCACAATAATCACGCCCGTAGGCAATATATATACATGTATCTCAATCCATGGATAGTGTAACAGACCCAGTCTCTTGGACCATCAACTCAACACATATGGGAGATCCTCAACCCGGCAAGACTGTTACAAATCATATATCTCATATTCACAATTCTCATAGTGTAACAGACCCAGTCTCTTGGACCATCAACTCAACACATATGAGGAGATCCTCAACCCGGCAAGACTGTTACCTTTCATCATTTCTTAGGCATGCCACCCAAATCCAGAACTCTGAAACTGAATAACATATTAAACAAACAATTCATTTATTATATAGTTACCATTTCCATTCTCAAATTCTCATCACATTTAGGCAAACATGCCTTCTTTCTTTCCATATCATCATCATAGCCAATCACAATGGCTTTGATATAGCATTTCAATATACATTACTCATGAAACACATAACCATTCACAATGCATAACATAACATTGTTCAATCTCAACAATGCAATTAAGGCAAAGGATAATTTATATCATTCATAGCTTTAAGATCTTCCATATGCATTTGTTTAGGTCAATCATTGTTTAAATGTGTTTAAGTTTAGGTTAAAGTACCAACTTACCTTAAAAGGACCAAAACAATGCAAATAGAACAAAGTATAAAAACCCTAACCCACACATTTGAGGGACACGGGCAGCCACTTGAGGGACACGGCCAAGCTTGTGGCCGTGTCTCTCAACCTAAATTGACAGTAGGCAACACGGGCAAGGGACACGGCCAAGCTTGTGGCCGTGTCTCTCAACCAACAAATCACAGCAGCAGACACGGGCATAGGACACGGCCAAGCTTGTGGCCGTGTCTCCCAACACCAAAATCCAGTAGTGAACACGGGCACTAGACACGGCCGTGTCTCTCTCAAAGCAATCTAACACGCCCAAAATCACTTGGCTTGGCCGTGTCTCTCTTTTGTTTTGGCCGTGTCACTCAAATACACAACCCTAAAAATGGCCAACACCCTTCTAAAAGCATTTACACCCTTTTTACACAACAATCATCTCATTCAAATGGATACAATTCATGTTATAAACACATATCTTACATATTCACCCTAGTAATCACAATACCCATACATTAAATTCATACCAAACCAAAACCCTAAAAATACAACATCACTCCTATTTTCTCAAAATCAATCTCCACCTACTTACCATCTTCAATCCAAAACCATTAATAATTAACTCTTTGGCTTATAATCAAATTCAACACATTACAACCACATCAAATCATCATATCAACAAATCACAACTTCTTTTATACCCAACTTCAAAACTTACAAAGGAAAAACAAGAGATTTCTTACCTTAAATTATAACACTTCTTGAATCAACACTTGATCACTTCAATCTTCCTACAATTGGAGCTTACTCTTCAAAGTCTTCTCTTTGTCTCTTTGCTTTCCCTTTGTCTACGAAAAATCAGCCAAAATGGAAAAGAAGAAGAAAATACATGGAGGAAATAAAGTCAACACCACTTTAAATCTCCACCAAGAGATTTTATCCAAGCAATTACCAAAATGCCCTCAATCAAATAACTAACCTTTTGTCTCATCTAAGCCCTTATATGTAATTGCACATTCCACAAAAATATCTTCTTGCATTGACTCTATATTTGACCAATTTATATGTTATATATATCATCATATACACAACATATACATTTGTCTCTAAACCCTATTTCTTTCCCCAAAACACACATATGCACAAATATACATTTTCCAATATATACCAACAACAACAATAACAACAACATAACAACATAATCAAAACTTCTAGGGCATTAATGAGGATATTACAATTCTCCCCCTCTAAAAAGAAATTTCGTCCTCGAAATTTCCTGAAATCAGCTCTGAAACAACTGAGGATATTGCTCTCGCATGGTTTGCTCATTTTCCCAAGTTGCTTCTTCTTTCCCATGGTTCTTCCATAGAACCTTCACAAGAGGCACTCTCTTGTTTCTCAACTCTTTCACTTCACGTGCCAAGATAGCAACCAGTTCCTCTTCAAATGTCAAGTCTGGGCTCACTTCAATAGATTCAACTGGCAACACATGAGATGGATCCGACCTGTACCTCCTCAACATAGAAACATGAAATACATTATGAATACAATCCAACTCAGGTGGCAAAGCAAGCCGATAAGCAACTGGCCCAACTCTTTCCTACACTTCATACGGTCCAATGAATCAAGGATTCAATTTCCCTTTCCGACCGAACCTCAATATTGTAACACCCCGATACCCCATATAAATATTGTACATATACCAGGTACACATACAATATGTATATAGAGTATAAGAATGTCACTTTTCATCACCATTATAACTCCTTACTTTAATTTTTAAAACCATAATACATTTAAATCATATGAAAGTATTTACAAAATGGTTATTTTTATCATGGTAATACATAAATATAAGTTACATTGTTTCTTCCAAAGATTCATTTATACAAATGAATACATTCTTATGAAAATACAGTATAATTACATGCATGCACCACCATCTAGTTGGTCTCGAACTACACTTGTCCTCGTTGTGACATAGTAGCTTATCTCCAGCTTCATCACCTATATACCTGCGCGATTAAGATAACCGCGCTAAGCTCGAAAGCTTAGTAGTACAAGTAACCATTAAAATATACAATATAAAGGAAACATACCTCATATGTTTAGTCTCATGTTTTAACATTTTCTTACTCTGTTTTCCCCTTTTTCAATGCATTCTTCATATAATCCTATTAACCTTATAGAGGATATACATATACACATATAACATAACCATCAAACATAATTCAATAAATTGATAGAACCTTCATATTATGATACTTACCAATTTCACCTCATACATATCATATATATCATTTTATACTTTATAATCGCATATCGCATATAACTTCACAAACCATATCTCCTTTCAATAATTCATGTATGTTATATAATCATATCACTAACCACAATTCATCATTCACAACTCACATTTCCAACAAAGGCAACATAAATCCCATTACTCATTTATTTCAACTTGTATATACATCACATTAACAACAAAGACAGACTCGGGCCCAAAAGACACTAATATGTCATTCAAAGTTTAGAGTTAATGCTTTGGTTTTGTTATCACATTTATCAATATCATATACCCAACTAGGCTTCAAGGATTAAGTTCAACCAAGCTTCAAGGGGAGCAAAGCATGCTAAGCTTCTACCCAACTTGGCTTCAAGAACTAACCCAACCTAGCTTCAAGGGTGGTAACATCTCAATTAGGCTTCAAGGATTCAATCCAACCTAACTTCAAGAGATTGTTACACTTATTAGGCATGCCACCAACAACAAAACTCTGAAAATGAATAACACATTAGTCACACAATTCATTTATTATTTCATTATCAATTTCATTCTTATTCTCATCATCATTTACATCATCATAGCCAACCACAATGGCATCATTTAGGCAAAACATGCCTCATTTATCTCATTCTCAATATCATAGCCAACCACAATGGCTTTATACATCATCACCTCTCAATTTACATTTCATATTCCATCACAATATCACATTTCATAGTTCACCACAATATCACATTATCACATTTCATAGTTCATCACAATATCACATTATCACATTTCATAGTTCATCACAATATCACATTATCACATTTCATAGTTCATCACAATATCACATTATCACATTTCATAGTTCATCACAAAATCACATTATCACATTTCATAGTTCATCTTTGATATTTATATACATAATCATTCATTACTCAAGTATGCACAATCAATTGCATTACCATATAAATTGGAATACACATCATACAAATCATATCCTCACATCTTTCACATTTCATAACATATATATATTGAATGCCTTCACATCTTATATGTATTAATGTATTATCATATCTCTTATCTTTTCATTGCGTATACAATATTAATATTTATTTTAACAATATACTTATATGCAATCCAATAGGGTTTTGTACTTACCTCTAAAGAACTCACTCCCATATAACTTCTCTTCCATAGATCTTTCAATACTTGGATTAGGGCAATTCCATCTCTTAAAACCTAATCCAAAAGTAATCATACACACTCACTTAGAAATACACATGAGGTAATACAAATAAGAATCAATTAGGGCAAACTCAACACATGACACGCTCATCAACACGGGCGTGTTCCTGATCGTGCCCTAACTCCACAACACAGAAACATTGACACGCTCATAACCACAGGCGTGTCACTGGGCGTGTAATACATTCTGTATCTCAAAAACATCAACACGTCCAATCAACAAGAGCGTGCTCATGGCCGTGTCAATTCTCCAAACTCACAGTAGCTATGACACGCTCAATAACACGGGCGTGTTACTGGTCGTGTCAATTCTACTGCCACACAGAACTTATGACACGCTCAATAACATGGGCGTGTCACTGCTCGTGCTACCAACTCCAGAAAACAGAACCAATGACACGCCTAACAAACTGGCCGTGTCTCTGGGCGTGTCCGACTAAAAACCCAGATTCCGGTCAACACACAACAACATCCAACAATACCCATCTTTTTATCATTACTCACTTCAAACAATCTTCATCAAACACACCCAAAAACCATAACAAACTTACCAAAACATCAACAACACTCAAAACACACACCAATCATCATTATAAACTTCATTCATATACCAATTTATCAAATCCCCAAATTTCATTAAACTCAACCCTTATTCAACAATTCATCATCATCTTCACAAATAATCATATTATCATCATCCAATTACCAAATCAACACATATATATACTTAAATCTTTCAATATCATCATCATCACACATCAACCATACCAAACCCAACTCAAACAATGAAAATCAATTTAAAGAAATAAATACTTACTTGAATCCTTTATCAAATCTTCATCTCTATCATCAAATCTCTTGAATTCCTTAAGAAATTTGGTAAGAAAATCACATCTTTCTCTCTTTCTCTCTCTCTCTCTCTCTCTCTCTCTCTCTCTCGGCCAAGAAGAACGAAGAAGACGAAGAAGGAGTAGAAGGAAGAAGAAGTTTCTACTTCTTTCCTTTGTCCTTATCCAAATATATATATATATATATATAATAATAATAATAATAATAATAACAATGACAATAACAATAACAATAGTAATAATAATAATAATACTTTAAATCTCCACCACATATTCTTTCTTTGATTTTCTTCTTCTCTTTTCTTTTTGTCTTTATTATTATTATTATTATTTAGTTATACAAATATATATACAACTCACTTATCCTTCACCATTATATATATATCCCATGTATATGTGATGTATATGTATATGTCTTACATATATTATCCTTATATTTCACATATACACATATACATTAAATCCAAATACAACAACAATAACTCCAAAACTCTTAGGGTCTATTCCGGGATATTACAATTCTCTCCCCCTAAAAAAAAAATTTCGTCCTCGAAATTACTCAGTACAATAACATTCCATTCTTACCAATACACCATTTAAAATTTTCATCAAATCACATAGTTTGCACTCTCCCCCTTAGAGTCAATTATATTATTCAATTCCACAACTTGTCACGATAAAAATCTTTATACCTTATTACATTCTCATCCAATATTCAAAATAACTCATTATACTCTCAAATACCTTATCTATATGCAAAAATTCAATCATCCTTTAACATACTTATGTTACATTCCATTATTACATTCAAAATATTTTATCACTTCATCTCTTTATAACTATTCTCTTAACTTTAACTTTCAAGATCATAAACTTATATCTTAATATTAATTATCCCATCATTACAATTATCCTTACAAACAAACATTTATCAAACCTTCATTGATAATAATATTCTTATTTCTCATACACTTCATTCCTTCTCTAGTATTTTCTCACTTAACATCAATATTAATACAATGCTTTTGAACTTACTTTACAGGAAATCAACTTCTCCCCTTTTCTCATCATTAAAATTGATATAATTCAATTAATTCATGTCCGTTCATCTATCAAAATTTTACATTGTATACATCATTATTTATCTCTTATGCCTTTAGCACAACCATACATATTAAATCTCAATAATAATTCACAATTATAGCAAAAATCCAGATCAATTGATTTATTCTCCACAATATCTTAACATCATAATCTTGTTTGATTCAAATCAATAGTTCACTTATCTAAATTTATCATGAATAACCATCCACTTTAATTTATCTTTCAATATACACATAGTTTATCTTTCATTATCTCAATACAATTCCACCAAAATTCATAATTATCTCATACCATGCTTATCATTCATAGTTTACTCACTCAAATATTAAACCCATCCACTTATTCACCGTATACCATAAACATAATCAATATAGCTCTCAAACACATTCTGCAATCTTCTTTCATTATCATCTTCTCACTTATCATATCATTACTATATTAACAATAATTACCTTTTTCTCACATTACTCATAACTTAAAGTATTTCCACAATTCTCTTTCTGTCTTTTCTTTTCCAGAATTATAACCAAATTGCTAACACAAAAACCATAAAATACACTTCATCAATCATAACCGTTAATCATGTTTCTAGAAACATAATTATCAATCTTACCAAAGTAGTATTACAGTTATACTTTCTTAGTCTCAATTCTGTGGATAACAAAGTTAATCGGCCAAATACCATAAATACACTATATGGCCATAGGAGATTAATGATCACATCTGAAACTTATAAATCAATATTGTTCCTCTATTATTTTATTTCCAACTTTCCAATTATACTACTAAGTTGCATCACAAATATAATATCTCCATTCTCCAAACTTTACTACATCCAAAATTAACATATGTCAACTCTATCTCAACACAATTTACTCTTAATTATTTGATCACCATTTGCATGTCTCATATACAACAATATTATCCTTAACCTCTCCTTCACACATCATTCAATCTTATACAGATCTTACATAAATTTCATTCTTTATACTTTCTTTTTCCCTTATAATTTCTTATTAAATTTATATACACAGAACATTTCCTCACACAAATACTTTGGCTCATAACATTTATGATAGCCAAATTCAGTTATTATCATAACAATATTACTGTCCACCATTTCCCAAATTAATCCTTATTTCCATAACCATTTCACTATCCAACATTTCTTAAGTTTATTCTTATTTTCATTTCATCACATACTCTTTACGTCAATCAAGGCCTAATCTCTCTTAGGTCCACTACTACATGCAATGTCATTTCCAATATACATCAAATATGCAATTATATAACACATCCATAGATCACATTCACAATGTGATTTACTTTCCACATTTCTTACATTTTACAATTACATTCATATCAAAAACTCATTCCACATTTTCTATACATGTATACACATAATCATACAATGATATTTAATTCCTCTTTTACATATTTTCAACACAATTTAACATTTTACTATTCCGTGAACAACATCATTTTTATCCCTTTTTGACATGACTTAAGTTGTTTATCAACCCAGCACATATACATTATCACCATGATATTACTTCACAAAATCTTAGTCACGCTACTAAGGTGACATCTCTCTCACATATATTTTTAAATGCATTAGTATACCATCTATACATCCATTTGTTTATTCTTCAACACATATATATATATATATATATATTACTCACATATCTATACACATGTACATTACATCCACTCATATATACATTGGGCTCAATAATCTCTTTATACTCTCCAAGTCTAATTATGACAAATCTCAATTTCTTAAATCCACATTGATCCATCCCATTTCTTACTGTCAATATTATCCCATGACCTAGTTTTGCTCAGGTTTGTCAATGCAAGCATAATCATTCTCATACTATCAATCACATTATTCAATTTAATAGTACTCTCATATACAGTAATATTCATTCCACAAGCTCATGGGTTTAACTTACATTAAGATTATCAATACTCAAATAGTCTTTACCCAAATTCCATTAACACTATAATTTCACAACTTA
The DNA here is from genome assembly GCA_947685225.1 of Garcia nutans. Taxonomy (NCBI): domain Eukaryota; kingdom Viridiplantae; phylum Streptophyta; class Magnoliopsida; order Malpighiales; family Euphorbiaceae; genus Garcia; species Garcia nutans. Next base: position 35,423,790 of record CANTUV010000059.1, read on the forward strand.
CTACTTTACTTAAACTTCCATTCACTCATCTTATGTTCTTAATATCAACTTAAAAAAAAAACATCTTATATATACACATTACAAAACAACCTCAAAGTATATTCTTTTCACAAATATTAAAGCTCATTTCCAAAAATCTAATTATCACATCTTTCCACCATTAATATGAGCTTTAAGAACACTCAAGCGTATCACATTTCTAACATTAAAATCACAATGTTTGCATTTAAAACAGCAATGCAACAACACCATTATATTTCCTTATTTAACCAACATCATCTCTTTTTCTTTTAAAAACTTTAACTTTACATATTCAAATCATAAATGGTCAAACTTTGTCTATACCCATCAACTCATTCAATATACCACCATACTCTCTTCATTTAAATAACATAACTTTCAATATTCACAATTTGACATTATTTCCTCTGTCTAGCAAACTCAACATAAACTTTCTTATAAAGAGGTTTAAAGTATAGAAGAAAGAGTACATACTCTTATCTTAATTTGATTTTCAACTCATTTCCAACTTTATTTTCCTTTCCATTTCTTTATTTTTCAATTCATATTATGTCATAAATAATATTACTCATAAACATCAATATTACATTCCATGTTGCACATGACATAACATTTTTCATATGTCTCATCAACATGCATATTTCACATTACATTTCGTAATTCATTTCTCATAAATAATTAGGCACTATGCCTCAATTATAATTCATTTCCAACATCATTGCCAACAATCATGGTTTCTTCTCACATCAACATAGTATACACATATATCATCAACTATATTAAACATCTCATGTAACACAAATATTTTACAAATCATATTATGCCACATCCGAGACCAACCTAGGTGTTAATGCATGTGCATGTATCAAAATTTTCATTCTTTTTATTTTCATTTATCATCATTTTTTTTTAAACTTTTCTTTGTAAATTTACTTAGGCCAAGAATCTCGAAACTTAAGCTCTGATACCAAAATAATTGTAACACCCCGATACCCCATATAAATATTGTACATATACCAGGTACACATACAATATGTATATAGAGTATAAGAATGTCACTTTTCATCACCATTATAACTCCTTACTTTAATTTTTAAAACCATAATACATTTAAATCATATGAAAGTATTTACAAAATGGTTATTTTTATCATGGTAATACATAAATATAAGTTACATTGTTTCTTCCAAAGATTCATTTATACAAATGAATACATTCTTATGAAAATACAGTATAATTACATGCATGCACCACCATCTAGTTGGTCTCGAACTACACTTGTCCTCGTTGTGACATAGTAGCTTATCTCCAGCTTCATCACCTATATACCTGCGCGATTAAGATAACCGCGCTAAGCTCGAAAGCTTAGTAGTACAAGTAACCATTAAAATATACAATATAAAGGAAACATACCTCATATGTTTAGTCTCATGTTTTAACATTTTCTTACTCTGTTTTCCCCTTTTTCAATGCATTCTTCATATAATCCTATTAACCTTATAGAGGATATACATATACACATATAACATAACCATCAAACATAATTCAATAAATTGATAGAACCTTCATATTATGATACTTACCAATTTCACCTCATACATATCATATATATCATTTTATACTTTATAATCGCATATCGCATATAACTTCACAAACCATATCTCCTTTCAATAATTCATGTATGTTATATAATCATATCACTAACCACAATTCATCATTCACAACTCACATTTCCAACAAAGGCAACATAAATCCCATTACTCATTTATTTCAACTTGTATATACATCACATTAACAACAAAGACAGACTCGGGCCCAAAAGACACTAATATGTCATTCAAAGTTCAGAGTTAATGCTTTGGTTTTGTTATCACATTTATCAATATCATATACCCAACTAGGCTTCAAGGATTAAGTTCAACCAAGCTTCAAGGGGAGCAAAGCATGCTAAGCTTCTACCTAACTTGGCTTCAAGAACTAACCCAACCTAGCTTCAAGGGTGGTAACATCTCAATTAGGCTTCAAGGATTCAATCCAACCTAACTTCAAGAGATTGTTACACTTATTAGGCATGCCACCAACAACAAAACTCTGAAAATGAATAACACATTAGTCACACAATTCATTTATTATTTCATTATCAATTTCATTCTCATTCTCATCATCATTTACATCATCATAGCCAACCACAATGGCATCATTTAGGCAAAACATGCCTCATTTATCTCATTCTCAATATCATAGCCAACCACAATGGCTTTATACATCATCACCTCTCAATTTACATTTCATATTCCATCATAATATCACATTTCATAGTTCACCACAATATCACATTATCACATTTCATAGTTCATCACAATATCACATTATCACATTTCATAGTTCATCACAATATCACATTATCACATTTCATAGTTCATCACAATATCACATTATCACATTTCATAGTTCATCACAATATCACATTATCACATTTCATAGTTCATCTTTGATATTTATATACATAATCATTCATTACTCAAGTATGCACAATCAATTGCATTACCATATAAATTGGAATACACATCATACAAATCATATCCTCACATCTTTCACATTTCATAACATATATATATTGAATGCCTTCACATCTTATATGTATTAATGTATTATCATATCTCTTATCTTTTCATTGCGTATACAATATTAATATTTATTTTAACAATATACTTATATGCAATCCAATAGGGTTTTGTACTTACCTCTAAAGAACTCACTCCCATATAACTTCTCTTCCATAGATCTTTCAATACTTGGATTAGGGCAATTCCATCTCTTAAAACCTAATCCAAAAGTAATCATACACACTCACTTAGAAATACACATGAGGTAATACAAATAAGAATCAATTAGGGCAAACTCAACACATGACACGCTCATCAACACGGGCGTGTTCCTGATCGTGCCCTAACTCCACAACACAGAAACATTGACACGCTCATAACCACAGGCGTGTCACTGGGCGTGTAATACATTCTGTATCTCAAAAACATCAACACGTCCAATCAACAAGAGCGTGCTCATGGCCGTGTCAATTCTCCAAACTCACAGTAGCTATGACACGCTCAATAACACGGGCGTGTTACTGGTCGTGTCAATTCTACTGCCACACAGAACTTATGACACGCTCAATAACATGGGCGTGTCACTGCTCGTGCTACCAACTCCAGAAAACAGAACCAATGACACGCCTAACAAACTGGCCGTGTCTCTGGGCGTGTCCGACTAAAAACCCAGATTCCGGTCAACACACAACAACATCCAACAATACCCATCTTTTTATCATTACTCACTTCAAACAATCTTCATCAAACACACCCAAAAACCATAACAAACTTACCAAAACATCAACAACACTCAAAACACACACCAATCATCATTATAAACTTCATTCATATACCAATTTATCAAATCCCCAAATTTCATTAAACTCAACCCTTATTCAACAATTCATCATCATCTTCACAAATAATCATATTATCATCATCCAATTACCAAATCAACACATATATATACTTAAATCTTTCAATATCATCATCATCACACATCAACCATACCAAACCCAACTCAAACAATGAAAATCAATTTAAAGAAATAAATACTTACTTGAATCCTTTATCAAATCTTCATCTCTATCATCAAATCTCTTGAATTCCTTAAGAAATTTGGTAAGAAAATCACATCTTTCTCTCTTTCTCTCTCTCTCTCTCTCTCTCTCTCTCTCTCTCGGCCAAGAAGAACGAAGAAGACGAAGAAGGAGTAGAAGGAAGAAGAAGTTTCTACTTCTTTCCTTTGTCCTTATCCAAATATATATATATATATATATAATAATAATAATAATAATAACAATGACAATAACAATAACAATAGTAATAATAATAATAATACTTTAAATCTCCACCACATATTCTTTCTTTGATTTTCTTCTTCTCTTTTCTTTTTGTCTTTATTATTATTATTATTATTTAGTTATACAAATATATATACAACTCACTTATCCTTCACCATTATATATATATCCCATGTATATGTGATGTATATGTATATGTCTTACATATATTATCCTTATATTTCACATATACACATATACATTAAATCCAAATACAACAACAATAACTCCAAAACTCTTAGGGTCTATTCCGGGATATTACAAATATCTTCTTCCAAGGAGATACTTTCAAAAATACCTTATCTCCAACATCAAACTCAATGTCTCTCCTTTTCAGATCTGCATAAGACTTCTGTCGGTCTGAAGCTGCTTTTAACCTGCCTCGAATCAACTTCACTTTCTCTTCAGTTTCTTGAATCAAATCAGGACCAACCAACTTATTATCTCCAAGCTCATTCCAACAAAGAGGTGTCCTACACCGTCTAGCATACAATGCTTCAAACGGTGCCATACCAATGCTGGATTGGTGACTGTTGTTGTAAGCAAACTCCACAAGAGGTAGAAATCTATCCCAACTTCCAGAGAAATCGATGACACAGCTTCTCAACGTGTCCTCAATAATCTGTATCACCCTCTCTGACTGCCCATCCGTCTGTGGATGAAAAGCAGTGCTGAAGTGCAGTCGAGAACCCAAAGCACTATGCAAACTCTTCCAAAACCTTGAAGTAAACCTGGGATCTCGATCAGACACTAAAGAAGTTGGAACACCATGTAATCTCACAATCTCATGGATATACAACTCAGCCAATCTCTCCAAAGAGTAATCCATCCGAACCGGAAGGAAATGAGCTGTCTTGGTCAATCTATCCACAATCACCCATATAGCATCATGCTTCTTTTGTGTCAATGGCAAACCAGACACAAAATCCATTGTCACTCTATCCCACTTCCATTCAGGCACTGACAACGGCTGAAGCAACCCAGTTGGAACTTGATGCTCTGCTTTTACCTTCTGACATGTGAGACATTTCGATACAAACTTAGCAATGTCTCTCTTCAATCCCATCCACCAGTAATGCTGTCTCAAGTCATGATACATCTTTGTATTACCTGGATGCATAGCAAACACTGACTGATGTGCTTCTTCTAAAATGATCTTCTTCAAATCAGCATCATCGGGTACACACAATCTGTTCTTATACCAGAGACTCCCATCACCTCTCACTACAAAATCTCTACCTTTTCCACTCTGACAATCTGAAACAATCTTCTGAATCTTCTTATCAGCCAACTGAGCCTCCCTAATCTAATCCAACAAAACTGGTTTCACTTGTAACTGTGCCAACAATGCACCATCATCACAAACTACAAAATTAGCACACAATGCTCTCAACTCAACAAGCAACGAGAGCGAGTACACAGTCAACCCTGCTAAAGACTTCCGACTCAAGGCATCAGCAACAACATTTGCTTTACCTGGATGATAATCAATCAAACAGTCGTAGTCTTTAATCAATTCCAACCATCTCCTATGAAGAAGATTGAGTTCTTTCTGAACACCCAAATACTTTAAACTCTTATGATCAGTGTAGATAAAACATTTCTCCCCAAACAGATAGTGGCGCCAAATCTTCAATGCAAACACAATGGCTGCCAACTCCAAATCATGAGTAGGATAATTAAGCTCATGCGGTTTCAACTGTCGAGATGCATAAGCTATAACTTTACCTTCTTGCATCAACACACACCCCAAACCACTATGTGAAGCATCACTAAAAATCACATATGGTTTGCCTTCCACAGGTAAAGTAAGAACAGGCGCTTGCGTCAACATATCTCTCAACTGCTTAAAACTAGCCTGACACTGATCTGTCCATACAAATCTCACTCCCTTACGAAGCAATCTAGTGAGTGGAGTAGCTATCAAAGAAAATCCTTTCACAAACCGCCGATAATAGCCTGCCAAACCCAGAAAACTTCTAACTTCAGTTACAGACTTGGGTGGACTCCAATTCAATATAGCTTCAACTTTGCTCGGATCAACTCTAATGCCTTCTGCTGAAACAATATGTCCGAGAAAAGCGACTTGATCTAACCAGAACTCACACTTCGACAATTTGGCAAATAACTGCTTCTCTCTCAAAATCTGCAACACAATCCGCAGATGCATATCATGTTCCTCTTCATTCCGCGAATACACCAGTATATCATCAATGAAGACCACTACAAACTGATCTAAATAGGGCCTAAACACCCTATTCATCAAATCCATAAAAGCTGCAGGTGCATTCGTCAGACCAAAAGGCATAACTAAAAACTCATAATGCCCATACCTGGTCCAAAAAGCGGTCTTCGGAACATCTTCAGCTCTGACTCTCAGCTGATGGTACCCAGATCTCAGATCAATTTTAGAAAACACAGCTGCACCCTTCAACTGATCAAAGAGATCATCAATTCTAGGCAAAGGATATTTATTTTTAATAGTCACCTTGTTCAATTGCCTATAATCGATGCACAATCTCATAGTACCATCTTTCTTCTTCACAAATAGCACAGGAGCTCCCCACGGAGAAACACTGGGGCGAATAAATCCTTTATCCAACAACTCCTGTAATTGCACTTTCAATTCCCTCAATTATGCTGGTACCATTCTATACGGAGTAATAGAGATAGGAGTGGTACCAGGCAACAATTCGATACCAAACTCCACCTCTCTCTCAGGAGGCAATCCTGGCAACTCCTCTGGAAAAACATCTGGGAACTCAGCAACTGTGGCAATACTATCAATAGGAGAACCTCTTACTCTAGTATCTACCACATGAGCAAGATAGGCTTCACACCCCTTTCTAATCAATCTCCTGGCTGTAACAGCTGAAACAAACAAAGATGCTAGCTGTTCCTGTTCATTAGATACTATCACTTCTCTACCATCAGCAGTTCTCAAAGAAACAATTTTCTTTTTACAATCCACCACAGCTCCATGCCTCGATAGCCAATCCATGCCTAGGATCACATCATATTCCTTAAATGGCATCTCAATCAAATCCCTAAGGAACTCCTCACCCTGCACCACTACTGCACTATCTTTGTGCACCTTACTAACAATCACGCTATGCCCTAAGGGATTTGTCACTAACACATCAAATCCTAGGGACTCAGCATGCAATTTAAATACAGGCAAAACAGATGCACTAATATATGAATGTGTGGAACCCGGATCAATCAAAGCAAGTACTGAAGTATCAAATAAAGAAAAAGTACCAGCTATGACTGCCGATGCATCTGGCTGCCTCTGCATAACATACATCCTCTGGGAAGATCCAACCTCCTCTGGTCTACCCTCCCTGGATGTAGCACCTCCTCTAGAACTGAACCCTGGTCTACCTCCTCGGCTGGCACCTCTGCCTCCTCTGCCTCCCCTCACACTAGCTCGAGAAGCAGCAGAATCAACTGGCATCTGCTTCTGCCTCTCAGGACAGTCTCTCACAAAGTGGTCAGGTGATCCACACCTGAAACATACCCCTGATCTACTATGCCTCCAACAAACGCCCCCATGTCTTCCACCACACTGATCACACACAGGTAAGGTGGATCTCTGAACTCCAGGAGTAGGAGCACTCGCTACTGAAGCTGCAGGTCTAAATCTCTGCCTCTGGAACTGCACTGACCTACCAGCTGACCTCTGACTCCTACTAACTCTAGGAACAAAGTTTCCTTTACCTCTTTAAACAGAAGAAGACACTGCCTCAAACTGGGGCCTCCTAACCCTAACCTCTTCCTCTGAAGCAGCTGCAATAACTTGAGCTCGCTCTACACTTCGAGCTGCTGCCACTAGCTGGGAGAAATCATGATATCTAGATCCAGCCACTAAGCACATGATAGAGGGCCTCAATCCCTCCTCAAACCTCCGGCATCTATCTATCTCATCAACTATAATACCCCCAGCATACTGACTCAATCGAATAAACTCAACCTCATATTCAGTTACGGTCCGATGATCTTGCTTCAGATCTAGAAACTCTCTTTTCTTCCCATCTTTATACTCCCTTGGAGTATACTTCAATTCAAATTCTCTCAGAAAGTCAGCATATGACAAAGTTGGTGGATCATCCATAGAATGTGGCACTGTCTTCCACCAACTATATGCATCCTTCTGCAACAAGGATCTTGCATAATCAAACTTTTCCTCTGAGGTGGCTTGCAACTGAATAAAGATCCTCTGTACTTTGTCAAGCCACTGTTCTGCTACAGCTGGATCAGTAGTACCTACAAAATCTTCGGCTCCATACTTTCTCAATTTGTCATAGTGCCTCACTGATACCAAAGGCTAAGGGGGTGGTGGCTGTGGTTGTACTGGTGCTTGTCTCATAGCTTCCATCATATGCATAAACCAGGCTGGCGGAACCTCATCACCTACTGGTCTACCCGACACCGAAGCAGGTGCCTCACCAGTACTAACAATCCTAGCTCCATCATCAGGAGCAATACTCTCAGCACTGGCCTCAACCGACTGACTTGAGTGAGGATCCATCAACACCTAACACTGCAAACACAGCAGATTACATCTTATTAAAGATCAGAGACTGCCAATCTCAAACGTATATGTCATTCAAAACTCACTTTTTAAGTAAAAATATTCTTTTTAATACATTTTACCTAGGTTGAGAATCTCAAACCTAGGCTCTGATACCAAAATAATTGAAACACCCCCGCATCCAATACATACACACTACATACACCACAATGTAGTATACATGTATCGAATATAGAAATGCTACGGATTTTCTTAACATTCAAAAAAAACATTTTATATAATATTGTCATCTTTCTCAATATACATTATAGATAATAAGTAATCAATTTGTAATACAAAACCAAATAGATATATTTACATTTAGTTAATACGCAGCGAAATTTTATAAAATATTTACATGTATAAACTCTTTCAAATCCATGTTTATAGTTATACATATATTTACATTAAAACCAATATTTTACAAAATATAAAAGAAATATACATGATTGGCAAGTCTCTTCTGATCTTTAAGTTCCAAATCAACACTTCAACGTCTACTCTCACTCGGTCTCGAAGAACCTTCAGGTTCAACTCTATCAACTCTATCACCTGCGCGATTAAACACTATCGCGCTAAGCCAAGGGCTTAGTAAGATAAAACATGCTAATGGTATGCTTTAATGTAATGCAATGCCACATATGTTACTGATAAGATCAACATCATAAATATAAAGTTAACCACATAATTATGCATTTCACAAATCATAGTCATATGAGCATACCACATTTCAACATCTTTCCACATTCATCATTAATCAATTATACTCAATATACAACATCTCATTTCATTAACTCATAACGTTATTTAGGACATTCATATAACCTTGACACCTATGGGCCCAACAAGTATTTAATACGATATTCAGAGTTCAGAGTTACTGCTTTGGTTCATAATCACAATAATCACGCCCGTAGGCAATATATATACATGTATCTCTATCCATGGATAGTGTAACAGACCCAGTCTCTTGGACCATCAACTCAACACATATGAGGAGATCCTCAACCCGGCAAGACTGTTACAAATCATATATCTCATATTCACAATTCTCATAGTGTAACAGACCCAGTCTCTTGGACCATCAACTCAACACATATGAGGAGATCCTCAACCCGGCAAGACTGTTACCTTTCATCATTTCTTAGGCATGCCACCCAAATCCAGAACTCTGAAACTGAATAACATATTAAACAAACAATTCATTTATTATATAGTTACCATTTCCATTCTCAAATTCTCATCACATTTAGGCAAACATGCCTTCTTTCTTTCCATATCATCATCATAGCCAATCACAATGGCTTTGATATAGCATTTCAATATACATTACTCATGAAACACATAACCATTCACAATGCATAACATAACATTGTTCAATCTCAACAATGCAATTAAGGCAAAGGATAATTTATATCATTCATAGCTTTAAGATCTTCCATATGCATTTGTTTAGGTCAATCATTGTTTAAATGTGTTTAAGTTTAGGTTAAAGTACCAACTTACCTTAAAAGGACCAAAACAATGCAAATAGAACAAAGTATAAAAACCCTAACCCACACATTTGAGGGACACGGGCAGCCACTTGAGGGACACGGCCAAGCTTGTGGCCGTGTCTCTCAACCAACAAATCACAGCAGCAGACACGGGCATAGGACACGGCCAAGCTTGTGGCCGTGTCTCCCAACACCAAAATCCAGTAGTGAACACGGGCACTAGACACGGCTGTGTCTCTCTCAAAGCAATCCAACACGCCCAAAATCACTTGGCTTGGCCGTGTCTCTCTTTTGTTTTGGCCGTGTCACTCAAATACACAACCCTAAAAATGGCCAACACCCTTCTAAAAGCATTTACACCCTTTTTACACAACAATCATCTCATTCAAATGGATACAATTCATGTTATAAACACATATCTTACATATTCACCCTAGTAATCACAATACCCATACATTAAATTCATACCAAACCAAAACCCTAAAAATACAACATCACTCCTATTTTCTCAAAATCAATCTCCACCTACTTACCATCTTCAATCCAAAACCATTAATAATTAACTCTTTGGCTTATAATCAAATTCAACACATTACAACCACATCAAATCATCATATCAACAAATCACAACTTCTTTTATACCCAACTTCAAAACTTACAAAGGAAAAACAAGAGATTTCTTACCTTAAATTATAACACTTCTTGAATCAACACTTGATCACTTCAATCTTCCTACAATTGGAGCTTACTCTTCAAAGTCTTCTCTTTTTATCTTTGCTTTCCCTTTGTCTACGAAAAATCAGCCAAAATGGAAAAGAAGAAGAAAATACATGGAGGAAATAAAGTCAACTCCACTTTAAATCTCCACCAAGAGATTTTATCCAAGCAATTACCAAAATGCCCTCAATCAAATAACTAACCTTTTGTCTCATCTAAGCCCTTATATGTAATTGCACATTCCACAAAAATATCTTCTTGCATTGACTCTATATTTGACCAATTTATATGTTATATATATCATCATATACACAACATATACATTTGTCTCTAAACCCTATTTCTTTCCCCAAAACACACATATACACAAATATACATTTTCCAATATATACCAACAACAACAATAACAACAACATCAACAACATAATCAAAACTTCTAGGGCATAAATGAGGATATTACAGAATAGTGGAGTGAATAATAGGCTGGCACAAGAAAAAGAAATGGATTATTCTTCGAGAAAGGATGAGTTTTTTTTAAGGAGAGGGGCTAGCTCAACGGGAGGACATTTTTTTTGGTGGGTTTTATAGCTCTTAAAAATTAGTTCTACAATGAGTTTAGGATAATTTTTTAGAGTTGAAGAATAGAATTAGCCTTTGATTTTCATTGAACCATTTTTCTAAACAAGATTGGTTTTGCAGGAGCTTTTGGAAGGAGGTTTAAGGATTCTTCAGCAAACTCAAGCAAGGATGGAGGAAGAACAAGAGAAGATCAACTCTAGTGTTCTTCAAACCTGGTTTTTCTATTTCCTAAATTAGATCAATTAATTCATTTCTATAATTTTGTTGATTTGTTATGAACATTAATATTTGAATGGATATTTGTGATTTGTTTTCTATTAAAATGAGTATGTGTTTTGATTTGATGATGATGAACTAAATTAATCTTGCCTAGGATTTGCAATGAGATTTAATTAAATGATTTAATTTAAGTATTTTCCTTAATAAACCTTGTAATGTGAGTTGATTGCATCAGATTGAATGCTAGGTTGATAGATTAGCCACCTATTGATCTCTAGATATTGAATGAAGAACCGAGAGGTGAAATTTGATATTGGAATATTCAACTACCCTAAGAATGAATTAGAAATATAAGTTCTAGGGTTATCTTAATTTGCTAATTCAAAATAATTGGTTGTTGTTAATTCATGAATGTGAAAACTAATGAATTAAAAATCGCTAATTAATCATAAGAACAAATTAAGTTACAACATTATGCTAATGGTAATTTGAGAATTAAACATTTAATTAAATCAAATTGTAAATCCTAGGTATCCTTTTGAAAGTTTCAACTAAACTTGTGCAACATTATTTAGTTTACTTTTAATCTTTGATTTCTTTTACCTATCCATCAACATACACTCAAGCTTAAATATTTTTATTTTAATCAAATTATTATGAACAAACAACTTCCTTGTGAGACGACCTTGGGACAATCACCGTTACTACAATAACCTTGTATGCTTGCGAGAGTAGCTCTGTAGTAGTCTTAAGTAGAGCACAATAAGTTTTTGGCACCATTGTTGGGGAAGGCTATTTAAGTGATAATTTGATTTTTTTAAATTATTTAAATTGTATAAGTGTTTCTTTTGAATTGCCTAGGTGATTTATGCAAGGACGAAAGTCCTAAGGCAATGAACTTGTTCCATTCGTAGAAAATATTCATAAATTCCTAGAATTGAGGAGGTAGATCCTTTGGGACAAGAAGGAGAAGACTTTGAAGAGAAATTCGAAGAAGAAATAAAAATGGTGGAAGCTGAAGAGCAACTCATGAAAGAATTTGCTCGACCAATAATTGGGGTAACTACCTCATGTATACAGTTGAGCAATGCAACAAGAAACTATGAACTATAAAAAAATCATTATAGTATGATGCCCTCCTTTCATGGAATGTCGAATTAAGATCCTCTCAACACTTTCCCTTTGTAAACATTGACTGGAGATGAGCTTATGATGTGGTATTTTCCATACACTTTGAAGGATAGGGCAAAGGCATGGTTGATGACTTTACCAGAAAATTCATTAACCTCATGGACCGAAGTTTATAATAAATTTATTGAAAAATTCTACTCACATCAGAAAACAAAGGAGCTTAGGGGGAATATTGCAACTTTCACACAATTTTGATGGTGAACCATTTCATGAGGCATGGGATCACTTCAAGTCTTTGTTGTTCCAATGCCCTCACCATCATTATCCACAGTAGTTGTTTAACCAATTCTTTTATGATGGGCTCACTCAACAAAGCCAAAATTTAGTTGACAATGCAGCTAGAGGTGCAATGGGAGAGAAAACTGCTGTAGAAACTGTGAGATTGTTTGAAATGTCAGGAGAAAATTCACAACAAAAGAGCATAGGGGAGAGACTCAAAGGAGTTTATGAAATGAACTCCAATTCTGAAATGGCAAGACAGTTAGCAAAATTAACAAGACAAGTTAAGATGCTAAATGCAAAAGGAAGCGCACCCATTCCAAGTCAAGAAGTATGTGCAATATGTGCCATTTCAGGATAGTGTAAATATGTGTTAATTTTGTTTAGAACAGTACCAAGAGGGGCAAGAGCAAGTCAATGCATTAGAAGGTTTCCAACAAAGAGGGAGAAATGATGCATTTCCTAATTCTTAAAATCCCTGTTGGAGAAATCATCCAAACTCCTCTTGGAAAAATCAGCAACAAATGGCGCCTCAATAGTCCTTCTAGTCCTGTCAAAGAGGACCTCACTTTAATGGACAAACTTCAAATCAATAGCAAATAAAGAAACCTACACATGAAGATAATTTGAATGCTTTCATTAAAATTAGCACCTACAATCAGGAGGTGAACAACAAGATATTTGATTCTTTGGAGGCATCACTAATGAAGGTGGAAACTCAAGTTGGTCAATTGGTAAACCAAATTCAAGCGCATCAAAAAGGTAATTTCCAAGCTAACCGGAGCAAGACAAAGCAATCACAGTTTTGAGGAGTGGAAAGGTAATAAATAACAAAATTGGTAATTCTTTGGATGCAGGTACAAATTACTATTGGCATAAAGTAAAAGAAAAGATTGTGAGTGACTTTCTCTTCATATATGAGGCATACAGTTCAATAAAATCACTATTGATGATTCTTACTACCAAATATTTAGTAAATACAAATAAAATTAAAAACTAACTCGTGGAAATGAAAGAGCTAATGGATAAATGAAAATTTGATGAAAAAACTAAATCTTATTAAGCTTCAGGTTGGAAAATCATAGAGGAGAATATAGAAAATGAAAAGAAAAGAGAGAGCATGAGCTAAGGTAGGAGAAGAGCATGAGCTAATGGTAAAAAAATAGTTTTAAGTTTTTGTTTTTTAATGTCTAATGGCATTTTTATCATTTTAGGGTCAACTAAGATTAAGGGAGTCCAAAATATACTAATACTTTTAATAGGAGGTCATTTTAGGTGATTTTCCATTCTTTTAAGAGAATTCTTAATTAGGTTTTCTTTTTCTACTATAAGCTTAATGCAGGTATATAATCTTTCATTAATAGTGATGGTAATACGTCACTTTTTAACTTTTTTTTAATATTTAATAGTTTTTAAGAATTTTTTTTAAAATGTATATCATTTACTATATCTATATATCTAAAAGTGAGCAATTTGAAAATAAAAATTAAAATGTGAGTATTTTTAAATAAAAGAGAAAATTGAATATTTTAAAAATATTTTATTTTTTAGGATGTAAAACAAGCATATCATGAACTAAATAAGATAACCATAGAAACTCACATGTTATAAAGGCTAAGGCATTCAAAAGAATATCAGTAGATGATTGCTTGCTTTTTGGGTTGCCAAAATATCATGGTATCTCCAAGAAAAATGTGAAAATTGATGATAGAACGTCTAATATTAATGCAACTTGCTGAATATGAATCATTGAGATGATGGATTCTTCTTTATGTAGTGAAGTACACGATGTGTTGCCTATATATGTGAAGTAGTTGGTGTTGGAATTATAAATGTGAGAAATTCTACAATAGGAAGAGATGGATTCAGTGAAGGACATATGAGTGAGAATTACTCATAAATCTAATGCTTTAAAATTTTGGATTGGAATATGATGTTAGGTACATAAAATATAATCCCTCTCTAAGTGGCTTCATGAGTCCAACATGTTGAAGAATTGATTCAAAGTTGATTTAGTATAATTTGTTTTGATATTATGATATTTGTTAGTTAAGATTTAATGAGTCAAAATTGGTTTTTAGAAAATATTTGTTGTTGTTATTGAAATATCTAGCAGACTTTTCAATTATTTTTTTAGCTTAGTTTGTTATGTGGTGTAGCCTATAAAAGGCTATATTTACTTGATAATATTATGAGTTAAATAAAAAGTTTAGCACTTTATTAAAATTTCCAGCGCAACAACTGATATCATAGTTGATGGTTCAATAAAAAAGAGAATAGAGATGATGATCGGATCTTGTATCTCCACATGAAAGAGCAAGCTTACTCATGGTAGGCCCAGACTTTTGGAAGTAGAAGCGCTCTAAAGTGACATCATATACTCAAGTTTAAAAAGGATTTCACTGATGGTGTAACACTCTTATACCCCATATATATATATAATATATGCACCTGGTATATGTAAAATACGTATATACAATATAAAAATGCCACAGTTCTCAGTCTTCCAATATTCTATATTTCTAAGAAAATATTTGTAACTTAAAATATACTTTGATCAACAAATAAAAATATTTATTATTAATCTTAAGTACCAAAAATATAAATATTATAAATAAAAACCTTTGGAAAAAAATTCACTAGAGTTTTATCTGTATTTTGAATAAATCCCAAATTTCAAATTTCATAACCTACATTTGAAATACACTCCCAAATATCCAATCAACACACCCATTTCTCCATAAATAGCCTAATGGCTCAAATCCACCAACATTTTACAAAATATACATCCATCAATATATATATATATATGTCCCATTTTTTTTCAACATTTAACACAAAAGAAAGTCTTTATAATTTACATCATATACAAATCTATAAATATAATGTACAATCTTAATACATTTCAAAAGTTTAAAGTGTATAATTGAAATGCAAGTGGCACTGGTCCATGGAAACTATAGAATCTTCACAACCATCAACTATAGGCTAGACCTGGAATGGTCCGACAACACTCTCTGGATCCTCCAGATCTGCCCTGTCACCTACACGATGAAATTCATTCACGCTAAGCATTTCACCTAGTGGTATATACTTTAGTATAATAAATAAATAGTATGACACATAGAATGCCATAAGTGTTTATGATAAAATGACAAACATTTTTTTTTCTTTCTTTTTACCTATAATGAACAACACATCAATCATCCACATACATTAGGCTAAAAAATCCTTATATAAATGTTTACTTTCAGAAATATTGGCTTGCGCTAACTTAATCATCTGTGACACCAACGTGTCTCACCCGAAGGCGTAATAACTTTGTGACACCAACATATCTCACTCGAAGGCATAATAAATATATAACACCAATTGTGTTTCACCCAAAGGTGTATAAGATTTCCAACAACAATATTCTGGAACTAAACTCTATATAAGGTAACATACAATCACATTTTCTCACATTTCCCTTTTCTCTTGTTTATCCACATTTTTCATTCTTTTTCATTATTTTCAATTCATATCAACATCATCATCACATAGAATACTGTAGACCCTTAATTTTTTACCCAATCCGGTCCAATATGTTTTATTTAGTCTAAAATGATTTTTGTTGTCTAATTGGTCCAAAATAATTTTTATTAAATAATTTTTGCTTTAGTATCTAATTTTTATTAATAAAAAATAGAAATAAACAAATAAAAGTCAAAAAATAAAAATAAAAATTAGAGTCGTAAAAATCGGCGATTAAAAATTTGTCGCGCGGGCCCGTGGGCATTCCGCCCGCAGAAACATTCGGCCTGCGACCAGCTATTTCGCACGCAGAATTTTTCTGCCTGCTACCAGCTATTTCGCACGCAGAATTTTTCTGCCTGCGAAATGGCTATGGGCCCGTTCCACGCGTGCTGCCGTAGCCAACTGCGGCAGAATTTTTTTGCCAACGCATTTTTTCCTGCAGTAATTTTTTTCGGCAGCGCAATTTTTCCAATGCAAATTTTTCGAAACCTAATTCAATTAGGTTTCAGTTTCTTTTTTTTTATTAATATTACTTACCTTAACTAATTAGGAATAAACCACATCAAACCACTATAAATAAGGACCAAAGACAATTAAAAAAGGGAGAGGCCGAGAGGGACAAGGAAAAAAGAAAATCCAAATCCATAAAGGAAAAGCTTGAATTCAATTGATATTAAAAGGAGCAGAAACACGATTTAGGGGGGGAGAAAAAGGCAAAAAGGCTGGTCTTTTGAGCTTGTTCATCCAAGAAGCAATTTTGGTGCAACTTACAAAAGAAGGTATGAAATTCTAATTTCTTTATTTTTTTTTACACAGTAGCTAAAACTAGGATTTTGTGTTTTTCAAAAGTTAAAATCTTAGAACTTTAATTTAGTTTTTCCAAGGCCAAAAAAGCTTTATTTTGTTGGTTTATCTTCCAAAAGGCTTAAAATTGTTATTTTTACTTCTTAAAAATCTTAAAACTCTAATTGAACATATTTTTCAACAAAACTAAGATTTAAATTCTGTTTCTTTTAAAATTTTAAAGTAGGTTCTATTTCATTCAAAAAGCCTTAAAAAACATCTTTTCTACTTATAAAAACTTTAATTTGTTTGTTTAAATTCATAAAACTTCATGAAAATATCAAATTGATTTCCAAATTCCTAAAAATTAATTCACCACCCGCTCTAAATTCTAAAAATACTAAACCCAAATTCAACTACCAAAATTCAAAATAATGAACCCTAATCCTTTTAAAACTTTAAACCCTAATTTTTATAAACCCTAATCCTTTTAAAACATTAAAAACCATAAATAGATTAAATTTACACAGTAGCTTAGAAACCCAATAACCGAAAATCATAAATCAAAGTATTTTAAAGTGTCTGAAACCCTAGTTTCATGATTTCACTATTCAAACCTTAATTTAGTTAATTAAAGAGTCTTACCAACCTTTTAAAACATAAAACCCTAATTTATTTTAATTCCATAAAAAGTCACAGTAGCTATAATTGGACTTTTATTTGCTTTATTTAATTCTATACTTGATTATGCTTTGATTTATCTCTTATGCTTTAATTTATTTAATTTCAATACTTGATTTATTTAATTTATCATGGATGGATGTTTATTTTCTATTTTGATTAATAGCTTTGATGAATGATTTATTTATGATGAATGATTATTTACTTTTATCAATTAATTTAGATTTCCAAAAGTTGTAAGAGGTATGTTTCCACTTGGTGGGTACCTCATTAGTTAAACATCATGTAATTTAATTTGCTTTTCTATTTTAGAACCTATGCAAAGGGCATTTTTCTACCTTTAGGTGGGTGTCCTATTTAGGTATATGATGTAAGGACATGTTTCCATCCTTGGATGGGTGTCCATTTATTTGTTTTGTTTGGACATTGCTTTGATTTTAATATAATGATGCTTTCTTTTAATTATTGTGTGTAATAAGGATAATGTTATTATATTTAAGAATTTTATAATATTAAGACCTGTAAAGGAGGCCGGTTCCAATGAACCGGGCGTTGTGGGTGTACTGGGTCATTTCTCACATTCCCTACACGTACCCAACTTTCTGAACCCATTAAGGGGTTGGGGATTCCTTAAGAATCGAGTCATCCACCCCTTTCTTTTTCCCGGCCCGTCCGGGTGGCTACTCCATTTTCTCCGGATTTAGGTCCGTGTTCTCTAAGTCCCCAAGCCTAAACAGTGCCAAAGTCGCAAGAACCATTCCACCGGGAGTGGGGGCAAAAATCCCCGCTCACAATGGCGACTTCTCTGGGGATAAGAGAAGTTGATTCCGTTGGTCTTTATATTATTCTATTCATTCTTATAATGATATTAGCCATTGCATCATATTAGATTGCATTGTGTGCGTGAGTTAGGACGCCCGTGTTACCCATGTTATGTTATGTAAGGGATACCATACTTTCACTCAAGGTATGGAGATCGAGCATGGCATAACCACTCATAGCCTCGTACCGTTTGGTATATACTTGTCATGGGAACCTAAGCCTTTTAACCCAAAGACTAAAGCTCATGTAATTGGCCTAGTTACCCTCCTTAGATTTTACCCCAGATGCATGTTGTTTGACTATGGTTAGTTTATCTTAGTCTAAATCATGGCTTATTTGGTTTGTTCTTTTTCTAATATGACCCAAGTACATTTGCAAGCTCAAAATAAATTTTTCTTTCAAGTCCAAAAGATCAAAACTATTTTCAAAACTTTTCAAGTTGGTCTTTGGACATAAGACTTTTCTAAAAACAAATAAAAAATTCTTTGGCCCATGGCCCAAATACTAAGTCCAATATCCATTTTTCTAAAATCTTTTAAAATGGGCTTAGAAACAAAACTATTTTCACCCAACCATTTTTTATAAAGAGCTTGCAAAAATATTTAGGTCAATTATGAAATACCAAAAATCAATTGTGGGCATAGTTTACACTAAGAATACATTAACCATGGGCTTGTTTTTGGCATGATCATTAGTTACCTTTTTTCAAGTGAGAAATCTATTTATAATAAACATCTTAATTTTGTTTTAATTCAATATAGCATAAAAGCTACTATAGTTGGTTGAATGGATTAAAACCTAATTAATAGGAATTATCATGGATTGATTTCCATTTTCAAAAATATAACTATTGGTTGAAACGCTCGAGGGAATTATTCGAAAGCAAGATACCCCATGTTGGTATTTTGTTAACCATATACCTAGGAAAATAGACTCGCCATGCGTGTGTGGATGTTATAAGGTTGGAAGGAACATCCTATTTATCCTTATTTGTTGATCGTTTGTGCATACATGCATACATGCATACATTTGCATCTCATATCATTGATCCTCTCTGGCTCACAGCCCTGGATTACGTAGTTCTAAAGCTTACAACAATCCGACCTACACCGGAGACGAAGTATCTAGCAACGACTCAATCACTTGCTCACCAAAAACAATGGAGCCCAAACAAATTCAAAGGATGGTGGATGAGGCCCTCAATGCCAAGATGGAAGAAATCAAAGAGGCCTTACCTGAGACCATGAAGAACCAGTTGACTGCAATCTTAGAGAACCATGCCGAGGCGTCTGCTAGCACTAAGAAACCAAAGGACAAAGGGAAGACCAAAGTTAGTGAAGTGGTTTTTGATGATGAAAAGGTGATCATTGATGATGATGATGATTGGGCTCAATACTACCAAGATGTTCAAGAAAAGAGGAAAGAACCAAAGGTTGGTGAGAAAGCAACTATTGAAAAGACCGAGACATCCGATGTTGAAAAGATGATTGCTGATTTAGAAAAGAAATTTGAGAAGAAGTTGAAAACCGAAGAGACGTCTGAGATCGACAAACTATTTGAACAAGATGAAGAAGTTCCATACAAGTTCAAGATGCCTTCCTTTGCTAAGTACAATGGCACCGAAAATCCTCATCTCCATGTGAAACAGTATATCACTGCCATGCAGTCTGCCCGAGCTACTAAGGCTCAAACCCTAAGGTACTTTATGCTCTCATTGGACCCTATTGTCCAAAATTGGTTCAATACCTTGGATGATGGAACACAAAAGAGTTGGGATCTACTTTATAAAGCCTTCATCTAACAATATGGATACAATGTTGAAATGGAAGTTACCTTAATGGAAGTTGAGTCCATTAGGCAAAGGCCGAATGAGAATTTTGTAGATTATGTTAAGAGATGGAGAAACAAGGCTGCTTTGCTTTTAGAAGAGACCCGATGAATCCAATCAAATAAGAATGATTGTGAGAGGCGTGTTGCCTAATCTTCGTGAAAGGATGTCTCATACACTCATCCGTGACTTCAAAGATCTTCTCCAAGCTGTTCTACAAATTGAAGAATGGGAAAGGGAGAAGAGCCGCTTTGCAATAAAGAGGAATGAGAAAGGGAATTACCAGTCTGAAAATCAAAGCACACAAAAAGAAGTTGATGTTAATGTGAGCGGTCAAGGAAATAAAAGACAATTTTTAGATCTAGGGAAGCCTCTATCTTGGGTTTTTAGCAAGCTTCAAAAGAAAGGGTTGTTACAATCATTAGCTCCTCGTCCTTTGCCTAATCTTCTTTCACCTAACTTTGATACTAATGCATTTTGCCAATTCCATCAAAGGCCTGGACACGAAATGGACAATTGTATAAAGTTGAGGCATGAGATCCAAAATTTAATTGATAATGGCAAGCTACCTGAGCCGGATAAGCCCAATACCAAGAACAACCCTTTGCCTAAATTTGGAAGAGTGCCACCACCAGCAACCTTTATGGTGGGAAAAGGATTGGAAGAAGATTTTGTTTTATCCTCTTTTCAAGATGGGAATGTTGTAGATGTGAAAGGAAAAGAAGCCTAACTCAATGAACTTTCCTTAGCTTGAATATTGCTTCTTAATTTTACTTTCTTTAGTATTGAATTGGAACAATCTTGTTTTTTTCAAATTTAAAGTTGCTTGAATAAATTACTTTCATCAAAATTTTGTTGGTCTTTGTTCATTTTGATGCTCAACCAATGAGGAATCTAGCTTGATAATTCATGAATTAATATATTTATGTATCATGACTTGAATGACTTTACTAGGTGAGGGAATGGCTCTATAGCATTGAGTTGTGTATGCTTACTTAGAGAGGGCTCCTGCATAATTTCCTTTGTCTAGGTTCTAGTCAATCTTAGAACATGCTTTGACAAACTTTTGAGGCAAAATTGAACTCTGCTTATTTAAGAGAGAAATGATCTAGGCATTGTTTGATTAGCCAACAACTAGTATCCACCCAATTAAATATCAATCCCTAGTTGTCCCTTTGAGCCTTCACAAAATTTTAGCTTTCTTTTCATTGGCATATAACCCCAACAACCTGCCCTGAGCTGTTGTGATACTTTTGCCAAGTTTTACGATCACTAAGATGAAGAGGCAAGAAGATCGAAAAAAATAATGATTAGTCCAGATCATGAGGATAGTTGAAGTTCTCAAGACCATAAGGATAGTTGAAGTTCTCAAAACCCTAAGGGTAGATAAAGTTCTCAAGACCATAAGAGTAGTTAATGTTTTTAAGATCATATGGGTAGTTAAAGTTTTTTCTAATATCTCCGATATATCAAGACAACATCAGAGTAACAAATGATTTATCCCTGCTAAAGAAGATTTATGTTACTCCATTCATCCATTATTGGAAGCCCAAGCTAGTACAAAGGAGAGAACTCTTTTAGAGCTAGAACCAAATAAAAAATATAAAAATAAACAAAAAAAAGAGAGAAGAGAAAAAAGAAGAAAAAGAAGAAGAAAAGAAAAAGAAGAAAAAGAAAAAGAAGAAAAATAAAAAAATAAAAATAAAACCCAAAAAGGCGGTTCAGAAAGTCAACTGAGTTCTCTTTTACCTAAGCAGCAAAAGGCTTCCATTTGGATAGTTTGACTTAAATTGGTCCAACCCAACCAAAGATTCAATCAAAATCAAAGGAAAAGGAGAAAGACCATTCAATTCTTGAAAGTTCTGCACTCGACAGTCCTACAAGAAAGAAGGATAAAATTATAAAATGCTCAAAGAAAGGGAGGAGTAAGAAAAATAAAAGGAAAGAAAAGGGAAAAGAAGAAAAGAAGTAAATTTGGGTCTTAAACTTTTTGCAAGGGCAAAGCCTGTCCTAACCAAGATGTAGAATAATGCCAAGAAGACAAAAAGAATTTAGAGTCTAGCAAGATTGCTCCCAACTGCCTAAAGTTCAAATAAGAAATTTGTAGTGTGAAGGTTTGTTCATTGTGTCACACCAGCTCCAATCTCAAAATGGCCTTCACATAAACCTGTGTCCCTTATAGACCCCATTTCAAGCCTATCAAAGACCTGTTGATCTATCTTGATAGGTAGAGTCTATTAGTGGAGATAGTTTGGATAAGTATGCATATGAGATAGACAATATTTAAACTCAAATGAGACCTTTGGCCAAGTAATGTGTATGTGCCTATCTGAAGTGCAACAATTCTTACTTAAATAGAAATGATTCCCGAGTTTAGTACGGTAACTAGGGTTGTCATGTTATAGATATGTTAATTTGGAAAAATCAAGTCCTAAGGTACATTAACATTAATTTGGCAAAGCCAACATTTGATTTCAAAATCAAAATTCAAAAAAATCAAAAAAATGTTTTTGTCACACAAAGCCTTCAAGTTAAGGGAAGTATGTTGAACCTCCAAAGGACACATCGGGCAAAGGAAATTATTATTGGCAAAGTTATGAAGAAACTACCAATTGACATGCTGAGACATAGTTTGAAATGGATGCATCCCTGACTTTGCTGCTTAGGGTCTCCACCACTCATGTTTTCAACATCTTGAAGATAAAAGCCACAAATGCAAAGCTTTCGATCATTCCAATGCAAGACTTGAACAAGCGTCAAAAGGGAACCAATGAGAACACTTTTGCTGATCACCTCAGCCTGTGAGTCAATAAAACCACTGTAAGTATCATTCATGCATGTCATGCATACATGAGCATATCACATCATACTTTTTTGTTTTTTATTGTTTATTCTTTATCAAAGTGAACAGCAAACACTCCGTGAAGTAAAAATCAAAAGAAGATGTCAAATCAGGGGGGCATGGAAAGCCCATTGCTTGAGAAAGCTCTAGTAATTTTGCAAAGAGAAGAAATACGTGCTTGTGCCAAGAATTAGACGGCAAAAACATCAATCAAAGCTTACATGGATAAAATATTTGGTCTGAGCCTACACAGGGGGCAAAGTTTCTCCTTTTCAATTTTTTGAGTTTATATACCAAATATTTTTAAACTCACTTACAAATATTTTGCCACACAGCGGGCAAGGAGATGATATAAGGTCCAATTAAAAATAGCTAAATCTTTGCAAAAAGGAAGAACAAAAGAATGGAACATTAGAACTCTCAAAAGAATGAAGATGCAAAAGACAAAAGACCAATCCAGCTAAAAGAGATGAAGCCAAGGTAAAGACCTGTCCTTCAGTGGATACAAACCCATGTTTCAAGGGTAAAGACCCGATCTCAAAGGATGGAAATCCATTTTCAAGGGTACAGACCCGATGTCAAAAGATGAAGATCCAATTTGATGGTGAAGAATCACAATGCATAAAACAACCGGAGCAGTCAGACTCCTCAAATGATAAAAGGTCATTCAAACTCAATCTCGGGTCCAAGTACCCAAATCAATTCAAGCTCGGGTCCAAGTACCCAATCTCGGGTATAAGCACCCATTCTCGGGTCCATGTACCCAAATCAATTGAAGCTCGGGTCCAAGTACCTAATCTCGAGTCCAAGCACCCATTCTTGGGTCCAAGTACCCAAATCAATTCAAGCTCGGGTCCAAGTACCCAATCTCAGGTCCAAGCACCTAATCTCGGGTCCAAGTACCCAATCTCGGGTCTAAGTATCCAAATCCAGTTAGGATCGAGTATCCAAATCCAGTTAGGATTGAGTATTCGAATCCAGTTTAGGATCGAGTATCCAAATCCAGTTAGGATCGAGTATTCGAATCCAGTTTAGGATCGAGTATCCAAATCCAGTTAGGATCGAGTATCCTAATCCAGTTTAGGATCGAGTATCCAAACCTTTCGGGCCCAGAACCCAAATTTTCCTTAGGTCGAGAACCTAGAATCTCCCTTGATTTCAAAACTCAAACCGGGTCCAGAACCCAAATTTTTCTTAGGTCCAGAACCTAGAATCATCCTTGAGTCCAGAACTTGAATTGGATCCAGAACCCAAATTTTTCTTAGGTCGAGAACCTAGAATCTCCCTTTAGTCCAGAACTCAAACCGGGTCCAGAACCCAAATTTTTCTTAGATCCAGAACCTAGAATCATCCTTGAGTCCAGAACTCGAACCGGGTCCAGAACCCAAATTTTCCTTAGGTCCAGAACCTAGAATCTCCCTTGAGTCCAGAACTCAAACCGGGTCAAGAACTCAAATTTTCCTTAGGTCAAGAACCTAGAATCATCCTTGGGTCCAGAACTTGAACCGGGTCCATAACCCAAATTTTCCTTAGGTTTAGAACCTAGAATTTTTCCGTGAGTCCAGAACTCAAACCGGGTCCATAACCCAAAACCTCAACCATCTCAAAAATTAAGTCTTATTGCTTTTCACTCTCTTTCATTAAGGTTTTAGATCATTCAAGCAGGGGGAAAACTGTAGACCCTTAATTTTTGACCCAATCCGGTCCAATATGTTTTATTTAGTATAAAATAATTTTTGTTGTCTAATTGGTACAAAATAATTTTTATTAAATAAATTTTGCTTTAGTATCTAAGTTTTATTAATAAAAAATAAAAATAAAAATAAAAATCGGAGTCGAAAAAATCGGCGACGAAAAAATCGTCGCGCGGGCCCATGGGCATTTCGCCCGCAGAAAAATTCTGCCTGCCAGCTATTTCGCACGCAGAATTTTTCTGCCTGGGCTATTTCGCAAGCAGAATTTTTCTGCCTACGAAATGACTACGGGCCCGTTCCGCGCGCGCTGCCGCAGCCAACTGCGGCAGAATTTTTTCGCCTGCGTATTTTTTCCTGCGGCAATTTTTTACGGCAGCGCAATTTTTTCGACGTAAATTTTTTGAAACCTAATTCAATTAGGTTTCGGTTTCTTTTTTTTATTATTAATATTACTTACCTTAGCTAATTAGGAATAAACCACATCAAACCACTATAAATAAGGACCAAAGACAATTAAAAAAGGGAGAGGCCGAGAGGGACAAGGAAAAAAGAAAATCCAAATCCATAAAGGAAAAGCTTGAATTCAATTGATATTAAAAGGAGCAGAAACACGATTTAGGGGGGGAGAAAAAGGCAAAAAGGCTGGTCTTTTGAGCTTGTTCATCCAAGAAGCAATTTTGGTGCAACTTACAAAAGAAGGTATGAAATTCTAATTTCTTTATTTTTTTTACAAAGTAGCTAAAACTAGGATTTTGTGTTTTTCAAAAGTTAAAATCTTAGAACTTTAATTTAGTTTTTCTAAGTCCAAAAATGCTTTATTTCGTTGGTTTATCTTCCAAAAAGCTTAAAATTGTTATTTTTACTTCTTAAAAATCTTAAAACTCTAATTGAACATATTTTTCAACAAAACTAAGATTTAAATTCTATTTCTTTTAAAATTTTAAAGTAGGTTCTATTTCATTCAAAAAGCCTTAAAAAACATCTTTTCTACTTATAAAAACTTTAATTTGTTTGTTTAAATTCATAAAACTTCATGAAATTATCAAATTGATTTCCAAATTCCTAAAAATTAATTCACCACCCGTGACCCTAAATTCTAAAAATACTAAACCCAAATTCAACTTCCAAAATTCAAAATAATGAACCCTAATCCTTTTAAAACTTTAAACCCTAATTTTTATGAACCCTAATCCTTTTAAAACATTAAAAACCATAAATAGATTAAATTTACACAGTAGCTTAGAAACCCAATAACCGAAAATCAAAAATCAAAGTATTTTAAAGTGTCTAAAACCCTAGTTTCATGATTTCACTATTCAAACCTTAATTTAGTTAATCAAAGAGTCTTACCAACCTTTTAAAACATAAAACCCTAATTTATTTTAATTCTATAAAAAGTCACAGTAGCTATAATTGGACTTTTATTTGCTTTATTTAATTCTATCTTTGATTATGCTTTGATTTATCTCTTATACTTTAATTTATTTAATTTCAATACTTGATTTATTTAATTTATTATGGATGGATGTTTATTTTCTATTTTGATTAATAGCTTTGATAAATGATTTATTTATGATGAATGATTATTTACTTTTATCAATTAATTTAGATTTCCAAAAGTTGTAAGAGGTATGTTTCCACTTGGTGGGTACCTTATTAGTTAAACATCATGTAATTTAATTTGCTTTTCTATTTTAGAACCTATGTAAAGGGCATGTTTCTACCTTTTGGTGGGTGTCCTATTTAGGTGTGTGATGTAAGGACGTGTTTCCATCCTTTGATGGGTGTCCATTTATTTATTTTGTTTGGACATTGCTTTGATTTTAATATAATGAGGCTTTCTTTTTAATTATTGTGTGTAATATGGATAATGTTATTATATTTAAGAATTTTATAATATTAAGACCTGTAAAGGAGGCCGATTCCAATGATCCGGGCGTTGTGGGGGTGCTGGTGCTGGGCCATTTCTCACCTTCCCTACACGCACCTAACTTCTCGAACCTATTAGGGGGTTGGGGATTCCTTAGGAATCGAGTCATCCACCCCTTTCTTTTTCCCGGCCCATCTGGGTGACGACTCCATTTTCTCCGGATTTAGGTCCGTGTTCTCTAAGGCCCCGAGCCTAAACAGTGCCGAAGTCGCAAGAACCATTCCACCAGAAGTGGGGAAAAAATCCCCGCTCACAAATACAATATGGCTCGCTTCCACATTTTAATGCAATAATTGCACTTTTCCCATCATATACATAATGTTACCATTAGCCATTTTATAATGGCTTAACATATCATAAACAATACAAGCCAAGCATTGTTACTTTAAACAATGCCACACACATATATTCATAAATACCAAGTAACATGTAACATTCGTTAATTTTCAAAAATTGAATAAATAAATAATTTAAATGAAAAAATAAAGTTTTAGAAGTGAGAAAGTAAAGTGTATATGTGAAATATATATGACATATATTTAAAGAAGAGAGTCAAATAGTCAAATGGCAAAATTATAAATATGCTTTTTAAAATTAAAGTTAAATAAATAATTTTAAAATAGATTATTTATAGATGAAAGAGGTTAATTATTATTTTTTTCAGTTAAATAAATAATTAAATAAAATATTAAAATAATATAAATATATGGTCTTGAATTTAAAATGAAAAGAAAGAAAAAAATATTGAAAATTCATTTTCCTTCTTCTTCTTCTCAAAATTGAGACACCATTAGAGAGAAAGGGAAAGCTTCTTTTCTTCCATACACCAAGATTTGAAGGGTTTTGCAAGATTTGACAAGAGAATTGGAAATTTCTTCATTAATTGGTAAGCTTCCTTACCAATTTTTCAAGTTCTATGGAAAATATGAATATGTTGATTGTGGATTTTTGTATTAGTATGATTTAATTGTTTGGTTGGGTATGAAAGATGCTATTTGGATTAGTTATTAATGATTCTTAAGTTAGATAGGAGAAATGATTAAGTTTGGGTTGAGTTTTGTTAAAAAAGATGATTTTATGGTTATGTGTAAATTGAAAATTTTCAATTATGTGTTTTAATTGTTAGAATTGGTGTGTATGATGTTGTTTTGATGCCTAAACAAGGATTTCACAGTCAAATGATGGATTTAATCAAGTTTGGTTAGAGATTGTGAGAGGTAGTGTTGAATTTAGGGTTTTGTAAGAGATTTTTTAAAGTATTGATTTTTATTTTATTTTATTGTATAAATCATGTTATTACATGATGTAAATGATAAAAATAAGCTTGGATTAACATTTGGAATGGGTTGGATTATAGAATTGGAAATGAAGAGGCTTAGGGAATATTTTAGTGTTTTATTAAAGAGTATGAGTTTGTTTGATTTAATTGGTTAAAACATGTTCTAATATGTTTTTAATGATAAAAATAAACTAAAAATACCAATTAAAATGGATTAAAAGGAAATTCTAATCATAAAGTAAGGAAAGGCAAAATTTTGGAATATTGGTTGGGGTGATGTTTAATTAGGGTTTGATATTTGAAATGCTTTAAAATGTGATTCTAAATGATTGTGTTTGCTCACCTTTTGAATAGACATTAAGAGGAAGTGATTTTCCCAATCTTAGTGTTGAAGGGCAATTTGGAAGTGAAGGTTAGAGAGTGATTTTTAGCCTGAGTTTGAGTGATAATTAAGGTATGTACATACTTTTGATAATTTAAATATATTTGCATTAAGTTTAGCCTAACATATTTTGGATAGAAAATGTGTTAAGATACTTGGCAACTTGAACACTCATGTACATTGTGTTATGACAAATGAATTGATGAGTATGCATTATGTGCATTATAAAAAGACATTATTAATGGCTAGAAGGAATGAAATGTGGTTTATGTGAGGATGACCCAAAGATATTTGGGTAATATGATTCTTATGTTAAATGATATAAATTGTGATAAAGTAATGAGATATGATGAATTAAAGTAATTTGGCATTACTATGACTAAGAAAAATTGATTATGGAAAATATGTACTATTTGTGTGTGCCTAGTATATTATTCAATTTCCAGTGTTCTATTTTTGGTGGCATGCCTATGAGATTATTCTCATTATTTGCCTTCGGGGCTAGATGTTGGGCGTCACTGATATATGATTTGCCTTCGGACTAGACATTAGACATCATCCTGATTTGCCTTTGGGCTAGATGTTGGGCTTCATTTATATTCCCTTCGAGCTAGACACTGGGTGTCAAAATAGACCAAAATAGTAATTCTAGGATTTAAACAATATATTAGATTATTTGAGCCCAATGCTTGTGTATATATTAATGTGATATATAAAAAGAATAAAGATTATGTTTTGCAATGGAATTGCATACCACATTGTGAAATACCATACAACTGCATTAAGGATTGTCATTGTTTTAAAGTTTTATCATTATCAAGTATGTACCACTAGGCTTTTAGCTTATCGTGGTTGAAATTCATCCACAAGTGACAGGGTTGACCCGGTAGAGAGTTCATCTAGACCTGGTCAGGTTTAGGCTTGAGATTGTTTTAGCTCGAGGTGATTTTGCTGCTATAGGGACAGAGCCAGTTGCCACTATGCATACATTCCATACTATAGTACATTTCATCATTTTATATGTTATATTTATGTTTTCGAGAATATTGTAAACTATAAAGAACATTTTGGATAAATTGTATAATGTGGGAATGTGTACATATGTTTTGATATATATATATATATATGTATATATATAAATGTTTTGAAGAAATGGGAGGAGTTTGAGAAGTTGGGGTGAAATGTTTGATTTATTGTTATTGGGAGTGTGTTTTTATACATGTTGAGTATTGTTGGATTTATAGGATGTCCAATTTACAGACAAAACTCTGGCAAATTTTTTCAGAGAATTTTTATATAAAATACTTATTTTGGAGCTTAAAGCTAATAAAAAAACCTTTTATTTGTTTATTAAAGATACATTTAAAAGTGCTTGGGGTTTTAAATTGGGAATATGAAAATTTTTATTAAACTGAGTTATGGCATTCTCATACTTTAGATGCATATTTTATATATATTGGATGTATTTATTATACATATATATTTTGGTATCAGAGCCTAGGTTTGAGGTTCTCTACCTAGGTGGATTTTTAGAGAGAGAAATAGGGATTTAAATATGGTTTTAAATTGTGATACATGCATTGACACTAGCATTTTATCTAATCCCTAATGTGGCAATCCCTGGTGCATTTACAGATATGGTAGTCATGGCGTCTAGGACACACTAGCCTACCAAGGGTAGTGTAGAGAGTGTAGCTCCAGATGAGGTAGAACTAGAGTTAGTGCTGAGACTACTTGAGAGGAATCTGCATTTGTGCCCGTTAGACCAGCAGCTAAGAAGGTTTCACTAGGCTGGGTGCGACATATGGTGGAGTTATTACGATAGGCTCCGGTTCAGTAGCCGTAGCCACCACCATAGCCACAGCCACAATAGCTGCTGCCAACTCGAAAGTGTGACAAGCTGAGGAATTTGGAACCACAAATTTTGTCGGCACTACAGACCCAGCTATAGCAGAGCAGTGGTTGTATAGGGTCCAGAGAGTGTAACACCCCTATACACAATATACATACACTACATACTCCCAACATATGTAATATACGTATAGAGAATACAAGAATGTCACAACCATTTTAAACAATCAAATAATCAATTATAAAATCTGTATAAATTTAAAATATACAATTGATATCATAAAAATAATAGATGATATTTTACTTGTTAAAACTTATTTAATTTCATTACCAAAGGTTTATCCAAAAAAATTTTGATAGACTGCAGAAGTGAAATATATATATTTATATACATCCAAAATCAATATGTACAAAAATATAAATTATATACATGGTGGCAGTTTGTCTCTGATCTTGATGTTCCTTAATCCACACTACACTCACAAACTCAAGCCTAGACTCAACTCGGTCTAGCTGAACTCTCCGGCTCAACCGGGTCTACCCTGCGGGTGAATATTCGCCCACAGGAATTTCCTGAGGGCGACGCGCCCGCAGGAATTTCCTATGGGCAAAGTTATTTCGCTCGGGGCAAAGTTATTTCGCCCACAGGCTGGCACGCCTACGGGCTGGCACGCCACGGGCCCGCTGCCACAGTTTTCGCCAGCGCAAAATTTTTTGACCCAATTTTTAGAAACCTAATCCAATTAGGTTTTAATTTCTTTTTTTTATTAATATTAATTTCCATGTGTGATTAGGAAAAAATAACCTTAAAACCATTATAAATAAGGACCAAAAGGCATTGAAAAAGTGGGTGATTTTTTGGAGGAAAATTTTCACAGTGAGCATAGGATTTGAAACCAAATCAGTGAAGGAAAATGGAAATTCAATTCAATTGATTTTTAAGAGCAACAACAGCACGTATTAAGGGATTCAAAGGCAACAAAGGCTGGTCTTTGGAGCTAGTTCATCCAAGAAGAACTATTTTTGGAAGAATCAACAAAAGAAGGTATGAAATTCTAAATTCTAATTTTTTTTACACAGTAGCTAAACTAGGGTTTTTTTTGTGTTTTTTTCAAAAGTTAAAATCTTAGAACTTTAATTTAGTTTTCCAAAGTTAAAACATTAAAATGTGACCTTCTTTTCTAAAAAGACTTAAAATTATTATTTTTTCTTCTTAAAGACTTTAAAACACTAATTGAACATATTTTTCAACAAAACCAAAATCAAATTCTGTTTCTATTAAAATTTTAAAGTAGGTTCTATTTCATTCAAAAAGCCTTCAAAAACATCTTTTCTACTTATAAAAACTTCTATCCATTTTTTTAAAGTCATAAAACTTCATAAAATATCAAATTGATTTCTAAAACCCTAAAAATTCTTCATTACCCGAGAACCCTAATTTCAAAGCCTAAATCCAAAATTCAACTTTTAAACCTAAAATAGTAAACCCTAATCCTTTTAAAATCTTAAACCCTAATTTTTATGAACCCTAATCCCTTTAAAACATAAAAAACATAAAAAACATGAAAACCCAAAAATTGCACAGTAGCTTAAAGTTTAATAAACCAAAAATCACAAATTAAAGTATTTTAAAGTGTTTAAAACCCTAGTTTCATGATTTCACCATTGAAACCTTAATTTGGTTAATCAAAGAGTCTTACCAACCTTTTAAAACATAAAACCCTAATCTATTTTAATTCCGTAAAAAAGCTCACAGTAGCTATGCTTGAACTTTTATTTGCTTTATTCAATTCCATATTTGATTTTACCTTGATTTATCTCTTATGCTTTAATCTATTTAATTTCAATACTTGATTTATTTAATTTATCATGGATGGATGTTTATTTTATTGATATTTAAATACTTTTGATGAATGATTTATTTATTATGGATGATTATTTACTTTTATCAATTAATTTAGACTTCCAAAAGTTGTAAGAGGTATGTTTCCACTTGGTGGGTACTTCATTAGTTAAACATCATGTAATTTAATTTTCTTTTCTATTTTAGAACCTTTGTAAAGGGCATGTTTCTACCTTTAGGTGGGTGTCCTATCTAGGCATGTGATGTAAGGACATGTTTCCATCCTTGGATGGGTGTCCATTTATTTGTTTTGTTTTGTTTGGACATTGTTTTGATTTTAATATAATGATGCTTTCTTTTTATTGTGTGTAGTATGGATAATGTTATTATACTTAAGAATTTTATAATATTAAGACCTGTAAAGGAGGCCGGTTCCAATGAACCGGGCGTTGTGGGGGTGTTGGGCCATTTCTCACCTTCCCCACACGTACCCAACTTTCCGAACCCATTAGGGGGTTGGGATTTCTGTCACATCCGCCTACCGCATTTATGTATAGTAGTCACGTGCACAGTGAGAGAAGGGGAAAGGAGAAGATAATTCCTGACAACGGCCCCAGATAAGGCTATAGGACTACTGGGACCTAATTGAAGAAAAATGCAAAGTGTTAGGGAGGTGATTGTAATTTAAAAAAAGTTTTGGGGAGGTGACTGTAATTTTCAAAAGTTTTGGGGAGGTAAATATAATTTCCAAAAGTCTTACTGGATGTTCTTAATAGTGCACATAACAGATTCCAAAAATGGAAAATAGAGAAAAATCGGGTCACAACGACGCGTAACGATTTTTCCAGAAAACGCATGTTTTGGAAGATATAGGCGATTTTGACTAGGGACATTTTGGTCATTATACATGAATCTGAAGTAGGAAATAAACACAAGAGTGAGTAGAGGACGTCAAGAGGGTAAATATGAAATGATCTTCAGTAAAAACGGGGCCCGGGCAACACCCGAGCAAAGAAAGGACCTAAAGGGAATTTTGTAAAAAGTCGAGGGCTTATTGGTAATTTTTCAAAATGACTTGGAAACTTAAAATAGACCTTAAAAATAGAAAGTAGAGGTCAAAAGGATCAAAACTATACATAGTTTGCCTCATGGAATTGTACGGGTTAAAAGTTACGAACAAATAATCGCCAGAGGGTATTTTGGTCTTTTCACACCTTAGACCATAGATATTTCAACACAAGATGATGGAGGGGCCAAAATATAATTAAAAGAAAGTTTAAGGACTTGGGTTTTTAAATAAATAAAAGTAGGAGACATTTGGGCTAATGAAAAGTGGACATTTAAAAGTTATAATAAAGAAGAAAGAGAAAAGTGTGGACATTTGGTTTGAAAACACTCATTCATTCAAAAGTGATCATCATTTTCCTTATATATATATAATGAGATGAAGAACAAACTCTCTCTCTCTCTCTCTCCCACTTCCAAATTCGGCCACCATAGGAAAATATCAAAAGATTTTCAAGTTTTGCCAAGTTTGATTTTCAAGGTAAGTTTTAAGGTTTTCAAGTATGTAGAATTCAATTCTAGTATCAATTTTAGGTATTTATATAACTATTGGGAGATTGGAGATTAGGGTTCTTAGGGTGGATTTGGGAAAAATTTAAGTAGTTATGATATTAATCAATTAAATGAAAGAATCAAGGTTTTTAAGGTTTAATAAGGTTAGATTAGGGTTTAGTTTGAAAAGAAATGGAGGATAGCTTATTATTCTAAATTGTTAAGGTTTATGTTTAAGGGTGTGTTCTTGAATTTCTTGAAGGAAAAACAAATATTAAGGAAGGAGAATGAGGAAAAGCAAAAAGGGAAGTAAAAGAATAAGGTTTGGTGCTTTACCATAAAAGAAATTTTATTTTTCTTACAAACTTTGGTTTATGGAATTTTTGATGTTGATAAACTTTAATTAGTTTGATTTGAGTTAAACATGCAAAAGTTATTAAAGGGAAGTTTTTGAATCTTCACTTTACTATTAAAGAAGCCTTCATATTGATTTGCAAAAGAAAAATAAACTATCCTATGTATTTCATATGTTTGGGCCGTAATGGTCCCAAAAAGACAGCTTTCTGGATCTTTTTGTGACAATTGTTTGAGGCAGAAAATGAATGAATTTTTCAACGAAATTTTACGTGTAAGTATTTAACATATGAAATAAGTTTCCTGTAAAATTTAAGCCAAAAATAAGATCATTTACCTGGTCAAATTCATGACTGAAGTGGACTGAAATTTTGACGAAAACCCAGATTTTACTATTCATTTGGTCATGCCATTTTGCATTGCCGATTTTTAGTGCCACGACAATATTCATTTGGTCAATTTGTGATCTTTTGAGGAATGCTTTGAAATGTTTAATATGTTTATTGTGGATATAAAATATGTGAAAAAGGGTAATGTTTTGACTAAAGAATGTGGTGCGCGGCATAAATGGCAAAGCGCGATGAGAATTTAAAATGATTTCTTGAATCATTCTAAAATGAAGTTTGAGTCTTAAATTGAATCATTTTAATCTTTATGCTCTACTGGATAGTGGGAGTGGTAGATAAGGGTATGGTGCACTATACTAACGCATGCAGTACTGCTCATTATTGTGATATGATATTTTATTCAGTGGTGAGGCCACTGAAGCCAATGGGGAGGCCCATTGGTTATAACCAGGATGGTGAGAGCCATTCCTGTGATCTGATATCGGTGGTGAGGGCCACCTATGTTACAGTGGTGAGGGCCACTGCCTTATCGCTATGGTTCCCTATATACCCGTAGAGCCTGAGCCAAAGTCATATTTTTCGTTAAACTATGTAATGCAAAATAAGTTTGAATTATGGTTTTACATTATTGGAAGCATATCACACTAAATGTACAATAATTTCTATTGGTTTAAGGTTGGTTAAATTATGATTTAATTATTTCCTTTTATTTCAAATACTTTCATATGTTACTTTTATTTTTATTGGTAAAGTACCCACTGAGCGACAACGCTCAGCGAGTTAAGTTTTCCTTGACTCGTAGGTTCGGAGCAGTAGCAAATTCTTGGAAAGTGACGACCATACCCACAACATATCTCAGGGTAGATCTTTTTAGATTCCATTATGAGTTAGCTAGTTGTGGCATGTATATGTATATAAGATTGAGAATCAGTATGTGATATTGTATGTTATTGGTATGTAATAATAAATAATCTCTACTTTATTCTGGATTAGAAGTGTGAATTTTTCTTGCAGGTTGTAGTTGAGGGTATAAGGTGGAATCATTGGGAGTGTATTGAATTTGTTTGTATTCGCATTGGCTTGTGTAAAAATGTTTTCAAAAATCAAAAAAACCAGTTTTGTCGACACTTGGGACCCAAATTTCTAAGCGAAACTCTGGCAAAATTTTTGTAAAATTGGAACTAAAATTTGACTAAGTAAAATTGGTAGCAACATTAGGATAGTGTGGCGCCTCTACTCAGCTTACACATGTAGGCCGGGAAGGGGTGTTACAGATTCCTTAGGAATCGAGTCATCCACCCCTTTCTTTTTTCCCAGCCCGTCCGGGTGGCGACTCCATTTTCTCCGGACTTAGGTCCGTGTTCTCTAAGGCCCCGAGCCTAAAAAGTGCCAAAGTCGCAAGAACCATTCCACCGGGAGTGGGGACGAAAATCCCCGCTCACACAATGCCTAGATCATCTCTCTCTTAAAATAAGTAGAGTTCAATTTTGCCTAGAAAGTTTGTCAAAGCATGTTCTAAGACTGACTAGGACATAGACAAAGGTCATTATGTAGGAGCCCTCTCCAAGTAAGCATACACAACTCAATGCTATAGAGCAATTCGCTCACCTAGTAAAGTCATTGAAATCATGATGCCTAGATATATTAATTTATGAAAATCAAGCTAGATTCCTCATTAGTTGAGCACCAAAATGAACAAAGACCAATAAAAATTTTGATGAAAATAATTTATTCAAACAACTTTAAATTTGAAAAACACGATTGTTCCAAAAAACACCAAATAAAGAAAATAAAACAAGAAAACAAACAAGCCAAGGGAAGCTTGTTGAATTAAGCTTATTCTCCTTTCACATCTTCAATATTCCCATCTTGAAAGGAGGATAAGACAAGATCTTCCTCCAATCCTCCTCCTACCATAAGAGTTGCTGGTGGTGGCACTCTATTGAACTTAGGTAGAGGATTGCTTTTGGTATTGGACTTATCCGATTCGAGTAGCTTACCACAGTCAATCAAATCTTGGATCCCATGCCTTAGATGAGCACATTTATCCGTTTCATAACCTTGCATTTGATGAAATTAACAGAAGGCCTCGGCATTGAAGTTTGGTGGCAGAGGATTATGTAGTGGTCAAGGAGCCAACAGTTGTAATAACCCTTTCTTTTGTAGCTTGCTGAAAACCCAAGATAGAGGTTTTCCCAATTCTGAGAATTGTCTTTGACCAGTCACATTAACATCAACTTCTTTTTGCGTGCTTTGATTTTTAGGCTGATAATTCCCTTTCTCATTCCTTCCTGCCAAAAAGCGGTTCTCCTCCCTTTCCCACTCTTCAATTTGTAGACCAGCTTGGAGAAGATCTTTGAAATGACGGATGAGTGTATGAGACATCCTTTCACGAAGACTGGGCAACACCCCTTTCACAATCATCCTTATTTGAACATATTCATCGGGCCTCTTTTTGAGCAAAGCGGTCTTATTTCTCCATCTTTTCACATAGTCCACAAAATTCTCATTTGGCCTTTGTCTAATGAACTCAACTTCCATTAAGGTAATTTCCAACTCGATATTGTACCCATATTGCTGAATGAAAGCCTTGTACAACTTGTCCCAATCTTTTTGAGTACTTTCTTCTAATGTGTTGAACCAATTTTGGACAACAGGGTCCAATGAGAGCATGAAATACCTCAGAGTTTGAGCTTTAGTAGCTCGGGCAAACTGCATAGCAGTGATGTACTGCTTCACGTGGAGAAGAGGATTTTTGGTTCCATCAAAATTTGCAAAAGATGGCATCTTGATTTTGTATGGAACTTCTTCGTCTAGCTTAAATAATTTGTCAACTTTGGACATTTCTTCAGTTTTCAGCTTCTTCTCAAATTTCTTTTCTAAATTCACAATCATCTTTTCAACATCAGAAGTCTCAGTTTTCTCCATAGTTGATCTTTCAACAATCTTCGGTTCTTTCTTCTTTTCTTGAGGATCTTGGAAGTATTGAGCTCAATCATCATCATCATCAATTATCACCTTATCATCATTAAAAGCCACTTCACCAACCTCAGCCTTCCCTTTTTCCTTTGGGTTCTTGGTGCTACCAGATGCTTCGGCATTATTCCCTAAAATTATAGCTAGTTGATTCTTTATGGTCTCGGACAGGGCCTCTTTTATTTCTTCCACTTGGCATTGAGGGCGTCATCCACCATTCTTTGAATTTGTTTAGGCTCCATTGCTTTTGGTGAAAAGAGATTGAGTCATTGCTAGATTCTTCATCTCCGATGTAGGTCGGATTATCGTATGCTTTTAAACTATCGTAATCTAGGGTTGTGAACCAGAGAGGATCAATGATATGAGATGCGAATGTATGTATGCATGTATGCACAAACAATAGACAAAGAAAGATAATTAGGATGTTCCTTCCAACCTTATAACTTCCACACATGAATGGCGAGTCTCTTTTCCTAGGTATATGGTTAACAAAATACCAACATGGGGTATTTTTGAATATTTCCCTCGGACGTTTCAACCAATAGTTATATTTCAAAAATAGAAATTAGTTCAAGATAATTCTCATTAATTTGGTTTTAATCCATTGAATCTTAACTAAAATAGCTTTTATGTTATATTGGATTAGAACTAAATTAAGAGGTTTATTACAAATAGATTTCTCACTTGAAAAAGTAACTAATGATTCATGCCAAAAACAAGCCCATGATTAATTATTCTTAGTATAAACTAGGCTCACAATTGATTTTTTGTATTTTCATAATTGACCTAAATAGCTTGTAAGCTCTTTCAAGAAATAATTTTGTTTCTAAGCCCATTGTGAAAAGATTTTAGAAAAAACATATTTTGGGCTTTGTATTTGGATCTTGAGAAAAGTATTTTTAATTTGTTTTTTAGAAAAGTTTTATGTCCAAAGACCATTCTAAAACGTTTTGAAAATAACTTTGGTCTTTTGGACTTTAAAGAAAAATTTATTTTGAGCTTACAATATACGTAGGTCATATTATAAAAAGAACAAACCAAATAAGCCATGATTTAAGCTAAGATAAATTAACCATAGTCAAACAACAAGCATTTGGTGTAAAAACCTAAGGAAAGTAACTAGGCCAATAACATGAGCTCATTGCATTTGGTGAGAAATAGCCCAGCACTCCCACAACGCCCGGCTCATTGGAACTGGCCTCCTTTGCAGGTCTTAATATTATAAAATTCTTAAATACAACAATATTATCCATATTATATGCAACAATTAAAATAAAGCATCATTATATTAAAATCAAAGCAAGATCCAAACAAAGCAAATAAATGGACACCCATCCGAAGATGGAAACATGTCCTTACATCATCCATGTCTAAACTAAATAGGACACCCACCGAAAGGTGGAAACTTGTCCTTTACATTGGTCCCAAATATAAGAGCAATTTAAATTACATAATACTTAACTAATGAGGTACCCACAAAGTGGAAATATACCTCTTACAATTTTAATACTAAAATAAATAATAATAATCATAATAATAAATAAAATACCCATCCATGATAAGTTAAATAAATCAAGAATTGAAATTAAATAAATCAACCATCAAAACATATAATAAACTACATAATCAAATCTAAAATTAAATAAAGCAAATAAAGATACAAATTTAGGTTTATGTCTCAATTTAGAGTTCTTTAATTAATATTTAGGGTTTTGGGATTTTAAAATTATTATTATTATTATTTAGGCTACTGTAAAGATTTTGAAAAATTGGAATGGATTAGGGTTTTATAAATTTAAGAAAGTAGTAAGGTTTTTTGGTTAATCAAATTAGGGTTTAGGGGTAACATCATGAAATTAGGATTTTTGAATCTTAAGACATTAGGGTTTATAATTCACGGTTACTGGATTGTGGTTTTAGGGTTTAGATTTACTAGATTGGGTTTAAGTTCACTGGATTGGGGCTTTAGGGTGTTGATGAACTTGTCATAAAGTTTTGATGTTTTAAGAATTAGGGTTTAGGAAAACTAGGGTTTACTATATTGGGTTTTGAGAAAATTTGGTTTTTGATATTTTGGAAAACATGTTTGATCTTAGGATTTAAGAAAATAGTTTAGAGCTTTATAGAAAAAATTATGATTAAAGTTTTTAGAAATTGTAAAGAAGAATAGGGTTTGGAGATTTAAGACGACATTTGGAAATTTTGGACAAAAAGTTAGAGTTTAGATGATTAAGAAAATAGTTCGGGGAAAAACAATTTAGGGTTTTAAAGTTTTGGAAGCAGAAGAGTAATTTAGGCTTTTTAAAGTTTCAGAAACAGAAGAGTAATTTAGGGTTTTTAACATTTTAAAAATAGAAGGATGATTTAGGGTTTTTGAAGCTTTTAGAAACAGAAGAATTGTAACACCCCATCTTAGCCTACGTTTATAGACCAAGATGGACTGTTATCTCATGGTGGGTGTGTCTTAATATTTTACTTAGCAAATTTTAAGTGCAGATTTTTAAAATAAATTTTTCCATAACCTCCCCTAAAAATGGAGGTCCCAAGTGTCGACAAAACTGATTTTTCTTATTTTTGAAAAACATTTTGTTTCACAATTCAACTCAAGCACACTCCCAATAATCCACCCTTATAACCTCAACTACAATCCTGCAAGAAAAGTTCACACTTCTATATCGTTTCTCAAGATTACATATCATTCGCTAAGTTTCATTACCATACCACTGTTTATTCTCTTGTTACATACACCATAATACTTAATATGTTAACAAACCTTTACAATAGATATAACATACATGCCATACTACTATTTTATGTCAAAAGTCCTATCCTAATCGCTGTCGAGCTGGTGCGAGCCGCTGCAAAAATGCTGATCTTCTATCCACTACCTGCGAGTTAGACATATAACTCGCTGAGCAAATTATTGCCCAGTGGGTACTTTGACCATTGCCGAATATAAATAGTGCAAGGAAGGTTGTTGAAACACATATAAAAGTAGAATACTGTATAATTAAACTATTTTCATAAAATCATCATATTTATATTTTCTAATTAAGTTAAGATTCACCTTCTGTATGTAAACAACATGTAATATAACTTTATTATAAGTACGAGTTAATCTGCTCCACTAGGTAATTATGAATACACCAATCTCGAAATGAGGCCTCGTATAGAGTTACGCGTGGTCTTGACCTCACATTACTAATTGCCATGGTCTTAGTCTCACACGATATGGAATATACAAGATAATTGCGTGGTCTTGGTCTCACACGACTAGTTGCCATGATCTTGACCTCACACGATCCTACCAGCAGTACGCCGTTAAGACAGTACTGCTGGTAGGATGGCATGCCAAACCCCCATTCCAGACCGGTTTTACCCATTTACCGAGTAGAGCATATATAACATTTCATATATACCCATTCACTTCGTATATATACCACATATTCTCCATGTATATACAATATATATTTACACAGATATTACATATACTCACATATGTATCATATGTATTCACATATTTTCCATCTTAATTTATTCTTCATATCATACTTAAACTCAATACCAAAAATAAAATGATAAAACACCCACACCAAGTTTTTGACCAAGTTAATAATGAAAAATTACCATATGAACAATAAACTCTGGTTCTTGACCCAACTTGATCATTGTTTTAGAAAATTTGTATAAAATAATACACTTGGCTAAAAACTCTAAACTTTTTACAGAATTTATTTTTGCATCTTAAAATCATTCCTTTAAAATTTTATATCAATCTGGACACAAAATCTTGGTCAACTAGTTCACCCAACCAAACTGCTCCAGTTGCCCTGCATCCTGGCAGCAGTTCTGAATTTTATGAATTCTGTAAATTAAATTCAATCAATGTGGTTCCAAATTATTTTTCTCAAATACTAGACTTACTAAAAAAACAACATATCCAAATTTCAACTCAAGATAATTTTTCTATATTTAATTGAAAATCATACAAGTCACAGCATTTTACTAATTGTAAAACAGAAAAAGTTTCAAAAGGAGTTCAATGGTTAAAGTACCAAACCTTGCTCTTTTAATTCCCTTTTGCTTTTTCCTTCTTCTCCTTCCTTAATCTTTGTTTTTCCTTCAAGATATTCAAGAACACAATCTTAAATATAAACCTTAGAAATTTAGAACATGCACTACCCTTCCATTTCTTTTCAAACTAAATCCTACTCTAACCTTATTAAACCTTAGAAACCTTGATTCTTTTATTCAATTAATCAATATCATCACTACTTAAATTCTCCCCAA
Source organism: Garcia nutans (assembly GCA_947685225.1). Taxonomy (NCBI): domain Eukaryota; kingdom Viridiplantae; phylum Streptophyta; class Magnoliopsida; order Malpighiales; family Euphorbiaceae; genus Garcia; species Garcia nutans. Next base: position 35,465,711 of record CANTUV010000059.1, read on the forward strand.
ATCCACCATAAGAACCCTAATTTCCAATCTTCCCATAGATATATAAATACTTAAAATTGATACTAGAATTGAATTCTACATACTTGAAAACCTTAAAACTTACCTTGAAAATCAAACTTGACAAAAATTGGAAACTTTTTGGTGTTCTTCCTATGGTGGCCGAATTTTTGAAGTGGGAGAGAGAGAGTTTTGTTCTTCTTGCTATGATGATATATATAGAGTGGAAATGATGTCCACTTTTGGGTGAATGAATAGTTTAAGACCAAATGTCCACACCTTTTTCTTTTCTTCTTTTTATAAACCCTAAATGGCTAATTTTCATTAGCCCAAATGTCTCTTCCTTTTATTAGTTTAAAACCCAAGTCCTTGAACTTTCTTTTAATCATATTTTGGCCCCTCAACCTCCTTATGCTGAAATTTTTATGGCCTAGGGTGTGAAAAGACTAAAATACCCTCCGGCGATTAATCGGTCGTAACTTTTAAACCGTACAGTTCCACAAGGCAAACTACATGTAACACCCCCATACTCTATATAAGTACTATACATATACCTGGTATACATACAATACGTATATAAAGTATAAGAATGTCACTTTTTGTTTCAATTTAAAAACCTTTCTTCAAGTTCAAGCAATATTACATTAATTTAAAGAACATTTATGAAAATCATTATTCTTAAAAAAAAATAATACAACATAATTAAAATCACATATGTATGCATCACCTTCTAGTTGGTCTCGAAACACCCTTACTTTTCTTGTGGCATCACAGCTGGACTTCCAGATCAACCGCGTAATCACCTGCGCGATTACACAACCACGCTAAGCCCGAGAGCTTAGTAGTACAAATAAATATTAAAATATACTTTACAAAAGAATCATACCTCATATTTTTAGCATCATGTTTTATTGTTCTCTTACCACGTTTTCCTTTCTCAATGCATTCTTCATATATTCCCACTAATCTCATAAATTAGATACATCATTACATAGAACATTCACAACACAATACTTACCCTTCCTATCTTATATACATATATATGCACATCATTTCAACAAAACACCATTCAATAACCTATTCAAACCTTTATGAAAACAAATCTCACAAATTCCACATTCATATACATTTTATACATCATACAACATTTTCATAAACTCATATCTCAACAAAGCTCCTCAATATATCAATACACATATTACAAAATCATACTTCATAACATCATTTTATTCACAATTCATCAATCATGAATCACACTTCCAATAAAGGCAGCCATAGATCTCATTACTCATTTGTTTCAACATTTGAATATCACATTGACAACAAAGACAGACTCGGGCCCAAAAGACACTAATATGTTATTCAAAGTTCAGAGTTACTGCATTGGTCCATAATCACAATGATCAAGCCCGTAGGCAATATATCTCATATCTTTATCCATGGATAGCGTAACAGACCCAATCTCTTGGATCATCAACTCAGCTAAACTCGAGGAGATCCTCAACCCGGCTAGACTGTTACTACAATTCACATTTCACATTTTATCAAGTAACAGACCCAGTCTCTTGGATCTCAATTCATCTCAATTCAAAGAGATCCTCAACCCGGCAAGACTGTTACCTTTCATGTATTTCGTATCAATAATTCACATAGTGTAACAGACCCAGTCTCTTGGACCTCAATTCACTCAAATTGAAGAGATCCTCAACCCAGCAAGACTGTTACATTTTCACATTTTCTAGACATGCCGCCAAATCCAGAACTCTGAAAATTGAATCAACATATTAGACAGAACTCAATTGAATCAACATTTTCATTTCATACTCACTTGAATTATCATAGCCAATAACAATGGCTTCACATCTCATTTGAGTTATCATAGCCAATCACAATGGCCTCATATCATATCATGTCTCAACTCATCTTATAATATTTCATTATTCAATTGTACATAATCAATTACTTCATCATATCCTTCACAATATATATATATATATCATTGCAATTCACAAGATTCACAATGCATAAGACATAACATTGTTCATATAGTATCATATGCATCATCATTATCATCAAATCATATTGATCAATTCTTCACTCAAGTATACATAATCAATGGCATTGCACATACTTTTTCAATAATCATTATATTTTCCACATTTCCTATATCATCATTGATATACACATAACAATTTACATTATTCATAGATTTAGAATCTTCCATATACATTTGGTTGGATCATTATTGTTTTAAGTGTGTTTAGGTACAAAAGACATTTGAAGATCCAACAATGTATGACTAGTTAAGAATAAATATCATTAGTCAACACATTCAAGGGACACGGCCAAGCTTGTGGCTGTGTCTCTCAACACCAATTCAGGCAGTAGCAAACACGGGCAATGGACACGGCCAAGCCAGTGGCCGTGTCTCTCAACACAAATTCCAGTAGCAGACACGGGCAAGGGACACGGCCGTGTCTCTCAACATAAAATAGGCAGTGGCAAACACAGTCAAGGGACACGGCCAAGCCAGTGGCCGTGTCTCTCCAAAATCATCCAACACGGCCAAATTTGCCCTAACTTGGCCGTGTCTCTCATAACTTGGCCGTGTCCTTCAATGATTTAAAGACCAAATACTTCAAAATTCATCCAAGCCCTTTAAAATTCACACCACAACCCTCTTAATCATCATCTTTGTTAATATTTATCAATTTCCTATCACTTTAACATTTATATAACTTCATTATATCATCATAATAATCAATATATACATCACTATAATCAATTACTCAAAGTAACAATTCATTTATACTAAACCTTAACTCAACAATTCATCATCATCCTCACAAATACCCCAACTTATCATCATCTTCCACACCAACCATATCAAAACTAACTTCAATTAAAAGAAATCAAAACAAGAAGATAAAAACTCACATATATATATAATCAATAAAATCAACTCAAGAAATGAGTGCTTACTTGAATAGCTTGCTAAATCTTCAATATCCACTTGCAAATCTCTTGATATCCTTAATCTTTGGTGTAAATAGAAGCAAAAATCACCTTTCTCTCTCTAGCTTCTTTCTCTCTCTCCATCTCTCTCTCTCTCTCGCACGAAGAAGAAAAGACGAAGAAGAAGAAGAAAGAAAGAATTTCTCCTTCCTCGTTCTTATCCCAAATATATATATATAATAATAATAATAATAATAATAATAATAATAACAATAACAATAACAATAATAATAATAATAATAATAATAATAATAATAATTTCTCAAATAATCTCCACCTCATAAATTTCCTTTGACTTTCTTCTTCTCTTTTCTTTTTGTCCTTATCATCATTATTATTATAATTAATTATATATGTATATAACTCACTTTTCCTATCCCAATTTATCTCTCATGTATATGTAATGTATATGTATATGTCTTTTATATTGTAATTATATTTCCCAAATATACATATACATTAAGTCCAAATGCAACAATAACTCCAAAACTTTTAGGGCATATCTTGGGATATTACAATTCTCTCCCCCTTAAGTAATTTCGTCCTCGAAATTATCCAACATAGTAACAATCCATTTAGGACAAATCACCATTATATGAAAATCATCGTATTCTTACATTATGATTTTATCAAGTCACATAACTTCTACTCTCCCCCTTAGAAACAATCATCTTCTCTGAAATTCATAACTCATCATTGTATAGGTATATATATATATATCTTATTACTTTCTCAACAAAACAATTCAGATAACTCATACATATCCAATGAATTTTATCTTTGTATTAAAGTCAGATTATCACTTTATCTCTTTGTAGATATTCTCTTAACTTTAACCTCAAAAGTCATTAATTAATATCTTAGCATTGATTATTCTGTTCTTACAATCACTTTCAAACTAAATATTTACCAATCCTCAATTGATAACAATATCCTTACTTTCTTTAACTTGCTTCTCACTTAACATAAATATTAATACCATACTTTTAAACTTACTTCACAGGTCAACCACATTTCCCTTTTTCTCTCCAAATACAATTGATGTAATTCAATTTATTTATGTTCATTCATAAACCAGAATATTACATCATACACATTACCATTTCAATTTATACTCCCAGTACAACTGTACATATTAAATCTCCATATTGACTTGCAACTTTAGCGAAGTCTAGATCAATCGATCTATTTAACATAATATACTAACATTTCAACCTTATTAGATTTCAACCAACAATTAACTTATCGAAATTTATCATTGGATTTCACAATATATATATATATATAACCTAATTCCATTAGGTCAAACTTATATTCAAATTCTAATCTTCTCAGATTCATATATTCATTCAATAAGAATCATGTTTACAAATATACATTTCATTATTTCAATAATTATATCCTCATTTCTTATACTCATTCAAAGTTTATCAATATAACCAACAACTATGGCTTCATAAACGAACTTTTCCCCAACCAGGTCGATAGTCCAAGTTCGGTTGCCCAACACAATGGGTCCGCATGGTTCCGCAGGAGGCAGATAAGTTCATTCATTTATCTTTTCACCATTTATTTCTCATAATCACTTTGGTACTTTACCTCCATTATACTTCATTACTAACATCATTGTCAACAATTATGGTTTTTCATCACATCAAAATAGTATGCTCATATATCATCAACTATATTGAATATCTCATTATTCAATCATATCATCTAGACAGGCTTCAACCATATCTTTTAACCATGTTTCTAGAAACATAGCTATCAATCTCACCAAAACTGTACTACAGTTATATTATCTTAATTTTAACTCTGAAGATACTAAAACTAACCAACTAATCACACTAACCAAATCATATGACAATGAGATATTAACAATCACACTTAGGGATTGTAAATCAATCTTGTTCTTCTATTATTCGATTTCCAACCTTTACAATTATAATACTAGATTATATCACAAAAATTATATATTTATTCTCCAAGCTTTTATTACACCAAGAATTAACACATTTTATTTCCATCTCCAAAACAGTTTGCTTTTGGTTTATTTGATCATCATTAACCTAACTCATGTTCAATAATATTATCTTTAACATTTTCTACGCCCAACTTTCAATCATATACAAATCTTACACAAGTTTCATTCATTACTCCATTTCCAAACCATCTCTTCTAAAAATTTTCAAATACATAACTCTTTCCTTACAATTTCTTATTCTACACTTATACATAAAACATTTCCACACACAAATTCTTTGAGTTCCAAGACATCTTATGATAGCCTCACTTAGTTATTGCAATAACAATTTCATTATTCAATATTACCCAAATCCATTCTCATTTTCTATTTCATCACATACTCTATTCTGCATAAATTAAGATTTAATCCTTATTAATTCCACTACTATATGCAATCTCATTTCTAATACCATTAAACATGCAATGGTATAATATAATAAACGTATTATATACACATTCATAGGTCACGTTTATAATGTGACTCACTTCCCACCTTTCTTACATATAACCATTACATTCATGTCGAAAAGTTCATTTCACATATCCTCTTTACATATACACATAATTATGCAATTTATTAAATTTTTCTTTTGCATATAGTTTATACAAATATAAGATTTATCACTTTCCTTTAACTCTTATCATTCTCATTCTTTTAACATAACTTAAGTTATTCATTAACTTCAATCAATATATACACTCTACTTATAATATTATTTCACAAAGAACTTAATCACATTTCCAATGTGATATCTCTCTCACATTTGTTTTTAAATACCTTTAACATATCTTTCATATTCATTTTCATCCTTTCCAATCAAATTACTTAAAGTAACTCATTTCCCATTTGATCAATTCCTTTTCTTTTATTTCAAACCAAATTTTCCTACTATCAATCTCATTCCCCAATTCATAATACTTTCATGTGCACTACTATATATTTCATATATCTCATATATTAAATACATTAAACTATCAATATTTAAATGATCTTTATCCACATTCCATTAAAACTATAAACTTTCAACTTATTCATCTCATTCTCTTAATATCAACTTTAAAACATCTTATATGTATATACCACAAAGCAACATCAAAACATATATGTTTCACAATTATTAAGCTCATTCCAAAAATCTAAATGTCTCATATCTCCACCATTAACATGAGCTTTCGCAATATTCTAACATATCATATTTCTAACATTGAAATCACCATGTTTGCATTAAAATAACAATACAAACAACACCCATATCACTTCATACTTAACCAACATCATCTCTTTTTCTTTTAAACACAACCTTAGCTTTACATATCCACACCATAAATTATCACACTTAATCTATACCAATCAACTCATTCAATATTTCACTGTACTTCTTTCATTTAAATAACATATCTTTTCATATTACCCATCCAACAATATTTCCTCTTTCTAGAAATCCAAACATAAAGTTTATTGGAAAGAGATTCAAATAATAGAGGAAAGATTACATACTTTAATCTAAATTTTGTTTTTAACTCATTTCCAACTTTATTCTTCTAGCCATTTCTTTATATGTCAAACACATATCAATAATCAAACTTTTTACTTATAAATTCCATATCATTTCTTTATATCACAATCACCTCTCAATTATCAACATTTCAAAATTTGCTTTCATATAAAACCTCATTTACACATTATCATATATCTCATGTAATTCAAATACATCACAAATCACATAATGCCACGTTCGAGACCAACCTAGATGTGAATGCATATGCATGTATTACAAACTTCAATTCAAAACTTTTCTTTTTACTTCTCTTTAAGCTTTTCAAAACTTTCTCTTTTTAATTCTACTTAGGCCGAGAATCTCGAACCTAAGCTCTGATACCAAAATAATTGTAACACCCCCATACTCTATATAAGTACTATACATATACCTGGTATACATACAATACGTATATAAAGTATAAGAATGTCACTTTTTGTTTCAATTTAAAAACCTTTCTTCAAGTTCAAGCAATATTACATTAATTTAAAGAACATTTATGAAAATCATTATTCTTAAAAAAATAATACAACATAATTAAAATCACATATGTATGCATCACCTTCTAGTTGGTCTCGAAACACCCTTACTTTTCTTGTGGCATCACAGCTGGACTTCCAGATCAACCGCGTAATCACCTGCGCGATTACACAACCACGCTAAGCCCGAGAGCTTAGTAGTACAAATAAATATTAAAATATACTTTACAAAAGAATCATACCTCATATTTTTAGCATCATGTTTTATTGTTCTCTTACCACGTTTTCCTTTCTCAATGCATTCTTCATATATTCCCACTAATCTCATAAATTAGATACATCATTACATAGAACATTCACAACACAATACTTACCCTTCCTATCTTATATACATATATATGTACATCATTTCAACAAAACACCATTCAATAACCTATTCAAACCTTTATGAAAACAAATCTCACAAATTCCACATTCATATACATTTTATACATCATACAACATTTTCATAAACTCATATCTCAACAAAGCTCCTCAATATATCAATACACATATTACAAAATCATACTTCATAACATCATTTTATTCACAATTCATCAATCATGAATCACACTTCCAATAAAGGCAGCCATAGATCTCATTACTCATTTGTTTCAACATTTGAATATCACATTGACAACAAAGACAGACTCGGGCCCAAAAGACACTAATATGTTATTCAAAGTTCAGAGTTACTGCATTGGTCCATAATCACAATGATCAAGCCCGTAGGCAATATATCTCATATCTTTATCCATGGATAGCGTAACAGACCCAGTCTCTTGGATCATCAACTCGGCTAAACTCGAGGAGATCCTCAACCCGGCTAGACTGTTACTACAATTCACATTTCACATTTTATCAAGTAACAGACCCAGTCTCTTGGATCTCAATTCATCTCAATTCAAAGAGATCCTCAACCCGGCAAGACTGTTACCTTTCATGTATTTCGTATCAATAATTCACATAGTGTAACAGACCCAGTCTCTTGGACCTCAATTCACTCAAATTGAAGAGATCCTCAACCCGGCAAGACTGTTACATTTTCACATTTTCTAGACATGCCGCCAAATCCAGAACTCTGAAAATTGAATCAACATATTAGACAGAACTCAATTGAATCAACATTTTCATTTCATACTCACTTGAATTATCATAGCCAATAACAATGGCTTCACATCTCATTTGAGTTATCATAGCCAATCACAATGGCCTCATATCATATCATGTCTCAACTCATCTTATAATATTTCATTATTCAATTGTACATAATCAATTACTTCATCATATCCTTCACAATATATATATATATATATCATCATTGCAATTCACAAGATTCACAATGCATAAAACATAACATTGTTCATATAGTATCATATGCATCATCATTATCATCAAATCATATTGATCAATTCTTCACTCAAGTATACATAATCAATGGCATTGCACATACTTTTTCAATGATCATTATATTTTCCACATTTCCTATATCATCATTGATATAAACATAACAATTTACATTATTCATAGATTTAGAATCTTCCATATACATTTGGTTGGATCATTATTGTTTTAAGTGTGTTTAGGTACAAAAGACATTTGAAGATCCAACAATGTATGACTAGTTAAGAATAAATATCATTAGTCAACACATTCAAGGGACACGGCCAAGCTTGTGGCCGTGTCTCTCAACACAAATTCCAGTAGCAGACACGGGCAAGGGACACGGCCGTGTCTCTCAACATAAAATAGGCAGTGGCAAACACAATCAAGGGACATGGCCAAGCCAGTGGCCGTGTCTCTCCAAAATCATCCAACACGGCCAAATTTGCCCTAACTTGGCCGTGTCTCTCATAACTTGGTCGTGTCCTTCAATGATTTAAAGACCAAATACTTCAAAATTCATCCAAGCCCTTTAAAATTCACACCACAACCCTCTTAATCATCATCTTTGTTAATATTTATCAATTTCCTATCACTTTAACATTTATATAAATTCATTATATCATCATAATAATCAATATATACGTCACTATAATCAATTACTCAAAGTAACAATTCATTTATACTAAACCTTAACTCAACAATTCATCATCATCCTCACAAATACCCCAACTTATCATCATCTTCCACACCAACCATATCAAAACTAACTTCAATTAAAAGAAATCAAAACAAGAAGATAAAACCTCACATATATATATAATCAATAAAATCAACTCAAGAAATGAGTGCTTACTTGAATAGCTTGCTAAATCTTCAATATCCACTTGCAAATCTCTTGATATCCTTAATCTTTGGTGTAAATAGAAGCAAAAATCACCTTTCTCTCTCTAGCTTCTTTCTCTCTCTCCATCTCTCTCTCTCTCGCACGAAGAAGAAAAGACGAAGAAGAAGAAGAAAGAAAGAATTTCTCCTTCCTCGTTCTTATCCCAAATATATATATATATAATAATAATAACAATAACAATAACAATAACAATAACAATAATAATAATAATAATAATAATAATAATAATAATAATAATTTCTCAAATAATCTCCACCTCATAAATTTCCTTTGACTTTCTTCTTCTCTTTTCTTTTTGTCCTTATCATCATTATTATTATAATTAATTATATATGTATATAACTCACTTTTCCTATCCCAATTTATCTCTCATGTATATGTAATGTATATGTATATGTCTTTTATATTGTAATTATATTTCCCAAATATACATATACATTAAGTCCAAATGCAACAATAACTACAAAACTTTTAGGGCATATCTTGGGATATTACACTGCATATGGTTTTGATCCTCTCAACCTCTACTTTCTATTTTTAAGGTCTATTTTAGGTTTCCAAGCCATTTTGAAAAATTACCAATAAGCCCTTGACTTTTTACAAAATTCCCTGTAGGTCCTTTCTTTGCTCGGGTTTTGCCCAGGCTCCGTTTCTACTGACGATCGTTTCATATTCAACCCCTCGATGTCCTCTACTTACTCTTATGTTTATTTTCTACTTTGGATTCATGTATAAATCTTAATAAAAATGACCAAAATGCCCCTAGTCTACATGTCTTCATTTCTCTTTAACGGGGTGTTTTTTGGAAAAATCGTTACGCGTAGTTGCGACCCGATTTTTTTCTACTTTCCATTTTTGGAATCTGTTATGTGCACTATTAAGAACCTCCAGTACAACTTTTTGGAAAATTACTCTTAGGTCCTCGGCCTTTCAAAAAATTACCTTTAGGTCCCGTCGATTTCACGGGCCTCCTTTGCACACCGATTTTGTTTTTGACTATCTCGAGCCTCTATTTGACCACTTATTTATATCCTTCTTGCCTAATACTCGACTACCTAAATTTTGGGATGTGACAAGGATGATTTAGGGTTTTTGAAGTTTTAGAAACAGAAGGATGATTTAGGATTTTTGAAGTTTTTAGTTTTTATAAAACATGGAAGTGGAGTTTTGAAAACTAATTGATTAATGTATTAACAAAAATAAACAATTAAAGTTATTGAAACAAAGATCAAATTAATACATATTCTTATTAATCAAAGAAAACGAAGCTACTGTGAATATATAATTTATGATTAAAGATCAAACCTGCATAGTTGGTTCCACCAAAAACTGATTTCTGGATGAATAATAACAAAGGCAATGTTGCTGCCTTTGATGGATTGATGATTGCTTCTTGTTGCTAATGTCTCTTGCTCCTAGGGTTTTCTTTTTGGCCAATAGAATTTTTTTTATCTCGGATCCAGTAAAACTATTTTCTCCTCCCCTTAATTCTATATTTTAATGTGGTATTTATAAGAAAAATCATAAACCTACTTCTAATTGTCTAAGGAAATTAAAACCAATTAGGAAAAGAAACCAAAACCAAATAGAATTTGGTTTCGAAAAAAATTGTGTTGGAAAATTGCGCTGGCCAAAAAAAACTGCTACGGGGAAAAATTGCTAGTGCTGACTGGGGCGGGCTCCAATTCGCCGCAGTAAATTCATACGGCTAATTGGCCCAAGCCAATTGACTTTCGGCAATGAAATTTTTCGTCGCTGATTTTTTCGTCGTCAATTTTTATTTATTTATTTATTTATTATATATTTTTTTAACTTTACTAATATTACTTTTTATTTTTATTAAAAAATATAAATGATAAATAATAAATACTAAAATAGATATTATTTAATTAAATTACCATAAAAATTATTTTGGACTATAAAAAGAAATATCAGACCAGGGTAGGTCAAAAATTAAGGGTCTACAGTTAGCAAGAAGTAAAATCTCTTCCCTTTGATGGTAATGGTGGTCAGCTACCAAGGAGAAGGAAGAAGAAGAAACTAGTCAATAACCACTCCACTAACAACTAACACTTTTAACCACATGAATTTTCCCTTCTTTTAATCTCCACCAAGCAATTAATAATATTAATATAATTAATCTCAAATATCCTCTTCCACTATCAATTAATATTAATATCTTATTAATTAAAATGTCATTTGACCAAGTTAACTTGTATATAATGTGTATATCTTCATATACATAACATATACACATCTTCCTTTTCTCTTTTCTCCTTTTCACTTAATTAAATATATACACTTATCATTTAATTAATTTTTCAACAATTAGTATTTTCAAAATTTTGGGGTATTATTTGGGATATTACAGAGAGTGTTCATATAGTTGCAGGCTAGCGCAGAGGAGAAGTTTGGTTATGCTAGATCTCTTTTGTATGGGGATGCTTATGAGTGGTGGAAGACAATTTCCCATGGTACAGCTGATCCTTCAGTGCTGACATATGCTGATTTCCTGCGGGAATTTGAGACCTAGAGAGTATAAAGGTGCTAAGAAGATGGAGTTCCTGAGTTTGAGGCAGGAGACGAGGACAATGATTGAGTATGAGATAGAGTTTATCCGACTGAGCCAGTATGCAGGGGGATTATATCAGATGAGGTTGATAGATATTGGAGGTTTGAGGAGGGGCTGAGACCATCTATCATGTGCCTAGTGGTAGGCTCTCGGTATGAGGATTTCTCTAGGTTGGTTGCAGCTACCAGAAGTGTAGAGAAGGCACAGGGACTTGCAGTAGCTGCTAGATCAGAGGAGAGCAAAGCTAGGAGACCTCAGGGTGAGGTAGGGTCTTCATCATTGAAGAGAGACTGAGGGGGATATCCTTAAAGGTTTAGTAGGAGTCAGGAGCAGCCTGGCAGGTCATCATAGAAGTAGAGGCAGAGACAGAGACCTGCAATCTCAGTTGCTAGTGCCTTGACTCCAGTGTCCTAGAGGCCTGCTCTTCCTACCTGTGCTCTGTGTGGTAGGGCACATGGAGGTGTTTGCTGGAGGACTAGTGCATCGGTAGTTTGTTTCAAATGTGGATCACCAGATAATTTTATCAGAGATTGTCCAAAGCAACTAGATGACAAACAGACAGATACAACAGTATCTAGACACAATGTCAGAAGGGGTCATAGTGGCAGAGGTATTAGCAGAGATGGTAGATCAGGAATTGGTCAGAGAGGAGGTTCTACAATAAGGAGTAGACCAGATGATGCAGGGCCATAACAATGGGTTTATGTGATGCAGAGGCAGTCAGATGCTTCAGCTGTCATTGCTGGTATTTTTACTTTATTTGGCACTTTAGTTCATGCATTGATAGACTCTGGATTGACACATTCATACATCAGTACATCCATCCTGCTTATGAGTAATTTGCATTCAAAGTCCCTAGGATTTGATATATTGGTTACCAATCCTTTAGGGCACAATGTTGTAGTTAGCAGGGTGCGCCGAAATAGTCCAGTTGTTATTCATGATGAGGAGTTTCTAGGTGACCTGATTGAGATTCCTTTTTGGGAGTTTGATTTGATTTTGGGCATGGATTGGTTATCAAGGCATGGGGTTATGGTAGACTATCAGCAGAAATGTGTTACTTTGAGAACACTTAATGGTAGAGATGTGGTGGTATCTAGTGAGCAAAGACACCTTTCATCCATGTTTATATCAACTATATCAGCTAGGAGGATGATTCACAAGGGATATGAGGAATATCTGGCACATGTTGTAGATACTAAAGTAGTGGGGTCCCAGCTTGACAGTATACCTACAGTTGCTGAGCTTTTAGATGTTTTCCCTGATGAGTTGCAAGGGGTACCTTCTAGGAGAGAGGTGAAGTTTGGTATCGATATGATGCCTGGTACTAATCCCATTTCTATTAACCCTTATTAGATGGTACTTGAGAATTAAAGGAGTTGAAGATATAGTTGCAGGAGTTGCTTGATAAACGGTTTAACTACCCTAGTGCATCACCGTAGGGAGCACCTATCTTATTTGTGAAGAAGAAGGATGGCACCTTGAGATTATGTATTGATTATTGGAAGTTGAATTAGGTGACCATCAAGAATAAGTATCCATTACCTCATATAGATGATCTCTTTGATCAGTTGAAGGGGGTAGCAATATTCTCTAAGATTGATCTGAGATCAGGATATGATCAGCTGAGAGTTAGAAACACATATGTACCCAAAACAACTTTCCACATGAGGTATGGGCATTATAAGTTTCTGGTGATGCCCTTTAGACTAATGAATGCACCAGCAAAACTCATGGATTTAATGAACAGGGTGTTTAGGCCATACCTAGATCAGTTTGTCATGGTCTTTATTGATGATATACAGGTGTATTCGCATAATGAGGAAGATCATGACAAGCATCTGTGGATTGTACTACAAACTTTGAAAGAGAAGCAATTATATGCTAAGTTGTCTAAGTATAAGTTCTGGATCAATCAGGTAACTTTCCTCAGTCATGTGGTATCAGTAGAGGGTATTAAAGTTGATTCGAGTAAAGTCAAGGCTATCCTAAACTGGAGTTCACTAAAGAATGTTATAGAGGTTAGAAGTTCTCACAGATTGGAAGGTTATTATCATCGATTTGTGAAGGTTTTTTCTATGATAGCTACACTACTCACTAGATTATTTTGAAAAGGAATTAGATTTGTGTGGACAGATCGGTGTCAGGCGAGTTTTGAACAGTTGAGAGACATGTTGACTCAGGCTCCTATTCTTACCCTGCCTGTGCAAGGTAAACCCTATGGGATATATGGTGATGCTCCACTTAGTGTTTTAGGTTGTGTTTTGATTCAGGAGGGTAAAGTCATTGCTTATGCATCCCCACAGTTGAAGCATCATGAGTTGAATTACCCCACTCATGATTTGAAGCTAGCAGCCATAGTTTTTGCATTGAAGATTTAGTGACATTACTTATATAGGAAAAATGTTTTATTTACACGGATCATAAGAATTTGAAATATCTAGGTGTTCAAAGAAAGCTAAATCTTAGGCAAAGACTATGGTTAGAGTTGATTAAAGACTATAACTGCTTGATTGATTATCATCCTAGCAAAGCAAATGTAGTTGTGGATGCCTTGAGTCGGAAGTCCATGGCAAGCTTGACTGCTTATTCACTCTCATTGCTTATTGAGTTGAGAGCGTTGCATGCTTGATTTGTGCTTTGTGATGATGGTGCATTGATAGCTCAGTTGCAGTTGAGGCTAGTGTTATTAGACCAAATTAAGGAGGCCCAACAGGCAGATGAGAAAATTCAGAAGATGGTGAAGGATTGCCAAAAGGCAGAGAGTAGATACTTTCATGTGAGAGATGATGGAAATTTATGGTACAGAGATAGATTGTGCATTCCTGATGATGTGGAATTGAAGTGGAAGATTTTAGAGGAAGCACATCAATCATTTTATGCTATACACCCCAAAAGTACCAAGATGTATCAAGATTTGAAGCAACATTTCTGGTGGTTAGGTATGAAGAGGGACATAGCAGAATTTGTATCCAGATGTCTTACTTGCTAGAGAGTGAAGGCTAAGTACCAAGTTCCTTAAGGGTTGCTTCAGCCATTATAAATACCTAAGTGTATAGACCCTTGATTTTTGGCCCTGGCTATTTGTTGCTAATTAATGAGGATTGAGTCATAAACCTTTTGGTTCGATGGTATAATTTAATAGGATGGCTAAACCTTTAAAACCCTAAAGAGCTTTGTTTTGAAGGTTCAATCAGGTCTAATTCGATGTTAGGGCATTCAGGGGTGTGTCCAAGTCAAACTGGGCCTCCCAATTCAATATAGGACATCCCCAATTTGATATGGGATAGTCCCATATTGAATTAGGACCTTCCCAATTTGATATGGGAGCCACACTAAGGTCCCATATCTAATTGGGAAGGTCCCAATTCGATATGGGACTATCCCATATCGTAATGGGGCTTACCAATTCGATATGGGAGAAAATTGGGCCTTCCCTAATTTGATATAGAGCTTAATTATTTTGATTCCATGTCAGATTAGAAGATGGGGGTGTCTGACATGGTCTCGATTTGCCATGGATTTAAGTTGCTTTAATTTGATATTTGTCAGGAATCCATTTTTAAAATGGGAAGCTTTCACAATGTTTAACCTAATATGCCCTTAGATAAAGACATGATTAAAGAGGAGGAGGGGAGCTAGTGAACTGGCAGCCAAGAAAGGGGGAACTTCAAGAGATTAGCAATAACAACGTAAAAACTTTAACAAGCAAAAGATCAGAACAAAAAAGCATCAAACAGCAAAAGAACAACCTTACAAAGGCAGCGACACACTGTCATGGTCTTGCTCAGCCAAAATTTAAAGTTGTTCCAAGCACAAGTTTGAACAATGTGCAATTGTGGTTGAGCCAACAAATGATGGTACACTCTAAATCAATTCAATATAAGATGTTTTGATGGTTTTTAAAAATTGAACGAATTTTATCCTTTGTCTAAATTAATTCCAGCATATTATAATCACCACTTTTTATTTATATCATTTTTATGTGAAGCATGATTTGATGATATTGTTTGTTCTTCATACAAAATAAATCCAGTAACCTTTTAGTTACAGTAACTTGATTGTATTCAATTGATCATTTAATTTAAAAAGATCCAGTAGCTCTATTCTATATAAAAATTTACTAAAAATTAATTATTAATGTAACACCCATATACTCTATATAAGTACTATACATATACCCTGAATACATACAATACGCATATAAAATATAAGGATGTCACAATTCAGTATTGTTTAAATCCCTTACCTTAGTTCCATAACAATGATACATTTTTAATTAAAGAACATTTACAAAACCATTATACTTTTTATTATATTGCATATATATAAATTACATTGCCTTTTCCAAAATTCACTTATGAACACATACATTTTTATCAAAATATAACATAATAAAATTGTACATGTATGCACCACCTTCTAGTTGGTCTCAAAATACTCTTACTCTTCTCATGGCATAACTGTTTGACTCCCAGATCAACCATCTACTCACCTGTGTGATTTACACAACCGTGCTAAGCTCGAAAACTTATTTGTACATATAAATATTATATACATATATTACAGAAAATCATACTCACATACTAACATCATTTATCATAATATTCTTATCATGTTTTTCATTTTCAATGCACTTTTCATATCTTTTCACTAATTTCGTAATTTTTATATATATATCTTTAACATAAACCACAATTCGATGGCTTATCATAATATTCATGAAACAATACACACAATTTACACATCCATGTACATATTACACATCACATTGTATTTCAATAATCTCATTTTCAATATCAAGACTAAACTCTGCTCAAGTCTTTCAACAGTTCATTTCTCATCATTTAGCATATTTTCTTAATCCACATTCCTTTTAAGTAATTTGCTTATGTTTTGTGATCATATCATCCCATGATCACCATCATATATCTCATAACATTATATCTTAATATATTTCTCAATTATTTCACAATTCATAATTCACATAAAAACAAATACAAGCATGGGGCCAAAAGAATCTAATATGCTATTGAAATCCCAGAGTTACTGCTTTGGTCCAAGATGACACCATGTGTCTAGCCCCGAAGGCAAATCATAATCACAATGAGGATTACCTCATATGTAACATCCCAACTAGGCTTTAAGGACTAGGCCCAACCCAGCATCAAGGGATTGCTGCATCATGTAACATCCCAACTAGGCTTCAAGGACCAAGCCCAACCCAGCTTCAAGGGACTGTTACGTCTTAGGCATGCCGCCAAACACAAAACTCTGAAAATTGAATAATATACTAGGCACACAATTCTTTCATAATTCCATTATCAATATCTTTCTCATTTTCTCAAGATCAAGCTAGGCATAATTCCTCAATTATCTCATTTATATCAATATAGTCATCACCAATGTCTTTACATACCATCTTTAATGTATACATAACAAATTACATTACCCATACATTTTGGGTCATTATCATATTTTGCACATAGTTCACATTACATATAATGCATTTGTGACATCATACAAATCATAGCATTTTACTCATGCACTAACAATGTAGTAAGTAACTTAACACATTTTCCAACCAAATGTCATGCAAATATAAGCAATTATTCCAAGTTTGTACTTACCTTATAAATCACTCCAAAATAAGCTTTAAAACTTCCTCTAACCCTCTCTTCCATGTTGCCCATCAACACTAAGGTTGGGAAAACTACTCTCTCTCAATGCTTATACCAAATGTGATCATAAACAACTATTTAGCATCACATTCTAAGGCATTCTTAACATTCAAATAATTTAAATAGGAATTTCAAATGAAAAACAACAAAAAGAGTTATTCTCAAGTGACACGCCCAACAACACGGGCGTGTTAATGATCGTATCATTAACTCATTCATAGAAAAGCATTGACACGTCCAATGATATGAATGTGTCACTGCCCGTGTCATTCACTCTGCCTTACAGAAACTTTGACACACTCAACAACACGGGCGTGTTTATTGCCATATCAATTATCTTATCTCACAGTGCCCACAGCATGTCCAGAGACATGGCCGTGTTAATGGTCGTGTCATTAACGTTAAACTCAGCACCGTTGACACGCCCAACGACATAGCCGTGTCACTCTCCGTGTTAGGCAAAAGTTCTGCATTTCAAACTCTTAATCATATGAACACAATCATTCCAAAATCAATACTACAACACACTTAATCATCATCTTAGTTTATATACATAATTCACCCATCAATTCAACACTTATATAACTCCAACATATCATAATAATAATCATTGTATAATTCATTTATACAATCATCCATGTATCAATTTACTCAATTCCCAACTCATTTATACTAAACCCTTACTCTTTTCCTTATCACCCTTATTCCTCAATTTCAATTACTCATCATCATCCTCACAAATAATCATATTTTCATCATCTAAGCACCAATTCAACATATATATATACTTCAATATTTCATTATAATCATAATATTCAATTAATCATCACTTTCTCTCACTAACCATATCACATATAAACTCAAAATCTATAAAAATCAGCTCAAGGAAAAGAGCACTTGAATTCTTTGCCAAATCTTCAATATCCACCTTCAATTCTCTTAAGACTCTTATGAATTTGGTGTGTATATGAAAAAAATCACACTCTTCTCTCTCTCTCTCTCTATTCCCACATTCAAATAGGAAGAAGAAGAAGAAGAAGAAAGAAAGAGATAAAGCACTCTTTGAATTTTCATCCTTATCTTATATATATAAAATAATATAATTATTGCCACCTTAATTTTCCCACCAATAATATTTGTCCTTCTTTTGACTTTCATTTCTCCTTTCTCTTGTCATTATTATAATTATTATAATTATTATTAATTAATTATTTAAAATTTACTTTTCCTACACCAATGTATACATCATGTATATATGGTGTATATGTTGATATATGTATATATCTTATATATTGTATTTATATTTCCCATATATTTCAAATACAATAAATATATTTAACATCCTTCATATACATCTATCTCATATTATATTTTCTTTACCTATTTCACCAATATACTCTCTCATAACTACTATTCCAAAGTACATTAAAAATCGGGGTACTACAATTCTCTCCCCCTTAAATAATTTCGTTCTTGAAATTATCCAGTACGGTAATAATCCATCCTTAACAAAATACTATCTATTATGCTCAAGATATTTTATCACTTCATCATTTTATAAATATACTCTCTTAACCTTAAATTTAAAGGTTATTGAATTATATCTTAACACTGATTGTCCAGTCATCACAGTCATTTTCAGAATTGTATCATTGTTTATCCATCTCTTTCTTATATTTACAAATAGACACTTGTCAAATCTTAATTGATAACAATTTTCTTATTTCTGATACACTTAATTCTTTTTTTAACATGTTCTTCACTTAGTATTAACATTAATATAATACCTTTAATCTTACTTTACTGATAATCAACCTTTTTTCTTTTATAATCATTTACAACTGATATACCTTAACTCATTTCATGTCCATACACATATCAGAATATTATATCATATATAGTATCACATATCTCTCATACTCTTAATATAACTATACATATTAAATCTCAATAATGATTTGCAACCTTAGCAAAATCTAGATCAATTGATCTAACTATCACAATATACCAACGTCGCAACCTTATTCAATTCAAGCCAATAATTAACTTATTTAAACTTATCATTATATTTCAATATATGACCTAACTCTATTAGGTCAAACTTATATTCAAATTCTGGTCTCTTCGGATCCATCATTTCAACTTTCTGAAATTAATGATTATTTATAACAAATCACTTCAAATTATTTTTTCAATATTCATATATATTTTTTTTTATTATCTCATTACAATTTCCACATAATTCCCATGATTATCTCATACCATATTCATTACCCATAGTTCATTCACTTAAACATCATTTCCATTAACTTATTCACATTATACCATTTTTTAAAATATTCAATTTAACTCTTAGTCAAGCTTTGTAATTTCTCCCATTTATTATCTCCTCACATTTTCATGCCATTACTATATTTACATAATCACTTTCCTATCACATTATCCATAACTCATTACATTTTCACAATTCTCTTCTCTTTCCATACTTTCTATAATTATAAACAAATTTCTAACATTAAATTATAAGATACAACTATACAAACCATAATCTTGACCATGTTTCTTGAAGCATAACTATCAATCTCACTAAAACTATCCTACGGTCATGTCATCTCAGGCCCATGCCCATGGATAACAAAACTAATCGGCCAATATACTAAACAAATCATATGGCCATGGCATATTAATAGTCACACCTGTGGCTTATAAATCAATAATGCCCCTCTATCATTCGTCTTCAAACATTTCCAATCACAATGCTAAGTTCGTATGGCAAAGATCACATATTCATTCTCTAAACTTTTGCTACACAAAGAGTTAACACATTTCAACTCTGTTTCAAAGCAATTTACTCTTGATCACTTGTTCATCATTAGCCTAACTCATGTTTCAACAATATTATCATTAACATCTCTTACATATACACATTCGTTCATATGCAAATTTTACACAATTTCCATTTATTACTCCATTTCTAATCTATCTCTTACAAAATTTTTCATTCATTATACTTCCCTTTTTCCTTAAAATCTCTTATTATATACATATGCATAGAACATTTCCACACACATATACTTTGGGCCCAAAACATTATACAATCATCAAGTTTAGTTATTACAATAACAATTTCACAGTCCAGTGTTGCTCGAGTCCATTCTCACTCTCAATTTCATCACATGACCTAGCTCTGGGCAGGTCAAGACTTAATCTCTATTAGGTCACTAATACATGCAATATCATTCTCAATATCACTAGATAAGTAATTGTATAAAGTAACAAACATACAATAACATTTTTTTTAATCGTCCACATACACATTCATAAGTCACATTCATAATGTGACTTACCTTCCACATTTTCTTACATATTACAATTGCGTTCATATTGAAAAACTCATCTCACATATCATATACATGTATACACATAATCATACAGTTATACTTAATTCCTCTTTTACATACAATCTATACAAATTTAACATTTATCACATTTCAGAGAACATTATCATTTCTCATTCTTTTGACATGACTTAGGCTATTCATCAACTCAACATATATATGCACTCCGACCACAACATAATTAACATCTTTTTTTTAACCATCCTTCTCTTAACTAATTTCCTTGTTATATTGTATTTTTTTCAACACTTCACATAAATCTTAGTCACATTTCCAATGTGACATCTCTCTCACATTTTTTTTAAATCTCCTTAGGCTGAGAATCTCAAACCTAAGCCGTGATACCAAAATAATTGTAACACCCATATACTCTATATAAGTACTATACATATACCCTGAATACATACAATACGCATATAAAATATAAGGATGTCATGATTCAGTATTGTTTAAATCCCTTACCTTAGTTCCATAACAATGATACATTTTTAATTAAAGAACATTTACAAAACCATTATACTTTTGATTATATTACATATATATAAATTACATTGTCTTTTCTGAAATTCACTTATGTACATATACATTTTTATCAAAATATAACATAATAGAATTGTACATGTATGCACCACCTTCTGGTTGGTCTTAAAATACTTTTACTCTTCTCACAGCACAACTGTTTGACTCCCAGATCAAACATCTACTCACCTACGCGATTTACACAACCGCGCTAAGCTCCAAAGCTTAGTTGTACATATAAATATTATATACAAACATTACAGAAAATCATACTCATATACTAACATCATTTATCATCATATTCTTATCATGTTTTTCACTTTCAATGCACTTTTCATATCTTTTCACTAATTTCTTAATTTATATATATATCTTTAACATAAACCACATTTCGATGGCTTATCATAATATTCATGAAACAATACACACAATTTCCACATCCATATACATATTACACATCAAATTATATTTCCATAATCTCATTTTCAATATCAAGACTTAACTCTGCTCAAGTCTTTCAACAGTTCATTTCTCATCATTTAGCATATTTTCTTAAGCCACATTCCTTTTCAGTAATTTGCTTATATTTTGTGATCATATCATCCCATGATCACCATCATATATCTCATAACATTATATCTTAATATATTTGTCAATTATTCCACAATTCATAATTCACATAAAAACAAACACAAGCATGGGCCCAAAAGAATCTAATATGCTATTGAAATCCCAGAGTTACTGCATTGGTCCAAGATAACACCATGTGTCTAGCTCTGAAGGTAAATCATAATGACAATGAGGATTACCTCATATGTAACATCCCAACTAGGCTTCAGGGACTAGCCCCAACCCAGCATCAAGGGATTGCTGCATCATGTAACATCCCAACTAGGCTTCAAGGACCAAGCCCAACCCAGCTTCAAGGGACTGTTACGTCTTAGGCATGCCGCCAAACACAAAACTCTGAAAATTGAATAATATACTAGGCAAACAATTCTTTCATAATTCCATTATCAATATTTTTCTCATTGTCTTAAGATCAAGCTAGGCATAATGCCACAATTATCTCATTTATATCAGTATAATCATCACCAATGTCTTTACATACCATCTTTAATGTATACATAACAAATTACATTACCCATACATTTTGTGTCATTATCATATTTTGCACATAGTTCACATTACGTATAATGCAATTGTGACATCATACAAATCATAGCATATTACTCATGCACCAACAATGTAGTAAGTAACATAACACATTTTCCAACCAAATGTGTTAAGTCCAAATGTCAAGCAAATATAAGCAATTATTCCAAGTTTGTATTACCTTATGAAACGCTCCAAAAGAAGCTTTAAAACTTCCCCTAACCTTCTCTTCCAAGTTGCCTTCAACACTAAGGTTGGGCAAACTACTCTCTCTCTCAATGCCTATACCAAATGTGATCATAAACAACCATTTAGTATCACATTCTAAGGCATTCTTAACATTCAAATCATTTAAATAGAAATTACAAATGAAAAACAATAAAAAGAGTTATTCTCAAGTGACACACCCAACAACACGGGCGTTTTAATGACCGTGTCATTAACACATTCATACAATAGCATTGACACGTCCAATGATATGGGCCTGTCACTGCCCATGTCATTCATTTAGCCTTACAAAAACTTTGACATGCCCAACAACATGGGCATGTTCATTGTCGTGTCAATTATCTTATCTCACAGCAGCCACGACACGTCCAGAGACATAGTCGTGTTAATGGTCGTTTCATCAACATTAAACTCAGCACCGCACCATGTCACTTGCTGTGTTAGGCAAAAGTTTTGTATTTCAAACTTCCATAATTCACCCATTAATCATCATCTTAGTTTATATACACAATCATTCCAAAAATCAATACTACATCACCCTTAATCATCATCTTAGTTTATATACATAATTCACCCATTAATTCAACACTTATATAACTCCAACATTTCATAATAATAATCATTGTATAATTCATTTATACAATGATCCATGTATCAATTTACTCAATTCCCAACTCATTTATACTAAACCCTTACTCTTTTCCTTATCACCCTTATTCCTCAATTTCAACTACTCATCATCATCCTCAAAAATAATCATATTTTCATCATCTAAGCACCAATTCAACATATATATGTACTTCAATATTTCATTATAATCATAATATTTAATTAATCATCACTTTCTCTCACTAACCATATCACATATAAACTCAAAATCTATAAAAATCAACTCAAGGAAAAGACCACTTAAATTCCTTGCCAAATCTTCAGTATTCACCTTCAATTCTCTCAAGACTCTTATGAATTGGGTGTGTATATGAACAAAATCACACTCTTCTCTCTCTCTATTCCCATGTTCAAATAGGAAGAAGAAGAAGAAGAAAAAAAGAGAGAAAGCTCTCTTTTAAATTTTCATCCTTATCTTATATATATAAAATAATATAATTATTGCCACCTAAATTTTCCCACCAATAATATTTGTCCTTCTTTTGACTTTCATTTCTCCTTTCTCTTATCATTATTATCATTATTATTATTATTAATTAATTGTTTAAAATTTACTTTTCCTACACCAATGTATACATCATGTATATATGGTGTATATGTTGATATATCTATATGTCTTATATATTGTATTTATATTTCCCATATATTTCAAATACAATATATATATAAATTTAACATCCTTCATACACATCTATCTCTTATTATATTTTCTTTACCTATTTCACCAATATACTCTCTCATAACTACTATTCCAAAGTACATCAAAAATCGGGGTATTACAGTTAAATTAATTTGAAAGCTTCTTATAGTAGCAAAAATTTTTCCTAAACCCTAATTCATTTTCCTAAAAACTATAAAACCCTAGTATCCATAAATCAAACTGTAGACCCTTAATTTTTTACCTAGTCCGGTCTGGTATTTTTTTATATAGTCTAAAATAATTTTTGTGGTAATTTAATTAAATAATATTTATTTTAGCATTTATTATTTATAATTTTTAATAAAAATAAAAATGGTGAAGTTAAGAAAAAAAATAATAATAAAAAATAATAAATAAATAAATAAAAATAAAATCGTCGACAAAAATTCGCCGTTGAAAGGGGAATTGGCCAAGGTTAAGCAGCTCAACACGAAGCATTGGGTACGCACATGGTGAGAGCTGGGAACTTCTACACACTCTGACAACCAGAAATTTAATCTCGAATACCTGACTCTCTCTCTGGAAATACCAGGCACCCTCACAAGATTGTGCTCATATGTCCATGCCTACAACAATAATAAAAAATCAAATTCATGCAAGAAAAGAATGGAATTGACATTGGTGGAAGAAGAGTACCTCAACATCCTCCATAAAGCCAACAAAAGACTTCTTATTTCTGCAAATTTTGTCAAGACCATGGTAAAGACAGGTAAGACCAGCTTCACCCCAGCCGTAAAGTGGTGCCGTCCTCATATAAGTGAGGGCCCTCAACACTACCAAATGAATGGCGGATTCAGTGCTACCTAAAATGGTCCACCCAAGCAAATATAGCAAAAATTCTCAAGCATACTGTTGGGTTGTGTCTCTGTGAACCCGTCCTTCGTAGTTCATCCAATAACTACAAATTGGCTCGATTTTTATCTTAAAAGGCCCTTTATATGATGGTTCCATACCAATTAATTGTTGAATTTCTTCAAATGTCAGAATATCATTGGTAAGAGGAACCGGACGACTATCATACTGAATGCCGGTTATAGCAGCAAAATCGACCGGACCAATTGTAATCTCTCCAATGGGCAAGTGAAAAGTATGAGTTGTGTCCAACCATCATTCTGCAAGAGCCTAGACTACGCTTCGGTCTATCGGATACTCCTCGGAGAGTAATTGTAAGATGAAGCTCTCAAAGCCGCAATCTCAGATAATCTGCCTTACTCGAGAAGGCATTACATCACAACATTGTCAAGCTTTATAGATACTCCCTCCGCCTCGAATAACGCAACGATCATGCTAACACGGAGCCAGGTAAGTTAATACGAGGTAAGTATATCATTATTCTATCTACTTAAATTCTTAAATTAATATATTTTTCCTAATTTTTGTAAAAAAAATAGAAAATATAAAGAAAAGAAAACAAATAAAAATAAAAAAGAAGAAAAAACAAAAACGAAAAAAAAAGGGAAGAAAAAGAAAGAAAAATGAAAAAAGAAAGAAAAAGAAAAAGAAGAAAAAACACACAAAAAATAAATACCTTGCTCTTTTGATTTGAACTATGATAAAGCGGCATCTCGACTAGTAGACCTATATTTCCATCTTCATGTCGCCGAATAAATTCTAATAACTTAGCATTAGAATGAATTCCTAATCTTGAAGCATCCATTTTTTTCAAAACTGTATGCTAAATTTGAAAGAATTATAGCTATGAACGAATGAAATTAACAAGTTTGCTGTGAATGAAATGAAGAAATCGTTCGTTTATATAGAGGAACGGCAAAGGAAAAAACAAAATTCAAAAAGTAAATTTTACTATTGATGAATAGTAAATTTTACTATTGATAAATAGTAAGTTACTATTTATAAATAGTAGGATGCTATTTACGAATAGTAGGATGCTATTTACGAATAGTAAATAGTGCATGAACATTGACTACACAGTAAATAAATAGGAAACTCAATTATTCAATTTAATCATTCAAATACTTGCGTGTATATAAATATTTTTGCACTTTTAAAAAAAATATTGTTACACGCAGGGGGCAAGGAGAAGATATGTGCGTGTGCATGGACCTAAAATCTCTTTTAAGTCCAGAACTTAGCTCGGGTCCAAAACCCAAATTATCCTTAGGTCCAGAACCTAAAATCTCTTTTAAGTCCAGAACTTAGCTCGGGTCCAGAACCCAAATTATCCTCAGGTCCAGAACCTAAAATCTCTTTTAAGTCCAGAACTTATCTCGGGTCCAGAACCCAAATTACCCTCAGGTCCAAAACCTAAAATCTTTTTTAAGTCCAGAACTTAGCTCGGGTCCAGAACCCAAATTAACATTAGGTCCAGAACCTAAAATCTCTTTTAAGTCCTGAACTTAGCTTGGGTCTAGAACCCAAAATTACCCTTAGGTCCAGAACCTAAAATTATCCTTGAGTCTAGAACTCGAACCGGGTCAAGAATCCAAAACCTCAACCATCTCGAAAAAATTAAGTCTTATTGCTTTTCACTCTCTTTTACTGAAGTCTCAGATCATTCAAGCAGGGGGCAAACTGTAGACCCTTAATTTTTTACCCAATCCGGTCTGTTATTTTTTTATATAGTCCAAAATAATTTTATGGTATCTTAATTAAATAATATTTATTTTAGTATTTATTATTTATAATTTTTAATAAAAATAAAATTGGTGAAGTTAATAAAGAAAATAATAATAATAAATAAACAAACAAAAATAACTAAATAAATAATAAATAATAAAAATAAAAATAAAAATAAAATCGGCAATGAAAAAATCAGCGATGAAAAATTCATCGCCGAAAAGGGAATAGGCCAAGGCCAATTCGCGCGCAGGAATTTCCTACGGGCCTTCCTGTGGCGAATTGGCTGGCCACTCGTAATTTTTGCCAAATTCCCTCGCAGCTCGCAGTTTCCAGCCTGCAGCAGTTGTTTTTCGCCAGCGAAATTTGTCAATGCAATTTTTTCCGAAACCAAATTCTATTTGGTTTTGGTTTCTTTTTCCTAATTAATTGTAGTTTCCTTAAACAATTAGAAGAGGCTTATAATTTTTCCTATACATAATATATGAAAATTCAGAATTAGGGATCGGATGGTGGGACTTTGATTAGGTGATCGAAACTTGGATTACAGAAAACCCTAGCCATAGAAGATTAGCAATAAGCAAGCCATTAATAATTCATCAAATGTAGCCACATTGCCTTTTTCCTTGTTCATCCAGAAAGTAATTTTTGGTGGGACCAACGAACGGAGGTTTGAATCTCTATTTTCTTTATTTATTTCTTTATAGTAGCTACATCACCCAAATTGAATAAATTGTTTCTTCTGTTTCTTCTAAACCTTAAAACCCTAAAATGTTTCTTCTAAACCTTAAAACCCTAAATTATTTATTCTATTTTCAAAAACCTTAAAAACATTAAATCGTTTCTCCTATTTCCAAAAACTTTAAAAAACCCTAAACCATTTTCCTCGAACTTGTTTTCAAAATTCCCAAATGTTTTCTTAAATCTCCAAACCCTAACCTACTTTACAGTTTATAAAAATCATAATTACTTTTATAATACTCTAAATTGTTTTCTCAAATCCTAAAACCAAATATGTCTTCTAAAATATCAAAACCCCTAATTCTCTCAAAACTAATATGGTAAACCCTAATTTTCCTCAACACTAATTCTTAAAACCTAATTTAGTAAAACTAAACCTTAAAGCCATGATCCAGCAAACTTAAAACAAAAATCCAGTAAACCATGAATTATAAATCCTAATATCTTAAGATTCTAAAGCCTTAATTTTATGATGTCACCCTTAAACCCTAATTTGATTAACCAAAAAACCTTAGTACTTTCTTAAATTCATAAAACCCTAATCCATTCCAATTTTCTTAAACCTTTACAGTAGCCTAAACAAATAACAATAATAATACTAAAATCCCAAAACCCTAAATATTAATTAAAGAACTTTAAATAGAAACAGTAAATCCTAATTTGTATCTTTACTTGCTTTATTTTTAGATTTGATTATGTAGTTTATTATATGCTTTGATGGTTGATTTATTTAATTTCGATGCTTGATTTATTTAATTTATCATGGATGGATGTTTTCTTTATTATTATTATTTGTTTGTTTTAGTATTAAAATTATAAGAGGTATGTTTCCACTTTGTGGGTACCTCATTAGGTAAATATCATGTAATTTAAATTGCTTTTATACTTTAGACTAATGTAAAGGACATGCTTCTACTTTTTGGTGGGTGTCCTATCAGTTTAGACATGGATGATGTAAGGATATGTTTCCATCTTCGGATGGATGTCCAATTATTTGCTTTGTTTGGACATTGCTTTAATTTAATATAATGATGCTTTATTTCAATTGTTATGTGTAATATGGATAATATTGTTATATTTAAGAATTTTATAATATTAAGACCTGCAAAGGAGGCCGGTTCTAATGAAATGGAAGTTGTGGGGGTGCTGGGCCATTTCTCACCTTCCCCACACGTACCCAACTTTTCGAACCCATTAGGGGGTTGGGGATTCCTTAGGAATCGAGTCATCCACCCCTTTCTTTTTCCCTACCCGTCCAGGTGGTGACTCCATTTTCTTCGGACTTAGGTCCGTGTTCTCTAAGGCCCCAAGCCTAAATAGTACCGAAGTCGCAAGAACCATTCCACTGGGAGTGGGGGCGAAAATCCCCTCTCACACAAACCCTAATATGATCTCTCAATTTTCTAAAACCCTAATTCTCACAAACCCTTAATCCTAATTTATCTAGCTTTTTACTTTTCACAGTAGCTAAATCCTTTTCAAAAAAAAAATATAAAATGTTAGTTTTTGTAAATCAAACCCTATTTTATAAATCTAAACTCTAAAATCTTAGTTTTTAAATCTAAATCCTAAAAACCATAATTTTATTCAAGAAACCCTAATTGAAGTGTAAATCCTATATTTATGTATCAATTGCTTTACTTAAGTTTGGATGCATGCTTAATATATGTGTTGATGGATGATTTATTTTTATTTTATTTTATAATGAATGTTCAAATGTTTGTTCATTGATTTATTTTGAAATTGTAAGATGTATGTTTTCATATTATGGGTACCTTATTTGTTAAGTCTCATGTAATTTAATTTATTTAAGTTTTGAATTAATGTAAAGGATATGTTTCCATCAATTGATAAGTATCCTCTTTTATTTGTTTTCGTTTAGACATTGGATGATTGTAAAGGCATGTTTCCATCCATGGATGTGTGCCTATTTATTTATTTTATTTTGAACTTCTTGTGATTTTAATAAAGCAATTATTTATTTTTATGATTGCATGTATTATGGGTAATATCGTGTTAACTAAGAATTTTATAATATTAAGACCTAAGAAGGAGGCTGGTTCCAATGAACTAGGCATTGTGGGAATACTGGGTCATTCTCGCCTTCTCCACACGTACCGAACTTTCTGAACCCAATAGGGTGTTGGGGATTCCTTAGGAATTAAGTCATCCATCCCTTTCTATTTTCTAGCTTGTCTGGGTGGCGACTTCATTTTCTATAAGTTTGGGCCAGTGTTCTCTAAGGCCCTAAGCCTAACAGTGTCGAAGTCTCAAGAATCATTCCACATGGGAGTGGGGGCAAAAATCCCCACTCACAGTGGAGACTCCACTGGGGATAAGAGAAGTTGATTCCGTTAGTCTTTATATTATTTTATTCTTTCTTATTATGATATTATCCATTACGTCATTTATATTGCATTGTGTACGTGAGTTAGGATGCCCATGTTGCCCATGTTGTGTTATGTGAGGGATACTATACTTTCACTCAAGGTATGGGGATTGAGCATGGCATAACCACTCATAGCCTTGTACCTATTGGTATATACTTGCTATGGGAACCAAAACTTTCCAACCCAAAGACT
The DNA here is from genome assembly GCA_947685225.1 of Garcia nutans. NCBI lineage: Eukaryota > Viridiplantae > Streptophyta > Magnoliopsida > Malpighiales > Euphorbiaceae > Garcia > Garcia nutans. The sequence continues at coordinate 35,495,916 of CANTUV010000059.1, forward strand.
AAAGCTCATGTAATTGGCCTAGTTATTTTTCTTATGTTTTTCCCCAAATGCTTGTTATTTGACTATGATTAATTTATTTAAGTCATGGCTTCTTTGGTTTGTTCTTTTTCTAATATGACCAAAAAATGTTGTAAGCTCAAAAAAAAGTTTTCCTTTAAAATCTAAAAGACCAAATGTCAAATTTTCAAAATTTTCAATAAGGTCTTTGGGCATGAAAACCTTTTAAGATGGGTCAAAAATCTTTTTTCTCATGACCCAAGTACAAAGCCCAAAATTCATTTTTAAACATATCTTTTTACAATGGGCTTTCAAACAAAACTATTTTTACACTTCATCTGTAGACCCTTAATTTTTTACCAAATCCGATCCAATATGCTTTATTTAGTCCAAAATGATTTTTATTGTCTAATTGGTCCAAAATAATTTTAATTAAATAGTTTTTGCTTTATTATCTAATTTTTATTAATAAAAAATAAAAATAAACAAATAAAAATCAAAAAGATAAAAATAAAAATAAAATCAGAGTCGAAAAAAATCAGCAGCGAAAAGCAGTCGTGCGGGCTCGTGGGCGTTTTGCCCGCAGGAATTTCCTGCGGGCGGCACGCCCATAGGCCCAGCATTTCACCCGCAGGAATTTCCTGCGGGCGAGTTATTTCGCCAAGCACGCCCACTGGCCCTAGGAATTTCCTGCGGGCTGGCACGCCCATTGGCCCCAGCCATGGGCTCGCTGCCACAGTTTTCGCCAGCACAAAATTTTTCGACCCAAATTTTTGAAACCTAATCCAATTAGGTTTTAATTTCTTTTTTTTTATTAATATTACTTACCTTAATTAATTAGGAATAAATAACCTTAAACCATTATAAATAAGGACCAAAGGCATAGAAAAAAGGGTGGCCGAGAGAGAGGAAATCCAAAGGGAGTTTGGAAAGTTTGAAACCAAATCAAGGAAGGAAAAGAAGAAATTCAATTTAAATCTTTTCTAGACAACAACATCACGAAAAAAAGGGATTCCAAAGGCAAAAAAGGCTTGTCTTTGGAGCTAGTTCATCCAAGAAGAAGCAATTTTGGAGCAACTTACAAAAGAAGGTATGAAATTCTAAATTCTAATTTTTTTACACAGTAGCTAAAACTAGGATTTTTTTTGTGTTTTTCAAAAGTTAAAATCTTAGAATTTAATTTAGTTTTCCAAAGTTAAAACACTAAAACGTGACCTTATTTTCTAAAAAGACTTAAAATTGTTAATTTTTCTTCTTAAAGACCTTAAAACACTAATTGAACATATTTTTCAACAAAACCAAAATCAAATTCTATTTCTTTTAAGATTTTAAAGTAGGTTCTATTTCATTCAAAATGCCTTAAAAAACATCTTTTCTACTTATAAAAACTTCAATCCTTTTGTTTAAATTCATAAAATTTCATAAAATATCAAATTGATTTTTAAAACCCTAAAAATTCTTCATTACCCGAGACCCAAATTTCAAAACCCTAAAATCCAAAATTTAACTTTTAAACCTAAAATAATGAACCCTAATCCTTTTAAAACCTTAAACCCTAATTTTTATGAACCCTAATCCTTTTAAAACATCAAAAAAAAACATAAAAACATGAAAACCCAAAAATTGCACAGTAGCTTAAAATTCAATAATCTAAAATCACAAATTAAAGTATTTTAAGGTATTTAAAACCCTAGTTTCATGATTTCATCATTCAAACCTTAATTTGTTTAATCAAAGAGTCTTACCAACCTTTTAAAACATAAAACCCTAATCTATTTTAATTCCATAAAAAGTCACAGTAGCTATAATTGAACTTTTATTTGCTTTATTCAATTTCCTATTTACTTATACCTTGATTTATCTCTTATGTTTTAATCTATTTAATTTCAATACTTGATTTATTTAATTTATCATGGATGGATGTTTATTTTATTGATATTTAAATACTTTTGATGAATGATTTATTATGGATGATTATTTACTTTTATCAATCAATTTAGACTTCCAAAATTTGTAAGAGGTACGTTTCCACTTGGTGGGTATCTCATTAGTTAAACATCATGTAATTTACTTTTCTATTTTAGAACTTATGTAAAGGGCATGTTTCTACCTTTTGGTGGGTATCCTATCTAGGCATGTGATGTAACGACATGTTTCCATCCTTGGATGGGTGTCCATTTATTTGTTTTGTTTTGTTTGGACATTGCTTTGATTTTAATATAATGATGCTTTCTTTTTATTGTGTGTAGTATGGATAATATTATTATATTTAAGAATTTTATAATATTAAGACCTGTAAAGGAGGCCGGTTCTAATGAACCGGGTGTTGTGGGGGTGCTGGGCCATTTCTCACCTTCCCCACACGTACCCAACTTTCCGAACCTATTAAGGGGTTGGGGATTCCTTAGGAATCGAGTCATCCACCCCTTTCTTTTTCCCGGCCCGTCCGGGTGGAGACTCCATTTTCTCTGGACTTAAGTCCGTGTTCTCTAAGGCCCTGAGCCTAAACAGTGCAGAAGTCGCAAGAACCATTCCACCGGGAGTGGGGGCGAAAATCCCCGCTCATAGTGGCGACTCCACTGGGGATAAGAGAAGTTGATTCCGTTGGTCTTTATATTATTCTATTCTTTCTTATAATGATATTATCCATTGCATCATATTAGATTGCATTGTGTGCGTGAGTTAGGACGCTCGTGTTACCCGTGTTGTGTTATGTAAGGGATACCATACTTTCACTCAAGGTATGTAGATCGAGCATGGCATAACCACTCATAGCCTCGTACCGTTTGGTATATACTTGCTATGGGAACCTAAGCCTTTCTACCCAAAGACTAAATCTCATGTAATTGGCCTAGTTACTTTCCTTAGGTTTTACCCCAAATGCATGTTGTTTGACTATGGTTATTTATCTTAGTCTAAATCATGGCTTATTTGGTTTGTTCTTTTTCTAGTATGACCTAAGTATATTGTAAGCTCAAAATAAATTTTTCTTTAAAATCCAAAAGACTAAAACTATTTTCAAAAAAAAAATTCTTTGGCCCATGGCCCAAATACTAAGCCCAAAATCCATTTTTCTAACCTTTTTTACAATGGGCTTAAAAACAAAATTATTTTCACCCAACCATTTTTTACAAAGAGCTTGAAAAAATATTTAGATCAATTATGAAATATCAAAAATCAATTGTGGGCCTAGTTTACACTAAGAATAAACTAACCATGGGCTTGTTTTTGGCATGAACCATTAGTTACTCTTTCCAAGTGAGAAATCAATTTATAATAAACCTCTTAATTTCGTTTTAATCCAAAAAGCTACTTTAGTTGGTTGAATGGATTAAAACCTAATTAATGGGAATTATCATGGATTGATTTCCATTTTCAAGGATATAACTATTGGTTGAAACGTCCGAGGGAATTATTTGAAAGCAAGGTACCCCATGTTGGTATTTTGGTTAACCATATACCTAGGAAAAGAGACTCGCCATTCGTGTGTGGATATTATAAGGTTTGAAGGAACGTCCTAATTTGTCCTTGTTTGTCTATTGTTTGTGCATACATGCATACATTTGCATCTCATATCATTAATCCTCTCTGGCTCACAGCCCTGGATTACGATAGTTCAAAAGCTTACAATCCGACCTACGCCGGAGATGAGATATCTAGCAACGACTCAATCACTTGCTCACCAAGAACAATGGAGCCCGAACAAATTCAAAGAATGGTGGATGAAGCCCTCAATGCCAAGATGGAAGAAATAAAAGAGGCCCTAGCTAAGACCATGAGGAACCAATTGACTATAATCTTAGAGAATCATGCCAAAGATTCTGCTAGCACTAAGAAGCCAAAGGACAAAGGGAAGACGAAAGTTAATGAAGTGGCTTGTGATGATGAGAAGGTGATCATTGATGATGATGATTGGGCTCAATACTACCCAAATCTTCAAGATAAAAAGGAGCCAAAGGTTGTTGAGAAGGAAACTATTGAAAAGACCGAGACATCTGATATTGAAAAGATGATTGCTGATTTAGAAAAAGAAATTTGAGAAAAAGCTGAAAACTGAAGAAATGTCCGAAGTTGACAAATTATTTGAGCTAGATGAAGAGGTCCCATACAAGTTCAAGATGCCATCTTTTGCAAAGTATAATGGCACTGGAAATCCTCATCTCCATGTGAAACAATATATCACTGCCATACAGTCTGCCCGAGCTACGAAGGCTCAAACTCTAAGGTACTTCATGCTCTCATTGGATCCTGCTGTCCAAAATTGGTTCAATACCTTAGATGATGGAACACAAAAGAGATGGGATCTACTTTACAAAGCCTTCATCCAACAATATGGATACAATGTTGAAATGGAAGTTACCTTAATGGAAGTTGAGTCCATTAGGCAACGGCCAAATGAAAATTTTGTAGATTATGTCAAGAGATGGAGAAACAAGGCTACTTTACTGAAGAAGAGGCCCGATGAATCCAATCAAATAAGGATGATTGTGAGAGGGGTGTTGCCTTCGTGAGAGGATGTCTCATACACTCATACGTGATTTCAAAGATCTTCCCCAAGCTGGTCTACAAATTGAAGAGTGGGAAAAGGAGAAGAATCGCTTTTCAATAAAAAGGAATGAGAAAGGGAACTACCAGTCGGGCAATCAAAGCACACAAAAAGAAGTTGATGTTAATGCCGCTAGTGAAGGAGGAATGAGGCAGTTTTCAGATCTGAGGAAGCCACTGTCTTGGGTTCTAAATAAGCTACAAAAGAAGGGATTGTTACAACCCTTGACTCCTCGTCCTTTGCCTAATCCTCTTCCACCTAACTTTGATACTAATGCATTTTGCCAATTCCATCAAAGGCCTGGACACGAAAAGGACAATTGCATGAAGTTGAGGCATGAGATCCAGAATTTAATTGATAATGGCAAGTTGCCCGAGCCGGACAAGCCCAACACCAAAGATAATCCATTTCCAATGTTCAACAGAGTGCCACCACCAGCAACCTTCATGGTGGGAAAAGGATTGGAAGAAGACTTTGTTTTATCATCCTTTCAAGATGGAAATATTGAAGATGTGAAGGGAAAAGAAGCCTAACTCAATGAACTTTCCTTAGCTTGAATGTTGCTTTTCAATCTTACTTTCTTTAATATTTTGGAACTATTGTGTTTTTCAAATTTAAAGTTGCTTAAATAAATTACTTTCATCAAAATTTTTGTTGGCCTTTGTTCATTTTGGTGCTCAACCAATGAGGAATCTAGCTTGATAATTCATGAATTAATATATGCATCATGACTCGAATGACTTTACTAGGTGAAGGAATTGCTCTATAGCATTGAATTGTGTATGCTTACTTAGAGAGGGCTCCTGCATAATTACCTTTGTCAAGGTCCTAGTCAGTCCTAGAACATGCTTTGATAAGCTTTCGAGGCGAAATTGAACTCTACTTATTTAAGAGAGAAATGATCTAGGCATTGTTTGGTTAGCCAACAACTAGTATCCACCCAATTAAATATCAATCCCTAGTTGTCCCTTTGAGCCTTCATAAAATTTTAGCTTTCTTTTCATTGGCTTACAAACCCCAATAACCTACCTTGAGTTTTTGTGATACTTTTGACAAGTCTTATGATCACTAAGATGAAGAGGCAAGAAAATCAAAGAAAGCAATGATTAGTCAAGATCATGAGGGTAGTTGAAGTTCTCAAGACCATAAGAGTAGTTGATGTTTTCGAGACCACAAGGGTAGTTGATGTTCTCAAGACCCTAAGGGTAGTTGAAGTTCCCTTAATATCTCCAAGACAACATCAACATTGGAGTAATAAATGATTTATCCCTATTTATTGGAAGCCCAAGTTGGTACAAATAAGACAACTCTATTTGAGCTAGAACCAAAAACAAAAAAAAGGAGAGAAAGAAAGAAAAAAAAAGAAAAAAATCAATAGAAAAAGAAAAGAAAAAGAAGAAGAAGAAGATAAAACCTAAAAAGGCAGTTCATAAAGCCAACTGAGTTATCTTTTACCTAAAGCAGCAAAAGGCTTCCATTTGGTTCATAAAGACATTTTTACTTGAATTGGCCCAACGCAACCAAAGATTCAATCAAAATTGGAGAAAAGGAGGGAGACCATCCAGTTCTTGAAAGTTTTGTACTTGATAGTCCAATAAGAAAGAAGGACAAAATGATAAAATGCTCAAAGAAAGGGATGATTAAGGAAAACAAAGTGAAAGAAAAGGGAAGAGTAAGAGAAATAAAGAAAAGGAAGAAGAAGAAAAGAAATGAATTTGGAAACCAAACTTTTTGCAAGGGCAAAAACTGTCCTAGTCAATATCCAGATTTATGCCAAGAAGATATAGAAGGAATTTGGAGTCTAGTAAGATTGCTCCCAACTGCCTAAAGTTCAAACAAGAAATTTATAGTGTGAGGGTTTATCCATTGTGTCACACCAGCTCTTATCTCAAAATGGCCTTCATTTAACCCATGTCCCTTGTAGACCCCATTTCAAGCCTATCAAAGGCCTGTTGATCTCTCTTGGTAGGTAGAATCTATTAGTGGAGATAGTTTGAATAAGCATGCATATGAGATAGACAATATTTAAACTCAAATGAGACCTTTGGCCAAGTAATGTGTATGTGCCTATCTGAAGTGCAATAGTTCTTGCTTAAATAGAAATGATTCCCGAGTTTAGTACGGTATCTAGGGTTATCATGTTATAGATATGTTAATTTGGAAAATCAAGACCTGAGGTACGTTGACATTAATTTGGCAAAGCCAACATTTGATTTCAAAATTAAAATTCAAAAAAATTCAAAAAATGTTTTGTCATACAAAGCCTTCAAGTTAAGGGAAGTATGTTGAACCTCCAAAGGACACATTGGGCAAAGAAAATGATTTTTGGCAAAGACATAGTTTGAAAAGGATGTATCCCTGACTCTGCTGTTTAGGGTCTCTACCACTCATGTTCTCAATATATAGAAGATAAAAGCCACAAATGCAAAGCTTTCGATCATTCCAATGCAAGACTTGAACAAGCGTCAAAACGAAACCAATGAGAACACTTCTGCTGATCACCTCGGTCTGTGAGTCGATGGAACAACTGTAAGTATTATTCACGCATATCATGCATACATGATCATAGCACATCAAACTTTCTTATCTTGTATTGTCTATTCTTTATCAAAGTGAACAGCAAACACTCTTGTGAAGTGAAGAATCAAAAGAAGATGTCAAATCAGGAGGGCATGGAAAGCCCATTGCTTGAGAAAGCTCCAGTAATTTTGCAAAGAGAAGAAATGCATGCTTGTGTGAAGAACTAGACAAGAAAAATATCAATCAAAGCTTGCATGGAAAAAATCTTTGGGGGGCAAGGAGAGGATATAAGGTCCAATTAAAAATAGCTAAATCTTTGCAAAAAGGAAGAACAAAAGAATGGAACAATTAGAACCCTCAAAAGAATGAAGATGCAAAAGGCGAAAGATCAATCGAGCTAAAAGAGCTGAAGCCAGGGTAAAGACCCGACCTCCAAGGGATAAAGATCAATGTTTCAAGGGTAAAGACCCGATGTCAAAAGACGAATATTCATTTCCAAGGATAAAGACCCGGTTTCAAAGGATGAAGATCCAATTTGATGGTGAAGAATCACAATGCATAAAATAGCCAGAGCAGTCAGACTTCCCAACTAAAAGGTTAGTCAAATTCAAATCAATCTCGGGTCCAAGTACCCAAGCTCAGGTCCAAGTACTCAATCTCGGGTCCAAGTTCCCAAATCAAGTCAATCTCGGGTCCAAGTACCCAATCCCGAGTCCAAGTACCCAAAATCAATTCAAGTTAGGGTCCAAGTACCCAATCTCGGGTCCAAGTACCCAAAATCAATTCAAGTTAGGGTCCAAGTACCCAATCTCGGGTCCAAGTACCCAATCCCAGGTCCAAGTACCCAAAATCAATTCAAACTAGGGTCCAAGTACCCAATCTAGAGCCCAAGTACCCAATCCCGGGTCCAAGTACCCAATCTTAGGTCCAAGTACATAAATCAAAAACCCAAATTTTCTTTAGGTCAAGAACCTAGAATCATCCTCGAGTCTGGAACTCGAACCGAGTCCAGAACCCAAATTTTCCTTAGGTCCAAAACCTAGAATCATCCTTGAGTCCAGACCTCGAGCCGGGTCCAGAACCCAAATTTTTCTTAGGTCCAGAACCTAGAATTATCCTTAAGTCCAGAACTCGAACCGGGTTTAGAACCCAAATTTTCCTTAGGTCCAGAACCTAGAATTGTCCTTGAGTCCAGAACTCGAACCGGATCCAAAATCCAAATTTTCCTTAGGTCCAGAACATAGAATTTTTCTCGGGTCCAGAACCCAAATTGTCCTTAGGTCCAAAACCTAGAATTATCCTCGAGTCCAGAACTCGAATCCGAGTCCAGAACCCAAATTTTACTTAGGTCCCGAACCTAGAAATATCCTCGAGTCCAGAACTCGAATCCGGGTCCGGAACCCAAATTTGCCTTAGGTCTAGAACTTAGAATTTTTCTGTGAGTCCAGAACTCAAATTGGGTCCAAGTACCCAAAACAAGTCGCCATCTCAAAAAATTAAGTCTTTTTGCTTTTCACTCTCTTTCACTAAGGTTTCAGATCATTCAAGTAGGGGGTAAACTATAGACCCTTAATTTTTGACCCAATCCGATCCAATATGCTTTATTTAGTCCAAAATGATTTTTGTTGTCTAATTGGTCCAAAATAATTTTAATTAAATAGTTTTTGATTTATTATCTAATTTTTATTAATAAAAAAATAAAAATAAATAATTAAAAATTAAAAAGATAAAAATAAAAATAAAATCAGAGTAAAAAAAAAGGGCAGTGAAAAGCAGTCGTGCGGGCCCGTGGGCGTTTTGCCAGCAGGAATTTCCTACGGGCGGCATGCCCGTAGGCCCAGCATTTCACCCGCTGGCCTGCGGATGAAATAACTTCCTGCGGGGTGAGTTATTTTGCCTACAGGAAATTCCTGCAGGCGAAATAACTTCCCGCAAGAATTTCCTGCGGGTTGGCATGCCCACTGGCCCCAGCCACGGGCCCGCTGCCACAGTTTTCGCCAGCACAAAATTTTTCGACCCAAATTTTTGAAACCTAATCCAATTAGGTTTTAATTTCTTTTTTATTAATATTACTTACCTTAATTAATTAGGAATAAATAACCTTAAACCATTATAAATAAGGACCAAAGGCATAGAAAAAAAGGGTGGCCGAGAGAGAGGAAATCCAAAGGGAGTTTGGAAAGTTTGAAACCAAATCAAGGAAGGAAAAGAAGAAATTCATTTTAAATCTTTTTTGGACAGCAGCATCATGAAAAAAGGGATTCCAAAGGCAAAAAAGGCTTGTCTTTGGAGCTAGTTCATCCAAGAAGAAGCAATTTTGGAGCAACTTACAAAAGAAGGTATGAAATTCTAAATTCTAATTTTTTTACACAGTAGCTAAAACTAGGATTTTTTTTTTGTGTTTTTCAAAAGTTAAATTCTTAGAACTTTAATTTAGTTTTCCAAAGTTAAAACACTAAAACGTGACCTTATTTTCTAAAAAGACTTAAAATTCTTATTTTTTCTTCTCAAAGACCTTAAAACACTAATTGAACATATTTTTCAACAAAGCCAAAATCAAATTCTGTTTCTTTTAAGATTTTAAAGTAGGTTCTATTTCATTCAAAAAGCCTTAAAAATATCTTTTCTACTTATAAAAACTTCAATCCTTTTGTTTAAATTCATAAAATTTCATAAAATATCCAATTGATTTTTAAAACCATAAAAACTCTTCATTACCCGAGACCCAAATTTCAAAACCCTAAAATCCAAAATTTAACTTTTAAACCTAAAATAATGAACCTTAATCCTTTTAAAACCTTAAATCCTAATTTTTATGAACCCTAATCCTTTTAAAACATCAAAAAAATATATAAAAACATGAAAACCCAAAAATTGCACAGTAGCTTAAAATTCAATAATCACAAATCACAAATTAAAGTATTTTAAGGTATTTAAAACCCTAGTTTCATGATTTCATCATTCAAACCTTAATTTGTTTAATCAAAGAGTCTTACCAACCTTTTAAAACATAAAACCCTAATCTATTTTAATTCCATAAAAAGTCACAGTAGCTATAATTGAACTTTTATTTGCTTTATTCAATTCCATATTTACTTATACCTTGATTTATCTCTTATGTTTTAATCTATTTAATTTCAATACTTGATTTATTTAATTTATCATGGATGGATGTTTATTTTATTGATATTTAAATACTTTTGATGAATGATTTATTATGGATGATTATTTACTTTTATCAATCAATTTAGACTTCCAAAAGTTGTAAGAGGTACGTTTCCACATGGTGGGTACCTCATTAGTTAAACAACATGTAATTTACTTTTTCTATTTTAGAACTTATGTAAAGGGCATGTTTCTACCTTTTGGTGGGTGTCCTATCTAGGCATGTGATGTAAGGACATGTTTCCATCCTTGGATGGGTGTCCATTTATTTGTTTTATTTTGTTTGGACATTGCTTTGATTTTAATATAATGATGCTTTCTTTTTATTGTGTGTAGTATGGATAATATTATTATATTTAAGAATTTTATAATATTAAGACCTGTAAAGGAGGCCGGTTCCAATGAACCGGGCGTTGTGGGGGTGCTGGGCCATTTCTCACCTTCCCCACACGTACCCAACTTTCCAAACCCATTAAGGGGTTGGGGATTCCTTAGGAATCGAGTCATTCACCCCTTTCTTTTTCCCGGCCCGTCCGGGTGGAGACTCCATTTTCTCCGGACTTATGTCCGTGTTCTCTAAGGCCCCGAGCCTAAACAGTGCCAAAGTCGCAAGAACCATTCCACCGGGAGTGGGGGCGAAAATCCCTGCTCACATCATCCAAGTTAAAACCTTTTTCTTTAATGAGCTTACAAATATTTAGGTCAATTATGGAATACTAAAAATTAAGTGTGGGCCTAATTTATGCCAAGACTTATTAATCATAGGCTTGTTTGTGGCATAAATCATTTGTTTCTTTTCCAAATGGGAAATCTATTTATGATAAACCTTTTAATTTAGTTTTGATCCAATATAGCATAAAAGCTATCCTTCTGTTGGCCCAATGGATTAAGACTTAATTAATGGGAATTATCATGGGCTGACTTCTAAGTTTGAAAGTATAACTATTGGTTAAATCGTTCGAGTGAATTTTTCAGAAACAAGATATCCCATGTTGGTATTTTGTTGACCATATAGATAGGAAAAGAGACTCACCATTCATGTGTGGAAGATATATGGTTGAAAGGAACGTCCTAATTATCTTTCTTTGTCTATTACTTGGGCATACATGCATACATGCATACACACATTGCATTACATGGCATTGATCCTTTCTGGCTCATAGACCTAGCGTATAGCAGTTCAGAAAGCATACGACAACACCACTTATAACAATTATTTTGATTAAAGTGCTTCATTGGGAGGATGGATGCAAACCAACTAAGGGATATAGTTGATGAGGTTGTCAAAGCTAGGATGGCCGAGCTATAAGATTAATTAGCTAAAATTATGAAGACCCAGTTGATTGAAATTATGGATATCATCAACAATGCTAATGAGGTATCTCCCATTGACATAAAGAAGAAGGGAAAGGCAGCATTAAAAAGGAATAGGCCCAATGATAGAGAACAAATAAAAAATGAGGGGTCAATCCTACAAGACCAGTCGAACAATGTGTTGTTTAAGTGGAGAAATAAGGGCAGCTACCACCCCAGTGGGCAAAGTCAAAGGGAAATAGGAGGTGTTGAGAAAAATGCAACAACTGAACCAGCAAGGAAACATAAATTTTTAGACTTGGGGGAACCTTTGTCAAAGATGTTAGAAAATCTAATGAAGATGGATTTGCTAAAACCATTGGACCTCAGCCTCTACACAAGCCTCTGCCATCAAATTTTGATTCTGTCAATTCCATCAAGTGCAAGGGCATAAGATAGATAAATGAGTTTGATTAAGGCATGAAATTCAAGATCTTATTTATAGTGGTAAGCTACCTGAGCTTGATAAGCCCAATACCAAAAGCAATCCTTTACCTAAATTTGGAAGAGTACCTCCACCAACAACCTTCATGGTAAGAAGAGGATTGGAGGAAGATTTTGTCTTAACCTCTTTTCAAGATGAGAGTATTCAAGATGTGAAGAGAGAAGAAGCTCAACTCAATGAACTTCCCTTAGCTTGAATGTTGCCCTTCTATTTTGCTTTCTTTAATATTTAATTGGAACAATTATGTTTTTCAAATTAAGTTTGTTTGAACAAATTACTTTCATCAAAATTTTTGTTGGTATTTATTCATTTTGGTGCTCAAACAATGATAAGCCTAGCTTGATAATCATAAATTAATATATCTATGCATCATGATTTGAATAATTTTACTAGGTAAGGGAATTGTTCTATAACATTAAGCTGTGTATGCTTACTTAGAGAGGGCTCCTACATAATAACTTTTGTCTAGGTCCTAGTTGATCTTAGAACATGCTTTGACAAACTTTCGAGGCAAAATTTAATTCTACTTATTTAAGAGAGAGATGATCTAGGTGTTGTTTGATAAGCCAACAACTAGTATTCACTCAATTAAAGTCCCTAATTGTCCCTTTGAACCTTCATAAAATTTTATCTTACTCTTCATTGGCTAGTAAACCTAATGACCTACCCAGTGCTGTTGTTACACTTTTGGCAAGTCTTATGATCACTAAGGAACAAAAGGGAAATAAGATAAAGGAAAAGATGTATAGTCAAGACCATAAGGATAGTTAAAGACTACCTGAATTGGACTTAACATCACAGTCTTAATGAGATAAAGTCAGGACTAAAGCAGACTTATGTCACTCCACTCATCCATTATCAAAAATAGAAGTTGGTACAAACAAGACAACTCTTTTAGCGCTAGAACCTAAAAAAGAATGAAGAAAATAAGAAAAAGAGAAAAAAGAGAGAAAAAAAAGAAAAAAGAGAAGGAAAAAAGGAAAAAAACAAAAAAAAGCAAAAAGAGAAAGAGAAAGAAAGAAAAAAAAATGGTTCCTAAATTTATGCAAAAGGATAAGATGAAGATCATTTTAATCAGTTCTATATTTCTTCCAAGGAGATAGAAGGAAATTGGAGTCTAGCAAGATTGCTCCCAACTGCTTATGGCTCAAACAGAAGATTTGTTTTGAAGTTTTGTCAGCAGTGTCACATCAGCTCCAATCTCAAAATAGCCTTCACTTAAACCATGTCCCTTATAGACCCCTTTTCAAGCCCATTAAAGACCTATTGATCTCTCTTAGTAGATAGAGTCTGTTAGTGGAGATAGTTTGCTAGAATTCTCAACTGATAAAAGGTTAGTCAAATCAAATTCAATCTCGAGTCTAAGTACCCAAATCAAATCCAAGTATCCATCCTCATCCAAAATCTGCTCAAAGTCATGTTACTTTTCACTCTCTTCTATTGAAAGTCTCAGATCGCTCAAGTAGGGGGCAGACTGTAGACCCTTAATTTTGGCCCTAAGTTGGTACGGTCTTAATTAAAGAATGCAAAAATAAATTCAATCCGATTTATAACTTCTAATAAGTCAGTCTGATTTTAAAAGGCACAAGCTCAACTACAAAACCCTAAACTAAATTATTTAGACTGTCCGATCCAAAAAAAAATTTAAAAAATGCAAAATTATTTCAAAGTGCCATGACATGAGTCTTGGCTCATGTCAACCTGGAGGCCCCAGGTCGGCATGATCCTAGCTCCAGTCGATCTGGCTCTAGATCGACACGAGCATTGGCTCATGTCGACCTAGATGCCCAGGTCAACATGAGCCAAAGACCATGTTGACCTGGTTGCCCAAATCGACATCGCCTTGTGTGAGCTGGGATTTTCACCCCACTCTCGATGGAATGGATCTTGCGACTTCGGCACTGTTTAGGCTCAGGGACTTTGAGAACATGGACCTAAGCCTGGAGAAAATGGAGTCGCCACTCAGACAGGCTAGGAAAAAGAAAGGGGTGGATGACTCGATTCCTAAGGAATCTCCAACCCCCTAATGGGTTTAGAAAGTTGGGTACATGTGGGGAAGGTGAGAAATGGCCCAGCACCCCCACAACGCCCTGTTCATTAGAACCGGCCTCCTTTACAGGTCTTAATTTTATAAAATTCTTAAATATAACAACATTATCCATATTACACACAATAATTAAAAGAAAGCATCATTATATTAAAATCAAAGCAATGTCTAAGCAAAATAAATAAATGGACACCCATCCGAAGATGGAAACATGCCCTTACATAATCCATGTCTAAATAGGACACCCACTGAAAGGTAAAAACATGTCCTTTACATTGGTTTTAAAATAGAAAAGCAATTTAAATTACATGATATTTAACTAATGAGGTACCCACCAAGTGGAAACATACCTCTTACAACATTTGGAAATCTAAATAAATCGATAAAAGTAAATAACCATTCATCATAAATAAATCATTCATCAAAGGTACTAATTATCAATAGAAAGTAAACATCCATCCATGATAAATTAGAGAAACCAAACATTGAACTTAAATAAATTAAAGCATATAAAATAAATCAAAGCATAATCAAATATAAAATTGAATAAGGCAAATAAAGATTCAAATTAGGGCTACTGTTTCTATTTAAGTTTCTTTATTTCATGTGTTTAGGGTTTTGGAATTCATAAGTTTAAGCTACTGTGAGTTTTAATGGAATTAAAATGGATTAAAGTTTTATGATTTAAGAAGTTGGTAAAGTTCTTTGATTAACCAAATTAGGGTTTGAGAAGTGAAATCATGAAATTAGGGTTTGAACACTTTAAAACATTTAGATTTATGATTTACGGTTACTAAATTATAGTTTTTAAGCTTACTGTGTTTGAATTTTAATATTTATATTTTGTATGGTTTTAAGGTTTTAAGGGAATTAGGGTTTAGAAAAATTAGGGTTTAAGGTTTTAAGGAAGTTAGGGTTTACTGTTTTGGGTTTTTGGAATTGAATTAGGGTTTTAGAATTTTAGAATTAGGGTTTCGGAGAATACATTAGGTTTTTAGGAAAAAATACAATTGATAATTTTATGAAACTTTATGAAAATAAACAAAACGATTTAAAGTTTATAAAAACAAAAAAGATATTTTTAGGGTTTGTGGAAAGAAACAGACTCAAATTTAGGATTTTGAAAATTTGGAAAGCAAATTAGGATTTTGAGATTTTGAAGAAACAAAAATAATAATTTTAAGCTTTTTGGAAAACAAAGCAACGAATTAAGGTTTTTAAACTTTAGAAAAGGGGAATTAAGGTTCTAGGATTTTTGAATTAAAAGAAACAATTTGATGATTTAAGCTACTGTGAAGAAATTAGACAATTGATGCATACCTCTGTTTGTTGGTTCCACCAAAAATTTCTTCTTGGATGAACAAAAACAAAGACAAGCTTTGCTGCCTTTGATGGATTCAATTGCTGTTTGCTCTCTCAAAAAAATCAGATTGATTCACTGCCAGAAGGAATTCTTAAAATTCAAAATTTTCCTCCTCAATTTTGGTCTCAATTTTTCCTCCCAAATCCGATCGATTTCCTCCTTTTTTTTCCTCTTTTTTTGTTGTTGTTTTAGTCCTTATTTATAGAAGATCTCTATGGTTAATTCTAGTTATTCACGGAATATAACATTCATTAAGAAAAGATAATCGAAACCTAATTGTATTAGGTTTCAAAAAATTTGCGTCGGAAAAATTTCGCTGACGAAAAAAAAACTACTGCGAAAAAATTGCGCTGGCAAAAAAAAACTGCTGCGAAAAAGTTGCACTGGCAAAAAAGCTGCCGCAGCTGGCTGCGGCAGTGGGGGGCGAATTGGCCTGCGGGCCATTTCGTTGCAAGCCAACTTTCTTTTTTTATTATTTATTATTTTTTTTGTTTATTATTTTTGTTTATTTTTTTATTAATAAAAATTAGATATTAAAGCAAATATTATTTAATTAAGATAACAAAAATTATTTTGGAATAATTAAAATATATTGAACAACACAAAAATTATTTTGGACTAATTAAAATATATCGGACCGGACTGGGTAAAAAATTAAGGGTCTACAGTTTGCCCCCTGCTTGAACGATCTGAGACTTTACTGAAAGAGAGTGAAAAGCAATAAGACTTAATTTTTGAAATGGTTGAGTTTTGGGTTCTAGACCCTGTTCGAGTTCTGGACTCAAGGATAAGTTAGGTTCTGGACCCGAGCTAAGTTCTAGACTTAGAAAAGATTGTAGGTTCTGGACCTAATAAAATTTTGGGTTCTAGACCCGAGCTAAGTTTTGTACTTAGAAGAGATTATAGGTTCTGGATCTAAGGAAAATTTAGGTTCTGGACCCGTGCTAAGTTCTGGACTTAGAAGAGATTCTAGGTTCTGGACCTAAGGAAAATTTGGGTTCTGGACCCGAGCTAAGTTCTGGACTTAAAAGAGATTCTAGGTTCTGGACCTAAGGGATTTAGATACTCGATCCTAAACTATACTTGGATACTCGATACTAACTGGATTGGGATACTCGATCCTAAATTGGATTGGGATACTCGATCCTAACTAGATTGGGATACTCAATCCTAAACTTGATTTGGATACTCGATCCTAAATTGGATTGGGATACTCGATCCTCACTGGAATTGGATACTCGATCCTAAACTGGATTTGGATACTCGATCCTAAATTGGATTGGGATACTTGATCCTAACTGTACTTGGATACTCAATCCTAAACTGGATTTGGATACTCGATCCTAAACTGGATTTGGATACTCGATCCTAAATTGGATTGGGATACTCGATCCTAACTGGGCTTGGATACTTGATTCTAAATTGGATTGGGATACTTGATCCTAACTTGATTTGGATACTCAATCCTAAATTAGATTGGGATGCTCGATCCTAACTGGACTTGGATACTTGATTCTAAATTGGATTGGGATACTAAATTGGATTGGGATACTCAATCCTAACTTGGATTGGGATACTCGATCCTAAACTGGATTTGGATACTCGATCCTAAACTGGGTACTTTGACTCGAAATTTGAATTTGATTTGGGTACTTGGACCCAAGATTGGATTGAATTTGGGTACTTGGACCCGAGATTAATTTGATTTGGGTACTTGGACTTGAGATTGGGTACTTGGACACGAGATTGATTTGATTTGGGAACTTGGACCCGCGAATGAATTGGATTTGGTTACTTGATTTTAGGGTACTTGGACCCAAGATTAAGTTTAACTAACCTTTTATCAGTTGAGAAGTCTGACTGCTTCGGCTGTTATATGTATTGTGGTTTCTCACCCTCAAAATGGATCTTCATCATTGGACCTTGGATATTCATCCTTAGCATCGAATCTTCACCTTTGAAAATGAATCTTCATCCTTGGAGATCGAATCTTCACCCTTGTAAATGAATCTTCATCCTTGGAGATCGGGTCTTCACCCTTAAAAATGGATCTTTATCCATTAGAGATTAGGTCTTTACCCTTGAAACACGGATCTTTATCCATTGGAGATCGGGTCTTCACCTTTGAAAATGGATCTTCATCCTTTGGACTTTGGGTCTTCACCCTTGAAAATGGATCCTCATCCTTTAAGCTAGATCTTCATCCTTGGAAATCAAGATCTTCATCTTTGGAAATCGGGTCTTCACCCTTGAAAGCGGATGTTCATCCTTTAAGCTGGATCTTCATCCTTGAAAATCGGGTCTTCACCCTTTGAAAAATGGATCTTCATCCATTGGAGGTCGGGTCTTTACCCTGGCTTCAGCTCTTTTAGCTGAACTGATCTTTTGTCTTCTACATTTTCATTCTTTTGATAGTTCTAGTGTTCCATTCTTTTGTTCTTCCTTTGCACTTTTGCAAAAATTCAGCCATTTTTAGTTTGCCCTCATATCTTCTCTTGCACTCCAAAGATTTTTCCATGCAAGCTTTGATTGACGTTTGTATTTTGTCTTGTTCTTCGCACAAGCACGTATTTCTTCTCTTTACAAAATGACTGGAGCTTCCACAAGCGAATAGGCTTTCCATGCCCCCCTTGATTCAATATCTTTTTTTGATTCTTTACTTCGCAGGGTGTTTGCTATTCATTTTGACAAGGAATAGACAATACAAGAAAAGAAAGTGCAATGTGATCTACTCATGTATGCATGATATGCATGAATAATACTTACAGTCATTCCATCGACTCACAGACCGAGGTAATCAGCAGAAGTGTTCTCATTGGTTCCTTTTTGATGCTCATTCAAGTGTTGCATTGGAATGATCAAAAGCTTTGCATTTGTGGCTTTTATCTTCAAGATGTTAAATACATGAGTGGTGGAGACCCTAATTAGCAGAGTCAGGGATTCATCTATTTCAAACTATGTCTCAACATGTCAATTGATAGCTTCTTCATGACCTTGCCAATAATCATTTCCTTTGCCCAATGTGTCCTTTGGAGGTTCAACATACTTCCCTTAACTTGAAGGCTTTGTGTGAAAAAAATATTTTTATATTTTTTTTGAATTTTGATTTTGAAATCAAATGTTGGCTTTGTCAAATTAATGTCAATGTACCTCAGGACTTGATTTTCCAAATTAACATATCTATAACATGACAACCCTAGTTACCGTACTAAACTCAGGAATTATTTCTATTTGTAACACCCCTATATACCGTATACGTACACAGCATGCTGATACGATCGTAATATACGTATACTGAATATAGGTTGCCACTGTTTATAAAATACACAAGACATACCTTTTTAAAACAAATAAAAGAAATCCAAACTCATAAGAGAATTTATGAGACACAATAGTTAAAAACAAAACGTTTAATAACTCCGCAGCGGAAATGTAACAATTGTTTCCAAGTACATTTACATTAAGATCAAAATATTACAAATATAAAATATATACATAAGTGGCAGCTTTATCTCTGATCTTTAAGTCCAAGAATAACTCCTCAACGCCTAGACTCACTTGGTCTAGTGGAACTCTCAGGTTCTTCTCTGACACCTGCGCGATGAACCACAATCGCGCTAAGCCTATAGCTTAGTAATACAAGCTACAATATCATAATACTATGATGCAATGTTCATGTCATACTATCAAGTTCAATTCACAAATTCAAAGGAGTATTATAATCATTTTATGACATTATATCTTTTCATTACTCATCAACTTCATCATTCAATAATCACAATTGAACAAGCACAAACATGGGCCCAATAAAACACTAATATGTTATTCAAAGTTCAGAGTCACTGTTTTGGTCCAATATCATAAATCATCAAGCCCGTAGGCAATATATATATATATATATCTCCCTATCCATGGATAGCATAACAGACCCAGTCTCTTGGACCATCAACCCATTAACATGAGGAGATCCTCAACCCGGCTAGACTGTTACTAACATTCAATTGGAAATCAGCTTACGGGCCATCCCATTTCGCCTATCCAATGATTCATAATCATCACATTTCACATTTATCAACTGGAACCGGCTTACGGGCCATCCCATTTCGCCTATCCAGTGATTCATTTCAATTGGAATTGGTTTACGGGCCATCCCATTTCACCTATCCAATGATTCATAGGCATGCCGCCAAATACAGTACTCTGAAAGTTGAATCAACATATTAAGCACACAACTATTTCATTTTTAACTTCATTTCTCAATTTCATTTCTCATTTCACAATTCACAATTCATTAGGCACTCATGCCTCAACTATTTCATTTACATCATTATAATCAACCACATTGGTTTCACATTCACATCATTATAATCAACCACATTGGTTTCACATTTCATCATATCTCATCATGGTGTATACTTAACAATTCACATTATACACAACATAGCATTATTCATGTGCATGAACAATATAATGCAATACTCAACACATTTACATTCACATGCATTGAATCTCAACATACATATGCATTAAGGAAGAACTTGTACTTACCTTAGTAACCACTCTTACAACTCTAAACACTTCTTGAATTAGAGTAATTCTCCTTCTTCACAACCTATTCCAAAAGAATTAAGAAACCCTCTTAAGCTCATAAGGTTAAGAATCAATTAGGGCAAAACCCTAAACTAGACACGCTCACCCACACGGGCGTGTTCCTGACCGTGCCCTAACTCCTCAACACAGAAACATTTACACGTTCAACAACACGGGCGTGTTCATGGGCGTGTAACACATTCTGTCTCTCAAAAGTAATGACACGTCCAACATCATGCACGTGCTCCTGGCCGTGTAATTTCTCCAAAATCACAGTAGCTATGACACGCTCACTAACACGGGCGTGTTAATGGCCGTGTCACATCTACTGCCTCACAACCAATTGACATGCCTAAGAAATCCTGGACGTGCTTCTGGGCGTGTCAGGCCAAAAACCCAGATTCCGGCCAAAAGACAACCAAAACAACAAACAATAATCTTCCACTATCTTCCACTTCAACATAACTCATTTAGACACACCCAACATCATAATAAACTTGCCAAAAACATCAAAACAAGCCAAAACACATATCAAACCCAAATCACAACATCATCAAAAACTCTTTACACAACCACAACTCAACCTTAACTAACAAACTTATTCTTCTTTTCAATCCAACCCAAAAAAAATCCCAAAATCACTTCAATCCAACACTCCTAAACACAACACACTCAACCATACACATACCAAAAATCAACAATCTCCATACCCACAACATAAACTCAAAGAAAGCAATGAAATCAAGAGGAGACTTACCAAAGATGAAGAAACTCTTAAATCTCTATCTTGATCTCTTGAAAACTTCCTCTAATCTTGATCTTGAAAAGTTAAATCTCTTCCTCTCTCTCTTGCTTCTGCTGGCCGAAGAACCAAAGGAAAAGAAAGAAAGAGATGTCACGTGAAAGGAAGGAAGAAAGGAAAAGCAATTCAAATCTCTCTCTCCAGCAACTCTTCCTCAAAACCCCCCTCCACCACACAAACATATTATTAAAATAATCCAAACATCACCAACCACCCATATAATTCCACTAACTCTAATTTAATTAATTAATTATCCAAAACACTTAAAATATCTTCCTCCACTTAATATTTGACCAACATGTTTGACTTTGAACATATATATTAGGTATCTTTCCATATATTCAACATATACACTCTTATCTAATACTCCTTTCTCTTTCCATTTATCTTATACATATTATCCAAATAATATCAACAATTAATCCAATACTTTTAGGGTATACTTTGGGATATTAAAATTCTCCCCCTCTAAAAGAAATTTCGTCCTCGAAATTACCTGAAATCAAATCTGAAACAACTGAGGATACTGTTCCCGAATTGCTTGCTCACTTTCCCAAGTTGCCTCTTCTTTCCCATGATTCTTCCATAGAATCTATACCAATGGCACTTTCTTATTTCTCAATTCTTTCACTTCCCGTGCCAAGATAGTAACTGGCTCTTCTTCAAATGTCAAGTCCCGACTCACTTCAATGGATTCCACTGGTAACACATGAGATGGGTCTGATCTATACCTCCTCAACAAAGAAACATGAAAGACATTATGAATCTTATCCAACTCAGGTGGTAAAGCAAGCCGATAAGCAACTGGTCCCACTCTTTCTAATACCTTATATGGTCCAATGAAACGAGGACTCAGCTTCCCTTTTCGACCAAATCTCAAGATCTTCTTCCAAGGAGACACTTTCAAAAATACTTTCTCTCCTACACTATACTCAATGTCTCTCCTCTTCAGATCTGAATAGGACTTCTGCCGATCTGAAGCTGCTTTTAACCGATCCCGAATGATCTTTACTTTCTCTTCAGTCTCTTTAACCAAATCAGGACCAACTAACTTACCTTCACCTGTTTCATTCCAACACAAGGGTGTCCTACACCTTCTCCCATACAATGCTTCGAAGGGTGCCATCCCAATGCTAGATTGATGACTATTGTTGTAGGCAAATTCCACAAGTGGCAAAAATCTGTCCCAACTTCCAGAGAAATCAATGACACAGCTTCTTAACATATCTTTAATGATCTGTATCACTCTCTCTGACTGTCCATCCGTCTGCGGATGGAAAGCAGTACTAAAGTGTAATCGAGAACCCAAAGTACCATGCAAACTCTTCCAAAACCTTGAAGTGAATCTAGGATCCCGATCAGACACTAAAGAAATTGGATCTCCATGCAGTCTCACAATCTCCTGGATATACAGCTCAGCTAATCTCTCAAGAGAATAATCCATTCTAACTGGAAGAAAATGAGCTGTCTTAGATAATCTATCAACAATCACCCAAATGGCATCATGTTTCCTCTGTGTCAATGGCAAACCCGACACAAAGTCCATAGTGATTCTTTCCCACTTCCATTCAGGCACTGACAAAGGTTGAAGCAACCCTGATGGAGCTTGATGCTCTGCTTTAACCCTCTGACAGGTGAGACATTTGGACACATACACTGCAATGTCTCTCTTCATACCATACCACCAGTAATGCTGCTTTAAATCATGATACATCTTTGTATTACCAGGGTGCATAGCAAAAACTGATTGGTGTGCTTCTCCCAAAATAATCCTTCTCAAGTTAGCATCATCAGGCACACACAATCTGTCTTTAAACCACAAGCTACCATCAGCTCTCACAATATAATCTCGGCTCTCACCATTTTGACAATCTGAAATAATTTTCTGAATCTTCTCATCAATTAATTGAGCTTCTTTAATCTGATTCAACAATACTGGTCTCAAATGCAATTGTGCCAACAATGCACCATCATCACAAGATACAAAGCTAGCATGCAACGCTCTCAACTCAACAAGCAACGAGAGCGAATAAGCAGTCAAACCTGCTAAAGACTTTCGACTTAAGGCATCTGCCACAACATTTGCCTTACCCGGATGATAATCAATCAAGCAGTCATAGTCTTTAATCAATTCCAATCATCGCCTCTGTCGGAGATTAAGCTCTCTCTGAACTCCCAAATATTTCAAACTCTTATGATCAGTATAGATGAAACATTTCTCTCCATACAAATAATGTCGCCAAATCTTTAATGCAAACACAATGGCTGCTAACTCCAAGTCATGAGTCGGATAGTTAAGCTCATGCGGCTTCAACTGTCGAGAAGCATAAGCTATCACTTTACCCTCTTGCATTAGAACACAACCCAAACTACTATGTGAAGCATCACTGAAGATCACATATGGTTTATCTTCTACAGGTAAAGTGAGAACAGGCGCTTGAGTTAACATCTCTTTCAACTGCTCAAAGCTAGCTTGACACTGATCAGTCCACACAAACCTAATTCCCTTACGAAGTAATCTGGTAAGTGGAGTAGCTATTAAAGAAAAACCTTTTACGAACAGTCTATAATAGCCTGCCAAACCCAGAAAACTTCTAGTTTCAGTCACAGACTTTGGTGGACTCCAATTCAAAATAGCTTCAACCTTACTCGGATCAACTCTTATGCCATCAGCTGAAATGATATGACCGAGAAAAGTTACCTGATCAAGCCAGAACTCACACTTTGACAGTTTAGCAAACAACTGTTTCTCTCTCAAAATCTGCAGTACAATCCGCAGATGCCTATCATGCTCTTCCTCATTACGCGAATACACTAGAATATCATCAATGAAAACCACCACAAACTGGTCCAGATAGGGCCTAAACACCCTATTCATCAAATCCATAAAAGCTGCAGGTGCATTCGTCAAACCAAAAGGCATTACCAAAAACTCATAATGCCCATACCTTGTCCGAAAAGCTGTCTTAGAAATATCCTCAGTTCTGACCCGCAACTGATGGTACCCTGATCTCAAATCAATCTTAGAAAACACTGCTGCTCCCTTCAACTGATCAAAGAGATCATCAATTCTAGGCAAAGGATATTTATTCTTAATAGTCACTTTATTCAATTGCCTATAATCGATACACAATCTCATAGTACCATCCTTCTTCTTCACAAACAAAACAGGAGCTCCCCATGGTGAAACACTAGGGCGTACAAACCCCTTATCCAGCAACTCCTGCAACTGCACCTTCAATTCTCTCAATTCAGCAGGTGCCATTCTATAAGGAGTAATAGAGATAGGAGTGGTACCTAGCAACAAATCAATACCAAACTCTACCTCTCTCTCAGGAGGCAATCCTGGCAACTCCTCTGGGAAAACATCTGGAAACTCCGAAACTGTAGGAATACTGTCAAATTGAGAACCTATCACCCTGGTGTCCAACACATGAGCAAGGTAAGCATCACACCCTTTCCTGATCAACCTCCTAGCTGAAACAGCTGAAATCAACGAGGATGCAAGTTGCCTCTGCTCGCTAGATACCATCACAATTCTATCATCACTAGTTCTCAAAGTAACATTCTTCCTCTTACAATCCACCACAGCTCCATGTCTAGATAACCAATCCATACCCAAAATCAAGTCATACTCCTTAAATGGCATCTCAATCAAATCACCAAGAAACTTTTCACCCTGAACCACAATTGCACACTCTCGGTGCACCTTACTAACAATCATACTATGCCCTAACGGATTAGTCACCAAAACATCGAATCCACTGACCTCTGTTCCTGCATCTCAGGACATTCTCTAATGAAATGATCAGGTGATCCACAACGAAAACACACACCTGATCCACCAATCCTCTGACAACCACCCACATGGATCTTACCACAAAGCTCACATACCCGTGGAGTAGATCTCTGAATCACTGGGGTAGGAGCACTAGCTACAGAAGCTGTAGATCGTGATCTCTGTCTCGAATACTGTATTGACCTACCAGTCGGCCTCTGACTCCTCCCAACTCTGGGAACAAAGCTGCCTCTACCCCTCTTAACAGATGAAGACCCTGCCTCAAACTGGGGCCTTCTCACTCTAACCTCCTCTTCAGAAGTAGATGCTGCAATGTCCTGGGCTCTCTCCACACTCCTAGCTGCAACAACAAGCTGGGAGAAATCCTGATATCTGGAACCAGCCACAAGACACATAATAGAGGGCCTCAATCCCCCTTCAAATCTCCTGCATCTGTCAATCTCATCAGATATAATACCACCTGCATAATGGCTCAACCGGATAAATTCAACCTCATACTCTGTTACTGTCCGGTGATCCTGTCTCAAACTCAGAAACTCCATTTTCTTCATATCTTTATACTCCCTTGGAGTATACTTCCGCTCAAACTCCCTGAGAAAATCAGCATAAGATAGGGTAGGTGGATCATCTATGGCATGAGGCACAGTCTTCCACCAGTCATAGGCGTCCTTCTGCAGTAATGACCTGATATAATCAAATTTTTCTTCAGGTGTGGCTTGCAACTGAATAAAGATCCTCTGTACTTTGTCTAACCATTGTTCAGCCACTGCCGGGTCTATAGTACCCAGAAAATCTTCTGCTCCAAACTTCCTCAATTTATCATACTGCCTGACTGATACCTGAGGCTGAGGTGGTGGTGGCGGTGGTTGCACTGGAGCTTGTCTCATTACTTCCATCATATTCCTGAACCAAGCTGGTGGAACCTCATCACCAACTGGTCCCCCTGCCCCAGAAGCAGGTGCCTCCCCGGCTCTATCAATTCTAACCTCATCTCTATACTCATCCGGAGCTATACTCTCCGCACTTCCCTCAACAGACTGACGCGAATGAGGATCCATCACAACCTAAATCTGTAAATATAGCAGAATACACCTTATTAAAGATCAGAGTCTGCCAATACTAAGTATATATTTTACTCAAAAACCAACTTTTCAAATCAAAATACTCTTTTTCTTACAGTTTACCTAGGTTGAGAATCTCAAACCTAGGCTCTGATACCAAAATAATTGTAACACCCCTATATACCGTATACGTACACAGCATGCTGATACGATCGTAATATACGTATACTGAATATAGGTTGCCACTGTTTATAAAATACACAAGACATACCTTTTTAAAACAAATAAAAGAAATCCAAACTCATAAGAGAATTTATGAGACACAATAGTTAAAAACAAAACGTTTAATAACTCCGCAGCGGAAATGTAACAATTGTTTCCAAGTACATTTACATTAAGATCAAAATATTACAAATATAAAATATATACATAAGTGGCAGCTTTATCTCTGATCTTTAAGTCCAAGAATAACTCCTCAACGCCTAGACTCACTTGGTCTAGTGGAACTCTCAGGTTCTTCTCTGACACCTGCGCGATGAACCACAATCGCGCTAAGCCTATAGCTTAGTAATACAAGCTACAATATCATAATACTATGATGCAATGTTCATGTCATACTATCAAGTTCAATTCACAAATTCAAAGGAGTATTATAATCATTTTATGACATTATATCTTTTCATTACTCATCAACTTCATCATTCAATAATCACAATTGAACAAGCACAAACATGGGCCCAATAAAACACTAATATGTTATTCAAAGTTCAGAGTCACTGTTTTGGTCCAATATCATAAATCATCAAGCCCGTAGGCAATATATATATATATATATCTCCCTATCCATGGATAGCGTAACAGACCCAGTCTCTTGGACCATCAACCCATTAACATGAGGAGATCCTCAACCCGGCTAGACTGTTACTAACATTC
This sequence comes from Garcia nutans, assembly GCA_947685225.1. Taxonomy (NCBI): domain Eukaryota; kingdom Viridiplantae; phylum Streptophyta; class Magnoliopsida; order Malpighiales; family Euphorbiaceae; genus Garcia; species Garcia nutans. Next base: position 35,522,537 of record CANTUV010000059.1, read on the forward strand.
AATTGGAAATCAGCTTACGGGCCATCCCATTTCGCCTATCCAATGATTCATAATCATCACATTTCACATTTATCAACTGGAACCGGCTTACGGGCCATCCCATTTCGCCTATCCAGTGATTCATTTCAATTGGAATTGGTTTACGGGCCATCCCATTTCACCTATCCAATGATTCATAGGCATGCCGCCAAATACAGTACTCTGAAAGTTGAATCAACATATTAAGCACACAACTATTTCATTTTTAACTTCATTTCTCAATTTCATTTCTCATTTCACAATTCACAATTCATTAGGCACTCATGCCTCAACTATTTCATTTACATCATTATAATCAACCACATTGGTTTCACATTCACATCATTATAATCAACCACATTGGTTTCACATTTCATCATATCTCATCATGGTGTATACTTAACAATTCACATTATACACAACATAGCATTATTCATGTGCATGAACAATATAATGCAATACTCAACACATTTACATTCACATGCATTGAATCTCAACATACATATGCATTAAGGAAGAACTTGTACTTACCTTAGTAACCACTCTTACAACTCTAAACACTTCTTGAATTAGAGTAATTCTCCTTCTTCACAACCTATTCCAAAAGAATTAAGAAACCCTCTTAAGCTCATAAGGTTAAGAATCAATTAGGGCAAAACCCTAAACTGGACACGCTCACCCACACGGGCGTGTTCCTGACCGTGCCCTAACTCCTCAACACAGAAACATTTACACGTTCAACAACACGGGCGTGTTCATGGGCGTGTAACACATTCTGTCTCTCAAAAGTAATGACACGTCCAACATCATGCACGTGCTCCTGGCCGTGTAATTTCTCCAAAATCACAGTAGCTATGACACGCTCACTAACACGGGCGTGTTAATGGCCGTGTCACATCTACTGCCTCACAACCAATTGACATGCCTAAGAAATCCTGGACGTGCTTCTGGGCGTGTCAGGCCAAAAACCCAGATTCCGGCCAAAAGACAACCAAAACAACAAACAATAATCTTCCACTATCTTCCACTTCAACATAACTCATTTAGACACACCCAACATCATAATAAACTTGCCAAAAACATCAAAACAAGCCAAAACACATATCAAACCCAAATCACAACATCATCAAAAACTCTTTACACAACCACAACTCAACCTTAACTAACAAACTTATTCTTCTTTTCAATCCAACCCAAAATAAATCCCAAAATCACTTCAATCCAACACTCCTAAACACAACACACTCAACCATACACATACCAAAAATCAACAATCTCCATACCCACAACATAAACTCAAAGAAAGCAATGAAATCAAGAGGAGACTTACCAAAGATGAAGAAACTCTTAAATCTCTATCTTGATCTCTTGAAAACTTCCTCTAATCTTGATCTTGAAAAGTTAAATCTCTTCCTCTCTCTCTTGCTTCTGCTGGCCGAAGAACCAAAGGAAAAGAAAGAAAGAGATGTCACGTGAAAGGAAGGAAGAAAGGAAAAGCAATTCAAATCTCTCTCTCCAACAACTCTTCCTCAAAACCCCCCTCCACCACACAAACATATTATTAAAATAATCCAAACATCACCAACCACCCATATAATTCCACTAACTCTAATTTAATTAATTAATTATCCAAAACACTTAAAATATCTTCCTCCACTTAATATTTGACCAACATGTTTGACTTTGAACATATATATTAGGTATCTTTCCATATATTCAACATATACACTCTTATCTAATACTCCTTTCTCTTTCCATTTATCTTATACATATTATCCAAATAATATCAACAATTAATCCAATACTTTTAGGGTATACTTTGGGATATTACACTATTTAAGCAAGAACTGTTGCACTTCAGATAGGCACATACACATTACTTGGCCAAAGGTCTCATTTGAGTTTAAATATTGTCTATCTCATATGCATGCTTATCCAAACTATCTACACTAATAGACTCTACCTACCAAGAGAGATCAACAGGTCTTTGATAGGCTTGAAATGGGGTCTATGAGGGACACGGGTTTAAATAAAGGCCATTTGTAAGTTGGAGCTGATGTGACACAATGGACAAACCCTCACACTATAAATTTCTTGTCTAAATTTTAGATAGCTGGGAGCAACCTTGCTAGACTCAAAATTTCTTCTATCTTCTTGGCATTAATCTGGATCTTGATTAGGACAGTTTTTGCCCTTGCAAAAAGCTTAAGACCCAAATTCGTTTCTTTTCTTCTTCTCCCTTTTCTTTCTTCTTATTTTTCTTACTCTTCCCTTTCTTTGAGCATTTTAACATTTTGTCCTTCTTCCTTGTAGGACTGTTAAATACAAAACTTTCAAGCACTGGATGGTCTTTCTCCTTTTCCTCTAATTTTGATCGAATCTTTAGTTGGACCAATTTGAGTCAAAATGTCCTTATAAACCAAATGGAAGCCTTTTGCTGCTTTAGGTAAAAGAGAACTCAGTTGGCTTTCTAAACCGCCTTTTTAGGTTTTATTTTTCCTTTTCTCTTTTCCTTTTTTCCTTTTGTCCTTTTTTCTTTTTTCTTTTGACCTTTTTCTTTTCTTTTTTCTTTTTCTTTTTTTTTCTTCTCTTCTCACCTTTTTTTTGTTTTCTTTTGTTTTTTTTGTTTGGTTCTAGCTCTAAGAGAGTTGTCTTGTTTGTACTGACTTGGGCTTCCAATAATGGATGAGTGGAGTAACATAAATCTTCTTTAACAGGGATAAATCATTTGTTACTCTGATTTTGATGTTGTCTTGGTAAGTGAACTTCAACTACCCTTATGGTTTTGAGAAAATCAACTATCCTTATGGTCTTGAAAACATCAACTACCTTTATGGTCTTGAGAACTTCAATTATCTTCATGGTTTGACTATTCATTTCTTTCTTTGATCTTCTTACCTCTTCATCTTAGTGATAATAAGACTTGTCAAAAGTATCACAACAGCTCAGGGTAGGTTATTGGGGTTTGTAAACCAATGAAAAGAAAGCTAAAATTTTATGAAGGCTCAAAGGGATGACTAGGGATTGATATTTAATAGGGTGGATACTAGTTGTTGGCTCGTCAAACAATGCCTAGATCATTTCTCTCTTAAATAAGAAGAGTTCAATTTCGCCTCGAAAGTTTGTCAAAGCATGTTCTAAGATTGACTAGGATCCAGACAAAGGTAATTATTCAGGAGCCCTCTCTAAGTAAGCATACACAACTCAATGCTATAGAGCAATTCCCTTACCTAGTAAAGCCATTCAAGTCATGATGCCTAGATATATTAAGTCATGAATTATCAAGCTAGATTCCTCATTGGTTGAACATCAAAACGAACAAAGACCAACAAAAATTTTGATGAAAGTAATTTATTCAAACAAATTTAAATTTGAAAAACAAGATTGTTCCAATTAGACATTAAAGGAAATAAGAGAAACAAACAAGCCAAGGGAAGTTTGTTGAGTTAGGCTTCTTCACCTTTCACATCTTCAAAGGATGTTAAAACAAAATCTTCTTCCAATCCTTTTCCCACCATAAAGGTTGTTGGTGGTGGCACTCTTCCAAATTTAGGCAAAGGGTTGTTCTTAGTATTGGGCTTATCCGGCTCGGGTAGCTTGCCACTATCAATCAAATCTTGGATCTCATGCCTTAGATGACCACATTTATCTGTTTCATGCCCTTGCATTTGATGAAATTGACAGAAGGCCTCGGTATTGAAGTTTGGTGGCAGTGGATTATGTAGTGGTTGAGGAGCTAACGGTTGCAACAACCTTTTCTTTTGCAGCTGGCTAAAAACCCAAGATAGAGGTTTCCCCAATTCTGAGAATTGTCTTTTATTTCCTTGACCAGCCACATTAACATTAACTTTTTTTTGCGTGCTTTGATTGCTAGGTTGATAATTCCCTTTCTCATCCCTTCTTATTGAAAAGCGATTTTTCTTCCTTTCCCACTCTTCAATTTGTAAACAAGCTTGGAGAAGGTCTTTGAAATCACGGATGAGTGTATGAGACATCCTTTCAAGAAGACTAGGCAGGACGCCTCTCACGATCATCCTTATTTGATCAGATTTATCGGGCCTTTTCTTGAGCAAAGCAGCCTTATTTCTCCATCTCTTGACATAGTCCACAAAATTTTCATTTGGTCTTTGTCTTATGGACTCCACTTCTATTAAGGTAACTTCAATCTCGACATTATACCCATATTGTTGGATGAAGGCTTTGTAAAGCAGATCCCAACTCTTTTGTGTTCCATCATCTAAGGGATTGAACCAATTTTGGACAACAGGGTCTAATGATAGCATAAAGTACCTTAGAGTTTGAGCCTTAGTAGCTCGAGTAGACTGCATAGCAGTGATATACTGCTTCACATGGAGATGAGGATTTCTAGTTCAATCAAACTTCGCAAAAGATGGCATCTTAAACTTGTACGGGACTTCTTCATCTAGCTCAAATAATTCGTCAACTTCAGACATTTCCTCTGTTTTCAGTTTCTTCTCAAATTTCTTTTCTAAATTAGCAATCATTTTCTCAACATCAGATGTCTCGGTCTTTTCAATAGTTGCCTTGTCAACAACCTTTGGCTCCTTTTTGTTTTGAAGATCTTGGTAGTATTGAGCCCAATCATCATCATCAATGATCACCTTATCATCATCAAAATCAACTTTAGCCTTCCCCTTAACTTTCTTGGTGCTAGCAGATGCTTCAGCATTGTTGCCTAAAATTGCAGCTAGTTGAATCTTTATGGTCTCGGCCATGGCCTCTTTTATTTCTTCCATCTTGGCATTGAGGGCATCATCCTCCATTCTTTGAATTTTTTCAGGATCCATTGTTTTTGGTGAGCAAGTGATTGAGTCGTTGCTACTAGATTCTTCACTTTCGGCGCAGGTCAGATTGTTGTAAACTTTTGAACTGTCATAATGTGAGCGGGAATTTTTGCCCCCACTCCCGGTGGAATGGTTCTTGCGACTTCGGCACTGTTTAGGCTTGGGGCCTTAGAGAACACGGACCTAAGTTCGGAGAAAATGGAGTCGCCACCCGGACGGGCCGGGAAAAAAGAAAGGGGTGGATGACTCAATTCCTAAGGAATCCCCAACCCCCTAATGGGTTTGAAAAGTTGGGTACATGTGGAGAAGGTGAGAAATAGCCCAGCACCCCCACAACGCCCGGTTCATTGGAACTGGCCTCCTTTATAGGTCTTAATATTATAAAATTCTTAAGTATAATAATATTATCCATATTACACACAATAATTGAAATAAAGCATCATTATATTAAAATCAAAGCAATGTCCAAACAAAGCAAATAAATGGACACCCATCCAAGGATGGAAACATGTCCTTACATCTCATGCCTAAATAGGACACCGACCGAAAGGTAGAAACATGCCCTTTACATTAGTTCTAAAATAGAAAAGAAATTTAAGTTACATGATATTCAACTAATGAGGTACCCACTAAGTGGAAACATACCTCTTACAACATTTGGAAATCTAAATAAATTGATAAAAGTAAATAACCATTCATAATAAATAAATCATTCATCAAAGGCATTAAATATCAATAGAAAGTATACATCCATCCATGATAAATAAAATAAAACAAGAATTGAACTTAAATAAATTAAAGCATATAAAATAAATCAAAGCATATCAAATATAGAATTGAATAAGACAAATAAAATTCCAATTATAGCTACTGTGAGTTTTTTTTAAGAAATTAAAATAGGTTAAGGATTTATGTTTTAAAAGGTTGATAAAGCTCTTTGATTAACTAAATTAATATTTGAATGGTGAAATCATGAAACTAGGGTTTGGGCACTTTAAAACATTTTTGATTTGTGGTTTATGGCTATTCATTGAATTATGGTTTCAAGCTTACTGTGTAAAATTAAATATTTGTGTTTATATGGTTTTTTAAAGTTTTAAAGGATTAGGGTTCAGAAAAAATTAAGGTTAAAGGTTTTAAAGGGGTTAGGGTTCACTATTTTGAGTTTGAAGTTGAGTTAGGGTTTAGTGTTTTTTGGATTTAGGGTTTCGGGTGATGAATTGTTTTTTAGAATTTGGAAATCAATTTGATAATTTTATGAAGTTTTAAACAAACGATTTAAAGTTTATAAAAATTGAAAAGTTATTTGTTAAGAGAAATAGAACCAAGTTTAAGATTTTGAAAGAAACAGAATCAAATTTTGGTTTTGTTGAAAAATATGTACAATTAGGGTTTTAAGATTTTAAAGAAGTAAAAATAACAATTTTAAGCCTTTTGGAAAATAAACCAACGAAATAAGGTTTTTACCTTTAGAAAAACTAAATTAAAGTTCTAAGGTCTTAAATTTTGAAAAGCACAAATTGTATAATCTAAGCTACTGTGAAAAGCAAAAAAAAAAAAGAATTTAATTCATACCTCCTTTTGATGATTCCTCCAAAAATCATTTTTCTTGGATGAATTTAAAAAAAAAAAAAGACAATTGCTACCTTTGATGGTTTCTTTCTCCTCTTCGTCTCTCAAAAAGTTAGATTTAATTTCACTGCTTTCCTTCACAGATTCAGTTTCAAAGTTCCCTCTAATTTCCTCCTTAATTTCTGAATCCTTTTTCCTCCCTTTTTTCTTGTTATTTATAGAGGTTTTTTATTGGTTTCTCCTAGTTACACATGGCATACCATATTTAATAAGAAAAGGAAACCGAAACCTAATTGTATTAGGTTTCGAAAAATTTACGTCGAAAAATTTCGCTGGCGAAAATAAATGCTGCGAAAAAAATTACGTTGGTGAAAAAAATCTGCCGCAGTTGGCTGCGGCAGGGGGGCGGGTAACAGGCTTGCCGGCCATTTCGCCCGCAGGATTTCCTGCTGGCGAAATGGCCCATGGCCAAGCCCGCTGGAATTTTCAGCTACTTTTTTTTCATAGCCGATTTTTATTTTTATTTTTTTATTTTTTATTTTTTATTAATAAAAATTAGATAATAAAGAAAAAGTTATTTAATTAAGATAACAAAAATTATTTTGTAACAATTAAAATATATTATACAACACAAAAATTATTTTGGACTAAACCGGACTGGGTCAAAAATTAAGGGTTTACATTTTGCCCCCTGCTTGAATGATCTGAAACTTTAGTGAAAGAGAGTGAAAAGCAACAAGACTTAATTTTCGAGATGGTGGAGGTTTTTGATTCTGGACCCGGTTCAAGTTCTGGACTCAAGGATAATTCTAAGTTCTAGACCTAAGGGAAATTTGGGTTCTGAACCCGAGCTAAGTTCTTGGACTTAGAAATAAATTCTAGGTTCTGGGCCTAAGAAAAAATTTGGGTTCAGGACCAGAGCTAAGTTCTGAACTTAGAAATAATTCTAGGTTCTAGACCTAAGAAAAATTTAGGTTCTGGACCCGGTTCGAGTTCTAGACTCAAGCATAATTCTAGGTTCTGGACCTAAGGAAGATTTGGGTTCTGGACCCGGTTCGAGTTCCGGACTCAAGGATAATTCTAGGTTCTAGACCTAAGAAAAATTTGGGTTCTGGACCCGGTTCGAGTTCTGAACTCAAGGATAATTCTAGGTTCTAGACCTAAGAAAAATTTGGGTTCTGGGCCCGGTTCGAGTTATGGACTCAAGGATAATTATAGGTTCTGGACCTAAGGAAGATTTGGGCTCTGGACGCGGTTCGAGTTCTGGACTCAAGGATAATTCTAGGTTCTGGACCTATGAAAAATTTGGGTTCTGGACTCGGTTCGAGTTTTGGACGGTTCGAGTTCTGGACTCAAGGATAATTCTAGGTTCTAGACCTAAGGAAAATTTGGGTTCTGGACCCGGTTCGAGTTCTGGACTTAAGGATAATTCTAGGTTCTGGACCTAAGGAAGATTGGGTTCTGGACTCAAGGAAAATTTGAGTTCTGGATCCGAGCTAATAATTTTTATTTCAAAAAGTTTGGCTAATTTTATGCATATGTCTTCTTATTGCCCCCTGGGTGCAAAAATATTTATAGACCTGCAATTAATTGAATGATTAAAGTGAATAAATGAATTTACCGTTTATTCACTGTGTAATCACTGTTCATGTAATATTTACTATTCATAAATAGTAAATGTACTATTCGCAAATAGTATCAAATAGTATTTACTATTGGAAATAGTACTCGCCATTCATCAATAGTAATACTATTCATAAATAGTAAAAATTATTCATCAATAGTAATACTATTCATGAATAGTAAAATTCACTATTCATAAATAGTAAAGTTTACTATTCATGAATAGTGAAATTTACTATTCATGAAACAGTTTGAATTTTGTTATTTTTTTGTTTGCTGTTTCTCTATAAAAAGGAGCTGACTCTTCATTTTATTTCATAGCAAAAATTTTTACATTCTAATTAGCACATTTTTCAAAAACAATGCATGCTTTGAGGTCAGGGACTCATTCTAATGTCGTGTTATTGGAGTTCATTCGGCATCATGAAGATGGAAATTTAGATATACTGGTCGGGATGCCGCTTCACCGCAGTTCCAATGAAAAGAGCGCGGTAATTATTTTTCTTTCTTTTTCTCTTGATTTTTTTCTTTTTTATATATTTTTTGTATTTTTTTGTTATTATTTGTTATTGTGAAAAATAAATTAATTTAAGTAGATAGAATGGTATTAACTTACCTGGGTCTGTGTCAGCATGATCATTGCGTTGTTCGGACTGGAGAGTGTATTTACAAAGCCCGACAATGGTATGATGCAGTGCCTTCTCGGGTAAGGCAGATTATCCAAGATTGCGGCTTTGAGCAGTTCATCTTACAATTGCCATCCGAGGAATACCAGATAGACCGGAGCGTAGTCCAGGCGCTTGTAGAGCGATGGTTGGATACAACCCACACTTTTCACTTGCCCATTGGACAGAGGACAATTGGTCTGGTCGATTTTACTGCCATTACCGGCCTTCGATATGATGGTGCTTTGGTTCCCCTGACCAACGATATTTTGACATTTGAAGAAATTCAGGAATTAATTAGTATGGAACCATCATATAAAGGGCCTTTTAAGATAAAAATCGAGCCAATTCATAGTTATTGGATGAACTACGAAGGACGAGTTGGCAGAGACATGGCGGAACAGTATGCTCGAGGATTTTTATTATATCTGCTCGGATCGACCATCTTAGGTAGCACTGAATCCTCCATTCACTTGTCGGTGTTGAGTGCCCTTTCTTAACTCAGAATGGTACCCTTAATTTTTGACCCAATCCGGTCCAATATGTTTTATTTAGTCCAAAATAATTTTTGTTGTCTAATTGGTCCAAAATAATTTTTATTAAATAATTTTTGCTTTAGTATCTAATTTTTATTAATAAAAAAATAAAAATAAACAAATAAAAGTCAAAAAATAAAAATAAAAATAAAAATAAAAATCAGAGTCGGAAAAATCGACGACAAAAATCATTTCCTGCGAGCGAAATGGCTCAATCCATTTCGCCCGTAGCCCGCCTACTACCGCAAAATCTGCGGCAGATTTTTTTCGCCAGCGCATTTTTTCCTACGGCAATTTTTTTCGGCAGCGCAATTTTTTCGACACAAATTTTTCGAAACTTAATTCAATTAGGTTTTGGTTTCTTTTTTTTTTATTAATATTACTTGCTGTGATTAATTAGGAATAAACCACATCAAACCACTATAAATAAGGACCAAAGGCAATTAAATTTAGAGGAGCCGAAAATCCAACAGAGACTTGAAAATTTGAAACCAAATCAGTGAAGGAAAAGGAGCAATTTAATTTCTTTTTTTTTTCTGGAATAGCAGGGACACGATTTAAGCAATTCAAAGGCAGCAATTGTCTTTGTTCTTGTTCATCCAAGAAGAATTATTTTTGGAGAATCAACAAAAGGAGGTATGTTAAATTCTTTTTGTTTTATTTTTTCACAGTAGCATAATCTATGAAAATTTATTTTTTAATAAAAAATCTATGAAAAGCGTCTTTGTTTGCTTGATACTCCATCCATGGATTTTGCCAGATACCTGCCACATCATCATTCTGCTAGGAAGCTACGCCATCCTGCTTCTTCATATGCTGACTGGGTTGACTGGATCCACTCACGCTCCGAAGTCAATATCCGTTGGTTGGTACCTTGATGGAAGATTTCTCATATCACCATGCGGACATACTTGATATACATTCCCCTTGTTGCTCTTTGCCAAGGTACATGATATGATCCTTGTCGACTTGGTCATCAGTATAGAGCTGAGTCTTGTGATTCTGACTTTGCTCCCGACTTAGACATGCCTTGCTTGACTGAAGCGTACTTGGATCGGCTGAGGCAAAGCTGGCCTGCACGTTACACTTATCGATTGCCATAGATTTTACATTTGTCAATTTAGAAAGTGTATTGTTAGGATGAAAATATAATTAAAGTAATAAAGGATGCTTCTTTTCCATTTATAATTTGTCATCACCTTTTGCTATTGTGCTTATTTGTTTCATCCATATCTGGTCAAATACTTATAACAGTGCACATGGAACAATTTTAACATTAATTCTATTTTATTAAATTGGGGAACAACCAAACATAAAGCCAGCATACACAAGATCACTCCTGTTGCCAACTAGCCCTTTCGGATTTTCTAATTGACGATTTTCTCTCATTTAGCCCTAATTGTTGCCTAGCCCGCCCTTTTGGGTTTTCAAGACTAGCGGACTGCTCTAACTTTTGCCTAGGCCGCCCTTTTTCGATTTTCAACCTAGCGAGCTCTTTTTTCCCTTCTTTTTTCCTATCATACATAAAACCTCTTCAACCTGTCAATGTTTACTGGCTCACTAAATTCATTCCCGTCCATGTCTGATAACTTCACCGCACCTTTATTCATGACTTGTTTCACGACATATGGCCCCTCCCAGCTAGGTCTAAACTTCCCTCTTGGATCAGATACATTAGGCTTACATTGTTTCAACACTAAATCCCCGACTCTGAATTTTCAAATTTTAACCCTTTTATTATAGGCCCGAGCTATCTTCTTTTGATACAGTTGGTGATGATATAGTGCTTTTAACCTTCTCTCTTCTAGCAAAGCTAATTGTGTGTATCTACTTGCTACCCATTCTGTTTCAGGTAGTTCAGCTTCCAAGACTATTCTTAACAACTTGATCTCAATTTCGATAGGCAACACTGCTTCCATCCCATAAATCAAAGAGAACAGTGTCATTCCAGTAGGTGTTCGCACACTTGTCCTATATCCCCACAAAGCAAAGGGAAGCATCTCTGGCCAATCCCTGTAAGTCTTGGTCATCTTGGACAGAATTTGCTTAATCATCTTATTTGTTGCTTCTACTACACCATTAGCCTTTGGTCTATAAGGAGAGGATCGATGATGATGGGTGTGGTACTTGGAGAATAAATCCTTAACTGCTCCTTGAAACTGTACCCCATTGTTTGATATCACACTATGCCGGACCCCGTATCTGCAGATGAGGTTCTTTTCAATAAACCTAGCCATTTGGCTTGCTCCTAGCTTGTTGAAAGACTCGACTTCGACCCATTTTGAAAAATAATCTACTGCTACTACAATGAATCGGTGACCATTTGAAGCTGTAGGATGTATCTCTCCTATAATGTCGATACCCCAGGTGGCAAATGGCCAGGGTGAAGAAATTGAATGTAGTTCTTCAGGAGGCATGTTGATTCAAGTTAACATACATCTGACATTGTTGGCACTTCTTGACAAACTCAATACAGTCTCTCTCCATGGTCAACCAATAGTAACCTTATCGAATAACCTTCTTAACTAGGGCCAAACCACTCATGTGCGGACCGCAACTTCCCGCATGTATTTCTGACATTATGCTCTCCACTTCAAGTTTTCTTAAACATCGTAAATGCACCATCAGGCTATCTTCGATATAACTCTCCATGGAAGGTGATGTATTGCAATGACCACCTCCTTATGGCTCTTCTCTCTTTCTTTGTTGCCCCCGGCGGGCATTCTCTTTCTTCCAAAAATCATCTTATAGTATCATACCACGCATCATGGTCTGTATCAACCTCCATGATTGTCTCATATGCATAGCAAGGAGTTGATGAACTGGTCAAGATTAGAGGCTTAAGGAATAGGCTAACAGGGTTTTCCCATACCGAAGCCAATGTGGCTAGGGCATCAGCCATCTGATTCTCTCCCCTTGATAGGTGTATAAATATACACTCCTTAAAGTTCTTTTTCATCATGGTCAAGTAATGGTGGTATGGTTTTAATTTTTCTTCTTTCAACTCCCATTCTCCATTTACTTAGGATACAACTAGCAATGAATCACCATAAACCTCTGCCTTATCCACCTTCATAGTCATTAGAGTTTCCAAACCAAAAATACAAGCTTCATATTCCACCATATTATTGGTTGCCCTAAATTTTAATTTTTTAGCTAAAAGGATGAGTTTCCCTTCGGGCAATTCTATTATAACTCCCAAACCTGCTCCTTTTCTGTTTACGGCTCCATCGAAATACATTTTCCACCCTTGTACTTCAATTGCTTCTAAATGTTCATCCAGAAATTTCAAGATTACCTCTTCACTTTCGGGTAATGGTTGTTGGGCCAGGAATTCTGCCACCGCTCTCCCTTAAGTACTTCATTGGGTCCAACCTGGAAATTGCTTGCACACTATACGATTGAAAGTAATGCCGCAACTTCTTAGAAGACCAAACCACGGCTATACAGGTCTTTTCGATGATACTATACTTAATTTCATAGGGTAGGAGCTTTCTACTCAAATAGTAAACTGCATGCTCAATCTCTGACTCATCTTCTTGGGCTAGCATGGCTCCTATCGACTCTTCTTCTACTGCTAAGTATAGTAATAGAGGTTTGCCGAGTTTAGGTGGTTTCAAAATAGGTGGATTCAACAAATACTCTTTTATTCAATCAAAGACCTTTTGACATTCTTCATTCCATATGACCGACTGATTCTTTCTAAGTAATTTGAAGATAGGCTCACAAATTGTTGTGAGCTTTGCTATAAATATGCTAATGTACTGCAGTTTACCAATGAATCCCCAAACTTCTCTCTCCATCTTAGGGGCTGGCATATCCCTGATTGCTTTAACTTTGTCAGGATCAATCTCAATGCCAATTGGACCAATTACCTATCCCAATAATTTGCCTGAAGTAATACCGAATACACACTTCTTTGGGTTTAATCTTAGCTTATATTTCAAAGCTCTATCGAAGAATAATTCTAAGTTTTGGAAGTGTTGCTCCCTTGTGTCCGATTTCACCACATATCATCAATATATACTTCAACTTCTTTGTGCATCATGTCATGAAATAGTGTGGTGGCCATCCTTTGGTAAGTCGCTCCAGCATTCTTTAAACCAAAAGGCATCACCCTATAACAAAATATACCCCATGTAGTAATGAAATCAGTTTTGGCTTTATCCTCTTGGGCCATTAACACTTGGTTGTATCCGGAAAATCCATCTACAAATGAGTGTAGCACGCTAGAAGCTGCACTATTAATGAGAACATCTATATGAGGTAAAGGAAAATCATCCTTAGGGGAAGCCTTGTTCAAATCTCTATAGTCCACACAGACCCTTATTCTCCCATCTTTCTTTGGCACGGGTACTATATTGGATAACCAATCTAGATATTCTATTACTTCAAGGAACTTCACTTGTATTTGCTTAGTGACCTCTTCTTTAACCAATTCAGCCCACTCAGGTGTTAATCGCCTAAGCTTTTGTTTGACAGGTTTAATGTGAGTGTAAGTAGGAATATGATGCTCAGCTATATCTCGATCTATCCCAGGCATATCTTCATAAGACCAAGCAAACACTTCTTCATATTTTTTGAATATTTTTTCAAATCTCTCTCTCTCATCAGGAGTAAGGTCGGATGCTATGCTAATGTTTTTAGGATTTTTCAGTTGTTCCCAAATTTAATGATTGTGTGTTAACAAAATTAATATTAAAGATGCTCATGTAACTGCTATTTGAATGTATGCAACCATCAGGAGAAACATCACACAAGTAAGCAAAATCAGACTTTATTGCATTCATTTTGGAAAAGAAAACATCATCATCCTCATACAAAGCAGACAAATTAAAATCAAAGCTGACCTACACGTTACACTGCCATAGATTTTACATTTGTCAATTTAGAAAGTGGATTTGTTAGGATGAAAAAATAATTAAAGTAATAAAAGATGCTTCTTTTCCATTTATAATTTGTCATCACCTTTTGCTATTGTGTTTATTTATTTCATCCATATCTGGTCGAATACTTATAACAGTGAACATATAACAATTTTAACATTAATTCTGTTTTATTAAATTGGGAACAACCAAACATAAATCCAGCATACACAAGATTACTCATGTTGCCAATTAGCCCTTTCAGATTTTCTAATTGACGATTTTCTCTCATTTAGCCCTAATTGTTGCCTAGCCCTCCCTTTCGGGTTTTCAAAACTAGCGGACTGCTCTAACTTTTGCCTAGGCAGCCCCTTTTTAGGTTTTCAACCTAGCGAGCTCTTTTTTCCTTTTTTTTTATCATACATAAAACCTCTTCAACCTGTCAATGTTACTGGCTCACTAAATTCATTCCAGTCCATGTCTGACAACTTCACCGCACCTTTATTCATGACTTGTTTCACGATATATGGCCCTTCCCAGCTAGGCCTAAACTTCCCTCTTGGATTAGATACATTAGGCTTACATTGCTTCAACACCAAATCCCCGACTCTGAATTTTCTAATTTTAACCCTTCTATTATAGGCCCGAGTTATTTTCTTTTGATACAGTTGATGATGATACAGTGCCTTTAACCTTCTCTCTTCTAGTAGAGCTAACTGTGTGTATCTGCTTGCTACCCATTCCATTTCAGGCAGTTCAGCTTCTAAGACTACTCTTAACGACTTGATCTCAATTTCAATTGGCAATACTGCTTCCATGCCATAAACCAAAGAGAATGGTGTCATTCCAGTAGGTGTTTGCACACTTGTCCTATATCTCCACAAAGCAAAGGGAAGCATCTCTGACCAATCCCTATAAGTCTTTGTCATCTTGGACAGAATTTGCTTAATTATTTTATTTGTTGCTTCAACTCCACCATATTATTGATTGCCCTAAATTTCAATTTTTTGGCTAAAGGGATGAGTTCTCCTTCAGGTGATTCTAGTATAACTCCCAAACCTGCTCCTTTCCTGTTTACTGCTCTATCAAAATACATTTTCCACCCTTGTACCTCAATTGTTTCTAAATATTCATCTGGAAATTCCAAGATTACCTCTTCACTATCTGATAATGGTTGTTGGGCCAGGAATTCTGCCACCGCTCTACCTTTGATTGTTTTCCTGGTTACATACTCAATCTCAAATTCCTCTAATATTATCAACCATCGACCATATTTCCCAATTAAAGAGGGTGTCTCCCTTAAGTACTTCATTGGATCCAACCTGGAAATTGCTTGCACACTATACGATTGATAGTAATGCCGCAACTTCTTAGAAAACCAAACCACGACTATACATGTCTTTTCAATGATACTATACTTAATTTCATAAGGTAGGAGCTTTCTACTCAAATAGTAAACTGCATTCTCAATCCTTGATTCATCTGCTTGGGCTAGCATGGCTCCTATCGACTCTTCTTCTACTGCTAAGTATAGTAATAGAGGTTTGCTAGGTTTAGGTGGTTTTAAAATAGGCGGATTCAACAAATATTCTTTTATTCGATCAAAGGCCTTTTGGCATTCTTCATTCCATACGACAGGCTGATTCTTTCTAAGAAATTTGAAGATAGGCTCACAAATTGTTGTGAGCTTTGCTATAAATCTGCTAATGTACTGCAGTTTACCAATGAATCCCCAAAATTCTCTCTTCGTCTTTGGGGCTGGCATATCCCTGATTGCTTTGACTTTGTCAGGATCTATCTCAATGCTATTCGAACCAATTACATGTCCCAATAATTTGCCTGAAGTAACACCGAATACACACTTCTTCGGGTTTAATCTTAGCTTATATTTCAAAGCTCTATCGAAGAATAATTCTAAGTTTTGGAAGTGTTGCTCCCTTGTATCTGACTTAATCATCATATCATCAACATATACTTTAACTTCTTTGTGCATCATTCATGAAATAGTGTGGTGGCCATCCTTTGGTAGGTTGCTGCAGCATTCTTTAAGCCAAACGGCATCACCCTCTAACAAAATATACCCCATGTAGTAATGAAAGCAGTTTTGGCTTTATTCTCTTGAGCCATTAACACTTGATTGTATCTGGAAAATCCATCTACAAATGAGTGTAGCACGCTAGAGGCTGCACTATCAATGAGAACATCTATATGAGGTAAAGGAAAATCATCCTTAGGGGAAGCCTTGTTTAAATCTCTATAGTCTACGCAGACACTTATCCTCCCATCTTCCCTTGGCACAGGTACTATGTTGGCTAGCCAATCTGGATATTCTATCACTTCAAGGAACTTCACTTGTATTTGTTTAGTAACCTCTTCTTTAACCAATTCAGCCCACTCAAGCCTTAATCACCTAAGCTTTTGTTTGACAGGTTTTATGTGAGTGTAAGTAGGAATATGATGCTCGGCTATGTCTCGATATATCCCCGGCATATCTTCATAAGACCAAGCAAACACTTCTTCATATTTTTTGAATATTTTTTCAAATCTCTCTCTCTCTCATCTGGAGTAAGGTCGAATGCTATGCTAATGTTTTTAGGATTTTCAGTTGTTCCCAAATTTAATGATTGTGTGTTAACAGAATTAATATTAAAGATGCTCATATAACTGCTATTTGAATGTATGCAACCATCAGGAGAAACATCACACAAGTAAGCAAAATCAAACTTTATTGCATTCATTTTGGAAAAGAAAACATCATCATCCTCATACAAAGCAGACCAATTAAAATCAAAATCAAAATCATTGTTCTCAGAATCATAAAGCAGGATGTCTTCAAACTTCTATTCAACCAAGACAGCAATCTCCTCCGAAGTCTTCTCAGCTTTCGGTACAACTTCATTCTTCTCTTTTGGATTGGATTCTTTGTTGGTTGGCAAGGTGAGTTCTTTCTTCACTTGCTCCACTAGCTCAGCAACATCTGCAAAAATTTCAAAACCTGGGATTAACTTACCCATGAACATGATTGGCTCGGGCTTTCCTTGGAGTGGTCCCATATCTGGGGCTTTGACAAAAATCTCTTCAAGTGGTGGGAAGCTCATCTTCTCACTTTTTTTTGGCCGAACATCTTTGTCTTCATCATATCCCAACCCCTTCTTGGAAGTTTGAGTTCTAAAATCTGGCAACTTTGTCAAACCGGCCTTACCCTTTCCAAGACCAGCTCCGGGAAGGTAGTTCATGTTCGTCATCATATTCAAGACTTTGGAGTCTACTACTTCATCATCAGAAATTGCGGCTACTTGAAAACCATTGAGATGCCTCTCAACCATTAAAGCGTTAACAATCTCATTGTCTTCAGCTTCAATGACCATTGTCCCATCTCCATTGGGGAACTTGATCTTTTGATGAAGGGTGGAAGGAACTCCACCAAGAGGATGAAACCATGGTCATCCCAAGAGCAAGGCGAAGGTGATTGGTATATCTAAAACAGCAAACTCAACAATAGATTCAATTGGACCAACCTTGACAGCAGCTTTGAAAGTCCCTTCGGCACACCTCTTAGTGTTGTCATAAGCACGAATTGTTACCTCGGTTGGGTTTAGATCTCTTGTCGACATGGCTAGCTTTGGCAGTATCTTAAGTGGACAAACATTTATGGCGAACCCATCATCGACCATAACACAAGGAGTCCTCTTCCCCTTGACTTCTATTTTGATAAAGATAGGGCAGATGTGGTCTCTCCCCTCCTCTGGTAAGTCCGCATCCAAAAAAGAAACTGCTCCCATATTAACTTCATTCTTTTCTTTAACCTCTTCACATTTCATTACTTCCCCAATTTTTATGAAGTTAATCAACTCCTCCAGTGTCGTGGAGGTAGAAATTGGCATGCTAGCTAAGGCTTTGGCCATAGTTTCTCGATGCTTTTTAGAAGTAGCTAATAAGTCCCAAATGCTAACACTTGCTTAGGTTCTTTTCAACTGCTTGAGCACAGCATCATCTTCTTCTACTTCAACTTCCTTTCCCTTATTAGTTTCTACCTCCTTAGGTGGTGGCCTTGCATAAGGCTTACCGGATCTAGTGTTCATCACCTCATCTTCTTTGGGCTTAGACTAAGTCCACTCCTCCTTCTTGGGTACAATATCATCATCACTATCACTTAAATCCCAAAACCCATTGACAACACAAATTGCTACTTCTCCACCCATCATAGCTTGTTTAATTTCACCAAATACCTTTTCTTCTTTGGTTGCTTCTCCACCCACATCTTGAAAAGAAGACATGATAAAATCCTCAACCTCCTCCAATCATGAAGGTTGCTGGTGGTGGTACCCTATTGAATTTTGGTAATGGGTTGTCTTTGGTGTTTGGCTTATTGGGCTCGGGTAGCTTCCCATTATCAATTAGATTTTGGATCTCATGTCTCAACCTTACACATCTATCCATGTCATGCCCTTGCATTTGATGAAATTGACAAAATGCTTTGGTGTCAAAATTAGGTGGGAGAGGGTTAGGCAAAGGACGAGGATTTAAGGGTTGTAGCAATCCCTTTCTTTGAAGCTTATTAAGAACCCAAGACATCGGTTTTCCCAATTCTGAAAATTGTCTCCTCGTTCCTTGGTTAGTAGCATTAACACCGATGACCTTTTACATGCTTTGGTTACCAGATTGATAGCTCCCTTTCTCCTTCCTTTTTGTTGCAAAATTGCTCTTCTCCCTTTCCCATTCTTCAATTTGCAAACCAGCTTGAAGAAGGTCTTTGAAATCACGGATGAGTGTATGAGACATCCTCTCACAAAGATTAGGCAACACCCCTCTCACAATCATCCTTATTTGATCGGATTCATCAGGCTTCTTCTTGTGTAAAGCGGCCTTGTTTCTCCATCTCTTGACATAATCTACAAAATTCTCATTCGGCCTTTGCCTAATAGACTCCACTTCCATTAAGGTAACTTCTAACTCAACATTATATCCATATTGTTGGATGAAGGCTTTGTAAAGTACATCCCAACTCTTTTGTGTTCCATCATCTAAGGTATTGAACCAATTTTGGACCACAGGGTCCAATGAGAGTATAAAGTACCTTAGGGTTTGAGCCTTAGTAGCTCGGGCAGACTGCATGGCAGTGATATACTGCTTTACATGGAGATGAGGATTTTCGATGCCATTGTACTTTGCAAAGGATGGCGTCTTGAACTTGTACGGGACTTCTTCATCTTGTTCAAATAGTTTATCAATCTCAGATATCTCTTCGGTTTTCAACTTCTTCTCAAATTTCTTTTCTAAATCAGCAATCATCTTTTCAACATCAGATGTCTCAGTCTTTTCCATAGTTGCCTTCTCAACAACCTTCGGTTCTTTCTTCTTCTCTTGAACATCTTGGTAGTATTGAGCCCAATCATCATCATCATCAATGATCACCTTTTCATCATCAAAAACCACTTCCCCAATTTTAGTCTTCCTTTTGTCCCTTGGCTTCTTAGTGCTAGCAGATGTCTCGGCATGATTCTCTAAGATTGCAGTCAATTGGTTCTTCATGGTCTCAGCTAGGGCCTCTTTTATTTCTTCTATCTTGGCATTGAGGGCCTCATCCACCATCCTTTTAATTTGTTCGGGCTCCATTGTTTTTGGTGAGCAAGTGATTGAGTCGTTGCTAGATACTTCATATCCGCCATAGATCGAATTGTTGTAAGCTTTTGAACTGTCATAATCCAGGGCTGTGAGCCAGAGAGGATCAATGATATGAGATGCAAATGTATGCATGTATGCATGCATGCATGAACAATCAACAAAGAAAGATAATTAGGACTTTCCTTCCAACCTTATAACATCCACACATGAATGGTGAGTCTCTTTTTATAGGTATATGGTTAACAAAATACCAACATGGGGTATCTTATTTTTGAATAATTCCCTCAGACGTTTCAACCAATAGTTACATTTTCAAAAATGCAAATCGATCCATGATAATTCCCATTAATTAGGTTTTAATCCATTCAACCAACTATAGTAGCTTTGATGCTATATTGGATTAAAACGAAATTAAGAGGTTTATTATAAATAGATTTCTCACTTGAAAAAAGGTAACTAATGATTCATGCCAAAAACAAGCCCATGGTTAATTTATTCTTAGTGTAAACTAGGCCTACAATTGATTTTTGGTATTTCTTAATTGACCTAAATATTTTTGCAAGCTCTTTGTAAGGAGAGGTTGGATAAAAACAATTTTGTTTCTAAGCCCATTGTAAAAGATCTTAGAAAAAATGGATTTTGGGCTTAGTATTTGGGCCATAAGCCAAAGAATTTTTGATATGTTTTTAGAAAAGTTTTATGTCCAAAGACCATTTTGAAAAATTTTGAAAATAGCTTTGGTCTTTTGGATTTTTTAAAGAAAAATTTATTTTGAGCTTACAACGTACTTAGGTCATATTAGAAAAATAAAAAACCAAATAAGCCATGATTTAAGCCAAGATAAATGAACCATAGTCAAACAACATTCATTTGGGGTAAAACCTTAGGAAAGTAACTAGGCCAATTACATGAGCTTTAGTCTTTGGGTAAAAAGGCTTAGGTTCCCATAGCAAGTATATACCAAATGGTATGAGGCTATGAGTGGTTATGCCATGCTCGATCTCCATACCTTGAGTGAAAGTATGGTATCCTTTACATAACACAACACAGGTAGCACGGGCATCCTAACTCATGCACACGATGCAATCTAAGATGATGCAATGGATAATATCATTATAAGAAAGAATAGAATAATATAAAGACCAACGGAATCAACTTCTCTTATCCCCAGTGGAGTCGCCACTGTGAGCGGGTATTTTTGCCCCCACTCCCAGTGGAATGGTTATTGCGACTTCGGCACTGTTTAGGCTCGGGGCCTTAGAGAACATGTCCTTTACATTGGTTCTAAAATAGAAAAGCAATTTAAATTGCATGATATTTAACTAATGAGGTACCCAACAAGTGGAAACATACCTCTTACAATATTTGGAAACCTAAATAAATTGATAAAAGTAAATAACTATTCAAAATAAATGAATCATTCATCAAAGGTATTAAATATCAATAGAAAGTAAACATCCATCTATGAAAAATTAAATAAACCAAGCATTGAACTTAAATAAATTAAAGCATAAGAAATAAATCAAAGCATAATCAAATATAGAATTGAATAAAGCAAATAAAAATCCAAATTATAGCTA
The DNA here is from genome assembly GCA_947685225.1 of Garcia nutans. Classification (NCBI taxonomy): domain Eukaryota; kingdom Viridiplantae; phylum Streptophyta; class Magnoliopsida; order Malpighiales; family Euphorbiaceae; genus Garcia; species Garcia nutans. The sequence goes on from CANTUV010000059.1 coordinate 35,543,826, forward strand.
TTGTTTCCATTTAGGATCCTTTATTTCATGTGTTTAGGGTTTTGGATTTTCATGGGTTTAAGCTACTGTGACTTTTTAAAGAATTAAAATAGATTAAGGATTTTATGTTTTAAAAGGTTGGTAAGACACTTTGATTAAACAAATTAAGGTTTGAATGATGAAATCATGAAACTAGGGTTTTGGATACTTTAAAATACTTTTGGTTTGTGGTTTTAAATAATGATTTCAAGCTTACTGTATAAAATTATAATATTTGTATTTATATGATTTTTAAGGTTTTAAAGGATTAGGGTTTATAAAAAAAATTAGGGTTTAAGGCTTTAAAGGGTTAGGGTTTTACTATTTTAGGTTTGGAGTTGAGTTAGGGTTTAGTGTTTTAAAATTAGGGTTTCGGTGATGCATGAAGCTTTTAGGATTTGGAAATCAATTTGATACTTTTATGAGGTTTTATGAAAATAAACAAATGATTTAAAGTTTTTAAAAGCAAAAAAGAAGTTTTTAAAGCTTTTGGAAAGAAACATAATATAATTTAAGGGTTTTGAAAATTTGGGTAAATTAGGGTTTTGAAGAAACTAAATTAATAACATTAAATTCTTTGGAAAATAAAGCAACGAATTAGTGTTTTTAACTTTTGAAAAGCTAAATTGAAGTTCTGGGATTTTGATTTTGAAAGCCACAATTTGATAGTTTATGCTACTGTGAAAAATATAACAAAACAGAATTTAATACATACCTCCTTTTGATGATTCCTCCAAAAAATAATTCTTCTTGGATGAATTAAAAACCAAGGCAAGCTTTGTTGCCTTTGAATTCTTGAATTCCCTTCACTGCTTCTCTCCAAAAAGTCCCCTTCAATTCACTGCCAGAAGGCATTTTTCAAGTTTCTAAGTTTTCCTTTTTAATTTCGGTTTCCAATTCAAAATTCGATCCCCTTTTTCCTTCTCTTTTTCGTGTTGTTTAATCCATATTTATAGAAGTTTTTTTGAATTTTTTTTCCTAGTTACTCATGACATACATTATAAAATAAGAAAAGGAAACTGAAACCTAATTGTATTAGGTTTCAAAAAATTTGCGCCGGAAAATTTCGCTGGAAAAAAAACTGCTGCGGAAAAATTACGCTGGTGAAAAAATTTTCCGCAGGAAAAATTGCGTAGGCTAAATAATTTACCGCAGTTGGCTTCAACAGGGGGTGGGGAATTGGCCTACGGGCCATTTTGCCTACAGGAAAATCCTACGGGTGAAATGGCCAAAGCCATTTCGCCCGCAAGAAACTCCTGCGGGTGAAATGGCCCACAGCCAAGCCTGCACTGGAATTTTCGACAATGATTTTTTTGTCTCCGATTTTTATTTTTATTTTATTTTTAATTGTTTATTTTTATTTTTTATTAATAAAAATTAGATAATGAAGCAAAAATTATTTAATTAAGATAACAAAAATCATTTTGGACCAACACAAAAATTATTTTGGACTAAATAAAATATATTGGACCAGACTGGGTCAAAAATTAAGGGTCTATAGTACCTTATTAATTAAGTTCTATCTAATTTAAATTACTTTTATTTTATACCAATGTAAAGGACATATTTCTACCTTTTGGTGGGTGTCCTATTTAGCTTAGACATATATGATGTAAGGGCATGTTTCCATCTTCGGATGGGTGTCCATTTATCTGCTTTGTTTGGACATTGCTTTGATTTTTAATATAATGATTCTTTATTTCAATTGTTACGTGTAATATGGATAATATTGTTATATTTAAGAATTTTATAATATTAAGACCTGTAAAGGAGGCCGGTTTCAATGAACCGGGCATTGTGGGGGTGTTGGGCCATTTCTCACCTTTCCCACACGTACTCAACTTTCCGAACCTATTAAGGGGTTGGGGATTCCTTAGGAATCGAGTCATCCACCCCTTTCTTTTTCCCGACCCATCCGGGTGGCGACTCCATTTTCTCCAGACTTAGGTCCGTGTTATCTAAGGCCCGGAGCCTAAATAGTGTCGAAGTCGCAAGAACCATTCCACCGGGAGTGGGGGGCAAAAATCCCCGCTCACAGTGGCGACTCCATTGGGGACAAGAGAAGTTGATTCCATTGGTCTTTATATTATTCTATTCTTTCTTATAATGATATTATCCATTGCATCATATTAGATGGCATCGTGTGCGTGAGTTAGGATGCCCGTGTTACCCGTGTTGTGTTATGTAAGGGATATCATACTTTCACTCAAGGTATGGAGATCAAGCATGGTATAACCACCCATAGCCTTGTACCATTCAGTATATACTTGCTATGGGAACCTAAGCCTGTTAGCCCAAAGACTAAAGCTCATGTAATTGGCCTAGTTACTTTCCTTAGGTTTTTACCTCAAATGCATGTTGTTTGACTATGTTTAATTTATCTTGGCTTAAATCATGGCTTATTTGGTTTGTTCTTTTTCTAATATGACCCAAGTACATTTGTAAGCTCAAATAAATTTTTCTTTAAAATTCAAAAGACCAAATCTATTTTCAAAACATTTCAACATGGTCTTTGGACATAAGACTTTTCTAAAAACAAATCAAAAATTCTTTTTTCATGACTAAAATACAAAGCCCAAAATCCATTTTTTCTAAAATCTTTTTACAATGGGCTTAGAAACAAAATTATTTTCATCCAACCTTTTCTTACAAAGAGCTTGCAAAATTATTTAGGTCAATTATGAAATACCAAAAATCAATTGTGAGCCTAGTTTATACTAAGAATAAATTAACCATGGGCTTGTTTTTGGCATGAATCATTAGTTACTTCTTTCAAGTAAGAAATCTATCTATAATAAACCTCTTAATTTAGTTTTAATCCAATATAGCATAAAAGCTACATGAGTTGGTTGAATGGATTAAAACCTAATTAATGGGAATTATCATGGACTAATTTCCATTTTTGAAAATATAACTATTGGTTGAGACGTTAGAGGGAATTATTTGAAAATAAGATACCCCACATTGGTATTTTATTAAACATATACCTAGGAAAAGAGACTCACCATTCGTGTGTGGATGTTATAAGGTTGGAAGGAACATCCTATTTGTCCTTGTTTGTTAATTGTTCGTGCATACATGCATACATGCATAGATGCATACATTTTCATCTCATATCATTGATCCTTTCTGGCTCACAGCCCCGGATTACGACAATTCAAAAGCTTACTATAATACAACCTACGTCGAAAGCAAAGAATCTAGCAATGACTCAATCACTTGCTCACCAAAAGCAATGGAGCCCGAACAAATTCAAAGAATGGTTGATGATGCCCTCAATGCCAAGATGGAAGAAATAAAAGAGGCCCTAGCTGAGACCGTGAAGAACCAATTGGCTGCAATTTTAGGAAATAATGCCGAAGCATCCGCTAGCACCAAGAAGCCAAAGGACAAAGGGGAGGCTAAGGTTGGTGAAGTGGCTTTTAATGATGATAAGGTGATCATTGATGATGATGATTGGGCTCAATACTTCCAAGATCCTCAAGATAAAAAGGAGCCAAAGGTTGTTTAGAAGGCAACTTTTGAAAAGACTAAAAATTCTGATGCTGAGAAGATGATTGCTAATTTAGAAAAGAAATTTGAGAAGAAGCTAAAAATTGAAGAGATGTCTGAGATCGACAAACTATTTGAACAAGATGAGGAGGTCCCTTATAAATTCAAGATGCCTTCCTTCGCTAGGTATAATTGTACTGGAAACCCCCATCTCCATGTGAAGCAGTATATCACTGCTATGCAGTCTGCCCGAGCTACTAAGGCTCAAACTCTAAGGTACTTCATTCTCTCATTGGACCCTATTGTCCAAAATTGGTTCAATGCCTTAGAGGAAAGTACTCAAAAAGATTGGAACATGTTGTATAAGGATTTCAACCCACAATATAGATACAATGTTGAAATGGAAGTTACCTTAATGGAAGTGGAGTCCATTAGACAAAGGCCAAATAAGAATTTTCTGGACTATGTCAAAAGATGGAGAAATAAGGCTACATTGCTCAAGAAGAGGCCCGATGAATCTGATCAAATAAGAATGATTGTGAAAGGGGTGTTGCCTAGTCTTCGTGAATGAATGTATCATACACTCATCCGTGATTTCAAAGATCTTCTCCAAGCCGGGCTGCAAATTGAAGAATGGGAAAGGGAGAAGAAACGCTTTTTGGCAAGAAGGAATGAGAAAAGGAACTACCAGTCTGGAAATCAAAGCACGCAAAAAGAAGTTGATGTTGATACAACTGGTCAAGCGAATAGAAGGCAATTTTTAGATCTGGGGAAGCCTTTGTCTTGGATCTTTAACAAGCTACAGAAGAAGGGACTATTACAGCCATTAGCCCCTCGACCTTTGCCAAATCCTTTAGCCCCAAGATTTGATACTAAGGCTTTTTGTCAATTTCATTAGACTCAAGGACATGAGACTGATAGGTGTACCCGATTAAAGCATGAGATACAAGATCTAATCGATAGTGGTAAGCTGCCGGAGCCGAACAAGCCCAATACCAAGAATAATCCTTTGCCTAAGTTTGGAAGAGTACCTCTACCGGCAACCTTCATGGTGGGAAAAGGATTGGAAGAAGATTTTGTTTTATCATCCTTTCAAGATGGAAATATTGAAGATGTGAAAGGAAAAGAAGCTTAAACTCAATGAACTTTCCTTAGCTTGAATGTTGCTTTTCAAATTTTACTTTCTTTAATATTTTGGAACAATCGTATTTTTCAAATTTAAATTGTTTGAATAAATTACTTTCATCAAAACTTTTGTTGGTCTTTGTTCATTTTGGTGCTCAACCAATGAGGAATCTAGCTTGATGTTTATAAATTAGCATATCTAGGCATCATGATTTGAATGACTTTACTAGATAAGGGAATTGCTCTATAGCATTGAGTTGTGTATGCTTACTTAGAGAGGGCTCCTACATAATGACCTTTGTCTAGGTCCTAGTCAATCTTAGAACATGTTTTGACAAACTTTCAAGGCAAAATTGAACTCTGCTTATTTAAGGGAGAGATGATCTAGGTATTATTTGGTTAGCCAACAACTAGTATCCACCCAATTAAATATCAATCATTCGCTTACAAACCCCAATAACCTAACCTGAGCTATTGTGACACTTTTGACAAGTCTTATGATCACTAAGGTGAAGAGGCAAGAAGATTACAGAAAGGAATAAATAGTCAAGATCATAAGGATAGTTGATGTTCTCAAGACCATAAGGATAGTTGAAGTTCACCTATTATCTTCAATCTATCAAGACAACATCAAAGTAACAAATGATTTATCCTTATTAAAGGAGATTGTAGACCCTTAATTTTTGACCCAGTCCGGTCCAATATGTTTTATTTAGTCCTAAATGATTTTTGTTGTCTAATTGGTCCAAAATAATTTTTGTTAAATTATTTTTGCTTTAGTATCTAATTTTTATTAATAAAAAATAAAAATAAACAAATAAAAGTCAAAAAATCAAAATAGGCGACGAAAAAATCATCGCGAGGGCCCGTGGGCATTTGCCCGCAGCCCGCCCACAAGAATTCCCTGCGAGGGATGCCCGCAGCCCGCCCACTGCCGCAAAATCTGTGGCAGATTTTTTTTCGCCAACCCATTTTTTCCTGCGACAATTTTTCCGGCAGCGCAATTTTTCCAACGCAAATTTTTTGAAACCTAATTCAATTAGGTTTCGATTTCCTTTTCTTATTAATATTACTTGCCGTGACTAATTAGGAAAAAATCATATCAAACCACTATAAATAAGGACCAAAGGCAATGAAATTAGGGGAGGCTGAAAATCAAACAGTAGCTTGAAAAAGTTGAAACCAAATCAGTGAAGGAAAATGAGCAATTCAATTTCTTTTTTTCTGGAAGAGCAGAACACAATTTCAGGGATTCAAAAGGCAAAAAGGCTGGTCTTTTGAGCTTGTTCATCTAAGAAACAATTTTGGTGCAACTTACAAAATAAGGTATTGTAGACCCTTAATTTTTTACCCAGTCCGGTCCAATATGTTTTATTTAGTCCAAAATGATTTTTGTTGTCTAATTGGTCCAAAATAATTTTTGTTAAATAATTTTAGATTTAGTATCTAATTTTTATTAATAAAAAATAAAAATAAAAATAAAAATCGGAGTCAAAAAAATCCGCGACGAAAAAATCGTCACGCGGGCCCGTGGGAATTTCGCCCGCTGCGGGCGAAATGTCCTAAGCTATTTCACCCGCAGAAAAAATTTGCAAGTGAAATAGCTTTTCTATTCGCTCAAGGAATTTCCTGCGGGAGACGCCCGCAGCCCGCCCCTGCAGCAAATTTTTGCGGCAGCGCATTTTTCCTGTGGCAATTTTTTTCGGCAGCGCAATTTTTTCGATGCAAATTTTTTGAAACCTAATTCAATTAGGTTCGATTTCTTTTTTTTATTAATATTACTTGTCGTGATTAATTAGGAATAAACCACATCAAACCACTATAAATAAGGACTAAAGGCAATTAAATTTGGGAGGGACCGAAAATCCAACAGAAGCTTGGAAAATTTGAAACCAAATCAGGGAAGGAAAAGGAGCAATTCAATTTCTTTTTTCTGGAACAGCAGGGACACGATTTAAGCAATTCAAAGGCAGCAATTGTCTTTGTTCTTGTTCATCCAAGAAGAATTATTTTTGGAGAATCAACAAAAGGAGGTATGAGATTCTAATTTCTTTTTTTTTTACAGTAGCTAAAACTAGGATTTTGTGTTTTTCAAAAGTTAAAATCTTAGAACTTTAATTTAGTTTTCCAAAGTTAAAAATACTAATACGTTACTTTATTTTCCAAAAAGACTTAAAATTGTTATTTTTACCTCTTCAAAATCTTAAAACCTTACTTAAACATATTTTTCAACAAAATCAATATTTGATTCTATTTCTTTCAAAACTTTAAATTAGGTTCTGTTTCTTTCAAAAGGCTTTAAAAAACATCTTTTCTATTTATCAAAAATTTAGTCCATTTGTTTAAATTCATAAATCTTCATAAAATTATCAAATTGCCTTTCTAAATCCTAATTCAAATTCATCACCCGAGACCCTAATTTTAAATCCTAAAACCCTAATTCAACTTCCAAACTTAAAATAGTAAACTCTAACTCCTTTAAAACTTTAAACCCTAACTTTTTCTAAACTTTAATCCTTTAAAACATTAAAAACCATAAAAATATAAATATTTTAAATTTACACAGTAGCTTGAGATTACCATTTAAAACCATGAATCAAAAGCATTTTAAAGTGTCTAAAACCCTAGTTTCATGATTTCACCATTCAAATATTAATTTAGTTAATCAAAGAGTCTTACCAACCTTTTAAATCCTAAAACCTTAATCTATTTTAATTCCATAAAAAGTCATAGTAGCCATAATTGGACTTTTATTTGCTTTATTCAATTCCATATTTGATTATGTTTTGATTTATTTTATATGCTTTAATTATTTTAAATTCAATGCTTGGATTATTTTATTTATCATGGATGGATGTTTACTTTCTATTGATATTTAATACCTTTGATGAATGATTTATTTATGATGAATGTTATTTACTTTTATCAATTAATTTAGACTTCCAAATGTTGTAAGAGGTATGTTTCCACTTGGTGGGTACCTCATTAGTTAAATATCATGTAATTTAATTTGCTTTTCTATTTTAGAACCAATGTAAAGGGCATGTTTCTACCTTTCCGTAGGTGTCCTATCTAGGCATGTGATGTAAGGACATGTTTCCATCTTCAGATGGGTGTCCATTTATTTGTTTTGTTTTGTTTGGACATTACTTTGATTTTAAAATAATGTTGCTTTCTTTTAATTATTGTGTGTAATATGGATAATGTTGTTATATTTAAAAATTTTATAATATTAAGACCTGTAAAGGAGGCCAGTACCAATGAACCGGGCGTTGTGGGGGTGCTGGGCCATTTCTCACCTTCCCCACACGTACCCAACTTTTCGAACCCATTAGGGGGTTGGGAATTCCTTAGGAATCGAGTCATCCACCCCTTTCTTTTTCCCGGCCAGTCCAGGTGGCGACTCCATTTTCTCCGGACTTAGGTCCGTGTTCTCTAAGGCCCCGAGCCTAAATAGTGCCGAAGTCGCAAGAACCATTCCACCGGGAGTGGGGGCGAAAATCCCCGCTCACAGTGGTGACTCCACTGGGGATAAGAGAAGTTGATTCTGTTGGTCTTTTTATTACTATATTCTTTCTTATAATGATATTATCCATTGCATCATCTTAGATTGCATCGTGTGTGTGAGTTAGGATGCCTGTGTTATCCGTGTTGTGTTATGTTAGGGATACCATACTTTCATTCAAGGTATGGAGATCGAGCATGACATAACCACTCATAGCCTCGTACCATTTGGTATATACTTGCTATGGGAACCTAAGCCTTTTAACCCAAAGACTAAAGCTCATGTAATTAGCCTAGTTACTTTCCTTAGGTTTGACCCCAAATGCATGTTGTTTGACTATGGTTAATTTATCTTGGCTTAAATCATGGCTTATTTGGTTTGTTCTTTTTCTAATATGACCTAAGTATATTGTAAGCTCAAAATAAGCTTTTCTTTAAAGTTCAAAAGACCAAAGCTATTTTCAAAATTTTTTCAAGTTGGTCTTTGGACATAAGACTTTTCTAAAAACAAATAAAAAATTCATTGGCCCATGGCCCAAATATTAAGCCCAAAATCTATTTTTCTAAAATCTTTTTACAATGGGCTTAGAAATAAAATTACATTTACCCAACCATTTCTTACAAAAAGCTTGCAAAAAATATTTAGGTCAATTATGAAATACCAAAAATCAATTGTGGGCCTAGTTTACACTAAGAATAAATTAACCATGGGCTTGTTTTTGGCATGAACCATTAGTTACCTTTTTTCAAGTGAGAAATCTATCCATAATAAACCTCTTAATTTTGTTTTAATCCAATATAGCATAAAAGCTACTATAGTTGGTTGAATGGATTAAAACCTAATTAATGGGAATTATCATGGATTGATTTCCATTTTCAAAAATAGAACTATTGGTTGAAACGTCCGAGAGAATTATTCGAAAGCAAGATACCCCATGTTGGTATTTTGTTAACCATATACCTAGGAAAAGAGACTCGCCATTCGTGTGTGGATGTTATAAGCTTGGAAGGAACGTCCTATTTATCCTTATTTGTTGATTGTTTGTGCATACATGCATACATGCATACATTTGCATCTTATATCATTGATCCTCTCTGGCTCACAGCCCTGGATTACAATACTTCTAAAGCTTACAACAATTCGACCTATGCCGGAGACAAAGTATCTAGCAACGACTCAATCACTTGCTCACCTAAAGCAATGGAGCCCGAAAAAATTCAAAGAATGGTGGATGAAGCCCTCAATGCCAAGATGGAAGAAATCAAAGAGGCCCTAGCTGAGACCATGAAGAACCAATTGACTGCAATCTTAGAGTACCATGTGAGGCATCTGCTAGCACTAAGAAACCAAAGGACAAAGGGAAGACTATAGTTAGTGAAGTGGTTTTTGATGATGAAAAGGTGATCATCGATGATGATGATGATTGGGCTCAATACTACCAAGATGTTCAAGAGAAGAAGAAAGAACCGAAGGTTGCGGAGAAAGTAACTATTGAAAAGACCGAGACATTCGATGTTGAAAAGATGATTGCTGATTTAGAAAAGAAATTTGAGAAGAAATTGAAAACTGAAGAGGTGTCTGAGATTGACAAATTGTTTGAGCTAGATGAAGAAGTTCCATACAAATTCAAGATGCCATCCTTTGCTAGATACAATGGTACCGGAAATCCTCATCTCCATATGAAGTAGTACATCACTGCTATGCAGTCTGCTCGAGCTACTAAGGCTCAAACTCTAAGGTACTTCATGCTCTCATTGGATCCTGTTGTCCAAAATTGGTTCAATACCTTAGATGATGGAACACAAAAGAGTTGGGATCTACTTTACAAAGCCTTCATCCAACAATATGGATATAATTTTGAGTTAGAAGTTACCTTAATAGAAGTGGAGTCCATAAGGAAAAGGCCAAATGAGAATTTTGTGGACTATGTGAAGTGATGGAGAAACAAGGCCGCTTTGCTCAAGAAAAGGCCTGATGAATCTGATCAAATAAGGATGATAGTGAGAGGTGTCTTGCCCAATCTCTGCGAAAGGATGTCTCACACTCTTATAAGGGATTTCAAAGATCTTCTCCAAGCTAATCTGCAAATTGAAGAGTGGGAAAGAGAGAAGAATCGCTTTTCAATAAAGAGGAATGAGAAAGGGAATTACCAGTCTAGAAATCAAAGCACGCAAAAAGAAGTTGATGTTAATGTGACCGGTCAAGGAAACAAAAGACAATTCTCAGAATTGGGGAAACCTCTATCTTGGGTTTTTAGCAAGCTGCAAAAGAAAGGGTTGTTGCAACCGTTAGCTCCTCGACCACTACATAATCCACTGCCACCAAACTTCAATGTCGAGGCCTTCTGTCAATTTCATCAAATGCGAGGGCATTAAACAAATAAATGTGCTCGGTTAAGGCATGAGATCCAAGACTTGATTGATAGTGGCAAGCTACCTGAGCCAAATAAGCCCAATACCAAGAACAGCCCTTTGCCTAAGTTTGGAAGAGTACCTCCACCGGCAACCTTCATGGTGGGAAAAGGATTGGAAGAAGATTTTGTTTTATCATCCTTTCAAGATGGAAATATTGAAGATGTGAAGGGAAAAGAAGTTTAAACTCAACGAACTTTCCTTAGCTTGAATATTACTTTTCAATTTTACTTTCTTTAATATTTAAATTGGAACAATCGTGTTTTTCAAATTTAAATTTGTTTGAATAAATTACTTTCATCAAAATTTTTGTTCATCTTTTTTCATTTTGGTGGTCAACTGATGAGGAATCTAGCTTGATGTTCATAAATTAATGTGTCTAGGCATCATGACTTGAATGACTTTACTAGGTGAGGGAATTGCTCTATAGTATTGAGTTGTGTATGCTTACTTAGAGAGGGCTCCTGCATAATTACCTTTGTCTAGCTCCTAGTCAGTCTTAGAACATGCTTTGACAAACTTTCAAGGCAAAATTGAACTATGCTTATTTAAAGAGAGAAATGATCTAGGCATTGATTGGTTAGCCAACAACTAGTATCCACCAAATTAAATATCAATCCCTAGTTGTCCCTTTGAGCCTTCATAAAATTTTAGCTTTCTTTTCATTGGCATATAACCCCAATAACCTGCCCTGAGTTGTTGTGATACTTTTGGCAAGTCTTATGATCACTAAGATGAAGAGGCAAGAAGATCAAAGGAAACAATGATTAGTCCAGATCATGAGGATAGGTGAAGTTCTCAAGACCATGAAGATAGTTGAAGTTCTCAAAACCATAAGGGTGGTTGAAGTTCTCAATACCATAAGGGTAGTTGAAGTTTTTCTAATATCTCCAATATATCAACATCAACATCAGAGTAACAAATAAGTTATCCCTATTAAAGAAGATTTATGTTACTTATCTATTATTGGAAGCCCAAGTTGGTACAAACAAGACAACTCTTTTAGAGCTAGAACTAAAAAAAACAAAAAAAGACAAAAGAAAAGAAAAAGAAAAGAAAAAAAGAGAAAAAAAAGGAAAAGAAAAGAAAAAAGATAAAACCTAAAAAGGCAATTTAGAAAGCCAACTGAGTTCTCTTTTACCTAAAGCGTCAAAAGGCTTCCATTTTGGTTTACAAGGAAGGATTGACTTGAATTAGTCCCAACCCAAGCGAAGATTCAATTAAAATCAAAGGAAAAGAAGAAAGACCATTCAGTTCTTGAAAGTTCTGTACTTGACAGTCCTACAAGGAAGAAGGACGAAATGATAAAATGCGCAAAGAAAGGGAAGAGTAAGAAAAATAAAAAGAAAGGAAAGGTAGAAGAAGAAAAGAAGCAAATTTGGGTACCAAACTTTATGCAAGGGCAAAGACTGTTCCAATCAAGATCCAGATTAATGCCAAGAAGATAGAGGGAATTTGGAGTCTAGCAAGATTTCTCCCAATTGTCTAAATTTCAAACAAGAAATTTGTAGTGTGAGGGTTTGTCCCTTGTGTCACATTAGCTCCTATCTCCAAATGGCCTTCATTTAAACCCTTGTCCCTTATAGACCCCATTTCAAGCCTATCAAAGACCCGTTGATCTCTCTTGGTAGGTAGAGTCTATTAGTGGAGATAGTTTGGATAAGCATGCATATGAGATAGACAGTATTTAAACCAAATAAGACCTTTGACCAAGCAATGTGTATGTGCCTATCTGAAGTGCAACAGTTCTTGCTTAAATAGAAATAATTCCCAAGTTTAGTATGGTAACTAGGATTGTCATGTTGTAGATATGTTAATTTGGAAAATCAAGTCCTGAGGTACATTGACATTGATTTGGCAAAGCCAACATTTGATTTCAAAATCAAAATTCAAAAAATTCAAAAAAAAATGTGTTTTGTCATACAAAGCCTTCAAGTTAAGGGAAGCATGTTGAACCTCCAAAGGCCACTTTGGGCAAAGGAAATGATTATTGGCAAGGTTATGAAGAAGCTATCAGCCGACATACTGAAACATAGTTCGAAATAGATGAATCCCTAACTCTACTGCTTAGAGTCTCCACCACTCATGTTCTCAACATCTTGAAGATAAAAGCAACAAATGCAAAGCTTTCGATCATTCCAATGCAAGACTTGAACAAGCGTCAAAAAGGAACCAATGAGAACACTTCTACTGATCACCCCGGTCCGTGAGTCAATGAAACGACTGTAAGTATCATTCATGCATATCATGCATACATGAGCATATCACATCGCACTTTCTTATCTTGTGTTGTCTATTCCTTGGCAAAATGATCAACAAACACCCTGTGAAGTAAAGAATCAAAAGAAGATATCAAATCAGGGGGGCATAGAAAGCCCATTGCTTGAGAAAGCTCCAGTAATCTTGCAAAGAGAAGAAATACGTGCTTGTGTGAAGAACTAGACAACAGCAACATCAATCAGAGTCCACATAGAAAAATCATGGGTTTGAGCCTACACGGGGGGCAAAGTTTCTCCTTTTCAATTTTCTTGAGTTTATATATAAAACATTTTCAAACTCACATGCAAATATCTCGCCACGCAGGGAAAAAGGAGAGGATATGAAGGCTAATTAAAAATAGCTGAATTTTTGCAAAAACGAAGAACAAAGAAGAATAGAATAAAAAAGAAAATTAGAATTCTCAAAAGAATGAAGAGGCAAAAAACAAAAGATCAATCCAGTTAAAAGAGCTGAAGCCAGGGTGAAGACCCAATCTCAAAGGATGAAGATCCATATTTTCAAGGGTAAAGACCCGATGTCAAAAGTTGAAGATTCATTTTCAAGGATGATGACCCGATCTCAAAGGATGAAGATCCATTTTGAGGGTGAAAAACCACAATGCATAGAATAACCAGAGCAGTCAGATTTCTCAAATGATAAAAGGTCAGTCAAACTCAATCTCAGGTCCAAGCACCCATTCTCGGGTCCAAGTACCTAAATCAATTCAAGCTCGGGTCTAAGTACCCAATCTCGGGTCCAAGTACCCATTCTCAGGTCCAAGTACCCAAATCAATTCAAGCTCGGGTCCAAGTACCCAATCTTGGGTCCAAGTACCCAATCTCGGGTCCAAGTACCCAAATCAAATCCAATCTTGGGTCCAAGTGCCCAATCTTGGGTCCAAGTACCAATCTCGGGTCCAAGTACCCAAATCAAATCCAATCTTGGGTCCAAGTATCCAATCTCGGGTCCAAGTACCCAAATCAAATTCAATCTAGGGTCCAAGTACCCAAATCAAATCTAATTTAGGCTCGAGTATCCCAATCCAGTTTAGGATCAAGTATCTAAATCAAGTTAAGATCGAGTATCCCAATCCAATTTAGGGTCGAGTATCCCAATCCAATATAGGATCGAGTATCCAAATCCAATTTATGATCGAGTATCCAAATCCAGTTTAGGGTCGAGTATCTGAATCCAGTTAGGATTGAGTATCCAAATCCAGTTAGGATCGAGTGTCCGAATCCAATTAGGATCGAGTATCTCAATCTAGTTTAGGATCGAGTATCCAAAGCTAATTTAGGATCGAGTATCCGAGTCTAGTTTAGGATCGAGTATCCGAATCTCTCAGGTCCATAACCCAAATTTTCCTTAGGTCCAAAACCTAGAATCATCCTTGAGTCCAGAACTCAAACCGGGTCCAGAATCTAAATTTTTCTTAGGTCGAGAACCTAGAATTATCCTTGAGCCCAGAACTCGAACCGAGTATAAAACCCAAATTTTTCTTAGGTCAAGAACCTAAAATTATCCTTGAGTCCATAACTCAAACTGGGTCCAGACCCAAATTTTCCTTAGGTCGAGAACCTAGAATTATCCTTGAGTCCAGAACTCGAACCGGGTCCAAAACCCAAATTCTCCTTAGGTCGAGAACCTAAAATTATCCTTGAGTGCAGAACTCGAACCAGGTCCAGAACCCAAATTTTTCTTAGGTTGAGAACCTAGAATTATCCTTGAGTCCAAAACTCAAACCAGGCCCAGAACCCAAATTTTTCTCTAGGTCCAGAACCTAGAATCATCTTTGAGTCCAGAACTCGAACCGGGTCCAGAACCCAAAACCTCAACCATCTCAAAAATTAAGTTTTATTGCTTTTCACTCTCTTTCACTAAGTTTTCAGATCATTCAAGCAGAGGGCAAACTGTAGACCCTTAATTTTTGATCCAGTCCAATCCAATATGTTTTATTTAGCCCTAAATGATTTTTGTTGTCTAATTGGTCCAAAATAATTTTTGTTAAATAATTTTTGATTTAGTATCTAATTTTTATTAATAAAAAATAAAAATAAACAAATAAAAGTCAAAAAAATAAAAATAAAAATAAAAATCAGAGTCGAAAAAATCGATGACGGGCCCGTGGGCATTTTGCCGGTAGGAAATTCCTGCGAGCGACGCCCGCAGCCCGCCCCTACCTTAAATTTCTGCGGCAGAATTTTTTCGCTAGCGCATTTTTCCTGCGGCAATTTTTTTTGACAACACAATTTTTCCGACGCAAATTTTTCGAAACCTAATTCAATTAGGTTTCAGTTTCTTTTTTTTTATTAATATTACTTGCTGTGATTAATTAGGAATAAACCACATCAAACCACTATAAATAACGACCAAAGGCAATTAAATTTGGGGGGGGGGCGAAAATCCAACAGAAGCTTGGAAAATTTGAAACCAAATTAGGGAAGGAAAAGGAGCAATTCAATTTCTTTTTTCTGGAACAGCAGGGACACGATTTAAGCAATTCAAAGACAGCAATTGTCTTTGTTCTTGTTCATCCAAGAAGAATTATTTTTGGAGAATCAACAAAAGGAGGTATGAGATTCTAATTTCTTTTTTTTACAGTTGTAATATCCCTAATTATGCCCTAGTAGTCTTGGTGTTATTGTTGTTGCACTTGAATTATGTATATATGATAAGTTGATAAGAAATTGGAAGAGAATGTTTTTGTATGGTGGTTGGGAAAGAAAAGAGGGTTTAGAGATAATTGTATATGTTGCTCATATGGTGATATATATAACATATAAAGTGGTCAAAATGGAAAGTCAAGGAAATAGGATATTTTTGTGTTGGTTGTGAAATTACTTAAATGGGTATAGATATGACAAAAGCTTAGTTAAATGGATGAGGGTATTATAGCAATTTTCTTTTGGATGGGTATTTAATGCCTATTGACTTTGTGTTTCTTCATCATTTCTTCTTCTTCTTCTTGTTGTGTGGCCGGCTCACCAAAGAGACAAGAGAGCAAGAGAACAAGTGATGGTTTTGATGATTTCAAGCTCAAAGTGAAGGAAGTTTTCAAAGTTACAAGTTGGAGTTTCAAGGAATTTCATTATTTGGTAAGTTTTCTCTTGTTTACCCTTGTTATTTTTGAAGTTATGCTTGAGTTGAGTTGTGATTTGATGATGGTATGATTAAGTTGCTTAGGGTGTGATTTTAAGTATTGATTTTGCTTGATAGATGAGAAGTTGAGTTGGTGAAGGTGTTGGAAGTGATTGTGTGTAACACCCCTTCCCGACCTACATGTGTAAGCTTAGTAGAGGCGCCACACTAACCTAATGTTGCTACCAATTTTACTTAGTCAAATTTTAGTTCCAATTTTAATAGAAATTTTGCCATAGTTTCGCCTAAAAATTGAGTCCCAAGTGTCGACAAAACTAGTTTTTTTTTAAAAACATTTTACACAAACCAATGCAAACAAAATCATTCTCAGTACACTTCCAATAAATCCCCCCTTATACCCTCAACTACAACCTGCAAAAAGGATTTGTAACACTCCCATATCCAATGCCCACACACTACAACCACAACAATGTAGCATAAGTGCATCAAACATAGGGATACTACGGTTTTCTTAACATTCAAAACACTTTAAACTTGATACAATACCCTTATCATTATACATTATAGAAAAGTAGGTCATTTACTTATAAAACAAAACATATTAGTTATATATATATACATTTAAATATTACACAGCGGAAGTTATAAAATATGTACATATTTACAAACACTTGAGTACATATTTAAAAATATCCATATTTTTACATTATAATCATTACTTTACAAAATATAAAGAAGTATACATGATTGGAAATTCTCTTCTGATCTTTAAGTTCCCAAAATCAACTCTTCAAGGTCTACTCTCACTTGGTCTTGATGAACTCTCGGGTTCGACTCTATCAGCTCTATTACCTGCGCGATTAAACACTATCGCGCTAAGCCAAGGGCTTAGTAAGATAATTCATGCTAAAATGCAATGTCACAAATTAATTACATATATCAATCAAAAGCTTATTATTTATTCAATATGTTGCTTTGTTCAATGTCACATCAATATTCATATAATAGCACCATTCATTATACTCATTTAAATTTATCATTATAGCCAACAACTATGACTTTATATACGTACCCTTTCCCAACCAGGTCGGTTGCCCTCCAATCCCAAGGGTCCGCAGGAGGCAAATAGGCACGTATAACATTATCAGTAACATACCTTTCCCCATCCAGGTCGGTTGTCCAAGTTCGGTTGCCCATTCCAATGGGTCCGCATGGTTCCGCAGGAGGCAAATAGGTACGTATAATACTGACTATATCGAACCTTCCTCCTACCAGATCGGTAGTCCAAGATCGGTTGCCCAACCCACTGGGTCCGCATGGTTCCGCAGGAGACGGATAGGTCCGTTCATTAAACTTATCAATACTTTTTCAATTCATTTCTTTTTCACAAGCAAGTTAAGCAATCATGCCTCAACATCTCACATTACAACAAAACCATTTTCTCATAACATCATATCATTCCCACTTCATTTCATCATTATATACAATATTCATTACATTATCTAAACACTCACATTATTATTCAATCCTATCATCAATGCATGCTTCAATCATATTTCATTTGAATCACTATAACATCTTTGGTATAACATTTCAATGTGCATTACTCATGAAACACATTACCATTCACAATGCATAACATAACATTATTCAATCTCAACAATGCAATTAGGACAATTCAACCTCTTCACAACCTAATCCAAAAAGAATATTAGCAAAATGACCATATGAATAGTACATTCTGGTTTTAGACTCCATTTTATCCTTATTTTGAAAAAATTGTATAAAATAATCTACTTGACTAAAAATTCTAAAATTTTTACAGAATTTAGTTTTGTATCTTAAAATCATTCCTTTAAAATTTCAGATCAAACTGAACACAAAATCTTGGTCAAATAGTTCACCTAACCAGACTGCCCCAATTGCCCTGCATCCTGGCAGCAGTTCTGAACTTTGTGAATTTCATAAATCAAATTCAATCAACGTGGTTCCAAATTATTTTTCTCAAATACTAGACTCACTAAGAAACAACATATCCAAAATTCAATTGAATATGATTTTTCTACATTTTATTAAAAATCCCGAAATAGAGCTGTCTCAGTTAAGGTACCTGCTGGAACAGGTCTAATAAAAATAATCTTTCTAAACTCATAACCTATCCAAAATCGAATCAACATATTTTTCAGTCATTCTAGACTCATAGAGGCACAACATATCAAAAATTCACTTCAAGAACATTTTTCTATAATTAATTAAAAATCATACAAATCACAGCCTTTACTAATTGTAAAACAGAAACAATTTCACTAAACACAACTCTTACTCTTCCATCACCAACACCAACCCAACTTCTCATCTATCAAGAAAAATCAATACTTAAAATCACACCATAAGCAACTTAATCATACCATCATCAAATCACAACTCAACTCAAGCATAACTTCAAAAATAACAAGAGTAAACAAGAGCAAACTTACCAAATAATGAAATTCCTTGAAACTCCAACTTGTAACTTTGAAAACTTCCTTCACTTTGAACTTGAAATCATCAAAACCATCACTTGTTCTCTTGCTCTCTTCTCTCTTTGATGAGCCGGCCACACAACACAAGAAGAAGAAGAAATGATGAAGAAACACAAAGTCAATAGGCATTAAATACCCATCCAAAAGAAAATTACTATAATACCCTCATCCATTTAACTAAGCTTTTGTCATATCTATACCCATTTAAGTAATTCACAACCAACACAAAAATATCCTCTTTCCTTGACTTTCCATTTTGACCACTTTATATGTTATATATATCACCATATAAGCAACATATACAATTATCTCTAAACCCTCTTTTCTTTCCCAACCACCATACAAAAACATTCTCTTCCCATTTCTCAATTCAAACCAACAACAACAACAACAAAACTTCTAGGGCATGCATAGGGATATTACAATTCTCCCCCTCTAAAAAAAAAATTTCGTCCTCGAAATTACCTGATATCAAAGCTGAAACAACTCTGGATATTGCTCTCGCATGGATTGTTTACTCTCCCAAGTCGCTTCTTCTTTTGCATGATTCTTCCAAAGAATCTTCACCAATGGCACTTGCTTGTTTCTCAATTCTTTCACATCATGTGCCAAGATAGCAACTGGTTCCTCTTCAAATGTCAAATCTGGGCTCACTTCGATAGACTCAAATGGCAACACATGAGATGGATCCGATCTATATCTCCTCAACATAGAAACATGGAATACATTATGAATACGATCCAACTCAGGTGGCAAAGCAAGTCGATACGCCACTGGCCCAACTCTTTCTAACACTTCATACGGCCCAATGAAACGAGGACTCAATTTTCCTTTCCGACCGAACCTCAAAATCTTCTTCCAAGGAGACACTTTCAGAAATACCTTATCTCCAACATTAAACTCTATATCTCTCCTTTTCAGATCTGCATAAGATTTCTGTCGGTCTGAAGCTGCTTTTAACCTGCCTCGAATCAACTTTACTTTTTCTTCAGTTTCTTGAATCAAACTAGGACCAATCAACTTATTATCTCCAAGCTCATTCCAACAAAGAGGTGTCCTACACCGTCTGCCATACAATGCTTCAAACGGTGCCATACCAATGCTGGATTGGTGACTGTTGTTGTATGCAAACTCCACAAGAGGTAAAAATCTATCCCAACTTCCAGTGAAATCAATGACACAGCTTCTCAACATGTCTTCAAGAATCTGTATCACCCTCTCTGACTGTCCATCCGTCTGTGGATGAAAAGCAGTGCTAAAGTGCAGTCGAGAACCTAAAGCACTATGCAAACTCTTCCAAAATCTGGAAGTAAACCTGGGATCTCGATCAGACACTAAAGAAGTTGGAACACCATGCAGTTTCACAATCTCATGGATATACAGCTCAGCCAATCTCTCCAAAGAGTAATCCATTCGAACCGGAAGGAAATGAGCTGTCTTAGTCAATCTATCCACAATCACCCATATAGCATCATGCTTCTTTTGTGTCAATGGCAAACCAGACACAAAATCCATTGTCACTCTTTCCCACTTCCATTCTGGCACTGACAATGGTTGAAGCAACCCGGTTGGAACTTGATGCTCTGCTTTAACCTTCTGACAAGTGAGACATTTCGACACAAAATCTGCAATGTCTCTCTTCAAACCAATCCACCAATAATGTTGTCTCAAATCATGATACATCTTCGTATTACCCGGATGCATAGCAAACACTGACTGATGTGCTTCTTCTAAAATGACTCTTTTCAATTCAGCATCATCGGGTACACACAATCGGTTTTTAAACCAGAGACTCCCATCGTCTTTCACAACAAAATCTCTTGTCTTCCCATTCTTACAATCTGAAATAATCTTCTGAATCTTCTTATCGGCCAACTGAGCTTCTTTGATCTGATCTAACAAAATCGGCTTCAATTGCAACTGTGCCAATAATGCACCATCAACACAAGGTACAAAACTGGCATGCAATGCTCTCAACTCAACAAGCAACGAGAGCGAGTAAACTGTTAAACCAGCTAAAGACTTCTGACTCAAGGCATCAGCAACAACATTTGCTTTACCTGGATGATAGTCAATCAAGCAGTCGTAGTCTTTAATCAATTCTAACCATCTCCTCTGACGAAGATTGAGTTCTTTCTGGACACCCAAATACTTCAAACTCTTGTGATCAGTGTAGATGAAACATTTCTCCCCAAACAGATAGTGGCGCCAAATCTTCAATGCAAACACAATGGCAGCCAGTTCCAAATCATGGGTCGAATAGTTAAGCTCATGCAGTTTCAACTGTCGAGATGCATAAGCTATAACTTTCCCTTCCTGCATCAATACACACCCCAAACCTCTATGTGAAGCATCACTGTAGATCACATATGGTTTGCCTTCAACAGGTAAAGTAAGAACAGGCGCTTGAGTCAACAACTCTCTCAACTGCTCAAAA
This sequence comes from Garcia nutans, assembly GCA_947685225.1. Taxonomy (NCBI): domain Eukaryota; kingdom Viridiplantae; phylum Streptophyta; class Magnoliopsida; order Malpighiales; family Euphorbiaceae; genus Garcia; species Garcia nutans. The sequence goes on from CANTUV010000059.1 coordinate 35,564,694, forward strand.
CTAGCCTGACACTGATCTGTCCACACAAATCTCACTCCCTTTCGAAGTAATCTGGTGAGTGGAGTAGCTATCAAAGAAAACCCTTTCACAAACCGTCGGTAATAGCCTGCCAAACCCAGAAAACTTCTAATCTCTGTCACAGACTTGGGTGGACTCCAATTCAGAATAGCTTCAACTTTACTTGGATCAACTCTAATGCCTTCCGCTGAAACAATATGTCCGAGAAAAGCAACTTGATCCAACCAGAACTCACACTTCGACAATTTGGCAAATAACTGCTTCTCTCTCAAAATCTGCAACACAATCCGCAGATGCATATCATGTTCCTCTTCATTCCGCGAATACACTAGTATATCATCAATGAAGACCACTACAAACTGATCCAAATAGGGCCTAAACACCCTATTCATCAAATCCATAAAAGCTGCAGGTGCATTCGTTAGACCAAAAGGCATAACTAGAAATTCATAATGCCCATACCTGGTCTGAAAGGCGGTCTTCGGAACATCCTCAGCTCTGACTCTCAGCTGATGGTACCCAGATCTCAAATCAATTTTAGAAAACACAGCTGCACCTTTTAATTGATCAAAGAGATCATCGATTCTAGGCAAAGGATATTTATTTTTAATAGTCACCTTGTTCAATTGCCTATAATCGATACACAACCTCATAGTACCATCTTTCTTCTTCACAAATAGCACAGGAGCTCCCCAAGGAGAAACACTGGGGCGAATAAATCCTTTGTCCAACAACTCCTGTAATTGCACTTTCAACTCCCTCAATTCTGCTGGTGCCATTCTGTAAGGAGTAATAGAGATAGGAGTGGTACCAGGCAACAATTCAATACCAAACTCCACCTCTCTCTCAGGAGGCAATCCTGGCAACTCCTCTGGAAAAACATCAGGGAACTCTGCAACTGTGGCAATACTATCAATGGAAGAACCCTTCACTCTAGTATCTACCACATGAGCAAGATAGGCTTCACACCCCTTTCTAATCAACCTCCTGGCTGTAACAGCTGAAACAAATAAGGAGGCTAGCTGTTCCTGCTCATTAGATACTATCACCTCTCTACCATCACCCGTTCTCAAAGAAACAATTTTCTTTTTACAATCCACCACAGCTCCATGTCGAGATAGCCAATCCATACCTAAGATAATGTCATATTCCTTAAATGGCATCTCAATCAAATCCCCAAGGAACTCCTCACCCTGCACCACTACTGCACTATCTCTATGCACCTTACTCACAACCACACTATGCCCTAACGGATTTGTCACCAACACATCAAATCCTAGGGATTCAGCATGCACATCAAATACAGGCAAAACAGATGCACTAATATATGAATGCGTGGAACCCGGATCAATCAAAGCAAGTACTGGAGTATTAAATAAAGAAAAAGTACCAGCTATGACTGCCGATGTATCTGGCTGCCTCTGCATAACATACATCCTCTGGGAAGATCCAACCTCCTCTGGTCTACCCTCCCTGGATGTAGCACCTCCTCTAGCACTGAATCCTGGTCTACCTCCCCGGCTGGCACCTCTGCCTCCTCTGCCTCCCCTCACACTAGCTCGAGAAGCAGCAGAATCAACTGGCATCTGCTCCTGCCTCTCAGGACAGTCTCTCACAAAGTGGTCAGGTGATCCACACCTGAAGCATACAGCTGGTCCACCACTCTTCCAACAAACACCTCTATGATAACCCCCACACTATGCACATCTAGGTGGAGCGGATCTCTGAGTCATAGGGATCGGAGCACTTGCCACTGAAGCTGCAGGTCTAAATCTCTGTCTCTGGAACTGCACAGACCTACCAGCTGGTCTTTGGCTCCTACTACTCCGAGGAACAAAACTTCCTCTACCCCTCTTCGCAGAGGAAGACCCTGCCTCGAACTGGGGCCTTCTAACCCTAACCTCTTCTTCTGAAGCAGCTGCAATAACTTGAGCTCGCTCTACACTTCGAGCTGCTGTCACAAGCTGTGAGAAATCCTGATATCTGGATCCAGCCACTAAGCACATGATCGAGGGCCTCAATCCCTCCTCAAACCTCCTGCATCTATCAATCTCATCAGCAATGATACCCCCAGCATACTGACTCAGTCGAATAAACTCAACTTCATACTCAGTTACGGTCCGATGATCTTGCTTCAAATCTAGAAACTCTCTTTTCTTCCCATCTTTATACTCCCTAGGAGTATACTTCAACTCAAATTCCCTCAGAAAATCAGTGTAAGACAGTGTTGGAGGATCATCCATAGAATGGGGCACCGTCTTCCACCAATCGTAGGCGTCCTTCTGTAGCAAAGATCTTGCATAGTCAAATTTTTCCTCAGGGGTGGCTTGTAACTGAATAAAAATCCTCTGTACTTTGTCAAGCCACTGTTCTGCTACAGCTGGATCAGTAGTACCAAGGAAATCCTCCGCTCCATACTTCCTTAGTTTATCATAGTGCCTCACAGATACCAAAGGCTGAGGGGGGTGGTGGCACTGGTTGCACTGGTGCTTGCCTCATAACTTCCATCATATGTCTAAACCAGGCTGGAGGAACCTCCTCTCCAGCTGGTCTACCCGACACCGAAGCAGGTGCCTCCTCAACACTATCAACTCTAGCTCCCTCAGCAGGAGCGATACTCTCGGCACTACCCTCAATCGACTGACGTGAGTGAGAATGCATCACATCCTAAGTCTGCAAACACAACATACTACATCTTATTAAAGATCAGAGGTTGCCAATCCCAAACATGTATATTATTTCAAAACCAACTTTTTAAGTAAAATATTCTTTTTATTACATTTTACCTAGGCTGAGAATCTCAAACCTAGGCTCTGATACCAAAACAATTGTAACACCCCTTCCCGACCTACATGTGTAAGCTTAGTAGAGGCGCCACACTAACCTAATGTTGCTACCAATTTTACTTAGTCAAATTTTAGTTCCAATTTTAATAGAAATTTTGCCATAGTTTCGCCTAAAAATTGAGTCCCAAGTGTCGACAAAACTAGTTTTTTTTTTAAAAATTTTACACAAACCAATGCAAACAAAATCATTCTCAGTACACTTCCAATAAATCCCCCCTTATACCCTCAACTACAACCTGCAAAAAGGATTTGTAACACTCCCATATCCAATGCCCACACACTACAACCACAACAATGTAGCATAAGTGCATCAAACATAGGGATGCTACGGTTTTCTTAACATTCAAAACACTTTAAACTTGATACAATACCCTTATCATTATACATTATAGAAAAGTAGGTCATTTACTTATAAAACAAAACATATTAGTTATATATATATATATACATTTAAATATTACACAGCGGAAGTTATAAAATATGTACATATTTACAAACACTTGAGTACATATTTAAAAATATCCATATTTTTACATTATAATCATTACTTTACAAAATATAAAGAAGTATACATGATTGGCAATTCTCTTCTGATCTTTAAGTTCCCAAAATCAACTCTTCAAGGTCTACTCTCACTTGGTCTTGATGAACTCTCGGGTTCGACTCTATCAGCTCTATTACCTGCGCGATTAAACGCTATCGCGCTAAGCCAAGGGCTTAGTAAGATAATTCATGCTAAAATGCAATGTCACAAATTAATTACATATATCAATCAAAAGCTTATTATTTATTCAATATGTTGCTTTGTTCAATGTCACATCAATATTCATATAATAGCACCATTCATTATACTCATTTAAATTTATCATTATAGCCAACAACTATGACTTTATATACGTACCCTTTCCCAACCAGGTCGGTTGCCCTCCAATCCCAAGGGTCCGCAGGAGGCAAATAGGCACGTATAACATTATCAGTAACATACCTTTCCCCATCCAGGTCGGTTGTCCAAGTTCGGTTGCCCATTCCAATGGGTCCGCATGGTTCCGCAGGAGGCAAATAGGTACGTATAATACTGACTATATCGAACCTTCCTCCTACCAGATCGGTAGTCCAAGATCGGTTGCCCAACCCACTGGGTCCGTAATGTACATATTTACAAACACTTGAGTACATATTTAAAAATATCCATATTTTTACATTATAATCATTACTTTACAAAATATAAAGAAGTATACATGATTGGCAATTCTCTTCTGATCTTTAAGTTCCCAAAATCAACTCTTCAAGGTCTACTCTCACTTGGTCTTGATGAACTCTCGGGTTCGACTCTATCAGCTCTATTACCTGCGCGATTAAACGCTATCGCGCTAAGCCAAGGGCTTAGTAAGATAATTCATGCTAAAATGCAATGTCACAAATTAATTACATATATCAATCAAAAGCTTATTATTTATTCAATATGTTGCTTTGTTCAATGTCACATCAATATTCATATAATAGCACCATTCATTATACTCATTTAAATTTATCATTATAGCCAACAACTATGACTTTATATACGTACCCTTTCCCAACCAGGTCGGTTGCCCTCCAATCCCAAGGGTCCGCAGGAGGCAAATAGGCACGTATAACATTATCAGTAACATACCTTTCCCCATCCAGGTCGGTTGTCCAAGTTCGGTTGCCCATTCCAATGGGTCCGCATGGTTCCGCAGGAGGCAAATAGGTACGTATAATACTGACTATATCGAACCTTCCTCCTACCAGATCGGTAGTCCAAGATCGGTTGCCCAACCCACTGGGTCCGCATGGTTCCGCAGGAGACGGATAGGTCCGTTCATTAAACTTATCAATACTTTTTCAATTCATTTCTTTTTCACAAGCAAGTTAAGCAATCATGCCTCAACATCTCACATTACAACAAAACCATTTTCTCATAACATCATATCATTCCCACTTCATTTCATCATTATATACAATATTCATTACATTATCTAAACACTCACATTATTATTCAATCCTATCATCAATGCATGCTTCAATCATATTTCATTTGAATCACTATAACATCTTTGGTATAACATTTCAATGTGCATTACTCATGAAACACATTACCATTCACAATGCATAACATAACATTATTCAATCTCAACAATGCAATTAGGACAATTCAACCTCTTCACAACCTAATCCAAAAGGAATATTAGCAAAATGACCATATGAATAGTACATTCTGGTTTTAGACTCCATTTTATCCTTATTTTGAAAAATTGTATAAAATAATCTACTTGACTAAAAATTCTAAAATTTTTACAGAATTTAGTTTTGTATCTTAAAATCATTCCTTTAAAATTTCAGATCAAACTGAACACAAAATCATGTTCAAATAGTTCACCTAACCAGACTGCCCCAATTGCCCTGCATCCTGGCAGCAGTTCTGAACTTTGTGAATTTCATAAATCAAATTCAATCAACGTGGTTCCAAATTATTTTTCTAAAATACTAGACTCACTAAGCAACAACATATCCAAAATTCAATTGAATATGATTTTTCTACATTTTATTAAAAATCCCGAAATAGAGCTGTCTCAGTTAAGGTACCTGCTGGAACAGGTCTAATAAAAATAATCTTTCTAAACTCATAACCTATCCAAAATCGAATCAACATATTTTTCAGTCATTCTAGACTCATAGAGGCACAACATATCAAAAATTCACATCAAGAACATTTTTCTATAATTAATTAAAAATCATACAAATCACAGCCTTTACTAATTGTAAAACAGAAACAATTTCACTAAACACAACTCTTACTCTTCCATCACCAACACCAACCCAACTTCTCATCTATCAAGCAAAATCAATACTTAAAATCACACCATAAGCAACTTAATCATACCATCATCAAATCACAACTCAACTCAAGCATAACTTCAAAAATAACAAGAGTAAACAAGAGCAAACTTACCAAATAATGAAATTCCTTGAAACTCCAACTTGTAACTTTGAAAACTTCCTTCACTTTGAACTTGAAATCATCAAAACCATCACTTGTTCTCTTGCTCTCTTCTCTCTTTGATGAGCCGGCCACACAACAAGAAGAAGAAGAAGAAATGATGAAGAAACACAAAGTCAATAGGCATTAAATACCCATCCAAAAGAAAATTACTATAATACCCTCATCCATTTAACTAAGCTTTTGTCATATCTATACCCATTTAAGTAATTCACAACCAACACAAAAATATCCTCTTTCCTTGACTTTCCATTTTGACCACTTTATATGTTATATATATCACCATATAAGCAACATATACAATTATCTCTAAACCCTCTTTTCTTTTCCAACCACCATACAAAAACATTCTCTTCCCATTTCTCAATTCAAACCAACAACAACAACAACAAAACTTCTAGGGCATGCATAGGGATATTACATTGTGTTGAGTAAGAGTTGTGTTTAGTGAAATTTTTTTCTGTTTTACAATTATTAAAGGCTGTGACTTGTATGATTTTTAATTAATTATAGAAAAATGTTCTTGAAGTGAATTTTTGATATTTTGTGCCTCTATAAGTCTAGAATGACTGAAAAATATGTTGATTTGATTTTGGAATGGTTATGAGTTTAGAAAGATTATTTTTATTAGACCTGTTCCAGCAGGTACCTTAACTGAGACAGCTATATTTCGGGATTTTTAATAAAATGTAGAAAAATCATATCCAATTGAATTTTGGATATGTTGTTTCTTAGTGAGTCTAGTATTTGAGAAAAATAATTTGGAACCACGTTGATTGAATTTGATTTATGGAATTCACAAAGTTCAGAACTGCTGCCAGGATGCAGGGCAATTGGGGCAGTCTGGTTAGGTGAACTATTTGACCAAGATTTTGTGTTCAGTTTGATCTGAAATTTTAAAGGAATGATTTTAAGATACAAAACTAAATTCTGTAAAAAGTTTAGAATTTTTAGTCAAGTAGATTATTTTATACAATTTTTCAAAATAAGGATAAAATGGAGTCTAAAACCAGAATGTACTATTCATATGAATCATATCAATTGTTCTTTGCCCTAATTGCATTGTTGAGATTGAACAATGTTATGTTATGCATTGTGAATGGTTATGTGTTTCATGAATAATATACATTGAAATTGAAATGATAATTCAAATAAGACATGATATGAGACAATGCCATTGTGATTGGCTATGATGATGATATTGAAAGAAAGAAGGCATGTTTGCCTAAATGTGATGAGAATTTGAGAATGGAAATGGTAACTATATAATAAATGAATTGTTTGTTTAATATGTTATTCAGTTTCAGAGTTCTGGATTTGGGTGGCATGCCTAAGAAATGATGAAAGGTAACAGTCTTGCCGGGTTGAGGATCTCCTCATATGTGTTGAGTTGATGGTCCAAGAGACTGGGTCTGTTACACTATGAGAATTGTGAATATGAGATATATGATTTGTAACAGTCTTGCCGGGTTGAGGATCTCCTCATATGTGTTGAGTTGATGGTCCAAGAGACTGGGTCTGTTACACTATCCATGGATAGAGATACATGTATATACATTGCCTACGGGCGTGATTATTGTGACTATGAACCAAAGCAGTAACTCTGAACTCTGAATATCGTATTAAATACTTGTTGGGCCCATAGGTGTCAAGGTTATATGAATGTCCTAAATAATGTTATGAGTTAATGAAATGAGATGTTGGTTATTGAGTATGATTGATTAATGTTGAATGTGGAAAGATGTTGAAATGTGGTATGCTCATATGACTATGATTTGTGAAATGCATAATTATGTGGTTACCTTTATATTTATAATGTTGATCTTATCAATAACATATGTGACATTGCATTACATTAAAGCATACCATTAGCATGTTTTATCTTACTAAGCCGTTGGCTTAGCGCGATAGTGTTTAATCGCGCAGGTAATAGAGTTGATAGAGTTGAACCCGAGAGTTCATCAAGACCAAGTGAGAGTAGACCTTGAAGAGTTGATTTTGGGAACTTAAAGATCAGAAGAGAATTGCCAATCATGTATACTTCTGTATATTTTGTAAAGAAATGTTTAATGTGTAAATATGTACATATTTTATAACTTCCGCTGTGTAATATATAAATGTATATATATATAACTAATATGTTTTGTTTTATCAGTAAATGATTTACTTTTCTATAATGTATAATGATAAAGGTATTCTATCAAGTTTAAAGTGTTTTGAATATTAAGAAAACCGTAGCATCCCTATGTTTGGTGCACTTATGCTACATTGTTGTGGTTGTAGTGTGTGTGCATTGGATATGGGGGTGTTACAATTGTTTTGGTATCAGAGCCTAGGTTTGAGATTCTCAGCCTAGGTAAAATGTAATAAAAAGAATATTTTTACTTAAAAAGTTGGTTTTGAAATAAAATATATGTTTGGGATTGGCAACCTCTGATCTTTAATAAGAAGTATTCTACTGTGTTTGCAGTGTTAGGTTGTGATGGATTCTCACTCACGACAGTCAGTTGAGGGTAGTGCTGAGAGCATTGCTCCTGCTGAGGGAGCTAGAGTTGATAGTGTTGAGGAGGCACCTGCTTCGGTGTCGGGTAGACCAGCTGGAGAGGAGGTTCCGCCAGCCTGGTTTAGGCATATGATGGAAGTTATGAGGCAAGCACCAGTGCAACCAGTGCCACCACCCCCTCAGCCTTTGGTATCTGTGAGGCACTATGATAAACTAAGGAAGTATGGAGCGGAGGATTTCCTTGGTACTACTGATCCAGCTGTAGCAGAACAGTGGCTTGACAAAGTACAGAGGATCTTTATTCAGTTACAAGCCACCCCTGAGGAAAAATTTGACTATGCAAGATCTTTGCTACAGAAGGACGCCTACGATTGGTGGAAGACGGTGCCCCATTCTATGGATGATCCTCCAACACTGTCTTACACTGATTTTCTGAGGGAATTTGAGTTGAAGTATACTCCTAGGGAGTATAAAGACATGAAGAAGATGGAGTTCTTAAGCTTGAAGCAAGATAGTAAAACTGTAACTGAGTATGAAGTTGAGTTTATTCGACTGAGTCAGTATGCTGGGGGTATCATTGCTGATGAGATTGATAGATGTCGGCGATTTGAGGAGGGATTGAGGCCCTCGATCATGTGCTTAGTGGCTGGATCCAGATATCAGGATTTCTCACAGCTGGTGGCAGCAGCTCGAAGTGTAGAGCGAGCTCAAGTTATTGCAGCTGCTTCAGAGGAAGAGGTTAGGGTTAGGAGGCCCCAGTTTGAGGCAGGGTCTTCTTCTGCAAAAAGAGGTAAAGGAAGCTTTGTTCCTAGAGTTAGTAGGAGTCAGAGGTTAGCTGGTAGGTCAGTGCAGTTCCAGAGACAGAGATTTAGACCTGCAGCTTCAGTAGCGAGTGCTCCTACTCCTGGAGTTCAGAGATCCACCTTACCTATGTGTAACCAGTGTGGTGGAAGACATGGGGGCGTTTGTTGGAGGCATAGTAGATCAGGGGTATGCTTCAGGTGTGGATCACCTGACCACTTTGTGAGAGACTGTCCTGAGAGGCAGGAGCAGATGCCAGTTGATTCTGCTGCTTCTCGAGCTAGTGTGAGGGGAGGCAGAGGAGGCAGAGGTGCCAGCCGGGGAGGTAGACCAGGATTCAGTTCTAGAGGAGGTGCTACATCCAGGGAGGGTAGACCAGAGGAGGTTGGATCTTCCCAGAGGATGTATGTTATGCAGAGGCAGCCAGATTCATCGGCAGTCATAGCTGGTACTTTTTCTTTATTTAATACTCCAGTACTTGCTTTGATTGATCCGGGTTCCACGCATTCATATATTAGTGCATCTGTTTTGCCTGTATTTGATGTGCATGCTGAGTCCCTAGGATTTGATGTGTTGGTGACAAATCCGTTAGGGCATAGTGTGGTTGTGAGTAAGGTGCACCGGGATAGTGCAGTGAGGGTGCAGGGTGAGGAGTTCCTTGGAGATTTGATTGAGATGCCATTTAAGGAATATGATGTGATCTTAGGCATGGATTGGCTATCTCGACATGGAGCTGTGGTGGATTGTAAAAAGAAAATTGTTTCTTTGAGAACGGGTGATGGTAGAGAGGTGATAGTATCTAATGTGCAGGAACAGCTAGCCTCCTTATTTGTTTCAGCTGTTGCAGCCAGGAGGTTGATTAGAAAGGGGTGTGAAGCCTATCTTGCTCATGTTGTGGATACTAGAGTGAAGGGTTCCCCTATTGATAGCATTGCCACAGTTGCTGAGTTCCCGGATGTATTTCCAGAGGAGTTACCAGGGTTACCTCCTGAGAGAGAGGTGGAGTTCGGTATTGAATTGTTGCCTAGTACCACTCCTATCTCCATTACTCCTTATAGAATGGCACCAGCAGAATTGAGGGAGTTGAAAGTGAAATTACAGGAGTTGTTGGACAAAGGATTTATTCGCCCCAGTATTTCTCCTTGGGGAGCTCCTGTGCTATTTGTGAAAAAGAAAGATGGTACTATGAGGTTGTGTATCGATTATAGGCAATTGAACAAGGTGACCATTAAAAATAAATATCCTTTGCCTAGAATCGATGATCTCTTTGATCAATTGAAGGGTGCAGCTGTGTTTTCTAAAATTGATTTGAGATCTGGGTACCATCAGTTGAGAGTCAAAGCTGAAGATGTTCCTAAGACCGCTTTTCGGACCAGGTATGGGCATTATGAATTTTTAGTTATGCCTTTTGGTCTGACGAATGCACCTGCAGCTTTTATGGATTTGATGAATAGGGTGTTTAGGCCCTATTTGGATCAGTTTGTAGTGGTCTTCATCGATGATATATTGGTGTATTCGCGGAATGAGGAGGAGCATGACATGCATCTGCGGATTGTGTTGCAGATTTTGAGAGAGAATTAGTTATTTGCCAAATTGTCGAAGTGTGAGTTCTGGTTGGATCAAGTAGCTTTTCTCGGACATATTGTTTCTGCAGAAGGCATCAGAGTTGATCCGAGCAAAGTTGAAGCTATTTTAAATTGGAGTCCACCCAAGACTGTGACAGAGATTAGAAGTTTTCTGGGTTTGGCAGGCTATTACCGGCGGTTTGTGAAAGGATTTTCTTTGATAGCTACTCCACTCACCAGATTGCTTCGTAAGGGAGTGAGGTTTTTGTGGACAGATCAGTGTCAGGCGAGCTTTGAGCAGTTGAGAGATATGTTGACTCAAGCGCCTGTTCTTACTTTACCTGTTGAAGGCAAACCATATGTGATCTACAGTGATGCTTCACATAGAGGTTTGGGGTGTGTATTGATGCAGGAAGGGAAAGTTATAGCTTATGCATCTCGACAGTTGAAACCGCATGAGCTTAACTATCCGACCCATGATTTGGAATTGGCTGCCATTGTGTTTGCATTGAAGATTTGGCTCCACTATCTGTTTGGGGAGAAATGTTTTATATACACTGATCACAAGAGTTTGAAGTATTTGGGTGTCCAGAAAGAACTCAATCTTCGTCAGAGGAGATGGTTAGAATTGATTAAAGACTACGACTGCTTGATTGACTATCATCCAGGTAAAGCAAATGTTGTTGCTGATGCCTTGAGTCGGAAGTCTTTAGCTGGTTTAACAGTCTACTCGCTCTCGTTGCTTGTTGAGTTGAGAGCATTGCATGCCAGTTTTGTAGTTTGTGACGATGGTGCATTGTTGGCACAGTTGCTTTTGAAACCAGTTTTGTTAGATCAGATCAAAGAGGCTCAGTTGATTGATATGAAGATTCAGAAGATTATTTCAGATTGCAAGAATGGGAAGACTAGAGATTTTGTTGTGAAAAGTGATTGAAGCCTATGGTTTAAAAACCGATTGTGTGTACCCGATGATGCTGATTTGAAAAGGGTCATTTTGGAAGAAGCTCATCAGTCAATGTTTGCTATGCACCCGGGTAATACGAAGATGTATCATGATTTGAGACAGCATTATTGGTGGATTGGTTTGAAGAGAGACATTGCTGAGTTTGTATCGAAATGTCTCACCTGTCAGAAGGTTAAAGCAGAGCATCAAGTTCCAACCGGGTTGCTTCAACCATTGTCAGTGCCAGAATGGAAGTGGGAAAGAGTGACAATGGATTTTGTGTCTGGTTTGCCATTGACACAAAAGAAGCATGATGCCATATGGGTGATTGTGGATAGATTGACTAAGACAGCTCATTTTCTTCCGGTTCGAATGGATTACTCTTTGGAGAGATTGGCTGAGCTGTATATCCATGAGATTGTGAAACTGCATGGTGTTCCAACTTCTTTAGTGTCTGATCGAGATCCCAGGTTTACTTCCAGATTTTGGAAGAGTTTGCATAGTGCTTTGGGTTCTCGACTGCACTTCAGCACTGCTTTTCATCCACAGACGGATGGACAGACAGAGAGGGTGATACAGATTATTGAGGACATGTTGAGAAGTTGTGTCATCGATTTCTCTGGAAGTTGAGATAGGTTTTTACCTCTTGTGGAGTTTGCTTACAACAACAGTCACCAATCCAGCATTGGTATGGCACCGTTTGAAGCATTGTATGGCAGACGGTGTAGGACACCTCTTTGTTGGAATGAGCTTGGAGATAATAAGTTGGTTGGTCCTGATTTGATTCAAGAAACTGAAGAAAAAGTGAAGTTGATTCGAGGCAGGTTAAAAGCAGCTTCAGACCGACAGAAGTCTTATGCAGATCTGAAAAGGAGAGATATAGAGTTTGATGTTGGAGATAAGGTATTTCTGAAAGTGTCTCCTTGGAAGAAGATTTTGAGGTTCGGTCGGAAAGGAAAATTGAGTCCTCGTTTCATTGGGCCGTATGAAGTGTTAGAAAGAGTTGGGCCAGTGGCGTATCGACTTGCTTTGCCACCTGAGTTGGATCGTATTCATAATGTATTCCATGTTTCTATGTTGAGGAGATATAGGTCGGATCCATCTCATGTGTTGCCATTTGAATCTATTGAAGTGAGCCCAGACTTGACATTTGAAGAGGAACTAGTTGCTATCTTGGCACGTGATGTAAAAGAGTTAAGAAATAAGAATGTGCCTTTGGTAAAAGTTCTGTGGAAGAATCATGCAAGAGAGGAAGCAACTTGGGAAAGTGAGCATACCATGCGAGACCAGTATCCTCAGTTATTCAGAGTTAATTTCAGGTAATTTCGAGGACGAAATTTCTTTCTAGAGGGGGAGAATTGTAATATCCCTAATTATGCCCTAGTAGTCTTGGTGTTATTGTTGTTGCACTTGAATTATGTATATATGATAAGTTGATAAGAAATTGGAAGAGAATGTTTTTGTATGGTGGTTGGGAAAGAAAAGAGGGTTTAGAGATAATTGTATATGTTGCTCATATGGTGATATATATAACATATAAAGTGGTCAAAATGGAAAGTCAAGGAAAGAGGATATTTTTGTGTTGGTTGTGAAATTACTTAAATGGGTATAGATATGACAAAAGCTTAGTTAAATGGATGAGGGTATTATAGTAATTTTCTTTTGGATGGGTATTTAATGCCTATTGACTTTGTGTTTCTTCATCATTTCTTCTTCTTCTTCTTGTTGTGTGGCCGGCTCACCAAAGAGACAAGAGAGCAAGAGAACAAGTGATGGTTTTGATGATTTCAAGCTCAAAGTGAAGGAAGTTTTCAAAGTTACAAGTTGGAGTTTCAAGGAATTTCATTATTTGGTAAGTTTTCTCTTGTTTACCCTTGTTATTTTTGAAGTTATGCTTGAGTTGAGTTGTGATTTGATGATGGTATGATTAAGTTGCTTAGGGTGTGATTTTAAGTATTGATTTTGCTTGATAGATGAGAAGTTGAGTTGGTGAAGGTGTTGGAAGTGATTGTGTTGAGTAAGAGTTGTGTTTAGTGAAATTTCTTTCTGTTTTACAATTAGTAAAGGCTGTGACTTGTATGATTTTTAATTAATTATAGAAAAATGTTCTTGAAGTGAATTTTTGATATGTTGTGCCTCTATGAGTCTAGAATGACTGAAAAATATGTTGATTCGATTTTGGAATGGTTATGAGTTTAGAAAGATTATTTTTATTAGACCTGTTCCAGCAGGTACCTTAACTGAGACAGCTATATTTCGGGATTTTTAATAAAATGTAGAAAAATCATATCCAATTGAATTTTGGATATGTTGTTTCTTAGTGAGTCTAGTATTTGAGAAAAATAATTTGGAACCACGTTGATTGAATTTGATTTATGGAATTCACAAAGTTCAGAACTGCTGCCAGGATGCAGGGCAATTGGGGCAGTCTGGATAGGTGAACTATTTGACCAAGATTTTGTGTTCAGTTTGATTTGTAATTTTAAAGGAATGATTTCAAGATACAAAACTAAATTCTGTAAAAATTTTAGAATTTTTAGTCAAGTAGATTATTTTATACAATTTTTCAAAATAAGGATAAAATGGAGTCTAAAACCAGAATGTACTATTTATATGAATCATATCAATTGTTCTTTGCCCTAATTGCATTGTTGAGATTGAACAATGTTATGTTATGCATTGTGAATGGTTATGTGTTTCATGAATAATATACATTGAAATTGAAATGATAATTCAAATAAGACATGATATGAGACAATGCCATTGTGATTGGCTATGATGATGATATTGAAAGAAAGAAGGCATGTTTGCCTAAATGTGATGAGAATTTGAGAATGGAAATGGTAACTATATAATAAATGAATTGTTTGTTTAATATGTTATTCAGTTTCAGAGTTCTGGATTTGGGTGGCATGCCTAAGAAATAATGAAAGGTAACAGTCTTGCCGGGTTGAGGATCTCCTCATATGTGTTGAGTTGATGGTCCAAGAGACTGGGTCTGTTACACTATGAGAATTGTGAATATGAGATATATGATTTGTAACAGTCTTGCCGGGTTGAGGATCTCCTCATATGTGTTGAGTTGATGGTCCAAGAGACTGGGTCTGTTACACTATCCATGGATAGAGATACATGTATATACATTGCCTACGGGCGTGATTATTGTGACTATGAACCAAAGCAGTAACTCTGAACTCTAAATATCGTATTAAATACTTGTTGGGCCCATAGGTGTCAAGGTTATATGAATGTCCTAAATAATGTTATGAGTTAATGAAATGAGATGTTGGTTATTGAGTATGATTGATTAATGTTGAATGTGGAAAGATGTTGAAATGTGGTATGCTCATATGACTATGATTTGTGAAATGCATAATTATGTGGTTACCTTTATATTTATAATGTTGATCTTATCAATAACATATGTGACATTGCATTACATTAAAGCATACCATTAGCATGTTTTATCTTACTAAGCCGTTGGCTTAGCGCGATAGTGTTTAATCGCGCAGGTAATAGAGTTGATAGAGTTGAACCCGAGAGTTCATCAAGACCAAGTGAGAGTAGACCTTGAAGAGTTGATTTTGGGAACTTAAAGATCAGAAGAGAATTGCCAATCATGTATACTTCTGTATATTTTGTAAAGAAATGTTTAATGTGTAAATATGTACATATTTTATAACTTCCGCTGTGTAATATATAAATGTATATATATATATAACTAATATGTTTTGTTTTATCAGTAAATGATTTACTTTTCTATAATGTATAATGATAAAGGTATTGTATCAAGTTTAAAGTGTTTTGAATATTAAGAAAACTGTAGCATCCCTATGTTTGGTGCACTTATGCTACATTGTTGTGGTTGTAGTGTGTGTGCATTGGATATGGGGGTGTTGCAACAGTAGCTAAAACTAGGATTTTGTGTTTTTCAAAAGTTAAAATCTTAGAACTTTAATTTAGTTTTCCAAAGTTAAAAATACTAATACGTTACTTTATTTTCCAAAAAGACTTAAAATTGTTATTTTTACCTCTTCAAAATATTAAAACCTTACTTAAACATATTTTTCAACAAAACCAATATTTGATTCTATTTCTTTCAAAACTTTAAATTAGGTTCTGTTTCTTTCAAAAGGCTTTAAAAAACATCTTTTCTATTTATCAAAACTTTAGTCCGTTTGTTTAAATTCATAAATCTTCATAAAATTATCAAATTGCCTTTCTAAATCCTAATTCAAATTCATCACCCGAGACCCTAATTTTAAATCCTAAAACCCTAATTCAACTTCCAAACTTAAAATAGTAAACTCTAACTCCTTTAAAACTTTAAACCCTAAACTTTAATCCTTTAAAATATTAAAAACCATAAAAATATAAATATTTTAAATTTACACAGTAGCTTGAGATTACCATTTAAAACCATGAATCAAAAGTATTTTAAAGTGTCTAAAACCCTAGTTTCATGATTTCACCATTCAAATATTAATTTAGTTAATCAAAGAGTCTTACCAACCTTTTAAATCCTAAAACCTTAATCTATTTTAATTCCATAAAAAGTCAGTAGCTATAATTGGACTTTTATTTGCTTTATTTAATTCCATATTTGATTATGTTTTGATTTATTTTATATGCTTTAATTATTTTAAATTCAATGCTTGGATTATATTTTTTTTTATCATGGATGGATGTTTACTTTCTATTGATATTTAATACCTTTGATGAATGATTTATTTATGATGAATGATTATTTACTTTTATCAATAAATTTAGACTTCCAAATGTTGTAAGAGGTATGTTTCCACTTGGTGGGTACCTCATTAGTTAAATATCATGTAATTTAATTTGCTTTTCTATTTTAGAACCAATGTAAAGGGCATGTTTCTACCTTTTGGTGGGTTTCCTATCTAGGCATGTGATGTAAGGACATGTTTCCATCTTTGGATGGGTGTCCATTTATTTGTTTTATTTTGTTTGGACATTGCTTTGATTTTAATATAATGATGCTTTCTTTTAATTATTGTGTGTAATATGGATAATGTTGTTATATTTAAGAATTTTATAATATTAAGACCTATAAAGGAGGCCAGTTCCAATGAACCGGGCGTTGTGGGGGTGCTGGGCCATTTCTCACCTTCCCCACACGTACCCAACATTTCGAACCCATTAGGGAGTTGGGGAATCCTTAGGAATTGAGTCATCCACCCCTTTCTTTTTCCCGGCCCGTCCTGGTGGTGACTCCATTTTCTCCGGACTTAGGTCCATGTTTTCTAAGGCCCCGAGCCTAAACAGTGCCGAAGTCGCAAGAACCATTCCACCGGGAGTGGGGGCGAAAATCCCCGCTCACAGGTATGAAATTCTAGTTTCTTTATATTTTTTCACAGTAGCTAAAACTAGGATTTTGTGTTTTCAAAAGTTAAAATCTTAGAACTTTAATTTAGTTTTTCTAAAGTCAAAAATATTATTTCGTTGGTTTATTTTCCAAAAGGCTTAAAATTGTTATTTTTTCTTCTTTAAAATCTTAAAACCCTAATTAAACATATTTTTCAACAAAACCAAAATTTGATTCTATTTCTTTCAAAATTTTACACTTGGTTCTATTTCTTACAAAAAGCCATAAAAAACATCTTTTTTTATTTAGAAAACTTTAATCCGTTTGTTTAAATTCATAAAACCTCATGAAATCATCAAATTGTCTTTCAAAACCCTAATTCAAATTCATCACCCGAGACCCTAATTTTAAATCCTAAAACCCTAATTCAACTTCTAAACCTAAAATATTAAGCTTTAACCCCTTTAAAACCTTAAACCCTAACTTTTTCTAAACCTTGATCCTTTAAAACATTAAAAACCATAAAAACATAAATACTTTTATTTTACACAGTAGCTTGAAATCACCATTTAAAGCCACAAATCAAAAGTAGTTTAAAGTGTCTAAAACCCTAGTTTCATGATTTCACCATTCAAATATTAATTTAGTTAATCAAAGAGTCTTACCAACCTTTTAAAAAATAAAATCCTTAATTTATTTTAATTCTTTAAAAGTCACAGTAGCTTAAACTTATGAAAATCCAAAACCCTAAACATATGAAATAAAGAACCCTAAATGGAAACAATAACTATAATTTAGATTTTTATTTGCCTTATTCAATTCCATATTTGATTATGCTTTGATTTATTTCTTATGCTTTAATTTATTTAATTTCAATGCTTGATTTATTTAATTTATCATGGATGGATGTTTATTTTATATTTTGATTAATAGCTTTGACGAATGATTTATTTATGGTGAATGGTTATTTATTTTATCAATTTATTTAGATTTCCAAATGTTGTAAGAGGTATGTTTGCACTTGGTGGGTACCTCATTAGTTAAATATCATGTAATTTAAATTGCTTTTTAATTTTAGAACTTATGTAAAGGACATGTTTCTATCTTTCGATGGGTGTCCTATTTAGGCATGTGATGTAAGGACATATTTCCATCCTTGGATGGGTGTCCATTTATTTGTTTTGTTTGGACATGGCTTTGATTTTAATATAATGATGCTTTCTTTTTATTGTGTGTAGTATGGATAATATTATTATATTTAAAAATTTTATAATATTAAGACCTGTAAAGGAGGCCGGTTCTAATGAACCGGGCGTTGTGGGGGTGCTGGGCCATTTCTCACCTTCCCCACACGTACCCAACTTTCCAAACCCATCAGGGGGTTGGGGATTCCTTAGGAATCGAGTCATCCACCCCTTTCTTTTTTCCCAGCCCATTCAGGTGGCGACTTCATTTTCTCTGAACTTAGGTCCGTGTTCTCTAAGGCCCCGAGCCTAAACAGTGCCGAAGTCGCAAGAACCATTCCACCAGGAGTGGGGGCGAAAATCCCCGCTCACAGTGGCGAATCCACTAGGCATAAGAGAAGTTGATTCCGTTGGTCTTTATATTATTCTATTCTTTCTTATAACGATATTATCCATTGCATCATCTTATATTTCATCGTGTGCGTGAGTTAGGATGCCTGTGTTACCCATGTTATGTTATGTAAGGGATACCATACTTTCACTCAAGGCATGAAGATCAAGAATGACATAACCACTCATAGCCTCGTACCGTTTGGTATATACTTGCTATGGGAACCTAAGCCTTTTAACCCAAAGACTAAAGCTCATGTAATTGGCCTAATTACTTTCCTTAGGTTTTTCCCCAAATGCATGTTGTTTGACTATGGTTAATTTATCTTAGCTTAAATCATGGTTATTTGGTTTGCTCTTTTTCTAATTTGACCTAAGTACATTGTAAGCTCAAAATAAATTTTTCTTTAAAATCCAAAAGATCAAAAATATTTTTAAAATTTTTCAAGATGGTCTTTGGATATAAAACTTTTCTAAAAATAAATTCTTTTGTTCATGGCCCAAATACTAAGCCCAAAATCCATTTTTTCTAAAATATTTTTACAATAGGCTTAGATACAAAATTATTTTCATCCAACTTTTTCTTACAAAGAGCTTGCAAAATATTTAGGTCAATTAAGAAATACCAAAAATCAATTGTGGGCCTAGTTTACACTAAGAATAAATTAACCATGGGCTTATTTTTGGCATGAATCATTAGTTACCTTTTTCAAGTGAGAAATCTATCTATAATAAACCTCTTAATTTAGTTTTAATCTAATGTAGCATCAAAGCTACTATAGTTGGTTGAATGGATTAAAACCTAATTAATGGGAATTACTATGAAATGATTTCCATTTTCGAAAATATAACTATTGGTTGAAACGTCCGAGGGAATATTCGAAAACAAGATGCCCCATGTTGGTATTTTGTTAACCATATACCTAGGAAAAGAGACTCACCGTTTGTGTGTGTAACACCCCCATACCCTATATAAGTACTGTACATATATCTAATATATATACAATACGTATATAAAGTATAAGAATGTCACTTTTTGTTTCAATTTAAAAACCTGTAACCAATTTCAAGAAATATTATATTAATTTAAAGAACATTTACAAAAGTCATTATTCTTATCAAAAATACAACATAATAATATTACATATGTATGCATCACCTTCTAGTTGGTCTCGAGACAACCATAATCTTCTCGTGGCATAACCAATGGACTTCCAAATCATCCGCATGATTTCCTGCGCGATTACACAACCGCGCTAAGCCCGAGAGCTTAGTAGTACAAATAAATAAATAATAAAATATACTTTACAAAAGAATCATACCTCATTCTTTTAGCATTATGTTTTATTGATCCCTTACCACGTTTTCCTTTCTCAATACATTCTTCATATATTCACACTAATCTCATAAATTAGATACATAATTACATAACATATTCACAACACAATACATACCCTTTTTATCTCATATATATATATACATATATATCAAATCAACAAAACACCATTCAATGACCTATCCAAACCTTCATGAACACAATTCTCATAAATTTCCACATGCATATACATTTTGCACATCATACAACATTTTCATAAATTCATATCTCAACAAAGCACCACAAGCCATGTTTACTTTCAATACAACAATACACACATTAGCAAAATCATATTTCATAACATCATTTTATTCACAATTCACCAATCATGAATCACACCTTCAACAAAGGTAATCATAGATTTCATTACTCATTTATTTCAACATTTAAATATCACCTTGGCAACAAAGACAGACTCGGGCCCAAACAACATACTAATATGCCATTCAATTTTCAGAGTAATGTTTTGGTTTATTTATCTCATTTATCAATATCATAGACCCAACTAGGCTTCAAGGATTAGATTCAACCAAGCTTCAAGGGGAGCAAAGCATGCTAAGCTTCAACCCAACTTGGCTTCAAGAACCAACCCAACCTAGCTTCAAGGGTGGTAACATCTCAATTAGGCTTCAAGGATTCAATCCAACCTAACTTCAAGAGATTGTTACACTTATTAGGCATGCCACCAACAACAAACTCTGAAAATGGAATAACACATTAGCTATACAATTCATTTATCAATTTCATTCTCAATTGAATTCTCATAGCCAATAACAATGGCATCACATTTCATTTGAGTAATCATAGCCAATAACAATGGCTTCATATCACATTTGAATCATCATAGTCATTAACAATGACCTCACATCATATTATATCTCAAATCATATAATAATATTTCATTATTCAATTGTATATAAGCAATTACTTTATCATATTCTTCACAATATATCTATAGCATCATTGCAATTCACAAGATTCACAATGCATAAAACAATACATTGTTCATATGCATCATCATTATCACCAAATCATATTAATCAATTCATTACTCAAATATATATAATCAATGGCATTGCACATACTTTTTCAATGATTATTATATTTCCCACATTTCCTATATCATCATTAATATATACATAACCATTCCCATTATTCCTAGATTTAGAATCTTCCATATCCATTTGGTTGAATCATTATTGTTTTAAATGTGTCTAGGTACAAAAGACCCTTTGAAGATTCAACAATGTAAGAAGAACAAATACCAAACACAAATAGCAAATACCCTCCAAGGACACGGCCAAGCTTGTGGCCGTGTCTCCCAATTCAACATTTCAGTAGCAAACACGGGCACAGGACACGGCCAAGCTTGTGGCCGTGTCTCTCAATATAAACTAGGCAGTGGAAAACACGGTCAAGGGACACGGCCAAGCCAGTGGCCGTGTCTCTCCAAAACTCATCCAACACGGCCAAGTTTGCCCTAACTTGGTCGTGTCTCTCACAACTTGGCCGTGTTCTTCAATGATTCAAAAACCAAATACTTCAAAACTCATCCAAGCCCTTCAAAATTCACATCACAAAACTTTTAATCATCATCTTTGTTATATTTATCAATTTTCTATCACCTTAACATTTATATAACTTCATTATAGCATCATACTAAACAAAATATATATACATCACTATAATCAATTACTCAAAGTACCAATTCATTTATTCAAAACCCTAATTCAACCATTCATCATCACCCTCACAATTTCCCCAATTTATCATCACTTAAATACCAAGTTAACACCTTTACACACTTCAATCTTTCATTATCATCATCTCACAAACCACTTATATCAAACACATAACCTTAATCAAGAGAAATCAAAACAAGAAGATGAAAACTTATATATATATATATATATAATCACAAAGATTAACTTCAAGAAATGAGTACTTACATGAATAGCTTGCCAAATCTTCAACTCCACTTGCAAATCTCTTGATCTCCTTTAGTCTTTGGTGTAAATTGAAGCAAAATCATCTTTCTCTCTCTAGCTTCTCTCTCTCCCTCTCTCTCTCTCTCTCGTGCACTAAGAAGAAAACGAAGAAGAAGAAGAAGAATGAATCTTCTTTCTTCGTTCTTATCCAATATATATATATATATAATAATAATAATAATAATAATAATAACAATAACAATAATAATAATAATAATAATAATAATAATAATAAGAATAATAATAATAACATTAGGACACTTAAATCTCCACCACACACACAATTCCTTTTGACTTTCTTCATCTTTTTCTCTTTTTGTCCTTATCATCATTATTATTATTCATTAATTATACAAATATATATATATATACAACACACTTTTCCTACACCATTTTATACATCATGTATATGTGATGTATATGTGGTTATATGTATATGTCATATATTTTGCATTTATTTTTCCTACATCTTCTCTTCACTTCTCTTCTCTTTCCCTTCAATACACACATTGAATCCAAATACAACAATAACCCCAACACTTTTAGGGTATAATATGGGATATTACGGTGTGTGGATGATATAAGGTTGGAAGGAACATCCTATTTATCCTTATTTGTTGATTGTTTGTGCATACATGCATGCATGCATACATTTGCATCTCATATCATTGATCCTCTCTGGCTCACAGCCCTGGATTATGATAATTCTAAAGCTTACAACAATCCGACCTACGCCGGAGATGAAGTATCTAGCATCGACTAAATCACTTGCTCACTTAAAACAATGGAGCCCGAACAAATTCAAAGGATGGTGGATGAGGCCCTCAATGCCAAGATGGAAGAAATCAAAGAGGCCCTAGCTGAGACCATGAAGAACCAGTTGATTGCAATCTTAGAGAACCATGTCGAGGCGTCTGCTAGCACTAAGAAACCAAAGGACAAAGGGAAGACCAAAGTTAGTGAAGTTGTTTTTGATGATGAAAAGGTGATCATTGATGATGATGATGATTGGGCTCAATACTGCCAAGATGTTCAAGAGAAGAAAAAAGAACCGAAGGTTGCTGAGAAAGCAACTATTGAAAAGACCGAGACATCCGATGTTGAAAAGATGATTGCTAATTTAGAAAAAAAATTTAAGAAGAAGCTGAAAACTGAAGAGATGTCTGAGATCGACAAACTATTTGAACAAGATGAAGAGGTCCCTTATAAATTCAAGATGCCTTCCTTTGCTAAGTACAATGGCACCAGAAATCCTCATCTTCACGTGAAGCAATACATCATTGCCATGCAGTCTGCCCGAGCTACTAAGGCTCAAACCCTAAGGTACTTTATGCTCTCATTGGACACTGTTGTCCAAAATTGGTTCAATACCTTAGATAATGGAACACAAAAGAGTTGGGATCTACTTTACAAAGCCTTCATCCAACAATATGGATATAATGTTGAGTTGGAAGTTACCTTGATGGAAGTGGAGTCCATTAGGCAAAGGCCGAATGATAATTTTATAGATTATGTCAAGAGATGGAGAAACAAGGCCGCTTTACTCAAGAAGAGGCCCGATGAATCCGATCAAATAAGGATGATTGTGAGAGGGGTGCTGCCTAATCTCCGTGAAAGGATGTCTCACACCCTTATAAGGGATTTCAAAGATCTTCTCCAAGCTGGTCTACAAATTGAAGAGTGGGAAAGGGAGAAGAATCGCTTTTCAATAAGAAGGAATGAGAAAGGGAATTACCAGCCTTGCAATCAAAGCACACAAAAAGAAGTTGATGTTAATGCGACTGGTCAAGGAAATAAAAGACAATTCTCAGAATTGGGGAAACCTCTATCTTGGGTTTTTAGCAAGCTGCAAAAGAAAGGGTTGTTACAACCGTTAGCTCCTCGACCGTTACATAATCCATTGCCACCAAACTTCAATGCCGAGGCCTTCTGTCAATTTCAACAAATTTGAGGGCATGAAATAGATAAATGTGCTCATCTAAGGCATGAGATCCAAGATTTAATCGATAGTGGTAAGCTACTTGAACCGGATAAGCCCAATACCAAGAACAACCTTTGCGTAAATTTGGAAGAGTGCCACCACCGACAACCTTTATGGTGGGAAAAGGATTGGAAGAAGATTTTGTTTTATCCTCTTTTCAAGATGGGGATGTTGAAGATGTGAAGGGAAAAGAAGATTAAACTCAATGAACTTTCCTTAGCTTGAATGTTGCTTTTCAATTTTACTTTCTTTAATTGGAACTATCGTGTTTTTCAAATTTAAATTTGTTTGAATAAATTACTTTTATCAAAAATTTTGTTGGTCTTTGTTCTTTTTGATGCTCAATCAATGAGGAATCTAGCTTGATGTTCATAAATTAATGTGTCTAGGCATCATGACTCGAATGACTTTACTAGGTGAGGGAATTGCTCTATAGCATTGAGTTGTGTATGCTTACTTAGAGAGGGCTCCTGCATAATTACCTTTGTCTAGGTCCTAGTCAGTCTTAGAACATGCTTTGACAAACTTTCGAGGCAAAATTGAACTCTACTTATTTAAGAGAGAAATGATCTAGGCATTGTTTGGTTATCCAACAACTAGTATCCACCTTATTAAATATCAATCCCTAGTTGTCCCTTTGAGCCTTCATAAAATTTTAGCTTTCTTTTCATTGGCATATAACCTCAACAACCTACCTTGAGCTGTTGTGATACTTTTGACAAGTCTTATAATCACTAAAGTGAAGGGGCAAGAAGATCAAGTAATGGAATGCATAGCCAAGACCATAATGGTAGTTGATGTTTTCAAGACCTTAAGGGTAGTTGAAGTTTTCAAGACCATAAGGGTAGTTGAAGTTTTTCTAATATCTCCAATATATTAAGACAACATCAGAGTAACAAATAATTTATCCTTGTTAAAGGAGATTTATGTTACTCCACTCATCCATTATTGGAAGCCCAAGTTGGTACAAACAAGAACTCTTTTAGAGCTAGAACAAAAAAAAGAAGAAAAAAGAGAAGAAAACAAAACAAAAAAGGACAAAAGAAAAGAAAAAGAGAAAAAAGAAAATAAAACCTAAAAGGCGATTCAAAAAGCCAACTGAGTTCTCTTTGACCTAAGATAACAAAAGGCTTCCATTTGGTTCATAAAGACATTTTTACTGGAATTGATCCAACCCAACCACAGGTTAAATCAAAATTGGAGAAAAAGGAGGAAGACCATCCAGTTCTTGAAAGTTCTGTACTTGATAGTCCTACAAGAAAGAAGGACAAAATGATAAAAAAAAAAGGGAAGAGTAAGGAAAGAGAAAGAAGAAGGAAGAGTAAGAAAAATAAAAAGAAAGAAAAGGGAGAAGAAGAAAAGAAACAAATCTGGGAACCAAACTTTTTGCAAGGGCAAAGACTATCCCAATCAAGATTCAGATTAATGCCAAGAAGATAAAAAGAATTTAGAGACTAGCAAGATTGCTCCCAATTGCCTAAAGTTCAAACAAGAAATTTGTAGTGTGAGGGTTTGTTCATTGTGTTACATCAGCTCCTATCTCAAAATGGCCTTCATTTAACCCATGTCCCTCACAGACCCCATTTCAAGCCTATCAAAGACCTGTTGATCTCTCTTGGTAGGTAGAGTCTATTAGTGGAGATAGTTTGGATAAGCATGCATATGAGATAGACAATATTTAAACTCAAATGAGACCTTTGGCCGAGTAATGTGTATGTGCCTATCTGAAGTGCAACAATTCTTGCTTAAATAGAAATGATTCCCAAGTTTAGTACGGTAACTAGGGTTGTCATGTTATAGATACGAATTTGGAAAATCAAGTCCTGAGGTATATTGACATTAATTTGGTAAAGCCAACATTTGATTTCAAAAAAAAACAAAAAAAAAAGTTTTGTCAACAAAGCCTGCAAGTTAAGGAAAGTATGTTGAACCTCCAAAGGACACATTGGGCAAAGGAAATTATTATTGGCAAAGTTATGAAGAAACTACCAACTGACATGCTGAGACATAGTTGGAAATGGATGCATCCTTGACTCTGCTGCTTAGGGTCTCTACAACTCATGTTTTCATCATTTTGAAGATAAAAGCCACAAATGCAAAGCTTTTGATCTTTCCAATGCAAGACTTGAACGAGAATAAAAAAGGAACCAATGAGAAGAGTTGAAGCCAATATAAGACTTATCTCAAAGGATGAAGATCCATTTACAAGGGTAAAGACCCCAATTTTCAAGGATGAAGATCCATTCTGAGGGTGAAGAATCACAATGCATAGAACAGCCAGAGCAGTCAGACTTCTCAACTGATAAAAGGTTAGTCAAATTCATTCTCGGGTCCAAGTACCCAATCTCGGGTCCAAGTACCCAAATTAAATCAAAATCAATTCAATCTCGGGTCCAAGTACCCAATCTCGGGTCCCAAATCAAATCCCAATCCATTTTAGGATCGAGTATCCAAAGCCAATTTAGGATCAAGTATCCAAATCCAGTTAGGATCGAGTATCCCAATCTAGTTAGGATCGAGTGTCTGAATCCATTTAGGATCGAGTATCCCAATCCAATTTAGGATCGAGTATACCAATTCAATTTAGGATCGAGTATCCCAATACAGTTTAGGATCGAGTATCCAAATCCAGTTAGGATCAAGTATCCCAATCCAGGTTAGGATCGAGTATCCAAATCCAGATAGGATCGTGCATCCAAAGCCAATCCTAATCCAATTTGGGATCGAGTGTCCAAATCCAGTTAGGATCGAGTATCCAAATCAAGTTAGGATCGAGTATCCAAATCCAGTTTAGGATCGAGTATCCCAACCCAGTTAGGATCGAGTATCCAAATCCAGTTTAGGATCGAGTATCCCAATCCAATTTAGGATCAAGTATCCCAATCTAGTTTAGGATTGAGTATCCCAACCCTGTTAGGATCGAGTATCCGAATCCAATTTAGGATCGAGTATTCCAATTCAATTTAGGATCAAGTATCCCAATCCAGTTTAGGATTGAGTATCCAAATCTAGTTAGGATCAAGTATCCCAATCCAATTTAGGATCGAGTATCCAAATCCAGTTAGGATCGAGTGTCCCAATCCAGTTTAGGATCGAGTATCCAAACCTTTCGGGTCCAGACCCAAAATACCCCTAGGTCCAAACCTAGAATCTCTTCTAAGTCTAGAACTTAGCTCGGGTCCAGAACCCAAAATTTCCTTAGGTCCAGAACCTAGAATCATCCTTGAGTCCAAAACTCGAACCGGGTCCATAACCCAAATTTTTCTTAGGTCGAGAACCTAGAATCATCCTTGAGTGCAGAACTCGAACCGGGTCCAGAACCCGAATTTTTCTTTAGGTCTAGAACCTAGAATTATCCTTAAGTCCAGACCTCAAACCGTATCCAGAATACAAATTTTTCTTAGGTCGAGAACCTAGAATTATCCTTGAGTCGAGAACTCAAACCGGGTCCAGAACCCAAATTTTTCTTAGGTCCAGAACCTAGAATTATCCTTAAGTCCAGAACTCGAACCGGGTCCAGAACCCAAATTTTTCTTAGGTCGAGAACCTAAAATTATCCTTAAATCCAGAACTCAAACCGGGTCCAGAACCCAAATTTTTCATAGGTCCAAAACCTAGAATTATCCTTGATTCTAGAAATCGAACCGGGTCCAGAACCCAAA
Organism: Garcia nutans; assembly: GCA_947685225.1. NCBI lineage: Eukaryota > Viridiplantae > Streptophyta > Magnoliopsida > Malpighiales > Euphorbiaceae > Garcia > Garcia nutans. Next base: position 35,592,298 of record CANTUV010000059.1, read on the forward strand.
ACCTCAACCATCTCAAAAATTAAATCTTATTGCTTTTCACTCTCTTTCACTAAAGTTTCAGATCATTCAAGCAGGGGGCAAACTGTAGACCCTTAATTTTTTACCCAGTCCGATCCAATATGTTTTATTTAGTCCTAAATGATTTTTGTTGTCTAATTGGTCTAAAATAATTTTTGTTAAATAATTTTTTCTTTAGTATCTAATTTTTATTAATAAAAAAATAAAAATAAACAAATAAAAGTCAAAAAAATAAAAATAAAAAATCGGCGATAAAAAAATCGTTGTGCAGGAGAAATGGCCCAAGCCATTTCGCCAGCAGAAAAAATCTGTGGGCGACGCCCGCAGCCCGCCCACTACAGCAAAATCTGAGGCAGATTTTTTTTTCACCAGCGTATTTTTTCCTACGGCAATTTTTTTTTGCAGCACAATTTTTCTGATGCAAATTTTTTGAAACCTAATTCAATTAGGTTTCGGTTTCCTTTTCTTATTAATATTACTTGCCGTGACTAATTAGGAAAAAACCTTATCAAACCACTATAATTAAGGACCAAAGGCAAGGAAATTAGGGGAGGCCGAAAATCAAACAGTAGCTTGAAAAAGTTGAAACCAAATTAGTGAAGGAAAAGGAGCAATTCAATTTCTTTTTTTCTGGAAGAGCAGAAACACGATTTAAGGGATTTAAAAGGCAAAAAGGCTGGTCTTTTGAGCTTGTTCATCCAAGAAACAATTTTGGTGCAACTTACAAAATAAGGTATGAAATTCTAATTTCTTTATATTTTTTCATAGTAGCTAAAACTAGGATTTTGTGTTTTTCAAAAGTTAAAATCTTAGAACTTTAATTTAGTTTTTCTAAAGTCAAAAACCTTATTTCGTTGGTTTATTTTCCAAAAGGCTTAAAATTGTTATTTTTTCTTCTTTAAAATCTTAAAACCCTAATTAAACATATTTTTCAACAAAACCAAAATTTGATTCTATTTCTTTCAAAATTTTACACTTGGTTCTATTTCTTACAAAAAGCCATAAAAAACATCTTTTTTTATTTAGAAAACTTTAATCCGTTTGTTTAAATTCATAAAACCTCATGAAATCATCAAATTGTCTTTCAAAACCCTAATTCAAATTCATCACCCGAGACCCTAATTTTAAATCCTAAAACCCTAATTCAACTTCTAAACCTAAAAATATTAAGCTTTAAACCCTTTAAAACCTTAAACCCCAACTTTTTCTAAACCTTGATCCTTTAAAACATTAAAAACCATAAAACCATAAATACTTTTATTTTACACAGTAGCTTAAAATCACCATTTAAAGCCACAAATCAAAAGTATTTTAAAGTGTCTAAAACCCTAGTTTCATGATTTCACCATTCAAATATTAATTTAGTTAATCAAAGAATCTTACCAACCTTTTAAAACATAAAATCCTTTATTTATTTTAATTCTTTAAAAGTCACAGTAGCTTAAACTTATGAAAATCCAAAACCCTAAATATATGAAATAAAGAACCCTAAATGGAAACAATAAATATAATTTAGATTTTTATTTGCCTTATTCAATTACATATTTGATTATGCTTTGATTTATTTCTTATGCTTTAATTTATTTAATTTCAATGCTTGATTTATTTAATTTATCATGGATGGATGTTTATTTTATATTTTGATTAATAGCTTTGATGAATGATTTATTTATGGTGAATGGTTATTTATTTTATCAATTTATTTAGATTTCCAAATGTTGTAAGAGGTACGTTTCCACTTGGTGGGTACCTCATTAGTTAAATATCATGTAATTTAAATTGCTTTTCAATTTTAGAACTTATGTAAAGGACATGTTTCTATCTTTCGGTGGGTGTCCTATTTAGGCATGTGATGTAAGGACATGTTTTCATCCTTGGATGGGTGTCCATTTATTTTTTTTTTGTTTGGACATGGCTTTGATTTTAATATAATGATGCTTTCTTTTTATTGTGTGTAGTATGGATAATATTATTATATTTAAGAATTTTATAATATTAAGGCCTGTAAAGGAGGCCGGTTCCAAAGAATCGGGCGTTGTGGGGGTGCTGGGCCATTTCTCACCTTCCCCACACGTACCCAACTTTCCAAACCCATCAGAGGGTTGGGGATTTCTAAGAAATCGAGTCATCTAGCCCTTTCTTTTTTCCCGGCCCGTCCGGGTGGCGACTCCATTTTCTCCGGACTTAGGTCCGTGTTCTCTAAGGCCCCGAGCCTAAACAGTGCTAAAGTCGCAAGAACCATTCCACCGGGAGTGGGGGCGAAAATCCCCACAGAGATTTATGTCACTCCACTCATCCATTATTAGAAACCCAATTTGGTACAAACAAGACAACTCTTTCAGAGCTAGAACCAAAAAATAAAAGAGAAAGAAAGAAAAATAAAAAGAAGAAAAAAGAAAAAAAAGAGAAAAAAAGGACAAAAGAAAAAGGAAAAAAAGAAAGATAAAACCTAAAAAGGCAGTTCGGAAAAGTCAACTGAGTTCTCTTTTACCTAAAGCAGCAAAAGGCTTCCATTTGTTTTATAAGGATAGTTTGACTTGAATTGGTCCAACCCAATCAAAGATTTTATCAAAATCAGAGAAAAAGGAGAAAGACCATCCAGTTCTTGAAAGTTTTGTACTTGATAGTCCTACAAGGAAGAAGGACAAAATGATAAAATGCTCAAAGAAAGGGAAGAGCAAGAAAAATGAAAAAAGAAAGAGAAGGGAGAAGAAGAAAAGAAAAGAATTTGGGTACCATACTTTTTGCAAGGGCAAAGACTATCCTAATCAAGATCCAGATTAATGCCAAGAAGATAGAAGGAACTTGGAGTCCAGAAAGATTGCTCCCAGCTGTCTAAAGTTCCAACAAGAAATTTTTAGTGTGAAGGTTTGTCCTTTGTGTCACGTTAGCTCCTATCTCAAAAAGGCCTTCTCTTAAACCCGTGTCCCTTATAGACCCCATTTCAAGCCTATCAAAGACTTGTTGATCTCTCTTGGTGGGTAGAGTCTATTAGTGGAGATAGTTTGAATAAGCATGCATATGAGATAGACAATATTTAAACTCAATTAGACCTTTGGCCAAGTAATGTGTATGTGCCTATCTGAAGTGCAACAGTTCTTACTTAAATAGAAATAATTCCCGAGTTTAGTACGGTAACTAGGGTTGTCATGTTATAGATATGTTAATTTGAAAAATCAAGCCCTGATGTAAATTGACATTGATTTGTCAAAGCCAACATTTGATTGAAAATTCAAAAAAAAATTAAATTACAAAGACTTCAAGTTAAGGGGAGTATGTTGAACTATCGAACCTCGAAGGACACATTGGGCAAAGGAAATGATTATTGGCAAGGTCTTGAAGAAGCTACCAACTGACATGTTGAATCATAATTTGAAATGGATGTATCTCTGCTGTTTGGGGCCTCCATTATTCATATTTTCAACATCTTGAAGATAAAAGCCATAAATGTGAAGCATTGTGTCATTCCAATACAAGACCTGAATGAGCATCTGAAAGGAACCAATGAGAACACTTCTGCTGATCACCTCAGTCTGTGATTTGATGGAATGACTGTAAGTATTATTCATGCATATCATGCATACATGAGCATATCACATCGCACTTTCTTATCTTATATTGTCTGTTCTTTGTCAAAGTGAACAGCAAACACCCTGTGAAGTAAACAATCAAAAGAAGATATCAAATCAGGGGAGCAAGGAAAGCCCATTGCTTGGGAAAGCTCCAGTAATTTGGCAAAGAGAAGAAATGCATGCTTGTGCGAAGAACTAGACAACAAAAACATCAATCAAAGCTTGCATGAAAAAAATCTTTGGTTTAAGCCTACACAGGGGGCAAAGTTTCTCCTTTTCAATTTTTTGAGTTTACATACAAAACATTTTTAAACTCACTTGCAAATTTTTTGCCACGCAGGGGGCAGGAGAAGATATGAGGGTCAACAAAAAATAGTTGAATTTTTGCAAAAAGGAAGAATAAAAGAATGGAACATTAGAACTATCAAAAGATTAAAGACGCAAATGACAAAAGATCAGTCCCACTAGGAGCTGAAGCCAATATAGGACAAATCTCTAAGGATGAAGATCCACTTTCAATGGTAAAGACCTGATTTCTAAGGATGAAGAACCAGCTTAAAGGATGAAGATCCATTTTCAAGGGTAAAGACCCAATTTACAAGGATGAAGATCCATTTTTCAAAGGTGAAGAACTGATTGCAAGGCTAAAGATCCAATTTCAAAGGGTGAAGTCTCAAAGTCCAAAAGGATGAAGATCCATTTTCAAGGGTGAAGACCCGATTTTCAAGGATGAAGATCCATTTTCAAAGGTCAAGACCTGATTCCAAGGATGAAGATCCAATTTCAAAGGGTGAAGACCTAAAGTCCAAAGGATGAAGATCCATTTTCAAGGGTAAAGACCTGATTTCCAAGGATGAAGATCCATTTTCAAGGGTGAAGACCTGATCTCATAGGATGAAGTTCCATTTACATAGGGTGAAGGCCCGAAGTCCAAAGGATGAAGATCCATTTTCAAAGGTGAAGACCAGATTTCCAAGGATGAAGATCTATTTTCAATGGTGAAGACCCGATTTCCAAGGATGAAGATCCATTTTCAAGGGTGAAGACCTGATCTCAAAGGATGAAGATCCATTTACAAAGGGTGAAGACCCAAAGTCCAAAGGATGAAGATCCATTTTCAAGGGTGAAGACTCGATTTCCAAAGATAAAGATCCATTTTCAAGGGTGAAGATCTGATCTCAAAGGATGAAGATCCATTTACAAAGGTAAAGACTCGATCTCCAAGGATGAAGATCCATTTACAAGAGTGAAGACCTTATCTCCAAGGATGAAGATCCATTTATAAGGGTGAAGACCCGAACTCGAAGGATGAAGATCCATTTGCAAGAGTGAAGACCCGAACTCCAAGGATGAAGATTCATTTTCAAAGGTGAAGATCCGATGCTAAGGATGTAGATCCAAGGTCCAATGATGAAGATCCATTTTGAGGGTGAAGACCCACAATGAGTTAAAGAATAGAACATCTAGAGCAGTCAAAATTCTCAACTAATAAAAGGTTAGTCAAACTCAGTCTTGGGTCCACAATCCAAACCCTAAATTCACCTTGTGTCCAGAACCCAAATAATTTTTTAGTCTAGAACTCAAACCAAGCTTGGGTAAGGAGTCCAATATAGCTCTAAACCCAATCAAAAATCACATTGCTTTTCACTCTCTTTTGCTGTAATCTCAAATCGCTCAAGTAAGGGGCAATCTATAGACCCTTTATTTTTTACCCTAATTTAATACGGTTCTAATTAAAGGATGCCAAAATAAATTTAATCCGACTTTAAATATTTAAACCTAGTTTATAATTTTTAAAGGAGTCGGTTCGGATTAAAGAGGCATAAATTCAATTGTAAAACCCTAAAATCAAGTGGAATTGGCCCAAATTAAAACTTTTCTGTCCATAAGTTAAAAAAGGCCATAATAATTTGAGTGAGGCTGGTCGGGGAGACATGAGCATGCCTCATGTCGATCTGGCAGCCTAGATCGACATGAGCATGCTTCATGTCAACCTTGGCAGCCCAAGGTCAACATGAGCATGACTGATGTCGACTTGGGCAGCCCAAGGTTGACATGAGGTTGATCTCATGTCAACCTAGGGCAACTAGGTCCACATGGGTTCAATATGTTTCCTAATTCAACTAGATTTTGTTTTAGGGACTGATTTATATTAGGTTAAGGATTCTAAGTGAGGTTCGGCTATATAAATTAACGTTTTAGAATTCAGAAAGGGGGTGAAAACATTAACAAGAGAAAAGCATTAAGAGGGGACAGCAAGGAACATTAACAAGATAGCAAGGAACATTACAGAGAGACGGCAGCAAACAGAAAAGATTAGAAGTAAACATTCATCAGTAATCAATCCATCAAAGATAGCAACACTGTCTTTGTTAATTGTTCATCCAGAAGTTAATTGTGGAGGAACCAACAAGCGGAGGTTTGATCTTTAATCATGAATTATTTATGTTTACAGTAGTTTCATTTCTTTGATTAATAAGAACATGCATGCAGTAACTTGATCTTTGAACACACAGTATCTTGATCTTTGAACATGCAGTAAATTGGTTTTTATTTTAATAACTTTAATCGTTTGCTTTGGTTTTTGTTTTAATAACTTTAATCGTTTGCTTTAATTATCACATTGATCAATTGGTATTCGTAATCCCACTGGCATATTTCATATAACATAAAACTATCCAGTAGTCAACAATTAATTGTTAAAATATATCTTGTTTACTTTAACTTCAAGAACCATATGTTATTTCATTAAAACTCAAAACCTCAAACTATTTTTATCCAAAAGCCTAAACCATTTCATTATTAAACTCCAAAATATTGATTATTTTTCCAAAACCTTAATTTATTTCTTCAAATCCAAAATTATGTTTTTTTAGGTAGTAAGTCGAATCCAAAAACCCTAACTATCCAAAACCCTAATTCAAAATCCTAATTCCAAAACCCTAGTTTCCAAAACCCTATTTTCAAAAACCCTAGAAATCCTAATTTCAAAACCCTAATTATAAAACTTTAGTTTCTAAAACCCTAAGTTCCGAAACCCTAAATTCAATTGATAATTCTTTAAAACCCTAAATTTATATATTTATTGCTTTATTTAATTTTAGATTTGATTATATAGTTTATTATATTTTTTGATGGTTGATTTATTTAATTTCAATACTTGATTGATTTAATTTATCATGGATGAATGTTTATTATATATTTTGATTGATGTTTAATATCTTTGATGAATGTTTTATTTATGATGAATGGTTATTTACTTTTATCAATTTATTTTGATTTCCAAAAGTTGTAAGAAGTATGTTTCTACTTTGTGGGTACCTCATTAATTAAGTTCTATGTAATTTAAATTGCTTTTATTTTATACCACTGTAAAAGACATGTCTCTACCTTTTGGTGGATGTCCTATTTAGTTTAGACATATATGATGTAAGGACATATTTCCATCTTCGGATGAGTGTCCATTTATCTACTTTGTTTGGACATTGCTTTGATTTTTAATATAACGATGCTTTATTTCAATTGTTACGTGTAATATGGATAATATTGTTATATTTAAGAATTTTATAATATTAAGACCTGTAAAGGAGGCCGGTTCCAATGAAGCGGGCGTTGTGAGGGTGCTGGGCCATTTCTCTCCTTTCCCACATGTACCCAACTTTCCGAACCCATTAGGGGGTTGGGGATTCCTTAGGAATCGAGTCATCCACCCCTTTCTTTATTCCAGCCCGTCTGGGTGGCGACTCTATTTTCTCTGGACTTAGGTCCGTGTTCTCTAAGGCCCTGAGCCTAAACAGTGCCAAAGTCACAAGAACCATTCCACCGAGAGTGGGAGGCAAAAATCCCCGCTCACATTATGTATATCTTTGGTATATGTATATGTTATGTATATCTTAGGTATACATCATGTTTACAATGAATATATTTTTTGTATATATTCATCCAACACACTAACTACCCTCCAAAATTAATTATTTAATAATATTTAAAATTTATGGGTGTTAAACTTATAATTAATATGCTTATATAATTTTTATTGTTTTATTTTTCTTATTAAGTTTATTATGTTTGTTATGAATTTTCATAGGCCTTATTGGAATTTAAATTATTTATTAGGTTGGTAATTTATAATTAATATGCTCATATATATTTTATTATTTTATTAAGTTTATTAAGTATGTTATGAATTTTCATAGGTCTGAATATATGCTATTTGAAATTTAAATAATTCATTACGTTTGTAATTTATAACCAATAGGCTTATATAGTTATTTATGTTTAATTGTTCTTATTAATTTTATTATGTATGTTATAATTTTTTATAAGCCTTAATATATACCTTTTGAAATTTAAATTATTTATTATGTTTGCAATATATAATCAATAGGCTTATATAGTTATTTATGTTCAATTTTTCTTATTCATTTTTTTGGATGTTACATATTTTCATAGGCCTAATATATACTTTTTGGAATTTAAATTATTTATTAGGTATGTAATTTATACTTAATAGGCTCACATAGTTATTTATATTTAATTTTTCTTATTCATATATTATGTATGAATTTTCAAAGGTCTAAATATATGCTTTTTAGAATTTATATTATTTATTAGATTTGTAATTTGTAATTAGTATGAATTATTTCATTAATGTGAATTATAACTTATAGTATTTTAATTTATTTATTATTTATTAATTTTAACATTAATTTTAAATTTTTATTACATATGGGCTTAGACCCAGATCTTTGTTATATCCTAAATGGGCTTTAATCTAAATTTTTAGTAGATTAATTTAATAGGAAATTACACCATTTACTACATATTAACTTCCATTTTCAATTATACTACTCATCATTTTTTTTTCAATTTTAACTTTTTCATTTTCAAATTTATGGTATGTTATACGTTTTCTTTTTCAACTTTACATAATACTTCTATTTCCCTTTTTCTTTCTTTTCTCTTCTTATGCCTTTTTTTTTTCTTGCTTCAACATTGCAACTAGGTCATTCATTTTTACTGTCGCCACTACTTCTCCACCGCTGAATCTCTTCTCATCATCATCTTTGATTTATTTCTTTTTTTTATTTCATTAGACTGAAGAATTGTTTTTGAATTTTAACAGTTGCTTATTTTTTGTCCATTCAAATTCTATACATTTTCTTAAATTCAAACGGTTTATTTTTAGATTTTTCCTTCTTATCATGGATTGCATTAGCCGTGGTTTACATTAGCCTTACTGGGAACAAAGATAATGTTGATGCAGATCTTTGTTATATCCTAAATGGGCTTTAAGGGTGGAGCGAGAGTTGAAGCATTATATTATTTCAAAGAGATAATAATCTTAAGAAGTTTTTGCTTAGAGATAAGAAAAATACTTAGAATCTTGATAAAAGATTCTCATAAATCTTAATGAATTGACTCTATTACTTGTAATCACGAGAGTAGACATATGGTTTAAGATCAATATTAGTTTTAGTACTTGAGAGAGACTAGAACTTAATTTAAGAGAATCTAACTAATAATCAAAGGAAAATTAAAAATTGAATTGAACCTTTAGAAAATCCATAAATAACCAATTGAAGAAGTCTAGCTCTAAGTTCAAAAAAAAAATATAAGAGTCAAAACCTAGTATAGCTAGTTTCAGTTTTAGTTAGTTTACTTTAAAATTAAATTCAATCTTTTTTGTCCAAACAATAAATAATATGAATGTTTGGTATTCAGGATTACCCTTCCTCATTGGAATGATACTCACTCATAGCTACATTACTTGTTCAATGACATATGCACTTGTAGTTTTCTAGGTTGGGCTCTAACAAGTTTTAGGCACCGTTGTTGAGAAAGGCGACCATTCTAACATCAATAATATTAAATTATTATTACATTGGAATTTTTAATTTTTGTTTTAATTTCTTTCCTTTTCTTTTCTTTGCGAGAATCTCAATTATATGCATAGAAACCTTAACACACGGCTCATGGAATACATTCCTATGATTTAGAAATTATATCAAATGAAAAACAAGGAAAGAAGAGAAAGGAAAAAGGAGGAAAAGGAAGAAGGAACTTCAGCAGAACCTCTAAAAGAAAAAGAAGAATAGAGAGACTAATCATCCAAAGAAGAAGGAAACATGGGGATAATACTCAAAACATGACTCTGAAAGATTATGCTATGCCATCTACACAATCAAGATCAAGCATCACCAAGCCTGCAATCCAAGCTAACAGTTTTGATCACAAGCCCGCACTGATCAACATAATTCAACAATCAGTTTTCCATGCCTTAAATCATAAGGATGCCTACACTCTCTTGTCTAATTTCTTAGAGATATGTGATACCTTTAAAATTAATGCCGTTAGACTTTGTGTCTTTCCACTCTCTTTAAAAGATAAGGAAAAGGAATGGTTGAGCTCCAAAGTACTATGCACCTTCACAACTTGGGATCAATTGGCAGTAACTTTTCTAGCAAAATGTTTCCCACCTATGAAGACTGCCAAATTAAGGAATGACATCACCAGCTTCATGCAATATGATGGAGAATCTTTATATGAAGCATGAGAGAGATTTAAAGATATTCAAAGAAAGTGTCCTCACCATGGGATCCCTGACTAATTATTAATCCAAACCTTTTACAATGGGTCAACACCAAATACTAGAGGCATTATTGATGCGGCTACTGGAGGGGTTATAATGAATAAAATCCAACATATGCTTACAACCTAATTGAAGTGATGACACCCAACAATTAGCATTGGTAATCTAAAAATGTATTTCTAAAAGAGTAGCAGTTTCCATGAAGTTGACAAGCTTTCCTTACTCTCAGCTAAGGTAGATGCAATTGCCAAGAAGCTTGAACATGTCATCTTTGCATCTTCTTCTGCTTATGAGAGTTGTGGAGGCAATAACCAAACTGCAAGATGTCAATGGTTAGAGCAAGTACAATTTGTGGTCAATCAAAATGGCCTTCAAAATCTTCCCTATTATAATATATACTACCCAAGCTGGAAAAATAATCCAAAATTTCATAGGGAATCAAAATACTCAAAAGGTGCCTTACCAACCTCCATTCTTAAGGAATCAAAATCAAGGCAAAGTACATCAACCTAAAAGTAAACCTACTTATGAATTAGCTTTGGAGAAATTCATTGGAGTAACTTCTGAAAGGTTTGACAAGATTGAAAAACAATATGATAGGCTTGAGTCACGAGTGGAGTAAATTGCAATCCAAAATAGGAACCTGTAGATTTAAGTTGGTCAAATAACAAGTTCTCTTAACAATCGCCCTTAAAGAGCACTTCCGAGCCAAATAGAAATCAATCCTTGAGAATATTGGAATGTTATCTTCTTGAGAAGTGGAATATAGCTTAAAGATCCATTACAAACCCCAAATTTAAAAATTATTCTTCTTATGAATTAAAGACCAATAAAAGTGAGGCAGAAAAAGAGGAGGCACCCATTAAGCAAAAGATTAAACCTTATGTGCCACTGATTCCTTTTCCTCAAATACTAATGAAAATGATACAGGAGGACACTAAAATTGCACTTACTGAGGAGTGCAGTATTGTTATTTAAAATATGCTTCCCTCTAAAATCAAAGATCTAGGGAGTTTTCCTATTACCTGTAAAATTGGCAATTTTAATTTTCAAAATGCTTTTTATGATCTAAGTGTTAGCATTAATCTAACGCCTTTTCAATTTGTAGGAAATTGGGACTCACAGAGCTAGAGCGCACAAGAATAATGTTGGAACTTGCAGATAAATCTATCAAAAACCCTTTTGGAATTGTTAAGAATGTGCTTGTAAAAGTGGACAAATTCTACATTCCTATTGATTTTATAATTTTGGATATGGATAAGGATGTAGAAATTCCATTAATTTTGGGATGACCATTATTGCCTATTACAAGAGCAATGATCAATGTGACAAAAGGCAAGCTTACTCTAAAATTATAGGACGATCAAGTTAAGTTTAACATAATAAAATCAATAAAGAACCCTCTTTCCAAAAATGAGATTTTTCAAGTGGAATTCATTGATGAAGTGATTCAAAAATGTTTTCAAAAGGAAGATCCACTAAAGGCTTGCTTAATTCAAAGCTCCACATCAAAACAAGGAATCAAGAATGTAGCTAATTTTGCCAACCCGCAAGCATCAATTGAAGGATACAAAGAGCTTAGAAAATATAATTTCAAGACAAATTTAGCAAGAAACTTTGCGAGCAAGAAAGTGATTTGTGATTAACCACCTTGAGGCACATGGCAATGGTCAAGCTAAAGACTATAAATTAGTGCTTATTGGGCTGCAACCCAATTTTTCATTAACCTAATTTTTCATTCTAATTTTATTTATGTTTTGGATTTATTTTTATTTTTTAGTTTTACTTTATTTTATTTTATTTTGTTTTTGTTTTAGGTCAAAATTGGATTGATAAGAGCTCTTGGATGAACATGCAATGGGCAAAATCAACTTATCATGAGCCTAGATACCAACCAATGCCTAAACCACAGATGAAGGTGGCAAGCTTCAAGTTTGAGGGAGTTTAGCCCCAAAAGTTTAGTAAAGTATTCTATTCCCTTTTCAACTTAATTCGTTTTTCATAAATTTTTGGGTTACTTTTATGGGATACCTATTGAATATTTTTATGCCATGGTGAAAACTTTTAAAAATTTTTTTGCTTGAAATCTTGCACTTGAATGGATAAGTTCATGACAGGTCAATATTTGTGTGTAATTCAATGATGCTAATTATATTGATATTCTTAAATTTATCTCTTAAAATTTTAAAATTGAAGACAAAGATTTTGTGAAGTGTTGTGCTTTATGGATTTTGACATGAATGAGTTCTTGATTTTAGTTGAAAGTGATCAATTATGTATGCTTACTTAGAGAGAGCTCCTACTTTTTTGAAATTTATTTTTTATTATTTTATACTGAAGCCTATAATATTTTTAAAAGAATTTTTGAGGTGAAATTGAATCTTGCCAAGTAAGGGAGAAAATGATTTAGATATTGTTTGTTAAGCAAAATTCTTGTACCCACCAAATTTTTAACATTGCCTCTAGTTGCCCCCTTTGAGCCAAATTGAATATTTTAGCTTTCGGTTCTTCTTAATTAAAGCACCCTAATAATAACCCTTTTGAGGTTGATTATCTTTTGATTTATTTTCTTATTATATATATTCAATTGGAGATAGAAAGTAAGATACATTAACTCCTTTAGTTTCCTTATAGATGAAATTTCAAGTTTGGGGGAAGGTATTTCAAAAGATAAAAGACCAAAGTTATTAATTGTCACTTTAACCTCATCCCATTAAGACCCCATCACAAGCTTAAAAAGACCTTTTGCTTTTCCTTAGGTTAGTGAGCTCTACTAGTGGAGAAAATTTGATTAAACATGCATAGAGATAGGCGAGTTCCCTTGAACTATATTTGAATCTTTAATAAATGCAGGGGGAATGTGTAACACCCTTATACTCCGTATACGTACACAGCATGCTTTTACGATCGTAATATACGTATACTGAATATAGGAATGCCACAGTTTACAACCAAACGACTCATTTCTTTTACAATAATATGAACAAATTAAAAACATTTAAGTTATATTATAAAACACAATAGATAAAATGCTTATTTAAAACGCAGCGGAAAATATAAAAATGTTTACAAATACTTATACATCAAAACTCAAGTTTTACAAAACATAAAACTATATATACATGTTTGGCAGTATGTCTTTGATCTTTAAGCTCCACTATCAACACGTCAAAATCTAGACTCTACTCGGCCTAGAGGAACTCTCCGGTTCTTCCCTGTTACCTGCGCGATGAACCACAATCGCGCTAAGCCTACGGCTTAGTGGTACAAACTATAATAATATAATACTATAATGAAATGCAAATGTCCTAATTTCAAACATATGAACAATTCTCAAGAATCTCATTATTTATTTATTTCATTTTTCATAAATAACATTGAAAACAAAGACAGACATGGGCCCATAAGACACTAATATGTTTTTCAAAGTTCAGAGTTACTGCTTTGGTCCATAATCACAATCATCAAGCCTGTAGGCGATACACATATATATCTCTATCCATGGATAGGGTAACAAACCCAGTCTCTTGGACCTCAACCCAGCTAAACTCGAGGAGATCCTCAACCCGGCAAGACTGTTACCGTTTTTGAGGCTTACGACCCGGTCTTTTCACCCCAAAAACATCATATTTCACATTATTCAACTGGAATCGGCTTACGACCCGGTCTTTTCACCTATCCAGTACTTTATAGGCATGCTGCCAAACCCAGAACTCTGAAGGTTGAATAACACATTAGACACAAAATCTTTTCATTTATATCTTTATACATTTCTTTCTCAATTCATTTCTCATTTCATTCTCATAATCAAAATAGGCAACCATGCCTTCATTATAGCCAACAACCATGGCTTCATATCAAATCAAGATAATATACAATATCAATTGCATTAACACCATCATCATAGCCAATCACATTGGTTTCATATCTCATTATATCTCAAATCACATTAAATCAATTCATCATTCAAGTATACACAACCAATTGCATTAACATACCTTTCATATTTCATCAAATGTTTTAACCCTGAAATCAATTGCTTAACATATGTATAATCAAATATGTTAATTATCAAATCATGTGAGTATATGCAACAATGTAGTTTGTACTTACCTCAAAACCAACTCACACCAACCTATACTCTTCCTCCTTCAAGAATCCTCAACACATAGGTTAGGGCAATTCAACTTCTTCACAAACTAAACCAAAGGTAATCATACACACTCACTTAAACAACACGGCCGTGTCCCTGACCGTGCCCTAAACTCACAACACAGAAGCTTTGACACGCTCAGACCCACGGGCGTGTCACTGAACGTGTAGTACATTCTGTCTCGCAAAAACATTGACACGACCAACAACATGGGCGTGTTTATGGCCGTGTCAATCCTTCACCATCACAGTAGCTATGACACGCTCAGTGACATGGGCGTGTCACTGGACATGTCAATACTTCAACTACACAGAAGCTGTGACACGCTCAGTGACATGGGCGTGTCACTGCTCTTGTCACCCATCCAAGAACATAGAACCATCGACACGCCCAAAGACTTGGCCGTGCTCATGGGCGTGTCAGGCCAAAAATCCAGATTCCGGCCACCATAACACTTAATCCAACAAATCACTTCCTTTCACCAAAATCCACTTCAAACAAACTTAGCTCAACATACCCAAGAACCATAACAAACTTACAAAAACACCAAAACAACTAAAAATATACATCCAACACAAATCAAAATCATCACCACAAACCCAAAACACACCCACAACACTTTCTCTTCCAACAAACTTACTCTTTCCTTCAAAGCAACCCCAAAATCCAAAATCACTTGAACCAAACACTCTTAAACATCCCACAATCAAATAAATACATATCAATCACAAACTCAACTCATAAACTCAAAGAAATCAAAGAATCAAGTGGAAAACTTACCAAGGATGAAGAAACTCTTAACTTTCCAACTTGAACACTTGAAAACCTCCTTCAATCTTGAGTTTAGAAGATCAAATCTCTCACTTGCTCTCTTGATTCTTTGCTAGCCGGCCAAAAGGAAAGAAAAGGAAAGAAAGGAAAATGGGCCACGGAGAAAGAAAGAAAGAAAGAAGAAAAGATAGAAAGCAAAGTCAAATCATCTCCTCAAAACCCTCTCCTCCAAGCATTTAATATTAAAATAATCCAAACTAATCTCATCCATTCATAATTTCCTTATTAATTAATTTCATAAATCATAACATAAATATCTCCTTCCATTAACTTTCCTTGACTTTGACTTGGGTATATGTTGTATATATTTTCATATACATAAAAAATACACTCTCTCTATAATTCTTTTCTCTTTCCAAAGAAACATATACATTAAATCCAATAATAACAATAATACCAAAACTTCTAGGGCACACTTTGGGATATTACAATTTTCCCCCTCTAAAAAGAAATTTCATCCTCGAAATTACCTGATCTCAAGTCTGAAATAGTTGAGGATATTGATCTCGCATCGCTTGCTCACTCTCCCAAGTTGCCTCTTCTCTACCATGATTCTTCCAGAGAACTTTCACCAATGG
The DNA here is from genome assembly GCA_947685225.1 of Garcia nutans. Lineage (NCBI taxonomy): Eukaryota > Viridiplantae > Streptophyta > Magnoliopsida > Malpighiales > Euphorbiaceae > Garcia > Garcia nutans. The sequence goes on from CANTUV010000059.1 coordinate 35,608,042, forward strand.
CACTTTCTTATTTCTCAACTCTTTCACTTCATGTGCCAGAATAGCAATTGGTTCTTCTTCAAATGTTAAATCTTGACTCACCTCAATAGATTCAACTGGTAAAATGTGAGATGGGTCTGATCTGTACCTCCTCAGCATAGAAACATGGAAGACATTATGAATTCTATCCAATTCAGGCGGTAAAGCAAGACGATAAGCAACTGGTCCAACTCTTTCCAATATCTCATACGGTCCAATAAAATGAGGACTCAGTTTTCCTTTACGACCAAATCTTAAAATTTTTTTCCAAGGAGACACTTTCAAAAATACTTTATCTCCAATATCAAACTCTATGTCTCTCCTCTTCAAATCTGAATAAGATTTCTGTCGGTCTGAAGCCGCTTTTAACCGATCCCGAATTATCTTCACTTTCTCTTTAGTCTCTTTAACCAAATCAGGACCAATTAGTTTGCCTTCTCCAAGTTCATTCCAACATAAAGGCGTTCTACATCTTCTACCATACAATGCCTCAAATGGTGCCATACCAATACTGGATTGATGACTGTTGTTGTAAGCAAATTCCACAAGTGGCAAAAATCTGTCCCAACTTCTAGAGAAATCAATGACACAGCTTCTCAACATATCCTCTATAATTTGTATCACTCTCTCTGACTGCCCATCTGTCTGTGGATGAAAAGCAGTGCTAAAGTGCAATCGAGAACCCAATGCACCATGCAAACTCTTCCAAAACCTTGAAGTGAACCGGGGATCTCGATCAGACACTAAAGAAATCGGGACTCCATGCAACTTCACTATCTCATTGATATACAGCTCAGCCAGTCTCTCAAGAGAATAGTCCATTCTAACTGGAAGAAAATGAGCTGTCTTTGTCAACCGATCAACAATCACCCAGATAGCATCATACTTCTTCTGAGTCAATGGCAAACCAGATACAAAATCCATTGTCACTCTCTCCCATTTCCATTCAGGCACTGTTAAAGGTTGAAGCAACCCTGTTGGAACTTGATGCTCTGCTTTTACCTTCTGACAAGTGAGACACTTAGATACAAATTCTGCTATGTCTCTCTTCATACCTGACCACCAATAATGCTGTTTCAAATCTTGATACATCTTTGTACTTCCAGGATGCATAGCAAAAACTGATTGATGTGCTTCTTCCAAAATAATCTTTCTCAAACTAGCGTCATCAGGAATACACAACCTATCTTTAAACCAAAGGCTACCATCATTTCTCACATGGAAATCTCTACTCTCTCCATGTTGGCAATCTGAAACATTCTTCTGAATTTTCTCATCAGCCAATTGAGCCTCTTTAATCTGATCCAATAATACCGGTCTCAACTGTAACTGAGCCAATAACACACCATCATTACATGATTCAAAACTAGCATGCAATGCTCTCAATTCAACAAGCAACGAGAGTGAATAAACCGACAAACTTGCCAAAGACTTCTGACTCAAGGCATCAGCAACAACATTCGCCTTACCCGGATGATAATCATTCAAACAGTCGTAGTCTTTGATCAACTCCAACCAACGTCTCTGCTGAAGATTAAGCTCTCTTTGAACTCCTAAATATTTTAAACTCTTATGATCTGTATAGATAAAACACTTCTCCCCATATAAATAGTGTCGCCAAATCTTCAAAGCAAACACTATAGCTGCCAACCCCAAATCATGCGTCGGATAATTAAGCTCATGCGGCTTCAACTGCCGAGAAGCATAAGCTACAACTTTACCCTTTTGCATCAAAACACATCCTAAACCATTATGTGAAGCATCACTATAAATCACATATGGTTTATCTTCCACGGGTAAAGTAAGAACAGGCGCTTGAGTCAATATCTCTTTCAACTGCTCAAAGCTAGCTTGACATTGATCTGTCCACACAAATCTAACTCCCTTTCGAAGTAATCTGGTGAGTGGAGTAGCTATCAAAGAAAAACCTTTCACAAATCGTCTATAATAGCCTGCTAAACCCAGAAAACTTCTAACTTCAGTCACTGACTTTGGTGGACTCCAATTCAAAATACTTCAACTTTACTCGGATCAACTCTTATACCATCTGCTGAAACTATATGACCAAGAAAAGTCACTTGATCAAGCCAAAATTCACACTTCGACAGTTTGGCATACAATTGCTTTTCTCTCAAGATCTGCAATACAATCCGCAGATGCTTGTCATGCTCCTCTTCATTACGCGAATACACCAAAATATCGTCAATGAAGACCACTACAAACTGATCTAGATAGGGTCTAAACACCCTATTCATCAAATCCATGAAAGCTACAGGTGCATTCGTCAACCCAAAAGGCATCACTAAGAACTCATAATGCCCATACCTTGTGCGAAAAGCTATCTTAGGAACATCTTCAGCTCTAACCCTCAACTGATGGTACCCCGATCTCAAATCAATCTTAGAAAACACTGCTGCTCCTTTTAATTGATCAAAGAGATCATCAATTCTAGGCAAAGGATACTTATTTTTGATAGTCACTTTGTTCAATTGCCTATAATCGATGCACAATCTCATAGTACCATCCTTCTTCTTCACAAACAAAACAGGGGCTCCCCATGGAGAAACACTAGGGCGAATAAACCCTTTATCCAACAACTCTTGTAGCTGCACCTTCAACTCTCTCAGCTCAGCAGGTGCCATTCGATATGGAGTAATAGAGATGGGAGTGGTACCATGCAACAATTCGATACCAAACTCAACCTCTCTCTCAGGAGGTAACCCTGGCAACTCCTTAGGAAACACATCTGGAAAATCTGCAATTGTTGTTATATTGTCAAGTGGAGAACCCGCTACTCTAGTATCCACAACATGAGCAAGATAAGCATCACACCCTTTTCTAATCAACTTTCTAGCTGCTACAACTGATACAAACAAGGATGCAAGTTGTCTCTGCTCATTAGACACCATCACAATTCTACCACCACCGGTACTCAAGGTAACACACTTCTTTTGACAATCTACCACAGCTCCATGCTTAGACAACCAATCCATGCCTAAGATCAAATCATATTCCTTAAAAGGCATTTCAATCAAATCACCCAAAAATTCCTCTCCTTGCACCACAACTACACTGTCACGGTGCACCTTACTCACCACAACACTATGTCCTAAAGGATTTGTCACCAAAACATCAAATCCTAAGGACTCTGAATGCAATTTAGACACAGACAATATGGATGCACTTATGTATGAATGAGTAGATCCTGGATCAATCAAAGCAAAAACTGAAATGCCAAATAAAGAGAAAGTACCCTCTATAACTACTGAAGCATCTGGCTGCCTCTGCATCACATAAACTCTCTGAAAAGATCTGGCCTCGTCTGGTCTACTGCCTCCAGATGTCGATCCTCCTCTTTGGCTAACCCCGGGTCGACCACCTCTACTGAAACTTCTGCCCACTCGACCACTTCTGCTGACACTGGGTCAAGAACTGCAGACTCAGCTTGCCTATGCTCCTGCATCTCAGGACACTCCCTAACAAAATGGTTAGGCGATCCACACCTGAAACACACAGCTGATCTTCCAATCTTCCAGCAGACACCCATATGGTTCCTACCAGCTCACATGCAGGTAAAGTAGACCTCTGAACTACTGGGGGCGGAGCACTAGCTACAAAAGCTGTAGGTCTCGGCCTCTGTCTCTGATATTGAATTGATCTACCCGACTGACTCTGGCTCCTACTAGTTCTTGAAATAAAACTTCCTCGGCCCCTCTTCATAGACGGAGACCCTGCCTTAAACTGGGATCTTCTCACTCTGGTCTCCACCTCAGTAGCAGCTGCTGCAATATTCTGTGCTCTCTCAACACTTCTAGCTACTGCAACTAGCTGAGAGAAATCCTGGTATCGAGAATCAGCAACAATGCACATAATAGAGGGCCTCAACCCCTCCTCAAATCTCCGGCACCGGTCAATCTCATCAGAGATAATCCCACCGGCATAGTGACTCAACCGGATGAACTCAATCTCATATTCTGTCACTGTCCGGTTGTCTTGCCTCAAATTCAAAAATTCCATCTTCATAATATCTTTATACTCCCTCAGAGTATATTTCTGCTCGAACTCCCTTAGAAAATCACCATAAGATAATGTAGGTGGATCATCCATGGCATGAGGAACCGTCTTCCACCAGTCATAAGCATCCTTCTGCAATAAGGATCTAGCATAATCAAACTTTTCTTCAGGAGTGGCTTGCAACTGAATAAATATCCTCTGCACTTTATCCAACCACTGCTCAGCCACTGCTGGGTCTGTAGTACCCAAGAAATCATCAGCCCCATATTTCCTCAACTTATCATAGTGTCTCACCGGCACTTGTGGCTGTGGTGGTGGTGGCGGCTGCACTGGAGCTCCCCTCAACAAATCTACCATATGCCTTAACCAACCCGGCGGTACCTCATCCGCAGCTGATCTCCCTGGCACGGAAGCAGGTGCCTAACTAACTCTATCAACTCTAGCTCCATCTCTACCCTCATCAGGAGCTACACTCTCAGCACTACCCTCTACAGACTGACGTGACTGAGATGCCATCACTACCTATATCTGCAAACACAGCAGAATATACCCCATTAAGATCAAAGACTGCCATACCAAAACATGTATCTTATTTAAAAACCATATTTTAAAACTCAAAATTTCCTTTTTCTTACAATTGACCTAGGTTGAGAATCTCAAACCTAGGCTCTGATACCAAAATAATTGTAACACCCTTATACTCCGTATACATACAAAGCATACTTTTACAATCGTAATATACGTATACTGAATATAGGAAAGCCACAGTTTACAACCAAACGACTCATTTCTTTTACAATAATATGAACAAATTAAAAACATTTAAGTTATATTATAAAACACAATAGATAAAATGCTTATTTAAAACGCAGCGGAAAATATAAAAATATTTACAAATACTTATACATCAAAACTCAAGTTTTACAAAACATAAAACTATATATACATGTTTGGCAGTATGTCTTTGATCTTTAAGCTCCACTATCAACACGTCAAAATCTAGACTCTACTCGGCCTAGAGGAACTCTCCGGTTCTTCCCTGTTACCTGCGCGATGAACCACAATCGCGCTAAGCCTACGGCTTAGTGGTACAAACTATAATAATATAATACTATAATGAAATGCAAATGTCCTAATTTCAAACATATGAACAATTCTAAAGAATCTCATTATTTATTTATTTCATTTTTCATAAATAACATTGAAAACAAAGACAGACATGGGCCCATAAGACACTAATATGTTTTTCAAAGTTCAGAGTTACTGCTTTGGTCCATAATCACAATCATCAAGCCTGTAGGCGATACACATATATATCTCTATCCATGGATAAGGTAACAGACCCAGTCTCTTGGACCTCAACCCGGCTAAACTCAAGGAGATCCTCAACCCGGCAAGACTGTTACCATTTTTGAGGCTTACGACCCAGTCTTTTCACCCCAAAAACATCATATTTCACATTATTCAACTAGAATCGGCTTACGACCCGGTCTTTTCACCTATCCAGTACTTTATAGGCATGCTGCCAAATGCAGAACTCTGAAGGTTGAATAACACATTAGACACAAAATCTTTTAATTTATATCTTTATACATTTCTTTCTCAATTCATTTCTCATTTCATTCTCATAATCAAAATAGGCAACCATGCCTCAATCATCTCATTTGCATCATTATAGCCAACAACCATGGCTTCATATCTCATCAAGATAATATACAATATCAATTGCATTAACACCATCATCATAGCCAATCACATTGGTTTCATATCTCATTATATCTCAAATCACATTAAATCAATTCATCATTCAAGTATACACAACCAATTGCATTAACATACCTTTCATATTTCATCAAATGTTTTAACCCTGAAATCAATTGCTTAACATATGTATAATCAAATATGTTAATATCAAATCATGTGAGTATATGCAACAATGTAGTTTGTACTTACCTCAAAACGAACTCACACCAACCTATACACTTCCTCCTTCAAGAATCCTCAACACTTAGGTTAGGGCAATTCAACTTCTTCACAACCTAAACCAAAGGTAATCATACACACTCACTTAAAGATACATATAAGATAATAAAGCTAAGAATCAACTAGGGCAAACTCTACACATGACACGCTCAACAACACGGGCGTGTCCCTGACCGTGCCCTAAACTCACAACACAAAAGCTTTGACACGCTCAGACCCACGGGCGTGTCACTGAACGTGTAGTACATTCTGTCTCACAAAAACATTGACACGTCCAACAACATGGGCGTGTTCATGGCCGTGTCAATCCTTCACCAACACAGTAGCTATGACATGCTCAGTGACATGGGCGTGTCACTGGACGTGTCAATACTTCAACTACACAGAAGCTGTGACACGCTCAGTGACATGGGCGTGTCACTGCTCGTGTCACCCATCCAAGAACACAGAACCATCGACACGCCCAAAGACTTGGCCATGCTCATGGGCATGTCAGGCCAAAAATCCAGATTCCAGCCACCACAACACTTAATCCAACAAATCACTTCCTTTCACCAAAATTCACTTCAAACAAACTTAGCTCAACATACCCAAGAACCATAACAAACTTGCAAAAACACGAAAACAACTAAAAATATACATCCAACACAAATCAAAATCATCACCACAAACCCAAAACACACCCACAACACTTTCTCTTCCAACAAACTTACTCTTTCCTTCAAGCCAACCCCAAAATCCAAAATCACTTGAACCAAACACTCTTAAACATCCCACAATCAAATAAATACATATCAACCACAAACTCAACTCACAAACTCAAAGAAATCAAAGAATCAAGTGGAAAACTTACCAAGGATGAAGAAACTCTTAACTTTCCAACTTGAACACTTGAAAACCTCCTTCAATCTTGAGTTTAGAAGATCAAATCTCTCACTTGCTCTCTTGATTCTTTGCTAGCCGGCCAAAAGGAAAGAAAAGGAAAGAAAGGAAAATGGGTCACGGAGAAAGAAAGAAAGAAAGAAGAAAAGATAGAAAGCAAAGTCAAATCATCTCCTCAAAACCCTCTCCTCCAAGCATTTAATATTAAAATAATCCAAACTAATCTCATCCATTCATAATTTCCTTATTAATAAATTTCATAAATCATAACATAAATATCTCCTTCCATTAACTTTCTTTGACTTTGACTTGGGTATATGTTGTATATATTTTCATATACACAACATATACACTCTCTCTATAATTCTTTTCTCTTTCCAAAGAAACATATACATTAAATCCAATTATAACAATAATACAAAAACTTTTAGGGCACACTTTGGGATATTATAGAATGTGCCTATCTGAAGTGCAATAATTGCTTATAATTGACCATAATTTTTTAATAAAGGATACAAGAATGAAGTAGATACAGTTGTGGAACTTAATTTAATATTGAAATTTGAAATTTTAATTGTTCAAATTATTACATATAAATATCTTAAGAATGTTTAACACATAATGAGACTTATTGTGAAGGAGATTATTCTTGTTGCTTGAGGACAAGCAAGGATATAAGTTTGAGGGAGTTTGATAAAACCATATTGTGCATATATTTTAGTTATTATTCTAGTTATATTTTTATTGTTATCAATTAAATTTGATGTGTTTTTATTGTAAAAGCTTGAATAATTATATTTTTGAAGCTTAGCTTTACAAAATAAGAATTTGACGTGCAAATTGATCAAAATGTGATGAAATATGAAGAAAGTGGAGATGCAAAATGAAAAGGAAGTAAAGTAACTTAGAAGCAGAAAATAAACCATGTCCACAGTGTGCAACTCATTTCCCAAGCCCTTGGATATCACATTAACACTGCCCAGATGAGGAAGAGAAGAAAAAGAAAAGAACAATAGTGAATTAATTTCCATGCCTGTGCTTCTAAATTGCACGGTTCGTACAAATTATATGATGATTGGAATTTCTGAAGTTCATCCTAAAGACAATTTACAATTTCTAAGGAAGAAAAAAGTTTCAGGATCTGCACAAGATATATTCCTAAATAGATTAGAAGTCTCCAAGTCTATCCTAAATTTCTTTTCCTAATAAAATTAGAAGACTTCCAAGACCTTTATATAAGGTAAGCCTCTTTCCAAGATGATCATCCATTATTCTTTCAATAATTCTACATTAGTTCTTCACAAGTTTTTCAGATTTCATTAGAGAGAGAAGCATGTTTAACCTTTAGAGAGATTCAAGATTCAACAATTCTATTTCAATCCAAAGAAGTTTTGTGTTTGTTTATATATATAATGTCTTCAATTATTTTCTAATTTCTTTTCTTCTTTATTTTCCAAGTATGAATAACTAAACCCTAATTTAGGTTTAGACAATTCAATTAGTTATTTTATGGTGAACTTCATGTCTATTTTATTCAATAAATATTCTCTTTTGATTTTTTTTATCTTTATACTTAATGCAATAATTATCTGGCCAACAATTGTTGGATTAAGATATTATATAATCAAGCGAGAGTATAAGCATAATATTAATTCAAAGAGATAATACTCTTAAGAAGTTTTTGCTTAGAGATAAGAAAAACACTTTGGAGGTTGATAAAGGATTCTCACAAATCTTAATTAATTGACTTAATTACTTGGGATCATGAGAGTAGACATAAGGGTTAAGATAAATATTAGTTTTAGTACTTGAGAGAGACTAGAACTTAATTTAAGAGAATCTAACCAATTATAAAAGGGAAAATAAAAATCGAATTGAACCTTTAGAAAATCCATATGTTGGCCAATGTGTGGCAGGAATTGTCCTATGGCGAAGGTCCAAGTGTGGCTTAAAGTCACAGTCAAATGGTGTAGGCACTCGTGTGTGCTGAATGCACTATAAGGCTAATGTATGCAGCTTTCCTAACACCAATTGGTTTTGGGAGAACTGATAGCACCTGAGGTCTTACAAGTTGTATCATAGTTGAGGTCACGGGTTCGATTCCTAGCGGGCGTAATTGCTGAGGAGGAGATTGTTGGCCAAGGTGTGGCAGCAATTGTCCTATGTTGAAAGTCCAAGTGTGGAGCCACATCACAGTCGAATACCATGGGTGCTCGTGTATGCTAAATACACTATAATGATAGGGTATACACCTTTCCTAACACCAATTGATTTTGGGAGAACTGGCAGTGCCTGAGATCCTACACAGTAAATAACCATTTGAAGCCAAGACCTAAGTTAAAATATATAAATATAAGTCAAAACCTACTAGATCTAGTTTTAGCTTTTTTTTAGTTAGTTTACTTTAAAATTAAATTTTTTCTTTTCATTCAAAATAAAAAAACAATTTTATTGTTTGTATAATACCCCAACCTAAATAGAATTTTGAATGATAGTATTATAAATTATTAATCTAAATAAGTTGAATTATGATACCTGTCACATCCGTGATTTTGGAGAAATTAAATAAGTAATTGGAGATATAAAAGTTGTATAAACTCAATATATATCTAGAGTATATATAACATATACATATGGTATATTAATTGTATATGTTGGATTAATATATTACATACTTAATAAATTTAATACACATATAAGGTACATTTGATGTGTATATAAGATACACATTACTTGTGCATATGTGTAATATCCCAAATTTTTGAAAATTTTTAATTTTTGAAAATTTGATAAAATAAATTATAATTTAAATGGATAAATTAAAATAATGGCTTCAAATAAAAAAGGAAGGGATTTTAAATGAAAAGGTGGAATATATATGTGATATATATGTAAAATATATACAACATATAAAAGTCAGCACTTTTTAAAAGAAAAGTTAAAATAAAAGGGTATTTTGGTAATTAAATCTTAGAAATTCAAAATTTATAAAATAATTCAAAAATAAATTATTTTTGAATGGAAGAGGGATTTTGGACATTTAATTTATTAAATAAATAAATAAATAATTAATTATTAAATTATTTTAATATATATATGGTTATAAATAAAGATGAAAGAAAAGAAAAAAATAAAAAGCCATTTTCATCATCTTCTTCTTCCTACTTGGCTGAACCTCCATTGTTGTGGAGCCAAGGATTTTGCTTCTTCCATACTCAACAAATTGAAGGATTTCAAGTATTCAAAGTGGATTTTTGGTGATTTCCACCAAAATTAGTAAGTTTTCAACTTCTTTATTTGGATTTCATGAAAGTTTGAATATGTGTGTTTTGGGTTTTTGAAGTTCTAAGATTTAATTATTTGTTTGGGTATGGATGAAGTTATTTTAAGTGATTAACATTGATTTTAAGGTTGGATTAAAGAAATGGTTAAGTTTGAGTTAAGTTGGTTGAAGAGAGAGAATTTAGGGTTATAGAGCATTTGGATTTTTGAAATCATGAGTTTTAATTGTGTAAATTGGTTCCAAATGTATTGTTTTGATGCATAAACTAGGATTTTAAAATCAAATGATCGATTTTGTTAAGTTTGGATAGAGTTTGAAGATGGTAGTATTGATTTAGGGTTTTAGAAAAGTGAATTTTCAAAGAATAATTAATTGTTTTATTTTAATACTTAAATCATGTTATTTAATGATATAAGTGGTGGAAATAAGATTGAAATGATAATTGAATTGAGTTGGAATGGAGATCCTTCAGTGGTGAAGGTTATGCCATTTTAGGGTTTTGAACATAAGCATGTGGTTAACTAATATAATTGCTTCAAACATGTTAAAATATGTTTGTAATGATACAAATAAGCTCAAAACAATAATTTAATGGGTTAATATGTATTTGCTAAGTTAAAGTAAGGAAAGACTTAATTTTTGAAATTTTGTAGGAGTGTTGTTAAATAAGGTTTGATGTTGAGAATGCCTTAGAATGTGATATTAAATGATTATTTATGATCACATTAGGTATAGGCATTGAGGGGAAGTAGTTTGGCAAATCCAAGTGATGAAGGGCAACTTGGAAGAGAAGGTTGGTGAGAGTTTTAAGCTTGTTTTGGTTGCTATTTGAGGTAAGTACAAACTTTGAGTACATTGGTTATGTTTGCATGACATTTAGGTTTAAAACATTTTGGTTGGAAAATGTGTTAAGCTACTTGATACATTAGTTATGTTTGAATAATGAGCTATGACATTTGTAATGTCATATATGTGTTAAATGCATTGTGAAAAGCCATTGATAATGGCTAAATTGTGTAAAGTGTGAAGTATGTTAATTATGTGGAAATACCCAAAGTAATTGTGTAATGTGTTGTGAATGCAAAAAAAATGTGGTATAATGTAATGAGATATGTGGAAATATAATGAAATGAATTGATATTGATATAAAAAAAATGAGAAAAGTGAGAAAAATGAGAAAAGTGAGAAAAAAAATGAGAAAATAAGGCAATGTGCCTATTTTGATTATGTGACAATGAAAAAGAGATTGATAATGAGAAATATGAATAAATTGTGTGACTAGTATGTTATCAATCAGAGTTCTGTATTTGACGGCATGCCTATGATTGCCTACGGGCTAGACACTGGGCGTCATTGTGAAAATATTTTTGAGAATGACCGGGTCGTAAGCCTCAAAAACAAATCTTTGAAGCTAGGCTGGGTGAAATGACCAGGTCGTAAGCTCAGACCTAGTTGGATTATTACATAGATATATTGCCTACGATGCTAGACACATGGTGTCATTATAGACCAAAACAGTAACTCTGAAATTTGAATAGCATATTAGTTATCTTTGAGCCCATGTTTGTGTTTGTTTTGTGGATGGTGAAATATTTGAAAGGTATGAGAAAATGAAATGATGTGATGCTCATGAGCATTGTGCATTGGCATTGCATTTGAGTTTTATTGTTATTACTAAAGTTTGTACCACTAGGCTTTGGCTTAGCGCGATTGTAATTTGTCGTGCAGGTGACATGAATGTTTTGGTATAGTCGAAGAGTTCTACTAGACCTGGTTGGGTCTAGGTTTGTATTTATTGAGCTTGAAGAGTTGTTTTTGGGTACATCAAGATCAGAACCAGTTGTCAGCATGTACATATTTGATATTATAGTATATTTTGATATTATGTATGTTATGATATGTTTTTGAAGTATATATTGTAAATTGTAAAGAATGTTTTGAATAATTTGTTTAAGATGGGATCTTATATGTGTTGTTGATATATATACCTATATATAAGTATTCTGAGAAAATATGGAGAAATTAAGAAGTATTGCTGAAATGGTGAATTGATTTTACTGGGAGTGCTTATTTTATACAGGTTGTGTTTTGCTGAATTTTGGAAACGTCTAAATTACAGGCAAAATTCTGGCGAATTTTTCCTAGAGATTTTCATATAAAATGTTATTTCGGGTTACTATAGCAAGTAAAGAATATTTATATACTATTTAATTTTATATATTTAGTATTTAAAATTTTAAAACAGAAATGTGAAAAATTTTATTAAACAGGTTTGTGACATTTTTGTACCGTATATGCGTATTTTACATATGCTAAAAATATATATTGTACGTATATAGGGTATAAGGGTGTTACATTTATTTTCGTATCTGAGCCTATATTTGAGGTTCTCGACCTAGGTGGATTGTTAGAGAGAGAAAATTTGGATTTTAAAAAAAATGGGTTTCAATTATGATACATGCATTGGCGCTGGCAATTTATTTGATCCCTGATGTGGCAATGTCCATTTGATATAATGGATATGAGTTGAGATGACGTCTGGGTTATATAGATCAGAGTGGCACAATAGAAGCGTCATTCTGGACCTTATGGATTAAGAATTTTTGAAACTTCTATTCAAAATTAAGGTTCATAGTTGATTGAATTGATAAATAAGTGAAATTTAGAAAAAAAATAATCCAGAAAATGATTTAAGATGTGAAATAAAAAGTTTGAGAAACGGGCAAGATAGATACAGAAAATTTTATGTGTGTTGCAACGTGATATTATTCGAATATTTGGATAAATCTAAAAATTTTGGATAAGTTTGAAAATTTAAAGGAAAGTTATTCTATATGTTAGAATCCAATGAATATAAAAAAAAAATTGGATAACCGGGTGCTCCTAGAGGAATTATTAAAGAGACAAATTTTGTGGGTTTGGAAGATTAAATTTTAAATATAGTAAATCAACTTGGAAAAAAAATCTAAAATTTGAAGTATAAATTCATACATGTGTCAAGTGCACATGGCTCAAATTTTACAAGTTTTTATAAAGAATTGGTAAGGACTATAAAAATTGAAAGTGAGATTGACATGAAACTAAGGAAGTCATACAACTTTGTGTACATGAAGAATAAATAAATTTCATGAGACAAATGAATAAGAAAAATTATGAAAATTTATATATAGACGGGTAGAAGTATGAAGATGGAAAATGAGGTTTTTAATAATTTAGAACAAAGAGTTCATAATTAAAATAAAATCAAAGAGGGAAATGGTAAGTGATAGTGAATTATTTATTATGAAAAAAAAATGATGCATGATTTAGGGATTAAGTATGTTAAATTAGGATATCTAAATGGATGAGATTTGGCGAGGTTCATGTTGTTGGTTGCATTATATGGAATTTGAATTTTTGAAATGGGTTTATATAATTGTGAAAGTGATGTGTTTTGATGTTATATTAATATAAAAATAATATTTATAAAGTTAGCTCTTGAAAATGAGATTAATAGAATGAAGTTTAAGTAAAGTAGTAAATTGAAAATTTAGAGTTGTAAGGGAATTTTGATGAAGATTGTTTAGATATTGATAGTTTAATGTTTAATAAGCATGAGAGTAATTTTGAATGAGTAATATTATTTATGAAAGTACTAACTAAGGTGTAATGTGGTTGATAATAAAGAAATTTTTTATGAAATAAAGGGAAATGACTAAGCAAGTAAAAATGAGTTACTTTAGGTAATTGAATTGGAAATGATGAAAATGGATAAGAAGGGTATAATAATTGCAAAAAAAAAAAATGAATGAAATTTTTTATAAGAGATTGATTAGAAATGGAGTAATAAATGGAAATTGTGTAAAATTAGCATATGAACGAATGTGTATATGTAAGAGATGTTAATGATAATATTGTTGAAACATGAGTTAGGCTAATGATGATCAAGTGATCAAAAGTAAATTGCTTTGAAATAGAGCTGAAATGTGTTAACTCTTCATGTAGTAAGAGTTTAAAGAACTAATATGTGATTTTAAAATGCCACGGGTGTGTGACCATTAAGATATGGGTATAGTTTCGAGATAAGAGCTGTTTGCGAAAGAATTATAGTGAAGGCGGTGTTTATATGTAACCCACAGACGTGGGCTTAAGATGATACAATTGTGATATATATTGAGTGAAATTGATAGTTTTTGTTTGATGAGATACAAGCAAGATTTATGGCTGGTATAGTTGGACTCATAACCTTGTGTAGAAATTTATCTATGACCATGGATAGTGTGGAAACATAAGAGAATTGTAAAAATATGATAAGCGATAAATGATGTGTAAGAAAAGTGATTTTTGTAAATATGGCAACTATAAGAAATGTGAGAAAAGGATAAATGAAAGGAATTATGAAATGTGAGTAAGAGCTGTATTTAATGTGTTTGAAAGTGGAATAAAATGAATAAGTTGATGAAAATGATGCTTAAAGTGAATGAGATTAGGGAAGATGAATATTATCTCTAATGATGAATTCGAAAAGAATTAAGATTTGAGAATAAATTTGACCTAATAGGATTAGGTCATTAATTAAAAACAGATTGATGAATTTAAAATAGATTAAAAATTGGTCAGAATAGAATAAGGCTGTGATGGTTATATTGTGATAGTTAGATCAATTGATCTGAAATGTAATAAGTTTACAAGTATTTATTGAAATTCAATGTGAGTAGTTATATTAAGAATATGCAAGCTATATGATAATGTGCATAGTACAACGTTCTGATATGTATATGCACATGAAAGGAGCTAAGTTATGTTAGATTCAAATAATTATAAGAGAAAAATGTTAGTTATAGTATAATTAGAATGAATCTTACTAAGGAAATAAGATTTTGTTGTTGTATAATGGTGATATTAAATTAATATGTAGTAATTATATAAAGAGTAAGATCAAAGTGAAGGTGTGTAAAATTATGGTGTTAAGATATAAGTTATTAACATTTGAACTTAATGTTATGAGAATATATTTTTAAGATAATGAAGTGATCAAATATCTTGAGTGTAATAGATGTGTGGTATATATATATAGTAAAGAGATGAACTAATTTTATCTAATGACAATTTGATTGATGATATGATAATCTATTGTGATTGTTTGAGTAAACAGACAGTATAATGATGAGTTATGGAATGGTAAAAAGGTATTTGAGAATGAACCTAAGGGGGAGAATAGAAATTATGTAATTTGATGAAATAATGATTTGATGAGATAATTAATTTAATATGAGATTTTATGATTTTATTTTATTTAGATGATTTATTACCATACTGGATAATTTCGAGGACGAAATTATTTAAGGGGGAGAAAATTATCACATCAGTGATTTTGGAGAAATTAAATAAGTAATTGAAGATATAAAAGTTGTATATACTCAATATATATATCTAGAGTATATATAACATATACATATGGCATATTAATTGTATATGTTGGATTAATACATTCCATACTTAATATATTTAATACACATATAAGGTACATTTGATGTGTATATAAGATACACATTACTTGTGCATATGTGTAATATCCCAAATTTTTGAAAATTTTTAATTTTTAAAAATTTGATAAAATAAATTATAATTTAAATGGATAAATTAAAATAATGGTTTTAAATGAAAAATGAAGGCATTTTAAATGAAAAAGTGAAATATATATGTGATATATATGTAAAATATATACAACATATAAAAGTCAATACTTTTTAAAAGAAAATTCAAAGTAAAAGGGTATTTTGGTAATTAAATCTTAGAAATTTAAAATTTATAAAATAATTCAAAAATAAATTATTTTTGAATGGAAGAGGGATTTTGGACTTTTAATTTATTAAATAAATAATTAAAAAATTAATTATTAAATTATTTTAATATATATATATGGTTATAAATAAAGATGAAAGAAAAGAAAAAAATAAAAAGCCATTTTCATCATCTTCTTCTTCCTCCTTGGCCGAACCTCCATTGTTGTGGAGCCAAGGATTTTGCTTCTTCCATACTCCACAAATTGAAGGATTTCAAGTATTCAAAGTGGATTTTTGGTGATTTCCACCAAAATTAGTAAGTTTTCAACTTCTTTATTTGGATTTCATGAAAGTTTGAATATGTGTGTTATGGATTTTTGAAGTTCTAAGATTTAATTGTCTATTTGGGTATGGATGAAATTATTTTAAGTGATTAATAATGATTTTAAGGTTGGATTAAAGAAATGGTTAAGTTTGAGTTAAGTTGGTTGAAGAGAGAGAATTTAGGGTTGTGGAACATTTGGATTTTTGAAATCATGAGTTTTAATTGCATAAATTGGTTCCAAATGTGTTGTTTTGATGCATAAACAAGGATTTTAAAATCAAATGATGGATTTAGTTAAGTTTGGATAGAGTTTGAAGATGGTAGTGTTGATTTTGGGTTTTGGAAAAGTGAATTTTCAAAGATTGATTAATTGTTTGATTTTAATGCTTAAATCATGTTATTTAATGATATAAGTGGTGGAAATAAGATTGAAATGATAATTGGATTGAGTTGGAATGGGATCCTTGAATGGTGAAGGTTATGCCATTTTAGGATTTTGAATATAAGCATGTGGTTAATTAATATAATTTTTTCAAACGTGTTAAAATTTGTTTGTAATGATATAAATAAACTCAAATTAATAATTTAATGGGTTAATATGGATTTGCTAAGTTAAAGTAAAGAAAGACTTAATTTTTGAAATTTTGCATGAGTGTTGTTAAATTAAGGTTTGATGTTGAGAATGCCTTAGAATGTGATATTAAATGATTATTTATGATCACATTTGGTATATGCATTGAGAGGAAGTAGTTTGGCCAATCCAAGTGTTGAAGGGCAACTTGGAGGAGAAGGTTGGTTAGAGTTTTAAGCTTGTTTTGGTTGCTATTTGAGGTAAGTACAAACTTTGAGTACATTGGTTATGTTTGCATGACATTTGGGCTTAAAACATTTTGATTGAAAAATGTGTTAAGCTACTTGATACATTGGTTATGTTTGCATGACATTTGGGCTTAAAACATTTTGGTTGAAAAATGTCTAAAGCTACTTGATACATTGGTTATGTTTGAATAATGTGCTATGACATTTGTAATGTCATATATGTGTTAAATGTATTGTGAAAAGTCATTGATAATGGCTAAATTATGTAAAGTATTAAGTAAGTGAATTATGTGGAAATACCCAAAGTAATTGGGTAATGTGTTGTGAATGCAAAAAAAAAAATGGTATAATGTAATGAGATATGTGAAAATATAATGAAATGAATTGATATTGATATAAAAAAAATGAGAACAGTGAGAAAAGTGAGAAAAAATAATAAAATAAGGCAATGTGCCTATTTTGATTATGTGACAATGAAAAAGAGATTGATAATGAGAAATATGAATAAATTGTTTGCCTTGTATGTTATTCAATTTTTGGAGTTCTGTGTTTGGCGGCTTGCCTATGATTGCATATGGGCTAGACGCTGGGCGTCATTGTGAAAATGTTTTTGAGGTGAAATGACCGGGTCGTAAGCCTCAAAAATAAATCTTTGAAGCTAGGCTGGGTGAAATGACCTGGTCGTAAGCTCAGACCTAGTTGGATTATTACATGGATATATTGCCTACGGGGCTAGACACATGGTGTCATTATAGACCAAAACAGTAACTCTGAAATTTGAATAGCATATTAGTTATCTTTGGGCCCAAGTTTGTGTTTATTTTTATATG
The DNA here is from genome assembly GCA_947685225.1 of Garcia nutans. NCBI lineage: Eukaryota > Viridiplantae > Streptophyta > Magnoliopsida > Malpighiales > Euphorbiaceae > Garcia > Garcia nutans. The sequence goes on from CANTUV010000059.1 coordinate 35,625,961, forward strand.
ATTGGTGGATTGTAAAATATTTGCAAGGTATGAGAAAATGGAATGATGTGATGTTCATGAGCATTGTGCATTGGCATTGCATTTGAGTTTTATTGTTATTACCAAAGTTTGTACCACTAGGCTTCGGTTTAAAGCGATTGTAATTCGTCGCGTAGGTGACATGGACATTTTTGGTAGAGCCGTAGAGTTCTACTAGACCTGGTCGAGTCTAGGTTTGTATTTATTGAGCATGAAGAGTTGTTTTTTGGTACATCAAGATCATAACCAGTTGCCAACATGTACATATTTGATATTATAGTATCTTTTGATATTATGTATATTATGATATGTTTTTGAAGTATATATTGTAAATTATAAAGAATGTTTTGAATAGTTTGTTTAAGATGGGATCTTATATGTGTTGTTGATATATATACCTATATATAAGTATTTTGAGAAAATATGGAGAAATTGAGAAGTATTGGTGAAATGGTGAATTGATTTTATTAGGAGTGTTTATTTTATGCAGGTTGTGTTTTGCTGAATTTTGAGAATATCCAAATTTCAGACAAAACTCTGGCAAATTTTTTTCAGAGATTTTCATATAAAATGTTATTTCGGGTTACTTTAGCAAGTAAAGAATATTTATATACTATTTAATTTTATATATTTAGTATTTGAAATTTTAAAACAGAAATGTGAAAATTTTTATTAAACCGGTCTGTGATATTTTTGTACCGTATATGCGTATTTTACATATGCTGAAAATATATATTGTATGTATATAGGGTATAAGGGTGTTACAAAACCAAAGGGATAGAATATAAAAAGTTAATTTTTTATAGTGATAATTGAGCCAAGAATTAAAATTATCATTAACAATTAAAAATCAGGCTAATTTATAATTAAATATTAAGCTAACTTAATATTTAAAAAATCAATTAGGAGTTTAAATTTTGGTATAGAATACACGTGTTCTTTGCTAATTTAGCAATCTGAGTTAGTCCCATTTGTTAAGTTATGAATGTAACATGCAATGTACTAGGAACACACAATACAACCCACTTGCCAAAATATTAGATTAATAAAATACACATTCTAAGCTTGTCTTCCAATCTTGAAACGTGTAAAAGAGATAGATACAAATGGAATGATAATGACGGGAATTATAGGTAATATTTATGAGGAAAAAGAATTAGTATGTGTCAAACTATTAATTTCACTCTTTTGAACGTGTAAGAAATTTAAAGAAATAATGGAACTTGACAAAAGTTCCATAACAAAGTTAACAAAGCCATGTGTAACCACATTTGTCAAAAGTTGGCATGAAGGGAGGCATGTGGCAGAAGGAAAATTTAAAGAAATGACAAGTATTGAAGATGTATAAGAGAACAATTGAATTTTTTTTATTTGTTCTTTCTTTCCTTCTCTAAACGTGAAAAAAAATTGGTTTGTAAAAATGAAACTTTAAGCTTCTAAATAGAATAATCAATACACAAATGAAATAAGAGTTGGCTGAACTAGTTAAACAACCAAAAGAAAAACAAAATTTGAATCGACAAGGACAAAGGGTTTTGCATCAAAAGATGGAGATTGGCTTGGTTGAACGAGCATATGAAGCTAAGGTTCTTTAAGATTAATGTCTTGATTAAAAAGGTGTTCCAAAGATCCTTAATTTAAAAGCTTTAGAAAGATTTTATAATTAGAAACTCACTTGTAAATTAAGGCTTATAATTGTTTTAATTGATAAATAAGTTAAATTTGGGATTTGATTTAAAGTTTGAAATAAAAGCAAGAAATATGAGTATAATAGTTACATGAATTTCTGTTTATGTTATGTAAAGTGATTTTGTCCGAATTTAAAGACTAATTTAGAGAGGTTCAATGAGCATTAAATTTTTTTTGACAGTTTATCTTTGTGTTAATAGTTGGTTCATAAAATTTCATAATTTTGTAAAGATGATTTACTATGAAATAAAAATAGACGAACACAAGCTGTCATAACTGTGCTAGTACAATAAGAATTTTAGGGAAAACTCAATTAGAAACCATAATAAAATAACCCATAATTTTCTGAAATTTTAATCACAAGCTTACATGTAAGTGTGAAACATATGGTAAATATTTCATAAGTTTTATTTAAATTTTAATTATGAAAATAAATTCAAAATTTGATACTGCCAGAGCCATAACTGAAAAACCAGAATCTTTAGAGTTAGATAAATATAACTTGAAAATAGAATAAATGAATTCATAAAATTATGAAATTTTAGATATGATATCCTATATATTTATGAGTTATGTGCCAAAAATTTCATGAATTATGATTAAGGTTTGGTACCTAAACAAAGTGGGTAAACATGCATTAATAGAGAAAGTGTTATGGGAAAAGAATTTTTATTTTTGAAATGCCTAAATTTTTAGATATAGTAAAGGAGTCTAGAAAAATCTGAAAATTTAAACATAATTGTATATATATTTATAAAATTATGTTTAGAGTCCTATAATTTTTAATGAAGATTTGATACTAAAGGAAAATTGGGAAAATGAGACTGCCATAGAAATTATGAATCTGGCATATTTGAAGAGTTAAGGAATAAATTAAATTTTATTTAGCAAATGGATGAAGTAAATTATAAAAATTTACAATTAGATCTGTAGATGTTTAAGAATGAATCTGGAGTTTTAAAGAATTTTTTTAATCAAGGTTTATAAAAGATAAAATTAAGAATTTGTTTATGGTAATTAATTTTTACTATGCAAGTATATTTAATAGCTTTACTAAAGAAAATATAGCTTGATTAAACAAAGATTTTACGATTTATTATGAGAAATTACAAGTTAAATTGTAATATTTACTATAATCATATGACAATATTGATTATTTTTTTAATGTGAATTTTCATAGATAATTTATAACTATCAACGTTCCATAATTATTTTTTATTTCTACCAAGGAAAGTAATTATGAAAATGACTAAATTATTATCAATTGAGTTACTATTCTTAAAATAAGTTTTTTAGAATAATTTGGTGATTTTATATAAAGCATATCTAAATTTTAAAAATGAGTTATTATTATTTTAAAAGAATTTCAAGATGAAATTTTAAGATATTTGAAATTATAAAATTATGGTATAAATATATATTTTCTAAACATATATATATACAATATATATACATGTATGTTTATGTAATTAAAGTTTTAAGATAAAAATCTAAAAAAAAAAAATAAATACAGGAGAATTAATTATAATTTACCAAGTAAGGTATGTGCTGAGGTTGAAGGAGATAGTTAAGACTAAGAATTTTAAAAGAAATAAATGAAGTAAGAGTGAAAACTGTATATATATGTGATGGCTTAGATTTATATTCCCTATAGGAATTTTTAGGAAGTAATGGTTCATTTAAATTAAATATAATAATTAAAAGATTAGGATAAATAGAGTAATACATTGAGATACAAGGAAGTACACTCTTGGGATAGTGGTTATATTTGATAAGCAATATGATTACAAAAGATTAAGTGATAATATAATGGAATCTAATTAATTGAGATCAATTAGCTTGTAGAAAGAAGTGTTAATATAGAGTATCTAAATAATTAATAAGTAAAGAAATGAATGGTGATTAATGTTGTTATTGTTAAGTGTTATTGTAAAAATAGTTACCATTAGTTGAACTAATTGAGAACAAACAATTAAGAAAATATTATTATCTATGTCATTAGGATAAGAAATCCTAAACAAAGAATAAGATACATAGCTCTATATGAAAAAAAAAACTAGTATAATAAATATATCCCACAATGGAGTCATATCGTATTAGTAAATGAATCAATAAATAAGTAATATATTAAGTTAAGAATAAAAGAATTAGTTTCTAAATAATTTGGGAATTTTATTCGAAAGAATAAAATATTAAAGGTAAATAACTCTTCCTTTTAATTATGTTTTCTGAATAAATAAAAAATTTTATTATGAGGAGCAAAATACTAACAATAAACAATTACATATAAGCATTTTCAATATATTTTCTAAATAAATATGCTCTGTTGTGATTAGCCTTTTGGGAAAAGTCTTCTAAGACTAACCTGATGACTTAGCATGATTTCTTAGTATTCATATTGGTAAAGCCTAACTCTAGTGGGGGTTGAACCATTAGGCAGTGTACACTGGTGTCCTAAAATGGCACAAGGAGAAAGTTGCCACCCTAAATACTGTGGCCCTCGACCTATCTGTTGTGGTCTCTAATATATGGTCTTTGACCTATCTTTTCTGATCTATCATATGAACACCTTTTTTTAAAAAATGAATTCTATATTATGCAATAATATGAATAATATTATTTCTGTTATGTTCTTATTTATATTAAGTTTTAAATAAACTCAGTTTATCCTTTATTTGTCTAAACTTTTATTTCGAAATTTCCTATGCCACTCTTGTTGCAATTACATTTCTTAATCCTAAAGGAAACACTTAGGAAAGAAATGATAATCTAATTTGTATTTACCATAGGACATGTAAGCATAAAAAGAAACTATAAGGAAAAAATGAATGAATATTAGAATTTAGAAGTTAAACATAGAATCAATACTATAGAAATTAAATTAAATAATAATTAGGAAATCATTTAAGGATAGCTAAAGTTCAACATAGATTAAACTAGATAAATTTAAAAATAATTTCAACTAGTAAAATAAGTACTCTAAGAATAAAAGTAATCTATGGAATAATGAAAGAATTTTTAAAATATGCAAGGGATTCTGAATGAATATTTGTAATATAACTCCAAAAGTACAAGAAGCTACCTATAATAAGCTACTAATCACTTAAAGTGGGAATTAAAGCAAACATAACAAGCTTGAACACTTACTGAGTTGCAGCTCACCCTTTGCTTCGTTATTATTTTTAGTGTTGTTTTACAGGTAATGCAACTCTGGTGAAGGCAATGGTATGGTATCTAAAAGTAGCAAAAGCAAAGGAGAAGACAGTTATGAAAAATTCTAGTTAGATGTATTGGAAGGAAAATGTATATTGACAAGATGTTTGTATCTGCAAAATATATAATTAAAAAGGAAAAGAAAATCTTAGTGAAGTTCTACTTTTAATCTATTTTGAATTTGGGTTCTATGAGGTTTCGACACGTTATACTAATCCGAACCCTAGAACGGTCGCACCTCTGAAATCAAGTTGTGATAGTTTGGTGCTTAGGATTGCCCTTCCTCATGAGAATGATAGTCATTCACTACTATATTACTTGTTCAATGACCTGTGTACTTGCAATTAGCTAGGTTAGGCCCTAACAAATGTTGAATTTTGTGTTGTCAGGGCCAGGTTAATAGTAAAGCCCTTGCTTTAGGCCCCTAAAATTTTTAGTTAATATCACCTTTTTTTTAATTAAACTATGCATGATTATTGATTCCTAAAAATAAGGGATTTAATTATGAACTCCTTAATTGCTAATCAATGCATAGTTAAGCATCTTAGAAATAAGAAATTAGATTTTGACCTTCCTAATTTCTTGCTAAGCAATTCTTTTTTCCTTTTTTAATTATTGCTCCAAAAAAATAAATGATATGGCATATGAACGGTTACCTTCCTAATTCATAGGCATTATTCTATGCACTTTTTTTTTATTAATAATTTGCACATAAATTAAAATGAATATGATTACAATTTTAAAAAAATGGAATCGCACAAATTGGAATTCAGACATGCCCGAATGGGCCTAGCCCTGCTTGAACAGTCCCAAAAAATCATTGATTCTAGACATGATAAAAAATTCTCAAAATTTCCCCTAAATGAAATCCCACATGATAACAAATCCAATGCAACTTGAATCGCGTGAATCGGAGGTCAAATGGGCCCGAAATGAAAAAAAAAAAGTCACGCCACGCGGCAGGCCATAGCGGGTGTGAACCATCCCATGGCCTGCAGCTGTTGCCCATCTGATGCATGTGAGGCTAATGCATAAGTTTTCTTTAACTATTAAGGAGTTTCTTTTAAGTTGATTTTTTAATGATTATTGGAGAAATTGTTTAAATGTAATTGAGTGAAGTTATTTGATATAAAAGTGATAATTCTAAACTTATAGTATTGATTGGATAGGGCTGGTTAGGATGTAGAGATGAGAAGTGGAAGTTACAGTTTTGGCAAGGGTTATAGTTAATTTGGGATTAGGTGTGGTTTAATGAGTTCAAGTGTGTTATAAGTGTTTCTAATATTGTATCTAAACTTATAATTTGATTAGAAGTGAAGTGAAGTAATTGTGTGAAATCAAAGGATTGAAAAAGTGGAAGGTTTTTGTGAAGTAGACTTGTAAAGGAGTTATCTTTTCATTTTGAACTTTAAAAAGGTTAGTACATACTTTGGTAATGGTTGTCTTTGCTTGTGCTTTGCATTGTTTATGTTTAATGCATGTGTTAGTATGGTTTTAACGAGCCATGAGAATGGCTTTAAAGGGATAATGGCCGTGGGCTCTATATTGTTTTTGTTTGTGTAAAATTTATGGAGAAGTAGTGTTGAATTGAATGCCATGGGCATGGCATTGAAATGCCATGGTCGTGATATTGTTCACATGAGATGGGAAGTAGTGTTTCTTAAGACACTGGCATGGCATTTTAGAGCCAAGGCCGTGTGCTCATTTCATGTGTTAGACAAAAGTATTTTAGAGTACATGGGCATGGCCTTCATGTAGGCACAACCATGGCTTTTGGTTTTGAAGAAGGGTTGTTTGTGATGTTGATAACTATGAAATACGATATGAATGATGATAATATGAAAAGACATGATGCATATTTGAATTATCTAATGATGATGTGTGAAAAGCATGATGAGAAAAATGAAATGGGAAAAGTTATGAAATGATAAATGAGTATTATGTGTGTGCCTTATACTTTAACTAGTTCAAAAAAAATTGGCTTTGGTAATTTGGCATGCCATACATTATGGGGTGAGACACTAGGTCTTATAGAAAGAAAGCTACACTCTTGATTGAGACACATTGGGTGTCATAGATATAATTACGGTGTGGATGAGATACTAGGTGTCACACATAAATATTTATGTCCACTAGCGAGACACATTGGTGTCACTATTGTTGAGATAGGCCAAGGCAACATTTCTAGAACTAGATTAATGTATAAGGATAATAGGGCCCATTGCATGATTGGTGTTTATATGTTGTTAATTAAATAAAGATATTATTGATATGACAATAGCATGATGCATATTTACGCTATCTTGGCTATATACATGTTGTTATTATCACTGTATATACCACTGAGTGATTAGCTTAGTGTGATTTGTTTATCCTACAGATGACATGACAGAGGCTGAGAGCCCTTCTGGACTAGTACAGGTCTAGTTAGTTGGATTTGTACTTAAAGCTCCACTATTTCCTCTAGACTAGATCTTTTGGCATTTCATGTAAATATTTCATTTTGTTAGTTATTTTATCAATATGTATATTTTGGAATGATGTTGAAATGATGTTGAAATGATGTAACATCATATAAATCAACACCTGATTTTGTGATTTAAATAACTATAGTTTCTTTATAAATATGTTTATGCTCTTCTAAGTTTGAATTATGAGCTAAATTGTTTTTCTTATAAAATGAGTAAGACTTTATGAAACACAAGATAGTGACACTCTTATGTTTTATTTGCATATTTTATATACTCAAGGGAGTGTAAAATAAATATAAGTAGAGTATAAGGGTGTTATATTTATTTTGGTATTAGAGCCTAGGTTTGAGGTTCTCGACCTAAGTGGATTTTAAAATAGAGAAAAAGGAGATTTAAAGTATTATACATGCATATACATTGGCTTTTGAACTGGTCTTTGATATGGCAATATTTGTGTAACATCCTAAAATTTTTGAAAATTTCTAATTTTTAGAAAAATTGGATAAAATAAATTATAATTTAAAAGGATAAATTAAATTAATAGTTTTAAATGAAAAATGAAGGGATTTTAAATGAAAAATTTGAATATATATGTGATATATATGCAAAATATACATAACATATATAAAAGTCAACATTTTAAAAGAAAAGGGTATTTTAGTAATTAAATCTTATAAATTCAAAATTAATAAAATAATTCAAAAATAAATTATTTTTGAATGGAAGAGGGAAATTAGGACTTTTATTTTATTAAAAAAATAATTAAATATTAAATATTAAATTATTTTAATATATATATGTGGTTAAAAAAAAGATGAAAGGAAAAGAATATTAAAAGTCTTCTTCTTCTTCTTCTTCTTCTTCTTCTTCTTCTTCTTCAAAGACGTGTCTTCCATGGGAACTTGAAGACCAAGGATTTTTCTTATTTTATACTCCATAAATTGAAGGAATTAACAAGTTTTAAGTGGATTTTTGGTGATTTCCACCAAGTTTTCATCTCTTTTCTTTGAATTTCTTGGAAATTTGGATTATGTGAGAATTTGAATTTTTATGTAGTATGTTATAATTGTTGGAATTGGTGTGTATGATGTTATTTTGGGTAGTTAACAATGATTCTAAGGTTAGATTGAAGAGATTGGTTAAAGAATGGTGAAGAGAGAATTTACGGTTATGGATTTTTGGAGTTTTGAAAACTATTTTATTAGTTTTTGTCATAGAATTGTATCTTATTTATTATGATTGATTATTGTTTTATTTAGGTATTTTGGTAGCTTTAATATGTTTATTTAGTGTTTTCATCAATTTTGGTAGTTTTAATTTTTTCAGTGTTTATGTCATTTCTGTTCTAGTTTTTAGTTTGGTGTTTATTTGTTGTTGGTTAATGTTTATTTGATTCTTGTTTAAAGTTTGTTTAAGTGTTTATTTTAGGTTAATAAGCAAACATCATCTTAAGGGAAAAACCAAAGACAAGAGAGGAAGGAAAAAGCAAGGAACCAAGTGAGGAAGAAAATAATGGACAGTAGCTGACACACTCAAGGGACACGGCCAAGATTGTGGCCGTGTCCCATACCAAGCCAAGAAGAAGTCCAAAAGATCAGAAGGAGACACACTAAAGGGACACAACCAAGCTTGTGGCCATGTCCCTTCAAATACCTCAGACACCGCCAAGCTCACCTAGGCTTGGCCGTGTCACACACTCAACTCCAAAGAAAGAAAGAAAGAAAGAAAGGAAGAGCCAGTGAGGGACACGGCCAACTGTCTTGGCCGTGTCCCATGGAAATCAAGAGACACGGCCAAGCCAACCTTGGCTTGGCCGTGTCACCTAATGGAAAGTAAGAAAAAGACCATGAAACACGGCCAAGCTCACCCAAACTTGGCCGTGTCACCCTTAATCTCTATAAAATCGTCTGCTTGAAAGAAAGAAAGAGAGGACGGCTAGGGTTTTGAAAGGGAGAAAAGAAAAGAGAAGGATCGAGCAAATATTTTTGGGATGAGGAGAGAGTGATACTCTCCTTGTCCCTTCATCTTCATCCTCCATCTTCATCTTCTCCATCTTCCATTGATAAGATCTTTGAGGTTCTTTGGGATAAGTTGGGTTAACAAGCTCTTGAAGGTTGAAGAAGCTTCATTAAAAGGATTGGTGACTTGAGAAAGCTCCATTCTATTTTCCAAAGGCACAATCAATTGAAGGGTTGGTGACTTGAGAAAGCTCCATTCCATATTGCAAAGGGGAATCAACCATTGAAGAGGGCTTGAGTTCTTCATCAAACATCAAAGTGGAGCTAGGAGGAAGACTAGCAATCCTACTCTTGGCATCTTCACAAGGGGTTTTTCTATTCTCTCTTTTAATTCATTTCTATTGTCGTTGATGTATTAAGAGATTGATATTGCAATTGACAATTTGTATTTGATTTATATTGAGTTGAATGAATGTTTTAAATTGATGATGTTGAGCTAAAAACCCATGCTTAGGGTTTGTAGTATGTTTGATATAATGCTTTGATTTGATATTTCCATTGATGTACCTTGTTGTTGGTTGATTACATTGGATTGTATGCTAGGTTAATAGATTAGCTACCTATTGATCTCTAGATATTGAATGAAGGACCGAGAGGTGAAATTTGATATTGGAATTATGCAATCGACTACCCTATGAATGAATTAGAAATATAAGTTCTAGGGTTTTGTTAATTTGGTGATGTAATATAATTGGCTATTGCTAATTCATGAATGTGAGAACTAATGGATTGGTAATTGACTAATTAAACTTAAGAAACAAATTAATTTACAAGGTAATGTTAATGGATATTTGAGAATTGAGCTTTGATTGAATGGACCTATAACCATAGGCATATTCCCAAGAATCGATTTGATCTTGTACAACCTTCACACACATCAACCCTATGCACGTTAATCTTAGGTTTAAATTGTTCTTTACAATTCCAAACAACAAACTCTCGCTTTTAAATTACTTGCTAATCAAGCTATTATGAACCACACCTTCTTGGGGAAACGACCTTGGGGCGATCACCTTTGCTACAGCTACCTCGTATACTTGCGAGTGACGCTTTGTAGTAGTACTTAATTCGAGCGCAACAAGTTTTTGGCGCCGTTGCCGGGGAAGGTTGTTTAAGTAGTGATAGTTTGATTTTTCTTTACAATTTAATTGTTTGTTTATTTTCTTTTAATTGTTTGTTTGTTTGTTTTTGTTTGATTTTATTTTAATTTAATTATTTGTTTGTTTTCTTTAAGTTGCTAAGTACCTTTTGTAAAGATGCAGTTTTCAAGGCATGAGGGAGTTTCTAATAGGAACGATGAGTCTGAAATGGCATGGAAATTAGCAGAATTGACGAATAAACTTAAGGTGCTAAATGCAAGAGGAAGAGCACCTATGCCACGCCAAGAGATATGTGCAGCATGTGGCAATGCAGGGCATAGTGCAAATACATGCTCATTCGGTTTCGCACGATACCAAGAATGGCGAGAGGAAGAATATGCCTATGAAAGTTTCCAGCAAATGGGTAGAAATGACACATATTCCAATCCTTATAGTCCCAACTGGGGAGGCCAACCAAATTTTTCTTGGAAAAATCAGCAGCACATTCCACCTCCAAATTTTTTTCAACCTTACCAAAGAGACTCTTACTCTCAAGAGCAATATTCAAATCAAAATTACCTTAAGACACCTACACTTGAAGATAGTTTGAATGCCTTCATTCGAATTAGCGCGCAAAATCAAGATAAACTTAAGGAACCCACTTTGGAAGATAGTGTAATATCCCAAAATGTACCCTAGAAGTATTGGAGTAATTATTGTTATTATTGGATTAAGTGTATTTATTTTATTGGAAAGAGAGTTGAGGTTAGAGTAATGTGTATATGTTGTATATATTGTGATATACTTAACATATACAAATATTTATTTGAAGGGTATAAAGGTAATTATTTTGAAATTGAGTTAGTGGATTAAGATGGGTGGATGGTGATGTTTGAGATTATTTTATTTTTTATTTGTGTGGAGGAGAATGTTTTGAGGAGAGAGAGGGTTAATGTTTGACTTTTCTTTCTTTTCCTTTTCTTCCTTCTTCCTCTCTTCTCGTGTCTCTCATTTTCCTTTTCTTCTTCTTTCTTTGCTTTGGATGGCAGCAGCAAGAGAACAAGAGAGAGGGAGAGATTTGACCTTCCAAGCTCAAGATTGAAGAAGTTTTCAAGAGATCAAGGAGGAATCTAAGAGTTTTCTTCATTCTTGGTAAGTTTCCTCTTGATTCCCTTGTTTTCTTTGAGTGTGTTGTGTTTAAGAGTGTTGGGTTTACTTGATCTTTGATTCTTGGGTTGGATTGAAGAAAAGAGTAAGATTGAAAGGAAGAATAAGTTTGTTGGTTAAGATTGAGTTGTGGTTGTGTTTAGAGTTTTTGATGATGTTGTGATTTGGTGTTGGATGTGTATTTTGAGTTGTGTTGGTGTTTTTGCAAGGTTGTTATGGTTTTGGGTGTGTCTAGTTGAGTTTTGTTGAAGTGGAAGATGGTGGAAAATTGTTGTTTGTTGGTTGGATTGTTGTTTTGGCCGGAATCTGGGTTTTTGGCCTGACACGCTCAGGAGCACGTCCAGGTCTTTAGGCGTGTCAATTGTGTTGGATGGCAGTAGGTGTGACACGGCCATTAACACGCCCGTGTTAGTGAGCGTGTCATAGCTACTGTGATTTTGGGGAATTGACACGGCCAGGAACACGTTCATGATGTTGGATGTGTCGATACTTCTGAGAGACAGTAGGTATTACACGCCCAGTGACACGCCCGTGGTCCTGAACGTGTAAATGCTTATGTGTTGTGGAGTTAGGGCACGGTCAGGGACACGCCCGTGTGGGTGAGCGTGTCCAGTTTAGAGTTTGCCCTAATTGATTCTTAGCCTTATGATCTTATGTGAGTTTCCTCATTGTTCTGAATTAGGTTGTGAAGAAGGTGAATTGCCTTAATTATTTGGTGAAGAACTTGTTTAGAGGAAGTGTTTAGAATTGTGTGGATTTCTTTTGAGGTAAGTACAAACCTTGCATTATAACATACATTCATGTGATTTTGGAACTTATACATTTGAGTGTGAATGTACTAAGTAATTTCATTGTATTGTTGATATGTTTGAATAATGTTATGTTTTATACAATATGAACCTCATGAAATGTAATATGGTAAATGTATGTGTTATGAAAATGAAAGATGTGATGATAAGATGATGTGTAAAGCCATTGTGATTGGCTATATTGATTCAAATGAGGCATGTTTGCCTAGTTGATTGTGGAATGAGAAATGAATTGAGAAAAAGATTTATAAAGAGATATATGAAATGGTTGTGTGCCTAATATGTTTATTCAAATTTCAGAGTACTGGTTTTGGTGGCATGCCTATATAAAGGTAACAGTCTAGCCGGGTTGAGGATCTCTTCAATTGAATTGAATTGATGATCCAAGAGACTGGGTCTGTTACACTAAATGAAATGTGAAAATGAAATTTATGAAAAGTAACAGTCTAGCCGGGTTGAGGATCTCCTCGATTAGTCGGGTTGATGGTCCAAGAGACTGGGTCTGTTACTAGTAACAGTCTAGCCGGGTTGAGGATCTCCTCATGTTAATGGGTTGATGGTCCAAGAGACTGGGTCTGTTACACTATCCATGGATAGAGATATGATATATATTGCCTACGGGCTTGATCATTGTGATTATAAACCAAAGCAGTAACTCTGAACTTTGAATATCATATTAAATGCTTGTTGGGCCCATGTGTGTCTATGTTAAATGTGTGAGTAATGGATGATGATACAATTATTGAAATAATGAAATGTAACATCCATAAAATAAAGTGTATTGAGTATGATCTATATTGTTTGAATGTATGACATAGCATAATATCATTATAGTTTGTTCTACTGAGCTGTTGGCTCAGCGCGATTGTGGTTCATCACGCAGGTGACAGGATTGAACTCGAGAGTTCCTCTAGACCTAGTGAGTCTAGGCGTTGAAGAGTTGATTTTTGGACTTAAAGATCAGAGAAGAGCTGCCACTCATGTATATATTTTATATTTGTAACTTTTGATTTTGATGCAAATGTATTGGGAAACATTTGTTATATTTTCCGCTGCGTTTTAAATAAACTTTCTATCAATTTCGTTTTATAAACTCATTTAAAAGTTTTGAATTTGTTCATAGTATATAAGAGTCATGTCATGTGTGTTTTGTAACCGTGACATTTCTATATTCAGTATACGTATATTACGATCGTATTAGCATGCTGTGTACGTATACGGGGTATAGGGGTGTTACAATTGTTTTGGTATCAGAGCTTAGGCTTGAGATTCTCAACCTAGGTAAACTGTAAGAAAAAGGATATTTTGATTTTAAAAGTTGGTTTTGAATAAAATATATATATAGTATTGGCAGTCTCTGATCTTTAATAAGGTGTATTCTGCTATGTTTGCAGATATAGGTTGTAATGGATCCTCATTCACGTCAGTTTGTTGAGGGAAGTGCGGAGAGTGTAGCTCCGGAAGAGAGTAGAGATGAGATTAGAATTGATAGAGCCGGTGAGGCACCTGCTTCTGGGTCAGGGAGACCAGTTGGTGATGAGGTTCCACCAGCTTGGTTCAGGCATATGATGGAAGTGATGAGACAAACACCAGTGCAACCACCGCCACCACCACCTCAGCCTCAAGTACCAGTGAGACAGTATGATAAGTTGAGGAAGTATGGGGCGGAAGATTTTCTAGGCACTATTGATCCAGCTGTAGCTGAGCAGTGGCTTGATAGAGTGCAGAGAGTGTTTATTCAGCTGCAAGCCACGCCTGAAGAAAAATTTGATTATGCTAGGTCATTATTGCAGAAGGATGCATATGACTGGTGGAAAACAGTGCCTCACGCTATGGATGATCCACCTACCTTGTCTTATGCTGACTTTCTCAGAGAGTTTGAGCTGAAGTATACTCCTAGGGAGTATAAAGATGTTAAAAAGATGGAGTTTCTGAGTTTGAAACAAGACCACAGGACAGTAACAGAGTATGAGGTCGAGTTCATCAGATTGAGTCATTATGCTGGAGGTATTATATCTGATGAGATTGACAGATGCAGAAGGTTTGAGGAGGGATTGAGGCCCTCTATTTTGTGTCTTGTGGCTGGTTCCAGATACCAGGATTTCTCCCAGCTTGTTGCTGCAGCTAGGAGTGTAGAGAGAGCCTAGGGCATTGCAGCATCTGCTTCTGAGGAGGAGACTAGAGTGAGAAGGCCCCAGTTTGAGACAGGGTCTTCATCTGTGAAGAGAGGTAGAGGCAGCTTTGTTCCTAGGACCAGCAGGAGTCAGAGGCCAGTTGGTAGGTCAGTGCAGTTTCAAAGACAGAGATCAAGACCTACGGTTTCAGTGACGAGTGCTCCGACTCCAACGGTTCAGAGGTTCACTCCACCTATATGTGCTCAGTGTGGGGGGTCACATAGAGGCGTTTATTGGATGAGTAGGGGACCAGCTGTGTGCTTCAGATGCGGATCCCCTGATCATTTCATTAGAGAATGTCCTGAGGTACAGGAGCAGAGGTCGGTGGATACTGCAGCTTCACGACCTAGTTTTAGCAGAGGAGGTAGAGGAGGCAGAAGTTTTAATAGAGGGGGTCGATCTGGGTTCAGTCAGAGAGGAGGCTCTTCATCTATGGACAGTAGACCAGATGAGGCTGGACCTTCCCAAAGAGTTTATGTGATGCAAAGGCAGCCAGATGCTTCAGCTGTTATTGCTGGTACATTTTCTTTATTTGGCATTTCAGTACTTGCTTTAATTGATCCAGGATCTACTCATTCATACATAAGTGCATCCATTTTGCCTGTGACTGATTTGCATTCTGAGTCCCTAGGATTTGATGTCTTGGTGACAAATCCTTTAGGGCATAGTGTGGTTGTTAGTAAGGTGCACAGAGATAGTGCAGTTGTTGTGCAAGGAGAGGAATTTTCTAGTGATTTGATTGAGATGCCATTTAAAGAGTATGATTTGATTTTGGGCATGGACTTGTTGTCTAGACATGAAGCTGTGGTTGATTGTAAGAAGAAGTGTGTTACTTTGAGAACTAGTGATGATAGAATTGTGATGGTATCTAGCGACCAGAGACAATTTGCATCCTTGTTGATTTCAGCTGTTTCAGCTAGGAAGCTGATTAGAAAAGGGTGTGATGCCTATCTCGCTCATGTTTTGGATACCAGGGTAGAGGGTTCTCAGTTTGATAACATTCCCACAGTAGCTGAGTTTCCAGATGTATTTCCAGAGGAGTTGCCAGGATTGCCTCCTGAGAGAGAGGTAGAGTTTGGTATTGATTTGTTGCCAGGTACCACTCCTATCTCTATTACTCCTTATAGAATGGCACCTGTTGAATTGAGAGAGTTAAAGGTGCAGTTGCAGGAGTTGCTGGATAAAGGATTCATTCGCCCTAGTGTTTCGCCATGGGGAGCTCATGTTTTGTTTGTGTTAGACAAATGATCTTAATTTTGATCCTTGACAACTCAAATGGATGATCTATTTAACTTGTGTTTGAGAAATCTTGTTGCAGGATTAGGTTGCTTCAATTAAAAGTAAACAGAACAATTATAGCGGTCGCACCTCACCTGAATACGACCGCTCCAAGCAATTACAGAATGAAACCTTGTCACAGTAGGTTTCGCGGTCAGAAGTTCGACCTCAGTCGCGACCGCTCATACATAATAGCGACCGTCCTAATATTTGCCCGACCGCTACTCAAGGAACTTAAATCATTACAATCACAGTAAGGTTCGCGGTGACAAGAACGGTGAATGATTCGACCTCGCTTACCACTTTAGCGACCGCCCCATTCAGAGTCGCGACCGCCCAACAATTCAAGAAGAAATTGCTCAAAGAGACAGTAGTGTTCGCGTCCTCAGGTGCGTCCAAAAGTTCGACGCGAGAATGTGAGTTCGACCGCGAAAACCTACCAAGGGCGACCGCGAAGATTCAAATTATGGCGGACATCTCTTTTGCTCTGTCAGAAAGTGACACGTGACATGACCGTTGTAAACCCACTTCAATATTCAAAAAGGGCGACCGCACCTATGCTTGGCGCGACCGTCCCGACAAACAAAGCATGGGCAAGAAACGGTCCGACAAACACAGCATGGACAAGATTCCAGCTGCAGAGCACTAAAATTCGACCGTTGTAGCTTTTTCAAAAGTAGCGACCGTCCCAGGTTAAAAGGACGACCGCGAGAAGCATGAGCGCGACCATCCTTGCATGAAGGGCGACCGCGAAGTGCTTCGGACAGTTTAAGTAAAGAAGGTCTAATCTGCCAAGACATTATTAAAACATCAATAACGGCTAGTAAGACCACATTGGCTATAAATACAATGTTTCCATGAGAAAACAATTAGAGAACATTATTAAGAAAAGATTTTCATAGCCAAGCAACAAATTTCCTTTTGCTTAAACTTGTATTTGAATTGTTATGAATGTTAGGTGTTAGCATTGAAAACACCATTGTATAAGTTTGAGTGTAAGCTTGGGAAACACTTAGGTTGAGAGAGTGAGCCTTGTAAAACTCTTGTTTGGGTTGTAAGTGTGAGCCTTAGAAAAACACTTGTAAAGTTAGGTGTGAACTTGTAAAAACACCAAAGTTGGAAGTGAGCTTGTAAAAACTTCAAAGTCTAGTGGAACCTTAACAAGTTGTTAAGGAAGTGGATGTAGGATTGAAGTAAATCCGAACCACTATAAATCTTGTGTGTTCTTTCTTCCTTCATCACTCAACAATCTTCATATTCCGCACTTCTTGTTTGTTGAGTTTTTTAAATTGTCATTACTTCTTGTGGAAACCAATTCACCCCCCCCCCTCTTGGTTGCCATCTTGGGACAACAATTGGTATCAGAGCCCTGAGATTTCTTAAACTTAATTGTGAAATCTGATCCACAATGGCAACTTCTTCTTCATCAAGCTCTCATGGAAATCTTAACTCTATTCTTAGACCCTACTTTGATGGAACGGATTACTCATACTGGAAACACAAAATGTATTTGTTTCTAGACAGTGAAGGGATTGAACTATGGGATTTCGTGGAAAATGAGTGGAAATCTCCTACTCATGAGGTTGACGGTATTCAAGTTCCACTTCCCAAAGCTCAATGGTCAACTAGCAATATCAGAGATCGATTCAAGAACAATAGAGCTGCTTCCATCTTGATGAACTCCATTTCAAGAGAAGAAGGTGGAAGAGTTCAACATTTAACTTGTGCACATTGTATTTGGAAAACACTTGAAAACTACCATGAAGGTACAACTCAAGTAAGATTTACCAAGAAACAAATGCATGTTCATGAGTATGAGCTATTCAAGATGAAACCAAATGAAAATGTCACCGACATGACAAATCGCTTGCTTGCTATTGTCAATGAACTGAAGAAGTATGGCAAGGTATATGATCAAGGTGATGTAAACAGTAAAATCTTGAGAGCCCTAAGAGCTAGAAAGAACTTTGAATCCAAAGTATCATCCATAGAAGAAGCTCATGATCTCAGCACATTAAGAACCGACGAGCTAGTTGGTAAATTACTCACTTTTGAGTTGCACAGTGAAAAAGAAGAAGATCAAGGTGAGAAAGAAAAGAGAAAACCAATTGCACTCAAAGCAATCAAAGAAGCTGAGAGCTCAAGCAATGAAGGTACTGATGATGAAGATGAAATGGCAATGTTCTCTAAAAGAATCAATGAATGGAAAAGGAAGAAAAGATTACAAGCAAACAAAGGTACACCTCCTAAATTCTCCTTCAAAGATAAAGAAAAGAAAAATGAGGTAAAATGCTATGAATGTGGAAAAACCGGTCACATCAAGTCGGATTGCTACAAATTAAAGAACAAAAGGAAATGGGATAAAGAAAAGAAAAAGTCTCTCAAAGCCACATGGGATGACTCTTCCTCAAGTGAAGAAGAAGAAGAGGAAGGAATTGCAAATCTTTGTCTCATGGCTATTGAAGATGACTCCAATGAGGTAAGTACTCAATCCTTTGATCTTGTAGCACATGATGATATAAGTGATATAGATGATAGTGATTTGATTGAGCACATGAATTCTAAAATAGAAAAATATTTCTCCAAAATGATGCTCTATAAAGAGAAAAACTCTAAGTTAGAAAAGGATTTTATATGCTTAAAGAACTTTACCTTAGAATTGAAAACCTCAAATGAACATTTGATGAATACAATAGGAGAATTAAATAAAAGCTCACATGACTTAGAAAAAGTGATTAAAGAGAATGAGGCATTGAAGCATGAACTAAAAGAATCAATTTCCAGATTTCATAAAGGAAAGGAAGCATTGAACACATTAATTAATAATCAAAGATCACCTTCCTTGAAATATGGATTAGGATTCAATGGCTCAACCAACATTGCACCTAGTAAACCAACTTTTGTGAAAGCATCTACAACTAAAATTTCTGATGTTCATATCAAAGATGCTTGCACCAAGTCTAAAAGAACTTCTTACGGTTCACTAGGAGATAAAGCCAAAAACAATTATGCATTGTTGTTTACTAAACTTGTACAAAAGAAATCACATACTTGTAGTTGTATGTATAATGCAAAAAGAAAAATGCAGAAGCATAGGATACCATGGCAATGCACATATTGCATGAAATTTGGTCACAAAAATTTCTATTGCTATATAAGAAAAGCTCATCTAAATTTAGAAGGCACTCTTTCTACTAACCATCAAGGACCCAACTATGTGTGGGTACCTAAAAAAGGATGATCACAATTGGCTTGCAGGTATGCCTAAAATCTACTACCAATGAAAGCACATGGCTTGTGGATAGTGGATGCTCAAGGCATATGACTGAAAATGCAAAGCTCTTTACAAGTATTACCTATAAACATGGAGGCAACGTAACTTTTGGGAACAATGCTCAATGAATATGATTTACCATCTTATTTTTGGGCGGAAGCCGTTAATACAGCTTGTTACATTGCAAATCGTGTTTATAAAAGGCATTTAACTAATAAAACTTCTTATGAGCTATGGAATGGAAGAATACCCAGAATTGGATATTTTAGAGTATTTGATGCAAATGCTTCATATTGAATACCAAGGATAATCTTGGAAAATTCTCATCCAAATCAGATGAAGGCATATTCTTAGGATATTCATCATATAGCAAAGCATATAGAGTATTTAATATGAAAACTCTAGTTATAGAAGAATCAATGCATGTTGTATTTGATGAATCATCTAAACTTGATCAAAAGAAAGGTATTACTTTCAATGACCCTGCAGGCACTCTTGAACCTCTTGAATCTATTGATGCTCCAAAGATCAATCAACTTGAAGAAAAGGCTCAAGATCTACCTAAGGATTGGCAATACAAGAAAGATCATCCAAAGGAACTCATCATTGGAGAAACATCAAAGGGAGTAACTACTAGATCTAAAATTAATCATGTTGATGTTAATGTTGCTTTTGTTTCTCAAATTGAACCAAAAACTATTGAGGAAGCTTTAAATGATGAAAATTGGATAATTGCAATGCAAGATGAACTTAATCAATTTGAAAGAAATAATGTTTGGCAACTTACTCCTAGACCTATAGATCATTCTATAATAGGATGCAAATGGGTTTATAGGAATAAGCTTGATGAAAATGGTCACATCATTAGAAATAAAGCAAGATTGGTAGCCAAAGGTTATAATCAAGAAGAAGGTATTGACTATGATGAAACCTTTGCCCCCGTAGCTAGATTGGAAGCTATTAGAATATTACTTGCTTTTGCATGTCATATGAATTTTAAGCTTTATCAAATGGATGTTAAAAGTGCATTTCTAAACGGACTCATAAATGAAGAAGTTTATGTTGAACAACCTCCTGGTTTTGAAAACTACAAATTTCCTGATCATGTTTTCAAACTTACCAAAGCTTTATATGGATTAAAGCAAGCACCTAGAGCTTGGTATGATAAACTTAGTGCATATTTGCTTGAAAATGGTTTTTCAAAAGGAAAAGTAGACACAACTCTTTTTGTTAAAAAGAATAAGCACAACATTTTGATTGTACAAATTTATGTGGATGACATAATATTTGGAGCTACTAATGAAGCCCTGTGCAAAGAATTTGCTTCTTGTATGACTAGGGAATTTGAAATGAGCATGATGGGTGAACTCAAGTTTTTCCTTGGACTGCAAGTCAAGCAATGTAAAGATGGGATCTTCATCAACCAATCCAAATATACAAAAGAACTCATCAAGAAATTTGGAATGGATGGCTGCAAAACTAGCAAAACTCCTATGAGCACATCATTGAAATTAGGTAAAGATGATAATGGTAAAGCAGTAGATGAGAAGAAATATCGAGGTATCATCGGATCACTACTTTACTTAACTGCTTCTAGGCCTGATATAATGTATATTGTATGTCTTTGTGCTAGATTTCAAACTAGTCCTAAAGAATCACACTTGAATGCCACTAAGAGAATCTTGAAATATTTGAGCGGTACAATACATTTAGGACTTTGGTATCCTAAAAACACATCATTTCATATTATAGGATTTTCAGATGCAGATTATGCTGGTAGTATATTAGATAGGAAAAGCACAACAGGAGCATGTCACTTTCTTGGTAATTGTCTAGTTTCTTGGCATAGTAAGAAACAAGCATCAGTTGCTTTATCCACAACGGAAGCTGAATATGTTGCAGCATGTTTTTGTTGCACACAAGTATTATGGATGAAACAACAATTGCTTGACTATGGTAAAATGTTTAACAATATCTCCATTAAATGTGACAACACTAGTGCTATCAATTTGTCTAAGAATCCTATCCAACATTCTAGATCCAAACACATAGATATTAGACATCATTTCTTAAGAGAAAATGTACAAAATCAGAATATAACCTTAGAATTCATAGATACAGAAAATCAACTTGCTGATGTCTTTACAAAACCCTTGAATGAAGATAGACTTAACTTCATCAAACTCAATTTAGGAATGATTGATGGAATCACTTTGAGTTAATTAGAATTTTTTGCCTTAAAATAAAGTTTCTATGTGCATGAAATTAATTTTTCTTAACACACTTAGAATATCTTCCATCTTTCCTTGAATCTTTTATTTTTGAGTATGTAGCGGTCGCTCCAGTGTTCTTTCGCGCTCGCTACTTCGTCTGCTAGTTTCATTCAATAAAATTCTCTGAGCGCGGTCGAGACAATTTGTGCACGATCGCACCAATTTGAATAGTTTCGACCGTTACAGATGTTTTCTTCACTCGCGAGCGTACTGATCATAATAATGGTCGCTGTACACCATTTCGCGATCGCACCTTGTTAAATCTGCGACCGCACCCTGTACACTCTGCTCGAAAATTTATAACCGTTGGCTGTGTGACAGGTCGCAACTCTTAACTCTCAACAGTCATAAACGGCTATTTTCTTTACTTCATCTATTTAAAAGTGTTTTGCAACAGTTTATCTGATATTTTGCCTATCAAAGCACACAAACTTACTTCTGAAACCCTAAAAAACTTCTATATCTCAATCACCCTCTGTTTTCCAGTTTACTTCTACTCTTTCTAATCTAATGGCTCCCAAAAGAAAAACCACTTCCAAAATTAAGGGTCAAGCTAAGAGAGTTCCAGGGATCACCATTAGAGAACCTGTTGTTGAACCTCCATCTCCTCCACAATCAAAAAGGGGTGAGAAAATTCACAAACCTCATCACCAAACCACTGAGGAAGACATTAGGTATGCCATGCTAAAGAAGAAGAAGGTTGAAGGCACCAAATCACCTTTTGGTGGGATGCTGTCTGCCTTGGGCATCAAGGACGAAATTGAAGGATTGTTGGATGTCCTTGGATGGAGAAATTTTGTCTTTCCAGAAGAAGTAGGTTACTCTAGTCTAAGTAAGGAGTTTCTAATGTCATTCCAGATAGAGAAGAGTGCAAACTCTGCACTAGGGTGGTATGGGGTTAGGTTCAAACTCTTTGATCAGTATCAATTCTTAACCCTTGAAGATTTTGGCAGAATTTGGAACTTCCCTTCTGAAGGTATAACCTCCTACAATGACCAAATCTTCTCAAACCCAACCCTTTCTGATTTCTGGCGAGAAATTTCCATTGAAACTTCCTTTGAAAAGGAATCTAAAGCCAGGCACATCAAATCTCTCACCCACTGGATGCTCCATAGGATTATCACCTATACCATTCACCAAAGAGCAGATGGGAATGAGAAAGTAACCAAGAGAGACCTTATCTTTCTCTATGCTTTCACCCACAACATCAAAATGAACACAACCAAGTTCTTGATTGATACCTTTTATCATCATGCTGTTACAAGAACTGGTACCTTCTTCCTATCCTCTCAAGTTACTCAAATAGCTAGGCACCTAAACCTTCTGAATGATTTGAACTTAGCCACTTTGAGGAACCCTTTCACTCTAGCCTCCAATGCTATCACAATGGATTACTTAGAGCATGCTGGTTGTGTAAGGAAGATAGAAGGGTCATATGTATACTGCTATGGCAAGAAAGGAGTTATGGATAAACAAAAGAAAAGGCCAAGGTATACAATTGAGGAAGAGGGAGATTCTGTAGAAGTTGCAGTAGAACTACCTTCAAAAGCTGCTTCATCAAAAGCTGCTCAAGAAACTGCTTCATCCTCCACACAACTCATCCTCCAAGCAATCAAGACTCTCTCAAGGAAACTCTCTAAGTTCAAGAAAAGTGTTTCCAAGAGATTCCAGCACTTAAACAAGAGGATAGACCTTATATCCCACATGCACCATGATCTTTATGACATGCAAGGCAAATTGGACTTGCCTCAATGCAATCTTGAAGATTGGGATATAAGTGATCACACCCAAAGCGTTGCTGAAGAAGAAGAGTCCATTAGTACTAGCTCTGCCTCTGTTGCACCTCAAGATAAAGGGAAAGCACCTTTAGTTGAAGAAGAGCTAGAGTTAGATGATGACTCAGAATAGCTTAGATTTTTTCTTATTGTTTGCATTTTAAAATGCTTGTTTTAATCCTTCTTTGTACTTTCCTCCACTTTCATATATATAATGTTTATATTCCCTTTCATTGTTTGCACTTTTATATGCTTGTTTTGCTTAACATTTGTTTCATTTTGCCTATGCCAATGGGGGAGAACAATACCAAAATGGAATGAACCAAGTGGAATGAACCAAGTAACAGTATACAAAAATGGGAAAACAAGAATAAGAACAATAATGTTGAATATTTGCAATAGGGGAGAAATGTTTATGGGGGAGAAATGTTTGCATCAAACAATAACCTTTGCACCAAGATAAACTATTAATCACAATGCTCTTAACGATGATTGTTGCATATGTTAAGGGGGAGTATTTTAGACTTATTATTTTTCTCATCATTCCATTTGAATTGTCAAAGTCAAAATGGGGGAGATTGTTAGACAAATGATCTTAATTTTGATCCTTGACAACTCAAATGGATGATCTATTTAACTTGTGTTTGAGAAATCTTGTTGCAGGATTAGGTTGCTTCAATTAAAAGTAAACAGAACAATTATAGCGGTCGCACCTCACCTGAATACGACCGCTCCAAGCAATTACAGAATGAAACCTTGTCACAGTAGGTTTCGCGGTCAGAAGTTCGACCTCAGTCGCGACCGCTCATACATAATAGCGACCGTCCTAATATTTGCCCGACCGCTACTCAAGGAACTTAAATCATTACAATCACAGTAAGGTTCGCGGTGACAAGAACGGTGAATGATTCGACCTCGCTTACCACTTTAGCGACCGCCCCATTCAGAGTCGTGACCGCCCAACAATTCAAGAAGAAATTGCTCAAAGAGACAGTAGTGTTCGCGTCCTTAGGTGCGTCCAGAAGTTCGACGCGAGAATGTGAGTTCGACCGCGAAAACCTACCAAGGGCGACCGCGAAGATTCAAATTATGGCGGACATCTCTTTTGCTCTGTCAGAAAGTGACACGTGACATGACCGTTGTAAACCCACTTCAATATTCAAAAAGGGCGACTGCACCTATGCTTGGCGCGACCATCCCGACAAACAAAGCATGGGCAAGAAACGGTCTGACAAACACAGCATGGACAAGATTCCAGCTGCAGAGCACTAAAATTCGACCGTTGTAGCTTTTTCAAAAGTAGCGACCGTCCCAGGTTAAAAGGACGACCGCGAGAAGCATGAGCGCGACCATCCTTGCATGAAGGGCGACCGCGAAGTGCTTCGGACAGTTTAAGTAAAGAAGGTCTAATCTGCCAAGACATTATTAAAACATCAATAACGGCTAGTAAGACCACATTGGCTATAAATACAATGTTTCCATGAGAAAACAATTAGAGAACATTATTAAGAAAAGATTTTCATAGCCAAGCAACAAATTTCCTTTTGCTTAAACTTGTATTTGAATTGTTATGAATGTTAGGTGTTAGCATTGAAAACACCATTGTATAAGTTTGAGTGTAAGCTTGGGAAACACTTAGGTTGAGAGAGTGAGCCTTGTAAAACTCTTGTTTGGGTTGTAAGTGTGAGCCTTAGAAAAACACTTGTAAAGTTAGGTGTGAACTTGTAAAAACACCAAAGTTGGAAGTGAGCTTGTAAAAACTTCAAAGTCTAGTGGAACCTTAACAAGTTGTTAAGGAAGTGGATGTAGGATTGAAGTAAATCCGAACCACTATAAATCTTGTGTGTTCTTTCTTCCTTCATCACTCAACAATCTTCATATTCCGCACTTCTTGTTTGTTGAGTTTTTTAAATTGTCATTACTTCTTGTGGAAACCAATTCACCCCCCCCCCTCTTGGTTGCCATCTTGGGACAACAGTTTGTAAAGAAGAAGGATGGTACTATGAGATTGTGTATCGATTATAGGTAATTGAATAAAGTGACTATCAAGAATAAATATCCTTTGCCTAGAATTGATGATCTCTTTGATCAATTGAAGGGAGCAGCAGTATTTTCCAAGATTGATTTGAGATCAGGGTACCATCAGTTGCGGGTCAGAGCTGAGGATGTGCCCAAGACAGCTTTTCGAACCAGGTATGGGCATTATGAGTTTCTAGTGATGCCTTTTGGGTTGACGAATGCACCTGCAGCTTTCATGGATTTGATGAATAGGGTGTTTAGGCCCTATCTGGATCAGTTTGTGGTAGTCTTCATTGATGATATTTTGGTGTATTCTCGTAATGAAGAAGAGCATGACAAGCATCTGCGGATTGTATTGCAAATCTTGAGAGAGAAGCAATTGTATGCTAAGCTGTCAAAATGTGAGTTCTGGCTAGATCAAGTAACTTTCCTCGGTCATATAGTTTCAGCAGATGGCATTAGAGTTGATCCGAGTAAAGTTGAAGCTATTATGAATTGGAGTCCACCAAAGTCTGTGACTGAAGTTAGAAGTTTTATGGGTTTGGCAGGCTATTATCGACGCTTTGTGAAAGGATTTTCTTTGATAGCTACTCCACTTACCAGATTACTTCGAAAAGGAGTTAGATTTGTGTGGACTGATCCGTGTCAAGCTAGTTTTGAGCAGTTGAAAGAGATGTTAACTCAAGCACCTGTTCTCACTTTACCTGTGGAAGATAAACCATATGTGATCTACAGTGATGCTTCACATAGTGTTTTGGGTTGTGTTTTGATGCAAGAGGGTAAAGTGATAGCTTATGCTTCTCGACAGTTGAAGCCACATGAGCTAAACTATCCAACCCATGACTTGGAGTTAGCAGCCATTGTGTTTGCATTGAAGATTTGGCGACATTACTTGTATGGAGAGAAATGTTTTATTTACACTGATCACAAAAGTTTGAAATATTTGGGGGTTTAGAAAGAGCTTAATCTTCGACAGAGACGGTGGTTGGAATTGATTAAAGACTACGATTGTTTGATTGATTATCATCCAGGTAAAGCAAATGTTGTTGCTGATGCCTTGAGTCGGAAGTCTTTAGCAGGTTTGACTGCTTATTCGCTCTCGTTGCTTGTTGAGTTGAGAGCGTTGCATGCTAGCTTTATATCTTGTGATGATGGTGCATTGTTGGCACAATTGCAGCTGAGACCAGTGTTGTTAGATCAGATTAAAGAGGCTCAATTGATTGATGAGAAAATTCAGAAGATTGTTTCAGATTGCCAAAAAGGGGAGAGCCGAGATTTTCTTGTGAAAGGTGATGGGAGCTTATGGTTTAAGAGTAGACTGTGTGTGCCAGATGATATTAGTTTGAGAAGGATTATTTTAGAAGAAGCACATCAATCAGTTTTTGCTATGCATCCGGGCAGTACGAAGATGTATCATGATTTGAGACAACATTATTGGTGGTCTGGTATGAAGAGAGACATTGCAGAGTTCGTATCCAAATGTCTCACATGTCAGAGGGTTAAAGCAGAGCATCAGGTTCCAACAGGGTTGCTTCAACCTTTATCAGTGCCTGAGTGGAAATGGGAAAGAGTGACTATGGACTTTGTGTCTGGTTTACCATTGACACAGAGAAAACATGATGCCATTTGGGTGATTGTTGATAGGTTGACTAAGACAGCTCATTTTCTTCCGGTTCGGATGGATTATTCTCTTGAGAGATTGGCTGAGCTGTATATTAGTGAGATTGTGAAATTGCGAAATTGCATGGAGTCCCAATTTCTTTAGTGTCTGATCGAGATCCGAGGTTCACATCGAGGTTTTGGAAGAGTTTGCATGGTGCTTTGGGTTCTCGATTACACTTTAGCACTGCTTTCCATCCACAGACAGATGGGCAGTCAGAGAGAGTGATACAGATTATTGAGGATATGTTGAGAAGCTGTGTCATTGATTTCTCAGGAAGTTGGGACAGATTGTTGCCACTTGTGGAATTTGCTTACAACAACAGTCATCAATCCAGTATTGGTATGGCACCATTTGAGGCATTGTATGGAAGAAGGTGTAGAACACCTTTATGTTGGAATGAGACTGGTGAAGGTAAGTTAATTGGTCCTGATTTGGTTAAAGAGACAGAAGATAAAGTGAAAATAATTCGAGATAGGTTGAAAACAGCTTCAGATCGGCAGAAATCTTATTCGAATTTGAAGAGGAGAGACATTGAGTATAATGTGGGAGATAAAGTATTTTTGAAAGTGTCTCCTTGGAAAAAGATTTTGAGATTTGGTCGAAGAGGGAAGCTGAGTCCTCGTTTCATTGGACCATATGAAGTATTGGAAAGATTGGGACCGGTTGCTTATCGGCTTGCTTTGCCACCAGAGTTAGACAGAATCCATAATGTCTTCCATGTTTCTATGTTGAGGAGGTACAGGTCAGACCCATCTCATGTGTTATCATTAGAATCTATTGAGGTGAGTCCGGATCTGACTTTTGAAGAAGAACCGGTTGCTATTTTAGCATATGGGATGAAAGAGTTGAGACATAAGAAAGTGCCTATTGTGAAGGTTCTTTGGAAGAGTCATGGTAGAGAAGAATCAACTTGGGAGAATGAGCAAACGATCTAGAACAATATCCTCAGTTGTTTCAGACTTGATTTCAGGTAATTTCGAGGACAAAATTTCTTTTAGAGGGGGAGAATTGTAATATCCCAAAATGTACCCTAGAAGTATTGGAGTAATTATTGTTATTATTGGATTAAGTGTATTTATTTTATTGGAAAGAGAGTTGAGGTTAGAGTAATGTGTATATGTTGTATATATTGTGATATACTTAACATATACAAATATTTATTTGAAGGGTATAAAGGTAATTATTTTGAAATTGAGTTAGTGGATTAAGATGGGTGGATGGTGATGTTTGAGATTATTTTATTTTTTATTTGTGTGGAGGAGAATGTTTTGAGGAGAGAGAGGGTTAATGTTTGACTTTTCTTTCTTTTCCTTTTCTTCCTTCTTCCTCTCTTCTCGTGTCTCTCATTTTCCTTTTCTTCTTCTTTCTTTGCTTTGGACGGCAGCAGCAAGAGAACAAGAGAGAGGGAGAGATTTGACCTTCCAAGCTCAAGATTGAAGAAGTTTTCAAGAGATCAAGGAGGAATCTAAGAGTTTTCTTCATTCTTGGTAAGTTTCCTCTTGATTCCCTTGTTTTCTTTGAGTGTGTTGTGTTTAAGAGTGTTGGGTTTACTTGATCTTTGATTCTTGGGTTGGATTGAAGAAAAGAGTAAGATAGGAAGGAAGAATAAGTTTGTTGGTTAAGATTGAGTTGTGGTTGTGTTTAGAGTTTTTGATGATGTTGTGATTTGGTGTTGGATGTGTATTTTGAGTTGTGTTGGTGTTTTTGCAAGGTTGTTATGGTTTTGGGTGTGTCTAGTTGAGTTTTGTTGAAGTGGAAGATGGTGGAAAATTGTTGTTTGTTGGTTGGATTGTTGTTTTGGCCGGAATCTGGGTTTTTGGCCTGACACGCTCAGGAGCACGTCCAGGTCTTTAGGCGTGTCAATTGTGTTGGATGGCAGTAGGTGTGACACGGCCATTAACACTCCCGTATTAGTGAGCGTGTCATAGCTACTGTGATTTTGGGGAATTGACACGGCCAGGAACACGTTCATGATGTTGGACGTGTCGATACTTCTGAGAGACAGTAGGTATTACACGCCCAGTGACACGCCCGTGGTCCTGAACGTGTAAATGCTTTTGTGTTGTGGAGTTAGGGCACGGTCAGGGACACGCCCGTGTGGGTGAGCGTGTCCAGTTTAGAGTTTGCCCTAATTGATTCTTAGCCTTATGATCTTATGTGAGTTTCCTCATTGTTCTGAATTAGGTTGTGAAGAAGGTGAATTGCCTTAATTATTTGGTGAAGAACTTGTTTAGAGGAAGTGTTTAGAATTGTGTGGATTTCTTTTGAGGTAAGTACAAACCTTGCATTATAACATACATTCATGTGATTTTGGAACTTATACATTTGAGTGTGAATGTACTAAGTAATTTCATTGTATTGTTGATATGTTTGAATAATGTTATGTTTTATACAATATGAACCTCATGAAATGTAATATGGTATATGTATGTGTTATGAAAATGAAAGATGTGATGATAAGATGATGTGTAAAGCCATTGTGATTGGCTATATTGATTCAAATGAGGCATGTTTGCCTAGTTGATTGTGGAATGAGAAATGAATTGAGAAAAAGATTTATAAAGAGATATATGAAATGGTTTTGTGCCTAATATGTTTATTCAAATTTCAGAGTACTGGTTTTGGTGGCATGCCTATATAAAGGTAACGGTCTAGCCGGGTTGAGGATCTCTTCAATTGAATTGAATTGATGATCCAAGAGACTGGGTCTGTTACACTAAATGAAATGTGAAAATGAAATTTATGAAAAGTAACAGTCTAGCCGGGTTGAGGATCTCCTCGATTAGTCGGGTTGATGGTCCAAGAGACTGGGTCTGTTACTAGTAACAGTCTAGCCGGGTTGAGGATCTCCTCATGTTAATGGGTTGATGGTCCAAGAGACTGGGTCTGTTACACTATCCATGGATAGAGATATGATATATATTGCCTACGGGCTTGATCATTGTGATTATAAACCAAAGCAGTAACTCTGAACTTTGAATATCATATTAAATGCTTGTTGGGCCCATGTGTGTCTATGTTAAATGTGTGAGTAATGGATGATGATACAATTATTGAAATAATGAAATGTAACATCCATAAAATAAAGTGTATTGAGTATGATCTATATTGTTTGAATGTATGACATAGCATAATATCATTATAGTTTGTTCTACTGAGCTGTTGGCTCAGCGCGATTGTGGTTCATCGCGCAGGTGACAGGATTGAACTCGAGAGTTCCTCTAGACCTAGTGAGTCTAGGCGTTGAAGAGTTGATTTTTGGACTTAAAGATCAGAGAAGAGCTGCCACTCATGTATATATTTTATATTTGTAACTTTTGATTTTGATGCAAATGTATTGGGAAACATTTGTTATATTTTCCGCTGCGTTTTAAATAAACTTTCTATCAATTTCGTTTTATAAACTCATTTAAAAGTTTTGAATTTGTTCATAGTATATAAGAGTCATGTCATGTGTGTTTTGTAACCGTGACATTTCTATATTCAGTATACGTATATTACGATCGTATTAGCATGCTGTGTACGTATACGGGGTATAGGGGTGTTACAGATAGTTTGAATGCCTTCATTCAAATTAGCGCACAAAACCAAGATCATTTCGAGAAATCCACAGTGGAAGATGATTTGAATTCTTACGTTCAAATTAGCACACAAAATAAGGAAGGGATCAATGAGAGGATTGATTCTTTGGAGGAATCATTGAAGAGGGTGGAAATTCAAGTTAGGCAACTAGCACATCAACTCCAAGCACACCAAGAAGAGGAATTTCCCAGCCAAATGGAGCAAGTCAAGGTAATCACAAATTTAAGGAGTGAACAGGTAATATATAACAAATTTTGTGATTCTTTGGATGCAGGCACTAATCAAGAAGATAATGGAGAGGAGATACAAAACAACATTGAGGAGTTGAGCCAATCAAACGAGAAGGAGAATTTGGAGGCATTGACCTCACCAAAGTTGCATGAATTTTCCAATCCTGATAGGCCACCAAATCCATTTCCATGTAGCTTGAAGGATGAGGAGCAAGGTAAGCAACTTCCTGACATCTATAATATGCACTCCCAAGGAGATAGTGGAAATAAGATTGGGATGACTATGACCCTAGAAGAAGAGCATGAAATGCACAATTTAGAAATTGAGGAGTGTAAGCTAATTTTAGATGTTGAGGTTGTTGAGATGGGACTTGACATTGTTAAAGTGGATGAAAAAGTGATTCAACCAAACTTGGTTGAACTTAAAGAGTCCCCAAAAGTTATCTCTACTACTCTTTGTGGTAAGGAAGAGCAGAAATCTGATATGCCCATGTTGCACAAAGACAAAGATTATCACCACGTTCCTATTGCACTGGAGGATCACCCAGAGGCGACCTTCACATGTCCCTTTGAGACATGTTCTCTTCAAGGAATACTATTTAGGGGTTGCTGTACATCGAGTACATTTCAAAGTTACATTTTGTTCATCCTCTCAGTCATGGACTCCAATTGCATTATGGGTGGAAGGAGCCCTACACATCGTATATGAGAACGATGGAAATCAGGTTTCATCTAAACCCCCTCTGTAGTATGCATGCTCACATTGAGGACAATGTGAATCTTTAAGTGTGGGGTACATTTTATGTTTTGTGTTTTTACTTTTAAGTGCATTTTGTGTTTTTATTTTTTAAGTTTAATAATGTTTTACCTTGAATAAATGAGTTTTAGAAAGTTCAATTATTATAAAAATTGTTGATAGATGACCTTTGAATTTTTGAAGCATGAATTTGAGAATTGAGTAGAATTGGTGCTTATTGTCAATTTTGTTGGTTTTTCTTTCAATTGCCATTAACCTAGTGAGGAATTGAGCCATCAACTTATTATTCTTTTTGTGGGAGAACATCATTGATTGATGAATTGCTAGAACTTGCTTTGACATGCATTTTAAGACTACATAAAAATTTTTAATTAGGCATCAAGATGATTAAGGCAATTAGGTGAACCCACTTTGGCTTAAAAAGACCAACCCTATTTTTAACTTTAGTTGGCCAATTTTGAGCTTATTTTATTTTCCTTTTCTTTCTTTTTCACAAAACCATTAGCTTGATTTAACTCTTACCCTTTCATTAGGTCAAGAGCATTTTAAGAGCGTTTATGACCGAGTGTTGTGTTGAATTAAGTGTGGGGTTAAATTTAGTAGGTTTGAGATTGCAAACTATTATGTTATTTAGTTGCAAACCCTTAAAATAAAAAATATAGAAAATAAAAAAATAAAATAAAATAAAATAAAATAAAATAAAATAAAAAAGAAAAAAAAAAGAGAAAAGAAAAAAAAATATAATAATAAGAATAATTTTTGTTCTTGTTGAAAGGGTTGGAATGTATCATTGCAGTATTTAATAAGTGAATTCCCTTGAAAAGCTCTTTAATGTCAAGGGGTAGATGAGAGGAAGGTGTTTTGGGATTGTTAGTTATACATATGATCGGTTACTTCATTCTTGAAGTGCTCTTGAACTTAATGATTAAGATTACATTTCCTAAATGTCATGCCTTTACCTTAGCCCCATTACAACCAAAAGAAAGACCTTTTGATTGATGCTTGATTGAAATTTGGTGGTGGAGATTTGATTGATAAGCAAGCCTATGGTAATAATCTTTCATTGATTGTTATGAGTGTAAACACCACCATGATCAAACACTTGTAAGAGTTGGTAAGGGAGCGACAACATAGGTTATGCATGGAAAACCATTTAATTGCATGGGTGTCGATTTTGTTTGATTTGATATTGATTGCGGATTTAGGGATAAGGAAGTCTTGATACATATTTATAACTCTTGAACTTAACAAAATTTATCTTGTTAGTGTGTTTTGATTTTAGCCTTGCTTAGGGACAATCAAGGAATTAAGTGTGGGGCAGTTGTTTTATTAGTTTTTGTCATAGAATTGTATCTTATTTATTATGACGATTATTGTTTTATTTAGGTGTTTTGGTAGCTTTAATATGTTTATTTAGTGTTTTCATCAATTTTGGTAGTTTTAATTTATTTCAGTGTTTATGTCATTTTTGTTCTAGTTTTTACTTTGGTGTTTATTTGTTGTTGGTTAATGTTTATTTGATTCTTGTTTAAAGTTTGTTTAAGTTTTTATTTTAGGTTAATAAGCAAACATCATCTTAAGGGCAAAACCAAAGACAAGAGAGGAAGGAAAAAGCAAGGAACCAAGTAAGGAAGAAAAAAGCAAGGAACCAAGTGAGGAAGAAAATAATGGACAGTAGGTGACACACTCAAGGGACACGGCCAAGCTTGTGGCCGTGTCCCATACCAAGCCAAGAAGAAGTCCAAAAGATTAGAAGGAGACACACTCAAGGGACACGACCAAGCTTGTGGCCGTGTCCCTCTAAATACCTAAGACATGGCCAAGCTCACCTAGGCTTGGCCGTGTCACACACTCAACTCCAAAGAAAGAAAG
The DNA here is from genome assembly GCA_947685225.1 of Garcia nutans. NCBI lineage: Eukaryota > Viridiplantae > Streptophyta > Magnoliopsida > Malpighiales > Euphorbiaceae > Garcia > Garcia nutans. The sequence continues at coordinate 35,659,322 of CANTUV010000059.1, forward strand.
AAAGAAAGAAAGGAAGAGCCAGTGAGGGACACGGCCAACTGTCTTGGCCGGGTCCCATGGAAATCAAGAGACACGGCCAAGCCAACCTTGGCTTGACCATGTCACCTAATGGAAAGCAAGAAAAACACCATGAAACATGGCCAAGCTCACCCAAACTTGGCCGTGTCACTCTTAATCTCTATAAAATCGTCTGCTCGAAAGAAAGAAAGAGAGGACGGCTAGGGTTTTGAAAGGGAGAAAAGAAAAGAGAAGGAGCGAGCAAATATTTTTGGGATGAGGAGAGAGTGATACTCTCCTTGTCCCTTCATCTTCATCCTCCATCTTCATCTTCTCCATCTTCCATTGATAAGATCTTTGATATTCTTTGGGATAAGTTGGGTTAACAAGCTCTTGAAGGTTGAAGAAGCTTCATTGAAAGGATTGGTGACTTGAGAAAGCTCCATTCTATCTTCCAAAGGCACAATCAATTGAAGGATTGGTGACTTGAGAAAGCTCCATTCTATAATTGCAAAGGGGAATCAACCATTGAAGAGGGCTTGAGTTCTTCATCAAACATCAAAGTGGAGCTAGGAGGAAGACTAGCAATCCTACTCTTGGCATCTTCACAAGGGGTTTTTCTATTCTCTCTTTTAATTCATTTCTATTGTCGTTGATGTATTAAGAGATTGATATTGCAATTGACAATTTGTATTTGATTTATATTGAGTTAAATGAATGTTTTAAATTGATGATGTTGAGCTAAAAACCCATGCTTAGGGTTTGTAGTATGTTTGATTGAATGCTTTGATTTGATATTTCCATTGATGTACCTTGTTGTTGGTTGATTGCATTGGATTGTATGCTAGGTTAATAGATTAGCTACCTATTGATCTCTAGATATTGAATGAAGGACCGAGAGGTGAAATTTGATATTGGAATTATGCAATCGACTACCCTATGAATGAATTAGAAATAAAAGTTCTAGGGTTTTGTTAATTTGGTGATGTAATATAATTGGCTATTGCTAATTCATGAATGTGAGAACTAATGGATTGGTAATTGACTAATTAAACTTAAGAAACAAATTAATTTACAAGGTAATGTTAATGGATATTTGAGAATTGAGCTTTGATTAAAAGGACCTATAACCCTAGGCATATTCCCAAGAATCGATTTGATCTTGTACAACCTTCACACACATCAACCCTATGCACGTTAATCTTAGGTTTAAATTGTTCTTTACAATTCCAAACAACAAACTCTCACTTTTAAATTACTTGCTAATCAAGCTATTACGAACCACACCTTCTTGGAGAAACGACCTTGGGGCAATCACCTTTGCTACAGCTACCTCGTATACTTGTGAGTGACGCTTTGTAGTAGTACTTAATTCAAGCGCAACAAAAACATAAACTTTAATTATGCAAATTGGTTCTAAATGAGTTGTTTTGATTCATAAACAAGTATTTTAAAGTCAAAATATTGGATTTGGTTGTGTTGGGTTGGAGTTTGTGAATGGAAGTGGAGATTTAGGGTCTTGGAAAAGTGATTTTCCAAAGTGGTTGAATTGTGTGATTTTATTAGTTTAAGCATATTGTTTAGTGTTAAAAGTGATGAATATAAGCTTGGAATTAGTAATGGATTGTGTTGGAATGGAAAACCTTCAATGGGGGAAGGTTATGCCATTTTTGAGATTTTATGTATAGGAGTGTATTTTTATTATGTAAATGATTTAAATGTATTAAAATATGTTTTTAATAATATAAATAAACTTAAAACACTAATTTAATTGTAGTAGAATGGAATTCCAATGTTGAAGTAAGGAAATACTAAATTTTTGGAAATTTGTAGGAGTGATGTGTAATTATGATTTAATATTGGAAATGCCACTAAATGTGATACTAAATGATTATTTGCTATCACATTTGGTTTAGGCATTGAGGGAGGTTGATTTGCTTCATCCAAGTGGTGAAGGGCAAGTTAGAAAGATTGGATTGAAGGTTGTTTTTAGCTTGCTTTGGGTTGCTAGTGGAGGTATGTACAAACTTTGAATATAATGTCTATATTTGCATAACATTTGGACTTAACACATTTTGGTTGAAAAATGTGTTAAGTTACTTGGTTCATTGATTGTGTATGAATAATGTGCTATGGCATTTGTAATGTCATATATGTGTTAAATGTATTGTCAAAAGCCATTGATAATGGCTAATTTGTGTAACATGTGAAATATGCATATTATGTGAAAATACCCAAAGTAATTGGGTAATGTGTTGTGAATGCAAAAATGAGATATGTGGAATAATGAAATGAATTGATATTGATAAAAATGAGAAAAATGAGAAAGATGTGAAAAATGAGAAAAGTGAGAAAAAAAATGTAAAAATAAGGCAATGTGCCAAGATTGATTATGTAAAAATGAGAAAGAGATTAATAATGAGAAAAAATGAATAAATTGTGTGCCTAGTATGTTATTCAATTTTTAAAGTTATGGGTTTGGCGGCATGCCTATGATTGCCTACGGGCTAAATGCTGGAATAGTGAAAAGACTGGGCCGTAAGCCAGGCCAGATGATAAATATGATATTTTTGGGGTGAAAAGACCGGGTCGTAAGCCTCAAAAACTGTAGCAGTCTAGCCGGGTTGAGGACCAAGATACTGGGGCCTAAGGGTCTAGCCGGGTTGAGGTCCAAGAGACTGGGGCTGTTACATTATCCATGGATATATTACCTACGGGGCTAGACGCATGGTGTCATTATGGACCAAAGCAGTAACTCTGAAATTTGAATAGCATATTAGATCCTTTTTGAGCCCATGCTTGTCTTTGTTTTAATGTGAATTATGAAATATTTAAAAAATATAAGAAAGAGGAATGATGTGACATCTAAATGCATTGTGCATTGGTATTGCATTGAGTTATATTGTTATTACCAAAGTTTGTACCACTAAACTTCGGCTTAGCGCGATTGTTTCCATCGCGCAGGTGACAGGGTAGACCCAGCTGAGCCAGAGAGTTCTTCTAGACCAGGTCGGGTCTAGACTTGTAGTTGAGCTTGTTGAGCTACTATCGAGATCAGAAACACTACCAGCAGCATGTATATATTTTTATGTTATTGTACATTTTGAGTTTTATGCATAATATATTATGTTTTGGATTTTACGTATTGTATATTATAAAGAATGTTTGGGTCAATGTATTTGAAATGGGAGAGTAAGTGTGTTTTAAATGATATATATCTATATGTATAAATGTTTGAGAAACTCGGTGAAATTGAGAAGTATGGTTGAGATGGTGGTTGGAAATTATTTGGGAGTGTTTTCTTTTTGCAGGTTGTGTTTTGATAAATTTTGGGATATCCAAAATACAGACAAAACTCTGGCGAATTTTTCCCAGATATTTATATATATATTATTTATTTTGGGTTCTTATAACAAGTAAAGAATATTTATATTCTATTTAATTTTTTATATATTTAGAATTTGAAATTTTAAATTGGAAATATTTTACAAAAAATTTAGTAAACCGGTCTGTGACATTTTTGTATCGTATATGTGTATTTTACATATGCTGAAAATATGTATTGTACGTATATAGGGTATAAGGGTATTACATTTGTTTTGGTATCAGAGCCTAGGTTTGAGATTCTCAACCTAGGTGGGATGATAGAGAGAGAAAATGGGGGATTTGTAAATAGTTTTTAATTGTAATACATGCATTGGCACTGGCAGTTTTTTATCTCTGATATAGTATTTTTTGCTTTGTTTGCAGATATAGGTAGTAATGGCGTCTCGGCCGCATCAGGCTGCTGAGGGTAGTGCAGAGAGTGTGGCTCCAGATGAGGGTAGAGATGGAGCTAGTATTGTATCTACTGGTGAGGCATTTGTTTCTGTGCGTGTGAGACCAGCAGCTGATGAGATTTCGCTTGGTTGGTTATGGCATATGGTAGAGTTGTTGAGGCAGGCTCCAGTTCCGCGGCCTCCACAGCCGCAGCCGCAGTTGCCGATGAGGCAGTATGATAAATTGAGAAAGTATGAGGCTGAGGACTTTGTTGGTACTACAGATCCTGCTGTAGCAGAGCAGTGGCTAGACCGGGTTCAGAGGATATTTATTCAATTACAGGCTAGTCCAGAAGAGAAGTTTGATTATGCCAGATCTCTTCTGGAGAGAGATGCATATGATTGGTGGAAGACGGTTCCACATGCTCTGGATGATCCACCAGTCTTGACCTATGATGATTTCCTACAGGAATTTGAGCAGAAGTATACTCTGAGAGAGTATAAAGATGCAAAGAAGATGGAGTTCCTGAGTCTGAGATAGGATACCAGGACAGTGATCGAGTATGAGATTGAGTTTATCCGGTTGAGTCACTATGCTGGTGGGATCATTTCTGATGAGTTTGATAGGTGCAGGAGGTTTAAGGAGGGACTGAGACCCTCTATCATGTGCATCATTGCAGGCTCTCAGTATCAGGATTTTTCCCAGTTAGTTGCAGTTGCCAGGAGTGTTGAGAGGGCACAAAGTCTTGCAGCAGCTGCCAGGGTTGAGGAGACCAAAGTTAGGAGACCCTAGAGTGAGGCAGGGTCTTCATCAGTGAAGAGAGACCGAGGGGGACATTTTCAGAGGTTTAGTAGGATTTAGGGGTAGTTTGGCAGGTCAGTACAACAGTAGAGATAGAGATAGAGACCTGCAGTTTCAGTGGCTAGTGCTCTGACTCCAGTGGCTTAGAGACCTACTCCACCTATTTGCTAGTGTCAGAGGGGGTCGTGGTGGCAGAGGTTTTAGTAGAGGTGGTCGCCCTGGGTTTAGTCAGAGAGGAGGCTCTACATCTGGAGGCAGTAAGCCAGATGAGTCTGGGCCATCTCAGCGGGTTTATGTGATGCAGAGGCAGCCAAATGCTTCAGCCGTCATTGCGGGTATATTTTCTTTATTTGGTATATCAATCCTTGCTCTATTAGATCCTAGATCTGCGCATTCATACATAAGTGCATCCATCTTGCCTGTGAATGAATTGCATTTTGAGTCCCTAGGATTTGATGTCTTGGTGACAAATCCTTTAGGGCATAGTGTTGTGGTGAGCAGGGTGCACCGAGATAGTCCAGTTGTTGTTCAGGATGAGGAGTTTCTCGGTGATCTGATTGAGATGCCTTTCAGGGAATATGATCTGATTTTGGGCATGGATTGGTTATCCAAGCATGGGGCTGTGGACTGTCAGAAGAAATGTGTTACTTTGAGAACACATGATGGTAGGGATGTGATGGTATCTGGTGAGCAAAGATATCTTTCATCTATGTTTGTTTTAGCTGTTTAAGCTGGGAGAATGATTTGGAAGGGATGTGAGGCTTATCTTGCTCATATTGTCGATACTAGAGTAGTGGGATCCCTGCTTGAAAGTATACCCATAGTTGCCGAGTTTCCAGATGTTTTCCCAGATGAGTTGCCAGGGGTACCTCCTGAGAGAGAAGTGGAGTTTGGTATGGATTTGTTGCCTAATACCACTCCTATCTCAATTACCCCTTATCGGATGGCACTTGCTGAGTTGAGAGAGTTGAAGGTGCAGTTGCAGGAGTTATTAGATAAAGGGTTTATCCGCCCTAGTGTGTCCCCATGGGGAGCGCCAGTGTTGTTTGTGAAGAAGAAGGATGGCACCATGAGATTGTGTATTGATTATAGGAAGTTGAATAAGGTGACCATCAAGAACAAGTATCCTTTGCCTCAGATAGATGATCTCTTTGATCAGTTGAAGGGAGCATCGATATTCTCTAAGATTGATATGAGATCAGGGTATTATCAGTTGAGAGTCAAAGATGTGGATGTACCCAAGACAGCTTTTCGTACGAGGTATGGGCATTATGAGTTTCTGGTGATGCCCTTTGGATTGATGAATGCACCAGCAGCTTTTATGGATTTGATGAACAGGGTATTCAGACCATATTTAGATCAGTTTGTGGTGGCCTTCATTAATGACATCTTGGTGTATTCGCGTAATGAGGAGGATCATGATAGGCATTTGCGAATCGTATTGCAGACTCTGAGAGAGAAGCCGTTGTATGCTAAACTGTCTAAGTGTGAGTTCTGGCTCGATCATGTAGCTTTTCTTGGTCATGTAGTTTCAGCAGAGGGTATTAGAGTTGATCTGAGTAAAGTTGAGGCTATATTGAATTAGAGTCCACCGAAGACTGTGACAGAGGTTAGAAGTTTTCTGGGATTGGCAGGCTATTATCGTTGATTTGTGAAGGGTTTTTCTATAATAGCTACACCACTCACCAGATTACTTCGTAAAGGAGTTAAATTTGTGTGGACAGATCAGTGTCAAGTGAGTTTTGAGCAGCTGAGGGAGATGTTGACTCAGGCTCCTGTCCTTACCCTGCCTGTGGAAGGTAAACCATATGTGATATATAGTGATGCTTCACACAATGGTTTAGGTTGTGTTTTGATGCAGGAGGGTAGAGTCATAGCTTATGCTTCACGACAGTTGAAGCCATATGAGCTTAATTATCCAACGTATGATTTAAAGTTAGCAGCCATAGTTTTTGCTTTGAAGATTTGGCAACATTATCTTTATAGGGAGAAGTGTTTCATTTATACAAATCACAAGAGTTTGAAATAACTGGTGTTTAGAGAGAGCAGAATCTTCGGCGGAGATGGTGGTTAGAGTTGATTAAAGACTATGACTGTTTGATTGATTATCATCCTGGTAAGGCAAATGTTGTTGCTGATGCCTTGAGTCAAAAGTCTTTGGCAGGTTTGACTACTTATTCGCTCTCGTTGCTTGTTGAGTTGAGAGCATTGCATGCTAGATTTGAGTCTTCTGATGATGGTACTTTGATGGCTCAGTTGCAGTTGAGGCCAGTCTTGTTGGATCATATTAGGGAGGCTCAGTTGGCAGATGAGAGAATTTAAAAAATTGTGTTGGTTTGTCAGAAGGGGGAGAGTTGAGACTTTTTTGTGAGGGATGATGGAAGTCTATGGTACAGAGATAGATTGTGTATTCCTGATGATGCAGAAATGAAAAGAATGATATTAGAGGAAGCACATCAGTCACTTTTTGCTATGCACCCTGGGAGTACCAAGATGTATCAGGACTTGAAGCGACATTATTGGTGGTCAGGTATGAAGAGGGACATAGCAGAGTTTGTATCCAGATGTCTCACTTGCCAGAAAGTGAATGCTGAGCACCAAGTTCCTTCAGGGTTGCTCCAACCTTTATCAGTGCCAGAGTGAAAATGGGAGCGAGTGACAATGGATTTTGTGACTGGACTACCTTTGACTTAGAAGAAGCATGATGCAATTTGGGTTATAGTTGATCGGATGACGAAGACAGCTCATTTTCTTCCAGTTCGGATGGATTATTCTCTTGAGAGATTGGCTGAGCTGTATATCAATGTGATAGTCAAGTTGCATGGAGTCCTAGTTTCTTTGGTGTCGGATCGAGATCCCTGGTTTACTTCGAGGTTTTGGAAGAGTTTGCATGATGCTTTGGGTTCTCGATTGCATTTTAGTACTGCTTTCCATCCTCAGACAGATGGACAGTCAAAGAGAGTGATACAGATTCTGGAGGATATGTTGAGGAGCTGTATCATTGATTTTATCGGGAATTGGGATAGATTTTTGCCATTAATTAAGTTTGCTTATAACAATAGTCATCAATCGAGTATTGGGATGACTCCTTATGAGGCTTTATATGGCAGGAGATACAGAACACCTTTGTGTTGGGATGAAGTTGGAGAAGGTAAACTGGTTGGTCCCGATTTGATTAAGGAAACAGAGGAAAAAGTAAAGGTGATTTGGGATCATTTGAAAGCAGCTTCAGACCGACAGAAATCTTATTCAGATTTAAAGAGAAGAGACATAGAGTTCAGTGTGGGAGATAAAGTGTTTCTGAAGGTGTCTCCATAGAAGAAGATTTTGAGATTTGGCCGCAAAGGGAAGTTGAGTCCTCATTTCATATGACAATATAAGGTGTTGGAGAGAGTTGGTCCAGTGGCTTATAGACTAGCTTTGCCGCCTAAATTGGATCGAATACATAATGTTTTCCATGTCTCGATGCTTCAGAGATACATGTCTGACCCATCTCATATCTTGTCAGTGGCGTCCATTGAGATGAATCCATATCTGACTTACGAGGAAGAACCAGTGGTGATTTTGGCACGAGAGGTTAAAGAATTGAGGAATAAGAGGGTGCCACTTGTGAAAGTCTTTTAGAGGAATCATGCCACCGAGGAGGTGACCTAGGAAAGTGAGCAGGCAATGTAGAGTCAGTTTCCCCATTTGTTCCAGACTTGAGGACAAGTAATTTCGAGGACGAAATTTGTTTTAGGGGGAGAGAATTGTAACATCCTAAATTTTTGAAAATTTTTAATTTTTAGAAAAATTGGATAAAATAAAATATAATTTAAAAGGATAAATTAAATTAATGATTTTAAATGAAAATATGAAGGGATTTTAAATGAAAAAGTGGAATATATATGTGATATATATGCAAATTATACATAACATATATAAAAGTCAACACTTTTTAAAATAAAAGGGTATTTTGGTAATTAAATCTTATAAATTCAAAATTAATAAAATAATTCAAAAATAAATTATTTTTGAATGGAAGAGAAAAATTAGGACTTTTAATTTATTAAAAAAATAATTAAATAATTAAATTATTTTAATATATATATATATATGTGTGTGGTTAAAAAAAAGATGAAAAAAAAAGAATATTAAAAGTCTTCTTCTTCTTCTTCTTCTTCTTCAAGGACGTGTCTTCCATGGGAGCTTGAAGTCCAATGATTTTTCTTCTTCCATACTCCATAAATTGAAGAAATTAACAAGTTTCAAGTGGATTTTTGGTGATTTCCACCAAAATTAGTAAGTTTCCATATCTTTTCTTTGAATTTCTTGGAAATTTGGATTATGTGAGAATTTGAATTTTTATGTACTATGTTATAATTATTGGAATTGGTGTGTATGATGTTATTTTGGGTAGTTAACAATGATTCTAAGGTTAGATTGAAGAGATGATGGAGTTTGGTTAAAGAATGGTGAAGAGAGAGAATTTAGGGTTATGGATTTTTGGAGTTTTGAAAACATGAACTTTAATTGTGCAAATTGGTTCTAAATGAGTTGTTTTGATACATAAACAAGTATTTTAAAGTCAAATATTGGATTTGGTGGTGTTGGGTTGGAGTTTGTGAATGGAAGTGGAGATTTAGGGTTTTGGAAAAGTGATTTTCCAAAGTGGTTGAATTGTGTGATTTTATTTGTTTAAGCATGTTGTTTAGTGTTAAAAGTGATGAATGTATTCTTAGAATGAGTAATGGATTGTGTTGGAATGGAAAACTTTCAATGGGGGAAGGTTATGCCATTTTTGAGATTTTGTGTATAAGAGTGCATTTTTATTATGTAAATGATTTAAATGTATTAAAATATGCTTTTAATAATATAAATAAACTTAAAATACTAATTTAATTGTAGTAGAATGGAATTCCAATGTTGAAGTAAGGAAAGGCTAAATTTTTGAAAATTTGTAGGAGTGATGTGTAATTATGATTTAATGTTGGAAATGCCATTAAATGTGATACTAAATGATTATTTGCTATCACATTTGGTTTAGGCATTGAGGGAGGGTGATTTGCTTCATCCAAGTAGTGAAGGGCAAGTTAGAAAGATTGAATTGAAGGTTGTTTTTAGCTTGCTTTGGGTTGCTAGTGGAGGTATGTACAAACTTTGAATATAATGTCTATATTTGCATAACATTTAGACTTAACACATTTTGGTTGAAAAATGTGTTAAGTTACTTGGTTAATTGATTGTGTATGAATAATGTGCTATGACATTTGTAATGTCATATATGTGTTAAATGCATTGTGAAAAGCCATTGATAATGGCTAATTTGTGTAACATGTTAAATATGCATATTATGTGAAAATACCCAAAGTAATTGGGTAATGTGTTGTGAATGCAAAAATGAGATATGTGGAATAATGAAATGAATTGATATTGATAAAAATGAGAAAAGTGAGAAAAATGAGAAAAATGATAAAGATGTGAAAAATGAGAAACAATTGTGAAAATAAGGCAATGTGCCTATATTGAATATGTAAAAATGAGAAAGACATTAATAATGAGAAAAAATTAATAAATTGTGTGCCTAGTATGTTATTAAATTTTCAGAGTTCTGGGTTTGGCGGCATGCCTATGATTGCCTACGGGCTAAATGTTGGAATGGTGAAAAGACTGGGTCGTAAGCCAGGCCAGCTGATAAATATGATGTTTTTGGGGTGAAAAGACTGGGTCTTAAGCCTGAAAAACTGTAGCAGTCTAGCCGGATTAAGGACCAAGATACTGGGGCCTAAGGGTCTAGTCGAGTTGAGGTCCAAGAGACTGGGGCTGTTACATTATCCATGGATATATTGCCTACAGGGCTAGACACATGGTGTCATTCTGGACCAAAGTAGTAACTCTGAATAGCATATTAGATCCTTTTTGGGCCCATGCTTGTCTTTGTTTTAATGTGAATTATGAAATATTTGAAAAATATAAGAAAGTGGAATGATGTCACATCTAAATGCATTGTGCATTGGTATTGCATTGAGTTATATTGTTATTACCAAAGTTTGTACCACTAGGCTTCAACTTAGCGCTATTGTTTCCATTGCGCAGGTGACAGGATAGACCCAGCTGAGCCAGAGAGTTCTTCTAGACCAGGTCGGGTCTAGACTTGTAGTTGAGCTTGTTGAGTTGCTATCGAGATCAAAAACACTACCAGCAGCATGTATATATTTTTATGTTATTGTACATTTTGAGTTTTATGCATAATATATTATGTTTTGGATTTTACTTATTGTATATTATAAAGAATGTTTGGGTCAATGTATTTGAAATGGGAGAGTAAGTGTGTTTTAAATTATATATATCTATATGTATAAATGTTTGAGAAACTCGGTGAAATTGAGAAGTATGGTTGAGATGGTGGTTGGAAATTATTTGGGAGTGTTTTCTTTTTGCAGGTAGTGTTTTGATAAATTTTGGGATATCCAAAATGCAGACAAAACTTTGGCGAATTTTTCCCAGAGATTTTTATATATATTATTTATTTTGGGTTCTTATAACAAGTAAAGAATATTTATATTCTATTTAATTTTTTATATATTTAGAATTTGAAATTTTAAATTGGAAATGTTTAAAAAAAATTTAGTAAACCAGTCTGTGACATTTTTGTACCGTATATGTGTATTTTACATATGCTAAAAATATGTATTGTACGTATATAGGGTATAAGGGTGTTACAATTTGTGTTATTTCAGACATATGTTAAGATGGCATCTCAGACACATAAGTCCAATGAAGGTAGTGCAGAAAGTGTCATCCTAGAAGGAAGTGGAGCTGGAGCTAGTGCAGAAACTGCTTGCGAAGCATCTGTGCCAATGAGACCGAAAGTCCAGGAAGTTCTACCAGTCTTGGTATGGAAAATGGTGGATTTGCTGCATCAGGTCCCTGAACCTCCACAACAACAACAGTAGCATCAATAGACTAGTAAGTATGATTATGCCCTATCTCTTCTACAGGGAGATTATTGTAACACCCTTATACCCAATATACGTACACCACATATACTCACTATATGTAATATACGTATAGAGGATATAAGAATGTCACAACCTTTTTAAACAATCAAATCATCACTTATAAAATTTGAATAATCTTAATACATTCAATCGACAACATAAAAATAATAGATGATATATTACTTGTTAAAACATACTTAACTTCATTACCTAAGGTTTATCCAAAACATTTTTGATAGATTGCGGAAGCGAAATATACATATTTATATACATCCAAAATCAATATGTACAAAAATATGAAATATATACATGCTGGCAGTTTGTCTCTGATCTTGATGTTCCATTAACAACTCTGCACTTAAAAGACTATGCCTAGACTCGACTCAGTCTAGCTGAACTCTCCGGCTCAACCAGATCTACCCTGTCACCTGCGCGATGAACCACAATAGCGCTGAGCCAAAAGCTTAGTGGTACAAACTTTGATAACAATATAGTTCAAATGTAATGCCAATGTCAAACTTTCAAGAACTAGAAACAATACACAAGGATATCATATTTCATAACATTAAATCTCATTATATGGCTCAATTGTTCCACCATTCATAATTTACATTAAAGCAAAGACAAGCATGGGCCCAAAAGGGTCTAATATGCTATTCAAATTCCATAGTTACTGCTTTGGTCCAATATAACAACATTTGTCTAGCCCGAAGGAGAATCAAAATCACAATGAGGATTAACTCATATATAACATCCCAACTAGGCTTCAAGAGCTAGGCGCAACCCAGCTTCAAGGGTCTGCTACATCATGTAACACCCAACTAGGCTTCAAGGACCAAGCCCAACCTAGCTTCAAGGGATTGTTACTTTTTAGGCATGCCACCAACAACAAAACTCTAAAAATTGAATAACATACTAGGCATGCAATTCTTTCATAATTCTATTATCAATTCCTTTCTCATTTTCTCATGATCAACTAGGCACAATGCCTTAAATATCTCATTTATATTAATTTAGCCATCACCAATGGCTTTACATACCATCATAGGTGTATACATAACAAATTGCATTATCCATACATTTTGAATCATCATCATATATTTCACATAGTTCACATTATGCATTTGTAACATTACAAATCATAGAATTTTTCTCACGAACCAATAATGTAGTAGATAACTTAACACATTTTCCAGCCTAATGTGTTAAGTCCCAATGTCATGTAAATATAAACAATTATTCAAAGTTTGTACTTGCCTCTAAGAGCAACAAACACCAATTCCAATCTCCTCTTCCAAGATATCCCTCAACACTTGGATTAGGATAGCTCAAATCTCTTCAAAGCCTAAACCAAAGGTGATTATAAATACTCACTTAGTGATACACATAGGAGAATAAGTAAAAGCACTCTCTAGGGCAACTCTACACTTGACACGCTCAACAACACGAGCGTGTCCATGACTGTGCCCTAAACCCACAACATAGAAGATATGACACGCTCTGAGACATGGGCGTGTCACTGCACGTGTCAATACTCCAACAGCACAGTAGCTATGATACACTCAGTGACATTGGCATGTCACTGATTGTGTCAATCCTTCAACATCACAGAAGCTGTGACACACTCAGTGACATGGGTGTGTCTTCACGTGTCAAAAATCCTCCAATACAGTAGCTATGACACGCTCAGTGACATGGGCATGTCACTGATTGTGTCACCCACACTGAAAATAGAACCATCAACACGCCTAAAGGCATGGCCGTGCTACTGGGCGTGTCAAGCCAAAAACCAAATATCGCCACAAAAATAGCCACATCCAATTATCATCTTTCAATTCCCTTTTTAACTCCAAACCGACACAACCAAAACCATCATAATACCACAATAAACTTGTATGAACATCAACACAACTCAATTAGAAGCACAAATATACACAATCACAACCAAGACTTCTCAACTCAAAGTCACACCACCCACAACTCTTATTCTCTTCACCAAACTTAACCCTTTTTCTTCAATCCAACCCCAAATTCAAAGTTAACAAGACAAAACAACTTCAAACATACCAAAATAATCCATAAACACAACTACAGTAAATAATCCAACAAACTCAAAGGAAATCAAAGAAACAAGTTGGAAACTTACTAAATATGAAGAAAAATCCTTAAAACTCCAACTTGATCACTTGAAATCCTTCAATTGCTTGAGTTAACAAGAAACAAAATTTCTTTTCCTTTGGATGAAGATGGTGGCAAGCTCTCTTGGAGAAGAAAGAAGAAGATGAAGATGGAAATAGCAATAGTCAACAACTCATTCAACACATTCCTTAAAACCACACAAATCCCTTCTTTTAATCTCCACCAAGAAAATATATTAATATAAAATACTTAAAACCAAATATCCTCTTCCACTATCAATAATTAATATCTTAATAAATAAAATATCATTTGACCAACTAAACATGTTGACTTGTATATATTTTACATATTTTCATATACATAACATATGCACATCTTCCTTTTCTCTTTTCTTTTTCACTTAATCAAATATATACACTAATCATTTAATTAATTTTCAACTATTAGTATTTCTAAAATTTTGTGGTATTATATGGGATATTACAATTACTATGATTGGTGGAAGACTATTCCTGATGGGACAAATCAACCTCTGGTATTATCATATGATGATTTAGTGAAGGAGTTTGAGAAGAAGTATACTTTTCGAGAGTATAAAGACCGAAAGAAGAACAAATTTTTAAACTTGAAGCAAGGAGAGAAGTTAATATATGAGTATGAAAAGGAGTTTCTTCATTTGAGTAAGTATGCTAGAGGAATCTACTCACTCATATATCTATGCATCCATTTTGCCTGTGAATGATGTGTAATCTAAGTCCCTAGGATTTGATGTGCTAGTGACTAATCCTTTAAAGCATAGTGGAATGGTTAGTAAGGTATGCTGAGATAGTCCGGTAATGGTGTATAATGAGGAATTTCATGATGATTTTATTGAGATGCCCTTTAGAGATTATGATCTTATTTTAGGTATGTTCTAGTTGTGTAGACCTGTAGCGGTGGTTAATTGTCAGTATAAATGTGTTACATTGAGAACACTTGCTGGGAATGAAGTTGTAGTGATGGGAGAGCTGAGACATTTGTTGTCCACTTTTATTTCAACTATAGTAGCAAGAAGAATGATTTAGACGAGGTATGAGGCTTATTTAGCAAATGTAGTGGATGCTAGAGTAGAGAAGTCTAAGCTCGATGGTATTCTTAAAGTGGTAGAATTTCCAAATGTATTTCCAGATGAGCTACCAGGGTTGACACCAATGAGAGAGATGGAATTTGTTATTGATGTTATGTCAGGTGTTACCCCTTATAGAATGGCACCTGTAGAGTTGAAGGAGTTAAAGGTGCAACTGCAGGAGTTGTTAGGCAAAAGGTTTATACACCTTAGTGTGTCATCGTGGAAAGTACTAGTGTTATTTGTTAAGAAGAATGATGGTATTTTGAGATTATATATTGATTATCGACAGTTGAATCAAGTGACCATCAAGAACAAGTATCTATTATCTTGTACTAATGATCTCTTTGATTAATTGAAGGGAGCAATAGTGTTTTCTAAAATTGATTTGAGATCTGGGTATCAAAAGTTTAGGGTTAAAGATGTAGATATACCCAAAGCTGCTTTTCCATACGAGGTATGGGCACTATGAATTTCTTGTGATGCTTTTAGGCTGGGGAATGCACCAATGGCCTTTTATGGATTTGATGAATCGGATCTTCTGACAGTATTTAGATCAGTTTGTAGTGGTGTTTATTGATGATTTTTTGGTATAATTATGTTGCAAGGAGGATCATGATAGGCATCTATGGATTGTGTTGCAGACATCAAGAGATAAGCAATTATATGCAAAGTTGTCTAAGTACAGCTTTTGGTTGGATCAGGTGACATTCCTCGGTCATGTTGTTTCAGTAGAGGGTAATAGAGTAGATCCAAGTAAAGTTGAAGCATTTTTGGATTAGAGTGCACCAAAGAATGTGGCAGAAGTTAGGAGTTTTCTAGGATTGGCAGGTTATTATCATCATTTTGTGAAGGGATTTTCTATAATAGCCATACCACTCACTAGATTACTTTGGAAAGGAGTGAGATTTATATGGACTGATCAATGCCAGCCGAGTTTTGAATAGTTGAGAGATATGTTGACTCAGGCTCCTTTTCTCACTCTATCAGTAAAAGGTAGACCATATATGATATATAATGATGCCTCACATAATGGTTTAGGGTGTGTATTGATACATAAAGGTAAGGTTATTGCTTATGCCTCAAGGTAGTTGAAATCTCATTAGTTGAATTATCTGACTCATGATTTGGAGTTGGTAGCTATTTTTTCTGCATTGAAGATTTGGCGACATTATTTGTATGGAGAGAAATGTTTTATTTATATTGATAAAAAAGTGTGAAGTATTTGAGTGTACAAAAAGAGTTGAATATTCAATAGAGACAATGGCTAGAAATGATTAAGTATTATGATTACTTGATTGATTATCATCATGGTAAAGCAAATTTAGTTGCAGATGCTTTGAGCCAGAAGTTTATATTAGGGTTGACTACATATTCTCTTAAGTTGCTTGTTGAGTTAAGGGTGTTGCAGGCTAGATTTGAGATTTGTGATGATGGTGCACTCACCACATAGTTACAAGTGAAGCCATAACTTATTGATCAAGTTAAAGAGATGTAGAAAGTATATGTGAAACTTCAAATAGTTGTAACTAATTGTTATAAGGGGGGAGAGTAGAGATTTTCAAGTGAAAGAGGATGGCAGCTTATGTTATAGAGATCGGTTGTGTATCCCTGTAGATGTTGACTTAAGGAAGAAGATTTTAAAGTAGACACACTAATATTATTTTGCTATGCACCCTGGAAACACCAAGATGTATCATGATTTGAAGCAATATTATTGACGATTGGGTGTGAAGAAGGACATAATAGAATTTGTTACCAAATGTCTCACTTTTCAAAGGGTGAAGGCTGAACACTAGGTTCCTTCAGGGTTGTTACAACCATTGTTGGTGCTTGAATGGTAGTGGGAGCGAGAGACTATGGATTTTGTTGTGGGTTTACTTGTGACCTAGAGGAAGCATGATGCAATATGGGTAATAGTTGATAAAATGATGAAGTCAACTCATTTTCTTTTAGTAAGGATATCTTATTCCCTTGATAAGTTCACGGAGATTTATATTCATGAGATAGTAAGATTATATGTTGTTCCCATTTCAATAGTGTCCGATTGAGATCCCAGGTTTACATCAAGGTTTTGGAAGATTTTGCAAGATTCTTGGGTACTCAGTTACATTTCAGTACTGCTTTCCATCTTTAGATAGATGGACAGTCTAAAAGAGTGATGCAGGTTTTAGAAGATATGTTAAGGGGTTGTGTTATTGATTTTACTGGATGTTGGGATAAACATTTGCCATTTGTTGAATTTGCATACAATAATGTTTATTAGTCAAGTATTGGTATGACACCATATGAAGCTTTATATGGCCAAAAATGTAGGACACCTTTATGTTGGAATAGAGTAGGAGAAGGAAAGTTGGCTAGTCCTAAATTAATTAAAGAAATAGAAGAGAAGGTAGAAGTGATTTGAGATAGGTTGAAAACATCTTTAGATCGACATAAATCTTATTCAGATTAAAAAAAAAGGAAATAGGATTTAGTGTAGGTGATACAGTATTTCTTAAGGTATCACCTTGGAAGAAGATGTTGAGGTTTGGGCGGAAAGAAAAGTTTAGTCCTCTATTCATTGGACCTTATGAGGTGCTAGAGAGAGTGGTTCAAGTTGCATACAGGTTGGCTTTACCACTGGAGTTGAATAGAATACATAATGTTTTTATGTTTCTATGAGGTCCTACTAATAATCTCCTGATTATTCGGCGCTGGAGCATCTTCGTCCAAACTGAGTGAATCCGAGTCGGACTCCTCATCAACTCATGGCCTCTTTTGTCGGTCATCAAGTGCAACCTTCTCATCTAAACACATAGCATAAACCCCTCTCCTTTTTACAACCATGTGCATCTTTTCAAGGGCAGCAAGATCTAATGAATCACTCCCGAAAAGTTTAGTCATTTGGCAAGTTGTGAGCAGGGATTTTTGTCCCCACTCCTGGTGGAATGGTTCTTGCGATTTCGGCACTGTTTAGGCTCGGGGCCTTAGAGAACACGGGCCTAAGTCTAGAAAAAATGGAGTTGCCACCCGGATGGGCCGAAAAAAGAAAGGGGTGGTTGACTCGATTCCTAAGGAATCCCCAACCCCCTAATGGGTTTGAAAAGTTGGGTACGTGTGGGGAAGGTGAGAAATGGCCCAGCACCCCCACAACGCCCTGTTCATTGGAACCGGCCTCCTTTGCAGGTCTTAATATTATAAAATTCTTAAATATAACAATATTATCCATACTACATGCAACAATTAAAATAAAGCATCATTATATTAAAATCAAAGCAATGTCCAAACAAAGTAAATAAATGGACACCCATCCGAGGATGGAAACATGTCCTTACATCTTCCATGTCTAAACTAAATAGGGCACCCACCAAAAGGTGGAACCATACCCTTTACATTAGTCCAAAAACTTTAAAATAAAATAAAATACATTATGCTCGCGACATGAGGTACCCAAAAATATGGAAACATACCTCTTATAATATTTGGAAATCAAAATAAATCAATAAAAGTAAATAACCATTCATAATAAATAAATCATCCATCAAAGATATCAAACATCAATCAAAATATATAATAAACATTCATCCAATTTAAATAAAATAGTAAATATATTAACTTTGGGAGTTCATGCATTAATTAGATTTTCTAGGGTTTTATGTTCAATAACTAGGGTTTTGAATATACTAGTTTAATTTGTTAAGAAATATTTTAAAGTAATAACATAGCTACTGGATGTTAAAAAGTTTTAAGGTTTTGGATGTTTTTATGAAAATAATGTTACTGTGATTAAAAAAGTAGGTTTAGTTAGGGTTTTAAGAAAACATCATGAAATTAGGGTTTTTCAAGACTTTAGGGTTTATAATTTTAAAAGATTGGGTTTTAGGTTCACTTGATTATGGCTTTAGGTATTGATGAACTTGTCATAAAGTTTTGATGTTTTAAGAATTAGGGTTTAGGAAAACTAGGGTTTACTTGATTAGGGTTTTTGATATTTTGGAAAACATATTTTGAACGATCTGAGACTACTGAAAAAGAGAGTGAAAAGCAATAAGACTTAATTTTGACAAAATAGACTTAATTTTTTTGCGATGGTTTAAGTTTTGGGCTTTGGACCCGATTCAAGTTCTGGACTCAGAAAAGACTTGGGTTCTAGACCCAAGATGGCCTGGGTTCTGGACCCGGTTTGATTTCTGGACTAAAAAAAGACTTGGGTTTTGGACCCGAAATGGTTTGGCTTCTGCATCGGTTTAAGTTCTGGACTCGTAAAAGACTTGGGTTCTGGACCCAGGATGGTTTGGATTATGGACCCGGTTCGAGTTATGGACTCGAAAAAGACTTGGGTTCTAGACCCAGGATGGTTTGGGTTCTGGACCCAAGCTAAGTTCTGGACTTAAGAGAGATTTGATTATCTGCAAAAAATAATTGTAGTCAGTATGATACTAAAGGAATTTGCAAAAAATTTAGCTTTGCAAAAAATTTAGCTAATTTTTACTATGCCCATATCTTCTTGTCCCCTGCGTGTAAAAATTATTTAAAGTGCAAAAATATTTATATATAGGCAAATATCTGAATGATTGAATTGAATAACTGAGTTTCCTATTTATTTACTGTGTAGTTACTATTTATGCACTATTAACCAACTATTCATTTACTATTTATAAATATTAAATAGTTATTTACTATTTATCAATAGTAAAATTTATTTATTTTTCACGAGAATACTGTTTTTTTCTTTTTTATTTTTGTCTTTTTTCTTTGCCATTTCTCTATATAAACGTTGCAACTTATTTCTTCATTTCATTCATAGTTATACATTTTTATCAGAGAGTTTAACATAGAGTTGAGGAGAAAATACATGCTTCAAGATCAGGAACTCGATCTAATACTGAGTTATTGGAGTTTATTTGGCAGCATGAGAATGGAAATATAAGTCTACTAGCCGGGATGCTACTTCATTGCAGTTCAAATCAAAAGAGCAAGGTAATTATTTATTTTAACAGCAAATTATTTTTTCGTTTTTGTGTTTTTGTTTATTATTATTATTATTATTATTATTATTTGTTTTGTTTTTGTTGTTTTGTTTTTGTTGTTTTTTTTTTGCTTTTCTATTTCTTTTTTTTTGTTTTCTTTTTCTTTTTTGTTTCTTATTATTTTTTATTTTTTTTGAATTTTAGGAAAAATAAATTAATTAGATGAGTAAATTTAAGAATTTAACAAACAAATAGATAGACTAAAAATAGAACATAAATAAATTTAGCCTAAAAATCAGCGGTATTGATAAGATGATATACTTACCTTGTGTTAACTTACCTAGCTCTGTGTTAGCGTGATCGTTGCGTTATCCGGGGCGGAGGATGTGTCTATAAATCCCGACAATGGTATGATGTAGTGCCTTCTCAGGTAAGACGGATTATCCGAGATTGTGGTTTTGAAAGCTTTATCTTGTAATTACCATCCGAGGAGTGTCTGATAGACAGGAGTGTAGTTCAAGCATTGTCAGAATGGTGGATGGACACGACCCATACTTTTCACCTATCTATAGGAGAAATGACCATTGGCCTGGTCGATTATACAGCCATAACTGGTATCCGGTACTATGGCCTTCCAGTCCCTCTTACTAATGATATTCTAACATTCGAAGAAATCCAACAGTTAATCGGTATGGAACCATCATTTAAAGGGCCTTTCAAGATAAAAATTGAGCCAATTCAGAGTTATTGGATGAACTACGAAGGGCGGGTTCATAGGAAAACAACCAAACAATATACTTGAGGATTTTTACTGTATTTGCTTGGGTCGACCATCTTAGGCAGTACCGAATCTGCCATCCATTTGTCAGTGTTGAGGGCCCTTACTGATATGAGTATGGTACTGCATTACGGCTGGGGTGAAGCTAGCCTTGCCTGTCTTTACCATGGACTTGACAAAATTTGCAAAAATAAGAAGTCTTTTGTTGGCTTTATAGCAATTGTCGAGGTAATCTTCTTCTACCAATGTCAATTCCATTCTCATTCTTGCATGAATTTGATTTTTATTATTGTTGCAGATATGGGCATATGAGCACAATCTTGTCAGGGTGCCTGGTATTTCCAGAGAGAGAATCAGATATCCGAGATTAAATTTTTGGTTTATCAGATCGTGTAGAAGTTCCCGGCTCTCACCATGTGTATACCCAACGCTTTCTCTTGAGCTGCTTAACCTGGGGCTAGGTAATATAGCATTAGTATACTTTAAAATTTATATAAAAGTCCACTTACCTTATGTCATTTTGTAGGTCAATTTGGCCTGGTGGAACATAGAAGAGTAGAAGAACTGGACTTCCTCCATGAATGCCGCACTGCCTTTTCAACATACCCGCCGAGTCATTGTCGGCCCTGTGTCTAGTGGCTGGTTTCTCGGAGATAGAGTATATGAGTGGTTTCTTTGACCCGAGTAATGGAGGATCCCGATGCGTTGCCCAAAATATACTTTAAATATCATGTCAATGCAGAAGAATGCATGGTGGTTGGCTCGGCACGGTTATGATGTTGAAACCTTTCTCTATCCACCGGGTCCATCTTATATCCAATTTATTCAAGTAGGACTTTTCAACTTTGACGTATCTCCTGTTGGTGTACGGGTGATTCCTGAGGAAAATGAGGATAGAGATGAAGAGGAGTATCATGAAGAGGGAGGAGAGATTGTCTTACATCTCGGGGCTAGCACTTCTCAGGTAAACTTTTACCATTTTTCCATTGCAATCGCTTCTTTCTTAACTTATTTTGACTTTTTTTAATGATTATTGCAGGCTGCTGGCTCATTTGGTCATGAGGCGGGATCTTCTTTTACTGCTCCTCCATTTGCTCAATCTAATCAACCGGAGATGTCGTCTAATCCACAGGGTATTGATATGAATTACCTGGTAGGTTTTCTTGTTCCATGATAATTTATGCTATATATATGCATGATTATGTATGCTCTTACTCTTTTCCTTTCTGGCTCACAGTGAATGCTTAAAGAACAAAACAAGAAACTTCAAGAAGAGTTGGCCACTAGTCGTCAACAGGTTTCCCATTTTGAGAAATTGTATCACCAGTCAGAGCAAGATTTTTGAGACTTCCGATTTCAGGGGATGAGAGATCCTAGTGCTTCGTCATCTAAAGGCCCCCAAGCGGATGACCATGAGATCCTTTCATCTACTTCGGATGAGGACTGTTATAGATCTGAATTCTAGGGTAATAGAGATTCAGGTGCTCCTACTTCTGGTGGACTCGGGATGGGTGATATGCCTCCTTCTTCAATAGGTGATGACTTTTTTAAGGCTTTGTTTGATCATGATCCACCACCCCATTCTTAGTGATATATGATTATTGAATCAATTGAGAAAATATTGTATAATAATGATAATTATAATTTGCACTTTTACTGTAACTTTTGACTTTAATTTTTTTTCTTCTTTTTATCTAGCCTTCATATCTTCTCCTTACCCCTTGTGTAGGCTCAAACCCATGATTTTTTCTATGCGGCTTTGGTTGACGTTTGTACATTATCTAGCTCATCAAACAAGCATGCATTTCTTCTTTCTTTTGCAAAATGACTAAAGCTTCCTCAAGCAATGGGCCTTCTATGCCCCCCTAATTCAATATAGTGGTTTCGTTGACTCATAGACCAAGGTGATCAGCTGAAGTGTTCTCATAGATTTCTTCCAGATGCCCATTCAAGTCTTGCACTGGAATGACAGGATGCTTCACATTTATGGCCTTTATCTTTGAGATATTGAAAATATGAATAATGGAGGCCCCAAACAGCAGAGATACATCCATTTTAAATTATGATTCATCATGTTAGTTGGTAGATTCTTCATGACCTTGCCAATAATCATTTACTTTGCCCAATTTGTGCTTTGGAGGTTTAATTATTCGACATACTTCCCTGAACTTGAAGGCTTTGTAATTTTTTTTTAAATTTTTAATTTTGAATTTTGATTTTGAAATCAAATGTTGGCTTTACCAAATTAATGTTAATGTACCTCAGGACTTAATTTTCCAAATTAACATATCTATAACATGACAACCCTAGTTACCATACTAAACTCGGGAATCATTTCTATTTAAGCAAGAATCGTTACACTTCAGGAAGGCACATACACATTACTTGGCCAAAGGTCTCATTGAGTTTGAATATTATCTATCTCATATGCATGCTTATTCAAACTATCTCCACTAATAGACTCTACCTACCAAGAGAGATCAACAGGTTTTTGATAGGCTTGAAATGGGGTCTATAAGGGACATGGGTTTAAATGAAGGCCATTTGTAAGTTGGAGCTATTGTGACACAATGGACAAACCTTCACACTACAAACTGCTTGTTGGAACTTTAGACAATTGGGAGCATGAAAAGATAGAGCTTTGAACGTTCTCCCATCTTCTTGGCGTTAATCTGGATCTTGATTGGGACAGTCTTCATTTCTTTTCTTCTTTTTCCTTTTCTTTCTCTTTATTTTTCTTACTCTTCCCTTTTCTTTCTCTTCATTTTTCTTACTCTTCCCTTTCTTTGAGCATTTTGTCCTTCTTCTTTATAGGATTGTTAAGTATAGGACTTTCAAAAACTGGGTGACCTTTTTCTTTTTTCTCCGATTTTGATTGAATCTTTGGTTGGATTGGACCAATTCAAGTCAAACTATCTTTATAAACCAAATGGAAGCCTTTTGCTGCTTTAGGTAAAAGAGAACTTAGTTGGCTTTTCTGAACCATTTTGGGTTTTCTTCTTTTTTTTCTTTTCTTTTTTCTTTGCTTTTTTTTATTTTTTATTTTTTCCCTTTTCTTTTTGTTTTTTTTTTTTGGTTTTAGCTGTAAAAGAGTTGTCTTGTTTGTACCAACTTGGGTTTCCAGTAATGGATGAGTGGAGTGACATAAATCTTCTTTAACAGGGATAAATCATTTGTTACTCTGATGTTGTCTTGATAGATTGGAGAAATTAGGTGACCTTCAACTACCCTTATAGTCTTGAAAACATCAACTATCCTTATGATATTGACTATTCATTCCTTTCTTTGATCTACTTGCCTTTTCATCTTAGTGATCATAAGACTTGTCAAATGTATCACAACAGCTCAGGGTAGGTTGTTGGGGTTATATGCGAATGAAAAGGAAGCTAAAATTTTATGAAGGCTCAAAGGGACAACTAGGGATTGATATTTAATTGGGTGGATACTAGTTGTTGGCCAGTTAAATAATGCCTAGATCATCTCTCTCTTAAAATAAGCAGAGTTCAATTTCGCCTCGAAAGTCTATCAAAGCATGTTCTAAGATTGACTTGGATCTAGACAAAGGTAACCCTCTCTAAGTAAGCATACACAACTCAATGTTATAGAGCAATTTCCTCACCTAGTAAAGTCATTCAAGTTATGATGTATAGATATGCTAATTTATGAATATCAAGCTAGATTCCTCATTGGTTGAGCACCAAAATGAACAAAGACCAACAAAAATTTTGATGAAAGCAATTTATTCAAATAAAAACAGAAAAACATAATTGTTCCAATTAAATATTAAAGAAAGCAAAATTGAAAAGCAACATTCAAGCTAAGGAAAGTTTGTTGAGTTAAGTTTCTTTTCCTTTCACATCTTCAAATTTTCAATCTTGAAAGGATAATAAAACAAAATCTTCTTCCAATCCTTTTCCCACCATGAAAGTTGTTGGTGGAGTTACTCTTCCAAATTTAGGTAGAGGATTATTCTTAGTGTTGTTCTTATCAGGCTCAGGCAGTTTACCATCGTCGATTAGATCTTGGATCTCATGCCTCAATCAAGTACATCTATCGATCTCATGTCCTTGAGTCTGATGAAATTGACAAAAAGCCTTAGTATCAAATTTTAGGGGTAAAGGATTTTGTAAAGGTCGAGGAGTCAAGGGTTGTAACAGTCCCTTCTTTTGTAGCTTATTGAGGACCCAAGGTAGCGGCTTCCCCAATTTCAAAAACTACCTCATTCCTCCTTGACCGGTGGCATTAACATCAACTTCCTTTTGTGTATTTTGATTGCTAGTCTGATAATTTTGTTTTGCAAAAAAATGGTTCTTCTCTCTTTCCCTTTGACTTTTTCCACTGGGGTGATAGTCTTCCTTATTACCCCACTTAGATAGCACATTATTCGGCTGGTCTCATAGAATGGGGATTGGTCCCTCATTTTTCATTCGATCTCTATTAGTGAACACGTTCTCCGTTGATGTTGCCTTTCCCTTCTTTCTTATGTTAATGGGAGATGCCTTATTAGCATTATTGATGATCTCCAGAATTTGAATCAACTGAGTCCTCATAATTTCAACCAATTAATCTCGTAGCTCAGCCATCCTAGCTTTGACAACTTCATCGACTATATCCCTTAGCTGGTTTGCATCCATCCTTTCCAATGAAGTACTTGAATCAAAATCAATGTTGTAGGTGGTATCGTTGTATGTTCTTGAATTGTCATACTTCAGGTCTATATGTAATATTCCAATTTATGCCCTAGAAGTTTTGAATATTATGGTTGTTTTAATTGGATTGAATGTATGTGTCAAATTGAAAGAGAAAAGAATTCTTAAAGGAAGTGTATAGTTGCATATATGGTAGTATAAATAACATATACATAAGTCAAAAGGGATGGTCAATGGAAGAGGATATTTATTTGTGATATGTGAAATTACTTAAATGGGCATATGAGTGACAAGAGTTAAGTTTAAATGGATGAGGGCATTTAAGTAATTGTTGTGTTAGAATTGCATGGTGGAGATTTAAAGAAGAAGAGAAGTTTGACTTGTCATTATTTCTTTTCTTCTCTTCTCTTTTGGTGTGGCCGGCTATCAAAGGAAAGGGAGAGGAAGAGAGGTGTTCTAAGTTCTAAACATCAAATTGAAGGGAGAATCAAAGGATTAAGTTGGAGATTTGTGAAATTTCTTCAATTGAGGTAAGTACTCTCTTATTTTCCTTTGTTATTTTGAGGTTGTGTTTGAAGTGAGTTATGAATTGTTGATCTTATGATTGAGTGTGTTTGAGATGTGTTTATAAGTGTTGAGATTGATTGTAAGTTACAAAGTTAAATTGGTGTTGGTTTTGGTTTGAAGATGGTAAGTTAAGTGGATGTGGATATTGAAAGAACAAGAGTGATGTTGGTTTAGGGTTTTGAAGTGTTGAGTGATTAAATGTGTTGTTGATGTATTGTTAATGTGAATATTGTGATGAGCATGCAAGATATGTGTTAATGACATTGTTTATATTCATTTGAATGGGGTTATGTTGTGCATAATGTGTTTAAATTCAATCAAAAGAGATTTGGCCATGTTTAGGGTTTTTAATCATGAGAGACACGGCCAAACTAAGGAAGAGACACGACCAAACTATAGAATTTTGGGAGACACGACCACAAGCTTGGCCGTGTCCCTTGAGTGTGTTGGCTACTGTGAGTGTCCTTTGCTCTTCTTGCTTTGTTGAGATTGAACATACATATGATGATGCATATGACAGTATATGAACAATATTATGTGTTATGCATTGTGAATCTTGTGAATGGTAATGTGTTGTATGAATAATGTACTTTGTAATGTTACATCAATGATGCTATATGTAAAATGTGAAGGATATGATGAGGTAATTGATTATGTATAGCTTGATGGGAGTAGTTCTTGAGGTAAGGGCAAACTTACCTAGATGCATTCTTTTATATGATTTTGAAACTTAAAACAATGTTAAGTAAATTACTAAATTGTTAATACAATGTGACTAATGTTGTTATTTGTATAGTGTGAAAGCTATAAGGATCATCCAAAAAGGTATGTGCAATGCAATTTGTTATGATAAATGTTTTAATAATGATTGAAATGAAATAAATGGATATGTTGTTTATATGACGATGAATTTGAGATACATGTGCAATGAAATTGATTATGTATGCTTGAATGATGAAGTGTGTAATGTGAATTGAGACATCAAGAGATGTGGAACTAATGTTCTGAGATCTAATGTGATGTGAAGCCATTGTGATTGGCTATGATGATTCAATTAAGAATGGAAATGATAATGAAATAATAAATGAATTGTGTGGCTAATGTGTTATTCCATTTTCAGAGTTTGTTGTTGGTGGCATGCCTAATGATAGTAACAATCTCTTGAAGTTAGGTTGGGCTTGATCCTTGAAGTCAAGTTGGGTAGAAGTTTAACATGTTTTACTCCCCTTGAAGCCTAATTGAGATGTTACAACCCTTGAAGCTAGGTTGGGTTGGTTCTTGAAACCAAGTTGGGTTGAGACTTAGCATGCTTTGTTTCCCCTTGAAGCTTGGTTGAACCTAAATCCTTGAAGCCTAGTTGGGATGATGATAATGATAATGTGATAATAAAACCAAAGCATTAACTCTGAAAGTCGAATGGCATATTAGTGTCTTTTGGACCCGAGTCTGTCTTTGTTGTCAATATGATATACAAATGTTAAAATAAATGAGTAGTGAGATCTATGGTTGACTTTGTTGGAAATGTGATTCATGATTGGTGAATTGTGAATAAGATAATGTTATGAAGTATGTTGTGTAATGTGTGTATTGATATATTGGTTGTGAGTATTAATGATGGATTGTGGTTGGTGATAATGAAATGTATATAATATATGAAATTAGTCGAGATATATGAAAGGTGCAATTCAAAAGGAAAAACATGATAAGATACCAATGATACATGGAAGTGATATTTCATTATATGTTAGAATTTCTATAATGTATGTTTATATGTTATATTTGTACTACTAAGCTCTCGGGCTTAGCGCGGATGTGTAATCGCGCAGATAACTAGGTGGAAGATATGAAGTCTTTCGTTATGCCACAAGAAGAGTAAGAGTTTGTCGAGACCAACTAGAGGGTGATGCATACATGTTTAACTTTAATTATGATGTATTTTTGGCAAGAGTGTATTTATATGTATAAATGAAGTTTTGATAAAGATAAGATTATGAACCATATGTAAGATCATTAAAAGTATAATGATTTTGTAAATGGTCTTTAAATTAATGTATTGTGGTTTGAACTCTGTTAAAGGTTTTAAAAATGTAACAAAAAGTGACATCCTTATACTTTATATATTTACTGTATGTATACCAGGTGTATGTATAGTACTTATATGGAGTATCGGGGTGTTACACTATAAGCCAGAGAGGATTAATGATATGAGATGCAAATGTATGCATGTATGCACAAATAATAGACAAAGATAAGTTGGACATTCTGTGAGCGGGGATTTTTGCTCCCACTCCCAGTGGAATGGTTCTTACGACTTCGGCACTGTTTAGGCTCGGGGCCTTAGAGAACACGAACCTAAGTCTGGAGAAAATGGAGTCGCCACCCGGATGGGCTGGGAAAAAGAAAGGGGTGGATGACTCGAATCTTAAGGAATCCCCAACCCCCTAATGGGTTCAGAAAGTTGGGTACGTGTGGGGAAGGTGAGAAATGGCCCGGCACCCCCACAACGCCCGGTTCATTAGAATCGGCCTCCTTTGTAGGTCTTAATATTATAAAATTCTTAAGTATAACAATATTATCTATATTATACGCAACAATTGAAATAAAGCATCATTATATCAAAGCAATATCCAAGTAAAACAAATAAATGGACACCCATCCGAATATTGAAACATGCCCTTACATCATCCATGTCTATACTAATAGGATACCCACCAAAAGGTAGAAACATGTCCTTTACATTGGTCTAAAATATAAAAGCAATTTAAATTACATGATATTTAACTAATGAGGTACCCACAAAGTGGAAACATACCTCTTACAATTTTAATACTAAAATAAGCAAATAATAATCATAACAAAGAAAACATCCATCCATGATAAATTAAATAAATCAAGCATTGAAATTAAATAAATCAACCATTAAAGCATATAGTAAACTACATAATCAAATCTAAAATTAAATAAAGCAAGTAAAGATAAAAATTAGGGTTTACTGTTTCTATTTAAAGTTCTTTAATTAACATTTAGGGTTTTGGAATTTTAGTATTATTATTATTATTATTATTATTATTATTTGTTTAACCTACTGTAGACCCTTAATTTTTTACCCAATCCGGTCCATTGTGTCTTCTTTGGTTTAAAATGATTTTTCTTGTCTAATTGGTCCAAAATAATTTTAATTAAATATTTTTGCTTTATTATCTAATTTTTATTAAGAAAAAATAAAAATAAACAAAAAAAATAAAAATAAAAATAAAAATCGGAGTCGAAAAAAAATCGGCAGCGAAAAGTGGTCGCGCGGGCCCGTCGGGCCAGCAGCACCTCACCCGCAGGCCTGCGGGCGAGTTATTTCCCCCGAAGGAAATTCCTGCGGGCGAAATAATTTCCCGCAGGAATTTCCTGCGGGCGAGTTATTTCGCCCGCAGGAAATTCCTGTGGGCGAGTTATTTCGCTAGCAGGAAATTCCTACGGGTGAAATAACTCCCCGAAGGATTTTCCTGCGGGCTGGCACGCCCGCAAGCCCAGCCACGGGCCTGACTGCAGTATTGCCAGCGCAAAATTTTTGACGCAATTTTTTTAGAAACCTAATTCAATTATGTTTTAATTTCTTTTTTTTATTATTATTAATATTAATTGCCGTGTGGAATTAGGAAAAACAACAAAAAAAAACCATTATAAATAAGGATGAAGAGAACCAAATTGGAGGAAGAAATTTTTTTCACAGTGAGCTTAGGAATGGAAACCAAATCAAGGAAGAAAAAGCAATAATTCAATTCAACTGATTTTTAAGGGAGTAGCAGCACGAATTAAGGGATTCAAAAGGCAACAAAGTCTTGTCTTTGGAGCTAGTTCATCCAAGAAGAGTTATTTTTTGAAGAATCAACAAAAGAATGTATGTTAAATTCTTTTTGATCTATGTTTTACAGTAGCCAAATTATGGAATTAGAGTTTCTTAAATAAAAAATCTTAGAGCTTTAATTTGATTTTTCCAAGATTAAAACACTAAAACGTGACCTTCTTTTCTAAAAAGACTTAAAATTGTTATTTTTTCTTCTTAAAAATCTTAAAACACTAATTGAACATATTTTTCAACAAAACCAAAATCAAATTCTGTTTCTTTTAAGATTTTAAAGTAGGTTCTATTTCATTCAAAAAGCCTTAAAAACATCTTTTCTACTTATAAAAACTTCAATCCTTTTGTTTAAATTCATAAAACTTCATAAAAATATCAAATTGATTTCTAAAACCCTAAAAATTCTCTTACCCGAGAACCCTAATCTTAAACCCTAAAATCCTAAATCAACTTTTAAACCTAAAATAGTAAACCCTAATCCTTTTAAAACCTTAAACCATAATTTTTATGAACCCTAATCCTTTTAAAACGTTAAAAAACATAAAAACATAAAAACTCAAAAATTACACAGTAGCTTAAAGTTCAATAAACCAAAAATCACAAATTAAAGTATTTTAAAGTGTCTAAAACCCTAGTTTCATGATTTCACCATTCAAAGCTTAATTTGGTTAATCAAAGAGTCTTACCAACCTTTTAAAACATAAAACCCTAATCTATTTTAATTCCATAAAAAAGTCACAGTAGCTATACTTGAACTTTTATTTGCTTTATTCAATTCCATATTTGATTTTACCTTGATTTATCTCTTATGCTTTAATCTATTTAATTTCAATACTTGATTTATTTAATTTATCATGGATGGATGTTTATTTTATTGATATTTAAATACTTTTGATGAATGATTTACTTATGATGAATGACTATTTACTTTTATCAATCAATTTAGACTTCCAAAAGTTGTAAGAGGTATGTTTCCATTTGGTGGGTACCTCATTAGTTAAACATCATGTAATTTAATTTTTTAGAACCTTTGTAAAGGGCATGTTTCTACCTCTTGGTGGGTGTCCTATCTAGGCATGTGATGTAATGACATGTTTCCATCCTTGGATGGGTGTCCATTTATTTGTTTTGTTTTGTTTGGACATTGTTTTGATTTTAATATAATGATGCTTTCTTTTTATTATGTGTAGTATGAATAATGTTATTATACTTAAGAATTTTATAATATTAAGACCTATAAAAGGAGGCCGGTTCCAATGAACCGGGAGTTGTGGGGGTGCTGGGCCATTTCTCACCTTCCCCACATGTACCCAACTTTCCGAACCCATTAGGGGGTTGGGGATTCCTTAGGAATCGAGTCATCCACCCCTTTCTTTTTTCCCGGCCCGTCCGGGTGGCAACTCCATTTTCTCCGGACTTAGGTCCGTGTTCTCTAAGGCCCCGAGTCTAAACAGTGCCGAAGTCGCAAGAACCATTCCACTGGGAGTAGGGGCGAAAATCCCCGCTCATAGTGTTGACTGCACTGGGGATAAGTGAAGTTGATTTCGTTGGTCTTCTTATTATTCTATTCTTTCTTATAATGATATTATCCATTGCATCATATTAGTTTGCATTGTGTGCGTGAGTTAGGTTGCCCGTGTTACCCGTGTTGTGTTATGTAAGGGATACCATACTTTCACTCAAGGTATGGAGATCGAGCATGGCATAACCACTCATAGCCTCGTACCATTTGGTATATACTTGCTATGGGAACCTAAGCCTTTTTACCCAAAGACTAAAGCTCATATAATTGGCCTAGTTACTTTCCTTAGGTTTTACCCCAAATGCATGTTGTTTGACTATGGTTAGTTTATCTTAGTCTAAATCATGGCTTATTTGGTTTGTTCTTTTTCTAATATGACCCAAGTACATTTGTAAGCTCAAAATAAATTTTTCCTTAAAATCCAAAAGACCAAAACTATTTTCAAAATTTTTCAAGATGGTCTTTGGACATAAGACTTTTCTAAAAATAAATCAAAAATTCTTTGGCCCATGGCCCAAATACTAAGCCCAAAATTCATTTTTCTAAAATCTATTACAATGGGCTTAAAAACAAAACTATTTTCACTCAACCTTTTCTTACAAAGAGCTTGCAAAATTATTTAGGTCAATTATGAAATACCAAAAATCAATTATGGGCCTAGTTTACACTAAGAATAAATTAACCATGGGCTTGTTTTGGCATGAACCATTAGTTACTCTTTCCAAGTGAGAAATCTATTTATAATAAACCTCTTAATTTCGTTTTAATCCAACATAGCATAAAAGCTACTTTGGTTGGTTGAATGGATTAAAACCTAATTAGTGGGAATTATCATGGATTGATTTCCATTTTCAAGGATATAACTATTGGTTGAAACGTCTGAGGGAATTATTCGAAAGCAAGATACCCCATGTTGGTATTTTGTTAACCATATACCTAGGAAAAGAGACTCGCCATTCATGTGTGGATGTTATAAGGTTGGAAGGAACGTCCTATTTATCCTTATTTTTTGTTTGTGCATACATGCATACATGCATACATTTGCATCTCATATCATTGATCCTCTCTGGCTCACAGCCCTGGATTACGATAGTTCTAAAGCTTACAACAATCCGACCTACGCCGGAGATGAAGCATCAAGCAATGACTCAATCACTTGCTCACCAAAAACAATGGAGCCCGAACAAATTCAAAGGATGGTAGATGAAGCCCTCAATGCTAAGATGGAAGGAATAAAAGAGGCCCTAGCTGAGACCATGAAGAACCAATTGACTACAATCTTAGAAAACCATGCCGAGGCATCTGCTAGCACTAAGAAGCCAAAGGACAAAGGGAAGACTAAAGTTAGTGAAGTAGCTTTTGATGATGATAAGGTGATCATTGATGATGGTGACTGGGCTTAATACTACCAAGATCTTCAAGACAAAAAAGAACCAAAGGTTGCTGAGAAGGCAACTATTGAAAAGACCGAGACATCCGATGTTGAAAAGATGATTGCTGATTTAGAAAAGAAATTTGAGAAGAAATTGAAAACTGAAGAGGTGTCCGAGATCGAAAAATTGTTTGAGCTAGATGAAGAAGTCCCGTACAAGTTCAAGATGCCATCATTTGCTAAGTACAATGGCACTGGAAATCCTCATCTTCATGTGAAGCATTATATTACTGCCATGCAGTCTGCCCGAGCTACTAAGGCTCAAACTCTAAGGTACTTCATGCTCTCATTGGACCCTGTTGTCCAAAATTGGTTCAATACCTTAGATGATGTAACACAAAAGAGTTGGGATCTACTTTACAAAGCCTTCATTCAATAATATGGATATAATGTTGAAATGGAAGTTACCTTAATGGAAGTTGAGTCCATTAGGCAACGACCAAATGAAAATTTTGTAGATTATGTCAAGAGATGGAGAAACAAGGCTGCTTTACTCAAGAAGAGGCCCAATGAATCCGATCAAATAAGGATGATTGTGAGAGGGGTGTTGCCTAATCTTCGTGAGAGGATGTCTTATACACTCATACATGATTTCAAAGATCTTCTCCAAGCTGGTCTACAAATTGAAGAGTGGGAAAGGGAGAAGAATCTCTTTTTAATAAAAAGGAATGAGAAAGGGAACTACCAGTCGGGCAATCAAAGCACACAAAAAGAAGTTGATGTTAATGCCACTAGTGAAAGAGGAATGAGGCAGTTTTCAGATCTGGGGAAGCCACAATCTTGGGTTCTCAATAAGCTACAAAAGAAGGGATTGTTACAACCCTTGACTCCTCGTCCTTTGCCTAATCCCCTTCCACCTAACTTTGATACTAATGCATTTTGCCAATTCCATCAAAGGCCTGGACACGAAACGGACAATTGCATGAAGTTGAGGCATGAAATCCAGAATTTAATTGATAATGGCAAGTTGCCCAAGCCAGACAAGCCCAACACCAAAGATAATCCATTTCCAAGGTTCAACAGAGTGCCACCACCAGCAACCTTCATGGTTGGAAAAGGATTGGAAGAAGATTTTGTTTTATCATCCTTTCAAGATGGAAATATTGAAGATGTGAAAGGAAAAGAAGCCTAACTCAATGAACTTTCCTTAGCTTGAATGTTGCTTTTCAATCTTACTTTCTTTAATATTTTGGAACTATTATGTTTTTCAAATTTAAAGTTGCTTGAATAAATTACTTTCATCAAAATTTTTGTTGGTCTTTGTTCATTTTGGTGTTCAACCAATGAGGAATCTAGCTTGATAATTCACGAATTAATATATCTAGGCATCATGACTTGAATGACTTTACTAGGTGAATTACTCTATAGCATTGAGTTGTGTATGCTTACTTAGAGAGGGCTCCGGCATAATTATCTTTGTCTAGGTCCTAGTCAGTCTTAGAACATGCATTGACAAACTTTTGAGGCGAAATTGAACTCTACTTATTCAAGGGAGAGATGATCTAGGCATTGTTTGATTAGCCAACAACTAGTATCCACCCAATTAAATATTAATCCCTAGTTGTCCCTTTGAGCCTTCATAAAATTTTAGCTTTCTTTTCATTGGCATATAACCTCAACAACTCACCTGAGCTGTTGTGATACTTTTGACAAGTCTTATGATCACAAAGGTGAAAAGGCAAGAAGATCAAAGAAAGAAATGAATAGTCAAGACTATGAAGATAGTTGAAGTTCTCAAGACCATAAGGATAATTGATGTAGTTGAAGTTCCCTTAATGTCTCCAATATATCAAGACAACATCAACATTAGAGTAACAAATGATTTATCCCTATTAAAGAAGATTTACGTTACTCCACTCATCCATTATTGAAAGCCCAAGATGGTACAAACAAGACAACTATATTTGAGCTAGAACCAAAAAGGAAAAAAGGAAAAAAGAGAATAGGAAAAGAAAAGAAAGAAAAAAAAGAATAGAATAAGAAAAAAAAAGAATAAAAAAAAAACCAAAGGTGGTTCATAAAGCCAACTGAGTTATCTTTTACCTAAAGCAGCAAAAGGCTTCCATTTGGTTCATAAAGACGGTTTGACTATAATTCGTCCAACCTAACCAAAGATTCAATCAAAATTGGAGAAAAGGAGGGAGACCATCCAGTTCTTAAAAGTTTTATACTTGATAGTCCAACAAGAGAGAAGGAAAAAATGATAAAATGCTCAAAGAAAGGGAAGATTAAGGAAAACAAAGAGAAAGAAAAGGGAAGAGTAAGAAAAATAAAGAGGAAAAAAGGGAAAAGAAGAAAAGAAACATATTTGGGTCTTAAACTTTTTGCAAGGGCAAAAACTATTCTAATCAAGATCCAGATTAATGCCAAGAAGATAGAAGGAATTTGGAGTCTAGAAAGATTGCTCCCAACTGTCTAAAGTTCCAACAAAAAATTTATAGTGTGAGGGTTTGTCCATTGTGTCACACCAGCTCCAATCTCAAAATGGCCTCCACTTTAACCCATGTCCTTTATAGACCCCGTTTCAAGCCTATCAAAGACATGTTGATCTCTCTTGGTAGGTAGAGTCTATTAGTGGAGATAGTTTGGATAAGCATGCATATAAGATAGACAATATTTAAACTCAAATGAAACCTTTGGCCAAGCAATGTGTATGTGCCTATCTGAAGTGCAACAGTTCTTGCTTAAATAGAAATGATTCCTGAGTTTAGTACGGTAACTAGGGTTGTCATGTTGTAGATATTTAATTTGGAAAAATCAAGTCTTGAGGTACATTGACATCGA
This sequence comes from Garcia nutans, assembly GCA_947685225.1. Lineage (NCBI taxonomy): Eukaryota > Viridiplantae > Streptophyta > Magnoliopsida > Malpighiales > Euphorbiaceae > Garcia > Garcia nutans. The sequence continues at coordinate 35,694,640 of CANTUV010000059.1, forward strand.
TTTGGCAAAGCCAACATTTGATTTCAAAATCAAAATTAAAAAAAAAAAGTGTTTTGTCATACAAAGCCTTCAAGTTAAGGGAAGTATGTTGAATTGATTATTGGCAAAGTCATGAAGAAACTACCAACTGACAAGCTGAAACATAGTTTGAAATGGATACATCCCTGACTCTGCTGCTTAGGGTCTCCACCACTCATGTTTTCAACATCTTGAAGATAAAAGCCAAATGCAAAGCTTTTGATCATTTCAATGCGAGACTTGAACAAGCGTCAAAAAGGAACCAATGAGAACACTTCTGTTGATCACCTCAGTCTGTGAGTCAATGGAACAACTGTAAGTATTATTCATGCTTATCATGCATACATGGGCATATCACATCACACTTTTTTGTCTTGTATTGTTTATTCTTTATCAAAGATAACAGCAAACACCCTGCAAAGTAAAGAATCAAAAGAAGATGTCAAATTAGGGGGCCATGAAAAGCCCATTGCTTGAGAAAGCTCCAGTAATTTTGCAAAGAGAAAAAGTACGTGCTTGTGTGAAGAACTAGACAAGAAAAATATCAATCAAAGCTTGCATGGAAAAAATCTTTGGTTTGAGCCTACACAGGGGGCAAAGTTTCTCCTTTTCAATTTTTTGGGTTTATATACCAAATATCTTTAAACTCACTTACAAATATTTTGCCACACAGGGGGTGCAAGGAGAGGATATAAGGTTCTATTAAAAATAGCTAAATCTTTGCAAAAAGGAAGAACAAAAGAATGGAACAATTAGAACTCTCAAAAGAATGAAGATGCAAAAGACGAAAGATCAATCGAGCTAAAAGAGCTGAAGCCAGGGTAAAGACCCGACCTCCAAGGGATAAAGATCAATGTTTCAAGGGTAAAGACCCGATGTCAAAAGATGAAGATCCATTTTTAAGGGTGAAGACCCGATCTTAAAGGGTGAAGATCCATTTTGATGGTGAAGAATCACAATGCATAAAAAAAATGGGAACAATCAGACTTCTCAAATGATAAAAGGTCAGTCAAACTCAATCTCGGGTCCAAGCACCCATTCTCGGGTCCAAGTACCCAAATTAAATCAATCTCAGGTCCAAGTACCCAATCCCGGGTCCAAGCACCCATTCTTGGGTTCAAGTACCCAAATCAAATCAATCTCGGGTCCAAGTACCTAATTTCGGGTCCAAGTACCCAAATCAAATCAATCCCGGGTCCAAGTACCCAAATCAAATCAATCTTGGGTCCAAGTACCCAATACCGGGTCCAGAACCCAAATTTTCCTTAGGTCTAGAACCTAGAATCTCCTTTGAGTCCAGAACTCGAACCGGGTCCAGAACCCAAATTTCCTTATGTAATATCCTCATTTATGCCCTAGAAGTTTTGTATGTTGTTGTTATTGTGGTTGTTTTAAATTGCAAGATAAAGAATTGGGAAAAGAAAAGTATTTGTGTTTTGGGAAGGATTTAGGGTTTAGAGAGAATGGTATATGTTGTGTATATGTTGATATATATAACATATAAATGGGTCAAAGAAGAGTCAAGGTGTTGGTTAGTGGAAGAAGATATTTTATTGTTGAGTGTGTAAGTACATATATGGGCTTATATAAGACAAAAGGTTAGTTATATGTTTGAGGGCATTTTGGTAATTGTTTGGATGAAATGCATGGTGGAGATTAAGAAGGAAAGAGAGGTTGACTTGTGCATTTTCTTTTCTTCTCATGTTTGTGCCGGCCATTGAAGAAGACAAAGGGAAAGAGAAGTGTTCTTGATGCTATACTCAAATTGATGAAAGAATTGAGAGATTTGGTGAAAGATTTGTGGAATTTCTTCATATAAGGTAAGATCTTCTCTTTAATTTCTTCAATTCTTTTGAAGTGGTGTGAGAAAGGAATTAGGTTTTGTTGGTGTGATGATGAGATAAGTTTGTGTTATGTTTTTAAGTGTTAAAATTTATTGTAAGTTAAAAGATGGAATTAGTGTTGGGTTGATTGTGAAGATTGTATGTTTAAATGGATGTTGTTTTTGAAAGATGAAAAAGGATGGTGATTAATTAGGGTTTTGAGATGGTGTTTGTTTAATTGTGATATTAATGTGTTTTAAAGTGATTATTGTAATGAATATGTGTTTAGAACATTGGTTATGTTCATTTGAAGCATGTGGTATGATGTATATTGAGTTTAAATGCAATTGGGAAAGTGTTGGCTTTGGTTAGGGTTTTGATTAGGGGTGACACGGCCAAAAGCTATGGGAAACACGGCCAAGACATGAAATTTTAAAGGTGTTGGATTGATTTTTGAGAGACACGGCCGTGTCCCCAAGCCGTGTTTGCTACTGCCAAAGTTTGGTTGAGAGACACGGCCACAAGCTTGGCCGTGTCCCTTGCCCGTGTTTCTTACTGTCCAATTGGTTTGAGTGACACGGCCACAAGCTTGGCCGTGTCCCTCATGTGTGCTGCCCGTGTCTCTCATATGGGTTAGGTAAGTTTTGTTTTCCTTGACCTAGTTACAATGTTTTGGTTCTTCAAAGGTAGGTTGGTTCCTAAACCTAAACTTAAACACTCTAAACATACTTTAAACTATGAATGAGATAATCAAATGCATATGAAAGATCCTAAAGCTATGAATCATATAAATTGTTCTTTGCCCTAATTGCATTGTTGAGATTTAAACAAGGTTATGTTATGCATTGTGAAAGGTAATGTGTTTTATGAGTAATGTACTTCGAAATGTTATATCAAAGATGTGATATCAATGATGCTTTATGCATAATATGAATTGAAATGTGAAATGTGATACAAAGCCATTGTTTTTGGCTATGATGATGATATTGAGAGAAAGAAGGCATGTATGCCTAAATGTTGATGATAATTGGAAATGGAAATGATAATTGAATAATAAATGAATTGTGTGGCTAATGTGTTATTCCATTTTCAGAGTTGGTTGTTGGTGGCATGCCTAATAAGTGTAACAATCTCTTGAAGTTAGGTTGGATTGAATCCTTGAAGCCTAATTGAGATGTTACCACCCTTGAAGCTAGGTTGGGTTGGTTCTTGAAGCCAAGTTGGGTTGAAGCTTAGCATGCTTTGCTCCCCTTGAAGCTTGGTTGAACCTAATCCTTGAAGCCTAGTTGGGTATATGATATTGATAAATGTAATGATAGAACCAAAACATTAACTCTGAAAATTGAATGGCATATTAGTGTGTCTTGGGCCCATGCTTGTCTATGGTTAATGTGAGTCATGAATGATGCTTGTCTTTGCTTAATGTTGATTATGAATGATTAAATGAATACTAATGAGGTATATGATAAGATGTTGAAATATGATATGTCTATTTATGTTGAGTTATGAAATGTAAAGGCATGTTGTTAGTTTTGCATATATGATGTTACATGTATAGTATGGATTGAGAATTGGCATTGCATTGCATCAAAACAAAACATTAGCATGTTTTATCTTACTAAGCCGTTGGCTTAGCGCGATAGTGTTTGATCGCGCAGGTAGTAGAGTTGGTAGAGTTGAACCCGAGAGTTCATCAAGACCGAGTGAGAGTAGACAGTGAAGAGTTGATTTTTGAGGACTTAAAGATCATAGCAGACTTGCCAATCATGTATTTTTCTTTAATATTTTGTAAAGTAATGTTTATAATGTAAATATGTACCTAATTTATAACTTCCGCTGTGTAATATTTAAATGTATATATATATATGTATATCTAATATGTTTTATATTTTAAGTCAATGATTTAATTTCTATAATATATAATGATTAGGGTATTGTATCAAGTTTAAAATGTTTTGAATGTTGAAGAAAACCGTAGCATCCCTATGTTTGGTGCACTTATGCTACATTGTTGTGGTTGTAGTGTGTGTGCATTGGATGTGGGGGTGTTACAATTGTTTTGGTATCAGAGCCTAGGTTTGAGATTCTCAACCTAGGTAAAATGTAATAAAAAGAATATTTTTACTTAAAAAGTGGTTTTAAATAACACATATGTTTGGGATTGGCAACCTCTGATCTTTAATAAGGTGTGTCTTTTTTTTTTGTGTTTGCAGTGTAGGTGTTGATGGATCCTCATTTGAGACAATCGGTTGAGGGTAGTGAGGAGAGCGTTGCTCCTGAGGATGGAGCTAGGGTTGATAGTGCTGGTGAGGCACCTGTTTCTGGGTCGGATAGACCAGTAGGTGATGAGGTTCCGCCAGCCTGGTTTAGGAATATGATGGAAGCTATGAGACAAGCACCTGTGCAACCACAGCCACCACCCCCTCAGCCTTCAGTACCAGTAAGGCATTATGATAAACTGAGGAAATATGGAGCAGAGGATTTCTTAGGCACAGTTGATCCAGCTGTGGCAGAACAGTGGCTTGACAGAGTTCAGAGAGTATTTGTTCAGTTGCAAGCCACCTCAGAGGAAAAGTTTGACTATGCAAGATCTTTGCTACAGAAGGATGCCTATGATTGGTGGAAGACGGTGCCTCATTCTATGGATGATCCTCCAACACTGTCTTACACTGACTTCTTGAGAGAATTTGAGTTGAAGTATACTCCAAGGGAGTATAAGGATATGAAGAAGATGGAGTTCTTGAGCTTGAAGCAAGATAGCAAGACTGTAACTGAATATGAGGTTGAGTTTATTAGATTGAGTCATTACGCTGGTGGCATTATTGCTGATGAGATAGATAGATGCCGGAGGTTCCAGGAGGGATTGAGACCCTCTATCATGTGCTTAGTGGCCGGGTCTAGATATCACGATTTCTCCCAGCTAGTGGCAGCAGCTCGAGATGTAGAAAGGGCTCAAGTGATTGCAGCTGCATCAGAGGAAGAGGTCAGAGTGAGAAGGCCTCAGTTCAAGGCAGGGTCTTCTTCAGCAAAGAGGGGTAGAGGAAGCTTTGTTCCTCGGAGTAGTAGGAGCCAGAGACCAGCAGGTAGATCAGTGCAGTTCCAAAGGCAAAGATATAGACCTGCAGCTTCAGTGGCAAGTGCTCCGACCCCTATGGTTCAGAGATCCACCTTACCTATCTGCATCCATTGTGGGAGGCCACATGGTGGTCCTTGTTGGAAGGCTGGTGTTGCAGGGGTTTGTTTCAGGTGTGGGTCTCCGGATCACTTTGTGAGAGACTGTCCGGAGAGACAGGAATTTATGCCAGTTGATTCTGCCGCTTCTCGAGCCAGTGTGAGGGGAGGTAGAGGAGGCAGAGGTGCCAGCCGAGGTGGTAGAGCAGGGTTCAGTTCTAGAGGTGGTGCTACATCCAGGGAAACTAGACCGGAGGAGGTTGGTTCTTCCCAGAGGATGTATGTTATGCAGAGGCAGCCAGATGCTTCGGCAGTCATTGCTGGTACTTTTTCCTTATTTGGTTTTTCTGTACTTGCTTTGATTGATCCGGGTTCCACGCATTCATATGTTAGTGCATCTGTATTGCCTGTGTTTGATGTGCATGCTGAGTCCCTAGGATTTGATGTTTTGGTGACAAATCCGTTAGGGCATAGTGTGATTGTGAGTAAAGTGCATCGGGATAGTGCAGTGAGGGTGCAGGGTGAGGAGTTCCTTGGAGATTTGATTGAGATGCCATTTAAGGAATATGATGTGATTTTAGGCATGGATTGGCTATCTCGACATGGAGCTGTGGTGGATTGTAAAAAGAAGATTGTTTCTTTGAGAACTAGTGATGGTAGAGAGGTGATAGTATCTAATGAGCAGGAACAGTTAGCCTCTTTATTTGTTTCAGCTGTTGCAGCCAGGAGGTTGATTAGAAAGGGATGTGAAGCTTATCTTGCTCATGTGATAGATACTAGAGTAAGAAGTTCTCCTATTGATAGCATTGCCACAGTTGCAGAGTTCCCTGATGTTTTTCCTGAGGAGTTGCCAGGATTGCCGCCTGAGAGAGAGGTGGAGTTTGGTATTGAATTGTTGCCTGGTACCACTCCTATCTCGATTACTCCTTACAGAATGGCGCCAGCAGAACTAAGAGAGTTAAAAGTGCAATTACAGGAGCTGTTGGATAAGGGATTCATTCGCCCCAGTGTTTCTCCTTGGGGAGCTCCAGTGCTGTTTGTGAAGAAGAAAGATGGTACCATGAGGTTATGTATCGACTATAGGCAATTGAACAAGGTGACAATTAAGAATAAATATCCTTTGCCTAGAATCGATGATCTCTTTGATCAATTGAAGGATGCAGTGGTGTTTTCTAAAATTGATCTGAGATCTGGGTACCATCAGCTGAGAGTCAGAGCTGAAGATGTTCCGAAGACAGCTTTCAGGACCAGGTATGGGCACTATGAATTTTTAGTTATGCCTTTTGGTCTGACGAATGCACCTGCAGCTTTCATGGATTTGATGAATAGGGTGTTTAGGCCCTATTTGGATCAGTTTGTTGTGGTCTTCATCGATGATATTCTGGTGTATTCGAGGAATGAAGAGGAACATGATATGCATCTGCGGATTGTGTTGCAGATTTTGAGAGAGAAGCAGTTATTTGCCAAATTGTCGAAGTGTGAGTTCTGGTTAGATCAAGTAGCTTTTCTTGGACATATTGTTTCAGCAGAAGGCATCAGAGTTGATCCGAGTAAAGTTGAAGCAATTTTGAATTGGAGTCCATCCAAGTCAGTGACAGAGGTTAGAAGTTTTCTGGGTTTGGCAGGCTATTACCGACGGTTTGTGAAAGGGTTTTCTTTGATAGCTACTCCACTCACCAGATTGCTTCGTAAGGGATTGAGATTTGTGTGGACGGATCAGTGTCAGGCTAGCTTTGAGCAGATGAGAGATATGTTGACTCAAGCGCCTGTTCTTACTTTACCTGTAGAAGGCAAACCATATGTGATCTACAGTGATGCGTCACATAGTGGTTTGGGATGTGTGCTGATGCAGGAAGGGAAAGTTATAGCTTATGCATCTCGTCAGTTGAAACCGCATGAGCTTAACTACCCCACCCATGATTTGGAATTAGCAGCCATTGTGTTTGCATTAAAGATTTGGCGCCATTATTTGTTTGGGGAGAAATGTTTCATTTACACTGATCACAAAAGTTTGAAGTATTTGGGTGTTCAGAAAGAGCTCAACCTTCGGCAGAGGAGATGGTTGGAATTGATTAAAGACTACGACTGCTTGATTGATTATCATCCAGGTAAAGCAAATGTAGTTGCTGATGCCTTAAGTCGGAAGTCTTTAGCTGGTTTAACAGTTTACTCGCTCTCGTTGCTTGTTGAGTTGAGAGCATTGTGTGCTAGTTTTGTACTTTGTGATGATGGTGCATTGTTAGCACAGTTGCAATTGAAGCCGGTTTTGTTAGATCAAATCAAAGAAGCTCAGTTGGCCGATAAGAAGATACAGAAGATTGTTTCGGATTGTCAGAGTGGAAAGGGTAGAGATTTTATTGTGAAGAGTGATGGAAGTCTCTGGTTCAAGAGCAGATTGTGTGTACCCGATGATGCTGATTTGAAAAGGGTCATTTTGGAAGAGGCACACCAGTCGATGTTTTCTATGCATCCGGGCAACACCAAGATGTATCATGATTTGAGACAGCATTACTGGTGGATTGGGTTGAAAAGAGACATTGCTGAGTTTGTATCGAAATGTCTCACTTGTCAGAAGGTTAAAGCAGAGCATCAAGTTCCAACTGGGTTGCTTCAACCGTTGTCAGTGCCAGAATGGAAGTGGGAAAGAGTGACCATGGACTTTGTGTCTGGTTTGCCATTGACACAAAAGAAACATGATGCCATATGGGTGATTGTGGATAGATTGACTAAGACAGCTCATTTCCTCCCCGTTCGGATGGATTATTCTTTGGAGAGGTTGGCTGAGCTGTACATCCAGGAGATTGTGAAATTGCATGGTGTTCCAACTTCTTTGGTGTCTGATCGAGATCCCAGGTTTACTTCAAGATTTTGGAAGAGTTTGCACAGAGCTTTGGGTTCTCGACTACACTTCAGTACTGCTTTTCATCCACAGACGGATGGACAATCTGAGAGGGTGATACAGATTGTTGAGGATATGTTGAGAAGCTGTGTCATCGATTTCTCTGGAAGTTGGGATAGATTCTTACCTCTTGTGGAGTTTGCTTACAACAACAGTCACCAATCCAGCATCGGAATGGCCCCATTCGAGGCATTGTATGGCAGACGGTGCAGAACACCTCTTTGTTGGAGTGAACTTGGTGATAGCAAGTTGATTGGGCCTGATTTGATTCAAGAAACTGAAGAGAAAGTGAAGTTGATTTGGGGCAGGTTGAAAGCAGCTTCAGACCGACAGAAGTCCTATGCAGATCTGAAAAGGAGAGATATTCAGTTTGATGTTGGGGATAAGGTATTTTTGAAGGTATCTCCTTGGAAGAAAATTTTGAGGTTCGGTCGGAAAGGGAAATTAAGTCCTCGTTTCATTGGACCGTATGAAGTGTTGGAAAGAGTTGGGCCAGTGGCTTATCGGCTTGCTTTGCCACCTGAGTTGGATCGTATTCATAATGTGTTTCATGTTTCTATGTTGAGAAGGTACAGGTCGGATCCATCTCATGTGTTGCCATTTGAATCTATTGAAGTGAGCCCAGACTTGACATTTGAAGAGGAACCAGTTGCTATCTTGGCACGGGAAGTGAAAGAATTGAGGAACAAGAGAGTGCCATTAGTGAAAATTCTTTGGAAGAATCATGCAAAAGAAGAAGCAACTTGGGAGAATGAGCAAACCATGCGAGAGCAATATCCTCAGCTGTTTCGGCCTTGATATCAGGTAATTTCGAGGACGAAATTTATTTTTAGAGGGGGAGAATTGTAATATCCTCATTTATGCCCTAGAAGTTTTGTATGTTGTTGTTATTGTGGTTGTTTTAAATTGCAAGATAAAGAATTGGGAAAAGAAAAGTATTTGTGTTTTGGGAAGGATTTAGGGTTTAGAGAGAATGGTATATGTTGTGTATATGTTGATATATATAACATATAAATGGGTCAAAGAAGAGTCAAGGTGTTGGTTAGTGGAAGAAGATATTTTATTGTTGAGTGTGTAAGTACATATATGGGCTTATATAAGACAAAAGGTTAGTTATATGTTTGAGGGCATTTTGGTAATTGTTTGGATGAAATGCATGGTGGAGATTAAGAAGGAAAGAGGGGTTGACTTGTGCATTTTCTTTTCTTCTCATGTTTGTGCCGGCCATTGAAGAAGACAAAGGGAAAGAGAAGTGTTCTTGATGCTATACTCAAATTGATGAAAGAATTGAGAGATTTGGTGAAAGATTTGTGGAATTTCTTCATATAAGGTAAGATCTTCTCTTTAATTTCTTCAATTCTTTTGAAGTGGTGTGAGAAAGGAATTAGGTTTTGTTGGTGTGATGATGAGATAAGTTTGTGTTATGTTTTTAAGTGTTAAAATTTATTGTAAGTTAAAAGATGGAATTAGTGTTGGGTTGATTGTGAAGATTGTATGTTTAAATGGATGTTGTTTTTGAAAGATGAAAAAGGATGGTGATTAATTAGGGTTTTGAGATGGTGTTTGTTTAATTGTGATATTAATGTGTTTTAAAGTGATTATTGTAATGAATATGTGTTTAGAACATTGGTTATGTTCATTTGAAGCATGTGGTATGATGTATATTGAGTTTAAATGCAATTGGGAAAGTGTTGGCTTTGGTTAGGGTTTTGATTAGGGGTGACACGGCCAAAAGCTATGGGAAACACGGCCAAGACATGAAATTTTAAAGGTGTTGGATTGATTTTTGAGAGACACGGCCGTGTCCCCAAGCCGTGTTTGCTACTGCCAAAGTTTGGTTGAGAGACACGGCCACAAGCTTGGCCGTGTCCCTTGCCCGTGTTTCTTACTGTCCAATTGGTTTGAGTGACACGGCCACAAGCTTGGCCGTGTCCCTCATGTGTGCTGCCCGTGTCTCTCATATGGGTTAGGTAAGTTTTGTTTTCCTTGACCTAGTTACAATGTTTTGGTTCTTCAAAGGTAGGTTGGTTCCTAAACCTAAACTTAAACACTCTAAACATACTTTAAACTATGAATGAGATAATCAAATGCATATGAAAGATCCTAAAGCTATGAATCATATAAATTGTTCTTTGCCCTAATTGCATTGTTGAGATTTAAACAAGGTTATGTTATGCATTGTGAAAGGTAATGTGTTTTATGAGTAATGTACTTTGAAATGTTATATCAAAGATGTGATATCAATGATGCTTTATGCATAATATGAATTGAAATGTGAAATGTGATACAAAGCCATTGTTTTTGGCTATGATGATGATATTGAGAGAAAGAAGGCATGTATGCCTAAATGTTGATGATAATTGGAAATGGAAATGATAATTGAATAATAAATGAATTGTGTGGCTAATGTGTTATTCCATTTTCAGAGTTGGTTGTTGGTGGCATGCCTAATAAGTGTAACAATCTCTTGAAGTTAGGTTGGATTGAATCCTTGAAGCCTAATTGAGATGTTACCACCCTTGAAGCTAGGTTGGGTTGGTTCTTGAAGCCAAGTTGGGTTGAAGCTTAGCATGCTTTGCTCCCCTTGAAGCTTGGTTGAACCTAATCCTTGAAGCCTAGTTGGGTATATGATATTGATAAATGTAATGATAGAACCAAAACATTAACTCTGAAAATTGAATGGCATATTAGTGTGTCTTGGGCCCATGCTTGTCTATGGTTAATGTGAGTCATGAATGATGCTTGTCTTTGCTTAATGTTGATTATGAATGATTAAATGAATACTAATGAGGTATATGATAAGATGTTGAAATATGATATGTCTATTTATGTTGAGTTATGAAATGTAAAGGCATGTTGTTAGTTTTGCATATATGATGTTACATGTATAGTATGGATTGAGAATTGGCATTGCATTGCATCAAAACAAAACATTAGCATGTTTTATCTTACTAAGCCGTTGGCTTAGCGCGATAGTGTTTGATCGCGCAGGTAGTAGAGTTGGTAGAGTTGAACCCGAGAGTTCATCAAGACCGAGTGAGAGTAGACAGTGAAGAGTTGATTTTTGAGGACTTAAAGATCATAGCAGACTTGCCAATCATGTATTTTTCTTTTATATTTTGTAAAGTAATGTTTATAATGTAAATATGTACCTAATTTATAACTTCCGCTGTGTAATATTTAAATGTATATATATATGTATATCTAATATGTTTTATATTTTAAGTCAATGATTTAATTTCTATAATGTATAATGATTAGGGTATTGTATCAAGTTTAAAATGTTTTGAATGTTGAAGAAAACCGTAGCATCCCTATGTTTGGTGCACTTATGCTACATTGTTGTGGTTGTAGTGTGTGTACATTGGATGTGGGGGTGTTACACCTTAGGTCCAGAACCTAGAATTATCCTTGAGTCCAGAACTCGAACTGGGTCCAGAACCCAAATTTTCCTTAGGTCTAGAACCTAGAATTATCCTTGAGTCCAGAACTCGAATCGGGTCCAGAACCCAAAGCCTAAAAAATTCAATTCAAGCTTGGGTCCAAGTACCCAAATTCCATCCAATCTTGGGTCCAAGTACCCAAAACGAATTCAATCAATCTCGGGTCCAAGTACCTAATCCCGGGTCCAAGTACCCAATCTCGGGTTCAAGGACCCAAACTAAATCAATCTCGGGTCCAAGTACCCAATCCCGGATCCAAGTACCCAAATTCAATCAATCTCGGGTCCAAGTACCTAATCCCGGGTCCAAGTACCCAAAATCAATTTAAGCTCGGGTCCAAGTACCCAATCTCGGGTCCAAGTACCCAATTTCGGGTCCAAGTACCCAAATTCAATCAATCTCGGGTCCAAGTACCCGATTTCGGGTCCAAGTACCCAATCTCGGGTCCAAGTACCCATAACAAAACAAGTCACCATATCAAAAATTAAGTCTTATTGCTTTTCACTCTCTTTCACTAAGGTTCCAGATCATTCAAGCAGGGGGCAAACTGTAGACCCTTAATTTTTGACCCAATCCGGTCCATTGTGTTTTATTTGGTTTAAAATGATTTTTCTTGTCTAATTGGTCCAAAATAATTTTAATTAAATATTTTTTCTTTATTATCTAATTTTATTAAGAAAAAATAAAAATAAACAAATAAAAATCAAAAAATAAAAATAAAAATAAAAGTCGAAGTAGAAAAAAAATCGGCAGCAAAAAGTGGTCGCGCGGGCCCGTTGGGCCAGCAGCACCTGACCCGCAGGCCTGCGGGCGAAATAATTTCCTGCAGGAATTTACTGTGGGCGACTGCGGGGGAGTTATTTCGCCCGCAGGAAGGGCTGGCATGCCCACACGCCCAGCCACAGGCCCGGCCGCAGTTTTCGCCAGCGCAAAATTTTTGACGCATTTTTTTAGAAACCTAATTCAATTAGGTTTTAATTTCTTTTTATTATTATTATTAATATTAATTGCCGTGTGGAATTAGGAAAAAACAACAAAAAAACCATTATAATTAAGGATGAAGAGAACCAAATTGGAGGAAGAAAATTTTTTCACAGTGAGCTTGGGATTGGAAACCAAATCAAGGAAGGAAAAGCAATAATTCAATTCAACTGATTTTTAAGGGAGTAGCAGCATAAATTAAGGGATTCAAAAGGCAACAAAGTCTTGTCTTTGGAGCTAGTTCATCCAAGAAGAGTTATTTTTTGGAGAATCAACAAAAGAAGGTATGTTAAATTCTTTTTGATCTATGTTTTACAATAGCCAAATTATGGAATTAGAGTTTTTTAAATCAAAAATCTTAGAGCTTTAATTGTTATTTTCACACTAAAACGTGACCTTCTTTTCTAAAAAGACTTAAAATTGTTATTTTTCTTCTTAAAAATCTTAAAACACTAATTGAACATATTTTTCAACAAAACCAAAATCAAATTTTGTTTCTTTTAAGATTTTAAAGTAGGTTCTATTTCATTCAAAAAGCCTTAAAAAACATCTTTTCTACTTATAAAAACTTCAATCATTTTGTTTAAATTCATAAAACTTCATAAAAATATCAAATTGATTTCTAAAAACCCTAAAATTCTCTTACCCGAGAACCCTAATCTTAAACCCTAAAATCCTAAATCAACTTTTAAACCTAAAATAGTAAACCCTAATCCTTTTAAAACCTTAAACCATAATTTTTATGAACACTAATCCTTTTAAAATGTTAAAAAACATAAAAACATAAAAACTCAAAAATTACACAGTAGCTTAAAGTTCAATAAACCAAAAATCACAAATTAAAGTACTTTAAAGTGTCTAAAACCCTAGTTTCATGATTTCACCATTCAAAGCTTAATTTGGTTAATCAAAGAGTCTTACCAACCTTTTAAAACATAAAACCCTAATCTATTTTAATTCCATAAAAAAGTCACAGTAGCTATACTTGAACTTTTATTTGCTTTATTCAATTCCATATTTGATTTTACCTTGATTTATCTCTTATGCTTTAATCTATTTAATTTCAATACTTGATTTATTTAATTTATCATGGATGGATGTTTATTTTATTGATATTTAAATACTTTTGATGAATGATTTACTTATGATGAATGACTATTTACTTTTATCAATCAATTTAGACTTCCAAAAGTTGTAAGAGGTATGTTTCCATTTGGTGGGTACCTCATTAGTTAAACATCATGTAATTTAATTTTTTAGAACCTTTGTAAAGGGCATGTTTCTACCTCTTGGTGGGTGTCCTATCTAGGCATGTGATGTAATGACATGTTTCCATCCTTGGATGGGTGTCCATTTATTTGTTTTGTTTTGTTTGGACATTGTTTTGATTTTAATATAATGATGCTTTCTTTTTTATTGTGTGTAGTATGGATAATGTTATTATACTTAAGAATTTTATAATATTAAGACCTGTAAAGGAGGCCGGTTCCAATGAACCGGGCGTTGTGGGGGTGCTGGGCCATTTCTCACCTTCCCCATACGTACCCAACTTTCCGAACCCATTAGGGAGTTGGGGATTCCTTAGGAATTGAGTCATCCACCGCTTTCTTTTTTATTGGCCTGTCCGGGTGGCATCTCCATTTCCTCCGGACTTAGATCCGTGTTCTCTAAGGCCCCGAGCCTAAACAGTGCCGAAGTCGCAAGAACCATTCTACTGGGAGTGGGGGCGAAAATCCCTGCTCACACCTACTGCAAAGGTTTTGGAAAATTGGAATGGATTAGGGTTTCATGGATCAAATTAGGGTTTAGGGGTAACTGTAGACCCTTAATTTTTGACATATTCCGGTTCAATATATTTTAATTAGTCCAAAATAATTTTTGTGTTGTCCAATATATTTTAATTAGTCCAAAATAATTTTTGTTATCTTAATTAAATAATATTTGATTTAGTATCTAATTTTTATTAATAAAAAATAAAAATTAAAAATAATAAACAAAAAATAAAAATAAAATAAAAATAAAAATCGGCGACGGAAAAATTGGCGACAAAAAAATAGTCACCAAAAATCAGCGTGCGGTGAAGTGGCAAAAGCCATTTCGCCCGCAGTTTATTTCTGTGCGCGAAATGGCCTGCAGGTCAATTCTCGCCTGCAGCCGCAGCCAGCTGCGACAGCTTTTTCGCCAGCTTAATTTTTCCGCAGCAGTTTTTTTTCGCTAGTGTAATTTTTCCGCTGCAGTTTTTTTTCGCCAGCAAAATTTTTTCGACGCAAATTTTTCTGAAACCAAATACAATTAGGCTTCGGTTTACTTTTCTTAATTAATATTAGATTCCATGAATAAATAGAATTAACCATAAAAATCTTCTATAAATAAGGACTAAAACAACATAAAAAGGGGAGGATTTTGGAGAAAAAATTGAGACCGAAATTGAGGAGGAAAACTTTGAATCAATCGGACTTTTTTGAGAGAGCAAACAAGCCATTCAATCCATCAAATACAGGAAAGCTTGTATTTATTCTTGTTCATCCAAGAAGTGATTTTTGGTGGAACCAACAAACGAAGGTATGAATTTCTTTATTTGTTTCATTAATTCAAAAATCTTAAAATTGTTGCTTCTATTTCTTCAAAATAAAATAAAAAACCCTAGAACCTCAATTCACCTTTTCTGAAGCTTAAAAACCTTAATTCGCTTTTTTGTTTTCCAAAAATCTTAAAATAGTTGTTTTTGTTTCTTCAAAATCTTAAAAACCTAATTTGCCTTCCAATTCTTCAAAACCTTAAATTGAATTCTGTTTCTTTCCAAAAACCCTAAAAAATATCTTTTCTGCTTCTATAAACCTTAAATCATTTTGTTTATTCTCATAAAGCTTCATAAAATTATCAATTGTTTTTCCAAATCCTAAAAAAACCTAATACATTCTCCGAAATCCTAATTTTAAAATTCTAAAACCCTAATTCAACTCCAAAACCCAAAACAGTAAACCCTAAACTAGCTAACCTAAACCCTAATTTTTAAAACCTTAAAACCATATAAATCTAAATGTTATAATTCTACACAGTAAGCTTAAAAGACATAATTCAGTAATTGTAAATCATAAATCTAAATGTTTTAAAATGTCCAAACCCTAGTTTCATGATTTCACTTCTCAAACACTAATTTGGTTAATTAAAGAACTTTATCAACCTCTTAAATTATAAAACTTTGCTCCATGTCAATTCTTTTAAAATTTACGGTAGCTTAAACCCATGAATTCCAAAACCCTAAACACATTAAATAAAGAAACTTAAATAGAAAAAGTTGCCCTAATTTGAATTTTTATTTTCTTTATTCAATTTTATATTTGATTATGCTTTGATTTATTTTATATGCTTTAATTTATTTAAGTTCAATGCTTGGTTTATTTAATTTATCATGGATGGATGTTTACTTTCTATTGATGTTTAATATCTTTGATGAATGATTTATTTATGATGAATAGTTATTTACTTTTATCGATTTATTTAGATTTTCAAATGTTGTAAGAGTTATGTTTCCACTTGGTGGGTATCTCATTAGTTAAATATCATGTAATTTAAATTGCTTTTATATTTTAGAACCAATGTAAAGGACATGTTTCTACGTTTCGATGGGTATCCTATATAGGCTTGGATTATGTAAGGGCATGTTTTCATCCTCGGATGGGTGTCCATTTATTTGCTTTGTTTGGACATTGCTTTGATTTTAATATAACGATGCTTTATTTTAATTATTGTGTGTAATATGGAGAATATTGTTATACTTAAGAATTTTATAATATTAAGACCTGTAAAGGAGGCCGGTTCCAATGAACCGGGCGTTGTGGGGGGTGCTAGGCCATTTCTCACCTTCCCCACATGTACCCAACTTTCTGAACCCATTAGGGGGTTGGGGATTCCTTAGGAATCGAGTCATCCACCCCTTTCTTTTTTCCCAGCCCGTCCGGGTGGCGACTCCATTTTCTCCGGACTTAGGTCCGTGTTCTCTAAGGCCCCGAGCCTAAACAGTGCTGAAGTCGCAAGAACCATTCCACCGGAAGTGGGGGCGAAAATCCCCGCTCACAGTAACATTATGAAATTAGGGTTTTAGAATCTTAAGACATTAGGTTTACAGCTCTTGGTTACTATATTGTGATTTTAGATTTACTGTATTGAGTTTTAAGGTTTAGGTTTATAAGATTTTAAGGTTTTAAGGATTAGGATTTAGGAAAACTAGTTTACCGTATTAGTTTTGAGAGAATTAGGGTTTTTGACATTTTGGAAAACATATTTGATTTTAGGATTTAAGAAAACATTTTAGAGTCTTATAAAATAATTATGATTTTTAGAAACTGTAAAGTAGGTTAGGGTTTGGAGATTTCAGAAAACATTTGGAAATTTTGGAAAAAAGTTAGAGAAAAATAGTTTAGGGTTTTTTTAAAGTTTTTTTGGAAATAGGAGAAATGATTTAATGTTCTTAAGGTTTTTGAAAACAGAAGAAATGAATTAGGGATTCTGGGGACAGAAGAAATAAATTAGGGTTTTTGAGGTTTTGGGAAACAGAAGAAATAATTTAGGGTTCTTAAGGTTTTTGGAAACAGAAGAAATAAATTAGGGTTCTTAAGGTTTTTGAAAATAGAAGAAATAAATTAAGTTATCGAAACAAAGATCAAATTATTATATATTTAAGGATCAAAGTATTGTGTGCATGTTCTTATTAATCAAAGAAACAAAGCGATGTAAATATATAATCTATGATTAAAGATCAAACCTGCGTAGTTGGTTCCACCAAAATTAACTTCTGGATGAACAAAAACAAAGGCAGTGTGGTTACCTTTGATGAATTGTTGGTTGCTTTCTAGTTGCTAATCTTCTCTGGCTAGGGTTTTCTGTAATCCAAGTTTAAAAGTCCAAGTTTTGATCCCCTAATCAAAGTCCCGATCCCAAAGTTCCAGTCCCCTTATTCTGAGTTTTAAAGTGTTATTTATAGGAAAAATTATAAGCCTAGTTCTAATTGTTTAAGGAAACTAAAATTAATTGAGAAAAGAAACCGAAACCAAATGGAATTTGGTTTCGAAAAAAATTGCATTGGAAAATTTTGCTGGCGAAAACTGCTAGCGTTGGCGAGGACTGTGAGAGCTGGCGGGCGAAAATTGCGAGCGCTGGCAAAATTGGCTGGGCGGCTAGCCAATTCACCGCAGGAAATTCCTGCGGCAAAATTGGCCAAGGCCATTTCGCCGCAGGAAATTCCTGCGGGCGAATTGGCCTTGGCCAATTCCATTTTCGGCGATGAAATTTTCGTCGCCGATTTTTATTTTTATTTTTATTATTTATTATTATTATTATTGTTTATTTCTTTTTATTATTATATTTTTTATTAACTTCACCATTTTTATTTTTATTAAAAATTATAAATAATAAATACTAAAATAAATATTATTTAATTAAAATACCACAAAAATTATTTTGGGCTATATAAAAAATAACGGACCGGACTGGGTCAAAAATTAAGGGTCTACACATTCCTTCCAACCTTATAACATCCACACACGAATGGCGAATCTCTTTTCCTAGGTAATATTGTAACACCCCTATAACCCGTATATGCAGACTACATACTGCTACATCTGTACTATACATATACCGGATACAGGAGTGCCAAGATTTATATAGGACAACCCAATTTTTCTCTTCTACAATAATATGAGGAAAATTTAAAACATTTCATATATATATATATTATGGAACATAACAAGTAAAACATTTATTTATTAAGCAGCGGAAAAATGTAGCTGTATTTACATATACATATATATCAAAATAAATATTTACAAAACATAAAGTCTATACATGTTTGGCAGTTCATCTCTGATCTTTAAGCCCACAATCAACACTTCAGAGTCTAGACTCGACTCGGTCTAGCTGAACTCTCCGGTTCTACCCTGTCACCTGCGCGATGAACCACAATCGCGCTAAGCCAACGGCTTAGTGGTACAAACCACAATAACAATATGCTTTAATGCAATTACAATGTCATACTTTCAACAATAGAGATCATATTCAAAATGCTATAATTCGTAACATTACATTTCATTATCTTATTCAATTGTTTTACCATTTATGATTCACATTGAAACAAAGACAAGCATGGGCCCAAAAAGGATCTAATATGTTATTCAAAGTTCAGAGTCACTGCTTTGGTCCATAATCACATTCATCAAGCCCGTAGGCGATACATATATATCTATCCATGGATAGTGTAACAGACCCAGTCTCTTGGACCTCAACCCGGCTAGACCCTAGGGCCCTAGTATCTTGGTCCTCAACCCGGCTAGACTGTTACTATTTTTGAGGCTTACGACCCAGTCTTTTCACCTTAAAAATATCATATTTCATATTTATCAGCTGGACTCGGCTTACGACCCGGTCTTTTCACCTGTCCAGCAATTCATAGGCATGCCGCCAAACCCAGAACTCTGAAAATTGAATAACATACTAGGCACACAATTAATTCATTTATCTCATTATCAGTCTCTTTCACAATTCATTTCTCATAATCAAATTAGGCAATCATGCCCCAATTATTTCATTTGCATCACTATAACCAACACAATGGCTTCACATCTCATCATTAAAGTATACATAGCCAATTGCATTATACATACATTTTAAATGATCATCATATCTCTCACATTATGCAAATCATAACATTAATCAAATGTATTAACAATGTAATAACTTACTTAACACATTTACAACTAACTATGTTAAGTCTCAAAGTCATGTAAATGTATGCAATAATGTAGGGTTTGTACTTACCTCAAGAGCAACTCATACCAATCTAAACACTTCCTTTTCTAAGAATCCTCCAACGCTTGGATTAGGGCAACTCAACTCTCTTCAAAATCTAAACCAAAGGTGATCATACACACTCACTTAGAGATACACATGAGATAATAAGGCTAAGAACCAACTAGGGCAAACTCTATACATGACACGCTCAACAACATGGGTGTGTCCCTGACCGTGCCCTAAACTCACAACACATAAGCTTTGACACGCTTAGAACCACGGGCATGTCACTGAACATGTAATACATTCTGTCTCACAGAAACATTGACACGTCCAACAACACGGGCGTGTTCATGGCCGTGTCAATCCTCTCACAACACAGTAGCTATGACACGCTCAGTGACATGGGCGTGTCACTGGACGTGTCAATGCTACAACAACACAGACGCTATGACACGCTTAGTGACATGGGCATGTCACTGCTCGTGTCACCCATCCAAGAACATAAAACCATTGACACGCCCAAAGACCTGGCCGTGCTCATGGGCGTGTCAGGCCAAAAATCCTGATTCCGGCAACAACCACAACACATCCAACAAACCTCTTACTTCAACAATTTTCACTTCAAACAAACTTAACTAAACACACCCATTAACCATAATAACTTACAAAAACACCAAAACAATTCAAAACATACATCAAACACCACTTTACAACCATCACATACACACAACTCAAACACAACACTTATTCTTCCAACAAACCTAACACTTTTTCTTCAATCCAACCCTAAAAATCAAAATCAAATAAACCAAATATTCTCAAACACCCCACAATCAAACATACTCATACCATCAATAATCAACCATCAAACTCAAATACAACTTAAAAGAAAACTAAGGAATCAAGTGGAAACTTACCAAAAATGATGAAACTTCTTAGATTTCCAACTTGATCACTTGAAACATCCTTCAATCTTGAGTTTGGAAAATAAAAAACTCTCTTCCTCTCTTGCTATGGTGATGGTCGGCCAAACAAGGAAAGAAGAAGAAGAAGATGAAGAAAGAAGAGCAAAGTCAACACTCAACTCTTCTCTCAACCATACAATCTCTCTTTTGTTCTCAACCAAGCAAATATATTAATAAAATATTATAAATATCATCATCCACTTTCCACTTAATTTCCATTTCAATTAATTAAAATTAATTATTTCTTCTTTTGACCATTTACTAATTTGACTTGTATATGTTGTATATATCACTATATATACAACATATACACTCTTCCCTTACCTCATTTCTCTTTCCATCTAAACATATACACTTATAACACTTAATCCAAATACAACAATAAAATATTCCAAAACTTTTAGGGTATACTTTGGGATATTACAAATATGGTTAACAAAATACCAACATGGGGTATCTTGTTTATGAATATTTCTCTCGGACGTTTCAACCAATAGTTATATTTTCAAAAATAGAAATCAGTTCATGATAATTCCCATTAATTAGGTTTTAATCCATTCAACCAACTAAAGTAGCTTTTATGCTATATTGGATTAAAACTAAATTAAGAAGTTTATTATAAATAGATTTCTCACTTGAAAAAG
This sequence comes from Garcia nutans, assembly GCA_947685225.1. Lineage (NCBI taxonomy): Eukaryota > Viridiplantae > Streptophyta > Magnoliopsida > Malpighiales > Euphorbiaceae > Garcia > Garcia nutans. The sequence continues at coordinate 35,715,373 of CANTUV010000059.1, forward strand.
TAACTAGTGGTTCATGCCAAAAACAAACCCATGATTAATTATTCTTAGTATAAACTAGGCTCATAATTGATTTTTGGTATTTCATAATTGACTTAAATAATTTGTAAGCTCTTTTAAAGGTTGGATGAAAATAATTTTGTTTCTAAGCCCATTATAAAAAGATTTTATAAAAAATGGGCTTAGTATTTGTGTCATGAGCAAAAGAATTTTTGATTTATTTTTAGAAAAGTTTTATGTCCAAAGACCATCTTGAAAAGTTTTAAAAATAGCTTTGGTCTTTCGGATTTTAAAGAAAATTTATTTTGAGCTCACAATGTACTTAGGTCATATTAGAAAAAGAACAAACCAAATAACCCATGATTTAAGCCAAGATAAATTAACCATAGTCAAACAACAAGCATTTGGGGTAAAAACATAAGGAAAGTAACTAGGCCAATTACATGAGCTTTAGTCTTTGGGTTGAAAGGCTTAGGTCCCATAGAAAGTATATACCAAATGGTTTGAGGCTATGAGTGGTTATGCCATGCTCGATCTTCATACCTTGAGTGAAAGTATGGTATCCCTCACATAACACAACACGGATAACACGGGCATCCTAACTCACGCACACGATGCAATCTAATATGATGCAATGGATAATATCATGATAAGAAAGAATAGAATAATATGAAGACCAACGAAATCAACTTCTTTTATCCCCAGTGGAGTTGCCACTTTGAGCGGGATTTTTGCCCCCACTCACGGTGGAATATTTCTTGCGACTTCGGCACTGTTTAGGCTCGGGGCCTTAGAGAACACGGGCCTAAGCCCGGAGAAAATGGAGTCACCACTCGGACGGGCCAAGAAAAAGAAAGGGGTGGTTGACTCGATTCCTAAGGAATCCCCAACCCCCTACTGGGTTCAAAAAGTTGGGTATGTGTGGGGAAGGTGAGAAATGGCCCAGCACCCCCACAACGCCCGGTTCATTGGAACAGGCCTCCTTTGCAGATCTTAATATTATAAAATTCTTAAATATAATAATATTATCCATACTACATGCAACAATTAAAATAAAGCATCATTATATCAAAATCAAAGCAATGTCCAAACAAAGTAAATAAATGGACACCCATCCGAGGATGGAAACATGTCCTTACATCATCCATGTCTAAACTAAATAGGACACTCACCAAAAGGTGGAAGCATGCCTTATACATTAGTCTAAAAACTTTAAAATAAAATAAATTACATTATGCTCATGACATGAGGTACACAAAAATATGGAAACATACCTTTTACAAGATTTGGAAATCAAAATAAATCAATAAAAGTAAATAACCATTCATAATAAATAAATCATTCATTAAAGATATCAAACATCAATCAAAATGTATAATAAATATTCATCCAATTTAAATAAAACAGTAAATATATTAACTTTAGGGGTTCATGCATTAATTAGAGTTTCTAGGGTTTTATGTTCAATAACTAGGGTTTTGCATATACTAATTTAATTTGTTGAGAAATATTATAAAGTAATAACAAAGCTACTGGATGTTAAAAAGATTTAAGTTTTGGATGTTTTTATGAAAATAATACTACTATGATTTTAAAAAGTAGGTTTAGTTAGGGTTTTAAGCAAACATCAAGCAATTAGGGTTTTTTAAGACATTAGGGTTTATTATTTTAAAAGATTGAGTTCTAGGTTCAATGGATTCAAAACCCAATCTAGTAAACCCTAGTTTTCCTAAACCCTAATTCTTAAAACATCAAAACTTTATGACAAGTTCATCCACACCTAAACCCTAATCCAGTGAACCTAAAACCCAATCTTTTAAAATTATAAACCTTAATGTCTTACGATTCCAAAACCCTAATTTCATGATGTTACCCCTAAACCCTAATTTGATTAACCAAAAACCTTACTACTTTCTTGAATTTATAAGACCCTAATCCATTCAAATTTTTCAAAATTTTCACAGTAGCCTAAATAATAATAATAATAATTCCAAAATCCCAAAACCCTAAATATTAATTAAAGGACCTTAAATTGAGACATAAACCTAAATTTGTATTTTTATTTGCTTTATTTATTTTTAGATTTGATTATGTAATTTATTATATGTTTTGATGGTTGATTTATTTAATTTTAGTGCTTGATTTCTTTAATTTATCATGGATGGATATTTTCTTTATTATTACGATTATTATTTGTTTGTTCTGGTATTAAAATTGTAAGAGATATGTTTTCACTTTGTGGGTACCTCATTAGTTAAATTTTATATAATTTAAATTGCTTTTATATTTTTGGACCAATGTAAAGGATACGTTTCCACCTTTCGGTGGGCGTCCTATTTAGTTTAGACATGGACGATGTAAGGACATGTTTTCATCCTCAGATGGGTGTCCATTTATTTGCTTTGTTTGAACATTGCTTTGATTTTAATATAATGATGTTTTATTTTAATTGTTGCATGTAATATGGACAATATTGTTATATTTAAGAATTTTATAATATTAAGACCTGCAAAGGAGGCGGGTTCTAATGAACCGGGTGTTGTGGGGGTGCTGGGCCATTTCTCATCTTCCCCACACATACCCAACTTTTCGAACCATTAGGGGGTTGGGGATTCCTTAGAAATCGAGTCATCCACCCATTTCTTTTTATCCGCCAGTCCGGGGTGGCGACTCCATTTTCTCCGTGCTTAGGCTCGTGTTCTCTAAGGCCCCGAGCCTAAACAGTGCCGAAGTTGCAAGAACCATTCCACCGGGAGTGGAGGTAAAAATCCCCGTGCACACAAGTGCTTGGATCAAATCCATCAATAAGTGTTATAGCCAAGGTGGTCACCAATCTGCCTATGCAAATTGCGCCCTTTTTTCTAATTGCAACTCTATTAAACACATCGGCCAACCAATAGCTGGCACTTACGGGCATAGTATTGCTAGCACAATCTAAGAAGAACAGCTCATTTAGTTCCACCACACCCCTACCTTCTTTCCTTGCAAAGAACCCACAAGACATAAATCAATGTAGATACCTCAAGGCAGGATTTATCAATTTGGTTGATTTGGCCACATATATACCCCTGAGCCGATTCCCCCCATGATAATTGTTGTTTAAAATTTTTAGGAATGCATTTTTCCCCTTATTGGTGAAAACCAAAAATAGCATTTAATTGCTCAGTATCAATAACACATTATTTTCAAGCAATTTAAAGCTAAACCTAGTGCAAATCTTCGTTTCATTTCTTTCAACCTTAAGGGAGGTTAAAAATTCTATGGTGAGTTCTTGGAATTGCAAAGGTTTAAGAGAAACCAATTTTTCCCATCCAAGGTTTTGAACATATGTAGCAAAATTGTCTCTAATTTGGAGAGTATCAAGGGATTCATCGCTCACATACCTAGTCAGAAAGAAACCCCATGCTAGAAGAGTGGACCTCTTTGAAGATGCTGAAGAGGATAATGAAGTGGATGATGGAGTTTGCCTCCTCTTATGGTGGGACACCATTTTTGTTCTAGGCATCTTGATCTTTTTGGTGAAAATCAAACTTTGATGGATTTAACAGAGTTTTGAGTTGAAAATTGGAAGATTGAGTGGGTTTAATTGAGTTTTGAGTAAGAGAAATGGAAGATTTGGTGAGATTTTTAAGTTTTGAGAGATGGAGATGGAGGTTTAGAGAGAGAGGAGAGAGAAAACAAAAAGGAAAACCAAGGTTAGGGATGAACAAAAGGACACGATCAGGTTTTTAAAGAGGGTGACACAGCCAAGCTTGAAATGGCTTGGCCGTGTTCGGGCTTTTAGGAGGGATACAGCCAGTGGCTTGGCCATGTCCTGTGGGCATGTCCAGGTCTGTGTGTTTGGGTGTAGGGTAAGAGGTTGAGGACACGGACTGGCACTTGGGTGTGTCTGGGTAACACGGCCAAGCCTTCTGGCCATGTCCATGCCTAGAAATTCTGGGTTTCCTTGACACGGCCAATGGCTAGGCCATGTCAAGTGGCTGTGTCCTCTACTGCCAAAATTTTTTATTTTGCTCTTTTTTATTTTTTTATTTTTTATTTAAACAAATGTGTCACCCAAGTCTAAGATATGCACTTATCTTCCCGGCTTTACCCTGAAACTCCATCAAAAATAAAAATCGATCAACGCACCCATTCTATTCTTTTAAAATAAAATGAAATTTAAATGACAAAACACGAAGATTTAACTATGAAAAGAAATACAAACCAATGGGTTGCCTCCCACTGAGCGCTTCTTTAATGCCGTGTAGCTGGACATTGTTGCATCATTTCTCTATAAATATCAAACTTTCAATAGTTTTTGCAACATCAATTTCTTCAAGATAGGGCTTCATCCTTTGTCCATTTACCTTAAATGTCTCATTAGTTTTCAAATTGAGCAACTCAATAACCCCATATGGGAATGTTTGAATTACTTGAAATGGTCTACTCCAATGAGATTTCAATTTTTTGGGAAACAGTCGCATTCTAGAATTGAATAGGAGGACTTTCATTCCCAGTTCGAAAGTTCTTTGAAGGATCATCCTGTCATGCATAGTTTTTTCCCTTTCCTTATAGATTCTTGAACTCTCATAGGCCTCATTTCTAAGCCCATCAAGCTCAGAAATTTGCAATATTCTTTGCTCCCTTGCTCCTTCTAAGTCCATATTTGTGGTCTTTATTGCCCAAAAGGCTTTATGCTCCAATTCCACCGGTAGGTGGAAAGCTTTGCCAAAGACCAACCTATATGGACTCATTCCCAATGGTGTTTTGCAAGTAGTTCTATTAGCCCATAATGCTTTTGGTAGTCGGATTGACCAATCCTTTCTTGTTGTGCTCACTGTCTTTTCTATGATCCATTTAATTTGCTTGTTGGAGATCTTGGCTTGTCTGGATGTTTGTGGGTGATATGGAGTTGCCACTTTGTGTCGGATGCCCATCTTGATCATTAACTTCTTGAACCATTTGTTGCAAAAGTGGCTTCCTCCATCACTTACTATTGCCTTTGGGGTTCCGAACCTGCTCAAAATATTCTCCTTCAAAAATTTCAAAACAACATTAGCATCATTAGTCCTAGTAGGGATAGCCTCCACCCACTTAGACACATAATCCACTGTAAGAAGAATATATTAAAAAACAAATGACTTGGGAAATGGCCCCATGAAGTCTATCCCCCTACATCAAAAATTTCAACCATAATAAACATATTGAGAGGCATTTCATTCCTTTTGCTAATGTTTCCTACTCTTCGGCATTTATCACATTTTGTACAAAAATTATGAGCATCCTAAAAAAGAGTAGGCCAATACAAACCGCTTTGAAGAATTTTCTCGGCGGTCTTCTTTCCTCTAAAATGCCCTCCACAATACATGTTGTGACAAAATTGTAACACTAGTTTTTGTTCTTCCTCCGGTACACATCTTCTTATAATTTCCTCTCTACAAATTCTAAACAAATATGGCTCAACCTAAAAATAGTACTTACATGAATGCAGGAACCTCTTCTTTGCTTGAAAATTCAAATCCTTTCTCACAACACCATAAGAGATATAGTTAGCATTATCTGCATACCAAGGTGCTTGAGTTAAAGTAAACAAGTGTTCATCTGGGAGTTTTTCAAAAGAATTTTTCACAAGCAATTTTTGCATCATTATGGTGAGAGTTCAATCTAGAGAGATGGTTAGATACTCCATTCTCACTTCCCTTTCGATCTTTGATTTCAACATTGAATTCTTGCAGCATCAATACCCACCTAATGAGCTTGGGTTTAGCTTGTGGTTTGGTCAATAGGTATTCCAAGGTTGCATGGTTCAAAAATACTATGACTTTATAACCTATCAAGTAAGATCTGAATTTGTCTAGTGCAAACACCACAGCTAACATTTCCCTTTTAGTGGTTGTGTAATTCATTTGTGAATCATTTAAAGATAAACTTGCATAATAAATTACACACATCAATTTATTCACTCTTTGGCCCAAAACAGCTCCAATGGTATAATTCGATGCATCACACTTGATTTCAAATGGCAAATCCCAATTTGTGACAACAATTATAGGAGCAAAATTTAATTTTTCTTTTAAAATTTCAAAAGCTTCTAAGCACTTGTCATAAAAAATAAATGTAACATCTTTTCCTAGAAAATGACACAGAGGACGTGAAATTTTTAAAAAATCTTTTATAAACCTTCTAAAAAATCTAGCATGTCCCAAAAAGCTTTTAATCCCTGTGAGCGGGGATTTTTGCCCCACTCCCGGTGGAATGATTCTTGCGACTTCGGCACTATTTAGGCTCGGGGCCTTAGAGAACACGGACCTAAATCTGGAGAAAATGGAGTCGCCACCTGGACGAGCCGGGAAAAAAAGAAAGGGGTGGGTGACTCGATTCCTAAGGAATCCCCAACCCCCTAATGGGTTCAGAAAGTTGGGTACATGTGGGGAAGGTGAGAAATGGCCCAGCACCCCCATAATGCCCGGTTCATTGGAACCGGCCTCCTTTACAGGTCTTAATATTATAAAGTTCTTAAATATAACAACATTATCCATATTACACACAATAATTAAAAGAAAGCATCAATATATTAAAATCAAAGTAATGTCCAAGCAAAACAAATAAATGGACACCCATCCGAAGATGGAAACATGTCCTTACATCACATGCCTAAATAGGACACCCACCAAAAAGTAGAAACATGCCCTTTACATTGGTTCTAAAATAGAAAAGCAATTTAAATTACATGATATTTAACTAATGAGGTACCCACCAAGTGGAAACATACCTCTTACAACATTTGGAAATCTAAATAAATTGATAAAAGTAAATAATCATTCATCATAAATAAATCATTCATCAAAGGAATTAAACATCAGTAGAAAGTAAACATCCATCCATGATAAATAAAATAAACCAAGCATTGAACTTAAATAAATTAAAGCATATAAAATAAATCAAAGCATATCTAATATAGAATTGAATAAGACAAATAAAATTCCAATTATAGCTACTGTTTGCATTTAGGATCCTTTATTTTATGTGTTTAGGGTTTTAGAATATATAGAATTAGGCTACTGTGACTTTAAGAGAATTAAAATAGATTGAAGTTTTATGTTTTAAAAGGTTGGTAAGGCTCTTTGATTAACTAAACTAGGGTTTGTTATGTAAAATCATGAAACTAGAATTTGGACTCTTTAGAATACTTTTGATTTATGTTTTCAAGTTTACTGTGTGAAATTAAAATATTTGTGTTTTATTGTTTTTAAAGTTTTAATGGATTAGGGTTTAGAAAAAATTAGGGTTTAAGGTTTTAAAGAGCTTAGGGTTTACTTTTTTAGGTTTGGAAGTTGCATTTGGGTATGGTGTTTTAGAACTAGGGTCTCGGTGGATGCTTAGTTTTTTTAGAATTTGAAAAAAGTAATTGATATTTTATGAAGTTTATGAAAATAAACAAATGATTTTAAGTTTACATAAATAGAAAAGATATTTGTTAATGTTTGTTGAAAGAAACAGAATCAAGTTTAAAGTTTTGAAGGAAACAGAATCAAATTTTGGTTTTGAAGAAAAACATGTTCAATTAGGGTTTTAAGATTTTGATTAAACAAAAATAACAATTGTAATTTTTTTTGGAAAACAAAGCAACGAAATAAGGTTTTAAACTTTGAACAAAGGGAATTAAGGTTCTGGGATTTTTGATTTTGAAAGACCCAATTGTATAATCTAGGCTACTGTGAAAAGTAAAAAAGAATTTAATACATACCTCCTTTTGATGGTTCCTCCAAAAATCAATTTTCTTGGATGAACAAAAACAAAGGCAAGTTTTGCTACCTTTGAATTGCCTTGAATTGTTTTTCAGCTCCCTCAAAAAAATTGAATTGAATTACTGCCTTTCCTACTTGGTTTTGGATTAAAATTTGTTCCTCTTTCTTCTCGGATTTCTTCCTCTCTTTCTGGCTCCCTTTTGTGTTGTAATCATACTTATTTATAGAAGTTTTTTGTGGTTTTCTCCTAGTTGCTCACGACATACTTTATTTATTAAGAAAAGGAAACCAAAACCAAATTGCATTAAGTTTCAGAAAATTTGCGTCGAAAAAATTTTGCTGGCGAAAAAAAACTGCTGCGAAAAATTGCGCTGGCGAACAAGCTGCCGCAGCGGGCGAAATAGGCCTGCGGGCGAAATGCCCACGGGCCCGCTGACTTTCAGAAACGATTTTTTCGTCGCCGATTTTTATTTTTATTTTTTGATTTTTATTTGTTTATTTTTATTTTTTATTAATAAAAATTAGATACTAAAGCAAAAATTATTTAATTAAGATAAAAAAATATTTTGGACCAATTAAAATATATTAAACAACACAAATTATTTTGGACCGGACTGGGTCAAAAATTAAGGGTCTACAGTTTGCCCCCTGCTTGAATGATCTGAAACTTTAGTGAAAGAGAATGAAAAGAAACAAGACTTAATTTTTGAGATGGTGGAGGTTTTGGGTTCTGGACCCGGTTCGAATTCTGGACTCAAGGATAATTCTAAGTTCTGGACCTAAGAAAAATTTGGGTTCTGGACCCGAGCTAAGTTCTGGACTTAGAAATAATTCTAGGTTCAGGACCTAATGGAAAATTTGGGTTCTAGACCCGAGCTAAGTTCTTGGACTTAGAAATAAATTCTAGGTTCTAGACCTAATGGAAAATTTGGGTTCTGGACCTGAGCTAAGTTCTGGACTTAGAAATATTTCTAGGTTTTGGACCTAATGAAAAATTTTGGTTCTGGATCCGAGCTAAGTTCTTGGACTTAGAAATAAATTCTAGGATCTGGACCTAAGGAAAATTTGGGTTCTGGACCCGGTTCGAGTTCTGGACTCAAGGAAGATTCTAGGTTCTGGACATAAGGAAAATTTGGATTCTGGACCCGGTTCGAGTTCTACCCAAGCTAAGTTCTTGGACTTAGAAATAAATTCTAGGTTTTGGACCTAAGAAAAATTTGGGTTCTGGACCCGAGCTAATTTCTGGACTTAGAAACAAATTCTAGGTTCTGTACATAAGGAAAATTTGGGTTCTAGACCCGAGGTAAGTTCTGGACTTAGAAACAAATTCTAGGTTCCGGACCTAAGGAAAATTTGGGTTCTGGACTTGGTTTGAGTTCTGGACTCAAGGAAGATTCTAGGTTCTGGACCTAAGGAAAATTTGGGTTCTGGACCCGGTTCGAGTTCTGGACTCAAGGATAATTCTAGGTTCTTGACCTAAGAAAAATTTGGGTTCTGGACCCGAGCTAATAATTTTTTATTTCAAAAAGTTTGGCTAATTTGTATGCATGTCTTCTTATTGCCCCTGGGTGTAAAAAAATTTATATACCAGCAATTATTTGAATGATTAAAATGAATAAATGAATTTACTGTTTATTTACTATGTAATCACTGTTCATACACTATTTACTATTTATAAATAGTAAATTTACTATTCGCAAATAGTATCAAATAGTATTTACTATTGGAAATGTACTATTCATCAATAGTAAAGTTTACTGTTTAAGAATAGTAAAATTTACTATTCATAAACAGTTTTGAATTTTATTTTTTGCTTGCCGTTTCTCTATAAAAAGCCACCATTCCTTCATTTTATTTCACAGCATGATTTCGATTTCGTAATTCTCTCAAATTTCTTTTCAATTTTAGCATATATTTTTCAAAAAAATAATGCATGCTTCGAGGTCAGGAACTCATTCTAATGCCAAGTTATTGGAGTTTATTCGACATTATGAAGATGGAAATTTAGATATACTAGCCGGGATGCCTTTCCATCGCAGTTCCAATTAAAAGAGCGAGGTAATTATTTTTTCCTTTTTTATTTCTCTTGATTTTTTTCGTTGTTGTTTTTTTTATTATATTTTATTATATTTTATTATTTATTATTTATTTATTTATTATTTTTTGATTTTTTGATTTTTTTATATTTTTATATTTTTTATTATTATTTTTATATTTTTATATATTTTTTTTATTATGCTCTTTTATTATTATTTTGTTTGCCTTTATTATTTTTTTGTATGTTTATTTTGCATTATTATTTTTAGAAAAATAAATTAAATTAAGCAGATGGAATAATATGTACTTACCTAGTATTAACTTACCTGGGTCTATGTTAGCATGATCATTGCGTTGTTTGGGCTGGAGGGTGTATTTACAAAGCCCGACAATGGTATGATGTAGTGCCTTCTTGGGTAAGGCGGATTATCCGAGATTCCTGCTTTGAGCAATTCATCTTACAATTTCCATCCAAGGAATATCATAGACCGGAGCATAGTCCAGGCGCTTGCAGAGCGATGGTTGGATACAACCCACACTTTTCACTTGCCCATTAGAGAGATGATAATTGGCCCGGTCGATTTTACTGCCATAACCGGCCTTCGATATGATGGTTTTCTGGTTCCTCTGACCAACAATATTTTAACATTTGAAGAAATTCAGGAATTAATTGGTATGGGACCATCATATAAAGGGCCTTTTAAGAGAAAAATCGAGCCAATTCGTAGTTATTGGATGAACTACGAAGGACGGGTTGGCAGAGACACGGCTGAACAGTACGCTCGAGGATTTTTGTTATATCTGCTCAGGTCGACCATCTTAGGCAGCACTGAATCCTCCATTCACTTGTCAGTGTTGAGTGCCCTTTCTTATCTCAGAATGGTACCATCTTTTGGTTGGGGTGAAGCTGGTCTCGCGTGTATTTACCGTGGTCTTGATAAGCTTTGCCGAAACAAGAAATCTTTTGTCGGCTTGATGGCGGTTGTCGAGGTATTCTTTTCCTTCACCAATGTTATTTCCACTCTTTTCTTGCATGAATTTGATCTTTACTATCATTGTTGTAGGTATGGCCATATGAACATAACCTCGTGAGGGTACCCGGTATTTCCCGAGAGAGTCGGCTATCCGAGATTACATTTCTGGTTGTCTGATCATGTGGACGTTCTTGGCTCTCATCATGTGCATACTCACCGCTATGTGTTGAGCCACTTAACCTGGAACCAGGTAAAATAACATTAGTATGCTTTAAATTTTATGTGAAAGTTTTACTTACCTTATGTTATTTTGCAGGTGAATTTGGCCTGGTGGAGCCTAGAAGAGCGAGCAAACTGGTCTCCTTTGATGAGGGCTGCACTGTCTTTCCAACATTGTCGCTGAATTATTGCTGGCCCAGTGTCTAGTGGCTAGTTTCTCGGGGAGAGAGTTTATGAATAGTTTCTCGATCCAGAGCAGCGGAGGTTTCCGATGCAAATCCCAAAATATACTTTAAATATTATGTCAATGCCGGAGGATGCATGGTGGTCGGCCCGGTATGGTTATGATGCCAAGTCGTTTCTCCATTTACTGGGTCCATTTTATGCCCATTTTATTCGAATAAGACTCTTGAACTTTGATGTATCTCCTGTTGGTGTGTGAGAGATTTTTGACGAAAATGAGGGTAGAGACGAAGAAGAACATCACGGAGCTGCAAGAGAGCTTGTTCCACATCTCAGGACTAGTACTTCTCAGGTAAAACTCTTACCATCTTTCCCTTGCAACTGCTTTTTCTTTCTTTGATTCTTTAATGATTGTTGCAGGCTGTTGGCTCATTTGATCATGAGGCTAGACCTTGCTTTACTGCCCCTTCATTTGCTATTTCTAGCCCGCCGGATATGCCATCTCATTCGCAGGGTATTGATTTGAATTACCTGGTACGTTCCTTATTTCATGGTAATTTATGCTATATGTATGCATGATTATGTATGCTCTTACCCTTTCCTCTTTGGCTCACAGCGGATGCTCGAAGAACAAAATAGGAAACTTCAAGAAGAGTTGGCTGCAAGTCGTCAGCAGGCTTCTCATTTTGAAAGTTTATATCATCAATCCGAACAACATTTCTGAGACTTTCGATTTCAGGGGATGAGGGATCCCGGTGCTTCTTCATCAAGAGGCCTCCAGACTGATGAACATGAGATCCTTTCGTCTGCTTCTGATGAAGACCATGACGGATCGAAACTTCAAGGTAATAAAGATTTTGGTGCTCCTGCTTCGGGTGATCCCGGGATGAGTAATTTACCGAGTTTTGGTGCTCCCGCTTTGGGCAGACTCGGGACGAGTGATTTGCCCCCTCCTCCAACAGGCAACTACGTTTTCAAGGCTTTATTTGATGACCTACCACCACCCTCTTATTGATATGTAAATATTGTAGCAATTGTAAATTATTGTACAATAATGAAAAAAATTCAATTCCCCTCTTTACTGTAACTTTTTCTCTCTCTCTCTTTTTTTTTCGTTACTGCACCACTTTTTTTTTTTATCACAATACATAATCGTTTGCTAAATCAAATCCAACATGAAAAAGGAAATTGTGACCAATTCCTTTCCTTATTCCATATGGTCTTACCCTTTCCCATCACCTTTTCCTTTTCACTTTAGGAAAAAGGTTTATTTTCTTCTATATAAATCTCCCTTCATGCATATTTTAATACATAAACCAAAATTCTTTCTTTTTCAACGTGAAGACTCCTTTTAACAATTTTAATTTTTTCTTCATTCATTCACCATGACCGAGCATCATTTAAAGAGAATAAAAATTATATTTAAGAATATGGATGTCATTCATTGGAAGCAAATTTCATGATCAAAACTTGGTGTTTTAAAATGTTTTCAAAATGTCAAATTTGACTGCTCTTTCTTACATGCCATGGCTTCCTTTTGGGATACGGATTCTAGGGTATGTAGAATTAATGGCTTTGAAATATGTCCCTTGATTGAAGAATTTGAGGCCATCCATGGATATCCAAATAACCAACAAATGGGGTTACCCACATTGATTTCCAAGACTCAACAGATGATGCAGATGTTATTTCAAATTCCAAAACCTGAAGTTCTTCGGTTGATGAGAGGTGAAAAAATTCTACTTGCTCCTTTGATTGACTTTTGTTTCTCTCATTTGGCCCCTACTAAGGCATGAGGACGCATGTTTTGTCTTTGCTTGCTCGGTCAATTCTTGCTTGTTTCTTCTGACGGCGATATTGATCCATGAGTATTGGATATTATGGACCAAATGGAAGGAGGCTTGTCGCCAGTACCTGTGATCTTAGCCAAGACCTTTGTTGGATTAGACCAATTTAAATCAAGATTGTCAAAGAGGCTGACTGGGAGTCCATTACTGCTTCAGGTAATTACTTAAACTGCCCTTTCGGGTTTTCAATTTAGGTTTTCTTTTTCTTTTTATTGTTCTAACTTTTACCTAGTCCGCCCATGTAGGTTTTCAGAACTAGCGAGCTGTCCTAATTTTTGCCTAAGCTGCCCTTGCAGATTTTTAACTTAGCAGACTCTTTTTTTTTCTTTTTTAATTTAATTCTTTCTTCACAGATTTGGCTTTAGGAGCGTCTTTGTTTGCTTGATACTCCATCCATGGATTTTGCCAGATACCTGCCACGTCATCATTCTGCTAGGAAGCTACTCCATCCTGCTTCTTCGTATGCTGACTGGGTTGACTGGATCCACTCACGCTCCGAAGTCAATATCCGTAGGTTGGTATCTTGGTGGAAGATCTCTCGTATCACCATGTGGACATACTTGATGTATGTTCCCCTTGCTACTCTTCGTCAAGGTACATGCTATGATCCTCGCCAACTTGGGCGTCGGTATGGAGCTGAGCCTCGTGATTCTGACTTTGCTCCCGACTTAGACATGCCTTGCTTGACTGAAGCCTACTTGGATCGGCTGAGGCAAAGCTGACCTGCACGTTACACTTATCGACTATCATAGATTTTACGTTTGTCAATTCAGAAAGTGTATTGTTAGGATGAAAAAATAATTAAAGTAATAAAAGATGCTTCTTTTCCATTTATAATTTGTCGTCACCTTTTGCTATTATGTTTATTTATTTCATCCATATCTGGTCGAATACTTATAACAGTGCACATAGAACAATTTTAACATTAATTATGTTTTATTAAATTGGGGAATAACCAAACATAAAGCCAACATACACAAGATTACTCCTGTTGCCAATTAGCCCTTTCGGGTTTTCTAATTGACGATTTTCTCTCATTTAGCCCTAATTGTTGCCTAGCCCGCCCTTTCGGGTTTTTGGAACTAGCGGACTGCTCTAACTTTTGCCTAGGCCGCCCTTTTTGGTTTTTCAACCTAGCGAGCTCTTTTTTCCTTTTTTTTCTATCATACATAAAACTTCTTCAACCTGTCAATCTTTACTGGCTCACTAAATTCGTTCCCGTCCATGTCTGACAACTTCACCGCACTTTTGTTCATGACTTGTTTTACGACATATGGCCCTTCCCAGCTAGGCCTAAACTTCCCTCTTGGATCAGATACGTTAGGCTTACATTGCTTCAACACTAAATCCTCAACTCTGAATTTTCTGATTTTAACCCTTCTATTGTAGGCCCGAGCTATCTTCTTTTGATACAGTTGATGATGATACAGTGCCTTTAACCTTCTCTCTTCTAGTAGAGCTAACTGTGTGTATCTGCTTGCTACCCATTCCGTTTCAGGCAGTTCAGCTTCCAAGACTACTCTTAACGACTTGATCTCAATTTCAATTGGCAATACTACTTCCATCAAATAAACCAAAGAGAACGGTGTCATTCCAGTAGGTGTTTGCACACTTGTCCTATATCCCCACAAAGCAAAGGGAAGCATCTCTGACCAATCCTTGTAAGTCTTGGTCATCTTGGACAGAATTTGCTTAATTGTCTTGTTTTTTGCTTCTACGGCACCATTAGCCTTTGGTCTATAAGGAGAGGATCTATGATGATGGATTTGGTACTTCGACAATAAATCCTTAACTGCTCCTTGAAATTGTACCCCATTGTCTGATATCACACTATGCGGGACATCGTATCTGTAGATGAGGTTCTTTTCAATAAACCTAGCCATTTGGCTTGCACCCAGTTTATTGAAGGATTCGTCTTTGACCCATTTTAAAAAATAATCTACTGCTACCACAATGAAACGGTGACCGTTTGAAGCTGTCAGATGTATCTCTCCTATAATGTCGATACCCCAGGTGGCAAATGGCCAGGGTGAAGACATTGAATGTAATTCTTTAGGAGGCATGTGATTCAAGTTACCATACATCTGACATTGTTGGCACTTCTTGACAAACTCAATACAATCTCTCTCCATGGTCAACCAATAGTAACCTTGTCGAATAATCTTCTTAACTAGGGCCAAACCACTCATGTGTGGATCGCAATTTCCCGCATGTATTTCTGACATGCTATGCTCCACTTTAGGTTTTCTTAAACATCTTAAATGCACCCCATCGGGCCATCTTCGATATAACTCCCCATGGAATGTGATGTATTGCAAAGACCACCACCTTATGGCTCTTCTCTCTTTCCTTGTTACCCTCAGCGAGTATTCTCTTTCCTCCAAAAATCGTCTTATAGTATCATACCACGCATCATGGTCTGCATCAATTTCCATGATTGTTTCATATTCATAGCAAGGAGTTGATGAACTGGTCAAGATCAGAGGCTTAAGGAATAGGGTAACAGGGTTTTCCCATACCGAAGCCAATGTGGCTAGGGCATCAGCCATCTGATTTTCTTCTCTTGATAGGTGTATAAACCTACACTCCTTAAAGTTCTTCTTCATCATGGTCAAGTAATGGTGGTATGGTTTTAATTTTTCTTCTTTCAACTCCAATTCTCCATTTACTTGGGATACTACTAGCAATGAATCGCCAAAAACTTCCACCTTATCCACCTTCATTATCACTAGGGTTTCCAAACCAAAAATACAAGCTTCGTACTCCACCATATTATTGGTTGCCCTAAATTTCAATTTTTTTTGCTAAAGGGATGAGTTCCCCTTCGGGCGATTCTAGTATAACTCCCAAACCTGCTCCTTTCCTATTTACTGCTCCATCAAAATACATTTTCCACCCTTGTACTTCAATTGCTTCAAAATGTTCATCTGGAAATTCCAAGATTACCTCTTCGCTTTCTTGTAATGGTTGTTGGGCCAGGAATTCTGCCACCGCTCTACCTTTGATTGTTTTCCTGGTTACATACTCAATCTCAAATTTCTCTAATATTATCAACCATCGACCATATTTCCCAATTAAAGAGGGTGTCTCCCTTAAGTACTTCATTGGATCAACCTGGAAATTACTTACACACTATACGATTGAAAGTAATGCCGCAACTTCTTAGAAGACCAAACCACGGCTATACATGTCTTTTCAATGATACTATACTTAATTTCATAAGGTAGGAGCTTTCTACTCAAATAGTAAACTGCATGCTCAATCCCTGATTCATCTTCTTGGGCTAGCATGGCTCCTATCGACTCTTCTTCTACTGCTAAGTATAGTAATAGAGGTTTGCTGGGTTTAGGTGGTTTTAAAACAGGTGGATTCAACAAATACTCTTTTATTCGATCAAAGGCCTTTTGACATTCTTCATTCCATATAACTGGCTGATTCTTTCTAAGCAATTTGAAGATAGGCTCACAGATTGTTGTGAGCTTTGCTATAAATCTACTAATGTACTGCAGTTTACCAATGAATCCCTAAAATTCTCTCTCCATCTTTGGGGCTGGCATATCCTTGATTGCTTTGACTTTTTCAGGATCAATCTCAATGCCATTCGGACCAATTACATGTCCCAACAATTTACCTGAGGTAACACCGAATACACACTTCTTCGGGTTTAATCTTAGCTTATATTTCAAAGCTCTATCGAAGAATAATTGTCACATCCCAAAGTTTAGGTAGTCGAGTATTAGGCAAGAAGGACATAAATAAGTGGTCAAATAGAGGCTCGAGATAGTCAAAAACAAAATCGGTGTGCAAAGGAGGCCCTTGAAGTCGACGAGACCTAAAGGTAATTTTTCGAAAGCCTGAGGACCTAAGAGTAATTTTCCAAAAAGTTGTGTCAGTTCTTAATAGTGACCCTAACGGATGCCATAAATGTGTTCTTGGGATTAATCGGGTCATAATGGTGGCGCACGATTTTTCCCAAAAACGCATGGTTTGTAAGTTACGGGCGATTTTTCGACAAGGGCATTTTGGACATTTCCATCGGAGGGGTGATTTTGTAATTAAATATAACTTTGGTGGCAAAATTTAAAAGAACAAAAAGCCACTTTCAAGTGGCCAAATCCTAGCCATTAAGTCCAAATGGGTTGGACAAATCATGGCCATTGAAAATAAACAAATTAATTAAATGGAAATGAAATTATAAACAACTAATTTTGGTCTTCCAAACACAAGTAAAGGATCAAAAAACACCACCATCACCACTTTTCTTCTTCCTTAGGTCGTGCTCCCCCTCCCTTCCATTTTCAAGGAGAAAATTTTCAAGTCTAAGCCATTTTTCAAGTGAAATTCAATAGGAAATAAGGTAAGATACCATCCTAAGTCTTATTCTTTCATTAGAATTAGGTATTAGGCTATGTTTAGGAAGATTTGATATTATGTTCATGTTGGGAAAGTATTAGTAAGTTGATGATTATGGTGAAAAATGATAAACTACTTGAAGGAAATGATGAAAATGGTGATTATTAGTAAGAATAAGTAAAGGATTGTTAGAAAATCATAAGGTAGCATCATGTTCATATTTAGGGTTTGTTCTTACATATGTGACATGTTAAATTCATAGGAAATCAAGGAGATTAGAGAGGAAAGGAAGTGAAATAGACAAGAAGAGCAAGGAAAAGCAAGGTTTGGTACTTTAACTAATTGTTTGTTCATTTTCTTGAAATTTTTCTGTTTAGTGAAATGCTGTGACTTGTATGATTTTTAATTAAATATATAAAAATGTTCTTGAAGTTAATTTTTGATATGTTGTGCCTCAATGCGTCTATAATGACTGAAAAATATTTTTAGTTGAATTCGGAATGGTTATGATTATGGAAAAATTATTTCTGTTAGACCTGCTCTAGGAGGTACCTTGACTGAGACAGCCATGTTTCCGGATTTTTAATAAAATTTAGAAAAATAATCTTCAATTGAATTTTGGATATGTTGTTTTTAGTGATTCTAGTACTTGAGAAAAATAATTTGGAACCACATTGATTGAATTTAATTTACGGAATTCACAAAATTCAGAACTGCTGCCAGGATGCAGGGCAACTGGAGCAGTCTGGTTGGGTGAACTACTTGACCAAGATTTTGTGTCCAGTTTGATCTGAAATTTTAAAGGAATGATTTTACGATGTAAAACTAAATTCTGTAAAAAATTTAGAGTTTTTAGTCAAGTAGATTATTTTATACAATTTTTCAAAATAAGGATCAAGTTGAGTCCAAAACCAGAATTTACTATTCATATGGTCATTTTGCTAATATTCATTTGGTCATTTTTCAAAAGTAATCCAATTGATTCCTTATGCATATAAATGAGCATAATATGTTATTAAAATGACAAAATATGATATTTCATGTTGAAATAATATAAGAAACATAAGTCGATAATTGTATAATGCATATTCGATTAAGAAATGGCATGAAAATTTTGGCTCCACTGGGTATCTGGGATAGTACTGAGTAGGGTAAGGGTATGATATATCATACTATATGCAGTGCTGCTTTAATATATGACTTCGGTCCAAGTTATATAGGGTGACGACCTGAGCTATATAGGACTTCGGTCCGAGTTATATAGGGCAAGTGCCCGAGTTATATAGGACTCCGGTCCGAGGGCTTCGGCCACAAATTCCACAGGGCTTGGTCCGCAATTTTTTTTAGGGCCACAGCCATAGAATATATATACAGTTGTTTCAGTTAGTTCCTTACCATACGTTAGTCTACCAAATTACCTTGTGGAGCGAACTGATAAAATGATAATAACTGAATATATGACATGGATGGATTGTTTTTACTGTGATATTATTTTTCAATATGACTCATTGCTTTTAAAAGTGCATTATACTTTTATTATTTATTTTCTGTAATTAGTTAAAGTACCCACTAAGCAATGCTTAGCGAGTTTAGTTTCTTCTAAACTCGTAGGTTATTAGCAAGGAGCCAGTAGCGAGCAGAGAAGTCCTGCGATCTGTCGGTCATCAACAATCTTAGGTGGTGCTCTTCATTTTGTATTTTGGTATTAGAAACTGGCATGTACTTATTTGAACAATACGAAGAGATAACTTGATGTAGCATATAAATCTAGTAATGTATAATAACTGTATGGTTTTAAATTGAGTTGGGTTGTGAATATAGAAGTGTGAATTCTTCTTGCAGGATTGTAGTTGAGGTTATAAGGGTGGATTATTGGGAGTGTGCTTGAGTTGAATTGTGAAACAAAATGTGTTTCAAAAATAAGAAAAATCAGTTTTGTCGACACTTGGGACCTAGAATTTTAAGGGAGACTCCATCAAAATTTTTGGAAAATTTTTATAAGGAACATTAAGTAAGCTGACATAACCAGAGCTCGTATCCCGATGTAGCATTCCTCCTCGGCTTATTCATAAGTCGGGAAGGGGTGTTACAATAACTCTAAGTTTTGGAAGTGTTGCTCCCTTGTATCCGATTTAACCATCATATCATCAACATATACTTCAACTTCTTTGTGCATCATGTCATAAAATAGTGTGGTAGCCATCCTTTGGTAGGTTGCTCCAGCATTCTTTAAGCCGAACGGCATCACCTTATAACAAAATATACCCCATGTAGTAATGAAAGCAGTTTTGGTTTTATCCTCTTGGGCCATTAACACTTGGTTGTATCCAGAAAATCCATCTACAAATGAGTGAAGCACGCTAGAGGCTGCATTATCAATAAGGACATCTATATGAGGTAAAGGAAAATCATCCTTAAGGGAAGCCTTGTTTAAATCTCTATAGTCCACACAGACCCTTATTCTTCCATCTTTCTTTGGCTCGGGTACTATGTTGGCTAACCAATCTGGATATTCTATCACTTCAACAAACTTCACTTGTATTTGCTTAGTGACCTCTTCTTTAACCAATTCAGTCTACTCAGGTCTTAATCACCTAAGCTTTTGTTTGACAGGTTTTATATGAGTGTAAGTAGGAATATGATGCTCGGCTATGTCTCGATCTATCCTCGGCATATCTTCATAAGACAAAGCAAACACTTCTTCATATTTTTTGAATATTTTTTCAAATCTCTTTCTCTCATCAGGAGTAAGGTCGGATTGTCACATCCGCCTACCTCAATTATGCAATGTAGTCACGTGCATAGCGAGAGTAGGGGAAAGGAGAAGATAATTTTTGATAACAGCCCTAGATAAGGTTGTATGACCAAAGGGACCTAGTTGTAATTTTTAAAAGTTTTGGGGACGTAGATGTAATTTTAAAAAAAGTTACACCGGATGTTCTTAATAGTGCATATAACAGATTCCAAAAATGGAATGTAGAGAAAAATCGGATCGCAACGACGTGTAACGGTTTTTCTAGGAAATGCCCCGTTAAAGAAAAATGAAGAAATGTTGACTAAGGGCATTTTGGTCATTATCAATTAAAGTTATACATGAATTTAGGGTAGGAAATAAGGACGTGAGTACGTAGAGAATGGCGAGAGGTTAAATATGAAACGATCGCCAGTAGAAACGAAGCCGGAGAAAACCCGAGCAAAAATAGGACCTAAAGGGATTTTTGTAAAAAGTTGAGGGCTTATCGGTAATTTTTCAAAATGACTTGGAAACCTAAAATAGACCTTATAAATAGAAAGTAGAGGTCGAGAGGATCAAAACTATATATAGTTTGACTCGTGGAATTATACGGTTTAAAAGATATGATCGATTAATCGCCGGAACGTAAAGTGGGCCCGGTTTCATGTCGGGACCGGATGGGAAACCCGTGACAACTTTATGATATCCTATGGGAAGAGGGACAAGTGGAAAGAAGTAAAGGAAAAGAAAACTAATAAAAATCTAATGTTGGCCAATCAAAAGAAAGCATTTAGCATGTGTAATAAATGTGTAATAAATGAAGAAAGAGAAAAAGTGGACAAGTGGTCTTAAGAGGTTAACCAACACCTAAGGTGATCATCATTTCCTTTGTATATAAATATATATGAAATGAAGAGCAAATTCTCTCTTTTTCCACTTACAAAATTCGGCCAACAAAGGGAAACACCAAAGGACTTTTAAGGTAAGTGTTTAAGGTTTTCTCCAAATTCTCTCTTTCTCCAAATTTGATTTTTAAGGTAAGTGTTTAAGGTTTTCAAGTATGTAGACTTTAATTTTAGTATCAAAATTAGGTATTTATATATTTATGGGGAGATTGGAAATTAGAGTCTTTATGTGGAATTGGAAAAATATTAAGTAAGTGAGGAGATTAATTGATTAAATGGAAGAATCAAGATGTATAAAGATTAATAAGGTTGGATTAGGGTTTCGGTTAGAAAAGAAATGGAGGATAACTTATTATTTTGAATTTCTAAGGTTTATGTTGTATCTTGAATTGATTGAAGGAGAAATAAAGAATTAAAGAAGGAGAAGAAGGAAAAGCTAAGAGGAGTTAAAGAAATAAGGTTTGGTACTTTACCTTTGAATAATTACTTTTGATTTGGTGCTTTACCATAAAAGAAACTCTATTTGCTTACAAACTTTGGTTTATGGAAGTTTTGAAGTTGATGTTTAAATATATTGATTGAGTTTAAATTAAATATTTGAGTTATGTTCTTGTTTTCTTATGGCAATTTGGGTTGTAAAATTTAATTGAAACCAAATGTTTTGAGAAAATTTGGAAAGTTGATTTGGTAAGTTGTTTGGACTTTAATTAGTTTGATTTGAGTTAAACTTGCAAAAATTGCTAAAAGGAAGTGTTTGAATCTTCACTTTACTATTAAAGAAGCCTTAATATTGATTTGCAAAAGAAAAATAAACTATCCTATGCATTTCAAATGTTTGGGCCGAAATAGTCCCAAAGTGACAGCTTCTGGACTATTTTTGTGGAAATTGTTTGGGGCAGCAAACGAATGAATTTTTCAACGAAATTTTACATGCAATTAGTCAACATATGAAATAAGTTTTCTGTAAAATTTCAGCCAAAAATAAGATCATTTACTTGGTCCAATGCATGACTGAAGTGGACTGAAATTTTGACGAAAACCCAGATTTTACTATTCATTTGGTCATGCCATTTTGCGTTGCCGATTTTTCTCGCCACAACACTATTCATTTGGTCAATTTGTGATCTTTTGAGGAATACTTTGAAATGTTTGATGTGTTTATTTTGGATGTTAAATATGTGAAAAAGAGTAACAGTTTGACAAAAGAAAGTGGTGCGCGGCATAAATGACAAAGCGCAATGAGAATTTAAATTGATTTCTTGAATCATTCTAAAATGAAGTTGGGACTTAAATTGAATCATTTTAATCTTTTTGCTCTACTGGATAGTGGGAGTGGTAGATAAGGGTATGGTGCACTATACTAACGCATGCAGTACTGCTCATTATTGTGATATGATATTTTATTCAGTGGTGAGGCCACTGAAGCCAATGGGGAGGCCCATTGGTTAACCAAGATGGGGAGGCCCATTCCTGTGATCTGATATCGGTGGTGAGGGCCACCTATGTTACAGTGGGGAGGCCCACTGCCTTATCACTATGGTTCCCTATATACCAGTAGAGCCTGAATCAAAGACATATTATTTTTCGTTGAACTATATAATGCAAATGAGTTTGAATTATGATTTTACATTATTGAAATAATATCACACTGAATGTTTCATGATTTCTATTGGTATAAAGTGGGTTGACTGTCGATTTAATTATTTCCTTTGATTTCAAATATTTTCATATACTACTCTTATTTTTATTGGTAAAGTACCCACTAAGCGACAACGCTCAGCGAGTTAAGTTTTTCTTGACTCGTAGGTTCGGAGCAGTAGATAAATCTTGGGGAAGCAACGACCAGACCACAGCAAAATCTCAGGGGTAGATCTTTTAGTTCCATTATGAGTTGATAGTTGTGGCATGTATATGAATAAATATAAAAGAGAATTTCTATGTTACAACTGTATGTTATTAGTATGTAATAATCATAAATCTTTACTTTATGTTATATTAGAAGTGTGAACTCTCCTTGCAGGTTTGTAGTTGAGGGTATAAGGTGGATTCATTGGGAGTGCATTAAATTTGATGGTATTCACATTGGTCTGTGTAAAATGTTTTCAAAAATCAGAAAAATAAGTTTTGTCGACACTTGGGATCCAAATTTCTAGGCGGAACTATGGCAAAATTTCTGTAAAAATCAGAACTAAAATTTGACTAAGTAAATTGGTAGCAACAATTAGGATAGTGTGGCACCTCTACTCAGCCTACACATGTAGGTTGGGAAGGGGTGTTACACGGATGCTATGCTAATGTTTTTAGGATTTTCAGTTATTCCCAAATTTAATGATTGTGTGTTAACAGAATTAATATTAAAGATGCTCATGTAACTACTATTTGAATGTATGCAACCATCAGGAGAGATATCACACAAGTAAGCAAAATCATACTTTATTGCATTCATTTTGGAAAAGAAAACATCATCATCCTCATACAAAGCAGACAAATTAAAATCAAAATCGAAATTATTGTTCTCAGAATCATAAGGTAGGATGTCTTCAAACTTTTCTTCGACCAGGGCAGCAATCTCTTCTGGAGTCTTCTCGGATTTCATGACAGCTTCATTCTTCTCTTTTGGATTGGATTCTTTGCTGGTTGGCAGGGTGAGTTCTTTCTTTACTTGCTCCACTAGCTCGGCAACATCTACAAAAATTTCAAAACCTGGGATTAACTTACCCATGAACATGATTGGTTCAGGCTTTCCTTGGAGTGGTCCCATATCTGGAGCTTTAACAAAAATCTCTTCAAGTGGTGGGAAGCTCATCTTCTCACTCTTCTTTGGCTGGACATCATTAGCTTCATCATATCCCAACCCCTTCTTAGATGTTTGAGTCCTAAAGTCTGGCAGCTTTGTCAAACCAGCTTTACCCTTTCCAAGACCAGTTCCGGGAAGGTAGTTCATGTTCTTCACCATGTTCAAGACTTTGGAGTCCACCACTTCATCATCAAAAATTGCAGCTACTTGAAAACCATTGAGAGGCCTCTTCATCATTAAAGCGTTAACAATCTCATTGTCTTCAGCTTCAATGACCACTGTCCCATCTCCATTGGGGAACTTGATCTTCTGATGAACAGTGGAAGGAACTCCACCAAGAGGATGAAACCATGGTTGCCCCAAGAGCAAGGTGAAGGTAACCAGTATGTCTAAAACAATAAGCTCAAAAATAGATTCAATTGGACCAACCTTGACAGCCGCTTTGAAAGTCCCTTCGGCATGCCTCTTAGTGTTGTCATAAGCACAAATCATTACCTTGGTTGGGTTTAGATCTCTTGTTGACATGGCTAGCTTTGGCAATATCTTAAGTGGATAAACATTTATGGCGGACCCATCATCTACCATTACACAAGGAGTCCTCTTCCCCTTGACTTCTATTTTGATAAAGAGAGGGCGGATGTGGTCTCTCCCCTCCTCTGGTAAGTTCGCATCCGAAAAAGAAACTGCTCCCATATTAACTTCACTCTTTTCTTGAACCTCTTCAAATTTCATTACTTCCCCAATTTTTATGAAGTTGATCAACTCCTCTGGTGTCGTGGAGGTAGAGATTGACATGCTAGCCAAGGCTTTGGCCATAGTTTCTCGGTGCTTTTTAGAAGTAGCTAATAAGTCTCAAATGCTAACACTTGCTTGGGTTTTTTTTAATTGCTTGAGCACAGCATCATCTTCTTCTACTTCAACTTCCTTCCCCTTATTAGTTTCTACCTCCTTAGGTGGTGGCCTTGCATAAGGCTTACCAGATCTAGTATTCATCACCTCATCTTCTTCGGGCTCTGACCAATTCCACTCCTTCTTGGATACAGTATCATCATCACTATCACTTGAATCCCAAAACTCGTTGACAACATAAATTGTTACTTCTCCACCCATCATAGCTTGTTTAATTTCACCAAATACCTCTTCCTCTTTGGTTGCTTCTCCATCCACATCTTGAAAAGAAGACATGACAAAGTCCTCATACAAACCTCCTCCAATCATGAAGGTTGCCGGTGGTGGTACCCTATTGGTATTTGGCTTATTTTGGTAATGGGTTGTCTTTGGTGTTTGGCTTATTGAGCTCGGGTAGCTTCCCATTATCAATTAGATTTTGGATCTCATGTCTCAACCTCACACATCTATCCGTGTCATGCCCTTGCATTTGGTGAAATTGACAAAATGCTTTGGTGTCAAAATTAGGTGGGAGAGGTTTAGGCAAAGGACGAGGATTTAAGCGTTGTAGCAATCCCTTTCTTTGAATCTTATTAAGAATCCAAGACATCGATTTTCCCAATTCTGAAAATTGTCTCCTCATTCCTTGGTTAGTAGCATTAACACCGACGGCCTTCTGCATGCTTTGGCTACCAGATTGATAGTTCCCTTTCTCGTTCCTTTTTGTTGAAAAACGGTTCTTCACCCTCTCCCATTCTTCAATTTGCAAACTAGCTTGGAGAAGGTCTTTGAAATCGTAGATGAGTGTATGAGACATCCTTTCACGAAGACTAGGCAACACCCCTCTCATAATCATCCTTATTTGATCGGATTCATCGGGCCTCTTCTTGAGTAAAGCGGCCTTGTTTCTCCATCTCTTGACATAATCTACAAAATTCTCATTCGGCCTTTGCCTAATGGACTCCACTTCCATTAAGGTAACTTCTAATTCAATATTATATCCATACTGTTGGATGAAGGCTTTGTAAAGTAGATCCCAACTCTTTTGTGTTCCATCATCTAAGGTATTGAACCAGTTTTGGACAACAGGGTCCAATGAGAACATAAAGTACCTTAGGGTTTGAGCCTTAGTAGCTCGGGCAGACTGCATGGCAGTGATATACTGCTTCACATGGAGATGAGGATTTTCGGTGCCATTGTACTTTGCAAAGGATGGCATCTTGCACTTGTACGGGACTTCTTCATCTTTTTCAAATAGTTTATCGATCTCAGACATCTCTTCAGTTTTCAGCTTCTTCTCAAATTTCTTTTCTAAATCAGCAATCAACTTTTCAACATCGGATGTCTCGGTCTTTTCAGTAGTTGCTTTCTCAACAACCTTCGGTTCTTTCTTCTTCTCTTGAGCAGCTTGGTAGTATTGAGCCCAATCATCATCATCATCAATGATCACCTTTTCATCATCAAAAAACACTTCACCAACTTTAGTCTTCCCTTTGTCCCTTGGCTTCTTAGTGCTAGCAGATGCCTCGACATGATTCTCTAAGATTGCAGTCAATTGGTTCTTCATGGTCTCAGCTAGGGCCTCTTTTATTTCTTCCATCTTGGCGTTGAGGGCCTCATCTACCATCCTTTGAATTTGTTCGGGCTCCATTATTTTTGGTGAGCAAGTGATTGAGTCGTTGCTAGATACTTCGTCTCCGGCATAGGTCGGATTGTTGTAAGTTTTTGAACTATCTTAATCCAGGGCTGTGTGCCAGAGAGGATCAATGATATGCAAATGTATGCATGTATGTATGCACAAACAATAGACAATCAAGGATGAATAGGACGTTCCTTCCAACCTTATAACATCCACACACGAATGGCGAGTCTCTTTTCCTAGGTATATGGTTAACAAAATACCAGCCTGGGGTATCTTACTTTCGAATAATTCCCTCAGACGTTTCAACTAGTAGTTATATTTTCGAAAATGAAAATCGATCCATGATAATTCCCATTAATTAGGTTTTAATCCATTCAACCAACTAAAGTAGCTTTTATGCTATATTGGATTAAAAATAAATTAAGAGGTTTATTATAGATAGATTTCTCACTTAAAAAAGGTAACTAATGATTCATGCCAAAAACAAGCCCATGGTTAATTTATTCTTAGTGTAAACTAGGCCCACAATTGATTTTTGGTATTTCTTAATTGACCTAAATATTTTTGCAAGCTCTTTGTAAGAAAAGGTTGGATGAAAATAATTTTGTTTCTAAGCCATTGTAAAAAGATTTTAGGAAAAATGGATTGCTTAGTATTTGGGCCATGAGCAAAAAGAATTTTTGATTTATTTCTAGAAAAATTTTATGTCCAAAGACCATCTTGAAAAGTTTTGAAAAAAGCTTTGGTCTTTTGGACTTTAAAGAAAAATTTATTTTGAGCTTACAACATACTTAGGTCATATTAGAAAAAGAACAAACCAAATAAGCCATGATTTAAGCTAAGATAAATTAACCATAGTCAAACAACATGCATTTGGGGTACAACCTAAGGAAAGTAACTAGGCCAATTACATGAGCTTTAGTCTTTGGGTTAAAAGGCTTAGGTTCCCATAGCAAGTATATACCAAATGGTACAAGGCTATGAGTGGTTATGCCATGCTCGATCTCCTAACTCACGCACACAATGCAATCTAATATGATGCAATGGATAATATCATTATAAGAAAGAATAGAATAATATAAAGACCAATGGAATCAACTTCTCTTATCCCCAGTGGAGTCGCCACTGTGAGCGGGGATTTTTGCCCCCACTCTCGGTGGAATGGTTCTTGCGACTTCGGCACTATTTAGGCTCGGGGCCTTAGAGAAGACGGACCTAAATCTGGAGAAAATGAAGTCGCCACCCGGACGGGCTGGGAAAAAAAGAAAGGGGTGGATGACTCGATTCCTAAGGAATCCCCAACCCCCTAATGGGTTCGGAAAGTTGGGTACGTGTGGGGAAGGTGAGAAATGGCCCAGCACCCCACAATGCCCTGTTCATTGGAACCGGCCTCCTTTACAGGTCTTAATATTATAAAATTCTTAAATATTTACATTATCCATATTACACACAAAAATTAAAAGAAAGCATCAATATATTAAAATCAAAGAAAAGTCCAAGCAAAACAAATAAATGGACATCCATCTGAAGATGGAAACATGTCCTTACATCACATGCCTAAATAGGACACCCACCGAAAGGTAGAAACATGCCCTTTACATTGGTTCTAAAATAAAAAAGAAATTTAAATTACATGATACTTAACTAATGAGGTACCACCAAGTGGAAACATACCTCTTACAACATTTGGAAATCTAAATAAATTGATAAAAGTAAATAATCATTCATCATAAATAAATCATTCATCAAAGGAATTAAACATCAATAGAAAGTAAACATCCATCCATGATAAATAAAATAAACCAAGCATTGAAATTAAATAAATTAAAGCATATAAAATAAATCAAAGCATATCAAATATAGAATTGAATAAGATAAATAAAATTCCAATTATAGCTACTGTTTCCATTTAGGATCCTTTATTTTATGTGTTTAGGGTTTTGAAATTTATAGAATTAGGTTACTGTGACTTTAAGAGAATTAAAATAGATTGAAATTTTATGTTTTAAAAAGGTTGGTAAGGCTCTTTGATTAACCAAACTAGGGTTTGTTATGTAAAATCATGAAACTAGAATTTGGACTCTTTAGAATACTTTTAATTTATGTTTTCAAGTTTACTGTGTGAAATTAAAATATTTGTGTTTTATGGTTTTTAAAGTTTTAATGGATTAGGGTTTAGAAAAAATTAGAGTTTAAGGTTTTAAAGAGGTTAGGGTTTACTTTTTTAGGTTTGGAAGTTGCATTTGGGTTTGGTGTTTTAGAACTAGGGTCTCGGTGGATGCTTAGGTCTTTTAGAATTTGGAAAAAGTATTTGATAATTTTATGAAGTTTATGAAAATAAACAAATGATTTTAAGTTTACATAAATAGAAAAGATATTTGTTAAGGTTTGTTGAAAGAAACAGAATCAAGTTTAAAGTTTTGAAGGAAACAGAATCAAATTTTGGTTTTGAAGAAAAACATGTTTAATTAGGGTTTTAAGATTTTGATGAAACAAAAATAACAATTGTAATTTTTTTTTGGAAAACAAAGCAACGAAATAAGGTTTTTAAACTTTGAATAAAGGGAATTAAGGTTCTGGGATTTTTTATTTTGAAAGACCCAATTGTATAATCTAGGCTACTGTGAAAAGTAAAAAAGAATTTAATTCATACCTCCTTTTGATGGTTCCTCCAAAAATCATTTTTCTTGCATGAACAAAAACAAAGGCAAGCTTTGCTGCCTTTGAATTGCCTTGAATTGTTTTTCGGCTACCTCAAAAAAATTGAATTGAATTACTGTCTTTCCTACTTAGTTTCAGATCAAAATTTGTTCCTCTTTCTTCTCGGATTTCTTCCTCTCTTTCTGCCTCCCTTTTGTGTTGTAATCATACTTATTTATAGAAGTTTTTTGCTATTTTCTCCTAGTTGCTCATGGCATACATTATTTATTAAGAAAAGGAAACTGAAACCTAATTGCATTAGGTTTTGAAAAATTTGCGTCAGAAAAATTTCACTGGCGAAAAAAAACTGCTGTGGAAAAATCACGTTGGCGAAAAAAATTGCCGCAGGAAAAATTGCGCTGGCAAAAAAGCTGCCACACTGCGGGAGAAACAGGCGGGGATGATTTTTTCGTCGCCAATTTTTATTTTTATTTTTTGATTTTTGTTTGTTTATTTTTATTTTTTATTAATAAAAATTAGATACTAAAGCAAAAATTATTTAATTAAGATAAAAAATTATTTTTGACCAATTAAAATATATTAAACAACACAAAAATTATTTTGGACCGGACTGGGTCAAAAATTAAGGGTCTACAATCCCCTTAACATTTGTGGGTGGAGGTAGATTTATGATTAATTCAACCTTAGCCTTGTCTATCTCAATCCCTTTGTGAGAAATGACATGACCCAAAATAATCCCATGATCAACCATGAAATGACTCTTTTCCCAGCTCAAGGTAAGATTACATTCAATACATCTTTCAAGCACGAGAGTAATTTTTTCAAATAATCATTAAAAAGAATTACAAAAAATAGAGAAGTCATTGTTGCACTTAAATTAGCACTATCACAAAGCGGCACTCGCAAGTATACGAGGCTATTGCAGTGACGGTGATCGCCCCAAGGTCGTCTCACAAGGAAGGAATTGCCTGTAATAGTTCGATTAACATGAAATAATAAACTTGAGTGTGTGATTGGATTGGTGAATTGTAATTAACCTTAGAAATGAAAATGAGTAATTTTATGCAAGATAAATTCAATTATGGAAATAATGCCTAGGGTTGTAGGTCCATTTAATCAAATGTTTAATTATCAAATTATCCATTAATATAACCTTGTACATTAATTTGTTCCATAAGATTAATTAGTCAATTATCAATTCACTAGTTTTCACATTTATGAATTAACAACAACCAATTATTTTACATTAGCAAATTAATAAACCCTAGAACTTATATTTCTAATTCATTCTTAGGGTAGTCAATTGCATAGTTCCGATATTAAACTTCTCCTCTCGGTCCGTCATTCAATATTAAGTAATCAATAGGTGGCCAATCTATCAATTTACCTTTAATTTCAATGCAATAAACCAATAACAAGGTATATCAATGGAATCATCAAATCAAGTCATTTTATCAAATATACTACAACCCAAAGCATGAGTAAATTAGCTCATCATATTCTTTAAACAAATGCTCATTTCAATATAAACCAAATCAAAGTTATTCATTGCAATATTAATGTTCTTAATACAACAACAACAAATAAGAAATGGATTAAAAGAAAGAGTTGGAAAAACCCCTTTTGGAGATGCTAAAAATCAGACTCCTTGTCTCTTTCGTAGCTCCCTCTTTGATGTGTGATGATGAACTTCCAAGCTCTCTTGAACAAATGGATCTCTTCTTGAAGGATGAATGATAGCTCTCTCAAGTTCTCAACTCTCCAATCAAGCCTCTTAAAACCCTAATCCTCAAGAACTAGCTACTCACTTCAAATCCAACGATTGTCTTTGCTCTTGATGTGTGAAAGGAAATGGTGAATGAAGAATGGGAGAATGGTGTCTTGCTCTCTCAAGCAAGAACCAAGGAAGAAGATGATAATGGTGTAAAGAATGTCCACTCAATATATTCAAATATTTTCTATTCCCTCCATGCTCTTCCACTTTGAATTTTTAAGACACCCATCACTCTTTGTCTCCCACTTTCCAATTTCTTTATATATTTCGTCCACAATTCCTTGCACCTTTCACTCACTTTTATCCTTTTGTTCCCCACTAATTCACATTAATCCATACCTCGTGCAAGCATATCAATTGATCCAGGGTGACACGGCCAAGCTTGTTGGCCGTGTCTCTTGGATTTTCTTTTCTTTCTTGGGACACGGCCAAGCTTCTGGCTGTGTCCCATGCTGCTTGATCTTCTCTTTGTGTCCAAGGTGTGACACTGCCAAGCTCCTGGCCGTGTCATGTGACACTGCCAGTGGCTTGGCCGTGTCTCTTAATGGTGTCAGTCTCTGCTTCTTTCTTTTCTTTCTTTGCCTTTTGTTCCTTTGGTGAGACACGACCAGTGGCTTGGCTGTGTCTCATGGCCGTGTCTGCTTCTGGACATGTTTGCTTGAGGGACACGACCAAGCTTGGTTAATCCTAGCCATGTCCTGCCTTGTCTTTGATTTCTTCTTTTTTTTATGAGAGACACGGCCAAGCCATGTCTAGCTTGGCCGTGTCACATGCCTTTTCTTCAACAAGTCCACCAAATTTTAGTTAAAAGCTCCATCAAATGTACTTCAACCTAAATCAACAACTTCAAACAAACTTAGGTACAAATTAACATGAAAATTAACTTAAAATCAACAAAAACATCCTAAAAAAATATATACAAAATTAATCTAAACAATTACCCCACACTTAATCCTTTGCTTGTCCCCAAGCAAAGTTGAAATCAAAACAAATAAAACAAGATAAATATTGTCAAGTTTAAGAGTTATAAGGATGCATTAAGACTCCCATCTTATTAAATCCACAATCATAATCGAATCAAGAATAATCGGTACTCAAGCAACTTAATGGTCAATCTATGCATACCAAAAATTGTCACTCCCTCACAAACCTCTTAAGTGTTTAATTAGGTAGTGTTTAAGCTCTCAAAATTCAATGAAAGATTAGGACTATAGGCTTGCTTATCAATCAAATCTCCACCATCTAATCACAATCAAGCATCAATCATAAGGTCTTTTATTTGGTTGTAACGGGGCTAAGGGAAAGGCATGGCATTTGGGAGAGTGAGTTTGTTCATTTAGGTCAAGAGTACTTCAAGAGTGAAGCAAGCAATGTAGTATGATCAACAATCCCAAAATTCCTCTCAATCACTTAGCACTAAGCATTTAAGTGCTTTTAAGGAACTCCATTTGTTTAATTAGCAAAGATAATTTCCAAACTCATTACAACCCCTCCGACAAGAACAACAACTATTATTTTGATTTTCATTATTCATTTCATTTCCTATATATATATATATAATAGGGTATTCAACTAAAGAATACAATAATTTGTAATTTAAAGCCCATTGAATTCAACCCCACACTTTATTCAGCACAACACTCCATTAATGCTCTTGAAATGCTCTTAATCTAATGAACGGGTAGAGTTAAAATGCAATGGTTCAAGCTGATGGTGTTGTGAAAAAGAAAGAAGGGAAAATGAAATAAGCTCAAAGTTGGCAAACTAAGGTTGGATGTATGGTTGGTGTTTTTAAGCCAAAATGGGTTACCCTAAATTGCCTTAATCATATTGATGCCTAATTGAAATCTTTATGTAGTCTCAAAATGCATGTCAAAGCAAGTTCTAGTAATTTATCAATCAAAGATGTTCACACATAAAAAGAATGATAAGTTGATGGCTCAATTCCTCACTAGTTTAATGGCAATGCAAAGAATAACCATCAAAATTGACAATAAGTACTAATTCTAATCAATTCTCAAATTCATGCTTCAAAAATTCAAAAGTCATCTATCAACAATCTTATAACAATTGAACTTATCAATATCCATCAAAATCAAATATAAAACAAAACACAAAACTTAACAAAACAACTATAACAAAACACTTACAAAAATAGACAATTTATATTCATGAACAAAAGGCTTAGCACACACCCCACACTTAAAGTTTTACATTGTCCTCAATGGAAACAAGGTTAATAAAGAAAAAAAAGTTAAGATACAACCTGTTTGCCATCGTTTCCTTGTGATGCAAGTTCTACCTTTTCATCCACAAATAACAATTGTTCAAGAACAAAATACAATATATATAAAATAAACACAATATAAAGAGTTAACATTAAAAACAATAACAACAAAAATATGCAATAACTAAAAATAAGGAAGTAACAAGTGTTTTTAAAAGGTTGGAGCTGATTGGATCTATGGTGATGGAGGATGGGACGATGATGCAGCTGAAGGATGGAGGCTTGGGATCTTAGCAAGGTTGCTATTGATTTGGTCCAACTGTTCCATGACTGCAGCATGGTTACGATCGACCTTGCTTTTTAGGGCTTCAATCCTATTAAGGATCTCCTGATTATCCGAGATTGGAGCATCTTCATCCAAATCTAGAGAATCCGAGTCGGACTCCTCCTCGACTCGTGTTCTCTTTTGACGGCCCTCTGGTACCTCTGGCTCAGCTGAAGCCATAACATAGGCCCCTCCTTTTCTTAAAACCATACGCATCTTCTCGAGTGTGGCAAGATCTAATGAATCATTACCCGAGATCTTAGTCATCCGGTAGTTGCTCGGGTCAAAATCATCAAGAAGTGTCATTGCTAAAGTTGTAACTAATCCTCCGATGCAAATGGCACCCCTCTTTTTATTTGCCACACTGTAAACACATCGGCTAACCAATAGCTGGTACAAATGGGTATGGCATTGCTAGCACAGTCTAAGAAAAATAGTTCGCTAAGCTCCACAACACCTGTGCTCTCCTTTCGTGAAAAGAATCCACATGACATGAAGCGATGTAAATATCTTAGGGTGGGATTTGCCAATTTCATTGCTTTGGCCGATTTGGCCACATAGGTTCCCGAGCCCAGTGCTCCCCATGCAAATTGTTGTTTAAAACTCTTAGGTACACATTGTTCCCCCTTTTTGATGGAAACCAAATATATCGTTCAACTGCTCAATACTAAGGACAAATGGTTTCCCAGGCAGTTTAAAATGTAACCTAATGCAAATCTTTTTGTCATCTCTTTCAACCTTAAGAGAGGTTAAAAATTCCAATGTAAGCTCTTGAAATTGCAAAGGTTTAAGGGAAACTAATCTCTCCCATCCAAGGTTTTGAACAAATCTATAAAAATTATCCCTAATATGAAGAGCATTGAGGGATTCTTCGCTTACATATCTCGTTGGAAAGAAACCCCTAGCGAGAAGAGTCGCTCTCCTTGAAGATGATGATGATGAAGATGGAGTTGAAGGTGGAGGTGGCCTCCTCTTGTGGCAAGACACCATCTTTGTTCTTGTCATTTTGATATTTTGGTGAAAATGAAGCTTAAACGGTTTTAATTGCTTTTTAATGAGAAAAGAAGAAGATTGGATGAGTTTAAATTAGTTTTGGTTAAGAAAAATGGAAGATTTAATAGGATTTTGGAGCTTTAAGAAAGTGGTTATGGAGGTTTTGAGAGAGGGAGTCGAGAGAGAGAGAGGAGAGAAAGGGGAGTTAGGGATTTAAAATGAAGAAATGGGCTGAATTCGTGTTTTTTAAACTTGAAAATTGATGTGACACGGCCAAGCTTGGTGAAGCTTGGCCGTGTTTGATGGATTTGGAGGGACACGGCCAGTGGCTTGGCCATGTCCCTTGAACGTGTTTGATGGGATTGGAGGGACACAGCCAATGGCTTGGCCATGTCCCTTGAGCGTGTTTGATACTAGAACAAAAGAAAATTGCAAGCCAAATGAAAGGGACACTGGGAGAAGCTTGGCCGTGTCTATGTAACACGGCCAAGGACACAGCCAAGCCCTTTGGTCATGTCTGCCTCTGTGTGATTTTAGGTTTGCTTGACACGGCCAGTGGCTTGGCCGTGTCAAGTGGCCGTGTCTTACACTGCCAATTTGGTTTTGAATTTTTTTTAATGGTTTATTTGTGTCACCAAATCACAAAAATGCAATCTTCTTCCTTGCTTAACCCTGAAACACATTCAAGAAAAATGAAAATCGATAAAAGTACCCATTCCATTTTATTTAAACTCAACATGAAATTAAAATTGCTAAATATAAAATTGTAATTATGAAAAGAAATGCAAACCGATGGGTTGCCTCCCATTTAGCGCTTCTTTAATGTCGTATAGCTGGACATTGTTGCATTATTCATCAATAAACACCAAGCTTTCCACCGTTTGTGCAACTTCGATTTCTTCAAAGTAGGGCTTCACCCTTTGTCCATTGACCTTGAACGTGTCGTTGGTTTTTAAATTAAGAAACTCAACAACCCCATATGGGAATGTTTGAGTAACTTGAAAGGGTCCACTCCAATGTGACTTCAATTTTTTGGGAAAAAACCGCATTCTTGAATTGAAGAGGAGGAATTTCATTCTTGGTTCAAAAGTCCTTCGAAGAATCATCTTGTCATGAATAGCTTTTGTCTTTTCATTGAAGATCCTCGAACTCTCATAGGCTTCATTTCGAAGCTCATTAAGCTCGGAAATCTGAAGCATTCTTTGCTCCCTTGCTTCATCTAAGTCCATATTCATGGTCTCTATTGCCCAATAAGCCTTGTGCTCTAATTCCATCGGAAGGTGGCAAGCTTTGCCAAAGACCAACCTATAGGGACTCATTCCCAATGGGGTTTTAAAAGCAGTCCTATAAGCCCACAATGCTTCCGAGAGTTGGATTGACCAATCCTTCCGAGCTGTGCTCACTGTCTTTTCCAAAATCCCCTTGATCTGCTTGTTTGAGATCTCAGCTTGCCCGGACGTTTGGGAATGGTATGGAGTTGCCACTTTGTGTCGGATGCCCATCTTGGTCATCAACTTTTCAAACCATTTGTTGCAAAAATGGCTTCCTCCATCACTCACTATTGCCTTGGGGGTTCCAAACCTGCTCAAAATATTCTCCTTCACGAATTTTAACACAATGTTAGCATCATTAGTCCTAGTGGGGATAGCCTCAACCCACTTGGACACATAATCCACTGCTAGAAGGATATATTCAAAACCAAAGGATTTGGGAAATGGCCCCATGAAATCAATTCCCCATACATCAAAAATGTCAACCACAATAAAAATATTAAGGGGCATTTCATTCCGTTTGCTAATGTTTCCTACTTTTTGGCATTTATCACACCTTATGCAAAAATGATAAGCATCCTTAAAAAGAGTAAGCCAATACAAGCCGCTTTGAAGAACTTTCTCGGCGGTCTTTTTTCCTCCCAAATGTCCCCTGCAATACATATTGTGGCAAAATTGTAGCACTTGCTTTTGTTCTTCTTCTGGCAAACATCTTCTTATCACTTCATCCCTGCAAATTCTAAACAAGTAAGGCTCATCCCAAAAATAATACTTACATGTATGCAGGAATCTCTTCTTTGTCTAGAAGCTCAAATCCTTTCTTACTACACCACAAGAAAGATAATTAGCAATATCAGCATATCATGGTGCTTGAGTTAAGGAAAATAACTGTTCATCCGGAAATTTTTCAAAAGCATTTTCACAAGCAATTTCATCATCATTATCATAAGAGTTAAGTCTAGAAAGATGGTCGGCCACTACATTCTCGCTTCCTTTCCTATCTTTGATTTCAACATCGAATTCTTGTAACATCAACACCCACCTAATAAGCCTAGGTTTAGCTTGTGGTTTGGTCAACAGGTATTTCAAGGCCGTATGATAAGAAAATACTATGACCTTAGAACCTATCAAGTAAGATCTAAATTTGTCCAGTACAAACACCACAGCTAACATTTCTCTCTAAGTGGTTGTGTAATTTACTTGTGCATTGTTTAAAGATAAACTTGTATAATAAATTACACACATCAACTTATTCACTCTTTGGCCCAACACCGCTCCAATGGCAAAATTCGATGCATCGCACCTGATTTCAAATGGCAAATCCCAATTTGGGGCAATAATTATAGGGGCAGAAGTTAGTTTCTCTTTCAAAATTTTAAAAGCTTCTAAGCACTTTTCATCAAAAACAAATGGGACATCTTTTCCTAAAAAATGACACAAATGGCATGAAATTTTGGAAAAATCTTTTATAAACCTCCTATAGAATCCTGCATGTCCCAAAAAACTTATAATCCCCATAACTGATGTGGATGGAGGTAGGTTCACAATTAATTCAACCTTAGCCTTGTCTACCTCAATCCCTTCATGGGAAATAACATGCCCTAAAATAATTCTGTGATCAACCATAAAGTGACTCTTTTCTCAACTCAAGGTAAGATTACATTCAATACACCTCTCAAGTATTAGAGTCAACTTTTCCAAACAATCATCAAAGGAATTACCAAAAATAGAAAAGTCATCCATAAATACCTCAATGCACTTATCTAGCATATCAGAAAATATGGAAAGCATACACCTTTGAAATGTTCCCGGTGCATTGCAAAGTCCGAATGGCATCCTTCGAAATGCAAATGTCCCAAAGGGACAAGTAAATGTAGTCTTTGGTTGATCTTCCAGTGCTATCGGGACTTGGTAGTAACCTGAAAGACCATCAAGAAAACAGTAAAAAGCATGTCCATATAACCTATCAAGCATTTGATCAATAAATGGAAAAGGAAAGTGATCTTTCTTGGTGACATTATTTAATTTCCTATAATCTATGCACATTCGCCACCCAGTTTGTGTTAGTGTCGGTACCGACTCTCCTTTATCATTCTGGACTACTGTCAACCCTGTTTTCTTAGGCATAGCATGAACAGGACTAACCCATTCACTATCAGCAATAGGGTAAATTACCCCTTCATCCAGTAGTTTAAGGACCTCCTTTTTAACAACCTCGCTCATGTTAGGGTTTAGCCTCCTTTGAGACTGTAACACCCCTTCCCAACCTATGAATAAGCCGAGAAGGAATGCTACATCGGGATACGAGCTCTGGTTATGTCAGCTTACTTAATGTTCCTTATAAAAATTTTCCAAAAATTTTGACGGAGTCTCCCTTAAAATTCTAGGTCCCAAGTGTCGACAAAACTTATTTTTCTTATTTTTGAAAAATATTTTGTTTCACAATTCAACTCAAACACACTCCCAATAATCCACCCTTATAACCTCAACTACAATCCTGCAAGAAGAATTCACACTTCTATATTCACAACCCAACTTAATTTAAACCATACAGTTATTATACATTACTATATTTACATGTTACATCAAGTTATCTCTTTGTATTGTTCAAATAAGTACATGCCAGTTTCTAATACCAAAATACAAAATGAAGAGAACCACCTAAGTTTGTTGATGACCGATAGATCACAGGACTCCTCTGCTCGCTACTGGCTCCTTGCTAATAGCCTACGAGTTTAGAAGAAACTAAACTCGCTAAGCATTGCTTAGTGGGTACTTTAACTAATTACGGAAAATAAATAATAAAAGCATAATGCACTTTTAAAAGCAATGAGTCGTATTGAAAAATAATATCACAATAAAAACAATCCATACATGTCATATATTCAGTTATTATCATTTTATCAGTTCGCTCCACAAGGTAATTTGGTAGACTAACGTATGGTAAGGAACTAACTGAAACGACTGCATATATATTCTGTGGCTATGGCCCTAAAAAATTGCGGACCAAGCCCTGTTCAATATTAAGTAATCAATAGGTGGCCAATCTATCAATTTACCTTTAATTTCAATGCAATCAACCAATAACAAGGTATATCAATGGAATCATCAAATCAAGTCATTTAATCAAATATACTACAACCCAAAGCATGAGTAAATTAGCTCATCATATTCTTTAAACAAATGCTCATTTCAATATAAACCAAATCAAAGTTATTCATTGCAATATTAATGTTCTTAATACAACAACAACAAATAAGAAATGGATTAAAAGAAAGAGTTGGAAAAACCCCTTTTGGAGATGCTAAAAATAGGACTCCTTATCTCTTTCGTAGCTCCCTCTTTGATGTGTGATGATGAACTTCCAAGCTCTCTTGAACCAATTGCTCTCTTCTTGAAGGATGAATGATAGCTCTCTCAAGTTCTCAACTCTCCAATCAAGCCTCTTAAAACCCTAATCCTCAAGAATTAGCTACTCACTTCAAATCCAACGATTGTCTTTGCTCTTGATGTGTGAAAGGAAATGATGAATGAAGAATGGGAGAATGGTGTCTTGCTCTCTCAAGCAAGAACCAAGGAAGAAGATGATAATGGTGTAAAGAATGTCCACTCAATAAATTCAAAATATTTTCTATTCCCTCCATGCTCTTCCACTTTGAATTTTTAAGACACCCATCACTCTTTGTCTCCTACTTTCCAATTTCTTTATATATTTCTTCCACAATTCCTTCCACCTTTCACTCCCTTTTATCTTTTTGTTCCCCACTAATTCACATTAATCCATACCTCGTGCAAGCATATCAATTGATCCAGGGTGACACGGCCAAGCTTGTTGACCGTGTCTCTTGGATTTTCTTTTCTTTCTTGAGACATGGCCAAGCTTCTGGCCGTGTCCCATGTTGCTTGATCTTCTCTTTGTGTCCAAGGGGTGACACAGCCAAGCTTCTGATCGTGTCATGTGATAGGGCCAGTGGCTTGGCCATGTCTCTTGATGGTGTCAGTCTATGCTTCTTTCTTTTCTTTCTTTGGCTTTTGTTCCTTTGGTGAGACACGGCCAGTGGCTTGGCCGTGTCTTATGGCCGTGTCTGCTTCTGGACATGTTTGCTTGAGGAACACGGCCAAGCTTGGTTAATCCTAGCCGTGTCCTGCCTTGTCTTTGATTTCTTCTTCTTTTGATGAGAGACACGGCCAAGCCATGTCTAGCTTGGCCGTGTCACATGCCTTTCCTTCAACAAAGTCCACCAAATTTTAGTTAAAAGCTCCATCAAATGTACTTTAACCTAAATTAACAACTTCAAACAAACTTAGGTACAAATTAACATGAAAATTAACTTAAAATCAACAAAAACATCCTAAAAAAATATATACAAAATTGATCTAAACAGTCATCCATAAACACCTCAATGCATTTGTCCAACATATAAAAAAAAATTGAAAGCATACATTTTTGAATTGTACCTAGTGCATTGCATAGTCTGAATGGCATCCTCCGAAAGGCAAATGTCCCAAAGAGACAAGTAAAGGTTGTCTTTGGTTGATCTTCTGGTGCTATCGGGACTTGGTAGTAACCTAAAAGACCATTAAGAAAATAGTAAAAAGCATGTCCAGATAACCTATCAAGCATTTGATCAATAAATGGTAAAGGAATGTGATCTTTCTTGGTGACATTATTTAATTTCGTATAATCTATGGACATTCGCCACTCGGTTTGTGTTTGAGTAGGTACCAACTATCCTTTCTCACTTCGGACCACAGTCAAACCTACTTTCTTTATCACGACATGAACAGGACTAACCCATTCACTATCAGCAATGGGGTAGATTACCCCTTCATCAAGCAATTTAAGAACCTCCTTCTTCACTACTTCGCTCATATTAGGGTTAAGTCTCCTTTAAGCCTCTCTCACCTGTTTAGGCTCTTCCTCTAGAACTATCTTGTTCATGCACATAGAGGAACTAATACCCTTGATATCACTCAATCCCCAACTAACAGCTCTCTTGAATTTTTTCAACATCCTCACAAGTTTATCTTCCTTCTCACTACCAAGAGTAGCATAAATGATCACTGGTTGTGAGTTATTTTCCCCAAGAAAAACATGCTTTAAGTGCTTTAGAAGTTCTTTAAGTTCAACCCCCTTTGGTTGAATCTCCTCATTTGAACCGTTAACTTCTTCATCCAAATTTAAAGCCCTTTCCAGTTTGTCTTCACCACTCTCCTACAAGAAAACTTATTCAATAGCATTATCAGTAAAATCAATGAAAGAACAATCCTCATATAAAATAGTAGTGGGAATAAGGGAAGTGTTAAATATTGAAAATTCTGCAATTTGACCTAAAACAGTCGTGGTCAATTTTCCATTTCTAACATCAATTAACGTGTTAGTTGTGGCCATAAAAGGTCTCCCCAACAAAATTGTATGTTCAGAATCTCTAGGAATTTCTTCCCCCATATCTAAGACAATGAAATCAATGGGTACAATTAAACCACCGACCTTAACTAGAACATCTTCTACAATTCCCTTAGGGTATCAAAGAGTTCTATCCGCAAGTTGCAAAACTATTTTAGTTGGTTTAAGTTCCCCTAGCTCTAATTTCAAGTAAATAGAGTATGACATCAAATTTATACATGCTCCTAAGTCACACATACTAATAGTTTCTTTCCCATTCCCCACAGAGATACTAACTATAAAGCTTCCAGGATCTTTTAGTTTTGGAGGTAACTTATGTTGTAAAGAAACACTTATTACTTTCGAAACTATCACCTTCTCATTCAACTCATATTTTTTCTTTTTTGTGTTAAGCTTCTTAAAAAATTTGTAATATAATGGCATATTTTTAATCATCTCAAGTAAGGGAAGACTAATACTTACCTTTAAGAGCATATTATAAATTTCAGTAAATTGCTTATCATGTTTCTCATTTTTTAACCTGCTTGGAAAAGGAATTGGCGGTCTGTATGGATTTGGAGATTTGTGCAGCATTGGTGCCACTGATGCCTCCTCACTAACTTTCTTAAGCTCAATTGGTTGAGCTTTGCCTCCTTGTATTTCCTCACCATCTTATTCCATTGTCCTGAATCCAAAGAATCATTAATGTTCTTATCACCGATTTTGTTATCAAGTACTTTACCACTTCTTAGGAGTGTGATTTCTTTGGCTTGCTTCGGTTGGCTTGGAAATTTTCCTTTTTGATTAGCTTGTAATTGATTAGCCAATTGGCCCACTTACGTCTCAACCTTCTTAAGTGAGGCTTCCAAAGAGTCAAATCATTTGTTGTTTGCCTCTTGATTTTGAGTGCTTATTTGAATGAAAGCATTCAAATTGTCTTCAAGTGAAGGTTTCTTGACTTGCTCATGATTTGAACCTTGCCCTTGAAATTGGGGTCCTTGATAAGGTTGGAATGAATGTTGAGATCGAATTTTCTGTTGGTTCTTCCATGCAAAATTAGGGTGATTTCTCCAACTGGATTATAAGAATTTGAGTACGGGTCATTCCTTCCCCTTTGTTGGAACCCTTCAAAAGCAAAAGCTTGTTCTTACTCTTCTTGGAATTGGTTAGAGTTTGAAGGACATACATTTGCATTATGGCCAACCACACCACATGATGCACATGATTCTTGGCTTGGCCCCGGCAAGTTTCTTTTAGAATTCAACAATTTAACTTGCCTTGTCAACTCGGGAATTTGCCTTGCCATTTTTGAGTTTGCATTAGGCTCATATGCCCCTCTTCTCCTTTCTCCAATGCTTTTTTATTGAGAATTGGCTCCCAACATTTCAATGAATGCAATTGCTTCAGCTGTTGTTTTCTCACCCATTGCCCCTCCTGCAACATTATCCACTATGTTTTGACATTGCTGAGTTAGCCCATCATAGAAAAATTGATTGAGCAATTATTGTGGATAATAATGATGAGGGCATTGAAACAATAGAGATTTGAAGCGATCCCATGCCTCATGAAATGGCTCCCCATCAAATTGGGTGAAAGTTGCAATACTCCTCCTAAGCTCCTTGGTCTTTGGTGTGAATAAAATTTTCCCATGAATTTGTTGTACACTTGGTCCAAGTGGTCAAATAATTTTTCGATAAGGTCATTAACCACGCTTTTGCCCTATCTTTCAAACTATATGGGAAACATCTCATTTTAAGTTCATCCTCTGTTAGTGCTTGCAAAGGGAAAGTATGCGGTGTTGTGTAAAAATCTCGAATGAAGTTGAGAGGATCTTCATTCGGTAATCCATTTAAGGATAGCAGCATACTATAATGAGTGTTTTTAAGTTCAAAGTTCCTTGCCGCGTTGCTCGACCAAATACACGATGTGGTTACTCTAATAATCGGTCGGGCAAACTCCTTCATAGGTGGTTCCTCTACGTCACCCATTTCTACTTCAGTGTCCTCCTCAAATTGCTCATCGGTTTCTTCTCCTTCCTATATCAAGGGATCTACTCCTTCAGCTCTTGGTAGTCTATGAATATCATCTATATAAGGAATAAGTTCATTTCCTTAAGACCTTCGTCCTTGCATAAATCACCTAGGCAATTCAAAAAGGATCACTTTAAACAATAAAACAATTAAAATAAAAGAATCAACTACAAATAATAGTTGTCTTCCCCAGCAACGGCGCCAAAAACTCATTGTGCTCGACTAATTACTACAACAAGTGACACTCGCAAGTATACGAGGTAATTGTAGCAATGGTGATCGCCCCAAGGTCATCTCACAAGGAAGGAATTATTTTGCAATAGTTTGATTAGCAAGAAATTTAAAAGAAATAAGAGTGTGATATGTTGGAATGGTGAAAAGCAATTTTAATTTAAAAGTAATCGAGAAGTAGTTGTGTAAAATCAATTCAATTCTAGGAATGGTGCCTTGGGTTGTAGATCAATTTAATCAAAGCTTAATTCTCAAATTATCCATTAATATAACCTTGTATTTTAATTTGTTCCTTGAGTTTAAATTAACTTAAAGTTAATAAAATTAACCTAAATATTTGTACATATATGATTAAAACATCCGTCGCTAAATTCAAGGAGCCA
This sequence comes from Garcia nutans, assembly GCA_947685225.1. Classification (NCBI taxonomy): domain Eukaryota; kingdom Viridiplantae; phylum Streptophyta; class Magnoliopsida; order Malpighiales; family Euphorbiaceae; genus Garcia; species Garcia nutans. The sequence goes on from CANTUV010000059.1 coordinate 35,758,960, forward strand.
ATTGTTAGCGCTAGATTTAGTAACATATTTAGCTACGGATTATTTTTTGTCCCTAAATCTGTCACTAATATATTTTTTATGTAAATTCATATTTCGATCGTCGCTAATTTTCATCACTAATTAGCATTTTTCTTCATAATGCATACTCATGAAAAGAAACTTGAGCTACCCTTAGAAAGCCTAAGGTAGCAAAAATTTCAAAAAGCCCTTCCTTGTATCAATCGAATAAACCCTCATTCAAATCCAATAATCTATTAAGGCATCAATAAACCAAAAATCCATTTTTTGCATAGCCTTCCAAATCAAGCAAAGACCAAAGCCTTCAAAACCAAGGCCAAACTATGACCAAAACCTTAGAAACCAAACGATCAATTTAAGCCAAAGTAATAAATTTAAGCCGAAACCACCTTACCCAAAGGTCAAAGCCAAATCCCATCCTCCATGACCGAAACAATGGCTATAGCCAATAAAATTACCCTAAAAATACTCACATAAATTATCATAACGATTACCCCACACTTAATCCTTTGCTTGTCCCCAAGAAAAGTTAGAAATAAAATAGAATGAGAAAATTTTAATTAAGTTCTAGAGTTATAAGAATATATTAAGACTCCCTTCTCATTTATCTACAATCTTTATCAAACCAAATAAAATTAACACTTATGTAATTCAATGGTCTTCCATTGAATCCCAAAATATCACTCCACAAAATCTCTCAAGTGTTTGATCAGGGCAGTGTTTGTACTCTCAACATTCGATTAAAGAATATCACCATAAGCTTGCTTATCAATCAAATCTCCACCACCAAATTACAATCAAGCATCCATCATAAGGTCTTTCATTTGGTTGTAATGGGGCTAAGGTAAAAACATGACATTTATGAATATGAGCATATTCATTAAGTTCAAGAGCACTTAAAGAATGAAGTAACCGATCATATGTATAACCCAACAATCTCGAAAACAACCTCTACTCACTTAGCACTTGACTTTAAAATACCCTTTATTGGCATCCTCTTATTTTATTGCAAAAATCATACCTAAGCTTATTCCAACCTTAGCCATAAGAGCAATAATTTCTAATTTTTCCCTTCTTTTTTTTTCTTTTTTTCTTTTTTCTTTTATTCTTTTTTTTTAATAAAATAGGATTTTGAATTGATTCCTATTTTTGATTTAATATAACAATAAATCTAATAAAGAAAAACCCTTTATTAAATGCTGCCTGGCTTGGCCCAAACCCAAATAAGCCCAATCAAAATCCGAATCAGACCATTTTAGGGCTTTAAAATTAAACCAGACTTATTTTGGGCCTAATAAAATTGAACCAATCTAATTAAAGGCTTTAAAATAGGTTTAAGCAATTAAAAATGGACTGAACTTAACTAGGCCTCCTTTAATTAGGATCGGACTAGCTTAGGGCCAAAATCAATTGTCTACACTTAGCCATAAGAACAATAATTTCTATTTTTTCCTTCTTTTTTCTTTTTTCTTTTTTTTTTGCTTTTTTTCTTTTTTTTTTATTAAAATAGGATTTGAATTGAATATAACAATAATATAAGGAAGAATAAGATCTAATAAAGAAATACAAAAATTACAAAGTGTTTATTTGAAACTTTCAACCAACTAAAATTAACCCCACACTTTAATTGACACAACAACTTCAATTACTAAATTCCTCAAATGCTCTTGCTCCCAATGAAAGGTCAAGAAATGGAACAAAATGGTTCACGGCTAATGTTACTATATAAAAGAAAGAAATAGGAAAATGAAATAGGCTTAAAATTGACTTAATAAAGACATTAAAGGTTGGCCTTTTAAGCTAAATGGGTATTCCTAAATGCTTTATTCATGTTGATGGCTAATTGAAATTTTCATGTGGTCTCAAAATGTATATCTAAGCAAGTTCTAGCAATATATCAATCAATAATGCTCGTACACAAAAATAGTAAGTTGGCATTTAGCTTAAATGGCTCAAATTCTCATAATTCAAAAGTAATGCCAAGAATGACCATCAATGTTGACAATAAGTGTCAATTCTATTCAATTCGCAAATTCATTCTTCAAAAATTTTAAAGGTCACCTATCAAAAATCTTATAACTATTGAGCTTTTCAAAGATTATTTATTCAAAGAAAAACATTACATTACTAAATCTTAAACCAAGAATAAGTTAAAAGTAAAAAACTTTGCACCCCACACTTAAAGATTCACATTGTCCCCTATGTGAGCATGCATAAATTTAAAGAGAAGGAGTTCAGATGAAACCTGGTTTCCATCGTTCCCATATGCGATATAAAGTACTACTTTCATCTTTAATTAATTTGCCACCCATGTTTGAAAAGATGGATAGCATACAACTTGTAGACCCTTAATTTTTGATCCAGTCCGATCCATTATTTTTTATATAGTCCAAAATAATTTTTGTGGTATTTTAATTAAATAATATTTATTTTAGTATTTATTATTTATAATTTTTAATAATAACAAAAAATTAATAAACAAAAATAAATTAATAAACAAAAATAAAAAATAAATAAACAAAAATAAATAATAAATAATAAATAAATAAATAAAAATAAAAATAAAAATCGGCGACGCAGTCAAATTGGCCAAGGCCAATTTCGCCCGCAGGAATGGCCTTGGGCCATTTCGCCATAGGAAATTCCTGCGGTGAAATTGGCTGGCCGCACCAAATCCCCCCAACCAGCGCCTCGCAGCTCGCAGTTTCTCGCCAACACTAGCAATTTCGCCAGCAAAATTTTTCCAACGCAATTTTTTTCCAAAACCAAATTCTATTTGGTTTCGATTTCTTTTCCTAATTAATTTTAGTTTCCTTAAAAATTAGAATTAATCTTATAAATTTTCCTATAAATAACACTTGAAAACTCAGAAAAAGAGGAACTTTGGGATCGAAAATTTGTTTTACTAAAGTTAAACTTGGGACTTCGATTTGAGAGGAGCAAGAAGAAGCAATCAATCCATCAAAGGTAACAACCTTGCCTTTGTCTTTGTTCATCCAGAAAGCAACTTTTTGGTGGAACCAACTACGCAGGTTTGATCCTTCATCATAAATTACTCATGATCACAGTAGCTTTGTTTCTTTGATTCATAAGAATATACACACAAAACTTTGATCTTTAAATATGTAGTAACTTGATCTTCGTTTCAATAACCCTAAATTATTTCTTCTGTTTCTTCAAAAACCTTAAGAACCCTAATTTATTTCTTCTAAAACCTTAAGAACCCTAAAAAAATACTCTTCTGTTTCTAAAACCTTAAGAACCCTAATTTGTTTCTTCTAAAACCTTAAGAGCCCTAAAAATATTCTTATGATTCCAAAAACCTTAAAAACCCTAATCTGTTTCTTCTATCTCCAAAAAACCCTAATTCGTTTCTTTTCTTTCCAAAAACCTTAAATCGTTTTTCCTACTTCCAAAAACTTTAAAAAAACCTTAAACTGTTTTCCTCTAACCTTTTTCCAAAATTCCCAAATGTTTTTTTTTGAATCTCCAAACCCTAACCTACTTTACAGTTTCTAAAAATCATAATTATTTTTATAAAACTTTAAACTATTTTCTTAAATCCTAAAACCAAATATGTTTTCTAAAATACCAAGAACCTTAATTTTCCCAACACCAAGACAGTAAACCCAAGTTTTCCAAAACCCTAATTCAGTGAACTTAAAACCCCAAATTAGTTAATCTAAACCCTAAATACTAATCCTTAAAACCTTAAAATCTTATAAAGCTAAACCTTAAAACTCAATACAGTAAATTTAAAATCACAATCCAGTAACCAAAAGCTATAAATCTAATGTCTTAAGATTCTAAAACCCTAATTTCATTATGTTACCCCTAAACCCTAATTTGATTTATAAAACCCTAATCCATTTCAATTTTCTTAAACCTTTACAGTAGCTAAAAATTATAAACCCTATTACACTAAAATCCCAAAACCCTAAACATTAATTAAAGAACTTTAAATAGAAACAGTAAACCTTAATTTGTATCTTTACTTGCTTTATTTTAGATTTGATTATGCAGTTTATTATATGCTTTGATGGTTGCTCTATTTAATTTCAATGCTTAATTTATTTAATTTATCATGGATGAATATTTATTATATATTTTGACTGATGATGAATGGTTATTTACTTTTATCAATTTATTTTTATTTCCAAATGTTGTAAGAGGTATGTTTCCACTTTGTGGGTACCTCATTAATTAATTTCTATGTAATTTAAATTGGTTTTATATTTTGGACTAATGTAAAGGACATGTTTCTACCTTTTGGTGGGTGTCCTAATAGTTTAGACTTGGATTATGTAAGGACATGTTTCCATCGTCGGATGGGTGTCCATTTATTTGCTTTGTTTGGACATTGCTTTGATTTTAATATAATGATGCTTTATTTCAATTATTGTGTGTAATATGGATAATATTGTTATATTTAAGAATTTTATAATATTAAGACCTGTTTAGGAGGCCGATTCTAATGAACCGGGCATTGTGGGGGTGCTGGGCCATTCCTCACCTTTCCCACACGTACCCAACTTTCCAAACTCATTAGGGGGTTGGGAATTTCTTAGGAATCGAGTCATCCACCCCTTTCTTTTTCTCAGCCCTTCTGGGTGGCGACTCCATTTTCTTCGGACTTAGGTCTGTGTTTTCTAAGGCCCTAAGCCTAAACAGTGCCAAAGTCGCAAAAACATTCCACCGGAAGTGGGGGCAAAAATCTCCGCTCACAGTGGCGACTTCACTGGGGACAAGAGAAGTTGATTCTGTTGGTCTTTATATTATTCTATTCTTTCTTATAATGATATTATCCATTGCATCATATTAGATTGCATTGTGTGCGTGAGTTAGGACATCCATGTTACTCGTGTTGTGTTATGTAAGGGATACCATACTTTCACTCAAAGACTCGATCTTCAATGGATAAAGATCCATGTTTTAAGGGTAAAGATCCAATCTCCAATGGATAAAGATCCATATTCTAAGGGTAAAGACCCGATCTCCAATGGATAAAGATCCATGTTTTAAGGGTAAAGACCCGATCTCCAATGGATAAAGATCCGCTCTTGAAGGGTAAAGACTTGATCTATAATGGATAAAGATCCATTTTTGGTGATAAAGACCCACAATCCATTAAAGAATGGAACACCTGGTTAGAAGGAAGCCAAAATTCTCAACTGATAAAAGGTCAGCCAAATCCAACATTGGGTCGAGCACCCAAAATCCAATTTCGGGTTGAGAACCCAAATCCAGTATTAGGTAGAGCACCTAAAATCCAATTTTGGACCGAGAACCCAAATCCAATATTGGGTCGAGCACCCAAAATCTAGTTTCGAGTCGAGAATCCAAATCCAGTATTAGGTTGAGCACCCAAAATCTAGTTTCGGGTCGAGAGTCCAAATCCAGTATTGTGTCGAGCACCCAAAATCCATATTTGGGTGTCGAGAACCCAAATCTAGTATTGGGTTGAGCACCCAAAATTCAGTTTTGGGTCGAGAGCCCAAATCCAATATTGGGTCGAGCAGCCAAAATCCAGTTTCGAGTTGAACCCAAATCCAGTTTTAGGTCGAGAAACCAATCCAATCTTGGATCAAGAATCCAAATTCAGTTTCAGATTGAGAACCCAAAATCCAGTTTTAGGTCGAGAACACAATCCAGTCTTGGATCGAGAATACCTATCTAGTTTTGGGTCGAGAACCTAAAATTTAGTTTTTGGTCCATAATCCAATCTAGTCTTGGATTGAGAATCCAAATCTAGTTTCGAGTGAAGAACCCAAATCCAATCTCGGGTCGAGAACCCAAAATCTAGATTCGAATCGAGAACCCAATCCAATCTTGGATCGAGAACCCAAATCTAGTTTTGGATCGAGAACCCAAAACTAGTTTAGGGTCGAGAATCTAAAATTCAGCCTCGGGTAGATAACCCAAATCTAGTTTAGGGTTGAGAACCTAAAAATTTATTCTTGGTTCAATAACCCAAATCTAATCTTGGATCGAGAACCCAATCAAACCTATCTGGGTCCAAAACCCAAATCTTTTTCGAGTCCATAACTCATTTTGGGTCCGGAACCCAAACCAACTTCAACTTTAGGTTGAGAACCCATCCTCATCCAAAATCAGCTCAAAATCATGTTGATTTTCACTCTCTTCTACTAAAGTCTAAGACCATTCAAGCAGGGGCAAACTGTAGACCCTTGATTTTAGCCTTGACTAGTTCGTTGCCTGAATCATAAACATTTTTTATTAGATGTTATAATGGTTGAACCTTTAAAACCCTAAAGAGGTTTGTTTTGAAGATTTGATCAGGTCTGATTCGATATTAGGGCATTTAGGGGTGTGTCCAAGTCAAACTGGCCTCCTAATTCAATATGGGACAGCCCATATCGAGTTGGGATGCCCTAATTCGATATGGGATAGTCCCATATCAAATTGGGCCCTCCCCAATTCGATATGGACCCATATTTTATTGGATTAAATTCTTTTACTTCAATATAGCCTTGGTTTGCCTTGAAATAAGTTGGTTTGAACCCAATATGATCACAGTTTATGTCGAATTAGGAAATCACCAATTCGATATGCCTCAGAGTTCCATTTTTAAAATGGGAAGCTTTCACATTTAACCTAATGCACTCTTATATAAATGTAGGGATTAGCAACCTTTGGTGGACTTTTTGGCTGAGACTTTAAACTTTTGGAACTTCAGCAACCAAGTATCAATAATGGAGAAACCCTAGCAAGCAAAGAAAGAGAGAAAATGGTAAATAAAGAAGTATCAAAGACACAGAAAGGAGTAACATTGCAAAGGTAGTAAACACACTGTCTCGGTCTTGCTCAGCCAGAATTTCAACAATGCAATTGTGGTGGATCCAACAAATGATGGTACACTCTAAATTAATTTAATATAACATGCTTTGATGGTTTTAAATATTGAATATGTTTGTTCTTTGTCTCGATTAATTTCAGTAAGCTACATCCTTTAATTTTAATTCATATCAGTTTATGTGGAGCATGATTTAATGAGGTTATTTATTATTCATAAAAAATAAATCCAGTGACCTATTATCTTAAGTTTGAGTAACTCTTACGTGTTAAATTGATTTTCTTAGTGCATGATCATTTAGTTTAGACACATTCCAATAGCCTAAAGTTTACAAATATCGCAGTAGCTTTATTCTTCCAACATCAAAACTTGAATCCTATTTTCATAAACCCTTATCCTCTTTTTAGAAAAACCCTAAACCCTTTGTAAACTCTAATTTTATTCAAGTAACCCTAATTGATGTAAAGTTTACATTTATATATCTATTGCTTTATTTAAGTTTGGATGCATGTTTATCATACATCTTGATGGATGATTTATTTTTATTTGATTTATAATGAATGTTAGAATACTTGTTTATTGATTTTTTTTATTAATTACTCAAGAAATTGTAAGAGGTATGTTTCCATATTGCGGGTACCTCATTTGTTAAGCTCCATGTAACTTAGTTTATTTTAAGTTTGGGATCAATGTAAAGGATATGTTTTCACCAATTGGTTGGTATCCTATTTTATTTATTTTCTTTTGTACATTGAACATTTGTAAAGGCATGTTTTCATCCATGGATGGGTGCCTATTTATTTTGTTTAAACTTGTTGTGATTTTAACAAAGTAATGATTTGTTTTTATGATTGCATTTAGTATGGATAATATCATTATAATTAAGAATTTTATAATATTAAGACCTGAAAAGAAGGCCGATTCCAATGAACCCGGCGTTGTGGGGGTGCTGGGTCATTCTCACCTTCCCCGCGCGTACCCAACTTTTTGAACCCAATAGGGGGTTGGGATTCCTTAGGAATCGAGTCATCCACCCCTTTCTTTTTCCCGGCCCGTCTGGGTGACGACTCCATTTTCTCCCGGTTTAGGCCTGTGTTCTCTAAGGCCCTGAGTCTAACAGTGCCGAAGTCACAAGAATCATTCAACATGGGAATGGTGGTGAAAATCCCCGCTTACAATGAGATAGATAAATGTGCTCAATTAAGGCATGAGATCGAAGATTTGATTGACAGTGAGAAGTTGCCAGAGCCTAACAAGCCCAATGCAAAGAAAGAGAAATCTTTTGACTAAATTTTGAAGAGTGCCACCCCCAGCAATCTTATGATAGGGGGAGGATTGAAGGAAGATTTTGTTTTATCCTCTTTTCAAGATGAGAATGAAGGAGATATGAAATAAGGAGAAACTTCATTCAACAAACTTCCCTTGGCTTATTTAGTTTTTGTTTCATTTTCATTCTTTGGTATTTTCCAGAACAATTATATTTTTCAAATTAAGATTGTTTGAATAAATTACTTTCATTAAATTTTTTATATTGGTCTTTATTCATTTTAGTGCTCAACCAATGGCGAATCTAGCTTTATGTTCATAAATTAGTGTATCTATGCATCATGATCCGAATGACTTTACTAGGTGAGAGAATTTTTTTGTTGCATTGAGCTGTATATGCTTACTTAGAGAGGGCTCCTGCATAAATACCTGTGTCTAGGTCCTAGTCAATCTTAAAACATGCTTTGATGAACATTCGAGGTGAAATTGAACTCTGTTTATTTAAGAGAGAAATGATCTAGGCATTATTTGGTGAGCCAACAACTAGTATCAACCCTATTAATATTAATCCCTAGTTGTCCCTTTGAACCTTCATGAGATTTTAGCTTGCCCTTTATTAGCTTGTATATTTTGATAACCTACTCTGAGCTATTGTGACTGTAGACCCTTGATTTTTGACCCAGTCCGGTCCAATATATTTTGTTTAGTCCAAAATAATTTTTTTGTTGTCTAATATATTTTAATTGGTCCAAAATGATTTTTGTTATCTTAATTAAATAATTTTTGCTTTATTATCTAATTTTTATTAATAACAAATAAAAATAAAAATCGGCGATGATTTTTCCAGCGCGGGTTCCTGCGGGCAAAATGGCCTGCAGGCCGATTCCCCACCCCTTACAGCAGCCAACTGCAGCAAATTATTTCGCCACTGCAATTTTTCCTGCGGCAAATTTTTTTGCCAGCACAATTTTTTCGCAACAGTTTTTTTTTGCCAGCGAAATTTTTCGACGCAAATTTTTTGAAACCTAATACAATTAGGTTTTGGTTTCCTTTTCTTATTTTATAATGTATACCGTGAGTAACTAGGAAAAAAATCAAAAAAAAAACTTCTATAAATATGGATTAAACAATAAAAAAATTAGGAGGCCAAAAAGGGGACGAAATTGGGACTTTGAAACCGAATCTATCAAGGAAAGCAGGGAAATTAAATCTGACTTTTTGAGAGACAAAGAAGAAAAAGAAACCATCAAAGGCAGCAACTGCCTTTGTTTTTTGTTCATCCAAAAAGAATTATTTGTTGGAGGAACTATCAAAAGGAGGTATGTATTAAATTCTTTGGTTATATTTTTCACAGTAGCTAAAATTATGAAATTATGTTTGTCAAAATCAAAAACCTTAGAACTTTAATTTAGTTTTTCTAAAGTTAAAAACCTTATTTCGTTGCTTTATTTTCCAAAAGACATTAAATTGTTATTTTTACTTCTTCAAAACTCCAAAACCCTAATTTACTCTCCAAATTATCAAAACCTTTAAATTATACTCTGTTACTTTTCAAAAGCCTTAAAAACTACTTTTTTGCTTTTATAAACTTTAAATCATTTGTTTATTTTCATAAAACTTCATAAAAGCATCAAATTAATTTTCAAATCCTAAAAGCTTTATGCATAACCGAAAACCCTAATTTTAAATCACTAAACCCTAACTCAACTCCAAACCTAAAATAGTGAACACTAACCCATTTAAAGCCTTAAACCTTAATTTTTTATGAACCCTAATCCTTTAAAACCTTAAAAATCATATAAACACAAATATTTTAATTTTACACAGTAAGCTTGAAATCATCATTTAAAACCACAAATCAAAAGTATTTTAAAATGTCCAAAACCCTAGTTTCATGATTTCACCATTCAAACCTTAATTTGGTTAATCAAAGTGTCTTACCAACCTTTTAAAAATAAAATCCTCAATCTATTTTAATTCTTTAAAAATTCACAGTAGCTTAAACTCATGAAAATCCAAAACCCTAAACATATGAAATAAAGATCCTAAATGAAAACAGTAGCTATAACTTAGATTTTTTATTTGCCTTATTCAATTCTATATTTGATTATGTATTGCTTTATTTTATATGCTTTAATTTATTTAAGTTCAATACTTGATTTATTTAATTTATCATGGATGGATGTTTAATACTTTTAATGAATGATTTATTTATGATGAATGATTATTTACTTTTATCAATTTATTTAGGTTTCTAAATGTTGTAAGAGGTATGTTTCCACTTGGTGGATACCTCATTAGTTAAATATCATGTAATTTAATTTATTTTCTATCTTAGAACTTATGTAAAGGGCATGTTTCTACCTTTTGGTGGGTGTCCTATTTAGGCATGTGATGTAAGGACATATTTCCATCTTCGGATGGGTGTCCATTTATTTGTTTTGCTTAGACCTTGCCTTGATTTTAATATATTGATGCTTTCTTTTAATTATTGTGTGTAATATGGATAATGTTGCTATATTTAAGAATTTTATAATATTAAGACCTGTAAAGGAGGTAGGTTCCAATGAACCGAGCGTTGTGGGGGTGCTGGGCCATTTCTCACCTTCCCCACACGTACCCAACTTTTCGAACCCATTAGGGGGTTGGGGATTCCTTAGGAATCGAGTCATCCACCCCTTTATTTTTCTCGGCCCGTCTGGGTGGTGACTCCATTTTCTCCAGATGTAGGTTCGTGTTCTCTAAGGCCCCGAGCCTAAACAGTGCCGAAGTCGCAAGAGCTATTCCACCGGGAGTGGGAGCAAAAATCCCCGCTCACAGTGGCGACTCCACTGGGGATAAGAGAAGTTGATTTTGTTGGTCTTTATTTTATTCTTTTCTTTCTTATAATGATATTATCCATTACATCATATTAGATTGCAACGTGTGCTTGAGTTAGGACGCTCGTGTTACCCATGTTATGTTATGTAAGGGATACCATACTTTCACTCAAGGTATGGAGATCGAGCATGGCATAACCACTCATAGCCTCGTACCATTTGGTATATACTTGCTATGGGAACCTAAGCCTTTTAACCCAAAGACTAAAGCATAATTGGCCTAGTTACTTTCCTTAGGTTTTTACCCCAAATGCATGTTGTTTGACTATGGTTAATTTATCTTGGCTTAAATCATGGCTTATTTGGTTTGTTCTTTTTCTAATATGACCTAAGTACATTGTAAGCTCAAAATAAATTTTTCTTTAGAAAATCCAAAAGACCAAAGCTATTTCCAAAATTTTTCAAGATGGTCTTTGGACATAAAACTTTTCTAAAAGCATATCTTTGGCTCATGGCCCAAATACTAAGCCCGAAATCTATTTTTCTAAAATCTTTTTATGGGCTTAGAAACAAGATTATTTTCACCCAATCTTTTCTTACAAAGAGCTTGCAAAAATATTGAGGTTAATTATGAAATACCAAAAATCAATTGTAGGCTTAGTTTATATTAAGAATAAATTAACCATGGGCTTGTTTTTGGCATGAACCATTAGTTATCTTTTTCAAGTGAGAAATCTATCTATAAAAAACCTATCAATTTAGTTTTAATCCAACATAGCATAAAAGCTACTTCAGTTGGTTGAATGGATTAAAACCTAATTAATGGGAATTATCATGGATTGATTTCCATTTTCGAAAATATAACTATTGGTTGAAACGTCCGAGGGAATCAATAGAAAGCAAGATGCCCCATGTTGGTATTTTGTTAACTACATACCTAGGAAAAGAGACTCACCATTCGTGTGTGGATGTTATAAGGTTGTAAGAAACATCCTAATTATCTTTCTTTGTTGATTGTTCGTGCATACATGCATACATTTGCATCTCATATCATTAATCCTCTCTGGCTCACAACCCTGGATTATGACAGTTCAAAAGCTTACAACAATCTGACCTACGCCGGAGATGAAGTATCTAGCAATGACTCAATCACTTGCTCACCAAAAACAATGGAGCCCGAACAAATTCAGAGGATGGTGGATGAAGCCCTCAACGCCAAAATGGAAGAAATAAAAGAGGCCCTAGCTGAGACCATGAAGAACCAATTGACTGCAATCTTAGAGAATCATGCCGAGGCATCTACTAGCACTAAAAAGCCAAGGGACAAAGGGAATACTAAAGTTGGTGAAGTGGTTTTTGATGATGAAAAGGTGATCATTGATGATGATGATGATTGGGCTCAATACTACCAAGATGTTCAAGAGAAGAAGAAAGAACCAAAGGTTGTTGAGAAAGCAACTATGAAAAGATCGAGACATCCGATGTTGAAAAGATGATTGCTGATTTAAAAAAGAAATTTGAGAAGAAATTGAAAACCGAGGAGATGTCCGAGATCGATAAACTATTTGAGCTAGATGAAGAAGTCCCATACAAGTTCAAGATGCCATCTTTTGCAAAGTACAATGGCTCCAGAAATCCTCATCTCCATGTGAAGCAGTATATCACTGCCATGCAGTCTGCCCGAGCTACTAAGGCTCAAACCCTAAGGTACTTTATGCTCTCATTGGACCCTATTGTTCAAAATTAGTTCAATACCTTAGATGATGGAACACAAAAGAGTTGGGATCTACTTTACAAAGCCTTCATCCAACAATATGGATATAATGTTGAGTTAGAAGTTACCTTAATGGAAGTAGAGTCCATTAGGCAAAGGCCGAATGAGAATTTTGTAGATTATGTCAAGAGATGGAGAAACAAGGCCACTTTACTCAAGAAGTGGCCCGATGAATCAGATCAAATAAGGATGATTGTGAGAGGGGTGTGGCCAAATCTTCGTGAGAGGATGTCTCATACACTCATCCGTGATTTCAAAGACCTTCTCCAAGCTAGTTTGCAAAATGAAGAATTGGAAAGGGAGAAGAGCCATTTTGTAACAAAAAGGAACGAGAAAGGGAGCTATCAATCTGGTAGCCAAAGCATGCAAAAAGCCATCGGGGTTAATGCTACTAACCAAGGAATGAGGAGACAATTTTCAGGATTGGGAAAACCAATGTCTTGGGTTCTCAATAAGCTTCAAAGAAAGGGATTGCTACAACCCTTAAATCCTCGTCCTTTGCCTAACCCTCTCCCACCTAATTTTGACACCAAAGCATTTTGTCAATTTCATCAAATGCAAGGGCATGACACGGATAGATGTGTAAGGTTGAGACATGAGATCCAAAATCTAATTGATAATGGGAAGCTACCCAAACCCAATAAGCCAAACACCAAAGACAAACCATTACCAAAATTCAATAGGGTACCACCACCAGCAACCTTCATGATTGGAGGAGGTTTGCATGAGAATTTTGTCATGTCTTCTTTTCAAGATGTGGAAGGAGAAGCAACCAAAGAGGAAGAGGGATTTGGTGAAATTAAACAAGCTATGATGGGTGGAGAAGTAACGATTTGTGTTGTCAACGGGTTTTGGGATTCAAGTGATATTGATGATGATATTGTATCCAAGAAGGAGGAGTGGACTTGGTCCGAGCCTGAAGAAGACGAAGTAATGAACACTAGATCTAGTAAGCCTTATGCAAGGCCACCACCTAAGGAGGTAGAAACTAATAAGGGAAAGGAAGTTGAAGTAGAAAAAGATGATGCTATGCTCAAGCAATTGAAAAGAACCCAAGCAAGTGTTAGCATTTGGGACTTATTAGCTACTTCTAAAAAGCATCGAGAAACTATGGCCAAAGCCTTAGCTAGCATGCCAATCTCTACCTCCATAACACCAGAGGAGTTGATCAACTTCATAAAAATTGGGGAAGTAATGAAATGTGAAGAGGTTCAAGAAAAGAATGAAGTTAATACGGGAGTAGTTTTTTTTTCGGATGCGGACTTACCGGAGGAGGGGAGAGACCACATCCGCCCTCTCTTTATCAAAATAGAAGTCAAGGGGAAGAGGACTCCTTGTGTAATGGTCGATGATGTGTCCGCTATAAATGTTTGTCCACTTAAGATATTGCCAAAGTTAGCCATGTCAACAAGAGATCTAAACCCGACCGAAGTGACAATTCGGGCTTATGACAACACTAAGAGGCATGCCGAAGGGACTTTCAAAGCTGCTGTTAAGGTTGGTCCAATTGAATCTACTGTTGAGTTTGTTGTTTTAGACATACCGGTTACCTTCGTTTTACTCTTGGGGCGACCATGATTTCATCCTCTTGGTGGAGTTCCTTCCACCCTTCATCAAAAGATCAAGTTCCCCAATGGGGATGAGACAGTGGTCATTGAAGCTGAAGATAATGAGATTGTTAACACTCTAATGATTGAGAGGCCTCTCAATGGTTTTCAAGTAGCTGCAATTTCTGATGATGAAGTGGTGGACTCCAAAGTCTTGAATATGATGAAGAACATGAACTACCTTCCCGGAGCTAGTCTTGGAAAGGGTAAGGCCGGTTTGACAAAGTTGCCAAATTTTAGAACTCAAACTTCCAAGAAAGGGTTGGGATATGATGAAGACAATGATATCCAGCCAAACAAAAGTGAGAAGATGAGCTTCCCACCACTTGAAGAGATTTTTGTCAAAGCTCCAGATATGGGACCTGTAACACCCTTATACTCCGTATACGTACACAACATGCTTTTACGATCGTAATATACGTATACTGAATATAGGAATGCCACAGTTTACAACCAAACGACTCATTTCTTTTACAATAATATGAACAAATTAAAAACATTTAAGTTATATTATAAAACACAATAGATAAAATGCTTATTTAAAACGCAGTGGAAAATATAAAAATATTTACAAATACTTATACATCAAAACTCAAGTTTTACAAAACATAAAACTATATATACATGTTTGGCAGTATGTCTTTGATCTTTAAGCTCCACTATCAACACGTCAAAATCTAGACTCTACTCGGCCTAGAGGAACTCTCCGGTTCTTCCCTGTTACCTGCGCGATGAACCATAATCGCGCTAAGCCTACGGCTTAGTGGTACAAACTATAATAATATAATACTATAATGAAATGCAAATGTCCTAATTTCAAACATATGAACAATTCTCAAGAATCTCATTATTTATTTATTTCATTTTTCATAAATAACATTGAAAACAAAGACAGACATGGGCCCATAAGACACTAATATGTTATTCAAAGTTCAGAGTTACTGCTTTGGTCCATAATCACAATCATCAAGCCCGTAGGAGATACACATATATATCTCTATCCATGGATAGGGTAACAAACCCAGTCTCTTGAACCTCAACCAGGCTAAACTCGAGGAGATCCTTAACCCGGCAAGACTGTTACCGTTTTTGAGGCTTACGACCCGGTCTTTTCACCCAAAAACATCATATTTCACATTATTCAACTAGAATCGGCTTACGACCCGGTCTTTTCACCTATCCAGTACTTTATAGGCATGCCGCCAAACCCAGAACTCTGAAGGTTGAATAACACATTAGACACAAAATCTTTTCATTTATATCTTTATACATTTCTTTCTCAATTCATTTCTCATTTCATTCTCATAATCAAAATAGGCAACCATGCCTCAATCATCTCATTTGCATCATTATAGCCAACAACCATGGCTTCATATCTCATCAAGATAATACACAATATCAATTGCATTAACACCATCATCATAGCCAATCACATTGGTTTCATATCTCAAATCACATTAAATCAATTCATCATTCAAGTATACACAACCAATTGCATTAACATACCTTTCATATTTCATCAAATGTTTTAACCCTGAAATCAATTGCTTAACATATGTATAATCAAATATGTTAATTATCAAATCATGTGAGTATATGCAACAATGTAGTTTTTACTTACCTCAAAACCAACTCACACCAACCTATACACTTCCTCCTTCAAGAATCCTCAACACTTAGGTTAGGGCAATTCAACTTCTTCACAACCTAAACCAAAGGTAATCATACACACTCACTTAAAGATACATATAAGATAATAAAGCTAAGAATCAACTAGGGCAAACTCTACACATGACACGCTCAACAACACGGGCGTGTCCCTGACCGTGCCCTAAACTCACAACACAGAAGCTTTGACACGCTCAGAACCATGGGCGTGTCACTGAACGTGTAGTACATTCTGTCTCACAAAAACATTGACACGTCCAACAACATGGGCGTGTTCATGGCCGTGTCAATCATTCACCAACATAGTAGCTATGACACGCTCAGTGACATGGGCGTGTCACTGGACGTGTCAATACTTCAACTACACAGAAGCTGTGACACGCTCAGTGAAATGGGCGTCACTGCTCGTGTCACCCATCCAAGAACACAGAACCATCGACACGCCCAAAGACTTGGTCATGCTCATGGGCGTGTCAGGCCAAAAATCCAAATTCTGGCCACCACAACACTTAATCCAACAAATCACTTCCTTTCACCAAAATCCACTTCAAACAAACTTAGCTCAACATACCCAAGAACCATAACAAACTTGCAAAAACACCAAAACAACTAAAAATATACATCCAACACAAATAAAAATCATCACCACAAACCCAAAACACACCCACAACACTTTCTCTTCCAACAAACTTACTCTTTCCTTCAAACCAACCCCAAAATCCAAAATCACTTGAACCAAACACTCTTAAACATCCCACAATCAAATAAATACATATCAACCACAAACTACTCACAAACTCAAAGAAATCAAAGAATCAAGTGGAAAACTTACCAAGGATGTAATATCCTCATGTATGCCCTAGAAGTTTAATTATGTTGTTGTTGTTGTTGTTGTTGTTGTTGTTGTTGTTGTTGATTTAAAATGTGATTGAATGTTTATGTATATGTGTTTGGGAAAGGAATAGGGTTTAGAGAGAAGTGTATATGTTGTTTATATGATGATATAACTAACATATATATAAGTCAAAGGGAGAGTCAATGGAAGAGATATTTATTTTTGTTGAGTGTGTAATTACATATATGGGCATATAAGAGACAAGAGGTTAGTTAAATGGTTGAGGGCATTTTGGTAATTGCTTGGATAAAAACTCTTGGTGGAGATTAAAAGTAAAATTTGACTTTGCTTCTTCATAATTTCTTCTTCTTCTCCATGTGTGGCCGACTCCTCCTTAGACAAAGGAAAGCAAGAGGTGAAGAGAGGATCTTGATGTGTTGAGCTCAAATTGAAGGAAGATTGAAGTGATCAAGTGTTGATTCAAGAAGTTTTTAACTAAGGTAAGATCTTTCCTTTGATTTCTTTTATTCTTTTGAAATGATATGTGGATTTGATAGATGATCTAAGAGTGTGTTGCTTGATTTTGTTATACTCAAGTGTGTTTGATTAGTTTGATCTTGGATTTTAAGGATGAATTGATGAAAGAAGTAAGTTGATTTTTGAAAGATGGAGAAGGAGGTTGGTTTTAGGGTTTTGGAGGAGATAGGTGTTAAATGTTGTGTTAATGTATTGTTAAAGTGATTAATGTGATGAATATGTAAGATATGTGTTAATAATGTTGATTAGAACCAATTGAATGAGATTATTGTTGTGTATAATGTGTTAGAATGCATTTAGAAGAGTGTTGGTTTTTGGTTAGGGTTGGTTATGAGTGACACGGCCAAAACCAAAGAAGAGACACGGCCAAGACTTAATGTTTTGGAGAGACACGGCCAAGTTCATGGAAATTTGGCCGTGTGTGTGAGTTTTTGGAGAGGACACGGCCGTGTCCCATGCCAGTGTCTGCCACTGCCAATTTGTTTTGGGAGACACGGCCACAAGCTTGGCCGTGTCCCTTGGGTGTGTTGGTTACTGTGTTTGGTTTTTGTTCTTCATACATGGTTGAGTTTGATTTTACAATTGATAATGCATATGATACTACATGAACTAGGGTTTGTACTATGCAATGTGAATCTTGTAAATGATAATGTGTGATATGGATAATGTATTTTGAAATGCTATATCAATGATGCTATATGCAAAATATGAATTGAAATGTAAAATGTGATGTAAAGCCATTGTGAATGGTAATGTGTTATATGAATGTTGATGATGATATATGGAATGTGAGTTGAGATATAAGGAAGCCATTGTTGTTGGTTTTGGTTATGCAAAATGAAATTTATTAAGGCATGTTGGCCTATGTGTTTATGACATATGAAATGAGAATTGAGAATGGTAATGATAATTGAATAATAAATGAATTGTGTGGCTAATGTGTTATTCCATTTTCAGAGTTTGTTGTTGGTGGCATGCCTAATAAGTGTAACAATCTCTTGAAGTTAGGTTGGATTGAATCCTTGAAGCCTAATTGAGATGTTACCACCCTTGAAGCTAGGTTGGGTTGGTTCTTGAAGCCAAGTTGGGTTGATGCTTAGCATGCTTTGCTCCCCTTGAAGCTTGGTTGAACCTAATCCTTGAAGCCTAGTTGGGTTTATGATATTGATAAGTGTGATGATAAAACCAAAGCATTAACTCTGAAAATTGAATGGCATATTAGTGTGTCTTGGGCCCAATGCTTGTTTTTGTTTAGTGTTGTTCATGAATGGTTTAATGAGTAACTAATGAGGTATATGAAAGATGTTGAAATGTGATATGTCTACCTATGTTGAATTATGAAATGTAAAGGTATGTTGTTAGCTTTGTATATATAATGTTACATGTATAATATGGATTGAGAATTGACATTGCATTGCACTAAAGCATGACATTAGCATGAATTGTCTTACTAAGCCGTTGGCTTAGCGCGATAGTGTTTGATCGCGCAGGTAATAGAGTTGAACCCGAGAGTTCATCGAGACCGAGTGAGAGTAGACCTTGAAGAGTTTATTTTGGGAACTTAAAGATCAGAAGAGATTTGCCAATCATGTACTACTTTTTTTTTAAAATTTTGTAAAGTAATATTTATAATGTAAATATATGCACACTTGTAAATATGGATTTAAATGTTTCATATATGTAAATATTTTATAAATTCCGCTGCGTATTAACTAAATGTATCTATATATCTATTTGTTTTGTATTATAAGTAACTACCTATTTTTCTATAATGTATACAATTGAAAGATTATGGTATCGTTTAAAATGTTTTGAATGTTAAGAAAATCCGTAGCATCCCTATGTTTAGTGCATGTATACTACATTGTGGTGTTTGTAGTGTGCATGTATTGAATGTGGGGGTGTTACAAAGGATGAAGAAACTCTTAACTTTCCAACTTGAACACTTGAAAACCTCCTTCAATCTTAAGTTTAGAAGATCAAATCTCTCACTTGCTCTCTTGATTCTTTGCTAGCCGGCCAAAAGGAAAGAAAAGGAAAGAAAGGAAAATGGGCCACGGAGAAAGAAAGAAAGAAAGAAGAAAAGATAGAAAGCAAAGTCAAATCATCTCCTCAAAACCATCTCCTCCAAGCATTTAATATTAAAATAATCCAAACTAATCTCATCCATTCATAATTTCCTTATTAATTAATTTCATAAATCATAACATAAATATCTCATTCCATTAACTTTCTTTGACTTTGACTTGGGTATATGTTGTATATATTTTCATATACACAACATATAAACTCTCTCTATAATTCTTTTCTCTTTCCAAAGAAACATATACATTAAATCCAATTATAACAATAATACCAAAACTTCTAGGGCACACTTTGGGATATTACAGGACCACTCCAAGGAAAGCCCGAGCCAATCATGTTCGTGGGTAAGTTAATCCCAGGTTTTGAAATTTTTGCAGATGTTGCCGAGCTAGTGGAGCAAGTGAAGGAAGAGTTCACCCTGTCAACCAACAAAGAATCCAATCCAAAAGAGAAGAATGAAGCTATCCTGAAAGCCGAGAAGACTCCGGAGGAGATTGCTGCCCTGGTTGAAGAAAAGTTTGAAGACATCCTGCTTTATGATTTTGAGAACAATGATTTTGATTTTGATTTTAATTTGTTTGCTTTGTATGAGGATGATGATGTTTTCTTTTCCAAAATGAATGCAATAAAGTCTAATTTTGCTTACTTGTGTGATGTTTCTCCTGATGGTTGCATACATTAAAATAGCAGTTACATGAGCATCTTTAATATTAATTCTGTTAACACACAATCATTAAATTTGGGAACAACTGAAAATCCTAAAAACATTAGCATAACATCCGACCTTACTCCTGATGAGAGAGAGAGAGATTTGAAAAAATATTCGAAAAATATGAAGAAGCATTTGCTTGTTCTTATGAGGATATGCCAAGGATAGATCGAGACATAGCCGAGCATCATATTCCTACTTACACTCACATAAAACCTTTCAAACAAAAGCTTAGGCGATTAAGACCTAAGTGGGCTGAATTGGTTAAAGAAGAGGTCACTAAGCAAATACAAGTAAAGTTCCTTGAAGTGATAGAATATCCAGATTGGTTAGCCAACATAGTACCCCATGCCAAAGAAAGATGGGAGGATAAGGGTCTGCATGGACTATATAGATTTAAACAAGGCTTCCCCTAAGGATGATTTTCCTTTACCTCATATAGATGTTCTCATTGATAGTGCAGCCTCTAGCATGCTACACTCATTTGTAGATGGATTTTCTGGATACAATCAAATGTCAATGGCCCAAGAGGATAAAGCCAAAACTGCTTTCATTACTACATGGGGTATATTTTATTATAGGGTGATGTCATTTGGCTTAAAGAATGCTGGAGCAACCTACCAAAGGATGGCCACCACACTATTTCATGACATGATGCACAAAGAAGTTGAAGTATATGTTGATGATATGATGGTCATATCGGATACAAGGGAACAACACTTCCAAAACTTAGAATTATTCTTCAATAGAGCTTTGAAATATAAGCCAAGATTAAAGCCGAAGAAGTGTGTATTCGGTGTTACTTCAGGCAAATTATTAGGATATGTGATTGGTCCAAATGGCATTGAGATTGATCCTGACAAAGTCAAAGCAATCAGGGATATGCCAGACCCTAAGACGGTGAGAGAAGTTCGGCGATTCATTGGTAAACTGCAGTACATTAGCAGATTTATAGCAAAGCTCACAACAATCTGTGAGCCTATCTTCAAATTGCTTAGAAAGAATCAGCCGGTCATATGGAATGAAGAATGTCAAAAGGCTTTTGATCAAATAAAAAAGTATTTGTTGAATCCACCTATTTTAAAACCGCCTAAACTCGGCAAATCTCTATTACTATACTTATCAGTAGAAGAAGAGTCAATAGAAGCCATGCTAGCCCAAGCAGATGAGTCAGGAATTGAGCATGCAGTTTACTATTTGAGTAGAAAGCTCCTACCTTATGAAATTAAGTATAGCCGTATAGTATCATCGAAAAGACCTGTATAGCCGTGGTTTGGTCTTCTAAGAAGTTGCGACATTACTTTCAATCGTATAGTGTGCAAGCAATTTCTAGGTTGGATCCAATGAAGTACTTAAGGGAGACACCTTCTTTGATTGGAAAATATGGTCGATGGTTGATAATATTAGAAGAATTTGAGATTGAGTATGTAACTAGGAAAACGATCAAAGGTAGAACGATGGCAGAATTCCTGGCCCAACAACCATTACCAGAAAGCGAAGAGGTAATATTGGAATTTCCAGATGAACATTTAGAAGCAATTGAAGTACAAGGGTGGAATTTGAACTTGCTCCCTTGATTGACTTTTGTCTCTCTCATTTGGCCCCTACTAAGGCATGGGGAATTTGAAATAACATCTGCATCTTCTATTGAGTCTTGGAAATCAATATGGGCAACGCCATTTGTTGATTATTTGGATATCCAAGGATGGCCTCAAATTCTTCAATCAAGGGACATATTTCAAAGCCATTAATTTTAATACCCTAGAATCCGTATTCCAAAAGGAAGCCACGGCATATGAGAAGGATTGGTCCAATTTGACATTTTGAAAACATTTTAAAACATCAAGTTTTGACCATGAAATTTGCTTCCAATGAATGGCATCCATATTCTTAAATAGAATTTTTATGCTCTTTAAATGATGCTCGGTCATGGTGAATGAATGAAGAAAAAGTTAAAATTATTAAAGGGAGTCTTCACGTTGAAAGAGAAAGAATTTTGGTTTATGTATTAAAATATGGCATGATGGGTGATTTATATAGAAGAAATAAAACTTTTCCTAAAGTGAAAAGGAAAAGGTGATGGGAAAGGGTAAGACCATATGGCATAAGGAAAGGAATTAGCAATGAAATTCCTTTACCACATTGGATTTGGTTTAGCAAATGAAGTGGATGTGAATAATGAAACTATGGTGTACTGTAACAAAAAAAAAGAGAGGGAGTTACGTTAAAGATACAAATTGTATATTTCATTATTATACAGTATTTTACAATTGCTACAATATTTATATATCACTAAGAGGGTGGTGGTAGGTCACCAAATAAAGCCTTGAAAAAGTCGTCACCTATTGGAGGAGGGGTCAAATTACTCATCCTGAGTCCGCCCAAAGCGGAAGCACCAAAGCTCGGTAAATTACTCATCCCGGGATCACCCGAAGCGAAAGCACCAAAATGTTTATTACCTTGAAGTTCTGATCCATCATGGTCCTCATCAGAAGCAGACGAAAGGATCTCATGTTCATCAATCTGGGGGCCTCTTGATGAAGAAGCACTGGGATCCCTCATCCCCTGAAATCGGAAGTCTCGAAAATGTTGTTCGGATTGATGATATAAACTTTCAAAATGAGACGCCTACTGACGACTTGCAGCCAACTCTTCTTGAAGTTTCTTATTTTGTTCTTTGAGCATCCACTGTGAGCCAAGAAGAAAAAGGTAAGAGCATACATAATCATGCATACATATAGCATAAACTACTATGAAATAAGAAACGTATCATGTAATTCAAATCAATACCCTGTGGATGAAATGACATATCTAGCGGGCTAGAGCAAACAGGTGAAGGGGCAGTAAAGGAAGGTCCAGCCTCATGATCAAATGAGCCAACAGCTTGCGACAATCATTAAAAAATCAAAGAAAGAAAAAGTTGCAAGGGAAAAGACGTTAAAGTGCAAAAATTCCCTTGGAAGATCAAAACAAAGAAAGAAGAGCATGAATCAAGCAAGACATGGCCAAGCCAAATCAAGCTTGGCCGTGTCACCTCAAATGAAATCTTGGCAAAACATGACACGGGCAGGAGACACGGCCAAGCCACTGGTCGTGTCTCACCTAAAGGGTAAAGTCAAGAAGGACCAAGCAAAGAAAGAAAAGAAATAGTTGGTGACATTGGCAGGCAACACGGCCAAGTCACTGGTCGTGTCACATGACACGGCCACAAGCTTGGCCGTGTCCCGTCCTAAGCCAAGAGCAAAGAAGAACCAAAGAAAAAACACAGAAGCTGACACACCCAGGAGACACGGCCAAGCCACTGGCCGTGTCACTCTCATCTTCAAAGAACAAAGAAGACCAGAGGAGAAACAGAAGACGACACAGTCAAGTGACACGGCCATTTACCTGAGAAGTACTGACCCCGATGTGGAACAGACTCTCCTACAGCGCCGTGATGTTCTTCTTCATCTCTACCCTCATTTTTGTCAAAAATCTCTTGCACACCAACAGGAGATACATCAAAGTTCAAGAGTCTTCTTTGAATGAAATAGGCATAGAAAGAACCCGGTAAATGGAGAAATGACTCGGCATCATAACCATACCGGGCCGACCACCATGCATCCTCCGGCATTGACATAATATTTAAAGTATATTCCGAGATTTGCATCGGAAATCTCCACTGCTTTGGACCGAGAAACCATTCATAAACTCTCTCCCCAAGAAACCAGCCACTAGACACTGAGCCAGCAATAATTCGGCGAGAATGTTGGAAAGACAGTGCAGCCCTCATCAAAGGAGACTAGTTTACTCGCTCTTCTGGGCTCCACCAGGCCAAATTCACCTGCAAAATAACATGAGGTAAGTAAACTTTTACATAAAATTTAAAGCATACTAATGTTATTTTACTTGGTCCCAGGTTAAGCTACTCAACACATAACGATGAGTATGCACATGATGAGAGCTGGGAACATCCATATGATCAGACAAACAGAAATTTAATCTCGGATACCCAACTTTCTCTTGGGAAATACCAGGTACCCTCACGAGATTGTGTTCATATGCCCATACCTACAAAATAGTAAAGATCAAATCCATGCAAGAAAAAGTGGAAATAACATTGGTGAAGGAAAAGAATACCTCGACAATCGCCATTAAGCCGACAAAAGACTTCTTATTTCGGCAAAGCTTATCAAGACCATGGTAAAGACATGCGAGACCAGCTTCACCCCAGCCAGAAGATGGCACCATTCTGAGATAAGAAAGGGCACTCAACACTGACAAGTGAATGGATGATTCAGTGCTGCCTAAGATGGTCGACCCGAGCAGATATAACAAAAATCCTCGAGCATACTGTTCAGCCATGTCTCTGCCAACCCGTCCTTCATAGTTCATCCAATAACTATGAATTGGCTTGATTTTTATCTTAAAAGGCCCTTTATATGATGGTTCCATACCAATTAATTCCTGAATTTCTTCAAATGTGAAAATATCGTTGGTCAGAGGAACCGGAGCACCATCATATCGAAGGCCAGTTATGGCAGTAAAATTGACCGGGCCAATTGTTATCTCTCCAATGGGCAAGTGAAAAGTGTGGGTTTTATCCAACCATCGCTCTGCAAGTGCCTGGACTACGCTCCGGTCTATCTTTTATTCCTCAGACGGCAATTGTAAGATGAACTGCTCAAAGCCACAATCTCGACTAATCAGCCTTACCCGAGAAGGCACTACATCGTACCATTGTCAGGCTTTGTAAATACACCCTCCAACCCGAACAACGCAACGATCATGCTAACACAGACCTAGGTAAGTTAATACCAGGCAAGTACATATTATTCTATCTACTTAAATTAATTTATTTTTCACAAAAAAATTAAGAAAAAAAGGAAAAAATAATTACCTCACTCTTTTGATTGGAGCTACAATGGAGCGGCATCCTGACTAGTATATCTAAATTTTCATCTTCATGATGCCGAATAAACTCCAATAACTCAGCATTAGAATGAGTCCCTGACCTCAAAGCATGCATTGTTTTTGAAAAATATGGGCTAAAATTGAAAGAAATTTGAGAGAATTATGAAATTGAAATCGTGCTGTGAAATGAAATGAAGGAATGGTGGCTTTTTATAGAGAAACGGCAAGCAAAAAATAAAATTCAAACTGTTCATGAATAGTAAATAGTATTACTATTGATGAACAGTTCATTTTACTATTTATGAATAATATTACTATTGATAAATAGTGAAGTACTATTTCCAATAGTAAATACTATTTGATACTATTTGCAAATAGTAAATTTACTATTTATGAATAGTAAATAGTGTATGAGCAGTGATTACACAGTAAATTCATTTATTCATTTTAATCATTCAAATAATTGCATATCTATAAATATTTTTACACCCAGGGGGCAATAAGAAGACATGCATAAAAATGAGCCAAACTTTTTGAAATAAAAAATTATTATTAGCTCGGGTCCAGAACCCAAACTTGCATTAGGTCCAGAACCTAGAATTATTTCTAAGTCCGGAACTTAGCTCGGGTTCAAAACTCAAATTTTTCTTAGGTCCAGAACCTAGAATTTATTTCTAAGTCCAAGAACTTAGCTTTGGTCCAGAACCCAAATTTTACCATTAGGTCCAGAACCTAGAATTATTTCTAAGTCCAGAACTTAGCTTGGGTTCAGAATCCAAATTTTCCTTAGGTCCAGAACCTAGAACTTAGCTCGGGTCCAGAACCCAAATTTTCCTTAGGTCCAGAACCTAGAATTTATTTCTAAGTCCAAGAACTTAGCTCAGGTAGAACTCGAACCGGGTCCAAAACCCAAATTTTCTTTAGGTCTAGAACTTAGAATCTTCCTTGAGTCCAGAACTCGAACCGGGTCCAGAACCCAAATTTTTCTTAAGTCCAGAACCTAGAATCTTCCTTGAGTCCAGAACTCGAACCGGGTCCATAACCCAAATTTTATCATTAGGTCCAAAACCTAGAATTATTTCTAAGTCCAGAACTTAGCTCGGGTCCAGAACCCAAATTTCCCTTAGGTCCAGAACCTAGAATTATCCTTGAGTCCAAAACTCGAACCGGGTCCTGTAGACCCTTAATTTTTGACCCAATCCGATCCAATATGCTTTATTTAGTCCAAAATGATTTTTGTTGTCTAATTGGTCCAAAATAATTTTAATTAAATAGTTTTTGCTTTATTATCTAATTTTTATTAATAAAAAATAAAAATAAACAAATAAAAATAAAAATAAAAATCGGAGTCGAAAAAAAATCGGCAGCGAAAAGTGGTCGCGCGGGCCCGTCGGGCCAACAGCATCTCACCCGCAGGCCTGCGAGCGTTTTGCCCATAGGAATTTCCTGCAGGCAAAATAATTTCCCACAGGAAATTCCTGTGGACGGCTGCGGGCGAGTTATTTCGCCCGCAGGAATTTTCTGCAGCCAGCCCACAAGCCCAGCCACGGGCCCGTTCGCCAGCTCAAAATTTTTTAACTCAATTTTTTTTCAGGTTTTTTTTATTACTTGCCGTGTATAATTAAGAATAAGCAACCTAAAACCATTATAAATAAGGACCATTAGAACCAAATCAAAGGAGGAAAAAACGAGGAGAAAAGGAGGAAAATTTGCACAGTAGCTTGAGGTTTTGAAACCAAATTAGTGAAGGAAAAGGAAAATCCAATTCAATTGATTTTTAAGAGCAACAATAGCACGTATTAAGGGATTCAAAGGCAACAAAGGCTGGTCTTTGGAGCTAGTTCATCCAAGAAGAGTTATTTTTTGGAGAATCAACAAAAGAAGGTATGTTAAATTCTTTTTGATTTATGTAACATAGTAGCAAATCTATACAATTTAAGGTTTTTTAAATCAAAAACTTTAGAACTTTAATTTAATTCTTCCAAAGTTAAAACACTAAAACGTGACTTTGTTTTTCTAAAAAGACCTAAAATTGTTATTTTTTCTTCTTAAAAATCTTAAAACTATAATTGTACATATTTTTCAACAAAACCAAGATCAAATTCTTTTTCTTTTAAGATTTTAAAGTAGGTTCTATTTCATTCAAAAAGCCTTAAAAAAACATCTTTTCTACTTATAAAAACTTCTATCCATTTGTTTAAAGTCATAAAACTTCATAAAATATCAAATTGATTTCTAAAACCCTAAAAATTCTTCATTACCCGAGAACCCTAATTTCAAAACCCTAAAACCCTAATTCAACTTTTAAACCTAAAATAGTAAACCCTAAACCTTTTAAAACATTAAACCCTAACTTTTTCTAAATTTTAATCCTTTAAAACATAAAAAACATAAAAACACAAATATGCTAATTTTACACAGTAGCTTAAAAATACAATTTAAAATCACAAATCAAAGTACTTTAAAGTGTCTAAAACCCTAGTTTCATAATTTCACCATTCAAACCTTAATTTGGTTAATCAAAGAGTCTTACCAACCTTTTAAAACATAAAACCCTAATCTATTTTAATTCCATAAAAAAGTCACAGTAGCTATACTTGAACTTTTATTTGCTTTATTCAATTCCATATTTGATTTTACCTTGATTTATCTCTTATGCTTTAACCTATTTAATTTCAATACTTGATTTATTTAATTTATCATGGATGGATGTTTATTTTATTGATATTTAAATACTTTTGATGAATGATTTATTTATTATGGATGATTATTTACTTTTATCAATTAATTTAGACTTCCAAAAGTTGTAAGAGGTATGTTTCCACTTTGTGGGTACCTCATTAGTTAAACATCATGTAATTTAATTTTCTTTTCTATTTTAGAACCTTTGTAAAGGGCATGTTTCTACCTTTTGGTGGGTGTCCTATCTAGGCATGTGATGTAAGGGCATGTTTCCATCTTTGGATGGGTGTCCATTTATTTGTTTTGTTTTGTTTGGACATTGCTTTGATTTTAATATAATGATGCTTTCTTTTTATTGTGTGTAGTATGGATAATGTTATTTTATTTAAGAATTTTATAATATTAAGACCTGTAAAGGAGGCCGGTTCCAATGAACCGGGCGTTATGGGGGTGCTGGGCCATTTCTCACCTTCCCCACACGTACACAACTTTTCGAACCCATTAAGGGGTTGGGGATTCCTTAGGAATCGAGTCATCCACCCCTTTCTTTTTCCCAGCCCGTCCGGGTGGCGACTCCATTTTCTCCGGACTTAGGTCCGTGTTCTCTAAGGCCCCGAGCCTAAACAGTGCCGAAGTCGCAAGAACCATTCCACCGGGAGTGGGGGCGAAAATCCCCGCTCACAGTGGTGACTCCACTGGGGATAAGAGAAGTTGATTCCGTTGGTCTTTATATTATTCTATTCTTTCTTATAATGATATTATCCATTGCATCATATTAGATTGCATTATGTGCGTGAGTTAGGACACCCATGTTACCCGTGTTGTGTTATGTGAGGGATACAATACTTTCACTCAAGGTATGGAGATCGAGTATGGCATAACCACTCATAGCCTCGTACCATTTGGTATATACTTGCTATGGGAACCGAAGCCTTTCTACCTAAAGACTAAAGCTCATGTAATTGGCCTAGTTACTTTCCTTAGGTTTTACCCCAAATGCATGTTGTTTGACTATGGATAATTTATCTTGGTTTAAATCATGGCTTATTTGGTTTGTTCTTTTTCTAATATGACCCAAGTACATTTGCAAGCTCAAAATAAATTTTTTCTTTAAAATCCAAAAGACCAAAACTATTTTCAAAATTTTTCAAGATGGTCTTTGGACATAAGACTTTTCTAAAACAAATCAAATATTCTTTGGCCCATGGCCCAAATACTAAGCCCAAAATCCATTTTTCTAAAATCTTTTACAATGGGGTTAGAAACAAAACTATGTTCACCCAACATTTTCTTACAAAGAGCTTGCACAAATATTTAGGTCAATTATGAAATACGAAAAATCAATTGTGGGCCTAGTTTACAATAAGAATAAATTAACTATGGGCTTGTTTTTGGCATGAACCACTAGTTACCTCTTTTCAAGTGAGAAATCTATTTATAATAAGCCTCTTAATTTCGTTTTAATCCAATATAGCATAAAAGCTACTTTAGTTGGTTGAATGGATTAAAACCTAATTAATGGGAATTATCATGGATTGATTTCCATTTTCGAGAATATAACTATTGGTTGAAACGTCCGAGGGAATTATTCGAAAGCAAGGTACCCCATGTTGGTATTTTGTTAACCATATACCTAGGAAAAGAGACTCGCCATTCATGTGTGGATGTTATAAGGTTGGAAGGAATGTCCTAATTTGTCCTTGTTTGGTGCATACATGCATACATGCATACATTTGCATCTCATATCATTGATCCTCTCTGGCTCACAGCCCTGGATTATGATAGTTCAAAAGCTTACAATCCGACCTATGCCGGAGACGAGATATCAAGCAACGACTCAATCACTTGCTCACCAAGAACAATGGAGCCCAAATAAATTCAAAGAATGGTGGATGAAGCCCTCAATGCCAAGATGGAAGAAATAAAAGAGGCCCTAGCTGAGACCATGAGGAACCAATTGACTGCAATCTTAGAGAATCATGCTGAGGCTTCTGCTAGCACTAAGAAGCCAAAGGACAAAGGGAAGACCAAAGTTAGTGAAGTGGTTTTTGATGATGATAAGGTGATCATTGATGATGATGATTGGGCTCAATATTACCAAGATCTTCAAGATAAAAAGGAGCCAAAGGTTGTTGAGAAGGCAACTATTGAAAAGACCAAGACATCTGATATTGAAAAGATGATTGCTGATTTAGAAAAGAAATTTGAGAAAAAGCTGAAAACTGAAGAAATGTCCGAAGTTGACAAATTATTTGAGCTAGATGAAGAGGTCCCATACAAGTTCAAGATGCCATCTTTTGCAAAGTATAATGGCACTGGAAATCCTCATCTCCATGTGAAGTTGTATATCACTGCCATGCAATCTGCCCGAGCTACTAAGGCTCAAACCCTAAGGTACTTTATGCTCTCATTGGACCCTGTTGTCCAAAATTGGTTCAATACCTTAGATGATGGAACAAAAAAGAGTTGGGATCTACTTTACAAAGCCTTTCATCCAACAATATGGATATAATGTTGAGTTGGAAGTTACCTTGATGGAAGTTGAGTCCATTAGGCAACGACCTAATGAAAATTTTGTAGATTATGTCAAGAGATGGAGAAACAAGGCTGCTTTACTCAGGAAGAGGCCCGATGAATCCGATCAAATAAGGATGATTGTGAGAGGGGTGTTGCCTAATCTTCGTGAGAGGATATCTCATACACTCATACGTGATTTCAAAGATCTTCTCCAAGCTGGTCTACAAATTGAAGAGTGGGAAAGGGAGAAGAATTGCTTTTCAATAAAAAGGAATGAGAAAGGGAACTACCAGTCGGGCAATCAAAGCACACAAAAAGAAGTTGATGTTAATGCCGCTAGCGAAAGAGAAATGAGGCAATTTTCAGAATTAGGGAAGCCACTGTCTTGGGTTCTCAATAAGCTACAAAAGAAGGGATTGTTACAACCCTTGACTCCTCGTCCTTTGCCTAATCCTCTTCCACCTAACTTTGATACTAATGCATTTTGCCAATTCCATCAAAGGCCTGGACACGAAATGGACAATTGCATGAAGTTGAGGCATGAGATCCAGAATTTAATTGATAACAGCAAGTTGCCCGAGCCGGACAAGCCCAACACCAAAGATAATCCATTTCCAAGGTTCAACAGAGTGCCACCACCAGCAACCTTCATGGTGGGAAAAGGATTGGAAGAAGACTTTGTTTTATCCTTTCAAGATGGAAATATTGAAGATGTGAAAGGAAAAGATGCCTAACTCAATGAACTTTCCTTAGCTTGAATGTTGCTTTTCAATCTTACTTTCTTTAATATTTTAGAACTATTGTGTTTTTCAAATTTAAATTTGTTTGAATAAATTATTTTTATCATAAATTTTTGTTGGTCTTTGTTCATTTTGATGCTCAACCAATGAGGAATTTAGCTTGATGTTTATAAATTAATGTGTCTAGGCATCATGACTCGAATGACTTTACTAGATGAAGGAATTGATCTATAGTATTGAATTGTGTATGCTTACTTAGAGAGGGCTCCTGCATAATTATCTTTGTCTAGGTCTTAGTTAGTCTTAGAACATGCTTTGACAAATTTTTGAGGCGAAATTGAACTCTGCTTATTTAAGGGAGAAATGATCTAGGCATTGTTTGATAAACCAACAATTAGTATCCACCCAATTAAATATTAATCCCTAGTTGTCCCTTTGAGCCTTCATAAAATTTTAGCTTTTTTTTCATTGACATATAACCTCAACAACCTACCTTGAGCTGTTGTGATACTTTTGACAAGTCTTATGATCACAAAGGTGAAAAGGCAAGAAGATCAAAGAAAGAAATGAATAGTCAAGACTATGAAGATAGTTGAAGTTCTCAAGACCCTAAGGGTAGTTGAAATTCCCTTAATATCTCCAAGACAACATCAACATTGGAGTAATAAATGATTTATCCCTATTTATTAGAAGCCAAAGTTAGTACGAATAAGACAACTCTGTTTGAGCTAGAACCAAAAACAAAAAAAAAGGAGAGAAAGAAAAAAAAGCAATAAAAAAAAGAAGAAAAAAAACCCAAAATGGTTCAAAAAGCCAACTGAGTTCTCTTTTACCTAAAGCAGCAAAAGGCTTCTATTTGGTTCATAAAGACCTTTTTTTTTTAGTTGGTCCAACCCAACCAAAGATTCAATTAAAATTGGAGAAAAGGAGAAAGACCACCCAGTTCTTGAAAGTTTTGTACTTGATAGTCCAACAAGAAAGAAAGACAAAATGATAAAATGCTCAAAGAAAGGGGAAGAGTAAGGAAAACAAAGAGAAAGAAAGGGAGGAGTAAGAGAAATGAGATGAAAGAAAAGGGAAAAGAAGAAAAGAAACAGATTTGGGTCTTAAACATTTTGCAAGGGCAAAAATTGTCCTAATCAAGATCCAGATTAATGCCAAGAAGATAGAAGGAATTTGGAGTCTAGAAAGATTGCTCCCAATTGCCTAAAGTTCAAACAAGAAATTTATAGTGTGAGGGTTTGTCCATTGTGTCACACCAGCTCCAATCTCAAAATGGCCTTCACTTTAACCCATGTCCCTTATAGACCCCATTTCAAGCCTATCAAAGACCTGTTGATATCTCTTGGTAGGTAGAGTCTATTAGTGGAGATAGTTTGGATAAGCATGCATATGAGATAGACAATATTTAAACTCAAATGAGACCTTTGGCCAAGTAATGTGTATGTGCCTATCTGAAGTGCAATAATTCTTGCTTAAATAGAAATGATTCCCAAGTTTAGTACAGTAACTAGGGTTGTCATGTTATAGATATGTTAATTTGGAAAATCAAGTCCTGAGGTGCATTGACATTAATTTGGCAAAGCCAACATTTGATTTCAAAATTAAAATTCAAAAAATGTTTTTGTCATACGAAGCCTTCAAGTTAAGGGAAGTATGTTGAACCTCCAAAGGACATATTGGGCAAAGGAAATGATTATTAGCAAGCTTCCAATTGACATGCTGAAACATAATTCAAAATGGATGCATCCCTGACTCTACCATTAGGGGTCTCTACCATTATTCGTGTTCTCAACATATAGAAGATAAAAGCTACAAATGCAAAGCTTTCAATCATTCCAATGCAAGACTTGAACAAGCGTCAAAACGGAACCAATGAGAACACTTCTGCTGATCACCTCAGTCTATGAGTCAATGGAACAACTGTAAGTATCATTCATGCATATCATGCATACACGAGCATATCACATCACACTTGTATTGTCTATTCTTCATCAAAGTGAACAGCAAACACTCTGCGAAATAAAGAATCAAAAGAAGATATCAAATCAAGGGGGGCATAGAAAGCCCATTGCATGAGAAAGCTCCAGTAAATTTGCAAAGAGAAGAAATACATGCTTGTGAGAAGAACTAGACGGAAAAAACATCAATCAAAGCTTGCATGGAAAAAATCATGGGTTTGAGCCTACACAGGGGGCAAAGTTTCTCCTTTTCAATTTTTTGAGTTTATATACCAAATATTTTTAAACTCACTTACAAATATTTTGCCACAATGGGGGGCAAGGAGAGTATATAAGGTCCAATTAAAAATAGCTAAATCT
Source organism: Garcia nutans (assembly GCA_947685225.1). Taxonomy (NCBI): domain Eukaryota; kingdom Viridiplantae; phylum Streptophyta; class Magnoliopsida; order Malpighiales; family Euphorbiaceae; genus Garcia; species Garcia nutans. Next base: position 35,792,245 of record CANTUV010000059.1, read on the forward strand.
TTGCAAAAAGGAAGAACAAAAGAATGGAACATTAGAACTCTCAAAAGAATGAAGATGCAAAAGACAAAAGACCAATCCAGCTAAAAGAGCTAAAGCCAGGGTAAAGACCCGAACTCCAAAGGATGAAGATCCATTTTCAAGGGTGAACACCCGATCTCAAAGGATGAAGATCCACTTTTCAAGGGTGAAGACCCGATTTTCAAGGATGAAGATCCATTTGCAAGGGTGAAGACCCAATCTCCAAGGATGAAGATCCATTCTGAGGGTGAAGAATCACAATGCATAGAACAGCCAAAGCAGTTAGACTTCTCAACTGATAAAAGGTAAATCAATTTATTCTCGGGTCCAAGTATCCAATCCCGGGTCCAAGTACCCAATCTCAAGTCTAAGTACTCAATCTCGGGTCCAAGTACCCGATCTCGGGTCCAAGTACCCAAAATCAATTCAAGCTTGGGTCAAAGTACCCAATCTCGGGTCTAAGTACCAAATTCAATCAATCTCGGGTCCAAGTACCCAATTTCGGGTCCAAGTACCCAAAATCAAATCAATCTCGGGTCCAAGTACCCAATTTCGGGTCCAAGTACCCAATCTCGAGTCCAAGTACCCAAAATCAAATCAATTTCGGGTCCAAGTACCCAATTTTGGGTCCAAGTACCCAATACCGGGTCCAGAACCCAAATTTTCCTTAGGTCCAGAACCTAGAATCTTCTTGAGTCCAGAACTCGAACCGGGTCCAGAACCCAAATTTTCCTTAGGTCTAGAACCTAGAATTATCCCTTGAGTCCAGAACTTGAACCGAGTCCAGAACCCAAATTTTTCTTAGGTCCAGAACCTAGAATCTCCCTTGAGTCCAGAACTCGAACCGGGTCCAGAACCCAAATTTTCCTTAGGTCCAGAACCTAGAATTATCCTTGAGTCCAGAACTCGAATCGGGTCCAGAACCCAAATTTTCCTTAGGTCCAGAACCTAGAATTATCCTTGAGTCCCAAACTCGAACCGGGTCCAGAACCCAAATTTTCCTTAGGTCTAGAACCTAGAATTATCCTTGAGTCCAAAACTCGAATCGGGTCCAGAACCCAAAACCTCAAAAATTCAATTCAAGCTTGGGTCCTAGTACCCAAATTCCATCCAATCTTGGGTCCAAGTACCCAAAACGAATTCAAACCAATCCCGGGTCCAAGTACCCAAATCAAATCAATCTCGGGTCCAAGTACCCAAATCCAGGGTCCAAGTAGCCAAATTCAATCAATCTCGGGTCCAAGTACCCGATCTTGGGTCCAAGTACCTAATCTCGGGTCCAAGTACCTAAGTTCAGGTCCAAATACCCAATCTCGGTACCCAAATTAAATCAATCTCGGGTCCAAGTACCCAATCCCGGGTCCAAGTACCCAAATTCAATCAATCTCGGGTCCAAGTACCCGATCTTGGGTCCAAGTAACCAATCTCGGGTCCAAGTACCCAAAATCAATTCAAGCTCAGGTCCAAGTACCCAATTTCAGGTCCAAGTACCCAATCTCGGGTCCAAGTACCCAAATCAAATCAATCTCAGGTCCAAGTACCCAAAATCAATTCAATCTCGGGTCCAAGTACCCAAAACAAGGCGCCATTTCAAAAATTAAGTCTTATTGCTTTTCACTCTCTTTCACTAAGGTTTCAGATCATTCAAGCAGGGGGCAAACTGTAGACCCTTAATTTTTTACCCAATCCAATCCAATATGCTTTATTTAGTCCAAAATGATTTTTGTTGTCTAATTGGTCCAATATAATTTTAATTAAATAGTTTTTGGTTTATTATCTAATTTTTATTAATAAAAAATAAAAATAAACAAATCAAAATCAAAAAATAAAAATAAAAATAAAAATCAGAGTAGAAAAAAAATTGGTAGCGAAAAGTGGTCTCGCGGGCCCGTTCGCCAGCGCAAAATTTTTCTGAGGGCTAAAATTTATAGTGCAGGAATTTTCTGAGGGCTGGCACGCCCACACGCCCAGCCAAGGGCCCGTTCGCCAGCGCAAAATTTTTTAACTCAATTTTTTTTTCAGGTTTTTTTTTATTACTTGCCGTGTATAATTAGGAATAAACAACCTAAAACCATTATAAATAAGGACCAATAGAACCAAATCAAAGGAGGAAAAAAGGAGGAGAAAAGGAGGAAAATTTTCACAGTAGCTTGAGGTTTTGAAACCAAATTAGTGAAGGAAAAGGAAAATCCAATTCAATTGATTTTTAAGAGCAACAGCAACATGTATTAAGGGATTCAAAGGCAACAAAGGCTGGTCTTTGGAGCTAGTTCATCCAAGAAGAGTTATTTTTTGGACAATCAACAAAAGAAGGTATGTTAAATTCTTTTTGATTTATGTAACATAGTAGCAAATCTATACAATTTAAGGTTTTTTAAATCAAAAACTTTAGAACTTTAATTTAATTCTTCCAAAGTTAAAACACTAAAACATGACTTTTTTTTTCTAAAAAGACCTAAAATTGTTATTTTTTCTTCTTAAAAATCTTAAAACTCTAATTGTACATATTTTTCAACAAAACCAAGATCAAATTCTGTTTCTTTTAAGATTTTAAAGTCGGTTCTATTTCATTCAAAAAGCCTTAAAAAACATCTTTTCTACTTATAAAAACTTCTATCCATTTGTTTAAAGTCATAAAACTTCATAAAATATCAAATTGATTTCAAAAACCCTAAAAATTCTTCATTACCCGAGAACTCTAATTTTAAAACCCTAACACCCTAATTCAACTTTTAAACCTAAAATAGTAAACCCTAAACCTTTTAAAACATTAAACCCTAACTTTTTCTAAACTTTAATCCTTTAAAACATAAAAAACATAAAAACACAAATATGCTAATTTTACACAGTAGCTTAAAAATACAATTTAAAATCACAAATCAAAGTACTTTAAAGTGTCTAAAACCCTAGTTTCATAATTTCACCATTCAAACCTTAATTTGGTTAATCAAAGAGTCTTACCAACCTTTTAAAACATAAAACCCTAATCTATTTTAATTCCATAAAAAAGTCACAGTAGCTATACTTGAACTTTTATTTGCTTTATTCAATTCCATATTTGATTTTTCCTTGATTTATCTCTTATGCTTTAATCTATTTAATTTCAATACTTGATTTATTTAATTTATCATGGATGGATGTTTATTTTATTGATATTTAAATACTTTTGATGAATGATTTATTTATTATGGATGATTATTTACTTTTATCAATTAATTTAGACTTCCAAAAGTTGTAAGAGGTATGATTCCACTTGGTGGGTACCTCATTAGTTAAACATCATGTAATTTAATTTTCTTTTCTATTTTAGAACCTTTGTAAAGGGCATGTTTCTACCTTTTGGTGTTTGTCCTATCTAGGCATGTGATGTAAGGGCATGTTTCCATCTTTGGATGGGTGTCCATTTATTTGTTTTGTTTTGTTTGGACATTGCTTTGATTTTAATATAATGATGCTTTCTTTTTATTGTGTGTAGTATGGATAATGTTATTATATTTAAGAATTTTATATTATTAAGACCTATAAAGGAGGCCGGTTCCAATGAACCGGGCATTGTGGGGGTGCTGGGCCATTTCTCACCTTTCCCACACGTACCCAACTTTTCGAACCCATTAAGGGGTTGGGGATTCCTTAGGAATCGAGTCATCCACCCCTTTCTTTTTCCCGGCCCGTCCGGGTGGCGACTCCATTTTCTCCGGACTTAGGTCCGTGTTCTCTAAGGCCCCGAGCCTAAATAGTACCAAAGTCGCAAGAACCATTCCACCGGGATTGGGGGCGAAAATCCCCGCTCACCGGTCCAGAACCCAAAAACTCCACCATCTCAAAAATCAAGTCTTATTGCTTTTCACTCTCTTTCACTAAAGTTTCAGATCATTCAAGCAGGGGGCAAACTGTAGACCCTTGATTTTTGACCCAGTCTGGTATTTTGTTTAGTCCAAAATAATTTTTGTGTTCTCTAATATATTTTAATTGGTCCAAAATGACTTTTGTTGTCTTAATTAAATAATTTTTGCTTTATTATCTAATTTTTATTAATAAAAAATAAAAATAAACAAGTAAAAATAAAAAATAAAAATAAAAATCGGTGACGAAAAAATCATCGTCGAAAATTCTAGCGCGGGCTTGGCCATGGGCCATTTCGCCCTCAAGCCGATTCCACCCCCTGTCGTAGCCAACTGCGGCAAATTATTTTGCCAACGAAATTTTTCCTGCAGCAAATTTTTTCGCCAGCATAATTTTTCTGCAGCAGTTTTTTTTCGCCAATGAAATTTTTCGGCATAAATTTTTCGAAACCTAATACAATTAGGTTTCGATTTTCTTTTCTTATTTTATAATGTATGCCGTGAGTAACTAGGAAAAAAATCAAAAAACTTTTATAAATATGGATTAAACAATAAGAAATTAGGAGGCCAAAAAGGGGACGAAATTAGGACTTTGAAACCGAATCTGTGAAGGAAAGCAGGGAAATTAAATCTGACTTTTTGAGAGACGAAGAAGGAAAAGAAACCATCAAAGGTAGCAACTGCCTTTGTTTTTTGTTCATCCAGGAAGAATTATTTGTTGGAGGAACTATCAAAAGGAGGTATGTATTAAATTCTTTGGTTATATTTTTCACAGTAGCTAAAATTATGAAATTGTGTTTGTCAAAATCAAAAACCTTAGAACTTTAATTTAGTTTTTCTAAAGTTAAAAACCTTATTTCGTTGCTTTATTTTCCAAAAGACATAAAATTGTTATTTTTACTTCTTCAAAACTCCAAAACCCTAATTTACTCTCTAAATTATCAAAACCCTTAAATTATACTCTATTACTTTTCAAAAGCCTTAAAAACTACTTTTTTTGCTTTTATAAACTTTAAATCATTTGTTTATTTTCATAAAACTTCATAAAAGCATCAAATTGATTTTCAAATCCTAAAAGCTTCATGCATCACCGAAAACCCTAATTTTAAATCACTAAACCCTAACTCAACTCCAAACCTAAAATAGTGAACACTAATCCCTTTAAAGCCTTACACACTAATTTTTTATGAACCCTAATCCTTTAAAACCTTAAAAATCATATAAACACAAATATTTTAATTTTACACAGTAAGCTTGAAATCATCATTTAAAACCACAAATCAAAAGTATTTTAAAATGTCCAAAACCCTAGTTTCATGATTTCACCATTCAAACCTTAATTTGGTTAATCAAAGTGTCTTACCAACCTTTTAAAACATAAAATCCTTAATCTATTTTAATTCTTTAAAAAGTCACAGTAGCTTAAACTCATGAAAATCCAAAACCCTAAACATATGAAATAAAGATCCTAAATGAAAACAGTAGCTATAACTTAGATTTTTTATTTGCCTTATTCAATTCTATATTTGATTATGTATTGATTTATTTTATATGCTTTAATTTATTTAAGTTCAATACTTGATTTATTTAATTTATCATGGATGGATGTTTAATACTTTTAATGAATGATTTATTTATGATGAATGATTATTTACTTTTATCAATTTATTTAGGTTTCTAAATGTTGTAAGAGGTATGTTTCCACTTGGTGGGTACCTCATTAGTTAAACATCATGTAATTTAATTTTCTTTTCTATTTTAGAACCTTTGTAAAGGGCATGTTTCTACCTTTTGGTGTTTGTCCTATCTAGGCATGTGATGTAAGGGCATGTTTCCATCTTTGGATGGGTGTCCATTTATTTGTTTTGTTTTGTTTGGACATTGCTTTGATTTTAATATAATGATGCTTTCTTTTTATTGTGTATAGTATGGATAATGTTATTATATTTAAGAATTTTATATTATTAAGACCTATAAAGGAGGTCGGTTCCAATGAACCGGGCGTTGTGGGGGTGCTGGGCCATTTCTCACCTTTCCCACACGTACCCAACTTTCCGAACCCATTAAGGGGTTGGGGATTCCTTAGGAATCGAGTCATCCACCCCTTTCTTTTTCCCGGCCCGTCTGGGTGGCGATTCCATTTTCTCCGGACTTAGGTCCATGTTCTCAAAGGCCCAGAGCCTAAACAGTGCGGAAGTAGCAAAAACCATTCCACTGGGAGTGGGGGCAAAAATCTCCACTCACAGTGACACTTATGACAAGTCTAATTATCACTGAGTTACTAAAAAGGCAAGAAGATTGAAAAAAAATGGATTTTTAGTCAAGACTGTGATGAAAAGTTGAAGTTTACCTGAATTTAGGTCCAATGACATCAAGATTACAAAGAATTCATCCTCATTGAAATAGGCCATACATCTCCATAGTTAGAAGCATAGAGCAATATGGATAAGAAGACTCTCTTAGAGCTATAAAAAGAAAAAGGAAGAAAGAAAGAAAAAAAGGAAGGAAGGAAGGAAGGAAGCAAGGAAGGAACGAAGCAAGGAAGGAAGGAAGGAAGGAAGGAAGAGGAAAATAGAGAAAGAAAAACATAATAACAAAAGTTTGATAGAGCAGGTTAGAAAGCCAATAGAATTCTTTTTACTTGAAACAATTGAAGACTTTCACTTAGCCTATGATAAGATGTTTGACTTGAATTGGTCTAACCCAACTAGAGATTCAGCCAAAATCAGAGAAAGACCATCTAGTTTATGAGACCCATCACACCTCCTAGTCAATAATTTTGAAAATCCAATATTTGACAGTCCTACAGAGAAGAAGGATAAAATAATAAAATTCTAAAAGAGGGAAGATAAAAGAAAAGAAAAGGCAAAGAAAAAGGAAAAGAAAAAAAAGGAAAAAAAAGAAAAGGAAAGGAATGAGGGTGTCAAACTTTTTGCAAAGGCAAAGACTATCCTAATCAAAATCCAAATTAACACTAAGAAGATGGAAGAACATTCAAATCTTTATCTTTTCATGCTCCTAACTATCTAAGGTTCAAATAAGAAGTTTTTAGTGTGAATGTTTGTCTATAATGTTACATCGGCTACAATTTACAAATGGCCTCCGCTTAACCCATGTCCCTTATAGACCCCATTTCAAGCCTATTAAAGACATGTTGATCTCTCTTGGTAGGTAGAGTCTATTAGTGGAGATTATTTGAATAAGTATGCATATGAGATAGATAATTTTTAAACTCGATGAGACCTTTGGCCAAATAATGTGCATGTGCCTATCTAAAGTGCAACAATTCTTGCTTAAATGGAAATGATTCCCAAGCTTAGTATGGTAACTAGGGTTATGATATAATAGATGTGTTAATTTGGAAAAGTCGAGTCCTGAGGCATATTGACATTGATTTGGCAAAGCCAACATTTGATTTCAAAATTAAAAATTAAAAAAGAAGAGGAAAAAAAGTGTTTTTTGTGACATGGGATTTCAAGTTAAGGGAAGTATGTTGCATTATTAAACCTCAAAGGACATAATGGGCAAAAGAGGTCTAATGAAAGGATCACTTACAAGGTCATATCATGAAGAAATTACTAGCCAAATGGATGTCTCTTGTGTCTCTACCCTGCTGGGGCCCCCATTACTCATACTTTGTACTTCCAGAAGATAAAAACTATAGATGTAAAGTCTTCTAATGTTCTAATGCAAGATCTGAGCAAGCATCTAGAAGGAATCCATGAAAGCACTTTAGCTAATCACCTTAGTCTGTGAGTCAATGGAATCACTGTAAGTATTATTCATGCATATCATGTATACATAAGCATATCACAATGGATTTTTATCTTGTGTTACCTATTCTTTGTCAAAGTAAACAACAATTGTAATGTTTAAAATTTTAAATACTGAACTTTTAATTTAATATTGATAATTGATAGTGAATTGTGATATAAGTGGTACGGATAAGTGATATGAATAGTGGATCTTAAAAATTTACTAAAAAAATAATTTATTTTTACGGTTTTACGAGTCTAAAAATCAAATTAAAATCAAAGGTTAAGAGTGAGGGTGCACCATAGCTAAGATGAGAGTGGCCACACTAGATTAAACTATATATATATAGTTGATAGGTATGTGAGTATGTAGAAGCTTCTTTCTTCATCTCTCTTCTTCTTTCCACGTTCATCATCACCAACACCACCAAAACTTCTTCTTTCTTCCTTCTTTACAAAACTTTAGATGGAATTTAAGAGAAAATCATAACTAGTTATAGGTTTTTAGAAGAATAAGCTGGAAAAGTTGAGATTAGCAACAAGTGATTAAAGAAGAAAAGGGATTGTGAAAGAGGTATGTGCTTATATATTTCTAATTTGCAAATATCTAAATTTCTATGAATTTTATTGTTTAAAGTGGTTGATTGAGTTATCTTTGATGAGTTTTTACTGAAAAGTATTTGATATAAACTCTTTCTATGTCAAAGAAACTAGTTTTGATTAATTTTTATCTTGTATTTGGATATATGGTGTTTAAGTTGTTAAGTGTGCGAAATTCAAAATTTTGTTTGACACAACTAGTGACAAGGCCATGTCACTGAGCGTGTCAATGATGTTGTGCTTCAACATTGAAGACACGACTAGTAACACACCCATGTCATTAGGCCTGTTATAGCTACTGTGATAAAAGATAAATGACATGGCCAGTGACACGCCCGTGTCATTGGGCGTGTCGTACCTAATGTACTGTAAGTTAAATGAATGGCTAGTGACACGCCTGTGTCGTTGGATGTGTCAAGTTTTTATAAGAATTGACAAACAATACAGTTATTGACACGCCCATGTCATTGGGCATGTCACTTGAAGAAATTGCCCAAAATAACTTTTTGTTTGTCTTTCATCTATAATTCCAGCTGAAAAGATTATAAGACCTCAAAGTGTAAAGGATTTTTGAAATTAACCCTAACAAGTAGTGTCATAATTTATTTTGAATATATGATAAATATGTGTGATATCGAGTGTTGATTAAAGAATTGTTCCATTGAAGTGTTATACATAAATTAATGTTAATAAAAACTACTGAATTGCCCAAATCATACTGATTTGAGATCTAGCTTGGGATTGAATGGCTAGCCAAAGGGAGGATATCCAAAGTGATAGTGGGCACTCTATGCCATTAATAGACACTCTGTGTCACCATACTCAGTGGGCATTCGTGACATAGTGGGCCATTGGCTAAATTTATACAGTGAGCATTAAATTGCCAACAGTGACCTATTATCCAAACCTAGGATCTGAGTTCAGTGTGTATGGGCATAATTAAAGAAGTTGTTTACTTTGAAAATAATGTGTTATATGGTTATTGTTAAATTAATCGATTATGAATTTAATTGTGATTAGAATTTCACATTTCACTAAATTTATTAATTTCTTTATTAAATGTTCTAAAAGTGATACTTTTCGTTGTTTCTATATTATTTAATGTTTAGGTCTCTTTCCTTTAAATTTTCTTGCATATTGTAAATACATAAGCACCACTAAGCTTTGCTTAGCATGTTAAAATTGTTTTTTAACGTGCAGATCAAACTAGAAGAGTTGATACTCCAGAGTGAGAGATATACATTCTTGGTCAACTACATCACCAAGGTTCAAAGAACAATATTATAAATATTGTATTCTATATAGTTCACATGGCAATACTTTATAATTTTGTATGACAGTTGTACAAATTTGAGAGTAGTTTGAGAATTATAATAATGTAAGCTAACAATAGGAGTTCTTTACAATTTAACAGATATATGTTTGTCATATAGGCATGATTATATAGTTCTTTTGAAAGTTTAATAACTGCATTAATACATAGAAGTATTTTAGTGTTAATTCTATAATACATATATGGATAAGTGTGATTATTTAGGTGACATCACCTATGTAGTTAAGTGTTTATAGACTATTTAGGGGATGTTACAACAATATTCTTGAAGCAAATAATGAGAAGCAGACATAACACTAGGAGGCATGGAAGGCACATTACGTGAGAAAGATCTAGTCACATTACAAAATGGAGACGCATGCTTATACAAGGAACAAAACAAAACACAAACATCAATCAGAGCCTACATGGAAATAAAATCATTGGTTTGAGCCTACATTAGGGGCAAGAATTCCTCTTTTCAATTCTTGATTTTATTCATCTACAAAATTAGCTGAATTCAACTATTTCCTCCTCTCTCACCAAGAAAGCAACCACTGGAAATTAGAAATAAGGTGTGTCTAAGCCCGAAACATGGAAGTGTTTGACAGATCGGATTGTATAACCTTACCAACCTAGTTTAACTCGAGACAAGCGAGGTGAACGTATCAAGGGCCCTCACATTTTTAGACTCACTTTCTGTAATATCACAAATTTTTTTGAAAATTTCTATTTATTGGAATTTTGATAAAAAATATATATATATTATAATTAAATTGTATAAATTAAATTAATGGTTTTAAATGAAAAATGAAGGGGTTTTAAATGAAAAAGTGGAATATATATGTTATATATATATGTAAAATATACATAACATATAAAAGTCAACACTTTTTAAAAGAAAAGTCAAAGTTAAAGTAAAAAAAGGTATTTTGGTAATTAAATCTTAAAATTCAAATTTATTAAATTAATTCAAAAATAAATAATTTTTTGAATGGAAGAGGGATTTTTGGACTTTTAATTTATTAAATAAATAATTAAATAATTAATTATTAAAATATTAAATAATATATATACATATGGTTATAATTAAAGGATGAAAGGAAAGAGAAATTAAAGAATAGTCTTCTTCTTCTTGGCTAAACCACAATGGAAGATAGCTCAAGGATTTTAGCTCTTCTTAGCTCCAAGAATTGAAGGATTTCAAAGGTTCAAAGAGGATTTTTAGAGATTTCCACTTGAAAAAGTAAGTTCTTTAGCTTTTTCTTTGGATTTCCATAGAAATTTTGAATATGTGAGTTTTGGATTTTTGAAGTAGTATGTTATAATTGTTGGAATTGGTGTGTATGAAGTTATTTTGGATAGTTATTAATGATTTTAAGATTGAATTGAAGAAATGGTTGAATTTGGATAAAGAATGGTGAAGACAGAGAATTTAGGGTTATGGACTTTTAGAGTTTGAGAAATCATGGTTTTTAATTGTACAAATTGGTTCTAAATGAGTTGTTTTGGTTCTTAAACAAGTATTTTAAAGTCAAATATTAGATTTGATTGTGTTTGGTTGGAGTTTGAGAATGGAAGTGTGATTTAAGGTTTTGGAAAATGATTTTTTCCAAAGTTGTTGAATTGTATAATTTTATTGGTTTAATCTTGTTATTTGGTGATATAAGTGATGAATATAAGCTTAAAATGATTAATGTATTGTGTTGGAATGGAAAACCTTCAATGAGGGAAGGTTATGCCATTTTAGGGTTTTGTGTATAAGAGTGTGTTTTTTTTTAATGTAAATGGCTTAAATGTATTAAAATATGTTTCTAATAATATAAATAAACTTAATATATTAGGATGAATGGCCTAATATGAGAATTCAAAGTTAAAGTGAGGTTACCCTTAAATTTTGGATTTTTGCTTCGATGGGGTTTAATTATGGTTTAATATTGGAATGCCATTAAATGTGATACTAAATGATTATTTACTATCACATTTGGTTTAGGCATTGAGAGAGGTTGATTTGCTTCATCCAAGTGGTGAAGAGCAAGTTGGAAGGATAGGATTGGAGGTTGTTTTAAGCTTGTTTTGGTTGCTATTTGAGGTAAGTACAAACTTTGAATACATTGGTTATGTTTGCATGACATTTGGGCTTAACACATTTTGGTTGAAAAATGTGTTAAGCTGCTTAATACATTGGTTATGTATGAATAATGTTCTATGACATTTGTAATGTCATATATGTGTTAAGTGCACTGTTAAAAAGCCATTGGTATTGGCTTGATTACATTAAATGTGATTAATATGTGAATTATGTGGAAATACCCAAAGTAATTAGGTAATGTATTATAAATGCAAAAATGTGGTATAATATAATGAGATATGTGAAAACATAATGAAATGAATTGATATCGATATCGATATAAATGAGAAATATAAATAAATTATGTGCCTAGTATGTTATTCAATTTTCAGAGTTCTATGTTTGGCGGCATGTCTATGATTTGCCTATTGGCTAGACGTTGGATGTCACTGTGAAAATATTTTTGAGGTGAAATGATCGGGTCATAAGCCTCAAAAATAAGTCCTTAAAGCTGGGCTGGGTGAAATGACCGTGTCATAAGCTCAGACCTAGTTGGACTATTATATTGATATTTTGCCTACGGGGCTAGACACATGGTGTCATTATAGACCAAAATAGTAACTCTGGAACTTGAATAGTATATTAGTTATCTTTGGGCTGATGCTTGTTTTTGTTTTTACGTGAATTGTGGATTTTGAAATATTTTAAAGGTATGAGAAAATGGAATGATGTGATATCCATATGCATTGTGCATTGGCATTGCATTTGAGTTTTATTGTTATCAAGTTTGTATTACCAGTCTTTTGGCTTATCGCGATTGTTTACATCGCGCAGGTGACAGGGTAGATTTGGCTGAGCCGAAGAGTTCTTCTAGACCAGGTCAGGTCTAGACTTGTGGTTGTACTTGTAGAGTTGATATCAAGATCAGAAACACTATCAGCAGGATGTATATATTTTATGTTATTGTATATTTGGGTATTGTGCATAGTATATCATGTTTTTTTGGATTTTATGTATTGTAAACTATAAAGAATGTTTGGGTTAAGTTATTTGAAATGGGGGTTTAAATGTATTCTAAATTATATATATATATAAATGTTTGAGAAACTTGGTGAAATTGAGGAGTATGGGTGAAATGATGATTTGAAATTATTTGTGAGTGTTTTCTTTTGTTGGTTGTTAAATTATAAATTTTGAGATATCCAAATTACAGACAAAACTCTGACGAATTTTTTCCAGAGATTTTCATATAAAATGTTTATTTTGGGTTCCTATAAAAGTAAAGAATATTTATATACTATTTAATTTTATATATTTAGTATTTAAAATTTTAAATTAGAAATGTGAAAATTTTTATTAAACCGGTCTATGACATTTTTGTACTGTATATGCATATTTTACATATGCTAAAAATATGTATTATATGTATATAGAGTATAAGGCTATTACATTTATTTTGGTATCAGAGCCTAGGTTTGAGGTTCTCGACCTAGGTGGATTGATAGAGAGAGAAAATGGGGAATTTAAAAATAGTTTTCAATTGTAATACATGCATTGGCACTGGCAGTTTCTGATATCTGATATAGTATATTTTGTTGTGTTTGCAGATATAGGTAGTAAATTTTGTTTTGTTGTCTCGGACGCATCAGTCTGCAGAGGGTAGTGTAGAGAGTGTGGCTCCTGATGAGGGTAGAGATGGAGCTAGAGTTGTGTTTGCTGGTGAGGCATCTATTTTTGTGACTGTGAGACCAACAACTGATGAGATTTTGCCTGGCTGGGTACTGCATATGGTAGAGTTGTTGAGGCAGGCTCCAGTTCCACAGCCGCAGCCGTAGTTACCGGTGAGGAAGTATGATAAGCTGAGAAAATTTAGAGCTGAGGACTTTGTTGGTACTACAGACGCTGCTGTAGCAGAACAGTGGCTAGATAGGGAGAGAGTGTTCATTCAGCTGCAAACTAATCCAAAAGAGAAGTTTGATTATGCCAGATCTCTTCTATAGAAGGATGCATATGATTGGTGGAAGACGGTTCCACATACTCTGGATGATCCACCAATCCTGGCCTATGATGATTTCCTGCAGGAATTTGAGCAGAAGTATACTCCGAAGGAGTATAAGGATGCAAAGAAGATGGAGTTCCTGAGTCTGAGATAGGATACCAGGACAGTGACAGAGTGTGAGATCGAGTTTATCCAGTTGAGTCATTATGCTGGTGGGATCATTTCTGACGTGATTGACAATGCAGGAGATTTGAGGAGGGACTGAGACCCTCTATCATGTGTATCATAGTAGGCTCTCAGTATCAAGATTTTTCTCGGTTGGTTGCAGCTGCTAGGAGTTTAGAGAGAGCACAGAGTCTTGCAGCAGCTGCCAAGGTCAAGGAGACCAGAGCTAGGAGACCCCATAGTGAGGCAGGGTCTTCATCAGTGAAGAGAGGCTGAGGGGGATATTTTCAGAGGTTTAGTAGGAGCTAGGGGAAGTTTGGCAGGTCAGTACAGTAGCAGAGATAGAGATAGAGATAGAGACCTGCAGTTTCAGTGGCTAGTGCTCCGACACCAGTGGCTCAGAGGCCTGCTCCACCTACTTGTGTTCATTGTGGTAAAGCACACGGAGCTGTTTGCTGGTGGAGAGGTACTTCGGGAGTGTGTTTTAGATGTGGGTCATCACACCATTTTATCAGAGATTGTCTAGAGCCACCAAAGGATAGACAAGCAGATACTACAACTTTGAGACCCAGTGTCAAAGGGGGTCATGGTGGCGGAGGTTTTGGTAGAGGTGGTCGATCTAGGACTAGTCAGAGAGGAGGTTCTACAGCTGGAGGTAGTAGACCAGATGAGGCAAGGCCATCACAGTGGGTTTATGTGATGCAGAGGTAGCTAGATGCTCCAGTTGTTATTGCTGGTACTTTTACTTTATTTAGTATTTCAGTTCTTGCATTATTAGACCCTAGGTCAACTCATTCTTACATCAATGCATCCATCTTGCCTATGAGTGATTTTTATTCTAAGTCCTTAGGATTTGATGTTTTGTTCATAAATCCTTTAGGGCATAGTGTTGTGGTGAGCAGGGTGCACCAAAATTGCCCAGTTGTTGTTCAGGATGAGGAATTTCTCGGTGACCTGATTGAGATGCCTTTCAGAGAGTATGATCTAATTTTGGGCATGGATTGGTTATCCAGGCATGGGGCTATAGTAGATTGTCAGAAGAAATGTATTACTTTGAGAACACGTGATGGTAGGGATGTGATGGTATCTAGTGAGCAGAGGTATCTTTCATCCATGTTTGTTTAAGCTGTTTCAGCTAGGAGGATGATTCAAAAGGGATGTGATGCTTATCTTGCTCATGTTGTAGATACTAGAGTAGTGGGGTCCCAGCTTGACAATATACCCACAGTTGCCAAGTTTCCAAATGTTTTCCCTGATGAGTTGCCAGGGGTACCTCCTGAGAGAGATGTGGAGTTTGGTATTGATTTGTTGCCCGGTACCACTCCTATCTCTATTATCCCTTATTAGATGGCACCTGCTGAGTTAAGAGAGTTGAAGGTGCAGTTGCAAGAGTTGATGGAAAAAGGGCTTGTCCATCCTAGTGTGTCCCCATGGGGAGTGCCTGTGTTATTTTTGAAGAAGAAGGATGAAACCTTGAGATTGTGTATTGATTATAGGCAGTTTAATAAGGTGACCATCAAGAACAAGTATCCTTTGCCTCGGATAGATGATCTCTTTGATTAGTTAAAGGGAGCAACAATATTTCTAAGATTGATATGAGATCAGGGTACCATCAATTGAGAGTAAGAGATGTGGATGTACCCAAGACAGCTTTTCGCACAAGGTATGGGCATTATGAGTTTTTGGTGATGCCCTTTGGATTGACGAATGCACCAGTAGCTTTTATGGATTTGATGAATAGGGTGTTCAGACCATATTTAGATCAGTTTGTGGTGGTCTTCATCGATGACATTTTGGTGTATTCGCATAATGAGGAGGATCATGATAGGCATTTGTGGATTGCATTGCAGACTCTGAGAGAGAAGCAGTTGTATGCTAAGCTATCTAAGTGTGAGTTTCAGCTCGATCAGATAGCTTTTCTTAGTCATGTGGTTTCAGCAGAGGGTATTAGAGTTTATCTGAGTAAGGTTGAGGCTATCTTGAATTGGAGTCCACCGAAGACTGTGACAGAGGTTAGAAGTTTTCTGGGATTGGCAGGCTATTATCGTTGGTTTGTGAAGGGTTTTTCTATGATAGCTACACCACTAAATAGATTGCTTCAGAAAGAAGTTAGATTTGTGTGGATAGATCGGAGTTAGGCGAGTTTTGAGCAGATGAGGGAGATGTTGACTCAAGCTCCTGTCCTTACCCTGCCTGTGGAAGGTAAACCATATGTGATATACAGTGATGCTTCACATAGTGGTTTAGGTTTTTTTTTCTAATACAGGAGGGTAGAGTCATTGCTTATGCCTCTCAACAGTTGAAGCCACATGAGCTGAATTACCCAACACATGATTTTGAATTAGCAGCTATAGTTTTTTCCTTGAAGATTTGGCGGCATTACTTGTATGAGGAAAAGTATTTCATTTCCTGGGTGTTCAAAGAGAGCTGAATCTTCGACAGAGATGATGGTTAGAGTTGATTAAAGACAATGAGTGTTTGATTGATTATCATCCTGGTAAGGCAAATATTATTGCTGATGCCTTGAGTCGAAAGTCTTTGGCAGGTTTGACTGCTTATTCACACTCATTGCTTATTGAGTTGAGAGCGTTGCATGCTAGATTTGAGTCTTGTGATGATGGTGCTTTGATGGCTCAGTTGCAGTTGAGGCTAGTCTTGTTGGATCATATTATGGAGGCTCGGTTGGCAGATGAGAGAATTCAAAAAATTGTGTTGGTTTGTCAGAAGGGAGAGAGTCGAGACTTTTTTGTGAGGGATGATGGCAGTCTATGGTACAAAGATAGGTTGTGTATTCCTGATGATGTAGAATTGAAAAGGATGATATTAGAGGAAGCACATTAGTCACTTTATGCTATGCACCCTAGGAGTACTAAGATGTATCAGGACTTAAAGCGACATTATTGGTAGTCAGGTATGAAGAGAGACATAGCAGAGTTTGTATCCAGATGTCTCACTTGCCAAAGAGTGAAGGCTGAGCACCAGGCTCCTTCAGGGTTGCTCCAACCTTTATCAGTGCTCGAGGGGAAATGGAAGTGAGTGACAATGGATTTTGTGACTGGAATGCCTTTGACCCAGAAGAAGCATGATGCAATCTGGGTGATAGGTTATTGGATGATGAAGACAGCTCATTTTCTTCCAGTTTGGATGGATTATTCTCTTGAGAGGTTCCATGGAGTCCCAATTGCTTTGGTGTCGGATCGAGATCTTCGATTTACTTTGAGGTTTTGGAAAAGTTTACATAATGCTTTGGGTTCTCGGTTGTATTTTAGTACTACTTTCCATCCTCAAATAGATGGGCAGTCAGAGAGAGTGATACAGATTCTAGAGGAGATGTTGAGGAGTTGTATCATTGATTTTACCAGGAATTGGGACAGATTTTTGCCACTAATTGAGTTTGCTTATAACAACAGTAATCAATCCAGTATTGGGATGGCTCCTTATGAGGCCTTGCATGGCAGAAGATGTAGGACACCTTTGCGTTGGGATGAGGTTGGAGAAGGTAAACTGGTCGGTCCCGATTTGATTAAGGAAACTGAAGAGAAAGTGAAGGTGATTCTGGGTCATTTGAAAGTAGTTTCAGACCGATAGAAATCCTATTCAGATTTGAAGAGAAGAGACATAGAGTTCAGTGTGGGAGATGTGTTTTTGAAGATGTCTCCATGGAAGAAGATTACGAGGTTCGGTCGCAAAAAAATTGTGTTAGTTAGTCAGAAGGGAGAGAGTCGAGACTTTTTTGTGAGGGATGATGGCAGTCTATGGTACAAAGATAGGTTGTGTATTCCTGATGATGTAGAATTGAAAAGGATGATATTAGAGGAAGCACATTAGTCACTTTATGCTATGCACCCTAGGAGTACCAAGATGTATCAGGACTTAAAGCGACATTATTGGTGGTCAGGTATGAAGAGGGACATGCAGAGTTTGTATCCAGATGTCTCACTTGCCAAAGAGTGAAGGCTAAGCACAGGCTCCTTCAGGGTTGCTCCGACCTTTATCAGTGCTCGAGTGGAAATGGGAGTGAGTGACAATGGATTTTGTGACTGGAATGCCTTTGACCCAGAAGAAGCATGATGCAATCTGGGTGATAGGTTATTGGATGATGAAGACAGCTCATTTTCTTCCAGTTTGGATGGATTATTCTCTTGAGAGGTTCCATGGAGTCCCAATTGCTTTGGTGTCGGATCGAGATCTTCGATTTACTTTGAGGTTTTGGAAAAGTTTACATAATGCTTTGGGTTCTCGGTTGTATTTTAGTACTACTTTCCATCCTCAAATAGATGGGCAGTCAGAGAGAGTGATACAGATTCTAGAGGAGATGTTGAGGAGATGTATCATTGATTTTACCAGGAATTGGGACAGATTTTTGCCACTAATTGAGTTTGGTTATAACAACAGTCATCAATCCAGTATTGGGATGGCTCCTTATGAGGCCTTGCATGGCAAAAGATGCAGGGCACCTTTGCGTTGGGATGAGGTTGGAGAAGGTAAACTGGTCAGTCCCGATTTGATTAAGGAAACTGAAGAGAAAGTGAAGGTGATTCTGGGTCATTTGAAATCAGTTTCAGACCGATAGAAATCCTATTCAGATTTGAAGAGAAGAGACATAGAGTTCAGTGTGGGAGATAAAGTGTTTTTGAAGATGTCTCCATGGAAGAAGATTACGAGGTTCGGTCACAAAGGGAAGTTGAGTCCTCGTTTCATAGGACCATATGAGGTGTTGGAGAGAGTTGGTCCTATGGCTTATAGACTAGCTTTGCTGCCTGAGTTGGATAGAATTCATAATGTTTTCCAAGTCTTACTGCTTCAGAGATATAGGTCTGACCCATCTCATATCCTATCAGTGAAGTCTATTGAGGTGAGTCCAGATCTGACTTTCGAGGAAGAACCAGTGGCAATTTTGGCATGAGAGGTTAAAGAATTGAGGAATAAGAGGGTGCCACTTGTGAAAGTCCTTTGGAGGAATCATTGCACTGAGGAGGCGACATGGGAGAGTGAGCATACGATGCATAGTCAGTTTCTCCAATTGTTCCAGACTTGAGAGCAGGTAATTTCGAGAACGAAATTTGTTTTAAGGGAAGAGAATTGTAATATCCCAATTTTTTTTGAAAATTTTTAATTTTTGGAAATTTGATAAAATATATTATAATTAAATTGGATAAATTAAATTAATGGTTTTAAATAAAAAAATGAATGGATTTTAAATGAAAAAGTGGAATATATATGTGATATATATGTAAAATATACATAACATATAAAAGTCAACACTTTTTAAAAGAAAAGTCAAAAGTCAAATTAAAAAGGGTATTTTGATAATTAAATCTTAAAAAATTAAAATTATTAAATTAATTCAAAAATAAATAATTGTTGAATGGAAGAGGGATTTTTGGACTTTTAATTTATTAAATAAATAATTAAATAATTAATTATTAAAATATTAAATAATATATATATGGTTAAAATTAAGGATGAAAGGAAAGAGAAATTAAAGAATAGTCTTCTTCTTCTTCTTCTTCTTGGCCGAACCACTATGGGAGATAGCTCAAGGATTTTTGTTCTTCTTAGCTCCAAGAATTGAAGGATTTCAAAGGTTCAAAGAGGATTTTTAGAAATTTCCACTTGAAAAAGTAAGTTCTTTAGCTTTTTCTTTGAATTTCCATAGAAATTTTGAATATGTGAGTTTTGGATTTTTGTAGTATGTTATAATTGTTGGAATTGGTGTGTATGAAGTTATCTTGGGTAGTTATTAATGATTTTAAGATTGGATTGAAGAAATGGTTGAATTTGGATAAAGAAAGGTGAAGAGAGAGAATTTAGGGTTATGGACTTTTAGAGTTTGAGAAATCATGGTTTTTAATTGTGAAAATTGATTCTAAATGAGTTGTTTTGGTGCCTAAACAAGTATTTTAAAGTCAAATATTAGATTTGGTTGTGTTTGGTTGGAGTTTGAGAATGGAAGTGTGATTTAAGGTTTTGGAAAATGATTTTTTCCAAAGTTGTTGAATTGTATATTTTTATTAGTTTAATCTTGTTATTTGGTGATTTAAGTGATGAATATAAGATTAAAATGATTAAGGGATTGTGTTGGAAAGAAAAACCTTCAATGCAGGAAGGTTATGCCATTTTAGGGTTTTGTGTATAAGAGTGTGTTTTTGTAATGTAAATGGCTTAAATGTATTAAAATATGTTTCTAATAATATAAATAAACTTAATATATTAAGATGAATGGCCTAATATGAGAATCCAAAGTTAAAGTGAGGTTAGCCTTAAATTTTTTATTTTTGCTTGGATGGGGTTTAGTTATGGTTTAATACTGGAAATGCCATTAAATGTGATACTAAATAATTATTTGCTATAATATTTGGTTTAGGCATTGAGGGAGGTTGATTTGCTTCATCCAAGTGGTGAAGAGCAAGTTGGAAGGATAGGATTGGAGGTTGTTTTAAGCTTGTTTTGATTGCTATTTGAGGTAAGTACAAACTTTGAATACATTGGTTATGTTTGCATGACATTTGGGCTTAACACATTTTGGTTGGAAAATGTGTTAAGCTACTTGATACATTGGTTATGTATGAATAATGTGCTATGACATTTGTAATGTCATATATGTGTTAAGTGCAATGTTAAAAAGCCATTGGTATTGGCTCGATTGCATTAAATGTGATTAATATGTGAATTATGTGGAAATACCCAAAGTAATTGGGTAATGTGTTGTAAATGCTAAAATGTGGTATAATGTAATGAGATATGTGGAAACATAATGAAATGAATTGATATCGATATAAATGTAAAATATGGATAAATTGTGTGCCTAGTCTGTTATTCAATTTTCAGAGTTTTATGTTTGGCAACATGCCTATGATTTGCCTCACTTGATCTCTTCTTAAAGAAAACAAGTTAGAAATTCAAGAAGTTCATCATTTTTGGTAAGTTTTCTCTTGTTCTATTTGGAATTTTGTTTGAGTTTGATGGAGTGTTGTTGATGGTTGGAGTGTGTTTGTGTATGGTGTGTGTAAAAGTGTTGAAATGGAATTAAAGATAAGAAGTTAGGTTGGTGTTGGTGATGGAAGAGTAAGAGTTGTGTTTAGTGAAATTTTTTTCTGTTTTACAATTAGTAAAGGCTGTGACTTGTATGATTTTTAATTAAATATAGAAAAATGTTCTTGAAGTGAATTTTTGATATGTTGTGCCTCTATGAGTCTAGAATGACTGAAAAATATGTTGATTCGATTTTGGAATGGTTATGATTTTGGAAAGATTATTTTTACTAAACCTGTTCCAGCAGGTACCTTAACTGAGACAGCTATATTTCGGGATTTTTAATAAAATGTAGAAAAATCATATTCAATTGAATTTTGGATATGTTTGTACTTAGTGAGTCTATTATTTGAGAAAAATAATTTGGAACCACGTTGATTGAATTTAATTTATGGAATTCACAAAGTTCAGAACTTCTGCCAGGATGCAGGGCAATTGGGGCAGTCTGGTTGGGTGAACTATTTGACCAAGATTTTGTATTCAGTTTGATCTGAAATTTTAAAGGAATGATTTTAAGATGTAAAATTTAGTTCTGTAAAAATTTTAGAATTTTTAGTCAAGTAGATTATTTTATACAATTTTTCAAAATAAGGATAGAGTGGAGTCTAAAACCAGAATGTACTATTCATATGGTCATTTTGCTAATACTCCTTTTGGATTAGGTTGTGAAGAGGTTGAATTGCCCTAACCTAAGTGTTGAGGATTCTTGGAAGAGTAAGTGTATAGATTGGTGTGAGTTGGTTTTAAGGTAAGTACAAATTACATTATTTCATACATTCATATGATGTTGAGATTTAACATACATTTGATTGTAAATGTGTTAAGAAATCTAATGCATTGTTAATGCATATTAATAATGTATGTTTGGTATGATGTGAATGTTGTGATGAGCATGTAAAATATATGTTAATGCCATTGATTATATCCATTTGAATAATGAATTGATTAATGTGATTTGAAATATAATGAAATATGAAATGTGCAAGATGTGATGATGAAATGAAATGTGAAAGATATGATGTTATGAAGAATTGTTTTATTGTGATTTGAGATCATTTGAGATATGATGCCATGGTTATTGGCTATGATATGCAAATGAAATATATAATGGAGGCATGGTTGCCTAATTAATTGTGAGAAATGAAATGGAAAGAGATTGAAAAAGAGATAAATAAAATGATTGTGTGCCTAATATGTTTATTCAATTTTCAGAGTTCTGGTTTTGGCGGCATGCCTATGAATCACTGGATAGGTGAAATGACCGGGTCGTAAGCCGATTCCAGTTGAAAAATGTGAAATGTGATGTTTTTGGGGTGAAATGACCGGGTCGTAAACCTCAAAAACAAATTATTCAAAACTAGATTGGGTGAAATGACTGGGTCGTAAACTCAAATCTAGTTGAATATCCATGGATAAATGTATTGATGATTATGATTATAGACCAAAACAGTAACTCTGAACTTTGAATAGCATATTAGATTATTTTTGGGCCCATGCTTGTGTTTGTTTAAATGTGACTATTGAATGGTGAAACAAATGAATAATGAGATGACTACTATACATACATTATTGAAACCGGTAAGATTTGAAATATAATATTCTCTTGAATTGATCTTGAATCTTGATTGTGTGACATTAGCATGGCATTAAAGCATCATAGCACTGTAATTTGTACCACTAAGCCGTTGGCTTAGCGCGAATGTGATTCTTCGCGCAGGTGACAGGGAAGAACCAGAGAGTTCCTCTAGGCCGAGTCGAGTCTAGATTTTGAGGTGTTGATAGTGGGCTTAAAGATCAAAGACTGACTGCCAAAGAAATGTATAAATTTTATGGGTTGTAAAACTTGAGTTTGGATAAATATGAATTTGTAAATATTGTTATTTTCCGCTGCATAGTGAACAAATATTTTATTTACTGTATTTCATAATAAACCTTTACTTTATATTGTACTAGAAGTGTAAATCCTTTTTGCAGGTTGTAGTTGAGGTTATAAGGGGGATTTATTGGGAGTGTACTGAGAATGATTTTGTTTGCATTGGTTTGTGTAAAATGTTTTAAAAATCAGAAAAAAAAAAAACCAGTTTTGTCGACACTTGGGACTCAATTTTTAGGCAAAACTATGGCAAAATTTCTATAAAAATCGGAACAAAAAAAATTGACTGAGTAAAATTGGTAGCAACATTAGGATAGTGTGGCACATCTACTCGGCTTACATATGTAGGTCGGGAAGGGGTGTTACAACATTGATATTTTGCCTATGGGGCTAGAGACATTATGTCATTATAGACCAAAACAGTAACTCTGGAATTTGAATAGCATATTAGTTATCTTTGGGCCCATGCTTGTGTTTGTTTTTACGTGAATTGTGGAATGTGAAATATTTGAAAGGTATGAGAAAATGGAATGATGTGATATCAATATGCATTGTGCATTGGCATTGCATTTGAGTTTTATTGTTATCAAGTTTGTATTACTAGGCTTTTGGTTAGCGGGATTGTTTATATCACGCAGGTGACAAGGTAGATTCGGCTGAGCTGGAGAGTTTTTCTAGACTTGGTCAGGTCTAGACTTGTGGTTGTGCTTGTAGAGTTGATATCAAGATCAGAAACACTATCAGCAGCATGTATATACTTTATGTTATTGTATATTTTGGGTATTATGCATATTATATCATGTTTTTTTGGATTTTATGTATTGTAAACTATAAAGAATGTTTGGGTTAAGTTATTTGAAATGGGGGTTTAAATACGTTCTAAATTATATATATATATATAAATGTTTGAGAAACTTGGTGAAATTGAGGAGTATGGGTGAAATCGTGATTTGAAATTATTTGGGAGTGTTTTCTTTTGCAGGTTGTGTAATTAATAAATTTTGAGATATCCAAATTACAGACAAAATTCTGGCAAATTTTTCTCAGAGATTTTCATATAAACTGTTTATTTTGGGTTCCTATAACAAGTAAAGAATATTTATATACTATTTCATTTACATATTTAGTATTTTAAATTTTAAATCAGAAATGTGAAAATTTTTATTAAACCGGTCTGTGATATTTTTATACCCTATATGCATATTTTAAATATACTGAAAATATGTATTGTAAGTATATTTGGTATAAGGGTGTTACACTTTCAATATTTTACCACGCAAGGGGCAAAGAGAGGATATAAGGACTTGCTAAAAAATAGTAGAATTTTTTGCAAATAAAAAATAGCTAAATTTTTTGCAAAATGGATAATAAAACAAGAAGAAGGTAACAACCCCAAAAGAATAAAGATGCAAAAGACAAAAGATTAATCCAGGAAGAAGAGCTGAAGTCAATGCAGGACAAATGTTCAAGGATGAAGATTCATTTTGAAGGGTGAAGACCCGATGTCCAAGGATGAAGATCCAATTTGAAGGGTGAAGACTTGATGTCCAAGGATGAAGATCTATTTTGAAGGGTGAAGACCCACAATCTATTGAAGAATGGAACAATCGGCTAAAAGAAAGGCAGAATTCTTAACTGACAAATGGTTAGTCAGGTAGAAGAGCTGAAGTTGATTGGATAGAAGAAAGTCAAAATTCTCTAATGACAAAAGGTCAACAAAACTAAAAAAGCTGAAGTTGATCTGTTTTTTCTCAAAAGCATCCATCACGGGTCGAGTACCCAAATCAAATCCAATCTTTGGTTGAGAACCCAAAATTCAGTATCGAATTGAGTATCCAAATTAAATCCAATCTTGGGTCGACAACCCAAAATTCAGTATCAGATTGAATACCCAAATCAAATCCAATCTTGGGTCGAGAACCCAAAATTCAGTATCAAGTCGAGAACCAAAAATCCAATATCGGGTTGATAAGCCAAATTCAGTCTTGGGTCGAGAACCCAAATTCAATCTTAGTTCAAGAATCCAAGTCCTAACTCAGGTCAAGAATCTAGATTCAACCTTAGCTCAAAAACCCAAATTCAATTCATGGGTCCTGAACCCACCCTTATCTAAGATCAGCTCAAAGTCATATTGCTTTTCACTCTCTTGTACTGAAGTCTCAAATCGTTCAAGCAGTGGGCAAAATTGTAGACCCTTAATTTTGGCCTTAGCTAATCTAATCACAATTAAAGAAGACCAAGCTAAATTTGGTCCGATTTTAAAAGCTTAAACCTAGTTTGCAGCTTTGGATTAGGTAGGTCCAGTTTTAAAAGACCTAAATGAATTTGGTTCAATTTTTTAAAACCCTAACCTAGTCTGATTTAATTTTTAAAGGACCAAATTGAATCCAATCAAATTTTAAAAGCTTGAATCAAATTTGATCCAACACTAAAGGTCCGACCAAGCCTGGTTTACTCCTAATTCGCCATGGCCTTGGAACCATGGTGAATTGGAGCCTCAATTCGCCATGTCCAAGGGAACATGGTGAATTGATGGCTCAACTAGCCATGGACCATTGTCCATGGCGAATTAAGGGCTTTTTAATTTGGCATGGACCATTGTCCATGGCAAATTTGAACCTTAGTTCTTCATGAGTATTTTAACTTTGATTTTAATTTGTTTTGGGACAGATTAAAAGCTTCCTAATTAGTATTGGACTTCAGATAACCTTCAGATTAGAAGACAATTAGGGTTTTAATGAGACAGTCTTTAACTATAAATATATGATGAAAGCATAGAAAAGGGGATTAGCAATTAAACTGGTAGAGAGCGATCATTATAAATAAATAAAAAAAAAGGCAGCAAGAATTAACAAACAACAAGACTTAAGAGCAATCAATGAATGTACAGAGCAATCTAAGAGGCAGGAATCAAAACCGTCCTAGATTACACTGAACCTCAAGCTAAAAACCTAAAGTGGATTTAGGCAGTAAAGCTTGGTTCGTCTCTTTCAATTTGGTGGAGCCAACAACGAAGGTGTGTTTTCTGTGTTTCACTCGTTTATCACAGTAGATATGTTTATCATGATTTCATACAATGATCTGCATGTTATTGAATTTCACAGTAGCAATTTACATTCCATAAATCAAAATACCATCATGCAGTATCTCACTTAAACAAACATCCAGTAGTTAATAAATTGTAGTAATATGATTGTTTAGTCTAGTAGCCAAATAATATTGGTTATGATTTTACACAAACCCTAAATTTAGTTTAAAACCCTAAATTTTATTTTCAAAATCATAAAAACCTAATTGACATATAAAACCCTAGTTTAGGAAAAACCCTAATTTATACAAATATAAACCCTAGTTTAGATAGAAACTCTAATTCCCCAACAAAATCATATCATGTAAATTGTCAAAACCTAGAATAGGCTTCCTTTACCCTATTAGGTTAGGTTTACATTGACATTTTAGGTCATAACCTAGAATGGGCCTTTCCTTACCCCCCCCCCCCCCCCCCCCATTAGTGTAGTTTTACATTAACATTTTAGGTCATAACCTAGAATGGGCCTTTCCCTACCCCCATTAGGGTAGGTTTACATTGACATTTTAGGTAATGACCTAAGATGGGCCTTCCCTCCCTTTAGGGTAGGTTTACATCGACATTTTAGGTTATAACCAAGAATGAGCCTTCTCTTACCCCTTTAGGGTAGGTTTACATAGACATCTTAGGTCAAACCTAGAATGGGCCTTCCTTTACACACTATTAAGGTAGGTTTACATAGACATCAAAAGTCAACCCTAGATGGACCTTCCCTTACCCTATTATGGTAGGTTTACTTAGACATTTTAGATCAAAACCTAGAATGAGCCTTCCCTTACTCCTATTAAGGAAGGTTTACATTGACATTTTACTTCAAAACCTATAATGGGCCTTCCCTTTCCCCTATTAAGATAGGTTTACATAGACATTCTAAGATAACCTTAGAGTGAACCATCCTAACCTCCTAGAGTGAACAATCATCTTATGACATGACATGACATCTTACATTGAAGTCATCATGTTCACAAATATCATGGTTTCTTTTGAGACAAAGAAACCATGATGGGGGCAGCTGTGAACCTTTAATTTTACACCAAAATTAAGGTGAATATGAGTATGGTTCCAATAAAATTACAATAGCACAAATTGGAATTAAGATGGGCCCGAACGAGCCTAGACTGGCCTGAACAGGTACCGAAAATTCTCAATTTTGATAATGAGGAAAAATCCTCAATTTTGCACTAAATGAAATTCCATATGATAATGAATCTAACACAACTTGAATCGCAAAAATCGAAGGTCAAATAGGCCCAAAATGAAAAAAATGGTCTCCGATGCGCGTAGTAGCAGAATTCTTGGCCCAACAACCACTGCCTGGCAGTGAGAAAGTAACTTTTGAATTCCCAAATAACACTTGGGGCTATAGAAGTTCAAGAATGGAAGTTGTAATTTGATGGAGCAGTGAATAGAAGGGGAGTTGGATTGAGAGTTATTTTGGAATCACCCGAAAGAGAACTCATCCCCTTAGCTAAAAAATTAAAATTCAAGGTAACCAACAATATGATAGAATATGAAGCATGCATCTTTAGCTTGGAAACCTTGATAATTATCGGGGCTGATAGAGTCCAAGTTTTTAGTAATTCATTGCTAGTAATATCTCAAGCAAACGAAGAATGGGAGTTGAAAGAAGAGAAGCTAAAGTTGTACCATGATTATTTAACCACGGTAAGGAGGAATTTTAAGGATTGTAGGTTCCTACACCTACCTAGAGAAGAAAATCATATGGCTGACGCCCTAGCTACATTGGCTTCAGTGTGGGAGGATTCTGTCAAATTATTTCTTAAACCTTTGGTTTTGACCGGTTCATCAACTCCTTGCTATGAATATGAAATGATCATGGAGACTAGGACAAATCATGATGCATAGTATGACACTATTAAACAATTCTTGGAAAGTAGAGACTATCCACCGGGGGCAACAAAAGAAAAGAGAAGAGCTATAAGACAATGGTCTTTGTAGTACATCACTTTTCAAGGGGAGTTATATCAAAGATGGTCAGATGGGGGTACATTTGAGATGTTTGAGGAAGTTGAACAAATCATGTCAAAAGTATATGCAAGTGTCTGTGGACCTCACATGAATAGTCTAGCTCTAGCTAATAAGATAATCAGATAGGGATACTATCGATTGACTATAGAGAAAGATTACATTGATTTTGTGCGAAAGTGTCAACAATGCCATCTGTATGGAAACTTAAATCATTTAGCTCCTAATAAATTGCATTCTATGTCTTTCCCCTGGCCATTAGACTTAAGAAATAGATATTATTATGAAGATCCATCTAACAGCTTCAAATGGCTACTGGTACATAGTGGTAGCAGTCAATATTCTTAGGTTCACTAAACTTGCTCCCATCCATATCTGACAACTTGACCGTGCCTTTCTTCATTACTTCTTTCACTATATAAGGCCCTTTCCAACTTGGTCTAAATTTTTCTCTCAGGTTAGGAACATTTGTTTTGCATTTTTTAGCACTAGATCACAATCCTTAACTCTTTTAACAAGGACACTTTTTTTGTAAGCCTGAGCTATTATTTTGATCATATATGTACATATATTTAGGTTAATTTTATTCACTTTAAGTTAATCTTTCTCTTAATTTGTGTTTAAAGTTTGCTTGAAGTGTTTGATTTAGATGGAAGCTCAAAAGAATGAATTTAAGGATCAAAAAAGTGGAAAAGCATGTGACACACCCAAGAGACATGGCCAAGCTATTAGTCGTGTCCCTCATCCAAGTCAACACACATGATATGGCCTTAGCTAACAAGCCACTGGTCGTGTCCTTCAGAACAAATTGGCAGAAGCAGATACTGGGAGAATACACGACCAAGCGACTGGCCATGTCTCACTTGATGAAGCCAAAGAGTGAAACCAAAGAAGCAAAGGTTGACGTGAACACACCCAAGAGACACGGCCAAGCCATTGGCCATGTCACATGAAACGGCCAAGGCCTTGGTCGTGTCTCATCTAAAGAACAAAGCAAGGATGGAAGCACAGTGGAGAACACACTCAAGAGACACGGCCAAGCCATGACACAGCCAGGGCCTTGGCTGTGTCTCATATGAAAAAGATAGGAGATTTTGAGGCAGCCATGGACACGGCCACATGACTTGGCCGTGTCCATAAAAAAATGAGTGACACGGCCAAGTCACTCATGACTTGGTCGTGTCTTGTGAAAATTCTTTCAATCATTTTGCAAGAATTAGGGGACAAGATGGGGGACAATAGGTGATATCTTTTAAAAAGAAATAATAAAAGATCAAAAAGTTTGCCTAATTTATGGAAAAATTTATAAAACAAAGAAAAAGGCGAGAGACAAAGTGTGGTGTGTGAGTTGGCAAGAGATGGATGTTTCTTAAAAAATTAAAAGAAGATTAGAGTGGAGTAGTATATACACGTTGGCTGTTTTTGAAGAGGCCGTTCTTAGTTTTTGTTCTTGATTTTTCAAGAGGAGAGACCCCATTCTCTCTTCATCTTCATTCCCATTCATCCTTCATTTCTTCCATAGACAAGAGCCAATCAATATTGGGGATTAAATTGAGTGAGCAAGTTTCTTACACAATTAGGGTTTGAAGAAAGCTTGATTGGAGTCGAAGGTTGAGAAAGTTACATTCCATCCTTCAAGAGGAGAGCCATTGATTTAGGGAGCTTGTAAGTTATTCATCACACATCAAGGTGGAAGCTAGGAGGAAGACAAGTAGTCCAACTTATGGCATCTGCAAATGGTTTTTCATAATCTCTCTTTTGATTCATTTCTATATTGTTGTTGTTTTATTATGAACATTAATATTACAATGTATAATTTTGATTTGATGAATATTGAGATGGATATTTATTTTAAATTGATGATGAGCTAATTCACTCATGCCTTGGGTTGTAGTAGATTTAATTAGATGACCTGATTTGATAATTTCATTAGTATACCTTGTTGTTGGTTGATTGCATTGGATTGAATGTTAGGTTGATAGATTGGCCACCTATTAATCACTTAATATTGACCGATGGACCGAGAGGTGAAATTCGATATTGGAATTATGTAATCAACT
Source organism: Garcia nutans (assembly GCA_947685225.1). NCBI lineage: Eukaryota > Viridiplantae > Streptophyta > Magnoliopsida > Malpighiales > Euphorbiaceae > Garcia > Garcia nutans. The sequence goes on from CANTUV010000059.1 coordinate 35,822,049, forward strand.
ACCCTAAGAAAGAATTAGAAATATAAGTTCTAGGGTTTATTAATTTGCAAATTCAAAACAATTGGTTATTGTTAATTCATGAATGTGAAAACTAATGAATTAGTAATGGATAATTTGAGAATTAAGCTTTGATTAAATTGATCTACAACCCTAGGCACCATTCCTAGAATTGAATTGATGTTACACAACTACTACTCGTTTACTTTTAAATTGAAATTGCTTTTCACCATTCCAACATATCACACTCTTGCTTTTAAATTTACTTGTCAATCAAACTATTGCAAAACAATTCCTTCCTTGTGAGATGAAATTGGGGTGATCACCATTGCTACAATTACCTCGTATACTTATGAGTGTTGCTTGTAGTAGTATTAGTCGAGCGCAACAAGTTTTTGGCATCGTTGCTAGGGAAGACAATAGTTATTTATAGTTTAATTCTTTTATTTTAATTGTTTTATTATTTAAAGTGTTCCTTTTTGAATTGCCTAGGTGATTTATGCAAGGACAAAGGTCTCAAGGAAATGAACTTGTTCCTTATATAGATGATATTAATAGACTACCAAGAGCCGAAGGAGTAGATCCCTTGAGATAGGAAGGAGAAGAAACCGACAAGCAATTTGAGGAGGACACTGAAGTAGAAATGGGTGACGTAGAGGAACCACCTATGAAGGAGTTTGCTCGATCGATCATTGGAGTAACCACATCGTGTATCCGGTTGAGCAACGCAGCAAGGAACTATGAACTTAAAAACACTCATTATAGTATATTGCCATCCTTCCATGGATTACCGAATGAAGATCCTCTCAACTTCATTCGAGATTTTTACACAACACTGCATACTTTCCCTTTGCAAGCACAAACAAAGGATTAACTTAAAATGAGATGTTTCCCATATAGTTTGAAAGATAGGGCAAAAGTGTGGTTAATGACCTTACCAAAAAATTCTTTGACCACTTGGACCAAAGTGTACAACAAATTTATGGAAAAATTTTATTCACACCAAAAGACTAAGGAGCTTAGGGAGAGTATTGCAACTTTCACCCAATTTGATGGGGAGCCATTTCATGAGGCAGGGGATCGCTTCAAATCTCTATTATTTCAATGGCCTCATCATTATTATCTGCAACAATTGCTCAATCAATTCTTCTATGATGGGCTAACTCAGCAATGTCAAAACACGGTGGATAATGCTGTAGGAGGGGCAATGGATGAGAAAATAGCAGCTGAAACGATTGCATTATTTGAAATGTTGGGAGCCAATTATCAATAAAAGAGCATTGGAGAAAGGAGAAGAGGGTCATATGAGCTGAATTCAAACTTAGAAATGGCAAGGCAAATTGCTGAGTTGGCAAGGCAAGTTAAATTGTTGAATTCTAGAGGAAACTTGCCGAGGCCAAGCCAAGAATCATGTGCATCATGTGGTGCGGTAGGCCACAATGCGAATGTATGTCCTTCAAACTTTGACCAATTCTAAGAAGATCAAGAACAAGATTTTTCTTTTAAAGGATTCCAACAAAGGGGAAGGAATGACCCGTACTCAAATTCTTATAATCCCCGTTGGAGAAATCACCCTAATTTTGCATGGAAGAACCAACAACAAATTCCACCTCAACATTCATTCCAACCTTATCAAAGGGGACCCCAATTTCAAGGGCAAGGTTCAAATCATGAGAAAGTCAAGAAACCTTCACTTGAAGACAATTTGAATGCTTTCATTCAAATAGGCACTCAAATTCAAGAGGCGAACAGTAAATGATTTGACTCATTGGAAGCCTCACTTAAGAAGGTTGAGACGCAAATGGGTCAATTGGCTAATCAATTACAAGCTAATCAAAAAGGAAAATTTCCAAGCCAACCGGAGCAAGCCAAAGCAATCACTGTCCTAAGAAGTGATAAGGTACTTGATAACAAAATCGGTGATAATAACATTAATGATTCCTTGGATGAAGGAACAATGGAAGAAGATGGCGAGGAAATACAAGGAGGCAAAGCTCAACCAATTGAGCCTAAGAAAGTTATTGAGGAGGCATCAGTGACACCAAAGTTGCACAAATTTCCAAATCCATAGAGACCGTCAATTCCTTTTCCAAGCAGGTTAAAAAATGAGAAGCATGATAAGCAATTTACTGAAATTTATAATATGCTCTCAAAGGTAAGTATTAACCTTCCCTTACTTGAGGTGATTAAAAATATGCCATCATATGCCAATTTTTTTAAGGAGCTTAACACAAAAAAGAAAAAAATATGAGTTGAATGAGAAGGTGATAGTCTCGGAAGTAACAAGTACTATTGTACAACATAGGTTACCTCCAAAACTAAAGGAGCCTAGAAGCTTTATAGTTAGTATCTCTATGGGGAATGGGAAAGAAACTAATGGTATGTGTGACGTAGGAGCAAGTATAAATTTGATGCCATACTCTGTTTACTTGAAATTAGAGCTAGGGGAACTTAAACCAACTAAAATGGTTTTACAACTTGCAGAGAGAACTCTTCGATACCCTAGGGGAATCGTAGAAGATGTTCTAGTTAAGGTAGGTGGTTTAATTGTACCCGTTGATTTCATTGTCTTAGATATGGGGGAAGAAATTCCTAGAGATTCTGAACATACAATTTTGTTAGGGAGACCTTTTATGGCCACAACTAACACATTAATTGATGTTAAAAATGGAAAATTGACCATGACTGTTTTAGGTCAAACTGTAAAATTTTTAATTTTTAACACTTTTCCTATTCCCACTACTACTTTATATGAGGAGTGTTCTTTCATTGATTTTACTGATAATGCTGTTGAAGAAGTTTTCTTGGAGGAGAGTGGTGAAGGCAAACTAGAAAGGGCTTTAAATTTAGAGGAAGAAGTTGAAGGTTCAAATGAGGTGATTCAATCAAAGGGAGTTGAACTTAAATAACTTCCAAAGCACTTAAAACATGTTTTTCTTGGGGAAAACAACTCACAACCAGTGATCATTTCTGCTACTCTTGGTAGTGAGAAAGAAGATAAACTTGTGAGGATGTTGAAAAAATTTAAGAGAGCTATTGGTTGGGGGTTGAGTGATATCAAGGGTATTATTCCCTCTATGTGCATGCACAAGGTAGTTCTAGAGGAAGGGGCTAAACCGGTGAGAGAGGCTCAAAGGAGACTTAACCCTAATATGAGCGAAGTAGTGAAGAAGGAGGTTCCTAAATTGCTTGATGAAGGGATAATCTATCCCATTGCTGATAGTGAATGGGTTAGTCTTGTTCATGTCATGCCAAAGGTTTAACTGTGGTCCAAAATGAGAAAGGAGAGTTGGTACCTACTCGAACACAAACCGGGTGGCGAATGTGCATAGATTATAGGAAATTAAATAATGTCACCAAGAAAGATCACTTTCCTTTACCATTTATTGATCAAATGCTTGATAGGTTATCTAGACACTCTTTTTACTATTTTCTTGATGGTCTTTCGAAGGATGCCATTCGGACTATGCAATGCACCAAGTACATTTCAAAGATGTATGCTTTCGATTTTTTCTGATATGCTGGACAAATACATTGAGGTGTTTATGGATGACTTCTCTGTTTTTGGTAATTCTTTTGATGATTGTTTGCAAAAACTAACTCTCGTGCTTGAAAGATGTATTGAATGTAATCTTACCTTGAGTTGGGAAAAGAGTCATTTCATGGTTGATCATGGGATTATTTTGGGTCATGTCATTTCTCACAAAGGGATTGAGGTAGATAAGGCTAAGGTTGAATTAATCATGAATCTACCTCCACCCATAACTATTAAGGGGATTAGAAGCTTTCTGGGACATGCTAGATTTTATAGGAGGTTTATAAAAGATTTTTCAAAAATTTCACGTCCTTTGTGTCATTTGCTAGGAAAAGATGTTCCATTTGTTTTTTATGACAAGTTCTTATAAGCTTTTGAAATTTTGAAAGAAAAAGTAACTTTCGTGTGAGTGGGGATTTTTGCCCCCACTCCCGGTGGAATGGTTCTTACGACTTCAGCATTGTTTAGGCTCGAGGCCTTAGAGAACACGGGCCTAAACTCGAAGAAAATGAAGTCACCACCCAGATGGGCCAGGAAAAAGAAAGAGATGGATGATTTGATTCCTAAGGAATCCCCAACCCCCTAATGGGTTCAGAAAGTTGGGTACATGTGGGGAATGTGAGAAATGGCCCAGCACCCCCACAACTCCCGGTTCATTGAAACCGGCCTCCTTTGGAGGTCTTAATATTATAAAATTCTTAATTATAACAACATTATCCATACTACATGCAAAAATTAAAATAAAGCATCATTATATTAATATCAAAGCAATGTCCAATCAAAATAAATAAATGGACACCCATCCGAGGATGGAAATATGTCCTTACATCATCCATGTCTAAAACTAAATAGGACACCCGCCGAAAGGTGGAAACGTGTCCTTTACATTAGTCCAAAATATAAAAGCAATTTAAATTACATGATGCTTAATACATGAGGTACCCAACATATGGAAACATACCTCTTACAATTTTGAAATCAAAACAAATCAATAAAAGTAAACATTCATTCATGATAAACAAATCAAATATCAAAATTAAATAAATCAATCATCAAAACATATAATAAACATTCATCCATTTTAAATAAAACAGTAAGTATATAACTTTAGGATTCATGTATCAATTAGGATTTCTTGGGTTTTATGTTTAACAATTAGGGTTTAAGTAAATAAGATTGAAGCTTATGAAAATAAAATAAAATCTTTAGATATTTGAAAGGAACAAGCTACTGTGATGATTTGGAAAATAGAATCAATTAAGATTTATGATTTGAATAAATTAGGGTTTAGGTTTGTATTTTGAATAAAGCTACTGTATTTTGAATAATCATAATAAAGGAAGTTAAACATAAAGACTTACAATACAAAAATAAATATTGACCCCTTTAACGAGCCTATACTGTGGCCCCGCTAGCCGGTTAGCGGGCGGGGGTCAAGGGGGGAGTGCCCCTTGCGGGGTCAGGGGCCGCGCCCGGAAGATTTTAAAAATTGGCTTTTAGGGTTGTAGGTTTTAGTGTTGAAAATTAAGATTTTAGGGTTTAAGATTTAGAAAATAGGGTTTTGAGATTTTAAGGAATTCATGTTATTTTTAAAAGAATAATGCTTACTGTGTGATTTTGGAAAGAAGTATTAATTAGGGTTAAAGCTTTTGACAGTTAAAAAAATAAGGCTACTGTGAATCTCATAAAAATAGAGCTATTGTATTGGTTAGGGTTTTGGAAAAAAGATTATTATTTTGTGGTTTTAGAAAAGTGTAATTAGGGTTTTAATTTTCAAAAATATATTTTACGGGTATTAAGGCATTAGGGTTTTGGAAAAAAGTTTTTAGGATTTCAAATAGAGTTTAGATGGTAAGTAGAATAATTTATCATCTATTGCACATTTAAACAATTAATCCAATTTAAATGATGAAACTACTATAAAGATAAGCAAAGAAATAGAGATTCAAACCTCCATTGTTGGTTCCACCACAATCTTTGAATTCTTGTTGAACAATAATAAAGACAATGTAGGCTGCCTTTGATGGATTGTTGTTGCTTGCTCACTGCCTCTTGCTCCTTCAAGGTTCTCTTTTTTGGCTGAAAAAATCCAAAAGTCCAAAGTCCAATAAAAAATTTCCGATCCTTCAATCTATATCTTTAATGTGGTATTTATAAGAAAAATAAAAACCTAATATAAATTAGCTAAGGAAATAAAAAATATTTTAGGAAACAAAATTAAAAAAACACGTAGAATAAGGTTTTGGCAAAAATGTGTGTTGGCCGGGTGTGCGAAAGTGAGCTTGCGAAGAGAATCTGCGGGCACTGGGCTTGGGTGCTGCTCGCTCGAGCGCGGGCTAGGCAATTCGCCATAGGATTTTCTTGCGGTGAATTGGCTTGTGGCCAATTCATCGCAGGTTTTTCCTTCGGGGAATTGGCCCAAGCCAATTCGTCGCCAGCGACGAAAAATTTTTGTTGCCGATTCTTCTGTCGCTGATTTTTATTTATTTATTTATTCCCTTTTTATTATTACTTCTCTTTTTTTATCTTTATTAAAAATAAATATTGTAAATAATTATTAAAATAAATATCATTTAATTAAAACACCATAAAAATTATTTTGGACTGTTTAAAAATATCGGACTGGATGGGGTCAAAAATTAAGGGTCTACCGATTTATCATGAAGAATCATTTTAAAATCCTATTATAAAATTAAGGGTCTACAGTTTGAAAATTAGGTCTTCCGTGATATTAATTGAGCTCCTTTTCTTTTTCTTTTGACTGCCTAATCCTTAATCTTAAAAATATTTTGGACTGATTTCCCTAATAGTATTTGGAAAGAATAGGCTACTGTGACTTAAGAAAAATAGGTTTGGTTAGGGTTTTAAGCAAATAGATTATTGTTCTGTGGTTTTAAAAAGGTGTAATTAGGGTTTTAGATTTGAAAAATATGTTTTATGGCTATTAAGGTATTAGCATTTTGAAAAATAATTTTAAGGGTTTTAAATAAAGTTTGGATGGTAAGTAAAACAATTGATCAAATAACAAAAACATGGATGTTTAAACAATTTATCAAATTGTATGATGAAACTACTGTAAATATAAGCAAAGAAATAGAGATTCAAACCTCCGTTGTTGGTTCCATCACAATCTTTGAATTCTGGTTGAACAATAATAAAGACAGTGTAGGCTGCCTTTGATGGATTATTGTTGCTTGCTCACTGCCTCTTGCTCCTTCAAGGTTCTCTTTTTGGCCGAAAAAATCCAAAAGTCCAAAGTCCAATCAAAATTCTTTGATCCCCAATTCTGTGTCTTTAATGTGGTATTTATAAGAAAAAATAAAAATCTAATACTAATTAGCTAAGAAAATAAAAACTTTTTAGGAAATAAAATTAAAAACCAAGTAGAACAGGGTTTTGGTAAAACTGTGCGCGAGCCACGCATGCAAAAGTGCACTAGCAAAAAAATTACCGCGGGTGCTGGGAGCGGGCAAGCCAATTCGCCATAGAATTTTCCTACAATGAATTGTCCTGTGGCCATTTCACCGTAAAAACTTCTACGACGAATTGGCCACAGGCCAATTCGCCATAGGTTTTCCTTACGGTGAATTGGCCTAGGCCAATTCGTCGCCGATTCTTCCATCGTCGATTTTTATTTATTTATTATTTTTTAAACTTTTTATTATTACCTTTTTAATTTTATTAAAAATAAATATTGTAAATAATTATTAAAATAAATATTATTTAATTAAAACACCATAAAAATTATTTTGGACTGTTTAAAAATATCAGATTGGACTGGGTTAAAAATTAAGGGTCTACAGTTCGCTCCTATAATTGTGGCCCCAAATTGGGATTTGCCATTTAAAATCATGTGTGATGCATTGAATTATGCCATTGGAGTTGTTTTGGGCCAAAGAGTGAATAAATTGATGTGTGTAATTTATTATACAAGTTTATCTTTAAATGATGCACAAGTGAATTACACAACCACTGAAAGGGAAATGTTAGTTATGGTGTTCGCACTAGACAAATTTAGGTCTTACTTGATAGGTTCTAAAGTTATAGTATTTTCGAACCATACGGCCTTGAAATACCAATTGACCAAACCACAAGCTAAATCCAAGCTCATTATGTGGGTTTTGATGCTGCAAGATTCGATGTTGAAATCAAAGATCGGAAGGCAAGTGAGAATGGAGTAGCCGACCATGTCTTTAGATTGAACTCTCACGATAATGATGCAGAAATTGCTTGTGAAAATGCTTTTGAAAAACTCCTAGATGAACATTTGTTTGCTTTAACTCAAGCACCTTGGTATGCAGATATTGCTAACTATCTTTATTGTGGTGTTGTGGGAAAGGATTTGAATTTTCAAGCAAAGAAGAGGTTCATGCATTCATGTAAGTACTATTTTTGGGATGAGCCATATTTATTTAGAATTTGCAGGGATGAAATTATAAGAAGATGTGTACCGGAGGAAGAACAAAAACAAGTGTTGCAATTTTGCAACAACATGTATTGTGAAGGGCATTTTGGAAGAAAGAAGACCACCGAGAAAATTCTTCAAAGCGGTTTGTATTGGCCTACTCTTTTTAAGGATGCTCATAATTTCTGTACAAGTTGTGATAAATGCCAAAGAGTAGGAAACATTAGCAAAAGGAATGAAATGCCTCTCAATATGTTTATTGTGGTTGAAATTTTTGATGTATGGGGGATAGACTTCATTGAGCCATTTCCCAAGTCATTTGGTTTTGAATATATTCTTCTTGTAGTGGATTATGTTTCTAAGTGGGTGGAGTCTATCCCCACTAGGACTAATGATGCTATTGTTGTTTTGAAATTTTTGAAGGAGAACATTTTGAGCAGGTTCGGAACCCCAATGGCAATAGTTAGTGATGGAGGAAGCCACTTTTGCAACAAATGGTTCGAGAAGTTAATGACCAAGATGGGCTTTTGACACAAAGTGGCAACTCCATACCACCCTCAAACATCCGGACAAGTCGAGATCTCTAACAAGCAAATTAAAGGGATCTTGGAAAAGACGGTGAGCACAACAAGAAAGGATTGGTCAATCTGACTTCCAGAAGCATTATGGGCTTATAGAACTGCTTTTAAAACACCATTGGGAATGAGTCCATATAGGTTGGTCTTTGGCAAGGCTTGCCACCTACCGGTGGAATTGGAGCATAAAGCCTATTGGGCAATAAAGACCACAAATATGGACTTAGAAGGAGCAAGGGAGCAAAGAATGTTGCAAATTTCTGAGCTTGATGAGCTTAGAAATGAGGCCTATGAGAGTTCAAGAATCTATAAGAAAAGAGCAAAAGCTAGGTATGACAGGATGATCCTTCAAAGAACTTTTGAACCAGGAATGAAAGTCCTCCTATTCAATTCCATAATGCAATTGTTTCCCAAAAAATTGAAGTCTTGTTGGAGCAGACCATTTCAAGTAATTCAAGCATTCCCATATGGGGTTGTTGAGTTACTCAATTTTAAAACTAATGAGAGATTTAAGGTAAATGGACAAATGGTGAAGCCCTATCTTGAAGAAATTGATGTTGTAAAAACTATTAAAAGTTTGATGTTTATAGACAAATGATGCAACAATGTCCAGCTACACGACATTAAAGAAGTGCTCAGTGGGAGGCAACCCATCGATTTGTATTTCTTTTCATAGTTAAATCTTCGTGTTTTGTCATTTAAATTTTGTTTTGTTTTAAGAGAATAAAATGGGTGCATTCATCGATTTTTTATTTTTGATGGAGTTTCAGGGTAAAGTCGGGAAGACAAGTGCATATCTTAGACTTGGGTGACACATTTGTTTAAAAAAATATATAAATAAATAAATAATAATAATAAATAAAAAAGGGGGAAAATCAAAAATTTTAGTAGTAGATGACACGGCCACTTGACATGGCCAAGCCACTGGCCGTGTCAAGCAAACCCATAATTCCCAGGCGTGGACACGGCCAGAAGGCTTAGTCATGTCCTTGGCCGTGTCACCCAAACACGCCCAAGCACTAGCCCGTGTCCTCAATTCCTTACCCGACACCCCAACTCATAGACCTAGACATGCCCACAGGACACAGCCAAGCCACTGACTGTGTCCCTCCTAAAAGCCCAAACACGGCCAAGCCATTTCAAGCTTGGTCGTGTCACCCTCTTTAAAAACCCGATTGCTTCCTTTTTGTTCATCCCTAACCTTAGTTTTCCCTTTTTCTTTCTCTCGCCTCTCTCTCTAAACCTCCATCCCTATCTCTCCAAACTTAAAAATCTCACCAAATCTTCCATTTCTCCTACTCAAAACTCAATTAAACCCACTCAATCTTCCAATTTTCAACTCAACACTCCATAAAATCCATCAAAGTTCGATTTTCACCAAAAAGATCAAGATGCCTAGAACAAAAATGGTGTCCCACCACAAGACGAGGCAACCTCCATCATCCACTCCATCATCCTCTTCATCATCTTCAAAGAGGTCAACTCTTCTAGCATGGGGTTTCTTTCCGACGAGGCATGTGAGCGATGAATCCCTTGATACTCTCCAAATTAGAGACAATTTTGCTACATATGTTCAAAACCTTGGATGGAAAAAATTAGTTTTCCTTAAACCTTTTCAATTTCAAGAACTCACTATAGAATTTTTAACCTCCCTTAAGGTTGAAAGAAATGAAACGAAGATTTGTACTAGGATTAGCTTTAAATTGCTTGGAAAACAATGTGTTCTTGATATTGAGCAATTAAATGTTGTTTTTGGTTTTCACCAAGAAGGGAAAAATGCATTCCTAAAGGTTTTAGACAACAATTCCTATGAGGAGGAATAGGCTCGGGGGGTATGTATGTGGCCAAATCAGCCAAAGCAACTAAATTGATAATCCCGCCTTGTGGTATCTAATCGATTTATGTCTTGTGGGTTCTTTGCAAGGAAAGAAAACACGGGTGTGGTGGAACTAAGTGAGCTATTTTTCTTAGATTGTGCTAGCAATACTATACCCATAAGTGTCAGCTATTGGTTGGCCGATGAGTTTGATAGCGTAGCAAATAGGAAAAAGGGCACAATTTGCATAGGTGGATTGGTGACCACCTTGGCTATAGCACTTATTGATGGATTTGATCTGAGCACTTGCCAAATGACTAAAATTTCTAGGAGTGATTCATTGGATCTTGCTACCCTTGAAAAGATGCACATGGTTGTAAAAAGGAGAGGGGCTTATGTTATGCGTTTAGATGAGCAGGTTGCACCAGAGGACCGGTAAAAGAGGCCACGAGTTGATGAGGAGTCAGACTTAGATTCACTCGGTTTGGATGAAGATGCTTCGGCGTCGAATAATCAGGAGATTATTAGTAGGATTGAAGCATTGAAAAGTAAGGTAGATCGTAATCATGCTAAAGTCCTCACCCAGTTAGAACAAATCAATAGCAACCTTGCAAAGATTCTTAGCCTCCACCCTTTAGCAGCCTCATCATCATATCCTCCACCGTTGTAGAGCATATCAGCTTCTGCGTTTTGAAGACACTTCTTATGTTTCTTATTTTCAGTTGTTGAATATTTCAGTTGTTGTTTTTCATATCGCTATTGGTTACTAAAACTTTATGTTTTATTTTGGTTATTTTATATTTATTGCTTTTTAATATTGAACAATTAATGTTTGTAGATGAAAGGTAGCACTTGCCTCACAATGAAAATGATGGAAATCAGGTTGTACTTTAACTCTTACCTCCTTTAAATTATCCTAGTTTCCATTGAGGACAATGTCAATCTTAAAGTGTGGGGTGCTAAGTTTTTTGTTCATAAATGCAAGCTTTTGTTTTTTGTAATCTTGTTGTTGTTGTTAAATCTTTATTTTAGTCATTTTTGTTAAGTGTTTTGCCTTACCTTACATATTGTTTAAGTTCAATTGTTATAAGATGGTTGATAGATGACCTTTTAATTTTTGAAGCATGAATTGGAGAATTGAATAAAATTTGTGCTTATTGTTGGTTTGGTGGATATTCCTTGCATTGCCTTTTAAACTAGTGAGGAATTGAGCCTAATAAGTTGAATACCAACTTATTATTCTTTATTGTGTGTGAACATCTTTGATTGATGAATTGCTAAAACTTGCTTTGACATACATGTTGAGACCATATAAAAAAATTCAATTAGGTATCAAGATGATTAAGGCAATTAGGTGAAGAGCATTTTAAGAGCGTTTATGATTGAGTGTTGTGTTAAATAAAGTATGGGGTTAAATTTAGTGGGCTCAAAATTATAAATTATTATCTTCTTTAGTTACAAACCCTATTTAAAAAAATAGAAAATAAAAAAAATAAAAAAAGAGAGGAAAATCAAAATAATAGAAGTTGTTCTTTTTCGTAGGGTTGGAATAAGTTTAGGAATGATCATCGCTAAATTTAATAAGTGAGTTCCCTTGAAAAGCTCTTTAATGTCAAGTGGTAGGTGAGTGAAAGGTGTTTTGGGATTATTGGGTTATACATATGATCGGTTACTTCATTCTTGAAGTGCTCTTGAACTTAATGAATAAGCTCACATTTCCTAAATGTCATACCTTTATCTTAGCTCCATTACAACCAAATGAAAGACCTTATGATTGATAATTGATTGAAATTTAGTGGTGGAAGTTTGATTGATAAGCAAGCTTATGGTAATAATCTGTCATTGAATGTTATGAGTGTAAACACTACCTATTTAAACACTTCAAAAGTTGGTAAGGGAGTGTCAATATTGGTTATGTGTGGAAAACCACTAAATTACATGAGTATTGGTTTTATTTGGTTTGATATTGATTGCAGATTTAAGAAATTGGAAATCTTGATATATTCTTATAACTCTTGAACTTGGCTAAATTTTCTTGCTTTCTTATTTTGATTTTAACTTTGCTTGGGGACAAGCAAAGGATTAAGTGTGAGGTAGTTGTTTTGATCATATATGTACATATATTTAGGTTAATTTTATTGATTTTAAGTTAATTTTTCTCTTAATTTATGTTTAAAGTTTGCTTGAAGTGTTTGATTTAGAAAGAAGCTTAAAAGAATGAATTGAAGGATCAAAAAAGTGAAAAAGCATGTGACACGCCCAAGAGACACGGCTAAGCCATTGGCCATGTCTCTCATCCAAGGCAACACACATGACACAGCCTGAGTTAACAAGCCATTGGCCATGTCCTTCAGAACACTTGGCTGTGTCCCTCATCCAAGGCAACACACATGACACAGCCTGAGTTAACAAGCCACAGGCCGTGTCCTTCAGAACAAATTAGCAGAAGCAGACACTGGGAGAAGACACAGCCAAGCCACTGGCTATGTCTCACTTGATGAAGCCAATGAGTGAAACCAAAGAAGCAAAGGCAGACATGAACACACTCAAGAGACATGGCCAAGCCATTGGCCGTGTCACATGACATGGCCAAGGCCTTGGCCGTGTCTCATCTAAAGAACAAAGCAAGGATGGAAGCACAGTGGAGAACACACTCAAGAGACACAGCTAAGCCACTGGCCATGTCCCATGACACGGTTAGGGCCTTGGCCATGTCTCACATGAAAAAGATAGGAGATTTTAAGGCATCCATGGACATAGCCACATGACTTGGCCGTGTCCATAAGAAAATGAGTGACACGGCCAAGTCATGTCTTGTGAAAAATTTTTCAATCATTTGGCATGAATTGGGGGACAAGATGGGGGACAATAGGAGATAACTTTTAAAAAGAAACAATAAAAGATCAAAAAGTTTGCCTAATTTATGGAAAATTTATAAAATAAAGAAAAAGGTAGGAGACAAAGTGTGGTGTGTGAGTTGGCAAGAGATAGATGTTTCTTAAAAAATTAAAAGAATATGAGAGTGGAGTAGTATATACACTTTGGCTATTTTTGAAGAGGGAGTTCTTAGTTTTTGTTCTTGATTTTTTAAAAGGAGAGACACCATTCTCTCTTCATCTTCATTCCCATTCATCCTTCATTTCTTCCATAGACAAGATCCAATCAATATTGGGGATTAAATTGAGTGAGCAAGTTTCTTAGACAATTAGGGTTTGAAGAAAGCTTGATTAGAGTTGAAGCTTGAGAAAGCTACATTCCATCCTTCAAGAGGAGAGCCATTGATTTAGGGAGCTTATAAGTTGTTCATCACACATCAAGGTGGAAGCTAGGAGGAAGACAAGTAGTCCAACTTGTGGCATCTACAAGGGGTTTTTCATAATTTCTCTTTTGATTCATTTCTATATTGTTGTTGTTTTATTATGAACATTAATATTTCAATGTATAATTTTGATTTGATGAATATTGAGATTGATATTTGTTTTAAATTGATGATGAGCTAATTCACTCATGCCTTGGGTTGTAGTAGATTTAATTAGATGACTTAATTTGATAATTCCATTAGTATACGTTGTTGTTGGTTCATTGCATTGGATTGAATGTTAGGTTGATAGATTGGCCACCTATTAATCACTTAATATTGAATGATGGACCGATAGGTGAAATTTGATATTGAAACTATGTAATCAACTACCCTAAGAATGAATTAGAAATATAAGTTCTATGGTTTATTAATTTGCGAATTCAAAATAATTGGTTGTTAATTCATGAATGTGAAAACTAATGAATTGGTAATCACTAATTAAATTCAAGGACCAAATTAAAATACAAGGTTATACTAATGGATAATTTGAGAATTAAGCTTTGATTAAATTGATCTACAACCCTAGGCACCATTCCTAGAATTGAATTGAACTTACACAACTACTACTCATTTACCTTTAAATTAAAATTGCTTTTCATCATTCCAACATATCACACTCTTGCTTTTAAATTTACTTGTCAATCAAACTATTGCAAAATAATTCCTTCCTTGTGAGACGACCTTGGGGCGATCACCGTTGCTACAATTACCTCATATACTTGCGAGTGTCGCTTGTAGTAGTGTTAGTCGAGCGCAACAACTATCTTTCTTTGGTAAAGCTGTGATGATATACCTCCTTTCTTCTAATAAAGTCAGATGCATATATCAACTCAGTACCCATTTTATTTCTTGCAACTTAGCTTCCAAGACTACCCTTAGGGATTTGATCTCGGTCTTAATAGGTAGCACTGCCTGCATCCTATAGATTAGAGAAAATGGCATCATTCCGGTCGTAGTTCAAACACTTATTCTATACCCCCCATAAAGCAAAGGGGAGCATCTTTGACCAATCTATATATGTCTTAGTCATCTTGGAAAGTATCTGCTTAATTGTCTTATTGGCTACTTCCATTGCACCATTAGCTTTTGATTTATATAGGGAGGATCAATGGTGAAGGACTCCATACTTAGCAAATAAATCCTTAACAGCTTCTTGGAACTATGCCCCCTTATCTAATACTATACTATGTGAAACTCCATATCTGTATATGAGACTTCTCCCAATAAACTGAGCCATTTGCCTTGCTCCTAGCTTATTGAAAGATTCAGCTTCAACTTGCTTCAAAAAGTCGCTGACTGCTTCCACTATGTACCGATGGCCGTTTGAAGCTGTTGGATGAATCTCCCTAATAATATCTATTCCTCGAGTTGTGAATAGCCGAGGCGAAGACATAGAGTGTAACTCCTTGAAAGGTAAATGATTCAAATTTCCATAGAGCCAGCATTGTTGGCACTTGCACACAAAATCAATGCAATCTTTCTCTATGGTTAACCAATAGTGGCCTTGCCGGGTTATCTTCTTAACCACAACTAGACCATTCATGTGAGGCCAATAGGTTCCTGCATGTGCTTCTGACATGATTTGTTCAACTTTAAACTTCCTCAAACATCTTAAATGCACTCCATCTTGCCATCTTCGATATAACTCCCCTTGAAAGGTGATGTACTGCAAAGATCACCACCTTATATCTCTTCTTTCTTCTTTAGTTACCCCTAATGGATAGTTTCTATTTTCTAAGAACTGCTTAATGGTGTCATGCTATGCATCATGATCCATACTAGTCTCTATGATTATTTCATATTCATAACAAGGATTTGATGAACTTGTCAAGACCAGAGGTTTAAGGAATAATATGACAGAATCCTTCCATACCAAAGCCAGTATGTCTAGGGCATTGGCCATATGATTTTCTTCTCTAGGTAGGTGTAGGAACCTGCAATCTTTAAAATTCATCCTTACTGTGGTTAAATAATCATCGTACGATTTTAGCTTCTCCTCTTTCAACTCCCATTCTTCATTTGCTTGGGATATTACCAGTAATGAATCACCAAAAACTTGGACTCTGTCAACCCTCATAACTATCAAGGTTTCCAATCCAAAGATGCATGCTTCATATTCTACCATGTTGTTGGTTACCTTTAATTTTAATTTTTTAGCTAAGGGGATGAGCTCTCCTTCAAGTGATTCCAATATAACTCCTAATCCAGCTCCCTTTCTATTCACTGCACCATTAAAGTAAATCTTCCATTCTTGCACTTCTATGGCCTCCAAGTGTTTGTCTAGGAATTCAAAAGTTTCTTCCTCACTATCAAGCAATATTCAATCTCAAATTCTTCTAGGATTATCAGCCATCGGTCATACTTCCTGATTAATGAAGGCATCTCTCTTAAGTATATAACTAGATCCAACCTGGAAATTGCTTGTACACTATAAAACTAAAATTAATGTCGTAACTTCTTAGATGACCAAACCACATTAATATAGGTCTTTTCAATGATACTATACTTGATTTCATAGGGCAAAAGTTTTCTACTCAAGTAATAGATTGCATGATCGACTCCTGATTCATCTGCCTGGGCCAACATTGCCCCTATCGATCCTTCTTCTACTGCTAAGTACAGTATCAATGGTCTACCTGCTTTAGATGGTTTCAGGACATGTGAATTCAACAAGTATTCTTTTATGTGTTCAAAAGCCTTATAACATTCATTGTTCCATTCAATTGGCTGGTTCTTTTTCAGCAATTTAAAGATGGGTTCACAAATTATTGTGAGTCTCGCAATGAACCTACTTATATATTGTAACCTTCTGATAAATTCCTGAACTTCCTTTTCTATCTTAGGGGTCGGCATATCCCTGATTGCCTTAACTTTTTCAGGGTAAATTTCAATGTTGTTTGGGCTAATGACATGTCCCAAGATCTTACCTGAGATAACTCCAAACACACATTTCTTTGGGTTTAACCTAAGGTTATACTTAACTACTCTTTCAAAGAAGCTCTCCAAGTTTTGGAAATATGGTTCTCTTGTTTCTGACTTTACTATCATATCATCGACATATACTTCAACATTCTTATGCATTATATCATTAAACAAGGTAGTGGCCATCCTCTGATAGGTTGCTTCAGCATTCTTCAATCTAAACGACAATACCCTGTAGCAAAATATGTCCCATGTGGTTATGAAAGCAGTTTTGTTTTTATCCTCTTAAGCCATTAACAATTGATTGTATCAAGAAAATATGACTATAAATGAGTGTAGCATGCTAGAGAATGCACTATCAATTAGGACATCTACATGAGGTAAGAGAAAATCATTATTAGGGAAGCCTTGTTCAGATCTCTATAGTCCACACAAACTCTAATTCTTCCATCTTTCATTAGAACAGGGACAATATAGGCCAACCAATCAAGATATCCTATTACCTCTTGAAATTTCACTCATATTTGCTTAGTGACCTCTTCCTTTATCAACCTTGCCCATTCCAGCCTTAGGCGCCTCAACTTTAACTTGACAGGCTTCATATAGGTGTAGGTTGGAATCATGTGTTCAGCTATGTCTCAATCAATTTGTTATGATCAATTATATATGTGTTTTTTGAGCAATTTTATTGGCTTTTTAGTTAATTTTTCCTAAAATGTGTGTTTAATTTTGCTTAAAGTTTCATGATTTAGGTTGGAGCATGAATATGTGCAAAATGGAGTTAAAATTCACTTGTTGAAGCTAATTGGATGAAACAATATTGAACACGGCTAAGTTGTCTTCAATGACTTGGCTGTGTCTGTGAGCGAGAATTTTTGCCCTCACTCTCATGTGGAATTATTCTTGCGACTTCAGCACTGTTATGCTTAGGACCTTAGAGAACACGGGCATAAACCTCTATTGGGGAAAATAGAAAGGGGTGGATGACTCGATTCCTAAGAAATTTCAAACCTCTAATGGGTTCAAAAAGTTGGGTACGTATGGGGAAGGTGAGAATGACCCAGCACCTCCATAATGTCAGGTTCATTGGAATCGGCATCCTTTTCAGGTCCAAATATTATTAAATTCTTAACTTATTAAAATATCATCCATATTAGATGCAATTATCAAAATAAATAATCATCCATCACTTTTATTAAAATAAAGCAATCCAAATAGGCACCCATTAAAGGATGGAGACATGCCTTTACAACAATTGTCTAATGTCCCAAAACTAAATAAAGTAGGACACCCACTATTTGGTGGAAACATTCCCTTTACATTATTCCAAAATTCAAACTAAATTAAATTACATTGAACTTAACTAATGAGGTACCCACGAAGTAGAAACATATCTCTAACATTTTAAAACTTAAATAATTAACCAAATTAAATCATTCAATCATTCACCATGAGAAAAATAAAATAAATCATCCATGACACATGAAACATTAATAAATCATTCATCATAAACATGAAATAATTGCATCTAGGTTTTAATATTTAAACTAAGCGTCAAATATACAAATTTAAGATTTACATCTTAAATTAGAGTTTTTAGGATAAAATTAGGGTTTTAGGGTTTGAGAAATAGATTAGGGTTTTGATTTTAGAAATTAGGGTTTTATAATTTTAGAGGTTTAGGATTTTTAGGAACTGAGAATGTAACACCCCTATACCCCGTATACGTATACAGCATGCTAATACAATCGTAATATACGTATACTAAATATAGAAATACTATGGTATACTTAACAAATGAATCATTCCTTTAAATTAATATTAACAAATTTAAATCATTTAAAAGAAGTTATAAAAGACCAAAGATAAAATGTTTATTTAAAAGCAGCGGAAAATATAACAATTATTTACAAATACCTATACATTAAAACTCAAGATTTACAAAACATAAAGTATATACATGTTTGGCAGTCTATCTTCGATCTTTAAGCTTCACTATCACCACCTCAAGATCTAGCCTCTACTAGGCCTAGAGGAATTCTCCGGTTCTTCCCTGTTACCTGCGCGATAAATCATAATAGCGCTAAGCCAACGGCTTAGTGATACAAACCATAATAATAATGTGTTGCAATGCAATGTCAATATAATATGTTCAAACATCATACTCTATACATAAGAATATCACCTTTCAAAATCTTACATTGAATCTCATTATTCATTAGTTTCACCATTCATAAATCACATTTAAACAAAGACAAGCATGGGCCCAAAAGACACTAATATGCCATTCAACTTTCAGAGTTAATGTTTTGGTTTAATTTTCACATTTATCATTATCATTATCCCAACTAGGCTTCAAGGATTTAGGTTCAACCAAGCTTCAAGGGGAACAAAGCATGCTAAGTATCAACCCAACTTGGCTTCAAGAACCAAACCCAACCTAGCTTCAAGGTTTGTAACATCTCAATTAGACTTCAAGGACTAGACCCAACCAAGCTTCAAGGGGAGTAAAACAAGTTAAACTTCAACCCAACTTGGCTTCAAGGATCAAGCCCAACCTAACTTTAAGAGATTGTTACTATAGGCATGCCACCAACAACAAACTCTGAAAATGGAATAACATATTAGCCACACAATTCATTTATTATTTCATTATCAATTTCATTCTCAATTCTCATTATCATCTAGGCAAACATGCCCCACTTATCTCAATTGAATCATCATAGCCAATCACAATGGCATCATATCTTATCATGTCTCAATTTACTTTATAATACTTCATTATTCAAGTATACATAATCAATTATGTTGAACATCATCATATAGGCATACATGCCTCAATTATCTCAATTCACATTATGCAAAACATAACATTATTAATGTGCATCAACAATGCAATAGATTACTTATCACCTTTTTGATCATATGTTTTAAGTCTCAAGATCATATAAAAGTATGCATTAATGTAGGGTAGGGTTTGTACTTACTTTAGGAATAACTCACACCAATTTACAACTTTACTCTTCCAAAACTTCTTCACCACTTAGGTTAAGGCAAATCAATCTCTTCACAACCTAATCCAAAAGAAATAGTACACATGAGATGCAAAACTCTATACATGACACGCTCAACAACACGGGCGTGTCCCTGACCGTGCCCTAAACTCACAACACAAAAGCTTTGGCACGCTCAGAACCACGGGCGTGTCACTTAACGTGTAATACATTCTGTCTCACCGAAACATTGACACGTCCAACAACATGGGCGTGTTCATGGCCGTGTCAATTCCTCACCAACACAGTAGCTATGACACGCTCAGTGACATGGGCGTGTCACTGGACGTGTCAATACTACTACTACACAGAAGCTGTGACATGCTCAGTGACATGGGCGTGTCACTACTCGTGCCACCCATCCAAAAACACAGAACCATTGACACGCCTAAAACCTGGTCGTGCTCATAGGCGTGTCAGGCCAAAAATACAGATTCCGGCCACAACAACACTTAACCCAACAAATCACTTCCTTTCACCAGAATCCACTTCAAACAAACTTAGCTCAACATACCCAAGAACCATAAAAACTTGCAAAAACACCAAAACAACTATAAACATACATCCAACACAAATCAAAATCATCACCACAAACCCAAAACACACCTACAACACTACCTCTTCCACCAACTTACTCATTTCTTCAATCCAAACTCAAAAATCCAAAAATCAAATGAATCAAACACTCTTAAACACAACACAATCAAAACACACTCCTATCATCAGCAACAATCCTTCAAGCTCAAACATAACTCCAAAATAAAGAAGAGAAATCAAGACAGAACTTACCAAAGTTGATGATAGTTCACAAATTTCAACTTATTCCCTTGAATCTTCCTTCAATTTGAGCTTGGATCACAAAACTCACTCTCTCTCTCTCTCTTGCTTTAGATGGCCGGCCAACAAAAGGAAAAAGGAAAGAAATGAGAAAGAAAATGAATAAACCAAAGTCAAATACTCCTCTCTTTAAACCTCCTCCAAGCAATTATAATATTAAATAATCCAAATTAATCTCTTCCATTCATTTTAATTTCCCATTTTCCACTAATTAACTTAATTAATTAAAATAACTAAATATCTTCTTCCTTAGACCATCACAATTGACTTGTATATATGTTGTATATATTTCCATATACACTTCCCTTTAAATTTCTCTTCTCTTTAGAATTTAACATACACATTCAATACAATTACAAAAATAATATCAAAACTTCTAGGATATACTTTGGGATATTAAAGAGAAAATAGATTAGGTTTTGGAAATTGGAAAACTATTTAGGGTTTTGGAAATTGGAAAAATATTTAGGGATTTGGAAATTGGGAAGATATTTAGAGTTTTGGATACTGTAAAACTAGTTTTGGAAATTTGGAAAACAATTTAGAGTTTTGGAAGCTATAAAACTCTTTAGGGTTTGAAATTTTTGGAAAAATAGATTAGGGTTTGGAAAAATCTTAGCTACTGTAAAAAACTTTCAAGCTATTTTAACAATTGATTTTTGATAAATATTTGTATGAAATATGGCTTATTGGACATGTTTAAACTAATGGATGTGCTTTGATGAACCTGATGTCACATCCCAAAGTTTAGATAGTCGAGTATTAGGCAAGAAGGACATAAATAAGTGGTCAAATAGAGGCTCGAGATAGCCAAAAACAAAATCAATGTGCAAAGGAGGCCCATGAAGTCGACGGGACCTAAAGGTAATTTTTCGAAAGGCCGAGGACTTAAGTGGAAATTTCTCAAAAGTTAGAGGCAACTATGTAAACTTAAAAATTAAGTGTCGAAAGTTCTTAATAGTGCCCATATCCGACCCCAGAAGGATATTCTCCAGATTAATCGGGTCATAACCGTGGGTTTCAATTTTTCCGGAAAACGCACGGTTTAAAAGTTACAATCAATCAATCGCTGGAGAATATTTTGATATTTTCACACCCTAGACTATAAAATTATAGCACAAGAAAGTTGAGGGGGTCAAAATATGAATAAAAGGAAGCCTAATGGCTTGCCAAATAAATAAATAAAAGAAAGAGACATTTGGACCAATGAAAATTAGTCATTTTCCCACTTAAGTGTACAATGGGAAATCAACACTTACACCAACACATCTTAACCTCTCTTGGCTGCCATTTGGATCAAAATAAGCTAAGGAAAGAATATAAAAGCCCTCTCTTACATGGTGAACTCGTCCAAACCATAAGAGAAGGAAGAAGGAGGTGATTTTTCCAAAGTTTAAGGCTTTTGGTTGAAGATTTTGGTGACAAACAAGATTATAAGGTAAGAGAAACCTATCTCTAGTTTTAATTTCATGGATTAATGGTTAATTTAAGAGATTGAAATTAGGGTTCATGTAGCTAGATTTGGAGAAAATTCAAGAAATAATTTTTTGAAGGATTTGATGAAAGAAATTATGGTGTTTAATGGTGAAAATAAGCTAGCAACCATTAGAAAAATCATAAGATAAGACTATGTCTATACCTAGGGTTCTCACCTTTGTATATGTGATGATAAATTTCATAGGAAATCAAGGAGACAAGGAAGGAAAGGAAGTGATATAGATAAAGGACTAAGAAATAGCAAGGTTTGGTATTTTAACTAATTGTTTGTTCATTTTCTTGAAATTTTTCTGTTTTAGAATTAGTGAAATGTTGTGACTTGTATGATTTTTAATTAAATATAGAAAAATGTTCTTGAAGTGAATGTTTGATATGTTGTGCCTCAATGCGTCTAGAATGACTGAAAAATATTTTGAGTTGAATTCGGAATGGTTATGATTATGGAAAAATTATTTCTGTTAGACCTGCTCTAGGAGGTACCTTGACTGAGACAGCCATGTTTCCAGATTTTTAATAAAATTTAGAAAAATAATTTTCAATTGAATTTTGGATATGTTATTTTTTAGTGATTCTAGTAATTGATAAAAATAATTTGTAACCACATTGATTGAATTTAATTTACGGAATTCACAAAATTCAGAACTGCTGGCAGGATGCAGGGCAACTGGAGCAGTCTGGTTGGGTGAACTACTTGACCCAGATTTTGTGTCCAGTTTGATTTGAAATTTTAAAGGAATGATTTTAAGATGTAAAACTAAATTCTGTAAAAATTTTAGAGTTTTTAGTCAAGTAGATTATTTTATACAATTTTTCAAAATAAGGATTAAGTTGAGTCCAAAACCAGAATTTACTATTCATATGGTCATTTTGCTAATATTCATTTGGTCATTTTTCAAAAGTAATCCAATTGATTCCTTATGCATATAAATGAGCATAATATGTTATTAAAATGACAAAATATGATATTTCACGTTGAAACAATATAAGAAACATAAGTCGATAATTGTATAATGCATATTCGATTAAGAAATGGCATGAAAATTTTGGCTCCACTGGGTATCTGGGATAGTACTGAGTAGGGTAAGGGTATGATATATCATACTATATGCAGTGCTACTTTAATATAGGACTTCGGTCCGAGTTATATAGGGTGACAACCCGAGCTATATAGGACTTCGGCTCTAGTTATATAGGGCAATCGCCCGAGTTATATAAGACTCCGGTCCGAGGGCTTCGGCCACAGATTCCACAGTGATTGGTCCGCAATTTTTTAGGGCCATAGCCACAGAATATATATACAGTTGTTTCAGTTAGTTCCTTACCATACGTTAGTCTACCAAATTACCTTGTGGAGCGAACTGATAAAATGATAATAACTGAATATATGACATGTATGGATTGTTTTTACTGTGATATTATTTTTCAATACGACTAATTGCTTTTAAAAGTGCATTATGCTTTTATTATTTTATTTTCGTAATTAGTTAAAGTACCCACTAAGCAATGCTTAGCGAGTTTAGTTTCTTCTAAACTCGTAGGCTATTAGCAAGGAGCCAGTAGCGAGCAGAGGAGTCCTGCGATCTGTCGGTCATCAACAAACTTATGTGGTGCTCTTCATTTTGTATTTTGGTATTAGAAACTGGCATGTACTTATTTGAACAATACAAAGAGATAACTTGATGTAGCATATACATCTAGTAATGTATAATAACTATATGGTTTTAAAATTGAGTTGGGTTGTGAATATAGAAGTGTGAATTCTTATTGCAAGATTGTAGTTGAGGTTATAAGGGTGGATTATTGGGAGTGTGCTTGAGTTGAATTGTGAACAAAAGTGTTTTAAAAAAAATCAGTTTTGTTGACACTTGGGACCCAATTTCTAGGCGAACCTCTGGCAAAATTTCTGTAAAACTGAAACTAAAATTTGACTAA
The DNA here is from genome assembly GCA_947685225.1 of Garcia nutans. Lineage (NCBI taxonomy): Eukaryota > Viridiplantae > Streptophyta > Magnoliopsida > Malpighiales > Euphorbiaceae > Garcia > Garcia nutans. The sequence continues at coordinate 35,845,979 of CANTUV010000059.1, forward strand.
GTAAAATTGGTAGCAACATTAGGTTAGTGTGGCGCCTCTACTCGGCTTACACACATAGGTCGAGAAGGGGTGTTACACCTGAATTGAATATATCTAAGTTACTGGAACTATTAGGTTACTAGAATAAATATGGTCAATGTAAAGAAACACCATCAGAACTCATGCTGAGTTTAATTGAAATTAGTTTGGAGGATGTACCATTGTTTATTGATTCCACTAATAATTAAATGTTGATCCAAACTTTTGCTTGAACCAATCTTGAACTTCTTGGTTGAATAAAATCAAGACAGTAGCTACTGCCTTGTTTGATAATCTCTCTCTATATTAGATGGCTTCTTATTTCTGTTTGATAATCTTTTTAGTTGTTTCGTTGCTCTGTATTAATTTAAGTGTTACCCCGTGCTAATGTTGTGTTGCTCCGTGCTAATGTTGTGTTGCCCCCCTTCTTGTTCTTTTAATCTTGTATTTATAGAAGAATAAATTATATTAAAACCTTTTAACAGAGCCTTTAACTTCATGTTTAAAAATAGTTTCTTGAGGCATATCGAATTAGATTTTTTTTAATTCGAGAGAAATCGTTAGCATGTCGGATTAAAATCAATTCAATTCGAGATAAACCAAGACCATGTCGAACTAAAACAATTTTAATCTGACATGGAATCAAATTCCATATCAAATTGGCAATCCTAATTCAACATGGACAAGCTCCATATTGAATTAAGATTGCTTAATTCTATATGGAGTCCCCCTAATTGGTCCCCATATCAAATTGGGGAAGATCCAATCCGATATGGGCATCCTAATTCGACATAGGTACACCCATATTGAATTTGAAGAGCAATTAATAGCCCACATAAAATTAAACCCAACCAAACCTTCAAAATAAACCTATTTAGGGTTTGAAATGTTGAACTAGCTTATTTTAGGCCTCATTGAATTGTACTAGTCTAATTAAAAGCTTAAAATAGGTTTAAGCTTACTAAGAATGGATCGATTATGACTTAGGCCTTTCTTTAATTATCATCGAACTAGCTAGGGCCAAAATCAAGGGTTTACAGTTTGCCCCCTGCTTGAATGATCTTTAATTTATTTAGAGAGTGAAAAGCAACATGACTTTGAGCTAATTTGGATAAGGATCGGGTTCAGGACTCGTGAATTGAATTTGGGGTTCTCAACCCAAGATTGGATCTAGGTTCTTGACCTGAGCTAGGACTTGAGTTCTCGACCCGAGACTAGATTGAAGTTCTTGACTAGAGAGGATTTGGGTTCTCAACCCTTAACTGGATTTGGGTTCTCAAAGCTAAATTGGATTTGTGCTCTCAACCCAATACTGGATTTTTGGTTTCTCGACCAGAGATTGAATTTGATTTGCGTACTCGACCCGATACTGGATTGGTTAGGTTTTGGACCCTAAATTGGTTTTGATTTGAGTACTCGACCTGATACTAGATTTTGGGTTTTCGACCCAAGATTTGATTTAATTTGGGTACTCAACCTAATACTGGATTTTGGGTTCTCAACCCAATAATGGATTTGATTTGTGTTCTAGACCCAATATTTAATTTTGGATTCTCGACCCAAGACTAAATTTTGGGTTCTTAAGCCAAGATTGGATTTGAGCTCTTCTAGCTTGACCGTCCCTTTATCATTTGAGAATTTCTGCATTCTTCTGGCCAATTAGTTCCATTCTTCAATGGATTCTGCTAACTTTCTATCATCTGAGAGTTTTGGCTTTCTAATAGCTGATTGTTACATTCTTTAATGGATTGTAGATCTTCACCCTTCAAAATGGATCTTCATCCTTGGACATCGGGTCTTCACCCTTCAAAATGGATCTTCATTCTTGGACATCGGGTCTTCACCCTTCAAAATGGATCTTCATCCTTGGACGTCGGGCCTTCAAAATGGATCTTCATCCTTGGACATCAGGTCTTCATCCTTCAAAAATGGATCTTCATCCTTGGACATTTATCCTATATTGGCTTCAACTCTTTTAGTTGGACTAATCTTTTGTCTTTTGCATCTTCATTCTTTTGGGGTTCTTAGTTTCTTCTTGTTTTGTTCTTTTTGTTCTTCCTTTTGCAAAAAAAAATTAGCTAATTTTTAGTTGGTCCTTATATCCTCTCTTTGCCTCCTGCGTGGCATAATATTGAAAGTGAATCTGAAAATATTTTGTACACACATAAACTCAAAAAATTGGAAGGAGAAACTTTTCCCCCAATATAAACTCAAACTAATGATTTTTCCCCATGCAGGCTCTGATTGATGTTTGTGTATTGTTTGGTTCCTTGCATAAGCATGCATCTCCATTTTTGTAAAGTAACTGGATCTTCTTCAAATAATGGGCCTTCCACGCCCCTGATTCCATATCTGCTTCATGTTTGCTTCATAGAGTATATGTTGTTTACTTTGACAAAGAATAGACAACACAAGATAAAAAATGCATTATAATATGTTCATGTATGCATGATATGCATGAATAATACTTATAGTGGTTCCATTAACTTACAGACCGAGGTGATAAGCCAAAGTACTTATTCAGGTCTTGCATTAGAACAGCAGAAGCTTTCACATCTATGACTTTTATTTTCTAAGATGAAATCATGAGTAGTGGGGGCCCTAGCAAGATAGTCAGAGATACACTCATTTCACACTATGATTTATCATGTCAGTTGGTAGCTTTTCCATAATCATTTATTTTGCCCAATGTGTTCTTTGACATTCAACGGTGTAATATATTTCCCTTAACTTGAAGATTTATACATCAAGATAACATTTTTTTTTATTTTGAAATCAAATGTTGGCCTTGCCAAATCAGTGTCAATTTACCTCAGGACCTAACTTTTTCAAATTAACACATCCATTACATCATAACCCTAGTTACCATATTAAACTTGGGAATTTTTTCCATTTGAGCAAGAACTGTTGCACTTCAGATAGGCATATACACATTACTAAGTCAAAGGTCTTATTGAATTTAAATATTGTCTATCTCATATGTATGCTTATCCAAACTATCTCCACTAATAAACTCCACTTACCAAGAGAGATCAAAAGGTCTTTAATAGGCTTGAAATGGGGTCTATAAGCGACATAGGTAAAATGAAGGTAATTTTTAGATTGGAGCCAATGTGACACTACTGACAAATCATCAGACTATAAACTTTCTAGCGGAACCATATGCTATTAGATATTCCATTTTCACCTTCTAGCTAGCATTTCCTTCTGACTTTATGAAAATTCAAAGCTTGAATTTCCTTCCATCTTCTTGGCAGAAATCTGAATCTAATTAATACTATCTTGATCTTTAGACCTCCCTTTTTTCTTACTCTTTCTTTCTATCCTTTTCCCTTTTGGAATATCAAGTCTAAGACTTTCAAGATTGCAGACCTGAAGCTATGTTGGATAAAATGAAAGATGGTCTTCCCCCTATGTATTTGAGTCTTTGGCTGGGCTAGACCAATTCAAATCAATCAATCTTCATAAACTAAGTGGAAGGCTTCTGCTTGCTTTAGGTAAAAAGAACTCGGTTGGCTTTCGGAACTGCCTTCTTGGGTTTTATTTTCTTTTTCCTTCTTCTTTTTCTTTTTTCTTTCTTTTTCATTCTTTCTTTCTTGCTTTTTTTCTTTTTCTTTTCTTAATTTTTCTTTTTTCTTTTTTTTTTTTACTTTTTTTAGGTCCTAGCTCTAAAAGAGTTATCTTGTTTAATGTCAACTTCCTTCTGTGTACTTTGATTGCTAGATCGATAATTCCTTCTTGCGAAAAGACAGTTCTTCTCTCTTTCCGATTCTTCTATTTGTAAGCCAGCTTAAAGAAGATCTTTAAAATCTCTAATAAGTATGTGAGACATCCTTTCACGAAGATTAGGTAGCACCTCTCTCATAATCATCTTAATCTGATCTGACTCATCTAGCCTTTTCTTAAGCAATGCATCCTTATTCCTCCACCTCTTCACATAATCAACAAATTTTCATTTTGCTTTTGTCTAATTGATTCTACCTCCATCAGGGTCACTTCAAATTCTACATTATAACCATATTACTGAATGAAGGCTTTATACAGCAAATCCCAATCTTTTTGGGTGTTCTCCTCTAAGGTATTAAATCAGTTTTGCACAGATAGGACCCAATGAGAGTATAAAGTACCTTAGAGTTTGAACCTTAGTAGCTCAAGTAGATTGCATAGCAGTAATGTATTACTTGAAATGCAGATGGGGGTTTCCAGTTACATCAAATTTGGCAAAAGAAGGCATCTTGAACTTGTAAGGGACTTCTTCATCACGTCCTCCTCTGAAACGTCTAACATGTCCTCAGCTTTCAATTTATTTTCAAACTTCTTTTCTAAATCGACAATCATCTTCTCTACACCTGAAGTCTTAGTCTTTTCCACAGTCGATATTTCCACAACCTTCAGCTCTTTCTTATTAACTTGTGAATCTTGGAAATATTGAGCCCAATCATCATCATCCATTACTACCTTGTCTTCATCAGAGGCTGCTTCACCAACCTTAGCCTTTCCCTTGTCTTTATGCTTCTTAGTACTAATAGATGCTTCAACAGTATTTCCCAATAATCCAGCCAACAGGCTTTTCATGGTCTCAGCTAAGACCTCTTTTAATTCTTCCATCTTGGAGCTGATTGCATCATCCACCATCTTCTGAATCTATTCAGATTCCATTACTTTTGGAAAGAAGCTGACCCAATCGTTACTGGATTCTATGTCACTCGCATAGGTCTGATTATCGTATTCTCTTAAACTGTTGTACTCTAGGTCTGTAAGCTAGAAAGGATTAAGGTCATGTAATGCAATGCGTGTTTGCATGTATGCATAAGTAACATACACATAAAAATTATTAGGATGTTAATTCCAACCTTATAACTTCCACACATGAATGGCGTGTAACATCCGTGATTTTGGAGATATAAAATTTTATATACTCAATATATATATATCTAGAGTATATATAACATATACATATGGTATATTAATTGTATATGTTGGATTAATACATTACACACTTAATATTTAATACACATATAAGGTACATTTGATGTGTATATAAGATACACACTACTTGCGCATATGTGTAATATCCCAAATTTTTGAAAAGTTCTAATTTTTGAAAATTTGATAAAATAAATTATAATTTAAATGGATAAATTAAATTAATGGTTTTAAATGAAAAATGAAGGAGTTTTAAATGAAAAAGTGGAACATATATGTGATATATATGTAAAATATATACAACATATAAAAGTTAACACTTTTTAAAAGAAAAGTCAAAGTAAAAGGGTATTTTGGTAATTAAATCTTAGAAATTCAAATTAATAAAATAATTCAAAAATAAATTATTTTTGAATGGAAGAGGGAATTTAGGACTTTTAATTTATTAAATAAATAATTAATTAATTAATTATTAAATTATTTTAATATATATATATATATGGTTAAGAAAAAAGATGAAAAGGAAAAGAAATATTAAAAAAAAGTCTTCTTCTTCTTCTTCTTCCTTTAGGACGTTTTCCATGGGAATTTGGAGCATGAATTTGATTCTTCCATACTCCATAAATTGAAGGATTTAACAAGTTTCAAGTGAATTTTTGGTGATTTCATTCAAAACTAGTAAGTTTCCAACTCTTTTCTTTGAATTCCTTGAAAATTTGTAATATGTGAGAATTTGAATTTTGATGTAGTATATTATAATTGTTGGAATTGGTGTGTATGATGTTATTTTGGGTAGTTAACAATGATTCTAAGGTTAGATTGAAGAGATGATGGAGTTTGGTTAAAGAATGGTGAAGAGAGAGAATTTAGGGTTATGGAACTTTTCGGTTTGGGGAAACATGAGCTTTAATTGTGCAAATTGATTCCAAATCAGTTGTTTTGATACATAAACAAGTATTTTAAAGTCAAATTTTATATTTGATTGTGTTTGGTTAGAGCTTGAGAATGGAAGTGGAGATTTAGGGTTTTGGAAAAGTGATTTTTCAAAGTAGTTGAATTGTTTGATTTTATTTGTTTAAGCATGTTGTTTAGTGTTAAAAGTGATGAATATAAGCTTGAAATTATTAATGGATTGTGTTGGAATGGAAAACCTTCAATGGGGGAAGGTTTTGCCATTTTATGGTTTTGTATATAAGAGTGTATTTTTTTTAATGTAAATTGTTCAAATGTATTAAAACATGTTTCTAATGATATTAATAAACTTAAAACACTAATTTAAATGGCTTGATATGGTTTTTCAAAGTTAAAGTGAGGCGAAGCTTAATTTTGGGATTTGGTTTAGAGTGATGTTTAATTATGATTTGATGTTGAGAATACCTTAGAATCTGATATTAAATGATTATGTATGATCACATTTGGTATAGGCATTGAGGGAGGTTGATTTGCTTCATTCAAGTGGTGAAGGGCAAGTTGGAAGGATAGGATTGGAGGTTGTGTTAAGCTTGCTTTGGGTTGCTAGTGGAGGTATGTACAAACTTTGAATATATTATTTATAATTGCATGACATTTGGGCTTAACACATTTTGGTTGAAAAATGTGTTAAGTTACTTGGTTCATTGATTGTGTATGAATAATGTGCTATGACATTTGTAATATCATATATGTATTAAATGCATTGTGAAAAGCCATTGATAATGGCTAAATTGTGTAGAATGTAAAATATGTATATTATGTGAAAATACCCAAAGTAATTGGGTAATGTGTTGTGAATGCAAAAATGAGATATGTGGAATAATGAAATGAATTAATATTGATAAAAATGAGAAAAATGAGAAAGATGTGAAAAATGAGAAAAATGAGAAAAAAAATGTGAAAATAAGGCAATGTGCCTAGATTGAATATGTGACAATGAGAAAGGAATTGATAATGAGAAAAATGAATAAATGAAAAAAAAGGTGAGAAAAAGATGATATAATAAGGCAATGTGCCTAGTTTGATCATGGGCAAAAGAGAAAAGTTTTGATAAAGGAATTATGAAAGAATTTGATAATGAGAAATATGAATAAATTGTGTGCCTAGTATGTTATTCAATTTTCAGAGTTCTGGGTTTCGCGGCATGCCTATGATTGCCTGCTGGCTAAATGCTGGAATGGTGAAAAGACTGGGTCGTAAGCCAGGCCAGCTGATAAATATGGTGTTTTTGGGGTGAAAAGACTGGGTCGTAAGCCTCAAAAACTGTAGTAGTCTAGCCGAGTTGAGGACCAAGATACTGGGGCCTAAGGGTCTAGCCGGGTTGAGGTCCAAGAGACTGGGGCTGTTACATCATCCATGGATATATATATTGCCTACGGGCTAGACATATGGTGTCATTATGGACCAAAGCAGTAACTCTGAAATTTGAATAACATATTCGATCCTTTTTGTGCCCATGCTTGTCTTTGTAAAATGTGAATTATGAATTGTGATACAATTGAGCAATATAATGTTATGAGTTGTGAGTATGAAATATTTGAAAAATATAATAAAGTGAAATGATGTGACCTCTATATGCATTGTGTATTGGCATTACTTTACATTTTTATTATCATCAAAGTTTGTACCACTAGGCTTCGGCTTAGCGCAATTGTAATTCATCGCGCAGGTGTCATGGACGTTTTGGTAGAGCCGGAGAGTTTTACTAGACCTGGTCGAGTCTAGGTTTGTATTTATTGAGCTTGAAGAGTTGTTTTGGGTACATCAAGATCAGAGCCAGTTGCCAGCATGTATATTTTTTATATTATGTATGTTATGATATGTTTTTGAAGCATATATTGTAAATTGTAAAGAATGATTTGAATAATTTTGTTTAAGATGGGATTTTATATATAATGTTGATATATATATACCTATATATAAGAATTTTGAGAAAATATGGAGAAATTGAGAAGTATTGGTGAATTGGTGAATTAATTTTATTTGGAGTGTTTGTTTTATGCAGGTTGTGTTTTGTTGAATTTTGGAAACGTTTAAATTACAAACAAAACTCTGGCGAATTTTTTCCAGAGATTTTTATATAAAGTATTTATTTTGAATTCCTATAACAAGCAAAGAATATTTATATACTATTCATTTTATATATTAGTATTTGAAATCTTAAAATAGAAATGTAAAAATTATTATTAAATCGGTCTGTGACATTTTTATATCATATATGTGTATTTCACATATGCTGAAAATATGTATTGTACGTATATAGGGTATAAGGGTGTTACATTTATTTTGGTATAAGATCCTAGGTTTGAGGTTCTCGACCTAGGTGGATTGTTAGAGAGAAAATTAGAATTAAAAAAATAATTTTCAATTGTGATGCATGCATTGACACTGGTAATTTATCTGATCCCTGATGTGGCAATGTCTATTTGATATAATGGATATGAGTTGAGATAACGTCTGGGTTATATAGATCAGAGTGGCGTAGTAGAAGCATCATTCTGGACCTTATGGATTAAGAATTTTTGGAACTTCTATTCGAAATTAAGATTCATAGTTGATTTAATTGATGAATAAGTGAAATTAAGAAAAATAATTTATGATATGATTTATGATATAAAATAAAAAGTTTGAGAAATGGACATGAGAGTTACAGAAAATTTTATAGGTGTGCTGTAAAATGATATTGTTAAATTTTTGAATAAATATAGGAATGTTGAATGCATTTGAAAATTTAATGAAAAGTTTTTCTATATGTTAAAATCTAGTGTATAAAATTTCATAATTTTTAAAGATGAATTACTAATTAAGAAAGGTAGAAGAACATAGATTGTTGGAGGAGTTTCAGAAATTCAGAATTTGTAGAAATTAAGAAAACATAAATTTAGAAACTATGGTAAGACAACCCAGAAAAATCTGGAAATTTACAAATAATATCATATGTATTCATATAACATATGGTTAAAATTTCATGAATTTTTATTAAGGTTTGATACCTGAAAAAAAAATAAACAACCGGGTGCTGCCAGAGAAATTATTAAAGAGACAGATTATCTGATTTTGGAAGATTTAATTTTTAAATATATTAAATCAACTTGGAAAAATCTAAAACTTTAAATATAAGTCCATATATGTGTCAAGTGGACATGGATAAAAGTTTACAAGCTTTTATAAAGAATTGGTAAGGAATATAAAAATTGGAAGTGAGATTGACATAAAACTGAGGAAGCCATGCAGTTTTGTGTAAGTAATAAATTAATTTTATGAGACAAATGAATGAAGAAAATTATAAAAATTTATACGCATATGGGTATAAGTATAGAAGGAATATGAAGTTTTTAATAATTTGCAACAAAGAGTTCATAATTAAAATCAAAGAGTGAAATCATATATGATAGCGAATTATTTATTATGGAACAATGATGCATAATTTAAGGTTGAGTGTGTAAAATTAAAGTATCTAAATGGATAATGTTAATTAGTGTAAGAAAATGAATTAGTGTTGTTTAAAAGTAAATGTTATAATCTTAAGATTGAGAATGTGATATGGATGAGATTTGGTGAGGTTCATGTTGTTGGTTGCAATATATGAAATTTGAATTTTTTAAATAGGTTTCCATAATTGTGAAAGTGATGTGTTTTGATATTATATTAATATAAAAATAAGGTTTATAAAGTTAGCTCTTGAAAATGAGATTAATAGAATGAAGTTTAAGTAAAGTAGTAAGTTGGAAATTTAGAGTTGTAAGAGAATTTTGATGAAGATTGTTTCGATGTTGATAGTTTAATGTTTGATAAGTATGGGAGTAATTTTGAATGAGTAATATTATTTATGAAAATATCATGTAACGTGTAATGTGGTTGATAATATAGAAATTTGTTATGAAATAAAAGGGAAATAATTAAGTAAGTAAAAATGAGTTACTTTAGGTAATTGAATTGGAAATGATGAAAAGGGTTATGAAGGGTATGATAAATGCATAAAAAAATGTGAGAGAGATGTCACATTGGAAATTTGACTAAGATTTATGTGAGGTGTTAATATATATATATATATAATAAGAAACTTATTTAAGAGATTGGCGATTAAATAAGGAAGATATTAATTATATTGCAGTCAGAGTGTATATATATGTTGAATTGATGAATAACCTAAGTAATGTCAAAAGAATGAGAAATGATAATGTTCTCTGAAAGGTGATAAATGTTAACTTTGTATAGGTTGTATGTAAAAGAGGAATTGAGTATAATTGTATGATTTGTGTGATGAGATTTTTTTTCTATATGAACACAAATATGATATCTAAGAAAATGTGGAAAGTAAGTCATATTGTGATTATGACTTACGAAGGTGTACGTGGATGATTAAAAAAAATTATCGAGTGTTTACTACCTTATACAAATACGTGTATGGTGATATTGCGAATGATATTACATGTATTAATAGACCTAAGAGAGATAGGTCTTGACCTGCGTAGAGTTAGGTCATGTGATGAATTGAGATTGAGAATGGACCCGAACAGAGCAGAACGGTGAAATTGTTATTTTAACAAATGAACTTGATGATTGTAAAGTATATGTGTATAAATAAGAGATTGTAAGGAAAAGGAAAGTATAATGAAGAAAGTATGGAAATGGAAAATATATATATATATATATGAATGAAAATTTTTATAAGAGATAGATTAGAAGTGGAATAATAAATGGAAATTGTGTAAATTAGCATATGAACGAATGTGTATATGTAAGAGATGTTAATGATAATATTGTTGAAACATGAGTTAGGCTAATGATGATCAAGTGATCAAGAGTAAATTGCTTTGAAATAGAGCTGAAATGTGTTAACTCTTTATGTAGTAAGAGTTTAAAGAACTTATATGTAATTTTAAAATGCCACGGAAGTGTGACCATTAAGACATGGGTGTAGTTTCAAGATAAGAGTTATTTGAGAAAAAATTATAGTAAAGGTAGTGTTTATTTGTAACCTACAGACGGGGACTTAAGATGATACAATTGTGAAATATATTAAGTGAAATTGATAGTTTTTGTTTCATGAGATACAAGCAAGATTTGTGGCTGGTATAGTTGGACTCATAACTTTATGTAGAAATTTATTTATGACCATAAATAGTGTGAAAACAGAAGATAATTGTGAAAATATGATAAGCTATAAATAATGTGTAAGAACAGTAATTTTTGTAATTATGGTAAATATAAGAAATATGAGAAAAGGGGTAAATGAAAGGAATTATGAAATGTGTATAAGAGCTATATTGAATGTGTTTGAAAGTGGTATAAAATGAATAAGTTGATGAAAGTGACGTTTAAAGTGAACAAGACTAGAAGTAAATATTATCTGTAATGATGAAGAGAATTAAAATTTGAAAATAAATTTGATCTAATAGAATTATGTCATGAATTGAAAATAGATTGATCAATTTCAAATGGACTAAAGGTTGGTCACAATAGAATAAGGTTGTGATGGTCATATTGTGATAGTTAGATCAATTGATCCGAAATGCAATAAGTTTACAAGTATTTATTGAAATTCAATGTGTGTATTTGTATTAAGAATATGCAAGCTATATGATAATGTGCATAATACAGTGTTTTGATATGTATATGCATATGAAAGGAGCTAAGTTATATTAGTTTCAAATAATTATAAGAGAAAAATGTTAGTTATAGTATAATGGGAATGAATCTTATTAAGGAAATAAGATTTTGCTGTTGTATAATGGTGATGTCAAATTAATATGTGGTAATTGTATAAAGAGTAGGATCAAAGTGAAGATGTGTAAAATTATTGTGTTAAGATAAAAGTTATCAACATTTGAATTTAAGGTAATGAGAGTATATTTTTAAGTTAATGAAGTGATCAAATATCTTGAGTGCAATAGGTGTGTGAGTATATATATTAAAGAGATGAACTAATTTTTGTCTAATGATAATTCGATTGATGATATGATAATTTTTTTTGACTATTTGAGTAAATAGACAGTATAATGATGTAACACCCTTATACCCTATATACATACAAAACATATTTCTAGCATATGTAAAATACATATATACGGTACAAAAATGTCACAGACGAATTTACTAAATTTTTTTTTTTACATTTCCAATTTAAAATTTCAAATTCTAAATATATAAAAATTAAATAGAATGTAATTATTATTTACTTGTTATAAGAACCCAAAATAAATAATACATATAAAAATCTCCGGGAAAAATTCGCCAGAGTTTTGTTTGTATTTTTGATATCCCAAAATTTAGCAATTACGCAACCTGCAAAAAGAAAACACTCCCAATAATTTCCAATCACCCTCTCAACCATACTTCTCAATTTCACCAATTTTCTCAAACATTTATACATATAGATATATATAATTTAAAACACATTTACTCTCCCATTTCAAATACATTGACCCAAACATTCTTTATAATATACAATACGTAAAATTCAAAACATAATATATTATGCATAAAACTCAAAATGTACAATAACATAAAAATATATACATGTTGCTGGCAGTGTTTCTGATCTCGATAGCAACTCTACAAGTCTAGACCCGACCTGGTCTAGAAGAACTCTCTAGCTAAACTGGGTCTACCCTGTCACCTGCGCGATGGAAACAATCGCGCTAAGCCGAAGCCTAGTAGTACAAACTTTGATAATAACAATATAACTCAATGCAATACCAAATGCATAATGCATATAGATATCACATCAATCCACTTTCTTATATTTTTTTTAAATATTTCATATGCACAACTCATAACATTATATTACTCAATTGTATCATAATTCATAATTCACATTAAAACAAAAACAAGCATGGGCCCAAAAGGATCTAATATGCTATTCAAATTTCAGAGTTACTACTTTGGTCCATAATGACACCATGTGTCTAGCCCCGTAGGCAATATATATATATATATCTATGGATAATGTAACAGCCCCAGTCTCTTGGACCTCAACCCGGCTAGACCCTTAGGTTCCAGTATCTTGGTCCTCAACCCGGCTAGACTGCTACAATTTTTGAGGCTTACGACCCAGTCTTTTCACCCCAAAAACATCATATTTATCAGCTGGCCTGGCTTACGACCCAGTCTTTTCACCATTCCAGCGTATAGCCCGTAGGCAATCATAGGCATGCCGCCAAACCCAGAACACTAAAAATTGAATAACATACTAGGCATACAATTTATTCATATTTCTCATTATTAATCTCTTTCTCATTTTTACATATTCAATCTAGGCACATTGCCTTATTTTTACTTTTTTTTCTCACTTTTCTCATTTTTCACATCTTTCTCATTTTTCTCACTTTTCACATTTTTTATAAATATCAATTCATTTCATTATTATACATATCTCATTTTTGCATTCACAACACATTACCCGATTACTTTGGGTATTTTCACATAATATGCATATTTCACATGTTACACAAATTAGCCATTATCAATGGCTTTTCACAATGCATTTAACACATATATGACATTACAAATGTCATAGCATATTATTCATACATAATCAATGAACCAAGTAGCTTAACACATTTTTCAACCAAAATGTGTTAAATCCAAATGTTATGCAAATATAGACATTATATTCAAAGTTTGTACATACCTCCACTAGCAACCCAAAGCAAGCTAAAAACAACCTTCAATCCAATCTTTCTAACTTGCCCTTCACCACTTGGATGAAACAAATCAATCTCTCTCAATGTCTAAACCAAATGTGATAGCAAATAATCATTTAGTATCACATTTAATGGCATTTTCAACATTAAACCACAATTACACATCACTCCTACAAGTTCCCAAAAATTTAGTCTCCCTTACTTCAACATTAGAATTCCATTCAACTATAATTAAATTAGTGTTTTAAGTTTATTTATATTATTAAAAACATATTTTAATACATTTAAATCATTTACATTATAAAAATACACTCTTATACATAAAATCTTAAAAATGGCCTAACCTTCCCCCATTGAAGGTTTTCTATTCCAACACAATCCATTGCTCATTCCAAACTTATATTCATCACTTTTAACACTAAACAACATGCTTAAACAAATAAAATCACACAATTCAACCACTTTGAAAAATCACTTTTCCAAAACCCTAAATCTCCACTTCCATTCTCAAACTCCAACCCAACACCACCAAATCCAATATTTGACTTTAAAATACTTATTTATGAATCAAAACAACTCATTTGGAATCAATTTGCACAATTAAAGTTCATGTTTTCGAAACCCCAAAAATCCATAACCCTAAATTCTCTCTCTTCACCATTCTTTAACCAAACTCCATCATCTCTTCAATCTAACCTTAGAATCATTGTTACTACCCAAAATAACATCATACACACCAATTCCAACAATTATAACATACTACATAAAAATTCAAATTCTCACATAATCTAAATTTCCAATGAATTCAAAGAAAAGAGATGGAAACTTACTAATTTTGGTGGAAATCACCAAAAATTCACTTGAAACTTGTTAATTCCTTCAATTTATGGAGTATGGAAAAGGCAAAATCCTTGGTCTTCAAACTTCCATGGAAGCCACGTTCTTGAGAAGAAGAAGAAGAAGAAGAAGAAGAAGAAGAAGACTTTTAAATATTCTTTCCTTTTCATCTTTTTTGTTAACCACATATATATATTAAAATAATTTAATCTTTAATTATTTAATTTTTTTTAATAAATTAAAAGTCCTAATTTCCCTCTTCCATTCAAAATTAATTTGTTTTTGAATTATTTTATTAATTTTGAATTTATAAGATTTAATTACTAAAATACCCTTTTCTTTTAAAAAGTGTTGACTTTTATATATGTTATGTATATTTTGCATATATATCATATATATATTCCACTTTTTCATTTAAAATCCCTTCATTTTTCATTTAAAACTATTAATTTAATTTATCCTTTTAAATTATAATTTATTTTATCAAATTTTCCAAAAATTAGAAATTTTCAAAAAATTTTAGATGTTACAATTCTCTCCCCCTAAAATAAATTTCGTCCTCGAAATTACCTGTCCTCAAGTCTGGAACAAATGGGGAAACTGACTCTGCATCGCCTGCTCACTTTCCCATGTCACCTCCTCAGTGGCATGATTCCTCCAAAGGACTTTCACAAGTGGCACCCTCTTATTCCTCAATTCTTTAACCTCTGTGCCAAAATTGCCACTGGTTCTTCCTCGTAAGTCAGATCTGGACTCACCTCAATGGACTCCACTGACAAGATATGAGATGGGTCAGACCTGTATCTTCGAAGCATCGAGACATGGAAAACATTATGTATTCAATCCAACTCAGGCGGCAAAGCTAGTCTATAAGCAACTGGGCAACCTCTCTCCAACACCTCATATGGTCCTATGAAACGAGGACTCAACTTCCCTTTGCGGCCAAATCTCAAAATCTTCTTCCATGGAGACACCTTCAAAAATACTTTATCTCCCACACTGAACTCTATGTCTCTTCTCTTTAAATCTGAATAAGATTTCTGTCGGTCTGAAGCTGCTTTCAAACGACCCCGAATCACCTTCACTTTTTCCTCTGTTTCCTTAATCAAATTGGGACTAACCAGTTTACCTTCTCCAACTTTATCCCAACACAAAGGTGTCATGCATCTCCTGCCATATAAAGCCTCATAAGGAGTCATCCCAATACTGGATCGATGACTATTGGTATAAGCAAATTCAATTAATGGCAAAATTCTGTCCCAATTCCCGGCAAAATCAATGATACAGCTCCTCAAAATATCCTCTAGAATCTGTATCACTCTCTCTGACTGTCCATCTGTCTGAGGATGGAAAGCAGTACTAAAATGCAATCGAGAACCTAGAGCATTATGCAAACTCTTCCAAAATCTCGAAGTAAACCGGGGATCTTGATCTAACACTAAAGAAACTGGGACTCCATGCAACCTGACTATTTCATTGATATACAGCTCAGCCAACCTATCAAGAGAATAATCCATCCGAACTGGAAGAAAATGAGCTGTCTTCGTCATTCGATCAACTATCACCCAGATTGCATCATGCTTCTTCTGAGTCAAAGGTAGTCCAGTCACAAAATCCATTGTCACTTGCTCCCATTTCCACTCTGGCACTGATAAAGGTTGGAGCAATCCTGAAGGAACTTGGTGCTCAGCCTTCACTTTCTGGCAAGTGAGACATCTGGATACAAACTCTGCTATATCCCTCTTCATACCTGACCACCAATAATGTCGCTTCAAGTCCTAATACATCTTGGTACTCCCAGGGTGCATAGCAAAAAGTGACTAATGTGTTTCCTCTAATATCATTCTTTTCAATTCTGCATCATCAGGAATACGCAATCTATCTCTGTACCATAGACTGTCAACATCCCTCACATAAAAGTCTCTAATTTTCCCTTTCTGACAAACCAACACAATTTTCTGAATTCTCTCATCTGCTAATTGAACCTCCCTAATATGATCCAATAAGACTGGCCTCAACTGCAATTGAGCCATCAGAGCACCATCATCAGAAGACTTAAATCTAGCATGCAATGCTCTCAACTCAACAAGCAACGAGAGCGAATAAGCAGTCAAACATGCCAGAGATTTTCGACTCAAGGCATCAGCAACAACATTTGCCTTACCAGGATGATAATCAATCAAACAGTCGTAGTCTTTAATCAACTCTAACCACCGTCTCTGCCGAAGATTCAGCTCTCTCTGAACACCCAGGTATTTCAAACTCTTGTGATCTGTATAAATGAAACACTTCTCCCCATACAAATAATGCCGTCAAATCTTCAAGGCAAAGACTATTGCTGCAATTCCAAATCATGCGTTGGATAATTCAGCTCATGTATCGAGAGGCATAAGCAATGACTCTACCCTCCTGCATCAAAACACAACCTAAACCATTATGTGAAGCATCACTATATATCACATATGGTTTACCTTCCACAGGCAGGGTAAGGACAGGAGCTTGAGTCAACATCTCCCTCAGCTGCTCAAAACTTGCCTGACGCTGATCTGTCCACACAAATTTAACTCCTTTCCGAAGTAATCTGGTGAGTGGTGTAGCTATTATAGAAAAACCCTTCACAAACCGACGATAATAGCCTGCCAATCCCAAAAAACTTCTAACCTCTGTCACAGTCTTTGGTGGACTCTAATTCAAGATAGCCTCAATTTTACTCGGATCAACTCTAATACCCTCTGTTGAAACCACATGACCAAGAAAAGCTACTTGATCTAGCCAGAACTCACACTTAGACAGTTTATCATACAACTGCTTCTCTCTCAGAGTCTGCAATACGATCCGCAAATGTCTATCATGATCCTCCTCATTACGTGAATACACCAAAATGCCATCAATGAAGACCACCACAAACTGATCTAAATATGGTCTAAATACCCTGTTCATCAAATCCATAAAAGCTGCTGGTGCATTCGTCAATCCAAAGGGTATCACCAGAAACTCATAATGCCCATACCTCGTATGAAAAGCTGTCTTGGGTACATCCACATCTCTGACTCTCAACTGATGGTACCCTGATCTCATATCAATCTTAGAGAATACTGCTGCTTCCTTCAACTGATCAAAGAGATCATCTATCCGAGGCAAAGGATACTTGTTCTTGATGGTCACCTTATTCAACTGCCTATAATCAATACACAATCTCATGGTGCCATCCTTCTTCTTCACAAACAACACAGGCGCTCCCCACGGGGACACACTAGGACGGATAAACCATTTATCCAATAACTCCTGCAACTGCACCTTCAACTCTCTCAACTCAGTAGGTGCCATCCGATAAGGGGTAATAGAGATAGGAGTGTTACCAGGCAACAAATCGATACCAAACTCCACTTCTCTCTCAGGAGGTACCCCAGGCAACTCATCAGGGAAAACATCTGGAAACTCGGCAACTGTGGGTATACTTTCAAGCAGGGATCCCACTACTCTAGTATCTACAACATGAGCAAGATAAGCCTCACATCCCTTCCGAATCATTCTCCCAGCTGAAATAGCTGAAACAAACATAGATGAAAGATACCTCTGCTCACTAGATACTATAACATCCCTACCATCCCGTGTTCTCAAAGTAACACATTTCTTCTGACAGTCTACCACAGCACCATGCTTGGATAACCAATCCATGCCCAAAATCATATCATATTCCCTAAAAGGCATCTCAATCAGGTCACCGAGAAACTCCTCATCTTGAACAACAACTGGACTATCTCAGTGCACCCTGCTCACCACAATACTATGCCCTAAAGGATTTGTCACCAAGACATCAAATCCTAGGGACTCAGAATGCAATTCAGACACAGGCAAGATGGATGCACTTATGTATGAATGCATAGATCCAGGATCTAATAGAGCAAGGACTGAAATACCAAATAAAGAAAATGTACCCTCAATGACGGCAGAAGCATCTGGCTGCCTCTGCATCACATAAACCAGCTGAGATGGCCCAGCCTCATCTGGCCTACTGCCTCCGGATGTAGAGCCTCCTCTCTAACTAAACCCAGGGTGACCACCTCTACTAAAATCTCTGCCACCACAACCCCCTCTGACACTGGGTCGAGAAGATGCAGTATCTGCCTGCCTAACCTCTGGTGGCTCGGGACAATCTCTGATAAAATGGTCTGACGACCCACATATAAAACACACTCTGAAAGCACCTCTCCGCCAGTAGACACCTCCGTGTACTCTACCACAATGAATGCAAGTAGGTGGATTAGGTCTCTGAGCCACTGGAGTCGGAGCACTAGTCACTGAAATTGCAGGTCTCTGTCTCTGTCTCTGCTACTGTACTGACCTGCCAAACTACCCCTGACTCCTACTAAACCTCTGAAAATGTCCCCCTCGGCCTCTCTTCACTGATGAAGACTCTGCCTCACTCTGGGGTCTCCTAACTCTGGTCTCCTCAATCCTGGCAGCTGCTGTAAGATTCTGTGCCCTCTCAACACTCCTGGTAGCTGCAACTAACTGGGAGAAATCCTGATACCGAGAGCCTGCAATGATGCACATGATAGAGGATCTCAATCCCTCCTCAAACCTCCTACACCTGTCAAACTCGTCAGAAATGATCCCACCAGCATAGTGACTCAACCGGATAAACTCGATCTCATACTCGGTCACTGTCCTAGTATCCTGTCTCAGACTCAGGAACTCCATCTTCTTTGCATCTTTATACTCTCTTGGAGCATACTTCTGCTCAAATTCCTGCAAGAAATCATCATAGGTCAGGACTGGTGGATCATCCATAGCATGTGGAATCGTCTTCCACCAATCATATGCATCTCTCTGCAGAAGAGATCTGGCATAATCAAACTTTTCTTCTGGACTAGCCTGTAACTGAATAAATATCCTCTGAACCCAGTCTAGCCACTGTTCTGCTACAGCAGGGTCTGTAGTACCAACAAAGTCCTCAGCCTCATACTTTCTCAGTTTATCATACTGCCTCACCGGCAACTGTGGCTATGGCTGCAGCTGTAGCAGCTACGGAACTGGAACCTCCAACAACTCTACCATATGCCATACCTAGCCAGGCAGAACCTCATCAGCTGCTGGTCTCACAGGCACAGAAACAGACGCCTCACCAGCAGATACAACTCTAGCTCCATCTCTACCCTCATCTGGAGCCACACTCTCTGCACTACCCTCAGCAGCCTGATGCGGCCGAGACGCCAAAACTACCTATATATGCAAAAAAGTAGAAAATACTATATCAGAGATCAGAAACTGACAGTGTCAATGCATGTATTACAATTAAAAACTATTTTTCAAATCCCCCATTTTCTCTCTCTATCATCCCCACCTAGGTCGAGAACCTCAAACCTAGGCTCTGATACCAAAACAAATGTAACACCCTTATACCCTATATACATATAAAACATATTTCTAGCATATGTAAAATACGCATATACGGTAAAAAAATGTCACAGACGGATTTACTAAATTTTTTTTTTACATTTCCAATTTAAAATTTCAAATTCTAAATATATAAAAATTAAATAGAATATAATTATTATTTACTTGTTATAAGAACCCAAAATAAATAATATATATAAAAATCTTTGGGAAAAATTCGCCAGAGTTTTGTCTGTATTTTTTATATCCCAAAATTTAGCAATTACTCAACCTGCAAAAAGAAAACACTCCCAATAATTTCCAATCACCCTCTGAACCATACTTCTCAATTTCACCAACTTTCTCAAACATTTATACATATAGATATATATAATTTAAAACACATTTACTCTCTCATTTCAAATACATTGACGCAAACATTCTTTATAATATACAATACGTAAAATTCAAAACATAATATATTATGCATAAAACTCAAAATGTACAATAACATAAAAATATATACATGTTGCTGGCAGTGTTTCTGATCTCGATAGCAACTCTACAACCTCAACTACAAGTCTAGACCCGACCTGGTCTAGAAGAACTCTCTGGCTCAACTGGGTCTACCCTATCACCTGCGCGATGGAAACAATCGCACTAAGCTGAAGCCTAGTGGTACAAACTTTGATAATAATAATATAACTCAATGCAATACCAAATGCATAATGCATATAGATGTCACATCAATCCACTTTCTTATATTTTTTTAAATATTTCATATGCACAACTCATAATATTATATTACTCAATTGTATCATAATTCATAATTCACATTAAAACAAAGACAAGCATGAGCCCAAAAAGGATCTAATATGCTATTCAAATTTCAGAGTTACTACTTTGGTCCATAATGAAACCATGTGTCTAGCCCCGTAGGCAATATATATATCCATGGTTAATGTAACAGCCCCAGTCTCTTGGACCTCAACCCGGCTAGACCCTTAGGCCCCAGTATCTTGGTCCTCAACCCGGCTAGACTGCTACAGTTTTTGAGGCTTACGACCCAGTCTTTTCACCCCAAAAACATCATATTTATCAGCTGGCCTAACTTACGACCCAGTCTTTTCATCATTCCAGAGTATAGCCCGTAGGCAATCATAGGCATGCCGCCAAACTCAGAACTCTGAAAATTAAATAACATACTAGGCACACAATTTATTCATATTTCTTATTATTAATCTCTTTCTCATTTTTACATATTCAATCTAGGCACATTGCCTAATTTTCACATTTTTTTTCTCACTTTTCTCATTTTTCACATCTTTCTCATTTTTCTCACTTTTCTCATTTTTATCAATATCAATTCATTTCATTATTACACATATCTCATTTTTGCATTCACAACACATTACCCGATTACTTTGGGTATTTTCACATAATATGCATATTTCACATGTTACACAAATTAGCCATTATCAATGGCTTTTCACAATGCATTTAACACATATATGACATTACAAATGTCATAGCATATTATTTATACATAATCAATGAACCAAGTAGTTTAACACATTTTTCAACCAAAATGTGTTAAGTCCAAATGTTATGCAAATATAGACATTATATTCAAAGTTTGTACATACCTCCACTAGCAACCCAAAGCAAGCTAAAAACAACCTTCAATCCAATCTTTCTAATTTGCCCTTCACCACTTGGATGAAGCAAATCAATCTCCCTCAATGCCTAAACCAAATGTGATAGCAAATAATCATTTAGTATCACATTTAATGGCATTTCCAACATTAAACCACAATTACACATCACTCCTACAAATTTCCAAAAATTTAGCTTTCCCTTACTTCAACATTAGAATTCCATTCAACTATAATTAAATTAGTGTTTTAAGTTTATTTACATTATTAAAAACATATTTTAATACATTTAAATCATTTACATTATAAAAATACACTCTTATACATAAAATCTCAAAAATGGCCTAACCTTCCCCCATTGAAGGTTTTCCATTCCAACACAATCCATTACTCATTCCAAACTTATATTCATCACTTTTAACACTAAACAGCATGCTTAAACAAATAAAATCACACAATTCAACCACTTTGGAAAATCACTTTTACAAAACCCTAAATCTCCACTTCCATTCTCAAACTCCAACCCAACACCACCAAATCCAATATTTGACTTTAAAATACTTGTTTATAAATCAAAACAACTCATTTGGAATCAATTTGCACAATTAAAGTTCATGTTTTCAAAACCCCAAAAATCCATAACCCTAAATTCTCTTTCTTCACCATTCTTTAACCAAACTCCATCATATCTTCAATATAACCTTAGAATCATTGTTAACTACCCAAAATAACATCATACACACCAATTCCAACAATTATAACATACTGCATAAAAATTCAAATTCTCACATAATCTAAATTTCCAAGGAATTCAAAGAAAAGAGATGGAAACTTACTAATTTTGGTGGAAATCACCAAAAATCCACTTGAAACTTGTTAATTCCTTCAATTTATGGAGTATGGAAGAAGCAAAATCCTTGGTCTTCAAACTTCCATGGAAGCCACGTTCTTGAGAAGAAGAAGAAGAAGAAGAAGACTTTTAAATATTCTTTCCTTTTCATCTTTTTTGTTAACCACATATATATATTAAAATAATTTAATCTTTAATTATTTAATTTTTTTTAATAAATTAAAAGTCCTAATTTCTCTCTTCCATTCAAAATTAATTTATTTTTGAATTATTTTATTAATTTTGAATTTATAAGATTTAATTACCAAAATACCCTTTTCTTTTAAAAAGTGTTGACTTTTATATATGTTATGTATGTTTTGCATATATATCATATATTTATTCCACTTTTTCATTTAAAATTCCTTCATTTTTCATTTAAAACTATTAATTTAATTTATCCTTTTAAATTATAATTTATTTTATCAAATTTTTTAAAAATTAGAAATTTTCAAAAAAAATTTGGATGTTACAAATGATGTGTTAGGGAATGATAAAAAGGAAATTAAGAATGAACCCAAGAGGGAGAATAGAAATTATGTAATTTGTAAAATAATGATTTGGATGATTTATTACCATACTGGATAATTTCGAGGACGAAATTATTTAAGGGGGAGAAAATTATAACATCCGTGATTTTGGAGATATAAAATTTTATATACTCAATATATATATCTAGAGTATATATAACATATACATATGGTATATTAATTGTATATGTTGGATTAATACATTACATACTTAATATTTAATACACATATAAGGTACATTTGATGTGTATATAAGATACAAATTACTTGTGCATATGTGTAATATCCCAAATTTTTGAAAAGTTCTAATTTTTGAAAATTTGATAAAATAAATTATAATTTAAATGGATAAATTAAATTGATGGTTTTAAATGAAAAATGAAGGAGTTTTAAATGAAAAAGTGGAACATATATGTGATATATATGTAAAATATATACAACATATAAAAGTCAATACTTTTTAAAAGAAAAGTCAAAGTAAAAGGGTATTTTGGTAATTAAATCTTAGATCAAATTAATAAAATAATTCAAAAATAAATTATTTTTGAATGGAAGAGGGAATTTAAAAATTTTAATTTATTAAATAATTAATTAAATAATTAATTATTAAATTATTTTAATATATATATATATGGTTAAGAAAAAAGATGAAAAGGAAAAGAAATATTAAAAAAAAGTCTTCTTCTTCTTCTTCTTCCTTTAGGACGTTTCCCAAGGGAGTTTGGAGCATGAATTTGATTCTTCCATACTCCATAAATTGAAGGATTTAACAAGTTTCAAGTGGATTTTTGGTGATTTCATCCAAAACTAGTAAGTTTCCAACTCTTTTCTTTGAATTCCTTGAAAAATTGTAATATGTGAGAATTTGGATTTTGGTGTAGTATATTATAATTGTTGGAATTGGTGTGTATGATGTTATTTTGGGTAGTTAACAATGATTCTAAGGTTAGATTGAAGAGATGATGGAGTTTGGTTAAAGAATGGTGAAGAGAGAGAATTTAGGGTTATGGAACTTTTGGGTTTGGGGAAACATGAGCTTTAATTGTGCAAATTGATTCCAAATGAGTTTTTTGATACATAAACAAGTATTTTAAAGTCAAATTTTAGATTTGATTGTGTTTGGTTAGAGCTTGAGAATGGAAGTGGACATTTAGGGTTTTGGAAAAGTAATTTTTTAAAGTGGTTGAATTGTTTGATTTTATTTGTTTAAGCATGTTGTTTAGTGTTAAAAGTGATGAATATAAACTTGAAATTATTAATGGATTGTGTTGGAATGGAAAACCATCCATGGGGGAAGGTTATGCCATTTTATGGTTTTGTATATAAGAGTGTATTTTTTTTAATGTAAATTGTTCAAATGTATTAAAACATGTTTCTAATGATATTAATAAACTTAAAACACTAATTTAAATGGCTTGATATGGTTTTTCAAAGTTAAAGTGAGGCGAAGCTTAATTTTGGGATTTGGTTTAGAGTGATGTTTAATTATGATTTGATGTTGAGAATACCTTAGAATCTGATATTAAATGATTATGTATGATCACATTTGGTATAGGCATTGAGGGAGGTTGATTTGCTTCATTCAAGTGGTGAAGGGCAAGTTGGAAGGATAGGATTGGAGGTTGTGTTAAGCTTGCTTTGGGTTGCTAGTGGAGGTATGTACAAACTTTGAATATATTGTTTATAATTGCATGACATTTGGGCTTAACACATTTTGGTTGAAAAATGTGTTAAGTTACTTGGTTCATTGATTGTGTATGAATAATGTGCTATGACATTTGTAATGTCATATATGTATTAAATGCATTGTGAAAAGCCATTGATAATGGCTAAATTGTGTAGAATGTAAAATATGTATATTATGTGAAAATACCCAAAGCAATTGGGTAATGTGTTGTGAATGCAAAAATGAGATATGTGGAATAATGAAATGAATTAATATTGATAAAAATGAGAAAAATGAGAAAAATGAGAAAGATGTGAAAAATGAGAAAAATGAGAAAAAAATGTGAAAATAAGGCAATGTGCCTAGATTGAATATGTGACAATGAGAAAGGAATTGATAATGAGAAAAATGAATAAATGAAAAAAAAAGGTGAGAAAAAGATGATATAATAAGGCAATGTGCCTAGTTTGATCATGGGCAAAAGAGAAAAGTTTTGATAAAGGAATTATGAAAGAATTTGATAATGAGAAATATGAATAAATTGTGTGCCTAGTATGTTATTCAATTTTCAGAGTTCTGGGTTTGGCAGCATGCCTATGATTGCCTGCTGGCTAAATGCTGGAATGGTGAAAAGACTGGGTCGTAAACCAGGCCAGCTGATAAATATGATGTTTTTGGGGTGAAAAGACTGAGTCGTGAGCCTCAAAAACTGTAGCAGTCTAGCCGGGTTGAGGACAAAGATACTGGGGCCTAAGGGTCTAGCCGGGTTGAGGTCCAAGAGACTGGGGCTGTTACATTATCCATGGATATATATATTGCCTACGGGCTAGACACATGGTGTCATTATGGACCAAAGCAGTAACTCTGAAATTTGAATAGCATATTAGATCCTTTTGTTGCCCATGCTTGTCTTTGCTTTAATGTGAATTATGAATTGTGATACAATTGAGCAATATAATGTTATGAGTTGTGAGTATGAAATATTTGAAAAATATAATAAAGTGAAATGATGTGACCTCTATATGCATTGTGTATTGGCATTACTTTACATTTTTATTATTATCAAAGTTTGTACCACTAGGCTTCGGCTTAGCGCGATTGTAATTCGTAGCGCAGGTGTCATGGACGTTTTGGTAGAGCCGGAGAGTTTTACTAGACCTAGTTGGATCTAGGTTTGTATTTATTGAGCTTGAAGAGTTTTTTTGGATACATCAAGATCAGAGCCAGTTGTCAGCATGTACATTTTTGATATTATGTATGTTATGATATGTTTTTGAAGCATATATTGTAAATTGTAAAGAATGATTTGAATAATTTTGTTTAAGATTTGATTTTATATATAATGTTGATATATATATACCTATATATAAGTATTTTGAGAAAATATGGAGAAATTGAGAAGTATTGGTGAATTGGTGAATTGATTTTATTTGGAGTGTTTGTTTTATGCAGGTTGTGTTTTGTTGAATTTTAGAAACGTTTAAATTACAAACAAAACTCTGGCAAATTTTTTCCAAGAGATTTTCATATAAAATATTTATTTTGGATTCCTATAACAAGCAAAGAATATTTATATACTATTTATTTTATATATTAGTATTTGAAATCTTAAAACAGAAATGTAAAAATTATTATTAAATTGGTCTGTGACATTTTTATACCATATATGCGTATTTTACATATGCTGAAAATATGTATGGTACGTATATAGGGTATAAGGGTGTTACATGGAGAGTCTCTTTTTCTAGGTATATGGTCAACAAAATATCAACATGGGATATTCTGTTTTCAAAAAATTCACTCGAATGATTTTAACCAATAGTTATATTTTCAAACATAGAAGTCAGTCCATGATAATTCCCATTAATTAGGCTTTAATCCATTGAATCAACTAAAAATAGCTTTTATGCTTTGTTGGATTAAAACAAAATTAAGAGGTTTATCATAAATATATTTTTCATTTGGAAAAACAACTAATGATTCATGCCAACAACAAGCCTATGATTAATTGTTCTTGGTATAAATTAGGCCCACAATTGATTTTTTTGGTATTCCATAATTAACCTAAATAGTTTGTAAGCTCATTTAAAAAGATGGTTGGGGAAAATAATTTTTGTTTCAAAGCCCATTGTTTATTTAAAAATGAATTTTGGGCTTTGTATTTGGGTCATTAGGTAGAAAAGAATTTTTGACCCATTTTAGAAAAGTTTTTTGTCCAAAGACCATCTTGAAAATTTTGAAAATACTTTTGGTCTTTTGGATTTAAAGGAAAATTTTATTTTGAGCTTACAATATAATTAGGTCATATTAGAAAAAGAACAAACCAAATAGGCCATGGTTAAAACCAAGATATATCAATCATAGTCAAACAACAAGCATTTGGGTAAAAACCTAAGAAAAGTAACTAGGCCAATTACATAAGTTATAGTCTTTTGAGTTGAAAGGTTTAGGCTCCCATAGCAAGTATATACCAAAAGGTATAAGCCTAAGAGTGGTTATGCCATGCTCGATCTCCATACCTTAAGTGAAAGTATGGTATCTCTCACATAATGTAACACGGGTTACACGGGCGTCCTAACTCATGCACACAATGCAATCTAAATGATGCAATGGACAATATTATAATAAGAAAGAATAAAATAATATAAAGACCAACGGTATCAACTTCTCTTATTCCAGTGGAGTTGCCATTGTGAGCGTGGATTTTTGCCCCCACTTCCATGTAGAATTGTTCTTATGATATCGGCATGGTTATGCTCAGGGCTTTAGAGAACACGGGCCTAAACCCAAAAGAAATGAAGTCGCCACCCGAAAGGGCTGGAAAAATAGAAAAGGGTGGATGAATCAATTCCTAAGGAATCCCCAACCCCCTAATGGGTTCGAAAAGTTGGGTATGTATGGGGAATGTGAGAATGACCCAGCACCCCTATAATGCCCTGTTCATTGAAACCGGCCTCCTTTTTAGGTCTAAATATTATTAAATTCTAAACTTATTAAAATATCATCTGTATTATATGCAATTATCAAAATAAATAATCATCCATCACTTTTATTAAAATAAAATAATCCAAATAGGCACCCATCTAAGGATGGAGACATGGCTTTACAACAATTATATAATGTCCTAAAACTAAATAGAGTAGGACATTCACCATTTGGTGAAAACATGCCCTTTACATTAATCCAAAATCCATACTAAATTAAATTACATTGAACTTAACTAATGAGGTACCCACGAAGTGGAAACATACCTCTTACATTTTTAAAAGTTAAAAAATTAACCAAATTAAATCACTCAACCATTCACCATGAGCAAAATAAAATAAATTATCCATAACACATAAAACATTAATAAATCATTCATCATATACATGAAATAATTGCTTCTAGGTTTAAATATTTAAACTAAGCATCAAATATACAAATTTAGGGTTTACATCTTAAATTAGAATTTTTAGGATAAAATTAGGGTTTTGGGGTTTTAGAAATAGATTAGGGTTTTAATTTTAGAAATTAGGGTTTTAGAATTTTAGAGGTTTAGGATTTTTAGGAATTGAGAAAACAAATTAGGGTTTGGAAATTAGAAAACTATTTAGGGTTTTGGAAATTGGAAAAATATTTAGGGTTTTGGAAATTAGGAAGATATTTAGAGTTTTGGAAACTGTAAAACTAGTTTTGGAAATTTGGAAAACAATTTAGGGTTTTGGAAGCTATAAAACTATTTACGGTTTGGAAATTTTGGAAAAATAGATTAGGGTTTGGAAAAATCTTAGCTACTATAAAAACCTTTCAAGCTATTTTAGCAATTGATTTTTGATATTTAGAGGACGTACCTTCATTTGTTGATTCCAGTAATTATTAAACGTTGATCAAAACTTTTGGTTGAACCAATCTTGAACTTCTTGGTTGAATAAAATCAAGCCAGCAGCTACTATCTTGTTTGATAATCTCTCTCTATGTTGGATGGCTTCTTGTTTCTATTTGATAATCTTTTTAGTTTTTTCGTTGCTCTATATTAATTCAAGTGTTACCCTGTGCTAATGTTGTGTTGCTCTGTGCTAATGTTGTGTTGCCCTCGTTTTTGTTCTTTTTAATCATGTATTTATAAAAGAATAAATTAGGTTAGAACCTTATAACCGAGCCTTTAACTTCCTATTTAAAAATGATTTTCTAAGGCATATCAAATTAGATTGTTTTTAATTTGAGAGAAACTATGAAGATGTCGGATTAAAACCAATTCAATCCAAGGCAAACCAAGACCATGTCGAACTAAAACAATTTTAATCTGACATGGAATCAAAGTTCATATAGAATTGGCAATCCTAATTCGATATGGAGTCCCCCTAATTGGTCCCCATATCGAATTGGGTCCCATATTGAATTGGGGAAGCCCCAATTCGACATGGGTACACCCATATTGAATTTGTAGTGCAATTAATAGCCCATATCGAATTAAACCCAACCAAACCTCCAAAACAAACTTATTTAGAGTTTTAAAGGTTGAACTAGCTTATTTTAGGCCTCATGGAATTATACCAGTCTAATTAAAAGCATAAAATAGGTTTAAGCTTACTAAGAATGGACCAATTATGACTTAGGCCTTTCTTTAATTAGTATCAGACTAGCTAGGACCAAAATCAAGGGTATTCAGCCCTAATTAAGAAGTTGGAAATTTAAGGCAGAATGTGACACACTCAATGACCTGGTTGTGTCCCTTAGTTGTGTTCCATCCCAGAAGAATAAAAGCAATTGTGATTTCAGGCAGTATTAGACACTGTCTGGAGTCTTGGCTGTGTCCAAAGAGAAGCTGGGTGGCACAACCAAGACATGTCTATCTTGGCCATGTCCTACCCCTAAAAAACAAGAGTAGATAAGACAGAAGTATACACGGCCAGAAGATAGAGCCGTGTCACAGGTCGTGTCACACCACACGGCCAAGACCATACTAACTTGGTCATGTTCCACCTCAAGAAAAGAAGAAAGAATAACAAGTAGTGTTAGACATATGCAGACGCCTTGGCCGTGTCTAAAGAAAGATTAAAGAGACATGACCAAGACTAGTCTAACTTAGTTATGTCTATGAGAGATTCCTTTTTATTCTTAAGACATTTTTTGGGACAAAGACACAAGGAATGTCTTCTAAAGTTAAAAATGAGAGATATTTTGTGAAAAGAAAGTTTTAAAATAAAAAAGGAGAAAACAAATGAAAGTGGAATGTGCTGGTATGAGGCAGGATAGCATGTTTTAATTCAAAACAAAATTTAATGGGGACTCTCAAGTATGGGTAAAAGGTGATTATTGAGGGAGCCATGAGAGATATATATGCATGATTTCTTAAGGAGTGGGGGGAGCTTTTGGATATTCATTCATCCATTTCCAGAGTAAAGAATTAATTGGCAAAGTTTGAAGGAGGCTTAGAGGTTCTTCATCAAATCCAAGTGAAGGCGGAGGAAGAACAAAAAGTTCCTACTCTAGTCATCTTCATAATGGGTTTTTCTATTCTCTCAATTAATTCATTTTCTAGATTTTGTTGTTTATGTGCATTAATATTTCAATGAAGATTTGTAATTTGAGTTCTATTGAAGTAATTTTTTATATTTTTATGATAAGGAACTACATTGTTTATGCCTAGGATTTGCAATAAATTTAATTGGATGTTTTAATTCAATACTTTCCATTGATATGCCTTATTTTCAGTTGCTTGCAATGAAATAAATGATAGATATTGAGTGAAAAACCGAGAGGTGATACTTGATGTTGAATCCTTGCATTCAACTAACCTAAGAATCTTAATTCACAAGATTTGAAATAATTGGTTTTTATTAATTCATGAATGTGAGAACTAATGAATTAATAATTGCTAATTAGTCTTAAGAAACAAATTAAGTTGCAAGGCTATGTCAATGGATATTTGAGGATTAAACTTTGATTACATCGACTTGTAAATCCTAGGTATTCTCTTGAAAGCTTAATATTAATTCTTGCAAATCCCATCGTTTTATCTTGTTTATAATTTTAAATTTCTTAAATCTTCAATATCACCAATTCAATCTTTAATTCCTTTTTCTTTCATTTTAATCAAATTATTACAAATAAATAACTTCCTTATGAGATGACCTTGGTGTGACCACCGTTAATATAATAAACTCGTATACTTACAAGAGTCGCTTTTCTAATAGTGTTAGGTAAAGCACAATAAGTTTTTAGCATCGTTGCCAGGGAAGACTTTTTTAATAGTAGTTTGACTCTTTTATTTAATTGTTTAAGTGTTTCTTTTTAATTGTTCAGGTGATTTATGCAAGGAAGAAGGTCCTAAGGTAATGAACTTTTTCCTTTTATAGATAATATTCATAAACTTCCTAGAATTAGGGGAGTGGATCCTTTGGGATAAGGAGGAGAAGACGTTGGAGAGCAATTCAAAGAAGAAACAGAAGTAGAAATGGTTGAAGCAGAAGAACCACCCATGATAGAGTTTGCCAGACCAATTATTGGGATAACCACATTTTGCATATAGTTGAGCAATGCAGCAAGAAACTATGAGTTGAAGAATACTCATTATAGCATACTGCCATCTTTTCATGGAATGCCGAATGAAGATGCTCTCAACTTCATTCATGATTTTTATTCAACTTTGCACACGTTGCCTTTGCAAATATTGACAGAGGATGAGCTTAAGATGCGGTGTTTCCCTTATACTTTGAAGGATAAGGCAAAGGCATGATTGATGACTCTTCTGGAAAATTCATTGACTACATGGATGGAAGTTTTCAACAAGTTCATGACCAAATTCTAATCACATTAGAAGACAAAGGAACTTTGGGAAAATATCGCAACCTTCACTCAAATTAATGGTGAACCATTTCACGAGGCATGGGATCGCTTTAAATATGTGTTGTTCCAATGCCCTCATCATCATTATCCACAACAGCTGCTTAATCAATTCTTTTGTGACAGGCTCACGCAACAAAGCCAAAATTCAGTAGATAATGCAGCAGGAGGTGCAATGGGTGAGAGAATGGCTGCTAAAACTGTGAGATTGTTTGAGATGTTAGGAGCAAATTCACAGCAGAAAAGCATTGGGGAAAGGCATAAAGGAATTCATGAGGTAAATTCAAATTCTGATATGGCAAGACAAATAACATAATTGACATGTCAAGTCAAATTATTAAATGCAAGAAGAAATTTACCTATATCAAATCAAGAAACATGTGCATCATGTGGTGTTGTAAGCCATAGTGCAAATATGTGTTCTTCAAACTTTGATCAATTTCAAGAAGGGCAAGAGCAAGTATATGTCTTTAAGGGTTTCCAACAAAGGGGTAGGAATGACCCATATTCCAATTCTTATAATCCCGGCTAGAGAAGCCATCCAAATTTTTCTTGGAAAAATCAACAAGTTCCACCTCAACAATCCTTTCAGCCTAACCAAAGAGGTCCTCACTTTCAAGGACAATCTTCAAATTAAGATCACTTGAAGAAACCCACATTGGAAGACAATTTGAATGCTTTTATTCAAGCTAGCACACAAAATCAAGAATTGAACAAAAAAAAAGGTTTGATTATGTAGAGGCATCATTGAAAAAGGTTGTAACTCAAGTTGGGTAATTGGAAAACCAACTTCAAGTGCACCAAAAAGGAAAATTTTCAAGTCAACTAGAGCAAGCCAAAGCAATCATAGTTTTGAGGAGTGGAAAGGTAATTGATAACAAAGTTGGCGATTTATTGGATGCATGTACAAATCAAGAAGGAAATGGCGAGGAGAAACAAGCCAATCTAGAGCAACCAAGTAAATCAAAGGAAAAGGAGAACGAGGAGGCATCAACTTAACCAGACTTGCATAAATCTTCTAACCCTTACAGACCATCAATCCCTTTCCCAAGTAGGTTGAAAAATGAGAAGGGAGATAACTAATTTTTTGAAATTTATGACATGCTCTCCAAGGTAAGTATTAATCTTCCCTTACTTGAGGTAATTAAGAATATGTCAGCTTATGCCAAATTTTTCAAAGAATTAAATACTAAAAAGATAAGGTATGAGCTAAATGAAAAGGTGATAGTTTTAGAGGTAGCAAGTGTTGTTTTACAACATAAGTTGCCTCCTAAGCTAAAGGACCCTGGAAGTTTTATCATTAATATTTCTATGAGGAATGAGGAATGGGAAAGAAATGATTGGCATAAGTGACTTGGAAGCAAGTATAAACTTGATGCCATATTCAATTTATTTATAGTTAGAACTTGGAGAACTTAAACCAATCAAAATGGTTTTGCAATTGGCGGATATAATTCTTAGATTTTCTAAGGGAATTATAAAGGATGCCTTAGTTCAATTTGGGGATTTAATTGTTCCTCTTGATTTTATAGTCTTGAATATGGGGGAAGAGATTTCTAGGGAAGTTGAACACACAATTTTATCAGGGAGACCTTTTATGGCTACAACCACCACTCTGATAGATGTTAAAAATGGGAAATTAACCATGACTGTCTTAAGACAAACTATAGTATTTTCAATTTTTAATACTTCCCCTATTCCCACTACTGTTATGTATGAAAACTACTCTTTTATTGATTATGATGATCTTACTATTCAAGAAGTTTTCTTATAGGAAAGTAGTAATGACAAGCTTGAGATGGCCTTAACGTTGGGTGAACAAGTTGAAATTTTGATTTAGGAATTGAGGAGTGCAAGTCCATGCTAGATGATAAGAATAATGAGAGGGGGCTTGAGATTGAGGAAAAGGAGATTCAAACGAAATTGGTTGATATGAAGGAACTCCCAAAGCATTTAAAGTATGTTTTTCTTGGGGAAAATAATACATAACCAGTGATCATTTCTTCAAATCTCGGTAGTGATGAAGAGGAGAAAGTTGTGAGAGTATTACAGAAACTTAAGAAAGCCATAGGCTAGGGATTGAGTGACATTAAGGGTATTAGTCCTCCCATGTGTATGCATAAAATAATTTTAGAGGAAGTAGCTAAACCAGTAAGGGAAGCTCAAAGGAGGCTCAATCCAAATATGAGTAAAATAGTCAAGAAGGAGGTTCTTAAACTCCTTGATGAGGCGGTAATCTAACCCATAGCTGATAGTAAATGGATTAGCCCTATGCATGTGGCACTAAAGAAAGCAAGTTTAACCATGGTTCAAAATGAAAAAGGGGAGTTGGTACCAACATGAACACAAACTGGGTGGCAAATATGCATAGACTATAGGAAGATAAATAGTGTCACCAAGAAAGATCATTTTTCTTTACCATTTATTGATCAAATTCTTGATAGACTATCTGGACATGCATTTTACTATTTTCTTGATGGTCTTTCAGGTTACTACCATGTTCCTATAGCACCGAAGGATCAACCCAAGACAACTTTCACATGTCCTTTTAGAACATTTGCTTTTAGGAGGATACCATTTGGGCTTTGTAAATGCACCATGTATCTTTCAAAGATGTATGATATCCATCTTTTCTGATATGTTGGATAAGTTCATAGAGGTGTTCATGGATGATTTTTCTATTTTTGGCACTTCATTTGATGATTGTTTACATAAATTGACTCTTGTGCTTGAAAGAAGTATTGAATGTAATTTAACGTTGAGTTGGGAAAAGAGTCATTTTATGGTAGACAGTGGTATAGTTTTAGGGTACATTATATCTCAAAAAGGAATTGAGGTGGATAAAGCTAAAGTTGATTTGATTGCTAAGTTACCACCTCCCACAACTGTTAAGGTGATTAGAAGTTTTTTGGGACATGCTGGGCTTTATAGGAGGTTCATAAAGAATTTTTCAAAAATTTCAAGTCCTTTGTGTAATCTGCTTGGAAAAGATGTTCCATTCATTTTTTATGATAAATTCTTAGAAGCATTTAATATTTTGAAAGAAAAATTAACTTCTACCCCTGTGATTGTTGCTCCCAAATGGGATTTACCTTTTAAGATTATGTGTGATGCCTCAAATTATGCTATTGGAGCTATATTGGGTCAAAGAGTAAATAACTTGATATGTGTAATTTATTATGCAAGTTTGTCTTTAAATGATGCATAAGTAAATTGCACAACCATTGAGAGAAAAATGTTGGTTGTGGTATTTACACTTGATAAATTTAGATCTTATTTGATAGGATCTAAAGTCACTATATTTTCGGATCATACAGCCTTGAAATATTTGTTGACCAAACCAAAAGCTAAACCTAGGATCATTAGGTGGGTTCTTATGCTGTAAGAGTTTGATGTAGAAATCAAGGATAGGAAGGGCAGTGAAAATATAGTGGCTGACCATCTTTCTAGGTTACCCTTTAATGATGATGATGAACATATAACCCTTGAGAATGCTTTTGAAAAAAGTTTTGATGAGCACTTGTTTGCCATAACACAAGCACCATGATATACAGATATTGCTAATTATCTTTCTTGTGGTGTTTTGAGAAAGGATTTGAAATTTTAGGAGAACAAGAGGTTTCTACATCCCTGTAAGTATTATTTTTTGGATGAGCCATATTTGTTTAGAATTTTGCGGGATGAGATCATCAGTCGGTGTGTGCCAAAGGAGGAACAATTGCAAGTAATGCAATTTTTCCACATGTATTGTGGAGGACACTTTGGAGGTAAGAAAACCTTCGAGAAGATTCTTCAAAGTGGTTTGTATTGGCCTACTATGTTTAAGGATGCTTATAATTTTTGTATGAGATGTGATAAGTGCCAACGAGTAAGAAACATAAGTAAGAGAAATGAAATGCCTCTCTCTCTACTTTTGTTATGGCTGAAATTTTTGACATATGAGGATTGATTTTATGAGGCCATTTCCTAAATCTTTCAGTTTTGAGTATATCCTTCTTGCTGTAAATTACGTGTCTAAGTGGGTAAAAGTTATTCCCACTAGGACCAATGATCCTAATATTGTTTTGAAATTTTTAAAGGAGTATATTTTGAGTAGGTTTTAAACCCCCTAAGGAAAAATTCAGTGATGGAGGAAGCCATTTTTGTAATAAGTAGTTTGAAAAGCTGATGACCAAGATGGGTATTCGACACAAAGTGGCAACTCCATATCATCCTCAAACATCTGGTCAAGTTGAGATTTCCAACAAGCAACTCAAAGAAATTCTAGAAAAGACAGTGAGCACAACAAGGAAGGATTGGGCAGCCCGTCTTCCAGAAGCACTTTGGGCTTATCAGATAGCTTTCAAAACACCTTTAGGAATGAGTCCATACAGATTAGTCTTTTGCAAGGCATGCCACTTACCACTGGAATTGGAGCACAAAACATATTAGGTGATCAAAGCTACAAATATAGACTTAGATGGGACAAAGGATCAGAGGATGTTGCAAATTTTTTAGCTAGATGAGCTTCGAAATGAAGCCTATGAGAACTCAAAGATCTATAAGGAAAAGACTAAAGCAATGCATGACAAAATGATCTTTAGGAGAACCTTTGAGCTTGAGATGAAAGTCCTTATGTTTAATTCAAGAATAAGATTGTTTCCTGGAAAATTAAAGTCCCGTTGGAGTGGTCTGTTTCATGTTGTTCAAGTATTCCCATATGGAGTTGTTGAACTATTGAATTAGAAAACCCAAGAGACTTTCAAGATGAATGGCCAAAGGGTGAAACCTTATCTGGAGGAGCCATGGGTCGCAAGAGCCATTGAGATTATGGTATTCACTGATGCATGAAGCAACTACATCCAGCTACTATGATGTAAAAGAAGCGCTTGATGGGAGGTAACCCATTGGTTTACATTCTGTATTTTAGATATTTATTTTGGTTTTCTAAAATATTTTCTTTTCTTATTGAGTTGTTAAAATATGAACTTATATGGAATAGGTGTTATGATGGGTTATTTTTATTGTGGTTGAGTTTCAGGAGAAAAAAAATGAAGGAGAAGGATTAAGCAAAATTAGGCAAAAACTACACACCCAGAGATACGAATGAGACTGGAACAACTTAAAAAAATTAAAAAGGGCATTAGCAGACACGGCTAGAAGACATAGCAGTGTCATTGGCAGTGTCTTCAAGCTCAAAAAACATATTGGTTGTGTCTTGCAAAAACAATTAAAGACCACTTTGTTCCAATACTGGACACAGCCACACAACTTGGTTGTGTTCGTGGCCATGTCCCATTCAAACAACCCAAGTGACATGGCCAAGACAAGCATAACTTAGCTGTGTCACCCATTTTAAAGACTTTAAAACCTGATCCTCTCCCTCGCTTCTCTCTCATTCAAACCCTAAAACTCCATTCATTTTCCCTCTCCCTCATTGGTCCTAACACTGCCAAGACACCACCCATCCCCCAAAACTCAAATTTTTGATCAAATTTCTTTATTTTTCTTCATTAAAACTCCATTAAATCTTCTTTCATTCCATTTCCAGTAAGATCAAGATGCCAAGAACCAAGCAAGTTTCACATCCTAAGAGGGAGCAACCACCATCATCTTCTTCATCATCTTCAAGGAGATTGGCCATTCAAGTAAGAGGATTTTACCCTTCAAGTTATGAGAGATGAATCCTTGAATGCCTTAAACATTAGGGAGAATTTTGAATTGTATGTGAAGAACTTGCAGTGGGAGAAATTTATCACTCTTAAACCATTGCAATTTCAAGAGTTAACCCTTGAGTTTGTTTCCTTCATTAAAGTAGAAAGAGATGACTCTAGGCTTTACACTAGGCTAGGGTTTAAATTAAATGGGAAACAACACATGATTACTATTGATCAATTGAATGAAATCTTTGGGTTCTCTCAAGAGGGGTATAGAACTATTCCTAATGATTTCAAGCAATAATTTACATGGGGTAAATTAGGGTTAGGTGGGACATATGTGGCTAAATTGGCTAAAACAACTCAATTGACGAACCATGCATTGAGATACTTGCACTGGTTTATGCACTATAGTTTTTTTTTTGCAAAAAGGAAAGTCCTGGGGTAGTTGAACTTAACGAGCTATATTTCTTGGATTGTGCCATCAATGCTACACTTGTAAGCACTGATTATTGGTTAGCAATATTTTGGATAATGTTGCCCTTAAAAGAGGTGTAATTTGTATCAGTGGATTGGTTACTAGCCTTACCAATTCTCTTGATAGAGATTTTGATCCTAATATTGTAACATACAAAACATTTCTGGAAGTGACATGTTGGATGTTGTCACTCTAGAAAAAATGTGTATGATAACTAAGAGTGGAGGGCCTTATGTGATAGCTTCTAGTGAACCAAGTGCACAGGGGTACAGATAGAAATGACCACGAGTTGATGATGAATCGGATTTTGATTCACTGGATTTAGATGAAGATGCCCTAGTTCTAAATAATTTTGAGTTGAATAGCAAGATAGAAGCCCTAGAAGAAAAAGTTGATAGGAATCATGCTCAGGTGCTTAATCACCTTGAACTCATCAATAGTAACCTTACTAGGATTCTTAGCCTTCACCCCTTAGCTACATCATAGTCACAACCTACACTGCAATAGCTTCGACTAGCTTTAACTTATTAAAAGTTTTATGTATTTAGTTATTAACACTTAATGTTTTGTTATTTTCTGTTTATCTTTATTTTTCTTTTTGAACAATTAATGTTTTTTGTTGGTAAGGATGAAGTAGTGAAACAATGGAATACATCTTTT
This sequence comes from Garcia nutans, assembly GCA_947685225.1. Taxonomy (NCBI): domain Eukaryota; kingdom Viridiplantae; phylum Streptophyta; class Magnoliopsida; order Malpighiales; family Euphorbiaceae; genus Garcia; species Garcia nutans. The sequence continues at coordinate 35,884,102 of CANTUV010000059.1, forward strand.
ACCTAACTTCTTCCCTTTTATATTGTGCACACTCACATTGGGGACGATGTGAATCTTTAAGTGTGGAGTGCAAAGTTTTACTTATAACTTACTTTTGTTTGTTTTTGTTGAGTTTCTTAGTAATATATCATTTTTTAATGTTGAAAAGTTCAATTGTTATAAGATTGTTAATAGGTGACCTTTGAATTTTTGAACATGAAATTGAGAATTATATAAAATTGGTGCTTATTATCAATTTGGATGGATATTCTTTGCATTACCTTTTAAACTTGTGAATAAATTGAGCCTCTTAATTTGGATACCAACTTATTATTCTTTGTGTGTGAGCTTTCTTGATTGATGTATTGTTAGAACTTGCTTTGACATACATTTTGAGACCACATAAAAATGTTCAATTAGGCATCAACATGATTAAGGTATTTAGAAATACCAGTTTAGCTTAAAAGGTCAACCTTTTATATATATCTCTAGTGAGCCAATTTTTTAGCCTATTTTATTTTTTATGTTTCTTTATTTGATATAGTAACTTTAGCCATAAACCATTTCATTCCAATTCTTTTCCTTCCATTAGGATCAAGAGCATTTAAATAGTTTAGCGACTGAAGTTATTGTGGCAAATAAAGTGTAGGGTTGAATTTAGTAGGTTGAAAGTTGCAAATAAACACTTTGTAACTAGTGCATTCCTTATTTAAAGTTATTTTCTTTTCTTTGAATTTTTAAATGAGGAACTAGAAAAACATTTATGTATATCATCATTTCTCTTATGGCTAGGGTTTGAAGGAGCTTGGCTGTGACTTTTGCAAATAAGTCCAAGTTCTCTTGGAAAGGGTATGGTGGCATAAAAAAAGGCTAAGTGAGTCAAGATTGCTTTTGCAGATTGATGAGTTATATTTATATGTGTGGTTACTTTATTCTTTAAGTGCTCTTGAACTTAATGAATAGCTCACATATCCAAATGTCATATCTTTACTTTAAGCCCCATTACAACCAAATGAAAAAGACCATATGATTAATACTCGATTGTAATTAAGTAGTGGAGATTTGATTGATAAGCAAGCTTATAGAGATATTTTGCCATTGAATGGCAAGAGTAAAAACACTACCTTGATCAAACACTTAAGTGATTTAGTGAGAGAGTGGCACCTTTGGTATTCATGGATAGCCATCGAGTTGCATGAGCACTAATTTTATTTGATTTAATGATGATTGTGGATATTATAAGAAGAGAATCCTTAATATTATCATACAATACTTAAGCTTGATTAATGCTTTCTTGCTTTGTTTTGTTTTTAACTTTGCTTAAGGACAAGAAAAGAATTAATTGTGGAGTAATTGTTATGATCAATTGTATATGTATTTTTAGAGCAATTTTATTGGTTTTTTAGTTAATTTTTCCTAAAATGTGTGTTTAAGTTTGCTTAAAGTTTCATGATTTAGGTTGGAGCATGAACATGTGCAAAAATAAAGTAAAAATTCACTTGTTAGAGCTAATTGGAGGAAAGAGCATTGAACATGGCTAAGTTGTCTTTAATGACTTGGTTGTGTTCCTCATCAAGAAGTTGGAAATTTAGGGCAGAATGTGACACATTAAATGACCTGGTCGTATCTCTTGGTCGTGTTCCATCCCAGAAGAATAAAAGTAATTGTGATTTTAGGCAGTATTGGACATGATCTGGAGTCCTGGCCGTGTCCAAAGAGGAGTTGGGTGACACAGCCAAGACATGTCTATCTTGGTCGTGTCCCGCCCTAAAAAAACAAGAGCACATAAGACAGAAGCAAACACGGCAAGAAGACACAGCTGTGTCACAAGCCGTGTCACACCACAAGGCCAAGACTAAACTAACTTGCCTATGTTCCACCTCAAGAAAAGAAGAAAGAAGAACAAACAGTGTTGGACACATGCAGATGCCTTGGTCATGTCTAAAGAATGATTGAAAAGACATGACCAAGACTAGACTAACTTGGTCGTATCTATGAGAGATTTCTTTTTTTTTTATTTTTATGACATTTTATGGGACAAAGACACAAGGAATGTCTTCAAAAGTTAAAAATGTGAGTTATTTTGTGAAAAGAAAGTTTTAAAAATAGAAAAGGAGAAAACAAATGAAAGTGGAACATGCTGGTATAAGGCTGGATAGCATGTTTTAATTCAAAACAAAATTTAATGGGGACTCTTAAGTATAGGTAGAAGGTGATTATTGAAGGAGTCATGAGAGATATATCTACATGATTTCTTAAGGAATAGGTGGAGCTTTTGGATATTCATTCATCCATTTCTAGAGCAAAGAATTAATTGGCAAATTTTGAAGGAGGCTTGGAGGTTCTTCATCAAATCCAAGTGAAGGTCGAGGAAGAACAAGAAGTTCCTACTCTAGTCATCTTCATAAGGGATTTTTTTTATTCTCTCAATTAATTCATTTTCTAGATTTTGTTGTTTATGTACATTAACAATTCAATGAAGATTTGTAATTTGAGTTCTATTGAAGTAATTTTCTATATTATTATGATGAGGAACTAAATTGTTTATGCCTAGGATTTGCAATAGATTTAATTGGATGTTTTAATTCAATATTTTTCATTGATATGCCTTATTATGAGTTGCTTGCAATGAAATGAATGATAGGTTAGTAGATTGACCAGTTATTAATCTTTAGATATTGAGTGAAGAACCGAGAGGTGAAACTTGATGTTGGATCCTTGCATTCAACTACCCTAAGAATGATTTAGAAATATAAGTTCTAGGGTTCACTTAATTCACAAGATTCAAAACAATTGGTTTTTGTTAATTCATGAATATGAGAACTAATGAATTGATAATTGCTAATTAGTCTTAAGAAACAAATTAAGTTACAAGGCTATGTCAATAGATATTTGAGGATTAAACTTGGATTATATCGACTTGTAAATCCTAGCTATTCTCTTGAAAGCTTAATATTAATTCTTGCAAATCCCATCATTTTATATTGTTTATCATTTTAAATTTCTTCAATCTTCAATATTAAAAATTCAATCTTTAATTCCTTTTTCTTTCATTTTAATCAAATTATTACAAATAAACAACTTCCTTGTGAGATGATCTTAGGGAGATTATCGACCTATAATAATCTCGTATACTTGCAAGAGTCGCTTTGTAATAGTGTTAAGTAGAGTGCAATACAATTCCTAGCATATCTTTATAGGACCAGGCAAAAACCTATTCATATTTTTTAAATATTATTTCAAACCTCTCTCCCTCTTAAGGAGTAAGGTCGGATGTTATGCTAGTATTTTTAGAGTTTTCAAATGTTCCCAAATTTAATGATTGAGTATCAACTGAGTTAATATTAAAAATGTTCCTGTAATCACCATACAAATGAATGCAACTGTCTGGAAAAACATCACACAAGTAAGTAAAATCAGACTTTATTGCATTCATTTTAGCAAAAGAAAACACCATCATATTCATAAAGAACAAAAAAATCAAAATCAATGTTCTCATGATCACATATTACAAGATTTTCAAATTGTTCTTCTACGAGAGCAACAATCTCCTCTGGAGTCTTCTAGATTCTTGGATCAGTTTCCTTCTTCTCCTCTTGGCTAGCTTTCTAATCAATTAGCGAGATGAGCTTCTTTTCACCTGTTCAGCAAGCTCGGTGACATCAATAAGATCTCAAAACCTAGAATCATCTTTCCCATGAATATGATAGTCTCTGGCTTCCTTTGTAGCGGTCCCAATTTTAGAGCTTTAACAAATATCTTCTCTAGTAAAGGGAATTTCATCTTCTTATCTCCCTTTAGTAGAATATTTCCATCTTTTCCTTCATAGCTTAGTCCCTTTCTATATACTTGAGTTTTGACATTTGGAAGCTCTGTCACTCATGTCTTTCCCTTCCCAAGTTTGGTTCCCAATAAATAATTCATCTGCTTCATCATGGTCAAAACCTTAGAGCCTACTATCACATCTTTAAAGATACCAGCCACTTAAAAACCATTGAGAGACCTTTCTATCATAAGAGCATTAACCACTTCATTGTCCTCCTCCTCAATCACCACCATCTTATTCTTATTTGGAAACTTGATCTTTTGATGGAGCATTGAAGGAACTCCACCAAGGGAGTGAAACCATGGGCGCCAAATAGTAATGCAAAGGTAACTGGCATATCTAAAACCATAAACTCTATCAGAGATTCAATAAGATCCATATTTACCATGGCTTTGAAAGTTCCTTCAGCTTACCTCTTAGTATTATCATAAGCCCGGATTGTCACCTCAGTTGGACTTAGGTCTCATGTAGATATGAACAGTTTTGGTAGAATTTTGAGTGGGCATACATTTATAATAGATCCATCAACCATGGCACATAGGGTTCCTTTTTCTTCAACCTCTACCTTAATGAAAAGTGGATGGATGTGGTGTCTTCCATCTTCTAGTAAGTCAGCATCGGAAAAAGATACCATCCTAACCCCAACTCTATTTTCCTTCTGATTACCTTTGCCTTCCTTCTCTTCATCAACATTCTTTGCCTCCATACAATTAACTAACTCCTTTGGAGTTACAACGTTGAAAATCTGCATGCTTGCCATGTCATTGGCCATAGTCTCACGATGCCTTTTAGATGTCACCTGTAAATCCAAGATACTGATACTTGCTTGGATCCTCTTTAGTTGCGTAAGGACGACATCATTATCTTCTTCTTTTCTTTAGACCTCAGCCTCTCTCCCCTTGTCAGCCTCTCTTTCTTTTAGAGGAGCCCTACCATAAGGCTTGCCAGAGTAAGTATTCTTTACTTCTTCTTCCTCGGGTTTAGACCAAGCCCACTCTTCTTCCATAGATTCCAATTCCTCATCACTATCAGTGGAATCCTAAGATTCATTCATAACACAAATGGTCAATGTCTTCTCACCCATAGTTGGATCTTGCTGAGCAAAACTTCCACTTTGTAGTTTCTTCGTCTACGTTTTAAAAGATGACAAGACAAACTATTTTTTAAATCCTTCCCCTATCATAAAAGTTGTTGGAGGAGGTACTCTTCTAAACTTAGGTAAAGGATTATTCTTTACGCAGGGTTTATTGGGCTCAGACAATTTACCACTGTCAATCATATCTTGAATCTCAAGTCTTAACCTAACACACTTGTCTATTTTGTGCCCCTATGTTTGATGAAATTGACAGAATGCCTTGGTGTCAAAGTTTGGTGGTAGTAGGCTTGGCAGAGGTCGAGGGGCCAATGGTTGTAATAGTCTTTTCTTTTGTAACTTATTGAAAACCTAGAATAGAGGTCTTCCCAAATCTAAAAATTATTTTTTATTCACTTGACCAGTAGTTGCATTGACTTTCACCGCTTTCTGTGTACTCTGACCACTAGATTGATAATTTTCCCTCTCATTCCTTCTTTCAGAAAAATGATTCTTCACTTGTTCCCACTATTCCATTTGCAAGTCATCTTAGAGAAGATCTTTAAAATCTCTGATAAGAGTATGAGACAACCTTTCACGGATGTTAGGCAAGACACCTCTCACTATCATTCTAATCTAGTTAGACTCATCAGGCCTCTTTTTAAGAAGAGTAGCCTTGTTCCTCCACCTTTTTACATAATCAATAAAATTCTCTTTTTACTTTTGTCTAGTAGTTTCTACCTCCATCAGGGTCACCTCCAGCTCAGTATTGTACCCATCTTACTAAATGAAGGCTCTGTACAATAAATTCCAATCTTTCTAGGTGTTTGTCTCTAAGGTATTAAATCAGTTTTATACAATAGGATCCAAAGAAAGCATGAACTACCTTAGGATTCGAGCCCCAGTAGCTCTAGCAGGCTGCATGGTAGTGATGTACAGCTTAACATGCAAGTGGGGATTTCTTGTTCCATCAAACTTTACAAAATGAGGCATCTTGAATTTGTAGGGGATTCCATCATCATCCTCAAACAACTTGTCCACCTTCATCATCTCTTCTATCTTCAGCTTCTTTTCAAACTTCTTTTCAAAGTCAGCTATCAGTTTTTCAACATCAGTAGATTCAGTCTTCTCTATAGCCTTCCTTTCTTTCTTCTTTTCCTATTGGTCTTGGAGGTATGCATCCCAGTCATTATCATCAATCACCACCTTTTCTTCATTAAAGGTCACCTCAGCTACCTTAGCCTTTCCTTTGTCCTTCTGCCTCTTAGAACTAGCAGATGCCTCAATGGTGTTTTCCAACAGTGTAGTTAACTGACTTCTCATAGCCTCAGCCAAGGTCTCCTTCAATTCTTCCATCTTGGATGTAAGGGCTTGATTCACCAAGTTCTAAACTTATTCTTGATCCATTGCTTTTTGTGAGAATTTGGACTGAACCCTCACTAAATTCTAAATCACTAACGTAGGTTAGGTTGTCGTACGCTCTTGAACTGCTATACTCTAGGTCTGTGAGCCAAAAAAGATCAATGCGATGTAATGTATGTATGCATGTGTAGCAAACAAACAAATAAAGTTAGGATGCTCCTTCCAACCTTATATCTCCCACACACTAGTGGTAAGTCCCTTTTCCTAAGTGTTATCGTCAATAAAAATATCAACAAGGGATATTTCATTTTTGAAAGAATCACTTAGACGAAATAACCAATAGTTGTGTTTTCAAATACAGAAGTCAGTCTATGATAATTCCTACAAATTAAGCCTTAATCCTTTGGGTCTACTGAGCAGCATTTATGCCATATTGTGGATTAAAACTAAATTAATAAGTTGATTATAAATAGGCTTCTCATTTGGAAAAGCAACTAATGATCCATACTACAAACAAGCCCATAACTAATAAGTCTTAGTATAAATAAGGTCAACAATTGATTTTAATATTTCATAATTGACCCAACTACTTAGAAGCCCATGTCAAAAATTTTGACCTAGTGTAAAAAGAGTTTTAGTTTTAAAGCCAAATGAAAGTTTGATTTGGGCCGAAAGATAAATTTTTGGATCCTTCTTTAAAAACATTTTAAAGCCCATTGCAAAACGTTTATCAATTTTTAGGCTTCGTGCTTGGGTCATAAGGTAGAAAATGATTTTTGACCCATCTTTTAAAATAGCTTTGATCTTTTATCTAAAATCCATCTTGAACAACTTTGGTCTTTTAGGTTTACAAGAATAATTTTTGAGCCATAAAATGATTTTGGGCTTACACCATAATTAGGTCTTATTAGGAAAAGACTAACCAAATGGGCTATAACTCAAACTAGGACATGTTAACCATAGTTAAACAACAAGCAATTAGGGTAAACCCTAAGGAAAATTACTAGACCAACTGCATGTGTAAAAGGCTTAAGGGTAAAAGTCTTTAGGGTAAAAGGCTTAAGTTCCCAAAGCAAGTATATACGAAAAGGTACAAGGCTATGAGCGGTTATGCGGTACTCGATCTCTATATCTTGAATGAAAGTATGATATCAATTACACACACATAACATAGATTCCACAGAGCATCTTTACATACACACACAATACAATTCTAAGTGATGCAATGAATAATATCATAATAATAACAAATAAAATAATATAAAAACCAACGTAATTAACTTTTTTTATCCTCAGTGGAGTAGCCACTGTGAGCGGAGATTTTCACCTCTACTCTCGATGGAATGGTTCTTGCGACTTTCGACACTGTTAGGCTCTGGGCATTAGAGAACATTGGCCTAACCTAGAGAAATAGGAGTCGCCACCTAGACGGGCTGGGAAGAAAGTAGAAAGAATATATGACTCGATTCCTAAGGAATCTCTAACCTCTATTGGGTTCAGAAAGTTGGGTATGCATGGGAAGGTAAGAAGTGGCCCAGTACCCTCACAATGCCCTACTCATTGAAACCGACATCCTTTTCAAGTCTAAATATTATTAAAATTTTAAAATATTATGGCATTATTCATATTACAATCAATTAAAAGTAAATAAAATAAGGAACAATCATATCATAAATCATGCAATAAAATAGGCACCCAGACAAGATGGAAACATGTCTTTACAATGTCTGGAGTCTAAAATATAAATAAAATAAGATGGGACACCCACAAAAGAGTGAAAATGTGTTCCTTACAGTATTTTTCAAAAATAAATTAAATAAAAAAATAATTTAAATAAATATCCACAAGGTGAAAACATGCCTTTTACAAGTACTTTAAGATCCATATAACAAACAAACACGATCAACCATTCACAATAAACAATCAATTTAAACATACAATTAATCACCATATAAATAATCACAAAATTAGGGTTGGATTAATAAAACTAGGGTTTTAAGTATCAAATTAGGGTTTGGTTATAAAATTAGGGTTTTAACATGTAATTAGGGTTTAAGTGAGTGAAATTGCAAAATTAGGTTTTAACACTAAAACTAGGGTTTTATGGATGAAATTAGGGTTTAATGTGATAAACCAATATAATAAAATAGAGCAAAGTGAATCTATAAAGTTAAATAGAGATGATAATTCATTGATTTAGATAAATCTTATTATTAGAGAGAGGAGTGCTACAGAGAGTGACTGTTCAACAATCTTTCTTCCATTGATTAGAAAATATTTATTATAATATCTTTCTTAATAAATGAACCTATAATAAATATTTTCTAACCAATGGGAGGGAGATTGTTGAACAATCACTCTCCAAAGTGACTGTAATTATCATTTCTCTACTGGAGATCATGCATTCGCTGTAGGTTCCACCAAATAATAATCACTGAGCCAAGCCTTGATAGATGAGCCACACAATTCTTTTATCTTGAATGGTTTTTAGTGGGTCTAGATCAATGGATTTTTGGTCGAGTGATATTGCACAAGGGTTTCTTGCTTTCTGTCCCTCTTGTATTATGTGTGTTTAGGGTTGCTCTCTATTTCTTTTGGTTTTTTGCTTTTTTTTTTCTCTTTTTGTTAATTGCTAAAAGCTAATTTTTTCTCTCGCCCCTCCTTTTATATTGTTTAATTAGGGTTAACCTGATTAGAAGACCCAATCTCGTTAGAAAATTATCTACTTATCTAAATAGAGTCGATTTTAAGCCGGATTAGGTAATTAAGGAACCGGCTCATGGAAAATTGGTCATGGCTCATGGGCAATTTGCCATGAGCAAGGCCTATGGTGAATTGGCCATGAGCCACAAGGCCAATTCATCATTATTTTTTGGACCTTACTCAATTCAGGCTTTTTTAAATTTAGGCTTTTTATATTGGATTGGATTTATCTAGTGCTAAAATTAAGGGTCTATAATATACAAAGTATATGTATTGTACGTATATAGGATATAATAATATTACATATTGTGGCAATTTAAAAGCATTAAGCGTGAAAGTTGGTCCATCCATGGGCACCTTTCTCCAATTTGGTCCTAAATACCACTCAAACTCGCTCTCGTCCAATTACCAACAACTAGTGGTAGGACCCATAACAAGGAAATGAAGTCACTAAACAAAACATAATCCATTATTTTAGTTGACCAAATACCTTCTTGTTAACATTCAAATTCACTTCACCATGTGTGAGTGGGGATTTTCGCCTCCACTCCCAGTGGAATGGTTCTTGCGACTTCGGCACTGTTTAGGCTCGGGGCCTTAGAGAACACGGGCTTAAGTCCGGAAAAATGGAGTCGCCATCCTGACGAGCTGAAAAAAAGAAACGGGTGGTTGACTCAAATCCTAAGGAATCCCCAACCCCCTAATAGATTCGAAAAGGTGGGTACGTGTGGGAAAGGTGAGAAACGGCCTAGCACCCCCACAACGCCCGGTTCTTTGGAATCAGCCTCTTTTGCAGGTCTTAATATTATAAAATTCTTAAATATAACAATATTATCCATATTACATGCGATCATAAGAATAAATAAATACTTTATTTAAATCATAATAATGTCCAAACAAAACAAAGAAATGGACACCCATCCAAAGATTGAAATATGTCCTTACATCATCCATGTCTAAAACTAAATAGGACATCCACCGAAAAGGTGGAAACGTGTCCTTCACATTGGTCTGAAAAATTTTAAAATAAAATAAATTACATGATGCTTACTACATGAGGTACCCAAAACATGGAAACATACCTTTTACAATGTTTTGAAATAAAAAAAATTAATAAAAATAACCAACCATTCATTATAAATAAATCATTCATCAAAAATATTAAACATCAATAAAAAAATATATAATAAATATTCATCTAATTTAAATAAAATAGTAAGTATATAATTTAGGGTTTCTTGGATCAATTTAGGATTTCTTGGATTTTATGTTTAACAATTAGGGTTTTGTAATTTAGTTTACTAGATTAAACAATTTGAGAAATATTAATATAGAAGAAGTAATATAGCTACGGGATGTTTGAAAGATTTAGGGTTTGAAATAAATTAGTGTTTGAATATAAGGAATGGATGTTTTGGATTTAGGGTTTCAGAAGTTGTGTGAAAATAATAGTAAAATTTAAGGTTTAAATAAATAAGATTGAAGATCATGAAAGTTAGATTTTAAATTAGGTATTTGGAAAGAATAGGCTACTGTGATTTCAGAAAAATAGGTTTGGTTAGGGTTTTAAGAAAACAGTCTATTATTTTGTGGTTTGAGAAAAGTGTAATTAGGGTTTTAGATTTTAAAAATATATTTTACGGGTATTAAGATATTAGGATTTTGAAAAAAGTTTTTTTGGAATTTTAAATAGAGTTTGGATGGTAAACAAAATAATTGATCAAATAACAAAAACATCATCTATTGTATATTTAAACAATTGTTCAATTGAATGATAAAGCTACTGTAAACAAAAATAAGTAAATAGAAACTCAAATCTTCGTTGTTGGCTCCATCACAACTTGAATTCTGGTTGAACAATAACCAAAGATAGAGTATGCTGCCTTTGATGGATTCCTTCTTGCTGACTGTCTATTGCTTTTTCAAGTCCGAGGTTCTAAAAAAGTCCGATCTCCTTAAAAGATCAAAGTCTCAAATCTCAAGCTCAAAAGTTTGAATAATTGCCAAAAGTCCCAATAATTGCTAAAGGTCCTTTTTATGTATTTTTTTGATATGGTATTTATAAGAAAAATCAAAACCTAATACTAATTGGTTAAGGAAATAAAAACTGTTTAGGAAATAAAATTAAAAACTAAAATCGAGTAGAATAAGATTTTAGAAAAAATTGCGCTGGCGAAAATTGCTGTGAGGCGAGCGGGCTGGGCGTAGGTTAGGTACGGGCTGGGCAAGGGCCACAGGCCAGTTCGTCGCAGAAAAAACCTGTGACGAATTAGCTTGTGGCCAATTTTCCATAGGATTTTCCTGCGGCGAATCGGGTTGTGGCCGATTTCTATTTTCAATTTTATTTTTTATCTTTTCTCTCTTTTTTATTATTATTTTTTATTTTAATTAAAAATAAATACTATAAGTAATAAATATTATTAAAAATATCACAAAAATTATTTTGGACTGTTTAGAAATATCTGACTAGACTAGGGTAAAAAATTAAGGGTCTACACCATGCTAATTCAACCTGCACATGAAACTAATATGTTAGCTCACAAGTACGTCTAATTCATTTTGAACTTTTTGATTACTAATGTAATTTTTCCTCATTGAGTCCCAAGTCAAGAAGCTAAATAAGATTTCTAAAGAATGCACATGGTATGCTGTAGGAGACTCAATCTTCAATGTCACCAAGCGCCTAATTAAGCGTCATCAATCTGTCATCCCTCTTCCCTAATGTTAGGCACCATAACAAGCTAAAGCTCATACGCCCAAATATGTTAAAATTAAAAAGCAACAATTAGTTAGAAATAATTAGGAAAAGGAGAAAGAAAAAAAACTGAAGGAACATGCAAGCTCGTACCTCAATGACTACGAGAAAGCCTATACGAGCCTCCTTGTTTCTATATATCTGGTCCAACCTACGGTAAATATATGACATACAAACTTCTATGTTATTGGCAAATTTGCCAAGGCACTTGCTCCTCAAACTAGAGCAAGGTATAGAAATTTGCATCTCAAAGTAGTGCAAGACCTAAAATTTTTCTACATATATTTCTTATTTTAAAAAGGAAAAATACAATTTTTTTGCCTTTGAACTTTACATGTTTTATACATTAAGCTCCTTGAACTCTTATTTGGTGATATTGAACCCTTCAATTATATATGTTAATGACATTGAGCCCTTTTTTGACATTACTGTCAAAATTGTGTGGCTCCTGAAGCAAAACAGTGCTTTTTGATGAAAAATTAAGAAATAATGCATTTTTTAGCCCATGAACTTTATGTATTGTGTGTATTAAGGTTATAAACTTTTTATTTGATAATATTGAACCTATCAACTATACATGTTGATGACATTAAGTCTGTCTATAATAACAATTAAAAGTACAAATTGATGACATTGAACCCTTCTGATAACAGTTAAAAATATGAAAAGCATAAGTTGATGACATTGAACTCTTCTATAATAGTAATTAAAAATATGAAAATTATATAGTTAAAAAGCTTAATTGTCACCGATCAAAGCTTATAAGCTTAATGCACATAATATATAAAGTTTAGAGGGGCAAAAATACATTATTCTTTTAAAAAAATTATTAAAATACTTTGAAGGGAAAATGCATTTTTCTTGCCCAAAGGTAGCGTACCCCATATACACGTTAGCAAAACCCAATTTTAATACATTAAATAAAAATTTAAAATTTCTAAATATTAACAATAATTACCTCACCTCTCTCTCTCTCTCTCTGACAGCATAGACGCTACCATCGCCAACAGCTCTCCACCACCACCGGCAGCGGCGTAGTTGCATACGCAGCAGATTTATGAGATCTGCTCTCAAGTGCCACCCTTTTCTGCATATTCAACTTTCAAACTCTCTCTTTGTAAGTAACTTCCAATTCTCTCATTTCTTCAACTATAAACCTCTCATTTTGACCTCACAATTTTTCGATCATTTCTCTACATCATCATCTTCTTCTTCTTCTTCTTATTCTGCTCTTTCTCTTTCCATAATTTTCCCGAGCAACAAAGATAAGGTTGTGTTTTGTGGTGTGTACAGAGAATTAGGGTTTCTGGTGAACAAGCGGTTTTAATCTGCGTATCATCATCTGAATTCAATCACTGAGAAGACTGGAGACTGGTTGTGGTGCCATAATTAGGGATTCGATCAAGGTTTAGGGATTTAGGGTTTAGTATTCAAGAGAAGAATTTTGCTTGGTCTGCTTATTGATTTCTGTTGTTGTGTTTGGATTACAAGGTAATTAGAGCTCGGGCAATCTGATTTTGGGATGCAAATTAGGGTTTATGATGATAGAATGACAATGGTGCGGCTTCTAGGTCTGAGTCGTGGAGAATCAGACGAGTCCCCCAGGGAGATCACCTCGCGAAGTAATCTAATTAGTGAGTCTGGCGAGAGTGGTTGGCTAATCAGGTTCTTTGACTCGGCTTTTTTCTGTGAGTGGATTGCAGTGAGCTACCTATACAAGCATGATCATGCTGGGGTACGTGACTATCTGTGTAACAGAATGTATACCTTACCTTTATCAGGTATCGAGAGTTATTTGTTCCAAATCTGTTACATGCTAATACACAAGCCAAGCCCATCTTTGGATAAGTTTGTTATTGATATGTGCTCAAAGTCTCTACTGATAGCTTTGAAGGTGCATTGGTTTTTGTTGGCGGAGCTCGAGGACTCTGATGATAATGAAGGGATTAGTAGGATTCAGGAGAAGTGTCAGATTGCAGCTACTTTGATGGGAGAGTGGCACCCACTGATGCGACCACCAAATGAGTCTTCCAGTCCTGGCAGTAAGAACCAGGTTTTGAGTAAAATCCTATCATCAAAACAGAAGTTCTTGTCACTGACATCTTCGCCACCTGCTAGCAAGTCTTTGTCCTTTTCGCCTTCAGCAGGAAATAACTTAATGGAGGATGGAAATCTGTTGTCACCAGATGAGAAGAAGCTTTTTAAGAAGCTCATTCCTGGTCCAAAAGTAAGAGACGCGTTGTTGTTTAGGAAGTCAGGGGAGAAAGATGAGGATGAGAGTGAGAAGGATGGCTTTTTCAAGAGGCTTTTGCGGGATAATAGTAGAGGCGAGCATGAAGAGTCAACATCGAATTCAGATGGCTTTTTCAAGAGGCTTTTGAGAGATAGCAGTAGAGGAGAGGATGAGGAGTTGACATCAACCTCAGATGGTTTTTTCAAGAGGCTTTTGAGGGATAGTAGTAAAGCTGAGGATGATGAGTCGACTTCAAGCTCAGAAGGGTTTTTCAAGAGGTTGTTTCGTGATGGCAAGAGTGATGTTGATGATAAGTCAGTTTCCAAATCACTGGAAGATGATGAAAAGGAGGGGTTCCTTAAGAAAGTTTTTAAGGAGAAGTTTGAGGACAAGAAGGGTGGAAACGATAGGAATGATCATGAAGAAAGAGTGAACTCTGAACAAAAATGTTCAAAATCTTTTGAGGATGATGAAAAAGAGGGGTTCTTCCAAAAATTATTTAAGGATAAGTTTGAAGACAAGAAAGATGGAAATGATAAATTTGATAAAGGGAATATAAATGGTGAGGAAGAAGAACCTTCTGAATTTTCATTCTTTCGAAGATTGTTTCGAGTGCATCCCGAGGATCTCAAAACTGCTGCACTAAATGAGAATAGCAATATCAGTGGCTTATCTGAGAGCAGCCCAGGCACTGAGAATTTTTTCCGCAAATTGTTTAGAGATCGTGATCGTTATCTTGAAGATTCAAAGCTATTTGGCTCAAAGAAGAATAAAGAGGTGCATTGATAATCAATTAATTTATCTCTTGCTCGGTTTGCATTAAAAACTGGTTGATTATGCAGGGGATATATGTTTGAATCATTGTTACTTTAAGGTGATTGAGGTTTTTTTGATGGGCATTATTTGAGTCTCCAAGTTGTGAAATTGTGACAAAAGAAATTGAGAAACATTTCTGTCATGTACCTTCCCCTCATATTAAAATTTTTACTTGCATTATAATGTACTTTCCTTGTTTGCATATTTGAGAAATAAGTTCGATGGTTATTGATGTTGGTCAAGGCATCTTTGCTCATGGTGTGGTTGTGGAAATTCAACAGAGGATAGGTCTTATCCACAAAAGTTAATGCTTTTAATATTGATTACTATTTAAGGTAGTGGACATAGTTGTTAAAGAGGTGAGCAAATCCTAAAAGGCAAGCAATGTTGTTGAGGTGTGCGCCTAAGGTAAGGTGCACGTCACTATATGACAAAAAAAAAGTAGGAAAGTAGCAAGTTATGCAATTGATTAGAGCTTCCATCCTATCCTAAATTTGCATACTTCAAACGGAGGATTGACCATTATATAATTATTGACCGAAGCCCCTTGTGCTGGCACTCGGCTCCTAAACCGTGTGCGAGCTGCCTCGTAGGATGATTATCATGTAACTGCAATATTCCATAGCCAAGCAATTGATTGGGCAAATCATGTCCCAAACCTTAGTATGATTACCATGTATGCATGTATTTCAACTTTCTTCTAATCAACCAATTGATTGGCGAAAGTAATGTCCCAAATTGTAGGATGATTGTTATATACATACGATGCACAATCTTTTCTTAGTCCCAATTTATTGGGCCAAGTGATATGCTTTTGGCATTATTTGTGGTAGGTGGGTGGGTTCTAGGGGGTTGTGTGGATGTGAATAACTGAAAATTTATTGCACGTTGTCCACTTTAATCTCGCTTAATTTATCGAAATAAAAGATAAATTGCCCCAATCTACCCTTTCCCTTGTAGACCCCATCCAAATGAGAAAAAAAAAAATCCCATGGCAAAATGTATTTTTTGAAAATTTTCTTAATTCTTGAAAATAGGAATGCAACAATTGTGGATTGTGTGGACATGCTTGTAATTGTGCTTGGATTTTCAGAGTTATAATTGTGCACTATTGAGGACCAGGGTCAACATCATCCTTTTTCATATTAAGCGTAGTAAGTTCAAGTTCAGGTAAAAAATGATTATAAAATTTTCAATAGAATGCTTACTATTGGAAGTACTATGCGGCCAATGAGCTTTTCGTATGAGAGGCTTACAACAGCTATAAGATACAAGTTTCATGAGTGTAAATTGAAGGTTAAGGCACTTCATTAAATTATTTCCTTTTTAGGCACCAAAATTGGGTAAAATATGACTAGGAATGGTCTAGTGATGATATTTAGATCACTATTGGTTGTTTTGTACGTGTAAGAATAGGAGGAGGTAGTTGATAACCTCTTATTTATTGCAATATTGTGGTTGTTGATGGCAACTCTTTTGTGCATATAATGGTGTCAAATCCTCTTTTTGATGTTAAAAATTTGCTAGAGTTGTTTATAGGAATCTTAAACATTCAACCTTATTGCCATTATGGTTAGTACAACGCCTTTATATAGGGAGAGTAAAGAATAAAGTTTTATTTAGTTTCCTTGCTTGACGCATCTAAATTATGGCTTCTGCATGGTGTACTTTCTTGCTCTTTTTACCTCCCTCTCCACCAGTTGTTATTGCTAACAACTTTTTTTTTAAATTAAATCTTTTATGGTTGTCATCTAGGTTTTTATTGCAATCCATCATCCATGCATAGCCTAATGAAGTATGAGCTGCGAAATGGTGCATTAAGGTCATTATTTTATTTTAAAGTTCAATTAGTTGGTCTTTCTTGGAAAAAAATTTTACTTTTAGGTTCTTATCTTGATTTTATTTTAAACTTGTTACAACTACAAAAATAGTTTGTAGCATGCTTTGTTATTTGTTGTAAATGATGCAACTGTAGATGTTAGCATGCCTTGAGTTTGTGGCTCAACGGTCAAGGCAGTGACTTGTCTAAGGTGCCCCCCTCATTACTTAGGCATGAGTTTTTTCTAGGTTCATGGCACAACAAACTCTAGTATGATATAAACTTGGGACGGTATATGACAATTAGGTCTCAATAATTAGGGCTAGAGTAGGATAGTGATTGTGGCTGGATTGGAACAAGAAAGTAATTAGGGTTTGAAGAAAATCTCTAATATAAAATCTAAATTGAAAATAATAGAAATAATACATAAACTAAATAATGTCGTCCTATTTATAGTAGATAGGATAAATCCTAATTGTATAAGGAAAATCTCTAATAAAATAATCCTATTTACTTAATAGAAATTCTAAATTAACAAGGAAACTGATTAAAATCCTAATTTAGCTTTAAATCCTCAATTTGGCTAGGAGTAGGATTGATAATCCTACGCCTTGACGTGTCTGCATGTTTTAGATTAACTAGGAATCTTATATTCTTTTTCTTTGGCTGCATTATTCTCTCTTGCTTGCAAAGAAAAAAAAAAAAACTCGACCTTGAGTTTTGTAGTGCTGAAGAATCAATAATTGAAATGCTAAATCAATGGCATGTTCGTTACTCCTTCGAGGTGGTAACTTGTTTGGCAAATGATCATTAACAAACTTCTTGAGCTTTTTGAATAACTGTCGAATTTTAGCAGAATACTTAAATGATTCCCTAATCAGGTTATTTCTTGAGGGTTGGTCAATTAAAGAATATATGACACATATTCCAGTACCTTCAGATCCACATGTTTTAGCAAATAAGTTTCCATTGATTTGGTTGATTTTGCTGCTTGTAGAAGTTCTACCAACCAATTCCTTTGCCTCTTTCTCATGGATTGTTGTCATCATTCTTTGCACTCCTAAGAACTTCACGCATGCTGATGAATCATTAAATTTCTCTATCTCCTCATTATAGTTATCAAAAACTGATAGTAATTCTTCAACTCCCTCTATCTAGTCATTATATTCATCAAAAACTGGCTCTAATTCTTCGAAATAATTCTCCAAATAATCATATGCATTAAATTTTTCATGAGAATCAAATATCTCAAATTTGATTCTTCCACCATTTGAATCAAGAGCGTGCAGTAATCATGCTTCCGATCCACTTTGTGCTGCTTAGTTAGCAGTTCCAGCTTCATGAAAGAGTTTACGTCTCCGAGTTCCTCATCGATTTCCAAATCTCCTGGAGGATTAAGTTTGTGGTTGCCTTACAAAATCTTCATTTGGGCTTTCACAAGTTCCTAATGCTGCAAGGCTTGTATAACCTTGATCAAATCCTCAATCATTCTCTACATCCCAGTCAATTTTGTTTGTTGGGGTTTATTGCCTCTACAATGGCATCTACTTCTTCTATTCATGGTTTAGGAACAGAAAAAAAATAAATCCAAAAATTTTAGAATCTATTGCTCTGATACTACTTGACGCAACAAGAGGGTATATGGCAATTAGGTTTCATCAAGTAGGGCTATAGTAGGATAGTGATTATGGTTAAAACAAGAAAATAATTAGGGTTTGAAGAAAACCTCTAATATAAAATCTGAATTGAAAATAATAGGAATAATATTAGTAATACATAAACTAAATAATGTTGTTATATTTATAATAAATAGGACAAATTCTAATTCTAGAAGGAAAATCCCTAATAAAATATTCCTATTTACTAAATAGGAATTCTTAATTAATAAGGAAACTAAAATTTATATTAAAATTCTAATTTAACTTTAAATCCTCAATTGGCTAGGTGTAGGACTAACAATCCTACACCTTGACGTATGTGTATGTTTTAGATTGACTAGAAATTTTATCTTCTTTTCCTTTGGCTATATCAGCTTGCCTTTTCTTATCCCTTGCCTTGGTAATATGGAATTATGGATTCTAGTAATTCTAGCTTTAATTAATTCCATCAGAAACCTACGTAGAATACATACTTGTTAAATCCAAAAGAAGGCAGTATTGATTGTACATCAGCTGTTTAATAAGTATATGCTGTTAATGTTTGAATTTTCTGTCTAATTTTTATTTAATTTGCATCTAACATCTCAAAGGAGCATTTTACAGGTTGTGCCTTTAATATCTGTGGATACAATAGACGCTTATAGTTAAACAGATAAGATTTTTCAGTTTTCAGTAATAGGACATTTAACGATGAGACCTGTTTGTCATCTATTTGTAAATAGGTGATTAACATGATCAACAAAGACCTGGGCTTCCCAGCAGTGGCATTTTGACTGAACTTATATTAGCACTCTGTAGAAAGTCCAGCACCATTAGTTTTCAACTAAATAGAAAATTGATTAGGAAATTGTACTCTGGAAGTAGTCATTTATTTTGGAAATAAATGAATTGACATATGTTAAACATTGTAAATAGCTGGGAAAAAAGATTTTCATTAGGTGAAATTTCCTTTTCATGGAGAATGAACAAGCAGGCTAACCAAGTTTTCTAGTATGGTGCTGTGTATATCTTATTTGCATTTGTTGGAAATTCCTTCTACTAGAGATGTTTTAGCTGTTAACTTTCCTGTGTTCTTAATATGGCAGAAGCGTCCCGGTTCACCAAAGCAACAGAATGAAAAGTCAAACACAAAACCTCCCCTTCCTAATAATACTGCATCACATTTCCGAAAAGGGGCTTATCATGAGTCACTGGACTTTGTGATGTCACTGTGTGAGACTTCTTATGGCTTGGTGGACGTCTTTCCAGTTGAAGATCGCAAAAGTGCTCTTTGTGAGGTTATTCAATGTTTTTTATGCTTTCTGCAGCTTTTCTTTCCCTTCTGTTTGGTGCCAGCTTCTGGTTATACACATACATATATATGTTAGTTTGCTGCATGCATGTCTGTGCACACACCTCATTCATATTATGAAATTGTATGCTTTTGTATAAATATAGTTATTATGTTTCTAAACAAATGTTCTGGAAAATTTTCTTACAAATTTATTTCTTTTGTCCTTTTTGTATTCTCAGTCACTTGCGGAGATCAATTTGCATTTATCTGAAGCTCAAAGTAGTGGAGGTACTTGCTATATTTATTGTAGAATTTATTTAAAAGATTATGGTCTAAAATTCTCTACTCTTGTGTGTTTTCTGTCGAGGAGCTGCTTAAGAGCAATGTTTTCAATGGTGGCAAATATAATGCTGATTCTTCTGATGTATCAAGTTTTAACTAAAAAGTTTAGGCTCCATCTTCCAAAAGTAAAAAGGTCTAACTTGCATTGCTGTTGTACTTGCTATTTAGGAAAGTACCATCTGGAAATAAAGCAATTAAAAATTGATTTTGAGGTAGATTTGACATGTTTTGATCATCAAAGCTCCAAAAATAGTTAGAATGTTGTTTCAAAAAGCTTTTGTCAACATGTAAAATGGACTCTTGAGAATACGCAAATTTCAATTGCAATGCCAAATAGACGCTCAAAATGCAGTTTGGAATAACAATGTCTAGATTTGTATTTGCTATTCCAGAAGTTGCATGAATTCTTTAAAATGTGTCTCACTTGTTTTTTTTAATATCTTTTTGACTTACTATTTATATTTCAAAGATGTTGGGACTGAATTTATGCAAACAACTATCTTATATTCTTAGAAGTGGTTATTTTCAAAGCGTTCTGAAAAAACATTTAGTAATCAATCCTGTAAAATATGCAGTGTGCCATTTTCTGAAAGTAATGATTAACTGTAAGGAGGCTATTCAGTGTGGAGAATGGCCTGTTGTTTCATTTGTCTTTTTTTGTGTGTGTGTGTTCCAGCACTTACTAGCATACCTGTTTATATTGTTAGGAATTTGCTTTCCAATGGGAAAAGGGGTATATCGTGTAGTTCATATACCTGAAGATGAAGCTGTTCTTTTGAATTCTAGGGAAAAGGCACCATATCTGATTTGTGTTGAAGTTTTGAAATGTGAATTGCCAAGGTAATTTTAGAGTTATGTCACTGGTATAAATGGCACAAATCTCAATTGTCCATTTTGTAGTACATAATTTTTTCCTAAAAGTTATTCAACAAGTATATCTGATTTTTTTAAAAAAAATTATTTTTCCTTTTTGAAAACCTTTTCAGCAATACCAAGGATGGGTTTGGTGCTCAAAAGTTTTCCAAAGGAGGAATTCCTCTTGCAAATGGAGATGCATTTTTGCCAAAGCCACCCCCATGGGCCTATCCTTTGTGGACTGCCCAGGAAGTTTATAGGAATAGCAGTGATAGAATGTCAAGATCTACAGCTCAAGCAATTGACCAGGCAATGTCCCATAGTTTGGAGGCCAAATTAAAATTTGTTAATGTGAGCTTCTCTGTGGAGAAGCAGTTGCCTCCTCAGCCAATGAATAGTCAGGCACATTATGTTCACCCTAGTATCAGTCATTGTAGTCTGCATGTAAGAGCAGCTGATAGTGATGATTTGGAATGGGTAAGGGTAGTGCTGAAAGCGGATCCTGGAATTTGCATGGAAGACATTAGGGGTCAAGGACCACTATGTCGCAGAGAACATCGTCGTGTCCCCAGTACAATTGCGATTGAAGAAGTGAAGGTTGGTCTCTAAATCGAGTACTGTTAGTGATAGTTTTCTAATGGCGATTGTAAACTTTTAGCTGCCTTCTGCAGGCTGCTGCAGCCAAAGGAGAAGCCCCTCCTGGACTTCCTTTAAAAGGAGCTGGTCAAGATTCATCAGATGCACAGCCGAGGGTAGACATTCATGAACACATATTCCGTGTTTTTACAAAAGAATGTTGAATCTTAAAAGTTGTTAACTTTCAACAGGTCAATGGTATTACCCCTAAGGCCAGTGATGCTCTCTCTGGTGAACTTTGGGAGGCAAAGAAGGAGAGGATTCGTAAAGCTTCAGTATATGGAAAATTACCTGGTTGGGACTTGCGCTCTGTAAGTTCTGCATATTAAACTACTTCAGAAAAATGGTCATAATTTCTGCATGCAAAACAAAGTTTTTACTTGAAGAGTTTATTCTGACAACTGGAAGAATATTGTGTAAAAATGTAGTGCTCTTATACACTGTAAACTGATTCCTGATTTGGTCAATGAATGTGGTAGATTCTTTATGTGGCTTTGTGGTTATATATCTAAGTTTCTTATTAATATTCTGTTATAATTTTATATTGGCATGTGATTTTGATTTTGTTTCATTGTATTAGTGAAATTGTTTTCTTGCTTGTTTCTCATGTAGGTTATTGTGAAGAGTGGTGATGATTGCAGGCAGGAGCATCTTGCTGTGCAACTTATTTCTCATTTTTATGGTAGGTACCTGTAGATGACATCTGTCTTCATGGAAAATTATTTGTACTCATAGTTTTATTGTAGTCCTAAATTAACTTGGACAAAAGTGGTACAAAATGATTTTACTGTTTTAAATTTATCAGAAGAGGGAGCTCTAAATCGAATCGAGTGGAAAAGAAGAATTCATATAGCCGACTCCAATTAACTTGGGATTAAGGCTTTGTTATTGTTGTTGATAGTTTTACTGTAGTCATCGTGGCTTTGTTGCAGCCTCTTACTAAAAACGTGTGTAAGAAGTATAAATTTTTTTTGGTGCATGGAAAATGCATTGGAAAATTGTGTATATGTTGATTGAGAAAATCTTTAGAACTATCCTAGTGGATGCATGCTTGTGTTGCATCGTATGAACCACCTTTCCCTCCAGCTTAAAAGAATAAGTATCTAGGAAAATTTGTCACAAAATTTTCTTCTTGTTTGGACCATTTTTGTCACTGGATCCATCTAAAAATTTTAATAATTTTCCTGTTTACTTGATTTATCACATTTGATTTTCGAGGAAATAAAACAGGCCAAAAGCACATTTCTTCTGATGTAACAAAGAAATTGTTGGTAATTGTTGAATCAATATTTTGTGGTATGGTCGGTGGAATCTCATCATGTTATGCTCCTATAGAGATTATTCTGAGAAGGCTCATTTTGTTTTCTTCCTTTAACCATATTTTCAAGTGTACAATAATTTGGTTTTTATGGCCAGATATAGTCCAAGAAGCTGGTCTCCCTCTCTGGTTACGCCCATATGAAGTTCTAGTCACTTCATCCTATACAGCTCTCATTGAGACAATCCCTGATACTGTATGTATAATATTGCTCTTTGAGTAAACTGAGAATTCAATATTTTGAATATCTCTGTGATAGTGATCCCTTTTTACAGGCCTCACTTCATTCGATCAAGAGTAGATATCCCAACATCACGAGTTTGCGTGACTTTTTTGTTGCTAAGTATGAGGAGAACTCCCCAAGTTTTAAGCTTGCACAGGTAAATGAACTGTAGCATTACTGGTGTGAAAACATCGTTGTATTATTGGTTTTGTATTTAACAAAGCTTGAACACTCCAAGTTTATCCACAACTGCTCTGATGATATATTGGCTGGTATGCATTTTGATGGAGTGACTAGGATGTTTGCTCTTGGGAATATGTTGCTATTTGTATATTAGTGACTTTCTTCTTTTTTTTTTTTTTTTTCTATTTTTTAATGCCATTTCTCACCACTTGACTTTGAAAGTGAATGGAATTGTGTTTAGTAAGTGAAAGATATGGAGAAGACAAGGGAAGGGATGCAATTAATTAGATAAGCACATGCATGTTTGAAAGATTATTACTCATAGATGCTTAGTTCTTTAACCTCCTTTGGACCATGGATATATGATTCAATTCAGTAATTGAAAATTTTATATGTAATTGGCTTGACTTCGTAGCTATAAAGGTGAACAGAACACCAATAAATTGTGATATAATGAGATTGAGATGGTCTGGACCAATGTTGTTAAAGGTGCACCCAGGCACAAGACGTAGCTTCTGTGCCTTGGATACACCCAGGTGAGGCGCATACTGCCCAGGCGCACTTGAGCCCTTTGGGCCCCTGAGACAAGCCTTGGTCTTAGACTTGCCTGAGCTTTTTTCCACAGATATTCATTTTAAAAATTGAATCTTCTTGAGAGAAACATAATCAGAAATGGAACTTTTGAACACCCTTATTTATTGAAAGTTGAAACCTAATATGAAAAGGAAAACTCATGTAAAAGAGAAGTTGAGAACTCAAAAGTTAGAACTGAAGAGATGTGCATAATCTCCGATATTCATCATTCTTTTGCAAAGTTCAAAAGACAAAAAGCAAATTGCAATAGCTGGAGTGTGGAATAGAATTGAGTTGTATGATTCTAACAACCATATTTATGAATTTGTTTTTGTCTACAAGGCAATGTTTGGGGGTTCCATGTGCGCTTATTATTCTTTTGGAACTTTTAGAGAAGTCTCAACAAATGTCATCCGACCTCAACTGATTGGCTTCACTTCTTATGGTTTCTGTTTTATATTTCTTCTTGCCAGTTTGGTTTGAGTTACAAAGGATTTTTTGTCCTACATAGTTGCACACTTATTTCTTTCTTCCTCAAAAAATATATGAACGTTTTTGTTTTGATAGGATTGTAGAAAATTTTGGCTTTCAAATGGTGCTTTATTTCCATTGAGCAATAGCTTTACCATCATTCATCGAACATTTCATTCTGAAGGATTGATTTTGTGTGAGAAGCAATACCTGGATGGCTGAATTTCTTCTGTCATTAACAGAAATTCATTGTTTTTTTGTTTTGACTGGGATCTCTTTCTCTCTCTCTATATATGTATCGCGATGATGTGGTCTGATGTGAGTCACTTGGATGGAATAGTTAATTTAAGCTTTTGCTACATGTTTAAGTGTGAAATATTTGTAATCCTATTTGTTGCAGGAATTATGAACAAATACTTCGACTCAGGAAGGATAGTTTTCCTTTTTTAATGGCATCTTTCTCTTTTATCATCATCATGTTATTTACTAGTAGGAAGGGGAAAGGAGGACTTTGAGTTTGACTTTACTGGATTGTTTATCATAGCTTTTAGTATTTGTAGCATCTGGTTTTTATCATGATTTTTATCGAGTTGGTGCATTTTTAAGAGTATCCCAAAGTGTGCAAATTGGAACATGAGCCCCTCTTTTGGGATGAATTGAAATTGCTTTTTGAACTGGAGCAAGGTAGGTGAATGAAGTCTCTAATTTCAAGGTTATAACAGGTTTTCCAGGAATTGGGCTTCCAAGAAACTCTTATGCTTTTTACTCCAAGAAAACCTCTACAGTTACTTGACAAGTTGTGAAATTAGCTAAGTGTCCACAGTATCACCAGGTGCATGTAAGTAGTGAGCTATCTGCATCTGCTGGTGAATTTTAATCCTTTATTCTTTATTTGGAAAGTATCGAGTGGTACTCAATTGGCAGGCTGTTCTGCTGGATTGATGGTGGTGGTGGTGGTATCGTTTGAGTTGTTCATTTGGGATGCTGACATGCATTATCTCATATCTAGCTCTGTCCATGAGTTAGGCTGATTAAGTGTATGCTATGGCTCACCTCCTGTCCATGAGTTAGGCTGATTAAGAGTATGCTATGGCTCACCTCTTTGAAATCTAGGATCTTTAGCCCTAACTTAGCTAACTTTCATCATGAGATGTCTACTTGGAGGATGCCTGCAATTTTTTGTTTTTTCATGGTTTGAGTCCCTTGTCAACCCTTCTTTCTGTTCTCTTTTTAATTAGCTAGTTATGGCCATTCTTGTTAAGTTATAATATTTTTGTTTGAATCATAGCAGAAATGATACTTAAATTTAAGTAAGCTATAAAATTAAAGGAACTAGATTTTCAGAGATTCAGTATAAATCCACTGGATTTTTTTTTTTGCAAAATAAATTATATATATATATATATATAAATAACAGAATAACAAATATTGGAAGATATTATCTATTTGTGGTAATATAAAATATAAATATAATAAGAGAATGCAAATATATACAATAAGCTTAGTTTCTTTTTTAGTTCAAACTTTCTAGTGTGCAAGTGTGTTCGTGTGTATTAAGCCATGCTGTGCTTATCTTGGTTCAAGTTCAGCCAATTAAATTTATGCTTTATCTTGTTTAGGAAATTTGATCCAACCTGAGCTAATATAAAGTTCAACCTGAACTTTTTTTGGATTCAATAAATTGAGTTTTGAGCTAGCTTAATGGATAGTCCTGGCAGTTTCATGTTTGAAGGGCAAGTGGAGGTTAGGTGGATGTTTGTGGTGTTGGTCTTCTGGGGCATCTTTTAAATTTTCTCACCTACATAAATTTGTTTTGTTCTTTTCATTTGAGAGAAGGAATTCATAGTCTCATTTGTTGTATATCTTTGTTCCTGCCCACTGATACTCCTTTAATTGGTTCTGCATTCTTTTTATCGGTTGTTATGCTGTTCATGTCTGGTTTATTTACTTGTTCATTGAAAGGTCAAATGAATGGTCTAGAGACAATATTGCTGGATTTATCTTTTTCTATTTTCTAATATATTTTC
This sequence comes from Garcia nutans, assembly GCA_947685225.1. Classification (NCBI taxonomy): domain Eukaryota; kingdom Viridiplantae; phylum Streptophyta; class Magnoliopsida; order Malpighiales; family Euphorbiaceae; genus Garcia; species Garcia nutans. Next base: position 35,910,226 of record CANTUV010000059.1, read on the forward strand.
ACCTATGGAATGGAAAGTGATCAAAGTTTTATTGTAATTTTTTTGTTCATGCTTTGCTTTTCCATGGGAATGTTTTTTTTTTAATCATGATAATGAGCGGATGCTAAATTGATAATTTAATTCATTTATTTGTTTCCCTTTAGAGGAACTTTGTGGAGAGTATGGCTGGGTATTCTCTGGTCTGCTACCTGCTACAGGTATATGTTGTCTTTTCTCCCCGTCTCTGTCTCTCATTTAATAAAGCTACAGGTATTTTAACAACTTCAAATAATTAGATTTGGGAATCATGTAAAGAGTTGTGTCAAATTTGGATATAAATTAGTTTGCATTTATACATGTTATGTAACAATTACTTTTCTCTCAAAAGGTAGCAGCTGCTTTAAATGTTTGCTGCTTGTATTCAGACCCTATTTGATGATGCCAACTAACTGCTTAGAACAAATATGGATTTTAGCTTATGCTAAAGCTGTTCTACTGAACAAATGTGGGTTTTGGCACCCATTTGACACTTCTGGGCTTTAAAAAGAGATGTTGTTTGATAATTTTTGGTCGTCTACTCTATACTGCCAGCCAACTGGGAAAATTCATAAAATTTTGACAATAAATCTATTGTTTAGGTGAAGGATAGACACAATGGAAACCTGTTACTGGATGAAGAAGGCCATATTATACATATTGACTTTGGATTCATGCTCTCCAATTCACCTGGTGGTGTTAATTTTGAGAGTGCACCCTTCAAATTAACCCGTGAACTTCTTGAGGTAATAGTTTATAATTCGTGTATGTTCAGTTCCTGAGTTGATCTGCTGATTGGCTTCCTTTTTTTTTTTTTTTTCTTTTTTTCAAATTTTATAATCTATTTTTGGACAACCTCATTATGGACTGATATTTGAGTATGTTATGTTGATTTAGATTCTCTGGGTCCTATATTTGATGTTAAGTTCGGTGTTTCTTCCAGGTCATGGATTCCGATGCTGAGGGCATTCCAAGCGAGTTCTTTGACTATTTTAAGGTAGATTTCTTTATTCTTCTTATTTTATTAAACCTGTATGAGTTTCACTCTGTAGGGAATTTATCATTTCTTATGGATTTTGCCCTTAAAATCCAGGTTCTATGCATTCAAGGCTTCTTAACATGCCGAAAACATGCAGAACGTATTATTCTGCTTGTTGAGATGTTACAGGTAACACCACTAACTCCAACTTAGCTTTAACTATATATGTTCAACTTAGCTTTAACTCCATATGTGTGTTCAAAGCAAATTGTAATATTCTACTCTTTGCATATGCTATCGAGCTTTTTCTGTTTGCGAGGTTTAACATTATTGGTTGATAAGTTTCTCTGCGTGAAACTTGCAATCCATGGATGCCATCTTGGGTTATTTAAAGAGGTTCCACTAAATAACCTGTGGGTTTCATGGTTTTCCTTAGGAATGGAAATGGCCTTAGTTTAATTGATTTTCTAGTCCTTAGATAAGCGGAAATCTGTTGTTTAAATAGGAATTCTGGAATTATTCATCTATTTTTTTTAATCACATTCTGTTGGCACATTATCTAAAATGCTTAAACAACGATTATTTAAATTAGTTTAGTTAAATGGGAATTCTGGAATTATTTAAGTTATTCTTTTATTCACATTCTGGTGGCATATTATCTCAAATGCTTAAGCAACGATTGTTTGAATTAGTTGTTTAAATGGGAATTATGGAATTAGTTATTTATTTTTTATCACATTCTGGTGGCACATTACCTCGAATGCTTAAGCAGTGATTATTATTAGATAAAATCTGCTGGAGGTGACCAGCATCTCTGTGTTTTCCAGTTATCATTTGATATCAAATAAACATTATAGATTATTTGTGTGGATAAAAAAATGGTTCACACTTCAACAGTTGCAAAGTTAAAACTTAAAATGACATTATTTCTGTTTACTTTATCTAATTTTCATGCGTTTTTTTCTGTTGTACAAGGATAATTTTGCAACTTCAAGTGTCCTTAAATGTGCTTTTTATATAGTGTAAAGATTTGTGGTGCAACTCAATTGCCTGCTTTAATGATGTTTAGTTATTTAATGTTAATTTATGTGCAATTTGTGGGATCAGGATTCTGGTTTCCCTTGTTTCAAAGGTGGTCCACGGACAATACAAAACTTAAGAAAACGATTCCATCTGAGTTTGACAGAAGAGGTATGGTACGAGTTATGTATTCATATTATTCTGCTCTGGATTTTTTTACTGCTTTATGGTTACCGTGATACAAACTGTTGCTTTTTGGCAGCAATGTGTCTCCTTGGTTCTCTCTCTCATCAGCAGCAGCCTTGATGCATGGAGGACACGTCAATATGACTATTATCAGAGAGTTTTGAATGGGATATTGTGAAGTTAGATTTGCATAGTATTGCATTCTTTGCTCAATTTGACAATTGCCAGTCCAGAGAAGCATTTTTTGATTATAGTTGCATGTAAATCACGGTGGGCAATTGGTCCACTGCATTCTGGCAATGGAGATTTTGTTGTTGAAGATATATCAGATATTGATACGAGTGTGGCCTGTTTTCCCTTGGTGTGAGGAATTTGTAATTGTATCGGCTGAAATACTTCTAGGAAGCCTAGCAGGCTAAATTTTCTTCAGTTTCACTGTTTCCCTATCACCTAGTGTTGCTCGGGGAATTTAGTTAGTTAAAAGGGAGGCACATTTTTATCCCCCTTCAGACAGCATGTACAGAGTGATTCCTATGTTGGACCAGTCATGAAAAGGTTTACGAGACAAAAGATGTTTGTAGAAGCACACTGGATATCGTTCCAACAACTATGCAAGTACCGATCCAGGTTTCTACATTCTAATGGGACTATTATTCAGACATGAAGATTCTGTATTCTTTGGAGAGATGCTTGACAGAATCAGATGGGTGCCTGATTGTCAGTTGTGGCATCAACCATTTAACTGGGAGTCTTCCCAGGTATAATTCCTCTGTTTTTTATCAGGAAGATGCGCAGTCAAAATTCTTGAAAGCAGTGTATGAATATATCATGTGCTATCATATATCATTATCGTTAAATAGTGAAAAAAAATTGTTAATGGAAATTCCATTCATACGTCGTACTCTTGATGGGCCCAGAGTTGTGGTCCAATTTGTGTATACATAGAATTGAGTTTGTAAACTAGCATCCACAAATATGCTAGCTAGGGTTTCTTGGTATTTTTTTTAAAGTCTATTTTCTTGGGCCTTTATTCTTCGACTATAGGACAGTTCATGTAACATATGATAAAACAACTTGATGCAAGTTATTGAGTCATAGTACGTAGTGGGAAGTGTTTTGCTGAGCAATTCTTGTGATGATACGATGATAAATTGGAAGCGCTTATTGCTAAGTTCTGAGCCCATGCAATTAGTAGGTTCGGTCCTTTATTTATGCTTTACATTTTCTTTCTGTTCCAATTTGGAAATTGAAAAATTTGAGTTAATTGAATTTTCATGTCAATTCCTATATTTGAAAAAATAAAGGTAATGGGATGTGATTTTTTAAAATTTAAAGAAAAAGGAAAATTACTCAATTATCTTGAACAAAAATTAGTTATAAAAAATATAGCTTTGAGAAGTGTACTTGGGCCGGCTAAGTTAGGTTTATCCCTAGCTAGCAACCCGATCTAAGTATTGCTTGAGCTTAAAAAATAGGTGTGTAGTTTAGCCTTAAGCTTAGATGGGCTGGATTGGCTTGGGATGGTTGGGCTAGTTGAGTTAGGTAAACGGATTTTTTTTGGATAATTATAAAACTAATTTAAAATGAAGTTGCGTTTTTAAATATATGACTTTTTTTTTTTTCAATTTTACAGAAAATCTTATAAAACAACAAAAATGCTTGTTGCAAATTAAAAGGAAAAAAAAGATTGCTTTTAATGCTAAAATCTTTCTCAATTATCAAAATCACCAGTTGAATCACCTGAAAAAAAATCAACAAATAGATAAAAAAAAAAGCAAACAAAATCAAATTGTATTACATAAAAGAAAAAATAAAGAGCAAATCAGATCTGCAAAAAAAAAAAAAATGATAGATATCTCAAATAGATCAAAATAATTTCTTCTGAAGAAAATTCAGGCAAAGTCGAACAAATTTTCTATTACCTACTAATCTAAATAACCTCCAAACTATCTATTTCTACAATTATAGCAACTTCCATCACAAAATTTAAATTTCACATATTTACTCTATAAACTCTAGTTCCACCAGGCTCACCTTAACCATTTTAACTTCAAATTTAACATAATAAAAATCACTCCATAAATATCTTTTATTTCAATTTAAACTAATTTCTCTCTACTTATAATTACATAATATTAAAAACTAAATAAAACAAGCTTAAATTAAAAAAAAAACTTACTTGATTCTTTGTTTGATCTCCAAAACTATCTTGAATCATTTGAATTTCTTATGAAATTTAAGATATAAGATGAGAAAATCCCTCCCCATTTATTCTTTGAAAATTCGGCCACAAATGGAAAGAAGAAGAAGATGAACACTTATTTATTACCAAAATTTCAACTTTGTCCCTCACATTTTATATAATTACACATTTTATATTAATTCCAAATTAATTAATTAATATAATATTAAATATTTTTTGCTTCTTCCTATCCATAATTAATTTTTTTAATTTTTTAATAATAATAATTATTATATATTTAACTTTTTACTTTTATTTTTTGACTTTTCATTTTTTTTAGTAAAATATATACTTTATATATATCTTGCATATACATTAAGTATATATTATTCACATTCTTCTTTCAACATATTATTTAACCCTACATATTAGCTAATCTTGTGTCTATTAAAAGTATGGATGTTACATCTAATCTCTCATCTTCGTTCTATTCATTGATATGTTATTGGTTGCAATTTTATTATTTTGGACACCCATCCAAATATGGAAACATATCCCTTACAAATGTCAGAAGTCCATAACATAAGTTAAATTACATAAACTTATTAAATAAAGCACCCACAAAGTGAAAACATGCATTTTATAACTTTAAAACCCAAATAAAAATTGCAATCCGCAAACATATAAATCATCATACAAAAAATTATAAAATTAGGGTTTAATTAAAAGAAAATTAAGATTAATCACGAAATTGCAATCCATAAACAAATCTTAATATTAACCCATTAACAAATTATAATACGTGACGTACACAATGATCTCGCTAGCCAGTTAGGGTAGCACCCCCGAATGGTAAACGATTTACCATACTCGTTGAATGAGTTGCTGCTTCAAAATATACATTAGGGTTTTGATCTAAAACTAGGGTTTAACATGAAATTTAGGGTTTGACATGCAATTCTAGGGTTTAATATGCAAACTAAGGCTAAAACATGCAAACTAGGATTTTAATCCTAAACTAATGTCATAAAAGATTATATTAGGGTTTTGGAAACTAAACGTTGCAACGTCAATCATGTTAAACCCGTTAATAACAAATTCATAAAGATTAAATGAGGATAATCAATTGTATGGATTTAATCTAAAAAAAACATACCTTCGTTTGTTGGTTCCACCTAGTAATTGCATTGATCCAAGCTCGAACACAATCTTACAGATTCTACCTTGCTTCTGTGCAATTTGCTAGAGTAAAACTGGCTTCACTATCGTATTTCTATCTTTCTGTTTCTTTTTCCACTTTTGAGCTTATTTTTGTTTCTGTTTTGGCACTTCACCATGGCTCTTTGCTTGTTCAAGGTGGATCACCCTTTACTGATCCTTCCCTTTGTATTTATAGGTAGCCTTACGGTTTAATCTGGTTTATCAATTCTAAACCTGCCTAGAAGAGTTTCCCACTTATCCAAATCCACTTGAGTTTAAACTTGATTTGGTCACTTAAAATTCACTTGAAGTTGAATTAAGCCAAAATTAAGGGCTCATGTCAAATTTGGCCTAGCCAATTTGATATGAACTTGGCTCATATCGAATTTGGCATGTCAAACAGAACCAAGTTGGTCTGTATTTTAAAAATTAGCTCAACATTAATTTTAACATTGGATCAAACTAAATTCAAACTTTAAAAATTGGACTAGATTCAATTTAGGCATTTTCTATTGAAACCAAACTTGATCTAGCATTTTTAATTAGAATCAAATTTGAATTGGGCAAAAATTAATGGTCTATAGTCTTGCCCCCTACTTGAACGATCTTAAATTTATTCTGGGAGTGAAAAACAATTTGTTTTGATAGGTTTTGAGCTAATCTTGAATACTCCGAGCTGGTTTGGAAAACATAGATGTCTTAACAAATTCTAATTAGAATCAAATTTGAACAGGACCAAAATTAAGTGTCTACAGTCTTGCCCCCTGCTTGAACGATCTTAAATTTATTTAGAGAGTGAAAAACTATTTGTTTTTATAGGTTTTGAGCTGATCTTGAATACTCCAGGCTGGTTCAAAAAACATGGATGTCTTAACAAATTTGAGTTGCTTTGATAGGTTGGGTTCTGGACCCCTGAATTGGTTTGGGTTTTGGACCCTTGAATTGATTTGGGTTCTGGACCCGTGAATTGGTTTGGGTTCTGGACCCATAAGTTGGTTTGGTTTCTAGACCCATATATTTGAGCTGGTTTTGGTTTTGGACCCATATTATCTAAGCTAGTTTGGATTTTAGACCCACATATATGAGCTGATTTGGATTATGGACCCACATATTCTGATTTTGGGCCCATAATATCTTAGCTAGTTTGGGTTCTAGACCCATATATCTGAGTTAATTTGGGTTCTGGAACCGTAATATCCTGATTTGGGTTCTAGACCCGTAATATCCTGATTTGGATTTTGGACCGTCGTCCTACATCGACTTAAGCTCTTCTAGCTTGGTTGATCTTCTATCATATGAGAATTCTAACTTTTCTTCTAGCCATTAACTTTAGATGTTCTAGCTTGATTGACCTTCTATCATTCATTTGAGAGTTCTGACTTTCTTCTAGCTATCAACTTCATCTCTTCTTGCTTGATTGACCTTATTGCATTCATTTGAGTATTCTGGCTTTCTTTTAGCCATCAACTTAGCTCTTCTAGCTTGATTGACCTTCTGTCATTCATTTGAGGTTCTGGCTTTCTTCTAGACACCATTCGTATCTTCATTCATTTGAGAGTTTTGGATTTCTTCTAGCCATTTTTTTCATTCTTTAATGGATTTTGCTTTGTAAAAAATTCGGCTATTTTTTAGCCCTTTTACTCTCATAACCTCTCTTTGCCACCTACATGGCAAGACATCAAAAGAGAGTCTAAAAATATTTTGTACATGCATAAAATCAAAAATTAAAAGGAGAAGCTTTGCCCCCCTGTATAGGCTCAAACCGATGATTTTGTTCCCATGTAGGCTCCAACTGATGTTTTTGTCTTGTTTATTTACGCAAGCATGTGTCTCCATTTTTGCAAAATGATTGGATCTTTCTCAAGCAATGAACCTTTCATGCCCCTTGACACTATATCTGTTTCTCATTGTTTACTTTATAAAGTATCAACCGTTCATCGTGACAAAGAATAGGCAACACATGACAACAAGAATGCAATGTAATATGCTTATGTATGCATGATATGCATGAATGGTACTTACATTTATTATACTAACTCATGGATTGTTGTGTAACACCCTTATACCCTATATACGTACAACACATATTTTCAGCATATGTAAAATACGCATATACTGTATAAAAATGTCACAGACCGATTTAATAAAAATTTTCACATTTCTGTTTTAAGATTTCAAATACTAATATATAAAATAAATAGTATATAAATATTCTTTGATTGTTATAGGAATCCAAAATAAATATTTTATATAAAAATCTCTAAAAGAAATTCTTCAGAGTTTTGTTTGTAATTTGAACGTTTCCAAAATTCAACAAACACAACTTGCATAAAACAAACACTCCAAATAAAATCAATTCACCAATTCACCAATACTTCTCAATTTCTCCATATTTTCTCAAAATACTTATATATAGGTATATATATATATATCAACATTACATATAAAATTTCATCTTAAACAAAATTATTCAAATCATTCTTTACAATTTACAATATATGCTTCAAAAACATATCATAACATACATAATATAAAAAATGTACATGTTGGCAACTGGCTCTGATCTTGATGTACCCAAAACAACTCTTCAAGCTCAATAAATACAAACCTAGACCTGACCAGGTCTAGTAAAACTCTCCGACTCTACCAAAATGTCCATGACACCTGCATGACGAATTACAATCGCGCTAAGCCGAAGCCTAGTGGTACAAACTTTGATAACAATATAGCCCAAATGAAATGTCAATGCACAACACATATATATATCACAACTCATAACATTATATCTCATTATATTGCTCAATTTTATCACAATTCATAATTCACATTAAAACAAAGACAAGCATGAGCCCAAAAAGGATCTAATATGCTATTCAAATTTCAGAGTTATTGCTTTGGTCCATAATGACACCATGTGTCTAGCTTCGTAGGCAATATATCCATGGATAATGTAACAGTCTCGGTCTCTTGGACCCCAACCCGGCCAGACCCTTAGGCCCCAGTATCTTGGTCCTCAACCCGGCTGCACTGCTACAGTTTTTGAGGCTTACGACCCAGTCTTTTCACCCCAAAAACATCATATTTATCAGCTGGCCTGGCTTACGACCCAGTCTTTTCACTATTCCAGCATTTAGCTCGTAGGCAATCATAGGCATGTCGCTAAACCCAGAACTCTGAAATTGAATAACATACTAGGCACACAATTTATTCATATTTCTCATTATCAAATTCTTTCATAATTCTTTTATCAAAACTTTTCTCATTTTCTCATGATCAAACTAGGCACATTGCCATATTATATCATCTTTTTCTCACTTTTTTTTTCATTTATTTATTTTCTCATTATCAATTTCTTTCTCATTGTCACATATTCAATCTAGGCACATTGCCTTATTTTTACATTTTTTTTTCATTTTTCACATCTTTCTCATTTTTCTCACTTTTCTCATTTTTATCAATATTAATTCATTTCATTATTCCACATATCTCATTTTTGCATTCACAACACATTACCCAATTTCTTTGGGTATTTTCACATAATATATATATTCACATTCTACACAATTTAGCCATTATCAATGGCTTTTTACAATACATTTAACACATATATGACATTACAAATGTCATAGCACATTATTCATATGCAATCAATGAACCAAGTAACTTAACACATTTTCCAACCAAAATGTGTTAAGCCCAAATGTCATGCAAATATAAACAATATATTCAAAGTTTGTACATACCTCTACTAGCAACCCAAAGCAAGCTTAACACAACCTCCAATCCTATCCTTCCAACTTGCCCCTTCACCACTTGGATGAAGCAAATCAACCTCCCTCAATGCCTATACCAAATGTGATCATACATAATCATTTAATATCACATTCTAAGGTATTCTCAACATCAAACCATAATTAAACATCACTCTAAACCAAATTCCAAAATTAAGCTTCACCTCACTTTAACTTTGAAAAACCATATCAAGCCATTTAAAGTAGTGTTTTAAGTTTATTAATATCACTAGAAATATATTTTAGCATGTTTAAACCAATTACATTAATTAACCACATGCTTATGTCCAAAACCCTAAAATGACAACCTTCATCATTGAAGGATCTCCATTCCAACTCAATCCAATTATCATTTCAATCTTATTTCCACCACTTATATCTTAAATAACATGATTTAAGCATTAAAATCAAACAATTAATCATTCTTTGAAAATTCACTTTTCCAAAACTCTAAATCAATACTACCCTCTTTAAACTCTAACCAAACAAAACCAAATCCAATATTTGACTTTAAAATACTTGTTTATGCATCAAAACAACTTATTTGGAATCAATTTGCAAAATTAAAAATCATGATTTCAAAAACTCAAATGTTCCATAACCCTAAATTCTCTCTCTTCACCAATCTTACCCAAACTCAACCATTTCTTTAATCCAACCTTAAAATCATTATTTACTCATTAAAAGAACATCTTCCATACCCATTCCAACAATTATAACATGCTCTTTCAAAAACTCAATTCATACATATTCATAAGCTTTAAAGAACTTCATAATTTTGAAAATAAAGCTTACTTGTTGAAAAATCACCAAAACTACTATTATTCCCTGAAACCTTGAAGAATTTGATGATGGAAGAAGCTAAAAATCTCCCTCTTTGGCCATGAAATTCGTCCTTGAAGGAAAGAAGAAGAAGACTTTATTTTTTTATTTCTCTTTCCTTTGACCCTTTAATTTTAAACCATATATATATATTAAAATAATTTAATAATTAATTAATTATTAATAAATTAAAAGTTCTAAATTTCCTCTTTCATTCAAAAATAATTTATTTTTGAATTATTTTATTAATTTTAAATTTTTAAGATTTAATTACCAAAATACCCTTTTACTTTGACTTTTCTTTTAAAAAGTGTTGACTTTTATATGTTATGTATATTTTACATATATATCACATATATGTTCCACTTTTTTCATTTAAAACCCCTTCATTTTTCATTTAAAACCATTAATTTAATTTATCCATTTAAATTATAATTTATTTTATCAATTTCTAAAAATTAAAACTTTTCAAAAATTTGGGATATTACACATATGCACAAGTAATGTGTATCTTATATATACATCAAATGTACCTTATATGTGTATTAAATATTAAGTATGTAATGTATTAATCCAACATATACAATTAATATACCATATGTATATGTTATATATACTCTAGATATAAATATTGAATATATACAATTTATATCTCCAAATACTTATTTAATTTCTCCAAAATCATGGATGTTACATGGTGTGATAGGCTATAGGACTTCTGTTGGCACCTTCAAGATGTTCATTTAGGCCTTGTATTGGATCATCAGGAGATGTCACATCCATAGCTTCAACTTCAAGATATAGAAAATATGAGTATTTGGTGGGGGGGGGGGGGGGGGGGGGGGGGGGGGGGTGCAAGCAGAATAGTCAGAGATAAAGGATACATTCATTTTGAACCACCATTCAACATATTAGGTTCTTATGAACAATTCTTTTATCAGCCTACCTTTTTCCAATATGTCCTTTAAGGTTTGACAGTGCAACATACTTTTCTAAGCTTGATGGCTCCCGTGATAAGAAAATAATTTTTTTTGAAATTTAATTTTGAAATCAAATATTGGCTTTGTCAAATCAATGTCAATATACCTCAGGACTTGGTCTTTCAAATTAACACATCTATAACATCATAACCCTAGTTACCGTACTAAATTTGAGAATAATTTCCATTTAAGCAATTAGTTGTTGCACTTCAGATAGGCACATACACATTACTTGGCCAAAAGATCTCATTAAATTTAAATATTATCTATCTCGCATACATACCTTTTTAAACAATCTCCATAAATAGACTTTACCTACCAAGAGAGATTAACAGGTCTTTAACAAGCTTGAAATGACGTCTATAAGAGATATGGGTTAAGTGAAGACCATTTTTAAATTGGAGCTAACGTGACACTCCTAACAGATCTTCACATTACAAATTTTTTTGTTGGATCTCCATGAATAGCATTCTTAAACTCTAGGCTTCTTCTTGTCTTCTTGATTGTTCTTCCAGCTTATTGGTAGAAATCTGGATCTATATCTGGCTAGGACAAACCTAAACTAAGGACCCTTTTTCTTCTCTTTTTTTTTTCTTTCTTTTATCCTTTTTTTTTCTTCTTTTGTTGATTTTGTTTTCTTTTGCTTGGACATAGCATTTCATCATTCCGCCTGTCACATCCGTGATTTTGGAGATATAAAATTTTATATATACTCAATATATATATCTAGAGTATATATAACATATACATATGGTATATTAATTGTATATGTTGGATTAATCCATTACATACTTAATATTTAATACACATATAAGGTACATTTGATGTGTATATAAGATACACATTACTTGTGCATTTGTGCATATCCCAAATTTTTTGAAAAGCTCTAATTTTTAAAATTTTGATAAATAAATTATAATTTAAATGAATAAATTAAATTAATAGTTTTAAATGAAAAATGAGGGATTTTAAATGAAAAAGTGGAATTTATATGTGATATATATGTAAAATATATACAACATATAAAAGTCAACACTTTTTAAAAGAAAAGTCAAAGTAAAAGGGTATTTTGGTAATTAAATCTTAGAAATTTAAAATTAATAAAATAATTCAAAAATAAATAATTTGGATGGAAGATAATATTTTGGGGTTTTAATTGATTAATTAAAAATATATTAAAAAAATAATATATATAAGGTTGAAAATGCGAGTGGGAGGAAGGAGAAATCACTTTTTTTTTCATCTTCTTCTTCTTCTTTCCTTCAAGGATGACTTTTATGGCTTCAAGAGAGGGGTTTGCTTCTTCCAAACTCATTTAATTGAAATATTTAAAAAGTTTCAAGTGGATTTTTAAGGTTTTCCTCTTTAATTAGTAAGTTTACTCACTTTTTCTTTGGATTTCCATGAAAGTTTGAATATGTGTGTTTTGGGTTTTTGAAGTTCTAAGATTTAATTATCTATTTGTATATGGATGAAGCTATTTTAAGTGATTAACAATGATTTTAAGGTTAGATTTAAGAAATGGTTGAATTTAAGTTGAGATTGGTGAAGAGAGAGAATTTAGGGTTATGGAACATTTGAATTTTTGAAATCATGAGTTTAATAGTGTAAATTAGTTCCAAATGTGTTGTTTTGATGCATAAACAAGGATTTTAAAATCAAATGACGGATTTTGTTAAGTTTGGATAGAGTTTGAATGGTAGTATTGATTTAGGGTTTTGAAAAAGTGAAATTTCAAAGAATGATTAATTGTTTGATTTTAATGCTTAAATCATGTTATTTAATGATATAAGTGGTGGAAATAAGATTGAAATAATAATTGGATTGAGTTGGAATGAAGATCCTTCAATGGTGAATGTTATGCCATTTTAGGGTTTTGAGCATAAGCATGTGGTTAATTAATGTAATTAGTTTAAACATGCTAAAGCATGTTTCTAAAGATATTAATAAACTTAAAACATTAATTTAAATGGCTTGATATCATTTTTCAAAGTTAAAGTGAGGTGAAGCTTAATTTTGGGATTTGGTTTAGAGTGATGTTTAATTATGGTTTGATGTTGAGAATACCTTAGAATGTGATATTAAATGATTATGTATGATCATATTTGGTATAGGCATTGAGGGAGGTTGATTTGCTTCATCCAAGTGGTGAAGGGCAAGTTGGAAGCATAGGATTGGAGGTTGTGTTAAGTTTGCTTTGGGTTGCTAGTGAGAAAGATGTGAAAAAAGAGAAAAATGAGAAAAAAAGTGAAAACAAGGCAATGTGCCTAGATTGAATATGTGACAATGAGAAAGAGATTAATAATGAGAAAATTGAATAAATGAAAAAAAAAGTGAGAAAAAGATGATATAATAAGGCAATGTGCCTAGTTTGATCATGAGAAAACGAAAAATGTTTTGATAAAGAAATCATGAAAGAATTTGATAATGAGAAATATCAATAAATTGTGTGCCTAGTATGTTATTCAATTTTCAGAGTTCTGAATTTGGCGGCATGCCTATGATTGCCTATGGGCTAAACGTTGGAATGGTGAAAAGACTGGGTCGTAAGCCTCAAAAACTGTAGCAGTCTAGCCGGGTTGAGGACCAAGATACTGGAGCCTAAGGGTCTAGCCGGGTTGAGGTCCAAGAGACTGGGGCTGTTACATTATCCATGGTTATATTGCCTATGGGGCTAGACACATGGTGTCATTATGGACCAAAGCAGTAACTCTGAAATTTGAATAGCATATTAGATCCTTTTGGGCCCATGCTTGTCTTTGCTTTAATGTGAATTATGAATTGTGATACAACTGAGTAATATAATGAGATATAATATAATGAGTTGTGATATATATATATATATATGTGTGTTGTGCATTGACATTACATTTGGACTATATTGTTATCAAAGTTTGTACCACTAGGCTTCGGCTTAGCGCAGTTGTAATTCGTCGCGCAGGTGTCATGGATGATTTGGCAGAGTCGGAGAGTTCTACTAGACCTGGTCGGGTCTAGGTTTGTATTTATTGAGCTTGAAGAGTTATTTTTGGGTACATCAAGATCAGAGCCAGTTGCCAGCATGTAGATATTTGATATTACAATGTATTTTGATATTATATATGTTATGATATGTTTTTGGAAGTATATAATGTAAATTGTAAGGAATGTTTTGAATAATTTGTTCAGATGGAATTTTATATGTGTTGTTAATTTATATATCTATATATAAGTATTTTGAGAAAATATGGAGAAATTGAGAAGTATTGGTGAAATGGTGAATTGATTTATATTGGGAGTGTTTGCTTTATACAGGTTGTGTTTTACTGAATTTTGGGAACGTCCAAATTACAAACAAAACTCTGGCGAATTTTTCCCAGAGATTTTCATATAAAATATTTATTTTGGATTCCTATAACAAGCAAAGAATATTTATATACTATTTATTTTATATATTAGTATTTGAAATCTTAAAACAGAAATGTGAAAATTTTTATTAAATTGGTCTGTGATATTTTTATACCGTATATGAATATTTTACGTATGCTGAAAATATGTATTGTATGTATATAGGGTATAAGGGTCTTACACCGCCCCTTTTCCCTTTTGGAATATTAAGTCTAAGACTTTAAAGATGACTGACTCAGAGCTGTCTTGGACATCATGAACCAAATGAAAGATGGTTTTTCTCCTTTTCTATGATTTTTGATGAGTCAGGTTGGGCTGGACTAATTCAAGTCAAGCTCTTCTTGTAGGCTAAGTGGAAACTTTCTACTGCTTCAAGTAACAAGAACTTTGTTAGCTTTCTGAACCACCCTTTTTGATTTTTGATTCAAACTTTCATAAATTTTCCCTTTTTAGCTTTAATTTTTGCCAAGTCCGCCCTTTTGGCTTTTCGAAACTATAGAGTTGCTCTAATTTTTATCTAGGTCACCCTTTTGAGTTTTCAACCTAGTGAGGTTTTCCCTTTCTTTCTTTCTTTCTTTTTATCTTGATTGATTGATTGATTTATTTTTTGGGTCCTAGACCTAAGAAAGTCATCTTATTCGTGCTGTCCTATGTTTTTGACCATGGAGTAGCTTAAGTCTTCTCCAATGAGGATGGATCCTTTGTTGCCCTGATGCCATCTCAACGATGAAATAGATCTGAGATATCAGGTCTAGTTCATGTCAATCTCAACCATCCTTATGGTCTTGACTATGCATCCATTTCTTTAATCTTATTGTCTCTTGGTAGCTTAGTGATTTTCAAACTTGTCATAAGTGTCATACCAGCTTAGGGTAGGTTATCAAGTTTACAAGCTAATACAAAGCAGCTAAAATCTCGTAAAGGCTCAAAGGGACAAACTAGAGATTGATATTAACATGGTGGATACTAGTTGTTGGCTCACCAAACAATTCTTAGATCATCTCTCTCTTAAATAAACAGAGTTCAATTTTATCTCAAAAGTTTATCAATGCATGTTCTAAGATTGACTAGACATGGATAATTATGTAGGAGCCCTCTCTAATTAAGCATACATAGCTTAATGCTATATAACAATTCACTCATTTAGTAAAGTCATTTAGATCATGATACATAGATAAGGTAATTTATAAATATCAAGCTAGATTCATCATTGGTTGAGCACCAGAATGTCAAAAACCAACAAAATTATAAATGAAACAAAAGTAATTTATTCAAACAATTGTTCAAAATACCAAAGAAAGAATAAAATAGGTAGCATTCGAGCCTAGGGAAGTTTGTTGAATTGGAGTAAAAAATGCTTCGTCTACTTGGACATGCTAGGGGTGAGGATCTTGTCACTATCAATAAGATCTTGCATCTCGTGCCTCAAATGTATACATTGATCTATGTTGTGACTTTGCACCTAATGGAATTGACAAAAAACCTTTGTGTCAAAATTGGATGGCAGAGGATTCGATAAAGGTCGAGGGGCTAACGACTGTAATAACCCCTTCTTCTTATAATTTGTTGAAAACCCAAGACAGTAGCTTCCCCAGCTATGAGAATTGGT
Organism: Garcia nutans; assembly: GCA_947685225.1. Classification (NCBI taxonomy): domain Eukaryota; kingdom Viridiplantae; phylum Streptophyta; class Magnoliopsida; order Malpighiales; family Euphorbiaceae; genus Garcia; species Garcia nutans. The sequence goes on from CANTUV010000059.1 coordinate 35,926,397, forward strand.
GCTTCTTTGCTGGCTCAGTTATTGCATTCACCTTAACATCTTCTTGACTTCGTCCACCGGAATGATAGCCACCCTTATTGTTTCCTTTTTCGTTGTATATGTTCTTTTCTCTCTCCCATTCTTCCAACTGAAGACCTACCTATAGAAGATCCTTGAAAGCCCTTATAAGGGTTTGAGCCATTCTTTCCTAAAGATAGGGTAAAGCACCCTTGATTATTATTCGTATTTGGTATGAATCATCTTATTTTTTCTTGAGAAGGGCTGCCTTATTTCTCCATCTCTTTATGTAGTCAACAAAGCCTCATTCTGTCTCTTCCTAATAGACTCAACCTCTATTAAGATTACCTCTAACTCAATGTTGTACCCATACTGTTGGATGAAAGCTTTGTATGAAAAATCCCAGTCTCTTTGTGTGTTCTCCTCTAAAGTGTTGAACCGGTTTTGCATCACAGAATTCAAAAAGAGAGCATGAAATACTTTAGGGTTTGAGCCTTGGTGGCTTTAGTAGATTGCATGGCAGAAATGTACTGTTTGACATGCAAGTGGGGATTTCCTATTCCATTATACTTAGCAAAAGCAGGCATTTTGAACTTGTGTGGGTGATTCTCATCCTCTTCAAAAAGCTTATCAACTTTTGAGGACTCTTCAACTTTTAATCTCTTTTCAAGCTTCTTTTCCCAGTCAACAATGAGCTTTTCCACATTAACAGATTTAGTCTTCTTTGTACCCTTTTTCTCTTTCTATTTTTCTTATTGGTCTTGAAAGTGTGCATCCTAATCATCATAATCAATTATCCTCTTTGCTTCATTAAAAGCTACTTCGCCTACCTTAGCCTTTCCTTTTTCTTTTGGCTTTTTAGTACTAGTAGATGCTTCAACAATGTTATCTTCCATTAATACAGCTAACTGACTTCTCGTAGCCTTAGCCAAGATCCCCTTTAGTCCTTCCATCTTTGAGGTGAGGGCCTCATTCACCAGGCTCTGAATTTTCTCACTGTCCATTGATTTTAGTGTGAAGTTAATTGAAACTTCACTGAATTCTGAGTCATTGTCATAGGTTGGGTTGTCGTAAGCCTTGAACTACTGTACTTCAGGTCTGTGATCAGAAAGGATCAATGTAATGTAATGCAATGCATGTATACATGCATAGAAAACAAGTAAAGTCAAGATGTTCCTTCCAATCCTATATCTTCCACACACGATTAACGAGTCTCTTTTTCTAGGTTTTATGGTTAACAAAATATCAACAAGGAATATTTTATTTTCAAAAGAATCTCTTAGATGGATTAACCATTAATTGTGTTTTCAAATAGAGAAGTCAGGCTATGATAATTCCTATAAATTAAGCCTTAATCCTTTGGATCTACTGAAAAATTCAAGTAGTATTTCTGCCATATTTTGGACCAAAACTAAATTAATAGGTTTATTATAATTAGACTTCTTACTTAGAAAAGCAACTAATGATCCATACCACAAACAAGCTCACATTTATCAAATCTTGGTATAAATAAGGCCCACAATTGATTTTAATATTCCATAATTGACCTAATTAATTGAAAGCCTATTGAAAATTAGAAAAATCATTTTTGGGTCATAATTTGAAAAATGGTTTCGAGCCCACCCCTTGAAAATAAAAGGCCATTGCAAAATGGTTCGAGCTTTGTGTTTGGGCCATAAGGTAGAAAATAATTTTTTGACCCATCTTTGTTAGAAAATGGTTTTATGCCCATTTTGAAAAAGTTTTGAAAATAATTTTAGATTTGGGCTTAAAAGAAAATAATTTTGGGCTTACACCATAATTAGGTCATATTAGAAAAAGACAAACCAAATGGGCCATCACTCAAACTAAGATATGCCAATCATAGTCAATCAATAAACAATTAGCGCATTACATGGGCTTTAGTCTTTAGGGTAAAAGGCTTAGGTTCCCATAGCAAGTATACACCAAAAGGTACAAGGCTATGAGTGGTTATGCGATGCTCGATCTCCATACCTTGAATGAAAGTATGGTATCACTTACAAACACATAACACAGGTTTTACAGGGCATCCTAACTCACACACACAATGCAAATCTAATTGATGTAATGAATAATACCATAATAATAAAGAATAAAATAATATAAAGACCAACGGAATCAACTTCACTTATTCCCAGTGGAGTCGCCACTATGAGTGGGAATTTTCTCTCCCACTCCTGGTGGATTGGTTCTTGTGACTTCGGTACTGTTAGGCTCTGGGCCTTAGAGAACATAGGCCTAAGCCTAAAGAATTAGAGTCGCCATCCGGACAGACCAAGAAAATAAAAAGGGATGGATGACTCGATTCCTAAGGAATCCCTAACCCCTACTAGGTTTGGAAAGTTGGATATATATGGGGAAGGTGAGAAGTGACTTAGCACCCATAATGGCTGGTTCATTAGAACTGGCCTCCTTTCAGGTCTAAATATTACTGAATTCTTAACTTATTATAATATCATTCATATTACATGCAATTAAAGTAAATAAACATTCACCATATTATAAACTAAACAACCAATCAAAATGGGCACCCATACAAGATGGAAACATGCCTTACAATTGTCCAAACATCCAAAAAAATGAATAAAATAGGACACCCACTAAAAAGGTAAAAACATGTCCTTTACAATTGTCAAAAGTCCATAAAATAAGTTAAATTACACAAACTTAATAAACAAGGCACCCACAAAGTAGAAACAAGCCTTTTACAACTTTAAAACCCAAATAAAAATTGTAATCCACAGACATATAAATCATAATACAAAGAATTATAAACTTAGGACTTAATTAAAAGAAAATTAAGATTAATCACAAAATTACAATCCATAAGAAAATCTTAATATAACCCATTAATGAATTATAGTGCGCGATGCACATGGTGATCCGTCTAGCTGGTTAGTGGTTGGGGGGTTAAGGGGGGCAGCGCCCTTTGTGGGGGAATTGGGGCAGCACCCCTGAAAGGTAAACGCTTTACCATAGTCGTTGAATGAGTTGCTACCTCCAGAATATAAATTAGGGTTTTTGACCTAAAACTAGGATTTAACATGCAATTTAGGGTTTGACATGCAATTCTAGGGTTTAATATGCAAACTAAGGCTAAAATATGCAAACTAAGATTTTAATCCTAAACTAATGTCACAAAGGATTAGATTGGGCTTTTGGAAAATAAATGTTCCAACATTAATCGCCTTAAATATATTAATAACATAGTTATAAAGATTAAATGAGGATGATCAATTGTATGTATTTAATATATAAAAAACATACCTTCGTTTGTTGGTTCCACCCAGTAATTGCGTTGATCCAAGCTCGAACACAATCTTACAGATTCTGCCTTACTTCTTTGTAATTTTTCTTGAGTAAAATGTGCTTCACTATAGTATCTCTAGCTTTCTATTTCTTTTTCCACTCTCTAAGCTTATTTTTATTTCTGTTTTGGTGCTTCACCGTGGCACTTTGCTTGTTCAAGGTGGCTCCCCCTATACTGATTCTTCCTTTTGTATTTATAGGCAGTATTAGGGTTTAATCTAGGTTATCAATTCTAAACCTGTTAGAAGAATTTCCCACATATCCAAGTCCACGGGTCACTCAAAAATCACTTGAAGTTGAATTAAGCCATAATTAAGGGCTCATGTCGAATTTGGCCTAGCCAATTTGATATGAGCTTATGCTCATATCAAATTCAGCATGCAAACCAAACCAAGTTGGTCTATATTTTAAAAATTGGGTCAACTTTAATTTTAATATTGGATCGAACTTAATTCAAACTTTAAAAATTAGACTGGATTTAATTTGGGCCTTTCTATTGAAACCAAACTTGATCCAAACTTTTTAAATAGAATCAAATTTGAACTGAGCCAAAATTAAGGGTCTACAGTCATTCATAATTAATTATGGCATAAACTATAAAAATCACATTTTTTTCTCAATCCAAAAGTTTAAAATCAATCACAGAGAGAAAAATCAAAATTGGCAACTTGATTGATTTTGGACTACTGTCATTTTTGGGTAAAAGTTAAACAAACTTAATGAAGTAAGTTAAATAGTTTTTTCTTTATTTTTTCTCAAACAAAATAAACTAAGGTGCAACTATCTAATTTTCAATCTTAAAAATAAAAGCCACTACCTCTTTTTCATAACAAAAGTAGAGTAAATTATTTTCTCAAAATAGAAAATTCATTTTTTTAAAACCAGTGCTTACTGAACTAACTGGAGATTGTATGCGACAGTGTCATATGAGACTAAGCTCAAATGAGCATTTTGGCTTCCAAATCCCTAGCGGGCCAGATTGGTACTCGGGTGGGGCCTTATAGCCATGTGTACTAGCAATTGAAAGTGTCACATCCGTGATTTTGGAAATATAAAATTATATATATACTCAATATATATATCTACAGTATATATAACATATATATATGGTATATTAATTATATATGTTGGATTAATCTATTAGATACTTAATATTTAATACACATATAAGGTACATTTGATGTATATATAAGATACACATTACTTATGCATATGTGTAATATCTCAAATTTTTGAAAAGTTCTAATTTTTGGCAATTTGATAGAATAAATTAAAATTTAAATGGATAAATTAAATTAATGGTTTCAAATAAAAAATGAAGGGGTTTTAAATGAAAAAGTGGAATATATATGTAAAATATATACAACATATAAAAGTCAACACTTTTTAAAAGAAAAGTCAAAGTAAAAGGGTATTTTGGTAATTAAATATTAGAAATTTAAAATTAATAAAATAATTCAAAAATAAATAATTTTGGATGGAAGATAATATTTTAGGGTTTTAATTAATTAATTAATTAATTAAATAATTAAAATATATTAAAATAATAATATATATAATGTTGAAAATGTGGGCGGGAGGAAAGAGAAAATCACTTTTTTTATCATCTTTTTCTTCTTTCCTTCAAGAACGACTTTCATGGCTTCAAGAGAGGGATTTGCTTCTTCCAAACTCATTTAATTGAAATATTTACAAAGCTTCAAGTGGATTTTTAAGGTTTTCCTCTTTAATTAGTAAGTTTACTCACTTTTTCTTTGGATTTCCATGAAAGTTTGAATATGTGTGTTTTGGGTTTTTGAAGTTCTAAGATTTAATTATCTATTTGGATATGGATGAAGTTATTTTAAGTGATTAACAATGATTTTAAGTTTAGATTTAAGAAATGGTTGAATTTAAGTTGAGTTTGGTGAAGAGAGAGAATTTAGGGTTATGGAACATTTGAGTTTTTGAAATCATGAGTTTTAATTGTGTAAATTGGTTCTAAATGTATTTTTTTGATGCATAAACAAGGATTTTAAAATCAAATGATGGATTTAGTTAAGTTTGGATAGAGTTTGAAGATGGTAGTATTGATTTAGGGTTTTGGAAAAGTGAATTTTCAAAGAATGACTAATTGTTTGATTTTAATGCTTAAATCATGTTATTTAATGATATAAGTGGTGGAAATAAGATTGAAATGATAATTGGATTGAGTTGGAATGGAGATCCTTCAATGGTGAAGGTTATGCCATTTTAGGGTTTTGAGCATAAGCATGTGGTTAATTAATGTAATTGGTTTAAACATGCTAAAACATGTTTCTAATGATATTAATAAACATAAAACACTAATTTAAATGGCTTAATATGGTTTTTCAAAGTTAAAGTGATGTGAAGCTTAATTTTGGGTTTTGGTTTAGAGTGATGTTTAATTATGGTTTGATGTTAAGAATACATTAGAATGTGATATTAAATGATTATGTATGATTACATTTGGTATAGGCATTGAGGGAGGTTGATTTGCTTCATCCAAGTGGTGAAGGGCAAGTTGGAAGGATAGGATTGGAGGTTGTGTTAAGCTTGCTTTGGGTTGCTAGTGGAGGTATGTACAAACTTTGAATATAATGTTTATATTTGCATAACATTAGGACTTAACACATTCTTGTTGGAAAATGTGTTAAGCTACTTGGTACATTGATTGTGTATGAATAATATGCTATGACATTTGTAATGTCATATATGTGTTAAATGCATTGTGAAAAGCCATTGATAATGGCTAAATTGTGTATAATGTGAAATATGTATATTATGTGAAAATACCCAAAGTAATTGGGTAATGTGTTGTGATTACAAAAATGAGATATGTGGAATAATAAAATAAATTGATATTGAAAAAAATGAGAAAAGTGAGAAAAATGAGAAGGATGCGAAAAATGAGAAAAATGAGAAAAAATGTGAAAATAAGGCAATGTGCCTAGATTGAATATGTGACAATGAGAAAGAGATTAATAATGAGGAAAATGAATAAATGAAAAAAAAGTAAGAAAAAGATGATATAATAAGGTAATGTGCCTAGTTTGATCATGAGAAAATGAGAAAAGTTTTGATAAAGGAATTATGAAAGAATTTGATAATGAGAAATATGAATAAATTGTGTGCCTAGTATGTTATTCAATTTTCAGATTTATGGGTTTGGCGGTATGCCTATGATTGTCTACGGGCTAAACACTGGAATGGTAAAAAGGCTGGGTCGTAAGCCAGGCCAGCTGATAAATATAATGTTTTTGGGGTGAAAAGACTGGGTCATAAGCCTCAAAAACTGTAGCAGTCTAGCCGGGTTGAGGACCAAGATACTGGGGCCTAAGAGTCTAGTTGGGTTGAGGTCCAAGAGACTGAGGCTATTACATTATCCATGGATATATTGCCTACGGGGCTAGACATATGGTGTCATTATGGACCAAAGCAGTAACTCTGAAATTTGAATAGCATATTAGATCCTTTTGTGCCCATGCTTGTCTTTGCTTTAATGTGAATTATGAATTGTGATACAACTGAGTAATATAATGAGATATAATGTTATGAGTTGTGATATATATATGTACTGTGCATTGACATTACATTTGGACTATATTGTTATCAAAGTTTGTACCACTAGGCTTTAGCTTAGTAGGATTGTAATTCATCGTGCAGGTGTCATGGATGATTTGGTAGAGCCGGAGAGTTCTACTAGACCTGGTCGGGTCTAGGTTTTTATTTATTGAGCTTGAAGAGTTATTTTTGGGCATATCAAGATCAGAGCCAGTTGCCAACATATAGATATTTGATATTACAATGTATTTTGATATTATATATGTTATGATATGTTTTTGGAAGTATATAATGTAAATTGTAAAGAATGTTTTGAATAATTTGTTCAGATGGGATTTTATATGTGTTGCTAATTTATATATCTATATATAAGTATTTTGAGAAAATATGGGGAAATTGAGAAGTATTGGTGAAATGGTGAATTGATTTTTATTGGGAGTGTTTGCTTTATGCAGGTTGTGTTTTGCTGAATTTTGGGAACATCCAAATTACAAATAAAACTCTGGGGTATTTTTTTCCAGAGATTTTCATATAAAATATTTATTTTGGATTCCTATAACAAGCAAAGAATATTTATATACTATTTAATTTATATATTAGTATTTGAAATCTTAGAACAGAAATGTGAAAATTTTTATTAAATGGGTCTATGACATTTTTATACTGTATATGCATATTTTACATATGCTGAAAATATGTATTGTACGTATATAGGGTATAAGAGTGTTGCTGGAAGAATGTTGTGAGAAAATTGAAAAGCACGACCGGACCAAAGCAAGTCTGACCACGACATTGAATATCACAACCAGACCATGGGCAGTCCAAACAAGAAGTCACTTTGAACAATGATTGAAGTGGGAAATATTGACCAAACATGTTGGCACCCACCAATTTACTTTTCAAATGGCTAGTTGAAGACTTGGTTGCTATAAATAGCTCAATAAACTTCATTTCTAACATGAATTAAGCATTGGAGAGCCAAGCAAAGCAATTTTCATTTATTTGAATGAAAATTTACATTTATTGTAATTGAGTGTTGGTTGTGAGCATTAAACACCATTGTGTAAGTTTGGTGTGAGCTTGTAAAACAATAGGTTTTTTAGTGAGCCTAGGTAAAAACTCAAAGATAGTAGAACCTCAATAAGTTGTTGAGAAAGTGGACAAAGGATTGGTAAATTCGAACCACTATAAATTGTGAGTGTTCATTCTACTATACTCTCTTCTTATTTTGTTTTTTTTTAATTTTTAATTTCCCATGACTTTTTTAAACAGCCAATTCACCCCCCTTTTGGTTGCAATCTTGGGACAAGGCATAAACTGTACCTGAGGCATTAGTGACTAAGATAGTGGCGGGGCCATTATTACCACTGGCAAGCCCACCATTCTTTCTGGCATGATCAACACACTAAGCTCAATTAATCCAACAGTGGGATGCTGATGCTAACCCCAAGTAGCGAATTGAGACCCAACACTGAATACGCTTGGAAGTGACTCCTTGGAAAGCCAAATTAGATCCTTTTATCCAAGACCTTGACCCAAACCTAACAATGTAGGAGAGAACCTTGGTATTAACACACTCAAGGAATTAACTCTATGTGTGGAAGTTGATTCAAACAAGAATCAAAACAAGAGATAAACCACTCTTAAAACAAGAACTAAGTTCTTAGATTTTAATTGAACAAAATTCTAGAATCCTTACATTGAAGAAAATAATTCCTTATATAGGTTACAAAGAAAACCTAACCCTAAAAGGAAATAAAGAATATTTAGGAACTAATTACTCTTCTCCTAAACTAACTAGGAAACTTAAAGCAACTAGGGTAAATCCCTCTTATGTTAATATTACATCTAATATTAACCTAAAATAAGATGTCTCCTTTAAATAAATACTAAATAAAAAATAAAATATCAAAATAATGCAAAATACAAAAATTGGTTTGTTTAAAGGCAGTGCGGTTTGCGGTGGGCTGTGCGACCACGAGGCTGACAATAAGGAGACACACAACTGTGCAACATAATGAGTGATTGTGCAACTTGAATACTTGACCAGAAACAAAAATGGCTCAAGATAAAGCAAGGTTCATGGTGATTTGTGAGACCGCAAGCTCGGGTGCGACATCAAAAGTGCGACTGTACACTGGTTGAAGAGACCACTACATCCTCTATGACTTCAGAAAGTTAAACCATGCTTTGATCTGCATGTTAAAGTCCAAGCTTATAGTTGGAATCTTCCATGCACTCTTCAATGGTAGCTAAATTAGTCCATAGGCCTTGAATCATAATTAATAAAGCTTCTTTGATCTTCTTCAAGCGTCCTCTTGTGATGGGTCCACTAGGTAACTGAAGTGGGTCGAGGGAATTAGGTGTGGTTGGCTCTTTGATTGCATCATTCCCTAAAGTAGCACTAATATTATACTCACCTGGCAAGTCTATCTCATAAGCATTATCATTAATGCACTCCAAGACTTGGAAAGGTCCATCTCCCTGTGGATAAAGCGTAGACTTTCTTTGATTTGAGAACCTCTCTTTCCTTGTATGTATCCAAATCCTATCACCCGGCTCAAACACAAGCTTCCTTCTTCCTTTGTTGACTTGCTTCACAACTTGTTGGTTCCTCCTTTCTATGTAGGCCTTTACATCCATGTGGATCTTCTTCATTAGCTCCACTATCTTCTTACCATCTAAGCTAGACCTTTCATTACAAGGCAAAGCAACTATATCCAATATGTTAAAGGATTAAAACTATAAACAATTTCGAAAGGAGTATAATGTGTGGTAGAATGCACAACTCTATTGTAGACCCTTAATTTTGGTACCGGTTCAAATATGGTTTCATTTGATGGCTGGATGAAGTTCGGGTCCAATAACAAGTCCCAAATTAAATCAAGTCTAATTATTTAATATTTGAATTAGGTCGAATTAATTTAAATCGGGCCAATGTGGTTAAAATATGATTCGGTCCGAGCCAATTCGATATGGAATGCCTCCATATCGAATTGGCCAAGCCAATTCAATATGGAAGGCCTCCATATCGAATTGGCCTAGGCCAATTCGATATGGGAAGGCACCATGCCTTGGTTTAACCTAAAATCAGTCCATTACTAATTGTAGTAAAATTCAAATAAGCTTCGGATAAGCAGGAACAATTTGAGCGGGCTGAGGATTCACAAGTTAACTTTTCCCTAATATTGCTTATAAAAAGGGCAATTAACAAATAGAAAAGGGGGCCGACAACTTGCAAAAGGTAATTGAGAATACAATAATTAAAAACAAAGAAAAGCAGCAGACAATTAATTAAAAAAAAGGCAAAAAGAAAATAGGCAGACACGAAGCAATTATCTTCAAATTGCTTCACTTGACCAAGACTTTAATTGATCCAGGCTCTCCAAACAATTATAGACAATAGGCTTGGTTCAATAGAATCACCTTGGCAGAACTGACAATGCAAGTACTGTAACATTCTTAATATTTTTAGAATTAAATAAAATATTTATTTAAATAATTTTAAATTTATAAGGTATAATTACCATTTTTCTCTTAGACTTTTGACTTTTCTTTTAAAAGAGTTGAGTAATGTATATGTTAAGTATATGTTAGGCATATTTCACATATACATTCTACTTTTCCACTTAAAATCCTTTCATTTTCTATTTAAATCATTTCTTGAACTTATTTAAATTTAAATTTATTTTATTTAATTTAATTCCAAAAATATTAGGGATATTACAATTCTCTCCCCTTAAAGAAAAAATTTCATCCGCTAAATTACCCGCTATCAACTCTGGAACAACTGGAAAAACTGACTCTGCATTGTCTACTCACTCTCCCATGTCGCCTCCTCAGTGGCATGATTCCTCCAAAGGACTTTCACAAGTGGCACCTTCTTGTTCCTCAACTCTTTTATCTCTCGTGCCAAAAGCGCCACTGGTTCTTCCTCGTAAGTCAAATATGGGCTCACCTCAATAGACTCCACATCCCTAATATTTTTGAAATAAAATAAAATAAAATAAATTTAAATTTAAATAAGTTAAAGAAATGATTTAAATGAAAAATGAAAGAATTTGAAGTGAAAAAGTAGAATGTATATGTGAAATATGCCTAACAAATACTTAACATATACATTAGTCAACTCTTTTAAAAGAAAAGTCAAAAGTCTAAGGGTAAAATGGTAATTATAACTTATAACCTTAAAATTATTCAAATAAATTAAAAATAAAATATTTTTGGTTGGAAGAGGAAATTTGGGGTTTTAAAATAATTAAATAATTAATTATTTATTAAAATAAAATAATATTTATCTATGGTCATATTTTTTTTAAGTGAAAAGAAAGAAAAAAATTAAAATTAGTTTTCTTCTTCTTCCTCTTCAAAAAAATGAAATTCCATGGCCATGGGAGTGATTTTTCTTCATCCAAATACTCATTTTAACAAGAATTTTTAGGAATTAATTAAAGTTTTGGTGGATTTCCAATAGGTTAGTAAGCTTCTTTTCATAATTTTTGATTTTCTATGAATATATGAATATGTGAATTTTGAGATTTTCTATTAGCATGATTTAATTGTTTAATTGGGTATTAATGAAGCTATTTTGATTAATTATTAATGATTTTCAAGTTAAATGGAAGAAAGGATTAAGTTTGGGATGAGTTGGGTGAAGAGAGAGAATTTAAGGTTATGAAAAATTTAGATTCATGGAATCATGTGTTTTAATTGTACAAATTGATTCCAAATGTGTTTTTTTGATGCATAAATAAGGACTTTAAAGTTAATGGTAGATTTGGTTAAGTTTGGTTAGAGTTTGAATGATGTAGTGTTGAGTTTAGAGTTTTGGAAAGAGAATTTTTAAAGAATGGTGAATTGTTGAAATCTAATGTTTAAATTTTGTTAATTTATGGTATTAGTGAATGAAATAAGCTTAGATTAATAATTGGAATAGGTTAGAATGAAAAACCTTCATTGGTGAAGGTTATGCCATTTTAGGGTTTTGAATAAGAGTGAGTATTTAAGTAATGTGTATGAATGAAATTAATAATATAAATAAACTTAAAACACTAATTTAAATGGAATAGAATGGAATTCTAATGTTAAAGTAAGGAAAGGCTAAATTTTTGGAATTTGTATAAGAGTGATGTTTAATTAGGGTTTAATTTTGGAAATGCCTTAAAATGTGATATTAAATGATTGAATTTAATCACATTGTGCATAGGCCTTAAGGAGAAGTGAATTGCTCAATCCTAGTGTTGAAGAGCAATTTGGAAGTGAAGATTGGTGGGAGATTTTGAGCTTGCATTTAAGTGCTTAGTGAGGTAAGCATATGCTTTGATAGTTTTAAAGTGCTTGAATTTAATTTTGGCTTAACACATTTTAAATGGAAAATGTGTTAAGCTATTTGATCATTTAAAAATCCATATACATTGTGTTATGGCATGTGAGTTGATGGGTATGCATTATAAACATCGTGAAAAGCCAGTGTAAATGGCTAAATTGTATGGAATGTGATTTTATTATGAAATACCCTGTGATGTGATGAAATGAAATAACATTGATATGAATAAGAAAAATGGAATATGAGAAAGGAATTGAGAATGGGACATATGAAATAATTGTGTCTCTAGTATGTTATTCAATTTTTAGAGTTCTGTGTTTGGCGGCATGCCTAGGATATAACAGTCCCTTAAAGTTGGGTTGGGCGTAACCCTTGAAGCCTAGTTGGGATGTTACATATGAGGTTATCCTCACTATTTCCCTTTGGGGCTAGATGCTTGGCGTCACTATAATATGATTTGCCTTTGGGGATAGACACTCGGTGTCAATTTGGACAAAAATGGTAACTCTGGAATTTGAATAATATATTAGTTTATTGGGCCCATGCTTGTATGTGTGTTTGTGTGAATTATAAGCAAATGAAAAAATTATGTTATTAAATTGAATGGAATACTACATTGTGGCATAACATGCAAATGCATTATGCTTTGGCATTGTGTTAAAGTTTTACTTTTATAAAAGTTGTACTGTTAGACTTTTAGCTTAGTGCGATTGTAATTTATCGCATAGGTGACATGGGAGATCCGGTCAAGCGGGAGAGTTCTTCTAGACCGGGCCGGGTCTAGATTTGATATTGCTCGTTGAGAAAATTTTGGACACATCAAGAACAAGCCTTTTGCCATCATGTATACATTTTATGTTTTTGTTCATTATGAAATCATGTATATTATGTTTATGATTTTAAAGTATATGTATTATAAGTTATAAAGACTTTTGGATAAATTGTGTAGGATGGGTTTTTATATGTGTGTTTTGGATATATATATATATATATATGAATATGCATAAATATTTTGAGAAAGTGTGGAAAAATTGAGAAGTTAAGGTGAAGATGTGGTTTATTGTTTATTAGAAGTGTTCTTTCTGCGGGTTTTGTAATTGATAAATTTTGGGATGTTCAAATTACAGACAAAACTCTGGCGATTTTTTCCCACAGATTTTCATATAAAATGTTTATTTTGAGTTCCTATAACAAGTAAAGAATATTTATATACTATTTAATTTTATATATTTAGTATTTGAAATTTTAAGTCAGAAATGTGAAAATTTTTATTAAACCGGGTTGTGAAATTTTTATACCGTATATGCGTATTCTACATTTACTGGGTGTGTGTATTATATGTGTATAGAAGAAATGGTACTCGTTGAGTGAAAAAGACTCTTATGGGGGAGGTCTTGGGATCAAAATGAGGGAGGCGACCCTTAACTTGGGCCAAATAAACAAATCCTGCTATGGAACCGTGAGGGGAAATAGTACTGTAGTAGTCCCTTGACACAGCCTGGGTGAAAAGACCGAGTCGTAAGCCCAGGGCCGTTGGGATGTTACAGTTAAAAGGCAAATTTTAACTGTAACATCCCAATGGCCCTGGGCTTACGACTCGGTCTTTTCACCCACCCTACTTTAAGGGATTGCTACAATACTGCCTCCCCTCACGGTTCGATGGCAGGATTTATTTATTTGGCCCAAGTCAAGGGTCGCCTCCCTTGTTTCGATTCCAAGACCTCCTTAAGAGAGTCTTTATCACTCAACGAGTACCATCTGCCATGGAACTGTGAGGGAAAGCAGTATTGTAGCAGTCCCTTGATGTGGGTTGGGTGAAAAGACCGATTCGTAAGCTCAGGGCCGTTGGGATGTTACATGTACGATTTACTTTGTATCAATTATCGATTTACTTTGTATCAATTATCTTTATTAGTTAATCACGTTTAAGTACATTGCCTTTTTCTTGCATATTAATCCTATTTTGCAGATTTCATCCAGTAACCGTGGCTTTAAGATCCAAATCCTAATTGCATGCTTTTAATCATAGTTTGATGATCCAATCTTTTATGAAATTAACTTAGGATTAAAACCTAATTCCAAATAGCAAAACCCTAATTCCTAATTCCTAAAACCTAATTCCAAGTACCAAAACCCTAATTTTCAATTCTTAAATACCAAAATCCTAAATTCCAAAACCCTATTTCCCAATTCCTAAATACCAAAACCCTAATTATCCACCCAAACCCTAATTTGATTCCCAAAACCCTAATTCCTAAATTCAAACCCTAATTTTTAATACTTTAAACCCTAAACCTAAATTTATACCTTAAAACCCTAATTTTGTTTCCAAAATCATTAAAACCCAAGTTTCATATATATAAAACTCTAATTTTACATGTTTAACACTTAATTTAAGATTAAACCCTAGATTTAATTATTTGATTTATTACCATATGCTTGTGATGGATGATGAGCTTTGATTTCATCTTGTTGTTTATGATGAATGTTTGAATGGTTTAATTAAATTTGATATTCCGATTTTAAAGATTGTAAAAGGCATGTTTCCACTTTGTGGGTGCCTTAGTTATTTTTAATTATGTAATTTATTTTATGAACTTTGGGACTTTGTAAAGGATATATTTCCACCTTTTGGTGGGTGTCCTATTTTATTTATTCTTGTGGATTTTGGATAGTTGTAAGAGCATGTTTCCATCCTTAGATGGGTGCCCATTTTGACTGGTTTGTTTAACCTAATGATATGATGAATGTTTCTTTTTCTAATTGCATGTAATATGAGTAATGTTATAGTTGTAACACCCCTATATCCCATATACGCATACTACATAATACTACATCTGTAATATATGTATACCGGATAAATGAGTGTTATGGTTTATATTAGACAACTCAATTTTCCTCTTCTGCATTAATATGAGAAAACTTAAAACATTTCATATACATTTATATATATATATATATTATGGAACATAACAGGTAAAACATTTATTCATTATGCAGCGGAAAATGTAGTGGTATTTACATATATAAATACATCAAAATCAATGTTTACAAAACATAAAGTTTATACATGTTTGGTTGTTCATCTCTGATCTTTAAGCCCACAATCAACAATTCAAAGTCTAGACTCGACTCGGTCTAACTGAACTCTCAGGTTCTACCCTGTCACCTGCGCGACGAACCACAATCGCATTAAGCCATAGACTTAGTGGTACAAACCACAATAACAATATGCTTTAATGCAAATGTCAATGTCATACTTTCAAGCAATAGAGACAATACTCAGAAATGCTGTATTTCATAACATTACATTTCATTATCTCATTCAATTGTTTCACCATTTATGATTCACATTGAAACAAAGACAAGCATGGGCCCAAAATAATTTAATATGCTATTCAAAGTTCAGAGTTACTGCTTTGGTCCATAATCACATTCATCAAGCCCGTAGGCGATATATATATATATCTATCCATGGATAGTGTAACAGACCCAGTCTCTTGCTCCTCAACCCGGCTAGACTGTTACAGTTTTTGAGGCTTACGACCTGATCTTTTCACCCCAAAAACATCATATTTCACTTTTTTCAGCTGGGCTCGGCTTATGACCCGGTCTTTTTACCTGCCCAGCGATTCATAGGCATGCCGCCAAACCCAGAACTCTAAAAATTGAATAACATATTAGACACACAATTAATTCATTTATCTCATTATCAATCTCTTTCACAATTCATTTCTCATAATCAAACTAGGTAACCATGCCCCAATTATTTCATTTGCATCATTATAGCCAACAACAATGGCTTCACATCTCATCATTAAAGTATACATAACCAATTGCATTGGACATACATTTTGAATGATCATCATATCTTTCACATTATGCAAATCATAACATTAATCAAATGTATTAACAATGTAATAAATTACTTAACACATTTACAACCAAATGTGTTAAGTCCCAAAGTCATGTAATTGTATGCAATAATGTAGGGTTTGTACTTACCTCAAGAGCAACTCACACAACACCAAACTCCTCTTCCAAGAATTCTTCAACACTTGGATTAGGGCAACTCAATCTCTTTAAAAACCTAATCCAAAAGGAATAATACATACTCACTTAAAGATACATATGAGATAATAAGGCTAAGAACCAACTAGGGCAAACTCTACACATGACACGCTCAACAACACGAGCGTGTACCTGACCGTGCCCTAAATCCACAACACAGAAGTTTTGACATGCTCAGAAACACGGGCGTGTCACTGGATGTGTCATTCATTCTGTCTCATAGAAACATTGACACGTCCAATAACATGGGTGTGTTCATGGCCGTGTCAATTCTTCCTCAACACAGTGACTATGACATGCTCAGTAACATGGGCGTGTCACTGATCGTGTCACCCATCCAGAAAAAGAACCATTGACACGCCTAAAGACCTGGCCATGCTCATGGGCGTGTCAGGCCAAAAATCCTGATTCCGGCAACAAAAACATCATATCCAACAAACCTCTTACTTCCACCATTTTTCACTTCAAACAAACTTAACTAAACACACCCATAAACCATAATAACTTGCAAAAACACCAAAACAACTCAATACATACATCAAACACCAATTCACAACCATCACATACACACAACTCAAACACAACACTTGCTCTTCCAACACCAAACTTAACTCTATCTCTTCAATCAAACTCCAAAATCAACACCAAGAAGATCAAACACCCTTAAATACACCATAATCAAATATACACATACTATCAATAATCAAACACCAAACTCAAAATACAAACTTAAAAGAAAACAAGGGAATCAAGTGGAAAACTTACCAAAAGTGATGAAAACCCTTAGAATTCCAACTTGATCACTTGAAACATCCTTCAATCTTGAGTTTAGATGAGTAAAATCTTTCTTTCCTCTCTTGCTATGGAGATAGCCGGCCAACAAAGAAAGAAGAAGAAGAAGAAAGAAGAGCAAAGTCAACCACTCAACTCTTCTCTTAACCACTCAATCATCTCTTTAAATCTCAACCAAGCAAATTAACTAATAAAATATTCATAAATATCCTCATCCACTTCCTTTAATTTCCATTTCAATTAATTTAAAAATAAATAAATCTTCTTTTGACCTTCCATTTCTTTGACTTGTATATGTTGTATATATCTCTATATATACAACATATACACTCTTCTCCTTACCTCTTTTCTCTTTCCACTTAAACATATACACTTATAACATTTAATCCAAATACAACAATAAATATTCCAAAACTTTTAGGGTATACTTTGGGATATTACAATAGTAATATAAGAATTTAATAATATTTAGACCTACAAAGGAGGCCGGTTCTAATGAATCGAGCGTTATGGGGGTGCTGGGTCATTCTCACCTTTCCCATGTATATCCAACTTTTTTAACCCAATAGGGGGTTGGAGATTCCTTAGGAATTTAGTCATCCTCCCCTTTCTTTTCTTTTCAGACCTGTCCGGGTAGTGACTCTACTTTCTCTAGGTTTAGGCCTGTGTTCTCTAAGGCCTCGAGCCTAATAGTGCCGAAGTTGCAAGAACTATTTTACCAAGAATGGGGGAAAAATCTCCGCCCACATCTATTATATGAAAATTCAACTAATGGTATACATTCTTCCCAATTTTTCAAGTTCTTTTTAATGATTGCATGTAGCAGTGTTCCTAGTGTCCTATTAAATACTTTAGTTTTCCATCAGTTTGTGGGTGACAAGTTGTAGATAATAGTAATTTTTTTCCTAGCTTATTCCAAAAAAATTTTCAAAAATGACTAAGGAACTTAACATTCCTATCACTAACAATAGTTCTAGGTATGCCATGAAATCTTACTATTTCTTGAAAAAATAATTGAGCTAAGTGTGTAGCATCATATGTAATGTCCATAGTTTAGCAGAAATAATTAAATAAATAATAATAATTAAATTGGTTAAGAAGGATAATATGATTTAGTGTATATGTAAGATATACATGAAATATATATATAATATAAATTTAGCTAAAAACTTAACGTAAAAGTCAAAAAGTAAAAAGATAAAAAGTTAAAATTAAATATAATAATATTAATAATAATAATAAAAGTAAAAGAAGATTAAAAATGTAATTTTGGATAGGAATGGATGTTAATTGTTAATATAGATGGATATAAATCTAATATGATGAATAAAATATGATTTGGTAGTGAATTGATTAAGATGAATTTGTATGGTGAAGTTAGGATTTTAGGATGATTATGTGAAATTTACACTTTTGATGGGACTGTCAATAATTGTTAGAATGAGTTGTTATAATATTATTTTGATGAGGAAGTAATGATTTTAAGGTTGTATGATTGAAATGATTGGGTTTTGTTGTGTTTTGGATGAAGTAGTGAGTGAATTAGGGCTTTTGGTGGAATTTGATTGTTAAAATTGATGGTTGTTTGACTAAAATGGCCTGCAATGTGATGCTAGTGGAATATTTATATTTATAATTTGGTTTAGGATGGAGTAAGGAGGAATTTCTCATTTAAAACGAGGAAGTGCATTTAGTGAAGGAAGACTTGGGTGGTGAATTAGCATGGGATTTGGCATCTTCAAGGTTAGTACATACTTTATTAACATTTAGTTTGAGCATGTATGTATAACATTATCCATTTTGGTGTCCTTTAAAGAATGGTGACATTCTTTAAAGTGTCATTTATGAATCCATATGTATTATTATTAAAAGAAGATATGTTGCGTGCCTTAGTATGTACTTTAAAAGCAATGTAATATGGAAAATGCAATAAAGAAAGAAAAGTAGTAAAATGTGAAGTGCTGGTCAAAATTGTTGTGTGAAATGATGAAGTTGTATGCAATATGGAAATATTATGGAAAAAGATAAAATATAATTAAAAATGTGAAAAATGCTGAAAATGATAGGAAAAGATGAGAATAAACATATGATAAGTAATCAGAAAGAAAATGTGGAAAATAGCTACAAATGTGAAAAATGAGAAAATTGTGAGAAATGAGAAAATGTGATGAAAATATGATAATGAGATGAAATGTAAATGTAACGTGATGTGTAATATATATATGCTTGTGATAAGTGCTAAAATATGGAAATGAGTTACACTGTGAATGTGACTCATGGTTATGTAAAGCGAATGTGAAATATGGAATATAGTAATCATATGAAAATGTGAGAAATTGATAAATGAGATGAAATGTGGAAGTGATCATGAGTGAGTTGATCACTTAGAAATGTGGAAAATAATGGAAAGGAAATGAGAATATGGAAATGTGACTTGCAATTGTGTGTTTGCTTTAGACAATTTCCAGTTCCAAAAAATTGGTGTTGGTGTGGTATGTTGAATATTAGCTTGAGCAGAGCTAGGTCATGAGTCCGAGATTGAATATTAGCTTGAGCAGAGCTAGATCATGAAATTGGTGTTGTGATAACCCAAATCAATTGTTCTGGAACTTAGATATTATGTGGAGGCTTATTGGGCCCAGTGTGTGTGTGTTTGAGAAATGTTTGGTATATGTATATATGTGTTAATGAATGGTAAATGGTAATTTTAAGGCAATGGTATTAAGTATTTTATAAAATTAAGAATGTGTCAAATAATAAATTTTACTTACTGAGGAGATTTAAAAATTTTATAAGATAAAGAGTGTGATCATTAGTGTTATTTATATGTTGGTAGCATAATGTGTGGTGAACTTGAAAACATGCATTGAATATTTAAATTGTTTAAATTAGCAAGGTATGTACCACTAAGCTCTTGAGCTTAGTGCGATAGTATGTATCATACAGGTATTAGAAGTGCAGACTAGGGTGATTTGGATTGTGATTGGGACTTGGAGATTAAGTGGGCCACGAGACCAATTGAGAAGGTGTAACATACATATATAATTTTGTTAGTATGTATTTTGGTTTTTGTACAATTGAATCATTTCACATGTATATTAATGAATTTTGAATATGTTATGTATATTATATATACAAATACTTCTAATGAGAAATGTTTAGATATACAATCTTGATATATATTTTTAATAAAGTGGTGATTTAGAGAATTGGTGGCAAATATTCTTTTGGGAGTATAAATTTTTAATGTAGGTTGAGTGTTTGATGATTTGGAATTTATTAAAAATACAAATAAAACTCTAACGAATTTTTTTCAGAGATTTTCTATTATAAACTTATAATTATTTTTAATATTGAAAAAAGGGGCTAATATTAATTATTAAAATGACATTCTTATATTCTATATGCGTATTTTAGGTATACATGGTATATGTACTATACGTATAAAGGATATAAGAGTGTTACATCATCCATTTTATTGCAATGTATGAAATGTGCCATTTTAGAAAAATGATCAACCACAATGTAGATAGAATCCTTACCTTTCCTAGATCTAGGCAATCCCAACACAAAATCCATAGATATATCGGTCCAAGGACCATTAATATCCAAAGGATGATATAAATCGTGATTCATAATTCTAGACTTAGCTTGTTTACATCTACACTTATTACAAAAATTCTGCACATCACTCCTCATTTTGGGCTAGTAAAAATGTTCATTTAATACTTCCAAAGTTTTTGCAACTCCAAAGTGACCCATTAAGCCTCCACAATTAGATTCTTTTACAAGCAAAAGTCAAATGGAATAATTAGGCACAATTTATTTTCCTTAAATAGAAATCCATCTAATTTATAGAATCTACTATATGCTTCCTTTTCACAATTCTGAAAATATTGAAAAAATCATGATCCTTTTCATATAAGGTCTTAAGAAATTCAAAACCAAGTATCCTAGCACCTAATGTAGTTAATAAAGTATATATCTTAGAAAGTGCATCGGCTACCACATTCTCTTTTGTATTCTTATACTTAATCACATATGGAAAGGATTCTATAATTTAATCTTTTTAGCATGTCTCTTGTTTAGCTTACTTTGACCTTTGATAAAATTCAAAGATTGATGGACAATATGAATAACAAATTCCTTAGGCCAAAGGTAGTGTTGCCAATGTTCTAATGCTCTCACCAATGTATATAGCTCTTTGTCATAGGCTGGATAGTTTAGTGTTGCTCCATTGAGCTTTTCACTAAAATAAGCTATTGGCTTCTTCTCTTCCATAAGAATAGCTCCTATACCTATACCTAAAGCATCACACTCAATTTCAAAGGTTTAATAAAATCAGGTAAAGATAAAACATGTGCATTGCATAATTTTTCCTTCAAGAGAGAAAAAGCATTATCTTGTTCAATACCCTAAACAGAAGATTGATTTTCTTACTTACAATAGTTAAAGGTGTAGCATTAGTGCTAAAATCTTGAACAAATCTTTTATAAAAACTAGGCAATAAAAACTTCTAACCTCACTAATAGACTTAGGGGTTGGCCAATTCTTAATAGTTTTCCTCATCAACTTCGACACCATCTTTACTTACAACAGATCCTAAGAAAACAACATTATCTATAAAAAACAACATTTTTTCAAATTAGGAAATAATTTTTCTTTTCTCAAAATATTTAAGACATGACGCGCATGAGACACATGATTATCTAAAGATTTTGGATATATAAGAATATCATTAAAGTATACAACTACATATTTGCCAATTAAATCTTTTAAAACATGGTTCATTAATCTCATAAAAGTGCTAGGTGCATCGGTTAGTCCAAAAGGCATAACTAGGTATTCATATAAACTATATTTTGTTTTAAAAGATATCTTCCATTCATCTTCTTCTTTCATCCTAATTTGATGGTAGCCACTTTTGAGATCAATTTTACTAAAAATAATACTACCATGCGATTCGTCTATTATGTCATCAAGCCAAGAAATGGGATGACAATACTTTGCCGTTATGTTATTGATTACTCTACAATCTATGAAAATCCTCCACGATCCATATTTCTTTAGAACAAGCAAACTAGAACGGCACAATGACTCTTCCTCTCTCTCACGTAGCCTTTGGTCATCAATTCCTCTACTTGCCATTGAGTTTCTTTGGTCTCCTCTAGATTACTTCTATAAGCCGGCTTGTTTGGAATGGTAGCTCTGGGGATGAAGTCTATTTGATGCTCAATTACTCTAAGAGGTGGCAAGCCATTAGGAACATCCTCAAGAAATACATCTTCGAACTCCTGTAAGAGAGAAACAAAAGACTTGGCAAGGAAGGATCAAGGTTAGTTTCGTTTAAGAAAATTTCTTTGTACATAAGTACATGTATATTTTTTTGAGAATATAAAGCCTCCCTAATTTCACTCCCCTTTCCATAGAAACTCTCTTTTTTTTTTCTTTTTCTCACAACTAACTCCTTATTTTTATCTTTAATTTCCCTCTTTTCTTCTGGATCTCCCTTTTTTATCTTTTCTCCACTCATTTTTTTATCTTCACTATTATTTACTTTTTCTCTTTGAAATCTTTTCAACTCACTCTTATAAACTTCTATTGGTGAAAGTGGTGCTAAGGTGATGTTATTTCCATCTTTGTCAAACAAATAGTGGTTGGTGTATCCATTGTGCATGACCCTCCTATCAAATTGCGAAGGCCTCCTTAGAAAATGATGTCCAACTTGCATTATGTAGGCCCTTAAATTTGGACCGATTTAAATTTAAAAGTTTTATGTTTGTCCATTATGAATTTAGATTTCTAAAACCTAATTTTAGAATTAATTTGGAAGTTATATAAAAATTGCAAAAATATTGGCTGAAAATTTAATTTTTTTGGGACCGGTTTGAGTCAAAATTAATGGTTTTGGTCGAGTTGGTTTTCCCAAATTGATATGGGTACTATCCATTTCAATTTGGGAGGCCCAAATCGATATGGGTACTGCCCAAATCGATATGGGTACTGCCCATATCGATTTGAACTTGCCAAATCAATATGGGCAAGTGCCTCATATCGATTTTGGCAAGCCAAATCGATACGAGGCAATTTCATATCGATTTGTCTAGTCCAAATCGATATGAGACAATTTGATATCGATTTGGCTAGCCCAAAAAGATATGAGGTGCACTCCATGTCAATTTCAGCCTTTGATCCAAGTTCTAAACATAATTACACCGGCCATTTAACTTCCTAATTAACTTATGAGAGTCAGAATAGGTTTAAGTTAAAGTGTTAGTTTCCCTATAAATACATGATTAACACAGATAAAGAAGGGGAGGAACTGGAAAGAAAATAGATCGATGAGAAAGAATTTTGATTAAGAAATTGGCAGTAAAAGAAAGAGCAATATCTTAATAAGAGAGAGCAACTGATAATTGGTGAGAGTGCAGTAACTGAAGCAATCAATAAACACACAAAATTTAAACCAATAGCAACAAAAGAGACAGTAACAATAGTCTTCAGTTTGCCTCATTTCCACCAAAGAAAAGATCGATCCAAGCTATAGCAACGATTAGATTCATCATTCTAATTTGGAGGAACCAACCAAACTAAGGTTTGATTTCTATATTTAAGTAATTTAAATTTACAGTAGATATTTTGTCATAGTTTGATCCAGTAAGTTACTTTAATCTTGCAATAATTAATTTGTCTTTCTATATTTGTTTCATTTAAAAATACTTAATTAGTTGTTATATTTATTATTAAAACCACACTTGAACTTGGATCACCATAAGCCCCAAACCCTAATTTCAAAATCATAATCTACAAAACCAAGGTTTAAAACCTTAAAACACGGATCCTAAAACACTAACCGTAATTCCCAATCCAAAAACCCTATAACCGTAATGTTATTTTCTAAAGTCCTAAAACCCTAGTTTGATTCCAAATACCCATAAAATCACAATTTCCCATCTAAAACCCTAAAAAATAATATTTCATGTTTGAAACCCTAGTTTCCCATCTAAACCCATATTTCATGTTTGAAACCCTAATTTCCCATCTAAAACCCTAAAAAACCCTAGAATCCCTAATTCAAGATGTAAACCTAAATTTATATATTTTGCTTTATCTAATTTTAGATTTGATTATATAGTTTATTATATGTCTTGATAATTGATTTATTTAATTTTGACATTTGGTTTATTTTATTTATCATGGATGAATTTTTTTTCAATTATTATTTGTTTATTAAAATTGTAAGAGGTATGTTTCCATGATTGGGAACCTCATTAATTAATTTTCATGTAATTTAAACTGTTTTCGTATTTTGGGATTAATGTAAAGGACATGTTTCCACCTTTTGGTGGGTGTCCTATTTAGTTTTAGATATTGGATGATGTAAGGACACATTTCCATCCTCGGATGGGTGTCCATTTATTTATTTTGTTTGAACATTGCTTTGGTTTTAATATAACAAAACTTTATTTTAATTATTGTATGTAGTATGGATAATATCATTATATTTAAGAATTTTATAATATTAAGAGCTGAAAAGGAGGTCGGTTCCAATGAACCGGGCTTTGTGAGAGTGTTGGGCCATTTCTCACCTTTCCCACACGTACCCTACTTTCCAAACCCATTAAGGGGTTGGGGATTCCTTAGGAATCGAGTCATCCATCCCTTTCTTTTTCTCGGCTCATCCGGGTGGCAACTCCATTTTCTCTGGGTTTAGGCCTGTGTTTTCTAAGGCCCTAAGCCTAACAGTGCCGAAGTTGCAAGAACCATTCCATCGGAAGTGGGAAAAAAAATCCCCGCTCACAGTGGCGACTCCACTGGGGATAAGAGAAGTAGATTCCGTTGGTCTTTATATTATTTTATTCTTTCTTATCATTATATTATCCATTGCATCATATTAGATTCCATCATGTGCATGAGTTAGGACGTTCGTGTTACCCGTGTTGTGTTATGTAAGGGATACCATACTTTCACTCAAGGTATGAAGATCGAGCATGGCATAACCACTCATAGCCTTTTACCTTTTTGGTATATACTTGCTTTGAGAACCTAAGCTTTTCAACCCAAAGACTAAAGCTCAAGTAATTGGCCTAGTTACTTTGCTTAGGTTTTACCCCAAATGCTTGTTGTTTGACTATGATTGATATATCTTGGTTTGAACCATGGCTTATTTGGTTTGTTCTTTTTCTAATATGACCTAATTACATTGTGAGCTCAAATAAATTTTTTTCTCAAAATCCAAAAGACCAAAGCTATCTGTAGACCCTTAATTTTGACCCAGTCCGGTCCAATATATTTTAATTAGTCCAAAATAATTTTTGTGTTGTCCAATATATTTTAATTAGTCCAAATTAATTTTTGTTATCTTAATTAAATAATATTTGCTTTAGTATTTAATTTTTATTAATAAAAAATAAATAATAATAATAAACAAATAAAAAATAAAAAGAAAAATAAAAATCGGAGCCAAAAAATTGGAGTCATTTTGTCATTTTGTCGGAGATTTAAGTTATGAAGACCCAGTTGGAGTCATTTTGTCATTTTGTCGGAGATTTAAATTGGAGTCATTTTGTCATTTTGTCGGAGATTTAAGTTATGAAAAATAAAAAAGGCTTAATTTTGACCCAGTCCGGTCCAATATATTTTACTTAAATGTTTTAAGTTTCTTATATTGTTAAATTGAAAGATTGGTTTGGTTTAAAATAGACCGTAATATTCCTGTATCTGGTATACGTATATTACAGATATGGTTGTATGTAGTGTGCATATATGGGGTATAGGGGTGTTACAATACTTGCTATTGGAACCTAAGCCTTTTTAACCCAAAGACTAAAGCTCATGTAATTGGCCTAGTTACTTTCCTTAGGTTTTTACCCCAAATGCATGTTGTTTAACTATGGTTAATTTATCTTGGCTTAAATCATGGCTTATTTGGTTTGTTCTTTTTCTAATATGACCCAAGTACATTTGCAAGCTCAAAATAAATTTTTCTTTAAAATCTAAAAGACCAAAACTATCTTCAAAACATTTCAAAATGATCTTCGGATATAAGACTTTTCTAAAAATAAATAAAAAATTCTTTTGTTCATAACCCAAATACTAAGCCCAAAATCCATTTTTTCTAAAATCTTCTTACAATGGGCTTAGAAATAAAATTATTTTCATCCAACCTTTTCTTGCAAAGAGCTTGCAAAATATTTAGGTCAAGTATGAAATACCAAAAATCATTTGTGAGCCTAGTTTATACTAAGAATAATTAATTATGGGCTTGTTTTTAGCATGAATCATTAGTTACTTTTTTCAAGTGAGAAATCTATTTATAATAAACCTCTTAATTTAGTTTTAATCCAATATAGCATAAAAGTTACTTTAGTTGGTTAAATGGATTAAAACCTAATTAATGGGAATTATTATAAACTGATTTCCACTTTTGAGAATATAACTATTGGTTGAAATATCCGAGAGAATTATTAGAAAACAAGGTATCCCATGTTGGTATTTTGTTAGCCCATATACCTAGGAAAAGAGACTCGCCATTCGTGTGTGGATGTTATAAGGTTGGAAGGAATGTCCTAATTATCTTTGTTTGTTGATTGTTTGTGCATATAGGCATACATGCATAAATTTGCATCTCATATCCTCTCTGGTTCACAGCCCTAGAGTACGACAATTCAAGAGCTTACAACGATATCATCTACAACATTGATTTTTGACTCAAGTACTTCATTGGAGGATGGATGCAAACCAGCTAAGGGATATAATCGATGAAGTTGTTGAAGCTAGGATGGCCGAACTACAAGACCAATTGGTCAAAATTATGAAGACCCAGTTGACTGAAATTTTAGAGATCATCAACAATGCTAATAAGGCATCTCCCATCGACATAAGAAAGAGGGGAAAGGCAGCATCAACGGAGAACATGTTCACTAATAGAGATCAAATGAAAAATGAAGGATCAATCCCTATTCTACAAGATCAGCCGAACCATAGGAGCGGCTACCACCTCAATGAGCAAAATCAAAAGAAAAGAAGAGGTGTTGAGAAAAGTGCAGCAACTAAACCAGTAAAGAGGCATAAATTTTCAGACTTGGGGAAACCATTGTAAAAAATGTTGGAGAATCTAATGAAGAAGGGATTGTTACAACCTTTGACTCCTCGTCCTTTGCCTAATCCTTTTCCGCCTAACTTTGATATTAAAGCATTTTGCCAATTCCATCAAAGGCTTGGACACGAAACGAACAATTATATGAAGTTAAGGCATGAGATCCATAATTTAATTGACAGCGGAAAGCTACTTGAGCCTAATAAGCCCAACACTAAGAATAAGCCTCTGCCTAAAATTGGAAGTGTGCCACCTCTTGCAACCTTCATGAAGAGTTTTATCTTGTCATCTCATCATGATATGGAGAGAGAAGCTGCTAAAGAGGATGTACTACTAAACAAGTTTGGGTTAACTGTGGATGATGATGTGGATGATGAAGCAATGATCTTTAATGATTGAAAAAATCCTTGCCCTTTATATGTCTAAATAAATGAAGTATCTTTGATGCCAACTCAACGGACCTTCCTTAGCTTGAATGTTGTTTTTCAATTTTACTTTCTTTAATATTTAATTGGAACAATCTTGTTTTTCAAATTTAAATTTGTTTGAATAAATTATTTTTATCAAAAATTTTATTGGTCTTTGTTCATTTTGGTGCTCAACCAATGAGGAATCTAGCTTGATAATTCATGAATTAATATATTTATGCATCATGAGTCGAATGACTTTACTAGGTGAGGAAATTGCTCTATAGCATTGAGTTGTGTATGCTTACTTAGTGAGAGCTCCTACATAATTACCTTTGTCTAGGTCCTAGTCAGTCTTAGAACATGCTTTGACAAACTTTCGAGTCGAAATTGAACTCTGCTTATTTAAGGGAGAGATGATCTAGGCATTGTTTGGTTAGCCAACAACTAGTATCCACCCTATTAAATATCAATCCCTAGTTGTCCCTTTGAGCCTTCATAAAATTTTAGCTTTATTTTAATTGGCATATAACCCCAACAACCTACCCTGAGTTGTTGTGATGCTTTTGACAAGTCTTATGATCACTAAGATGAAGAGGCAAGAAGATCAAAAGAAAGCAATGATTAGTCAAGATCATGAAGATAGTTGAAGCTCTCAAGACCATAAGAGTAGTTGATGTTCTCAAAACCATAAGGGTAGTTGAAGTTCACTTAATATCTCCAATATATCAAGACAACATCAAAGTAACAAATGATTTATCCCTATTAAAGAAGATTTATGTTACTCCCCTCATCCATTATTGGAAGCCCAAGTTAGTGCAAATAAGATAACTCTTTTAGAGCTAGAACCAAACAAAAAAAACAAAACAAAAAAAAAACAAAAAAAAGAGAGAAAAAAAAGAAAAAGAAAAAAAGAAGAAAAGAAAAAAAAGAAGAAGAAAAAAAAGAGAAAAGGAAAAAAAGGAAAAAATAAAACCTAGAAGGTGGTTCAAAAAGCAAACCGAGTTCCCTTCTACCTAAGACAACAAAAGGCTTCCATTTGGTTTATAAGGATGGATTGACTTGACTTAGTCCAACCCAACCAAAGATTCAATCAAAATCAAAGGAAAAGGGAGAAAGACTATTTAGTTCTTGAAAATTTTGTAGGAAGAAGGAAAAAATGATAAAACACTCAAAGAAAGGGAAGAGTAAGAAGAATAAAAAGAAGGAAAAGGGAGAAGAAGAAAAGAAATGAATTTGGGTACCAAACATTATGCAAAGGAAAAGACTGTTCCAATCAAGATCCAGATAAATGCCAAGAAGATAGAAGGAATTTGGAGTCTAGCAAGATTGCTCCCAATTGTCTAAAGTTCCAACAAGAAATTTGCAGTGTGAGGGTTTGTCCATTGTGTCACACCAGCTCCAATCTCAAAATGGCCTTCACTTAAACCTGTGTCCCTTATAGATGTTTAGATTAATTTTGTATATATTTTCTATGTTGTTTTTGTTGATTTTAAGTTAATTTTTATGTTAATTTGTACTTAAGTTTGTTGAAGTTGTTGATTTAGGTTGAAGTACATTTGATGGAGCTTTTTAGTCAAAATTTGGTGGACTTGTTGCAGAAAAACATGTGACACGGCCAAGCTTGTCATGGCTTGGTCGTGTCTCTCATCATAAGAAGAAGAAATCAAAGACAAGGCAGGACACGGCCAGGATTAACCAAGCTTGGCCGTGTCCCTCAAGCAAACATGTCCAGAAGAAGACAAAGCCATGAGACACGGCCAAGCCACAGGCCGTGTCTCACCAAAGGAACAAAAGGCAAAGAAAGAAAAGAAAGAAGCAGAGACTGACACCATCAAGAGACACGGCCAAGCCACTGGCCATGTCACCACTTGGACACAAAGAGGAGCATAAGGTAGCAAGGGACACGGCCAGAAGCTTGGCCGTGTCCCAAGAAAGAAAAGACAAAACCAGGAGACACGGCCAGCAAGCTTGGCCGTGTCACCCTGGATCAATTGTTAGGCTTGCACGAGGTGAGATTAGTGGGGAACAAAAAGGATAAAAAGGAGTGAAATGTGGAAGGATTTATGGAAGAAATATATAAAGAAATTGCAAATTGGGAGACAAAGAGTGATGGGTGTCTCAAAAATTCAAAGTGGAAGAGCATGGAGGGAATAGAAAATAGATTGAATATATTGAGTGGACATTCTCTACACACCATTATCATCTTCTTCCTTGGTTCTTGCTTGAGAGGGCAAGACACCATTCTCCCATTCTTCATTCACCATTTTCCTTTCACACACCAAGAGCAAAGACAATTGTTGGAAGTGAAGTGAGTAGCTAGTTCTCGAGGATTAGGGTTTTAAGAGGCTTGAGTGGAGAGTTAAGAACTTGAGAGAGCTATCATTCATCCTTCAAGAAGAGAGCCATTGGTTCAAGAAAGCTTGGAAGTTCATCATCACACATCAAAGAGGGAGCTACGAAAGAGACAAGGAGTTCAATTTTTAGCATCTCCGAAAGGGGTTTTTCAAACTCTTTCTTTTAATCCATTTCTTATATGTTGTTGTTGTATTAAGGATATTAATATTGCAATGAATAACTTTGATTTGGTTTATATTGAAATGAGCATTTGTTTAAAGAATATGATGAGCTAATTTACTCATGCTTTGGGTTGTAGTATATTTGATTGAATGATTTGATTTGATGATTCCATTGATATACCTTGTTATTTGTTGATTGCATTAAAATTAAAGGTAAATTGATAGATTGGCCACCTATTGATTACTTAATATTGAATGATGGACCAAGAGGAGAAGTTTAATATCGAGACTATGCAATTGACTACCCTAAGAATGAATTAGAAATATAAGTTCTAGGGTTTATTAATTTGCTAATGTAAAATAGTTGGTTGCTGTTGATTCATAAATGTGAAAACTAGTGAATTGATAATTGACTAGTTAACCTAAAGGAACAAATTAAGGAACAAGGTTATATTGATGGATAATTTGATAATTAAACATTTGATTAAATGGACCTACAACCCTAGGCATCATTTCCATAATTGAATTCATCTTGCACAAAATCATTCATTTTCATTTCTAAGGTTAATTACAATTCACCAATCCAATCACACACTTAAGTTTATTATTTCATGTTAATCGAACTATTACACGCAATTCCTTCCTTGTGAGACGACCTTGGGGTGATCACCGTTACTGCAATAGCCTCGTATACTTGCGAGTGCCACTTTGTAGTAGTGTTAATTTAAGCGCAACAAGTTTTTGGCGCCGCTGCTGGGGAAGGCAATTTTTGTTAATATTTTGATTTTTTTAATTTATTTGTTAAATCGTTTAAAGTGTTCTTTTTGAATTGCTTATGTACTTTATGCATGGATGAAGGTCTCAAGGAAAAGAACTTGTTCCATTTATAGACAACATCCATAGACTTCCAAGACCCGAGGGACCAAATCCTTTTGAGGAAGAAAGGGAAAATACCGATGAGCAGTTTGAGGAGAACATAGAAACAGAGATGGGTGATGCACAAGAACCACCCATGAAGGAGTTTGCCTGACCGATCATCAGAGTGACCACATCTTGTATCCGGTTGAGCAACGCAGTGAGAAATTATGAACTCAGAAATACTCACTATAGTATGATGCCATCCTTCCATGGACTGCTGAATGAAGATCCTCTTAACTTCATTCGGGATTTTTACTCAACATTGCATACATTCCCTTTGCAAACACTAACAAAAGATGAACTCAAGTTGAGATGTTTCCCATATAGTTTGAAGGACAGAGCAAAAGCGTGGTTGATGACCTTACCGGAGAATTCTTTAACCACATGGACAGAGGTTTACAACAAATTTATGGGAAATTTTATTCACACCAAAAGACCAAGGAGCTTAGGGGGAGTATTGTAACTTTCACCCAATTTGATGGAGAACCGTTTCATGAGGCGTGGGATCGCTTCAAATCCTTATTATTTCAGTGCCCTCACCATTACTATCCACAACAGTTGCTCAATCAATTTCTTCTATGATGGGCTAACTCAACAATGTCAAAACACAGTGGATAATGCAGCAGGGGGAGAAATGGGTAAAAGAACAACTACAGAAACAGTTGCATTATTTGAAATGTTGGGGGAAAATTCCCAACAAAAGAGTATTGGAGAAAGGAGAAGAGGAGCACACGAGATAAGTGCAAACTCAGAAATGGCTAGGCAAATTGCAGAACTGACAAAACAAGTAAAATTGCTGAATGCCAAAGGAAATTTGTAGGGACCAAGCCAAGAGTCATGCGCATCGTGCGGTCTTGTAGGCCATCAAGCAAATGTGCGCCCCTCAAATTTTGATACATTCCAAGAGGAGCAAGAACAAGCTTTTGCTTTTGAAGGGTTCCAACAAAGGGGTAGGAATGACCCATATTCAAATTCTTATAACCCCGGTTGGAGGAATCACCCAAATTTTTCATGGAAAAATCAACAACATGCTACACCTCAATAACCTTTCCAACCATATCAAAGAGGTCCCCAATTTCAAGGGCAACCCTCAAATCAAGAGCAGGTCAAGAAACCTTCATTTGAAGACAATTTGAATGCTTTCATTCAAGTAAGCACTCAAAATCAAGAATTGAACAATAAGCGGTTTGACTCTTTAGAAGCATCGCTTAAGAGGGTTGAAACTCAAGTGGGTCAATTGGCTAATCAACTTCAAGCCAATCAAAAAGGGAAATTTCCAAGACAACCGGAGTAGGCCAAAGCAATCACCGTTTTAAGAAGTGGTAAGGTACTTGATAATAAAATCAGTGATAATAACATTGATAATTCCTTTGATGAAGGTACAATGCAAAATAATGGCGAGGAAATGCAAGAAGAAAAAGCTGAACCAAATGAGCTTAAGGAGGATAGAGAGGAGACATCCGTTGCACCAAAGCTGCACAAATCTCCAAATCCATACAGACCACCAATTCCGTTTCCCAGCAGGTTAAAAAATGAAAAGCATGATAAGCAATTTTCTGAAATTTATAACATGCTTTCGAAGGTAAGTATCAACCTACCCTTGCTAGAGGTAATAAAGAATATGCCATCTTATGCCAAATTTTTAAAAGAGCTAAACACTAAGAAAATAAGGTATGAGTTGGATGAAAAGGTGATAGTTTCGGAAGTAACAAGTGCTATTTTACAACATAAGTTACCTCCTAAGCTAAAAGATCTTGGGAGCTTTATAATTAAAATCTCTATGGGGAATGGGAAAGAAACCATTGGCATGTGTGACCTTGGAGCTAGTATTAATTTGATGCCATACTCAATTTATTTGAAACTAGAGCTTGGGGAACTCAAACCGACCAAAATGGTTTTGCAACTAGCAGATAGAACTCTTAGATACCCTAAGGGAATCATAGAAGATGTTCTAGTTAAGGTAGGAGGTTTGACTGTACCCGTTGATTTCATTGTTTTAAATATGGGGGGAGAAATCCCAAGGGATGCCGAGCATACAATTTTGTTAGGGAGGCCTTTTATGGCCACAACTAACACTTTAATTGATGTTAAAAATGGAAAATTGACTATGACCATTTTGGGACAAACTGTAGAATTTTCAATTTTTAACACTTCCCCCATTCCCACTAGTGCTTTATATGAAGATTGCTCTTTCATTGATTTTACTGATAGTGCTGTTAAAGAAGTTTTCTTGCAGGATAATGGTGAACACAAGCTAGAAAGGGCTCTAAAATTACAGGAAGAAGCAGAGATTTCCAATGAGGAGAATAAAGAAGACAATTCCATTTTGGACGATGAGAGTGTTGAGGAGGAATTTGAAGTTGAAAAAGAGCAAGTTCAACTACAAGGGGTTGAACTTAAAGAACTCCCCAATAATTTAAAATATATTTTTCTTGGGGAGAATAACTCTCAACTAGTGATAATTTCTGCTACCCTTACCAATGAGGAAGAAAATAAGCTTGTAACGATGTTGAAAAAAATTCAAGAAAGCTATAGGTTGGGGGTTGAGTGACATTAAGGGTATTAGTCCCTCTATGTGCATGCATAAGATCATCTTAGAGGAAGGGGCTAAACCGGTGAGAGAGTCTCAAAGGAGGCTAAACCCTAACATGAGCGAGGTTGTTAAGAAGGAGGTCCTTAAATTATTGGATGAAGGGGTAATTTACCCTATTGCTGATAGTGAATGGGTTAGTTCTGTTCATGTTGTGCCTAAGAAAACAGGGTTGACAGTGGTCCAGAATGATAAGGGAGAGTTGGTACCGACACGAACACAAACTGGGTGGCGAATGTGCATAGATTATAGGAAATTAAATAATGTCACCAAGAAAGATCACTTTCCTTTGCCATTTATTGATCAAATTCTTGATAGGTTATCTGGACATGCTTTTTACTATTTTCTTGATGTCTTTCAGGTTACTAACAAGTCCCGATAGCACCAGAAGATCAACCAAAGACTACATTTACTTGTCCCTTTGGGACATTTACATTTCGGAGGATGCCATTCGGACTTTGCAATGCACCGGGAACATTTCAAAGGTGTATGCTTTCCATATTTTTTGATATGTTAGACAAGTGCATTGAGGTATTTATGGATGACTTTTCTTTTTTTTGTAATTCCTTTGATGATTGTTTGGAAAAGTTGACTCTAGTACTTGAAAGGTGTATTGAGTGTAATCTTACCTTGAGTTGGGAAAAGAGTCACTTTATGGTTGATCACGGAATTGTTTTAGGACATGTTATTTCCCATGAAGGGATTGAGGTAGACAAGGCTAAGGTTGAATTAATTGTGAACCTACCTCCACCCACATCAGTTAAGGGAATTAGAAGTTTTTTGGGACATGCAGGATTTTATAGGAGGTTTATAAAAGATTTTTCCAAAATTTCATGCCCTTTGTGTCATTTGTTAGGAAAAGATGTCCCATTTGTTTTTGATGAAAAGTGCTTAGAAGTTTTTAAAATTTTGAAAGAGAAACTAACTTCTACCCCTATAATTGTTGCCCCAAATTGGGATTTGCCATTTGAAATTATGTGCGATGCATCGAATTTTGCCATTGGAGCTGTGTTGGCCCAAAGAGTGAATAAGTTGATGTGTGTAATTTATTATGCAAGTTTATCCTTAAACGATGCACAAGTAAATTACACGACCACTGAGAGAGAAATGTTAGCTGTGGTGTTTGCACTAGACAAATTTAGATCTTACTTGATAGGTTCTAAGGTCATAGTATTTTCTGATCATACGGCCTTGAAATACCTTTTGACCAAACCACAAGCTAAATCTAGGCTCATTAGGTGGGTGTTGATGTTATAAGAATCAATGTTGAAATCAAAGATAGGAAAGGAAGCGAGAATGTAGTGGCCGACCATCTTTCTAGACTTAACTCTTATGACAATGATGCTGAAATTGCTTGTGAAAATGCTTTTGAAAAAATTCCGGATGAACACTTGTTTTCTTTAACTCAAGCACCATGGTATGCGGATATTGCTAATTATCTTTCTTGTGGTGTAGTGAGAAAGGATTTGAGTTTCCAGGCAAAGAAGAGATTCCTGCATACATGTAAGTATTATTTTTGGGATGAGCCTTACTTGTTTAGAATTTGCAGGGATGAAGTGATAAGAAGATGTGTGCCGGAAGAAGAACAAAAGCAAGTGCTACAATTTTGCCACAATATGTATTGCGGGGGACATTTTGGAGGAAAAAAGACCGCCGAGAAAGTTCTTCAAAGCGCTTTGTATTGGCCTACTCTTTTTAAGGATGCTTATCATTTTTGCATAAGGTGTGATAAATGCCAAAAAGTAGGAAGTATTAGCAAACGGAATGAAATGCCCCTTAATATTTTTATTGTGGTTGACATTTTTGATGTATGGGGAATTGATTTCATGGGGCCATTTCACAAATCCTTTGGTTTTGAATATATCCTTCTAGCAGTGGATTATGTGTCCAAGTGGCTTGAGGCTATCCCCACTAGGACTAATGATCCTAACATTGTGTTAAAATTCGTGAAGGAGAATATTTTGAGCAGGTTTGGAACCCCCAAGGCAATAGTGAGTGATGGAGGAAGCCATTTTTTCAACAAATGGTTTGAAAAGTTGATGACCAAGATGGGCATTCGACACAAAGTGGCAACTCCATACCATCCCCAAACGTCCGAGCAAGCTGAGATCTCAAACAAGCAGATCAAGGGGATTTTGGAAAAGACAGTGAGCACAACTCAGAAGGATTGGTCAATCCGACTCTCGGAAGCTTTGTGGGCTTATACGACTGCTTTTAAAACCCCATTGAGAATGAGTCCCTATAGGTTGGTCTTTGGCAAAGCTTGCCACCTCCCGGTGGAATTGGAGCACAAGGCTTATTGGGCAATAAAGACCACGAATATAGACTTAGATGAGGCAAAGGAGCAAAGAATGCTTCAGATTTCCAAGCTTGATGAGCTTCGGAATGAGGCCTATGAGAGTTCGAGGATCTTCAAGGAAAAGATAAAAGCTATTCATGATAGGATGATTCTTCGAAGGACTTTTGAACCGGGAATGAAAGTCCTTCTCTTCAATTCAAGAATGCGGTTGTTTCCTGGAAAATTGAAGTCACGTTGGAGTGGACCCTTTCAAGTTACTCAAACATTCCCATATGGGTTGTTGAGTTGCTTAATTTAAAAACCAACGAGAAGTTCAAGGTTAATGGACAAAGGGTGAAGCCCAACTTTGAAGAAATCGAAGTTGCAAAAACGGTGGAAAGCTTGGTGTTTATTGATGAATAATGCAACAATGTCCAGCTATACGACATTAAAAAAGCGTTAAATGGGAGGCAACCCATTCTTGTCATAATTACAATTTTATATTTAGCAATTTTATTTTCATGTTGAGTTTAAATAAAATGGAATGGGTACTTTTATCGGTTTTCATTTTTCTTGAATGTGTTTCAGGGTTAAGCAAGGAAGAAGATTGCATTTTTGTGATTTGGTGACACAAATAAACCATAAAAAAAAATTCAAAACCAAATTGGCAGTGTAAGACACGACCACTTGACACGGCCAAGCCACTGGTCGTGTCAAGCAAACCCAAAATCACATAAAGGCAGACACGGCCAAAGGGCTTGGCCATGTCACATAGACACAGCCAAGCTTCTCCCAGTGTCCCTTTCATTTGGCTTGCAATTTTCTTTTGTTCCAGTACCAAACACGCTCAAGGGACACGGCCAAGCCACTGGCCGTGTCCCTCCAATCCCATCAAACACATTTAAGGGACACGGCCAAGTCACTGGAGGTGTCCCTCCAAATCCATCAAACACGGCCAATCTTCACCAAGCTTGGCCGCATCACATCAATTTTCAAGTTTAAAAAACACGAATTCAGCCCATTTCTTCATTTTAAATCCCTAACTCCCCTTTCTCTCCTCTCTCTCTCTCTCATCTCCCTCTCCCAAAATCTCCATAAACACTTTCTTAAAGCTCAAAAATCATACTAAATCCCCCATTTTTCTTAACAAAAACTATTTTAAGCTCATTCAATCTTCTTCTTTTTCATTAAAAAGCAATTAAAACCGTTTAAGCTTCATTTTCACCAAATCATCAACATGACAAGAACAAAGATGGTGTCTCACCACAAGAGGAGGCCACCTCCACCTTCAACTCCATCTTTATCATCATCATCTTCAAGGAGAGCGACTCTTCTCGCTAGGGGTTTCTTTCTGACGAGGTATGTTAGCGAAGAATCCCTTAATGCTCTTCATATTAGGGATAATTTTTATAGATTTGTTCAAAACCTTGGATGGGAGAGATTGGTTTCTCTTAAACCTTTGCAATTTCAAGAGCTTACATTGGAATTTTTAACCTCTATTAAGGTTGAAAGTGATGATAAAATGATTTGCACTAGGTTAAATTTTAAACTGCTTGGGAAACCATTTTCCATTAGTATTGAGCAATTGAATGATATATTTGGTTTCCATCAACAAGGGGAACACTGTGTACCTAAGGGTTTTAGACAACAATTTGCATGGGGAGCACTGGGCTCGGGAATCTATGTGGCCAAATCGGCCAAAGCAACGAAATTGGCAAATCCCGCCCTAAGATATTTATATCGCTTCATGTCATGTGGATTCTTTGCACGAAAGGAGAGCACAGGTGTTGTGGAACTTAGCGAACTATTTTTCTTAGACTGTGCTAGCAATGCCATACCCGTTTGTACCAGCTATTGGTTAGCTGATGTGTTTGACAGTGTGGCAAATAAAAAGAGGGGTGCCATTTGCATCGGAGGATTAGTTACAAATTTAGCAATGACACTTCTTGATGATTTTGACCCGAGCAACTATCGGATGACTAAGATCTCGGGTAATGATTCATTAGATCTTGCCACACTTGAGAAGATGCATATGGCTTTAAGAAAAGGAGGGGCCTATGTTATGGCTTCAGTTGAGCCAGAGGTACCGGAGGGCTGTCAAAAGAGAGCATGAGTTGAGGAGGAGTCTGACTCGGATTCTCTAGATTTGGATGAAGATGCTCCAATCCCGGATAATCAGGAGATCCTTAATAGGATTGAAGCACTGGAAAGCAAGGTCGATCGTAACCATGCTGCTGTCATGGAACAATTGGACCAAATCAACAGCAACCTTGCTAAGATCCTGAGCCTCCATCCTTCAGCTGCATCATCGTCCCATCCTCCATCACCATAGATCCAACTAGCTCCAACCTTTTGATAACACTTGTTACTTCATTATTTTTAGTTATTGCATATTTTTGTTGTTGTTGTTTTTAATATTAACTCTTTATATTGGGTTTATTTTATATATATTGTATTTTGTTCTTGAACAATTGTTGTTTGTGGATGAAAAGGTAGCACTTGCGTCACAAGGAAACGATGGCAAACAGGTTGTACCTTAACTTTTTTTTCTTTATT
The DNA here is from genome assembly GCA_947685225.1 of Garcia nutans. Classification (NCBI taxonomy): domain Eukaryota; kingdom Viridiplantae; phylum Streptophyta; class Magnoliopsida; order Malpighiales; family Euphorbiaceae; genus Garcia; species Garcia nutans. The sequence goes on from CANTUV010000059.1 coordinate 35,964,844, forward strand.
AACCTTGTTTCCATTGAGGACAATGTAAAACTTCAAGTGTGGGGTGTGTGCTAAGCCTTTTGTTCATGAATATAAATTGTCTATTTTCGTAAGTGTTTTGTTATAGTTGTTTTGTTAAGTTTTGTGTTTTGTTTTATATTTGATTTTGATGGATATTGATAAGTTCAATTGTTATAAGATTGTTGATAGATGACTTTTGAATTTTTGAAGCATGAATTTGAGAATTGATTAGAATTAGTACTTATTGTCAATTTTGATGGTTATTCTTTGCATTGCCATTAAACTAGTGAGGAATTGAGCCATCAACTTATCATTCTTTTTATGTGTGAACATCTTTGATTGATGAATTACTAGAACTTGCTTTGACATGCATTTTGAGACTACATAAAGATTTCAATTAGGCATCAATATGATTAAGGCAATTTAGGGTAACCCATTTTGGCTTAAAAAGACCAACCTTACATCCGACCTTAGTTCGCCAACTTTGAGCTTATTTCATTTTTCCCTTCTTTCTTTTTCACAACACCATCAGCTTGAACCATTGCATTTTAACTCTACCCGTTCATTAGTTCAAGAGCATTAATGGAGTGTTGTACTGAATAAAGTGTGGGGTTGAATTCAATGGGCTTTAAATTACAAATTATTGTATTCTTTAGTTGGATACCCTATAAAAAAATGAAATAAATAATGAAAATCAAAATAATAGAAGTTGTTGTTCTTGTCGGAAGGGTTGTAATGAGTTTGGAAATTATCTTTGCTAATTAAACAAATGGAGTTCCTTAAAAGCACTTAAATGCTTAGTGCTAAGTGATTGAGATGAATTGTGGGATTGTTGATCATGCTACATTGCTTGCTTCACTCTTGAAGTACTCTTGACCTAAATGAACTAACTCACTCTCCCAAATGTCATGCCTTTTCCTTAGCCCAGTTAGAACCAAATAAAAGCCTTATGATTGATGCTTGATTGTGATTAGGTTGTGGAGATTTGATTGATAAGCAAGCCTATAGTCCTAATCTTTCATTGAATGTTGAGAGCTTAAACACTACCCAATTAAACACTTAAGAGGTTTTGTGAGGGAGTGACAATTTTTGGTATGCACAGATTGACCATTGAGTTGCTTGAGTACCGATTATTCTTGATTCGATTATGATTGTGGATTTAATAAGATGGGAGTCTTAATGCATCCTTATAACTCTTGAACTTGACAATATTTATCTTGTTTTATTTGTTTTCATTTTAACTTTGCTTGGGGACAAGCAAAGGATTAAGTGTGGGGTAATTGTTTAGATTAATTTTGTATATATTTTCTATGTTGTTTTTTTGTTGATTTTAAGTTAATTTTTATGTTAATTTGTACTTATGTTTGTCGAAGCTGTTGATTTAGGTTGAAGTACATTTGATGGAGCTTTTTAATCAAAATTTGGTGGACTTGTTGGAGAAAAACATGTGACACGGCCAAGCTTGTCATGGCTTGGCTGTGTCTCTCATCAAAAGAAGAAGAAATCAAAGACAAGGTAGGACACAGCTAGGATTAACCAATCTTGGCCGTGTCCCTCAAGCAAACATGTCCAGAAGCAGACACGGCCATGAGACACGGCCTAGACACAGGCCGTGTCTCACCAAAGGAACAAAAGGCAAAGAAAGAAAAGAAAGAAGCAGAGACTGACACCATCAAGAGACACGGCCAAGCCACTGGCCGTGTCACATGACAAGGCCAGGAGCTTGGTCGTGTCACCCCTTGGACACAAAGAGGAGCATAAGGCAGCAAGGGACACGGCCAAAAGCTTGGCCGTGTCCCAAGAAAGAAAAGACAAAACCAGGAGACACGGCCAGCAAGCTTGGCCGTGTCACCCTGGATCAATAGCTTGCACGAGGTGAGATTAGTGGGGAACAAAAGGGATAAAAAGGAGTGAAATGTGGAAGGATTTATGGAAGAAATATATAAAGAAATTGCAAAGTGGGAGACAAAGAGTGATGGGTGTCTCAAAAATTCAAAGTGGAAAAGCATGGAGGGAATAGAAAATAGATTGAATATATTGAGTGGACATTCTCTACACACCATTATCATCTTCTTCCTTGGTTCTTGCTTGAGAGGGAAAGACACCATTCTCCCATTCTTCATTCACCATTTTCCTTTCACACACCAAGAGCAAAGACAATTGTTGGAAGTGAAGTGAGTAGCTAGTTCTCGAGGATTAGGGTTTTAAGAGGCTTGAGTGGAGAGTTGAGAACTTGAGAGAGCTATCATTCATCCTTCAAGAAGAGAGCCATTGGTTCAAGAGAGCTTGGAAGTTCATCATCACACATCAAAGAGGGAGCTACGAAAGAGACAAGGAGTTCGATTTTTAGCATCTCCAATAGAGGTTTTTCAAACTCTTTCTTTTAATCCATTTCTTATATGTTGTTGTTGTATTAAGGATATTAATATTGCAATGAATAACTTTGATTTGGTTTATATTGAAATGAGCATTTGTTTAAAGAATATGATGAGCTAATTTACTCATGCTTTGGGTTGTAGTATATTTGATTGAATGATTTGATTTGATGATTCCATTGATATACCTTGTTATTTGTTGATTGCATTGAAATTAAAGGTAAATTGATAGATTGGCCAACTATTGATTACTTAATATTGAATGACGGACTGAGAGGAGAAGTTTAATATCAGGACTATGCAATTGACTACCCTAAGAATGAATTAGAAATATAAGTTCTAGGGTTTATTAATTTGCTATTGTAAAATAGTTGGTTGTTGTTGATTCATAAATGTGAAAACTAGTGAATTGATAATTGACTAATTAACCTAAAGGAACAAATTAAGGAACAAGGTTATATTGATTGATAATTTGATAATTAAACATTTGATTAAATGGACCTACAACCCTAGGCATCATTTCCATAATTGAATTCATCTTGCACAAAATCATTCATTTTCATTTCTAAGGTTAATTACAATTCACCAATCCAATCACACACTTAAGTTTATTATTTCATGTTAATCAAACTATTATACGCAATTCCTTCCTTGTGAGACGACCTTGGGGCGATCACCGTTACTGCAATAGCCTCGTATACTTGCGAGTGCTGCTTTGTAGTAGTGTTAATTTAAGCGCAACAATAGATCCCATTTCAAGCCTATCAAAGACCTGTTGATCTCTCTTGGTAGGTAGAGTCTATTAGTGGAGATAGTTTGAATAAGCATGCATATGAGATAAACAATATTTAAACTTAATGAGACCTTTGGCCAAGTAATGTGTATGTGCCTATCTGAAGTGCAATAATTCTTGCTTAAATAGAAATGATTTTCGAGTTTAGTACGGTAACTAGGGTTGTCATGTTATAGATATGTTAATTTGGAAAAATCAAGTCCTGAGGTACATTGACATTGATTTGGCAAAGCCAACATTTGATTTCAAAATAAAAATTCAAAAAAAAAATAATAAAAAATGTTTTTGCCATACAAAGCTTTCAAGCTAAGGGAAGTATGTTGAACCTCGAAGGATGCATTGGGCAAGTAAATGATGATGATAAAAGAATAGAAAAAAGAAGAAGAAGAGAAAGAGTTACAGTAAAGGTAGAAAATATGTATTGTCATTATGCTTATTGTACAATTTTTTTGATACAATATTTATACATCACTAAGAAGGTGGTGGTAAGTCATCAAATAAAGCCCTAAAAAAGTCGTCGCCTGTTGGAGGAGGGGGCAAATTACTTGTCCCGGGATCACCCAAAACGGAGCACCAAAATCCCTATTACCTTGGAGTTCCGATCTGTCACGGTCCTCATCGGACGTAGATGAAAGGATTTCATGGTCATCAGTCTGGGGGCCTCTTGATGAAGAAGCGCTAGGATCCCTCATCCCCTGAAATCGGAAGTCTCAAAAATTTTGTTTGGATTGATGATATAAATTTTCAAAATGAGAAGCCTGTTGACGACTTGCAGCCAACTCTTCTTGAATTTTCTTATTTTATTCTTCAAGCATCTGCTACGAGCCAGAAAGGAAAAAGGTAAGAGCATACATAATCATGCATACATATAGCATAAATTACCATGAAATAAGAAAACTCACCAGGTAATTCATATCAATGCCCTGCAGATGATATGGCTTATCTGGCGGGCTAGAATGAGCAAACGAAGGGGCAGCAAAAGAAGGTCCAGCCTCATGATCAAATGAGCCAACAACCTGCAACAATCATTAAAGAATAAAAAAAAAGAAGCGGTGGTAAAGGAAGAATGGTAAAAGTTTTACCTGAGAAGTACTAGCCCCGAGATGTGGAACAAACTCTCCTGCATCTTCGTGATGTTCCTCTTCATCTCTATCCTCATTTTCCTAAGGAATCTCCCATACGCCAATAGGAGATACATCAAAGTTTAAGAGCCTTCTTTGAATAAAATGGGTATAAAATGCACTCGGCAGATAGAGAAATGCTTCAATACCATAACCGTACCGAGCTGACCACCATACATCCTCCGGCATTGATATAATATTTAAAGTGTATTCCGGGCAAGGAATCGGAATCCTTCACTGCTCTGGATTGAGAAACCACTCATAAACTCTCTCTCCGAGAAACCAGCCACTAGACACTGGGCCAGTGATGACTCGGCGAGAATGTTGGAAAGATAGCGCAGCCTTCATGAAGGGAGACCAGTTTGTCCGCTCTTCTGGGTTCCACCAGGCCAAATTTACCTGTAAAATAACATAAGGCAAGTAAACTTTCACATAAAATTTAAAGTATATTAATGTTATTTTACCTGGTCTCAGGTTAAGTGGCTCAACACAAAGCGGTGAGTATGCACATGGTGAGAGCCGGGAATGTCCACACGATCAGACAACCAGAAATTTAATCTCGGATACCGATTCTCTCTCAGGAAATACCGGATACCCTCACGAGGTTATGTTCATATGCCCATGCCTACAACAATAATAAAAATCAAATTCATACAAGAAAGGAATGGAAATGACATTGGTAGAAGAAGAATACCTCAACAACCGCCATCAAGCCGACAAAAGACTTCTTGTTTCGGCAAATTTTATCAAGACCATGGTAAAGACAGGCAAGACTAGCTTCACCCCAGCCAGAAGATGGTACCGTTCTAAAATAAGAAAGGGCCTTCAACACTGACAAGTGGATGAAGGATTCAGTGCTGCCTAAGATGGTCGACCCAAGCAAATATAACAAAAATCCTCGAGCATATTATTAGGTCGTGTCTCTGTGAACCCGTCCTTCGTAGTTCATCCAATAACTATGAATTGGCTCAATTTTTATCTTAAAAGGCCCTTTATATGACGGTTCCATACCAATTAATTGCCGAATTTCTTCAAATGTTAAAATATCGTTGGTCAGAGGAACTGGAACACCATCATATTGAATAGTAAATTACTATTTTCAAAAGTAAAATACTATTTACTACTATTTACGAATAGTAAGTTACTATTTATAAATAGTAAATAGTGTATAAATAGTAACTACACAGTAAATAAACAGTAAATTCAATCATTCAATTTAATCATTCAAATACTTACGTGTATATAAATATTTTTACACGCAGGGGGCAAGAAGAAGACGTGCATAAAAATTAGCCAAACTTTTTGAAATAAAAAATTATTATTAGCTTGGGTCCAAAACCCAAATTTTCCTTAGGTCCGGAACCTAGAATCTCTTCTAAGTCCATAACTTAGCTCGGGTCCAGAACCCAATTTACTCTTAGGTCCAGAACCTAGAATCTCTTCTAAGTCCAGAACTTAGCACGGGTCCAGAACCTAAATTTTGATTAGGTCCAGAACCTAAAATCTCTTCTAAGTCCAGAACTTAGCTCGGGTCCAGAACCCAAATTTTCCTTAGGTCCAGAACCTAGAATCTTTTCTAAGTCCAGAACTTAGCTCGGGTCCAGAACCCAAATTTTGATTAGGTCCAGAACCTAGAATCTCTTCTAAGTCCAGAACTTAGCTCGGGTCCAGAAACCAAATTTTGATTAGGTCCAGAACCTAGAATCTCTTCTAAGTCCAAAACTTAGCTCGGGTTCAGAACCTAAATTTTCCTTAGGTCCAGAACCTAGAGTCTTTTCTAAGTCCAGAAATTAGCTCTGGTCCAGAACCCAAATTATCCTTAGGTCCAGAACCTAAAATTATTCTTGAGTCCAGAACTCGAACCAGGTCCAGAACCCAAATTTTCCTTAGGTCCAGAACCTAGAATCTTTCCTAAGTTGAAAACTTAATTCAGGTTCAGAACCCAAATTTACCCGTAGGTCCAGAACTTAGAATCTTTTCTAAGTCTAGAACTTAGCTCGGGTCCAGAATCCAAATTTTTCTTAGTTCCAGAACCTAAAATTACACTTAGGTCCAAAACCTAAAATTATCCTTGAGTCCAGAACTCGACCCGGGTCCAGAACCCAAAACCTTAACCATCTCAAAAATTAAGTCTTATTGCTTTTCACTCTCTTTCACTAAAGTCTCAAATCATTCAAGCAGGGGGCAAACTGTAGACCCTTAATTTTTAACCCAGTCCGGTCCAATATATTTTAATTAGTCCAAAATAATTTTTGTTATCTTAATTAAATAATATCTGCTTTAGTAGTTAATTTTTATTAATAAAAAATAAAAATAATAATAAACAAATAAAAATAAAAATCGGCGACGAAATTTTTCGTCGCCGAAAAGGGGGGCGATGAAATGGCCCGCGGGCAATTTCGCCCGCCCCAGTTGCGGCAACTTTTTCTCTAGCATAATTTTTCCGCAGCAGTCTTTTTTTGCAGCAGTTTTTTTTTCGCCAGCGAAATTTTTCTGACGCAAATTTTTTGGAAACCAAATTCAATTCGGTTTCGGTTTTCCTTTCTTAATTAATGTTAGATTCCGTGGGCAACTAAGATTAATCATAAAAATATTCTATAAATTAGGATTAAAACAACACAGAAAGGGAGGAAATTTTGAGAGGGAGAACTTGGAATCGATCGCATTAGGAGAAACCTTTGGCAGTGAAATCGATCGAACTTTTGAGAGAGCAAACAAGCAATTCAATCCATCAAAGGCAGCAAAGCTTGTCTTTGTTCTTGTTCATCCAAGAAGTAATTTTTGGTGGAACCAACAAACGGAGTTATGAATGTCTAATTTCTTCACAGTAGCTTGAATCATCCAATTGTCTCTTTTGATTCAAAAAACCCTAGAACCTTAATTTACCTTTTCTAAAGCTTAAAAACCTTAATTCGTTTCTTTGTTTTCCAAAAACCCTAAAAATATCTTTTCTGTTTCTATAAACCTTAAATCGTTTTGTTTATTTTCATAAAGCATCATAAAACTATAAATTGTTTTTCCAAATTCTAAAATCAAATCCATTCTCCGAAACACTAAAAACCTCAATTCAACTTTAGAATCAAGACAGTAACCTCAAACCAATTATTCTAAACCCTAGTTTTCTTAAACCCTAATTTCCTTAAAACCTTAAACCCTAATTTTTCTATATCCTAATCTTTAAAATCTTAAAACCTTATAAATTTAAATATTAAAATTCAATATGGTAAATACAAAATAATCCAGTAACCGTAAATCATAATTCTAAATATTTTAAAGTGTCCAAACCCTAATTTCATGATTTCACTCCTCAAACACTAATTTGGTTAATTAAAGAACCTTATCAATCCCTAAAATCATTAAACCTTAATCCCTTTTAAATCCTTTAAAGTTTATAGTAGCTAAGAATTACAAACCCTAGATAATACTAAAATTCCAAAACCCTAAAGTATTAATTAAAGAATTTTTAATAGAAACAGTAACCCTAATTTGAATCTTTACTTGCTTTATTTAATTTTATATTTGATTATGTAGTCTATTATATGCTTTAATTTATTTTCAATGCTTTGTTGATTTATTTAAGTTCAATGCTTGATTTATTTAGTTTATCATGGATGGATGTTTAAATTCTATTGATGTTTAATATCTTTGATGAATGATTTATTTATGATGAATGGTTATTTACTTTTATCGATTTATTTAGATTTCCAAATGTTGTAAGAGGTATGTTTCCACTTGGTGGGTACCTCATTAGTTAAATATCATGTAATTTAAATTGCTTTTCTATTTTAGAACCAATGTAAAGGACATATTTCTACCTTTCGGTGGGTGTCCTATTTAGGCATGAATTATGTAAGGGCATGTTTCCATCTTTGGATGGGTGTCCATTTATTTGTTTTGCTTGGTCATTATTTTGATTTTCAATATATCGATGCTTTATTTTAATTATAGTGTGTAATATGGATAATATTGTTATATTTAAGAATTTTATAATATTAAGACCTGTAAAGGAGGCCGGTTCCAATGAATCGGGCGTTGTGGGGGTGCTGGGCCATTTCTCACCTTCCCCACACGTACCTAACTTTCTGAACCCATTAGGGGGTTGGGGATTCCTTAGGAATCAAGTCATCCACCCATTTCTTTTTACCGGCCCATCCGGGTGCGACTCCATTTTCTCCGGACTTAGGTCCGTGTTCTTTAAGGCCCCGAGCCTAAACAGTGCCGAAGTCGCAAGAACCATTCCACCGGGAGTGGGGGCAAAAATCCCGCTCACACTATCTTTAGACATAAAACTTTTCCAAAACAAGTCAAAAATTCTTTTCTCATGACCCAAATACAATGCCCAAAATCCGTTTTTTCTAAAAATCTTTTTACAGTGGGCTTAGAAATAAAACTATTTTCATAACCTTTTGAAAGAGCTTACGAATATTTAGGTCAATTGTGGAATAAAAAAAATCAATTGTGAGCCTAGTTTATACTAATAATTATTAATCATGGGCTTGTTTTTGGCATGAATCATTAGTTACTTTTTTAAGTGAGAAATCTATTTATAATAAACCTCTTAATTTAGTTTTAATCCAATATAGCATAAAAGCTGCTTTAGTTGGATGAATGGATTGAAACGTAATTAATGAGAATTATCATGAAATGATTTCCATTTTTGAAAATATAACTATTGATTGAACCGTCCGAGGTAACTTTTCAAAAATAAAATATTTCGTGTTGGTATTTTGTTGACCATAAACCTAGGAAAAAAGACTCGCCATTCGTGTGTGGATGCTATACGGTTGGAAGGAACGTCCTTTTTATCCTTGTTTATTTATTGTTTGTTCATACATGTATACACGTATTACATGACATATCATTAATCCCTTATGGCTCACAGACCTGGAGTACAATAGCTGAAGAGAGTACGACAACCCCACCTATGCCAGTGACATTGAATCCAACAGTGACTCAATTACTTTCTCACCAAAAGCAATGGAGCTTGAACAAATTCAAAAAATGGTGGATGATGCCATCAATGCCAAGATGGAAGAATCGAAGGAGGTCTTGGCTGAGACTATGAAGAACCAATTGGCTGCAATTTTAAGAACAATGCCGAGGTATTCTCTAGCACCAAGAAGCTGGAGGACAAAGGGAAGTCTAAGGTTGGTGAAGTGGCTTTTGATGATGACAAGGTAATGATTGATGATGATGACTGAGAACAATACTTCCAAGATCCTCAAGATAAGAAGAAAGACTCGAAGGTTATGGAAAGAGCAACTGTCAAAAAGGCTAAAACTTCAGATGTTGAGAATCTAATTGCCAATTTGGAAAAGAAGTTTGAAAAGAAGCTAAAAATCAAAGAAATATCTGAGGTCGACAAATTGTTTGAGTTAGATGAGGAGGTCCCTTATAAGTTCAAAAAGCCTTCCTTAGCTAGATACAATGGCACAGGAAATCCTCACTTGCGTGTTAAGCAGTACATCACTATCATATAGCCTGCCAGAACTAATAAGGCTCAAATTTTGAGTTATTTCATGCTCTCATTGGATCCTATTATGCAAAATTGGTTCAATACCTTGGAAGAAAGTACTCGAAAGAGCTGGGATTCATTATATAAGGCCTTCATTCAACAATATGGGTACAATGTTGAGCTGGAAGTTACCTTAATGGAAGTTGAGTCCATTAGACAAAGGCCAAATGAGAATTTTGTGGACTATATGAAAAGGTGGAGGAATAAGGCTGCATTGCTCAGGAAGAGGCATGATGAGTCAGATCAGATAAGAATGATAGTTAGAGGCATCCTGCCTAATCTCCTTGAGAGGCTGTCTCACACCCTCATAAGGGATTTCAAAGATCTCCTCCAAGATAGTCTGCAAATTGAAGAATGGAAAAGGGAGAAGAACCATTTTTCAGTAAGAAGGAATGAGAAAGGGAACTACCAGTCGAGAAATCAAAGCATGCAAAGGAAGTTGATGTTAATGAGATTGGTCAAGGAAATAAAAGGTAGTTCTCAGAGTTGGGGAAACCTCTATCTTGGGTTCTCAACATGCTACAAAAGGATGGACTATTACAACCATTGGCCCCTCGACTTTGCCAAATCCTTTACCCCCAAAATTTGATACTAAGGCTTTTTATTAATTTCATTAAACTCAAGGACATGAGACCGATAGATGTACCCAATTGAAGCATGAGTTCCAAGATCTAATCGATAGTGGTAAGCTAAATGTGCCAGACAACCCCAATACCAAGAATAATCCTTTGTCTAAATTTGGAAGAGTACCTCCATCGGCAACCTTCATGGTAGGAAGAGGATTGGAGGAAGATTTTGTCTTATCCTCCTTTCAAAATGTGACTATTGAAGATGTGGAATAAGGAGAAGCTTAACTCAACAACTTCCCTTAGCTTGAATTGTTACTCTTTTTATTTGGCTTTCTTTAATATTTAATTGGAAGAATTATGTTTTTCAAATTTAAAGTTGTTTGAATAAATTACTTTCATCAAATTTTTATTGGTCTTTGTTCATTTTGGTGCTCAATTAATGATGAGTCTAGCTTGATAATTCATGAATTAATATATCTATGCATTATAATTTGAATGACTTTACTAAGTGAGGAAATTATTCTATAGTATTGAGTTGTGTATGCTTACTTAGAGAGAGCTCCTGCATAATGACCTTTGTCTAGGTCATAGTCAATCTTAGAAGATGCTTTGACAAACTTTTGAGGTGAAATTAAACTCTGGTTATTTAAGGGAGAGATGATCTAGGCATTGTTTGTTGAGCCAACAACTAGTATCCACCCAATTAAATATTAATCCCTAGTTGTCCCTTTGAGCCTTCATAAAATTTTAGCCTTCATAAAATTTTAGCTTTCCTTTCATTGAATTATAAGCCCAATAACCTACCTTGAGCTATTGTGATACTTTTGACAAGTCTTATGATCACTAAGGTGAAGAAAGGAATGCATAGCCAAGACCGTAAGGATAGTTGATGTTCTCAAAACTATAAGGGTAGTTGAAGTTCACCTGATGCCAGACCTAATATCTCCAATTTATTAAGATGACATCGAAACAACAAATAATTTATCCTCACTGATGTAGAATCACTATACTCCAATTATCTTTAGTCAAGACAATTCTTTTGGAATTAAGACCCAATAAAAAAAAGGAAAAAAAGGAAAAAAAAAAGAAGAAAGAAAAAATAAAAAGAAAGTAAAACCCAAAACGGTTCAGAAAGCCAACTGAGTTCTCTTTTACCTAAAGCAGCAAAAGACTTCCATTTGGTTTATAAGGATAGATTGACTTGAATTTGTCTGAGCCAACCAAGGATTCAATCAAAATTAGAGATAAAGAAGAAAGACCATCTAGTTTTTGAAAGTCCTGCAGAGGAAAAAGACAAAATGATAAAATGCTCAAAGAAAAGAAAGAGTAAGAAAAAAAAAAGAGAAAGACAAGGGAAAAGAAGAAAAGAAATGAATATGGGTACCAAACATTTTGCAAAAAAGGCAAAAACTGTCCCAATCAAGATCCAGATTAAATTACATGAGGTTTAACTAATGAGATACCCACCAAGTGGAAACATACCTCTTACAACTTTTGGAAATCTAAGTTAATTGATAAAAGTAAATTATCATTCATCATAAATAAATCATTCATCAAAGCTATTAATCAAAATGTAAAATAAACATCCATCAATGGTAAATTAAATAAATCAAGTATTGAAATTAAATAAATTAAAGCATAAGAAATAAATCAAAGCATAATCAAGTATGGAATTGAATAAAGCAAATAAAAGTCCAATTATGGCTACTGTGACTTTTTATGGAATTAAAATAAATTAGGGTTTCATGTTTTAAAGGGTTGGTAAGACTCTTTGATTAAACAAATTAAGCTTTGAATGATGATATCATGAAACTAGGGTTTTAAACACTTTAAAATACTTTAATTTGTGATTTTTGGTTATTGGGTTCCTAAGCTACTGTGTAAAATTTAGGTTTTTATGTTTTTTAATGTTTTAAAAGGATTAGGGTTCATAAAAATTAGGGTTTAAGGTTTTAAAAGTGTTAGGGTTCATTTATTTTGAATTTTGGAAGTTGAATTTGGATTTGATATTTTGGAAGTAGGGTCACGGGTGATGAATAATTTTTAGGAATTTGGAAATCAATTTGATATTTTATGAAATTTTATGAATTTAAACAAATAAATTAAAGTTTTTATAAGTAGAAAAGATGTTTTTTAAGGCTTTTTGAATGAAATAGAACCTACTTTAAAATTTTAAAAGAAGCAGAATTTACATCATAGTTTTGTTGAAAAATATGTTCAATTAGAGTTTTAAGATTTTTAAGAAGAAAAAATAACAATTTTAAGCCTTTAGGAAGATAAACTAATGAAATAAGGTTTTTTTGGCTTTAGAAAAACTAAACTAAAGTTCAAAGATTTTTAATTTTGATTTCATAAATTTGCTGTGTAAAAAAACAATTAAAGAAAATTAATTAACACATACCTTCTTTTGATGATTTCTCCAAAAATAATTCTTCTTGGATGAACTAGCTCCAAAGACAAGCCTTTTTTGCCTTTAAATCCTCTAAATCGTGCTGCTGCTGTTCCAGAAAAGAGTTGAATTGAATTTCTTCTTTTCCTTCCTTGATTTGGTTTCAAATTTTCCTAACTACTCTTGGATTTTTTGCCTCCCCAAATTAATTGCCTTTGGTCCTTATTTATAGTGGTTTGAGGTTGTTTATTCCTAATTAGTTAAGGTAAGTAATATTAATAAAAAAAACCAAAACCTAATTGGATTAGGTTTCGAAAAATTTGTGTCGGAAAATTTGCGCTACAGAAAAAAACTACTGCGGAAAAAATGCGCTGGTGAAAAAATCTGCTGCAGCTGGCTGCCGCAGCGCGCGCGGAGCGGGCCCATAAGCTATTTCACAGGCAGAAAATTTCTGCATGCAAAATAGCACAGTGAATTCTCCCGCAGGAATTTCCTACGGGCGAAATGCCCACGGGCCCGCGCGACAATTTTTTCGTCGCCGATTTTTTCGACTCCGATTTTTATTTTTATTTTTTGACTTTTATTTGTTTATTTCTATTTTTTATTAATAAAAATTAGATACTAAAGTAAAAATTATTTAATAAAAATTATTTTGGAACAATTAGACAACAAAAATCATTTTAGACTAAATAAAACATATTGGACCGGATTGGGTCAAAAATTGAGGGTCTACAGTTTGCCCCCTGCTTGAATGATCTGAAACCTTAGTGAAAGAGAGTCAAAAGCAATAAGACTTAATTTTTGATGAAACAGTTGAGGTTTTGGGTTCTGGACCCGGTTCGAGTTATGGAATCAAGGATAATTCTAGGTTCTGGACCTAAGGAAAATTTGGGTTCTGGACCCGGTTCGAGTTCTGGACTCAAGGATAATTCTAGGTTCTGACTCATTCTAGATTCTCGACCTAAAGAAAATTTGGGTTCTAGACTCGGTTCGAGTTCTGGACTCAAGGATAATTCTAAGTTCTGGACCTAAGGAAAATTTGGGTTCTGGACCCGGTTCGAGTTCTGGACTCAAGGGAAATTCTAGGTTATGGACCTAAGAAAAATTTGGGTTCTGGACCCGGTTCGAGTTCTAGACTCAAGGATAATTCTAGGTTCTCGACCTAAAGAAAATTTGGGTTCTGGACCCGGTTCGAGTTCTGGACACAAGGATAATTCTAGGTTCTGGACCTAAGGAAAATTTGGGTTCAGGACCCGGTTCGAGTTCTGGACTCAAGGGAAATTCTAGGTTCTGGACATAAGAAAAATTTAAAGTCTAGACCTTGTTTGATTTGGATACTCGATCCTAAACTAGACTCGGATACTCGATCCTATCTGGATTCGGATACTTGATCCTAACTGGATTCGGACACTCGATCCTAAACTGGATTGGAATACTCGATCCTAAACTGGATTGGGATATTCGATCCTAACTGTATTGGGATACTCGGCCCTAAATTGATTTGATTTGGGTACTTGGATTCGAGATCGGGCACTTAGACCCAAGATTGGGTACTTGGACCCGAGCTTGAATTGACTTGGGTACTTGGACCTGGGATTGATTTGATTTGGGTACTTGGACCCGGGATTGATTTGATTTGGGTACTTGGACTCGAGAATGAATTTGACTAACCTTTTATCAGTTGAGAAGTCTGACTGCTCCAGATGTTCTATGCATTGTGATTCTTCACCCTCAGAATGGATCTTCACCCTCGGAGATCGAGTCTTCACCCTTGAAAATGGATCTTCATCCTTGGAGATCGGGGTTTTCTTTGTTGTTTGAAGATGGGAGTGACACGGCCAGTGGCTTGGCCGTGTCTTCTGGGTGTGTCAACTTCTGTGTCTTTTCTTTCTTTGCTTGGTCCTTCTTGACTTTGCCCTTTAGGAGAGACATGGCCAGTAACTTGGCTGTGTCGCCTGCCAGTGTCACCTACTATTTCTTTTCTTTCTTTGCTTGGTCCTTCTTGACTTTGCCCCTTAGGAGAGACACGACCAGTAGCTTGGCCGTGTCGCCTGCCAATGTCACCTTCTGCTAAAATTTCTTTTGAGGTGACACGACTAAGCTCGATTTGGCTTGGCCATGTCTTGCTTGATTCATGCTCTTCTTTCCTTGTTTTGATCTTCCAAGGGAGTTTTTTTTTTTTTTTTTTTTTGCATTTTAACCACTTTTTTCTTGCAACTGCTTTTTCTTTCTTTGATTCTTTAATAATTGTTGCAGGCTGTTGGCTCGTTTGATCACGAGGTTGGACCTTCTTTCACTACCCCTTCATTTGCTCATTCTAGCATGCCGGATATGCCATCTCATCCACAAGGTATCGGTGTGAACTAGCTGGTACGTTCCTCATTTCATAAAAGTTTATGTTATATGTATGCATGATTATGTATGCTCTGACCTTTTTCTCTCTTGGCTCATAGCGGATGCTTGAAGAACAAAATAAGAAACTTTAAGAAGAGTTGGCTGCAAGTCATCAGCAAGCTTCTCATTTTGAAAGTTTATATCATCAATCCAAACAAAATTTCTGTGACTTTCGATTTCAAGGAATGAGGGATTTCGGTGCTTCTTCATTGAGAGGCTCCCATACTGATGACCATGAGATCCTTTCATCTGCTTCTAATGAGGACCATGATAAATCGGAACTCCAAGGCAATAGGAATTTTAGTGCTTCTACTTCGGATGATCCCGGGACGAGTAATTTGCCCCCTCCTCCAACAGGCGACGATTCTATATAAATCACCTTGCATGCCATATTTCAATTCATAAACCAAAAATCTCTCTCTTTCAACGTGAAGACTCCCTTTAGCAATTTTGGTTCCCCTTTTTTCATCAACCATGACCGAGCACCATTTAATGAAAATAAAAATTCTATTTAAGAATATGGATGCCAACCATTGGAAGCAAATTTCATGGTCAAAGCTTGATGCTTTAAATTGCTTTCAAAATGTCAAATTGGACCACTCCTTACATGCCGTGGCTTCCCTGTGGGATACTGATTCTAGGGTATTTAGAATTAATGGCTTTGAAATGTGTCCCTTGATTGAAGAATTTGAGGCCATCCTTGGACATCCCAATAATCAACAAATGGCGTTACCCACATTGATTTCCAAAACTCAACAGAAAATGTAGATGTTATTTCAAATTCCAAAACCCGAAGTTCTTCAGTTGATGAGAGGTAAAAAAATTCTACTTGCTCCTTTGATTGACTTTTGTTTCTCTTATTTGGCTCCTACTAAGGCATGGGGACGGATGCTTTGTCTTTGCTTGCTCGGCCAATTCTTGCTTGTTTCTTCTGACGGCGACATTGACCCACGAGTATTGGATATCATGGACCAAATGGAAGGAGGCTTGTCACTGGTACCTGTGATCTTAGCCGAGACCTTAGTTGGATTAGACTGATTTAAATCAGGACTATCAAAGAGACTGACTGGGAGTTCGTTGCTACTTCAGGTAATTACCTAAACTACCCTCTTCAGGTTTTCAATTTAGGTTTTTTTTTATTGCTCTAACTTTTGCCTAGTCCGCCCATGCGGAGCTGTCCTAATTTTTGCCTAAGCTGCTGTAGACCCTTAATTTTTTACCATATCCGGTCCAATATGTTTTATTTAGTCTGAAATGATTTTTGTTGTCTAATTGGTCCAAAATAATTTTTATTAAATAATTTTTGCTTTAGTATGTAATTTTTTTTAATAAAAAAATAGAAATAAACAAATAAAAGTCAAAAAATAAAAATCAAAATAAAAATCGGAGTCAAAAAAATTGGTGACAAAAAAATCGTCGCACGGGCCCGTGGGCATTTCGGCCGCAGGAAATTCCTGCGGGCGAAATCACTGTGCTATTTCGCACGCAGAAATTTTCTGCCTGCGAAATAGCTTACGGGCTAGCTCCGCGTGCGCTACCGCCAATTTATGCGGCAGAAATTTTTTTGGCAGCGCAAATTTTTCGACGCAAATTTTTCGAAACCTAATCCAATTAGGTTTTGGTTTCTTTTTTTTTTATTAATATTACTTACCTTAACTAATTAGGAATAAACAACCTCAAACCACTATAAATAAGGACCAACGACAATTAAAAAGGGGGAGGCAAAAATCCAAGAGTAGTTTGAAAAATTTGAAACCAAATCAAGGAAGGAAAAGAAGAAATTCAATTCAACTCTTTTCTGGAACAGCAGCAGCACGATTTAGAGGATTCAAAGGCAAAAAAAGGCAAGTTCATCCAAGAAAAATTATTTTTGGAGAAATAATCAAAAGAAGGTATGTGTTAATTAATTTTCTTTAATTATTTTTTTTACACAGTAGCAAATTTATGAAATTAAAATTAAAAACCTTTGAACTTTAATTTAGTTTTTCTAAAGCAAAAAAAAAAAAACCCTATTTCATTAGTTTATCTTCCAAAAGGCTTAAAATTGTTATTTTTTCTTCTTAAAAACCTTAAAACTCTAATTGAACATATTTTTCAACAAAACTAAGATGTAAATTCTGCTTCTTTTAAAATTTTAAAGTAGGTTCTATTTCATTCAAAAAGCCTTAAAAACATCTTTTCTACTTATAAAAACTTTAATTTATTTGTTTAGATTCATAAAACTTCATGAAATTATCAAATTGATTTCTAAAACCCTAAAAATTATTCACCACCCGTGACCCTACTTCTAAATCCTAAAATCCAAAATTCAACTTTTAAACCTAAAATAATGAACCCTAATCCTTTTAAAACTTTAAACCCTAATTTTTATGAACCCTAATCCTTTTAAAACATTAAAAAAACATAAAAATCTAAATTTTACACAGTAGCTTAGGAACCCAATAACCAAAAATCACAAATTAAAGTATTTTAAATTGTTTAAAACCCTAGTTTCATGATATCATCATTCAAACCTTAATTTGTTAATCAAAGAGTCTTACCAACCCTTTAAAACATAAAACCCTAATTTATTTTAATTCCATAAAAAGTCACAGTAGCCATAATTGGACTTTTATTTGCTTTATTCAATTCCATACTTGATTATGCTTTGATTTATTTCTTATGCTTTAATTTATTTAATTTCAATACTTGATTTATTTAATTTATCATGGATGGATGTTTATTTTATATTTTGATTAATACGTTTGATGAATAATTTATTTATTATGAATGGTTATTTACTTTTATCAATTTATTTAGACTTCCAAATGTTGTAAGAGGTATGTTTCCACTTGGTGGGTACCTCATTAGTTAAATATCATGTAATTTAATTTGCTTTTTTATTTTAGAACCTATGTAAAGGGCATGTTTCTACCTTTTGGTGAGTGTCCTATTTAGGTGTGTGATGTAAGGACATGTTTCCATCCTTGGATGGGTGTCCATTTATTTGTTTTGTTTGGACATTGCTTTGATTTTAATATATTGATGCTTTCTTTTAATTATTGTGTGTAGTATGGATAATGTTATTATACTTAAGAATTTTATAATATTAAGACCTGTAAAGGAGGTCGGTTCCAATGAACCAGGCATTGTGGGGGTGCTGGGCCATTTCTCACATTCCCCACACGTACCCAACTTTTCGAACCCATTAGGGGGTTGGGGATTCCTTAAGAATCGAGTCATCCACTCCTTTCCTTTTCCCGGCCCGTCCGGGTGGTGACTCCATTTTCTCCGGACTTAGGTCCATGTTCTCTAAAGCCCCGAGCCTAAATAGTGCCGAAGTCGCAAGAACCATTCCACCGGGAGTGGGGGCAAAAATCCCTGCTCACAGCTGCCCTTGCGGGTTTTCAACTTAGCGGACCTCTTTTTTTTTTTTAATTCTTTCTTCACAGATTTGGCTTCAGGAGCATCTCTGTTTGCTTGATACTCTCTCCATGGATTTTTCCAGATACCTGCCATGTCATCATACTGCTAGGAAGCTACTCCATCCTGCTTCTTCATATGCTAATTGGGTTGACTGGATCTACTCACGCTCTAAAGTCAATATCCGTTGGTTGGTACCTTGGTGGAAGATTTCTCGTATCACCATGCGGACATACTTGATGTTCGCTCCTCTTGCTGCTCTTCGTCAAGGTACATGCTATGATCCTTGCCGACTTGGGCGTCAGTATGGAGCTGAGCCTCGTGATTCTGACTTTGCTCCTAACCTAGACATGCCTTGCTTGATTGAAGCCTACTTGGATCAGTTAAGGCAAAGCTGGCCTGCACGTTACACTTATCGACTGCCATATAGATTTTACATTTGTCAATTCAGAAAGTGTTTTGTTAGGATGAAAAATAACTAAAGTAATAAAAGATGCTTCTTTTCCATTGATAATTTGTCATCACCTTTTGCAATTATGGTTATTTATTTCATTTGTATCTGGTCAAATACTTATAACAGTGCACATTGAACAAATTTAATCATTAATTTTGTTTTATTAAATTAGGGAACAACCAAACATAAAGCCAGCATACACAAGATCACTCCTGTTGCCAATTAGCCCTTTCGGGTTTTCTAATTGACAATTTTCTCTCATTAGCCCTAATTGTTGCCTAGCCCGCCCTTTCAGGTTTTTGAAACTATCGGACTGCTTTAACTTTTGCCTAGGCCGCCCTTTTTGGGTTTTCAACCTAGCAAGCTCTCTCTTTTTTATTTTTCATACATAAAACTTCTTCAACCTGTCAATATTTACTCGCTCACTAAATTCATTCCCATCCATGTCTGATAACTTCACTGCACCTTTGCTCATGACCTGTTTCACGACATATGGCCTTTCCCAGCTAGGTCTGAACTTCCCTCTTGGATCAGATACATTAGGCTTACATTGCTTCAACACCAAATCCCCAAGTCTGAATTTTCTGACCTTGACCCTTCTATTGTAGGCCCGAGCTATATTCTTTTGATACAGTTGGTGATGATACAGTGCCTTTAACCTTCTCTCTTCCAGTAGAGCTAACTGTGTGTATCTGCTTGTTACCCATTCCGTTTCAGGTAGCTCCGCTTCCAAGACTACTCTCAATGACTTGATCTCAATTTCAATTGGCAATACTGCTTCCATCCCATAAACTAAAGAGAACGGTGTCATCCCAATAGGTGTTCGCACACTCGTCCTATATCCCCATAAAGCAAAGGGAAGCATTTTCGACCAGTCCCTGTAAGTCTTGGTCATCTTGGACAGAATTTGCTTAATTGTCTTGTTTGTTGCTTCCATGGCACCATTAGCCTTTGGTCTATAAGGAGAGGATCAATGATGATGTATTTGGTACTTGGAGAATAATTCCTTAAATGCTCCTTGAAACTGTACTCTGTTGTCTGATATCACACTGTGCGGGACCCCATATCTACAGATGAGATTCTTTTCGATAAACCTAGCCATTTGACTTGCACCCAGCTTGTTGAAGGATTCAGCTTCGACCCATTTTGAAAAATAATCAACTGCTACTACAATGAAACGGTGACCGTTTGAGGCTGTCGGATACCCTAGGTGGCAAATGGCCAGGGTGAAGACATTGAATGCAGTTCTTTAGGAGGCATGTGATTCAAGTTACCATACATCTGCCATTGCTGGCACTTCTTGACAAACTCAATACAGTCTCTCTCCATGGTCAACCAATAGTAACCTTGTCGAATAATCTTCTTAACTAGGGCCAAACCACTCATGTGCGGATCGTAACTTCCCGCATGTATTTCAGACATGATGCGCTCCACTTCAGGCTTTCTTAAACATCTCAAATGCACTCCATCAGGCCATCTTCGATATAACTCTCCATGGAAGGTGATGTATTGCAATGACCACCTCCTTATGGCTCTTCTCCCTTTCTTTGTTGCCCCCGGCGGATATTCTCTTTCCTCCAAAAATTACCTTATAGTATCATCATGCATCATGGTCCGTATCAACTTCCATGATTGTCTCATATTCATAGCAAGGAGTTGATGAACTGGTCAAGATCAGAGGCTTAAGGAATAAGCTGGCAGGATTTTCCCATACCGAAGCCAATGTGGCTAGGGCATCAGCCATCTGATTTTCTTCTCTTGACAGGTGTATAAACCTACAATCCTTAAAATTCTTCTTCATCATGGTTAGGTAATGGTAGTATGGTTTCAATTTTTTTTTCTTTCAACTCCCACTCTCCATTTACTTGGGATACTACTAGCAATGAATCGCCATAACTTTCACTTTATCCACCTTCATAATCATTAGGGTTTCTAAATTGAAAATACATGCTTCATACTCCACCATGTCATTGGTTGCCCTAAATTTCAATTTTTTGGCTAAAGGGATGAGTTCCCCTTCAGGCGATTCTAGTATAACTCCCAAACCTGCTCCTTTCCTGTTCGCTGCTCCATCAAAATACATTTTCCACCCTTGTACTTTAATTGCTTCTAAATGTTCATCTGGAAATTCCAAGATTACCTCTTCGCTTTCTGGTAATGGCTGTTGAGCCAGGAATTCTGCCACTGTTCTACCCTTGATTGTTTTCCTGGTTACATACTCGATCTCAAATTCTTCAAATATTATCAACCATCGACCATATTTCCCAATTAAAGAGGGTGTTCCCTCAAGTATTTCATTGGATCCAACCTGGAAATTGCTTGCACACTATACGATTGAAAGTAATGCCACAACTTCTTAGAAGACCAAACCACGGCTATACATGTCTTTTCGATGATACTATAATTAATTTCATAAGGTAGGAGCTTTCTACTCAAATAGTAAATGACATGCTCAATCCCCAACTCATCTGCTTGGGCTAGCATGGCTCTTCTCGACTCTTCTTCAACTGCTAAGTATAGTAATAGAGGTTTTTCGGGTTTAGGTGGTTTCAAAACAAGTGGATTCAACAAATACTCTTTTATTCGGTCAAAGGTCTTTTGACATTTTTCATTCCATACGACCGGCTGATTCTTTCGAAGCAATTTGAAGATAGGCTCACAGATTGTTGTGAGCTTTGCTATAAATCTGCTAATGTACTGCAGTTTACCAATGAATCCCCGAACTTCTCTCTCCGTCTTTAGGGCTGGCATATCCCTGATTGCTTTAACTTTGTCAGGATCTATCTCAATGCCATTCGGACCAATTACATGTCCCAACAATTTACCTGAGGTAACACCGAATACACACTTCTTCGGATTTAATCTTAGCTTATATTTCAAAGCTCTATCGAAGAATAATTCCAAGTTCTGGAAGTGTTGCTCCCTTATATCCGACTTCACCATCATATCATCAACATATACTTCAACTTCTTTGTGCATCATGTCATGAAATAGTGTGGTGGCCATCTTTTAGTAGGTTGCTCCAGCATTCTTTAAGCCGAAAGGCATCACTCTATAACAAAATATACCCCATGTAGTAATGAAGGCAGTTTTGGCTTTATCCTCTTGGGCCATTAACACTTGGTTGTATCCGAAAAATCCATCTACAAATGAGTGTAGCACACTAGAGGCTGCACTATCAATGAGTACATCTATATGAGGTAAAGGAAAATCATCCTTAGGGGAAGCCTTGTTTAGATCTCTATAGTCCATGCAAACCCTTATTCTTCCATCTTTCTTTGGCACAGGTACTATGTTGGCTAGCCAATCTGGGTATTCTATCACTTCAAGGAACTTCACTTGTATTTGCTTAGTGACCTCTTCTTTAACCAATCCAGCCCACTCAAGTCTTAGTCGCCTAAGCTTTTGTTTGACAGGCTTAATGTGAGTGTAAGTAGGAATATGATGCTCGGCTATGTCTCGATCTATCCCAGGCATATCCTCATAAGACCAAGCAAACACTTCTTCATATTTTTTGAATATTTTTTCAAATCTCTCTCTCTCTCATCAGGAGTAAGGTCGGATGCTATGCTAATGTTTTTAGGATTTTCAATTGTTCCCAAATTTAATGATTGTGTGTTAACAGAATTAATATTAAAGTTGCTCATGTAACTGCTATTTGAATGTATGCAACCATCAGGAGAAACATCACACAAGTAAGCAAAATCAGACTTTATTGCATTCATTTTGGAAAAGAAAACATCATCATCCTCATACAAAGCAGACAAATTAAAATCAAAATCAAAATCATTGGTCTCAGAGTCATAAAGCAGGATGTCTTCAAACTTTTCCTCGACCAGGGCAACAATCTCTTCCAGAGTCTTCTCAGCTTTTAGGGCGGCTTCATTCTTCTCTTTGTTGATTGACAGGGTGAGCTCTTTCTTCACTTGCTTCACTAGCTCAGCAACATCTGCAAAAATTTCAAAACCGGGGATTAACTTACCCATGAACATGATTGGCTCAGGCTTTCCTTGGAGTGGTCCCATATCTGGAGCTTTGACAAAGATCTCTTCAAGTGGTGGGAAGCTCATCTTCTCACTCTTCTTTGGCTGGGCATTGTCATCTTCATCATATCCTAACCTCTTCTTGGATGTTTGAGTTCTAAAATCTAGCAACTTTGTCAAACCGGCCTTACCCTTTCCAAGACCAGCTCCGGGAAGGTAGTTCATATTCTTCATCATATTCAAGACTTTGGAGTCCACTACTTCAGAAATTGCAACCACTTGAAAACCATTGAGACGCCTTTCAACCATTAGGGCGTTAACAATCTCATTATCTTCAGCTTCAATGACCACTGTCTCATTTCCGTTGGGAAATTTGATCTTTTGATGAAGGGTGGAAGGAACTCCACCAAGAGGATGAAACCATGGTCGCCCCAAGAGTAAGACAAAGGTAACTGGTATGTCTAAAACAATAAACTCAACAATAGATTCAATTGGACCAACCTTGACAGCCGCTTTGAAAGTCCCTTCGGCATGCCTCTTAGTGTTGTCATAAGCACGAATTGTCACCTCGGTTGGGTTTAGATCTCTTGTTGACATGGCTAGCTTTGGCAGTATCTTAAGTGGACAAACATTTATGGCGGACCCATCATCGACCATTACACATGGAGTCCTTTTCCCCTTGACTTCTATTTTGATAAAGAGAGGGTGGATGTGGTCTCTCCCCTCCTCCGATAAGTCCGCATCTGAAAAAGAAACTGCTCCCATACTAACTTCACTCTTTTCTTGGATCTCCTCACATTTAATTACTTCCCCAATTTTTATGAAGTTGATCAACTCCTCCGGTGTTGTGGAGGTAGAAATTGGCATGCTAGCTAAGGCTTTGGCCATAGTTTCTCAGTGCCTTTTAGAAGTAGCTAATAAGTCCCAAATGCTAACACTTGCTTGGGTTCTTTTCAATTGCTTGAGCACAGCATCATCTTCTTCTATTTCAACTTCCTTCCCCTTATTAGTTTCTATCTCCTTTGGTGGTGGCCTTGCGTAAGGCTTACCGGATCTAGTATTCATCACCTCATCTTCTTCGGGCTCCGACCAAGTCCACTCCTCCTTCTTGGATACAATATCATCATCACTGTCACTTGAATCCCAAAACCCATTGACAACACAAATTGCTACTTCTCCACCCATCATAGCTTGTTTAATTTTGACAAATGCCTCTTCTTCTTTGGTTGCTTTCTCATCCACATCTTGAAAAGAAGACATGACAAAGTCCTCATGTAAACCTCTTCCAATCATGAATATCGCCGGTGGTGGTATCCTATTGAATTTTGGTAATGGGTTGTCTTTGGTGTTTGGCTTGTTGGGCTCGGGTAGCTTCCCATTATTAATTAGATTTTGAATCTCATGTCTCAACCTCACACATTTATCCGTGTCATGTCCTTGCATTTGGTGAAATTGATAAAATGCTTTGGTGTCAAAATTAGGTGGGAGAGGATTAGGCAAAGGATGAGGATTTAAGGGTTGTAGCAATCCCTTTCTTTAAAACTTGTTGAGAACCCAAGACATCACTTTTCCCAATTCCGAAAATTGTCTCCTTGTTCCTTGGTTAGTAGCATTAA
The DNA here is from genome assembly GCA_947685225.1 of Garcia nutans. Lineage (NCBI taxonomy): Eukaryota > Viridiplantae > Streptophyta > Magnoliopsida > Malpighiales > Euphorbiaceae > Garcia > Garcia nutans. Next base: position 35,989,455 of record CANTUV010000059.1, read on the forward strand.
CACCGACGGCCTTTTGCATGCTTTGGCTACCAGGTTGATAGCTCCCTTTCTCATTCCTTTTTGTTGCAAATCGGCTCTTCTCCCTTTCCCATTCTTCAATTTGCAAACCAGCTTGAAGAAGGTCTTTGAAATCACGGATGAGTGTATGAGACATTCTCTCACAAAGGCTAGGCAACACCCCTCTCACAATCATCCTTATTTGATCGGATTCATTGGGCCTCTTCTTGAGTAAAGCTGCCTTATTTCTCCACCTTTTCACATAGTCCACAAAATTCTCATTCGGCCTTTGCCTAATGGACTCCACTTCCATCAAGGTAACTTCTAACTCAACATTATATCCATATTGTTGGATGAAGGCTTTGTAAAGTAGATTCCAACTCTTTTGTGTTCCATCATCTAAGGTATTGAACCAATTTTGGATAACAGGGTCCAATGAGAGCTTAAAGTACCTTAGGGTTTGAGCCTTAGTAGCTCGGGCAGATTGCATGGCAGTGATACACTACTTCACATGAAGATGGGGATTTCCAGTGCCATTGTACTTAGCAAAGGAAGGCATCTTGAACTTATAAGGGACCTCATCATCTTGTTCAAATAGTTTGTCGATCTCAAACTTCTCTTCGGTTTTCAGCTTCTTCTCAAATTTCTTTTCTAAATTAGCAATCATCTTTTCAACATCGGATGTCTCGGTCTTTTCAATAGTTGCCTTCTCAACAGCCTTCAGTTCTTTCTTCTTTTCTTGAACCTCTTGGTAGTATTGAGCCCAATCATCATCATTATCAATGATCACCTTTTCATCATCAAAAACCACTTCACTAACTTTAGTCTTCCCTTTGTCCTTTGGTTTTTTAGTGCTAGCAGATGCCTCGGCATGATTCTCTAAGATTGCAGTCAATTGGTTCTTCATGGTCTCAGCTAGGGCCTCTTTGATTTCTTCCATTTTGGCATTAAGGGCTTCATCCAGCATCCTTTGAATTTGTTCGGGCTCCATTGTTTTAGGTGAGCAAGTGATTGAGTCGTTGCTAGGTACTTCCTCTCCGGCGTAGGTCGGATTGTCGTAAGCTTTTGAACTTTCGTAATCCAGGGCTGTGAGCCAGAGAGGATAAATGATATGAGATGCAAATGTATGCATGTATGCACAATCAACCAATAAACAAGTGTAATTAGGATGATCCTTCCAACCTTATAACATCCATACACGAATAGCGAGTCTCTTTTTTCTAGGTATATGGTTAACAAAATACCAACACGGGGTATCTTGCTTTCGAATAATTCCCTCGGACGTTTCAACCAATGGTTATATTTTCGAAAGTGGAAATCCATCCATGATAATTCCCATTAATTAGGTTTTAATCCATCCAACCAATTAAAGTAGCTTTTATGCTATATTGGATTAAAACTAAATTAAGAGGTTTATTATAGATAGATTTCTCACTTGAAAAGAGTAACTAGTGATTCATGCCAAAAACAAGCCCATGGTTAATTTATTCTTAGTGTAAACTAGGCCCACAATTGATTTTTGGTATTTCATAATTGACCTAAATATTTTTGCAAGCTCTTTGTAAGAAAAGGTTGGGTGAAAATAGTTTTGTTTCTAAGCCCATTGCAAAAGATTTTAGAAAAATGGATTTTGGGCTTAGTATTTGGGCCATGGGCCAAAGAACTTTTGATTTGTTTATAGAAAAAAGTCTTATGTCCAAAGACCATCTTGAAAAATTTTGAAAGTAGTTTTGGTCTTTTGGATTTTAAAGAAAAATTTATTTTGAGCTTACAATATACTTAGGTCATATTAGAAAAAGAACAAACCAAATAAGCCATGATTTAAGCCAAGATAAATCAACCATAGTAAAAAAACATGCATTTGGCGTAAAACCTAAGGAAAGTAACTAGGCCAATTACATGAGCTTTAGTCTTTGGGTTAAAAGGCTTAGGTTCCCATAGCAAGTATATACCAAATGGTACGAGGCTATGAGTGGTTATGCCATGCTTGATCTCCATACCTTGAGTGAAAGTATGGTATCCCTTACATAACACAACACTGATAACATAGGCGTCCTAACTCACGCACATGATGCAAACTAATATGATGCAATGGATTATATCATTATAAGAAAGAATAGAATAATATAAAGACCAACGGAATCAACTTCTCTTATCCCCAGTGCAGTCGCCACTTTGAGCGGGGATTTTCGTCCCCACTCCCGGTGGAATGGTTCTTGCGACTTCAGCACTGTTTAGGCTCGGGGCCTTAGAGAACACGGACCTAAGTCCAGAGAAAAATGGAGTCACCACCCGGATGGGCAGGGAAAAAGAAAGGGGTGGATGACTTGATTCCTAAGGAGTCCCCAACCCCCTAATGGGTTCGAAAAGTTGGGTACGTGTGGGGAAGGTGAGAAATGGCCCAGCACCCTCACAACGCCCGGTTTATTGGAACCGGCCTCCTTTATAGGTCTTAATATTATAAAATTCTTAAATATAACAATATTATCCATATTACATACAATAATTAAAAGAAAACATCAATATATTAAAATCAAAGCAATGTCCAAACAAAGCAAATAAATGGAGACCCATCCAAGGATGGAAACATGTCCTTACATCACATACCTAAATAGGACACCCACCAAAAGGTAGAAACATGCCCTTTACATAGGTTCTAAAATAGAAAAGGAAATTAAATTATATGATGTTTAACTAATGAGGTACCCACCAAGTGGAAACATACCTCTTACAACTTTTGGAAATCTAAGTTAATTGATAAAAGTAAATAATCATTCATCATAAATAAATCATTCATCAAAGCTATTAATCAAAATATAAAATTAACATCCATCCATGATAAATTAAATAAATCAAGTATTGAAATTAAATAAATTAAAGCATAAGAAATAAATCAAAGCATAATCAAGTATGGAATTGAATAAAGCAAATAAAAGTCCAATTATGGCTACTGTGACTTTTTATGGAATTAAAATAAATTAGGGTTTCATGTTTTAAAGGGTTGGTAAGACTCTTTGATTAAAAAAATTAAGCTTTGAATGATGATATCATGAAACTAGGGTTTTAAACACTTTAAAATACTTTAATTTGTGATTTTTGGTTATTGGGTTCCTAAGCTACTGTGTAAAATTTAGGTTTTTATATTTTTATGTTTTTTAATGTTTTAAAAGGATTAGGGTTCATAAAAATTAGGGTTTAAGGTTTTAAAAGTGTTAGTGTTCATTTATTTTGAATTTTGGAAGTTGAATTTGGATTTTATATTTTGGAAGTAGGGTCACGGGTGGTGAATAATTTTTAGGAATTTGGAAATCAATTTGATATTTTATGAAATTTTATGAATTTAAACAAATAAATTAAAGTTTTTATAAGCAGAAAAGATGTTTTTTAAGGCTTTTTGAATGAAATAGAACCTACTTTAAAATTTTAAAAGGAGCAGAATTTACATCATAGTTTTGTTGAAAAATATGTTCAATTAGAGTTTTAAGATTTTTAAGAAGAAAAAATAACAATTTTAAGCCTTTATGAAGACAAATGAAATAAGGTTTTTTTTTTTGCTTTATAAAAACTAAACTAAAGTTCAAAGATTTTTAATTTTGATTTCATAAATTTGCTACTGTGTAAAAAAACAATTAAAGAAAATTAATTAACACATACATTCTTTTGATGATTTCTCCAAAAATAATTCTTCTTGGATGAACTAGCTCCAAAGACAAGCCTTTTTTGCCTTTGAATCCTCTAAATCATGTTGTTGCTGTTCCAGAAAAGAGTTGAATTGAATTTCTTCTTTTCCTTCCTTGATTTGGTTTCAAATTTTCCAAACTACTCTTGGATTTTTTGCCTCCCCAAATTAATTGCCTTTGGTCCTTATTTATAGTGGTTTGAGGTTGTTTATTCCTAATTAGTTAAGGTAAGTAATATTAATAAAAAAAACCAAAACCTAATTGGATTAGGTTTCAAAAAATTTGCGTCGGAAAATTTGCGCTGCCGAAAAAAAACTGTGCTGGGGAAAAAATCTGTTGTAGCTGGCTGCGGCAGCGCGGTGGAGCGGGCCCGTAAGCTATTTTGCAGGCAGAAAATTTTTGCATTTCGCAGGCAGAAAATTTCTGCGTGCGAAATAGCACAGTGACTTCGCCCACAGGAATTTCCTACGGGTGAAATGCCCACAGGTCCGCACGATAATTTTTTCATCGCCGATTTTTTCGACTCCGATTTTTATTTTTATTTTTATTTTTTTGACTTTTATTTGTTTATTTCTATTTTTTATTAATAAAAATTAGATACTAAAGCAAAAATTATTTAATAAAAATTATTTTGGATCAATTAGACAACAAAAATCATTTTAAACTAAATAAAACATATTGGACCAGATTGGGTCAAAAATTGAGGGTCTACAATGAGAAAAATCTTTGGGGGCAAGGAGAAGATATAAGGGGTCAGCTAAAAAATGGCTGAATTTTTTAAAAAAGTGTAAAAGAATGGAACACTAAAACTATCAATAGAATGACGATGCAAAACTCAAAAGATCAGTCCAGCTAGAAGATCTAAAGCCAATATAGGACAAATGTCCAAAGGATGAAGATCCAGTTTAAAGGGTGAAGACCCGATTCCAAGGATGAAGATCCAGCTAAAAGGATGAAGATCCAATTTTAAGGGTGAAGACCCAATTTCCAAGGATGAAGATCCATTTTCAAGGGTGAAGACCTGATGCTGAGGATTAAGATCCACTTTGAAGGGTAAAGACTTGAAGTCTAAAGGATGAAGATCCATTCCAAGGGAGAAGACCTAATTCCATGGATGAAGATCCAACTTAAAGGATGAAGATCCAATTTCAAGGGTGAAGACCCAATTTCCAAGGATAAAGATCCATTTTCAACGGTGAAGACCTGATGCCGAGGATGAAGATCCACTTTGAAGGGTAAAGACCCAAAGCTTAAAGGATGAAGATCCAATTTCAAGGGTGAAGACCCGATTTCCAAGGATGAAGATCCATTTTCAAGGGTGAAGACCTGATGCCGAGGATGAAGATCCACTTTGAAGGGTGAAGACTTGAAGTCTAAAGGATGAAGATCCATTTCAAAGGAGAAGACTCGATGCCAAGGATGAAGATCCAATCTCAAGGGTGAAGACCCGATCTCCAAGGATGAAGATCTAAGGTCCAAGGATGAAGATCCACTTTTGGTGGGTAAAGACCCACAATCCTTTAAAGAATGGAACAACCGGAATAGCCAAAATTCTCAACTGATAAAAGGTCAGTCAAATTTAGTCTCAGGTCCAAGTACCCAATCTCAGGTCCATGTACCCAATTCAGTCTCGAGTCCAAGTACCCAAATCCAATTCAGTCTCAGGTCCAAGTACCCAGTCTCAAGTCCAAGTACCCAGTCTCGGGTCTAAGTACCCAAAACCAATTCAGTCTTTGGCCCAAGTATCCAGTCTTGGGTCCAAGTACCCAAATCAAGTATAATCTTAGGTCCAAGTACCCAAACCAAATTCAATCTTGGATCCAAGTACCTAGTCTCGGGTTCAAGTACCTAATTCAGTCATGGGTCCAAGTATCTAATCTCGGATCCAAGTATCCAATCAGGGGTCCAAGTACCTAGTCTCAGGTCCAAGTACCCAATTCAGTCATAGGTCCAAGTATCCAATTAAGTCTCGGGTCTAAGAACCCAATCAGGGTGCAAGTACCTAATCCAGTCTCGGGTCCAAGTACCCAAATCAGATTCAACCTCGGGTCCAAGTACCCAGTCTCAGGTCCAAATACCCAAATCTTTTTTGAGATTAATAACCCAAACCATTTTCAACCTCGAGTCGAGAACCCATCCTCATCCAAAATCTACTCAAAGTCATGTTGCTTTTCACTCCCTTTAACCAAGTCTCAGATCGTTCAAGCAGGGGGTAGACTGTAAACACTTAAATTTGGACCGGTTTAAATTTAAAAGGTTTATGTTTGTCCATTATGAATTTAGATTTCTTAAACCTAATTTTATAATTAAATTGGAAGTTATATCAAAACTGCAAAAATATTGGCTGAAAATTTAATTATTTTGGGACCGATTTGAGTCGAAATTAATAGTTTTGGTCGAGTTGGTTTTCCCAAATTGATATGGGTTCTGCCCATTTCGATTTGGGAGGGCCAAATCGATATGGGTACTACCCGCCAAATCGATATGGGCAAGTGCCTCATATCAATTTTGGCAAGCCAAATCAATATGAGGCAATTTGCCAAATCGATATGAGACAATTTCATATCGATTTGGTGCACTCCATGTCGATTTTGGCCTTTAATCTGAGTCCTAAACACAATTGCACTGACCATTTAACTTCCTAATTAACTTATGAGAGTCAGATTAGGTTTAAGTTAAAGTGTTGGTTTCCTTATACATACGTGATTAATACAGATAAAGAAGGGGAGGAACTAGAAAGAAAATAGATTGATGAGGAAGAATTTTGATTAAGAAATTGGCAATAAAAGAAAGAGCAATATCTTAATAAGAGAGAGCAACTGATAATTGGCAAGAGTGCAGTAACCGAAGCAATCAATAAACACACAGAATTTAAACCAATAACAACAAAAGAGACAGTAACAATAGTCTTCAGTTTGCCTCATTCCCACCAAAGAAAAGACCGATCCAAGCTGTAGCAACGATTGGATTCATCATTCTAGTTTGGAGGAAACAATAAAACTAAGGTTTGATTTCTATATTTAAGTAATTTGAATTTACAGTAGATATTTTCTCATAGTTTGATCCAGTTAGTTATTTTAATCTTTCAATAATTAATTTTTCTTTGTATGTTTGTTTCATCTAAAAATACTTAAGTAGTTGTTATAGTCAATACTAAAACCACACTTGAACTTTGATCACCATAAGCTCCAAACCCTAATTTCAAAATCATAATCTATAAAACCAAGGTTTAAAACCTTAAAACCCGGACCCTAAAACACTAACCCTAATTCCCAATCCAAAAACCCTATAACCGTAATGTTATTTTCTAAAGTCCTAAAACCCTAGCTTGATTTCAAATACCCATAAAATCACAATTTCCCATCTAAAACCCTAAAAAATCATATTTCATGTTTGAAACCTTGGTTTCCCATCTAAAGCCAGATTTCATGTTTAAAACCCTAATTTCCCATCTAAAACCCTAAAAACCCTAGAATCCCTAATTCAAGATGTAAACCTAAATTTATATATTTTTCTTTATCTAATTTTAGATTTGATTATGTAGTTTATTATATGTCTTGAAGATTGATTTATTTAATTTTGACATTTAGTTTATTTAATTTATCATAGATGAATATTTTTCAATTATTATTTGTTTATTAAAATTGTAAGAGGTATGTTTCCATGATTGGGTACCTCATTAATTAATTTTCATGTAATTTAAATTGTTTTCATATTTTGGGATTAATGTAAAGGACATGTTTCCACCTTTCAATGGGTGTCCTATTTAGTTTTAGATATTGGATGATGCAAGGACATGTTTCCATCCTCGGATGGGTGTCCATTTATTTATTTTGTTTGAACATTGCTTTGATTTTAATATAATGATGCTTTATTTTAATTATTGCATATAGTATGGATAATATCATTATATTTAAGAATTTTATAATATTAAGACCTGAAAAGAAGGCCGGTTCCAATGAACTGAGCATTGTGGGGGTGCTGGGCCACTTCTCACATTTCTCACACGTACCCAATTTTTCGAACCCATTAAGGGGTTGGGGATTCCATAGGAATCGAGTCATCCACCCCTTTCTTTTTCCTAGTCCATCCAAGTGGCGACTCCATTTTCTCCGGGTTTAGGCCCGTGTTCTCTAAGGCCTTGAGCCTAACAGTGCTAAAGTTGCAAGAATTATTCCACCGGGAGTGGGGGCAAAAATCCCCGCTCAAACATTATTATTACTTCAAACAATAATTTATCCTCATACTTGCCAATTTTAAAGGACACCAATTCTTGTTTAGTAGCTCTAATCTCCCCATAATCATTCAACCACTTCAATTTGTAGGATTGGGGATGTTTAAAGGTAGGCGATCCTAATTTCTTCACTAGGGTTATGCTTGCAACATTGGTTACACTTCCTTCATCAATGATCATATCACACACTCTATTTTAAATTAGACATCTAGTACGAAATAAGTTCTCTCTTTGATCACACTTTTCTTGAATTTGTATGTTTAAAGCTCTCCTAGTCACTAATGATCTCCCGCTTTCAACAATGGTTATTGACTCATCTTCACTCTCATCCTCTTACTCCTTAGCAGGCTTCTCTTCTTCATCTTCATCATTGTCACTAGCTGAATATATCTCTCCACCGAGCATTTACATGATCCTAGTATTAGGATAATCTCTTTTAAAGTGTCCAACTCCTCCACACTTAAAACCCTTAATTTTGGAACTACAAGATGAATCCAAGTTTCCTTTATCCTTGGTAGGTGCAGTTGCCTTAGGTGCATCTTTGGACTCTAACTTGGGCTCAAATGAGGTAGCTTTCTCTTCTTTCTTCTAAGAAAGCTTGCAAGTAGAAGCAGTGGTGAATTGGTTCTTCTTCTTCAATTACCTTTCTACTTTTATTGCAAGCCGCGATAACTCCTCCAACTCCATGTATGGTTGTAATTCCACTATGTTGGAAATTTTCCTATTAAGTCCACTGAGAAATCTAGCCATAGTAGCTTCTCCATCCTCCTCTATGTTGGCTCGAATCATAGCAACTTCCATCTCCTTGTATTCTTCCACACTTTTTAGCCCTTGAGTAAGATTTTGAAGGCGGTTGTATAACTCTCTATAGTAGTGACTTGGAACAAATCGTCTCTTCATAATTGGTTTGAGATCTCTCCACTCTTCAATGGGTCTTTCCCTATTTCTTCTTATCTTTTGTTTTGTATCATCCCACCATGTTATTGCATAATCTAAAAAGGCAGCTACAATAAGCTTAACCTTCTTAGATTCAATATATTTATGACAGTCAAATACTAGTTTAATCTTCTTTTCCCAATCAAGTTATGCTTTCTGATCCATCTTGCCATGAAAAGGTGGAACTTTTAGCTTTACTCCTCCACTATCTCGATTAACTTGCCTTCTTCTAGGTTTGACTTCCTCCTTTTCCCCATTATCTCTATAAGACTCGTCTCCTTCGAATCTTGTAATATCCCAAAGTATGCCTTAGAAGTTTTGATATAATTGTTGTTTTAATTGGATTGAATGTATATGTTAATTTGAAAGAGAAAAGAATTTAAGAGGGAGTGTATATGTTGTATATATGGAAATATATACAACATATATAAAAGTCAAATGTGATGGTCAAAGGAAGAAGATATTTATTTTGTTATTTATGAAATTACTAAAAAGGGCAATAAGTGAAAGAGAATTAAAACAAATAGAAGAGGGTATTTAAGTAATTTCTTATTTTGGAATGCTTGGCGGAGGTTTAAAGAGATGATAAGTTTGACTTTGCTTCATTTCTTCTTCTTTCCTTTTCCTTTGTTGGCCGGCCATCCTAAGCAAGAGAGAGAGCAAGAGTGAGTTTGTGTTTAAAGCTCAAAAATTGAAGGAGTTTTCAAGTGATTAAGTGGAAATCCAAGAAGTCTCATTATTTTGGTAAGTTCTCTCTTGGTTTCTCTTGTTTTAATTGAAGTTGTGCTTGAGATTGATGGATTATTATTGAGAGTAGGAGTGTGTTTGATTGTTGTGTGTTTATGAGTGTTTGAATTCTTTTGATTTTGGATTTTGGGGTTGGTTTGAAGGAAAGAGTAAGTTTGCTGGAAGAGATAGTGTTGTAGGTGTGTTTTGGGTTTGTGGTGATGATTTTGATTTGTGTTAGATGTATGTTTTTAGTTGTTTTGGTGTTTTTGCAAGTTTGTTATAGTTCTTGGGCATGTTGAGCTAAGTTTGTTTGAAGTGGATTTTGGTGAAAGGAAGTGATTTGTTGGATTAAGTGTTGTTGTGGCCGAAATATGTATTTTTGGCCTGACACGCCCATGAGCACGACCAGGTTTTAGGCGTGTCAATGGTTATGTGTTTTTGGATGGGTGACACGAGCAGTGACACGCCCATGTCATTGAGCGTGTCACAACTTTTGTGTAGTAGTAGTATGACACGTCCAGTGACACGCCCATGTTACTGAGCGTGTCATAGCTACTGTATTGGTGAGGAATTGACACGGCCATGAACACGCCCATGTCGTTGGACGTGTCAATGTTTCTATGAGACAGAATGTATTACACATTCAGTGACACGCCCGTGGTTCTGAGCGTGTCAAAGCTTCTGTGTTGTGAGTTTAGGGCAGGGTCAGGGACACTCCCGTGTTGTTGAGCGTGTCATGTGTAGAGTTTGCCCTAGTTAGCCTTATCTATTTTATCTCATATGTATTATTCCTTTTAGATTAGGTTGTGAAGAGGTTGATTTGCCCTAACTTAAGTGGTGAAGAAGTGTTGGAAGAGGAAGTGTATAGATTTGTATAAGTGGTGCTTAAGGTAAGTACAAGCTACATTATTGCATACATTCATATGATGTTGAGACTTAACATACATTTGATTGTAAATGTGTTAAGAAATCTAATGTATTGTTGATACTTAATAATAATGTTATGTTTGATATAATGAGATGTGAAACTAATGTGATGGGTTATAATGATGTAAATGATATGATTGAGGCATGTTTGCCTAGATAATGTTTAATGAAATTGATGATATATATGTATACTATCTTGATGTGATGAGAAGCCATGATTGTTGGTTATGATGATGCAAATGAATTATAATTGAGGCATGGTTGCCCATTTTGATTATGAGAATGAAATAAGAAATGAATTGAGAAAGAAATGTCAAAAGATATAAATGAAAAGATTTTGTGTCTAATATGTTAATTCAATTTTCAAAGTTCTGGGTTTGGCGGCATGCCTATAAAGTACTGGATAAGTGAAAAAACCGGGTCGTAAGCCGATTCCAGTTGAATAATGTGAAATGTGAATTAAAGTGACAGTCTAGCCGGGTTGAGGATTTCCTCGGGTTTATCCGGGTTGAGGTCCAAGAGACTGGGTCTGTTACAAGTAAAGCCGGGTTGAGGATCTCCTCGAGTTTAGCCGGGTTGAGGTCCAAGAGACTGGGTCTGTTACACTATCCATGGATAGAGATATATATGTATCGCCTACAGGCTTGATGATTGTGATTACGGACCAAAGCAGTAACTCTGAACTTTGAATAACATATTAGTGTCTTTTGGGCCCATACTTGTATTTGTGTCAATGTAAATCATAAGTGATGAAATAATTGAATAAAATGATGAAATGTAATCTTATGAACAATATAAAGATATCATTTGCGAATATTTGTCTTAATTATTGAAATGTGTGACATTGACATTGCATAGAAGCATATTATTATTGTAGTTTGTACCACTAAGCCGTTGGCTTAGCGCTATTGTGGTTCATCGCGCAGGTGACAGGGAAGAACCGGAGAGTTCCTCTAGACCGAGTAGAGTCTAGATTTTGAGGCATTGATAGTGGAGCTTAAAGATCAAAGACATACTGCCAAACATGTATATGTTTTATGTTTTGTAAAACTTGAGTTTTAATGTATAAGTATTTGTAAATATTTATTATATTTTCCGCTGCTTTTAAATAAACATTTCATCTTTTGTCTTTTATAACTTCTTTTAAATGATTTAAATTTGTTCATGTTTGTGTAAAGGGATGAGTCATTTGTTAAGTATACCGTGGCATTTCTATATTCAGTATACGTATATTACGATCGTATTAGCATGCTGTGTACGTATGCGGGGTATAGGGGTGTTACAAATCTTCTTCCACTTGACCTCTCCCTTAAGAGAGACAGCAAGCGCAATCCATTACCATTTCTACCAGTGGTAGAAATTGTTAGTGTATGTGCCCTAGGCCATTTATTTGGATCTTTATGTTATACATTCATTATTAATAAATGAGGTTTTATTATCATTATTGTTTGTTTGCATGTTACACAATTTTGATATTTGTCCCTGGTTTATTATTGTTATAGAGATAAAAAAAATAATAATTCTTAACCAGTATGAACATTGATTTGATAATCATCAGATGGTTATGTGTATAGTGATACAAATAAATTTCATAGATACTTGTTAGAGAACAATGTATTGGATAGACCCATCATGAGATTACTACATGGGTTAGTGTCATAAGTAAATCTCATGATAGTTATGTATTAATTCTTTGACTTGAGATTGTCATAGTTTCCAATATAAGGACTATTATATTTTGACATGATCAAACATTATTCGTAACTGGATAGTAATAAAGGTTATGATCATATATGATAGAAATTATGTAGAGGATAATGAACAATCAAGATAGAATTTGTCCCTCTCTTTGAGAGAGATATCTTTTGGGCCCCTCGATAAGTGAGACTGTGAAATGCATGGCCGTGCTCAAATGAATTGATAGTGTGATCAATTTCATTTGTTTTTTATCAGTCTACTTGGAGATCGAGTAATCATAAGTTTGGACAATATAAGTATGACGTTGACCATGACTTATGTTCAAGCTAGATATCGTGTGACAAAGGGATAAATGCATGTACTATTATTAGGCAAATTGGACATTCCTTATATTAATTGGGTAGTTGTAACGCCTTGCTAGAGGCCAATTATGACTTATTGGTTTAATAGAGATTAAATTGACTGCCAATTAATATGGGCCTATCGGGTCACACACAAGAATGCGTTTTGGGCTGGATATAATATTAATAATATTAATATTAGATATTAATATTTATTATTATTATTTTCGTTTATATATATATATATTATTAGATAATATATTCAGAATCCTAATTAGATTTGGATTCTGAATTTGACTTACCTTATCCAATTATATATATTATTAGATAATATATTCAGAATCCTAATTAGATTTGGATTTTGAATTTGACTTACCTTATCCAATTTCGAATTGGATTCTGGAGTGATTATATTCACTCCAGACGTTAAGTCTTGATAGAGGTAACTTTAGAAAATAAAAACAGAACGAAAAAGAAACCCTAATACATTTTAGAGAAAACGTTTTTCAGCCTTCGCCGTTATAGAGAGCTAGCACTCAAGACGGTAGCATTCGTGTGGATACGCGATAGAGGGTGTTTCACGATCGAGACATCTCTTCCAAACTGTGATTTCGAATCGTCAACAGGTTAGTTCTTTGAACACTTTTGTCGAATTAAACGAACAGCATGGATCCTGATGGGAAATCAAAGATCAAAATTTTTCCGCTTCTTGTTTTTGGTTTGCAGTGATCTCCTTGATTTCCTAACAGTTGTATCAGAGCCACTTGTTGTTTTCGTTTAAGTCGAAAATGCCATGTTGATATGATTACATGAGATATATTGATTTCGTATGGCATGTTAACTATAAAACCCTAATTTGTTTTTCATATGATGAGAAAGGATTGGTGTTTTTAATTTCGTTTTCATGAGATGATCACGTATATATAATTGGTTTTCATATGATGAGAAAAGATTGTTTTTGGTTTCGTTTCTGTAAAACCCTAATTCGTTTTTTCATATGATGAGAAAGGATTAGTGTTTTTAATTTCATTTTCATGAGATGACCACGTATATATGAGTGGTTGATTAAAGCGATTTTCATATGATGAAAACGATTAAGTTTATATTGTAGCGGGACCGCCGTATGTTCGCGCCCTATAGTTCGTTACCGCGACATTAAGAATGTCAATATATTTGTTTCTATTTAACATGTTGGTGATGAATATGTTATGTTTGTTTGATGTCTTGGCATGGTGCATAGCATGGCCTTATGACCTATGTGATTGGTTTATTCATATCTTAATTTTGGGTAAATACGGCCTGCATGTCGTTTATTTTGTTGTAATTTATTTTACTAGTAGTTAGATTTTCTTTTATTGTAATAAATGAAGATTCAAGCTACAATGTTTATGATGGAGATTCATACCAAGGAGAAGATGGTTCCATGGTGATGGAAGCACAAGCTCAAGTTTTGAAGATATGTAACATTGCAAGTGTTGTAATAGATAGGTTTTTCACCTAGGGTTGCCTTTATGATCTTCATTTTGTCTCTTGAAGATCATATTTAGTTTGGCCATGCTATGTCATGTTTACATATTTTGTCATTTGGTATATGATGCTTATGTGATAAATTATATATATGCATATAGGATGCTAAAATATAATGATATGTAATGCAAGACATGATAATAATTTAGTTGAACCCTCATTAATAATTTAAGTCTAAATGCCATCCACGTTTTGAACACCTATCAAAACTAAGATTGTATTAAAGTAGGTATTGCCAAAGCAATATGCTTTAAACATTCCTAGCTAAGTAGGATGAGTAATAGTGCTACTCATATGTTTTAAAATTGGTTAGACTTAATTAGGCTATCAAAATGGTTTTGGGCCTAAGGCATTAGATGGAATTCAACATGCTATGACATATGATGTCAATATTCCATAATAACTAAGAGTTACATGAGATGTAATTGGTAAAGATGTTACCTACCAAAATAACTTGATTTTAAGCGTCACGCCAAAGCTGAGTTTAGAATTAAGTGAAATACGGATCTTAGCCTACTAAAATTTTTCTTTAGAGGGTTATATTTTTAATAGGAGTTTAAATAATTTTAACCTCATTATTAATTAAAATTTGACTTGCATTTTATCAACAGATGGCTGCTAATAACAATTCCACCTTATCACTGCGATCTATCCTTGAGAAGGAAAAACTGAAAGAATGTGGGACTAATTTTGTTGACTGGTATAGGAACCTGAGAATTGTTCTCAAACAAGAGAAAAAGTCCTACGTGCTTGATGAAGCTATCCCTGACCCACCTCCTGCTGATGCTTCTAATGCTGCTAAGAGTAAGCATAAGAAGCATGTGGATGATTCCAATGACATAGGATGTCTTATGTTGGCTACTATGTGTCCAGGACTTTAGAAGGATCTGGAACACTTAGAGGCTTATGAGATGAGTGTGCATCTCAAACAAGCTTTCCAACAACAGGCTAGGCAAGATAGTTTTAACACCGCTGTTGCATTATTTGACTGCAAAATGTCTGAAGGTGAATCTGTTAGTGCTCATGTTTTGAAGATGAAAGGCTATCTAGATCACCTTGCTAGACTTGGATATCCCCTGAGTTTAGAACTCTCCACGGATTTGATCCTACATTCATTGCCTAGCAGTTTCTCACAGTTTGTCATGAACTATAACATGAATGACATGGAGAAATCCATTCCTGAGCTACATGGTATGCTCAAAACTGCTGAGGGGAATATCAAAAAGCCTACCCAAATATTGAATGTCAATATTAAACAAATGAAAAAGAAAGCCAAATATACTAAAGGCAAGGGTAAGGCAAAAGGTGCTAAAGGGTCCAAGGGACAAGCTAAACCAAAACCTGAACCTAAGGCTAAAGTTCCTAAGGAAGGGACTTGTTTCCATTGTAACAAGCCTGGGCATTGGAAGAGAAATTGTCAACTCTATTTGGATGAGTTAAAGAAGTTGAAGGGTAGTGCGACTACATCTTCAGGTATTTATGTTATAGAAATTAATTTATCTATTCCTTCTTCCTGGGTATTAGATACCGGATGTGGATCTCATATTTGTACAAATATGCAGGGACTCAAAAGGAGTAGGATGCTGAAGAAGGGTGAAGTGGACCTACGTGTTGGCAATAGAGCAAGAGTTGTTGCTATAGCTGTAGGAACTTATGAACTTGTTATGCCCAATGGGTTTTTGTTAATTTTGAACAATTGCTTTTATGTTCCTACTATGAGTAGGAATCTTATTTCAGTATCTGTTTTGGATGATGAAGGTTATTCATTTTTTATTAAGAATAAGAAATGTTCTATTTTTGATAAAAAATGATTTGCTTTATGGTATTGCAAATTCTTATAATGGCCTTTATATCCTTAATCTTGATGATTCTAATGGTAATGATATCTATAACATAACTTCTAAGAGAACAAAGCCAAATGAGTTAAACCCTACTTATTTATGGCATTGTCGCCTTAGCCATATAAATGAGAAACGCATTTCTAAGCTCCATCAAGATGGATTATTAGATTCATTTGATTTTGAATCATTTGAAACATGTGAGTCTTGTTTGCTTGGTAAGATGACAAAGGATCCTTTTACTGGGCATAGTGAAAGGGCTAATGATTTATTGGGCTTGATACATACAGATGTATGTGGTCCTTTTAGCATTAGTACCAGAGGAGGATTTCGATACTTCATTACTTTTACTGATGATTTCAGTAGGTATGGCTATGTCTACCTAATGAAACATAAGCATGAGTCTTTTGAAATGTTTAGAACTTTTCAAAATGAAGTACAAAATCAACCTGGTAAAACAATTAAACAACTTCGATCAGATCGAGGTGGTGAATATTTGAGCCAACAGTTTGATGATCATCTAAGGGATTGTGGAATTGTTTCACAACTGACTCCTCCAGGAACTCCACAGTGGAATGGAGTTTCTGAAAGGAGAAATCGAACTCTATTAGATATGGTTCGATCAATGATGAGTCAAGTGGATCTTCATTTATCTTTTTGGGGTTATGCCTTGGAGACAGCTGCATTCATTCTGAACTGTGTACCATCTAAGGCGGTTGAAAAGACACCATATGAGATATGGACAGGTAAGACACCTAGTTTGTCTTTTCTTAAGATTTGGGGTTGTGAAGCTTATGTGAAAAGACTAGTTTCAGATAAGTTAGCTCCAAAGTCTATCAAATGTAATTTTGTGGGGTATCCTAAGGAAACTAAAGGATACTATTTCTATACTCCTTCAGAGAACAAAGTGTTTGTTGCTCGAAATGGGATCTTTTCGAAAAAGGAATTTCTTTCTAAGAGAACTAGTGGGAGTATAGTAGAACTTGAGGAAACTCAAGTACCACAAGAAATCATTGAGCCGTCTATAGAGCCTATTTTAGAACCACAAATAGTTGTGGAGTCTGAAGATGTAACACAAATCCCTCACAGGTCTGATAGGACACGTCGTCAGCCAGAGAGATATGGATTTCTTATGACTGATGATAGTGAAGTAATGCTCATAGATCAAGATGAGCCTACTACCTATCAAGAAGCTGTGTCAGGTCCAGATTCAGACAAATGGCTTGGAGCCATGAAATCTGAGATGCAATCTATGTTTGACAACCAAGTTTGGTCTTTAATTGATCCTCCAGAGGGTATTAAGACTATTGGTTGCAAATGGGTTTTCAAGAAGAAAACTGACATGGATGGGAATGTGTAGACCTATAAAGCAAGGCTTGTTGCAAAAGGTTTCAAGCAAACTCATGGTATAGACTATGATGAAACCTTTTCACCATTTGCTATGCTTAAGTCTGTTAGAATTCTCATTGCCATTGCAGCATACTATGATTATGAGATATGGCAAATGGATGTCAAAACCGCTTTCCTTAATGGAAACTTGCTTGAGGATGTGTATATGACACAACCTGAGGGTTTTGTAAATCCTGAGAATTCTACAAAGGTTTGCAAGCTTCAAAGATCCATTTATGGATTGAAGCAAGCATCTCGAAGCTGGAATCTTCGTTTTGATGAAACAGTTAGGAACTTTGGTTTCATCAAGAATGAAGATGAACCTTGTGTTTACAAGATGGTTAGTGGGAGTGCAGTAGTGTTTTTAGTCTTATATGTGGATGACATATTACTCATTGGGAATGATATCCCTACCTTGCAAAAGGTTAAGACTTGGTTAGGGAATTCTTTCTCAATGAAAGACTTAGGTGAGGCTGCCTATATCCTTGGTATAAAGATCTATAGAGATAGATCTAGAAGGATAATTGGCCTGAGTCAAAGTACATACATAGATAAAGTGTTGAAGAGGTTCAACATGCAAGATTCCAAAAAGGGATTCTTGCCTATGTCTCATGGCATTCATCTCAGCAAGAGTCAATGTCCTATGACATCTGATGAGCAAGATCGAATGAATAAGATTCCTTATGCTTCTGCTATAGGATCTATTATGTATGCCATGTTATGTACTAGACCAGATGTCTCATATCCATTAAGCACAACTAGTAGATTTCAAGTTGATCCTGGTGAAGGTCACTGGACAGCTGTCAAGAATATTCTTAAGTACCTTCAAAGGACTAAAGATGTATTCTTGGTTTATGAAGGTTTGGAAGATGTGCTAGTTGTAAATGGTTACACAGATGCTAGTTTCCAAACTGACATAGATGATTTTAGATTGCAGTCAGGTTTTGTATTCACATTGAATGGTGGAGCTGTTAGTTGGAAGAGTTCAAAACAAAGCACTGTGGCTGATTCTACAACAGAGGCTGAGTATATAGCAGCATCAGATGCAGCTAAGGAAGCAGTCTGGTTGAAGAAATTCATCACTGAGCTAGGAGTGGTGCCTAGCATTGCAAATCCCGTGGACATTTATTGTGACAAAAATGGTGCCATAGCACAGGCAAAAGAGCCTAGATCTCATCAAAGGTCTAAGCATATACTCAGGCATTTTCACCTCATTCAAGACATTATCGATAGAGGAGATATCAAGATATGCAAAGTTGACACAAATGATAACATAGCAGATCCATTAACAAAGCCTCTCTCATGGGTCAAGCATGATTAGCACACTAGATCTATGGGTCTTAGAAATTGTAGGCCTAGTGCAAGTGGGAGATTGTTAGTGTATGTGCCCTAGGCCATTTATTTGGATCTTTATGTTATACATTCATTATTAATAAATGAGGTTTTATTATCATTATTGTTTGTTTGCATGTTACACAATTTTGATATTTGTCCCTGGTTTATTATTGTTATAGAGATAAAAAAATAATAATTCTTAACCAGTATGAACATTGATTTGATAATCATCAGATGGTTATGTGTATAGTGATACAAATAAATATCATAGATACTTGTTAGAGAACAATGTATTGGATAGACCCATCATGAGATTACTACATGGGTTAGTGTCATAAGTAAATCTCATGATAGTTATGTATTAATTCTTTGACTTGAGATTGTCATAGTTTCCAATATAAGGACTATTATATTTTGACATGATCAAACATTATCCGTAACTGGATAGTAATAAAGGTTATGATCATATATGATAGAAATTATGTAGAGGATAATGAACAATCAAGATAGAATTTTTCCCTCTCTTTGAGAGAGATATCTTTTGGGCCCCTCGATAAGTGAGACTGTGAAATGCATGGCCGTGCTCAAATGAATTGATAGTGTGATCAATTTCATTTGTTTTTTATCAGTCTACTTGGAGATTGAGTAATCATAAGTTTGGACAATATAAGTATGACGTTGACCATGACTTATGTTCAAGCTAGATATCGTGTGACAAAGGGATTAATGCATGTACTATTATTAGGAAAATTGGACATTCCTTATATTAATTGGGTAGTTGTAACGCCTTGCTAGAGGCCAATTATGACTTGTTGGTTTAATAGAGATTAAATTGACTGCCAATTAATATGGGCCTATCGGGTCACACACAAGAATGCGTTTTGGGCTGGATATAATATTAATAATATTAATATTAGATATTAATATTTATTATTATTATTTTCATTTATATATATATATTATTAGATAATATATTCAGAATCCTAATTAGATTTGGATTCTGAATTTGACTTACCTTATCCAATTTCGAATTGGATTCTGGAGTGATTATATTCACTCCAGACGTTAAGTCTTGATAGAGGTAACTTTAGAAAATAAAAACAGAACAAAAAAGAAACCCTAATACGTTTTAGAGAAAATGTTTTTCAGCCTTCGCCGTTATAGAGAGCTAGCACTCAAGACGGTAGCATTCGTGTGGATACACGATAGAGGGTGTTTCACGATCGAGACATCTCTTCCAAACTGTGATTTCGAATCGTCAACAGGTTAGTTCTTTGAACACTTTTGTCGAATTAAACGAACAGCATGGATCCTGATGGGAAATCAAAGATCAAAATTTTTCCGCTGCGTGTTTTTGGTTTGCAGTGATCTCCTTGATTTCCTAACAGTGGTATCAGAGCCACTTGCTGTTTTCATTTAAGTCGAAAATGCCATGTTGATATGATTACATGAGATATATTGATTTCGTATGGCATGTTAACTATAAAACCCTAATTTGTTTTTCATATGATGATAAAGGATTGGTGTTTTTAATTTCGTTTTCATGAGATGATCACGTATATATAATTGGTTTTCATATGATGAGAAAAGATTGTTTTTGGTTTTGTTTCTGTAAAACCCTAATTCGTTTTTTCATATGATGAGAAAGGATTGGTGTTTTTAATTTCATTTTCATTAGATGATCGCATATATATGATTGGTTGATTAAAGCAATTTTCATATGATGAAAACGATTAAGTTTATATTGTAGCGGGACCGCCGTATGTTCGCACCCTATAGTTCGTTACCACGACATTAAGAATGTCAATATATTTGTTTCTATTTAACATGTTGGTGATGAATATGTTATGTTTGTTTGATGTCTTGGCATGGTTCATAGCATGGCCTTATGACCTATGTGATTGGTTTATTCATATCTTAATTTTGGGTAAATACGGCCTGCGTGTCGTTTATTTTGTTGTAATTTATTTTACTAGTAGTTAGATTTTCTTTTATTGTAATAAATGAAGATTCAAGCTACAATGTTTATGATGGAGATTCATACCAAGGAGAAGATGGTTCCATGGTGATGGAAGCACAAGCTCAAGTTTTGAAGATATGTAACATTGCAAGTGTTGTAATAGATAGGTTTTTCACCTAGGGTTGCCTTTATGATCTTCATTTGGTCTCTTGAAGATCATATTTAGTTTGGCCATGCTATGTCACGTTTACATATTTTGTCATTTGGTATATGATGCTTATGTGATAAATTATATATATGCATATAGGATGCTAAAATATAATGATATGTAATGCAAGACATGATAATAATTTAGTTGAACCCTCATTAATAATTTAAGTCTAAATGCCATCCACGTTTTGAACACCTATCAAAACTAAGATTGTATTAAAGTAGGTATTGCCAAAGCAATATGCTTTAAACATTCCTAGCTAAGTAGGATGAGTAATAGTGCTACTCATATGTTTTAAAATTGGTTAGACTTAATTAGGCTATCAAAATGGTTTTGGGCCTAAGGCATTAGATGGAATTCAACATGCTATGACATATGATGTCAATATTCCATAATAACTAAGAGTTACATGAGATGTAATTGGTAAAGATGTTACCTACCTAAATAACTTGATTTTAAGCGTCACGCCAAAGCTGAGTTTAGAATTAAGTGAAATACGGATCTTAGCCTACTAAAATTTTTCTTTAGAGGGTTATATTTTTAATAGGAGTTTAAATAATTTTAACCTCATTATTAATTAAAATTTGACTTTGCATATTAAAATTTTAACACGTGTTTTTTGTTTGCAGTGATCTCCTTGATTTCCTAACAGAAATGGTACTAGATTGCACTCGCTGTCTCTCTTAAGGGAGAGGTCAGGCGTTAGATTCGGGGAGGAAACTTGAATGGTTTGTACACCATTTAAGCCAAATAAACAAATCCTGCTGGAGGGCTCTTGAGGGCAGTCCAGTACTGTAGCATGCCCTTGAAGCTAGGTTGGTAACCTAGGTTGGGTGATGCTGAGCTCCCCTTGAAGCTCAGGGCCTGGTTGGGATGTTACAGTTAAAAAGGCACCTTTGGCCACTAGCGAGTCTATAGGCCACTGACCCAACTCTTCCCAGTACGTCATAAGGTCTAATAAAATGAGGACTCAACTTCCCTTTGCGGCCAAATCTCAAAAATCTCTTCCAAGGAGACACTTTCAAAAATACTTTATCTCCAATATTGAACTCTATTTCTCTCCTCTTCAAATCTGAGTAGGATTTCTGTCGATCTGAGGCTGCTTTCAACCGATCCTGAATTATCTTCACTTTCTCTTTTGTTTCTTTTTTACCTTCTCCAACTTCATCCCAACATAGGGGAATTCTGCATCTTCTACCATACAATGCCTCACAAGGTGCCATTCTAATACTGGACTGATGACTATTGTTATAAGCAAATTCCATCAATGACAAGAATCTATCCCAACTCCCAGAGAAATCAATGATACAACTTCTCAACATATCCTCTTAAATCTATATCACTCTCTTTGACTGCCCATCTGTTTGAGGATGAAAAGCAATGCTAAAATGCAACCGAGAACCCAAAGCATCATGCAAACTCTTCCAAAACCTTGAAGTAAACCGGGGATCTCGATCAGATACCAAAGAAATTGGGACTCCATGCAATCTCACTAACTCATTGATATATAGCTCAGCTAACTTCTCAAGAGAATAATCCATTCGAACTGGAAGAAAATGAGCTGTCTTCATCAACGGATCAATAATCGCCCAGATTGCATCATGCTTCTTCTAAGTCAAAGGCAAACCAGACACAAAATCCATCGTTACTCGCTCCTATTTCCACTTAGGCACTGATAAAGGTTGGAGCAACCTTGAAGGAACTTGGTGCTCGGCCTTTACTCTCTAACAAGTGAGACATTTGGATACAAACTCCGCTATGTCCCTCTTCATACCCGACCACTAATAATGTTGCTTCAAATCATGATACATCTTGGTACTCTCAGGGTGCATAGAAAAAGTTGACTGATGTGTTTCCTTCAAAATTATCTTTTTCAATCTTGCATCATTAGGAACACACAATCTATCTTTGAACCAAAGACTACCATCACTTCTCACAAGAAAATCTCGGCTCTCCCCCTTTTTCCAATTTGATACAACTTTCTTAATTTTCTCATCTGCCAGCTGAGACTCTCTAATATGATTCAACAACTTCTGCAACCGCACCTTCAACTCTCTCAACTCAATAGATGCCATTCGATAAGAAGTAATAGAGATAGGAGTGGTACCAGGCAACAAATCGATACCAAACTCAACCTCTCTCTCAGGGGGTATCCCTGGCAACTCCTTAGGAAAAACATTTGGGAAATCAGCAACTATGGGTATACTATCAAGTTGAGAACCCACTACTCTTGTATCTACCACATGAGCAAGATAAGCATCACACCCTTTTTGAATCATCCTCCTGGCTACAAGAACTGAAACAAACATGGATGCAATGTAATATCCCAAAGTGTGCCTAGAAGTTTTAATACAATTGTTGTTTGATTGGAATTAAATGTATATGTTTTTGTAAAGGAAATGATTGTGTTAATGGAATGTATATGTTGTATATATGTTAATATATATAACATATATGTTGGTCAAATGTAGAGTCAAGGGAAGAAGATATTTTAGTTTGGGATGTGTGAAATTACTATAAAGGGCACTTGATTAAGAAGAAAACTAGACCATATGAGAAGAGGGTATGTTAGTAATTGTGCTTGTAGAATTGCTTGGTGGAGATTTAAAGAGGAAGAAAAGGTTGATTTGTATTAATTTTCTTTTCTTTGCATTTTTTTGGCCGGCTACCAAAGGGAAAGAGAGAGCAAGAGAGGTCTTCTAAATTCTAAGCTCAAATTGAAAGAAGAATCAAAGGATTAAGTTGGAGATTTGTGGAATTTCTTCAAATTAGGTAAGTACTCTCTTATTTTCCTTTGTTATTTTTGAAGTTGTATTTGAAGTGAGTTTTGATTTGTTGAGATTATGATTTGGTGGGGTTGAGATGTGATTATAAGTGTTTAAATTGGTTGTAAGTAAATTGGTGTTGGTTTTGGTTTGAAAATGATAAGTTGAGTGGATATTGAAATTGAAAGAATAAGAATGATGTTGGTTTAGGGTTTTGAAGTGGTATGTGTTTAAATGTGTTGTTAATGATTTGTTAATGAGAATATTGTGATGAATATGTAAAATAAGTGTTAATGACATTGTTTATATCCATTGGAATGAGGCTATGTTGTGCACAATGAGTTTAAATGCAATTGAAAGAGTTTTGGCCACATTTAGGGTTTTGTTCATGTGAGACACGGCCAAACCAAAGAAGGAACACGGCCAAGACTTAAGAGTTTTGGGAGACACGGCCAAGTTCAGGGAAATTTGGCCGTGTTGGATGAATTTTGGAGAGACACGGCCACTGGCTTGGCCGTGTCCCTTGACTGTGTTTGCTACTGCCTGAGTTTGGTTGAGAGACAAGGCCGTGTCCTTTGCCCGTGTTTGCCTCGGCTTGATTTGGTGTTGAGAGACACGGCCACAAGCTTGGCCGTGTCCCTTGAGTGTGTTGGCCACTGTGAATTTTCCTTGCTCTTCTTACATGGTTGAGATTGAACTTACATTTGATAATGCATATGATACTATATGAACAAGGTTATATATTATGCATTGTGAATTCTTGTGAATGGTAATGTGTTATATGAATAATGTTGTGTTGTGTACAATGTGGGACATAATGTGAATGATATGATTGAAACATGTCTAGATGGTATGAGTAAATAATGATATGTTTGTTTAGTCAATGTAATTGATTATGGATATGTCAAAGATGAAGTAATATTAAAAGATATAAATGAGAGAACCTATCTGCCTCTTGCGGAACCATGCGGACCCTGTGGATTGGGCAACCGATCTTGGACTACCGACCTGGTTGGGGGAAGGTTCAGTACAGTCAGTATTACGTACCTATATGCCTCCTGCGAAACCATGCGGACCCTATGGATTGGGCAACCTATCTTGGATTACCGACCTGGTTGGGGGAAGGTTCGTTACTGATAGTTTTATCTGCCTCCTGCGAACCCCTGGGATTGGCAGTGGCCTGAGGCTCAGTGGGCAACCGACCTGGTTGGGGGAAAGTTCGTATATGAAGTCATAGTTTGTTGGTTATATTGATAAACTTTGAATGAGTATAATAGATGATGATATAATTATTGATTGATTATATGATATTGATATTAATATTGCATATTCTCATTATGGTTTGTACTACTGAGCTGTGGCTCAGCGCGATAATGGTTGTTTGCGCAGGTGATAGAGTTGAACCTGAGAGCTCCTCGAGACCAAGTGAGACTAGACATTGAGGATTTTCTTTTGGGACTTAAAGATCAGAGAAGGACTGCCAATCATGTATATATTTTATGTTTTGTAAACTTTGATTTATAACATATTTGTAATAACTTCCGCTGTGAATTGATAAACAGTTTTATATATGGTGTCTTTTGGATTTCTTTTAAATGTTTGAGATTGGTTTCATTTATTTACAAAGATATTTGTTGTGTCTTTTTAAACTGTGGCATTTTCTATATTCGGTATACATATTTTACGATCGTTTAAGCATGCTTAGTACATATACGGGATATAGGGGTGTTACATGCAAGTTGTCTCTGCTCACTAGATACCATCACACTTCTACCATCACCGGTTCTAAGAGTAACACACTTATTTTGACAGTCTACCACAGCCCCATGCTTAGCTAACCAATCCATGCCTAATATCAAATCATACTCCTTGAAAGGCATTTCAATCAAATCACCCAAGAACTCCTCATCCTGAATAACAATTGGACTATCCCGGTGCACCCTACTCACTATAACACTATGCCCTACAGGATTTGTCACCAAAACATCAAATCCTAGGGACTCAGAATGCAATTAAGACACAGGCAAGATGGATGCACTTATGTAAGAATGAGTAGATCTAGGATCTATCAGAGCAAGAACTGAAATGCCAAATAAAGAGAATGTACCCGCAATGATAGTCGAAGCATCCAGCTGCCTCTGCATCACATACACTCGCTGAGATGGCCCAGCCTCATCTGGCCTACTGCCTCCAAATGTAGAGCCTCCTCTCTGACTAAACCCAGGTCAACCACCTCTACTAAAACCTCTACAACTATGACATCCTCTCACACTAGGTCAAGAAACTGCAGAATCTGCCTGTCTATCTTCTGGTGGCTCTGGACACTCTCTGACAAAATGATTTGGCGACCCACATCTGAAACATACTCCTGAAGTACCTCTCCACCAGCAATCACCTCCGTGTGTTCTACTACAATGAGCACAAATAGGTGGAGCAGACCTCTGAGCCACTGGGGTCGGCGCACTAGCCACAGAAACTGTAGGTCTTGATCTTTGCCTCTGATGTGGTACTGACCTACCAAGCTGCCTCTTGCCCCTACTAAACCTCTGATATTGATCTCCTCAGCCTCTGTTTCCAGATGAAGACTCTGCCTCAAACTGAGGTCTCCTAACTCTGTTCTCCTCCTCAGTAGCAGCTGCTGCAATACCCTATGCTCTCTCAACACTCTTGGCAGCTGCAACTAGCTGGGAGAGATCCTGATACGGGGAGCTTGCGACAATACACATAATAGAGGGTCTCAACGTCTCAACCCCTCCTCAAATCTCCTATACCATTCTATCTCATCTGAAATAATCCCCCCGACATAATGACTCAATCGGATAAACTCTATCTCATACTTTGTCACAGTCTAATTATTTTATCTCAGACTCAGAAACTCCATCTTCTTAGCATCTTTATACTCCCTTGAAGTATACTTCTGCTCAAACTCCCGCAGAAAATCACCATAAGTCAAGGTCGGTGGATCATCCATAGCATGTGGAACCATCTTCCACCAATCATAGGCCTCTCTCTGCAAAAGAGATCTAGCATAATCAAATTTTTCTTTAGGAGTGGCTTTCAACTGGATGAATACCCTCTGAACTCTATCCAACCACTGCTCAGCTACTGTAGGATCTGTAGTACCAAAGAAGTCCTCAGCTTTGAACTTCCTCAATTTATCATATTGCCTCATCGGTACTTGCAGCTGTGGTTGCAGTGGTGGCTGCTACATTGGAGCCTGCCTCAACAAATCTACCATATGCCGTAACCAAACTGGCAAAATCTCATCAGCAGCTGGTCTCTCTGGCACAGGAGTAGGTGCCTCACCAGCTATCTCAACCCTAGCTCCATCTCTACCCTCAACAGGAGCTACACTCTCAACACTAACTTCTACAGACTGATGTGACTGAGATGCCATCACTACCTATATCTGTAAACACAGCAGAAATACCTCATCAAAGATCAGAAACTGCTAGTTGCCAATGCATGTATCTTATTTAAAAACCATATTTTAAAAATCAAAATTTTCTTTTTCTTACAATTTACCTAGGTTGAAAACCTCAAACCTAGGCTCTGATACCAAAATATTTGTAACACCCCTACACCCAATATACGCACACCACATATACACACTGCATGTGATATATGTATAGAGGATATAAGAGTGTCACAGTCCATTTTAAAACAAACCAATCTTTAACATCAAATCGTCATTTCAATAATATGAGTAACTTAAAACATTTAACTTATTTTATAGAAAGTAATAGATAAAACATTCCTTTTTAAAATACATATTCATATATCTTCATTAACCAAAAGTTTATCCAAAACATTTGCTTAATAAGCAGCAGAAAATGCAGTAGAATATACATATATTTACATCAAAATCAATAAGTACAAAAATATGAAATTTATACATGTTGGCAGTTCGTCTCTAATCTGGATGTCCTCTAACAACTCTGATCTCAAAGTCTCAAGCCTAGACTCGACTCGGTCTAGACGAGCTCTCCGGTACAACCAGATCTGCCCTATCACCTGCGCGATGAACCACAATTACTCTAAGTAGAAAACTTAGTAGTACAAACTTTGATTCAATATAGATTAATGTGATACTAATGCATAACACATGGGAATATATCAACTCATTACATTATATCTCAATATATTAATCATTTTCATCACATTTCATAATTCAAATTAAAGCAAAGACAAACATGGGCCCAAAAGGATCTAATATGCTATTCAAAGTTTAGAGTTATTGCTTTGGTCCATAATGACACCATGTGTCTAGCCCCGTAGGCAATATATATATCCACGGATAATGTAACAGCTCCAGTCTCTTGGACCTCAACCTGGCTAGACCCTTAGGCCCCAGTATCTTGGTCCTCAACTTGGCTAGACTGTTACAGTTTTTGAGGCTTACGACCCAGTCTTTTCACCCCAAAAACATCACATTTATTAGCTGGGCCCAGCTTACGACCCGGTCTTTTCACCTTCCCAGCAATTTATAGGCATGCCGCCAAACCCAAAAATCTGAAAATTAAATAACATACTAGGAACACAATTTATTCATTTATCTCATTATCAAATACTTTCATAATTCCATTCTCTTTTCATTTCTCAGAATCAAAATAGGCACATTGCCTTATTATATCATCATTTTCTCATCTTTTCTCATTCTTCTCTTTTATATCAATATTAATTTGTTCCATTATGTTTTCACATTTCTCATCTCACTATTCAACATTTCTATTCATTTACAACACATTACTCAATTGCTTTGATACATCAACATAATTCACATTATGCATATCATAACATATAACTCATTCATCAATAATATATATATCAAGTAACTTAACACATTTCTCAACTAAATGTGTTAAGTCCCAGTGTCATGTAAATGTATGCAATCATTCAAAGTTTGTACTTACCTCTAAAAGCAACCACACCACTCTATCAACTTCCTCTTGCAAGATATCCCTCAAACCTTGGCTTGGATAACTCAATTCTCTTTTAAACCTAATCCAATGGTGATTCCACATACTCACTTAGTGATACACATAAGAAAATAAGGAAGAGAACTATCTAGGTCAAACTCTACACTTGACACGCTCAACAACACGGGTGTGTCCCTGACCATGCCCTAAACCCACAACACAGAAGCTTTGACATCCTCAGTGACATGGGCATGTCATTGCACATGTCAATTCTCCTCCAACACAGAAGCTATGACACTCTCAATGACATGGGCGTGTCACTGGACGTGTCAATATTCCAACAAGACAAAAGCTGTGACACGCTCAGTGACATGGGCATGCCACTAGATGTGTCACTAACCCAGAAAATAGAACTAATGACATGCCCAAAGACATGGTCATGTTATTGGGCGTGTTAGGCCAAAAACCCTAAAATCGACACAACAATATCACATCCAACAAGCCTCTTACTTTAACCTTATCAACACAACACAAACTCAACCAAAACCATCAACATACCATATAATACTTGAATAACCATTAAAACAACACAATTACAAACATCAAAACACAATCACAACCATATTTCACAACTCAAACTTACACCATCCACACACTTTTCTCTTTCACCAAACTTAACCCTTTTCTCTTCAATCCAACCATAAAATCAAAGTTAACAAAACAACACAACCTCAAATATACCAAATCAACCATAAACACATCTACAACAACCATTCACAAAAGTCATAAATACAACTCAAAAGAAAACAATGAAAAAAGTCGGAAACTTACCAAAAGTGAAGAAAATCCTTAAAACTCCAACTTGATCTCTTTAAAACCTTCAATCTCTTGAGTTTGGAAGCAACAAAATCTCTTCCTCTTGAAGATGGTGGTGATGGCCGGCCGAAGAAGAAAGAAGAAGAAGAAGCAAAGTCAAACCACACTCACCTCTTTTAACCAAACACTTTCCCCAAATCACTCTCCACCAAGCAATTTAACAATATAATATTAAACCCACTTATGTCATCTTCCACTATCTTTAATTAAATCTATTTAATTACTCAAAATATATCTTGACCAAATAAGCTATAGACTTGTATATATATTGTATATATCTTCATATACAAAGCATATACACATATTCCTATTATATTCTCACTTAATAAAAAATACACTTTAAAATCCATTAATTCAATTCAACAATTAATATTTCCAAAAATTTTAGGGTATCACTTGGGATATTACATGGTACCTTGGTGGAAGATCACCCATGTCACCATTTGGACATATTTGATGTATGTTTCTCTTGCTGCTCTTTATCGAGGTACTTGTATGATCCTCTTTGACTTGATTGCCAATATGGAGCCGAGCCTCGTGGTTCTGATTTTACTCCTAATTTAGACATGCCCCGTCTGACTGAAGCTTTCTTGGATCGACTGAAGCAAAGCTAGCCTGCACATTGCACTTATTGTCTGCCATATATTTTACACTTGCCAATTCATTTAGATAAAATGATTGTTAGTGTAACACCCCCTACATAGTCTATACACTTAACTACATAAGTGATGTCACCTAAATACTCACACTCGCCTATATATGTAATATAGTAAATAAAACAAAAATGCTTCTATACATTAACGTAGTTATTAAACTTTCAAAAGAAATACCGTGATCATGCCTATATTACAAACATATATCTGTTTAATTTACAAAGAACTCCTATTATTAATTTACATTGTAAATATTATTATAATTCTCTTACTACTCTCAAACTTATACAACTTTCATATAAAATTATAAAGTATTTCCTTGTGAACTATATAGAATACAATATTTATAATATTGCTCTTTAAACCTTTGTGATGCAGTTGATTAGGAATGTATATTTCTCACTCTGCAGTCTCAACTCTTCTTGATTGATCTGTGCGTCAGAAAAAAATTCTAACACACTAAGCAAAATTTAGTGGTGCTTATGCATTTACAATATATTATTTTATGTAAAGAGAACTATACATAAAATAATTTAGAAACAATGGAAAGTATTACTTTTAGAACATTAAATAAAGAAATTAATAAATTCATTGAAACTTAAAATATTAAACATGATTAAATTGGTTAATTTAATGACAACTATATAACACATTGTTTTCAATATAGATAACTTCATTAAATATGCCCATACACACTGAACTTAGATCATAGATTTAAATAATGGGCCACTGTAGCAATTTTAATGCCAAATCTCAAGAATGTATAATGGCAAATATGCCCTGTAACGACCCCACCTGCACGGTCTTACGACAGATGGTCTATTGGGCCTTTTCTCCCATAGGTGGACCGTAGTCCCAGCCTTCAATCCGGCAGGCCGCCATAGTACTAGATTGCCCTCGCGGGCTCCCAGCAGGATTTGTTTATTTGGCTTAAATGGTGTACAAACCATTTAAGTCACCTCCCCAGATTGAACACTTGACCTCCCACTTAAGAGAGCCAATGGTAGAAATGGTACTGGATTGTGCTCGCTGGCTCTCTTAAGTGGGAGGTCTTGTGTTCGATCCGGGGAGATGACTTAAATGGTTTGTACACCATTTAAGCGAAATAAACAAATCCTGCTGGGAGCCCGCGAGGGCGATCTAGTACTGTGGCGGCCTGTCGGATTGAAGGCTAGGACTATGGTCCACCTACAGAAGAAAAGGCCCAATAGACTAGCTGTCATAAGACCGTGTAGGTGGGGTCATTACAGTTAAAAAGGCACCTTTTTAACTATAATGAACCCCTCCCAACCAGGTCAATTGCCCGGTCAGCACTGGTGTAGGGCCTGACCTTTTTACTAGCCCGACCTTGGGTCTGCAGGAGGCTAAGGCCCGTCACAGCCAACTGGACTGCCCTCACGGGCCCTCTAGTAGGATTTGTTGATTTGGCTCACTAGGGACGCCCATACCCCTCTAGCAAGTCACCTACTTAGATCGAACACCTAACCTCCCACTTAAGAGAGCCAGCGAGCACAATCCAGTACCATTTTTTTAAGTGGTAGAAATGGTACTGGATTGTGATTGCTGGCTCTCTTTAGTGGGAGGTCAGGTGTTCGATCCGGGGAAGCAACTTGAATAGTTTGTACACCATTTAAGCTAAATAAACAAATCTTGCTGGGAGCCTACAAGGGCGGTCCAGTACTGTGATGGCCTGCCGGGTTGAGGGCTGGGACTACGGTCCACCTACGGGAGAAAAGGCCCAATAAACCAGCTATCGTAAGACTGTATAGGTGGGGTCGTTACATGCCCACTGTCACTGATGACACAATGTGTCCATTAAAGGCACGATGTGTCCACTATCACTATAGATATCTTCTCTCTGGCTAGTAATTCAATCCCAAGCTATATCTAAAATCAGTATGCTTTAGGCAATTCATTAGTTTTTATTAACATTGAATTGTGTATATCACTTCAATGGAACAATTCTTTGATCAACACTTGGTATTACATATATTTATCATATATTCAAAATTTATTACACTACTTGTTAGGGTTGATTTGAAAAATATTTTACACTTTAAGGCCTTATAGACATTTAGGCCGGAATCGCAGATGAAAGACAAGGAAAAAGGCTATTTTGGGCAAATTCTTCAAGTGACACACCCAACGACATGGGCATATCAATGACCCTATCATTTGCCCATCTTACAGAAGCTTTTACATGCCCAATGACATTTGTGTGTCACTGCCCGTGTCATTAATCCTACATTACAGTAGCTATGACATGCCCAAAGACATGGATGTGTCACTAGCCATGTCATCAATGTTGGAAAATAACATCATCGACATGCCCAGTGACATGGCCGTGTTAGGCAAAAATGATGTATTTCGCATACTCAACCACTTAAACACAATATATTCAAGATCTATGATAAAAATGAATCAAAAACTAATTTTTTTAACATAAAAAGAGTCTATATCAAATACATTACTCAAACATCAATTAATAAATCTTTAACCATCACTCATAGCTAAAAACAACATCAAACCACTCATTTCTTATAATGATTGAATTAAGAATCATATTCATCACTTAGAAGTTCCTTAACTCATTTTCACTCATCAATCCATTTAACCAATACTTTTCAGTAATAATTCAATTTAGATGACTCAATCAACTATTTCAAACATTAAAATTCATATAAATTCAAATATTTTCAAATTAAAAATACATAAGCACATACCTCTTTTAGAATCCTTCTTATTCTCTCTTTTCCCTCTTTTTTTTTTATCACTTGTTGATAATCTCACCTTTTCTAACTTATTCTTCTAAAAATTATAATTATATATGATATACTCTTGATTTTTGTTTGATTTGAAGAAAGGGAAATGTAGAAAATGAGAAAGATGGTAGAAGTGGTGGTGATTGGCATGGATGAAGATGAAAGAAGAGAAAAGAAACTTCTACACACACACACGTACGTTTATATATAATAAGTTCAATATAGTGTGGCCAATCTCATTTTAACTATGGTGCACTCTCTTTCTTATCCTTTGATTATAATTTGATTTTTAGTCCCGTAAAACCATAAAAATAATTTCTCCACTAAATTTTAAGATTTACTATTTACATCATTTATCCATGTCACTTTTATCACTATTTATTATCAATTATCAATATTAAATTAAAAGTTTACTATTTGAAATTTTAAATATTAGAA
The DNA here is from genome assembly GCA_947685225.1 of Garcia nutans. Lineage (NCBI taxonomy): Eukaryota > Viridiplantae > Streptophyta > Magnoliopsida > Malpighiales > Euphorbiaceae > Garcia > Garcia nutans. Next base: position 36,022,670 of record CANTUV010000059.1, read on the forward strand.
TTCTCCCCCCACTAAAAAAATTTTTCATCCTCAAAATTTACCTATTATGGATGCTTGAAATAATTGAGGGTATTGCTATCTCATTGTCTCTTCGCTTTCCCAAGTGTCTTTCTTTATCAAATGATATCTCCATAATACTTTCACTAAAGGAATGCACTTATTGCAAAACTCCTTTACTTCATGAGCTAAGATAGCCACTAGTTATTCTTCATAATTCATATATGGATGAATTTCAATGGACTATGTTTGAATCACATGTGAAGGATCTAATCTATATCATCTAACCATTGACACGTGGAATACATTATGAATCTTAGCCAGTTCTGGAGGCAATAACTAGTTGATAAGCTACTGGACCTACACATTCAAGTATTTCATATGGTCCAATAAACTTAGGACTTAGTTTACCTTTCTTTCCAAAGCAAAGAACCTTCTTCCATGGTGATACTTGTAAAAATACCTTATCTCCCATACTATATTCAATATCACGTCATTTCAAATCTGCATATGATTTTTGTCTATCCATTGTAATTTGTAATCGATCCTTTATAAGCTTCACTTTGTTTTCAGTATTCCTTATGAGATCAGGTCCCACAAGTTTGCTCTTATTCAATTCCACCCAACACAATGGAGTTCTACACTTCCTTAAATAGAGTGCTTCATAAGGTACCATCCTAATACTCGTTTGATAACTATTGTTATAAGCAAATTCTACTAAAGGCAGATATCTATCCCAGCTACCTTCAAAATTGATTACACAACTTCTAAGCATATCTTCAAGTACTTGTATCACCCTTTCCGATTGACCATCAGTCCATGGATGAAAATCAGTACTAAAATGAAGTCGAGTACCCAATGCTTTTTGAAAACTTTCCTAAAATCTTGAAGTAAAGCAAGGGTCTCGATCTAAAATAATAAACATTTGTACTCCATAAAGCCTGACTATCTCATTAATATACAATTCAGCAAGTCTATCAATTGAATAACCAACTCGAATGGGAAGGAAATGAGCTGATTTGGTTAATCAATCAATAATTACCCAAATTGTATCATGCTTCTTTTGGATGTTTGGAAGATTAGTCACAAAATCCATGGTGATTCCATTCTGGTATTGATATAGGTTGCAAAAGACCCGATGAAACTTGATGCTCTACTGTGGCTTGTTGACACACTAAACACCGAGTCACATATTCAATAATATCTCTCTTTATACCAGACCACCAATAATGGGACTTCAAATTCTAGTACATCTTATTGCTTCTGGGATGTAAAATATATACTTAGTAGTATGAGCTTCATCAAGTATACACTCTTTTAATTCCTTCACATCAGGTACACACAATCGACCTATATAACACAATCCACCATCTTCTAACATAACATAATCTGGCTTTTCACCTTCATGCACTTGTTTCAACATTTTGAATAACTTTTGATCTTATTTTTGAGCTTTTATTACTTTTTACTTTATACTTGGTTCAACCCTCAATTCTACTAACATAATACATTATATCATTTGGTTTATTTAATTTATATATGTGAGCGGCGATTTTCGTCCCCACTCCCGATGGAATGGTTCTTGTGACTTCGGCACTGTTCAGGCTCGGGACCTTAGAGAACACGGACCTAGGTCCGAGGAAAATGGAGTCGCCACTCGGACGGGCCGGGAAAAAGAAAGGGATGGATGGCTCGATTCCTAAGGAATCCCCAACCCCCTAATGGGTTCAAAAAGTTGGGTACGTGTGGGGAAGGTGAGAAATGGCCCAGCACCCCCACAACACCCGGTTCATTAGAACCAGCCTCCTTTACAGGTCTTAATATTATAAAATTCTTAAATATAACAATATTATCCATATTACATGCAACAATAGAAATAAAGCATCGTTATATTAAAATCAAAGCAATGTCCAAACAAAGTAAATAAATGGACACCCATCCGAGGATGGAAACATGTCCTTACATCATCTATGTCTAAACTAAATAGGACACCCACCATGAGGTAGAAACATGTCCTTTAAATTGGTCTAAAATATAAAAACAATTTAAATTACATAGAAATTAATTAATGAGGTACCCAAAAAGTGGAAACATACCTCTTACAACATTTGGAAATCAAAATAAATTGATAAAGGTAAATAACCATTCATCATAAATAAATCATTCATCAAAGATATTAAACATCAATCAAAATATAATGATAATTTAAATAAACCAAGCATTAAACTTAAATAAATCAAAGCATATAATAAACTACATAATCAAATAAGGTAAGTAAAGATACAAATTGAAGTTTACTGTTTCTCATTTAAAGTTCTTTAATTAATATTTAGGGTTTTGGAATTTATTAGTTTAGGTTACTATAAGTTTTAAGGGAATTGAAATGGATTAAGGTTTTATAATTTAAGAGATTGATAAGGTTCTTTGATTAACAAAGTTAGGGTTTGAGGGGTAAAATCATGGAATTTGGGTTTGGATATTAAAACATTAGGTTTTATGATTATTAGCTACTGGATTGTTGTTTTTAGGCTTACTGGGTTGAATTTTAATATTTAGATTTATAAGGTTTTAAGGTTCTAAGGATTAGGGTTTAGAAAAACTAGGGTTTAAGGTTTTAAGGGAATTAGGGTTTAAGAACACTTAGGGTTTAGATTAGCTAGTTTGGGGTTACTATCTTGAATTTGGAATTGAAGAAAATAATTTAGAGTTTATAAAGTTTTGGAATTTGGCAAGACAATTTAAGGTTTTTTTTGAAACAGAAAATATTTTTTTAGGGTTTTTAGAAATAAAAGGATCAATTTAGTGTTTTAAGGTTTTGGAAAATTGGAAAGCAGATTAGGGTTTTGGGAATTAGCAAAACAATTTAAGGTTTTGGAAAGTTGGAAAGTAGATTAGGGTTTTAAGATTTTGAAAAAAATAGATTAGAGTTCTTAGGTTTTAAAAGAAACAGAAAAACAATTTTAAGATCTTTGGAAAACAAAGAAATGAATTAAGGTTTTTAAAATCAAAAGAAACAATTTAATGATTGAAGCTAGTGTAAGGAAAAAAGAGATTGGATATTCAAACCTTCATTTTTGGTTCCACCAAAAATTGCTTCTTGGATGAACAAGGACAAAGGCAAGATGGTTGCCTTTGATGGATTGATTGCTTGCTTATTCTCCTCTAAAAAGTCTGATCGTTCCAAAGTTTTTCTTTAAGTTTTTTTTCCCGATTGTCCTCCTAAAATTCCTCTTCCAAAGTCTTTCTCCTTCCTCTTTTTTTTTGTGTTTTTTAGTGTTATTTGTAGAAAATTTAGAAGATTAATTCAATTTGTTTATGGAAACTATCATTAATTAGGAAAAGGAAACCGAAACCAAATAAAATTTGGTTTCGGAAAAAATTACGTTGAAAAAATTTCATTGGCGAAAACTTACGACGGCTGGCTGCCAGGACTGGCGAGCAAAAAACTGCGATGGTGCGCTGCGGGCCATTTCACCCGTAGGAAGTTCCTACTGGTAAAATGGCCCAAGGCCATTTTTTCCAACGTTTTTGGCAATGAAATTTTTCATCGCCAATTTTTTCGTCGCCGATTTTTATTTATTTATTTATTATTATTTTTTATTACTATAATTATAAAAAAATAAATACCAAAAAAATATTATTTAATTAAGATAACACAAAATTTATTTTGGACTAAATAAAATATATTGGACCGGACCGGGTCAAAAATTAAGGGTCTACAGTTTGCCCCTTGCTTGAACGATCTGAGACTTTATTAAAAGAGAGTGAAAAGCAATAACACTTAATTTTTGATGAGATGGTTATTTGAATTTGTTTTGGGTACTTGGACCCGAGACTGAACTTGATTTTGGTACTTGGACCCGGGATTGGGTACTTGGACCCGAGATTGATTTAATTTGGGTACTTGAACCTGATTTTGGGTACTTGGACCCGAGATGAATTGAATTTGGGTGCCTGGACCCGAGACTAGATTGAATTTGGGTATTTGGACCCGGGATTGGGTACTTGGACCCGATATTGATTTGTTTTGGGTACTTGCACCTGAGATTAGGCACTTGGACCCGAGACTGAATTTGATTTGGGTACTTGGACCTGAGATTGAATTTGATTTGGGTACTTGGACCCGAGACTGAATTGAATTTGGGTGCTTGGACCCGAGACTATATTGAATTTGGGTGCTTGGACCCGGGATTGGGTACTTCGATCCGGGATTGATTTGATTTGGGTACTTGGACCCGAGATTGGTACTTGGACCCGAGACTGAATTTGATTTGGGTACTTGAACCCGAGATTGAATTTGATTTGGCTACTTAGACCCGAGATTGGCTACTTGGACCTGAGATTGGATTTAATTTGGGTACTTGGACTCCAGATTGGGTACTTGGACCTGAGATTGATTTGATTTGGGTACTTGGACCCGAGATTGGGTACTTGGCCTGTGACTTAATTTGATTTGGGTACTTGGACCCGAGATTAAATATGATTTGGGTACTTAGACCCGAGATTAAATATGATTGGGTACTTAGGATTTGTTGATTTGGCTCACTAGGTATGCCCTAGAAGTTTTGAATATTATTGTTGTTTTAATTAGATTGAATGTATATGTTGATGTGTAAGAGAAAAGAAATTGGGAAGAGAATGTTTATGTATTGTTTAAAAAGGAAAGAAATGTATAGAGAGAAAGTGTATATGTTGGGTATATGGTTATATACATAACATATACATTAGTCAAAAGGGATGGTCAATGGAAGAGGATATTTATTTGTGACATGTGAAATTACTTAAATGGGCATATAAGTGACAAAGGTTAAGTTAAATGGATGAGGGCATTTAGGTAATTGCTTTGTTAGAATTGCTTGGTGGAGATTTAAAGAAGAAGAGAAGTTGACTTGTGATTATTTTCTTTTCTTCTCCTTTGTGTGCCGGCTATCCAAGAGAGGAGAGAGCAAGAGAGGTGTTCTTAATGCTAGAATCAAATTGAAGGAGGAATCAAAGGAGTTGGTTGGAGATTTGTGAAATTTCTTCATTTAAGGTAAGTACTCTCTTGTTTATCTTTGTTATTTTTGAAGTTATGTTTGAGGTGGGTTGTGATGTGTTGAGATTATGAATAGGTGTGTTTGAGATGAGTTTATAAGTGTTGAGATTGATTATAAGTTAAAAAGGTTGAATTGATGTTGGTTTTGGTTTGAAGATGATAAGTTAAGAGTGATGTTTGGTTTTAGGGTTTTGAAATGGTAGATGATTTAAATGGATTGTTGATGTATTGTTAATGTGTATATTGTGTTAAACATGCAAAATAAGTGTTAATGACTTTGATTACATCCATTTGAATGAGTTTATGTTGTGCATAATGTGTTAAATTTCAATCAAAAGAGTGTTGGCTATGGTTAGGATTTTGTTCATAAGAGACACGGCCAAAACCAAGGAAGAGACACGGCCAACCTATACAATTTTGGAGACACGGCCAAGTCTAAGAAAAATGTGGCCGTGTTGGATGATTTTTGGAGCGACACAGCCGTGTCCCTTGCCCATGTCTGCTTCTGTTGTTTTTGGTTGAGAGACACGGCCACAAGCTTGGCCGTGTCCCTTGAGGGTGTCCCTTACTGTGATTTGTTTCTTACTTTTCTCACATTGTTGAATCCTTCCAAGGTCTTTTTGTATTTACACTTTGAATATACTTAAAACAAAGATGACCTAAACAAATGTGTATTGAGGATTCTAAATTTAAGAATAAGGTGAATTATATATGTGTATATATATCAATGATGATCATTTTTAATGGATGTTTAATGTGTTTGATTATGTACATTTCAATAATAATGTGTTTTGAAATGTTGTATCAATGATGCTATATGAATAATATGATTTGAGATATAATATGATATGAGGCCATTGTAATTGGCTATGATAACTCAAATGTGATATGAAGCCATTGTGATTGGCTAAGATGATTCTATTGGAAGAACATAAGGCATGTTTGCCTAATTGATGATGAGATGTGAGAGTGAAATAATAAATGAATTGTGTGTCTAATGTGTTATTCATTTTCATAGTTTTGTTATTGGTGGCATGCCTATTGGTAACATTCTCTTGAAGTTAGGTTGGATTGGATCCTTGAAGCCTAATTGAGATGTTACAACCCTTGAAGCTAGGTTGGATTGGTTTTTGAAGCCAAGTTGGGTTGATACTTAGCATGCTTTGTTCCCCTTGAAGCTTGGTTGAACCTAAATCCTTGAAGCCTAGTTGGGTTTATGATAATGATAAATGTGATAACAAAACCAAAGCATTAACTTTGAAAGTTGAATGGCATATTAGTGTTTTTTGGGCCCATGCTTGTCTTTGCTTAATGTGATTCATAAATGGTAAAATGATTGACTAATGAGATATATGGAAGGATATTGAAATGTGATATGTTTATATATGTGGTTTATGAAATATAAAGGTATGTTGTTAATCTTTCATCTATGATATTGATTTGAGTAATCAAATGTGTGAAATTGCATTGCCTTAAAGTATAGTGTTGGTATATTTTGTACTACTAAGCCGATGGCTTAGCGCGATAGTGTTTGATCGCGCAGGTAACAGAGTTGAACCTGAGAGCTCCTCGAGACCGAGTCAGAGTATACATTGAAGAGTTATTTTGGGACTTAAAGATCGGAGAATAGCTGCCAATCATGTATATATTCTATGTTATGTAAACTTTGATTTATAATATACTTGTAATAACTTCCGTTGTGAATTAATAAATATTTTTATATATAGTGTCTTTTGGATTTCTTTTATTTGTTTGAGATTGGTTTCACTTATTTATAAAGATATTTGTTGTGTCTTTTTTTTAAACCATGGCATTTTCTATATTTAGTATACGTATATTACGATCGTTTAAGCATGCTTGGTACGTATACAGGGTATAGAGGTGTTACAATTATTTTGGTATCAGAGCCTAGGTTTGAGATTCTCAACCTAGGTCAAGTGTAAGAAAAAGAGTGTTTTGATTTTAAAAAGTGGATTTTTGAATAACATACATGTTTTGCATTGGCAGTCTCTGATCTTTAATGAGAGGTATTCTGCTGTGTTTACAGATATAGGTTGTGATGGATTCTCACTCACGTCAGTCAGTCGAGGGTAGTGCTGAAAGTATAGCTCCTGATGAGATTAGAGAGGGAGCTGGAGTGGATAGTGCTGGAGAGGTACCTGCTTCTGTGTCGGGGAGACCAGCTGGTGAGGAGGTTCCGCCAGGTTGGTTTAGGCATGTGATTGATTTGTTGAGGCAAGCACCAGTGCAACCACCGCCACCACCCCCACAGCCTTTGGTATCAGTGAGACAGTATGATAAATTAAGGAAATATGGAGCAGAAGACTTCTTGGGTACTATTGATCTAGCTGTAGCTGAGCAGTGGCTAGATAAAGTACAGAGAATATTTGTTCAGTTGCAAGCCACTCCAGAGGAAAAGTTTGATTATGCAAGATAATTGTTGTAAAAGGACGCATATGACTGGTGGAAGACAGTGCCTCATGCTATGGATGATCCACCAACATTGTCCTATGCTGATTTTCTAAGAGAGTTTGAATTGAAGTATACTCCTAGGGAGTACAAAGATGTGAAGAAGATGGAGTTTTTGAGCTTGAAGCAAGATCACCGGACTGTGACGGAATATGAGTTAGAGTTTATCCGGTTGAGCCAGTATGCTGGGGGTATTATATCTGATGAGATAGATAGATGTAGGAGATTTGAGGAGGGATTGAGGCCCTCTATCATGTGTCATGTGGCTGGATCTAGATATCGTGATTTTTCCCAGCTTGTTGCAGCAGCTCGAAGTGTGGAGAGAGCTCAGGTTATTGCAGCTACTTCAGAGGAAGAGATCAGGGTTAGAAGGCCCCAGTTTGAGGCAGGGTCTTCATCTGTGAAAAGAGGTAAAGGAAGTTTTGTTCCTCGGGTTAGTAGGAGTCAGAGGCCAGCGGGTAGGTCAGTACAGTTTCAGAGGAATAGATCTAGACCTACAGTTTCAGTGGCGAGTGCTCCGACCCCAGTGATGCAGAGATCCACCTTACCCATATGCATTCATTGTGGTAGACCACATGGTGGTCCTTGTTGGAGGACTGGTGTGACAGGGGTATGTTTCAGATGTGGGTCGCCTGATCACTTTGTTAGAGATTGTCCTGAGAGACAGGAGCGGATGTCAGTGGATACTGCAGCTTCCTGACCTAGTGTGAGGGGAGGTCGTGGAGGCAGAGGTTTCAGCAGAGGAGGTAGATCTGGGTTCAGTTCTAGAGGAGGTTCTACATCCAGGGAGAGTAGACCAGAGGAGGCTGGATCTTCTCAGAGGATTTATGTGATGCAGACGCAACCAGATGCTTCGGCAGTCATAGCTGGTACTTTTTCTTTATTTGGTATTTCAGTACTTGCTTTGATTGATCCGGGTTCCACACATTCATATATTAGTGCATCTGTTTTGCTTGTGTCTGATGTGCATGCTGAATCCCTAGGATTTGATGTATTGGTGACAAATCCTTTAGGGCATAGTGTGATTGTTAGTAAGGTGCACCGAGAGAGTGCAGTAATGGTGCAAGGTGAGAAGTTCCTTGGATATTTAATTGAGATGCCTTTTAAGGAATATGATGTGATCCTAGGCATGGACTGGTTATCTAGACATAGAGCTGTGGTTGACTGCCAAAAGAAAATTGTTACTTTGAGAACCAGGGATGGTAGAGAGGTGTTAGTATCTAATGAGCAGGGATAGCTAGCATCCTTGTTTGTTTCAACTGTTGCAGCTAGGAGATTGATTAGAAAAGGGTGTAATGCTTACCTTGCTTATGTTGTGGATACTAGAGTAAAGAGTTCTCAACTTGATGATATACCCACAGTTGCAGAATTTCCAGATGTGTTTCCAGAGGAGTTGCCAGGGTTGCCTCCTGAGAGAGAGGTGGAGTTCGGTATTGAATTATTGCCTGGTACCACTCCTATCTCTATTACTCCTTACAGAATGACACCTGCTGAATTGAGAGAGCTGAAGGTGCAGTTACAGGAGTTGCTAGATAAAGGGTTTGTTCGCCCTAGTGTTTCACCGTGGGGAGCTCCTGTTTTGTTTGTAAAGAAGAAGGATGGTACTATGAGATTGTGTATCGATTATAGGCAATTGAACAAGGTGACTATTAAAAATAAATATCCTTTGCCTAGAATTGATGATCTCTTTGATCAATTGAAGGGTGCAGCAGTGTTTTCTAAAATTGATTTGAGATCAGGGTACCATCAGTTAAGGGTCAGAGCTGAGGATATTCCTAAGACAGCCTTTCGTACGAGATATGGGCATTATGAGTTTCTAGTTATGCCTTTTGGTTTGACGAATGCACCTGCAGTTTTTATGGATTTGATGAATAGGGTGTTTAGGCCCTATCTTGACCAGTTTGTAGTGGTCTATATTGATGATATATTGGTGTATTCGTGTAATGAGGAGGAGCATGACAAGCATCTGCAAATTGTATTGCAGATTTTGAGAGAGAAGCAATTGTTTGCTAAACTGTCGAAGTGTGAGTTTTGGCTTGACCAAGTAACTTTTCTCAGTCACATAGTTTCAGCAGAAGGCATTAGAGTTGATCCGAGTAAAGTTGAAGCTATTTTGAATTGGAGTCCACCAAAGTCTATGACTGAAGTTAGAAGTTTTCTGGGTTTGGCAGGCTATTACCGACGGTTTGTGAAAGGATTTTCTTTGATAGCTACTCCACTTACCAGATTGCTTCGAAAGGGAATTAGATTTGTGTGGACAGATCAGTGTCAAGCTAGCTTTGAGCAATTGAGAGAGATGTTAACTCAAGCGCCTGTTCTTACTTTACCTGTGGAAGACAAACCATATGTGATTTACAGTGATGCTTCACATAGTGGTTTGGGTTGTGTTCTGATGCAAGAAGGTAAGGTGATAGCTTATGCTTCTCGACAGTTGAAACCGCATGAGCTTAATTATCCGACCCATGATTTAGAGTTGGCAGCCATTGTGTTTGCATTGAACATTTGGCGACATTATCTATATGGGGAGAAGTGTTTTATCTATACTGTTCATAAAAGTTTAAAATACTTGGGTGTCCAAAGAGAACTCAATCTTCGACAGAGAAGGTGGTTAGAGTTGATAAAAGACTACGACTGTTTGATTGATTATCATCCTGGTAAGGCAAATGTTGTTGCTGATGCCTTGAGTCGGAAGTCTTTAGCAGGGTTGACTGCTTATTCGCTCTCGTTACTTGTTGAGTTGAGAGCGTTGCATGCTAGTTTTATATCTTGTGATGATGGTGCATTGTTGGCACAGTTGCAATTGAAACCAGTATTGTTGGATCAGATTAGAGAGGCTCAATTGGCTAATGAGAAGATTCAGAAGATTGTTTCAGATTGCCAGAATGGAAAGAGTCGAGATTTCATTGTGAGAAATGATGGGAGTCTTTGGTTTAAGAACAGATTGTGTGTACCTGATAATACTAATTTGAGAAGAATCATTTTAGAAGAAGCACATCAGTCAGTATTTGCTATGCATCCGGGCAATACAAAGATGTATCATGATTTGAGACAGCATTATTGGTAGTCCGGTATGAAGAGAGACACTGCAGCTTTTGTGTCCAAATGTCTCACATGTCAGAGGGTAAAAGCTAAGCATCAAGTTCCAACAGGGTTACTTCAGCCTTTAGCAGTGCCTGAATGGAAATGGGATAGAGTAACCATGGATTTTGTATCTAGTTTACCTTTGACACAAAGAAAGCATGATGCTATTTGGGTGATTGTTGACAGGTTGACTAAGACAGCTCATTTTCTTCCGGTTCGGATGGATTACTCTTTGGAGAGGTTAGCTGAGCTGTATATCCATGAGATTGTGAAGCTACATGGTGTTCCAACTTCTATAGTGTCTGATCGAGATCCCCGATTTACTTCAAGGTTTTGGAAGAGTTTACATGGTGCTTTGGGTTCTCGATTACATTTCAGCACTGCTTTCCATCCTAAGACAGATGGGCAGTCTGAGAGGGTGATACAGATTATTGAGGATATGTTGAGAAGCTGTGTCATTGATTTCTCTAGAAGTTGGGATGGATTCTTACCACTTGTTGAAGTTGCTTACAATAACAGTCATCAATCCAGCATTGGTATGGCCCCATTCGAAGCATTGTATGGTAGACGGTGCAGGACACCTCTATGTTGGAATGAACTTGGTGAAGGTAAATTAATTGGTCCTGATGTGGTTAAAGAAACTGAAGAGAAAGTGAAAATGATTCGAGATAGGTTGAAAACAGCTTCGGACCTACAGAAATCTTATTCAGATTTGAGGAGGAGAGACATTGAGTATAATGTGGGAGATAAAGTATTTTTGAAGGTGTCTCCATGGAAATAGATTTTGAGGTTTGGTCAGAAAGGGAAATTGAGTCCTTGTTTCATTGGACCGTATAAAGTTTTGGAAAGAGTTGGACCAGTTGCTTATCGGCTTGCTTTGCCACCTGAGTTAGAAAGGATCCATAATGTATTCCATGTTTCTATGTTGAGGAGATACAGGTCGAATCCATCTCATGTGTTGCCAATTTAATCTATCGAAGTGAGTCCAGATCTGACATTCGAAGAAGAACCAGTTGCTATCTTAGCACGTGATGTGAAAGAGTTGAGAAATAAGAAAGTGCCTTTGGTAAAGATTTTGTGGAAGAATCATGCAAGAGAAGAAGCAACTTGGGAGAGTGAGCAAACCATGCGAGATCAATATCCTCAACTATTCCAGACTTGATATCAGGTAATTTCAAGGACGAAATTTCTTTTTAGAGGGGGAGAATTGTAATATCCCAATGTATGCCCTAGAAGTTTTGAATATTATTGTTGTTTTAATTAGATTGAATGTATATGTTGATGTGTAAGAGAAGAAATTTGGAAGAGAATGTTTATGTATTGTTTAAAAAGGAAAGAAATGTGTAGAGAGAAAGTGTATATGTTGGGTATATGGTTATATACATAACATATACATTAGTCAAAAGGGATGGTCAATGGAAGAGGATATTTATTTGTGACATGTGAAATTACTTAAATGGGCATATAAGTGACAAAGGTTAAGTTAAATGGATGAGGGCATTTAGGTAATTGCTTTGTTAGAATTGCTTGGTGGAGATTTAAAGAAGAAGAGAAGTTGACTTGTGATTATTTTCTTTTCTTCTCCTTTGTGTGCTGGCTATCCAAGAGAGGAGAGAGCAAGAGAGGTGTTCTTAATGCTAGAATCAAATTGAAGGAGGAATCAAAGGAGTTGGTTGGAGATTTGTGAAATTTCTTCATTTAAGGTAAGTACTCTGTAACACCCCTTCCCAACCTACATATGTAAGCTGAGTAGAGGCGCCACACTAACCTAATGTTGCTACCAATTTTACTTAGTCAAATTTTAGTTCCAATTTTTACAAAATTTTTGCCATAGTTTCGCCTAAAAATTGAGTCCCAAGTGTCGACAAAATCGGTTTTTTTCTTATTTTTAAAAACATTTTACACAAACCAATGCAAACAAAATCATTCTCAGTACACTCCCAATAAATCCCCCTTGTAACCTCAACTACAACCTGCAAAAAGGATTTACACTTCTAGTACAACATAAAATAAAGGTTTTGTGACAACCCCCATATTTAAATATTACACAGCGGAAGTTATAAAATATTTACATATTTACAAATTCATATACATCAAAACTCAAGTTTTACAACACATAAAATTTATACATGATTGGCAAGTCTGCTCTGATCTTTAAGCTCCCAAAATGGATTCTTCAAGGTCTACTCTCACTAGGTCTTGATGAACTCTCGGGTTCAACTCTATCCACTCTACTACCTGCGCGATTAAACACTATCGCGCTAAGCCAACGGCTTAGTAAGATAAAACATGCTAACGGTATGCTTTAATGAAATGCAATGCCACATATATTATTGATAAGATCAACATCATAAATATAAAGTTAACCACACAATTATGCATTTCACAAATCATAGTCATATGAGCATACCACATTTCAACATCTTTTCACATTCAACACTAATCAATCATACTCCATAACCAACATCTCATTTCATTAAACTCATAACATTATTTAGGACATTCATATAACCTTGACACCTATGGGCCCAACAAGTATTTAATACGATATTCAGAGTTCAGAGTTACTGCTTTGGTTCATAGTCACAATAATCACGCCCGTAGGCAATGTATATACATGTATCTCTATCCATGGATAGTGTAACAGACCCAGTCTCTTGGATCATCAACTCAACACATATGAGGAGATCCTCAACCCGGCAAGACTGTTACAAATCATATATCTCATAGTGTAACAGACCCAGTCTCTTGGACCATCAACTCAACACCTATGAGGAGGTCCTCAACCCGGCAAGACTGTTACCTTTCATCATTTCTTAGGCATGCCACCCAAATCCAGAACTCTGAAACTGAATAACATATTAAACAAACAATTCATTTCCATTCTCAATTCTCATCACATTTAGGCAAACATGCCTTCTTTCTTTCAATTACATCATCTTAGCCAATAACAATGGCTTCACATTTCATTTCACAATATAACATCTCATTATTCAAGTATATATATATATATATATCTCATCCATGATCACATTATATCTCACATAGCATCATTCATAAATATCAACATTTCATTCCACATTACTCATGAAACACATTACCATTCACAATGCACAACATAACATTGTTCAATCTCAACAATGCAATTAGGAAAAAGAACAATTGATTATAACATTCATTGATTCAAGTGTGTTTAAAGTGTTTAGGGTTAGGTTTAAGGACCAACCTACCTTTGGAGAACCAAAGCAATGCAAGAAGAACAAAGAATTAAAACCCTAACCATAAATAGTACATTCTGGTTTTAAACTCCATTTTATCCTTATTTTGAAAAATTGTATAAAATAATCTACTTGACTAAAAATTCTAAAATTTTTACAGAATTTAGTTTTGTATCTTAAAATCATCCCTTTAAAATTTCAGATCAAACTGAACACAAAATCTTGGTCAAATAGTTCACCTAACCAGACTGCCCCAATTGCCCTGCATCCTGGCAGCAGTTCTGAACTTTGTGAATTCCATAAATCAAATTCAATCAACGTGATTCCAAATTATTTTTCTCAAATACTAAACTCACTAAGCAACAACATATCCAAAATTCGATTGGATATGATTTTTCTACATTTTATTAAAAATCCCGAAATATAGCTGTCTCAGTTAAGGTACCTGCTGGAACAGGTCTAATAGAAATAATCTTTCTAAACTCATAACCATTCCAAAATCGAATCAACATATTTTTCAGTCATTCTAGACTCATAGAGGCACAACATATCAAAAATTCACTTCAAGAACATTTTTCTATAATTAATTAAAAATCATACAAATCACAGCCTTTACTAATTGTAAAACAGAAATAATTTCACTAAACACAACTCTTACTCTTCCATCACCAACACCAACCTAGCTTCTTATCTTTAATTCCATTTCAACACTTTTACACACACCATACACAAACACACTCCATCAAACCCAAACAAAATTCCAAATAGAACAAGAGAAAACTTACCTTAAATGAAGAAATCCACAAATCTCTAACCAAAACCCTTGCTTCCTTCTTCAAATTGCTTCAAACCTCAAGATCACCTCTCTTTCTCTCTTTGTCTATGGAGAATCCGGCCACACATGAAGAGAAGAAGAAAATATGAAGAGCAAAGTCAAATTTGGCTTCTTATATCCATCAAGTGTTTTTAACCTTGCAATTACTAAAACACCCTTCACCATTTAACTAACCTTTTGTCTCATCTAAGCCCTTATATGTAATTTCATTAACAACCAAAAATATCTTCTTCCACTTAACCATCACCTTGACTCTTCATTTGACCAATGTATATGTTAATTATATCATCATATAAACAACATATACATTTGTCTCTAAACCCTAAATTTCTTCTCCAAAACACATATACATATACATTCTCTTCCCATTTCTTTTCTCTTACAATTTAACACATATATTCAATCCAATATATAACAACAACAACACTAACAACAACATCAACCATAACAACCACATAACCAAGACTTCTAGGGCATACATGAGGATATTACAATTCTCCCCCTCTAAAAAGAAATTTCGTCCTCGAAATTACCTGATATCAACTCTGAAATAGTTGAGGATATTGCTCTCGCATAGTTTGCTCACTTTCCCAAGTTGCTTCTTCTTTTGCATGATTCTTCCAAAGAATCTTCACCAATGGCACTTTCTTGTTCCTCAATTCTTTCACATCACGTGCCAAGATAGCAACTGGTTCTTCTTCAAATGTCAAATCTGGGCTCACTTCGATAGACTCAAATTGCAACACATGAGATGGATCTGACCTGTACCTCCTCAACATAGAAACATGGAATACATTATGAATACGATCCAACTCAGGTGGCAAAGCAAGTCGATATGCAACTGGCCCAACTCTTTCTAACACTTCATACGGCCCAATGAAACGAGGACTCAATTTTCCTTTCCGACCGAACCTCAAAATCTTCTTCCAAGGAGATACTTTCAAAAACACCTTATCTCCAACATCAAACTGAATGTCTCTCCTCTTCAGATCTGCATAAGACTTCTGTCGGTCTGAAGCTGCTTTTAACCTACCTCGGATCAACTTCACTTTTTCCTCAGTTTCTTGAATCAAATCAGGTCCAATTATTTTACCTTCACCAAGTTCACTCCAACAAAGAGGTGTTCTGCACCGTCTACCATACAATGCCTCGAACGGTGCCATACCAATGCTAGATTGGTGACTGTTGTTGTAAGCAAACTCCACAAGAGGTAAGAATCTATCCCAACTTCCAGTGAAATTGATGACACAACTTCTCAACATATCCTCAATAATCTGTATCACCCTCTCTGACTGTCCATCCGTCTGTGGATGAAAAGCAGTACTGAAGTGTAGTCGAGAACCCAAAGCACTATGCAAACTCTTCCAAAATCTTGAAGTAAACCGGGGATCTCGATCAGACACTAAAGAAGTTGGAACACCATGCAATTTCACAATCTCCTGAATATACAGCTCAGCCAATCTCTCCAAAGAGTAATCCATCCGCACCGGAAGGAAATGAGCTGTCTTCGTCAATCTATCCACAATCACCCATATAGCATCATGCTTCTTTTGTGTCAATGGCAAACCAGACACAAAATCCATTGTCACTCTTTCCCATTTCCATTCTGGCACTGACAATGGTTGAAGCAACCCGGTTGGAACTTGATGCTCTGCTTTAACCTTCTGACAAGTGAGACATTTAGATACAAACTCAGCAATGTCTCTCTTCAACCCAATCCACCAATAATGCTGTCTCAAATCATGATACATCTTGGTATTACCCGGATGCATAGCAAACATCGACTGATGTGCTTCTTCTAAAATAACTCTCTTCAAATCAGCATCATCGGGTACACACAATCTGCTCTTGAACCAGAGACTCCCATCATCTCTCACAACAAAATCTCTAGTCTTTCCATCGTGACAATCTGAAATAATCTTCTGAATCTTCTTATCCATCAACTGAGCTTCTTTGATCTGATCTAACAAAACTGGTTTCAAAAGCAACTGTGCCAACAATGCACCATCAACACAAGGTACAAAACTGGCATGCAAAGCTCTCAACTCAACAAGCAACGAGAGCGAGTAAACAGTTAAACCAGCTAAAGACTTCCGACTCAAGGCATCAGCAACAACATTTGCTTTACCTGGATGATAGTCAATCAAGCAGTCGTAGTCTTTAATCAATTCTAACCATCTCCTCTGACGAAGATTGAGTTCTTTCTAGACACCCAAATACTTCAAACTCTTGTGATCAGTGTAGATGAAACATTTCTCCCCAAACAGATAGTGGCGCCAAATCTTCAATGCAAACACAATGGCAGCCAATTCTAAATCATGGGTCGGATAATTAAGCTCATGCGGTTTCAACTGTCTAGATGCATAAGCTATAACTTTCCCTTCCTGCATCAATACACACCCCAAACCTCTATGTGAAGCATCACTGTAGATCACATATGGTTTGCCTTCAACAGGTAAAGTAAGAACAGGCGCTTGAGTCAACAACTCTCTCAACTGCTCAAAACTAGCCTGACACTGATCTGTCCACACAAATCTCACTCCCTTTCGAAGTAATCTGGTGAGTGGAGTAGCTATCAAAGAAAACCCTTTCACAAACCGTCGGTAATAGCCTGCCAAACCCAGAAAACTTCTAATCTCTGTCACAGACTTGGGTGGACTCCAATTCAGAATAGCTTCAACTTTACTTGGATCAACTCTAATGCCTTCTGCAGAAACAATATGTCCGAGAAAAGCAACTTGATCCAACCAGAACTCACACTTCGACAATTTGGCAAATAACTGATTCTCTCTCAAAATCTGCAACACAATCCGCAGATGCATATCATGTTCCTCTTCATTCCGCGAATACACCAGTATATCATCAATGAAGACCACTACAAACTGATCCAAATAGGGCCTAAACACCCTATTCATCAAATCCATAAAAGCTGCAGGTGCATTCGTCAGACCAAAAGGCATAACTAGAAATTCATAATGCCCATACCTGGTCCGAAAAGCAGTCTTAGGAACATCTTCACTTCTTACCCTCAGCTGATGGTACCCAGATCTCAAATCAATTTTGGAGAACACTGACGCTCCCTTCAACTGATCAAAGAGATCATCGATTCTAGGCAAAGGATATTTATTCTTAATGGTCACCTTGTTCAATTGCCTATAATCGATACACAACCTCATAGTACCATCTTTCTTCTTCACAAAAAGCACAGGAGCTCCCCAAGGAGAAACACTGGGGCGAATAAATCCTTTGTCCAACAACTCCTGTAATTGCACTTTCAACTCCCTCAATTCTGCTGGTGCCATTCTATAAGGAGTAATGGAGATAGGAGCGGTACCAGGCAACAATTCAATACCAAACTCCACGTCTCTTTCAGGAGGCAATCCTGGCAACTCCTCTGGAAAAACATCTGGGAACTCGGCCACTGTGGCAATGCTATCAATTTGAGAACCTTCTACTCTAGTATCTACCACATGAGCAAGATAGGCATCACACCCCTTCCTAATCAATCTCCTGGCTGCAACAGCTGAAACAAATAAGGAAGCTAGCTGTTCTTGCTCATTAGATACTATTACCTCTCTACCATCACCAGTTCTCAAAGAAACAATTTTCTTTTTACAATCCACCACAGCTCCATGTCGAGATAGCCAATCCATGCCTAAGATCACATCATATTCCTTAAATGGCATCTCAATCAAATCTCCAAGGAACTCCTCACCCTGCACCCTCACTACACTATCCCGGTGCACCTTACTCACAACCACACTATGCCCTAACGGATTTGTCACTAACACATCAAATCCTAGGGACTCAGCATGCATATCATACACAGGCAAAACAGATGCACTAATATATGAATGTGTGGAACCCGGATCAATCAAAGCAAGTACTGGAGTATTAAATAAAGAAAAAGTACCAGCTATGACTGTCGATGCATCTGGCTGCCTCTGCATAACATACATCCTCTGGGAAGATCCAACCTCCTCTGGTCTACCCTCCCTGGATGTAGCACCTCCTCTAGAACTGAATCCTGGTCTACCTCCCCGGCTGGCACCTCTGCCTCCTCTGCCTCCCCTCACACTAGCTCGAGAAGCAGCAGAATCAACTGGCATATGCTCCTGCCTCTCAGGACAGTCTCTCACAAAGTGGTCAGGTGATCCACACCTGAAGCATACCCCTGATCTACTATGCCTCCAACAAACGCCCCCATGTCTTCCACCACACTGGTTACACACAGGTAAGGTGGATCTCTGAACTCCAGGAGTAGGAGCACTCACTACTGAAGCTGCAGGTCTAAATCTCTGCCTCTGGAACTGCACTGACCTACCCGCTGGTCTCTGGCTCCTACTACTCCGAGGAACAAAACTTCCTCTACCCCTCTTTGCAGAAGAAGACCCTGCCTCAAACTGGGGCCTCCTAACCCTAACCTCTTCCTCTGAAGCAGCTGCAATAACTTGAACTCGCTCTACACTTCGAGCTGCTGCCACAAGCTGTGAGAAATCTTGATATCTGGATCCAGCCACTAAGCACATGATCGAGGGCCTCAATCCCTCCTCAAATCGCCGACATCTATCAATCTCATCAGCAATGATACCTCCAGCATACTGGCTCAGTCGAATAAACTCAACCTCATACTCAGTTACGGTCCGATGATCTTGCTTCAAATCTAGAAACTCTCTTTTCTTCCCATCTTTATACTCCCTAGGAGTATACTTCAACTCAAATTCTCTCAGAAAATCCGCATAAGACAGGGTTGGTGGATCATCCATCGAATGTGGCACCGTCTTCCACCAATCGTAGGCGTCCTTCTGTAGCAAAGATCTTGCATAGTCAAACTTTTCCTCTGAAGTGGCTTGTAACTGAACAAATACCCTCTGTACTCTGTCAAGCCACTGCTCTGCCACAGCTGGATCAGTAGTGCCCACAAAATCTTCAGCTCCATACTTCCTCAGTTTGTCATAATGCCTCACAGAAACTAAAGGCTGAGGGGGTGGTGGCTGTGGTTGCACAGGTGCTGGTCTCATAGCTTCCATCATATTCCTAAACCAGGCTGGCGGAACCTCCTCCCCAGCTGGTCTACCCGACACCGAAACAGGTGCCTCCTCAACACTATCAACTCTAGCTCCCTCAGCAGGAGCAATACTCTCGGCACTACCCTCAATCGACTGACGAGAGTGAGAATCCATCACAACCTAAGTCTGCAAACACAACAGAATACCTCTTATTAAAGATCAGAGACTGCCAATCCCAAACATGTATTTTTGTTCAAAAACTCACTTTTTAAGTAAAAATAGTCTTTTTCTTACATTTTACCTAGGTTGAGAATCTCAAACCTAGGCTCTGATACCAAAACAATTGTAACACCCCTTCCCAACCTACATATGTAAGCTGAGTAGAGGCGCCACACTAACCTAATGTTGCTACCAATTTTACTTAGTCAAATTTTAGTTCCAATTTTTACAAAATTTTTGCCATAGTTTCGCCTAAAAATTGAGTCCCAAGTGTCGACAAAATCGGTTTTTTTCTTATTTTTAAAAACATTTTACACAAACCAATGCAAACAAAATCATTCTCAGTACACTCCCAATAAATCCCCCTTGTAACCTCAACTACAACCTGCAAAAAGGATTTACACTTCTAGTACAACATAAAATAAAGGTTTTGTGACAACCCCCATATTTAAATATTACACAGCGGAAGTTATAAAATATTTACATATTTACAAATTCATATACATCAAAACTCAAGTTTTACAACACATAAAATTTATACATGATTGGCAAGTCTGCTCTGATCTTTAAGCTCCCAAAATGGATTCTTCAAGGTCTACTCTCACTAGGTCTTGATGAACTCTCGGGTTCAACTCTATCCACTCTACTACCTGCGCGATTAAACACTATCGCGCTAAGCCAACGGCTTAGTAAGATAAAACATGCTAACGGTATGCTTTAATGAAATGCAATGCCACATATATTATTGATAAGATCAACATCATAAATATAAAGTTAACCACACAATTATGCATTTCACAAATCATAGTCATATGAGCATACCACATTTCAACATCTTTTCACATTCAACACTAATCAATCATACTCCATAACCAACATCTCATTTCATTAAACTCATAACATTATTTAGGACATTCATATAACCTTGACACCTATGGGCCCAACAAGTATTTAATACGATATTCAGAGTTCAGAGTTACTGCTTTGGTTCATAGTCACAATAATCACGCCCGTAGGCAATGTATATACATGTATCTCTATCCATGGATAGTGTAACAGACCCAGTCTCTTGGATCATCAACTCAACACATATGAGGAGATCCTCAACCCGGCAAGACTGTTACAAATCATATATCTCATAGTGTAACAGACCCAGTCTCTTGGACCATCAACTCAACACCTATGAGGAGGTCCTCAACCCGGCAAGACTGTTACCTTTCATCATTTCTTAGGCATGCCACCCAAATCCAGAACTCTGAAACTGAATAACATATTAAACAAACAATTCATTTCCATTCTCAATTCTCATCACATTTAGGCAAACATGCCTTCTTTCTTTCAATTACATCATCTTAGCCAATAACAATGGCTTCACATTTCATTTCACAATATAACATCTCATTATTCAAGTATATATATATATATATATCTCATCCATGATCACATTATATCTCACATAGCATCATTCATAAATATCAACATTTCATTCCACATTACTCATGAAACACATTACCATTCACAATGCACAACATAACATTGTTCAATCTCAACAATGCAATTAGGAAAAAGAACAATTGATTATAACATTCATTGATTCAAGTGTGTTTAAAGTGTTTAGGGTTAGGTTTAAGGACCAACCTACCTTTGGAGAACCAAAGCAATGCAAGAAGAACAAAGAATTAAAACCCTAACCATAAATAGTACATTCTGGTTTTAAACTCCATTTTATCCTTATTTTGAAAAATTGTATAAAATAATCTACTTGACTAAAAATTCTAAAATTTTTACAGAATTTAGTTTTGTATCTTAAAATCATCCCTTTAAAATTTCAGATCAAACTGAACACAAAATCTTGGTCAAATAGTTCACCTAACCAGACTGCCCCAATTGCCCTGCATCCTGGCAGCAGTTCTGAACTTTGTGAATTCCATAAATCAAATTCAATCAACGTGATTCCAAATTATTTTTCTCAAATACTAAACTCACTAAGCAACAACATATCCAAAATTCGATTGGATATGATTTTTCTACATTTTATTAAAAATCCCGAAATATAGCTGTCTCAGTTAAGGTACCTGCTGGAACAGGTCTAATAGAAATAATCTTTCTAAACTCATAACCATTCCAAAATCGAATCAACATATTTTTCAGTCATTCTAGACTCATAGAGGCACAACATATCAAAAATTCACTTCAAGAACATTTTTCTATAATTAATTAAAAATCATACAAATCACAGCCTTTACTAATTGTAAAACAGAAATAATTTCACTAAACACAACTCTTACTCTTCCATCACCAACACCAACCTAGCTTCTTATCTTTAATTCCATTTCAACACTTTTACACACACCATACACAAACACACTCCATCAAACCCAAACAAAATTCCAAATAGAACAAGAGAAAACTTACCTTAAATGAAGAAATCCACAAATCTCTAACCAAAACCCTTGCTTCCTTCTTCAAATTGCTTCAAACCTCAAGATCACCTCTCTTTCTCTCTTTGTCTATGGAGAATCCGGCCACACATGAAGAGAAGAAGAAAATATGAAGAGCAAAGTCAAATTTGGCTTCTTATATCCATCAAGTGTTTTTAACCTTGCAATTACTAAAACACCCTTCACCATTTAACTAACCTTTTGTCTCATCTAAGCCCTTATATGTAATTTCATTAACAACCAAAAATATCTTCTTCCACTTAACCATCACCTTGACTCTTCATTTGACCAATGTATATGTTAATTATATCATCATATAAACAACATATACATTTGTCTCTAAACCCTAAATTTCTTCTCCAAAACACATATACATATACATTCTCTTCCCATTTCTTTTCTCTTACAATTTAACACATATATTCAATCCAATATATAACAACAACAACACTAACAACAACATCAACCATAACAACCACATAACCAAGACTTCTAGGGCATACATGAGGATATTACATACTCTCTTGTTTATCTTTGTTATTTTTGAAGTTATGTTTGAGGTGGGTTGTGATGTGTTGAGATTATGAATAGGTGTGTTTGAGATGAGTTTATAAGTGTTGAGATTGATTATAAGTTAAAAAGGTTGAATTGATGTTGGTTTTGGTTTGAAGATGATAAGTTAAGAGTGATGTTTGGTTTTAGGGTTTTGAAATGGTAGATGATTTAAATGGATTGTTGATGTATTGTTAATGTGTATATTGTGTTAAACATGCAAAATAAGTGTTAATGACTTTGACTACATCCATTTGAATGAGTTTATGTTGTGCATAATGTGTTAAATTTCAATCAAAAGAGTGTTGGCTATGGTTAGGATTTTGTTCATAAGAGTCAAGGCCAAAACCAAGGAAGAGACACGGCCAACCTATACAATTTTGGAGACACGGCCAAGTCTAAGAAAAATGTGGCCGTGTTGGATGATTTTTGGAGCGACACAGCCGTGTCCCTTGCCCATGTCTGCTTCTATTGCTTTTGGTTGAGAGACACGGCCACAAGCTTGGCCGTGTCCTTTGAGGGTGTCCCTTACTGTGATTTGTTTCTTGCTTTTCTGACATTGTTGAATCCTTCCAAGGTCTTTTTGTATTTACACTTTGAATATA
Source organism: Garcia nutans (assembly GCA_947685225.1). Classification (NCBI taxonomy): domain Eukaryota; kingdom Viridiplantae; phylum Streptophyta; class Magnoliopsida; order Malpighiales; family Euphorbiaceae; genus Garcia; species Garcia nutans. Next base: position 36,046,131 of record CANTUV010000059.1, read on the forward strand.
CTTAAAACAAAGATGACCTAAACAAATGTGTATTGAGGATTCTAAATTTAAGAATAAGGTGAATTATATATGTGTATATATATCAATGATGATAATTTTTAATGGATGTTTAATGTGTTTGATTATGTACATTTCAATAATAATGTATTTTGAAATGTTGTATCAATGATGCTATATGAATAATATGATTTGAGATATAATATGATATGAGGCCATTGTAATTGGCTATGATAACTCAAATGTGATATGAAGCCATTGTGATTGGCTAAGATGATTCTATTGGAAGAACATAAGGCATGTTTGCCTAATTGATGATGAGATGTGAGAATGAAATAATAAATGAATTGTGTGTCTAATGTGTTATTCATTTTCAGAGTTTTGTTATTGGTGGCATGCCTATTGGTAACATTCTCTTGAAGTTAGGTTGGATTGGATCCTTGAAGCCTAATTGAGATGTTACAACCCTTAAAGCTAGATTGGATTGGTTCTTGAAGCCAAGTTGGGTTGATACTTAGCATGCTTTGTTCCCCTTGAAGCTTGGTTGAACCTAAATCCTTGAAGCCTAGTTGGGTTTATGATAATGATAAATGTGATAACAAAAACAAAGCATTAACTCTGAAAGTTGAATGGCATATTAGTGTGTTTTGGGCCCATGCTTGTCTTTGCTTAATGTGATTCATAAATGGTAAAATGATTGACTAATGAGATATATGGAAGGATATTGAAATGTGATATGTTTATATATGTGGTTTGTGAAATATAAAGGTATGTTGTTAACCTTTCATCTATGATATTGATTTGAGTAATCAAATGTGTGACATTGCATTGCCTTAAAGTATAGTGTTGGTATATTTTGTACTACTAAGCCGATGGCTTAGCGCGATAGTGTTTGATCGCGCAGGTAACAGAGTTGAACCTGAGAGCTCCTCGAGACCGAGTCAGAGTAGACATTGAAGAGTTATTTTGGGACTTAAAGATCGGAGAAGAGCTGTGAATCATGTATATATTCTATGTTTTGTAAACTTTGATTTATAATATACTTGTAATAACTTCCGTTGTGAATTAATAAATATTTTTATATATAGTGTCTTTTGGATTTCTTTTATTTGTTTGAGATTGGTTTCACTTATTTATAAAGATATTTGTTGTGTCTTTTTTTTTAAAACGTGGCATTTTCTATATTCAGTATACGTATATTACGATCGTTTAAGCATGCTTGGTACGTATACAGGGTATAGAGGTGTTACAAGTCATACTAGAATCGCCTGAAGGGGAACTTATCCCTTTAGCCAAAAAATTAAAATTCAGGGCAACCAATAATATGGTCGAGTGCGAAGCATGTATCTTTAGTTTGGAAACCCTACTGATTATGAAGGTGGATAAGGTGGAAGTTTTTGGCGATTCATTGCTAGTAGTATCCTAAGTAAACGGAGAGTGGGAGTTGAAAGAAAAAAAATTAAAACCATGCCACCATTACTTGACCATGATGAAGAAGAACTTTAAGGAGTGCAGGTTTATACACCTATCAAGGGAAGAAAATCAGATGGCTAATGCCCTAGCCACATTGGCTTTGGTATGGGAAAATCATGTCAACTTATTCATCAAGCCTCTAATTTTGACTGGTTCATCAACCCCTTGCTTTGAATATGAGACAATCATGGAAATTGATACAGACCATGATGCGTGGTATGATACTATAAGACAATTTTTGGAGGAAAGGGAATACCTGTCGGGGCCAACAAAGAAAGAAAGAAGAGCCATAAGGCTGTGGGCCTTACAATACATCACTTTTCATGGAGAGTTATATCGAAGATGGCCTGATGGGGTGCACTTGAGATGCTTGAAGAAGCCTGAAGTGGAGCATATCATGTCAGAAATACATGCGGGAAGTTGTAGTCCACACATGAGTGGTTTGGCCCTAGTTAAGAAGATAATTCGACAAGGTTACTACTGGCTGACCATGGAGAGAGATTGTATTGAGTTTGTAAAGAAGTGCTAACAATGTCAGATGTATGGTAATTTGAATCACATGCCTCCTAAAGAATTGCATTCTATGTCTTCACCCTGGCCCTTTGCCACTTGGGTATCGACATTATAAGAGAGATACATCCAACAGCCTCAAACGGTCACCGTTTTATTATAGTATCAGTAGATTATTTTTCAAAATGGGTCGAAGCCGAATCCTTCAACAAACTGGGGGAAAGTGAAATGGCTAGATTTATTGAAAAGAACCTCATCTGCAGGTATGGGGTCCCGATAGTGTGATATCAGACAATGGGGTACAGTTTCAAGGAGCAGTTAAGGATTTATTCTCAAAGTACCAAATCCATCATCAACGATCCTCTCCTTATCGACCAAAGGCTAATGGTGCGATAGAAGTAAAAAACAAGACAATTAAGCAAATTCTGTCCAAGATGGCCAAGACATATAGGGATTGGTCAGAGATGCTTCCTTTTGCTTTGTGGGGATATAGAACAAGTGTGCGAACACCGACTGGAATGACACCGTTCTCTTTGGATTACGTGATGGAGGTAGTGTTGCCAATTGAAATTGAGATCAAGTCATTGAGAGTAGTCTTGGAAGTTGAACTACCTAAAACGGAATGGGTAGTGAGCAGATACACACAGTTAGCTTTACTAGAGGAGAGAAGGTTAAAAGCATTGTATCATCATCAACTGTATCAAAGGAAGATAGCTCGGGCCTACAATAGAAGGGTCAAGATCAGAAAACTCAAAGTCGGCGATTTAGTTTTGAAACAACGTAAGCCTAATGTATCTGATCCAAGAGGAAAATTTAGGCCTAGCTGGGAAGGGCCATATGTTAAAAAATAAGTCATGAACAAGGGTGCAGTGAAGTTATCAAACATGGATGGGAACGATTTTAGTGAGCCAGTGAACATCGACAGGTTGAAGGGGTTTTATGTATAAAATAAAAAGCTCGCTAGGTTGAAAACCCAAAAAGGACAGCCTAGGCAAAAGTTAGAGCAGTTCGCTAGTTCCAAAAACCCGAAAGGGTGGGCTAGGCAACAATTAGGGCTAAATGAGAGAAAATCGTCAATTAGAAAACCCGAAACGGCTAGTTGGCAACAGGAGTGATCATGTGTATGCTTGCTTTATGTTTGGTTGTTCCCCAATTTAATAAAACAGAATTAATATTAAAATTTTTCTATATGTACTGTTATAAGTATTTGACCATATATGGATGAAACAAATAAACACAATAGCAAAAGGTGATGACAAATTATAAAAGGAAAAGAAACATCTCTTATTATTACTTTTATTATTTTTTCGTCCTAACAGTAAAGATTCTAAAGAAATTGACAAATGTAAAATCTATGGCACACGATAAGTTTAATGTGCAGGCCAGCTTTGCTTCAGCCGATCCAAGTAGGCTTTAGTCAAACAAGGCATGTCTAAATCGGGAGTGAATTCAGAACCTCGAATCTCAGCTCCATACTAACGGTTAAGCCAGCAAGGGTCATAGCAAGTACCTCGATGAAGAGCAGCAAGAGGAACATACATCAAGTATGTCTGCAAAAGACAAAATAAAATCAAAAGTAAACAATGAAAAATAATCTAAAATATTTTTGCCTAATAAACAATTAAGCCAATTAGCCTCCCCGGCAACGGCGCCAAAAACTTGTTGCGCTCGAATTAAGTAGTACGAGGTAGTTGTACCACAAAGCATCACTCGCAAGTATACGAGGTAGCTGTAGCAAAGGTGATCACCCCAAGGTCGTTTCCCCAAGAAGGCTAAAGTGGCTAATTGATTATCAGATTATAAATAACAAGTAATTAAGAAAATTTAAATTGTTAACTAATGAAGAAGATTGATTGAAGTTTAAAACGAATAAAAGTAAATTAAGATGATGTTTTGATTCACTTGATAGAAAGGTCTAGGGTTTGCACTTCTCTACTACTTATATGTATGAACGGTTATTCCTCTTAACTAATTTAATTTCAAAGATTAAATCTCAAACAACTCAATTAATCGAGTCAAGGAAATAAGCTCTCGCATTCAAACCTCTATCAACTAATCTTGTTATAATTGAAACAATCTTTTTAATAGGTTATATCTCTAATTCACCTAAGTCCCTAATTGAATTGTTCCAGCATTAGACTTCATCTCTCAATCCATCATCTAATACCTAACACACATAATTGGTGGCCAATCAATTATATATTAACAATATTCCATTCAATCAAGGCTAAAGAAATTATTAGCTAAGAGAATAACCAATTCATACAATCATAGCAGATCCATACAAACCGTAGACTAGATCAAATTAGTTCATAATGCTATCAAACATACTCATCTCATTAATAATCAAAGAAATCAAATTAGACATGATAATATCCATTAATACAATTTCAATGAAAATAAAGAGATAAAGTTCAAGAACAAAACAAAATTACAAACTCCTTGAAGCTTCTGAAGAATCTCTTGTTCAAATCTTGCAAGAAGGATGTATCAATGGCATGAACAATCTAATCTAGCTAGTTTTAATCCAAAAGTGTAATCAAAATCAAAGAAAACAAAGTTAAAACCCTAACTTCACTCTCTGACGGCTCAATTCAATCTCCAAATCGTCCACCCACCAAACCCTAGCTTTTCTTTTCCTTTTATACGAATTTTCCGCTTTAAAAATCCGCTATGGCTTTGGTTCATGAGAGACACGGCCAAGTCAGAGGAGACTTGGCCATGTTGGAGTGCATTGGAGGGACACGGCCAGTGACTTGGCCGTGTCCCTTGCATGTGTTCACTTCTGCTCGCTTTCCTTCTTTTTCTTCTTTGGTTGAGTGACACGGCCAAGTCTTGGAAGTGACTTGGCCGTGTTGGTCCTTTTTGGAGGGACACGGCCACTGACTTGGCAGTGTCCCTTGCCTGTGTTTGCTTCTATGTGAGTTGCTTCTTTTTGCCTTTGGAACTAAGTGAGACACGGCCAAGTTGGAGTGACTTGGCCGTGTTGGAGCCTTTTTGGAGGGACACAGCCACTGACTTGGACGTGTCCCTTGCTTGTGTCCTTCTCTGTGACTTGCTCTTCTTCTTTAACTTGGTATGGGACACAGCCAGTGACTTGGCCGTGTCCTCTACCTATGTCAGCTACTGTCTATTTTTCCTTCAGTCATGGTTCCTTGGCTTTTTAACCTAAAACAAAACTTCAAACGAACTTTAAACAAAAAGTAAATAAACAATAACCAACAAAAACATAAACACCATACTAAAAATTAGATAAAAAACGACATAAACACTGAAATAAACTAAAACTACCAAAATTAACAAAAACACTAAATAAACCGATTTAAACTAACAAAATACCTAAATAAAACAATAATTATCATAATAAACAGGACACAAATCTATAACAAAAACTAATAAAACAACTACCCCACACTTAAAAGTTTGCTTGTCCTCAAGCAAATTCACATGGCATAAATTAAAAACTCAAAAAAACCTTAACTATAATTCCAGCATATAAGATGAAATCTTTTAAGACTCAGCCATAAATATTTGCAATTTCCTTCAATCAAGATTTTCTTAATCATTCATTAATCTAGACATACAAATCTTATCTCTCATCTAAGTGTTTCACTCAATTTCAAAGGTTAATCACTCAAACCACTCATGACTGCATACTGCCATAAACTTGCTTAATTATCCAATCTCCCTCACTAATCTTCTCAAGAAATAATCCGAAGGTCTTTTATTTGGATGTAATGGGGCTAAGGTAAAGGTGTGAGAAAAGACATTAAAGTTGGAGCATCAAGAAATGGAGTATCTAAATTAGACAATACTCTTGCTCATAAACTCATAACCCCCTCAAATGACATACTCACCAATCCCTTGATACTTTCACATACTTGCACACTTCAAGAAAAATACATGAGTCGACATTCCTCCAATGCTAGAAAATATATGGATTTTGTATATATATATATATCTCTATTTTTTTTATTTTCACTTTTTTTTATCATATAATTTTTTTTAAATACATATATATACAAAATATAACATTGCATAGAACATCTAGCTTAAAATGTAGAGGAAAAGAATAATCAACTCTTAATCCAATACAATGTGCAAAGTATGCATTTCAACCCCAAATAGCAATACCATTTTTTTTTACTTGCTTACTCCACACTTTGAAATAAACCACCCTAATGTCATATCATAAAACTCCATTCCTTAATGCAGGTATGATGATAATAAGAGAATGCTAAGTTGAGAATTGTGTTGATCAAACAAGAAAAGGTCAAAGGCTCAACTTGGCTCACTAAGGAATTTAATATTAAGGGAGGTCTTTTTAAGCTAAAGGGCTAGCCTAATTTGCCTTCATCATTTTAAAACTTGAGATGAAATCATAATGCAAGTTCAATTAGTATGCAAAAGCAAACTCTAGAGATGCAAAATCATGAAGGTGCACACTTAAGAAAAGAAAATCAACTGATAATAATATCAAATTATGAGGCTCAAAACTCACACAGGTGGGTTCACAAAGATTTATATGTCATGAATTGCAGAATGTGAAAATTGATCCTGAATGAATTCAAATGCTCATTTCTATGCTGATACTAAAGTCTCAACTATAATGCTAAAATCACATAAAAGATCAATAAGATTTCAACAATTATGCCATGCACAACACAATAAAACACACCAAGGCAACCAAAACAAAAATTAAAGAAAAGCTAAAAGATTACCCCACACTTTAGAATTTACATTGTCCTCAATGGAAAACAAGAATAATAAAGAAAAAGAATTAAGTACAACCTGTCTTCCATCATCCCCTGGTGAGGCAAAACTCTACCTTTTTATCACAAACACAAATGTTCAAAAACAAGATGCAAGAGAGATTTAGGGTTTCCATTTATTTAAACTAAACATAAAATTAAAATTGCAAAATATAAAATTATAACTATGAAAAAGAAATTCAAACCGATGGGTTGCCTCCCATTTAGCACTTCTTTAATGTCATAAAGCTGGACATCATGCAAGACTTAGGGATCAAGGGTCAAAGTGTTGTCATTGATCCTCACTTCTTGAAATCCTTCCTTATAAGGTTTAACTCTCTGTCCATTTACTTTAAAAATCCTATTGGTTCGAGAGTTAATCAATTCAATGGCCCCAGAAGGACATACCTTAGATATCTCGAAAAGACCACTCCATTGAGATTTGAATTTACCTGGAAACAGACGGAGTCGAGAATTAAAAAGTAAAACTTTCATACCTGGACTCAATGTCTTTCGCACAATAAATCTGTCATGAAATGTTTTAGTGCGATCCTTAAAGTTCCTCGAGTTCTCAAATGCTTTTGGGTTAGGGCACCCTTGGGTCTCCCTCACTGGTTTAGCCCCCTCTTCTAAGGTCAGTGTCAGCTCCAATTTATCTGAGGAACCTGTCTGCATGAGTGTAATATCCCAATGTGTGCCCTAGAAGTTGGATACAATTGTTGTTTTGATTTGAATTAAATGTATATATGTATTTGCAAAGGAAATAATTGTGTTAATGGAATGTATATGTTGTATATATGTTAATATATTGAACATATAAGTTGGTCAAAAGATAGTCAAAGAAAAGAGAAGGTGTGGTGAAGGATTTTTGGAAATTATTATTATTATTATTATTATTATTATTATTATTATTATATATATATGTGGTTAACGTGAGAAGAGAAAAGGAGATTTTCTTTCTTCTTCTTCTCCTTTTGGTTCTTGCGAGAGAGAGAGAGAGGGATGATAGAGAGGTGATGATCTTCATGAAAACCTTAGGGTTTTAAGAGAATTGAAGATAGAGATTGAAGATTTGTCAAGATACTCAAGTAAGTACTTTCTTGTTTTCTTTTGTTAGTGTTGAAGTTTTGTTTGAAGTGAATTTTGATTTATTGAGACTTTGATTTGGTATGGTTAAGATGTGTTATAAGTGGTGAAAGTGATTATAAGTTAAATTGGAGTTGGTTTTGGTTTGGAAATGGTAAGTTGAATGAATATTGAAATTGAAAGAATAAGAAGGATGTTGGTTTAGGGTTTTGAAATGATATGTGTTTAAATGTGTTGTTAATGATTTGTTAATAAGAATATTGTGATGAATAGATAAAATAAGTGTTAATGATATTGATTATGTCTATTTGAATGAGGTGGTGTTGTGTATAATGTGTTTAAATGAAATTGGAAGAGTTTTGGCCATTTTAGGGTTTTTGTTCATGTGAGACACGGCCAAATCAAAGAAGAGACACGGCCAAGACTTAATATTTTTGGGTGACACGGCCAAGTTGAGGGAAGTTTGGCCATGTTGGATGGGTTTAGGGAGAGACACGACCACTGGCTTGGCCGTGTCCCTTGCCCGTGTTTGCCACTGTCTGAGTTTGGTTGAGAGACACGGCCGTGTCCCCTTGCCCGTGTCTGCCTCAGTTTGAAATGGAATTGGGAGACACGGCCACAAGCTTGGCCGTGTCCCTTGGATGTGTTGGCTACTGTGATGGTCTTTTGCTCTTCTTGTTTTGTGGAAAATGAACATACACTTGATGATGCATATGATACTAAATGACCAATATTATGTTATGCATTGTGAATTATGTGAATGGTAGTATGTTATATGAATAATGTGACTAACATTATGACTTGTATAGTGTGAAAGAGATGAGGATCATCCAAAGAGGTATGTGCAAGGCAATTTATTATGATAAATGCTTTAATAATGAATGGTGTCAATGTGTTTTGAGAAAGGATGGAATGTAATAATATTATGGTTGATAATAATGATTGAAATGTTATAAAGGAACATGTTATTTATATGATGATGAATTTAATATATATGTGCAATGAAATTGATTATGTATGTTTCATTAATGAAGTGTATAATGTTAATTGAGACATAAAGAGATGTAGAACTAATGTTTTGAGTTACAATGATGTGAAAGATATGATTAAACAATGGTATGTTGTTTAGTTAATGTAATTGATGTTGCATATTATAATGATGATTCAAATGTAATGTGAAGCCATTGTGATTGGCTATGATGATTTAAATGTGATGTGAAGCCATTGTGATTGGCTATGATGATTTAAATGTGATGTGAGGCCATTGTGATTGGCTATGATGATTCAATTGAAAGACATAAGGCATGTTTGTCTAATTGATGATGAGAATTTAGAATGAAATTAATAAATGAATTGTGTAACTAATGTGTTATTCCATTTTCAGAGTTTGTTGTTGGTGGCATGCCTAATAAGTGTAACAATCTCTTGAAGTTAGGTTGGATTGAATCCTTGAAGCCTAATTGAGATGTTACCACCCTTGAAGCTAGGTTGGGTTGGTTCTTGAAGCCAAGTTGGGTTGAAGCTTAGCATGCTTTACTCCCCTTGAAGCTTGGTTGAATCTAATCCTTGAAGCCTAGTTGGGTCTATGATAATGATAAATGTGATAATTGAACCAAAGCATTACTCTGAAAAATTGAATAGCATATTAGTATTGTTTGGGCCCGAGTCTGTCATTACTGTCAATGTGATATATAAATGTTGTAATAATCGAGTAATGAGATCTATGGGTGTATTCGTTGGAAATGTGACTATGATTGATAAATTATGAATAGAATAATGACATGAAATGATATGTATTATGTACATTGAAATATTGATTGTGAGAATTAATGTTGGATCGATGATTGGTGATAATGATATGATATGTAATGTGGAAATTACTATGTTGATGGTGATTATTAGTAATGAATTGAAGTTGGTGAAAATGGTATGTATATAATATATGAAATTAGTCAAGATATATGAAAGGTGCAATTTAAAAAGGAAAAACATGATAAGAAACTATTGGTACATGGAATTGATATATAATATTATGTTTGTATTTTTATAATGTATGTTTATATGTTATATTTGTACTACTAAGCTCTCGGGCTTAGCGCGGATGTGTAATCACGCAGGTAGCTTGGTGGAGGACCAGAAGTCTTTCGTTATGCCACGAGAAGAGTAAGAATTGTCGAGACCAACTAGAGGGTAATGCATACATGTTTAAATTTTAATTATGATGTATTTTTTTTTATGAGAGAATATTTATATGCATAAATGGAGTTTTTAATTAAGACAATGATTTTGTAAATGATATTTAAATTAATGTAATATGGTTTGAACTCGGTTGCAGGTTTTAAAAGGTAACCTCAAGTGGCATCCTTATACTTTATACACTTACTGTATGTATACTAGGTATATGTACAATACTTATATAGGGTATCGGGGTGTTACAATGAGAACATCTGAAACAACTGCTTCAACACAATTAATTAAAGAACATTCCTCATATAAAGCAGTTGTAGGAATAGGAGAATTGTTAAAAATAGAAAATTCAACTGTTTGTCCTAAGACAATCATTTTCAATTTACCATTTTTAACATCTATTAAGGTGTTGGTAGTAGCCATGAAAGGCCTACCCAGCAGAATAGTGTGTGCAGATGGTGAAGAGTTATTTCCTTCCATGTCAAGTACTATGAAATCCACAGGCACTATTAAACCTCCAACTTTAACTAACACATCTTCTACAACCCCTTTCGGGAATCTAAGAGATCTATCAGCTAATTGCAACACCATTTTGGTTGGTTTAAGCTCCCCTAGTTCTAATTCTTTATACACAGAATAAGGCATCAAATTTATACTGGTTCCTAGATCACACATGCCATCAGTCCCCTTTCCATTTCCCACAGTAATTTGAATTAGAAAGCTACCAGGATCCTTTAGCTTAGGAGGTAGTTTATGCTGCATAACATCACTAGCTACCTCTGAAACTATCACCTTTTCATTCGGCTCATACCTCTTTTTCTTGGTGATCAGTTCCTTGAAGAATTTTGCATAAGCCAGCATGTTCTTTATTGCTTCTAGTAAGGGTAAGTTAATACTTACCTTAGATAGCATGTTGAAGATATTAGACAATTGCTTATCTTTTTTATCATCTTTCAACCTGCTAGGGAATGGTATAGGAGGCCGATATGGATTGCTTGCCCTATGTAAATCTGCTGAAGGGGACTTCTCCATTGATATATCTCCAGCACCTTTGTTCTCTGGTTCTCCTTCCTTCTTGTTCCCTTGATCACCTGCATTCACAGAGTTATTTTCAACATTAGTGTTAATTACCTTACCACTTCTAAGAAGAGTCACTGAATGTGCCTGCTCAGGTTGACTTGGAAATTTCCCCTTCTGTTGAGTCTGCATCTGTTGCGCAAGTTGTCCTACTTGAGTCTCTACTTTTTTAAAAGATGCTTCTAATGAATCCAGCCTCTTATTAGTCATCTCTTGATTTTGAGCACTGACTTTGATGAAAGCTTGTAAACTTTCCTCTAAGCTCTCTATCTTAGACTGCCCTTGATTTGAGGATTGGCCCAGCTCTTGGTTCTGTCTTTGAAGCAAATGGAAAGGCTGCTGAGAATTATTTGTTGCCCAAGAAAAATTTGGGTGATTCCTCCAACCAGGGTTGTATGTATTTGAATACGGATCATTTCGAGTCCTTGGTTGAAATCCCCCCATAGCATTGACTTGCTCAGCTTCATTCCCATAAGACTCATATGCAGAGGGGAAAATGTTTGCTCCATGCCCTAAAGTTCCACAAATTCCACACGCTTCTTGAGTAGATGAAGAAATATTGTTCTTCATGTTCAGCATCTGCACTTGCCTTGTCAACTCAGCTATCTGATTTACCATCTCACTATTGGCCTCCAATTGGTTCACCCCTTTACTTCTTCCTCTTACACTTTTCTGTTGAGAATTAGCTCCCAACATCTCAAATATCTCATAAGTTTCATCAGCTGTTTTTTCTCCCATGGCTCTCCCAGCTGCATTATCAACGGTGTTCTGAAATTGCTGGGTGAGACCATCATAGAAAAACTGATTTAGAAGTTGAAGTGGGTAGTGATGATGTGGACACTGGATCAATAACATCTTGAATCTGTCCCAAGCCTCATGAAATGGTTCTCCCTAATTGAGAGAATGTAGCAATCTTCCCTCTCAATTCAGCTGTCTTTTGATGTGAATAAAACTTTCCCATGAATTTGTTATAAACTTGCTCCCAAGTTGTTAAAGAGTTTTCGGGCAACATCATAAGCCAGCTCTTTGCCCTATCCTTCAAAGTATATGGAAAACACCGCATCCTCAACTGATCCTCTGTTAATCCTCCCAATGGAAAAGTGTTGAGGGTGGAGTAGAAATCCCGAATAAAGTTCAAAGGATATTCATTTGTAACTCCATAGAATGTTGGCAGCATGTTGTAGTGAATGTTCTTCAACTCATAATTTCTTGCTGCATCTGTTAGTCTTATGCAAGAGGTGGAAGTTCCAATGATAGGTCTAGCAAAGTCTCTCATCATTCTTTGCCTTTCTTCAGCCATTTTAACAGATTGTGTAGATTATGACTCAAAATCAGAAGTGTCCTCCTCTGTAGTATCAAATCCTGTTTACAGTTCAAACTCTTCCCTGCTCCTTTTCACTCTCTGAATTTCTGGAATGAATGGATATAGCTCTCCTTCGAGTGATCTCCTGCCTTGCATAAACAAAAATTTCTAGGAAAAAGAAATTATTAAAAGCAAAAGACAAAATAAAATCAAAAGTAAACAATGAAAAATAATCTAAAATATTTTTGCCTAATAAACAATTAAGCCAATTAACCTCCCCGGCAACGGCGCCAAAAACTTGTTGCGCTCGAATTAAGTAGTACGAGGTAGCTGTACCACAAAGCGTCACTCGCAAGTATACGAGGTAGCTGTAGCAAAGGTGATCGCCCCAAGGTCGTTTCCCCAAGAAGGCTAAAGTGGCTAATTGATTATCAGATTATAAATAACAAGTAATTAAGAAAATTTAAATTGTTAACTAATGAAGAAGATTGATTGAAGTTTAAGATGAATAAAAGTAAATTAAGCTGATGTTTTGATTCACTTGATAGAAAGGTCTAGGGTTTGCACTTCTCTACTACTTATATGTATGAACGGTTATTCCTCTTAACTAATTTAATTTCAAAGATTAAATCTCAAACAACTCAATTAATCGAGTCAAGGAAATAAGCTCTCGCATTCAAACCTCTATCAACTAATCTTGTTATAATTGAAACAATCTTTTTAATAGGTTATATCTCTAATTCACCTAAGTCCCTAATTGAATTGTTCCAGCATTAGACTTCATCTCTCAATCCATCATCTAATACCTAACACACATAATTGGTGGCCAATCAATTATATATTAACAATATTCCATTCAATCAAGGCTAAAGAAATTATTAGCTAAGAGAATAACCAATTCATACAATCATAGCATATCCATACAAACCCTAGACTAGATCAAATTAGTTCATAATGCTATCAAACATACTCATCTCATTAATAATCAAAGAAATCAAATTAGACATGATAATATCCATTAATACAATTTCAATGAAAATAAAGAGATAAAGTTCAAGAGCAAAACAAAATTACAAACTGCTTGAAGCTTCTGAAGAATCTCTTGTTCAAATCTTGCAAGAAGGATGTATCAATGGCATGAACAATCTAATCTAGCTAGTTTTAATCCAAAAGTGTAATCAAAATCAAAGAAAACAAAGTTAAAACCCTAACTTCACTCTCTGACGGCTCAATTCAATCTCCAAATCGTCCACCCACCAAACCCTAGCTTTTCTTTTCCTTTTATACGAATTTTCAGCTTTAAAAATCCGCTACGGCTTTGGTTCATGAGAGACACGGCCAAGTCAGAGGAGACTTGGCCGTGTTGGAGTGCATTGGAGGGACACGGCCAGTGACTTGGCCGTGTCCCTTGCATGTGTTCACTTCTGCTCGCTTTCCTTCTTTTTCTTCTTTGGTTGAGTGACACGGCCAAGTCTTGGAAGTGACTTGGCCGTGTTGGTCCTTTTTGGAGGGACACGGCCACTGACTTGGCAGTGTCCCTTGCCTGTGTTTGCTTCTATGTGAGTTGCTTCTTTTTGCCTTTGGAACTAAGTGAGACACGGCCAAGTTGGAGTGACTTGGTCGTGTTGGAGCCTTTTTGTAGGGACACAGCCACTGACTTGGCCGTGTCCCTTGCTTGTGTCCTTCTCTGTGACTTACTCTTCTTCTTTAACTTGGTATGGGACACAGCCAGTGACTTGGCCGTGTCCTCTACCTATGTCAGCTACTGTCTATTTTTCCTTCAGTCTTGGTTCCTTGACTTTTTAACCTAAAACAAAACTTCAAACGAACTTTAAACAAAAAGTAAATAAACAATAACCAACATAAACATAAACACCATACTAAAAATTAGATCAAAAACGACATAAACACTGAAATAAACTGAAACTACGAAAATTAACAAAAACACTAAATAAACCGATTTAAACTAACAAAATACGTAAATAAAACAATAATTATCATAATAAACAGGACACAAATCTATAACAAAAACTAATAAAACACATGGTGATATGAGAAATCTTCCACCAAGGTACTAACCAACGGATGTTGACTTCAGCACGTGAGTGGATCCAGTCAACATACAAAGAAGCAGGATGGAGTAGTTTCCTAGCAGAATAATGTCGTGGTAGATATCTAGCAAAATCCATAGATGGAGTATCAAGCAAGCAGAGACACTCCTAAAGCCAAATCTGTAAGAAAAAATTCAAAAGGGTCCGCTAAGTTGAAAACCCGCAAGGGCGGCTTAGGCAAAAATTAGGACAGCTCGCTAGTTTTGAAAACCGCATGGGCAGACTAGGCAAAAATTAGAATAATAAAAATAATAATAATAAGGGATCCGCTAAGTTGAAAACCCACAAGGGCGGCTTAGGTAAAAATTAGGACAGCTCGCTAGTTCCGAAAACCCACATGGGCAAACTAGGCAAAAATTAGAGCAATATAAAAAAAAAGAGAAAAACCTAAATTGAAAACTCGAAAGGGAAGTTTAGGTAATTACCTAAAGCAACAATGGACTCCCGGTCAGTCTCTTTGATAATCCTGATTTAAGTTGGTCTAATCTGACTAAAGTCTCGGCTAAGATCACGGGTATCGACGACAAGCCTCCTTCAATTTGGTCCATGATATCCAATAATCGTGGATCAATATCGCCATCAGAAGAAACAAGCAAGAATTGGCCAAGCAAGCATAGACAAAGCATACGTCCCCATGCCTTAGTAGGAGCCAAATGAGAAAGGCGAAAGTCAATTAAGGGACTAAGTAGAATTTTCTCACCTCTCATCAACTGTAAAACTTCAGGCTTTGAAAGTTGAAATAACATTTGCATCTTCTGTTGAGTCTTGGAAATCAATATAGGTAATGCCATTTGTTGATTTCATGGATATTTAAGGATTTGGTTTTAGTAAATTGGTGTGACTGTGAAAATATTGAATGTGAAAAGGAAAATTGTAACGCAATAATGATGATAAAAAAAAGAAAAAAAAGAGAAAAAAAGAGAGAGAGTTGTAGTAAAAATAAAAATTATATATCATCATTATTACTTTTATACTTATTATACAATATTTCCTCAATTGATACAATACTCATACATCACTATGAAGGAGGTGGTAGATCATCAAATAAAGCTCTGAAAAAATCATCGCCTGTTGGAGGAGGAGGCATATCACCCGTCCCGAGTCCGCCTGAAGTAGGAGCACCTGAATCTCTATTACCTTGGAATTCAGATCTGTAATGGTCCTCATCCGAAGTAGATAAAAGGATCTCATGGTCATCAGCTTGGGGGCCTCTAGATGAAGAAGCACCAGGATCTCTCATCCCATGAAACCGGAAGTCTCAAAAATCTTGCTCTGACTGGTGATACAATTTCTCAAAATGGATGACATGTTGACGACTAGCGGCCACCTCTTCTTGAAGTTTCTTATTTTGTTCCTCAAGCATCCACTGTGAGCCAGAAAGGAAAAGAGTAAGAGCATACATAATCATGCATACATATAGCATAAATTATCATGAAATAAGAAAACCTACAAGGTAATTCATATCAATGCCCTGTGGATGAGATGGCATCTCCGGTTGATTAGATTGAGCAAATGGAGGAGCGGTAAAACAAGGTCCAGCCTCATGACCAAATGAGCCAGCAGCCTACAACAATCATTAAAAAAAGTAAAAATAAGTTAAGAAAGAAGCGATTGCAATGGAAAAATGGTGAAATTTTACCTAAGAAGTGCTAGCCACAAGATGTGAGACAAACTTTCCTCCCTCTCCATGATACTCCTCTTAATATCTATCTTCATTTTCCTCAGGAATCTCCCATACACCAACAGGGGATACATCAAAGTTCAAGAGCCCTATTTGAATAAACTGGGTATAAGATGCACCCGGTGGATAGAGAAATGTTTCAACATCATAATCGTGCCGAGTCAACCACCATGCATTCTCTGGCATTGATGTTATATTTAAAGTATATTTTGGGCAAGGCATCGGGATCCTCCGCTGCTCGGGACCATGAAACCACTCATATACTCTCTCTCCAAGAAACCAACCACTAGACACAGGGCCGACAATGACTTGGTGGGTATATTGAAAAGGCAATGCAGCATTCATGGAGGAAGTCCAATTCGTCTGCTCTTCTGTGTTCCACCAGGCCAAATTGACCTACAAAATGACATAAAGCAAGTGGACTTTTATATAAATTTTAAAGTATACTAAAGACTATTTTACCTGGCCCCAGGTTAAGCAGCTCAAGAGATAGCATTGGGTGTGCACATGGTGAGAGTCAGGAACTTCTACACGATCTGACAACTAAAAATTTAATCTCAGATACCCGACTCTCTCTCGGGAAATACCAGGCACCCTCACAAGATTGTGCTCATATGCCCATGCCTACAAGAATAATAAAAATCAAAATCATGCAAGAAAAAGAATGGAATAGACATTGGTGGAAGAAGAGTACCTCGACAACCGCCATAAAGCCAATAAAAGACTTCTTATTTCTGCAAATTTTGTCAAGTCCATGGTAAAGACAGGCAAGGCTAGCTTCACCCCAGTCGTAAAGTGGTACCATACTCATATTAGTAAGGGCCCTCAACACCGACAAATGGATAGCGGATTCGGTGCTACCTAAAATGGTCGACCCGAGCAAATATAGAAAAAATCCTTGAGCATATTGTTTGGCTCAGGACAATCTTTGATGAAATGGTCAGGCGACCCGCATCTAAAACACACAGCTGGTCCACCAATTTTTCAACAAACACCCCTATGTATCCTACCGCAATGGACACTTATAGGTGGAGTAGACCTCTTAGCCATTGGAATTGGTGCACTAGCCATAGAAACTGTAGGTCTCGATCTCTACCTCTGATGTGGTACTGACCTAACGGGCTGCCTTTGACTCCTACTGAACCTCTAAAAATGACCTCCTCGGCCTCTCTTTGCAGATGAAGAACCTACCTCAACTGTAGCAGCTGCTGTAATAGCCTGTGCTCTCTTAACACTCCAGGCCGCTGCAACAAGCTGGGAAAGATCCTGATACCGGGAACAAGCAACAATACACATAATAGAGGGCCTCAACCCCTCTTCAAATCTCCTGCACCGGTCTATCTCATCTGAAATAATCCCACCAGCATAATGACTCAACCGGATGAACTCTATCTCATACTCTATCACAGTTCGGTTATCCTGTCTCAGATTAAAAAACTCTATCTTCTTAGCATCCTTATACTCCCTCGGAGTATACTTTTGCTCAAACTCCCATAGAAAATCACCATAAGACAAAGTCAGTGGATCATCCATGGCATGGGGAACTGTCTTCCACCAATCATACGCATCTCTCTGCAGAAGAGATCTAGCATAATCAAATTTCTCTTCAGGAATGGCTTGCAACTGGATAAATGCCCTCTGAACTCTATCCAACCACTGCTCAGCTACAGCAGGATCTGTAGTACCAAAGAAGTCCTCAGCTCTGAATTTCCTTAATTTATCGTACTGCCTCACCGGTACTTGTCGCTGTGGTGGCCATGGCAGCTGCTGCACTGGAGCTTGCCTCAACAAATCTACCATATGCCATAACCAAACCGGCGGAATCTCATCAGCAACGGGTCTCTCTGGCACAAGAGCAGGTGTCTCAATAGTTAATTCAACCCTAGCTCCATCTCTACCCTCAATAGGAGCTACACTCTCAGCACTACCTTCTACAGACTGACGTGACTAAGACGCCATCACTACCTATATCTATAAACACAACAGAAAGTACCTCATCAAAGATCAGAAACTACTAGTGCCAATACATGTATCTTATCTAAAAATCATATTTTAAAATCAAAATTTTCTTTTTCTTACAATTCACCTAGGTTGAGAACCTCAAACCTAGGCGCTGATACCAAAACAGATGTAACACCCCTATACACCATATACGCACACCGCATACACCCACAACACATGCTATATACATATACCGGATAAAGGAGTGTCACGGTTCATTTTAAACAAACCAAACTGTAATCTTTAACATATAAGAATCATAAGTCAGTCCGAGTAAACTTAAAACATTTAACTCATATTATAAATAGTAACATATAAAACATTCCTTCATTAAAATACATATATAAATATAACATTAGTACCCAAAAGCTTATCTAAAACAGTCTATTCAAAACATTTGTTAATTAAGCAGCGAAAAATACATATGTTTACATCAAAATCAATAAGTACAAAAATATGAAGTTTATACATGCTGGCAGTTCGTCTCTGATCTTGATGTCCACAACTACCTCTAATCTCAAGCCTAGACTCGACTCGGTCTAGATGAGCTCTCCGACACAACCGAATCTACCCTGTCACCTGCGCGATGAACCACAATCGCGCTAAGCAGAAAGCTTAGTGGTACAAACTTTGATTCAATAAAGATCAATGCGATGCTCACGCACAATATATATATATGAATATATCAACTCATAGCATTATATCTCAACATATTAATCACTTGCATCACATTTCATAATTCACATTAAAGCAAGGACAAGCATGGGCAACTAATATGCTATTCAAAGTTCAGAGTTACTGCTTTGGTCCATAATCATATTTATCAAGCCCGTAGTATATATATATATATCCATGGATAATGTAACAGACCCAGTCTCTTGGACCTCAACCCAGCCAGGCCCTAGGTCCCCAGTATCTTGGTCCTCAACCCGGCTAGACTGTTACAATTTTTGAGGCTTACGACCTGGTCTTTTCACCTCAAAAACATCATATTTCACATTTTTCAGCTGGGCTCGACTTACGACCCGGTCTTTTCACATGCCCAGCGATTCATAGGCATGCCGCCAAACCCAGAACTCTGAAAATTGAATAACATACTAGGCACACAATTCTTTCATTTATCTCATTATCAATCTCTTTCACAACTCATTTCTCATTCTCAAACTAGGCTCATTTCCCTAATATATCATCTTTTCTCAATTTTTCTCATTCTTCTATTTCATCTCAATATCGATTGGTTACATTATGTTTTCACATCTCATATCACATATTTCCACATTTCTTTTCATATACAATACTTTACTCAATTGCATTGATACATCAATAAAATTGACATTATGCATATCACAACATATAACTCATTTATCAACAATGTATCAAGTAACTTAACACATTTCTAACTAAATGTGTTAAGTCCCAATGTCATATAAATGTATGCAATCAATCAAAGTTTATACTTACCTCTAAGAGCAACAACACCACTCTATCAACTCCTCTTCCAAGATAACTCTCAACACTTGAATAAAGGTAGCTCAACTCTCTTCAAAACCTAATCCAAAGGTGATCATACACTCTCACTTAAAGATACACAAGAAGAAAATAAGAAAGAGAACTATCTAGGGCAAACTCTACACTTGACACGCTCAACAACATGTGTGTGTCCCTGACCGTGCCCTAAACCTACAACACAGAAGCTTTGACACGCTCAGTGACATGGGCGTGTCACTGGCCTTGTCAATCCTCCAACAACACAATAGTTATGACATGCTCAGTGACATGGGCGTGTCACTGGACATGTCAATCCTCCTCCAACATAAAAGCTATGGCACGCTCAGTGACATGGGCGTGCCACTACTCATGTCACCAACCCAAAAAATAGAACCAATGACACACCCTAAGACATGGCCGTGCTCCTGGGTGTGTCAGGCCAAAAACCCTGAAATCGACACCAACAAAGCCACAACCAACAATCATCTTCCAATAGCCATATCAACAACACATAACTCAACCAAAACCATCAACAACTCAAAAATACTTGAGTAAACCTTAAAACAACTCAATTACAAACATCAAACACAAACACCACCATATTCACAACTCAAAAATCACACAATCCACACACTTGCCTCTTTCACCAAACTCATCCCTTTTCTCTCTTCAATCCAACCACAAAATCAAAGTTAACAAAACAACACAACCCTCAAATATACCAAAACAACCATCCAACAAACCCAAGAACACAAACTCAAAAGAAAACCAAGAAACAAGTTGGAAACTTACCAAAAGTGAAGAAAATCCTTAAAACTCCAACTTGATCTCTTGAAAACCTTCAATCTTTTGAGCTTGGAAGCAACAAAATCTCTTTTCCTTTGGTTGCTGAGGGTGGCCGGCCAAAGAGATGAAAAGAAGAAGATGAAGATGAACGAAGAAGAAGAAAGAAAGAAAGAAAGAAAGAGAGAAAGAAAGTCAACCACTTAACAACTACTTTCTCCTCAAAACACTCTCAACCAAGAAATAAAACAATATAATAATCACCCACTAACTTTATCTTCCACTAACATTAAACAAATCCATTTAATTAATCAAAATATCTCTTTTGACTTATAAAACCCATTGACTTGTATATATTGTTTTTATCTCCATATACATAACATATACACTTTAAATTATTTAATCCAATACAACAATTAACACTCCAAAATTTTAGGGTATAGTTTGGGATATTACACATTTAGGCACAATGCCCCAAATATTTCATTTATATCATTATAGCCATCAACAATGGCTTCACATTTCATCATTAGGGTATACATAACAAATTACATTGTTCATATATTTTGAATCCTCAACATATATTTCACATAGTTCACATAATGCAAAACATAGCACCATTCTCTTTTATCAACAATATAATAGGTAAACTAACACATTTTCCAACCAAATGTGTTAAGTCCCAAAGTCATGTAAATGTATGCAATCATGTAAGGTTTGTACTTACCTCAAGAGCTACAAACACCAATCTAACAACCTCCTCTTCCAAGAATCCTTCAACACTTGGATTAGGGCAACTCAAATCTCTTCAAAACCTAATCCAAAGGTAATTAGGGAAAACTCAATACATGACACGCTCAACAACACGGGCGTGTTCATGGACGTGCCCTAAAACAACAACATAGAATCTTTGACATGCTTAGTGACATGGGCGTGTCACTGCACGTGTCAATCCTCCTCCAGCACAGAAGCTATGACACTCTCAGTGACATGGGTGTGTCACTGGACGTGTAAATACTACTACAACACAGAAGTTGTGACATGCTCAGTGACATGGGCGTGTCACTGCTTGTGTCACCCATACTGAAAACAGAACCAACGAAACGCCCAAATACATGGCCGTGTTACTTGGTGCGTCAGGCCAAAAACCTTAAATCGACACCAAAAACACCACATCCAACAAACATCTTTCTTTTACCCTTTTCCACTCCAAACAAACTTAACCAAAACCATCAATATACCATAATAAACTTGCATAACATCAAAACAACTCAATTATAAACATCAAACACAAACACAACCATATTCACAACTCAAAGTCACAACACCCACAACTCTTGTCTCTTTCACCAAACTCAACCCTTTCTCTTCAATCCAACCCCAAAAATCAAAGTTAATAAGACCAAAGACTTCAAACATACCAAATCAACCAAAAACACATCTACAACAACGATTCACCAAACTCAAATACATAAACTCCAAAAGAACACAAAGAAACAAGTTGGAAACTTACCAAAAATAAAGAAAATCCTTAAAACTCCAGCTTGATCTCTAGAAATCCTTCAATTGCTTGAGTTAGGAATCAACAAAATCTCTTCCTTGATGAAGATGGCGGTGGTGGCCGGCTATCAAAAGAGAAGGAAAAAAAAACATGAAAGTCAACCACACCCTCTTCTCTTTTAACCAAACCTCTTTCCTCAAATCACTCTCAACCAAGTAAATTAATTATTATAATAATATAATAAACAAAATATCATCTTCCATTAATAATGTTTAATATTAATTAATTTAAATATCCTTTGACCCCATATCAACTTGTGGACTTGTATATGTTGTATATATCCATATATATTCAACATATACACACTCCTTCTTTTATCTTCTCACTCAATCAAATATACACTTAATATCATTTAATTCCATTTCAACAATAAACATTCCAAAATTTTAGGGTATCAGTTGGGATATTACAATTCTCCCCCTCTATAAATAAAATTTTTCCTCAAAATTACCTGATCTCAAGTCTGAAACAGCTGGGGATACTGGTCTTGCATCACTTGCTCACTCTCCCAAGTTGCTTCTTCCTTTGCATGATTCTTCCAAAGAACCTTCACAAGTGGAACTTTCTTATTTCTCAACTCTTTCACTTCATATGCCAAAATAGCCACTGGTTTTTTTTCAAAAGTCAGATCCGGACTTACCTCAATAGATTCCACGGAAAAAACATGAGATGGGTCTGACCTGTACCTTCGCAGCATAGAGACATGGAAGAAATTGTGAATTTGATCCAATTCAGGCGGCAAAGCGAGTTGATAAGCAACTGGTCCAACTCTTTCCATTGCTTCATAAGGTCCAATGAAATGTGGACTCAACTTTCCTTTGCGACCAAATCTTAAAATTCTCTTCCAAGGAGACACTTTCAAGAATTCTTTATCTCCTACATTGAACTCTATGTCTCTCCTCTTCAAATCTAAATAAGATTTCTATCGGTCTGAAGCTGCTTTCAATCGATCCCGAATTATCTTCACTTTCTCTTCTGTTTCTTTAATCAAATCGGGACCAACCAACTTACCTTCTCTAACCTCATCCCAACATAGAGGCGTCCTATATCTTCTACCATACAATGCCTCATAAGGTGCCATTTTAATACTGGACTGATGACTGTTGTTATGGGCAAATTCAATCAGTGGTAAGAATCTGTCCCAACTCCCAGAAAAATCAATGATACAGCTTCTCAACATGTCCTCCAAAATTGGTATCACTCTCTCTGACTGCCCATCAGTCTGAGAAAAAAAAGTAGTGCTAAAATGCAACCGAGAACCCAAAGCATCATGTAAACTCTTCCAAAACCTCAAAGTAAACCGGGGATCTTGATTAGATACCAAAGAAATTGGGACTCCATGTAATTTCACTATCTCACCAATATACAGCTCAACCAATTTCTCAAGAGAATGGTCCGTCCGAACTGGAAGGAAATGATCTGTCTTCGTCAACCGATCAACAATCACCCAGATGGAATCATGCTTCTTCTGAGTCAATGGCAAACCAGTCACAAAATCCATTGTCACTCGCTCCCATTTCCATTCAGGCACTGATAAAGGTTGGAGCAACACCGAACGAACTTGGTGCTCGGCCTTCACTCTCTAACAAGTGAGACATTTGGATACAAACTCCGCTATATCCCTCTTCATACCAGACCACCAATAATGTTGCTTCAAATCATGATACATCTTAGTACTCCCAGGGTGCATAGAAAAAGCCGACTGATGTGCTTCCTCCAAAATAATCTTTTTCAAACTTGCATCAAGAACACACAATCTATCTTTGAACCATAAACTGCCATCACCTCTCACATGGAAATCTCGGCTCTTACCCTTCTAGCAATATTAAACAATATTATGGATTTTCTCATCTGCCAACTGAGACTCTCTAATATGATCCAACAACACCGGTCTCAATTGCAATTGAGCTAACAAAGCACCATCATCACATGATTCAAAACTAGCATGCAATGCTCTCAACTCAACAAGCAACAAGAGCGAATAAGCAGTCAAACCTGCCAAAGACTTCCGACTCAAGGCATCGGCAACTACATTTGCCTTACCAGAATGATAATCTATCAAACAGTCATAGCCTTTAATCAATTCCAACCACCATCTCTGCCGAAGATTCAGCTCTCTCTGAAACCCTAACTATTTCAAACTCTTGTGATCTGTATAGATGAAACACTTCTCCCCATAAAGATAATGTCGCCAAATCTTCAAAGAAAAAACTATGGCTGCCAATTCCAAATCATGCGTCGGATAATTCAACTCATGTGGCTTCAACTGTCGAGAAACATAAGCTATGACTCTACCCTCCTGCATCAAAACACAACCTAAACCATTATGTGAAGCATCACTGTAAATCACATATGGTTTATCTTCCACAGGCAAAGTAAGAACAGGAGCTTGAGTCAACATCTCTTTTAACTACTCAAAGCTTGCTTGACACCGATCTGTCCACACGAATCTAACTCCCTTCTGAAGTAATCTGGTGAGTGGAGTAGCTATCAAAGAAAAACCCTTCACAAACTGTTGATAATAGCCTGCCAAACGCAGAAAACTTCTAACCTCAGTCACTGTTTTCGGTGGACTCCAATCCAAAATAGCTTCAACTTTACTCGGATCAACTCTAATACCATCTGCTGAAACTACATGACCAAGAAAAGTTACTTGATCAAGCCAAAACTCACATTTACACAGCTTAGCATACAACTGCTTCTCTCTCAAGATCTGCAATACAATCTGTAAATGCTTATCATGATCCTCCTCATTTTGAGAATACACCAAAATATCATCGATAAAGACCACCACAAACTGATCTAGATAGGGTCTAAACACCCTATTCATCAAATCCATAAAAGCTACTGGTGCATTCATCAACCCAAAAGGCATCACCAAAAACTCATAATTCCCATACCTTGGGCGAAAAGCTGTCTTAGATACATCTTCAGCTCTGACTCTCAACTGATGGTACCCTAATCTCATATTAATCTTAGAAAATACTGCTGCTCCCTTCAATTGATCAAAGAGATCATCTATCCTAGGCAAAGGATACTTATTCTTGATAGTCACCTTATTCAACTACCGATAATCAATGCACAGTCTTAAGGTACCATCCTTCTTTACAAACAAAATAGGTGCTCCCCACGGAGACACACTAGGGCAAATAAATACTTTATCCAACAACTCCTGCAACTGCACCTTCAATTCTCTCAACTCAGCAGGTGCCATTCGATAGGGAGTAATAGAGATGGGAGTAGTATCAGGCAACACATCGATACCAAACTCAACCTCTCTCTCAGGGGGTATCTCTGGCAACTCTTCAGGAAAAACATCTACAAATTTAGCAATTGT
Organism: Garcia nutans; assembly: GCA_947685225.1. Classification (NCBI taxonomy): domain Eukaryota; kingdom Viridiplantae; phylum Streptophyta; class Magnoliopsida; order Malpighiales; family Euphorbiaceae; genus Garcia; species Garcia nutans. The sequence continues at coordinate 36,071,477 of CANTUV010000059.1, forward strand.
GGGTATACTGTCAAGCTGAGAACCCACTACTCTGGTATCTATCACATGAGCAAGATAAGCATCACACTCTTTTCAAATCAACCTCCTAGCCACAACAGCTGAAACAAACATAGATGCAAGTTGTTGTTCACTAGATACCAACACACTTCTACCATCACCGGTTCTCAGGGTAACACACTTATTATGACAGTCTACCACAGCTCCATGCTTAGACAACCAATCCATGTGCAAAATCAAATCATACTCCTTAAAAGGCATTTCAATCAAATCACCCAAGAACTCCTCATCCTGCACCACAACTGAACTATCTCAGTGCACCTTGCTAACTATCACACTATGCCCTAAAGGATTTGTCACCAAGACATCAAATCCTAGGCACTCAGAATGCAATTCAGTCATAGGCAAAATAGATGCAACTATGTATGAATGAGTAGATCTTGGATCATTTAGAGTAAGAACTGAAATGCCAAATAAAGAGAATGTACCCACAATGATGGTTGAAGCATCCAGCTGCCTCTGCATCAAATACACTCGCTGAGATGACCCAGCCTCATCAGGCCTACTTCCTCCGAATGTAAAACCTCCTCTTTGACTAATCCCGAGTTGACCACCTCTACTAAAACCTTTGCTCCCTCGACCTCCTTTAACACTGGGTCGAGAAGCTGCAGTATCAGTCTGTCTATCTTTCGGTAGCTCAGGGCAATCTTTAATGAAATGATCTAGTGACCCACATCTAAAACATACTCCTGGTCCACCTGTCTTCCAGCAAGCATCCCCATGTGCCTTACCACAATGGACACATGTAGGTGGGATAGACCTATGAACCACTGGAGTCAGAGCACTAGCTACAAAAATTGTAGGTCTCGATCTTTGCCTCTGATACTGAACTGACCTACCAGACTGCCCCTGGCTCCTATTGACCCTAGAAAAATAGCTTCCTCTACCTCTCTTCATAGATGAAGACCCTGCCTCACTCAAAGGTCTCCTAGCTCTAGTCTCCTCATCAGTAGCAGCTGCTGCAATACTCTATGCTCTCTCAACACTCCTGGTAACTGCAACCAACTGAGAAAAATCTTGGTACCGAGAACCAGCAGCAATACACATAATAGAGGGTCTCAACCCCTCCTCAAATCTCCTGCACCGGTCTATCTCATATGAAATAATCCCACCAGAATAATGACTCAACCGAATAAACTCAATCTCATACTCTGTCACTGTCCGATTATCTGGTCTCAGATTCAGAAATTCCATCTTCTTGTCATCCTTAAACTCCCTCGGAGTATACTTCTGCTCAAACTCCCACAGAAAATCACCATAAGTCAGGGTTGGCGGATCATCCGTCGCATGTGGAACAATCTTACACCAGTCATAAGCATCTCTCTGCAGAAGGGATCTAGCATAATCAAATTTTTCTTCAGGAGTAGCTTGCAACTATATGAATACCCTCTGAACTCTATCCAACAACTGCTTTGCTACTGCAAGATCTGTAGTACCAAAGAAGTCCTCAGCTATGAACTTCCTAAATTTATCATACTACCTCACCGGTACTTGCGGCTGTGGTTGCGGTGGCGGCTGCTACACTGGAGCCTGCCTCAATAACTCTACCATATGTCATAACCAAACCGGCGGAATCTCATCAGCTGCTGGTCTCTCTGGCACAGGAGCAGGTGCCTCACCAACTATCTCAACCTCCATCTCTACCCTCATCAGGAGCTACACTCTCAGCACTACCCTCTATGGACTGATGTGACTGAGACGCCATCACTACCTATATCTGCAAACACAGTAGAAGATTACCTCATCAAAGATCAGAAACTGCCAGTGCCAATGCATGTATCTTATTCAAAAACCATATTTTAAAAACCAAAATTTTCTTTTTCTTACAATTCACCTAGGTTGAGAACCTCAAACCTAGGCTCTGATACCAAAACAATTGTAACACCCCTATACCCCATATACGTACACCACATATACTCCCAATATGCAATATATGCATATCGGATACAAGGATGTCACAGTCTATTAGAAGCAAACCAATCTTTAAAACTTTAACATCAAATCATCGTTATAAATAGTAATAAATAAAACATTCCTTGTTAAAATACATTCACATATTTCTTCATTACCTTAAAAGTTTATCCAAAACATTTGTTTAATAAGCAGCGGAAAATGTAGCGGAATATACATATGTATACATCAAAAACAATATTTACAACAATATAAAGTTTATACATGCTTGGCAGTTTGTCTCTGATCTTGAAGTCCAATAATCAACACTTCACAAGGGATCACAAACCTAGACTCAATTCCGTCTAGCTGAACTCTCCGGTTCAACCGGATCTACTCTGTCACCTACATGATAAATCACAATCGCGCTAAGCCAACGGCTTAGTGTTACTAACCATAATAACAATATGATTCAATGTAATGCTAATGTCAAACTTTCAAGAATTAGAAGCAATATACAAAGATATCATATTTCATAACATTAAATCTCATTACATTGTTCAATTGTTCCATTATTCATAATTCACATTAAAGCAAAGACAAGCATGGGCCCAAAAGAAACTAATATGCCATTAAAATTCTAGAGTTACTATTTTGGTCCAATAATCAAATTTATCAAGCTCGTAGGTGAATCATTATCACAATGAGGATTACCTCATATGTAACATCCCAACTAGGCTTCAAGGACTAGTCCCAACCAAGCTTCAAGGGGAGCTTAGCATCAACCCAACTTGGCTTCAAGGACCAAGCCCAACCTAGCTTCAAGGGATTGTTACTTTTAGGCATGCCACCAACAACAAAACTCTAAAAATTAAATAACAGACTAGGCACACAATTCTTTCATACTTTCATTATCAAATCCAATCTCATTTTCTCATGATCATCTAGGCACAATGCCCCAAATATTTCATTTATATCATTATAGCCATCAATAATGGCTTCACATTTCATCATTAGGGTATACATAACAAATTACATTGTTCATATATTTTGAATCCTCAACATATGTTTCACATAGTTCACATAATGCAAAATATAGCACCATTCTCTTATATCAACAATATAATAGGTAACCTAACACATTTTCCAACCAAATGTGTTAAGTCCCAAAGTCATGTAAATGTATGCAATCATGCAAGGTTTGTACTTACCTCAAGAGCTACAAACACCAATCTAACAACCTCCTCTTCCAAGAATCCTTCAACATTTGGATTAGGGCAACTCAAATCTCTTCAAAACCTAATCCAAAGGTGATTATACATACTCACTTAGTGATACACATAAGAAAAATAAGGATAAGAGCTAACTAGGGAAAACTCCACACATGACACGCTCAACAACACAGGCATGTTCATGGACATGCCCTAAACCCATGACACAGAAGCTTTGACACGCTCAGTGACATGGGCATGTCACTGCACGTTTCGATCCTCCTCCAACAAAGAAGCTATGACACGCTCAGTGACATGGGCGTGTCAGTGGACGTGTCAATACTACTCCAACACAAAAGTAATGACACGCTCAGTGGCATGGGCAAGTCACTACTCGTGTCACCCATACTGAAAATAGAACCAAAGACACGCCCAAAGGCATGGCCGTGTTACTGGGCGTGTCAAGCCAAAAACCTGAAATCAACACCAAAAACACCAAATCCAACAAACATATTTCTTTTACCCTTTTCCACTCCAAACAAACTTAACCAAAATCATCAATATACCATAATAAACTTGCATAACATCAGAACAACTCAATTATAAACATCAAACACAAACACAACCATATTCATAACTCAAAGTCACAACACCCACAACTCTTGTCTCTTTCACCAAACTTAACCCTTTCTCTTCAATCCAAGCCCAAAAATCAAAGTTAATAAGACCAAACACTTCAAACATACCAAATCAACCAAAAACACATCTACAACAACCATTCACCAAACTTAAATACACAAACTCCAAAAGAACACAAAGAAACAAGTTAGAAACTTACCAAAAGTAATGAAAATCCTTAAAACTCCAACTTGATTTCTTGAAAGCCTTCAATTGCTTGAGTTAGGAATCAATAAAATCTCTTCCTTGATGAAGATGGTAGTGGCGGCCGGCTATCAAAAGAGAAGAAAGAAAAAGATGAAAGTCAACGACACCCTCTTCTCTTTTAACCAAACCTCTTTCCTCAGATCACTCTCCACCAAGTAAATTAATTATTATAATAATATAATAATCATCTTCCACTAATAATGTTTAATATTTAATTAATTCAAATATCCTTTGACCCCATATCAACTTGTTGACTTGTATATGTTGTATATATTCCTATATATTCAACATATACACACTCCTTCTTTTATCTTCTCACTTAATCAAATATACACTTAATATCATTTAATTCCATTTCAACAATAAACATTCCAAAATTTTAGGGTATCATTTGGGATATTACAGTGAAACTGGCCTTGCCTGCCTTTACCATGGACTTGACAAAATTTGCAGAAATAAGAAGTCTTTTGTTGGCTTTATGGCGGTTGTCGAGATACTCTTCTTCCACCAATGTCGATTCCATTCTTATTCTTGCATGAATTTGATTTTTATTATTGTTGTAGGCATGGGCATATTAGCACAATCTAGTGAGGGTACCTGGTATTTCCCGAGAGAGAGTCGGGTATCCGAGATTTAATTTTTGGTTGTCAGATCGTGTAGAAGTTCCTGGCTCTCACCAAGTGCATACCCAATGCTTTGTCTTGAGCTGCTTAACCTGGGACAACGTAAAATAGCATTAGTATACTTTAAAATTTATATAAAAGTTCACTTACCTTATGTCTTTTTGTAGGTCAATTTGGCCTGATGGAACACAGAAGAGCAGACAAACTGGACTTCCTCCATGAATGCCGCACTTCCTTTTCAACATACCTGCCAAGTCATTACCGGCCCTGTGTCTAGTGGCTGGTTTCTCGGAGAGAGAGTATATGAGTGGTTTCTTGGTCTCGAGTAGTGAAGGATCCCAATGCATTGCCCAGAATATACTTTAAATATCACATCAATGCCAGAGAATGCATGGTGGTTGGCTGGCACGGTTATGATGTTGAAACCTTTCTCTATCCACCGGGTGCATCTTATACCGAGTTTATTCAAATAGGGCTTTTGAACTTTGATGTATCCCCTGCTGGTGTACGGGAGATTCTTGAGGAAAATGAGGATAGAGATGAAGAGGAGTATCATGGAGAGGGAGGAGAGTTTGTCTCACATCTCGGGGCTAGCACTTTTCAGGTAAAATTTTACTATTTTTCCATTGCAATTGATTCTTTCTTAACTTATTTTAACTTTTTAATGATTGTTGCAGGCTGCTGGCTCATTTGATCATGAGGCTGGACCTTCTTTTACTGCTCCTTCATTTGCTCATTCTAGTCCATCGGATATGCTATCTCATCCATAGGGTATTGATATGAATTACCTGGTAGGTTTTCTTGTTCCATGATAATTTATGCTATATGTATGCATGATTATATATGCTCTTACTCTTTTCCTTTCTAGCTCATAGCGGATGCTTGAAGAACAAAATAAGAAGCTTCAAGAAGAGCTAGTCACTAGTCGTCAACAGGTTTCCCATTTTAAAAATTATAGCATCAACTAGAGCAAAATTTTTGAGACTTCCGGTTTCAGGGGATGAAAGATCCTAGTGCTTCTTCATCTAGAGGGCCCCAAACTGATGACCATGAGATCCTTTTGTCTACTTCTGATGAGGACCGTTACAGATTAGAACTCTAAGGTAATATAGATTCTGGTGCCCCTGCTTCGGGCAAACTTGGGATGGGTGATATGCCTCCTCCTCCAATAGGCGATGATTTTTTCAGAGCTTTATTTGATGATCTACCACCTCCTTCTTAGTGATGTATGAATATTGTATCAATTGAGGAGGAAATATTGTATAATAAGTATAAAAATAATAATTACAATATATAATTTTTATTTTAGTGCAACTTTTTTTTCTTCTTTTTTCTCTCTCTATTTTTTATCATCATTATTGTGCTACAATTTCCCTTTCCACATTCACAGTCACACTAATTAACTAAAACCAAATGCAACATGACAATTAAAGAACTTTCGTCGCCAATTCCCTATCCTCGTGCATCTCGGTCTCATGCTTTTCCTTATCAATTTTGGAATAACACAATCCTCCTATATAAATCACTTTTCATGCCACAATTTCATGCAGTAGCCAGAAAATTTTCTACTTCAACGTAAAAACTCCTTTTAATAATTCTGATTTTCCTTCATTCATCAACAATGACTGAACTCCATTTGAAGAAAATAAAAATTCTATTTAAAAATATGAATGCCATTCATTGGAAACAAATATCTTGGTCAAAAATTGATACTTTGAAGTGTTTTCAAAATGTTAACTTGGACCATTCTTTTTTACATGCCATGGCTTCTTTTTGGAATGTGGATTCTAGGACATTTAAAATTAATGGCTTTGAAATATGTCCCTTGATTGAAGAATTTATGTCCATCCTTGGATATCAATGCAATCAACAAATGACATTACCTATATTGATTTCCAAGACTCAACAGAAGATGCAAATGTTATTTCAACTTTCAAAGCCCAAAGTTCTACAGTTGATGAGAGGTGAGAAAATTCTGCTTGGTCCCTTAATTGACTTTTGCCTTTCTCATTTGGCTCCTACTAAGGCATGGGGATGTATGCTTTGTCTATGCTTGCTTGGCCAATTCTTGCTTGTTTCTTCTAATGGCGATATTGATCCATGAGTATTGGATATCATGGACCAAATGGAAGGAGGCTTGTTGCCAATACCCGTGATTTTAGCCGAGACTTTAGTTGGATTAGACCAATTTAAATCAGGATTATAAAAGAAACTGATCGGGAGTCCATTGTTGCTTTAGGTAATTGCCTAAACTACCCCTTCAGGTTTTCAATTTAGGTTCTTTTTTTATTGCTCTAATTTTTGCCTAGTCTTCCCTTTCGGGTTTTTGGAACTAACGAGCTATCCTAATTTTTGCCTAAGCCGCCCTTGTGGGTTTTCAACTTAGCGGAACTTCTTCTCTCTTTTTTTTATTTAGATTTTTTCTTACAGATTTGGCTTCAGGAGCGTCTCTTCTTGCTCGATACTCTATCTATGAATTTTTCCAGATATCTGCCATGACATCATTCTGCTAGAAATTACTCCATCCTGCTTCATCATATGCTGACTGGGTTGACTGGATCCACTCACGCACTGAAGTCAACATCCGTTGGTTGGTACCTTGGTGGAAGATTTCTCATATCACCATACGGACATACTTGATGTATGTTCCTCTTGCTGCTCTTCATTAAGGTACTTGCTATGATCCTCGCCGGCTTGACCGTCAGTATGGAGCTGAGCCTCGAGGTTCTGAATTCACTCCCGATTTAGACATGCCTTGTCTAACTGAAGCCTACTTGGATCGGCCGAAGCAAAGCTGGTCTGCACGTAATAATAAGAGATGTTTCTTTTCCTTTTATAATTCATCATCACCTTTTGCTATTGTGTTTATTCATTTCATCCATATCTGGTCAAATACTTATAACAGTACACATAAAACAATTTTAATATTAATTATGTTTCATTAAATTTGGGAACAACTAGACATAAAGCCAGCATACACAAGATCACTTCTATTGCCAACTAGCCCTTTCGGGTTTTCTAATTAACGATTTTCTCTCATTTAGCCCTAATTGTTGCCTAGCCTACCCTTTTGGGTTTTCAGAACTAGCGGACTGCTCTAACTTTTGCCTAGGCCGCCCTTTTTGGGTTTTCAACCTAGCGAGCTCTTTTTCTTTTTCTTTTTTCTTTTTTATTTTTTTATACATAAAACCTCTTCAACCTGTCAATGTTCACTGGTTCACTAAACTCGTTCCTGTCCATGTCTAATAACTTCACTGCACCCTTATTCATGACTTGTTTCATGACATATGGCCCTTCCCAGCAAGGCCTAAACTTCCCTCTTGGATCAGATACATTAGGCTTACATTGTTTCAACACAAAATCCCTAAATCTGAGTTTTTTATCTTAACCCTTCTATTGTAGGCCCAAGCTATCTTCCTTTGATACAATTGATGATGATACAATGCTTTTAATCTTCTCTCCTCTAATAAAGCTAACTGTGTGTACCTGCTCACTACCCATTCCATTTCAGGCAGTTCTGCTTCCAAGACCATTCTCAACAACTTGATCTCAATTTTAATTGGCAACACTGCTTCCATCCTGTAAACCAAAGAGAATGGTGTCATTCCAGTCGGTGTGCACACGCTTGTTCTATATCCCCACAAAGCAAAAGGAAGCATCTCTGACTAATACCTGTATGTCTTGGTCATCTTGGACAGAATTTGCTTAATTGTCTTGTTTGTTGCTTCTACCACACCATTAGCCTTTGGTCTATAAGAAGAGGATCGGTGTTGATGGATGTGGTACTTCAAGAATAAGTCCTTAACTGCTCCTCAAACTGTACCCCATTGTCTGATATCACACTGTGTGAGACCCCATACCTGCAGATGAGGTTCTTTTTAATAAATCTAGCCATTTGACTTGCCCCCAGTTTGTTGAAGGATTCAGCTTTGACCCATTTCAAAAAATAATCTACCGCTACTACAATGAAACGGTGACCGTTTGAGGCTGTTGGATGTATCTCTCCTATAATGTTGATACCCTAAATGGCAAAGGGCCAGGGTGAAGACCTAGAATGCAATTCTTAAGGAGGCATGTGATTCAAGTTACCATACATCTGATATTGTTGGCATTTCTTTACGAACTCAATACAATTTGTGTCCATGGTCAACTAGTAGTAACCTTGTCGAACTATCTTCTTAATTAGGGCCAAACCACTCATGTGCGGACTGCAACTTCCCGCATGTATTTCTAACATGATATGCTCCACTTCAGGCTTCCTCAAGCATCGCAAATGCACCCCATCAGGCCATCTTTGATATAACTCTCCATGAAAGGTGATGTATTGTAGGGACCATCGCCTTTTGGCTCTTCTTTCTTTCTTTGTTGCCCCGGTATTCCCTTTCCTCCAAAAATCATCTTATAGTATCATACCACACATCATGGTCTATATCAGTTTCCATGATTGTCTCATATTCAAAGCAAGGAGTTGATGAACTAGTCAAAATCAGAGGCTTAAGGAATAAGCTGACAGGATTTTCCCATACCGAAGCCAATGTGGCTAGGGCATCAGCCATCTGGGTTTCTTCTCTTAATAGGTGTATAAACTTGCACTCCTTAAAGTTCTTCTTCATCATGGTCAAGTAAAGGTGGTATGGTTTTAATTTCTCTTCTTTCAACTCCCACTCTCCATTTACTTGGGATACTACTAGCAATGAATCGCCAAAAACTTCCACCTTATCCACCTTCATAATCAGTAGGGTTTCCAAACCAAAGATACATGCTTCGTACTCCACCATATTTTTGGTTGCCCAAAATTTTAACTTTTTGGCTAAAGGGATAAGTTCCCCTTTGGGCGATTCTAGTATGACTTCCAAACCTGCTCCTTTCCACCCTTGTACTTCAATTGCCTCCAAATGTTCATCCTGAAATTCCAAGACTACCTCTTCACTGTCCGGTAATGGTTGTTGGGCCAGGAATTATGCCACTGCTCTTCCTTTGATTATTTTTCTAGTTGCATACTCAATCTAAATTTCTTCCAATATTATCAACCATCGACCATACTTCCCAATCAAAGAGGGTGTCTCCCTTAAGTACTTCATTGGATCCAACCTGGAAATTGTTTGCACACTATAAGATTGAAAGTAATGCCGCAACTTCTTAGAAGACCAAACCACCGCTATACAGGTCTTTTCAATGATACTACACTTAATTTCATGAGGTAGGAGCTTTCTACTCAAATAGTAAACTGCATGCTCAATCCCTAACTCATTTCCTTGGGCTAGCATGGCTCCTATTGACTCTTTTTCTACTGCTTGGGCTTTCCTTGGAGTGGTCTCATGTCTGGAGCTTTGACAAAGATTTTTTCAAGTGGCAGAAAGCTCATCTTCTCATTCTTCTTTGGCTGGGCATCTTTGTTGGCTTCAACATATCCCAACCCCTTCTTAGAAGTTTGAGTTTTAAAATCTGAAAGCTTTGTCAAACCGGCCTTGCCCTTTCCAAGACTCGCTCCGGGAAGGTAGTTCATGCTCTACATCATGTTCAAGACCTTAGAGTCCACTACTTCATCATCAGAAATTGTAGCTATTTGGAAGCCATTGAGAGACCTCTCAATCATTAGAGCATTAACAACCTCATTATCTTCAGCCTCGATGACCACTGTCTCATCTCTGTTAGGGAACTTGATCTTTTGATGAAGGGAGGAAGGAACTCCACCAAGAGGATGAAACCATGGTTGTCCCAAGAGTAAGGCAAAGGTAACAGGTATGTCCAAAACAACAAATTCAACAATAGATTCAATTGGACCAACCTTGACAGCAGCTTTGAAAGTTCCTTCAGCATGTCTCTTAGTGTTGTCAAAAGCCCGAATGGTTACCTCGGTCGGGTTTAGATCCCTTGTTGACATGGCTAGTTTTGGCAATATTTTAAGTGGGCAAACATTTATGGCGGACCCATCATCAACCATTAAACATGGAGTCCTTTTCCCTTTAATTTCTATTTTGATAAAGAGAGGGCGGATGTGATCTCTCCCCTCTTTCGGTAAATCCGCATGTAATATCCCAATGTATGCCCTAGAAGTTTGGATATAATTGTTGTTGTTTGAATTAAGTGTATATGTTATGTTGAAAAAAAAAGAAATTGAAAGAGAATGTATATGTGTTGTTTGAATGGGAAGTATTATGTATAAGGAAATGTATATGTTGTTTATATGGTGATATATATAATATATATATGTTGGTCAAAATGGAGAGTCAAGGGATGAAGATATTTATTTGGTTATTGGTGAAATGACTAAAAAGGGCAAGTGTTTTAAAAAGAAACAAAATAATTTGTAGAAGGGTGTTTTGGTAATTGCTTTAATTGAAACACTTGGTGGAGATTAAAAGAAGAGTTGACTTTGTTTTTTGTGGTTCATTTCTTCTTTCTTCTTTGTGTGGCCGGCTTCTCCATAGACAAAGGAAAGCAAGGGACAAAGAGAAGATCTTGATGTGTTAAGTTCAAAGTGAAGGAAGATTCAAGTGATCAAGTTATTGATTCAAGAAGTTTTGTTACTTTGGTAAGTCCTCTTTTGATTTCTTTGTTTATTTGAAGTTTTGATTGAGTTGGATAGATGATTTAAGAGTGTGTTGGTTGATTTGATGTGTTTAAGGGTGTTTGATTGTCTTGATCATGGATTTTAAGAATGAATTGAAGAAAGAAGTAAGTTGGTTGGAAAAGATGGTATTGTTTGTGTGGTTAGGGTTTGAGATGATTTTGTGTTTTGTGTTTGATATGTGTTTTGGTTTGTTTTGGGGTTGTTGCAAGTTTGAGATAGGTTGTTGGGTATGTTTTGTGAAGATTGGTTGAAGTGAATGTTAGTGGATAGAAGTGTGTTGTTGAGTGTTTGGTTGGTTTGGCCGGATTCTGAGTTTTTGGTCGGACACGCCCATGAGCACGTCCAGATTTTTAGGCGTGTCAATTGTGTTGGAGGCAGTAGGTTTGACACGACCAGTAACACGCCCGTGTTATTGAGCGTGTCATAGCTACTGTGAGAATGGAGAATTTACACGGTCAGGAGCACGTTCAGGTTGTTGGACGTGTTGATGTATTTGTGTGAGGCAGTATGTATTGCACGCCCAGTGACACGCCCGTGGTGTTGAGCGTGTAAAGGCTTCTGTGTTGTGGAGTTAAGACACGGTCATGGACACGCCCGTGTGGGTGAACGTGTCAAGTTTAGGGTTTGCCCTAGTTCACTCTTAAATTGTTTATTTCTTGTGTATCCCTAAGTAAGTATATGTTATTATTTTTGGATTAGGGTTTGAAGAGAGGGATTGATCATTGATCTAAGTGAAAGGATCTTGGACAAGGAAGTGTTAAGAGTTGTATAAATTGTTATTGAGGTAAGTACAAACATGTCATTGTTGCATATATTCATTGGATGATATGGTTGACTCATATGAATAATGTTTTTTGTTATGTTTATATCCATGATGCCATATGCATAATGTAAATTGAGATAATTGAGGCATGTATGTCTATGTGATAATGTTTAATGTATTTGGCTATGTATACTTGAAAAATAAAATGTGATAATGTGAAGCGAAACATGATGAGATATGAGGCCATTGTAATTGTCTAATATGATTTTAATGAGATATGAAGCCATTGTATTTGGCTATGATGATGAGAATTGAGAATGGAAATGATAATGAAATAATAAATGAGCTGTGTGGCTAATGTGTTATTCCATTTTCAGAGTTTGTTGTTGGTGGCATGCCTAATATGAGTAACAATCTCTTGAAGTTAGGTTGGACTTGGTCCTTGAAGCCTAATTGAGATGTTACCACCCTTGAAGCTAGGTTGGATTGGTTCTTGAAGCCAAGTTGGGTTGAAGCTTAGCATGCTTTGCTCCCCTTGAAGCTTGGTTGAACCTAATCCTTGAAGCCTAGTTGGGTTTATGATAATGATGAATGTGAAAACAAAACCAAAGCATTAACTCTAAAAATTGAATAGCATATTAGTGTGTTTTGGGCCCATGTGTGTCTTTGTTTAAATGTGATTTATTAAGATGAATTGATTGAATAATGAGATATAGAAGAACTTGTGAAATGTGATATGCTTATATGATCATGAATGGTGTAATGTAAAGGTATGATGTTGTCTCTATTATTAAGATGTGTGACATTGCATTGCATTTAAAGCATGAGAATAGCATGTTTTGTATTACTAAGCCGTTGGCTTAGCACGATAGTGTTAATCGCGCAGGTGATCAGGTTGAACCTGAGAGCTCTTCGAGACCGAGTGAGAGTAGACATTGAAGAGATTACTTTGGAACTTAAAGATCAGAGAAGAACTGCCAATCATGTATAACTTATTTATATTTTGTAAACTATTGTTTATAATGTAAATATGAATTTAAATGCTTTTATATATGTAACAAATCTTTAAATTCCGCTGCGTATTAAGTAAATATGTTTATATCTATTTGTTTTTATATTACAAGTTAATTACTTATTTTCTATAAATGTGTAATGATAAAGATTATGTTGTCTTTATAAATAATTTGAATGTTAAAGAAAATCGTAGCGTCCCCATGTTCAGTGCATGGATATTACATTGTGGTAATTGTAATGTACATGTACCGGATGTGGGGGTGTTACACCGCATCTGAGAAAGATACCGCTCCCATATTAACTTCGCTCTTCTCTTGAATATCTTCACATTTCATTACTCCCTCAATTTTTATGAAGTTGATCAGCTCCACCGGTGTTATAGAGGTGGAAATTGGCATGCTGGCCAAGCCTTGGCCATAGTTTCTCGGTGCTTTTTAGAAGTAGCCAATAAATCCCAAATGCTAACACTTGCTTAGGTTCTTTTCAATTGCTTGAGAACAGTATCATGTTCCTCTTCTTTATTCCCTACTTCAACTTCCTTTCCTTTATTAACTTCTACCTCCTTAGGCGGTGACCTTGCATAAGGCTTACTGGATCTAGTGTTCATTACTTCATCTTCCTCGGGCTCATACCACATCCATTCCTCCTTTTTGGGTACAAGATAGTCATCACTATCGGTTGAATCCCAAAACCCATTCACAACACAAATTGCTACTTCTTTACCCACCATAGCTTGTTTAATTTCGCTAAATACCTCTTCTTCTTTGGTTGGTTTGCCACCCACATCTTGAAAAGAAGACATGACAAAACTTTCATGCAAACCTCCTCCAATCTTGAAGGTTGCCGGTGGTGGTACTCTATTGAACCTTGGTAATGGATTGTCTTTGGTGTTTGACTTGTTGGGCTCGGGTAGCTTCCCACTATCAATCGAATTTTGGATCTCATGCCTCAACCTCACACATCTATCCATGTCATGCCCTTGCATTTGATGAAATTGACAAAATGCTTTAGTGTCAAAATTAGGTGGAAGAGGGTTAGGCAAAGGACGAGGATTTAAGGGTTGTAACAATCCCTTCATTTGAAGCTTATTAAGAACCCAAGACATCGGTTTCCCCAATTCTGAAAACTATCTTCTTGTTCCTTGGTTAGTAGCATTAATAGCAACTGCCTTTTGCATGCCTTGGCTACTAGACTGATAGTTTCCTTTCTCGTTCCTTCTTCTTGAAAAATGGTTCTTCTCTCTTTCCCATTCTTCAATTTGCAGACCAGCTTGGTGGAAATCTTTGAAATCACGGATGAGCATATGAGACATCCTTTCATGAAGACTAGGCAACACCCCTCTCACAATCATTCTTATTTGATCAGATTCATCAGGCCTCTTCTTGAGCAAAGCGGCCTTATTTCTCCATCTTTTTACATAATCCACAAAATTTTCATTTGGCCTTTGTCTAATGGACTCAACTTCCATTAAAGTAACTTCCATCTCAATGTTGTATCCATATTGTTGGATGAAGGCCTTGTATAGTAGATCCCAACTCTTTTGTGTTCCTTCTTCTAAGGTATTGAACCAATTTGTGATAATAGGATCCGATGATAGCATAAAGTACCTTAGAGTTTGAGCCTTAGTAGCTCGGGCAGACTGCATAGCAGTGATATACTGCTTCACATGTAGGTGAGGATTTTAGATTTCATCAAACTTTGCAAAAGATGGCATCTTGAATTTGTATGGCACTTCTTCATCTAGCTCAAATAATTTGTCAACTTCGGACATTTCTTCGGTTTTCAGCTTCTTCTCAAATTTCTTTTCTAAATCCATAATCATCTTTTCAACATCAGAAGTCTCAGTTTTCTCCATAGTTGATCTTTCAACAATCTTTGGTTCTTTCTTCTTGTCTTGAAGATCTTGGAAGTATTGAGCCCAATCATCATCATCATCAATGATCACCTTATCATCATCAAAAACCACTTCACCAACTTTAGCCTTCCCTTTGTCCTTTGGCTTCTTAGTGCTAGCAGATGCTTTGACATGATTTCCTAAAATTGCAGCCAATTGGTTCTTTATGGTCTCAGCCATGGCCTCTTTTATTTCTTCTATCTTGGCATTGAGGGTGTCATCCACCATTCTTTGAATTTGTTCGGGCTCCATTGCTTGTGGTGAGCAAGTGATTGAGTTGCTACTAGATTCTTCATCTCTGGCGTAGGTCAAATTGTCATAAGCTTTTGAACTGTCGTAATCTAGGTCTGTGAGCCAGAGAGGATCAATGATATGAGATGCAAATGTATGCATGTATGCTTGTATGCACAAACAATCAACAAAAAAAGATAATTA
The DNA here is from genome assembly GCA_947685225.1 of Garcia nutans. NCBI lineage: Eukaryota > Viridiplantae > Streptophyta > Magnoliopsida > Malpighiales > Euphorbiaceae > Garcia > Garcia nutans. The sequence continues at coordinate 36,086,823 of CANTUV010000059.1, forward strand.
GGACGTTCCTTCCGACCTTATAACATCCACGCACGAATGACGAGTCTCTTTTCCTAGGTAATATGGTTAGCAAAATACCAACATGTGGTATCTTATTTTTGAATAATTCCCTCGGACGTTTCAACCAATAGGTATATTTTCAAAAATGGAAATCAGTTCATGATAATTTCCATTAATTAGGCTTTAATCCATTCAACCAACTAAAGTAGTTTTTATGCTATATTGGATTAAAACTAAATTAAGAGGTTTATTATAAATAGATTTCTCACTTGAAAAAGTAACTAGCGGTTCATGCCAAAAACAAGCCCATGGTTAATTATTCTTAGTATAAACTAGGCTCACAATTGATTTTTGGTATTTCGTAATTGACCTAAATAATTTGCAAGCTCTTTGTAAGAAAAGGTTGGATGAAAATAATTTTTCTTCTAAGCCCATTGTAAAAAGATTTTAGAAAAAAAATGGATTTTGGGCTTTGTATTTGAATCATGAGCAAATGAATTTTATATTTATTTTTAGAAAAGTTTTATGTCCAAAGACCATTTTGAAAAGTTTTGAAAATAACTTTGGTCTTTTGGATTCTAAAGAAAAATTTATTTTGAGCTTACAATATACTTAGGTCATATTAGAAAAAAAAAAGAACAAACTAAATAAGCCATGATTTAAGCCAAGATAAATTAACCATAGTCAAACAACAAGCATTTGAGGTAGAACCTAAGAAAAGTAACTAGGCCAATTACAAGAGCTTTAGTCTTTAGGTAAAAAGGCTTAGGTTCCCATAGCAAGTATATACCAAATGGTACGGGGATATGAGTGGTTATGCCATGCTCGATCTCCATACCTTGAGTGAAAGTATGGTATCCCTTACATAACACAACACGGGCGACACGGGCGACACGGGCATCCTAACTCACGCACAAGATGCAAACTAATATGATGCAATGGATAATATCATGATAAGAAAGAATAGAATAATATAAAGACCAACGGAATCAACTGCTCTTATCCCCAATGGAGTCGCCACTATGAGCGGGGATTTTTGCCCCCACTTTCGGTGGAATGGTTCTTGCGACTTCGGCACTATTTATGTAACACCCCGATACTCTATATAAGTACTGTACATATACCTAGTATTCATACAGTAAGTATATAAAGTATAAGGATGCCACTTGTTGTTACCTTCTAAAAACCTGCAACAGAGTTCAAACCATATTACGTTAATTTAAATATCATTTTACAAAATCATTGTCTTAATTAAAACTTCATTTATACATATAAATACTCTCTCATCAGAAATACATCATAATTAAAATTAAACATGTATGCATTACCCTCTAGTTGGTCTCGACAAACTCTTACTCTTCTTGTGGCATAACGAAAGACTTCACATCTTCCACCAAGCTACCTGCGCGATTACACATCCGCGCTAAGCTCGAGAGCTTAGTAGTACAAATAAATATTAAAATATACTATACAAAAGAATCGTACCTCATATTTTTAGTATCATGTTTTATTGTTTTCTTATCCTGTTTTTCCTTTCTTATTGTATTCTTCATGTACTCCCACTAATCTCATAGATTATATACATATTCACATAGAACATTATACTTCCAGAATCAGATATTTTCAACATAACTTCTCAAAATCAAATCTCTTTTCAATAACTCATTTATACAATATTATCATGCAATACTACATAACCTTACATCTCATTACACCATTCAATTAAATCATTATCCACAATTCAACATTCATGAATCACATTTTCAACAAAGGCAATCATTACATCATTCAATTGCATCATTATCCGCAATCCATCATTAATACTCACAATTAGTATATCAATATACACATTACACATTACACATCATACTTCATAACATTGTTTAATTCACAATTCACCAACCATAATACATTAATAACACTCACAATTAACATATCAATACACACATTACACAACATACTTCATAGCATTATTTTGTTTACAATTCACCAATCATAAGTCACATTGCCAACAAAGTCAACCATAGATCTCATTACTCATTTATTTCAACATTAGTATATCATATTGACAATAAAGACAGACTCGGGCCCAACAACCGCTGCTATGCCATTCAATTTTCAGAGTTAATGCTTTGGTTTTGTTATCACATTTATCATTATCATAATCCCAACTAGGCTTCAAGGATAAGGTTCAACCAAGCTTCAAGGGGAGCAAAGCATGCTAAGCATCAACCCAACTTGGCTTCAAGAACCAATCCAACCTAGCTTCAAGGGTTGTAACATCTCAATTAGGCTTCAAGGATTTGACCCAACCAAGCTTCAAGGGGAGTAAAACATGTTAAACTTCAACCCAACTTGGCTTCAAGGATCAATCCAACCTAACTTCAAGAGATTGTTACTAATATTAGGCATGCCACCAACAACAAACTCTGAAAATGGAATAACACATTAGCCACACAATTCATTCATTATTTCATTAGCACTTTCATTCTCAATTCTCATCATCATTTAGGCAAACATGCCTCATTTATCTCAATTGAAACGTCATAGCCAAACACAATGGCTTCACATCACATTTGAATCATCTTAGCCAAACACAATGGCTTCATATCACCTTTCATCTGAATCCACCTTATACACTTTATCATCCAAGCATACATAATCAATTACATTGCATATGTATCTTAGATTCATTGTCATATAAACCATATGTCCATTTATTTCATTTTGATCATTATTATCAACCATGATAATATCACATTACATCATTTCTCAAGGCACATTTACACCATGCATTATTAAAACATTTATCACAACAAATCACATTGCACATACCTTTTTGAATCATCATTATAACTTTCACACTATCCAATTGACAACATTAATCACATTGTATTAACAATAATATAATTTACTTAACATTGTTTTAAGTTTCAAAATCATATAAAAGAATGCTTCTAGGTAAATTTGTACTTACCTCAAGAGCTACTCCCATCAAGCTATACATAATCAATTACCTCATCATATCCTTCACATTTTACCTATAGCATCATTGATGTAACATTACAAAATACATTATTCATATACACATTACCATTCACAAGATTCACAATGCACATAATACATAACCTTGTTCATATAGTAGCATATGCATTACTAAATGTAAGTTCAAACTCAACCATGTAAGAGGAGCAAGGAAAAATCATAGTAGCCAACACACTTAAGGGACATGGCCAAGCTTGTGGCCGTGTCTCTCAACACCAATTCAAGCCAAGGCAGACACAGGCAGGGGACACGGCCGTGTCTCTCAACCAACATCAGGCAGTGGCAAACACGGGCAAGGGACACGGCCAAGCCAGTGGCCGTGTCTCTCCCTAAGCTCATCCAACACGGCCAAACTTCCCTCAACTTGGCCGTGTCACCCAAAAATATTAAGTCTTGGCCGTGTCTCTTCTTTGATTTGGCCGTGTCTCACATGAACAAAAACCCTAAAATGGCCAAAACTCTTCCAACTGCATTTAAACACATTATACACAACACCACCTCATTCAAATAGGCATAATCAATATTATTAACACTTATTTTACCTATTCATCACAATATTCTTATTAACAAATCATTAACAACACATTTAAACACATACCATCTCAAAACCCTAAACCAACATCATTCTTATTCTTTCAATTTCAATATCCACTCAACTTACCATTTCCAAACCAAAACCAACACCAATTTAACTTATAATCACTTTCACCACTTATAAACACATCTTAACCACACCAAATCAAAATCCCAACAAATCAAAATTCACTTCAAACAAAACTTCAACAACAACAAAAGAAAACAAGAAAATACTTACTTGAATATCTTGACAAATCTTCAATCTCTATCTTCAATTCTCTTAAAACCCTAAGGTTTTAATGAAGATCATCACCTCTCTATCATCCTTCTCTCTCTCTCTCGTGCAAGAACCAAAAGGAGAAGAAGAAGAAAGAAAATATCCTTTTCTCTTCTCACGTTAGCCACATATACATATATATAATAATAATAATAATAATAATAATAATAATAATAATAATAATAATAATAATAATTACCAAAAATCCTCCACCACACCTTTCTCTTCTCTTGACTATCTTTTGACCAACTTATATGTTTAATATATTAACATATATACAACATATACATTTCATTAACACAATCATTTCCTTTGTAAAAACATATATACCTTTAATTCAAATCACACAACAATTGTATTAAAACTTCTAGGTCATATATTGGGATATTACAATTCTCTCTCCTTAAATAATTTCGTCCTCGAAATTATCTAGTACAATTGTAATCCATTTATAATACACTGCCATTTTAACTCCCATATGAAGTTAAATAAATTCTTAAGTCATTAGATAATCAAATCATATCATTTATACTCTCCCCCTTAGAGTTAATCAACTTCTTTAAATTCCACAACTCATCATTCTATATGTTTATATATATCTTATTACTTCCTTGATCAAACATTCAAAAGAACTCATTACATTTCCTATTAGTATCTTGATACAAAAATCAGATCATTTTATAGCACACTTATACTTCGTCCAATTATTATATTTCATATATTTTGTTCCTTCACCCCATAGATATTACTCTCTTAGCTTTAACCTTAGAAACCATTGGTTAATATCTGAGCTTTAATTATCCCATCATCACAATCACTGTCCAAAATAGACATTTATCAATCCTCAATTGATAACAAGTTCCTTCTTTCTCACAAATTGAATCACTTCTTTAGCATACCTTTTTATTTAACTTGCATTTTAATACATTATCTTTCCACTTATATTATAAATAACCAATCTTTTCCCTTTTTATCATGATTATAATTACTATAACCCCATTTATTCATGTCCAATCACACTTTAAAATTTACATCATATACATTATCATGTAAATAATTACACTCTTGGTACAACTATACACATTAAATCTCAATAACGATTCATAATCTTAGCCAAAACCAGATCAATTGATCTATTTATTACAATATACTCACATTCCAATCTTGTTCAATTCCAACCAACCATTAGTTTATCCAAATTCATCATGAAAGTTCACAATATTCATATGTGTATATATAACCTAATTCCATTAGGGCATACTTATATAAAACTTCTGATTTCTTTCGATCCATATTCAATCAAATTATCATGATAACAAATCATTTCAATTTATCTTAATAATTCTCACCAATACTCATAATAAATTTTTATACCATATTTACTATCAATAGTTCTTTCACTTAAATTTCAAGTCCATTCATTTATTCATTACATACCATAAACATATTCAATATAACTTTCAGTCAAATAACCCATAACTCAATACATTTCCATTATTTCCTTTTTCTCTTTTTACCTTCATAATTATAACCAAATTCTTAACATAAAATGATAAGGTACAACTTTATCCATCAAAACTTTTAACTATACTTTTCCAACATAATTTCCAATCTCACCAAATTTGTATTACAAGTATTTTATCCAAAACCCACATCCATGGATAACAAATTAACCAATCAAATATATTGAACAAAACATATGGCTTTAAGAGATTAATATTCAAGCCTGAAACCTTCAAATCAATACTGTTCTTATATAATTTTATTCTTAGTCTTAACAAATACTAGACTAAAGTATCTCAAGAATTACATATTCATTTCTTCACATTTTTGCTATATCAGAAGTTAACACATTCCAACTTCGTTTCAAACCAATTTGCATTCAATTATATGATCCTTATCAACTTAATTCATGTTCCAACAATATTTCTATATACATATTCAATCATATGCAGTTCCCATACAATTTCCATTCGTCACTTCATTTCTAATCCATTTACAATCTCTTATAATATATATATGCACATAGAACTTTTCATATGTGAATACTTTGGAACTCTAAATATCACATAATCATCAAGTTCAATGCTCACCATAACAATTTCCACTGTTCACTATTATTTAAGTCTATGCCATTCTCACTTCCATCACATAATTCATTTAGCTTTACACAATTCAAGACCTAATCTCTCTTAGGTCTAATACTACATACAATATTGTTTCTATAACATTAATTTTATAATTATACCACATACATATTCATAAGTCACCTTTATAATGCGATTCACACATTTGTTGATATATATAATTTCATTCACAGTGAAAACTCAATTCACATATCACATACATATGTACACTTAATTAAATACTCTTATTTATCATACATTCAATACAAATTTTCCTTTATAACTGTAACAACCGTCCCAGTCCACCTGCTAAACCATTCCTATCCGGAGAAACCATCAGGGCCTCTGAGCTGGGCTGCTACAGTACCAAACTGCCCTCACGGCCTTCCAACAGGATTCACTTATTCGAATTACACCCAAGACACATGAGTGCAAGTCGCCACTGTGGATCGAATACCTAACCTCCCCCTTAAGAGAGTCAGCGAGAATCATCCAGTACCATCTCTTCCAATATGATGCAAAGTATTTATTCATACAACACACATATATATATACTGACTATAATAGCACTTTACATCCATCTTAACCACATTCCCAATGTAACATCTCTTTCACTTTCATCTTTAAAAGCATTTAATATATTTCCATATCCATTTTTACCCTTTTCAATATAATGCCTTAAAATAGCTCATCTTCATTTGCTTATCCACTTCCCTTTTATACTTCAAGATAAATTCTTATACTATCAATCACCTTACTCAATTCATAATACTTTCATATGCCATATTAGTCATTTCATTTAGCTCATGTATTGCATACACATTAAACCATCAATATCCAAATAATCTTTATCAAATGCCACTAAAACTTTAACTTCTCAACTTACTACTTCACTTAAACTTCAATTTGCCAAACTCATCTTATATATTTATATATCACAAAGCAATATTAAAACATATACTTTTCACAATTATCAAGCTCACTTCAACAATTCAAATATCACATATTACCACCATTACATTGAGCTTTCACAATATCCAAGCATCTCACATTTCTAACATTGAATTCACAATGTCCGTATTAAGGTAACAATACCAATGTATATTTTTACTTAACCCATATCATCTCTTTTTCCTTTAAACAAAATCTTAACTTTACATATCCATTTGTTTACCATTCAACATATATATATATATATCACTCACATATATATACATATGTACATTACATCCAATCATATACACATTGAGCCCAATAACCTTTATACGCTTTTCAAGTCTAGTTATCACAAATCTCAGTTTCTTAAACCAACGTTGCTCAATCCAATTCTCACTATCAATCTTATCACGTGACCTAGCTTTGCACAAGTTTATCAATGCAAGCGTAATCATTCTCAACATTAATAGACAAGTAATTATATAGGTTACAAACATGCAATACTGTACGTACCTTACATTTTCAAGTGATCAACTCAATCTTTGATCACTAACATATTACATCACATTATCACATTAAATTTACAATATTTGCATTAAAACAACAATGCAAACAACACCATTATATTTACTTACATTAACCAATATTTTTATTTTATTTTAGTTTTCATATCATTTCTTTCTCTAGTTTTTACTTTCAAGTAAAAACCTCATTCAGACATTATCATCCCTCTCATAATTCAAATTTATCCCACATCACATAATGCCACATCTGAGACCAACCTAGGTGTCAATGCATATACATGTATTACAAATTACATTTCAAAACTCTTCTTTGTAATTCATTTTAAGCGTTTCAAAACTTTTTCTTTTTAATTTCACTTAGGCCGAGAATCTCGAACCTAAGCTCTGATACCAAAATAATTGTAACACCCCGATACTCTATATAAGTACTGTACATATACCTAGTATTCATACAGTAAGTATATAAAGTATAAGGATGCCACTTGTTGTTACCTTCTAAAAACCTGCAACAGAGTTCAAACCATATTACGTTAATTTAAATATCATTTTACAAAATCATTGTCTTAATTAAAACTTCATTTATACATATAAATACTCTCTCATCAGAAATACATCATAATTAAAATTAAACATGTATGCATTACCCTCTAGTTGGTCTCGACAAACTCTTACTCTTCTCGTGGCATAACGAAAGACTTCACATCTTCCACCAAGCTACCTGCGCGATTACACATCCGCGCTAAGCTCGAGAGCTTAGTAGTACAAATAAATATTAAAATATACTATACAAAAGAATCGTACCTCATATTTTTAGTATCATGTTTTATTGTTTTCTTATCCTGTTTTTCCTTTCTTATTGTATTCTTCATGTACTCCCATTAATCTCATAGATTATATACATATTCACATAGAACATTATACTTCCAGAATCAGATATTTTCAACATAACTTCTCAAAATCAAATCTCTTTTCAATAACTCATTTATACAATATTATCATGCCATACTACATAACCTTACATCTCATTACACCATTCAATTAAATCATTATCCACAATTCAACATTCATGAATCACATTTTCAACAAAGGCAATCATTACATCATTCAATTGCATCATTATCCGCAATCCATCATTAATACTCACAATTAGTATATCAATATACACATTACACATTACACATCATACTTCATAACATTGTTTAATTCACAATTCACCAACCATAATACATTAATAACACTCACAATTAACATATCAATACACACATTACACAACATACTTCATAGCATTATTTTGTTTACAATTCACCAATCATAAGTCACATTGCCAACAAAGTCAACCATAGATCTCATTACTCATTTATTTCAACATTAGTATATCATATTGACAACAAAGACAGACTCGGGCCCAACAACCGCTTCTATGCCATTCAATTTTCAGAGTTAATGCTTTGGTTTTGTTATCACATTTATCATTATCATAATCCCAACTAGGCTTCAAGGATAAGGTTCAACCAAGCTTCAAGGGGAGCAAAGCATGCTAAGCATCAACCCAACTTGGCTTCAAGAACCAATCCAACCTAGCTTCAAGGGTTGTAACATCTCAATTAGGCTTCAAGGATTTGACCCAACCAAGCTTCAAGGGGAGTAAAACATGTTAAACTTCAACCCAACTTGGCTTCAAGGATCAATCCAACCTAACTTCAAGAGATTGTTACTAATATTAGGCATGCCACCAACAACAAACTCTGAAAATGGAATAACACATTAGCCACACAATTCATTCATTATTTCATTAGCACTTTCATTCTCAATTCTCATCATCATTTAGGCAAACATGCCTCATTTATCTCAATTGAAACGTCATAGCCAAACACAATGGCTTCACATCACATTTGAATCATCTTAGCCAAACACAATGGCTTCATATCACCTTTCATCTGAATCCACCTTATACACTTTATCATCCAAGCATACATAATCAATTACATTGCATATGTATCTTAGATTCATTGTCATATAAACCATATGTTCATTTATTTCATTTTGATCATTATTATCAACCATGATAATATCACATTACATCATTTCTCAAGGCACATTTACACCATGCATTATTAAAACATTTATCACAACAAATCACATTGCACATACCTTTTTGAATCATCATTATAACTTTCACACTATCCAATTGACAACATTAATCACATTGTATTAACAATAATATAATTTACTTAACATTGTTTTAAGTTTCAAAATCATATAAAAGAATGCTTCTAGGTAAATTTGTACTTACCTCAAGAGCTACTCCCATCAAGCTATACATAATCAATTACCTCATCATATCCTTCACATTTTACCTATAGCATCATTGATGTAACATTACAAAATACATTATTCATATACACATTACCATTCACAAGATTCACAATGCACATAATACATAACCTTGTTCATATAGTAGCATATGCATTACTAAATGTAAGTTCAAACTCAACCATGTAAGAGGAGCAAGGAAAAATCATAGTAGCCAACACACTTAAGGGACACGGCCAAGCTTGTGGCCGTGTCTCTCAACACCAATTCAAGCCAAGGCAGACACAGGCAGGGGACACGGCCGTGTCTCTCAACCAACATCAGGCAGTGGCAAACACGGGTAAGGGACACGGCCAAGCCAGTGGCCGTGTCTCTCCCTAAGCTCATCCAACACGGCCAAACTTCCCTCAACTTGGCCGTGTCACCCAAAAATATTAAGTCTTGGCCGTGTCTCTTCTTTGATTTGGCCGTGTCTCACATGAACAAAAACCCTAAAATGGCCAAAACTCTTCCAACTGCATTTAAACACATTATACACAACACCACCTCATTCAAATAGGCATAATCAATATTATTAACACTTATTTTACCTATTCATCACAATATTCTTATTAACAAATCATTAACAACACATTTAAACACATACCATCTCAAAACCCTAAACCAACATCATTCTTATTCTTTCAATTTCAATATCCACTCAACTTACCATTTCCAAACCAAAACCAACACCAATTTAACTTATAATCACTTTCACCACTTATAAACACATCTTAACCACACCAAATCAAAATCCCAACAAATCAAAATTCACTTCAAACAAAACTTCAACAACAACAAAAGAAAACAAGAAAATACTTACTTGAATATCTTGACAAATCTTCAATCTCTATCTTCAATTCTCTTAAAACCCTAAGGTTTTAATGAAGATCATCACCTCTCTATCATCCTTCTCTCTCTCTCTCGTGCAAGAACCAAAAGGAGAAGAAGAAGAAAGAAAATATCCTTTTCTCTTCTCACGTTAGCCACATATACATATATATATATATATAATAATAATAATAATAATAATAATAATAATAATAATTACCAAAAATCCTCCACCACACCTTTCTCTTCTCTTGACTATCTTTTGACCAACTTATATGTTTAATATATTAACATATATACAACATATACATTTCATTAACACAATCATTTCCTTTGTAAAAACATATATACCTTTAATTCAAATCACACAACAATTGTATTAAAACTTCTAGGTCATATATTGGGATATTACAATTTAGGCTCAGGGCCTTAGAGAACATGGACCTAAGCCTGAAGAAAATGGATTCGCCACCCGGACTGGCCAGAAAAAAGAAAGGGGTGGATGACTTGATTCCTAAGGAATCCCCAGCCCCCTAATGGGTTCAGAAAGTTGGGCACATGTGGGGAAGGTGAGAAATGGCCCAGCATCCCCACAACGCCTGGTTTATTGGAACTAGCCTCCTTTGCAGGTCTTAATATTATAAAATTCTTAAGTATAACAATATTATTAATATTACATGCAATAATTAAAATAAAGCATCATTATATTAAAATTAAAGCAATGTCCAAACAAAGCAAATAAATGGACACCCATCCGAAGATGGAAACATATCCTTACATCATCCATGTCTAAATTGAATAAGACACCCATCGAAAGGTGGAAACATGTCCTTTACATTGGTCTAAAATATAAAAGCAATTTAAATTACATAATACTTAACTAATGAGGTACCCATAAGGTGGAAACATACCTCTTACAATTTTAATACTAAAACAAACAAAAAATAATCATAATAATAACGAAAATAATCATCCATCATAAATTAAATAAATCAAGCATTGAAATTAAATAAATCAACCATCAAAACATATAATAAACTACATAATCAAATCTAAAATTAAATAAAGCAAATAAAGATACAAATTTAGGTTTATGTCTTTATTTAGGGTTCTTTAATTAACATTTAGGTTTTTGGGATTTTGAAATTATTATATTTATTATTTAAGCTACTGTGAAGATTTTAGAAAATTTGAATGGATTAGGGTTTTATAAATTTAAGAAAGTAGTAAGGTTTTTTTGGTTAATCAAATTAGGGTTTAGGGGTAACATCATGAAATTAGGATTTTGGAATCTTAAGACAATAGAGTTTATAATTCATGGTTACTGGATTGTGATTTTAGGTTTATTGGATTATGGCTTTAGGGTTTAGATTTATTTGTCTTAAAGTTTTCATGTTTTAAGAATTAGGGTTTAGGAGAACTAGGGTTTACTGTATTGGGTTTTAAGAAAATTAGGGTTTTTGATATTTTGGAAAACATATTTGATCTTAGGATTTAAGAAACCAATTTAGAGTTTTATAGAAATAATTATGATTAAAGTTTTTTAGGAACTGTAAAGAAGATTAGGGTTTGGAGATTTAAGAAGGCGTTTGGAAATTTTGGACAAAAAGGTAGAGTTTAGATGAAAATAGTTCGGGGAAAACAATTTATGGTTTTTAAAGTTTTTGTAAACGGGAGAGAAACAATTTAGGGTTTTAAAGTTTCTGGAAACAGAAGAATAGTTTTAGGGTTTTGATGTTTTGATCGATGACTAAGGCTACTGGATGAATGTACGATTTAATGTAAAACATATTACTAATTTTAATAATTTATGTTACTGACTTAATATAAAAAACAAACGATAGAAACATTGTAAATAACATTAAATCAAAGATTTATAATCAGACCTCCATTCTTTAGTTCCTCCACAATTTGCTTCTGGATGAACAATGACAAAGGGAATCCTGCTGCCTTTAATGTATTAATTATTTCTTGTTGCTAATGTCTCTTGCTTGCTAGGGCTTTTCTTTTGGCCGATCGAATGGTTGAGTCTCCAATCCAATCAAACAATTTTTTCCTCCCGATCAAAGTCCCTTAATTATGTGTTTTAATGTTGTATTTATAGGAAAAATCATAAACCTCCTTCTAATTGTCTAAGGAAACAAAAACTAATTAGGAAAAGAAACCAAAACCAAATAGAATTTGGTTTCGGAAAAAACTGCACTGGCAAAAAAATTGATGGAGAAAAACTGCGAGCATTGGCTAGGAAATTTTCGGGCAAAAATCGCGAGCTGGCTGGGGCTGGCCCCAATTCACCACAGGAATTTCCTGCGGCGAATTGGCCTGTGGCCGATTCACCTTCAGCGATGAAATTTTTCGTTGCCGATTTTTATTTATTTAATTTTAACATTTTTTATTTTTATTAAAAATTATAAATAATAAATGCTAAAATAAATATTATTTAATTAAAATACGAAAAAAATTATTTTGGACTCTATGAAAAATATCGGACCAGACTGGGTAAAAAATTAAGGGTCTACAGTTTGTTTGAAGTATTTAATCAAGGTTGAAGAACAAAACAATGGAGCTTTAATTCAATTTGATGGATTATTAAGGTGGAAAAACATGAGACATGGCCAAGACACTTCATGGCTTGGCCATGTCTCTCATCCAAGGTAAGAGGCATGAATCACTCACATGAAATGACCAGGTCAAGTAAGTTTGGCCGTGTCCCTCAGGAAAATTTGGTAGAGACAGACACAAGCAAGAGACACGGCCAAGCCATGTGACACGGCCAAGGCCTTGGTCGTGTGTCACCAAAAGAATAAAATAAAGAAGAAGCAAGGATGATATTCAAAAGTGAACACACCCAAGAGACATGGCCAAGCCATTCGCCGTGTCACATGATACAGCCAAGGCCTTGGTCATGTCCCATCTAAAGAGCAAAGCAAAGATCGAGACAGTGGAGAACACACTCAAGAGAAATGGCCAAGACCTTGGCCATGTCTCACTTTGAAAAGGAAGAAGATATTAAGGCAGCCATGGATAAGGCTACATGGTTTGGCCATGTCCATAAGAAAATGAGTGACACGACCAAGTCACTAATGACTTGGTCGTGTCTTATGAGAATTATTTCAAATTGTTTACACAATATGGGGGATAATTTAAAAAGAAATAATAAAAGAAGAAAAAGGTTTCCTAATTCATGGGATGAAGATTTAAATAATGAAAAAAGCAGGAGACAAAGAGAAGTGTGTGAGTTGGCAAGACATGCTTTGTGTCTTAAGAAATTATAAAGAATGGAAAGAGGGATACATATGCACGTTGGGGGCTTGGTGATAAGGATCTTTTTCCTTAGTCCATCTTCTTGTTCTTGGTCTTGAGAGAGACCATGAACATTACCTTCATCTTCACCTTCTATTTCTTCCATAGACAAGATTCTTAACATTTTTTGGATAAAATTGGTTGAGCAAGCTCTTGTGAAGGTTAAGGTTTGAAGAAAGATTGATTGAGGAGTTGGAGGCTTGAGAGAGTTACCATTCCATCTTTCAAGAGGAGAGCCATTGATTAAAGAAGGCTTGTTAGTTCTTCATCATATTCAAAGTTGAGCTAGGAGGAAGACTAGAAGTTCAACTCTTAGCATTTTCAAAAGGGGTTTTTATATTCTCTCTTTTAATTCATTTTTAGATTATTGTTGTTTGTTAAGAACATTAATATTTAAATGGAAAATTGTGATTTGATTTATATTGAGATGAATATTTGTTTTAAATTGATGATAATGACCTAAATTACCCATGCCTAGGGTTTGTAGTAGATTTGATTGATTGACTGGATTTGATATTTCCATTAATATACCTTGTTATTAGTTGATTCTTGTTACGCTCAAATTAACTCTACCACAAAGCGTCACTCGCAAGTATACGAGGTAGCTGTAGCAAAGGTGATCGCCCCAAGGTCGTTCTCTCAAGGAAGCTAAAGTGGTTAGTTGCTTATCAGATTATGTTTAACAAGTAATAAAGAGATTTATAAATTGCTAAATAATGAAGAAGATTGATTAAAGTTTAAAACAATAAAAGTAAATTGAGCTGTGTTTTGATTCACTTGATAGAATGGTCTAGGGTTTGCACTTCTCTACTACTTATATGTATGAACGGTTATTCCTCTTAACTAATTCAATTTCAAAGATTAAATCTCAAACAACTCAACTAATCAAGTCAAGGAAATAAGCTCTCGCATTCAAACCTCTTTCAACTAATCTTGTTACAAGTGAAATAATCTTTTTAATAGGTTATATCTCTAATTCACCTAAGTCCCTAATTGAATTGTTCAAGTATTAAACTTCATCTCTCGATCCATCATCTAATACCTTAAAACACATAATTGGTGATCAATCAATTATATATTAACAATGTTTCATTCAATCAAGGCTAAAGAAATTATTAGCTAAGAGAAAAACCAATTCATACAATCATAGCAGATCCATACAAACCCTAGACTAGATCAAATTAGTTCATAATGCAATCAAACATATTCATCTTATTAATGTTCAAAGAAATCAAAATAGACATGATAATATCCATTCAATAAAAATAAGGAGAATAAGTTCAAGAACAAAACCAAGTTACAAACTCCTTGAAGCTTTTGAAGAATCTCTTGTTCAATCTTGCAAGAAGGATGTCTTGATGGCTAGAACAATTTAATCTAATCTAGTTTAATCCAAAATGAAATTAAAATCAAAGAAAACAAAGTTAAAACCCTAGCTCTAATCTCTGACGGCTCCAAAATCTATTCTAAATCGTCCAACCCCCCTTTGAAACCCTCACTCTCTTTTCCTTTTATAAGAAACGTCGGCTTTAAAATTCGGTGCGCGCTTGTTTTATGAGAGACACGGCCATGTCATGAGGGACATGGCCGTGTGAGAGCCTTTTGGAGGGACACGGCCAGGTGACATGGCCGTGTCCCTTGCCAGTGTCCGCTACTGCTTCTTTCTTTCTTTTTCTTCTTTGCTTAAGTGACACGGCCATGTCATGAGGGACATGGCCGTGTTGGAGCTTGATGGAGGGACACGGCCAGGTGACATGGCCGTGTCCCTTGCCAGTGTCCTCTACTGTGAGTGTTAAATCTTCTTTGCCTTTGGAATTGGTGAGACACGGCCAAGTCAGAGGTGACTTGGCCGTGTTGCTTCATTTTTGAGAGACATGGCCAAGTGACATGGCCATGTCGCTTGCCAGTGTCGCCTACTGTGATGACTTGGCCGTGTTTGAGCATATTTGGAGAGACATGGCCAAGTGACATGGCCATGTCACTTGCCAGTGTCGCCTGACATGGCCATGTCGCTTGCCAGTGTCGCCTGACATGGCCATGTCGCTTGCCAGTGTCGCCTACTGTGATGATTTCTTCTTCTTCATTCTTGGTTCCTTGGCTTTTTTAACCTAAAACAAAACTCAAATAAACTTTAAACAAAAAAGTAAATAAACAATAACCAACAAAACATAAACACCATACTAAAAACTAGATCAAAAACAACATAAACACTGAAATAAACTAAAACTACAAAATTAACAAAAACACTAAATAAACCGATTTAAACTAATAAAATACCTAAATAAAACAATAATTATTATAATAAACAAGACACAAATCTATAACAAAAACTAACAAAACAACTACCCCACACTTACAGCTTTGCTTGTCCTCAAGCAAATTCACATGGCATAAATTAAAAACTCAAACAACCTCAACTATCATTCCAACATATAAGATGAAATCCTTCAAGATATCAAACATAAATAATTGCAATTTCCTTCAATCAAGATTTTCTTAACTCATTCATTAATCTAGACATACAAATCTTATCTCTCATCTAAGTGTTTCACTCGATTTTAAAAGTTAATCACTCAAACCACTCATGATTGCATACTACCATAAACTTGCTTAATTATCCAATCTCCCTCACTGATTTTCTCAAGAAATAATCCGAAGGTCTTTCATTTGGATGTAATGGGGTTAAGGTAAAGGTGTGAGAAAAGACATTTAAGCTAGAGCATCAAGAAATGGAGTATCTAAATTAGACAATACTCTTGCTAAGAAACTCATAGCTCCCTCAAATGGTATATTCACTGACCCTCGATAATTCACACTTGCATACTTAAAGAAAAATAACGAGTCAACTTTCCTCTTTTGATAACCAATGCTAGAACATATTTGAATTTTGTATATATATATCTTTTTCTTCTTCTTCTTCTTCTTTTTTTTATATATACAAAATATAAACTTTACATACAACATCTAGCTTAAAATGTAGAGGAGAAGAATAATCAACTCTTAATCAAATACAATGTGCAAAGTATGCATTTCAACCCCAAATAGCAATCATCATTTTTTTTTTATTGCTTACCCCACACTTTGAAATAAACCACCCTATTGTCATATCATCAACTCCATTCCTTAATGCAGGTATGATGAAAATAAGAACATGTCAAGTTGAGAATTGTGTTGATCAAACAAGAAAAGGTCAAAGGCTCAACTTGGCTCACTAAGGGATTCAATATTAAGGGAGGTCTTTTAAGCTAAAGGGCTAACCTAATTTGCCTTCATCATTTTAAAACCTGAGATTAAATCATAATCTGAGTTCAATTAGCATGCAAAAGCAAACTCTAGAGATGCAAAATCATGAAGGTGCACACTTAAGAAAAGAAAATCAATCATTTAATCTATAAGGCTCAAAACTCACAAAGGTGGGTTCTCAAAGATTTATATGTCATGAACCGCAGAATGTGAAAATCGATCCTGAATGAATTCAAAAGCTAATCTCTATGCTGATACTAAAGTCTCAACTATAATGCTAAAATCACAGAAAAGATCAATAAGTTCTCAACAATTATACCATGCATAACAACAACACAATAAACAAACCAAGGCAACCAAAACAAAAATTAAAGAAAAGCTCAAAGCTTACCCCACACTTTAGAATTTACATTGTCCTCAATGGAAAACAAGAATAATAAAGAGAAAAAGAGTTTAAAGACAACCTGTCTTCCATCATATCCTGGTGAGGCAAAACCTAACTATCAAACACAGATGTTCAAAATGTAAGAGAGCTTTAGGGTTTCTATTTATTAAAACTAAACATAAAATCAAAATTGCAAAATATAAAATTATAACTATGAAAAAGAAATTCAAACTAATGGGTTGCCTCCCATTAAGCGCTTCTTTAATGTCATAAAGCTGGACATCATGCAAGACTAGGAATCATGGATCAAAGTGCTGTCAATGACCCTCACTTCCTGAAATCCTTCTTTATATTGCTTAACTCTATGTCTATTTGCTTTAAAAATCTTTTTGGTTCTAGAGTTTAGCAATTCAATGGCACCAGAAGGACATACCTTAGTTACCTCAAAAGGACCACTCCATCGAGACCTGAATTTACCTGGAAACAGACTGAATCGATAATTAAAAAGTAAAACTTTCATACCTGGACTCAATGTCTGTCGCCCAATAAATCTGTCATGAACCGTTTTAGTGTGATCCTTATAATTCTTTGAGCTCTCATATGCCTTTGGGTTAAGGCATCTTTGGGTCTTCCCCACTGGTTTAGCCCCCTCTTCTAAAGTCAGTGTCAGCTCCAATTTATCTGGGGAGTCTGTCTTCAAGAAATCACCTGAAACAACTGCATCCACACATTCAATGAAAGAACATTCCTCATATAAAACAGTTGTAGGACTAGGAGAAGTGTTAAAAATAGAAAATTCAACAGTTTGCCCTAAGACAGTCATTGTCAACTTACCATTTTTAACATCTATCAAAGTGTTGGTAGTAGCCATGAAAGGCCTACCCAGCAGAATAGTGTGTGCAGATGGTGAAGGGTTACTTCCTTCCATGTCAAGTACTATGAAATCCACAGGTACTATCAACCCTCCAACCTTAACTAACACATCTTCTATAACCCCTTTCGGGAATCTAAAAGACCTATCAGCTAATTGCAACACCATTTTTGTCGGTTTTAGCTCCCCTAGTCCTAATTCTTTAAACACAGAGTAAGGCATTAAATTCACACTAGCACCTAGATCACACACGCCCTCAGTTCCTTTCCCATTCCCCACAGAAATTTGAATTATAAAGCTTCCAGGATCCTTTAGTTTGGGAGGTAGTTTATGCTGCAGAACAGCACTAGCTACCTCTGAAACTATCACCTTTTCATTCATCTCATACCTCTTTTTCTTGGTGATTAGGTCCTTGAAAAATTTGGCATAAGCCGGCATGTTCTTTATCGCATCCAGTAAGGGTAAGTTAATACTTACCTTAGACAGCATGTTGAAGATGTTAGAAAATTGCTTATCTGTTTTATCATCCTTCAACCTACTGGGGAATGGTATAGGAGGCTGGTATGGATTGCTTGCTTTATGTAAATCTGCTGTAGGGGACTTCTCCACTGATCTTTCTCCAGCACCTTTGTTCTTTGGCTCTCCTTCCTCCTTGTTCTCTTTGTTACCTGCATTCACAGAATCATTTTCAACATTGTTATAAATTTCCTTACCACTTCTAAGAACAATCACTGATTGTGCCTGCTCAGTTTGACTTGGGAACTTCCCCTTTTGTTGAATCTTCATCTGCTGTGTAAGTTGTCCAACTTGTGTCTCCACCTTCTTAAAAGATGCTTCTAGTGAATCCAGTCTCTTGTTGGTCACCTCTTGATTTTTAGCACTGACTTGGATAAAAGCTTGTAAACTTTCCTCCAAGCTCTCTATCCTAGACTTCCCTTGATTTGAGGATTGGCCCAACTCTTGATTCTGTCCTTGAAGCAAATGGAAAGGCTGCTGAGAATTATTCTTTGCCCAAGAAAAATTTGGGTGATTCCTCCAACCAGGGTTGTAAGTGTTGGAGTAAGGATCATTTCTGGCCCTTGGTTGGAATCCCACCATAGCATTGACTTGCTCAGCATTACCCAAAGACTCATATGCAGAGGGGCAAATATTTGCTCCATGCCCAAAAGTTCCACAGATTCCACATGCTTCTTGAGTAGACGAAGAAATATTGTTCTTCATGTTCAGCATCTGCACTTGCTTAGTTAACTCAGCTATCTGATTTACCATCTCACTATTAGCTTCCAATTGGTTCACCCCTTTGCTTCTTCCTCTTACACTCTTCTGTTGAGAATTAGCTCCCAACATCTCAAAAATATCATAAGTTTCAGCTGCTGTCTTTTCTCCCATGGCTCCCCCAGCTGCATTATCTACAGTGTTCTGAAATTGCTGGGTGAGACCATCATAGAAAAATTGGTTCAGAAGTTGAAGTGGGTATTGATGATGTGGACACTGGATCAATAGCATCTTAAATCTGTCCCATGCCTCATGAAATGGCTCTCCTTCAAATTGAGAGAATGTAGCAATCTTCCCTCTCAACTCAGCTGTCTTTTGATGTGAATAGAACTTGCCCATGAACTTATTATAAACTTGCTCCCAAGTTGTCAGTGAGTTTTCAGGCAACATCATGAGCCAGCTCTTTGCCCTATCCTTCAAAGTATAAGGGAAACATCTCATCCTCAACTGATCCTCTGTTAATCCTCCCAATGGAAAAGTGTTGAGGGTGGAGTAGAAATCCCTTATGAAGTTCAAAGGATCTTCATTTGGAACTCCATAGAATGATGGCAGCATGCTGTAGTGAATGTTCTTCAACTCATAGTTCCTTGCTGCATCTGTCAGTCTTATGCAAGAAGTGGAAGTCCCAATGACAGGTCTAGCAAAATCTCTCATGGTTCTTTGTCTTTCTTCAGCCATTTTAACTGATTGTGCAGATTCTGACTCAAAATCCGAAGTGTCTTCCTCTGAAGTATCAAATCCGGTGTAGAGCTCAAACTCCTCTCTGCTCCTTTTCACTCTCTGAATTTCTGGAATGAATGGATGTAGCTCTCCTTCGAGTGATCTCCTGCCTTGCATAAACAAAATTGTCTAGAAAAAGAAACAATTAAAAGCAAAAGACAAAATAAAATAAAATAAAAACAATGAAAAAAAAATAATCTAAAATATATTTATATTTTTTTATTTTTATTCTTTTTTTTTAATAAACAATTTCGCCAATTAGCTTCCCCGGCAGCGGCGCCAAAAACTTGTTACGCTCAAATTAACTCTACCACAAAGCGTCACTCGCAAGTATACGAGGTAGCTGTAGCAAAGGTGATCGCCCCAAGGTCGTTCTCTCAAGGAAGCTAAAGTGGTTAGTTGCTTATCAGATTATGTTTAACAAGTAATAAAGAGATTTATAAATTGCTAAATAATGAAGAAGATTGATTAAAGTTTAAAACAATAAAAGTAAATTGAGCTGTGTTTTGATTCACTTGATAGAATGGTCTAGGGTTTGCACTTCTCTACTACTTATATGTATGAACGGTTATTCCTCTTAACTAATTCAATTTCAAAGATTAAATCTCAAACAACTCAACTAATCAAGTCAAGGAAATAAGCTCTCGCATTCAAACCTCTTTCAACTAATCTTGTTACAAGTGAAATAATCTTTTTAATAGGTTATATCTCTAATTCACCTAAGTCCCTAATTGAATTGTTCAAGTATTAAACTTCATCTCTCGATCCATCATCTAATACCTTAAAACACATAATTGGTGATCAATCAATTATATATTAACAATGTTTCATTCAATCAAGGCTAAAGAAATTATTAGCTAAGAGAAAAACCAATTCATACAATCATAGCAGATCCATACAAACCCTAGACTAGATCAAATTAGTTCATAATGCAATCAAACATATTCATCTTATTAATGTTCAAAGAAATCAAAATAGACATGATAATATCCATTCAATAAAAATAAGGAGAATAAGTTCAAGAACAAAACCAAGTTACAAACTCCTTGAAGCTTTTGAAGAATCTCTTGTTCAATCTTGCAAGAAGGATGTCTTGATGGCTAGAACAATTTAATCTAATCTAGTTTAATCCAAAATGAAATTAAAATCAAAGAAAACAAAGTTAAAACCCTAGCTCTAATCTCTGACGGCTCCAAAATCTATTCTAAATCGTCCAACCCCCCTTTGAAACCCTCACTCTCTTTTCCTTTTATAAGAAACGTCGGCTTTAAAATTCGGTGCGCGCTTGTTTTATGAGAGACACGGCCATGTCATGAGGGACATGGCCGTGTGAGAGCCTTTTGGAGGGACACGACCAGGTGACATGGCCGTGTCCCTTGCCAGTGTCCGCTACTGCTTCTTTCTTTCTTTTTCTTCTTTGCTTAAGTGACACGGCCATGTCATGAGGGACATGGCCGTGTTGGAGCTTGATGGAGGGACACGGCCAGGTGACATGGCCGTGTCCCTTGCCAGTGTCCTCTACTGTGAGTGTTAAATCTTCTTTGCCTTTGGAATTGGTGAGACACGGCCAAGTCAGAGGTGACTTGGCCGTGTTGCTTCATTTTTGAGAGACATGGCCAAGTGACATGGCCATGTCGCTTGCCAGTGTCGCCTACTGTGATGACTTGGCCGTGTTTGAGCATATTTGGAGAGACATGGCCAAGTGACATGGCCATGTCACTTGCCAGTGTCGCCTGACATGGCCATGTCGCTTGCCAGTGTCGCCTGACATGGCCATGTCGCTTGCCAGTGTCGCCTACTGTGATGATTTCTTCTTCTTCATTCTTGGTTCCTTGGCTTTTTTAACCTAAAACAAAACTCAAATAAACTTTAAACAAAAAAGTAAATAAACAATAACCAACAAAACATAAACACCATACTAAAAACTAGATCAAAAACAACATAAACACTGAAATAAACTAAAACTACAAAATTAACAAAAACACTAAATAAACCGATTTAAACTAATAAAATACCTAAATAAAACAATAATTATTATAATAAACAAGACACAAATCTATAACAAAAACTAACAAAACAACTGGATTTGATATTTCCATTAATATACCTTGTTATTAGTTGATTGTATTGGATTGAATGTTAGGTTGATAGATTAGCTACCTATTGATCTCTAGATATTGAATGAAGGACCGAGAGGTGAAATTTGATATTTGAATTATGCATTCGACTATCCTAAGAATGAATTAGAAATATAAGTTCTAGGGTTTTATTAATTTGCAATTTCAAAACAATTGGTTGTTGTTAATTCATGAATGTGAAAACTAATGAATTGGTAATTACTAATTAAGCTCAAGGAACAAATTAAAATACAAGGTTATATTAATGGATAATTTGAGAATTAAGCTTTGATTAAATTGATCTTCGACCCTAGGTACCATTCCTAGAATTGAAATAATCTTGTACAACCATTACACGCATTACTTTTAAATTTAAATTGCTTTTCACCATTCTAACATATCACACTCTTGCCTTTCAATTTATTTGTTAATCAAACTATTGCAAAATAATTCCTTCCTTGTGAGATGACCTTGGGGAGATCACCATTGCTACAATAACCTCATATAGTTGCGAGTGTCGCTTGTAGTAGTGTTAGTCGAGCGCAACAAGTTTTTGGCGCTGCTGTCGGGGAAGGCAATTGTTGTTAGTAGTTTGATTTTTTTTTATTTAAATTGTTTAATTATTTAAAGTGTTTATTTTTGAATTGCCAAGTGTTTATTGTAAGGATGTAGTTTTCAAGACACAAGGGAGTTTATGGAAGGCTAATTCTGAAATAGCATGGCATTTAGCAGAATTAACAAGTCAACTTAAGATGCTAAATGCAAGAGGAAGAACACCTATTCCTAGTCAAGAAGTATGTCCAGCATGTGGCATTGCAGGACATAGTGTAAACATGTGTTCATTTAGTTTTAAACAATACCAAGTGAGGCAAGAGGAAGAATACACCTTTGAAATTTTCTATCCAAGGGGTAGAAATGACCCATATTCTGATCCTTATAATCCAAGTTGGAGAAACTATCCAATTTTTTCTTCGAAAAACTAGCAACAAATTCCACCTCAATAATTTTTTCAACCTTATCAAAGAAGTTCTTACTTTCAAGGATAATTTTCAAATAAAGATCAACTTAAGAAATCCACATTGGAAGATTATTTGTGTAACACCCTCATACCCTATATAGGTACTATACATATACCTAGTATACATACAATACATATATAGAGTGTAAGAATGTCACTTCTAGTTTTAATTTAAAAATCTTATCCAAGTTCAAACAATACTATCTTTAGATTTTAATAACATTTAATAAATCATTATAAATATAAATATATGATTGTGAATAATATAACAAAATTAAACTTTACATGTATGCATCACCTTCTAGTTGGTCTCGAAACACTCTTACCCTTCTCGTGGCATAACAGCTTAACTTCCGAATCAACCGCATAATCACCTGCGCGATCACACAACCGCGCTAAGCCCGAGAGCTTAGTAATACAAAACATTCATATAAACATACATTTCATAAAATCATATTTATATATTAACCTTACATATCTTTATTTATTATCATGTTTTCCCATTGTGAATACACTTTTCATATATATACTTTTACTAACGTTTTATTCATAATTATATACACATACACTTCATTTCAATAATTCACAATTCAATGACTACCCAAAACCTTCATGAAGCAATATTCAACATTTCCACATCCATATACATTTACACATCATGTTATAATTTTATAAGCTCATCATTCAACATAGCTTCTCAAGATATATTCACTTTCAATAATTTGCTTATATATATTGTATACATCTCATTCCATGATTATCATCACATATTTCAATCCATGGTTCACATTAAAATAAAGACAACATATATCTCATTATTCATTTACTCCATTATTCAACATTATTCATTTATTCCATTATTCAATAATCCATATATATATATATACAAACACAAGCATGGGCCCAAAACACTAATATGCCATTCCACTTTCAGAGTTAATGTTTTGGTTTAATTTTCACATTTATCATTATCCCAACTAGGCTTCAAGGATTAAGGTTCAACCAAGCTTCAAGGGGAACAAAGCATGCTAAGTATCAACCCAACTTGGCTTCAAGAACCAATCCAACCTAGCTTCAAGGGTTGTAACATCTCAATTAGGCTTCAAGGATTAGACCCAACCAAGCTTCAAGGGGAGTAAAACATGTTAAACTTCAACCCAACTTGGCTTCAAGGATCAAATCCAACCTAACTTCAAGAGATTGTTACTATCATTAGGCATGCCACCAATAACAAAACTCTGAAAATGAATAACATATTAGACACACACAATTCATTTATTATTTCATTCTCAATTCCATTTCCAATTCTCATCATAATATAGGCAAACATGCCCCATTTATCTCAATTGAACCATCATAGCCAATCACAATGGCTTCACATCTCATTTGAATCATCATAGCCAATCACAATGGCTTCACATTTCATTTCACAATATAACACTTCACTATTCAAGTATATATATATATATCATCAATGATATTGAATATCAATTAAACAAACATATCATATAAACATGCTTCAATCATATCATTTACATCATTATAGCTTATAACATTAATTTCACACATCTCCTTATATCTCAATTGTATTGCAATTTATAATAAATTATATTGCACATACCTTTTAATGATCCTCATATCTTCCACTTGCCATATTTCCTCATATCAGCATCTTTTTCACATTTCATATTTCATTAATAATATATATATATACATAGCAATTTACATTATTCATAAGCATCAATAATATAATAGATTACTTAACACATTTATAGCTAAATGTGTTAAGATCTAAGAGTATATAAACATACTCAATCAAATAGGGTTTGTACTTACCTTATGTACCACTTACACCAAACTACACACTTCCTTTTTCAATTACTCTTCACCACTTAAATTAGAGCCATCCATTTTCTTCACAACCTATTCCATTCAAATAATAAAATATATGAATCTCAATACAATTATTCTTAAATTAATCACATACTAGACCTTTAGATTACAAATTACAAACCGACTTCTCTCTCTAGGGTCCCACGGCCGTGGCCTACCATTCCCCCACGGGCGTGGCTTAACAACCAATTCTGCCCAAATGCTCTAAAATGGCCACGGTCGTGGCCTTCCAATCCCCATGGCCGTGGCATATAAAATGAATCTGTTTCTTGTGTTCAACACCTCCACGGCCATGGCTTCCAATGGCCACGGTCGTGGCAGCCAATGGCCATGGGCGTGGCACCCAAAATACCTCTGTTTCCGGACCAAACACATGTATTCTATGTTTTAAACTCCATTAAATACAAACATACATCAATTATTCAATTCTCCAACTAATACATATTAAATCCTTACCCACCAATTTCACTAATCCTTCATCATCTTCACAAATAACCATTTAAATCTATATATATCTTTCAATCTTTCACTATCATCATCTTAACATATTAACTACCTCAAATCTCAACAATTCATCATCATCCTCTTAACTACCCATATCAAATTCAAACTCAAACCATAGAAATCAATGTAAAGGAATGAATACTTACTTGGTTATTTGCCAAATCTTGAATAAAAATCTTCAATCTTCTCAAAATCATCCTCTCTCTCTCTCTCTCTCTCTCTCGACCACAAAGAAGAAGAAGCGGAAGAAGAAGAAAGAAACTTCTTGCTTCTTCCGTTCTTATCTTATATATATATAATAATAATAATAATAATAATAATAACAATAACAATAACAATAACAATAATAATAATAATAATAATAATAACAATAACCATAACAATAACAATAATAATAATAATAATAATAATACTTTAAATCTCCACCACATATTCTTTCTTTGACTTTCTTCTTCTCTTTTCTTTTTGTCCTTATTATCATTATTATTATTACTTAATTAAACAAATGTATATACAATTCACTTTCCCTACACCATTTTATATCCCATATATATATATATAATGTATATGTATATGTCTTATATATATATCTTTATATTTCCCATATACACATATACATTAAATCCAAATACAACAACAATAACTCCAAAACTCTTAGGGTCTATTCCGGGATATTACAATTTGAATGCCTTTATTCAAATTAGCAAACAAAATCTAGATCAATTCAAGAAACCCACATTGGAAGATAATTTTAATGCTTTCATTCAAATTAGCACACAAAATTAGGAAGGGAGCATTAAGAGGTTTGATTCTTTGGAGGTATCATTGAAGAAGGTGGAAACTGAAGTTGAGCAACTAGCAAATCAACTCCAAGCACACCAAAAAGTGGAATCTCCTAGCCAATTAGAGTAAGCCAATACAATCACAATTTTGAGGAGTGAAATGGTAATACATAACAAAGTTTGTGATTCCTTTGATGCAGGTACTAATCAAGAAGAACATGGCAAGGAGATACAACCCAACATAGAGGAACCAACACAATCAAAGGAGGAGGAGAATTTGGAAGCATTAATCTCACCAAATTTGCATGAGCCTCCAAATCCTTATATACCAAAAATTCCATTCCTAAGTAGATTGAAGGAAGAGAAGCAAGGTAAGCAACTTTCTAAAATCTATGACATGCCCTCCAAAGAAGATAGTGAAGATAAGCTTGAGATGGCCATGACCTTGGAAGTAGAACTTGAAATTTCCAATTCAGAAATTGAGGAGTATAAGATAATCTTAAATGCTAAGGTTGTTAAGAGGGACTTCAATTTGCTAAAGAGGATGAGAAAGAGATTCAAAAAAACTTTGCTGAACTTAAAAAGACCCCAAAAATTTTAAAATATGTTTTGGTTGGGGAGAATAGTTTGCAACCAATGATCATCTCTTCCACTCTCGATGGTGAGGAAGAGCAAAAATTGAATATAACCATGTTGCAGACTGAAAAAGGTTTTTACCAAATTCCTATAGCATTGGAGGATCACCCCAAGACAACCTTCACATGTTCCCTTTGGACATTTGCTCTTCAAAGGATACTATTTAGGCTTTGCAATACATTGGATACCTTTCAGAGTTGTATGCTATTCATCTTTTCAAATATGGGTGACAAATTCATTAAGGATGGAAGGAGCACTTCATATCGCATATGAGAACAATGGAAATTAGGTTTCATCTGAACTCTTCTCTTTTAAATTCATGCATGCTCACATTGGGGACAATGTGAATCTTTAAGTGTGGGGTGCAGTTTTTACTTTTACTTTATCTTTGTTTAAGTTTAGTTTTTTCTTTGAATAAATGAATTTTATAAAGTTCAATTGTTATAAGATTGTTGATAGACAACCTTTGAATTTTTTTTGCATGAATTTGAGAATTGATTAGAATTGGTGCTTATTGTTAATTTTGATGGTTATTCTTTGCATCACCTTTAAACTAGTGAGGAATTGAGCCTATTAAGTTGGATATCAACTTATTATTCTTTATTATGTGTAAACATCTTTGATTGATGAATTGCTAGAACATGCTTTGACATGCATTTTGGGACTGCATAAAAATTTCAATTAGGCATCAATATGATTAAGGCAATTAGGTTAACCCATTTTGTCCTAAAAAGACCAACCTTATATCCGACCTTAGTTAGCCAATTTTGAGCTTATTTTATTTTTCCTTTTCTTTCTTTTTCACAACACCATTAGCTTGAACCTTGTTGTTTTAACTATTACCCTTTCATTAGGTCAAGGGCATTCTAAGAGCGTTTATAATTGAGTGTTGTGATAAATAAAGCATGGGGCTAAATTTAGTGGGTTTAAAATTGCAAAGTATTATGTTATTTTGTTGCAAACCCTATTTTGATTAAAAAATAATAAATAAAAATAAATAAAAAGAGAAATCAAAATAATAGAAGTTCTTTTTCGTAGGATTGGAATAAGTTTAGGAATGATCATTGAAAAATTTAATAAGTAAGTTCCCTTGAAAAGCTCTTTAATGTCAAGTGGTAGGTGAGTGGAAGTTGTTTTGGGATTGTTGGGTTATACATATGATCAGTTACTTCATTCTTAAGTGCTCTTGAACTTAATGAATAAGCTTACATTTTCTAAATGTCATGCCTTTATCTTAGCCCCATTACAACCCAATGAAAGACCATATGATTGATGCTTGATTGTAATTAGGTGGTGGAGATTTGATTGCTAAGCAAGCATATAGAGATAATCTTTCATTGAATGTTGAGAGCTTAAACACTACCTGATTAAACAATTAAGAGGTTTTGTGAGGGAGTGACAATTTTTGGTATGCATGGATTCGCCATTAAATTGTTTGAGTACTAATTGTTCTTGATTTGATAATGATTGTGGATTTAATAAAATGGGAGTCATGATACATCCTTATAACTCTTGAACTTGACTAAATTTATCTTGTTTAGTTTGTTTTGATTTTGACTTTGCTTGGGGACAAGCAAAGTATTAAGTGTGGGGTAGTTATTTTGATCATTTGTGTATTTATTTTTAGTGTAATTTTATTGGCTTTTGATTGATTTTTATTTTTATTTGTGTTTAAAGTTTGTTTAAAGTATTTGATCCAGGTTGAAGAACAAAACAATGGAGCTTTAATTCAATTTGATGGATTATTAAGGTGGAAAAACATGAGACACGACCAAGACACTTCATGGCTTGGCCATGTCCCTCATCTAAGGTAAGAGGCATAAATCACTCACATGACATGGCCAGGTCAAGTCAGCTTGGCCATATCCCTCAAGAAAATTTAATAGAGACAGACACAAGCAAGAGACACAGCCAAGCCACTGGCCGTACCACATGACACAGCCAAGGCCTTGGCTGTGTCTCACTAAAAGAACAAAATAAAGAAGCAAGGAGGATATGCAGAAGTGAACACACCCAAGAGACATGGCCTAGCCATTAGCCTTGTCACATGACATGGTAAATGCCTTGGCCATGTCCCATCTAAAGAGTAAAGCAAAGATAGAGACAGTGGAGAACACACTCAAAAGACATGGCCAAGGCCTTGGTCGTGTGCCATTGGCTGTGTCACATGACTCGGCCAAGGCCTTGGCTGTGTCACATGACACGGCCAAGGCCTTGGCCATGTCTCACATGGAAAAGGAAGAAGATATTGAGGCAGCCACGGACATAGCCACATGGCTCGGCCATGTCCATAAGAAAATGAGTGACATGGACAAGTCACTCATGACTTTGCCGTGTCTTGTGAGAATTATTTCAAATTATTTACAGGAGATGGGGGACAAAATGGGGGACAAAAAGTGCTATGTTTTAAAAATTAATAATAAAAGAAGAAAAAGGTTGCCTAATTCATGGGATGAAAATTTAAATAATGAAAAATGGAAGACAAAGTGGAGTGTGTGAGTTGGCAAGACATGCTTTGTGTCTTAAGAAATTAAAAAGAATGGAAAGAGGGATACATACACACGTTGGGGGCTTGGTGCTAAACATCTTGTTCCTTAGTTCATCTTCTTATTATTGGTCTTGAGAGAGACCATGAACATCACCTTCATCTTCACCTTCTATTTCTTTCATAGACAAGATTCTTAATATTTTTGGGATAAAATTGGTTGAGCAAGCTATTGTTAAGGTTAGGGTTTGAAGAAAGCTTGATTGAGGAGTTGGAGGCTTGAGAGAGTTGCCATTCCATCTTTCAAGAGGAGAGCCCTTGATTGACGAAGGCTTGTTAGTTCTTCATCATATTCAAAGTGGAGCTAGGAGGAAGACTAGAAGTTCAACTCTTAGCATCTTCAAAAGGGGTTTTTATATTCTCTCTTTTAATTCATTTCTAGATTGTGGTTGTTTGTTAAGAACATTAATATTTCAATGGACAATTGTGATTTGATTTATATTGAGATGAATATTTATTTTAAATTGATGATGATGAGCTAAATTACTCATGCCTAGGGTTTGTAGTAGATTTGATTGAATGACTGGATTTGATATTTCCATTAATATACCTTATTATTAGTTGATTCTATTGGATTGAATGTTAGGTTGATAGATTAGCTACCTATCGATCTCTAGATATTGAATGAAGGACCGAGAGGTGAAATTTGATATTAGAATTATGCATTCGACTACCCTAAGAATGAATTAGAAATATAAGTTCTAGTGTTTTATTAATTTGCACTTTCAAAATAATTGGTTGTTGTTAAGTTGTTAATTCATGAATGTGAAACTAATGAATTGGTAATTACAAATTAAAATACAATGTTTTATTAATGGATAATTTGAGAATTAAGCTTTGATTAAATTGATCATGACCCTAGGCACCTGTAGACCCTTAATTTTTGACCTAGTCTGGTCCGATATTTTTTATATAGTCCAAAATAATTTTTGTGGTATTTTAATTAAATATTTTAGTATTTATTATTTATAATTATGAATAAAAATAAAAATGGTGAAGTTAATAAAATATAAATATAAATATAAATAAAAAATATAAATATAAATATAAATAAAAATCAGCGACGAAAAAAATTCGTCGCCGAATGTTCAATTGGCCAGGCCAATTCGTCTGCAGGAAATTCTTGTGGTTTTCTCAATAGTTTTTTTGCCAGCGCAATTTTCCAACGCACTTTTTTCCGAAACCAAATTCTACTTGGTTTTGGTTTTCCTAATTGGTTTTAATTTTCTTAAACAATTAGAAGTAGGTTTATGATTTTTCCTATAAATAACACTTTAAAACTCAGAATTAAGGGACTTTTTGATGGGAGCGAAAATTCGTGTTATTAAGCTGGACTTGGGACTTCAGATTTGAGAGAAGCAAGAAATGGCAAAAAAAAAAAAGCTAGCAACAAGAAGCAATCAATCCATCAAAGGCAGTAACCTTGCTTTTGTCTTGTTCATCCAGAAATCAAATTGTGGAGGAACCAACGAACGGAGGTTTGATTATAAATCTTTGATTTGATGATTATTTACAATGTTTCCATCATTTTTTTTCTATGTAACTTAAATCATTAAACTTGGTAATATGTTCATCCAGTAACCTTAATCAGTGATCAAAGTTTTAAAACCTAAAACTATTGTTCTCTTTTCAGAAACCCTAAAACCCTAAAGTATTTTTCTTCTGTTTCCAAAAACTTCAAAACCCTAAAGTATTTTTCTTCTGTTTCCAAAAACTTCAAAACCCAAAAATTATTTCTCTTCTGTTTCCAAAAACTTTAAAACTATAAATTGTTTTTCCGAACTATTTTCATCTAAACCATAACGTTTTGTCCAAGATTTCCAAATATTTTCTTAAATCTTCAAACTTTAATATTCTTTATATTCTCTAAAAATCATAATTATTTTATAAAACTCTAAACTGTTTTCTTAAATCCTAAAACCAAATATGCTTTCTAAAATACCAAAAACCCTAATTCTCTCAAAACCAAATAAAGTAAACCCTAGTTTTCCTAAACCCTAATCTAATGAACTTAAAAATCCAATCTAATAAATTTAAAACTAAAATCACAATCAAGTAACCATGAATTATAAACCCCAATGTCTTAGGATTCCAAAACCCTAATTTCATGATGTTACCCCTATACCTTAATTTGATTAACCAAAGAACCTTACTACTTCTTAAATGTATAAAACGCTAATTCATTCCAATTTTTCAAAATCTTTACAGTAGCCTAAGTAATAGCAATAATAATTCTAAAATCCCAAAACCCTAAACGTTAATTAAAGAATTCTAAATTGAGACATAAACTCTAAACTTTTATATTTATTCTTTATTTAATTTTAGATTTAATTATGTAGTTTATTATATTCTTTGATGGTTGATTTATTTAATTTCAATGCGTGATTTATTTAATTTATCATGGATGGATATTTTCTTTATTATTATGATTATGATTTGTTTGTTTTGGTATTAAAATTGTAAGAGGTATGTTTCCACTCTGTGGGTACTTCATTAATTAATTTCAATGTAATTTAAATTGCTTTTATATTTTGGACCAATGTAAAGGACATGTTTTCACCTTTCGGTGGGTGTCCTATTTAGTTTAGACATGGATGATTTAAGGACATGTTTCCATCCTTGGATGGGTGTCCAATTATTTGTTTTGTTTGGACATTGCTTTGATTTTAATTTAAGACCTGTAAAGGAGACGGATCCAATGAACCGGGCGTTGTAGGGGTGTTGGGCCATTTCTCACCTTCCCCACACGTACCTATCTTTTTGAACCCATTAGGGGGTTGGGGATTCCTTAGGAATCGAGTCATCCACCCCTTTCTTTTTCCCGGCCCGTCCATGTGGCTACTCCATTTTCTCCTAGCTTAGGTCCATGTTCTCTAAGGCCTCGAGCCTAAACAATGCCGAAGTCGCAAGAACCATTCCACCGGGAGTGGGGGCAAAAATTCCCGTTTACAACACCATTCCTAGAATTGAATTAATTTTGTACAACCATTACATACATTACTTTTAAATTTAAATTGCTTTTCACTATTCCAACATATCACACTCTTCCCTTTCAATTTATTTGTTAATCAAACTATAGCAAAACAATTCCTTCCTTGTAAGATGACCTTGGGGCGATCACCATTGCTACAATAACCTCATATACTTATGAGTGTTGCTTGTAGTGGTGTTAGTCGAGCGCAACAGTCACTGTAGCAATTTTAATGCCAAATGTTAAAAATGTATAATGGCAAATATGTCCACTGTCACTGATGACACAATGTGTCCATTAATGGCACAATGAGTCTATATCAAATACTTTACTCAAACATCAATTAATAAATCTTTAACCATCACTCATGGATAAAAATAATATCAAACCACTCATTTCTTATAATGATTGAATTTAGAATCATATTCATCAATTATAAGTTCCTTTAACTCATTTTTCACTCATCAATCCTTTTAACAAGTACATTTCAGTAATAACTCATTTTAGATGACTCTATCAAATTTGGGAATGACTCATCAATCCAAACTTATTCCAAGCCTTCTGGCCGTGTCCATGCCTGGGAACTAGGTTTGCTTAACACAGCCAGTGGCTTGGCCGTGTCCTCTACTGCCAAAATTTTTTATTTTTCCCTTCTATTTTTTTATTATTTTCCCTGCTTTACCCTTAAACTCCATAAAAAATAAAAATCGATCAACGCACCCATTATATTCTCTTAAAATAAAACAAAATTTAAATGACAAAACACAAAGATTTAACTATGAAAAGAAATACAAACCAATGGGTTACCTCTCACTAAGCGCTTCTTCAATGTCGTGTAGCTGGACATTGCTGCATCATTTTTCTATAAACATCAAACTTTCAGCAGTTTTTACAACATCAATTTCTTCAAGATAGGGCTTCACCCTTTGTCCATTTACCTTAAATGTCTCGTTAGTTTTCAAATTGAGTAACTCAACAACCCCATATGGGAATTTTTGAATTACTTAAAATGGTCCGCTCTAATGGGACTTCAATTTTTCGGGAAACAATCTCATTCTGGAATTGAATAGGAGGACTTTCATTCTCGGTTTGAAAGTTCTTCGAAGGATCATCTTGTCATGCATAGCTTTTGGCCTTTCCTTATAGATTCTTGAACTCTCATAGGCCTCATTTCTAAGCTCATTAAGCTCAGAAATTTGCAACATTCTTTTGCTCCCTTGCTCATTCTAAGTCCATATTTGTGGTCTTTATTGCCCAATAGGCTTTATGTTCCAATTCCACCGGCAGGTGGCAAGCCTTGCTAAAGACCAACCTATATGGACTCATTCCCAATGGTGCTTTGAAAGCAGTTCTATAAGCCCATAATGCTTCTAGAAGTCGGATTGACCAATCCTTTCTTGTTGTGCTCACCGTCTTTTCCAAGATCCCTTTAATTTGCTTATTGGAGATCTCAGCTTGTCCTGATGTTTGAGGTTGGTATGGAGTTGCCACTTTGTGTTGAATGCCCATCTTGGTCATTAACTTCTCGAACCATTTGTTGCAAAAGTGGCTTCCTCCATCACTTACTATTGCCTTTGGGGTTCTGAACCTGCTCAAAATATTCTCCTTCAAAAATTTCAAAACAACATTAGCATCATTAGTCCTAGTGGGGATAGCCTCTACCCACTTAGACACATAATCCACTGTAAGAAGAATATATTCAAAACCAAATGACTTGGGAAATGGCCCCATGAAGTCTATACCCCATACATCAAAAATTTCAACCACAGTAAACATATTGAGAGGCATTTCATTCCTTTTGCTAATGTTTCCTACTCTTTGGCATTTATCACATCTTGTATAGAAAATATGAGCATCTTTAAAAAGAGTAGGCCAATACAAACCGCTTTGAAGAACTTTCTCGGCGGTCTTCTTTTCTCCAAAATGCCCTCTACAATACATGTTGTGGTAAAATTGCAACACTTGTTTTTGTTCTTCCTCCGGTACACATCTTCGTATAATTTCATCCCTGCAAATTCTAAACAAATATGGCTCATCTCAAAAATAGTACTTACATGAATGTATGAACCTCTTCTTTGCCTGAAAATTCAAATCCTTTCTCACAACACCACAGGAGAGATAGTTAGTAATATCTGCATACCAAGGTGCTTGTGTTAAAGCAAGCAAGTGCTCATCCGGGAGTTTTCAAAAGCATTTTCACAAGCAATTTCTGCATCATTATCATGAGAGTTCAATCTAGAGAGATGGTCGGCTACTCCATTCTCACTTCCCTTCCGATCTTTGATCTCATAGTATTTTCAAATTTAGCTTGTGGTTTGGTCAATACGTATTTCAAGGCCATATGGTCTGAAAATACTATGACTTTAGAACCTATCAAGTAAGATCTGAATTTGTCTAGTGCAAACACCATGGTTAACATTTCCCTTTCAGTGGTAGTGTAATTCACTTATGCATCATTTAAAGATAAACTTGCATAATAAATTACACACATCAATTTATTCACTCTTTGGCCTAAAACAGCTCCAATGGCATAATTTGATGAATCACACATGATGGCAAATCCCAATTTGGGGAAACAATTATAGGAGTGGAAGTTAATTCTTCTTTCAAAATTTCAAAAAAATTCTAAGCACTTGTCATAAAAACAAATGGAACATCTTTTCCTAGAAAATGACACAAAGGACGTGAAATTTTTGAAAAATCTTTTATAAACCTCCTATAAAATTCAGCATGTCCCAAAAAACTTCTAATCCCCTTAACAGTCGTGGGTGGAGGTAGATTTATGATTAATTTAACCTTAGTCTTGTCTACCTCAATACCTTTGTGAGAAATGACATGACCCAAAATAATCCCATGATCAACCATGAAATGACTCTTTTCCCAACTCAAGGTAAGATTACATTCTATACATCTTTCAAGCACGAGAGTCAGTTTTTGCAAGCAATCATCAAAAGAATTACCAAAAACAGAGAAGTCATCCATAAACACCTCAATGCATTTGTCCAGTATATCAGAAAAAAAAAATTGAAAGCATGCATCTTTGAAATGTACCTGGTGCATTGCATAGTCCGAATGGCATCCTTCGAAAGGCAAATGGCCCAAAGGGACAAGTAAAGGTTGTCTTTGGTTGTTCTTCTGGTGCTATTGGGACTTGGTAGTAACCTGAAAGACCATCAAGAAAAATAGTAAAAGGCGTGTCCAAATAACCTATCAAGCATTTGATCATTAAATGGTAAAGGAAAGTGATCTTTCCTGGTGACATTATTTAATTTCCTATAATCTATGCACATTCGCCACCCGGTTTGTGTTCAAGTGGGTACTAACTCTCCTTTCTAATTTTGGACAATAGTCAAACCTGCTTTCTTTGGGATGACGTGAACAGGACTAACACATTCACTATCAACAATGGGGTAGATTACCCCCTTCATCAATCAATTTAAGAACCTCCTTCTCCACTACTTTGCTCACATTAGGGTTAAGTCTCCTTTAAGCCTATCTCACCGGTTTAGCCCCTTCCTCTAGAACTATCTTGCGCATGTACATAGAGGACTAATACCCTTGATATCACTCAATCCCCAACCAATAGCTCTCTTGAATTTTTTCAACATCCTCACAAGTTTATCTTCCTTCTCACTACCAAGAGTAGCATAAATGATCACTGGTTGTGAGTTGTTTTCCCCAAGAAAAACATGCTTCAAGTGCTTTGGAAGTTCTTTAAGTTCAACCCCCTTTGGTTGAATCACCTCATTTGAACCTTCAACTTCTTCCTCCAAATTTAAAGCCCTTTCCAGTTTATCTTCACCACACTCCTGCAAGAAAACTTCTTCAACAGCATTATCAACAAAATCAATGAAAGAACAATCCTCATATAAAGTAGTAGTGGGAATAGGGAAAGTGTTAAAAATTAAAAATTGTACAATTTGACCTAAAATAGTCATGGTCAATTTTCCATTTTTAACATCAATTAATGTGTTAGTTGTGGCCATAAAAGGTGTCCCTAACAAAATTGTACTTTCAAAATCTCTAGAAATTTCTTCCCCCATTTCTAAGACAATGAAATCAATGGGTACAATTAAACTAGCTACCTTAACTAGAAAATCTTCTATGATTCCCTTAGGGTATCAAAGACTTCTATCCACAAGTTGCAAAACCATTTTAGTTGGTTTAAGTTCCCCTAGCTCTAATTTCAAGTAAACAGAGTATGGCATCAAATTTATACTTGCTCCTAAGTCACACATACCAATAGTTTCTTTCCTATTCCCCATAGAGATACTAACTATAAAGCTTCCAGGATCCTTTAGTTTTGGAGGTAACCTATGTTGTAAAACAACACTTGTTACTTTCGAGACTCACCTTCTCATTCAACTCATATTTTTTTTTCTTTTTTTGTGTTAAGCTCCTTAAAAAATTTGGCATATGATGGCAGATTTTTAATCACCTCAAGTAAGGGAAGGTTAATACTTAACTTTGAGAGCATATTATAAATTTCAGTAAATTGCTTATAATGCTTCTCATTTTTTAACTTGCTTGGAAAAAGAATTGGCAGTCTATACGGATTTTGAGATTTGTGCAGCTTTGGTGCCACTGATGCCTCCTCACTAACTTTCTTAGCTCAATTGTTTGAGCTTTGCCTCCTTATATTTCCTCACCATCTTCTTCCATTGTTCCTGCATCCAA
The DNA here is from genome assembly GCA_947685225.1 of Garcia nutans. NCBI lineage: Eukaryota > Viridiplantae > Streptophyta > Magnoliopsida > Malpighiales > Euphorbiaceae > Garcia > Garcia nutans. The sequence continues at coordinate 36,124,430 of CANTUV010000059.1, forward strand.
AGAATCATTAATGTTATTATCACCAATTTTGTTATCAAGTACCTTACCACTTCTTAGGACTGTGATTGCTTTGGCTTGCTCTGGTTGGCTTGGAAATTTTTCTTTTGATTAGCTTGTAATTGATTAGCCAATTGACCCACTTGCGTCTCAACCTTCTTAATTGAGGCTTCCAAAGAGTCAAATCATTTGTTGTTCACCTCTTGATTTTGAGTGCTTATTTGAATTAAAGCATCCAAATTGTCTTCAAGTGAAGGTTTCTTGTCTTGCTCATGACTGGCCTTGAAATTGGGTGCCCTTTGATAAGGTTGGAATGAATGTTGAGGTGGAATTTTTTGTTGGTTCTTCCATGCAAAATTAGGGTGATTTCTCCAATCGGGATTATAAGAATTTGAGTACGGGTCATTCCTTCCCCTTTGTTGGAACCTTTCAAAAGAAAAAGCTTGTTCTTGCCCTTCTTGGAATTGGTCAAAGTTTGAAGGACATACATTTGCATTGTGGCCAACCACACCATATGATTCACATGATTCTTGGCTTGGCCCAGGCAAGTTTCCTCTAGAATTCAACAATTTAACTTGCCTTGTCAACTTGGCAATTTGCCTTGCCATTTCTGAGTTTGCATTCAGCTCATATGCCCCTCTTCTCCTTTCTCCAATGCTCTTTTATTGAGAATTGGCTCCCAATATTTCAAATAATGCAGCCGTTTCAACTGCTGTTTTCTCGCCCATTGCCCCTTCTACAACATTATCCACTGTGTTTTGACATTATTGAGTTAGACCATCATAAAAGTACTGATTGAGCAATTATTGTGGATAATAATGATGAGGGCATTGAAATAATAGAGATTTGAAGTGATCCCATGCCTCATGAAATGGCTCCCCATAAAATTGGGTGAAAGTTGCAATACTCTCCCTAAGCTCCTTGGTCTTTTGGTGTGAATAAAATTTTCCCATAAATTTGTTGTACACTTCGGTCTAAATGGTCAAAGAATTTTCCAGTAAGGTCATTAACCACGCTTTTGCCCTATCTTTCAAACTATATGGGAAACATCTCATTTTAAGTTCATCCTCTGTTAGTGCTTGCAAAGGAAAAGTATACAGTGTTGTGTAAAAATCTCGAATGAAGTTAAGAGGATCTTCATTCGGTAATCCATGGAAGGATGGCAGCATACTATAATGAGTGTTTTTAAGTTCATAGTTCCTTGCTGCGTTGCTCAACCAGATACACGATGTGGTTACTCCAATGATCGATCAGGAAAACTCTTTCATAGGTGGTTCCTCTACATCACCCATTTCTACTTCAGTGTCCTCCTCAAATTGCTCTTCGATTTCTTCTCCTTCCTATCTCTAGGGATCTACTCCTTCGGCTCTTGGTAGTCTATGAATATCATCTATATAAGGAACAAGTTTGTTTCCTTGAGACCTTTGTCCTTGCATAAATCACCTAGGCAATTCAAAAAGGAACACTTTAAACAATAAAATAATTAAAATAAAAGAATCAAACTACAAATAACAATTGCCTTCCCTGGCAATGGAGCTAAAAACTTGTTGCGCTCGACTAATTACTACTACAAGCGACACTCACAAGTATACGAGGTGGTTGTAGCAACGATGATCACCCCAAGGTCGTCTCATAAGGAAGGAATTGTTTTGCAATAATTTGATTGACAAGTATATTTAAAAACAAGAGTGTGATATGTTGGAATGGTGAAAAGCAATTTTAATTTAAAAGTAAACAAGTAGTAGTTGTGTAAGATCAATTCAATTCTAGGAATGGTGCCTAGTGTTGTAGATCAATTTAATCAAAGCTTAATTCTCAAATTATCCATTAATATAACCTTGTATTTTAATTTGTTCCTTGAGTTTAATTAGTGATTACCAATTTATTAGTTTTCACATTCATGAATTAACAACAACCAATTGTTTTGAATTTGCAAATTACTAAACCCCAGAACTTACTTATATTTCTAATTCATTCTTAGAGTAGTTGATTACATAGTTCCAATATCGAATTTCACTTCTCGGTCCATCGTTCAATATTAAGTGATTAATAGATGGCCAATCTATGAACCTAACATTCAATCCAATGCAATCAACCAACAACAAGGTATACTAATGGAATTATCAAATCAAGTCATCTAATTAAATCTACTACAACCCAAGGCATGAGTGAATTAGCTCATCATCAATTTTAAAAAAAATATCCATCTCAATATTCATAAAATCAAAATTATACATTGTAATATTAGTGTTCATAATAAAACAACAATAATATAGAAATGAATCAAAAGAGAGAATATGAAAAACTCCTTGTAGATGCCAAAAGTTTGACTACTTGTCTTCCTTCTAGCTTCCACCTTGATGTGTGATGAACAACTTTCAAGCTCCCTAAATCAATGGCTCTCCTCTTGAAGGATGGAATGTAAATTTCTCAAGCTTCAACTCCAATCAATCTTTCTTCAAACCCTAATTATCTAAGAAACTTGCTCACTCAATTTAATCCCCAATATTGATTGGCTCTTGTCTATGGAAGAAATGAAGGATGAATGGGAATGAAGATGAAGATGAAGAGAGAATGGTGTCTCTTGTAATATCCCAATGTGTGCCCTAGAAGTTTGGATATAATTATTGTTTGTTTGAATTTTGTGTATATGTTATATTGATAAGAAAAGAATTTGAAAAGAGAATGTTTATGTATTTGTTTAAAAAGGAAAGTGATGTGTAGAGAGAAAGTGTATATGTTGGGTATATGGTTATATATCTAACATATACATTAGTCAAAAGGGATGGTCAATGGAAGAAGATATTTTATGTGGGATATGTGCAATTACTTAAAAGGGCATTTGATTAAGAAGAAAACTAGAACAAATGAGAAGAGGGTATGTTAGTAATTGTGCTTGTAAATTGCTTGGTGGAGATTTAAAGAGGAAAAAGGAGTTGACTTGTGTTTATTTTCTTCTCTTCTTATGGGTGTGGCCGGCTATCCAAAGGGAAAGAGAGCAAGAGAGGTGTTTGAACTTCTAAACTCAAATTGAAGGGAGAATCAAAGGATTGAATTAAAGATTTGTGAAATTTCTTCATTTAAGGTAAGTACTCTCTTGTTTTCCTTTGTTAATTTTGAAGTTGGGTTTAAGATGAGTTATAATTTGTTAATATTATGATTTGGTGAGTTAAAGATGTGGTTACAAGTGTTGAAATTGATTGTAAGTTAAAAGATTGAATTGGTGTTGGTTTTGTTGTGAAGATGATAAGTTAATTAGATGTTGATAGTGAAAGATCAATATTGATGATGGTTTTAGGGTTTTGAATTGGTAGATGATTAAATGTGTTGTTAATGGGAATATTGTGTTAAACATGCAAAATAAGTGTTAATGACTTTGATTACATCCAATTGAATGAGTTTATATTGTGTATAATGTGTTTAAATGTAATCAAAAGAGAGTTAGCCATTTCTAGGGTTTGTATTCATGAGAGACACGGCCAAACTAAGAAAGGAACACGGCCAAGACTTAATATTTTTGGGAGACACGGCCAAGTCCAAGGGAATTTGGCCGTGTTGGATGGATTTTGGAGAGACACGGCCACTGGCTTGGCCATGTCCCTTGAGTGTGTCTGCCACTGCCTGATTTTTTGTTGAGAGACACGGCCGTGTCCCTTGCCCGTGTCTGCCTCGGGTGATTTTGGTGTTGAGAGACACGGCCACAAGTTTGGCCGTGTCCCTTGAGGGTGTTTGCTACTGTGATTTGTTCCTTGCTTTTCTCACATTGTTGAATCCTTCCAAGGTCTTATTGTATCCACACTTTAAATATACTTGAAACAAAGATGACCTAAATGAATGTGTATTGAGGATTCTAAATTTACGAACAAGATGAAACATATATGTGTATATATCCATGATGATCATTCTTAATGGATGTATAATGTGTTTTATGAATAATGTACTTTGAAATGATATCAATGATGTTATGTGAATAATATGAATTGAGATATAGTATGATATGAGGCCATTGTGATTGGCTATGATAACTCAAATGTGATGTGAAGCCATTATGATTGGCTATGATGATTCAATTGAAAGAAATAAGGCATGGGTGCCTAGATGATGATAAGAATTGAGAATGGAAATGATAATTAAATGATAAATGAATTGTGTGACTAATGTGTTATTCCATTTTCAGAGTTTGTTGTTGGTGGCATGCCCAATATGAGTAACAATCTATTGAAGTTAGGTTGGCTAAGTCCTTGAAGCCTAATTGAGATGTTACAACCCTTGAAGCTAGGTTGGATTGGTTTTTGAAGCCAAGTTCGGTTGATGCTTAGCATGCTTTGCTCCCCTTGAAGCTTGGTTAAACCTAAATCCTTGAAGCCTAGTTGGGATTATGATAATGATAAATGTGATAACAAAACCAAAGCATTAACTCTGAAAATTGAATAGCATATTAGTGTGTCTTGGGCCCAATGCTTGTCTTTGGATACATGTGATTCATTGTTGGTAAAATATTTGAAAAATGAGATTCATGGAAGAACTTTGAAATGTGATATGATTATATGATTGTGTTTTGTGAAAGGTAAAGGTGTGATGTTAATGTTCCAACTATAATGTTACTTTATTATTAATGTGTATAGTATTGCATGGTATTAAAGCATAGCGTTAGCATATTTTGTACTACTAAGCCGTTGGCTTAGCGCGATAGTGTTGATCGCGCAGGTAACAGAGTTGAACCCGAGAGTTCCACGAGACCGAGTGAGAGTAGACCTTGAAAGTTATTTTGGGACTTAAAGATCAGAGAAGAGCTGCCAATCATGTATAACTTCTTTATATTTTGTAAAGTATGATTTATAATGTGAATATATGTATAATTGGTAATATGGATTTAAATATGTTCATATATGTAACTATTTTATAAATTCCGCTGCGTATTAAGTAAAATATTTATATCCATTTTGTTTTTATATTACCAGTTAATTACTTATTTCCTAAAATGCATAATGATAAAGATTATGTTATCTTTTAAAATGATTTGATTGTTAAAGAAAACCGTAGCATCCCTATGTTCGGTACACGTATATCACATTGTGGTGTTTGTAGTGTATTTGTACCGGGTGTGGGGGTGTTACAATTGTTTTGGTATCAGAGCCTAGGTTTGAGATTCTCAACCTAGGACAAGTGTAAGAAAAAGAATATTTTGATTTTAGAAGTGAGTTTTTGAATAAAATACATGTTTGGCATTGGCAGTCTCTGATCTTTAATGGGAAGTATTCTGTTGTATTTGTAGATATAGGTTGTGATGGATTCTCACTTACGTCAGTCAGTTGAGGTAGTGCAGAGAGTGTGGCTCCGGATGAGATTAGAGAGGGAGTTAGAGTGGATAGTGCTAGAGAGGTACCTGCTTCTGTGTCGGGGAGACCAGCTGGTGAGGATGTTCCTCCAGTTTGGGTTAGGCATGTGGTAGAGGCTTTGAGGCAAGCACCAGTGCAACCACCGCCACCACCCCCACAGCTTTTGGTATCAATGAGACAGTATGATAAGCTAAGGAAGTATGGAGCAGAAGATTTTATAGGTACCATTGATCCAGCTGTAGCAGAGCAGTGGCTAGACAAAGTACAGAGAATATTTGTTCAGTTACAAGCCATTCCAGAGGAAAAATTTGATTATGCAAGATCATTATTACAGAAGGACGCATACAATTGGTGGAAGACTGTGCCTCATGCTATGGATGATCCACCAACATTATCCTATGTTGATTTTCTAAGAGAGTTTGAATTGAAGTATACTCCGAGGGAGTATAAAGATGGGAAGAAAATTGAGTTTCTAAGCTTGAAGCAAGATCACCGGACTGTGACGGAATATGAGTTAGAATTTGTCCGGTTGAGCCAGTATGCTGGGGGTATTATATATGATGAGATAGATAGATGCAGGAGATTTGAGGAGGGATTGAGGCCCTCTATCATGTGTCATATGGCTGGATCTAGATATCATGATTTTTCCCAGCTTGTTGCAGCAGCCAGGAGCGTGGAGAGAGCTCAGGTTATTGCAGCTGCTTCAGAGGAAGAGATCAGGGTTAGAAGGCCCCAGTTTGAGGCAGGGTCTTCTTCTGTGAAAAGAGGTAAAGGAAGTTTTGTTCCTCGGGTTAGTAGGAGTCAGAGGCCAGCTGGTAGGTCAGTACAGTTTCAGAGGCGGAGATTTAGACCTACAGTTTGAGTGGCGAGTGCTCCGACCCCAGTGACTCAGAGATCCACTCTACCCATATGCATTCATTGTGGCAGGCCACATGGTGGTGCTTGTTGGAGGACTGGTGTGACAGGGGTATGTTTCAGATGTGGATCACCTGATCACTTTGTTAGAGATTGTCCTGAGAGACAGGAGCAGATGTCAGTTGATACTGCAGCTTCTCGACCTAGTGTGAGGGGAGGTCGAGGAGGCAGAGGTTCCAACAGAGGAGGCAGATCTGGGTTCAGTTCTAGAGGAGGTTCTATATCCAGGGAGAGTAGACCAGAGGAGGCTGGATCTTCTTAGAGGATTTATGTGATGCAGAGGCAACCAGATGCTTCGGCAGTCATAGCTGGTACTTTTTCTTTATTTGATACTTCAGTACTTGCTTTGATTGATCCGCGTTCCACACATTCATATATTAGTGCATCTATTTTGCCTGTGTCTGATGTGCATGCTGAATCCCTAGGATTTGATGTTTTGGTGACAAATCCTTTAGGGCATAGTGTGATTGTTAGTAAAGTGCACCGAGATAGTGCAATAGTGGTGCAAGGTGAGGAGTTTCTTGGAGATTTGATTGAGATGCCTTTTAAGGAATATGATGTGATCCTAGGCATGGACTGGTTATCTAGATATGGAGCTGTGGTTGACTGTCAAAAGAAAATTGTTACTTTGAGAACTGGTGATGGAAGAGAGGTGAGAGTATCTAATGAGCATTAACAGCTAGCATCCCTGTTTGTTTCAGCGGTTGCAGCTAGGAGATTGATTAGAAAAGGGTGTGATGCTTATCTTGCTTATGTTGTGGATACTAGAGTAAAGGGTTCTGAACTTGATGATATACCCACAGTTGCAGAGTTTCCAGATGTGTTTCCAGAGGAGTTGCCGGGGTTGCCTCCTGAGAGAGAGGTGGAGTTTGGTATTGAATTATTGCCTAGTACCACTCCTATCTCTATTACTCCTTATAGAATGGCACCTGCTGAGCTGAGAGAACTAAAGGTGCAGTTGCAGGAGTTGCTGGATAAAGGGTTTGTTCGCCCTAGTGTTTCACCGTGGGGAGCTCCTGTTCTGTTTGTGAAAAAGAAGGATGGTACTATGAGATTATGTATCGGTTATAGGCAATTGAACAAGGTGACTATTAAGAATAAATATCCTTTGCCTAGAATTGATGATCTCTTTGATCAATTAAAGGGTGCAGCAGTGTTTTCCAAAATTGATTTGAGATCAGGGTACCATCAGTTGAAGGTCAGAGCTGAAGATGTTCCTAAGACTGCATTTCGGACCAGGTATGGGCATTACGAGTTTCTAGTTATGCCTTTTGGTTTGACGAATGCACCTGCAGTTTTTATGGACTTGATGAATAGGGTGTTTAGGCCCTATCTGGATCAGTTTGTAGTGGTCTTTATTGATGACATTTTGGTGTATTCGCGTAATGAGGAGGAACATGACAAGCATCTACGGATTGTGTTGCAAACTTTGAGAGAGAAGCAATTGTTTGCTAAACTGTCAAAGTGTGAGTTTTGGCTTGATCAAGTAACTTTTCTCGGTCACATAGTTTCAGCAGAAGGTATTAGAGTTGATCCGAGTAAAGTTGAAGCTATTTTAAATTGGAGTCCACCAAAGTCTGTGACTGAAGTTAGAAGTTTTCTGGGTTTGGCAGGTTATTACCGACGGTTTGTGAAAGGATTTTCTTTGATAGCTACTCCACTTACCAGATTACTTCGAAAGGGAGTTAGATTTGTGTGGACAGATCAGTGTCAGGCTAGCTTTGAGCAGTTGAGAGAGATGTTAACTCAAGCGCCTGTTCTTACTTTACCTGTAGAAGATAAACCATATGTGATTTACAGTGATGCTTCACATAGTGGTTTGGGTTGTGTTTTGATGCAAGAAGGTAAAGTTATAGCTTATGCTTCTCGACAGTTGAAACCGCATGAGCTCAATTATCCGACCCATGATTTAGAGTTGGCAGCCATTGTGTTTGCATTGAAGATTTGGCGACATTATCTATATGGGGAGAAGTGTTTTATCTATACTGACCATAAGAGTTTGAAGTATTTGGGTGTCCAAAAAGAGCTCAATCTTCGGCAGAGGAGATGGTTGGAATTGATTAAAGACTGCGACTGTTTGATTGATTATCATCCTGGCAAAGCAAATGTTGTTGCGGATGCCTTGAGTCGGAAGTCTTTAGTAGGTTTAACTGCTTATTCGCTCTTGTTGCTTGTTGAGTTAAGAGCGTTGCATGCCAGATTTGTATCTTGTGATGATGGTGCATTGTTGGCACAGCTGCAATTGAAACCGGTATTATTGGATCAGATTAAAGAGGCTCAATTGGCTGATGAGAAGATTCAGAAGATTGTTTCAGATTGCCAGAATGGAAAGAGTCGAGATTTCATTGTGAGAGGTGATGGGAGTCTTTGGTTTAAGAACAGATTATGTGTAACTGATGATGCTGATTTGAGAAGGATTATTTTAGAAGAAGCACATCAGTCAGTATTTGCTATGCATCCGGGCAATACAAAGATGTATCATGATTTGAGACAACATTATTGGTGGTCCGGTATGAAGAGAGACATTGCAGCTTTCGTTTCTAAATGTCTCACATGTCAGAGGGTAAAACCTGAGCATCAAGTTCCAACAGGGTTACTTCAACCTTTAGCAGTGCCTGAATGGAAATGGGATAGAGTAACCATGGATTTCGTATCTGGTTTACCATTGACACAAAGAAAGCATGATGCTATTTGGGTGATTGTTGATAGATTAACTAAGACAGCTCATTTTCTTCTGGTTCGGATGGATTACTCTTTGAAGAGGCTAGCTGAGCTGTATATCCATGAGATTGTGAAGTTGCATGGTGTTCCAACTTCTATAGTGTATGATCGAGATCACCGATTTACTTCAAGGTTTTGGAAGAGTTTACATGGTGCTTTGGGTTCTCGATTACACTTCAGTACTGCTTTTCATCCGCAGACAGATGGGCAGTTAAAGAGAGTGATACAGATTATTGAAGATATGTTGAGAAGATGTGTCATTGATTTCTCTGGAAGTTGGGATGGATTCTTAGCACTTGTGGAATTTGCTTACAATAACAGCCATCAATCCAGCATTGGTATGGCACCATTCGAGGCCTTGTATGGTAGATGGTGTAGGACACCTCTATGTTGGAATGAGCTTGGTGGAGGTAAGTTAATTGGTCCTGATTTGGTCAAAGAAACTGAAGAGAAAGTGAAAGTGATTCGAGAGAAGTTGAAAACAGCTTCGACAGACAAAAATCTTATTCAGATTTGAAGAGGAGAGACATTGAGTATAATGTTGGAGAAAAGGTATTTTTGAAAGTGTCTCCTTGGAAGAAGATCTTGAGGTTCGGTCGGAAAGGGAAATTGAGTCCACTCTTCATTGGACCGTATGAAATTTTGGAAAGAGTTGGGCCAGTTGCTTATCGACTTGCTTTGCCACCTGAGTTGGAGAGGATCCATAATGTATTCCATGTTTCTATGTTGAGGAGATACAGGTCGGATCCATCTCATGTTTTGTCTATTGAATCTATCGAAGTGAGTCCAGATCTGACATATGAAGAGGAACCAGTTGCTATCTTGGCACGAGATGTGAAAGAGTTGAGAAATAAGAAGGTGCCTTTGGTGAAGGTTCTATGGAAGAATCATGGAAGAGAAGAGGCAACTTGGGAGAGTGAGCAATCTATGCGAGATCAATATCCTCAATTATTCCAGACTTAATATCAGGTAATTTTGAGGACGAAATTTCTTTTTAGAGGGGGAGAATTGTAATATCCCAATGTGTGCCCTAGAAGTTTGGATATAATTGTTATTTGTTTGAATTTTGTGTATACGTTATATTGATAAGAAAAGAATTTGAAAAGAGAATGTTTATGTATTGTTTAAAAAGGAAAGTGATGTGTAGAGAGAAAGTGTATATGTTGGGTATATGGTTATATATATAACATATACATTAGTCAAAAGGGATGGTCAATGGAAGAAGATATTTTATGTGGGATATGTGCAATTACTTAAAAGGGCATTTGATTAAGAAGAAAACTAGAACAAATGAGAAGAGGGTATGTTAGTAATTGTGCTTGTAAATTGCTTGGTGGAGATTTAAAGAGGAAAAAGGAGTTGACTTGTGTTTATTTTCTTCTATTCTTATGGGTGTGGCCGGCTACCCAAAGGGAAAGAGAAAAAGAGAGGTGTTTGAACTTCTAAACTCAAATTGAAGGGAGAATCAAAGGATTGAATTAAAGATTTGTGAAATTTCTTCATTTAAGGTAAGTACTCTCTTGTTTTCCTTTGTTAATTTTGAAGTTGGGTTTAAGATGAGTTATAATTTGTTAATATTATGATTTGGTGAGTTAAAGATGTGGTTACAAGTGTTGAAATTGATTGTAAGTTAAAAGATTGAATTGGTGTTGGTTTTGTTGTGAAGATGATAAGTTAATTAGATGTTGATAGTGAAAGATCAATATTGATGATGGTTTTAGGGTTTTGAATTGGTAGATGATTAAATGTGTTGTTAATGGGAATATTGTGTTAAACATGCAAAATAAGTGTTAATGACTTTGATTACATCCAATTGAATGAGTTTATATTGTGTATAATGTGTTTAAATGTAATCAAAAGAGAGTTATCCATTTCTAGGGTTTGTATACATGAAAGACACGGCCAAACTAAGAAAGGAACATGGCCAAGACTTAATATTTTTGGGAGACACAGCCAAGTCCAAGGGAATTTGGCCGTGTTGGATGGATTTTGGAGAGACACGGCCACTGGCTTGGCCGTGTCCCTTGAGTGTGTCTGCCACTGCCTGATTTTTTGTTGAGAGACACGGCTGTGTCCCTTGCCCGTGTCTGCCTCGGGTGATTTTGGTGTTGAGAGACACGGCCACAAGTTTGGCCTTGTCCCTTGAGGGTGTTTGCTACTGTGATTTGTTCCTTGCTTTTCTCACATTGTTGAATCCTTCCAAGGTCTTTTTGTATCCACACTTTAAATGTACTTGAAACAAAGATGACCTAAATGAATGTGTATTGATGATTCTAAATTTATGAACAAGATGAAACATATATGTGTATATATCCATGATGATCATTCTTAATGGATGTATAATTTGTTTTATGAATAATGTACTTTGAAATGATATCAATGATGTTATGTGAATAATATGAATTGAGATATAGTATGATATGAGGCCATTGTGATTGGCTATGATAACTCAAATGTGATGTGAAGCCATTGTGATTGGCTATGATGATTCAATTGAAAGAAATAAGGCATGGGTGCCTAGATGATGATAAGAATTGAGAATGGAAATGATAATTAAATGATAAATGAATTGTGTGACTAATGTGTTATTCCATTTTCAGAGTTTGTTGTTGGTGGCATGCCTAATATGAGTAACAATCTCTTGAAGTTAGGTTGGCTAAGTCCTTGAAGCCTAATTGAGATGTTACAACCCTTGAAGCTAGGTTGGATTGGTTTTTGAAGCAAAGTTGGGTTGATGCTTAGCATGCTTTGCTCCCCTTGAAGCTTGGTTAAACCTAAATCCTTGAAGCCTAGTTGGGATTATGATAATGATAAATGTGATAACAAAACCAAAGCATTAACTCTGAAAATTGAATAGCATATTAGTGTGTCTTGGGCCCAATGCTTGTCTTTGGATACATGTGATTCATTGTTGGTAAAATATTTGAAAAATGAGATTCATGGAAGAACTTTGCAATGTGATATGATTATATGATTGTGTTTTGTGAAAGGTAAAGGTGTGATGTTAATGTTCCAACTATAATGTTACTTTATTATTAATGTGTATAGTATTGCATGGTATTAAAGCATAGAGTTAGCATATTTTGTACTACTAAGCCGTTGGCTTAGCGCGATAGTGTTGATCGCGTAGGTAACAGAGTTGAACCCGAGAGTTCCACGAGACCGAGTGAGAGTAGACTTTGAAGAGTTATTTTGGGACTCAAAGATCAGAGAAGAGCTGCCAATCATGTATAACTTCTTTATATTTTGTAAAGTATGATTTATAATGTGAATATATGTATAATTGGTAATATGGATTTAAATATGTTCATATATGTAACTATTTTATAAATTTCGCTGCGTATTAAGTAAAATATTTATATCCATTTTGTTTTTATATTACCAATTAATTACTTATTTCCTAAAATGCATAATGATAAAGATTATGTTATCTTTTAAAATGATTTGATTGTTAAAGAAAACCGTAGCATCCCTATGTTCGGTACACGTATATCACATTGTGGTGTTTGTAGTGTACTTGTACCGGGTGTGGGGGTGTTACATCTCTCCTCTTGAAAAATCAAGAAAAAAAACTAAGAACTCCCTTCTTCAAAAATAGCCAACGTGTATATACTCCACTACTCTCATCTTCTTTTAATTTTTTAAGAAACATCCATCTCCTACCAACTCACACACTACACTTTGTCTCCCACCATTTTCTTTATTTTATAATTTTTTCCATTAATTAGGAAAACTTTTTGATCTTTTATTGTTTCTTTCTAAAAGATATCACCTATTGTCCCCCATTTTGTCCCCCAGTTCGTGCAAAATGATTGAAAGAATTTTCACAAGACACGACCAATCATGAGTGACTTGGCCGTGTCACTCATTTTCTTATGGACATGGCCAAGTCATGTGGCCATGTCCATGGCTACCTCAAAACCTCCTTTCTTTTCCATGTGAGACATGGCCAAGGCCTTGAACGTGTCATGGGACATGGCTAGTGGCTTGGCCATGTCTCTTTAGTGTGTTCTCTACTGCTTCCATCCTTGCTTTGTTCTTTAGATGAGACATGGCCAAGGCCTTGGCCGTGTCATGTGACACTGCCAATGGCTTGGCCATGTCTCTTGGGTGTGTTCACTTCTACCTTTGATTCTTTAGTTTCACTCTTTGGCTTCATCAAGTGAGACACGACCAATGGCTTGGTCGTGTCTTCTCCCAGTGTCTGCTTCTTCCAATTTACTCTGAAGGACACAGCCAGTGGCTTGTTAACTCAGGCCATGTCATGTGTGTGTTGCCTTGGATGAGGGACACAGCCAATGGCTTGGCCTTGTCTCTTGGGTGTGTCACATGCTTTTCCACTTTTTTTGATCCTTCAATTCATTCTTTTGAGCTTTCATCTAAATCAAAAACTTTAAGCAAACTTTAAACACAAATTAAGAGAAAAATTAACTTAAATCCAATAAAATTAACATAAATTTATGTACATATATGATCAAAATAGAATCAATGGCTTAACAACTACTATATCTAAAGTACAAACATTCATAAAAGCTTCTACATCTCAAACTTCTAGTATTGAGGTTAAGAAGAACAACAATGCACACACTAAGCCTAAACATTCTAAAAAGGCTACATAAATCTCATAAAGTTCGAGAGCTAAGTCCCCAAGTGCAAATCATGCATACATGTACTCTAGAAATGCATAAGTACACTCACAACATCATCCATTAAGATTCACTAGAAAAAAGGATTGAAAAACCTAAAATCATATATAGATGTTATTATTGTTTGAAATATAGGCATAGAAACACATTTTGCAATATTAGGAAGGAGCATCTCAAATTATAGGGCCTTTCAATGATTAGCCCTCAAGGAGCTATGTTTATTTGGGTACTTAAGAAAAGATAAAATCCATTATTTTTGTAGGTAAATCTATTGTTTTTGTAGGTATGCCTAAAATCTACAACCAATGAAAGTATTTAGGTAGTAGATAGTGGATGCTTAAGGCATATGACCAGAAATACAAAAATATTTACAACCCTCACGTACAAGCAAGGAGGTAATGTAACCTTTGGAAATAATGATGAAGGTAAAATCGTAGGCATTGGTTCCATTGGTACACTTGTAAGAATTCAATTGGGTATGTTGAAATGGCCAACTAGTAATTTCAATTGTTTATGTTGCTAAATGTTTTATTAGTTTTTGTTATAGATTTGTGTCTTGTTTAGTATGATAATTATTATTTTCTTTAGGTATTTTGTTAGTTTTAATTGTTTTGTTTAGTGTTTTCATTAATTTTGTAGTTTTAGTTCTTTCAGTGTTTATGTCGTTTTTTATCTAGTTTTTAGTATTGTGTTTATGTTTTGTTGGTTATTGTCTATTTAATCCTTGTTTAAAGTTTGTTCAAGTTTTGTTTTAGGTTAAAAAAGCCAAGGAACCAAATTGAAGACAAAAAGGGCAGTAGCTGACACAGGTAGAGGACACGGCCAAGTCACTGGCCGTGTCCCATACCAAGCTAAAAAGGAAGAGCAAGTCACAGTAGACGACACAAGCAAGGGACAAGGCCAAGTCAGTGGCTGTGTCCCTCAAATGAAGCCCAGACACGGCCAAGTCAATCTAACCTGGCCGTGTCTCACTTAGTTCCAAAGGGAAAGAAATTGCAAATCTCCAGTGGAAGACACAGGCAAGGGACACGGCCAAGTCTGGTGGCCGTGTCCCTCCAAAATGGTGCAACACCGCCAAGTCACCTCTGACTTGGCCATGTCACTCAACCAAAGAAGAAAAAGGATCGAAAGCAGACAGAAGTGTCCCTCCAAAGAGCACTCACATGGCCAAGTCACATGCAACTTGGCCGTGTCCCTCATGAACCAAACACGCAGCGGATTTTAAACGGACGATTCATATAAAAGGAAAAAGAAGCTAGGGTTTGAGGGACTGTTGAGACTTTGAGATTGTTTTCAGCCATCTGAGAGTGAGCTTAGGGTTTGGACAATTGTTTTCTTTGATTTTGATCACACTTTGTTTTATCTAGCTTAGATTAGATTGTTCTAGCCATTGAGACATCCTTCTTGCAAGATTCGAACAAGAGATTCTTCAGAAGCTTCAAGGAGTTTGTAACTTGGTTTTATTCTCGAACTTATTCTCTTTATTTTCATTTAATGGATATTATCATGTCTATTTTGATTTCTTTGAACATTAATGAGATGAATATGTTTGATTGCATTATAAACTGATTTAATCTAGTCTAGGGTTTGTATGGATCTGCTATGATTGTATGAATTGGTTATTCTCTTAGCTAATAATTTCTTTAGCCTTGATTGAATGAAATATTGTTAATATATAATTGATTGGCCACCAATTGTGTGTTTTAGGTATTAGATGATGGATTGAGAGATGAAGTCTAATGCTGGAACAATTCAATTAAGGACTTAGGTGAATTAGGGATATAACCTATTAAAAAGATTGTTTCAATTATAACAAGATTAGCTGTAAGAGGTTTGAATGCGAGAGCTTATTTCCTTGACTCAATTAATTAAGTTGTTTGAGATTTAATCTTTGAAATTAAATTAGTTAAGTGGAATAACCGTTCATACATATCAGTAGTTGAGAAGTGCAAACCCTAGACCTTTCTATCAAGTTAATCAAAACATCAGCTCTTGTTTACTTTTATTGTTTTAAACTTCAATTAAACTTTTTCATTAGTTAGCAATTTTAGTTTATTCATTACTTGTTACTTTTAATTTGATAATCAATTAGCCACTTTAGCTTCCTTGTGAGACGACCTTGGGGCGATCACCTTTGCTACAGCTACCTCGTATACTTGCGAGTACGCTTTTTGGTAGAGTTAATTCTAGCGCAACACTAAAGATATAATAAATAATAAAATTATTTAAGTTCAAAGGAAATGAGAGAGGTATTTCATTTTTTTCTTGCAGGAAAATAAAATAAGGCATGCCTATATGACACCGGTCTGTGAAGCATGGGTGTGGGAATCTGCAAGCAAGCCTCAAATGACCAATGCAACAGTTTGGAAGCCGAGGATTGTGACATTTTGGAAACTTTTGAATGAAGCAAGGAGAGAATAAGGAGAGGAATGAGTGAGCAAACGCCCCCCTTCCCCCTATTTATAGATTTTTGGCCCAAAAGGCAGTCTAAACGACACAACGCCAAATATGCATAAATGTAGACAAAAATTTAAAAAATGACTCACTAGTCAGGTTCATTCTATCTACTTTCCCTAGGTTTATGCCATTGGATTAATTTTTTTATTATAAAATTGATGCAATGGGGTGCAACTATGAACCCTTAATTTTGCATATAACCTAGATAATTAGGAAAAGTGTGTAGACTCTTAATTTCAGCTCAACATGAATTTTGTCCTAATTAAAAATGTTGAATCAAGTTTGGTTTCAAGATTAAAGCTCCAAGTTAAATTTAATTCAATTTTGTAGGCCTATATCAAGTCTTGACCTAATTAAAAAGCCAAAACCAATTCTAGTTTGATTCAAGAGCTAAACCGACCCAAAATGAATAATGATTGGCCATTTTTTATGTCTATTTCATTATCAGCATGGCTCTTAACAATTTTATTCAAGTTAAATTTGATATGAGCCACCTCATATCAAAATTAAATTGATTAAATTCGTTATAAGGCTTGGCCATATCATATTAGACATCCAATTTGATATGGCCCATTAAATTTGGCCTATTTTGGTATCCTAAATGGTTTTGGTATCGAATTAGGTCAATTCTAATTTGATATGGAACTTTTCCATATCAAATTAGGCTTACTAATTTGATATGGACTTTAATCCATGTTGGATTAAACTTGTTTTAATCCGATATGGTCACGGTTTCCCTAGAATTCAAAAGATTTTAATTTGATATGCTTCAAAAGGGAGTTGTGCTTAGAGAGGAAGCTAAGACTTGATTAAAGAGTTTAACCTAATGTATTTACTATAAATACATGATGAAATGAATAGGGAGAGGAGGAGTAACACATCAATTAACACGGAGCAACCAAGTAATTAGCAAGGATTACCAAAATAGAAAAAGCAATCATCAAACACAAAATACTATAAAATTAATGAAAATAAGGTAGTAGCTACTATCTTGTTTTCGCTCAATTAGAGTTTCAAATCATTGCAAGCAAAAGTTTGATCAACATTTAATTTTGGTGGAGCCAACAAACAAAGTTGCATTCTAAATTTAATCCATTTGAATTCAATATAAGATGATTTGATGATGGTTTTAAACGTTGAATATGTTTATTCTTTGTCTAAATTAGTTCCAGTAGGTTACATCCATTAGTTTGATTCATATCAGTTTATTTAAATCATGATAAGTGGATGTTGGCTTTATAATTCATAATAGGTCATGTATTTGAATTTGCATTGTCCAGTAGTCATCCACAAAGAGCATGTATGGTGCAATTATTTATTATAAGTCAATATTCTAGTAATCGAAAGTTTATAAATATAATCATAGTAGCTTTGTTTTCTAAAACTCTAAAACCCTAATTTTCATTTATAAACCCTGAAATCATATTTTTACCATAAAAAATAGCTTGATGACCAAAACCCTAATTTTCATTTATAAACCCTAAAAGCCATGTTTTAACCCTAAAAACTCTAGCTTTATTTCCAAAACCCTAGTTTTTATTTAGAAGCCCTAATTCATATATTGAAAACCCTACTTTTGCATATCTATTGTTCAATGTAAACTTAGATTTGATTATTTAATTCATTATATACTTATGATGTATGATTTATTTTATTTGTTTTGTAATGGATGATTTACTATTATTTATGATGAATTATTGAATATTTTCTATTGGGTTATTTTGGTTTCAATGACGTACGAGGTATATTTCCACTTTGTGGGCACTTCATTAATTAAGATTCATGTAATTTAATTTATTTTGAATTTTGGATCAATGTAAGGGGCATATTTCCACTTATGGTGGGTGCCTCATTTTATTTAGTTTTGGACATTGGATATTTTAAGGGCATGTTTCCATCTTCGGATGGGTGCCTATTTATTATTTTGTTTGAACTTGTTTTCACCTTAATATAATGAATGATTATTTATTTTGATAATTGCATGTATTATAGACAATATTATAATACTTAAGAAATCAATAATATTTATACCTGAAAAGGAGGACGGTTGCAATGAACTGGGCATTATGGGATGCTGGGTCATTATCATCTTCCCAATACGTGCCAAACTTTCTGAACCCATTAGGGGTTAGGGATTCCTTTGGAATCGAGTCGTCCACCCCTTTCTTTTCCTAGCCCATCTGGGTGGCAACTCCATTTTTCTTCAGATTTAGACCTGTGTTCTCTAAGGCCTTGAGCCTAACAGTGCCGAAGTCACAAGAACCATTCCACATGGCAGTGGGGGTGAAAATCTCCACTCGTAGTGGTGACTCCACTAGGGATAAGAGAAGTTGATTCCATTGGTCTTTATATTATTTTATTCTTTCTTATTATGATATTGTTCATTGCATCATTTAGATTGCATTGTGTGCATGAGTTAGGATGCCCATGTAACCCTTGTTGTGTTATGTAAGGGATACAATACTTTGACTCAAGGTATGGAGATTGAGTATGGTATAACCACTAATAGCCTTATATCTTTTGGTATATACTTGCTGTGAGAGCCCAAACTTTTCAACCCCAAGACTAAAGCTCATGTAATTGGCCTAGCTACTTTCCTTAGGTTTTTACCCAAATGCTTGTTGTTTTACTATGATTAATTTATCTTGGTTTGACAATGGATTTTTTGGTTTATTCTTTTTCTAATATGACCTAATTATATTGTAAGCTCAAAATAAATTTTTCCTCTAAATCCAAAAGACCAAAAACTATTTTCAAAATTTTCAAGATGCCCTTGGGACATAAATTTTTTTTTAAAATGTGTACAAAATTATTTTCTACCTCATGGCCCAAATACAACACAAAAAATTTATTTTTAAACAAACCTTTTTTACAATGGGCTTTGAAACACAATTATTTTCCCTAACATCTTTTTGAATGAGCTTACAAACTATTTAGGTCAATTATGGAATAGGGCCTAATTTATACCAAGAATTGTTAATCATAGACTTGTTTGTGGCATGAATCATTAGTTATTTTTTCAAATAGGAAATCTATTTATGATAAACCCTTTAATTTAGTTTTAATACATAATATAGGATAAAAGATATTTTTGGTTGATCCAATGGACTAATACTTAATTAATGAGAATTATCATGGAATGACTTCTATGTTTGAAAATGCAACTATTGGTTAAACCATGGGAGTGAATTTTTTGAAAACAAGATTTCCCATTTTGTTATTTTGTTGACCATATACCTAGGAAAAGAGACTTTCACTCGTGTGTGGAAGTTATAAGCTTGGAAAGGATGTCCTAATTATCTTTGTTTGTTTGTCACTTGTTCATACATACATACATGCATACACGCATTGCATTACGTAGCATTAATCCTTTCTTGCTCATAGACCTGGCGTATAGCAGTTTAAGAGCATATGTGTAATACCCCGATTTTTGATGTACTTTGGAATAGTAATTATGGGAGATTATATTGGTGTAGTGGATAGAGGAAATATAAGATGAATATGTATGATAGATGTAATATATGTGTATATGTTATATATATACTTGAAATATATTTGAAATAAACATGTCGTATATATGACATATACATATACCAAACATATACAACACATATAAAAGAATTATATATATATATATAGAGATAAGGATGGAAAGGAAGAGAAGTTCCTTCTTTCTTCTTCTTCTTGTTCCTTTACCATGAAATAGAGAGAGAGAAATGAGAAGAGAGGGAGCTCTTTTTATTTACACTAAGAATTGAAGAAATTTCAAGGATTCAATTGAAGTTTTTAAGGATTATTCATTAATTGGTAAGTTCTTAATCAATTTTGCAATCTCTTTGGAATACTATGGAAGAAAATGATTTGGGAAAATTGGCATTTGTGTATTAGCATGTTTTAATGGCTTATTTGGGTATGTATGAAGTTGTTGTGAGTAGCTAATGATGATTTTAAGGTTGGATTGGAAGAGAAGAGATTTCTTTTCTTTCTTCTTCTTTGATTGTGTTATAAGAGAAAGTGATGATTGATTAAATAAGATGATAGTATTGATCTGTTGGAGTTATATAAGTGTTGAATTGATGGGTGAATTATGGATATAAACTAAGATGATTATTGAGGGTGTTGTGGTATTGAGTTTGGAATGACTGTGTTCATATGGTTGAGAGTTTAAAATGTAACACCCTTGTACCCCATATACGTACACCACATACTCCCACATATGTAATATACGTATACCGAATACAAGAATGTCACAATCCATTTTAAACAAACCAATCTTTAAACTTTAACATCAAATTATCATTTTTACAATCTAAGTAAAAACATAAAACATTTAACTTATATTATAGAAAGTAATAGATAAAAAATTTATTGTTAAAATACACATATATATATATATATCTTCGTTGCCCAAAAGTTTATCGAAAACATTTTTAATAAGCAGCGAAATATACATATGTATACATCAAAATCAATATTTACAAAAATATAGAATTTATACATGCTGGCAGTTCGTCTCTGATCTTGATGTCCAAATAAACACTGTTCTCACAATCTCAAGCCTAGACTCGACTCGGTCTAGCTGAACTCTTCAGCTCAACCGGATCTACCTTGTCACCTACGCAATAAATCACAATCGCGCTAAGCCAGAAGCTTAGTGGTACAAACCTTGATAACAATATTATTCAGTTGCAATGCTAATTCACAACACATATGGATACCACAACTTATAACAATATATCTCATTATATTGCTCAATTGTTTAATAATTCATATTTCACATTAAAGCAAAGACAAGCATGGGCCCAAAGAGATCTAATATGCCATTCAAATTCCAGAGTTACTGCTTTGGTCCAATAATCACATTTATCTAGATCGAAGCGAATCATAATCACAATGAGGATTTCCTCATATGTAACATCCCAACTAGGCTTTAAGGACTAGGCCCAACCCAGCTTCAAGGGTCTGCTACATCATGTAACACCCAACTAGGCTTTAAGGACGAAGCCCAACCCAGCTTCAAGGGATTGTTACTTTTTAGGCATGCCACCAACAACAAAACTCTGAAAATTGAATAACATACTAGGCACACAATTCTTTCATAATTTCATTATCAAATCCTTTTTCATTTTCTCATGATCATTATAAGCACAATGCCTCAAATATCCCATTTATATCAATATAGCCATCACCAATGGCTTCACACACTATCATTAGTGTCTACATAACAAATTGCATTATCCATACATTTTGAATCATCATTATATATTTCACATAGCTCACATTATGCAAATCATAGAACTATTCTCATACACCAATAATATAATAGGTAACTTAACACATTTTCCAACCAAATGTTTAAGTCCCAAAGTCATGTAAATGTATGCAATAATTTAAGGTTTGTACTTACCTCTAAGAGCAACAAACACCAATTCCAATCTCCTATTCCAAAATATCCTTCAACACTTGGATTGGGGTAACTCAAATCTCTTCAAAACCTAATCCAAATGTGATTATACATACTCACTTAGTGATACACATAAGAAAATAAGGAAGAGAACTATCGAGGGCAACCTCTACACATGACATGCTCAACAACATGGGATTGTCCCTGACCATGCCCTAAACCCATAACACAGAAGCTTTGACATGCTCAGTGACATGGGCATGTCACTGCACGTGTCAATTCTCCTCCAACACAGAAGCTATGACAGGCTCAGTGACATGGGCGTGTCACTGGACCTGTCAATTCTCCAACAACACAGTAGCTGTGACACGCTCAGTGACATGAGCGTGTCACTGGACGTGTCAATGCTACTACTACACAGAAGCTGTGACATGCTCAGTGACATGGGCATGTCACTGCTTATGTCACCAACACTGAAAATAGAACCAATGACATGCCCAAAGACAAGGTCGTGCTACTGGGAGTGTCAGGCCAAAAACCTGATATCGACACCCAAAACGCCACATCCAACAAACATCTTTCAATAACCTTATCATCACCACACAAACTCAACCAAAACGATCAATATACCATAATAAACTTGCATAACATCAAAACAACTCAATTACAAGCATCAAAACACAATCACTACCATATTTCATAACTCAAAACTTACACAATCCACAACTCCTATTTTCTTCACCAAACTTAACATTTTTCTTCAATCCAACCCCAAAATCAAAGTTAACTAAACAAAACAACCTCAAATACACCAAAATTAACCATACAAACAACTACACCAACCATCCACCAAACTCATAAACGCAAACTCAAAAGAAATCAAAGAAACAAGTTCGAAACTTACCAAATATGAAGAAAAATCCTTAAAACTCCAACTTGATCTCTTGAAATCCTTCAATTTCTTAAGTTAGCAAGCAATAATTT
The DNA here is from genome assembly GCA_947685225.1 of Garcia nutans. Taxonomy (NCBI): domain Eukaryota; kingdom Viridiplantae; phylum Streptophyta; class Magnoliopsida; order Malpighiales; family Euphorbiaceae; genus Garcia; species Garcia nutans. The sequence continues at coordinate 36,146,893 of CANTUV010000059.1, forward strand.
CTCTCTTTCCTTTTCTAATGGTGATGGCCGGCCCTCTTGGAGAAGAAAGAAGAAGATGATGAAAATAGTCAAAACCGCTCCACTTCACTTAACCACATAAATCCCCACTTAATCTCCACCAAGCAATAATATATTATTATAATATTATTGTTTTATTAGTTTTTGTACTCAAATTGCTATTTATTTATTATGATAATTATTATTTTATTCATGCATTTTGGTAGTTTTTAATCTGTTTATTTAGTGATTTCATGCAATTTGGTAGTTTTTAATTTATCCCAGTGTTTATATCATTTTTGTACTAGATTTTAGTACGATGTTTATGTGTTTTTAGTTAATGTTTCATTTGATTCTGGTTTAAAGTTTGTTTTAGGTTAAAGTGCAAAAAACTCCTTTGGAAGATGAAATAAAGAAAGAAGAGCATTAATCAAGCAAGACATGGCCAACCAAATCAAGCTTGGCCGTGTCACCTCGAGGAGATTTTTGGCAAAACTTGACACGGCCAGGAGACACGGCCAAGCCACTGGCCGTGTCTCACCTGAAGACCAAAACCAAAGAAACCAAAGAAAGAAAAAGAAAAGAAGGAAAGAAATGGCAGGAAGGTGACACACCCACATGACACGGCCAAGCCACTGGCCGTGTCACATGACACGGCCACAAGCTTGGCCGTGTCCCATCCTGAGCCAAAGAACAAGGAAGAACCAAATAAAAGAAACAGAAGCTGACACACCCAGGAGACACGGCCAGGAGCTTGGCCGTGTCCCATCCCATGCCAAGTAATAAAAGAGAAGCAGAAGAGGACACACTCAAGTGACACGCCCAAGCCACTGGCCGTGTCACATCCAGTGCTCAAATTTACAGCGTGCGCAAAATTTTTAGCGAAGGGAATTGTATAAATAGATAAGATTAGGTCAAAGGAGAGGATCCAGCTGTGTTACACATTCTTTGAGCCGTTCTTTACTTTTCTCTGAGAATTTTTCTCTTAAACAATAAAACCATAGAAGATTGATTTCACTTTCATTCAAAAACACTCTAGATAAAATTAGTCTTAGCCATTGCATTATTCTTTTAGCAAATATCTGAGCAAGAGATTCTTCAGAAGCCAAAGGAATATTGTAATTGGGTTTTGTTCTTTAACTCTATCTCTTAAGTTTTATTGAAATTGTATTTATGAATTCTATAATGTCTAAATTAATTTCTTTGCATTTTAATGAGATGAATTTGTTTCATAGCATTACTATGAACTAATTTTGATCTAGTTTAGGGGATTGTATGGATCTACTATGATTGTATGAAATGGTTATTGCTCTTAACTGATTTATTTCTTTTATCCTTAATTGAATGGAATAAGGTTAATATATAATTGATTGGCCACCAATTATGTGTTTTAGGTATTTGGATGAAGGATTGAGAAATGAAATCTAATACTGGAATAATTTAATTAGGGACTTAGGTGAATTAGAAATATAAACCTAAGGAAAAAATCATTTTGATTGCAGTAAGATTAATTGAAAAAGGTTTGAATGTGAGAGCTTATTTCCTTGATTTGATTAATTAAGTTGCTTGAAATCTGATCTTTGAAATTAAGTCAGTTGAGAGGAATAGCCGTTCATACATATAAATTAGTAGAGAAGTGCAAACCCTAGACTTTTCTATTAAGTGAATCAATATATTTGTTTAGTTTTCTTTCATTATTATAAATTCAATTCCTTTTTGTTTTCGTTAGTTGTTCAGCAATTTAATTTTATAAATCAAAAACTATTAATTGATAATTTTTTTATTACGATTTGATAAATAATTAGCTTATCTAGCTTCCTTGTGAGACGACCTTGAGGTGTTCACCGAAATACTACAGCAGCCTCGTATACTTGCGAGTGTAGCTTTAGTAGTGTTTATTAGAGCGCAACAAGTTTTTGGCGCCGCTACCGGGGAAGCTAATTGGCGTAATTGTTTATCAGTCATATATATATTTTAAATTATTTTTCATTATTTATATTTTATTTTATTTTTCTTTTGCTATAAATAATTCCTTCTTTCAAAAATTTATTTTATGCAAGGTAGGAGATCACTTGGAGCTGAGCTTTTCCCATTTATTTCAGAAATTCAAAGAGTGAAAAGGAGTAGAGAAGAGTTTAAATTGTATACCAGGTTTGATACAGAGGATGAAATTTTTGATTTTGAGTCGGATACTGCACAATATACCACCAATATGGGAGACAAGAGGCAAAGAACTATGAGGGATTTTGCCAGACCTGTCATTGGGACTTCCACCTCATGTATAATATTGACAGATGCAACAAGAAATTATGAGTTGAAGAATATCCATTTCAATATGGTACCATCATTCTATGGAGTTTTGAATGAGGATCCTTTGAATTTTATCCGGGATTTCTACAACACCCTCAACACATTTCCATTGGGAGGACTAACAGAAGACCAGTTGAGGATGATGTGTTTTCCGTACACATTAAAGGATAGGGAAAAAAGCTGGCTTATGATGTTGCCTGAAAATTCTTTGACAACTTGGGAGCAAGTATATAACAAGTTTATAGGAAAATTTTACTCACATCAGAAGACAACTGAATTAAGAGGAAAAATAGCCACATTTGCTCAATTGGATGGAGAGCCATTTCATGAGACTTGGGACAGGTTTAAGATGTTGCTCAATTAGATGTTTTCTTGCAAACAGGCTCTTCGGATAAATTGGAGCTGGCACTGACCTTAGATCGTGACCTGCATATTTTTGACTCAGAAGTAGTCAGTTGCATTGATATATTAGAAAGTGTTGAAATAGAGAAATTTAAAGAGGAACCATCATTTGAGTTCCCCTCCATCCAAAAAGAAGAGAATAATCCTTCACTTAAGTTAGAGCTAAAAGAGTTGCTTAAAAACCTGAAATATGTGTTTTTAGGAGATCATGACAATTTACCTGTGATAATTTCTAGCGAACTTAGTGAAAGGGAAGATATGAGGTTGGTGAGTGAATTAAAAAGATTGAAAAGAGCTATAGGATGGGGGTTGAGTGGCATTAAATTTATTAGCCCTTCAATGTTCATGCATAGAATTATCTTAGAAGAAGGAGCCAAACCAATAAGAGAGACCCAAAGGCGCCTTAACCCAAACATGAGTGAAGTGGTTAAGAAGGAAGTGCTTAAATTGCTTGATGAAGGAGTGATATACCCAATAGCCAATAGTGAGTGGGTTAGCCCAGTACATGTAGTGCCTAAGAAATCAGGAATAACTGTGGTAAAAAATGAAAAGGATGAATTGATTCCTACTAGGACTACCACTGGGTGGAGAATGTGTATAGACTATAGGAAGTTAAATAATGCCACAAAGAAAGATCATTTTCCTCTTCCTTTTATTGATCAAATGTTGGACAAACTTTCTGGACACTCACACTATTGCTTTTTGGATGGACATTCAGGTTATTGTCAGGTGGCGATAGCACCAGAGGATCAATCCAAGACCACTTTTACTTGCCCTTTTGGGACTTTTGCATTTCGGCGTATGCCCTTTGGCTTGTGCAATGCGCCTACAACTTTTCAGAGATGCATGATGTCTGTTTTCACAGACATGATAGATGACTTTATTGAGGTATTTATGGACGATTTTTCTATTTTTGGCGACTCTTTTGATAATTGCCTTAGTAAACTTGTTCTTGTGCTTGAAAGATGCATTGAATGTAATCTCACTTTGAGTTGGGAAAAAAGTCATTTCGTGGTTATTCATGGTATTGTGTTGGGCCATATCATGTCTAGTAAAGGGATTGAGGTGGATAAAGCTAAGGTAGAGTTGATTGCTAAGTTACCCCAACCTACCTCTATTAAGGGAATAAGAAGCTTTCTAGGGCATGCAGGTTTTTACCGGAGGTTTATTAAAGATTTTTCTAAAATAAGCCAACATTGTGTCATTTGCTTGGAAAAGATGTTCCATTTGTATTTACTGCACAATGCATGCAAGCTTTTAATTCCCTTAAGGAAAAATTGACCAGCGCACTGGTAATTGTAGCTCATGTTTGGTCCTTACCTTTTGAAATTATGTGTGATGCATCCAACCATGTAGTAGGAGCTGTCTCTAGACCCTTAATTTTTGACCCAATCCGATCTAATATGTTTTATTTAGCCCAAAATGATTTTTGTTGTTTAATTGGTCCAAAATAATTTTAATTAAATAATTTTTACCTTAGTATCTAATTTTTATTAATAAAAAATAAAAATAAAAAAATAAAAAAATCAAAATCAAAATCAAAATCGGAGTCGGAAAAAAAAATCAGCAGCGAAAAGTGGTCGCGCGGGCCTGTCGGCCCACCAGCAGCTCACCGGCAGGAAATTCCTGCTGGCGAAATAACAGCCCGCAGGATTTTTCCTGCGGGCTGGCACCCCCACTGGCCCCTACCACGGGCCCGCTGCCACAGTTTTTGCCAGCGCAAAATTTTTCGACGCAATTTTTTGAAACCTAATCCAATTAGGTTTTAATTTCTTTTTTTATTAATATTACTTACCTTAATTAATTAGGAATAAACAACCTAAAAACCATTATAAATAAGGATCAAGTGAACCAAATTGAAGGAGGGAAAAAATTTACACAGTGAACTTGGGATTGGAAACCAAATCAAGGAAGGAAAAGCAAAAAATCAATTCAATTGATTTTTAAGGGAGGAGCACCACGAATTAAGCAATTCAAAGGCAACAAAGGCTTGTCTTTGGAGCTAGTTCATCCAAGAAGAATTATTTTTGGAAGAATCAACAAAAGAAGGTATATTAAATTCTTTTTGATTTATGTTTTACAGTAGCTAAATTATGGAATTAGGGTTTTTTAAGTCAAAAAACTTTAGAACTTTAACTTGATTTTTCCAAGATTAAAACACTAAAATGTGACCTTCTTTTCTAAAAATACTTAAAATTGTTATTTTTTTCTTCTTAAAAATCTTAAAACTCTGATTGAACATATTTTTCAACAAAACCAAAATCAAATTCTGTTTTTTTTTTTTAAGATTTTAAAGTAGGTTCTATTTCATTCAAAAAGCCTTAAAAAACATCTTTTCAACTTATAAAAACTTTAATTTATTTTTTTAAATTCATAACACTTCATAAAATATCAAATTGATTTTTAAAACCCTAAAAATTCTTCATTACCCGAGAACCCTAATTTCAAAGCCTAAATCCAAAATTCAACTTTTAAACCTAAAATAATGAACACTAACCCTTTTAAAACTTTAAACCCTAATTTTTATGAACCCTAGTCTTTTTAAAACATTAAATAAACATAAAAACATAAAAACACAAAAATTACACAGTAGCTTAAATCACTATTTAAAATCATGAATTAAAAAGTATTTCAAAGTGTCTAAAACCCTAGTTTCATGAGTTCACCATTCAAACCTTAATTTGGTTATTCAAAGAGTCTTACCAAGCTTTTAAAACATAAAACCCTAATCTATTTTAATTTCATAAAAAGTCACAGTAGCTATAATTGAACTTTTATTTGCTTTATTCAATTCCATATTTACTTATACCTTGATTTATCTCTTATGCTTTAATCTATTTAATTTCAATACTTGATTTATTTAATTTATCATGGATGGATGTTTATTTTATTGATATTTAAATACTTTTAATGAATGATTTATTTATGATGAATGATTATTTACTTTTATCAATCAATTTAGATTTCCAAAAGTTGTAAGAGGTATGTTTCCACTTGGTGGGTACCTCATTATTTAAACATCATGTAATTTAATTTGCTTTTCTATCTTAGAACTTATGTAAAGGGCATGTTTCTACCTTTTGGTGGGTGTCCTATCTAGGCATGTGATGTAAGGACATGTTTCCATCCTTGGATGGGTGTCCATTTATTTGTTTTTTTTTTGTTTGGACATTGCTTTGATTTTAATATAATGATGCTTTCTTTTTTTTGTATGTAGTATGGATAATATTGTTATATATAAGAATTTTTTAATATTAAAACCTGTAAAGGAGGCCGGTTCCAATGAACCAGGCGTTGTGGGGGTGCTGGGCCATTTCTTACCTTCCCCACACGTACCCAACTTTTCGAACCCATTAGGGGGTTGGGGATTCCTTAGGAATCGAGTCATCCACCCCTTTCTTTTTCCCGGCCCGTCCGAGTGGAGACTCCATTTTCTCCGGACTTAGGTCCGTGTTCTCTAAGGCCCTGAGCCTAAACAGTGCCGAAGTCGCAAGAACCATTCCGCCGGGACTGGGGGAAAAAATCCCCACTCACAGTGGCAACTCCACTAGGGATAAGAGAAGTTGATTCCGTTGGTCTTTATATTATTCTATTCTTTCTTATAATGATTTTATCCATTGCATCATATTAGTTTGCATCGTGTGCGTGAGTTAGGTCGCCCGTGTTACCCGTGTTATGTTATGTAAGGTATATCATACTTTCACTCAAGGTATGGAGATCGAGCATGGCATAACCACTCATAGCCTCATAACACCCTTTCCCAACCTATGAATAAGCCGAGGAGGAATGCTACATTGGGATACGAGCTCTAGTTATGTCAGCTTACTTAATGTTCCTTAGAAAAATTTTCCAAAAATTTTGACGGAGTCTCCCTTAAAATTCTAGGTCCCAAGTGTCGACAAAACTGATTTTTCTTATTTTTGAAAAATATTTTGTTTCACAATTCAACTCAAGCACACTCCCAATAATCCACCCTTATAACCTCAACTACAATCCTGCAAGAAGAATTCACACTTCTATATTCACAACCCAACTCAATTCAAAACCATACGGTTATTATACATTACTAGATTTACATGCTACCTCAGTTTATCTCTTTGTATTGTTCAAATAAGTACATGCCAGTTTCTAATACCAAAATACAAAATGAATAGCACCACCTAAGTTTGTTGATGACCGATAGATCTCAGGACTCCTCTACTCACTACTGGCTCCTTGCTAATAGCCTACGAGTTTAGAAGAAACTAAACTCGCTAAGCATTGCTTAGTGGGTACTTTAACTAATTACGGAAAATAAATAATAAAAGCATAATGCACTTTTAAAAGCAATGAGTCGTATTGAAAAATAATATCACAGTAAAAACAATCCATACATGTCATATATTCAGTTATTATCATTTTATCAGTTCGCTCCACAAGGTAATTTGGTAGACTAACGTATGGTAAGGAACTAACTGAAACAACTGTATATATATTCTGTGGCTGTGGCTGTAATATCCTCATATATGCTCTAGAAGTTTTGATTATGTTATTGTTATTGTTGTTATTGTTGTTGTTGTTATATTGGATTGTATATATGTGTTAATTGCAAGAGAAAAGAAATTGGGAAAGAAAATAGGGTTTAGAGAGAATGGTATATGTTGTGTATATGATGATATATATATAACATATAAATTGGTCAAATGAAGAGTCAAGGGGGGTAGAGATATTTATTTGGTTATTGGTGAAATGACTATTAAGGGCATTGGATTAAAAAGAAAGCTAGAACAGATGATAAAAGGGTGATTTGGTAATTGTTTGAATTGGAACACTTGGTGGAGATTAAAAGAAGAGTTGACTTTATTTTTTGTGGTTCATTTCTTCTTTCTTCTTTGTGTGGCCGGCTTCTTCATAGACAAAGGAAAACAAGAGACAAAGTGAAGATCTTGATGTGTTAAGCTCAAATTGATGGAAGATTGAAGTGATCTAGTGGATGATACAAGAAGTCTTATAACTTTGGTAAGTTCTCTTGTGATCTTTGTGTTTATTTGAAATGATATTTGAGTTTGATAGATTTTTAAGAGTGTGTTGGTTGATTTTGAGATGTGAGAAGTGTTTGAGTGATTAGATGATGGATGTTGAGTATGGATTGAAGAAAAGAGTAAGTGGTTGGAAGAGATGATGTTGTATATGTGGTGAGGGTTTTGAGATGATTTTGTGTTTTGTGCTTGATGTGTGTTTGGCTTGTTTTGGTGTGTTGCAAGTTTTAGATGAGTTTTGAGTATGTTTTGTTAAGATGGTGTGAAGTGGATGTTGTTGGATAAAATTGTTTTGTTGAGTGTTTGGTTGTTTTGGTCGGAATCTTGATTTGTGGCCGGACACGCCCATGAGCACGTCCAGGGTCTTTAGGCGTGTCAATTGTGTTGGAGGCAGTAGGTTTGACATGACCAGTAGCACGCCCGTGTTATTGAGCGTGTCATAGCTACTGTGAGATTTGAGAATTTACACGCCCAGAAACACGCCCATGTTGTTGAGCGTGTAAATACTTCTGTGTTGTGGAGTTAGGGCACGGTCATGGACACGCCCGTGTGGGTGAGCGTGTCAGGGTTAGGGTTTGCCCTAATTAATTCCTAATTGGATTATCTCTTGTGTATCCCTAAACAAGTATATGCTATTACTTTTGATTTAGGTCTTGAAGATAGTGATTAATCATTGATTTAAGAGGTAGAAGGATCTTGAACAAGGAAGTGTTAAGAGTAGTGTGATTTGTTTTTGAGGTAAGTACAAAACCTATATGATTGTGTGTAAGTTCAAATGTGGCATTATTACATTGTTAATTTATTTGAGCAATGTGTATTGTTATGTTTATATCACTGATGATATATATATATATATATGAATAATGTGAATGACATGATGATGCAAATGAATGTGTTTATGAAAGATTGAAATGTTATGTTGTGAATTGAGATGAAATGGAATATAGAGCCATTGTGATTGGCTATGATGATATAATTGAATGATGTATGGCATGTTTGCCTAATTGATGAGAAAGATTGAGAAAGAGTTTGATAAAGAGAATAATGAAATAAGTGTATGCTTAATATGATATTCAATTTCAGAGTTCTGGTTTTTGGAGGCATGCCTACTTAATGAAAGGTAACAGTCTTGCCGGGTTGAGGATCTCTTCAAATTGAGTTGAATTGAGGTCCAAGAGACTGGGTCTGTTACACTATGATAATTGATATTATGAGATATTTGATTTGTAACAGTCTTGCCGGGTTGAGGATATCCTCGAGTTAGATGAGTTGATGATCCAAGAGACCGGGTCTGTTACGCTATCCATGGATAGAGATAAATATATATGTATATGTTGCCTATGGGCTTGATAATGGTGTTTATGAACCAAAGCAGTAACTCTGAATTCTGAATATCGTATTAAGTACTTGATGGGTCCATAGGTGTCTAGGTTTTATGTATAACATAAATGTTGTTCTAATGTAATGAAATGTTAATATTACTTATATGATGAAACGGACTATTCACGGAATATTGTTTGTTGAGTATGATCTTTACTAATTGTGTGTGTATCATTGATGTTGATTTATTAATACAAATGTGAAACATTGCATTGCACTAAAGCATAACATTAGCATGAATTGTCTTACTAAGCCCTTGGCTTAGCGCGATAGTATTTGATCGCGCAGGTAATAGGGTTGAACCCGAGAGCTCTTCGAGACCGAGTGAGAGTAGACAGTGAAGAGTTGATTTTGGGAACTTAAAGATCAAAGGAGACTTGCCAATCATGTATAACTCTTTTATATTTTGTAAATATGGGTTATAATGTAAATATATGTATAATTGTAAATACGTATTCAAATGCTTTCATATATGTAAATGTTTTCTATATTCCGCTGCATAATATTTAAATGTATGTGTATATATATCTAATATGTTTTGTTTATAAGTAAATGATTTACTTTTCTATAATATATAATGATAAGGGTATTGTATCAAGTTTAAAATGTTTTGAACGTTAAGAAAATCCGTAGCATTCCTATATTCGATACATGTATACTACATTGTGGTGTATGTAGTGTGTATGTATTGGGTGTGGGGGTGTTACAATTGTTTTGGTATCAGAGCCTAGGTTTAAGATTCTCAACCTAGGTAAAATGTAAGAAAAAGACTATTTTGATTTTAAAAAGTGGTTTTTGAATAAAATATATGTTGGGATTGGCAATCTCTGATCTTTAATAAGATGTATTCTGCTGTGTTTGCAGAAATAGGTTGTGATGGATCCTCATTTGCGTCAGTCAGTTGAGGGTAGTGAGGAGAGTGTAGCTCCGGAGGATAGAGCTAGAGTTGATAGTGCTGGGGAGGCACCTGTTTCGGTGTCGGGGAGAGCAGTTGGTGAGGAGGTTCCGCCAGCTTGGCTTAGGCATGTGATAGAGGCTTTGAGACAAGCACCAGTGCTACCACCGCCGCCACCCCCTCAGCCTGTGGTACCAGTGAGGCACTATGATAAACTAAGGAAGTATGGAGCGGAGGATTTCCTTGGTACTACTGATCCAGCTGTAGCAGAACAGTGGCTTGACAAAGTACATAGGATCTTTATTCAGTTGCAAGCCACCCCAGAGGAAAAGTTTGATTATGCAAGATTATTGCTACAGAAGGATGCATACGACTGGTGGAGGACAGTGCCCCATTCTATGGATGATCCACCGATCTTGTCATATGCGGATTTTCTGAGAGAGTTTGAGTTGAAGTATACTCCTAGGGAGTACAAAGACATGAAGAAGATGGAGTTCTTAAGCTTGAAGCAAGATAGCAAGACTGTAACTGAGTATGAGGTTGAGTTTATTCGATTGAGCCAGTATGCTGGGGGCATTATAGCTGATGAGATAGATAGATGCAGGAGATTTGAGGAGGGATTGAGGCCCTCTATCATGTGTCTAGTGGCTGGATCTAGATATCATGATTTTTCCCAGCTTGTGGCAGCAGCTCGGAGTGTGGAGTGAGCTCAAGTTATTGCAGCTGCTTCAGAGGAAGAGGTTAGGGTTAGGAGGCCCCAGTTTGAGGCAGGGTCTTCTTCAGTTAAGAGAGGTAAAGGAAGCTTTGTTCCTAGAGTTAGTAGGAGTCAGAGGTCAGCTGGTAGGTCAGTGCAGTTTCAGAGACAGAGATTTAGACCTACAGCTTCAGTGGCGAGTGCTCCGACCCCAGTGACTCAGAGATCCGCTCTACCTGTGTGTGCTCAGTGTGGTGGATCACATAGGGATGCTTGTTGGAGGTATAGTGGGTCAGCTGTGTGCTTCAGATGTGGATCTCCTGAGCATTTTATTAGAGATTGTCCAGAGAGATAGGAGCGAATGTCAGTTGATACTGCAGCTTCTCGACCTAGTGTGAGGGGAGGTCGAGCAGGCAGAGGTAGCAGCCGGGGAGGCAGATCTGGGTTCAGTGCTAGAGGAGGTGCTACATCCAGGGAGAGTAGACCAGAGGAGGTTGGATCTTCCCAGAGGATGTATGTTATGCAGAGGCAGCCAGATGCATCGGCAGTCATAGCTGGTACTTTTTCTTTATTTGATACTTCAGTGCTTGCTTTGATTGATCCGGGTTCCACACATTCTTATATTAGTGCATCTGTTTTGCCTGTGTCTGATATGCATGCTGAGTCCCTAGGATTTGATGTGTTGGTGACAAATCCGTTAGGGCATAGTGTGATTGTGAGTAAGGTGCACCGAGATAGTGCAGTGAGGGTGCAAGGTGAGGAGTTCCTTGGAGATTTGATTGAGATGCCATTTAAGGAATATGATGTGATTCTAGGTATGGACTGGCTATCTCGACATGGAGCTGTGGTGGATTGTAAAAAGAAAATTGTTTCTTTGAGAACTGTTGATGGTAGAGAGGTGATAGTATCTAATGAGCAGGAACAATTAGCCTCCTTATTTGTTTCAGCTGTTGCAGCTAGGAGGTTGATTAGAAAAGGGTGTGATGCTTATCTTGCTCATGTGGTAGATACTAGAGTAAGAGGTTCTCCTATTGATAGCATTGCCACAGTTGCAGAGTTCTCAGATGTATTCCCAGAGGAGTTGCCAGGATTGCCTCCTGAGAGAGAGGTGGAGTTCGGTATTGAATTGTTGCCTGGTACCACTCCTATTTCTATTACTCCTTATAGAATGGCACCAGCAGAATTGAAGGAATTGAAAGTGCAATTACAGGAGTTGTTGGACAAAGGATTTATTCGCCCTAGTGTTTCTCCTTGGGGAGCTCCTGTACTATTTGTGAAAAAGAAAGATGGTACTATGAGGTTGTGTATCGATTATAGGCAATTGAACAAGGTGACTATTAAAAATAAATATCCTTTGCCTAGAATCGATGATCTCTTTGATCAATTGAAGGGTGCAGCTGTGTTTTCTAAAATTGATTTGAGATCTGGGTACCATCAATTGAGAGTTAAAGCTGAAGACATTTCCAAGACCGCCTTTCGGACCAGGTATGGGCATTATGAATTTTTAGTTATGCCTTTTGGTCTAACGAATGCACCTGCAGCTTTTATGGATTTGATGAATAGGGTGTTCAGGCCCTATCTGGATCAGTTTGTAGTGGTCTTCATCGATGACATTCTGGTGTATTCGCGGAATGAAGAGGAACATGATATGCATCTGCGGATTGTGTTGCAGATTTTGAGAGAGAAGCAGTTGTTTGCCAAATTGTCGAAATGTGAGTTCTGGTTGGATCAAGTCGCTTTTCTCGGACATATTGTTTCAGCAGAAGGCATTAGAGTTGATCCGAGCAAAGTTGAAGCTATATTGAATTGGAGTCCACCCAAGTCGGTGACAGAGGTTAGAAGTTTTCTGGGTTTGGCAGGCTATTACCGACGGTTTGTGAAAGGGTTTTCTTTGATAGCTACTCCACTCACCAGATTGCTTCGTAAGGGAGTGAGATTTGTGTGGACGGATCAGTGTCAGGCTAGTTTTGATCAGTTAAGAGAAATGTTGACTCAAGCGCCTGTTCTTACTTTACCTGTAGAAGGCAAACCATATGTAATCTACAGTGATGCTTCACATAATGGTTTGGGTTGTGTACTGATGCAAGAAGGTAGAGTGATAGCTTATGCTTCTCGACAGTTGAAACCGCATGAGCTTAACTATCCGACCCATGATTTGGAGCTAGCAGCCATTGTGTTTGCATTGAAGATTTGGCGAAACTATTTGTTTGGGGAGAAATGTTTCATCTACACTGATCACAAAAGTTTATAATATTTGGGTGTCCAGAAAGAACTTAATCTTCGACAGAGGAGATGGTTGGAATTGATTAAAGACTACGACTGTTTGATTGATTATCATCCAGGTAAAGCAAATGTTGTTGCTGATGCCTTGAGTCGGAAGTCTTTAGCTGGTTTAACTGTTTACTCGCTCTCGTTGCTTGTTGAGTTGAGAGCTTTGCATGCCAGTTTTGTAGCTTGTGACGATGGTGCATTGTTGGCACAGTTGCATTTGAAACCAATTTTATCGGATCAGATCAAAGAGGCTCAGTTGACTGATATGAAGATTCAAAAGATTATTTCAGAATGCAAGAATGGGAAGACTAGAGATTTTATTGTGAAAGGTGATGGGAGTCTCTGGTTTAAGAACCGATTGTGTGTACCCGATGATGCTGATTTGAAAAGAGTCATTTTGGAAGAAGCACATTAGTCAGTGTTTGCTATGCATCCAGGTAATACAAAGATGTATCATGATTTGAGACAGCATTATTGGTGGATTGGTTTGAAGAGAGACATTGCTGAGTTTGTATCGAAATGTCTCACTTGTCAGAAGGTAAAAGCAGAGCATCAAGTTCCAACTGGATTGCTTCAACCATTATCAGTACCAGAATGGAAGTGGGATAGAGTGACGATGGATTTTGTGTCTGGTTTGCCATTGACACAAAGGAAGCATGATTCCATATGGGTGATTGTGGATAGATTGACTAAGACAGCTCATTTCCTTCCGGTTCGGATGGATTACTCTTTGGAGAGATTAGCTGAGCTGTATATCCATGAGATTGTGAAGTTGCATGGTGTTCCAACTTCTTTAGTGTCTGATCAAGATCCCAGGTTTACTTCAAGATTTTGGAAGAGTTTGCATAGAGCTTTGGGTTCTCGATTACACTTCAGTACTGCTTTTCATCCACAGACGGATGGACAGTCAGAGAGGGTGATACAGATTATTGAGGACATGTTGAGAAGCTGTGTCATCGATTTCTCTGGAAGTTGGGATAGGTTTTTACCTCTTGTGGAGTTTGCTTACAACAACAGTCACCAATCCAGCATTGGTATGGCACCGTTTGAAGCATTGTATGGCAGACGGTGTAGGACACCTCTTTGTTGGAATGAGCTTGGAGATAATAAGTTGGTTGGTCCTGATTTGATTCAAGAAACTGAAGAAAAAGTAAAGTTGATTAGAGGCAGGTTAAAAGCAGCTTCAGACCGACAGAAGTCTTATGCAGATCTAAAAAGGAGAGACATAGGGTTTGATGTTGGAGATAAGGTATTTCTGAAAGTGTCTCCTTGGAAGAAGATTTTAAAGTTCGGTCGGAAAGGGAAATTGAGTCCTCGTTTCATTGGACCTGTAACACCCCCACATCCAATGCACACACACTACAACCACAACAATGTAGCATAAGTGCACCAAACATAGGGATGCTATGGTTTTCTTCAACATTCAAAACATTTTAAACTTGATACAATACCCTAATCATTATACATTATAGAAATTAAATCATTGACTTAAAATATAAAACATATTAGATATACATATATATATACATTTAAATATTACACAGCGGAAGTTATAAATTAGGTACATATTTACATTATAAACATTACTTTACAAAATATAAAAGAAAAATACATGATTGGCAAGTCTGCTCTGATCTTTAAGTCCTCAAAAATCAACTCTTCACTGTCTACTCTCACTCGGTCTTGATGAACTCTCGGGTTCAACTCTACCAACTCTACTACCTGCGCGATCAAACACTATCGCGCTAAGCCAACGGCTTAGTAAGATAAAACATGCTAATGTTTTGTTTTGATGCAATGCAATGCCAATTCTCAATCCATACTATACATGTAACATCATATATGCAAAACTAACAACATGCCTTTACATTTCATAACTCAACATAAATAGACATATCATATTTCAACATCTTATCATATACCTCATTAGTATTCATTTAATCATTCATAATCAACATTAAGCAAAGACAAGCATCATTCATGACTCACATTAACCATAGACAAGCATGGGCCCAAGACACACTAATATGCCATTCAATTTTCAGAGTTAATGTTTTGGTTCTATCATTACATTTATCAATATCATATACCCAACTAGGCTTCAAGGATTAGGTTCAACCAAGCTTCAAGGGGAGCAAAGCATGCTAAGCTTCAACCCAACTTGGCTTCAAGAACCAACCCAACCTAGCTTCAAGGGTGGTAACATCTCAATTAGGCTTCAAGGATTCAATCCAACCTAACTTCAAGAGATTGTTACACTTATTAGGCATGCCACCAACAACCAACTCTGAAAATGGAATAACACATTAGCCACACAATTCATTTATTATTCAATTATCATTTCCATTTCCAATTATCATCAACATTTAGGCATACATGCCTTCTTTCTCTCAATATCATCATCATAGCCAAAAACAATGGCTTTGTATCACATTTCACATTTCAATTCATATTATGCATAAAGCATCATTGATATCACATCTTTGATATAACATTTCAAAGTACATTACTCATAAAACACATTACCTTTCACAATGCATAACATAACCTTGTTTAAATCTCAACAATGCAATTAGGGCAAAGAACAATTTATATGATTCATAGCTTTAGGATCTTTCATATGCATTTGATTATCTCATTCATAGTTTAAAGTATGTTTAGAGTGTTTAAGTTTAGGTTTAGGAACCAACCTACCTTTGAAGAACCAAAACATTGCAACTAGGTCAAGGAAAACAAAACTTACCTAACCCATATGAGAGACACGGGCAGCACACATGAGGGACACGGCCAAGCTTGTGGCCGTGTCACTCAAACCAATTGGACAGTAAGAAACACGGGCAAGGGACACGGCCAAGCTTGTGGCCGTGTCTCTCAACCAAACTTTGGCAGTAGCAAACATGGCTTGGGGACACGGCCGTGTCTCTCAAAAATCAATCCAACACCTTTAAAATTTCATGTCTTGGCCGTGTTTCCCATAGCTTTTGGCCGTGTCACCCCTAATCAAAACCCTAACCAAAGCCAACACTTTCCCAATTGCATTTAAACTCAATATACATCATACCACATGCTTCAAATGAACATAACCAATGTTCTAAACACATATTCATTACAATAATCACTTTAAAACACATTAATATCACAATTAAACAAACACCATCTCAAAACCCTAATTAATCACCATCCTTTTTCATCTTTCAAAAACAACATCCATTTAAACATACAATCTTCACAATCAACCCAACACTAATTCCATCTTTTAACTTACAATAAATTTTAACACTTAAAAACATAACACAAACTTATCTCATCATCACACCAACAAAACCTAATTCCTTTCTCACACCACTTCAAAAGAATTGAAGAAATTAAAGAGAAGATCTTACCTTATATGAAGAAATTCCACAAATCTTTCACCAAATCTCTCAATTCTTTCATCAATTTGAGTATAGCATCAAGAACACTTCTCTTTCCCTTTGTCTTCTTCAATGGCCGGCACAAACATGAGAAGAAAAGAAAATGCACAAGTCAACCTCTCTTTCCTTCTTAATCTCCACCATGCATTTCATCCAAACAATTACCAAAATGCCCTCAAACATATAACTAACCTTTTGTCTTATATAAGCCCATATATGTACTTACACACTCAACAATAAAATATCTTCTTCCACTAACCAACACCTTGACTCTTCTTTGACCCATTTATATGTTATATATATCAACATATACACAACATATACCATTCTCTCTAAACCCTAAATCCTTCCCAAAACACAAATACTTTTCTTTCCCAATTCTTTATCTTGCAATTTAAAACAACCACAATAACAACAACATACAAAACTTCTAGGGCATAAATGAGGATATTACAGGACCGTATGAAGTTTTGGAAAGAGTTGGGCCAGTTGCGTATCGACTTGCTTTGCCACCTGAGTTGGATCATATTCATAATGTATTTCATGTTTCTATGTTGAGGAGATACAGATCGGATCCATCTCATGTGTTGCCGATTGAATCTATCGAGGTAAATCAAGATTTGACATTTGAAGAGGAACCAGTTGCTATCTTGGCATGTGATGTGAAAGAATTAAGAAATAAGAGAGTGCCACTTGTGAAGGTTCTATGGAAGAATCATGCAAAAGAAGAAGCAACTTGGGAAAGTGAACAATCCATGCGAGAGCAATATCCTCAGTTTTTTCAGCTTTGATATCAGGTAATTTCGAGGACGAAATTTTTTTTTTTAGAGGGGGAGAATTGTAATATCCTCATATATGCTCTAGAAGTTTTGATTATGTTATTGTTATTGTTGTTATTGTTGTTGTTGTTATATTGGATTGTATATATGTGTTAATTGCAAGAGAAAAGAAATTGGGAAAGAAAATAGGGTTTAGAGAGAATGGTATATGTTGTGTATATGATGATATATATATAACATATAAATTGGTCAAATGAAGAGTCAAGGGGGGTAGAGATATTTATTTGGTTATTGGTGAAATGACTATTAAGGGCATTGGATTAAAAAGAAAGCTAGAACAAATGATAAAAGGGTGATTTGGTAATTGTTTGAATTGGAACACTTGGTGGAGATTAAAAGAAGAGTTGACTTTATTTTTTGTGGTTCATTTCTTCTTTCTTCTTTGTGTGGCCGGCTTCTTCATAGACAAAGGAAAATAAGAGACAAAGTGAAGATCTTGATGTGTTAAGCTCAAAATGATGGAAGATTGAAGTGATCTAGTGGATGATACAAGAAGTCTTATAACTTTGGTAAGTTCTCTTGTGATCTTTGTGTTTATTTGAAATGATATTTGAGTTTGATAGATTTTTAAGAGTGTGTTGGTTGATTTTGAGATGTGAGAAGTGTTTGAGTGATTGGATGATGGATGTTGAGTATGGATTGAAGAAAAGAGTAAGTGGTTGGAAGAGATGATGTTGTATATGTGGTGAGGGTTTTGAGATGATTTTGTGTTTTGTGCTTGATGTGTGTTTGGCTTGTTTTGGTGTGTTGCAAGTTTTAGATGAGTTTTGAGTATGTTTTGTTAAGATGGTGTGAAGTGGATGTTGTTGGATAAAAGTGCTTTGTTGAGTGTTTGGTTGTTTTGGTCGGAATCTTGATTTGTGGCCGGACACGCCCATGAGCACGTCCAGGGTCTTTAGGCGTGTCAATTGTGTTGGAGGCAGTAGGTTTGACACGACCAGTAGCACGCCCGTGTTATTGAGCGTGTCATAGCTACTGTGAGATTTGAGAATTTACACGCCCAGAAACACGCCCATGTTGTTGAGCGTGTAAATACTTCTGTGTTGTGGAGTTAGGGCACGGTCATGGACACGCCCGTGTGGGTGAGCGTGTCAGGGTTAGGGTTTGCCCTAATTAATTCCTAATTGGATTATCTCTTGTGTATCCCTAAACAAGTATATGCTATTACTTTTGATTTAGGTCTTGAAGATAGTGATTAATCATTGATTTAAGAGGTAGAAGGATCTTGAACAAGGAAGTGTTAAGAGTAGTGTGATTTGTTTTTGAGGTAAGTACAAAACCTATATGATTGTGTGTAAGTTCAAATGTGGCATTATTACATTGTTAATTTATTTGAGCAATGTGTATTGTTATGTTTATATCACTGATGATATATATATATATATATGAATAATGTGAATGACATGATGATGCAAATGAATGTGTTTATGAAAGATTGAAATGTTATGTTGTGAATTGAGATGAAATGGAATATAGAGCCATTGTGATTGGCTATGCTGATATAATTGAATGATGTATGGCATGTTTGCCTAATTGATGAGAAAGATTGAGAAAGAGTTTGATAAAGAGAATAATGAAATAAGTGTATGCTTAATATGATATTCAATTTCAGAGTTCTGGTTTTTGGAGGCATGCCTACTTAATGAAAGGTAACAGTCTTGCCGGGTTGAGGATCTCTTCAAATTGAGTTGAATTGAGGTCCAAGAGACTGGGTCTGTTACACTATGATAATTGATATTATGAGATATTTGATTTGTAACAGTCTTGCCGGGTTGAGGATATCCTCGAGTTAGATGAGTTGATGATCCAAGAGACCGGGTCTGTTACGCTATCCATGGATAGAGATAAATATATATGTATATGTTGCCTACGGGCTTGATAATGGTGTTTATGAACCAAAGCAGTAACTCTGAATTATGAATATCGTATTAAGTACTTGATGGGTCCATAGGTGTCTAGGTTTTATGTATAACATAAATGTTGTTCTAATGTAATGAAATGTTAATATTACTTATATGATGAAACGGACTATTCACGGAATATTGTTTGTTGAGTATGATCTTTACTAATTGTGTGTGTATCATTGATGTTGATTTATTAATACAAATGTGAAACATTGCATTGCACTAAAGCATAACATTAGCATGAATTGTCTTACTAAGCCCTTGGCTTAGCGCGATAGTGTTTGATCGCGCAGGTAATAGGGTTGAACCCGAGAGCTCTTCGAGACCGAGTGAGAGTAGACAGTGAAGAGTTGATTTTGGGAACTTAAAGATCAAAGGAGACTTGCCAATCATGTATAACTCTTTTATATTTTGTAAATATGGGTTATAATGTAAATATATGTATAATTGTAAATACGTATTCAAATGCTTTCATATATGTAAATGTTTTCTATATTCCGCTGCGTAATATTTAAATGTATGTATATATATATCTAATATATTTTGTTTATAAGTAAATGATTTACTTTTCTATAATATATAACGATAAGGGTATTGTATCAAGTTTAAAATGTTTTGAACGTTAAGAAAATCCGTAGCATTCCTATATTCGATACATGTATACTACATTGTGGTGTATGTAGTGTGTATGTATTGGGTGTGGGGGTGTTACAATTGTTTTGGTATCAGAGCCTAGGTTTGAGATTCTCAACCTAGGTAAAATGTAAGAAAAAGACTATTTTGATTTTTAAAAGTGGTTTTTGAATAAAATATATGTTGGGATTGGCAATCTCTGATCTTTAATAAGATGTATTCTGCTGTGTTTGCAGAAATAGGTTGTGATCGATCCTCATTTGCGTCAGTCAGTTGAGGGTAGTGAGAAGTCCTATATAACTCGGGCGATTGCCCTATATAACTCAGACCAAAGTCCTATATAGCTCGGGTCGTCACCCTATATAACTCGGACGAAGTCCTATATTAAAGCAGCACTGCATATAGTATGATATATCATACTCTTACCCTACTCAGTACTATCCCAGATACCCAGTGGAGCCAAAATTTTCATGCCATTTCTTAATCGAATATGCATTATACAATTATCGACTTATGTTTCTTATATTATTTCAACGTGAAATATCATATTTTGTCATTTTAATAACATATTATGCTCATTTATATGCATAAGGAATCAATTGGATTACTTTTGAAAAATGACCAAATTTTTGGACTCAACTTGATCCTTATTTTGAAAAATTGTATAAATTAATCTACTTGACTAAAAACTCTAAAATTTTTTCAGAACTTAGTTTTACATCTTAAAATAATTCCTTTAAAATTTCAGATATAACTGGACTCAAAATCTTGGTCAAGTAGTTCACCCAACCAGAATGCTCTAGTTGCCCTGTATCCTGGCAGCAGTTCTGAATTTTGTGAATTCTGTAAATTAAATTCAATCAATGTGGTTCCAAATTATTTTTCTCAAATACTAGACTCACTAAACAACAACATATCCAAAAGACACTTCAAGAACATTTTTCTATGTTTAATTAAAAATCATACAAGTCACAGTATTTCACTAATTCTAAAACAGAAAAATTTCAAGAAAATGAACAAACAATTAGTTAAAGTACCAAACCTTGCTATTTCTTAGTCCTTTATCTATATCACTTCCTTTCCTTCCTTGTCTCCTTGATTTCCTATGAAATTTAACATCACATATACAAAGGTAAGAACCCTAGGAATAGACATAGTCTTATCTTATGATTTTTCTAATGTGTTGCTAGCTTATTTTCACGATTAAACACCATTATTTCTTTCATCAAATCCTTCAAATAATTATTTCTTGAATTTTCTCCAAATCTAGCTACATGAACCCTAATTTCAATCTCTTAAATTAACCATTAATCCATGAAATTAAAACTAAAGATAGGTTTCTCTTACCTTATAATCTTGTTTGTCACCAAAATCTTCAACCAAAAGCCTTAAACTTTGGAAAAATCACCTCCTTCTTCCTTCTCTTATGGTTTGGACGAGTTCACCATGTAAGAGATGGCTTTTATATTCTTTCCTTAGCTTATTTTGATCCAAATGGCAGCCAAGAGAGGTTAAGATTTGTTGGTGTAAGTGTTGATTTCCCATTGGTACACCTTATGGCAAAAATGGCCACTTTTAATTGGTCCACTTGTCTTCTTCTTTTATCTATTTATTTGGCAAGCCATTAGGCTTCCTTTTATTCATATTTTGACCCCCTTAACTTTCTTGTGCTGTAATTTTATAGTCTAGGGTGTGAAAATACCAAAATACCCTCCAGCGATTAATCGATTGTAACTTTTAAACCGTGCGTTTTCGGAAAAAATTGAAACACACGGTTATGACCCGATTAATCTCGAGAATATTCTTCCAGGGTCGGATATGGGCACTATTAAGAACTTCCGACACTTCATTGTTAAGTTTACATAGTTGTCCCTAACTTTTGAGAAATTTCCACTTAGGTCCTCGGCCTTTTGAAAAATTACCTTTAGGTCCCGTCGACTTCACGGGCTTCCTTTGCACACTGATTTTGTTTTTGACTATCTCGAGCCTCTATTTGACCACTTATTTAAGCCCTTCTTGCCTAATACTCGACTACCTAAGCTTTGGGATGTGACAGTTCTACCTCCCTTAATTTAAGTTTCGCCCCGAAACTTGTTTGTTCATATATGTAAATACATTGCTCATATAATTAATAACAGTCATTTGTTGGAATCCTGCTGCTATCTGCCTAAGGTAAGTTTTCGGACCGGGTATTTCAGCTGCTGCTGACCCTAGTCCTGGTCCATGGGCTTCCTCAACACCTATTGGGATTCTGTCTCCTGTTCCATAGCTTGCCACGAATCTAGAGACATCCTACATTGACATAAATAGCTATCTGCTTAATTCATCAACATATAACTCGATTATCAATTCCTATCTGGCATGTACATCTACCTATTCATCATATAACTTTCTCCTTACTTTATCTTACATGGCATACATAGTTACTTACTTACTACCTATCTCCCAGAATCGACTAAACCAATGCTCTGATACCAAAAATTGTAACACCCCTTCCCGACCTATGAATAAGCCGAGGAGGAATGCTATATCGGGATACGAGCTCTGGTTATGTCAGCTTACTTAATGCTCCTTAGAAAAATTTTCCAAAAATTTTGACGGAGTCTCCCTTAAAATTCTAGGTTCCAAGTGTCGACAAAACTGATTTTTCTTATTTTTGAAAAACATTTTGTTTCACAATTCAACTCAAGCACACTCCCAATAATCCACCCTTATAACCTTAACTACAATCCTGCAAGAAGAATTCACACTTCTATATTCACAACCCAACTCAATTCAAAACCATACAGTTATTATACATTACTAGATTTACATGCTACCTCAATTTATCTCTTTGTATTGTTCCAATAAGTACATGCCAATTTCTAATACCAAAATACAAAATGAAGAGCACCACCTAAGTTTGTTGAAGACCGACAGATCGCAGGACTCCTCTGCTCGCTACTTGCTCCTTGCTAATAGCCTACAAGTTTAGAAGAAACTAAACTCGCTAAGCATTGCTTAGTGGGTACTTTAACTAATTATGAAAAATAAATAATAAAAGCATAATGCACTTTTAAAAGCAATGAGTCGTATTGAAAAATAATATCACAGTAAAAACAATCCATACATGTCATATATTCAGTTATTATCATTTTATCAGTTCGCTCCACAAGGTAATTTGGTAGACTAACGTATGGTAAGGAACTAACTGAAACAACTGTATATATATTATATGGCTGTGGCCCTAAAAACATTACGAACCAAGCCCTGTGGAATCTGTGGCCGAAGCCCTCGGACCGGAGTCCTATATAACTCGGGCGATTGCCCTATATAACTCGGACCAAAGTCCTATATAGCTCGGGTCGTCACCCTATATAACTCGGACCGAAGTCCTATATTAAAGCAGCACTGAATATAGTATGATATATCATACCCTTACCCTACTCAGTACTATCCCAGATAGCCAGTGGAGCCAAAATTTTCATGCCATTTCTTAATCGAATATGCATTATACAATTATCGACTTATGTTTCTTATATTATTTCAACGTGAAATATCATATTTTGTCATTTTAATAACATATTATGCTCATTTATATGCATAAGGAATCAATTGGATTACTTTTGAAAAATGACCAAATGAATATTAGCAAAATGACCATATGAATAGTAAATTCTTGTTTTGGACTCAACTTGATCCTTATTTTGAAAAATTGTATAAAATAATCTACTTGACTAAAAACTCTAGAATTTTTACAAAATTTAGTTTTACATCTTAAAATCATTCCTTTAAAATTTCAGATCAAAATGGACTCAAAATCTTGGTCAAGTAGTTCACCCAACCAGACTGCTCCAGTTGCCCTGCATCCTGGCAGCAGTTCTGAATTTTGTGAATTCCGTAAATTAAATTCAATCAATGTGGTTCCAAATTATTTTTCTCAAATACTAGACTCACTAAAAAACAACATATCCAAAATTCACTTCAAGAAAATTTTTCTATGTTTAATTAAAAATCATACAAGTCATAGCATTTCACTAATTCTAAAACAGAAAAATTTCAAGAAAATGAACAAACAATTAGTTAAAGTACCAAACCTTGCTATTTCTTAGTCCTTTATCTATATCACTTCCTTTCCTTCCTTGTCTCCTTGATTTCCTATGACATTTAACATCACATATACAAAGGTAAGAACCCTAGGTATAGACATAGTCTTATCTTATGATTTTTCTAATGGTTGCTAGCTTATTTTCACGATTAAACACCATTATTTCTTTCATCAAATCCTTCAAATAATTATTTCTTGAATTTTCTCCAAATCTAGCTACATGAACCTAATTTCAATCTCTTAAATTAACCATTAATCCATGAAATTAAAACTAGAGATATGTTTCTCTTACCTTATAATCTTGTTTGTCACCAAAATCTTCAACCAAAAGCCTTAAACTTTGGAAAAATCACCTCCTTCTTCATTCTCTTATGGTTTGGACGAGTTCACCATGTAAGAGAGGGCTTTTATATTCTTTCCTTAGCTTATTTTGATCCAAATGGCAGCCAAGAGAGGTTAA
This sequence comes from Garcia nutans, assembly GCA_947685225.1. Lineage (NCBI taxonomy): Eukaryota > Viridiplantae > Streptophyta > Magnoliopsida > Malpighiales > Euphorbiaceae > Garcia > Garcia nutans. The sequence goes on from CANTUV010000059.1 coordinate 36,171,196, forward strand.
GATGTGTTGGTGTAAGTGTTGATTTCCCATTGGTACACCTTATGGCAAAAATGGCCACTTTTAATTGGTCGACTTGCCTTCTTCCTTTATCTATTTATTTGGCAAGCCATTAGGCTTCCTGTTATTCATATTTTGACCTCCTCAACTTTCTTGTGCTGTAATTTTACAGTCTAGGGCGTGAAAATACCAAAATACCCTCCAGCGATTAATCGATTGTAACTTTTAAACTGTGCGTTTTCGGGAAAAATTGAAACCCACGGTTATGACTCGATTAATCTCGAGAATATTCTTCCGGGGTCGGATATGGGCACTATTAAGAACTTTCAATACTTAATTGTTAAGTTTACATAGTTGGCCCTAACTTTTGAGAAATTTCCACTTAGGTCCTCGGCCTTTCGAAAAATTACCTTTAGGTCTCGTCGACTTCACAGGCCTCCTTTGCATACCGATTTTGTTTTTGACTATCTCGAGCCTCTATTTGACCACTTATTTATGCCCTTCTTGCCTAATACTCGACTACCTAAACTTTGAGATGTGACATAAATAGTAAATTTACTATTTAAAAATAGTATCAAATAGTATTTACTATTGAAAATAGTACTTTTACTATTTATCAATAGTAATACTATTTATAAATAGTGAATTTTACTATTTATCATAGTAATACTATTCATGAATCAATAGTGAAATACTCGCCTAATACTCGACTACTTAAACTTTGAGATGTGATATAAATAGTAAATTTACTATTTAAAAATAGTATCAAATAGTATTTACTATTGAAAATAGTATTTTTACTATTCATCAATAGTAATACTATTTATAAATAGTAAAATTTACTACTATTCATGAATCAATAGTGAAGTTTACTATTTATGAATAGTAAAATTTACTATTCATCAATATTAATACTATTTATGAATAGTAAAATTTATTATTCTTACTATTTATAAATAGTAAAAATTACTATTCATAAATAGTTTTGAATTTTGTTTTTTTTGCTTGCCGTTCCTCTATTAAAAGCCACCATTCCTTCATTTCATTTCACAATTTCAATTTCAATTTCGTAATTCTCTCAAATTTCTTTTCAATTTTAGCATATATTTTTCAAAAACAATGCATGTTTCGAGGCCAGGGACTCATTCTAATGCCGAGTTATTGGAGTTTATTCGGCATCGTGAAGATGAAAATTTAGATATACTGGCCGGGATGCCGCTCCATTGCAGTTCCAATCCAAAGAGCGAGGTAATTATTTGTCTTTCTGTTTTGCACTCTTTTCTTTCTTTTTTTTTTATTTTTTTGTCCTATATATTTTTATACTTTGTTGTTATTATTTGTTATTGTGAAAAATAAATTAATTTAAGTAGATAGAATAATATGTACTTACCTAGTATTAACTTACCTGGGTCTATGTTAGCATGATCGTTGCGTTGTTCGGGCTGGTGGGTGTATTTACAAAGCCCGACAATGGTATGATGTAGTGCCTTCTCGGGTAAGGCGGATTATCTGAGATTGCGGCTTTGACCAGTTCATCTTTCAATTGCCATCCGAGGAATATCAGATAGACCGGAGCATAGTCCAGGCGCTTGCGGAGCGATGGCTGGATACAACCCACACTTTTCACTTGCCCATTGGAGAGATGACAATTGGTCCGGTCGATTTTACTGCCATTACCGGCCTTCGATATGATGGTGCTCCGGTTCCCCTGACCAATGATATTTTAACATTTGAAGAAATTCAGGAATTAATTGGTATGGAACCATCATATAAAGGGCCTTTTAAGATAAAAATCGAGCCAATTCATAGTTATTGGATGAACTATGAAGGACAAGTTGGCAGAGACATGGCCAAACAGTATGCTCGAGGATTTTTATTATATCTGCTCGGATCGACCATCTTAGGCAGCACTGAATCCTCCATTCACTTGTCAGTGTTGAGTGCCCTTTCTTATCTCAGAATGGTACCATCTTCTGGTTGGGGTGAAGCTGGTCTCGCGTGTTTTTATCATGGTCTTTATAAGCTTTGCCGAAACAAGAAGTCTTTTGTCAGCTTGATGGCAGTTGTTGAGGTATTCTTTTCCTTCACCAATGTTACTTCCAATTTTTTTCTTGCATGAATTTGATCTTTACTATCATTGTTGTAGGTATGGGCATATGAACATAACCTCGTGAGGGTACCCGGTATTTCCCGAGAGAGAGTCGGGTATCCGAGATTAAATTTCTGGTTGTTCGATCGTGTGGACGTTCCCGGCTCTCATCATGTGCATGCTCACTGCTATGTATTGAGCCGCTTAACCTGGGACCAGGTAAAATAATATTAGTATGCTTTAGATTTTATGTGAAAGTTTTATTTACCTTATGTTATTTCGCAGGTGAATTTGGCCTGGTGGAGCTCAGAAGAGCGAGCAAACTAGTCTCCTTTGATGAGGGCTGCACTGTCTTTCCAACATTCTTAACGAATTATTGCTGGCCCAGTGTCTAGTGGCTAGTTTCTCGAGGAGAGAGTTTATGAATGGTTTCTCAGTCCAGAGTAGCGGAGGTTTTCGATGCAAATCCTGGAATATACTTTAATGGTCATTTTGCTAATATTCCTTTTGGATTAGGTTGTGAAGAGGTTGAATTGCCCTAACCTAAGTGTTCAGGATTCTTGGAAGAGTAAGTGTATAGATTGGTGTGAGTTGGTTTTAAGGTAAGTACATGTTAGACAAATGACCTTAATTTTGATCCTTGACAACTCAAATGGATGATCTATTTAACTTGTGTTTGAGAAATCTTGTTGCAGGATTAGGTTACTTCAAATAAGGTGAACAGAACACTTATAGCGGTCGCACCTCACCTGAATACGACCGCTCCATGTAATTAAAAGAAGAAATCTTATCACAGTAGGTTTCGCGGTCAGAAGTTCGACCTATGTCGCGACCGCTCCTACAGAATAGCGACCGTCCGAATATTTGCACGACCGCTACTCAAGGAACTTAAATCATTACAATCATAGTAAGGTTCGCGGTGACAAGAACGGTGAATGACTCGACCTCGCTTATCACTTTAGCGACCGCCCCATTCAGAATCGCAACCGCTCTACCATTCAAGAAGAAATTGTTTGAAGAGACAGTAGGTTTCGCGTCCTCAGGAGCGTCCAGAAGTTCGACGCGAGTTTCTCAATTCGACCGCGATAATCTACATAGGGCGACCGCGACATTCAAATTATGGCGGACATTCAATTTTGCCCTGTTAGAGAATGACACGTAATATGACCGTTATAAACCCACTTGATTATTCAAAAAGGGCGACCGCACCATTGCTAGGCGCGACCGTCCGGACAAACACAGCTGGGCAAGAAACCGGTCCGACAAACACAGCATGGGCAAGATTCCAGCTGCAGAGCACTAAAATTCGACCGTTGAAGTCTTTTCAAAAGTAGCGACCGTCCCCTGTTAAAGGACGACCGCGAGAAGCATGAGCGCGACCATCCTTGCATAAAGGGCGACCGCGAAGTGCTTCGGGCAGTTTAAGTAAAGAAGGTCTAATCTACCAATACATTATTCTTAATGTCTATAACGGCTAGTAAGACCACATTGGCTATAAATACAATGTCTCTCTGAGAAAACAAAAATGAACAAGCAAGAAATCATATTGTAATAGCCAAGCAACAAATTTTCATTTACTTAAACTTACAATTAAATTGTAATGTATGTTAGGTGTTAGCATTTGAAAACACCATTGTATAAGTTTGAGTGTAAGCTTGGGAAACACTTGGGTTGTGAGAGTAAGCCTTGTAAAACTCTTGTTTGGGTTATAAGTGTGAGCCTTAGAAAAACACTTGTAAAGTTAGGTGTGAACTTGTAAAAACACCAAAGTTGGAAGTGAGCTTGTAAAAACTTCAAAGTCTAGTGGAACCTTAACAAGTTGTTAAGGAAGTGGATGTAGGATTGAAGTAAATCCGAACCACTATAAATCTTGTGTGTTCTTTCTTCCTTCATCACTCAACAATCTTCATATTCCGCACTTCTTGTTTGTTGAGTTTTTTAAATTGTCATTACTTCTTGAGGAAACCAATTCACCCCCCCCCCCCCTCTTGGTTGCCATCTTGGGACAACAATTGGTATCAGAGCCCTTAGATTTCTTAAACTTAATTGTGAAATCTGATCCACTATGGCAACTTCTTCTTCATCAAGCTCTCATGGAAATCTTAATTCTATTCTTAGACCCTACTTTGATGGAACTGATTATTCATACTGGAAACACAAAATGTATTTGTTTCTAGATAGTGAAGGGATTGAACTATGGGATTTCGTGGAAAATGAATGGAAATCTCCTACCCACGAAGTTGACGGTATTCAAGTTCCACTTCCCAAAGCTCAATGGTCAACTAGCAATGTCAGAGATCGATTCAAGAACAATAGAGCTGCTTCCATCTTGATGAATTCCATTTCAAGGGAAGAAGGCGGAAGAGTTCAACATTTAACTTGTGCACATTGCATTTGGAAAACACTTGAAAACTACCATGAAGGTACGACTCAAGTGAGATTTACCAAAAAACAAATGCATGTTCATGAATATGAGCTATTCAAGATAAAACCAAATGAAAATGTCACCGACATGACCAATCGCTTACTTGCAATTGTCAATGAACTAAAGAAGTATGGCAAGGTATATGATCAAGGTGATGTAAACAGCAAAATCTTGAGAGCCCTAAGAGCTAGAAAGAACTTTGAATCCAAAGTATCATCCATAGAAGAAGCTCATGATCTCAGCACATTAAGAACCGACGAGCTAGTTGGAAAATTACTCACATTTGAGCTACACAGTGAGAAAGAAGAAGATCAAGGTGAGAAAGAAAAGAGAAAACCAATTGCACTCAAAGCAATCAAAGAAGCTGAAAGCTCAAGCAATGAAGGTACTGATGATGAAGATGAAATGGCAATGTTCTCTAAAAGAATTAATGAATGGAAAAGGAAGAAAAGATTACAAGCAAACAAAGGTACACCTCCAAAATTCTCCTTCAAAGATAAAGAAAAGAAAAATGAGGTAAAATGCTATGAATGTGGAAAAACCGGTCACATCAAGTCGGATTGCTACAAATTAAAGAATAAAAGGAAATGGGATAAAGAAAAGAAAAAGTCTCTCAAAGCCACATGGGATGACTCTTCCTCAAGTGAAGAAGAAGAAGAGGAAGAAATTGCAAATCTTTGTCTCATGGCTATTGAAGATGACTCCAATGAGGTATGCCTAAAATCTACTACCAATGAAAGCACATGGCTTGTGGATAGTGGATGCTCAAGGCATATGACTGGAAATGCAAAGCTCTTTACAAGTATTACCTATAAACATGGAGGTAACGTAACTTTTGGAAACAATGCTAAAGGTAAAATTCTTGGTGTTGGCTCCATTGGTTCTATTGGTAAGGATTTAATTGAAGATGTATGGCTTATTGATGGTTTGAAACATAACTTGCTAAGTGTTAGTCAACTTTGTGATAAAGCATACTTCGTTAAGTTTGATTCCAAGGAATGCAAAATCACAAATTCAAATGATGTTATCATATTTAAGGGTACTAGAACAAACAACACTTATAATGTCATCATACATTCAAATCATACATGTTTAATGTCTACTAATAATGATGCATGGTTATGGCATAGAAGACTAGGACATGCTGGTATGGATCAATTGAAATATATTTGTAATGAGAATTTAGTTGATGGCTTACCTAAGATAAAATATGATAAAGACAGAATTTGTGAACCTTGTCAACATGGTAAGCAACATAAAAGCTCATTTAAATCAAAGTGTGTTATAAGCACCTCTAGACCTTTAGAGCTCATTCATTTAGACTTGTTTGGACCAAATAGAGTTACAAGCTTAGGAGGCAAATCATATGCATTTGTTCTTGTTGATGACTACTCTAGATTCACATGGGTTAATTTCTTAGCTCAAAAGAATGAAGCCTTTAATTACTTCAAAACCTTTGCAAAAAGAGTTCAAAATGAAAAAGGATATGTGATCACATCTATTAGAAGTGATCATGGCAAAGAATTTGAAAATGAAAACTTTGAAAACTTTTGCAATGAACTTGGCATTTCACACAATTTTTCTGCTCCTAGAACTCCACAGCAAAATGGTGTAGTTGAAAGGAAAAATAGAACTTTAATCGAAATGGCTAGGACAATGCTCAATGAATATGATTTACCATCTTATTTTTGGGCGGAAGCCGTTAATACAGCTTGTTACATTGCAAATCGTATTTATAAAAGGCATTTAACTAATAAAACTTCTTATGAGCTATGGAATGGAAGAATACCCAGAATTGGATATTTTAGAGTATTTGGATGCAAATGCTTCATATTGAATACCAAGGATAATCTTGGAAAATTCTCATCCAAATCAGATGGAGGCATATTCTTAGGATATTCATCATATAGCAAAGCATATAGAGTATTTAATATGAAAACTCTAGTTATAGAAGAATCAATGCATGTTGTATTTGATGAATCATCTAAACTTGATCAAAAGAAAGGTATTACTTTCAATGACCCTGCAGGCACTCTTGAACCTCTTGAATCTATTGATGCTCCAAAGATCAATCAACTTGAAGAAAAGGCTCAAGATCTACCTAAGGATTGGCAATACAAGAAAGATCATCCAAAGGAACTCATCATTGGAGAAACATCAAAGGGAGTAACTACTAGATCTAGAATTAATCATATTGATGTTAATGTTGCTTTTGTTTCTCAAATTGAACCAAAAACTATTGAGGAAGCTTTAAATGATGAAAATTGGATAACTGCAATGCAAGATGAACTTAATCAATTTGAAAGAAATAATGTTTGGCAACTTACTCCTAGACCTATAGATCATTCTATAATAGGATGCAAATGGGTTTATAGGAATAAGCTTGATGAAAATGGTCACATCATTAGAAATAAAGCAAGATTGGTAGCCAAAGGTTATAATCAAGAAGAAGGTATTGACTATGATGAAACCTTTGCCCCTGTAGCAAGATTAGAAGCTATTAGAATATTACTTGCTTTTGCATGTCATATGAATTTTAAGCTTTATCAAATGGATGTTAAAAGTGCATTTCTAAACGGACTCATAAATGAAGAAGTTTATGTTGAACAACCTCCTGGTTTTGAAAACTACAAATTTCCTGATCATGTTTTCAAACTTACCAAAGCTTTATATGGATTAAAGCAAGCACCTAGAGCTTGGTATGACAAACTTAGTGCATATTTACTTGAAAATGGTTTTGCAAAAGGAAAAGTAGACACAACTCTTTTTGTTAAAAAGGATCTTGATTGTACAAATTTATGTGGATGACATAATATTTGGAGCTACTAATGAAACCTTGTGCAAAGAATTTGCTTCTTGTATGACTAGGGAATTTGAAATGAGCATGATGGGTGAACTCAAGTTTTTCCTTGGACTGCAAGTCAAGCAATGTAAAGATGGGATCTTCATCAACCAATCCAAATATACAAAAGAACTCATCAAGAAATTTGGAATGGATGGCTGCAAAACTAGCAAAACTCCTATGAGCACATCATTGAAATTAGGTAAAGATGATAATGGTAAAGCAGTAGATGAGAAGAAATATCGAGGTATCATCGGATCACTACTTTACTTAACCACATCTAGGCCTGATATAATGTACAGTGTATGTCTTTGTGCTAGATTTCAAACTTGTCCTAAAGAATCACACTTGAATGCCACAAAGAGAATCTTGAAATATTTGAGTGGTACAATACATTTAGGACTTTGGTATCCAAAGAACACATCATTTCATATTATAGGATTTTCAGATGCAGATTATGCTGGTAGTATATTAGATAGGAAAAGCACTACAGGAGCATGTCACTTTCTTGGTAATTGTCTAGTTTCTTGGCATAGTAAGAAACAAGCATCGGTTGCTTTATCCACAACGGAAGCTGAGTATGTTGCAGCTTGTTTTTGTTGCACACAAGTATTATGGATGAAACAACAATTGCTTGACTATGGTAAGGTTTTTAACAATATTTCCATTAAATGTGACAACACTAGTGCTATCAATTTGTCTAAAAATCCTATACAACATTCTAGATCCAAGCATATAGATATTAGACATCATTTTTTAAGGGAAAATGTGCAAAATCAGAACATAATTCTAGAATTTATCGAAACACAAAATCAACTTGCGGATGTCTTTACAAAACCCTTGAATGAAGATAGACTTAATTTTATTAAACTTAATTTAGGAATGATTGATGGAAACACTCTGAATTAATTGCCTATCAATAAGGTTTCTATGTGCATGAATTTAATGTTTCTTAACACAATAGAAATATTCTCCATCTTTCCTTGAATCTTTCATTTTTAAGTATGTCGCGGTCGCTTCAGTATTCTTTAGCGGTCGCTATCCTGTCTGTCAGTTTCATTCAAACTAATGACTCTGTGCGCGGTCGAGAAAATTTGTGCGCGGCCGCACCAATTTGAATAGTTTCGACCGTTACAGTTACTTTCCTCACTCGCGAGCATACTTATCTTGACAATGGTCGCTAGACCATAAGTAGCGATCGCACTATCTTCAATCCGCGACCGCACCCTGTACACTCTGCTCGAAAATTTATAACCGTTGGCTGTGTGACAAGTCGCAACTCTTAATATTCAACAGTCAAAAACGGCTATTTTCTTAACTCCATCTATTTAAGAGTAAGTTACATCAAATTTCTTGGATATTTTGCTTCTGAAAACAATCTAAAACCCTAAAATCTTCTCAACTCATCTACTTCTCAAATCAACCTCTGTTTTCCTGCTCTCATCTGTTTCTTCTATTCTAATGGCTCCCAAAAGAAAAACCACTTCCAAAATAAAGGGACAAGCCAAGAGAGTTCCAGGAATCACCATTAGAGAACCCGAAGTTGTTCCCCCATCTCCTCCTCAATCTAAAAGAGGTGAGAAAATTCACAAACCTCACCATCAAACCACTGAAGAAGATGTTAGGTATGCCATGCTAAAGAGAAAGAAGGTTGAAGGCACCAAATCTCCTTTTGGTGGGATGCTTTCTGCCTTGAACATCAAGGACGAAATTGAGAGATTGCTGGATGTCCTTGGATGGAGAAAATTTGTCTTTCCAGAAGAGGTAGGCTACTCTAGTCTGAGTAAGGAGTTTTTAATGTCTCTTCAAATAGAGAAGAGTGCAAATTCTGCACTAGGGTGGTATGGGGTTAGATTTAAGCTCTTTGATCAATACCAAGCCCTATCTCTAGAAGATTTTGGCAGCATTTGGGACTTCCCCTCTGAAGGTATAACCTCCTACAATGACCAAATCTTCTCAAACCCAACACTTTCTGATTTCTGGAGAGAAATTTCCATTGAAACCTCTTTTGAAAAGGAATCTAAAGCCAGACATATCAAATCTCTCACCCACTGGATGCTCCATAGGATTATCACCTATACCATTCACCAAAGAGCTGATGGGAATGAGAAAGTCACCAAAAGAGATCTTATATTTCTGTATGCTTTCACCCATAACATCAAAATGAACACCACCAAGTTCTTGATTGATACCTTTTATCATCATGCTATTACAAGAACTGGTACCTTCTTCCTATCCTCTCAAGTTACTCAAATAGCTAGGCACCTAAACCTTCTGAATGATTTGAACTTAGCTACTTTGAGGAACCCTTTCACTCTAGCCTCCAATGCTATCACAATGGATTACTTAGAGCATGCTGGTTGTGTAAGGAAGATAGAAGGGTCATATGTATACTGCTATGGCAAGAAAGGAGTTATGGATAAACAAAAGAAAAGGCCAAGGTATACAATTGAGGAAGAGGGAGATTCTGTAGAAGTTGCAGTAGAATTACCTCCAAAAGCAACTTCATCAAAAGCTGCTAAAGAAACTGCTTCATCCTCCACACAACTCATCCTCCAAGCTATCAAGACTCTCTCAAGGAAACTCACTAAGTTCAAGAAAAGTGTTTCCAAGAGATTCCAACACTTAAACAAGAGGATAGACCTTATATCCCACATGCATCATGATCTTTATGACATGCAAGGCAAATTGGACTTGCCTCAATGCAATCTTGAAGATTGGGATATAAGTGATCACACCCAAAGCGTTGCTGAAGAAGAAGAGTCCATTAGCACTAGCTCTGCCTCTGTTGCACCTCAAGATAAGGGGAAAGCTCCTTTAGTTGAAGAAGAGTTAGAGTTAGATGATGACTCAGAATAGCTTAGCTTTAGTCCGTTTTTGCTTGCATTTTCATATGTTTGCTAATTTGCTTTCTGTTTTGTATTTTCCTCCACTTCAATCTATATAATGTTTATATTTCCTTTCATTTGCTTTGTTAATACTTTTGCTTAACATTTATTTCATTTTGCCTATGCCAATGGGGGAGAGAAAATACCAAAATGGAATGTGGTATAAATGGAATGTCAATAAAATTATGGGGGAGAAATAAGAACAATCTGTTTGAACATTTGCAAATTAGGGAAAAATGTTTATGGGGGAGTTAATTTCTTGTTGAAATTTATTGAACATTTGCAAATAAGAAAAAATGTTTATGGGAGAAAAATGTTTGCACCAAGATAAACTACTAAATCACAAATGCTCTTAACCATGATTGTTGCATATGTTAAGGGGGAGCATTTTTAGACTTATTATTTTTCTTATCATTCCATTTGAATTGTCAAAGTCAAAATGGGGGAGATTGTTAGACAAATGACCTTAATTTTGATCCTTGACAACTCAAATGGATGATCTATTTAACTTGTGTTTGAGAAATCTTGTTGCAGGATTAGGTTACTTCAAATAAGGTGAACAGAACACTTATAGCGGTCGCACCTCACCTGAATACGACCGCTCCATGTAATTAAAAGAAGAAATCTTATCACAGTAGGTTTCGCGGTCAGAAGTTCGACCAATGTCGCGACCGCTCCTACAGAATAGCGACCGTCCGAATATTTGCACGACCGCTACTCAAGGAACTTAAATCATTACAATCACAGTAAGGTTCGCGGTGACAAGAACGGTGAATGACTCGACCTCGCTTATCACTTTAGCGACCGCCCCATTCAGAATCGCGACCGCTCTACCATTCAAGAAGAAATTGTTTGAAGAGACAGTAGGTTTCGCGTCCTCAGGAGCGTCCAGAAGTTCGACGCGAGTTTCTCAATTCAACCGCGATAATCTACATAGGGCGACCGCGACATTCAAATTATGGCGGACATTCAATTTTGCCCTGTCAGAGAATGACACGTAATATGACCGTTATAAACCCACTTGATTATTCAAAAAGGGCGACCGCACCATTGCTAGGCGCGACCGTCCCGACAAACACAGCTGGGCAAGAAACCGGTCCGACAAACACAGCATGGGCAAGATTCCAGCTGCAGAGCACTAAAATTCGACCGTTGAAGTCTTTTCAAAAGTAGCGACCGTCCCCTGTTAAAGGATGACCGCGAGAAGCATGAGCGCGACCATCCTTGCATAAAGGGCGACCGCGAAGTGCTTCGGGCAGTTTAAGTAAAGAAGGTCTAATCTACCAATACATTATTCTTAATGTCTATAACGGCTAGTAAGACCACATTGGCTATAAATACAATGTCTCTCTGAGAAAACAAAAATGAACAAGCAAGAAATCAGATTGTAATAGCCAAGCAACAAATTTTCATTTACTTAAACTTACAATTAAATTGTAATGTATGTTAGGTGTTAGCATTTGAAAACACCATTGTATAAGTTTGAGTGTAAGCTTGGGAAACACTTGGGTTGTGAAAGTAAGCCTTGTAAAACTCTTGTTTGGGTTATAAGTGTGAGCCTTAGAAAAACACTTGTAAAGTTAGGTGTGAACTTGTAAAAACACCAAAGTTGGAAGTGAGCTTGTAAAAACTTCAAAGTCTAGTGGAACCTTAACAAGTTGTTAAGGAAGTGGATGTAGGATTGAAGTAAATCCGAACCACTATAAATCTTGTGTGTTCTTTCTTCCTTCATCACTCAACAATCTTCATATTCCGCACTTCTTGTTTGTTGAGTTTTTTAAATTGTCATTACTTCTTGAGGAAACCAATTCACCCCCCCCCTCTTGGTTGCCATCTTGGGACAACAGTACAAACTACACTATTGCATACATTCATGTGATGTTGAGACTTGACACACATTTGATTGTAAATGTGATAAGGAACCTAATGCATTGTTGATGGATATTAAAAATCACATTATGTTTGGTAATATGTGAATGTTGTGATGAGCATGTAAAATATGTGTTAATGCCATTGATTATATCCATTTGAATAATGAACTGATTAATGTGATTTGAAATATAATATGAGATGGTTGAAACATATTTGCTTATATGATGAGGAAATGAAATATGGAAATGAAATGTGAAAGATATGATATTATGAAGAATTGTTTTATTGTGATTTGAGATCATATGAGATATGATGCCATGGTTGTTGGTTATGATGATGCAAATGAGATATATAATGGAGGCATGGTTGCCTAATCAATTATGAGAAATGAAATGAAAAGAGATTAAAAAAAAAGATAAATAAAATGATTGTGTGCCTAATATGTTTATTCAATTTTTAGAGTTCTAGTTTTGGCGGCATGCCTATGAATCACTGGATAGGTGAAATGACCGGGTCGTAAGCCGATTCCAGTTAGAAAATGTGAAATGTGATGTTTTTGGGGGTGAAATGACTGGGTCGTAAACCTTAAAAACAAATTATTGAAACTAGATTGAGTGAAATGACTGGGTCGTAAGCTCAAATCTAGTTAATTATCCATGGATAAATGTATTAATGATTATGATTATGGAACAAAGCAGTAACTCTGAACTTTGAATAACATATCAGTGTATTTTGGGCCCATGCTTGTCTTTGTTTTCAATGTGAATCATGAATGTTTTGATTAATTATTAAATAATGTAACACCCCTATATCCCGTATACGTACTAAGCATGCTTAAACAATCGTAAAATACGTATACCGAATATAGAAAATGCCACAGTTTAAAAAGACACAACAAATATCTTTGTAAATAGATGAAACCAATCTCAAACATTTAAAAGAAATCCAAAAGACACCATATATAAACTGTTTATCAATTCACAGCGGAAGTTATTACAAATATGTTATAAATCAAAGTTTACAAAACATAAAATATATACATGATTGGCAGCCCTTCTCTGATCTTTAAGTCCCAAAAGAAAATGCTCAATGTCTAGTCTCACTTGGTCTCGAGGAGCTCTCGGGTTCAACTCTATCACCTGCGCGAACAAACACTATCGCGCTGAGCCACAGCTCAGTAGTACAAACCATAATGATAATATGCAATATTAATATCAATATCATATAATCAATCAATAAGAATCATACTTATTAATATACATTTCATTATATCAATAATTATATCATCATCTATTATACTCATTCAAAGTTTATCAATATAACCAACAAACTATGGCTTCATATACGAACTTTCCCCCAACCAGGTCGGTTGCCCACTGAGCCTCAGGCTACTGCCAATCCCAGGGGTCCGCAGGAGGCAGATAAGAACGTATAAAACTATCAGTAACGAACCTTCCCCCAACCAGGTCGGTAGTCCAAGATCGGTTGCCCAATCCACAGGGTCCGCATGGTTCCGCAGGAGGCAGATAGGTACTTACTACTGACTGTACTGAACCTTCCCCCAACCAGGCCGGTAGTCCAAGATCGGTTGCCCAACTTATTGGGTCCGCATGGTTCCGCAGGAGGCAGATAGGTTCGCTCATTTATATCTTTTAATATTACTTCATCTTTCACATATCCATAATCAATTACATTGACTAAACAAACATATCATTATTTACTCATACCATCTAGACATGTTTCAATCATATCATTCACATCATTATAATATTCATTAACATCAAAGCAATTCCTCATTATACATATCACATATTACATGTCATATTTCATAACATTAATCTCACATCTCTTTATGTCTTAATTTACATTACCATAATTCATATGCCTCATCAATATTCACATTATGTCCCACATTGTACACAACACAACATTATTCATATAACACATTACCATTCACAAGATTCACAATGCATAATATATATAACCTTGTTCATATAGTATCATATGCATTATCAAATGTAAGTTCAATCTCAACCATGTAAGAAGCGCAAGGAAAAATCACAGTGGCCAACACACTCAAGGGACACGGCCAAGCTTGTGGCCGTGTCTCTCAACACCAAATCAAGCCGAGGCAAACACGGGCAAAGGACACAGCCGTGTCTCTCAACAAAAACCAAGCAGTGACAAACATGGGCAAGGGACACGGCCGTGTCTTCTCCAAAATCATCCAACACGGCCAAATTTCCATGGACTTGGCCGTGTCTCTCAAAAATTTTAAGTCTTGGCCGTGTTCCTCCTTTGGTTTGGCCGTGTCTCACATGGACAAACCCTAAATGTGGCCAAAACTCTTTTAATTGCATTTAAACTCATTGTGCACAACATAGCCTCATTCAAATGGATATAAACAATGTCATCAACACTTATTTTACATATTCATCACAAGATTCTCATTAACAAATCATTAGCTACACATCTAAACACATACCACTTCAAAACCCTAAACCAACATCATTCTTATTCTTTCAATTTCAATATCCACTCAACTTACCATTTTCAAACCAAAACCAACACCAATTTAACTTACAACCATTTTAAACACTTATAATTACATCTCAACCCCACCAAATCATAATCTCAACAAATCAAAACTCACTTCAAATACAACTTCAAAAATAACAAAGGAAAACAAGAGAGTACTTACCTAATTTGAAGAAATTCCACAAATCTCCAACTTGATCCTTTGATTCCTCCTTCAATTTGAGCTTAGAATTTAGAAGACCTCTCTTACTCTCTCTTTCCCTTTTGTAGCCGGCCAAGAAATGCAAAGAAAAGAAAAATGAAGACAAATCAACCCTTTTCTTCCTCTTTAAATCTCCACCAAGCAATTCTACAAGCACAATTACTAACATACCCTCTTCTCATATGGTCTAGTTTTCTTCTTCATCAAGTGCCCTTTATAATAATTTCACACATCCCAAACTAAAATATCTTTTCCCCTTGACTCTACATTTGACCAACATATATGTTATATATATTAACATATATACAACATATACATTCCATTAACACAATCATTTCCTTTACAAAAACATATATACATCTAATTCCAATCAAACAACAATTGTATTAAAACTTCTAGGGCACACTTTGGGATATTACAATTCTCCCCCTCTAAAAAGAAATTTCGTCCTCGAAATTACCTGATATCAAGTCTGAAATAGTTGAGGATATTGATCTCGTATTGCTTGCTCACTCTCCCAAGTTGCTTCTTTTCTTCCATGATTCTTCCATAGAACCTTCACTAAAGGCACTTTCTTATTTCTTAATTCTTTCACATCACGTGCCAAGATGTGAACTTGGGAGAGTGGTTCCTCTTCAAATGTCAAATCTGAACTCACTTCGATAGATTCAATTGGTAATACATGAGATGGATCCGACCTGTACCTCCTCAACATAGAAACATGGAATACATTATGGATCCTATCTAACTCAGGTGGCAAAGCAAGCCGATAAGCAACTGACCCAACTCTTTCCAAAACTTCATACAGTCTAATGAAGTGAGGACTCAATTTCCCTTTCCGACCAAACCTCAAAATCTTCTTCCAAGGAGACACTTTCAAAAATACTTTATCTCCCACATCATATTCAATGTCTCTCCTCTTCAAATCTGAATAAGACTTCTGTCGATCTGAAGCTGCTTTCAATCTATCTATAATCACTTTCACTTTCCTTCAGTTTCTTTGACCAACTCAGGACCAATTAACTTACCTTCTCCAAGCTCATTCCAACATAAAGGTGTCCTACACTGTCTACCATACAATGCCTCGAATGGTGCCATACCAATGCTTGATTGATGACTATTATTATAAGCAAATTCCACAAGTGGTAAGAATCCATCCCAACTTCCAGAGAAATCAATGACACAGCTTCTTAACATGTCCTCAATAATCTGTATCACTCTCTCTGACTGCCCATCTGTCTGTGGATGAAAAGCAGTACTGAAGTGTAATCGAGAACCCAAAGCACCGTGTAAGCTCTTCCAAAACCTTGAAGTAAATCTAGGATCTCTATCAGACACTATAGAAGTTGGGACACCATGCAACTTCACAATCTCATGGATATACAACTCAGCTAACCTCTCCAAAGAGTAATCCATCCGAACCGGAAGAAAATGAGCTGTTTTAGTCAACCTGTCAACAATCACCCAAATAGCATCATACTTTCTTTGTGTCAATGGCAGACCAGATACGAAATCCATGGTTACTCTATCCCATTTCCATTCAGGCACTGCTAAAGGTTGAAGTAACCCTGTTGGAACTTGATGCTCAGCTTTTACCCTCTGACATGTGAGACATTTGGACACAAAAGCTGCAATGTCTCTTTTCATACCGGACCACCAATAATGCTGTCTCAAATCATGATACATCTTTGTATTGCCCGGATGCATAGCAAATACTGACTGATGAGCTTCTTCTAAAATGATTCTTCTTAAATTAGTATTATCAGGTACACACAATCTGTTCTTAAACCAAAGACTCCCATCATTTCTCACAATGAAATCTCGACTCTTTCCTTTCTGGCAATCTGAAACAATCTTCTGAATCTTCTCATCAGCCAATTGAGCCCCTCTAATCTGATACAACAATATTGGTTTCAATTGCAACTGTGCCAACAATGCACCATCATCACAAGATACAAAACTAGCATGCAACACTCTCAACTCAACAAGCAACGAGAGCGAATAAACAGTCAAACCTGCTAAAGACTTCTGACTCAAGGCATCAGCAACAACATTTGCCTTACCAGGATGATAATCAATCAAACAGTAGTAGTCTTTTATCAACTCTAACCATCTTCTCTGTCGAAGATTGAGTTCTCTTTGGACACCCAAGTATTTTAAACTTTTATGATCAGTATAGATAAAACACTTCTCCCCATATAGATAATGTCGCCAAATCTTCAATGCAAACACAATGGCTGCCAACTCTAAATCATGGGTCAGATAATTGAGTTCATGCGGTTTCAACTGTCGAGAAGCATAAGCTATCACCTTACCTTCTTGCATCAGAACACAACCCAAACCACTATGTGAAGCATCACTGTAAATCACATATGGTTTGTCTTCCATAGGTAAAGTAAGAACAGGCACTTGAGTTAACATCTCTCTCAACTGCTCAAAGCTAGCCTGACACTGATCTGTCCACACAAATCTAACTCCCTTTCGAAGCAATCTGGTAAGTGGAGTAGCTATCAAAGAAAATCCTTTCACAAATCGTCGGTAATAGCCTGCCAAACCCAGAAAACTTCTAACTTCAGTCACAGACTTTGGTGGACTCCATGTAACACCTCTATACCCTGTATACGTACCAAGCATGCTTAAACGATCGTAATATACGTATACTGAATATAGAAAATGCCACGGTTTAAAAAGACACAACAAATATCTTTGTAAACAAGTGAAACCAATCTCAAACAAATAAAAGAAATCCAAAAGACACTATATATAAAATGTTTAATAATTCACAGCGGAAGGTATTACAAATATGTTATAAATCAAAGTTTACAAAACATAGAATATATACATGATTGGCAGCTCTTCTCTGATCTTTAAGTCCCAAAATGAACTCTTCAATGTCTACTCTCACTCGGTCTTGAAGAACTCTCAGGTTCAACTATGTCACCTGCGCGATCAAACACTATCGCGCTAAGCCAACGGCTTAGTAGTACAAAGTATGCTAGTATTATGCTTTAGTGCAATATAATGTCACACATTTTAATAACAAATCAACATCATAGATGGAAGGCTAACAACATACCTTTATATTTCATAAACCACACACATAGAAGCACATCACATTACCACATCATACTACATTCAATGTCATAACAATATTCATATTACATCTTCATAGTTCCATTGATTTTACCATTCAAGAATCACATTATATACAAAGACAAGCATGGGCCCAAAACACTCTAATATGCCATTCAATTTTCAGAGTAAATGTTTTGGTTTAATCATCATATTTATCATTATCATAAACCCAACTAGGCTTCAAGGATTAGGTTCAACCAAGCTTCAAGGGGAACAAAGCATGCTAAGTCTCAACCCAACTTGGCTTCAAGAACCAACCCAACCTAGCTTCAAGGGTTGTAACATCTCAATTAGGCTTCAAGGACTAGACCCAACCAAGCTTCAAGGGGAGTAAAACATGTTAAACTTCTACCCAACTTGGCTTCAAGGATCAAGCCCAACCTAACTTCAAGAGAGTGTTACTATCATTAGGCATGCCACCAACAACAAACTCTGAAAATGGAATAACACATTAGCCACACAATTCATTTATTATTTCATTCTCAATTCTCATCATCAATTAGGCAAACATGCCTTATATCTTTCAATTGAATCATCATAGCCAAACACAATGGCTTCATATCATAGCATATCTCAATACCCATCTTAGCAATTCCTCTTTCAAATGTACAATCATTTGTATCATCATATCATTCATATAATACATATATATATTATCATTGATATAAGCATAGCAAAGTACATTCTTCACAAGAATCAACAATGCAATAATGCAGGATGTGTACTTACCTCAAAAGCAATTTACACAACTCAAAACACTCCCTTTCCCAAGGTTCTTATGCTTCTTAAATCAATGACAAATCACCTTCTTCAAGACCTAATCCAACAAATATAACACACACTTACTTAAGGATACACAAGAAGTAATCAAGTTAAGAGTTAACTAGGGCAACCTCTACACATGACATGCTCAACCACACGGGCGTGTTTCTGACCGTGCCCTAACTCCATAACACAGAAGCTATTACACGCTCATGACCACGGGCGTGTCACTGGGTGTGTAATACATACTGCCTCACACAAATACATCAACACGTCCAACAACCTGAACGTGCTCCTGGCCGTGTAAATTCTCCATTCTCACAGTAGCTATGACACGCTCAATAACATGGGCGTGTTACTGGCCGTGTCAAACCTACTACCACACAGAACAATTGACACGCCTAAGAACCCTGGACGTGCTCATGGGCGTGTCAGGCCAAAAACCCTGATTCCGGCCAAAACAACACCACAACTAACAAATCACTTCTATCCACCAACATCCACTTCCACCAAACTTAACAAAACATACCCAAACATCATCTCAAACTTGCAACAACACCAAAACAAGCCAAAACACACATCAAACACAAATCACAAACATCATCAAAACTCTACACATAACCACAACTCAATCTATACCAACCAACTTATTCTTTTCTTCAATCCAACCCCAAAATCCAAAACCACTTAAACCAAACACTGTTAAACACCACACAATCTAACCAAACACATTCTCAAACATAACTTCAACTCAAAAACCCATATAACCTCAAAAATAACACAAAAAAATCGAGATAGGACTTACCAAAGATGGAGAACTCTTAAACCTTCAACTTGATCTTTTGAAAACTCTCTTTAATATTGAACTTGGAAGAACAAATCTCTAACTTGCTCTCTTTCTTCTTGATGGCCGAACAACACAGAAAAACAAAGAGAAAGAGAGAAATGGTTGAGGACCACGCAGGAAAAAGAAAGAAAGAAAACCAAATAAGCCAAGTCAAACCCACTTTTCCTTAAAATCCTCTCATCCAAGTATTTGTTATAAAATAATACAAATATCTTCTTCCACTCCACTAACTCTAATCCCACTTAATATAAACTATCCCTTAAACATAATTAATCAATAATAAATCTCTTCCTTTGACTTTCCCATTGACTTGTGTATATGTTATATATATTTTCATATATACAACATATAAACTCTCTCTTCACTTATTTTCTCTTTTCCAATTAAACACAAATACACTTACTTCAATTACAACAATTATTATACCAAACTTCTAGGGTATATTTTGGGATATTACACTCCAATTCAAAATAGCTTCAACTTTACTCGGATCAACTCTAATGCCTTCTGCTGAAACTATATGACCGAGAAAAGTTACTTGTTCAAGCCAAAATTCACACTTCGACAGTTTAGCAAACAATTGCTTCTCTCTCAAAATCTGCATCACAATCCGCAGATGCTTGTCATGCTCCTCCTCATTACGCGAATACACCAAAATGTCATCAATAAAAACTACCACAAACTGATCCAGATAGGGCCTAAACACCCTATTCATCAAATCCATAAAAACTGCAGGTGCATTCGTCAAACCAAAAGGCATAACTAGAAACTCATAATGCCCATACCTGGTCCGAAAGGCGGTCTTAGGAACATCTTCAGCTCTGACTCTCAACTGATGGTACCCTGATCTCAAATCAATTTTGGAAAACACTGCTGCACCCTTCAATTGATCAAAGAGATCATCAATTCTAGGCAAAGGATATTTATTTTTAATAGTCACTTTGTTCAATTGCCTATAATCGATACACAATCTCATAGTACCATCCTTCTTCTTCACAAACAGAACAGGAGCTCCCCACGGTGAAACACTAGGGTGAACAAACCCTTTATCCAATAATTCCTACAACTGTACTTTCAGTTCTCTCAACTCAGCAGGTGCCATTCTATAAGGAGTAATGGAGATAGGAGTGGTACCAGGCAATAATTCAATACCAAACTCCACTTCTCTCTCAGGAGGCAACCCTGGTAACTCCTCTGGAAACACATCTGGAAACTCTGCAACTGTGGGTATATCATCAATTTGAGAACCCTTTACTCTAGTATCCACCACATGAGCAAGATAGGCGTCACACCCCTTTCTAATCAATCTCCTAGCTGCAACCGCTGAAACAAACAAGGATGCTAGCTGTTCCTGCTCATTAGATACTAACACCTCTCTACCATCACAGGTTCTCAAGGTAACGATTTTCTTTTGGCAGTCAACCATAGCTCCATGTCTAGATAACCAGTCCATGCCTAGAATCACATCATATTCCTTAAAAGGCATCTCAATCAAATCTCCAAGGAACTCCTCACCTTGAACCACTACTGCACTATCTCGGTGCACTTTACTGACAATCACACTATGCCCTAACGGATTTGTTACTAACACATCAAATCCTAGGGATTCAGCATGCACATAAGATACAGGCAAAACAGATGCACTAATATATGAATGTGTGGATCCAGGATCAATCAAAGCAAGTACTGAAGTATCAAATAAAATAAAGTACCAGCAATGACTGCCAAAGAATCTGGTTGCTTTTGCATCACATAAATCCTCTGAGAAGATCCAACCCCCTCTGGTCTACTCTCCCTAGATGTAGGACCTCCTCTAGAACTGAACCCAGATCTGCCTCCTCTGCTGAAACCCCTGTCTCCTCGACCTCCTCTCACACTAGGTCGAGAAGCTGCAATATCTACTGACATCCATTCCTGTCTCTCAGGACAATCTCTAACAAAATGATCGAGAGATCCACATCTGAAGCATACAGTGGGTCCACTACTCTTCCAATAAACACCTCTATGATAACCCCCACACTGAGTACATATAGGTGGAGTGGATCTCTGAACTACTGGAGCAGGAGCACTCGCTACTGAAACTGTAGGTCTAGATCTCTGTCTTCGAAACTGTGCTGACCTATCAGCTGGCCTCTGACTCCTATTAACCCAAGGAATAAAACTTCCTTTACCTCTTTTCACAGACGAAGACCCTGCCTCAAACTAGGGCCTTCTAATCCTGATCTCTTCCTCTGAAGCAGCTGCAATAACCTGAGCTCTTTCCACACTCCTAGCTGCTGATACAAACTGGGAAAAATCATGATATCTAGATCCAGCCACCAGACACATGATAGAGGGCCTCAGTCCCTCCTCAAATCTCCTGCATCTATCTATCTCATCAGATATAATACCTCCAGCATACTGGCTCAACCGGATAAACTCTAGCTCATATTCCGTCACAGTCCGGTGATCTTGCTTCAAGCTCAAAAACTCCATCTTTTTCACATCTTTATACTCCCTTGGAGTATACTTCAATTCAAACTCTCTTAGAAAGTCAGCATAGGACAATGTTGGTGGGTCATCCATAGCATGGGGCACTGTCCTCCACCAGTCATATGCGTCCTTCTGCAACAATGATCTTGCATAATCAAATCTTTCCTCTGGAGTGGCTTGCAACTGAACAAATATTCTCTGTACTTTATCTAGCCACTGCTCTGCTACAGCTGGATCAATGGTACCTAGAAAATCTTCTGCTCCATACTTTCTTAGCTTATCATACTGTCTCACTGCTACCAAAGGCTGTGGGGGTGGTGGCGGTGATTGCACTGGTGCTTGCCTCAAAGCCTCTATCACATGCCTAAGCCAACCTGGTGGAACCTCCTCACCAGCTGGTCTCCCCGACACAAAAGCATGTACCTCTCCAGCACTATTCACTCTAGCTCCCTCTCTAATCTCATCAGGAGCTATACTCTCAGCACTACCCTCGACTGACTGACGTGAGTGAGAATCCATCACAACCTATATCTGCAAACACAGCAGAATACCTCTCATTAAAGATCAGAGACTGCCAATGCCAAACATGTATGTTATTCAAAAATCCATTTTTTTAAAATCAAAACACTCTTTTTCTTACACTTGACCTAGGTTGAGAATCTCAAACCTAGGCTTTGATACCAAAACAATTGTAACACCCCTATATCCCGTATACGTACTAAGCATGCTTAAACGATCGTAAATACGTATACCGAATATAGAAAATGCCACAGTTTAAAAAGACACAACAAATATCTTTGTATATAAATGAAACCAATCTCAAACATTTAAAAGAAATCCAAAAGACACCATATATAAAAATGTTTATCAATTCACAGCGGAAGTTATTACAAATATGTTATAAATCAAAGTTTACAAAACATAAAATATATACATGATTGGCAGCCCTTCTCTAATCTTTAAGTCCCAAAAGAAAATCCTCAATGTCTAGTCTCACTTGGTCTCGAGGAGCTCTCAGGTTCAACTCTATCACCTGAACAAACACTATCACGCTGAGCCACAGCTCAGTAGTACAAACCATAATGATAATATGCAATATTAATATCAATATCATATAATCAATCAATAAGGATCATACTTATTAATATATATTTCATTATATCAATAATTATATCATCATCTATTATACTCATTCAAAGTTTATCAATATAACCAACAAACTATGGCTTCATATACGAACTTTCCCCCAACCAGGTCGGTTGCCCACTGAGCCTCAGGCTACTGCCAATCCCAGGGGTCCGCAGGAGGCAGATAAGCACGTATAAAACTATCAGTAACGAACCTTCCCCCAACCAGGTCGGTAGTCCAAGATCGGTTGCCCAATCCACAGGGTCCGCATGGTTCTGCAGGAGGCAGATAGGTACGTACTACTGACTGTACTGAACCTTCCCCCAACCAGGTCGGTAGTCCAAGATCGGTTGCCCAACTTATTGGGTCCGCATGGTTCCGCAGGAGGCAGATAGGTTCGCTCATTTATATCTTTTAATATTACTTCATCTTTCACATATCCATAATCAATTACATTTACTAAACAAACATATCATTATTTACTCATACCATCTAGACATGTTTCAATCATATCATTCACATCATTATAATATTCATTAACATCAAAGCAGTTCCTCATTATACATATCACATATTACATGTCATATTTCATAACATTAATCTCACATCTCTTTATGTCTTAATTTACATTACCATAATTCATATGCCTCATCAATATTCACATTATGTCCCACATTGTACACAACACAACATTATTCATATAACACATTACCATTCACAAGATTCACAATGCATAATATATATAACCTTGTTCATATAGTATCATATGCATTATCAAATGTAAGTTCAATCTCAACCATGTAAGAAGAGCAAGGAAAAATCATAGTGGCCAACACACTCAAGGGACACGGCCAAGCTTGTGGCCGTGTCTCTCAACACCAAATCAAGCCGAGGCAAACACGGGCAAAGGACACAGCCGTGTCTCTCAACAAAAACCAAGCAGTGACAAACATGGGCAAGGGACACGGCCGTGTCTTCTCCAAAATCATCCAACACGGCCAAATTTCAATGGACTTGGCCGTGTCTCTCAAAAATCTTAAGTCTTGGCCGTGTTCCTCCTTTGGTTTGGCCGTTTCTCACATGGACAAAACCCTAAATGTGGCCAAAACTCTTTTAATTGCATTTAAACTCATTGTGCACAACATAGCTTCATTCAAATGGATATAAACAATGTCATCAACACTTATTTTACATATTCATCACAAGATTCTCATTAACAAATCATTAGCAACACATCTAAACACATACCACTTCAAAACCCTAAACCAACATCATTCTTATTCTTTCAATTTCAATATCCACTCAACTTACCATTTTCAAACCAAAACCAACACCAATTTAACTTACAACCATTTTAAACACTTATAATTACATCTCAACCCCACCAAATCATAATCTCAACAAATCAAAACTCACTTCAAATGCAACTTCAAAAATAACAAAGGAAAATAAGAGAGTACTTACCTAATTTGAAGAAATTCCACAAATCTCCAACTTGATCCTTTGATTCCTCCTTCAATTTGAGCTTAGAATTTAGAAGACCTCTCTTGCTCTCTCTTTCCCTTTTGTAGCCGGCCAAGAAATGCAAAGAAAAGAAAAATGAAGACAAATCAACCCTTTTCTTCCTCTTTAAATCTCCACCAAGCAATTCTACAAGCACAATTACTAACATACCCTCTTCTCATATGGTCTAGTTTTCTTCTTCATCAAGTGCCTTTTATAATAATTTCACACATCCCAAACTAAAATATCTTTTCCCCTTGACTCTACATTTGACCAACATATATGTTATATATATTAACATATATACAACATATACATTCCATTAACACAATCATTTCCTTTACAAAAACATATATACATCTAATTCCAATCAAACAACAATTGTATTAAAACTTCTAGGGCACACTTTGGGATATTACAAATAATGTAAGATTGTGAAATATAATATTCTTTTGAATTATTTATGAAACTTGATTGTGTGACATTAGCATTGCATTGAGGCATAATATTATGGTTGTTTGTATCACTAAGCCGTGGGCTTAGCGGGATTGTGGTTCATCGCGCAGGTGTCAGGGAAGAACCAGAGAGTTCCTCTAGGCCGAGTCGAGTCTAGATTTTGAAGTGTGAATAGTGGGCTTAAAGATCGAAGACTGACTGCCAAACATGTATAAATTTTATGTTTTATAAAACTTAAGTTTTGATGTATATGAATTTGTAAATATTGTTACTTTCCGCTGCATAGTGAACAAATATTTTATCTACTGTGTTTCATAATAAACCTTTACTTTATTTTGTACTAGAAGTGTAAATCCTTTTTTCAGGTTGTAGTTGAGGTTATAAAGGGGATTTATTGGGAGTGTACTGAGAATGATTTTGTTTGCATTGGTTTGTGTAAAAATGTTTTCAAAAAAATCAGAAAAAAACCCGTTTTGTTGACACTTGGGATTCAATTTCTAGGCGAAACTATGGCAAAATTTCTGTAAAAAATCGAAACTAAAATTTGACTAAGTAAAATTGGTAGCAACATTAGGATAGTGTGGCGCCTCTACTCAGTTTACACACGTAGGTCGGGAAGGGGTGTTACACACATAACATAATATTACATCTTATACATTATCACATATATCTTATACTCTTAGTACAACTATACATATTAAATCTCAATAATGATTCGCAATCTTAGCGAAATCTAGATCAATTGATCTATATGTCACAATATACCAACGTCTCAAACTTATTCGATTCAAACTAACAATTAACTTATTTAAATTTATCATTAGATTTCAATATATAACCTAATTCTATTAGGTCAAGCTTATATTCAAATTCTAATCTCTTCGGATCCATCTTTTCAGCTTTCTCAAATTTTGATTATTTATAACAAATCACTTCAAATTATATTTTTTTAATATACATATATTTTATTTTCTATTATCTTAGTACAATGTTCACATAAATCTCATGATCATGTCATACCATATTTATTACCCATAGTTCATTCACTTAAACATTGTTTCCATCAACTTATTCACCTTATACCATGAACATATTCAGTATAACTCTCAATCACATTTTGTAATTTCTCCCATTTATCATCACCTCACCTTTTCATACCATTACTATATTTACATAATCACCTTTCTATCACATTATCCATAACTCAATACATTTTCACAATTCTCTTTTCTTTCCATACTTTCTATAATTATAAACAAATTTCTAACATAAAATTATAAGGTACAACTTTACCAATCATAACTCTTGACCATGTTTCTTAAAACATAATTATCAATCTCACCAAAACTATACTACGGTCATATCATCTCAGGCCCAAGTCTGTGGATAACAAAACTAACCGGCCAAATATACTAAACAAATCATATGGCTATAGTATATTAATGGTCACGTCTGTAGTTTATAAATCAATATTGCCCCTCTATTATTTTTCTTCAAACATTTCCAATTACAATGCTAAGTTTGTATCGCAAAGATTACATATTCATTCTCTAAACTTTTTCTATACTAAGAGTTAACACATTTCAACTCTGTTTCAAAACAATTTGCTCTTGATCATTTGATCATCATTAGCCTAACTCACGTTCAACAATATTATCTTTAACATCTCTTACGCGCAACATTCGATCATATGTAAATTTTACACAATTTCCATTTATTACTCCATTTCTAATCTATCTCTTCTAAAAATTTAAAAATTTTCATACATTATACTTCCCCTTTTTCCTTACAATCTCTTATTATACACATAAACATAGACCATTTCCACACGCATATACTTTGGGACCCAAAACATTATATGATCATCAAGTTTAGTTATTACCAAAACAATTTCACTGTCCAGTATTACTCGAGTCCATTCCCACTCTCAATTTCGTCACATAGTCTAGCTCTGGCAGGTCAAGACCTAATCTCTTTTAGTTCCGCTAATGCATGCAATATCATTCTCAATACCACTAGACATGTAATTGTATAAGATAATAAACATACAATAACATTTTTTGTTTCTACCACATACACATTCATATGTCACATTCATAATGTGACTTACTTTCCACGTTTCTTACATATTACAATAACATTCATATCGAAAAACTCATCTCACATATCCTATACATGTATACACATAATCATGCAATTATATTTAATTCCTCTTTTACATACAATCTATACAAATTTAACGTTTATTACTTTTCATTGAACAATATCATTCTCATTCTTTTAACATGACTTAAATTATTCATCAACTCAACAACTATATACACTCTAACCATAATAACACTTCACATAAATCTTAGTCACATTTCTAATGTGACATCTCTCTCACATTTGTTTTTAAAAGCATTTAGTATACCCTTCATATCCATTTTCATCATTTCCAATCAAATTACTTAAAGCAACTCATTTTCACTTGCTTAGTCATTTTCCCTTTATTTTAAAATAAATTTTTCGTATTATTAATCACATTACCCAATTCATAGTACTTTCATATGCAATAATATTCATTCAAAATAGCTCATATGCTTAATATACATTAAACTATCGATATCTAAATAATCCTCATTAAAATTCCATTAAAACTCTAAACTCTCAACTTACTACTTTACCTAAACTTCAATTTACTAATCTCGTTTTCTTAATATTAACTTTAAAAACATTATATATATACCATAATGTAACATCAAAACATATCATTTTCACAATTATTAAAGCTCATTTCAAAAATCCAAAATTTACATATTACTACCATTAACATGGGCTTTATCAAGACTTAAGCATATCACATTTCTAACATTAAAATTACATTGTTTGCATTAAAACAACAACGCAAACAACACCATATATCTCCTTACTTTAACCAACATCATCCTTTTTTTTACAAAAAAAAAACCTAAACTTTACATACCCAAACCTTAAATTGTCACACTTTGTCTATACCAATCAACTCACTCAATATTCCACCATACTCTCTTCAATTTAATATCATATATATCCATTTTAACAATCGAACAATATTTCCTCTCTCTAGCAATCCAAACATAATCTTTATTCGAAAGAAGTCCAAATGTTTAGAGAAAAGAGTACTTACTTTAATCTTGATTTTTTTAATTCATTTC
Organism: Garcia nutans; assembly: GCA_947685225.1. Classification (NCBI taxonomy): domain Eukaryota; kingdom Viridiplantae; phylum Streptophyta; class Magnoliopsida; order Malpighiales; family Euphorbiaceae; genus Garcia; species Garcia nutans. The sequence goes on from CANTUV010000059.1 coordinate 36,199,528, forward strand.
CAACATTATTCTCATATTCATTTCTTTATGACTTATTTCACAAGCACACTTCAATAATCAAAAATTTCAAAATTTACTTTACTTAAGTAAACTCCAATTCTTTAATTTATCAATTAAACTTATATAAATTGTTCCATATCATTTCTTTCTCTAGTTTTACTTTCATGTAAAACCTCATTCACACTATCATTAATCTCATATAATTCAGATACATTACAAATCAAATAATGCCACATCCGAGACCAACCTAAGTGTTAATGCATATACATGTATCACAAATTTCACTTTTTCAAAAATTTTCCTCTTTTCTTTTTAAATCTACTTAGGCTGAGAATCTCAAACCTAAGCTTTGATACCAAAATAATTGTAACACCCCTATACTCAATATAAGTACTATACATATACCTTGTATACATACAGTACGTATATAAAATATAAGGATGTCACTTTTCATTACAGTTTAAAACCTTTACCTTAGTTCCCAACAATAATACATTTGATTTAAAGAACATTTACAAAATCATTATACTTTTGATGATATTACATATATATAAATTAACTTGTCTTTTCCAAAATTCATTTAGGTATATATATACATATTTATCAAAATACAACATAATTAAATTGCACATGTATGCACCACCTTCTAGTTGGTCTCGAAATACTCTTACCCTTCTCATGGCATAACGTTTTGACTCCCGGATCGATCATCTATTCATCTGCACGATTTACACAACCGCGCTAAGCTCGAAAGCTTAGTAGTACAAATAAATATTATAAACATACATTATAGAAAATCATACTGATATATTAACTTCGTGTATCATTATTTTCTTATCATGTTTTCCATTTTTAATTACACTTTTCATATATTTCCACTAATCTCATAATTATATACATATACACATATATCATTAACACAAACCACAATTCCATGACTTATTAGAACATTCATAAAATAATACTGACAATGTCCACATCCATATACATATTACACGTCATATTGTACTTTCATAATCTCATCATTCAGCATAGCTTCTACCTTTCTTTATAACCTTTTACTTATGTATTGTAATCATATCATACTTCATAACATTACATGTCATTATATTATTCAATTATCACATTTATCATCCCAACTAGGCTTCAAGGATTAGGCCCAACCAAGCTTCCAGGGGAGCAAAGCATGCTAAGCATCAACCCAACTTGGCTTCAAGGACCAAACCCAACCCAGCTTCAAGGGTTTGTAACATCCCAACTAGGCTTCAAGGACTAGACCCAACCAAGCTTCAAGGGGAGTTAAGCATGCTAAACTTCAACCCAACTTGGCTTCAAGGATCAAGCCCAACCCAGCTTCAAGGGATTGTTACTATTAGGCATGCCACCAACAACAAAACTCTAAAAATTGAAAAACACATTAGGCACACAATTCTTTCATTATTTCATTATCAATTTCATTCTCATTTTCTCATAATCATCTAGGCAAACATGCCCCAATTATTTCATTTGCATCATTATAGCCAACAACAATGGCTTCACATCTCATCATTAGGGTATACACAACCAATTGCATTGTACATATAATTTGAATAATCATCATATCTTTCACATTTCACCTTTACATCCATTTATAATAGTTTCATATTTCATGATTGAGATATACATAGCAAATTACATTATTCATATATTTAGAATCTTCAACATACATTCCACATAGTACATATAATACACATCATAGCACATTTCTCACACATCAACAATACAATAAATAACTTAACACATTTTCCAATCAAATGTGTTAAGTCCCATAGTCATGCAAATACATACAATCATATAGGGTTTGTACTTACCTCAAGAGAAACTCACACCAATCTAAACTCCTCTTCCAAGAATCCTCCAACACTTGGATTAGGGCAACCCAATCTCTTCAAAACCTAATTAAAAAGTGATCATACACACTCACTCAGAGATACACATGAGATAATATAGATAAGAACCAACTAGAGTAAACTCTACACATGACACGCTCAACAACACGAGCGTGTCCCTGATCGTGCCCTAAACCAACAACACAAAAGCTTTGACATGCTTAGTAACACGGGCGTGTCACTGGACGCGTCACTCATTCTGCCTCACAGAAACATTGACACGCCTAACAACACGGGCGTGTTAATGGCCGTGTCAATTACTTTATCTCTCAGTAGCTATGACACGCCCAATGACATGGCCGTGTTAATGGTCGTGTCACAAATGTTAAACTCAGCACCGTTGACACACTCAACGACATGGCCGTGTCAGGCAAAGATTATACATTTTGAACTCTCATCCATGTAAACATAATCACTTTAAAATCCATACTACAACACCCTTAATCAACATCTTGGTTTATATTCATAAATTACCTATCAATTTAACACTTATATAACTTCAACATATCATAATAATAATCATTATATACATCATCCATGTATCAATTACTCAATTTCCCCAACTCATTTATACTAAACTCTTACTAAACAATTTCAACAACTCATCATCATCCTCATAAATAACCATATTATCATCATCTAAATACCAATTCAACACATATATATACTTTAATCTTTCATTATCATCATCTTCACACACTAACCATATCAAATATAAACTCAATCTATAGAAATTAACACAAAGAAAAGAATACTTACTTGAATTGTTTGCCAAATCTTCAATATCCACCTTCAATTCTCTTAAAGCCCTTATGAATTTGATGTGTATGCCAACAAAATCACACATTTCTCTCTCTCTCTCTCTCTCACGTTCTAGAGGAAGAAGAAGAATAAGAACGAAAGAAAGAAGATCTTTTCTTCCTTTGTCAAACTTATCATATATATATATATATATATAATTAAATACCCCTAAAAATTCTCCACCACAATATTTGTCCTTCCCTTTGACTTTCTTTCTTCTTTTTCTCTTGTCATTATTATCATTATTATTATTAATTATTTATTTACACTTTACTTTTCCTACCCCAATACATATACATCATATATATGTGGTGTATATGTTGCTATATGTATATGTCTTATATATTGTATTTATATTTCCCATATTTTTCAAATACAATATATACATATTATCCTTCATACATATCTATCTCTTATACTATCTTCTTTACATATTTCACCAATATATTCTCTCACAACTACTATTCCAAATACATCAAAAATCAGGGTATTACATTAGTAGCTCGGGCAGATTGCATGGCAGTGATATACTGCTTCACATGGAGATGAGGATTTTCGGTGCCATTGTACTTAGCAAAGGAAGGCATCTTGAACTTATAAGGGACCTCTTCATTTTGTTCAAATAGTTTATTGATCTTGGACATCTCCTCAGTTTTCAACTTCTTCTCAAATTTCTTTTCTAAATCAGCAATCATCTTTTCAACATCAGATGTCTCGGTCTTTTCAATAGTTGCTTTCTCAGCAACCTTTGGTTCTTTCTTCTTCTCTTGAATATCTTGGTAGTATTGAGCCCAATCATCATCATCATCAATGATCACTTTTTCATCATCAAAAACCACTTTACTAACTTTAGTCTTCCCTTTGTCCTTTGGTTTCTTAGTGCTAGCAGATGCCTCGGCATGATTCTCTAAGATTGCAATCAACTGGTTCTTCATGGTCTCAGCTAGGGCCTCTTTGATTTCTTCCATCTTAGTGTTGAGGGCCTCATCCACCATCCTTTGAATTTGTTCGGGTTCCATTGTTTTTGGTGAGCAAGTGATTGAGTCGTTGCTAGATACTTCATCTCCGGTGTAGGTCAGATTGTTGTAAACTTTTGAACTATCGCAATCCAGGGCTGTAAACCAGAGAGGATCAATGATATGAGATGCAAATGTATGCATGTATGCACGAACAATCAACAAAGAAATATAATTAGGACGTTCCTTCCAACCTTATAACATCCACATATGAATGGCGAGTCTCTTTTTCCTAGGTAGGTGGTTAACAAAATACCAACATAGGGCATCTTGCTTTCGAATGATTCCCTCGAACGTTTCAACCAATAGTTATATTTTCAAAAATGGAAATCAATCCATGATAATTCCCATTAATTAGGTTTTAATCCATTCAACCAACTAAAGTAGCTTTTATGCTATGTTGGATTAAAACAAAATGAAGAGGTTTATTATAAATAGATTTCTCACTTGAAAAGAGTAACTAATGGTTCATGCCAAAAACAAGCCCATGGTTAATATATTCTTAGTGTAAACTAGGCCCACAATTGATTTTTAGTATTTCATAATTGACCTAAATATTTTTTGCAAGCTCTTTGTAAGTGAAGGTTGGGTGAAAATAGTTTTGTTTTTAAACCCATTGTAAACGATTTTTAGAAAAATGGATTTTGGGCTTACTATTTTGGCCATGGGCCAAAGAATTTTTTATTTATTTCTAGAAAAATTTTATGTCCAAAGACCATCTTAAAGATTTTTTGAAAATAGCTTTGGTCTTTTGGACTTTAAAGAAAAATTTACCATAGTCAATATTAGAAAAAGAACAAACCAAATAAGCCATGATTTAAGCCAAGATAAATTAACCATAGTCAAACAACATGCATTTGGGGTACAACCTAAGGAAATTGACTAGGCCAATTACATGAGCTTTAGTCTTTGGGTTAAAAGGCTTAGGTTCCCATAGCAAGTATATACCAAAAGGTAATAGGCTATGAGTGGTTATGCCATGCTCGATCTCCATACCTTGAGTGAAAGTATGGTATCCCTTACATAACATAACACAGGTAACACGGGCGTTCTAACTCACTCACACGATGCAATTTAATATGATGCAATGGATAATATCATTATACGAAAAAATAGAATAATATAAAGACCAATGGAATCAACTTCTCTTGTCCCCAGTGGAGTCGCCACTGTGAGCGGGGATTTGGCCCCCACTCCCGGTGGAATGGTTCTTGCGACTTTGGCACTGTTTAGGCTCGGGGCCTTAGAGAACACGGACCTAAGTCTGGAGAAAATGGAGTCACCACCTGGATGGGCTGGGAAAAAGAAAGGGGTGGATGACTCGATTCCTAAGGAATCCCCAACCCCTTAATGGGTTCGGAAAGTTGGGTACGTGTGGGGAAGGTGAGAAATGGCCCAACACCCCCCACAATGCCCGATTCATTGGAACCGGCCTCCTTTACAGGTCTTAATACTTTAAAATTCTTAAATATAACAACATTATCCATATTACACATAATAATTAAAAGAAAGCATCAATATATTAAAATCAAAGCAAGGTCCAAGCAAAACAAATAAATGGACACCCATCTGAAGATGGAAACATGTCCTTACATCACATGCCTAAATAGGACACCCACCGAAAGGTAGAAACACGTCCTTTACATAGGTTCTAAAATAGAAAAGCAAATTAAATTACATGATATTTAACTAATGAGGTACCCACTACCTCTTTCAACATTTGGAAATCTAAATAAATTGATAAAAGTAAATACTCATTCATCATAAATAAATTATTCATCAAAGGTATTAAATATCAATAGAAAGTAAACATCCATCCATGATAAATAAAATAAACCAAGCATTGAACTTAAATAAATTAAAGCATATAAAATAAATCAAAACATACTCAAATATGGAATTAAATTAGGTAAATAAAAATCCAAATTATAGCTACTGTTTTCCATTTAGGATCCTTTATTTCATATGTTTAGGGTTTTGGATTTTTGAATTTAAGCTACTATGACTTTTTAAAGAATTAAAATATATTAAGGATTTTATGTTTTAAAAGGTTGATAAGACACTTTGATTAAACAAATTAAGGTTTGAATGGTGAAATGATGAAACTAGGGTTTTGGACACTTTAAAATACTTTTGATTTGTGGTTTTAAATGATGATTTCAAGCTTACTGTGTAAAATTAAAATATTTGTGGTTTTATGGTTTTTAAAGTTTTAAAGGATTAAAGTTTAGAAAAAGTTAGGATTTAAGGTTTTAAAGAGGTTAAAGTTTATTATTTTAGGTTTGGAAGTTGAATTTGGGTTTAGTATTTTTAAAATTAGGGTCTCGGTGATGCATGAAGCTTTTGGAATTTGAAAATCAATTTGATACTTTTATAAGGTTTTATGAAAGTAAACCAAACGAATTAAAGTTTTTATAAATAAAAAAGATGTTTTTTAAGGCTTTTTAAAAGAAACAGAATTTTAATTTAAGGTATTGAAAAGAAACATGTTAAATTAGGGTTTTAAGCTTTTAATGAAACAAAAGTAGCAATTGTAAGTTTTTTTTGGAAAACAAAGCAACGAAATAGTATTTTTAACTTTAGAAAAACTAAATTAAAGGTTCTGGGATTTTTTTTCTTTGATGAATTAAGCTACTGTAAACAAAAAAAAATTTAGAATTCAAACCTTCTTCGTGGGGTTGCACCAAAATTGCTTCTTGGATCAACCAAATCAAAGGCAGTTGATACCTTTGATGAATTGCTTAATTGATTTTCGGCTACCCAAAAATCAGCTTGGTTCCACTACTTTCCTTCACGGATTTGGTTTCAAAATCTCCAATTTCGTCCTCCAATTTCTCATCCCTTTTCCTCCCTTTTGTGTTGTTATTTATAGAGTTTTTTTTATTGGTTTTTCCTAGTTACTCACGGCATACCATATTTAATAAGAAAAGGAAACTGAAACCTAATTGTATTAGGTTTCGAAAAATTTGCGTCGGAAAATTTCGCTGGCAAAAAAAACTGCTGCGGAGAAATTACGCTGGCAAAAAAATTTGCCGCAGGAAAAATTACACTGGCAAAAAAAATCTTCTGCAGTTGGCTGTGGCAGTGGGCGGGGAATAGGCATGTGTCCTGCGGGCATAATGGCCCACGGCCAAGCCCACTGGAATTTTCGGCGATGATTTTTTCGTCAAAAATTTTTCGATCGCTGATTTTTATTTTTATTTTTTTATTAATAAAAATTAGATGATAAAGCAAAAATTATTTAATTAAGATAACAAAATTTATTTTGGACCAATTAAAATATATTAGACAACACAAAAATTATTTTGGACTAAACCGAACTGGGTCAAAAATTAAGGGTCTACAAGTACTTGGACCGAAGATTGGGCATTTGGACCGGAGATTAAATTTGATTTGGGTACTTAGACCCGAGATTGAATTGAGTTTGGGTACTTGGACCCGAGATTGGATACTTGGACCTGAGACTGAATTTGATTTGGGTACTTGGTCCCGAGACTGGATTGGATTTGGATACTTGGATTCGAGATTGGGTACTTGGACCCGAGACTGAATTGAATTTGGATACTTGAACCCGAGATTGGGTACTTGGACCTGAAACTAGATTGGATTTAGGTACTTGGCCCGGTGACTGGTACTTGGACCCAAGACTGAATTGAATTTGGGTGCTTGGACCCGAGACTGGATACTTGGATTAGTGACTAAATTTGAATTTGGGTGCTTACTTGGACCCATGATTGAATTGGGTACTTGGACCCAAGACTGGGTACTTGGACCAGAGACTGAATTTAATTTTGGTACTTGGACCATATATATACCCTGTATATGCATAATACACATATAAAATATAAGGATGTTACTTTATAGTATTATTTAAACCCTTACTTTAGTCCACATCAATTATATTTTTAATAAAAGAACATTTCCCATTAACAAATCTCATTCTTTTAAAAGAAACATTTACAAAATAATTATACTATTCATGTAATATCCTCATATATGCCCTAGAAGTTTTGATTATGTTGTTGATGTTGTTGTTAGTGTTGTTGTTGTTATATATTGGATTGAATATATGTGTTAAATTGTAAGAGAAAAGAAATGGGAAGAGAAAGTATATGTATATGTGTTTTGGAGAAGAAATTTAGGGTTTAGAGACAAATGTATATGTTGTTTATATGATGATATAATTAACATATAAAGTGGTCAAATAAAGAGTCAAGGTAATGGTTAAGTGGAAGAAGATATTTTTGGTTGTTAATGAAATTACTATAAAGGGCTTATATGAGACAAAAAGTTAGTTATATGGTTAAGGGTGTTTTGGTAATTTTCCTTGTAGGAATTGCATGGTGGAGATTAAAAGAAGAAGAAGTGGTTGATTTGAGATTATTTTCTTGCCTTTTCTCATGTGTGTGTGCCGGCCATTGAAGAAGAGAAAGAACTAGAGAGGGCTTGAAGTTCTAAACTCATTTTGAAAGGAGATTCAAGGAATTAAGTGGAAGATTTGTGAAAGTCATCAACTTTGGTAAGTCCTTTCTTTTGATTTTCTTTTGTTCTTTTGAAGTGGAGTTGGAAATGAATTTTTGGTTTGTTGAGATAGTGATTAATGTGTTTGTAATGAGTTGTTAAAAGTTGTTTTTGATTTTAAGTGAAGAGGTTTAAGAGGTGTTGTTGTTGGAAGTGTTGGAGTTGAAATTGTTTTAGGATTTTGAAGTGTTACATGATATTTTACTTAAGTTTGCTTCATTATTTTCATAGATCTTTTGCTATTTGAGTTTGTTGCAGTTTTAGGCCTTGGAATGGAGAAGTTGGCCGAAGGCAGTGGCCTTATGGATGCCACGCTCGTGGCCTTGGTTGGCCATGGCCGTGGCCAATGTGAAACATGGCCGTGGAGGAGGGAAGCAAGGGTGGCAGAACCACTCTTTAAGCCACGCCCGTGGGGGTTGTGGTGACCACGACCGTGGCCTTTAATGAATGATGTTGAAGTGTAATTTTGTGATTTAAGGTTTAAGATGAAGTTATTAAGTGATTAAATGGTATTGGAATTGATGGATTGTATCATTCTTTGGATTAGGGTTTGATAGAAGGTGTTTTGCCCTAATTTGGGAAGTGAAGAACTTTACAAGAAGGAAGGTGTTTAGAGTTGTGTGACTTGTGATTGAGGTAAGTACAATTATATTATTACATTTATTTATAAGATGTGGGAACTTAACACACATATGAGTGTTAAGATGCTAAGAACATTGATGCATTGTTGAAGCACATTATTGATGTTGTGTGAATATTGTGGTAAGCATATGTAATGTATGTTAAGATTATTGATTATGTATACTTGAGTAATCAAGTGTGAACTAACATGATTGATGGCTCATGATGTAAGTAAAATGGTAACTATATAATAAATAAATGAATTGTTTGTTTAATATGTTATTCAGTTTCAGAGTTCTGGATTTGGGTGGCATGCCTAAGAAATGATGAAAGGTAACAGTCTTGCCGGGTTGAGGATCTCCTCATATGTGTTGAGTTGATGGTCCAAGAGACTGGGTCTGTTACACTATGAGAATTGTGAATATGAGATATATGATTTGTAACAGTCTTACCGGGTTGAGGATCTCCTCATATGTGTTGAGTTGATGGTCCAAGAGACTGGGTCTGTTACACTATCCATGGATAGAGATATATGTATATAAATTGCCTACGGGCGTGATTATTGTGACTATGAAACAAAGCAGCAACTCTGAACTCTGAATATCGTATTAAATACTTGTTGAGCCCATAGGTGTCAAGGTTATATGAATGTCCTAAATAATGTTATGAGCTAATGAAATGGGATGTTGTTTATTGAGTATGATTGATTAATGTTGAATGTGGAAAGATGTTAAAATGTGGTATGCTCATATGACTATGATTTGTGAAATGCATAATTATGTGGTTAACTTTATATGTATGATGTTGATCTTATCAATAACATATGTGACATTGCATTACATTAAAGCATACCATTAGCATGTTTTATCTTACTAAGCCGTTAGCTTAGCGCGATAGTGTTAATCGCGCAGGTAGTAGAATTGATAGAGTTGAACCTGAGAGCTCTTCGAGACCTAGTGAGAGTAGACATTGAGGTGTTGATTTGGACTTAAAGATCAGAGCTGACTTGCCAATCAAGTATAACTTCTTTATGTTTTGAAAAATATTGTTTATAATGTAAATATATGTATATTTGTAAATACAGTTTTAAATGTTTATATATATGTAAATAATTTTATAACTTCCGCTGTGTAATAATTAAATGTATGAATGTATGTATATATTGAATTTATTTTATACTACAATCTAATGACTTCTTTTCTATAATATATAATGATAAAGATTATGGTAGTATATAAAATGTTTTGAATGTTAAGAAAATCCGTAGCATCCCTATGTTTGGTGCATGTATGCTACATTGTTGTGGTTGTAGTGTGTGTGCATTGGATGTGGGGGTATTACAATTGTTTTGGTATCAGAGCCTAGGTTTGAGATTCTCAACCTAGGTAAAATGTAATAAAAAGACTGTTTTGATTTTTAAAGTGGTTTTTGAATAATATACATGTTTGGGATTGGCAACCTCTGATCTTTAATAAGATGTAGTATGTTGTGTTTGCAGACTTAGGTTGTGATGGATTCTCACTCACGTCAGTCGAGTGAGGGTAGTGAGGAGAGCGTTGCTCCTGCTGAGGGAGCTAGAGTTGATAGTGTTGATGAGGCACCTGCTTCGGTGTCGGGTAGACCAGCTGGAGAGGAGGTTCCGCCAGCTTGGTTTAGACATATGATGGAAGTTATGAGACGAGCACCTGTGCAACCACAGCCACCACCCCCTCAACCTTCAGTACCAGTGAGGCACTATGATAAGCTAAGGAAGTATGGAGCAGAGGATTTCCTTGGTACTACTGATCCAGCTGTAGCAGAACAGTGGCTTGACAAAGTGCAGAGGATCTTTATTCAGTTACAAGCCACCCCTGAGGAAAAATTTGACTATGCAAGATCTTTGCTACAGAAGGACGCCTACGATTGGTGGAAGACGGTGCCCCATTCTATGGATGATCCTCCAACATTCTCTTACACTGATTTTCTGAGGGAATTTGAGTTGAAGTATACTCCTAGGGAGTATAAAGACATGAAGAAGATGGAGTTCTTAAGCTTGAAGCAAGATAGCAAGACTGTAACTGAGTATGAAGTTGAGTTTATTCGACTGAGTCAGTATGCTGGAGGTATCATTGCTGATGAGATTGATAGATGTCGGCGATTTGAGGAGGGATTGAGGCCCTCGATCATGTGCTTAGTGGCTGGATCCAGATATCAGGATTTCTCACAGCTTGTGGCAGCAGCTCGAAGTGTAGAGCGAGCTCAAGTTATTGCAGCTGCTTCAGAGGAAGAGATCAGGGTTAGGAGGCCCCAGTTCGAGGCAGGATCTTCTTCTACGAAGAGGGGTAGAGAAAGTTTTGTTCCTCGAAGTAGTAGGAGCCTGAGACTAGCGGGTAGGTCAGTGCAGTTACAGAGGCAGAGATTTAGACCTGCAGCTTCAGTAGCGAGTGCTCCTACTCCTGGAGTTCAGAGATCCACCTTACCTATGTGTAATCAGTGTGGTGGAAGACATGGGGGCGTTTGTTGGAGGCATAGTAGATCAGGGGTATGCTTCAGGTGTGGATCACCTGACCACTTTGTGAGAGACTGTCCTAAGAGGCAGGAGCAGATGCCAGTCGATTCTACTGCTTCTCGAGCTAGTGTGAGGGGAGGCAGAGGAGGCAGAGGTGCCAGCAGAGGAGGTAGACCAGGGTTCAGTTCTAGAGGAGGTGCTACATCCAGGGAGGGTAGACCAGAGGAGGTTGGATCTTCCCAGAGGATGTATGTTATGCAGAGGCAGCCAGATGCATCGACAGTCATAGCTGGTACTTTTTCTTTATTTGATATTTCAGTACTTGCTTTGATTGATCCGGGTTCCACACATTCATATGTTAGTGCGTCTGTTTTGCCTGTATCTGATTTGCATGCTGAGTCCTTAGGATTTGATGTGTTGGTGACAAATCCGTTAGGGCATAGTGTGGTTGTGAGTAAGGTGTATCGAGATAGTGCAGTGAGTGTGCAGGGTGAGGAGTTCCTTGGAGATTTGATTGAGATGCCATTTAAGGAATATGATGTGATCTTAGGTATGGATTGGCTATCTCGACATGGACCTGTGGTGGATTGTAAAAAGAAAATTGTTTCTTTGAGAACTGGTGATGGTAGAGAGGTGATAGTATTTAATGAGCAGGAACAGCTAGCCTCCTTATTTGTTTCAGCTGTTGCAGCCAGGAGGTTGATTAGAAAGGGGTGTGAAGCCTATCTTGCGCATGTGGTGGATACTAGAGTGAAGGGTTCCCCTATTGATAGCATTGCCACAGTTGCTGAGTTCCCGGATGTGTTTCCAGAGGAGTTGCCAGGATTGCCTCCTGAGAGAGAGGTGGAGTTCGGTATTGAATTGTTGCCTGGTACCACTCCTATTTCTATTACTCCTTATAGAATGGCACCAGCAGAATTGAGGGAATTGAAAGTGCAATTACAGGAGTTGTTGGACAAAGGATTTATTCGCCCCAGTGTTTCTCCTTGGGGAGCTCCTATGCTATTTGTGAAGAAGAAAGATGGTACTATGAGGTTGTGTATCGATTATAGGCAACTGAACAAGGTGACCATTAAAAATAAATATCCTTTGCCTAGAATCGATGATCTCTTTGATCAATTGAAGGGTGCAGCTGTGTTTTCTAAAATTGATTTGAGATCAGGGTACCATCAGCTGAGAGTCAGAGCTGAAGATGTTCCTAAGACTGCTTTTCGGACCAGGTATGGGCATTATGAATTTTTAGTTATGCCTTTTGGTCTGACGAATGCACCTGCAGCTTTTATGGATTTGATGAATAGGGTGTTTAGGCCCTATTTGGATCAGTTTGTAGTGGTCTTCATCGATGACATTCTAGTGTACTCGCGGAATGAAGAAGAACATGATATGCATCTGCGGATTGTGTTGCAGATTTTGAGAGAGAATCAGTTATTTGCCAAATTGTCGAAGTGTGAGTTCTGGTTGGATCAAGTAGCTTTTCTCTGACATATTGTTTCTGCAGAAGGTATCAGAGTTGATCCAAGCAAAGTTGAAGCCATTTTAAATTGGAGTCCACCCAAGTCTGTGACAGAGATTAAAAGTTTTCTGGGTTTGGCAGGCTATTACCGGCGGTTTGTGAAAGGGTTTTCTTTGATAGCTACTCCATTCACCAGATTGCTTCGTAAGGGAGTGAGTTTTTTGTGGACAGATCAGTGTCAGGCGAGCTTTGAACAGTTGAGAGAAATGTTAACTCAAGCGCCTGTTCTTACTTTACCTGTTGAAGGCAAACCATATGTGATCTACAGTGATGCTTCACATAGAGGTTTAGGGTGTGTATTGATGCAGGAAGGGAAAGTTATAGCTTATGCATCTCGACAGTTGAAACTGCATGAGCTTAATTATCCAACCCATGATTTGGAATTGGCTGCCATTGTTTTTGCATTGAAGATTTGGCGCCATTATCTGTTTGGGGAGAAATGTTTCATCTACACTGATCACAAGAGTTTGAAGTATTTGGGTGTCCAGAAAGAACTCAATCTTCGTCAGAGGAGATGGTTAGAATTGATTAAAGACTACGACTGCTTGATTGACTATCATCCAGGTAAAGCAAATGTTGTTGCTGATGCCTTGAGTCGGAAGTCTTTAGCTGGTTTAACAGTTTACTCGCTCTCGTTGCTTGTTGAGTTGAGAGCATTGCATGCTAGTTTTGTACCTTGTGTTAATGGTGCATTATTGGCACAGTTGCAATTGAAGCCGGTTTTGTTAGAACAGATCAAAGAAGCTCAGTTGGCTGATAAGAAGATTCAGAAGATTATTTCAGATTGTCAGAGTGAAAAGGGTAGAGATTTTATTGTGAGGAGTGATGGGAGTCTATGGTTTAAAAACCGATTGTGTGTACCCGATGATGCTTAATTGAAAAGAGTCATTTTGGAAGAAGCTCATCAGTCAATGTTTGCTATGCATCCGGGTAATACGAAGATGTATCATGATTTGAGACAGCATTATTGGTGGATTGGGTTGAAGAGAGACATTGCTGAGTTTGTATCGAAATGTCTCACCTGTCAGAAGGTTAAAGCAGAGCATCAAGTTCCAACTGGGTTGCTTCAACCGTTGTCGGTGCCAGAATGGAAGTGGGAGAGAGTGACAATGGACTTTGTGTCTGGATTGCCATTGACACAAAGGAAACATGATGCCATATGGGTGATTGTGGATAGATTGACTAAGACAGCTCATTTCCTTCCGGTGCGGATGGATTATTCTTTCGAGAGGTTGGCTGAGCTGTATATCCATGAGATTGTGAAACTGCATGGTGTTCCAACTTCTTTAGTGTCTGATCGAGATCCCCGGTTTACTTCAAGATTTTGGAAGAGTTTGCATAGTGCTTTGGGTTCTCGATTACACTTCAGTACTGCTTTTCATCCACAGACAGATGGACAGTCAGAGAGGGTGATACAGATTCTTGAAGATATGTTGAGAAGCTGTGTCATCGATTTCTCTGGAAGTTGAGATAGGTTTTTACCTCTTGTGGAGTTTGCTTACAACAACAGTCACCAATCTAGCATTGGTATGGCACCGTTTGAAGCATTGTATGGCAGACGGTGTAGGACACCTCTTTGTTGGAATGAGCTTGGAGATAATAAGTTGATTGGTCCTGATTTGATTCAAGAAACTGAAGAGAAAGAAAAAGTGATACGAGGCAGGTTGAAAGCAGCTTCAGACCGACAGAAGTCTTATGCAGATCTAAAAAGGAGAGACATAGAGTTTGATATTGGAGATAAGGTATTTCTGAAAGTGTCTCCTTGGAAGAAAATATTGAGGTTCGGTCGGAAAGGGAAATTAAGTCCTCGTTTCATCGGACCGTATGAAGTGTTGGAAAGAGTTGGACCAGTTGCGTATCGGCTTGCTTTGCCACCTGAGTTGGATCGTATTCATAATGTGTTTCATGTTTCTATGTTGAGGAGGTACAGGTCGGATCCATCTCATGTGTTACCTTTTGAATCTATTGAAGTGAGCTCAGATTTGACATTTGAAGAGGAACCAGTTGCTATCTTGGCACGAGAAGTGAAAGAGTTGAGGAACAAGAGTGTGCCATTGGTGAAAGTTCTATGGAAGAATCATGGTAAAGAAGAAGCGACTTGGGAGAGTGAACAAACCATGCGAGAGCAGTATCCTCAGTTGTTTCAGAATTGATATCAGGTAATTTCGAGGACGAAATTTTCTTTTTAGAGGGGGAGAATTGTAATATCCTCATATATGCCCTAGAAGTTTTGATTATGTTGTTGATGTTGTTGTTAGTGTTGTTGTTGTTATATATTGGATTGAATATATGTGTTAAATTGTAAGAGAAAAGAAATGGGAAGAGAAAGTATATGTATATGTGTTTTGGAGAAGAAATTTAGGGTTTAGAGACAAATGTATATGTTGTTTATATGATGATATAATTAACATATAAAGTGGTCAAATGAAGAGTCAAGGTAATGGTTAAGTGGAAGAAGATATTTTTGGTTGTTAATGAAATTACTATAAAGGGCTTATATGAGACAAAAGTTAGTTATATGGTTAAGGGTGTTTTGGTAATTTTCCTTGTAGGAATTGCATGGTGGAGATTAAAAGAAGAAGAAGTGGTTGATTTGAGATTATTTTCTTGCCTTTTCTCATGTGTGTGTGCCGGCCATTGAAGAAGAGAAAGAACTAGAGAGGGCTTGAAGTTCTAAACTCATTTTGAAAGGAGATTCAAGGAATTAAGTGGAAGATTTGTGAAAGTCATCAACTTTGGTAAGTCCTTTCTTTTGATTTTCTTTTGTTCTTTTGAAGTGGAGTTGGAAATGAATTTTTGGTTTGTTGAGATAGTGATTAATGTGTTTGTAATGAGTTGTTAAAAGTTGTTTTTGATTTTAAGTGAAGAGGTTTAAGAGGTGTTGTTGTTGGAAGTGTTGGAGTTGAAATTGTTTTAGGATTTTGAAGTGTTACATGATATTTTACTTAAGTTTGCTTCATTATTTTCATAGATCTTTTGCTATTTGAGTTTGTTGGAGTTTTAGGCCTTGGAATGGAGAAGTTGGCCGAAGGCAGTGGCCTTATGGATGCCACGCTCGTGGCCTTGGTTGGCCATGGCCGTGGCCAATGTGAACCATGGCCGTGGAGGAGGGAAGCAAGGGTGGCAGAACCACTCTTTAAGCCACGCCCGTGGGGGTTGTGGTGACCACGACCGTGGCCTTTAATGAATGATGTTGAAGTGTAATTTTGTGATTTAAGGTTTAAGATGAAGTTATTAAGTGATTAAATGGTATTGGAATTGATGGATTGTATCATTCTTTGGATTAGGGTTTGATAGAAGGTGTTTTGCCCTAATTTGGGAAGTGAAGAACTTTACAAGAAGGAAGGTGTTTAGAGTTGTGTGACTTGTGATTGAGGTAAGTACAATTATATTATTACATTTATTTATAAGATGTGGGAACTTAACACACATATGAGTGTTAAGATGCTAAGAACATTGATGCATTGTTGAAGCACATTGTTGATGTTGTGTGAATATTGTGGTAAGCATATGTAATGTATGTTAAGATTATTGATTATGTATACTTGAGTAATCAAGTGTGAACTAACATGATTGATGGCTCATGATGTAAGTAAAATGGTAACTATATAATAAATAAATGAATTGTTTGTTTAATATGTTATTCAGTTTCAGTGTTCTGGATTTGGGTGGCATGCCTAAGAAATGATGAAAGGTAACAGTCTTGTCGGGTTGAGGATCTCCTCATATGTGTTGAGTTGATGGTCCAAGAGACTGGGTCTGTTACACTATGAGAATTGTGAATATGAGATATATGATTTGTAACAGTCTTGCCGGGTTGAGGATCTCCTCATATGTGTTGAGTTGATGGTCCAAGAGACTGGGTCTGTTACACTATCCATGGATAGAGATATATGTATATAAATTGCCTACGGGCGTGATTATTGTGACTATGAACCAAAGCAGCAACTCTGAACTCTGATCATCGTATTAAATACTTGTTGGGCCCATAGGTGTCAAGGTTATATGAATGTCCTAAATAATGTTATGAGCTAATGAAATGGGATGTTGTTTATTGAGTATGATTGATTAATGTTGAATGTGGAAAGATGTTGAAATGTGGTATGCTCATATGACTATGATTTGTGAAATGCATAATTATGTGGTTAACTTTATATGTATGATGTTGATCTTATCAATAACATATGTGACATTGCATTACATTAAAGCATACCATTAGCATGTTTTATCTTACTAAGCCGTTAGCTTAGCGCGATAGTGTTAATCGCGCAGGTAGTAGAATTGATAGAGTTGAACCTGAGAGCTCTTCGAGACCTAGTGAGAGTAGACATTGAGGTGTTGATTTGGACTTAAAGATCAGAGCTGACTTGCCAATCAAGTATAACTTCTTTATGTTTTGAAAAATATTGTTTATAATGTAAATATATGTATATTTGTAAATACAGTTTTAAATGTTTATATATATGTAAATAATTTTATAACTTCCGCTGTGTAATAATTAAATGTATGAATGTATGTATATATTGAATTTATTTTATACTACAATCTAATGACTTCTTTTCTATAATATATAATGATAAAGATTATGGTAGTATATAAAATGTTTTGAATGTTAAGAAAATCCGTAGCATCCCTATGTTTGGTGCATGTATGCTACATTGTTGTGGTTGTAGTGTGTGTGCATTGGATGTGGGGGTATTAAAATTGTTTTGGTATCAGAGCCTAGGTTTGAGATTCTCAACCTAGGTAAAATGTAATAAAAAGACTATTTTGATTTTTAAGATGTAGTATGTTGTGTTTGCAGACTTAGGTTGTGATGGATTCTCACTCACGTCAGTCGAGTGAGGGTAGTGAGGAGAGCGTTGCTCCTGCTGAGGGAGCTAGAGTTGATAGTGTTGATGAGGCACCTGCTTCGGTGTCGGGTAGACCAGCTGGAGAGGAGGTTCCGCCAGCTTGGTTTAGACATATGATGGAAGTTATGAGACGAGCACCTGTGCAACCACAGCCACCACCCCCTCAACCTTCAGTACCAGTGAGGCACTATGATAAGCTAAGGAAGTATGGAGCGGAGGATTTCCTTGGTACTACTGATCCAGCTGTAGCAGAACAGTGGCTTGACAAAGTGCAGAGGATCTTTATTCAGTTACAAGCCACCCCTGAGGAAAAATTTGACTATGCAAGATCTTTGCTACAGAAGGACGCCTACGATTGGTGGAAGACGGTGCCCCATTCTATGGATGATCCTCCAACATTCTCTTACACTGATTTTCTGAGGGAATTTGAGTTGAAGTATACTCCTAGGGAGTATAAAGACATGAAGAAGATGGAGTTCTTAAGCTTGAAGCAAGATAGCAAGACTGTAACTGAGTATGAAGTTGAGTTTATTCGACTGAGTCAGTATGCTGGAGGTATCATTGCTGATGAGATTGATAGATGTCGGCGATTTGAGGAGGGATTGAGGCCCTCGATCATGTGCTTAGTGGCTGGATCCAGATATCAGGATTTCTCACAGCTTGTGGCAGCAGCTCGAAGTGTAGAGCGAGCTCAAGTTATTGCAGCTGCTTCAGAGGAAGAGATCAGGGTTAGGAGGCCCCAGTTCGAGGCAGGATCTTCTTCTACGAAGAGGGGTAGAGAAAGTTTTGTTCCTCGAAGTAGTAGGAGCCTGAGACCAGCGGGTAGGTCAGTGCAGTTACAGAGGCAGAGATTTAGACCTGCAGCTTCAGTAGCGAGTGCTCCTACTCCTGGAGTTCAGAGATCCACCTTACCTATGTGTAATCAGTGTGGTGGAAGACATGGGGGCGTTTGTTGGAGGCATAGTAGATCAGGGGTATGCTTCAGGTGTGGATCACCTGACCACTTTGTGAGAGACTGTCCTAAGAGGCAGGAGCAGATGCCAGTCGATTCTACTGCTTCTCGAGCTAGTGTGAGGGGAGGCAGAGGAGGCAGAGGTGCCAGCCGAGGAGGTAGACCAGGGTTCAGTTCTAGAGGAGGTGCTACATCCAGGGAGGGTAGACCAGAGGAGGTTGGATCTTCCCAGAGGATGTATGTTATGCAGAGGCAGCCAGATGCATCGACAGTCATAGCTGGTACTTTTTCTTTATTTGATATTTCAGTACTTGCTTTGATTGATCCGGGTTCCACACATTCATATGTTAGTGCGTCTGTTTTGCCTGTATCTGATTTGCATGCTGAGTCCTTAGGATTTGATGTGTTGGTGACAAATCCGTTAGGGCATAGTGTGGTTGTGAGTAAGGTGTATCGAGATAGTGCAGTGAGTGTGCAGGGTGAGGAGTTCCTTGGAGATTTGATTGAGATGCCATTTAAGGAATATGATGTGATCTTAGGTATGGATTGGCTATCTCGACATGGACCTGTGGTGGATTGTAAAAAGAAAATTGTTTCTTTGAGAACTGGTGATGGTAGAGAGGTGATAGTATTTAATGAGCAGGAACAGCTAGCCTCCTTATTTGTTTCAGCTGTTGCAGCCAGGAGGTTGATTAGAAAGGGGTGTGAAGCCTATCTTGCGCATGTGGTGGATACTAGAGTGAAGGGTTCCCCTATTGATAGCATTGCCACAGTTGCTGAGTTCCCGGATGTGTTTCCAGAGGAGTTGCCAGGATTGCCTCCTGAGAGAGAGGTGGAGTTCGGTATTGAATTGTTGCCTGGTACCACTCCTATTTCTATTACTCCTTATAGAATGGCACCAGCAGAATTGAGGGAATTGAAAGTGCAATTATAGGAGTTGTTGGACAAAGGATTTATTCGCCCCAGTGTTTCTCCTTGGGGAGCTCCTATGCTATTTGTGAAGAAGAAAGATGGTACTATGAGGTTGTGTATCGATTATAGGCAATTGAACAAGGTGACCATTAAAAATATATATCCTTTGCCTAGAATCGATGATCTCTTTGATCAATTGAAGGGTGCAGCTGTGTTTTCTAAAATTGATTTGAGATCAGGGTACCATCAGCTGAGAGTCAGAGCTGAAGATGTTCCTAAGACTGCTTTTCGGACCAGGTATGGGCATTATGAATTTTTAGTTATGCCTTTTGGTCTGACGAATGCACCTGCAGCTTTTATGGATTTGATGAATAGGGTGTTTAGGCCCTATTTGGATCAGTTTGTAGTGGTCTTCATCGATGACATTCTAGTGTACTCGCGGAATGAAGAAGAACATGATATGCATCTGCGGATTGTGTTGCAGATTTTGAGAGAGAATCAGTTATTTGCCAAATTGTCGAAGTGTGAGTTCTGGTTGGATCAAGTAGCTTTTCTCGGACATATTGTTTCTGCAGAAGGTATCAGAGTTGATCCAAGCAAAGTTGAAGCCATTTTAAATTGGAGTCCACCCAAGTCTGTGACAGAGATTAAAAGTTTTCTGGGTTTGGCAGGCTATTACCGGCGGTTTGTGAAAGGGTTTTCTTTGATAGCTACTCCATTCACCAGATTGCTTCGTAAGGGAGTGAGTTTTTTGTGGACAGATCAGTGTCAGGCGAGCTTTGAACAGTTGAGAGAAATGTTAACTCAAGCGCCTGTTCTTACTTTACCTGTTGAAGGCAAACCATATGTGATCTACAGTGATGCTTCACATAGAGGTTTAGGGTGTGTATTGATGCAGGAAGGGAAAGTTATAGCTTATGCATCTCGACAGTTGAAACTGCATGAGCTTAATTATCCAACCCATGATTTGGAATTGGCTGCCATTGTTTTTGCATTGAAGATTTGGCGCCATTATCTGTTTGGGGAGAAATGTTTCATCTACACTGATCACAAGAGTTTGAAGTATTTGGGTGTCCAGAAAGAACTCAATCTTCGTCAGAGGAGATGGTTAGAATTGATTAAAGACTACGACTGCTTGATTGACTATCATCCAGGTAAAGCAAATGTTGTTGCTGATGCCTTGAGTCGGAAGTCTTTAGCTGGTTTAACAGTTTACTCGCTCTCGTTGCTTGTTGAGTTGAGAGCATTGCATGCTAGTTTTGTACCTTGTGTTAATGGTGCATTATTGGCACAGTTGCAATTGAAGCCGGTTTTGTTAGAACAGATCAAAGAAGCTCAGTTGGCTGATAAGAAGATTCAGAAGATTATTTCAGATTGTCAGAGTGAAAAGGGTAGAGATTTTATTGTGAGGAGTGATGGGAGTCTATGGTTTAAAAACCGATTGTGTGTACCCGATGATGCTGACTTGAAAAGAGTCATTTTGGAAGAAGCTCATCAGTCAATGTTTGCTATGCATCCGGGTAATACGAAGATGTATCATGATTTGAGACAGCATTATTGGTGGATTGGGTTGAAGAGAGACATTGCTGAGTTTGTATCGAAATGTCTCACCTGTCAGAAGGTTAAAGCAGAGCATCAAGTTCCAACTGGGTTGCTTCAACCGTTGTCGGTGCCAGAATGGAAGTGGGAGAGAGTGACAATGGACTTTGTGTCTGGATTGCCATTGACACAAAGGAAACATGATGCCATATGGGTGATTGTGGATAGATTGACTAAGACAGCTCATTTCCTTCCGGTGCGGATGGATTATTCTTTCGAGAGGTTGGCTGAGCTGTATATCCATGAGATTGTGAAACTGCATGGTGTTCCAACTTCTTTAGTGTCTGATCGAGATCCCCGGTTTACTTCAAGATTTTGGAAGAGTTTGCATAGTGCTTTGGGTTCTCGATTACACTTCAGTACTGCTTTTCATCCACAGACAGATGGACAGTCAGAGAGGGTGATACAGATTCTTGAAGATATGTTGAGAAGCTGTGTCATCGATTTCTCTGGAAGTTGGGATAGGTTTTTACCTCTTGTGGAGTTTGCTTACAACAACAGTCACCAATCTAGCATTGGTATGGCACCGTTTGAAGCATTGTATGGCAGACGGTGTAGGACACCTCTTTGTTGGAATGAGCTTGGAGATAATAAGTTGATTGGTCCTGATTTGATTCAAGAAACTGAAGAGAAAGTAAAAGTGATACGAGGCAGGTTGAAAGCAGCTTCAGACCGACAGAAGTCTTATGCAGATCTAAAAAGGAGAGACATAGAGTTTGATATTGGAGATAAGGTATTTCTGAAAGTGTCTCCTTGGAAGAAAATATTGAGGTTCGGTCGGAAAGGGAAATTAAGTCCTCGTTTCATCGGACCGTATGAAGTGTTGGAAAGAGTTGGACCAGTTGCGTATCGGCTTGCTTTGCCACCTGAGTTGGATCATATTCATAATGTGTTTCATGTTTCTATGTTGAGGAGGTACAGGTCGGATCCATCTCATGTGTTACCTTTTGAATCTATTGAAGTGAGCTCAGATTTGACATTTGAAGAGGAACCAGTTGCTATCTTGGCACGAGAAGTGAAAGAGTTGAGGAACAAGAGTGTGCCATTGGTGAAAGTTCTATGGAAGAATCATGGTAAAGAAGAAGCGACTTGGGAGAGTGAACAAACCATGCGAGAGCAGTATCCTCAGTTGTTTCAGAATTGATATCAGGTAATTTCGAGGACGAAATTTTCTTTTTAGAGGGGGAGAATTGTAATATCCTCATATATGCCCTAGAAGTTTTGATTATGTTGTTGATGTTGTTGTTAGTGTTGTTGTTGTTATATATTGGATTGAATATATGTGTTAAATTGTAAGAGAAAAGAAATGGGAAGAGAAAGTATATGTATATGTGTTTTGGAGAAGAAATTTAGGGTTTAGAGACAAATGTATATGTTGTTTATATGATGATATAATTAACATATAAAGTGGTCAAATGAAGAGTCAAGGTAATGGTTAAGTGGAAGAAGATATTTTTGGTTGTTAATGAAATTACTATAAAGGGCTTATATGAGACAAAAGTTAGTTATATGGTTAAGGGTGTTTTGGTAATTTTCCTTGTAGGAATTGCATGGTGGAGATTAAAAGAAGAAGAAGTGGTTGATTTGAGATTATTTTCTTGCCTTTTCTCATGTGTGTGTGCCGGCCATTGAAGAAGAGAAAGAACTAGAGAGGGCTTGAAGTTCTAAACTCATTTTGAAAGGAGATTCAAGGAATTAAGTGGAAGATTTGTGAAAGTCATCAACTTTGGTAAGTCCTTTCTTTTGATTTTCTTTTGTTCTTTTGAAGTGGAGTTGGAAATGAATTTTTGGTTTGTTGAGATAGTGATTAATGTGTTTGTAATGAGTTGTTAAAAGTTGTTTTTGATTTTAAGTGAAGAGGTTTAAGAGGTGTTGTTGTTGGAAGTGTTGGAGTTGAAATTGTTTTAGGATTTTGAAGTGTTACATGATATTTTACTTAAGTTTGCTTCATTATTTTCATAGATCTTTTGCTATTTGAGTTTGTTGGAGTTTTAGGCCTTGGAATGGTTGCATATATTTATATGCCTTGGACCTTAACACGTTTGGTTATAAATGTGTTCAGTCATCTATTACATTGTTGATGCATATGAATAATGTAAATTGCTATGTATATATATATATATATCAATGATGAAATATGAAATGTGAAAGAGGTGCTGACATGATGAAATATGTCAAGTGAAAGATATGATGATCATCAAAAAGGTATATGCATTGTGATTAATAATGACAATATTCAATGCAATTAATTATGTGAACTCTATTGATGAAATGAGGAACCATGATGGTTGGCTATAATGATAATGATAAGGATGCAAATGAGATGATTGAGATATGATTGCTTATATGATGATGAAATGAAATATGAAAGATATGATGATATGATGAATTGTTTTAATGTGAGTTGAGATGATTTGATATATGCGTCCATGATTGTTGGCTATGATCATGCAAATGAAATATAATTGAGGCATGGTTACCTAATTAACTATGAGAAATGAAATGAAAAGAGTTTGATAAAGAGGCAAATGAAATAATTGTGTGCCTAATATGTTAATTCAATTTTCAGAGTTCTGGGTTTGGCGGCATGCCTATAAAGTGCTGGATAGGTGAAAAGACCGGGTCGTAAGCCGATTCGAGTTGATAAATGTGAAATGTGAATTATAGTAACAGTCTTGCCGGGTTGAGGATCTCCTTGGTTTATCCGGGTTGAGGTCCAAGAGACTGGGTCTGTTACAGGTAACAGTCTTGCCGGGTTGAGGATCTCCTTGAGTTTAGCGGGTTGAGGTCCAAGAGACTGGGTCTATTACACTATCCATGGATAGAGATATATATATATATATATATATTGCCTACGGGCTTGATGATTATGATATGGACCAAAGCAGTAACTCTGAACTTTGAATAGCATATTAGATCCTTTTTGGGCCCATGCTTGTGTTTGTTTAAATATGATTCATGAAATGTGCAATGAATGAATAATGAGACTTATGCTCGTCTTGGTTTAAATGTAATTTATGCAATAGGAGATAATATTATGAGATATATGTTGATAATTATGGAACGAAAGGATTTCGATATATATAAGTGAATTAATGAAAGTGAAGGTGGCTTGAAAAATTATGTTGAATGATAAGATGTGCAAGTACCACATGAAATTACAATATGAATGTGGATGTGGACATTGTTAATATTATTTTATGAATATTCTAATAAGTTATGGAATTGTGGTTTGCATCAATAATATATGTGTGCATGGATATAATGACAGGATTAATAGAAATACATGTATATATGGAAGGTGTAATTGAAATAGGAAAACATGATAAGAAAATAATGATATAAGAAATTAACAAATGAATATGATTTTCCATAATGTATGTTTATAATATTTATTTGTACTACTAAGCTCTTTGGCTTAGCGCGGTTGTGTAATCGCGCAGGTGAGTAGGTGGTAGATTTAAAGTCAATCGGTATGCCACGAGAAAGGTATGTGTATCTCGAGACCAACTAGAAGGTGGTGCATACATGTATAATATAAATATGTTGTATTTTGATAATAATTTATTTATCTGTATAAGTGTATTTTTATTTAAGAAGAGAGTATTATTATATATATATGTAAGACCTTTGAAAGTAGAATGATTTTGTAAATGTACTATTCTTTGAACTTCGATTAAAGTTTTCAACTATAATGATCAGTGGCATTCTTATACTTTATATACGTATTGTATGTATACCAGGTATATGTATAGTACTTATATGGAGTATGGGGGTGTTACAAATAGAATATTCCAACTAGGCATGAGCTTACGACCCAGTCTTTTCACTTATCCTAGCTTTAAATATTTGTTTTTGAGGCTTACGACCTGGTCTTTTCACCTCAAAAATATTTTCATAATGACACCCAGCGTCTAACTCATAGGCAATCATAGGCATGCCGCCAAACACAGAACTTTGAAATTTGAATAACATACTAGACACACAATTTATTCATATTTCTCATTATTAATCTCTTTCTCATTTTCACATATTTAATCTAGGCACATTGCCTTATTTTCATATTTTTTTTTCTCACTTTTCTAATTTTTCACATCTTTCTCATTTTTCTCACTTTTCTCACTTTTCTCATTTTTATCAAAATCAATTCATTTCATTATACCACATATCTCATTTTACACAATTTAGCCATTATCAATGGCTTTTCACAGTGCATTTAACACATATATGACATTACAAATGTCATAGCACATTATTCATACACAATCAATGTACCAAGTAGCTTAACATATTTTTCAACCAAAATGTGTTAAGCCCAAATGTCATGCAAATATAAACAATATATTCAAAGTTTGTACATACCACCACTAGCAACCCAAAGCAAGCTTAAAATAACCTCCAATCCTATCTTTCCAACTTTCCCTTCACCACTTGGATGAAGCAAATCAAACCCCCTCAACGCCTAAACCAAATGTGATAGCAAATAATCATTTAGTATCACATTTAATGGCATTCCAATATTTAACCATAATTAAACGTCACTCCTACAAATTTCCAAAAATTTAGCCTTTCCTTACTTTAACATTAGAATTCCATTCTACTACAATTAAATTAGTGTTTTAAGTTTATTTATATTATTAAAAACATATTTTAATACATTTAAATCATTTACATTATAAAAATATACGAATACACAAAATCTAAAAAATGGCATAACCTTCTCCCATTGAAGGTTTTCCATTCCAACACAATCCATTACTCATTTCAACCTTATATTCGTCACTTTTAACACTAAACAACATGCTTAAACAAATAAAATCACATAATTCAACCACTTTGAAAAATCACTTTTCCAAAACCCTAAATCCCCACTTCCATTCTCAAACTCCAACCAAACACAACCAAATCCAATATTTGACTTTAAAATACTTGTTTATGAATCAAAACAACACATTTAGAACCAATTTGCACAATTAAAGCTCATGTTTTAAAAACCCCAAAAATCCATAACCCTAAATTATCTCTCTTCACCATTCTTTATCCAAACTCCATCATCTCTTCAATCTAACTTAAAATCATTGTTAACTACCCAAAATAACATCATACACACCAATTTCAACAATTATAACATACTACTTCAAAAGTCCAAAACTCACATAAATCAATTTTCCATGGAATTCAAAGAAAAGAGTTGGAAACTTACTAATTGATGAAGAAACTTCTAAAACTCCACTTGAATCCTTAAAATTCTTTCAATCCTTGGTGTATGGAAGAATCAAAATCTTGGTTTAGACTCCCATGGAGTTTCGGCCCTTGTGGAGAAGAAGAAGAAGACTGTAATATCCCAAAATATACCCTAAAAGTTTTGGAATTATTATTGTATTTGGATTTAATGTATATGTTTTATAGAAAGAGAAAGGAAGTAAAGAGAGAGTGTATATGTTGTATATATAGATATATATATAACATATACAAGTCAAAGTAATGGAAGTCATAAGAAGATAAATTATTATTTGAAATTAATTAAAAGGAAATATTATAAGGAATAGATGTATATGAAGGATGATATATATATATATATATATGGTATTTGAAATAGGGGAAATATAAATGCAATATATAAGACATATACATATATCAACATATACATCACATATATATCATGTATACATTGGTGTAGGAAAAGTAAGTGTATATAATTAATAATAATAATAATAATAATAATGATATTAATGACAAAAGAAGAAAAGAAAGTCAAAGGATGGGCATAGTGGTGGTGTAGGATTTTTTAGAAGTATTTGATTATATTATTATTATTATTATTATTATTATTATTATTATATATGATAAGTATGAAAAAAAAAGAAGATTTTCTTTTTTTCTTCTTCTTCTTCTTCTTCAACGAGAGAGAGAGAGAGAGAAAGAGAGAGAGAGAGAGAGAGAGAGAGATGTGGTTTTGGTTAGTTTATACATCAAATTCTTAAGGGCTTTAAGAGAATTGAAGGTGGAGATTGAGGATTTGGCAAAATATTCAAGTAAGTATTCATTTTCTTGTATTGATTTCTATTGATTGAGTTTATATTTGATATGGTTGGTGTGTGAAGATGATGATAATGAAAGATTGAAGTATATAGATATGTTGAATTGGTATTTAGATGAAGATAATATAGTTATTTGTGAGGATGATGATGGATTGTTGAGATTGTTTAGTAAGGGTTTCATATAAATGAATTGGGGAATTGAGTAGTTGATACATGGTGATGTATATAATGATTATTATTATAATATATTAAAGTTATATAAGTGTTAATTTGATAGGTAATTGATGAATATAACCAAGATGTTGATTAAGGGTGATGTAGTATGGGTTTTGAAGTGTTTGTGTTTACATGGATGAGAGTTCGAAATTCATGATTTTTGCCTGACATGGCCAGTGACACGGCCATGTTATTGGGCGTGTCAACGGTACTGAGTTTTACATTTGTGACACGACCATTAACACGGCCATGTTATTGAGCGTGTTATAGCTACTATGAGAAAAAGTAATTGACACGGCCATGAACACGCCCGTGTTGTTGGGCATGTCAATGTTTCTGTGAGGCAGAATGAGTGACACGTCTATTGACACGCCCGTGTTACTAAGCGTGTCAAAGCTTCTGTATTGTTGGTTTATGGCACGATCAGGGACACGCCCGTGTTGGTGAGCGTGTCATATGTAAAGTCTGCCCTAGTTAGTTATCATTCTTATTTTCTTATATATAATTATCTTTGGATTAGGTTTTGAAGAGATTGTGTTGCCTTAATCCAAGTGTTGGAGGATTCTTGAAAGAGGAATTTAGTTTGGTGTGAGTTCTCTGGAAGTAAGTACAAACCTTATTTGATTGCATGTATTTATATGACTTTGGATCTTAACACGTTTGGTTATAAATGTGTTAAGTAGTCTATTACATTGTTGATGCATATGAATAGTGCTATGTTGTATACAATGTGAATTATATGAAATGTGAAAGATGTGATGTTATGATGAAATATGAAATGTGAAAGATGTGATGTTATGATGAAATATGAAATGTGAAAGATATGATGTTATGATGAAATGTGAAATATGAATTGAGATATAATGAGATGTGAAGCCAATGTGATCGGTTATGATGATTCAAATGAATTAAGTGGGCATGTTTGCCTAGATGATGATATTCAATGCAAATAATTATGTATACTCTATTAATGAGATGAGGAGCCATGGTTGTTGGCTATAATGATAATGATGCAAATGAGATGATTGAGGCATGGTTGCCTAAGTGATGATGAGAAAATGAGAATGAAATTGATAATGAAATAATGAATGAATTGTGTGTCTAATGTGTTATTCCATTTTCAGAGTTTTGTTATTGGTGGCATGCCTATAGTAACAATCTCTTGAAGTTAGGTTGGGCTTGATCCTTGAAGACAAGTTGGGTTGAAGTTTAGCATGCTTAACTCCCCTTGAAGCTTGGTTGGGTCTAGTCCTTGAAGCCTAATTGAGATGTTACAACCCTTGAAGCTAGGTTGGGTTTGGTTCTTGAAGCCAAGTTGGGTTGATACTTAGCATGCTTTGTTCCCTTTGAAGCTTGGTTGAACCTAAATCCTTGAAGCCTAGTTGGGATAATGATAATGATAAATGTGATAATTGAACCAAAACATTAACTCTGAAAGTTGAATGGCATATTAGTGTCTTTGTGCCCATGCTTGTCTTTGTTTTCAATGTGATTCTTCAATGGTGAAACCAATGAATAATGGGATATATGTTTGTGAGATGATTATAATACATAAGTATCTTATTGAAAGTGAATGTGGCATGAGAACTATGTTGAATGATGTGTAATATGTATATGGATGTGGAAATTGTGAGTACTATTTCATGAATGTTCTGCTAAGCTATTGAATTGTGAGTGGTTGTAATGCTATATGTATATATGTAAATAAATTATGAGATTAGTGGAAATATATATAATGAATGCATTGAAAAGGGGAAACATGATAAGAAAATGATAACACATGACATTAAAATATGAGGTATGATTCTTCTGTAATGTATATTTAAAATTTTTATTTGTATTACTAAGCTTTCGAGCTTAGCGTGATTATGTAAATCGCGTAGGTGAGTAGATGGATGATCTGAAGTCAAATCGTTATGCCACGAGAAGGGTAGGAGTATTTCGAGACCAACTAGATAGTGGTGCATACATGTACAATTTAATTATGTTGTATTTTGATAAAAATATATTTATATGTATAAACGAATTTTGGTAAAAAGAAGATTATTAAATATATGTAAGATTATCGAAAGTATAATGATTTTGTAAATGTGTTTTAAATAAAATGTATTTTTGTATAGAACTAGAGTATAGGTTTTAATCTGAAGTGAAAAGTGACATTCTTATACTTTATATACGTACTGCATGTATACAATGTATATGTATAGTACTTGTATAGAGTATGGGGGTGTTACAAAGACTTTTTAATTTTCTTTTTTCCTTTCATCTTTATTTTAAAAAATATATATATATTAAAATAATTTAATAATTAATTATTTAATTATTTATTTAAAAAATTAAAAGTCCTAATTTCCCTCTTCCATTCAAAAATAATTTATTTTTAAATTATTTTATTAATCTTAAATTTCTAAAATTTATTTATAAAAATACCATTGGACTTTGACTTTTCTTTTAAAAAGTGTTGACTTTTATATGTTATATATATTTTGCATATATATCACATATATATTCTACTTTTTCATTTAAAATCCCTTTAATTTTCATTTAAAACCATTAATTTAATTTATTCTTTTAAATTATAATTTATTTTATCAAAATTTTCAAAAATTAAAAAAAATTTCAAAAATTTTTGGATATTACATATTTCATGTCCATACACATATCAGAATATTACATCATATACATTATCACATATCTCTCACACTCTTAATACAATTATACATATTAAATCTCAATAATGATTTGCAACCTTAGCACTATCTAGATCAATTGATCTAACTATCACAATACCAACGTCCCAGCCTCATTCGATTCAAGCCAACACTTAACTTATTTAAACTTATCATTATATTTCACCTCATGAACTAACTCTACTATGTCAAATTTATATTCAAATTTCGATTCTCTTTGGATCCATCATTTCAACTTTCTGAAATTAATGATTATTTCTAGTAGATCACTTCAAATTATTTTTCAATATTCATATTTTTCTATTATCTCTATATAATTTCCACATAATTCTCATGATTATCTCATACCATATTCATTACCCATAGTTCATTCACTAAATACAATTTCCATCAACTTATTCACATTATACCAATTTTTAACATATTCAGTATAACTCTCAGTTATATTTTATAGTTTTTCCCATTTAACATCTCCTCACATTCTCATACCCTTACTATATTTACATAATCACTTTCCTATCACATTATCCATAACTCATTACATTTTCACAATTCTCTTCTCTTTCCACACTTTCTAGAATTATAAACAAATTTCTAACATAAATTTATAAGATACAACTATGCAAACCATAAGTCTTGACTATGTTTCTTGAAACATAACTATCAATCTCACCAAAACTATCCTACGGTCATGTCATCGCAGGCCCATGCCCATGGATAACAAAACTAATCTGCCAATACACTAAAAAAATCACACGGCCATGACATATTAATGGTCACACCTGGGGCTTATAAATCAATACTACCCCTCTATCATTCTTCTTTAAACATTCCAAATCACAATGCTAAGTTAGTATCGCAAAGATCACATATTTGTTCTTTAAACTTTTGCTACACAAAGAATTAACATATTTCAACTCTGTTTCAAAGCAATTTACTTTTATTCACTTCTGTTTCAAAACAATTTACTTTTGATCACTTGATCATCATTAGCCTAACTCATGTTTCAACAATATTATCATTAAGAACTCTTACATATACACATTCATTCATATGCTAATTGTACACAGTTTTCATTTATTACTCCATTCCTAATTTATCTCTGACAAAAATTTTCATTTTTTTTACTTCCACATTTTCTTAATTATACTTCTCTTTTCCTTACAATCTCTTATTTATACACATATGCATAGAACATTTCCACACTTATACACTTTGGGCTTAAAATACTATATAGTCATCAAGTTCAGTTATGACAATAACAATTTCACAGTCCAACTCTGCTCGGGTCCATTCTCAATATCATTGGACAAGTAATTGTCTAAGGTAACAAACACAAAATAACACTTTCTTACATCTTTAAGTGATCAACTCAATTTTTTATCACTTTCACATGACATCGTATTGTCACAATTTCCTGGTGATCAACCTTATCATGATCACCTTCACCTGACATTTCATATTTTTTTCACATTTCAGAGAACATTATCATTTCTCATTCTTTTGACATTATTTAGGTTATTCATCAACCCAACATATATATTGTAGACCCTTAATTTTTGACCCAGTCCGGTCCAATATATTTTAATTAGTCCAAAATAATTTTGTTAGTCCAAAATAATTTTTGTTATCTTAATTAAATAATATTTATTTTAGTATTTAATTTTTATAATTAATAAAAAATAAAAAATAATAATAATAAACAAATAAATAAAAAAATAGGCAATGGAAAATCGGTGACGAAAAATTTCATCGCCGAAAAGAGCTTCGCAGGAGAGGCCAATTCTCGCCCGCAGCCCGCGGCCAGCTGCGGCAGTTTTTTTGCCAGCGCATTTTTTCCACAGCAGTTTTTTTTCTCCAGGGCAATTTTTCCGCAGTAGTTTTTTTTTTTGCTAGCAAAATTTATCCGACGCAAATTTTTTTTGAAACCAAATACAATTTGGTTTCGGTTTCCTTTTCTTAATCAATGTTAGGTTCCATGAATAACTAAAATTAACCATAAAATTCTTCTATAAACAAGGACTAAAACAACACAAAAAGGGATCAGATTTTAGGTGAAATTTGAGACCGAAATTGAGGAGGAAAACTATGAAAGATTTGAAGAATTCCTTCTGGCAGTGAAATCGATCAAACTAATTGAGAGAAGCAAATAAGCAAATCAATTCATCAAAGGCAGCAAAGCTTGTCTTTGTTCTTGTTCATCCAAGAAGAAATTTTTGGTGAAACCAACAAACGGAGGTATTAATTTCTTCACAGTAGCTTAAATAATTCAATTGTCTCTTTTGATTCAAAAAAAACCCTAGAACTTTAATTTACCTTTTCTAAAGCTTAAAAACCTTAATTCGTTTATTTTTTTTTCCAAAATTCTTAAAATAGTTGTTTTTGTTTCTTCAAATTCTCAAAACCCTAATTTGCTTTCCAATTTTTCAAAATCCTAGATTGAATCTGTTTCTTTCCAAAAACTCTAAAAAACATCTTTTCTCTTTCTATAAACCTTAAATCATTTTGTTTATTTTCATAAAGTTTCATAAAATTATCAATTATTTTTCCAAATTCTAAATACTAATGCATTCTCCAAAACCCTAATTCTAAAATTCTAAAACCCTAATTCAACTCCAAAATCCAAAACAGAAAACCCTAAACTAGCTAACCTAAACTCTAATTTTTCTAAACTCTAATTTTTAAAACCTTAAAACCATATAAATCTAAATGTTATAATTCTACACAGTAAGCTTAAAAACCATAATTCAGTAACCGTAAATCATAGATCTAAATGTTTTAAAGTGTCCAAACCCTAGTTTCATGATTTCACTTCTCAAACACTAATTTGGTTAATCAAAGAACTTTATCAACTTCTTAAATTCTAAAACTTTGCTCCATTTCAATTCTTTTAAAATTCACAGTAGCTTGAACCCATAAATTCCAAAACCCAAAACACATGAAATAAAGAATCTTAAATAGAAAGAGTAGCCCTAATTTGAATCTTTATTTGCCTTATTCAATTTCATATTTGATTATGCTTTGATTTATTTTATACGCTTTAATTTATTTAAGTTCAATGTTTTGTTTATTTAATTTATCATGGATGGATGTTTACTTTCTATTGATGTTTAATACCTTTGATGAATGATTTATTTATGATGAATGGTTATTTACTTTTAGCAATTTATTCTTGATTTCCAAATGATGTAAGAGGTATGTTTCCACTTTGTGGGTACCTCATTAGTTAAATATCATGTAATTTAAATTGCTTTTATATTTTAGACCAATGTAAAGGGCATGTTTCTACCTTTCGGTGGGTGTCCTATTTAGGCATGGGATGTAAGGACATGTTTCCATCCTCGGATGGGTGTCCATTTATTTGCTTTGTTTGGACATTATTTTGATTTTTAATATATATTGCTTTATTTCAATTGTTGCGTGTAATATGGATAATATTATTATATTTAAGAATTTTATAATATTAAGACCTGTAAAGGAGGCCGGCTCCAATGAACCGGGCATTGTGGGGTGCTGGCCCATTTTGCACCTTCCCTACACGTACCCAACTTTTCAAACCCACTAGGGGGTTGGGGATTCCTTAGGAATTGAGTCATCCATCCCTTTCTTTTTCCCGGCCCGTCCGGGTGGCTACTCCATTTCTCCGGACTTAGGTCCGTGTTCTCTAAGGCCTCGAGCCTAAACAGTGCCGAAGCCGCAAGAACCATTCCACCGGGAGTGGGGGCGAAAATCCCCGCTCACTGTGGCGACTCCACTGGGGATAAGAGAAGTTGATTCTGTTGGTCTTTATATTATTCTATTCTTTCTTATAATGATATTATTCATTGCATCATATTAGATTGCATCGTGTGCATGAGTTAGGATGCCCGTGTTACTCGTGTTGTGTTATGTAAGGGATACTATACTTTCACTCAAGGTATGGAGATCGAGCATGGTATAACCACTCATAGCCTCGTACCATTTGGTATATACTTGCTATGGGAACCTAAGCCTTTTAACCCAAAGAACAAAGCTCATGTAATTGGCCTAGTTTATTTCCTTAGGTTTTACCCCAAATGCATGTTGTTTGACTATGGTTAATTTATCTTAGCTTAAATCATGGCTTATTTTGTTTGTTCTCTTTCTAATATGACCTAAATATCTTGTGAGCTCAAAATAAATATTTTCTTTAAAGTCCAAAAGACCAAAACAATTTTCAAAACTTTTCAAAATGGTCTTTGGACATAAAACTTTTATAATAATAAATCAAAACCTCTTTTTGCTCATGGCCCAAATACTAAGCCCAAAATATGTTTTTTCTAAAATCTTCTTACAATGGGCTTAGAAACAAAATTATTTTTATTCAACCTTTTCTTACAAAGAGCATGCAAATTATTTAGGTCAATTACGAAATACCAAAAATCAATTGTGAGCCTAGTTTATACTAAGAATAATTAATCATGGGCTTGTTTTTGGCATGAATCATTAGTTACTTTTTTCACGTGAGAATTCTATCTATAATAAACCTCTTAATTTAGTTTTAATTCAATATAGCATAAAAGCTACTATAGTTGGTTGAATGGATTAAAACATAATTAATGGGAATTACTATGAATGGATTTCCATTTTTGAAAATATAACTATTGGTTGAAACATTCAAGGGAATTATTCGAAAACAAGATGCCCCATGTTGGTATTTTGTTAACCATATACCTAGGAAAAGAGACTCACTATTCGTGTGTGGATGTTATAAGGTTGGATGGAGCATCCTAATTATCCTTGTTTTTGATTGTTTGTGCATATATGCATACATGCATACATTTGCATCTCATATCATTGATCCTCTCTGGCTCACAGCCCTGGATTACGACAGTTCAAAAGCTTATGACAATTTGACCTATGCTGGAGATGAACTATCTAGCAATGACTCAATCACTTGCTCACCAAAAATAATGGATCCCAAAAAAATTCAAAGAATGGTGGATGATGCC
Organism: Garcia nutans; assembly: GCA_947685225.1. Classification (NCBI taxonomy): domain Eukaryota; kingdom Viridiplantae; phylum Streptophyta; class Magnoliopsida; order Malpighiales; family Euphorbiaceae; genus Garcia; species Garcia nutans. The sequence goes on from CANTUV010000059.1 coordinate 36,234,649, forward strand.
CTCAACGCCAAGATGGAAGAAATAAAAGAGGCCCTTGCTGAGACCATGAAGAACCAATTGACTGCAATCTTAGAAAATCATGCCGAAGTATCTGCTAGCACTAAAAAGCCAAAGGACAAAGGGAAGACCAAAGTTGGTGAAGTGGTTTTTGATGATGAAAAGGTGATCATTGATGATGATGATGATTGGGCTCAATAGTACCAAGATCCTCAAGACAAGAAGAAAGAACTGAAGATTGTTGAAATATCAACTATGGAGAAGACTGAAACTTCTGATGTTGAAAATATGATTGCTGATTTAGAAAAGAAATTTGAGAAGAAATTGAAAACCGAGGAAATGTCCGAAGTTGACAAATTATTTGAGCTAGATGAAGAGGTCCCGTACAAGTTCAAGATGCCATCTTTTGCGAAGTTTGATGGAATCGGAAATCCTTATATCCATGTGAAGCAGTATATCACTGCCATGCAGTCTGCTCGAGCTACTAAGGTTCAAACTCTAAGGTACTTCATGCTCTCATTGGACCCTATTGTTCAAAATTGGTTCAATACCTTAGATGATGGAACACAAAAGAGTTGGGATCTCCTTTACAAAGCCTTCATCCAATAATATGGATATAAAGTCGAGATGGAAGTTACCTTAATGGAAGTGGAGTCCATTAGGCAAAGGTTTGTAGATTATGTGAAGAGATGGAGAAACAAGGCTGCTTTACTCAAGAAGAGGCCTGATGAATCCGATCAAATAAGGATGATTGTGAGAGGGGTGTTGCCTAGTCTTCATGAGAGGATGTCCCATACACTCATCCGTGATTTCAAAGACCTTCTCCAAGCGAGTTTGTAAATTGAAGAATGGGAAAGAGAGAAGAACCATTTTTCAACAAGAAGGAACGAGAAAGGGAACTATCAATCTGGTAGCCAAAGCATGCAAAAGGCAGTTGGTGTCAATGCTACAAACCAGGGAACAAGGAGACAATTTTTGGAATTGGGGAAATTGATGTCTTGTGTTCTCAATAAGCTTCAAAGAAAGGGATTGCTACAACCCTTAAATCCTCGCCCTTTGCCTAACCCTCTCCCACCTAATTTTGACACTAAAGCATTTTGTCAGTTTTATCAAATGCAAGGGCATGACATGGATAGATGTGTGAGGTTGAGACATGAGATCCAAAATCTAATTGATAATGGGAAGCTACCCGAGCCCAATAAGGCAAACACCAAAGACAACCCATTACCAAAGTTCAATAGGGTAATGCCACCGGCAACCTTCATGATTGGAGGAGGTTTGCATGAAGATTTTGTCATGTCTTCTTTTCAAGATGTGGGTAGAGAAGCAACCCAAGAAGAAGAGGTATTTGGTGGAATTAAACAAATTATGGGGGGTAAAGAATTAACGATTTGTGTTGTCAATGGGTTTTGGGATTCAAGCAATAGTGATGATGATCTTGTATCCAAGAAGGAGGAGTGAACTTGGTCCGAGCCTGAAGAAGATGAAGTAATGAACACTAGATCCGGTAAGCCTTATGCAAGGCCACCACCTAAGGAGGTAGAAACTAATAAGGGTAAGGAAGTTGAAATAGGAAATAAAGAAGAGGAAGATGATGTTGTGCTCAAGCAATTGAAAAAGAACCCAAGCAAGTGTTAGCATTTGGTACTTATTAGCTACTTCTAAAAAGCACCGAGAAACTATGGCCAAAGCCTTGGCTAGCATGCCAATTTCTACCTCCACGACACTGGAGGAGCTGATCAACTTCATAAAAATTGGAGGGGTAATGAAATGTGAAGAGGTACAAGAAAAGAGTGAAGTTGATATGGGAGTAGTTTCTTTTTTTGATGTGGACTTACCGGAGGAGGGGAGAGACCACATCCGCCCTCTCTTTATCAAAATAGAAGTCAAGGGAAAGAGGAGTCCATGTGTAATGGTCGATGATGTGTCCGCCATAAATGTTTTTCCACTTAAGATATTACCAAATTAGCCATGTCAATAAGAGATCTAAACCCGACTGAGGTAATAATTCGGGCTTATGACAACACTAAGAGACATGCCGAAGGGACTTTCAAAGCTTCTGTCAAGGTTGGTCCAATTGAATCTATTATTGAATTTGTTATTTTAGACATACCGGTTACCTTCGCCTTACTCTTGGGGTGACCATGGTTTCATCCTCTTGGTGGAGTTCCTTCCACCCTTCATCAAAAGATTAAGTTTCCCAACAGGAGATGAGACAGTGGTCATTGAAGCTGAAGATAATGAGATTGTTAACGCTCTAATGATTGAAAGGCCTCTCAATGGTTTTCAAGTAGCTGCAATTTCTGATGATGAAGTAGTGGAATCCAAAGTTTTGAATATGATGAAGAACATGAACTACCTTCCCGGAGCTGGTCTTGGAAAAGGTAAGGCCTGTTTGACAAAGCTGCTAGACTTTAGAACTCAAACTTCCAAGAAAGGGTTGGGATATGATGAGAACAACAATGTCCAGCCAAAGAAGGATGAGAAGATGAGCTTTCCACCACTTGAAGAAATCTTTGTCAAAGCTCCAGATATGGGACCACTCCAAGGAAAGCCCGAGCCAATCATGTTCATGGGAAAGTTGATCCCAGGTTTTGAAATTTTTGCAGATGTGCCCGAGCTAGTTGACTAAGTGAAGAAAGAGCTCACCCTATCCGCCAACAAAGAATTCGATCTGGAAGAGAAGAATGAAGCTGTCCTGAAAGCCAAGAAGACTCCAGAGGAAATTGCTGCCCTAGTCGAAGAGAAGTTTAAAGACATCCCGCCTTATGATTTTGAGAACAATGATTTTGATTTGATTTTAATTTGGATACTTTGTATGAGGATGATGGTGCTTTCTTTTCCAAAATGAATGTAATAAAGTCTGATTTTGTTTACTTGTGTGATGTTTCTCCTGATGGTTGCATACGTTCAAATAGCAGTTACATGAGCATCTTTAATATTAATTCTGTTAACAAACAATCATTAAATTTAGGAACAATCAAAAATCCTAAAAACATTAGCATAGCATCTGACCTTACTCCTAATGAGAGAAAGAGATTTAAAAAAATATTCAAAAAATATGAAGAAGTGTTTGCTTGGTCTTATGAGGATATGCCTGGAATAGATCGAGACATAGCCGAGCATCATATTCCTACTTACACTCACATGAAACCTGTCAAACAAAAGCTTAGATGATTAAGACCAGAGTGGGCTGAATTGGTTAAGGAAGAGGTCACTAAACAAATACAAGTGAAGTTCCTTGAAGTGATAGAATATCCGGATTGGCTAGCCAACATAGTACATGTGCCAAAGAAAGATGGAAGGATAAGGGTCTGTGTGGATTATAGAGATTTGAACAAGGCTTCCTCTAAAGATGATTTTCCTTTACCTCATATAGATGTTCTCATTGATAGTGTAGCCTCTAGCGTGCTACACTCATTTGTAGATCGATTTTCTAGATACAACCAAGTGCTAATGGCCCAAGAGGATAAAGCCAAAACTGCTTTCATTACTACATGGGGCATATTTTGTTATAGGGTGATGCCATTCGACTTAAAAAATGCTGGAGCAACCTATCAAAGGATGGCCACCACATTATTTCATGACATGATGCACAAAGAAGTTGAAGTATATGTTGATGATATGATGGTTAAATCGGATACAAGGGAACAACACTTCCAAAACTTAGAATTATTCTTTGATAGAGCTTTGAAATATAAGCTAAGATTAAACCCGAAGAAGTGTGTGTTCGGTGTTACCTCAGGTAAATTATTGGGACATGTAATTGGTCTGAATGGCATTGAGATTGATCCTGACAAAGTTAAAGCAATCAGGGATATGCCAGCCCCTAAGACGGAGAGAGAAGTTTGGGGATTTATTGAAAAATTACAATACATTAGCAGATTCATAGCAAAACTCACAACAATTTGCAAGCCTATCTTCAAATTGCTTAAAAAGAATCAGCCAATCATATGGAATGAAGAATGTCAAAAGGCCTTTGAGCAGATAAAAGAGTATTTATTGAATCCACCTGTTTTAAAACCACCTAAACCCGGCAAACCTCTATTACTATACTTAGCAGTAGAAGAAGAGTTAATAGGAGCCATGCTAGCCCAAGTAGATGAGTCAGGGATTGAGCATGCAGTTTACTATTTTAGTAGAAAGCTCCTACCTTATGAAATTAAGTATAGTATCATTGAAAAGACCTGTATAGCCGTGGTTTGGTCTTCTAAGAAATTGCGGCATTACTTTCGATTGTATAGTGTGCAAGCAATTTCCAGGTTGGATCCAATGAAGTACTTAAGGGAGACACCCTCTTTGATTGGGAAATATGGTCGATGGTTGATAATATTAGAAGAATTTGAGATTGAATATGTAACCAGGAAAATAATCAAAGGTAGAGCAGTGGCAGAATTCCTAGCCCAAGAACCATTACCAGAAAGCGAAGAGGTAATCTTGGAATTCCCGGATGAACATTTAGAAGCAATTGAAGTACAAGGGTGGAAAATGTATTTTGATGGAACAGTAAACAGGAAAGGAGCAGGTTTGGGAGTTATACTAGAATCGCCCAAAGGGAAACTTATCCCTTTAGCCAAAAGGTTGAAATTTAGGGCAACCAATAATATGGTGGAGTACGAAGCTTGTATTTTTGGTTTCGAAACCCTAATGATTATGAAGGTGGATAAGGTGGATGTTTATGGCGATTCATTACTAGTAGTATCCCAAGTGAATGGAGAGTGGGAGTTGAAAGAAGAAAAATTAAAACCATACCACCACTACTTGACCATGAAGAAGAAGAACTTTAAGGAGTGTAGGTTTGTACACCTATCAAGAGAAGAAAATCAGATGGCTGATGCCCTAGCCACATTGGCTTCGGTATGGGAAAATCCTGTCAGTTTATTTCTTAAGCCCCTGATCTTGACCAGTTCATTAACTCCTTGCTATGAATATGAGACAATCAAGGAAATTGATACAGACCATGATGCATGGTATGATACTATAAGGCAATTTTTTGAAGAAAGAGAATACTCGCTGAGGGCAACAAAGAAAGAAAGAAGAGCCATAAGGCGGTGGTCATTGCAATACATCACATTCCATGGGGAGTTATATCGAAGATGGCCTGATGGGGTGCATTTAAGATGTTTAAGAAAGCCTGAAGTGGAGGGCATCATGTCAGAAATACATGCAGGAAGTTGCGGACTGCATATGAGTGGTTTGGCCCTAGTTAAGAAGATTATTCAGCAAGGTTACTATTGGTTGACCATGGAGAGAGATTGTATTGAGTTTGTAAAGAAGTGCCAACAATGTCAGATGTATGGTAACTTGAATCACATGCCTCCTAAAGAATTGCATTCTATGTCTTCACCCTGGCCATTTGCCACCTAGGGTATTGACATTATAGGAGAGATACATCTGACAGCCTCAAACAGTCACCTTTTCATTGTGGTAGCAGTAGATTATTTTTCAAAATGGGTCGAAGCCGAAACCTTCAATAAACTGGGTACAAGCCAAATGGCTAGATTTATTGAAAAGAACCTCATCTACCGGTATGGGGTCCCGCACAGTGTGATATCGGACAATGGGGTACAGTTTCAAGGAGCAGTTAAAGATTTGTTCTCAAAGTACCAAATCCACCATCATCGATCCTCTACTTATAGACCAAAGGCTAATGGTGCAGTAGAAGCAACAAACAAGATAATTAAGAAAATTCTGTCCAAGATGACCAAGACTTACAGGGATTGGTCAGAGATGCTTCCCTTTGCTTTATGGGGATATAGGACAAGTGTGCGAACACCTACTGGAATGACCTACTGGATGGAAGCAGTGTTGCCAATTGAAATTGAGATCAAGTCATTGAGAGTAGTCTTGGAAGCCGAACTGCCTAAAACGGAATGGGTAGCAAGTAGATACGCACAGTTAGCTTTACTAGAAGAGAGAAGGTTAAAGGCACTGTATCATCACCAACTGTATCAAAAAAAGATAGCTTAGGCCTACAATAGAAGGGCTAAAATTAGAAAATTCAGAGTTGGGGATTTGATGTTGAAGCAATGTAAGCCTAATGTATCTAATCTAAGAGGGAAGTTCAGGCCTAGCTGGGAAGGGCCATATGTCGTGAAACAAGTCATGAACAAAGGTGTGGTGAAGTTATCAAACATGAACGGGAATGAATTTAGTGAGCCAGTAAACATTGACAGGTTGAAGAGGTTTTATATATGATAAAAAGAAGAAGAAGAAGAAGAAGAAGAAGAAGAGAAAAAAGAGAGCTCGCTAGGTTGAAAACCCAAAAAGGGCGGCCTAGGCAAAAGTTAGAGTAGTCCGCTAGTTCTAAAAATCCGAAAGGGCGGGCTAGGTAACAATTAGGGCTAAAAGAGAAAAAAATCGTCAATTAGAAAACCCAAAAGGGCTAGTTGGCAACAGGAGTAATCTTGTGTATGCTGGCTTTATGTTTGGTTGTTCCCTAATTTAATAAAATAGAATTAATGTTAAAATTGTTCTATATGCACTGCTATAAGTATTTGACCAGATATGGATGAAATAAATAAACACAATAGCAAAAGGTGATGACAAATTATAAATGGAAAAGAAGCATCTTTTATTACTTTAATTATTTTTTCATCCTAACAATACACTTTCTGAATTGATAAATGCGAAATCTATGGCAGACGATAAGTGTAACGTGCAGGCCAACTTTGCCTCAGCTGATCCAAGTACGCTTCAGTCAAGTGAGGTATGTCTAAATCGGGAGTAAAGTCAGAATCATGAGGCTCAGCTCCATACTGACGGCCAAGTCGGCGAGGATCATAGCATGTACCTTGATTAAGAGCAGCAAGGGGAACATACATCAAGTATGTCCGCACAGTGCTATGAGAAATCTTCCACCAAGGTACCAACCAACGGATATTGATTTTAGAGCTTGAGTGGATCCAGTCAACCCAGTCAGCATATGAAGAAGCAGGATGGAGTAGTTTCCTAGCAGAATGATGACGTGGCAGATATCTAGCAAAATCCATGGATGGAGTATCAAGCAAACAATGAAGCTCCTAAAGCCAAATCTGTAAAAAAAAAGTCCTAAAACCCACATGGGTGGACTAGGAAAAAATTAGAGCAATAAAAAATATATATATAATAAAAAAGAGGTTCGCTAAGTTGAAAACCCGCAAGGGCAGCTTAGGCAAAAATTCGGATAGCTCGCTAGTTCCGAAAACCCACATGGGCGGACTAGGCAAAAATTAGAGCAATAAAGAAAAGAAGGAAAAAAGAAAACCTAAACTGAAAACCCGAAAGGGAAGTTTAGGTAATTACCTGAAGCAGCAACGGACTCCCGATCAGTCTCTTTGACAATCCTGATTTAAGTTGGTCTAATCCAACTAAAGTCTCGGCTAAGATCACAGGTACCGGCGACAAGCCTCCTTCCATTTCGTCCATAATATCCAATACCCGTGGATCAATATCGCCGTCGAAAGAGACAAGCAAGAATTGGCCAAGCAAGCAAAGACAGAGCATGCGTCCCCATGCCTTAGTAGGGGCCAAATGAGAGAGACAAAAATCAATCAAGGGAGCAAGTAGATTTTTTTCACCTCTCATCAACCGAAGAACTTTGGGTTTTGAAATTTGAAATAACATCTGCATCTTCTGTTAAGTTTTGGAAACCAATGTGGGTAACGCCATTTGTTGATTATTTGGATAGCCAAGGATGGCCTCAAATTCTTCAATCAGGGGACATATTTCAAAGCCATTAATTTTAAATGCCCTAGAATCCACATTCCAAAAGGAAACCATGGCATGTAAAAAGGAGTGGTCCAATTTAACATTTTGAAAACATTTTAAAACATCAAGTTTTGACCATGAAATTTGATTCCAATGAATCGCATCCATATTCTTAAATAGAATTTTTATCTTCTTTAAATGATGTTTGGTCATGGTTGATGAATGAAGGAAAATCAAAATTGTTAAAGGGAGTTTTTTACGTTGAAATGGAAAGTATTTTGGCTTTTGTATGAAATATGGCATGAAAGGTGATTTATAGAGGAAATAAATTTTTCCAAAAGTAATAAGGAAAAGGAGATGAGAAATTTGAGACCGTATGGCATAAGGAAAGGAATTAGCAATGAATTTCCTTTACCGCGTTGATTTTGGTTTAGCAAAGTGATGTGGCTGTGAATTATGAAATTGTGATGTACTGTGATAAAAAATATGAAAAAGAAAGTTTAGTAATTGTGATGCAGTAATGATGAAAAGTAAAAAAAAAGTTACAGTAAAGATGGAAATTGTATTTTTTTCATTATTGTACAATATTTATACAATTGATACAATATTTACATATCACTAAGAGGGTGGTGGTAGGTCATCAAATAAAGCCCTGAAAAAGTCGTCGCCTGTTGGAGGAGGAGGCAAATTCTCGTCACGGGATCACCCGAAGCAGGAGCACCAAAATCCCTATTACCTTGAAGTTTTGATTCGTCACGGTCCTCATCAGAAGCAGACGAAAGGATCTCATGGTCATCAGTCTGGGGGCCTCTTGATGAAGAAGCACCAGGATCCCTCATCCCCTGAAATTGGAAGTCTCAGAAATTTTGTTCGGATTGATGATATAAATTTTCAAAATGGGAAGCCTGCTGACGACTTGCAGCCAACTCTTCTTGAAGTTTCCTATTTTGTTCTTCGAGCATCCGCTGTGAGCCAAAAAGGAAAAAGGTAAGAGCATACATAATCATGCATACATATAGCATAAATTACCATGAAATAAGGAACTTACCAGGTAACTCATATCAATGCCCTGCGGATGAGATGGCATAACTGGCGAGCTAGAATGAGAAAATGAAGGGGCAGTAAAAGAAGGTCTAGCCTCATGATCAAATGAGCCAACAACCTGCAACAATCATTAAAGAATCAAAAAAGAAAGGAGCAGTTGCAAGGGAAAAATGGTAAAAGTTTTACCTGAGAAGTACTAGCCCCGAGATGTGGAACAAACTCTCCTGCATCTTCGCGATGTTCCTCTTCATCTCTACCCTCATTTTCTTCGGGAATCTCCCGCACACCAACAGGAGATACATCAAAGTTCAAGAGCCTTCTTGAATAAAATGGGCATAAGATGGACTCAACGGATAGAGAAATTCTTCAATACCATAGTTTTACCAAGCCGGCCACCAGGCATCCTCCGGCATTGACATAATATTTAAAGTGTATTTCGGGCAAGGCATTGGAATCCTCCACTGCTCTGGATTGAAAAGACACTCATAAACTCTCTCTCCGAGAAACCAGCCACTAGACACTGGGCCGGTGATGACTCGGCAAGAATGTTGGAAAGATAGCGCAGCCTTCATGAAGGGAGACCAGTTTGTCCGCTCTTCTGGGTTCCACTAGGCCAAATTCACCTGCAAAATAACATAAGGTAAGAAAAATTTCACATAAAATTTAAAGTATATTAATGTTATTTTACCTGGTCCCAGGTTAAGCGGCTCAAAACGAAGCGGTGAGTATGAACATGGTGAGAGCCGGGAACATCCACATGATCGGACAACCAGAAATTTAATCTCGGATACCCGATTCTCTCTCGAGAAATATTGGGTACCCTTACGAGGTTGTGTTCATATGCCCATGCCTACAATAATAGTAAAGATCAAATTCATACAAGAAAAGAGTGGAAATGACATTGGTGGAAGAAAGAATACATCGACAACCGCTATCAAGCCGACAAAAAACTTCTTATTTCGGCAAAGTTTATCAAGACCATAGTAAAGACAGGTGAGAACAGCTTCACCCCAGCCAGAAGATGGTACCATTCTAAAATAAGAAAGGGCCTTCAACTCTGACAAGTGGATGGAGGATTCAGTGCTGCCTAAGATGGTCGACCAAAGCAGATATAACAAAAATCCTTGAGCATACTGTTGGGCCGTTTCTCTGTGAACCCGTCCTTCGTAGTTCATCCAATAGCTACGAATCAGTTCAATTTTTATCTTAAAAGGCCCTTTATACGATGGTTCCATACCAATTAATTTATGAATTTCTTCAAATGTTAAAATATTATTGGTCAAAGGAACCGGAACACCATCATATCGAAGCCCGATTATAGCAGTAAAATCATCCAGACCAATTGTCATCTCTACAATGGGCAAGTGAAAAGTGTGGGTTGTGTCCAACCATCGTTCTGTAAGTGCCTGGACTATGCTCTGATCTATCATATATTCCTCGGATGGCAATTGTAAGATGAAGCTTTCAAGGCCACATTCTCGGATAATATGCCTTACCCGAGATGGCACTACATCGTACCATTGTCGGGCTTTCTAAATACATCCGCCAGCCCTAACACGGAGCCAGGTAAGTTAATACAAGGTAAGTATATATTATCCTATATGCTTAGATTAATATATTTTCCTAAATTTTCTAAAAATTATTATAATATAAAAATGTAAATAAAAATTAGGCAAATACAATAATAATAAAAGAGCATAATATAAAAACATAAATAATAACAAAAAATAAAATAATAAAACAAAAATAAAAACAGAAAGATGAAAAAATCGGAAGAAGAATAAATAAAATAAAATAAAAGGAGAAAAATAATATAAAAAAATAGGAAGATGAAAAAATCAAGAAAAAAGAAAAAGAAAAATAATTACCGTGCTCTTTTGGTTGGAGCTACAGATGAAGCGGCATCTCGGCTAGTAGATCTATATTTTCATCTTCATAATGCCGAATAAACTCCAATAACACGGCATTAGAATGAGTCCCTGAACTTGAAGCATGCATTTTTTTTGAAAACTATGTGCTAAATTTGAAAGAATTTGAGAGAATTATAGAAATTTAGAAATCTTGCTGTGAATCGAATGAAAGAACTCGTGGGTTTATATAGAGAAATGACAAAGAAAAAAAACAAAATTCAAAAGTAATTTTTACTATTCATGAATAGTAAATGTTACTATTGATGAATAGTAAATTTTACTATTTATAAATAGTATAATTACTATTTATAAATAGTAAATTACTATTTCCAATAGTAAAATACTATTTACTACTATTTATGAATAGTAAATAGTGCATGAATATTCAATTTAATTATTCAAATAATTGCGTGTGTATAAATATTTTTACACGCAAGGGGCAAAAAAAAAACATGTGCATAAAAATTAGCCAAACTTTTTGAAATAAAAAAAATTTATTAGCTCAGGTCCTGAACCCAAATTTTCCTTAGGTCCAGAACCTAGAATCTCTTCTAAGTCCAAAACTTAGCTCGGGTCCACAACCCAAATTTTCCTTACATCCAGAACCTACAATCTCTTATAAGTCCAGAACTTAGCTCGGGTCCAGAATCCAAATTTTTTCTAGGTCCAGAACCTAGAATCTCTTCTAAGTCCAGAATTTAGCTCGGGTCCAGGACCCAAATTTTTCTTAGGTCTAGAACCTAGAATCTCTTTTAAGTCCAGAACTTATCTCGAGTCCAGAACCCAAATTTTCCTTATGTCCAGAACCTAGAATCTCTTTTACGTCCAAAACTTAGCTCGTGTCCAGAACCTAAATTATCCTTAGGTCCAGAACCTAGAATATCTTTTAAGTCCAGAACTTAGCTCGGGTCCAGAACCCAAATTTTCCTTAGGTCCAGAACCTAGAATCTCTTTTAGGTCCAGAACATAGCTCGGGTCCAGAACCCAAATTTTTCTTAGGTCCAGAACCTAGAATCGCTTCTAAGTCCAGAAGTTAGCTCAGGTCCAGAACCCAAATTTTCCTTAGGTCCAGAACCTAGAATCTTTCCTAAGTCTAGAACTTAGCTCGAGTACAGAACCCAAATTACCCTTAGGTCCAGAACCTAGAATCTTTTTTAAGTCCAAAACTTAGCTCAGGTCCAGAACCCAAATTATCCTTAGGTCTAGAACCTAGAATCTTTTCTAAGTCCAGAACTTAGCTTGGGTCCAAAACCCAAATTTTTCTTAGGTCCAGAACCTAAAATTACGCTTAGGTCCGAACCTAAAATTATCCTTGAGTCCAGAACTCGAACCGGGTCCAGAACCCAAAACCTCAACCATCTCAAAAATTAAATCTTATTGCTTTTCACTCTCTTTCACTAAAGTCTCAGATCATTCAAGCAGGGGGCAAACTGTAGACCCTTCATTTTTTACCTAGTCCGGTCCAATATATTTTAATTAGTCCAAAATAATTTTGTTAGTCCAAAACAATTTTTGTTATCTTAATTAAATAATATTTGTTTTAGTATTTAATTTTTATAATTAATAAAAATAAAAAAATAATAATAAACAAATAAAAAAAATCGACGACGAAAAATTTCGTCCCCAAAAAGAGCTGTGGCGAATTGGCCTACGGGCCATTTCGCCCGCTCCCGCAGCCAGCTGCGGCAGTTTTTTTACAGCGCATTTTTTCCTCAGCAGTTTTTTTTCACCAGCGCAATTTTTCCGTAGCAGTTTTTTTTTGCCAGTGAAATTTTTCCGACGTAAATTATTTCGAAACCAAATACAATTAGTTTTCGGTTTTCTTTTTCTTAATCAATGTTAGGTTCCATGAATAACTAAAATTAACCTTAAAATTATTCTATAAATAAGGACTAAAACAACACAAAAAGGGATCGAATTTTAGGTGAAATTTGAGGCCGAAATTGAGGAGGAAAACTTTGAAAGATTTGAAGAATTCCTTCTGGCAGTGAAATCGATCAAACTTATTGAGAGAAGCAAACAAGCAATTCAATTTATCAAAGGCAACAAAGCTTGTCTTTGTTCTTGTTCATCCAAGAAGAAATTTTTGGCGGAACCAACAAATGGAGATATTAAGTTCTTCACAGTAGCTTAAATAATTCAATTATCTCTTTTGATTAAAAAAAACCCTAGAACTTTAATTTACCTTTTCTAAAGCTTAAAAACCTTAATTCTTTTATTTGTTTTCCAAAATCTTAAAATAGTTGTTTTTGTTTCTTCAAAATCTCAAAACCCTAATTTGCTTTCCAATTTTTCAAAATCCTAGATTGAATATGTTTCTTTCCAAAAACTCTAAAAAACATCTTTTCTGTTTCTATAAACCTTAAATCATTTTTTTTATTTTCATAAAGTTTCATAAAATTATCAATTGTTTTTCCAAATTCTAAAGTCTAATGAATTCTCCAAAACCCTAATTCTAAAATTCTAAAACCCTAATTCAACTCCAAAATCCAAAACAGAAAACCCTAAACTAGCTAACCTAAACCCTAATTTTTCTAAACCCTAATTTTTAAAATCTTAAAACCATATAAATCTAAATGTTATAATTCTACAGGGTAAGCTTAAAAACCATAATTCAATAACCGTAAATCATAGATCTAAATATTTTAAAGTGTCCAAACCCTAGTTTCATGATTTCACTTCTCAAACACTAATTTGGTTAATCAAAGAACTTTATCAACTTCTTAAATTCTAAAACTTTGCTCCATTTCAATTCTTTTAAAATTCATAGTAGCTTGAACCCATAAATTCCAAAACCGTAAACACATGAAATAAAGAATCTTAAATAGAAACAGTAGCCCTAATTTGAATCTTTATTTGCCTTATTCAATTTCATATTTGATTATGCTTTGATTTATTTTATACGCTTTAATTTATTTAAGTTCAATATTTGGTTTATTTAATTTATCATGGATGGATGTTTACTTTCTATTGATGTTTAATACCTTTGATGAATGATTTATTTATGATGAATGGTTATTTACTTTTATTAATTTATTCTTGATTTCCAAATGATGGAAGTAGTATGTTTCCACTTTGTGGGTACCTCATTAGTTAAATATCATGTAATTAAAATTGCTTTTATATTTTAGACCAATGTAAAGGGCATGTTTCTACCTTTCGGTGGGTGTCCTATTCAGGCATGGGATGGGAAGGACATGTTTCCATCCTTGAATAGGTGTCCATTTATTTGCTTTGTTTGGACATTGTTTTGATTTTTAATATATCGATGCTTTATTTCAATTGTTTTGTATGATATGAATAATATTATTATATTTAAGAATTTTATAAATTAAGACCTGTAAAGGAGGCCGGGTCCAATGAACCGGGCGTTGTGGGTGTGCTGGGCCATTTCTCACCTTCCCCACACGTACCCATCTTTCTGAATCCATTAGGGGGTTGGGGATTCCTTAGGAATTGAATCATCCACCCCTTTCTTTTTCCTAGCCCGTCCGGGTGGCGACTCCATTTTCTTCTGACTTAGGTCCGTGTTCTCTAAGGCCCCAAGCCTAAACAGTGCTAAAGTCGCAAGAACCATTCCACCGGGAGTGGGGGCGAAAATCCCCGCTCACATATATATACACTCTGACCACAATATAATTAACATCTTTCTTATTTAACCACCATTCTCTTAAATAATTTCCTTATTATTTTTTATAACACTTCACATAAATCTTAGTCACATTTCCAATGTGACATCTCTTTCACATTTTTTTTATGCATTTATCATACCCTTCATATCTATTTTCATCATTTCCAATCTAATTACCTAATGTAACTCATTTTCACTTGCTTAATCATTTCCCTTTATTTCATAACAAATTTCTATATTATCAACCACATTACACATTACATAGTATTTTCATAAGCAATATTATTCATTCAAAATCACTCATATGCTTAATATACATTAAGCTATCAGTATCTAAGTAATCCTCATTAAAATTTCATTAAAACTCTAAATTCTTAGCTTACTATTTTACTTAAACTTCAATCTACTAATCTTATTTTCAATATTTACTTTAAAAACATTATTTATATAATAATCAAAACACATCATTTTCATAATTATGGAAGCCCATTTCCAAAATCCAAATTTCACATATTGCCATCATTAACATGAGATTTAACAACACTCAAGCATATCACATTTCTAACCCTCAAATCACAATATTTGCATTAAAACAACATTAATATATCTTCTTACATTAACCAACATCATCCATATTTAGAAACCTTAACTTTACATAACCAAACTCTATATTTTCACACCATGTCCATATCAACCAACCAACCAATATTCCACCATATTCTCTTCATTTTAATATCATTTCTACCCATTTTAACAATCAAACAACATTTTATTTATAAGAAAGAGAAACAAGCTTTAGAGAAGTGGTACTTACTTAAATCTATATTTTTTATAACTCATTTCCAATATATTCTCATATTAATTCCCTTATAACTTATTTCACAAACACATTTCAATAATCAATAATTTCAAAATTAGTTTTACTTAAGTAAAACTCCAATTCTTTAATTTATCAATTAAACTTATACAAATTTTTCCACATCATTTCTTTCTCTAGCTTTACTTTCATGTAGAGCCTCAGTCACACACTATCATCCAACTCATATAATTCAAATACATCACATCAAAAATCACATAATGCCACATCTGAGACCAACCAAGGTGTTAATGCATATGCATGTATCACAACTTGCTTCACTTTTCTAAAATTTCTATTTCTTTTTCAAAACTCACTTAGGTTGAGAATCTCAAACCTAAGCTCTAATACCAAAATAATTGTAACACCCTTATACCCTATATACATACCATAAATATACCCCACATACGTATAATATGCATATAAAATATAAGGATGTTACTTTACAGTATTATTTAAACCCTTACTTTAGTCCACAACAATTATATTTTTAATAAAATAACATTTTCCATTATCAAATCTCATTGATTTAAAAGTAACATTTTCAAAATCATTATACTATTCATTACATTACATTTATATAAATTTACATTGTCTTTTTCAAAATTCACTTATGTACATATACTTTATCAAAATACAACATAATAAAATTATACATGCATGCACCACCTTTTAGTTGGTCTCGAAACACTTGTACTCTTCTCGTGGCACAACTATTTGACTCCTGGATCAATAATCTACTCACCTACGCGATTTACACAACCGTGCTAAGCTCGAAAGCTTAGTGGTACATAAAAACAACATATTCATACATTCCAGAAAATCACACTCACATCACTAACATCATTTATCATCATGTTCTTATCATGTTTCTCATTTTCAATGCACTTTTCATAGCTTTTCTCTATTTTCATAATTTATACAAATCTTTAACATAAGCCATAATTCAATGGCTTATCATAACATTCATGAAACAATACACTCAGTTTCTATAAACATATACATATTACACATCACATTATATTTCCATAATCTCATTTTAAATATCAGGACTTAGCTCTGCTCAAGTCTTTAACAACTCATTTCTCATTATTTAGCATATTTTCTCATGTCACATTCCTTTTTAGTAATTTGCAAATGTATTGTGATCATATCATTCCATGATCACTATCATATATCCCATTTAACCATTACAGGTTTTATATACAATAGATACCACAACATCACATATACAAGCATGGGCCCAAACAACTAATACATCATTCCAATCTCAAAGTTACTATTTTGGTCCATAATGACACCATGTGTCTACCCCCAAAGGCAAAATATCAATGTAACAATCCAACTAGGCTTGGGCATACGACCCAGTCTTTTCACCCAGCTCAACTTCAAGGACCTATTTCTAAGGCTTACGACCCAGTCTTTTCACCTTAAAAATATTTTCACAGTGACGCCAAGCGTCTAGGCCCATAGGCAAATATAGGCATGCCGCCAAACACAAAACTCTAAAAATTGAATAACATACTAGGCACACAATTATTTCTTATTTTCATTATCAATCTCTTTCTCATTTTCCATGACCAAGCTAGGCACTTTGCCTGATTTATCTCATTTATATCAACATCATCATATAATCATAATGTATCTCCTTTTATACAATCTAGCCATCACCAATGGCTTTACATAATATCTTTAATGTATACACAACAAACATCCTCATCATAGGATATTTCATAATGAAACCACATTACCAAAACATTTTGGGCCATTTTCATATTTTGCACATAATTCACATTTCATTCAATTTAGCCATTAACAATGGCTTTTCACAATGCATAATAATGCATACATAGCAATTCATATGTCTTAGCACCACGTTCATGAATACTTAATGTATCAAGTAGCTTAACACATTTTCCATCCAAAATGTGTTAGGCCAAATGTAATGCAATCACAATCCATTTATCAAGAGTTTATACATACCTTAGGAAACACTCCAAAATAAGCTTTAAAACTTCCTCTAACCTTCTCTTCCAAGTTGACCATCAACACTAGGGTTGGGCAAACTACTCTTTCTCAATGCCTATACCAAATGTGATAATAAAGAACAATTTAATATCACATTCTAAGGCATTCTCAACATTAAATCATTTAAATAGGCATTACAAATGAAATATAAAGAAAAGAGTTATTCTCATGTGACACGCCCAACAACACGGGCGTGTTAATGATCATGTCATTAACTCATTCATACTGAAGCATTGACACATCCAATGACATGGGTGTGTCACTGCCTGTGTCATTCATTTTGCCTCACAAAAGTTTGACACTCCCAACAACACGGGCTTGTTCATAGCCATGTCAATTATTTTATCTCACAGTAGCTACGACACACTCAGAGATATGGCTGTGTTAATGGTCATGTCATCAATATTAAACTCAGCATTGTTGACATGCCCAATACTGGCCGTGTCAGGCAAAGTTCTGCATTTCGTGTAATATCCCAAATGATACCCTAAAATTTTGGAAATTTTAATTGTTAAAATTGAATTAAATGATTTAAAGTGTATATATGATTAAGTGGAAAGAAAGGAGAAAGGGAAGTGTGTATATGTTGTATATATGAAGATATATACATCATATACAAGTCAACATCTTAATAATAAGGTCAAAAGATATATTTGATTATTTAAAATAGAAATTAAATGTTAGTGGAAGATGATATTTGATATTTATAATATTATAATAATATATTATTGCTTGGTGGAGATTAAGTGGGGATTTATGCGGTTAAGTAAAATGGAGTGGTTTTGACTATTTTCATCATCTTCTTCTTTCTTTTCCAAGAGGGCCAGCCATCACCATTAGCAAAGGAAAGAGAGAAATTGTTGCTTGCTAACTCAAGAAATTGAAGGATTTCAAGAGATCAAGTTGGAGTTTTAAGGATTTTTCTTCATATTTGGTAAGTTTCCAACTTGTTTCATTGATTTCTTTTGAGTTTGTATTTATGAGTTTGGTGGATGGTTGGTGTAGTTGTGTGTATGGTTGATTTTGGTGTATTTGAGATTGTTTTGTTTAGTTAACTTTGATTTTGGGGTTGGATTGAAGAAAAAGGTTAAGTTTGGTGAAGAAAATAAGAGTTGTGGATTGTGTAAGTTTTGAGTTATGAAATATGGTTGTGAGTGTGTTTTGATGCTTGTAATTAAGTTATTTTGATGTTATGCAAGTTTATTATGCTATATTGATTATTTTGGTTGAATTTGTGTGGTGATGATATGGTTATTGAAAGATGTTTGTTGGATGTGGCGTTTTGGGTGTCGATATCAGGTTTTTGGCCTAACACGCCCAGTGACACGACCATGTCTTTGGGCATGTCATTGGTTCTATTTTTAGTGTTGGTGACACGAACAGTGACATGCCCATGTCACTGAGCATGTCATAGCTTCTGTGTAGTAGTAGTAGTATCAACATGTCCAGTGACACACTCATGACACTAAGCGTGTCACAACTATTGTGTTGTTGGAGGATTGACAGGTCCAGTGACATGCCCATGTCACTGAGAGTGCCATAGCTTCTGTGTTGGAGGAGAATTGACACGTGCAGTGACACGCCCATGTCACTGAGCATGTCAAAGCTTCTGTGTTGTGGGTTTAGAGCACGGTCAGGGACGCGCCCATGTTGTTGAGCGTGTCATGTGTAGAGGTTGCCCTAGATAGTTCTCTTCCTTATTTTCTTATGTGTATCACTAAGTGAGTATGTATAATCACATTTGGATTAGGTTTTGAAGAGATTTGAGTTACCCCAATCCAAGTGTTGAAGGATATTTTGGAAGAGGAGATTGGAATTGGTGTTTGTTGCTCTTAGAGGTAAGTACAAACCTTAAATGATTGCATACATTCACATGACTTTGGGACTTAACACATTTGGTTGGAAAATGTGTTAAGTTACCTATTACATTGTTGGTGTATGAGAATAGTGCTATGATTTGCATAATGTGAGCTATGTGAAATATATAATGATGATTCAAAATGTATGGATAATGCAATTTGTTATGTATACACTAATGATATTGTGTGAAGCCATTGGTGGTGGCTATATTGATATAAATGGGATATTTGAGGCATTGTGCTTATAATGATCATGAGAAAATGAAAAAGGGTTTGCTAATGAAATTATGAAAGAATTGTGTGCCTAGTATGTTATTCAATTTTCAGAGTTTTGTTGTTGGTGGCATGCCTAAAAAGTAACAATCCCTTGAAGCTGGGTTGGGCCTGGTCCTTGAAGCCTAGTTGGGTGTTACATGATGTAGCAGACCCTTGAAGCTGGGCTGGGCCTAGTCCTTGAAGCCTAGTTGGGATGTTACATATGAGGTAATCCTCATTGTGATTATGATTCACCTTCGGTCTAGATAAATGTGATTATTGGACCAAAGCAATAACTCTAGAATTTGAATGGCATATTAGGTCTCTTTGGGCCCATGCCTGTGTTTGCTTTAATGTGAAATATGAATTATAAAACAATTGAGCAATATAATGAGATATAATGTTATAAGTTGTGGTATCCATATGTGTTGTGCATTAGCATTGCAACTGAATAATATTATTATCAAGGTTTTCACCACTAAGCTTCTGGCTTAGCACGACTGTGATTTATCACGTAGGTGACAAGGTATATCCGGTTGAGCAGGAGAGTTCAGCTAGGCCGAGTCAAGTCTAGGCTTGAGATTGTGAGAGCAGTGTTGATTTGGACATGAAGATCAGAGACGAACTTCCAGCATTTATAAATTCTATATTTTGTAAATATTGATTTTGATGTATACATATGTATATTCTGCTGCATATTCCGCTGCTTATTAAAAATGTTTTTGATAAACTTTTGGGTAATGAAGATATATATATGTATTTTAACAAGGAATGTTTTATCTATTACTTTCTATAATATAAGTTAAAGGTTTTAAGTTTTTACTTAGATTGTAAAAGAGATAATTTGATGTTAAAGTTTAAAGATTGGTTTGTTTAAAATGGATTGTGTCATTCTTGTATCCGGTATATGTATATTACATATGTGGGAGTATGTGGTGTACGTATATGGGGTACAAGGGTGTTACACTTGTTTTGGTATCAAAGCCTAGGTTTGAGGTTCTCAACCTAGGTAAATTGTAAGAAAAAGTAAATGGAGATTTTTAAATGGTTTTTAAATAAGATACATGCATTAGCACTGGCAGTTTCTAATCTTTGATGAGGTAATCTTCTGCTGTGTTTGCAGATATAGGTAGTTATGGCTTCTCAGACATGTCAGTCAGTAGAGGGTAGTGCTGAGAGTGTAGCTCCTGTTGAGGGTAAAGATGGAGCTAGGGTTGATGAGAGACCATCAATTGATGAGATTTTGTCAGTTTGGGTATGGCATATGGTAGAGTTATTGAGGCAGGCTCCAGTTCAGCAGCCGCCACCTCCAGAACCACAGCCGTAGTTGTTGATAAGGAAGTATGACAAGTTGAGGAAGTTTGGAGCTGAGGATTTCTTTGGCACTATAGATCCTGCTGTAGCTGAGCAGTGGTTAGATAGGGTTTAGAGGGTATTCATCCATCAGCAAGCTACTCATAAAGAAAAGTTTAATTGTGCTAGATCACTTCTGCAGAGAGATGCATATGATTGGTGAAAGATGGTTCCACATGCGATGGATGATCCGCCAACCTTGACTTATGATAATTTTCTGCGGGAGTTTGAGCAGAGGTATACTCCGAGGGAGTATAAAGATGAAAAGAAGATGGAATTCCTGAGTCTGAGATAGGATACCAGGTCAGTGACAGAGTATGAGATAGAGTTCATTCGATTGAGTCATTATGCTAGTGGGATTATTTCTGATGAGATTGACCAGTCGGAGATTTGAGGAAGGATTGAGACCCTCTATCATGTGTATTGTCGCAGGCTCCTGGTATCAAGATTTTTCTCAGTTGGTTTCAGCTGCCAGGAGTGTTGAGAGAGCACAGGGTATTGCAGCAGCTGCTACTGAGGAGGAGACTAGAGCTAGGAGACACCTGAGAGAGGTAGGGTCTTCATCTGTGAAGAGAGGCAGAGAAGGCTATTTTTCGAGATTCAGTAGCAGCCAAAGGTAGTCTGGTAGGTCAGTACAACATCAAAGACAGAGATCAAGACTTATAGTTTTTGTGGCTAGTGCTCCAACTCCAGTGGTTCAGAGACCAGCTTCATATACATGTGTCCATTGTGGTAGGGCACATGGGGATGCTTGCTGGAAGATAGGTGGACAGAAGTGTGTTATAGATGTGGGTTACCAGATCATTTCCTAAGAGATTGCCTTGAGCTCTTGGATGATAGACAGACTGATACTTCAGCTTCTCGACCTAGTGTTAGATAAGGTCAAGGGAGCAGAGGTTTTAGTAGAGGTGGTTGACCTGGGTTTAGTCAAAGAGGAGGTTCTAAAGCTGGAGGTAGTAGACCAGATGAGGCAGGGCCATCACAGTGAGTGTATGTGATACAAAGCCAGTCAGATACTTCAGCCATCATTGCAAGTACATTTTCTTAATTTGGTAATTTTGTTCTTGCTCCAATAGATCCTGGACCTACTCATTCATATATAGGTGGATCTATCTTGCCTGTGACTGAATAGCATTCAGAGTCCCTAGGATTTGATGTTTTTGTGACAAATCCTTTAGGGCATAGTGTTGTAGTTAGTGTGGTGCATCATAATAGTTCGGTTGTGGTACAGGATGAGGAGTTGTAACACCCCTACATTCAATACATGCACACTACAACCAGCACAATGTAGTATACATGCATTAAACATAGAGATGCTACGGATTTTCTTAACATTTAAAACATTTTAAACCATACCATAATCTTTCAATTGTATACATTATAGAAAGATAAGTAGTTAACTTGTAATACAAAACTAAATAGATATATTTAGATACATTTAGTTGTTACGCAGCGGAATTTATCAAATATTTACATATATGAAAACATTTAATTTCATATTTACAAATATACACATATGTACCTTAAAATCATTACTTTACAAAATATAAAAGAGTTATACATGATTGGAAAGTCTCCTCTGATCTTTAAGTTCCCAAAATCAACTCTTCACTGTCTACTCTCACTCGGTCTCGAAGAGCTCTCGGGTTCAACCCTATTACCTGCGCGATCAAACACTATCGCGCTAAGCCAACGGCTTAGTAAGACAAAATATGCTAGTGTTATGCTTCAGTGCAATGCAATGCCAATTCTCAATCCATATTATACATGTAACATCATATATGCAAGGTTAACAACATACCTTTACATTTCATATGCCTCATTAGTTATTCATTTAACATTCATGAACAACATTAAACAAATTATGACTCACATTAAACAAAGACAAGCATTGGGCCCAAGACACACTAATATGCCATTCAATTTTCAGAGTTAATGTTTTGGTTTTGTTATCACATTTATCAATATCATATACCCAACTAGGCTTCAAGGATTAGGTTCAACCAAGCTTCAAGGGGAGCAAAGCATGCTAAGCATCAACCCAACTTGGCTTCAAGAACCAACCCAACCTAGCTTCAAGGGTGGTAACATCTCAATTAGGCTTCAAGGATTCAATCCAACCTAACTTCAAGAGATTGTTACACTTATTAGGCATGCCACCAACAACAAACTCTGAAAATGGAATAACACATTAGCCACACAATTCATTTATTATTCAATTATCATTTCCATTTCCAATTCTCATCAACATTTAGGCAAACATGCCTTCTTTCTTTCAATTGCATCATCATAGCCAATCACAATGGCTTTGCATCATATCATTTCTTATTTGAATCATTATAACATCTTTGATATAACATTTCAATATACATTACTCATGAAACACATTACCATTTACATTGCATAACATAATATTGTTCAATCTCAACAATGCAATTAGGGCAAAGAACAATTTATATCATTTATAGCTTTATGATCTTTCACATCCATTTGATTAGGGCTTTCCATGCTTTAAGTATATTTAAAGTGCTTATGTTTAGGTTTAGGAACCAACCCACCTTTGAAGAACCAAAACAATACAATTTGAACAAAGAAATAAAACCCTAACCAACATATTTGAGGGACACGGGCAGCACCCTTGAGGGACACGGCCAAGCTTGTGGCCGTGTCACTCAAACCAATTGGACAGTAAGCAACATGGGCAAGGGACACGGCCAAGCTTGTGGCCGTGTCTCTCAACCAAAAATCACAGCAGCTAACACGGCTTGGGGACACGGCCGTGTCTCTCAAAACTAATCCAACACGCCCAAAAGTTCCATGACTTGGCCGTGTCTCTCCTTTGCTTTTGGCCGTGTCACCCATAAACAAACCCTAACCAAATCCAACACTCTTTCAATTGCACTCAAATACAATATACACCATACAACATGTTTCAAATGAACATAATCAATGTTCTAAACACATATTCATCATAAGAATCACTACACAACACATTAATATTACACTTAAACACAAACCATCTCAAACCCTAAAATCACCATCTTTCAAAAATCAACATCCACCACTTCCAACAACAACACCTATTTAAACTCTTAACTTAAAACCAATTCAACACTTGAAAACACAACACAAACACATCTCAAACACACCAAATCACAAAATCAACAAATCTTAATTCACTTCAACACCACTTCAAAATAAGTAAAGAAAACTAGAGAATACTTACTTTAGATGAAGAACTTCCACAAATCTCTTGTCAAATCCTTTGATTGCTTCTTCAATTTGCTTCTAGCATCAAGAACACTTATCTTTCCCTTTGGTTTTTGGAGAGCCGGCCACTTCTTGAAAGAAAGAAGAAAATCATGAAGAGACAAAGTCAAATTTTGCTTTTAATCTCCACCAAGTGATCTTATCCAAGCAATTACCAAAATGCCCTCAAACATATAACTAACTTTTTGTCTCATATAAGCCCTTATATGTAATTGCACATTCCACAAAATAAATATCTCTACCCCTTTGACTCTTCATTTGACCAATTTATATGTTATATATATCATCATATACACAACATATACCATTCTCTCTAAACCCTATTTTCTTTCCCAATTTCTTTTCTCTTGCAATTAACACATATATTCAATCCAATATAACAACAACAACAATAACAACAACATAATCAAAACTTCTAGAGCATATATGAGGATATTACAGGAGTTCCTTGGTGGTTTGATTGAGATGCCTTTCAAGGAGTATGATTTAACTTTAGGCATGGATTGGTTATCTAAGCATCGGGCTATGGTAGATTATTAGTAAAAGTGTGTTACCCTAAGAACCTGCGATGGTAGGAGTGTGATGGTATCTAGTGAGCATAGACATCTTTCATCCATGTTTCTTTCAGCTGTTGCAGCTAGGAGGTTGATTCGAAAGGGATGTGAGGCCTATTGTAACACCCTTATACCTTATATACGTATAATATATATTTTCAGTATATGTAAAATACGCATATACAATACAAGAATATCACAGACCCGTTTAATAAAAATTTTTCACATTTCCAATTTAAAATTTCAAATTCTAAATATATAAAATTAAATAGAATATAAATATTCTTTACTTGTTATAAGAATCCAAAATAAATAATATATATATAAATCTCTGTGAAAAATTCGCCAGAGTTTTCTCTGTAATTTGGATATCCCAAAATTTAGCAATTACTCAACCTGCAAAGAAAACACTCCCAAATAATTTTCAATCACCATCTCAACCATACTTCTCAATTTCACCAAGTTTCTCAAACATTTATATATATAGATATATATAATTTAAAACACACTTACTCTCCCATTTCAAGTACATTGACCCAAACATTCTTTATAATATACAATACGTAAAATTCAAAACATAATATATTATGCATAATACTCAAAATGTACAATAAAATAAAAGTATATACATGCTGCTGGTAGTGTTTCTGATCTCAATAGCAACTCAACAAGCTCAACTACAAGTCTAGACCTGACCTGGTCTAGAAGAACTATCTGGCTCAACTGGGTCTACCCTGTCACCTGTGAGATGGAAATAATCCCGCTAAGCTGAAGCCTAGTGGTACAAACTTTGATAATAACAATATAACTCAATGCAATACCAAATGCACAATGCATATAAATGTCACATCAATCCACTTTTTTATATTTTTTAAATATTTCATAAGCACAACTCATAACATTATATTGCTCATTTATATCATAATTCATAATTCACATTAAAACTAAGACAAGCATGGGCCCAAAAAGGATCTAATATGCTATTCAAATTTCAGAGTTACTGCTTTGGTCCATAATGACACCATGTGTCTAGCCCCGTAGGCAATTTATATATCCATGGATAATGTAACAGCCCCAGTCTCTTAGACCTCAACCCGGCTAGACCCTTAGGTCCCAGTATCTTGGTCCTCAACCTGACTAGACTGCTACAGTTTTTGAGGCTTACGACCCAGTCTTTTCACCCCAAAAACATCATATTTATCAGCTGGCCTAGCTTACGACCCAGTCTTTTCACCATTCCAGCGTGTAGCCCGTAGGCAATCATAGGCATGCCGCCAAACCCAGAACTCTGAAAATTGAATAACATACTAGTCACACAATTTATTCATTTTTCTCATTATTAATCTCTTTCTCTTTGTAACATATTCAATCTAGACACATTGCCTTATTTTCACATTTTTTTTTCTCACTTTTCTCATTTTTCACATCTTTCTCATTTTTCTCACTTTTGTCATTTTTATCAATATCAATTCATTTCATTATTACACATATCTCATTTTTGCATTCACAACACATTACCGAATTACTTCAGGTATTTTCACATAATATGCATATTTCACATTTTACACAATTTAGCCATTATCAATGGCTTTTCACAATACATTTAACACATATATGACATTACAAATGTCATAGAACATTATTCATACACAATCAATGAACCAAGTAGCTTAACACACTTTCCAACCAAAATGTGTTAAGTCCAAATGTTCTGCAAATATAAACATTATATTCAAAGTTTGTACATACCTCCACTAGCAACCCAAAGCAAGCTAAAAACAACCTTCAATCCAATCTTTCTAACTTGCTCTTCACCACTTGGATGAAGCAAATCAACCTCCCTCAATGCCTAAACCAAATGTGATAGCAAATAATCATTTAGTATCACATTTAAAGGCATTTCCAACATTAAACCATAATTACACATCACTCCTACAAATTTCCAAAAGTTTAGCCTTTCCCTACTTCAACATTGGAATTCCATTCTACTATAATTAAATTAGTGTTTTAAGTTTATTTATATTATTAAAAACATATTTTAATACATTTAAATTATTTACATTATAAAAATACACTCTTATACACAAAATCTCAAAAATGGAATAACCTTCCCCCATTGAAGGTTTTCCATTCCAGCACAATCCATTACTCATTCCAAGCTTAGATTCATCACTTTTAACACTAAACAACATGCTTAAACAAATAAAATCACACAATTCAACCACTTTGGAAAATCACTTTTCCAAAACCCTAAATCTACACTTCCATTCTCAAACTCCAACCCAACACCACCAAATCCAATATTTGACTTTAAAATACTTGTTTATGAATCAAAACAACTCATTTAGAACCAATTTGCACAATTAAAGTTCATGTTTTCAAAACCTCAAAAAATCCATAACCCTAAATTCTCTCTCTTCACCATTCTTTAACCAAACTTCATCATCTCTTCAATTTAACCTTAGAATCATTGTTAACTACCCAAAATAACATCATACACACCAATTCCAACAATTATAGCATACTACATCAAAATCTCAAAACTCACATAATCCCAATTTCCAAGGAATTCAGAGCAAAGAGATGGAAACTTACTAATTTTGGTAGAGATCACCAAAAATCCACTTGCAACTTGTTAATTCCTTCAATTTATGGAGTATGGAAGAAGTAGAATCCTTGGTTTAGCTCCCATGGAATTTCGGCCAAAGGAAAGAGAAGAAGAAGAAGAAGAAGAAGAAGACTTTAATATTTCTTTTTCATCTTTTTTTAAAACCACACATATATATATTAAAATAATTTAATATTTAGTTTTTTTTAATAAATTAAAAGTCCTAATTTCCCTCTTCCATTCAAAATAATTTATTTTTAATTATTTTATTAATTTTGAATTTATAAGATTTAATTACCAAAATACCCTTTTCTTTTAAAAAGTGTTGACTTTTATATATGTTATGCATATTTTGCAAATATATCATATATCTATTCCACTTTTTCATTTAAAATCCCTTCATTTTTCATTTAAAACTATTAATTTAATTTATCATTTTAAATTATAATTTATTTTGTCCAATTTTTCAAAAATTAGAAAATTTCAAAATTTTTAGGATGTTACGATTCTCTCCCCCTAAAACAAATTTCGTCCTCGAAATTACCTGTTCTCAAGTCTGGAACAAATGGGGAAACTGACTCTGCATCACCTGCTCACTTTCCCATATCGCCTCCTCAGTGGCATGATTCCTCCAAAGGACTTTCACAAGTGACACCCTCTTATTCCTCAATTCTTTAACCTCTCATGCCAAAATCGCCACTGGTTCTTTCTCGTAAGTCAGATATGGACTCACCTCAATGGACTCCACTGACAAGATATGGGATGGGTCAGACCTGTATCTCTGAAGCATCGAGACATGAAAAATATTATGTATTCGATCCAATTCGGGCGACAAAACTAGTCTATAAACCACTGGACCAACTCTCTCCAACACCTCAACATCCCTTTGCGGCCAAATCTCAAAATCTTCTTCCATGGAGACATCTTCAGAAACACTTTATCTCCCACACTGAACTCTATGTCTCTTCTCTTTAAATCTGAATAGGATTTCGTTCGGTCTGAAGCTGCTTTCAAATGACCCTGTATCACCTTCACTTTCTCCTCTGTTTCCTTAATCAAATCAGGACCAACCAATTTACCTTCTCCAACCTCATCCCAACACAAAGGTGTCCTGCATCTCATGCCATATAAAGCCTCATAAGGAGTCATCCCAATACTCGACTGATGACTGTTGTTATAAGTAAACTCAATTAATGGAAAAAATATGTCCCAATTCCCAGTAAAATCAATGATATAGCTCCTCAACATATCCTCCAGAATCTGTATC
Organism: Garcia nutans; assembly: GCA_947685225.1. Classification (NCBI taxonomy): domain Eukaryota; kingdom Viridiplantae; phylum Streptophyta; class Magnoliopsida; order Malpighiales; family Euphorbiaceae; genus Garcia; species Garcia nutans. The sequence goes on from CANTUV010000059.1 coordinate 36,262,970, forward strand.
ACTCTCTCTGACTGTCCATCTGTCTGAGGATGGAAAGCAGTACTAAAATGCAATCAAGAACCTAGAGCATCATGCAAAACTCTTCCAAAACCTCAAAGTAAACCGGGGATCTCAATCCGACACCAATGAAACTGGACTCCATGCAACCTGACTATCTCATTGATATACAACTCAGCCAACCTCTCAAGAGAATAATCCATTCGAACTAGAAGAAAATGAGTTGTCTTCATCATCCGATCAACTATCACCTAGATTGCATCATGCTTCTTCTGGGTCAAAGGCAGTCCAATCACAAAATCCATTGTCACTCGCTCCTATTTCCACTCTGGTACTGATAAAGGTTGGAGCAACCCTGAAGGAACTTGGTGCTCACCCTTCACTTTCTAGCAAGTGAGACATCTGGATACAAACTCTGCTATGTCCCTCTTCAATAATGTCACTTCAAGTCCTGATACATCTTGGTACTCCCAGGGTACATAGCAAAAAGTGACTGATGTACTTTCTCTAATATCATTCTTTTCAATTCTGCATCATCAGGAATACACAATCTTTCTCTGTACCATAGACTGCCATCATCCCTCACATAAAAGTCTCGACTCTCCCTGTAGACCCTTAATTTTTGACCCAGTCCGGTCCAATATATTTTAATTAGTCCAAAATAATTTTTGTGTTGTCCAATATATTTTAATTAGTCCAAAATAATTTTTGTGTTATCTTAATTGAATAATATTTGCCTTAGTATTTAGTTTTTATAATTAATAAAAGATAAAAAAAATAATAATAAATAAATAAACAAAAATAAAAATAAAAATCAGACGAAAAAATTCATCGCCGAAAAGAAGGTTGACGAAATGGCCGTGGGCCATTTCGCTAGCAAGAAAATCCTGCGGGCGAAATGGCCCACAGCCAGTTTCGCTCTCACAGCCTGCAAATTCCCATGGCAAATTTTTTCGCCGGCGAAATTTTTCCGCAGCAGTTTTTTTTTGCCAACGAAATTTTTTTGAAGCAATTTTTTCCGAAATGAAATTCAATTTAGTTTCAGTTTCCTTTTCTTAATTAATGTTAAATTCCATAAACAATTAAGATTAATCATCAAAATTTTCTATAAATAGGACTAAAAACAACACAGAATGGTGGGAGAATCGATTGGAGGAAAAACTTTGAAAGGAAATCAGATTTTAAAAAAAATTCTTTCTGGCAGTGAAATCAATCGGACTTTTTGAGAGAAGAATAAGCAACCAAACAATCAATCCATCAAAGGTAGCCATCTTGCCTTTGTTCTTGTTCATCCAAGAAGTGATTTTTGGTGGAACCAACAAACGAAGGTATGAATATCTCATCTCTTTTCCTTACAGGAGCTGAAATCATCCAATTGTTTCTTTTGATACTAAAAACCTTAATTCGTTTCTTTGTTTTCCAAAAGTCTTAAAAGTGTGGGCGTTGTGGGGGTGCTTGGCCATTTCTCACCTTCTCCACACGTACCCAACTTTTCGAACCCAATAGGGGGTTGGGGATTCCTTAGGAATCGAGTCATCCACCCCTTTCTTTTCCCGGCCCGTCCGGGTGGCGACTCCATTTTCTCCGGACCTAGGTCCGTGCTCTCTAAGGCCCTGAGCCTAAACAGTGCCGAAGTCACAAGCACCATTCCACTGAGAGTGGGGGCAAAAATCCATGCTCACAGTGGCGACTGCACTGGGGACAAGAGAAGTTGACTTCATTGGTCTTTATATTATACTATTCTTTCTTATAATGATATTATCCATTGTATCATATTAGATTGCATCGTGTGCGTTAGTTAGGACGCCCGTGTTACCCGTATTGTATTATGTAAGGGATACCATACTTTCACTCAAGGTATGGAGATCGAGTATGTCATAACCACTGATAGCCTTGTACCATTTGGTATATACTTGCTTTGGGAACCTAAGCCTTTTAACCCAGAGACTAAAGCTCATGTAATTGGCCTAGTTACTTTCCTTAGGCTTTTACCCCAAATGCTTGTTGTTTGACTATGGTTAATTTATCTTGGCTTAAATCATGGCATATTTGGTTTGTTCTTTTTCTAATATGACCCAAGTACATTTGCAAGCTCAAATAATTTTTTTTTTTAAAATCCAAAGGACCAAAGCTATCTTCAAAACATTTCAAGATGGTCTTTGGATATAAAACTTTTCTAAAAACAAATCAAAAATTCTTTTGCTCATGGCCCAAATACTAAGCCCAAAATCCATTTTTCCTAAAATCTTTTTACAATGGGCTTAGAAACAAAATTATTTTCATCCAACCTTTTCTTACAAAGAGCTTGCAAATTATTTAGGTCAATTACGAAATACCAAAAATCAATTGTGAGCCTAGTTTATACTAAGAATAAATTAAACATGGGCTTGTTTTTGGCATGAATCATTAGTTACTTTTTCAAGTGAGAAATCTATCTATAATAAACCTCTTAATTTAGTTTTAATCCAATATAGCATAAAAGCTACTTTGGTTGGATAAATGGATTAAAACCTAATTAATGGGAATTATTATGAACTGATTTCCATTTTTGAAAATATAACTATTGGTTGAAACGTCTGAGAGAAATGTTCGAAAATAAGGTACCCCATGTTGGTATTTTGTTAACCATATTACCTAGGAAAAGAGACTCGCCATTCATGTGCTGTTTTTATAAGGGTTGGATTACGACAGTTCAAAAGCTTACAACAATCCAACCTACGCCGGAAGCGAAGAATCTAGCGATGACTCAATCACTTGCTAACCAAAGATAATGGATCCCGAACAAATTCAAAGAATGGTGGATGATGCTATCAATGCCAAGATTGAAGAAATAAAAGAGGCCATAGCTGAGACCATGAAGACCCAGTTGATTGAAATTCTAGAGATCATCAACAATGCTAAGGCAGATCCGTGGAGAACATGTTCACTAGTAGAGATCGAATGAAAAATGAGGGACCAATCCCTATTCTACGAGACCAACCGAACCATGTGCTGTCTAAGTGGGGCAATAAGGGTGGTTATCACCCTAGTGGAAAAGGTCAAGATGAAAGAGAGAAGAACCATTTGTCTACAAAATGGAATTTTCAGCCCAGCAATCAAAATACACAAAAAGAAGCTAATGTTAATGCCACCGGTCAAGGAGGAATGAGGTTGTTTTCGGAATTGGGGAAGCCACTATCTTTGGTTCTCAATAAACTACAAAAGAGGGGATTGTTACAACCCTTAAATCCTCGCCCTTTGCCTAACCCTCTCCCACCTAATTTTGACACTAAAGCATTTTGTCAATTTCATCAAATGCAAGGGCATGACACGAATAGATGTGTGAGGTTGAGACATGAGATCCAAAATTTAATTGATAGTGGAAAGCTGCCCGAGCCCAACGAGCCGAACACCAAAGTCAATCCATTACCCAAGTTCAATAGAGTACCTCCAACGGCAACCTTCGTGGTGGAAAAAGGATTGGAAGAAGATTTTTGTCTTATCCTCTTTTCAAGATGGAAATATTGAAGATGTGAAAGGAAAAGAAGCTTAACTCAACAAACATTCCTTAGCTTGAATGTTGCTTTTCAAGTTCACTTTCTTTAATATTTTGGAACTATTGTGTTTTTCAAATTTAAAGTTGCTTGAAATAAATTACTTTCATCAAAATTTTTGTTGGTCTTTGTTCATTTTGGTGCTCAACCAATGAGGAATCTAGCTTGATGTTCATGAATTAATATATTTATGCATCATGACTTGAATGACTTTACTAGGTGAGGGAATTGCTCTATAGCATTGAGTTGTGTATGCTTACTTAGAGAGGGCTCCTGCATAATTACCTTTGTCTTGGTCCTAGTTAGTCTTAGAACATGCTTTGACAAACTTTCGAGGCAAAATTGAACTCTGCTTATTTAAGAGAGAAATGATCTAGGCATTGTTTGGTTAGCCAACAACTAGTATCCACCCTATTAAATATCAATCCCTAGTTGTCCCTTTGAGCCTTCATAAAATGTTAGCTTTCTTTTCATTAGCTTACAAACCCCAATAACCTACCCTGAGCTGTTGTAATACTTTTGACAAATCTTATGATCACTAAGGTGAAGAGGCAAGAAGATCAAATAAAACAATAATTAGTCCAGATCATGAGGATAGTTGAAGTTCTCAAGACCATGAGGATAGTTGAAGTTCTCAAAACCATAAGGGTAGTTGATGTTTTCAAGACCATAAGGGTAGTTGATGTTTTCAAGACCATGAAGACAGTTGAAGTTCTGAAGACCATAAGGGTAGCTGAAGTTTTCTTAATATTTCCAATATATCAAGACAACATCAGAGTAACAAATGATTTATCCCTGTTAAAGAATATTTATGTTACTCCACTCATCCATTATTGGAAGCCTAAGTTAGTACAAACAAGACAACTCTTTTAGAGCTAGAACCAAGCAAAAAAAAAGAGAAAAAAAGAAGAAAAAGAAAAGGAAAAGGTAAAAGGAAGAAAAAAGAAGAAAAAAGAAGAAAAAGAAAAAGGTAAAAAAAAGAAAGAAAGAAAGATAAAACCTAAAATTGGTTCAAAAAACCAACCGAGTTCTCTTTTACCTAAAGCAGCAAAAGGCTTCCATTTGGATAGTTTGACTTGAATTGGTACAACCCGACCAAAGATACAAGAAAATCAGAGGAAAAGGAGAAAGACCATCCAGTTCTTGAAAGTTCTGTACTTAAGAGTCCTACAAGGAAGAAGGACAAAATGATAAAATGCTCAAAGAAAGGGAAGAGTAAGAAAAATAAAAAGGAAGAAAAGGGCGAAGAAGGAAAGAAACGAATTTGGGTACCAAACTTATTGTAAAGGCAAAGAATGTTCCAATCAAGATCCATACTAATGCCAAGAAGATAGGAGGAATTTGGAGTCTAGCAAGATTGCTCCAAACTGCCTAAAGTTCAAACAAGAAATTTTTAGTGTGAGAATTTGCCCATAATGTCACAACGGCTCCAACTTACAAATGGCCTTCATTTAACCCATGTCCCTTATAGACCCCATTTCAAGCCTATCAAAGACCTATTGATCTCTCTTGGTAGGTAGAGTCTATTAGTGGAGATAGTTTGAATAAGCATGCATATGAGATAGACAGTATTTAAACTCAATGAGACCTTTGGCCAAGTAATGTGTATGTGCCTATCTAAAGTGCAACAATTCTTGCTTAAATAGAAATGATTCCCGAGTTTAGTACTGTAACTAGGGTTGTCATGTTATAGATATGTTAATTTGGAAAAATCAAGTCTTGAGGTACATTGACATTGATTTGGCAAAACCAACATTTGATTTCAAAATCAAAATTCAAAAAAAAATTTCAAAAATGTTTTTGTCATACAAAACCTTCATGTTAAGAGAAGTTTCTTGAGCAGTCGAACCTCGAAGGATGCATTGGGCAAAGGAAATAATTATTAGCAAGGTCATGAAGAAGCTACCAATTGAAACATAGTTTGAAATGGATGTATCTGTGCTGTTTAGGGCCTCCATTATTCATATTTTCAACATCTTAAAGAAAAAAGCTAATGTGGAGCATTGTGTCATTCCAAAGTAAGAACTGAACAAGCATCTAGAAGGTGTCAATGAAAATACTCCAGCTGATCACCTTGGCCTATGAGTCAATGAAACCATTCAAACATCCTGTGAAGCAAAGAATTAAAAGAAGATATTGAATCTGGGGGCATAGAAGACCCATTGCTTGAGAAAGGAAGAAATGCATGCTTATTCGATGAGCTAGACAATATACAATCATCAACCGAAGCCACATAGAAAAAATCATGGGCTTGAGCCTATACAGGGGGCAAGGAGAATATATGAAGGCTAAAAAAGAAGAAGAAGAAGAGAGTTACAGTGAAGATGGAAATTATATATTGTCATTATTATGCTCATTGTACAATGTTTATACAATATTTATACATTACTAAGAAGGTGGTGGTAGGTCATCAAATAAAGCTCTAAAATAATCATCACCTATTGGAGGAGGGGGCAAATAACTCGTCCCGAGTCCGCCTGAAGCTAGAGCACCAAAATCCCTATTATCTTGGATTTCTGATCTGTCATGGTCTTCATCGAAAGTGGACAAAAGGATCTCATGGTCATCAGTTTGGGGGCCTCTTGATGAAGAAGCGCCATGATCCCTCATCCCCCAAAATCGGAAGTCTCAAAAATTTTGTTTCGATTGATGATACAAATTTTCAAAATGAGAAGCCTGCTGATGACTTGCGGCCAACTCTTCTTGAAGTTTCTTATTTTGTTCTTCAAGCATCCGCTGTGAGCCAGAAAGGAAAAAGGTAAGAGCATACATAATCATACATACATATAGCATAAATTACCATGAAATAAGAAAACCCACCAGGTAATTCATATCAATGCCCTACGGATGATATGGCATATTTGGTGGGCTAGAATGAGCAAACGAAGGGGCAGTAAAAGAAGGTCCAGCCTCATGATCAAATGAACCAACAGCCTGCAACAATCATTAAAGAATCAAAAAAGAAAGAAGCAGTTGCAAGGGAAAAATGGTAAAGTTTTACTTGAGAAGTACTAGCCCCAAGATGTGGAATGAACTCTCCTGCATCTCCATGATGTTCCTCTTCTCTACCCTCATTTTCTTTGGGAATTTCCCGTACACCAACAGGAGATACATCGAAGTTCAAGAGCCTTCTTTGAATAAAATGGGCATAAAATGTACCTGGTAGATGGAGAAATGTATCAATACCATAACCGTACCGAGCCGACCACCATGCATCCTCAGGCATTGATATAATATTTAAAGTATATTTCGGGCAATGCATCGGGACCCTCCACTGCTTTGGACCAAGAAACCACTCATAAACTCTCTCTCTGAGAAACCAACCACTAGACACTGGGCCAGCGATGATTCGGTGAGTATGTTGGAAAGATAGCGCAACCTTCATGAAGGGAGACCAGTTTGTCCGCTCTTCTGGGTTCCATTAGGCCAAATTCACCTGCAAAATAACATAAGGTAAGTAAACTTTCACATAAAATTTAAAGCATACTAATGTTATTTTACCTGGTCCCAAGTTAAGCGATTCAACACGAAGCGCTAGGTATGCACATGGTGAGAGCCGGGAATGTTCGCACGATCTGACAACTAGAGATTTAACCTCGGATACCTAACCCTCTCTCGAGAAATACCAGGCATGCTCACAAGTTTGTGTTTGTATGCCCATGCCTACAATAACAATAAAAATCAAATTCATGCAAGAAAAGAGTGGAAATGACATTGGGGGGAAGAAGAGTACCTCGACAACCATCATAAAGCCGACAAAAGACTTCTTATTTCAACAAATTTTATCAAGACCATGGTAAAGACAGGCGAGACCAGCTTCACCCCAGCAATAAGATGGTACCATTCTAAAATAAGAAAGGGCCCTCAACACTGACAAGTGGATGGAGGATTCAGTGCTGCCTAAGATGGTCCACCCAAGCAAATATAACAAAAATCCTCGAGCATACTGTTGGGCCGTGTCTCTGTGAACCCGTCCCTCGTAGTTCATCCAATAGCTACGAATCGATTTAATTTTTATCTTAAAAGGCCCTTTATATGATGGTTCCATACCAATTAATTGCTGAATTTCTTTAAATGTTAAAATATCTTTGGTCAGAGGAATCGGAACACCATCATATCGAAGGCCGATTATAGCAGTAAAATCGACCAGACCAATTGTCATCTCTCCAATGGGCAAGTGAAAAGTATGAGTTGTGTCCAACCATCGTTCTGTAAGTGCCTGGACTACGCTCCAGTCTATCAGATGCTCCTCAGATGGCAATTGTAAGATGATGCTCTCCAAGCCGCAATCTCGGATAATCTGCCTTACTTGAGAAGGCACTACATCATACCATTGTCGGGCTTTGTAGATACACCCTCCATTCTGAACAACTCAACGATCATGCTAACACGGAGCTAGGCAAGTTAATACAAGGTAAGTACATATTATCCTATCTGCTTAAATTAATATATATTTTCATAAATTTTCTAAAAAATTATAATAATATAAATATATAAATAAAAATAAAGGCAAACACAATAATAATAAAAGAGCATAATATTAAAACATAAATCAAAAATCAAAAATAATAAAAATTAAAAAATAATAATATCAACAAATAACAAAAAAACAAAAAAATAAAGAAAAAACAAATAACAGAAAGACGAAAAAATCAAAACGAAAAAAAAATGAAAAAAATAATTACCGCGCTCTTTTGGTTTGAACTACGATGAAGCGGCATCCTGGCTAGTAGATCTATATTTCCATGTTCATGATGCCAAATAAACTCTAATAACTCAGCATTAGAATGAGTTCCTGACCTTGAAGCATGCATTTTTTTTTTTGAAACTATATGCTAAATTTGAAAGAATTTGAGAGAATTATAGATTTCGCTGTGAATGAAATTAAGGAATTCCTGTTCATAAATAGTAAGTTTATTGTTCATATATAGAGAAATGACAAGAAAAAAACAAAATTCAAAAGTAAGTTTTACTGTTCATAAATAGTAAATTTACTATTGATGAATAGTAAAATTTACTATTTATAAATAGTAAATTACTATTGATAAATAGTAAAATACTATTTACTACTATTTATGAATAGTAAGTTGCTATTTATGAATAGTAAATACTGTTTATATAGTGACTACACAGTAAACAAACAGTAAATTCAATTATTCAATTTAATCATTCATGCATGTGTATAAATATTTTTACACGCAGGGGGCAAAGGAGAAGACGTGTGCATAAATATTAGTCAAACTTTTTGAACCCAAAAATTATTTTTTGCAGATAATTAAATCTTTATTAGCTTGGGTCCAGAACCCAAATTACCCTTAGGTCCAGAATCTAGAATCTCTTCTAAGTTCAGAACTTAGCTCGAATCCAGAACCCAAATTATCCGTAGATCCAAAACCTAAAATCTCTTCTAAGTCCAGAACTTTGCTCGGGTCTAGAACCCAAATTATCCTTAGGTCTAGAACCTAAAATCTCTTCTAAGTCCAGAACACAAATTATCCTTAGGTCCAGAACCTAGAATCTCTTCTAAGTCCAGAACTTAGCTCGGGTCTAGAACCCAAATTATCCTTAGGTCCAGAACCTAGAATCTCTTCTAAGTCTAGAACTTAGCTCGGGTCCAAAACCCAAATTATCCTTAGGTCAAGAACCAAGAATCACTTCTAAGTCCAAAACTTAGCTCGGGTCCAGAACCCAAATTATCCTTAGGTCCAGAACCTAGAATCTCTTCTAAGTCCAGAACTTCGCTCGGGTCTAGAACCCAAATTATCCTTAGGTCCAGAACCTAGAATCTCTTCTAAGTCTAGAACATAGGTCGGGTCCAGAACCCAAATTATCCTTAGGTCCAGAACCTAGAATCTTTTCTATGTCCAGAACTTAGCTCGAGTGCAGAACCCAAATTTTTCTTAGGTCCAGAACCTAAAATTACGCTTAGGTTCAGAACCTAAAATTATCCTTGAGTCCAGAACTCGAGCCGGGTCCAAAACCCAAAGCCTCAAACATCTTAGAAATTAAGTCTTATTGCTTTTCACTCTCTTTTACTAAAGTCTTAGATCATTCAAGCAGGCGGCAAACTGTAGACCCTTAATTTTTAACCCAGTCCGGTCCAATATATTTTAATTAGTCCAAAATAATTTTTTTGTTGTCCAATATATTTTAATTAGTCCAAAACAATTTTTATGTTATCTTAATTGAATAATATTTGTCTTAGTATTTAGTTTTTATACTTAATAAATAATAATAATAATAAATAAATAAACAAAAATAAAAATAAAAATCAGCGACGGAAAAATCGGCGACGAAAAAATTCATCGCCGAAAAGCAGGTTGACGAAATGGCCGTGGGCCATTTCACCCGCAGGAGTTTCCTGCAGGCGAAATGGACCACACCCAATTTCACTCCCACAGCCCGTAAATTCCCACGGTAGTTTTTTCGCCAGCAAAATGTTTTCGCAACAGTTTTTTTTTGCCAGCAAAATTTTTTCGACACAATTTTTTCCGAAACCAAATTCAATTTGGTTTCAATTTCCTTTTCTTAATTAATGTTAGATTCCGTAAACAATTAAGATTAATCATCAAAATTTCTATAAATAGGACTAAAAACAACACAGAATGGGGGGAGAATCGATAGGAGGAAAAACTTTGAAAGGAAATCGAATTTAAAAAAAAAAATTCTTTATGGCAGTGAAATCAATCGGACCTTTTGAGAGAAGACTAAGCAACCAAACAATCAATCCATCAAAGGCAGCCATCTTGCCTTTGTTCTTGTTCATCCAAGAAGTAATTTTTGGTGGAACCAACAAACGAAGGTATGAATATCTAATCTCTTTTCCTTACAGTAGTTTCAATCATCCAATTGTTTCTTTTGATACTAAAAAACTTAATTTGTTTCTTTGTTTTCCAAAAGTCTTAAAATTGTTATTTCTCTTTCTTCAAATTCATAAATCCCTAATCTACTTTCTAACTTTTCAAAACCTTAAATCGTTTCTTTAATTTACCAAAACCCTAATCTGCATTCCAATTTTTCAAACTCTAAATTGAATCCTTTTCTTTCCAAAAACCTTAAAAAATATATTTTCTTTTTCTTATTTCCAAAAGCTTTTAAAAACCCTAAACTATTTTCTTCAACTGCAAAACCAAAGACAGTAATCCCAGTAACCCCAAACTAGCTAACCTAAACCCTAAAGTTCTCTAAACCAAAACATGTATCTTATTTAAAAACCATATTTTAAAACTCAAAATTTCCTTTTTCTTACAATTGACCTAGGTTGAGTATCTCAAACCTAGGATCTGATACCAAAAGAAATGTAACACCCCTATACCCCGTATACGTACACAGCATGCTAATACGATCGTAATGTATGTATACTAAATATAGAAATGCCACAGTTTACTAAACAAACGACTCATCCTTTTAATAAAAACATGAACAAATTTAAATCATTTAAAAGAAATAATAAACACAATAAATAAAGTGTTTATTTAAAACACAGTGGAAAATATAACAAATATTTACAAATAATTATACATCAAAACTCAAGTTTTACAAAACATAAAATATATACATGTTCGGCAGTATGTCTTTGATCTTTAAGCTCCACTATCAACGCCTCAAAATCTAGACTCTACTCGATCTAGAGGAACTCTCTGGTTTTTCTTTGTCACCTGCGCGATGAACCACAATCGCGCTAAGCTAACGGCTTAGTGGTACAAACTACAATAACAATATACTTCTATGTAATGCCAATGTCACACATTTCAACAATTAAGACAATGTTCACAAATGATATCTTTATATTGTTCATAAGACTAAATTTCATCATTTTATTCAATTATTTCATCACTTATAATTTACATTGACACAAGGACAAGTATGGGCCCAAAAGACACTAATATGTTATTCAAAGTTCAGAGTTACTGCTTTGGTCCATAATCATAATCATCAAGCCCGTAGGCGATACATATATCTCTATCCATGGATAGCGTAACAGACCCAGTCTCTTGGACCTCAACCAGGCTAAACTCGAGGAGATCCTCAACCCGGCTAGACTGTTACTATTTTTGAGGCTTACGACCCGGTCTTTTCACCCCAAAAACATCATATTTCACATTATTCAACTGGAATTTGCTTACAACCCGGTCTTTTCACCTATCCAGTACTTTATAGGCATGCCGCCAAACCCAGAACTCTCAAGGTTGAATAACACATTAGACACAAAATCTTTTCATTTATATCTTTATACATTTCTTTCTCAATTCATTTCTCATTTCATTCTCATAATCAAAATAGGCAACCATGCCTCAATCATCTCATTTGCATCATTATAAACAACAACCTTGTCTTCATATCTCATCAATTTAATATACAATACCAATTGCATTAACATACCTTTCATATTTCATCATATCATCAAATGTTTTAACCCTGTAATCAATTGCTTAGCATATGTATAATCAAATATGTTAAGTATCAAATCATGTGAGTGTATGCAACAATGTAGTTTGTACTTACCTCAAAATCAACTCACACCAACCTATACACTTCCTTCTTCAAGAATCCTCAACACTTAGGTTAGGGCAATTCAACTTCTTCACAACCTAAACCAAAGGTAATCATACACACTCACTTAGAGATACATAAAAGATAATAAAGCTAAGAACCAACTAGGGCAAAGTCTACACATGACACGGTCACCAACACGGGCGTGTCCCTGATCGTGCCCTAAACTCACAACACAGAAACTTTGACACGCTCAGAACCACGGGCGTGTCACTAAATTGTAATACATTCTGTCTCACAGAAACATTGACACGTCCAACAACATGGGCGTGTTTATGGCCGTGTCAAACCCTCACCAACACAGTAGCTATGACACGCTCAGTGACATGGGCGTGTCACTGCTCGTGTCACCCATCCAAGAACACAGTGCACATGGGCGTGTCAGGCCAAAAATCAAGATTCCGGCAACATCAACAACACAACAAATAAACCACTTCCTTCCACCATTTCCGACTTCAAACCAACTTAGCTAAACACACCCAAAACCATAACAAACTTGCAAAAACACCAAAACACTTCAAAACATACATCAAACACCACTTTTCAACCATCACATACACACAACTCTTACTCTTTCAATATCAAACCTAACTCCTTCTTTACAATCCAACACCAACATCAAAATCAATTAAACCAAACACTCTCAAATACATCTTAATCAAACATATTCACATACCATCAACAATCAACCAACAAACTCAAACACATCTTAAAATAAAATCAAGGAATCAAGAGGAAACTTACCAAGGATGAAGAAACTCTTAAATTTCCAACTTGATCACTTGAAAACTTCCTTAAATCTTGAGTTAGAAGATCAAAACTCTTTCTTGCTCTCTTGATTCTTTGATAGCCGGCCAAAAGAAGAGAAAAGGAAAGAAAGAAAATGGACCACGGAGAAAGAATGAAAGAAAGAAGAAAAGAAAGAAATCAAAGTCAAATCTCATCCACTATCTCCTCAAAATCCTCTCCTCCAAGCATATAATATTAAAATATTAAAATATCTCATTCCACTCACTTAATTTCCATTTCCACTAATTAATTAATTACTTTAAAATCATTAACTAACCATCTTGACTTCACATTTGACTTGTATATGTTGTATATATTACTATATATACAACATATACACTCTCTTTTCACTTCCTTTCTCTTTCCAATTGCACATATAATTAAATTCAATTAAAACAACAATTATACCAAAACTTCTAGGGCACACTTTGGGATATTACACAAACCCTAATTTGGTTAATCAAAGAACCTTATCAATCTCTCAAATTATAAAACCTTAATCCATTTTTAATTCCCTTAAAACATACAGTAGTGTAAACCAATAAATTCCAAAACCCTAAACATTAAATAAAGAATCTTAAACAGAAACAGTAGACGTCAATTTGTATCTTTACTTGTTTTATGTGATTGTGTAGTTCATTAGATGCTTTAATTTATATTATATGCTTTGATTTATTTAAGTTCAATGCTTGATTTATTTAGTTTATCATGGATGGATGTTTACATTCTATTGATGTTTAATATCTTTGATGAATGATTTATTTATGATGAATGGTTATTTACTTTTATCGATTTATTTAGATTTCCAAATGTTGTAAGAGGTATGTTTCCACTTGCTGGGTACCTCATTAGTTAAATATCATATAATTTAAATTGCTTTTATATTTTAGACCAATGTAAAGGACATGTTTCTACCTTTCGGTGGGTGTCTTATTTAGGCATGGATTATGTAAGGGCATGTTTCCATCCTCGGATTGGTGTCCATTTATTTGTTTTGCTTGGACATTACTTTGATTTTAATATAACGATGCTTTATTTCAATTGTTGCATGTAATATGGATAATATTGTTATACTTAAGAATTTTATAATATTAAGACCTATAAAGGAGGTCGGTTCCAATGAACCGGGTGTTGTGGGGGTGCTGGGCCATTTCTCACCTTCCCCAGATGTACCCAACTTTTCAAACCCATTAGGGGGTTGGGGATTCCTTAGGAATAGAGTCATCCACCCCTTTCTTTTTCTCGGCCCGTCCGGGTGGCGACTCCATTTTCTCCAGACCTAGGTTCGTGTTCTCTAAGGCCCCGAACCTAAACAATGCCGAAGTCGCAATAATCGTTCCACCAGGAGTGAGGGCAAAAATCTCGCTCACACTTCCCCTTCTGACAAACGAACACATTTTTCTGAATTCTCTCATTTGCCAACTGAGCCTCCCTAATATGATCCAATAAGGTTGGCCTTAACTGCAACTGAGCCATTAGAGCACCATCATCAGAAGATTCAAATCTAGCATGCAATGCTCTCAACTCAACAAACAATGAGAGCTAATAAGTAACAACATTTGTCTTGCCAGGATGATAATCAATCAAATAGTTGTAGTCTTTAATCAACTCTAACCATCATCTCTGTCGAAGATTCAGCTCTCTCTGAACACCTAGGCTAATTTCAAACTCTTATGATCTATATAAATGAAACACTTTTCCCCATACAAATAATGTCCCCAAATCTTTAAGGAAAAAACTATTGCTGCTAATTCCAAATCAACTATCAAGAGGCATAAGCAATGACTCTACCCTCTTGCATCAGAACACAACCTAAACTACTGTGTGAAGCATCAATGTATATCACATATGGTTTACCTTCAACAGGCAGGGTAAGGACAGAAGCCTGAGTCAACATCTCCCTCAGCTGTTCAAAACTTGCCTGACACCGATCTGTTCACTCAAATTTAACTCCTTTCCAAAGTAATCTGGTGAGTAGTGTAGCTGTAGGCCCTTAATTTTTGACCCAGTCCGATTCAATATATTTTGTTTAGTCCAAAATAATTTTTGTGTTGTCTAATATATTTTAATTGGTTCAAAATTATTTTTGTTATCTTAATTAAATAAATTTTGCTTTATTTTTAATTCTCATTAATAAAAAATAAAAATAAACAAATCAAAATCAAAAAATAAAAATAAAAATAAAAATCGGCGACGAAAAAATCGTCGCCGAAAATTTCAGTGTGGGCTTGGCCGTGGGCCATTTTGCCCACAGGAATTTCCTGCTGGTGAAATGGCCCGTAGGCCTATTCCCCGCCCCCTACCATAGCCAACTGCGGCAGATTTTTTTTGCCAGCGTAATTTTTCCTACGGCAAATTTTTTTGCCAGCGCAATTTTTCCGCAGCAGTTTTTTTTTCTCCAGCGAAATTTTCCAACATAAATTTTTCGAAACCTAATACAATTAGGTTTTGGTTTCCTTTTCTTATTAAATATTGTATGCTATGAGTAACTAGGAAAAAAACCATAAAAAACTTCTACAAATAACAACACAAAAAGGGAGGAAAAGGAATCAGAGAAATTAGGAAGAAAATTGAAAGAATTGGAAACCGAATCTATAAAGGAAAGCAGTGGAACCAAGCTGATTTTTTGAGAGAGCAGAAAAAAAATTCAAGCAATACATCAAAGGCATCAACTACCTTTGTTTTTGTTGATCCAAGAAGCAATTTTTTGGGTGTAACTCACGAACCAAGGTTTGAGCTCTTAAATTATTTTTTTTGTTTTATCACAGTAGCTTAATCCATTTAATTGTGGCTTTCAAAATAAAAAATCCTAGCACTTTAATTTAACTTTTCTAAGGTTAAAAACACTAATTCGTTGCTTTATTTTCTAAAAGACATAAAATTTTTATTTTTACTTCTTCAAAACTCCAAAACCCTAATTTACTTTCCAAATTATCAAAATCTTCAAATTATGTTCTGTTACTTTTCAAAAGCCTTAAAAACTATTTTGTTTGCTTTTAAAAACTTTAAATCATTTGTTATTTTCATAAATCTCCATAAAAGCATCAAATTGATTTTCAAACCCCAAAAACTTCATGCATCCACCGAAACCTTAATTTTAAAACACTAAACCCTAACTCAACTCCAAACCTAAAATAGTAAAACCCTAACCCATTTAAAGCCTTAAACCCTAATTTTTTATAAACCCTAATCCTTTAAAACCTTAAAAATCATATAAACACAAATATTTTAATTTCACTCAATAAACTTGAAATCACAAATTAAAAGTATTTTAAGGTGTCCAAAACCCTAGTTTCATGATTTCACCCTTCAAACATTAATTTGTTTAATCAAAGAACTTTATCAACCTTTTTAAATATAAAACCTTAATCTATTTTTATTCCTTAAAAAAAAGTCACAGCCTAATTCTATAAATTTCAAAGCCCTAAACACATGAAATAAGGATCTTAAATGGAAACAGTAGCTATAATTTGGATTTTAATTTGCCTTATTCAATTCCATATTTGATTATGCTTTGATTTATTTTATGTGCTTTAATTTATTTAAGTTCAATGCTTGGTTTTATTTTATTTATCATGAATGGATGTTTACTTTCTATTGATATTTAATGCCTTTGATGAATGATTTATTTATTATGAATGGTTATTTACTTTTATCAATTTATTTAGATTTCCAAATGTTGTAAGAGGTATGTTTCCACTTGGTGGGTACCTCATTAGTTAAATATCGTGTAATTTTATTTGTTTTTCTATTTTAGAACCAATGTAAGGGACATGTTTCTACCTTTCGGTGGGTGTCCTATTTAGGCATGAGATGTAAGGACATGTTTCCATCTTCGGATGGGTGTCCATTTATTTGTTTTGCTTAAACCTTGCTTTGATTTTAATATATTGATGCTTTCTTTTAATTATTGTGTGTAATATGGATAATAATGTTGTATTTAAGAATTTTATAATATTAAGATCTGTAAAGGAGGCCGATTCTAATGAACCAGGTGTCTTGGGGTGCTGGGCCATTTCTCACCTTCCCCACATGTACCCAACTTTTCAAACCCATTAAGGGGTTGGAGATTCCTTAGGAATCGAGTCATCCACCCCTTTCTTTTTTCCTGGCCCGTCCGGGTGGCGACTCCATTTTCTCCAGACTTAGGTCCGTGTTCTCTAAGGCCCCAAGCCTAAACAGCGCCGAAGTCGCAAGAACCATTCCACCGGGAGTGGGGGCGAAAATCCCCGCTCACAGTGGCGACTCCACTGGGGATAAGAGAAGTTGATTCTGTTGGTCTTTATATTATTCTATTCTTTCTTATAATGATATTATCCATTGCATCATCTTAGATTGTATCATGTGCGTGAGTTAGGACGCCCGTGTTACCCGTGTTGTGTTATATGAGGGATACCATACTTTCACTCAAGGTATGGAGATCGAGCACGGCATAACCACTCATAGCCTCGTACCATTTGGTATATACTTGCTATGGGAACCTAAGCCTTTTTAACCCAAAGACTAAAGCTCATGTAATTGGCCTAGGTACTTTCCTTAGGTTTTACCCCAAATGCATGTTGTTTGACTATGGTTAGTTTATCTTAGTCTAAATCATGGCTTATTTGGTTTGTTCTTTTTCTAATATGACCTAAGTATATTGTAAGCTCAAAGTCCAAAAGACCAAAGCTTTTTTCAAAGTTTTTCAAGATGGTCGTTGGACATAAGACTTTTCTAAAAACAAATAAAAAATTCTTTGGCCCATGGCCCAAATACTAAGCCCAAAATCCATTTTTCTAAAATCTTTTACAATGGGCTTATAAACAAAACTATTTTTTACAAAGAGCTTGCAAAAATATTTAGGTCAATTATGAAATACCAAAAATCAATTGTGGGCCTAGTTTACACTAAGAATAAATTAACCATGGGCTTTTTTTTTTTGGCATGAATCATTAGTTACCTTTTTCAAGTGAGAAATCTATTTATGATAAACCTCTTAATTTAGTTTTAATCCAATATAGCATAAAAGCTACTTTAGTTTGTTGGATGGATTAAAACCTAATTAATGGGAATTATCATGGATGGATTTCCATTTTTGAAAATATAACTATTGGTTGAAACGTCTGAGGGAATTATTCGAAAACAAGATGCCCCATGTTGGTATTTTGTTAACCATATACCTAGGAAAAGAGACTCGCCATTCGTGTGTGGATGATATAAGGTTGGAAGGAATGTCCTATTTGTCCTTGTTTGTTGATTGTTCGTGCATACATGCATACATTCACATCTCATATCATTGATCCTTTCTGGCTCACAGCCCTGGATTACGATAGTTCTAAAGCTTACAACAATTCGACCTATGCCGGAGATGAAGTATCTAGCAACGACTCAATCACTTGCTCACCAAAAAAATAGAGCCCGAACAAATTCAGAGGATGGTGGATGAGGCCCTCAACACCAAAATGGAAGAAATAAAAGAGGCCCTAGCTGAGACCATGAAGAACCAATTGACTGTAATCTTAGAGAATCATGCCGAGGCATTTGCTAGCACTAAGAAGCCAAGGGACACAGGGAAGACTAAAGTTGGTGATGTGGTTTTTGATGATGAAAAAGTGATCATTGATGATGATGATGATTGGGCTCAATACTACCAAGATGTTCAAGAGAAGAAGAAAGAACCGAAGGTTGTTGAGAAGCCAACTATTGAAAAGACCGACACATCCGATGTTGAAAAGATGATTGCTGATTTAGAAAAGAAATTTGAGAAGAAGTTGAAAACCGAAGAGAAGTCCGAGATCGACAAACTATTTGAACAAGATGAGGAAGTCCCATACAAGTTCAAGATGCCATCTTTTGCAAAGTACAATGGCACCGAAAATCCTCATCTCCATGTGAAGCAGTATATCACTGCCATGCAGTCTGCCCGAGCTACTAAGGATCAAACCCTAAGGTACTTTATGATCTCATTGGACCCTGTTGTCCAAAATTGTTTTAATACATTAGATGATGGAACACAAAAGAGTTGGGATCTACTTTACAAAGTCTTCATCCAACAATATGGATATAATGTGGAGTTAGAAGTTAGCTTAATGGAAGTGGAGTCCATTAGGTAAAGGCCAAATGAGAATTTTGTGGACTATGTGAAAAGGTGGAGAAACAAGGCTGCTTTACTCAAGAAGAGGCCCGATGAATCCGATCAAATAAGGATGATTGTAAGAGGGGTGTTGCCAAATCTTCATGAGAGGATGTCTCACACACTCATCCGTGATTTCAAAGACCTTCTCCAAGCTGGTTTGCAAATTGAAGAGTGGGAAAGGGAGAAGAGCCGTTTTGCAATAAAAAGGAACGAGAAAGTGAGCTATCAATCTGGTAGCCAAAGCATGCAAAAGGCCATTAGTGTTAATGCTACTAACCAAGGAACAAGGAGACAATTTTCAGAATTAGGAAAACCAGTGTCTTGGGTTCTCAATAAGCTTCAAAGAAAGGGATTGTTACAACCCTTAAATCCTCATCCTTTGCCTAACCCTTAAATCCAGTGGCTTGGCCGTGCCTCCTAGCCGTGTCAAGTTCTGCCCAAAATCTCCTTGAGGTGACACGACCAAGCTTGATTTGGCTTGGCCATGTCTTGCTTGATTAATGCTCTTCTTTCTTTGTTTTGATCTTCCAAGGAAGTTTTTTGCACTTTAACCTAAAAAAACAATTAAAACAAACTTTAAACAAGAATCAAATGAAACATTAACTAAAAACACCTAAACATCATACTAAAAACTAGTACAAAAATTATCTAAACACTGGGATAAATTAAAAACTACCAAATTGCATGAAATCACTAAATAAACAGATTAAAAACTACCAAAATGCATGAATAAAACAATAATTATCATAATAAATAAATAGCAATTTGAGGACAAAAACTAATAAAACAGCTACCCCACACTTAATCCTTTGCTTGTCCCCAAGCAAAGTTAGAATCAAAACAAATGAAACAAAATAAATATTGCCAAGTTCAAGAGTTATAAGGATGCTTTAAGACTCCCATCTTATTAAATCCACAATCATAATCGAATCAAGAATAATCAGTACTCAAGCAATTTAATGGTCGATCCATGCATACCAAAAATTGTCACTCCCTCGCAAAACCTCTTAACTGTTTAATTAGGTAGTGTTTAAGCTCTTGACATTCAATGAAAGATTAGCACTATAGGCTTGCTTATCAATAAAATCTCCACCACCTAATTGCAAACAAGCATCAATCATAAGGTCTTTTATTTGGTTGTAACGGGGCTAAGGGAAAGGTATGACATTTGGGAGAGTGAGTTTATTCTTTTAGGTCAAGAGTACTTCAAGAATGAAGTAAGCAATGTAGCATGATCGACAATCCCAAAATTCCTCTCAATCATTTAGCACTAAGCATTTAAGTGCTTTTAAGGAACTCCATTTGTTTAAATAGCAAAGATAATTCCCAAACTCATTACAACCCTTCCGACAAGAACAATAACTTCTATTATTTTGATTTTCATCATTCATTTTATTTTATTTTATTTTTCTTCTTCTTTTTTTAATAGGGTTTCCAACTAAAGAATTCAATAATTTGTAATTTAAAGCCCATTGAATTTAACCCCACACTTTATTCAACACAACACTCCATCATTAATGCTCTTGAAATGCTCTTGACCTAATGAACGGGTAATAGTTAAAATGACATGGTTCAAGCTAATGGTGTTGTGAAAAAGAAAGAAAAGAAAAAAAATGAAATAAGCTCAAAGTTGGCAAACTAAGGTCGGATGTAAGGTTGGTCTTTTTAAGCCAAAATGGGTTCCCCTAAATTGCCTTAATCATATTGATGCCTAATTGAAATTTTTTTGTAGCCTCAAAATGCATGTCAAAGTAAGTTCTAGCAATTCATCAATCAAAGATGTCCACACACAAAAAGAATGATAAGTTGACGGCTCAATTCCTCACTAGTTTAATGGAAATGCAAAGAAAAACCATCAAAATTGACAATAAGTACCAATTCTAATCAATTCTCAAATTCATGCATCAAAAATTCAAAGGTCATCAATCAATAATTTATAACAATTGAACTTTTCAATATCTATCAAAACAAAATATAGAACAAAGCACAAAACTTAACAAAACATCTATAACAAAACGCTTAAGAAAAATAGACAATTTACATTTATGAACCAAAGACTTACCACACACCCCACACTCTAAGTTTTACATTGTCCTCAATGGAAACAAGGATAATAAAGAAAAAGAGTTAAGGCACAACCTATTTTCCATCGTTCCATTGTGAGGCAAACGCTACCTTTTCATCCACAAACATCAATTGTTCAAGAACAAAATACAATATATAAAAAATAACCAAAATATAAAGTGTTAACATTAAAAACAATAACAAAAAATAACAACAAAAATATGCGATAACTAAAAATAAGAAAGTAAGAAATTTTCTCAAAAGGTTGGAGCCAATTTGATCTATGGTGATGGAGGATGTGATGATGATGCAACTGAAGGATGGAGGCTCAGAATCTTAGCAAGGTTGCTATTGATTTGGTCCAACTATTGTTGGACTGCAGCATGGTTACAGTCAACCTTGCTTTCCAGTGCTTCTATCCTATTAATGATCTCCCAATTGTCTGGGACCAGAGCATCTTTATCCAAATTAAGAGAATCCAAGTCAGACTCCTCATGGACTCATGTTCTCTTTTTCGGCCCCCCGGTGCATCTGGCTCAACTAAAGCCATCACATAGACCCCTCCTCTTTTTATAACCATATGCATCTTCTCAAGTTTGGCCAGGTCTAACGAATCATTACCTGAGATTCTAGTCATATGGCAGTTGCTCGGGTCAAAACCATTACGAAGGGTTGTCGCTAAAGTGGTAACCAATCCTCCAATACAAATGGCACCCTTCTTTTTATTCGCCACATTGTCAAAAACATCGGCCAACCAATAGCGGACACTAACGGGTATGGAATTACTAGCATAGTCTAAGAAAAAGAATTTTCTTATTTCCACAACACCTGTGCTTTCCTTCCATGCAAAGAACCCACAAGACATAAAGCGATGTAAATATCTTAGAGCGGGATTACTCAATTTTGTTGCCTTGGCCGATTTGGCCACAAATGTTCCCGAGCCCAGTGCTCCCCATGCAAATTGTTGTTTAAAAGCCTTAGGTATAGATTTTTCCCCTTGTTGATGGAAACCAAAGATAGCATTCAATTGCTCAATACTAACAACACATGGTTTCCCAAGCAATTTAAAATTTAACCTAGTGCAAATTTTCTGTTCATCTCTTTCAACCTTAAGAGAGGTTAAAAATTCCATGGTAAGCTCTTGAAATTGCAAAGGTTTAAAGGAAACTAATTTCTCCCATCCAAGTTTTTGAACATAGCCATAAAAATTATCCTTAATATGAAGAGCATTAAGGGATTCTTCGCTTACATACCTCGTTGGAAAGAAACCCCTAGCTAGAAGAGTCGCTCTCTTTGAAGATGATGAAGATGAAGATGGAGCTGAAGTTGGAGGTTGCCTCATCTTGTGGTGGGACACCATCTTTGTTCTAGTCATATTGATACTTTTGGTGAAAATTGAAGCTTTAACAGATTTAATTGGTTTTTGATAAGAAAAGAAGAAGATTGAATGGGTTTAATTTGGTTTTGGTTAAGAAAAATGGAGAATTTAGTGGGATTTTGGAGCTTTTAGAAAATGATCATGGAGGTTTTAGAGAGAGGGAGCTGAAAGAGAGAGAAAGGAAAAGGGAAGTTAGGGATTTAAAATGAAAGAAAAGGGGCTGAAATCGTGTTTTTAGGCTTGAAAATAAAGGTAACACGGCCAAGCTTGGTTTAGCTTGGCCGTGTCTGAAACTTTTGGAGGGACATGGCCAGTGGATGGTATGGGGTCACCACTTTGTGTTTCACAGCCGACTTGTGCATTAACTTCTCAAAAAGTTTGTTACAGAAATGACTTCCCCCCATCACTGACTATCACTCTTAGAGTGTCAAATCTACTAAGAATGCATTCCTTCAAAAATTTAACAACCACATTAGCATCATTAGTTCGGGTGGGGATTGCCTCCATCCATTTTGAAACATAATCAACAGCAACCAATATGTATTCATAACCAAAGGATTTGGGAAAAGGACCCATGAAGTCTATTCCCCAAACATCAAACAGTTCAACTACAATATAAGATTGAAGGGGCATTTCATTCCTCCTACCAATATTACCTACTCTTTGACAAAATGCTTACAATATTCTTGAGCATCTTTGAATAGGATAGGCCAATAATATTCACTTTGAAGCACTTTTTCGGCAGTCTTTCTCCCTCCAAAATGACCACCGCAGTGAAGGTCATGACAAAATTGAAGAACACTTAGTTGTTTTTCCTCAGATACACACCTGCGAACTATCTCATCTTTGCATATCAAGAATAGGTAAGGTTCATCCCAGAAATAGAATTTACTCATGTGCAAAAACCTTTTCTTTTCCTGAAATGACATGTCATAACGCAAAATACCACAAGCAGAACGCAAAATACCATAACCATGGTGAATTCATTACCGCAAATAACTGTTCATCAAAAAATGCTTCTAGATTTCTATGAACACTATCAGATGTAAGATTTTCATCAAAGAAAGGTAACCTCGATAAATGATCAGCTACAACATTTTCACTTCCCTTAGTATCCTTGATTTGAAAATCAAATTCTTGCAATAATAGCACCCATCTAATTAAACGAGGTTTAGCATGTTGTTTGGTTAACAGATATTTTAAAGCTGCGTAATCTGAATGCACAATAATTTTAGACCCAATCAAATAAGCTCTAAACTTATCTAAGGCAAAAATAACAGCTGGCATTTCTTTTTCACTTGTTGTGTAATTAGCTTGTGTGCTATTTAGGGTTAAGCTAGCATAATAAATCACTCTAAAAAATTTCTCAACCCTTTGCCCAAGGACAGTGTGAGCGGGGATTTTCGCCCCCACTCGCGGTGGAATGGTTCTTGCGACTTCGGCACTGTTTAGGCCCGGGGCCTTAGAAAACAAGGACCTAAGTCCAGAGAAAATGGAGTCGCCACCCGGACGAGCCGGGAAAAAGAAAGGGGTGGATGACTCGATTCCTAAGGAATCCCCAACCCCCTAATGGGTTCGAAAAGTTGGGTACGTGTGGGGAAGGTGAGAAATGGCCCAGCACCCCCACAACGCCCGGTTCATTGGAACCGGCCTCCTTTACAGGTCTTAATATTATAAAATTCTTAAATATAACAATATTATCCATACTACACACAATAAAAAGAAAGCATCATTATATTAAAATCAAAGCAATGTCCAAACAAAACAAAACAAATAAATGGACACCCATCCAAGGATGGAAACATGTCCTTACATCACATTCCTATATAGGACACCCACCAAAAGGTAGAAACATGCCCTTTACATAAGTTCTAAGATAGAAAAGCAAATTAAATTACATGATGTTTAAATAATGAGGTACCCACCAAGTGGAAACATACCTCTTACAAATTTTGGAAATCTAAATTGATTGATAAAAGTAAATAATCATTCATCATAAATAAATCATTCATTAAAAGTATTTAAATATCAATAAAATAAACATCCATCCATGATAAATTAAATAAATCAAGTATTGAAATTAAATAGATTAAAGCATAATAGATAAATCAAGGTATAAGTAAATATGGAATTGAATAAAGTAAATAAAAGTTCAATTATAGCTACTGTGACTTTTTATGGAATTAAAATAGATTAGGGTTTTATGTTTTAAAAGGTTGGTAAGACTCTTTGATTAACCAAATTAAGGTTTGAATGGTGAAATCATGAAACTAGGGTTTTAGACACTTTGAAATACTTTTTAATTCATGATTTTAAATAGTGATTTAAGCTACTGTGTAATTTTTGAGCTTTTATGTTTTTATATTTTTTTAATGTTTTAAAAGGACTAGGGTTCATAAAAATTAGGGTTTAAAGTTTTAAAAGGGTTAGTGTTCATTATTTTAGGTTTAAAAGTTGAATTTTGGATTTAGGCTTTGAAATTAGGGTTCTCGGGTAATGAAGAAGTTTTAGGTTTTTAAAAATCAATTTGATATTTTATGAAGTTTTATGAATTTAAACAAATAAATTAAAGTTTTTATAAGTAGAAAAGATGCTTTTTAAGGCTTTTTGAATGAAATAGAACCTACTTTAAAATCTTAAAAAAAACAGAATTTGATTTTGGTTTTGTTGAAAAATATGTTCAATTAGAGTTTTAAGATTTTTAAGAAGAAAAAAATAACAATTTTAAGTCTTTTTAGAAAAGAAGGTCACGTTTTAGTGTTTTAATATTGGAAAAATCAAGTTAAAGTTCTAAAGTTTTTTTATTTAAAAAACCCTAATTCCATAATTTAGCTACTGTAAAACATAAATCAAAAAGAATTTAACATACCTTCTTTTGTTGATTCTTCCAAAAATAATTCTTCTTGGATGAACTAGCTCTAAAGACAAGCCTTTTTTGCCTTTGAATTGCTTAATTCGTGGTGCTCCTCCCTTAAAAATCAATTGAATTGATTTTTTACTTTTCCTTGATTTGGTTTCCAATCCCAAGTTCACTGTGTAAATTTTTTCCCTCCTTCAATTTGGTTCACTTGATCCTTTTTTATAATGGTTTTTAGGTTGTTTATTCCTAATTAATTAAGGTAAGTAATATTAATAAAAAAAAGAAATTAAAACCTAATTGGATTAGCTTTCAAAAAATTGCGTCGAAAAATTTTGCGCTGGCAAAAACTGTGGCAGCGGGCCCGTGGCAGGGGCCAGTGGGCGTGCCAGCCCGCAGGAGGCACGCCAGCCCGCAGGAAAATCCTGCAGGCTGTTATTTCGCCTGCAGGAAATTCCTGCAGGCGAAACGCCCGCGGGCCCTCGGGTGAGCTGCTGCTGGGCCGATGGGCCCGCGCGACCACTTTTCGCTGCTGATTTTTTTTTCCGACTCCGATTTTTATTTTATTTGTTAATTTTCATTTTTTATTAATAAAAATTAGATACTAAGGTAAAAATTATTTAATTAAAATTATTTTGGACCAATTAAACAACAAAAATCATTTTGGGCTAAATAAAACATATTAGATCGGATTGGTTCAAAAATTAAGAGTCTACAATTTGCCCCCTACTTGAATGATCTGAAACCTTAATGAAAGAGAATGAAAAGCAATAAGACTTAATTTTTTGAGATGGCGAATTGTTTTGGGTACTTGGACCCAAAATTGGGTACTTGGACCCGAGCTTGAATTGATTTTGGGTACTTGGACCCGAGCTTGAATTGATTTGGGTACTTGGACCCAGGATTGGGTACATTGACTCGGGATTGGGTACTTGGACCCGAGCTTGAATTGATTTGGGTACTTGGACCTGAGATTGGGTACTTGGACCCGAGCTTCGGTACTTGGACCCGAGCTTGAATTGATTTTGGGTACTTGGACCCGAGATTGGGTACTTGGGCTTGAGATTGGGTACTTGGACCCGAGATTGGGTACTTGGACCCGAGCTTGAATTGATTTTGGGTACTTGGACCCAGGATTGGGTACTTGAACCCGAGCTTGATTTGATTTGGGTACTTGGACCCGAGATTGATTTGATTTGGGTACTTGGACCCCAGAATGGGTGCTTGGACCCGAGATTGGATTCTTAGACCCGAGCTTGAGTAGATTTGGATACTTGGACCCGAGATTAATTTGAATTTGGGTACTTGGACCCGAGATTGGGTACTTGGACCAGAGCTTAGGTACTTGGATCTGGGATTGGGTACTTGGACCCGAGCTTGGGTACTTGGACCCGAGCTTGAATTGAATTTGACTAACCTTTTAGT
Organism: Garcia nutans; assembly: GCA_947685225.1. Classification (NCBI taxonomy): domain Eukaryota; kingdom Viridiplantae; phylum Streptophyta; class Magnoliopsida; order Malpighiales; family Euphorbiaceae; genus Garcia; species Garcia nutans. The sequence goes on from CANTUV010000059.1 coordinate 36,289,681, forward strand.
TGGGAAGTCTGACTGCTCTGGCTGTTTTATGCATTGTGATTCTTCACCATCAAATTGGATCTTCATCCTTTGAGATCGGGTCTTCACCCTCAAAAATGGATCTTCATCCTTTGACATCGGGTCTTTACCCTTGAAACATTGATCTTTATCCATTGGAGGTCGGGTCTTTACCCTGGCTTCAGCTCGATTGATCTTTCGTCTTTTGCATCTTCATTCTTTTGAGAGTTCTAATTGTTCTATTCTTTTATTCTTCCTTTTTGCAAAGATTTAGCTATTTTAATTGGACCTTATATCCTCTCCTTGCCCCCCTGTGTGGCAAAATATTTGTAAGTGAGTTTAAAGATATTTGGTATATAAACCCAAAAATTGAAAAGGAGAAACTTTGCCCCCTGTGTAGGCTCAAACCCATGATTTTTTATGCGGGCTCTGATTGATGTTTTTGCTGTCTAGTTCTTCGCACAAGCACGTATTTCTTCCCTTTGCAAGATTACTAGAGCTTTCTCATGCAATGGGCTTTCTATGCCCCCTTGATTTGATATCTTCTTTTGATTCTTTACTTCGCAGAGTGTTTGCTGTTCACTTTGATGAAGAATAGACAATACAAGTGTGATGTGATATGCTCATGTATGCATGATATGCATGAATAATACTTACAGTTGTTCCATCGACTCATAGACCGAGGTGATCAACAGAAGTGTTCTCATTGGTTCCATTTTGACGCTTGTTCAAGTCTTGCATTGAAATGATTGAAAGCTTTTGCATTTGTGGTTTTCATCTTCAAGATGTTGAAAACATGAGTGGTGGAGACCCTAAGCAGCAGAGTTAGGGATGCATCCATTTCCAATTATGTTTCAGCATGTCGGTTGATAGCTTCTTCATAACCTTGCCAATAATCATTTCAACAGACTTCCCTTAGCTCGAAGGCTTTGTATGACAAAACACTCTTTTTTCATTTCTTTTTTTTTTTTTGAATTTTGAATTTTGAAATCAAATGTTGGCTTTGCCAAATTGATGTCAATGTACCTCAGGACTTGATTTTTCCAAATTAACATATATATAACATGACAACCCTAATTACCGTACTAAACTCGGAAATCATTTCTATTTAAGCAAGAACTGTTGCACTTCAGATAGGCACATACACATTACTTGGCCAAGGTCTCATTTGAGTTTAAATATTGTCTATCTCATATGCATGTTTATTCAAACTATCTCCACTAATAGACTCTACCTACCAAGAGAGATCAATAGGTCTTTGATAAGCTTGAAATGGGGTCTATAAGGGACACATGTTTAAATGAAGGCCATTTTGAGATAGGAGCTGGAATGACACAATGGACAAACCCTCACACTATAAATTTCTTGTTTGAACTTTAGGCATTTGGGAGCAATCTTGCTAGACTCCAAATTCCTTCTATATCTTCTTGGCATTAATCTAGATCTTGATTAGGATAGTTTTTGCCCTTGCAAAAAGGTTTGGTTCCCAAATCTGTTTCTTTTCTTCTTTTCCCTTTTTTCCTCTTTATTTTTCTTACTCTTCCCTTTTCTTTCTTTTTCCTTACTCTTCCCTTTCTTTTATCATTTTGTCTTTCTTTCTTATAGGACTATCAAGTACATAACTTTCAAGAACTGGATGATCTTCCTCCTTTTTCTTTGATTTTGATTGAATCTTTGGTTGTGTTGGGACCAATTCAAGTCAATCCACAAATGGAAGCCTTTTGTTGTCTTAGGTAAAAGAGAACTCAGTTGGCTTTTTGAACCACCTTTTTAGATTTTATCTTTCTTCCTTTTATTTTTTTTTCTTTTGTTTTTCTTTTGTTTTCTCTTTTTTTTTTGGTCCTAGCTCAAACATAGTTGTCTTGTTTGTACCAACTTGGGCTTCCAATAATGGATGAGTGGAGTAACCTAAATCTTCCTTAACAGGGATAAATCATTTGTTACTCTAATGTTGATGTTGTCCTGATATATTGGAGACATTAAGGGAACTTCAACTACCCCTAAGGTTTTGAGAACATCAACTATCCTTATGGTCTTGAAAACATCAACTACCCTCATGGTCTTGAGGCTTCAACTATCTTCATGGTCTTGAAACTTCAACTATCTTCATGATCTTGATTAACCATTACTTTCTTTGATCTTCATGCCTATTCATCTTAGTGATCATAAGACTTGTCAAAAGTATCACAACAGCTCAAGGTAGGTTGTTGAGGTTATATGCTAATGAAAAGAAAGCTAAAATTTTATGAAGGCTCAAAGGGACAACTAGGGATTGATATTTAATAGGGTGGATACTAGTTGTTGGCTAACCAAACAATGCCTAGATCATCTCTCCCTTAAATAAGCAGAGTTCAATTTCGCCTCGAAAGTTTGTCAAAGCATGTACTAAGACCGACTAAGACCTAGACAAAGATAATTATGCAGGAGCCATCTCTAAGTAAGCATGCACAACTTAATGCTATAGAGTAATTCCCTCATATAGTAAAGTCATTCGAGTCATGATGCCTAGACACATTAATTTATAAACATCAAGCTAAATTCCTCATTGGTTGAGCACCAAAATGAACAAAGACCAACAAAAATTTATGATAAAAATAATTTATTCAAACAAATTTAAATTTGAAAAACACAATAGTTCTAAAATATTAAAGAAAGTAAGACTGAAAAAGCAACATTCAAGCTAAGGAAAGTTCATTGAGTTAGGCTTCTTTTCCTTTCACATCTTCAATATCCCCATCTTGAAAGGATGATAAAACAAAATCTTCTTCCAATCCTTTTCCCACCATGAAGGTTGCCGGTGGAGGTACTCTATTGAACCTTGGAAATGGATTATCTTTGGTGTTGGGCTTGTCTGGCTCGGGCAACTTGCCATTATCAATTAAATTTTGGATCTCATGCCTCAACTTCAAGCAATTTTCCATTTCGTGTCCAGGCCTTTGATGGAATTGGCAAAATGCATTAGTATCAAAGTTAGGTGGAAGAGGATTAAGCAAAGGACGAGGAGTCAAGGGTTGTAACAATCCCTTCTTTTGTAACTTATTGAGAACCCGAGACAGTGGCTTCCCCAGATCTGAAAACTGCCTCATTCCTCTTTCATTAGCGGCATTAACATCAACTTCTTTTTGTGTGCTTTGATTGCCTGACTGGTAGTTCCCTTTCTCATTCCTTTTTATTGAAAAGCAGTTCTTCTCCCTTTCCCATTCTTCAATTTGTAGACCAGCTTGGAGAAGATCTTTGAAAACACGTATGAGTGTATGAGACATCCTCTCACGAAGATTAGGCAACACCCCTCTCACAATCATCCTTATTTGATCGGATTCATCGGGCCTCTTCTTGAGTAAAGCGGCCTTGTTTCTCCATCTCTTGGCATAATCTACAAAATTTTCATTTGGTCGTTGCCTAATGGACTCAACTTCCATTAAGGTAACTTCCATTTCAACATTGTATCCATATTGTTGGATGAAGGCTTTGTAAAGTAGATCCCAACTCTTTTGTGTTCCATCATCCAAGGTATTGAACCAATTTTGGACAGCAGGATCCAATGAGAGCATGAAGTACCTTAGAGTTTGAGTCTTAGTAGCTCGGGCAGACTGCATGGCAGTGATATATTATTTCACATGGAGATGAGGATTTTCAGTGCCATTGTACTTTGCAAAGGAAGGCATCTTGAATTTATAAGGGACCTCTTCATCTTGTTCAAATAGTTTGTCAACCTCAGACTTCTCTTCGATTTTCAGCTTCTTCTCAAATTTCTTTTCTAAATCAGCAATCATCTTTTCAACATCGGATGTCTCGGTCTTTTCAATAGTTGCCTTCTCAACAACCTTTGGCTCCTTTTTATCTTGAAGATCTTGGTAGTATTGAGCCCAATCATCATCATCAATGATCACCTTCTCATCATCACAAGCCACTTCATTAACTTTCGTCTTCCCTTTGTCCTTTGGCTTCTTAGTGCTAGCAGAAGCCTCGACATGCACTACAAAAGTATTCGGCATTTGCGACAGATATCTGCGACGGACTTATTTTCGTCGCAAATTTGCTACGGATCTACAACGTATTTGCGACGGAAGGACAAGTTAGAGGAATTTTGAGAAATTGGTCGCAAATCGGTTGCAAATCCGTAGTAAATCTGCGACGAAAATCATTCCATCGCAAATAATCGTCGCAAAAGTTGGCGCGGATACTTGGCGGGAGAGAGACCCGCGTATATATTTTCATGAAAATTTTTTCCATCGCAGATTGGTTGTAGAAAACACTAAAAAAAGCAATTTGCAACAGAGATCTGCTACCGTCTATTGCCGTCGCAAATTTCACTACAAAAATATTCGGCATTTGCGACGGAAATTTGCAATGCATTTGCGACAGAATAACAAGTTGAATGAATTTTGAGAAAGCCATCGCAAATCGATTGCAAATCGGTAATAAATCTGCGACGGATTTTTGTTCTTCACAAAGTTTCGTCGCTAAAGTTGGCGGGGATTACTCCCACCGAGGATTTTTGCGAAAAATTTTTACCGTCTCAGATTGGTCGCAGATTCGTTGCAAATTTGCTACCCATTTGCTACGGATTTGCGACGGAAATAAGATTTGACTATATATATATGTATCCGTCACAAAGCGGTGGCAAATCTGTAGCAAATTTTCGACGGAAACAAATTTAAATATGCATAGAATAAATTAATTAGCATTTAGTGTCAAATAAAATTTAATTAGCATTTACTAATAAAGCAATATAATAAATTTCATTTATTTCGTTAAAATAAATATTCAATTAATAACCAATAATTATTTTGTTAATAACACAAAATATCTCATTAATAATTTAAGGGGCAAAAATAAAATAATGAATATTAATTCATTACATCCCAGTATTAGTATTATAAAATTATATTTTATTGTATATTAATTTATTATTTAAAATATACACATAAAAAATAATTTTTTAATTTAACTACATAATAAAGTAAAAATATAAATATATATAAAACTTAAAAGTATAATTTATGTTTGAATACTTTTCAAAAAAAAATTTATGTTTGAATAACTAAATATAAGAAATAGTTATATATATATATATAACACCAAAACCACGCCGTTTTAGATTTGTATAAAATCCAATTAATCTCTATTGTAAAAAAATCCCTTATTTCGCTCTCCATTCCTCTTTGCCTGCGCCGCTCAGTTCCTCTCATATCTCTCTCAAACCCTCACCATCGCCATCATCGATGCTGCCAAGCCGCTTACTCACCATCGATTTTTTCGTTAGCCGCTTGCTCGCCATTGCATGCTCACTATTACTTTGTTAGATTTGCTCACCAAATCGTCAAACGAGAAATGAATTCTTCAAATTCTAATTCCAACTCCGATACTTCTAGTTCTCGGCGACGAACTGGACCATCTCTGGTGGCTCTCTCAAAAATTCCATCACCTTCGAGTCGTCTCTGTCTCTAATCGCCGATGAAAAGTTTGATAATCTCAGTCAATCCTCCGCTGATGTTTCAACATCCAAATCACCTATTATAATGTACCCTTCCTCGCCTGATTATTCTACGCCACGAGAAATCACAAGTAAGTTTTTAACAATTCTTTTTTTTTTGTAATTTCTTGTAAATTTTATTTGTTTTGTTGTTTAGATTATCTAAGTTTCTTAATAAGTGATTTGAAAAATGAATTTAAGTTATTATATGTGAATTGAATTTGGTTACTGAGAGAAAGAAAGGGAAAATTTTTATTATTTTTAAAATTTTATATAATATGAAAGAGTACATTTGCTTAGGAGGAGAGTTCAGTAATTTGTATAGATTTTTATCCCAAAGTTCTGTGTTATCGTTTATCATGGCTGAAATTGTATCCTTAGAATGTATGCAATCAATTCCTACCAATTTAAATGCTCAATTTTCTTTTCTTAGCATTAAGAGAGAAATTATTTACTGATAAATGTATTCCTTTTCTCGGTTAGATGGTTAATCTTTTACTTTACCTCCAATAAATTTTTGGCTTCTGCTATCTTGAATTTGTAAGTTTACCCTTGATTCTCACTTTCTGTGTCAAATCAAACCAAAGAACCATAATTTATTGGAATTCACCTGAAGTATGATATGATAACAACATCCTTCTTTCTGTTGAAAGTCTATATATTATCTATAGTGGCACTGTACCTGAAAGCAATGAAAGATTTTAATTAACACATATTCAACTAGTGTTGTGGCTTCTATGTCTTCTATGTTCCTTTGGCTTGCTTCCATTTAAGTGTGATCTAACTTTCACAAAATTGCTTCCTTCACTGGAATTATACAGGCAAACCCTCCCCAGCTGCACTCAAATTTATTGTATATACAACGGTACAGATGTCAGTCCCAGTTAGTTACAGAAGAAGCCTACTTTTTCACTAATATGCTCTCTGCAGAGTCTTTCATCTCAAACATTGATGCAAATTCTCTCTCATTGGAGGAAAATGAATTTGAATAGAACATGGAATTTGTTCGAGCAATTCTATCTGGGCTTTCAGCTGATGCAGATAGCTCAGCTGAACAAAGTGATCAAAATTCAGGAAATAATGTGGAAAACAAATATCAAGCTTTGAATTTTAAAAAGAAAAGAGACCTCTTGAATCGGCCCATATCTTCTGAAGCAAGATCTAGCAGTAGGGACGTACAATATATGAAAGATGAGTCATCTATGGCAACGGTTCCATCCCTCTCAGATATAGAGAATAGAGGAGCAACTATGCTTTTGAAGGAGGATTTGGCCAGTTTGCTGAGACTATCCGAGCATATTGAGTAATATTTCTCGACTCAGAAAAGCAGCTAATTAAACTTTCTCAAGACTTGATTACCAAGTAAGTCAGGAGGTTCATTGGAGTTTGCAAATTGGTTTGCTATATATGGTTTTTTATTTACCTTGATGACAATTGGTTCTTCAGCAAAAAATTTGCATGACAGCAGTTTGCTCATATAACTAATTGGCATTTGTTGCTTTAGGCACTTTGAAATCACTGAGCAATACATAAAGGAACCAGTTTCTGTTGCAAAGTTTTTGGGTATTCTTAGTAAGTACTATACATCTTCTAACACATAATCTCTTGGTGCTTATAAATTTTGCATGGCATTTTTTTATCCAGTTTTCATTCCTCGATTCTCACCCTACTCAAGCTTTCATCCGTCAAGGAGTCACTTCACTTGGAGCATGCATTTGGGGTATTTGATGCCACCTTCTTTTGCAGGTTTAAACTCAACTTTCATTTTGTTATGCTGCTAACATATGTTTTAATGTTCTTCTAGAATTGTGTCCTTCAGTATAATGTTGCTCCACTTTGCTTGTGATTTCTTTTCTAAGCACTTTTCTGAGTGTCCCAAGTCTTCTTCTTAGTTCACATTTGTACTTCTAGCATGTGGACCCAGGAGTATTATTTTTCAGTTGGGAATCTCCGTTCTGTTAGTGCTCTGCTAATATAAGAAGCTTCTTTAGCATTACTTTTACACATTGCCTCGTGCTTCTTGGTTTGGTTTGGCCATTCTTGCAAGTGGAAGTTTTCTTTTTTTTTTTACCTGATCTGTAAAACAAAGTGTCCTCGCCAAAAGCATGGCAGGGAAAAAAATTCTTATCTTGCCAAGATCTGCATTAATAAGTCATCTTCATAGGCAATGCTGTTATGGTGTCAAAAGTATGTCCTTTTAGAATAGGCCCTAGAAGACCAGTGAATGCCCAAAATAGTATTAAACTTACATTTCATCTGCAGGCTACTGTAATGAAAATAAGCTTTATCATTTCTCCCAACTTTTCTAACAATAACTTGATTTTTAGTTTAATGAATGTTGGTTGCTGGTTCTCTCTCATTTGGAAGCTTCTTATCTAATTTGTTGAAATATCTTGTCAAATGCAGGAATTATATGGAGAGATGTACACTTAATGGATGAAGTGCTGCTTGAGGCTTTTCTTCCTGATTATTCTTTGGAGGTTGTCCTTTTGATTTTTATTGTCATACTTGATAACAATCTGCATGAGCATTTCATCTCTCTTTCATCTGAAGTGAGAAAATTTATTGATACATTCAAGAATGAAACTTGGTGTACTAATTAATCCTGCTTGGTTTTAGGCTGCCCGGGTTGTTGTCAAGCAGTATATTGCAAACACATTTTCTCACCTGCTGCACAATATCTCAGGTTATTGTTACATTTTAAATGAAGTTTTATTTCTCTAGTTGCATATCATTGACAAAGAAGGTAGGTTCAGTGGGTGTTATATTACAATTGTTAGTTGTTTAGAAAGGGATAATAGCACAACAAAGAATCTTCTAGTGGCATTAAACTCTTGTTTTTTGTGAATGTGCAATGAGATTCATTCATTACTATAATCTGAATGCATCAGAATCTCCATCTATCAGGAGAAATTACGGGCATTGACAGCTTGAAGGAACATCCAAATGTGCACAAAGATCAATCACAGAAACTATAATTTGTCTCTCTAATAGATCCAAGCTCTAAACACACTTCAATGGTTGAGAAAACACTGGACTTATCCTCTCTGTGGAATCTCATCTTCACTTTGGGGTCATAAGACCATAACTGTAGGGATTTTCGGCCAACATCTTGATATTGTGTTTTGCTTTGATTATTGCTGTCTTTTGCTCTGAGTTGTTCTAATTTCAGCTACGAGAGGAGAACAAAATGGATTTCACTCCAGTCAATACCTTGGGTGACCAAATGGACGAGAAGAGGTAATGATTTCCTATATCTGCAAAAAAAATGTAAATTGTGCCCATTAATGCTTTTTTGATGATTGTACACTTCGACTCTGAATCTTTGATTGTTGTGGTTGCTGTTGAGAAATCAGATTCCCATTGAATGGTTAATTTAATTACAATATTCAAAAGTCCACAGATGATTGAAGAAATAGCATCTGATCTGATCTGATCTGATCCAACAATATTGCTCGAGAATCAACTACCATTTTGTATTAATTTTATTTGTAAAATACTTTTTCTCTTTAATAAGATAATGGGTGTAGTAATTTGATTTTTACTTAAGAAAATTAGATCAACTACCAATTTGTAGTAGGGATAAATACTGAAATGGAAAAGTGATAAATGTATCCTTATGCTTGTCATTGGTTAAACTTGAAGAAAAGGTAAGAAACATTTTTTAATCTATAAGAACATTTCTGTAATGTATGCTGATTGCTTATTATTTTTAATGAATTATTAATGTAAAAGAGGCAGATAAGTCATTGAGGAGCAAAAGCTGCACCAAGTTAATTTTAGTTAATTTATGTAAATTAGCTCAACTTCCTTATTCTTTTTATAAAAAATCATCATTTAAATAATCAAATATTGTTAGAATACCTGTTGATTATCACTAATTATTATCTTTTTAAGACTTTTAGTTGTTGCATTGAGCTATACGAGTAGCAATTAGTTCGTATGTGATGAGAAGCATAAGCAAAATTATTGATATGTTCTAATAAAATAAAATTTCTATTTCTTCTGGTTGCAGGCAACGGCGCCAGCGGTTCAGACAATAGTTGATGTGAATGAATTAGCAAAGTCAATGCAAAGAGAGCTGGAAAACCTGCACCCGATGACAAACAGCTTGTGTATATACAAAATTCCTAAGCAGCTACACGAGTTGAATGAAAAAGCCTACACACCACGGTTAGTATTACTTTGTTAACGTGTATCATATTATTCTTTTCATTTACTCTTTTTAATATTATTTGCAGGTTAATAATGATGATGCAAGTCATGATTCAATGGAAAATGATAATTGAAGATCTATATTGTTATTTTCAAGATAGATTATTTATAGTAGTGTTCTTAACACTTGTATAGTTAAATTGTAAAATATTTTATTCTATTGAAGATTAATAAAAGAATTATTTTTATCAATGTAATTAGTGTTTTTTTAGATTATGTTTAAATGTTCCAAATGTATTTATAAAGTTCTCATAAAATTAATTGATAATACAAATAGTTCCAATAAAAATCAATATTAAATTACTACGGATTTGCTACGAATCTGCGACGGATATTTGAAATCTATTACGGAATCTGCGACAGATACTGCAACGACAATCTGCGACGGAATCTGTAACGAATTTGCAACAAAAATCTGTGACGAAATCTGCGACAGAAATCTGCGACAGAATCTGCGACGGCTTCCCTTTACCCTCGAAAATTTAAGCGCGAGATTTGCAACCGCCGAGTGGTTGCAATTCCGTCGCAATCTGCGATAGCCTGTCACAAAATTGAAATTTGCGACACCTTTTTTATTAACAGATCGTATCAGTCGCAGATTGGTCGCAGATCGATCGCAAGACTTGATTTGCGACGGATTATGTCCGTTGCAGATAGCGTGTTTTTTTGTAGTGATGATTCTCTAAGATTGCAGTCAATTAGTTCCTCATGGTCTCAACTAGGGCCTCTTTTATTTCTTCCATCATGATATTGAGGGCCTTATCCACCATCCTTTGAATTTGTTCGGGCTCAATTGTTTTTGGTGAGCAAGTGATTGAGTTGTTGCTAGATATCTCATCTCTGGCGTAGGTCGGATTGTAAACTTTTGAACTATCGTAATCCAGGGATGTGAGCCAAAGAGGATCAATGAGATGAGATGCAAATGTATGCATGTATGCACCAACAACAAATAAGGATAAATAGGACGTTCCTTCCAAACTTATAACATCCACACACGAGTGGCGAGTCTCTTTTCCTAGGTATATGGTTAACAAAATACCAACATGGGGTACCTTGCTTTCGAATAATTCTCCCGGACGTTTCAACCAATAGTTATATCCTTGAAAATAGAAATCAATCCATGATAATTCCCATTAATTAGGTTTTAATCCATTCAACCAACTAAAGTAGCTTTTATGCTATATTGGATTAAAACGAAATTAAGAGGCTTATTATAAACAGATTTCTCACTTGAAAGAGGTAACTAGTGGTTCATGCCAAAAACAAGCCCATAGTTAATAAGTCCAGAACTTAGCTCGGGTCCTGAACCCAAATTTTTCTTAGGTCCAGAACCTAGAATTATCCTTGAGTCCAGAACTCAAACTAGATCCAGAACCAAAAACCTCCACCATCTCAAAAATTAAGTCTTGATGCTTTTCACTCTCTTTCACTAAAGTTTCAGATCATTCAAGCAGGGGGCAAACTGTAGACCCTTAATTTTTGACCCAGTCCGGTTTAGTCCAAAATAATTTTTGTGTTGTCTAATATATTTTAATTGGTCCAAAATAATTTTTGTTATCTTAATTAAATAATTTTTGCTTTATTATCTAATTTTTATTAATAAAAAAATAAAAATAAACAAATAAAAATCAAAAAATAAAAATAAAAATTGGCGACCGAAAAATCGGCTTGGCCGTGGGCCATTTCACCCGCAGGAAAATCCCCGCCCACTGTCGCATCCAACTACGGTAAATTTTTTTAGCTAGCGCAATTTTTTCTGCGGTAATTTTTTTTGCCAGCGCAATTTTTCCGCAGCAGTTTTTTTCTCCAGCGAAATTTTTCGACGCAAATTTTTTGAAACCTAATACAATTAGGTTTCGGTTTCCTTTTCTTATTAAATATGGTATGCCATGAGTAACTAGGAAAAACCAATAAATAACCTCTATAAATAACAACACAAAAGGGAGGAAAAGGGATGAGAAATTGGAGGACGAAATTGGAGATTTTGAAACCGAATCTGTTAAGGAAAGTAGTGGAACCAAGCTGATTTTTGGGGAGTCGAAAATCAATTCAGCAATTCATCAAAGGTATCAATGCCTTTGATTTGGTTGATCCAAGAAGCAATTTTGGTGCAACCTCACGAAGAAGGTTTGAATTCTAAATTCTTTTTGTTTTTTTGTTTACAGCAGCTTAATTCATCAAAGAAAAAAAAACCCCAGAACCTTTAATTTAGTTTTTCTAAAGTTAAAAATACTATTTCATTGCTTTGTTTTAAAAAAAAAACTTACAATTGCTACTTTTGTTTCATTAAAAGCTTAAAACCCTAATTTAACATGTTTCTTTTCAAAACCTTAAATTAAAATTCTGTTTCTTTTAAAAAGCCTTAAAAAACATCTTTTTTATTTATAAAAACTTTAATTCGTTTGGTTTACTTTCATAAAACCTCATAAAAGTATCAAATTGATTTTCAAATTCCAAAAGCTTCATGCATCACCGAGACCCTAATTTTAAAAATACTAAACCCAAATTCAACTTCCAAACCTAAAATACTAAACTTTAACCCCTTTAAAACCTTAAACCCTAACTTTTTCTAAACTTTAATCCTTTAAAACTTTAAAAACCATAAAACCACAAATATTTTAATATTACACAGTAAGCTTGAAATCATCATTTAAAACCACAAATCAAAAGTATTTTAAACTGTCCAAAACCCTAGTTTCATCATTTCACCATTCAAACCTTAATTTTTTTAATCAAAGTGTCTTATCAACCTTTTAAAACATAAAATCCTTAATATATTTTAATTCTTCAAAAAGTCACAGTAGCTTAAATTCAAAAATCCAAAACCCTAAACATATGAAATAAAGGATCCTAAATGGAAAACAATAGCTATAATTTGGATTTTTATTTACCTAATTTAATTCCATATTTGAGTATGTTTTGATTTATTTTATATGCATTAATTTATTTAAGTTCAATGCTTGGTTTATTTTATTTATCATGGATGGATGTTTATTTTCTATTGATATTTAATACCTTTGATGAATAATTTATTTATGATGAATGAGTATTTACTTTTATCAATTTATTTAGATTTCCAAATGTTGTAAGAGGTATGTTTCCACTTGGTGGGTACCTCATTAGTTAAATATCATGTAATTTAATTTGCTTTTCTATTTTAGAACCTATGTAAAGGATGTGTTTCTACCTTTCGGTGGGTGTCCTATTTAGGCATGTGATGTAAGGACATGTTTCCATCTTCGGATGGGTGTCCATTTATTTGTTTTGCTTGGACCTTACTTTGATTTTAATATATTGATGCTTTCTTTTAATTATTGTGTGTAATATGGATAATGTTGTTATATTTAAGAATTTTATAGTATTAAGACCTATAAAGGAGGCCGGTTCCAATTAACCGGGCGTTGTGGGGGTGCTGGGCCATTTCTCACCTTCCCCACTCGTACCCAACTTTTCGAAGCCATTAAGGGGTTGGGGATTCCTTAGGAATCGAGTCATCCACCCATTTCTTTTTCCCAGCCCGTCTGGGTGGAGACTCCATTTTCTCCGGACTTAGGTCCGTGTTCTCTAAGGCCCTGAGCCTAAACAGTGCCGAAGTCGCAAGAACCATTCCACAGAGAGTGGGGGCGAAAATCCCCGCTCACAGTACCCAAATCAAAATTCAGTCTCAGGTCCAAGTGTCCAATCTTGGGTCCAAGTACCCAAACTAAATTCAGTCTCGGGTCTAAGTACCCAAATCAAATTCAATGTTGGGTCCAAGTACCCAAATCCAATTTAGTCTTGGGTCCAAGTACCCAAATCAAATTCAGTCTCGGGTCCACCCAATCTCGGGTCTCAGTACCCAAATCCAATTCAATCTCGGGTTTAAGTACCCAATCTCGGATCCAAGTATCCAATCGTGGGTCTAAGTACTCAAATCGAATCCAAGTACCCATCCTTATCTAAAATCTGTTCAAAGTCATGTTGCTTTTCACTTTCTTCTACCAAGTCTCAAATTGTTCAAGCAGGGGCCAAACTGTAGACCCTTAATTTTTGACCCAGTCAAATTCGATATTCCAAAATAATTTTTGTGGTATTTTATTTATTTTAATAATATTTTAATTACTAATAATATTTAATAGTTATTTTTAATAAAAATAAAAAATATAAAAAATAATAAAATAATAAAAAATGAAAAAATAAAAAATTGGACGGATGGGCGAGCGACGCGTGCTGCCGCGCGATAGGGCAATTCGCCGGCAGAAAATTGAAGGCAACGGAGAAAACCCTAAGGACGCGGAGCAAAAGAGAGAAAAACCCTAGAGGATGACAATTATTGGAAGAAACTTGGGACTTTTATTTTTCGAGGAGAGTTGGGAACTTTTGGGGCTTTCTTCAAACCCTAGCAAGCAAGAAGAAATCCAAAACAGCAACGCATAACAGAAGGCAATGAATCTAAAATATCAAGTAGAAAAGCAATAAATAAGGCAGTGACTTAGCTCACTGTCTTTTTCTCAATTCAACCAACAAATACAAGGGCAGTGTAATCATTGTCTTTATCAAAGCTCATCCAGAATTTTGTTCAAACTATTTTGGTGTGTCTTTCTAGCTTTTTTCATTTAAATTTATATTGAGATAATTTATTATTGTTTCATCTATCAAACTTTCTTCATTTAAAGTTCATTCTTTTGACTTTTAATTTATATACAAATATACAGTGATCATAGTAGTTTATTTGTCAAAATATGATTTCATGCAGTAGCTTAATTATCAAAATCTCAATCACATATTTTTAAATAACTCAAAACAATAGTCTATTTTCTCAAACCCTAATCAATACAGTAAACCTTAATAGCCGTAAGCCATATTTCATATTTAAAAACCCTAGAAACCCTATTTTATGATGTTAGTCCCAAACCCTAATTAAATCAATTTTCCAAAATCTTCACAATAGCCTCTTCTATCAAAAATAAATATGATAGTGTTAATTTTCTTAGAAACTCTAACTCTAATTTAAAACTGTGAGCCCTAAACCCTAATATCTTAAAGATCCAAAACCATAAATTCATGATATTAGCCCTAAATCCTAATTTGATTAACCGAAAACCTTACTACTTTCTTAAAATTATAAAACCCTGATCAATTCCATTTTTCCAAAAACCATCAAATTAGCCTAAATAATAAACATAATAATTTCAAAATCCCAAAACCCTAAAAGTTAATTAAAGAACCCTAAATTGAGACATAAACCTAAATTTGTATCTTTATTTACTTTATTTAATTTTAGATTTGATTATGTAGTTTATTATATGTTTTGATGGTTGATTTATTTAATTTCAATGCTTGATTTATTTAATTTATCAGGGATGGATGATTTCTTTATTATTATTATTATTATTATTTGTTTATTTTGATATTAAAATTGTAAGAGGTATGTTTTCATTAGTGGGTACCTCATTAATTTTCATGTAATTTAAATTACTTTTATATTTTGGTATTAATGTAAAGGAAATGTTTTCACCTTTCGGTGGGTGTCCCATTTAGTTTTAGACATGTACGATGTAAGGACATGTTTTCATTCTCGGACGGGTGTCCATTAATTTGCTTTGTTTGGACATTGCTTTGATTTTAATATGATGATGCTTTATTTTAATTGTTGCATGTAGTATGGATAATATCATTATATTTAAGAATTTTATAATATTAAGACCTGTAAAGGAGGCCAGTTCCAATGAACCGGGCATTGTGGGGGTGCTGGGCCATTTCTCACCTTCCCCACACGTACCCAACTTTCTGAACCCATTAAGGGGTTGGGGATTCCTTAGGAATTGAGTCATCCACCCCTTTCTTTTTTCCTGGCCCTCTGGGCGGTTACTCCATTTTCTCCGAGCTTAGGCTCGTGATCGCTAAGGCCTTGAGACTAAATAGTGTCGAAGTCGCAAGAACCATTCCACCAGGAGTGGGGGCGAAAATCCCCCTCATAGAATGGTTTTGTGACTTTGGCACTGTTAGGCTCAAGGCCTTAAGAACACAGGCCTAAACCTAGAGATAATGGAGTCACCATGAGGACAAGTCGGGAAAAAGAAAGGGGTGGATGACTTGATTCCTAAGGAATTCCCAACCCCCTAATGGGTTCAAAAAGTTGGGTACGCATGGGGAAAGTGAGAATGACCCAACACCCCCACAACGCCTAGTTCATTGGAACCGACCTCCTTTCCAGATCTTAATGTTATAAAATTCTTAACTCATAATGATATTATCCATACTATATGCAATCATAAGAATAAATAATCACTTTATTAAAATATCAACGAGTTCAAACAAAATAAATGAATAGGCACCCATCCATGGATGGAAGCATGCCTTTACAATTGTCCAAATTCTAAAAGAAAACAAATAAAATAGGATACCCACCAATTGGTGAAAATTTATCCTTTACATTAATCCAAAACTTAAATAAATTAGAGTACATGAGATCTAACAAATAAGATACCCATATCATGGAAACATACCTCTTAGAATTTCTTGAAACTAAAAATAAATCAATGAACAAACATTCAAGCATTCATTATAAAATCAAATAAAAATAAATCATCCATCAATATGTATAACATTAAGGAATCATCCATTCAAGACATATAATAAGCATCCAAACTTAAGTAAATCAATAGATGTATAAATGTAAATTTTACACTTCAATTAGTGTTTCTTGAATAAAATTGGGGTTTTGAGGGTTAAGGTTTAAAAAATAAGATTTTAGGGTTTATATTTAGAAAATAGGGTTTAGATTTGAAAAACTAACAATTTATACATATTTTTAAAAATATTAAGCTACTGTATAAATTAACAAATATACTTTGGCTACTGGAAAAAATAAATCAAGAGTAAATTAGGATTTAGGGTTTGAGTAAATTAGGGTTTAGAATTTTTATAAAAATAGTATTAGGATTTAGGGTTTAGGTAAATTAGACATTGTAATTTTTATGAAAATAGTACTAGGATTTAAGGTTTATGAAAATAAGATTAGAGTTTTTGATATTGAAAAAATAAAGCTACTATGATTGTTTGAATATTGGACAAATACTGTGGATGGCTACTGGACGAAATAAATCAAAATACACAACCTATTGTGAATTATAAAGACAACCTTTACTTATGTGGATGATTCAAATAAACTGATATAAATCAAAAGTAATTGATATAACCTACTAGAATTAATTTAGATATAGATTAAACGTATTCAATATTTAAAACCATCAAAATATCTTATATTGAATTAATTTAGAGTGAATCATCATTAGTTGGCTCCACCACAATTGAACATTGATCAAACCTTTGCCTGCAACAATATCAAACTCTAGTTTAGCAAGAGCAAGACAGTATGTGACTGCCTGTGTATGGTTCTGTGTCTTTGATGCTTCTGTGTTTATCATCTTTTTTGCTTGCTAATGTTTATTCTGTTGCTGATACTTGCTCCCGTTGAAAAAGTCCCCCTTTTAAAGGTTTTAAAACCTGTATTTATATGAGAGTGTTAGGTTAAACATCGTGAAACATTCCCATTTTAAAAATGGATTCTTAATGCTTATCGAATTAATGATTTTTAAATTCAATAAAAACCACCACAATGTCATATTAAAACCGAGGCAAACCTAGACCTTATCAAATTAAATTGACCTTAATCCGACATGGAATCAAAGTCCATATCAAATTGGTAATCAAATTCAATATGGAGTACTCAAAAAATTTCCCCATATAGAAGTGGGAGAACCCCATTTTGATATGGGGCTTCCCAATTCAATATGGGACCTTAGTTAAGGTCCCATATCGAGTTAGGAAGGTCCCAATTCGATATGGGATATCCCATATTGAGTTGGGAGGCCTAACTTGACTTGGATACACCCCCGAATGCCCTAACATTGAATTAGACCCGATTGAACCTTCAAAACAAACCTCTTTAGGGTTTTAAAGGTTCAACCATTATACCATCTAATCAAAAGGTTTATGACTTAGGCAATGAACTAGACAGAGCAAAAATTAAGTGTCTACAATGCCCTCAATACTAATATGGAAGAACTGAAGGAGGTCCTGGTTGAGACTATGAAGAGCCAATTGGCTGCACTTTTAAGGAATACTGCTGAGGCATTTACTAGCACTATGAAGCAGAAGGACAAAGGAAATGGTAAGGTTGGCGAGGTAGCCTATGACAATGATAAAGTTTTTTTTTGATGGTGATGATGTTTAGGCTCAATACTTCCAAGATCCTCATGATAAGAAGAAAGGGAAAAGACTAAAACTTCAAATGTAGAGAAGATGATTTCTGATTTAGAAAAGAATATTAAAAAGAAGCTAAAAATTGAAGAGATTTTGGAGGTGGACAAGTTCTTTGAATAAGATGTGGAATTCCAATACAAATTCAAGATGCCTAAGTGTGAGCGTGGATTTTTACCCCCATACCCGGTGGAATGGTTCTTACGACTTCGGCACTATTTAGGCTTGGGGCCTTAGAGAACACGGGCTTAAGCCCGAAGAAAATGGAGTCGCCACCCGACGGGCTGGGGAAGAGAAAGGGGTGGATTACTCGATTCCTAAGGAATCCCCAACCCCCTAATGGGTTCGGAAAGTTGGGCACCCCCACAACGCCCGGGTCATTGGAACCGGCCTCCTTTGCAGGTCTTAATATTATAAAATTCTTAAGTATAACAATATTATCCATATTACATGCAATAATTGAAATAAAGCAACATTATATTAAAATCAAAGCAATGTCCAAACAAAGCAAATAAATGGACACCCATCCGAAGATGGAAACATGTCCTTACATCATTCATGTCTAAACTAAATAGGACACCCACCAAAAGGTAGAAACATGTCCTTTACATTGGTCCAAAATATAAAAGCAACTTATATTACATGATATTTAACTAATGAGGCACCCATAAAGTGGAAACATACCTCTTACAATTTTTATATTAAAACAAATAAATAATAACCATAACAGTAAAGAAAATAATCATCCATGGTAAATTTAAATAAATCAAGCATTGAAATCAAATAAATCAACCATAAAAGCATAAAACAAACTACATAATAAAATCTAAAATTAAATAAAGCAATAAAGATACAAATTTAGGTTTATGTCTCAATTTAGAATTCTTAAATTAACATTTAGGATTTTGGGATTGTAGAATTATTATTGTTATTATTATTTAGGCTACTGTAAATATTT
Organism: Garcia nutans; assembly: GCA_947685225.1. NCBI lineage: Eukaryota > Viridiplantae > Streptophyta > Magnoliopsida > Malpighiales > Euphorbiaceae > Garcia > Garcia nutans. Next base: position 36,308,571 of record CANTUV010000059.1, read on the forward strand.
TAGAAAATTTGAATGAATTAGGGTTTTATACATTTAAGAAGTAGTAAGGTTCTTTGGTTAATCAAATTAGGGCTTAGGGGTAACATTATGAAATTAGGGTTTTGGAGTCTTAAGATATTAGAGTTTATAATTCATGGTTACTGGATTGTGATTTTAGATATATTGTATTATGGATTTAGGGTTTAGAGTTATTAGTTTGGGTTTTTGTTGCGCTATCATAAACACTACTAAAGCTACACTCGCAAGTATACGAGGCTGCTGTAGTATTTCGGTGAGCACCTCAAGGTCGTCTCACAAGGAAGCTAGATAAGCTAATTATTTATCAAATCGCAATAAACAAATTATCAATTAATAGTCTTTGATTTATAAAATTAAATTGCTGAACAACTAATGAAAATAAAAAGAAATTGAATTTATAATAATGAAAGAAAACTGAACAAATATATTGATTCACTTAATAGAAAAGCTTAGGGATTGCACTTCTCTACTAATTTATATGTATGAACGGATATTCCTCTCAACTGATTTAATTTCAAAGATCAGATTTCAAGCAACTTAATTAATCAAATTAAGGAAATAAGCTCTCGCATTCAAACCCTTTTTCAATTAATCTTACTATATTCAAAATGATCTTTTCCTTAGGTTTAAATTTCTAATTCACCTAAGTTCGTAATTAAATTATTCCAATATTAGATTTCATTTCTCAATCCTTCATCTAAATACCTAAAACTCATAATTGGTGGCCAATCAATTATATATTAACATTAATCCATTCAATTAAGGATAAAAGAAATAAAACAATTAAGAGAAATAACTAGTTCATACAATCATAGTAGATTCATACAAACCCTAGACTAGATCAAAATTAGTTCATAGTAATGCTATCAAACAAATTCATCTCATTAAGATTCAAAGAAATTAATTTAAAAATTAAAGAATTCATAAATAAAATTTTAATAAGACTTAAGAAATAGAGTTGAAGAACAAAACCCAATTACAATTTTCCTTTGGCTTCTGAAGAATCTCTTGCTCAGATTTTTGCTAAAAGAATAACGTAATGGCTAGAACTAATTTGATCTAGAGTGTTAGAATGAAACTGAAATCAATCTTTCATAGTTTCCTTGTTTCAGAGAAAAATCCTCCAAGACAAAAATAAAGAACGTGTGAGTGGGGATTTTTGCCCCCACTTCCGGTGGAATGGTTCTTGCTACTTCGGCACTGTTTAGGCTCGGGGCCTTAGAGAACACGGACCTAAGTTAGAAGAAAATGGAGTCGCCACCCGGACGGACCAAGAAAAAGAAAAGGGTGGATAACTTGATTTCTAAGGAATCCTCAACCCCCTAATGGGTATCAAAAAGTTGGGTACGTGTGGGGAAGGTGAGAAATGGCCCAGCACCCTGTGAGTGGGATTTTAGCCCCCACTCCCGGTGGAATGGTTCTTGTGACTTCAACACTGTTTAGGCTCAGGGCCTTAGAGAACACGGACCTAAGTCCAAAGAAGATGGAGTCACCACCCGGACGGGTCGGGAAAAAGAAAGGGGTGGATGACTCGATTCCTAAGGAATCCCCAACTCCTTAATGGGTTCGAAAAGTTGGGTACGTGTGGGGAAGGTGAGAAATGGCCCAACACCCCCACAAAGCCCGGTTCATTGGAACCGGCCTCCTTTACAGGTCTTAATATTATAAAATTCTTAAATATAATAACATTATCCATATTACACACAATAATTAAAAGAAAGCATCAATATATTAAAATCAAAGCAATGTCCAAACAAAGCAAATCAATGGACACCCATCCAAGGATGGAAACATGTCCTTACATCACATGCCTAAATAGGAAACCCACAAAAAGGTAGAAACATGCCCTTTACATAGGTTCTAAAATAGAAAAGCAAATTAAATTACATGATGTTTAACTAATGAGGTACCCACCAAGTGGAAACATACCTCTTACAACTTTTGGAAATCTAAATTAAATGATAAAAGTAAATAATCATTCATTATAAATAAATCATTCATCAAAGCTATTAATCAAAATATAAAATAAACATCCATCCATAATAAATTAAATAAATCAAGTATTGAAATTAAATAAATTAAAGCATAAGAAATAAATCAAAGCATAATCAAATATGGAATTGAATAAAGCAAATAAAAGTCCAATTATGACTACTGTGACTTTTTATGGAATTAAAATAAATTAGGGTTTTATGTTTTAAAGGGTTGGTAAGACTCTTTGATTAACAAAATTAAGGTTTGAATGATGATATCATGAAACTAGGGTTTTAAACACTTTAAAATACTTTAATTTGTGATTTTTGGTTATTGGGTTCCTAAGCTACTATGTAAAATTTAGGTTTTTAGGTTTTTATGTTTTTTAATGTTTTAAAAGGATTAGGGTTCATAAAAATTAGGGTTTAAGGTTTTAAAAGTGTTAGTGTTCATTATTTTGAATTTTGGAAGTTGAATTTGGATTTTATATTTTGGAATTAGGGTCACGGGTGGTAATTTTAATCTTAGGGTTTGGAAGATAATTTAATATTTTATGGAATTTTATGAATTTAAACAAGTGAATTAAAGTTTTTAAAACTAGAAAGGATGTTTTAGAAGACTTTTTGAATGAAATAGTACCTACTTTAAAATTTTAAAAGAAGCAGAATTTACATCATAGTTTTGTTGAAAAATATGTTCAATTAGAATTTTAATATTTTTAAGAAGAAAAACTAACAATTTTAAGCCTTTTGGAAGATAAACTAATGAAATATGGTTTTTTTTTGCTTTAGAAAAACTAAATTAAAGTTCAAAGGTTTTTAATTTTGATTTCATAAATTTTCTACTATGTAAAAAAAATTAAAGAAAATTAATTAACACATACCTTCTTTTGATGATTTTTCCAAAAACAATTCTTTTTGGATGAACTAGCTCCAAAGACAAGCCTTTTTTGCCTTTGAATCCTCTAAATCGTGCTGCTGCTGTTCCATAAAAGAGTTGAATTGAATTTCTTCTTTTCCTTCCTTGATTTGGTTTCAAATTTTCCAAACTACTCTTGGTTTTTTTAATTGTCTTTGGTCCTTATTTATAGTGGTTTGAGGTTGTTTATTCCTAATTAGTTAAGGTAAGTAATATTAATAAAAAAAAAAAGAAACCAAAACCTAATTGGATTAGGTTTCGAAAAATTTGCGTAAAAAAATTTGTGCTACTGAAAAAAATTGCTGCGGAAAAACTGCGCTGGTGAAAAAAACCTAATTGATGAAATGGTTGAGGTTTTGGGTTCTGGACCCGGTTCGAGTTCTGGACTCAATGGATGATTCTAGGTTTTGGACCTAAGAAAAATTTGGGTTCTGAACCCGGTTTGAGTTCTAAACTCAGGGATAATTTTAGGTTCTAGACCTAATGGAAAATTTGGGTTCTGGACCCGGTTCAGGTTTTGGACTCAAGGATAATTATAGGTTCTAGACCTAAGAAAAAATTTGGGTTCTGGACCCGGTTCGAGTTCTGGACTCAATGGAGATTCTAGGTTCTGGACCTAAGAAAAATTTGGGTTCTGGACCCGGTTCAAGTTCTGGACTCAATGGAGATTCTAGGTTCTGGACCTAAGAAAAATTTGGATTCTGGACCCGGTTCGAGTTCTGGACTCAATGGAAATTCTAGGTTCTGGACTTAAGGAAAATTTGGGTTCTGGACCCGGTTCGAGTTCTGGACTCAAGGGAGATTCTAGGTTCTAGACCTAAGGAAAATTTGGGTTCTGGACCCGGTTCGAGTTCTGGACTCAAGGATAATTCTAGGTTTTGGACCTAAGGAAAATTTGGGTTCTGGACCCGGTTCGAGTTCTGGACTCAAGGGAGATTCTAGGTTCTGGACCTAAGGAAAATTTGGGTTTTGGACCTGGTATTAGGTACTTGGACCCGAGATTGATTTGATTTGGGTACTTGAACCCGAGAATGGGTACTTGGACCCGAGCTTGGGTACTTGGACCCGAGAATGGGTGCTTGGACCCGAGATTGAGTTAGACTGACCTATTATCCGTTGAGAAGTCTGACTGCTCCGGCTGTTTTATGCATTGTGATTCTTCACCATCAAAATGGATCTTCACCCTTTGAGATCGGGTCTTCACCCTTAAAAATGGATCTTCATCCTTTGAGATTGGGTCTTCACCCTTGAAAATGGATCTTCATCCTTTGAGATCGGGTCTTCACCCTTGAAAATGAATCTTCATCCTTTGAGATCGGGTCTTCACCCTTGAAAATGGATCTTCATACTTTGAGATCGAGTCTTCACCCTTGAAAATGGATATTGATCCTTTGAGATCGGGTCTTCTTTGTTCTTTGAAGATGGGAGTGACACGGCAAGTGACTTGGCCGTGTCCCCTGGGTGTGTCAGCTTCTGTGTTTTTTTCTTTGGTTCTTCTTTATTCTTGGCTTAGGATGGGACATGGCCAAGCTTATGGCCGTGTCATGTGACACGTCTAGTGGCTTGGCCGTGTCGCCTGCCAGTGTCTCCTACTGCTTCCCTTCTCTCTTTGCTTGGTCTTTCTTGGCTTTGCCCTTTAGGTGAGACACGGCCAGTCGCTTGGCCGTGTCTCCTGCCCATGTCATGTTCTGCCAAGATTTCCTTTGAGGTGACACGGCCAAGCTTGATTTGGCTTAGCCATGTCTTGCTTGATCCATGTTCTTCTTTCCTTGTTTTGATCTTCCAAGGGAGTTTTTGCACTTTAACCTCTTTTTCCCTTGCAACTGCTTTTCCTTTTTTCTTCAATTTTGATTGGATCTTATATCCTCTCCTTGCCCCCCAAGGATTTTTTCTTTCATGCAAGCTTTGATTGATGTTTTTCTTGTCTAGTTCTTTGCATAATCACACATTTCTTCTCTTTGCAAAGTGACTGGGGCTTCCACAAGCGAATAGGCTTTCCATGCCCCCTTGATTCAATATCTTCTTTTGATTCTTTAATTCGCAGGGTGTTTGCTGTTCATTAAGACAAGAAAGTGCAATGTAATATGCTCATGTATGCATGATATGCATGAATAATACTTACAGTCATTCCATCGACTCACAGACCGAGGTGATTAGCAGAAGTGTTCTCATTGGTTCCTTTTTGACGCTCGTTCAAGTCTCGCATTGAAATTATCAAAAGCTCTGCATTTGGCTTTTATCTTCAAGATGTTGAAAACATGAGTGGTGGAGACCCTAAGCAGCAGAGTCAGGGATGTATCCATTTCAAACTATGTTTCAGCTTGTCAGTTGGTAGTTTCTTCATGACCTTGCCAATAATCAATTCAACATACTTCCCTTAACTTGAAGGCTTTGTATGAAAAAACACTTTTTTTTTAATTTTGATTTTGAAATCAAATGTTGGCTTTGCCAAATCGATGTCAATGTACCTCAGGACTTGATTTTTCCAAATTAATATATCTATAACATGACAACCCTAGTTACCGTACTAAACTAGGGAATTATTTCTATTTAAGCAAGAACTGTTGCACTTCAGATAGGCACATACACATTGCTTGGCCAAAGGTCTCATTTGAGTTTAAATATTGTCTATCTCATATGCATGCTTATCCAAACTATCTCTACTAATAGACTCTACCTACCAAGAGATATCAATAGGTCTTTGATAGGCTTGAAACGGGGTCTATAAGGGACATGGGTTAAAGTGGAGGCCATTTTGAGATTGGAACTGGTGTGACACAATGGATAAACACTCACACTACAAATTTCTTGTTGGAACTTTAGATAGTTGGGAGCAATCTTTCTAGACTCCAAATTCCTTCTATCTTCTTGGCATTAATCTGGATCTTGATTAGGACATTTTTTGCCCTTGCAAAAAGTTTAAGACCCAAATATGTTTTTTTTCTTCTTTTCCCTTTTTTCCTCTTTATTTTTCTTACTCTTCCCTTTTCTTTCTCTTTCCTTACTCTTCCCTTTCTTTTATCATTTTGTCCTTCTTTCTTGTAGGACTATCAAGTACAGAACTTTCAAGAACTTGATAGTCTTCCTCCTTTTACTTTGATTTTGATTGAATCTTTGGTTGTGTCGGGACCAATTCAAGTCAATCCATAAATGGAAGCCTTTTGTTGTCTTAGGTAAAAGAGAACTTAGCTGGCTTTTTGAACCACCTTTTTAGATTTTATCTTTCTTCCTTTTCTTTTTTTTTCTTTTGTTTTTCTTTTATTTTCTTCTTTTGTTTTTCTCTTTTTTTGTTTATTTTTTTTAGCTCTAAAAAGAGTTGTCTTGGTTTGTACTAACTTGGGCTTCCAATAATGGATAAGTGGAGTAACATAAATCTTCTTTAATAGGGATAAATCATTTGTTACTCTGATGTTGATGTTGATATATTAGAGATATTAGGAAAACTTCAACTTTCCTTATGGTTTTGAGAACATCAACTATCCTTATGATCTTGAGAACTTCAACTATCTTCATGGTCTTGAGAACTTCAACTATCTTCATGGTCTTGAAACTTCAACTATCCTCATGATCTTCACTAATCATTGCTTTCTTTGATCTTCTTGCCTATTCATCTTAGTAAACATAAGATTTGTCAAAAGTATCACAACAGCTCAGGGTAGGTTATTATGGTTTGTAAGCCAATAAAAAGAAAGCTAAAATTTTATGAAGGCTCAAAGGGACAACTAGGGCTTGATATTTAATTGGGTGGATACTAGTTGTTCGCTAACCAAACAATGCCTAGATCATTTCTCTCTTAAATAAGCAGAGTTCAATTTTGCCTCAAAAGTTTGTCAAAGCATGTTCTAAGACTGACTAGGACCTAGACAAAGGTAATTATGCAGGAGCCCTCTCTAAGTAAGCATACACAACTCAATGCTATAGAGCCTTTCCCTCACCTAGTAAAGTCATTCAAGTCATGATGCATAAATATATTAATTCATGAATTATCAAGCTAGATTCCTCATTGGCCGAGCACCAAAATGAACAAAGACCAACAAAAATTTTGATGAAAGTAATTTATTCAAACAACTTTAAATTTGAAAAACACAATAGTTCCAAAATATTAAATAAAGTAAGATTGAAAAGCAACATTCAAGCTAAGGAAAGTTCATTGAGTTAGGCTTCCTTTCCTTTCACATCTTCAACATTCCCATCTTGAAAAGAGGATAAAAAAAATCTTCTTCCAATCCTTTTCCCACCATAAAGGTTGCTAGTGGTGGCACTCTTCCAAATTTAGGCAAAGGGTTGTCCTTGGTATTGGGCTTATCCGGCTCGGGTAGCTTGCCACTATCAATCAAATCTTGGATCTCATGCCTTAATCGGGTACACCTATCAGTCTCATGTCCTTGAGTTTGATGAAATTGACAAAAAGCCTTAGTATCAAATTTTCGGGGTAATGGACTAGGTAAAAGTCAAGGAGCCAATGGTTGTAACAACCCTTTCTTTTGTAGCTTGTTGAAGACCCAAGACAAAGGCTTCCCTAGATCTGAAAACTGCCTTCTATTTGCTTGACAAATTGTATTGACATCGACTTCTTTTTGCGTGCTTTGATTTTAAGACTGGTAATTCCCTTTCTCATTCCTTCTTGCCGAAAAGCGATTCTTCTCTCTTTCCCATTCTTCAATTTGCAAACCAGCTTGGAGAAGATCTTTGAAGTCATGGATAAGTGTATGAGACATCCTTTCACGGAGATTAGGCAACACCCCTCTCACAATCATCCTTATTTGATCGGATTCATCGGGCCTCTTCTTGAGTAAAGCGGCCTTGTTTCTCCATCGCTTTACATAGTCCACAAAATTCTCATTTGGCCTTTGCCTTATGGACTCCACTTCCATTAAAGTAACTTCTAACTCAACATTATATCCATATTGTTGGATGAAGGCTTTGTAAAGTAGATCCTAACTCTTTTGTGATCCATCATCTAAGGTATTGAACCAATTTTGGACAACAGGGTCCAATGAGAGCATAAAGTACCTTAGGGTTTGAGCCTTAGTAGCTCAGGCAGATTGCATGGCAGTGATATACTGCTTCACATGAAGATGGGGATTTCCGGTGCCATTGTACTTAGCAAAGGAAGGCATCTTGAATTTATAAGGGACCTCTTCATCTTGTTCAAATAGTTTGTCGATCTCAGACTTCTCTTCGGTTTTCAGCTTCTTCTCAAATTTCTTTTCTAAATTAGCAATCATCTTTTCAACATCGGATGTCTCGGTCTTTTTAATAGTTGCCTTCTCAACAGCCTTCGATTCTTTCTTCTTTTCTTGAACCTCTTGGTAGTATTGAGCCCAATCATCATCATCATCAATGATCACCTTTTCATCATCAAAAACCACTTCACTAATTTTAGTCTTCCCTTTGTCCTTTGGTTTTTTAGTGCTAGCAGATGCCTCGGCATGATTCTTTAAGATTGCAGTCAATTGGTTCTTCATGGTCTCAGCTAGGGCCTCTTTGATTTCTTCCATTTTGGCATTAAGGGCTTCATCCACCATCCTTTGAATTTTGTTCGGGCTCCATTGTTTTAGGTGAGCAAGTGATTGAGTCGTTGCTAGATACTTCGCCTCCGGCGTAGGTCAGATTGTCATAAGCTTTTTAACTTTCGTAATCCATGGCTATGAGCCAGAGAGGATCAATGATATGAGATGCAAATGTATGCATGTATGCATGTATGCATAAATCAACCAATAAACAAGTGTAATTAGGATGATCCTTCTAACCTTATAACATCCACACACGAATGGCGAGTCTCTTTTTCCTAGGTATATAGTTAACAAAATACCAACACGGGGTATCTTGCTTTCGAATAATTCCCTTGGACGTTTCAACCAATAGTTATATTTTCAAAAATGGAAATCAATCCATGATAATTCCCATTAATTAGGTTTTAATCCATTCAACCAACTAAAGTAGCTTTTATGCTATGTTGGATTAAAATGAAATTAAGAGGTTTATTATAAATAGATTTCTTACTCGAAAAGAGTAACTAATGGTTCATGCCAAAAACAAGCCCATGGTTAATTTATTCTTAGTGTAAACTAGGCCCACAATTGATTTTTGGTATTTCACAATTGATCTAAATATTTTTCAAGCTCTTTGTAAAAAATAGTTGGGTGAAAATAGTTTTGTTTCTAAGCCCATTGTAAAAGATTTTAGAAAAATGGATTTTGGGCTTAGTATTTGGGCCATGGGCCAAAGAATTTTTGATTTGTTTTTAGAAAAGTCTTATGTCCAAAGACCATTTTGAAAAGTTTTGAAAAATAGCTTTGGTCTTTTGGATTTTAAAGAAAAATTTATTTTGAGCTTACAATAAACTTAGGTCATATTAGAAAAAGAACAAACCAAATAAGCCATGATTTAAGCCAAGATAAATCAACCATAGTCAAACAACATGCATTTGGGGTAAAACCTAAGGAAAGTAACTAGGCCAATTATATGAGCTTTAGTCTTTGGGTTAAAAGGCTTAGGTTCCATAGCAAGTATATACCAAATGGTACAAGGCTATGAGTGGTTATGCCATGCTAGATCTCCATACCTTGAGTGAAAGTATGGTCCCTTATATAACACAACTCGGGTAACACGAGCGTCCTAACTCACGCACACGATGCAAACTAATATGATGAAATGGATAATATCATTATAAGAAAGAATAGAATAATATAAAGACCAACGGAATCAACTGCTTTTATCCCCAGTGGAGTCGCCACTGTGAGCGAGGATTCCCCCCCACTCCCGGTGGAATGGTTCTTGCGACTTCGGAACTGTTTAGGCTCGGGGCCTTAGAGAACACGGACCTAAGTCCGGAGAAAATGGAGTCGCCACCCGGATGGGCCGGGAAAAAGAAAGGGGTGGATGACTCGATTCCTAAGGAATCACCAACCGCTTAATGAGTTCGAAAAGTTGGGTACGTGTGGGGAAGGTGAGAAATGGCCCAGCACCCCCACAACACTCGGTTCATTGGAACCTGCCTCCTTTACAGGTCTTAAAATTATAAAATTCTTAAATATAATAACATTATTCATATTACACACAATAATTAAAAGAAATCATCAATATATTAAAATCAAAGCAATGTCCAAACAAAGCAAATATATGGACACCCATCCAAGGATGGAAACATGTCCTTACATCACATGCCTAAATAGGACACCCACCAAAAGGTAGAAGCATGCCCTTTACATAGGTTCTAAAATAGAAAAGCAAATTAAATTACATGATGTTTAACTAATGAGGTACCCACCAAGTGGAAACATACCTCTTACAACTTTTGGAAATCTAAATTAATTGATAAAAGTAAATAATCATTCATCATAAATAAATCATTCATCAAAGCTATTAATCAAAATATAAAATAAACATCCATCCATGATAAATTAAATAAATCAAGTATTGAAATTAAATAAATTAAAGCATAAGAAATAAATCAAAGCATAATCAAATATGGAATTGAATAAAGCAAATAAAAGTCCAATTATGGCTACTGTGACTTTTTATGGAATTAAAATAAATTAGGGTTTTATGTTTTAAAGAGTTTGTAAGACTCTTTGATTAACAAAATTAAGGTTTGAATGATGATATCATAAAACTAGAGTTTTAAACACTTTAAAATACTTTAATTTGTGATTTTTGGTTATTGGGTTCCTAAGCTACTATGTAAAATTTAGGTTTTATGTTTTTATGTTTTGTAATGTTTTAAAAGGATTAGGGTTCATAAAAATTAGGGTTTAAGGTTTTAAAAGTGTTAGTGTTCATTATTTTGAATTTTGGAAGTTGAATTTGGATTTGATATTTAGGAATTAGGGTCACGGGTGGTAATTTTAATCTTAGGATTTAGAAGACAATTTAATATTTTATGGAATTTTATGAATTTAAACAAGTGAATTAAAGTTTTTATAACAAGAAAAGATATTTCAGAAGACTTTTTGAATGAAATAGTACCTACTTTAAAATTTTAAAAGAAGCAGAATTTACATCATAGTTTTGTTGAAAAATATGTTCAATTAGAATTTTAAGATTTTTAAGAAGAAAAAATAACAATTTTAAGCCTTTTGGAAGATAAACTAATGAAATATGGTTTTTTTTTTTGCTTTAGAAAAACTAAATTAAAGTTCAAAGGTTTTTAATTTTGATTTCATAAATTTGCTACTGTGTAAAAAAAAACAATTAAAGAAAATTAATTAACACATACCTTCTTTTGATGATTTTTCCAAAAACAATTCTTCTTGGATGAACTAGCTCCAAAGACAAGCCTTTTTTGCCTTTGAATCCTCTAAATCGTGCTGCTGCTGTTCCAGAAAAGAGTTGAATTGAATTTCTTCTTTTCCTTCCTTGATTTGGTTTCAAATTTTCCAAACTACTCTTGGATTTTTGCCTCCCCTTTTTTAATTGTCTTTGGTCCTTATTTTATATTGGTTTGAGGTTATTTATTCCTAATTAGTTAAAGTAAGTAATATTAATAAAAAAAAACCAAAACCTGATTGGATTAGGTTTCGAAAAATTTGCGTCAGAAAATTTGCGCTGCCGAAAAAAACTGCTGCGGAAAAACTGCGCTGGCAAAAAAATCTACTGCGAAGCGGGCCCGTAAGCTATTTCGCAGGCAGAAAATTTATGCGTGCGGCTATTTCTCAGGCAGAAAATTTCTGCGTGCAAAATAGCACAGTGATTTCGCCTGCAGGAATTTCCTGCGGGCGAAATACCCATGGGCCCGCGCGACGATTTTTCACTGCCGATTTTTTTTTTTTTATTTTTTGATTTTTATTTTTTTTTATTAATAAAAATTAGATACAAAAGAAAAAATTATTTTAAAAAAATTATTTTGGACCAATTAGGCAACAAAAATCATTTTGGACTAAATAAAACATATTGGACCGGATTGGGTCAAATATTAAGGGTCTACACACCTCCAACCCCCTAATGGGTTCGGAAAGTTGGGTACGTGTGGAGAAGGTGAGAAATGACCACCGTAGTGAAGGTCATGACAAAATTGAAGAACACTAAGTTGTTCTTCCTCAGGTACACACCTGCGAACTATCTCATCTTTGCATATCCGAAATAGGTAAGGTTCAACCCAGAAATAGAATTTACTCATGTGCAAAAACCTTTTCTTTTCCTGAAATGACATGTTAGAACGCAAAAGACCACAAGCAAGATAGTTAACAATATCTGCAAACCATGGTGAATTCATTACCGCAAACAACTGCTCATCAGGAAATGCTTCTAGATTTCTATGAATGCTATCAGATGCAAGATTTTCATTAAAGGAAGGTAACCTAGATAAATGATCAGCTACAACATTTTCACTTCCCTTAGTATCTTTGATTTGAAAATCAAATTCTTGCAATAATAGCACCCATCTAATTAAACGAGGTTTAGCATGTTGTTTGGTCAAAAGATATTTTAAAGCTGCGTGATCTGAATGCACAATAATTTTAGACCTAATCAAATATGCTCTAAACTTTTCTAAGGCAAAAACAACAGCTAGCATTTCTTTTTCAGTTGTTGTGTAATTAACTTGTGTGCTACTTAGGGTCGAGCTAGCATAATAAATCACTCTAAAAAATTTCTCAACCCTTTGCCCAAGGATAGCTCCTACTGCATGGTTGGATGCATCACACATAATTTCAAAAGGTAAGGACCAAACTGGAGCTACAATTACTGGTGCGCTGGTCAATTTTTCCTTAAGGGAATTGAAAGCTTGCATGCATTGTGCAGTAAATACAAATGGAACATCTTTTCCAAGCAAATGACATAATGGTTGGCTTATTTTAGAAAAATCTTTAATAAACCTCCGGTAAAAACCTGCATGCCCTAGAAAGCTTCTTATTCCCTTAATAGAGGTAGGTGGGGGTAACTTAGCAATCAACTCTACCTTAGCTTTATCCACCTCAATCCCTTTTCTAGACACAATATGGCCTAATACAATACCGTGAGTAACCATGAAATGACTTTTTTCCCAACTCAAAGTGAGATTACATTCAATACATCTTTCAAGCACAAAGAACAAGTTTACTGAGGCAATTATCAAAAGAGTCACCAAAAATAGAAAGATCATCCATAAATTCCTCAATAAAGTCATCTATCATGTCCGTGAAAATAGACATCATGCATCTTTGAAAAGTTGCAGGCGCATTGCACAAGCCAAAGGGCATACGCCAAAATGCAAAAGTCCCAAAAGGGCAAGTAAAAGTGGTCTTGGATTGATCCTCTGGTGCTATCGGCACCTGATAATAACCTGAAAGTCCATCCAAAAAGCAATAATGCGAGTGTCTAGAAAGTTTATCCAGCATTTGATCAATAAAAGGAAGAGGGAAATGATCTTTCTTTGTGGCATTATTTAACGTCCTATAGTCTATACACATTCTCCACGCAGTGGTAGTCCTAGTAGGAATCAATTCATTCTTTTCATTTTTTTACCATAGTGATTCTTGATTTCTTAAGCACTACATGTACTGGGCTAACCCACTCACTATTGGCTATCAGGTATATCACTCCTTCATCAAGCAATTTAAGCACTTCATTCTTAACCACTTCACTCAGGTTTGGGTTAAGACGCCTTTGGGTCTCTCTTACAGGTTTAGCTCCCTCTTCTAAGATAATTCTATGCATGCACATTGAAGGGCTAATACCTTTAATATCACTCAACCCCCATCCTATAGCTCTTTTCAATCTTTTTAATTCACTCACCAACCTCATCTCTTCCCTCTCACTTAGTTCGCTAGAAATTATCACAGGTAAGGTGTCGTGATCTCCTAAAAACACATATTTCAAGTTTTCAGGCAACTCTTTTAGCTCTAACTTAAGTGAAGGCTTATTCTCTTCTTTTTGGATTGAGGGGAGCTCGAATGATGGTTCCTCTTTAAATTCCTCTATTTCAACACTTTCTAATATATCAAGGCAACTGGCTACTTCTGAGTCAAAAATATCCAAGTTACGATCTAGGGTCAGTGCCATCTCCAATTTATCCGAAGAACCTGTTTGTAAGAAAACATCTGAAACAACTGCGACAATACAATCAATTAAAGAGCAATTCTCATATAATGCAGTTGTAGGAATAGGAGAAGTGTTAAAAATATAAAATACAACCATTTTTCCCAAGACAGTCATTGGCAATTTACCATTTTTAACATCAATCAAGGTGTTGGTCGTAGCCATAAAAGGCCTACCCAGTAGAATAGTGTGTGCGGATGGTGTAGGGTTATCTCCTCCCATGTCAAGGACTATAAAATCCATGGGCACTATCAACCCACCAACCTTAACTAACACATCTTCCATAATTCCTTTCGAGAATCTAAGAGATCAGTCAGCTAATTGCCAGACCATTTTAGTAGGTTTAAGTTCCCCAAGTTCTAATTCAAGATACACAGAGTAAGGCATCAAATTAACACTGGCTCCTAAATCACACATGCCATTAGTCCCCTTTCCATTACCCATAGTAATTTTAATTATGAAGCTGCCAGGATCCTTTAGCTTCGGAGGTAGTTTATGTTGCAAAACAACACTGGCTACCTCTAATACTATCACCTTTTCATTTGGCTCATGCCTCTTTTTTGTGGTGTTCAATTCCTTGAAGAATTTGGCATAAGCCGGCATATTTTTTATTGCTTCAAGTAGAGGTAAGTTAATACTTACCTTAGACAGATGTTGAAGATGTCTAAAAATTGCTTATCATGTTTATCATTCTTCAATCTGCTGGGGAATTGTATAGGTGGCCGGTAAGGATTACTTGCCTTGTGTAAATCTGGTAAAGGAGATTGCTCCATTGATTTTTCTCCATCACTCTTGTCCTCTGGTTCTCCTTCTTTTTCATTTTCTTTATCACTTGCATTCAAAGAATTATTTCCAACACCATTATTTATTACCTTTCTACTTCTAAGAACAGTCACTGCTTGTGCTTGCTTAGGTTGACTTGGAAATTTTCCTTTCTATTGAATCTGCATCTGTTGTGCAAGTTGTCCCACTTGGGTCTCCACTTTCTTGAAAGACGCTTCTAATGAATCCAACCTTTTGTTATTCATCTCTTGATTCTTGGTACTGGCTTGGATAAAAGCATGTAAACTATCCTCCAAACTGTATCTCTTAGGCTGCCCTTGATTTGAAGATTGCCCTGGTGGTTGATTTTGTCTTTGCAGCAAATGGAAAGGTTGTTGGGAATTATTTGTTGCCCACAAAAAGTTTGGATGATTCCGCCAACCAGGATTGTAAGTGTTTGAGAAAGGATCATTCCGAGGCCCTTTGTTGATATCCCTCCATAGCTTTAACTTACCCAGCCTCATTTCCATAAGACTCATAAGCAGAGGGGCATATATTTGCTCCATGCCCAAAAGTCCCACAAATTCCACACACTTCTTGAGTGGGTGAAGAAGCATTATTCTTCATGTTCAGCATCTGCACTTGTCTTGTCAATTCAGCTATCTGATTGACCCTCTCACTGTTGGCTTCCACTTGATTTACCCCTTTACTTCTTCCTCTTACAATTTTTTGTTGGGAATTAGCTCCCAATATTTCAAAGATATCATAAGTCTCTTCTGCTGTCTTTTCTCCCATAGCTCCCCCAGCTGCATTATCAACAGTATTATGAAATTGTTGGGTTAGTCCATCATAGAAAAACTGATTCAGTTGAAGTGGGTAGTGATGGTGTGGACACTGGATTAACAACATCTTAAACCTGTCCCAAGCCTCATGAAATGGCTCTCCATGCAATTGAGCAAATGTAGCTATTTTTCCTCTTAATTCAGCTGTCTTTTGATGTGAGTAAAATTTGCCTATAAACTTGTTATATACTTGCTCCCAAGTTGTCAAAGAATTTTCAGGCAACATCATAAGCCAGCTTTTTGCCCTATCCTTTAATGCGTATGGAAAACACCTCATCCTCAACTGGACTTCTATTAGTCCTCCCAATGGAAATGTGTTGAGGGTGGAGTAGAAATCCCGGATAAAATTTAGAGGATCCTCATTCGAAACTCCATAGAAAGATGGTAGCATGTTGTAATGGATATTCTTCAACTCGTAATTTCTTGCTGCATCTGTCAATCTTATACATGAGGTGGCAGTCCCAATGATAGGTCTAGCAAAATCCTCATAGTTCTTTGCCTATCATCTCCCATATTGGTAGATTGCGCAATATCCGACTCAAAATCAGAAATTTCCTCCTCTGTATCAAACCCGGTATACAATTCAAACTCTTCTCTGCTCCTTTTCACTCTTTGAATTTCTGAAATAAATGGGCAAAGCTCTCCTCCGAGTGATCTCCTACCTTGCATAAAAAAAATTTCTGAAAGAAGGAATTATTTAAAGCAAAAGAAAAATAAAATAAAATATAAACAATGTAAGATAATTTAAAATATATATGACTAATAAACAATTACGCCAATTAGATTCCCCGGCAGCGGCGCCAAAAACTTGTTGCGCTTTAATAAACACTACTAAAGCTACACTCTCATGTATACGAGGCTGCTGTAGTATTTCAGTGAACACCTCAAGGTCGTCTCACAAAGAACCTAGATAAGCTAATTATTTATCAAATCGCAATAAACAAATTATCAATTAATAGTCTTTGATTTATAAAATTAAATTTTTGAACAACTAACGAAAATAGAAAGAAATTGAATTTATAACAATGAAAGAAAACTGAACAAATATATTGATTCACTTAATAGAAAAGCCTAGGGTTTGCACTTCTCTACTAATTTATATGTATGAACGGATATTCCTCTCAACTGATTTAATTTCAAAGATCAGATTTCAAGCAACTTAAATAATCAAATTAAGGAAATAAGCTCTCTTATTCAAACCCTTTTTCAATTAATCTTACTACAATCAAAATGATCTTTGCCTTAGGTTTATATTTCTAATTGACCTAAGTCTGTAATTAAATTATTCCAGTATTAGATTTCATTTCTCAATCCTTCATCTAAATATTTAAAACAAATAATTGGTGGCCAATCAATTATATATTAACATTAATCCATTCAATTAAGGATAAAAGAAATAAATCAATTAAGAGAAATAACCAGTTCATACAATCATAGTAGATTCATACAAACCCTAGACTAGATCAAAATTAGTTCAAAGTAATGCTATCAAACAAATTCATCTCATTAAGATTGAAAGAAATTAATTTAGATATTAAAGAATTCATAAATAAAATTTCAATAAGACTTAAGAAATAGAGTTGAAGAACAAAACCCAATTACAATTTTCCTTTGGCTTCTGAAGAATCTATTGCTCAGATTTTTGCTAAAAGAATAACATAATGGCTAGAACTAATTTGATCTAGAGTGTTTGAATGAAAGTGAAATCAATCTTTGATAGTTTCCTTGTTTCAGAGAAAAATTCTCCAAGAGAAAAATAAAGAATGGCTGAAAAAGTCTCCCCCTGCTCTTGGCCTGATCTTATCTATTTATACAAATCCCTTCACTAAAAATCCGTGCCTTCTTTCTTTCTTTCTTTGGTCTCATGGGGTGACATAGCCAAGCTTGTGGCCGTGTCATGTGACACGGCCATAAGCTTGGCCGTGTCTCCTAGGTGTGTCAGCTTCTATTTTTTTTCTTTGGTTCTTCCTTGTTCTTTGGCTTAGGATGGGACACAGCTGCTCTTCTTTGTACTTTGGAGATGAGAGTGACACGGCCAAGCTTGTTGGCCGTGTCACTTGCTGCCATTTCTTTCCTTCTTTTCTTTTCTTTCTTTGGTTTCTTTGGTTTTGGTCTTTAGGTGAGACATGGCCAGTGGCTTGGCCGTGTCTCCTGGCCGTGTCAAACTCTACCAAAATTTCCTTTGAGGTGACACGGCCAAGCTTGATTTGGCTTGGCCATGTCTTGCTTGATTCATGCTCTTCTTTCTTTGTTTTGATCTTCCAAGGGAGCTTATGCACTTTAACCTAAAACAAATACTTAAAACAAACTTTAAACAAAAATCAAATGAAACATTAACTAAAAAACATAAACATCATACTAAAAACTTAGTACAAAAATGATCGAAACACTGGGATAAATTAAAACTACCAAAATGCTGAAATCACTAAATAAACAGATTAAAACTACCAAAATGCATGAAGAAAACAATAATTATCATAATAAATAAATAGAAATTTGAGGACAAAAACTAATAAAATAGGGTTTTTAAGTTCATTGGATTACGGTTTAGGGTGTGGTTGAATAAGTCATAAAATTTTGATTCTTTAAGAATTTAGGGTTTAGGAAAACTAGGGTTTACTGTATTTGGTTTTGAGAGAATTAGGGTTTTTTGACATTTTGGAAAATATATTTAATTTTAGGATTTAAGAAACAGTTTAAAGTTTTATAAAAATAATTATGATTTTTAGAAAACGTAAAGAAGATTAGGGTTTGGAGATTTAAGAAAACATTTGGAAATTTTGGACAGAAAGGTTATGGTTTAGATGAAAATAGTTCGGGGAAAACAATTTAGGGTTTTAAAGTTTTAGGGTCTTAAGGTTTTTGGAAACAGAATAAACAATTTAGTGTTTTTAAGGTTTTTGGAAACAGGAGAGAAATACTTTAGGGTTTTAAGGTTTCTGAAAAGAGAAGAATAGTTTTAGGGTTTTGAAGTTTTGATCACTGATTAAGGCTACTAGATGAACATATTACCAAGTTTAATGATTTAAGTTACTGAAACAAAAATTAATGATAGATGTACTTAAAAGAAAATTTGGCCATAACATTGTAAATATAATCAAAGCAAAGAGTTATAATCAAACCTCCGTTCGTTGGTTCCACCAAAATTGATTTCTGGATGAACAATGACAAAGGCAGTGTTGCTGCCTTTGAATGGATTGTTGATTGCTTCTTGTTGCTAATGTCTCTTGTGCTAGGGTTTTTCCGTCTCTTTTTTACTCCAGTAAAAACTAATGTTTTTGATCCAATTTTTCCACCCAAAAGTCCAAAGTTTTCCTCCCTTAATTTTGAGTTTTAATGTGTTATTTATAGAAGAAATCATAAACTTACTTCTAATTGTTTAAGGAAATTAAAACCAATTAGGAAAAGAAACCAAAACCAAATAGAATTTGGTTTCGGAAAAAACTGCGTTAAAAAATTGTGCTGGCGAAAAATTACTGGCGAAAACTGCGAGGAGCTAGTTGCTGTGGGCGGGAGCTGGGTGGCCAACCAATTCGTCGCAGGAATTTCCTATGGCAAAATGGCCCAAGGCCATTTCGCCCTCAGGAATTTCCTGCAGACAAATTGGCCTGGCCAATTCTACCTTCGGCGACGAATTTTTTCCGTTGCCGATTTTTCCATCGTCGATTTTTATTTTTATTTTTTATTTTTATTATTATTTATTATTATTTATTTTATTTTTACCATTTTTATTTTTAATAAAAATTATAAATAATAAATATTATTTAATTAAAATTCAACAAAATTATTTTGGACTGTATAAAAAATAACGGATTAGAATGGGTCAAAAATTAAGGGTCTACAGTTTGCCCCCTGCTTGAACTATCTGAGACTTCAGCAAAAGAGAGTGAAAAGCAATAAGACTTAATTTTTCTGAGATGGTTGAGGTTTTGGGTTCTGGACCCGGTTCGAGTTTTGGACTCAAAGATAATTTTAGGTTCTGGACCTAAGGGTAATTTGGGTTCTGGACCCAAGCTAAGTTCTAGACTTAAAAGAGATAATAGTTTATGGACCTAAGGATAATTTGGGTTCTAGACCCGAGCTAAGTTCTGGACTTAAGAGAGAATTTAGGTTCTGGACCTAAGGGTAATTTGGGTTCTAGACCCGAGCCAAGTTCTGGACTTAAGGGAGATTTTAGGTTCTGGACCTAAGGGTAATTTGGGTTCTGGACCCGAGCTACGTTCTGGACTTAAGAGAGATTTTAGGTTCTGGACCTAAGGGTAATTTGGGTTTTGGACCCGAGCCAAGTTCCGAACTTATGGGAGATTTTAGGTTCTGGACCTAAGGGTAATTTGGGTTCCGGACCCGAGCTAAGTTCTGGACTTAAGAGGAAATTTTAGGTTCTGAACCTAAGGGTAATTTGGATTCTGGACCCTAGCTAAGTTCTGGACTTAAGGGAGATTTTAGGTTTTGGACCTAAGGGTAATTTGGGTTCTAGACTGGAGCTAAGTTTTGGACTTAAAAAAGAAAGATTTTAGGTTCTGGACTAAGGATAATTTGGGTTCTTGACCTGGTTCGAGTTCTGGACTCAAGGATAATCTTAGGTTCTGGACCTAAGGGTAATTTGTGTTTTGGACCAAAGCTAAGAGAGATTTAATTGTCTGTAAAAAATAATTATAGTCAGTAGTATGCTAAAGGAATTTGCAAAAAATTTAGCTAATTTTTATCATGCACATGCATATATCTTCTCCTTGCCCCCTGCGTGTAAAAATATTTTAAAAGTACAAAAATATTTATATACACGCAAGTATTTGAATGATTAAATTGAATAGTTGAGTTTCCTATTTATTTACTATGTAGTCACTGTTCATATACTATTTACTATTCGTAAATAGTAACCTACTATTTATAAATAGTATCTTACTATTTATAAATAGTAACTTACTATTCATCAATAGTGAAATTTACTTTTTGAATTTTATTTTTTTCTTTGTCGTTACTCTATATAAACGATTGATTTCTTCATTTCATTCACAGCAAACTTCTTTATTTCATTCATTCATAGTTATAAGCCTTTTATTTTAGAGAGTTTAGTATACAGTTTTGGAAAAATGCATGCTTCAAGATCAGGAATGAAAATGAAAATATAAATCTACTAGCCGGAATGCCACTCCATCGCAGTTCAAATCAAAAGAGTAAGGTAATTATTTTATTTTAACAACAAATTATTTTTGTTGTTTTTGTTTCCTCTTTTTATATATATAAATTTTTTTTTCTTTTTTCTTCATTTTTATTTTTCTTTTTGTTTTTCTTTTGTTTGTTTTTTCTTTATATTTTCTATTTTTTTCTTTTCATATATTTTTTAGTTTTTTAGAAAATTTAGGAAAAATATATTAATTTAAGAATAGAATATAAATTAATTTAGCCTAAAATTGGTGGTATTGATATAATGATATACTTACCTCGTGTTAACTTACATGGCTCTATGTTAGCATGATCGTTGCGTTATTTGAGGCGGAGAGTGTGTCTACAAAGCCCGAAAATGGTATGATGTAGCACCTTCTTGGGTAAGGCAGATTATTCAAGAATGCGGTTTTGAGAGCTTCATCTTGCAATTACCATCCGAGGAGTATCCGATAGACCAGAGCGTGATCCAGGCGCTTGTAGAACGATGGTTGGACACAACTCATACTTTTCACTTGCCCATTGGAGAGATGACAATCGGTCCAGTTGATTATACAACTATAACTGGTATCCGGTATGATGGCTTTTCGATTCCTCTTACCAATGATATTCTGACATTTGAAGAAATCCAACAATTAATTGGTATGGAACCATCATTGAAAGGGCCTTTCAAGATAAAAATTGAGCCAATTCGTAGTTATTGGATGAACTATGAAGGACGGATTCACAGAGACACAACCCAATAGTATGCTCGAGGATTTTTGTTGTATTTGCTCGGGTCGACCATTTTAGGCAGCACCGAATCCACCATCCATTTGTCAGTGTTGAAGGCCCTTACTTATATGAGGATGGTACCAATTTACGACTGGAGTGAGGCTGGTCTTGCCTATCTTTACCATGGTCTTAAGAAAATTTGCAGAAATAAAAAGTCTTTTGTTGGCTTTATGGTGGTTGTTGAGGTACTCTTCTTCCACCAATGTCAATTCCATTCTTATTCTTGCATGAATTTGATTTTTATTATTGTTGTAGGCATAGGCATATGAGCACAATCTTTTGAAGGTGCCTGGCATATCCAAAGAGAGAGTCAGGTATCTAAAAAATTTTGGTTGTCAGATTGTGTAGAGGTTCCTAGCTCACACCATGTGCATACCCAACGCTTTGCCTTGAACTGCTTAACTTGGGACCAGGTAAAATATCATTAGCATACTGTTGCGCTCTAATTAACTCTACCACAAAGCGTCACTCGCAAGTATACGAGGTAGCTGTAGCAAAGGTGATCGCCCCAAGGTTGTCTCACAAGGAAGCTAAAGTAGCTAATTGATTATCAGATTATAAATAACAAGTAATGAAGAAAATTTAAATTGTTAACTAATGAAGAAGATTGATTGAAGTTTAAAACGAATAAAAGTAAATTAAGCTGATGTTTTGATTCACTTGAAAGAAAGGTCAAGGGTTTGCACTTCTCTGCTACTTATATGTGTGAACGGTTATTCCTCTTAACTAATTTAATTTCAAAGATTAAATCTCAATCAACTCAATTAATTGAATCAAGGAAATAAGCTCTCGCAGTCAAACCTCTTTCAATTAATCTTGTTATAATTGAAATAATCTTTTTAATAGGTTATATCTCTAATTCAGCTAAGTCCCTAATTGAATTGTTCAAGCATTAGACTTCATCTCTCAATCCATCATCTAATACCTAACACACATAATTGGTGGCCAATCAATTATATATTAACAATATTCCATTCAATCAAGGCTAGAGAAATTATTAGCTAAGAGAATAACCAATTCGTACAATCATAACAGATCCATACAAACCCTAGACTAGATCAAATTAGTTCATAATGCTATCAAACATACTCATCTCATTAATATTCAAAGAAATCAATTCAGACATGATAATATCCATAAATACAATTCCAATGAAAATAAAGAGATAAAGTTCAAAAACAAAACCAAATTACAAACTCCTTGAAGCTTTTGAAGAATCTCTTGTTCAAATCTTGCAAGAAGGATGTATCAATGGCTAGAACAATCTAATCTAAGCTAGTTTAATCCAAAGTGTAATAAAAAAATCAAAGAAAACAACTTATCAAAACCTAAACTCTCTTTGACGGCTCAATCTGCTCTCAAAATCGCCACACTCCAAAGAAAACCCTAAAATCCCATATTTATACGAATCTCCGCTTTAAAAATCCGCTTGCCTTTGGTCCATGAGAGACACGGCCAAGTTGGAGTGAACTTGGCCGTGTTGGTAGTGAATTGGAGGGAAACGGCCACAAGCCTGGCCATGTCCCTTGCTTGTGTTCGCTTCTGTCTTAGAGTTTCTTCTTTCCTTCTTCGTTGAGTGACACGGCCAAGTCTTGAAGAAGACACAGCCATGTTGGACCTTTTTGGAGGGACATGGCCAGTGACTTGGCTGTGTCCCTTGCCTGTGTCTTCTACTACGAGAGTTTCTTCTTCTTTGCTTTGGATTTGAGTGAGACACGGCCAAGCTTAAGCAACTTGGCCGTGTTTGAGCTTCTTTGGAGGGACACGGCCAGTGACTTGGCCGTGTCCCTTGAGTGTGTCCATCTATGTGTCTTGTGGCTTCCTTTTAGCTTGATATGGGACACGGCCACAAGGTTGGCCGTGTCCTCTGCCTGTGTCAGCTACTGTCCATTTTTCCTTCTTTTCGGTTCCTTGGCTTTTTAACCTAAAACAAAACTTGAAACAAACTTTACACAAGAATTAAAAGAACATTAACCAACAAAACATAAACACACACTAAAAACTAGGACAAAAACGACATAAACACTGAAATAAACAAAAACTACTAAAATTAATGAAAACACTAAATAAACATATTAAAACTAATAAAATACCTAAAGAAAATAATAATTAACATAATAAACAAGACACAAATCTATAACAAAAACTAATAAAACAACTACCCCACACTTAAAACTTTGCTTGTCCTCAAGAAAATTCACATGGCATAAATTAAAAACTCAAACAACCTTAACTATAATTCTAGTATATAAGATGAAATCCTTCAAGACTCAGACATAAATAATTGCAATTTCCTTCAATCAAGATTTTCTTAACTCATTCATTAATCCAGACATACAAATCTTATCTCTCTTCTAAGTGTTTCACTCTATTTCAAAGGTTAATTCACTCAAACCATTCATGACTGCATACTACCATAAACTTGCTTAATTATCCAATCTCCCTCACTGATCTTCTCAAGAAATAATCCGAAGGTCTTTTATTTGGATGTAATGGGGCTAAGGTGAAGGTATGAGAAAAGACATTTAAGCTGGAGCATCAAGAAATGGAGTATCTAATTTAGACAATACTCTTGATAAGAAAATCATAACTCCCTCAGATGGCATACTCACCAATCCCTTAATACTTTCACATACTTGCATACTTCAAGAAAATACATGAGTCAACATTCCTCTAATGCTAAAAAATATATGAATTTTGTATATATATATATATATCTTTTTTTTTCTCTTTTTTCTTTTTCTTTTATTTTTATCATCATTATATATATATATATACAAAATATAAACTTTCATGGAACATCTAGCTCAAAATGTAGAGGAAAAGAATAAGCGACTCTTAGACAAATACAATGTGCACAGTATGCATTTCAACCCCAAATAGCAATACCATTTTTTTTATTTGCTTACCCCACACTTTGAAATAAACCACCCTATTGTCATATCATAAGAACTCCATTCCTTAATGCAGGTATGATGATAATAATAGAAAGTTGAGTTGATAATTGTGTTGATCAATCAAGAAAAAGTCAAAGGCTCAACTTGGCTCACTAAGGAATTAAATATTAAGGGAGGTCTTTTTAAGCTAAGGGGCTAACCTAATTTGCCTTAATCATTTTAAAACTTGAGATTAAATCATAATGTGAGTTCAATTAGTATGCAAAAGCAAGCTCTAGAGATGCAAAATCATGAAGGTGCACACTTAAGAAAAGAAAATCAATTGACAATAAAATTCAATCTATGAGGCTCAAAACTCACAAAGGTGGGTTCTCAAAAATTTATATGTCATGAATTGCAGAATGTGAAAATTGATCCTGAATGAATTCAAATGCTAATCTCTATACTAATACTAAAGTCTCAACTACAATGCTAGAATCATAGAAAAGATCAATAAATTTTCAACAATTATGCCATGCACAACACACAATAAAAACACACCAAGACAAACAAAACAAAACAAAAGCTTAAAGATTACCCCACACTTTAAGAATTTACATTGTCCTCAATGGAAAATAAGAATAATAAAGAGAAAGATTTAAGTAGAACCTGTCTTCCATTGTACCCTGGTGAGGCAAAACCCTAACTTTTTATCACAAACACAAATGTTCAAAAACAAAATACAAGAGAGCTTTAGGGTTTCCATTTATTTAAACTAAACATAAAATCAAAATTGCTAAATATAAAATTATAACTATGAAAAAGAATTGCAAATCGATGGGTTGCCTCCCATTTAGCGCTTTTTTAATGTCATAAAGCTGGACATCACTACAAGGTTTAGGGATCATGGATCAAAGTGCTGTCAACGATCCTCACTTCATGAAATCCTCCTTTATATGGTTTAACTCTCTGTTTATTTACTTTAAAAGTCTTATTGGTTCGAGAGTTAAGCAATTCAGTGGCATCAGAAGGACATACCTGAGTTATCTCGAAAGGACCACTACATCGAGACTTGTGTTTACCTGGAAACAGACGGAGTCGAGAGTTAAAAAGTAAAACTTTCATACCTGGACTCAATGTTTGTCGCACAATAAATCTATCATGAAGTGCTTTAGTGTGATCCTTATAATTCCTCGAGCTCTCATATGCCTTTGGGTTAAGGCACCTTTGGGTCTCCCTCACTGGTTTAGCCCCGTCTTCTAAGGTCAGTGTCAACTCCAATTTATCTAAGGAACCTGTCTGCAAGAAAACATCTGAAACAACTGCTTCAACACAATTAATTAAAGAACAATCCTCATATAAAGCAGTTGTAGGAATGGGAGAAGTGTTAAAAATAGAAAAATCAACAGTTTGTCCCAAGACAGTCATTGATAATATTACCATTTTTAACATCTATTAAAGTGTTGGTAGTCGCCATAAAAGGCCTACCCAGCAAAATAGTGTGTGCTGATGGTGTAGGGTTACTTCCTTCCATGTCAAGAACTATAAAATCCACAGGTACTATTAACCCTCCAACCTTAACTAACACATCTTCTATAACCCCTTTTGGGAATCTAAGAGATCTATCAGCTAATTGCAACACCATTTTGGTTGGTTTAAGTTCCCCTAGTTCTAATTTTTTATACACAGAATAAGGCATCAAATTTACACTGGCTCCTAGATCACACATGCCATCAGTCCCCTTTCCATTCCCCACAGTAATTTGAATTATAAAGCTACCAGGATCCTTTAGCTTGGGAGGTAGTTTATACTGCAGAACAACACTAGCTACCTCTGAAACTATCACCTTTTCATTCGGCTCATACCTCTTTTTCTTGGTAATCAGCTCTTTGAAGAATTTGGCATAAGCGGGCATGTTCTTTATTGCTTCCAGTAAGGGTAAGTTAATACTTACCTTAGACAACATGTTCAAGATGTTATAAAATTGTTTATCTGGTTTATCATCCTTCAACCTGCTGGGGAATGGTATAGGTGGCCGGTATGGATTGCTTGCCTTATGTAAATCTGTTGAAGGGGACTTCTTCATTGATCTATCTCCAACACCTTTGTTCTCTGGTTCTCCTTCCCCCTTGTTCTCTTGGTCACCTGCATTCACAGAATCATTTTCAACATTATTGTTAATTTCCTTACCACTTCTAAGAACAGTCACTGATTGTGCCTGCTCAGGTTGACTTGGGAATTTCCCCTTTTGTTGAATCTGCATCTGTTGTGCAAGTTGCCCTACTTGAGTCTCCACTTTCTTAAAAGATGCTTCTAATGAATCCAGCCTCTTATTGGTCATCTCTTGATTTTTAGCACTGACTTGGATGAAAGCTTGTAAACTTTCCTCCAAACTCTCTATCTTAGACTGCCCTTAATTTGAGGATTGACCCTGTTGTTGGTTCTGTCTCTAGAGCAAATGGAAAGGCTGCTGAGAATTATTTGTTGCCCAAGAAAAATTTGGATGATTCCGCCAACCAGGATTGTAAGTGTTAGAGTAAGGATCATTTCGGGCCCTTGGTTGGAATCCTCCCATAACATTGACTTGCTCAGCTTCATTCCCATATGATTCATATGCAGAGGGGCATATATTTGCTCCATGCCCGAGAGTACCACAGATTCCAC
The DNA here is from genome assembly GCA_947685225.1 of Garcia nutans. Taxonomy (NCBI): domain Eukaryota; kingdom Viridiplantae; phylum Streptophyta; class Magnoliopsida; order Malpighiales; family Euphorbiaceae; genus Garcia; species Garcia nutans. The sequence continues at coordinate 36,335,581 of CANTUV010000059.1, forward strand.
ACACTTCTTGAGTGGATGAAGAAATATTGTTCTTCATGTTCAGCATCTGCACTTGCCTTGTCAATTCATCTATCTTGTTTACCATTTCACTATTTGCCTCCAATTGGTTCACCCCTTTACTTCTTCCTCTTACACTCTTCTGTTGAGAATTAGCTCCCAACATCTCAAAGATATCATAAGTTTCAGCTACTGTCTTTTCTCCCATGGCTCCCCCAGCTGCATTATCAACTATATTCTGAAATTGCTGGGTTAAACCATCATAGAAAAACTGATTAAGAAGTTGAAGTGGGTAGTGATGATGTGGACACTGGATCAATAGCATCTTAAATCTGTCCCAAGCCTCATGAAATGGCTCTCCTTCAAATTGAGAGAATGTAGCAATCTTCCCTCTCAATTCAGCTGTCTTTTGATGTGAATAAAACTTGCCCATGAACTTGTTATAAACTTGCTCCCAAGTTGTCAAAGAGTTTTCGGGCAACATCATAAGCCAGCTCTTTGCCCTATCCTTCAAAGTATATGGAAAACATCTCATCCTCAACTGATCTTCTGTTAGTCCACCCAATGGAAAAGTGTTGAGGGTAGAATAAAAATCCAGAATAAAGTTCAAAGGATCTTCATTTGGAACTCCATAGAATGATGGCAGCATGTTGTAATGAATGTTCTTCAACTCATAGTTCCTTGCTGCATCTGTCAGTCTTATGCAAGAAGTGGAAGTTCCAATGACAGGTCTAGCAAAATCTCTCATAGTCCTTTGTCTTTCTTCAGCCATTTTACAGATTGTGTAGATTCCGACTCAAAATCAGAAGTGTCCTCTTCTGTAGTATCAAATCTTGTGTACAGTTCAAACTCTTCCCTGCTCCTTTTCACTCTCTGAATTTCTGGAATGACTGGGTATAGCTCTCCTCCAAGTGATCTCATGCCTTGCATAAAAAAAATTTGTAGAAAAAGAAATTATTAAAAGCAAAAGACAAATAAAATAAAATGAAAACAGTGAAAAATAATCTAGAATATTTTTGCCTAATAAACAATTACGCCAATTAGCCTCCCCGGCAATGGAGCCAAAAACTTGTTGCGCTCTAATTAACTCAACCACAAAGCGTCACTCACAAGTATACGAGGTAGCTGTAAAAAAGGTGATCGCCCCAAGGTCATCTCACAAGAAAGCTAAAGTAGCTAATTGATTATCAGATTATAAATAACAAGTAATGAAGAAAATTTAAATTGTTAACTAATGAAGAAGATTGATTGAAGTTTCAAATGAATAAAAGTAAATTAAGCTGATGTTTTGATTCACTTGATAGAAATGTCTAGGGTTTGCACTTCTCTGCTACTTATATGTGTGAACGGTTATTCCTCTTAACTAATTTAATTTCAAAGATTAAATCTCAAACAACTCAATTAATTGAGTCAAGGAAATAAGCTCTCGCATTCAAACCTCTTTCAACTAATCTTGTTATAATTGAAATAATCTTTTTAATGTATGCTTGAATGATAAAGTGTAAAATGTGATTTGAGATATAATGTGATGAGAAGCTATAGTGAATGGCTATGATTATACAAATAATATTGTTGAGGAATGTTTGCCTATTTGATAATGATAGAAATGGATTGAGAAAGTAAGGTTAAAAGATATAAATGAGCGAACCTATCTGCCTCCTGCGGAACCATACGGACCCAGAGAGCTGGGCAACCGATCTTGGACTACCGACCTGGTTGGGGGAAAGTTTAGTACAATCAGTATTATATGTACCTCTTTGCCTCCTACGGAACCATGCGGACCCTGTGGTTGGGCAACCGAACTTGGACTACCGACCTGGTTGGGGAAAGGTACATTATTGATAGTCTTATACGTTCCTATCTGCCTCCTGTAGAACCATGCGGAACCTGTGAGTGGGCAACCGAACTTGGACCACCGACCTGGTTGAGGGAAGGATCGTATTTGGTAGTTTTATACGTACTTATCTGCCTCCTGCGGACCCCTGGGATTGGCAGTGGCCTGAGGCTCAGTGGGTAACCGACCTGGTTGGGGGAAAGTTCGTATATGATGTTATAGTTGTTGGCTATATTGAGAAACTTTGAATGTGTATAATAGATGATGATATAAATATTGAAATAATGATATGAAGTATAATATGTAAATGAATTGTGATTGATGATAATGATTATCTTCATTGGAATGTGATTGATGATTAGTATGATATGTATTGTGTGTATTGATATAGTGATTGTAAGAATTAGTAATGGATTATGGTTAGTGAGATAAATGTGTATATATGTATATATTATATGAAATTAGTCAAGATATATAATAGGTGTAATCAAAAAGGGAAAATGTGATAAGAAACTAATGGTACATGAAATTGATATATCATTATATGTTAGAATGTTTATAATATAAGTTTATATTTTATATTTGTACTACTAAGCTCTCGGGCTTAGCGCGGATGTGTACTTGCACAGGTAACTAGGTGGAAGATATGAAGTCTTTCGTTATGCCACGAGAAGAGTAAAAGTTTGTCGAGACCAACTAGAGAGTAATGCATACATGTATAACTTTTATATTGATGTATTTATGACGAGAAAGTAATTATATGTATAAATGAAGTTTTTGATAAAGATAATGATTTGGTAAATGTTATTTAAATTAACGTATTATGGTTTGGAATTCTTTTACAGGTTTTAAAAAAGGTAATGAAAAGTGACATCCTTATACTTTATATACTTATCGTATGTATACCAGGTATATGTATAGTACTTATATAAGGTATCGGGGTGTTACAAAAACTTCTAGGCACATTTTGGGATATTACAATTCTCCCCCTCTAAAAAGAAATTTTGTCCTCAAAATTACCTGATATTATGTTTGAAACAGTTGAGGATACTGATCTTGCATTGCTTGCTCGCTCTCCCAAGTTGCCTCTTCTCTCCCATGATTCTTCCATAGAACTTTCACCAATGGCACTTTCTTATTTCTCAATTCTTTCACTTCATGTGCCAAAATAGCAACTGGTTCTTCTTCAAATGTCAGATCCGAACTCACTTCAATGGATTCAATTGGCAAGATATGAGATGGATCCGATCTATACGTCCACAACATAGAAACATGGAATACATTATGGATTCTATCCAACTCAGGTGGCAAATTAAGACGATAAGCAACTGGCCCAACTCTTTCTAGAATTTCATATGGTCCAATAAAACGAGGACTCAGCTTCCCTCTACGACCAAATCTCAATATCTTTTTCCAAGGAGACACTTTCAAAAATACTTTATCTCCAACATCAAATTCTATGTGTCTTCTCTTCAAATATGAATAAGATTTCTGTCGATCTAAAGATGTCTTTAATCGATCCCGAATTATCTTCACTTTCTCTTCAGCTTCTTTAACCAAATCAGGACCAATTAATTTACCCTCTCCAATTTCATTCCAACATAGAGGTGTTCTACATCTTCTTCCATACAATGCCTCAAATGGTGCCATGCCAATACTGGTTTGATGACTGTTGTTGTAAGCAAATTCTACAAGTGGCAAAAATCTGTCCCAACTTCCAGAGAAATCAATGACACAGCTTCTCAACATATCCTCAATAATCTGTATCACTCTCTCTAACTGCCCATCTGTCTGCGGATGAAAAGCAGTGCTAAAATGCAATCGAGAACCCAAAGCACCATGTAAACTCTTCCAAAATCTTGAAGTAAATCTAGGATCTCAATCAGACACTAAAGAAATTGGAACTCCATGTAACTTCACTATCTCACTAATATACAGCTCAGCCAACTTCTCAAGTGAATAGTCCATCCGAACCGGAAGAAAATGAGCTGTCTTTGTCAACCTATCAACAATCACCCAAATAGCATCATGCTTCCTCTGTGTCAAAGGCAAACCAGACACAAAATTCATTGTCACTCTCTCCCATTTCCATTCAGGCACTGATAAAGGTTGAAGCAACCCTGTTGGAACTTGATGCTCCACTTTAACCCTCTGACAAGTGAGACATTTGGACTCAAATTCTGCTATGTCTCTCTTCATACCAAACCACCAATAATGCTGTCTTAAATCATGGTACATCTTTGTACTACCCGGATGCATAGTAAAAACTGATTGGTGTGCTTCTTCTAAAATGATCTTTCTCAAACTATCATCATCAGGTACACACAGCCTATCCTTGAACCAAAGACTACCATCATTCTTCACAAAGAAATCTCTACTCTCCCCATTTTGGCAATCTGAAACAATCTTCTGAATTTTCTCATCTGTCAATTGAGCCTCCTTAATCTGATCCAATAATACTGGTCTCAATTGCAACTGAGCCAACAATGCACCATCATCACATACTTCAAAACTAGCATGTAACGCTCTCAACTCAACAAGCAACGAGAGCGAATAAACAGCCAAACCTGCCAAAGACTTCCGACTTAAGGCATCAGCAACAACATTCGCCTTACCAGGATGGTAATCAATCAAACAATCATAATCTTTAATCAGTTCTAACCATCGCCTTTGCCGAAGATTCAGCTCCTTCTGAACACCCAAATATTTCAAACTTTTGTGATCCGTATAAATAAAACATTTCTCTGCATACAAGTAGTGTCGCCAAATCTTCAAAGCAAATACTATAGCTGCCAACTCCAAATCATGAGTCGGATAATTAAGCTCATGCGGCTTCAACTGCCGAGAAACATAAGCTATGACTTTACCCTCTTGCATCAAAACACATCTTAAACCATTATGTGAAGCATTACTGTAGATCACATATTGTTTATCTTCCATGGGTAAAGTAAGAACAGGTGCTTGAGTCAACATTTCTTTCAACTGCTCAAAGCTAGCTTGACACTGATCCGTCCACACAAATCTAACTCCCTTCCGAAGCAATCTAGTGAGTGGAGCAGCTATTAAAGAAAAACCTTTCACAAATCGACGATAATAGCCTGCTAAACCCAGAAAACTTCTAACTTCAGTCACTAACTTTGGTGGACTCCAATTCAAAATAGCTTCAACTTTACTTGGATCGACTCTTATACCATCCGCTGAAACTATATGACCTAGAAAAGTAACTTGGTCAAGCCAAAACTCACATTTTGACAGCTTAGCAAACAACTGCTTCTCTCTTAAGATCTATAACACAATCCACAAATGCTTGTCATGCTCCTCCTCATTACATGAATACACCAAAATATCATCGATGAAAACCACCACAAACTGATCCAGATAGGGTCTAAACACCCTATTCATCAAATCCATGAAAGCTGCACGTGCATTCGTCAACCCAAAAGACATTACCAAGAACTCATAATGCCCATATCTTGTGCGGAAAGCTGTCTTAGAAACATCTTCAGCTCTAACCCTCAATTGATGGTACCCTGATCTCAAATCAATCTTGGAAAACACTGATGCTCCCTTTAATTGATCAAAGAGATCATCAATTCTAGGCAAAGGATATTTATTCTTAATAGTCACTTTGTTCAATTGCCTATAATCGATACACAATCTCAAAGTACCATCCTTTTTCTTCACAAACAACACTGGAGCTCCCCACGGAGAAATACTAGGGTGAATAAACCCTTTATCCAACAACTCCTGCAACTGCACCTTCAACTCTCTCAATTCAGCAGGTGCCATTCGATATGGAGTGATAGAGATGGGAGTAGTACCAGGCAACAAATCGATACCAAACTCAATCTCTCTCTCAGGAGGTAACCCTGGCAACTCCTCTTGAAATACATCTGAAAACTCAGCAACTGTGGGTATACTATCAAGTTGAGAACCCACTACTCTGGTATCCACAACATGAGCAAAATAAGCTTCACACCCTTTTCTAATCAACTTCCTAGCTGTTACAGCTGATACAAACAAGGATGTAAGTTGTCTCTGCTCACTAGATACTATCACATCCCTACCATCACTAGTTCTCAAGGTGACACATTTCTTTTGACAATCTACCATAGCTCCATGCTTAGACAGCCAATCCATGCCTAAGATCAAATCATATTCTTTAAAAGGCATTTCAATCAGATCACCAAGAAACTCCTCACCCTGAACCACCACTGCACTATCACGGTGCACCTTACTAACAACCACACTATGTCCTAAAGGATTTGTCACCAAAACATCAAATCCTAAGGATTCTGAATGCAATTCAGACACAGGCAATATAGATGCATTAATATATGAATGAGTAAATCCTGGATCAATCAAAGCAAGTACTGAAATGCCAAATAAAGAAAATGTACCAGCTATAATTGCTGAAGCATCTGGCTGCCTCTGCATCACATACACCCTCTGAGAAGATCCGACCTCCTCTGGCCTACTACCTCCGGATGATGATCCTCCTCTCTGACTATACCCGGATCGACCACCCCTACTGAAACCTCTGCCTCCTCAACCACCTCTGCTAACACTGGGTCGAGAGGCTGCAGACTCAGCCTGCCTATGCTCTTGCATCTCAGGACACTCCCTAATGAAATGGTCAGGCGATCCACACCTGAAGCATACAGTTGCTCTACTATATTTCCAACAAACACCCCCATGTCTTCCACCACACTGAACACATACAGGTGGAGTAGACCTCTGCATCATGGGAGTTGGGGCACTGGCTACAGAAGCTGTAGGTCTCGGTCTCTGTCTCTGATACTGCACTGACCTACCCGGCTGTCTCAGACTCCTACTGATCCTTGGAACAAAACTCCCTCTACCCCTCTTCACAGATGAAGACCCTGCCTCAAATAGGGGTCTCCTCACTCTAGTCTCCTCCTCCGAAGCAGCTGCTGCAATGCTCTGCGCTCTCTCAACACTTCTAGCTGCTGCAACAAGCTGAGGGAAATCCTGGTATCTGGAACCAGCCACAATGCACATGATAGAGGGCCTCAATCCCTCCTCAAATCTTCTACACCGATCTATTTCATCAGAAAGAATTCGCCCAGCATAACGACTCAGCCGGATATACTCAATCTCGTATTCTGTCATCGTCCGATTGTCTTGCCTCAAGCTCAGGAATTCCATCTTCTTAAGATCTTTATACTCCCTCAAAGTATATTTTTGCTCGAACTCCCTCAAGAAATCACTATATGATAGTGTAGGTGGATCATCCATAGCATGAGGGACAGTCTTCCACCAATCATAGGCATCTTTCTGAAGGAGGGATCTGGCATAGTCAAACTTCTCATCCGAAGTGGCTTGCAACTGAATGAATATCTTCTGTACCCTATCCAACCACTGCTCAGCCACTGTAGGGTTGGTAGTGCCTAAGAAATCTTCAGCCCCATATTTCCTCAACTTGTCATAATGTCTTACCGGCATCTGAGGCTGTGGTGGTGGTTGCACTGGAACTTGTCTAAATAGTTCTACCACATGCCTCAACCAACCCGGCGGACCCTCCTCTGCAGCTGGTCTCTCTGGCACAGAAACAGGTGCCTCACTAACTCTGTCAACTCTAGCTCCATCTCTACTCTCTCCTGGAGCTACACTCTCAGCACTTCCTTCTACAGTCTGACGTGAATGGGACTCCATTACTACCTATATCTGCAAACACAGCAGAATATTCCTCATTAAAGATCAAAGACTGCCATACCAAAACATGTATTTTATTCAAAAACCAACTTTTAAAAACAAAATATTCTTTTTCTTACAATTCACCTAGGTTGAGAATCTTAAACCTAGGCTCTGATACCAGAAATTGTAACACCCCTTCCCAACCTACGTGTGAAAGCTAAGTAGAGGAGCCACACTATCCTAATGTTGCTACCACTTTTACTTAGTCAAATTTTAGTTCCGATTTTACATAAATTTTGCCATAGTTTCGCCTAAAAATTTAATCCCAAGTGTCGACAAAACTGGTTTTTTTTCTGATTTTTGAAAACATTTTTACACAAACCAATGCAAACAAAATCATTCTTAGTACACTTCCAATAAATCCCCCTTATAACCTCAACTACAACCTGCAAAAAGGATTTACACTTCTAGTACAAAATAAAGTAAAGGTTTATTATGAAATACAGCAGACAAAATATTTGTTCACTATACAACGAAAAGTAATAATATTTACAAATTCATATACATTAAAACTCAAGTTTTACAACAATCCCCGCTCACAGGACGTATGCTTTGTTTGTGCTTGCTTAGTCAATTCTTGCTTGTTTCTTCTGATGGCGATATTGATCCACGAGTATTGGATATCATGGACCAAATGGAAGGAGGCTTCCGATACCCGTGATCTTAGCCGAGACTTTAGTTGGATTAGACCAACTTAAATCAGGATTGTCAAAGAGACTGACCGGGAGTCCATTGTTGCTTCAAGTAATTACATAAACTGCCCTTTCAGGTTTTCAATTTAGGTTTTCTCTTTCTTTTTCTTCTTTTTTTTTATTTTATTGCTCTAATTTTTGCCTAGTCCGCCCATGCAAATTTTCAAAACTAGCGAGCTGTCCTAATTTTTGCTTAAGCTGCCCTTGCGAGTTTTCAACTTAGCAAACCTCTTTTTATTATATTTTTTTATATTGCTCTAATTTTTGCCTAGTCTGCCCAAGTGGATATTCGAAACTAGCTAGCTGTCCTAATTTTTGCCTTAGCTGCCCTTGCGGGTTTTCAACTTAGCGGACTTTTTTTTTAATTTAATTTTCCCTCACATATTTGGCTTCAAAAGCGTCTCTGCTTGCTTGATACTCCATCCATGGATTTTGCTAGATATCTGCCACGGCATCATTCTGCTAGGAAACTACTCCATCCTGTTTCTTCATATGCTGACTGGGTTGACTGGATCCACTCACGCGCTGAAGTCAACATCCGTTGGTTGGTACCTTGGTGGAAGATTTCTCATATCACCATGCAGATATACTTGATGTATGTTCCTCTTGCTAGTCTTCGTCGAGGTACTTGCTATGATCCTCACCAACTTAGCTGTCAGTGTGGAGCTGAGACTCGTGGTTCTGAATTCACTCCCTATTTAGACATGTCTTGCTTGACTTAAGCCTACTTGGATCGGCTGAGGCAAAGCTTGCCTGCACGTTACACTTATCGTCTGCCACAGATTTCACATTTGTCAATTTTTTTAGGAATTGCATTGTTAGGATGTAAAAAAAATAAAAGTAATAATAAGAGATGTTTCTTTTTCTTTTATAATTTGTCATCATCTTTTGCTATTGTGCTTATTCACTTCATCCATATATGGTCAAATACTTATAACAGTGCATATAGAACAATTTTAATATTGATTCTGTTTTATTAAATTGGGGAACAACCAAACATAAAGCCAGCATACACAAGATCACTCATGTTACCAACTAGCCCTTTTGGGTTTTCTAATTGATGATTTTCTCTCATTTAGCCTTAATTGTTGCCTAGCCCGCCCTTTCGGGTTTTCAAAACTAGAGAACTGCTCTAACTTTTGCCTAGGCCGCCCTTTTTGGGTTTTCAACCTAGCGGCTCTTTTTTCTTTTTCTCTTTTTATACATAAAACCTCTTCAATCTGTCAATGTTCACTGGTTCACTAAATTCATTCCTGTCCATGTCTGATAACTTCATTGCACCCTTATTCTTGACTTGTTTCACAACATATGGCCCTTCCCAGCTAGACCTAAACTTCCCTCTTGGATAAGATACATTAGGCTTACATTGTTTCAACACAAAATCCCCGACTCTGAGTTTTCTGATCTTAACCCTTCTATTGTAGGCCCGATCTATCTTTTTTTGATATAGTTGATGATGATACAGTGCCTTTAACCTTCTCTCTTCTAGTAAAGCTAACTGCATGTATCTGAGCACTACCCATTCTATTTCAGGCAGTTCAGCTTCCAAGACCACTCTTAACGACTTAATCTCAATTTCAATTGGCAACACTGCTTCCATCCTGTAAACCAAAGAGAACGGTGTCAGTCCATTAGGTGTTCGCACACTTGTTCTATATCCCCATAAAGCAAAGGGAAGCATCTCTAGCCAATCCCTGTAAGTCTTGGTCATCTTGGATAGAATTTGCTTAATTGTCTTATTTGTTGCTTCTACCGCACCATTAGCCTTTGGTCTATAAGGAGAGGATCAATGATGATGGATTTGGTACTTCGAGAATAAATCCTTAACTGCTCTTTGAAACTGTACCCTATTGTCTGATATCACACTGTATGGGACCCCACACCTACATATGAGGTTCTTTTCAACAAATCTAGCCATTTGACTTACCCCCAGTTTGTTGAAGGATTCGGCTTTGACCCATTTTGAAAAATAATCTACCGCTACTACAATGAAACGATGACCGTTCTTGAGCAAAGCGGCCTTATTTCTCCATCTTTTGACATAGTCCACAAAATTCTCATTTGGCCTTTGTCTAATGGACTCCATTTCCATTAAGGTAACATCCATTTCAACATTGTATCCATATTGTTGGATGAAGGCCTTGTATAGCAGATCCCAACTCTTTTGTGTTCTATCATCTAAGGTATTGAACCAATTTTGGATAACAGGATCCAATAAGCGCATAAAATACCTTAGAGTTTGAACCATAGTAGTTCAGGCAGACTGCATGGCAGTGATACACCTTATTAATTGGTTGCAATTTTCATATTATTAACTTGAAAAAGCTTGATATGAACACAATTTTCATTGGATTCGAGGGTTGATAAGAGTGCTAGAGATAAACTTACAAGATCCTTTGGTTTATAATTCATGGTTCCTATTGCATAATCTATTTAATTATGCTTGAGAAGAGATTTCTAGCATTCTACTTAGTGATTAGGGATTAATTCATTCGAGAGAGGTTTTGATCTAATTTAGAGGAATGCCAATTCAACTTTGTTATTTGATTTAATTGAATTAGTATTCATAAATATTCTTTATAGTTAGTGGGTTCAATATCTGGATAGTGTCTTTATCATCAATTCTTTTTGCACAATACTCAATTTTTCATTAATTTAATTTATTAGGTAATTCATTTTTTTTATTTTAATCATCATAAGAATTATTGGATTGCTAAATATCAGTTGAAATTTGCACTAGTAATTGACCTTGTCCCTAATGGAATGATATCCTACTCACTACTTTTTTACTTGCGCGACCTGTGCACTTACGGTAGCATTTCAATAGCTCAAAGGCATCTTCATTTCCACTTTGTGGGTGCCTTGATTGTGATTATGTAATTTAATTTATCTTGTAAGGATTTTTGGTACGACGTAAGGACACGTTTCCATCAATTGGTGGGTGTCCTATCTTATTTCCAAATTCTCATGCATCAATAATAATATCTTTCACAATTAACTTAGTATAATCCACTAAAATTGCATTTCTTTATCAATTATGGAGGATAAAATCAATCAGAGAGAAAAAGAAAATCATTTTTATCAAAATTGATTTGAAAACTTAATTCGGGACCAATCACAATTGGTTGCAAATTAGTGCCTTTTGGGGAAAAAATAACTGAATTTAATCAAACAAATGAGTTTTTTCTTACATTTTCCGACAATAAAATGAACTTAAGGTGGACTCTCCAATAACTGCTTTTCAAAAATAAAAGCCATCATCCCTTTTCAAAATCAAAGGAGAGTATTCTTTTCAAAATAAAAGAATAAATCTTTTCAAAATAAAAGATTGCTTTCAAACTCGTGCTTACCGAACCGAATGAAGACCTTACATAACAATATCCTGTAGGACATAGCCCAAAAAGAGCAATTATGGCTCCTCCTCATTGGCATGCCAGACCTGGCACTTGGCCAAAAGTCCCACAGCTGGTGACTTTATTGGGGATTTTAAAATTTTTAAAATAAAATTTTAATGGTCTCTTTTCAAAATCATTGTCTCTTTGATTGATTTTCTCTTTTATTATGCATAAGGGCTGCTTACCCTTTAGTTTTAGGAAATCCTAGGTAGCAAGTGGCATCCACTTGACAACCTTCATTAGGTATGTTGGGGGATAGCGAAAACATCTAACTCACTATAAATCCTCAATTCTTTTGAGGTGTAACAGACATACACGTTGTAATACCCTTATACACAATATATGTATAGTACATACATCGTGTATATATAAAATACGCATATAGAGTATAAGAATATCACCATCCTTGTCATTTGAAAATTTTCACATAATTATAAGAAAATATTTTAATTCTTAAAATGTACTTTAATGTATAAATAAAAGTATACATTCGCCTTTTAGTTACCAAAAATACAAATGTTAAGGAAAAATAATTCTTAAAATGTACTTTAATGTATAAATATAAGTATACATTAGCCTTTTAGTTACCAAAAATACAAATGTTACGAAAAAATCTCTGAAAATAATTCACCAGAGTTTTTTCTGTATTTCAGACATTACTAAAATCACAATTTAACCTTCATAAAATTTTGCACTCCTAAATATGCATATAACTTTATCTAAAAATCCAACAACCTTTACACATCTTACAATCATCAAGATCATGGTTCATTTATATATCCAAAAAGTAATTCAATATCTAAATAATTTAAATAAGCTTTATATATATGAAGAATACATTTGATATCCACAACACTTAATCCCGAAAACTAAGTTTTCAACTTTTTATGATATAAACAATAACTTATACATACATAATGTGATTAACCAATACAAAATTTTTACATGCTGTGAGCGAGGATTTTTGCCCCCACTCCCGGTGGAATGGTTCTTACGACTTCGACACTGTTTAGGCTGGGGGCCTTAGAAAACACGGACCTAAGTCCGGAGAAAATGGAGTCACCACCCGGACGGGCCAGGAAAATGAAAGGGGTAGATGACTCAATTTCTAAGGAATCCCCAACCCCCTAATGGGTTTGAAAAGTTAGGTACATGTGGGGAATGTGAGAAATGGCCCAGCACCCCCACAACGCCCGGTTCATTGGAACCGGCCTCCTTTATAGGTCTTAATATTATAAAATTCTTAAATATAACAGTATTATCCATATTACACACAACAATTGAAATAAAGCATCATTATATTAAAATCAACGCAATGTTCAAGCAAAACAAATAAATGGACACCCATCCGAGGATGGAAACATGTCCTTACATCATCCATGTCTAAAATAATAGGACACCCACCAAAAGGTAGAAACATGTCCTTTACATTGGTTTAAAATATAAAAGCTATTTAAATTACATGATATTTAACTAATGAGGTACCCACAAAGTGGAAACATACCTCTTACAATATTTGGAAATGAAAATAAATCGATAAAAGTAAATAACCATTCGTTATAAATAAATCATTCATCAAAGATATTAAACATCAATCAAAATATGAAATAAGCATCCATCCTGTAGACCCTTAATTTTTGACCCAGTCCGATCCAAAATAATTTTTGTGTTGTCTAATATATTTTAATTGTCCAAAATAATTTTTATTATCTTAATTAAATAATTTTTGCTTTATTATCTAATTTTTATTAATAAAAAATAAAAATAAACAAATAAAAATAAAAAAAATTGAAAATAAAAATCGGCAACGTAATCAGCGGGCCCGTGGGCATTTCGCCCGCAGGAGTTTCCTGCGGGCGAAATGGCCTGGCCATTTCATCCGCACGAATTTCCTGCGGGTGAAATGGCCCGCAGCCAGCTGCGGCAGCTTTTTTGCCAGCGCAATTTTTCCTTCGGCAAATTTTTTTGCCAGCGCGATTTTTCTACAGCAGTTTTTTTTCGCCAGCAAAAATTTTCCAACGCAAATTTTCTGAAACCTAATACAATTAGGTTTTAGTTTCCTTTTCTTATTATATAATGTATGCCGTGAGCAACTAGGAAAAAACCACAAAAAAACTTCTATAAATAAGCATGATTACAACACAAAAAAGGGAGAGAAAATTTGGGACGAAATTGGAGAGTTGGAAACTGATTCTGTGAAGGAAAGGCAGCAAATCAATTTGACTTTTTGAGAGCAACAATCAAAGCATAAAAAAAAACTGATCAAAGGCAGCAATTGCCTTTGTTCTTATTCATCCAAGAAGAATTATTTATTGGAGGAAATATCAAAAGGAGGTATGTATTAAATTTTTTGGTTATTTTTTCACAGTAGCTAAAACTAGGAAATTGTGTTTTTTAAATCAAAAATCTTAGAACTTTAATTTAGTTTTTCTAAAGTTAAAAACACTAATCCTTTGCTTTATTTTCCAAAAAGCCTTAAAATTATTATTTTTATTTCTTCAAAACTCCAAAACCCTAATTGAACATATTTTTCAACAAAACCAAAATTGATTCTGTTTCTTTTAAAACTTTAAACTTGGTTCTATTTCTTTCAACAAACCTTAACAAATATCTTTTTTATTTTTATAAACTTTAAATCATTTTGTTTAAATTCACAAAACTTCATAAAATTATCAAATTGATTTCTAAATTCTAAAAATCAATTCATCACTCATAACCCTAATTTTAAATCACTAAATCCTTACTCAACTCCAAACCTAAAATAGTAAAACCCTAACCCTTTAAAACCTTAAACCCTAATTTTTCTAAATCTTAATTCTTTAAAACTTTAAAAAATCATATAAACACAATTTTACACAGTAAGCTCAAAATAACAATTCATTAACCATAAATCACAAATAACAATTCATTAACCATAAGTGTCCAAAACCCTAGTTTCATGATTTCACCATTCAAACCTTTATTTGTTTAATTAAAGAGTCTTACCAACCTTTTAAAACATAAAACCTTAATCTATTTTAATTCCATAAAAAAGTCACAGTAGCCAAATTCTATGAATTCCAAAACCTTAAACACATGAAATAAAGAGCCCTAAATGGAAACAGTAGCTATAATTGGACTTTTATTTGCTTTATTTAATTCTTTATTTGATTATGCTTTAATTTATTTAAATTCAAGGCTTGGTTTAATTTATTTATCATGGATGGATGTTTACTTTTTATTGATATTTAGTACCTTTGATGAATGATTTGTTTATTATGAATGGTTATTTACATTTATCAACTTATTTAGATTTGTAAATGTTGTAAGAGGTATGTTTCCACTTGGTGGGTACCTCATTAGTTAAATATCATGTAATTTAAATTACTTTTCTATTTTAGAACTAATGTAAAGGGCATGTTTCTACCTTTCGGTGGGTGTCCTATTTAGGCATGGGATGTAAGGACATGTTTCCATCTTCGGATGGGTGTCCAATTATTTGTTTTGCTTAGACATTTTGATTTTAATATAATGATGATTTATTTCAATTATTGTTTGTAATATGGATAATATTGTTATATTTAAGAATTTTATAATATTAAGACCTGTAAAGGAGGCCGGATCCAATGAACCGGGCATTGTGGGGATGCTGGGCTATTTCTCAACTTCCCACACGTACCCAACTTTTTGAACCCATTAGGGGGTTGGGGATTCCTTAGGAATCGAGTTATCCACCCCTTTCTTTTTTTTTTTCCGGCCCGTCCGGGTGGCGACTCCATTTTCTTCGGACTTAGGTCCATGTTCTCTAAGGCCCCGAGCCTAAACAGTGCCGAAGTCGCAAGAACCATTCCCCCGGGAGTGTGGTCGAAAATCCCCGCTCACACATTCATGATTAATTAAATAAATCAGACATTGAAATTAAATTAAAGCTTATAATAGACTACATAATCAAATCTAAAAAATAAAGCAAGTAAAGATACAAATTAGGGTTATTGTTTCTATTTAAAGTTCTTTAATTAATATTTTAGGGTTTTGGAATCTTAAGATATTATTATTGTTATTTGTTTAGGCTACTGTTGGATTTAAGAGAATTAAAAAGGATTAGGGTTTTTGTAATTTAAGAAATTAGTAAGGTTCTTTGATTGATCTAATTAGGGTTTGAGGGGTAAAATTATGAAATTAGGGTTTTAGAATAATTAAAACATTAGGTTTATAATTCTTGGTTACTGGATTATTGTTTTGGGTTTACTGTGTTGAGTTTGAATGTTTAGGTTTATAAGGTTTTAAGGTTTTAAGGATTAGGGTTTAGGAAAACTAGGGTTTATATATTGGTTTTGAGGGAATTAGGGTTTAGGAAAACTTAGGGTTTAGATCAACAGGTTTGGGGTTTACTGTTTTGGTTTTGGAGTTGAAGAAAATAATTTAAAGTTTTATAAAGTAATTATGATTTTAGAAACTGTAAAGTAAGTTTAGAGTTTGGATATTTAACAAAACATTTGAAAATTTTGGAAAAGAATTAGAAGAAAATAGTTTAGGGTTTTTAAAAGCTTTTGGAAATAGAAAAAATGATTTAAGGTTTTTGGAAACAAAAGAGTATTTTTTTTAGGGTTTTTGGAAATAGAAGGAACAATTTAGGGTTTTAAGGTTCAGAAGAAATAGATTAGTGCTTTTAAGTTTTATAAGAAACAGAAAAATAATCTTTAGGGTTTTTGAAAATAGAAAAGACAATTTAGGGTTTTTAAGGTATTTGGAAATAGAAGAAATCATTTATGTTATTAAAATGAAGATCAATGTTACTACATCTTCAAAGATCAAAGTTTTGTATGTATATTATTATGAATCAAAGAAATAAAGCTATGAGTATTTTATGATTAAGGATCAAACCTGCGTAGTTGGTTCCACTAAAATTAACTTCTGGATGAACAAAGACAAAGGCAAGATTGCTGCCTTTGATGGCTTGATTGATTATTTTCTTATTCCTCTCAAATCTGAAGTTCCACTCTTCAATCCAAGTCCAAAGTTTTCTCCTCTAACAAGTCCCGATCTCCCTCTTTTTTCCTTTAAAGTGATATTTATAAGAAAATTTATATGATTAATCCTAATTGTTTAAGAAAACTAAAATTCTTTAGGAAAAGAAACGAAACCAAATAGAATTTGGTTTTGGAAAAAATTGCGTTAGAAAAATTTCACTAGCAAAAACTGCGACGGGCTGCGAGGAATTGCGTGAAAAATTGCGAGGGGCACTGCCAAAAGCCATTTTGCCCGCAAGATTTTCCTGCTTGGGCCATTTTGCCCAATGACTTTTTGTCGCCGATTTTTATTTTTATTTATTTATTTATTATTTATTATTATTATAATAATTTTTAAAAATTATAAAAAATAAATACTAAAAAATATTAGTTAATTAAGATAATACAAAAATTATTTTGGACTAAATAAAATATATTGGACCGGACTGGGTCAAAAATTAAGGGTCTACACATGCTATGCAGTGGCTCTAGTATGGTGGCAACTGTCAAACTTCTAGTAAAATCCACAAGTTCTAGACCTGGTTAGGCCTAGCAGAACTCTCTATATCTACTCCGACACCTATACGATTGTGAGCAAAGATTTTTGCCCCCGCTCCCATGTGGAATGGTTATTGCGACTTCGGCACTGTTAGGGTCGGGCCTTAGAGAACACAGGCCTAAAATAGGAGAAAATGGAGTTGCCACCTGAACGGATTGGAAAAAAGAAAGGGGTTAATTACTCCATTCCTAAGGAATCCCCAAACCCCTAATGGGTTTAGAAAGTTTAGTACACATGGGGAAGATGAGAAATGGCCCAGCAACCCCATAGCGCCCGATTCATTGGAACCGGCCTCCTTTTTAGGTCTAAATGTTATTAAATTCTTAACTTATTATAGGATCATCCAAATTACATGCAAAGCAAAGAACTAAACATCCATCACCTTTATTTCAAATAAACAATAAATAGGCACCCATCCAAGGATGGAAACATGCCTTTCCAGCAATTGTTTAATGTCCAAAATCAAATAAAATAGGACATCCACCATTTGGTGAAAACATGCCCTTTACATTAATCCAAAATCCAAAATAAATTAAATTAAATTGAACCTAACTAATGAGGTTCCCACAAAGTGAAAGCATACCTCTTACATCTTGGAAACTAGAATAATTAACATTAAAATAATATATCAAATAAATTTAAACATTCAATCATTCAACATGAGCAAATATAAAAACAAATCATTCATAAAATTAAAACATTGATGAATCATCCATTCAAAACATAAAGCAATCACATCTAAGTTTTAATCTTAAATAAAGCGATAAATATATAAATTTAGGATTTATACTTCAAATTATGGTTTTTATGATGAAAATTTAAAACTCTAGGTTCTAAGGATGAAATATGGGATTTTTAGGGTTTAGGAAGACAAGATTATAGTTTTGGGAAATAGATTAGGGCTTTATAATTTGGATAAATTAAGGTTTTTTTGAAACTAGGGTTTAGGGTTTAGGCTTACTAGATTTTTAGAGTTTTGGTATTTATGGTTTTAAGGAATTGATGAATTAGATATTAGGGTTTAGGGAAATTAAGCTACTAGAGACTTAGGATTTCTAGAGTTAGGCTTTGATGTTAGGAAATTAGGGTTTTTGTGATTAGGGTTTTAACAGTTGATTAGAGGTTTAAAATTAAATCTTAGCTTTACTATAAAATGCAAAACAAATAAATATAAAACTGGAATACTGAATGATAGTAATAAATTTGATCTTTGTCTTAGTTTTATAAATTATATACTTAAGGTTTTAACATTTAAGCTACTTGATCAAAGTGACAATCAAATAATACAAAATACTATGATGATTTAAAAGATGGTTTGCAAATTTTGAAAGAATAAATTGTATTAGGAATCTAAACATGTGTTGGAAGGCTCCACCAAGGTTAAAAGTGTTGATCCAAGATTTTTGAATTACCTGTACCAACTTTGTTTTTGGCCGAGACTACTTGCTTTTTGAATTTTGTGTTTGTGATGTTACTTGTGTTTTCTCTCTTTGCTTCTTCTAAAAATCAAAATCCTCCTTTGATAATTATTCGCTCCCCCTATTTTTTGCTTTTGATTTTGTATTTATAATTAAAGCTAAACCCTAATACACTAATCTGACGGTTAAAATGAGTCCAATCTTGATTAGGAAAGTTAATAAATCAAAATAAGGTTGGATTATGAGCATGGCCAATTCACCCCAGTCATGGTCCTGTGGCAAATTGGCATGTCTAATTCACCATAGGCATGGCCTGTGGCAAAATTGCCATGCCAATTCGCCACAAACTCATGCCTATGGTGAATCGGGTATGCCGATTTGATAAAATTTGGGTCGAGGCGACTTATCTTGGGATCCAGACCATGTTTGGCTCCTGAAATTATTCGAGACTGGTTTAAAACTTTAGGCTTGATCTAACTTTCATTTAATTAGGTACGGACTAGATTATGTCCAAAATTAAGGGTCTACAGTTTGCCTCCACTTCAGTGATCTGGGACTTCAGTAAAAGAGAGAGAAAAACAATATGACTTTGAGCTGATCTTGTATAAGAATGGGTTCTCGACCCCATACTAGATGGGGTTCTAGACCAAAGATTGCATTTCATTTTGGACCCAAGACTGGAATGAGTTTTGGGTTCTCAATCTGAGACTGGATTAGGGTTCTCAATCCTAAACTGCATTTGGGTTCTTGACCCTAAATTGGATTTGAGTTCTGGACCCGAGACGAGATTGGGTTCTAGACCCAAAATTGAATTTTGGGTTCTCAACCTGAAATTGGATTTGGGTTCTCAACTCGAGACTGGACTTGATTTCTCAACCCAAAACTACATTTGGGTTCTGGACCCGAGACCGAATTGGGTTCTTGACTCAAAACTGGATTTTGGGTCCTCGATCAAAAATTAGATTTGGGTTCTCGACTCAATACTGGATTTGTGTTCTGGACCCGAGACTGGATTGGGTTCTTGACTCGAAAATAGATTTTGGGTTCTCAACCGAAAATGGATTTGGGTTCTCAACTTGAGACTAGATTTGAGTTCTCAACCCAAAACTAGATTTGAGTTCTTAACCAGAAGTTGTATTTGTTTTCTCGACCCAAGACTGGATTTAAAAATAATTTGGGTTCTAAACCTGAGATGAGTTCTGGACTCAAAAAATAATTTGGGTTCTGGACCTGAGGTGAGTTCTAGACTCAAAAATAATTTGGGTTCTGGACCCGGAGTGAGTTTCAGACTCAAAAATAATTTGGGTTCTGGACCTTGGATGAGTTCTTGTCTCAAAAGTAATTTGCGTTCTAGACCCGAGGTGAATTCTAGACTCAAAAATAATTTGGGTTCTAAACCGGAGATGAGTTCTGGACTTAAAAATAATTTGGATTCTGGACCCGATGTGAGTTTTGGACTCAAAAAATAATTTGGGTTCTAGACTCGAGATGAGTTCTAGACTCAAAAAATAATTTGGGTTCTAGAGCCGAGATGAGTTCTAGACTCAAAAATATTTTGAGTTTTGGACCCAGGCTGAGTTCTCGACTCAAAAAATAATTTGAGTTCCGAACCCGAGGTAAGTTATGGACTCAAAAAATAATTTGGGTTCTGGACCCAAGTTTGTTTTGGTTCTGGACCCAAGACGAGTTCTGGACTCAAAAAATAATTTGGGTTCTGGACCAAAAATTGGATTTGTTTGAGAAAAAACAGATCAACTTTAGCTCTTCTAATTTGGTTGACCTTTCGTCATCTGAGAATTGTGATTTTCTTCTAACCGATTGTTCCATTCTTTAATGGATTGTGGGCATTTACCCTTCAAAAATGAATCTTTATCCTTTGAAGATTTGGTCTTTACCATTCAAAATGGATCTTTATCCTTTGGAGATTAGGTCTTTACCCTTTAAAAATGTTATCCTTTGGAGATTGGGTCTTTACCCTTTAAAAATGGATCTTTATCCTTTCGATATTGGGTCTTTATCCTTCAGAAATGGATCTTTATCCTTTGGAGATTGGGTCTTTATCCTTCAAAAATGAATTTTTATCCTTTGGAGATCGGGTCTTCATCCTTCAAAGAAATGGATCTTTATCCTTAGATATTGAGTCTTTACCCTTCAAAAAAGGATCTTTATCCTTTAGAGATCGGGTCTTCACCCTTCAAAAATGGATCTTTATCCTTTGACATTTGTCTTATATTGAGCTCTTCCAGCTAGACTGATCTTATGTCTTTTGCATCTTCATTCTTTTGGGGTTCTTACTTTCTTCTTATTTTATTCTTTTTTGTTCTTCTTTTTGCAAAACATTCAGCTATTTTTTATTTAGTCCTTATATCCTCTGTTTACCCCTTACATGGGAAAATATTGAAAGTTAGTCTCAAAATGTTTTGTATACACATAAACTCAAAAAATTGAAAGGAGAAACTTTGCCCCAGTGTAGGCTCAAACCAATGATTTTTCCCATGCAGACTCATATTGATGTTTGTATTGTCTAGTTCTTTTCACAAGCATACATCTCTTCTTTCTTTTGCAATAGCCTTTTCATGCCCCCTGATTCAATACCTGCTTTTGATTCTTTACTTCACAGGGTGTTTGTTGTTCACTTTGACAAATAATAGGTAACACAAGATAACAAAATGCAATGTGATATACTTATGTATGCATGATATGCATGGATTATACTTATAGTTGTTCAATTACTCACAGACTAAGATGGCAAACCAAAGCACTTTCATTGGTTCTTTCTAGATGCTCAATCAGATCTTGCATTGGAATGGCATAATCCTTCACATTTATGTCTTTTTATCTTCAAGATGTTGAAAACATGAGTGGTGGGGCCCAAGCAACATTGTTAGAGACACGAGAGATATCCATTTGGTTGGCAATTTCTTCATGACATGACCTTGCAAGTGATCCTTTCTTTAGCCCTCTTTTTCCCATTATGTCCTTTGAGGTTCAATAATGCAACATACTTTCCTTAACTTAGTTTTATGCAAATTTTGTTTTAAAAAAAAAATCAAATGTTGACATTGTCAAATCAGTGTCATTATACCTCAGGGCTCGACTTTTCCAAATTAACACATCTATAGCATCATAACCCTAGTTACCATACTAAACTTGGGAATCATTTCCATTTGAGTAAGAATTGTTGCACTTCAGATAGGCACATACACATTATTTGTTCAAAGTTCTCATTGAGTTTAAATATTGTCTATCTCATATGCATGCTTATTCAAAATATCTTCACTAATAGACTCTACCTACCAAGAGAGATCAATAGGTCTTTAATAGGCTTGAAATGGAGTCTATAAGGGACTCAGGTTAAATGAAGGTCAGTTATAAATTGGAGCCAATGTGACATTATGGAAAAACCTTCAAACTACAAACTTTTTGTTGGTGGCCCCTTAAAGCTTTGAATGTTCTTCCATATTCTTGGCATTAATCTGGATCTCAATTGGAATAGTCTTTGCCTTTGTAAAAAGTTTGAGATCCTCATTCTTTTCTTTTTCTCTCTCTCTCTTTTTGGCATTTTATCATTTTTGCCTTTTCCTCTGTAGGGTTGTCAAGTGTAAGAACTAGATGACCTTTCTCCTATCTCTTTGATTTTGGTTGAATCTCTGGTTGGGTTGGATAAATTCAAGTCGAATTGTCCTTATAGACTAAGTGAAAGTCTTCTGTCGCTTTAGGTAAAAGAGAACTCGATTGGCTTTCTGAACTGCCTTTTTGGAATTTATTTTTTTCACTTTTTTATTTTTATTAGGTTCTCACTCTATATGAGTTATCTTGTTTGTATCAAATTTTGTTTCTGATAATGGGTAAGTGGAGTGGCATAAATATGCTTCAGTCTTGACTTTATCTCAATAAGTCTGTGATATTAGGTCTAATTCAGGTGTCCTTCAACTACCATCATAGACTTGACTATACATTCTTCTTTTGATCTTCTTTCCCTTTTGTTCCTTAGTGATCTTAAGACTTGTCAAAAGTAACAACACCTTAGGGTAGGTCATTGGGTTTGTAAGCCAATGAAAAGTAAGCTAAAATTTTATGAAGGCTTAAAAGGATAAAATAGGGATTGATATTAATAAGGTGGTTAATAGTTGTTGGCAAACAAAACAATGCCTAGATCATCTCTTCCTTAAATAAGCAAAGTTCAATTTTGCCTCAAAATTTTGTCAAAGCTAGAACAATTTGACTAGACACTCATAATTACGCAGGAGCCTTTTATAAGTAAGCATACACAGCTCAATGCTATAGAACAATTCCCTCAACTAGTAAATTCATTCAAATCATGATGTATAAATACACTAATTTATATATATCAAGCTAGACTCATCATTGGTTGTGCACCAAAATGAACAAATACCAACATAAATAAAAATTTGATGAAAGTAATTTTTTCAAACAATCTTAATTTGAAAGACATAATTGTTCTAGAAAATATCAAAGATAGAAAATAAAACAAATAACCAAATAAGCTAAGGGAAGTTTTTTGAATTGGAGTCGAAAAATGCTTCATTTATCTGGGCATATCATCAATTATAGTCATTGCCTCATCATCCATGGTTGGTCCAAGCTTGGTTAGTAGTATCCCCTCTTTAGCAAATCCTCTATCTATGTCTTGAAAAGATGATAAGACAAAACTTTCCTTTAAGTCTCCCCCTATCATGAAGGTTGCTGGTGGAGGCACTCTTCCAATTTCAGGCAAAGATTGATTTTGGTGTTGGGCTTGTTAAGGTCAAGCAACTTTCCACTGTCAATCAAATTTTGGATCTCATGTTTTATTCGCAGGCATTTTTCAGTCTCATGTCCTTGTGTCTGATGAAATTGACAAAAGGCTTTAATATCAAATTTTGGTGGTAAAGGATTTGGCAGAGGTCGAGGGGCCAATGGCTGTAATAGCCCTTGCTTTTGCAACTTATTAAAAACCCAAGATAAAGGCTTTTCCAATTCTGAAAATTTTCTATTTCCTTAACCAGTTGGATTAACATCAACTTTCTTATGTCTACTTAGATTGCCAGATTGATAATGTCATTTTGTAGAAAAATGGTTCTTTTCTCTTTCCCACTCTTCTATTTGCAAATGAGCTTGAAGATCTTTGAAATCTCTAATAAGAGTGTGAGACATCCATTCATGAAGATTAGGTAGCACCCCTCTCACAATCATCCTAATTTGGTCTGACTCATCTGGCCTTTTCTTAAGTAGGTCAACCTTGTTCCTCCACCTCTTTACATAGTCAACAAAATTCTAATTTTGCTTTTGTCTGATAGTCACCTCCATCAGGGTCACTTTTAGTTTGACATTATACCTATATTGTTGAATGAAGGCCTTGTACAGTATATCCCAATCTTTTTGGGTACTTTCTTCCAAAGTATTAAACTAATTTTGCACAATAAGGTCCAAAGAAAGCATAAAATACCTCAGAGTCTGGGCTTTAGTAACTTGAGTGGACTGCATGGTAGTGATGTACTGCTTAACATGCAAGTGAGGATTTCTTGTACCATTATACTTAGTGAAAGAAGGCATTTTGAACTTGTAAGTGACTTCTTTATCTTGTTCAAACAATTTGTCCACCTCCAACATCTCTTCAGTTTTCATCTTCTTTTCAAACTTCTTTTCCAAATCTGCAATCAATTTCTCAACATCTGAAGTTTCAGTTTTTTCAACAGTTGATTTTTCCACAGCTTTTGGCTCTTTCTTCCTATCATGAGAATTTTGGAAATATTGAGCTCAATAATCATCATCATCAATTATCCCCTTGTCATCATCAAAGGCTAACTCACCTACCTTAGCCTTTCCCGTGTCCTTCTGCTTCTTAATATTAGCAGATGCTTCAATAGTGTTTCCTTCCAACAATGCGGCTATTTGATTTCTCACGGTGTCAGCTAGGAGCCCATTTAACTCTTCCATCTTGGATGCAAGAGCTTCATTTATCCAATTCAAAACTTTAATTGTATCTTCATTGAACTCTGAGTCATTGACATAGGTAGTGTTGTCGTATGTCCTTGAACTATTGTAATCTAGGTTTGTGAGCCAGAAAAAATTAATAACATGCAATGCAATGTGTATATGTATGTATGCACAAATAACAAGCAAACAAAAATAATTATGTAACACCCTCATACCCCATATAAGTACTGTACATATACCGAGCACACATACAATAAGTATATAAGATATAAGGATGTCACTAGTTATTACCAAATTAAAATCTTTACTTTACTTCTAGAACAATAATACATTTAAATCATATGTAAATATTTACAAAATCATGATCCTTTTGATGGTAATACATATATATATAAGTTACATTGTCTCTCTCAAAGATTCATTTATACTTATGAATACATTCTTATGAAAATGCAAAATCTTTAACTTGTACATGCATGCATCACCCTCTAGTTGGTCTCGAACTACCTTTGCTCTCTTCGTGACATAGTGGCATAACTCCAGCTCCATCACCTATTTACCTGCGCGATTAATATAACCGCGCTAAGCTCGAAAGCTTAGTAGTACAAATAAATACTAAAATATACATTACAAGATAACATACCTCATACTTTTAGCATCATGTTTTCTTATTCGATTTTCCCCTTTTTCAATGCATTCTTCATATATTCCTAATAATCTCACACATTACATACATATACATATATATATAGCATTACAATCAACATAATTCCATAACCTGGTAGAACCATCATTCACATGATACTTACCACTTTCACTTCATATACATATTATGTGTCATATTACAATGCACAATAACATATTTCTCTTTCTAATAATTCATTTGCATGATACAACCATGTCATACTCCATAACATCATTTTATTCACATATCATCAATTATAAATCACGTTCCCAACAAAGGCAATCATTACCATCAACCATAATCCATCACTAATACTCTCAATCAACATATCAATACACATATCATATGTCATGCTTCATAATATTATTTGTTTCTTATTATCTCATTCCATTAATTTCTTATCCATAATTCACTATTCATGAATCATATTTAAACAAGCACAAGCATGGGCCCAAAGACACTAATATGCCATTCAACTTTCAGAGTTAATGTTTTGGTTTATTTATCACATTTATCATTACCATTGACCCAACTAGGCTTCAAGGATTTAGGTTCAACCAAGCTTCAAGGGGAGTAAAACATGTTAAACTTCAACCCAACTTGGCTTCAAGAACCAATCCAACCTAGCTTCAAGGGTTGTAACATCTCAATTAGGCTTCAAGGATCATATCCAACCTAACTTCAAGAGATTGTTACCATTATTAGGCATGCCACCAACAACAAAACTCTGAAAATGAATAACATATTAGACACACAATTCATTCATTATTTCATTATCAATTTCATTTTCATTCTTATCATTATTTAGGCAAACATGCCTCAATCATCATTTACATCATCATAGCCAACCACAATGGCATCATTTAGGCAAACATGCCTCATTTGTCTCATTTTCAATATTATAGCCAATAACAATGGCTTCATACATCATCATATCTCAATTCACAACTCATTTTTCATCCCAATATCACATCTCTTTCACATTTCATATTTCACCACAATATCATATTTCTTTCACATTTTATATTTCATCACAATATCACATTTCTTTCACATTTCATATATCATCACAATATCATATCATTCATATTACATATCACATACATTTCATACTTCATCTTTTATATATATATATATACATATATATATACATAACTATTCATCATTCAAGTATACACAATCAATTGCATTATCATATATTTTGAATACCCATCATATCATTCACATCATTCACTTTTCATAACACTTATATATATATATATTTTGCTTTCACATTTCACTTATTTCATTACATATACATTATTCATATATATATATATTTATCAATAATTTAATAGATTACTTAATACATTGATAATCAAATGTATTAAGGTTCCAAGCCATATAACTATATGTAATCAAATAGATTTTGTACTTACCTTTAAAGAAACTCACACTCATTTAGATTTCTTCTCCTTAGATTCTTCAATATTTGGATTAAGGCCATTCCATCTCTTAAAACCTAATCCAAAAGTAATCATACATACTTACTTAGAGATACACATGAGATAATACACATAAGAATCAATTAGGGTAAACTCAACACAAGACACGCTCACCAACACGGGCGTGTTCCTGATCGTGCCCTAACTCCACAACACAGAAACATTTACACGCTCATGACCACGGGCGTGTCCCTGGGCGTGTAATATATTCTGTATCACAGAAACATTGACACGTTCAACAACATGAACGTGTTCCTGGACGTGTAAATTCTCCAAACTCACAGTAGCTATGACACGCTCACTAACACGGGCGTGTTAATGGCCGTGTCACATCTACTGCCTTACAAACAATTGACACGCCCAAAGTTTTGGACGTGTTCCTGGGCGTGTCAGGCTAAAAACCCAGAATCCGGCCAAAACAACAACTCAACCCAAAAACAACCATTTTTCCTCATCTTTTACCTTAATCAAACTCAACCAAACACACACAAAACCATAGCAAACTTACCAAAAACACCAACACCACTTACAACACATACTAATCATCATTATAAACATCATCCATGCATCAATTAATCAAATCCCCAATTCATTAACTTAAACCCTTATTCAACAATTCATCATCAACTTCACAAATAATCATATTATCATCATCCAATTACCAAATCAACACACATATACACTTCAATCTTTCAATATCATCATCATCACACATCAATCATACCAACCCAACTCAAACAATGAAAATCAACTTAAAGAAATAAATACTTACTTGAATCCTTTGTCAAATCTTCATCTCTATCTTCAATCCTCTTAAATTCCTTAAGAAATTTGATATATAAATTACATCTCTCTCTCTCTCTCTCTCTCTCTCTCTCTCTCTCTCTCGGCCAAACAGAAAGAAGAACACGAAGAAGGAGCAGAAGAAGAAAGAAGTTTCTACTTCTTTCCTTCATCCTTATCTTATATATATATATATATATATAATAATAATAATAATAATAATAATAATAATACTTTAAATCTCCACCACATATTCTTTCTTAAATTTTCTTTGCTTATCAACTTAACATATATATATACATTCAATCCCATAATAACAATAATATCATAACTTCCAAGGCATAATTTGGGATATTACAAATTAGGATGTTCCTTCCAACCTTATAACTTCCACACACAAATGGCGAGTCTCTTTTTCTAGATATATGGTCAACAAAATACCAACATGGGATATCTTGTTTTCACAAAAAATTCCCTCGAATGATTTTAACTAATAGTTATATTTTCAAACATGGTAGTTTGTCCATGATAATTCCCATTAACTAGGCTTTAATACATTCAATAAACTAAAAAATAGCTTTTATGCTATATTTGATTAAAATAAAATTAAGAAGTTTATCATAAATAGATTTCGCGTTTGGAAAAAAATAACTAATGATTCATGCCAAAAACAAGCCCATGATTAATAATTCTTGGTATAAACTAAGACCACAATTGATTTTGGTATTCCATAATTGACCTAAATAGTTTGTAAGTTCATTCAAAAAGATGGTTAGGGAAAATAATTTTGTTTCAAAGCCCATTGTAAAAAATGTTTGTTTAAAAAATGAATTTTGGGCTTTATATTTGGGTCATGAGGTAGAAAAGAATTTTTAAACCGTTTTAGAAATGTTTTATATACAAAGGCCATCTTGAAAACTTTAAAAATAGTTTTGGTCTTTTGGATTTAAAGGAAAAAATTATTTTGAGCTTACAATAAAATTAGGCCATATTAGAAAAAAGAACAAACCAAATAAGCTATGTTTCAAACCAAGATATATGAATCATACTCAATCAACAAGCATTTGGGTAAAAACCCAAGGAAATTAACTAGGCCAATTACATGAGCTTTAATCCTTCGACTGAGAAGTTTAGGCTCCTATAGCAAGTATATACCAAAAGGTATGAGGCTATGAGTGGTTATGCCATGCTTGATCTCCATACCATGAGTGAAAGTATGGTATCCCTTCCATATCACAACACGAGTAACAAGGGCATCCTAACTTACGTACACAATGCAATCTGAATTATGCAATGGACAATATTATAATAAAAAAGAATAAAATAATATAAAGACCAACGGAATCAACTTCTCTTATCCCCTGTGGAGTCGCCACTATGAGCGGGGATTTTAGCCACCACTCTCATGTAGAATAGTTCTTGCTACTTTGGCACTGTTAGGCTCAGGGTCTTAGAGAACACAAGCCTAAACCCAGAGAAAATGGAGTCTTTATCCGGATGGACCTGGAAAAAGAAAGGGGTGGATGACTCGATTCCTAAGGAATTCTCATCACCCTAATGGGTTCAAAAAGTTGGGTACGGATGGGAAAGGTGAGAAATGGCCCAGCACCCCATAGCACCCAATTCATTTAAACTGACCTCCTTTTCAGGTCCAAATATTATTCAATTCTTAACTTATTATAACATCATCCATATTGCATGCAAATTAAAGAAATAATCATCCATCACCTTTATTTCAAATAAACAATCAAAATAGGTACCCATCCAAGGATGAAAACATGCCTTTACAATAGTTGTTTAATGTCCAAAATCAAATAAAATAGGACACACACCATTTGGTGGAAACATGCCCTTTACATTAGTCCAAAATCCAAAATAAATTAAATTACATTGAAGCTAACTAATGAGGTACCCACAAAGTGGAAACATACCTCTTACATCTTGGAAACTAGAATAATTAATGTTAAAATAATAAATCAAATATTTCAATCATTCAAATATAAAAACAAATCATTCATAAAATTAAAACATTGATGAATCATCCATTCAAAACATAAAGCAATCACATCTAAGTTTGGATAAATTAAGGTTTCTATGAAACTAGGGTTTAGGATTTAGGCTTACTGGATGTTTAGAGTTTTGGTATTTAGGGATTTAAGGAATTGATGAATTGGAAATTAGGGTTTGGGGAAATAAAGCTACTGGGGACTTAAGATTTCTGGAATTAGGGTTTGATGTTAGGAAATTAGGGTTTTTGTGATTAGGGTTTTAATAGTTGATTAGATGTTTAAAATCAAATCTTAGCTTTACTGTAAAATTTAAAACAAATAAATATAAAAAAGGAATATTGAATGATAGTAACAAATTCAGTCTTAGTCTTAGTTTTATAAAATATATACTTAAGGTTTTAACAATTAATCTATTGGATCAAAGTGACAATCAAATAATATAAACTACCGTGATGATTTAAAACATGGTTTGTAAATATTGAAAGAATAAATTGCATTAGAAATCTAAACCTGTGTTGGAAGGCTCCACCAAGGTTGAAAGTGTTGATCCAAGCTTTTTGAATTTCCTGCACCAACTTTGTTTTTGGCCTAGACTGCAAATCAAAATCCCCCTTTGATAATTATTTGCTCCCCCTTATTGTTTGCTTTTGATTCTATATTTATAATTAAAGCTAAACCCTAATACACTAATTTGACATTTAAATGATTCTGATCACGATAAGGAAAGTTAATAAACCGAAATAAAGCTGGATTACGAGCGTGTGGTGAATTGGCATGGAAAAATTTGTTACAGGCAAGTCCTATGGCAAATTGGCATGTCCAATTTACCATAGGTACAGGCCTATTGTGATTTGATATGTCTTATTCGCCACAGGCAAGGCCGGTGGCTAATCGGGTATGCAGATTCGACAAAATTTGGGTTGTGCCGACTTGTCTTCGGATCCGTAACATTTTTAGCTCTTGAAATTATTCCAGACTGGTTTAAAACTTTAGGCTTGATCTAACTTCCTTTTAATTAGGTCTGGACTGGATTAGGTCTAAAATTAAGGGTCTACAACGATGAAATTCAATCGCGCTAAGTATTTTGTCTAGCGGTACATAATTTGATAAAAACAAAAATTAAATGACAATGTTGCAAAATGCCTTTCTTTTGAAAATCAAAATGTGGCTTGCAATTTTATATTAAATCTTATACATCTTTCATTTTCAAACATCACATGTCACATTCACATGCATTGGGCCCAATTAACCCTATATAATACTCAAGTTCTAGAGGTATTGTTTTTGATTAATTTGACACCTAATGTCTAGCCGAAGGCACTCATAAAGTAGTGACGCCTAACATCTAGCCAGAAGGCAAATCATGTGACAGTGATACCTAGTTTCTAGCTCAAAGGCAATCAAAGACATGCCACATCATATCACCAAACACAATACTCTGAAAAATGATATTACATAGGGTAACGCACATTATATATACATTTCCATACTTTTCTCATACTTTGGCAATTATGTCGTTTTCCATTATTTTTATATTTTTTCCATAATTTCACAATGTTTTCACACTTAATCATTACTTTTATCAATTTCCTTGCCATTTTCCCATTATGCTTGAATTATTCCCTATAATTGGTGTAACAACCTGGCTAGCAAGATATTGTCCGCTTTGGGCAAGCCAGCACGAATTTGTTCTAAGGTCTAGACTTAACTCCAAGCCCAAAATGCGTCTTGCTAGTCCAAAGCATGCCCACTTTATGTACTGCTTTCTCACCTTGCACTTAACCGAAGTGGGACTTGTCCAAGGATGAATACTAACCCAGAGTCGTACACTGTATGCAGAGGTATTACAATTGGCATAATTGCATTTTTATCACAAACATAACTAATAATATCAATAGGTATCTTAAAATGTCTTAAATGTTCACATATTATACTTTTCATGCGTTTTAACACGTAACTATGCACTTTGCATGTGAATTCATATATCAAAGTGACATAGTCCCAATATCAAACAATAATGTAGCATGCTAAACAAATGTATTTTAACACATTTCTATCAACGTATGTACTAATCTTAGATTTTAACACTTCCAAGCTAGAAAGTCCACTTTATCACCACTTCCTCAATATGTCCTTCACCACTAGTGATGGACATTTGCTATCTACTCAATACCTGTTCAAAATATGATTGTTTACAATTATTTAGAATCACATTTTTAATTTGGCCATGTTTCCCAAGAGAGGCCGCTTTCTCTCAGGCCATTAGTCTTCTACTTCTAGTCGACTGCTCTATGAAGGGCTTCCCTATTTACTAGGATAGTTTCAGTCCTCTAGAAAATACTAGTATATGGTAAGACCTGATTCTAAATGATATAGATACAGATAAAAGAACCTATTGTTGGAGAAATAGTGATAGCTCTAGTTACAGTAATGTTGATCATTTAGTCAGCGCCAGGGAAATTCAAAATTTCAGCGGATTTTAACAAGTAAACCCTAATTAAACAACATTCCTACCAATTTTCAAACTTTGGCCCTAAGTCTCTTTAATTTTGAAACTTCACTCTAATCAATTCTAATTAGAAATCTAAGTTCATTTCCATCATTAAAATCATTTAATAACATAATTTAAACCATGAAGTCAAATGAACATGAAATCTTTATCATCACTTCTCCAAAACCCTAAATTCAACACTAATTTATCCAAACTTCAACTAAACTTAAACAAATCCACCATATAATTATAAAATCCTTGCCTTCTCATCAAAATAACATCTTACAAACCCATTTCAACAATTATCTCATCTCCTATCAAAATTGCATATTACACATATTCAAAAATTTAAAGGAAGTTAATTAAGAAAGATTATATTTGGTTAAAAAGCCACAAAAACTCCTTTTGATTCTTGAAAATCCTTCCAAAAATTGGTTGTTTGATTGAAGCAAAATCCTTCTTACCCATCCATAGAGAAATCATTCAAAGCTCGAAGAGAGGAAGAAGAAGATGTTTTAATATTTTGACTTTTTATCTCTTCTTTAATTCTAACCATATAAATATATATTTAATTAATTAATTAATAATAAATATCTAAATTCCAATTTCCTTCTTCCATTCAAAATAATTTTCTTTTTCATTTATTTTAATATTTTTACTATTACTAATTAATTAATAATAAATATCTAAATTCCACCATCTTCCACTATCTAATTTTATTTTTAATTTTGATTTATATTATTTACTTATTATTATCATTATTATTTACTTTTACTTTTACCATTTTGGCTTTTACCAGTTTACCCTTTGCTAAAAAACATTTATATGTTAGGTATATTTCACATATATATTTTATATTTTTTAATTATTCTTCTAAATTAGTCATTTAATTATATTTAATAAAACCAGGGGTGTTACACATGTACTGTTAGACCCACACAAAATTCATTATTTGTCAAATGGTTAGGCATATCATTGTCCTAGTGTGATGGGACCTTTGGACTAGACCACCCTTTGCATGTAAAGGCCATAGACCCTACCCTTAAGAGGTATGCTCCATAATCCTAAACCATCCTCATAAAGTTATTTTCATTCATGCATACATACATTTCATCCACACTATCCCTATAATTTAAGGTACCATTCCCCTAAAACTCAATCCAAGTTAAGTTATAGACTCGAAATCACATTAAGCATCAATAAATTTAGCATAAACCTAAGCCACATTGGTTTACCCATAAAAATTATCCTTACCTAGGTCACATTGAATTAAGCCCATAAAATGTGAACCCAAACAACATTAGCTTGACCATTCAACATAAAATTGAGCCTAATGTTACATTAGCTTGACCAATCACATCGAATTTAAGCCCATAGGCTTAACCCCTCAGACTAAAGCCACAATTGGCTTGACCCTCAATCTCCATAGCCGAGCCACACATGTTTAAACATCAAACCTAATGCACGTTGGCTTATCTCATAAATATAGACTTAATCATCATACATGAACCTAAGCTATAATGGGTTAACCTTTAGACATGGATCATAGCCACAATGGCTTGACCCTTTAGACATGAACCCTTAAGCTCAAACCAAGGTCATAAAGGCTAAAACAAGTAAATTGGAACCACTCAAGCAAAGCTAGATGCACAGCTCAACCAAATGGCTCAAACCTTAAGGGCCACACACTATCTGGCCACATAGCTTAACCATTAGGGGCCATACCCTATCTAGACACATAGCTTAACCATTAGGGGCCATACCCTACTCCACCAAGCCATATAGCCAAAACCATTAGGGATCATGCCCTATCTAGCCACATGGCCCAACCATTAGGGACCATCCCTACACCATTAGGGACCATATCCTATCTAGCCACTTGGCCCAACCAATAAGGACCATACACTACTCCACCGAGCCATATGGCTCGAACCATTAGGGACCTTACCCTATATAGCCATATGGTCCAACCATTAAGGACCATACCCTTCTCCATAGAGCCATATGGCTCGAATCATTAGGGACCATACCCTATCTAGCCACATGGCCCAACCCTTAGGGACCATACCCTACCTAGCCTCATCGAGCGACAAACCATTAAAGACTATATCAAACCTCACTAAGCCAATATGGCTTTAGCAATTTGAACCATATCTTAACCATATGGCTCTCATTTTGGAAACACACCCATCCAACTTGGCCATAAGGGCACACCATCATAAACCATAGTCACATGGCTGAACACTTGAAACCAAACTCATCCACATGAACCTAGCCATAAAACTTAACCCTATAGAATCTTTGCCACAAGAGCTAGCCTTTCCTTCCTTGCCTCAAAAGGCTCAACATCCAACCGAACCCTAATATGCTTAATATCCAACCTAGTTATAATGGTTCACCATCCAACTTATCCCCAATAGGTTCAAAATCTAATAGCTCACCATCTAACCTAGCCATATGGCTTACCTTTTGGGAACACACCCATCCTACTTACTTCACCATATTACCTAGGCTCACCTTGTGGGAGCACACCCATTAATCATACCTAGCCACATGGCTAACCCTTTTGAGAGCACACCCACCCAATTTAACAGCAATGGCTCACCATCCAACCTAGCTCCATGGCAAACTTTTGGGATTATACCTGTAATATCCTTATGTATGCCCTAGAAGTGTTGCTTATGTTGTTATTGTTGTTATTGTTGTTGTTGATATATATTGGATTGAATATATGTGTTTTGGGGAAAGAAATAGGGTTTAGAGACAAATGTATATGTTGTGTATATGATGATATATATAACATATAAATTGGTCAAATATAGAGTCAATGCAAGAAGATATTTTATGTGGAATGTGCAATTACATATAAGGGCTTAGATGAGACAAAAGGTTAGTTATTTGATTGAGGGCATTTTGGTAATTGCTTGGATAAAATCTCTTGGTGGAGATTTAAAGTGGAGTTGACTTTATTTCCTCCATGTATTTTTCTTCTTCTTTTCCATTTTGGCTGATTTCTCGTAGACAAAGGGAAAGCAAAGAGACAAAGAGAAGACTTTGAAGAGTAAGCTCCAATTGTAGGAAGATTGAAGTGATCAAGTGTTGATTCAAGAAGTGTTATAATTTAAGGT
Source organism: Garcia nutans (assembly GCA_947685225.1). Classification (NCBI taxonomy): domain Eukaryota; kingdom Viridiplantae; phylum Streptophyta; class Magnoliopsida; order Malpighiales; family Euphorbiaceae; genus Garcia; species Garcia nutans. Next base: position 36,370,702 of record CANTUV010000059.1, read on the forward strand.
AAGAAATCTCTTGTTTTTCCTTTGTTAATTTTGAAGTTGGGTCTAAAAGAAATTGTGATTTGTTGATATGATGATTTGATGTGGTTGTAATGTGTTGAATTTGATTATAAGCCAAAGAGTTAATTATTAATGGTTTTGGATTGAAGATGGTAAGTAGGTGGAGATTGATTTTGAGAAAATAGGAGTGATGTTGTATTTTTAGGGTTTTGGTTTGGTATGAATTTAATGTATGGTTATTGTGATTACTAGGGTGAATATGTAAGATATGTGTTTATAACATGAATTGTATCCATTTGAATGAGATGATTGTTGTGTAAAAAGGGTGTAAATGCTTTTAGAAGGGTGTTGGCCATTTTTAGGGTTGTGTATTTGAGTGACACGGCCAGAATAAAGGAGAGACACGGCCAAGCCAAGTGAATTTGGGCGTGTTGGATTGCTTTGAGAGAGACACGGCCGTGTCTAGTGCCCGTGTTCACTACTGGATTTTGGTGTTGGGAGACACGGCCACTAGCTTGGCCGTGTCCTATGCCCGTGTCTGCTACTGTGATTTGTTGGTTGAGAGACACGGCCACAAGCTTGGCCGTGTCCCTTGCCCGTGTTGCCTACTGTCAATTTAGGTCGAGAGACACGGCCACAAGCTTGGCTGTGTCCCTCAAGTGGCTGCCCGTGTCCCTCAAATGTGTGGGTTAGGGTTTTTATACTTTGTTCTATTTGTATTGTTTTGGTCCTTTTAAGGTAAGTTGGTACCTAAACCTAAACCTAAACACATTTAAACAATGATTGACCTAAACAAATGCATATGGAAGATCTTAAAGCTATGAATGATATAAATTATTCTTTGCCCTAATTGCATTGTTGAGTTTGAACAATGTTATGTTATGCATTGTGAATGGTTATGTGTTTCATGAGTAATGTATATTGAAATGTTATATCAAAGATGCTATGATGATTCAAATAAGAGATGAAATGTGATGTAAAGCCATTGTGATTGGCTATGATGATGATATTGAAAGAAAGAAGGCATGTTTGCCTAAATGTGATGAGAATTTGAGAATGGAAATGGTAACTATATAATAAATGAATTGTTTGTTTAATATGTTATTCAGTTTCAGAGTTCTGGATTTGGGTGGCATGCTTAAGAAATGATGAAAGGTAACAGTCTTGCCGGGTTGAGGATCTCCTCAAATGTGTTGAGTTGATGGTCCAAGAGACTGGGTCTGTTACACTATGAGAATTGTGAATATGAGATATATGATTTGTAACAGTCTTGCCGGGTTGAGGATCTCCTCATATGTGTTGAGTTGATGGTCCAAGAGACTGGGTCTATTACACTATCCATGGATAGAGATACATGTATATATAATGCCTACGGGCGTGATTATTGTGATTATGAACCAAAGCAGTAACTCTGAACTCTGAATATCGTATTAAATACTTGTTGGGCCCATAGGTGTCAAGGTTATATGAATGTCCTAAATAATGTTATGAGTTAATGAAATGAGATGTTGTATATTGAGTATGATTGATTAATGATGAATGTGGAAAGATGTTGAAATGTGGTATGCTCATATGACTATGATTTGTGAAATGCATAATTATGTGGTTAACTTTATATTTATGATGCGATCTTATCAATAACATATGTGGCATTGCATTTCACTAAAGCATAGCATTTGCATGATTTATCTTACTAAGCCCTTGGCTTAGCGCGATAGTGTTTAATCGCGCAGGTGATAGAGTTGATAGAGTTGAACCTGAGGGTTCTTCGAGACCGAGTGAGAGTAGACGTTGAAGTGTTGATTTGGAACTTAAAGATTAGAAGAGACTTGCCAATCATGTATATTTCTTTTATATTTTGTAAAGTATTGGTTTTAATGTAAATATATGTATAACTATAAACATGGATTTGAAAGAGTTTATATATGTAAATATTTTATAAAATTCCGCTGCGTATTAACTAAATGTAAAAATATCTATCTGGTTTTGTATTACAACTTGATTACTTATTTTTCTATAATGTATACAACTGAAAGATTATGGTATTGTTTAAAATGTTTTGGATGTGAAGAAAATCCGTAGCATCACTATGTTTAGTGCATGTATACTACATTGTGGTGTTTGTAGTGTGCATATATTGAATGTGAGGGTGTTACAATACCCATTCAACGAAGCTATAATGGCTCCCCATACACCAAATCACCTAACCACATGAACCATACCCATGTGGACCACCTTAAGCCATAACCCATGTATCAAACATTGGACCACATTAACCATACACATGTGAACCATCTCAAGCCTTGGATTAGAGCCCATTTGCATGACCACTTGGCCACATGGACCAAGCCCCTTATAACTGTGAGCGGGGATTTTTGCCCCCACTCCCAGTGGAATGGTTCTTGCGACTTCGACACTGTTTAGGCTCGGGGCATTAGAGAACACGGACCTAAGTCCAGAGAAAATGGAGTCGCCACTCAAACGGGCCAGGAAAAAAGAAAGCGGTGGATGATTCGATTCCTAAGGAATCCCCAACCCCCTAATGGATTTGAAAAGTTGGATACGTGTGGGGAAGGTGAGAAATGACCCAGCACCCCCACAACTCCCGATTCATTGGAACCGGCCTCCTTTACATGTCTTAATATTATAAAATTCTTAAGTATAACAACATTATCCATATTACACACAATAATTAAAATTAAGCATCGATATATTGAAAATCAAAATAATGTCCAAGCAAAACAAATAAATGGACACCCACCTGAGGATGGAAACATGTCCTTACATCCCATGCCTAAATAGGACACCCACCGGAAGTTAGAAACATGTCCTTTACATTGGTTCTAAAATAGAAAAGCAATTTAAATTACATGATATTTAACCAATGAGGTATCCACCAAGTGAAAACATAGCTCTTACAACATTTGAAAATCTAAATAAATTGATAAAAGTAAATAACCATTCATCATAAATAAATCATTCATCAAAGGTATTAAACATCAATAGAAAGTAAACATCCATCCATGATAAATTAAATGAACTAAGCATTGAACTTAAATAAATTAAAGCATATAAAATAAATCAAAGCATAATCAAATATAGAATTGAATAAGGCAAATAAACATCTAATTTATAAATACTATTTCCATTTAGGGTTCTTTATTTCATGTGTTTAGGGTTTTGGAATTTATGGAATTTGGCTACTGTGAGTTTTTTTAAGGAATTAAAATAGATTAAGGTTTTATGTTTTAAAAGGTTGATAAAGTCCTTTGATTAACCAAATTAATGTTTGAATGGTGAAATCATGAAACTAGGGTTTGAACACTTTAAAATACTTTTGATTTGTGGTTTACGATTACTCATATGGTTTCAATTTACTGTGTAAAATTAAACATTTGTGTTTTTGTGGTTTTTAATGTTTTAAAGGATTTAGGGTTTAGAAAAAAAAATTAAGGTTTAAGTTTTTAAGGGGTTAGGGTTTACTATTTTGAGTTTTGGAATTAAATTAGGGTTTTAGAATTTTTGAATTTAGGGTTTTCAGGTAATGAATTTTATTTTAGGATTTGGAAAGACAATTGACAATTTCATGAAGTTTTATGAATATAAAAAAAATGATTTAAAGTTTATAAGAGCAAAAAAGATATTTTAAAGGCTTTTGGAAGGAAACAGAACACAATTTAAAGTTTTGATAATTTGGAAAGCAAATCATAGTCTTGGGATTTTGAAAAAATAAAACTAATAGCTTTAAATTTTTGGAAAATAAAGCCACGATTTATGATTTTCATACTTTAGAAAAGGTGAATTGAGGTTATGAGGTTTTTAATTTAAAAGAAACAATTATATGATCTAGCTACTGTGAAAAAATAAATGAAATTAAGAATTCAAACCTTCTTTTGTAAGTTACACAAAAAATTGCTTCTTGGATGAACAAGGTCAAAGACAAGCCTTTTTTCCTTTGAATTGCTTGACTTGTTTTTATGCTCTCTCAAAAAATCAGCTTGATTCAAGGTTTTCCTTCACAGTTTCGGTTTCCACTTTTGTTCAAGCATCTGTCCGATTTCTTCCTTATTTCTCATTGATTTTTTGTGTTGTAATTGTACTTATTTATAGAAGAATTCTTGATTAATTCTAGTTGCTCACGGCATACATTATTCATTAAGAAAAGGAAACCGAAACCTAATTGCATTAGGTTTCGAAAAATTTGCGTCGAAAAAATTTTGCTAGAGAAAAAAAACTGCTGTGGAAAAAATGCGCTGGCAAAAAAACTGCCGCAGTTGGCTGCCGCAGCGGGCGCTCGAGCTGGCCTGCCGGCGGGGAAATATGGTTTTGGCCATTTCGCCCGCAGGAGCCCACGACCATGCTGGTTTTCGGAAACCGCACGAAACTCGCTGGTTTTCGGCGATGATTTTTTCGTCGTCGATTTTTTTGTCGCTGATTTTTATTTTTATTTCTTTATTTTTATTTTTTATTAATAAAAATTTGATAATAAAGAAAAAATTATTTGATTAAGATAACAAAAATTATTTTGGACTAATTAAAATATATTAGACAACACAAAAATTATTTTGGACTGAATAAAATATATTGGACTGGACTGGGTCAAAAATTAAGGTCTACAGTTTGCCCCCTGCTTGAATGATCTGAAACTTTAGTGAAAGAGAGTGAAAAGCAATAAGACTTAATTTTTGAGATGGTGGAGGTTTTGGATTCTGGACCCGGTTCGAGTTTTGGACTCAAGGATAATTCTAGGTTCTGGACCTAAAGAAAATTTGGGTTCTGGACCCGATCTAAGTTCTGGGACTTAGAAATAAATTCTAGGTTCTGGACATAAGGGTAATTTGGGTTCTGGACCTGAGCTAAGTTCTGGACTTAGAAGAGATTCTAGGTTCTGGACCTATGGAAAATTTGGGTTCTGGACCCGAGCTAAGTTCTTGGACTTAGAAATAAATTCTAGGTTCTGGACCTAAGAAAAATTTGGGTTCTAGACCCGAGCTAAGTTCTTAACTTAGAAATAAATTATAGGTTCTAGACCTAATGGCAATTTGGGTTTTGGACCCAAGCTAAGTTCTTGACTTAGAAATAAATTAATGGCAATTTGGGTTTTGGACCCGAGCTAAGTTCTTGACTTAGAAATAAATTCTAGGTTCTGGACCTAATGGTAATTTGGGTTCTAGACCCGAGCTAAGTTCTAGACTTAGAAATAAATTCTAGGTTCTGGACCTTATGGTCATTTGGGTTCTGGACCCGAGCTAATAATTTTTAATTTCAAAAAGTTTAGCTAATTTTTATGCATGTCTTCTTATTGCCCCCTGGGTGTAAAAATATTTATATACCCGCAATTATTTGAATGATTAAAGTGAATAATTGAATTTATTATTTATTTATTGTGTAGTCACTGTTCATGCACTATTTGCTATTTATAAATAGTAATATTACTATTTATAAATAGTCGTAATAGTATTTACTATTAAAAATAGTAATTTTATTATTCATCAATAGTAATACTATTTACAAATAGTAACATTTATTATTCATAAATAATAATACTATTCATAAATAGTGAAATTTACTATTTATCAATAGTAATACTATTCATAAATAGTAAAATTTACTATTTACGAACAGTTTGAATTTGTTTTTTTTTTGCTTGCCGTTTCTCTATATAAAGGAGCTGAATCTTCATTTCATTTCACAGCAAGATTTCTTAAGTTATATAATTTTCTCAAATTTCTTTCAATTTTAGCACATATTTTCCAAAAATATTGCATGCTTCGAGATCAGAAACTCATTATAATGCCGAGTTATTGGAGTTTATCCGGCATAATGAAGACAGAAATATAGATATACTGGCCGAGATGCCGCTTCACAGCAGTTCCAACGAAAAGAGCGCAACAATTATTTTTTCCTTTTTCTTTTCTCTTGATTTTTTGTCTTTCTGTTTTGCCCTCTTTTTTTGTTATATTTATTTTTTGTAATATTTTTATTATATATTTTTTGTTATTATTTTTATTTTTTTATTTTTATTTTTGATTTTTTGATTTTTTTTACTATTCATATTTTTTCTATTTTTTTTGAATTTTTTATTATATTTTTTAGAAAATTTAAGAAAAATATATTAATTTACGTAGATAGAATAATATGTACTTACCTGGTATTAACTTACCTGGGTCTGTGTTAGCATGATCGTTGCGTTGTTCGGGCTGGAGGGTGTATTTACAAAGCCCGACATTGGTACTATGTAGCGCCTTCTCGAGTAAGGCAGATTATCCGAGATTGCAGCTTTGAGCAGTTCATCTTACAATTGCCATCCGAGGAATATCAGATAGACCGAAGCGTAGTCCAGGCGCTTGCAGAGCGATGGTTGGATACAACCCACACTTTTCACTTGCCCATTGGAGAGATGACAATTGGTCCGGTCGATTTTACTGCCATAATCGGCCTTCGATATGATGGTGTTCCGGTTTCTCTGACCAACGATATTTTAACATTTGAAGAAATTCAGGAATTAATTGGTATGGAACCATCATATAAAGGGCCTTTTAAGATAAAAATCAAGCCAATTCGTAGTTATTGGATGAACTACAAAGGACGGGTTGGCAGAGACACGGCCAAACAGTATGCTCAATGATTTTTTTTATATCTGCTCGGGTAGACCATCTTAGGCAACATTGAATCCTCCATCCACTTGTCAGTGTTGAGTGCCCTTTCTTATCTCAGAATGGTACCATCTTCTGGCTATGGTGAAGCTGGTCTCGCGTGTCTTTACCATGGTCTTGATAAGCTTTGTCGAAACAAGAAGACTTTTATTGGCTTGATGGCGGTTGTCGAGGTATTCTTTTCCTTCACTAATGTTATTTCCACTCTTTTCTTGCATGAATTTGATCTTTACTATTATTGTTGTAGGTATAGGCATATGAACATAACATCGTGAGGGTACCCAGTATTTCCCGAGGGAGAGTCAGGTATCCGAGATTAAATTTCTAGTTATCCGATCATGTGGACGTTCCCGGCTCTCATCTTGTGCATACTCACCGCTATGTGTTGAGCCGCTTAACCTGGGACAAGGTAAAATAACATTAGTATGCTTTAAATTTTATGTGAAAGTTTACTTACCTTATGTTATTTTTCAGGTGAATTTGGCCTGGTGGAGCCCAGAAGAATGAGCAAACTGGTCTCCTTTGATGAGGGCTGCACTGTCTTTCCAACATTCTCGCAGAATTATTGCTGGCCCAGTGTCTAGTGGCTGGTTTCTCGGGGAGAGAGTTTATGAATGGCTTCTCGGTCCAGAGCAGCGGAGGGTTTTGATGCAAATTTCGGAATATACTTTAAATATTATATCAATGCTGGAGGATGCATGGTGGCTGGCTCGGTACGGTTATGGTGCTGAGTCATTTCTTCATCAACCCGATGGATTTTATGCCCATTTTTTTCAAAGGTGGCTCTTGAACTTTGATGTATATCCTGTTGGTTGATAAAGATGAAGAGGAACATCACGGAGATGCAGGAGAGTTTGTTCCACATCTCGGGGCCAGTACTTCTCAGGTAAAACTCTTACCATCTTTCCCTTGCAACTGCTTTTTCTTTCTTTGATTCTTTAATGATTGTTGTAGGCTATTGGTTCATTTGATCATGAGGCTAGACCTTCTTTTACTGCTCCTTCGTTTGCTTATTCTAGCCCTCTAGATATGCCATCTCATCCGCAGGGCATTGATATGAACTACCTGGTAAATTCCTTATTTCATAGTAGTTTATGCTATATGTATGCATGATAATATATGCTCTTACCTTTTTCCTTTTTGGCTCACAGTGGATGCTCGAAGAACAAAATAGGAAACTTCAAGAAGAGTTGGCAGCAAGTCATCAGCAGGCTTCTCATTTTGAAAATCTATATCATCAATCCGAACAACATTTCCGAGACTTTCAATTTCAGGGGATGAGGGATCCCGACGCTTCTTCATCAAGAGGCCCCCAAACTGATGAAAATGAGATCCTTTCGTCTGCTTCTGATGAGGACCATGATGAATCGGAACCTCAAGGTAATAGGGATTTTGGTGCTCCTGCTTCGGGTGTTCTCGGGATGAGTAACTTGCCAAATTTTGGTGCTCCCACTTTGGGTGGACTCAGGACGAGTGATTTCCCCCCTCCTCCAACAGGCGGCGATTTTTTCAAGGCTTTATTTGATGACCTACCACCACCCTCTTAGTGATATTGTAGCAATTGTAAAATATTGTACAATAATAAAAAAAATACAATTTTCCTCTTTACTGTAACTTTTTTTTTCCGTTACTGCACCACTTTTTTTTTATCACAGTACATCATAATTTCATAATCCACATCATTTGCTAAACCAAATCCAACGTGGTAAAGGAAATTGCCACCAATTCCTTTCCTTAAGCCATATGGTCTTACCCTTTCCCATCACCTTTTCCTCATCACTTTTGGAAAAGGTTTATTTTCTTCTATATAAATCACCTTGCATGCCCTATTTTAATACAGAAACCAAAATTCTTTCTCTTTCAACGTGAAGACTCCCTTTAACAATTTTAATTTTTTCTTTATTCTTTCACCATGATCGAGCATCATTCAAAGAAGATAAAAATTCTATTTAAGAAAATGGATGCTATCCATTGGAAGCAGATTTCATGGTCAAAACTTGATGTTTTAAAATGTTTTCAAAATTTTAAATTGGACCACTCCTTCTTACATGTCGTGGCTTCTTTTTGGGATACGGATTCTAGGGTATTTAGAATTAATGGCTATGAAATATGTCCCTTGATTGAAGAATTTGAGGCCATCCTTGGATATCCAAATAATGAACAAATGGCGTTACCCACATTGATTTCCAAGACTCAATAGAAGATGCAGATGTTATTTCAAATTCCAAAACCCGAAGTTCTTCGGTTGATGAGAGGTGAAAAAATTCTACTTGCTCCTTTGATTGACTTTTGTCTCTCTCATTTGGCCCCTACTGTAGACCCTTAATTTTTGACCCAATCCGGTCCAATATGTTTTATTTAGTCCAAAATGATTTTTGTTGTCTAATTGGTCCAAAATAATTTAAATTAAATAGTTTTTTCTTTATTATTTAATTTTTATTAATAAAAAATAAAAATAAACAATTAAAAGTCTAAAAATAAAAATAAAAATCAGAGTCGAAAAAATCGGCGACGAAAAAAATCGTTGCGCGGGCCCGTGGGCATTTCGCCCGTAGGAATTTCCTGCGGGCGAAATAGCTTTTCTATTTCGCTCGTAGGATTTTACCCCAAAATCCTGCAGGCAAAATGGTCACCCGCAGGAATTTCCTGCAGGCGACGCTCTGCGGCAGTTTTATTTTGCCAGCGCATTTTTTCCTGCGGCAGCTTTTTCGACAGCGCAATTTTTCCGACGCAATTTCTTTGAAACCTAATTCAATTAGGTTTCGATTTTTTTTATTAATATTACTTTCCTTAACTAATTTGGAATAAACCACATCAAACCACTATAAGTAGGGACCAAAAGCAATTAATTTAGGGGAGGCCGAAAACCAACAGGGACTTGAAAATTTGAAACCAAATCAAGGAAGGAAAAGGAGCAATTTAATTCAATTTTTTTCTGGAATAGCAAGGACACAATTTAAGCAATTCAAAGGCAGCAATTGTCTTTGTTCTTGTTCATCCAAGAAGAATTATTTTTGGAGAATCAACAAAAGGAGGTATGAGATTCTAATTTCTTTTTTTTTTTCACAGTAGCCAAAACTAGGATTTTGTGTTTTTCAAAAGTTAAAATCTTAGAACTTTAATTTAGTTTTCCAAAGTTAAAAACACTAATACGTTACCTTATTTTCCAAAAAGACTTAAAATTGTCATTTTTACCTCTTAAAAATCTTAAAACCTTAAATAAACATATTTTTCAACAAAAACAAAATTTGATTCTTTTTTCTTCAAAAGTTTAAACTAGGTTCTGTTTCTTCCAAAAAACCATAAAAAACATCTTTTCTATTTATAAAAACTTCAATCCGTTTGTTTAAATTCATAAAACCTCATGAAATCATCAAATTGTCTTTCTAAATCCTAATTCAAATTCATCACCCGAGACCCTAATTTTAAATCCTAATACCCTAATTCAAATTCCAAACTTAAAATAATAAGCTTTAAACCCTTTAAAACCTTAAACCTTAATTTTTTTAAAGCCCTAACCCTTTAAAACATTAAAAAACCATAAAAACATAAATACTTTAATTTTACACAGTAGCTTAAAAACACAATAAATCACCATTTAAAACCTTGAATCAAAAGTATTTTAAAGTATCTAAAACCCTAGTTTCATGATTTCACCATTCAAATATTAATTTAGTTAATCAAAGAGTCTTACCAACCTTTTAAAACATAAAACCCTAATCTATTTTAATTCCATAAAAAGTCACAGTAGCTATAATTGGACTTTTATTTGTTTTATTTAATTTTATATTTGATTATACTTTGATTTGTTTCTTATGCTTTAATCTATTTAATTTCAATACTTGATTTATGTAATTTATCATGGATGGATGTTTATTTTATATTTTAATTAATAGCTTTGATGAATGATTATTTACTTTTATCAATTAATTTAGATTTCCAAAAGTTGTTAGAGGTATGTTTCCACTTGGTGGGTACCTCATTAGTTAAACATCATGTAATTTAATTTGCTTTTCTATTTTATAACCAATGTAAAGGGCATGTTTCTACCTTTTGGTGGGTGTCCTATTTAGGCATGTGATGTAAGGACATGTTTCCATCCTTAGATGGGTGTCCATTTATTTGCTTTGTTTGGACTTTGCTTTGATTTTAATATATTGATGCTTTCTTTTAATTATTGTGTGTAATATGGATAATATTGTTATATTTAAGAATTGTATAATATTAAGACCTGTAAAGGAGGCCGGTTCCAATGAACCAGGCGTTGTGGGGGTGCTGGACCATTTCTCACCTTCCCCACACGTACCCAACTTTCCGAACCCATTAGAGGGTTGAGGATTCCTTAGGAATCGAGTCATCTACCCCTTTCTTTTTTCCCGGCCCATCCGGGTGGCGACTCCATTTTCTCCAGACTTAGGTCCGTGTTCTCTGAGGCCCCGAGCGTAAATAGTGCAGAAATCGCAAGAAACATTCCACCGGGAGTGGGGGCAAAAATTCCCGCTCACAGTGGCAGCTCCACTGGGGGTAAGAGAAGTAGATTCTGTTGGTCTTTTTATTATTCTATTCTTTCTTATAATAACATTATCCATTGCATCATCTTAGATTGCATTGTGTGCATGAGTTAGGACTCCCGTGTTACCCGTGTTATGTTATGTAAGGGATACCATACTTTCACTCAAGGTATGGAGATCGAGCATGGCTTAACCACTCATAGCCTCGTACCATTTGGTATATACTTGCTATGGGAACCTAAGCCTTTTTACCCAAAGACTAAAGCTCATGTAATTGGCCTAGTTACTTTCCTTAGGTTTTACCCCAAATGCATGTTGTTTGACTATGGTTAGTTTATCTTAGTCTAAATCATGGCTTATTTGGTTTGTTCTTTTTCTAATATGACCTAAGTCTATTGTAAGCTCAAAATAAATTTTTCTTTAAAGTCCAAAAGACCAAAAATATTTTCAAAATTTTTTAAGATTGTCTTTGGACATAAGACTTTTCCAAAAACAAATCAAAAATTCTTTGGCCCATGGCCCAAATGCTAAGCCCAAAATCCATTTTTGTAAAATCTGTTACAATGGGCTTAGAAACAAAACTATTTTCACCCAACCTTTTCTTACAAAGAGCTTGCAAAAATATTTAGGTCAATTATGAAATACCAAAAATCAATTGTAAGCCTAGTTTACACTAAGAATAAATTAACCATGGGCTTGTTTTTGGCATGAATCACTAGTTACTCTTTTCAAGTGAGAAATCTATCTATAATAAACCTCTTAATTTAGTTTTAATCCAACATAGCATAAAAGCTACTTTAGTTGGTTGAATGGATTAAAACCTAATTAATGGGAATTATAATGGATTGATTTCCATTTTCGAAAATATAACTATTGGTTGAAACGTCCGATGGAATTATTCGAAAGCAAGATACCCCATGTTGGTATTTTATTAATCATATACCTAGAAAAAGAGACTCGCCATTCATGTGTGGATGTTATAAGGTTGGAAGGAACGTCCTATTTGTCCTTATTTGTTGATTATTTGTGCATACATGCATACATTTGCATCTCATATCATTGATCCTCTCTGGCTCACAGCCCTGGATTATGATAGTTCAAAAGCTTACAATAATCCGACTTACGTCGGAGATGAAGTATCTAGCAACGACTCAATCACTTGCTCACCGAAAACAATGGAGCCTGAATAAATTCAAAGAATGGTGGATGAAGCACTCAATGCCAAAATGGAAGAAATAAAAGAGGCCATGGCCGAGACCATAAAGAATCATCTAGCTGTAATTTTAGGAAACAAGGTCGAAGCATCTGCTAGCACTAAGAAAGTCAAAGGGAAGACTAAAGTTGATGAAGTAGCTTTTGATGATGATAAAGTAATCATTGATGATGATGATTGGGCTTAATACTACCAAGATGTTCAAGAGAAGAAGAAAGAACCGAAGGTTGCTGAGAAAGCAACTATTGAAAAGATTGAGACATCCAATGTTGAAAAGATGATTGCTGATTTAGAAAAGAAATTTGAGAAGAAGATGAAAACCGAGGAGATGTCTGAGATTGACAAACTATTAGAACAAGATGAAGAGGTCCCTTATAAATTCAAGATGCCTTCCTTTTCTAAGTACAATGGCACCGAAAATCCTTATCTTCATGTGAAGCAGTATATCACTGCCATGCAATCTGCCCGAGCTACTAAGGCTCAAACCCTAGGGTACTTTATGATCTCATTGGACCCTGTTGTCCAAAATTGGTTCAATACCTTAGATGATGGAACACAAAAGAGTTGGGATCTACTTTACAAAGCCTTCATCCAACAATATGGATATAATGTTGAGTTAGAAGTTAGCTTAATGGAAGTGGAGTCCATAAGGCAAAGGCCAAATGAGAATTTTGTGGACAATGTGAAGCGATAGAGAAACAAGGCTGCTTTACTCAAGAAGAGGCCCGATGAATCCGATCAAATAAGGATGATCTGAGAGGCATCCTATCCAATCTCCGTGAAAGGATGTCTCACACTCTTATAAGGGATTTCAAAGATCTTCTCCAAGCTGGTCTGCAAATTGAAGAGTGGGAAAGAGAGAAGAATCTCTTTTCAATAAAAAGGAATGAGAAAGGGAATTACCAGTCCGGAAATCAAAGCACGCAAAAAGAAGTTGATGTTAATATAACCGATCAAGGAAATAAGAGACAATTTTCAGATCTGGGGAAGCCTTTGTCTTGGGTCTTCGACAAGCTGGAAAAGAAAGGGTTGTTACAACCGTTAGCTCCTCGACCTTTACATAATCCATTGCCACCAAACTTTAATGTCGAGGCCTTCTGTCAATTTCATCAAATGCGAGGGCATGAAACAGATAAATGTGCTTGTCTAAGGCATGAGATCCAAGATTTGATAGATAGTGGCAAGCTACCCGAGCCGGATAAGCCCAATACCAAGAACAACCCTTTGCCTAAATTTAGAAGAGTGCCTCCACCAGCAACCTTCATGATGGGAAAAGGATTGGAAGAAGATTTTATTTTATCATCCTTTCAAGATGGGGATATTGAAGATATGAAAGAAAATTAAATGTAACAAACTTTTCTTAGCTTGAATATTGCTTTTTAATTTTACTTTCTTTAATATTAAATTGAACAATCTTATTTTTTCAAATTTAAAGTTGCTTGAATAAATTACTTTCATTAAAAATTTTGTTGGTCTTTGATCATTTTGGTGCTCAACGAATGAGGAACCTAGCTTGATAATTCATGAATTAATATATTTATGCATCATAACTCGAATGACTTTACTAGGTGAGGGAATTGCTCTATAGCATTGATTTGTGTATGCTTACTTAGAGAGGGCTCCTGCATAATTACCTTTGGCTAGGTCCTAGTCAGTCTCAGAACATGCTTTGATAAACTTTCGAGGTGAAATTGAACTCTGCTTATTTGAGAGAGAAATGATCTAGGCATTGTTTGACGAGCCAACAACTAGCATCCACCCAATTAAATATCAATCCCTAGTTGTCCCTTTGAGCCTTCATAAAATTTTAGCTATCTTTTCATTGGCATACAAACCCCAATAACCTACCTTGAGTTGTTGTGATGATCACTAAGATGAAGAGGCAAGAAGATCAAAGAAAGCAATGATTAGTCAAGATTATGAGGATAGTTGAAGTTCTTAAGACGATATAGTTGAAGTTCTCAAGACCATAAGGGTAGTTGATGTTTTTAAGACCATAAGGGTAGTTGAAGTTTTCTAATATCTCCAATATATCAAGACAACATCAGAGTAACAAATGATTTATTCCTGCTAAAGAAGATTTATGTTACTCCACTCCTCCATTATTGGAAGCCCAAGTTGGTACAAACAAGACAACTCTTTTAGAACTAGAACCAAATAAAAAATATAAAAATAAACAAAAAAGAGAGAAGAGAAAAGGAAAAAGAAAAAAGAAAAAAAAAACAAAGAAGAGAAAAAGAAAAAGAAGAAAACAAAAGAAGAAAATAAAAAGAAGAAAAAAAGAGAAAAGAAAAAATCTAAAAAGGCGGTTCAAAAAGTCAATTGAGTTCTCTTTTACCTAAAGCAGCAAAAGGCTTCCATTTGGTTCATAAGGACATTGTGACTTGAAGTGCAACAATTCTTGCTTAAATAGAAATGATTCTCGAGTTTAGTACGGTAACTAGGGTTGTCATGTTGTAGATATGTTAATTTGGAAAATCAAGTCCTGAGGTATATTGACATTTATTTGCCAAAGCCAACATTTGATTTCAAAATCAAAATTTGAAAAATTCAAAAAATTCAAAAAATGTTTTGTCATACAAAGCCTTCAAGTTAAGGGAAGTATGTTGAACCTCCAAAGGACACATTGGGCAAAGGAAATGATTATTGGCAAGGTCATGAAGAAGCTATCAGCCGACATACTGAAACAGAGTTCAAAATAGATGAATCCCTAACTCTACTGCTTAGAGTCTCCACCACTCATGTTTTCAACATCTTAAAGATAAAAGCCACAAATGCAAAGCTTTTGATCATTCCAATGCAAGACTTGAACAAGCGTCAAAAAGGAACCTGTAACACCCCTTCCCGGCCTACATGTGTAAGCCGAGTAGAGGCGCCACAGTATCCTAATGTTGCTACCAATTTTACTTAGTCAAATTTTAGTTCCAATTTTACAGAAATTTTGCCAGAGGTTCGCCTAGAAATTTGGGTCCCAAGTGTCGACAAAACTGATTTTTCTTATTTTTGAAAAATATTTTATTTCACAATTCAACTCAAGCACACTCCCAATAATCCACCCTTATAACCTCAACTACAATCCTGCAAGAAAAGTTCACACTTCTATATCATTTCTGAAGATTACATATCATTTGCTAAGTTTCATTACCATACCACTGTTTATTCTCTTGTTACATACACCATATTACTTAATATGTTAACAAACCTTTACAATAGATATAACGTACATGCCATACTACTATTTTATGTCAAAAGTCCTATCCTAATCACCGTCGAGCTGATGCGAGCCACTGCAGAAATGCTGATCTTCTATACACTACCTGCGAGTTAGACATATAACTCGCTGAGCAACTTATTGCCCAGTGGGTACTTTAACCATTGCCATACAATGTCTACTCGATATCACATATAAAAGTAGAATACTGCATAATTAAACTATTTTCATACAATCATCATATTTATATTTTCTAATTAAGTTAAGATTCACATTCTGTATGTAAACAACATGTAATATAACTTCATTATAATTACGAGTTAATCTGCTCCACTAGGTAATTATGAATACACCGATCTCGAAATGAGGCCTCATATAGAGTTACGCGTGGTCTTGACCTCACACGAATAATTGTCATGGTCTTGGTCTCACACGATATAGAATTGTAACACCCCCATACCCTATATAAGTATTATACATATACCTAGTACACATACAATACATATACGGAGTATAAGAATGTCACTTTTAGTTTTAATTTAAAAAACCCTTATCCAAGTTTAAACAACATTACATTAACTTTAATAATATTAACTCAAAAATTCTTTTATACATATGAATAATATAACATAATTAAATTACACATGTATGCATCACCTTCTAGTTGGTCTCAGAACACTCTTACCCTTCTCGTGGCATAACAGCTTGATTCCCAGATCAACCGCATAGTCACCTACGCGATCACACAACCGCGCTAAGCCCGAGAGCTTAGTAATACAAATAATTCATAATAACATACCATAGAGAAAATCATAATTTCCATGTTAACTAGATATGTCATTATTTTCTTATCATGTTTTCCTATTTTGATTATGCTTTTCATACATACTTTTGCTATTGCCTTATTTGTATACATATTCATACATTTCATTTCAACAATTTACAACTCAATGACTTATCTAAACTTTCATGAAGCAATATTCACCATTTCCATATCCATATACAATTAACACATCATATAATATTTTCATGAACTCATCATTTAGCATAGCTTCTCAAACTTTATTCATCTTCAATAATTTACTTATGTATTGTATACATTTCATTCCATGATTATCCTCATATTTCTCATTCCATTATAATTCATTCCATAGTTATCACTATATACCACATAACATTATAATTCTTCCATAGTTCACATTAAAACAAAAGACAAACATATATCTCATTATTTATTTATTCCATGATTCAAGAATTATATATATATATACAAGCACAAGCATGGGCCCAAAAACACTAATATGCCATTCCACTTTCAGAGTTAATGTTTTCGTTTAATTATCACATTTATCATTATCCCAACTAGGCTTCAAGGATTAAGGTTCAACAAAGCTTCAAGGGGATCAAAGCATGCTAAGTATCAACCCAACTTGGATTCAAGAACCAATCCAACCTAGCTTCAAGGGTTGTAACATCTCAATTAGGCTTCAAGGTCTTGACCCAACCAAGCTTCAAGGGGAGTAAAACATGTTAAACTTCAACCCAACTTGGCTTCAAGGAATCAAACCAACCTAACTTCAAGAGATTGTTACTATTAGGCATGCCACCAACAACAAAACTCTGAAAATGAATAACATATTAGACACACAATTCATTTATGATTTCATTATCAATTTCATTTTCAATTGAATCATCATAGCCAATCACAATGGCTTCATATATCATTTAGATCATCATAGCCAATCACAATGGCTTCATATATCATTTAGATCATCATAGCCAATCACAATGGCTTCATATTTCACTATATTTCAATTCATATCATCATTACCAATCACAAAGACATCACATTTCATTTAGTCTCAATTCACATTAGAATACTTCATTACTTAAATATTCATAATCAAGCACATTAAACATTCATCAAGAATGATCATCATTGATATACACATATATAATTTACCTTATTCTTAGATTTGGAATCCTCAACATATATTTGTTTCACATATATTTGAAGTGTAGATATAATAATAGCTTTAGAGGATCCAACAAGACAAGAATAATCAAGAATAAGAATCATTAACTAACAAATTTGAGGGACACGGCCAACACCATTTGAGGGACACGGCCAAGCTTGTGGCCGTGTCTCTCAACCATAATTGGCAGTAGTGAACATGGGCATGAGACACGGCCGTGTCTCTCAACACAAATTCAGGCCGTAGGTGACACAGGCAAGGGACATGGCTGTGTCTCTCCACAATCAAACCAACACATCCAATTTTCCTTGACTTGGCCGTGTCTCTCCTTGTTTTTGGCCGTGTCACTCATGAATTTAAACCCCAAACCTTTACAAATCTCCTTTGGTTGCACCTAAACACTTCATACACATCATAACATCATTCCAATGAATTTAATCAACATCACTAACACCTATTTTACATGCACATCCATATTTACATTACCAAAACACATCAACAACACATTTGATTCCTTAACACATTTACAAATGAATATGTGTTAAGTTTCAACATCACATTGATATATGAATTTAGGTAGTTTACTTACCTTAAGAACCATTCTCAAATCCATTCACTTTACCTTCCAAGAACTCTTCACCACTTAAATTAGAGCAATCCATTTCCTTCACAACCTAAATCAATCAAATAATAAGATACTTGAATTCCAATACAAATATTCAATTATCAAACTCATATATTTTATATTTTCAACTTCCTTAAACACAAACATACATCACTCATATATCAATTACTCAAATCCCCAATTCATTTCAACACTAAACCCTTACTCAACAATCTCAACAATTCATCATCATCCACACAAATATCCACATCAAATCCAAACTCAAACAATAGAAATCACTACAAAGGAATGAATACTTACTTGGATACTATGCCAAATCTTCAATAGCAATCTTCAATTCTCTCAAAATCACCATCTCTCTCTCTCTCTCTCTCTCTCTCTCTCTCTCTCTCTCTCTCGTCCACGAAGAAGAAGGAGCAGAAGAAGAAGAAAGAAAGTTCTTGCTTCTTCCTTTCTTATCTCTTATAATAATAATAATAATAATAATAATAATAATAATAATAATAATAATACTTTAAATCTCCACCACATATTCTTTCTTTGACTTTCTTCTTCTCTTTTCTTTTTGTCCTTATTATTATTATTAATTAATTATACAAATATATATATACAACTCACTTATCCTACACCATATTATATCCCATGTATATGTGATGTATATGTATATGTCTTATATATATATCTTTATATTTCCCATATATACATATACATTAAATCCAAATACAACAACAATAACTCCAAAACTCTTAGGGTCTATTCCGGGATATTACAAGAATAACTGTGTGGTCTTGGTCTCACACGACTAGTTGCCATGATCTTGACCTCACACGATATAACCGCGCGCGCGTAAGTAATATCCCGACCGAAGCCGTTAAGACAGTACTGTCGGTAGGATGGCATGCCAAACCCCCATTCTAGACCGGTTTTACCCATTTACCGAGTAGAGCATATATAACATTTCATATATACCCATTCACTTCGTATATATACCACATATTCTCCATGTATATACAATATATATTTACACAAATATCACATATACTCACATATGTATCATATGTATTCACATATTTTCCATCTTAATTTATTCTTCAAATCATAATTAAACTCAATACTAAAAATAAAATGATAAAACACCCACACCAAGTTTTTGACCAAGTTAATAATGAAAAATTACCATATGATCAATAAACTCTGGTTCTTGACCCAACTTGATCCTTGTTTTAGAAAATTTGTATAAAATAATCCACTTGGCTAAAAACTCTAAAATTTTTACAGAATTTAGTTTTACATCTTAAAATCATTCCTTAAAATTTCAGATCAAACTGGACACAAAATCTTGGTCAACTAGTTCACCCAACTAGACTGCTCCAGTTGCCCTGCATCCTGGCAGCAGTTTTGAATTTTATAAATTCCGTAAATTAAATTCAATCAATGTAGTTCCAAATTATTTTTTTCAAATACTAGACTTATTAGACAACAACATATCCAAAATTCAACTCAAGATAATTTTTCTATATTTAATTAAAAATCATACAAGTCACAGCATTTTACTAATTGTAAAACAAAAAAATTTCAAAAGGAGTTCAATGGTTAAAGTACCAAACCTTGCTCTTTAATTCCCTTTTGCTTTTCCTATTGTGGCCGAAATTTGTAAGTGGAAAAGAGAGATTTTTTTCTTCATATCATGATATATATATATATAAGGGAAATGATGATCACCTTATGTGTTGGATAAATCCTTTAAGACCACTTGTCCACCTTTCTCTTTCTTCATTTAATACTCATGCTAAATGGTTACTTTAGATTGGCCAACAAGAGATTTTTATAGTTTTCTTTCCCATTACTTCTTCCCAATTATCCCTCTTCTCAATGGATACCCTAAAGTTGTCCCGTGTTACCCATACGGTCCCGACACGAAACCGGGCCCGCTTTACGTTCCGGCGATTAATTGATCATATCTCTTAAACCGTACAGTTCCACGAGTCAAACTACATATAGTTTTGATCCTCTCGACCTCTACTTTCTATTTGTAAGGTCCATTTTAGGTTTCCAAGTCATTTTGAAAAATTACCAATAAGCCCTCAACTTTTTACAAAATTCCCTTTAGGTCCTTTCTTTGCTCGGGTTTTGCCCGGGTTCCGTTTCTACTGACGATCGTTTCATATTCAACCCCTCGACGTCCTCTACTTACTCTTATGTTTATTTTCTACTTTGGATTCATGTATAAAACTTAATAAAAATGACCAAAATGCCCCTAGTCTACATGTCTTCATTTCTCTTTAACGGGGCATTTTCTGGAAAAACCGTTACGCGTAGTTGTGACCCGATTTTTCTCTACTTTCCATTTTTAGAATATGTTATGTGCACTATTAAGAACATCCAGTACGACTTTTGGAAATTACTCTTAGGTCCTTAGCCTTTTGAAAAATTACCTTTAGGTCCCGTCGACTTCACGAGCCTCCTTTGCACACCGATTTTTGTTTTTGACTATCTCGAGCCTCTATTTGACCACTTATTTATGTCCTTCTGGCCTAATACTCAACTACCTAAACTTTGGGATGTGACAGTTCTACCTCCCTTAATTTAAGTTTCGCCCCGAAACTTACTTGTTCATACATGTAAATACATTGTTCATATAACTAATAACAGTCATACATATATATATATACTTAAAACACAAATTTTAAATTTAAATACCTTCCTTTTCTTCTCTTGTTTTATTCTCCTCTGCCCTCATGCAATATACTCTAGCTGGTGCTCTTGGTTTGGGGCAATCTACTGATTCCGAGTACGTTCCTGCTTGGTTGTTACTACTTGCTCTACCTCTGCCTCTGCCTGTAACTCTACTTCCAATTATAGATGGTTGTTCCTGTGCACTAGGTACTGTTATAACTTTCTTTGGGCAATCCTTTCTCAAATGGCCCCAGCCCCAACATACTCCATCTATTGCAAACCAACAATTTCCAAGATGTTTCTTTCCACAAATTTCACAGGTTGGATATTCCACTCTATTAGTTCCTGCCGAACTCACCATTGGTGAAGTTGAATAACTTGACCTCTGTACTGTTCCCTGGCTTTGTATTTGTCTTAGGGGTCTAGAAAATCCACTCCTAGATTTCTTACTAGCAGGCTGATAACTACTTGGGGTGCTCTGAACCTGTTCCCTTTTTTGCTGGATTTTCTGTTGACTACTCTTCAGATTCACTTGTACCTTCTCAACATCTAGTGCTTTTGCTACTAATCTTGAAAATTCAGTATTCTCCAGCACTACTAATTGGATCTTAATTTCATCATTAAGTCCTTCCAAAAATTTCTCACATCGTTCAGCTTCAGTTTCTATTAATTTCCTCCCATACTTACTGAGGCGCGTAAATTCTTTCTCATACTCTAATACCGTCATTCTACCTTACTTCAAATGGATGAACTCATTGCGCCTTGCAACTAAATATGCATCAGTTATATATCTCTTTTTGAACTCGCTCTTGAAAAATTGCCAAGTCCGTTGTTCCAGTGGAACCCGTTGCTGAGTGGTATCCCACCATATGTATGCCTCCTCCGTCAGGAGTGACGTAGCACAAATTACTCTTTCTTCCGGAGTGCATCGAAGCTGGTCAAGAACTCTAATGATACTATCTAACCAATATTCCGCTTCCTCAGATCCCTCTTCATGACCAGCCTTAAATTCTTTTCCACCATATTTCCTCAGCTTCTCAATCGGGGGTTTCCTATCCCCCTCAGCAGCAGGGCCTCTTTCGGCCATTTGTTGGAATGCTGCTGCTATCTGCCTAAGGTAAGTTTCCGGACCGGGTACTTCGGCTGCTGCTGGCCCTAGTCCTAGTCCATGGGCTTCCTCAACACCTATTGGTGTGGAGGCTTGGGATTCTGTCTCCTGTTCCATAGCTTGTTGCGTGTCTAGAGACATCCTATAATATAAAAATAATCAGCAGTCTGCACAGCTCGACATATAGCCTTTTTCATATATGGCATGTACATTAGACTCAATAACTCATGCTTAATTATTCTCGCTCTTTCTTTTCATATATAACTGTTTTACAAATACCATAACTACTACAGGGTATCCCGTTTTACGTTGGTAATGGCCACTCCCAACATAAAACGTATATCCTTCTATATTTTCCTCTTCCTATCTAAAGTCTTTCTAACACACTTCGTTTACTATCTCCCGATATCTAATTATCATACACTTTCCTATGTCTAACCGTCCAGGAACGGCTAAACCAATGCTCTGATACCACAAATTGTAACACCCCTTCCCGGCCTACATGTGTAAGCCGAGTAGAGGCACCACACTATCCTAATGTTGCTACCAATTTTACTTAGTCAAATTTTAGTTCCGATTTTACAGAAATTTTGCCAGAGGTTCGCCTAGAAATTTGGGTCCCAAGTGTCGACAAAACTGATTTTTCTTATTTTTGAAAAATATTTTATTTCACAATTCAACTCAAGCACACTCCCAATAATCCACCCTTATAACCTCAACTACAATCCTGCAAGAAAAGTTCACACTTCTATATCATTTCTCAAGATTACATATCATTTGCTAAGTTTCATTACCATACCACTGTTTATTCTCTTGTTACATACACCATATTACTTAATATGTTAACAAACCTTTACAATAGATATAACGTACATGCCATACTACTATTTTATGTCAAAAGTCCTATCCTAATCATCGTCGAGCTGATGCGAGCCGCTGCAAAAATGCTAATCTTCTATACACTACCTGCGAGTTAGACATATAACTCGCTGAGCAACTTATTGCCCAGTGGGTACTTTAACCATTGCCATACAATGTCTACTCGATATCACATATAAAAGTAGAATACTGCATAATTAAACTATTTTCATACAATCATCATATTTATATTTTCTAATTAAGTTAAGATTCACATTCTGTATGTAAACAACATGTAATATAACTTCATTATAATTACGAGTTAATCTGCTCCACTAGGTAATTATGAATACACCGATCTCGAAATGAGGCCTCATATAGAGTTACGCGTGGTCTTAACCTCACACGAATAATTGTCATGGTCTTGGTCTCACACGATATAGAATAATTGCGTGGTCTTGGTCTCACACGACTAGTTACCATGATCTTGACCTCACACGATATAACCGCGCGCGCGTAAGTAATATCCCGACCGAATCCGTTAAGACAATACTGTCGGTAGGATGGCATGCCAAACCCCCATTCTAGACCGGTTTTACCCATTTACCGAGTAGAGCATATATAACATTTCATATATACCCATTCACTTCGTATATATACCATATATTCTCCATGTATATACAATATATATTTACACAAATATCACATATACTCACATATGTATCATATGTATTCACATATTTTCCATCTTAATTTATTCTTCAAATCATAATTAAACTCAATACTAAAAATAAAATGATAAAACACCCACACCAAGTTTTTGACCAAGTTAATAATGAAAAATTACCATATGATCAATAAACTCTGGTTCTTGACCCAACTTGATCCTTGTTTTAGAAAATTTGTATAAAATAATCCACTTGGATAAAAACTCTAAAACTTTTACAGAATTTATTTTTACATCTTAAAATCATTCCTTAAAATTTCAGATCAAACTGGACACAAAATCTTGGTCAACTAGTTCACCCAACTAGACTGCTCCAGTTGCCCTGCATCCTGGCAGCAGTTCTGAATTTTATAAATTCCGTAAATTAAATTCAATCAATGTGGTTCCAAATTATTTTTTTCAAATACTAGACTTATTAAAAAACAACATATCCAAAATTCAACTCAAGATAATTTTTCTATATTTAATTAAAAATCATACAAGTCACAGCATTTTACTAATTGTAAAACAAAAAAATTTCAAAAGGAGTTCAATGGTTAAAGTACCAAACCTTGCTCTTTAATTCCCTTTTGCTTTTCCTATTTTGGCCGAAATTTGTAAGTGGAAAAGAGAGATTTTGTTCTTCATATCATGATATATATATATATAAGGGAAATGATGATCACCTTATGTGTTGGATAAATCCTTTAAGACCACTTGTCCACCTTTCTCTTTCTTCATTTAATACTCATGCTAAATGGTTACTTTTGAATGGCCAACAAGAGATTTTTATAGTTTTCTTTCCCATTACTTCTTCCCACTTTTCCCTCTTCTCAATGGATACCCTAAAGTTGTCCCGTGTTACCCATACGGTCCCGACACGAAACCGGGCCCACTTTATGTTCCGGCGATTAATTGATCATATCTCTTAAACCGTACAGTTCCATGAGTCAAACTACATATAGTTTTGATCCTCTCGACCTCTACTTTCTATTTGTAAGGTCCATTTTAGGTTTCCAAGTCATTTTGAGAAATTACCAATAAGCCCTCAACTTTTTACAAAATTCCCTTTAGGTCCTTTCTTTGCTCGGGTTTTGCCCGTGTTCCGTTTCTACTGACGATCGTTTTATATTCAACCCCTCGACGTCCTCTACTTACTCTTATGTTTATTTTCTACTTTGGATTCATGTATAAATCTTAATAAAAATGACCAAAATGCCCCTAGTCTACATGTCTTCATTTCTCTTTAACGGGGCATTTTCTGGAAAAACCGTTACGCGTAGTTGTGACCTGATTTTTCTCTACTTTCCATTTTTAGAATATGTTATGTGCACTATTAAGAACATCCTGTATGACTTTTGGAAATTACTCTTAGGTCCTTAGCCTTTTGAAAAATTACCTTTAGGTCCCGTCTACTTCACGGGCCTCCTTTGCACACCGATTTTTGTTTTTGACTATCTCGAGCCTCTATTTGACCACTTATTTATGTCCTTCTGGCCTAATACTCAACTACCTAAACTTTGGGATGTGACAGAACCAATGAGAACACTTCTGCTGATCACCCTGGTCTGTGAGTCAATGGAACGACTGTAAGTATCATTTATGCTTATCATGCATAAATTCATATCATATCACACTTTCTTGTCTTGTATTGTCTATTCTTTATGAAAGTGAACAGCAAACACTCTGTGAAGTGAAGAATCAAAAGAAGATGTCAAATTAGGGGGGCATGGAAAGCCCATTGCTTGAGAAAGCTCCAATAATTTTTTAAAGAGAAGAAATATGTGCTTGTGCGAAGAACTAGACGGCAAAAACATCAATCAAAGCTTGCATGGATAAAATATTTGGTTTGAGCCTACACAGGGGGCAAAGTTTCTCCTTTTCAATTTTTGAGTTTATATACCAAATATTTTTAAACTCACTTACAAATATTTTGCCACACAGGGGGGGGGGGCAAGGAGAGGATATAAGGTCCAATTAAAAATAGATGAATTTTTGCAAAAAGGAAGAACAAAAGAATGAAACATTAGAACTCTCAAAAGAATGAAGATACAAAAGATAAAATATCAATCCAGCTAAAAGAACTAAAGCCAGGGTAAAGACCCAATCTCAAAGGATGAAAATCTATTTGCAAGGGTGAAGACCCGATGTCAAAAGATGAAGATTCATTTTCATGGATGAAGACCCGATCTCAAAGGATGAAGATCCATTTTGAGGGTGAAAAACCACAATGCATAGAATAATCGGAGCAATCAGATTTCTCAAATGATAAAAGGTCAGTCAAACTCAATCTCGGGTCCAAGCACCCAATCCTGGGTTCAAGTACCCAAATCAAATCCAATCTCGGGTCCAAGTGCCCAATCTAGGGTCCAAGCACCCATTCTCGGGTCCAAGTATCCAAATCAATTCAAGCTCGGGTCCAAGTACCAATCTCAGGTCCAAGCACCTATTCTCGGGTCCAAGTACCCAAATCAAATTCAATATGGGGTCCAAGTATCCAATTTGGGTTCAAGTACCCAAATCAAATCCAATTTAGGATCGAGTATCCCAATCAAGTTTAGGATCGACTATCCGAACCCAATTTAGGATCGAGTATCCCAATCCAGTTTAGGATCAAGTATCCAAAGCCAATTTAGGATCGAGTATCCAAATCCGTTAGGATCGAGTGTCCGGACGCAATTTAGGATCGAGTATCCCAATCTAGTTTAGGATCGAGTATCCAAACCCTATTTAGGATCGAGTGTCCAAATCCAGTTAGGATCGAGTATCCGAACCCAATTTAGGATCGAGTATCCCAATCCAAATCTAGTTAGGATCAAGTGTCCGAATCTAGTTAGGATCGAGTATCCGAGTCTAGTTTAGGATCGAGTATCCAAATCTCTCGACTCCATAACCCAAATTTTTCTTTATGTCCAGAACTTAGAATCATTCTTGAGTCCAGAACTGGAACCGGGTCCAGAACCCAAATTTTTCTTTAAGTCCAGAATCTAGAATTATCCTAGAGTCTAGAACTCGAACCGGGTCCAGAACCCAAATTTTTCTTTAGGTCCAGAACCTAGAATCATCCTTGAGTCCAGAACTCGAACTGGGTCCAAAACCCAAATTTTTCTTTAGGTCCGGAACCTAGAATTATCCTTGAGTCTAGAACTCGAACCGGGTCCAGAACCCAAATTTTTCTTAGGTCCAGAACCTAGAATCATCCATTGAGTCTAGAACTTGAACCGGGTCCAGAACCCAAATTTTTCTTAGGCCCAAAACCTAGAATCATCCATTGAGTCCAGAACTCGAACCGGGTCCAGAACCTATATTTTTCTTAGGTCCAGAACCTAGAATCATTTTTGAGTCCAGAACTCAAACCGGGTCCAGAACCCAAAACCTCAACCATCTCAAAAATTAAGTCTTATTGCTTTTCACTCTCTTTCACTAAAGTTTCAGATTTTTCAAGCAGGGGGCAAACTGTAGACCCTTAATTTTTGACCCAATCTGGCCTAATATGTTTTATTTAGTCCAAAATGATTTTTGTTGTCTAATTGGTCCAAAATAATTTTAATTAAATATTTTTTGCTTTATTATCTAATTTTTATTAATAAAAAATAAAAATAAACAAATTAAAGTCAAAAAATAAAAATAAAAATCGAAATCGGAAAAATCGGCGACGAAAAAAATCATCGCGCGGGCCCGTGGGTATTTTGCCAGTGGGAATGTAACACCCCCATATTCTATATAAGTACTATACATATACCTGGTATACATACAATACATATATAAAGAATGAGAATGTCACTTCTAGTTTTAATTTAAAAACCTTTATCCGAGTTCCAGCAATATTACATTAATTTAAAGAACATTTACCAAAAATCAGTATTCTTATTTATCCAAAACTTCATCTATACATATGAATATATATTCTTATAAAAAATACAACATAATTAAAATTACACATGTATGCATCACCTTCTAGTTGGTCTCGAGACACTCTTACCCTTCTCGTGGCATAACAGCTGGACTTCCAGATCAACCGCATAAATACTTGCGCGATTACACATCAGCGCTAAGCCCGAGAGCTTAGTAGTACAAATAAATAATAAAATACACTTTACCATAAGAATCATACCTCATATTTTTTGCATTATGTTTTATGGTTCTCTTACCACGTTTTCCTTTCTCAATGCATTCTTCATATATTTCCACTAATCTCATGAATTAGCTACAAAATTACATAGAACATTCACAACACAATACTTACCCTTTTTATCTCATATACCTATACATATACATCATTTCAACAAAACACCATTCAATGACCTATCCAAACCCTCATGAAAACAATTCTCACAAATTCCACATTCATATACATTTTACACATCATACAACATTTTCATAAACTCATATCTCAACAAAGCTCCTCAAGCCATATTCACTTTCAATATATCAATACACATATTACAAAATCATACTTCATAACATCATTTTATTCACAATTCATCAATTATAAATCACACTTCCAATAAAGGCAGCCATAAATCTCATTACTCATTTATTTTTAACATTTGAATATCACATTGACAACAAAGACAGACTCGGGCCCAAACAACACACTAATATGCCATTCAATTTTCAGAGTAATGCTTTGGTTTAATTATCACATTTATCATTATCATTATCCCAACTAGGCTTCAAGGATTAGGCCCAACCAAGCTTCAAAGGGGAGCAAAGCATGCTAAGCTTCAACCCAACTTGGCTTCAAGAACCAATCCAACCTAGCTTCAAGGGTTGTAACATCTCAATTAGGCTTCAAGGATCAAGTCCAACCTAACTTCAAGAGATTGTTACTCATATTAGGCATGCCACCAACAACAAACTCTGAAAATGGAATAACACATTAGCTATACAATTCATTTATCAATTTCATTCTCAATTGAATTATCATAGCCAATAACAATGGCTTCACATCTCATTTGATTCATCATGGCCATTCACAATGGCTTCCCATCACATTTGAATCATCATAGTCAATAACAATGACTTCACATCATGTTATAACATTTCACTATTCAATTGTACATAATCAATTAATTCATCATATCCTTCACAATATATATATGTATATATAGATCATCATTGCAATTCACAAGATTCACCATGCATTATACACAACATTGTTCATATAGTATCATAAACATCATCATTATCATCAAATCATATTGATCAATTCATCACTCAACAATACATAATCAATGGCATTGCACATACCTTTTTCCATGATCATTATATCCTCCACATTTCCTATATCATCATTGTTATATACAAAACAATTTACATTATACATGAATGTAGAATCTTCCATTTACATTTGATTGGATCATTATTGTTTTAAGTGTGTTTAGGTACAAAAACATTTGAAGATCAACAATGTATGAAGAACAAATAACAAACACAAAAGCTAACACCCTCAAGGGACACGGCCAAGCTTGTGGCCGTGTCTCTCAACACAAACATCCAGTAGCCAACACACTCAAGGGACACGGCCAAGCTTGTGGCAGTGTCACTCAACACCAAATCATCCGAGGCAGACACGGGCAAGGGACACGGCCGTGTCTCTCAACAAAAATCCCACAGTAACAAACACAAGCAAGGGACACGGCCAAGCCAGTGGCCGTGTCTCTCCAAAACTCATCCAACACGGCCAAGTTTGCCCTAACTTGGCCGTGTCTCTCATAACTTGGCCGTGTTCTTCAAAGATTCAAAGACCAAATACTTCAAAATCCATCCAAACCCTTCCAAATTCACACCACCACCCTCTAAATTATTATCTTTGTTTATGTTTATCAATTTCCTATCACTTTAGCATTTATATAACTTCATTATATCATCATAATAATCAATATATATATATATACATCACTATAACCAATTACTCAAAGTACCAATTCATTCATACTAAACCCTAACTCAACAATTCATCATCATCCTCACAATTTCCCCAACTTATCATCACTTAAATACTAATTCAACACATTTACACACTTCAATCTTTCCTTATAATCATCTTACACACCAACCATCATGTAACACCCTCATACCCTATATAGGTACTATACATATACCTAGTATACATACAATACATATATAGAGTGTAAGAATGTCACTTCTAGTTTTAATTTAAAAATCTTATCCAAGTTCAAACAATACTATCTTTAGATTTTAATAACATTTAATAAATCATTATAAATATAAATATATGATTGTGGATAATATAACAAAATTAAACTTTAAATGTATGCATCACCTTCTAGTTGGTCTCGAAACACTCTTACCCTTCTCGTGGCATAACAGCTTAACTTCCGAATCAACTGCATAATCACCTGCGCGATCACACAACCGCACTAAGCCCGAGAGCTTAGTAATACAAAACATTCATATAAACATACATTTCATAAAATCATATTTATATATTAACCTTACATATCTTTATTTATTATCATGTTTTCCCATTGTGAATACACTTTTCATATATATACTTTTACTAATGTTTTATTCATAATTATATACACATACACATCATTTCAATAATTCACAATTCAATGACTACCCAAAACCTTCATGAAGCAATATTCAACATTTCCACATCCATATACATTTACACATCATGTTATAATTTTATAAGCTCATCATTCAACATAGCTTCTCAAGATATATTCACTTTCAATAATTTGCTTATATATATTGTATACATCTCATTCCATGATTATCATCACATATTTCAATCCATGGTTCACATTAAAATAAAGACAACATATATCTCATTATTCATTTACTCCATTATTCAACATTATTCATTTATTCCATTATTCAATAATCCATATATATATATACAAACACAAGCATGGGCCCAAAACACTAATATGCCATTCCACTTTCAGAGTTAATGTTTTGGTTTAATTTCACATTTATCATTATCCCAACTAGGCTTCAAGGATTAAGGTTCAACCAAGCTTCAAGGGGAACAAAGCATGCTAAGTATCAACCCAACTTGGCTTCAAGAACCAATCCAACCTAGCTTCAAGGGTTGTAACATCTCAATTAGGCTTCAAGGATTAGACCCAACCAAGCTTCAAGGGGAGTAAAACATGTTAAACTTCAACCCAACTTGGCTTCAAGGATCAAATCCAACCTAACTTCAAGAGATTGTTACTATCATTAGGCATGCCACCAATAACAA
Organism: Garcia nutans; assembly: GCA_947685225.1. Lineage (NCBI taxonomy): Eukaryota > Viridiplantae > Streptophyta > Magnoliopsida > Malpighiales > Euphorbiaceae > Garcia > Garcia nutans. Next base: position 36,401,461 of record CANTUV010000059.1, read on the forward strand.
AACTCTGAAAATGAATAACATATTAGACACACACAATTCATTTATTATTTCATTCTCAATTCCATTTCCAATTCTCATCATAATATAGGCAAACATGCCCCATTTATCTCAATTGAACCATCATAGCCAATCACAATGGCTTCACATCTCATTTGAATCATCATAGTCAATCACAATGGCTTCACATTTCATTTCACAATATAACACTTCACTATTCAAGTATATATATATATATATATCATCAATGATATTGAATATCAATTAAACAAACATATCATATAAACATGCTTCAATCATATCATTTACATCATTATAGCTTATAACATTAATTTCACACATCTCCTTATATCTCAATTGTATTGCAATTTATAATAAATTATATTGCACATACCTTTTAATGATCCTCATATCTTCCACTTGCCATATTTCCTCATATCAGCATCTTTTTCACATTTCACATTTCATTAATAATATATATATATATACATAGCAATTTACATTATTCATAAGCATCAATAATATAATAGATTACTTAACACATTTATAGCTAAATGTGTTAAGATCTAAGAGTATATAAACATACTCAATCAAATAGGGTTTGTACTTACCTTATGAACCACTTACACCAAACTACACACTTCCTTTTTCAATTACTCTTCACCACTTGAATTAGAGCCATCCATTTTCTTCACAACCTATTCCATTCAAATAATAAAATATATGAATCTCAATACAATTATTCTTAAATTAATCACATACTAGACCTTTAGATTACAAATTACAAACCGACTTCTCTCTCTAGGGCCCCACGGCCGTGGCCTACCATTCCCCCACGGGCGTGGCTTAACAACCAATTCTGCCCAAATGCTCTAAAATGGCCACGGTCGTGGCCTTCCAATCCCCACGGCCGTGGCATATAAAATGAATCTGTTTCTTGTGTTCAACACCTCCACGGCCATGGCTTCCAATGGCCACGGTCGTGGCAGCCAATGGCCACGGGCTTGGCACCCAAAATACCTCTGTTTCCGGACCAAACACATGTATTCTATGTTTTAAACTCCATTAAACACAAACATACATCAATCATACATCAATTATTCAATTCTCCAACTAATACATATTAAATCCTTACCCACCAATTTCACTAATCCTTCATCATCTTCACAAATAACCATTTAAATCTATATATATCTTTCAATCTTTCACTATCATCATCTTAACATATTAACTACCTCAAATCTCAACAATTCATCATCATCCTCATAACTACCCATATCAAATTCAAACTCAAACCATAGAAATCAATGTAAAGGAATGAATACTTACTTGGTTATTTTGCCAAATCTTGAATAAAAATCTTCAATCTTCTCAAAATCTTCCTCTCTCTCTCTCTCTCTCTCTCTCTCTCTCGACCACAAAGAAGAAGAAGCGGAAGAAGAAGAAAGAAACTTCTTGCTTCTTCCGTTCTTATCTTATATATATATATAAATAATAATAATAATAATAATAATAACAACAATAACAATAACAATAACAATAATAATAATAATAATAATAATAACAATAACCATAACAATAACAATAACAATAATAATAATAATAATAATAATAATAATAATACTTTAAATCTCCACCACATATTCTTTCTTTGACTTTCTTCTTCTCTTTTCTTTTTGTCCTTATTATCATTATTATTATTACTTAATTATACAAATGTATATACAATTCACTTTCCCTACACCATTTTATATCCCATATATATATATAATGTATATGTATATGTCTTATATATATATCTTTATATTTCCCATATACACATATACATTAAATCCAAATACAACAACAATAACTCCAAAACTCTTAGGGTCTATTCCGGTATATTACAATTCTCTCCCCCTTAAGTAATTTCGTCCTCGAAATTATCTAACACCATAACAACCCATTCTTAACATATTAAAATCTTAAATTTCATATGAAGATAATCATATCTTACATTATAATTTATCAAATCACTCAACTTTTACTCTCCCCCTTTTAAGTAAATCATAACTCACCATTATCAATCTATATTTATCTTATAACTTTCTCAACAGAGTCACCCAGATAGCTCATTACATTCCCAAAAATGTTCTTCTACACAATAATCAATTCATCTTATAATCTATATATATTCCATACATCTATTACATTCAAAAATATATATATATCACTTCATCTCTTTATAAATAATCTCTTAACTTAACCTCAAAAGTCATTAATTAATATCTTAACATTGATTATTCCATTCTTACAATCACTTTCAAAATAACATTTACCAAACCTCAATGAATAACAATATCCTTACCTTCTTTAGCTTGCTTCTCACTTAATATAAATGTTAACACAATGCTTTTAAACTTACTTAACAGGTGAACAACATTTTTCTTTTTCTCACCATGTAAAATTTATATAATTCAATTTATTTAAGTTCATTCATATGTCCGAATATTACATCATACACATTACCATTTCAATTTTACACTCCTAGAACAACTGTACATATTAAATCTCAATATTGACTTGCAACTTTAGCGAAATCTAGAGCAATCGATCTATCTATCACAATATACTAACATTTCAACCTTATTTTATTCAAATCAACAATTAACTTATCGAAATTTTTCATTGGATTTTACAATATATACCTATATATATAACCTAATTCCATTAGGTCAAACTTATATTCAAATTCTTGTCTTTGCAAATTCATATATTCACTCAATAAGAATTATGCTTACAAATATACATTTCATTACTTCAAACATTATATCATCATTTCTCATACTCATACCAAATTTATCAATATAGCCAATAACTATAACCTCATAAACGAACTTTCCCCAACCAGGTCGGTTGCCCATTGGGCCTCAGGCCACTGCCAATCCCAGGGGTCCGCAGGAGGCAGATAGGTCCGTTCATTTATCTTTTCATAATTCATTTCTCAAAATCAATTAAGCACTATACCTCAATTATAATTCATTTTCAACCATCATGGTTTCTCATCACATCAAAATAGTATACACATATATCATCAACTATATAGAACATCTCAGTATTCAATCATATCTTTTAACCAATATGTCTAGAAACATAGTTATCAATCTCACCAAAACTGTATTACAGGTATATCATCTCAGCTCTAAAACTGAAGATAATAAAACTAACCAACTAATCACACTAACCAAATTATATAACCGTAATATATTAACAATCACACTTGAGATTTGTAAATCAATATCATTCTTCTATCATTCAAATTCCACTCTTTACGACTATAATGCTAGATTGTATCACAAAAATTATATATTTATCCTCTAAACTTTTATTACACCAAGAATTAACACATTTTAATTCTATCTCAAAACAGTTTGCTTTTGACTATTTAATAATCATTAACCTAACTCATATGCAATAGTGTTATCGTTAGCATTTTCTATGCCCATCCTTCAATCAGATACAAATCTTACACAAGTTCCTTTTATTACTCCATCTCTTCTAAAAATTCCAAATATACAATTCCTTCCTTACAATTTCTTATGATACACTTATACATAAAACATTTCCACACATAAATACTTTGAGTTCCAAAACATTTTATGATAGTCTCATTTAGTTATTACCATCACAATCTCACTATCCACTATTACCCAAATCCATTTTCATCATCTATTTCATCACATAATCTAATCTACAAAAATTAAGATTTAATCTCTATTAGGTCCACTACTATATGCAATCTCATTTCTAATACCATTAAACATGTAATGGTATAAAATAATAAACATGTTATATACACCTTCATAGGTCACATTTATAGTGTGACATACTTCCCACCTTTCTTACATATAACCATTACATTCATGTCGAAAAGTTTATCTCACATATCCTCTTTATATATACATATAATTATGCAATTTATTAAATTCCTCTTTTGCATATAGTTTATACAAATTTAATATTTACCACTTTCCTTTGACTATCATCATACTCATTTGTTTATCATAACTTAAGTTATTCATTAGCTTCAATAAATATATACACTCTACTTATAATATTATTTCACAAGAAGCTTAATCACATTTCCAATGTGATATCTCTCTCACATTTGTTTATAAATATCTTTAACACATCTTTCATAATCATTTTCATCCTTTCCAATCAAATTACTTAAAGTAACTCATTCTTTTGCTCAATTCCTTTTCTTTCATTTCAAACAAAATTTTCCTACTATCAATCACATCTCCCAATTCCTAATACTTTCATGTGCACTAATATTCATTTCATATATCTCATGTAAATACATTAAACTATTAATATTTAATTGCTCTTTATTCACATTCCATTAAAACTATAAATTTTCAACTTACTAATTTACTTAAACTTCAATTTATTCATCTCATTCTCTTAATATCAACTTTAAAACATTTTATATGTATATACCACAAAGCAACATCAAAACATATATGTTTCACCATTATTAAACTCATTCCAAAAATCTAAATATCACATATCATCACCATTTACATGAGCTTTCACAATATTCAAGCATATCACATTTCTAATATTGAAATCACCATGTTTGCATTAAAATAACAATACAAACAACACCTATATCACTTCGTACTTAACCAACATCATCTCCTTTTCTTTTAAACAAAACCTTAGCTTTATATACCCCAAACTTTAAATAGTTACACTTTATCTATATTAATCAACTCATTCAATATTCCACCATACTCTCTTCCTTTAAATAACATATCTTTCCATATTAACAATCTCACAATATTTCCTTTTTCCAACAAACCAAACATAATCTTTGTTATAAAGAGATTCAAAGCATAGAGGAAAGGGTACATACTCTAATCTTGATTTTATTTTCAACTCATTTTCAACTTTATTCTTCTAGCCATTTCTTTATTTTACAATCACTTTTCAATAATCAATACTTCAAAATTTAACTTCCTTAATTAAACTCCCATTCTTGAATTTACCAATTACACTTGTACAAATTTTTTCATATCATTTCTTTTTCCAATTATTACTTTCATATAACATTTTATTCACACACTATCATCCATCTCATATAATTCAAATACATCACAAATCGCATAATGCCACGTTCGAGACCAACCTAGGTATGAATGCATATGCATGTATTACAAATTTCATTTCAAAACTTTTCTTTTTACTTCTCTTTAAGCTTTTCAAAACTTTCTCTTTTTAATTTTTACTTAGGCCGAGAATCTCGAACCTAAGCTCTGATACCAAAATAATTGTAACACCCTCATACCCTATATAGGTACTATACATATACCTAGTATACATACAATACATATATAGAGTGTAAGAATGTCACTTCTAGTTTTAATTTAAAAATCTTATCCAAGTTCAAACAATACTATCTTTAGATTTTAATAACATTTAATAAATCATTATAAATATAAATATATGATTGTGGATAATATAACAAAATTAAACTTTACATGTATGCATCACCTTCTAGTTGGTCTCGAAACACTCTTACCCTTCTCGTGGCATAATAGCTTAACTTCCGAATCAACCGCATAATCACCTGCGCGATCACACAACCGCGCTAAGCCCGAGAGCTTAGTAATACAAAACATTCATATAAACATACATTTCATAAAATCATATTTATATATTAACCTTACATATCTTTATTTATTATCATGTTTTCCCATTGTGAATACACTTTTCATATATATACTTTTACTAATGTTTTATTCATACTTATATACACATACACTTCATTTCAATAATTCACAATTCAATGACTACCCAAAACCTTCATGAAGCAATATTCAACATTTCCACATCCATATACATTTACACATCATGTTATAATTTTATAAGCTCATCATTCAACATAGCTTCTCAAGATATATTCACTTTCAATAATTTGCTTATATATATTGTATACATCTCATTCCATGATTATCATCACATATTTCAATCCATGGTTCACATTAAAATAAAGACAACATATATCTCATTATTCATTTACTCCATTATTCAACATTATTCATTTATTCCATTATTCAATAATCCATATATATATATACAAACACAAGCATGGGCCCAAAACACTAATATGCCATTCCACTTTCAGAGTTAATGTTTTGGTTTAATTTTCACATTTATCATTATCCCAACTAGGCTTCAAGGATTAAGGTTCAACCAAGCTTCAAGGGGAACAAAGCATGCTAAGTATCAACCCAACTTGGCTTCAAGAACCAATCCAACCTAGCTTCAAGGGTTGTAACATCTCAATTAGGCTTTAAGGATTAGACCCAACCAAGCTTCAAGGGGAGTAAAACATGTTAAACTTCAACCCAACTTGGCTTCAAGGATCAAATCCAACCTAACTTCAAGAGATTGTTACTATCATTAGGCATGCCACCAATAACAAAACTCTGAAAATGAATAACATATTAGACACACACAATTCATTTATTATTTCATTCTCAATTCCATTTCCAATTCTCATCATAATATAGGCAAACATGCCCCATTTATCTCAATTGAACCATCATAGCCAATCACAATGGCTTCACATCTCATTTGAATCATCATAGCCAATCACAATGGCTTCACATTTCATTTCACAATATAACACTTCACTATTCAAGTATATATATATATATCATCAATGATATTGAATATCAATTAAACAAACATATCATATAAACATGCTTCAATCATATCATTTACATCATTATAGCTTATAACATTAATTTCACACATCTCCTTATATCTCAATTGTATTGCAATTTATAATAAATTATATTGCACATACCTTTTAATGATCCTCATATCTTCCACTTGCCATATTTCCTCATATCAGCATCTTTTTCACATTTCATTTTTCATTAATAATATATATATATATACATAGCAATTTACATTATTCATAAGCATCAATAATATAATAGATTACTTAACACATTTATAGCTAAATGTGTTAAGATCTAAGAGTATATAAACATACTCAATCAAATAGGGTTTGTACTTACCTTATGAACCACTTACACCAAACTACACACTTCCTTTTTCAATTACTCTTCACCACTTGAATTAGAGCCATCCATTTTCTTCACAACCTATTTCATTCAAATAATAAAATATATGAATCTCAATACAATTATTCTTAAATTAATCACATACTAGACCTTTAGATTACAAATTACAAACCGACTTCTCTCTCTAGGGCCCCACGGCCTTGGCCTACCATTCCCCCACGGGCGTGGCTTAACAACCAATTCTGCCCAAATGCTCTAAAATGGCCACGGTCGTGGCCTTCCAATCCCCACGGCCGTGGCATATAAAATGAATCTGTTTCTTGTGTTCAACACCTCCACGGCCATGGCTTCCAATGGCCACGGTCATGGCAGCCAATGGCCACGGGCGTGGCACCCAAAATACCTCTATTTCCGGACCAAACACATGTATTCTATGTTTTAAACTCCATTAAACACAAACATACATCAATCATACATCAATTATTCAATTCTCCAACTAATACATATTAAATCCTTACCCATCAATTTCACTAATCCTTCATCATCTTCACAAATAACCATTTAAATCTATATATATCTTTCAATCTTTCACTATCATCATCTTAACATATTAACTACCTCAAATCTCAACAATTCATCATCATCCTCATAACTACCCATATCAAATTCAAACTCAAACCATAGAAATCAATGTAAAGGAATGAATACTTACTTGGTTATTTTGCCAAATCTTGAATAAAAATCTTCAATCTTCTCAAAATCATCCTCTCTCTCTCTCTCTCTCTCTCTCTCTCTCTCTCTCTCGACCACAAAGAAGAAGAAGCGGAAGAAGAAGAAAGAAACTTCTTGCTTCTTCCGTTCTTATCTTATATATATATATATAAATAATAATAATAATAATAACAACAATAACAATAACAATAACAATAACAATAATAATAATAATAATAATAATAACAATAACCATAACAATAACAATAATAATAATAATAATAATAATACTTTAAATCTCCACCACATATTCTTTCTTTGACTTTCTTCTTCTCTTTTCTTTTTGTCCTTATTATCATTATTATTATTACTTAATTATACAAATGTATATACAATTCACTTTCCCTACACCATTTTATATCCCATATATATATATATAATGTATACGTATATGTCTTATATATATATATCTTTATATTTCCCATATACACATATACATTAAATCCAAATACAACAACAATAACTCCAAAACACTTAGGGTCTATTCCGGTATATTACACATCACCTCAATCAAAAGAAATCAAAACAAGAAGATAAAAACTTACATATATATATAATCAATAAAATCAACTCAAGAGAGAGTACTTACTTGAATATGTTGCCAAATCTTCATCTCCATCTTCAATACTCTTCAAATCCTTAAGAAATTTGATGAAAATCATCACATCTCCCTATCTCTCTCTCTCTCTCTCGTGCAAGAACCAAAAGGAGAAGAAGAAGAAGAAGAAAGAAAATATCTTTCTCATCTTCTCACGATAGCCATATATATATATTAATAATAATAATAATAATAATAATTACTTATTTCCAAAAATCCTCCACCACACCCTTTCTTCTCTTGACTTTTCTTTTGACCAACTTATATGTATTATATATTAACATATATACAACATATACATTCCATTTACACAATCATTTCTTTTGCAAAAACATATATACCTTTAATTCAAATCACACAACAATTGTATTAAAACTTCTAGGGCATATCTTGGGATATTATAGGGAATTTCCTGTGGGCAAAATAGATTTTCTATTTTGCCCGCAGCAATTTCCTGCGGGTGAAGCCCTAGCTCGCCCACTGCCGCAAGTTTCTGCGGTAGTTTTTTTTGCCAGCGTATTTTTTCATGCGGTAGTTTTTTCGGCAGCGCAATTTTTCCAACGCAATTTTTTTGAAACCTAATTCAATTAGGTTTCGGTTTCTTTTTTTTATTAATATTACTTGCCTTAACTAATTAGGAATAAACCACATCAAACCACTATAAATAGGGACCAAAGGCAATTAATTTAGGGGAGGCCGAAAACCAACAGGGACTTGAAAATTTGAAACCAAATCAAGGAAGGAAAAGGAGCAATTCAATTCAATTTTTTTCTGGAATAGCAGGGACACGATTTGAGCAATTCAAAGGCAGCAATTGTCTTTGTTCTTGTTCATCCAAGAAGAATTATTTTTGGAGAATCAACAAAAGGAGGTATGAGATTCTAATTTCTTTTTTTTTTTCACAGTAGCCAAAACTAGGATTTTGTGTTTTTCAAAAGTTAAAATCTTAGAACTTTAATTTAGTTTTCCAAAGTTAAAAACACTAATACGTTACCTTATTTTCCAAAAAGACTTAAAATTGTTATTTTTACCTCTTCAAAATCTTAAAACCTTAAATAAACATATTTTTCAACAAAAACAAAATTTCATTCTTTTTTCTTCAAAAGTTTAAACTAGGTTCTGTTTCTTCCAAAAAACCATAAAAAACATCTTTTGTATTTATAAAAACTTCAATCCGTTTGTATAAATTCATAAAACCTCATGAAATCATCAAATTGTCTTTCTAAATCCTAATTCAAATTCATCACCCGAGACCCTAATTTTAAATCCTAAAACCCTAATTCAAATTCCAAACTTAAAATAATAAGCTTTAAACCCTTTAAAACCTTAAACCTTAATTTTTTTAAAGCCCTAATCCTTTAAAACATTAAAAAACCATAAAACCATAAATACTTTAATTTTACATAGTAGCTTAAAAACACAATAAATCACCATTTAAAACCTTGACTCAAAAGTATTTTAAAGTATCTAAAACCCTAGTTTCATGATTTCAAAATTCAAATATTAATTTAGTTAATCAAAGAGTCTTACCAACCTTTTAAAACATAAAACCATAATATATTTTAATTCCATAAAATGTCACAGTAGCTATAATTGGACTTTTATTTGCTTTATTTAATTTTATATTTGATTATACATTGATTTATTTCTTATGCTTTAATCTATTTAATTTCAATGCTTGATTTATTTAATTTATCATGGATGGATGTTCATTTTATATTTTAATTAATAGCTTTGATGAATGATTATTTACTTTTATCAATTAATTTAGATTTCCAAAAGTTGTAAGAGGTATGTTTCCACTTGGTGGGTACCTCATTAGTTAAACTTCATGTAATTTAATTTGCTTTTCTATTTTAGAACCAATGTAAAGGGCATGTTTATACCTTTTGGTGGGTGTCTTATTTAGGCATGTGATGTAAGGACATGTTTCCATCCTTGGATGGGTGTCCATTTATTTGCTTTGTTTGTACTTTGCTTTGATTTAAATATATTGATGCTTTCTTTTAATTATTGTGTGTAATATGGATAATGTTGTTATATTTAAGAATTTTATAATATTAAGGCTTGTAAAGGAGGCCGGTTCCAATGAACCGGGCATTGTGGGGGTGTTGGGCCATTTCTCACTTTCCCCACACGTACCTAACTTTTCGAAACCATTAGAGGGTTGGGAACTCCTTAGGAATTGAGTCATCCACCCCTTTCTTTTTTTCCGGCCCGTCCGGGTGGCGACTCCATTTTCTCCAGACTTAGGTCTGTGTTCTCTAAGGCCCCGAGCCTAAACAGTGTCAAAGTCGCAAGAACCATTCCACCGGGAGTGGGGGCAAAAATCCCCGCTCACACCTACTAAGGCATGGGGACGCATGCTCTGTCTTTGCTTGCTCGGCCAATTCTTGCTTGTTTCTTCCGACGGCTATATTGATCCATGGGTATTGGATATTATGGACCAAGTGGAAGAAGGCTTGTCGCCGATACGTGTGATCTTAGCCGAGACCTTAGTTGGATTAGACCGATTTAAATCAGGATTGTCAAAGAGACTGACTGGGAGTCCATTGATGCTTCAGGTAATTACCTAAACTGCCCTTTCAAGTTTTCAATTTAGGTTTTCTTTTTTCTTCTTTTCTTTATTGCTCTAATTTTTGCCTAGTCCACCCATGTGGGTTTTCGGAACTAGCGAGCTGTCCTAATTTTTGCCTAAGTTGCCCTTGTAGGTTTTCAACTTAACGGACTTTTTTTTAAATCTTTCTTTACAGATTTGACTTCAGGAGCGCCTTTTTTGCTTGATTCTCCATCCATGGATTTTGCCAGATACCTACCACATCATCACTCTGCTAGGAAGTTACTACATCCTGCTTCTTCATATGCTGACTGGGTTGACTGGATCCACTCACGCTCTGAAGTCAATATCCGTTGGTTGGTACCTTGGTGGAAAATTTCTCGTATCACCATGCGGACATACTTGATGTATGTTCCCCTTGACACTCTTTGTCAAGGTACATGCTATGATCCTCGCCGACTTGGCCGTCAGTACGGAGCCGAGCCTCGCGATTCTGACTTTACTTCCGGCTTAGACATGCCTTGTTTGACTAAAGCCTACTTGGATCGGCTGAGGCAAAGCTGGCCTGCACGTTACATTTATCGATTGCCATAGATTTTGCATTTATCAATTCAGAAAGTGCATCGTTAGGATGAAAATTAATTAAAGTAATAAAAGATGCTTCATTTCCATTTATAATTTGTCATCACCTTTTGCTATTGTGTTTATTTATTTCATCCATATCTGGTCAAATACTTATAACAGTGCAAAGGTAATTTTCAAAAGGCCGAGGACCTAAGAGTAATTTTTCAAAAAGTTGTACTGGAGGTTCTTAATAGTGCAAATAATAGATTCCAAAAATGGAAAGTAGAGAAAAATTGGGTCGCAACTACGCGTAACGGTTTTTCTAGAAAACCCCTCGTTAAAGAGAAATGAAGACATGTAGACTAGGGGCATTTTGGTCATTTTTATTAAGATTTATACATGAATCCAAAGTAGAAAATAAACATAAGAGTAAGTAGAGGACGTCGAGGGGTTGAATATGAAATGATCGTCAGTAGAAATGGAGCCCGGGCAAAACCCGAGCAAAGAAAGGACCTAAATGGAATTTTGTAAAAAGTCAAGGGCTTATTGGTAATTTTTCAAAATGCTTGGAAACCTAAAATAGACCTTAAAAATAGAACGTAGAGGTCGAGAGGATCAAAACTATATGTAGTTTGCCTTGTGAAACTGTACGGTTTAAAAGTTATGACCGATTAATCGTCGGAGGGTATTTTAGTTTTTTCACAGCCTAGGCCATAAAAATTTCAGCATAAGAAGGTTGAGGGGCCAAAATATGATTAAAAGAAAGTTCAAGGACTTGGGTTTTAAACTAATAAAAGGAAGAGACATTTGGGCTAATGAAAATTAGCCATTTAGGGTTTATAAAAAGAAGAAAAGAAAAAGGTGTGGACATTTGGCATTAAACTATTCATTCACCCAAAAGTGGACATCATTTCCACTCTATATATATCATCATAGAAAGAAGAATAAAACTCTCTCTCTCCCACTTCAAAAATTCGGCCACCATAGGAAGAACACCAAAAAGTTTCCAATTTTTGTCAAGTTTGATTTTCAAGGTAAGTTTTAAGGTTTTCAAGTATGTAGAATTCAATTCTAGTATCAATTTTAAGTATTTATATATCTATGGGAAGATTGGAAATTAGGGTTCTTATGGTGGATTTGGGGAGAATTTAAGTAGTGATGATATTGATTAATTGAATAAAAGAATCAAGGTTTCTAAGGTTTAATAAGGTTAGAGTAGGATTTAGTTTGAAAAGAAATGGAAGGGTAGTGAATGTTCTAAATTTCTAAGGTTTATATTTAAGGTTGTGTTCTTGAATATCTTGAAGGAAAAAACAAAGATTAAGGAAGGAGAAGAAGGAAAAGCAAAAGGGAATTAAAAGAGCAAGGTTTGGTACTTTAACCATTGAACTCCTTTTGAAATTTTTCTGTTTTACAATTAGTAAATGTTGTGACTTGTAGGATTTTTAATATAGCAATATTATCTTGAGTTGAAATTTTGATATGTTGTGTCACAATGTGTCTAGAATGACTAAAAGAATATGTTGAGTTGAATTTGGAATGGGTATTTATGAAATGTTATATATGTTCTACTCGGTAAATGGGTAAAATCGGTCTGGAATGGGGGCTATATCGTGTGAGGTCAAGATCATGGCAACTAGTCGTGTGAGGCCAAGACCACATAGTTATCTTGTATATTCCATATCGTGTGAGACCAAGACCATGGCAATTAGTCGCGTGAGGTCAAGACCACGCGTAACTCTATACGAGGCCTCATTCCGAGATTGGTGTATTCATAATTACCTAGTGGAGCAAATTAACTCGTACTTATAATAAAGTTATATTACATGTTGTTTACATACAGAAGGTGAATCTTAACTTAATTAGAAAATATAAATATGATGATTTTATAAAAGTAGTTTAATTATACAGTATTCTACTTTTATATGTGTTTCAACAACCTTCCTTGCACTATTTATATTCAGCAATGGTTAAAGTATCCACTGGGCAATAAGTTGCTCAGCGAGTTATATGTCTAACTCGCAGGTAGTGGATAGAAGATCAACATTTCTGCAGCGGCTTGTACCAGCTCGACGGCGATTAGGAAAGGACTTTTGACATAAAATAGTAGTATGGCATGTACGTTATATCTATTGTAAAGGTTTGTTAACATATTAAGTATTATGGTGTATGTAACAAGAAAATAAACAGTGGTATGGTAATGAAACTTAGCGAATGATATGTAATCTTGAGAAACGATATAGAAGTGTGAACTTTTCTTGTAGGATTGTAGTTGAGGTTATAAGGGTGGATTATTGGGAGTGTGCTTGAGTTGAATTGTGAAACAAAATGTTTCCCAAAAATAAGAAAAATCAGTTTTGTCGACACTTGGGACCTCCATTTTTAGGGGAGGTTATGGAAATTTTTTTTTAAAAATCTGCACTTAAAATTTGCTAAGTAAAATATTAAGACACAACCACCATGAGATAACAGTCCATCTTGGTCTATAAACGTAGGCTAAGATGGGGTGTTACACGATTCCTAAGGAATTCCTAACCCTCTATTAGGTTCAAAAAGTTGGGTATGTATGGGGAAAGTGAGAAATGGCCCAGCACCCCCATAACGCCCGGTTCATTGGAATCGGCCTCCTTTTCAGGTCTATATATTATTAAATTCTTAAATATTATAAAATCATCCATACTACATGCAATTATCAAAATAGATCATCATTGTATTAAAACCAAAGAAAGTCCAAACAAAATAAATGGGCACCCAGACTAGATGGAAACATGCCCTTACAATGTCCAAGGTCCAAAACTGAATAAAATAGGACACTCACCATTTGGTGGAAACATGCCCTTTACATTAATACAAAAGCTAAAATAAATCAAATTACATTGGAACTTAATTAATGAGGTACCCACAATGTGGAAACATACCTCTTACATAATGAAACTAAAATAATCAACATTAAAATAGTTAATGAAATGAATTAAACCATTCATAACATTCGTAATAATTAATAACAAATCATCGAAACAAATAGAACATTGATAAGTCATTCATCATAAGCATATAATAAATTAAATAACCAAAATTAGGGTTTTGAAGTTGGTGTTTGGGAAATTATGTTTTAAAATATTCAAACTAGATTAAGACATGAAAGCTAGGGTTAAACCTAATAAACTAGGGTTTTGGAAACTATAAAACTAATTGGGGTATTAGAAAATTTTCTAGAATAATTTAAAAATAATGTAAAAAACCAAACATGCATAATGGATGAAAGATTATATTAATTCAGTTATTGTTATTAAGTTCTATGCAAAAGCATAACTCAAACTAATCGGCTACTAGATCGATCAACCTTTAATGTTTAAAAGGAAAAGGGAAAGTGATAAGTGTATAATTGATGATATTTTTGCCCCTACTTCTTAATATATTTATTGTCAAATTGAGTTTAATTTGTTTGTTCAAGTGTTTATTATGGTTGATTCCAGGAACTTTTGACACGTGAGGACCTTAAGGTTATTTAAGTCCAAATCACAGACAAAAGACAAGAAAAGAAGCTATTTTGGGCAAATTCTTCAAGTGACACGCTCGGTGACATGGGCGTGTCAGTGGTCATGTCATTCAACTACTTTATAGAAGCCTCAACACGCCCAAGGACATGGTGTGGGCGGGGATTTTAGCCCCCAGTCCCGGTGGAATGGTTCTTGCGACTTCAGAACTGTTTAGGCTCGGGGCCATAGAGAACACGGACCTAAGTTTAGAGAAAATGGAGTCGCCACCCAGACGGGCCAGGAAAAAGAAAGTGGTGGATGACTCGATTCCTAATAAATCCCAACCCCCTAATGGGTTCGGAAAGTTGGGTACGTGTGGGGAAGGTGAGAAATGGCCCAACACCCCCACAACGCCTGGTTCATTGGAACTGGCCTCCTTTACAGGTCTTAATATTATAAAATTCCTAAATATAACAATATTATCCATATTACACACAATAATTAAAATAAAGCATCGTTATATTAAAAAAAAATCAAAGCAATGTCTAAACAAAGCAAATAAATGGACATCCATCCGAAGATGGAAACATGCCCTTACATGATCCATGCCTAAATAGGACACCCACTGAAAGGTTGAAACATGTCCTTTACATTGGTCTAAAATATAAAAGCAATTTAAATTAATTAATGAGGTACCCACAAAGTGGAAACATACCTCTTACAACATTTGCAAATCTAAATAAATTGATAAAATAAATAACCATTCACCATAAATAAATCATTCATCAAAGCTATTAATCAAAATATAAAATAAACATACATCCATGTTAAATTAAATAAATCAAGCATTAAATTAAATAAATCAACCATAAAAAAATATAATAAACTATATAATCAAATCTAAAATTAAATAAAGCAATAAATATGTAAATTTAGGGTTTTAAAGAATTATCAATTGAATTTAGGATTTTAAAACTTAGGGTTTTAGAAACTAAAGTTTTATAATTAGGGTTTTTGAAACTAGGGTTTTTAGGGTTTTTGAAACTAGGGTTTTGGAAACTAGATTTTTGGAATTAGGGTTTTTTAAAACTAGGGTTTTTGGATAGTTAGGGTTTTTAAAACTAGGGTTTTGGAATTATGGTTTTTAAAACTAGAGTTTTGGAATTAGGGTTTTTAAAACTAGGGTTTTGGAATTAGGGTTTTGGATAATTAGGGTTTTTGGAATTAGCTTACTGCCTAAAAAAACACAATTTTGGATTTGGAAAAATAAATTAAGGTTTTGGAAAAATAATCAATATTTTGGAGATTAATAATGAAATGGTTTAAGCTTTTGGATAAAAATAGTTTGAGGTTTTGAGTTTTAATGAAATAACATAAAGTTATTGAAGTTAAAGTAAACAAGATAGATTTTAACAATTAATTGTTGACTACTGGATAGTTTTATGTTTTATGGAATATGCCAATGGGATTATGAATACCAATTGATCAATGTGATAATTAAAGCAAACGATTAAAGTTATTAAAACAAAAACCAAAGCAAACGATTAAAGTTATTAAAATAAAAACCACAGCAAATGATTAAAGTTATTAAAAAAAAACAATTTACTGCATGTTCAAAGATCAAGCTACTGTGTGTTCAAAGTTACTGCATGCATGCATGTTCTTATTAAACAAAGAAACGAAACTACTGTAAACATAAATAATTCATGATTAAAGATCAAACCTCCACTCGTTGGTTACTCCATAATTAACTTCTGGATGAACAATTAACAAAGACAGCACTACT
The DNA here is from genome assembly GCA_947685225.1 of Garcia nutans. NCBI lineage: Eukaryota > Viridiplantae > Streptophyta > Magnoliopsida > Malpighiales > Euphorbiaceae > Garcia > Garcia nutans. Next base: position 36,418,295 of record CANTUV010000059.1, read on the forward strand.
GTCTTTGATAGATTGATTACTGATGAATGTTTGCTGCTAATCTTTTCCGTTTGTTGCCGTCACATGTTCCTTGCCGTCCCCTCTTAATGTTTTCCTCTTGTTAATATTTTTTCTCCCCCCTTCTGAATTCTGAACCATTAATATTTATATCTGAACCTCATTCGAAATCCTTAACCTAATATAAAACAGTCCCTAAAACAAATTCTAGTTGAATTAGGAAACATATTGAACCCATGTCGACCTAGTTGCCCTAGGTCGACATGAGACCAACCTCATGTCGACCTTGGGCTGCCCAAGTCAAAATGTGGCATGCTCATGTCGATCTTGGGCTGCCAAGGTCGACATAAGCATGCTTATGTCGACCTAGCCTCCCAAGGTTGACATGAGGCATGCTCATGTCGATCTTGGGCTAATTCCACTTGATTTTAGGGTTTTACAATCAAATACATGCCTCTTTAATCCGAACTGACTCCTTTAAAAATTATAAACTATGTTTAAATATTTGAAGTTGGATTAAATTTATTTTGGCATCCTTTAATTAGGACCATATCAAATTGGGGTCAAAATTAAGGGTCTACAGTTTGCCCCCTGCTTGAACGATATGAGACTACAGCAAAAGAGAGTGAAAAACAATAAGACTTAATTTTTGAGATGGTTGAGGTTTTGTTTTGGGTACTTGGACCCGATACTAAATTTGAATTTGGGTACTTAGATCTGGGATTGGGTACTTGGACCTGAGATTAATTTGATTTGGGTACTTGGACATAAGGTTGGATTGATTTGGGTACTTGAACCCGAGATTGGGTACTTGGACTCGAGACTGATTTGATTTGGATACTTAGACTGGAGAATGAATTTAATTTGGGTACTTGGACCCAGAATTGGGTGCTTGGACCCGAGATTGAACTTGATTTGGGTACTTGGACTCGAGATTAGATTGATTTGGGTACTTGGACCCGAGATTGAATTGATTTGGGTACTTGGACCCAAGATTAGATACTTGGATCCGAGATTGATTTGATTTGGGTACTTGGACCCGAGAATGGGTACTTGGACTCGAGAGTGATTTGATTTGGGTACTTGGACTTGGAATTGGGTACTTGGAGCCGGAATTGGGTACTTGGACCCGAGATTGATTTGATTTGGGTACTTGGACCCGAGATTGGATACTTGGACCCAAGATTAGATTGAATGTGGGTACTTGGACCCAGGATTGGGTACTTGGACCCGAGATTGATTTTATTTGGGTACTTGGACCCGGGATTGGGTACTTAGACCCGAGATTGATTTGATTTGGGTACTTGGACCCGAGATTGGATTGAATTTGGCTACTTGGACCCAGGATTGGGTACTTGGACCCGAGATTGATTTGATTTGGGTACTTGGATGCGGGATTGGATACTTGGACCCGAGATTGGGTACTTGGACCCGATATTGGGTACTTAGACCTAAAATTGGATTGAATTTGGGTACTTGACATAGACCCGAGATTGATTTGATTTGGGTACTTGGACCCGAGAATGGGTGCTTGGACCCGAGAATGGGTACTTGGACCCGAGACGGAATTAAATTTGGGTGCTTAGACCCGATATTGAATTGGATTGGGTACTTAGACCCGAGACTGAATTAAATTTGGGTACTTGGACCCGAGCTAAGTTCTGGACTTAGAATGGATTCTAGGTTCTGGACCTAAAGATAATTTGGGTTCTGGACCCAAGCTCAGTTTTGGACTTAGAAGAGATTCTAGGTTCTGCACCTAAGGAAAATTTGGGTTCTGTACCCGATATTGAATTTAATTTGGGTGCTTGGACCCGAGACTGAGTTTGACTGACCTTTTATCATTTGAGAAGTCTGATTGCTCCTGTTATTCTACGCATTGTGGTTTTTCACCCTCAAAATGGATCTTCATCCTTTGAGATCGGGTCTTCACCGTTGAAAATGGATCTTCATCCTTTGAGATCAGGTCTTTACCCTTGAAAAATGGAACTTCATCCTTTGAGTTCAGGTCTTCACTCTTGAAAACGGATCTTAATCCTTTGAGATCTGGTCTTTACCCTTGAAACATGGATCTTCATCTTTTGAGATCGGGTCTTCACCCTTGGAACATGGATCTTTATTCATTGGAGGTCGGGTCTTTACCCTGGCTTCAACCCTTTTAGCTGAACTAAACTTTTGTCTTTTGCATCTTCATTCTTTTGAGAGTTCTAATGTTCCATCCTTTTGTTCTTCCTATTGGCAAAAATTCAGCTATTTTTAATTGGACCTTGTATCCTCTCCTTGCCCCCCAAGGATTTTTTTCTTTCATGCAAGCTTTGATTGGTGTTTTTCTTCTCTAGTTCTTTGCATAAGCATGCATTTCTTCTCTTTGCAAAATTATTGGAGCTTTCTCAAGCAATGGGCTTTCCATGCCCCCCTGATTTGACATCTTCTTTTGATTCTTTACTTCACAGAGTGTTTGTTGTTCACTTTGATAAAGAATAGACAATACAAGACAAGAAAGTGTGATGTGATATGCTCACGTATGCATGATATGCATGATAATACTCACAGCGGTTTCATTGACTCATAGGCTGAGGTGATCAGCATAAGTATTCTCGTTGACTCCTTTTCGATGCTCGTTCAAGTCTTGCATTGGAATGATCGAAAGCTTTGCATTTATGGCTTCTTATCTTCGAGATGTTGAAAACACGAGTGGTGGAGATCCCAAGCAGCAGAGTTAGGGATTCATCTATTTCAAACTATATTTCAGCATGTCGGTTGGTAGTTTCTTCATAACCTTCCCAATAATCATTTCTTTTGCCCAATGTGTCCTTTGGAGGTTCAACATACTTCCCTTAACTTGAAGGCTTTGTATGACAAAACATTTTTTTAATTTTGAAATCAAATGTTGGCTTTGCCAAATCAATGTCAATATACCTCAGGACTTGATTTTTCCAAATTAACATATCTATAACATGACAACCCTAGTTACCATACTAAACTCAGGAATAATTTTTTTTAAGCAAGAATTGTTGCACTTCAGATAGGCACATACACATTACTTGGCCAAAGGTCTCATTGAGTTTAAATATTGTCTATCTCATATGCATGCTTATCCAAACTATCTCCACTAATAGACTCTACCTACTAAGAGAGATCAACAGGTCTTTGATAGGCTTGAAATGGGGTCTATGAGGGACATGTGTTAAATGAAGGTGTAGACCCTTAATTTTTTACCCAGTCAGGTCCAATATATTTTGTTTAGTCCAAAATAATTTTTGTGTTGTCTAATATATTTTAATTGGTCCAAAATGATTTCTTGTGGATGAAATGGCCCGCAGGCCTATTCCTCGCCCACTGCCGCAGCCAACTGCGGCAGATTTTTTTTGCCAGTGCAATTTTTCTTGCGGCAAATTTTTTTTTTCCAGCGCAATTTTTCCCCAGCAGTTTTTTTTCGCTAGCGAAATTTTCCGACGCAAATTTTTCAAAACCTAATACAATTAGGTTTTGGTTTCCTTTTCTTATTAAATATGGTATGCCGTGAGTAACTAAAAAAAAACTCTATAAATAAGGAGGCAGACAACACAAAAATCAATCAGAGAAATTAGGAGGAAAATTGAAAGAATTGGAAACCGAATCTGTGAAGGAAAGCAGTGGAACCAAGCTGATTTTTTGAAAGAATTGGAAACTGAATCTGTGAAGGAAAGCAGTGGAACCAAGCTGATTTTTTGAGAGAGCCGAAAAACAATTCAAGAAATTCATCAAAGGCATCAACTCCCTTTGTTTTTATTGATCCAAGAAGCAATTTTTTGGGTGTAACTCACGAACCAAGGTTTGAGCTCTTAAATTAATTTTTTTTGTTCTATCACAGTAGCTTAATCCATTTAATTGTGGCTTTCAAAATCAAAAACCCTAGCACTTTAATTTATCTTTTCTAAGGTTAAAAACATTAATTCGTTGCTTTATTTTCCAAAAGACATAAAATTGTTTTTTTTACTTCTTCAAAACTCCAAAACCCTAATTTACTTTCCAAATTATCAAAATCTTCAAATTATGTTCTGTTACTTTTCAAAAGCCTTAAAAGCTATTTTTTTGCTTTTATAAACTTTAAATCGTTTGTTATTTTCATAAAACTCCATAAAAGCATCAAATTGATTTTCAAACTCTAAAAACTTCATGCATCCACCGAAACCTTAATTTTAAAACACTAAACCCTAACTCAACTCCAAAACCTAAAATAGTGAACCCTAACCTCCTTACAACCTTAAACCTGAATTTTTTCTAAACCCTAATCCTTTAAAACTTTAAAAAACCATATAAACACAAATATTTAATTTTACACAGTAAGCTTGAAACCATAATTCAATGAATAACCATAATTCAATGAATAGCCATAAACCACAAATCCTAGTTTCATGATTTCACCATTCAAATATTAATTTAGTTAATCAAAGAGCTTTATCAACCTTTTAAAACATAAAACCTTAATCTATTTTAATTTCTTAAAAAGTCACAGTAGCCTAATTCTATAAATTCCAAATCCCTAAACACATGAAATAAAGGATCCTAAATGGAAACAGTAGCTATAACTTAGATTTTTTATTTGCCTTATTCAATTCTATATTTGATTATGCTTTGATTTATTTTATATGCTTTAATTTATTTAAGTTCAATGCTTGGTTTATTTAATTTGTAATGGATGGATGTTTACTTTTTATTGATGTTTAATACCTTTGATGAATGATTTATTTATGATGAATGATTATTTACTTTTATCAATTTATTTAGACTTCCAAATGTTGTAAGAGGTGTGTTTCCACTTGGTCGGTACCTCATTAGTTAAATATCATGTAATTTAATTTGCTTTTCTATTTTAGAACCTATGTAAAGGACATGTTTCTACCCTTAGGTGGGTGTCCTATTTAGGCATGTGATGTAAGGGCATGTTTCCATCTTCGGATGGGTGTCCATTTATTTGTTTTGTTTTGTTTGGACATTGCTTCGATTTTAATATAATGATGCTTTCTTTTTATTGTGTGTAATATGGATAATATTATTATACTTAAGAATTTTATAATATTAAGACCTGTAAAGGAGGCCGGTTACAATGAACAGGGTGTTGTGGGGGTGCTGGGCCATTTCTCACCTTTCCCACATGTACCCAACTTTCCAAACCATTAGGGGGTTGGGGATTCCTTAGAAATCGAGTCATCTACCCCTTTCTTTTTCCCAGCCCGTCCGGGTGGCGACTTCATTTTCTCCAAACTTAGGTCCATGTTCTCTTAGGCCCCGAGCCTAAACAGTGCCGAAGTCGCAAGAACCATTCCACCGAGAGTGGAGGCAAAAATCCCCGCTCACAGAAGGCCATTTTGAGATAGGAGCTGATGTGACACAATGGACAAACCCTCCCACTATAAATTTCTTGTTTCAATTTTAGGCAGCTTGGAGGAAATCTTTCTAGACTCCAAATTCTTTCTATCTTCTTGGCATTAATCTGGATCTTGATTAGGACAGTCTTTGCCCCAACTCAAAAATTTGTTGCCCAAATTCGTTTCTTTTCTTCTTCTCCCTTTTCTTTCTTTTTATTTTTCTTACTCTTCCCTTTTCTTTCTCTTTCCTTACTCTTCCCTTTCTTTTATCATTTTGTCCTTCTTTCTTGCAGGACTATCAAGTATAGAACTTTCAAGAACTGGATGGTCTTCCTCCTTTTTCTCCAATTTTGATTGAATCTTTGGTTGGGTTGGACCAATTCAAGTAAAAATGTCTTTATGAACCAAATGGAAGCCTTTTTCTGCTTTAGGTAAAAGAGAACACAGTTGGCTTTCTAAACTGCCTTTTTAGGTTTTATTTTTTTCTTTCTCCCTTTTTTTTCAATTTTTCTTTTTTCTTCTTATTCTTTTCTCTTTTTATTTTTCTTTTTTCTTTTCTTTTTCTTCTTTTTTTTTGTTTGTTTGTTTTTTTTTGTTTGTTGTTTTTTTTTGTTTGGTTCTAGCTCTAAAAGAGTTGTCTTGTTTGTACCAATTTGGGCTTTCAATAATGGATGAGTGGAGTAACATAAATATTCTTTAACAGGGATAATCATTTGTTACTCTGATGTTGTCTTGATATATTGGAGATATTAGGTGAACTTCAACTACCCTTATGGTCTTGAGAACATTAAATACCCTTATGGTCTTGGAAACATCAACTACCCCTATGGTCTTGAGAACTTCAACTATCCTCATGATCTTGACTAATCATTGCTTTCTTTGATCTTCTTGCCTCTTCATCTTAGTGATCATAAGACTTGTCAAAAGTATCACAACAGCTCAATGTAGGTTATTGGGGTTTGTAAGCCAATGAAAAGAAAGCTAAAATTTTATGAAGGCTCAAAGGGACAACTAGGGATTAATATTTAATTGGGTGGATACTAGTTGTTGGCTCATCAAACAATGCCTAGATCATCTCTCCCTTAAATAAGCAGAGTTCAATTTTACCTCGGAAGTTTGTCAAAGCATGTTCTAAGACTGACTAGGACCTAGACAAAGGTAATTATGCAAGAGCCCTCTCTAAGTAAGCATACACAACTCAATGCTATAGAGCAATTCCCTCACCTAGTAAAGTCATTCAAGTCATGATGCCTAGACACATTAATTTATAAACATCAAGCTAGGTTCCTCATTGGTTGAGCACCAAAATGAACAAAGACCAACAAATTTTTTGATAAAAGTAATTTATTCAAATAAATTTGAATTTAAAAAACACGATAGTTCTAATTAAATATTAAAGAAAGTAAAATTGAAAAGCAACATTCAAGCTAAGGAAAGTTTGTTGAGTTTAAGCTTCTTTTCCTTTCACATCTTCAATATCCCCATCTTGAAAGGATGATAAAATAAAATCTTCTTCTAATCCTTTTCCCACCATGAAGGTTGCCGGTGGAGGCACCATGTTGAACCTTGGAAATGAATTACCTTTGGTATTGGGCTTGTCCGGCTCAGGCAACTTGCCATTATCAATTAAATTATGGATCTCATACCTCAACTTCATACAATTGTCCGTTTCATGTCCAGGCCTTTGATGGAATTGGAAAAATGCATTAGTATCAAAATTAGGTGGAAGAGGATTAGGCAAAGGACGAGGAGTCAAGGGTTGTAAGAACCCTTTCTTTTGCAGCTTGCTAAAAACCCAAGATAGAGGTTTCCCTAATTTTGAGAATTGTCTTTTATTTCCTTGACCAGTCACATTAACATCAACTTCTTTTTGTGTGCTTTGATTGCCAGACTGGTAGTTCCCTTTCTCATTCCTTCTTATGGAAAAGCGATTTTTATCCCTTTCCCACTCTTTAATTTGCAGACCAGCTTGGAGAAGATCTTTGAAATCCCTTATAAGGGTGTGAGACATCCTTTCATGGAAATTGGGCAGGAAACCTCTCACGATCATCCTTATTTGATCATCGGGCCTCCTCTTGAGCAAAGCAGCTTTATTTCTCCACCTTTTCACATAGTCCACAAAATTCTCATTTGGCCTTTGTCTAATGGACTCAACTTCCATTAAGGTAACTTCCAACTCGATATTATACCCATATTACTGGATGAAGGCCTTGTATAGCAAATCCCAATTCTTTTGTGTTCCTTCATCTAAGGTATTGAACCAATTTTGGACAACAGGATCCAATGAGAACATGAAGTACCTTAGAGTTTGAGCCTTAGTAGCTCGGGCAGACTGCATAGCAGTGATATACTGCTTCACATGGAGATGAGGATTTTCGGTTCCATCAAACTTCGCCAAAGATGGCATCTTGAACTTGTACGGGACTTCTTGATCTAGCTCAAATAATTTGTCAACTTCGGACATCTCTTCGGTTTTCAATTTCTTCTCAAATTTCCTTTCTAAATTAGCAATCATCTTTTCAACACCGGATGTCTCAGTCTTTTCAATAGTTTCCTTCTCAACGACCACCTTATCATCATCAAAAGCTACTTCACCAATTTTAGCCTTCCCATTGTCCTTTGTCTTCTTGGTGATAGTAGATGCTTCGGCATTGTTTCCTAAAATTGCGGCTAGTTGGTTCTTCATGGTCTCAGCTAGGGCCTCTTTTATTTCTTCCATTTTCTCATTGAGGGCTTCATCCACCATTCTTTTAATTTATTCAGGATCCATTGTTTTTGGTGAGCAAGTGATTGAGTCGCTGCTAGATTGTTCATCTCCGGCATAGGTCGGATTGTTGTAAGCTTTTGAACTGTCGTAATCCAGGGCTGTGAGCCAGAAAGGATCAACGATATGAGTTGCAAATGTATGGATGTATGCACAAACAATCAACAAACAAGGATAATTAGAACGCTCCTTCCAACCTTATAACATCCACACACGAATGGTGAGTCTCTTTTCCTAGGTATATGGTTAACAAAATACCAACATGGGGTTACTTGAATATTTCCCTCGGACATTTCAACCAATAGTTATATTTTCGAAAATGGAAATCCATTCATAGTAATTCCCATTAATTAGGTTTTAATCCATTCATCCAACTATAGTAGCTTTTATGCTATATTGGATTAAAACTAAATTAAGAGGTTTATTATAGATAGATTTCTCACTTTAAAAGAGTAACTAATGGTTCATGCAAAAAACAAGCCCATGATTAATTTTTCTTAGTATAAACTAGGGTCACAATTGATTTTTGGTATTTCTTAATTGACCTAAATAATTTGCAAGCTCTTTGTAAGAAAAGGTTGGATAAAAACAATTTTGTTTCTAAGCCCATTGTAAAAAGATCTTAGAAAAAATGGATATTAGGCATAGTATTTGGGCCATGAGCAAAAGAATTTTTGATTTATTTTTAGAAAAGACCATCTTAAGAAGTTTTGAAAATTGTTTTGGTCTATTTGGATTTTAAAGAAAAATTTATTTTGAGCTTACAATGTACTTAGGTCATTTTAGTAAAAGAACAAACCAAATAAGTCATGATTTAAGCCAAGATAAATTTACCATAGTCAAATAACATGCATTTGTGGTAAAACCTAAGGAAAGTAACTAGGCCAATTACATGAGCTTTAGTCTTTGGGTTAAAAGGCTTAGGTTCCCATAGCAAGTATATACCAAATGGTAAGAGGCTATGAATGGTTATGCCATGCTCGATCTCCATACCTTGAGTGAAAGTATGGTATCCCTTACATAACACAACACGGGTAACACGGGCATCCTAACTCACGCACATAATACAATCTAATATGATGCAATGGATAATATCCCCAACACCCTAAGGGGTTCGAAAAGTTGGGTACGTGTGGAGAAGGTGAGAAATGGCCCAGCACCCCCACAACGCCCGATTCATTGGAACCAGCCTCCTTTACAGGTCTTAATATTATAAAATTCTTAAATATAACAATATTATCCATATTACACATAATAATTAAAATAAAGCATCGTTATATTAAAAAAATCAAAGCAATGACCAAACAAAGCAAATAAATGGACACCCATCCAAAGATGAAAACATGCCCTTACATAATCCATGCCTAAATAGGACACCCACCGAAAGGTTGAAACATGTCCTTTACATTGGTCTAAAATATAAACGCAATTTAAATTACATAGAACTTGATTAATGAGGTACCCCCAAAGTGGAAACATACCTCTTACAACATTTGGAAATTTAAATAAATTGATAAAATAAATAACCATTCACCATAAATAAATCATTCATCAAAGCTATTAATCAAAATATAAAATAAACATCCATCCATGATAAACCATCAAAAAATTTAATAAACTATATAATCAAATCTAAAATTAAATAAAGAAATAATATGTAAATTTAGGGTTTTAAAGAATTATCAATTGAATTTAGGGTTTTGAAACTTAGGGTTTTAGAAACTAAAGTTTTATAATTAGGGTTTTTGAAACTAGGGTTTTTAGGGTTTTTGAAACTAGAGTTTTAGAAACTAGGGTTTTGAAATTAGGGTTTTTTAAAACTAGGCTTTTGGAATTAGGGTTTTGGATAGTTAGGGTTTTTAAATCTAGGGTTTTGGAATTAGGGTTTTTAAAACTAGGGTTTTGGAATTAGGGTTTTTAAAACTAGGATTTTGGAATTAGGGTTTTTAAAACTAGGGTTTTGGAATTAGGGTTTTGGATAACTAGGGTTTTTGGAATTAACTTACTGCCTAAAAAAACACAATTTTGGATTTGGAAAAATAAATTAAGGTTTTGGAAAAATAATCAATATTTTGGAGTTTAATAATGAAATGGTTTAAGCTTTTGGATAAAAATAGTTTGAGGTTTTGAGTTTTAATGAAATAACATACGGTTATTGAAGTTAAAGTAAACAAGATAGATTTTAACTTTTAATTGTTGACTACTGCATAGTTTTATGTTTTATGAAATATGCCAGTGGGATTACGAATACCAATTGATCAATGTGATAATTAAAACAAATGATTAAAGTTATTAAAACAAAAACCAAAGCAAACGATTAAAGTTATTAAAACAAAAAAAAAATTTACTGCATGTTCAAAGATCAAGCTACTGTGTGTTCAAAGTTACCGCATGCATGCATGTTCTTATTAATCAAAGAAATGAAACTACTATAAATATAAATAATTCATGATTAAAGATCAAACCTCCACTCATTGGTTACTCCACAATTAACTTATGGATGAACAATTAACAAAGACAGCACTGCTGTCTTTGATGGATTGATTACTGATGAATTTTTGCTGCTAATCTTTTCTATTTGTTGCTGTCTCTTTGCTATCTTGTTAATGTTCCTTGTCGTCCCCTCTTAATTTTTTCCTCTTATTAATATTTTTTCTCTCCCACTTCTGAATTCTGAAACATTAATATTTATATCCAAACCTCATTCAGAATCCTTAACCTAATATAAAACAGTCCCTAAAACTAATTCTAGTTGAATTAGGAAACATATTGAACCCATGTCGACCTTGGGCTACCCAAGTCAACATGAGGCATGCTCATGTCGATCTTGGGCTGCCAAGGTCGACATGAGGCATGCTCATGTCGACCTAGCCTCCCAAGGTCGACATGAAGCATGCTTATGTCCATGTTGACCTAGCTTGCCCATGTCAACATGAGGCATGCTCATGTTGATCTTGGGCTGCCAAGGTTGACATGAAGCATGCTAATGCCTCCCAGGCACGCCTCAATTAAATTATTTTGACCTTTTTTAACTTATGGACCGAAAAATTTTAATTTGGGCCAATTCCACTTGATTTTAGTGTTTTACAATCAAATACATGCTCTTTAATCCAAACCGACTCCTTTAAAAATTATAAACTATGTTTAAATATTTGAAGTCAGATCAAATTTATTTGGCATCCTTTAATTAGGACCATATCAAATTGGGATCAAAATTAAGGGTCTACATATGGGCGTGTCACTGAATGTGCCAGTACTCCTGACTTACAGAAGCTGTGACACGCCTAATGACACAGGCGTGTCCCTAATTCAGCATTGCAGTAGCAATGACACGCCCAAGGACATAGGCGTGTCACTGCCCATGTCTTTAATGTTTGAAACAACACCGTTGACATGCCCATAGACACGGGCGTGTCCATGGGCGTGTCAGGCAAAAATCTTTGGTCTATAAAATCTAAGCTAAAGAGTGAATTAGGGATAAAGAGAGTTTTTGGCAGTTAAGAGTGAAGGTGAAGACCTAATTAATGCTAGATTTAATCCAAGATTTGAGGATTGAAGTGAAGAAACACAAATCGTTCATTATGGACTGTTTGAATTCTTTTACTTATTTCCTCTGTTTTAGTTTTTTGGTTATGAACATGAGCTAAAATTTTATCTATCTAGATATTGATGCCCTAGCTTTATTGTATGGATTTAATAGCTCTTATTAATTCACTTGAGAGAGGTTTTAATCTAATTAGGAAAATGCCAATTCAGCTCTATTATTTGACTTAATTGAATTGATATTCATAAATGATTTTTATGGCTAGGGGGATTCAATATCTGGATAATATTTTCATCATCAACTTCTGTTTCACAATATTCAATTTTTCTTCACTTTAGTTTATTAAGTAATTCATCTTTTATTTTAATCATCACACAAGCTATTGATTCGCTAAACAACAGTTGAAATTTGCATTAATATTTGACCTTGTCCCCAATGGAAAGATATCTTACTCACTATTTTATTACTTAAGCTATCCGTGCACTTTTGGTAACACTGTGATAGTATAGATTCGCCATCAAGTTTTTGGCACCATTGCCAGGGACAACGATTTTCAATATTAGTAATATAATCAAGACTGCTGATTTAGTTTTTATTTTATTTATTTTAACATTAGTTCTTGCTTGTTGATTGTCATTCTAGGTCCTTCTTCCCATTTATGACCCGAGCTAGCTCTTTCCAATTACTTGAATTAGATTAAGAGCTAGAGAGAACATTGAGGAGAAAGCGAAAGGAAGAAGGGGAAGCAGTTCTGGCAGAAACAGAACCAAACTTTGAATATCTCAGCTCAGAAGAAGAACTTGAAGTGATGGCAAGAAATGAACCAAGGACAATGGAGGAATTTGCTAGGCCTACACTTAATGGTAGTTGCTGTAAACAAATTTGAGATAAAGACGAATGTAATTCAAATGGTGAAGCAGACTTGTCAGTTTGATGGGTTCCCAAATGAAGATCCTAATGCACATATTGAGACTTTTTCGGAAATATATGACACATTTTAAGATACAGAATGTCTCCAAAGATGTTATTAGGGTGAGGTTGTTCCTATTCATGCTTAGAGATCAACCGAAGAAATGGCTAAAATCTTTCCCCCCAAACACTTGCACCACATGGGGTAAATTGGCAGAAAAATTCTTAGAAAAATATTTTCCACCATCCAAGATTGCCAAGTTGAGGAATGATATTTCATCTTTTCTCAAGCTAGATGGTGAGACTCTTTATGATGCTATTAAAAGGTTCAAAGATTTATTGAGAAGGTGTCCTTATCATGGGCATCCGCTGTGGCTATAGATTCAAACTTTCTATAATAGATTGAATTATGCAAGTAAGCAGTCCATCAATGCATCTGGCGGAGTTACCATAAATAATAAGACACCTAAAAAAGCAAGGGATTTGATTGAAGATATGGCCCTTACCAATTATCAGTGTCAAACTCCAAGGGAACAAGGAAAATTAAGGGTCACTGTGTAATATCCCAATGTGTGCCCTAGAAGTTTGGATACAATTGTTGTTTGTTTGAATTATGTGTATATGTTATGTTGATAAGAAAAGAAATTGAAAAGAGAATGTTTATGTATTGTTTAAAAAGGAAAGTAATGTGTAGAGAGAAAGTGTATATGTTGGGTATATTGTTATATATATATATATAACATATACATTAGTCAAAAGGGATGGTCAATGGAAGAGGATATTTATGTGTGATATGTGAAATTACTTTAATGGGCATATAAGTGACAAAGGTTAAGTTAAATGGATGAGGGCATTTAAGTAATTGCTCATGTAGAATTGCTTGGTGGAGATTTAAAGAAGAAGAGAAGTTTGACTTGATTTTTATTTCTTCTCTTCTCATTTTTGGTGTGGCCGGCTACCAAAGGAAAGAAGGAGGAAGAGAAGTGTTCTAAGTTCTAAACATCAATTTGATTGGAAAATCAAAGGATCAAGTTGGAGATTTGTGAGATTTCTTCAATTGAGGTAAGTACCCTCTTGTTTATCTTTTTTATTTTTGAAGTTATGTTTGAGGTGGGTTGTGATGTGTTGAGATTATGAATAGGTGTGTTTGAGATGAGTTTATAAGTGTTGAGATTGATTATAAGTTAAAAAGGTTGGATTGATGTTGGTTTTGGTTTGAAGATGATAAGTTAAGAGTGATGTTTGGTTTTAGGGTTTTGAAATGGTAGATGATTAAATGGATTGTTAATGTATGGTTAATGTGAATATTGTGTTAAACATGCAAAATAAGTGTTAATGACTTTGATTACATCCATTTGAATGAGTTTATGTTGTGTATATCGTGTTTTTATTCAATCAAAAGAGAGTTGGCCATAGTTAGGGTTTGAATATTTTTGAGAGACACGACCAAACCAAGGAAGAGACATGGCCAACCTAAAATATTTTTGAGAGACACGGCCAAGTCCATGGAAATTTGGCCGTGTTTGATGATTTTTGGAGAGGACACGGCCGTGTCCCTTGCCCATGTTGGCTTCTGTTGTTTTTGGTTGAGAGGCTTTTGGTTGATAGACACGGCCACAAGCTTGGCCGTGTCCCTTGAGTGTGTTGGTTACTGTGTTTGGTTTTTGCTCTTCTTACATGATTGAGATTAAACCTACATTTGATGATGCATATGATACTAAATGAACAAGGTTATGTATTATATACATTGTGCATCTTGTGAATGGTAATGTGTTATATGAATAATGTACTTTTATATCCATGATACTATATGTAAAATGTGAAGGATATGATGAGGTAATTGATTATGTATAGCTTGATGGGAGTAGTTCTTGAAGGTGAAAGCTATAATGATCATCCAAAAAGGTATGTGCAATGCAATTTATTATGATAAATGTTTTAATAATGATTGAAATGAAATAGAGGGACATGTTGTTTAGATGACGATGAATTTAAGATACATGTGCAATGAAATTGATTATGTATGCTTGAATGATGAAGTGTATAATATGAATTGAGATAAAATGTGATGTGAAGCCATTGTGTTTTGCTATGATGATATATGTATTATGTGAAGCCATTGTGATTGGCTATGATAACTCAAATGTGATGTGAAGCCATTGTGATTGGCTATGATGATTCAATTGAAAGACATAAGGCATGTTTGCCTAATTGATGATGAGAATTGAGAATGAAATTGATAAATGAATTTTGTAGCTAATGTGTTATTCCATTTTCAGAGTTTGTTGTTGGTGGCATGCCTAATAATAGTAACAATCTCTTGAAGTTAGGTTGGCTAAGGCCTTGAAGCCTAATTGAGATGTTACAACCCTTGAAGCTAGGTTGGATTGGTTCTTGAAGCCAAGTTGGGTTGATACATAGCACGTTTTGTTCCCCTTGAAGCTTGGTTGAACCTAAATCCTTGAAGCCTAGTTGGGATAATGATAATGATAATGATAATGTGATAATAAAACCAAAGCATTAACTCTAAATGTCGAATGGCATATTAGTGTCTTTTGGGCCCGAGTCTGTCTTTGTTGTCAATATGATATACAAATGTTGAAACAAGTGAGATCTATGGTTGACTTTGTTGGAAATGTGATTCATGATTGGTGCATTGTGAGTAATATAATATTATGAAGTATGTTGTGTAATGTGTGTATTGATATATTGATTGTGAGTGTTAGTGATGGATTATGATTGATGAATTGTGAATAAAACAATGTTATGAAGTATGATGTGTAATGTGTATATTGATATATTGATTGTGAGTGTTAGTGATGGATTATGATTGATGAATTGTGAATAAAACAATGTTATGAAGTATGATGTGTAATGTGTATATTGATATATTGATTGTGAGTATTAATGATGGATTGTGGTTGGTGATAATGATATGTATATTAGAAATGGAATTAGTCGAGATATATGCAAGGTACAATTCAAAAGGAAAAACATGATAAGATATTAATGGTATATGAAAGTGATATTTCATTAGATGTTAAAATTTCTATAATGTATGTTTATATTTTATATTTGTACTACTAAGCTTTTGGGCTTAGCGCGGATGTGTAATCGCGCAGATGACTAGGTGGAAGATATGAAGTCTTTCGTTATGCCACGAGAAGAGTAAGAGTTTGTCGAGACCAACTAGAGAGTGATGCATACATGTATAATTTTTAATTATGATGTATTTCTGACAAGAGTATATGTATATGTATAAATGAAGTTTAGATAAATATAAGATTATGATATATATATATATATAAGATCATTAAAAGTATAATAATTTTGTAATTGTTCTTTAAATTTATGTATTGTGGTTTGAACTCTGTTAAAGGTTTTAAAAATGTTTCGAAAAGTGACATCCTTATACTTTATATACTTACTGTATGTATACCAGGTGTATGTATAGTACTTATATGGAGTATCGGGGTATTACAATTATTTTGGTATCAGAGCTTAGGTTCGAGATTCTCGGCCTAAGTGAAATTAAAAAGAAAAAGTTTTGAAATGCTTAAAATGAATTAAAAAGAAGAGTTTTGTAATACAATTGGTAATACATGCATATGCATTAACACCTAGGTTGGTCTCGGATGTGGCATTATATGATTTGTAGTGTATCTGTGTTATATGAGATGGATGCTAGCGTGTGAATGATGTTTTACATGAAATTAAAGCCAGAGAAAGAAATGATATGGAATTTATATAAGATTGATTGATAAAATTTATGCAAGTAAAGTGAATTGTTAAATGTGTTGAAGTATAAAGAATGAAAAGAAGAATAAAGTTGAAAATGAGTTGAAATCAAAATCAAGATTAAAGTATGTACTTTTTCCTCTATACTTTGAACCTCTTTATAATAAAGTTTATGTTGGGTTTGCTAGACAGAGGAAATATCGTTGAATTGTTAATATCGAAAGATATGTTATTAAATGAGGAGATTATGGTGGAATATTGAATGAGTTGATTAATATAGACAAAGTGTGATTATTTAAAGTTTGGGGTATATATATAAAGTTAAGGTTTTGTAAAAAGGAAAAAGAGATGATAGTGGTTAAGTAAGAATATAGATTGGTATTGTTATTTTAATGCAAACATTGTGAGTTCAATGTTAGAAATGTGAGATGCTTGAATATTGTGAAAGCTCATGGTAATGGTGGTAATATGTGATATTTGAGATTTTGAAATGAGCTTGATAATTGTGAAAATTATATGTTTTGATATTGCTTTGTGATATATATATATATATATACATAAGATGTTTTTTAGAGTGATATTAAGAAAAGATGAGTTTGGCAAATTGAAGTGTAAGCAAAGTAGTAAGTTGGAAAGTTAAAGTTCTAGTGGAATTTGATAAAGATTATCTAGATATTGATGGTTTAATGTATATTCAATACATGAGCTAGGTGAAATGACTAATATTGCACATGAAAGTATTATGAATTGAGTGATTTGATTGATAGTATGAGAATTTGTTTTGAAGTAAAACGGAAGTGGATAAGCAAATAAAAAGGAGCTATTTTAAGTAATTTTACTGCAAAGGGTAAAAATGGATATGGAAGTATATTAAATGCTTTTAAAGACGAAAGTGAAAGAGATGTCACATTGGGAATGTGACTAAGATGGATGTGAAATGCTATTATAGTCAGAATATATATATATATATATGTGTTGTATGAATAAATACTTTACATCATATTGGAAGAATGAAAATGATAGTGTTTAAAAGCAAGTGATAAACATTAAATTGGTATTGAATATATGAAAAAGGAAAAATAAAATAAGAGTATATAATTAAGTGTATACATGTATATGATATGTGAACTGAGTTTTTCACTATGAATGAAATTATGACTTAAAAAATAATAATAAATAAAAATATGTGTGAATCACATTATGAAGGTGACCTATGAATATGTATGTGGTATAATTATAGAATTAGTGATATGGAAACGATGTTGTATGTATTAGTGGACCTAAGAGAGATTAGGTCTCGAACTGTGTAAAGCTAGATGGATTATGTGATGAAAGTGAATATAGAATGGACTTGAGTAATATTGGATAGTGGAAATTGTTATAGTGAGTATTGAACTTGATGATTATATGATATTTAGAGTTCCAAAGTATTCATATATGGAAAGTTCTATGTGATTATATATTATAAGAGATGGTAAATGGATTAGAAATGAAGTGACGAATAGAAATTGTATAGAAACTGCATATGATTGAGTATGTATATAGTAATATTGTTGGAACATGAATTAAGTTGATAAAGATCATATAATCGAGTGCAAATTGGTTTGAAACGGAGTTGGAATGTGTTAACTTCTGATATAGCAATAATGTAAAGAAGGAATGTGTAATTCTTGAGATACACCTTAGCCTTGTATTTGTAAAGATTGAGAATAAAATTATAAAAGAACAGTATTGATTTGAAAGCTTCAGGCTTGAATATTAATCTTTTAAAGCCATGTGTTTTGTTCAGTATATTTGATCGATTAATTTGTTATCCATGAATTTGGGTCTTAGACAAAATGTTTGTAATACAGATTTGGTGAGATTGAAAATTTTGTTTGAGAAGTATAGTTAAAAGTTATGATGGATGAAGTTGTACCTTAACATTTTATGTTAAGAATTTGGTTATATTTATGAAGATAAAGGGAGAAATTATAAAATGTGACTGAGAGTTATACTGAATATGTTTATAATATGTAATGATTAAATGAATGAACTTGAGGTTTAAGTGAATGAACTATCGAGAGTAAATATGGTATAAAATTTTTATGAGAATTGGTGGGAATTATATTAAAATAATTTGAAGTGATTTGTTATCATGATAATTTGATTGAATATGGATCGGAAGAGATCAGGAATTGAATATAAGTTTGCCCTAATGGAATTAGGTTATATGTATGCATATGTGAATATTGAGAAATTTCATGATAAGTTAAATAAATTAATCGTTGGTTGGAATTGAACAAGATTGAAACGTGGGTATATTGTGACAGATAGATCAATTGATCTAGATTTGACTAAGATTATGAATCATTATTGAAATTTGATATGTATAATTGTACCAAGAGTATAATTATTCACATGATAATGTATATGATGTTAAATGTTAAAGTGTGATTGGATATGAATAAATGGAGTTATAATAGTTATAAATCATGATAAAAAGGGAAAAAAGTGGTTATTTATAAAATAAGTTGAAGGATAATGTATTAATATGTAAGTTAAGGGAAAAGCATGCTAAAGAAGTAACTCCAATTGTGAAAAATAAGAATCTTGTTAGCCATTGAAGGTTGATAAATGTCTATTTAGACAGTGATTGTAATGACGGGATAATTAATGCTCAGATATAAACTAATGATTTTTAAGGTTAAAGTTAAGAAAGTAATTTCAAAGACGTGAATGAACAAAATATATTGAATATAAAGATTGGATGAAGTATAAGGGTACTATTAAATGATCTGATTCTTGTATAAAGATATTAATAAGAAATGTAATGAGTTCTTTTGAATGTTTGATTAAGGAAGTAATGAGATATATAAACATATAGAATGATGAGTTATGGAAGTTAAGATAGTATTTTGTTAAGAATGAATTGTTACGGTACTGATAATTTCGAGGACGAAATTATTTAAGGGGGAGAGAATTGTAATATCCCAATGTGTGCCCTAGAAGTTTGGATACAATTGTTGTTTGTTTGAATTATGTGTATATGTTATGTTGATAAGAAAAGAAATTGAAAAGAGAATGTTTATGTATTGTTTAAAAAGGAAAGTAATGTGTAGAGAGAAAGTGTATATGTTGGGTATATTGTTATATATATATATAACATATACATTAGTCAAAAGGGATGGTCAATGGAAGAGGATATTTATGTGTGATATGTGAAATTACTTTAATGGGCATATAAGTGACAAAGGTTAAGTTAAATGGATGAGGGCATTTAAGTAATTGCTCATGTAGAATTGCTTGGTGGAGATTTAAAGAAGAAGAGAAGTTTGACTTGATTTTTATTTCTTCTCTTCTCATTTTTGGTGTGGCCGGCTACCAAAGAAAAGAAGGAGGAAGAGAAGTGTTCTAAGTTCTAAACATCAATTTGATTGGAAAATCAAAGGATCAAGTTGGAGATTTGTGAGATTTCTTCAATTGAGGTAAGTACTCTCTTGTTTATCTTTTTTATTTTTGAAGTTATGTTTGAGGTGGGTTGTGATGTGTTGAGATTACGAATAGGTGTGTTTGAGATGAGTTTATAAGTGTTGAGATTGATTATAAGTTAAAAAGGTTGGATTGATGTTGGTTTTGGTTTGAAGATGATAAGTTAAGAGTGATGTTTGGTTTTAGGGTTTTGAAATGGTAGATGATTAAATGGATTGTTAATGTATGGTTAATGTGAATATTGTGTTAAACATGCAAAATAAGTGTTATTGACTTTGATTACATCCATTTGAATGAGTTTATGTTGTGTATATTGTGTTTTTATTCAATCAAAAGAGAGTTGGCCATAGTTAGGGTTTGAATATTTTTGAGAGACACGGCCAAACCAAGGAAGAGACACAGCCAACCTAAAATATTTTTGAGAGACACGGCCAAGTCCATGGAAATTTGGCCGTGTTTGGTGATTTTTGGAGAGGACACGGCCGTGTCCCTTGCCCATGTTGGCTTCTGTTGTTTTTGGTTGAGAGGCTTTTGGTTGAGAGACACGGCCACAAGCTTGGCCGTGTTCCTTGAGTGTGTTGGTTACTGTGTTTGGTTTTTTCTCTTCTTACATGATTGAGATTGAACCTACATTTGATGATGCATATGATACTAAATTAACAAGGTTATGTATTATATACATTGTGAATCTTGTGAATGGTAATGTGTTATATGAATAATGTACTTTGTAATGTTATATCCATGATACTATATGTAAAATGTGAAGGATATGATGAGGTAATTGATTATGTATAGCTTGATGGGAGTAGGTCTTGAAGGTGAAAGCTGTAATGATCATCCAAAAAGGTATGTGCAATGCAATTTATTATGATAAATGTTTTAATAATGATTGAAATGAAATAGAGGGACATGTTGTTTAGATGACGATGAATTTAAGATACATGTGCAATGAAATTGATTATGTATGCTTGAATGATGAAGTGTATAATATGAATTGAGATAAAATGTGATGTGAAGCCATTGTGTTTGGCTATGATGATATATGTATTATGTGAAGCCATTGTGATTGGCTATGATAACTCAAATGTGATGTGAAGCCGTTGTGATTGGCTATGATGATTCAATTGAAAGACATAAGGCATGTTTGCCTAATTGATGATGAGAATTGAGAATGAAATTGATAAATGAATTGTGTAGCTAATGTGTTATTCCATTTTCAGAGTTTGTTGTTGGTGGCATGCCTAATAATAGTAACAATCTCTTGAAGTTAGGTTGGCTAAGGCCTTGAAGCCTAATTGAGATGTTACAACCCTTGAAGCTAGGTTGGATTGGTTCTTGAAGCCAAGTTGGGTTGATACTTAGCACGCTTTGTTCCCCTTGAAGCTTGGTTGAACCTAAATCCTTGAAGCCTAGTTGGGATAATGATAATGATGATGATAATGTGATAATAAAACCAAAGCATTAACTCTGAAGGTCGAATGGATATTAGTGTCTTTTGGGCCCGAGTCTGTCTTTGTTGTCAATATGATATACAAATGTTGAAACAAGTGAGATCTATGGTTGACTTTGTTGGAAATGTGATTCATGATTGGTGAATTGTGAGTAATATAATATTATGAAGTATGTTGTGTAATGTGTGTATTGATATATTGATTGTGAGTGTTAGTGATGGATTATGATTGATGAATTGTGAATAAAACAATGTTATGAAGTATGATGTGTAATGTGTATATTGATATATTGATTGTGAGTGTTAGTGATGGATTATGATTGATGAATTGTGAATAAAACAATGTTATGAAGTATGATGTGTAATGTGTATATTGATATATTGATTGTGAGTATTAATGATGGATTGTGGTTGGTGATGTAATATCCCCATGTAAGCCCTAGAAGTCTTGGTTATGTTGTTGTTATAAATTGGATTGAATGTATATGTTATATGATAAGAAAAGAAATTGGTAAGAGAATGCTTATGTATATGTATTTTGGAAAGAAAGAGGGTTTAGAGACAAGTTTATATGTTGTTTATATGATGATATAACTAACATATACATAAGTCAAATAGAGAGTCAATGCAAGAGGATATTTATTTGAGATTTGAGAAATTACTTAAATGGGCACATATGAGACAAAAGGTTAATTAAATGGATGAAGGGCATTTAAGTAATTGTTTTGTCAAATTGTGTGGTGGAGATTTAAAGAAGGAAAAGTGTTTGACTTGTGTTTATTTGCTTTTCTTCTCATTTTGGGTGCCGGCCATTGAAGAAAAGAGAGAGCAAGAGAGGTGTTCTTGAAGCTAGAATCAAATTGAAGAAGGAATCAAGGGATTTGGTTAGAGATTTGTGGAATTTCTTCATTTAAAGTAAGTACTCTCTTGTTTTCCTTTGTTAATTTTGAAGTTGTGTCTAAGGTGAATTGTGATTTGTTGATGTGATGATTTGGTGTGTTTGATATGTGTTTACAAGTGTTAAAATTGATTGTAAGTTAAAAGATTGAATTGGTGTTGATTTGGTTGTGAAGATTGTAAGTTTACGTTGAAGAAGTTGGTTTTAGGGTTTGGGATTTGGTGAATGATTTAATGTATGGTTAATGTGAATATTGTGTTCAATATGCAAAATAAGTGTTAATAACTTTGATTACATCTATTTGAATGAGTTTATGTTGTGCATAATAGGTTAAAATGCATTTAGAAGAGGGTTGGCCACATTTAGGGTTTTGTTCATGAGTGACACGGCCAAAAGCAAGGAGAGACACGGCCAAGCCAAGAAAATTTGGGCGTGTTGGATTGGATTTTGAGAGACATGGCCGTGTCCCCTAGCCGTGTTAGCTACTGTGATTTTTGGTTGAGAGACACGGCCACAAGCTTGGCCGTGTCCTATGCCCGTGTTTGCTACTGGAATTTGTGGTTGAGAGACACGGCCACAAGATTGGCCGTGTCCCTCAAGTGTGCTGCCCGTGTCCCTCAAATGTGTTAGTTAATGTTTTTATTCTTTGTTCTTCTTGCATTGTTTTGGTCCTTCAAAGGTAAGTTGGTACCTAAACCTAAACCTAAACACTTTAAACACACTTAAATCAATGAATGACATAAACAAATGTTTGTGTAAGATCCTAAAGCTATGAACAATGGTATGTTATATGCATAATATGAATTGAGACATAAAGAAATGTGAATGATATGATTGAAGCATGCCTTGATGATATGATTGAATAATAATATGTGTGTTTAGGTAGTGTAATTGATGTTGTATACTATGATGAAATGAAATGTGAAAGATATAACGTTATGAAGAATTGTTTTATTGTAATGTGAGATGATTAAAGCATTGTTGTCTAATTTGCTTATGAGAATGAAATGAATTGAGAAAGTAATGTTAAAGATTGTTGAACGGACCTACCCGTCTCCTATGGAACCATGCGGATCCAGTGAGTTGGGCAACCGATCTTGGACTACCGACCTGGTGGGGAAAGGTTCGATACAATTAGTATTATACGTACCTATTTGCCTCCTGCGGAACCATGCGGACCCATTGGGATGGGCAACCGAACTTGGACTACCGACCTGGTGGGGAAAAAGGTTCGTTACTGATAGTTTTATACGTGCCTATCTGCCTCCTGCGGACCCTTGGGATTAGAGGGCAACCGACCTGGTTGGGGGAGGGTTCGTATATGAAGTTATGGTTATGGGCTATAATGATGTATTTGAATGAATATGATGAATGGTGCTATAGTAGAATTGTTAATATGGCATTGAACAAAGTAATATATCGGAAGGGTGATATGTTTTTGAATGATGTATGTAATTGATTGTGACATTGTATTTTAGTATAATGTTATTATATCTTGTACTACTAAGCCGTTGGCTTAGCGCGATAGTGTTTGATCGCGCAGGTAACAGAGTTGAACCTGAGAGCTCTTGAAGAGTTTATTTTGGGGCTTAAAGATCGGAGAAGAGCTGCCAATCATGTATATATATTCTACATTTTGTAAATTTTGGTTTTTAACCTATTTGTAATAACTTCCGCTGTGAATTAATAAATATTATATATATATATGGTGTCTTTTGGATTTCTTTTAAAATGTTTGAGTTGGTTTCAATTACTTACAAAGGAAATTGTTATGTATCATTTTAAAACTGTGGCATTTCCTATATTCAGTATATGGATACTACGATCGTTTAAGCATGCTTGGTACGTATACGGGATATAGGGGTGTTACAATTGTTTTGGTATCAGAGCCTAGGTTTGAGATTCTCAACCTAGGTCAAGTGTAAGAAGAAGAGTGTTTTGATTTAAAAAAAAAAAATTGGTTTATGAATAATATACATGTTTGGGATTGGCAGTCTCTGATCTTTAATAGGATGTATTCTGCTGTGTTTGCAGACATAGGTTGTTATGGATCCTCATCTGCGTCAGTCAGTTGAAGGAAGTGCGGAGAGCGTTGCTCCTGATGATGGAGCTAGAGTTGATAGTGCTGGGGAGGCACCTGTTTCGGTGTCGGGGAGACCAGCTAGTGAGGAGGTTCCGCCAGCTTGGCTTAGGCAGGTGGTAGAGGCTTTGAGGCAAGCACCAGTGCAACCACAGCCGCCACCCCCACAGCCTTTGGTATCAGTGAGGCACTATGACAAACTAAGGAAGTATGGAGCGAAGGATTTCCTTGGTACAGTTGATCCAGCTGTAGCGGAGCAATGGCTTGATAAAGTACAGAGAATCTTTATTCAGTTGCAAGCCACTCCAGAGGAGAAATTTGACTATGCAAGAACATTGCTACAGAAGGACGCCTACGATTGGTGGAAGACAGTGCCCCATTCTATGGATGATCCACCAACCTTGTCATATGCCGATTTTCTGAGAGAATTTGAATTGAAGTATACTCCAAGGGAGTATAAGGACATGAAGAAGATGGAGTTCTTAAGCTTGAAGCAAGACAGCCGGACCGTTACCGAATATGAAGTTGAGTTTATCCGGTTGAGTCAGTATGCTGGGGGCATTATATCTGATGAGATAGATAGATGCAGGAGATTTAAGGAGGGATTAAGGCCCTCTATCATGTGTCATGTGGCTGGATCTAGATATCATGATTTTTCCCAGCTTGTTGCAGCAGCCAGGAGCGTGGAGAGAGCTCGGGTTATTGCAGTTGCTTCAGAGGAAGAGGTCAGGGTTAGAAGGCCTCAGTTTGAGGCAGGGTCTTCATCTGTTAAAAGAGGTAAAGGTAGCTTTGTTCCTCGAGTTAGTAGGAGTCAGAGGCCAGCTGGTAAGTCAGTACAGTTTCAGAGGCAGATATTTAGACCTACAATTTCAGTGGCGAGTGCTCCGACCCCAGGGATGCAGAGATCCACTCAACCTAGATGTGTTCAGTGTGGGGGTTATCATAGAGGTGTTTGTTGGAAGAGTGGGGGACCAGCTGTATGCTTTAGATGTGGATCTCCTGATCATTTTGTTAGAGATTGTCCTGAGAGGCAAGAGCAGATGCCAGTTGATTCTGCGGCTTCTCGACCCAGTGTGAGGGGAGATCGAGGAGGCAGGGGTATTAGCAGAGGAGGCAGGCTTGGGTTCAGTTCTAGAGGAGGTGCTACATCCAGGAAGAGTAGACCAGAGGAGGCAGGCTTGGGTTCAGTTCTAGAGGAGGTGCTACATCCAGGGAGAGTAGACCAGAGGAGGTTGGATCTTCTCAGAGAATATATGTTATGCAGAGGCAACCAGATGCTTCAGCAGTCATAGCTGGTACTTTTTCTTTATTTGATACTTCAGTACTTGCTTTGATTGATCCGGGTTCCAACATTCCTATATTAGTTCATCTGTTTTGCCTCTGTCTGATGTACATGCTGAATCCCTAGGATTTGATGTATTGGTGACAAATCCGTTAGGGCATAGTGTGATTGTTAGTAAGGTGCATCGAGATAGTACAATAGTGGTTCAAGGTGAGGAGTTCCTGGGAGATTTGATTGAGATGCCTTTTAAGGAATATGATGTGATTCTAGGCATGGATTGGCTATCTAGACATGGAGCTGTGGTGGATTGTAAAAAGAAAGTTGTTACTTTGAGAACTGCTGATGGTAGAGATGTGATAGTATCTAATGAGCAGGAACAGCTAGCATCTTTGTTTGTGTCAGCTGTTGCAGCCAAGAGGTTGATTAGAAAGGGGTGTGATGCTTACCTTGCTCATGTGGTGGATACTAGAGTTAGAGGTTCTCCTATTGATAGCATTGCCACAGTTGCTGAGTTCCCAGATGTGTTTCCAGAGGAGTTGCCAGGATTGCCTCCTGAGAGAGAGGTGGAGTTTGGTATTGAGTTGTTGCCTGGTACCACTCCTATCTCTATTACTCCTTATAGAATGGCGCCAGCAGAATTGAGGGAGTTGAAAGTGCAATTACAGGAGTTGTTGGATAAAGGATTTATTCGCCCCAGTGTTTCTCCTTGGGGAGCTCCTGTCCTATTTGTGAAAAAGAAAGATGGTACTATGAGATTGTGTATCGATTATAGGCAATTGAACAAGGTGACTATTAAAAATAAATATCCTTTGCCTAGAATTGATGATCTCTTTGATCAATTGAAGGGTGCAGCTGTGTTTTCTAAAATTGATTTGAGATCAGGATACCATTAGTTGAGAGTCAGAACTGAAGATGTTCCTAAGACCGCCTTTCGGACCAGGTATGGGCACTATGAGTTTCTAGTTATTCCTTTTGGTCTGACAAATGCACCTGTGGCTTTTATGGATTTTATGAATAGGGTGTTTAGGCCCTATCTGGATCAGTTTGTAGTGGTCTTCATCGATGATATTCTGGTGTATTCGCGGAATGAGGAGGAGCATGACAAGCATTTGCGGATTGTGTTGCAAATCTTGAGAGAGAAGCAATTGTTTGCTAAACTGTCGAAGTGTGAGTTTTGGCTTGATCAAGTTACTTTTCTCGGTCATATAGTTTCAGCGGAAGGTATTAGAGTTGATCCGAGTAAAGTTGAAGCTATTCTAAATTGGAGTCCACCCAAGTCTGTGACTAAAGTTAGAAGTTTTCTGGGCCTGGCAGGTTATTACCGACGATTTGTAAAAGGATTTTCTTTGATAGCTACTCCACTCACCAGATTGCTTTGAAAGGGAGTTAGATTTGTGTGGACGGATCAGTGTCAGGCTAGCTTTGAACAATTGAGAGAAATGTTGACTCAAGCGCCTGTTCTTACTTTACCTGTGGAAGGCAAACCATATGTGATTTTCAGTGATGCTTCACATAGTGGTTTGGGGTGTGTGCTGATGCAAGAATGTAAAGTTATAGCTTATGCTTCCCGACAGTTGAAACCGCATGAGCTCAATTATCCGACCCATGATTTGGAGCTAGCAGCCATTGTATTTGCATTGAAAATATGGTGACATTATTTGTTTGGGGAGAAATGTTTCATCTACACTGATCACAAAAGCTTGAAGTATTTGGGTGTCCAAAAAGAGCTCAATCTTCGACAGAGGAGGTGGTTGGAATTGATTAAAGACTACGACTGTTTGATTGATTATCATCCAGGTAAAGCAAATGTTGTTGCTGATGCTTTGAGTCGGAAGTCTTTAGCTGGTTTAACTGTTTATTCGCTCTCGTTGCTTGTTGAGTTGAGAGCTTTGCATGCCAGTTTTGTATCTTGTGATGATGGTGCATTGTTGGCACAGTTGCAATTGAAACCAGTTTTGTTGGATCAGATTAAAGAGGCTCAGTTGGCTGATGAGAAGATTCAAAAGATTGTTTCAGATTGCAGGAATGGAAAGAGTAGAGATTTTATTGTGAAAAATGATGGGATTCTCTGGTTTAAGAACCGATTGTGTGTACGTGATGATGCTAAATTGAAGAGGATCATTTTAGAAGAAGCACATCAGTCAGTGTTTGCTATGCATCCGGGCAATACCAAGATGTATCATGATTTGAGATAGCATTACTGGTGGTTTGGTTTGAAGAGAGACATTGCTGAATTTGTATCTAAATGTCTCACATGTCAGAAGGTAAAAGCAGAGCATCAAGTTCCAACTGGGTTACTTCAACCGTTGTCAGTAACTGAATGGAAGTGGGAAAGAGTGACGATGGATTTTGTGTCTGGTTTGCCATTGACACAAAGGAAACATGATGCCATTTGGGTGATTGTGGATAGATTGACTAAGACAGCTCATTTCCTTCCGGTTCGGATGGATTACTCTTTGAAGAGGTTAGCTGAGCTGTATATCCATGAGATTGTGAAGTTGCATGGTATTCCAATTTCTATAGTGTCTGATCGAGATCCCCGGTTTACTTCAAGATTTTGGAAGAGTTTTCAGGGTGCTTTGGGTTCTCGACTGCACTTCAGCACTGCTTTTCATCCACAGACAGATGGGCAGTCAGAGAGGGTGATACGGATTATTGAGGATATGTTGAGGAGCTGTGTCATCGATTTCTCGGGAGGTTGGGACAGATTTCTACCAGTTGTGGAGTTTGCTTATAACAACAGTCTCCAATCCAGCATTGGTATGGCACCATTTGAAGCACTGTATGGTAAACGGTGTAGAACACCGCTGTGTTGGAGTGAGCTTGGAGATGGTAAGTTAATTGGGCCTGAGTTGATTCAAGAAACTGAAGAAAAAGTGAAAGTCATTCGAGGCAAGTTAAAAGCAGCTTCAGATCGACAGAAGTCTTTATGCAGATCTGAAAAGAAGAGACATAGAGTTTGATATTGGAGATAAGGTATTTTTGAAAGTGTCTCCTTGGAAAAAGATATTGAGATTCGGTCGGAAAGGGAAATTGAGTCCTCGTTTCATTGGACCATATGAAGTTTTAGAAAGAGTTGGGCCAGCTGCTTATCGGCTTGCTTTGCCACCTGAGTTGGATCGGATTCATAATGTATTCCATGTTTCTATGTTGAGAAGGTATCG
This sequence comes from Garcia nutans, assembly GCA_947685225.1. Classification (NCBI taxonomy): domain Eukaryota; kingdom Viridiplantae; phylum Streptophyta; class Magnoliopsida; order Malpighiales; family Euphorbiaceae; genus Garcia; species Garcia nutans. Next base: position 36,446,943 of record CANTUV010000059.1, read on the forward strand.
ATAAGATCCATCTCATGTGTTGCCGATTGAATCTATCGAAGTGAATCCAAATCTGACATTTGAAGAGGAACCAATTGCTATCTTGGCACGTGAAGTGAAAGAATTGAGAAATAAGAGAGTGCCATTGGTGATGGTTTTATGGAAGAATCATGCAAAAGAAGAGGCAACTTGGGAAAGTGAGCAAACCATGCGAGATCAATATCCTCAGTTGTCTCGGACTTGATATCAGGTAATTTCGAGGACGAAATTTTCTTTTTAGAGGGGGAGAATTGTAATATCCCCATGTAAGCCCTAGAAGTCTTGGTTATGTTGTTGTTATAAATTGGATTGAATGTATATGTTATGTGATAAGAAAAGAAATTGGTAAGAGAATGCTTATGTATATGTATTTTGGAAAGAAAGAGGGTTTAGAGACAAGTTTATATGTTGTTTATATGATGATATAACTAACATATACATAAGTCAAATAGAGAGTCAATGCAAGAGGATATTTATTTGAGATTTGTGAAATTACTTAAATGGGCACATATGAGACAAAAGGTTAATTAAATGGATGAAGGGCATTTAAGTAATTGTTTTGTCAAATTGTGTGGTGGAGATTTAAAGAAGGAAAAGTGTTTGACTTGTGTTTATTTGCTTTTCTTCTCATTTTGGGTGCCGACCATTGAAGAAAAGAGAGAGCAAGAGAGGTGTTCTTGAAGCTAGAATCAAATTGAAGAAGGAATCAAGGGATTTGGTTAGAGATTTGTGGAATTTCTTCATTTAAAGTAAGTACTCTCTTGTTTTCCTTTGTTAATTTTGAAGTTGTGTCTAAGGTGAATTGTGATTTGTTGATGTGATGATTTGGTGTGTTTGATATGTGTTTACAAGTGTTAAAATTGATTGTAAGTTAAAAGATTGAATTGGTGTTGGTTTGGTTGTGAAGATTGTAAGTTTAAGTTGAAGAAGTTGGTTTTAGGGTTTGGGATTTGGTGAATGATTTAATGTATGGTTAATGTGAATATTGTGTTCAATATGCAAAATAAGTGTTAATAACTTTGATTACATCTATTTGAATGATTTTATGTTGTGCATAATGGGTTAAAATGCATTTAGAAGAGGGTTGGCCACATTTAGGGTTTTGTTCATGAGTGACACGGCCAAAAGCAAGGAGAGACACGGCCAAGCCAAGAAAATTTGGGCGTGTTGGATTGGTTTTTGAGAGACACGGCCGTGTCCCCTAGCCGTGTTAGCTACTGTGATTTTTGGTTGAGAGACACGGCCACAAGCTTGGTCGTGTCCCTCAAGTGTGCTGCCCATGTCCCTCAAATGTGTTAGTTAATGTTTTTATTCTTTGTTCTTCTTGCATTGTTTTGGTCCTTCAAAGGTAAGTTGGTACCTAAACCTAAACCTAAACACTTTAAACACACTTAAATCAATGAATGACATAAACAAATTTATGTGTAAGATCCTAAAGCTATGAACAATGGTATGTTATATGCATAATATGAATTGAGACATAAAGAAATGTGAATGATATGATTGAAGCATGCCTTGATGATATGATTGAATAATAATATGTGTGTTTAGGTAGTGTAATTGATGTTGTATACTATGATGAAATGAAATGTGAAAGATATAACGTTATGAAGAATTGTTTTATTGTAATGTGAGATGATTAAAGCATTGTTGTCTAATTTGCTTATGAGAATGAAATGAATTGAGAAAGTAATGTTAAAGATTGTTGAACGAACCTATCCGTCTCCAGCAGAACCATGCGGACCCAGTGAGTTGGGCAACCGATCTTGGACTACCGACCTGGTGGGGAAAGGTTCGATACAATTAGTATTATACGTACCTATTTGCCTCCTGCGGAACCATGCGGACCCATTGGGATGGGCAACCGAACTTGGACTACCGACCTGGTGGGGAAAAAGGTTCGTTACTGATAGTTTTATACGTGCCTATCTTCCTCCTACGGACCCTTGGGATTAGAGGGCAACCGACCTGGTTGGGGGAGGGTTCGTATATGAAGCTATGGTTATGGGCTATAATGATGAATTTGAATGAATATGATGAATGGTGCTATAGTAGAATTGTTAATATGGCATTGAACAAAGTAATATATCGGAAGGGTGATATGTTTTTGAATGATGTCTGTAATTGATTGTGACATTGTATTTTAGTATAATGTTATTATATCTTGTACTACTAAGCCGTTGGCTTAGCGCGATAGTGTTTGATCGCGCAGGTAACAGAGTTGAACCTGAGAGCTCTTCGAGACCAAGTGAGAGTAGACCTTGAAGAGTTTATTTTGGGGCTTAAAGATCGGAGAAGAGCTGCCAATCATGTATATATATTCTACATTTTGTAAATTTTGGTTTTTAACCTATTTGTAATAACTTCCGCTGTGAATTAATAAATATTATATATATATGGTGTCTTTTGGATTTCTTTTAAAATGTTTGAGTTGGTTTCAATTACTTACAAAGGAAATTGTTATGTATCATTTTAAAACTGTGGCATTTCCTATATTCAGTATACGGATACTACGATCGTTTAAGCATGCTTGGTACGTATACGGGATATAGGGGTGTTACAGGTGATAATGATATGTATATTATAAATGGAGTTAGTCGAGATATATGCAAGGTACAATTCAAAAGGAAAAACATGATAAGATATTAATGGTATATGAAAGTGATATTTCATTAGATGTTAAAATTTTTATAATGTATGTTTATATTTTATATTTGTACTACTAAGCTTTTGGGCTTAGCGCGGATGTGTAATCGCGCAGGTGACTAGGTGGAAGATATGAAGTCTTTCGTTATGCCACGAGAAGAGTAAGAGTTTGTCGAGACCAACTAGAGGGTGATGCATAGATGTATAATTTTTAATTATGATGTATTTCTAACAAGAGTATATGTATATGTATAAATGAAGTTTAGATAAATATAAGATTATGATATATATATAAGATCATTAAAAGTATAATAATTTTGTAATTGTTCTTTAAATTTATGTATTGTGTTTTGAACTCTGTTAAAGGTTTTAAAAATGTTTCGAAAAGTGACATCCTTATACTTTATATACTTACTGTATGTATATTAGGTGTATGTATAGTACTTATATGGAGTATCGGGGTGTTACACACTGGTTCACATCAATTGGATCCCATGGTTGATTTGACAGCACAGTTGGAAGCACTGAATAAAAAGATTGATTCTTTAGCTTCATCTTAGGGGAAATCAATGCAAGGGATGTCTTGTGAATGGTGTGGGGGTGGACATCGAAGTCAAGATTGCTAAAGTGGCAATATGTTTGCTAGACAAGAGTAGGTGGATTATGTTGGAAACATGCCTAGGCAACAGCAGAACAACTCCTACAGCAACACATATAATCCAGGGTGGAGAAATCATCCTAATTTCTCCTGGAATAATCAAAATAATCCGAGGCCTCCCCCTATATTTCAGCAATCTCAACATCAACAAGTTGCCCCTCCAAGAAAGAGCAATTTGGAGGAAATGATAGAGAAGTTTATAACAGCTTTGAAAACCATATTCCAATCAATAGAAACTACCCTTAGAAATCAGCAAACCTCCATTCACAATTTGGAAAATTAGGTGGGGCAAATTTCCAAGTTACTGAGTGAATGACCACAAGGGAGTTTACCTAGCAATACTGAGGCAAACCTGAAGGAACAGCTGCAGGCAATTACTCTAATGGGTGGAAAGGAAATTAAGGGTGGTGTGGTCGAAAAAGAAGCTGAGTCACAAGCAAAAGAGGTTGAGACTCAGAAAGAAGAAGAAGATAACCCTACTGTCACTTTGGGTGAGAAGGCTACAGTGGAAAATGAGAAAAGCAAAACAACCTTAAGAACCCAGTCCAGTAATGAATGAATACTGACCTCGAGTGCCATATCCAGCAAGGTTGAACAAGGACAAGATGGATGCTCAGTTCGGTAAGTTCCTTGAACTCTTTAAACAATTGCACATTAATATTCCAATTGCTGAAGCTTTATCGCAGATGCCCAAATATGATAAAATTTTGAAAGATATCCTTTCTAACAAAAGGAAACTTGAGGAAGTATCTTTGGTAAAATTATTGGAAAAGAGTTTAGCAATTTTGCATAAGAGGTTGCCTAAGAAATTAAAAGATCCTGGTAGTTTTACTATTCCATGTTTGATAGGTAATCTTGAAGTCCAAAATGCACTGGCTGACTTAGGGCTAGCATAAGTGTTATGCCCTATAAGATGTTTAAAGAGTTAGGTATCGGAGAACCTAAATAAAAACTCATGACCATTCAACTTGCTGATAAGTCAATAATTCACCCTCATGGCATTATAGAGGATGTATTGATAAAAGTCAGGGATCTCATTTTCCCCAATGATTTTGTTGTCATTGATGTAGATGAGGATGTGGATGTTTCACTTAACCTTTGGTAAGCCATTTTTGAATGCAGCCGGTGCCCTTATCAATGTCCATGATGGCATATTGACCTTAAGAGTGGAAAATGAGAAAGTTGTTTTTAATATACATTATGTTATGAAGCACCCTTTTACACTCAATGAGGTGGATTAATGCAATGATATCATTGAGCATGAAACACTAAATTGTGTTACTAACATTGTTTCCAAGGATCCCCTTGAGTGGTGTTTATTGCAGGATAATGTTATGGATCAAGAAGCACTGGAGCAGCTTGCTTATCTTTAAGCAAGCAAATCATTTAAGAGTCGGGCATATGAAACCACTAAAATGCCAAAAGAATAGAAGTTGTGACCATCTGTGATTGATCCACCCAATTTAGAACTCAAGATCCTTTCGGATCATCTTGAGTATAGATTCCTGGGAGAGGAGAATAAATTGCCAATTAATTTGAGTTCCCACCTATCTTCTGAGCAGAATGTAAAACTAATTGAGTTATTACAAAAACATAAGCAGGATATAGCTTGGAAGATAGCAGACATCAAGGGTATTAGTCAATCCTATTGCACTCACAAAATACTGATGGAGGATGAGTTCAAGCCAGTGGTGCAATCGCAATGGAGACTAAACCCTAAGATGAAAGAAGTAGTTAAAGCTAAAGTAATCAAGCTACTTGATGCTGGAATTATATATCCAATTTTGGATAGCTCTTGGGTGAGCCCAGTTCAAGTAGTACCAAAGAAAGGAGGGACAACGGTGGTTCCTAATGAAAATAATGAGCTAATTCCAACAAGAACAGTTACCGGTTGGAGGGTTTGCATCGACTATCGGAAGTTGAGTGATGCAACTAGGAAGGACCATTTTCCTTTGCCCTTCATTGATTATATGTTGGAGAGATTGTCCAGGAATGAGTATTACTGCTTTTTGGATGGCCTTTCAGGCAACTTCCAAATTCCTATTGCCCCGGAAGACCAAGAGAAAACTCCATTCACCTGCCTATATGGGACATTTGCATATCGAAGGATGCCATTTGGATTATGCAATGCACCTGCAACTTTTCAATGGTGCATGGTGGCAATCTTCAATGAGCTCATTGAGGATATTATGGAGGTGTTCATGGATTATTTCTTGATTTATGGAAGCTCATTCGAAAGTTGTTTGGAAAACCTTGAGAGGGTCTTGATAAGATGTGAGGAAACATACCTAGTATTAATTGGGAAAAATATTATTTCATGTTTCAAGAAGGAATCATGTTGGGACACAAGATTTCAAGCAAGGGTATTGAGGTGGACCGAGCTAAGGTGGAAACCATTGAAAAACTGCCACCCCCACATCAGTCAAGGCTATTAGAAGCTTTTTGGGACATGCAGACTTCTATCGGAGGTTCATATGCAACTTTTCCAAGATAGCTCATCCTCTAACAAGACTCCTTGAGAAGGATGTTGATTTTATATTTGACAAAGAATGTTTAAGATCTTTCACAACTCTTAAGGAGAAATTGACCCATGCTCCAATCATGGTAGCTCCTAATTAGAATTTACCATTCGAACTGATGTGTGATGCAAGTGATATTGTAGTGGGGGCAGTTTTGGGTCAAGACAAAGAGAAGCATTTTCAGCCCATTTATTATGCAAGCAAGACGCTAAATGCAGCCCAGGCCAATTACACAACTATAGAGAAAGAACTTCTAGCTGTGGTTTTTGCTTTCAACAAGTTTAGATCACATCTGATCTTGTCCGAAGTGATTGTGTATACAGATCACTCGGTATTGAGGTATTTATTTTCCAAAACAGATGCAAAGCCTAGGCTAATTCATTGGGTTTTGTTATTGTAGGAATTTGATTTGAAGATTCAAGACAAAAAGGGAGCTAAAAATCTAGCAGCAGATCACCTTTTCTCTCTTAGAGAACCCAACCTTAGAGAAGTTTGAAGAAGGGAACATTGATGATCATTTCCTTGATGAGCAGCTTTATGCCATGGTAAGTGAGGTAAGTGTTTCAACTTTTGATGTACCTTGGTTTACAAATTTTGCTAACTACTTGGTTACTAGGGAACTCCCTAAAGATATGACTTATCAAGAGAAGATGAAATTCTTTTCTGACTTGAAATATTGCTTCTGGGAGGATCCTTTCTTGTTTAGGTTATGTAAGGACCACATGATTTGACGTTGCGTGGAATGGCCCGAAACGATGAGTATTCTTCATCATTGGCATACTGGACTAGCTGTGTTAGGAAATCATAGAGATCACTGCAAACAAAAACACGCAGCGGAAAAATATTTGATCTCTGATTTCCCACCAGGATCCATACTGTTCGTTTAATTCGACAAAAGTGTTCAAAGAACTAACCTGTTGATGATTCGAAATCACAGTTTGGAAGAGATGCCTCGATCGCGAAACACCCTCTATCGCGTATCCACACGAATGCTACCGTTTGGAGTGCTAGCTCTCTGCAACGGCGAAGGCTGGAAAAATGTTTTCTCTAAAAATGTATTAGGGTTACCTTTTTTTCGTTCCTCTTCGTTTTTTTGTTACCTCCTTTAAGACTTAACGTCTGGAGTGAATATAATCACTCCAGAATCCAATTCAAAATTGGATACGGAAAGTCAAATTCAGAATCCAAGTCTAATTAGGATTCTGAATATATTATCTAATAATATATATATATAAAAACGAAAATAATAATAATAATAAATATTAATATCTAATATTAATATTATTAATATTATATCCAGCCCAAAACGCATTCTTGTGTGTGACCCGATAGGCCCATATTAATTGGCAGTCAATTTAATCTCTATTAAATCAACAAGTCATAATTGGCCTCTAGCAAGGCGTTACAACTACCCAATTAATATAAGGAATGTCCAATTTGCCTAATAATAGTATATGCATTAATCCCTTTGTCACACGATATCTAGCTTGAACATAAGTCATGGTCAACGTCATACTTATATTGTCCAAACTTATGATTACTCGATCTCCAAGTAGACTGATAAAAACAAATGAAATTGATCACACTATCAATTCATTTGAGCACGGCCATGCATTTCACAGTCTCACTTATCGAGGGGCCCAAAAGATATCTCTCTCAAAGAGAGGGACAAATTCTATCTTGATTGTTCATTATCCTCTACATAATTTCTATCATATATGAACATAACCTTTATTACTATCTAGTTACGGATAATGTTTGATCATGTCAAAATATAATAGTCCTTATATTGGAAACTATGACAATCTCAAGTCAAAGAATTAATACATAACTATCATGAGATTTACTTATGACACTAACCCATGTAGTAATCTCATGATGGGTCTATCCAATACATTGTTCTCTAACAAGTATCTATGAAATTGATTTGTATCACTATACACATAACCATCTAATGATTATCAAATCAATGTTCATACTGGTTAAGAATTATTTTTTTTTATCTCTATAACAATAATAAACCAGGGACAAATATCAAAATTGTGTAACATGCAAACAAACAATAATGATAATAAAACCTCATTTATTAATAATGAATGTATAACATAAAGATCCAAATAAATGGCCTAGGGCACATACACTAACAATCTCCCACTTGCACTAGGCCTACAAATTTCTAAGACCCATAGATCTAGTGTGCTGATCATGCTTGACCCGTGAGAGAGGCTTTGTTAATGGATCTGCTATGTTATCATTTGTGTCAACTTTGCATATCTTGATATCTCCTCTATCGATAATGTCTCGAATGAGGTGAAAACGCCTGAGTATATGCTTAGACCTTTGATGAGATCTAGGCTCTTTTGCCTGTGCTATGGCACCATTGTTGTCACAATAAATGTCCACAGGATTTGCAATGCTAGGCACCACTCCTAGCTCAGTGATGAATTTCTTCAACCAGACTGCTTCCTTAGCTGCATCTGATGCTGCTATATACTCAGCCTCTGTTGTAGAATCAGCCACAGTGCTTTGTTTTGAGCTCTTCCAACTAACAGCTCCACCATTCAATGTGAATGTAAAACCTGACTGCGATCTAAAATCATCTATGTCAGTTTGGAAACTAGCATCTGTGTAACCATTTACAACTAGCTCATCTTCCAAACCTCCATAAACCAAGAATACATCTTTAGTCCTTCGAAGGTACTTAAGAATATTCTTGACAGCTGTTCAGTGACCTTCACCAGGATCAGCTTGAAATCTACTAGTTGCGCTTAATGGATATGAGACATCTGGTCTAGTACATAGCATGGCATACATAATAGATCCTATAGCAGAAGCATAAGGAATCTTATTCATTCGATCTCGCTCATCAGATGTCATAGGACATTGACTCTTGCTGAGATGAATGCCATGAGACATAGGCAAGAATCCCTTTTTGGAATCTTGCATGTTGAACCTCTTCAACACTTTATCTATGTATGTACTTTGACTCAGGCCAATTATCCTTCTAGATCTATCTCTATAGATCTTTATACCAAGGATATAGGCAGCCTCACCTAAGTCTTTCATTGAGAAAGAATTCCCTAACCAAGTCTTAACCTTTTGCAAGGTAGGGATATCATTCCCAATGAGTAATATGTCATCCACATATAAGACTAAAAACACTACTGCACTCCCACTAACCATCTTGTAGACACAAGGTTCATCTTCATTCTTGATGAAACCAAAGTTCTTAATTGTTTCATCAAAACGAAGATTCCAGCTTCGAGATGCTTGCTTCAATCCATAAATGGATTTTTGAAGCTTGCAAACCTTTGTAGAATTCTCAGGATTTACAAAACCCTCAGGTTGTGTCATATACACATCCTCAAGCAAGTTTCCATTAAGGAAAGCGGTTTTGACATCCATTTGCCATATCTCATAATCATAGTATGCTGCAATGGCAATGAGAATTCTAACAGACTTAAGCATAGCAACTGGTGAAAAGGTTTCATCATAGTCTATACCATGAGTTTGCTTGAAACCTTTTGCAACAAGCCTTGCTTTATAGGTCTGCACATTCCCATCCATGTCAGTTTTCTTCTTGAAAACCCATTTGCAACCAATAGTCTTAATACCCTCTGGAGGATCAATTAAAGACCAAACTTGGTTGTCAAACATAGATTGCATCTCAAATTTCATGGCTCCAAGCCATTTGTCTGAATCTGGACCTGACACAGCTTCTTGATAGGTAGTAGGCTCATCTTGATCTATGAGCATTACTTCACTATCATCAGTCACAAGAAATCCATATCTCTCTGGATGACGACGTGGCCTATCAGACCTGCGAGGGATTTGTGTTACATCTTCAGACTCCACAACTATTTGTGGTTCTGAAATAGGCTCTATAGACGGCTCAATGATTTCTTGTGGTACTTGAGTTTCCTCAAGTTCTACTATACTCCCACTAGTTCTCTTAGAAAGAAATTCCCTTTCCAAAAAGATCCCATTTTGAGCAACAAACACTTTGTTCTCTGAAGGAGTATAGAAATAGTATCCTTTAGTTTCCTTAGGATACCCCACAAAATTACATTTGATAGACTTTGGAACTAACTTATCTGAAACTGGTCTTTTCAGATAAGCTTCACAACCCCAAATCTTAAGAAAAGACAAACTAGGTGTCTTACCTGTCCATATCTCATATGGTGTCTTTTCAACCGCCTTAGATGGTACACGGTTCAGAATGAATGCAGCTGTCTCTAAGGCATAACCCCAAAAAGATAAAGGAAGATCCGCTTGACTCATCATTGATCGAACCATATCTAATAGAGTTCGATTTCTCCTTTCAGAAACTCCATTCCACTGTGGAGTTCCTGGAGGAGTCAGTTGTGAAACAATTCCACAATCCCTTAGATGATCATCAAACTCTTGGCTCAAATATTCACCACCTCGATCTGATCGAAGTAGTTTAATTGTTTTACCAAGTTGATTTTGTACTTCATTTTGAAAAGTTCTAAACATTTCAAAAGACTCATGCTTATGTTTCATTAGGTAGACATAGCCATACCTACTGAAATCATCAGTAAAAGTAATGAAGTATCGAAATCCTCCTCTGGCACTAATGCTAAAAGGACCACATACATCTGTATGTATCAAGCCCAATAAATCATTAGCCCTTTCACTATGACCAGTAAAAGGATCCTTTGTCATCTTACCAAGCAAACAAGACTCACATGTTTCAAATGATTCAAAATAAAATGAATCTAATAATCCATCTTGATGGAGCTTAGAAATGCGTTTCTCATTTATATGGCTAAGGCGACAATGCCATAAATAAGTAGGGTTTAACTCATTTGGCTTAGTTCTCTTAGAAGTTATGTTATAGATATAATTACCATTAGAATCATCAAGATTAAGGATATAAAGGCCATTATAAGAATTTGCAATACCATAAAGCAGATCATTTTTATCAAAAATAGAACATTTCTTATTCTTAATAAAAAATGAATAACCTTCATCATCCAAAACAGATACTGAAATAAGATTCCTACTCATAGTAGGAACATAAAAGCAATTGTTCAAAATTAACAAAAACCCATTGGGCATAACAAGCTCATAAGTTCCTACAGCTATAGCAGCAACTCTTGCTCTATTGCCAACACGTAGGTCCACTTCGCCCTTCTTCAGCATCCTACTCCTTTTGAGTCCCTGCATATTTGTACAAATATGAGATCCACATCCGGTATCTAATACCCAGGAAGAAGGAATAGATAAATTAATTTCTATAACATAAATACCTGAAGATGTAGTCGCACTACCCTTCAACTTCATTAACTCATCCAAATAGAGTTGACAATTTCTCTTCCAATGCCCAAGCTTGTTGCAATGGAAACAAGTCCCTTCCTTAGGAACTTTAGCCTTAGGTACAGGTTTTGGTTTAGCTTGTCCCTTGGACCCTTTAGCACCTTTTGCCTTACCCTTGCCTTTAGTATCTTTGGCTTTCTTTTTCATTTGTTTAATATTGACATTCAATATTTGGGTAGGCTTTTTGATATTCCCCTCAGCAGTTTTGAGCATACCATGTAGCTCAGGAATGGATTTCTCCATGTCATTCATGTTATAGTTCATGACAAACTGTGAGAAACTGCTAGGCAATGAATGTAGGATCAAATCCGTGGAGAGTTCTAAACTCAGGGGATATCCAAGTCTAGCAATGTGATCTAGATAGCCTTTCATCTTCAAAACATGAGCACTAACAGATTCACCTTTAGACATTTTGCAGTCAAATAATGCAACAGCGGTGTTAAACCTATCTTGCCTAGCCTGTTGTTGGAAAGCTTGTTTGAGATGCACACTCATCTCATAAGCCTCTAAGTGTTCCAGATCCTTCTGAAGTCCTGGACACATAGTAGCCAACATAAGACATCCTATGTCATTGGAATCATCCACATGCTTCTTATGCTTACTCTTAGCAGCATTAGAAGCATCGGCAGGAGGTGGGTCAGGGATAGCTTCATCAAGCACGTAGGACTTTTTCTCTTGTTTGAGAACAATTCTCAGGTTCCTAAACCAGTCAACAAAATTAGTCCCACATTCTTTCAGTTTTTCCTTCTCAAGGATAGATCGCAGTGATAAGGTGGAATTGTTATTAGCAGCCATCTGTTGATAAATATGCAAAGTCAAATTTTAATTAATAATGAGGTTAAAATTATTTAAACTCCTACTAAAAATATAACCCTCTAAAGAAATATTTTAGTAGGCGAAGATCCGTATTTCACTTAATTCTAAACTCAGCTTTGGCGTGACGCTTAAAATCAAGTTATTTAGGTAGGTAACATCTTTACCAATTACATCTCATGTAACTCTTAGTAATTATGGAATATTGACATCATATGTCATAGCATGTTGAATTCCATCTAATGCCTTAGGCCCAAAACCATTTTGATAGCCTAATTAAGTCTAACCAATTTTAAAACATATGAGTAGCACTATTACTCATCCTACTTAGCTAGGAATGTTTAAAGCATATTGCTTTGGCAATACCTACTTTAATACAATCTTAGTTTTGATAGGTGTTCAAAACGTGGATGGCATTTAGACTTAAATTATTAATGAGGGTTCAACTAAATTATTATCATGTCTTGCATTACATATCATTATATTTTAGCATCCTATATGCATATATATAATTTATCACATAAGCATCATATACCAAATGACAAAATATGTAAACGTGACATAGCATGGCCAAACTAAATATGATCTTCAAGAGACCAAATGAAGATCATAAAGGCAACCCTAGGTGAAAAACCTATCTATTACAACACTTGCAATATTACATATCTTCAAAACTTGAGCTTGTGCTTCCATCACCATGGAACCATCTTCTCCTTGGTATGAATCTCCATCACAAACATTGTAGCTTGAATCTTCATATATTACAATAAAAGAAAATCTAACTACTAGTAAAATAAATTACAACAAAATAAACGACACGCAGGCCGTATTTACCTAAAATAAAGATATGAATAAACCAATCACATAGGTCATAAGGCCATGCTATGCACCATGCCAAGACATCAAACAAACATAACATATTCATCACCAACATGTTAAATAGAAACAAATATATTGACATTCTTAATGTCGCGGTAACGAACTATAGGGCGCGAACATACGGCGGTCCCTCTAGCCGGTTAGCGGGCGGGGCTCCCGCTGGCCGGTCAGCGGGCGGGGTTCCGAAGGGGCAGCGCCCCTGGGCGGGGTCGAGGGGCAGCGCCCCTCGAAGCCAAACAGAAATGTTAATCTCATTAACATTTTTCTTTGGCGAAACCCTAAAACAGAACCGTTAATCTCATTAACCTTCTTACTGTTTTATTTCGAATATGTACAACCCATTACAGAATCATTACCAAATGTTTATATCACATATAAACTTAATCGTTTTCATCATATGAAAATCATTTTAATCAACCAATCATATATACGTGATCATCTCATGAAAACGAAATTAAAAACACCAATCCTTTCTCATCATATGAAAAACGAATTAGGGTTTTACAGAAACGAAACCAAAAAACCAATCCTTTCTCATCATATGAAAAATGAATTAGAGTTTTATAGTTAACATGCCATACGTAAACAATATATATCACCATAATCATATCAACATGGCATTTTCGACTTAAACGAAAACAACAAGTGGCTCTGATACCACTGTTAGGAAATCATAGAGATCACTGCAAACAAAAACACGCAGCGGAAAAATATTTGATCTCTGATTTCCCACCAGGATCCATGCTGTTCGTTTAATTCGACAAAAGTGTTCAAAGAACTAACCTGTTGATGATTCGAAATCACAGTTTGGAAGAGATGCCTCGATCGCGAAACACCCTCTATCGCGTATCCACACGAATGCTACCGTTTGGAGTGCTAGCTCTCTGCAACGGCGAAGGCTGGAAAAACGTTTTCTCTAAAAACGTATTAGGGTTACCTTTTTTTCGTTCCTCTTCGTTTTTTTGTTACCTCATTTAAGACTTAACGTCTGGAGTGAATATAATCACTCCAGAATCCAATTCAAAATTGGATACGGAAAGTCAAATTCAGAATCCAAGTCTAATTAGGATTCTGAATATATTATCTAATAATATATATATATAAAAACGAAAATAATAATAATAATAAATATTAATATCTAATATTAATATTATTAATATTATATCCAGCCCAAAACGCATTCTTGTGTGTGACCCGATAGGCCCATATTAATTGGCAGTCAATTTAATCTCTATTAAATCAACAAGTCATAATTGGCCTCTAGCAAGGCGTTACAACTGCCCAATTAATATAAGGAATGTCCAATTTGCCTAATAATAGTATATGCATTAATCCCTTTGTCACACGATATCTAGCTTGAACATAAGTCATGGTCAACGTCATACTTATATTGTCCAAACTTATGATTACTCGATCTCCAAGTAGACTGATAAAAACAAATGAAATTGATCACACTATCAATTCATTTGAGCACGGCCATGCATTTCACAGTCTCACTTATCGAGGGGCCCAAAAGATATCTCTCTCAAAGAGAGGGACAAATTCTATCTTGATTGTTCATTATCCTCTACATAATTTCTATCATATATGAACATAACCTTTATTACTATCCAGTTACGGATAATGTTTGATCATGTCAAAATATAATAGTCCTTATATTGGAAACTATGACAATCTCAAGTCAAAGAATTAATACATAACTATCATGAGATTTACTTATGACACTAACCCATGTAGTAATCTCATGATGGGTCTATCCAATACATTGTTCTCTAACAAGTATCTATGAAATTGATTTGTATCACTATACACATAACCATCTAATGATTATCAAATCAATGTTCATACTGGTTAAGAATTATTTTTTTTATCTCTATAACAATAATAAACCAGGGACAAATATCAAAATTGTGTAACATGCAAACAAACAATAATGATAATAAAACCTCATTTATTAATAATGAATGTATAACATAAAGATCCAAATAAATGGCCTAGGGCACATACACTAACATAAGAGACTGGGTCTGTTACACTATGAGAATTGTGAATATGGGATATATGATTTGTAACAGTCTTGCCGGGTTGAGGATCTCCTCATATGTGTTGAGTTGATGGTCCAAGAGACTGGGTCTGTTACACTATCCATGGATAGAGAGACATGTATATACATTGCCTACGGGCGTGATGATTGTGACTATGAACCAAAGCAGTAACTCTGAACTTTGAATAACATATTAGTGTTTTGGGCCCGAGTCTGTCTTTATTGTCAATGTGAAATGCAAGTATTGAAATATTGATTGTGAGTATTAATAATGAATTATGCTTGGTGAATTGTGAATAATATAATGTTATTAAGTGTAATATGTAAATGAATTGTGGTTGATGATAAAGGTTGTCTTTATTGGAAATATGATTTATGATTTGTATGATATGTAAATTGTGTATTGCAATAATGAGTGTATGATATGTAATGTGTGTATTGCAATAATAATTGGTATGATATGTAAAGTGTGTATTGCAATAATGGTTGGTGTGGTATATATATAATGTAGGGGTATTAATATATTGGTTTTGAGTATTGGTGATGCATTGGGGTTGGTGATAATATTATGTATATATATACATCATATATGAAATTAGCTAGGATATATTAAAGATAAAATTAAAAAGAAAAGAAGATATGATAAGAACTAATTATATATTGAATCGATGTATCATTATATATCAATACTTCTATACTATATGTTTATATTTTATATTTGGACTACTAAGCTCTCGGGCTTAGCGCGGGTGTTTATTCGCGCAGGTATATAGATCGAAGATATGAAGTCTTTTGTTATGCCACAAGAAGAGTAAAGTTTGTCGAGACCAACTAGAGGGTAATGCATACATGTATAAATTTTAATTATGATGTATTTATGACGAGAGAGTATTTATATGTATAAATGAAGTTTTAGTAAAAATAATGATTTTGTAAATGTTATTTAAATTAATGTATTATGGTTTGAACTCTGTTATAAATATTTTAAAAGGTAACGAAAAGTGACATCCTTATACTTTATATATTTACTGTATGTATACTAGGTATACGCATAGTACTTATATAGGGTATCGGGGTGTTACAATTGTTTCCTTTTTAACTGTAACGACCCTCCCCGACCAGGTCGGCTGCCCGGCCCACTAGTGGCTTACGGCCCAGCCTTTTCACCACCTGGGCACGGAGTCCGCAGGAGGCAAGCGATCGCTACAGTACTGGACAGCCCTCGCGGCCCACCCAGCAGGAATTTGTTTATTTGGCCCCAAGGGGTCGCCTCCCTGGATCGAACCCCTGACCTCCCACTTAAGAGAGCCAGCGAGAACCATCCAGTACCATTTCTGCTATTAACAGAAATGGTACTGGATGGTTCTCGCTGGCTCTCTTAAGTGGGCGGTCAGGGGTTCGATCCAGGGAGGCGACCCCTTGGGGCCAAATAAACAAATTCCTGCTGGGTGGGCCGCGAGGGCTGTCCAGTACTGTAGCGATCGCTGCCTCCTGCGGACTCCGTGCCCAGGTGGTGAAAAGGCCGGGCCGTAAGCCACTAGTGGGCCGGGCAGCCGACCTGGTCGGGGAGGGTCGTTACAGTTACAGCACTAAACTGCCCTCACGGGCCTTCCAACAGGATTCACTTATTTGACTTACACCCAAGACATATGAGTGCAAGTCACCTCCCTGGATCGAACCCCTGACCTCCCACTTAAGAGAGCCAGTGAGCGCAATACAGTATCGATTCTTCCAGTATGATGCAAAGTATTTATTCACACAACACACAGATATATATATTCTTACTATAATAGCACTTTACATCCATCTTAACCACATTCCCAATGTAACATCTCTTTCACTTTCATCTTTAAAAGCATTTAATATATTTCTATATCCATTTTTACTCTTTTCAATATAGTGACTTAAAATAGTTCATCTTCATTTGCTTATCCACTTCCCTTTTTACTTCAAGACAAATTCTCATACTATCAATCACATTACTCAATTCATAATACTTTCATATGCAATATTAGTCATTTCATCTAACTCATGTATTGCATATACACTAAACCATCAACATCCAAATGATCTTTATCAATTTCCACTAAAATTTTAACTTTTCAACTTACTACTTCACTTAAACTTCAATTTATCAAACTCATCTTTTCTTAATATCCATTTTAAAAACATCCTATATATATATATATATCACAAAGCAATATCAACACATATAATTTCCACATTTATCAAGTTCATTTCAAAAATCTCAAATATCACATATTATCACCATTACCATGAGCTTTCACAATATCCAAACATCTCACATTTCTAACACGGAATTCACAATGTTCGCATTAAAATAACAATACCAATGTATATTTTTACTTAATCAATATAATCTCTTTTTCCTTTAAACAAAATCTTAACTTTACATATACATACCCCACATTTTAAATAATCACACTTTGTCTATACTAACCAACTCATTCAATATTCCACCATTTTTTTTTCATTTTAGTAACATATCTTTCAATATTAACAATTCAACTATATTTCCTCTATCTAACAAACCCAACATAAATTCTATTATAAAGAGATTCAAAGTATAAAGGAAAAAGGTACATACTTTTATTTCGATTTGATTTCAACTCAATTTCAATTTTATTCTCCTTTTCATTTCTTTATACTTCAACACATTTAACAATTCATATAATGCCACATCCAAGACCAACCTAGGTGTTAATGCATATGCATGTATTACCAATTTCATTTCAAAACTTTTCCTTTTTACTTCTATTTAAACTTTTCAAAGCTTTTTCTTTTTAATTTCACTTAGGTCGAGAATCTCGAACCTAAGCTCTGATAACAAAATAATTGTAACACCCTAATACCCTATATAAGTACTATACATATACATAGTATACATACAGTAAGTATATAAAATATAAGGATGTCACTTTTCGTTATCTTTTAAAAACCTGTAACAGATTTCAAACCATAATACGTTAATTTAAATAACATTTACAAAATCATTATCTTTATCAAAACTCCATTTATACATATAATTATTCTCTTACCAGAAATACATCATAATTAAAAATTATACATGTATGCATTACCCTCTAGTTGGTCTCGACAAACTCTTACTCTTCTCGTGGCATAACGAAAGACTTCATTTCCTCCACCAAACTACCTGCGCGATTACACATCCGCGCTAAGCCCGAGAGCTTAGTAGTACAAAAATAACATATAAACATACATTATAAAAATACTAATATATAATGATATATCAATTCCATGTGCCATTAGTTTCTTATCATGTTTTCCTTTTAAATTGCACCTTTCATATATCTTAACTAATTTCATGTATTATATACATATCATTTTCACCAACCACAATTCATCACTAATAATCACCATCAACATATTAATACCCACATTATATATCATGTCATTATCACCAATCATCAATCCAACATTAATACTCAAAATCAATATTTCAATATACATATTACATAACATTTCATGTCATTATTTTATTCACAATTTATCAATCATGAATCATATTTCCAACCAAATCCACCATAGATTTCATTACTCGTTTATTACAACATTTATATATATCATATTGACAACAACAACAGACTCGGGCCCAAACGACACTAATATGCCATTCAATTTTCAAAGTATTGCTTTGGTTTATTCATCACATTTATCATTATCATAGACCCAACTAGGCTTCAAGGATTAGGTTCAACCAAGCTTCAAGGGGAGCAAAGCATGCTTAGCATCAATCCAACTTGGCTTCAAGAACCAATCCAACCTAGCTTCAAGGGTTGTAACATCTCAATTAGGCTTCAAGGACTTAGCCAACCTAACTTCAAGAGATTGTTACTCATTTTAGGCATGCCACCAACAACAAACTCTGAAAATGGAATAACACATTAGTTACACAATTCATTTATTACTTTCATTCTCAATTCTCATCATCAATTAGGCAAACATGCCTTATGTCTTTCAATTGAATCATCATAGCCAATCACAATGGCTTCACATCACATTTGAGTTATCTTAGCCAATCACAATGGCTTCACATCACATCTGAATCATCATTATACATATACAACATCAATTACATTAGCAAAATAAACCGATCATTAGCTTTACATCTCTTTATGTCTTAATTCACATTATACACTTCATTATTCAAGCATACATAATCAATTTCATTGCACATGTATCTTAAATTCATCATCATATAAACAACATATCCCTTTATAACATTTCAATCATTATTATCAACCATGATGATCTCACATTTCATCATTTCTCAAAACACATTGACAACATTCATTATTAAGACATTTATTATAATAAATTGCATTGCACATACCTTTTTGGATGATCCTCATCTCTTCCACACTATACAAGTCATAATATTAGTCACATTGTTCATATAACATACTACCATTCACAAGATTCACAATGCAGAACATAACATTGTTTATACATAATCATATGCATCATTGATACAATATTTCAAAGTACATATCACATTACCATTAACAATGCATATAGCTTAACTTTGTTCATATGCTTCATCAATCTCATCAAATGTGTGCTATAATCTCAACATCATATGAATGTATGTTCCACATCTATTTATTTAGATCATTCTTTGTTTTCAAAGTGTTTAGAGTGTTTATGTTTAGATTTAGGAACAACAAAACCTTTGAAGAATCAAAACAAAGTGAGAAAAGTCAAGAACCATCACAGTAGCAAACACCTTCATGGGACACGGCCAAGCTTGTGGCCGTGTCTCTCAAAACCAATTGGCAGTAGCAAACACATGCATAAGACACGGCCGTGTCCCTCCAAAATCAATCCAACACGGCTCAATTTTCCTTGACTTGGCCGTGTCTCTCATGAATTGGCCGTGTCTCTCCTTGCTTTTGGCCGTGTCACTCAAGAACAAAACCCTATTTGTGGCCAAAACACTTCTAATTGCATTTAAACACATGATACACAACATAAACTCATTCAAATGGATGTAATCAAAGTCATTAACACTTATTTTGCATGTTTAACACAATAATCACAATTAACCATACATTTAATCATTCATCACATCAAAACCCTAAAACCAAATTCACTCTTGATCTTCCACTATCAACCTCCACATAACTTACCATATTCAAGACCAAACCAATCACCAATTCAATCTTTTAACTTACAATCAATTCTAACACTTATAAACACAACTCAACACACCAAATCATCACATCAACAAATCACAATTCACCTTAGACACAACTTCAAGATTAACAAAAGAAAACAAGAGAGTACTAACCTTAGATGAAGAAATTTCACAAATCTCCAACTTCATCCTTTGATTCATCCTTCAATTTGATGTTAGAAATCAAAACACCTCATTTGCTCTTCCTTTCCCTTTGGTAGCCGGCCACACCAACAAAGAAGAGAGAAAAAAGAATAGAAATTCAACTTCTCTTCTTCTTTAAATATCCACCAAGCAATTTAACAAGACAATTACGTAATTGCCCTCATCCATTCAACTTAACTTTTGTCACTTATATGCCCTTTATAGTAATTTCACTTAACACAAGTTAAAATATCCTCTTACCTTGACTCCCCATTTGACCAACTTATATGCTATATATATTACAATATACACAAGATATACATTTTCTTAACACACTCATTTCCTTTACAAATACATATATACATTTAATTCAAATCAAAACAACAATGGTATCCAACTTCTAGGGCACACATTGGGATATTACAATTCTCTCCCCCTTAAATAATTTCGTCCTCGAAATTATCAGTACCGTAACAATTCATTCTTAACAAAATACTATCTTAACTTCCATATGAAGTTAATTGTATGCTTAAGTTATTATGTCATCAAATCATATAACTTCAACTCTCCCCTTTAGAATCAACCATCTTCTTTAAATTCCATAACTCATCATTCTATATATTTATATATCTCATTAATTCCTTAATCAACATTCAAAAGATCTCATTACATTTCTTATTAATATCTTTATACAAGAATCAAATCATTTTATAGTACACTTATACTTCATCTAATCTTTATTTTTACTATATTTTATTCATTCACCTCTTTGTAATTACTCTCTTAACTTTAACCTTAAAAAAAATCATTGGTTTATACCTTAGCATTAATTATTCCGTCATTACAACCACTGTCAAGTAGACATTTATCACACTTCATTAGATAACAAGATCCTTATCTTTCACAATTGGAGTTACTTCTTTAGCATGTTCTTCACTTAACTTACATATTAATACATTACCTTTCAACTTATTTTATAAATAACCAATCCTTTCTTCTTCTTTTTTTTTTATCAAGATTGATAACTACTATAACTCCATTCATTCTTGTCCATTCACACTTTAACATTTTACATCATATACATCCTTATGTAACTAATTACACTTTTGGTACAACTACACATATTAAATCTCAATAATGATTCACAATCTTAGCTAAATCTAGATCAATTGATCAATTTATCATAATATATTCACATTCCAATCAACAATTAATTCATTCAAATTCATCATGAAAGATCACAATATTCATATATGTATATATATAACCTAATTCCATTAGGGCAAACTTATATACAATTCCTGATCTCTTCCGATCCATATTCAATCAAATTATCATGATAACAAATCATTTCAAATTATCTTAATATAATTCTCACCAATTCTCATAATAATTTTATACCATATTTACTATCAATAGTTCTTTCATTTAAACCTCAAGTCCATTCATTTATTCATTATATACCATAACATATTTAGCAAAATTTTCAGTCATATTACCCATAACTCAACACATCTCCATAATTTCCTTTTTCCCTCTTTAACTTCATAATTATAACCAAATTCTTAACATAAAATGATAAAGTACAACTTTATCCATCATAACTTTTAACTATACTTCTCAACATAATTTCAATCTTACCAAATCTGTATTACAATCATTTGATCTAAAATCCAAATCCATGGATAACCAATTAATCGATCAATTATACTGAACAAAACACATGGCTTTAAGAGATTAATATTCAAGCCTGAAACTTTCAAATCAATATTGTTCTTATATAATTTTATTCTTAGTCTTTACAAACACAAAACTAAGGTGTACCTCAGGAATGATATAATCCTTTCTTTACATTTTTACTAGATCAGAAGTTAACACATTCCAACCTCGTTTCAAACCAATTTGCACTCAATTATATGATCTTTATCAACTTAATTCATGTTTCAACAATATTACTATATACATATTCAATCATATGCAATTCTATACAATTTCTATTCATCACTTCATTTCTAATCCATTTACAATCTCTTATAACATATAATCACATAGAATTTCCATATGTGAATACTTTGGAATTTAAAATATTATATAATCATCAAGTTCAATACTCACTATAACAATTTCCACTGTCCAATATTACTCAAATATATGCTATACTTACTTCCATCACATAATCCATCTAGCTCTTCACAGTTCAAGACCTAATCTCTCTTAGGTCCTCTAATACACACAACATCATTTCCATATCACTAATTCTATAATTTACCACATACATAATCATAGGTCACCTTCATAATGTAATTCACATATTTGTGTATATATCATAATTTCATTCATATTGAAAACTCAGTTCACATATCATATACATGTATACATTTAATTAGTTAGATGCTCTTATTTATTTATTTTTTTTCATACATTCAATACAAATTTTCCTTTATAACTATAACAACCGTCCCAGTCCACCTGCTGAGCCATTCCTATCCGGAGAAACCCTCAGGGTCTCTGGGCTGGGCTGTTACAGCACTAAACTGCCCTCACGGGCCTTCCAACAGGATTCACTTTTTGACTTACACCCAAGACATATGAGTGCAAGTCACCTCCCTGGATCGAACCCCTGACCTCCCACTTAAGAGAGCCAGTGAGCGCAATACAGTATCGATTCTTCCAGTATGATGCAAAGTATTTATTCACACAACACACATATATATATATATATATATATATTCTGACTATAATAGCACTTTACATCCATCTTAACCACATTCCCAATGTAACATCTCTTTCACTTTCATCTTTAAAAGCATTTAATATATTTCCATATCCATTTTTACTCTTTTCAATATAGTGACTTAAAATAGTTCATCTTCATTTGCTTATCCACTTCCCTTTTTACTTCAAGACAAATTCTCATACTATCAATCACATTACTCAATTCATAATACTTTCATATGCAATATTAGTCATTTCATCTAACTCATGTATTGCATATACACTAAACCATCAACATCCAAATGATCTTTATCAATTTCCACTAAAATTTTAACTTTTCAACTTACTACTTCACTTAAACTTCAATTTATCAAACTCATCTTTTCTTAATATCCATTTTAAAAACATCCTATATATATATATATCACAAAGCAATATCAACACATATAATTTCCACATATATCAAGCTCATTTCAAAAATCTCAAATATCACATATTATCACCATTACCATGAGCTTTCACAATATCCAAACATCTCACATTTCTAACACGGAATTCACAATGTTCGCATTAAAATAACAATACCAATGTATATTTTTACTTAATCAATATCATCTCTTTTTCCTTTAAACAAAATCTTAACTTTACATATACATACCCCACATTTTAAATAATCACACTTTGTCTATACTAACCAACTCATTCAATATTCCACCATTTTTTTTTCATTTTAGTAACATATCTTTCAATATTAACAATTCAACTATATTTCCTCTATCTAACAAACCCAACATAAATTCTATTATAAAGAGATTCAAAGTATAAAGGAAAAAGTACATACTTTTATTTCGATTTGATTTCAACTCAATTTCAATTTTATTCTCCTTTTCATTTCTTTATACTTCAACACATTTAACAATTCATATAATGCCACATCCAAGACCAACCTAGGTGTTAATGCATATGCATGTATTACCAATTTCATTTCAAAACTTTTCCTTTTTACTTCTATTTAAACTTTTCAAAGCTTTTTCTTTTTAATTTCACTTAGGCCGAGAATCTCGAACCTAAGCTCTGATAACAAAATAATTGTAACACCCTAATACCCTATATAAGTACTATACATATACATAGTATACATACAGTAAGTATATAAAATATAAGGATGTCACTTTTCGTTATCTTTTAAAAACCTGTAACATATTTCAAACCATAATACGTTAATTTAAATAACATTTACAAAATCATTATCTTTATCAAAACTTCAATTATACATACAAATACTCTCTCATCAGAAATACATCATAATTAAAATTAAACATGTATGCATTTCCCTCTAGTTGGTCTCGACAAACTCTTACTCTTCTCGTGGCATAACGACAGACTTCATATCCTCCACCAAACTACCTGCGCGATTACATATCTGTGCTAAGCCCGAGAGCTTAGTAGTACAAAAATAACATATAAACATACATTATAAAAATACTAATATATAATGATATATCAATTCCATGTGCCATTAGTTTCTTATCATGTTTTCCTTTTAAATTGCACCTTTCATATATCTTAACTAATTTCATGTATTATATACATATCATTTTCACCAACCACAATTCATCACTAATAATCACCATCAACATATTAATACCCACATTATATATCATGTCATTATCACCAATCATCAATCCAACATTAATACTCAAAATCAATATTTCAATATACATATTACATAACATTTCATGTCATTATTTTATTCACAATTCATCAATCATGAATCATATTTCCAACCAAATCCACCATAGATTTCATTACTCGTTTATTACAACATTTATATATATCATATTGACAACAACAACAGACTCGGGCCCAAACGACACTAATATGCCATTCAATTTTCAGAGTAATGCTTTGGTTTATTCATCACATTTATCATTATCATAGACCCAACTAGGCTTCAAGGATTAGGTTCAACCAAGCTTCAAGGGGAGCAAAGCATGCTAAGCATCAACCCAACTTGGCTTCAAGAACCAATCCAACCTAGCTTCAAGGGTTGTAACATCTCAATTAGGCTTCAAGGACTTAGCCAACCTAACTTCAAGAGATTGTTACTCATTTTAGGCATGCCACCAACAACAAACTCTGAAAATGGAATAACACATTAGTTACACAATTCATTTATTACTTTCATTCTCAATTCTCATCATCAATTAGGCAAACATGCCTTATGTCTTTCAATTGAATCATCATAGCCAATCACAATGGCTTCACATCACATTTGAGTTATCTTAGCCAATCACAATGGCTTCACATCACATCTGAATCATCATTATACATATACAACATCAATTACATTAGCTAAACAAACCGATCATTAGCTTTACATCTCTTTATGTCTCAATTCACAATATACACTTCATTATTCAAGCATACATAATCAATTTCATTGCACATGTATCTTAAATTCATCATCATATAAACAACATATCCCTTTATAACATTTCAATCATTATTATCAACCATGATGATCTCACATTTCATCATTTCTCAAAACACATTGACAACATTCATTATTAAGACATTTATTATAATAAATTGCATTGCACATACCTTTTTGGATGATCCTCATCTCTTCCACACTATACAAGTCATAATATTAGTCACATTGTTCATATAACATACTACCATTCACAAGATTCACAATGCAGAACATAACATTGTTTATACATAATCATATGCATCATTGATACAATATTTCAAAGTACATATCACATTACCATTCACAATGCATATAGCTTAACTTTGTTCATATGCTTCATCAATCTCATCAAATGTGTGCTATAATCTCAACATCATATGAATGTATGTTCCACATCTATTTATTTAGATCATTCTTTGTTTTCAAAGTGTTTAGAGTGTTTATGTTTAGATTTAGGAACAACAAAACCTTTGAAGAATCAAAACAAAGTGAGAAAAGTCAAGAACCATCACAGTAGCAAACACCTTCATGGGACACGGCCAAGCTTGTGGCCGTGTCTCTCAAAACCAATTGGCAGTAGCAAACACATGCATAAGACACGGCCGTGTCCCTCCAAAATCAATCCAACACGGCTCAATTTTCCTTGACTTGGCCGTGTCTCTCATGAATTGGCCGTGTCTCTCCTTGCTTTTGGCCGTGTCACTCAAGAACAAAACCCTATTTGTGGCCAAAACACTTCTAATTGCATTTAAACACATGATACACAACATAAACACATTCAAATGGATGTAATCAAAGTCATTAACACTTATTTTGCATGTTTAACACAATAATCACAATTAACCATACATTTAATCATTCATCATATCAAAACCCTAAAACCA
Organism: Garcia nutans; assembly: GCA_947685225.1. Taxonomy (NCBI): domain Eukaryota; kingdom Viridiplantae; phylum Streptophyta; class Magnoliopsida; order Malpighiales; family Euphorbiaceae; genus Garcia; species Garcia nutans. Next base: position 36,473,297 of record CANTUV010000059.1, read on the forward strand.
AATTTGTAACACCCCTACATCCAATACATGCATACCATAATCACCACAATGTAACATACATGCATTGAACTTAGGGATGCTACGGATTTTATTAACATTCAAAAACATTTTATATAATATCATCATCTTTCTCAATATACATTATAGATAATAAGTAATCAAGTTGTAATACAAAACCAAATAGATATATATATATATACATTTAGTTAATACGCAGTGGAATTTTATAAAATATTTACATATAAAAACCCTTCCAAATCCATGTTTATAGTTATACATATATTTACATTAAAATCAATACTTTACAAAATATAAAAGAAATATACATGATTGGCAAGTCTTCTTTGATCTTTAAGTTCCAAAGCAACACTTCAATGTCTACTCTCACTCGGTCTCGAAGAGCTCTCAGGTTCAACTCTATTACCTGCGCGATTAAACACTATCGCGCTAAGCCAACGGCTTAGTAAGACAAAATGTGCTAGTGTTATGCTTTAGTGCAATGCAATGCAAATTCTCAATCCATATTATACATGTAACATCATATATGCTAGGCTAACAACATACCTTTACATTTCATATGCCTCATTAGTTATTCAATTAACCATTCATGAACAACATTAAACAAATCATGACTCACATTAAACAAAGACAAGCATTGGGCCCAAGACACACTAATATGCCATTCAATTTTCAGAGTTAGTGTTTTGGTTTTGTTATCACATTTATCAATATCATATACCCAACTAGGCTTCAAGGATTAGGTTCAACCAAGCTTCAAGGGGAGCAAAGCATGCTAAGCATCAACCCAACTTGGCTTCAAGAACCAACCCAACCTAGCTTCAAGGGTGGTAACATCTCAATTAGGCTTCAAGGATTCAATCCAACCTAACTTCAAGAGATTGTTACACTTATTAGGCATGCCACCAACAACAAACTCTGAAAATGGAATAACACATTAGCCACACAATTCATTTATTATTCAATTATCATTTCCATTTCCAATTCTCATCAACATTTAGGCAAACATGCCTTCTTTCTTTCAATTGCATCATCATAGCCAATCACAATGGCTTTGCATCATATCATTTCTTATTTGAATCATCATAACATCTTTGATATAACATTTCAATATACATTACTCATGAAACACATTACCATTCACAATGCATAACATAACATTGTTCAATCTCAACAATGCAATTAGGGCAAATGACAATTTATGTCATTTATAACTTTATGATCTTCCACATCCATTTGATTAGGGCTTTCCATGCTTTAAGTATATTTAAGGTGTTTATGTTTAGGTTTAGGGACCAACCCACCTTTGAAGAACCAAAACAATACAATTAGAACAAAGAAATAAAACCCTAACCAACACATTTGAGGGACACGGGCAGCACCCTTGAGGGACATGGCCAAGCTTGTGGCCGTGTCTCTCAACCTAAATTGACAGAAGGCAACACGGGCAAGGGACACGGCCAAGCTTGTGGCCGTGTCTGTCAACCAACAAATCACAGTAGCAGACACGGGCATAGGACACGGCCAAGCTAGTGGCCGTGTCTCCCAACACCAAAATCCAGTAGTGAACACGGGCACTAGACACGGCCGTGTCTCTCTCAAAGCAATCCAACACGCCCAAATTCACTTGGCTTGGCCGTGTCTCTCCTTTGTTTTGGCCGTGTCACTCAAATACACAACCCTAAAAATGGCCAACACCCTTCTAAAAGCATTTACACCCTTTTTACACAACAATCATCTCATTCAAATGGATACAATTCATGTTATAAACATATCTTACATATTCACCCTAGTAATCACAATAACCATACATTAAATTCATACCAAACCAAAACCCTAAAAAAATACAACATCACTCCTATTTTCTCAAAATCAATCTCCACCTACTTACCATCTTCAATCCAAAACCATTAATAATTAACTCTTTGGCTTATAATCAAATTCAACACATTACAACCACATCAAATCATCATATCAACAAATCACAATTTCTTTTAGACCCAACCTCAAAATTAACAAAGGAAAAACAAGAGATTTCTTACCTTAAATTATAACACTTCTTGAATCAACACTTGATCACTTCAATCTTCCTACAATTGGAGCTTACTCTTCAAAGTCTTCTCTTTGTCTCTTTGCTTTCCCTTTGTCTACGAGAAATCAACCAAAATGGAAAAGAAGAAGAAAATACATGGAGGAAATAAAGTCAACTCCACTTTAAATCTCCACCAAGAGATTTTATTCAAGCAATTACCAAAATGCCCTCAATCAAATAACTAACCTTTTGTCTCATCTAAGCCCTTATATGTAATTGCACATTCCACATAAAATATCTTCTTGCATTGACTCTATATTTGACCAATTTATATGTTATATATATATCATCATATACACAACATATACGTTTGTCTCTAAACCCTATTTCTTTCCCCAAAACACACATATACACAAGCATTCACTTTCCAATATATATATCAACAACAACAATAACAACAACATCAACAACATAATCAAAACTTCTAGGGCATATATGAGGATATTACAATTCTCCCCCTCTAAAAAGAAATTTCGTCCTCGAAATTACCTGAAATCAACTCTGAAACAACTGAGGATATTGCTCTCGCATGGTTTGCTTACTTTCCCAAGTTGCTTCTTATTTCCCATGGTTCTTCCATAGAACCTTCACAAGAGGCACTCTCTTGTTTCTCAACTCTTTCACTTCACGTGCCAAGATAGCAACCGGTTCCTCTTCAAATGTCAAGTCGGGACTCACTTCGATTGATTCAATTGGCAACACATGAGATGGATCCGATCTGTACCTCCTCAACATAGAAACATGAAATACATTATGAATACGATCCAACTCAGGTGGCAAAGCAAACCGATAAGCAACTGGCCTAACTCTTTCCAACACTTCATACGGTCCAATGAATCGAGGACTCAATTTCCCTTTCCGACCGAACCTCAATATCTTCTTCCAAGGAGATACTTTCAAAAATACCTTATCTCCAACATCAAACTCAATGTCTCTCCTTTTCAGATCTGCATAAGACTTCTGTCGGTCTGAAGCTGCTTTTAACCTGCCTCGAATCAACTTCACTTTCTCTTCAGTTTCTTGAATTAAATCAGGCCCAATTAACTTATTATCTCTAAGCTCATTCCAACAAAGAGGTGTCCTACACCGTCTACCATACAATGCCTCAAATGGTGCCATACCAATGCTGGATTGGTGACTGTTATTGTAAGCAAACTCCACAAGAGGTAGAAATCTGTCCCAACTTCCAGAGAAATTGATGACACAGCTTCTCAACATGTCCTCAATAATCTGTATCACCCTCTCAGATTGCCCATCCGTCTGTGGATGAAAAGCAGTGCTGAAGTGCAGTCGAGAACCCAAAGCACTATGCAAACTCTTCCAAAACCTTGAAGTAAACCTGGGATCTCGATCAGACACTAAAGAAGTTGGAACACCATGTAATCTCACAATCTCATGGATATACAACTCAGCCAATCTCTCCAAAGAGTAATCCATCCGAACCGGAAGGAAATGAGCTGTCTTGGTCAATCTATCCACAATCACCCAAATAGCATCATGCTTTCTTTGTGTCAATGGCAAACCAGACACAAAGTCCATTGTCACTCTATCCCACTTCCATTCAGGCACTGACAACGGCTGAAGCAACCCAGTTGGAACTTGATGCTCTGCTTTTACCTTCTGACATGTGAGACATTTCGATACAAACTCAGCAATGTCTCTCTTCAACCCAATCCACCAGTAATGCTGTCTCAAGTCATGATACATCTTGGTATTACCCGGATGCATAGCAAATATTGATTGATGAGCTTCTTCTAAAATGATCTTCTTCAAATCAGCATCATCGGGTACACACAATCTGTTCTTAAACCAGAGACTCCCATCACCTCTCACTACAAAATCTCTACTCTTTCCATTCTTGCAATCTGAAATAATCTTCTGAATCTTCATATCAGTCAACTGAGCCTCTTTGATTTGATCCAACAAAACTGGTTTCAAATGCAATTGTGCCAACAATGCACCATCATCACAAGATACAAAGTTAGCACGCAATGCTCTTAACTCAACAAGCAACGAGAGCGAGTACACAGTTAAACCAGCTAAAGACTTCTGACTTAAGGCATCAGCCACAACATTTGCTTTACCTGGATGATAATCAATCAAGCAGTCGTAGTCTTTAATCAATTCCAACCACCTCCTCTGACGAAGATTGAGTTCTTTCTGAACCCCCAAATACTTCAAACTCTTATGATCAGTGTAGATAAAACATTTCTCCCCAAACAGATAGTGGCAACAAATCTTCAATGCAAACACAATGGCTGCCAACTCCAAATCATGAGTAGGATAATTAAGCTCGTGCGGTTTCAACTGTCGAGATGCATAAGCTATAACTTTACCTTCTTGCATCAACACACACCCCAAACCACTATGTGAAGCATCACTGAAAATCACATATGGTTTGCCTTCCACAGGTAAAGTAAGAACAGGCGCTTGAGTCAACATATCTCTCAACTGCTCAAAGCTAGCCTGACACTGATCCGTCCATACAAATCTCACTCCCTTACGAAGCAATCTAGTGAGTGGAGTAGCTATCAAAGAAAACCCTTTCACAAACCGTCTGTAATAGCCTGCCAAACCCAGAAAACTTCTAACCTCTGTCACAGACTTGGGTGGACTCCAATTCAAAATAGCTTCAACTTTACTCGGATCAACTCTAATGCCTTCTGCTGAAACAATATTTCCGAGAAAAGCGACTTGATCCAACCAGAACTCACACTTCGACAGTTTAGCAAACAACTGCTTCTCTCTCAAAATCTGCAACACAATCCGCAGATGCATATCATGTTCCTCTTCATTCCGCGAATACACCAGTATATCATCAATGAAGACCACTACAAACTGATCCAAATAGGGCCTAAACACCCTATTCATCAAATCCATAAAAGCTGCAGGTGCATTCGTCAGACCAAAAGGCATAACTAAAAACTCATAATGCCCATACCTGGTTCGAAAAGCGGTCTTCGGAACATCTTCAGCTCTGACTCTCAGCTGATGGTACCCAGATCTCAGATCAATTTTAGAAAACACAGCTGCACCCTTCAACTGATCAAATAGATCATCGATTCTAGGCAAAGGATATTTATTTTTAATAGTCACCTTGTTCAATTGCCTATAATCGATGCACAATCTCATAGTACCATCTTTCTTCTTCACAAATAGCACAGGAGCTCCCCAAGGAGAAACACTGGGGCGAATGAATCCTTTATCCAACAACTCCTGTAATTGCACTTTCAACTCCCTCAATTCTGCTGGTGCCATTCTATAAGGAGTAATCGAGATAGGAGTGGTACCAGGCAACAATTCGATACCAAACTCCACCTCTCTCTCAGGAGGCAATCCTGGCAACTCCTCTGGAAAAACATTTGGGAACTCAGCAACTGTAGCAATACTATCAATAGGAGAACCTCTTACTCTAGTATCTACCACATGAGCAAGATAGGCTTCACACCCCTTTCTAATCAACCTCCTAGCTGCAACAGCTGAAACAAATAAGGAGGCTAGCTGTCCTTGTTCATTAGATACTATCACCTCTCTACCATCACCAGTTCTTAAAGAAACAATTTTCTTTTTACAATCCACCACAGCTCCATGTCGAGATAGCCAGTCCATGCCCAAAATCACATCATATTCCTTAAATGGCATCTCAATCAAATCCCCAAGGAACTCCTCACCCTGCACCACTACTGCACTATCTCGGTGCACCCTGCGCACAATCACACTATGCCCTAAAGGATTTGTCACCAACACATCAAATCCTAGGGACTCAGCATGCATATCAGACACAGGTAAAATAGATGCACTAATATATGAATGTGTGGAACCCGGATCAATCAAAGCAAGTACTGAAGTATCAAATAAAGAAAAAGTACCAGCTATGACTGCCGATGCATCCGGCTGCCTCTGCATAACATACATCCTCTGGGAAGATCCAACCTCCTCTGGTCTACCCTCCCTGGATGTAGCACCTCCTCTAGAACTGAACCCTGGTCTACCTCCTCGGCTGGCACCTCTGCCTCCTCTGCCTCCCCTCACACTAGCTCGAGAAGCAGCAGAATCAACTGGCATCTGCTCCTACCTCTCAGGACAATCTCTCACAAAGTGATCAGGTGATCCACATCTGAAACAAACTCCGGCTACACCATCCTTCCAACAAGGACCACCATGAGGCCTACCACAATGGATGCAGATGGGTAAGGTGGATCTCTGAATCATAGGGGTCGGAGCGCTTGCCGCTGAAGCTGCAGGTCTAAATCTCTGCCTCTGTAACTGCACTGACCTACCAGCTGTTCTATGACTCCTACTGACCCGAGGAATAAAACTACCTTTACCTCTCTTAGCTGAAGAAGACCCTGCCTCAAACTGGGGCCTCCTAACCCTAATCTCCTCCTCTGAAGCAGCTGCAATACCCTGAGCTCGCTCCACACTTCGAGCTGCTGCCACTAGCTGGGAGAAATCTTGATATCTAGATCCAGCCACTAAGCACATGATAGAGGGCCTCAATCCCTCCTCAAACCTCCTGCATCTATCTATCTCATCAACTATAATACCCCCAGCATACTGACTCAATCGAATAAACTCAACCTCATATTCAGTTACGGTCCGATGATCTTGCTTCAAATCTAGAAACTCTCTTTTCTTCCCATCTTTATACTCCCTTGGACAATTCAAACTCTCTCAGAAAATATGTATAGGATAAGGTAGGTGGATCATCCATAGAATGTGGCACTGTCTTCCACCAATCGTAGGCGTCCTTTTGAAGCAAAGATCTTGCATAGTCAAACTTTTCTTCTGAAGTGGCTTGCAACTGAACAAAGATCCTCTGTACTTTATCAAGCCACTGCTCTGCTACAACTGGATCAGTAGTACCTACAAAATCTTCGGCTCCATACTTCCTCAATTTGTCATAGTGCCTCACTGATACCAAAGGCTGAGGGGGTGGTGGCTGTGGTTGTACTGGTGTTTGTCTCATAGCTTCCATCATATGCATAAACCAGGCTGGCGGAACCTCATCACCTACCGGTCTCCCCGACCCAGAAGCAGGTGCCTCACCAGCACTAACAATTCTAGCTCCATCATCAGGAGCAATACTCTCAGCACTAGCCTCAACCGACTGACTTGAGTGAGGATCCATCACAACCTATGTCTGCAAACACAGCAGATTACATCTTATTAAAGATCAGAGACTGCCAATCCCAAATGTATATGTTATTCAAAACCACTTTTAAAGTCAAAATAGTCTTTTTATTACATTTTACCTAGGTCGAGAATCTCAAACCTAGGCTCTGATACCAAAACAATTGTAACACCCCTACATCCAATACATGCATACCATAATCACCACAATGTAGCATACATGCATTGAACATAGGGATGCTACGGATTTTATTAACATTCAAAAACATTTTATATAATATCATCATCTTTCTCAATATACATTATAGATAATAAGTAATCAAGTTGTAATACAAAACCAAATAGATATATATATATACATTTAGTTAATACGCAGCGGAATTTTATAAAATATTTACATATAAAAACCCTTCCAAATCCATGTTTATAGTTATACATATATTTACATTAAAATCAATACTTTACAAAATATAAAAGAAATATACATGATTGGCAAGTCTTCTTTGATCTTTAAGTTCCAAAGCAACACTTCAATGTCTACTCTCACTCGGTCTCGAAGAGCTCTCAGGTTCAACTCTATTACCTGCGCGATTAAACACTATCGTGCTAAGCCAACGGCTTAGTAAGACAAAATGTGCTAGTGTTATGCTTTAGTGCAATGCAATGCAAATTCTCAATCCATATTATACATGTAACATCATATATGCAAGGCTAACAACATACCTTTACATTTCATATGCCTCATTAGTTATTCAATTAACCATTCATGAACAACATTAAACAAATCATGACTCACATTAAACAAAGACAAGCATTGGGCCCAAGACACACTAATATGCCATTCAATTTTCAGAGTTAGTGTTTTGGTTTTGTTATCACATTTATCAATATCATATACGCAACTAGGCTTCAAGAATTAGGTTCAACCAAGCTTCAAGCGGAGCAAAGCATGCTAAGCATCAACCCAACTTGGCTTCAAGAACCAACCCAACCTAGCTTCAAGGGTGGTAACATCTCAATTAGGCTTCAAGGATTCAATCCAACCTAACTTCAAGAGATTGTTACACTTATTAGGCATGCCACCAACAACAAACTCTGAAAATGGAATAACACATTAGCCACACAATTCATTTATTATTCAATTATCATTTCCATTTCCAATTCTCATCAACATTTAGGCAAACATGCCTTCTTTCTTTCAATTGCATCATCATAGCCAATCACAATGGCTTTGCATCATATCATTTCTTATTTGAATCATCATAACATCTTTGATATAACATTTCAATATACATTACTCATGAAACACATTACCATTCACAATGCATAACATAACATTGTTCAATCTCAACAATGCAATTAGGGCAAATGACAATTTATGTCATTTATAACTTTATGATCTTCCACATCCATTTGATTAGGGCTTTCCATGCTTTAAGTATATTTAAGGTGTTTATGTTTAGGTTTAGGGACCAACCCACCTTTGAAGAACCAAAACAATACAATTAGAACAAAGAAATAAAACCCTAACCAACACATTTGAGGGACACGGGCAGCACCCTTGAGGGACATGGCCAAGCTTGTGGCCGTGTCTCTCAACCTAAATTGACAGTAGGCAACACGGGCAAGGGACACGGCCAAGCTTGTGGCCGTGTCTGTCAACCAACAAATCACAGTAGCAGACACGGGCATAGGACACGGCCAAGCTAGTGGCCGTGTCTCCCAACACCAAAATCCAGTAGTGAACACGGGCACTAGACACGGCCGTGTCTCTCTCAAAGCAATCCAACACGCCCAAATTCACTTGGCTTGGCCGTGTCTCTCCTTTGTTTTGGCCGTGTCACTCAAATACACAACCCTAAAAATGGCCAACACCCTTCTAAAAGCATTTACACCCTTTTTACACAACAATCATCTCATTCAAATGGATACAATTCATGTTATAAACACATATCTTACATATTCACCCTAGTAATCACAATAACCATACATTAAATTCATACCAAACCAAAACCCTAAAAAAATACAACATCACTCCTATTTTCTCAAAATCAATCTCCACCTACTTACCATCTTCAATCCAAAACCATTAATAATTAACTCTTTGGCTTATAATCAAATTCAACACATTACAACCACATCAAATCATCATATCAACAAATCACAATTTCTTTTAGACCCAACTTCAAAATTAACAAAGGAAAAACAAGAGATTTCTTACCTTAAATTATAACACTTCTTGAATCAACACTTGATCACTTCAATCTTCCTACAATTGGAGCTTACTCTTCAAAGTCTTCTCTTTGTCTCTTTGCTTTCCCTTTGTCTACGAGAAATCAACCAAAATGGAAAAGAAGAAGAAAATACATGGAGGAAATAAAGTCAACTCCACTTTAAATCTCCACCAAGAGATTTTATTCAAGCAATTACCAAAATGCCCTCAATCAAATAACTAACCTTTTGTCTCATCTAAGCCCTTATATGTAATTGCACATTCCACATAAAATATCTTCTTGCATTGACTCTATATTTGACCAATTTATATGTTATATATATCATCATATACACAACATATACGTTTGTCTCTAAACCCTATTTCTTTCCCCAAAACACACATATACACAAGCATTCACTTTCCAATATATATATCAACAACAACAATAACAACAACATCAACAACATAATCAAAACTTCTAGGGCATATGTGAGGATATTACAAAATTCACTCTTGATCTTCCACTATCAACCTCCACATAACTTACCATATTCAAGACCAAACCAATCACCAATTCAATCTTTTAACTTACAATCAATTCTAACACTTATAAACACAACTCAACACACCAAATCATCACATCAACAAATCACAATTCACCTTAGACACAACTTCAAGATTAACAAAAGAAAACAAGAGAGTACTAACCTTAGATGAAGAAATTTCACAAATCTCCAACTTCATCCTTTGATTCATCCTTCAATTTGATGTTAGAAATCAAAACACCTCATTTGCTCTTCCTTTCCCTTTGGTAGCCGGCCACACCAACAAAGAAGAGAGAAAAAAGAATACAAATTCAACTTCTCTTCTTCTTTACCTAATTTAACAAGACAATTACCTAATTGCCCTCATCCATTCAACTTAACTTTTGTCACTTATATGCCCTTTATAGTAATTTCACTTAACACAAGTTAAAATATCCTCTTACCTTGACTCCCCATTTGACCAACTTATATGCTATATATATTACAATATACACAACATATACATTTTCTTAACACACTCATTTCCTTTACAAATACATATATACATTTAATTCAAATCAAAACAACAATTGTATCCAACTTCTAGGGCACACATTGGGATATTACAAGGCATCTCAATCAAATCACCAAGAAATTCCTCATCTTGCACCATAACTGACTATTACGATGCACCTTGCTAACTACCACACTATGCCCTAAAGGATTTATCACCAATACATCAAATCCTAGGGACTCTGAATGCAATTTAGTCACAAAGAAGATAGATGCACTTATATAAGAATGCGTAGATCCAGGATCTATTAGAGTAAGAACTGAAATGCCAAATAAAGAAAATGTACCCGCAATGATAGTTGAAGTATCCGGCTGCCTCTGCATCACATACACTCGCTGAGATGGCCCAGCCTCATCTGGCCTAGTGCCTCCAGATGTGGAGCCTCCTCTCTGACTAAACCTAGGTCAACCACCTCTACTAAAACCTCTGCCCCCTCGACTTCCTCTAACACTTGGTCGAGAAGCTAGAGTATCAGTCTGTCTATCTTCCTGTAGCTCAAGGCAATCTCTGAGGAAATGATCCGATGACCCACATCTATAACAAACTCCTAGTCCACCTGTCTTCCAATAAGCACCCCCATGTGCCCTACCACAATGAACACATGTATAAGTAACGGGCCTCTAAACCATTGGGGTCGGTGCACTAGCCACAGAAACTGTAGGTCTCAATCTCTGCCTCTGATGTTGTACTAACCTACCAGGGTGCCTCTGTCCCCTAATGAACCTCGAAAAATAGCCTCCTCTTCCTATCTTCACAAACGAAGACCCTGCCTCACTCAGGGGTCTCCTGGCTCTCGTCTCCCCCTCAATAGCAGCTGCTGCAATACCCTGTGCTCTTTCAACACTCTTGGCAGCTGCAAACAATTGAGAAAAATCTTGATACCGGAAGCCTGCGACAATACACATAATAGAGGGTCTCAACCCCTCCTCAAATCTCCTGCACCGGTCTATGTCATCTTAAATAATCCCACTGGCATAATGACTCAACCGAATATACTCAATCCCATACTCTGTCACTATCCAGTTATCCTATCTCAGATTCAGAAACTCCATCTTCTTCGCATCTTTATACTCCCTCGGAGTATACTTCTGCTCAAAATCCAACAGAAAATCACCATAAGTCAAGATTGGTGGATCATCCAATGCATGTGAAATCATCTTCCACTAATCATATGCATCTCTCTGCAGAAGGGATATAGCATAATCAAACTTTCCCTCATGAGTATCTTGCAGCTAAATGAATACCCTCTGAACTCTATCTAACCACTGCTTAGCTACTGCAGGATCTTTAGTACCAAAGAAATCCTCAGCTCCAAACTTCCTCAATTTACCATACTGCCTCACCGGTACTTGTGGCTGCGGTTGCGGTGGCAGCTGCTGCACTAGAGCCTGCCTCAACAACTCTACCATATGCCTTAACCAAACTGGTGGAACCTCATCAGCAGCTAGTCTCTTTGGCACATGAGCAGGTGCTTCACCAGCTATCTCAACCTCTACCCTCATTAGGAGCTACACTCTCAGCGCTACCGTCAATTGACTGACGTGTTTGAGACGCCATCACTACCTATATCTGCAAACACAGTAGAAGATTACCTCATCAAAGATCAGAAACTACCAGCGCCAATGCATGTATCTTATTTAAAAACCATATTTTAAAATCTAAATTTTCTTTTTCATACAATTCACCTAGGTTGAGAACCTCAAACCTAGGCTCTGATACCAAAATAATTGTAACACCCCTACACCCAATAAACATACACCACATATACACACTATATGTGATATATGTATAGAGGATATAAGAATGTCACAGTCCAATTTAAACAAACAATCTTTTGACCAAAACAACAAAACATTATAAATCAATCTGAGTAAATTTAAAACATTTAACTTATATTATAGAAAGTAATAGATGAAACATCCCTTGTTAAAATACATATACGTATATTTTCATTACCCCAAAAGTTTATCCAAAATATTTGTTTAATAAGCATCAAAAAATGCAGCGGAATATACATATGTATACATCAAAATCAATATTTACAAAAATATAGAGTCCAAAATATGTATACATCAACTCGTCCCTGATCTTGAAGTCCAAAATCAACTCTTCACAAGAAATCTCAAGCCTAGACTCGACTTGGTCTAGCTGAACTCTCCAGTTCAACCGGATATACCCTGCCACCTGAGCGATAAATCACAATTTCGCTAAGCCACAATCTTAGTGGTACAAACCTTGATAACAATATGATTCAAATGTAATGCCAATGTCAAACTTTCAAGAATTATAAGCAATATACAAGGATATCATATTTCATAACATTAAATTTCATTACATTGTTCAATTATTCCATTATTCATAATTCACATTAAAGCAAAGACAAGCATGGGCCCAAAAGAATCTAATATGCCATTCAAATTCCAGAGTTACTGTTTTGGTCCAATAATCACATTTATCTTGCTAAAGGCCAATCATTATCACAATGAGGATTAACTCATATGTAACATCCCAATTGGGCTTCAAGGACTAGGCCCAACACAGCTTCAAGGGGAGCACAACATCACCCGACTAGGCTTCAAGGACCAAGCCCAACACAGCTTCAAGGGATTGTTACCTTTAGGCATGCCACAAACAACAAAACTCTGAAATTGAATAACATACTAGGCACACAATTCTTTCATAATTTCATTATCAAATCCTTTCTCATTTTCTCATGATTATCATAAGCACAATGCCTCAAATATCCCATTTATATCAATATAGCCATCACCAATGGCTTTACATATCATCATCAGGGTATACATAACAAATTATATTATTCATATATTTCGAATCCTCAAAATATATTTCAAATAGTTCACATAATGCAAATCATAACACCATTCTCATACACCAACAATATAATAGGTAACTTAACACATTCTCCAACCAAATGTGTTAAGTCCCAAAGTCATGTAAATGTATGCAATCATTTAAGATTTGTACATGCCTCTAAAAGCAACAACACCTGTAACACTCCCATACCCCGTATACGCACACTACATACTACTACACCTGTAATATACATATACCGAATACAAGAGTGCCACAGTTTATACTAGACAACCCATTTTTTCTCTTCTGCAATAATATAAGAAAACTTAAAATATTTCATAATATATTATAAACTATACTAGATAAAACATTTATTCATTATGCAGCGAAAAATGTAGCAGTATTTACATATATAAATACATCAAAATCAATGTTTACAAAACATAAAGTTTATACATGTTTGGCAGTTCGTGTAATATCCCCATATATGCCCTAGAAGTTTTGAATGTTGTTGTTGTTGTTGATGATGTTGTTGTTGTTTTAAATGGGATTGAATGTATATGTTGATTTGAAAGAAAAAAAGGAATTGGAAAGTGAATGCTTATGTATATGTGTTTTGGGAAAGAAAAGAGGGTTTAGAGAGAAATGTATATGTTGTTTATATGATAATATATATAACATATAAGTTGGTCAAGGGAGAGTCAATGCAAGAAGATATTTTCATTTGTGATAGGTGAAATTACTTATATGGGCATATAAGAGACAAGAGGTTAGCTAAATGGATAAGGGTATATAGGTAATTGTTTGGTTAAAAACTCTTGGTGGAGATTTAAAGAAGAATTGACTTTGTTTTCTTCATGATTTCTTCTTCTTCTCCATTGTTGGCCGGCTCCTCCAGAGACAAAGGATAGCAAGAGACAAAGAGAAGATCTTGAAGAGTTAAGCTCAAATTGAAGGAAGATTAAGTGATCAAGTGATGATTCAAGAAGTTTATAACTAAGGTAAGTTCTTTTCTTTAATTTCTTTTATTCTTTTGAAGTGGTATTTGAAGTTAATTAGGGTTTGTTGATTTGATGATGAGATGTGTTTGTAATGTGTTTTCAAGTTTTAATTTTGGTTTTAAGTTAAGAGTTTAAATAGGTGTTGTTGTTGGAAGTGGTGGATGTTAATTTTGGAAGATGGAGAAGGATGTTGGTTTTAAGGTTTTGAGATGGTATGTGTTTAAATGTTTTGTGGATGTGTTTTAATAAGGTGAATATTGTGATAAACATGTAGAATTTGTGTTTAGAACATTGATTCCATTCATTTGAACCATGCTATTTTGTGTATGATGAATTTGAGTGTAATTAGAGGAGACTTGTGTATGTTAGGGTTTCAATCCATGAATGACACGGCCAAAAGCAAGGAGAGACAAGGCCAATTCCTGAGAGACACGGCCAAGTCAAGGGAATTTTGGCCGTGTTGGCTGGATTTTGAGGAGACACGGCCGTGTTCTAAGCCAGTGTTGGTCACTGCCAATTTGTTTTGAGAGACACGGCCACAAGCTTGGCCGTGTCCTGTGCCCGTGTTTGCTACTGAAATGTTGGATTGAGAGACACGGCCACAAGCTTGGCCGTGTCCCTTGGGTGTGTTGGTTACTATGTTTGGTTTTTGTTCTTTTTAAATGATTGGAATTAAACTTACATTTGATAATGCATATGATATTATATGAACAAGGTTATGTACTATGCATTGTAAGTCTTGTGAATGGTGATGTGTTATATGAATAATGTATTTGAAATGTGATACTAATGATGCTATATGTATAATGTGAGTGATATGATGGGGTAATTGATTATGTATACTCGAATAATGAAAGGTTATAACATAAATTGAGATATGAGGCCATTGTGATTGGCAATGATAATTCAAATGACATGTGAAGCCATTGTTATTGGCTATGATGATTCAAATGACATGTGAAGCCATTGTTATTCGTTATGATAATTCAATTGAGAATGAAATTGATATATGAATTGTATAGCTAATGTGTCATTCCATTTTCAGAGTTTGTTATTGGTGGCATGCCTAATATGAGTAACAATCTCTTGAAGTTAGGTTGGACTTGATCCTTGAAGCCAAGTTGGGTTGAAGTTTAACATGTTTTACTCCCCTTGAAGCTTGGTTGGGTCAAATCCTTGAAGCCTAATTGAGATGTTACAACCCTTGAAGCTAGGTTGGATTGGTTCTTGAAGCCAAGTTGGGTTTATACTTAGCATGCTTTGTTCCCCTTGAAGCTTGGTTGAACCTAAATCCTTGAAGCCTAGTTGGGATAATGATAAATGTGATGATTAAACCAAAGCATTAACTCTGATAATGGAATGGCATGTTAGTGTTTTGTTTGGGCCCGAGTCTGTCTTTGTTGTTAATGTGATATCCAAATGTTGAACTAAATGAGTAACGAGATCTATGGTTGCTTTTGTTGGAAGTGTGTTTCATGATTGATAAATTTGTGAATAAAATAATGTTATGAAGTATGATTTGGTAATGTGTGTAATGATATATTGAAAATGAATATGGCTTGAGGAGTTTTGTTGAGATATGAGTTTATGAGAATATAGTATGATGTGTAAAATGTTTATGAATGTGGAATTTGTGAGAATTGTTCTCATGAAGGTTTGGATAGATCATTGAATAGTGATTTGTTAAAATGATGTATATGTATATGTATATGAGATAGAAATGGTAAGTATAGTTTTGTGAATGTTCTATGTAAATATGTGTATGATTTATGAGATCAGTGGGAATATATGAAGAATGCTTTGAGAAAGGAAAACAGGGTAAGAAAACAATAAAACATGATGCTAAAAGTATAAGGTATGATCTTTATGTAAAGTATATATTTTATATTTATTTGTATTACTAAGCTCTCGGGCTTAGCGCGGTGGTGTAATCGCGCAGGTGGTTATGCGGTTGATCTGGAAGTCCAGCTGTTATGCCACGAGAAGGGTAAGAGTGTCTCGAGACCAACTAGAAGGTGATGCATACATGTGTGACTTTAATTATGTTGTATTTTTTATAAGAATAATGATTTTTGTAAATGCTCTTTAAATTAATGCAATATTGCTTAAACTTGGATAAAGGTTTTTAATTGGAAACGAAAAGTGACATTCTTATACTTTATATACGTATTGTATGTATACTTGGTATATGTATAGTACTTATATAGAGTATGGGGGTGTTATAATTATTTTGGTATCAGAGCTTAGGTTCGAGATTCCCGGCCTAAGTGAAATTAAAAAAAAAATTTTTGAAGAGTTTAAATAGAATTAAAAAGGAAGAGTTTTGAAATGCAATTGGTGATACATGCATATGCATTCACATCTAGGTTGGTCTCGAACGTGGCATTATGTGATTTGTGATGTATCTGAATTACATGAGATAGATGATAGTGCGTAAATGAGGTTTTATATGAAAGCAAATTTTGAAATGTTGATAATTGAAAGGTGATTGCAATATAAAGGAATGATATGGAATTTATAAGTAAAAAGTTTGATTATTGACATGTGTTTGACATATAAAGAAATGGCTAGAAGAATAAAGTTGAAAATGAGTTAAAAACAAAATTAAGATTAAAGTATGTAATCTTTCCTCTACTATTTGAACCTCTTTCTAATAAACTTTATGTTTGGATTTCTAGAAAGAGGAAATATTGTTGGATGGGTAATATGGAAAGATATATTATTTAAATGAAAATAGTATGGTGAATTATTGAATGAGTTGATTAGTATAGATTAAGTGTTATAATTTAAGGTGTGGATATGAAAAGTTAAGGTTTTGTTTAAAAGGAAAAAGAGATGATGTTGGTTAAGTATAAAGAGATATTGGTGTTGTTGTATTGTTATTTTAATGCAAACATGGTGATTTCAATGTTAGCAATGTGATATGTTTGAATATTGTAAAAGCTCATGTAAATGATGGTAATATGTGATATTTAGAGTTTTGGAATGAGCTTAGTAATGGTGAAACATATATGTTTTGATGTTGCTTTGTGGTATATACATATAAGATGTTTTAAAGTTGATATTAAGAGAATGAGATGAATAAATTGAAGTTTAAGGAAACTAGTAAGTTGAAAATCTATAGTTTTAATGGAATGTGGATAAAGATCATTTAGATATTGATAGTTTAATGTATTTAATACATGAGATATACGAAATGAATAGTAGTGCATATGAAAGTATTAAGAATTGGGGGATGAGATTGATAGTAGGAAAATTTGGTTTGAAATAAAAGAAAAGAAAAGGAATTGAGCAAATGAAAATGAGTTACTTTAAGTAATTTGATTGGAAAGGATGAAAATGAATATGAAAGATATGTTAAAGGTATTTAAAGATAACTGTGAGAGAGATATCACATTAGAAATGTGATTAAGATCTTTGTGAAATAATATTATAAGTAGAGTGTATCTATTTATTGAAGTTAATGAATAACTTAAGTTATGTTAAAAGAATGAGAATGATAATAGTCAAAGGAAAGTGATAAATATTAAATTTGTATAAACTATATGCAAAAGAGAAATTTAATAAATTGCATAATTATGTGTATATATAAAAAGGATATGTGAAAGGAATTTTCGACATGAATGTAATGAATATATGTAAGAAAGGTGGGAAGAGAGTCACATTATGAATATGTGTATAAAATATGTTTATTATTTTATACCATTGTATGTTTAATGGTATTAGAAATGAGATTGCATATAGTAGTGGATCTAATAGAGATTAAATTTTCGTAGAATAGATTATGTGATGAAATAGAAAATGAGAATGGATTTGGGTGATATTGAACAGTGGAATTGTTATGGCAATAACTAAATGAGGTGATCATAAGATGTTTTGGAACTCAAAGTATTTGTGTGTAGAAATATTTTATGTATAAGTGTATAATAAGAAATTGTAAGGAAAGAGTAATGTATTGAAATTTTTTTAGAAAAGATGGATTGGAAATGGAGTAATGAATAAAACTTGTGTAAGATTTGTATATGATTGAAAGTTGGCGTATAAAATGTTAAAGATAATATTATTGAACATGAGTTAGGTTAATGATGATCAAATAATCAAAAGCAAACTGTTTTGAGATGAAATTTAAAATGTGTTAACTCTTGGTGTAATAAAAGTTTGGAGAATATATATATATATATATATAATTTTTGTGATACAATCTAGCCTTATAATCGTAAAGGCTGGAAATCAAATAATAGAAGAACAATATTGATTTACAAACCCCAGGCGTGATTGTTAATATATTATGGTAATATGATTTGGTTAGTGTGACTAGTTGATTAGTTTTATTATCTTCAGATTTAGAACTGAGATGATATAACTGTAGTACAGTTTTGGTGAGATTGATAACTATATTTCCAGAAACATGGTTAAAAGATATGATTGGTGAAGTTATATCTTATAATTTCTATGTTTAAAAAAAAATTTAATTATAATTATGAGAGGTAACGCAAGGGAAGGGAATTGTGATAAGGTTTTCAGCTATGAATTATGTGATAGAAAAATAATTATATAAATATAGTAATAATATGTGAAGTGAAGAAATAATAAAAGGAAATGATATGATTGAAACATGTCTAGATGATATGATTGAATAATGAGATGTTCAATATAATTGATGTTATATGTGTATACTATCTTGATGTGATGAGAAACCATGATTGTTGGCAATGATGTTGGAAATGAATTATAATTGAGGTAGAATGTTTAATTCATTATGAGAAATGAATTGTGAAAAGATAAATGAACGGACTTGTCTGCCTCCTGCAGAACCATGCGGACCCATTGTGTTAGGCAACCGAACTTGGACTACCGATCTGGTTGGGGAAAAGTTCGTTTATGAAGCCATAGTGGTTGGCTATACTGATAAACTTTGAATGAGTATGAGAAATGATAATATAATTATTGAAATAATGAAATGTATATTTATAAGCATGATTCTTATTGATTGAATTTATGAATATAAAAAGATTAGAATATGAATATAAATTTGACCTAATGAAATTAGGTTATATATATGTATATATTGTGTGAAATCCAATGATAAATTTCGATAAGTTAACTATTAGTTTGAATCGAATAAGGTTTAAATGTTAGTATATTATGATAGATAGATTGATTGATCTGGATTTCGCTAAAGTTGCGAGTCAATATTGAGATTTGATACGTACAGTTGTACTGGGAGTGTAAAATTTAAATAGTAATATGTATGATGTAATATTCTGGCTTATGAATAAACATAAATAAATTGAATTATATCATTTGTACATGATGAGAAAAAGGGAAATGTTGTTTATCTGTTAAGTAAGTTTAAAGGTATTGTACTAATAATTATATTAAGTGAGAAGCAAGCTAAAGAAAGTAAGGATATTGTTATCCATTGAGGTTTGGTAAATGTTTATTTTGAAAGTGATTGTAAGAATGGAATAAACAATGCTAAGATATTAATTAATGATTTTTGAGGTTAAAGTTAAGGAAATATCTCTAAAGAGATAAAGTGATAATCTGACTCTAGTACAAAGATAAAGGTCATTAGAGATGTTATGAGTTATCTTGATTGCTTTGTTGAGAAAGTAATAAGATGCAAAGATATATATATATACCTATACAATGATGAATTATGAATTTCAGAGAAGATGAGTATCTCTAAGGGGGAGAGTAGAAGTTATGAGATTTTATGAAATTATAGTGTAAGAATACGATTGTTTTCATATGAAAATTAAAATGGTGATTTGTTTTAAATGGGTTGTTGTGGTGCTGGATAATTTCGAGGATGAAATTATTTAAGGGGAAGAGAATTGTAATATCCCCATATATGCCCTAGAAGTTTTGAATGTTGTTGTTGTTGATGTTGATGTTGTTGTTGTTTTAAATGGGATTGAATGTATATGTTGATTTGAAAGAAAAAAAGGAATTGGAAAGTGAATGCTTATGTATATGTGTTTTGGGAAAGAAAAGAGGGTTTAGAGAGAAATGTATATGTTGTTTATATGATAATATATATAACATATAAGTTGGTCAAGGGAGAGTCAATGCAAGAAGATATTTTCATTTGTGATAGGTGAAATTACTTATATGGGCATATAAGAGACAAGAGGTTAGTTAAATGGATAAGGGTATATAGGTAATTGTTTGGTTAAAAACTCTTGGTGGAGATTTAACGAAGAATTGACTTTGTTTTCTTCATGATTTCTTCTTCTTCTCCATTGTTGGCCGGCTCCTCCAGAGACAAAGGAAAGCAAGAGACAAAGAGAAGATCTTGAAGAGTTAAGCTCAAATTGAAGGAAGATTAAGTGATCAAGTGATGATTCAAGAAGTTTATAACTAAGGTAAGTTCTTTTCTTTGATTTCTTTTATTCTTTTGAAGTGGTATTTGAAGTTAATTAGGATTTGTTGATTTGATGATGAGATGTGTTTGTAATGTGTTTTCAAGTTTTAATTTTGGTTTTAAGTTAAGAGTTTAAATAGGTGTTGTTGTTGGAAGTGGTGGATGTTGATTTTGGAAGATGGAGAAGGATGTTGGTTTTAAGGTTTTGAGATGGTATGTGTTTAAATGTTTTGTGGATGTGTTTTAATAAGGTGAATATTGTGATAAACATGTAGAATTTGTGTTTAGAACATTGATTCCATTCATTTGAACCATGCTATTTTGTGTATGATGAATTTGAGTGCAATTAGAGGATACTTGTGTATGTTAGGGTTTCAATCCATGAATGACACGGCCAAAAGAAAGGAGAGACACGGCCAATTCCTGAGAGACACGGCCAAGTCAAGGGAATTTTGGCCGTGTTGGGTGGATTTTGAGGAGACACGGCCGTGTTCTAAGCCAGTGTTGGTCACTGCCAATTTGTTTTGAGAGACACGGCCACAAGCTTGGCCGTGTCCCTTGGGTGTGTTGGTTACTGCGTTTGGTTTTTGTTCTTTTTAAATGATTGGAATTAAACTTGCATTTGATAATGCATATGATATTATATGAACAAGGTTATGTACTATGCATTGTAAGTCTTGTGAATGGTGATGTGTTATATGAATAATGTATTTGAAATGTGATACTAATGATGCTATATGTATAATGTGAGTGATATGATGGGGTAATTGATTATGTATACTCGAATAATGAAAGGTTATAACATAAATTGAGATATGAGGCCATTGTGATTGGCAATGATAATTCAAATGACATGTGAAGCCATTGTTATTGGCTATGATGATTCAAATGACATGTGAAGCCATTGTTATTGGTTATGATAATTCAATTGAGAATGAAATTGATAAATAAATTGTATAGCTAATGTGTCATTCCATTTTCAGAGTTTGTTATTGGTGGCATGCCTAATATGAGTAACAATCTCTTGAAGTTAGGTTGGACTTGATCCTTGAAGCCAAGTTGGGTTGAATTTTAACATGTTTTACTCCCCTTGAAGCTTGGTTGGGTCAAATCCTTGAAGCCTAATTGAGATGTTACAACCCTTGAAGCTAGGTTGGATTGGTTCTTGAAGCCAAGTTGGGTTGATACTTAGCATGCTTTGTTCCCCTTGAAGCTTGGTTGAACCTAAATCCTTGAAGCCTAGTTGGGATAATGATAAATGTGATGATTAAACCAAAGCATTAACTATGATAATGGAATGGCATGTTAGTGTTTTGTTTGGGCCTGAGTCTGTCTTTGTTGTTAATGTGATATCCAAATGTTGAACTAAATGAGTAATGAGATCTATGGTTGCTTTTGTTGGAAGTGTGTTTCATGATTGATAAATTTGTGAATAAAATAATGTTATGAAGTATGATTTGGTAATGTGTGTAATGATATATTGAAAATGAATATGGCTTGAGGAGTTTTGTTGAGATATGAGTTTATGAGAATATAGTATGATGTGTAAAATGTTTATGAATGTGGAATTTGTGAGAATTGTTCTCATGAAGGTTTGGATAGATCATTGAATAGTGATTTGTTAAAATGATGTATATGTATATGTATATGAGATAGAAATGGTAAGTATAGTTTTGTGAATGTTCTATGTAAATATGTGTATGATTTATGAGATCAGTGGGAATATATGAAGAATGCTTTGAGAAAGGAAAACAGGGTAAGAAAACAATAAAACATGATGCTAAAAGTATAAGGTATGATCTTTATGTAAAGTATATATTTTATATTTATTTGTATTACTAAGCTCTCGGGCTTAGCGCGGTGGTGTAATCGCGCAGGTGGTTATGCGGTTGATCTGGAAGTCCAGCTGTTATGCCACGAGAAGGGTAAGAGTGTCTCGAGACCAACTAGAAGGTGATGCATACATGTGTGACTTTAATTATGTTGTATTTTTTATAAGAATAATGATTTTTGTAAATGCTCTTTAAATTAATGCAATATTGCTTAAACTTGGATAAAGGTTTTTAATTGGAAACGAAAAGTGACATTCTTATACTTTATATACGTATTGTATGTATACTTGGTATATGTATAGTACTTATATAGAGTATGGGGGTGTTACAGTTCGTCTCTGATCTTTAAGTTCACAATCAACACTTCAAAGTCTAGACTCCACTCGGTCTAGCTAAACTCTCCGGTTCTACCCTATCACCTGCGCGACGAACCACAATTGCGCTAAGCCATAGGCTTAGTGGTACAAACCACAATAACGTATGCTTTAATGCAATGCCAATGTCCAACATTCAAAATTATCAATAATACATAAGAATATCGTATTTCAAAACTTTACATTAAATCTTATTATTCATTTGTTTCACCATGCATACTTCACATTTAAACAAAGACAAGCATGAGCCCAAAAGAAACTAATATGCCATTCAACATTCAAAGTTAATGTTTTGGTTCAATTATCACATTTATCATTATCCCAACTAGGCTTCAAGGACTAGGCCCAACCAAGCTTCAAGGGGAGCGAAGCATGCTAAGCATCAACCCAACTTGGCTTCATGGACCAAACCCAACCTAGCTTCAAGGGTTTGTAACGTCTCAACTAGGCTTCAAGGACTAGACCCAACCAAGCTTCAAGGGGAGTTAAGCATGCTAAACATTAACCCAACTTGGCTTCAAGAATCAAGCCCAACCCAGCTTCAAGAGATTGTTACTATTAGGCATGCCACCAAAAACAAAACTCTAAAAATTGAAAAACACATTAGGCACACAATTCTTTCATTATTTCATTTTCAATTACCTTCTCATTTCCTCATAATCATCTAGGCAAACATGCCCCAATTATTGTGTTTGCATCATTATAGCCAGCAACAATGGCTTCATATCTCATCATTAGGATATACACAACCAATGGCATTGTACATATAATTTGAATGATCATCATATCTTTCACATTATGAAATTCATAGCATTAATCAAATATATCAACAATGTAATAGATTACTTAACACATTTACAATCAAATGTGTTAAGTCCCAAAGTCATATAAATGTATGCAATAATGTAGGGTTTGTACTTACCTCAAGAGCAACTCACACTAATCTATCAACCTCCTCTTCCAAGAATCCTCAACACTTGGATTAGGGCAACTCAATCTCTTCAAAACCTAATCCAAAAGGAATAATACACACTCACTTTAAGATACTCATGAGATAATAAGGCTAAGAACCAACTAGGGCCAACTCTACACATGACACGCTCAACAACACGGGCGTGTTCCTGACCGTGCCCTAAACTCACAACACAGAATCTTTGACACGCTCAGTGACATGGGCGTGTAGCCGGCCGTGTCAATCCTCCCTCAACACAGTAGCTATGACACGCTCAGTGACATGGGCGTGTCACTGGCCGTGTCAATCCTCCCTCAACATAGTAGCTATGACACGCTTAGTCACTGGTCATGTCACCCATCAAGAAAATTGAATCATTGACACGCCCAAAGACTAGGCTGTGTTCATGGGCGTGTCAGGCCAAAAATCCTGATTCCGGCAACAACAACATCACATCTAACAAACCTCTTACTTCCACCATTTCCACTTCAAACAAACTTAACTAAACACACCCATAAACCATAATAACTTGCAAAAACACCAAAATAATTCAAAACATACTTCAAACACCAATTCACAACCATCACATACACACAACCCAAACACAACCCTTGTTCTTCCAACGCCAACTTAACCTTATCTATTCAATCAAACTCCAAAATCAACACCAAGAAGATCACACACCCTCAAATATACCATAATCAAATATACACATACTATCAATAATCAATCACCAAACTCAAAACACAAACTTAAAAGAAAATAAGGAATCAAGTGGAAAACTTACCAAAAATGATGAAAACCCTTAGAATTCCAACTTGATCACTTGAAACATCCTTCAATCTTGAGTTAGGAAATCACAAAGCTCTCTCTTCCTTGGTTGATAATGGTGGCCGGCTCTTGAAGAAAGGAAGAAGAAGGTGAAAAATGAAAGTCAACCACTCACTTATCTCATAACCACTCAAACTCTCTTTAATTCTCAACCAAGCAATAATATTAATATAATATTCATAAAAATCTTCCTCCACTTACTAATTTCCATTTCAATTAATTTTAAAAAAAATAAATCTTCTTTTGACCTTCCATTTCTTTGACTTGTATATGTTGTATATATCTCTATATATACAACATATACATATCTTTCTTCTCATCTTTAATCTTCCCACTTAAACATATACATTTAATCCAAATACAACAATTAATATTCCAAAACTTTTATGGTATACTTTGGGATATTACAATTCTCCCCCTCTAAAAAGAAATTTCATCCTCGAAATTACTTGATCTCAAGTCTGAAACAGTTGAGGATACTGATCTCGCATCACTTGCTCACTCTCCCAAGTTGCTTCTTCCTTTGCATGGTTCTTCCAAAGAACCTTTACAAGTGGCACTTTCTTATTTCTCAACTCTTTTTCTTCATGTGCCAAATAGCCACTGGTTCTTCTTCAAAAGTCAGATCCGGACTCACCTCAATAGATTCAACTGACAAAACATTAGATGGGTCTGATCTGTATCTCTGCAGCATAGAGACATGGAAAACATTGTGAATTCTATCCAACTCAGGCGGCAAAGCAAGTCGATAAGCAACTAGTCCAACTCTTTCTAATACTTCATAAGGTCCAATAAAATGAGGACTTAGCTTCCCTTTGTGGCCAAATCTCAAGATCTTCTTCCAAGGAGACACTTTCAGAAATACTTTATCTCCAACATTGAACTCTATTTCTCTTCTCTTCAAATCCGAATAAGATTTCTGCCGATCTGAAGCTGCTTTCAACCGATCTTGAATTATTTTCACTTTCTCTTCTGTTTCTTTAATCAAATCGGGACCAACCAATTTTCCTTCTCCAACTTCATTCCAACATAGCCTCTTTAATCTGATCCAACAACGCCGGTCTCAACTGCAACTGAGCCAACAACACACCATCATCACATGATTCAAAACAAGCATGCAACGCTCTCAACTCAACAAGCAATGAGAGCGAATAAATAGTCAAACCTGCTAAAGACTTCCGACTCAAGGCATCTGCAACAACATTTGCCTTACTATGATGATAATCAATCAAACAGTCATAGTCTTTGATCAACTCCAACCACCGTCTCTATCAAAGATTCAGCTCTCTCTGAACACCCAAGTATTTCAAACTCTTATGATCCATATAGATAAAACACTTCTCTCCATACAAGTAATGTCGCCAAATCTTCAAAGCAAACACTATTGCTGCCAATTCCAAATCATGCGTCGGGTAATTCAACTCATGCAGCTTCAACTGCCGAGAAGCATAAGCTATAACTCTACCCTCCTGCATCAAAACACAACCTAAACCATTATGTGAAGCATCACTATAAATCACATATGGTTTATCTTCCAAAGGGAAAGTAAGAACAGGAGCTTGAGTCAACATCTCCTTCAACTGCTCAAAGCTAGCTTGACACTTATCTGTCCACACAAATCTAACTCCCTTTCAAAGTAATCTGGTGAGTGGAGTATCTATCAAAGAAAAACCCTTCACAAACCGTCGATAATAGCCTGCCAATCCCAGAAAACTTCTAACTTCAGTCACAGGCTTCAGTGGACTCCAACTCAAAATGGCCTCAACTTTACTTGGATCAACTCTTATACCATCTGCTGATACTATATGACCAAGAAAAGTCACTTGATCAAGCCAAAACTCACACTTCGATAGCTTAGCATACAATTGCTTCTCTCTCAAGGTCTGCAACACAATCCGCAAATGCTTGTCATGCTCCTCCTTATTATGCAAATATACCAAAATATCGTCAATAAAAACCACCACAAACTGGTCTAAATATCGTCTAAATACCCTGTTCATCAAATCCATAAAAGCTGCAGGTGCATTTGTCAACCCAAAAGGCATTACCAAGAACTCATAATGCCCATACCTTGTGCGAAAAGCCATTTTAAGAACATCTTCAGCTCTAACTCTCAACTGATGGTACCCTAATCTCAAATCAATATTAGAAAACACTGCTGCTCCCTTCAATTGATCGAAGAGATCATCAATCCAAGGCAAAGGATACTTATTCTTGATGGTCACCTTATTCAACTGTCTATAATTGATGCACAACCTCAAAGTACCATCCTTCTTCTTTACAAACAAAATAGGAGCTCCCAATGGAGAAACATTAGGGAGAACAAACCCTTTATCCAACAACTCCTGCAACTGCACCTTCAACTCTCTCAACTCAGCAGGTGCCATTCGATATGGAGTAATAGAGATGGGAGTGGTACCAAGCAACAAATCGATACCAAACTCAACCTCTCTCTCAGGGGGTATCCCTGGCAACTCCTTTGGAAACACATCTGGTAATTCAGCAACTGTGGGTATACTATCAAGTTGAGAACCCACTACTCTAGTATCCACAACATGATCAAGATAAGCATCACACCCTTTTCTAATCAACTTCCTAGCTGCAACAGCTGAAACAAACAAGGATGCAAGTTGTCTCTGCTTACCAGATACCATCACACTTCTACCATCACCGGTTCTTAGGGTAACATACTTCTTTTGACAGTCTACCATAGCTCCATGCTTAGACAACCATCCATGCCTTGAATTAGATCATATTCCTTAAAAGGAATTTCAATCAAATCATCCAAAAACTCCTCACCTTGCACTACAACTGAACTATCACGATGCACCTTACTCACCACAACACTATGTCCTAAAGGATTTGTCACCAAGACATCAAATCCTAAGGACTCTGAATGCAATTCAGACACAGGCTGTAACATCCCGAATTCCAGATTGGTAAGAAACAGACATTGAGGATATGATTTAGGCTTATAACAAAGGAGTTTAGAACATGACCTATAACTTGAACTCGAATTGCATCCAAGTTAATGACAGAATTAGAGAGTCTCAAAGAAGACTTAATTGTTTATTTGTGTCTTAGCTAGATGTATAACTTGAAATTACTCATTTTGGAGTTGTACAGAATAAGATATGATGGATTTAGTAGACAATGTGCAAGCTGCCTCACGACAGCATAGTAGGCTTGACTTCAAAGGACCGTCAAAAATCAGATATAGCTCGGATCAACCTGAAATTTTGACACAATATATCTCCGGATATCTAGTTTCAGTGGGAATAAGAATTACTTAATTTGGAGTTGTGAGTAAAAAGATATTAATAAAGAAAGACAGCAAGGTCAGGAAGGGATATCAAAAGGACCTAAGTGGAAATTTCTCAAAAGTTAGGGGGCAACTATGTAAACTTAAAAATTAAGTGTCGGAAGTTGTTAATAGTGGCCATATCCGACTTTGGAAGAATATTCTCGAGATTAATCGGGTCATAACCGTGGGTTTCAATTTTTCCCGAAAACGCACGGTTTAAAAGTTACAATCGATTAATCATTGGAGGGTATTTTGATATTTTCACACCCTAGACTATAAAATTTCAGCACAAGAAAGTTGAGGGGGTAAAAATATGAATTAAAGGAAGCCTAAGGGCTTGCCAAATAAATAAGATAAAAGAAGGAGGCAAGTGGGCCAATCATAAGTAGCCATTTAGCATTTATTAAAAGAAGAAAAGAAAAAGAGACGGACAAATGGCCCTAAGGCATTCATCCACCCCAAAAGTAGATCATAATTAGCCATATAGCATTTATTAAAAGAAGAAGGCAAGTGGACCAATTAAAAGTGGCCATGTTTTGTTATAAGGTGTACCAATTAGAAGAAGGCAAATGGACCAATTAAAAGTGGCTATGTTTTGTTATAAGGTGTACCAATTAGAAGAAGGCAAATGGACCAATTAAAAGTGGCCATGTTTTGTTATAAGGTGTACCAATTAGAAGAAGGCAAATGGACCAATTAAAAGTGGCCATTTTTGCTATAAGGTGTACCAATTGGAAGTCAACATCTATTCACCACTTATGGCTGCCATTTGTATCAAAATAAGCTAAGGAAAGAAAGTATAAAAGCCCTCTCTTGCATGATGAATTCGTCCAAACCATAAGAGAAGGAAGAAGGAGGTGATTTTTCCTAAGTTTAAGGCTTTTCATTTAAAGAGTTTGGTGACAAACAAGATTATAAGGAAATCAAGGAGACAAGTAAGGAAAGGAAGTGATATAGAATAAGGACTAAGGAAAAGCAAGGTTTGGTACTTTAACGTAAATTTTTACAAACTTTTGTTCATATGGTATATATATGCGTGTATATGGTATATATGTGAATACATATGATTCATATGTGAGTATATGTGGTATTTGTGTGAGGATATACTGTATATACATGGAGAATATGTGGTATATATATATGAAGTGAACGTGTATATATGAAATATTATATATGCTCTACTCGGTAAATGAGTAAAACCGGTCTAGAATGGGGATTATATCGTGTGAGACCAAGACCATGGCAATTAGTCGTGTGAGGTCAAGACCACGTAGTTATATCGTGTGAGACCAAGACCATGGCAATTAGTCGTGTGAGGTCAAGACCACGCAGTCATATCGTGTGAGACCAAGACCATGGCAATTAGTCATGTGAGGTCAAGACCACGCATAACTCTATACGAGGCCTCATTCCGAGATCGGTGTATTCATAATTACCTTGTGGAACGAAATGATAAAATGATAATAACTGAATATATGACATGTTCATTGCTTTTAAAAGTGCATTATGTTTTTAATATTTATTTTTCGTAATTAGTTAAAGTACCCACTAAGCAATGCTTAGCGAGTTTAGTTTCTTCTAAACTCGTAGGTTATTAACAAGGAGCCAGTAGCGAGCAGAAGAGTCCTGCGATCTGCCGGTCATTAACAAACTTAAGTGGTGCTCTTCATTTTGTATTTTGGTATTAGAAACTAGCATGTACTTATTTGAACAATACAAAGAGATAACTTGATGTACATGTAAATCTAGTAATGTATAATAACTGTATGGTTTTGAATTGAGTTGGGTTGTGAATATAGAAGTGTGAATTCTTCTTGCAGGATTTGTAGTTGAGGTTATAAGGGTGGATTATTGGGAGTGTGCTTGTATTGAATTGTGAAATAAAATATTTTTCAAAAATAAGAAAAATCAGTTTTGTCGACACTTGGGACCACCAATTATAGGGGAAACTCTGGCAAATTTTTTTAAAAATCTGTACTTAAAATTGGCTAAGTAAAATATTAAGACACAATCACCATGAGATAACAGTCCATCTTGGTCTATAAACGTAGGCTAAGATGGGGTATTACATTTAGTGGTATCAGAGCATTGGTTTAGTCGATTCTGGGAGATAGGTAGTAAGTAAGTAATTATGTGTGCCATGTAAGATAAAATAAGGAGAAAGTTATATGATGAATAGGTAGATGTACATGCCAGATAGGAATTGATAATCGAGTTATATGTTGATGATGTGTAATTACACGTAAGAATCATGTATGAATAAGTAAGTTTCGGGGCGAAACTTAAATTAAGGGGGGATAGAATTGTAACATCCCAAATTCCAGATTGGTAAGAAACAGACATTGAGGATATGATTTAGGCTTATAACAAAGGAGTTTAGAACATGACCTATAACTTGAACTTGAATTGCATCCAAGTTAATGACAGAATTAGAGAGTCTCAAAGAAGACTTAATTGTTTATTTGTGTCTTAGCTAGATGTATAACTTGCAATTACTCATTTTGGAGATGTACAGAATAAGATATGATGGATTTAGTAGACAATGTGCAAGCTGCCTCACGACAGCATAGTAGGCTTGAATTCAAAGGACCGTCAAAAATCAGATATAGCTCGGATCAACCTGAAATTTTGACACAATATATCCCCGGATATCTAGTTTCAGTGGGAATAAGAATTACTTAATTTGGAGTTGTGAGTAAAATGATATTAATAAAGAAAGACAGCAAGGTCAGGAAGGGATATCAAAAGGACCTAAGTGGAAATTTCTCAAAAGTTAGGGGCAACTATGTAAACTTAAAAATTAAGTGTCGGAAGTTGTTAATAGTGCCCATATCCGACTTTGGAAGAATATTCTCGAGATTAATCGGGTCATAACCGTGGGTTTCAATTTTTCCCGAAAATGCACGGTTTAAAAGTTACAATCGATTAATCATTAGAGGGTATTTTGATATTTTCACACCCTAGACTATAAAATTTCAGCACAAGAAAGTTGAGGGGGTCAAAATATGAATAAAAGGAAGCTTAAGGGCTTACCAAATAAATAAGATAAAAGAAGGAGGCAAGTGGGCCAATCATAAGTAGCCATTTAGCATTTATTAAAAGAAGAAAAGAAAAAGAGACGGACAAATGGCCCTAAGGCATTCATCCACCCCAAAAGTAGATCATAATTAGCCATATAGCATTTATTAAAAGAAGAAGGCAAGTGGACCAATTAAAAGTGGCCATGTTTTGTTATAAGGTGTACCAATTAGAAGAAGCCAAATGGACCAATTAAAAGTGGCCATGTTTTGTTATAAGGTGTACCAATTAGAAGAAGGCAAATGGACCAATTAAAAGTGGCCATGTTTTGTTATTAGGTGTACCAATTAGAAGAAGGCAAATGGACCAATTAAAAGTGGCCATTTTTGCTATAAGGTGTACCAATTGGAAGTCAACATCTATTCACCACTTATGGCTGCCATTTATATCAAAATAAGCTAAGGAAATAAAGTATAAAAGCCCTCTCTTGCATGATGAATTCGTCCAAACCATAAGAGAAGGAAGAAGGAGGTGATTTTTCCTAAGTTTAAGGCTTTTGATTTAAAGAGTTTGGTGACAAACAAGATTATAAGGAAATCAAGGAGACAAGTAAGGAAAGGAAGTGATATAGAATAAGGACTAAGGAAAAGCAAGGTTTGGTACTTTAACGTAAATTTTTACAAACTTTTGTTCATATGGTATATATATGCGTGTATATGGTATATATGTGAATACATATGATTCATATGTGAGTATATGTGGTATTTGTGTGAGGATATACTGTATATACATGGAGAATATGTGGTATATATATATGAAGTGAATGTGTATATATGAAATGTTATATATGCTCTACTCGGTAAATGAGTAAAACCGGTCTAGAATGGGGCTTATATCGTGTGAGACCAAGACCATGGCAATTAGTCGTGTGAGGTCAAGACCACGCAGTTATATCGTGTGAGACCAAGACCATGGCAATTAGTCGTGTGAGGTCAAGACCACGCAGTCATATCGTGTGAGACCAAGACCATGGCAATTAGTCCTGTGAGGTCAAGACCACGCATAACTCTATACGAGGCCTCATTCCGAGATCGGTGTATTCATAATTACCTTGTGGAGCGAAATGATAAAATGATAATAACTGAATATATGACATGTTCATTACTTTTAAAAGTGCATTATGTTTTTAATATTTATTTTTCGTAATTAGTTAAAGTACCCACTAAGCAATGCTTAGCGAGTTTAGTTTCTTCTAAACTCGTAGGTTATTAACAAGGAGCCAGTAGCGAGCAGAAGAGTCCTGCGATCTGCCGGTCATTAACAAACTTAAGTGGTGCTCTTCATTTTGTATTTTGGTATTAGAAACTGGCATGTACTTATTTGAACAATACAAAGAGATAACTTGATGTACATGTAAATCTAGTAATGTATAATAACTGTATGGTTTTGAATTGAGTTGGGTTGTGAATATAGAAGTGTGAATTCTTCTTGCAGGATTTGTAGTTGAGGTTATAAGGGTGGATTATTGGGAGTGTGCTTGTATTGAATTGTGAAATAAAATATTTTTCAAAAATAAGAAAAATTAGTTTTGTCGACACTTGGGACCACCAATTATAGGGGAAACTCTGGCAAATTTTTTTAAAAATCTGTACTTAAAATTGGCTAAGTAAAATATTAAGACACAATCACCATGAGATAACAGTCCATCTTGGTCTATAAACGTAGGCTAAGATGGGCTGTTACATTTAGTGGTATCAGAGCATTGGTTTAGTCGATTCTGGGAGATAGGTAGTAAGTAAGTAATTATGTGTGCCATGTAAGATAAAATAAGGAGAAAGTTATATGATGAATAGGTAGATGTACATGCCAGATAGGAATTGATAATCGAGTTATATGTTGATGATGTGTAATTACACGTAAGAATCATGTATGAATAAGTAAGTTTCGGGGCGAAACTTAAATTAAGGGGGGATAGAATTGTAACATCCCAAATTCCAGATTGGTAAGAAACAGACATTGAGGATATGATTTAGGCTTATAACAAAGGAGTTTAGAACATGACCTATAACTTGAACTTGAATTGCATCCAAGTTAATGACAGAATTAGAGAGTCTCAAAGAAGACTTAATTGTTTATTTGTGTCTTAGCTAGATGTATAACTTGCAATTACTCATTTTGGAGATGTACAGAATAAGATATGATGGATTTAGTAGACAATGTGCAAGCTGCCTCACGACAGCATAGTAGGCTTGACTTCAAAGGACCGTCAAAAATCAGATATAGCTCGGATCAACCTGAAATTTTGACACAATATATCCCCAGATATCTAGTTTCAGTGGGAATAAGAATTACTTAATTTGGAGTTGTGAGTAAAAAGATATTAATAAAGAAAGACAGCAAGGTCAGGAAGGGATATCAAAAGGACCTAAGTGGAAATTTCTCAAAAGTTAGGGGCAACTATGTAAACTTAAAAATTAAGTGTCGGAAGTTGTTAATAGTGCCCATATCCGAATTTGGAAGAATATTCTTGAGATTAATCGGGTCATAACCGTGGGTTTCAATTTTTCCCGAAAATGCATGGTTTAAAAGTTACAATCGATTAATCATTAGAGGGTATTTTGATATTTTCACACCCTAGACTATAAAATTTCAGCACAAGAAAGTTGAGGGGGTCAAAATATGAATAAATGGAAGCTTAAGGGCTTGCCAAATAAATAAGATAAAAGAAGGAGGCAAGTGGGCCAATCATAAGTAGCCATTTAGCATTTATTAAAAGAAGAAAAGAAAAAGAGACGGACAAATGGCCCTAAGGCATTCATCCACCCCAAAAGTAGATCATAATTAGCCATATAGCATTTATTAAAAGAAGAAGGCAAGTGGACCAATTAAAAGTGGCCATGTTTTGTTATAAGGTGTACCAATTAGAAGAAGGCAAATGGACCAATTAAAAGTGGCCATGTTTTGTTATAAGGTGTACCAATTAGAAGAAGGCAAATGGACCAATTAAAAGTGGCCATGTTTTGTTATAAGGTGTACCAATTAGAAGAAGGCAAATGGACCAATTAAAAGTGGCCATTTTTGCTATAAGGTGTACCAATTGGAAGTCAACATCTATTCACCACTTATGGCTGCCATTTATATCAAAATAAGCTAAGGAAAGAAAGTATAAAAGCCCTCTCTTGCATGATGAATTCGTCCAAACCATAAGAGAAGGAAGAAGGAGGTGATTTTTCCTAAGTTTAAGGCTTTTGATTTAAAGAGTTTGGTGACAAACAAGATTATAAGGAAATCAAGGAGACAAGTAAGGAAAGGAAGTGATATAGAATAAGGACTAAGGAAAAGCAAGGTTTGGTACTTTAACGTAAATTTTTACAAACTTTTGTTCATATGGTATATATATGCGTGTATATGGTATATATGTGAATACATATGATTCATATGTGAGTATATGTGGTATTTGTGTGAGGATATACTGTATATACATGGAGAATATGTGGTATATATATATGAAGTGAATGTGTATATATGAAATGTTATATATGCTCTACTCGGTAAATGAGTAAAACCGGTCTAGAATGGGGATTATATCGTGTGAGACCAAGACCATGGCAATTAGTCGTGTGAGGTCAAGACCACGCAGTTATATCGTGTGAGACCAAGACCATGGCAATTAGTCGTGTGAGGTCAAGACCACGCAGTCATATCGTGTGAGACCAAGACCATGGCAATTAGTCCTGTGAGGTCAAGACCACGCATAACTCTATACGAGGCCTCATTCCGAGATCGGTGTATTCATAATTACCTTGTGGAGCGAAATGATAAAATGATAATAACTGAATATATGACATGTTCATTGCTTTTAAAAGTGCATTATGTTTTTAATATTTATTTTTCGTAATTAGTTAAAGTACCCACTAAGCAATGCTTAGCGAGTTTAGTTTCTTCTAAACTCGTAGGTTATTAAGAAGGAGCCAGTAGCGAGCAGAAGAGTCCTGCGATCTGCCGGTCATTAACAAACTTAAGTGGTGCTCTTCATTTTGTATTTTGGTATTAGAAACTGGCATGTACTTATTTGAACAATACAAAGAGATAACTTGATGTACATGTAAATCTAGTAATGTATAATAACTGTATGGTTTTGAATTGAGTTGGGTTGTGAATATAGAAGTGTGAATTCTTCTTGCAGGATTTGTAGTTGAGGTTATAAGGGTGGATTATTGGGAGTGTGCTTGTATTGAATTGTGAAATAAAATATTTTTCAAAAATAAGAAAAATCAGTTTTGTCGACACTTGGGACCACCAATTATAGGGGAAACTCTGGCAAATTTTTTTAAAAATCTGTACTTAAAATTGGCTAAGTAAAATATTAAGACACAATCACCATGAGATAACAGTCCATCTTGGTCTATAAACGTAGGCTAAGATGGGGTGTTACACAGGCAAGATAGATGCACTTATGTATGAATGAGTAGATCCTGGATCAATCAAAGCAAGAACTGAAATGCCAAATAAATAAAATATACCCACAATAATTGCTGAAGCATCCGGCTGCCTCTGCATCACATACACTCGCTGAGAAGACCCAGCTTGATCTGGCCTACTGCCTCCGGATGTAGAGCCTGCTCTCTGACTGATCCTAGGTCAACCACCTCTACTGAAACCTCTGCCCCCTCGACCACCTCTGCTAACACTAGGTCGAGAAGCTGTAGTATCAGTCTGTCTATCCTCCTGTAGCTCAGGGCAATCTTTGATGAAGTGAGCTGGTAACCCACATCTAAAACATACTCCTGATCCACCCGTCTTCCAACAAGCCCTCCCATGTATCCTACCACAATGGACACATGTAAGTGGAGTAGATCTCTGAACCACTGGAGTCGAAGCACTCGCTACAGAGACTGTAGGTCTTGATCTCTGCCTCTGATACTGAACTGACCTACCTGACTGCCTCAAGCTCCTACTAACTCTCGGAACAAAACTTCCTCGGCCTTTCTTCATAGATGAAGACCCTACCTCAAACTGAGGTCTCCTAACTCTAGCCTCCTCCTCAGTAACAGCTGCTGCAATACCTTGTGCTCTCTCAACACTTCTAGCTGCAGCAACCAACTGAGAAAAGTCTTAGTACCGAGAACCAGCAACAATACACATAATAGAGGGCCTCAACCCCTCCTCAAATCTCCTACACCGGTCAATCTCATCTAAAATAATCCCACTGGCATAGTGACTCAACCGGATATACTCAATCTCATACTTTATCACTGTCCGGTTCTCCTGTCTCAGATTTAGGAATTCCATCTTCTTGGCATCCTTATTGTAATATCCCTAATTATGCTCTAGTAGTCTTGGTGTTAGTGTTGTTGCACTTGAATTATGTATATATGATAAGTTGATAAGAAATTGGAAGAGAATGTTTTTGTATGTGTTTTGGAGAAGAAATTTAGGGTTTAGAGACAAATGTATATGTTGTGTATATGATGATATATATAACATATAAATGGGTCAAAGGAAGAGTCAATGCAATAAGATATTTTTGTGGAATGTGCAATTACATATAAGGGCTTATATGAGACAAAAAGTTAGTTATATGATTGAGGGCATTTTGGTAATTGTTTGGATAAGATCACTTGGTGGAGATTAAAAGCAAATTTGACTTTGTGTCTTCATCATTTTCCTTCTTTCTTTCAAGAGGTGCCGGCTCTCCAAAAACCAAGAGAGAAAGATAGGTGATCTTGAGGTTTGAAGCAATTTGAAGAAGGAAGCAAGGGTTTTGGTTAAAGATTTGTGGATTTCTTCATCTAAGGTAAGATCTTTTCTTTAAATTCTTCAATTCTTTTGAAGTGGTGTGAGAAAGGAATTAGGGTTTGTTGGTTTGATGATGAGATGAGTTGTGTTTAGTGAAATTCTTTTTCTGTTTTACAATTAGTAAAGGCTGTGACTTGTATGATTTTTAATTAATTATAGAAAAATGTTCTTGAAGTGAATTTTTGATATGTTGTGCCTCTATGAGTCTAGAATGACTAAAAAATATGTTGATTCGATTTTGGAATGGTTATGAGTTTAGAAAGATTATTTTTAGTAGAACTGTTCCAGCAGGTACCTTAACTGAGACAGCTATATTTCGGGATTTTTAATAAAATGTAGAAAAATCATATCCAATTGAATTTTGGATATGTTGTTTCTTAGTGAGTCTAGTATTTGAGAAAAATAATTTGGAACCACGTTGATTGAATTTGATTTATGGAATTCACAAAGTTCAGAACTGCTGCCAGGATGCAGGGCAATTGGGGCAGTCTGGTTAGGTGAACTATTTGACCAAGATTTTGTGTTCAGTTTGATCTGAAATTTTAAAGGAATGATTTTAAGATACAAAAATAAATTCTGTAAAAATTTTAGAATTTTTAATCAAGTAGATTATTTTATACAATTTTTCAAAATAAGGATAAAATGGAGTCTAAAACCAGAATGTATTATTCATATGAATCATATCAATTGTTCTTTGCCCTAATTGCATTGTTGAGATTGAACAATGTTATGTTATGCATTGTGAATGGTTATGTGTTTCATGAATAATATACATTGAAATTGAAATGATAATTCAAATAAGACATGATATGAGACAATGCCATTGTGATTGGCTATGATGATGATATTGAAAGAAAGAAGGCATGTTTGCCTAAATGTGATGAGAATTTGAGAATGGAAATGGTAACTATATAATAAATGAATTGTTTGT
The DNA here is from genome assembly GCA_947685225.1 of Garcia nutans. Taxonomy (NCBI): domain Eukaryota; kingdom Viridiplantae; phylum Streptophyta; class Magnoliopsida; order Malpighiales; family Euphorbiaceae; genus Garcia; species Garcia nutans. Next base: position 36,511,079 of record CANTUV010000059.1, read on the forward strand.
TTAATATGTTATTCAGTTTCAAAGTTCTGGATTTGGGTGGCATGCCTAAGAAATGATGAAAGGTAACAGTCTTGCCGGGTTGAGGATCTCCTCATATGTGTTGAGTTGATGGTCCAAGAGACTGGGTCTGTTACACTATGAGAATTGTGAATATAAGATATATGATTTGTAACAGTCTTGCCGGGTTGAGGATCTCCTCATATGTGTTGAGTGATGGTCCAAGAGACTGGGTCTGTTACACTATCCATGGATAGAGATACATGTATATACATTGCCTACGGGCGTGATTATTGTGACTATGAACCAAATCAGTAACTCTGAACTCTGAATATCATATTAAATACTTGTTGGGCCCATAGGTGTCAAGGTTATATGAATGTCCTAAATAATGTTATGAGTTAATGAAATGTGGTATACTCATATGACTATGATTTGTGAAATGCATAATTATGTGTTAACTTTATATTTATGATGTTGATCTTATCAATAACATATGTGGCATTGCATTACATTTAAGCATACCATTAACATGTTTTATCTTACTAAGTCGTTGGCTTAGCGCGATAGTGTTTAATTGCGCAGGTAATAGAGTGGATAGAGTTGAACCCGAGAGTTCATCAAGACCAAGTGAGAGTAGACCTTGTTGAATCCATTTTTGGAGCTTAAAGATCAGAGCAGACTTGCCAATCATGTATATTTCTTTATATTTTGTAAAGAAATGTTTAGTATGTAAATATGTAAATATTTTATAACTTCCGCTGTGTAATATTTAAATATAGGGGTTGTCACAAAACCTTTATTTTATGTTGCACTAGAAGTGTAAATTCTTTTTGCAGGTTGTAGTTGAGGTTACAAGGGGGATTTATTGGGAGTGTACTGAGAATGATTTTGTTTGCATTGGTTTGTGTAAAATGTTTTTAAAAATAAGAAAAAAACCGGTTTTGTCGACACTTGGGACTCAATTTTTAGGCGAAACTATGGCAAAATTTTTGAAAAAAAATCGGAACTAAAATTTGACTAAGTAAAATTGGTAGCAACATTAGGTTAGTGTGGCGCCTCTACTCTGCTTACACATGTAGGTCGGGAAGGGGTGTTACAATTGTTTTGGTATCAGAGCCTAGGTTTGAGATTCTCAACCTAGGTAAAATGTAATAAAAAGACTATTTTTATTTAAAAAGTGGTTTTGAATAACATATACGTTTGAGATTGGCAGTCTCTGATCTTTAATAAGATATAATCTGCTGTGTTTGCAGTGTTAGGTTGTGATGGATTCTCACTCACGACAGTCGGTTGAGGTTAGTGCCGAGAGTATTGCCCCTGATGATGGAGCTAGGGTTGTTAGTGTTGAGGAGGCACCTACTTCGGTGTCAGGGAGATCAGCTGGGGAGGAGGTTCCGCCAGCTTGGGTTAGGCATGTGATAGAGGCTTTGAGGCCAGCACCAGTGCAACCACAGCCACCACCACCACCCCCACAGCCTTTGGTAGCAGTGAGGCAATATGATAAACTAAGGAAGTTTGGAGCAGAGGATTTTATAGGTACTACTGATCCAGTTGTGGCTGAGCAATGGTTAGACAAAGTTCAGAGAATATTTGTGCAGTTGCAAGCCACTCCAGAGGAAAAGTTTGATTATGCAAGATCATTGTTGCAGAAGGATGCTTATAGTTGGTGGAAGACAGTGCCCCATTCTATGGAAGATCCCCCAACATTGTCCTATGCAGATTTTCTGAGGGAGTTCGAATTGAAGTATACTCCGAGGGAGTATAAAGATGGGAAGAAGAGAGAGTTTTTAGATTTGAAGCAAAACAACCGGACCGTGACGGAGTATGAGGTTGAATTTATCCGGTTGAGTGAGTATGCCGGTGGCATTATATCGGATGAGATAGATCGATGCCGGAGATTTGAGGAGGGGTTGAGGCCCTCTCTTATGTGCCATGTGGCTGGTTCTCGGTATCAGGATTTTTCTCAGCTTGTGGCAGCAGCTCGGAGTGTGGAGAAAGCTTAGAATATTGCAGCTGCTTCTGAGGAAGAGGTTAGGATTAGAAGGCCCCAATTTGAAGCAGAGTCTTCTTCTGCTAAAAGAGGTAAGGGAAGCTTTGCTCCTCGGGTCAGTAGAAGTCAAAGATCAGCTGGTAGGTCAGTGCAGTTCCAGAGGCAGAGATTTAGACCTGCAGCTTCAGTAGCGAGTGCTCCTACTCCTGGAGTTCAGAGATCCACCTTACCTGTGTGTAACCAGTGTGGTGGAAGACATGGGGGCGTTTGTTGGAGGCATAGTAGATCAGGGGTATGCTTCAGGTGTGGATCACCTGACCACTTTGTGAGAGACTGTCCTGAGAGGCAGGAGCAGATGCCAGTTGATTCTGCTGCTTCTCGAGCTAGTGTGAGGGGAGGCAGAGGAGGCAGAGGTGCCAGCCGAGGAGGTAGACCAGGGTTCAGTTTTAGAGGAGGTGCTACATCCAGGGAGAGTAGACCAGAGGAGGTTGGATCTTCCTAGAGGATGTATGTTATGCAAAGGCAGCCGGATGCATCGGCAGTTATAGCTGGTACTTTTTCTTTATTTGATACTGCAGTACTTGCTTTGATTGATCCCGGATCCACCCATTCTTATATTAGTGCATCTGTTTTGCCTGTGTTTGATATGCATGCTGAGTCCCTAGGATTTGATGTTTTGGTGACAAATCCTCTAGGGCATAGTGTGATAGTTAGTAAAGTGCATAAAGATAGTGCAGTGAGGGTGCAAGGTGAGGAGTTCCTTGGAGATTTGATTGAGATGCCATTTAAGGAATATGATGTGATTCTAGGCATGGACTGGCTATCTCGACATGGAGCTGTGGTAGATTGTAAGAAGAAGATTGTTTCTTTGAGAACTGGTGATGGTAGAGAGGTGATAGTATTTAATGAGCAGGAACAGCTAGCCTCCTTATTTGTTTCAGCTGTTGCAGCTAGGAGGTTGATTAGAAAGGGATGTGAAGCCTATCTTGCTCATGTGGTAGATACTAGAGTAAAGGGTTCTCCCATTGATAGCATTGCCACAGTTGCTGAGTTCCCAGATGTTTTTCCCGAGGAGTTGCCAGGATTGCCTCCTGAGAGAGAAGTGGAGTTTGGTATCGAATTGTTGCCCGGTACCACTCCTATTTCGATTACTCCTTACAGAATGGCACCAGCAGAATTGAGGAAGTTAAAAGTGCAATTACAGGAGTTGTTGGACAAAGGATTCATTCGCCCCAGTGTTTCTCCTTGGGGAGCTCCTGTGCTATTTGTGAAGAAGAAAGATGGTACTATGAGATTATGTATCGATTATAGGCAATTGAACAAAGTGACCATTAAGAATAAATATCCTTTGCCTAGAATCGATGATCTATTTGATCAGTTGAAGGGTGCAGCTGTGTTTTCCAAAATTGATCTGAGATCAGGGTACCATCAGCTGAGAGTCAGAGCTGAAGATGTTCCGAAGACAGCTTTCCGGACCAGATATGGGCATTATGAATTTTTAGTTATGCCTTTTGGTCTGACGAATGCACCTGCAGCTTTTATGGATTTGATGAATAGGGTATTTAGGCCCTATCTGGATCAGTTTGTAGTGGTCTTCATCGGTGACATTCTGGTGTATTCGCGGAATGAGGAGGAACATGATATGCATCTGCGGATTGTGTTGCAGATTTTGAGAGAGAAACAGTTGTTTGCTAAATTGTCGAAGTGTGAGTTCTGGTTGGATCAAGTAGCTTTTCTCGGACATATTGTTTCAGCAGAAGGCATTAGAGTCGATCCAAGTAAAGTTGAAGCTATTCTGAATTGGAGTCCACCTAAGTCTGTGACAGAGATTAGAAGTTTTCTAGGTTTGGCAGGCTATTACCGGCGGTTTGTGAAAGGATTTTCTTTGATAGCTACTCCACTCACCAGATTGCTTCGTAAGGGAGTGAGGTTTTTGTGGACAGATCAGTGTCAGGCGAGCTTTGAGCAGTTGAGAGATATGTTGACTCAAGCGCCTGTTCTTACTTTACCTGTAGAAGGCAAACCATATGTGATTTACAGTGATGCTTCACATAGTGGTTTGGGATGTGTGTTGATGCAGGAAGGTAAAGTTATAGCTTATGCATCTCGACAGTTGAAACCGCATGAGCTTAACTATCCGACCCATGATTTAGAATTGGCTGCCATTGTGTTTGCATTGAAAATTTGGCGCCACTATCTGTTTGGGGAGAAATGTTTCATCTACACTGATCATAAGAGTTTGAAGTATTTGGGTGTCCAGAAAGAACTCAATCTTCGTCAGAGGAGATGGTTAGAATTGATTAAAGACTACGACTGCTTGATTGACTATCATCCAGGTAAAGCAAATGTTGTTGCTGATGCTTTGAGTCGGAAGTCTTTAGCTGGTTTAACAGTTTACTCGCTCTCATTGCTTGTTGAGTTGAGAGCATTGCATGCCAGTTTTGTACCTTGTGATGATGGTGCATTGTTGGCACAGTTGCTTTTGAAACCAGTTTTGTTAGATCAGATCAAAGAGGCTCAGTTGATTGATATGAAGATTCAGAAGATTATTTTAGATTGCAAGAATGGGAAGACTAGAGATTTTGTTGTGAAAAGTGATGGGAGCCTATGGTTTAAAAACCGATTGTGTGTACCCGATGATGATGATTTGAAAAGGGTCATTTTGGAAGAAGCTCATCAGTCAATGTTTGCTATGCATCCGGGTAATACGAAGATTATCATGATTTGAGACAGCATTATTGGTGGATGGGGTTGAAGAGAGACATTGCTGAGTTTGTATCGAAATGTCTCACCTGTCAGAAGGTTAAAGCAGAGCATCAAGTTCCAACCGGGTTGCTTCAACCATTGTCAGTGCCAGAATGGAAGTGGGAAAGAGTAACAATGGATTTTGTGTCTGGTTTGCCTTTGACACAAAAGAAGCATGATGCCATATGGGTGATTGTGGATAGATTGACTAAGACAGCTCATTTTCTTCCGGTTTGAATGGATTACTCTTTGGAGAGATTGGCTGAGTTGTATATCTATGAGATTGTGAAACTGCATGGTGTTCCAACTTCTTTAGTGTCTGATCGAGATCCCAGGTTTACTTCCAGATTTTGGAAGAGTTTGCATAGTGCTTTAGGTTCTCGACTGCACTTCAGCACTGCTTTTCATCCACAGATGGATGGACAGTCAGAGAGGGTGATACAGATTATTGAGGACATGTTGAGAAGCTGTGTCATCGATTTCTCTGGAAGTTGGGATAGGTTTTTACCTCTTGTGGAGTTTGCTTACAACAACAGTCACCAATCCAGCATTGGTATGGCACCGTTTGAAGCATTGTATGGCAGACGGTGTAGGACACCTCTTTGTTGGAATGAGCTTGGAGATAATAAGTTGGTTGGTCCTGATTTGATTCAAGAAACTGAAGAAAAAGTAAAGTTGATTCGAGGCAGGTTAAAAGCAGCTTCAGACCGACAGAAGTCTTATGCAGATCTGAAAAGGAGAGATATAGAGTTTGATGTTGGAGATAAGGTATTTCTGAAAGTGTCTCCTTGGAAGAAGATTTTGAGGTTCGGTCGGAAAGGAAAATTGAGTCCTCGTTTCATTGGGCCGTATGAAGTGTTAGAAAGAGTTGGGCCAGTGGCGTATCGACTTGCTTTGCCACCTGAGTTGGATCGTATTCATAATGTATTCCATGTTTCTATGTTGAGGAGATATAGGTCGGATCCATCTCATGTGTTGCCATTTGAATCTATTGAAGTGAGCCCAGACTTGACATTTGAAGAGGAACCAGTTGCTATCTTGGCACGTGATGTAAAAGAGTTAAGAAATAAGAATGTGCCTTTGGTAAAAGTTCTGTGGAAGAATCATGCAAGAGAGGAAGCAACTTGGGAAAGTGAGCATACCATGCGAGACCAGTATCCTCAGTTATTTCAGAGTTAATTTCAGGTAATTTCGAGGACGAAATTTCTTTCTAGAGGGGGAGAATTGTAATATCCCTAATTATGCTCTAGTAGTCTTGGTGTTAGTGTTGTTGCACTTGAATTATGTATATATGATAAGTTGATAAGAAATTGGAAGAGAATGTTTTTGTATGTGTTTTGGAGAAGAAATTTAGGGTTTAGAGACAAATGTATATGTTGTGTATATGATGATATATATAACATATAAATGGGTCAAAGGAAGAGTCAATGCAAGAAGATATTTTTGTGGAATGTGCAATTACATATAAGGGCTTATATGAGACAAAAAGTTAGTTATATGATTGAGGGCATTTTGGTAATTGTTTGGATAAGATCACTTGGTGGAGATTAAAAGCAAATTTGACTTTGTGTCTTCATCATTTTCCTTCTTTCTTTCAAGAGGTGCCGGCTCTCCAAAAACCAAGAGAGAAAGATAGGTGATCTTGAGGTTTGAAGCAATTTGAAGAAGGAAGCAAGGGTTTTGGTTAAAGATTTGTGGATTTCTTCATCTAAGGTAAGATCTTTTCTTTAAATTCTTCAATTCTTTTGAAGTGGTGTGAGAAAGGAATTAGGGTTTGTTGGTTTGATGATGAGATGAGTTGTGTTTAGTGAAATTCTTTTTCTGTTTTACAATTAGTAAAGGCTGTGACTTGTATGATTTTTAATTAATTATAGAAAAATGTTCTTGAAGTGAATTTTTGATATGTTGTGCCTCTATGAGTCTAGAATGACTGAAAAATATGTTGATTCGATTTTGGAATGGTTATGAGTTTAGAAAGATTATTTTTAGTAGAACTGTTCCAGCAGGTACCTTAACTGAGACAGCTATATTTCGGGATTTTTAATAAAATGTAGAAAAATCATATCCAATTGAATTTTGGATATGTTGTTTCTTAGTGAGTCTAGTATTTGAGAAAAATAATTTGGAACCACGTTGATTGAATTTGATTTATGGAATTCACAAAGTTCAGAACTGCTGCCAGGATGCAGGGCAATTGGGGCAGTCTGGTTAGGTGAACTATTTGACCAAGATTTTGTGTTCAGTTTGATCTGAAATTTTAAAGGAATGATTTTAAGATACAAAACTAAATTCTGTAAAAATTTTAGAATTTTTAATCAAATAGATTATTTTATACAATTTTTCAAAATAAGGATAAAATGGAGTCTAAAACCAGAATGTATTATTCATATGAATCATATCAATTGTTCTTTGCCCTAATTGCATTGTTGAGATTGAACAATGTTATGTTATGCATTGTGAATGGTTATGTGTTTCATGAATAATATACATTGAAATTGAAATGATAATTCAAATAAGACATGATATGAGACAATGCCATTGTGATTGGCTATGATGATGATATTGAAAGAAAGAAGGCATGTTTGCCTAAATGTGATGAGAATTTGAGAATGGAAATGGTAACTATATAATAAATGAATTGTTTGTTTAATATGTTATTCAGTTTCAGAGTTCTGGATTTGGGTGGCATGCCTAAGAAATGATGAAAGGTAACAGTCTTGCCGGGTTGAGGATCTCCTCATATGTGTTGAGTTGATGGTCCAAGAGACTGGGTCTGTTACACTATGAGAATTGTGAATATAAGATATATGATTTGTAACAGTCTTGCCTGGTTGAGGATCTCCTCATATGTGTTGAGTGATGGTCCAAGAGACTGGGTCTGTTACACTATCCATGGATAGAGATACATGTATATACATTGCCTACGGGCGTGATTATTGTGACTATGAACCAAATCAGTAACTCTGAACTCTGAATATCATATTAAATACTTGTTGGGCCCATAGGTGTCAAGGTTATATGAATGTCCTAAATAATGTTATGAGTTAATGAAATGTGGTATACTCATATGACTATGATTTGTGAAATGCATAATTATGTGTTAACTTTATATTTATGATGTTGATCTTATCAATAACATATGTGGCATTGCATTACATTTAAGCATACCATTAACATGTTTTATCTTACTAAGTCGTTGGCTTAGCGCGATAGTGTTTAATCGCGCAGGTAATAGAGTGGATAGAGTTGAACCCGAGTGTTCATCAAGACCAAGTGAGAGTAGACCTTGTTGAATCCATTTTTGGAGCTTAAAGATCAGAGCAGACTTGCCAATCATGTATATTTCTTTATATTTTGTAAAGAAATGTTTAGTATGTAAATATGTAAATATTTTATAACTTCCGCTGTGTAATATTTAAATATAGGGGTTGTCACAAAACCTTTATTTTATGTTGCACTAGAAGTGTAAATTCTTTTTGCAGGTTGTAGTTGAGGTTACAAGGGGGATTTATTGGGAGTGTACTGAGAATGATTTTGTTTGCATTGGTTTGTGTAAAATGTTTTTAAAAATAAGAAAAAAACCGGTTTTGTCGACACTTGGGACTCAATTTTTAGGCGAAACTATGGCAAAATTTTTGAAAAAAAATCGGAACTAAAATTTGACTAAGTAAAATTGGTAGCAACATTAGGTTAGTGTGGCGCCTCTACTCTGCTTACACATGTAGGTCGGGAAGGGGGTGTTACACTTATACTCCCTCAGAGTATATTTCTGCTCAAACTCCCGCAGAAAATCATCATAAGACAAAGTCGGTGGATCATCCATGGCATGGGGAACCGTCTTCCACCAATCATAAGCATCTTTCTGCAGAAGTAATCTAGCATAATCAAATTTCTCTTCAGGAGTGGTTGGCAACTGAATAAATACCCTCTGCACTCTATCCAACCACTGTTCAGCTACTGCAGGATCTGTAATGCCAAAGAAATCCTCAGCCTTTACTTCCTCAATTTATCATAATGTCTCACTGGCACTTGCGGCTGTGGTGGCGGTGGTGGCTGCACTAGAGCTTGCCTCAACAATTCTACCACATGTCTTAGCCAAACTGGCGGAACCTCATCAGCAGCTGGTCTCTCTGGCATAGGAGTAGGTGCCTCTCCAGCTCTCTCAACCCTAACTCCATCTCTACCCTCTTCAGGAGCTACACTCTCAGCACTACCTTCTATGGACTGACGTGACTGAGATGCCATCACTACCTATATCTACAACACAACAGAATATACCTCATCAAAGATCAGAGACTACCAATGCCAAAGCATGTATCTTATTCAAAAATCACATTTTAAAATCAAAATTTTCTTTTTCTTACAATTTACCTAGGTTGAAAATCTCAAACCTAGGCTCTGATACCAAAACAGATGTAACACCCCTATACCCCGTATACGCACACTACATACTACTACACCTGTAATATACATATACCGAATACAGGATTGCCATGGTTTATACTAGACAACCCAAATTTTCTCTTCTGCAATAATATAAGAAAACTTAAAACATTTCATATTATATTATAACTATACTAGATAAAACATTTATTCATTATGCAGAGGAAAATGTAGCGATATTTACATATATAAATACATCAAAATCAATGTTTACAAAACATAAAGTTTATACATGTTTGGCAGTTTGTCCCTGATCTTTAAGTCCACAATCAACACTTCAAAGTCTAGACTCCACTCAGTCTAGCTGAACTCTCCGGTTCTACCCTGTCACCTGCGCGACGAACCATAATCGTGCTAAGCCATAGGCTTAGTGGTACAAATCACAATAAGAGTATGCTTTAATGCAATGCCAATGTCCAACATTCAAAATTATCAATAATACATAAGAATATCATATTTCAAAACTTTACATTAAATCTTATTATTCATTTGTTTCACCATTCATACTTCACATTTAAATAAAGACAAGCATGGGCCCAAAAGAAACTAATATGCCATTCAACTTTTAGAGTTAATGTTTTGGTTCAATTATCACATTTATCATTATCCCAACTAGGCTTCAAGGATTAGGCCCAACCAAGCTTCAAGGGGAGCGAAGCATGCTAAGCATCAACCCAACGTGGCTTCATGGACCAAACCCAACCTAGCTTCAAGGGTTTGTAACGTCTCAACTAGGCTTCAAGAACTAGACCCAACCAATCTTCAAGGGCAGTTAAGCATGCTAAACTTCAACCCAACTTGGCTTCAAGAATCAAGCCCAGCCCAGCTTCAAGAGATTGTTACTATTAGGCATGCCACCAACAACAAAACTCTGAAAATTGAAAAACAGATTAGGCACACAATTCTTTCATTATTTCATTTTCAATTACCTTCTCATTTCCTCATAATCATCTAGGCAAACATGCTCCAATTATTTCGTTTGCATCATTCTAGCCAACAACAATGGCTTCACATCTCATCATTAGGGTATACACAACCAATTGCATTGTACATATAATTTGAATGATCATCATATCTTTCACATTATGAAATTCATAGCATTAATCAAATATATTAACAATGTAATAGATTACTTAACACATTTACAATCAAATGTGTTAAGTCCTAAAGTCATATAAATGTATGCAATAATGTAGGGTTTGTACTTACCTCAAGAGCAACTCACACTAATCTATCAATCTCCTCTTCCAAGAATCCTTAACACTTGGATTAGGGAAACTCAATCTCTTCAAAACCTAATTCAAAAGGAATAATACACACTCACTTTAAGATACTCATGAGATAATAAGGCTAAGAACCAACTAGGGCCAACTCTACACGTGACACGCTCAACAACACGGGTGTGTTTCTGACCGTGCCCTAAACTCACAACACAGAAGCTTTGACACGCTCAGTGACATGGGCGTGTAACCGGCCGTGTCAATCCTCCCTCAACACAGTAGCTATGACACGCTCAGTGACATAGGCGTGTCACTGGCCATGTCAATCCTCCCTCAACACAGTAGCTATCACACGCTCAGTGACATGGGCGTGTCATTGGTCGTGTCACCCATCTAGAAAACAGAATCATTGACATGCCCAAAGACTAGGCTGTGTTCATGGGCGTGTCAGGCCAAAAATCCTGATTCCGGCAACAACAACATCACATCCAACAAACCTCTTACTTCCACCATTTCCACTTCAAACAAACTTAGCTAAACACAGCTATAAACCATAATAACTTGCAAAAACACCAAAACAATTCAAAACTTACATCAAACACCAATTCACAACCATCACATACACACAACCCAAACACAACCCTTGTTCTTCCAACACCAACTTAACCTTATCTCTTCAATCAAACTCCAAAATCAACACCAAGAAGATCACACACCCTCAAATATACCATAATCAAATATACACATACTATCAACAATCAATCACCAAACTCAAAACACAAACTTAAAAGAAAACAAGGAATCAAGTGGAAAACTTACCAAAAATGATGAAAACCCTTAGAATTCCAACTTGATCACTTGAAACATCCTTCAATCTTGAGTTAGGAAATCACAAAGCTCTCTCTTCCTTGGTTGATAATGGTGGCCGGCTCTTGAAGAAAGGAAGAAGAAGGTGAAAAATGAAAGTCAACCACTCACTTGTCTCATAACCACTCAAACTCTCTTTAATTCTCAACCAAGCAATAATATTAATATAATATTCATAAAAATCTTCCTCCACTTACTAATTTCCATTTCAATTAATTTAAAAAAAATAAATCTTCTTTTGACCTTCCATTTCTTTGACTTGTATATGTTATATCTATCTCTATATATACAACATATACACATCTTTCTTCTCATCTTTAATCTTCCTACTTAAACATATACATTTAATCCAAATACAACAATAAATATTCCAAAACTTTTAGGGTATACTTTGGGATATTACAACACCACTCTATCAACCTCCTCTTACAAGATATTCTTCAACACTTGGATTGGGGAAACTCAAATCTCTTCAAAACCTAATCCAAAGGTGAGTATACATACTCACTTAGTGATACACATAAGAAAATAAGGAAAAGCACTATCTAGGGCAAACTCTACACATGACATGCTCAACAACACGGGCATGTCCCTGATCGTGCCCTAAACCCACAACACAGAAGCTTTGACACGCTCAGTGACATGGACATGCCACTGCATGTGTCAATCCTCCTCCAACACAGAAGCTATGACAAGCTCAATGACATGGGCATGTCACTGGACGTGTCAATACTACTACTACACAGAAGCTGTGACACAATCATGACATGGCCTTGCCACAGCTCGTGTCACCTATACTGAAAACAGAACCAATGACATGCCTAAAGACATGGCCATGCTATTGGGCGTGTCAAGCCTGAAATCGACACCAAAAACACCACATCCAACTATCATCTTTCAATAACTTTATTATCACCACACAAACTCAACCAAAACCATTAATTTTCTAACTTAACAATCGCAACCATATTTCACAACTCAAAGTCACACCACCCACAACTCTTATTTTCTTCATCAAACTTAACCCTTTCTCTTCAATCCAACCCCAAAATCAGAGTTAACAAGACAAAACAACCTCAAACACACCAAAATCACCCATACACACAACTACACCAGCCATCCACCATACTCATAAACAAAAACTCAAACGAAAACAAAGAAACAAGTTGGAAACTTACCAAATATGAAGAAAAATCCTTAAAACTCTAACTTGATTGCTTGAAATCCTTCAATTGCTTGAGTTAGCAAGCAACAATTTCTCTCTTTCCTTTGCTAATGGTGGTGACTGGCTATCAAAGAGAAGAAAGAAGAAGATAAAGATAGTTATCCTCAATTCAAAGAAAACCACCTCTCTTAACCACAAGATTACCCTCTTTTAATTTCCACCAAGCAATTAATATATTATAATAATAAAATCTCAAAATATCAAGCTCCACCATCACTTAATTTCTATATTAATAAACAAAATATCATTTGATCATAAATAAAATGTTGACTTTTATATGTTGTATATATATTCAAATATACAACATATACACACTTCCCTTTTCCTTTCTTTCCTCTTAATCATGTAAATACTCTAATCATTTAATTCAATTTCAACAATTAACATTTCCAAAATTTTAGGGTATCATTTGGGATATTATAATTCTGCCCCTCTACAAATAAATTTCATCCTCAAAATTACCTGTTCCCAGAGAAATTGATGACACAGCTTCTTAACATGTCCTCCAAAATCTATATCACTCTCTTTGACTGCCCATCTGTCTGAGGATGGAAAGCAGTGCTAAAATGCAATCGAGAACCCAAAACATTATGCAAACTTTTCCAAAATCTCAAAGTAAATCGGGGATCTCGATCCAATACCAAAGAAATTGGGACTCCATGCAATCTCACTAATATACAGCTCAGCCAACTTCTCAAGAGAATAGTCCATCCAAGCTGGAGGAAAATGAGCTGTCTTCATCAACTGATCAATAATCACCCAGATGGCATCATGCTTCTTCTGAGTCAAAGGTAACCCGGTCACAAAATCCATCGTCACTCACTCCCATTTCTATTCAGGCACTGATAAAGGTTGGAGCAACCCCAAAGGAACTTGGTGCTCGGCCTTCATTCTCTGACAAGTGAGATATTTGGATATAAAATCCGCTATGTCCCTCTTCATTACTGACCACAAATAATATTGCTTCAACTCATGATACATCTTAGTACTCCCAGGGTGCATAGTAAAAGCAGACTAATGTGCTTCCTCCAAAATAATCTTTTTCAATCTTGCATCATTAGGAAGACACAATCTATCTTTGTACCATAAACTGCCATCACTTCTCACATGGAAATCTCAGCTCTCTCCCTTTTGGCAATCCAATACAACTTTCTGCATTTTTTCATCTTCCAATTGAGCCTTCCTAATATGATCCAACAATACCAGTCTCAAATGCAACTGAGCCAACAAAGCACCATCATCACATTATTCAAAACTAGCATACAGTGCTCTCAACTCAACAAGCAATGAGAGCGAATAACGAGTCAAACCTGCCAAAGACTTCCAACTCAAGGCATCAGCAACAACATTTGCCTTACCAGGATGATAATCTATCAAATAGTCATAGTCTTTAATCAACTCCAACCACTGTCTCTGCTGAAGATTTAGGTCCCTCTAAAGACCCAAGTATTTCAAACTCTTGTTATTTGTATAAATGAAACACTTCTCCCCATAAAGGTAACGTCGCCAAATCTTCAAAGAAAAAACTATGGCTGCCAATTCCAAATCATGCGTCGGATAATTCAGCTCATTCGGTTTCAACTTCCGAGAAGCATAGGTTATAAATCTACCCTCCTGCATCAAAACATAACCTAAACCACTATGTGAAGCATCCCATTAAATCACATATGGTTTACCCTCCACAGGCAGGGTAAGAACAGGAGCTAGAGTCAACATCTCTTTCAACTGCTCAAAGCTTGCTTGACACCAATCTGTCCACATGAATCTAACTTCATTTCAAAGTAATCTAGTGAGTGGAGTAGCTATCAAAGAAAAACCTTTCACAAACCGTTGATAATAGCCTGCCAAACCCAGAAAATTTCTAACTTCAATCACTGTCTTCGGTGGACTCCAATTTAAAATAGCTTCAACTTTACTCGGATCAACTCTAATACCATCTGTTGAAACCACATTGTAGACCCTTAATTTTTTACCCAATCCGATCCAATATGCTTTATTTCGTCCAAAATGATTTTTGTTGTCTAATTGGTCCAAAATAATTTTAATTAAATAGTTTTTGATTTATTATCTAATTTTTATTAATAAAAAATAAAAATAAACAAATAAAAATAAAAAAAATAAAAATAAAAATAAAAATCGGAGTTGGAAAAAAAATCGGCAGCAAAAAGTAGCCTCGCGGGCCCGTGCAGCAGCACACCCGCAGGAATTTCCTGCGGGCGAGTTATTTCGCCCGCAGGAAATTCCTGCTGGCGAAATAACTTCCTGCGGGGCAAGTTATTTCGCCCGCAGGAAATTCCTGTGGGCAAAATAGCCACCCGCAGGAATTTCCTGCGGGCTGGCAAGCCCACTGGCTGGCCAGCCACGGGCCCGCTGCCACAGTTTTTGCCAGCGCAAAAATTTTTGACCCAATTTTTAGAAACCTAATCCAATTAGGTTTTAATTTCTTTTTTTTTATTAATATTAATTGCAGTGTGTAGTTAGGAATAAACAACCTGAAAACCATTATAAATAAGGACCAATAGAACCAAATTGGAGGAGGAAAAATTACATAGTGAGCTTGGGATTGGAAACCAAATCAAGGAAGGAAAAGCAACAATTCAATTCAACTGATTTTTAAGGTAGTAGCAGCACGAAAAAAAGGGATTCCAAAGGCAAAAAGGCTTGTCTTTGGAGTTAGTTCATCCAAGAAGAATTGTTTTGGAGCAACTTACAAAAGAAGGTATGAAATTCTAAATTCTAATTTTTTACACAGTACCTAAACTAGGGTTTTTTTTTTTGTGTTTTTCAAAAGTTAAAATCTTTGAACTTTAATTTAGTTTTCAAAGTTAAAAACTAAAACGTGACTTTCTTTTCTAAAAAGACTTAAAATTGTTATTTTTTCTTCTTAAAAATCTTAAAACTCTAATTGAACATATTTTTCTACAAAACCAAAATCAAATTTTGTTTCTTTCAAAATTTTAAATTAGGTTCTATTTCATTAAAAAAGCCTTCAAAAACATATTTTCTAATTGTAAAATATTCAATCCATGTGTTTAAATTCATAAAACTTCATAAAATATCAAATTGATTTCTAAAACCCTAAAAATTATTCATTATCTGAGACCCAAATTTCAAAACCCTAAAATCCAAAATTCAACTTTTAAACCTAAAATAATGAACCCTAATCCTTTTAAAACCTTAAACCATAATTTTTATGAACCCTAATCCTTTTAAAACATTAAAAAACATAAAAACATGAAAATCCAAAAATTGCATAGTAGCTTAAAATTCAATAATCAAAAATCACAAATTAACGTATTTTAAGATATTTAAAACCCTAGTTTGATGATTTAATCATTCAAACCTTAATTTGGCTAATCAAAGAGTCTTACCAACCTTTTAAAACATAAAACCCTAATCTATTTTAATTCCATAAAAAGTCACAGTAGCTATAATTGAACTTTTATTGTCTTTATTCAATTCCATATTTATTTATACCTTGATTTATCTCTTATGCTTTAATCTATTTAATTTCAATACTTGATTTATTTAATTTATCATGGATGGATGTTTATTTTATTGATATTTAAATACTTTTAATGAATGATTTATTTATTATGGATAATTATTTACTTTTATCAATCAATTTAGACTTCCAAAAGTTGTAAGAGGTATGTTTCCACTTGGTGGGTACCTCATTAGTTAAACATCATGTAATTTAATTTTCTTTTCTATTTTAGAACCTTTGTAAAGGGCATGTTTCTACCTTTTGGTGGGTGTCCTATCTAGGCATGTGATGTAAGGACATGTTTCCATCCTTAGATGGGTGTCCATTTATTTGTTTTACTTTGTTTGGACATTGCTTTGATTTTAATATAATGATGCTTTCTTTTTATTATGTGTAGTATGGATAATGTTATTATACTTAAGAATTTTATAATATTAAGACCTATAAAGGAGGCCGATTCCAATGAACCGGGCGTTGTGGGGGTGCTAGGCCATTTCTCACCTTCCCCACACGTACCCAACTTTCTGAACCCATTAAGGGGTTGGGGATTCCTTAGGTATCGAGTCATCCACCCTTTTCTTTTTCCCAGCCCGTCCGGGTGGCGACTCCAATTTCTCCAGACTTAGGTCCGTGTTCTCTAAGGCCCCGAGCCTAAACAATGCCGAAGTCGCAAAAACCATTCCACCGGGAGTGGGGGCGAAAATCCCCGCTCAAAGTGGCGACTCCACTTGGGAAAAGAGAAGTTGATTCTGTTGGTCTTTATATTATTCTATTCTTTCTTATAATGATATTATCCATTGCATCATCTTAGATTGCATCGTGTGCATGAGTTAGGATGCTCGTGTTACCCGTGTTGTGTTATGTAAGGGATACCATACTTTCACTCAAGGTATGGAGATTGAGCATGGCATAACCACTCATAGCCTCGTACCGTTTGGTATATACTTGCTATGGGAACCTAAGCCTTTTAACCCAAAGACTAAAGCTCATGTAATTGGCCTAGTTACTTTCCTTAGGGTTTTACCCCAAATGCATGTTGTTTGACTATGGATAATTTATCTTGGTCTAAATTATGGCTTATTTGGTTTGTTCTTTTTCTAATATGACCTAAGTATATTGTAAGCTCAAAATAAAATTTTCTTTAAAATCCAAAAAGACCAAAACTATTTTCAAAATTTTTCAAGATGGTCTTTGGACATAAGACTTTTCTAAAAATAAATAAATAAATAAATAAATTCTTTGGCCCATGGCCCAAATACTAAGCCCAAAATCCATTTTTCTAAAATCTTTTACAATGGGCTTAGAAACAAAATTATTTTCACCTAACCATTTTTTACAAAGAGCTTGCAAAAATATTTAGATCAATTATGAAATACCAAAAATCATTTGTGGGCCTAGTTTACACTAAGAATAAATTAACCATGGGCTTGTTTTTTGGCATGAACCATTAGTTACTCTTTCCAAGTGAGAAATCTATTTATAATAAACCTCTTAATTTTGTTTTAATCCAACATAGCATAAAAGCTACTTTAGTTGGTTGAATGGATTAAAACCTAATTAATGGGAATTATCATGGATTGATTTCCATTTTTGAAAATATAACTATTGGTTGAAACGTCCGAGGGAATTTTTCGAAAGCAAGATACCCCATGTTGGTATTTTGTTAACCATATACCTAGGAAAAAGAGACTCGCCATTCGTGTGTGGATATTATAAGGTTGGAAGGAACATCCTAATTTGTCCTTGTTTGCCTATTGTTTGTGCATACGTGCATACATGCATACATTTGCATCTCATATCATTAATCCTATCTAGCTTACAGCCCTGGATTACGATAGTTCAAAAGCTTACAATCTGACCTACACTGGAGACAAAGCATCTAGCAACGACTCAATCACTTGCTCACCAAAAACAATGGAGCCCGAACAAATTCAAAGGATGGTTGATGAAGCCCTCAATGCCAAGATGGAAGAAATCAAAGAGGCCCTAGCTGAGACCATGAAGAACAAATTAACTGCAATCTTAGAAAACCATGCTGAGGCATCTGCTAGCACTAAGAAACCAAAGGACAAAGGGAAGACCAAAGTTAGTGAAGTAGCTTTTGATGATGATAAGGTGATCATTGATGATGATGATTGGGCTCAATATTACCAAGATCTTCAAGACAAAAAGGAACCGAAGGTTGTTGAGAGATCAACTATAGAAAAGACCGAAACATCCAATGTTGAAAAGATGATTGCTGATTTAGAAAAGAGATTTGAGAAGAATCTGAAAACCGAAGAGAAGTCTGAGATCGACAAACTGTTTGAGCTAGATGAAGAAGTCCCTTATAAATTCAAGATGCCCTCCTCTGCAAAGTACAATGGCACCAGAAATCCTCATCTTCACGTGAAGCAGTACATCATTGCCATACAGTCTGCCCGAGCTACTAAGGCTCAAACTCTAAGGTACTTTATGCTCTCATTGGACCCTATTGTCCAAAATTGGTTCAATACCTTAGATGAAGGAACACAAAAGAGTTGGGATCTACTTTACAAAGCCTTCATCCAACAATATGGGTATAATGTTGAGTTAGAAGTTACCTTAATGGAAGTGGAATCCATTAGGCAAAGGCCGAGTTAGAATTTTGTAGACTATGTCAAGAGATGGAGAAGCAAGGCTGCTTTACTCAAGAAGAGGCCCGATGAATATGATCAAATAAGGATGATCGTGAGAGGTGTCTTGCCCAATCTCCGTGAAAGGATGTCTCACACTCTTATAAAGGATTTCAAAGATCTTCTCCAAGCCGGTCTGCAAATTGAAGAGTGGGAAAGGGAGAAGAATCGCTTTTCAATAAAAAGGAATGAGAAAGGGAACTACCAGTCGGGCAATCAAAGCACACAAAAAGAAGTTGATGTTAATACAATTGGTCAAGCAAATAGAAGGCGATTTTCAGATCTAGGGAAATCTTTGTCTTGGGTCTTCGACAAGCTACAAAAGAAAGGGTTGTTACGACCATTAGCTCCTCGACCTTTACCTAGTCCATTACCCCCAAAATTTGATACTAAGGCTTTTTGTCAATTTCATCAGACTCAAGGACATGAGACTGATAGGTGTACCCGATTAAGGCATGAGATCCAAGATTTGATTGATAGTAGCAAGCTACCAAAGCCAGATAAGCTCAATACCAAGGACAACCCTTTGCCTAAATTTGGAAGAGTGCCACCATCAGCAACCTTTATGGTGGGAAAAGGATTGGAAGAAGATTTTGTTTTATCCTCTTTTCAAGATGGGAATGTTGAAGATGTGAAAGGAAAAGAAGCCTAACTCAATGAACTTTCCTTAGCTTGAATGTTGCCTTTCAATCTTACTTTATTTAATATTTTGGAACTATTGTATTTTTCAAATTTAAAGTTGTTTGAATAAATTACTTTCATCAAAATTTTTGTTGGTCTTTGTTCATTTTGGTGCTCAACCAATGAGGAATCTAGCTTGATAATTCATGAATTAATATATTTATGCATCATGACTTGAATGACTTTACTAGGTGAGGGAATTACTCTATAGCATTGAGTTGTGTATGCTTACTTAGAGAGGGCTCCTGCATAATTACCTTTGTCTAGGTCCTAGTCAGTCTTAGAACATGCTTTGAAAAACTTTCGAGGTGAAATTGAACTCTGCTTATTTAAGAGAGAAATGATCTAGGCATGTTTTGGTTAGCCAACAACTAGTATCCACCCAATTAAATATCAATCCCTAGTTGTCCCTTTGAGCCTTCATAAAATTTTAGCTTTCTTTTTATTGGCTTACAAACCTACCCTGAGCTGTTGTGATACTTTTGACAAGTCTTACGATTACTAAGATGAATAGGCAAGAAGATAAAAAAAAAGGGCAATGATTAATCAAGATCATGAAGATAGTTGAAGATAGTTGAATTTCTCAAGACTATGAAGATAGTTGAAGTTCTCAAGACCATAAAGATAGTTGAAGTTCTCAAGACCATAAAGATAGTGGACATTTTCAAGACCTTAAGGGTAGTTGAAGTTCCCTTAATATCTCCAAGACAACATCAGCATTGGAGTAATAAATGATTTATCCCTATTTATTGGAAGCCCAAGTTGGTACAAATAAGACAACTCTGTTTGAGCTAGAACCAAAAACAAAAAAAGAGAGAAAGAAAGAAAAACAAAAAGAAATAGAAAAATCAATAGAAAAAGAAAAAAGAAAAAAAAGAGTAAAAAAAAGAAGAAAAAAAAAGAAGAAAAGGAAGAAAGATAAAATCTAAAAAGGTGGTTTAAAAAGCCAACTGAGTTCTCTTTGACCTAAGACAACAAAAGGCTTCCATTTTATGGATTGACTTGAATTGGTCCCAACACAACCAAAGATTCAATCAAAATCAAAGAAAAAGGAGGAAGACCATCCAGTTCTTGAAAGTTCTGTAGTCCTACAAGAAAGAAGGACAAAAAGACAAAGAAAGGGAAGAGTAAGAAAAATAAAAAGAAAGAAAAGGGAGAAGAAGAAAAGAAACACATTTGAGTCTTAAACTTTATGCAAGGGTAAAAACTGTCCTAATCAAGATCCAAATTAATGCCAAGAAGATAGAAGGAATTTGGAGTCTAGAAAGATTGCTCCCAACTGTCCAAAGTTCCAACAAGAAATTTATAGTGTGAGGGTTTGTCCATTGTGTCACACCAGCTCCAATCTCAAAATGGCCTCCACTTTAACCCATGTCCCTTATAGACCTCGTTTCAAGCCTATCAAAGACCTGTTGATCTCTCTTGGTAGGTAGAGTCTATTAGTGGAGATAGTTTGGATAAGCATGCATATGATATAGACAATATTTAAACTCAAATGAAACCTTTGGCCAAGCAATGTGTATGTGCCTATCTGAAGTGCAAAAGTTCTTGCTTAAATAGAAATGATTCCCGAGTTTAGTACGGTAACTAGGGTTGTCATGTTATAGATATATTAATTTGGAAAAATCAAGTCCTGAGGTACATTGACATCGATTTGGCAAAGCCAACATTTGATTTCAAAATCAAAATTAAAAAAAAATGTTTTGTCATACAATGCCTTCAAGTTAAGGGGAGTATGTTGAACCTCCAAAGGACACATTGGGAAAAGGAAATGATTATTGGCAAGGTCATGAAGAAGCTATCAACTGACATGCTGAAACATAGTTTGAAATAGGTGAATCCCTGACTCTGCTGCTTGGGGTCTCCATTATTCATATTTTCAACATCTTTAAGATAAAAGCCACAAATGCAAACTTTCGATCATTCTAATGCAAGACTTGAACAAACATCAAAATGGAACCAATGAGAACATTTCTGTCGATCACCTTGGTCTATGAGTCAATAAAACCACTGTAAGTATCATTCATGCATATCATGCATACATGAGCATATTACATCGCACTTTCTTGTCTTAATGAACAGCAAACACCCTGCGAATTAAAGAATCTAAGGAAGATATTTAATGAAGGGGGCATGGAAAGCCCATTGCTTGAGAAAGCTCCAGTAAATTTGCAAAGAGAAGAAATACGTGCTTGTGAGAAGAACTAGACAGCAAAAACATCAATCGGAGCCCGCATAGAAAAATCATTGGTTTAAGCCTACACAGGGGGCAATGTTTCTCCTTTTCAATTTTTGGGTTTATATACCAAATATCTTTAAACTCACTTACAAATATTTTGCCACACAGGGGGGGGCAAGGAGAGGATATAAGGTCCAATTAAAAATAATTGAATCTTTGCAAAAAGAAAGAACAAAAGAATGGAATAATAGAACTCTCAAAAGAATGAAGGTGCAAAAGACAAAAGACCAATCCAGCTAAAAGAGCTAAAGCCAGGGTAAAGACCCGACCTCCAATGGATAAAGACCCATGTTTCAAGGGTAAAGACAGATCTTAAAGGATGAAGATCCATTTGTAAAGGTGAAGACCTGATCTCAAAGCATGAAGATCCATTTTTCAAGGGTAAAGACCCGATGTCAAAAGTGAAGATTCATTTTCAAGGATGAAGATCCATTTGCAAGGGTGAAGACCCAATCTCCAAGGATGAAGATCCATTCTGAGGGTGAAGAATCACAATGCATAGAACAACCAGAGCAATTAGACTTCTCAACTGATAAAAGGTTAGTCAAAATCATTCTCGGGTCCAAGTACCCGTTCTCTGGTCCAAGTACCCAAATCAAATCTAATCTCAGGTCCAAGTACCCAAATTAAATCGAAATCAATTCAAATCTCAAATCAAAGTACCCAGGTTAGGATCGAGTATCCCAATCAAGTTTAGGATCGAGTATCCAAATCAAGTTAGGATCGAGTATCCCAATCCAATTTAGGATCGAGTATCCAAATCCGATTTAGGATCGAGTATCCAAATCTAGTTAGGATCGAGTATTCAAATCAAGTTTAGGATCGAGTATCTGAATCCAAGTTAGGATCGAGCATCCAAATCAAGTTAGGATCGAGTATCTGAATCCAAGTTAGGATCGAGTATCCCAATCAAGTTTAGGATCGAGTATCCAAATCCGATTTAGGATCGAGTATCCAAATCCAGTTAGGATCGAGTATCTGAATCCAGTTTAGGATCGAGTATCCCAATCTAGTTTAGGATTGAGTATCCGAAACCAGTTAGGATCGAGTATCCCAATCCAGTTAGGATCGAGTATCCAAATTTGATTTAGGATCGAGTATCCAAATCCAGTTTAGGATCAAGTATCCCAATCCAGTTTAGGATCGAGTATCTAAATCCAAGTTAGGATCGAGTATCCAAGTCAAGTTTGGATCGAGTATCACAATCCAAGTTAGGATCGAGTATCCAAATCCAGCTTAGGATTGAGTATCCCAATTTAGTTTAGGATCGAGTATCCAAACCAAGTTAGGATCGAGTATCCCAATTCAGTTTAGGATCGAGTATCCCAATTCAGTTTAGGATCGAGTATCCAAATCCAGTTTAGGATTGAGTATCCAAATCCAGTTAGGATCGAGTATCCCAATCAAGTTTAGGATCGAGTATCCGAATCCAAGTTAGGATCGAGTATCCAAATCAAGTTAGGATTGAGTATCCCAATCCAATTTAGGATCGAGTATCCAAATCCAGTTTAGGATCGAGTATCCAAATCCGATTTAGGATCGAGTACCCAAATCCAAATAGAATCGAGTATTCAAGTCTAGTTTAGGATCGAGTGTCCAAATCTCTAAGGTTCAGAACCCAAAACCTCAAAAATTAAGTCTTATTGCTTTTCATTCTCTTTCACTAAAGTTTCAGATCATTCAAGCAGGGGGCAAACTGTAGACCCTTAATTTTTGACCCAATCCGATCCAATATGCTTTATTTAGTCCAAAATGATTTTTGTTGTCTAATTGGTCCATAATAATTTTAATTAAATAGTTTTTGATTTATTATCTAATTTTTATTAATAAAAAATAAAAATAAACAAATAAAAATAAAAAAATAAAAATAAAAATCAGAGTCGGAAAAAAAATCGGTAGCGAAAAGTGGTCGTGCGGGCCCGTCGGGCCAGCAGCAACTCACCCGCAGGCCTGCAGGAGAAATAACTTCATGCGGGGCAAGTTATTTCGCCCACAGGAAATTCCTGCGGGCGAAATAGCCACCCGCAGGAATTTCCTGCGGGCTGGCACGCCCACTGGCTGGCCAGCCACGGCCCGCTGCCACAGTTTTTGCCAGCACAAAATTTTTTGACACAATTTTTAGAAACCTAATCCAATTAAGTTTTAATTTCTTTTTTTATTAATATTAATTTCCATGTGTAGTTAGGAATAAACAACCTAAAAACTATTATAAATAAGGACCAATAGAACCAAATTGGAGGAGGAAAAATTACATAGTGAGCTTGGGATTGGAAACCAAATCAAGGAAGGAAAAGCAACAATTCAATTCAACTGATTTTTAAGGGAGTAGCAGCACGAAAAAAAGGGATTCCAAAGGCAAAAAGGCTTGTCTTTGGAGTTAGTTCATCCAAGAAGAATTGTTTTGGAGCAACTTACAAAAGAAGGTATGAAATTCTAAATTTTAATTTTTTACACAGTAGCTAAACTAGGGTTTTTTTTTGTGTTTTTCAAAAGTTAAAATCTTTGAACTTTAATTTAGTTTTCCAAAGTTAAAACACTAAAAAGTGACTTTCTTTTCTAAAAAGACTTAAAATTGTTATTTTTTCTTCTTAAAAATCTTAAAACTCTAATTGAACATATTTTTCTACAAAACCAAAATCAAATTCTGTTTCTTTCAAAATTTTAAATTAGGTTCTATTTCATTCAAAAAGCCTTCAAAAACATATTTTCTAATTGTAAAATCTTCAATCCATGTGTTTAAATTCATAAAACTTCATAAAATATCAAATTGACTTCTAAAACCCTAAAAATTATTCATTACCCGAGACCCAAATTTCAAAACCCTAAAATCCAAAATTCAACTTTTAAACCTAAAATAATGAACCCTAATCCTTTTAAAACCTTAAACCATAATTTTATGAACCCTAATCCTTTTAAAACATTAAAAAACATAAAAACATGAAAACCCAAAAATTGCACAGTAGCTTAAAATTTAATAATCAAAAATCACAAATTAAAGTATTTTAAGATATTTAAAACCCTAGTTTCATGATTTCATCATTCAAACCTTAATTTGGTTAATCAAAGAGTCTTACCAACCTTTTAAAACATAAAACCCTAATCTATTTTATTTCCATAAAAAGTCACAGTAGCTATAATTGAACTTTTATTTGCTTTATTCAATTCCATATTTATTTATACCTTGATTTATCTCTTATGCTTTAATCTATTTAATTTCAATACTTGATTTATTTAATTTATCATGGATGGATGTTTATTTTATTGATATTTATATACTTTTAATGAATGATTTATTTATTATGGATGATTATTTACTTTTATCTATCAATTTAGACTTCCAAAAGTTGTAAGAGGTATGTTTCCACTTGGTGGGTACCTCATTAGTTAAACATCATGTAATTTAATTTTCTTTTCTATTTTAGAACCTTTGTAAAGGGCATGTTTCTACCTTTTGGTGGGTGTCCTATCTAGGCATGTGATGTAAGGACATGTTTCCATCCTTGGATGGGTGTCCATTTATTTGTTTTACTTTGTTTGGACATTGCTTTGATTTTAATATAATGATGCTTTCTTTTTATTATGTGTAGTATGGATAATGTTATTATACTTAAGAATTTTATAATATTAAGACCTGTAAAGGAGGCCAGTTCCAATGAACCGGGCGTTGTGCGGGTGCTGGGCTATTTCTCACCTTCCCCACACGTACCCAACTTTCCGAACCCATTAAGGGGTTGGGGATTCCTTAGGAATTGAGTTATCCACCCCTTTTGTTTTTCCCGGCCCGTCCGGGTGAAGACTCCATTTTCTCCAGACTTAGGTTCGTGTTCTCAAAGGTCCCAAGCCTAAATAGTGCAGAAGTCGCAAGAACTATTCTACCGGGAGTGGGGACGAAAATCCCCGCTCACACACATGACCGAGAAAAGTCACTTGATTAATCCAAAATTCACATTTATACAGCTTAGCATACAATTGCTTCTCTCTCAAGCTTAGCATATAATTATATTGCATTCAATATGTAGACCCTTAATTTTTTACCTAGTTTGGTCCAATATTTTTCATAGACCAAAACAATTTTTGTGGTATTGTAATTAAATAATATTTATTTTAATATTTATTATTTATAATTTTTAATAAAAATAGAAGAGGTAATATTAGTGAAGTTAAAATAATAATAATATAAATAAATAAATAAAAATCATCGACGAAAAAATCGGCGACGAAAAATTTTCGTCTCCGAAAGTGAATTGGCTTGGGCCAATCTGGCCTGCCCTAACTCTCGCTCACAATTTTTGTGGCCCTCAGCAATTTTTCGCCAATGCAATTTTTTCCAACGCAGTTTTTTTCGAAACCGAATTCTATTTGGTTTTGATTTCTTTTCCTAAATAGTTTTAATTTCCTTAGACAATTAGAATTAGGTTTGGATTTTTTCCTATAATTACCACATCAAAACACTTCAGAAAGGGTTGGACTTTGGACTTCTGACTTTGGAGGATGAAACTTAGAACCAAACTTTAGACCTTAAAATTCTTTCGGTCAAAAGAAAATTATAGCAAGCACAGAAAAAAAGAGATAGAAAACCCTAGGAGAAGACGGTAAAAAGGAATTAGCTGCAAGTAAGCATTCATTAATCATCAATCCATCAAAGGCAGCAACATTGCCTTTGTTATTGTTCATCTAGAAATCAATTTTTTGGTGGAACCGACTACTCAGGTTTGATCTTTAATCATAAATTATATATTCACAGTAGCTTTGTTTTCTTTGATTAATAAGAATAAGCTGTAACTTGATCTTTGTTTTAATAACCTTAATTGTTTACTTTAGTTAATACATTAATCAGTTGGTTTTCAAAAATCCACTTGCATGTTTTATAAAAACTAGAAACTTAAAACCGTCCAGTAGCCTAAGTCATTGATTAAATTATCAAAAACCATAAATTATTCATCTGTTTCCAAAACTTTAAAACCCTAAACTGTCCTTCTGTTTCAAAAACTTTAAAACCCTAAATTATTTTTTCTCAAACTATTTTCTTAATCATCTAAACCCTAACCCCAGTGTCTTAATTCCTTAATTTTCCTAAACCCTAATCTTCTTAAAAACCCCATTCAGTAAACCCTAGTTTTCCTAAACCCTATTTCTTAAAACATAAACACTTTATGACAAGTTCATCAACATTCTTAAACTCTAATCCCAATCTTTTAAAATTATAAACCCCAATGTCTTAAGGTTCTAAAATCCTAATTTAATGATGTTAGCCCTAAACCCTAATTTGATTAACCAAAAACCTTACTACTTTCTTAAAATTATAAAACCCTAATCAATTCCATTTTTTCCAAAAATCCTCACAGTAGCCTAAATGATAATAATAATAATTCCAAAATCCCAAAATCCTAAAATGTTAATTAAAGAATCTTAAATTGAGACATAAACCTAAATTTGCATCTTTATTTGCTTTATTTAATTCTAGATTTGATTATGTAGTTTATTATATGTTTTGATGGTTGATTTATTTAATTTCAATGCTTGATTTATTTAATTTATCATGGATGGATATTTTCTTTATTATTATGATTATTATTTGTTTGTTTTGGTATTAAAATTGTAAGAGGTATGTTTCCACTTTGTGGGTACCTCATTAAATAATTTTCATGTAATTTAAATTGCTTTTATATTTAGACCAATGTAAAGAACATATTTCCACCTTTCGGTGGATGTCCTATTTAGTTTAGTCATAGACGATGTAAGGACATGTTTCCATCCTCGGATGGGTGTCCATTTATTTGCTTTGTTTGGACATTGCTTTTATTTTAATATAATGATGCTTTTATTTTAATTATTGCATGTAGTATGGATAATATTGTTATATTTAATAATTTTATAATATTAAGACCTGCAGAGGAGGCCGGTTTCAATGAACTGGGCATTGTGGGGGTGCTGGGCCATTTCTCACCTTCCCCACATGTACCCCACTTTTCGAACCCATTAGGGGGTTGGGGATTCCTTAGGAATCAAGTCATCCACCCTTTCTTTTTTTCAGCCCGTCTGGGTAGTGACTCCATTTTCTCCGGGCTTAGGCCCTTGTTCTCTAAGACCCCGAGCCTAAACAGTGCCTAAGTCACAAGAACAATTCCACCGGAAGTGCGGGCAAAAATCCCCGCTCACAGTGGCGACTCCACTGGGGATAAGAGAAGTTGATTTCATTGGTCTTTATATTATTCTATTCTTTCTTATCATGATTTTGTCCATTGCATCATATTAGATTGCATCGTGTACATGAGTTAGGACGCCCGTGTTATTCGTGTTGTGTTATGTAAGGAATACCATACTTTCACTAAAGGTATGGAGATCAAGCATGGCATAACCACTCATAGCCATGTACCATTTGGTATATACTTGCTATGGGAACCTAAGCCTTTCAACCCAAAGACTAAAGCTCATGTAATTGGCCTAGTTACTTTCCTTAGGATTTTACCCCAAATGCTTATTGTTTGACTATGGTTAATTTATCTTAGCTTAAATCATGGCTTATTTGGTTTGTTCTTTTTCTAATATGACCCAAGTACATTGTAAGCTCAAAATAAATTTTTTCTTTAAAGTCCAAAAGACCAAAGCAATTTTCAAAATTTTTCAAAATGGTCTTTGGATATAAAACTTTTCCATAAACAAATTCTTTTCTCAAGACTCAAATACAAAGCCTAAAATCAATTTTTTCAAAAATCTTTTTACAATGGGCTTAGAAAAAAAATTATTTTCAACCTTTAAAAGAGCTCACAAATATTTAGGTCAATTATGAAATACCAAAAATCAATTGTGAGCCTAGTTTATACTAAGAATAATTAATCATGGGCTTGTTTTTTGCATGAATCATTAGTTACTTTTTCAAGTGAGAAATCTATTTATAATAAACCTCTTAATTTAGTTTTAATCCAATATAGCATAAAAGCTACTTTAGTTGGTTGGATGGATTAAAACCTAATTAATGAGAATTATCATGAACTGATTCCCATTTTTAAAATACAACTATTGGTCGAAACGTCCGAGAAAACTTTTCAAAAACAAGATACCCCATGTTGGTATTTTGTTAACCATATACCTAGAAAAAGAGACTCGCCATTCATGGGTGGATGTTATAAGGTTGGAAGGGACGTTCTACTTATCTTTGTCTATTGTTTGTGCATACATGCATACATGCATACATTTGCATCTCATATCATTGATCCTCTCTGGCTCACAGTCCTGGATTATGACAGTTCAAAAGCTTACGACAATCCGACCTACGCTGGAGATGAAGAATCTAATAGACACTCAATCACTTGCTCACCAAAAGCAATGGAGCCCGAACACATTCAAAGAATGGTGGATGACGCCCTCAATGCCAAGATGGAAGAAATAAAGGAGGCCATAGCTGAGATCATGAAGAACCAATTGGCTGCAATTTTAGGAAATAATGCTGAAGCATCTGCTAGCACTAAGAAACCAAAGGACAAGGGGAAGGATAAAGTTGGTGAAGTGGTTTTTGATGATGATAAGGTGATCATTGATGATGATGATGATTGGGCTCAATACTTCCAAAATCCTCAAGACAAGAAGAAAGAACCGAAGATTATTGAAAGATTAGCTATGGAGAAAAGTGAAACTTCTAATGTTGAAAAGGTGTTTGCAGATTTGGAAAAGAAATTTGAGAAGAAGCTGAAAACTGAAGAAATGTCCGAAGTTGACAAATTATTTGAGCTAGACGAAGAAGTTTTGTACAAATTCAAGATGCCATTTTTTGCAAAGTTTGATGGAACCGAAAATCATCACCTCCATGTGAAGCATTATATCACTACTATGCAATCTGCCTGAGATACTAAGGCTCAAACTCTAAGGTACTTTATACTCTCATTGGATCCTGTTATCCAAAACTGGTTCAATACTTTAGATGACGATACGCAAAAGAGTTGGGATCTACTATACAAGGCTTTCATCCAACAATGTGGATACAATGTTGAGATGGAAGTTACCTTAATGGAAGTTGAGTCCATTAGACAAAGGCCAAATGAAAATTTTGTGGACTATGTAAAAAGATGGAGAAATAAGGCCGCTTTGCTCAAGAAGAGGCCCGATGAATCTGATCAAATAAGAATGATTATGAGAGGGGTGTTGCCTTGTCTTCATGAAAGGATGTCTCATACACTCATTCCTGATTTCAAAGATCTCCTCCAAGATGGTCTGCAAATTGAAGAATGGGAAAGGGAGAAGAACCATTTTTCAACAAGAAGGAACGAGAAAGAAAACTATCAGTCTAGTAACCAAGGCATGCAAAAGGCAGTTGGTGTTAATGCAACTAGCCAAGGAACAAGAAGATAGTTTTCAGAATTGGGGAAACCTCTGTCTTGGGTTCTCAATAAGCTTCAAAAGAAGGGATTGTTACAACCCTTAAATCCTCGTCCTTTGCCTAACCCTCTCCCACCTAATTTTGATACTTAGGCATTTTATCAATTTCATCAAATGCAAGGACACGACACAGATAGATGTGTGAGGGTGAGGCATGAGATCCAAAATTTGATTGATAGTGGGAAGCTGCCCGAGCCCAACAAGCCGAACACCAAAGACAATCCATTACCAAGGTTCAATAGAGTACCACCACCAGCAACCTTCATGGTAGGAAAAGGATTTGAAGAAGATTTTATTTTATCATCCTTTCATGATGGAAATATTAAAGATGTGAAAGGAAAAGAAGCGTAACTCAACAAAATTTCCTTAGCTTGAATGTTGCTTTTCAATTTTACATTCTTTAATATTTAATTGGAACAATTATGTTTTTCTGTTTTTGTTTGAATATATTACTTTCATCAAAATTTTTATTGGTCTTTGTTCGTTTTGGTGCTAAACCAATGAGGAATCTAGCTTGATGTTCATAAATTAATGTATCTAGGCATCATGATTTGAATGACTTTACTAGATGAGGGAATTGCTCTATAGCATTGAGTTGTGTATGATTACTTAGAGGGCTTCTGCATAATTACCTTTGTCTAGATCCTAGTCAGTCTTAGAACATGCTTTGACAAACTTTTGAGGCAAAATTGAACTCTGCTTATTTAAGGGAGAGATGATCTAGGCATTGTTTGACGAGCCAACAACTAGTATCCACCCTATTAAAAATCAACCCCCAGTTGTTCCTTTGAGCCTTCATAAAATTTTAGCTTTCTTTTCATTGGCTTACAAACCCCAACAACCTGCCCTGAGCTGTTGTTACACTTTTGACAAGTCTTATGATTACTAAGATGAAGAGGCAATAAGATCAAAGAAAGGAATAGTCAAGATCGTGAGGATAGTTAAAGTTTTCAAGACCATAAGGGTAGTTGAAGTTCACCAAATATCTCTAATCTATCAAGATAACATCAGAGTAACAAATGATTTATCCCTGTTAAGAAGATTTATGTCACTCCACTTATCCATTATTAGAAACCCAAGTTGGTACAAACAAGACAACTCTTTTAGAGCTAGAACCAAAAGAAAAAAGAAAAAGAAAAGAGAAAAAAAAAAGAGAAAAAAAAAGAAAAGAAAAAAGGACAAAAGAAAAAAAAGGGAAAAAGAAAAGAAAAAAAAAAGAAGAAAATAAAATCTGAAAGGGCGGTTCAGAAAGTCAACTGAGTTCTCTTTTACCTAAAAGTAGCAAAAGGCTTCCATTTGTTTTATAAGGACAGTTTGACTTGAATTGGTCCAATCTAACTCAATCAAAATCGGAGAAAAAGGAGAAAGGTCACCCAGTTTTTGAAAGTCCTATACTTAACAATCCTATAGAGAAGAAGGACAAAATGATAAAATGCTCAAAGAAAGGGAAGAGTAAGAAAAATAAAGAGAAAGAAAAGGGAAGAGTAAGAAAAATAAAGAGAAAGAAAAGGGAAAAGGAGAAAAGAAATGAAGACTATCCTAATTAAGATCCAGATTAATGCCAAGAAGATGGGAGAATGTTCAAAGCTCTATCTTTTCATGTTACCAACTGTCTAAAGTTCCAACAAGCTATTTGTAGTGTGATGGTTTGCCCATAGTGTCACAACGACTCCAACTTATAAATGGCCTTCATTTAACCCATGTCCCTCATACACCCCATTTTAAGCCTATCAAAGACCTGTTGATCTCTCTTGGTAGGTAGACTCTATTAGTGGAGATAGTTTGAATAAGCAAGCATATGAGATAGACCATATTCAAACTCAGTGAGACCTTTGGCCAAGTAATGTGTATGTGCCTATCTGAAGTGCAACAATTCTTGCTTAAATAGAAATGATTCCCGAGTTTAGTACGGTAACCAGGGTTGTCATGTTATAGATATGTTAATTTGAAAAATCAAGTCCTAAGGTAAATTGACATTAATTTGGCAAAGCCAAGATTTTATTTCAAAATCAAAATTCAAAATTGAAAATTAAAAAAAATCAAGTTAAGGGGAGTATGTTGAACTATCGAACCTCGAAGGACACATTGGGCAAATAAAATGATTAATGGAAAGGTTATGAAAAAGCTACTGAATTATAATTTGAAATGGATGTATCTGTGCTGCTTGGGGCCTCCATTATTCATGTTTTCAATACCTCGAAGATAAAAGCCATAAATGTGAAGCATCCTATCATTCCAATGTAAAACCTGAATGGGCATCTTGAAGGAGTCAGTGAGAATACTTCTACTGATCACCTTGGTCTGTGAGTCGATGGAACCACTGTAAGTGTTATTCATGCATATCATGCAATCATAAGCATATCACATTGCATTTTATTGAATTGTATTGTCTATTCTTTGTCAAAGAAAACAACAGACACTCTATAAAGCAAAGATGAAGTGAGCATGGAATCAGGGGAGGAAAGCCCATTGCGTGAGGAAGGTCCAGTAATTTTGCAAAAGAAAGAAGAAATGCATGCTTATTCGATGAGCTAGATAATATACAAACATCAAACAAAGCCGCATAGGAAAAATCATAGGGGACAAGGAGAAGATATGAATGCTAGATAAAAAGAAGAAGAAAAAATTTGAAGAAAAAAAAAGAGAAAAGTTGCATTGAAAATGCAAATAACACATCATTATTATTTTTGTCATTGTACTTATTATACAATATTTCCTCAATTGATACAATACTCATTGATCACTAAGAATGCAGTGGTGGATCATGATCAAACAAAGCCTTAAAAAAGTCATCACCTATTGAAGAAGGAGGCATATCACCCATTCCGAGTTCGCCCGTAGTAGGAGCACCTGGATCTCTATTACCCTGGAATTCAGATCTGTAACGGTCCTCATCAGAAGTAGATGAAAGGATCTCATGGTCATCAGCTTGGGGGCCTCTCGATGAAGAAGCACCATGATCTCTCATCCCCTGAAACCATAAGTCTTGAAAATCTTGCTCTGACTAGTGATACAATTTTTCAAAATGGAAAACCTGTTGATGACTAGCAGCCAACTCTTCTTGAAGTTTCTTATTTTGTTCCTCAAGCATCCGGTGTGAGCCAAAAATGAAAAGAGTAAGAGCATACATAATCATGCATACATATAGCATAAATTATCATGGAATAAGAAAACCTACCAAGTAATTCATATCAATGCCCTGTGGATGAGATGGCATCTCTGGTTGATTAGAATGAGCAAACAGAGAAGCAATAAAAGAAGGTCCAGGCTCATGACTAAATGAGCCAACAGTCTGCAATAATCATTATAAAAAAGTCAAAAAAAGTTAAGAAAGACGCAATTGTAATGGAAAAATGGTAAAAGTTTACCTGAGAAGTGCTAGCCCCGGGATGTGAGAGAAACTCTCTTCCCTCTCCATGATACTCCTCTTCATCTCCATCCTCATTTTCCTCGGGAATCTCCCGTATACCAAAAGGAGATACATCAAACTTCAAAAGTCCTACTTGAATAAACTAGGTATAAGATGCACCCAGTGGATAGAGAAAAAGTTTCAACATCATAACAGTGCCGAGCAAACCACCATGCATTCTCTGGCATTGATGTGATATTTAAAGTATTCTCCGAGCAATGCATTAGGAACCTCCACTATTCAGGACCAAAAAACCAC
The DNA here is from genome assembly GCA_947685225.1 of Garcia nutans. Classification (NCBI taxonomy): domain Eukaryota; kingdom Viridiplantae; phylum Streptophyta; class Magnoliopsida; order Malpighiales; family Euphorbiaceae; genus Garcia; species Garcia nutans. The sequence goes on from CANTUV010000059.1 coordinate 36,544,670, forward strand.
CCATATACTCTCTCTCTCTGAGAAACCAGCCACTAGACACAGGGCCGGTAATGACACGGTGGGTATGTTGAAAAGGCAGTGAGACATTCATGGAGAAAGTCCAGTTCGTCTGCTCTTCTGTGTTCCACCAGGCCAAATTGACCTACAAAATGACATAAGGTAAGTGAACTTTTATATAAATTTTAAAGTATACTAATGCTATTTTACCTGGCCCCAGGTTAAGCAACTCAAGAGATAGCGTTGGGTGTGCACATGGTGAGAGCTGGGAACTTCTACATGATCTGCCAACCAAAAATTTAATCTCGGATACCCGACTCTCTCTCAGAAAATGCCAGGTACCCTCACAAGATTGTGCTCATATGCCCATATCTACATCAATAATAAAAATCAAATTCATGCAAGAATAAGAATGGAATTGACATTGGTAGAAGAAGAACACCTCGACAACCACCATAAAACCAACAAAAGACTTCTTATTCCTGCAAATCTTATCAAGTCCATGGTAAAGACAAGCAAGGCTAGCTTCACCCCAGCCGTAAAGCGGTACCATACTCATATCACTGAGGGCCCTAAATACTGACAAATGGATGGCAGATTCGGTGCTGCATAAAATGGTCTACCCAAGGAAATACAGTAAAAATCCTCGAGCATATTGCTTGGCTGTTTCTCTATGAACCCGTCCTTCGTAGTTCATCCAATAACTCCGAATTGGTTCAATTTTTATCTTGAAAGGCCCTTTAAATGATGTTTCCATACTAATTAACTATTGGACTTCTTCAAATGTTAGAATATCATTGGTAAGAGGGACCGAAAGGCCATAGTACCGGATACCAGTTATGGCTGTATAATTGACTGGGCCAATGGTCATTTCTCTTATAAGTAGGTGAAAAGTATGGGTCATATCCATCCACCGCTCTGACAATGCTTGAACTACACTCCTGTCTATCGGACACTCCTCGGATGGTAATTGCAAGATAAAGCTTTTAAAACAGCAAACTCGGATAATCCATTTTACCCGAGAAGGTGCTACATCATACCATTGTCGGGCTTTATAGACACACTCTCTGCCCTGGATAATGCAATGATCATGCTAACACAGAGCCAGGTAAGTTAACACAAGGTAAGTATATCATCATATCAATACCACTGATTTTTAGGCTAAATTTATTTATGTTCTATTTTTAGTCTATTTATTTACTTTTTTAAATATATTCATCTAATTAATTTATTTTTTCCTAAATCTTAAAAAAAACAACAAGAAAACAAAAACAAAAACAAAAACAAAAAAAAACAAAAAAAAGAAAGAAAAGAAAAAACGAAAAAACAAAAAAAACAAAAACGAAAAAATAATTTGCTGTTAAAATAAATAATTGAATTATTACCTTTGTCTTTTGATTTGAACTGTGATGAAGCTGCATCTTGGCTAGTAGACTTATATTTCCATTTTCATGCTGCCAAATAAACTCAAATAACTCAGCATTAGATTGAGTTCCTGATCTTGAAGCATGCATTTTCTCCTCAACTCTATGTTAAACTCTCTAAACCCTCTGAATTCAAAATTTATATGAGTATGGATGAAATGAAGAAATCAGTCGAGGTTTATATAGAAAAATTGCAAGGGAAAAAGACAAAAATAAAAATTGGAAAATAGTATTCTCATGAGAAAAAAAAAGCAATGTTACTATTAATAAATAGTAAATGACTATTTACAAATAGCAAATGAATAGTTGGTGAATAGTACATAAATAGTAACTACACAGTAAATAAATAGGAAACTCAATTATTCAATTCAATCATTCAGATACTTGCATGTATATAAATATTTTTGCACCTTTAAAATATTTTTACATGCAGGGGGCAAGAAGATATGGGCATGGTAAAAATTAGCTAAATTTTTTCAAATTCATTTAGTATCCTACTTACTATAATTATTTTTTGCAAACAATTAAATCTCTCTTAGCTTAGGTCCAGAACCTAAATTCTCTCTTAAGTCCAGAACTTAGCTCGGGTCCATAACCTAAATTACTCTTAAGTCTAGAACTTAGCTCGGGTCCAGAACCCAAATTATCCTTAAGTCCAAAACTTAGCTCGAGTCCAGAACCCAAATCTCTTTTAAGTCCAGAACTTAGCTCAGGTCCAGAACCTAAATCTCTCTTAAGTCCAGAACTTAGTTTGGGCCCAGAACCCAAATTACCCTTAAGTCTAGAACTTAGATCGAGTCCAGAACCCAAATCTCTCTTAAGTCCAGAACTTAGCTTGGGTCCAGAACCCAAATTACCTTTAAGTCTAAAACTTAGCTCGGGTCCAGAACCCAAATCTCTCTTTAAGTCTAGAACTTAGCTCGGGTCCAGAACCAAAATTACCTTTAAGTCCAGAACTTAGCTCGGTTCCAGAACCCAAATTATCCTTAAGTCCATAACTTAACTCAGGTCCAGAACCCAAGTTACTCTTAAGACTAGAACTTAGCTCGGGTCCAAAACCCAAATTACCCTTAAATCTAGAACTTACCCCGGGTTCAGAACCCAAATTCTAAATCTAGCTCGGGTCCAGAACCTAAATTATTTTTTAGTCAATAGCTCAAACCAACCTTGGAAGTCCAGCATGGCTCCAAACCCAATCAAAAATCACATTACTTTTCACTCTCTTTTGTCGTAGTCTCAGATCACTCAAGTAGGGAGCAAACTGTAGACCCTTAATTTTTGACCCAGTCTGGTCCAATATTTTTTATAGTCCAAAATAGTTTTTGTGGTATTTTAATTTATTAATATTTATTTTAATATTTAATATTTATAATTTTTAATAAAAATAAAAAAGGTAATGTTAGTAAAGTTAAAAAAATAATAATAAAAATCGGCGACGAAAAGATCGGCAAAAAAAATTTTCGTCGCCGAAAGTGAATTGGCTGGCCGGCCTCAGCTCTCGCTGGCAATTTTCGTGGCCCGCAACAATTTTTTGCCAGCACAATTTTTTCCAGCGCAGCTTTTTTCAAAACCGAATTCTATTTGGTTTTGATTTCTTTTCCTAAATGGTTTTAATTTCCTTAGACAATTAGAATTAGATTTGGATTTTTTCCTATAAATACCACGTTAAAACACTTCAGAAAGGGCTGGACTTTGGATTTCTGACTTTGGAGGATGAAACTTAAAACCAAACTTTGGACCTTAAAATTCTTTCGGCCAAAAGAAAACCCTAGCAAGCACGAAAAAAAGAGACAAATAACCCTAGGAGAAGAGACGACAAAAAGGAATTAGCAGCAAGTAAGCACTCATCAATCATCAATCCATCAAAGGCAGCAACATTGCCTTTGTTATTATTCATCCAGAAATTAATTTTTTGATGGAACTGACTACGCAGGTTTGATCTTTAATCATAAATTATATGTTCACAGTAGCTTTGTTTTCTTTGATTAAAAAGAATATGCAGTAACTTGATCTTTGTTTTAATAACCTTAATTATTTACCTTAGTTAATACATTAATCAGTTGGTTTTCAAAACTCCACTTGAATGTTTTATAAAAACTAAAAACTAAAAATCGTCCAGTAGCCTAAGTCATTGATTAAATTATCAAAAACACTAAATTATTCTTTTGTTTCCAAAACTTCAAAAACCCTAAATTATTCTTCTATTTCCAAAACTTCAAAAGCCCTAAATTATTCTTCTATTTCCAAAACTTTAAAAACCCTAAATTGTTCTTCTATTTTCAAAACTTTAAAACCCTAAACTATCCTTCTATTTCCAAAACTTTATAACCCTAAATTATTTTTCCCCAAACTATTTTCTTAATCATCTAAACCCTAACCCCAGTGTCTTAATTCCTTAAATTTCCTAAACCCTAATCTTCTAAACCCTAGTTTTTCTAAACCCTAATTCTTAAAACATCAAAACTTTATGACAAGTTCATCAACATTCTTAAACCCTAATCCCAATCTTTTAAAATTATAAACCCTAATGTCTTAAGGTTCTAAAACCCAAATTTCATTATGTTAGCCTTAAACCTTAATTTGATTAACCAAAAACCTTACTACTTTCTTAAAATTATAAAACCTTAATCAATTCAATTTTTCCAAAAAGCCCTCAAAATAGCCTAAATAATAATAAAAATAATTCCAAAATCCCAAAACCCTAAAAATGTTAATTAAAGAATCTTAAATTGAGACATAAACCTAAATTTTCATCTTTATTTGCTTTATTTAATTCTAGATTTGATTATGTAGTTTATTATATATTTTGATGGTTGATTTATTTAATTTCAATGCTTGATTTATTTAATTTATCATGGATGGATATTTTCTTTATTATTATGATTATTATTTGTTTGTTTTGTTATTAAAATTGTAAGAGGTATGTTTCCACTTTATGGGTACCTCATTAATTAATTTTCATGTAATTTAAATTGCTTCAATATTTTGGACCAATGTAAAGGACATGTTTCCACCTTTCGGTGGGTGTCCTATTTAGTTTAGACATGGACGATGTAAGGACATGTTTCCATCCTCAGATGGGTCTCCATTGATTTGCTTTGTTTGGAAATTGCTTTGATTTTAATATAATGATGCTTTATTTTAATTATTACATGTAGTATGGATAATATTGTTATATTTAAGAATTTTATAATATTAAGACCTACAAAGGAGGCCGGTTCCAATGAACCGGGTGTTGTGGGGGTGCTATGCTATTTCTCACCTTCCCCACACGTACCCAACTTTTAGAACCAATTAGGGGGTTGGAGATTCCTTAGTAATCGAGTCATCCACCCCTTTCTTTTTCTCGGCCTGTCCGGGTGGCAACTCCATTTTCTCCGAGTTTAGGCTCGTGTTCTCTAAGGTCCCGAGTCTAAACATTGCCAAAGTTGCAAGAACCATTCCACAGGGAGTGAGGGCGAAAATCCCCGCTCATAGCTAGGAGAATATATATGGATAATGTGTGGAAAATGTACCAGCCAAGGGAAACTTGCTGTGGGAATTACGTTATGAAAATTTACATGAGTATGTGTGTGTGTTTCTTATAGCCAATAGATGAAAAGGAATGAGTGTGAGCGCTTGGTCCATTCACACCCAATTTGTTTTTAAAGTATAAGCAACACCAGGTTATTGATCTCAGGGATCCGACAGGCAAGACTCTTGTGGAATGGAGTCGCCACCTAGCAGGACCAGGAAATGATAGACGGTAGCATTCTCTTGATTCTTTTTTTGAGGAATCCCTAACCCCATTTAAACTTAAGTTTGGGAAGTTCAGTACACATGAGAATAACTTAGATAAAAATTCTTGTTATCCATATATGCCCAATTCAAAGAATCAGCCTCCTTTATGATACATGTACTAGTAAGGATTATTCAGGATATCAAATGAGAATAAATATTTGTAAAACAAATAACTAACAAAATAAATATATACATATCATGATGCACATGAAGCTTGGTTATACACAAAATCCCTACGAGCAACCACCGAGGTAGAAACAAGCTCCTTACAATAATAGGTCTATAAAGAGAAATAGTTATATCACATGGCTTTACAAATCCTATACATTATTTCTAAAAGAAAAATATATCATTTCCTATATATAACAAATCTAAAAGAAAGGGGTAAAATGTATGATGGATGAGTTCTTGATGATTGTATTACATAGAATAATAATAATTACATGACAAAGGATAAGAATAAAAAGAGAAATATGAGTTTTGATAAGAATGTCAAACTCGATAATCTATATATTATCTAATTTGAGAATAACCCGCAAGATCAAAAAATTGGAACAAAACCACTATGTACAAAATTAAGAGAGAATGTCGAATTTGATATTTGTTAGATTATCAAGTTTGATAATGTAACACCCCTTCCCAACCTACATGTGTAAGCTGAGTAGAGGTGCCACACTATCCTAATTGTTGCTACCAATTTACTTAGTCAAATTTTAGTTCTGATTTTTACAGAAATTTTGCCATAGTTCCGCCTAGAAATTTGGATCCCAAGTGTCGTCAAAACTTGTTTTTCTGATTTTTGAAAACATTTTACACATACCAATGTGAATAAGAATACCATCAAATTTAATGCACTCCCAATGAATCCACCTTATACCCTCAACTACAAACCTGCACGAAGAGTTCACACTTCTAATATAACATAAATTAAAGGTTTATGATTATTACATACTACTAACATACAATTATAACATAGAAAATCTCTTTTATATTTATTCATATACATGCCACAACTATCAACTCATAATGGAACTAAAAGATCTACCCCTGAGATTTGCTGTGGTCTGGTCGTTGCTTCCCCAAGATTTATCTACTGCTCCAAACCTACGAGTCAAGGAAAACTTAACTCGCTGAGCGTTGTCGCTCAGTGGGTACTTTACCAATAAAAATAAAAGTAGTATATGAAAGTATTCAAAATCAAAGGAAATAATGAAATCATAATTTAACCAACCTTAAACCAATAGAAATTATTGTACATTCAGGGTAATATGCTTTCAATAATGTAAAATCATAATTCAAACTCATTGGCATTATATAGTTTAATGAAAAATAATATGTCTTTGATTCAGGCTCTACTGGTATATAGGGAACCATAGTGATAAGGCAGTGGCCCTCACCACTGTAACATAGGTGGCCCTCACCACCGATATCAAATCATAGGAATGGCCCTCACCATCCTGGTTATAACCAATGGGCCTCCCCATTGGCTTCAGTGGCCTCACCACTGAATAACATATCATATCACAATAATGAGCAGTACTGCATGCGTTAGTATAGTGCACCATACCCTTATCTACCACTCCCACTATCCAGTAGAGCAAAAAGATTTAAATGATTCAATTTAAGTCTCAACTTCATTTTAGAATGATTCAAGAAATCAATTTAATTCCCATCGCACTTTGCCATTTATGCCGCGCAACACATTCTTCAGTCAAACCATTACTCTTTTTCACATATTTAACATCCACAATAAACACATCAAACATTTCAAAGCATTCCTCAAAATATCCCAAATTGACCAAATGAATAGTGTTGCGGCGAGAAAAATCGGCAACGCAAAATGGCATGACCAAATGAATTGTAAAATCTGGATTTTCGTCAAAATTTCAGTCCACTTCAATCATGCATTTGACCAAGTAAATGATCTTATTTTTGGCTGAAATTTTACAGAAAACTTGTTTTATATGTTGACTAATTGCATGTAAAATTTCGTTGAAAAATTCCTTCGTTTGCTGCCTCAAAAAATTTTCACAAAAAGGTCCAGAAAGCTGTCTTTTTGGGACCATTTCGGCCCAAACACATGAAATGCATAGGATAGTTTATTTTTCTTTTGCAAATCAATATTAAGGCTTCTTTAATGGTAAAGTGAAAATTCAAACACTTCTCTTTGACAACTTTTGCATGTTTAACTCAAATCAATATATTTAAGCATCAACAACAAAACTTTCATAAACCAAAGTTTGTAAAGCATCAAACCAAAATTTATTATTCAAAAGTAAAGTACCAAACCTTATTTCTTTAACTCCTCTTGGCTTTTCCTTCTTCTCCTTCTTTAATTCTTTATTTCTCCTTCAATCAATTCAAGATACAACATAAACCTTAGAATTTCAAAATAATAAATTATCCTCTATTTCTTTTCCAATCGAAACCCCTAATCTAACCTTATTAATCTTTCTACATCTTGATTCTTCCATTTAATCAATTAATCTCATCACTTACTTAATATTATTATTATGTTTTTCAATTCCATATAAGACTCTAATTCCCAATCTTTCAATAAATATATAACTACCTAAAACTAATACTAAAATTAAAGTCTACACACTTAAAAACCTTAGAACTTACCTTAAAAATCAAAGTTTGAAGAAACTTGGAAGTCCCTTGGTATTTTCTTTTGTTGGCCGAATTTGGTGAGTGGAAAAAGAGAGAATTTGCTCTTCATATCACATATATTTATAGACAAAGGAAATGATGATCACCTTGCCCACTTGTCCACTTTTTCTCTTTCTTCATTTATTACACATTTATTACACATGCTAAATGTTTTCTTTTGATTGGCCAACCTTTGATTTTTATAACTTCCTTTTTCCTTTACTTCTTTCCACTTGTCTCTCTTCCCATTGGATCTCATAAAGTTGTCCCGGGTTACCCATCCGGTCCCGACACGAAACCGAGCCACATTACGTTCCGGCGATTAATCGATCATATCTTTTAAACCGTATAGTTCCATGAGTCAAACTATATATAGTTTTGATCCTCTCGACCTCTACTTTCTATTTATAAGGTCTATTTTAGGTTTCCAAGTCATTTTGAAAAATTACCGATAAGCCCTCAACTTTTTACAAAATTCCCTTTAGGTCCTATTTTTGCTCGGGTTTTCTCCGGCTTCGTTTCCACTGACGATCGTTTCATATTTAACCTCTCGCCATTCTCTACGTACTCACGTCTTTATTTCCTACCCTAAATTCATGTATAACTTTAATTGATAATGACCAAAATGCCCTTAGGCAACATTTCTTCATTTTTCTTTAACGGGACATTTCCTGGAAAAACCGTTACACGTCGTTGCGATCCGATTTTTCTCTACATTCCATTTTTGGAATCTGTTATATGCACTATTAAGAACATCCGGTGCAACTTTCTTTGAAATTACATCTACGTCCCCAACTTTATTAAAAATTACAATTATGTCCCTTCTGTCATACAACCTTATCTAGGGCTGTTATCAAGAATTATCTTCTCCTTTTCCCTACTCTCGCTATGCACGTGTCTACACTGCATAAATGCAGTAGGCGGATGTGACAGATAATCTCCTCAGTTAGGGACAACCTGCAAGAACTGATAGCTTAATAAAATGGATATATACATTGTCAGATGGAGATGTCGAATTCGGTATTCAAGAAATGTCAAAAGCAACAATATCCACAAAGCAGAATCATTAAGAAATTAGCAGTAGCAGACATATATATATAGGAACATTATGTTCAAATTTGATAATTAATGAATTCATGAATTCATGAATACCTTGCAGAAAATATTATTTAATAACAACACAATATATGTACACTGAAAGTTGATTCGAAACATTGAATTCGATACTCATAGAAATATCAAGTTCGATAATCATCTGCTATTTCTAGCAGAAGTGACTTGTGTCTGTAGATTAGGTCCATGTTCTATATCCATTCATGTGATTGGATCATAAACAAATCAATAGTGGGAAATACATATCGAATTTGATAATCATTCGCCATTTCTGGCAGAAACAACTTGACATTGTAGATTTCTCATATGAATCGCATTAAAAGTCATTTTTAGTAAAAGAGTTCAAGTCCTTAGTTTGGGAAAGTTAGATATTGTCCTTTAAGATCTAATTCATCATTTATAGGTCATACATTCAAAGATATAGTCTTGAATTAGTATATCTCAGTTCCTAAATGAGCATTTTTGGTTCTTTTAAAGTTTAATGATTTTGCTTATGAATGAGCTATGTAAGCTGGATGAAATGATGCAATATAAACATCAATCATGACATTAAATGGTGTAGATTTAAGAGAGGGCACTAGAAGCTTAAGAAACTTACTACCAATGGATGAAAATCACAGCCAGTCTTTTTAGAGTTGTAATGTTCTAGACTCTTGCTTTGAATAATTGACCTTTGTTGAACAATCTCTTTTATAGATGGAATACAAGATAAAAAATATGGGAAAATGATAATGTTTACTCACAACCTTCTCTTTGGTTAGCTAAAAGAGGAAGCCTAGCCTATGCCAGTCTAAGAAAAAAAAAGAGAAAAAGATGAATCCCAGTCCCCCCACAAGAGAGCTAGAGATTCCCTTTTATAGGCATGAGGTGAGGTCTATAAAGAGAAATTATCGCGTTCGGAAGTAAACAGTTACCGAATTCAATAATTTTAGGGATCAAAGAATTTGTCCCTTCGTTATCTGCCCAATATTCCTTGATGATTGTCGAGTTTGATAATAATAATATCGCATTGGACAATTAATCCCAGGGTGGCAAATTTCAGTGTCTACAATGAGCAAGAATTTAGGTGCACAAATACATAAAAATAAGGAAAATTAGGTGGCTCAGGACACTAGTAAATGAATTATGAGAAATTCAAAGTACGTAGTGAAAAACTACTTACCAAGATAGGTGGTTAGCTAGCCCAAAATTATGTTGAGTTGTAGCATGGCATGGGAGTTGCCTACACGTGGCCAGATAATGTGTTAATGTAATGTTTAAGAGGGATTAAATTAATCTTCTTGTAGAACCTTAATTTTAGCCCTGAATGAGTCTGGTCCAATCTTAAATGCCTAAGACAAATCAAATCCAATTTTTAGAGGTTAAACTTGGTCCAATCTAATTTTAAAAGCTTGAAATAAAATTTGGATCCAATTAAAAGCCTAGACTGACTCAGTTAAATTTAAAAAAGGAGTGGGCCATCCAATTTGACATGAGCCCATTCTCAAGTCAAATTGGGCAAAGCCAAGTTCGAAATGAGGCTAGCCTATGTCGAATTTGGCTTGGCCAAATTCATCATGAGTTCAATTTCCAGCCTGATTTAAGAGTCCTAATCATGTTTGAATTAGGAAAATCTTGGATTACATTTAAAAGTTGGAACTTGATTAGGATTAATGATCAGAGTTAGCCCTAGTTTGAGCAATATAAATGCAAATCAATCAGGATGAGAAAAAAGGGTGGAAGCTTTTAGCAATTAAGAGTTTTAGCAATAAAAAATGAGAAATTAATGAAAACAATTGAAAGACAAAAAGCAATTTAAAAAAGAGAAAAACAAACAGAGGCAGTGGCAAAGGCAAAGAGGCAGTAGCTTGATCCTCGAATCATCGAGGCACCAACCAAGACTTAACTTATCCAGGCTATCCAAAAAGCAAAAAATTGGGCTTAATTCAGTAGATTCAACATAGTAGAGCCAACAACACAGGGTTGCTTTTCCAGATTCAATTTGTTTAAACTTTTACTATCTGTTTTCATTCTATTAAAAAAATTAAGTAGTTGTCATTTAAAGATATTTGTATCTTAAAAACCCTAATCCATCTAGTTGGGAACCACTTGAAATTTAACTTGTTTTAAACCTTAACAACATAATCTAGTCTAAGTTATTTTGATCCAAAACCCTAACTTATAAGATTGAACCCCTAAGATAAAACCCTAATATTGCCATGTGCATTGCAAACTATAATTCGTTAAGGGATTAATATTAAGATCTACTTGTGGATTACATTTTTTATTATTGATCTTAATTTCATTAATTTAGCCCTTATTTTATAATTTCTTATATGTTTATGGATTGTAAGTTCTTATTATTTGAAATTTTGAGTTTGTAAAAGGTATGTTTCTACCCATGGTAGGTGCCTTAGTTTATTTAAATTGTTTCTTTTTGTTATGTTGCTTTTTTAAAATTATTTTGAATTAATGTAAAGGGCATGTCTCCACCTTTTGGTGGGTGTCCCATTTTTACTTTGCTTGTATTTTAGACATTGGACATTGTAAGGGCATGTTTCCATCTTGTATGGATGTCCATTTTGTTTGGTTGCTTTAATTTTAATTTAATGAGTATTTATTTATTATGATTGCATGTAATATGGTTGGTATTATAATAATCAAGAATTCAATAATAATTACACTTGAACAGTAGGTTAGTTCTAATGAACCGGAAGCTTTAGGGGTGCTGGGTCATTCTCACATTCCTCATGCATACCCAACTTTTTGAGCCCAATAGGGGGTTGGAGATTCTTTAAAAATTGAGTCATCCACCCCTTTCTATCTTCCCAGGCCCCCACTCTCATGTGGAATGGTTCTTGTGACTTCGACACTATTAGGCTCAGGACCTTAGAGAACACGGGCCTAAATCGAAAGAAAATGGAGTTGCCACCGAGACAGGCCAAGAAAATAGAAACGGGTGGATGACTTGATTCCTAAGGAATCCCCAACCCCTTATTAGGTTTGTAAAGTTGGGTACGTATGGGGAAGGTGAGAATGACCCTGCACCCCGATAATGCCTAGTTCATTGGAACCGTCTCCTATTCAGGTCTTCATATTATTAAATTCTTAAATTCTTAAAATATTATCCACATTATATACATATTAAAGTAAATAAATATTCATTATATTAAAATAATAGAAGGTCCAAACAAAACAATAAATGGGCACCCATACTATATGGAAACATGCCCTTATAATGTCCAATATCCAAAATTAAATAAAATAGGACACCCATCTTTTGGTAGAAATATGCCCTTTACATTAATCCAAAACTCAAAATAAATTACATTGAATTTAATTAATGAGGTACCCACAAAATGGAAATATACCTCTTACATTCTTGAATATTAAAATAGTCAATTCAATATAAATCAATCATTCATAATAAACAATTAATTGAAATCACATGATTAATAATCAACAAGTAATCTGAATAAATCATTCATCCATCATAAAATAAAATAATTAAGACCAACATATAAAGATACACACTAAGATTAAAATATATAAAGTTGAATTAAAATTGCAATTAGAAGCCAAATATATAAATTACGGTTTAAACCTAAAGAATAGAAGTTTAGAGGTTGAGTTTCTGGATATTGAGGCGTTAGGGTTTTGGATTATGATTTTTACAACTTTAGGATTATGAAATCAAGGTTTAAGGTAGATTGGGGGATTGGTATTAAGGTTTTAAAATATTGAAACTAGATTGAGAGATACAAGCTAGGGTTAAACCTAATAAACTAGGGTTTTGGGTCAAAATAATTTTGATTGAATCATGTTAAAGTTTTATACCGAATTAAAATCAATATTGTTCTTCATTGGATGGAGTTTCTAATAAACTAAAATAAAATAAATAAAATAATCACTGCTTAATTATAAATAATGGAAGCAATATTGTAAGTCTAAGTAAATTAAATTATCAAACATGCATTGTTGACGTGGTCAAATCAAGTTTGTTGAGCAAAGCTTATTGTGATAAGTCTGCATCAAAGTAATTCTTGGTCTCTCAATGACCAAAAGATTAAGCTACTGATTCCTTATTTTTGTTTCTTTCTGGATTGTCTCTGTTGTTGTTTCTATTTAATTGTTGCTTTCTGTTGTTGTGTCTCTTCTTAGTTATCAGTTGCTCCCTCTCTCTTTTATCTCCTTGCTTTCTCCTTCTTTGATAATTCTTACTGCTAAGTTTAAAAAAAATCACCTTAATTCATTAAGCCTTCCTATTTATAAGAAAATAAGTTAGGTTAGAATTAGTTAAATCGAACTTAATCTAGATTTGCCGATTCATAAAACCGTGTCCATATCGAATTAAAATCAAATTAATTTGATATGGACAAGAATTAGGAGTCCTAATTTGATATGGAATGGTCTATATTGAATTAAAATTGGTTTAATTCGATATAGATCAAATTCCATATTGAATTGGGAGGCCAATTCGATATGGGAATGGTCCATATCGAATTTGTAGCCAACCAATTCGATATGGACCATGTCCATATTGAATTGGACACCCTAATTGGATATGGAGATGTCCCATATAGATTTAAAGAAAAATCAAACCCCTCTAACTTTGAATCAAACCATTTTAGGGCTTTCAAAGTTGAACCAGCTTATTTTAGGCCTTATAAAATTGAACCAATCTAATTAAAGGCTTTAAAACGGGTTTAAGTGATTAAGAATGGACCGAACTTGACTAGGCCTTCATTAATTAGGATTGAACTAGCTGAGGGCCAAAATCAAGGGTCTACAATTTGCCCCTGCTTGAATGATATGAGAATTTAGTAGAAGAGAGTGAAAAGCAATAAGACTTCAAGCTAATCTTGGATGAGGATGGGTTCACGACTTGTGAATTGAATTTGGATTCTCAACCTAAGGCTAGGCTTAGGTTCTTGACCTGAGCTAGATTTGGTTTCTTGACTCTATACAAGATTTAGGTTCACGGCTCTAAACTGGATTTGGGTTCTTGGCCCGAGACTGAATTTGGGTTCTCGACCTAATACTAGAATTTTGGGTTCCTAGTCCTAGACTAGATTTGGGTTCTTGACCCGAATATGAAATTTGGTTCTCAATCCGAGACTGAATTTGAGATATGGACCCGAGACTGAATTTGTTGAGTTTTGGATCGAAGACTAGATTTGGGCAACTCTTATATCCCTATAGGTTCGTTAGGATACTCTAATATCCTAATGAAATGACAAAGTGACAAAATCATTGAGCGTCTCTAATATCTCAACGGGTCAATGGACACCTCTAATATCCTAATGGATTCATCAAGCTACTCTAATATCCTTATTACCAATTAATAAAACTGTTGAGCGACTCTCAAATCTCAACAGTTCATTAGATAACTCTAATATCCCAATGGGACTGTCGAGCGAATCTAATATCTCGATAAAATCACTAAGCGATTCTAATATCTTGGTGAGTGAAAATAGCCATCGAACGATTCCAATATCTCGATGAAATTTACCAAGCAACTCTAATATCTTGGTAAATCAAAATAGTCATTAGGCGACTCTAATATCCCGATGACAACCACCAAGCGACTCTAATATCTTAGTAGGATAGTGAGCGACTCTAATATCTCACTAGAAACAAACTTGGATATTTCAACATATCAAGTAAAGCTATGCCATTATGATACTTTAACAAATCCAATATATGCTAGAGATTGTGCCGTTAGGATACATCAACAAATCCAATATAGGCTAGGTAGTGGATGCTTCAACAAATCAGCTTGAAAATGTCTGCCTTGACATAAATGAATCTTCATCTTTATTCTCGGTTCCTGGGGATGGGCCTTTGTCTTGCCTTAACTTCAGCCCTTCTAGCTGGATTGATATGATCTTTATCTTAGGCCTTTGTCCTGATCTTTTATCTTTTATATATTCATTCATTTTGAGAGTTCTAATTTTCTTCTTGTTCTATTCTCTTTTGTTCTTCCTTTTATAAAAAAAATTCAGCTATTTTTTAGCTAGTCCTCATATCCTCTCTTTGCCCTCTGCATGACAAAATATTAGAAGTGAGTCTAAAAATATTTTGTACATGCATAAACTCAAAAATTGAAAAGAGGAAGTTTGCCCCTGTGTAGGCTCAATCTAATGATTTTTTCCCATGTAGGCTCTGATTGATGTTTGTGTATTGTCTGGTTCTTTGTACAAGCATGCATCTCTATTTTTGTAAAGTGACTTAATCTTCCTCAAGCAATGGGCCTTCCATGCCCCCTGATTCCATATCTGCTTCATAGAGTATTGCTATTTACTTTGACAAAGATTAGGAAACACAAGATAAAAATGTGGTGTGATATGCTTATGTATGCTTGATATGCATGGATGATACTTATAGTAGTTCCATCAATTCACAGACCTAAGTGATAAGCCAAAGCACTTGTTCAAGTCTTGCATTAGAATAGTAGAAGCCTTCACATCTATGGCTTTTATATTTGAAGATGAAATCATGAGTAGTGGGGGCCCCAGCAGGGTAGTCAAAGATACATCCATTTTAGACTATGATTTAACACGTTAGTCGATATCTCCTTCATGGTCTTGCAAATAATCATTTATTTTGCCTAATGTGTCCTTCAAGGTTCTACGATGCAACATACTTCCCTTAACTTGAAGGCTTTGTATGAGAAAAACACATTTTTTAAAAAAAATCTTAAAAACATATTTTGGCTTTGTCATATTAGTGTTATTGTACCTCAGAACTTAATTTTACAAATTAACATGTTTATAATTTGAAAACCCTACTTACAATACTAAACTCAAGAATCATTTTCATTTGAGCAAGAACTGTTGCACTTCAGATAGGCACATACACATTACTTGGCCAAAGGTCTTATTGAGTTTAAATATTGTCTATCTCATATGCATGCTTATCCAAACTATCTCCACTAATAGAATCTACCTACCAAGAGAGATCAACATGTCTTTAACAGGCTTGAAATGGGGTCCATAAGGGACATGGTTTAAGCGAAGGCCATTTTTAAACTGAATTTGATGTAACACTGCTGACAAACCTTCACACTACAATCTTCTTATTGGAACCATTTTCACCTTCTGGGCATCACTTTTATCTTTTGACTTCATGAAAATACAAAGCTTGAATGTCCTTCCTTCCTCTTTGCAAAAATCTAGATTGAATAAGTACTATCTTGATCTTTAGGCCACCCTTTTTCTTCCTCTTTCTTTTTCGTTCTTTTCCCTTTTTGAATATCAAGTCAAAGATTTTGAAGATTGTGGACCTAGAGTTATATTGAATAAAATGAAAGATGTTCTTTTTCCTTATGTATTTGAGTATATGGCTTGGCTGGACAAATTCAAGTCAATTTGTCCATGCAAACTATGTGGAATTCTTCTGCTACTTTAGGTACAAAGAACCCTTTGTTGGCTTACTGAATTGCTCTTATTGGGTTTTATTTTCTTTCTATATTTTCCTCTTTTCTTTTCTTTTTCTCTTTCTTTTCTTTTATTTTTCCTTTTGTTTTTCTTTTTCCTTTCTTTTCTTTCTTATCCCTTTTTTTTTGTTTTCTTTTTTTTTTTTTTTTTTGCCATAACTCTAAGAAAGTTGTCTTGTATACACCATTCTATGCTTTTGACTATGGATGAGTAGAGGAGAGTGAGTTTTCTTCAACAAAGATAAATCATTTGTTGCCCTGATGTCATCCTAATAGATCGGAGATATTAGGTCTAGTATCAGGTAAACTTCAACTATCCTTATGATCTTGACTATGCATTCCTTTCTTTGATCTTTTTGCCCCTTCACCTTAGTGATCATCAGACTTGTCATAAGAGTCACAACAACATAGGGTAGGTTATCTAGCTTATATGCCAATAAGGAGCAAGCTAAAATCTCATGAAAGCTCAAAAGGACAACTAGGGATTGATATTTAATTAGGTGTATTCTAGTTGTTTGCTTACTAAATAATGCCTAGATCATCTCTCCCTTAAATAAGCAAAGTTAAATTTTGGCTTAACAGTTCATCAAAGCATATTCTAAGAGTGACTAGGACCTAGACACTCATAATTATGCAAGCGCCCTCTCTATGTAAGCATACACGGCTCAATGCTATATAACAACTCCCTCACTTAGTAAAGTCATTCAGATTATGATGTATAGATACACTAATTTAAGAATATCAAGGTAGACTCATCATCGGTTGAGCACCAAAATAAACAAAGACCATCAAATTTGAACAAAAGTAATTTATTCAAAAAATATTAATTTGAAAAACATAATTATTCCAATAAAATAGCAAAGAAAGCAAAATAAAATGAGCAACATTCAATCCAAGGGAAGTTTATTAAGTTAAGCCACAACTTCTATACTCTCATCTTTAAAAGAGAATAAGACAAAATCTTCCTCCAATCCTCTTCCTACCATGAAGGTTGCTGGTGGAGGTACTCTTTCAAATTTAGGAAAAGGATTGCTCTTGGTATTGGGCTTATCAAGCTCATGCAACTTTCCAGTCAATCAAATCTTGGATGTCATACCTTAAACGAGGGCATTTATCTTTCTTATGCCCTTGTGTTTGATGAAATTGACAGAAGGCCTTAGCATCAAAGTTTGATGGTAGAGGATCGTGTAGAGGTCGAGGAGCAAATGATTGCAATTACCCCTTTTTTTGTAACTTCTTGAAACCCCAAGATAGAGTTTTTCCCAACGTTGAAAATTGTCTTCTATTTCCTTGACTAGTTGCCACATTGACATCCACTGCATTATGTATACTCTAGCCGCCATACTGATAATTTCCCCTCTCATTCTTTCTTTCAAAAAATGGCTCTTCTCCCTTTCCTATTCTTCTATCTGTAAACCAACATGGAGAAGATCTTTGAAATCTCTAATAAGGTTGTGAGACAGTCTCTCATGAAGGTTGGGTATGGATCTCTCACTATCATTCTGATCTGGTCAAATTCATCAGGCCTCTCCTTAAGCAGTGTAACCTTATTCCTCCATCTTTCTACATAATCAACAAAATTTTCATTCTGCTTTTTCCTTATTGATTTTACCTCCATAAGAGTCACTTCCAATTCAGCATTGTACCCATACTACTGGATGAAGGCTTTATGCAACATATTTCAATCTTTTTGGGTACTTTCTTCTAAGGTGTTGAACCAATTTTGCATAATAGGATCAAATGAGAGCATAAAGTACCTTAGAGTTTGAGCCTTAGTAGCTCAAGCAGATTACATAGCAATGATGCACTGCTTAACATGTAAGTGAGGATTTCTTGTACCATTGTACTTAGCGAAAGAATGCATTTTGAACTTGTAAGGAATTTATGAGCAGGGATTTTTACCCCCACTCCCATATGGAATGGTTCTTATGACTATGGACTGTTAGGCTCAGGGCCTTAGAGAACACGAGCCTAAACACAGAGAAAATAGAGTCGCCACCAGGATGGGCCGGAAAAAAGAAAAGGATGGATGACTCGATTCCTAAGGAATCCCCAACCTCCTATTGGGTTCAAAAAGTAGGATACACATGGGGAAGGTGAGAATGACCCAACACCCCCACAGCGCCCGTTTCATTAGAAACGGCCACCTTTTTTGGTCTTACTATTATAAAATTTTTAGTTAATACGATTATCCATAATACATGTAATCATAAAAATAAATAATAACTTTATTAAAATCATAAAAAGTTCAAACAAAATAAATAAATAAATAGGCACCCATCCATGGATGGAAACATGCCTTTATAATCGTCCAATGTCCAAAATAAAACAAAAAAAAATAGTATACCCACCAATTGGTGGAAATGTATCCTTTACATTGATCCAAAACTTAGATAAATTATATTGCATGAGATCTAACAAATGAGGTACCCATAACATACAAACATACCTCTTACAATTTCTTGAAACTAAAAATAAATTAATAAACAAACATTCGAGCATTCTATATAAAATCAAATAAAAATAAATCATCCATCAAGACATATAATAAGCATGAATTCAAACGTAAGTAAAGCATTAGATATATAAATCTAGGATTTGATGGTTTAGATTTAAAAGCCAGGATTTTAGGGTTGAGATTTAGAAAAAAAGGGTGTTGATTTAGAAAACTAACATTTTAGATATATTTTTAAAAAGGGTTTAGCTATTAGACAAATTAAAAATAGATAAATTATGATTTAGGGTTTGTGAGAATTATAGTTTTGGAAGATATATTTGGGGTTTTAAAATTTAGAAAAACTTTTTTAGGGTTTTAGAAAATTAAGAGAACAAATTAAGGTTTTATCGAAGAAGACTCAAAAACTGTTGTAACATGGACTTTTTATGAAAACTTATATATGATATGGCTACTGGATGTATAAGACATTGTGTGAATTATTCCAATACTAAGGAGATTTAATGGGACGAGTTATTGATCATGCAAATAATAAAAGAAACCATTTATTCTTACTGTATATGAGCATATAAACTAAAAAACAAAGGAATGAACCTTAAACATAAACGTTTTAATGGATCAAATAATAAATTAACTCACTGTGGATTTAAATGAATTAAGTTAGAAAAACACACCTCCATTTGTAGATTCCACCAACAATTAAACGTTGATACAAAGTCTTTGCTTGCACCAGCCTTGCTTGTTGGTTCAATGAAATCAAGAAAGTAGTGAGCCACTGCCTTGATAAAATTTTGTGCTTTTTCCTCCTTCTTTGGCTGCTAGGGTTTTTGTTTTTATTGCTTTTCTTGTTTTTGAATTTCCAAAGACCCAAAAGTCCCATTTTAATCTTCAAATCCCTTATTTATAGGAAATTAATTGAAAACCTAGTCCTACTTGATTAAGGAAAAATTAAAACCGTCCGATTCAAATTTGGTTTTGCAAAAATTGGCAAGGCCAATTGGTGCGGGCCACGAGGGCCATGAACTCGGGCCACGAGGGCCGTGAACGCGGGCTACGAGAGTTGTGGGGGTGGGCTAGCAAAGGCAGGGACTGTGAGGGCAACGACCAATTCACCGTAGGCGTGGCCTACAATGAATTGGTCCAAACCAATTTGCGTAGGCCAGGCCTGCCTCACCAATTCGTCAATTTTTATTTTATTATTTTTTGTTTTTATTAATATTAAAAATAAATATTATATTTTTATAAAATAAATATTTATATTTTTTCCTTTTTTTCTTTTCTTTTTTTATTATATTATTAAAATAAATAATAAATATTATGTTATTATGTGCTGAGATTTTAAAATTTTACCGGACCACATTTTAGTTTGTAAAATTATTTTGGATTGTTTTACACTTTTAGACTTGACTTAATTGCCTTTTAATTAGTGTCATACTGGACTTAGTAAAAAAAAATAAGGGTCTACAGTTTACCCCATGCTTGAGCGATCTGGGACTATAACAAAAGAGAGTGAAAAGCAACATGATTTTTAACTGGGCTTAGAGCTAGACTGGACTCCATACCCGAGGTTGGATCGAGTTCTATACTAAAAAATAATTTAAGTTCTAGAGTAAAAAATAGTTTGGGTTTTGGACCCAATGTTAGTTTTCGACTTAAAATTAATTTGGGTTCTAAACCCAAGGTGAGTTTTGGACTCAAAAATAATTTTTTTTGGACCCGAGGTGAATTTTGGACTAAAAAATATTTGGGTTTTTGGACACGAGGTGAGTTCTGGACTCAAGAGTAATTTGGGTTCTAGACTCGAGGTGAGTTATGCACTAAAAAATAATTTGGTTCTAGACCCAAGGTGAGTTTGGACTCAAAAATAATTTAGGTTCTGGACCTAAGGCGAGTTTTGGACTAAAAAATAATTTGGATTCTAGACCCGAGACATCTGCAAAAGATAATTGTAGTCAGTAAGATATTTGCGAAAAATCTTCAAAAAATTTAGCTATATTTTATCATACCTATATCTTTTTGTCCTCTGGATGGAAAAATATTTTAGAAGTGCAAAAAATATTTTTAGGCACGTAAATAATTACTATTCATACTAGAATATCAGTTTAATTTTTGAATTTAATAATTAAATTTACTATTTACTTACTATTGATTCATGTATTTTTTTATCCTTTTCCTTTCTTTTTCGCCTATATAAACGCATTAGCCCCTCACCATTTATTTCACTTACACTTTCATTTACACTTACCTATATAGTTTGATAGTTTGAGCAGCAAATGGAGAGGATGCATGCTTTGAGATTGGGTCCTCGATCCAACACTGCTTTGCTAGAATTTATTTGAGAGCATAAAAATGGAAATATAGATCTTCTAGCTGGGATGCCACTTCATCGCAGTTCATTTTAAAAAATGGAGGTAATGCTGAAATTTAATAATTTGTTGGCACAAATATTTTTATATTTTTATTTTTTACATATGAGTAAAAAAGAAATTACTATTATTATTTAGAAGATTAATTATATTAGCTATAATTTATTTAATAAAAGTATATTAGCGAATGAATTGTAGCAAAGGTTAAGAAGTATCCTAGTGCTAAAAATAAATGACCTAATGGGTTGTAGCAAAAATTTAATAAGTAACTTTTTATTAATTAATTTGAGCAAAAAGTAATGAGTAACTTGTGGAAATATTAGAATTTTAAATAGTAGTATTTGTGAGATGATATATTTATCTCGTATTGGCTTACCTGGTTTGGTGTTAGCACGATTGCTGCATTGTCCGAGGTGGAGGATGTGTCTACAAAGCCTAGCAATTGTATGATGTAGTGCCTTCTCGAGTAAAAGAGATCATCCGAGAGTGTGGCTTTGAAAACTTTATTCCACAACTACCATTCAGAAAATGTTTGATAGATAGGAGTGTGGTTCAAGCATTATCGGAATGGTGGATGGACAAACTCATACTTTCCATCTTCCTGTGGGAGAGATTACCATTGGCCTAGTTGATTTTGTAGCCATAACTGGTCTTCAATACTATGGCTTGACGATCCCTCTTACTAATGATATCCTAACACATAACGAAATTCAACAGTTAATAGGCATGGAACCTTAATGAAAAGAGCCATTTACGATAAAAATTGAACCGATTTGAAATAATTGGATGAACTATGTAGGACGGTTTCGTGAAGAAATGGTTGAGCAATACGCTCGAGGAGTTTTGCTATACTTACTTGGGTCGACCATTTCATGTAGTACTGAATCTGCCATCCATTTATTAGTGTTGAGGGCTTTTATTGATATGGATCTCTTATGGCTTTATGGCTAGGGTGAAGCTAGCCTTTCTTGTCTCTACCACGGCCTTGATAAGATTTGCAGGAACAAAAAGTCTTTTATTAGCTTCATGGTTATTATTGAGGTACTGTCTTCCACCATTGTCAATTCTGTTTGCATGCTTGCATGAACTTAATTTCCATTGTTATTGTGAGTATGGGCTTATGAACACAATCTTGTGTGTGTGCCTGGTATTTCCCGAGAGAGAGTCAGGTATCCAAGGTTGAATTTTTGGTTGTCTGATCGTACAATGGCTCTCGGCTCTCATCATGTGCACTCCCAGTGCTATAATTTGAGTCGCTTAACCTGGGAAAAGGTAAAATAGTGTTAGTATGCCTAGAAATTTATGTAAAAAGTATACTTACCTTTTGTAACCTTATAGGTTGACTTGGTTTGGTAGAAAGATGAGGAGCGGGCGAATTGGACTCCTCTTATGAATGTTGCTCTACTTTGCTGGCACTCCCACCGAGTCATTGCTAGTCCTGTGTCTAGTGGCTGATTTCTCAAGGAAAGGGTGTATGATTGGTTCCTTGGTCCCGTGATAAACTGTTTGACATATACTTTGATAATTACATCAATGCAAGAGAATTCATGGCGACTGGCTTGGAATGAGTACGATGTTGAAACTTACCTTTGTCTACTTGGCGCGTCATACGCCCAATTTATTCAAGCACAACTCTTGAACTTTGATGTTTCTCCTATTGATGTATAGGGAGTTTCCAAGGAGGAAGAAAGAAGCAATGAAGAAAACAGTGATGAAAAGGAATATGAAGGAGAGGAGAGAGAGTCTATTTCTCATTACGGGGTTGGAACCTCTCAGGTGAACATTTACCGTCTTGTCATTGCAACTATTTCTTTTTTATTTGTTCTGACTATTTTTATGATTATTGCAGGCTGCTGGTTCATTTGAGCACGAGGCTGGACCTTCCACTATTGTTCCAGTTCATCGACAATTTTCACCAATTCAATAACAATTTTCTCTGTTTGCTCCTTCTTTTAAGCCGAAAGTACAATCTCATCCGCAAGGCTTCAATATGAATTATCCAGTCTATCATCTTATTCCATGATGATTTATGCTATATGTATGCATAATTATGTGTAGACCCTTAATTTTTGACCTAATCCGGTCCAATATGTTTTATTTAGTCTAAAATGATTTTTGTTGTCTAATTGGTCCAAAATAATTTTTATTAAATAATTTTTGCTTTAGTATCTAATTTTTATTAATAAAAAATAGAAATAAACAAATAAAAGTCAAAAAATAAAATTAAAAATAAAAATCAGAATCGAAAAAATCGGCGACTAAAAAATCATCTCGCGGGCCCGTGGGCATTTGGCACATAGAAAAATTCTGCCTGGGAAATAGCCCACGCAGAATTTTTCTGCCAGCAAAATGGCTACGGGCCCGTTCCGCTCGCGCTGCCGCAGCCAACTGCGGCAGATTTTTTTTCCAGCGCAATTTTTCCTGCAGCAATTTTTTCCGACTCAAATTTTTCGAAACCTAATTCAATTAGGTTTCGGTTTCATTTTTTTTATTAATATTACTTACCTTAACTAATTAGGAATAAACCATATCAAACAACTATAAATAAGGACCAAAGGCAATTTTAAAAAGAGAGGCCAAGAGGGACAAGGAAAAAAGAAAATCCAAATTCATAAAGGAAAAGCTTGAATTCAATTGATTTTAAAGTAACAAAAACACGATTTAAGGGATTAAAAAAGGCAAAAAGGCTGGTCTTTTGAGCTTGTTCATCCAAGAAGCAATTTTGGTACAACTTACAATAGAAGGTATGAAATTCTAATTTCTTTATTTTTTTTACACAGTAGCTAAAACTAGGAATTTTTTTCCTTTTTTCAAAATCTTAAATCTTAGAATTTTAAATTAGTTTTTCTAAAGTTAAAAGCTTTATTTTGTTGGTTTATCTTCTAAAAGGCTTAAAATTGTTATTTTTACTTCTTAAAAATCTTAAAACTCTAATTGAACATATTTTTCAACAAAACTAAGATTTATATTCTGTTTCTTTTAAAATTTTAAGGAATGTTCTATTTCATTCAAAAAGCCTTAAAAACATCTTTTCTACTTATAAAAACTTTAATTTGTTTGTTTAAATTCATAAAACTTCATGAAATTATCAAATTGATTTCCAAATTCCTAAAATTAATTCACCACCCGTGACCCTAAATTCTAAAAATACTAAACCTAAATTCAACTTCCAAAATTCAAAATAATGAACCCTAATCCTTTTAAAACTTTAAACCCTAATTTTTATGAACCCTAATCCTTTTAAAACATTAAAAACCATAAAACCATAAATAGATTAAATTTACACAGTAGCTTAGAAACTCAATAACCAAAAATCATAAATCAAAGTATTTTAAAGTGTCTAAAACACTAGTTTCATGATTTCACCATTCAAACCTTAATTTGTTTAATCAAAGTGTCTTACCAACCTTTTAAAAACATAAAATCTTTAATCTATTTTAAGTCCATAAAAGTCACAGTAGCTTAAATTCATGAAATTTCCAAAACTTTAACACATGAGGTAAAGAACCCTAAATGGCAATAGTAGCTATAATTTGGATTTTTTTATTTGCTTTATTCAATTCTATATTTGATTATGCTTTGATTTATTTTATATGCTTTAATTTATTTAATTTCAATACTTGATTTATTTTATTTATCATGATTGGATGTTTACTTTTTATTGATATTTAAGACCTTTCATGAATGATTTATTTATGATGAATGGTTATTTACTTTTATCAATTTATTTAGATTTCTAAAAGTTGTAAGAGGTATGTTTCCACTTGGTGGGTACCTCATTAGTTAAACATCATGTAATTTAATTTGCTTTTCTATCTTAGAACCAATTTAAAGGGCATGTTTCTACCTTTTGGTGGGTGTCCTATTTAGGCATGTGATGTAAGGACATGTTTCCATCCTTGGATGGGTATCCATTTATTTGCTTTGTTTGGACATTGCTTTTATTTTAATATAATGATGCTTTCTTTTAATTATTGTGTGTAATATGGATAATATTGTTATATTTAAGAATTTTATAATATTAAGACCTGTAAAGGAGGTCGGTTCAAATGAACCGGGCGTTTTGGGGGGTGCTGGGCCATTTCTCACCTTCCTCACACGTACCCAACTTTTTGAACCCATTAAGGGGTTGGGGATTCCTTAGGAATCGAGTCATCCACCCCTTTCTTTTTTCTCGGCCCGTCCAGGTGGTGACTCCATTTTCTCCGGACTTAGGTCCGTGTTCTCTAAGGCCTCGAGCCTAAATAGTGCCGAAGTCGCAAGAACCATTCCACCGGGAGTGGGGGCGAAAATCCCTGCTCACAGTGGCGACTCCACTGGGGATAAGAGAAGTTGATTCCGTTGGTCTTTATATTATTCTATTCTTTCTTATAATGATATTATCCATTGCATCATCTTAGTTTGCATTGTGTGCGTGAGTTAGGATGCCCATGTTACCCGTGTTATGTTATGTAAGGGATACCATACTTTCACTCAAGGTTTGGAGATCGAGCATCGCATAACCACTCATAGTCTCGTACCGTTTGGTATATACTTGCTATGGGGACCTAAGCCTTTTAACCCAAAGACTAAAGCTCATGTAATTGGCCTAGTTACTTTCCTTAGGTTTTTACCCCAAATGCATGTTGTTTGACTATGGTTAATTTATCTTGGCTTAAATCATGGCTTATTTGGTTTGTTCTTTTTCTAATATGACCTAAGTACATTGTAAGCTCAAAATAAATTTTTTCCTTTAAAGTCCAAAAGACCAAAACTATTTTCAAAAATTTTCAAGATGGTCTTTGGACATAAGACTTTTCTAAAACAAATCAAAGATTCTTTGGCCCATGGCCCAAATACTAAGCCCAAAATCCATTTTTCTAAAATCTTTCAAAACTATTTTCACCCAACTTTTTCTTACAAAAAGCTTACAAAAATATTTAGGTCAATTATGAAATACCAAAAATCAATTGTGGGCCAAGTTTACACTAAGAATAAATTAACCATGGGCTTGTTTTTAGCATGAATCATTAGTTACCTTTTTCAAGTGAGAAATCTATCTATAATAAACCTCTTCATTTAGTTTTAATCCAATGTAGCATAAAAGCTACTATAGTTGGTTAAATGGAATAAAACCTAATTAATGGGAATTATTATGAACTGATTTCCATTTTTTTTAAATATAACTATTGGTTGAAGCGTCCGAGGGAATTATTCGAAAGCAAAGTACCTCATGTTGGAATTTTGTCAACCATATACCTAGCACAAGAGACTCGCCATTCATGTGTGTATGTTATAAGGTTGGAAGGAACGTCCTATTTATCCTTATTTGTTGATTATTTGTGCATACATGCATACATTTGCATCTCATATCATTGATCCTCTCTGGGTCACAGCCCTGGATTACGATAGTTCAAAAGCTTACAACAATCCAACCTACGCCGGAGACAAAGTATCTAGCAATGACTCAATCACTTGCTCACCAAAAATAATGGAGCCTAAACAAATTCAAAGAATGGTGGATGAAGCCCTCAATGCCAAGATGGAAGAAATCAAAGAGGCCCTAGCTGAGACCATGAAGAATCAGTTGACTGCAATCTTAGAGAACCATGCCGAGGCATCTGCTAGCACTAAGAAACCAAAGGAAAAAGGGAAGACCAAAGTTAGTGAAGTGGTTTTTGATGATGAAAAATAGATCATTGATGGTGATGATGATTGGGCTCAATACTACCAAGGGGTTTAAGAAAAGAAGAAAGAACCAAAGGTTGGTGAGAAGACAACTACTGAAAAGACTGAGACATCCGATGTTGAAAAGATGATTGCTGATTTAGAAAAGAAATTTTAGAAGAAGCTGAAAACCGAAGAGATGTCTGAGATCGAAAAACTATTGGAACAAAATAAAGAGGTCCCTTATAAATTCAAGATGCCTTCCTTTGCTAAGTACAATGGCACCGGTAATCCTCATCTTCATGTGAAGTAATACATCACTGCCATGCAGTCTGCCCGAGCTACTAAGGCTCAAACCCTAAGGTACTTTATGCTCTCATTGGACCCCGTTGTCCAAAATTGGTTCAATACCTTAGATGATGGAACACAAAAGAATTGGGATTTGCTGTATAAGGCCTTTATCCAGCAATATGGATATAATGTTGAGTTAGAAGTTACCTTAATGGAAGTGGAGTCCATAAGGCAAAGGCCGAATGAGAATTTTGTAGATTATGTTAAGCGATGGACAAATAAGGCCGCTTTGCTCAAGAAAAGGCTCGATGAATCTGATCAAATAAGGATGATCTTGAGAGGTGTCTTGCCCAATCTCCATGAAAGGATGTCTCACACTCTTATAAGGGATTTCAAAGATCTTCTCCAAGCTGGTCTGCAAATTGAAGAGTGGGAAAGGGAGAAGAATCGCTTTTCAATAAGGAGGAATGAGAAAGGGAATTACCAGTCCAGAAATCAAAGCACGCAAAAAGAAGTTGATGTTAATGTGACCGGTCAAGGAAATAAAAGACAATTTTCAGATCTGGGGAAGCCTTTATCTTGGGTTTTTAGCAAGCTGCAAAAGAAAGGGTTGTTACAACCGTTAGTTCCTCGACCACTACATAATCCATTACCACCAAACTTCAATGCCAAGGCCTTCTGTCAATTTCATCAAATGCGAGGGCATGAAATAGATAAAGTTGCCCGTTTAAGGCATGAGATCCAAGATTTGATTGATAGTGGCAAGCTACCTGAGCCGAATAAGCCCAATACCAATAACAACCCCTTGCCTAAGTTTGGAAGAGTACCTCCATCGGCAACCTTTATGGTGGGAAAAGGATTGGAAAAAAGATTTTGTTTTATCATCTTTTCAAGATGAAAATATTGAAGATGTGAAGGGAAAAGAAGCTTAAACTCAATGAACTTTCCTTAGCTTGAATGTTGCTTTTCAATTTTACTTTCTTTAATATTTTGGAACTATTGTGTTTTTCAAATTTAAAGTTGCTTGAATAAATTACTTTCATCAAAATTTTTGTTGGTCTTTGTTCATTTTGGTGCTCAACCAATGAGGAATCTAGCTTGATAATTCATGGATTAATATATTTATGCATCATGACTCGAATAACTTTACTAGGTGAGGGAATTACTCTATAGCATTAAGTTGTGTATGCTAACTTAGAGAGGGCTCTTGCATAATTATCTTTGTCTAGGTCCTAGTAAGTCTTCGAACATGTTTTGACAAACTTTCGAAGCGAAATTGAACTCTGCTTATTTAAGGGAGAGATGATCTAGGCATTGTTTGGTTAGCCAACAACTAGTATCCACCTATTAAATATCAATCCCTAGTTGTCCCTTTGAGCCTTCATAAAATTTTAGCTTTCTCTTCATTGGCTTACAAACCCCAATAACCTACCCTGAGCTGTTGTGATACTTTTGACAAGTCTTATGATCCCTAAGATGAATAGGCAAGAAGATCAAAGAAAGCAATGACTAATCAAGATCATGAGGATAGTTGAAGTTTCATGACCATGAAGATAGTTGAAGTTCTTAAGGCCATAAGGGTATTTGATGTTCTCAAGACCATAAGGGTAGTTGATGTTTTCAAGATCATAAGGGTAGTTGAATTTTTCAAGACCATAAGGGTAGTTGAAGTTTTTTCTATTATCTCCGATATATCAAGACAACATCAGAGTAACAAATGATTTATCCCTGCTAAAGAAGATTTATGTTACTCCATTCATCCATTATTGGAAGCCTAAGCTAGTACAGATAAGACAACTCTTTTAGAGCTAGAACTAGAAAAAAAAAGAAGAGAGAAGAAAAGAAAACAAAAAAGACAAAAGAAAGACAAAAGGAAAAAAAAAAACAACAACAACAAGAAGAAAAGAAAACCTAGAAAGGTGGTTCAGAAAGCTAACTGAGTTCTCTTTTACCTAAGTAGCAAAAGGCTTCCATGTGGACAGTTTGACTTGAATTAGTCCAACCCAACCAAAAATTCAATTAAAATCAAAGAAAAAGGAGAAAGACCATTCAGTTCTTAAAAGTTCTGTACTTGATAGTCCTACAAGAAAGAAGGACAAAATGATAAAAGAAAGGAAAGAGCAAGGAAATAGAAAGAAAAGGGAAGAGTAAGAAAAATAAAGAAAAGGGAAAAGAAGAAAAGAAGCGAATTTGGGTCTTAAACTTTTTTTGTAAGGGCAAAGACTGTCCTAATCAAGATCCAGATTAATGCCAAGAAGATAGAAGGAATTTGAAGTCTAGCAAGATTGCCTCCAAGCTGTCTAAAATTCGAACAAGAAATTTGTAGTGTGAGGGTTTGTCCATTGTGTCACATCAGCTCCAATCTCAAAATGGCCTTCACTTAAACCCGTGTCCCTTATAGACCCCATTTCAAGCCTATCAAAGACCTGTTGATCTCTCTTGGTAGGTAGAGTCTATTAGTGGAGATAGTTTGGATACGCATGCATATGAGATAGACAATATTTAAACTCAATGAGACCTTTGGCCAAGTAATGTGTATGTGCCTATCTGAAGTGCAACAATTCTTGCTTAAATATAAATGATTCCCAAGTTTAGTACGGTAACTAGGGTTATCATGTTATAGATATGTTAATTTGGAAAAAATCAAGTCCTGAGGTACATTGACATTAATTTGGCAAAGCCAACATTTGATTTCAAAATCAAAATTCAAAAAATCAAACAAAAAATGTTTTTGTCATACAAAGCCTTCAAGTTAAGGGAAGTATGTTGAACCTCCAAAGGACACATTGGGCACAGGAAATGATTATTGACAAGGTCATTAATTGACATGCTGAGATTGATGAATCCCTGACTCTGCTGCTTGGGGTCTCCACCACTCATGTTTTCATCATCTTGAAGATAAAAGCCACAAATGTAAAGCTTTCGATCTTTCCAATGCGAGACCTGAACGAGCGTCAAAAAGGAACCAATGAGAACACTTCTGCTGATCGCCTCGGTCTGTGAGTCGATGGAACAACTGTAAGTATTATTCATGCATATCATGCATACATGAGCATATCACATCACACTTTCTTGTCTTGTATTGTATATTCTTTATCAAAGTGAACAGCAAACACTCTGTGAAGTGAAGAATCAAAAGAAGATGTTAAATCAGGGGGGCATGGAAAGCCCATTGCTTGAGAAAGCTCCAGTAATTTTTGCAAAGAGAAGAAATATGTGCTTGTGCGAAGAACTAGATGACAAAAACATCAATCAAAGCTTGCATGGATAAAATCTTTGGTTTGAGCCTACACAGGGAGCAAAGTTTCTCCTTTTCAATTTTTTGAGTTTATATACCAAATATTTTTAAACTCACTTACAAATATTTTTCCACACAAGGGGGGAAAGGAGAGGATATAAGGTCCAATTAAAAATAGCTAAATTTTTGCAAAAAGGAAGAACAAAAGAATGAAACATTAGAACTCTCAAAACAATGAAGATACAAAAGATAAAAGATCAATCCAGCTATAAGAACTAAAGCAAGGGTGAAGACCCGATGTCAAAGGATGGAAATCCATTTTAAGGATGAAGACTCGATGTCAAAAGATGAAGATCCATTTTTTGAAGACCCGATCTCAAAGGATGAAGACCCGATCTCAAAAGATGAAGATCCATTTTGATGGTGAAGAATCACAATGCATAAAACAGCCGGA
The DNA here is from genome assembly GCA_947685225.1 of Garcia nutans. Lineage (NCBI taxonomy): Eukaryota > Viridiplantae > Streptophyta > Magnoliopsida > Malpighiales > Euphorbiaceae > Garcia > Garcia nutans. The sequence goes on from CANTUV010000059.1 coordinate 36,575,503, forward strand.
GCAGTCAGATTTCTCAAATGATAAAAGGTCAGTCAAACTCAATCTCGGGTCCAAGCACCCAAATTCAATTCAATCTCGGGTCCAAGCACCCAAATTCAATTCAATCTTGGGTCCAAGTACCCAATTCCAATTCAATATCGGGTCCAAGCACCCAAATTCAATTCAGTCTTGGATCCAAGCACCCATTCTCGGGTCCAAGTACCCAATTTCGGGTCCAAGTACCCAAATCAAATATAATCTCGAGTCTAAGTACCCAAATCAAATCAATCTCGGGTCCAAGTACCCAATCCTGGGTCTAAGTACCCAAATTCCATCCAATCTTGGGTCCAAGTGCCCAAATCGAATTCAATCCAATCTTGGGTCCAAGTACACAATCTCGGGCCCAAGCACCCAATCTCAGGTACAAGTACCCAAATCAAATCCAATCTCAGGTCTAAGTGCCCAATCTCGGGTCCAAGCAACCATTCTCGGGTCCAAGTACCCAAATCAATTCAAGCTCGGGTCCAAGTATCCAAATTCAATCCAATCCTGGGTCCAAGTACCCAAATCAATTCAATTCTGGGTCCAAGTACCCAATCTCAGGTCCAAGTACCCAAGCTCGGGTCCAAGTACCCAAATCCATTTAGGATCAAGTATCCAAATCCAGTTTAGGATCGAGTATCGAAAGCCAATTTAGGATCGAGTATCCAAATCCATTTAGGATTGAGTATCCAAATCCAGTTTAGGATCGAGTATTCGAATCCAGTTTAGGATTGAGTACCCAAAGCCAATTTAGGATCGAGTATCCAAATCCAGTTTAGGATCAAAAATCCAAATCCAGTTTAGGATTGAGTATCCAAAGCCAATTTAGGATCGAGTATCCAAATGTAACACCCCCACACCCGGTACAAGTACACTACAAACACCACAATGTGATATACGTGTACCGAACATAGGGATTCTACGGTTTTCTTTAACAATCAAATCATTTTAAAAGATAACATAATCTTTATCATTATGCATTTTAGGAAATAAGTAATTAACTGGTAATATAAAAACAAAATGGATATAAATATTTTACTTAATACGCAGCGAAATTTATAAAATAGTTACATATATGAACATATTTAAATCCATATTACCAATTATACATATATTCACATTATAAATCATACTTTACAAAATATAAAGAAGTTATACATGATTGGCAGCTCTTCTCTGATCTTTAAGTCCCAAAATAACTCTTCAAGGTCTACTCTCACTCGGTCTCGTGGAACTCTCGGGTTCAACTCTGTTACCTGCGCGATCAACACTATCGCGCTAAGCCAACGGCTTAGTAGTACAAAATATGCTAACGCTATGCTTTAATACCATGCAATACTATACACATTAATAATAAAGTAACATTATAGTTGGAACATTAACATCACACCTTTACCTTTCACAAAACACAATCATATAATCATATCACATTTCAAAGTTCTTCCATGAATCTCATTTTTCAAATATTTTACCAACAATGAATCACATGTATCCAAAGACAAGCATTGGGCCCAAGACACACTAATATGCTATTCAATTTTCAGAGTTAATGCCTTGGTTTTGTTATCACATCTATCATTATCATAATCCCAACTAGGCTTCAAGGATTTAGGTTTAACCAAGCTTCAAGGGGAGCAAAGCATGCTAAGCATCAACCCAACTTGGCTTCAAAAACCAATCCAACCTAGCTTCAAGGGTTGTAACATCTCAATTAGGCTTCAAGGACTTAGCCAACCTAACTTCAAGAGATTGTTACTCATATTAGGCATGCCACCAACAACAAACTCTGAAAATGGAATAACACATTAGTCACACAATTCATTTATCATTTAATTATCATTTCCATTCTCAATTCTTATCATCATCTAGGCACCCATGCCTTATTTCTTTCAATTGAATCATCATAGCCAATCACAATGGCTTCACATCACATTTGAGTTATCATAGCCAATCACAATGGCCTCATATCATACTATATCTCAATTCATATTAATCACATAACATCATTGATATCATTTCAAAGTACATTATTCATAAAACACATTATACATCCATTAAGAATGATCATCATGGATATATACACATATATGTTTCATCTTGTTCATAAATTTAGAATCCTCAATACACATTCATTTAGGTCATCTTTGTTTCAAGTATATTTAAAGTGTGGATACAAAAAGACCTTGGAAGGATTCAACAATGTGAGAAAAGCAAGGAACAAATCACAGTAGCAAACACCCTCAAGGGACACGACCAAACTTGTGGGCGTGTCTCTCAACACCAAAATCACCCGAGGCAGACACGGGCAAGGGACACGGCCGTGTCTCTCAACAAAAAATCAGGCAGTGGCAGACACACTCAAGGGACACGGCCAAGCCAGTGGCCGTGTCTCTCCAAAATCCATCCAACACGGCCAAATTCCCTTGGACTTGGCCGTGTCTCCCAAAAATATTAAGTCTTGGCCGTGTTCCTTTCTTAGTTTGTCCGTGTCTCTCATGTATACAAACCCTAGAAATGGCTAACTCTCTTTTGATTACATTTAAACACATTATACACAATATAAACTCATTCAATTGGATGTAATCAAAGTCATTAACACTTATTTTGCATGTTTAACACAATATTCCCATTAACAACACATTTAATCATCTACCAATTCAAAACCCTAAAACCATCATCAATATTGATCTTTCACTATCAACATCTAATTAACTTATCATCTTCACAACAAAACCAACACCAATTCAATCTTTTAACTTACAATCAATTTCAAAACTTGTAACCACATATTTAACTCACCAAATCATAATATTAACAAATTATAACTCATCTTAAACCCAACTTTAAAATTAACAAAGGAAAACAAGAGAGTACTTACCTTAAATGAAGAAATTTCACAAATCTTTAATTCAATCCTTTGATTCTCCCTTCAATTTGAGTTTAGAAGTTCAAACACCTCTCTTGCTCTCTTTCCCTTTGGATAGCCGGCCACACCCATAAGAAGAGAAGAAAATAAACACAAGTCAACTCCTTTTTCCTCTTTAAATCTCCACCAAGCAATTTACAAGCACAATTACTAACATACCCTCTTCTCATTTGTTCTAGTTTTCTTCTTAATCAAATGCCTTTTTAAGTAATTGCACATATCCCACATAAAATATCTTCTTCCATTGACCATCCCTTTTGACTAATGTATATGTTATATATATATAACCATATACCCAACATATACACTTTCTCTCTACACATAACTTTCCTTTTTAAACAATACATAAACATTCTCTTTCAAATTCTTTTCTTATCAATATAACATATACACAAAATTCAAACAAACAACAATTATATCCAAACTTCTAGGGCGCACATTGGGATATTACACCAAATCCATTTAGGATCGAATATCCAAATCAAGTTTAGGATCGAGTATCCATGTCCAGTTAGGATCGAGTATCCCAATCCAATTTAGGGTTGAGTATCCAAATCCAATTTAGGATCAAGTATCCAAATTCAGTTAGGATCGAGTATCCGAATCCAGTTTAGGATCGATTATCAAAATCCAGATAGGATCGAGTATCCAAGTCTAGTTTAGGATCGTGTAACACCCCTACATCCGGTACACGCACACTACAAACACCACAATGTAATATTCGTGCACTGAACATAGGGATGCTACGATTTTCCTGAACATTCAAATCATTTTAAAATGATACCATAATCTTTCTCATTATACATTATAGAAAATAAGTAATTAACTTATAATATAAAACAAAATAGATATATATACATTTACTTAATACGTAGCGGAATTTATAAAATATTTACATATATGAATACTCTCAAAACTATATTTACAATTATACATATATTTACATTAAAATCAATACTTTACAAAATATAAAGGAGTTATACATGATTGGCAGCTCTTCTTTGATCTTTAAGTCCCAAAATAAATTCTTCAATGTCTACTCTCACTCGGTCTTGAGGAACTCTCGGGTTCAACTCTGTCACCTGCGCGATTAACACTATCGCGCTAAGCCAACGGCTTAGTAGTACAAAGTATGCTAGTATTATGCTTTAATGCAATGCAATGCAATGTAACACATTTAACAATAGAGACAACCTCATATTTCATAAATCATACACATATAAACATATCACATTTCAAAGTCATTCCATGGATCTAATTATTCAATTATTTTTCCATTTATGAATCACATTTAAACAAAGACAAGCATGGGGCCCAAAAGACACTAATATGTCATTCAATTTTCAGAGTTAATGCTTTGGTTTTGTTATCACATTTATCATTATCATTATCCCAACTAGGCTTCAAGGATTAGGTTCAACCAAGCTTCAAGGGGAACAAAGCATGCTAAGTATCAACCCAACTTGGCTTCAAGAACCAACCCAACCTAGCTTCAAGGGTTGTAACATCCCAATTAGGCTTCAAGGACTAGACCCAACCAAGCTTCAAGGGGAGTAAAACATGTTAAACTTCTACCCAACTTGGCTTCAAGGATCAAGCCCAACCTAACTTCAAGAGATTGTTACTAATAGAAGGCATGCCACCAACAACAAAACTCTGAAAATATAATAACACATTAGACACACAATTCATTTATTATCTCATCATCAATTCCATTTTCAATTCTCATTATCAATTAGGCAAACATGCCTCATTAAAGTCATTATAGCCAATCACAATGGCTTTACATTCCATCACATCTCAATCCACATTACAAATACATAATCATTTGCATCATCATATCTTTCACATTATTCATGTAACATCATTGATAATACATAACAAAGTATAATATTCATATGAATTAGCAATGTAATAATGCAATATTTGTACTTACCTCAATAACAATTCACACAACTCTCAACACTTCCTTTTCCAAGATTCTTTTACTTCTTAGATCAATGACAAATCCCTTCTTCAAGGCCTAATCCAAAAATAATAACATACACTTGCTTAGGGATACACATGAGATAATCAAATTAAGAGTTAACTAGGGCAAACCCTAAACATGACACGCTCAACCACACGGGCGTGTCCCTGACCGTGCCCTAACTCCAAACACAGAAGCTTTTACACGCTCAGAACCACGGGCGTGTCACTGGGCGTGTAATACATTCTGCCTCTCTGAAAAATATCAACACGTCCAACAACGTGAGCGTGCTCATGGCCGTGTAAACTCTCCAATCTCACAGTAGCTATGACACGCTCAATAACACGGGCGTGTTACTGGTCGTGTCAAGCCTACTACCTCCAACACAATTGACACGCCTAAAACTCTGGACGTGCTCCCGGGCGTGTCAGGCCAAAAACTCAGATTCCGGCCAAAACCACAAAAGACCCAACAAAACACTTCTTTTCACCAACATCCTCTTCAAACAAACTTAACAAAACATACCCAAAAACCATCTTAACTTAAAAAAAAATACCCTAAACAACTCCACATCTATAACAAACACAAATCACAAATATCATCACAAAACCCTAAACACAAATACAACACCATCTCTTCCAACCAACTTACTCTTTTCTTCAATCCATCCTTATAATCCATAATCAATCTAATCAAACACTCTTAAACATATCACAATCAAACAACATACTCTTACAAATCTATCAAACTCAAACACAACTTCAAATAAGCAAAGAAATCAAAAGAGGACTTACCAAAGTAATGAAACTTCTTGAATCACCAACTTGATCACTTAGATCTTCCTTCAATTTGAGCTTAGAACTTCAAGAACCTCTCTTGCTCTCTTGCTTTCTTTTGTCTTTGGATGAGCCGGCCACACACATGGAAAAGAAGAAAAGGTGATGAAGAAACAAAGTCAAACTTCTCTTTAAATCTCCACCAAGTATTCCAAAACAAAGAATTACCTAAACACCCTCTTACAAATTGTTTTGATTTCCTTTAAAGCACTTGCCCTCTTTTAGTAATTTCACATATCACAAATTAAAATATCTTCTTCCCTTGACCACCCATTTGACTTGCATATATGTTATTTATACTTCCATATATACAACATATACACTTTCTTTTAATTTCTTTTCTCTTGCAAATTAACATATACATTCAATCCCATATAAAACAACAACAATATTCAAAACTTCTAAGGCATACATTGGGATATTACAAATCGAGTGTCCAAATCTCTCGGGTCCAGAGCCCAAAACCTCAAAAATTAAGTCTTATTGCTTTTCACTCTCTTTCACTAAGGTTTCAGATCATTCAAGTTGAGGGCAAACTGTAGACCCTTAATTTTTTACCCAATCTGGTCCAATATGTTTTATTTAGTCTAAAACGATTTTTATTGTCTAATTAGTCCAAAATAAATTTTATTAAATAATTTTTGCTTTAGTATCTAATTTTTATTAATAAAAAATAGAAATAAACAAATAAAAGTTAAAAAATAAATATAAAAAAATCGGAATCAGAAAAATCGGCGACGAAAAATCATCTCTCGCGTGGGCATTTCGCACGCAGAAAAATTAAGCCTGTGAAATCACACGCAGAATTTTTTCTGCATGCAAAATGGCTACGGGCCCGTTCCACGCACGCTGCCGCAGCCAACTGTGGCAGATTTTTTCGCCAGCACAATTTTTCCTGCGGCAATTTTTTCGACAGCGCATTTTTTTCCGACGCAAATTTTTCGAAACCTAATTCAATTAGGTTTTGGTTTCTTTTTTTTATTAATATTACTTACCTTAACTAATTATGAATAAACCACATCAAACCACTATAAATAATGACCAAAGGCAATTTTAAAAAGAGAGGCCGAGAGGGACAAGGAAAAAAGAAAATCCAAATTCATAAAGGAAAAGCTTGAATTCAATTGATTTTAAAGTAGCAAAAACACGATTTAAGGGATTAAAAAAGGCAAAAAGGCTAGTCTTTTGAGCTTGTTCATCCAAGAAGCAATTTTGGTGCAACTTACAAAATAAGGTATGAAATTCTAATTTCTTTATTTTTTTACACAGTAGCTAAAACTAGGAATTTGCTTTTTTTTCAAAATCTAAAATCTTAGAATTTTAATTTAGTTTTTCTAAAGTTAAAAGCTTTATTTCGTTGGTTTATCTTCCAAAAGGCTTAAAATTGTTATTTTTACTTCTTAAAAATCTTAAAACTCTAATTGAACATATTTTCAACAAAACTAAGATTTAAATTCTGTTTCTTTTAAAATTTTAAAGAAGGTTCTATTTCATTCAAAAAGCCTTAAAAAATATATTTTCTATTTTTAAAAACTTTAATTTATTTGTTTAAATTCATAAAACTTCATGAAATTATCAAATTGATTTCCAAATTCCTAAAATTAATTCACCACCCGTATTGGCTTACCTGGTTTGGTGTTAGCGCGATTGCTGCATTGTCCGAGGTGGAGGATGTGTCTACAAAGCCTAGTAATTGTATGATGTAGTGCCTTCTCAAGTAAAAGAGATCGTCTGAGAGTGTGGCTTTGAAAACTTTATTCCACAACTACCATTTAGAAAATGTTCGATAGATAGGAGTGTGGTTCAAGCATTATCGGAATGGTGGATGGACAGACTCATACTTTCTATCTTCCTGTGGGAGAGATTACCATTGGCCCAGTTGATTTTGTAGCCATAACTGGTCTTCAATACTATGGCTTAACGATCCCTCTTACTAATGATATCCTAACACATAACGAAATTCAACAGTTAATAGGCACGGAACCTTAATGAAAAAAGCAATTTAAGATAAAAATTGAACCGATTTGGAATAATTGGATGAACTATGTAGGATGGGTTCGTGAAGAAATGGTTGAGCAATACGCTCGAGGAGTTTTGCTATACTTGCTTGGGTCGACCATTTCATGTAGTACTGAATCTGTCATCCATTTATTAGTGTTGAGGGCTTTTATTGATATGGATCTCTTATGGCTTTATGGCTAGGGTGAAGCTGGCCTTTCTTGTCTCTACCACGGCCTTGATAAGATTTGCAGGAACAAAAAGTCTTTTATTAGCTTCATGGTTATTATTGAGGTACTGTCTTCAACCATTGTCAATTCTGTTTGCATGTTTGCATGAACTTGATTTCCATTGTTATTGTGGGTATGGGCTTATGAACACAATCTTGTGTGTGTGCCTGGTATTTCCCGAGAGAGGGTCAGGTATCCAAGGTTGAATTTTTGGTTGTCTGATCGTACAACAGCTCTCGGCTCTCATCATGTGCACTCCAGTGCTATAATTTGAGTCGCTTAACCTGGGGCAAGGTAAAATAGTGTTAGTATGATTAGAAATTTATGTAAAAAGTATACTTACCTTTTGTAACCTTGTAGGTTGACTTGGTTTGGTAGAAAGATGAGGAGCGGGCAAATTGGACTCCTCTTATGAATGTTGCGCTACCTTGCTAGCACTCCCACCGAGTCATTGCTAGTCCTGTGTCTAGTGGCTAATTTCTCAAGGAAAGGGTGTATGATTGGTTCCTTGGTCCCGTGATAAACTGTTTGACATATACTTTGAATATTACATCAATGCAAGAGAATTCATGGTGGCTGGCTTGGAATGGGTACGATGTTGAAACTTACCTTTGTCTTCTTGGCATGTCATACGCCCAATTTATTCGAGCACAACTCTTGAACTTTGATGTTTCTTCTATTGATGTCTAGGGAGTTTCCAAGGAGGAAGAAAGAAGCAATGAAGAAAACAGTGATGAAAAGGAATATGAAGGAGAGGAGAGAGAGTCTATTTCTCATTACGGGGTTGGAACCTCTAAAACCCTAGTTTCATGATTTCACCATTCAAACCTTAATTTGTTTAATCAAAGTGTCTTACCAACCTTTTAAAAACATAAAATCTTTAATCTATTTTAATTCCATAAAATTCACAGTAGCTTTAATTCATGAAATTTCCAAAACCTTAACACATGAGATAAAGAACCCTAAATGGAAATAGTAGCTATAATTTGGATTTTTTATTTGCTTTATTCAATTCTATATTTGATTATGCTTTGATTTATTTTATATGCTTTAATTTATTTAATTTCAATACTTGATTTATTTTATTTATCATGGATGGATGTTTACTTTTTATTGATATTTAATACCTTTGATGAATGATTTATTTATGATGAACGGTTATTTACTTTTACCAATTTATTTAGATTTCTAAAAGTTGTTAGAGGTATGTTTCCACTTGGTGGGTACCTCATTAGTTAAACATCATGTAATTTAATTTGCTTTTCTATCTTAGAACCAATGTAAAGGGCATGTTTCTTCCTTTTGGTGGGTGTCCTATTTAGGCATGTGATGTAAGGACATGTTTTCATCCTTGGATGGGTGTCCATTTATTTGCATTGTTTGGACATTGCTTTGATTTTAATATAATGATGCTTTCTTTAATTATTGTGTGTAATATGGATAATATTGTTATATTTAAGAATTTTATAATATTAAAACCTATAAAGGAGATCGGTTCCAATGAACCGGGTGTTGTGGGGGTGCTGGGCCATTTCTCACCTTACTCACACGTACCCAACTTTCCGAACCCATTAAGGGTTGGGGATTCCTTAGGAATCAAGTCATCCACCCCTTTCTTTTTTTTCTGGCCCATCCAGGTGGCGACTCCATTTTCTCTGGACTTAGGTCCGTGTTCTCTAAGGCCCCGAGCCTTAACAGTGCCGAAGTCGTAAGAACCATTCCACCGGGAGTGGGGGCGAAAATCCCCGCTCACATTATGTATGTTCTTACCCTTTCCTTTTTTGGCTCACATCGAATACTCGAGGAGCAAATAAGAAACTGCAAGAAGAGTTATCTGCTAGACACCAATAGGTGGCCCAATTTCAAGGGTTGTATCATCAGTCGGAACAAAACTTTCGAGACTTCTAGTTTTGGGGAATCAGGGATTATGGTGCTTCATCTGATAAGTACTTAGCCATCTTTAATTAGGACCAAACTAGCTTAGGGCCAAAATCAAAGGTCTACAATTATCCATATTAAATACATATTAAATTAAATTAAAATTCATTGTATTAAATCAAAGAAGGTCCAAACAAAACAATAAACGGGCACCATACAATATGGAAACATGCCCTTACAATGTCCAATATCCATAATTAAATAAAATAGGGCACCCACCTTTTGGTGAAAACATGCCCTTTACATTAATCCAAAACTTAAAATAAATTACATTGAACTTAATTAATGAGTTACCCACAAAGTGGAAACATAGCTCTTACTTTCTTTAATATTAAAATAGTCAATTCAATATAAATCAATCATTCATAATAATTAATTAATTGAAATCACATGATTAATAATCAATGAGTAATCTAAATAAATTATTCATCAATCATAAAATAAAATAATTAAGATCAACATATAAAGATACACACTAAGATTAAAATATATAAAGTTGAATTAAAATTGCAATTAGATGCAAAATATATAAACTAGGGTTTAAACCTAAAGAATGGAAGTTTTGGATTTAGGTTTTATGGAATTAGGGTTTAGAAGATGAGTTTCTGGATATTGAGGTTTTAGGGTTTTGGATTATGATTTTTACAACTTTGGGATAATGAATTCAAGGTTTAGGGATTTCATAGATTGGGGTTCGGTATTAAGGTTTTAAAATATTGAAACTAGATTAAGACATACAAGCTAGGGTTAAACCTAATAAACTAGGGTTTGGGTCAAAATAATTTGGATTGAATCATGTTAAAGTTTTGTACTAAATTAAAATCAATATTATTCTTCATTGGATGGAGTTTCTAATCAACTAAAATAACAACTTTAAATAATCACTACTTAATTTTAATGAATGGAAGCAGTACTATAAGTCTAAGTAAATTAAATTATCAAACTGCATTGTTGAGCCAAGCTTATTGTTTGATTGATAAGTCTGGATCAACGTAATTCTCAGTCTCTCGATGATGAAAAGATTAAGCTACTGATTCATTAATTTTGCTTGTCTGAATTGTCTCTGTTATTATTTTTATTTAATTGTTGCTCTCAGTTGTTGTGTCTATTCTTAGTTCCTAGTTACTACCTGTCTCTTTTATCTCTTTCTTTGATAATTCTTATTGCTAAGATTTAAAAAAAAAATTTGTTCACATTTAATTTATGAAGCCTTCCTATTTATAAGAAAATAAGCTAGGTCAAAATTAGTTAAACCAAACTTAATATGGATTTGCCAATTCTTAAAACCATGTCCATATCAAATTAAATTAAAATTAATTCAATATGGATAAGAATTAGGAGTCCTAATTCAACATGGAATGGTCCATATAGAATTAAAATTGGTTTAACTCGATATGGACCCAATTCCATATCACATTGGAAGGCCAATTTGATATGGGAATGGTCCATATCGAATTGGTAGCCAACCAATTCTATAGGGAACATGTCCATATGGAATTGACACCCCAATTTGATATGGACATGTCCCATATCAATTTAAACCAAAATTGAACCCCTCTAACTTTGAATTGAACCATTTTAGGGCTTTCAAAGTTGAACTGTCTTATTTTAGGCCTTATAAAATTGAACCAATCCAATTAAAGGATTTAAAACGGGTTTAAGCCATTAAGAATGGATCAAACTTGACTAGGCCTTCTTTAATTAGGATTGAACTAGCTTAGAGACAAAATCAAGTGTCTGCACATGTCAATATTTTTTCAGTCTGATTACATGTGCATTAATAGATATAATACAAGCTAATCAATGAGAAGGGGGAGGTGATCTATAATCAAATAGCACCATGAAAAAGTCATCACCTGATAGAGGAGGAGGAATCTCACTATCATCGGTCCGAGGTCCCCTTAATAAAGAAGTAGCACTAGGATCTCTGAAGCCCCTGAACAGGAAGTCTTGAAAGTCCTATTTTGACTAGTGGTATAGATCTTCAAAATGAGCATCATCTTGAGGACTAGTGCCCAGTTCTTGATGGCTGGCATCTAGCTCTTCCTACAACTTCCTATTTTGTTCTTCAGACATTTTCTATGAGCTAGAAAAGAAAAAGGTAAGAACATGCATCATCATGCTTACATATAACATAAATCAACATGAAATAGGGCTACAGACCAAGTAAAAAACGAATATGTGGCTGAACCAAAGATGCGTGAGAAGGGTCAGCCTCATTATGGATAGAATCGCTTGACTGTCTAACCACCTGCAATATCCATTAAGAGTTAGATAGTAAAGAGAAAGAAATAATCCAAAACAATAAATGCACATTTTTTATTAGCCTGAGAAGAGCCGGCCCTAGTGTCACCATGATAATGTGAAGAAGACCCTTCTCTCTCATCTTCACCTCTATCATCCTCCTCTTCTTCCTCTTCTTCATCTTCATCTTCTCCTTCTTCCTTTTCTTCTCCCTCCTCCATTTCTTCTTCTTCATCATCTTCCTCATCTTCTTATTCCTCTTCATCCTCTTTTTCTCCTCCTTCTCATTCTTTAAAAATTCCTCGGACACCAACAGAGAAGACATAAAAATTCAAAAGCCACTTTTGAATAAATTGGACATACGACTAAGTAGGTGAAAGTAGAAAAGCTTCAATATCATATCCATTCCGAGCATGCCTCCAAGAGTTCTCTGGTATGGACATATTGTTTAGTGTGTATGCCAAAATATTTGTGCTGCTCAGGGTAGAGGAACCAGTCATACACCCTTTCACCAAGAAACCAGGCACAAGAAGCTTGATCGGTAATTGTTCTATGAGAATTTTGCAAAGGCAGTGCTAGAGAACATTCGCTAGCCCTCTACAAAGCAATATTGACCTGCAAAATTAGTAAAAGGTGTAAGTTGATTCCTTTATAAATTTTAATAATAATACTAACTTTCTTTTACCTTGTCCTAGGTTATGCAACGCAAGTGATATCGATGGAATGCACATGGTGAGTACTAGGCATTGCTATACGTCTTGATAGCTAGTAGTGTTAGTAAATCGTTAAGAATCTGCAACCCTTGCCGCAGCGGAAAAATAAAAATTCTTTCGATTTACTCACAGGATCCATGTGATCCATTCAGTTCGATAAAAGAGATTCGAAACTAACCTTTTTGTGTAGCTTCAAAAATGATTAACAGATGCTGCCTTCTGAAGACGAACACCCTCTAACGAAATCCACACAAACGTATGCCGGTCTGAGTGCTAGCTCACCAACGGCAGTGGCTGAACCTTTTCAAAATGAAACTAGGGTTATTTTAGGTTTTTTTTTTTCTTCTTACGTTTTCTTTTGCAAAACGAATAATAAGATCATTAAACCTCCAGTCCTTTTAAAACCGTTTTAAAAGACTTCTTTTTATCAAAACCCTAACTGTCCATATCCCATATGGACCCATGTTTTAATAATTATTATCTAATAATAATTATTATAACAATATTATTATTAATATCTAATAATAATAATAATACTAACAATAATAATTAAATATAATTATTATTATTTAAGTACAGCCTACGTTCTATGTGTGTGACCCGATAGGCTCATATTAATTGGTAGTGTATTTCAATCTCTATTGAAATGCACAAATCATAATTGGCCTCTAGCAAGGCATTACGACTACCCAATTAATCATGAGAATCATTATAAATGAAAAACCTGAAATAGTACATGCATTAATCCCTTTGTCACACGATATCTAGTTTGAACATAAGTCATAGTAAATGTCATACTTATATTGTCCAAACTTATGATTACTCGATCTCCAAGTTAACTGATAAACAAATAAGATTGATCTTATATCAACTTATTTGAGCATGGCCATGCATTTCTCAGTTACACTTATCGAGGGGCCCAGAAGATATCTCTCTCATAGAGAGGGACAAATTCCATCTTGATTGTTCATTTTCCTCTACATAATTTATATCATGTTCAAGCATAACCTTTATAATTATCTAGTTACAGATAACGTTTGATCATGTCAAAACATAATATTCCTTATGTTGGAAACTATGACAATCTCAAGTCAAAGGATTAAATGAAAACTATTATGAGATACACTTATGACATTAAACCATGAAGTGATATCTATGTGGGTCTATCCAATACACTGTTCTCTAACATGTATCCATAATATTGATTTGTATCTTCATACCTATAATCATCTTATGATTATCAAATCAATATTACACTAGTTATATTTATTATTATCTCCATAACAATAATAAACCAGGGATATAATCATTATTATATATAACATGCAAACATAACAATGATAATAAAAACTTCTTTATTAATAACAAAATGAATAACATTAAGGTCCAAATCGATGGCCTAGGGCATATACACTAACAGTCTCCCACTTGCACTAGGCCTAGTCTAACAAATATCTCATGCCCATAGACCTAGTGTGCTGATCATGCTTGACCCGCGAGAGAGGCTTTGTCAATGGATCTGCTATGTTGTCATTTGTGTCAACTTTGCATATCTTGATATCACCTCTATCAATGATGTCTCGAATGAGGTGAAATCGCCTGAGTATGTGCTTAGATTTTTGATGGGACCTTGGCTCTTTTGCTTGCGCTATGGCACCATTGTTGTCACAATAGATAGCCATAGGATTAGCAATGCTAGGCACCACTCCAAGCTCAGTGATGAATTTCTTCAGCCAAACTGCTTCCTTAGCAGCATCTGATGCTGCTATATACTCAGCTTCTGTTGTAGAATCTGCTACTGTGCTTTGCTTGGAACTTTTCCAAGTAATGGCTCCACCATTCAATGTGAATACAAAACCTGACTGCGATTTGTAATCATCTATATCAGTTTGGAAACTAGCATCTGTGTAACCATTTACAACTAGTTCATCTTCCAAACCTCCATAAACTAAGAAAACATTCTTAGTTCTTCTTAGATACTTAAGAATGTTCTTAACAGCTGTCCAGTGACCCTCACCAGGATCAGCTTGATATCTACTTGTTGTGCTTAAAGAATATGAGACATCAGGTCTAGTACATAGCATGGCATACATAATAGATCCAATAGCAGAAGCATAAGGGATCTTATTCATTCTATCTCGCTCCTCAGATGTCTTAGGACATTGATTCTTGCCAAGATGAATACCATGTGACATAGGCAAGAATCCTTTCTTGGAATCTTGCATACTGAACCTCTTCAACACTTTGTCAATGTATGTACTTTGACTTAAGCCAATTATCCTTCTAGATCTATCTCTATAGATCCTTATACCAAGGATATATGCAGCCTCTCCCAAGTCCTTCATTGAAAAAGAATTCCCTAACCAATCTTTAACCTTTTGTAAAGTGGGGACATCATTTCCAATGATCAATATGTCATCTACATATAGGACTAAGAACACGATAGCACTCCCACTAACCATCTTGTAAACACATGGTTCATCTTCATTTTGAATGAAACCAAAGTTCTTAACTGTTTCATCAAAACAAAGATTCCAGCTTCGAGATGCTTGCTTCAATCCATAAATGGACCTTTGAAGCTTGCAAACCTTCCCAGAATTCTCAGGATTTACAAAACCCTCAGGTTGTGTCATGTACACATCCTCGAGTAAATTTCCATTAAGGAAAGCGGTTTTGACATCCATTTGCCATATCACATAATCATAGTATGCAGCAATGGCAAGGAGAATCCTAATAGATTTAATCATAGCAACTGGAGAAAAAGTTTCATCATAGTCTATACCATGTGTTTGTTTGAAACCTTTAGCAACCAACCTTGCTTTATAGGTTTGCACATTTCCATTAATGTCAATTTTCTTCTTGAAAACCCATTTGCAACCAATAGTCTTAATACCTTCGGGAGGATCAATTAAGGCCCAAACTTGGTTGTCAAACATGGACTGCATCTCAGAGTGCATGGCTCCAAGCCATTTCTCTGAATCTGGACCTGACACAGCTTCAAGAAAGGTAGTTGGCTCATCTTGATCTATGAGCAAAACTTCACGACTTTCAGTCATGAGAAATCCATATCTCTCAGGCTGATGACGTGGTCTATCAGATCTGCGCAGAACTTGTGTAACATTTTCAGTTTCCACAATGACTTGTGGTTCTGAAACTATTTCTACAGGCGGCTCAATATCCTCTTGTGGTTCTATAAATTCATCTAATTGAATTGTGCTCCCACTAGTTCTTTTAGAAATGAATTCCTTTTCCAAGAAGGTTCCATTTCGAGCAACAAACACTTTGTTCTCAGATGGAATATAGAAATAATATCCTTTAGTTTCCTTAGGATATCCCACAAAGATACATTTAGCAGATTTTGGAGCTAACTTATCTGAAACTGGTCTTTTCACATAAGCCTCACAACCCCAAATCTTAAGAAAAGACAAACTAGGTGTTTTGCCAGTCCATATCTCATATGGTGTCTTTTCAACCGCTTTAGATGGTACACGGTTTAAAACAAAAGCAGCTGTCTCCAAGGCATAACCCCAAAACGATAATGGAAGATATGCTTGACTCATCATAGATCGAACCATATCTAATAAAGTTCGATTTCTTCTTTCAGAAACACCATTCCACTGTGGAGTTCCTGGAGGAGTTAATTGTGAAACAATTCCATAATTTCTTAGATGTTCGTCAAACTCTTGGCTCAAAAATTCACCACCTCGATCAGATCGAAGTGCCTTAATAGTTTTACCAAGTTGATTTTGTACTTCATTTTGAAAAGTTTTGAACATTTCAAAAGCCTCATGCTTATGTTTCATTAGGTAGACATAGCCATACCTACTGAAATCATCAGTAAAAGTAATGAAGTAATTATATCCTCCTCTGGCACTAATGCTTAACGGGCCACATACATCTGTATGTACTAGTCCTAGCAAGTCATTAGCCCTTTCACCTTGTCCGGTGAAAGGATTCTTTGTCATTTTGCCATGTAAACAAGATTCACATTTATCAAATGATTCAAAATCAAATGAATCTAATAATCCATCTTGATGGAGTTTAGAAATGCGTCTCTCATTTATAT
This sequence comes from Garcia nutans, assembly GCA_947685225.1. Classification (NCBI taxonomy): domain Eukaryota; kingdom Viridiplantae; phylum Streptophyta; class Magnoliopsida; order Malpighiales; family Euphorbiaceae; genus Garcia; species Garcia nutans. Next base: position 36,592,444 of record CANTUV010000059.1, read on the forward strand.
GGCTAAGACGACAATGCCATAAAAATGTAGGGTTTAGGTCATTTGGCTTAATTCTCTTAGAGTTTATGTTATAAATATGATTCTCCCTAGAATCATCTAAGTCAAGGACATAAAGGCCATTAAAAGATCTTGCAATACCATAAAGCAAATCATCTTTATCAAAAATAGAACAGGTCTTATTTTTAATTAAAAATGAAAAACCTTCATCATCCAAAACTGAAACTGAAATAAGATTCCTACTCAGAGTAGGAACATAATAGCAATTGTTCAAATTTAACAAAAAACCATTAGGCATATGAAGTTCATAAGATCCTACAGCTAGTGCAGCAACTCTTGCTTTATTCCCAACTCGTAGGTCAACTTCGCCCCTTTTCAGTGATCTACTCCTTTTGAGTCCCTGCACATTTGTACAAATGTGAGAACCACATGCAGTATCCAATACCCATGAAGTAGAAGCAGATAAGTTAATTTCTATAACATATATACCTGAAGACGTAGTCGCACTACCCTTCGATTTCTTCAATTCAGCCAAATAAAGTGGGCAATTTCTTTTCCAATGCCCAGGCTCCTTGCAATGGTGACAAGTTCCTTCCTTAGGAACAGGTGCCTTGCGTTCTTTTGGCTTGGGCTGTCCCTTAGGCTTTGTAGCAACTGTTGCTTTACCCTTTGCCTTGCCTTTTTTCTTCATAGGCTTACCCTTATTGACATTCAATACATGGGTAGCCTTAGTGGGCCTTTTGATATTCCCTTCAGCAGTTTTGAGCATACCATGTAGCTCAGGAATGGACTTTTCCATGTTGTTCATATTATATTTCATAACAAAATGTGAAAAACTGCTGGGCAAAGAATGAAGGATCAAATCCGTGGAGAGTTCTAAACTCAAGGGATATCCAAGTCGGGAAATGTGATCAATGTAGCCCTTCATTTTCAAAACATGAGCGCTAACCGATTCGCCCTCTGACATCTTGCAGTCAAATAATGCAACAGCAGTGTCGAATCTATCCTGCCTAGCTTGCTGTTGGAAAGCTTGTTTGAGATGGACACTCATCTCATAAGCCTCCAAGTGTTCCAGATCCTTCTGAAGTTCTGGACACATAGTAGCAAGCATAAGACATCCAATGTCATTGGAATCATCCATATGCTTCTTATGCTTGTTCTTATCAGCATTAGAAGCATTAGCAGGAGGTGGCTCAGGGACAGCTTCATCAAGCACATAGGACTTCTTTTCTTGTTTGAGAACAATTCTCAGGTTCCTAAACCAATCAACAAAATTAGTCCCATTCTCTTTCAGTTTTTCCTTCTCAAGGATGGATCGCAGTGATAAAGTGGAGTTATTGTTGGTAGCCATTTCAATCTACAAAATATGCAAATTTTAATTAATAAAAGGTGATAAGTAATTAAACTCCCACTAAAATATAACCCTCAATCATCACAATGACATTTTAGTGGGCTAAGATCCAATTTTACTTAATATTAAGTCAGCTTTGGCATGACACTTAAAATCAAGTTATTATGGTAGGTAACCCATTACCAATTACATCAGATGTAACTCTTAGATAATATGGGATCATGACATCATATGTCATAGCATGTTATACCCCATCTAATGCCTTAGGCCCAAAACCATTTTGATAGCCTAATTAAGTCTAACCAATTTTAAACGCATGAGCAGCACCATTACTCATCATATCTTGCTAGGATAACCTAAAGTACTTTGCTTTGGCAAAATCTACATTTAGGTGATCTTAGCCTTGATAAGTGTTTAAGACATGGATGGCATTAAAACTTAGATTAATAGTGAGGGTTCATTCCATTTAATTTTTTTTTTGAAAACATGTTAAAATTGACATTTATATATCATATCCTATATGCATACATAAACTATCAAACATGGCATCTCATACATATTTGATAAAAATAAACGTGACATAGCATGGCCAAACTAGATATGATCTTCATGAGACCAAATGAAGATCATATAGGCAACCCTAGGTGAAAAGAAAACCTATCTATTACAACATTTGCAATAGTACATTTCTTCATATCTTGAAAGGCAACTTCATCTCCATGGAATTTTCATCTTCTTCTCCAAGCTTGAGTCTTCATTATTACATTAATAATAAAAACTAACTACTAAACTAGTAATTATAAAGTTACAAAAATAAACGACACGCAGGCCGTATTTATAAAAAATTAAGATATAAATAAACCAATCACATAGGTCATAAGGCCATGCTATGCACCATGCCAAGACATCAAACAAACATAACATATTCATCACTAACATGTTAAATAGAAACAAATATATTGACATTCTTAATGTCGCGGTAACGAACTATAGGGCGCGAACATACGGCGGTCCCGCTAGCCGGTTAGCGGGCGGGGCTCCCGCTGGCCGGTCAGCGGGCGGGGTTCCGAAGGTTAGCTAAACAGAATCATTAATCCAATTAATTATTTTCTGTCAAAACCCTTATTTTGTTAATCATATTAAACAGAATATAATAGTAATCTATTAATCATATTAACAGAGAACTATTACCAGAAACCTTAGAAACGATTTACTCAATAATCATAATAATCAAAATCGAAATCTATGTATACATTCAATATGAATAAACGAATTGAATTAATCATATTAACCCTAATTCGAAACCATAACAGATCGTATACCAACCCCAATTTGATTTCACAGAATTGTATCTTATACAATTGGTCATCTTTGACATCATATATCAACAACAATTTATGTTATATCTCATATAACAGATTCGAATCATCATCAAATGATAAAACGAATTTAATCATGCCATTCGAAAAACAATAGATCATATCAACACATCAACATGGTATATTTCGAATTAAATGGAATCAACAAGAGGCTCTGATACCACTGTTAGTAAATCGTTAAGAATCTGCAACCCTTGCCGCAGCGGAAAAACAAAAATTCTTTCGATTTACTCACAGGATCCATGTGATCCATTCAGTTCGATAAAAGAGATTCGAAACTAACCTTTTTGTGTAGCTTCAAAAATGATTAACAGATGCTGCCTTCTGAAGACGAACACCCTCTAACGAAATCCACACAAACGTATGCCGGTCTGAGTGCTAGCTCACCAACGGCAGTGGCTGAACCTTTTCAAAATGAAACTAGGGTTATTTTAGGTTTTTTTTTTCTTCTTACGTTTTCTTTTGCAAAACGAATAATAAGATCATTAAACCTCCAGTCCTTTTAAAACCGTTTTAACAGACTTCTTTTTATCAAAACCCTAACTGTCCATATCCCATATGGACCCACGTTTTAATAATTATTATCTAATAATAATTATTATAACAATATTATTATTAATATCTAATAATAATAATAATACTAACAATAATAATTAAATATAATTATTATTATTTAAGTACAGCCTACGTTCTATGTGTGTGACCCGATAGGCTCATATTAATTGGTAGTGTATTTCAATCTCTATTGAAATGCACAAATCATAATTGGCCTCTAGCAAGACATTACGACTACCCAATTAATCATGAGAATCATTATAAATGAAAAACCTGAAATAGTACATGCATTAATCCCTTTGTCACACGATATCTAGTTTGAACATAAGTCATAGTAAATGTCATACTTATATTGTCCAAACTTATGATTACTCGATCTCCAAGTTAACTGATAAACAAATAAGATTGATCTTATATCAACTTATTTGAGCATGGCTATGCATTTCTCAGTTACACTTATCGAGGGGCCCAGAAGATATCTCTCTCATAGAGAGGGACAAATTCTATCTTGATTGTTCATTTTCCTCTACATAATTTATATCATGTTCAAGCATAACCTTTATAATTATCTAGTTACAGATAACGTTTGATCATGTCAAAACATAATATTCCTTATGTTGGAAACTATGACAATCTCAAGTCAAAGGATTAAATGAAAACTATTATGAGATACACTTATGACATTAAACCATGAAGTGATATCTATGTGGGTCTATCCAATACACTGTTCTCTAACATGTATCCATAATATTGATTTGTATCTTCATACCTATAATCATCTTATGATTATCAAATCAATATTACACTAGTTATATTTATTATTATCTCCATAACAATAATAAACCAGGGATATAATCATTATTATATATAACATGCAAACATAACAATGATAATAAAAACTTCTTTATTAATAACAAAATGAATAACATTAAGGTCCAAATCGATGGCCTAGGGCATATACACTAACAAGTAGTTTAGCCTTCAGTACCCAATACGCCTGCTGGAAATACCAGGTGGACTCACAAGGTCATGCTCATAACTCCAAACATAAAAAGACAACCAAGATCATGATCATGACAGTCTATCCCTTGAAAAAAAATAATAAAAGCGGGGAGGGTACACAATACGACAACAATAACCATGAAGATGTTAAAAGATATTTTTTTCAGCAAAGCTTGTCGAACACGACATAAAAGACATGAAAGGCTAGCCTCCCCCCAGTCATAGAATGGCTTAATTTCTAGATCAACAAAGGCATGAGATAGATAAATGTGCTCAATTAAGACATGAAATTCAAGATCTTATTGACAATGGTAAGCTACTTGGGCCAGATAAGTCCAATACCAAGAGCAATCCTTTGCCTAAATTTAAAAGAATGCCACCACCATAAAACCTTCATGGTAGGAGGAGGATTGGAGGAAAATTCTTTCTTATCCTCCTTTAAGATGGGAGTATTGAAGATGTAAAGTAAAGAGAATTTTAATTCAATAAACCTCCCTTAGGTTAAAGTATTGCTCATTTTATTTTGCTTTCTTTAGTACTTATTTGAAATAATTATATCTTTCAAATTAAGATTATTTGAATAAATTACTTTCATCAAAATTTTTGTTTATATTGGTATTTATTCATTTTGGTGCTCAACCAATGATGATTCTAGCTTGATAATTATAAATTAGTATGTCTATGCATTATGATTCAAATGACTTTACTAGGTAAGGGAATTGTTCTATAGCATTGAGCTGTATATGCTTACTTAGACAGGGCTCCTGCATAATGACCTTTGTCTTGGTCCTAGTCCATCTTAGAATAACCTTTGACGAACTTTCAAGGTAAAATTGAACTCTGCTTATTTAAGAGAGAGCTAATCTAGGCATTTTTTGGTAAGCCAACGATTAGAATCCACCCAATTAAATATCAATCCCTAGTTATCCCTTTGAGCCTTCATGAGATTTTAGCTTGCTTTTCATTGGCTTGTAAACTGCGATAACCTACCTTGAGCCGTTATGACACTTATAACAAGTCTAATGATCATCGAATTACCATGGAAAAACAAGATCAAGGAAAATCCTATTGAAGTTTATCTGAACTGGACCTAATATCTCATATCTATAACATCAGGATAACACAGGGTTCATCCTCATTGAAACAAACTCATCCTACTCCATTCATCCATAGTTAAAAGCATAAAATGGAACAACTCTCTTTGAGTTGGGACCCAAAAAAAGAAAAAAAAAAGAAAAGAAACCCCAAAAGCGCAGTTAATCAAAAAGATTGATTTAGAAAGCCAACAAAATTCTTCTTATCTGAAGCATTAGAAGACTTCCACTTAGTTTACAAGGACAGATTTATTTGAATTTGTCTAGTCCAGCAAAAAATTCATATAAAATTAGAGAAATTGGAGATCTTTTATTTTATCCAACATGGCTCCAAGTTAGCAATAGTAAGAGTCTTAGACTTGGTACTCCAAAAGGAAAAAGGACGAAAAAAAGAGAGGAAGAAATGGTGGTTTGAAGATCAAGATTGTACTGATTGGTTCCAAATTTTTGCCAAGAAGATGGAAGGACATTCAAGCTTTTTATCTTCATAAAGTTAGAAGGAAATGATGCATAAAAGGTGAAAATGGAACCTCTAACAATATACAGTTCCAACAAGAAGATTGTAGTGTGAAGGCTTATAAGCAATGTTACATCATCTCCAATCTAAAAATGGCCTTCACTTAACCCATGTCCCTTATAGGCCCAATTTCAAGCCTATTAAAGTCATGTTGATATCTCTTGGTAGGTAGAGTCTGTTAGTGGAGATAGGTTAGATAAGCATGCATATGAGATAGACAATATTTAAACTTAATGAGACCTTTGTCCAAGTAATGTGTATGTGCCTATTTGAAGTGCAATAGTTCTTGCTAAAATGGAAATGATTCTCGAATTTAGAATGGTAATGAGGGTTGTCATGTTATAGATATGTTAATTTGGAAAATTGAGTCCTAAGGTACAATAACATTGATTAGACAAAGCCAAAATATAATTTTTTAAACAAAAATTTTTTTTTGTCATACAAAGCCTTCTAGCTAAGGGAAGTAAATAGCATTGACAAAATTCAAAGGACATAATGGGCAAAAAAGGGTAATGAAAGGATCACTTGCAAGGTCATGTCATGGAGAAGTTACCACCCAAATGGATGTCTCTTATGTCTCTACCCTGTTGGGGCCTCAACTACTCATGATTTCATCTCAAAAAATAATAGCCATATAAGTAATGTCTTTTGATGTTCTAATACAATATCTGAACGAGCATCTGGAATAAATCAATGGGAGCACTTCAGCTGATCACCTCAGTCTGTCAGTCAATGGAACCTCTGTAAGTATTATTCATGCATATAATGCATACATAAGCACATCACATTGCATTTTTTGTCTTGCGCTATCAGGTACCTCCTTATATACCCTTCCCCCTGTGTGGAAAAATATTTTAACTTGTAAAAAAATATTTTTAGACACATATAAATTTAGACCCATAATAAATATCAATTTACTATGGACATGTGACTCATGCTTTGCAATTTTAGATGAATTATATGCTCAACTTATGCTTGTCGGTCAATAATGGATGAAGTTATCCATTTCTTTCATCCTAATCTAATATCTCTTTTCTTTTTTTATACATTTATTTCATTGTTTTATTGTCTTTATTGTCCTTTCTTTGCTTGTACATTTGCCTTGTTCCTAACTTAGCCCATGTTTCTATTTAAATGGCAATGCATTGCTATTTCCTTGCCATTCTGATTCTCTAAATTACTTCATTTCTTCATTCTTTAGCTTCCTCATTTTAAACTCTCTGGCTCTTTAATTTCTAGTTCTTATATCTTGCAAATGTGGGGCCATCATCACACTTCTAAAATTGGCCCTCATTCCATCACTGAGATGCTAGAATATATCCAGGCTCATGAATGCGGGTGAGTTTCTTTATGCTGGATGAAGCTTCATCACACCATAGGTGAAAAGATTAGGGTAAGCATTATTTTGCTATAATTTATTATCTTAATAGCACAAAATTTATTAGTGCAATTTATTACATGAAAAATAATGTGCCATAACACAAATTTGTAGGACCTATTTAGCAAAAATTCAAGACAAAATATATAAACCTAAAGATAAAGTAGACAAATTTATGTGGAAAAAAGGAACTAATCAACACAATTATTTATGAGCAAGAAATAAAATATTAATTTAAAATACTTAAAATAAAATATTGGACCTCATACATGAGGATAAAATTATTAGCACTTAAAACATTCCAGCAAGAGTGTGGGCAAAAATCCTTGCTCATAGTGGTATTCCACAAGGGAAGGTCAAAATGACCTAGCACCCCCATAATGCTCAGTTCATAGGAACTGTACTTCTTTTTCATATCTAAATATTATCAAATTCTTATTTTACTATGATATTATTCATACTACAAGTAATCATAATAAATAGACATTCATCATATTATAAATAAAAATAACTAAATAAAATGGGCATCAACACAAGATGGAAACATGCCCTTACAACTGTCCATATGTCCATAAAAAATAAAATAGGACACCCACCAAAAGGTGGAAACATGTCCTTTACAATAATCCCAAAGTCCATGAGATAAATTAAATTACATAAATTTAATAAATAAGGATCCCATGAAGTGGAAACATGCCTTTTACATTTCCTTTAAAATTCAAACAATGATAAATGAACACAATTCAATCATCCATTATAAGCAATCAAAACACATCATCCATCATCAAGCACATAACAATATCTCAAAACTAACAAAATTTGCACGTAATTATAAATTAGAGTTAAATTAATAAAATTAAGAGTTCTATCATCAAACGAAGGTTTCAATTGTAAAATTAGGGTTTTATGGTTTTTGTTGGTCAAAGTTTTATTACAAAATAAAGTTTTTAACATACAAGGTATGATTTTAAACTTAAACTAGGATTTAATATGCAATATTAGGGTTTTTTTCTCAACTAGGGTTGATGTATGCAAAATTAGTGTTTGATTTGAAAATTAAGGTTAAAACATGGAAAATTACTGTTTGATTTTAAAATTAGGGCTAAAACATGCTACTTTAGGGTTTGATATGCAAACTAGGACTAAACATGTAAAATTAAGGTTTTAGTATAACATTGGAGCTTTTAAGCCTAAACTATGGTTTTAGAATGCCAAATTAGGGTTCAAGAATTAAATTCTAGACCTAGGGCTTTAACATATGAAATTAGGGCTTTAAGACTAAAACTAAAATCAAGGCATGAAATTTAGGATTTGATCTTAGAAACTAAGGTTTAATCATATGATTTAGGGTCTTAAATAAAAGATCAGGGTTTTCAATTAATGTCTAAAAGTCTAATAATAAGTTTACAAAGCTAGGCAATGAGGATGATCAATTGATTTAAATAAATTGGTCTCAGTTGGCAATTTAAGATGAATAAAAAATCAAACAAAATAAAACCAATCAATGAGGATGATCAATTCAAATTTGAAAATGAAACTGAACATGTATTGTTGGCTTCACCAAGATGTCTATTGAACCAAGCCCCCTGTTTTAATTGTTTAATGGCTTTAAAGAGTCTAGATCAATTAAAATTCTTAGTTGATGTTTAAACAATCTAGGGATTATTTATTGTTCTAGCTATCTACTTGTTGAAGCTTTATGTCTCTCCTTTGGTTTTTGTAATATTGGCAATTTAATTGATAATCTCGGTCCCCTCTTATTGATTGTGGTTTTATATTTATAGGCACTAATTAGGGCGACCCTCGTCTCATTAATCCTTATCTTAATAAAAAAAAAAGTTATGAATTATGTGCTTATTCGAACCTATTTGAATTTAAACACAACTAAAACTAAATAAAGCTTGAATTACGGACTCAAGGCCAATTCACCATGGATAGGCTTCAAGGTGAATTGGCCAAGGCCAATTCATATATTAAAAACCCTAATTTTGATCATGAGGCTAGACCCTATTTTATAGCCCCTTCGTTTGCTCATTCTAGCTCGCTAGATATGCCATCTCATCCGCAAGGAATTGATATGAACTACCTGGTATGTTTCTTATTTCATAGTAGTTTATGCTATATGTATGCATGATTATGTATGCTCTTACCTTTTCCTTCCTGGCTCACAGCGGATGCTCGAAGAAGAAAATAGGAAACTTCAAGAGGAGTTAGATGCAAGTCGTCAGTAGGCTTCTCATTTTGAAAGTTTATATCATCAATCCGAACAACATTTTTGAGACTTCCGATTTCAGGGGATGAGGGATCCCGCTGCTTCTTCATCAAGAGTCCTCTAGACTGATGACCATGAGATCCTTTCGTCTACTTCTGATGAGGACCATGACAGATCGAAACTTCAAGGTAATAAAGATTTTGGTGCTCCCGCTTTGGCTGATCCCGGGATGAATAATTTGCCGAGTTTTGGTACTCCCGCTTTGGGCAGACTCAGGATGAGTGATTTGCCCCCTCCTCCGACAGGCGATGACTTTTTCAAGGCCTTATTTGATACCACCACCCTCGTAGTGATATGTAAATATTGTAGCAATTGCAAAATCTTGTACAATAATGAAAAATACAATTTTCCTCTTTACTGTAACTCTTTTATTATTATTATTATTATTATTTATTATTTATTTTTTTATTATTACTGTACATCATAATTTTAGAATACACATCATTTGCTAAACCCAATCCAACGTGGTAAAGGAAATTGCCACTAATTCCTTTCCTTATGCCATATGGTCTTATCCTTTCCCATCACCTTTTCCATTTCACTTTTGGAAAACATTTGTTTCTTCTATATAATTCACCCTTCATGCCATATTTCATATAGAAACCAAAAAACAAATTTTCCATTTCAACGTGAAGACTCATTTAACAATTTTGATTTTTCTTCATTCACCCACCATGACTGAGCATCATTCAAAAAAGATAAAAATTCTATTGAAGAATATGGATGCCATTCATTGGAAGCAAATTTCATGGCCAAAACTTGATGTTTTAAAATGTTTTCAAAATGTCAAATTGGACCAATCCTTCTTACATGCCGTGGCTTCCTTTTGGAATACGGATTCTAGGGTATTTAGAATTAATGGCTTTGAAATATGTCCCTTGATTGAAGAATTTGAGGCCATCCTTGGATATCCAAGTAATCAACAAATGCGTTACGCACATTGATTTCCAAGACTCAACAGAAGATGCAAATGTTATTTCAAATTCCAAAACCCGAAGTTCTTCGGTTGATGAGACGTGAAAAAATTCTACTTGCTCCTTTGATTGACTTTTGTCTCTCTCATTTGGCCCTACTAAGGCATGGGGACGCATGCTCTATCTTTGCTTTCTCAGCCAATTCTTGCTTGTTTCTTCTGACAGCGATATTGATCCATGAGTATTGGATATTATGGACCAAATGGAAGGAGGCTTAACGCCGGTACCTGTGATCTTAGCCGAGAACTTAGTTGGATTAGACCGATTTAAATCAGGATTGTCAAAGAGACTGACTGGGAGTCCGTTGCTGCTTTAGGTAATTACCTAAACTGCCCTTTTGGGTTTTCAATTTAGGTTTTCATTTTTCTTTTTATTGCTCTAACTTTTGCCTAGTCCTCCCATGCGGGTTTTTGGAACTAGCGAGTTGTCCTAATTTTTACCTAAGCTGCCCTTGCGGGTTTTCAACTTACCGGACTCTTTTTTTTTCTTTTTTAATTTAATTCTTTCTTCATAGATTTGGCTTCGGGAGCTTCTTTGCTCGCTTGATACTCCATCCATGGATTTTGCCAGATACCTGCCACATCATCATTCTACTAGGAAGCTACTCCATCCTGCTTCTTCATATGTGGACTGGGTTGACTAGATCCATTCGCGCTCTGAAGTTAATATCCATTGGTTGGTTCCTTGGTGGAAGATTTCTCGTATCACCATGCGGACATACTTGATGTACGTTCCCCTTGCTGCTCTTCATCAAGGTACATGCCATGACCCTCGCCGACTTGGCCGTCAGTATGGAGCTGAGCCTCGTGATTCTTACTTTGCTCCCGACTTAGATATGCCTTGCTTGACTGAATCCTACTTGGATCAGCTGAGGCAAAGCTGGCCTGCACATTACACTTATCGACTGCCATAGATTTTACATTTGTTAATTTAGAAAGTGTATTGTTAGGATGAAAAAATAATTAAAGTAATAAAAGATGCTTCTTTTCCATTTGTAATTTGTCATCACCTTTTGCTATTGTGTATATTTGTTTCATCCATATCTGGTCGAATACTTATAATAGTGCACAAAGAACAATTTTAACATTAATTTTGTTTTATTAAATTGGGAAACAACCAATCATAAAGACAACATACACAAGATTACTCCTGCTGCCAATTAGCCCTTTTGGGTTTTCTAATTGACGATTTTCTCTCATTTAGCCCTAATTGTTGCCTAGCCCACCCTTTCAGATTTTCGGAACTAGCGGACTGCTCTAACTTTTGCCTAGGCCGCCCTTTTTGGGTTTTCAACCTAGCGAGCTCTTTTTTCCCTTTTTTTTATCATACATAAAACTTCTTCAACCTATCCATATCTAACAACTTCACCGCACCTTTGTTCATGACATGTTTCACGACATATGGACCTTCCCAGCTAGGTCTGAACTTCCCTCTTGGATCAGATACATTAGGCTTACATTGCTTCAACACCAAATCCCCAACTCTGAAATTTCTAATTTTAACCCTTCTATTGTAGGCCCGAGCTATCTTCTTTTGATACAGTTGGTGATGATATAGTGCCTTTAATCTTCTCTCTTCTAATAGAGCTAATTGTGTGTATATGCTTGCTACCCATTTCATTTCAGGAAGTTCAGCTTCCAAGACTACTCTTAACGACTTGATCTCAATTTCAATTGGCAATACAGCTTCCATCCCATAAACCAAAGAGAATGGTGTCATTCCAGTAGGTGTTCGCACACTTGTCCTATATCCCCACAAAGCAAAGGGAAGCATCTCTGACCAATCACTGTAAGTCTTGGTCATCATGGACATAATTTCCTTAATTGTCTTGTTTTTTGCTTCCACGGTGCCATTAGCCTTTGGTCTACAAGGAGATGATCTATGATGATGAATTTGGTACTTCGAGAATAAATCCTTAACTGTTCCTTGAAACTGTACCCCATTGTCTGATATCAAACTATACGGGACCCCATATCTGCAGATGAGGTTCTTTTCAATAAACCTAGCCATTTGGCTTGCACCCAATTTATTGAAGGATTCGGCTTCGACCCATTTTGAAAAATAATCTACTGCTACCACAACGAAACAGTGACCGTTTGAAGCTGTCAGATGTATCTCTCTATAATGTCGATACCCCAGGTGGCAAATGGCCAGGGTGAAGACATTGAATGTAATTCTTTAGGAGGCATGTGATTCAAGTTACCATTAATTTGACATTGTTGGCACCTCTTTACGAACTCAATACAATCTCTCTCCATGGTCAACCAATAGTAACCTTGTTGAATAATCTTCTTAACTAGGGCCAAACCATTCATGTGCGTACCGCAACTTCCCGCATGTATTTCTAACATGATACGCTCCATTTCAGGTTTTCTTAAACATCTTAAATGCACTCCATCAGGCCATCTTCGATATAACTCTCCATGGAAGGTGATGTATTGCAATGACCACCGCCTTATGGCTCTTCTCTCTTTATTCGTTGTCCCCGGCGGGTATTCTCTTTCTTCCAAAAATCGCCTTATATTATCATACCACACATCATGGTCCATATCAATTTCCATGATTGTCTCATATTCATAGCAAGGAGTTGATGAAATGGTCAAGATTAGAGGCTTAAGGAATAGGCTAACAGGGTTTTCCCATATCGAAGCCAATGTGGCTAGGGCATCAGCCATCTGATTTTCTTCCTTTGATAGGTGTATAAACCTACACTCCTTAAAGTTCTTCTTCATCATGGTCAAGTAATGGTGGTATGGTTTCAATTTTTCTTCTTTCAATTCCCATTCTCCATTTACTTGGGATACAACTAGCAACGAATCACCATAAACTTCCACCTTATCCACCTTCATAATCATTAGGGTTTCCAAACATAAAATACAAGCTTCGTATTCCACCATATTACTGGTTGCCCTAAATTTTAACTTTTTGGCTAAAGGGATAAGTTCCCCTTCAAGCGATTCTAGTATAACTCCCAAACCTGCTCCTTTCCTGTTTACTGCTCCATCAAAATATATTTTCCACCCTTGTACTTCCATTGCTTCTAAATGTTCATCTGGAAATTCCAAAATTACCTCTTCGCTTTCTGGTAATGGTTGTTGGGCCAGGAATTCTGCCACTGCTCTACCTTTGATCGTTTTCCTAGTTACATACTCAATCTCAAATTCCTCTTATATTATCAACCATTGACCATATTTCCCAATTAAAGAGGGTGTCTCCCTTAAGTACTTCATTGGATCCAACCTGGAAATTGCTTGCACACTATACGATTGATAGTAATGTCGCAACTTCTTAGAAGACCAAACCACAGCTATACATGTCTTTTCAATGATACTATACTTAATTTCATAAGGTAGGAGCTTTCTACTCAAATAGTAAACTGCATGTTTAATCCCTGATTCATCTGCTTGGGCTAGCATGGCTCATATCGACTCTTCTTCTACTGATAAGTATAGTAATAGAGGGTTGCCGGGTTTAGGTGGTTTTAAAATAGGTGGATTCAACAAATACTCTTTTATTTGATCAAAGGCCTTTTGACATTCTTCATTCCATACGACCGACTGATTCTTTCTGAGCAATTTGAAGATAGGCTCACAAATTGTTGTGAGCTTTGCTATAAATCTGCTAATGTACTGCAGTTTACCAATGAATCCCCAGACTTCTCTCTCCGTCTTTGGGGTTGGCATATCCCTGATTGCTTTAACTTTGTTAGGATCAATCTCAATACCATTTGGACCAATCACATGTCCTAATAATTTGTCTAAAGTAACATCGAATACTTGGGACGGATTCTTGCCTTTGATGGAATTTGTTTATAACAATAGTCATCAGTCTAGTATTAGAATGGCACCATTTGAGGCATTGTATGGTAGAAGATGCAGAACACCTCTATGTTAGAATGAGGTTGGAGAAGGTAGGTTGGTTGGTCCCGATTTGATTAAAGAAATGGAGGAGAAAGTGAAGATAGTTCGGGATCATTTGAAATCAGCTTCAGATCGACAGAAATCCTATTCATATTTGAAGAGGAGAGATATAGAGTTTAGTGTTGGAGATAAAGTATTTTTGAAAGTGTCTCCTTGGAAGAGAATTTTGAGATTTGGCCGCAAAGGGAAGTTAAGTCCCCATTTCATTGGATCTTACGAGGTGCTGAAGAGAGTTGGACTAGTGGCTTATCGACTAGCTTTGCCTCATGAGTTGGATAAAATTCACAATGTCTTCCATGTTTCTATTCTACTGAGGTACAGGTTAGACCCATCTCATGTTTTGTCAGTGGAATCTATTGAGCTGAGTCCGGATCTGAATTTTGAGGAAGAACCAGTGGCTATTTTGGCACATAGAGTGAAAGAATTGAGAAATAAGAAAGTGCCACTTGTGAAGGTTCTTTGGAATAATCATGCTAAAGAAGAGGCAACTTGGGAGAGTGAGCAAGCGATGTGATATTAGTATCCCTAGTTATTTCAGACTTGAGAACAGGTAATTTCGAGGATGAAATTATTTTGTAGAGGGGGAGAATTGTAATATCCAAAACTATTCCCTAAAATTTTGGAATGCTTATTGGTGAGAAGTGGATTTAATAATTTAAAGTGTATATATGACTAATGGAATAAGATGAGATGTGTATATGTTGTATATATGAGGATATATACAAAATATATACATATATACAACATATATACAGGTCATGGTTTTTATAAGTTAAAAAAGATATTTTGTATTTAAATGAATTTGTTTAATGTTAGAGGAAGATGATGTAAGTGGATTTAATATTATATTGTTTAATCACTTGGTGGAGAATGATTTGAGGAGAGAGCGGGTGTTTAAGTGGTTGACTTTCTTTCTTTCTTCTTCTTCTTTCATCTTCATCTTTTTGCTTCCTTCTAGTGAGCCGACCACCATTATCAACCAAAGGAAAAGAGATTTCATTGCTTCCAAGCTCATGAAATTGAAGGTTTTCAAGAGATCAAGTTGGGGTTTTAAGGATTTTCTTCACATTTGGTAATGTGAGCGGGGATTTTTGTCCCCACTCTCGGTGGAATGGTTCTTGCGACTTTGGCACTGTTTAGGCTTGGGGCCTTAGAGAACACGGACCTAAGTCCGGAGAAAATGGAGTTGCTACCCGGACGGGCCGAGAAAAAAGAAATGGGTGGATGACTCGATTCCTAAGGAATTCCCAACCCCCTAATGGGTTCTTAAAGTTGGGTAAGTGTGGGGAAGGTGAGAAATGGCCCAGCACCCCCACAACGCCCGGTTCATTGGAAACGGCCTCCTTTACAGGTCTTAATATTATAAAATTCTTAAATATAACAATATTATCCATACTACACACAATAAAAAGAAAGCATCATTATATTAAAATCAAACCGATGTCCAAAAAAAAACAAAACAAATAAATGGACACCCATCCAAAGATGGAAACATGTCCTTACAATCCATGCATACATAGGACACCCACCGAAAGGTAGAAACATGTCATTTACATTGGTTCTAAAATAGAAAAGCAATTTAAATTACATGATATTTAACTAATGAGGTACCCACTAAGTGGAAACATACCTCTTACATCATTTGGAAATCTAAATAAATTGATAAAGTAAATAACCATTCATCATAAATAAATCATTCATCAAATGTATTAAACATCCGTAGAACGTAAACATTCATCCATGATAAACTAAATAAACCAAGAATTGAACTTAAATAAATTAAAGCATATAAAATAAATCAAAGCATATAATGAACTACACAATCAAATCTAAGAATAAATAAAGCAAATAAAGATTCAAGTTAGGGCTACTGTTTCTATTTAAGATTCTTTATTTAATATGTTTATGGTTTTGGAATTTATCGGTTTAAGTTACAGTGAGTTTTAAAGGAATTGAAATGGATTAAAGTTTTATAATTTAAGAGGTTGATAAAGTTCTTTGATTGACCAAATTAGTGTTTGAGAAGTGAAATCATGAAACTAGGGTTTGGACACTTTAAAACATTAGGTTTATGATTATTAGCTACTGAATTTTGGTTTTTAGGTTTACTATGTTTGAATTTTAATATTTAGGTTTATAAGGTTTTAAGGTTTTAAGGATTAGGGTTTAGAAAAATTAGGGTTTAAGGTTTTAAGGGATTTAGGGTTTAAGAAAACTTTAGGGTTTAGGTTAGCTAGTTTAGTTTGGGGTTACCGGGGTTACTGTCTTGGTTTTGAAAGTTGAATTAGGGTTTTTAGTTTTTCGGAGAATGGATTTGATTTTAGAATTTGGAAAAACAATTTTATAGTTTTATGATGCTTTATGAAAATAAACAAAATGATTTAAGGTTTATAGAAACAGAAAAGATATTTTTTAGGGTTTTTGGAAAGAAACAGATTCAATTTAGGGTTTTGAAAAATTGGAAAACAAATTAGGGTTTTGGTAAATTTTGAAACAATTTAAGGTTTTGAAAAGTTAGAAAGTAGATTAGGGTTTTAAGATTTTGAAGAAACAGAAACAACAATTTTTAATCTTGAGTGATGATGCTACTGTAAAGAAAAATAAATAAAGAAATTCATACCTTCGTTTGTTGGTTCCACCAAAAATTGTTTCTTGGATGAACAAGAACAAAGACAAACTTTGCTGCCTTTGATGAATTAAATTGCTTGTTTGCTTCTCTCAAAAAGTCCGATTGATTGCACTGCCAAAGGTTTCTCCTAAAATCCGATCCCTTTTTGTGTTGTTTTTGGTCTTATTTATAGAAGATTTTATGATTAATCTTAGTTGCTCACGGAATCTAACATTAATTAAGAAAAGGAAACCGAAACCGAATTGAATTTGGTTTCAGAAAAATTTCCGTCGAAAAAATTTTGCTGGCAAAAAAAACTGCTGCAGAAAAATTACGCTAGCAAAAAAACTGCCAAAGGGGGTAGCGGGCTGCGGCAGGCAAAATTGCCTGCGGCGCCCCCCTCTTCAGCGATGAAATTTTTCATCGCCGATTTTTATTTATTTGTTTATTATTTTTATTTATTTATTTTTTATTAATAAAAATTAGATACTAAAGCAAATATTATTTAATTAAGATAACAAAAATTGTTTTGGACTAATTAAAATATATTGGACAACACAAAAATTATTTTCGACTAATTAAAATATATTGGACCAGACTGGGTCAAAAATTAAAGTTCTACAGTTTGCCCACTGCTTGAACGATTTGAAACTTTAGTAAAAGAGAGTGAAAAGCAATAAGACTTAATTTTTGAAAAGGTTGAGGTTTTGGGTTCTGGACCTGAGAGATTTGGATACTCGATCCTAAACTATTCTTGGATACTCGATCCTAACTGGATTTGGATATTCGATCCTAAATTGGATTTGGATATTCAATCCTAAACTGGATTTGGATACTTGATCCTAAACTAGATTTGGATACTTGATCCTAAACTGGATTTAGATACTCGATCCTAATTTGGATTGGGATACTCGATCCTAACTGGATTTGGATACTCGATCCTAATTGGATTTGGATACTCGATCCTAGACTGAATTTGGATACTCAATCCTAACTGGATTGGGATACTCGATCCTAAACTAGATTGGGATACTCGATCCTAACTTGATTTGGATACTCGATCCTAACTGGATTTGGATACTCGATCCTAAACTGGATTGGGATACTCAGTCCTAAATTGGGTTTGGATACTCGATCCTAAACTGAGTTTGGATACTCGATCATAAACTGGATTTGGATACTAGATCCTAAATTGGATTTGGATACTCGATCCTAAACTGGATTTGGATACTCGATCCTAACTGGACTTGGATACTCGATCCTAAATTGGATTTGGATACTCGATCCTAAATTGGATTGGGATACTTGATCCTAAATTGGGTTGGATACTCGATCCTAAACTGGATTTGGATTGGGATACTCGATCCTAAATGGATTGGGATACTTTGACTCGAGATTAAATTCGATTTGATTGACCTTTTATCAGTTGTGGATTCTGGCTTAACTTGTTGTTCCATTCTTTTGTCCTTCCTTTCGCAAAAATTCAGCTATTTTTAGTTGGCCCTCATATCTTCTCCTTGCCCCCAGCGTGGCAAAATACAAGTGAGTTTGAAAATATTTGGTATATAAACTCAAAAAATTGAAAAGGAGAAACTTTGCCCCCTGTGTAGGCTCAAACCAAAGATTTTTTCCATGCAAACTTTGATTGATTTTTTGTCATCTAGTTCTTCGTACAAGCATGCGTTTCTTCGCTTTGCAAAATTACTAGAGCTTTCTCAAGCAATGGGCTTTCCATGCCCCTTGATTTGATATCTTCTTTTGATTATTTACTTCACAGAGTGTTTGCTGTTTACTTTGACTAGGAATAGACAATACAAGACAAGAAAGTGTGATGTGATATGCTCATGTATGCATGATATGCATGAATAATACTTACAGTCGTTCCATCGACTCATAGACTGAGGTGATCAGCATAAGTGTTCTCATTGGTTCCTTTTTGACGCTTGTTCAAGTCTTGCATTAGAATGATCGAAAGCTTTGCATTTGTGGCTTTTATCTTTAAGATGTTGAAAACATGAGTGGTGGAGATCCTAAGCAGCAGAGTCAGGGATGCATCCATTTCAAACTATATTTCAGCATGCCAGTTGATAGCTTCTTCATGACCTTGTTAATAATCATTTCCTTTGCCCAACATACCCCCCTTAACTTGAAGGCTTCGTGTGACAAAAATATTTTTATTTTATTTTGAATTTTGATTTTGAAATCAAATGTTGGCTTTGCCAAATTAATGTCAATGTACCTTAGGACTTGATTTTCCAAATTAACATATCTATAACATGGCAACCCTAGTTACCATACTAAACTCGGGAATCATTTCTATTTAAGCAAGAACTGTTGCACTTCAGATAGGCACATACACATTACTTGGCCAAAGGTCTCATTGAGTTTAAATACTGTCTATCTCATATGCATGCTTATCCAAACTATCTCCACTAATAGACTCTACCTACCAAGAGAGATCAACATGTCTTTGATAGGCTTGAAATGGGGTGTATAAGGGACACAGGTTTAAGTGAAGGCCATTTTGAGATTGGAGCTGGTGTGACACAATGGACAAACTCTCACACTACAAATTTCTTGTTGGAACTTTAGACAGTTGGGAGCAATCTTTCTAGACTCCAAATTCCTTCTATCTTTTTGGCATTAATTTGGATCTTAATTGGGATAGTCTTTGCCCTTGTAAAAGGTTTGATACCCAAATTTATTTCTTTTCTTCTTCTCCCTTTTCTTTCTTTTTATTTTTCTTACTCTTCCCTTTCTTTGAACATTTTATCATTTCATCCTTCTTCCTTGTAGGACTGTCAAATATAGAACTTTCAAGAATTGGATGGTCTTCCTCCTTTTTCTCCAATTTTGATTGAATCTTTGGTTGGGTTGGACCAATTTAAGTCAAAATGTCTTTATAAACCAAATAGAAGCATTTTACTGCTTTTGGTAAAAGAGAACTATTGCTTACTCAGCCTCACTATCTGCAAGTGCACAGATCGTTAACAAGTAATATAATGATGAGTAGAGTATCATTCCCATGAGGAGGTTAATTCTAAGTACCAAACAATTAAACCGATTAATATTTAGATAATCAAATTTAATTTATGATTTAACTAGCTAAAATGACAATAAATTAAGAATAAATTTCTTATGATTTAAAACGTAGGGTTTAGTCATCTTTATTGATTTATCATGGATTTTCTAAGATATCGATTTAATTCAGTTTTCCTTTCAATTAATGGTTAGATTCTCCTAAATCAAGCTCAAGTCTCTCTCATGTACTAGAACTAATATTGACTTAATCCTTATGTCTACTCTCGTGATCATAAATAATTAAATCAATTCATTAAGTTTTATGAGAATCTTGAATCAACCTCTTAAGGGTTTAACCTTATCTCTAAGTGAGAAACTTACTTAAAATTGTTATCTCCTTGGACTAATGTCATGCTTCCACTCCCGCTCCATCACACAACATCTCAATTCAATTAATCATTGGCCAAATAATCAAAGCATTAAGATTAAAGATAACAAAATAATCAAAGGTTAACTAAATTAACCAAATAGACATTTATAGCTCCATGATAAATTCAATTAAAGGGACCAACCCTAAGAAGGATTAGTTCTTCATTATTGAAATAAAAACATTACAAATATTCAAAATGGTAAATGAAAACATAATTTAAAAGGAACAAGAAAGATCAAACTCTATTTCTTTGAAGAAGATCTTGACTTGGATCTTGAACTCCTCCTTGAAACAGAATTTCACAATTCTATACTAAATTTATTTGGATGAATCTAATCTAATCTATTACATATTCTCTTCATTCATGCTCCTTTGAATCCTTGGAGGAAATGTGTTTATATAGAGTGCTTGGAAACTTCTTTAGTAGAGAAAAAATGAAAAAGGTTTAATCAAGACTTGGTTGGTGAGTTCATCTTCAACATTTGCAACTCATAAATCATAAAATAAGGGCCACGGTCGTGGCCTTTGGGGTGCCACGGTCATGGCCTGTGTGAATTCTGCCTGTTTCGTCAAACTTTTTAGCTGCCCAAGTCGGCCTGGTGGGCCACAGTCGTGGCCCTTGGGAGGCCCCGGCCGTGGCTTTTGAAATGATTCTGCCAAACTTATTTCTTCTTGGCTTTTAGCTCAGACAGTGTCGAAATGGATCCCACGGTCGTGGCCCTTGGGAGGCCACGGCCGTGGCCTATGTATTGCCTTCATTTTTTCTTGTTTTTCTTGAATTTTGCCTTACTAATCAACAAAAACCTTTAGCCTTGTCTTCCATGCTCACAAAGTGTAATTCTAACTCAAATAATCAAAAATCATCAAATTCAATTGGAGAATATTAAAATTCAAAGTTAAAATTGCATAAAACAATGACTATAATTTCACTCTATCAAATTCCCCCAAACTTGAATTATTGCTTGTCCTCAAGCAATTTAGAGTTTATATATAATTTTCTATATGTTAGTTTATATGCAAAATTTTAAACAATCCAAGTTTTAAAACTTTAAGTTGCAATTAGCTTCATAATTTTACCTTACTTCATTCTTTTCCTCCTTTGCTCAAGAACTTAATTAATTGCAATCAATCATCAAATTTTAGATAAGCAAATATATATATATATATCCTAGTCTCATATGCATGCTTAATCGAGCCTTCTCCACTAATAGACCACACTAGATTAAGGGAAATCAAAAGGTCTTTAATAGGTTTGTAATGAGGTCTAAAAGGTATAGGCTAAAATAAGGTTTAGATAATAAAAAAAAATAGGTTAAGTATCTTCGATTTTTTTTTAAACTTTTATAGAGGATTTTTTTTAACTTTTATAGAGGATTTTTGAATGCTTTGCTCCTTCCTTTATTTTTAGGGAGTCCTCACCTTAGAATCATATTTATATATCAATTTTGTCTTTATATATGTAAAACTCCCCCAAACTTTAACTTTAGGAGCTTCTTTATTTTTAACTTGTATCCTCATAGTATTTCTTCAAAAGATAGTTAACCTTGAAAAGGGTGGTTTTTGTGGCTTGTCAAGTGTCAAGAAATTCTCAAGCTAAAATATTGATTTAGGCTCAAAAGGGACAACTAGAGGCAATGTTCAAATATGGTGGATATAAGGATTTGGCTTTTCAAACAAAGCCTAAATCATTTTTCCCTTTTATCTAGCTTGATTCTTTTTCGCCTCAAAAGCTCTTTTAAACATGTTCTAGGCCTAGGTAAAAATTTAAACTCAATCTAAAATTTAATAACGAACCACTTTTAATTGCGTTGAAGAGCTCATTTGGAATATTAAAATTCATAAGGTATCATTATTCCACTTAATTTTAACTTTTACAAATAAAACTTAACTGAATCAAATTTTAACATATAAAAGAACATATAAAGAAATAAAAATACTAAACAAAAATTAAACCATAAGTAACCAAAAGCAGAGTTTAAAACAGAGAAGTGCCATAAAAACAAAAAAAAAACAATACTTAAACAAAGTAACCAAATTAAACAAAATATAAAAATAACCAAATTGTGCATAAGATTTAAACATTCAGAAAACTCCCCCAAACTTTAATCACACTGTCTCAATGGGTGCCTGCATCAGGTTCATCACCAGGCGAAGGTGGTTGCTGTGGAGGCGGGTAGTGCAGTCCAAATTGAGCAAAGAAAGTGTTGAACTGTTCACTAAGGCCCGTCATCTGAGTAGAAATGGTACGTACCTCGTGCTTAACTCCTCCAAACCGTTGCTCCATGCTATCAAAACGTTGCTCCTAGACTTCATTGCTGCTATTCATTTCATTTTCAAAAGAGTCAAGTCTGTTAGCAATATATGCAAATGTGTTTGGTGGTGGAGCAGATGGTCCGGCTTCGGATGGTGGTGGTGCGGATGGACCAGCCTCAAAAGGTAGAGGTGGTTGTTGATCTTCAGGTTCATCAAACTCTCCCCTTCTCCAAATAACTCATCTATGTCAATGTTTATATTTGCGTCTGGTGGCCCTAGAATCTCATATTGGTTCCCTCTTTTTCTTGCTATCCGCATGGCTAAAACAGTGATCATATCAATTGTAATTTTACCAGGTATGGGGATAAGGTGATCAAATCTAATATTTAGATAATGTGCAATTTTGGTGATCATTCCCCCAATTACAATTTTTCCACTTCGTTGTCTAATCACTTCCTCACATCTTCTAGCAAACCAATAACCAACATTAAACACTTTTTCCTCCATGGCACAATAAAAGAATTGCAATTCTTTTAAATTTACATTTCCTTGACTCTCTCGTCTTCCAAAAATGGTGTTTGCTAGGACAATATGAATATACCTATAGAATGGGTTTGTAAAATTAGAGGCCTTAGAAATTTTGCTATTGAATCGTCTCGTGCCTCCTAATCTAGTCCATGTGGAATTTTCATCAAACTCCTCCATTCTACCAGGTATCCCATGCAAATTGGATAATCCAAGTGCATCCCCGAACTTAAGCGTAAGCCAATTATAATTTTGATTTCCCAATCTAAATTCCACTCTCCCATTGAATCCAAAATTGGGTGGAAAAAATTTAAAACTACTCAAGAATTCAAGGGTTAATTCAACATAAGTAGGGAAACACATACTAGCAAACATGATCCATTGCATATCAGTAAACATTTTCAGCAATTCATTATTCCATCCTAATTTTCTCACAACATTTCCATCAATAAACCGGGAAGGAATAATTTTTTTAGAACTTAAAGTTTGGTACCTTTGCCGTTGTTCTTCATCCTAAAAATGAATTTCATGATACCTGCTTGGTCCTGGAGATGTTGGTGGAGATGGTGTTGATGATGATGAGGAAGATGTTTCTTGGCGTCTTCTTTTAGACCCATCTCCCCTTGATCCTCCACCTTTTGATTTTCCCTTTGATTTTGTGGCTATAGTCTTGCTTCTCACCATTTTTATGTTTGATTTGAGGAAAATAAAGAAAAATTGAAGAAAAGTGAATGAAAATTGAAGTTTAGGGCGTGGGTTGAGAGGTTTTGGTCGTGGCTTTCAAACTTGGGTGGCTAGGGATAAGGAAGGAGAGAAAATGAGATGTTTTTATAGTTCTTGGGAGGCCACGGTCGTGGCCTTGGTTTGACTGGTCAATGGTGGTTTGCATGGGAGGCCACGGTCGTGGCCCATGAGATGCCACGGTCGTGGCCCATGAGATGCCACGGTCGTGGCATTGGTTTTGCTTCTGCCTCCTTGTTTTCTTTGAGAATGAAATTGTGGCAGCCGTGTTCTGGATCCCACGGTCGTGGCCATTGAGAGGCCACGGCCGTGGCTTCTGGTTTCTTGCTGTTTTATCAAAATTTTTCCTCCATTTCAATTTTTACAGTTTCAAATTGAATCCCACGGTCCTGGGGATGGATGGCCACGGTTGTGGCATTTGAATTCCTTCCATTTCTTGTATATATGCACTTGTGATCACCTTCAAAACAAAATTTAAACACAATCTATTAAAAAGTTTGTAATGAAAAATTAATTGAAAAGAACACAAGGGAAAAGAATTGGGTTGCCTCCCAAAAAGCGCTAAATTTATCGTCGATAGCTTGACATTGACTTGTGTAGATACTTATGAGTTGAAATGATAGATGGCTCCAGCATCTATGGGATCTCCAATGAGATAAGGTTTCAGTCATTGTCCATTAATCTTGAAGATCTCTCCCTTTTGATTTTGAATATCACATGCACCGTAAGGATAAACCTTGATAATTGTAAAGGGTCCAGACCAACGAGATTTCAGCTTTCCAGGAAAGAGTCTTAATCTTGAGTTGTATAACAAAACCTGTTGTCCTTCATGAAATTGCTTAAAAATGATAAATCTATCATGCCATGACTTTGTTCTTTCTTTATAAATTTTAGTATTCTCATAAGCTTGAAACCTAATCTCATCTAATTCACTCAATTGCAAAAGTCGCTTTTGTCTTGCCTTATTCCGATCCATGTTCAATTGCTTAATAGCCCAATATGCCCTATGTTCTAGCTCAACTGGTAAATGGCATGCTTTCCCAAAAACAAGTCTATATGGTGACATGCCGATCGGAGTCTTAAACACTGTTCTATAAGCCCAAAGAGCATCATCTAATTTGATTGACCAATCTTTCCTTGAATTGCTAACAGTTTTCTCTAAGATCCACTTAAGTTCCCTATTAGAAATCTCCACTTGTCCACTAGTTTGAGGGTGATAAGGTGTTGTCACCTTATGTTGTACTCCATATTTCCTAAGGATAGATTCAAAAGTCTTATTACAAAAATGAGTACCCCCATCACTAATTATGGCCCTAGGAACTCCAAATCTAGTGAAAATATTTTTCTTTACAAATCTGGTCACAACCTTAGAATCATTTGTTGGACTAGCTATTGCTTCTACCCACTTTGAAACATAATCTACAGCCACTAAAATGTATTGATTATTAAATGATGGTGGAAATGGTCCCATAAAATCAATTCCCCAAACGTCAAACAATTCAACTTCTAAAATGGAGTTAAGTGGCATATCTTGTCTTTTTGAAATATTTCCTACCCTTTGGCATCTATCACATGATTGAACAAAATTTTTGGCATCCTTATACATATTTGGCCAGAAGAATCCAGATTGCCAAATTTTTGCAATTGTCTTAGATGTACCAGAATGTCCCCTACATTCTTTCGAATGGCAGAATTGTAAAATACTCTTCATTTCCTCTTCTGGAACACACCTACGAATCATTCCATCCCCACAATGTTTAAACAATAATGGTTCCTCCCATATGTAATGTTTAACATCAGAAAGAAATTTCTTTCGTTGAGCATAAGTCAATTCTGATGGAAGGACACCACCTGCCAAATAATTCACAAAATCAGCATACCAAGGGATGTAATGTTTAATGGAAAACAATTGTTCATCAGGGAATGATTCATTAATAGGCAAAATATTCTGAGTAGCTTGCTTCTCTTTTCTGGATAGGTGATCTGCTATAAGATTCTCAGCCCCTTTTTTATCTCTAATTTCAAGATCGAATTCTTGGAAGAGCAAAATCCATCTAATCAGTCTTGGTTTATGAGATACCTGATAGCTGCATGGTCAGTATGAACAATAACTTTGTAACCTAAAAGATAAGATCAAAATTTATCCAATGCAAATACTATGGCAAGCATTTCCTTTTCTGTAGTGGCATAATTGATTTGAGTATCATCAAGGGTTCGGCTTGCGTAATAGATGACATCATTTTTCTTATCCTTTCTTTGACTCAAAACTGCCCCAATTGTGTAATCACTGGCATCACACATAAGTTCAAATGGCAAAGACCAATATGGTGGTGATATAATAGGAGTTGTCGTGAGTGTTGCTTTTAACCTGTTAAAGGCAATTGAACATTAATTAGAAAAATTAAAAACAACATCCTTATTTAATAATTCACACAAAGGTTTAGTAATTTTTGAAAAATCTTTTATAAAATGTCTGTAAAACCCTGCATGTCCTAAGAAACTTCGAACTCCTTTCACGTTGGTTGGCGGTGGTAATTTTTCAACGACTTCCACTTTTGCTCTATCTACTTCAATTCCTTCTTTTGAAAACTTATGTCCAAGTATAATTCCTTCTTCTACCATAAAGTGGCATTTTTCCCAGTTTAGGACAAGGTTAGTTTCTTCACACCTTTTCAGTACCTGTTCCAAATGTTGTAAACAATCATCAAAAGTTGAACCATAAACTGTAAAATCATCCATAAAAATTTCAACCATTGATTCTACAACATCATAAAATATGGCCATCATGCATCGTTGGAAGGTTGCTAGTGTATTGCACAATCCAAAAGGCATTCTCCGATAGGAAAAAGTGCCATAAGGACATGTGAATGTAGTTTTCTCTTGATCTTCTGGTGCTATAGGAATTTGAAAATATCCTGAATAACCATCCAGTAAACAAAAATAAGCATTTCCTGCACGTCTTTCCAACATTTGATCAATGAATGGTAATGGAAAATGATCCTTTCGGGTAGCTTTATTCAACTTCCTATAATCTATGCAAACTTGCCATCCAGTGACTGTTCTTGAAGGGATTAATTCGTTATTTTCATTTGTTATAACTGTCATCCCTCCTTTCTTTGGAACCACATGTATAGGACTTACCCACGAGCTATCAGAAATGGGATAAATAATTCCTGCATCTAAAAGCTTAGTTATTTCTGCTTTTACTACCTCCTTCATATTTGGATTTAATCTTCTTTGTTGATCTATCACAGGTTTAGAATTTTCTTCCAATAATATTCTATGCATACAAATTGAAGGGCTAATTCCCTTAATATCAGATATAGTCCAACCTATAGCTTTTTTATACTGTCTAATTAAATTTAAGGTTTGACTTAATTGATCTTCAGACAAATTAGCACTAACAATAATAGGCAAAGAATTATTTGTTTCAAGATATGCATACCTGAGATGATTTGGAAGAGGTTTCAACTCTAATTCTGGTGCCCTATCAATGGATGGTAGTGGTAAAGTTTTACCTTTTTCAAGAGGTTCGAATCTTTGAAAGTACATGAGTGGATTTTGTTGAAATGATAAAACATCAGTGGCTATCTCTGTGTTTCCCTCTTCAATTGTAGAACGTTGTGCAAGACATATTTCCAAAGGATCATCATGCATTTGGTTACCTATTTCCTGCACACATTCATCTATGACATCAATTAGAAAACAATCATCAAGAATTACTGGATGTTTTGCTGCTTTTGTCAAGTTAAATTCCACTTTCTCTTCTCCTACTTGGAGAGTAAGTTTTCCCCCTCGAACATCTATCATGGCTCCAGCTGTAGCTAAAAATGGCCTTCCTAAAATGAGAGGAATTTTGATGTCTTCATCCATTTCCAGAATTACAAAATCTACTGGAATGTAAAGTTTATCTACTTTCACAAGTACATCTTCAACTATGCCAATAGGATATTTTACGGATCGATCAGCTAACTGAAGAGACATTTTTGTTGGTTGTAATTGTGTGAAGCCAAGTTTCCTGCAAAAAGAACTAGGCATTAGACTCACACTAGCTCCTAAATCACATAATGTTTACGAAAATCAACTTCACCAATGGTGCAAGGTATAGAAAAACTCCCTGGATCTTTTAACTTTGATGGAAGCTTGTTTTGGATCACCGCACTACATTCTTCTGTTAATGCAATTTTTGCATTATCCTCCAGTTTTCTTTTATTGGATAGCAGTTCTTTAAGAAACTTCACATAAGTTGGCATTTGTGCAAGAGCTTCTGTAAAAGGAATATTAATGTGAAGTTGTTTAAATACTTCTAAAAATTTTTCATACTGCTTATCTAATTTTTGCTTTTTAACTCTTTGAGGAAAAGGAATTTGAGGAACATATGGTTTGAATGTTTCTTTTGGTATTTCCTTCTCTTTGACTTCATCTTCTTTTTTCCTTTACCAATTTTGGGATTTGGGTTGGTGAAGGATCATCTAGTTGCAAACCACTCCTTAAGGTCACAGCCTTGCAATGCTCTCTTGGATTGATTTCTGTCTGACTGGGAAGAGCTCCTTTATTCTGGTTATGGAGAGAACTTGCAATTTGACCTATCTGTGTTTCAAGGCTTCTATTTTGAGTTGATAGAAGTTCAATTTTTTTCTCAAGTCTTTCATGTTGCTTTTCCATTCTATCAAATCTTTCTGATGTTGCTCCAATGAATTTTTCCAATGCTACTTCATATGATGGCTTTTCAGGAGGATGGAAGCCTTGATTTTGATTTTTCATGTAGTGTGGTTGATATGGTGCTTTTTGACTGCCTTGATTCCCCCATGCCAAATTAGGGTGATTTCTCCATGTGGGGTTGTAAGTGTTTCCTTGTAGGAAAGTTGGACCTCTATCTTGATTCCCCACAAACTGGACGTGTTCCATTATCTTGCAATCAGCTACATCATGGCTACCTCCACATCCTTCACAACTTTGAGATGATGCTGATGATAAATTGGCATGCTTCAATTTCTTGGCAATTGTATCCACTTTAGCTGCAAGTAAAGAAAAATTATCAATCTCATGTAATCCTGCAATTCTTTTTTGCATACCTCGTTCAGAAGTCCAATGATTATTATTTGCAGCCATTTCTTCAATTAAATCAGTTGCTTCAGAAGGAGCTTTGTTCATTAGAGCACCTCCTGCTGCTGCATCAATCATTCCCTTAATATTTGGGTGAAGTCCATTATAAAAGGTTTGAATTAAAAGCCATTCTGGGACTCCATGGTGAGGACATTTTCTTTGCAAATTCTTGAACCGTTCCCAAGCTTCATATAAGCTCTCCCCATCTTGTTGAATGAAACTTGTGATATCATTCCTTAATTTAGCCGTCTTTACAGGTGGAAAATATTTTGCCAAAAATGCTGCGGCTAATTGATCCCAAGTGGAGAATGTACCGGGTGCCTTAGAAATGAGCCAATCTTTTGCTTGATCCCTTAACGAGACTGGATAAAGTCGCAACCTAATAGCATCATCAGATACACCATTAATTTTAAATGTATCACACATTTCTAAAAAATTTGAAATATGAGCATAAGCATCCTCATGTGGTAAGCCATGAAAAACAGATTGCTGAATTAAATTAATAAGTGCTGGTTTTAGATCAAAAGTGTTGGCTTGCACAGGAGGTTTGACTATGCTAGATCTTGGGTGAGCAGATGGCATAGCATATTGTTTCAGGGTCATGTTCTGTGGATCTCCTATGATTTCTTCTTCTTCTTCTGCAAAAAATTCTCCTTCTTCTAAATGGATTTCAGTTGAAGTTCCTTCTCCTCTTTGTCTTTCTCTTCTTTCCTTGTTTTGCTTTCTAAAAAATCTCTCAATTTCAGGATTATAGGGTACTAGTTGAGTGTGTGGATTGCTACGCATGTAACCCTTAAAATTTAAAGAAATAATTAAGAAAAGTAAAAATCCAAAGTAATAACAGTTTAATATTATGAATATCAGAATATATCCATCCCCGGCAGCGGCGCCAAAAACTTGTTGCTTACTCAGCCTCACTATCTGCAAGTGCACAGATCGTTAACAAGTAATATAATGATGAGTAGAGTATCGTTCCCATGAGGAGGTTAATTCTAAGTACCAAACAATTAAACCGATTAATATTTGGATAATCAAATTTAATTTATGATTTAACTAGCTAAAATGACAATAAATTAAGAATAAATTTCTTATGATTTAAAACTTAGGGTTTAGTCACCTTTATTGATTTATCATGGATTTTCTAAGATATCGATTTAATTCAGTTTTCCTTTCAATTAATGGTTAGATTCTCCTAAATCAAGCTCAAGTCTCTCTCAAGTACTAGAACTAATATTGACTTAATCCTTATGTCTACTCTCGTGATCATAAATAATTAAATCAATTCATTAAGTTTTATGAGAATCTTGAATCAACCTCTTAAAGGTTTAACCATATCTCTAAGTGAGAAACTTACTTAAGATTGTTATCTCCTTGGACTAATGTCATGCTTCCACTCTCGCTCCATCACACAACATCTCAATTCAATTAATCATTGGCCAAATAATCAAAGCATTAAGATTAAAGATAACAAAATAATCAAAGGTTGACTAAATTAACCAAATAGACATTTATAGCTCCATGATAAATTCAATTAAAGGGACCAACCCTAAGAAGGATTAGTTCTTCATTATTGAAATAAAGACATTACAAATATTCAAAATGGTAAATGAAAACATAATTTAAAAGGAACAAGAAAGATTAAACTCTATTTCTTTGAAGAAGATCTTGACTTGGATCTTGAACTCCTCCTTGAAACAGAATTTCACAATTCTATACTAAATTTATTTGGATGAATCTAATCTAATCTATTACATATTCTCTTCATTCATGCTCCTTTGAATCCTTAGAGGAAATGTGTTTATATAGAGTGCTTGGAAACTTCTTTAGTGGAGAAAAACTGAAAAAGGTTTAATCAAGACTTGGTTGGTGAGTTCATCTTCAACATTTGCAACTCATAAATCATAAAATAAGGGCCACGATCGTGGCCTTTGGGGTGCCACGGTCGTGGCCTGTGTGAATTCTGCCTGTTTTGTCAAACTTTTCAGCTACCCAAGTTGGCCTGGTGGGCCACGGTCATGGCTTTTGAAATGAATCTGCCAAACTTATTTCTTCTTGGCTTTTAGCTCAGACAGTGTCGAAATGGATCCCACGGTCGTGGCCCTTGGGAGGCCACGGCCGTGGCCTATGTATTGCCTTCATTTTTGCTTGTTTTTCTTGAATTTTGCCTTACTAATCATCAAAAACCTTTAGCCTTGTCTTCCATGCTCACAAAGTGTAATTCTAACTCAAATAATCAAAAATCATCAAATTCAATTGGAGAATATTAAAATTCAAAGTTAAAATTGCATAAAACAATGACTATAATTTCACTCTATCAAGAACTCAATTGGCTTTCTGAACTGCCTTTTTGGGTTTTATTTTTCTTTTTCTTTTTTCTCTTTTCCTTTTTTCTTCTTTTTTTCTTTTTTTCTTTTTTTCTTTTCTTTTCTTTTCTTTTGTCCTTTTTCTTTTCTTCTTCTTCTTTTTTCTCTTCTTTTATTTTTTTTATTTTTTTTGTTTGGTTCTAGCTCTAAGAGAGTTGTCTTGTTTGTACTGACTTGGGCTTCCAATAATGGATGAGTGGAGTAATATAAATCTTCTTTAACTGGGATGAATCATTTGTTACTTTGATGTTGTCTTGATATATTAGAGATATTAAGTGAACTTCAACTACCCTTATGGTCTTGAGAACTTCAACTATCTTCATGGTCTTGAGAACTTCAACTACACTTATGGTCTTGAGAACTTCAACTATCTTCATGGTCTTGAGAACTTCAACTATCCTCATGGTCTTGGCTATGCATTCCTTTCTTTGATCTTCTTCTTGCCCCTTTACCTTACTGATCATAAGACTTGTCAAAAGTATCACAACAGCTCAGGGTAGGTTGTTTGGGTTATATGCCAATGAAAAGAAAGCTAAAACCTTATGAAGGCTCAAAGGGACAACTAGGGATTGATATTTAATAGGTGGATACTAGTTGTTGGCACGTCAAGCAAAGCCTAGATCATTTCTGTAACACCCCTTCCCAACCTACATGTGTAAGCCGAGCAGAGGCGCCACACTATCCTAATGTTGCTACCAATTTACTTAATCAAATTTTAGTTCTGATTTTTACAGAAATTTTGCCATAGTTCCGCCTAGAAATTTGGACCCCAAGTGTCGACAAAACTTGTTTTTCTGATTTTTGAAAACATTTTACACAGACCAATGTGAATAAGATTACCATCAAATTTAATGCACTCCCAATGAATCCACCTTATACCCTCAACTACAAACCTGCAAGAAGAGTTCACACTTCTAATACCACATAAGTAAAGGTTTATGATTATTACACACTACTAACATACAATTATAACATAGAAATTCTCTTTTATATTTATTCATATACATGCCACAACTAACTAACTCATAATGGAACTTAAAGATCTACCCCTGAGATTTGCTGTGGGTCTGGTCGTCGCTTCTCAAGAAATAGCTACTGCTCCGAACCTACGAGTCAAGGAAAACTTAACTCGCTGAGCAATGATGCTCAGTGGGTACTTTACCAATGAAAATATAGTAAAACATGAAAGCAATTGAAATAAAAGGAATTAATTAAATCATAAATCAACCAACATTAAATCAAAGAAAGTTATTGTCCATTCAATGTAGATATACTTTCAACAATTGTAAAAACCATAATTCAAACTCATATTGCAGTACGTAGTTTTAGAAAAACAGGACTTTGGCTCAGGCTCTGGCTTTAGCTCTACTGGTATATAGGGAACCATAGTGATAAGGCAGTGGGCCTCCCCACTGTAACATAGGTGGCCCTCACCATCGATATCAGATCACAGGAATGGGCCTCCCCATCCTAGTTATAACCAATTCCGCTCTACAGCCTATACCCGTAGGTAACCGCCGGAGCATTCCAATCACAATTTCACAACATTTTCACTCTACGGCCTATACCCGAAGGTAACCCCCGGGGCGTTCCAATCCCAATTTCACAACATCTCCGCTCCACGGCCTATACGCGAAGGTAACCGCCGGGGCGTATCGATCACAATAAGTGGCAGTACTGCATAAGTTAGTATAGTGCACCATATCCTTATCTACCACTCCCACTATCTAGTAGAGCAAAAAGGTTAAAATAATTCACTTTAAGTCTCAAACTTCATTTTAGAATGATTTGAGAAATCATTTTAAATTCCCATCGCGCTTTGCCATTTATGCCGCGCACCACATTCTTTAGTCAAACCATTACCCTTTTTCACATATTTAACATCCACAATAAACATATCAAACATTTCAAAGCACTTCTCAAAAGATCTCAAATTGACCAAATGAATAGTGTCGCGGCACGTAAAATCGGCAACGCAAAATGGCATGACCAAATGAATAGTAAAATCTTGGTTCTCGTCAAAATTTCAGTCCACTTCAGTTATGCATTTGAACAGGTAAATGATCTTATATTTGGCTGAAATTTTACAGAAAACTTATTTCATATGTTAGCTAATTTCATGTAAAATTTCGTTGAAAAATTCATTCATTAGCTACCTCAAACAATTGCCACAAAAAGATCCAGAAAGCTGTCTTTTTGGGACCATTTCGGCCCAAACATATGAAATACATAGGATAGTTTATTTTTCTTTTGCAAATCAATATGAAGGCTTCTTTAATAGTAAAGTGAAGATTCAAACACTTCCCTTTGATAACTTTTGCATGTTTAACTCAAATCAAACTTGTAATATCCCGGAATAGACCCTAAGAGTTTTGGAGTTAATGTTGTTGCATTTGGATTTAATGTATATGTATGTATGGGAAATATAAAGATAATATATATATATATAAGACATATACATATACATCACATATACATGGGATATAAAATGGTGTAGGAAAGTGAGTTGTGTATATATATTTGTATAATTAGTTAATAATAATAATAATGATAATAAGGACAAAAAGAAAAGAGAAGAAGAAAGTCAAAAGTTGGAAAATTATGTGTGGTGGAGGTTATTTGAGAAATATTAAGTATTATTATTATTATTATTATTATTATTATTATATATATATATATGAGAGAAACGAAAGAAAGAACGAGAACGTTCTTTCTTCCTCTGCTTCTTCTTTTCCTTTGTAAACGAGAGAGAGAGAGAGAGAGAGAGAAGCTAGAAAGAGAAAGATGATTTTGCTTCTAGTTACACCAAAGATTAAGGATATCAAGATGTTTGCAAGTGGATATTGAAGATTTAACAAGCTATTCAAGTAAGTACTCCCTTTTGAGTTGATTTTATTGATTATATGTATATATCTAAATTCTTATCTTCTTGTTTTGAATTCTTGTGGATTGAGGTTATGTTTGGTATAATTAGTGTGTAAAGTGAAGATAATGAAAGAGTGAAGTATGTAAAGATGTTGAATTGATATTTAAGTGATGATAAGTTGAGAAAATTGTGAGGTAAATGATGAAATGTTGAGGTTGGGTTTGGGATAGATGAATTTGGAAGTGTTTGGCCTTTAATTCATTGAAGAACACGACCAAGTCATGAGAGACACGGCCAAGTTAGGGCAAACTCGGGCGTGTTGGATGATTTTTGGAGAGACACGGCCGTGTCCCTTGCCCGTGTCTGCTACTGGATTGTTGTGTTGAGAGACACGGCCACTGGCTTGGCCGTGTCCACTGCCCGTGTTTGCTACTGCTTGAATTGGATTGAGAGACACAGCCATTGGCTTGGCCGTGTCCTTTGACCGTGTTTGCTACTGGATGTTTGGATTGAGAGACACGGCCACAAGCTTGGCCGTGTCCCTTGAGGGTGTTAGCTTGGGTGTTTGTTATTTGTTCTTCATACATTGTTGGATCTTCAGAGGTCTTTTATACCTAAACACACTTAAAACAATAATGATCCAACCAAATGTATATAGAAGATTCTATATTCATGTATAATGTAAATTGTTTTGTATATAACAATGATGATATAGGAAATGTGGAAGATATAATGATCATGGAAAAAGGTATGTGCAATGCCATTGATTATGTATTGTTGAGTGATGAATTGATCAATGTGATATGATGATAACAATGATGTTTAAGATACTATATGAACAATGTTATGTTTTATGTATTGAGAACTTTGTAAATTGTAATGTGTTATGTGAAAGATGTGATGTTGTGATGAAAGATGAAATGAGAATTGAAATCAAATGAAATGAGAAGCCATTGTCATTGGCTATGATGATTCAAATGAAATATGAAGCCATTGTCATTGGCTATTATAACACAAATGTGATGTAAAGCCATTGTGATTGGCTATGATGATTCAATTGTGATAAATGAGGCATGTTTGCCTAGATTATGATTCAATTGAGAATGAGATGGATAATGAAATAATAAATGAATTGTGTAACTAATGTGTTATTAAATTTCAGAGTTCTGGGTTTGGAGGCATGCCTATAAAATGAAAGGTAACAGTCTTGCCGGGTTGAGGATCTCTTTAATTTGAGATGAAATGAGGTCCAAGAGACTGGGTCTGTTACACTATGATAATTATGATTATGAGATATATAATTGGTAACAGTCTTGCCGGGTTGAGGATCTCCTCATGTGGAGTTGATGGTCCAAGAGACTGGGTCTGTTACACTATCCATGGATAAAGTTATTGATACATGATGCCTACGGGCTTGATTATTGTGATTATGAACCAAAGCAGTAACTCTGAACTTTGAATAACATATTAGTGTGTTGTTTCGGCCCGAGTCTGTCTTTGTTGTCAATGTGATATTCAAATGTTGAAATAAATGAGTAATGAGATCTATAACTTCCTTTATTGGAAGTATGATTCATGTCTGATGAATTGTGGATAAAATAATGTTATAAAGTATGATTTTGCAATATGTGCATTGATGTATTGAAGGTGAATATGTTTGAGGGACTTTGTTGATATATGATTTTATAAAAATATAGTATGATGTGTAGAATATATATATGAATAAGGAATGTGTGAGAATTGCTTTCATAAAGGTGTTGAATAGGTCGTTGAATGGTATTTTGGTTGAAATGATGTATGTTTATATGCATATGAGATAGAAAGGGAAAGTACTGTGTTGTAAAGGCTTTATATAATTATGTATAATAATTGTGAAATTAGTGGGAACATATGAAGAATGCATTGAGAAAGGAAAACGTGGTAAGAGAACCATAAAACATAATGCTAAAAATATAAGGTATGATTCTTATGGTAAAATGTGTTTTA
Organism: Garcia nutans; assembly: GCA_947685225.1. Lineage (NCBI taxonomy): Eukaryota > Viridiplantae > Streptophyta > Magnoliopsida > Malpighiales > Euphorbiaceae > Garcia > Garcia nutans. The sequence continues at coordinate 36,628,782 of CANTUV010000059.1, forward strand.
GTATTTATTTGTACTACTAATCTTTCGGGCTTAGCGCGGATGTTTAATCGCGCAGGTATGTATGCGGTTGATCGGGAAGTCTAGCTGTTATGCCACGAGAAGGGTAAGGGTGTCTCGAGACCAACTAGAAGGTGATGCATACATGTGTAATTTTAAATTATATTGTATTTTTGAGTTAATATATATATTCATATGGATGAATGAAGTTTTGATAAATAAGAATACTGACTTTTGTAAATGTGTTTTAAATTAATGTATAATTTGATGAACTTGGATAAAGGTTTTTTTTTTAAATTTAATCTAAAAGTAACATTCTTATACTTTATATACGTATTGTATGTATACTAGGTATATGTATAGTACTTATATGGAGTATCAGGGTGTTACAATTATTTTGGTATCAGAGCTTAGGTTCTAGATTCTCGGCCTAAGTAAAATTAAAAAGAGAAAGTTTTGAAAGGCCTAAAGAGAAGTAAAAAGGAAAAGTTTTGAAATGCAATTGGTAATACATGCATATGCATTCACACCTAGTTTGGTCTCGGACGTGGCATTATATGAGTTGTAGAATATTTGTGTTATAAAAGATGTTCAAAATAGTTGATGATATATGTATATACTATTTTGGATGTAATGAGAAATCATGATTGTTGGCAATGATGTTAGAAATGAATTATAATTGAGGCATAGTATCTAATTGATTATGGGAAACGAATGGTGAAATGTAATGTAATGTGATGTATGTATATTGATGATGCATATGAAAAATGTCATGTTGTGTGCAACATGGAATGTAATGTTGATGTTTATGAGCAATATTATGTAGGACATAATGTGAATTGAAACATACAAAAAAAAAAGGAGAATAAAGTTGAAAATGAGTTGAAATCAAATCAAGATAAGAGTATGTACTCTTTCTTCTACACTTTGAACTTCCTTAGAATAAAGTTTATGTGGTCAGCTAATGTTGAGTTTGCTAGACAGAGGAATTAATGTTGAATTTGTTAATATCGAAAGTTATATTATTAATGAGGAGAGTGTGGTGGAATATTGAATGAGTTGATTAGTAGAGACAAAGTGTGATTATGTAAAGTTGGGATATATATATACAGTTAAGGTTTTGTTTAAAGGAAAAAGAGATGATATTGGTTAAGTAAGAATATAAATTGGTATCGTGATTATATTGTAAATAATGTGAATTTAATGTTAAAAATGTGAGATGCTTTGATATTATGAAAGCTCATGGTAATGATGATAATATGTGATATTTGAGATTTTGAAATGAGCTTGGTAATTGTGAAAAGTATATATTTTGATATTGCTTTGTGATATATATACGTAAGATGTTTTTAAAGTGATATTAAGAAAAGATGAGTTTGGTAAATTGAAGTTTAAGCAAAGTAGTAAGTTGAAAAGTTAAAGTTTTAGTGGAATTTGATAAAGATTATTTGGATATTGATAGTTTAATGTATATTCAATACATGAGCTAGGTGGAATGACTAGTATTGCATATGAAAGTATTATGAATTGAGTAATGTGATTAATGGTATGAGAATTTGTTTTGAAATAATTAAGAAAGTGAGTAAGCAAATGAAAATGAGTTATTTTAAGTCATTTGAGTGGAAAGAGTAAAAATGGATATGAAGGTATATTAAACACTTTTAAAGACAAAAGTGAAAGAGATGTCACATAAGGATTCTGAATGAGATGTATGTGAAATGTTATTATGGTTAAAATATATATATATATTTGTTTGGAGGATAAATATTTTACATTATATTGAAGAAACGAGAATGATAGTGTTTGAAAGAAAGTAATAAACATTAAATTTGTATGGAATGTATGACAAAAGAAAATAGAATAAGAGCATATAATTAAGTGTATACATGTATATGCTATGTGAATTGAGTTTTTCAATATGAATGAAATTATGAGATATAAACAAGTGTGTGAATCACATTATGAAGGTGACTTATGAATATGTATGTGGTATTATTATAGAATTAGTGTTATGGAAATGATGTTGTATGTATGAGTGGACCTAAGAGAGATTAGGTCTTGAACTGTGCAAAGTTAGATGGATTATGTGATGATAGTAAGTATGAAATGGACTTGAGTAATAGTGGACAGTGGAAACTATTATGATTGAATATGTATATAGTAATAGTGCTGAAGCATGAATTAAGTTGATAAGGATCATATAAGTGAGTGCAAATTGGCTGAAACGGAGTTGGAATGTGTTAATTTCTGTTATACTAAAAATGTAAAGAAGGACTATATAAATCTTATAATACACTTTAGCTTTGTATGTGTAAAGATTGAGAATAGAATTATATAAAGAACAGTATTGATTTGAAAGTCCCGGGCTTGAACATTAATCTCTTAAAGCTATGTGTTCTGTTCAGTATATTTGATCGGTTAATTTGTTATCCATGGATTTGGGTCTTGGATAAAATGATTGTAATACAGATTTGATGAGATTGAGATTATGGTTGAGGAGTGTAGTTAAAATTTATGATGGATAAAGTTGTATCTTATTATTTTATTGTTAAGAACTTGGTTACAACTGTGAATAATATGACAAAAAGGTAAACAAAATAAATATACCAATGATAGGAAATGTGAAGAGATATTAAGAAGGGAGAAATTATAATATATGAATGAAAGTTATACTGAATATGTTTATGGTATGTAACTTAAGGTTTAAGGGAATGAACTCAAGATTTGAGTGAATGAGTTATAGATATAACGTATGATATTGACTGAAAATGGATTGAAGGAGATTAGAAATTGAATATAAGTTAGCTCTAATGGAATTAAGTTATATGTATATATATAAAAATTGTGAAATTTTGTGAAAGGTTAGATTAATTAATCGTTGATTGGATGTGAACAAGATTAGAACGTGGGTATATTGTGATAGATGGATCAATTGATCTGGATTTGGCTAAGATTATGAATCATCATTGAGATTCAATATGTATATTTATACCAAGGGTACAATTATTTACGTGATAATGTATATGATGTAAAATTTTAAAGTGTGATTGGACATGAATAATGGAATTAGAGTAGTTGTTAATCATGATAAAAAGGGAAAAGATTGGTTATTTATCAAATAAGTAAAAAAGGTAATGTATTAATATGTAAGTTAAGTGAAAAACATGCTAAAGAAGTAACTCCATGTGTGAAAAATAAGGATCTTGTTATCCATTGAGGTTTGATAAATGTTTATTTAGACAGTGATTGTAATGACAAGATAAGCAATAGTATGATATAATTCAAAAAAATTTCCAAGGTTAATGTTGATTATCTATAAAGAGATGAAGTGATATATCTTGAATGTAATAGATGAATGGAATATATAGATTATAAGATGAGTTGATTAGTGTATAAAAGAAAATTCATTGGGAATGTAATGAGCTATCTTGGTTGCTCTGTTGAGAAAGTTATAAGATAAAAATAGATATATAATGATAAGTTATGATTGACTAAAAGGGGGAGAGTAAAAGTAATGTAAGTTGATAAATTAAGATGGTGATTTGTTCCAAATGGGTTGTTAGTGTGCTAGATAATTTCGAGGACGAAATTATTTAAGGGGGAGAGAATTGTAATATCCCGGAATAGACCCTAAGAGTTTTGGAGTTAATGTTGTTGCATTTGGATTTAATGTATATGTATGTATGGGAAATATAAAGATAATATATATATATAAGACATATACATATACATCACATATACATGGGATATAAAATGGTGTAGGAAAGTGAGTTGTGTATATATATTTGTATAATTAGTTAATAATAATAATAATGATAATAAGGACAAAAAGAAAAGAGAAGAAGAAAGTCAAAAGTTGGAAAATTATGTGTGGTGGAGGTTATTTGAGAAATATTAAGTATTATTATTATTATTATTATTATTATTATTATTATTATATATATATATGAGAGAAACAAAAGAAAGAACGAGAACGTTCTTTCTTCCTCTGCTTCTTCTTTTCCTTTGTAAACGAGAGAGAGAGAGAGAGAGAGAAGCTAGAAAGAGAAAGATGATTTTGCTTCTAGTTACACCAAAGATTAAGGATATCAAGATGTTTGCAAGTGGATATTGAAGATTTAGCAAGCTATTCAAGTAAGTACTCCCTTTTGAGTTAATTTTATTGATTATATGTATATATCTAAATTCTTATCTTCTTGTTTTGAATTCTTGTGGATTGAGGTTATGTTTGGTATAATTAGTGTGTAAAGTGAAGATAATGAAAGAGTGAAGTATGTAAAGATGTTGAATTGATATTTAAGTGATGATAAGTTGAGAAAATTGTGAGGTAAATGATGAAATGTTGAGGTTGGGTTTGGGTTAGATGAATTTGGAAGTGTTTGGCCTTTAATTCATTGAAGAACACGGCCAAGTCATGAGAGACACGGCCAAGTTAGGGCAAACTCGGCCGTGTTGGATGATTTTTGGAGAGACACGGCCGTGTCCCTTGCCCGTGTCTGCTACTGGATTGTTGTGTTGAGAGACACGGCCACTGGCTTGGCCGTGTCCACTACCCGTGTTTGCTACTGCTTGAATTGGATTGAGAGACACGGCCACTGGCTTGGCCGTGTCCTTTGACCGTGTTTGCTACTGGATGTTTGGATTGAGAGACACGGCCACAAGCTTGGCCGTGTCCCTTGAGGGTGTTAGCTTGGGTGTTTGTTATTTGTTCTTCATACATTGTTGGATCTTCAGAGGTCTTTTATACCTAAACACACTTAAAACAATAATGATCCAACCAAATGTATATAGAAGATTCTATATTCATGTATAATGTAAATTGTTTTGTATATAACAATGATGATATAGGAAATGTGGAAGATATAATGATCATGGAAAAAGGTATGTGCAATGCCATTGATTATGTATTGTTGAGTGATGAATTGATCAATGTGATATGATGATAACAATGATGTTTAAGATACTATATGAACAATGTTATGTTTTATGTATTGTGAACTTTGTAAATTGTAATGTTTTATGTGAAAGATGTGATGTTGTGATGAAAGATAAAATGAGAATTGAAATCAAATGAAATGAGAAGCCATTGTCATTGGCTATGATGATTCAAATGAAATATGAAGCCATTGTCATTGGCTATTATAACACAAATGTGATGTAAAGCCATTGTGATTGGCTATGATGATTCAATTGTGATAAATGAGGCATGTTTGCCTAGATTATGATTCAATTGAGAATGAGATGGATAATGAATTAATAAATGAATTGTGTAACTAATGTGTTATTCAATTTCAGAGTTCTGGGTTTGGAGGCATGCCTATAAAATGAAAGGTAACAGTCTTGCCGGGTTGAGGATCTCTTTAATTTGAGATGAAATGAGGTCCAAGAGACTGGGTCTGTTACACTATGATAATTATGATTATGAGATATATAATTGGTAACAGTCTTGCCGGGTTGAGGATCTCCTCGAGGTTAGTCGAGTTGATGGTCCAAGAGACTGGGTCTGTTACAGGTAACAGTCTTGTCGGGTTGAGGATCTCCTCATGTGGAGTTGATGGTCCAAGAGATTGGGTCTGTTACACTATCCATGGATAGAGTTATTGATACATGATGCCTACGGGCTTGATTATTGTGATTATGAACCAAAGCAGTAACTCTGAACTTTGAATAACATATTAGTGTGTTGTTTGGGACCGAGTCTGTCTTTGTTGTCAATGTGATATTCAAATGTTGAAATAAATGAGTAATGAGATCTATAACTGCCTTTATTGGAAGTATGATTCATGTCTGATGAATTGTGGATAAAATAATGTTATAAAGTATGATTTTGCAATATGTGCATTGATGTATTGAAGGTGAATATGTTTGAGGGACTTTGTTGATATATGATTTTATAAAAATATAGTATGATGTGTAGAATATATATATGAATAAGGAATGTGTGAGAATTGCTTTCATAAAGGTGTTGAATAGGTCGTTGAATGGTATTTTGGTTGAAATGATGTATGTTTATATGCATATGAGATAGAAAGGGAAAGTACTATGTTGTAAAGGCTTTATATAATTATGTATAATAATTGTGAAATTAGTGGGAACATATGAAGAATGCATTGAGAAAGGAAAACGTGGTAAGAGAACCATAAAACATAATGCTAAAAATATAAGGTATGATTCTTATGGTAAAATGTGTTTTAGTATTTATTTGTACTACTAAGCTTTCGGGCTTAGCGCGGATGTTTAATCGCGCAGGTATGTATGCGGTTGATCGGGAAGTCTAGCTGTTATGCCACGAGAAGGGTAAGGGTGTCTCGAGACCAACTAGAAGGTGATGCATACATGTGTAATTTTAAATTATATTGTATTTTTGAGTTAATATATATATTCATATGGATGAATGAAGTTTTGATAAATAAGAATACTGACTTTTGTAAATGTGTTTTAAATTAATGTATAATTTGATGAACTTGGATAAAGGTTTTTTTAAAATTGAATCTAAAAGTAACATTCTTATACTTTATATATGTATTGTATGTATACTAGGTATATGTATAGTACTTATATGGAGTATCAGGGTGTTACAAAACTAATTAAAGTTCAAAACAACTTACCAAATCAACTTGCCAAATTTTCTCAAAACATTTGGTTTCAATTAAATTTAAACAACCCAAAATTAATTATTCAAAGGTAAAGTACCAAACCTTATTCTTCTACTTCCCCTTAGCTTTTCCTTCTTCTCCTTCTTTAATTCTTTATTTCTCCTTCAATAAATTCAAGATACAACATAAACCTTAGAAATTCAAAATAATAAGTTATCCTCCATTTCTTTTCCAACCGAAACCCTAATCCAACCTTATTAATCTTTATACATCTTGATTCTTCCATTTAATCAATTAATCTCATCACTTACTTAATATTTTTCCAATTCCACATAAAAACTCTAATCTCCAATCTTCCAATAAATATATAACTACCTAAAATTAATACTAAAATTAAAATCTACTTACTAGAAAACCTTAAAAACTTACCTTAAAAATCAAACTTGGAAAAACTTGGAAATCCTTTGGTGTTTCCCTTTGTTGGCCGAAATTTGTAAGTGGAAAAAGAGAGAGTTTGTTCTTCATTTCACATATATTTATATACAAAGGAAATGATGATCACCTTATGTGTTGGTTAAACCCTTTAAGACCACTTGTCCACCTTTCTCTTTCTTCATTTATTACACATGCTAAATGGTTACTTTTGATTGGCCAACATTAGATTTTTATAGTTTTCTTTTCCTTTACTTCTTTCCACTTGTCCCTCTTCCCATAGGATATCCTAAAGTTATCCCGGGTTACCCATCCGATCCTGACACGAAACCGGGCCCACATTACGTTCCGGTGATTAATCGGTCATATCTTTTAAACCGTACAGTTCCACGAGTCAAATTACATATAGTTTTGATCCTCTCGACCTCTAATTTCTATTTATAAGGTCTATTTTAGGTTTCCAAGTCATTTGGAAAAATTACCAATAAACCCTCGACTTTTTATTAAATTCCCTTTAGGTCCTATTTTTGCTCGGGTTTTCTCCGTCTCCGTTTCTACTGACGATCGTTTCATATTTAAGCCCTCGCCATTCTCTACGTACTCACGTTTTTATTTCCTACCTTAAATTCATGTATAACTTTAATTGATAATGACCAAAATGCCCCTAGTCAACATATCTTCGTTTTTCTTTAACGGGACATTTCCTAGAAATATCGTTACACGTCGTTGCGATCTGATTTTTCTCTACACTCCATTTTTGGAATTTGTTATATGCACTATTAAAAACATCCGGTGCAACTTTTTTTGAAATTACATCTACATCCCCAAAACTTTTGAAAATTACAACTAGGTCCCTTTGGTCATACAACCTTATCTAGGGCTGTTATTAAGAATTATCTTCTCCTTTCCCCTTCTCTCGCTATGCACGTGACTACACTGCATAAATGCGGTAGGCGGATGTGACAGTTCCTTCCTCGTTAATTTAAGCTTCGTCCCGAAGCTTATTAAGTGAAAACAAATATGGGTATTGCTTCCTCATATTTTCTTCGTGTTCCCATGTAGCTTCTTCTACTTTGTGATTTCTCCAAAGCACTTTGACCAATGGAATCTTCTTATTTCGCAACTCTTTGATTTCCCGTGCTAGGATTTCTACCGGCTCTTCCTCATATGTCAGTTTAGGCTGAATCTCAATGTCTTAAACTTGTATGACGTGGGTTGGATTTGAACGATACCTCCTTAGCATCGAAACATGGAAAACATCATGTATTTTACTTAATTTGGGTGGTAACGCCAACTGGTAAGCTACCGGACCTACCCGTTTAATAATTTCATATGGTCCGATGAATCTAGGGCTTAACTTGCCTTTTTGTTTAAATCGTAACACTTTCTTCCAAGGAGAGACTTTGAGGAATACTCTGTCACCTACCTCAAACTGTATGTCTTTCCTTTTTAGATCCGCGTATGATTTTTGCCTGTCCGCCGCTGCTTTTAATCGGTCTCGAATGATTTCTACCTTCTCTTTAGTTTCCTTAACTATCTCCGGGTTCAAGATCTTTGCTTCTCTTAATTCCGTCCAGCAAATTGGAGTCCTGCATTTTCGTCCTTATAGTGCTTCATAAGGAGCCATCTGTATGTTGGACTGGTAGCTGTTGTTGTAAGCGAACTCTATTAAACTTAAATACTTCTCCCAGCTACCTTTCAATTGATCAAATAAATCATCTATCCGGAGTAGCGGGTATTTATTCTTAATCGTAAGCTTATTTAACTGCCGATAATCTACACATAGTCTTAGGGATCCATCTTTTTTTTTTCGCAATCCACTAATGCCTTATGTTTGGTCAGCTAATCCATTCCAAGTATTGCATCAAATTCCTGGAATGGCAACTCAAACAGATCACCTAAGAAAGTGTGTCCGTGTACTTCTACCAGACAGTCCTTTATTACCTTCCTGGTAACCATCTCACTACCCAAAGGATTTGTAACTAACACTCCATCTGTTTCAAGTTCTACTTCTAAATCCTTTAATTTTTCATTCTTCATGCATATATATATGAATGTGAAGAACCTGGGTTTATTAAAGCATAAATCGGCATTCCAAACATAATTAGCTGACCTGCTATGACGTCGGGGGCTTCCTCTTCTTCACGTGCCCTCATTGCATACATCTTGGTAGGAGCTCTAGTTCCAGGTCTGTCCATCATTTCGGATTGAATTTGCGAAGAGCTTTGTCTTCTACCTTTGCCCCTTTCCCCTTCCAACTACGGCTCGAGATCCTTCGGTATTATCTAGTGTGTTTTGCTGTCTTAAGGGGCATTCTCATTTAAAGTGGTCCTTCGCTCCACAAATAAAACATACCCAGGCCTTGCCCCAACATTTTCCTGAATGCCTACGCCCACATTGAACACAGCGTTGATGGGTGTTTTCACTTCCTCTGATAGTTTCAAACTGAGCAAAGTTACCTCCACCTTGGCCATGCCCTCTTCCTTGTCCTCTCCCAGACCTACCAGTACTAGCTACAAAGGTAGCTTGACTCGGGCCGCCCTGAATCGACCTTTGACTGGATATCCTGCTCTGATTTCCTCCCATGGAACTACCTTCTCTAAACTGTTTCCTTGTTTGCTGGAAATTTTCTGAATAACTCTGGGTATCCCTTCTTGGTCTTACCCTCTGTCTCCTATTTCACTCATCCTTCTGACATTGCTCTACTTCCAGAGCCCTAGTGACCATCTCGAAAAATTCCTTGATATTAGCAGCAATTAGCTGCATCCTAATCTCATTATTCAAACCATCCTGGAATTGCTTACACCTATCATGTTCATCTTCAATTGTCTTCTTGGCATACCTACTCAGCCTAGTAAATTCTCTCTCATATTCAGCAACGGTCAGTCGACCTTGCTTTAAGTGTAGAAACTCCTTTTTCTTGGCATGTAGGTATGCCTCCGATATAAACTTCCTCTTGAATTCATTCACAAAGAAATCCCATGTCCTCTGTTCCGGTGGAACTCGTTGTTGCACTGTGTCCCACCAGACATACGCTTCTTCCACTAATAAGGAAGTAGCACATACCACTCGCTCCTCTGGAGTACACTGTAACTGATCTAAGGCTCTTACCGTTCCTTCCAGCCAATACTCGACTGTAGAAGAATCATCATCCCTTCGGGCCCTAAACTCCTTCGCCCCGTACTTTCTTATCTTTTTAATCGGGGGTTTCCTTTCCCCTCCTACAGCAGGAGTGGGTGCTGGCACTAGCGCTGGTACCGGGGCAACACCCGCTATCTGTCGCAGCGCTGTAGCCATCTGTTGCAACATCTCATTTGGAAGAGGAGCTTCCGCTGAGGGTTGCTCAGCCTCCGGTGTTTCAGATACATGCGTCTCTACAATATGTGACGCTCGAGATTCAACTTCCTCCTCTACGGCTCTTTGAGAGGATTCTCGCGACATCTATATTCTAACACATAACTCACAGTCAAAAGCAGCACAGCTCAGCAGCACTATTAAACCCTATGTGGCATGTATATAAAGACAAAACACTTAATCAAATATATGCAAACATTCCCTTATTTATTTTTCCTATATTTCCTTCCTGAATGATGCCTACTTTTTATCTCCTATTTACTACAGGATATCTCATTTTATGTTGGTAATGGCCACTCCCGACATAAAATGTACATCCTCCTATGTTGGATTACCCAGAAGCGGCTAAACCTGGCTCTGATACCACAATTGTAACACCCCTTCCCAACCTACATGTGTAACCCGAGCAGAGGCGCCACACTATCCTAATGTTGTTACCAATTTACTTAATCAAATTTTAGTTCTGATTTTTACAGAAATTTTGCCATAGTTCCGCCTAGAAATTTGGATCCCAAGTGTCGACAAAACTTGTTTTTCTGATTTTTGAAAACATTTTACACAGACCAATGTGAAGAAGATTACCATCAAATTTAATGCACTCCCAATGAATCCACCTTATACCCTCAACTACAAACCTGCAAGAAGAGTTCACACTTCTAATACCACATAAGTAAAGGTTTATGATTATTACACACTACTAACATACAATTATAACATAGAAATTCTCTTTTATATTTATTCATATACATGCCACAACTAACTAACTCATAATGGAACTTAAAGATCTACCCCTGAGATTTGTTGTGGGTCTGGTCGTCGCTTCTCAAGAAATAGCTACTGCTCCGAACCTACGAGTCAAGGAAAACTTAACTCGCTGAGCAATGACGCTCAGTGGGTACTTTACCGATGAAAATATAGTAAAACATGAAAGCATTTGAAATAAAAGGAATTAATTAAATCATAAATCAACCAACATTAAACCAAAGAAAGTTATTGTCCATTCAGTGTAGATATACTTTCAACAATTGTAAAAACCATAATTCAAACTCATATTGCAGTACGTAGTTTTAGAAAAATAGGACTTTGGCTCAGGCTCTGGCTTTAGCTCTACTGGTATATAGGGAACCATAGTGATAAGGCAGTGGGCCTCCCCACTGTAACATAGGTGGCCCTCACCACCGATATCAGATCACAGGAATGGGCCTCCCCATCCTGGTTATAACCAATTCCGCTCTACAGCCTATACCCGTAGGTAACCGCCGGAGCATTCCAATCACAATTTCACAACATTTCCGTTCCACGGCCTATACCCGAAGGTAACCGCCGGGGCGTTCCAATCCCAATTTCACAACATCTCCGCTCCACGACCTATACCTGAAGGTAACCACCGGGGCGTATCGATCACAATAAGTGGCAGTACTGCATAAGTTAGTATAGTGCACCATACCCTTATCTACCACTCCCACTATCCAGTAGAGAAAAAAGGTTAAAATAATTCACTTTAAGTCTCAAACTTCATTTTAGAATGATTTGAGAAATCATTTTAAATTCCCATCGCGCTTTGCCATTTACGCCGCGCACCACATTCTTTAGTCAAACCATTACCCTTTTTCACATATTTAACATCCACAATAAACATATCAAACATTTCAAAGCACTTCTCAAAAGATCTCAAATTGACCAAATGAATAGTATCGCGACACGTAAAATTGGCAACGCAAAATGGCATGACCAAATGAATAGTAAAATCTGGGTTTTCGTCAAAATTTCAGTCCACTTCAGTTATGCATTTGACCCGGTAAATGATCTTATATTTGGCTGAAATTTTACAGAAAACTTATTTCATATGTTAGCTAATTTCATGTAAAATTTCGTTGAAAAATTCATTCATTAGCTACCTCAAACAATTGCCACAAAAAGATCCAGAAAGCTGTCTTTTTGGGACCATTTCGTCCCAAACATATGAAATACATAGGATAGTTTATTTTTCTTTTGCAAATCAATATGACGGCTTCTTAAATAGTAAAGTGAAGATTCAAACACTTCCCTTTGATAACTTTTGCATGTTTAACTCAAATCAAACTAATTAAAGTTCAAAACAACTTACCAAATCAACTTGCCAAATTTTCTCAAAACATTTGGTTTCAATTAAATTTAAACAACCCAAAATTAATTATTCAAAGGTAAAGTACCAAACCTTATTCTTCTACTTCCCCTTAGCTTTTCCTTCTTCTCCTTCTTTAATTCTTTATTTCTCCTTCAATAAATTCAAGATACAACATAAACCTTAGAAATTCAAAATAATAAGTTATCCTCCATTTCTTTTCCAACCGAAACCCTAATCCAACCTTATTAATCTTTATACATCTTGATTCTTCCATTTAATCAATTAATCTCATCACATACTTAATATTTTTCCAATTCCACATAAAGACTCTAATCTCCAATCTTCCAATAAATATATAACTACCTAAAATTAATACTAAAATTAAAGTCTACTTACTAGAAAACCTTAAAAACTTACCTTAAAAATCAAACTTGGAAAAACATGGAAATCCTTTGGTGTTTCCCTTTGTTGGCCGAAATTTGTAAGTGGAAAAATAGAGAGTTTGTTCTTCATTTCACATAAATTTATATACAAAGGAAATGATGATCACCTTATGGGTTGGTTAAACCCTTTAAGACCACTTGTCCACCTTTCTCTTTCTTCATTTATTACACATGCTAAATGGTTACTTTTGATTAGCCAACATTAGATTTTTATAGTTTTCTTTTCCTTTACTTCTTTCCACTTGTCCCTCTTCCCATAGGATATCCTAAAGTTATCCCGGGTTACCCATCCGATCCCGACATGAAACCGGGCCCACATTACATTCCGGCGATTAATCGGTCATATCTTTTAAACCGTACAGTTCCACGAGTCAAACTACATATAGTTTTGATCCTCTCGACCTCTACTTTCTATTTATAAGGTCTATTTTAGGTTTCCAAGTCATTTGGAAAAATTACCAATAAACCCTCGACTTTTTATTAAATTCCCTTTAGGTCTATTTTTGCTCGGGTTTTCTCCGGCTCCGTTTCTACTGACGATCGTTTCATATTTAATCCCTCGCCATTCTCTACGTACTCATGTTTTTATTTCTTACCTTAAATTCATGTATAACTTTAATTGATAATGACCAAAATGCCCCTAGTCAACATATCTTCATTTTTCTTTAACGGGACATTTCCTGAAAAAACCGTTACACGTCGTTGCGATCTGATTTTTCTCTACACTCCATTTTTGGAATCTTTTATATGCACTATTAAAAACATCCAGTGCAACTTTTTTTAAAATTACATCTACGTCCCCAAAACATTTAAAAATTACAACTAGGTCCCTTTGGTCATACAACCTTATCTAGGGCTGTTATCAAGAATTATCTTCTCCTTTCCCCTTCTCTCGTTATGCACGTGACTACACTGCATAAATGCGGTAGGCGGATGTGACAATTGCTCCCTTAAATAAGCAGAGTTCAATTTCATGAATTATCAAGCTATAAAGCAATTTCCTTATCTAGTAATGTGCTCTTCTAAAGCAATGTTCTAAGACTGACTAGGACCTAGACAAAGGTAATTATGCAGGAGCCCTCTCTAAGTAAACATACACAACTCAATGCTATAAAGCAATTTCCTTATCTAGTAAAGTCATTCGAATTATGATGCATAGATATATTAATTCATGAATTATCAAGCTAGATTCCTCATTGGTTGAGCATCAAAATGAACAAAGACCAACAAAAATTTTGATGAAAGTAATTTATTTCAAGCAACTTTAAATTTGAAAAACAAGATTGCTCCAATTTAAATATTAAAGAAAGTAAAATTGAAAAGCAACATTCAAGCTAAGGAAAGTTCATTGAGTTTAAGCTTCTTTTCCCTTCACATCTTCAATATTTCCATCTTGAAAGGATGATAAAAAAAATCTTCTTCCAATCCTTTTCCCACTATGAAGGTTGTTGGTGGTGGCACTCTTCCAAATTTAGGCAAAGGGTTGTTCTTGGTATTGGGCTTATCCGGCTCGGGTAGCTTGCCACTATCAATCAAATCTTGGATCTCATGCCTTAGAAGAGCACATTTATCTATTTCATGCCCTTGCATTTGATGAAATTGACAGAAGGCCTCGACATTGAAGTTTGGTGGCAATGGATTATGTAATGGTTGAGGAGCTAATGGTTGTAATAACCCTTTCTTTTGCAACTTGCTAAAAACCCAAGATAGAGGTTTCCCCAATTTTGAGAATTGTCTTTTATTTCCTTGACTGGTTACATTAACATCAACTTCTTTTTGTATTCTTTGATTGCTAGGCTGGTAATTCCCTTTCTCATTCCTTCTTATTGAAAAGAGATTCTTCTCCCTTTCTCACTCTTCAATTTGCAAACCCGCTTGGAGGAGGTCTTTAAAATCACGGATGAGTGTATGAGACATCCTCTCACGAAGACTAGGCAACACCCCTCTCACAATTATCCTTATTTGATTGGATTCATAGGGCCTTTTCTTAAGCAAAGCAGCCTTGTTTCTCCATCTCTTCACATAATCTACAAAATTCTCATTCGACCTTTGCCTAATGGACTCCACTTCCATTAAGGTAACTTCCATCTCGACATTATATCCATATTGATGGACGAAGGCCTTGTATAGCAAATCCCAACTCTTTTGTGTTCCATCATCCAAGGTATTGAACCAATTTTGGATGACAGGATCCAATGAGAGCATGAAATACCTTAGAGTTTGAGCCTTAGTAGCTCGGGTAGACTGCATAGCAGTGATATACTGCTTCACATGGAGGTGAGGATTTCCGGTCTCATCAAACTTTGCAAAAGATGGCATCTTCAATTTGTATGGCACTTCCTCGTCTAGCTCAAATAATTTGTCAACTTCGGAAATTTCTTCAGTTTTTAGCTTCTTCTCAAATTTCTTTTCTAAATCAGCAATCATCTTCTCAACATCAGAATTTTTAGTCTTTTCAAGAGTTGCCTTCTCAACAACCTTTGGCTCCTTTTTATCTTGAGGTTCTTGGAAGTATTGAGCCCAATCATCATCATCATCAATGTTCACCTTTCATCATCAAAACCACTTCACCAACTTTAGTCTTCCCTTTGTTCCTTGGCTTCTTAGTGCTAGCAGATGCTTCGCTATGATTTTCTAAATTGCAGTCAATTGGTTCTTCATGGTCTCGGCCATGGCCTCTTTTATTTCTTCCATCATAGCATTGAGGGCTTCATCCACCATTCTTTGAATTTGTTTAGGCTCCATTATTTTTGGTGAGCAAGTGATTGAGTTGTTGCTAGATTCTTAATCATCGGTGTAGGTCGGATTGTCGTAAGCTTTTGAACTATCGTAATCCAGGGCTGTAAGCCAGAAAGGATCAATGATATGAGATGCAAATGTATGTATGCATGTATGCACAAACAATTAACAAACAAGGATGTTCCTTCCAACCTTATAACATCAGCACACGAATGGCAAGTCTCTTTTCCTAGGTATATGGTTACCAAAATACCAACATGGGATATCTTGTTTTTGAATATTTCCCTCGGACGTTTCAACCAATAGTTATATTTTCAAAAATGGAAATCATTTTATAATAATTTCCATTAATTAGGTTTTAATCCATTCAACTAACTAAAGTAGCTTTTATGCTATATTGGATTAAAACAAAATTAAGAGGTTTATTATAAATAGAATTATCACTTGAAAAAAGTAACTAATGATTCATGCCAAAAACAAGCCCATGGTTAATTTATTCTTAGTATAAACTAGGCTTACAATTGATTTTTTGTATTTCGTAATTGACCTAAATATTTTGCAAGCACTTTGTATAAAAAAGTTGGATGAAAATAATTTTATTTCTAAGCCCATTGTAAAAAGATTTTAGAAAAAATTGATTTTGGGCTTAGTATTTGGGTTATGAGCACAAGAATTTTTTATTTATTTTTAGAAAAGTCTTATATCCAAAGATCATTTTGAAATGTTTTGAAGATAGTTTTGGTCTTTTAGATTTTAAAGAAAAATTTATTTTGAGCATGCAAATGTACTTGGGTCATATTAGAAAAAGAACAAACCAAATAAGCCATGATTTAAGTTAAGATAAATTAACCATAGTCAAACAACATGCATTTGGGGTAAAAAAAACTATGGAAAGTAACTAGGCCAATCACATGAGCTTTAGTCTTTGGGTTAAAAAGGCTTAGGTTCCCATAGCAAGTATATATCGAATGGTACGAGGCTATGAATGGTTATACCATGCTCGATCTCCATACCTTGAGTGAAAGTATGGTATTCCTTACATAACATAACAAGGGTAACACGGGCATCCTAACTCACGCACACAATGCAATCTAATATAATGCAATGGATAATATCATTATAAGAAAGAATAGAATAATATAAAGACCAACGGAATCAACTTCTCTTATCCCCAGTGGAGTAGCAACTGTGAGTGGGGATTTTCGCCCCCACTCTCGGTGGAATGGTTCTTACGACTTTGGCACTATTTAGGCTCAGGGCCTTAGAGAACACGGACCTAAGTTCAGAGAAAATGGAGTTGCCACCCGGACGGGCCAGAAAAAAGAAAGGGGTGGATGGCTCGATTCCTAAGGAATCCCCAACCCCTTAATGTGTTCGGAAAGTAGGGTACGTGTGGGGAAGGTGAGAAATGGCCCAGCACCCCCACAATGCCTGGTTCATTAGAACCGGCCTCCTTTACAAGTCTTAATATTATAAAATTCTTAAATATAACAATATTATTCATATTACACACAATGATTAAAATAAAGCATCGATATATTGAAAATCAAAATAATGTCCAAGCAAAACAAATAAATGGACACCCATCCGAAGATGGAAACATGCCCTTACATAATCCATGCCTAAATAGGACACCCACCGAAAGGTAGAAACATGTCCTTTACATTGGTTCTAAAATAGAAAAGCAATTTAAATTACATGATATTTAACTAATGAGGTACCCACCAAGTGGAAACATACCTCTTACATCATTTGGAAATCTAAATAAATCGATAAAGTAAATAACCATTCATCATAAATAAATCATTCATCAAAGGTATTAAACATCCATAGAACGTAAACATCCATCCATGATAAACTTAATAAACCAAGCATTGAACTTAAATAAATTAAAGCATATAAAATAAATCAAAGCATATAATAAACTACACAATCAAATCTAAGAATAAATAAAGCAAATAAAGATTCAAATTAGGGCTACTGTTTCTATTTAAGATTCTTTATTTAATATGTTTAGGGTTTTGGAATTTATGGGTTTAAGTTACTATGAGTTTTAAGGAATTGAAATGGATTAAAGTTTTATAATTTAAGAGGTTGATAAAGTTCTTTGATTAACCAAATTAGTGTTTGAGAAGTGAAATCATGAAACTAGGGTTAGGACACTTTAAAACTTTAGGTTTATGATTATTAGCTACTGAATTATGGTTTTTAGGCTTACTGTATTTGAATTTTAATATTTAGGTTTATAAGGTTTTAAGGTTTAAAGGATTAGGGTTTAGAAAAATTAGGGTTTAAGGTTTTAAGGGAGTTAGGGTTTAAGAAAACTTTAGGGTTTAGGTTAGCTAGTTTAGTTTGGGGTTACTGGGGTTACTGTCTTGGTTTTGAAAGTTGAATTAGGGTTTTAGTGCTTTGGAGAATGGATTTGATTTTAGAATTTGGAAAAATAATTTATAGTTTTATCAAGTTTTATGAAAATAAGCAAAATGACTTAAGGTTTATAGAAACAGAAAAGATATTTTTTAGGGTTTTTGGAAAGAAACAGATTCAATTTAGGGTTTTGAAAAATTGGAAAACAAATTAGGGTTTTGGTAAATTTTGAAACGATTTAAGGTTTTGAAAAGTTAGAAAGTAGTTAGGGTTTTAAGATTTTGAAGAAACAGAAACAACAATTTTTAATCTTTGAGTGATGATGCTACTGTAAAGAAAAATAAATAAAGAAATTCATACCTTCGTTTGTTGGTTCCACCAAAAATTGTTTCTTGGATGAACAAGAACAAAGACAAGCTTTGCTGCCTTTGATGAATTAAATTTCTTGTTTGCTTCTCTCAAAAAGTCCGATTGATTTCACTGCCAAAGGTTTCTCCTAGTCTGATCAATTCAAAGTTTTCTCAGTTCCTAAAATCCGATCCCTTTTTGAGTTATTTTTGGTCCTATTTATAGAAGATTTTTATGGTTAATCTTAGTTACTTACGAAATCTAACATTAATTAAGAAAACGAAACCGAAACTGAATTGAATTTGGTTTTAGAAAAATTTTGCTTGAGAAAAAAACTGCTGCGAAAAAATTACGCTGGCGAAAAAACTACTGCAGGGGGTAGCGGGCTGCGGCAGGCGAAATTGCCTGCAGGCCATTTCGCCGCCCCCCTCTTTGGCGATGAAATTTTTCATCGTCGATTTTTATTTATTTATTTATTATTTTTATTTATTTTTTATTAATAAAAATTAGATACTAAAGCAAATATTATTTAATTAAGATAACAAAAATTGTTTTGGACTAATTAAAATATATTGGACAACACAAAAATTATTTTAGACTAATTAAAATATATTGGATCGGACTGGGTAAAAAATTAGGGGACTACACACGCCCATGTCACTGAGCGTGTCACAGCTTCTGTGTTATAGTAGCATTGACACGACCAATGACACGCCCATGTCACTGAGCGTGTCGTAGCTTCTGTGTTAGAGGAGAATTGACACGTGTAGTGACATGCCCATGTCACTGATGTCACTGAGCGTGTCAAAGCTTATGTGTTGTGAGTTTAGGGCACGGTCAAGGACACGCTCGTGTTGTTGAGTGTGTCAAGTGTAGAGTTTGCCCTAGATAGTTCTCTTCCTTATTTTCTTATGTGTATCACTAAGAGAATGTTTTTTGATCACCTTTGGATTAGGTTTTGAAGAGAATTGAGTTCCCCTAGCCAAGTGTTGAGAGTTATCTTGGAAGAGGAGTTGATAGAGTGGTGTTGTTGCTCTGAGAGGTAAGTACAAACTTTGAATGATTGCATACATTTACATGACATTGAGACTTAACACATTTAGTTGAGAAATGTGTTAAGCTACTTGATATATCGTTGATGAATGAATTATATGGTATGATATGCATAATGTGAATTATGATGATGGATTAAAGCAATTGAGTAATGTGTTGTAAATGAAAAGAAATGTTGAATGATGTGATGAGATATGTGAAAACATAATGGAACAAATTGACATCAATATAAAAGAGAAGAATGAGAAAAGATGAGAAAAATGTTGACATAGTAAGGCAATGAGCCTAGTTTGATTATGAGAAATGAAATGAGAAATGAATTGTGAAAGAGATTGATAATGAGATAAATGAATTAATTGTGTGCCTAGTATGTTATTCAATTTTCAGAGTTCTGGGTTTGGTGGCATGCCTATGAATTACTAGGTAGGTGAAAAGACTGGGTCGTAAGCCGAGCCCACCTGATAAATGTGATGTTTTTGAGGTGAAAAGACTGGGTCGTAAGCCTCAAAAAACTGTAACAGTCTAGCCGGGTTGAGGACCAAAATACTAGGGCCCTAGGGTATAGCCGGGTTGAGGTCCAAGAGACTAGGTCTGTTACATTATCCATGGATATATATATTGGCTATGAGGCTAGACACAAGGTGTCAATATGGACCAAAGCAGTAACTCTGAACTTTGAATAGCATATTAGTTTCGTTTTGGGCCCATGCTTGTCTTTGCTTTAATGTGAATTATGAAATGTGATGCAAATGATTAATATGTTGAGATATAATGCTATGAGTGGATATATTCATATATATTGTGCATGAGCATCGCATTGATCTTTATTGAATCAAAGTTTGTACCATTAAGCATTCTGCTTAGCGCGATTGTGGTTGTGGACATCAAGATAAGAGACAAACTGCCAGCATGTATAAATTTCATATTTTCATACCTATTGATTTTGATCTAAACATATGCATTTTCCACTGCTTATTAAACAAATATTTTGGATAAACTTTTGGGGTAATGAAGATATATATGTATACATATTTTAACAAGGAATGTTTTCTCTATTGGTTTCTATAACATGAGTTAAATGTTTTTAGTTTATTTAGATTTTAGAAATGATGATTTTATATTGATGGGTTAGTTAGTTTGTTTTAAAATGAACCGTGACACCCCTTTATTCGGTATGCGTATATCGCGTGTTGTGAATGTTTATGAGGTGTGCATATATGGGGTACGGGGGTGTTACAGACATGGTTTAAATGAAGTCATTTTGAAATTGGAGCTGATGTGATACTGTGGACAAGCCTTCACACTACAAAATTTTTGTTGGAACTTTAGACAATTGGGAGCATGAAAAGATAGAACTCTGAATGTTCTCTCATCTTCTTGGCGTTAATATGGATCTTGATTGGGATAGTATTTTCCCTTACAAAAATGGTTGATACCCACATTCTTTTTCTTTCTTCTTTTCCCTTTTCTTTCTCTTTCTTTTTTTTACTCATTTTCTTTGAGCATTTTATCATTTTGTCCTTCTTTTATGTAAGACTGTCAAGTACATGAGTTTCAAGAACTGGATGACCTTTCTCCTTTTTCTCCAATTTTGATTGAATCTTTGGTTGGATTAGACCAATTCAAGTCAAACTGTACTTATAAACCAAATGGAAGTCTTTTGCTGTTTTAGGTAAAAGAGAACTCGGTTGGCTTTCTAAACCATTTTAAATTTTATTTCTTTTTCTTTTTTTGCTTTTTTCTTTCTTTTTCCTTTCTTTTTTTTCTTTTTCCTTTCTTTTCTTTCTTCTTTTTTCTTCTTCTTTTTCTTCTTCTTTTTTTTTCTTATGGTCTTAACTATTCTTTTCTTTCTTTTTTATCTTCATGCCTCTTCCCCTTAGTGATCATTAGATTTGTCATAAGTATCATAACTACTCAGGGTAGGTTATCGGGGTTTGTAAACTAATGAAAAGAAAGCTAAAATTTCATGAAGGCTCAAAGGGACAACTAGGGATTGATATCAATAGGGTTGATACTAGTTGTTGGCTAACCAAATAATGCCTAGATCATTTCTCTCCTAAATAAGCAGAATTCAATTTTGCCTCAAAAGTCCATAAGAGCATGTTCTAAGACTTTCTAGGACCTAGACAAAGATAATTATGCAAGAGCCCTCTCTAAGTAAACATACATAACTCAATGCTATAGAGGAATTCCCTCACCTTATTCCTCCACCTTTTCATATAGTCCACAAAATTCTCATTTGGCCTTTGTCTAATGGACTCAACTTCCATTAAGGTAATTTCCAGCTCAACATTGTACCCATATTGCTGAATGAAAGCCTTGTACAACATGTCCTAATATTTTTTAGTACTTTCCTCTAAAGTGTTGAACCAATTTTGGACAACAGGGTCCAATGAGAGCATGAAATATCTTAGTGTTTGAGCCTTAATAGCTCTGGCAGACTGCATGGCAGTGATGTACTATTTAACATGCAAGTGAGGATTTTTTGTACCATTGTATCTAGCAAAGGAAAGCATTTTAAACTTAAAAGGGACCTCCTCATCTAGTTCAAACAACTTGTCGATGTCAGACATCTCTTCGATTTTCAGCTTCTTCTCAAATTTTTTTTCTAAATCAGCAATTAGTTTCTCAACATCAGAAGTTTCAATCTTTTCCACAGCTGATCTTTCAACAATCTTCGGCTCATTCTTCTTTTCTTGAGGATCTTAGAAGTATTGAGCCCAATCGCCATCATCATCAATGATTAGCTTATCATCATCAAAAGCCACTTCACCAATTTAACCTTCCCCTTATCTTTTTTGGTGCTTGCGGATGCTTCGACATTGTTCCCAAATATTGTAGTCATTTGATTCTTCATGATCTCAGCTGGGGCCCCCTTTAGTTCTTCCATTTTAGCATTGAGGGTGTCTTCCACCATTCTTTGAATTTGTTTGGGATCCATTGCTTTTGGTGAAAAAGTGATTGAGTCGTTGTTAGATTCTTCATCATCGTCGTAGGTCAAATTGTTGTAAGCTTTTGAGCTGTCATAATCTAAGGCTGTGAGCCATAAAGGATTAATGATATGTCATGTGATGCATGTATGCATGTATGTACAAACAATAAACAAACAAGGATAAATAGGATGTTCCTTTCCACCTTATAACATCCACACATGGATGGTGAGTCTCTTTTTCTAGGTATATGGTTAACAAAATACCAATATGGGGTATCTTGTTTTCGAATATTTCCCTTGGACGTTTCAACCAATAGTTATATTTTCAAAAATAGAAATTAGTTCATAATAATTTCCATTAATTAGACTTTAATCCATCTAATAAACTAAAGCAACTTTTATGCTATATTGGATTAAAACTAAATTAAGAGGTTTATTACAAATAGATTTCTCACTTAAAAAAGTAACTAATGATTCATGCCAAAAACAAGCCCATGATTAATAATTCTTAGTAAAAACTAGGCTCACAATTGATTTTTGGTATTCATAATTGACCTAAAAAAATTGTAAGCTCTTTGTAAGAAAAGGTTGGATGAAAAGAAAAAAAAAATAAATTTGTTTGAAAAAACCCATTGCAAAAAGTTTTAAAAAAATGGATTTTTGACTTTGTATTTGAGTCATGAGAAAAGAATTTTTGATTTGTTTTTAGAAAAGTTTATATCTAAAGACCATTTTGAAAAAGTTTTGAAAATAGCTTTGGTCTTTTGGACTTTAAAGAAAAATTTATTTTGAGCTTACAAATGTACTTAGGTCATAATAGAAAAAGAACAAACCAAATAAGCTATGATTTAAGCCAAGATAAATTAACCATAGTCAAACAACAAGCATTTGGGATAAAAACCTAAGGAAAGTAACTAGGCCAATTACATGAGCTTTAGTTTTTAGGTTGAAAATGTAACACCCCTATACCCAATATACATACACCACATATACTCACAATATGTAATATACGTATAGAAGATATAGGAATGTCACAACCCATTTTTCATCAAACAAATCTTTTAACTTAAACATCAAAACATTATCAATCAATCTAAGTAAACTTAGATCATTTTACTTATACTATAGAAAGTAATAAATGAAACATCCCTTGTTCAAAGACATATACATATATCATCATTATCCTAAAAGTTTATCCAAAACATTTGTTTAATAAGCAGCGAAAAATGTAACGGAATATACATATGTATTCATCAAAATCAATATTTACATAAATATAGAGTTTATACATGCTGGCAGCTCGTCTCTGATCCTGAAGTCCAAATCAACACTGCTCTCACAAACTCAAGTCTAGACTCGACTCGGTCTAGCTGAACTCTCCGGCTCAACTGGATCTACCCTGTCACCTGCGCGATAAATCACAATCACGCTAAGCCAAATTCTTAATGGTACAAACCATGATAATAATATGATTCAAATGTAATGCTAATGTCACACTTTAAAGAATTAGAAGTAATATACAAGGATATCATATTTCATAACATTAAATCTCATTACATCATTCAAATGTTCCATTATTCATAATTCACATTAAAGCAAAGACAAGCATGGGCCCAAAAGAAACTAATATGCCATTAAAATTCTAGAGTTACTATTTTGGTCCAATAATCACATTGATCGAGCCCGTAGGCGAATCATTATCACAATGATGATTACCTCATATGTAACATCCCAACTAGGCTTCAAGGACTAGGCCTAACCATGCTTCAAGGGGAGCATAGCATCAACCCAACCTGGCTTCAAGGACCAAGCCCAACCCGGCTTTAAGGGATTGTTACTTTTGGGCGTGCCACCAACAACAAAACTCTGAAAATTGAATAACATACTAAGCACACAATTCTTTCATTATTTCATGATCATATCTTTTCTCATTTTCTCATGACCATTATAAGCACAATGCCTCAAATATCCCATTTATATCAATATAGCCATCACCAATGGCTTCACATATCATCATTAGGGTATGCAAAACAAATTACATTATTCATACATTTTGAATCCTCAACATATATTTCACATAGTTTGCATAATGCAAATCATAGCACC
The DNA here is from genome assembly GCA_947685225.1 of Garcia nutans. Lineage (NCBI taxonomy): Eukaryota > Viridiplantae > Streptophyta > Magnoliopsida > Malpighiales > Euphorbiaceae > Garcia > Garcia nutans. The sequence goes on from CANTUV010000059.1 coordinate 36,653,256, forward strand.
ATTCTCATATATCAACAATATAATAGGTAACCTAACACATTTTCCAACCAAATATGTTAAGTCTCCAAGTCATGTAAATGTATGCAATCATGTAAGGTTTGTACTTACCTATAAGAGCAACAAACACCAATCTATCAACCTCTTCTTCCAAGAATCCTTCAACATTTGGATTTGGGCAACTCAAATCTCTTCAAAACCTAATCCAAATGTGATTATACACACTCACTTAGTGATACACATAAGAAAATAAGGATAAGAGCTAACTAGTGCAAACTTCATACATGACACGCTAAAAAACATGGGCGTGTCCCTGGCCATGCCTTAAACCCACATCACAGAAGTTTTGACACGCTCAGTGACATGGGCGTGTCACTGCAAGTGTCAATCCTCCTCAAACACAGATGCTATGACATGCTCAGTGACATGGGCATGTCACTAGACTTGTCAATCCTCCAACAACACAGTAGCTATGACACGCTCAGTGACATGGGAGTGTCACTACTCCTGTCAATACTACTACTATAGAAGCTGTGACATGCTCAGTGACATGGGCGTGTCACTGCTCGTGTCACCCATACTGGAAATAGAACCAACGACACGCCCAAAGACATGGCTGTGCTACTGGGCGTGCCAGGCCAAAAACTTGAAATCGACACCAAAAACACCACATCCAACAAACATCTTTCTTTTACCCTTTTCCACTACAAACAAACTTAACCAAAACCATCAATATACCGAAATAAACTTGCATAACATCAATACAAATCAATTATAAACATCAAAAACAAACAAAACCATATTCACAACTCAAAGTCACAACACCCACAACTCTTGTCTCTTTCACCAAACTTAACATTTTCTTGAATGCAACCCCAAAATCAAAGTCAATTAGCCCAAACAACCTCAAACATACCAAATCAACCATAAACACATCTACAACAACCATTCACCAAACTCATAATCACAAACTCAAAAGAAAAAAATAAACAAGTTGGAAACTTACCAAAAGTGAAGAAAATCCTTAGAACTCCAACTTAATCACTTGAAATTCTTCAATTTCTTGAGTTAGGAATCAACAAAACCTCTCTTTCCCTTATCAATGGTGTTGGCCGGCTCTTGGAGAAAAAAGAAGAAGATGAAGATGAACTTCCTTCAAGTCAAAGCCAATCTCCTCTCTTAACCACACAAAAACTCTCTTTAATCTCAACCAAGTAATTAAATATTATAATAATATAAATATCATCTTCCACTTATATAAAATTTCTATTTAAAATAATTAATTATCTCATTTGACCATAATTAAAACATTGACTTGTATATGTTGTATATATCCCTATATATACAACATATACACACTCATTCTTTTATCTTCCCACTTAATCAAATATACACTTAACATTTAATTCCATTACAAGAATGAGCATTCCAAAATTTTAGGGTATTATTTGGGATATTACAGAAAAGGCTTAGTATAGACCCTTAATTTTTTACCCGGTCTGGTCCAATATATTTTATTTAGTCCAAAATAATTTTTGTGTTATCTTAATTAAATAATATTTATTTTAGTATTTATTTTAATAATTTTTAAAAATTATTAGAATAATAAAAATAATAAATAATAAATAAATAAAAATAAAATTTAAAATAAATCGACGACGAAAAATTCATCGCCGAAAACAGTGGACAGAATGGCCTTGGGCCATTTCGCCAGCAGGAACTTCCTACGAGAGAAATGGCCTGCAGCTCGCCCCTCGCAATTTCGCTCACAATCCCTCGCAGCAGTTTTTTCGCCAGCAAAATTTTTTCGACGTAATTTTTTTCGAAACCAAATTCTATTTGGTTTCGGTTTTCTTTTCCTAAGTAAATACAGTTTCCTTAAGCAATTAAAATTAATCATCTAAATTTCCTATAAATAAGACTAAAAAGACACAGAAAGGAGGGGACTTTTGGGGGAGAAATTTTTGAAAGGAGATCGGAGTTTAAAAATTTTTTGGCAGTGAAAACGATAAGACTTTTTGTAGGAGAATAAGCAAGCAAACAATCAATCCATCAAAGGCAGCCATCTTGCCTTTGACCTTGTTCATCCAAGAAGCAATTTTTGGTAGAACCAACAAATAAATGTTTGAATATCTAATGTTTTTTTTCTTACAGTAGCTTCAATCATTAAATTGTTTCTTTTGATTCTAAAAAACTTAGAGCCCTAATTCACTTCTTCTAAACCTTAGAACCTTAAATCATCTCCTCTATTTTCAAAAAAACCTTAAAATACATTTCCGTTTCTTCTAAAAACTAAGAACCCTAATCTATTTCTTCAAAATCTTAAAACCCTAATCTACTTTCCAACTTTCCAAAACCTTAAATCGTTTTATTAATTCCCAAAACCCTAATCTGCTTTCCAATTTTCCAAAACCTTAAAACCCTAAATTGATCCTTCTATTTCCAAAAACCCTAAAAAAAATACTTTCTGTTTCCAAAAACCTTAAATCATCTTGCCTATTTCAAAAACTTTATAAAATTATAAATTGTTTTCTCAAATTCTAAAATCAAATATATTTTTCAAAACACTAAAAACCCTAATTCAAATTCAAAACCAAAAACAGTAAATCCCAAACTAGTAAACCTAAACCCTAATTTTCCTAAACCCTAATCCTTAAAACCTTATAAACCTAAATATTAAAATTCAACACAGTAAGCCTAAAAGCAACAATCCAGTAGCTAATAATCATAAACCTAATATTTTAATATCCAAACCCTAATTTCATGATTTTACCCCTCAAACCCTAATTTGGTTAATCAAGGAACCTTATCAATCTCTTAAATTATAAAACCTTAATCCATTTCAATTCCCTTAAAACTTACAGTAGCCTAAACCAATAAATTCCAAAACCCTATATATTAATTAATGAACTTTAAATGAAAAATAGTAAACTTTAATTTGTATCTTTACTTACCTTCTTTGATTATATAGTTTATTACATGCTTTGATTTATTTAATTTCAATGCTTGGCTTATTTAAATTATCATGGATGAATGTTTATATTTTGATTGATGTTTAATATCTTTGATGAATGATTTATTTTTGATGAATGGTTATTTACCTTTATCAATTTATTTTGATTTCCAAATGTTGTAAGAGGTATGTTTCCACTTTGTGGGTACCTCATTAATTAAGTTCCATGTAATTTAAATTGCTTTTATATTTTAGACCAATGTAAAGGGCATGTTTCTATCTCATGGTGGGTGTCCTATTTAGCTTAGACATGGATGATCTAAGGGGATGTTTCCATCATTGGATGGGTGTCCATTTATTTGTTTTGCTTGGACATTGCTTTGATTTTTAATATATCGATGCTTTATTTTAATTATTGTGTGTAATATGGATAATATTGTTATACTTAAGAATTTTATAATATTAAGACCTGTAAAGGAGGCCAGTTCCAATGAGCCGGGTGTTGTGGGGGTGCTGGGCCATTTCTCACCTTTCCCACACGTACCCAACTTTCCGAACCCATTAGGGGGTTGGGGATTCCTTGGGAATTGAGTCATCCACCCATTTCTTTTTCCCAGCCCGTCCGGGTGGTGACTCTATTTTCTCCGGACTTAGGTTCGTGTTCTCTAAGGACCCGAGCCTAAACAGTGCCGAAGTCATACGAGCCATTCCACCGGGAGTGGGGGCAAAAATCCCCGCTCACAGTGGCGACTCCACTGGAGATAAGAGAAGTTGATTCTGTTGGTCTTTATTTTATTCTATTCTTTCTTATAATGATATTATCCATTGCATCATATTAGATTGCATCGTGTGCGTGAGTTAGGATGCCCGTGTTACCCGTGTTGTATTATGTAAGGGATACCATACTTTCACTCAAGGTATTGAGATCGAGTATGGCATAACCACTCATAGCCTCATACCATTTGGTATATACTTTCTATGGGAACCTAAGCCTTTTGACCCAAAGACTATAGCTCATGTAATTGTGCTAGTTACTTTCCTTAGGTTTTACCCCAAATGCATGTTGTTTGACTATGGTTAATTTATCTTGGCTTAAATCATGGATTATTTGGTTTGTTCTTTTTCTAATATGACTTAAGTACATTGTAAGCTCAAAATAAATTTTTTCATTAAAGTCCAAAAGTCCAAAACTATTTTCAAAACATTTCAAGATGGTCTTTGGATATAAGACTTTTCTAAAAACAAATCAAAAATTCTTTTGCTCATGGCCCAAATAATAAGCCCAAAATATGTTTTTTCTAAAATCTTTTTACAATGGGCTTATAAACAAAATTACGTTACAAAATGCTTGCAAATTATTTGGGTCAATTACGAAATACCAAAAATCAATTGTGATCCTAGTTTATACTAAGAATAATTAATCATGGGCTTGTTTTTGGCATGAATCATTAGTTACCTTTTCGAGTGAGAAATGTAACACCCCTTCCTGACCTATGAATAAGTCGGGGAGGAATGTCACATCGGAATGCGAGCTCTGGTTACAATGTCTTAATTAAGAATTCTTAAGAAAAATTTTTTGAAAAATTGGGTGGAGTTTCCCCTAAAAAGCAGGGTTCCCAAGTGTTGCCAAAACTGATTTTTTTTATTTTTTTTAAAACACTTTTGTTCACAATTCAACTCAAGAACACTCCCAATAATAATCTCCCTTATATCCTCAACTACACCCTGCAAGAAAATTTCACACTTCTATATCGTTTCTCAAGATCACATATCATTTGCTAAGTTTCATTACTATACTATTGTTTATTCTCTTGTTACATACACCATAATACTTAATATGTTTAACAAACCTTTACAATAGATATAATGTACATGCCATACTACTATTTTATGTCAAAAGTCCTACCCTATTCGCCATCGAGCTGGTGCGGGCCGCTGCAGAAATGTTGATCTTCTATCCACTACCTGCGAGTTAGACATATAACTCGCTGAGCAACTTATTGCCTAGTGGGTACTTTACCCATTGCCGAATATAAATAGCGCAAGGAAGGTTGTTGAAACACATATAAAAGTAGAATACTGCATAATTAAACTATTTTCATACAATCATCATATTTATATTTTCTAATTAAGTTAAGATTCACATTCTGTATGTAAACAACATGTAATATAACTTCATTATAATTATGAGTTAATCTTCTCCACTAGGTAATTATGAATACACCGATCTCAAAATGAGGTCTCTTATAGAGTTACGCGTGGTCTTGACCTCACACGACTAATTGCCATGGTCTTGGTCTCACATGATATGGAATATACAACATAACTGCGTGGTCTTGGTCTCACACGACTAGTTGCCATGATCTTGACCTCACATGATATAACCACGCGCGCGTAAGTAATATCCAGACCGAAGCCGTTAAGACAGTACTGCCGGTAGGATGGCATGCCAAACCCACATTCCAGACCCATTTTACCCATTTACCAAGTAGAGCATATATAACATTTCATATATATCCATTCACTTCGTATATATACCACATATTCTCCATGTATATACAATATATACTTACACAAATACCACATATACTCACATATGTATCATATGTATTCAGATATATACCATATACACACATATATATACCATATATACACTTATTCCCCACGTATATACCTTATCTATATATTCACATGATAACGAACACGTATTCCATCACGTGACTTTTATCATGGTTATGAAATTCAGATTGATTTTCTCCTCTTTTCCATCTAATTTATTCTTCATATTCATACTTAAACTCAATACCAAAATAAAATGATAAAACACCCACACCATGTTTTTGACCAAGTTAATAATGAATAATTACCATATGAACAATAAACTCTGGTTCTTGACCCAACTTGATCCTTGTTTTAGAAAATTTGTATAAAATAATCCACTTGACTAAAAACTCAAAATTTTTTACAGAATTTAGTTTTACATCTTAAAATCATTCCTTTAAAATTTTATATCAAACTGGACATAAAATCTTGGTCAATTAGTTCACCCAACCAGACTGCTCCAGTTGCCCTGCATCCTAGTAGCAGTTCTGAATTTTGTGAATTCCGTAATTTAAATTCAATAAATGTGGTTCCAAATTATTTTTCTCAAATACTAGACTCAATAAACAACAACATATCCAAAATTCAATTGGATATTATTTTCTACATTTTATTAAAAATCCAGAAAGATGGCTGTCTCAGTCAAGGTACCTGCTGGAGCAAGTCTAATAAAAATAATATTTCCAAAATCATAACCATTCCAAATTCAACTCAACATATTTTTCAGTCATTCTAGACTCATTGAAACACAACATATCAAAAATTCAACTCAAGATAATTTTTCTATATTTAATTAAAAATCATACAAGTCACAGCATTTTACTAATTGTAAAACAGAAAAATTTCAAAAGGAGTTCAATGGTTAAAGTACCAAACCTTACTATTTCTTAGTCCTTATTCTATATCACTTCCTTTCCTTCCTTGTCTCCTTGATTTCCTATGAAATTTAACATCACATATACAAAGGTAAGAACCCTAGGTATAGACATAGTCTTATCTTATGATTTTTCTAATGGTTGCTAGCTTATTTTCACCATTAAACACCATTATTTCTTCATCAAATCCTTCAAATAATTATTTCTTGAATTTTCTCCAAATCTAGCTACATGAACCCTAATTTCAACCTCTTAAATTAACCATTAATCCATGAAATTAAAACTAGAGATAGGTTTCTCTTACCTTATAATCTTGTTTGTCACCAAAATCTTCAACCAAAAGCCTTAAACTTTGGAAAAATCACCTCCTTCTTCCTTCTCTTATGGTTTGGACGAGTTCACCATGTAAGAGAGGGCTTTTATTTTCTTTCCTTAGCTTATTTTGATCCAAATGGCAGCCATAAGTGGTGAAAATATGTTGGTATAGATGTTGACTTCCAATTGGTACACCTTATAGCAAAAATGGCCACTTTTAATTGGTCCACTTGCCTTCTTCTTTTATCTATTTATTTGGCAAGCCATTAGGCTTCCTTTTATTCATATTTTAACCCCCTCAAATTGGTTCTATTTACAAAATTGCCACTCAGGTTGGAATGACCAAAATGCCCTCCAGCAATTAATCGATTGTAACTTTTAAACCGTGCATTTTCGGGAAATATTGAAACCCACGGTTATGACCCGATTAATCTCGAGAATATTCTTTCGGGGTCGGATATGGGCACTATTAAGAACTTCTGACACTTAATTTTTATGTTTACATAATTTCCCCTAACTTTTGAGAAATTTTCACTTAGGTCCCGTCAGCTCCAATGTGTACACCAATTTCATATTTGACTATCCCGAGCCTCTATTTGACCACTCGTTCATGTCCTCCTTGCCTATTACTTGACTATCTAGCCTTTGGGATGTGACAAGAAATCTATTTATAATAAACCTCTTAATTTAGTTTTAATCCAATATAGCATAAAAGCTACTTTAGTTGGGTAAATGGATTAAAACCTAATTAATGGGAATTATTATAAATTGATTTCCATTTTTGAAAATATAACTATTGGTTGAAACATTCGAGGGAAATATTAAAAAATAAGATACCCCATATTGGTTTTTAGTTAACCATATTATCTAGGAAAAGAGACTCGCCATTCGTGTGTGGATGTTATAAGGTTAGAAGGAACGTCCTATTTGTCCTTGTTTGTTAATTGTTTGTGCATACATGCATACATTTTCATCTCATGTCATTAATCCTTTATGGCTCACAGCCCTGGATTATTACAGTTCAAAAGCTTACGACAATCCAACCTACACCGGAAAGGAAGAATCTAGCAACAACTCAATCACTTGCTCACCAGAAATAATGGATCTCGAACGAATTCAAAGAATGGTGGATGATGCCCTCAATGCTAAGATGGAAGAAATAAAAGAGGCCCTCGCTGAGACCATGAAGACCCAGTTGATTGCTAAGGCAGCATCCATGGAAAACATGTTCACTAGTAGAGATTGAATAAAAAATGAGGGACCAATCCCTATTCTACGAGACTAACCGAACCATGTGCTGTCTAAGTGGGGCAATATGGGCGGTTATCACCCAGTGGAAAAGGTCAAGGGGAAAGAGAGAAGAACCATTTTTCTACAAAATTGAATTATCAGCCCAGCAATCAAAATACACAAAAGGAAGCTGATGTTAATGCCACCGGTTAAGGAAGAATGAGGCAGTTTTCAAAATTGGGGAAGTCGCTGTCTTAGGTTTTCAATAAGCTACAAAAGAAGGGATTGTTACAACCCTTGACTCCTCGACCTTTGCCAAATCCTTTACCCCCAAAATTTAATACTAAGGCTTTTTGTCAATTTCATTAGACTCAAGGACATGAAATCGATAGATGTACCCGATTGAAGCATGAGATCCAAAATCTAATCGACAGTGGTAAGCTGCCTAAACCTAATAAACCCAACACTAAGAATAATCCTCTACCTAAATTTGGAAGGGCGCCCCGCTTGCAACCTTCATGAAGAGTTTTATCTTGCCATCTCATCATGATATGGATAGAGAAGCTGCTAAAGAGGATGTACTACTAAACAAGTTTGGATTAACTATGGATGATGAAGCAATGATCCTTAATGATGAAAAAATCCTTGCCCTTGATATGTCTAAATAAATGAAGTATTTTCAATGCCAAACTCAACGAACCTTCCTTAACTTGAATGTTGCTATTCAATTTTACATTTTTTAATATTTAATTGGAATAATCTTGTTTTTCAAATTTAAAGTTACTTGAAATAAATTATTTTGTTGGTTGTTGTTCATTTTGGTGCTCAACCGATGAGGAATCTAGCTTGATAATTCGTGAATTAATATATTTATGCATCATGACTTGAATGACTTTACTAGTTGAGGGAATTACTCTATAGCATTGAGTTGTGTATGCTTACTTAGAGAGGGCTCCTACATAATTATCTTTGTCTAGGTCCTAGTCAGTCTTAGAACATGCTTTGATAAATTTTTGAGGCGAAATTGAACTCTACTTATTTAAGAGAGAAATGGTCTAGGCATTGTTTGGTTAGCCAACAACTAGTATCCACCCAATTAGATATCAATCCCTAGTTGTCCCTTTGAGCCTTCATAAGATTTTAGCTTTCTTTTCATTGGCATATAACCTCAACAACCTACCCTGAGCTATTGTGATACTTTTGACAAGTCTTATGATCACTAAGGTGAAGAGGTAAGAAGATCAAAGAAAGGAATGAATAGTCAAGATTACAAGAATAGTCGGTGTTCTCAAGACCATAAGGATAGTCAAAGTTTACCTAGTATCTCCAATCTATCAAGATAATATCAGAGTAACAAATGATTTATCCCTGTTAAAGAAGATTTATGCCACTCCACTCATCCATTATTGGAGACCCAAGTTGGTACAAACAAGATAACTCTGTTTGATCTAGAACAAAAAAAAGCAAAAATAAAAGAAAGAAAAAAAATAAAAGAAGAAAAAATAAAAAAAAGGACAAAAGAAAAAAGAAAAAAAAAGATAAAACTTAAAAAAGGTGGTTCAGAAAGCCAACGGAGTTCTCTTTTACCTAAAGCAGCAAAAGGTTTCCATTTGCTTTATAAGGAAAGTTTGGCTTGAATTGGTCCAACCCAACCAAAAATTCGATCAAAATCAGAGAAAAAGGAGAAAGACCATCTAGTTCTTGAATGTTATGTATTTGACAGTCCTACAAGGAAAAAGGACAAAATGATAAAAAAAAACTCAAAGAAAAGGAAGAGTAAGAAAAATAAAAAGAAAAGGGAGAAGAAGAGAAGAAACAAATTTAGGTACCAAACTTTTTGCAAAGGTAAAGACTATCCCAATCAAGATTCAGGTTAACACCAGAAAGAAAGAAGAATGTTCAAAGCTTTGTCTTTTCATGCTCCCAACTGTCTAAAGTTCCAACAAGAAATTTGTAGTGTGATGTTTTTCCCATTGTGTCACACCAGCTCCAATCTCAAAATGGCCTTCATTTTAACCCATGTCCCTTATAAACCCCATTTCAAGCCTATCAAAGACCTGTTGATCTCTCTTGGTAGGTAGAGTCTATTAGTGGAGATAGTTTGAATAAGCATGCATATGAGATAGACAATATTTAAACTCAATGAGACCTTTGGCCAAGTAATGTGTATGTGCCTATCTGAAGTGCAGTAATTCTTTCTTAAATAGAAATGATTCCCGAGTTTAGTATGGTAACTAGGGTTGTCATGTTATAGATATGTTAATTTGGAAAATCAAATCCTGAGGTACATTGATATTGATTTGGCAAAGCCAATATTTGATTTCAAAATCAAAATTGAAGAAAAAACAATAAAAAATGTTTTTGTCATACAAAGCTTTTCAAGTTAAGGAAAGTATGTTGAACCTCAAAGGACACATTGGGCAAGGAAATGATGATAAAAAAAAAGAGTCACAGTAAAGATGGAAATTATATATTGTCATTTTATGCTTATTGTACAATGATTATACAATTTATACATCATTAAGAAGGTGGTGGTAGGTCATCAAATAAAGCCCTGAAAAAATCATCGCCTGTTGGAGGAGGAGGTAAATCGGCCGTCCCAAGTGCACCTGAAGTAGAGCACCAAAATTCCTATTACCTTGAAGTTTCGATCTATCACGGTCCTCATCAGAAGAAGACGAAAGGATCTCATGGTCATTAGTTTGGGGGCCTCTTGATGAAGAAGCGCCATGATCCCTCATCCCCTGAAATCGAAAATCTCAAAAATTTTGTTCTGATTGATGATACAAATTTTCAAAATGAGAAGCCTGCAGACGACTTGCAGCCAACTCTTCTTGAAGTTTCTTATTTTGTTCTTCATGCATCCGCTGTGAGCCAGGAAGGAAAAGGTAAGAACATACATAATCATGCATACATATAGCATAAATTACCATAAACAGGAAAACTCACAAGGTAATTCATATCTGTAGACCCGTAATTTTTGACACAGTCCGGTCCAATATATTTTATTTAGTCCAAAATAATTTTTGTGTTGTCTAATATATTTTAATTGGTTCAAAATAATTTTTGTTATCTTAATTAAATAATTTTTGCTTTAGTATCTAATTTTTATTAATAAAAAATAAAAATAAACAAATAAAAATCAAAAAAATAAAAATAAAAATAAAAATCGGAGCCGAAAACCAGCGCGCGGGACAATGGCCGTGGGCCATTTTGCCCGCAGGAAATTCCTATAGGCGAAATGTCTCCCAGGCCGGTCCTCGCCCCCTGCCGCAGCCAACTGTGGCAATTTTTTCTGCCAGCTCAATTTTTCCGCAGCAGTTTTTTTTTTTGCCAGCGAAATTTTTTTGACGCAAATTTTTCAATACCTAATGCAATTAGGTTTCGGTTTCCCTTTATTCATGAATATTATGTTCTGTGAATGATTAGGAATGAACTATAAAACTTCTATAAATAAGATAAAAAACAACACAAAAAGAAATAAAGGAAGAAATAGAGGAAGAAATCGGAGAAGAAATAGGAACAAAATTGGATCCGAAACTGAGTAGGAAAGGCAGTAATTCAATTCAATTTTTTTTTTGAGGGAGCAGAAAAACAATTCAAGGCAATTCATAGGCAGCTAAGCTTGTCTTTGATTTGGTTCATCCAAGAAGCAATTTTGTTGCAACCCACGAAAGAAGGTTTGAATTCTTAATTTCTTTATATTTTTTCACAGTAGCATAAACTATCCAATTATGTCTTTTCATTCAAAAACCCTAGAACTTTAATTTAGTTTTTCTAAGGCTTAAAAACCTTATTTCGTTGCTTTGTTTTCCAAAAAAACTTACAATTGTTATTTTTGCTTCATCAAAATCTTAAAACCCTAATTTAACATGTTTCTTTTCAAAACCATAATTTAAATTCTATTTCTTTCTAAAATCCTTAACAAATATCTTTTCTATTTATGTAAACTTTAAATCGTTTGTTTATTTTCATAAAACTTCATAAAATTATGAAATTGATTTTCAAACCCTAAAAACATCATGCATTCACCGAAACCCTAATTCAACTTTAAAACTAAACAATAAACCTTAAACTCCTTTAAAACCTTAAATCCTAATTTTTTCTAAACCTTAATCCTTTAGAACTTTAAAACATATAAACCCCAAATGTTTAATTTTAGACAGCAAGCTTAAAACACAATTCAATGAATAACCATAAACCATAAATCTAAGTATTTTAAAGTGTCCAAACCCTTGTTTCATGATTTCACCATTCAAACACTAATTTGGTTAATTAAAGAACTTCATCAACCTTTTTAAACATAAAACCTTAATCTATTTTAATTCCTTTAAAAACTTACAGTAGCCTAATTCCACAAATTCCAGAACCCTAAACACATGAAATAAAGGACCCAAAATGGAAACAGTAGCTATAATTTAGATTTTTATTTGCCTTATTCAATTCTATATTTGATTATGCTTTGATTTATTTTATATGCTTTAATTTATTTAAGTTCAATGCTTGGTTTATTTAATTTGTCATGGATGGATGTTTACTTTCTATTGATGTTTAATACCATTGATGAATGATTTATTTATGATGAATGGTTATTTACTTTTATCAATTTATTTAGATTTCCAAATGTTGTAAGAGGTATGTTTACACTTGGTGGGTACCTCATTAGTTAAATATCATGTAATTTAAATTGCTTTTCTATTTTAGAACCAATGTAAAGGACATGTTTCTACCTTTTGGTGGGTGTCCTATTTAGGCGTGGGACGTAAGGGCATGTTTCCATCCTCGAATGGGTGTCCATTTATTTGTTTGCTTGGACATTGTTTTGATTTTTAATATAACGATGCTTTATTTCAATTGTTGCATGTAAAATGGATGATATTGTTATATTTAAGAATTTTATAATATTAAGACCTGTAAAGGAGGCCAGTTCCAATGAACCGGGCATTGTGGGGGTGTTGAACCATTTCTCACCTTCCCCACATGTACCCAACTTTCCGAACCCATTAGTGGGTTGGGGATTCCTTAGGAATCGAGTCACCCACCACTTCCTTTTTCCCGGCCCATCCGGGTGGCAACTCCATTTTCTCCGGACTTAGGTCCGTGTTCTCTAAGGCCCCGAGCCTAAACAGTACCGAAGTCGCAAGAACCATTCCACCGGGAGTGGGGGCAAAAATCCACGCTCACAGTGGCGACTCCACTGGGGATAAGAGAAGCTGATTCCGTTGGTCTTTATATTATTCTGGTCTTTCTTATAATGATATTATCCAATGCATCATATTAGATTGCATTGTGTGCGTGAGTTAGGATGCCCATGTTACCCGTGTTGTGTTATGTAAGGGATACCATACTTTCACTCAAGGTATGGAGATCGAGCATGGCATAACCACTCATAGCCTCGTACCATTTGGTATATACTTGCTATGGGAACCTAAGCCTTTTAACCCGAAGACTAAAGCTCATGTAATTGGCCTAGTTACTTTCCTTAGGTTTTTACCCCAAATTCATGTTGTTTGACTATGGTTCATTTATCTTGGCTTAAATCATGGCTTATTTGGTTTGCTCTTTTTCTAATATGACCGAAGTACATTTGCAAGCTCAAATAAATTTTTCTTTAAAATCCAAAAGACCAAAGCTATTTTCAAAATTTTTCAAGATGGTCTATGGACATAAAACTTTTCTAAAAATAAATCAAAAATTCTTTTGCTCATGGCCCAAATACTAAGCCCAAAATATGTTTTTTCTAAAATCTTTTTACAATGGGCTTAGAAACAAAATTATTTTCACCCAACTTTTTCTTACAAAGAGCTTGCAAAAATATTTAGGTCAATTAAGAAATACCAAAAATAATTGTGGGCCTAGTTTACACTAAGAATAAATTAACCATGGGCTTGTTTTCGGCATGAATCACTAGTTACCTTTTTCAAGTGAGAAATCTATCTATAATAAACCTCTCAATTTAGTTTTAATCCAGTATAGCATAAAAGCTACTTTAGTTGATTGGATGGATTAAAACCTAATTAATGGGAATTATCATGGATGGATTTCCATTTTCGAAAATATAACAATTGATTAAAACGTCCGAGGGAATTATTCGAAAACAAGATACCCCATGTTGGTATTTTGTTAACCATATACCTAGGAAAAGAGACTCGCCATTCATGTGTGGATGTTATAAGGTTGGAAGGAATGTACTAATTATCTTTCTTCGTTGATTGTTCGTGCATACATGCATACATGCATACATTTACATCTCATATCATTGATCCTCTCTGGATCACAGCCCTGGATTATGACAGTTCAAAAGCTTACAACAATCCAACCTACGCCGGAGACGAAGTATCTAGCAACGAATTAGTCACTTGTTCACCAAAAACAATGGAGCTCGAACAAATTCAAAGGATGGTGGATGAGGCCCTCAACACCAAGATGGGAGAAATAAAAGAGGCCCTAGTTGAGACCATGAAGAACCAATTGACTGCAATTTTAGAAAATCATGCCGAGGCATCTGCTAGCACTAAGAAGCCAAAGGACAAAGGGAAGACCAAAGTTAGTGAAGTGGTTTTTGATGATGAAAATGTGATCATTAATGATGATGATGATTGGCCTCAATACTACCAAGATGCTTAAAAGAAGAAAAAAGAACTGAAGGTTGTTGAAAGATCAACTATGGAGAAGATCGAAACTTCTGATATTGAAAAGATGATTGCCAATTTAGAAAAGAAATTTGAGAAGAAGTTGAAAACTGAAGAGATGTCCGAGATCGACAAACTATTTGAATAAGATGAGGAGGTCCCTTATAAGTTCAAGATGCCTTCCTTTGCTAGATACAATGGTACTAGAAATCCTCATCTCCATGTGAAGCAGTATATCACTGCTATGCAGTCTGCCCGAGCTACTAAGGCTCAAACTCTAAGGTACTTCATGCTCTCATTGGACCCTGTTGTCCAAAATTGGTTCAATACCTTAGATGATGGAACACAAAAGAATTGGGATTCGCTATACAAGGCCTTCATCCAACAATATGGGTATAATGTCGAGTTGGTAGTTACCTTAATGGATGTGGAGTCCATTAGGCAAAGGTCGAATGAGAACTTTATGGATTATGTGAAGAGATGGAGAAACAAGGCTGCTTTGCTCAGGAAGAGGCACGCTGAATCCGATCAAATAAGGATGATTGTGAGAGGGGTATTGCCTAGTCTTCATGAGAGGATGTCTCATACACTCATCCATGATTTCAAAGACCTTCTCCAAGCTGGTTTGCAAATTGAAGAATGGGAAAGGGAGAATAGCCATTTTGCAACAAAAAGGAACAAGAAAGGGAGCTATCAATCTGGTAGCCAAAGCATGCAAAAGGTCGTCAGTGTTAATGCTACTAACCAAGGAACGAGGAGACAATTTTCAGAATTGGGAAAATCGATGTCTTGGGTTCTCAATAAGCTTCGAAGAAAGGGATTGCTACAACCCTTAAATCCTCATCCATTGCCTAACCCTCTCCCACCTAATTTTGACACTAAAGTATTTTGTCAATTTCACCAAATGCAAGGGCATGACATGGATAGATGTGTGAGGTTGAGACATGAGATCCAAAATCTAATTGATTATGGGAAGCTACCCGAGCCCAATAACCCAAACACCAAAGACAACCCATTACCAAAATTCAATAGTGTACCACCACCAGCAACCATCATGATTGGAGGAGGTTTGCATGAGGATTTTGTCATGTCTTCTTTTCAAGATGTGGGTGGAGAAGCAACCAAAGAAGAAGAGGTATTTGGTGAAATTAAACAATCTATGATGGGTGGAAAAGTAACAATTTGTGTTGTCAACGGGTTTTGGGATTCAAGTGATAGTGATGATGATATTGTATCCAAGAAGGAGGAGTGGACTTGGTCCGAGCCCGAAGAAGATTGTAACACCCCTTCCCAACCTACATATGTAAGCTGAGTAGAGGCGCCACACTAACCTAATGTTGCTACCAATTTTACTTAGTCAATTTTAGTTCCGATTTTTTTTACAAAATTTTTGCCATAGTTTCGCCTAAAAATTGAGTCCCAAGTGTCGACAAAACCGGTTTTTTTCTTATTTTAAAAACATTTTACAAAAACCAATGCAAACAAAATCATTCTCAGTACACTCCCAATAAATCCCCCTTGTAACCTCAACTACAACCTGCAAAAAGGATTTACACTTCTAGTACAACATAAAATAAAGGTTTTGTGACAACCCCCATATTTAAATATTACACAGCGGAAGTTATAAAATATTTACATATTTACAAATTCATATACATCAAAACTCAAGTTTTACAACACATAAAATTTATACATGATTGGCAAGTCTGCTCTGATCTTTAAGCTCCCAAAATGGATTCTTCAAGGTCTACTCTCACTAGGTCTTGATGAACTCTTGGGTTCAACTCTATCCACTCTACTACCTGCGCGATTAAACACTATCGCGCTAAGCCAACGGCTTAGTAAGATAAAACATGCTAACAGTATGCTTTAATGAAATGCAATGCCACATATGTTATTGATAAGATCAACATCATAAATATAAAGTTAACCACACAATTATGCATTTCACAAATCATAGTCATATGAGCATACCACATTTCAACATCTTTCCACATCCAACATTACTCAATCATACTCAATAACCAACATCTTATTTCATTAACTCATAACATTATTTAGGACATTCATATAACCTTGACACCTATGGGCCCAACAAGTATTTAATACGATATTCAGAGTTCAGAGTTACTGCTTTGGTTCATAGTCACAATTCTCCTAGTGTAACAGACCCAGTCTCTTGGACCATCAACTCAACACATTTGAGGAGATCCTCAACCCGGCAAGACTGTTACAATCATATATCTCATATTCACAATTCTCATAGTGTAACAGACCCAGTCTCTTGGACCATCAACTCAACACCTATGAGGAGGTCCTCAACCCGGCAAGACTGTTACATTTCATCATTTCTTAGGCATGCCACCCAAATCCAGAACTCTGAAACTGAATAACATATTAAACAAACAATTCATTTCCATTCTCAATTCTCATCACATTTAGGCAAACATGCCTTCTTTCTTTCAATTACATCATCTTAGCCAATAACAATGGCTTCACATTTCATTTCACAATATAACATCTCATTATTCAAGTATATATATATATATATATATCTCATCCATGATCACATTATATTTCACATAGCATCATTCATAAATATCAACATTTCATTCCACATTACTCATGAAACACATTACCATTCACAATGCACAACATAACATTGTTCAATCTCAACAATGCAATTAGGGCAAAGAACAATTGATTATAACATTCATTGATTCAAGTGTATTTAAAGTGTTTAGGGTTAGGTTTAAGGACCAACCTACCTTTGGAGAACCAAAGCAATGCAAGAAGAACAAAGAATTAAAACCCTAACCATAAATAGTACATTCTGGTTTTTAAACTCCATTTTATCCTTATTTTGAAAAATTGTATAAAATAATCTACTTGACTAAAAATTCTAAAATTTTTACAGAATTTATTTTTGTATCTTAAAATCATCCCTTTAAAATTTCAGATCAAACTGAACACAAAATCTTGGTCAAATAGTTTACCTAACCAGACTGCCCCAATTGCCCTGCATCCTGGCAGCAGTTCTGAACTTTGTGAATTCCATAAATCAAATTCAATCAACGTGGTTCCAAATTATTTTTCTCAAATACTAGACTCACTAAGCAACAAAATATCCAAAATTCAATTGGATATGATTTTTCTACATGTTATTAAAAATCCCGAAATATAGCTGTCTCAGTTAAGGTACCTGCTGGAACAGGTCTAATAAAAATAATCTTTCTAAACTCATAACCTATCCAAAATCGAATCAACATATTTTTCAGTCATTCTAGACTCATAGAGGCACAACATATCAAAATTTCACTTCAAGAACATTTTTCTAAAATTAATTAAAAATCATACAAGTCACAGCCTTTACTAATCCTAAAACAGAAACAATTTCACTAAACACCAATCTTACTCTTCCATCACCAACACCAACCCAACTTCTCATCTATCAAGCAAAATCAATACTTACAATCATACCATAAGCAACTTAATCATACCACTTCAAAAGAATTGAAGAAATTAGAGAAAAGATCTTACCTTAGTTAAAAACTTCTTAAATCAACACTTGAACACTTAATCTTTCTTCAATTTAAGCTTGAAATCATCAAAACCATCACTTGTCTCTTTCTTTATCTTTGGCTATGGAGGGCCGGCCATCAACAAGAAGAAGAAGAAGAAATGATGAAGAAAACACAAGTCAAACCTTCTTTAAATATTCACCATGTGATTTTATCCAAGCAATTACCAAAGTGCCCTTATTCACATAATTATCTTTTTGTCCTATATGTGCCCAATTAAGTAATTTACCAATCTCAAATAAATATCTTCTCTTGCATTGACCAAGCCTTTTGACCACTTTATATGTCATATATATTAACATATACACAACATATAAATTTGTCTCTAAACCCTATTTCTTCCCAAAATACATATACATATACTTTCTCTTCTCAATTTCTTTTCTCTTACAATTTAACACATATATTCAATCCAATATATAACAATAACAACAACAACAATATGCAAAACTTCTAGGGCATAAATGAGGATATTACAAAGATGAAGTAATGAACACTAGATCTGGTAAGCCTTATGCAAGGCCACCGCCTAAGGAGGTAGAAACTAATAAGGGAAAGGAAGTTGAAGTAGAAGAAGATGATGCTGTGCTCAAGCAATTGAAACGAACCCAAGCAAGTGTTAGCATTTGAGACTTATTCGCTACTTCTAAAAAGCACCGAGAAACTATGGCCAAAGCCTTGGCTAGCATTCCAATTTCTATCTCCACGACACCGGAGGAGCTGATCAACATCATAAAAATTGGAGGGGTAATGAAATGTGAAGAAAAGAGTGAAGTTAATATGGGAGCAGTTTCTTTTTCAGATACAGACTTACCGGAGGAGGGGAGGGACCACATCCGCCCTCTCTTTATCAAAGTAGAAATAAAGGGGAATAGGACTCCTTATGTAATGGTTGATGATGGGTCCACCATAAATGCTTGTCCACTTAAGATATTGCCAAAGCTAGCTATGTCAACAAGGGATCTCAATCCGACCGAAGTAACAATTCGGGCTTATGACAACACTAAGAGACACGCTGAAGGGACTTTCAAAGCGGCTGTCAAGTCCAATTGAATCTATTTTTGAGTTTTTTGTTTTAGACATACCAGTTACCTTCGCCTTACTCTTGGAGTGACCATGGTTTCATCCTCTTGGTGGAGTTCCTTCCACCCTTCATCAAAAGATCAAGTTCCCTAACAGAAATGAGACAGTGGTCATTGAAGCTGAAGACAATGAGATTGTTAATGCTCTAATGATTGAGAGGCCTCTCAATAGTTTCCAAGTAGCTGCAATTTCTAATGATGAAGTAGTGGACTCCAAAGTCTTGAATATGATGAAGAACATGAGCTACCTTCCTGGAGTTGGTCTTGGAAAGAGTAAGGCCGGTTTGACAAAGTTGCCAGATTTTAGAACTTAAACTTCCAAGAAAGGGTTGGGATATGATGAAGCCAATGATGTCCAGCCAAAGAAGAGTGAGAAGATGAGCTTCCCACCACTTGAAGAGATCTTTGTCAAGGCTCCAGATATGGGACCACTCCAAGGAAAGCCCAAGCCGATCATGTTCATGGGTAAGTTAATCCCAGGTTCTGAAATTTTTGCAGATGTTACCGAGCTAGTGGAGCAAGTGAAGAAAGAACTCACCCTATCAACCAACAAAGAATCCAATCCAAAAGAGAAGAACAAAGCTGTCCTGAAAGCCGAGAAGACTGCGGAAGAGATTGCTACACTGGTCGAAGAAAAGTTTGAAGACATCCTGCTTTATGATTCTGAGAATAATGATTTTGATTTTGATTTTAATTTGTCTGCTTTGTATGAGGATGATGATGTTTTCTTTTCCAAAATGAATGCAATAAAGTCTGATTTTGCTTACTTGTGTGATGTTTTTCCTGATGGTTGCATACATTCAAATAGCAGTTACATGAGCATCTTTAATATTAATTATGTTAACACACAATCATTAAATTTGGGAACAACTGAAAATCCTAAAAATATTAGCATAGCATCCGACCTTACACCTGATGAGAGAGAGAGATTTGAAAAAATATTCAAAAAATATGAAGAAGTTTTTGCTTGGTCTTATGAGGATATGCCTGGAATAGATCGAGACATAGTCGAGCATCATATTCCAACTCACGCTCACATGAAACCTTTCAAACAAAAACTTAGGTGATTAAGACCTGAGTAGGCTGAATTGGTTAAAGAAGAGGTCACTAAGCAAATACAAGTGAAGTTCCTTGAAGTGATAGAATATCCAGATTGGTTAGCCAACATAGTACCCGTACCAAAGAAAGATGGAAGAATAAGGGTCTGTGTGGACTATAGAGATTTGAACAAGGCTTCCCCTGAGGATGATTTTCCTTTACCTCATATAGATGTTCTTATTGGTAGTGAAAGCTCTAGCATGCTACACTCGTTTGTAGATGGATTTTTCGGATATAACCAAGTGTTAATGGCCCAAGAGGATAAAACCAAAACTGCTTTCATTACTACATGGGGTATATTTTGTTATAGGGTGATGTCGTTCGGCTTAAAGAATGCTGGAGCAACCTACCAAAGGATGACCACCACACTATTTCATGACATGATGCACAAAGAAGTTAAAGTATATGTTGATGATATGATGGTTAAATCGGACACAAGGGAGCAACACTTCCAAAACTTAGAATTATTCTTCGATAGAGCTTTGAAATATAAGCTAAGATTAAACCCGAAGAAGTGTGTATTCGATGTTACCTCAGGTAAATTATTAGGACATATAATTGGTTCAAATGGCATTGAGATTGATCCTGACAAAGTCAAAGCAATCAGGGATATGCCAGCCCCAAAGACAGAGAGAGAAGTTTGGGGATTCATTTGTAAACTACAGTACATTAGCAAATTTATAGCAAAGCACACACAACAATCTGTGAGCCTATCTTCAAATTGCTTAGAAAGAATCAGCTGGTCATATGGAATGAAGAGTGCCAAAAGGCCTTTAAGCAAATAAAACAGTATTTGTTGAATCCACTTGTTTTAAAACCACCTAAACCCGGCAAACCTCTATTACTATACTTAGCAGTAGAAGAAGAGTCGATAGGAGCCATGCTAGCCCAAGCAGATGAGTCAGGGATTGAGCATGCAGTTTACTATTTGAGTAGAAAGCTCCTACCTTATGAAATTAAGTATAGTATCATTGAAAAGACCTGTATAGCTATGGTTTGGTCTTCAAAGAAGTTGCAGCATTACTTTCAATCGTATAGTGTACAAGCAATTTCCAGGCTAGATCCAATGAAGTACTTAAGGGAGACACCCTCTTTGATTGGGAAATATGGTCGATGGTTGATAATATTAGAAGAATTTGAGATTGAGTATGTAACCAGGAAAATAATCAAAGGCGGAGCGGTGGTAGAATTCCTGGCCCAACAACCATTATCAGATAGTGAAGAGGTAATCTTGGAATTTCCGGATGAACATTTAGAAGCAATTGAAGTACAAGGGTGGAAAATGTATTTTGATGGAGCAGTAAATAGGAAAGGAGCAGGTTTGGGAGTTATACTTGAATTGCTCGAAGGGGAACTCATCCCTTTAGCCAAAAATTTGAAATTTAGGGCAACTAATGGTGGAGTACGAAGCTTGTATTTTCATTTTGGAAACCTTAATGATTAAGAAGGTGGATAAGGTGGAAGTTTTTGGTGATTCATTGCTAGTTATATCCCAAGTAAATGGAGAATGGGAGTTGAAAGAAGAAAAATTAAAACCATACCGTCATTACTTGACCATGATGAAGAAGAACTTTAAGGAGTGTAGGTTTATACACCTATCGAGAGAAGAAAATCAGATGGCTGATGCCCTAGCCACATTGGCTTCGGTATGGGAAAACCCTGTTAGCCTATTCCTTAAGCCTCTGATCTTGACCAGTTCATCAACTCCTTGCTATGAATATGAAACAATCATGGAAATTGATACAGACCATGATGCGTGGTATGATACTATATGGCGATTTTTAGAGGAAAGAGAATACCCGTCAGGGGCAACAAAGAAAGAGAGAAGAGCCATAAGGCGGTGGTCATTGTAACACATCACCTTCCATGGGAAGTTGTATCAAAGATGGCCCGATGGGGTGCATTTGAGATGTTTAAAAAAACCTGAAGTGGAGCATATCATGTCAGAAATACATGCAGGAAATTGCTGTCCACACATGAGTGGTTTGGCCCTAGTTAAGAAGATTATTCGACAAGGTTACTACTAGTTAACCATGGAGAAAGTGTATTGAGTTTGTAAAGAAGTGCCAGCAATGTCAAATGTATGGTAACTTGAATCACATGCCTCCTGAAGAATTGCATTCTATGTCTTCACCTTGGCCATTTGCCACCTGGGGTATCGACATTATAAGAGAGATACATCCGACAGCTTCAAACGGTCACCGATTCATTGTGGTAGCAGTAGATTATTTTTCAAAATGGGTCGAAGCCGAATCCTTCAATAAACTGGGTGCAAGCCAAATGGCTAGGTTTATTGAAAAGAACCTCATCTATAGATACGGGGTCCCGCATAGTGTGATAACAGACAATGGTGTACAGTTTCAAGGAGCAGTTAAGGATTTATTCTCAAAGTACCGCATCCATCATCATCTATCCTCTCCTTATAGACCAAAGGCTAACGGTGCAGTAGAAGCAACAAACAAGACAATTAAGCAAATTTTGTCCAAGATGACCAAGACTTATCAGGACTGGTCGAAAATGCTTCCCTTTGCTTTATGGGGATACAGGACAAGTGTGCGAACACCTACTGGAATGACACCGTTCTCTTCGGTTTACGGGATGGAAGCAGTGTTGCCAATTGAAATAGAAATCAAGTCATTAAGAGTAGTCTTGGAAGCCGAACTACCTGAAATGGAATGGGTAGCGAGCAGATACACACAGTTAGCTCTACTATAAGAGAGAAGGTTAAAGTCACTATATCATCACCAACTGTATCAAAAGAAGATAGCTCGGGCCTACAATAGAAGGGTTAAGGTCAGACAATTCAGAGTTGGGAATTTGGTGTTGAAGCAATGTAAGCCTAATGTATCTGATCCAAGAGGGAAGTTCAGACCTAGCTGGGAAGGGCCATATGTCATGAAACAAGTCATGAACAAAGGTGCGTGAAGTTGTCAGACATGGACTGGAACGAATTTAGTGAGCCAGTAAACATTGATAGGTTCAAGAAGTTTTATGTATGATTTAATAAATAAAAAAAAGAAAAAAGAGCTCGTTAGGTTGAAAACCCAAAAAGGGCGGCCTAGACAAAATTTAGAGTAGTCCGATAGTTCTGAAAACCCGAAAGGGGAGGCTAGGCAACAATTAGGGCTAAAAGAGAGAAAATCGTCAATTAGAAAACCCAAAAGGGCTAGTTGGCAACAGGAGTGATCTTGCGTATGCTGGCTTTAGGTTTGGTTGTTCCCTAATTTAATAAAATAAAATTAATGTTAAAATTGTTCTATGTGCACTGTTATAAGTATTTGACTAGATATGGATGAAATAAATAAACACAATAGCAAAAGGTTATGACAAATTATAAATGGGAAAGAAGCATCTTTTATTACTTTAATTATCTTTCATCCTAACGATACACTTTCTGAATTGATAAATGTAAAATCTATGGCAGTCGATAAATGTAACGTGCAGACCAGCTTTGCCTCAGCTGATCCAAGTAGGTTTCAGTCAAACAAGGCATGTCTAAGTCAGGAGCAAAGTCAGAATCGCGAGGCAAAGCTCCGTACTGACGGCCAAGTCGGCGAGGATCATAGCATGTACCTTGACGAAGAGCGGCAAGGGGAACATACATCAAGTATGTCCGCATGGTGATACAAGAAATTTTCCAACAAGGTACCAACCAACGAATATTGACTTCAGAGCGTGAGTGGATCCAGTCAACCCAATCAGCATATGAAGAAGTAGGATGGAGTAGTTTCCTAGCTGAATGATGACGTGGTAGGTATCTGGCAAAATCCAAGGATGGAGTATCAAGCAAACAAAGACGCTCCTGGAGCCAAATCTGTGAAGAAAAGAATTAAATTTAAAAAAAAGAAGAGAAAAAGAAAAAGGTCCGCTAAGTTGAAAACCCGCAAGGGCAGCTTAGGCAAAAATTAGGACAACTCGCTAGTTCCGAAAACCCATATGGGCGGACTAGGCAAAAATTAGAGCAATAAATAAAAGAATAAAAGAAAAAGAAAAAGAAAACCTAAATTGAAAACCCGAAAGGGCAGTTTAGGTAATTACCTGTAGCAGCAATGGACTCTCGGTCAGTCTCTTTGACAATATTGATTTAAGTCGGTCTAATCCAACTAAGGTCTTGGCTAAGATCACAGGTACTGGCGACAAGCCTCCTTCCATTTGGTCCATAATATCCAATACTCGTGGACCAATATCGCCGTCAAAAGAAACAAGAAAGAATTGGCTGAGCAAGCAAAAACAAAGCATGCGTCCCCATGCCTTAGTAGGGACAAAATGAGAGAGACAAAAGTCAATCAAAGGAGCAAGTAGAATTTTTTCACCTCTCATCAACAGAAGAATTTCGGGTTTTGGAATTTGAAATAACATCTGCATCTTCTGTTGAGTCTTGGAAATCAACGTGGGTAATGTCATTTGTTCATTATTTGGATATCCAAGGATGGCCTCAAATTCATCAATCAAGGGACATATTTCATAGCCATTAATTCTAAATACCCTAGAATCCGTATCCCAAAAGGAAGCCACGGTTTGTAAGAAGGAGTGGTCCAATTTAACATTTTGAAAACATTTTAAAACATCAAGTTTTGACCATGAAATCTGCTTCCAATGGATGGCATCCATATTCTTAAATAGAATTTTTATCTTCTTTGAATGATGCTCGGTCATGGTGAATGAATAAAGAAAAAATTAAAATTGTTAAAGGGAGTCTTCACGTTGAAAGAGAAAGAATTTTGGTTTCTGCATTAAAATAGGGCATGCAAGGTGATTTATATAGAAGAAAATAAACCTTTTCCAAAAGTGATGAGGAAAAGGTGATGGGAAAGGGTAAGACCATATGACATAAGAAAAGGAATTGGTCGCAATTTCCTTTACCACGTTGGATTTGGTTTAGTAAATGATATTATGATGTACTGCGATAAAAAAAAAGTGGTGCAGTAACGAAAAAAAGTTATAGTAAAGAGGAAAATTGTAATTTTTTTATTATTGTACAATATTTTACAATTGCTACAATATTTACATATCACTAAGAGGGTGGTGGTAGGTCATCAAATAAAGCCTTTAAAAAATCATCACCTGTTGGAGGAGGGGGCAAATCACTCATCCCGAGTCTGCCTGAAGCGGGAGCACCAAAACCCGACAAATTACTCGTCCCAGGATCACCCGAAGTGGGAACACCAAAATCCCTATTACCTTGAGGTTTCGATCCGTCATGGTCCTCATCAGAAGCAGACGAAAGGATCTCATGGTTGTTAGTCTGGGGGCCTCTTGATGAAGAAGCGCCGGGATCCCTCATCCCCTAAAATCAAAAGTCTCGGAAATGTTGTTCGGATTGATGATATAAACTTTCAAAATGAGAAGCCTGCTGACGACTTGCAGCCAACTCTTCTTGAGTTTCCTATTTTGTACTTCGAGCATCCGCTGTGAGCCAAGAAGGAAAAGGTAAGAGCATACATAATCATGCATACATAGAGCATAAATTACCATGAAATAAGGAATGTACCAGGTAATTCAAATCAATACCCTGCAAATGAGATGACATATCTGGCGGGCTAGAATGAGCAAATGAAGGGGCAGTAAAAGAAGGTCTAGCCTCATGATCAAATGAGCCAACATCCTGCAACAATCATTAAAGAATCAAGGAAAGAAAAAAAGCAGTTGCAAGTGAAAAGTGGTAAAAGTTTCACCTAAGAAGTATTAGTCCCGAGATGTGGAACAAGCTCTCCTGTAGCTATGTGATGTTCTTCTTCATCTATACCCTCATTTTCGTCAGAAATCTCCCGCACACCAATAGGAGATACATCAAAGTTCAAGAGTCTTCTTTGAATAAAATGGGCATAAAATGGACCCGGTAAATGGAGAAATGACTAGGCACCATAACCATACCGGGCTGGCCACCATGCATCCTCCGGCATTGACATAATATTTAAAGTATATTTCGGGATTTGCATTGGAACCCTCCGATGCTTTGGACCGAGAAACCATTCATAAACTCTCTCCCTGAGAAACCAGCCACTAGACACTGGGCCAGCAATAACTCGGAGAGAATGTTGGAAAAACAGTGCAGCCCTCATCAAAGGAGACCAGTTTGCTCGCTCTTCTGGGCTCCACCAGGCCAAATTCACCTGCAAAATAACATAAGGTAAGTAAACTTTCACATAAAATTTAAAGCATACTAATGTTATTTTACCTGGTCCCAGGTTAAGCGGCTCAACACATAGCGGTGATTATATACATGATGAGAGCCGGGAACGTCCATACGATCGAACAACTAGAAATTTAATCTCGGATACCCAACTATCTCTCGAAAAATACCTGGTACCCTCACGATGTTATGTTCATATGCCCATACCTACAACAATAATAGTAAAGATCAAATTCATGCAAGAAAAGAGTGGAAATAACATTGGTGAAGGAAAGAATACCTCGACAACCGCCATCAAGACGACAAAAGACTTCTTATTTCGGCAAAGCTTATCAAGACCATGGTAAAGACACGCGAGACCAGATTCACCCCAGCCAGAAGATGGTACCATTATGAGATAAGAAAGGGCACTCAACACTGACAAGTGGATGGAGGATTCAGTACTGCCTAAGATGGTTGACCCAAGCAGATATAACAAAAATCCCCAAGTATACTGTTCAGTCGTGTCTCTGCCAACCCGTCCTTCGTAGTTCATACAATAACTAAAAATTGGCTCAATTTTTATCTTAAAAGGCCCTTTATATGATGGTTCCATACCAATTAATTCCTGAAATTCCTCAAATGTTAAAATATCGTTGGTCAGAGGAACCGAAACACCATTATGTCGAAGGCCGGTTATGGCAGTAAAATCAACTGAACCAATTGTCATCTCTCCAATGGGCAAGTGAAAAGTGTGGGTTGTATCCAACCATCGCTCTGCAAGTGCCTGGACTACGCTCCGATCTACCTGATATTCCTCGGATGGCAATTGTAAGATGAACTGCTCAAAGCCGCAATCTCGGATAATCCGCCTTACCCGAGAAGGCACTACATCATACCATTGTCGGGCTTTGTAAATACACCCTCCAGCCCGAACAACGCAACGATCATGCTAACACGGTGTAACACCCTTACATCCTCTACACGCACACTACAAAACACCACAATGTAATATACGTACACTAAATATAGGGATGCTACGGTTTTCTTTAACATTTAAATCATTTTAAATGATAGGATATTCTTTCTCATTATACATTTTAGAAATAAAGTAATTAACTTGTAATATAAAACTAAATAGATATATATATATATATATATGTTTACTTAATACGCAGCGGAATTTATCAAATATTTACATATATGAATACATTCAAATCCATATTTACAATTATACATATATTTAAATTAGAATCAAAACTTTACAAAATATAAAGAAGTTATACATGATTGGCAGCTCTTCTCTGATCTTTAAATCCTTAAAATAAATTCTTCAATGCCTAGTCTCACTCGGTCTTGAGGAACTCTCGGGTTCAACTCTGTCACCTACGCGATCAACCACTATCGTGCTAAGCCAACAGCTTAGTAGTACAAAGTATACTAACATTATACTTTAATACAATGCAATGTCATACATTTTCATAATAAAAACAACATCATAGGTGGAAAGCTAATATCACACCTTTATATTTCATAAAGTATACACATATGTACATATCACATTTCAAAGTCCTTCAATAGAGCTCATTATTCAATTATTTTACCAATAATAAATCACATTTAAGCACAGACAAGCATGGGCCCAAAAGATTCTAATATGCCATTCAATTTTCAGAGTTAATGTTTTGGTTCAATTATCACATTCATCATTATCATAATCCCAACTAGGCTTCAAGGATTAGGTTCAACCAAGCTTCAAGGGGAACAAAGCATGCTAAGTATCAACCCAACTTGGCTTCAAGAACCAATCCAACCTAGCTTCAAGGGTTGTAACATCTCAATTAGGCTTCAAGGACTAGACCCAACCAAGCTTCAAGGGGAGTAAAACATGTTAAACTTCAACCCAACTTGGCTTCAAGGATCAATTCCAACCTAGCTTCAAGAGATTGTTACTATTAGGCATGCCACCAATTAACAAAACTCTGAAAATATAATAACACATTAGCCACACAATTCATTTATTATTTCATTGTCAATTCTCATCACCATCTAGGAAAACATGCCCCACATATCTCAATTAAATCATCATAGCCAATCACAATGGCTTCACATCACATTTGAATTATCATGGCCAATTATAATGGCTTTATATTCCATCATATCTCAATCCACATTATACATATAGAATCATTAATAATAACATAACAAAGTATATTATTCATATAAATCAACAATGCAATAATGCAATATTTGTACTTACCTCAATAACAATTCACACCACTCTAAACATTTCCTTTTCCAAGATTCTTTTACTTCTAAGATCAATGACAAATCACTTTCTTCAAGACCTAATCCAAAAATAATAACATACACTTACTTAGGAATACACAAGAGATAATCAAGTTAAGAGTCAACTAGGGTAAACTCTAAACATGACACGCTCAACCACACGGGCGTGTCCCTGACCGTGCCCTAACTCCACAACAAAGAAGCTTTTACACGCTCGGAACCATAGGCGTGTTACTGGGCGTGTAATACATTCTGCCTCTCAGAAACATCGACACGTCCAACAACGAGAGCGTGCTCATGGCCGTGTCAATTCTCCAATCTCACAGTAGCTATGACACGCTCAATAACACGGGCGTGTTACTGGTCATGTCAATCCTACTGACACCAACACAATTGACACGCCTAAGAATCTGGACGTGCTCCCGGGCATGTCTGGCCAAAAACTCAGATTACGGCCAAAACAACAAAACACCCAACAAAACACTTCTTCCACCAACATCCACTTCAAACAAACTTAACAAAACATACCCAAAAACCATCTTAAACTTACGAAAACACTAAAACAACTCCACACCTACATCAAACACAAATCACAAATATCATCACAAATACTACACACAAATACAACACCATCTCTTCCAACCAACTTACTCCTTTCTTCAATCCATCCTTAAAATCCATGATCAAATTAATCAAACACTCTTAAACATATCATCATCAAACAACACACCCTTAAATAATCTATCAAACTCAAACACAACTTCAAATAAGCAAAGAAATCAAAAGAGGACTTACCAAAGTAATGAAACTTCTTGAATCACCAACTTGATCACTTAGATCTTCCTTCAGTTTGAGCTTAGACCATTCAAATCCTCTTTTGCCCTCTTGCTTTCTCTTGTCTTTGGATGAGCCGGCCAACACCATGGAAAAGAAGAAGAAAACATGAAGAAACAAAGTCAAACTTCACTTTAAATCTCCACCTAGTATTTCAAGAAGAGCAATTACCTAAACACCCTTCTTACAATTAGTTTTAACTTCCTTTAAAACACTTGCCCTTTTTAATAATTTCACAAATCACAAATTAAAATATCTTCTTCCCTTGACCACCCATTTGACTTGCATATATGTTATATATATTACCATATATACAACATATACATTCCCTCTAAACAAACTTTTCCTTTCCAAAACACATATACATTTGATTTAAATCAAACAACATTTATTTTAAAACTTCTAGGGCATACTTTGGGATATTACAATTCTCCCCCTCTAAAAAGAAATTTCGTCCTCGAAATTACCTGTCATCAAGTCCAAAACAACTGAGGATACTGATCTCTCATTGTTTGTTCACTTTCCCAAGTTGCCTCTCCCTTTGCATGATTCTTCCACAAAATCTTCACAAGTGGCACTTTCTTATTTCTCAACTCTTTCACTTCACGTGCCAAAACAGCAATTGGTTCTTCTTCAAATGTCAGATCTGGACTCACTTCGATAGATTCAATTGGCAAAACATGAGATGGATCCGACCTGTACCTCCTCAACATAGAAACATGGAATACATTATGGATCCTATCCAACTCAGGTGGCAAAGCAAGCCGATAAGCAACTGGTCCAATTCTTTCCAATATTTCATAAGGTCCAATGAAACGAGGACTCAGCTTCCCTCTTCGACCAAATCTCAAAATCTTTTTCCAAGGAGACACTTTCAAAAATACCTTATCTCCAACATCAAACTCTATGTCTCTCCTCTTCAAATCTGAATAAGACTTCTGTCGGTCTGAAGCTGCTTTCAACCTATCTCGAATCATTCTCACTTTCTCTTCAGTTTCTTTAACCAAATCAGGACCAATTAACTTACCTTCTCCAAGTTCATTCTAACATAAAGGTGTCCTACACCGTCTACCATACAATGCCTCAAATGGTGCCATCCCAATGCTGGATTGATGACTGTTATTGTATGCAAATTCCACAAGTGGCAAGAATCTATCCCAACTTTCAGAGAAATCAATGACACAGCTTCTCAACATATCCTTGATAATCTGTATCACTCTCTCTGACTGCCCATCTGTCTGCGGATGAAAAGCAGTGCTAAAAAGCAATCGAGAACCCAAAGCACCATGCAAACTCTTCCAAAACCTTGAAGTAAACCGGGGATCTCGATCAGACACTAAAGAATTTGGGACACTATGCAACTTCACAATCTCATGGATATACAGCTCAGCTAACCTCTCCAGAGAATAATCCATCGGAATCGGAAGAAAATGAGCTGTCTTAGTCAACCTATCAACAATCACCCAAATAGCATCATGCTTCCTTTGTGTCAATGGTAGACCAGACACAAAATCCATTGTCACACTTTCCCATTTCCATTCAGGCACTGACAAAGGTTGAAGTAATCCTGTTGGAACTTGATGCTCAGCTTTTACCCTCTGACATGTGAGACATTTGGATACAAACTCCGCTATGTCTCTCTTCATACCGGACCATCAGTAATACTGCTTCAAATCATGATACATCTTTGTATTGCTCGGATGCATAGCAAATATTGACTGATGTGCTTCTTCTAAAATAATCCTTTTCAAATTAGCATCATCAGGTACACACAATTTGTTCTTAAACCAAAGACTCCCATCACTTCTCACAATAAAATCTCGACTCTTTCCATTCTGGCAATCTGAAACAATCTTTTGAATCTTCTCATCAACCAATTGAGCCTCTTTAATCTGATCCAACAATATTGGTTTCAATTGCAACTATGCCAATAATGCACCATCATCACAAGATACAAAACTAGCATGCAACGCTTTCAACTCAACAAGCAACGAAAGCGAATAAACAGTCAAACCTGCTAAAGACTTCCGACTCAAGGCATCAGCAACAACATTTGCCTTACCAGGATGATAATCAATCAAACAGTCATAGTCTTTAATTAACTCCAACCA
Organism: Garcia nutans; assembly: GCA_947685225.1. Taxonomy (NCBI): domain Eukaryota; kingdom Viridiplantae; phylum Streptophyta; class Magnoliopsida; order Malpighiales; family Euphorbiaceae; genus Garcia; species Garcia nutans. The sequence continues at coordinate 36,684,966 of CANTUV010000059.1, forward strand.
TCTCCTATGTCAAAGATTAAGCTCTCTTTGAACACCCAAATATTTTAAACTTTTATGGTCTGTATAGATAAAACACTTCTCCCCATACAAATAGTGTCACCAAATCTTTAATGCAAACACAATGGCTGCTAACTCTAAATCATGAGTCAGATAATTGAGCTCATGCGGTTTCAACTGTCGAGAAGCATAAGCTATAACTTTGCCTTCTTGCATCAGAACACAACCCAAACCACTATGTGAAGCATCACTGTAAATTACATATGGTTTATCTTCCACAGGTAAAGTAAGAACAGGCGCTTGAGTCAACATTTCTCTCAACTGTTCAAAGCTAGCCTGACACTGATCTGTCTACACAAATCTAACTCCCTTTCGAAGTAATCTGGTAAGTGGAGTAGCTATCAAAGAAAATCCTTTCACAAACCGTCGGTAATAGCCTGCCAAACCCAGAAAACTTCTAACTTCAGTCACAGACTTTGGTGGACTCCAATTAATAATAGCTTCAACTTTACTCGGATCAACTCTAATACCCTCTGCTGAAACTATATGACCGAGAAAAGTTACTTGGTCAAGCCAAAATTCACACTTCGATAGTTTAGCAAACAATTGCTTCTCTCTCAAAATTTGCAGCACAATCCGCAGATGCTTGTCATGCTCCTCCTCATTGCACGAATACACCAAAATATCATCGATAAAAACTACCACAAACTGATCCAAATAGGGCCTAAACTATAAAAGCTGCAGGTGCATTCGTCAAACCAAAAGGCATAACTAGAAACTCATAATGCCCATACCTTGTACGAAAGGTTGTCTTAGGAACATCTTCAGCTCTAACCCTCAACTGATGGTACCCTGATATCAAATCAATCTTGGAAAACACTGCTGCACCCTTCAATTGATCAAAGAGATCATCAATTCTAGGCTAAGGATATTTATTTTTAATAGTCACCTTGTTCAATTGCCTATAATCGATACACAATCTCATAATACCATCCTTCTTTTTCACAAACAAAATAGGAGCTCCCCACGGTGAAACACTAGGGCGAACAAACCCTTTATCCAACAACTCCTGCAACTGCACCTTCAATTCGCTCAACTCAGCAGGTGCCATTCTATAAGGAGTAATAGAGATAGGAGTGGTACCAGGCAATAATTCAATACCAAACTCCACCTCTCTCTCAGGAGGCAACCCTGGCAACTCCTCTGGGAACACATCTGGAAACTCTGCAACTGTGGGTATACTATCAAGTTGAGAACTCACTACTCTAGTATCCACAACATGAGCAAGATAAGCATCACACCCTTTTCTAATCAACCTCCTAGCTGCAACAGTTGAAACAAACAAGGATGCTAGCTGTCATTGCTCACTAGATACTATTACATCTCTACCATCACCGGTTCTCAAAGTAACAAATTTCTTTTGACAGTCTACCACAGCTCCATGTCTAGATAACCAGTCCATGCCTAGGATCAAATCATATTCTTTAAAAGGAATTTCAGTCAAATCTCCATGAAACTCCTCTCCTTGCACCACTACTGCACTATCTCAGTGCACCTTGCTAACAATCACACTATGCCCTAAAGGATTTGTCACCAATACATCAAATCCTAGGGATTCAGCATGCAATTTAGACACAGGCAAAACAGATGCACTAATATATGAATGAGTGGATCCTGGATCAATCAAAGCAAGTACTGAAATACCAAATAAAGAGAAAGTACCAGCTATGACTGCTGAAGCATCTGGCTGCCTTTGCATCACATATACCCTCTGAGAAGATCCGGCCTCCTCTAGTCTACTCTCCCTGGATGTAGAACCTACTCTAGGACTGAACCCAGATCTACCTCCTCTGCTAAAACTTCTGCCTCCTCGACCTCCCCTCACACTAGGTCGAGAAGCTGCAGAATCTACCGACATATGCTCTTGCCTCTCAGGACACTCTCTAACAAAATGATCAGGCGACCCACATCTGAAACATACCCCTGCTACACTAGTCTTCCAACAAGTACCACCATGTGGCCTACCACAATGAATACATATGGGTAGAGTGGATCTCTGAATCACTGGGGTCGGAGCACTCGCCACTGAAACTGTAGGTCTTGATCTCTGTCTTTGAAACTATACTGACCTACCAGCTAGCCTCTGACTCCTACTAACCCGAGGAACAAAACTTCCTTTACCTCTCTTCGCAGATGAAGACCCTGCTTCAAACTGGGGTCTCCTAACCCTGATCTCTTCCTCAGAAGCAGCCACTGCAATGCCCTGAGCTCTCTCCACACTCCTAGCTGATGCAACAAGCTGGGAAAAATCATGATATCAAGAACCAGCCACAAGACACATAATAGAGGGCCTCAATCCCTCCTTAAATCTCCTACACCTATCAATCTCATCAGATATAATACCCCCAGCATAATGGCTCAACCGGATGAATTCAACCTCATATTCTGTTACTGTCCGGTGGTCTTGCTTCAAACTCAAAAACTCCATCTTCTTCACATCTTTATACTCCCTCGGAGTATACTTCAATTCAAACTCTCTTAGAAAATCAGTACAGGACAATGTAGGTGGATCATCCATAGCATGGGGCACTGTCTTCCACCAATCATATGCATCCTTTTGCAACAATGATCTTGCATAATCAAAATTTTCTTCTGGAGTGGCTTGCAACTGAATGAATATTCTCTGTACTTTATCTAACCACTGCTCAGCTAGAGCTGGATCAATAGTACCCAAGAAATCTTTTGTTCCATACTTCCTTAATTTATCATAATGTCTCACTGAAACCAAAGACTGTGGGGGTGGTGGCGGTGGTTGCACTGGTGCTTGCCTCAATATCTCTACCACACGCCTAAGCCAAACAGGCGGAACCTCCTCACCAGCTGGTCTCCCCGACACAGAAGCAGGTACCTCTCTAGCACTATCCACTCTAGCTCCCTCTCTAACCTCATTAGGAGCTACGGTCTCCGCACTACCCTCTACTGACTGACGTAAGTGAGAATCCATCATAACCTATATATCTGCAAACACAGCAGAATACATCTCATTAAAGATCAGAGAGTGTCAATACCAAAAATGTATGTTATTCAAAAACTAACTTTTAAAGTCAAAATATATTTTTTTTTCATTTTACCTAGGTTGAAAATCTCAAACCTAGGCTCTGATACCAAAACAATTGTAACACCCCTACATCCTCTACACGCACACTACAAAACACCACCATGTAATATACGTATACTAAATATAGGGATGCTACGGTTTTCTTTAACATTTAAATCATTTTAAATGATAGGATATTCTTTCTCATTATACATTTTAGAAATAAAGTAATTAACTTGTAATATAAAACTAAATAGATATATATATATATATATGTTTACTTAATACGCAGCGGAATTTATCAAATATTTACATATATGAATACATTCAAATCCATATTTACAATTATACATATATTTAATTTAGAATCAAAACTTTACAAAATATAAAGAAGTTATACATGATTGGCAGCTCTTCTCTGATCTTTAAATCCTAAAAATAAATTCTTCAATGCCTAGTCTCACTCGGTCTCGAGGAACTCTCGGGTTCAACTCTGTCACCTGCGCGATCAACCACTATCGCGCTAAGCCAACAGCTTAGTAGTACAAAATATACTAACATTATACTTTAATGCAATGCAATGTCATACATTTTCATAATAAAAACAACATCATAGGTGGAAAGCTAATATCACACCTTTATATTTCATAAAATATACACATATGTACATATCACATTTCAAAGTCCTTCAATAGATCTCATTATTCAATTATTGTACCAATAATAAATCACATTTAAGCACAGACAAGCATGGGCCCAAAAGACTATAATGTGCCATTCAATTTTCAGAGTTAATGTTTTGGTTCAATTATCACATTCATCATTATCATAATCCCAACTAGGCTTCAAGGATTAGGTTCAACCAAGCTTCAAGGGGAACAAAGCATGCTAAGTATCAACCCAACTTGGCTTCAAGAACCAATCCAACCTAGCTTCAAGGGTTGTAACATCTCAATTAGGCTTCAAGGACTAGACCCAACCAAGCTTCAAGGGGAGTAAAACATGTTACACTTCAACCCAACTTGGCTTCAAGGATCAATTCCAACCTAACTTCAAGAGATTGTTACTATTAGGCATGCCACCAATTAACAAAACTCTGAAAAATATAATAACACATTAGCCACACAATTCATTTATTATTTCATTGTCAATTCTCATCACCATCTAGGCAAACATGCCCCACATATCTCAATTAAATCATCATAGCCAATCACAATGGCTTCACATCACATTTGAATTATCATGGCCAATTATAATGGCTTTATATTCCATCATATCTCAATCCACATTATACATATAGAATCATTAATAATAACATAACAAAGTATATTATTCATATAAATCAACAATGCAATAATGCAATATTTGTACTTACCTCAATAACAATTCACACCACTCTAAACATTTCCTTTTCCAAGATTCTTTTACTTCTTAGATCAATGACAAATCACTTTCTTCAAGACCTAATCCAAAAATAATAACATACACTTACTTAGGAATACACAAGAGATAATCAAGTTAAGAGTCAACTAGGGCAAACTCTAAACATGACACGCTCAACCACACGGGCGTGTCCCTGACCGTGCCCTAACTCCACAACAAAGAAGCTTTTACACGCTCGGAACCACAGGCGTGTCACTGGGCATGTAATACATTCTGCCTCTCAGAAACATCGACACGTCCAACAACGTGAGCATGCTCATGGCCGTGTCAATTCTCCAATCTCACAGTAGCTATGACACGCTCAATAACATGGGCGTGTTACTGGTCGTGTCAATCCTACTGCCACCAACACAATTGACACGCCTAAGAATCTGGACGTGCTCCCGGGCGTGTCAGGCCAAAAACTCAGATTCTGGCCAAAACAACAAAACACCCAACAAAACACTTCTTCCACCAACATCCACTTCAAACAAACTTAACAAAACATACCCAAAAACCATCTTAAACTTACAAAAACTCCAAAACAACTCCACACCTACATCAAACACAAATCACAAATATCATCACAAACACTACACACAAATACAACACCATCTCTTCCAACCAACTTACTCCTTTCTTCAATCCATCCTTAAAATCCATGATCAAATTAATCAAACACTCTTAAACATATTATCATCAAACAACACACCCTTAAATAATCTATCAAACTCAAACACAACTTCAAATAAGCAAAGAAATCAAAAGAGGACTTACCAAAGTAATGAAACTTCTTGAATCACCAACTTGATCACTTAGATCTTCCTTTAATTTGAGCTTAGACCATTCAAATCCTCTTTTGCCCTCTTGCTTTCTCTTGTCTTTGGATGAGCCGGCCAACACCATGGAAAAGAAGAAGAAAACATGAAGAAACAAAGTCAAACTTCACTTTAAATCTCCACCTAGTATTTCATCAAGAGCAATTACCTAAACACCCTTCTTACAATTAGTTTTAACTTCCTTTAAAACACTTGCCCTTTTTAATAATTTCACAAATCACAAATTAAAATATCTTCTTCCCTTGACCACCCATTTGACTTGCATATATGTTATATATATTACCATAAATACAACATATACATTCCCTCTAAACAAACTTTTCGTTCCAAAACACATATACATTTGATGCAAATCAAACAACATTTATATTAAAACTTCTAGGGCATACTTTGGGATATTACACACGGAGCCAGGTAAGTTAATGCAAGGTAAGTACAGGTATCCTAAATTAATTTATTTTTCCTAAATTTTCTAAAAATTATAATAAAATAATAAATAAAAATAATAAATAAAGGCAAACGCAATAATAATAAATGAGCATAATATAAAAACATAAATCAAAAATAAAATATAATAAAAAATAATTGAAAAAATATAAATAATCAAAAATCAAAAAATCAAAATTAAAAAATATATTTAACAATAAAAAAATAACAACGAAAAAATCAAGAGAAATAAAAAAGGAAAAAATAATTACCTCGTTCTTTTGATTGGAACTACGATGGAGCGGCATCCCGGCAAATATATCTATATTTCCATCTTCATGATGGCGAATAAACTTCAATAACTCGGTATTCATAATGTTACTATTTATGAATAGCATTACTATTTATGAATAGTAAAATTACTATTTTCAATAGTAAATACTATTTACGAATAGTAAAACTACTATTTATGAATAGTAAATTATGCATGAACAGTGACTACACAGTAAATTAACAGTAAGTTTAATTATTCACTTTAATCATTCAAATAATTGCGGATATATAAATATTTTTACACCCAGGGGGCAATAAGAAGACATGCATAAAAATTAGCCAAACTTTTTGCAATAAAAAATTATTAGCTCGGGTCCAAAACCCAAATTTTCCTTAGATTCAGAACCTAGAATCCCTTCTAAGACCAGAACTTAGCTCGGGTCCATAACCCAAATTTTCCTTAGGTCCAGAACCTAGAATTTATTTTTAAGTCCAGAACTTAGCTCGGGTCCAGAAGCCAAATTTTCCTTAGGTCCAGAACCTAGAATTTATTTCTAAGTCCAGAACTTAGCTCGGGTTCAGAACCCAAATTTTTCTTAGGTCCAGAACCTAGAATTTATTTCTAAGTCCAAGAACTTAGCTCGGGTACAGAGCCCAAATTTTACTTAGGTCTAGAACCTATAATTTATTTCTAAGTCCAAGAACTTAGCTCGGGTTCAGAACCCAAATTTTTCTTAGGTCCAGAACCTAGAATCTCTTCTAAGTCTAGAACTTAGCTCGGGTTTAGAGCCCAAATTACCCTTAGGTCCAGAACCCAGAATTTATTTCTAAGTCCCAGAACTTAGATCGGGTCCAGAACCCAAATTTTTCTTAGGTCCAGAACCTAGAATTATCCTTGAGTCCAGAACTCGAACAGGGTCCAGAACCCAAAACCTCCACCATCTCAAAAATTAAGTCTTATTGCTTTTCACTCTCTTTCACTAAAGTTTCAGATCATTCAAGCAGGGGGCAAACTGTAGACCCTTAATTTTTGACCCAGTCCGGTCCAATATATTTTATTTAGTCCAAAATAATTTTTGTGTTGTCTAATATATTTTAATTGGTTCAAAATAATTTTTGTTATCTTAATTAAATAATTTTTGCTTTAATATCTAATTTTTATTAATAAAAAATAAAAAAACAAATAAAAATAAAAATAAAAATAAAAATCGACGACGGAAAAATCGGTGATGAAAAAATAATCGCCGAAAACCAGCGGGCGGGACGATGGCCATGGGCTATTTCTCCCGCAGGAGTTTCCTGAGGGCAAAATGGCCCGCAGGTTGGTCCTCGTCCCCTGCTGCAGCCAACTGCGGCAATTTTTTTCACCAGCGCAATTTTTCCGCAGTAATTTTTTTTTGCCAGCGAAATTTTTTCGACACAAAATTTTCAAAACCTAATGCAATTGGGTTTCAGTTTCCTTTTCTTAATGAATATTATGTTCGTGAATGATTAGGAATGAACCATAAAACTTCTATAAATAAGATAAAAAAAACAACACAAAAAGAAATAAAGGAAGAAATTAGAGAAGAAATAGGAACAAAATTGGATCTGAAACTGAGTAGGAAAGGCAGTAATTCAATTCAATTTTTTTTGAGGGAGCAGAAAAACAATTCAAGGAAATTCATAGGCAACAAAGCTTGTCTTTAATTTGGTTCATCCAAGAAGCAATTTTGGTGCAACCCACGAAAGAAGGTTTGAATTCTTAATTTCTTTATATTTTTTTACAGTAGTATAAACTATCCAATTGTGTCTTTTAATTCAAAAACCCTAGAACTTTAATTTAGTTTTTGTAAGGCTTAAAAACCTTATTTCGTTGCTTTGTTTTCCAAAAAAAACTTACAATTGTTATTTTTGCTTCATCAAAATCTTAAAACCCTAATTTAACATGTTTCTTTTCAAAATCATAATTTAAATTATGTTTCTTTCTAAAAACCTTAACAAATATCTTTTCTATTTATGTAAACTTTAAATCATTTGTTTATTTTCATAAAACTTCATAAAATTATCAAATTGATTTTCAAACCCTAAAAACCTTATGCATTCACTGAAACCCTAATTCAACTTTAAAACTAAACAATAAACCTTAAACTCCTTTAAAACCTTAAATCCTAATTTTTTATAGACCCTAATCCTTTAGAACTTTAAAAACCATATAAACCCCAAATGTTTAATTTTACACAGTAAGCTTAAAACACAATTCAATGAATAACCGTAAACCATAAATCTAAGTATTTTAATGTGTCCAAACCCTAGTTTCATTATTTCACCATTCAAACATTAATTTGGTTAATCAAAGAACTTCATCAACCTTTTAAAACATAAAACCTCAATCTATTTTAATTCCTATAAAAACTCACAGTAGCCTAATTCCACAAATTCCAGAACCCTAAACACATGAAATAAAAGACCCAAAATGGAAACAGTAGCTATAATTTAGATTTTTATTTGCCTTATTCAATTCTATATTTGATTATGCTTTGATTTATTTTATATGCTTTAATTTATTTAAGTTCAATACTTGGTTTATTTAATTTGTCATGGATGGATGTTTACTTTCTATTGATGTTTGATACCTATGATGAATGATTTATTTATGATGAATGGTTATTTACTTTTATCAATTTATTTAGATTTCCAAATGTTGTAAGAGGTATGTTTCCACTTGGTGAGTACCTCATTAGTTAAATATCATGTAATTTAAATTGCTTTTCTATTTTAGAACCAATGTAAAGGACATGTTTCTACCTTTCAGTGGGTGTCCTATTTAGGCGTGGGATGCAAGGGCATGTTTCCATCCTCGGATGGGTGTTCATTTATTTGTTTGCTTGGACATTATTTTGATTTTTAATATAATGATCCTTTATTTCAATTATTGCATGTAATATGGATGATATTGTTATATTTAAGAATTTTATAATATTAAGACCTGTAAAGGAGGCCGGTTCCAATGAACCGGGCGTTGTGGGGGTGCTAGGCCATTTCTCACCTTCCCCACACGTATCAAACTTTTCGAACCCATTAGGGGATTGGGGATTCCTTAGGAATCGAGTCATCCACCCCTTTCTTTTTCTCAGCCCGTCCGGGCGGCGACTCCATTTTCTCTGGACTTAAGTCCGTGTTCTCTAAGGCCCCTAGCCTAAACAGTGTCGAATTCGCAAGAACCATTTCACCTGGAGTGGCGGCAAAAATCCCTGCTCACAATATCAATGCCCTGCGGATGAGATGGCATATCTGGTGGGCTAGAATGAGCGAACGAAAGAGCAATAAAAGAAGGTCCAGCCTCATGATCAAATGAGCCAACAGCCTACAACAATTAAAGAATCAAAAAGAAAGAAGTGGTTATACAGGAAGAATGGTAAAAGTTTTACTTGAGAAGTGCTAGCCCCGAGATGCGGAGCAAACTCTCCCGCATCTCCATCTCTACCCTCATTTTCTTCAGGAATTTCCCGTACACCGACAGGAGATACGTCAAATTTCAAGAGCCTCATTTGAACAAAATGAGCATAAGATACACTCAGTGGATAGAGAAATGTTTCAACACCATAACCGTGCCGAGCTAACCACCATGCATCCTCTGGCATTGATATATTATTTAAAGTATATTCCAGGCAAGGCATCGAAACCCTCCTTTGCTCTGGACCAAGAAACCACTCATAAACTCTCTTTCCAAGAAACTAACCACTAGACACTAGGCCAGCAATGACTTGGCGAGTATGTTGGAAGGACAATGCAGCATTCATGGAGGAAGTCTAGTTTATTCGCTCTTTTGGATTCCACCAGGCCAAATTCACTGCAAAATGACATAAGGTAAGTAAACTTTCATATAAATTTTAAAGTATACTAATGATATTTTACCTAGTCCTAGGTTAAGCGGCTCAACACGAAGAGTTGGGTATGTACATGGTGAGAACCGGGAACGTCAACGAGATCTAAAAACCAGAAATTTAATCTCGGATACCCGACCCTCTCTCAGAAAATACCAGGCACCCTAACGAGGTTATGCTCATATTCCCATGCCTACAACCACAATAAAAATCAAATTCACATAAAAAAGAATGAAATTGACATTGGTGGAAGAAGAGTACCTCGACAACCGCCATCAAACAGAAGAAAGACTTCTTATTTCGGCAAATTTTGTCAAGACCATGGTAAAGATAGGCGAGACCAGCTTCACCCTAGCCATAAAGTGGTACCATTCTAAAATAAGAAAGGGACTTCAACACTGACAAATGGATGGCAGATTCAGTGCTGCCTAAGATGGTCGACCCAAGCAAATATAACAAAAATCCTTGAGCATATTGTTGGGCCGTGTTTCTGTGAACCTGTCCTTCATAGTTCATCCAATAACTATGAATTGTCTCGATTTTTATTTTAAAAGGCCCTTTATATGATGGTTCCATACCAATTAGTTGATAAATTTCTTTAAAAGTCAAAATATCATAGGTAAGAGGAACCGGAGCACCATTATACCGAATGCCGCTTATAGCAGCAAAATTGACTGGACCAATTGTCATCTCTCCAATGGGTAAGTGAAAAGTATGAGTTGTGTCCAACCATCATTCTGCAAGTGCCTAGACTACGCTCCGGTCTATCAGATAATCCTCGGATGGTAATTGTAAGATGAAGCTCTCAAAGTCGCAATCTCGGATAATCCGCCTTACCCGAGAAGGTGCTACATCATACCATTGTCGGGCTTTGTAGATACACCCTCCGGCCTGAATAACGCAACGATCACGCTAACACAGAGCCAGGTAAGTTAATACCAGGTAAGTGCATATTATTCTATCTAAGTTAATATATTTTTTTCCTAAATTTTCTAAAAAATAATAATATAAAAATAAAAATAAAAATAAAGACAAACATAATAATAATAATATAAAAAAAGCATAAACAAATAAAAATATATATAATAAAAAATTAAATAAACGACAAAAAGAAGAACAAAGAAAAAGAAAAAGAAAAGAAGAGAAAATTACCATGCTCTTTTGGTTTGAACTATGATGAAGTGGCATCCCGGCTAGTAGATCTATATTACCATCTTCATGATGCCGAATAAACTCCAATAACTCAGCATTAGAATGAATTCCTGATCTTGAAGCATGCATAAAGGAATGAAAGTTTGAGAGAATTATAGCTAAATTTGCTAAATTTGAGAGAATTATAGCTATTAGCGAAAGGAATGAAAGTTTGTTGTGAATGAAATGAAGGAATTAGTTTGTTTATATAGAGGAATGGCAAAGAAAAAAATAAAATTCAAAAAGTAAATTTTACTATTGATGAATAGTAAATTTTACTATTGATGAATAATGAATTACTATTTATAAATAGTGAATTACTATTTATAATAGTAAACTACTATTTACAAATAGTAGGTTACTATTTACGAATAGTAAATAGTATATGAACAGTGACTACACATTAAATAAACAGTAAATTCAATCATTTAATTTAATCATTCAAATACTTGCGTGTATATAAATATTATTACACACAGGGGGCAAGGAGAAGATATGTGCATAAAAATTATCTAAATTTTTTGCTACTCACAATAATCATTTTTTGCTGATAATTAAATATCTATTAGCTCGGGTCCAGAATCCAAATTATCCTTAGGTCCAGAACTTAAAATATCTTCTAAGTCTAGAACTTAGCTCGGGTCCAGACCCAAATTATCCTTAGGTCTAAAACCTAGAATCTCTTTTAAGTCGAGAACTTAGCTCAGGTCCAGAACCCAAATTATACTTAGATCCAGAAACTAAAATCTCTTCTAAGTCCAGAACTTAGCTCGGGTCCAGAACCCAAATTTTCCTTAGGTCCAGAACCTAGAATCTCTTTTAAGTCCAGAACTTAGCTCGAGTCCAGAACCCAAATTATCCTTAGGTCCAGAACCTAAAATCACTTCTAAGTCCAGAACTTAGCTCGGGTCCAGAACCTAAATTATCCTTAGGACCAGAACCTAGAATCTCTTTTAAGTCCAGAACATAGCTCGGGTCCAGAACCCAAATTATCCTTAGGTCCAGAACCTAGAATATCTTCTAAGTCTATAACTTAGCTCGGGTCCAGAACCCAAATTATCCTTATGTCCATAAACTAGAATCTCTTCTAAGTCCAGAACTTAGCTCGGGTCCAGAACAAAATTATCCTTTGGTCTAGAACCTAGAATCTCTTCAAGTCCAAAACTTAGCTCGGATCCAAAAGCCAAATTATCCTTAGGTCCAGAACCTAGAATCTCTTTTAAGTCCAGAACTTAGCTCGGGTCCAGAACCCAAATTATCCTTAGGTCCAGAACCTAAAATCACTTCTAAGTCCAGAACATAGCTCGGGTCCAGAACCTAAATTATCCTTAGGACCAGAACCTAGAATCTCTTTTAAGTCCAGAACTTAGCTCGGGTCCAGAACCCAAATTATCCTTAGGTCCAGAACCTAGAATATCTTCTAAGTCTAGAACTTAGCTCGGGTCCAGAACCCAAATTATCCTTATGTCCATAAACTAGAATCTCTTCTAAGTCCAGAACTTAGCTCGGGTCCAGAACAAAATTATCCTTAGGTCCAGAACCTAGAATCTCTTCTAAGTCCAAAACTTAGCTCGGATCCAAAAGCCAAATTATCCTTAGGTCCAGAACCTAGAATCTCTTCTAAGTCCAGAACTTAGCTCGGGTCTAGAACCCAAATTATCCTTAGGTCCAGAAACTAGAATCTCTTCTAAGTCCAGAACTTAGCTTAGGTCCAGAACAAAATTATCCTTAGGTCCAGAACCTAGGATCTCTTCTAAGTCCAGAACTTAGCTCGGATCCAGAAGCCAAATTATCCTTAGGTCCAGAACCTAGAATCTCTTCTATGTCCAGAACTTAGCTCGAGTCCCGAACCCAAATTATCCTTAGGTCCAGAACCTAAAATCTCTTCTAAATCCAGAACTTAGCTTGGGTTCAGAACCCAAATTATCCTTAGGTCTAGATTCTAAAATCTCTTCTAAGCGCAGAACTTAGCCCGGGTCCAGAACCCAAAATTACCCTTAGGTTTAGCACCTAAAACAATTCCTTGAATCCAGAATTTAAACCGGGTCCAGAACCCAAAACCTCAACCATCTTAGAAAAATTAAGTCTTATTGCTTTTCACTCTCTTTTACTAAAGTCTCAGATCGTTCAAGCAGGGGGCAAACTATAGACCCCTAATTTTTTACACGGTCCGATCCAATATATTTTATTTAGTCCAAAATAATTTTTGTATTATCTTAATTGAATAATATTTGTTTTAGTATTTTTTTTATAATTTTTAAAAATTTTTATAATAATAAAAATAATAAAAATAAATCGGCGATGGAAAAATCGGCGACGAAAAATTCATCGCCGAAAACAGTGGATGAAATGGCCTTGGGCCATTTCGCCCGCAGCCCGCCCCTCACAATTTAACTTGTAATCCCTCGCAGCAGCCTGCAACAGTTTTTTCGCCAGCAAAATTTTTCCAATGTAATTTTTTTTGAAACCAAATTCTATTTGGTTTCGGTTTTCTTTTCCTAAGTAAATACAGTTTCCTTAAGCAGTTAAAATTAATCATCTAAATTTCCTATAAATAAGACTAAAAAGACACAGAAAGGAGGGGACTTTTGGGGGAGAAATTTTTGAAAGGAGATCAGAGTTTAAAATTTTTTTGGCAGTGAAAACGATCAGACTTTTTGGAGGAGAATAAGCAAGCAAGCAATCAATCCATCAAAGGCAGCCATCTTGCCTTTAACCTTGTTCATCCAAGAAGCAATTTTTGGTGGAACCAACAAACGAAGTCTTGAATACCTAATCTTTTTTTCTTATAGTAGCTTCAATCATTAAATTGTTTCTTTTGATTCTAAAAACCTTAGAGCCCTAATTCACTTCTTCTAAATGTTAGAACCTTAAATCGTCTCCTCTATTTTCAAAAAACCTTAAAATTACTTTTCCGTTTCTTCTAAAACCTAAGAACCCTAATCTATTTGAACTTTCCAAAACCTTAAATCATTTTATTAATTCCCAAAACCCTAATCTTCTTTCCAATTTTCCAAAACCTTAAAACCCTAAATTGATCCTTCTATTTCTAAAAACTCTAAAAAAAATACTTTCTGTCTGCAAAAACCTTAAATCATCTTGTGTATTTCCAAAAATTTTATAAAACTATAAATTGTTTTCTCAAATTCTAAAATCAAATATATTTGCCGAAACACTAAAAACCCTAATTCAACTTCAAAACCAAAAATAGTAAATCCCAAACTAGTAAACCTAAACCCTAATTTCCCTAAACTCTAATCCTTAAAACCTTATAAACCTAAATATTAAAATTCAACACAGTAAGCCTAAAAACAACAATCCAGTAGCTAATAATCGTAAACCTAATGTTTTAATATCCAAACCCTAATTTCATGATTTTACCCGTTAAACCCTAATTTGGTTAATCAAAGAACCTTATCAATCTCTTAAATTATAAAACCTTAATCCATTTCAATTCCCTTAAAACTTACAGTAGCCTAAACCAATAAATTCCAAAACCCTAAATATTAATTAATGAACTTTAAATGAGAAACAGTAAACTTCAATTTGTATCTTTACTTACCTTATTTGATTATATAGTTTATTATATGCTTTGATTTATTTAAGTTCAATGCTTGGTTTATTTAAATTATCTTGGATGAATGTTTATATTTTGATTGATGTTTAATATCTTTGATGAATGATTTATTTATGATGAATGGTTATTTACCTTTGTCAATTTATTTTGATTTCCAAATGTTGTAAGAGGTATGTTTCCACTTTGTGGGTACCTCATTAATTAAGTTCTATGTAATTTAAATTGCTTTTATATTTTAGACCAATGTAAAGAACATGTTTCTACCTCATGGTGGGTGTCATATTTAGCTTAGACATGGATGATGTAAGGGCATGTTTCCATCTTCGGATGGGTGTCCATTTATTTGTTTTGCTTGGACATCGCTTTGATTTTTAATATATCGATGCTTTATTTTAATTGTTGCGTGTAATATGGATAATATTGTTATACTTAAGTAATATTAAGACCTGTAAAGGAGGCCGGTTCCAATGAACCGGGCGTTGTGGGGGTGCTGGGCTATTTCTCACCTTCCCCACACATACCCAACTTTTTGAACCCATTAGGGGGTTGGGGATTCCTTAGGAATCGAGTCATCCACCCCTTTCTTTTTCTCGGCCCAGCCGGGTGGCGACTCCATTTTTTCCAGACTTAGGTCCGTGTTCTCTAAGGCCCCGAGCATAAATAGTGCAGAAGTCGTAAGAACCATTCCACTGGGAGTGGGGGCGAAAATCCCCCCTCACACTTAGGTTCCCATAATAAGTATATACAAAATGGTACAAGGCTATGAGTGGTTATGCCATGCTCAATCACCATACCTTGAGTGAAAGTATGGTATCCCTTACATAATACAACACGGGTAACACGGGCGTCCTAACTCACTCACATGATGCAAACTAAATGATGCAAATGATAATATCATGATAAGAAAGAATAGAATAATATAAAGACCAACGGAATAAACTTTTCTTATCCCCAGTTGAGTCACCACTATTAGCGGGGATTTTTGCCTCCACTCCCGGTGGAATGGTTCTTATGACTTCGGCACTGTTTAGGCTCGAGGAGTTAGAGAACATGGGCCTAAGCTCGGAGAAAATAGAGTCGCCACCTGGATAGGCCGGAAAAAGAAAGGAGTGGATGGCTCAATTCATAAAGAATCCCCAACCCATTAATGGGCTCAAAGAGTTGGGTACGTGTGGGGAAGGTGAAAAATGGCCCAGCACCCCCATAATGCCCGGTTCATTAAAATCGGCCTCCTTTACAAGTCATAATATTATAAAATTCTTAAATATAACAATATTATCCATACTACATGCAACAATTAAAATAAAGCATCATTATATTAAAATCAAAGCAATGTTCAAACAAAATAAATAAATGGACACCCATCCGAGGATGGAAACATGTTCTTACATCATCCATGTCTAAAACTAAATAAGACACCCACCGAAAGGTGAAAATGTGTCCTTTATATTAATTCCAAAATATGAAGATAATTTAAATTACATGAAAATTAATTAATGAGGTACCTAAAAATAGAAACATACCTCTTACAATGTTTTGAAATAAAAACAAATCAATAAAAGTAAACATCCATTCAACATAAATAAATCATTCATCAAAGACATCAAACATCAATTAAAATATATAATAAACATTCATCCAATTTAAATAAAATAGTAAGTATATAACTTTAGGGTTCATGTATCAATTAGGGTTTCTTGGGGTTTATATTTAGCAATTAGGGTTTAAGTAAATAAGATTGAAGCTTATGAAAATAAAATAAAATCTTTAGATATTTGAAAGGAATAAGCTACAGTGATGATTTGGAAAATAGAATTAATTTAGATTTATGGTTTGAATAAATTAGGGTTTAGGTTTGTATTGTGAATAAAGATACTATATTTTGAATAATCATAATAAAGGACGTTACATAAAGACTTACAATACACAAATAAATATTGACCCCTTCGACGAGCCCATACTACGATCCCGCTATCCAGTTACGGGTGGGGGTCAAGAGGGCAGCGCCCCTTGCGGGGTCAGGGGCCAGGCTCCGGAAGATTTTGAAAACTGGCTTTTAGGGTTGTAGGTTTCAGTGTTGAAAATTAAGATTTCAGGGTTTGAGATTTAGAAAATAGGATTTCAAAATTGGAAGAAACAAGCTACTGTAAATCTTAGAGAAATAGATTTAGTTTGGGTTTTTAGAAAACAGTTTATTATTTTGTGGTTTTAGAAAAGTGTAATTAGGGTTTTAAATTTCAAAAGTTAGTTTTATGGGTATTAAGGTTTTAGGGTTTTGAAAAAAAAATACTTTTTAGGGTTTTAAATAAATTTTAGAGGGTAAACAGAATAATTGATCAAATAACAAAAACATGTATGTTTAAACAATTGATCAAATTGTATGATGAAGCTACTGTAAACATAAACAAAGAAATAGAGATTCAAACCTCCGTTGTTGGTTCCACCACAATCTTGAATCCTGGTTGAACAATAACAAAGATAGTGTGGGCTGCCTTTGATGGGTTGTATATTGTTTGCTGCCTCTTGATCCTTCAAGCTTGAGATTATGAATTAATTACAAAAAAAATTTCAATAGTTCCGAGCCCAAAAGTCCTCAAAAATTCCCCTCCTTTTTTAATGATCAAAGTCCCTTTATGTGTGTTTTAATGTGGTATTTATAGGAAAAATAAAATCCTAATACTAATTTGCTAAAGAAATAAAAACTTTTTAGGAAATAAAATTAAAAACCAAGTAGAATAGGGTTTTGGGAAAATTGAGCGAGGGACGGGCATGCGAAAGTGCATCGGCAAAGAAAATCTAGGGGCGCTGGGCTTGGGTGCTGCTGGCGAGGGCCAGGCCAATTCGTCGCCGATTTTTATTTTCAATTTATTTTTTTATCTTTTCTTCTTCTTTTTTTATATTTTTTTATTTTAATTAAAAACAAATACTATAAATAATAAATATTATTAAAAATACCATAATAATTATTTTGAATTGCTTAAAAATATCGGACTGCACTGGGTCAAAAAATTAAGGGTCTACAAACAGGTTAGAAGAAAGCCACAATTCTAAGATGAAAAAAGGTCAACCAAGCTATAAAAGCTAAAGTTGATATTTTTTTTTTCTAAAAGCATCCAGTTTCTAGTCTAGAACCCAAACCAACTAGGGTCCATAACCCAAATTACTTATCTAGTCTAGAACTCATCTCGGGTCCAAAACCCAAATTATTTTTTAAGTCCAGAACTCTTCTTGGGTCCAGAACCCAAATTTTTTTTTATTCCATAACTCATCTCGGGTCCAGAACCCAAACTAACTCAGGTCTAGAATCCAAATTATTTTTTAAGTCAAGAACTCATCTCGGGTTTAGAACCCAAATTATTTTTGAGTCCAAAAGCCCAATTATTGTTTGAATCTAAAACCCAAAACCTGCTTGGGTCCAAAGCCCAAAACTTGCTCAGATCCACAACCCAAATCATTTTTGAGTCCAAAACTCAATCTAACCTCGGGTCCAGAATCCAAAAAAAAAATAGCAATAGTAATCAATAAGCAAGCATCAACAATCAACAAGATTAAATTAGCAACAGCAATTTTAATTAAGCATTTAAGAGGGAACACACATAGCCAAAGACACACAATAATCTAAGAGGCAGAAAACTAAAACTTTCTCAATTGCATTGAACCTCCAGCTAGAGAACTAAGTAGATTCAAGCAGATAGCTGAATCATCTCTTTTTTAATTTTATTGGAGTCAATAAAAGCAAGTTCGATATTCTTTAGTTTATTCAATTCAATTATTTACTCTTACTAAATAATTCATTGCATTGTTCCATTAGTATAAAACAATACATATTGTTGACAGTGGCGCTCATAACATTTTTTGCCTGTAGCTTTATAAATATGAAAATCCTAATAACATCACATATTCATTTTAGTTTATCTATTTCTCATTTAATTTCATAAAGAAAACCCAAATCTATATTTTTCAAAACTCTAATATGTAAAACCAATTTCTAAAATCTAAAACCCTAATTTCCAAACCTTAGTCCAAAACCCTAAACCGTAATATCCTAATATCCAGTAACCTAATTCTTTTTTAAAAAACCCCTAAAAACCTAATATTGATTCTAAGAATCTTAAAACCCTAGTTAGCTAGAAATCCTAATTTCTCAACAAAACCATATCATATAAATCGTTTACTTTTTCAGGCGTGCTGCCCCCTTGACCCCCACCAGCTAATCAGCTAGGGAGACCGCCGTAGGCACGACTTGTGTCATCGCATATAATATTTCCTTAATGGGGGTAATATTAAGATGTGTTTATTTATTTATTTTTTTTATTAATTATTTTCATATATGTTGTATTATTTTTTCCTTGTTTTATTATTTTTCTTAGATTTTTATGTATTTTTAAATAGACTTGTAAAAGGCATGTTTCCACTTGTTGGTGCCTTACTTGTTTAATTTATTTGTTTTCAATAGTTTAATTTATTTAAAGACTTTGGAAAAATTGTAAGGGATACATTTCCACCTTTTGGTGGGTGTGCTATTTTATTGATTTTCTTTATGAACATTTAAAGATTGTAAGGGTATGTTTCCATCTAAGAATGGGTAACCATGTTATTTTGTGATGTACTATTTTATCTTATTTTATGAATGAATCCATTTTATTAATAATTATAGGTAGTATGGATAATGTTATAATACTTAAGAATTCAATAATATTTAGACCTAAAAACGAGGTCGGTTCCAATGAACCGGGTGTTATGGGGGTGCTGGGCCATTTCTCACCTTCACCAT
Organism: Garcia nutans; assembly: GCA_947685225.1. Lineage (NCBI taxonomy): Eukaryota > Viridiplantae > Streptophyta > Magnoliopsida > Malpighiales > Euphorbiaceae > Garcia > Garcia nutans. Next base: position 36,704,428 of record CANTUV010000059.1, read on the forward strand.
ACGTACCCAACTTTTCAAACTCATTAAGGGGTTAGGAATTCCATAAGAATCAAATCATTCACCCCTGTCTATTTTCTCAGCCTATACAGGTGGTGACTCCATTTTCTACGGCTTTAAGCCCGTGTTCTCTAAGGCCATGAGCCCAATATTGCCGAAGTGGCAAGAACCATTCCATATGGGAGTGGAGAAGAAAATCTCCGCTCACAGTGGTGACTCCACCGTGGATAAGAGAAGTTGATTCTATTGGTCTTTATATTATTTTATTCATTCTTATTATGATATTATCCATTGCATCATTTAGATTGCATTGCATGTGTGAGTTAGGACGCCCGCGTAACCCATGTTCTGTTATGTAAGGGATACCATATTTGACTCAAGGTATGGAGATCAAGCATGGATTAACCACTCATAGCCTTGTACCTTTTGGTTTATACTTACTATGGGAACCTAAGCTTTTCAACCGAAAGACTAAAGCTCATATATTTAGCCTAGCTACTTTCCTTAGGTTTTTACCTCGAATGCTTATTGTTTGACTATGATTGATATATCTTAGTTTGGACCATGATATATTTTGTTTATTCTTTTTCTAATATGACCTAATTATATTGCAAACTCAAAATAATTTTCCCCTTTAAATCCAAAAGACCAAAACTATCTTTAAAATTTTCAAGATGGTCTTTGAACATAAAACTTTTCACAAATGGGTCAAAAATTCTTTTCTACCTCATGACCCAAATACAAAGCCCAAAATTCATTTTTGAACAAAATTTTTTTTTTTTACAATGGGCTTTGAAACAAAATTATTTTCCCTAACCATCTTTTTGATTTTACAAACTATTTTAGATCAATTATGGAATACTAAAAATCAATTGTGGGCCTAATTTATACCAATAATAATTAATCATGGGCTTATTTTTGGCATGAATCATTAGTTATTTTTTTTCAAAAGGGTAATCTATCTTTGATAAACCTCTTAATTTAGTTTTAATCCAATACAGCATCAAAGCTATTTCAGTTGAGATTCAATGGATTAAAGCCTAATTAATGGGAATTATCATGGACTAATTTCTAAGCTTTAAAATATAACTATTGGTTAAAATCGTCTAAGGGAATTTTTCGAAAATAGAATATCCCATGTTGATATTTTGTTGACCATATACCTAGGAAAAGAGACTCGCCATTCGTGTGCGAAAGTTATAAGGTTGGAAGGAACATCCTATTTATCTTTGTTTAATTTTTACTTGTGCATACATGCATACACAAATTGCATTACATGGCATTGATCCTTTATGGCTAACAGACCTGCTGTACAGCAGTTCAAGAGCATATGACATAGAATTTAGTAGCAACTCAATTAGCTTCTCATCAAAAGCAATGGAGCCTAAACAGATTCAAAGGATGGTGGATGATGCCCTCAATGCCAAGATGGAAGAACTAAAGAAGGCCTTGGCTGAAACTATGAAGAGCCAACTAGCTGCACTATTAGGGAACATTGCTGAAGCATCTGCTAGTACTAAGAAGAAGAAAGACAAGGAAAAGGATAAGGTTAGTGAAGCAGCCTCTGATAATGTCAAACTAATGATTGATGATGACGATTGGGCTCAGTATTTCTAAGATTCTCAAGATAAGAAGAAAGAGCCAAAGGGTGTGGAAAAATCAACTGTTGAAAAGACTGAGACCACTAATGTAGAAAAGTTAATCCCTAACTTGGAGAAGAAGTTTGAGAAGAAGCTTAAAACTAAAGAGGGATAGAAAGTGGACAAGCTAATTGAGCAAGATGAGGAATTTCCTTACAATTTCAAGATGCCTTCTTTCACTATGTATAATGGTACAGCGAATCCTCATCTCCATGTGAAGCAATGAATCAACTGCAATGCAATCTGCTCAAGCTACATAGGCTCAAACTTTAAGGTACTTTATGCTCTCATTAGATCTTGTTGTGCATAATTTGTTTAACACCATAGAGGAAAGAACCCAAAAATATTTGAATATGTTGTATAAGGCCTTCATCCAGTAGTATGGGTACAATGATGAATTGGAAGTGACTCTTATGGGGGTAGAATCAATAAGGCAAAAACATAATGAAAATTTTGTGGATTATATGAAGAGATGGAGGAATAAGGCTGCACGGTTTAAGAAGAGGCCCGATGAATCAGACTAGATCAAAATGATAGTAAGAGGTGTCATGCCCAACATTAATGAGAGACTGTCTCACACCCTTATAAGGAATTTCAAAGATCTTCTCCAAGCTGGTTTACAAATAGAAGAATGGGAAAGAGAGAAGAGCCATTTTTTTGGAAGAAAGAATGAGAGGGGAATTATCAGTCTGGCAGCCAGAGTGCACAAAATGCAGTCGATGTCAATACAACTGGTCAAGCAAATAGAACACAGTTTTCAAATCTAGGGAAATATTTGTCTTGGGTTTTAAACAAGCTACAAAAGAAGGGATTATTACAGTGATTGGCCCCTCGACCTTTGTTGAATTCTTTACCCCTAAAATTTGATACTAAAGCCTTTTTTCAATTTCATCTGACACAAGGACATGAGATGGACAAATGCTCGCGACTAAAACATGAGATCCAAAATTTGATTGACTGTGGAAAGTTGCCTGAACCTAACAAGCCCAACACTATAAGCAATCCTTTTCCTGAATTTGGAAGAGTACCACCTCCAGCAACCTTCATGATTGAGGGTGGATTGATGGAAAGTTTATCTTGTCATCTTTTCAAGATATAAATGGAGAAATTGCTGAGGAAGGGGTTGCTAGTTTTGAAATGTCCAAGTAAATGAAGCATTTTTTGAATCTAACTCAACAAACTTCTCTTTTCTTATTTGGCTATTTGTTTTATTTTATATCTTTTATATTTTCTAGAATAATTATATTTTTCAAATTAAGATTGTTTGAATAAATCACTTCCATTCAAATTTTGATGGTATTTGTTCATTTTGGTTTTCATGAATTAGTGTATCTACGCATCATGATCCGAATGACTTTACAAGGTTAAGGAATTATTCTATATCATTGAGTTGTGTATGCTTACATAGAGAGGGCTCCTTCATAATTACCTTTTTCTGGGTTCTATTCAATCTTAGAACATGCTTTGATAAACATTCAAGGAAAAATTGAATTATGTTTATTTAAGGGAGAGATGATCCATGCATTATTTGGCAAGCCAACAACTAGTATCCACCCTATTAATATCAATCTCTAGTTTGTCCATTTGAACCTTCATGATATTTTAGCCTGCTCTTTATTGGCTTGTAAGCCCGATAACCTACCCTGAGCTGTTGTCACTCTTATGACAAGTCTGATGATCAGTAAGGTGAAGAGGCAATAAGATCAAAGAAAGGAATGCATAATCAAGACCATAAGGATAGTTAAAGTTCTCAAGACTATAAGGATAATTGAAGTTTATCTGAACTGGACCTAATATCTCAAATCTTTAACTTCAAGATAACAAACAGTTCATCCTTATTGAAACAAACTCATCCTATTACGTTGATCCATAGTCAGAATCATAAAATGGTACAACTCTTTTGGAGATAAGACCCCAAAAAACAAAACAAAAAAACCAGAAAAAACCAGAAAGGGCAGTTAACCTAAAAGGCCTGTTTAGAAAGCCAACAAAATTAAGCATCAGAAGACTTCCACTTAGTTTACAAGGATAGATTGACTTTAATTGGTCCAGTCCAGTCAAAGATTTAAATAAAATCAGAGAATTAGGGGAGAGAGAGCCATTTCAAGTTAATCTTTAGTTGAATCTTTGCTGGATTGGATCAATTCAAGTCAATTTGTCCTTATAAACTAAGTGGAAGTCTTCTGATGCTTTAGGTGAGAAGAATTTTGTTGGCTTTCTAAATTGGCCTTTTGGGATAACTACCCTTTCTGGTTTTTTTCTTTTGTTTTTTCTTAGATTTTGGACCCGAGGTTAGATTGAGTTTTGGACTAAAAAATACTTTAGGTTCTAGACCGAAGTTGGTTTTGGGTTCTGGACTTGAGATGAGTTATAGACTCAAATAATAATTTGGGTTTTAGACCGGAGTTATTATTATTATTTATTATATATAATAAATAAATATTATATTTTTTTCTTTTTTATTATTATTTATTATTATATTGATATTATAAAATAAAATAAATATTATATTTTCTCTTTTTTATTTTTTATTAATATATTATTATGTATTGAGATTTTAATATTGTATCAGACTATTGTAAATTTGCAAAATCATTCTAGACTATTTTAAACCTTTAGACTTGACCTAACCTTCTTTTAATTATAGCTAGACTGGATTTGGTCCAAAATTAAGGGTATACAGTTTGCCCCCTGCTTGAACGATTTGGGACTACATTAAAAGAGAGCAAAAAGCAACATGGTTTTTAACTGGGTTTAGAATAAAAATTGATTTTGGACCCGTGGTTGGATTGAGTTTTGGACTCTAAAATGATTTGGATTCTGGACCCAAGCTGGTTTTGGGTTCTCGACCTGGATTGAGTTCTGGACTAGAAAAATATTTGGGTTCTAGACCTAAAATGGTTTGGACTCTGGACTCAGATTGAGTTATGGACTAGAAAAAGATTTAGTTTCTTGACCTGAGTTGGTTTGGGCTCTAGAACCGAATTGAGTTCTGGACTCAAAAATAATTTGGCTTCTGGACTCGGATTTAATTTTTTGGGTAATTGACTTGAGACTGAATGCTTTGAGAAAAAAACATCAACTTTAGCTCTTCTATCTTGGTTGACCTTTTATCATATGAGAATTGTGGTTTTCTTCTAATCGGCTGTTCCATTCTTTAATGGATTGTATGTCTTTACTGTTTAAAAATGGATCTTTATCCTTTGTAGATTGGGTCCTTACCCTTCACAATTGGATCTTTATCCTTTGAAAATTGGGTCTTTAACCTTCAAAAATAGATCTTTATCCTTTGGAGATTGGGTCACCCTTCAAAAATGAATCTTAATCCTTTGGAGATTTGGTCTTTACCCTTCAATAATGGATCTTGAACTTTTGGAGATTGGGTCTTTACCCTTCAAAAATGGATCTTCATTCTTCAGAGATTGGGTCTTTACACATCAAAATTGGATCTTTATTCTTTGGAAATCAGGTCATCACCCTTCAAAATGGATCTTCATCCTTGGACATCGGTCCTGCATTGACTTCAGCTCTAATAGCTGGACTAATCTTTTATCTTTTTGCATCTTCAATCTTTTGGGATTCTTAATTTCTTATTATTTTGTTGTTTTTGTTCTTCCTTTCGGAAAAAAATTTAGCTATTTTTTAGCTAATCTTTATATCATCTCTTTGTTTGCCCATTGCTTAAGCGATCTAGGACTACAACAAAAGAGGGTGAAAAGCAACTTGATTTTTGAAGTTTTTTAGAACAAAAATGGATTCTGGACCCGAGGTTGGACTGGGTTTTGGACTAAAAAATGATTTAGTCTCTGGACCCGAGCTGCTTTTGGGTTATAGACCTTGATTGAGTTCTAGACTCGAAAAAGGTTTGGGTTCTTAACCCTAAGTGGTTTGGGTTTTCGACCCGGATTGAGTTTTGGACTAAAAAAAGATTTGGGTTCTAGACCTAGATTGAGTTCTGGACTTGAAAATAATTTGGGTTCTAGACCTTGATTGGATTAGTTGGCTACTCGACCCAAGACTGGATGCTTTGAGAAAAAAAAAACATATCAACTTTAGCACTTCTAGTTTGGTTGACCTTTTGTCATATGAGAATTGTGGTTTTCTTCTAACTGGTTGTTCCATTCTTTAACGGATTGTGGGTCTTTACCCTTCAAAAATGAATCTTTATCCTTTGGAGATTGGGTCTTTACCCTTCAAAAATGGATATTTATCCTTTGGAGATTGGGTCTTTACCATTCAATAATGGATCTTTATCCTTTGGAGATTGGGTCTTTACGCTTTAAAAATGGATATTTATCCTTTGGAGATTAGGCCTTTACCCTTCAAAAATGGATCTTTATCCTTTGGACATCGGGTCTTCACCATTAAAAATGGATCTTCATCCTTGGACATTAGTTATACATTGACTTCAGCTCTTTTGGCTAAGTCCTTTTGCATCCTTAATCTCTTAGGATTCTTACTTTCTTCTTGTTTTGTTCTTTTTGTTCTTCCTTTTATAAAAATTCAGCTATTTTTTAGCTAGTCTTTATATCATCTTTTTTCCCCCTCTATGGAAAAATATTGAAAGTGAGTCTAAAAATGTTTTGTACATGCATAAACTCAAAAATTGAAAGGAGAAACTTTGCCCTCTATGTAGGCTGAAACAAATGATTTTTCCCATGCAGGCTCTAATTGATGTTTGCATTTGGTCTGGTTCCTTGCGTAAGCATGCATCTCCATTTTTACAAAGTGACTGTATCTTTGCAAGCAATGGACCTTCCATGCCTCCTAATTCCATATCTGCTTCATATTTGCTTGATAGAGTATCATTGTTTACTTTTGACATAGAATAGATATCACAATACAAAAATACAGTGCGATATGCTTATGTATGCATGATATTCATGGATGATACTTATAGTGGTTCTATTGACTCACAGACTGAAGTGATCAACTGAAGTGCTCCCATGGATTCCATCTAGATGTTCGTTTAGATCTTGCATTGGAATGGCAGAAAAATTCAAATTTATGGCTTTTATTTTCAAGATGTTGAAAACATGAGTGGTGGGGCCAAGACAACATAGTTAGAGATATATCCATTTCAAACTATGATTCAGCACGTTAATTGGTAGCTTCTTCATAACCTTGCCAATAATCATTTATTTTGCCTAATGTGTCCTTTGAGGTTCAATGGTGTAACATACTTCCCTTAAATTGAAGGTTTATACAACAAGAAAACAATTTTTTTTCTTTTTTTTAAACACACATTTTTTAATCTTAAAATCATATTTAGGATTTGTCAAATAAGTGTTATTGTACCTCCAGACTCAACTTTCCATATTAATACATCTATAACATGACAACCCTAGTTACCATACCAAACTCGGGAATAATTTCCATTTGAGCAAGAACTATTGTACTTCAGATAGACACATACATATTACTTGGCAAAAGCTCTTATTGATTTTAAATATTGTCTATCTCATATGCATGCTGTAGACCCTTAAATTTGGATTGTTTAAATTTAAAAAGCTTATCTTAATCCATTATAAATCTAAAATCACTTAAATATTATAATTTAATTGGTGTGATTTTATATTGAAATTGCAAAAAGTCTAGGCTGAAAATTAATTATTTTGGATCAGTTTGAGTCAAAATTAATTATTTTAGAATGAGTTGGTTCTCCTAAATTGATATGAGGCTAGCCCATATCGATTTGGGAGGGCCAAATAGCTATGGACATTGCCTATATCGATTTGAGCTTGCCAAATCGATATGGGCATTGCTTCATATAGATTTTGGCAAGCCAAATCAATATGAGGCAACTTTATATTGATTTGGATGGCCAAATGGATATGAGGCCTTGCCTCATATCGATTTGGCCAGCCAAAATAGATATGAGGTGGGGTTCATATCTATTTTTGGCCTCTAATTTCACTAATCCGAGTCCTAAATAGACTTTGATCGACCATATTTATTTCCAAATCACACATTGATTTGTGGAAAACTTAGTTTAACAAATCCTTTTAGGATGAGGATTAAGGTTTGGTGCTCTATAAATATAAGAGACAATAGTTAAAAAAAGTGGGGCGAAACAATGAACTGAAACCCTAGCAAACAATCAAAAACAAAATTTACAAAAGCAACGTAGCAAGGCAGTGTTGTCTTTGTGGTAGCTCAGCCAAAAACAAAAGTTGGTGGAGGCAGCAGCTTGGATCAACTCCCTCAATTTGGTGGAGCCTTCAAACATAGGTAAGTTCATCTAATTCAGTTTATTAAATTAATAATCACCTTCACCTTTCAAACTATCATCACACTCATTGATTACCCAATTCTTTTTTTGATTTATTTCATACAATAGCTTAGGTTTCAATTTAAATCAATTATATTATCATTAAAACACTAATCTAATTCCCAAACCCTAAATAGTTTTATAATTTTTCAAAACCCTAATCTATTTCCAAAAGACTCAATCTATTTTCCTAAATTTCCAAAAACCTAAATAGTTTTCCAAATTATAAAAAATCCTAAACTATTTTCCTAAATTTCCAAAACCCTAATCCTAGTTTCACTAATTTCTAAAAATCTTAATTCTCTTTCTAAATCTTAATCTTGTTTTCCTAAAACTTAAAAATCTCATTTTTCATCCCTAGAACCTAAAGTCTTAATTCTCATCATAAAAACCCCTAAATTTAAGCATAAACCCTAATTTGAAGCATAAACCCTAAATTGATATATTTATTTCTTTATGTAAGATTAAAACTTAGGTGCAATTGCTATAAGTCTTGAATGGATGATTTATTAATGTTTTAATTTTATGAATGGTTTATTTTTATTGCTCATAATGAATGATTTAATGGCTTAATTTATTTGATTAATTTACTTTCCAGTATGTAAGAGGTATGTTTCCACTTTGTGGGTACCTCTTTAGTTAGGTTTAATGTAATTTAATTTGTTTTGGATTTTGGGATTAATGTAAAGGGCATGTTTTCTACCCAATGGTGGGTTTCCTATTTAGTTTTGGACATTAAACATTGTAAGGGCATATTTCCATCTAGTATGGGTGCCCATTTATTTTGTTTGAACTTGTTGTGATTTTAATAAAGTGATTACTTATTTTTATGATCACATGTAGTATGGATGATGCTATAATAAGTTAAGAATTTAATAATATTTAAATCTGAAAAGGATGCCGGTTCTAATGAGCCGGCATTGTGGGGGTGATGGGACATTCTCACCTTCCCCACGTATACCCAACTTTCCGAACCCAATAGGAAGTTAGGGATTCCTTAGGAATCGAGTCATCCACCCCTTTCTTTTTTCTGGCCCATCCAAGTGGCAACTCAATTTTCTCCGGGTTAGGCTCGTATTCTCTAAGGCCCTGAGACTAACAGTGCCGAAGTCGTAAGAACCATTCCATAAGGGAGTGGGGGGGGGGGGAAATCCTAGCTCACAGTGGCGACTCTAATGTCTTTATATTATTTTATTCTTTCTTACAATAATATTGTATATTGCATCATTTAGATTACATTGTGTGGTGAGTTAGGATGCCTGTGTAACCCGTGTTGTGTTATGTAAGGGATACCATACTTTCACTCAAGGTAAGGAGATTGAGCATGGAATAACCACTCATAGCCTTGTACCATTTGGTATATACTTGTTATGGAAACCTAAGCCTTTCAACCCAAAGACTAAAGCTCATGTAATTGATCTAGATCCTTAGGTTTTTACCCTAAATGCCTCCATGTTAGAAAATATAACTATTAGTTAAAACTATCAGAGGGAATTTTTTATGAAAACAAGATATCCCATGTTGGTATTTTATTGAACATATACTTAGAAAAAGAGACTCACCATTCATGTGTGGAAGTTATAGGGTTAGAAGGAACGTCCTAATTATCATTGTTTATTTATTTGTGCATACATGCATGCACATATTGCCTACCATGTCATTGATTCTTTTTGGCTCACAGACCCTTAGTACATCAGTTCAAGAGCGTACAACAACCCAACCTAGGCCAGTGATGTAGAATCCAGCAGCAACTCAATTAGCTTCTCGCCAAGAGCGATGGATCCCGAACAAATTCAAAGGATGGTGGATGATGCCCTCAATGATAAGATGGAAGAATTGAAGGAGGCCCTGGCTAAGACTATGAGGAGCCAACTGGCTACACTTTTGAGGAACACTGCTGAGGTATCTGCCAGCATAAAGACACCGATGGACAAAAGGAAGGCTAAGGTCGGCAAAGTAGCCTTTGATGATGACAAATTAGTCATTAATGATGACGACGACTAGGCTCAATATTTTCAAGATCCTCAAGATAAGTAGGAGTCAAAGGTTGTTGAAAGATCAGTAGTGGAAAAGACTAACACTTCAAATGTTGAGAAGCTGATTGCCGATTTGGAAAGGAAGTTTGAAAAGAAGCTAAAAACTGAAGAAATGTCGGAGGTCAAAAAGTTATTTAAACAAGATGAAGAGGTCCCATACAAATTCAAGATGCCTTCTTTTGCCAAGTTTGATGGAATTGGGAATCCTCATCTCCATGTAAAGCAATACATCACTACTATGCAGTATGCTCAAGCTACTAAGGCTCAAACTCTAATGTACTTCATGCTTTCACTGGACCCTATTGTCCAAAATTGGTTTAACACCTTAGAGGATGGTACTCAAAAAATATGGCATTTACTATACAAAGCCTTCATCCAATAGTATGAGTATAATGCTTAGTTGGAGGTTACTTTGATGGAAGTTGAGTCCATTAGTCATAGACCAAATGAGAACTTTGTTGATTACGTGAAGAGGTGGAGAAACAAGTCCGCATTGCTTAAGAAAAGACCTATGAATTAGATCATATTAGGATGATTGTAAGAGGGGTGTTGCCTAGTCTTTGACGAAGGATGTCTCATACACTCATCCGGGATTTCAAAGATCTTTTGCAAGCTGGTTTACAAATTAAAGAGTGGGAAAGGGAGAAGAACTGCTCTTCGGCAAGGAGGAATGAGAAAGGGAACTACAAGTTTGGCAATCAAAGCATGCAAAAGATAGTTGATGTTAACATAACTTGTCAAGGAGGAAGGAGGAAGTTTTCAGAATTGGGGAAGCCGCTATTTGTGAGCGGGGATTTTTGCCCCCACTCCCGATGGAATGGTTCTTGCGACTTTGGCTTTGTTTAGGCTCGGGGCCTTAAAGAACACGGGCCTAAGCTCAGAGAAAATGGAGTCACCACTCATACGGGCTGAGAAAAAGAAAGGGGTGGATGACTTGATTCCTAATGAATCCCCAAGCCCCTAATGGGTTCGAAAAGTTGGGTACGTGTGGGGAAGGTGAGAAATGGCCCAGCACCCCCACAATGCCCGGTTTATTGGAACCGGCCTCCTTTGCAGGTCTTAATATTATAAAATTCTCAAGTATAACAATATTATCCATATTACATGCAACAATTAAAATAAAGCATCATTATATTAAAATCAAAGAAATGTCCAAACAAAACTAATAAATGGATACCCATCTGAGGATGAAAACATGTCCTTACATCGCCCATGTCTAAAACTAAATGGGACACCCACTGCAAGGTGGAAACGTGTCCTTTACATTGGTCCAAAAACTTTAAAATAATTTAAATTACATAATATTTAACTAATGAGGTACCCACAAAGTGGAAACATACTTCTTACAATTTTAGAACTAAGACAAATAAAAGAATATTCGATTATCTAATTATAAATGAAAGAAAACTATTCATAAAATAAAATAAACCATTCATCATTAACATATAACAAATCACATAATCAAATAAATAAATAAAATTAGAATTCAATCCATTAAATAAACAAAGTTAAGGTTTAAGATTTAGGATTTAAGAAATTAGGGTTCTGGGATTTAAAGTTCAAGAGTTTTTGGTTTTATTTATGGCTTTAGGCTACTAGGGGTTCTAGATATTTTTTTTATGATTTCTAAGTTTTAGTTTTGAAGAATTAAGGTTTTGGCATTTAGAATTAGTGTTTTAAAGAATTAGGGTTTGGGAAAAAGGATTTAGGGTTTTTGTCAAAACATGATTATTATAAAACTCTAAGACTATTTTAACATGAATTTTTGATAAATATATATATGTAATAGAAATACTGGATGTTTAAAAAATTAATTGAATAATCTAATACTATAGTGATTTAATGGAATAGGCTACTGTGATGATAATAAATAATAATTGATTAAAGTTTTAACTAAATAAGCTAGTGTGAGCAGGGATTTTTGCCCCCAGTCTTGGTGGAATGGTTCTTGTGACTTCGACATTGTTTAGGCTCGGGGCCTTAGAGAACATGGGCCGAAAAAAAGAAAGTGGTGGATGACTCGATTCCTAAGGAATCCCCAACCTCCTAATGGGTTCGAAAAGTTGGGTACGTGTGGGGAAGGTGAGAAATGGCTCAGCACCCCCATAACGCCCGGTTCATTAGAACCGGCCTCCTTGTAGGTCTTAATATTATAAAATTCTTAAGTATAACAATATTATCCTTATTACATGCAACAATTAAAATAAAGCATCATTATATTAAAATCAAAGCAATGTCCAAACAAAGCAAATAAATGGACACCCATCCAATGATGGAAACATGTCCTTACATCATCTATGTCTAAACTAAATAGGACACGCACCAAAAGGTGGAAACATGTCCTTTACATTGGTCCAAAATATAAAAGCAATTTAAATTACATAGAAATTAATTAATGAGGTACCCACAAAGTGGAAACATGCCTCTTACAATATTTGGAAATCAAAATAAATCAATAAAAGTAAATAACCATTCATAATAAATAAATCATTCATCATAGATATCAAACATCAATTAAAATATATAATAAACATTCATCCAATTTAAATAAAATAGTAAATTTATTAACTTTAGAGGTTCATGCATTAAGTAGGGTCTCTAGGGTTTTATGTTCAATAACTAGGGTTTTGCATATACTAGTTTAATTTGTTGAGAAATATTTTAAAGTAATAACATAGCTACTGGATGTTTAAAAGATTTAAGGTTTTGGATGTTTTTATGAAGATAATGTTACTGTGATTTAAAAAAGTAGGTTTAGTTAGGGTTTTAAGCAAACATCATGAAATTAGAGTTTTTTAAGACATTAGGGTTTATAATTTTAAAAGATTGGGTTTTAGATTATGGTTTTAGGTTTCTTAGTTAAAAATTAGGATTTAGATTTATTGTATTGAGTTTTAGGTTCACTGGGTTAGGGCTTTAGGTTTTGATGAACTTGTCATAAAGTTATGATCTTTTAAAAATTAGGGTTTAGGAAAACTAGAGTTTACTGGATGGGGTTTTTGATATTTTGGAAAACATGTTTGATCTTAGGATTTAAGAAAATAGTTTAAAGTTTTATAGAAACAATTATGATTAAAGTTTTTAGAAACTGTAAAGAAGATTAGGGTTTGGAGATTTAAGAAGACATTTGCAAATTTTGGACAAAAAGTTATAGTTTAGATGATTAAGAAAATAGTTCGGGGAAAAACAATTTAGGATTTTAAAGTTTTTGGAAACAGAATAAACAATTTAGGATTTTAATGTTTTGGAAGCAGAAAGGTAATTTAGGATTTTTAATGTTTAAGAAACAAAAGGATGATTTAGGGTTTTTAAAGTTTTGAAAACAAAAGGATGATCTAGGGTTTTTAAAGTTTTAGAAACAGAAGATAATTTAGAGTTTTTGAAGTTTTTAGTTCTTATAAAACATGGAAGTGGAGTTTTGAAAACCAACTAATTAATGTATTAACTAAAGTAAACAATAAAAGTTATTGAAACAAAGATCAAATTACTACATATTCTTATTAATCAAAGAAAATGAAGCTACTGTGAATATATAATTTGTGATTAAAGGTCAAATATGCATAGTTAGTTCCACAAATAATTGATTTCTGGATGAACAATAACAAAGGCAATGTTGCTGCCTTTAATGAATTAATGATTGCTTCTTGTTGCTAATTTCTCTTGCTCCTAGGGTTTTCTGTCTCTTTTTCCTCCCCAAGTCAGAAGTCCAAAGTTTCGTCCCCCAGTAAAATAATTTTTTTGATCACCTAATTCTGTGTTTTAATGTGGTATTTATAGGAAAAATCATAAACCTACTTCTATTTGTCTAAGGAAACTAAAACTAATTAGGAAAAGAAACCAAAACCAAATAGAATTTGGTTTCGGAAAAAACTGCATTGGAAAATTGCACTGGCAAAAAAACTGCTGCTAACGAAATTGCAAGCGCTGGCTGGGAATTGCTGCGGGCAACAGCCAATTCGCCCGCAGGAATTTCCTGAGGGTGATTTGGCCCAAGCAGATTCACTTTCGGCGATAAAATTTTTCATCGCTGATTTTTATTTATTTATTTATATATATATTAACTTTAATAATATTACTTTCTTTTTTAGATAAAAAATTATAAATAATAAATAATCAATATTATTTAATTAAAATACCACAAAAATTATTTTGGAATATAAAAATATATCATACCAGACTGGGTCAAAAATTAAGGGTCTACAGTTTGCCCCCTGCTTGAACGATCTGAGACTTTTGTAAAAGAGAGTGAAAAGCAATAAGACATAATTTTTCTGAGATGGTTTAGGTTTTGGGTTCTGGACCTACTTCGAGTTCTTGACTCGAAAAAGACTTGGGTTCTGGACCCGGGATGGTTTGGGTTCTGGACCTAATTCGAGTTCTGGACTCGGTTTGAGTTATGGACTTGAAAAAGACTTGGGTTCTAGACCCAAGATGGTTAGGTTCTGGACCCGGTTCGAGTTCTGGACTCGAAAAAAACTTAGGTTCTGGACCTGGGATGGTTTGGGTTCTAGACTCGGTTCGAGTTATGGACATGAAAAAGACTTGGGTTCTGAACCCGAGCTAAGTTCTAGACTTAAGGGTAATTTTGGGCTCTGGACCCGAGCTAAGTTCTGGACATAAGAGTAATTAGGGTTCTGGACTCGAGCTAAGTTCTGGACTTAAGAGGAAATTTAGGTTCTGGACCTAAGCTAAGAGAGATTTAATTGTCTGTAAAAAATAGTTGTAGTTAGTAGGATACTAAAGGAATTTGCAAAAAATTTAGCTAATTTTTACCATGCATATATCTTCTCCTTGCCCCCTGCGTGTAAAAATATTTTAAAAGTGCAAAAATATTTATGTACACGTAAATATTTGAATGATTGAATTGAATAATTGAGTTTCCTATTTATTCACTGTGTAGTTACTGTTTATGCACTATTCACCCCTATTCATTTTCTATTTGTAAATAGTTATTTACTATTTATCAATAGTAAAATTTACTATTTCTCTTTTTTTTCACGAGAATACTATTTTTTTTTCTTTTTCCCTTGTAGGTTTTCTATATAAAGCTCGGCTCATTTCTTCATTTCATTCATACTTATACATTCTTATTTCAGAGAGTTTAGAGAGTTTAGGAGAAAATACATGCTTCAAGATCAGGAACTCGATCTAATGCTAAGTTATTGGAGTTTATTCGGTTGCATGAAGATGAAAATATAAGTCTACTAGCCGAGATACTGCTTCATCGCAGTTCAAATCAAAAGAGCAAGGTAATTATTTATTTTAATAGCAGATTATTTTTTATTTTTTTATTTTTTTCTCTTTCTTTATTTTTTATATATATTTTTTATTTTCTTTTTCTCTTTTTCTCTTTTTCTCTTTTTTTATTTTTTTATTTTTTATTTTTTATTATTTTTTTAAGATTTAGGAAAAATAAATTAATTAGATGAATTTATTTAAGAATTTAAGTAAATAAATAGACTAAAAATAGAATATAAATAAATTTAGCCTAAAACTTAGTGGTATTGATATGATGATATACTTACCTTGTGTTGGCTTACCTGGCTTCGTGTTAGCGTGATCATTGCGTTATCCGGGGTGGAGGATGTGTCTATAAAGCCCGACAATGGTATGATGTAGCGCCTTCTCGGGTAAGGCGGATTATTCGAGATTGCAGTTTTGAAAGCTTCATCTTGCAATTACCATCCGAGGAGTATCTGATAGACATGAGTGTAGTTCAAGCATTGTCAGAATGGTGGATGGACACGACCCATACTTTTCATCTACCTATAGGAGAAATGACCATTGGCCATGTCGATTATATAGCCATAACTGGTATTCGGTACTATGGCCTTCTGGTCCCTCTTACCAATGATATTTTGACATTCGAAGAAATCCATCAGTTAATTGGTATGGAACCATCATTTAAAGGGCCTTTCAAGATAAAAATTGAGCCAATTTGGAGTTATTGGATGAACTACAAAGGACGGGTTCATAGAGAAATAGCCAAACAATATGCTCGAGGATTTTTGCTGTATTTGCTCGGGTCTACCATTTTAGGCAGCACAGAATCCGCCATCCATTTGTCGGTGTTGAGGGCCTTCAATAATATGAGTATGGTACCGCTTTATGGCTAGGGTGAAGCTGGCCTTGCCTATCTTTACCATGGACTTGACAAAATTTATAGAAATAAGAAGTCTTTTGTTGGCTTTATAGTGGTTGTCGAGGTACTCTTCTTCCATCAATGTCAATTCCATTCTTATTCTTGCATGAATTTGATTTTTATTATTGTTGTAGGCATGGGCATATGAGCATAATCTTATGAGGGTGCCTGGTATTTTTAGAGAGAGAGAGTCGAGTGTCCAGATTAGGTGGGAGAGGGTTAGGCAAAGGATGAGGATTTAAGGGTTGTAACAATCCCATCCTTTGAAGCTTATTGAGAACCCAAGACAGCGGTTTCCCCAATTCTAAAAATTTTCTTCTCATTCCTTGGCTAGTAGTATTAACACTAACTGCCTTTTGCATGCCTTGGTTACCAGACTGATAGTTTCCTTTCTCGTTCCTTCTTGTTCAAAAATGGCTCTTCTCTCTTTCCCATTCTTCAATTTGCAGACCAGCTTGGAGGAGATCTTTGAAATCATGGATGAGTGTATGAGACATCCTTTCACGAAGACTAGGCAACACCCCTCTCACAATCATCCTTATTTGATCAGATTCATCGGGCCTCTTCTTGAGCAAAGCAACCTTATTTCTTCATCTTTTCACATAGTCCACAAAATTTTTGTTTGGTCGTTGCCTAATGGACTCAACTTCCATTAAGGTAACTTCCATCTCGATGTTGTATCGATATTGTTGGATGAAGGCCTTGTATAGTAGATACCAACTCTTTTGTGTTCCTTCTTCTAAGGTATTGAACCAATTTTGGATAACAAGATCCAATGAGAGCATAAAGTACCTTAGAGTTTGAGCCTTATTAGCTCGGGCATACTGCATAGCAGTGATATACTGCTTCACATGGAGGTGAGGATTTTCAGTTCCATCAAACTTTGCAAAGGATGGCATCTTGAATTTGTATGAAACTTCTTCATCCAGCTCAAATAATTTGTCAACTTCGGACATTTCTTCGGTTTTCAGCTTCTTTTCAAATTTCTTTTCCAAATCCGCAATCATCTTTTCAACATTAGAAGTTTCAGTTTTCTCCATAGCTAATCTTTCAATAATCTTCGGTTCTTTCTTCTTGTTTTGAGGATCTTGAAAGTATTGAGCCCAATCATCATCATCATCAATGATCACCTTATCATCATCAAAAACAACTTCACCAACTTTAGCCTTCCCTTTGTCCTTTGGCTTCTTAGTGCTAGCAGATGCTTTGGCATGATTTCCTAAAATTGTAGCCAATTGGTTCTTCATGGTCTCAGCTAGGGCCTATTTTATTTCTTCCATCATGGCATTGAGGGTGTCGTCCACCATTCTTTGAATTTGTTCGGGCTTCATTGCTTTTGGTGAGCAAGTGATTGAGTTGCTACTAGATTCTTCATCTTCGGCGTAGGTAGGATTGTTGTAAGCTTTTGAACTATCGTAATCAAGGGCTGTGAGCCAGAGAGGATCAATGATATGAGATGCAAATGTATGCATGTATGTATGTATAAACAATGAACAAACAAGGAAAATAGGACATTCCTTCCAACCTTATAACATCCACACACGAATGGCGAGTCTCTTTTCCTAGGTAATATGGTTAACAAAATACCAACATGGGGTATCTTGTTTCTCTAATAATTCCCTCAGACGTTTCAACCAATAGTTATATTTTCAAAAATGAAAATCAGTTCATGATTGTTCCCATTAATTAGGTTTTAATCTATCCAACCAACAAAAGTAGCTTTTATGCTATATTGGATTAAAACTAAATTAAGAGGTTTATTATAAATAGATTTCTCACTTGAAAAAGTAACAAGCCCATGATTAATTATTCTTAGTATAAACTAGGCTCACAATTGATTTTTGGTATTTCATAATTGACCTAAATAATTTGCAAGCTCTTTGTAAGAAAAGGTTGGGTGAAAATAATTTTGTTTCTAAGCCCATTGTTAAAAGATTTTAGAAAAAATGGATTTTGGGCTTAGTATTTGGCTCATGAGAAAAAGAATTTTAGATTTATTTTTAGAAAAGTTTTATGTCCAAAGACCATTTTGAAAAGTTTTGAAAATAGCTTTGGCCTTTTGGAAATTATTTTGAGCTTACAATGTACTTAGGTCATATTAGAAAAAGAATAAACCAAATAAGCCATGATTTAAGCCAAGACAAATTAACCATAGTGAAACAACAAGCATTTGGGGTAAAACCTAAGGAAGGTAACTAGGCCTATTACATGAGCTTTAGTCTTTGGCTTAAAAGGCTTAGGTTCCCATAACAAGTATATACCAAATGGTATGAGACTATGAGTGGTTGTGCCATGTTCGATCTTCATACCTTGAGTGAAAGTATGGTATCCCTTACATAACACAACGCGGATAACACGGGTGTCCTAACTCACGCACACGATGCAATATTGTATGATGCAATGGATAATATCATGACAAGAAAGAATAGAATAATAAAAAGACCAACGAAATCAACTTCTCTTAACCCAGAGGAGTCGCCACTGTGAGCAGGGATTTTTGCCCCCACTCCCGCTGGAATGGTTCTTTCGACTTCGACACTGTTTAGGCTTGGGGCATTAGAGAACACGAGCCTAAGCTGGGAGAAAATGGAGTCGCCA
Source organism: Garcia nutans (assembly GCA_947685225.1). Lineage (NCBI taxonomy): Eukaryota > Viridiplantae > Streptophyta > Magnoliopsida > Malpighiales > Euphorbiaceae > Garcia > Garcia nutans. The sequence goes on from CANTUV010000059.1 coordinate 36,723,112, forward strand.
CCCGGATGGGCTGGGAAAAAGAAAGGGGTGGATGACTCAATTCCTAAGGAATCCCTAACCTCCTAATGGGCACGAAAAGTTGGGTACGTGTGGGGAAGGTGAGAAATGGCCCAGCACCCCCACAATGCCCGATTCATTGGAACCAGCCTCCTTTGCAGGTCTTAATATTATAAAATTCTCAAGTATAATAATATTATCCATATTACATGCAATAGTTAAAATAAAGCATCATTATATTAAAATTAAAGCAATGTCCAAACAAAGCAAATAAATGGACACCCATCCAAGGATGGAAACATGTCCTTACATCATCCATGTCTGAACTAAATACGACACCCACCAAAAGGTGGAAACATGTCCTTTTCATTGGTCCAAAATATAAAAGCAATTTAAATTACATAGAAATTAATTAATGACGTACCCACAAAGAGGAAACATACCTCTTACAATATTTGGAAATCAAAATAAATTAATAAAAGTAAATAACCACTCATAATAAATAAATTATTCATCAAAGATATCAAACATCAATCAAAATATATAATAAACATTCATCCAATTTAAATAAAACAGTAAATATATTAACTTTAGAGGTTCATGCATTAAGTAGGGTTTCTATGGTTTTATGTTCAATAACTAGGGCTTTGCATATACTAGTTTAATTTGTTGAGAAATATTTTAAAGTAATAACATAGCTACTGGATATTTAAAAGATTTAAGGTTTTGGATGTTTTTATGAAGATAATATTACTGTGATTTAAAAAAGTAGGTTTAGTTAGGGTTTTAAGCAAACATCATGAAATTAGGGTTTTTTAAGACATTAGGGTTTATAATTTTAAAAGATTGGGTTTTAGATTATGGTTTTAGGTTTCTAAGTTAAGAATTAGGATTTAGATTTATTAGATTGAGTTTTAGGTTCACTGGGTTAGGGCTTCAGTTGTTGATGAACTTGTCATAAAGTTTTGATATTTTAAAAATTAGAGTTTAGGAAAACTAGAGTTTACTGGATGGGGTTTTTGATATTTTGGAAAACATGTTTGATCTTAGGATTTAAGAAAATAGTTTAAAGTTTTATAGAAATAATTATGATTAAAGTTTTTAGAAACTATAAAGAAGATTAGGGTTTGGAGATTTAAGAAGACATTTTGAAATTTTGGACAAAAAGTTAGAGTTTAGATGATTAAGAAAATAGTTCAGGGAAAAATGATTTAGGGTTTTAAAGTTTTGGAAGCAGAAAGGTAATTTAGGGTTTTTAAAGTTTTAGAAACAGAAGGATGATTTAGGGTTTTAAAGTTTTGGAAACAGAAGGATGATTTAGGGTTTTTAAATTTTTAGAAACAGAAGGATGATTTAGGGTTTTGAAGTTTTTAGTTTTTATAAAACATGGAAGTGGAGTTTTGAAAACCAACTGATTAACGTATTAACTAAAGTAAACAATTAAAGTTATTGAAACAAAGATCAAATTACTACATATTCTTATTAATCAAAGAAAATGAAGCTACTATAAATATATAATTTGTGATTAAAGATCAAACCTGTGTAGCTGGTTCCTCTAAAAATTGATTTCTGGATGAATAATAACAAAGACAATGCTGCTACCTTTGATGAATTAATGATTGCTTCTTGTTGCTAATATCTCTTGCTCCTAGGGTTTTTTGTCTCTTTTTCCTCCCTAAGTTAGAAGTCCAAAGTTTCGTACCCCAGTAAAATAATTTTTTCGATCCCCTAATTCTGTGTTTTAATGTGGTATTTATAGGAAAAATCATAAACCTACTTCTATTTGTCTAAGGAAACTAAAACTAATTAGGAAAAAAAACCAAAACCAAATAGAAATTGGTTTTGGAAAAAACTGCGTTGGAAAATTGTGCTGGCAAAAAAACTGATGCGGGTGAAATTATGAGTGCTGGCCAGGAATTGCTGCGGGCGGGTGCCAATTCGCCGCAGGAATTTCATACGATGAAATGGCCCAAGCCGATTCACTTTCGGCGATGAAATTTTTCATCGTTAATTTTTCCGTCGTCGATTTTTATTTATTTATTTATATTTAACTTTACTAATATTACTTTCTTTTTTATTTTTATAAAAAATTATAAATAATAAATAATATATATTATTTAATTAAAATACCAAAAAAAATATTTTGGACAATAAAAAAATTAGACCAGACTGGGCAAAAAATTAAGGGTCTACAGTTAGAGTTTAATTTAAATTAGAATTAGGGTTTCTAAGAAAACTATCACTATCATATCCAATTTTGAAAGAGGAGACTGCTGTGAAGATTTTGGAAAATTGATTTGATTAGGGTTTTTAGGAAAACAATTTATTATAGCTTTTAGAAAAGTGTAATTAGGATTTGTGATTTCAAAAGTATGTGTTACAGGCATTAAGGCATTAGGTTTTTAAAAAAACTCTTTCTATGGTTTTTAAATAAAGTTTGGATAATAAGCATAACCATTGATCAAGTAATAAAAATATGCATGCTTGAACAATTTATCAAATTGTATAATGAAGTTACTATGAATATAAGCAAAGAAATAAAGATTCAAACCACCATTTTTGGTTCCACCACAATCTTTGAATTCTGGTTGAACAATAATAATTACAGTATAGGCTGCCTTTGATGGATTCGTGTTGCTTCCTCCCTACCTCTTGCTTCTTCAAGATTTTCTTTTGGTCGAAAGAATTCAAGAGTCCAAGTATTCTGAATTTCACTGACCTTTTATTAGTTGAGGATTCTGGCTTAACTGGTTGTTCCATTATTTAGTTCTTCATTTTGCAAAAATTCAGCTATTTTTAGTTGGCCCTCATATCTTCTCCTTGCCCCCTGCGTGGTGAAATATTTGCAAGTGAGTTTGAAAATGTTTTGCATATAAACTCAAAAAATTGAAAAGGAGAAACTTTGCCCCCCATGTAGGCTCAAACCAAAGATTTTTTTTTCATGCAAGCTTTGATTGAAGTTTTTGTTGTCTAGTTCGTCGTACAAGCACGCATTTCTTCTCATTGCAAAATGACTGGAGCTTTCTCAAGTAATAGGCTTTCCATGCCCCCTTGATTCAATATCTTCTTTTGATTCTTTACTTCACAAGGTGTTTGCTATTCACTTTGACAAAGAATAGATAATAAAAGACAAGAAAGTGCGATGTGATATGCTCATGTATTTATGATATGCATGAATAATACTTACAATGGTTCCATCAACTCACAGACTGAGGTTATCAGTTGAAATGTTCTCATATATTTCTTTCAAATGCCGTACAGGTCTTGCACTGGATCGACAAAAGGCTTCGCCTTTATGGCTTTTATCTTCGAGATATTGAAAACATGAATAATGGAGGCTCCAAGCAGTATGAGATACATCTATTTCATACTAGGATTCAGCACGTCAGTTGGTAACTTTCACATCCTTGCTAATAACTATTTACTTTGCCCAATGTGTCCTTTGAGGTTTGATGATTCAACATACTTCCCTTAACTTGAAGGCTTCGTGTGACAAAAATATTTTTTTTTTCTGAAATCAAATGTTGGCTTTGCCAAATCAATGTCAATTTACCTCAGGACACGATTTTCAAATTAACATATCTATAATATGACAACCCTAGTTACCGTACTAAAATTGAGAATCATTTCTATTTAAGCAAGAATTGTTCCACTTTAGATAGGCACATACACATTAATTGGCCAAAGGTCTCATTGAGTTTAAATATTGTCTATCTCATATGCATGCTCATTCAAACTATCTCCACTAATAGACTCTACCTACCAAGAGAAATCAATAGGTCTTTGATACGCTTGAAATGGGGTCTATAAGGGACACAGGTTTAAGTGAAGCCCATTTTGAGATAGGAGTTGATGTGGCACAATGGACCAACCCTCACACTACAAATTGCTTGTTTGAATTTTAGGCAGTTGGAAGCAATCTTGCTAGACTGTAAATTCGTTCTATCTTCTTGGCATTAATCTGGATCTTGATTGGGATAGTCTTTGCCCTCGCAAAAGGTTTGGGACCCAAATTAGTTTCTTTTATTTTTCTCCCTTTTCTTTCTTTTTATTTTTCTTACTCTTCACTTTCTTTGAGCATTTTATCATTTTGTTCTTCTTCCTTGTAGGAATGTTAAGTGCAGAACTTTCAAGAACTGGATGGTCTTTCTCATTTTTCTCTAATTTTGATCAAATCTTTGGTTGAGTTGGACCAATTCAAGTCAAACTGTCCTTATAAACCAAATGGAAGCCTTTTGCTGCTTTAGGTAAAAGAGAACTCAATTGGCTTTCTGAACTGCCCTTTTAGGTTTTATCTTTCTTTTTTTTTTCTTTTCTTTTTTTTCTTTTGTCCTTTTTTTTTCTTTTTTTTTCTTCTTTTTTTTTTCTCTTTTTTTAGTTCTAGCTCTAACAAAGTTGTCTTGTTTGTAACAACTTGTATTTCTAATAATGGATGAGTGGAGTGGTATTAATCTGCTTCAGTCTTGACTTTGTCTGTGATATTTGGTCTAATTTAGGTAAACTTCAACTACCCTTATGGTCTTGAGAACATCAACTATCCTTATGATCTTGACCATTCATTCCTTTCTTTGATCTTCTTGCCTCTTCACCTTAGTGCTCATAAGACATGTCAAAAGTATCACAATAGCTCAAGGTAGGTTGTAGGGGTTATATGCCAATGAAAAGAAAGCTAAAATTTTATGAAGGCTCAAAGGGACAATAAGGGATTGATATTTAATAGGGTGGATACTAGTTGTTGGCAAACCAAGCAATGCCTAGATCATCTCTCCCTTAAATAAGCAGAGTTCAATTTTGCCACAAAAATTTGTCAAAGTATGCTCTAAGACTGACTAGGACCTAGACAAAGGTAATTATACAGGAGCCCTCTCTAAGTAAACATACACAATTCAATGCTATAGAATAATTCCCTCATCTAGTAAAGTCATTCAAAACATAATGCTTAAATACATTAATTTAAGAACATCAAGCTAGATTCCTCATTGGTTGAGCACCAAAATGAACAAAGACCAATAAAATTTTGATGAAAGTAATTTATTCAAACAACTTTAAATTTGAAAAACACAATTGTTCCAATTAAATATTATCAAAAGTAAAATTGAAAAGCAACATTCAAGCTAAGGAAAGTTTGTTGAGTTAAGCTTCTTTTCCTTTCACATCTTCAATATTTCCATCTTGAAAGGATGATAAAACAAAATCTTCTTCCAATCCTTTTCCTACCATGAAGGTTGCTGGTGGTGGTACCCTGTTGAACCTTGGAAAAGGATTACTTTTTTTATTGGGCTTATCCGGCTCAGGCAACTTGCCATTATCAATTAAATTTTGGATCTCAATCCTCAACTTCATACAATTGTCCGTTTTGTGTCCAGGCTTTTGATGGAATTGGTAAAATGCATTAGCATGAAAGTTTGGTGGAAGAGGATTAGGCAAAGGATGAGGAGTCAAGGGTTGTAACAATCCCTTCTTTTGTAGCTTATTGAGAACCCAAGATAGCGGTTTCCCTAATTCTGAAAACTGCCTCATTCCTCCTTAACTAGTGGCATTAACATCAGCTTCCTTTTGTGTACTTTGATTATGAGGCTGATAATTTTCCTTTATCATTCCCTCTTATTGAAAAGCGATTCTTCTCCCTTTCCCATTCTTCAATTTGCATACCAGCTTGGAGAGGATATTTGAAATCTCTTATAAGGGTGTGAGACATCCTTTCACTGAGTTTGGGTAAGACACCTATCACGATCATCCTCATTTGATCAAATTCATCGGGCCTCTTCTTGAGCAAAGCAGCCTTATTTCTCCACCTTTTCGCGTAGTCTACAAAATTCTCATTTGGCCTTTGTCTAATGGACTCAACTTCCATTAAGGTAACTTCCATCTCAACATTGTATCAATATTGTTGGATGAAGGCCTTGTATAGCAGATCCCAACTCTTTTGTGTACTTTCCTCTAAGGTATTGAACCAATTTTGGATAATAGGGTCCAATGAGAGCATGAAGTACCTTAGAGTTTGAGCCTTAGTAGCTCGAGCAGACTACATAGCAGTGATATATTGCTTCAAAAGTGAGGATTTTCGATTCCATCAAACTTTGCAAAGGATGGCATCTTAAACTTGTATGAAACTTCTTTGTCTAGCTCAAATAATTTGTCAACTTTGGACATTTCTTCAATTTTCAGTTTCCTCTCAAATTTCTTTTCCAAGTCCGCAATCATCTTTTCAACATCAGAATTTTCAATTTTCTCCATAGCTGGTCTTTCAACAATCTTCGGTTATTTCTTATTCTCTTGAGGACCTTAAAAGTATTGAGCCCAATCATCATCATCATCAAGGAATACCTTGTCATCATAAAAAGCCACTTCACCAACCTTAGCCTTCACTTTGTCATTTGGCTTCTTGGTGTTAGCAGATGCTTCGGCATTGTTCCCTAAAATTGTAGCTAATTGATTCTTCATGCTCTTGGCCGGGGCCTCTTTTATTTCTTTCATCATGGAATTGAGGGCATCCTTCACCATTCTTTGAATTTGTTCAGGTTCCATTGCTTTTGGTGAGAAAGTGATCGAGTTGTTGCTAGATTCTTCATCTTCGGTGTAGGTTGAATTGTCGTAAGCTTTTGAACTGTGGTAATCCAGGGCTATGAGCTAGAAGGGATTAATGATATGTCATGTGATGCATGTATGCATGTATGCACAAACAATGAATAAACAAGGATATATAGGACGTTCCTTCCAACCTTATAACTTCCACACACGAATGGCGAGTCTCTTTTCCTAGGTAAATGGTTAACAAAATATCAACATGGGGTATCTTGTTTTCGAATAATTCTCTCGGACGTTTCAACCAATAGTTATATTTTAAAAATGGAAATCAGTTCATGATAATTCCCATTAATTATGCTTTAATCCCTTCAACCAACTAAAGTAGCTTTTATGCTATATTGGATTAAAACTAAATTATGAGGTTTATTATAAATAGATTTCTTACTTAAAAAAGTAACTAATGATTCATGCAAAAAACAAGCCCGTGATTAATAATCCTTAGTATAAACTAGGCTCACAATTGATTTTTGCTATTTTCATAATTGACCTAAATAATTTGTAAGCTATTTGTAAGAAAAGGTTGGATGAAATGCAAAAATAATTTTGTTTGAAAAACCCATTGTAAAAAGATTTTTAGAAAAAAATGGATCTTTGACTTTGTATTTGAGTCATGAGAAAAGAATTTTTTGATTTTTTTTTAAAAAAATTTTATATCCAAAGACCATTTTGAAAAGTTTTGAAAATAGCTTTGGTCTTTTGGAATTAAAAGAAAATTTTATTTGAGCTCACAATGTATTAAGGTCACGGTAGAAAAAGAACAAACCAAATAAGCCATGATTTGAACCATGATAAACTAACCATAATCAAACAATAAGCATTTGGGGTAAAAATCTAAGGAAAGTAACTAGGCAAATTACATGAGCTATAGTCTTTGGGTTAAAAGGCTTAGGTTCCCATAACAAGTATATACCAAAAGTATGGTATCCCTTACATAACACAACACGGGTAACACGGGCGTCCTAACTCACGCACATGATGCAATCTAAATGATGCAATGGTTAATATCATGATAAGAAAGAATAGAATAATCTAAAGACCAATGAAATCAACTTCTCTTATCCCCAATGGAGTCACCACTGTAAGCAGAGATTTTTGGCCCCACTCTCGATGGAATGGTTCTTGCGACTTCGACACTATTTAGGCTCGGGGCCTTAAAGAACACGAGCCTAAGCCCGGAGAAAATGGAGTCGCCGCCCGGATAGGCCGGGAAAAAGAAAGGGGTGGATGACTCAATTCCTAAGGAATTCCCAATCCCCTAATGGTTTCGGAAAGTTGGATACGTGTGGGGAATGTGAGAAAAGACCCAGCACCCCCACAACGCCCGGTTCATTGGAACCGGCCTCCTTTGCAGATCTTAATATTATAAAATTCTAAAGTATAACAATATTATCCATATTACATGCAACAATTAAAATAAAAGCATCATTATATTAAAATCCAAGAAATGTCCAAACAAAACAAATAAATGGTCACCCATCTGAGGATGGAAACATGCCCTTACATCACCCATGTCTAACACTAAATGGGATGCCCACCGAAAGGTGAAAACGTGTCCTTTACATTGGTCCAAAAACTTTAAAATAATTTAAATTACATAATATTTAACTAACGAGGTGCCCACAAAGTGGAAACATACCTCTTACAATTTTAGAACTAAGGTAAAGAAAAGAATATTCGATTATCGAATTGTAAATAAAATAAACCATTCATAAAATAAAATAAACCATTCATCATTAACATATAACAAATCACATAATAAATAAAATAAATAAAATTAGAATTTAGTCCATTAAATAAACAAAGTTAAGATTTAAGATTTAGGATTTAAGAAATTAGGATTCTGGGATTTAAAGTTTTAGAGTTTTTGGCTTTATTTATGGCTTAGGCTACTGGGGGTACTAGATGTTGTTTCTATGATTTCTAAGTTTTAGTTTTGAAGAATTAAGGTTTTGGCATTTAGAATTAGTGTTTTAATGAATTATGGTTTGGGAAAAAAGATTTAGGGTTTTTGTCAAAACATGATTATTATAAAACTCTAAGGCTATTTTAACATGGATTTTTGATAAATACTTATATGTAATATAATTATTGGACGTTTAAAACATTATTTGAATAATCTAATACTATAATGATTTAATGGAATAGGCTACTGTGATGATAATAAATAATAATTGATTAAGGTTTTAACTAAATAAGTTAGGGTTTAATTTAAATTAGAATTAGTTTTCTAAGAAAACTATCACTATCATATGCAATTTTGAAAGAGGAGGCTACTGCGAAGATTTTGGAAAATTGATTTGATTAGCGTTTTTAAGAAAACAGATTATTATAACTTTTAGAAAAGCGTAATTAGGGCTTGTGATTTCAAAAGTATGTGTTACGAGAATTAAGGCATTGGGATTTTGGAAAAACTCTTTCTAGGGTTTTTAAATAATATTTGGATAATAAGCATAACCATTGATCAAGAAACAAAAATATGCATGCTTGAACAATTTATCAAATTGTATAATGAAGTTACTGTGAATATAAGAAAGGAAATAAAGATTCAAACCTCCATTATTGGTTCCACCACAATCTTTCAATTCTAGTTGAACATAATAAAGAAAGTATAGGCTGCCTTTGATGGATTGGTGTTGCTTCCTCCCTACCTCTTGCTTCTTCAAGGTTTTCTTTTGGCTGAAAGAATTCAAGAGTCCCAAGTCCGGTTCAAAAATTTCAGTTCTAGAATTTCCTCCTCTTTTTAAAAGATCCAAAGTCCCTTTCTGTGTATTTTAATGTGGTATTTATAGGAAAAAATCAAAACCTATTCTAATTGTCTAAGGAAATAAAAACCATTTAGGAAAAGAAATAAAAACCAAATAGAATTGGGTTTCGGAAAAAAATGCGCTGGAAAAAATCGCACTGGCAAAAATTATGCTGGCAAAAATTACTACAGGCCAGCTACGAGAATCTGAGAGAATTGCGTGCAAGCTGGGGCACGGGCCAGCCAATTCCTATGGCAAATTGGCCTATGGACATTTCACCGCAGAAAATTCCTGCGGTGAATTGGCCCAAGCCAATTCATCTTCAGCGATGAAAATTTTTCGTCGCCGATTCTTCCATTGTAAATTTTTATTTATTTATTTATTATCTTTTTTTACTGTTACCCTTTTTTATTTTTATTAAAAATAAATATTATAAGTAATGAATATTTTTAAAATTAAGATGGTTTAAATAAATTACTTTTGGAACAATTATGTTTAAAAATAAAGATGGTTTAAATAAATTACTTTTGTTGCAATTATAATTTATTGGGTTTTGACATTTTGGTGTTCAACCATTGACGAGTCTATCTAGATATTCATAAATTAGGGTATCTATGCATCATGATATGAATAACTTCACTAGGTGAGGGAATTGTTTCTATAGAATGGAACTATAAATGCTTACTTAGAGAGGGCTCCTATATAATTACCCATGTCTAGATTCTAGTCGGTCTTAGAATATGCTTTTACAAACTTTTGAGATAAAAATTGAACTCTATTTATTTAACGGGGAAATGATCTAGGCATTGTTTGATAAGCCAACCACTGAAATCCACCTTATTAACATCAATCCATAGTTTGTCATGTTGAGCCTTCATAAGATTTTAGCTTGCTTTCTATTGGCTTGTAAGCCCAATAACCTACCCTATGTTGTTGTACCGCTTATGACAACTCTGATGATCATTGAGGTGAAGGGATGAGAAGATCAAGGAAAAGGATGCTTAATCAAGACCATAAGGACAATTAAAATTTTATTCAAACTAGATCTAATTTCTTAGATCTATTTCATCTTGAAGGTGGCATCAGGGAAACAAAAGGATCCATCCTCATTAAGGCAAGTTCATGCTACCTCATATTTAGAGACAGAGGATAGCACAAACAAGGTGACTTTATTAGAGCTAAAACTAAGCAAAAAAGAAGAAGAAGAAGATAAAGAAGAGAAGAAGAAGATAAAAGAGAAAATAAAAGCTCGTAAGGTTGAAAACCCGAAAAGGACGACCTAAAAAAATGGGTCCTAAGTTTGTGAAAAAGCAAAAGGAAAAGATGAAGATCGTCCTAATTAGATCTAGATTTCTCTCAAAAAGTTATAAGGAAATTGAAGTCTATCTTTTCATGAAGAAAAACAACAATACTCTGTAATTTAAAATGTCTAAAGTTTAAGATTACTCCTAGTTGCCCGTGGCTCCAATGAAAAGTTTATGGTGTGAAGATTTGTTAACAGTATTACATCAACACCAATTTCAATTGGCCTTCATCTAACCCATATTCCTTGTAGACCCCATTTCAAGCGTATTAAAGACCTATTGATCTCTTTTTGGTAAGTAGAATCTATTAGTGGAAATTGTTTGAATAAGCATGCATATGAGATAGACATTATATAAACTCAATGATACCTTTTGGCCTAAGTAATATGTATGTGCCTATCTAAAGTGCAATGGTTCCTGTTCAAACAAAGTTAATTCCTGAGTTTAGTATGGTAACTAGGGTTTTGATGCTATAGATATGTTAATTTAAAAGACCAAGCCCTGAGGTATATTGGCACAAATTTAATGAAGCCAACATTTGATTTCAAAATTTAGTTCACAAAAAAAAGAGGGAAAAGTCCAAGTTGCAAAAGTAAATACTTTTTATTTATTTTACATGACTCGTCAATACATTTTCATTCACTATGAAGATGGGGGTTGTCCATAATCAATCAAAGCCTTGAAAAAGTCATCGCTCGTTGGAGGAGGAGGCATATCGTCTGTCCCAAGTCCACTTGAAGAAGAAGCACCTGAACCACTATTACCCTGAGAGTCGGTTCTGTAACAGTTATCACTTGAAATTGTAGGGGTTGCACCATGGTCATCAGTCAAAAGCCTTCTTGAAGGAGAAGCATGCTAATCCCTCATACCTTGAAATAAAAAATCCCAAAAGTTTTATGCCTCCTGATGGTATAATCCTTCCAAATGGGCAGCATGTTGACGACTGGCTGCTAACTCTTCCTGTAGCTTTTTGTTATGTTCCTTGAGCATCCGCTGCAAGCCAGACATGGAAAATGGTAAAAACATACATTTTCATGCATACATACAATCATATACCATTATGGGATAGGATGATAGACCAGATAACTCTGATCAAAGCCTTGCAGATAAGATGGCACATCTGATTGAAATGAAGTAAATGGAAAAAATTGATGTTGAACAGGTGAAAATTGTTGCTGAATTGGAACAACAGAGGAAGGTCTAGCCTCGTGAAAAAATGATAGCCCCAGAAGTAGTTGCAATGACAAAATGGTAATCATGAAAATAGTTCGAAGAAGTAGTTGCAATGACAAAATGGTAAGTGTTTACCTGAGAAGTGACAGCCCCAGAATCACCATGAGAATGGGAAGGAGGTTCATCCTCGTCCTCATCGTCTTCATCCTCTCCTCATATTCTTCTTCCTCTCCTTCCTCCACTTATATTTCCCTCGAAATCCATAAGGAGACATGTTAAAATTTAGCAATTGATCCCTAATGAATTGGACATATGACACATTTGGTGAAAGCATAAGGTCTCCAATATCAAAGCGATTGCAAGCATGTCTCCACTAAGGTCCCCACATGGATCTGGTGTTCAACACAAATGATGGAAAATCTTCTGGTACCCACTACTATTCTAGACCAAGAAACCAATTATACACTTGCTCACCAAGATACCAGCCACAAGAGACTGGACCAACAATGATCCGATGAGACTCTTGCCAGGGCAGTGCATTAATCATACATGCAGTCCAATTGTTTCTCTCTTCAGCGCTCCACTAAGCCAGTTCACCTGTTGAAAAGCAAAAGGTAAGCTATTTTACTCATAAGTTTTGATATTTATGTGATAACTTTTCTTACTTGGTTCCAGGTTAGGTGATTCATGTGATAGCGGTGAGTGTGTATGTAGTGGCTTCCAGGCACTTATCTATGGCCGAATAGCCAAAAGCTTAGTCATCGATATCTGACTCGTGGCCTAGTAATAGTAGGTGCCCTCACCAGATTATGCTCATACACCCATACATGTACATGAAAAGAAAGGTAAAAATCCACACATATGCATTATTTAGACCAACAGCTACAAGAAAAATGATACCTCAACAACAACCATAAAGCCGGTAAAGGATCTTCTATTCCCGCAAATTGCATCAAAACCGTGAAAAAGGCATGCAAGACCGGCTTCTTCCTACACAAATGTTGGCACGTTATCCAAATCAGGAAGGACGTGTAGCATAGATAAATGGATGGCAGACTCAGTGCTGCCCAATATGGTCGCCCCTAGTCGTTATAATAGGAACCCCCGAGTATATTGTTCAGCTCTATCATTTTGCACGGGTCGAGTACATTTCATCCAATATTCTCAAATAGGCTCGTATTTAATCTTATAGGATCTTCTATAATGGGGCCTAACATTGATCAATTGACAAATTTCCTCACGTGTAATATCCTCATGTATACCTTAAAAGTTTTGATTATGTTATTGTTATATATTGGATTGAATATATGTGTTAAATTACAAGAGAAAAGAAGTTGGGAAAAGAATGAATAGGTATTTGTGTTTTGAGAAGAAAAGAGGGTGCAGAGAGAAGTGTATATGTTGTTTATATGGTTGTATAACTAACATATACATTGGTCAAAAGGGTTGGTCAATACAAGATGATATTTATTTGTGGCATGTGAAATTATATATATGGGTATATATGAGACAAAAGATTAATTAAATGGATGAAGGGCATGGAGGTAATTTTCTTTGGTTAAGTTGCATGGTGGAGATTAAAAGAAGAAAAGTGGTTGACTTGTTGGTATTTTCTTCTTTCTTTCTTGAAGAGGCCGGCCATTGAAGAAGAGAAAGAGCTAGGGAGGTGTTTGAAGTTCTATAATCAAATTGAAGAAGGAATCAAGGGTTTTGGTTAGAGATTTGTGGAATTTCTTCATTTAAGGTAAGTTTTCTCTTGATTTCTCTTGTTCTATTTGGAATTTTGTTTGAGTTTGATGGAGTGTGTTTGTGTATGGTGTGTGTAAACGTGTTGAAATGGAATTAAAGATAAGAAGCTAGGTTGGTGTTGGTGATGGAAGAGTAAGAGTTGTGTTTAGTGAATTTTTTTCTGTTTTACAATTAGCAAAGGCTGTGACTTGTATGATTTTTAATTAATTATAGAAAAATGTTCTTGAAGTGAATTTTTGATATGTTGTGCCTCTATGAGTCTAGAATGACTGAAAAATATGTTGATTCGATTTTGGAATGGTTATGAGTTTAGAAAGATTATTTTTATTAGACCTGTTCCAGCAGGTACCTTAACTGAGACAGCTATATTTCGGGATTTTTAATAAAATGTAGAAAAATCATATCCAATTGAATTTTGGATATGTTATTTCTTAGTGAGTCTAGTATTTGAGAAAAATAATTTGGAACCACGTTGATTGAATTTGATTTATGGAATTCACAAAGTTCAGAACTGCTGCCAGGATGCAGGGCAATTGGGGCAGTCTGGTTAGGTGAACTATTTGACCAAGATTTTGTGTTCAGTTTGATCTGAAATTTTAAAGGAATGATTTTAAGATACAAAACTAAATTCTGTAAAAATTTTAGAATTTTTAGTCAAGTAGATTATTTTATACAATTTTTCAAAATAAGGATAAAATGGAGTCTTAAACCAGAATGTACTATTCATATGGTCATTTTGCTAATATTCCTTTTGGATTAGATTGTGAAGAGGTTGAATTGCCCTAACCGTGTCCCTCAAGTGGTGATGCCCGTGTCCCTCAAAGGTTTTGAAGAGATTGGGTTGCATTAACCTAAATGTGGAGAATTCTTGGAAAGAAAAGAAATGTATAGATTGATGGGACTAGTTCTTGAGGTAAGTACCAATACATATGATTGTATTTAATTACATAATTTGAGGCTTAACACATTTGTTTGCAAATGTGTTAAGTGATCTATTATATTGTTAGCATAATTGGACTAAGGTGATGATTGAATGATGTGAAGGATGTGAAGATCATTAACAAGGTAAGCATAAACCCTATTTGATTGTATATCCTTATATGTCTTTGAACATTAACACATTGGGATGAAAGTGTTAAATAAGCTATTATATTGTGAATGTAAATGAAGAATATATATAAAGGATGAAATATGAAATGGGAAAGGTAGGAAGAAATGAGGATCATTCTTAAGGTATGTGCAATTTGTTATGATAAATGCTCTAGTAATGAATGATGTTAATGTGTTTTGAGAAGTGAGAAAATGTTATGTTATATGCATTGTGAATCTTGTGTATGGCAATGTATTATATGAATAATATACTTTGAAATGTGATATCAATGATGCTATATGTATCATATGGATTGAGATATGATATGATATGAAGCCATTGTGATTGGCTATGATAATTCAATTGAAAGAGATAAGGCATGTTGGCCTAATTGATGATGAGATTGATAATGAAATAATAAATGAATTGTTTGTTTAATATGTTATTCAGTTTCAGAGTTCTGGATTTGGGTGGCATGCCTAAGAAATGATGAAAGGTAACAGTCTTGCCGGGTTGAGGATCTCCTCATATGTGTTGAGTTGATGGTCCAAGAGACTGGGTATGTTACACTATGAGAATTGTGAATATGAGATATATGATTTGTAACAGTCTTGCCGGGTTGAGGATCTCCTCATATGTGTTGAGTTGATGGTCCAAGAGACTGGGTATGTTACACTATCCATGGATAGAGATACATGTATATACATTGCCTACGGGCGTGATGATTGTGACTATGAACCAAAGTAGTAACTCTGAACTTTGAATAACATATTAGTGTTTTGGGCCCGAGTCTGTCTTTATTGTCAATGTGAAATGCAAGTATTGAAATACTGATTGTGAGTATTAATAATGAATTATGCTTGGTGAATTGTGAATAATATAATGTTACTAAGTGTAATATGTAAATGAATTGTGGTTGATGATAAAGGTTGTCTTTATTGGAAATATGATTTATGATTTATATGATATGTAAATTGTGTATTGCAATAATGAGTGATATGATGTGTAATGTGTGTATTGCAATAATGAGTGTATGATATGTAATGTGTGTATTGCAATAATAATTGGTATGATATGTAAAGTGTGTATTGCAATAATGGTTGGTGTGGTATATATATAATGTAGGGGTATTAATATATTGGTTTTGAGTATTGGTGATGCATTGGGGTTGGTGATAATATTATGTATATATATACATCATATATGAAATTAGCTAGGATATATTAAAGATAAAATTAAAAAGAAAAGAAGATATGATAAGAACTAATTATATATTGAATCGATGTATCATTATATATCAATACTTCTATATTATATGTTTATATTTTATATTTGGACTACTAAGCTCTCGGGCTTAGCGCGGGTGTTTATTCGCGCAGGTATATAGATGGAAGATATGAAGTCTTTGTTATGCCACAAGAAGAGTAAAGTTTGTCGAGACCAACTAGAGGGTAATGCATACATGTATAAATTTTAATTATGATGTATTTCTGACGAGAGAGTATTTATATGTATAAATGAAGTTTTAATAAAGATAATGATTTTGTAAATGTTATTTAAATTAATGTATTATGGTTTGAACTCTGTTACAGGTTTTTAAAAGGTAACGAAAAGTGACATCCTTATACTTTATATATTTACTGTATGTATACTAGGTATACGCATAGTACTTATATAGGGTATCGGGGTGTTACAATTGTTTTGGTATCAGAGCTTAGGTTCGAGATTCTCGGCCCAAGTGAGATTAAAAAAAATTTTTTTTTTTTGAAAAGTTTAAATAGAAATAAAAAGGAAAAGTTTTGAAATGAAATTTGTAATACGTGCATATGCATTGACATCTAGGTTGGTCTCGGATGTGGCATAATATAAATTGTAGAATATTTGTGTTATATGAGATGTTCAATATAGTTGATGATATATGTGTATACTATTTTGATGTGATGAGAAATTATGATTGTTGACAATGATGTTGGAAATGAATTATAATTGAGGCATAGTGCCTAATTGATTATGAGAAACGCATTGTAAAATGTAATGTGATATTTGTATATTAATGATGCATATGAAAAATGTCATGTTGTGTGCAACATGAAATGTAATGTTGATATTTATGAGCAATATTATGTAGGGCATAATGTGAATTGAAACATAAAGAAATAAAAAGGAGAATAAAGTTGAAAATAAGTAGCAATCAAAATCAAGATTAAAATATGTATTCTTTCCTTTATACTTTGAACCTCTTTATAATAATGTTTATGTTGAGGTTGTTAGACAGAGAAAATATTGCTGGATTGTTATTATTGAAAGATATGTTACTAAAATGAGGAAAGAATGGTGGAATAGTGAATGAGTTAGTTAGTATAGACAAAGTGTGATTATTTAAAGTTGGGATATATGTATATAAAATTAAGGTTTTGTGTTAAGGAAAAAGAGATGATATTGGTTAAGTAAGAAAATAAGTTGATATTGTTATTTTAATGCGAACATGGTAAATTCAATGTTAGAAATGTGAGATGCTTGGATAATGTGAAAGCTCATGGTAATGGTGATAATATGTGATTTTTGAGATTTTTGAAGTGAGCTTTATGATTGTGGAAATTATATGTTTTAATATTGCTTTGTGATATATATTTGTAAGATGTTTTTAAAGGGATGATAGAAAAGATGAGTTTGGCAAATTGAAGCTTAAACGAAGTAGTAAATTGAGAAGTTAAAGTTTTAGTGGAATTTGATAAAGATTATTGGGATATTGATAGTTAACTGTATATGCAATGCATGAGCTAAGTGAAATGACTAGTATTGCATATGGAAGTATTATGAATTGAGTAATGTGATTGATAGTATGAGAATTTGTTTTGAAATAATCAAGGAAGTGGATAAGTAAATAGAAATGAGTTATTTTTAGTCATTTTACTGAACAGGGTAAGAATGAATATGGGAGTGTATTAAATATTTTTAAAGACGAAAGTGAAAGAGATGTCACATTGGGAATGTGACTGAGATGAATATGAAGTGTTACTATAGTCGGAATATATATATGTTTGTAGTGTGAATAAATACTTTATATCATATTGGAAGAATGAGAAGGATAGTGTTTAAAAGAAAATGATAAACACTAAATTTGTATTGAATGTATGAAAAAGGAAAATACTATAAGAGCATATAATTAAGTGTATACATGTATATGATATGTGAATTGAGTTTTCCAATATGAATGAAATTATGATATATAAACACATTTGTGAATCACATTATGAGGATGGCTTATGAAGATATATATGGTATAATTATAGAATTAGTGATATGGAAAAACAATGTTATATGTATTAGTGGACCTAAGAGAGATTAGGTCTTGAACTGTGTAAAGCTAGATGGATTATGTGATGGAAGCGAGAATGGAAAGAACTTGAGTAATATTGGACAGTGGAAATTGTTATAATGAGTATTGAACTTGATGATTATATTATATTTAGAGTTTCAAAGTATTCACATATGAAAAGTTCTATGTAATTATATTATAAGAGATTGTAGATGGATTAGAAATGAAGTGATGAATAGAAATTGTATAAGAACTGTATATGATTGAATATGTATATAGTAATATTGTTAAAGCATGAGTTAAGTTGATAAGGATCATATAAGCAAATACAAATTGGTTGAAACGAAGTTGGAATGTGTTAACTTCTGTTATACTAAAAATGTTAAGATTGAGAATAGAATTATAAAAGAACAGTATTGAATTGAAAGTTCTAGGTTTGAATATTAATCTCTTAAAGTCATGTGTTTTGTTCAGTATTTTGGATCAGTTAATTTGTTATCCATGGATTTGGATCTTAGATATAATGATTGTAATACAGATTTGGTGAGGTTGACAATTTTTTTTGAGAAGTATAGTTAAAAATTATGATGGTTAAAGTTGTACCTTATTATTATTATTTTTTATGTTAAGAATTTGGTTATAACTGTGAAAAAAAAATTTTGAAATGTGTTGAGTTATGGATAATATGACAGAAAGGTAATCAAAATAAATATACCAATGATAGGAAATGTGAAGAGTTAGTAAAAGGGAGAAATTATATTATATGAATGAAAGTTATACTGAATATGTTTATGGTATGTAACTTGAGGTTTAAGGGAATGAACTCAAAGTTTGAGTGAATGAATTATAGATATTAAGTATGATATAACATTTTATGAGAATTGGTGGAAATTATACTAAGATAATAAAGAATAAACTATGTGTATATTAAAAGATATTAGAAGTGATTTGTTATCATGATGATTTGACTGAAAATAGATTGAAAGAGAGCAGAAATTGAATATAAGTTTGCTCTTATGGAATTAAGTTATATTTATACTTATATGAAAATTGTGAAATTTCATGATGAGTTAGATTACTTAATCGTTGGTTGGAATTGAACAAGATTGAAACGTGGGTATATTGTGACAGATAGATTAATTGATCTGGATTTGGCTAAGATTATGGATCATTAATAAAATTTAATGTGTATAGTTGTATTAAGAAAATAGGTATTTACATGATAATGTATATGATGTAAATTTTAAAGTATGATTGGACATGAATGAGTGGAGTATAGTAGTTGTTAATCATGATAAGAAGAGAAAAAGATTGGTTATTTATAAAATAAGTTGAAAGATAATGTATTAATATGTAAGTTAAGTGAAAAGCATGCTAAAGAAATAACTCCATTTATGAAAAATCAGGATTTTGTTATCTATTGAGGGTGGTAAATGTCTATTTAGACAGTGATTGTAATGAAGGGATAATTAATGTTCAGATATAAGTAAAATGATTTTTAATGTTAAAGTTAAGAGAGTAATTATACAGAAGTGAAATAACAAAATATATTAAATATAAAGATTAGATGGAGTATAAGTGTACTATAGAATGATCTGATTCTTATATAAAGACATTAACAAGAAATGTAATGAGTTCTTTTGAATGTTTGATTAAGGAAATAACAAGATGTATAAACATATAGAATGATGAGTTATGGAATTTAAAGAAGGTGGTTGTTCTAAAGAGGAGAGTTGAAGTTATATAATTTGATGATATAATGACTTAAGCGTATAATTAACTTCATATGGAAGTTAAGATGGTATAGTATTATGAATGGATTACAATTATGCTAGATAATTTCGAGGACAAAATTATTTAAGGGGGAGAGAATTGTAATATCCTCATGTATACCTTAAAAGTTTTGATTATGTTATTGTTATATATTGGATTGAATATATGTGTTAAATTACAAGAGAAAAGAAGTTGGGAAAAGAATGTATAGGTATTTGTGTTTTGAGAAGAAAAGAGGGTGTAGAGAGAAGTGTATATGTTGTTTATATGGTTGTATAACTAATATATACATTGGTCAAAAGGGTTGGTCAATACAAGATGATATTTATTTGTGGCATGTGAAATTATATATATGGGTATATATGACACAAAAGATTAATTAAATGGATGAAGGGCATGGAGGTAATTTTCTTTGGTTAAGTTGCATGGTGGAGATTAAAAGAAGAAAAGTGGTTGACTTGTTGGTATTTTCTTCTTTCTTTCTTGAAGAGGCCGGCCATTGAAGAAGAGAAAGAGCTAGGGAGGTGTTTGAAGTTCTATAATCAAATTGAAGAAGGAATCAAGGGTTTTGGTTAGAGATTTGTGGAATTTCTTCATTTAAGGTAAGTTTTCTCTTGATTTCTCTTGTTCTATTTGGAATTTTGTTTGAGTTTGATGGAGTGTGTTTGTGTATGGTGTGTGTAAAAGTGTTGAAATGGAATTAAAGATAAGAAGCTAGGTTGGTGTTGGTGATGGAAGAGTAAGAGTTGTGTTTAGTGAATTTTTTTCTGTTTTACAATTAGTAAAGGCTGTGACTTGTATGATTTTTAATTAATTATAGAAAAATGTTCTTGAAGTGAATATTTGATATGTTGTGCCTCTATGAGTCTAGAATGACTGAAAAATATGTTGATTCGATTTTGGAATGGTTATGAGTTTAGAAAAATTATTTTTATTAGACCTGTTCCAGCAGGTACCTTAACTGAGACAGCTATATTTCGGGATTTTTAATAAAATGTAGAAACATCATATCCAATTGAATTTTGGATATGTTGTTGCTTAGTGAGTCTAGTATTTGAGAAAAATAATTTGGAACCACGTTGATTGAATTTGATTTATGGAATTCACAAAGTTCAGAACTGCTGCCAGGATGCAGGGCAACTGGGGCAGTCTGGTTAGGTGAACTATTTGACCAAGATTTTGTATTCAGTTTGATCTGAAATTTTAAAGGAATGATTTTAAGATACAAAACTAAATTCTGTAAAAATTTTAGAATTTTTAGTCAAGTAGATTATTTTATACATTTTTTCAAAATAAGGATAAAATGGAGTCTTAAACCAGAATGTACTATTCATATGGTCATTTTGCTAATATTCCTTTTGGATTAGATTGTGAAGAGGTTGAATTGCCCTAACCGTGTCCCTCAAGTGGTGCTGCCCTTGTCCCTCAAAGGTTTTGAAGAGATTGGGTTGCATTAACCTAAATGTGGAGAATTCTTGGAAAGAAAAGAAATGTATAGATTGATGGGACTAGTTCTTGAGGTAAGTACCAATACATATGATTGTATTTAATTACATAATTTGAGGCTTAACACATTTGTTTGCAAATGTGTTAAGTGATCTATTATATTGTTAACATAATTGGACTAAGGTGATGATTGAATGATGTGAAGGATGTGAAGATCATTAACAAGGTAAGCATAAACCCTATTTGATTGTATATCCTTATATGTCTTTGAACATTAACACATTGGGATGAAAGTGTTAAATAAGCTATTATATTGTGAATGTAAATGAAGAATATATATAAAGGATGAAATATGAAATGGGAAAGGTAGGAAGAAATGAGGATCATTCTTAAGGTATGTGCAATTTGTTATGATAAATGCTCTAGTAATGAATGATGTTAATGTGTTTTGAGAAGTGAGAAAATGTTATGTTATATGCATTGTGAATCTTGTGTATGGCAATGTATTATATGAATAATATACTTTGAAATGTGATATCAATGATGCTATATGTATCATATGGATTGAGATATGATATGATATGAAGCCATTGTGATTGGCTATGATAATTCAATTGAAAGAGATAAGGCATGTTGGCCTAATTGATGATGAGATTGATAATGAAATAATAAATGAATTGTTTGTTTAATATGTTATTCAGTTTCAGAGTTCTGGATTTGGGTGGCATGCCTAAGAAATGATGAAAGGTAACAGTCTTGTCGGGTTGAGGATCTCCTCATATGTGTTGAGTTGATGGTCCAAGAGACTGGGTCTGTTACACTATGAGAATTGTGAATATGAGATATATGATTTGTAACAGTCTTGCCGGGTTGAGGATCTCCTCATATGTGTTGAGTTGATGGTCCAAGAGACTGGGTATGTTACACTATCCATGGATAGAGATACATGTATATACATTGCCTACGGGCGTGATGATTGTGACTATGAACCAAAGTAGTAACTCTGAACTTTGAATAACATATTAGTGTTTTGGGCCCGAGTCTGTCTTTATTGTCAATGTGAAATGCAAGTATTGAAATACTGATTGTGAGTATTAATAATGAATTATGCTTGGTGAATTGTGAATAATATAATGTTATTAAGTGTAATATGTAAATGAATTGTGGTTGATGATAAAGGTTGTCTTTATTGGAAATATGATTTATGATTTATATGATATGTAAATTGTGTATTGCAATAATGAGTGATATGATGTGTAATGTGTGTATTGCAATAATGAGTGTATGATATGTAATGTGTGTATTGCAATAATAATTGGTATGATATGTAAAGTGTGTATTGCAATAATGGTTGGTGTGGTATATATATAATGTAGGGGTATTAATATATTGGTTTTGAGTATTGGTGATGCATTGGGGTTGGTGATAATATTATGTATATATATACATCATATATGAAATTAGCTAGGATATATTAAAGATAAAATTAAAAAGAAAAGAAGATATGATAAGAACTAATTATATATTGAATCGATGTATCATTATATATCAATACTTCTATACTATATGTTTATATTTTATATTTGGACTACTAAGCTCTCGGGCTTAGCGCGGGTGTTTATTCGCGCAGGTATATAGATGGAAGATATGAAGTCTTTGTTATGCCACAAGAAGAGTAAAGTTTGTCGAGACCAACTAGAGGGTAATGCATACATGTATAAATTTTAATTATGATGTATTTCTGACGAGAGAGTATTTATATGTATAAATGAAGTTTTAATAAAGATAATGATTTTGTAAATGTTATTTAAATTAATGTATTATGGTTTGAACTCTGTTACAGGTTTTTAAAAGGTAACGAAAAGTGACATCCTTATACTTTATATATTTACTGTATGTATACTAGGTATACGCATAGTACTTATATAGGGTATCGGGGTGTTACATCACGAGTTAAAATATCGATAATTAAAGGGACGGGAAGCCCTATGGTCATCTCTTTGATGGACAGGTGAAAAGTATGTGTGGTATCCATCCACCACTTAGCAAGTTCTTGAATGACACTCCTATCAATTTGGTTTCATCGGGATGGTAACTGTAAAACAAAGTCTTCAAACTCGCTTTCGTGGACCATTCTTTTTACCAGAGGTGGAGCCCGATTATACCACTTGCGGGCTTTATGGATGTTTCCACTGCCATGAATGTCACAACCGTCATGCTATCCAAACATAGGTAAGTCAAGGAAAGTGCACATATATTTCTTTTCTACATTTTAATTACATTTATGCCACCTTTTCTCACAATAATTTCTATAAATTTTGCAATATCAATTTTTATGCATCTTTTTGCATAATAATTTCTATAAAGTTTGATATATTAATTTTTATGCATCTTTTTGCACAATAATTTCAATAAATTTGTTCAATAATATTTGATAATTTTGCTATGTAAGTTTTTATGCATATTTTTACACAATAACATGTATAATTATACTGATAAAATTTTATGAATAAGTATTTAAATTACAACAAAATGATTTTTACCTGCATTTTTCTCTGGAACTGTGATGAAGATGCATCCCGGGTAACATGGGAACTTGCTCAACCTTGTTATTATAAAGGTATGTAAGCAATTCGTTGTTTGATTGTGTCCCGAACTTTGAGGAATGTTGAATAGTAGCCATGGTAAGTGATTTAAGATTTTAGCAAATGCTGAAGATGAAGAGTTTTGGTAATCCTAAATAGGAAACATAAAGGAAAAGAAAATTGTGAATAAGTTGCTGTGAATGCCATATGCACATAATTCAAGGGTTTATATAGAAAAGACCAAGGCAAGCAGACAAAAAAGAAAAAAAAAGCATAAAGTAAAAGAAAAGAAAAGAACAAATGAAATGAAAGAAAAGAAAAAGAAAAGAACAAAGGAATCAGAACAAATAATTTTCATTATAATAGTTAACTTACAATATTGGCTTCTTTCTCATAGCAATAATCCAAGAATTTCTTTCTATCCCAATAATTCTTAAATTAAATTACATGGCACACGTACACATAGTAAATAGATATTTATTATAGGTATATAATTCTTTCCTTGTCTAAAAAATATTTTTTATACTCATTAAATATTTTTTCCACGCAGGGGTAAGAGTATATAGGTACCCATATATAGTAAAAAATAGATAATTTTTTTGCAAAAAAAATGCTTTACTAATTATGATAATTTTTTGCAGATGTTTCAGGTCTAGAACCCAACCAATCTAGCTTTGGGTTAAGAACCCAAAACTTTTTCGAGTCCAGAACTTATACCTTTTTTGAGTCCAGAACTCATTTTGGGTCTAGAACCCAAACTAATTCGGGTTCAGAACCCAAACCTTTTTTAGAGTCTAGAACTCATTTTGGGTCCAAAACCCAAACTAATTCGGGTTCAAAATCCAAATCTTTTTGGAGTCTAGAACTCATTCCGGGTCTAGAACCCAAACCAATTTGGGTATACAACCCAAAATAATTTTTAGTCCAAAACTAATTCTGGGTCCAGAACCCAAACCAATTAAGGTCTAACCTAAATCTTTTATGAACTCATTCTTGGTCCAGATCCCAAACCAACCAAGGTCCAGAACCCAAATCCTTTTCTGATTCAAGAACTCATTTCGGGTCCAAAACTCAAACAAATCCGGGTCCATAATCCAAATCTTTTTTAAGTCTGAAACTCATTCAGGGTCCAGAACCCAAACCAATCCGGGCCTAGAACCCAAACATTTTTCAAGTCCAGAACTCATTTATGGGTCAGAACCCAAACCAATCCGGGTCCAGAACCCAAATTATTTTAGCATTCAATCTAACCTTAGGTCCAGAATCCAATGTTATTTTATATCAGTTTAATACTCATGTTGCTTTTTACTCTCTTCTATCAAAATTTCTAATCGCTCAAGTAGGGAGGCAAACTATAGACCCTTAAATTTAGACCGATATAAATTTAAAAAGCTTATCTTTATCCATTATAAATCTAAAATAACTTAAATATTAGAATTTAATTTGTGTGATTTTATATTGAAATTGCAAAATGTCTGGGCTGAAAAATCAATTATTTTGGATCGGTTTGAGTCAAAATTAATTATTTTGGGTCGAGTTAGTTCTCCCAAATTGATATGAGGCTAGCCCATATTGATTTGGGATGGCCAAATCGATATGAACCTTGCCTCATATCAATTTGGCTAGCCCAAATCGATATGAGGTGGGGTTCATGTTGATTTTTGGCCTCTAATTCCACTAATCTGAGTCCTAAATAGACTTTGATCGGGCAAATTTATTTCCTAATCACAAACTGATTTGTGGAAACTCTGTTTAACAAATCCTTTAAGGATGAGGATTAAGGTTTGGTGCTCTACAAATATAGGAGATAACAATTAAAAAAAGGGTGAAACAACGAACTGAAACCCTAGCAAACAATCAGAAACAAAATTTACAAAAACAAGGCAACAAGGCAGTGTTGTCTTGGTGGTAGCTCGGCAAAAAATAAAAGTTGGTAGAGGCAGCAGCTTGGATCAACTCCCTCAATTTGGTGGAGCCTTCAAATGTAGGTAAGTTCTTCTAATTTAGTTTATTAAATAAATAATCAACTTCACCTCTCAAACTATAATCACACTAAATTGATTACCCAATTCTTTTTTTTTTATTTATTTCATACAGTAGCTTAAGTTTAAATTTAAATCAATTGTATAATAATCAAAACACTAATGTAATTCCCAAACCCTAAATAGAGTTACAATTTTTCAAAACCCTAATTATTTCCAAAATTATCAATTTATTTTCCTAAATTTCCAAAACCCTAAATAGTTTTCGAAATTATAAAAATCCTAAACTATTTTCCTAAATTTTCAAAACACTAATCCTAGTTTCCTTAGTTTCTAAAATCTTAATTCTCTTACTAAATCCTAATCTTGTTTTCCTAAAACCTAAAAAATCACATTTTTCATACCTAGAACCTAAAGTCTTAATTCTCATAAAAAAAATCCTAAATTGAAGCATAAACCCTATTTTGAAGCATAAACCCTAATTTAAAGCATAACTCTAAATTGATATATATATATATTGGTTTATTTAAGATTAAAACTTAGTTGTGATTACTTTATGCCTTGAATGGATGATTCATTAATGTTTTAATTTTATGAATGGCTTATTTTTATTGCTCATAAAGAATGATTGAATGACTTAATTTATTTGATTATTTGAGTTTCCAAGATGTAAGAGGCATGTTTCCACTTTCTGGTACCTCATTAGTTAGGTTTAATGTAATTTAATTTATTTTGCATTTTGTAATTAATGTAAAGGGCATGTTTTCCACCCAATGGTGAATGTCCTATTTAGTTTTACACATTTGACATTGTACGAGCATGTTTTCATCTAGTATGGGTGCCCATTTATTTTGTTTGAATTTGTTGTGATTTTAATAAAGTGATCACTTATTTTTATGATCACATGTAGCATGGATGTAATAATATTTATGCCTAAAAAGGAGGCCAGTTCAAATGAATCGGGCACTGTGGGGTGCTAGGTCATTCTCATATTCCCCACACATACCTAACTTTTCGAACCCAATAAAGGGTTGGGGATTCCTTAGGAATCGAGTCATCCACCCCTTTCTTTTTTTTGCCCGTCCCAGTGGCGACTCCATTTTCTCCGTGTTTAGGCCCATGCTCTCCAAGGCCCTGAGCCTAACAGTGTCGAACCATTCCACATGGGTGTGGGGGTGAAAATCCCCACTCACATATGCTTATCCAAACTCTCTCCACTAATAAACTCTGCCTACTAATAGAGATCAACAGGTCTTTAATAGGCTTGAAATGGGGTCTATAAGGGACATGGTTTAAGTAAAGGCCATTATGAGATTGGAGCTGAAGTAACATTATGGACAAACCTTCACACTACTAGCATCTTTTTGGAACTGCATA
The DNA here is from genome assembly GCA_947685225.1 of Garcia nutans. Classification (NCBI taxonomy): domain Eukaryota; kingdom Viridiplantae; phylum Streptophyta; class Magnoliopsida; order Malpighiales; family Euphorbiaceae; genus Garcia; species Garcia nutans. Next base: position 36,750,239 of record CANTUV010000059.1, read on the forward strand.
CTGTTAGAGGTTCCTTTTTCACCTTTTGGCATCATTTCCTTCTTACTTCATGAAAATACAAAGCTTGAATGTCTTTCATTTTATTGGCAAAAATCTAGATCCAATCAGTACTATCTTAATCTTAAGACCACCTTACTCTTTCTTTCCATCCTTTTCCCTTTTGGAATATCAAGTTTAAGACTTTCAAGATTGTGGACTTGGTGCTATGTTGGATAAAATGAAAGATGGTCTTTCTCTTATGTATTTAAGTTTTTTGCTGGGTTGTACAAATTAATGTCAATATGTCCTCATAAACTAAGTGGAAATCTTTTAAAACTCAGTACTATCTTAATCTTTTTTACTGGGTTGTTGGCTTTCTAAACTAGCCTTTTAGGTTAACTGCCCCTTTTTTAGGGTTTTTTTTCTTTCTTTTTTTCACTTTTTTTTTTCTTTTTTCATTTTCTTTTTCTTTTTCCTTTCTTTTATTTCTTCTCCTTTTTTTTGTTTTCTCTCTTTTTTTCCATAACTCTAAGAAAGTTATCTTATCTGCACCATTCTATGCTTTTCACTATGGATGATTGGAGGAGAGTGAGTTTGCTTTAATGAGGATGAACCCTTTGTTACCCTAATATTAAAGATTTGAGATATTAGGTCCAGTATCCGGTGAACTTCAACTATGCTTATGGTCTTGACTATATATCTTTTCTTTAATCTTCTTTCCCCTTCACCTTAGTGATCATCTGACTTGTCATAAGAGTCACAATAGCATAGGGTAGGTTATCAGGCTTATATTCCAATAAGGAGCAAGCTAAAATCTCATTAAGGCTCAAAAGAATAACTATGGATTGATATTTAAGTGGGGGGATTCTAGTTGTTGGCTTGCCAAATAATGCTTAGATCATCTCTCCCTTAAACAAGAAGAGTTCAATTTTGCCTAGAAAGTTCATCAAAGCATGTTCTAAGATGGACTAGAACCTAGACAAAGGTCAATATGCTGGAGCCCTCTCTAAATAAGCATACACAGCTCAATGCTATAGAATAATTCCCTCACCTAGTAAAGTAATTTGAACCATGATGAATAGATACACTAATTTACAAATATCAAGCTAGAATCATCATTGGTTGAACACCAAATTGAACAAATACCTTCAAAAACTAAATGAATGTTATGTACTCAAACAATCTTAATTTGAAAAATAGAATTATTCCAAAAAATATCAAAGAAACAAAATAACCAAATAAGCTAAGAGAAGTTTGTTGAGTTGGAGTCGAAAAAATGTGTCATTTACTTGGACATGTCAAAACTAGCAATCCCTTCCTTAGCAGTTTCTCCATCTATATCTTAAAAAGATGACAAGACAAAACTTCCATCAATCCTCCCTCTATCATGAAGGTTGATGGCGGTGGCACTCTTCTAAATTCAAGCAAAGGATTCCTTTTGGTGTTGGGCTTGTTAGGTTCAGGCAACTTTTCACTGTCAATCAAATTTTAGATCTAATGTTTTAGTCACAAGCATATATCCATCTCATGTCCTTGTGTCTGATGAAATTGACAAAAGGCTTTAGTATAAAATTTTAGGAGTAAAGGATTCAGCAAAGGTCAAGGGGATAATGGCTTTAATAGTCCCTTCTTTTGTAGCTTGTTGAAAACCCAAGACAAATGTTTTCTCAGATCTAAACATTATTTTCTATTTGCTTGACCAGATGTATTTTCATCAACTGTATTCTATGCACTCTAGCTGCCAGACTGATAATTTCCCCTCTCATTCTTTCTTCCAGAAAAATGGCACTTCTCTCTTTCGCATTCTTTTATTTGTAAACTAGCTTGGAAAAGGTCTTTGAAATCCCTTATAAGGGTGTGAGACAACCTTTCATGGAGGTTGGGCAGGAAGCCTCTGACTATCTTCCTAATCTGGTCAGACTCATCAGGCCTCCTTTTGAGAAGTGCAGCCTTATTTCTCCATCTCTTCACATAATCAACAAAGCTTTCATTTTGTTTTTACTTGATAGTATCCATCTCCATCAGGGTCACTTTTTGTTCAACATTGTACCCATATTGATAGATGAAGGCCTTCTACAGGGAGTCTCAACTCTTCTGAGTACTGTCATCTAAGGTATTGAACCAATTTTGCACAATAGGATCCAAATAAAGCATGAAGTACCTTAGAGTTTGAGCCTTAGTAGCTTAAGAAGACTGCATAGCAGTGATGTATTTCTTTGCATGAAGATGAGGATTCCCAGTTCCATCAAACTTGGCAAAGGATGGCATCTTGAACTTGTATGGGACCTCTTCATCTTGTTCAAATAGCTTGTCTACCTCCGACATCTCTTTAGTTTTCAAATTTTTTTCAAACTTCTTTCATAATCGGCAATCAACTTCTCAACATCTAAAGTTTCAGTCTTCTCCATAGTTGATCTTTCTATAACCTTTATCTCTTTCTTCTTATCTTGAGGATCTTGGAAGTATTAAGCCCAGTCATTATCATCATCAACAACCACTTTGTCATCATCAAAGGCTACATCACCAACCTTAGCCTTTCCTTTGTCCTCTGCTTCTTAGTGTTGGCAGAAGCCTCAGTAATGTTCCCCAAAAGTGCAGCCAATTGGCTCTTCATAGTCTCAGCCAGGGCCTCCTTTAGTTCTTCCATCTTGGAATTGAGGGTGTCATCCATAATCCTTTGAATATGTTCGAGCTCTATTACTTTTGGTGAGAAGCTAATTGAGCTGCTACTGGATTCTACATCACTTGCATGGGTTGGGTTGTTGTATTCTCTTGAACTACTATACTTTAGGTCTGTAAGCCAGAAAGGATCAATGCCATGTAATGCATTGATCGTATACATGTATGCACAAGTAACAATCAAACAAAGATAATTAGGACGTTCCTTCCAACCTTATAACTTCCACACACGAATGGCGAGTCTCTTTTCTTAAGGATATGGTCAACCAAATATCAACATGGGATATTATATTTTTGAAAAATTCCCTCAAACGATTTGAACCAATAGTTATATTTTCAAACATAGAAGTTAGTCCATGAAAATTCCCATTAATTAGGCTTCAGTCCATTGAATCCAGTAAAAATAGCTTTTATGCTATATTTGATTAATAGGTTTATCATAAATAGATTTCCCATTTGAAAAAACAACTAATGATCAATACCAAAAATAAGCCATGATTAATGATTCTCGGTATAAATTAGGCCCATAATTGATTTTTGGTATTTCATAATTGACCTAAATATTTGTAAGCTATTTTAAGAAAAGGTTATAGTTTTAGATGAAGTGAAAGATAATTTTGTTTCAAAGCCCCTGGGCTTTTAAGTTTGGACCATAAGGTGAAAAAATATTTTTGACCCATTTTGAAAGGTTTTCATGTGTAAAGACCTTCTTGAAAAAGATTTTTAAAAATATTTTTGGTCTCTCAGCTTAAAAGAATAAAACTATTTTGAGCTTACAACATAGGTAGGTCATATTAGAAAAAGAACAAACCCAATAAGCCATGGTTCAAACCAAGATATATCCATCATGGTAAAGCAACAAGCATTTGGGGGTAAAAACCTAAGGATAATAACTAGGCCAATTACCTAAGCTTAAGTCTTTGGGTTGAAAAGTTTAGGCTCCCATAGCAACTATATACCAAAAGGTACAAGGCTATGAGTGGTTATGCAATGCTCAATCTCTATACCTTGATTGAAAGTATGGTATCCCTTACATAACATAACACGGGTTACACGAGCTTCTTAACTCACACACACAATGTAATCTGAATGATACAATGGATAATACCATAATAAGAAATAATAAAATAATATAAAGACCAACGGAATCAACTTCTCTTATTCCCAGTGGAGTCACCACTGTGAGCGGAGATTTTTACCCCCACTCCCATGTGGAATGGTTATTGCCATTTTGTATTGTTAGGCTCTGTGCCTTAGAGAATATGGGCCTAAACCCAGAGAAAATGGAGTCACCACCCGGACGGGCCGGGAAAATAAAAAGGGGTGATGACTCGATTCCAAAAGAATCCCCAACCCCCTAATGGGTTTGAAAAGTTAGGTACATATTGGGAAGGTGAGAAATGGCCCAACACTCCCATAATGCCTGGTTCATTGGAACCAGCCTCCTTTTAAGGTCTAAATATTATTGAATTCTTAAATTTTATAATATTATCCATAATTCATGCAATTATTAATAAAATGGATTCATTTATAAAATAAGATAAAATAGTATATCAAAAAATAATATGGGTACCCATCCTTAAATGGAAACATACCCTTACAATCTTTAAATGTTCACAAAGAAAATTAATAAAATAGGACATCCACGTATCCCTTACAATTATCCCAAAGTCTTTTAAACTACATAAAATAAATAAATTAAATAAATAGGCACCCACGAGTAGAAACATGCCTTTTACAAGTCTATTTAAAAATACATATAAATCTAAGGAAAAAGAATAAAGCAAGGAAAATATGATATAACATATATGAAAATAATTAAATAATTAAAAAGAAAATAAACAAACACATCTTAATATTACCCCATAAAGGAAATACAATATGCAATGACACAAGTCATGCCTACGGTGGTCCCGCTAGCTGGTTAGTGAGCGGGAGTCAAGGGGACAGCGCTCCTTGCAGGGGATCAGGGGCAGCGCCCCTAAAAGGTAAATGATTTACATGAGATGGTTTTGTTGAGAAATTAGGGTTTCTATCTAACTAGGGTTTTAGGATTCTTAGAAACAATATAAGGTTTTTAGGGGCTTTTAAAAAAGAATTAGGTTACTGATATTAGGATATTAGGGTTAAGGGTTTAGACTATGGTTTGGAAATTAGAGTTTTAGATTTTAGAAATTGGTTTTATAGATTAGGGTTTTGAAAATATAGATTTGGGTTTTCTTTATGAAATCAAATGAGAAATAGACAAACTAAAATGAATATGTAATGTTATTAGGATTTTCATATTTATAAAGCTACGGGCAAAAAATGTTATGTGCATCACTGCCAAAAATATGTATTGTTTTATATTATTGGAACAATACAATGAATTAATTAGTAAGATTAAATAATTGAATTGAATAAACTAAAGAATACTGAACCTGCGTTTGTCGACTCCACCAAAATTAAAAGAGATGATCCAGCTATGAGCTTGAATATACTTAGCTTTCTAGCTGGAGGTTCAATGCAATCGAGATAGTTTTATTTCTCTACCTCTTAGATTGTTGTGTCTCTTCTTGTTGTGTGTGTTCCCTCTTAATTGCTTAATTAAAATTGTCAGTTGCTAATTGACTCTTACTAATTGTTGATGCTTGCTGATTGATTATTTTGCTGCCAATTTTTTCCCTCTGTGCTTTTTAAACCCTATATTTATATAAAATACATTAGGTTAAATCCTCTAAGACACCCAAAGCTAATCCGATTATAATTAAAATTGAAAACTGATTCTAATTGAATCCAGATGTAAATAATCCTTAGAATTCGGGCCTACAGCTGGCTAACCCGCAGTGAATTGGGAGCACCAATTCGCCACACCACAGCCATCGCTTGCGGCAAATTGGGAGACCCAATTAACCCTGGACAGGCCATTGCCAATGTCTGCGGCAAATTAGGGCTTCCAATTCACTGTAGACAAGGCCTGTAGTGAATTGGGTGCCCTAATTTACCGCAGCAGGGCCCAACGATGAATTGGGCACACCAACTCACCACAGTCAGGCCTTTGGCAAATTGGGTGCCACATAACATAACTTGGGTAACACATGTGTCCTAACTCATGTACACAATGCAATCTAAATGATGCAATGGATAATATCATAATAAGAAAGAAAAATAATATAAAGACCAACGGAATCAACTTCTCTTATCCCAAATAGAGTTTCCACTATAAGTGGGGATTTTTTCCCCCACTCCAATATGGAATGGTTTTTGAGACTTTGGCAGTGTTAGGCTCAGAGCCTTAGCGAACATGGGCCTAAACCCAGAGAAAATAGAGTCGCCACCCGGACGGGCCAGAAAAAAAAAGCGATAGATGACTCGATTGCTAAGAAATCCCCAAAGGTGAGAATGACCTAGCACCCCCATAATGCCTAGTTCATTAAAACCAACCTCCTTTTCTGGTCTAAACATTATTAAATTCTTAATTATTACAATATTATCCATATTACACACAATTTAAAAGAAATAAACATCCATCATCTTTATTAAAACAATGTAATCAAAATAGGCACCCATTCAAGGATGGAAACATGTCTTTACAACAATGGTCTAATGTCCAAAACTAAATAAACTAGGACACCCACCATAAGTGGAAACATGCCCTTTACATTAATCCAAAACTTAAAATAAATTAAATTACATTAAACTTAACTAATGAGGTACCCACAGAGTGGAAACATAGCTCATACATCTTTGAAGCATTAAATAATTAACCAAATGAAATTCAATCATTCAAACACTTTACATAAGCAAAAATAGATTAAACCATCCATAACAAATAAATATTAATAAATCATTCATCGTAAACATGAAATAGTTGAATCTAGGTTTTAATATGTAAACTAAACATCAAATATACAAATTTAGCAATTGCATTTTAAATTGGGATTTATAGGTGTTATAAGATTTTTATGATTAAATTTGGGTTTTTAGGATAAAATTAGGTTTTTAGTATAAGGGTTAGGATTTTAGGGTTTACGGATGAAAATTGGGGTTTTTAGGGTTTTGAAAACAAGATTAAGGTTTTTAGGATTTATAGATAAAAATCGGGATTTTAGGGCTTTGAAAACAAGATTAGGGTTTTTAGGGTTTTAATTTGGGAATTAAGGTTTCGATTTAGAAATTAGGGTTTTTAAGATTTTAATTTGGAAAACATGATTTAGGGTTTTGGTATCAAGAAAACAGAATGGTGTTTTAGGTTTTAGAAAGCTGAATTAAGATTCTGGTATTTGAAAAATAAATTTAGGGTTTTAGTATTTGAGAAACAAATAAGGGTTTTGGTATTCGAGAAATAGATTAGGGTTTTGGTAAAATCTGAGTTACTGTATAAGCTTTCAAGCTACTTTAACAATTGATTTTTAATAAATATTTTTATGGAATATGGCTATTGACATGTTTAAACTAATGATTATGTATTGATGAACATAAATTGAACGTGTCTAAGTTACTTGAACTATTTTGGATGAAGAATAAATATGATCAATATAAAGAAACATCATCAAAACAACTTATGCTGAGTTTATATGAATTTAGTTTAGAGGACGTACCTTCATTTGTTGATTCCACCAATAATTAAACATTGATCCAAACTTTTGCTTCCACCAATCTTGCAGTTCTTGGTTGAATAAAATCAAGATAGTAGCTACTGCCTTGTTTGATAATGTTCTCTCTATGTTTGAAGGCTATTTTTTCCTGTTTGATAATCTTAGCTAATTGCTTCATTGCTCTATGATCATTAAGGTGTTGCTAATCCTTTCTCCATTATTTTCCTATTATATTTATAGTAAATACATTAGGTTAAAGCCCCATGATCAGGCCTTTAATTTCCTATTTAGAAATGGTTTCCCTGAAGAATATCGAATTATATAATTTTTAATTCGAGAGAAACTGTGACCATGTTAGATTAAAACAAATTTAATCAGACGTGGACCAAAGTTGATATCAAATTGGCAATCCTAATTCGACATGGACAAGCTCCATATTGAATTAGGATTGCCCTAATTCGATATGGATATCCATATCGAATTAGGAATTCCATAATTCAATACGAAAATGGTCCATTTCGAATTAGGCAATGCCTAATTCGATATGGACCATCCATATCGAATTAAAATTTTCTTTTAGACAGTTTATGGGCTTTAAAAATCAAACTGTAATTATTTTACGCCTTATGGAATTGTACCTATCTAATAAAAAGCTTAAAATAGGTTTAATCTTATTAAGAATTGATCGATTATGACTTGGGCCTTTCTTTAATTAACATTGGACTAGCTAGGGGCAAAATCAAGGGTCTATACTTGTAACACCCCCATACCCTATATAAGTACTGTACATATATCTAGTATATATACAATACGTATATAAAGTATAAGAATGTCACTTTTTGTTCCAATTTAAAAACCTGTAACCAATTTCAAGAAATATTATATTAATTTAAAGAACATTTACAAAAGTCATTATTCTTATAAAAAATACAACATAATAATATTACATAAGTATGCATCACCTTCTAGTTGGTCTCGAGACACCCATACTCTTCTCGTGGCATAACCAATGGACTTCCAAATCATCCGCGTGATTTCCTGCCCGATTACACAACCGCGCTAAGCCCGAGAGCTTAGTAGTACAAATAAATAAATAATAAAATATACTTTACAAAAGAATCATACCTCATTCTTTTAGCATTATGTTTTATTGATCTCTTACCATGTTTTCCTTTCTCAATACATTCTTCATATATTCACACTAATCTCATAAATTAGATACATAATTACATAACATATTCACAACACAATACATACCCTTTTTATCTCATATATATATATATATACATATATATCACTTCAATAAAACACCATTCAATGACCTATCCAAACCTTCATGAACACAATTCTCATAAATTTCCACATGCATATACATTTTGCACATCATACAACATTTTCATAAATTCATATCTCAACAAAGCACCTCAAGCCATATTTACTTTCAATACAACAATACACACATTAGCAAAATCATACTTCATAACATCATTTTATTCACAATTCATCAATCATGAATCACACCTTCAACAAAGGTAATCATAGATTTCATTATTCATTTATTTTAACATTTAAATATCACCTTGGCAACAAAGACAGACTCGGGCCCAAACAACTTACTAATATGCCATTCAATTTTCAGAGTAATGTTTTGGTTTATTTATCTCATTTATCAATATCATAGACCCAACTAGGCTTCAAGGATTAGATTCAACCAAGCTTCAAGGGGAGCAAAGCATGCTAAGCTTCAACCCAACTTGGCTTCAAGAACCAACCCAACCTAGCTTCAAGGGTGGTAACATCTTAATTAGGCTTCAAGGATTCAATCCAACCTAACTTCAAGAGATTGTTACACTTATTAGGCATGCCACCAACAACAAACTCTGAAAATGGAATAACACATTAGCTATACAATTCATTTATCAATTTCATTCTCAATTGAATTCTCATAGCCAATAACAATGGCATCAGATTTCATTTGAGTAATCATAGCCAATAACAATGGCTTCATATCACATTTGAATCATCATAGTCATTAACAATGACCTCACATCATATTATATCTCAAATCATATCATAATATTTCATTATTCAATTGTATATAAGCAATTACTTTATCATATCCTTCACAATATATCTATAGCATCATTGCAATTCACAAGATTCACAATGCAAAAAACAATACATTGTTCATATGCATCATCATTATCACCAAATCATGTTAATCAATTCATTACTCAAATATATATAATCAATGGCATTGCACATACTTTTTTAATGATTATTATATTTCCCACATTTCCTATATCATCATTAATGTATACATAACCATTCCCATTATTCCTAGATTTAGAATCTTCCATATCCATTTGGTTGAATCATTATTGTTTTAAATGTGTCTAGGTACAAAAGACCCTTTGAAGATTCAACAATGTAAGAAGAACAAATAACAAACACAAATAGCAAACACCCTCAAGGGACACGGCCAAGCTTGTGGCCGTGTCTCCCAATTCAACATTTCAGTAGCAAACACGGGCACAGGACACGGCCAAGCTTGTGGCCGTGCCTCTCAATCCAAAAATCCAGTGGCAGACACAGGCAAGGAACACGGCCGTGTCTCTCATTATAAACTAGGCAGTGACAAACACGGTCAAGGGACACGGCCAAGCCAGTGGCCGTGTCTCTCCAAAATTCATCCAACACGGCCAAGTTTGCCCTAACTTGGCCGTGTCTCTCACAACTTGGCCGTGTTCTTCAATGATTCAAAGACCAAATACTTCAAAACTCATCCAAGCCCTTCAAAATTCACATCACAACACTTTTAATCATCATCTTTGTTATATTTATCAATTTTCTATCACCTTAACATTTATATAACTTCATTATAGCATCATACTAATCAAAATATATACATCACTATAATCAATTACTCAAAGTACCAATTCATTTATTCAAAACCCTAATTCAACCATTCATCATCACCCTCACAATTCCCCCAACTTATCATCACTTAAATACCAAGTTAACACCTTTACACACTTCAATCTTTCATTATCATCATCTCACAAACCACTTATATCAAACATAACCTCAATCAAGAGAAATCAAAACAAGAAGATGAAACTTACATATATATATAATCACAAAAATTAACTTTAAGAAATGAGTACTTACATGAATAGCTTGCCAAATCTTCAACTCCACTTGCAAATCTCTTGATCTCCTTTAGTCTTTGGTGTAAATTGAAGCAAAATCATCTTTCTCTCTCTAGCTTCTCTCTCTCTCTCCCTCTCTCTCTCGTGCACTAAGAAGAAAATGAAGAAGAAGAAGAAGAATGAATCTTCTTTCTTCGTTCTTATCCAATATATATAATAATAATAATAATAATAATAATAATAATAACAATAACAATAATAATAATAATAATAATAACATTAGTACACTTAAATCTCCACCACACACACAATTCCTTTTGACTTTCTTCATCTTTTTCTCTTTTTGTCCTTATCATCATTATTATTATTCATTAATTATACAAATATATATATATACAACACACTTTTCCTACACCATTTTATACATCATGTATATGTGATGTGTAATATCCTCATTTATGCCCTAGAAGTTTTGCATATTGTTGTTGTTGTTATTGTTGTTGTTATTGTTATATATTGGATTGAATGTATATGATGGGATAAGAAAAGAAATTGGGAGGAGAATGCTTGTGTATATGTGTATTGGGAAAGATTTAGGGTTTAGAGAGAATGGTATATGTTGTGTATATGATGATATATATAACATATAAATTGGTCAAATGAAGAGTCAAAGTGTTGGTTAAGTGGAAGAAGATATTTTTGTGTTAAGTGTGTAATTACATATAAGGGCTTAGATAAGACAAAAAGTTAGTTATATGATTGAGGGCATTTTGGTATTTTCTTGGATAAGAATACTTGGTGGAGATTAAAAGTAAAAAATTGACTTTGTGTCTTCATCATTTTCTTCTTTCTTCATGAAGTGGCCGGCTCTCCATTAACAAAAGGGAAAGATAAGTGTTCTTGATGCTAGAAGTGAATTGAAGAAGCAATCCAAGGTTTTGACAAAGGATTGGTGGAATTTCTTCTTCTAAAGTAAGTATTCTCTTGTTTTCTTTGTTTATTTGGAAGTTTTGTTGGAAGTGAATAAGGGTTTGGTGATTTTGTGATTTGGTGGGTTTGAGATGGGTTGTGTTGTGTTTTCAAGTGTTTAATTGATTTTAAGTTATGAGTGTAATTAGAGGTTGTTGTTGGAAATGGTGGAGATGTTGATTTGGAAGAATGGAGAAGAGTGTTGATTTAAGGGTTTTGAGATGATATGTGTTTAATTGTTATATTAATGTGTTGTGAAGTAATTCTTGTGATGAAAATGTGTTACAACATTGATTTTGTTCATTTGAAACATGTTATATGATGAATATTGTGTTTGAGTGAAATTGAGAAAGTGTTGGTTTTAGTTAAGGTTGTGTTGATGGGTGACACGACCATATGCATTGGAGAGACACGGGCGTTTCAATTGATTGGGTTAGCTACTGCCTCTTTTCTTTTTAAGGACACGGGCGTGTCACTCAAGTTGGTTGGGCGTGTCATTTAATTGAGGAAGCTACTGCCTCTTTTCTTTTTAAGGACACGGGCGTGTTCATCAAATGGGTTGGGCGTGTCTTACAAATGAATTACATATTGCTTTATACTTTGTTTCTTTTTACATTGTTTTGATTCTTCAAAGGTTCCATTGTTTCTAAACTTAAATATGAACATTATAAACATGTTTCAAACACAAGAATGATCTAATCAAATGAATGTGGAAGATCATTAAGCTATGAATCATATCAATTGTGTTTTGCCCTAATTGCATTGTTGAGGTTTAGCAATGTTGTTATGCACTTTGAATGGTAATGTGTTTCATGAGTAATGTATATTGAAATGTTGTATCAAAGATGAAATGATAATTCAAATAAGACATGATATGAGACAATGCCATTGTGTTTGGCTATGATGAATGATGCTATATGAGATATAATGTGATCATGGATGAGATAAATATACACTTGAATAATGAAGTGTTATATTGTGAAATGAAATGTGAAGCCATTGTTATTGGCTAATGTGATTCAATGGAGATAAATGAGGCATGTTTGCCTAAATGATAATGAGAATTGAGAATGAAATCTAAATGAATTGTGTGGCTAATGTGTTATTCCATTTTCAGAGTTTGTTGTTGGTGGCATGCCTAATAAGTGTAACAATCTCTTGAAGTTAGGTTGGATTGGATCCTTGAAGCCTAATTGAGATGTTACCACCCTTGAAGCTAGGTTGGATTAGTTCTTGAAGCCAAGTTGGGTAGAAGCTTAGCATGCTTTGCTCCCCTTGAAGCTTGGTTGAACTTGATCCTTGAAGCCTAGTTGGGTATATGATATTGATAAAAGTGATAATAAACCAAAGCATTAACTCTGAAAATTGAATTGCATATTAGTGTGTCTTGGGCCCATGCTTGTCTTTGTTTATTGTTGTTTATGGATTGTTTAATGATTAGTTAATGAAGTATGAGAAAAGATGTTGAAATGTGATATGCACATATTTATATGTTGAATTATGAAATGTAAAGATATGATGTTAGCTTTGCATTTAAATGGTTACATGTATAATATGAATTGAGAATTGACATTGTATTGTATTAAAGCATATCAATAGCATGTTTTATCTTACTAAGCCATTGGCTTAGCGCGATAGTGTTTAATCGCGCAGGTAATAGAGTTGATAGAGTTGAACCCGGTAGTTCTTCAAGACCAAGTGAGAGTAGACCTTGAGGAATCCATTTTTGGGAGCTTAAAGATCAAAGCAGACTTGCCAATCATGTATACTTCTTTATATTTTGTAAAGAAATGTTTAATGTGTAAATATGTAATTATTTTATAACTTCCGCTGTGTAATATTTAAATGTATATATATATAACTAATATGTTTTGTTTTATAAGTAAATGACCTATTTTTCTATAATGAATAATGATAAGGGTATTGAATCAAATTGAAAGTGTTTTTGAATGTTAAGGAAACCGTAGCATCCCTATGTTTGGTGCACTTATGCTACATTGTTGTGGTTGTAGTGTGTGTGCATTGGATATGGGAGTGTTACAATTGTTTTGGTATCAGAGCCTAGGTTTGAGATTCTCAACCTAGGTAAAATGTAAGGAAAAGAATATTTTTACTTAAAAAAAAAATGAATTTCTGAATAACATAAATGTTTATGATTGGCAGTCTTTGATCTTTAATAAGACATCATCTGCTGTGTTTGCAGATATAGGTAGTAATGGATCCCCACTCACGGCAGTCAATTGAGGGAAGTGCGGAGAGTGTTGCTCCTGAGGAGGGAGCTAGGATTAATAGTGTTGAGGAGGCACCTGCTTCGGTGTCGGGAAGACCAGTTGGTGAGGATGTTCCGCCAGCTTGGTTCAGGAATATGATGGAAGTTATGAGACCAGCACCTGTGCAACCAGTGCCACCACCCCCTCAGCCTTCAGTATCAGTGAGGCACTATGATAAGCTAAGGAAATATGGAGCAGAGGATTTCTTTGGTACAGTTGATCCAGCTGTGGCAGAACAGTGGCTTGATAGAGTTCAGAGGGTATTTGTTCAGTTGCAAGCCACCCCTGAGGAAAAGTTTGACTATGCAAGATCTTTGCTACAAAAGGATGCATATAGTTGGTGGAAAACAGTGCCCCATTCTATGGATGATCCACCAACTTTGTCATATGCTGACTTTTTGAGAGAATTTGAATTGAAGTATACTCCAAGGGAGTATAAAGATGGGAAGAAAAGAGAGTTTTTAGATTTGAGGCAGGATCACCGGACCGTGACAGAGTATGAGGTTGAATTTATCCGGTTGAGTGAGTATGCTGGGGGAATTATAGTTGATGAGATTGATAGATGTAGGAGATTTGAGGAGGGATTGCGGCCTTCTCTTATGTGTCATGTGGCTGGATCCAGATATACTGATTTTTCCCAGCTTGTGGCAGCAGCTCGCAGTGTGGAGAGAGCTCAAGTTATTGCAGCTGCTTCAGAGGAAGAGACTAGAGTTAGGAGGCCCCAGTTCGAGGCAGGGTCTTCTTCTGCGAAGAGAGGAAAAGGGAGTTTTGTTCCTCAGGTTGGTAGGAGTCAGAGGCCTACTGGTAGGTCAGTGCAGTCTCAGAGGCAGAGATTTAGACCTGCAGCTTCAGTGGCTAGTGCTCCAACTCCAATGATTCAGAGATCTACTTACCCCATCTGCATTTATTGTGGGAGGCCACATGGTGGTCCTTGTTGGAAAGCAGGGGTAGCGGGAGTTTGTTTCAGGTGTGGGTCACCTGATCACTTTGTGAGAGATTGCCCTGAGAGGCAAGAGCAGGTGTCAGTTGATACTGCAGCTTCTTGGCCCAGTGTGAGGGGAGGTCGAGGAAGCAGGGGCTTTGGCAGAGGAGGCAGAGTTGGGTTCAGTTCCAGAGGAGGTTCTGCATCCAGAGAGAATAGACCAGAGGAGGTGGGATCTTCTCAGAGGATTTATGTGATGCAGAGGTAGCCTGATGCATCGGCAGTCATAGCTGGTACTTTTTCTTTATTTGATACTCCAGTACTTGCTTTGATTGATCCGGGTTCCACCCATTCTTATATTAGTGCATCTATTTTGCCTGTTTTTGATGTGCATGCTGAGTCCCTAGGATTTGATGTGTTAGTGACAAATCCGTTAGGGCATAGTGTGGTTGTAAGTAAGGTGCACCGAGATAGTGCAGTAAGGGTGCAAGGTGAGGAGTTCCTTGGAGACTTGATTGAGATGCCATTTAAGGAATATGATGTGATCTTAGGAATGGATTGGCTATCTCGACATGGAGCTGTGGTGGATTGTAAAAAGAAAATTGTTTCTTTGAGGACTGTTGATGGTAGAGAAGTGTTAGTATCTAATGAGCAGGAACAGCTAGCCTCCTTATTTGTTTCAGCTGTTGCAGCTAGGAGATTGATTAGAAAGGGGTGTGAAGCCTATCTTGCTCATGTGGTGGATACTAGAGTGAAGTGTTCTCCCATTGATAGCATTGCCACAGTTGCTGAGTTTCCAGATGTTTTTCCAGATGAGTTGCCAGGATTGCCTCCTGAGAGAGAGGTGGAGTTTGGTATTGAATTGTTGCCTGGTACCACTCCTATCTCGATTACTCCTTACAGAATGGCACCAGCAGAATTAAGGGAGTTGAAAGTACAATTACAGGAGTTATTGGACAAAGGATTTATTCGCCCTAGTGTTTCTCCTTGGGGAGCTCCTGTGCTATTTGTGAAGAAGAAAGATGGTACCATGAGGTTGTGTATCGATTATAGGCAATTGAATAAGGTGACTATTAAAAATAAATATCCTTTGCCTAGAATTGATGATCTCTTTGATCAGTTGAAGGGTGCAGCTGTGTTTTCTAAAATTGATCTGAGATCTGGGTACCATCAGTTAAGAGTCAGAGCTGAGGATGTTCCGAAGACAGCTTTTCGGACCAGGTATGGGCATTATGAGTTTTTAGTTATGCCTTTTGGTCTGACGAATGCACCTGCAGCTTTTATGGATTTGATGAATAGGGTGTTTAGGCCCTATCTGGATCAGTTTGTAGTGGTCTTCATCGATGATATTTTGGTGTATTCGCGGAATGAAGAAGAACATGATATGCATCTGCGAATTGTGTTGCAGATTTTGAGAGAGAAGCAGTTGTTTGCCAAATTGTCGAAGTGTGAGTTCTGGTTGGATCAAGTAGCTTTTCTCGGACATATCGTTTCTGCAGAAGGCATCAGAGTTGATTCGAGCAAAGTTGAAGCTATTCTGAATTGGAGTCCACCCAAGTCGGTGACAGAGGTTAGAAGTTTTCTGGGTTTGGTAGGCTATTACCGGCGATTTGTAAAAGGGTTTTCTCTGATAGCTACTCCACTCACCAGATTGCTTCGTAAGGGAGTAAGGTTTTTGTGGATGGATTAGTGTCAGGCGAGCTTTGAGCAGTTGAGAGATATGTTAACTCAAGCGCCTGTTCTTACTTTACCTGTGGAAGGCAAACCATATGTGATCTACAGTGATGCTTCACATAGAGGTTTGGGGTGTGTATTGATGCAGGAAGGGAAAGTTATAGCTTATGCATCTCGACAGTTGAAACCGCATGAGCCATGATTTGGAATTGGCTGCCATTGTATTTGCATTGAAAATTTGGCGTCACTATCTGTTTGGGGAGAAATGTTTCATCTACACTGATCACAAGAGTTTGAAGTATTTGGGTGTTCAGAAAGAGCTCAATCTTCGTCAGAGGAGATGGTTAGAATTGATTAAAGACTACGACTGCTTGATTGACTATCATCCAGGTAAAGCAAATGTTGTTGCTGATGCCTTGAGTCGGAAGTCTGTAGCTGGTTTAACTGTGTATTCGCTCTCGTTGCTTGTTGAGTTGAGAGCATTGCATGTCAGTTTTGTACCTTGTGATGATGGTGCATTGTTGGCACAGTTGCAATTGAAGCCAGTTTTGCTAGATCAGATTAAAGAGGCTCAGATGACGGATATGAAGATTCAAAAGATTATTTCAGATTGCAAAAATGAAAAATCTAGAGATTTTGTTGTGAAAAGTGATGGGAGTCTCTGGTTCAAGAGCAGATTGTGTGTACTCGATGATGCTATTTTGAAAAAGGTCATTTTGGAAGAAGCTCATCAGTCGATGTTTGCTATGCATCCGGGTAATACGAAGATGTATCATGATTTGAGACAGCATTATTGGTGGATTGGGTTGAAAAGAGACATTGCTGAGTTTGTATCGAAATGTCTCACTTGTCAGAAGGTTAAAGCAGAGCACCAAGTTCCAACCGGGTTGTTGCAACCGTTGTCAGTACCAGAATGGAAGTGGGAAAGAGTGACAATGGATTTTGTGTCTGGTTTGCCATTGACACAAAAGAAGCATGATGCTATATGGGTGATTGTGGATAGATTGACTAAAACAGCTCATTTCCTTTCGGTGCGGATGGATTACTCTTTGGAGAGGTTGGTTGAGCTGTATATCCATGAGATTGTGAAACTGCATGGTGTTCCAACTTCTTTAGTGTCTGATCGAGATCCCAGGTTTACTTCAAGATTTTGGAAGAGTTTGCTTAGTGCTTTGGGTTCTCGACTGCACTTCAGCACTGCTTTTCATCCACAGACGGATGGACAGTCAGAGAGGGTGATACAGATTCTTGAGGATATGTTGAGGAGCTGTGTCATCGATTTCTCTGGAAGTTGGGACAGATTTCTACCGCTTGTGGAGTTTGCTTACAACAACAGTCACCAATCCAGCATTGGTATGGCACCATTTGAAGCATTGTATGGTAGACGGTGCAGGACACCTCTTTGTTGGAGTGAACTTGGTGAAGGTAAAATAATTGGCCCTGATTTGATTCAAGAAACTGAAGAAAAAGTAAAGTTGATTTGAGGCAGGTTAAAAGCAGCTTCAGACCGATAGAAGTCTTATGCAGATCTGAAAAGGAGAGACATAGAGTTTAATGTTGGAGATAAGGTATTTTTGAAAGTATCTCCTTGGAAGAAGATTTTGAGGTTCGGTCAGAAAGGGAAATTGAGTCCTCGATTCATTGGGCCGTATGAAGTGTTAGAAAGAGTTGGGCCAGTGGCGTATCGACTTGCTTTGCCACCTGAGTTGGATCATATTCATAATGTGTTTCATGTTTCTATGTTGAGGAGATATAGGTCGGATCCATCTCATGTGTTGCCATTTGAATCTATTGAGGTGAGCCCAGACTTGACATTTGAAGAGGAACCAGTTGCTATCCTGGCACGAGAAGTGAAAGAGTTGAGGAACAAGAGTGTACCATTGGTGAAAGTGCTATGGAAGAATCATGGAAAAGAAGAAGCAACTTGGGAAAGTGAGCAATTTATGCAAGAGCAGTATCCGCAGTTGTTTCAGCTTTGATATCAGGTAATTTCGAGGACGAAATTTCTTTTTAGAGGGGGAGAATTGTAATATCCTCATTTATGCCCTAGAAGTTTTGCATATTGTTGTTGTTGTTATTGTTGTTGTTATTGTTATATATTGGATTGAATGTATATGATGGGATAAGAAAAGAAATTGGGAGGAGAATGCTTGTGTATATGTGTATTGGGAAAGATTTAGGGTTTAGAGAGAATGGTATATGTTGTGTATATGATGATATATATAACATATAAATTGGTCAAATGAAGAGTCAAAGTGTTGGTTAAGTGGAAGAAGATATTTTTGTGTTAAGTGTGTAATTACATATAAGGGCTTAGATAAGACAAAAAGTTAGTTATATGATTGAGGGCATTTTGGTATTTGCTTGGATAAGAATACTTGGTGGAGATTAAAAGCAAAAAATTGACTTTGTGTCTTCATCATTTTCTTCTTTCTTCATGAAGTGGCCGGCTTTCCATTAACAAAAGGGAAAGATAAGTGTTCTTGATGCTAGAAGTGAATTGAAGAAGCAATCCAAGGTTTTGACAAAGGATTGGTGGAATTTCTTCTTCTAAAGTAAGTATTCTCTTGTTTTCTTTGTTTATTTGGAAGTTTTGTTGGAAGTGAATAAGGGTTTGGTGATTTTGTGATTTGGTGGGTTTGAGATGGGTTGTGTTGTGTTTTCAAGTGTTTAATTGATTTTAAGTTATGAGTGTAATTAGAGGTTGTTGTTGGAAATGGTGGAGATGTTGATTTGGAAGAATGGAGAAGAGTGTTGATTTAAGGGTTTTGAGATGATATGTGTTTAATTGTTATATTAATGTGTTGTGAAGTAATTCTTGTGATGAAAATGTGTTAGAACATTAATTTTGTTCATTTGAAACATGTTATATGATGAATATTGTGTTTGAGTGAAATTGAGAAAGTGTTGGTTTTAGTTAAGGTTGTGTTGATGGGTGACACGGCCATATGCATTGGAGAGACACGGGCGTGTCAATTGATTGGGTTAGCTACTGCCTCTTTTCTTTTTAAGGACACGGGCGTGTCACTCAAGTTGGTTGGGCGTGTCATTTAATTGAGGAAGCTACTGCCTCTTTTCTTTTTAAGGACACGGGCATGTTCATCAAATGGGTTAGGCGTGTCTTACAAATGAATTACATATTGCTTTATACTTTGTTTCTTTTTACATTGTTTTGATTCTTCAAAGGTTCC
Organism: Garcia nutans; assembly: GCA_947685225.1. Classification (NCBI taxonomy): domain Eukaryota; kingdom Viridiplantae; phylum Streptophyta; class Magnoliopsida; order Malpighiales; family Euphorbiaceae; genus Garcia; species Garcia nutans. The sequence goes on from CANTUV010000059.1 coordinate 36,769,652, forward strand.
ATTGTTTCTAAACTTAAATATGAACATTATAAACATGTTTCAAACACAAGAATGATCTAATCAAATGAATGTGGAAGATCATTAAGCTATGAATCATATCAATTGTGTTTTGCCCTAATTGCATTGTTGAGGTTTAGCAATGTTGTTATGCACTTTGAATGGTAATGTGTTTCATGATTAATGTATATTGAAATGTTGTATCAAAGATGAAATGATAATTCAAATAAGACATGATATGAGACAATGCCATTGTGTTTGGCTATGATGAATGATGCTATATGAGATATAATGTGATCATGGATGAGATAAATATACACTTGAATAATGAAGTGTTATATTGTGAAATGAAATGTGAAGCCATTGTTATTGGCTAATGTGATTCAATGGAGATAAATGAGGCATGTTTGCCTAAATGATAATGAGAATTGAGAATGAAATCTAAATGAATTGTGTGGCTAATGTGTTATTCCATTTTCAGAGTTTGTTGTTGGTGGCATGCCTAATAAGTGTAACAATCTCTTGAAGTTAGGTTGGATTGGATCCTTGAAGCCTAATTGAGATGTTACCACCCTTGAAGCTAGGTTGGATTAGTTCTTGAAGCCAAGTTGGGTAGAAGCTTAGCATGCTTTTCTCCCCTTGAAGCTTGGTTGAACTTGATCCTTGAAGCCTAGTTGGGTATATGATATTGATAAAAGTGATAATAAACCAAAGCATTAACTCTGAAAATTGAATTGCATATTAGTGTATCTTGGGCCCATGCTTGTCTTTGTTTAGTGTTGTTTATGGATTGTTTAATGATTAGTTAATGAAGTATGAGAAAAGATGTTGAAATGTGATATGCACATATTTATATGTTGAATTATGAAATGTAAAGGTATGATGTTAGCTTTGCATTTAAATGGTTACATGTATAATATGAATTAAGAATTGACATTGTATTGTATTAAAGCATATCAATAGCATGTTTTATCTTACTAAGCCATTGGCTTAGCGCGATAGTGTTTAATCGCGCAGGTAATAGAGTTGATAGAGTTGAACCCGGTAGTTCTTCAAGACCAAGTGAGAGTAGACCTTGAGGAATCCATTTTTGGGAGCTTAAAGATCAAAGCAGACTTGCCAATCATGTATACTTCTTTATATTTTGTAAAGAAATGTTTAATATGTAAATATGTAATTATTTTATAACTTCCGCTGTGTAATATTTAAATGTATATATATATAACTAATATGTTTTGTTTTATAAGTAAATGACCTATTTTTCTATAATGAATAATGATAAGGGTATTGAATCAAATTGAAAGTGTTTTTGAATGTTAAGGAAACCGTAGCATCCCTATGTTTGGTGCACTTATGCTACATTGTTGTGGTTGTAGTGTGTGTGCATTGGATATGGGAGTGTTACATGATGTATATGTGGGTATATGTATATGTCATATATTTTGCATTTATTTTTCCTACATCTTCTCTTCACTTCTCTTCTCTTTCCCTTCAATACAGACATTGAATCCAAATACAACAATAACCCCAACACTTTTAGGGTATAATATGGGATATTACAATTCTCTCCCCCTTAAATAATTTCGTCCTCGAAATTATCCAACATAAGAACAACCCATGTAGCACAAATCACCATCTTCACTTCCATACAAAGATAATCGTATCTTACATTATAATTTTATCAAATCACATAACTTCTACTCTCCCCCTTAGGAATAATCATCTTCTCTGAATTTCACAATTCATCATTGTATAGATATATATATCTTTATATTCTATTACTATCTCAACAAAGTAATCAATATAACTCATTACATTTCCTATGAATTTTATCTTTGTACTTGAGTCAGATTATCACTGTACCTTTTTATAGATATTTTCTTAACTTTAATCTCAAAAGTCAATATTCAATTCTTACAATCACTTTCAAAATAACATTTACCATACCTCAATGGATAACAATATCCTTATTTCCTTTAACTTGCTTCTCACTTACTATAAATATTAATACAATACTTTTAAACTTACTTAACAGATGAACAATATTTCCCTTTTCTCACCATAAACGATTGATATAATCCAATTCATTATGTTCATTCATAAGCCAAAACATTACATCATACACATTACCATTTAAATTTAGTACTCCCAATACAATTGTACATATTAAATCTCAATATAGACTTGCAACTTTAGCGAAACCTAGATCAATCGATCTATCTATCACAATATACTAACATTTCAACCTTATTCGATTTAAATCAACAATCAACTTATCAAAATTTTTCATTGAATTTCACCATATATACATAATAATATAACCTAATTCCATTAGGTCAAACTTATATTCAAATTCTGATCTTTTCAGATTCATATATTCAATCAATAAGAATCATGCTTATACATATACATTTCATTATTTTAATAATGATATCATCATTTCTCATACCCATTCAAAGTTTATCAATATAGCCAACAACTATAGTTTTATAAACGAATTTTTCCCCAACTAGGTCGGTAGTCTAAGTTCAATTGACCAACATATTGGGTCCGCATGGTTCCGCAGGAGGCAGATAGGTCCGTTCATTTATCATTTCACAATTCATTTCTCAAAATCAATTAAGCACTATACCTTAATTCTAAATCATTTCCAACATCATTGCCAATAATCTTAGTTTCTTATCACATCAAAATAGTATACACATATATCATCAACTGTATTGAACATCTCATTATTCCATCATATCATCTAAACATGCTTCAATCATATTTTTTTAACCATGATCTTAGAAACATAGTTATCAATCTCACCAAAATTTTACTACAGTTATATCATCTCAGCTCTAAATCTGAAGATATTAAAACTAACCAACAAATCACACTAACCCAATCATATGACCATGATATATTAACAATCACACTTGGGGTTTGTAAATCAATATCATTCTTCTATTATTCAATTTCCAATCTTTACGACTATCATATATTCTCCAAATTTTTATTACACCAAGAGTTAACACATTTTAATTCCATTTCAAAACAGTTTGCTTTTGATGATTTGATCATCATTAACCCAACTCATGTTCAATAACATTATCTTTAATATTTTCTATGCTCAACCTTCAATCAGATACAAATCTTACACAAGTTTCATTCATTACTCCATTTCCAATCCATTTCTTTTAAAAAAATTTCAAATACATAATTCTTTCCTTACAATAGCCTCATTTAGTTATTGCTATAACAATTTCACTATTAACTATTACCCAGATCCATTCTCACTTCTAATATCATTAAATATATAATGATATAAAATAATAAACATATTATATACACCTTCATAGGTCACACTTATAGTGTGATTCACTTCCCACTTTTTTTTTTTTTTTTTACATATAACCATTACATTCATGTCAAAAAGTTCATTTCACATATCCTCTTTATAAATATACATAATTATGCAGTTTATTAAATTTCTCTTTTGCATATAGTTTATACCAATTTAATATTTATCACTTTCCTTTGACTATTATCATTCTCATTTATTTATCATAACTTAAGTCATTCATTAACTTAAATAAATATATACACTCTACTTATAATATTATTTCACATGGAGCTTAATCACATTTCCAATGTGATATCTCTCTCACATTTGTTTATAAATACCTTTAACACATCTTTCATATTCATTTTTATCCTTTCCAATCAAATTACTTAAAGTACTCATTTTCATTTGCTTAATTCCTTTTCTTTACTTTCAAACCAGATTTTCCTACTAACAATCACATCTCCCAATTTCTAATACTTTCATGAGCAATAATATTCATTTCATATGTCTCATGTATTAAATACATTAAACTATCAATATTTAATTGATCTTTATCCACATTCCATTAAAACTATAAATATCCCACTTACTAATTTACTTAAACTTAAATTTATTCATCTCATTCTCTTAATATCAACTTTAAAACATTTTATATATATATACCACAAAGCAACATCATAACATATATGTTTCACCATTACTAAGCTCATTCCAAAACTCTAAATGTCTCATATTACCATCATTTACATAAGCTTTTACAATATTCAAACATATTACATTTCTAACATTGAAATCACCATGGTTGCATTAAAATAACAATACAAACAACACCAATATCTCTTTATACCTAACCGACATGATCTCTTTTTTCCCTTTAAACAAAACCTTAACTTTTCATATCTACACCTTAAATTATCATACTTAATCTATATCAATCAACTCATTCAATAATTTACTGTACTCTTTTCATTTAAATCATATATCTTTCCATATTATCCATCCAACAATATTTCCTCTTTCTATAAATCCAAACATAAAGTTTATTAGAAAGAGATTCAAATAATAGAGGAAAGATTACATACTTTAATCTCAATTTTGTTTTTAACACATTCCCAACTTTATTCTTCTAACCATTTCTTTATATGTCAAACACATATCAATAATCAAACTTTTTACTTTTACCTTCCATATCATTTCTTTATATCACAATTATCTCTCAATTATCAACATTTCAAAATTTGCTTTCATATGAAACCTCATTTACACACAATCATTTATCTTATGAAATTCAAATACATCACAATTCACAATTCACATAATGCCACGTTCGAGACCAACCTAGATGTGAATGCATATGCATGTCTTACCAATTGCATTTCCAAAATCTTCTTTTTAATTCTTACTTAAATTCTTCAAATTTTTTTTTTTAAATTTCACTTAGGCCGAGAATCTCGAACCTAAGCTCTGATACCAAAATAATTGTAACACCCCCATACCCTATATAAGTACTGTACATATATCTAGTATATATATAAAGTATAAGAATGTCACTTTTTGTTCCAATTTAAAAACCTGTATCCAATTTCAAGAAATATTATATTAATTTAAAGAACATTTACAAAAGTCATTATTCTTATAAAAAATACAACATAATAATATTACATAAGTATGCATCACCTTCTAGTTGGTCTCGAGACACCCATACTCTTCTCGTGGCATAACCAATGGACTTCCAAATCATCCACGTGATTTCCTGCGCGATTACACAACCGCGCTGAGCCCGAGAGCTTAGTAGTACAAATAAATAAATAATAAAATATACTTTACAAAAGAATCATACCTCATTCTTTTAGCATTATGTTTTATTGATCTCTTACCACGTTTTCCTTTCTCAATACATTCTTCATATATTCACACTAATCTCATAAATTAGATACATAATTACATAACATATTCACAACACAATACATTCCCTTTTTATCTCATATATATATATATATATACATATATATCACTTCAATAAAACACCATTCAATGACCTATCCAAACCTTCATGAACACAATTCTCATAAATTTCCACATGCATATACATTTTGCACATCATACAACATTTTCATAAATTCATATCTCAACAAAGCACCTCAAGCCATATTTACTTTCAATACAACAATACACACATTAGCAAAATCATACTTCATAACATCATTTTATTCACAATTCATCAATCATGAATCACACCTTCAACAAAGGTAATCATAGATTTCATTATTCATTTATTTTAACATTTAAATATCACCTTGGCAACAAAGACAGACTCGGGCCCAAACAACTTACTAATATGCCATTCAATTTTCAGAGTAATGTTTTGGTTTATTTATCTCATTTATCAATATCATAGACCCAACTAGGCTTCAAGGATTAGATTCAACCAAGCTTCAAGGGGAGCAAAGCATGCTAAGCTTCAACCCAACTTGGCTTCAAGAACCAACCCAACCTAGCTTCAAGGGTGGTAACATCTCAATTAGGCTTCAAGGATTCAATCCAACCTAACTTCAAGAGATTGTTACACTTATTAGGCATGCCACCAACAACAAACTCTGAAAATGGAATAACACATTAGCTATACAATTCATTTATCAATTTCATTCTCAATTGAATTCTCATAGCCAATAACAATGGCATCACATTTCATTTGAGTAATCATAGCCAATAACAATGGCTTCGTATCACATTTGAATCATCATAGTCATTAACAATGACCTCACATCATATTATATCTCAAATCATATCATAATATTTCATTATTCAATTGTATATAAGCAATTACTTTATCATATCCTTCACAATATATCTATAGCATCATTGCAATTCACAAGATTCACAATGCAAAAAACAATACATTGTTCATATGCATCATCATTATCACCAAATCATGTTAATCAATTCATTACTCAAATATATATAATCAATGGCATTGCACATACTTTTTTAATGATTATTATATTTCCCACATTTCCTATATCATCATTAATGTATACATAACCATTCCCATTATTCCTAGATTTAGAATCTTCCATATCCATTTGGTTGAATCATTATTGTTTTAAATGTGTCTAGGTACAAAAGACCCTTTGAAGATTCAACAATGTAAGAAGAATAAATAACAAACACAAATAGCAAACACCCTCAAGGGACACGGCCAAGCTTGTGGCCGTGTCTCCCAATTCAACATTTCAGTAGCAAACACGGGCACAGGACACGGCCAAGCTTGTGGCCGTGTCTCTCAATCCAAAAATCCAGTGGCAGACACGGGCAAGGAACACGGCCGTGTCTCTCATTATAAACTAGGCAGTGACAAACACGGTCAAGGGACACGGCCAAGCCAGTGGCCATGTCTCTCCAAAATTCATCCAACACGGCCAAGTTTGCCCTAACTTGGCCGTGTCTCTCACAACTTGGCCGTGTTCTTCAATGATTCAAAGACCAAATACTTCAAAACTCATCCAAGCCCTTCAAAATTCACATCACAACACTTTTAATCATCATCTTTGTTATATTTATCAATTTTCTATCTCCTTAACATTTATATAACTTCATTATAGCATCATACTAATCAAAATATATACATCACTATAATCAATTACTCAAAGTACCAATTCATTTATTCAAAACCCTAATTCAACCATTCATCATCACCCTCACAATTCCCCCAACTTATCATCACTTAAATACCAAGTTAACACCTTTACACACTTCAATCTTTCATTATCATCATCTCACAAACCACTTATATCAAACATAACCTCAATCAAGAGAAATCAAAACAAGAAGATGAAACTTACATATATATATAATCACAAAAATTAACTTTAAGAAATGAGTACTTACATGAATAGCTTGCCAAATCTTCAACTCCACTTGCAAATCTCTTGATCTCCTTTAGTCTTTGGTGTAAATTGAAGCAAAATTATCTTTCTCTCTCTAGCTTCTCTCTCTCTCTCTCTCTCTCTCGTGCACTAAGAAGAAAACGAAGAAGAAGAAGAAGAATGAATCTTCTTTCTTCGTTCTTATCCAATATATATATATATAATAATAATAATAATAATAATAACAATAACAATAATAATAATAATAATAATAACATTAGTACACTTAAATCTCCACCACACACACAATTCCTTTTGACTTTCTTCATCTTTTTCTCTTTTTGTCCTTATCATCATTATTATTATTCATTAATTATACAAATATATATATATATATACAACACACTTTTCCTACACCATTTTATACATCATGTATATGTGATGTATATGTGGGTATATGTATATGTCATATATTTTGCATTTATTTTTCCTACATCTTCTCTTCACTTCTCTTCTCTTTCCCTTCAATAGACACATTGAATCCAAATACAACAATAACCCCAACACTTTTAGGGTATAATATGGGATATTACAATACTAATTATGCAGGTAATGATTCTATGTAACATCCAATAGGTTAAAGTTCTACAGTTCTTGGTATTAGATTTTTTATGGAGGGTTGTTTTAATGGAGATTTCTCTCCCAAATTCTATTTGGAGTTGGGAAGTTAGAGTGTTGTTTGAGATGTGAGAAATACCATCCATTTGAAATCCCTAAATATAAGAGAAATCTTCTAGGGTAAGTCCATATTCTTAGTTAAACAATCTAATGGAAATTCCATAGTATCCTAAGGGGTTTGTTCTCTTTTTACTAACTACAAGTGTAGTGAAAAATTCCTTTGTCAAGGATTCTCACCCAAGATCATCATGATTAAGAAAACCATTTCTCCCAACCTAGGTTACTCAGATAGGCTCTAATATTCTAGACCCTTATTTTTTGACAAAGTCCAGTCCGACACTAATTAAAAGGCAATTAAGTTAAGTCTAAAGGTGTAAAATAATCTGGAATAATTCTACAAACTAAAATGTGGTCATGCAAAATATTAAAATCTCAACACATAATAATATAATATTTATTATTTATTTTTAAAAATAATAAAAATGAAAATAAAAATAATAAAAATGATAATATATGAATTGGCGAGGCGATGCACTGGAGGCAATGCACTACTGGCCTAGCCTGCGTGAATTAGCAAGCAGGCCTGTGACGAAGTGGCAGGCCAATTGGCCTATGGTGAATTGGTTTCTGCTCCACATTCCTCGTAGGCATGTGCGCGTGGACCTCGCAGGCCAGCGCCCGCGAGCAATTGGACTTGCCAAATTTGCCAAAACCTATTTTTATTCGGACAGTTTTAATTTCTCCTTAATCAAGAAGGACTAGGTTTTTTTTTATTAATTTCCTATAAATAACGGACTGGAAGAATAAACAAGGGACTTTGGACACTAGGAATTTAGGACTTTTTACTTCGGCAATGAAGAGAAACAAAAAATATAAAACCCTAGCAGCAAAAGAAACAAGAGAAGGATTATCCAGAAGAACAACCTAACAGAAGTATCAAACACAGAAAGTATTACAAAGCATTGGCTCACTGTCTTGATTTCATTTGACCAACAAGTGCATGGCCGGTGTGCACAAAGACTTTGTTTGAACGTTTAATTATTGGTGAAATCTACAAATGGAGGTGTGCTTTTCTAGCTTAACTCATTTAAATTCAATACAGGATATTTTGATGATGAATGATTTCAAACATTGATTATATTTATCTTTTTGTCAAAATAATTCCAATAGTTTATATTCCTTGATTTCAATTCATATATTATAAAATGTAGAGGCTAAGTCCTGTCACAACCTACCTAGGTCTGTTTGTTAATCATGAAATTTAAAAAGTCTAGTCAAAATATTTAAAGACCGAATAAGATTTTGATTTTGAACATGCTGGTTAGAAGATTTTGAATTTTATCGGTTAGACCAAAGAAGATATGGTCATACTTTTATGAAAATTGCTAGGCAGAGATTTTCACGGGTAGTATGGTCAGACCACCTTGAAGTTCGATTGGAATATTAAAAAATTCTCCTAAGAAATTAATGTTTTAGCACAAAGAATATGGATCTCAATTTGTGTACTTGATATATGAACAAAATAGATGTAAATTATCAATTAGGTCATGTAAAAATGAGTTTACAAGTAATGTTAACTCTTACCATTGTCACGCCTATACAATTTAATTAAAACACAAATTAAATAACAAAATCATCAAGGAATAAGGCTAGTTAATCGAGAATTATTCTATCTATCATTCCTATATATTATTTTATAAAGTTTTGTCTATTTGCATTCAAGGGTTTTGTAAAAATGTCAGCAAGTTGATTTTGAGCATCTATAAATTCTAAGACAATATTTTCATTTTGAACATTGCCTCTTTAGAATTGATGCCTAATATCTTAGTGTTTTGACTTAGAATGTTGAATGGGATTTTTGGATAGATTGATGGCACTTGTGTTATTACATTTGATGGGTATATAATTAAATACTTTACCATAATCTAGCAATTATTGCTTCATCTAAAGGAGTTATGTGCAACAAAAGCAAGCTGTGACATATTCAGCTTTCATGGTAGATAGAGCAATCGACACTTATTTCTTACTAAACCAAGAATCTAGGCAGCCACTAAGAAATGGCATGCACCGGTCACTCTTTTCCTATCTAATAGGCTACCGGCAAAATCCCTATACAAAAAACCTAAAATATCAAATGATGTATTTCTAGGATACCAAAGTCCTAAATGTAATGTTCCACTTAAGTATTTCAAAATTCTTTTAGTAGCATTTAAATGATATTCTTTAGGACATGATTGAAATCTAATACATAAGCAAACATTATAGATTATACCAGGTCTAGAAGCAGTTGAGTAAAGAAGTGATCCAATAATACATCAATATTTCTTCTCATTTACTTTCTTACCAACTTCATCTTTGTCCTACTTTAAGGATGCACTCTTTGGTCTCTTACTTGCCTTGCAACCATCCATGTGTGAGTGGGGATTTTTGCCCCCACTCCCTATGGAATGGTTCTTGTGACTTCAGCACTGTTTAGGCTCGGGGCCTTAGAGAACACGGGCCTAAGCCCAGTGAAAATGGAGTCGCCACCTGTATGGGTTGAGAAAAAGAAAGGGGTGGATGACTCAATTTCTAAGGAATCCCCAACCCCCTAATGGGTTTAAAAAGTTGGGTACCTGTGGGGAAGGTGAGAAATGGCCCAGAACCCCCACAACGCCCGGTTCATTGGAACCGACCTCCTTTGCAGGTCTTAATAGTATAAAATTCTTAAATATAACAATATTATCCATACTACATGCAATAATTAAAATAAAGCATCATTATATTAAAATCAAAGCAATGTCCAAATAAAGCAAATAAATGGATACCATCCGAGGATGGAAACATGTCCTTACATCGTCCATGTCTAAACTAAATAGGTCTCCCACCGAAAGATGAAAACATGTCCTTTAAATTGATCCAAAATATGAAAGCATTTTAAATTACATAAAATTTAACTAATGAGGTACCCAATAATGGAAACATACCTCTTACAATTTGAATGCCAAAATAAACAAAGAATAATCATAATAATAATAATAATAAAAAATATCCATCCATGTTAAATTAAATAAATCTAGCATTAAAATTAAATAAATCAACCATCAAAACATATAATAAACTACATAATCAAATCTAAATTAAATAAAGTAATAAATATATATTTAGGATTTGCATCTTAGAATATGGTTTTTGGAATTAGGGATTTTGAAATTAGGATTTAAATTGAGGTTTCATCATTTAGGGTTTAGGGTTTTTTTAGGTTGCTAGGATTATGAAATTTAGGGTTTAAGAAATTTTAAGGTTTCTATGAAACTAGGGTTTAGGAACTAAGTTATTGGAATTAGGGTTTGGGTCTAGGTTTGTGAATTAAGCAACTAGAGTTAGGGTTTTAGGTTTTCTGGATTTAAAGGATTCTGACATTTTAGAATTTGATCAGGGCTTTGGTGTTTTGAATTTTAAAAATAGATTTTATAAATTAAGGTTTGGAATTTAGAAAATCTTTTAGGGCTTTGGAAAATTAAGAAAACAATTAGGGTTTCGGTAATTAATAAAATGATTTAAGTTTTTGGAAAATTATGAAAACAATTAGGGTTTTAAGAATTAATAAAATAGTGTAGGTTTTGAAATTGGAAAGCAGATAAGGGATTTTAGCAACTGGGCAATTACATTAGGGTTTTGATAATGTTTTGTGATTATATGAAAATTAAACTCAAATCATGTTGTTTAAATCAAGTAATCAAGACTACGAGGTTTAAGTTAACTACTGGACCTAAACAACTTCTTAATCTTTGAACTTCTAATGATATCTATAGAAGGGAATGTATATACTGGACAGTCAAATAAGTTGTAACTCAAGGATGAAACTACTATGAATTCAAATAAATTAAAGAATTAAATCAAACCTCTGTCTTTGATGACTGATGAATGTTTGCTTCTTGCTAATTTCTTTTTGCCGTTTCTGCTTTTAATCTCTCATAATCTCCATTGCCCGACCTCTAGGTTTTTCTCCTTCTTCATTAAAGTTTTTCTGTGTTCTCCCCTCCTTTTTCTTTTTGTTTAATGCTAGTATTTATAGAAAAATAATGAGTCCTAATCCTATTTTAATAAGAAAATACCAATGGTTTAGGAAAAATTAGAAAACTGGGTAAAACAAGGTTTGGTCAAAAAATCGGCAGCACGCAGATTGTCGGGCCCTTGGGCTGCGCTGGCAAAAAAGGGCTTGGCAGACTAGCTGGCAGCCAATTCCCCCCAGAATTGGGCTGCCGTGCAGCGTCGCTCGCCGATCCGTCCGATTTTTTTATTTTTTTATTTTTTTTATATTTTTTATTTTTATTAAAAATAACTATTAAATATTATTAGTAATTAAAATATTATTAAAATAAATAAATACAATAAAAATTATTTTATAATATTGGATTTGAATGGGTAAAAAATTAAGGGCTTACAGTTTGCCCCATGCTTGAACTATCTAAGACTACGGGAAAAGAGAGTGAAAAGCAATAAGATCTTTGATTGATTTTTGATGAGGATGGATACATGAATTTGATTTGGGTACTTGGACACAAGATTGGGTACTTGCACCGGAGACTAAATTTGATTTGGTTACTTTGGTTTGAGATTGGGTACTTGGACCCAAGATTGAATTTGATTTGGGTACTTGGACCCGAGATTGAACTTGATTTGGGTACTTGGACCCGAGGCTAAATTTGATTTGGGTATTTGGACCCGAGATTGGGTACTTTGAGTCGAGATTGAATTATATTTGGGTACTTAGACCAGAGATTGGGTACTTGGACCTGAGACTGAATTTGGTTTGGGTTCTTGGACCTGAGATTGAATTTGATTTAGGTACTTGTACCCGAGATTAGGTATTTGGATGCGAGATTGATTTGATTTTGACTCGAGATTGGGTACTTGGACCCGAGATTGAATTGAATTTGGGTGCTTGGACCCGAGACTGAGTTTGACTGACCTTTTATCAGTTGAGAAGTCTGACTGCTCTGGCTGTTCTATTCTTTAACGCATTGTGGTTCTTCACTCTCAAAATGGATCTTCATCGTTGGACCTTGGATCTTCATCCGTAGCATCAGATCTTCACCTTTGAAAACGAATCTTCATCCTTGGAGATCGAGTCTTCACCCTTGTAAATGGATCTTCATCCTTAGAGATCGGGTCTTCACCCTTGAAAATGAATCTTCATCCTTTTAGATCGGGTCTTCACCCTTGAAGATGAATCTTCATCCTTTTAGATCGGGTCTTCACCCTTGAAAATGGATTTTCATCCTTTGGACATTGGGTCTTTACCCTTGAAATTGGATATTCATCCTTTAAGCTGGATCTTCATTCTTGGCATTGGGTCTTCACCCTTGAAAATGGATCTTCGTCCTTTGGACGTCGGGTCTTTACCCTTGAAAATGGATCTTTATCCTTTAAATTGGATCTTCATCCTTTGCATCAGGTCTTCACCCTTGAAAATGGATCTTCGTCTTTTGGACGTCGGGTCTTTACCCTTGAAAATGGATCTTCCTCCTTTAAACTGGATCTTCATCCTTTGCGTCGGGTCTTCACCCTTGAAAATGGATCTTCATCCTTTGGAATTCGGGTCTTCACCCTTTGAAATTGGATCTTCATCCTTGGAATTAGGTCTTCACCTTTGAAAATGGATCTTTATCCTTGCAAATCGGGTCTTCACCCATGAAAATGGATCTTCATCCTGTGGACTTTGGGTCTTCACCCTTAAACTATGGATCTTCATCCACTGGAAATCAGGTCTTTACCCTTGAAATATGGTTCTTTATCCATTGGAAATCAGGTCTTTACCCTTGAAACATGGATCTTTATCATTTGGAGATCGGGTCTTTACCCTTGAATTATGGATCTTTATCCACTGGAGGTCGGGGTCTTTACCCTTGAAACATGGATCTTTATCCATTGAAGGTCGGGTCTTTAACCTTGAAACATGGATCTTTATCCATTAGACCCTAACTTCAACTCTTTTAACTGGACTGATCTTTTGTCTTTTGCATCTTCATTCTTTTGAGAATTCTAATTTTCTTCTTTTTCCATTCTCTTTGTTCTTCTTTTGCACTTTTTGCAAAGCAAAAAATTTCAACCATTTTTTTAGCTGCATGGCAAGATATTTGAAAGTGAGTTTGAAAATGTTTTGTGTATGCATAAACTCAAAAATTGAAATGGAGGAACTTTGTCGCCTGTGTAGGCTCAAACCCATGATTTTTCTATGCGGGCTCTAATTGATGTTTGTCTTGTCTAGCTCTTCACACAAACACATATTTCTTCTTTTGCAAAATGACTGGAGCTTCCTCAAGCAATAGGCTTTCCATGCCCCCTTGATTCAATATCTTCTTTTGATTCTTTACTTCGTAGGGTATTTGTTGTTCACTTTGACAAAGAATAGACAATACAAGACAAGAAAGTGTGATGTGATATGCTCATGCATGCATGATATGCATGATAATACTCAACAGTTTCATTGACTCACAGACCGAGGTGATCAGCAAAAGTGTTCTCATTGACTCCTTTGAGATGTCGATTCAGGTCTTGCACTGGAATGACTGAAAGCTTTGCATTTATGGCTTTTATCTTCAAGATGTTGAAAACATGAATAATGGAGGCCCCAAACAGTAGAGATACATCCATTTTAAATTATGATTCAATATGTCAATTGTTAGCTTCTTCATAACCTTGCCAGTAATCATTTACTTTGCCCAATGTATCCTTTGGAGGTTCAATGATTCGACATACTTCCCTTAACTTAAAGGCTTTGTAAAATTTCTTTTTTTTTTTTAAATTTTCAATTTTGAATGTTGGCTTTGCCAAATTATTGTCAATGTAGCTCAGGACTTTATTTTCCAAATTAACATATCTATAACATGACAACCCTAGTTACCATACTAAACTCGAGAATCATTTCTATTTAAGCAAGAATTATTGCACTTCAGATAGGCACATACACATTACTTGGCCAAAGATCTCATTGAATTTAAATATTGTCTATCTCATATGCATGCTTATCCAAACTATCTCCACTAATAGACTCTACCTACCAAGAGAGATCAACAGGTCTTTGATAGGCTTGAAATGGGGTCTATAAGGGACATGGGTTAAATGAAGGCCATTTGTAAGTTGGAGCCATTGTGACACAATGGACAAACCCTCAAATTACAAATTTCTTATTGGAACTTTAGATTGTTGGGAGAATGAAAAGATAGAGCTTTGAACATTCTCCCATCTTCTTAGCATTAATCTAGATCTTGATTGGGACAATCTTCATTTCTTTTCTTCTTTTCCCTTTTCTTTCTCTTTATTTTTCTTACTCTTCCCTTTCTTTGAGCATTTTATCATTTTGTCCTTCTTCCCTGTAGGATTGTTAAGTATAGGACTTTCAAAAACTGGGCGACCTTACTCCTTTTTCTCCGATTTTGATTGAATCTTTGGTTGGGTTGCACCAATTCAAGTCAAACTGTCCTTATAAACCAAATGGAAGCCTTTTGCTACTTTAGGTAAAAGAGAATTTAGTTGGATTTCTGAACCATTTTGGGTTTTCTTCTTTTTTCTTTTCTTTTTTTTTGTCTTTTTTTTTTGTCTTTTTTTTTCTTTACTTTTCCCCTTTTTTTTTTGGTTCTAGCTCTAAAAGAGTTGTCTTGTTTGTACCAACTTGGGTTTCTAATAATGGATGAGTGGAGTGACATATATCTTCTTTAACAGGGATAAATTATTTGTTACTCTGATGTTATCTTGATAGATTGAAGATATTAGGTGAACTTCAACTACGCTTATGGTTTTGAGAACATCAACTTTTTTTACTGTCTTTGCTATGCATTCCTTTCTTTGATCTTCTTGCCTCTTCACCTTAGTGATCATAAGACTTGACAAAAGTATCACAACAGCTCAGGGTAGGTTGTTGGGGTTTGTAAGCGAATGAAAAGAAAGCTAAAATTTTATGAAGGCTCAAAGGGACAACTAGGGATTGATATCTAATTGGGTGGATACTAGTTGTTGGCTAACCAAACAATGCCTAGATCATTTCTCCCTTAAATAAGTAGAGTTCAATTTCGCCTCGAAAGTTTATCTAAGCATGTTCTAAGACCGACTAGGACCTAGACAAAGGTAATTATGCAGGAGCCCTCTCTAAGTAAGCATACACAACTCTATAGAACAATTCCCTCACCTAGTAAAGTCATTCAAGTCATGATGCCTAAATACATTAATTTATGAATATCAAGCTAGATTCCTCATTGGTTGAGCACCAAAATGAACAAAGACCAACAAAATTTTTTATAAAAGTAATTTATTCAAAAAAATTTAAATTTGAAAAACACGATTGTTCTAATTAAATATTAAAGCAAAATTTGAAAAGCAACATTCAAGCTAAGGAAAGTTTGTTGAGTTAAGCTTCTTTTGCTTTCACATCTTCAATTTTCCCATCTTGAAAGGATGATAAAATAAAATTTTCTTCCAATCCTTTTTCTACCATGAAGGTTGCTGGTGGTGGCACCCTGTTGAATCTTGAAAATGGATTACCTTTGGTATTGGGCTTATCCTGCTCAGGCAACTTGCCATTATCAATTAAATTCTATATCTCATGTCTTAACTTCATACAATTGTCCGTTTCGTGTCTAGGCCTTTGATGGAACTGGCAAAATGCATTAGTATCAAAGTTAGGTGGAAGAGGATTAGGTAAAGGACGAGGAGTCAAAGGTTGTAACAATCCCTTCTTTTGTAGTTTATTGAGAACCCAAGACAGTAGCTTCCCTAATTTTGAAAATTGTCTCATTTCTCCTTGACTAGTGGCATTAACATCAGCTTCCTTTTGTGTACTTTGATTGCTAGGCTGATAATTTCCTTTCTCATTCCTTCTTGCCAAAAAGCGGCTCTTCTCCCTCTCCCATTCTTCGATTTGCAAGCCAGCTTGCAAAAGATCTTTGAAATGACGGATGAGTGTATGAGACATCCTTTCACGGAGACTGGGCAACACCCCTCTCACAATCATCCTTATTTGATTAGATTCATCGGGTCTCTTCTTGAGCAAAGCAGCCTTATTTCTCCATCTTTTCACATAGTCGACAAAATTCTCATTTAGCCTTTGTCTAATGGACTCAACTTCCATTAAGGTAACTTCCAGCTCGACATTGTACCCATATTGCTGAATGAAAGCCTTGTATAACATGTCCCAATCTTTTTGAGTACTTTCCACTAAGGTGTTGAACCAATTTTGGACACTAGGGTCCAATGAGAGCATAAAATACCTTAGAGTTTGAGCTTTAGTAGCTCGAGCAGACTTCATAGTAGTGATGTACTGCTTCACATGGAGATGAGGATTCCAGTACCATTGTACCTATCGAAGGAAAGCATCTTGAACTTATAAGGGACCTCCTCATCTTGTTCAAACAGTTTGTCGATCTCGGACATCTCTTCGGTTTTCAGCTTCTTCTCAAATTTCTTTTCTAAATCAGTAATCATCTTCTCAACATCAAAATTTTTAGTCTTTTCAAAAGTTGTCTTCTCAACAACCTTCGGCTCCTTTTTTTCTTAAGGATCTTGAAAGTATTGAGCCCAGTCATCATCATCATCAATGATCAGCTTATCATCATCAAAAGCTACTTCACCAACTTTAGCCTTCCCTTTTTCCTTTGGCTTCATGGAGCTAGCATACTCTTTGGCATTATTTCCTAAAATTGCAGCCAATTGGTTCTTCACGGTCTCAGCCAGGGCCTCTTTTATTTCTTCCATCTTGGCATTGAGAGCATCATCTACCATTCTTTGAATTTTTTCGGGCTCCATTGCTTTTGGCGAGTAAGTGATTGAGTTGCTACTAGATTCTTCGTCTCCGGTGTAGGTCGGATTGTCGTAAGCTTTTGAACTATCGTAATCCAGGGCTGTGAGCCAGAAGGGATTAATGACATGTATGTATGCATGTATGCACAAGCAATAAACAAACAAGGATAAATAGGACGTTCCTTCCAACCTTATAACTTACACACACGAATGGCGAGTCTCTTTTCCTAGGTATATGGTTAACAACATGCCAACATGGGGTATCTTGTTTTTGAAAAATTCTCTCGGACGTTTCAACCAATAGTTATATTTTCAAAAATGGAAATCAATTCATGATAGTTACCATTAATTAGGCTTTAATCCATTCAATCAACTGAAGCAGCTTTTATGCTATAATGGATTAAAACTAAATTAAGAGCTTTATTATAAATAGATTTCTCACTTGAAAAAGTAACTAATGATTCATGCCAAAAGCAAGCCCATGATTAATTATTCTTGGTAATTGACCTAAATAGCTTGTAAGCTCTTTCAAGAGGTTATAAAAATAATTTTGTTTCTAAGCCCAATGTGAAAAGATTTTAGAAAAAACATATTTTGCTTTGTATTTGGATCATGAGAAAAGTATTTTTGATTTGTTTTTTTAGAAAAGTTTAATGTCTAAAGACCATTTTAAAAAGTTTTAAAAATAACTTTGGTCTTTTGGACTTTAAAGAAAAATTTATTTGAGCATACAATTTAATTAGGTCATATTAGAAAAAGAACAAACCAAATAAGCCATGATTTAAGCCAAGACAAATTAACCATAGTCAAACAACAAGCATTTGGGGTAAAAACCTAAGGAAAGTAACTAGGCCAATTACATGAGCTTTATTCTTTGGGTTAACAGGCTTAGGTTCCCATAGCAAGTGTAGCTCCAGGAGAGAGTAGAGATGAAGCTAGAGTTGATAGAGTTAGTGAGGCACCTGTTTCTGTGCCAGAGAGATCAGCTGCAGAGGAGGCTCCGCCGGGTTGGTTAAGGCATGTGATAGAACTATTGAGGCCAGCTCCAGTGCAGCCACCACTACCACAGCCTCAGGTGCCAGTAAGACATTATGATAAGTTGAGGAAATATGGGGCTGAGGATTTCTTGGGCACTACTGATCCTGCAGTGGCTGAGCAGTGGTTGGATAAAGTGCAGAGGATATTTATCCAGTTGCAAGCTACTTCAGATGAGAAATTTGACTATGCCAGATCCCTCCTACAAAAAGATGCCTATGACTGGTGGAAGACGGTTCCTCATGCCATGGATGATCCACCTACACTATCTTATAGTGATTTTCTGAGGGAGTTTGAGCAGAAATATACTCCGAGGGAGTATAAAGATATTAAGAAGATGGAATTCTTGAATTTGAGGCAAGACAATCGGACGGTGACAGAATATGAGATAGAGTACATCCGGTTGAGTAGTTATGCCGGGGGAATTATCTCTGATGAAATAGATCGGTGCAAAAGGTTCGAGGAGGGATTGAGGCCCTCTATCATGTGCATTGTGGCTGGTTCTCGATACCAGGATTTCTCTCAGCTTGTTGCAGTAGCTAGAAGTGTTGAGAGAGTGCAGAGCATTGCAGCAGCTGCTTCTGAGGAGGAGACTAGAGTGAGGAGACCCCAGTTTGAGGCAGGGTCTTCATATGTGAAGAGGGGTAGAGGAAGTTTTGTTCCGAGGATCAGTAGGAGTCAGAGGTAGTCGGGCAAATCAGTGCAGTATCAGAGGCAGAGGCCGAGATCGATAGTTTCTGTAGTGAGTGCCCCGACTCCCATGATGCAAAGGTCTACTCCACCTGTATGTGTTCACTGTGGTAGGCCCCATGGGGGTGCTTGTTGGAAGACTGGTGTATCCGGAGTATGTTATAGATGTGCGTCACCAGATCATTTTATTAAAGATTGCCTAGAGATGCAGGATGATAGACAGACTGATACTGCAGTTTCTCAACCCAGTGTCAGCAGAGGAGATCGAGGGGGCAGAGGTTTCAATAGAGGTGGTAGACCCGAGTTTAGTCTGAGAGGAGGATCTTCATCCAGAGGCAGTGGGCCAGATAAGGCCGGATCTTCTCAGAGAGTATATGTGATGCAGAGGCAGCCGGATGCTTCAGCAGTTATAGCGGGTACATTTTCTTTATTTGGCATTTCAGTACTTGCTTTGATTGATCTAAGATCTACTCATTCATACATTAGTGCATCTATCTTGCCTGTGTCTGAATTGCATTCAGAGTCCTTAGGATTTGATGTCTTAGTGACAAATCCTTTAGGACATAGTGTTGTGGTGAGTAAGGTGCATCGTAATAGTGTTGTTGTGGTGCAAGATGAGAAGTTTCTTGGTGATTTAATTGAAATGCCTTTTAAAGAATATGATTTGATCTTAGGCATGGATTGGTTGTCTAAGCATGGAGTTGTGGTAGACTGCCAAAAGAAGTGTGTCACTTTGAGAACCAGTTATGGCAGGAGTGTGATGGTATCTAGTGAGCAGAGACAACTTGCATCCTTGTTTGTATCAGCTGTAACAGCTAGAAAGTTGATTAGAAAAGGGTGTGATGCTTATCTTGCTCATGTGGTGGATACTAGAGCAATGGATTCTCAACTTAATAATATAACCACAGTTGCAGATTTTTTGGATGTATTTCTTGAGGAGTTGCCAGGGTTACCCCCTAAGAGAGAGGTTGAGTTTGGTATTGATTTGTTGCCTGGTACCACTCCCATCTCTATTACTCCTTATAGAATGGCACCAGCTGAACTGAGAGAGTTGAAGGTGCAGTTACAGGAGTTATTGGATAAAGGGTTTATTCGCCCTAATGTTTCACCGTGGGGAGCTCCTGTGTTGTTTGTGAAGAAGAAGGATGGTACTTTAAGGTTGTGTATTGATTATAGGCAATTGAATAAAGTGACTATCAAAAATAAGTATCCTTTGCCTAGGATTAATGATCTCTTTGATCAATTGAAGGGAGCAGCAATGTTTTCCAAGATTGATTTGAGATCAGGGTACCATCAGTTGAGGGTTAGAGCTGAAGATGTTCTTAAGACAGCCTTCTGCACAAGATATGGGCATTATGAGTTCTTGGTGATGCCTTTTGGGTTGACAAATGCACCTGCAGCTTTCATGGATTTGATAAATAGGGTGTTTAGGCCCTATCTAGATCAATTTGTGGTGGTCTTCATTGATGATATTTTGGTGTATTCACGTAATAAGGAGGAGCATGACAAACATCTATGGATTGTATTGCAGATCTTGAGAGAGAAGCAGTTGTATGCTAAGCTGTCGAAGTGTGAGTTTTGGCTTGACCAAGTTGCTTTTTTGGGTTATATAGTTTCAGCAGATGGTATAAGAGTCAATCCAAGTAAAGTTGAAGCTATTTTGAATTGGAGTCCACCAAAGTCTGTAACTGAAGTTAGAAGTTTTCTGGGTTTGGCAGGCTATTACCGACGGTTTGTGAAAGGCTTCTCTTTGATAGCTACTCCACTCACCAGATTGCTTCCGAAGGGAGTTAGATTTATGTGGACAGATCAGTGTCAAGCTAGCTTTAAGTAGTTGAAAGAAATGTTGACTCAAGCACCTGTTCTTACTTTACCCGTGGAAGATAAATCATATGTGATTTATAGTGATGCTTCACATAATGGTTTAGGATGTGTTTTGATGCAAGAGGGTAAAGTCATAGCTTATGCTTCTTGGCAGTTGAAGCCGCACGAACTTAATTACCCGACTCATGATTTGGAGTTGGCGGCTATAGTGTTTGCTTTGAAGATTTGGCGACACTACTTGTATGGGGAGAAATGTTTTATATATATGGATCACAAAAGTTTGAAATATTTGGGTGTTCAGAAGGAGTTGAATCTTCGGCAAAGGAGATGGTTAGAACTGATTAAAGACTACGACTGTTTGATTGATTATCATCCTGGTAAGGTGAATGTAGTTGCTGATGCCTTGAGTCGGAAATCTTTGGCAGGTTTGGTTGTTTATTCGCTCTCGTTGCTTGTTGAGTTGAGAGCATTGCATGCTAGTTTTGAAGTATGTGATGATGGTGCATTATTGGCTCAGCTGCAGTTGAGGCCAGTATTGTTGGATCAGATAAAGGAGGCTCAATTGGCAGATGAGAAAATTCAGAAGATTGTATCAGATTGCCGAAATGGGGTGAGCCAAGATTTCTATGTGAAAAATGATGGTAGTGTTTGGTTCAAGGATAGGTTGTGTGTTCCTGATGGTGATAGTTTGAGAAAGATTATTTTAGAAGAAGCACACCAATCAGTTTTTGCTATGCATCCGGGAAGTACAAAGATGTACCATGATTTGAAACAGCACTACTGGTGTTCTGGTATGAAGAGAGACATAGCGTAATTTGTGTCCAAATGTCTCACTTGTCAGAGGGTGAAAGCTGAGCATCAAGTTCCAACAGGGTTGCTTCAACCTTTAACAGTGCCTGAATGGAAATGGGAGAAAGTAACAATGGATTTTGTGTCTGGTTTGCCATTGACTCAGAGGAAGCATGATGCTATCTGGGTGATTGTTGATTGGTTGACAAAGACAGCTCATTTTCTTCCGGTTAGAATGAACTATTCTCTTGAAAGATTGGCTGAGCTGTATGTAAATGAAATAGTAAAGTTGCATGGAGTCCCAATTTCTTTAGTGTCTGATCGAGATCCCCGTTTTACTTCGAGGTTTTGGAAGAGTTTACATGGTGCATTGGGTTCTCGATTGCACTTTAGTACTGCTTTTCATCCGCAGACAGATGGGCAGTCAAAGAGAGTGATACAGATTATTGAGGATATGTTAAGAAGCTGTGTCATTGATTTCTCTGGAAGTTGGGACAGATTTTCGCCACTTGTGGAATTTGCTTACAACAACAGTCATCAATCCAGTATTGGTATGGCACCATTCGAGGCATTGTATGGTAGACGATGTAGGACGCCTTTGTGTTGGAATGAACTTGGAGAAGGTAAATTGATTGGTCCTGATTTGGTTAAAGAGACTGAAGAGAAAGTGAAGATAATTCGGGATCGATTAAAAGCAGCTTCAGACCGACAGAAATCTTATTCAGATTTGAAGAGAAGAGACATAGAGTTTGATATTGGAGAGAAAGTATTTTTGAAAGTGTCTCCTTGGAAAAAAATTTTAAGATTTGGTCATAAAGGAAAACTGAGTCCTCGTTTTATTGGACCGTATGAGATATTGGAAAAAGCTGGGCCAGTTGCTTATCATCTTGCTTTGCCGCCTGAATTGGATAGAATCCATAATGTTTTCCATGTTTCTATGTTACGGAGGTACAGATCAGATCCATCTCATATCTTGCCAGTTGAATCGATTGAGGTGAGTTCGGATCTGACATTTCAAGAAGAACCAGTTGCTATATTGGCACATGAAGTGAAAGAGTTGAGAAATAAGAAAGTGCCACTGGTAAAGGTTCTTTGGAAGAATCATGGTAGAGAAGAGGCAACTTGGGAGAGTGAGCAAGCAATGCGTGATCAATATTCACAACTGTTTTAGACTTGATAACAAGTAATTTCGGGGATGAAATTTCTTTTTAGAGGGGGAGAATTGTAATATCCCAAAGTGTGCCCTAGAAGTTTTGATATTATTGTTGTTTTACTTGGATTTAATGTCTATGTGAAATTTGAAAGAGAAAAGAATTTAAGAGAGAGTGTGTATGTTGTATATATGGAAATATATACAACATATACACAAGTCAAATGAGGAAGTCAAAGAAGATATTTATTTTTATTATTAATGAAATTAATAATAAAGGAAAAATAGATGAGTGGAAGAGAATTATTTGATTATTTTAATGATATTGCTTGGTGGAGATTTGAGTGGAGACTAGATATTTAACCTTGCTTCTTCTTCTTTTTCATTTTCTTCTTTTCCTATTGCTTGGCCGGACATCACAAAGACAAGAGAGCAAGAGAGGGTTTTTGGTTTCTAAGAGCAAATTGAAGGAAGATCCAAGTGGTTAAGTTGGAAAATTGTGAAGTTTCATCAACTTTGGTAAGTTCTCTCTTGATTTCTCTTGTTTTAATTGAAGTTGTGTTTGAGTTTGATAGATTATTGTTGATAGTAAGTGTATGCTGTTTGATTGTGGTATGTTTAAGGGTGTTGATTCTATTGATGTTGGATTTTGGGGTTGAATTGAAGGAAGGAATAATTTATTGGAAGAGAAAGTGTTGTGGTTGTGTTTTGAGTTTGTGATGATGATTATGAATTGTGTTTGATGTATGTTTTGTATTATTTTGGTGTTTTTGCAAGTTAGTATGGTTTTTGGGTGTGTTTAGTTGAGTTTGTTTGAAGTGGAAGATGGTGGAAATAAGTGATTTGTTGGATGTAGAGTTGATGTTGCCGGAATCTGTATTTTTGGCCTTACACGCCCATGAGTACGGTCAAGTCTTTGGGCATGTCAATGGTTCTATGTTGCAGTAGCATTTACATGTCCAGTGACATGCCCATGTCACTGAGTGTGTCATAGCTACTGTGTGGGTGAAGGATTGACACGGCTATGAGCACGCCCGTGTTGTTGGATGTGTTAATGTTTCTGTGAGATAGGATGTATTACACGTTCAGTGACACGCCCGTGGTTCTGAGCGTGTCAAAGCTTCTGTGTTGTGGAGTTAGGGCACGGTCAGGGACACGCCCGTCTTGTTGAGCGTGTCATATGTAGAGTTTGCCCTAGTTGATATTTATCCATAGTATCTCATGTGTATCATCAACTTTGGTTTAGGTTTTGAGAAGAGTTGAATTGCCCTAACCTAAGTGTTGAGGATTCTTGGAGGAAGAAGTGTATAAATTGGTGAGAATTGGTTGTGAGGTAAGTACAAACCCTACCCTACATTATTGCATATTAATAATGTTATGTTTTGCATAATGTGAATTTTGTTTAATGTATGTTGAAAATGTGAATTTAGATAACTGAAGCATGTTTGCTTAGAGGATGATGTTCAATGTAATTGATTATGTATACTTGAGTGATGAAGTATTATAAAGTGAATTGAGACATGATGTTTCAATTGAGATGTGATACCATTGTGATTGGCTATTATGATTCAAATGAGATGTGAAGCCATTGAGATTGGCTATGATGATTTAATTGAAAGAAGTGGGACATATTTGTTTAGATAATAATGAGAATTGAGAATGAAATTGATAATGAAATAATAAATGAATTGTGTGGCTAATGTGTTATTCCATTTTCAGAGTTTGTTGTTGGTGGCATGCCTATAGTAACAATCTCTTGAAGTTAGGTTGGGCTTAATCCTTGAAGCCAAGTTGGGTTGAAGTTTAACATGTTTTACTCCCCTTGAAGCTTGGTTGAGTCTAGTCCTTGAAGCCTAATTGAGATGTTACAACCCTTGAAGCTAGGTTGGGTTTGGTTCTTGAAGCCAAGTTGGGTTGATACTTAGCATGCTTTATTCCCCTTGAAGCTTGGTTGAACCTAAATCCTTGAAGCCTAGTTGGAATAATGATAATGATAAATGTGATGATTAAACCAAAACATTAACTCTCAAAGTTGAATGGCATATTAGTGTCTTTGGGCCCATGCTTGTCTTTGTTTAAATGTGATTCATGAATGGTGAAACCAATAAATAATGAGCTTCAAAGTAAGACTTTGAAAGGTGATATTCTTATGTATTGATTATGATGTTTGAACATATTATATTGGCATTGCATTGCAACACATTATTATTATGGTTTGTACCACTAAGCCGTTGGCTTAGCGCGATTGTGATTTATCGCGCAGGTGACAGGGAAGAGCCGGAAAGTTCCTCTAGGCCGAGTAGAGTCAAGATTTTGAGGTGTTGATAGTGGAGCTTAAAGATCAAAGACATATTGCCAAACATGTATATATTTTATGTTTTTGTAAAACTTGAGTCTTGATGTATATGTATTTGTAAATATTTGATATATTTTCCACTGCGTTTTGAATAAACGTTTTATCTATTGTATTTTATGTTATAATTTAAATGGTTTGAGATTGCTTATACTGTTGTAAAAGAAGTGAGTCGTTTGTTAATTTAACAGTGACATTTCTATATTCAGTATATGTATATTATGATCGTAATAGCATGCTGTGTACGTATACTGGGTATAGGGGTGTTACATGGGGCCTTAGAGAACACCGGCCTAAGCCCGAAGAAAATGGAGTTGCCACCGGGACGGGCCGGGAATAAGAAAGGGGTGGATGACTCGATTCCTAAGGAATCTCCAACCCCCTAATGGGTTCAGAACGTGTGGGGTAGGTGAGAAATGGCCCAGCACCCCCACAACTCCCGGTTCATTGGAACCAGCCTTCTTTGCAGGTCTTAATATTATAAAATTTTTAAATATAACAATATTATCCATACTACATGCAACAATTAAAATAATGTATCATTATTGTGAGCGGGGATTTTTGCCCCCACTCCCGGTGGAATGGTTCTTGCGACTTCGGCACTGTTTAGGCTCGGGGCCTTAGAGAACACGGACCTAAATCCGAAAAAAATGGAGTCGCCACCCAGACGGGCCGGGAAAAAAGAAAGGGGTGGATGACTCGATTCCTAAGGAATCCCCAACCCCCTAATGGGTTCGGAAAGTTGGGTACGTGTGGGGAAGGTGAGAAATGGCCCAGAACCCCCACAATGCCCGGTTCATTGGAACCAGCCTCCTTTTCAGGTCTTAATATTATAAAATTCTTAAGTATAATAACATTATCCATACTACACACAATTAAAAGAAAGCATCAATATATTAAAATCAAAGCAATGTCCAAACAAAACAAAACAAATAAATGGACACCCATCCAAGGATGGAAACATGTCCTTACATCACATGCCTAGATAGGACACCCACCAAAAGGTAGAAACATGCCCTTTACAAAGATTCTAAAATAGAAAAGCAAATTAAATTACATGATGTTCAACTAATGAGGTACCCACCAAGTGGAAACATACCTCTTACAACTTTTGGAAATCTAAATTGATTGATAAAAGTAAATAATCATTCATAAATAAATCATTCATTAAAAGTATTTAAATAAAATAAAATAAACATCCATCCATGATAAATTAAATAAATCAAGTATTGAATTTAAATAAATTAAAGCATAATAAATAAATCAAAGCATAATCAAGTATGGAATTGAATGAAGCAAATAAAAGTTCAAGTATAGCTACTATTTCCATTTAGGGTTTTTTATCTCATGTGTTAAGGTTTTGGAAATTTCTAAAATTAAGCTACTGTGACATTTTATGGAATTAAAATAAATTAGGGTTTTATGTTTTAAAAGGTGGGTAAGACTCTTTGATTAACAAAATTAAAGTTTGAATGGTGAAATTATGAAACTAGGGTTTTGGACACTTTGAAATACTTTTTAATTCATGATTTTTAAATGGTGATTTAAGCTACTGTGACTTTTTCAGTTTTTCAGTTTTTATGTTTTTTTATGTTTTAAAAGGACTAAGGTTCATAAATATTAGGATTTAAGGTGTTAAAAGGGTTAGGGTTCATTGTTTTAGGTTTAAAAGTTGAATTTTGGATTTAAACTTTGAAATTAGGGTTCTCGGGTAATGAATTATTTAAAGGGTTTTAGAAATCAATTTGATATTTTATGAAGTTTCATGAATTTAAACACATGGATTGAAGTTTTTATAAGTAGAAAATATGTTTTTTAAGGCCTTTTGAATGAAATAGAACCTACTTTAAAATCTTAAAAGAAACAGAATTTGATTTTGGTTTTGTTGAAAAATATGTTCAATTAGTGTTTTAAGGTTTTTAAGAAGAAAAAATAACAATTTTAAGTCTTTTTAGAAAAGAAAGTCACGTTTTAGGGTTTTTGATTATGGAAAAATTAAATTACAACTCTAAGATTTTTTATTTAACCAACTTAAACTTTATGGATTGGCAACTGTGAAACATAAATTAAATGAATTTAACATACCTTCTTTTGTTGGTTCTCCAAAAAATAACTCTTCTTTGATGAACTAGTTCCAAAGACAAGCCTTGGTTGCCTTTGAATTCTCCTCTCATTTCTTTAAATCATGAGTCTGCTGCTTTAAATATCACTTCAATTCAATTGTGCTTTTCCTTCTTTGATTTGGTTTCAAATCCTAAAGTCACTGTGTAAATTTTTTCTCCCCTCTTGATTTGGTTTAATTAGTCCTTATTTATAATGGCTTTTTGGTTAGTTTTTTCTAATTCCCTATGGAAACTAATATTAATAAACAAAAGAAATTAAAACCTAATTGAATTAGGTTTAAAAAAAAATTGGAAAAAAAATTTGCGTGCGGGCCCGTGGCTGGCGGCGGGAAAGTTATTTCGCCTGTAGGAATTTCCTACGGGCGAAATAGCTTCGCCCGTAGCCCCCGCAGGAAATTCCTGCAGGGAGTTATTTCGCCCGCAGGAATTTCCTGCGGGCGATGCAGGCGAAATAACACCTCGCCCGCAGGCCTGCGGGTGAGGCTGGTAGGCCTACGGGCGTGCTGCCCGCAAGAAATTCCTGCGGGCAAAACGCCTACGGGCCCGTGCGACCACTTTTCAATGCCATTTTTTTTTCGATTCTGATTTTTATTTTTATTTTTATTTGTTTATTTTTATTTTTTCTTAATAAAAATTAAATACTAAGGTAAAAATTATTTAATTAAAATTATTTTGGACCAATTAAACAACAAAAATCATTTTAAACCAAATAAAACCTAATGGACCGGATTGGGTAAAAAATTAAGGGTCTACAGTTTGCCCCCTGCTTGAATGATCTGAAACCTTGGTGAAAGAGAGTGAAAAGCAACAAGACTTAATTTTTGATATGGCGACTTGTTTTGGATTCTGGACTCGAGATTAGGTATTTGGACCCGAGATTGATTGAATTTGGGTACTTGAACCCGGGATTAAGTTCTGGACTTAGAAAATTCTAGGTTCTAGACCTAAGGAAAATTTGGATTCTGGACCCGAGCTAAGTTCTGGGCTTAGAAAAGATTCTAGGTTCTGGACCTAATGGTAATTTGGGTTCTGGACTTAGAAAATTCTAGGTTCTGGACCTAAGGGAAATTTGGGTTCTGGACCCGAGCTAAGTTCTGGACTTAGAAAATTCTAGGTTCTGGACCTAAGGGAAATTTGGGTTCTGGACCCGAGCTAAGTTCTGGACTTAGAAAATTCTAGGTTCTGGACCTAAGGAAAATTTGGGTTCTGGACCCGAGCTAAGTTCTGGACTTAGAAAATTCTAGGTTCTGGACCTAAGGGAAATTTGGGTTCTGGACCCAAGCTAAGTTCTGGACTTAGAAAATTCTAGGTTCTTGACCTAAGGGAAATTTGGGTTCTGGACCCGAGCTAAGTTCTGGACTTAGAAAATTCTAGGTTCTGGACCTAATGGTAATTTGGGCTCGAGATTGATTGAATTTGGGTACTTGGACCCGGGATTAAGTTCTGGACCTGAGCTAAAAAGTTTAGCTAATTTTTAGGCATATTTCTTCCTATTGCCCCCTGGGTGTAAAAATATTTGTATACTCGCAATTATCTGAATAATTAAGTGAATAATTGAATTTTCTGTTAATTTACTGTGTAGTTACTGTTCATATACTATTCACTATTCATAAATAGTAAATTTACTATTTAGAAATAGTATTAAATAGTATTTGCTATTAGAAAAAATGATTTTACTATTTACCAATAGTAATACTATTCATAAATAGTAATATTTACTATTCATCAATAGTAATACTATTCATATATAGTAACATTTACTATTTATCAATAGTAAAATTTACTATTCATGCACAATTTTGAACTTTTTTCCATCTGCTTGCCGTTCCTCTATAAAAGGCCATTAATTCTCCATTTCATTTCAAAACTTCAATTTCAATTTTGTAATCCTTTCAAATTTCTTTTCAATTTCAACACATTTTTTTTAAAAACAATGCATGTTTCGAGGTCGCGGACTCATTTTAATGTCGAATTATTGGAGTTTATTCGGCATCATGAAGACGAAAATTGTGAACCTCGATTTCCACCCGAAAAGGATTCGGATGAACGTTCACGTGTTGTTAGGAGTCGCCACTCAGTTTTTTCTGTTCAAAGGGAAAAACTAAGAAACTCTTGTTTGACTCCAATTAATGCATCCAATGTAAAGGTTTCTAATCTACGAACCCAAGGAGGATTCGGGGACTATGTCATGTATTTGATTAATTTGCCAAATAAGAATTGAATCTAAAAAGAAAACAGGAAGGAAGAAGAACAGATTGTTAGTAAATTGTGGACTTGCTATTTGGGGTGAATCCCAAATATGCCTACATACTCTCGTTTTTATGAGAGATCAAAGCCCATGTAGTTCGGAAAAGCCTATTTAAAGGCGATAAAGATTATGCTTCATGCATGTGTGTGTGTATGCTCCGTGCATTTGTCAGGCTTTTTGCCAAAATTATAAGATTTAGCACTTAGTGCAGCATTGTACCAAAAGAATGCAATTTAGGCTCCATTGCCAAAAGATTAATTCATTCATGGCTTAATGCCGAGATATTGGTTGATTAGTTAACTAGGCCTTAGACCTAAAAAGATTAGGCCTTTGACCAAAAGAAATTAAGAAGAAGGTGGAATGCTTAAGATATGCTCGAATTAACAAATAATGAATTAGGATATTACCTTGTTCACAATTTTCCCACTTCTAAGTTCCAGATCTTGTTTTCTTGGAATATGATCCTTGCTTCGTGTAACACAAGGTTAGAAGTTACAAATAAGAGTCAAATAAGAGTTCTTAAGCGTGTGAAAATAGAGAATTCGACAGCACGAGGCCCACCCGAAAAAAACCGAACACTTTTTCTAAAAATTTACCATCATTTTATAGACAAATTTCGGGCTGGACGGCGGTCAGACCGCCGTAAAAGTGACAGCCCAAAAAAATAGGAAAAAACAGACGGTCGGAGCCATGGTCAGCGGTCGGACCGCTGACCTCGGTTTCCGAGCCCAAAAAAAAGCTGGCAGGATTTTCGTTCAAACTGATTTTCCGGGAGCTATGGACCTCCAAAAATTATTCCGAGACCATATCCGTGATCCTTGCGTCATTCCGGACATTTCAAGTACCATGGAGACATACCTTCGGTGAACTTTACCGTGGACCTCCGGTCCGGCTTGGTCTTCTACAGTCTGAGAAAATCGATTTTCTGAGCATCAAAATTCGAGTATTCACAATTGCCCCCATTGGGGTCCATAAAAATGATTTATGGGGCCCAGTGGTCGTGAGAATCGAGAATTTTGAGTGAGGTGCAAAAAGACCCGCATTTTCACTTTTTCCTTATAAATAGGTTCATTTTAATTCAATTTTCATTTGCTTTCATTCTTTCTTCTTCTTTCATTTCCTTAAAACTTTCTTTTGACGATGGATTTTACCGGCTTTGATGATTTTGAGACTCCCTCCCTGCAATCTTTTACTTGAGGAGGAAAAGCACAGCTCCCGGACCGGCTGCTATGAGGTAAGTGCTTTCTCCTTTACTCACCTAGTATGCATGCTTAGGAAATTTATTTATTTCTAGTAAGGAACTTAGAAACAAATTTTAGGAATCCTTCCTTTACATGTACTAATAATGAATCAAGAGTAATACAATGCTTCATTATGTTCTGCCATCAGTAATTATTTCTAGTAAAGAACTTAGAAATAATCCTTCAGGAGGTCACACCCAGCTGGGGATAGAACTTAAATTTTTTTTTGCCCCCCAAAATATACGCGATAATGAATTAGAAAATTGCTCTCTCTGCTTTTCTAGGACACTTCGATTAGGATATCTCTCGCGGAAAGACCCATGAGCACTATTCCGGCTTACATCTTCGATGTCGGGCATCCGGTGGGGGATCTTATCAGATTTGCCTTCATCCACCGTTTGAGGACCATAGATGCGGGTAGAGACATTCACAGGGATTTGATTTGCGCGCTGGCCGAGCAATGGTGGCCTACTACTGATACCTTCCATTTTGCTTGGGGGGAGATGACGATGACGCCTACCGACTTTTCCATTATTTTTGGGATTCCCTTCGGTGTTGAGATGGTGGAGTATTATGATGACTGGCAGCATGACATTTCTTCGTCTGACATGGTCACTTTGATCGGGGTTGACTATCCTCGACACCAGGCGCCTCGCTGCATTCAGCGAAGGTGGCTTATAGAGCAGGCGCCAGCCATCTATACCGGCTACGAGGTAGGCGTCCTTTCTGCTGATCAGGTGGCCAGATTTACCCTGATCCTTCTGTTTGCTAGCTCCTTCTTAGCAAACAGGAAGGACGCAGTGAGTTTTAATGTGCTGAAGAGTCTTCTTGACCTAACACGACTTCCGACATATGATTGGGCTGGCATGATGCTGAGTAGGTTGTACGACGACATGTCAGATCTCTGCTATACTCGTATTGCCCCATGCGGCTTGTACTACTTCTGGGAGGTAATGTAAAGAACATTTCATTTTTCTTGCATACATTGACTCTGATATCTTCTTCATTTTTTCCAGACTTGGGCTTACGAGTACTTTCCTAGTGTCGCCCCTTTTCTTCGGGAGCCACTTGCCCCTGCGGATCCTCTTTCTCCCATTGCTTGGAGATGGTATAAAGAGAGGGTAGAAGCACCAAAGAGGAAGCTTCCCGTCAGAGAGCTGAGATCGTTCTTCGACAACTGCTCTATGAACTCGGTAAATACTTTATCCCCTTCCCCCATTTATTGTATTAGAGAAAATGATTCACTAACACAATAAATTTTTACAGGTTGTATTTACAGCAATGTCTAGCCGGCTGGCAGAGTGGATTGCTCAAGATCACAGCTTTTAGCGATCACAGTTCCTGACTCACCGTCGATTCATACTTCCCCATCCAGAGTATCGACGGTATTATCTTGCTGAGAGAGTGACTTTCCAGATTGCCAGTTTCCGTGTAGCTCCTCTGGACCCTCCTGATGATATGCTATCTGTGACGCTTCTGCCTGTTACAGCGTCCCAATATGAGGGTGATCCCATCGAATTGGCCTATGCCCTAGATGAGGAGGATTACGATCTCTACTGTCTTTAGTGACTGATGCCACACATTGGGACACGGTTCGATTCTATACCACCCCATCGGTCGTCCCATTCTTCGGCTCACACCTCTGGCACTCCGGGAGACCGTCCCTCTTCCAGCTAGCAAGCTGACAGACCTTCTTCCTCTAGGGCTGAGGCTTCTGCTTTCAGGCCTGGACCATCACATACTGGAGCAAGCAGCAGTTCATCACATTTGAGGCCTCCCTCATCCGTCCTTGCGGCTACTGGTGAATTGGACCCTGCTTTAGCCGACTTGAGGCTGCCATATGTTGTTCGTTATCATGCACCTGGTGGTTGGGTGACCCGACCAATTAGTGCGGAGAGTGCACCCTATCGGAGCCTAGTTCACATCACTCAGGTATATTCTTTTAGAACTTTTCATGAAAAGGATTCATAAAATTTTCTAGAAATTGATTGTGATTGTCTTTTTTTACAGGTACCTGAGGGCCTAGTTGCTGAAATGGCGGCACTGATCACTGCTTTCTCGGATGAGCTGATAGGTGCTTGGACTGATGCTACTTATGAGAGGCAGAACAGGCCGCAAAGACGGAGAGGCCGGCACTGATTTTTCATATTTGCCTTGGATTATATTCGTTGTATTTGAATTATTCTTGCTCTGTACTTTGTATTTTCCATGTTTTTCTCCTGTTATTTGAACTTAAGTACAAACCTGCATTAATTTGTTAGTATTAACAGCAAATATGTATGTATGATGTTCGTTTTTTTAAATCTATTTTCAAAGAAATAAATCCCTGAAATAACCCAAAAATAGTACCTAAAAGAGTCTAAACAGGGCCAAAACACAAAAATTTTACAAAACATCAAAAAAAACAGGAGTCGAAACTTGGTGGCCGGCAGTCGAGCCGCCGTGTGGGCCAAGTTATATAAAGAGCGAGGTTGAAACGCATTTTCAGACCAGAAATCAGATTTTTTTACTGCGAGATTTCATTTTTCTCTTAAAAATGAACCCTCTTTTTAACCACGTGATGCATAACTGGACCAAAAGCCTCCATAACGTTGAAAGGATCAACATGGGAAGGTACGGATTGAAAGCTGTTACTACCCTTAGAGGTGTAGCTGTGGATTGGGAGTTTTTGCATGCTTGCATCAGATTTTGGGATCCTCAAGCACACGTTTTCAGATTTGGTGCTCGGATGGAAGAGATGTGTCCTCTTTTTGAGGAATTCTGTTCAATTGTTGGATGTGATCCAAATGCCCCTCTTGTAAGGCATGAGGTTCAAATCGGCTATGTGGGGTCCTTTCAGAGGCTTTTTAATTTTACAAGGCCTCAAGCTCAAGCTATGATCATGTATGGGAGTAAGGCGATGCTACTTCCTCTGATTGATGAATTCCTAACCGCTGATTTTGAAGATGAAGTTCAACTAAAACACAGAATGCGAGCTTTTGTTTTCTGCCTGTTAGCCGGGTTTCTTTTCAGCCGTGATCCTGGCTTTGGAGATTTGAAGCTTTGCCCCATGGTTAGGCAGATGGAAGAGCTTAATTGTATTGGCGGTATGATTCTGGCTGAGACTATTCAGAGCCTGGATAGAACTGCACTCGGGTTTGAAAATTGGACTGTTACCCCGATCATTCTTCAGGTAATCTTGTTATACCTGTTGTTTTATCTTAATTCATCATCTCTCTTTTTCCTTGTAAATAGAAAGGATCTATTTTTTCAGGTTTGGCTGAGAGACATTCTCCGAGTGGTTGCCGCTCCCAATGCCTTGACTTATAACCCTTCTCAGTACCGCACCAGGAGAATCCAGATTTCTTTTCCCTCCATGGCTAAGTGGGTTATCTGGTTGTTTGAGCTTGGACCAGAAGAATTGCTATGGTTCATCCCTTGGTACAGAATTCCTCACTTCATGGAGGCAAATGCAATGCACAACCATGTCTATCTCCTTGGTTTCACTCATAGCACATGGTATAGTGCTTCTCGGGTCCTCAGACAAATGGGGATTGATCAGAGGGTTCCCCTTCCTGTTGGGCTTACCATTGCTTCCCCTATTACTCCTGGAGTTACTCGAGTTGTTCTACAGACTTGGGTCAGAGACCATCAGATGATCAGGCCTTTTGCTGAGCCTTCCCTTGTTCAGCCTACTCCAGAGTATAGGACCTGGTTTATAGCTGAAGTTTGGCCCGTTGAAAAACCCAGGAGGTATGCCTTGCTGCAGGAGCTGGAGGGAGAGGAGGTGGTTCCTCTTAGCGAGGAGAAGATAGATGTCGCACAGAGCTCCGGAACTAAGGAAGATACCGAAGACTCTGTCCCACGTAGGAGGCGTAGGATTTAGATCCCAGGGTGACTCCATTGTCTGCTTTTTGGGTTGTTTGTACCTTTTTTAGTTCCTTGAATGTATAGGACTTGTAGTCTGACTCTTTTGATGAACCGACTGACTCTTTTTTGTAATGACCGACTCTTTTTGTAATGAAAGATTCTTTTTTTGTAATGAATGATTCTTAATGAATGAATTTTTTGTTTGCTTTCCAAGCATTATCTACTTTATTTATTTGCTCTAATTTTTGCCTAAGCCGTCCTTTCGGATTTTCAACTTAGCGAGCTCTTACCCATTCTTGCCTAAGCCGCCCTTTGCGGGTTTTCAACTTAGAGGGATTTTTACCCATTCTTGCCTAAGCCGCCCTTTGCGGGTTTTCAACTTAGCGGGATTTTTCTTTTTCTTCTTTTTTTTATGTTGGCAGAAGAAAAATGAACCAATGATTTTTATTAAAATTTAGACCGTGCTCAAGGAGAGCTGCCTACATATCTCTAATTAGTTTGCGAGAATCAGGTCTAATGTAGTTCCTTACAATGCATAATTATACATAATATTTCTTTAGCTGATCCAGATTGCATGGGTTTGTGAACTCCAGACCATCCAAATCAGACAAGATGACGGCTCCGCCGAAAAGTATTTTCTTTAAAATGTAGGGTCCCGCCCAATGAGGATGAAACTTCCCACGAGGATCTGTAATAGGTGTTCTAATCTCTTTCAGGACCAAACAACCTTCTTCCAACTTTCGATCTTTGACCTTTTTGTTGAAATGTCTGGCCATTCGCCTCTGATACCCTTGAATATGATGTAGAGCTTGAAGTCTTTTTTCATCCAAACCCAACAACTGATGATGATAATTGCTAATCCATTCAGCTTCATTTATCTGACTTTCTTGAATTATCCTCGCCGATTGAACTTCCAGTTCAATGGGGAGTACTGCTTCCGTTCCGTACACCAAGGAATATGGGGTTGCCCCAGTATGAGTTCTAATTGATGTTCTATATCCCCACAAAGCCAGCGGTAATTTCT
The DNA here is from genome assembly GCA_947685225.1 of Garcia nutans. NCBI lineage: Eukaryota > Viridiplantae > Streptophyta > Magnoliopsida > Malpighiales > Euphorbiaceae > Garcia > Garcia nutans. Next base: position 36,805,627 of record CANTUV010000059.1, read on the forward strand.
CATGCCAACGTCTATGTTCCTTGATCATTTTTTGTATGATCACCTTTATAGACTTGTTCGCTGCTTCTACAGCTCCATTTGTTTGAGGTCTATAAGGAGAGGACTTATGATGCTGGACATTCTTATCCTTCAAGAGCTTAGCAAATTATGCTTGGAAATGAGTTCCATTATTAGTGATAATCTCAAATGGCATTCCGTACCGACAAAGGATGTTGGTTCGGACAAACTGTGCTGCCTTTTTGGCGTTTAATTCTGCATAGGAAGCTGCTTCAACCCACTTTGTGAAGTAATCCACTGCTACCAAGATAAACTGATGTCCATTTGAGGCTTTTGGATGTATTTTGCCAATTATATCTATTCCCCAAGTAGCGAAGGGCCACGGAGAAGTAATCGGATTCAGGGCAATGGGAGGTTGCTTTTGCATCTTAGCAAATATCTGACACTGATGGCATTCTTGCACAAATGTCATGCAGTCTACATTCATGGTGGACCAATAATATCCTAGATTGGCAATTTTTTGAGCCAAGGCGATTCCATACATGTGTGGCCCTGATTCGCCACCATGTACCATTTCCATTATCTGCTTAGCCTCTGCTTCATTCACACACCTTAGGTGCATTCCATTCCAACTCCTCTTGTAGAGGATATCCCCATTAAGAATGTAACCTGTGGCTAGCTGCCTTATGGCCCTCTAATCAACCCTTGATGATCCCTCCGGATAACTTCCATCCTTGAGATAACTCTTGATATCCCAGAACCATGGTTTTCCATCGACCAAATGCATCACGTGGGCAGGTTGTTTCTGAAGCTGAACTTTCAATGGACGAATGGCTTTCCCCTCCTTGATATTGATCATGGAAGCTAAAGTAGCCAGGGCATCAGCGAACTGATTCTTTGCTCTTGGGAGATATTCGAAGGACAGATCATCGAATTGTTGTGCCAAATGATCAAGGCATCGTAGGTAAGGAACCAAACGCTGTTCTCTTATCTTCCATTTCCTTAAAGCTTGTGATACTATTAAAATAGAATCACCATAGACCTTTAGGTTCTTAATCCCCAATCCCAGGGCGGCTTCGAGCCCATTGATGCAAGCTTCATATTCTGCTTCATTGTTCATGCAGCTAAAGTCAAGCTTAACTGAAAGTGGAATGTATTCTCCACAAGGAGTTTTGAACACAATCCCAATTCCATTTCCATGATAATTGGATGCCCCATCAAAATACATCTCCCAAATACCCCTCTCCACATTCAAGAGGTCTTTGTCAGGAAAACCCATTTCTCGCATCTCGTCTTTTACGGGTAATTCTACTAATTGGCCAGCTATTGCGCCACCTTTCACAGCTTTCCTTTGAATGAATTTTAAGTCAAAGGCTACCAATGTTGACACCCACTTAGCCATTTTGCTGTCCAAAACAGGCCTCTCCATAAGGAATTTCAAGGGACTCTGTTCTGCGATGACATAAGTAGTGTAAGAAGACAAGTAGTGTTGTAACTTCGTGTAATATCCTCATGTATACCTTAGAAGTTTTGATTATGTTATTGTTGTTGTTGTTATAAATTGGATTGAATATATATGTGTCAAATTGCAAGAGAAAAGAAATTGAGAAGAGAATGGTTATGAATTTGTGTTTTGGGAAAGAAAAGAGGGTGTAGAGAGAAGTGTATATGTTGTTTATATGGTTGTATAATTAACATATACATAAGTCAAAGGTGGAGTCAATGCAAGAGGATATTTTTGTGTGACATGTGTAATGACTATAATGGGCACATATGAGACAAAAGGTTAATTAATTGGTTGAGGGCATTTTAGTAATTGCTTGGATATAATCTCTTGGTGGAGATTTAAAGAAGGAAAGAAGAGTTGACTTGTTCATTCTCCTTCTCTTCTCATATGTGTGCCGGCCATTGAAGAAAAGAGAGAGCAAGAGAGGTGTTCTTGAAGCTAGAACCAAATTGAAGAGACAATCAAAGGGATTGGTTAGAGATTTGTGAAATTTCTTCATCTAAGGTAAGAATTCTCTTGTTTCCCTTTTGTCAATTTTGAAGTTGTGTCTAAAAGAAATTGTGATTTATTGATGTGATGATTTGGTGTGTTTGATATGTGGTTATAAGTGTATAAAGTGATTGTAAGTTAAAAGATGGAATTGATGTTGGTTTGGTTGTGAATATGGTAAGATATGTGAAGGTTGATTGTGGAAGATCAAGTGGGAAGTTGGTTTTAAGGTTTGGTATTGGTGAATCTTTTAATGTAATGTTTATGTGTTGTTTAAGTGGTTAATGTGATGAATATGTAAGATATGTGTTGATAACATTGATTAGAACCAATTGAATGAAGTTATTGTTGTGCTAAGGAAGAGAAAATGCATTTGGAAGAGTGTTGGTTTTGATTAGGGTTGTGTTCTTGAGTGACACGGCCAGAATTAATGAGAGACACGGCCAAGACTTGAGAAATTTGGGTGACACGGCCAAGTTGGAGGGATTTTGACCGTGTTGGATAGGTTTTGGGGTGACACGGCCACTGGCTTGGCCGTGTCCCTTGAGCGTGTTTGCTACTGCCTGAGTTGTGTTGAGAGACACGGCCGTGTCCTTGCCCGTGTCTGCCTCGGGAAGTTTTGGTTTTGAGAGACACGGCCACAAGCTTGGCCGTGTCCCTTGGGTGTGTCTGCTACTGTGATGGTTTTGGTTCTTCATGCATTGTTTGATTCTTCAAAAGTCATTTGCTCCTAAACATTTTATATACACTCTAAATACTTTGTAATCAAAGAATGACCTAAACAAATGTATGTGGATGATTCTAAACCTATGAATAATGATCTTTGGATTAGGTTTAAAGAGATTGTGTTGCATTAACCTAATGTGGAGAATTCTTGGAAGAGGAAATGTATAGATGGATGGGAATAGTTCTTGAGGTAAGTACCAATACATATGATTGTATTTATTTACATGATTTGAGGCTTAACACATTTGTTTGCAAATGTATTAAGTGATTTATTATATTGTTAATATAATTGGATTAAGGTGATGATTGAATGATGTGAAGGATGTGAAGATCATTAACAAGGTAAGCATAAACCCTATTTGATTGTATATCCTTATATGTCTTTGAACATTAACACATTAGGATGAAAGTGTTAAATAAGCTATTATATTGTGAATGTAAATGAAGAATGTAAATTGCTATATATATATATATATATAAAGGATGAAATATGAAATGGGAAAGGTAGGAAGAAATGAGGATCATTCTTAAGGTATGTGCAATTTGTTATGATAAATGCTCTAGTAATGAATGATGTTAATGTGTTTTGAGAAGTGAGAAAATGTTATGTTATATGCATTGTGAATCTTGTGTATGGCAATGTATTATATGAATAATATACTATGAAATGTGATATCAATGATGCTATATGTATCATATGGATTGAGATATGATATGATATGAAGCCATTGTGATTGGCTATGATGATTCAATTGAAAGAGATAAGGCATGTTTGCCTAATTGATGATGAGATTGATAATGAAATAATAAATGAATTGTGTAACTAATGTGTTATTCGATTTCAGAGTTCTGGGTTTGGAGGCATGCCTATAAAATGAAAAAGGTAACAGTCTTGCCGGGTTGAGGATCTCTTCATTTTGAGTTGAATTGAGATCCAAGAGACTGGGTCTGTTACACTATGAGAAATTGTGATTATGAGATATATGATTGGTAACAGTCTTGCCGGGTTGAGGATCACCTCGAGTTTAGCCGAGTTGATGATCCAAGAGACTGGGTCTGTTACGCTATCCATGGATAGAGATATTGATATATGATGCCTACGGGCTTGATAATTATGATTATAGACCAAAGCATTAATCTCTGAACTTTGAATAACATATTAGTGTTTTGGGCCCGAGTCTGTCTTTATTGTTAATGTGAAATGCAAGTATTGAAATATTTATTGTGAGTATTAATAATGAATTATGCTTGGTGAATTGTGAATAATATAATGTTATTAAGTGTAATATGTAAATGAATTGTGGTTAATGATAAAGGTTGTCTTTATTGGAAATGTGATTTATGATTTGTATGATATGTAATTTGTGTATTGCAATAATGAGTGATATGATGTGTAATGTGTGTATTGCAATAATGAGTGTATGATATGTAATGTGTGTATTGCAATAATAATTGGTATGATATGTAAAGTGTGTATTGCAATAATGATTGGTATGGTATATATAATGTAGGGGTATTAATATATTGGTTTTGAGTATTGGTGATGCATTGGGGTTGGTGATAATATTATGTATATATGTACATCATATATGAAATTAGCTAGGATATATTAAAGATGAAATTAAAAAGAAAAGAAGATATGATAAGAACTAATTATATATTGAATTGATGTATCATTATATGTCAATACTTCTATACTATATGTTTATATTTTATAGTTGGACTACTAAGCTCTCGGGCTTAGCGCGGGTGTTTATTCGCGCAGGTATATAGATGGAAGATATGAAGTCTTTTATTATGCCACAAGAAGAATAAAGTTTGTCGAGACCAACTAGAGGGTAATGCATACATGTATAAATTTTAATTATGATGTATTTCTGACGAGAGAGTATTTATATGTATAAATGAAGTTTTGATAAAGATAAGGATTTTGTAAATGTTATTTAAATTAATGCATTATGGTTTGAACTCTGTTACAGGTTTTCAAAAGGTAACGAAAAGTGACATCCTTATACTTTATATATTTACTGTATGTATACTAGGTATACGCATAGTACTTATATAGGGTATCGGGGTGTTACACTTCGTACAAGTCCAATACAAAGCTAAACACAACTTCTCAATCTTGTTATACTTTAACTCATAGTCCAGCATCCTTTTGCTGAGGTAGTAAATTGCATTTTCCACCTTTGTACTTTCGGCTTCTTGAGCTAGCATTGCACCCATGGCTTCATCTGTTACAGACAAATACAAGAGCAGAGGCTTTCCCATTCTGGGAGGTTGTAGAATTGGCGGACTTAACAAGTATTCTTTGATCTTGTCGAAGGCCTTTTGGCAGTCTTCATTCCATTCTTGTGAAGCACCTTTCCTTAGTAGCTTAAAGATTGGACCACAAGTCTCTGCCAATTGCGATATGAATCGACTGATATACTGTAATCTACCTAGCAAGCCTCGAATTTCTTTTTCTGTTCTTGGCAGAGGCATTTTCAGAATAGCCTTTGACTTTGCTGGATCAACTTCTATTCCTCTCTTGCTGACCAAATACCCCAAAAATAAGCCTGACGTTGCTCCAAACAGGCACTTTGCAGGATAAAGTTTCAAATTGTACTTGCGAAGTCTAAGGAAGAACTTCTCAAGTGCTTCGACGTGTTCTTCTGGAGATTTTGACTTAACAATCATATCATCAACATACACTTCTACTTCTTTGTGAATCATGTCATGAAAGACTGTTGTCGCCATCCTTTGGTAGGTAGCTCCTGCATTTATCAACCCAAAAGGCATAACCCTGTAGCAGAAAGTACCCCATTCTGTAATGAAAGATGTCTTCTCTTTGTCTGGTGGGTGCACTAGGATCTGATTGTACCCAACCGCGAGGTCAGTCATGGAAACCATCCTATGCCCAGCCATCCTGTCTATCAACAAATCGATGTGTGGTAGTGGAAAATCGTCCTTGGGACAGGCCTTATTCAAATCTCTATAGTCAACACACATCCTGACCTTTCCATCTTTCTTCGGGACTGGCACGATGTTTGCTAACCAGGAAGGGTAGGCAATTGGTTCTATGAACTTATTGTCCAGTTGCTTGGCAACCTCCTCTTTAATTTTCAAAGACCATTCAGGCTTCATTCTTCTTAATTTCTGCTTAACCGGCTTCGCATCTGGGTATAGTGGAATCTTATGAACTGCTATGGCTGGGTCTATTCCCGTGACATCACTTGCCTTCCACATGAAGCAGTCGACATATCTTCTGATGCACTCAACAACCTGTTCCTTATTCACACAATCATATGCAATGTATGTATATTCATTTTCTTTGCCAATCATTATTTTTTCATTTATTTCTTTTATTTCATCTATTTCATTTTTGCTAGATAATACTTGGAAAGCAAAAGACAGAGGGTAACCAAGAACTTGAACAGTTTCATTAATAATGGCGGAATCATCCCCCATAGTTACATCATATTCGACATCAGGGTTTTCTATTCCTGAAGCTAAGAAAGACTCAGAACTAGACTCTGACTCAGTGTTTGACTTGGAATTTGACTCAGTACAAGACTCAGGTTCAGGGTGTGACACAGGACTAGATTTTACTACAGCAGCTTCTCCCTCCTCGGCATACCAGTTCATCAATGGTCCATCTGTGGTCTTGATCAGCTTTGTGAAGTCCCTTTTGTCTTCAAAATTGGTTATCATAGCAACCTCATCAAAGAGACTAGGCCGCATAAAATCTTCCATTTGTGGGTCAGCTATAGGTTCTGGCTCTTCTTCCTTTATGGTCAAAACATCATAGAACATCTCAAAACCCGGTAGCTTCTTTCCAGTCATAGGAGAATAGAATGGTTCCTGAAAACCACAGTAAGGAACTGCTTTTCCAGGTTTGCAGAAGTGACCATTCAGAGTTCTAAAATAAGGGCGCATTTTGAGGCTTCTTGCCCCCCAATTCTTCTTTTTCTTTCTTCATTAATTTTAGTCTTCCCTTTGTCCTTTGGTTTCTTAGTGCTAGCAGATGCTTCGGCATGGTTTTCTAAGATTGCAGTCAATTGGTTCTTCATGGTCTCAGCTAGGGCCTCTTTTATTTCTTCCATCTTGGCATTGAGGGCCTCATCCACCATCCTTAGAATTTGTTCGGGCTCCATTGTTTTTGCTGAGCAAGTGATTGAGTCGTTGCTTGATGCTTCGTCTCCGGCATAGGTCGAATTGTTGTAAGCTTTAGAACTATCGTAATCTAGGGCTGTGAGCCAGAGAGGATCAATGATATGAGATGCAAATGTATGCATGTATGCATGTATGCACAAATAATAGACAAACAAGGACAAATTAGGACGTTCCTTCCAACCTTATAACATCCACACACGAGTGGCAAGTCTCTTTTCCTAGGTACATGGTTAACAAAATACCAACATGGGGTACATTGCTTTCGAATAATTCCCTCGGACGTTTCAACCAATAGTTATATCCTTGAAAATGGAAATCAATCCATGATAATTCCCATTAATTAGGTTTTAATCCATTCAACCAATTAAAGTAGCTTTTATGCTATATTGGATTAAAACTAATTTAAGAGGTTTATTATAGATAGATTTCTCACTTGAAAAGAGTAACTAATGGTTCATGCCAAAAACAAGTCCATAGTTAATTTATTCTTAGTGTAAACTAGGCCCACAATTGATTTTTGGTATTTCATAATTGACCTAAATATTTTTTGCAAGCTCTTTGTAAGAAAATGTTGGGAGAAAATAGTTTTGTTTCTAAGCCCATTTTAAAAGATTTTAGAAAAATGGATTTTAGGCTTAGTATTTGGGCCATGGGCCAAAGAATTTTTTTTGATTTGTTTTTAGAAAAAGTCTTATGTCCAAAGACCATCTTGAAAAATTTTGAAAATAATTTTGGTCTTTTGGATTTTAAAGAAAAAATTTATTTTGAGCTTGCAAATGTACTTGGGTCATATTAGAAAAAGAACAAACCAAATAAGCCATGATTTAAACCAAGATAAATTATCCATAGTCAAACAACATGCATTTGGGGTAAAACCCTAAAGAAAGTAACTAGGCCAATTACATGAGCTTTAGTCTTTGGGTAGAAAGGCTTAGGTTCCCATAGCAAGTATATACCAAATGGTACGAGGCTATGAGTGGTTATGCCATGCTCGATCTCCATACCTTGAGTGAAAGTATGGTATCCCTTGCATAACATAACACGGGTAACATGGGCGTCCTAACTCACGCACACAATGCAATCTAAAATGATGCAAATAATGTTATTATAAGAAAGAATAGAATAATATAAAGACCAACGAAATTAACTTCTCTTATGCCCAGTGGAGTCGCCACTGTGAGCGGGGATTTTCGACCCCACTCCCGATGGAATGGTTCTTGCGACTTCGGCACTGTTTAGGCTCGGGGCCTTAGAGAACACGGACCTAAATTCAGAAAAAATGGAGTCGCCACCCGGACGGGCCGGGAAAAAAGAAAGGGGTGGATGACTAGATTCCTAAGGAATCCCCAACCCCCTAATGGGTTTGGAAAGTTGGGTACGTGTGGGGAAGGTGAGAAATGGCCCAGCACCCCCACAACGCTCGGTTCATTGGAACCGGCCTCCTTTTCAGGTCTTAGTATTATAAAATTCTTAAGTATAATAACATTATCCATACTACACACAATTAAGAGAAAGCATCAATATATTAAAATCAAAGCAATGTCCAAACAAAACAAAACAAATAAATGGACACCCACCAAAAGGTAGAAACATGCCCTTTACAAAGATTCTAAAATAGAAAAGCAAATTAAATTACAAGATGTTCAACTAATGAGGTACCCACCAAGTGGAAACATACCTCTTACAACTTTTGGAAATCTAAATTGATTGATAAAAGTAAATAATCATTCATAAATAAATCATTCATTAAAAGTATTTAAATAAAATAAAATAAACATACATCCATGATAAATTAAATAAATCAAGTATTGAATTTAAATAAATTAAAGCATAAGAAATAAATCAAAGCATAATCAAGTATGGAATTGAATGAAGCAAATAAAAGTCAAGTATAGCTACTATTTCCATTTAGGGTTTTTTATCTCATGTGTTAAGGTTTTGGAAATTTCTAAAATTAAGCTACTGTGACTTTTTATGGAATTAAAATAAATTAGGGTTTTATGTTTTAAAAGGTGGGTAAGACTCTTTGATTAACCAAATTAAAGTTTGAATGGTGAAATTATGAAACTAGGGTTTTGGACACTTTGAAATACTTTTTAATTCATGATTTTTAAATGGTGATTTAAGCTACTGTGACTTTTTCAGTTTTTATGTTTTTTTATGTTTTAAAAGGACTAAGGTTCATAAAAATTAGGATTTAAGGTGTTAAAAGGGTTAGGGTTCATTGTTTTAGGTTTAAAAGTTGAATTTTGGATTTAAACTTTGAAATTAGGGTTCTCGGGTAATGAATTATTTAAAGGGTTTTAGAAATCAATTTGATATTTTATGAAGTTTCATGAATTTAAACACATGGATTGAAGTTTTTATAAGTAGAAAAGATGTTTTTTAAGGCCTTTTGAATGAAATAGAACCTACTTTAAAATCTTAAAAGAAACAGAATTTGATTTTGGTTTTGTTGAAAAATATGTTCAATTACTGTTTTAAGGTTTTTAAGAAGAAAAAATAACAATTTTAAGTCTTTTAGAAAAGAAAGTCACGTTTTAGGGTTTTTGATTATGGAAAAATTAAATTACAACTCTAAGATTTTTTATTTAACAAACTTAAACTTTATGGATTGGCTACTGTGAAACATAAATTAAAATAATTTAACATACCTTCTTTTGTTGATTCTCCAAAAAATAACTCTTCTTGGATGAACTAGCTCCAAAGACAAGCCTTGGTTGCCTTTGAATTCTCCTCTCCTTTCTTTAAATCGTGAGTCTGCTGCTTTAAATATCACTTCAATTCAATTGTGCTTTTCCTTCTTTGATTTGGTTTCAAATCATAAAGTCACTGTGTAAATTTTTTCTCCCCTCTTGATTTGGTTTAATTAGTCATTATTTATAGTGGCTTTTTGGTTCTTTTTTCCTAATTCCCTATGGCAACTAATATTAATAAACAAAAGAAATTAAAACCTAATTGAATTAGGTTTCAAAAAAAATTGGAAAAAAAATTTGCGTGCGGGCCCGTGGCTGGCTACTGCGTGCCAGCCCGCAGGAAATTTCTGCGGGAAAGTTATTTCGCCCGCAGGAATTTCCTGCAGGCAAAATAACTTCGCCCGCAGCCCCCAGGCGAGTTTCCTGCGGGCAAAATGCCTGCAGGCCTGCGGGTGAGGCTGGTAGGCCTACGGGCGTACTGCCCGCAGGAAATTCCTGCGGGTAAAACGCCCACGGGCCCGTGCGACCACTTTTTGCTGCCGATTTTTTTTTCCGACTCCGATTTTTATTTTTTTAATTTTTATTTGTTTATTTTTATTTTTTCTTATTAAAAATTAAATACTAAGGTAAAAATTATTTAATTAAAATTATTTTGGACCAATTAAAGAACAAAAATCATTTTAAACCAAATAAAACCTAATGGACCGGATTGGGTCAAAAATTAAGAGTCTACAATTATATTAAAATCAAAGCAATGTCCAAATAAAGCAAAAAAATGGACACCCATCCGAGGATGGAAACATGTTGTAGACCCTCATTTTTTACTCAATCCGGTCCAATATGTTTTATTTAGTCTAAAATGATTTTTGTTGTCTAATTGGTCCAAAATAATTTTTATTAAATAATTTTTGCTTTAGTATCTAATTTTTATTAATAAAAAATAGAAATAAACAAATAAAAGTCAAAAAATAAAAATAAAAATAAAAATCGAAGTCGAAAAAATCGGCGACGAAAAAATCGTCACACGGGCCCGTGGGTACGGGCCCATGGGCATTTTGCCCGCAGGAAATTCTTGGGGGCGAAATCACTGTGCTATTTCGCAGGCAGAAATTTTCTGCCTGTGAAATAGCTTACGGGCCCGCAGTCAGCTGCATCAGATTTTTTCGCAAGCGCAATTTTTCCTCAGCAGTTTCTTTCGGCAGCGCAAATTTTCCGATGCAAATTTTTCGAAACCTAATCCAATTAGGTTTTGGTTTCTTTTTTTTTATTAATATTACTTACCTTAACTAATTATGAATAAACAACCTCAAACCACTATAAATAAGGACCAAACGCAATTAAAAAGAGGGAGGCAAAAATCCAAGAGGAGTTTGGAAAATTTGAAACCAAATCAAGGAAGGAAAAGAAGAAATTCAATTCAACTTTTTTCTGGAACAGCAGTAGCATGATTTAGAGAATTCAAAGGCAAAAAAAGCTTGTCTTTGGAGCTAGTTCATCCAAAAAGAATTGTTTTTGGAGAAATCATCAAAAGAAGGTATGTGTTAATTAATTTTCTTTAATTGTTTTTTTTTACACAATAGCAAATCTATGAAATCAAAATTAAAAACCTTTGAACTTTAATTTAGTTTTTCTAAAGCAAAAAAAAAACCTTATTTCGTTGGTTTATCTTCCAAAAGGCTTAAAATTGTTATTTTTCTTCTTAAAAACCTTAAAACTCTAATTGAACATATTTTTCAACAAAATTAAGATGTAAATTTTGCTTCTTTTAAAATCTTAAAGTAGATTCTATTTCATTCAAAAAGTCTTCTAAAACACCTTTTCTACTTATAAAAACTTTAATTTATTTGTTTAAATTCATAAAACTTCATGAAATTATCAAATTGATTTCTAAAGCCATAAAAATTATTCACCACCTGTGACCCTACTTCTAAATCCTAAAATCCAAAATTCAACTTTTAAACCCAAAATAATGAACACTAACCCTTTTAAAACCTTAAACCCTAATTTTTATGAACCCTAATCCTTTTAAAACATTAAAAAAATATAAAAACATAAAAACCTAAATTTTACACAGTAGTTTAGGAACCCAATAACCAAAAATCACAAATTAAAGTATTTTAAAGTGTTTAAAACCCTAGTTTTATGATATCATCATTCAAACCTTAATTTTGTTAATCAAAGAGTCTTACCAACCCTTTAAAACATAAAACCCTAAATTATTTTAATTCCATAAAAGTCACAGTAGCCATAATTGGACTTTTATTTGCTTTATTCAATTCCATACTTGATTATGTTTTGATTTATTTATTATGCTTTAATTTATTTAATTTCAATCCTTGATTTATTTAATTTATCATGGATGGATGTTTATTTTATATTTTGATTAATAGCTTTGATGAATGATTTATTTATGATGAATGATTATTTACTTTTATCAATTAATTTAGATTTCCAAAAGTTGTAAGAGGTATGTAATTTAATTTGCTTTTCTGTTTTAGAACCTATGTAAAGGGCATGTTTCTACCTTTTTGGTGGGTGTCCTATTTAGGCATGTGATGTAAGGACATGTTTCCATCCTTGGATGGGTGTCCATTTATTTGCTTTGTTTGGATATTGCTTTGATTTTAATATTTTTATGATTTCTTTTAATTATTGTGTGTAATATGGATAATGTTATTATATTTAAGAATTTTATAATATTAAGACCTATAAAGGAGGCCGGTTCCAATGAACTGGGCATTGTGGGGGTGCTGGGCCATTTCTCACCTTCCCCACATGTACCCAACTTTCCGAACCCATTAGGGGGTTGGGGATTCTTTAGGAATCGAGTCATCCACCCCTTTATTTTTTCCCGGCCCGTCCAGGTGGCTACTCCATTTTCTTCGGACTTAGGTCCGTATTCTCTAAGGCCCCGAGCCTAAACAGTGCCGAAGTCGCAAGAACCATTCCACCAGGAGTGGGGGCGAAAATCCCCGCTCACACAAGTCCTTACATTTTCCATGTCTAAACTAAATAGTACACCCACCGAAAGATGAAAACATGTCCTTTACATTGATCCAAAATATGAAATCATTTTAAATTACATAAAATTTAACTAATGAGGTACCCAATAATGGAAACATACCTCTTACAATTTGAATACCCAAATAAACAAATAATAATCATAATAACAAAGAAATATCCATCCATGATAAATTAAATAAATGTAGCATTGAAATTAAATAAATCAACCATCAAAACATATAATAACCTACATAATCAAATCTAAAATTAAATAAAGTAATAAATATATATATTTAGGATTTGCATCTTAGAATAGGGTTTTTGGAATGAGGGTTTTCAAAATTAGTATTTAAATTGAGGTTTCATCATTTAGGGTTTATGGCTTTTTTTGAGGTTGTTGGGATTATAAAATTTAGGGTTTAAGAAATTTTAAGATTTCTATGAAACTAGGGTTTAGGAATTAAGTTATTGGAATTAGGGTTTGGGTTTAGGTTTGGGAATTAAGCAACTGGTGTTAGGTTTTAGGTTTTCTAGAATTAAAGGATTCTGACATTTTAGAATTTGATCAGGGCTTTGGTGTTTTGAATTTTGAAAATAGATTTTATAGATTTTAGTTCAGAATTTAGAAAATCTTTTAGGGTTTTGGAAAATTAAGAAAACAATTAGGGTTTTGGGAATTAATAAAATGATTTAAGGTTTTGAAAAATTATGAAAACAATTAAGGTTTTAGGAATTAATAAAATAATGTAGGTTTTGAAATTGAAAAGCAGATTAGGGTTTTTAGCAACTGGGCAATTAGATTAGGGTTTTGATAATGTTTTGTTATTATATGAACATTAAACTCAAATCATGTTGTTTAAATCAAGTAATCAAGACTACGAGGTTTAAGTTAACTACTGGACCTAAACAACTTCTTAATCTTCAAACTTCTAATGATATTTATAGAAGGGAATGTATATACTGGAAAGTCAAATAAGTTGTAACTCAAGGATGAAACTACTGTGAATTTAAATAAATTAAAGAATTAAATCAAACCTCTGTTCGTTGGTTCCTCTATAATTGACTTCTGGATGAACAAAGTACAAAGACAGCGTTGCTATCTTTGATGACTGATGAATGTATGCTTCTTGCTAATTTCTTTTTGCCGTTTCTGCTTTTAATCTCTCATAATCTCCATTGCTCGACCTCTAGGGTTTTTCTTCTTCTTCTTTAAGGTTTTTCTGTGTTCTCCCCTCCTTTTTCTTTTGTTTAATGCTAGTATTTATAGAAAAATAAAGAGTCCTAATCCTATTTTAATAAGGAAATACCAATGGTTTAGAAAAAATTAGAAAACTGGGCAAAACAAGGTTTGGTTAAAAAAATCGGCAGCTCACAGGCTGTCGGGCAAGTGGGCTGCGCTGGCAAAAACGTGCGCGGCGGGCTAGCTGGCAGCCAATTCGCCTCAGAATTGGCTGCGGACAAATTGGGCAGTGCCTAATTTTCCCCAGATTGTATTTACAATGAATTGGGCACTGCCTAATTCGCCGCAGACAAATTCTACTGTGAAATGGGTTGCCGCGCGGCGTCGCTTGCCGATCCATTCTATTTTTTTATTTTTTTATTTTTTATTTTTATTAAAAATAACTATTAAATATTATTAGGAATTAAAATATTATTAAAATAAATAAAATACCATAAAAATTATTTTAGACTATCGGATTTGAATGAGTCAAAAATTAAGGGTCTACACCATGCCAAACTTTTTGAGAAGTTCTTTTGCATATTTGGATACTTGATGAAGATCACATCCTTGTATTGCTTAATTTGTAGACCAAGAAAGAATATGGGTTCACCCATCATGCTCATCTCAAATTCCCTAGTCATATAAGAACCAAACTCTTGGCACAGAGATTCATTAATAGCACCAAAGCATAATGTTATCAACATGATGTTGTACAATTAAAATGTAATTCAATTTCTTTTTAACAAAGAGTGTGGTATCAACTTTGCCTTTAAAAAAAATCATTTTCTAATAAATATGCATTATGTCTTTGATACCAAGCTCTTGGAGCTTGTTTCAATCCATATAGTGCTTTTGTAAGTTTAAAAACATGATTTGAAAATTTGTAATCATCAAAACTAGGGGCCTGAGCAACACAAAATTCTTCATTAATAAAGCCATTTAAAAAGGGACTTTAACATCCATTTGAAAAAGTTTAAAATTCATATGACAAGCAAATGCAATCAAAATTCTAATTGCTTCTAATCTAGCTACGGGAGTAAATCTCTCATTATAATCAATATCTTCCTTTTGGTTATAGCCTTTGGCTGCTAATCGGGCTTTGTTTCTATTGATGAGTCTATTTTCATCAATTTTATTCCTATATACCCAATTACAACTAAAAAGTGGTTGATCCTTAGGTCTAGGAACAAGCTCCCACACTTAGTTTCTTTCAAATTGGTTGAGTTGATCTTGCATGGAAATCACCCAACATTCATCACTAAGAGCCCCCTCAATAGTCCTTGCCACAATTTGAGAAAGAAAAACTACATTATAATCTAAATACTTAAGTTTTGATCTAGTAGTTACTCCCTTTGAAGTATCACCAATAATGAGTTCTTTAGGTTGATCCTTTTGATAATGCCAATCTTTGGGTATTTGTTGAGTCTCTTCTATCTTATGCTGTTCTTTTTACACTCTTTGTTCAAATTCATCATTATTTTCATTTGGAACATCATTAGTCTTAGGCTCTTCAAACATACCTACAAAATCATCAAGAATACTACATTTCCCATGATCAAGCTTAGAGAATTCATCAAAGATAACATGAATTGATTCTTCAACAACTAAAGTTCTCCTATTAAATACTCTACATACTTTACTAGAAGATAAGTACCCTAAGAACACTCCTTCATTCGATTTGGATGAGAATTTTCCAAGGTTGTCATTAGTATTTAATATAAAACATTTGCATATGAAATTTTAGGTTTTCTTCCATTCAATGGTTCATAAGAAGTTTAATTCATTAAAGTTCTTTTGAAAATTCATCTTGAATTATAATATGTGGTATTAACATCTTCCATCAAAAGTAAAAATGTAAACTATACTCATTGAGCATTGTTCTGGCTATTACTACCAATGTTCTATTTTTCTCTTTAACCACACCATTTTGTTCGGTTGTTTTAGGTACTAAAAAATTATGTTAAATACCAAGTTTATTGTAAAAATTTTGAAAGTTCTCATTTTCAAATTCTTTACTGTGATCACTTCTAATGGATGTGATCACA
Organism: Garcia nutans; assembly: GCA_947685225.1. Lineage (NCBI taxonomy): Eukaryota > Viridiplantae > Streptophyta > Magnoliopsida > Malpighiales > Euphorbiaceae > Garcia > Garcia nutans. Next base: position 36,821,467 of record CANTUV010000059.1, read on the forward strand.
TAGCCTTTTACATTTTGATCTCTTTCTGCAAAAATTTTAAAATTGTTAAAAGCTTCATTCTTATGAGCTAAGCAATTAGCCCAAGTAAACCTACAGTAATCATCAAGGAAAAATGTATATGACTTACCTCCTAGACTAGCAACTTTATTTAGTCCAAACAAGTCAAAAAGAAATAATTCTAGTGGTCTAGAAGTACTTTCAATATTCATAGATTTGAAAGAGCTTTTATGTTATTTCCCAAGATGACATGATTCACATATTTTATTTTTATTATATTTTTATTTTGGGGAGTCCATCTACAAGTTCTTCTTTGCTTAGACATTGTAATTGGTCCATATTTGTATGTTCCAATCTTCTATGCCAAAGCTAAGCATCATTGCTAATAGTAACTATACACTTAAAGAATTGTTAGAGTGTAGGTCAATTTTATAGGTGTTGCCAATTCTACCTCCTTTGAATACAAGTTCACCATTAATAGAGGTAATTTTGAATTATTTAGAGTTAAAAATTATATTGTATCCTTTATCACATAATTGACTAACACTAAGCAAATTGTGTTTCAATCCATCAACTAACCATACATAATCAATCATATTCTTACCAAACATAAAAATGGAACCAATACTTATAATTTTACCTTTGGCATTGTTTCCAAATGTTACACTAACTCCTTGTTTGTAGGTGAGGGTTGTAAAGAGTTTTATATTACCGGTCATGTGCCTTGAGCATCCACTATCTAAAAGCCAAATGCTTTCTTGGGTTGTAGATTTTAGGCACACCTACAATACAATAAGGTTCATCTCCTTCCAAATGAACTTGGGTCATTGAGGGTTAGTTGTTGAAGGATCCTCTAATTTGAGGTGAGCCTTCCTAGTATAACAAAATGTACTTATATGACCAAAATTCATGGAGTAATGGCATTGACACAAAGTTTTATGTCCCCGCATTCTATTTATATTGAACTTTGAAGAATTATATTGATAACCACACGTATGTATGGGATAGAATTGTTTATGTGCATACTTTTACTTATGTTCATAATTTGGGTACATATGTGCAAAATTTATTCTTGGAGTCTTAGTTCTACAACCTAGTGAGCCTTGAGTGGTCTTTTTAGGATTTTTAGGCTTACCATTTGCATTCTTATTTTTTACAATTTCAACACTAGGCGTTTGAGTTGTAGAGGCCTGAACAAATGTTGTTGCATTAGATGTAGTATTATTAGAGCCATTGAATCCTAATCCATATTTCATCGAAGGTGACCTTTGAACACTAATCAATGTATCTAAGACCTCATTTCCTTTATGAAATTTAGAAATAGAGTTATTGAGTTCATTTATTTTTTCTTTCAAAGTTTCATTTTCCTTAGTTATGTTTTTAAGCTATATGAATTTTTAGACATTTCACCAAGAGACTTCATTAATTATTAATTTGAGGAATTTAATTCTATAAACCATTAATTTTGACCTAGTAAAAATCAGTTTTAATCAAAAGGGGTTGAATTAAACCTAGTTTCAATTTTAAAAGATCAAACTAAATCTAATCTAATTTTAAAAGCCTGAATTGAGTATGGTCCAATTTTAAAAATCCAACCTAAGACAGATTCAATCCTAAAAAGCCCAAATCGAACCAAAAGCCACCACATAGCAAATTGGCCTAGCCAAATTCTCTATGAGGCCACCTTATAGTGAATTGGGCTCGGCCAATTCATTATGAGGTCTGACCCTAGCAAATTGCCCAAGGCCAATTAGCTATAAGTCTTAAGCTTTGACTTTAATTCAATTTCCATGAAAAAATTAGGCATCCTAATTTGGTTTAAACTCAAAAGCATTTGGAGAGGCAGAGGGTTTTTGAATTAGATTAGGATTGATGAGCTAATAGTCACCTTAATTGCTGCTTATAAATAAAAAGCTACAGCCAACAAGAGAAAAAGGAAAAAGAATTAACAAATAAAACAACAACAAAAACCCTAAGCCACAATTAGCTAAAAGAGACAGTAGTAACCAAGTTATTTAGCAATTGCAAAAGAAAAGCATAGAAATGCAAAGAAAAAAAAGACACATAAACCAAACAAACAGAAGACTAAAGCCCATATAGTTGGACTGGTAACTTTTCTTACGTATATCCTAAATGCTTGTTGTTTGACTATGATTGATATATCCTGGTTAGAGTTATGGCCCATTTGGTTTTTCTTTTTCCTAATATGACCTTACTATGATGAAATCTCAAAAATTGTTTAATGGTCCAAAAGAAGTTCTTTTAGTTGTAGGCTTGTTTGTGGCATGGATCATTAGTTGCTTTTCCAAATAAGAAGTCTATCATAAACCTATTCATTTAGTTTTAATCCAAAATATGGCAAAAATGCTCAGTGGACCCAAAGGATTAAGGTTTAATAAATAGGAATTATCATAGACTAACTTCTATATTTGAAAACGTAATTAATGATCAATCTGTCTAAGAGATCCTAAAGAACAAAGTGTCCCCTTTTTAATTTCTTTGTTAACCATAATGCCTAGTAAAAGAGACTCACCACTTATGCGTGAAAGTTATAAGGTTGCCCTGACTTTAACTATTTACTTGCTTGCCAAAAATGCATTCATGCATACATACATTACATTACATTGATCCTTTCTGGCTCACAAACTTGGATTTCAGCAGTTCAAGTGCTTATGACAACCAAACCTGCGATAGTGACTCAGAATTCAGTGAAGGTTCAGTTAACTTTGCACCAAAAACAAATAGATCGCGAGCAATTTTAGAGTCTGGCACTACAAAAAAAGCGCAATCAGCGACGCATTCTGCGACAACTCTTATTTCGTCGCTGATTAGCGACTTTATCAACGACAACTTTATGACAAAGAATCAAGATAAGCATCTTTCCAACATTCCGTCGCTGAATGGGTCACTAAATGTGTCGTTGATTAATGACAAAAAAAATGGTCGTAGAATCTGTCGCTGAATAGCGATAAAAGGTCGTTTCTCGCTGAATGTGTCACTGAATTTTGCGCCAAATTTTGGCACCAACAATCAGCGACGACGTTACGACTAATTTACAACAAATTAGCAAAGAATGTGTTTATTTTTTATCGGAAAGTTTTTTGTCGCTAATTAGTCGCTAAATTGCTCGCTGATTTGCGAGAAAAATAGTTAGTCGCAGAATTATCATTAATTTACGAGAATATAGCGACCAATTAGCGAGAAATTAATTTTATTTTCTATTTTAAAGTAATTGGTCGCTAATTAGTCGGTAAATGGGTCGCTGATTTGCGAGAAAAACAGTTAGTCGCAGAATTATCGTTAATTTGCGAGAATATAGCGACCAATTAGCGAGAAATTAATTTTATTTTCTATTTTAAAGTAATTGGTCGCTAATTAGTCGCTAAATGGGTCGCTGATTTGCGAGAAAAATAGTTAGTCGCAGAATTATCGTTAATTTGCGAGAATATAGCGACCAATTAGCGAGAAATTAATTTTATTTTCTATTTTAAAGTAATTGGTCGCTAATTAGTCGCTAAATGGGTCGCTGATTTGCGAGAAAAATAGTTAGTCGCAGAATTATCATTAATTTGCGAGAATATAGTGACCAATTAGCGAGAAATTAATTTTATTTTCTATTTTAAAGTAATTGGTCGCTAATTAGTCGCTAAATGGGTCGCTGATTTGCGAGAAAAATAGTTAGTAGCAGAATTATCGTTAATTTGCGAGAATATAGCGACCAATTAGCGAGAAATTAATTTTAATCTATATATTATAATTAATATCTATATATTATAATTTTTAGTATTAGAGAAAATTTAATATAAATAAAATTATTTAATTAAAATTATTTTGGACCAATTAGGCAACAAAAATCATTTTGGACTAAATAAAGCATATTGGATCGGATTGGGTCAAAAATTAAGGGTCTACAGTTTGCCCCCTACTTGAATGATCTGAAACCTTAGTGAAAGAGAGCGAAAAGCAATAAGACTTAATTTTTGAGGTTTTGGATTCTGGACCCGAAAGATTTGGACATTCAATCCTAAACTAAACTTGAATACTCGATTCTATCTGGATTTGGGTACTCTATCCTAAATCGGATTTAGATACTCGATCCTAAACTGGATTTGGATACTTGACCCTAAACTGGATTTGGATACTCGATCCTAAATCGAATTTGGATACTCGATCCTAAATTGGCTTTGGATACTTGATCCTAAAATGGATTGGGATACTCGATCCTAACTGGATTTGGATACTCGATCCTAACTGGATTTGGATACTCGATCCTAAACTGGATTTGGATACTCGATCCTAAATTGGATTTGGATACTCGATCCTATCTGGATTTGGATACTCGATCCTAAATCGGATTTGGATACTCGATCCTAACCGGATTTGGATACTCGATCCTAAATCGAATTTGGATACTCGATCCTAACTGGATTTGGATACTCGATCCTAACTTGGATTGGGATACTCAATCCTAACTTGACTTGGATACTCGATCCTAACTTGGATTCGGATACTCGATCCTAAACTTGATTGGGATACTCGATCCTAACCTTGATTGGGATACTCGATCCTAACTGGACTTGGATACTCGATCCTAAATTGGATTGGGATACTCGATCCTAACTGGATTCGGACACTCGATCCTAAATTGGATTTGGATACTCTATCCTAACTAGATTTGGATACTCGATCCTAAACTTGATTGAGATACTCAATCCTAAACTGGATTTGGATACTCGATCCTAAATTGGATTGGGATTAGCTTTGGATGCTCGATCCTAACTGGATTTGGATACTCGATCCTAACTGGATTCGGATACTCGATCCTAAACTGGATTTGGATACTCGATCCTAAATTGGATTTGGATACTCGATCCGAAATTAGATTGGGATACACGATCCTAACTTGATTTGGATACTCGATCATAAACTTGATTGGGATACTCAATCCTAACCTGGGTACTTTGACTTGAGATTTGAATTGATTTTGATTTAATTTGGGCACTTGGACCCGAGATTAGATTTGATTTGGGTACTTGGACCCGAGTATGGGTACTTAGACCCTAGAATGAATTTGACTAACCTTTTATCAGTTGAGAAGTCTGACTGCTCCGGCTGTTCTATGCATTGTGATTCTTCACCCTCAGAATGGATCTTCATCCTTGGAGATTAGGTCTTCACCCTTGCAAATGGATCTTCATCCTTGAAAATGAATCTTCATCTTTTGACATCGGGTCTTTACCCTTGAAAATTGATCTTCATCCTTTGAGATCGGGCTTTCACCCTTGAAAATGGATCTTCATCCTTTGAGATTGGGTCTTTACCCTTGAAACATGGGTCTTTATCCATTGGAGGTCGGGTCTTTACCCTGGCTTTAGCTCTTTTAGCTGGATTGGTCTTTTGTCTTTTGCACCTTCATTCTTTTGAGAGTTCTATTTGTTCCATTCTTTTGTTCTTCCTTTTTGCAAAGATTTAGCTATTTTTAATTGGACCTTACATCCTCTCCTTGCCCCCCTGTGTGGAAAAATATTTGTAAGTGAGTTTAAAAATATTTGGTATATAAACTCAAAAAATGGAAAAGAAGAAACTTTGCCCCCTGTGTAGGCTCAAACCAAAGATTTTATCCATGCAAGCTTTGATTGATGTTTTTACCATCTTGTTCTTCGCATAAGCATGCATTTCTTCTGTTTGCAAAATTACTGGAGCTTTCTCAAGCAATGGGCTTTCTATGCCCTCCTGATTTGATATCTTCTTTTGATTGCTTGCTGTTCATTTTGACAAGGAATAGACAACACAAGACAAGAAAGTGCGATGTGACATGCTCGTGTATGCATGATATGCATGAATGATACTTACAGCGGTTTTATCACAGATTGAGGTGATCAACAGAAGTGTTCTCATTGACCCCGTTTTGACGCTTGTTCAAGTCTTGCATTGGAATGATAGAAAGCTTTACATTTGTGGCTTTTATCTTTTATATGTTGAGAACATGAAGACCCCAAGCAGCAGAGTCAGGGATTCACCTATTTCAAACTATGTTTTAGCATGTCTGTTGATAGCTCCTTCATGACCTTGCCAATAATCATTTCCTTTTCCCAATGTGTCCTTTCGAGGTTCAACATACTTCCCTTAACTTGAAGGCTTTGTATGACAAAACATTTTTTTTTGTTTTTTTTTTGAATTTTGATTTTGTAATCAAATGTTGGCTTAGCCAAATTAATGTCAATGTACCTCAGGACTTGATTTTTCCAAATTAACATATCTATAACATGACAACCCTATTTACCGTACTAAACTCGGGAATCATTTCTATTTAAGCAAGAACTGTTGCACTTCAAATAGGCACATACACATTACTTGGCCAAAGGTCTCATTTGAGTTTAAATATTGTCTATCTCATATGCATGCTTATTCAAACTATCTCCACTAATAGACTCTACCTACTAAGAGAGATCAACAGGTCTTTGATAGGCTTGAAATGGGGTCTATGAGGGACATGGGTTAAATGAAGGCCATTTTGAGATTGGAGCTGGTGTGACACAACAGACAAACCTTCACACTACAAATTTCTTGTCGGAACTTTAGACAGTTGGGAGCAATCTTTCTAGACTCCAAATTCATTCTATCTTTTTAGCATTAGTTTGGATCTTAATTAGGACAGTTTTTGCCCTTGCATAAAGTTTTAAGACCCAAATTTGTTTCTTTTCTTCTTCTCCCTTTTCTTTCTTTTTATTTTTCTTACTCTTCCCTTTCTTTGTCTTTTTGTCCTTCTTTCTTGTTGGACTACAAAACTTTCAAGAACTGGGTGGTCTTCCTCCTTTTCTCCAATTTTAATTGAATCTTTGGTTGGGTTGGACCAACTAAAAAAAAGGTCTTTATGAACCAAATAGAAGCCTTTTGCTGCTTTAGGTAAAAGAAACTCAGTTGGCTTTTTGAACCATTTTGGATTTTTTTTTTACTCTTTTTCTTTCTTTTTCTATTGATTTTTTTCTTTTTTTTTTGTTTTTTTAGCTCAAACTGAGTTGTCTTGTTTGTACCAACTAGGGCTTCAAATAATGGATAAGAGGACTAACATAAATCTTCATTAACAGGGATAAACCATTTGTTACTCTAATATTGTCTTGATATATTGGAGATATCAAAGGAACTTCAATTACCCTTATGGTCTTGAAACTTCAACTATCCTCATGATCTTGATTATTCATTTCTTTCTTTGATCTTCTTGCCTTTTCACTTTTGTAATCATAAGACTTGTCAAAAGTATCACAACAGCTCAAGGTAGGCTGTTGAGGTTAAATGCCAATGAAAAGAAAGCTAAAATTTTATGAAGGCTCCTAGTTGGGTGGATACTAGTTGTTGGTAATCAAACCATGCCTAGATCATCTCTCCCTTAAATAAGCAGAGTTCGATTTTGCCTCGAAAGTTTGTCAAAGCATGTTCTAAGACTGACTAAGACCTTGACAAAAATAATTATGCAGGAGCCCTCTCTAAGTAAGCATACACAACTCAATGCGATAGAGCAATTCCCTCATCTAGTAAAGTCATTCGAGTCATGATGCCTAGACACATTAATTTATAAATATCAAGCTAAATTCCTCATTGGTTGAGCATCAAAATGAACAAAGACCAATAAAAATTTAAGATAAAAATAATTTATTCAAAGAAATTTAAATTTGAAAAACACAATAGTTCAAAAATATTAAAGAAAGTAAGATTGAAAAGCAACATTCAAGCTAAGGAAAGTTCATTGAGTTAGGCTTCTTTTCCTTTCACATCTTCAATATCCCCATCTTGAAAGGATGATAAAACAAAATCTTCTTCCAATCCTTTTCCCACCATGAAGGTTGCCGGTGGAGGTACTCTTCCAAATTAGGCAAAGGGTTGTTCTTGGTATTGGGCTTATCCGGCTCGGGTAGCTTACCACTGTCGATTAAATCTTGGATCTCATGCCTTAGGCGGGCACATTTATCTGTTTCATGCCCTCGCATTTGATGAAATTGACAGAAGGCCTCGGCATTGAAGTTTGGTGGCAATGGATTATGTAAAGGTCGAGGAGCTAATGGTTGTAACAACCCTTTCTTTTGCAGCTTGCTACAAACCCAAGATAAGGTTTTCCCCAATTCTGAGAATTGTCTTTTATTCCCTTGACCGGTTATATTAACATCAACTTCTTTTGGTGTGCTTTGATTGTTAGGCTGGTTGTTCCCTTTCTCATTCCTTCTTATTGAAAAGTGATTTTTCTCTCTTTCCCACTATTCAATTTGCAAACCAACTTGGAGAAGATCTTTGATGTCCCTCATGAGTGCATGAGACATCCTCTCATGAAGATTAGGCAACACCCCTCTCACAATCATCCTTATTTGATCGGATTCATCAGGCCTCTTCTTATGTAAAGCAGCCTTGTTTCTCCATCTCTTGACATAATCTACAAAATTCTCATTCGGCCTTTGCCTAATAGACTCCACTTCCATTAAGGTAACTTCTAACTCAACATTATACCCATATTGTTGGATGAAGGCTTTGTAAAGTAGATCCCAACTCTTTTGTGTTCCATCATCAAGGTATTGAACCAATTTTGGACAGCAGGATCCAATGAGAGCATGAAGTACCTTAGAGTTTGAGCCTTAGTAGCTCGGGCAGACTGCATGGCAGTGATATACTACTTCACATGGAGATGAAGATTTCCAGTGCCATTATACTTTGCAAAAGATGGCATCTTGAACTTGTATGGAACCTCTTCATCTAGCTAAAATAATTTGTCAATCTCGGACATTTCTTCAGTTTTCAGCTTTTTGTCAAATTTCTTTTCTAAATCAGTAATCATCTTTTCAACATCAGATGTCTCGGTCTTTTCAATAGTTGCCTTCTCAACAGCCTTCGGTTCTTTCTTCTTTTCTTGAACCTCTTGGTAGTATTGAGCCCAATCATCATCATCATCAATGATCACCTTTTCATCATCAAAAACCACTTCACTAACTTTAGTCTTCCCTTTGTCCTTTGGATTCTTAGTGCTAGCAGATGCCTCGGCATGATTCTCTAAGATTGCAGTCAATTGGTTCTTCATGGTCTCAGCTAGGGCCTCTTTGATTTCTTCCATCTTGGCATTGAGGGCCTCATCCACCATCCTTTGAATTTGTTCGAGCTCTATTGTTTTTGGTGAGCAAGTGATTGAGTTGTTGCTAGATGCTTCATCTTCGGCGTAGGTCGGATTGTTTTAAGCTTTAGAACTATCGTAATCCAAGGCTATGAGCCAGAGAGGATTAATGATATGAGATGCAAATGTATGCGTGTATGCATGTATGTACAAACAAGGACAATTAGGACGCTCCTTCCAACCTTATAGCATCCACACACGAATGGCGAGTCTCTTTTCCTAGGTATATGGTTAACAAAATACCAACATGGGGTACCTTGCTTTCGAATAATTCCCTCAGACGTTTCAACCAATAGTTATATTTTCAAAAATGGGAATCAATCCATGATAATTCCTATTAATTAGGTTTTAATCCATTTAACCAACTAAAGTAGCTTTTATGCTATGTTGGATTAAAATGAAATTAAGAGGCTTATTATAAATAGATTTCTCACTTTAAAAGAGGTAACTAGTGGTTCATGCCAAAAACAAGCCGATAGTTAATTTATTCTTAGTGTAAACTAGGCCCACAATTGATTTTTGGTATTTCATAATTGACCTAAATATTTTTGCAAGATTTTTATAAGAAAAGGTTGGGTGAAAATAGTTTTGTTTCTAAGCCCATTGTAAAAGATTTTAGAAAAATGGATTTTGGGCTTAGTATTTGGGCCATGAGCCAAAGGATTTTTGATTTATTTTTAGAAAAGTCTTATGTACAAAGACCATCTTAAAAAGTTTTGAAAATAGTTTTGGTCTTTTGGATTTTAAAGAAAAAAATTTATTTTGAGCTTGCAAATGTACTTGGGTCATATTAGAAAAAGAACAAACCAAATAAGCTATGATTTAGACTAAGATAAACAAACCGACAAAATTGGTTCTATTTACAAAATTGCCACTCCGGTGGAAATGACCAAAATGCCCTTGTTGCAAAATCATCCGTAACTTTCAAACCGTGCGTATTCGGAAAAAATTGAAACCCACGGTTATGACCCGATTAATCTCAAGAATATTCTTTCGGGGTCGGATATGGGCACTATTAAGAACTTCTGACACTTAATTTTTAAGTTTACATAGTTGCTCCTAACTTTTGATCAATTTTCACTTAGGTCCCGTCAGCTCCACTGTGCACACCAATTTCATATTTGACTATCCGAGCCTCTATTTGACCACTCGTTCATGTCCTCCTTGCCTATTACTCGACTATCTAGCCTTTGGGATGTGACAGTTCTACCCTCCTTAATTTAAGTTTCGCACCGAAACTTGCTTGTTCATACATGTAAATTCATTGTTCATATAACTAATAACAGTCATACATATATATATATATACTTAAAACACAAAGTAATCAGCAGTCTGCACAGCTTGACATATAACCTTTGTCCTATATGGCATGTACATTAGACTCAATAACTCATGCTTATTCTCGACTCTTTCTTATTTCACAAACATAATTTCATATATAACTGTTTCACAAATACCATAACTACTACAGGGTATCCCCTTTTACGTTCGTAATGGCCACTCCCAACATAAAACATATCCTCCTATATTTTCCTCTTCCTATCTAAAGTCTTTCTAACTCACTTCATTTACTATCTCTCGATATCCTAATTATCATACACTTTCCTATGTCTAACCGCCCAGAAACGGCTAAACCAATGCTCTGATACCACAAATTGTAACACCCCTTCCCGACCAACGAATAAGCCGGGGAGGAATCTCACTTCGGGATGCGAGCTCTGGTTACAATGTCTTAATTAAGAATTCTTATGAAATTTTTTTTTTGAAAAATTGGGCGGAGTTTCCCCTAGAAAGCGGGGTTCCCAAGTGTCGCCAAAACTGATTTTTTTGATTTTTTTTAAAACACTTTTGTTCACAATTCAACTCAAGAACACTCCCAATAATAATCTCTCTTATATCCTTAACTACACCCTGCAAGAAAATTTCACACTTCTATATCGTTTCTCAAGATCACATATCATTTGCTAAGTTTCATTACTATACTATTGTTTATTCTCTTGTTACATACACCATAATACTTAATATGTTTAACAAACCTTTACAATAGATATAACATACATGTCGTACTACTATTTTATGTGAAAAGTCCTACACTATTCGCCGTCGAGCTGGTGCGGGCCGCTGCAGAAATGCTGATCTTCTATCCACTACCTGCGAGTTAGACATATAACTCGCTGAGCAACTTATTGCCCTGTGGGTACTTTAACCATTGCTGAATATAAATGGTGCAAGGAAGGTTGTTGAAACACATATAAAAGTAGAATACTACATAATTAAACTATTTTCATACAATCATCATATTTATATTTTCTAATTAAGTTAAGATTCACATTCTGTATGTAAACAACATGTAATATAACTTCATTATAATTACGAGTTAATCTGCTCCACTAGGTAATTATGAATACACTGATCTCAAAATGAGGCCTCGTATAGAGTTACGCGTAGTCTTGACCTCACACGACTAATTGCCATGGTCTTGGTCTCACATGATATGTAATATACAACATAACTGCGTGGTCTTGGTCTCACACGACTAGTTGCCATGATCTCGACCTCACACAATATAACCGCGCGCACGTAAGTAATATCCAGACCGAAGCCGTTAAGACAGTACTACCGGTAGGATGGCATGCCAAACCCCCATTCCAGACCGGTTTTACCCATTTACCAAGTAGAGCATATATATAAAATTTCATATATACCCATTCACTTCGTATATATACCACATATTCTCCATGTATATACAATATATGTGAATACATATGATACATATGTAAGTATATATGGTATTTGTGTATTCCATCACGTGACTTTTATCACGGTTATGAAATTCAGATTGATTTTCTCCTCTTTTCCATCTAATTTATTCTTCATATTCATACTTAAACTCAATACCAAAAATAAAATGATAAAACACCCACACCAAGTCTTTGACCAAGTTAATATTGAAAAATTACCATATGAACAATAAACTCTGGTTCTTGACCCAACTTGATCCTTGTTTTAGAAAATTTGTATAAAATAATCCACTTGGCTAAAAACTCTAAAATATTTACAGAATTTAGTTTTGCATCTTAAAATCATTCCTTTAAAATTTTATATCAAACTTGACACAAAATCTTGGTCAACTAGTTCACCCAACCAGACTGCTCCAGTTGCCCTGCATCCTGGCAGCAGTTCTGAATTATGTGAATTCCGTAAATTAAATTCAATCAATGTGGTTTCAAATATTTTTCTCAATTACTAGACTCACTAAACAACAACATATACAAAAATTCAATTGGATATTATTTTTCTACATTTTATTAAAAATCCAGAAAGATGGCTGTCTCAGTCAAGGTACCTGCTGGAGCAAGTCTAATAAAAATAATCTTTCCAAAATCATAACCATTCCAAATTCAACTCAACATATTTTTCAGTCATTCTAGACTCATTGAGACACAACATATCAAAAATTCAACTCAAGATAATGTTTCTATATTTAATTAAAAATCATACAAGTCACAGCATTTTACTAATTGTAAAACAGAAAAATTTCAAAAGGAGTTCAATGGTTAAAGTACCAAACCTTACTATTTCTTAGTCCTTTATCTATATCACTTCCTTTCCTTCCTTGTCTCCTTGATTTCCTATGAAATTTAACATCACATATACAAAGGTAAGAACCCTAGGTATAGACATAGTCTTATCTTATGATTTTTCTAATGGTTGCTAGCTTATTTTCACCATTAAACACCATTATTTCTTTCATCAAATCCTTCAAATAATTATTTCTTGAATTTTCTCCAAATGTAGCTACATGAACCCTAATTTCAATCTCTTAAATTAACCATTAATCCATGAAATTAAAACTAGAGATAGGTTTCTCTTACCTTATACTCTTGTTTGTCACCAAAATCTTCAACCAAAAGCCTTAAACTTTGGAAAAATCACCTCCTTCTTCCTTCTCTTATAGTTTGGACGAGTTCACCATGTAAGAGAGGGCTTTTATTTTCTTTCCTTAGCTTATTTTAATCCAAATGGCAGCCATAAGTGGTGAAAATATGTTGGTATAGATGTTGACTTCCAATTGGTACACCTTATAGCAAAAATGACCACTTTTAATTGGTCCACTTGCCTTCTTCTTTTATCTATTTATTTGACAAGCCATTAGGCTTCCTTTTATTCATATTTTGACGCCCTCAAATTGGTTCTATTTACAAAATTGACATTCTAGTAGAAATGACCAAAATGCCCTTGTTGCAAAATCATCCGTAACTTTCAAACCGTGCGTATTCGGAAAAAATTGAAACCCACGGTTATGACCCGATTAATCTACAGAATATTCTTCCGGGGTCGGATATGGGCACTATTAAGAACTTCTGACACTTAATTTTTAAGTTTACATAGTTGCCCCTAAATTTTGAGAAATTTTCACTTAGGTCCCGTCAGCTCCACTGTGTACACCAATTTCATATTTGACTATCCCGAGCCTCTATTTGACCACTCGCCCATGTCCTCCTTGCCTATTACTCGACTATCTAGCCTTTGGGATGTGACAGGTAAGGTTGAAAAAAATTTTGAGGTGGAATTTGCTGTTGATTTTTCCAAGAAAAATTTGGGTGGCTTCCCCAGCTTGAATTATAAGGTCTGGGATATGGGTCATTTCCTCCCATTTGCTGGAAACTTTCATAGGCATATTCTTCCTCTTGCCTCTTTTGGTATTGTCCATAACCAAATGAACACATGTTTACGCTATGTCTTGCAATGCCACATGCTGAACATACTTCACGAGTAGGCATAGGTGTTCTTCCTCTTGCATTTAGCATCTTAAGTTGGTTCGTTAATTCTGCTAATTGCCATGCCATGTCAAAGTTAGGGTTATCATCATAAACCCCTACGTACCTTGAAAACTGCATATTTACAAAAGACACTTAGCAACTTAAAGAAAACAAACAAATAATTAAATTGAAAGAAAATCAAACAAAACAAACAAACAATTCAAAGAAAACAAACAATCAATTAAATTGTAAAGAAAAATCAAACTATCACTACTTAAACAGCCTTCCCCGGCAGCGGCACCAAAAACTTGTTGCGCTCGAATTAAGTACTACTACAAGCGTCACTCGCAAGTATACGAGGTAGTTGTAGCAAAGGTGATCGCCCCAAGGTCGTTTCCCCAAGAAGGTGTGGTTCGTAATAGCTTGATTGACAAATTATTTAAATGTGGAAGTTTGTTGTGTTGGAATGGTGCGAGAATAATTTAAACCTAAAATTAACGTGTGTAGGGTTGATGTGTGTGAAGGTTGTAAAAGATCAAATTGATTCTTGGGAATATGCCTAGGGTTATAGGTCCATTCAATCAAAGCTCAATTCTCAATTATCCATTAACATAACCTTGTAAATTAATTTGTTCCTTAAGGTTAATTAGTCAATTACCAATTCATTAGTTCTCACATTCATGAAATAGCAATAAACAATTATTTTACATTTGCAAATTAATGAAACCCTAGAACTTATATTTCTAATTCATTCATAGGGTAGTCGATTGCATAATCCCAATATCAAATTTCACCTCTCGGTCCTTCATTCAATATTCAAAGATCAATAGATAGCTAATCTATCAACCTAGCATACAATCCAATGCAATCAACCAACACAAGGTACATCAATGGAAGTATCAAATCAAAGCATTCAATCAAATATACTACAAACCCTAGGCATGGGTATTTAGCTCAACATCATCAATTTAAAACATTCATTCAACTCAACATAAATCAAATACAAATTGTTCATTGCAACATCAATTCTCTTAATACAACAAAAACAATATTGGAATGAATTAAAAGAGAGAATAGAAAAACCCCTTGTGAAGATGCCAAGAGTAGGATTACTAGTCTTCCTCCTAGCTACACTTTGATATTTGATGAAGAACTCAAGCCCTCTTCAATGGTTGATTCCCTTTTGCAATATGGAATGGAGCTTTCTCAAGTCACTAAACCTTGGAATGGAGCTTGCCTTTGGTAGATGGAATGGAGCTTTCTCAAGTCACCAAACCTTGGAATGAAGCTTCTTCAACCTTCAAGAGCTTGTTTAACCCAATTTATCCCAAAGAACCTCAAAGATCTTGTCAATGGAAGATGGAGAAGATGAAGATGGAGGATGAAGATGAAGGGACAAGGAGAGTGTCACTCTCTCCTCATCCCAAATCGTGTTTGCCCCCTCCTTCTCTTTTCTTTTCTCTCTTTCCTCGAACCCTAGTCGTCTCCTCCTCTTTCCTTTCTTTAGTGCAAAAGAATTTATATAAATTAAGGGTGACACGACCAAGCTTGATTTGGCTTGGCCGTGTCTCTCATTTTTCTTTGGGACACGGCCAAGCTTGCTGGCCGTGCCCTTCACTGCCTTCTTCTTTCTTTGTTCTTTGGATTTTTTGCTCCTTAGGTGAGACACGGCCAGTGGTTTGGCCGTGTCTCTTGCCAGTGTCAGTCACTGCTTCTATTTTAGGATGAAACATGGCCAAGACAATGAGACATGGCCAAGCTTCAAGTGATATGGCCATGTCAATCAGACACACTCACATACATGGCCATGTCTGTGAGTGTGTCAAGTACTTCCTCTATTTTAGGATGAAACATGGCCAAGACAATAAGACATGGCCAAGCTTCAAGTGACATGGCCATGTTGATCAGACACACTCACAAACATGGCCATGTCTGTGAGTGTGTCAAGTACTGCCTCTATTTTTTTTCTTTCTTGGTTTCTTTTCCTTGGGTGAGACACGGCCAGTGGCTTGGCTGTGTCTCTTGGGTGTGTTAGCTACTGTCTTGGAATTCTTTTAAGGGACATGGCCAAGCTTGCTTTGGCTTGGCAATGTCTTGCTTGATTCATGCTCTTTCTTCATTTTTCTTGATTGTTTTGATCATCCAAAAGAGTTTTTGCACTTAAACCTAAAACAAACACTTTAAACAAACTTAAAAAAAAATCAATCAAAACATTAACTAAAAACACATAAAAATTATACTGAAAACTAGTACAAATATGATCTAAACAATAAATAAATCCATTTAATTAATCAAAATATGTCTTTTGACTTATAAGACCCATTGACTTGTATATATTGTTTTTATCTCCATATACATAACATATGCACTTTAAATTATTTAATCCAATACAACAATTAACACTCAAAAATTTTAGGGTATAGTTTGGGATATTACACATTCCACATGGTAGTTGGGGTGAAAATCCCAACTCACAATGGCGACTCCACTGGGGATAAGAGAAGTTGATTACGTTGGACTTTATATTATTTTATTCTTTCGTATTATGATATTATCCATTGCATCATTTAATTTGCATTGTATGCGTGTGTTAGGATGCTAGTCTAACCCATGTTGTGTTATGTGAGGGATGCCATACTTTCACTCAAGGTATGGAGATTGAGCATGGCATAACCACACATAAACTTGTACCTTTTGGTAAAAACTTGCTAGAGGAGCCTAAACTTTTCAACCTAAAGGCTAAAGCTCATGTGATTGGCCTAGCTACTATCCTTAGGTTTTTACCCCAAATGCTTGTTGTTTGACTATGATTAATATATCTTGGTTTGCACCATGACTTATTTGGTTTGTCCTTTTTTCTAATATGACCTAATCATAATGTAAGCTCAAAATAATTTTTCCTTTAAATCCAAAAGACCAAATTTCAAAATTTCAAAATCTTCAAGATGGTCTTTAACATAATCAAAAAAATCTTTTTCCACCTTATGACCCAAACATAAAATCCCAAAGGCTTTGAAACAAAATTATTTTTTTCTTCATCTAAAGATTACAAAAAAGAGCTTACAAACTATTTAGGTCAATTATGGAATACTAAAAATCAATTGTGGGCCTAATTTATATCAAGAATTATTAATCATAGGTTTATTTTTGGCATGAATCAATAGTTGTTTTTTCAAATGGGAAATCTATTTATGATAACCTCTTAATTTTGTTTTAATCTAATATAGCATTAAAAGCTATTTTAGTTGAGATTCAATGGATTAAAGCCTAATTAATGGGAATTATCATGGAATGACTTTTAAGATTGAAAATATAACTATTGGTTAAAATTGTCCGAGGAAATTTTTGCAAAAACAAGATATTCCATGTTGGTATTTTGTTGACCATATACCTAAGAAAAGGGATTCACCATTATTGTGTGGAAGTTATAAGGTTGGAAGGAACGTCCTAATTATCTTTGTTTGCTTGTTGTTTATGCATACATGCATACACGCATTGCATTACATGGCTCAAATACATAGGGGAAAGATCATTTTTCATTTTATCCAACATAACTCCAGGTCCACAATCTTGCAAGTCTTAGACTTGATATTCCAAAAGGAAAAAGGACGAAAAAGATAGAGGAAGAAAAAGGGTGGTCTAAAGATCAAGATAATACTGATTGGATCTAGATTTCTTTAAAGAAGAAAGAAAGATGCTCAAGCTTTGTATTTTCATAAAGTCAAAAGATAAAAGTGATGCCCAAAAGGTGAAAATGGTTCCAAAAAGAAGATTTTAGTGTGAAGGTTTGTTAGCAGTGTCACATCAGCTCCAATATAAAAATGGACTTCAATTAACCCGTATACCTTATAGTCCCCATTTCAAGCCTATCAAAGACCTATTGATCTCTCTTGGCAGGTAGAGTCTATTAGTGTAGATTGTTTGAATAAGAATATATATGAGATAGACAATATTTGAAGCCAATGAGACCTTTGGCCAAGTAATGTATATGTGCCTATCTGAAGTGCAATAGTTTTTTGCTTAAATAGAAATGATTCCTAAGTTTAGTATGGAGATCCATTGAAGGGTGAAGAACCAATGTCCAAGGATGAAGATCCATTTTGAAGGTTGAAGAACCAATGTCTAAGGATGAAGATCCATTTTAAAGGGTGAAGACTTGAGGTGCATGGATGAAGATCCATTTTGAGGGTAAAGACTCACAATCCATTGAATAATGGAACAACCGGCTAGAAGAAAGCCAAAATTCCCAGATCACATAAGGTTAGTCCAGCTAGAAGAGCTGGAGTCGATCCGTTGAAGAATGAAGCAAGTGGCTAGAAGAAAGCCATGATAGAAGATCAATCAGCTAGAAGAGCTAAAATTAATTGGCTAGAAGGCAGCAAGAACTCTCACCTGATAAAAAATCACCCAAACAAATCTCGGGTCCAACCAATCTAGTTTTAGGTCTAGAACCCAACCAAACTCAGGTTCAGCACCCAACCAATGTAGCTTCGGGTCCAGCAGCTAACCAACCTTGGGTCCAAAACCCAACCAACCTCGGGTCTAGAACCCAACCAATTCTGTTTGCAGTCCAAAATCCAACCAATCCAATATCGGGTAGAGTACAAAATTAAATTTAGTCTCGGGTCGAGAACCAAAATCCAGTTTAGGGTCAAGAACCCAAATCCAATTTAGGGTCGAGAATCCAAATCCAATTTTGGGTCAAGAATCCAAGTCCTAACTCAGGTCGAGTACCTAGAATATGTATTGGATAAAGAACCTTAAATTCAATTCATGGGTCCTGAACCCACTCATCCAAGATCAACTCAAAGTCATGTTGCTTTTCACTCTAATCTGCTAAAGTCCTAGATCATTCAAGCAGGGGACAAATTGTAGACCCTTGATTTTGGCCCTAAGCTAGTCCGATCCTAATTAAAGAAGGCCTAGTCAAGTTTGCTCCATTCTTAATGGCTGAAACTAGTTTTAAAGCCTTTAATTAGATTGGTTCAATTTTATTAGGCCTAAAATAAGTTGGTTCAACTTTGAATGCCCTAAAATGGTTCGATTTGAAGTTAGAGGGGTTGGATTTTGGTTTAAATTGATATAGGACAGGTCCATATAAAATTACCCCAATTTGATATGGACATGGTCCATATCGAATTGGTTGGCTACCAATTCAATATGGACCATTCCATATCAAATTGGTCTTCCAATTCAATATGGAATTGGGTCCATATTGAATTGGTTGGATACCAATTTAATATGGACCATTCCATATCGAATTAGGACTCAAAATTCATATCTATATGGAATTAATTTGATTTTAATTTGACATGGACACAGTTTTATGAATTTACAAATCCAAATTAAGTTTGGTAAATGCAAATTAAGCTCGGTTTATCTGATTTTTACCTAGCTTATTTTCTTATAAATAGGAAGGCTTAATGAATTGAAAAGGAAAAAGGTGCTAGCAGCTAAAAGGATGGATTAGCAATAGAGGGGTAGGAACAAAAAAATTTAAAAACCTTAGTAGTAGCTAGGAGATACAGAGGCAACAAGTATTAAGAAAGAAAGAAAACAACCAAAGAAAAAAGAGGCATAGAACTCTAATTACAACAAACACAATTGCCTTCACTTTGCTCAACCGAGATATAACACTGGTGTAAATACAAATGTTGGATCAATGTAAAATATCGGTGGAACCAATAAATGGAGGTTTGCAATTCCTTATTCAATCTGTTTTAAATTCATAGTATGTTCACTCATTATTGTTTCACTCATTGAATTGTTTTTAGTTTGTTCTTGTGTTTCTTTATAAAACATCAAATAGCTAGTTTAATCAAATTAACATTAAGCTTTAATATCATAGTATCAGTAGCAATAAAAGTGTTAAACTCTTGGACAAGAACCACACTTTAAGCATCAAACCATTAGATTACACCCTTAGTCCCAGTAGCCAACATTAAACTTTATTTTTAAACTAAAAACCTAATATTTTATCAAAACCCTAATTTGATTATTTCAAAACCTAATATTATTTATGCTATTTTCTAAAACTCTAAAAACCATAGTTTGATCACCAAAACCCTAATTTTCATTATATACCCTAATTCATATATTAAGCCTTAATTTTATAAATCTTATGCTTAACTTAAAGATTATGAAGCTAGATTTGATTATTTCATGTTTATGATGAATGATTTATAGATATCCTATTTCTCATGGATTATTTGCTCTTAATTATTGCGAATGATTGAATGGTTTAAATTCATTTAGTTAATTATTTTTATGTTTATTATTTTTTTGGACTTCAATGATGTAAGAGGTATGTTTCCATTTTTTGGGTACATAATTAATTAGGATTAATGTAATTTAAATTATTTTGAGTTTTGGATCAATGTGAGGGGTATGTTTCCATCAATTGATGGTGTCCTATTTTATTATATTTTCGATATTGGATATTGTAAGGGCATGTTTTCCATCCTTCGATGGGTGACCATTTTGTTATTTTGTTTGAACATGTTTTGATTTTAAGACAATAAATATTTATTTTAATAATTGCATGTAGTATGGATAATATTATAATGCTTGAGAATTTAATAATATTTAGACCTAAAAAAGAGGCCGGTTCCAATGAACCGAGCATTGTAGGGGTGCTGGTTCATTCTCACCTTTGCTACATGTACCCAACTTTTCAAACCCATTAGGATGTTGGGGATTTCTTAGGAATTGAGTCATCCACCCCTTTCTTTTTCCTGGCCCGTCCAAGTGGCAACTCTATTTCTCCAGGTTTAGTCCTGTGTTCTGTTAGGCTCTGAGCCTAATAGTGAAAAAGTTGGAAGAACCATTCCACATGGGAGTGGGGGCAAAAATCCCGGCTCCCAATTGGCTAAAAGAAAGTTAAAACCCTCAACTGACAGAAGGTCAGTAATCTAAGTCTGGGGTCAAGAACCCAAAATCCAGTCTTGGCTCGAGAACTAAAAATCCAAGTCTCGGGTCTAGAACACAAATCTAGTCTTGGGTTGAGAACCCAAAATCCAGTATCAGGTTGAGAACCTAAATTCAATCTCAGTTCTAGAACCCACCCTCATCCAATGTCAACTCAGAGTCATGTTGCTTTTCACTCTCTTCTGCTGAAGTCTCAGATCGTTCAAGCATGATGCAAAATGATAGACCCTTAATTTTTGCCCTAAGCTATTTCTATCCAAATTAAAGAAAGGCCAAGCTATATTTTGTCAGATTTTAAAAGTTTAAACCAAGTTTATAGCTTTAAATTGGGTCGGTGTTGTTTTAAAAGGCCTAAATTAGGTAGGTTTAATTTTTTAAAACCTAATCTAGTTTGATTTAATTTTTAAAGGACCAAATTAATAACACCTCAATTTTAAAAGCATGAATTAAATTTGTTCTAACTTTAAAAATCGGAACAAGTTTGTGTAAGCCTGAAAAGCCATGCCACCTTGAACCCTTGGCGAATTAGATCCCCAATTCACCATGAATACTGGTCCATGGAAAATTGAGGCTGCCAATTCGCCATGGACGAATGTCCATGGCGAATTAGGCATTCCTAATTTGTTATGGGTCTTTTAATTTGGCTTTAATTGCGATTTTAAATAGATTAAGCTTTCTAATTAGACTATCTTTCAAATAAATAGAGGATTAGGGTTTAATAAGAGGGCATTGGCCTATAAATAGATAGATTAAAAAGCACAGTGGGGAAGGAACGAATAAACAATTAAGAAGCAGTAAATTACACAACAATTATCAAAAAGAAAAGCAAATGACACAGTACCAAAAACTCAAAGGTTATTCAGGCAATAAGGCAGGGGGCTTGGTTCAATAATTTCAATTTGGTGGAGCCAACAAACGGAGGTTCAATTTCTATGTTTAGCTTATTTAAACTTACAGAAGCCACTTTTATCATTATTTGTAGTTATTTAAAATTTCCAGTAGCAATATTTATTCTTCAAAATAATATTATCATAGAGTAGCTATTTTCATGCTTGTTTGACAGTTGCAATTTCAATCAATATAATCTCGTCTATTAAAGCCAACATCTCATAGTCATCAAAGTATGGATTTAATCATAGTAGCCAACATTAAACATAAAACTAAAATTTATATTTTCAAAACCCTAAATTCTATATAAAACCCTAATTTAGGTAATTTATATAAATATAAAACCCTAGTTTAGATAAAAATATAATTCCCCAACAAAACCTTATCATGTAAACTATCTAACTGGTTAGTGGGACCGCCGTACGTGACCCCTCATTAATTGGGTCAATATTTACTTGTAGATTGTAATTCTTTGTGATTAACCTTAACTTCCTTTATTAAACTCTAATTTATTACTATTATTTTGATGATTAAACTACATGTTCCGATTATTTATTTTGCTATGAATGGTTGAATGGTGTTAATTTTTTTATTTTGATTTAAAGGTTGCATAAGGAATGTTTCCACTCATTGGTGCAATATCTGTTTAATTTATTTATTTCCTATAATTTAATTTATTTAAAGACTCTTAGATAATTTTAAGGGACATGTTTCCACCTTTTGGTGGGTGTCCTATTTTATTTGTTTGATTGATTTATAATATAATGATTACATATTTCAATAATTGCATGTAGTATGGATAATATTATAATAAGTTAAGAATTTAATAATATTTAGAACTAAAAAGGAGGTCGGTTCCAATGAACCGGGTGCTATGGGGGTGTTGGGTCATTCTCACCTTCCCCATGCATACCCAACTTTCCAAACCCAATAGGGGTTGGGGGTTCCTTAGGTATTGAGACATCCACCCCTTTCTATTTTCTAGGCCCATCAGGGAGGCGACTTCATTTTCTCCAAGTGTAGACAGTTATTCTCTAAGGCCTTGAGCCTAACAACGCCGAAGTCACATGAACCATTCCACATGGAGTGGGGGCAAAAATCCCTACTCACACTCTAGCTGTGTATCCTTTAACCCTAGTTTAAGATTTAAACCCTAATTTGCATCTATAAAACTGTAAAATCCTAGTTTTGAAATCTAACCCTAATTTAATGGTGGAATCCTAATTTTAATAATTGATTTATTATTATTTGCTTATAATGGATGATATAATTTTTTTATGATGAATTCTCGGATTATGATTATTTACCATCGTTTGGATTTCAAGGAAGATGTAAAAGGCATGTTTCCACTTTCGTGGGTGCCTTATTCGTTTTACCTATGTAATTTAATTTATTTTATGGAATTTTTGATATTTGTAAGGGACAAGTTTCCACCTTCGTATGGGTGTCCCTTTTTATTTTACTTTTGATATTTGGACACTTGTAAGGGCATGTTTCCATCTTGTATGGGTGCACCTTTTGTTTTAATGTTTTGATTTACAATATGATGAATATTTATTCATTATAATTTCATGTAATGTGAATAATATTGCAATAATATAAGAATTCAATAATATTTAGACCTGGAAAGGAGGTCGGTTCCAATGAACCAGGTGTTATAAAGGTGTTGGGTCATTCTCACCTCCCCCATGCATACCCAGCTTTCCAAACCCAATAGGGGTTAGGGATTCCTTAGGAGTTGAGCCATCTACCTCTTTCCATCTTCTCGACCCATCCAGGTGGTGACTTCTACTCTCTGAGTTTTGGCACGTGTTCTCTAAGACCTAGAGTCTAGCAGTGCCAAAGTCGCAAGGACCATTCCACCAGGATTTGGGACAAAAATCCCCGCTCGCAAATTCTAAATTGGAATTTTTTTAAAGAAATAAAGTCCTTTTCTAGCTAAGAGTATTTTTCTTTTATAGAATTTCATGTTAGAAAAATATTCTTGCACTCTTAGGTTCATATGCTCAACCAAATCACCATCATCTAAACCATAATCAACATTGTCACAATTAAAACTTAACGATTAAGTACCTGTAGACCATTAATTTTTACCCAGTTAAAATTTGTTTTTAATTAAAAAAAGGCTAGATTAAGTTTGATTTTAATGAAAGGCCAAATTAAATTTAATATGTTTGAATTAAGTCCAGTCCAATTGAGTTGAACCAATTTACTTATACGGACCAAATCGGTTGGGTTTGGGCTTGTCCAATTCGATATAAGGCTATCTCATATCAAATTGGCTTGGCCAATGTGATATGAGCTACCTCATATTGAATTTGGCAAGAAAAATTCAATACAAGGCTCCCTCAAGTCAAATTTTTTGAGCCAAATTTGACATAAGGCCTTGATTTAGCCTCAATTCCATCCAAATGCATTCTTAATTTTTCTTAAATTCAAATAAGCTTTGGATAAGCAGAGAGAGTTTGAGTTGGATGAGGATTTCAAAGCTAAGTTTGCCCTAATTGCAACCTATTAGTAGAAGACTTCATTTAGGGTAGGGGAGAGGATGGAATTAAGATTTCCAAAACATAGAAAAGAAGTAAAAGACAAACAGAACAAAAGAGAAACAGAAAGTAGAGAGAAAAACTAAGGCAGTGACCAAACAATTTTCAAATTATTAGAGTTCGACCAAGACTTCGGTTGATCCAGGATATTCAAAAGCCAATCTTGGAAATGACCAAGCTTGGTTCAGCAAATTTACCTTAAAGGATCTGACAATGCATGTATGATCTTATTAACTTATTTGATTTAAAATTTCATTAATCATTCAATTAAGCATACTGTCATCTTTCAATATAAATTTGACTTCAGGAATTTTATTTAACAAATCACAACCTCAGTATTCAATTTGATCTTGACCCTAATCATGTATGTTTTGATGTTAGTTAGATAATTTAAAACCCTGATTCCACTTTACAAACATAGAATTATATTATAGAATCCTAAATTCATGCTTTAAACTCTAGTCTTGTATCTCAAGGTTTGGCATTAAATTTTGTTTTGTATATTAGATACTAATTTCACATATTTTAGCCTTAGTTTGTATTTTAAATTCTAGCTTGCATATTCTAAAACACTAGTTTGCATGGATTAAACCTTAGGTCAAGAAAACCCTAATTTGCATCCTAAAATCCTAATTTGATTAGTCTACATCCTAAAACCCTAATTTGATTAGTTTGCATCCTAAAAACCTAATTTGCATATTTTAACTCTAAATAGCTTTTCAAAAGCCTAAGTTGCATATTTTCGACCTAATTTACATATTTTAATCCTAAATAGCATTCCAAAACCTATTTGGCATATTTTAACCCTAAACTAGATACCAAACCCTAATTTTTATTAAATTTTATGTTTTATTGATGATTATTTAATGGTTATTTATATGTTTAAATTAATTGTTTTGTATGAGTGGTCAAATTATATTTTCTTATTATTGTTTAGTTCTGAAGGATGAAGTAAAAGGCATGTTTCCACTCGTGGGTGCCTTATTAGGTTTTGCAATTTAATTTATTTCATAGATTTTGGATCATTGTAAAGGACATGTTTTCACCAAGTGGTGGGTGTCCTATTTTATTTACTTGTATTTTGGACATTGGACATTGTAAGGGCATGTTTCCATCTTGTATGGGTGACAATTTTATTTGGTTGTTTTGATTTATAATATGATGATTGTTTATTTCTTACAATTGTATGTAATATGGATAGTATTATAGTAATTAAGAATTCAATAATATTTAGAACTGAAAAGGAGGCCGGTTCTAATAAACTCGGCGTTATGCGGGTATTGGTCATTC
Organism: Garcia nutans; assembly: GCA_947685225.1. Taxonomy (NCBI): domain Eukaryota; kingdom Viridiplantae; phylum Streptophyta; class Magnoliopsida; order Malpighiales; family Euphorbiaceae; genus Garcia; species Garcia nutans. The sequence continues at coordinate 36,847,029 of CANTUV010000059.1, forward strand.
TACCCTTCCCCATGCATACCCAACTTTCTAAATCCAATAGGTGGTGACTCTATTTCTTTGGGCTTAGGCCTATGTTCTCTAAGGCCCTCGCCTAATAGTGTTGCAGTCACAAGAACCATTCCACCAGGAGTGGAGGCCAAAATCCCCGCTCACATACCTACATCATTGGAGTGATCATCATCAACTTCTATAGCTATGAGACAAAGATTTGCAATTATATCATTGGTGTTATCATCATCATCAACTCCTCTTTTTCACTTGAAGAATCATCATCCCATGTAGCTTTAAGAGACTTCTTATTTTCCTTGTCCTATTTCTTTTTGTTTTTTAATTTGAAATAATTTGTTTTGATGTGACCTGTCTTGCCACATTCATAACACTTTTTTTGCATTATTCTTCTATTTTTCTTTAAAAGAAGATTTGGAAAGATTGCCTTTATTTGCTTGCATTCTCCTCTTTCTTTTTCCATTCACTTACTCTTCTAGATAGCATGGCCATTTCTTCATCATCATCACTATTTCTTCACTTGAGCTCTTAACTTCTTTAGTGGCTTTGAGAGCTATAACTTTCCTCTTGTCTTTCTCACCATCATCATCTTCTTTTTCATTATGTAATTCAAAGGTGAGGAGTTTTCCATCTAGCTCATTGATCTTTAGAGTACTAAGGTCATGAGCTTCTTCAATTGAAGAAAATTTTTACTCAAAGTTCTTCCAAGCTCTAAGTGCTCTCAATATTTTGCTATTAATATCACTTAGATCATATATTTTTCCAAATTTCTTCAAGACATTGACAATAGCAAGTAGCCAATTTATCATTTCATTACTGTGAGCGAGGATTTTTGCCCCCACTCCCATAAGCAATAGTTCTTCCGACTTCGGCACTATTAGGCTTAGGGCTTTAGAGAACATGAGCCTGTGAGCGGGGATTTTCGCCCCCACTCCAGGTGGAATGGTTCTTGCGACTTCGGCACTGTTTAGGCTCGGGGCCTTACAGAAAACAGACCTAAGTCCTGAGAAAATGGAGTCGCCACCCGGACGGGCCGGGAAAAATAAATGGGTGGATGACTCGATTCCTAAGGAATCCCCAACTCCCTAATGGGTTCGGAAAGTTGGGTACGTGTGGGGAAGGTGAGAAATGGCCCAGCACCCCCACAATGCCCAGTTCATTGGAACCGGCCTCCTTTACAGGTCTTAATATTATAAAATTCTTAAATATAACAACATTATCCATATTACACACAATAATTAAAAGAAAGCATCAATATAATAAAATCAAAGTAAGGTCCAAGCAAAACAAACAAATGGACACCAATCCAAGGATGGAAACATGTCCTTACATCACATGCCTAAATAGGACACCCACCGAAAGGTAGAAACATGCCCTTTACATAGGTTTTAAAATAGAAAAGCAAATTAAATTACATGATGTTTAACTAATGAGGTACCCACCAAGTGGAAACATACCTCTTACAACTTTTGGAAATCTAAATTAATTGATAAAAGTAAATAATCATTCATCATAAATAAATCATTCATCAAAGGTATTAAATATCAATAGAAAGTAAACATCCATCCATGATAAATAAAATAAACCAAGCATTGAACTTACATAAATTAAAGCATATAAAATAAATCAAAACATAATCAAATATGAAATTGAATAAGGTAAATAAAAATCCAAATTATAACTACTTTTTCCATTTAGGGTTCTTTATCTCATGTATTAAGGTTTTGGAATTCATAAAATTAGGCTACTGTGACTTTTTTATGGAATTAAAATAGATTGTGGTTTTATGTTTTAAAAGGTTGGTAAGACTCTTTGATTAAACAAATTAAGGTTTGAATGGTGAAATCATGAAACTAGGGTTTTAGACACTTCAAAATACTTTTGATTCATGGTTTTAAATGGTGATTTCAAGCTTACTGTGTAAATTTGAAATATTTATGTTTTTATGGTTTTTAATGTTTTAAAGGATTAAGGTTTAGAAAAAGTTAGGGTTTAAGGTTTTAAAGGAGTTAGAGTTTACTATTTTAGGTTTAGAAGTTGAATTTGGGTTTAGGAGCTTTGAATTGGGGTTTGGGGGTGATGAATTGGCTTTTAGAATTTGGAAATCAATTTGATAATTTTATGAAGTTTTATAAATTTAAACAAACAAATTAAAGTTTTTATAAATAGAAAAGATGTTTTTAAAGCTTTTGGGAAAGTAACAGAACACAATTTTGAGTTTTGAAAATTTGGAAAACAAATTTTGGTTTTGGAGTTTTGAAGAAATAAATCTAATAGCTTTAAAGTTTTAGAAAATAAAACAACGAAATAAGATTTTTAAACCTTAAAAAAAAGTGATTTGAGGTTTTAAAGTGTTTTGAATTAAAAGAAAGAATGAGATGTTTAGCTACTGTGACAAAATAAAAGAAATTAAGAATTAAAACTTATTTTGTAAGTTTCACCAAAATTGCTTCTTGGATGAACAAAATCAAAGGCAAGCTTTGTTGCCTTTGAATTCTTGAATTCCCTTCACTGCTTCTCTCCAAAAAGTCCCAATTTCATCTCCAATTCCAATTCTTGAAGTCCCAATTTCATCTTCACTGCCTCCTTTTTTTTTTTTTGTGTTTAGTCCATATTTATAGAAATTTTATATCCTTCATTCCTAATTATTCACGGCATCTTTATTTAATAAGAAAAGGAAGCCAAAACCTAATTGTATTAGGTTTCAAAAAATTTGCGTCGGAAAAATTGCGCTGGCGAAAAAAACTGCTGCGGAAAAATTGCGCTGGCGAAAAAATCTGGCAGCGCGCGCGGAACAGGCCCGTAGGCCATTTCGCCCGCAGGAAATTCCGTGATTTTTCCGTCGCCCATTTTTTTTGTTATTTTTTATTATTTTTGAATTTTTATTCATTTTACCATTTTTTACTAAAATAATTATTAAAATTAATTAAGATACCATAAAAATTATTTTGGACTAACTAAAATATATTGGACTGGACCGGGTCAAAAATTAAGGGTCTACAAAGCCTAAACCCTGTGAAAATGGAGTCACCACCCGGACGGGCCAGAAAAATAGAAAGGAGTGGATGACTCAATTCCTAAGGAATTCCTAACCCCCTATTGGGTTCGAAAGTTGGGTATGTATGGGGAAGGTAAGAATGACCGAGCACTCCCATAACGCCCGGTTTATTAGAACCGGCCTCCTTTTTAGGTCTAAACATTATTAAATTTTTTAAATTATTAAAATATCATCCATGCTACATTCAATTTAAAATAAATAAATAAATATTCATTATATTAAAATAAAATAATATCCAAAAAAAAAACAAATAAAAATAGGCATCCATACATGATGGAAACATGCCCTTACAATAATGTCCAATGTCCAAAACTAACCAAAATAGGATGCCCACCATTTGGTGGAAACACGCCCTTTACATTAATCCCAAAACTTGAAATAAATAAAATTACATTGAACTAAAAAAATGAGATACCCACGAAGTGGAAACATACCTCTTACACCCTTGATGTTTAAATAATTAACCAAATAAAATCAAGTCATTCAAACATTTACCATAAGCAAAAATAGAACAAATTATCCATAATAAATAAAACATCAATAAGTCATTCATCACATACATAAAAAAAATCAAATCTAAATTTTAATCTTAAATAAAGCATCAAATATGCAAATTTAGGGATTACATAATAAATTAGGGCTTATATATGGTTTTTGGGATTTTTATGATTAAATTATGGTTTTAAGGATAAAATTAGTGTTTTAGAATTAGAATTAGGGTTTTAGGGTTTTTTTAAATAAAACTAGGGTTTTTGAGATGAAAATTAGGGTTTTAGTATAAGAATTAGGATATTAGGGTTTATGGATGAAATTTGGGATTTTAGGATTTTAAAAATAAGATTAGGGTTTTTAGGTGAGAAATAGGGTTTTATTCATGAATTAGGATTTTGGGGTTTTTGAAAATAAAATTAGGGTTTATAAATGAAAAATAGGGTTTTTGAAATAAAACTAGGATTTTAGGATTATAACATGATTTTAGGGTTTTGAGAAACATGATTAAGGTTCTAGGATAACAACTAGGGTTTTAAAATTTTGATTTAAGATTTTGGTTTTTCAAAATAAGCAAACTAATATTTTGAGTATTTCAATAAAGGGTTCAAATCAAATCTTAAGTTATTACAAATCTCAAACAAATAAAAGTTGGCTAACTAAGCTATTGGACAAAACAAAATTGAATGAATATCCTACTGTGAATTTGAAATCAATGAATAAAAGCTGCTGGACATGTTTTAATAAAATAAATATGAATTGAAAATGATGAATATAAACTACTGGACTAATGAAGCTATTTGGCCAAAGAAAAAATATGATCAATGTTAAAAGCCATCACTGAAGCTTCATATGTTGAATTTAAATGAATTAAACTTAGAGAACATACCTTTGTTTTTTGGTTCTACCAAAATTATGTGTTGATCAAAACTTTTGCTTACACCAATTTGGAATTCTAGCTGAGCAAAACAACGATAGTAGCTACTACCTTTATATGATGTATTATTTTATGAGTTGATAGTATTATGTAACACCCTTATACCCCATATATGTATAATACACACACACACCCAGTATATGTAAAATATGCGTATACTGTATAAGAATGTCACAATTCAGTTTAATAAAATTTTTTTATTCCCCATTCTTTAAAACATTTATACATATATATATATATATACATCAAAATATATAAAGCCTCACATTACTCATTTATATAAAACCTTCTTGATAATTTACAGTATTTATATTTATACTTCAAAATCATAATATCGAAAAGTACTATAACATAAAATATATACATGCAGGCAAAATGGCTTTGATCTTGTTGTAGCAGAAGTGCTTCAAGCTTAGCAAACGCAAGCCTAGACCCGACCAGGTCCAGTTGAACTCTTCGGCTCTATCGGATATGCGCAATGAGTTAAAATTTAGCTAAGCTAAAAGCCTAGTGTACAAACTTTGATAATAACAGAACTTAAAAAAATGTCAATGCAAAAAAATCATATGTTATGTCACAATATGACATTCAAGTTCTCCTAATAATTCACACAAACACATATATAAACATGGGCCCATACAACTATTACATTATTCAAATTTTAGAGTTACTGTTTTGGTCCATAATGACACCATATGTCTAGCCTCAAAGGTAAATCAATTAATGATCAAAAGCTAGCCCCGAAGGCAAATGATATTACAGTGATGCCAAGCGTCTAGCCTGAAGGCAAATAATGAGGATAACCTCATAGGCATGCCGCCAAACACAGAACTCAAAAAATTGAATAACATACTAGGCACACAATTATTTCATATTTTTCATCCTCAATTCCCTTCTCATTTTCCCATTTTCTCATTCATGTCAATGTCATTTCATTTCATTTCAACATTTCATAAAAAAATCACAATACCCAAACACTTTGGGTCACTTTCATATGTTTTACATATTTCACATTTTATTCAATCTATCCATTAACAATAGCTTCTCATAATGCATAATAAAGCATACATAACAATTTACATGTCACAACACAATTGTTCATGTATCAAGTAGCTTAACGCATTTTTCATCTAAAATGTGTTAGGCCAAATGTAATGCAATCACATTCCATTTATCAAAAGTTGGTACATACCTTAGAAAGCACTTCAAAACAAGCTTCGAAACTCCCTCCAAACTTCTCTTCCAAGTTACCCTTCAACAGTAGCGTTGGGCAAACTACTCTCTCTTAATGCCTAAGCCAAATGTGATCATAAACAACCATTTAATATCACATTCTAATGCATTCTCAACATCAAACTATTTAAGTTAGGAATTACAAATGAAAGACAAAGAAAAGACTTGTTTTGAACAATTATCTCAAGTAACACGTCCAACAACATAGGCCTGTTAATGACTGTGTCATTAACCCATTCTCACAGAAACTTTGACACGTCTAATGTCATGGGCATGTCACTACCTGTGTCATTCATTTTGCCTCAAAGAAACTTTGACACGCCTAATAACATGGGGGTGTTAATGGCCGTGTCAATTATTTTGCTTTACAGTAGCTACGACATGTTCAATGATATAGATGTGTTACTGGTAGTGTCATCAATGTTAAAACTCGGCACCATTGACACAACCAACGACAGGCCCAACGACATGGCCGTGTTAGGCAAAATTTTTGCATTTCGGACACTCAACCATTCAACACAACCACTTCCAAAACTCAACTTAAATCCTTGAAATTCCTTCAATTTTTTTATGTATGGAAGAAGAAACTCTCTGTGAGCAGGGATTTTTGCCCCCACTCCCGGTGGAATGGTTCTTGCGACTTTGGCATTGTTTAGGCTCGGGGCCTTAGAGAACACGGGCCTAAGCCCAGAGAAAATGGAGTCACTATCCGGACAGGCCGAGAAAAAGAAAGGGGTGGATGACTCAATTCCTAAGGAATTCCCAACTCCCTAATGTGTTTGGAAAGTTAGGTACGTGTGGGGAAGGTGAGAAATGATCCAGCACCCCTACAATGCCCGGTTCATTGGAACTGGCCTCCTTTGCAGGTCTTAATATTATAAAATCCTTAAATATGACAATATTATCCATACTACATGCAATAATTAAAATAAAACATCATTATATTAAAATCAAACCAATGTTCAAACAAAGAAAATAAATGGACACCCATCCGAGGATGAAAGCATGTCCTTACATCATTCATGTCTAAGCTAAATAGGACACCCACCAAAAGGTGGAAACATGCCCTTTACATTAGTCCAAAAACTTTAAAATAAAATAAATTACATTATGCTCACGACATGAGGTACCCAAAAATATGAAACATACCTCTTACAATATTTGGAAATCAAAATAAATCAATAAAAGTAAATAACCATTCATAATAAATAAATCATTCATCAAAGATATCAAACATCAATCAAAATATATAATAAACATTCATCCAATTTAAATAAAATAGTAAATATATTAACTTTAGGGGTTCATACATTAATTAGAGTTTCTAGGGTTTTATGTTCAATAACTAGGGTTTTGTATTACTAGTTTAATTTATTGATAAATATTTTAAAGTAATAACATAGCTACGGGATGTTAAAAAGATTTAAGGTTTTGGATGTTTTTATTTAAATAATGTTACAATGATTTAAAAAAGTAGGTTTAGTTAGGGTTTTAAGCAAACATCATGAAATTAGGATTTTTTAAGATATTAGGGTTTATAATTTTAAAAGATTGGGTTTTAGGTTCATTGGATTATGGTTTTAGGTGTTGATGAACTTGTCATAAAGTTTTGATGTTTTAAGAATTAGGGTTTAGGAAAGCTAGGGTTTACTGGATTAGGGTTTTTGATATTTTGGAAAACATATTTGATCTTAGGATTTAAGAAAATAGTTTAGAGTTTTGTAGAAACAATTATGATTAAAGTTTTTAGAAAATGTAAAGAAGATTAGGGTTTTGGAGAATTAAGAAGACATTTTGAAGTTTCAGACAAATAAGTTAGGGTTTAGATGATTAAGAAACTAGTTCGGGGAAAAATAATTTAGGGTTTTAAAGTTTTGGAAATAGAAGGACAGTTTTAGGGTTTTTGAAGTTTTGGAAATAGAAGAACAATTTTAGGGTTTTTGATAATTTAATCAATAACTTAGGCTACTGGATGAATGGACAATTTGATGTATAAAATATACTACTAAGTTTAATAATTTAGGTTACTGACTCAATATCAAAACAAATGATAGAAACATTTAAAAGAAAATATGGCAATAACATCATATGCTTAAACAATTCATGAATCTAAACGTACGAATATTATAAATATAATCAAATCAAAGATTTGTAATCAAACCTTCGTTCATTGGTTCCTCCACAATTGACTTCTGGATGAACAATGACAAAGGCAATGTTACTGCCTTTGATGGATTGATGAATGCTTCATGTTGTTAATTTTTGCCATTTCTTGCTCCTAGGGTTTCTGTCTTCTTTTTCCTCCGAAGTCAGAAGTCCAAAGTCGCGATCAAGTAAAACAATTTTCCTCCTTAATTTTGTGTTTTAATGTGGTATTTATAGAAAAAATAATAAACTTACTTCTAATTATCTAGGGAAATTAAAACCATTTAGGAAAAGAAATCAAAACCAAATAGAATTCAGTTTCGGAAAAAACTGCGTTAGAAAATTGCTGCGGGCAAAAAATTGCTGCGGGCAAAAATTGCGAGAGCTGGGCGGCCAGCCAATTAACTTTCGGGGACAAAATTTTTCGTTGCCGATTTTTATTTATTTATTTTTTATATATTATTTTTTAAAATTACTAATATTACTTTTTCATTTTTATTAAAAATTATAAATAATAAATGCTAAAATAGATATTATTTAATTAAAATACTACAAAAATTAATTTGGACTATAAAAAAAATATCGGACCAAACTGGTCAAAAATTAAGTGTCTATAGCTTGCCCCCAATAGAAGAGAGTGAAAAGCAATAAGACTTAATTTTTAATTTTCCTGAGATGGTTTGGGTTTTGGGTTTTGGACCCGGTTTGAGTTCTGGTCTTGTAAAAGACTTGGGTTTTGGACCCGAGATGGTTTGGGTTTTGAACCCAATTTGAGTTCTGGACTAAAAAAAGACTTCGGTTCTGGACCCGATTCGAGTTCTTGACTTGAAAAAGACTTAGGTTGTTCCATTATTTAATGGATTGTGCCTTTACTGACCAAAAATAGATCTTTATCTATTGAAAATTGGGTCTTTATCCTTGAAACATAGATCTTTATCCATTGGGGTTCGGGTCTTTACACTTGAAACATGGATCTTTATCCATTGGAGATCAGATCTTTACTCTTAAAACATGGATCTTTATCCATTTGAGATCGAGTCTTTACCCTTGAAACATGGATCTTTATCCATTGGAGATCGGGTTTTTACCCTTGAAACATGGATTTTTATCCATTGGACATCGGTTCTTTACTCTTGAAATATGGATCTTTATCCATTAGAGATCGGGTCTTTACCCTTGAAACATAGATTTTTATCCATTAGAGATCGGGTCTTTACCCTTGAAATATGGATCTTTATCCATTAGAAATTGGGTCTTTACCCTTGAAACATGGATCTTTATCCATTGGAGATTGGGTCTTTACCCTGGCTTCAGCTCTTTTAGCTGGACTGATCTTTTGTCTTTTGCATCTTCATTCTTTTGAGAATTCTAATTTTCATCTTTTTCCATTCTTTTTGTTTTTCCTTTACACTTTTGCAAAAAATTCAGCCTTTTTTAGGTAGCCTTCATATCTTCTCCTTGCCTCCTGCGTGGTAAAATATTGAAAGTGAGTCTCAAAATGTTTTATACATGCATAAACTCAAAAATTTGAAAGGGAGAACCCCTGTTTAGGCTAAAACCCATGATTTTTTTATGCGGGCTTTGGTTGATGTTCGTAGATTGTCTAGTTCTTCAGAAAAGCATGTATTTCTTCTTTTGCAAAATGATTGGAGCTTCCTCAAGCAATAGGTTTTCCATGCCCCCTTGATTCAATATCTTCTTTTGATTCTTTACTTCATAGGGTGTTTGCTGTTCACTTTGACAAAGAATAGGCAATACAAGATAAGAAAGTGCGATGTGATATGCTCATGTATGCATGATATGTATGAATAACTCTTACAGTGATTTCGTCGACTCATAGACCTAGGTGATCAGCAGAAGTGTTCTCACGGTTTTCTTTCAGATGCCCATTCAAGTCTTGCTTTGGAATGATAGGATGCTTCACATTTATGGCTTTTATCTTTGATATATTGAAAACATGAATAATGGAGGCCCCAAGCAGCAGAGATACATTAATTTCATACTAGGATTCAGCATGCCAGTTGGTAACTTTTCACATCCTTACCAATAACTATTTATTTTGCCCAAAGTGTCCTTTGAGGCTAGATGGTTCAACATACTCCCCTCAACTTGAAGGCTTCGTGTGACAAAAAATATTTTCTTTTTTGAATTTTTATTTTGAAATGAAATGTTGGCTTTGCCAAATCAATGTCAATGTACCTCAGGACTTGATTTTCCAAATTAACATATCTATAACATGACAACCCTAGTTACCGTACTAAACTCGGGAATCATTTCTATTTAAGCAAGAATTGTTGCACTTCAGATAGGAATGTACACATTACTAAGTCAAAGGTCTCATTTGAGTTTGAATATTGTCTATCTCATCTGTATGCTTATTCAAACTATCTCCACTAATAGACTCTACCTACCAAGAGAGATCAACAAGTCTTTGATAGGCTTGAAATGGGGGCTATAAGGGACGTGAGTTAAATGAAGTCCGTTTGTAAGTTGGAGTCGATGTGACATAAAGGACAAACCTTCACACTACAAACTGTTTGTTGGAACTTTAGATAGTTGGGAGCATGAAAAGATAGAGCTTTGAATGTTCTCCCATCTTCTTGGCATTAATCTGGATCTTGATTGGGATAGTCTTTGCCCTTGCACAAAGTTTGGTACCTAAATTCATTTCTTTTCTTCTTCTCCATTTTCTTTTTTATTTTCTTACCCTTCCCTTTCCTTGAGCATTTTATTATTTTGTCCTTCTTCCTTGCAAGACTGTCAAGTACAGAACTTTCAGGAACTGGATGGTCTTTCTCCTTTTTCTCAGAATTTGATCGAATCTTTGGTTGGGTTGGATCAATTCAAGTCAAACTGTCCTTATAAACCAAATGGAAGCTATTAGCTGCCTTAGGTAAAAGAGAACTCAGTTAGCTTCCTGAACTGCCTTTTTAGGTTTATCTTCTTTTTTTCCTTTTTTTTTCTTCTTTTTTTTGGTCTTTTTTGGTCTTTTTTTCTTTTTTTCTTCTTTTATTTTCTTTTTTTTTGTTCTAGCTCTAAAAGAGTTATCTTGTTTGTACCAACTCAGGTTTCCAAAAATGGATGAGTGGAGTGACATAAATCTTCTTTAACAGGGATAAATCATTTGTTACTCTGATGTTATCTTAATAGATTGGAGAGAGTAGGTGAAACAACTACCCTTATGGTCTTGAGAACATCAACTATCCTTATGATCTTGACTATTCATTCCTTTCTTTGATCTTGTTGCCTCTTCATCTTAGTGGTCATAAGACTTGTCAAAAGTATCACAACAGCTTAGGGTAGGTTGTTGGGGCTATATGGCAATGAAAAGAAAGCTAAAATTTTATGAAGGCTCAAAGGGAAAACTAGGGATTGATATTTAATAGGGTGGATACTAGTTGTTGCTTAACCAAATAATGCCTAGATCATTTCTCTCTTAAAATAAGTAGAGTTCAATTTTGCCTCGAAAGTTTGTCAAAGCGTGTTCTAAGACTAACTAGGACCTAGACAAAGGTAATTTTGCAGGAGCCCTCTCTAAGTAATCATACACAACTCAATGCTATAGAGTAATTCCCTCACCTAGTAAAGCCATTTGAATCATGATGCATAGATACATTAATTTATGATTATCAAGCTAGATTCATCATTGGTTGAGCACCAAAATGAATAAAGACCAACAAAAATTTTGATAAAAGTAATTTATTCAAACAACTTTAAATTTAAAACACAATTATTCTAATTAAATATTAAAGAAAGCAAAATAAACAGAGTAATATTCAAGCTAAGGAAAGTTTGTTGGGTTAAGCTCCTTCTCTTTTCACATCTTCAACATTCCCATCTTAAAAGGAGGATAAGACAAGATCTTCCTCCAATCCTCCTCTTACCATGAATGTTGCTAGTGGTGGCACTCTATTGAACTTAGGCAGATGATTGCTTTTGGTATTGGGCTTATCTGGCTTGGGTAGTGTACCACTATCAATCAAATTTTGGATCTCATGTTTTAGTCTTAAGCATTTGTCTATCTCATGTCCTTATGTCTGATGAAACCCACAAAAGGCTTTAGTATTAAATTTTTGGGGTAAAGGATTCGGCAAAGGTCGAGGGGCCAATGGTTGTAATAGTCCCTTCTTTTATAGCTTGTTGAAGACCTAAGACAAAGGCTTCTCCAGATCTAAAAATTTCCTTCTATTTGCTCGATCAATTGTATTGACATCAGCTTCCTTTTGTGTACTTTGATTGTTAGGCTGATAATTTCATTTTGCAGAAAAACGGTTCTTCTCCCTTTCCCACTCTTCAATTTGTAGACCAGCTTGGAGAAGATCTTTGAAATCCTGGATGAGTGTATGAGACATCTTTTCACGAAGACTAGGCAATACCCCTCTCACAATCATCCTTATTTGATCAGATTTATCGGGCCTCTTCTTGAGCAAAGCAGCCTTGTTCCTCCAACTCTTCACATAGTCCACAAAATTCTCATTTGGCCTTTGTCTAATGGACTCAACTTCCATTAAGGTTACTTCCAATTCAACATTGTACCCATATTGTTGGATGACGGCCTTGTATAGCAGATCCCAACTCTTTTGTGTGCCATCATCTAAGGTATTGAACCAATTTTGGATAACAGGATCTAATGAGAGCATAAAGTACCTTAGAGTTTGAGCCTTAGTAGCTAGGGCAGACTGCATAGCAGTGATATATTGTTTCACATGGAGATAAGGATTTCCAGTACCATTGTATCTAGCAAAGGAAGGCATCTTAAACTTATAAGGGACCTCCTCATCTTGTTCAAATAGTTTATCAATCTCGGACATCTCTTCGGTTTTCAACTTCTTCTAAAATTTCTTTTCTAAATCAGCAATCATCTTCTCAACATCAGACATCTCGATCTTTTCAAAAGTTGCCTTCTCAACAACCTTCAGCTCCTTTTTGTCTTGAGGATCTTAGAAGTATTGAGCCCAATCATCATCATCAATGATCACCTTATCATCATCAAAAGCCACTTCACCAACTTTAGCCTTCCCCTTGTCTTTCTTGGTGCTATCAGATGCTACGACATTGTTTCCTAAAATTGCAGCCAATTGGTTTTTCATGGTCTCAGCCAAGGCCTCTTTTATTTCTTCTATCTTGGCATTGAGGGCGTCATCCACCATTCTTTGAATTTGTTCGGGCTCCATTGCTTTTGGTGAGAAAGTGATTGAGTCGTTGCTAGATTCTTCATCTCTGGTGTAGGTCGAATTGTCATAAGCTTTTGAACTGTCATAATCCAGGGCTGCGTGCCAGAGAGGATCAATGAGATGTAAATGTATGCATGTATGCACAAACAATTAACAAAAAAAGATAATTAGGATGTTTCTTCCGACCTTATAACATCCACACACGGGCGAGTCTCTTTTCCTAGGTAATATGGTTAACAAAATACCAACATGGGGTATCTTGTTTTTTGAATAATTCCCTGGGACGTTTCAACCAATAGTTATATTTTCAAAAATGGAAATCTGTTCATGATAATTTCCATTAATTAGGATTTAATCCATTTAACCAACTAAAGTAGCTTTTATGCTACATTGGATTAAAACTAAATTAAGTGGTTTATTATAAATATTCTTCTCACTTGAAAAAGTAACTGATGGTTCATGCCAAAAATAAGCCCATGATTAATTATTCGTAGTATAAACTTGGCTAACAATTGATTTTTGGTATTTCATAATTGACCTAAATAATTTACATGCTCTTTGTAAGAAAAGGTTTGATAAAAACAATTTTGTTTCTAAGCCCATTGTAAAAAGATTTTAGAAAAAATGGATTTTGGGCTTTGTATTTGAGTCTTGAGAAAAGAAATTTTTTTTTTGATTTATTTTTAGAAAAAGTTTTATGTCCAAAGACCATCTTGAAAAGTTTTAAAAATAGCTTTGGTCTTTTGGACTTTAAAGAAAAATTTATTTGAACTCACAATGTAATTAGGTCATATTAGAAAAAGAACAAACCAAAGAAACCATGTTTTAAGTCAAGATAAATTAACCATAGTCAAACAACAAGTATTTGGGGTAAAACCTAAGGAAAGTAACTAGGCCAATTACATGAGCTTTAGTCTTTTGGTTAAAAAACTTAGGTTCCTATAGCAAGTATATACCAAATGGTACAAGGCTATGAGTGGTTATGCCATGCTCGATCTCCATACCTTGAGTGAAAGTGTGGTATCCCTTACATAACACAACACGGGTAACACAGGCGTCCTAACTCACGCACACGATGCAATCTAAATGATGCAATGGATAATATCATAATAAGAAAGAGTAGAATAATATAAAGACCAACGAAATCAACTTCTCTTATCCCCAGTGGACTCGCCACTGTGAGCGGGGATTTTTGCCCCCACTCCTGGTGGAATGGTTCTTACGACTTCGGCACTGTTTAGGCTCGGGGACTTAGAGAACACGAGCCTAAGCTCGGAGAAAATGGAGTCACCACTCAGACGGCTCGAGAAAAAGAAAGGGGTGGATGACTCAATTCTTAACAAATCCCACCCTAATGGGTTTGGAAAGTTGGGTACGTGTGGGGAAGGTGAGAAATGGCCCAGCACCCCCACAATGCCCGGTTCATTGGAATCGACCTCCTTTGTTGGTCTTAATATTATAAAATTCTTAAATATGACAATATTATCCATACTGCATGCAATAATTAAAATAAAACATCATTATATTAAAATCAAAGCAATGTTCAAACAAAGCAAATAAATGGATACCCATCTGAGAATGGAAACATGTCCTTACATTGTTCATGTCTAAACTAAATAGGACACCCACCAAAAGGTGGAAACATGCCCTTTATATTAGTACAAAAACTTTAAAATAAAATAAATTATATTATGCTCACGACATGAGGTACCCAAAAATATGGAAACATACCTCTTACAATAATTGGAAATCAAAATAAATAACAATTCATAATAAATAAATCATTCATCAAAGATATCAAACATCAATCAAAATATATAATAAACATTCATACAATTTAAATAAAATAGTAAATATATTAACTTTAGGGTTTCATGCATTAATTAGAGTTTCTAGGGTTTTATGTTCAATAACTAGGGTTTTGCATATACTAGTTTAATTTGTTGAGAAATATTTTAAAGTAATAACATCGCTACTGGATGTTAAAAAGATTTAAGATTTCTAATGTTTTTATGAAAATAATGTTACTGTGATTTAAAAAAGTAGGTTTAGTTAGGATTTTAAGCAAACATCATGAAATTAGGGTTTTTTAAGACATTAGGTTTATAATTTTAAATGATTGGGTTTTAGGTTCACTGGATTATGGTTTTAGGTGTTGATGAACTTGTCATAAAGTTTTGATGTTTTAAGAATTAGGGTTTAGGAAAACTAGGATTTACTAGATTAGGGTTTTTGATATTTTGGAAAACATATTTGATCTTAGGATTTAAGAAAATAGTTTAGAGTTTTATAGAAACAATTATGATTAAAGTTATTAGAAATTGTGAAGAAGATTAGTGTTTTGGTGAATTAAGAAGACATTTTGAAGTTTCAGACAAATAAGTTAGGGTTTAGATGATTAAGAAAATAGCTCGGGGAAGAATAATTTAGGGTTTTAAAGTTTTGGAAACAGAAGGACAGTTTTAGGGTTTTTGAAGTTTTGGAAACAGAAGAACAGTTTTAGGGTTTTTGATAATTTAATCAATGACTTAGGCTACTGGATGAATGGATAATTTGATCTATAAAACATACTACTAAGTTTAATAATTTAGGTTACTGACTCAATATCTAAACAAATGATAGAAACATTTAAAAGAAAATATGGCAATAACATCATATGCTTAAACAATTGATGAATCTAAACATAAGAATATTGTAAATATAATCAAATCAAATATTTGTAATCAAACCTCCTTTTGTTTGTTCCTCCACAATTGACTTCTGGATGAACAATGACAAAGGCAATGTTGCTGCCTTTGATGGATTGATGAATGCTTCTTGTTGTTAATTTTTGTCGTTTCTTGCTCCTAAGGGTTTCTATCTTCTTTTTCCTCCCAAGTCAGAAGTCCAAAGTCTTAATTAAGTAAAACAATTTTCCTCATTAATTCTGTATTTTAATGTGGTATTTATAGCAAAAATAATAAACTTACTTCTAATTGTCTAAGGAAATTAAAACTATTTAGGAAAAGAAATCAAAACCAAACAGAATTCGATTTCGGAAAAAACTGCACTGGCAAAAAATTGTTGCGGGCAAAAATTACGGGAGCTGGGTGGCCAGCCAATTAGCCACAGGAATTTCCTGCGACAAATTGGCTTCTGGCCAATTCGCTTGCAGGAAATTCCTGCGGCAAATTGGCCCAAGCCAATTCACTTTCGACGATAAAATTTTTCGTCGCTGATTTTTATTTATTTATTTATTATATTTTTTTAACTTTACTAATATTACTTTTTAACTTTTATTTAAAATTAAAAATAATAAATAATAAATACTAAAATAGATATTATTTAATTAAAATAACACAAATTATTTTGGACTATAAAAAAAATCGCACCAGACTGGGTCAAAATTAAGTGTCTACACTCTCCTTGCCCACTCTCTCTCTCTTATTCACGGCAAAGGAAGAAGAAGGGAAAAGAAATTTTTCTTCCATTAATTCATGCTTATCTATATATATATTAACTATTTTATATTTTAAATTTTACTCCTTTTTTATGTGTTATATATGTTAGGTATATATATATGTCTTGTTTAGTTCAAATATATTTTTTACTTTATTACTCAAAAACTTTTCATTTTCCATTTAAATCATTTATTTAATTTAAATTTAATTTTCCAAAAATTAAGTGTGTTACAATTAATATACTTTCTACCGGCTATAACAACTGATACATTCGGCTGTCTCTGCATCACATAAATCCGTTGTGATTGCCCTGCATCCTCTGGTCTACTTTCTGCTATAGAACCTCCTCTCTGACTAGACCCTGATCAACTACCTCTACCAAAACCTCTGCCACCATGACCCCCTCTAACACTAGGTCTAAAAACTGCTATATCTATCTACTATCTATCATTTGGTGGTTCTAGATAATCTCTGAGAAAATGATATGGTGATCCACATCTATAACACACTGCTAGTGCACCTGTCCTCTAGCAGACACCTCCATATGCCCTACCACAATGAACACAGGTAGGTGGAGCAGACCTCTATGTCAACGGGATTAGAGCACTAGCCACTGAGGCTATAGGTCTCTGCCTCTACTATTGTGCTGACCTACCAAACTGCCCCAGGCTCTTACTGAACCTCTGAGGATATCCCCCTCAGCCTCTCTTTGATGATGAAGACCCTGCCTCACTTTGGAGTCTCCTACCTCTGCTCTCCTATACTCTGGCCGCTGTTGCAAGTCCCTGTGCTCTCTCTATACTTTCAGCAGCTGCAACCAACTGAGAAAAATCATGATATCATAACCTGCCACAAAAAACATGATAGAGGGTCTCAACCCCTCCTCAAACCTTTGACATCTGTCAAACTCATATGATATAATTCCTCCAGCATACTGGCTCAATCTGATAAACTTAATCTCATACTCTATCATTGTCCTAGTGTCCTATCTCAAACTCAATAACTCCATCTTCTTAGCATCCTTATACTCCCTTGGAGTATACTTCTTCTCGAATTCCTGTAGGAAATCAGCAAAGGTCAAAACTGGTGGATCAACTGTACCATGGGGAACCATCTTCCACCAGTCATAGGTATCGCCCTGCAGAAGTAATCTAGCATAATCAAACTTGTCCTCTAGACTGGCCTACAGCTAAGTAAAATCTCTTTGGACCTTGTCCAGCCATCGCTCTGCTACAGCAAGGTTTGTAGTGCCAAAAAAATCTGTAGCTCCAAATTTCCTTAGCTTATCATAATTTCATGTTAACAACTGCTGCTGTGGCTACGGGTGTGGGGGCAGCTGTGGTGGCTTAACTAAAGCCTGCCTCAACAGCTCCACCATATGTCATACCCAACCTGGAGAAATCTCCTCAGTTGCTAGTCCAGCAGGCACTGAAGCAGACGCCTCACCAGCAGACTCAACACCAGCTCCAACTCTATCCTTATCAAGAGCAACACTCTCAGCACTACCCTCTACATACTAGTGCGTCCGAGATGCCCTAACCACCTATTTCTGCAAATACAGCAGAAATTGCCACATTAAAAATCAGAAAGTGCCAGTGCCAAAGCATGTATCACAATTGAAAACCATATTTAAAATCCTCATTTTCTCTCGCTAACAACCCACCTAGGTCAAGAACCTCAAACCTAGGCTCTGATACCAAAATAAATGTAACACCCTTTTACCCCATCTACATATAATATACACACACACCCAGTATATGTAAAATACACGTATATGGTATAAGAATGTCATAATTCAATTTAATAAAAATTTTCTTATTCCCCATTCCTCAAAACATTTATACATATATATATATATCAAAATATATAAAGCCTCACTTTACTCATTTATATAAAACCTTCATGATAATTTAAAGTATTTTTATACGTCAAAAAAATAATATTAAAAAGTACTATAATATAAAATATATACATGCTGGTAAAATGGCTCTAATCTTGTTGTAGCAGCAGTGCTTCAAGCTCAGCAAATGCAAGCCTAGACCCCACAAGGTCCAGTAAAACTCTCTGGCTCTATCGGATCACCCCTGTCACCTGCACAATGAGTTATAATTGTGTTAAGCTAAAAGTCTAGTGGTACCGACTTTGATAATAACAGAACTTAAAAACAATGTCGATGCAAAATTATCATAAGTTATGTCATAATATGACATTCAAATTCTCCTAATAATTCACACAAACACATACACAAACATGGGCCCAGACAACTAATACATTATTCAAATTCCAGAGTTACTATTTTAGTCCATAATGACACCATATGTCTAGCCCCGAAGGCAATTCAAGTAATGCTCAAAAGCTAGCTTAGATCCTTAATTTTTGACCTAGTCCGGTCCGTTATTTTTTATATAATCCAAAATAATTTTTGTGATATTTTAATTAAATAATATTTATTTTAGTATTTATTATTTATAATTTTTAAGTGAAGTTAATAAAAAATATAATAATAATAAATAACAATAATAAATAAATATAAATAAATAAATAAATAAAAATAAAAATCGATGACAAAAAATTTCATCGTCGAAAATGGAATTGGCCAAGGCCAATTTGCCCACAGGAATTTCCTGCGGTTGACCCCAAGCCCTAAAAAATATCCATACAATATTATACAATGTTTACTCAATTTATACAATATTCATACATCACTAAGAAGGTGGTGGTAGGTCATCAAATAAAGCTCTGAAAAAATCATCGCCTGTCAGAGGAGGAGGCAAATCACTCATCCCGAGTCCTCCCAAAGTAGGAGCACCTGAATCCCTATTATCTCAAAGTTCTGATCTATCATGGTCCTCATCAGAAGTAGACAAAAGGATCTCATGGTCATCAGTTTGGGGGCCTCTAGATGAAGAAGCACCAGGATCCCTCATCCCCTAAAATTGGAAGTCTCAGAAATTTTGTTCTGATTGATGATACAAATTTTCAAAATGCGAAACCTGCTGACGACTAGCAGCCAACTCTTCTTGAAGTTTTTTGTTTTGTTCTTCAAGCATCCACTGTGAGCCAGAAAGAAAAAAAGCAAGAGCATACATAATCATGCATACATATAGCATAAGTTATCATGGAACAAGAAAACTTACTAGGTAATTCATATCAATACCCTGGGGATGAGATGGCATATCTGGAGGACTAGAATGAGCAAATGAAGAGCAATAAAAGAAGGCCCATCCTCATGATCAAATGAGTCAGTAGCCTACAGTAATCATTAAAGAATCAAAATAAGTTAAGAAAGAAGCGATTGCAACAGAAAAATGGTAAAAGCTTACCTGAGAAGTGCTAGCCCCGAAATGTGGAACAAACTCTCCTTACTCTCCATGATGTCCCTCTTCATCTCTATCCTCAATTTCTTCAGGAATTTCCCATACACCAACAGGAGATACATCAAAGTTCAAGAGCCCTATTTGAATAAAATGGGTATAAGATGCACCCGGTGGATAGAGAAATGTTTCAACATCATAACCATGTCGGGCCAACCACCATGCATTCTACGGAATTGATGTAATATTTAAAGTATATTTCGGGCAACGCATAGGGATCCTCCACTGCTCGGGACCAAGAAACTACTCATATACTCTCTCTGCGAGAAACCAACCACTAGAAAAGGCAGTGCAACATTCATGGAGGAAGTCCAGTTTGCCTGCTCTTCTGGGTTTCACCAGGCCAAATTCACATGCAAAATGACAAAAGGTAAGTAAACTTTCACATAAATTTTAAAGTATACTAATGCTATTTTACCTGGTCCCAGGTTAAGCAGCTCAAGACAAAATGTTGGGTATCCACATGGTGAGAGCCAGGAACTTCTACACGCTCAGACAACCAGAAATTTAATCTCGGTTACCCGACTCTCTCTCAGGAAATACCAGGCACCCTCACAAGGTTGTGTTCATATGCCCATGGCTACAACAATAATAAAGATCAAATTCATACAAGAATAAGAATGGAATTGACATTGGTGGAAGAAGAGTACCTCAACAACCACCATAAAGCCGACAAAAGACTTTTTATTTTTGCAAATTTTATCAAGATCATGGTAAAGACAAGTAAGACCAGCTTCACCCCAGCAGTAAAATGGTACCATCCTCATATAAGTAAGGGCCCTCAACACTGATAAATGGATGACGGATTCAGTGCTGCCTAAAATGGTCGACCCGAGCAAATATAACAAAATCCTCGAGCATACTGTTAGGTTGTGTCTCTGTGAACCCGTCCTTCGTAGTTCATCCAATAACTACGAATTGGCTCAATTTTTATCTTGAAAGGCCCTTTATATGATGGTTCCATACCAATTAATTTTTGAATTTCTTCAAATGTTATAATATCATTGGTAAGAGGAACCGAAAGACCATCATACCGAATGCCAGTTATAGCAGCAAAGTCGACCGGACCAATTTTCATCTCTCCAATGGGCAAGTGAAAAGTATGAGTTGTGTCCAACCATCGTTCTGCAAGCGCCTAGACTACGGTCCGGTCTATCGGATACTCCTCGGATGGTAATTGTAAGATGAAGCTCTCAAAGCCGCAATCTCGGATAATCTGCCTTGCCCGAGAAGGCGCTACATCATACCATTGTTGGGCTTTGTTGATACACCCTCTGCCCTAAATTACGCAATGATCACGCTAACACGGAGCCAGGTAAGTTAACACCAGGTAAGTATATCATTATTCTGTCTACTTAAAATCTTAAATTAATATATTTTCCTAAATTTTCTAAAAAATAGAAAATATAATGAAAAAATAACAAACAAATAAAAAGAAAAAGAAAAAGAAAAAGAAAAAAAATGAAAAAATAAAAAGAAAAAAAAAAGAATGTGTTAGGCCAAATGCAATGCAATCACATTCCATTTATCAAGAGTTTGTACATACCATAGAAAGTACTCCAAAATAAGCTTCAAAACTCCCTCCAACCTTCTCTTACAAGCTGCCCTTCAACACTAGGTTTGGGCAAACTACTCTCTCTCAATACCTAATCCAAATGTGATCATAAACAACCATTTAATATCACATTCTAATCCATTCTCAATGACAAATCATTTAAATTAGGAATTACAAATGAAAGATAAAGAAAAGAGCTATTTTGAACAATCCTTTCAAGTAACACATCCAACATCACGAGCATGTTAATGACCATGTCAGTAACCCATTCTCAGAGACGCTTTGACACGTCCAATGACATGGGTGTGTCACTCCCAGTGCCAATCATTCTACCTCATAGAAACTTTGACATGCCCAATAACACTGGAGTTTTAATGGCCATGTCAATTATTTTGCCTTATAGTAGCTACGACATGCTCAAAGACATGGCCGTGTTATTAGTCGTGTCATCAACGTTGAAACTCAACACCGTTGACACACCCAAAGACATGGTTGTGTCATTGGCTATGTCAGGCAAAATTTTTGCATTTCATACACTCAACCATTCAACACAACCACTTTTAAAACTCAACTTGAATCCTTCAAATTCCTTCAATCTTTGATGTATGGAAGAAGAGACTCTCCTTGCTCACTCTTTCTCTAGCTCACGATAAAGGAAAAAGAAGGGAAATAGAATTCTCTTCCTTTAATTCATGCTTATTTATATTAACTATTTTATATTTTAACTTTTACTCCTTTTATATGTGTTATATATGTTTGGTATATGTATGTCTTGTTTATTTCAAATATATTTCAAATATACTTTCTACTTTATTACTCAAAAACTTTTCATTTTACATTTAAATCATTTATTTAATTTATCCAATTTAATTTAATTTATTTAAATTTATTTTTCCAAAAATTAGGTGTGTTACATAGTCTGTGTGTATTAATGGTTGCTCTATATGTTTTTGATAATCATGATTGCTTTTTTATTCTTCTCTCTTTTGTATTAATGGTTGCTATTTATAGGCAAAGAAAGTTTAAAATAAAACCCTAGTACACTAATCTGACAGTCAAGGAAAGTCCAATCTTGATTAGAAAACTTAATAAACATTATTAAGGCCGGACATCCATGGCAAATTAGGCATTGTGTAGACCCTTAATTTTTGACCCAATCCGGTCCATTATGTTTTATTTGGTTTAAAATGATTTTTGTTGTTTAATTGGTCCAAAAAAATTTTAATTAAATAATTATTTTTAGTATCTAATTTTTATTAATAAAAAATAAAAATAAACAAATCAAAATAAAAAAAAATTGAAGTCAGAAAAAAAATCGACAGTGAAAAACAGTCGCACGGGCCCGAGGGGGTTTTGCCCGGCAGGAAAATCCTGCGAGCAAAACCTTCGCCCGTAGGAATTTCCTGCGGGTGAGCTATTTCACCCGCAGGAAACTCCTGTGGGCGAAATAACTCCCCGCAGGAATTTCTTGTGGGTGGCTGCGGGCGAAATAACTTCCTGCAAGAAATTCCTGCGGGCTGGCACTCTGGCACCCCACGGTCCAGCTGCCACAATTTTCGCCAGCGCAAAATTTTTCAACGTAATTTTTTGAAACCTAATTCAATTAGGTTTTAATTTCTTTTTTTATTAATATTAATTGCCGTGGGGAATTAGGAATAAACAACCTAAAAGCCACTATAAATAAGGACTAATTAAACCAAATCAAGGGGAGGAAAAAATTTTTCACAGTAGCTTTAGGTTTTGAAACCAAATTAGTGAAGGAAAAGGGAAATTGAATTCAATTGATTTTTAAGAGCAACAGCAGCACGAATTAAACAATTCAAAGACAACCAAAGCTTGTCTTTGGAGCTAGTTCATCCAAGAAGAAGCAATTTTGGAGCAACTTACAAAAAAAAAGGTATGAAATTCTAAATTCTAAATTCTAAATTCTAAATTCTAATTTTTTTACACAGTAGCTTTTTTTTTTTTGTGTTTTTCAAAAGTTAAAATCTTAGAACTTTAATTTAGTTTTCCAAAGTTAAAACACTAAAATGTGACCTTCTTTTCTAAAAAGACTTCAAATTATTATTTTTTCTTCTTCAAAAGTCTCAAAACCCTAATTGAACAAATTCTTTAACAAAACCAAAACTTGATTTTATTTCTTTCAAATTTTTAAAATAAGTTCTATTTTATTCAAAAAGCCTTAAAAAACATCTTTTCTACTTATAAAAACTTCAATCCTTTTGTTTAAATTCATAAAAGTTCATAAAATATCAAATTGATTTCTAAAACCCTAAAAATTCTTCATCACCCGAGAACCCTAATTTCAAACCCTAAAACACTAATTCAACTTTTTAACCTAAAATAATGAACCCTAATCCTTTTAAAACCTTAAACCATAATTTTTATGAACCCTAATCCTTTTAAAACATTAAAACATAAAAACATAAAAACTCAAAAATTACACAGTAGCTTAAAATTCAATAATCAAAAAATCAAAAATTAAGGTATTTAAAACCCTAGTTTCATGATTTCACCATTCAAACCTTAATTTGTTTAATCAAAGAGTCTTACCAACCCTTTAAAACATAGAACCCTAATTTATTCTAATTCCATAAAATGTCACAGTAGCCATGAATTGAACTTTTATTTGCTTTCTTGAATACCATACTTGATATGCTTTTGATTTATCTCTTATG
This sequence comes from Garcia nutans, assembly GCA_947685225.1. Lineage (NCBI taxonomy): Eukaryota > Viridiplantae > Streptophyta > Magnoliopsida > Malpighiales > Euphorbiaceae > Garcia > Garcia nutans. The sequence goes on from CANTUV010000059.1 coordinate 36,871,118, forward strand.
CTTTAATCTATTTAATTTCAATACTTGATTTATTTAATTTATCATGTTTATTTTATTGATATTTAAATACTTTTGATGAATGATTTACTTATGATGGATGATTATTTACTTTTATCAATTAATTTAGACTTCCAAAAGTTGTAAGAGGTATGTTTCCACTTGGTGGGTACCTCATTATTTAAACATCATGTAATTTAATTTGCTTTTCTATTTTAGAACTTATGTAAAGGGCATGTTTCTACCTTTTGGTGGGTGTCCTATCTAGGCATGTGATGTAAGGACATGTTTCCATCCTTGGATGGGTGTCCATTCATTTGTTTTGTTTTTGTTTGGACATTGCTTCGATTTTAATATAATGATGCTTTCTTTTAATTATTGTGTGTAATATGGATAATGTTATTATACTTAAGAATTTTATAATATTAAGACCTGTAAAGGAGGCTGGTTCCAATGAACCGAGCGTTGTGGGGGTGCTGGGCCATTTCTCACCTTCCCCACACGTACCCAACTTTTTGAACCCATTAGGGGGTTGGGGATTCCTTAGGAATCGAGTCATCCACCCCTTTCTTTTTTCCCAGCCCGTCCGGGTGGCGACTCTATTTTCTCCTGACTTAGGTCCATGTTCTCTAAGGCCTCGAGCCTAAACAGTACCGAAGTCGCAAGAACCATTCCACCGGGAGTGGGGGATAAAATCCCCGCTCACAGTGGCGACTCCACTGGGAATAAGAGAAGTTGATTCCGTTGGTCTTTATATTATTCTATTCTTTCTCATAATGATATTATCCATTGCATCATATTAGATTGCATTGTGTGCGTGAGTTAGGATGCCCGTGTTACCCGTGTTGTGTTATGTGAGGGATACCATACTTTCACTCAAGGTATGGAGATCGAGCATGGCATAACCACTCATAGCCTCGTACCATTTGGTATATACTTGCTATGGGAACCTAAGCCTTTCCACCCAAAGATTAAAGCTCATGTAATTGGCCTAGTTACTTTCCTTAGGTTTTACCCTAAATGCATGTTGTTTGACTATGGTTGATTTATCTTAGTTTAAATCATGGCCTATTTGGTTTGTTCTTTTTCTAATATGACCTAAGTACATTGTAAGCTCAAAATAAATTTCTCTTTAAAATCCAAAAGACCAAAACTATTTTCAAAACTTTTTAAGATGGTCTTTGGACATAAGACTTTTCTAAAAATGAATCAAAAATCATTTGGCTCATGGCCCAAATACTAAGCCCAAAATCCATTTTTCTAAAAATCTTTTACAATGGGCTTAAAAACAAAACTATTTTCACCCAACTTTTTCTTACAAAGAGCTTGCAAAAATATTTAGGTCAATTATGAAATACCAAAAATCAATTGTGGGCCTAGTTTACACTAAGAATAAATTAACCATGGGCTTGTTTTGGCACGAACCATTAGTTACTCTTTCCAAGTGAGAAATCTATTTATAATAAACCTCTTAATTTTGTTTTAATCCAACATAGCATAAAAGCTACCTTAGTTGGCTGATTGGATTAAAACCTAATTAATGGGAATTATCATGGATTAATTTCCATTTTCAAAGATATAACTATTGGTTGAAACGTCCTAGGGAATTATTCGAAAGCAAGATACCCCATGTTGGTATTTTGTTAACCATATACCTAGGAAAAGAGACTCGCCATTCGTGTGTGGATGTTATAAGGTTGGAAGGATCATCCTAATTACACTTGTTTATTGATTGTTCGTGCATACATGCATACATGCATACATTTGCATCTCATATCATTGGTCCTCTCTGGCTCACAGCCCTGGATTATGAAGTTCAAAAGCTTACAACAATCCGACCTACGCCAGAGACGAAGTATCTAGCAACGACTCAATCACTTGCTCACCAAAGACAATGGAGCCCAAACAAATTCAAAGAATGGTGGATGAAGCCCTCAATGCCAAGATGGAAGAAATCAAAGAGGCCCTAGCTGAGACCATGAAGAACCAATTGACTGCAATCTTAGCAAACCATGTCGAAGCATCTGCTAGCACTAAGAAACCAAAGGACAAAGGGAAGACCAAAGTTAGTGAAGTGGCTTTTGATGATGAAAAGGTGGTCATTGATGATGATGATGATTGGGCTCAATACTACCAAGAGGTTCAAGAAAAGAAGAAAGAACCGAAGGCTGTCGAGAAGGCAACTATTGAAAAGGCCGAGACATCTGATGTTGAAAAGATGATTGCTGATTTAGAAAAGAAATTTGAGAAGAAGATGAAAACCGAAGAGATGTCCGAAGTTGACAAATTATTTGAACAAGATGAAGAAGTCCCTTATAAATTCAAGATGCCTTCCTTTGCTAAGTACAATGGCACCGGAAATCCTCATCTCCACGTGAAGCAATATATCACTGCCATGCAATCTGCCCGAGCTACTAAGGCTCAAACCTTAAGGTACTTTATGCTCTCATTGGACCCTGTTGTCCAAAATTGGTTCAATACCTTAGATGATGGAACACAAAAAAGCTGGGATCTACTTTACAAAGCCTTTATCCAACAATATGGATATAATGTTGAATTGAAAGTTACCTTGATGGAAGTGGAATCCATTAGGCAAAGGCCGAATGAGAATTTTGTAGACTATGTCAAGAGATGGAGAAACAAGGCTGCTTTACTCAAGAAGAGGCCTGATGAATCCGATCAAATAAGGATGATTGTGAGAGGGGTGTTACCTAGTCTTCGTGAGAGGATGTCTCTTACACTCATCCGTGATTTCAAAGATCTTCTCCAAGCTGGATTAAAAATTGAAGAGTGGGAAAGGGAGAAGAGCCGATTTGCAACGAAAAGGAATGATAAAGGGAGCTACCAACCTGGTAGCCAAAGCATGCAAAAGGCCATCGGTGTTAATGCTACTAACCAAGGAACAAGGAGACAATTTTCAGAATTGGGAAAACCGATGTCCTAGGTTCTCAACAAGCTTCAAAGAAAGGGATTGCTACAACCCTTAAATCCTCGTCCTTTGCCTAATCCTCTCCCACCTAATTTTGACACCAAGGCATTTTGTCAATTTCACCAAATGCAAGGACATGACACGGATAGATGTGTGAGATTGAGACATGAGATCCAAAACTTAATTGATAATGGGAAGCTACCCGAGCCCAACAAGCCAAATACCAAAGACAACCCATTGCCAAAGTTCAATAAAGTACCACCACCAGCAACCTTCATGATTGGAGGAGGTTTGCATGAGGATTTTGACATGTCTTCTTTTCAAGATATGGGAGGAGAAGCAATCAAAGAAGAAGAGAAATTTAATGAAGCTAAACAAGCTATGATGGGTAGAGAAGTAGCAATTTGTGTTGTAAACAGGTTTTGGGATTCAAGTGATAGTGATGATAATGTTATACCCAAGAAGGAGAAGTGGACTTGGTCCGAGCCCGAAGAAGATGAGGTGATGAATACTAGATCCGGTAAGCCTTATGCAAGGCCACCACCTAAGGAGGTAGAAACTAATAAGGGGAAGGAAGTTGAAGTGGAAGAAGATGATGATGTACTCAAGCAATTAAAGAGAACCCAAGCAAGTGTTAGCATTTGGGACCTGTTAGCTACTTCTAAAAAGCACCGAGAGACTATGGCCAAAGCCTTGGCTAGCATGCCGATTTCTACCTCCACAACACCGGAGGAGTTGATCAACTTCATAAAAATTGGGGAAGTAATGAAATGTGAAGAGGTTCAAGAGAAGAGCGAAGTTAGTATGGGAGCAGTTTCTTTTTTTGATGCGGACTTACCAGAGGAAGGGAGAGACCACATCCGCCCTCTCTTTATCAAAATAGAAGTCAATGGGAAGAGGACTCCTTGTGTAATGGTCGATGATGGGTCTGCCATAAATGTTTGTCCACTTAAGATACTACCAAAGCTAGCCATGTCAACAAGAGATTTAAACACAACCGAGGTGACAATTCATGCTTATGACAACACTAAGAGGCATGCCGAAGGGACTTTCAAAGCAGCCGTCAAGGTTGGTCCAATTGAATCTATTATGGAGTTTGTTGTTTTAGATATACTAGTTACCTTTGCCTTACTCTTGGGACGACCATGGTTTCACCCTCTTGGTGGAGTTCCTTCCACCCTTCATCAAAAGATCAAATTGCCCAATGGAAGTGAAACAGTGGTAATTGAAGCTGAAGATAATGAGATTGTTAACGCTTTAATGGTTGAGAGGCCTCTCAATGGTTTTCAAATAGCTATAATTTCTAATGATGAAGCAGTGGACTCCAAAGTCTTGAATATGATGAAGAACATGAATTACCTTCCCGGAGCTGGTCATGCAAAGGGTAAAGTCGGTTTAACAAAATTGCCAGATTTTAGAACTCAAACTTCCAAGAAGGGGTTGGGATATGATGAAGCCAATAATGTTCAACCAAAGAAGAATGAGAAGATGAGCTTCCCACCACTTGAAGAGATCTTTGTCAAAGCTCCAACTATGGGACCACTCCAAGGAAAGCCCGAGCCGATCATGTTCATGGGTAAGTTAATTCCCGATTTTGAAATTTTTACAGATGTTGCTGAGTTAGTGGAGCAAGTGAAGAAAGAGCTCTTCCTGTCAACCAATAAAGAATCCACTCCAAAAGGGAAGAATGAAGCTGCCCTGAAAGCCGAGAAGACTCCATAAGAGATTGCTTCCCTAGTTGAAGAAAAGTTTGAAGACATTCTGCTTTATGATTCTGAGAACAATGATTTTGATTTTGATTTTAATTTGTCTGCTTTATATGAGGATGATGATGTTTTCTTTTCCAAAATGAATGCAATAAAGTCTGATTTTGCTTACTTGTGTGATGTTTCTCCTGATGGTTGCATACATTTAAATAACAGTTACATGAGCATCTTTAATATTAATTCTGTTAACACACAATCATTAAATTTAGGAACAATCGAAAATCCTAAAAACATTAGCATAGCGTCCGACCTTACTCCTGATGAGAGAGAGAGAGATTTGAAAAAATATTCAAAAAATTTGAAGAAGTGTTTGCTTGGTCTTATGAGGATATGCCTGGGATAGATCGAGACATAGCCGAGCATCATATTCCTACTTACACTCACTTTAAACCTATCAAACAAAAGCTTAGGCGACTAAGACTTGAGTGGACCGAATTGGTTAAAGAAGAGGTCACTAAGAAAATACAAGTGAAGTTACTTGAAGTGATAGAATACCCAGATTGGCTAGCCAACATAGTACCTGTGCCAAAGAAAGATGGGAGGATAAGGGTCTGCGTGGACTATAAAGATTTAAACAAGGCTTCCCCTAAGGATGATTTTCCTTTACCTCATATAGATGTACTCATTGATAGTGCAGCCTCTAGTGTGCTACACTCATTTGTAGATGGGTTTTCCGGATACAATCAAGTGTTAATGGCCCAAGAGGATAAAGCCAAAACTGCCTTCACTACTACATGGGGTATATTTTGTTATAGGGTGATGCCTTTCGGCTTAAAGAATGCTGAAGCAACTTACCAAAGGATGGCCACCACATTGTTTCATGACATGATGCACAAAGAAGATGAGGTATATGTTGATGATATGATGGTTAAGTCGGATACAAGGGAGCAACACTTCCAGAATTTGGAATTATTCTTTGATAGAGCTTTGAAGTATAAGCTAAGATTAAACCCAAAGAAGTGTGTATTCGGTGTTACCTCATGTAAATTGTTGGGACATGTAATAAGCCCGAATGGCATCAAGATAGATCCTGAAAAAGTCAAAGCAATCAGGGATATGCCGGCCCCTAAGACGGAGAGAGAAGTTCGAGGATTCATTGGTAAACTACAGTACATTAGTAGATTTATAGCAAAGCTCACGACAATCTGTGAGCCTATCTTCAAGTTGCTTAGGAAGAATTATCCGGTCATATGGAACGAAGAATGTCAAAAGGGCTTTGATCGAATCAAAGAGTATTTGTTGAACCCACCTGTTTTGAACCCACCTAAACCCGGCCAACCTCTATTACTATACTTAGCAGTAGAAGAAGAGTCGATAGGAGCCATGTTAGCCCAAGCAGATGAGTCGGGGATTGAGCATGCCATTTACTACTTAAGCAAAAATCTCCTACCTTATGAAATTAAGTATAGTATTATTGAAAAAATGTGTATAGCCATGGTTTGGTCTTATAAGAAGTTGCGGCATTACTTTCAATCATATAGTGTGCAAGCAATTTCCAGGTTGGATCCAATGAAATACTTAAGGGAGTCACCCTCTTTAATTGGGAAATATGGTCGGTGGTTGATAATATTAGAAGAATTTGAGATCGAGTATGTAACCAGAAAAATAATCAAAGGTAGAGCGGTGGCAGAATTTCTGGCTCAACAACCATTACCAGAAAGTGAAGAGGTAATCTTGGAATTTCCAGATGAACATTTAGAAGCAATTGAAGTACAAGGGTGGAAAATGTATTTTGATGGAGCAGCAAACATGAAAGGAGCAAGTTTGGGAGTTATACTTGAATCGCCCGAAGGGGAACTCATCCCTTTAGCCAAAAAGTTGAAATTTAGGGCAACCAATAATATGGTGGAGTATGAAGCTTGTATTTTCAGTTTTGAAACCCTAATGATTATGAAGGTAGATAAGGTGGAAGTTTATGGTGATTCGTTGTTAGTAGTATCCCAAGTAAATGGAGAGTGGGAGTTGAAAGAAGAAAAATTGAAACCATACCATCATTACCTGACCATGATAAAGAAGAATTTTAAGAAGTGTAGGTTTATACACCTGTCAAGAGAAGAAAATCAGATGGCTGATGCCCTAGCCACATTGGCTTTGGTATGGGAAAATCCTGCCAGCCTATTCCTTAAGCATCTAATCTTGACCAGTTCATCAACTCCTTGCTATGAATATGAGACAATCATGGAAGTTGATACGGACCATGATGCATGGTATGATACTATAAGGCGATTTTTGGAGGAAAGAGAATACCCGCCGGGGGCAACAAAGAAAGAGAGAAGAGCCATAAGGAGGTGGTCATTGCAATACATCACCTTCTATGGGGAGTTGTATCGAAGATGGCTCGATGGGGTAAATTTGAGATGTTTAAGAAAGCCCAAAGTGGAGCGCATCATGTTAGAAATACATGCAGGAAGTTGCGGTCCGCACATGAGTGGTTTGGCCCTAGTTAAGAAGATTATTCGACAAGGTTACTATTGGTTGACCATGGAGAGAGACTGTATTGAGTTTGTCAAGAAGTGCCAACAATGTCAGATGTACGGTAACTTGAATCATATGCCTCCTGAAGAACTGCATTCAATGTCTTCACCCTAGCCCTTTGCCACCTGGGGTATCGACATTATAGGAGAGATACATCTGACAGCTTCAAACGGGCACCGTTTTATTTTGGTAGCAGTTGATTATTTTTCGAAATGGGTCGAAGCCAAATCCTTCAACAAGCTGGGTGCAAGTCAAATGGCTAGGTTTATCGAAAAGAATCTCATCTGCAGATATGGGGTCCCGCATAGTGTGAAATCAGACAATGGGGTACAGTTTCAAGGAGCAGTTAAGGATTTATTCTCCAAGTACCACATCCATCATCATCGATCCTCTCCTTATAGACCAAAGGCTAATGGTGCAGTGGAAGCAACAAATAAGACAATTAAGCAAATTTTGTCCAAAATGACCAAGACTTACAGGGATTGGTCAAAGATGCTTCCCTTTGCTTTATGGGGATATAGGATGAGTGTGCGAATACCTTCTGGAATGACACCGTTCTCTTTGGTTTATGGGATGGAAGCAGTATTACCAATTGAGATTGAGATCAAGTCATTGAGAGTAGTCTTGGAAGCGGAGCTGCCTGAAACAGAATGGGTAGCAAGCAGATACACTAAGTTAGCTTTATTAGAAGAGAGAAGGCTAAATGCACTGTATCATCACCAACTGTATCAAAAGAAGATAGCTCGGGCCTAAATTCGAAGATTCAAGGTTGGGGATTTAGTATTGAAGCAATGTAAGCCTAATGTATCTGACCCAAGCGGGAAGTTCAGACCTAGCTGGGAAGGACCATATGTCGTGAAACAAGTCATGAGCAAAGGTGCAGTAAAGTTATCAGACATGGATGGGAACAAATTTAGTGAGCCAGTAAACATTGACAGGTTGAAGAGGTTTTATGTATAAAAAAAAAAAAGAGAGCACGCTAGGTTGAAAACCCAAAAATGGCAGCCTAGGCAAAAGTTAGAGCAGTCTGCTAGTTCTGAAAACCCAAAAGGGCGGGCTAGGCAACAATTAGGGCTAATGAGAGAAAATCGTCAATTAGAAAACCGGAAAGGGCTAATTGGCAACAGGAGTGATCTTGTGTATGCTGGCTTTATGTTTGGTTGTTCCCCAATTTAATAAAATAGAATTAATGAATAAATTTGTTTTATGTGCACTATTATAAGTATTTGACCAGAAACGGATGAAATAAATAATCATAATTGCAAAAGGTGATGACAAGTTATCAATGGAAAAAAAGCAGCTTTTATTACTTTAGTTATTTTTCATCCTAACAAAATACTTTCTGAATTGACAAATGTAAAATCTATGGCAGTCTATAAGTGTAGCGTGCAGGCCAGCTTTGCCTCAGTAGGTCCATGTAGGCTTCAGTCAAGCAAGGCATGTCTAGGTCAAGAACAAAATCAGAATCATGACGCTCAGCTCCATATTGATGCCCAAGTCGATGAGGATCATAGCATGTACCTTGACGAAGAGCAGCAAGGGGAACGTACATCAATTATGTCCGCATGGTAATATGAGAAATCTTCCACCAAGGTACCAACCAATGGATATTGACTTCAGAACGTGAGTGGATCCAGTCAACCCAGTCAGCATATGAAGAAGCTGGGTGGAGAAGCTACCTAGCAGAATGATGACGAGGCAGGTATCTGGCAAAATTCATGAAAGGAGTATCAAGCAAACAAAGACATTCCTGAAGCCAAATCTACAAAGAAAGAATTAAAAAAACAAAACAAAAAAAGGAGGTCCGCTAAGTTGAAAACCCGCAAGGGCAACTTAGGCAAAAATTAGGACAGCTCGCTAGTTCCGAAAACCCATATGGGCGGACTAGGCAAAAATTAGAGCAATAAAAAAAACCTAAATTGAAAACTCGAAAGGGCAGTTTAGGTAATTACCTGAAGCAGCAACGGGCTCCCGGTCAGTCTCTTTGACATTCCTGATTTAAATCGGTCTAATCCGACTAAGGTTTCGGCTAAGATCACAGGTACCCGGCGACAAGCCTCCTTCCATTTAATCCATGATGTCCAATATTCGTGGGTCAATATCGCCATCGGAAGAAACAAGTAAGAATTGGCCGAGCAAGCAAAGACAAAGCATGCACCCCCAGGCCTTAGTAGGAGCCAAATGAGAAAAACAAAAGTCAATCAAAGGAGCAAGAAAAATTTTTTCACCTCTCATCAATCGAAGAATCTCGGGTTTCAAAATTTGAAATAACATCTGCATCTTCTGTTGAGTTTTGGAAGTCAATGTGGGTAACACCATTTGCTGATTATTGGGATGTCCAAGGATGGCCTCAAATTCTTCAATCAAAGGACACATTTCAAAGCCATTAATTCTAAACACCCTGGAATTCGTATTCCACAAGGAAGCCGTGGCATGTAAAAAGGAGTGGTCCAATTTGACATTTTGAAAGCATTTTAAAACATCAAGCTTTGACCATGAAATTTGCTTCCAATGGTTGGCATCCATATTCTTAAATAGAATTTTGATTTTCTTTAAATGGTGCTCTGTCATGGTTGATGAATAAAGGGGAACCAAAATTGCTAAAGAGAGAGTATTCACTTTGGAAGAGAGATTCTTGGCTTATGAATTGAAATATGGCATGCAAGGTGATTTATATAGAAGAAAAATAAACCTTTTCCAAAAGTGAAATGGAAAAGATGATGGAAAAGGATAAGACCATATGGCACAAGGAAAGGAAGTGATCACAATTTCTTTTTCCATTTTGCAGTAAAGTTATCAGACAACCAGAAATTTAATCTCGGATACCCGATTCTCTCTCGGGAAATGCCGGGTACTCTCATGAGGTTGTGTTCATATGCCCATATCTATAATAAAAATAAAGATCACAAAAAAAAAGGAAAGACATTGGTGGAAGAAAGAATACCTCGACAACTGCCATCAAGCCAACAAAAGAATTCTTGTTTCGCCAAAGCTTACCAAGGCCATGATAAAGACATGCAAGACCAGCTTCACCCCAGCCAGAAGATGGTACCATTCTGAGATAAGAAAGGGCACTCAATACTGATAAGTGAATGGACAATTCAGTGCTGCCCAAGATGGTTGATCTGAGCAGATATAACAAAAATCCTCGGGCATACTGTTCAGCCCTGTTTCTTCCAATCCGACCTTCGTAGTCCATCCAATAACTGCGAATCAGCTTAATTTTTAATTTACGGGATCCTTTATATGATGGTTCCATACCAATTAATTCCTGAATTTCTTCAAATGTTAAAATTTCATTGGTTAGAGAAACCGGAGCACCATCATATCGAAGGCCGGTTATGGCAGTAAAATCGACCGGACCGATTGTCATCTCCCCAATGGGCAAGTGAAAAGTGTGAGTTGTATCCAGCCATCGCTCTGCCAGCACCTGGACCACGCTTCGGTCTATTTGATATTCTTCGGACGGCAATTGTAAGACAAACTGCTCAAAGCCGCAATCTCGGATAATCTGCCTTACCCAAGAAGGCACTACATCATACCATTGTCGAGCTTTGTAAATACACCCTCCGGCCCGAACGACACAACGATCATGCTAAAACAGACCCAGGTAAGTTAATACCAGGTAAGTACGCATTATTCAATCTATTTAAATTAATTTATTTTTCATAAAAAATAATAATATAAAAAAATAAAAAAATAATAAATAATATATAAAATAAATAATAATAATAATAATAATAATAAAAGAAAAAGAAAAAATAAAATAAAAAAAAGAGAAAAAATCATTACCTCGCTCTTTTGATTGGAACTGTGATGAAGCGGCATCCCGCCCAGTATATCTAGATTTCCATCTTCATGATGCCGAATAAACTCCAATAATTTGGCATTAGAATGAGTCTGCGACCTCGAAGCATGCATTATTTTTGAAAAATATGTGCTGAAATTGAAAAGAAATTAGAAAAGATTACAAAGTTGAAATTGAAAGTTTGAAATTTTATGGGGAATTGATGGCCTTTTATAGAGGAACGGCAAGCAAATGAAAACAAATTCAAAACTGTGCATGAATAGTGAATTTTACGATTATGAATAGTATTACTATTGATGAATAGTAAATATTACTATTTATGAATAGTATTACTATTGATAAATAGTAAATGTTACTATTCATAAATAGTATTACTATTGGTAAATAGTAGTAAAATCACTTTTTCCAATAGTAAATACTATTTGATACTATTTCCGAATAGCAAATTTACTATTCATGAATAGTGAATAGTACATGAATAGTACTACACAGTAAATAAATAGAAAATTCAATTATTTACTTTAATCATTCAAATAATTGCGAATATACAAATATTTTTACACCCAGGGGGCAATAGGAAGACATATGCCTAAAAATTAGCTAAACTTTTTAGCTTGGGTCCAGAACCTAAATTACCCTTAGGTCCAGAACCTAGAATTTTCTAAGCCCAGAACTTAGTTCGGGTCTAGAACCCAAATTTTACTTAGGTCCAGAACCTAGAATTTTCTAAGTCCAGAACTTAGTTCGGGTCCAGAACCCAAATTTTACTTAGGTTCAGAACCTAGAATTTTCTAAGTCCAGAACTTAGTTCGGGTCCAGAACCCAAATTTTACTTAGGTCCAGAACTTAGAATTTTCTAAGTCCAGAACTTAGTTCGGGTCCAGAACCCAAATTTTACTTAGGTCCAGAACCTAGAATTTTCTATGTCCAGAACTTAGCTCAGGTCCAGAACCCAATTTCCTTAGGTCCGGAACTCGAACCGGGTCCAGAACCTAAATTTTCCTTAGGTCCAGAACATAGAATCTTGTCTAAGTCCAAAACATAGCTCTGGTCTAGAACCCAAAACAAGTCACCATCTCAAAAAATTAAATCTTTTTGCTTTTCACTCTCTTTCACTAAGGTTTCAGATCATTAAAGCAGGGGGCAAACTGTAAACCCTTAATTTTTGACCCAATCTGGTCCATTATGTTTTATTTGGTTTAAAATGATTTTTGTTGTTTAATTGGTCCAAAATAATTTCAATTAAATAATTTTTAATAATTTCAATTAAATAATTTTTTTAGTATCTAATTTTTATTAATAAAAAATAAAAATAAACAAATAAAAATCAAAAAATAAAAATAAAAATCGGAGTCGAAAAAAAATCGGCAGCGAAAAACAGTCGCACGGGCCCGAGGGGGTTTTGACCAGCAGAAAACTCCTGCGGGCGAAGTTATTTCCCCCGCAGGAATTTCCTGCGGGCGAAATAACTTCCCGCAGGAAATTCCTGCTGGCTGGAACGCTGGCACGCCCACGGGCTGGCACGCCATGGGCCCTTTGCCACAATTTTTGCCAGCGCAAAATTTTTCAACGTAATTTTTTGAACCCTAATTCAAATAGGTTTTAATTTCTTTTTTTATTAATATTAATTGCCTTGGGGAGTTAGGAATAAACAACCTAAAAACCACTATAAATAAGGACTAATTAAACCAAATTAAGGGGAGGAAAAAAATTTTCACAGTAGCTTTAGGTTTTGAAACCAAATTAGTGAAGGAAAAGGGAAATTGAATTCAATTGATTTTTAAGAGCAACAACAGCACGAATTAAACAATTCAAAGACAACCAAAGCTTGTCTTTGGAGCTAGTTCATCCAAGAAGAAGCAATTTTGGAGCAACTTACAAAAAAAAGGTATGAAATTCTAAATTCTAAATTCTAATTTTTTTACACAGTAGCTAAACTAGGGTTTTTTTGTGTTTTTCAAAAGTTAAAATCTTAGAACTTTAATTTAGTTTTCCAAAGTTAAAACACTAAAATGTGACCTTCTTTTCTAAAAAGACTTCAAATTATTATTTTTTCTTCTTCAAAAGTCTCAAAACCCTAATTGCACAAATTCTTTAACAAAACCAAAACTTGATTCTGTTTCTTTCAAATTTTTAAAATAAGTTCTATTTCATTCAAAAAGCCTTAAAAAACATCTTTTCTACTTATAAAAACTTCAATCCTTTTGTTTAAATTCATAAAATTTCATAAAATATCAAATTGATTTCTAAAACCCTAAAAATTCTTCATCACCCGAGAACCCTAATTTCAAACCCTAAAACACTAATTCAACTTTTTAACCTAAAATAATGAACCCTAATCCTTTTAAAACCTTAAACCATAAATTTTATGAACCCTAATCCTTTTAAAACATTAAAAAACATAAAAACATAAAAACTCAAAAATTACACAGTAGCTTAAAATTCAATAATAAAAAAAATCACAAATTAAAGTATTTTAAGGTATTTAAAACCCTAGTTTCATGATTTCACCATTCAAACCTTAATTTTTTTAATCAAAGAGTCTTACCAACCCTTTAAAATATAAAACCCTAATTTATTATAATTCCATAAAATGTCACAGTAGCCATGAATTGAACTTTTATTTGCTTTCTTCAATGCCATACTTGATATGTTTTTGAATTATCTCTTATGCTTTAATCTATTTAATTTCAATACTTGATTTATTTAATTTATCATGTTTATTTTATTGATATTTAAATACTTTTGATGAATGATTTACTTATGATGGATGATTATTTACTTTTATCAATTAATTTAGACTTCCAAAAGTTGTAAGAGGTATGTTTCCACTTGGTGGGTACCTCATTATTTAAACATCATGTAATTTAATTTGCTTTTCTATTTTAGAACTTATGTAAAGGGCATGTTTCTACCTTTTGGTGGGTGTCCTATCTAGGCATGTGATGTAAGGACATGTTTCCATCCTTGGATGGATGTCCATTCATTTGTTTTGTTTTTGTTTGGACATTGCTTCGATTTTAATATAATGATGCTTTCTTTTAATTATTGTGTGTAATATGGATAATGTTATTATACTTAAGAATTTTATAATATTAAGATCTGTAAAGGAGGCTGGTTCCAATGAACCGGGCGTTGTGGGGGTGCTGGGCCATTTCTCACCTTCCCCACACGTACCCAACTTTGCGAACCCATTAGGGGGTTGGGGATTCCTTAGGAATCGAGTCATCCACCCCTTTCTTTTTTTTCCGGCCCATCTCGGTGGCGACTCCATTTTCTCCGGACTTAGGTCTGTGTTCTCTAAGGCTCCGAGCCTAACAGTGCCGAAGTGGCAAGAACCATTCCACCGGGATTGGAGGCGAAAATCCCCGCTCACACATTGCATGCCTAATTCACCATGGATGGGTGTCCATGGTGAAATTGCTTCCAAATTCACCATGGTCACAACACCATGGCTATTTGGCTAAGCCAATTCTTTATTGTTTAAAAATTTTGGTCTAGTCTGGCTTGGTTTTGCATTTTAAAATTGAATCAAACCTATTTTGCTCTTTAAATAATAAATCGGACTAGGTTTAGGGCTTTAAAAATTAAACTGACTTACTGTAGGCCTTATAAAACTGGACCAATCTAATTAAAAGCTTTAAACTAGGTTTAAGCCATTAAGAATGGACCGATCTCAACTAGGCCTTCTTTAATTTGGATTGGACTAGCTTACAGCAAAAATTAAGAGTCTACATTTTGCCTCCTATTTGAACAATCTTGATTTTATTCAGAAAATGAAAAGCAACATGACTTTGATCTAATTTTAGGCAAGGATGGGTTCTTCACCCGAGGCTGGTTAGGTTCTGGATCTGAGACTGGATTTGCATTCTAGACCCAAGACTGTATTTGGATTTTGGACCCGAGACTAGATTTGGGTTCTAGACTAGACTTGATTGGTTGGGTTTTAGACTCCAGACTTGATTTGGGTTCTCGACCCAAGACTGAATTTAGGTTCTAGACCCGAGACTGGATTTGGGTTCTAGACCCAAGACTCAATTTGGGTTCTGAAGCCAAGAATGGTTTTGAGTTCTAGACCCAAAATATCTGTAGCAAAATAATTTCAGCAGTTAGCAAAAGAAATTAGCAAAAAATATGCATTCCATATTGAATTGACTTGGATTGGACCATATTGCACATATTTAAACAAAGCCAAACCAATTAGATTTGATTTAATTTGGGCTTTGTATTTGACTCAGACTTGATCTATCCTTCAAATGAAAATTATATCCGGACCGGTACAAAAAATAAGGGTCTACAGTCTTGCCCCCTGTTTGAATGATCTTGAATTTATTCAGAGAGTGAAAAGCTATTTAATTTAAAAAAAGATCAAGTTGGTTTGGATTCCGAATCTAGGAATTCGCTCAAGTTTCGAACCCAAGGCCGAATTGGATTTTGGACTCGAAACTGGTTTGGATTCTAGACCCGGATTGAGCTCTGGTCTCGATAATGTTTTAGGTTCTGGACTCAAAATGGTTTGGGTTCTGGACCAGAATTGAGTTCTAGACCCTAAAAGGGTTTGGTTTATGGGCTCAAATTGAGTTCTAAACTCGAAAATGGTTTCGGTTCTAGACTCAAATTGAGTTTTGGACTAAAAAATAGTTTGGTTCTAGACCCTAATTGGTTTGGGTTCTAGACCCAGATTGAATTCTGGACTCAAAAATGGTTTAAGTTTGAACTCGAATTGGTTTGGGTTCTGAACCCAGATTGAGTTCTAGACTCGAAAATGATTTGGGCTCTACACCCGGTTGGTTTGGGTTCTAAACCCGAATTGGTTTGGGATTCAGACACGAGATATCTGTAAAAAATTAATTTCAAAAGTCAATTTTGTAAAAAAATTGGCTATTTTTTACTGTACCTATATACTCTTGCCCCTTGCATGGAAAAATTATTTGAAAGTATAAAAATATTTTTTATGACACTTAAAAAATCAATTTACAGTGTGTACATGTGTTGTATACAAAAAAAAAAGAATTATTGGAATTAAAAGAAAATGAATTATTGATCTAAGAAAGAAAGTAACAATACATTTGTGCATGTTACTTTACTGTTTATACTTTTGACTTTTTATATATTTTTTGTTTTCTTTTGGTTATCAAATTTCTTAATTGATGTTTCCACTTAACTTTACCTATCATTCATTCCAAGCCATCCTTTCTATAAATACTACTCAAGCCTTAACATTTATGCATAACTATCAATCTTTCAAAGTTCTTTTAACATCTTAAAATCATAGAAATATACCATTTCTTATAAATGGCAGGTAATCAACATTCTTCTAGGGCCAAACCTCATTCAGATGCAGAGCTACTTATTCATATTCTGGTGCATGTACATGTAAGAGTATTATTTTTAGCTGGCATGGAGTTGCATCATAGCTCAAATGAGGAAACTAAGGTAAATATAGTTTTTATTAACAAACTAATTAATTAATTACAAAAAAAATAATTAAGTATGATAAGTGATGTGCTGTCAATTTATATTTATTATTATATATATTTTTAAATTTTGATTCTGTGTCTTATTATTTTTATTCATTTATTTACATTTTCATATATTGTATTATTTTTATATTTATCTGTATTTATTATTGCATAAACTGATGATTATTTTAATAATTGCACAAAAAATATGAGTGCCATTAAAATTTTTAACTATTGCATAAAAAAACAATATGAGCATCATTATTATATTTAATTATTGCACAAAATTTTTATAGTTAGTTATATATTCTTCTTATATTTATTTGCTTTATCCGAGTAAAAGTGAAAAATATTTTAAAATTTAGGAGCTTAAATACCTTGTTACGACTTACCTGTGTTGTGGCAGTATGACGACTGTGTTGTTCATGGCAGTGAAAACATCCATAAAGCCCGTTAATGGTATAATCACCCTCCGTCTCGAATAAAGTGGATAATCCGGCAATGCAGCTTCATGGACTTTATCATGCAGTTGCCATCGAAAAGATACCAAATAGATAGGAGCATAATCCAAGTGCTAACAGAAAGGTGGATGGATACCACCCATACCTTCCACTTGCCAGTGGGAGAAATGACTATCGGTCCGGTTGATTTTACTGCCATAATTGGTGTCCCGTGCCATGGAATTCATATCCCCTTTACTGACAACATCTTGACGCGCAATGAAATACCGACAACTAATAGGCATGGAACCTTCCTTAAAAGAGGCATTTAAGTTTAAGTATGAACCTATTTGGGAGTACTGGATGAATTATACCCAATCGGTTCGTGGAGAAATGGCTGAACAATATGCTCGAGGATTATTGCTTTATTTGTTGGGGACAACTATTTTGTGCATCACTGAATTCGTCCTTCATTTGCCAGCATTATGAGCTGTTGTTGATATTGATCTTGTATCGTTATACAACTGGGGAGATGCTAGTCTGGCTTGCTTGTATCAGGGTTTTGATAAACTTTGCCAGAGGAAAAGATCATTTTTTGGCTTTATGGTGGTTGCCAAGGTTTTAATTATGACCTTTTGTTAAATTAATTAAGGGATATGCATGAGTCTGACCTTCATTATTCCTGCAGGTTTGGGCATATGAGCATAATCTTGTATAGGTACTAGTCATTTCCTGATAAAGAATTAGGTATCCAAGATTGAGCCTTTGGTCAGTGGGCCACACAATGACATTAGGTTCTCATCAAGTGCATTCTCGGTGATATCACATGAGTCGGATAACTTGGGATTAGGTAAAAAGAATTAATAATTATTAAAATATGTGAATAAATTAACTCACCTTCTCTTCTTCTCTCTGCAGGTAGATATTGCTTGGTAGGGGGACAATAAGCGGGCCAATTGGACTCCTTTCATGAATGTTTCCTTGCCTCTTCAAAATTCTTGTCTAATCATTGCTGGTCTAGTATCTAGTGGGTGGTTACTCGGTGAAAGAGTGCAAAATTCGTTTCTTGGTCCTGAGGAATGGAGAGTTCCTAAGGATATCCCAGCTTATATATTAGACATTATGTCCATGCTAGAAAACTTCTTGATGCATGCTTGGGATGGATATGATGTTGAATGGTATCTTCTCTCACTCGCTGAGTCATACACCCAATTTATCCAAGAAAGGCTTTTAAATTTTGAAGTTTCCCCTATTGGTATCCGAGGACTTCCTAAAGGAAAAGGAGAAGAAGATGAAGAAGGAGAGGAGGCAGAAAATGATGATAGGGAGTCATCCGCCAGTCCTTGTGATGATTCTGATGCCAACATTTCTCAGGTAAATCCCATCATGCTTTCCATCATAATTATTTATTCATAATTTTTCTAACTCTCTTTATGATTATTATAGGCATTGGTTCTCTTAGTCATGAAGCTATCCCACCATTTTCTACTCCGATGCAACTGTAGTTCTCTTCGTTTGCTCCTTATCATCCAGATATAACATCTTATCCTTAGGGCTTTGATCTAAATTACCTGGTCTGTCATCCTATTCCATAATGATATATGTTGTATGTATGCATGAAAATGTATGAGCTTACCCTTTCCTTGTCTGGCTCATAGTAGATGCTTAAGGAACAGAATAAAAAGTTGCAGGAGGAATTAACCCCTAGTAGTGAACTTGCTTCACATTTTGAAGGATTATACCATTAGTCGAAATAGAACTTTAGACACTTCCGGTTTCAAGGCTACATGGATCCCGGTGATTTTTCTTCAAGGAGGCCTTGGACAGATGACCATGATATCCCTACTCCCTTTTTATGTAGACTATGATTTGATTGAATTTTAGGATAATCGGGATCTAGGTGCTTCCTCGACTGGAGGAAACCAGGCAGATGATGTGCCTTCACCTTCAACAGGTGATGAATTCCTTAAAACTTTATTTGATTATAGACCTCATCCTCCTTCACAGTGATGGTCTTGTATTATATTGTGTTAATATGCACATAATAAAACCTTGTATGTACAGTAATCATTAATATTAATAATAATAATAAAATTTAACTTTCTTGCAACTTTGGCTTTTTTTGTTCTGAAGCTTTTTTTATAATATTAAACACACAAAATATCCATGAAAAATTCCTAACTTTGAATTCATCATGGACTAGGAATTGGGTTTACAAAGCCAGCACAGATTCAACACACATTCCATGCGCACACCCCCTTTTCCTTATGCGCCTTAGTCTCAAGCCTTTTGTCTATTTAAATCAGTGGCGATTTCTAAGCCACAACAATCCTAGCAATCTGCTCGTGATAATTCTCAACTCAAAACAAGTGAACCTGTTATTCAATCCACCACCTTTTCTTAAGATTTTAGCTATTGTGATAGAAATAGACCTGGCACAAACAATTCAAAGAGCTTCAATTCTTACAAATCCTAACAATGACTGAGCTTAATTTAAAGAAAATCAAATGTTTATTTAAGACCGTTAAAGCTACACATTGGGAAAAAAATATCCTGGTCTCAAATTAATGCTTTGATGTGTTTCTAAAATGTCAATTTGGACCATTCCTTCTTATATGCCATAGCCTCTTTTTAAGATGTGAAAACTATGACTTTCAAGATAAATAATTTTGAGATATGTCCTATGATTGAAGAATTTTAAGCTATTCTCAGATATCCAAGCCATCATCCAATGAAATTACCCATACTGACTTCAAAGACTCATCAAAAAATGCAAATGCTATTCCAACTCTAAAAACCTAAAGTTCTGCAATTGACTAGAGGTGAGAAGATCTTGCTTGGTCCATTGATCAATTTTTGTGCTTCTCATTTGGCTTCCACCAAAGAGTGGGGTCACATGTTTTGTCTATGGTTGCTTGGTCAATTCTTGCTTATTTCATTTGATGGTGACATCGATCTGCGAGCACTGGATATTGTTTACCAGATTGTGGGAGGATTTTCTCCAGTGCCCATGATCTTTGCTAAAATTCTGGTTGGATTGGATCAATTCAAGACAGATTCTTTGAGAAGGTTAGCTGGAAGTCCATTGCTGCTTTAGGTAACTACCTAAATAGCTCTTTCAAGTTTTCAATTTAGGCCTTTTATTTTTATTGCTCTAATTTTTTCCTAGTCTGCCCTTGTGGGTTTTCAAAACTAGCGAGTTGTCCTAATTTTTGCCTAAGCCACCCTTGCAAGTTTTCAACCTAGCGGACTCTTTTTTTTTGTTCTAATTTTTACCTAGATCACTCTTATGGGTTTTTAGACCTAGCAAACCGCCCTAATTTTTTCTTAGGATGCCCTTGCTGTTTTTCAATCTAATGGGCTTTTTTTTAAATTATGTTTGCCTTTACAGATCTGGCTATAAGAGCACCTCTGCTTGCTTGACACCTCATTTATGGACTATACTAGATATTTACCACAACATCATTCTGCAAGAAAATTGCTTCATCCTGCTACCTCATATGCCGAATGGGTTGATTGGATCCGTTCATAAGCTATTGTTAATATTCGTTGGTTGGTAGGATGGTGGAAGATTACCCATGTCACCATTTGGGCGTATTTGATGTATGTTCCTCTTGCTACTCTTCATCGAGGCACTTGTTATGATCCTCATCAACTTGATCATCATTATGGAGCTGAGCCTCAAGGTTCTGAGTTTACTCCTTATTTAGACATGCCCTGTTTGATTGAAACATACTTAGACCGACTCAAGCAAAGCTAGCCTACACGTTACACTTATCGTCTGTAATAAATTCTAAATTTTTTTAATTCTTTAGATAAAATAATTTTAGGATGGATAAAAATAATAATAAAAGATGTTTTCTTTCCATTTTTAATATGTCATCACCTTTCGCTATTGTATTATTTATTTTACCTTAATGGTCAGATAATTCAAAATAATGCACATAGAACAATTTTAACATTAACTTTGTTTTATTATATTAGGGAACAGCAAAAAAAAAAAACATAAAGCTAGCATACACAAGATCACTCTTATCACCAACCAGCCCTTTCTTGTTTTCTAATTGACAATTTTCTCTCGTTTAGCCCTAATTGTTGCTCAGCCCACCCTCTCAGGTTTTTGGAACTAGCAGACTACTCTAACTTTTGTCTAGGCTGCCCTTTTTTGGGTTTTCAACCTAGCGAACTTTCTTCTCCTTCTTCTTTTTATACATAAAACCTCTTCATCCTGTCAACATTCACTAGCCCACTAAACACATTCCCATCCATGTTTGATAGCTTGACTGCACCCTTATTCATGACTTGCTTCAGAGCATACAGCCCTTCCCAACTAGGTCTAAACTTTTATCTTGGATCAGGGACATTAGGCTTGCACTGCTTCAATAATAAGTTGCCAACTTTAAACTTCCTGATCTTAACCCTTCTATTATAGGCCAAAGCTATCTTTCTTTTATACAACTGATGATGATATAGTACCTTCAACCTTCTTTCTTCTAATAAGGCCAGCTATGCATATCTACTTGCTAACTATTTTGTCTTAGGAAATGCAGCTTCCAGAACCACCCATAATGATTTTATTTCAATTTTAATTGGCAATACTACCTCCATCCCATAAACTAAGGAAAACAACATCATCCCAATCGGGGTTCGCACACTTGTCATATATCCCCATAAAGCAAAAGGAAGAATCTCCGACTAATCCCAATACATCTTGGTCATCTTGGATAGAATCTGCTTAATCATCTTATTTGTTGCTTCCATTCCACCCTTAGCCTTTGGTCTATTAGGGGAGGATCGGTGTGACGGATCTGGTATTCGAAAATAAGTCCTTAATTTCTCCTTAAAACTGTACCCCATTGTCTGATATTGCACTGTAATTTGTTGAAAGATTTAGCCTCAACCCATTTTGGAAAATAATCCACTGCTACTACAATGAATCAGTGACTGATCAAAGCCGTCGAATGTACCTCTCCAATAATGTCAATCCCCTAAGTTGCGAAAGGCTTGGGTGAAGACATAGAATGAAATTCTTTGAGAGGCATGTGATTTAAATTACCGTACACTTTGTACTTGTGGCACTTCTTCACAAAATCTATACAATCTCTTTCCATGGTCAACCAATAGTAACCTTGTGGAATTATTTTCTTAATGAAGGCCAATCCGTTCATGTGGGGTTCATAACTTCCCGCATGTGTTTTCAACATGATCTGCTCAACCTCAAACTTCCTTAAACATCTCAAGTGCACCCCCATCAGGCAATCTTTGATACAATTCTCCATGAAAGGTGATGTATTGCAAGGACTGTCTATAACCATTCTCTCTTCCTTTGTTATGCCCAACGGGTATTCCCTATTTTCCAAGATCCATCTTATAGTGTCATACCATGCGTCATAGTCCATATTAGTTTCCATGACTATCTCATACTCATAACAAGGAGTCGATGAACTGGTTAAAATTAAAGCCAGGGTGGCTAGGGAATCGGCCATTTTGTTTTCTTCTCTTGTTAGGTGTATAAATTTGGACTCCTTGAAGTTTTTCTTTATCATAGTAAAATAATCATGGCATGGCTTTAACTTTTCTCCTTTCAACTCCCATTCTCCATTTACTTGGGATACCACTAACAATGAATCACTAAAAACTTGCACCTTATCAACCTTTATAATCATCAGGCTTTCTAAACCAAAGATACACACTTCATACTCCACCATGTTATTGGTTGCCCTGAACCTCAACTTCTTAGTTAGAGGAATGATTTTCCCTTCAAGTGATTCCAATATTACTCCTAAACCTGCTACCTTTCTAATTACTGCTCCATCAAAATACATCTTACATCCTTGTACTTCTATGGCCTCTAAATGTTCATATGGAAATTCTAAAACCACTTCCTCACTGTCCGACAATGGTTGTTGAGCCATGAATTCTGCTACTTCTCTACCTTTGATGGTTTTCCCGGTTACATATTCAATCTCAAATTCTTCTAAAATTATCAACCACCGGCCATTCTTCCTAATTAATGAGGGTATCTCCCTTAAATATTTAACTGGATCCATCCTGAAAATTGCTTGCATGCTATAAGACTGAAAGTAATACCGCAACATTTTAGAAGACCAAACCATAGCTATATAGGTCTTTTCAATGATACTATACTTAACATCATAAGATAGGAGCTTTCTACTCAAATAGTAGATTGTGTGCTCACAAATTCATCTACTTGGGCTAGCAATGCTCTTATTGACTCTTCTTCTACGGTTGAGTATACTAACAACTGTTTACCGGGTTTATGTGGTTTCAAAATAGGTGGGTTCAACAAATATTCTTTTATATGCTCAAAGGCCTTTTGACATTTTTCATTCCACTTGACTCGCTAGTTCATCTAAGCAATTTGAAGATAGGTTCACGGATTATGGTAAGCTTTACTATGAACCTGCTAATGTACTGTAATCGTCCAATGAACCCCCAAACTTCCTTCTCCGTCTTTGGGGCTGGCATATCCCTGATTGCCTTAACCTTGTTAAGGTCAATCTCAATGCCATTTGGACCTATCACATGCCCCAGCATTTTTCCTGAAGTAACTCCAAACACACACTTCTTTGGGTTCTACCTTAGATTATACTTTACTGCTCTCTCAAAGAATATCTCTAGGTTTTCAAAATGTTGCTCTCTTGTATTCGGCTTCACCATCATATCATCAACATAGACCTCGACTTCTATATGCATCATGTCAGGAAACAAGGTGGTAGCCATCCTCTAGTAGGTTGCTCCAGCATTCTTTAAACCAAATGGAATCACCCTATAACAAAATATACCCCATGTAGTAATAAAGGCAGTCCTAGCTTTATTTTCTTGGGACACTTGATTGTATCTAGAAAATCCATTTACGAATGAGTGTAGCACAATAGAGGCTGCACTATCAATGAAGACATATATATGGGATAAAGGAAAGTTATCCTTAGGGGAAGCCTTGTTCAAGTATCCATAGTCCACACAAACCCTAATTCTTCCATCTTTCTTTTGCACGAGAACTATATTGGCTAACTAGTGTGAGCGAGGATTTTCGCCCCTACTCTCGGTGGAATGGATCTTGTGACTTCGACACTGTTTAGGCTCAGGGCCTTAGAGAACACGTGCCTAAGCCCACAGAAAATGGAGTCGCCACCCAGATAGGTCGACAAAATAGAAAGGGGTGGATGACTCGATTCCTAAGGAATCTCCAACCCCCTAATGGGTTCAAAAAGTTGGGTACATGTGGGGAAGGTGAGAAATGGCCCAACACCCCCACAGCGCCAGGTTCATTTGAATTGACCTCCTTTTCAGGTCTTAATATTATAAAATTCTAAATTAATACAATATTATCCATACTACATATGATTAATAGAATAAATAAATACTTTATAAAAAATCATGGCAAGGTTAAAATAAAACAAACAAATGGACACCCATCCAAGGATGAAGACATATCCTTACATCGTCCAATTTCTAAAACTAAATAGGACACCCACCAAAAGGTAGAAAAGTGTCCTTTAAATTAATCCCAAAACTAGAGCATAAATTAAATTACATGATGCTTAATACATGAGGTATACAAAATATGGAAACGTACCTCTTACAATTTTAATAAACAAATAATAATTAAAATAACCATCCATGATAAATTAAATAAATCAAATATTGAAATCAAATAAATCAATCATCAAAACATATAATAAACAATGTAATTAAATGTGGAACTAAATAAAGTAATAAATATATAAGTCTAGAGTTTATATATTAAATTAGAGTTTTGGAATTAGTATAAATATTATTTAGAATATTTAGGCTACTGTAAAGATTTTGAAAAAGTGGAGTTACTTGGGGTTTTATGGTTTAAATTTACAAAATTAATATTATTATCATAAATTTAAAAATATGAGGCTATTGTGAAAGTTTTAGAAAATATAATCAATTAGAATTTTTGGTTTTAAGAAGAAAAAAGGATTTAGGATTTAAATAAATTGTGAAAATAGAATCAAAAATTTGGAAGTTAGAAAAAGATAAGCTACTATAATGATATATAAAAAATCCAAATAAGTCTACTATATAAATTAAACTAACAATTAACACACATATTCAATGTTTTAAAATTATCAAAACATGTTATAAAGTAATTTAGAATGTACCTTCGTCATTGGCTCCTCCAAAATTAATTTGTTGATCCAAGAATTTTTCTGAATCACCTTAGTTTTTGGTTGTGGGAAACCACTGCTTCTGCCTGAAATAATGGTTATATATTTACTGTGTAACACCCCTACATTCAATACATGCATACTACAAACACCACAATGTAGTATACATGCACTAAACATAGAGATGCTATGGATTTTCTTAACATTTTAAACATTTTAAACCATACCATAATCTTTCAATTGTATACATTATAGAAAGATAAGTAGTTAACTTGTAATACAAAACTAAATAGATATATATATAGATACATTTAGTTGTTACGCAGCGGAATTTATCAAATATTTACATATATGAAAACATTTAATTTCATATTTACAAATATACACATATGTACATTAAAATCATTACTTTACAAAATATAAAAGAGTTATACATGATTGGCAAGTCTCCTCTGATCTTTAAGTCCCAATATCCACTCTTCAATGTCTACTCTCACTGGGTCTCGAAGAACTCTCGGGTTCAACTCTATCAACTCTATCACCTGCGCGATTAAACACTATCGTGCTAAGCCAAGGGCTTAGTAAGTTCAATCATGCTAATGTTATGCTTAAGTGCAATGCAATGCAACACACCTTATTAATAAAAGCAACAACATAGGTGAAAAGTTAACATCAACCCTTTTGCCTATCACAAATCATATAAGCATACCACAATTCAACATATTTCCACATCCTTCATTAATCAATCAAATTATCATTCATGACTTACATTAAACATAGACAAGCATTGGGCCCAAGACACACTAATATGCCATTCAATTTTCAGAGTTAATGTTTGGTTTTGTTATCATATTTATCAATATCATATACCCAACTAGGCTTCAAGGATTAGGTTCAACCAAGCTTCAAGGGGAGCAAAGCATGCTAAGCTTCAACCCAACTTGGCTTCAAGAACCAACCCAACCTAGCTTCAAGGGTGGTAACATCTCAATTAGGCTTCAAGGATTCAATCCAACCTAACTTCAAGAGATTGTTACACTTATTAGGCATGCCACCAACAACAACTCTGAAAATGGAATAACACATTAGCCACACAATTCATTTATTATTCAATTATCATTTCCATTTCCAATTCTCATCAACATTTAGGCAAACATGCCTTCTTTCTTTCAATTGCATCATCATAGCCAATCACAATGGCTTTGCATCATATCATTTCTTATTTGAATCATCATAACATCTTTGATATAACATTACAATATACATTACTCATGAAACACATTACCATTTACATTGCATAACATAATATTGTTCAATCTCAACAATGCAATTAGGGCAAAGAACAATTTATATCATTTATAGCTTTATGATCTTCCATATCCATTTGATTAGGGCTTTCCATGCTTTAAGTATATTTAAAGTGTTTATGTTTAGGTTTAGGGACCAACCCGCCTTTGAAGAACCAAAACAATACAATTAGAACAAAGAAATAAAACCCTAACCAACACATTTGAGGGACACGGGCAGCACCCTTGAGGGACACGGGCAGCACCCTTGAGGGACACGGCCAAGCTTGTGGCCGTGTCACTCAAACCAATTGGATAGTAAGCAACACGGCTTGGGGACACGGCCGTGTCTCTCAAAACTAATCCAACACGCCCAAAAGTTCCATGACTTGGCCGTGTCACTTCTTTGCTTTTGGCCGTGTCACCCATAAACAAACCCTAACCAAATCCAACACTCTTTCAATTGCACTCAAATACAATATACACCATACAACATGTTTCAAATGAACATAATCAATGTTCTAAACACATATTCATCATAAGAATCACTACACAACACATTAATATTACACTTAAACACAAACCATCTCAAACCCTAAAATCACCATCTTTCAAAAATCAACATCCACCACTTCCAACAACAACACCTATTTAAACTCTTAACTTAAAACCAATTCAACACTTGAAAACACAACACAAACACATCTCAAACACACCAAATCACAAAATCAACAAATCTTAATTCACTTCAACACCACTTCAAAATAAGTAAAGAAAACTAGAGAATACTTACATTAGATGAAGAACTTCCATAAATCTCTTGTCAAATCCTTTGATTGCTTCTTCAATTTGCTTCTAGCATCAAGAACACCTCTCTTTCCTTTTGGTTTTTGGAGAGCCGGCCACTTCTTGAAAGAAAGAAGGAAATGATGAAGACACAAAGTCAAATTTTGCTTTTAATCTCCACCAAGTGATCTTATCCAAGCAATTACCAAAATGCCCTCAATCATATAACTAACTTTTTGTCTCATATAAGCCCTTATATGTAATTGCACATTCCACATAAAATATCCTCTTATATTGACTCTATATTTGACCAATTTATATGTTATATATATCATCATATACACAACATATACCATTCTCTCTAAACCCTAATTCTTTCCCAATTTCTTTTCTCTTGCAATTAACACATATATTCAATCCAATATAACAACAACAATAATAACAACAACATAATCAAAACTTCTAGAGCATATATGAGGATATTACATACTGCCTTTTGCTTTTTTTTCTATGTTGAAGTCTCCTTTGTCTCTCCTTTGTTGATGACAAATTGCTAAAGCTCCGTTGCTCTCTGCCTCTTCTTTCGTTTTTATGTTTCTACCCGAAAAAAAAGAAAAAAAAAAGAAAAACTCCAACCGCTACTGTCTCCCCAAAATTTCAGTTCGAATCCTTCTCCCTCATATTTTTATTTTGCTATTTATAAGAAAAAGTAAAAAAAACCTAATACTAATTTGTTAAGAAAATAAAAATCTTTTAAGGGAATAAAATTATTTAGGAAATAAAATTTGAAAATCGAGTAAAACACTAATTCATCAAAAATTAGGTGTGGGCCTGAACTGGCGAGGAACGGGCTGCTGGGGTGCAATTTTGCTGGGCAAACTAGCAAGGAACGAGCTATTGGTGTGAGAGTCACTGGCAAGAATCTTGATTTGCTGTAGGCAAAGCCTGTGGCAAATTGGCCTGCGGCAGACCAATTGTTGCCTGCCGCGCGTCGCTCACCGATCCGTCTAATTTTTTATTTTTATTTTTGATTTTATTTTTTATCAAAAACAATTATTATTATATTATTAAAAATAAATAAAAAATAAAAATAATTAAAATAAATAGTAAATATTAAAAGAAATAAATAATAAATACTATAAAAATTATTTTGGACTGTTTTAAAATTTTTGGACTAGACCTGGTCGAAAATTAAGGGTCTATAGTTTGCCTCCTGCTTGAACGATATGATATTGCAGCAAAAGAGAGTGAAAAATAATATGATTTTTTATTGGGTTTTAGAGATAAATTGGACTCCGTACCCGTAGTTGGTTTGAGTTTTGAAAAATAATTTGGGTTCTAGACCCGAAGTGAGTTCTGGACTCAAAAATAATTTGGGTTCTAAACCTGAGGTAAATTCTGGACTCGAAGATAATTTGGGCTCTAAACCCGAGGTGAGTTTTGGACTAAAAAATAATGTGGGCTCTAGACCCAAGGTGAGTTCTGGACTCAAAAATAATTTGGGCTCTGGACCCGAGATGAGCTCCGGACTCAAAAATAATTTGAGCTCTGGACCCGAGGTTGAATTTGATTTGGATACTTAGACCCGAGAATGAATTTGATTTGGGTATTTGGACCCAAGACTGGTTAGGTACTTGGACCCGTGATTGGATACTTGGACCTGAGATTGGGTACTTGGACCCGAGACTGGGTACTTGGACCCAGGATAGTATATTGGGTGCTCAACCTGAAATTGGATTTGACTGACCTTTTATCAGTTAAGAATTCTAGCTTAACTAGTTGTTCCATTGTTATATGGATAGTGGGTCTTTACCCACCAAAAATGGATTTTTAAACATTGGAAAATCATGTCTTTACCCTTAAAATATGGATCTTTATCCATTGGAGATCGGGTCTTTACCCTTGAAACATGGATCATTATCCATTGGAGATCGGGTCTTTACCCTTAAAACATGGATCTTTTTCCATTGGAGATTGGGTCTTTACCCTTGAAGCATGGATCTTTATCCATTAGAGATCGGGTCTTTACCCTTGAAACATGGATCTTTATCCATTGGAGATAAGGACTTTACCTTTGAAACATGGATCTTTATCCATTGGATATCGTGTCTTTACCGTTGAAACATGGATCTTTGTCCATTGGAGATCGGGTCTTTACCCTTGAAACATGGACCTTTATCAATTGGAGATTGGGTCTTTACCCTTGAAACATGGATCTTTATCCATTGGAGATTGGGTCTTTACCCTTGAAACATGGATCTTTATCTATTGGAGATCAGGTTTTACCCTTGAAACATGGATCTTTATCCATTGGAGATCGGGTCTTTACCCTTGAAACATGGATCTTTATCCATTGGAAATCATGTCTTTATCCTGGCTTTAGCTTTTTTAGCTGGACTGATTTTTATCTTTTCCATCTTTATTTTTTTGAGAGTTCTAATTTTTTTCTGTTTCCATTCTCTTTGTTCTTCCTTTGCACTTTTGCAAAAAAATCAGACATTTTTTTTTAGCTGGCATTCATATATTCTCCTTGCCCCCTGGATGGCAAAATATTGAAAGTGAGTCTCAAAATATTTTGTACATGCATAAACTCAAAAAAATTGAATGGAGAAACTTTGCCCCCTGCGTAGGCTCAAACCCATGATTTTTCTATGTGGACTTTGGTTGATGTTTGTAGATTATCTAGTTCTTCGAACAAGCATGCATTTCTTCTTTCTTTTGCAAAATTACTGGAGCTTCCTCACGCAATGGGCTTTCCATGCCCCCTGATTCCATATCCGCTTTATGGTTGCTTCATCGAATATTACTGCTTATTTTTTACAAAGAAAAATGGAGTGTGATATGCTCATATATGCATGATATGCATGGATAATACTTACAGTGATTCCATTGACTCACATACTGAGGTTATCAGCTGAAATGTTCTCACAAATTTCTTCCAGATGCCCATTTCGGTCTTGCACTGGAATGGCAGAAGGCTTCATTTTTATGACTTTTATTTTAAAGATGTTGAAAATATGAATAATGGAGGCCCCAAGCAGCAGAGATACATCCATTTCAAATTATGATTCAGTATGTCAATTGGTAGCTTCTTCATAACCTCGCCAATAATCATTTCCTTTGCCCAATGTGTCCTTCGAGGATCAATGATTCGACATACTTCCCTAAACTTGAAGGCTTTATATTTTTTTTTTTTGAATTTTGATTTTGAAATCAAATGTTGGCTTTGCCAAATCAATGTCTATTTACCTCAGGAATCAATTTTCAAATTTAACATATCTATAACATGACAACTCTATTTACCGTACTAAACTCGAGAATCATTTCTATTTAAGCAAGAATTGTTGCACTTCTGATAGGCACATACACATTACTTGGCCCAAAGTCTCATTGAGTTTGAATATTGTCTATCTCATATGCACACTTATTCAAACTATCTCCACTAATAGACTCTACCTACAAGAGAGATCAATAGGTCTTTGATAGGCTTGAAATGGGATCTATAAGAGACACGGGTTAAATGAAGGCCAATTGTACGTTGAAGTCGATGTGACATAATGGACAAACCTTCACACTACAAACTGCTTGTTGGAACTTTAGACAGTTGGGAGCATGAAAAGATAGAGCTTTGAGTGTTCTCCCATCTTCTTGGCATTAATCTAGATCTTGATTGGGAAAGTCTTTTCCCTTGCAAAAAGTTTGGTACCCACATTTCATCATTTCATCTTTTTCCTCTATAGGATTGTCAAGTATAGGACTTTCAAAAACTAGATGGTCTTTCTCCTTTTTCTCGAATTTTTATTGAATCTTTGGTTGGGTTGGACAAATTCAAATGAAACTGTCCTTATAAACTAAATGGAAGCCTTTAGGTAAAAGAGAACTTGGTTGGCTTTCTAAACCATTTTGGGTTTATTTTCTTTTCTTTTTCTCTTTTTTCTTTTTTTTTTCTTTTTCTTTTTTTTGGTTCTACCTCTAAAAGAGTTGTCTTGTTTGTTCCAACTTGTGTTTCTAATAATGGATGAGTGGAGTAGCCTAAATCTTCTTTAACAGGGATAAATCATTTGTTACTTTGATGTTATCTTGATAGATTGTAGATATTAGGTGAACTTCAACTACCCTTATGGTCTTGACAATATCAACTATCCTTACGCTCTTGGCTATGCATTCCATTCTTTGATCTTCTTGCCTCTTCATCTTAGTGATCATAAGACTTGTCAAAAGTGTAACAACGGCTCAGGGTAGGTCATCAGGCTTATAAGTCAATAAAGAGAAAGTTGAAATCTTATGAAGGCTCAAATGGACAACTAGGGATTGATATTTAATTGGGTGAATACTAGTTGTTGGCTAACCAAACAATGCCTAGATCATCTCTCCCTTAAATAAGCAAAGTTCAATTTTGCCTAAAAAGTTTGTCAAAGTATGTTCTAAGATTGACTAGGACCTAGACAAAAGTCATTATGTAGGAGCCCTCTCTAAGTAAGCATACATAAGTTAATGCTATAGAACAATTCTCTCATTTAGTAAAATCATTCAAATCATGATGCATAGATATGCTAATTTGTAAATATCAAGCTATATTCATTATTGGTTAAGCACCAAAATGAACAAAGACCATGAAAAATTTAATGAAAAATAATTTATTCAAACAATCTTAAAAAAAGAAAACATAATTGTTCCAAATAAGTATAAAGAAAAAATAAAAAGAGCAATATTTCAAGCTAAGGGAGGTTTGTTGAGTTGGAATCAAAGATACTTCATTTATTTAGACATATCAAGGGCAAGGATTTTTTCCATCATCAAGGATCATTGCTTCATCATCCACAGTTAGTCCATGCTTGCTTTGTAGCACATCCTCTTTAGCAGCCTCTCTATCCATATCATGACAAGATAAAACTCTTCATGAAGGTTGCATGTAATATCCCAAATTTTCAAAATTTTTAAAAATTTTGGGATATTACATTACAAGTGGTGGTGGCCTTCCAAATTTAGGTGGAGGACTATTCTTAGTGCTAGGCTTATCAGGCTCAGGAAGCTTTCCATTGTCAATCAAATCTTAGATATCATGCCTTAATTGAACACATTTATCTATCTTGTGCCCTTGAGTCTGATGAAATTGACAAAAAACTTTGGTATCAAAGTTTAGAGGCAAAGTATTCGGCAAGGGTTGGGGAGCTAATGGTTGTAGCAAATCCATCTTCATTAGATTTTCTAACAACTTTAACAAAGGCTCCCTTAAGTTTGAACCCTTTATTGGTTCGGGGAGCTAATGATTTTCTTTGTTGGTTCAGTTGTTGTATTTTTCTCAACACCTCCTCTTTCCCTTTGACTTTGCCCACTAGTGTGGTAGCCGCCCTTATTGCTCCTCTTAGACAGCACATGGTTTGGTTGGTTTTGTATAATAGAGAGTGATCCCTCATTTTTCATTTGATCTTTATTAGTGAACATGTCCCCCGTTGATGTTGCCTTTCCCTTCTTTCTTATGTCAATGGGAGATTCCTCATTAGCATTGTTGATGATCTCCAGAATTTCAATCAACAAGGTCTTCATAATTTTAACCAATTGAACTCATAGCTTGGCCATCCTAGCTTTGACAACTTCATCAACTATATCCCTCAGCTGGTTTGCATCCATCCTTCCAATGAAGCACTTGAATCAAAATCAATGTTATAGGTGGTATCGTTGTATACTCTTGAATTGCCATACTCCAAGTCAGTGAACCAAAAAGGATCAATGATATGTTATGCAATGTGTGTATGCATGTACGCATAAACGACAAACAAAGAAAGATAATTAGGACGTCCCTTCCAACCTTATAACTTTCACACACGAAAGTGAGTCTCTTTTCCTAGGTTTATGGCCAACAAAATACCAACATGGGATATTTTGTTATCAAAAAGTTCCCTCAGACGGTTTAACCAATAGTTGTAGTTTCTAACATAGAAGTCAGTCCATGATAATTCCCATAAATTAAGCTTTAATCCATTAAATCTCAACTAAAATAGCTTTTATGCTCTATTGAATTAAAGCAAAATTATTAGGTTTATCATAAATAGATTTCTTATTTAGAAAAAGTAACTAATGATTCATGCCAAAAATAAGCCCATGATTAACAATTCTTGATAAAAACTAGTCTCACAACTGATTTTTGGTATTTCATAATTGACCAAAATATTTGTAAGCTCTTTTAAGAAAAGGTTGTATTTTTGGATGAAGTGAAAGATAATTTTGTTTGTTTGGGCCATAAGGTGTAAAAAGATTTTTGATCCATTTTAAAAGGTTTTCATGTCCAAAGTTCTTCATGAAAATTTTGAAAATAGTTTTGGTCTTTTGTATCACAAAGGAAAAGAATTATTTTTGAGCTGAAAATATAGGTAGGTCATATTAGAAAAAGAACAAACCAAATAAGCCATGATTTAAATGAAGATAAATTAACCATAGTCAAACAACAAGCATTTGGGGTAAAACCTAAGGAAAGTAACTAGGCCAATTACATGAGCTTTAGTCTTTGGGTTGAAAGGCTTAGGTTCCCATAGCAAGTATATACCAAATGATACAAGGCTATGAGTGGTTATGCCATGCTCGATCTCCATACCTTGAGTGAAAGTATAATATCCCTTACATAACATAACACGGGTAACACGGGCATCCTAAGACATGCACACGATGCAATCTAAATGATGCAATGGATAATATCATGATAAGAAAGAATAGAATAATATAAAGACCAATGGAATTAACTTCTCTTATCCCCCAATGGAGTCGCCACTGTGAGAGTGGATTTTGCCCCCTCTCCCGGTGGAATGGTTCTTGCGCCTTCGGCACTGTTTAGGCTCAGGGCCTTAAAGAACATGTGCCAAAGCCTGGAGAAAATGGAGTCGCCACCCGGATAGGCTAGGAAAATAGAAAGGGGTGGATGACCCGATTCCTAAGAAATCTCCAACCCCCTAATGGGTTTGAAAAGTTGGGTAAGTGTGGGAAGGTGAGAAATGGCCCAGCACCCCCACAACGCCCGGTTCATTGGAACCGGCCTCCTTTTCAGGTCTCAATATTATAAAATTCTTAATTAATACAATATTATACATACGACATGTAATTAAAACAATAAATAAATACTTTATTAAAAATCATGGCAAGGTCAAAACAAAACAAACAAATGGACACCCATCCAAAGATAGAAACATGTTCTTACATCATCCAATGTCTAAAACTAAATAGGACACCCACCAAAAGGTAGAAACGTGTCCTTTATATTAATTCCAAAACTAGAATATAAATTAAATTACATGATGCTTAATACATGAGGTATCCAAAATATGAAAACGTACCTCTTATAATTTTAATAAACAAATAATAATTAAAATAACCATCCATGATAAATTAAATAAATCAAACATTGAAATCAAATAAATCAATCATCAAAACATATAATGAACTATGTAATTAAATCTAGAACTAAATAAAGTAATAAATATATAAGTCTAGAGTTTATATATTAAATTAGGGTTTTGGAATTAGTATAAATATTATTTAGAATATTTAGGCTACTGTAAAGATTTTAAAAAAGTGGAGTTACTTGGGGTTTTATGGTTTAGATTTACAAAATTAATATTATTATCATAACTTTAAAAATTTGAGACTACTGTGAAAGTTTTAGAAAATATAATCAATTAGAATTTTAGGTT
This sequence comes from Garcia nutans, assembly GCA_947685225.1. Taxonomy (NCBI): domain Eukaryota; kingdom Viridiplantae; phylum Streptophyta; class Magnoliopsida; order Malpighiales; family Euphorbiaceae; genus Garcia; species Garcia nutans. The sequence goes on from CANTUV010000059.1 coordinate 36,905,911, forward strand.
TTAAGAGGAAAAAAGGATTTAGGATTCAAATAAATTGTGAAAATAGAATCAAAATTTTGGAAGTTAGAAAAAAGATAAGCTACTATAATGATATATAAAAAAATCCAAATAAGTCTATTGTAAAAATTAAACTAACAGTTAACAAACATATTCAATGTTTTAAAATTATCAAAACATGTTATAAATTAATTTAGAATGTACCTTCGTTGTTGGCTCCTTCAAAATTAATTTATTGATCCAAGAATTTGTCTGAATCACCTTAGTTTTTGGTTGAGGGAAACCACTGCTTCTGCCTAAAATAGTGGTTATATATTTACTGCCTTTTGCTTGTTTTTCTATGTTGAAGTCTCCTTTGTCTCTCTTTTATGTTTCTGTTGGGAAAAAAAAAAGAAAAAAAAGCAAAACTCCAATCGCTATTTCCTCTTAAAAATTTTAGTCTGAATCCTTCCCCCTCATACTTTTAATGTGGTATTTATAAGAAAAAGTAAAAAAACCTAATACTAATTGGTTAAGGAAATAAAATCTTTTAAGGGAATAAAATTATTTAGGAAATTAAATTTTAAAACCGAGTAAAATACTAATTCCTTAAAAATTGGGTGCTAGCCCGAGCTAGCGAGGAACGGGTTGCTAGGGCACAATTTTGCTGGGCGAACTAACTGCTGGGGCACAATTTCGCTGGGCGAACTGGCAAGGAATGGGCTGCTGGGGCGAGAGTCACTGGCGAGAATCTTGATTTGCCTGCGGCGAGTTGGCTTGCCACGAGTCGCTCACAGATCCGTCCGATTTTTTATTTTTATTTTTATTTTTTTATTAAAAAATATTATTGTATTATTAAAAATAATAATAAATAAAATAATTAAAATAAATAGTAAATATTAAAAGAAATAAATAATAAATATTTAAATAAATAATACATACCACAAAAATTATTTTGAACTGTTTTAAAATCTTTGGACTGGATCTGGTAAAAAATTAAGGGTCTACAACTAGTCTGAATAATCTATCACTTCAAGAAACTTCACTTGTATCTTCTTAATGACTTCTTCTTTGATCAACTCTGCCCACTCCGGCCATAACCCTCCTAAGCTATTGTTTGACCGGTTTCATATGAGTGTAAGTGGGAATCATGTGCTCTGCTATATCTCAATCAATTCCAGGCATATCTTCATAAGGCCAAGCAAAGACTTCTTCATATTTTTTAATTTTTTTCCAATCTCTCTCTCTCTCTTCAAGAGTAAGGTCGAATGTTATGCTAATATTTTTAGGATTGTCGGTTATTCCCAAATTTAATGATTGTGTGTCAATAGAGTTAATATTAAAAATGCTAATGTAATCACTACTTGAATGTATGCAACCATCAGGAAAAACATCACACAAGTAAGCAAAATTAGACTTTATTACATTCATCTTGGAAAAGAAAACATCACCATCATCCTCATATAGAGTAGACAAATTAAAATCAAAATTAGAATCATCATTCTTATAATCATAAACTACAAGGTTCTCAAATTATTCTTCGATGAAAGCAACAATTTCTTCTAGAGTCTTATGGATCTTCTGGGCTACTTCTTTCTTTTCTTTTGGGCTAGGTTCTTTGTCAGTTGGCAGGTCAAGCTTTTTCTCCATCTGTTCCACCAATTCAACAACATCAGTAAAGATCTAGAAATCCAGAATCATCATTCCCATGAACATTATTGGCTCTGGCTTTCCTTGAAGTGATCCTATATATGGAGCTTTGACAAAAACCTGTTCAAGTGGAGGAAAACTCATCTTCTCATTCATTTTAGTTGGACACTTTCATTAGCTTCGTCGTGCCCTAACCCTTTCCTAGAAGTTTGGGTCTTGAAATCTAGCAGCTCTGTTACACCTGTCTTTCCTTTTCCAAGGCCAATACCTAGTAGGTAGTTCATCTTCTTCAACATAGTCAAGACTTTGGAGTCCACCATTTCATCATTAGAAATAATAGCCACTTGGAATCCATTCAGAGGCTTCTCAATCATTAGAGCATTTACCACTTCATTATCCTCAGCTTTGATAACCACTGTTTCATCCTCATTTAGGAACTCGATCTTCTGATGGAGTATTGAAGGAACTCCACCAAGAGGATGAAACCAAGATCATCCCAACAATAGTGCAAAGGTTGCCGATATATCTAGGACCACAAACTCTACCATGGATTCAATAGGGCCAGCCTTCACAACAGCTCTAAAGGTTCCCTCAGCATGCCTCTTAGTATTGTCATAAGCCCTAATGGTCACCTCGGTTGGGCTCAAATCACTTATTAACATGGCTAGCTTTGGTAAGATCTTGAGTGGGCACACATTTATGGTAGATCTGTCATCAGCCATGAGACACGAAGTCCTTTTTCCCTTGACTTACATTTTGATGAAAGTGGGCGGATGTGATCTCTTCCCTCTTTCTGTAAATCTGCACCTGAAAATGACACCATTCCCACATCAACCTTATTCTTCTTTTGAATATCCTCGCACTTCATCACTACTTCAACCTTTATGAAATTAACCAGCTCATCTGGTTTTACATAAGTAGAAATTGGCATGCTAGGCAAAGCCTTGGCCATAGTTTCATGATATCTCTTAGACGTAGCCAATAGATCCCAAATGTTGACACTTGTCTGAGACCTTTTCAATTGCTTAAGGACAATATTATCTTCATCTTCCTTCACTTCTTTTTCAGTATCCTTCCCCTTATCGACTTCTACTTCTTCTGGTGGTAGCCTTGCATATGGCTTACCAGAGCGGGTGTTCATTACCTCATCCTCTTCGAGCTTAGACCAGGTCCACTCCTCCTTCTTTGGTTCAAAATCAGCACCACTATTGGTTGAATCCTAGAACTCACTCACAGCACAGATGACCACTTCCTTTTCAGCCATAACTTGCTTCATCTTACTAAGTACCCCTTCTTTTTTAGTCACCTTGTCACCCACATCTTAGAAAGAATTAAAAACAAATTTCTCATTCAAACCTCCTCCGATCATAAAAGTTGCTAGTGGTTGTACTCTATTGAATCTTGACAATGAATTATCCTTCGTGCTAGGCTTATTAAGTTCAAACAACTTTCCACTATCAATCAAATTCTGGATCTCATGCCTCAATCTCAAACATTTGTCTGTCTCATGCCCTTGCATTTGGTGGAATTGAAAAAATGCTTTTGCATTAAAGTTTAGTGCCAAAGGATTTGGAAATGGTCAAGAAGTCAAAGGTTGTAACAGTCCCTTCTTTTGTAACTTATTGAGAACCTAGGACAATGGCTTTCCTAACTCTAAAAATTGTCTCTTTCCTTCTTGACAAGTTGCATTAACATCAACTGCCTTTTGTGTATTTTGATTACCAGACTAATAATTCCCTTTTTTGTTCCTTCTTGTGGAAAAATGGTTCTTCTCTCTTTCTCATTCTTCTATTTGCAAGCCAGCTTGAAAGAGATCTTTAAAATCTCTAATAAGATCTTTAAAATCTCTAATAAGGGTGTGGGACATCCTTTCAAGAAGATTAGGTAGCACCCCTCTCATAATCATCCTAATCTGGTCTGTCTTATCGGGCCTTTTCTTGAGTAGTGCAACTTTGTTTCTCCATCTCTTCATATAGTCAACGAAGTTCTCATTTTTTTTCTGCCTTATCAATTCAACTTCCATCAATGTAACTTCTAATTTAGCACTGTACCCATATTGTTGGATGAAAGCCTTGTACAATGAATGCCAATTCTTTTGAGTGGTTTCCTCTAAGGTGTTGAACCAATTCTATACAATAAGAACTAATGAGAGCATAAAGTACCTTAGAGTTTGAGCCTTAGTAGCTTGAGTAGACTGCATAGCAGTGATGTATTACTTGAGATGAAGATGAGGATTGCCAGATCCATCGAACTTAGCAAAAGAAGGCATTTTAAATTTGTACGGGACTTCCTCATCTTGTTCAAATAGCTTGTCTACCTTTGACATCTCTTCAGTTTTCAGCTTCTTTTTAAACTTGTTCTCCAAATCAGCGTTCATCTCCTCCACCTTTGAAGTTTCAGCCTTTTCCACATTTTATTTTTCCATAACCTTCGGGTCTTTCTCCTTATCTTGAGAAACTTAGATGTATTAGGCCAGTCATCATCATCATCAACCACTACTTTGTCATCATCAAAGGCTACCTCGCCAACATTAGCATTTCCTTTGTCCTTCTGCTTCTTAGTACTAGCAGATGCCTCAACAGTGCTCCCTAAAAGTGCAGCCAGTTGGCTTTTCATGGTCTCAGCTAGGACCCCCTTTAGTTCTTCCATCTTGCCGTTGAGGGCGTCATCCACCATCTTTTGAATATGTTTATGTTCCATTACTTTTGGTGAGAAACAAACTGAGTCGTTACTGGATTCTACATCACTGGCATAGGTTAGATTATTGTACGCTTTTGAACTACTATGCTCCAAGTTTGTGAGCCAGAAAAGGTTAATGCGAATATAATGCAATGCATGTATGCATGGATGCACAAGTAACAAATAAACAAAGATAATTATGACATTCCTTCCAACATTATATCCCCACACACGAATGCCAAGTTACTTTTCCTAGGTATATGGTTAATAAAATATCAACAAGGGACATCTTATTTTTGTTAAAATTCACTCGAATAGTTATATTTTCAAACATAGAAGTCGGTCCATGATAATTCTCATTAATTAAGCTTTAATACATTGTATCCACTAAAAATAGCTTTTATGCTATATTATGAATTAAAAATAAATTAAAGGGTTTATCATAAATACATTTCCTATTTGGAAAAACAACTAATAATTCAAGGCACAAACAAGCCCATGATTAACAATTCTTGGTATAAATTAGGCCCACAATTGATTTTTGTTATTTCATAATTGACCTAAGTAGTTGTAAGCTCATTTAAGATGAAAATTAAGAAAAATTGTATTTTGAATAAAGTGAAAAATAATTTTTTGCCAAAGTCCATCATAAAAAAGGTTTATATAAAAATGAATCTTGGGCTTTGTACTTGGTCCATAAGGTGGAAAAAGATTTTTGTCCCATCTTAAAAGGTTTTATGTCCAAAAGACCATCTTAAAAATTTTAAAAATAGTTTTGGTCTTTTGGGTTTAAAGGAATAAAAATTATTTTGAGCTTACAATATAATTAGGTTATATAAGAAAATGAACAAACCAAATATGTCATAGTTCAAACCAAAATATATCAATCATAGTCAAAAAATAAGCATTTGGGTAAAAATCTAAGGAAAGTAACTAGGCCAATTACATGACCTTTAATCTTTGGTTGAAAAGTTTAGGCTCCCACAGCAAGTATATACCAAAATGTACGAGGCTATGACTGGTTAAGCCATGCCGAATCTCCATACCTTGAGTGAAAGTATGGTATCCCTTATATAACACAACACAAGTTACATGGGCATCCTAACTCATGCACACAATGCAATCTAAAAGATGCAATGGATTGCATCATAATAAGAAAGAATAAAATAATATAAAGACTAATGGAATCAACTTCTCTTATCCCCAATTGAGTCGCCACTGCGAGCGGGGATTTTCACCCACAATCCCATGTAGAATGGTTCTTACAACTTTGGCACTGTTAGGCTCAAGGCCTTAGTGAACACAGGCCTAAACTCGAAAAAAATGGAGTCGCCAACCAGATGGGCTAGGAAAAAAAAGGGGTGGATGACTCAATTCCTAAGGAATCCCTAACCCTCTAATAGGTTCAGAAAGTTGAGTATGTGTGAGCGGGGATTTTTGCCCCCACTCCCGGTGAAATGGTTCTTGCGACTTTGGCACTGTTTAGGCTCGGGGCCTTAGAGAACACGGACCTAAGTCCGGAGAAAATAGAGTCACCACTCGGATGGGCCGGGAAAAAAAAAGGGGTGGATGACGCGATTCCTAAGGAATCCCCAACCCCTTAATGGGTTTGAAAAGTTGGATACATGTGGAGAAGGTGAGAAATGGCCCAGCACCCCCACAACGCCTGGGTCATTGGAACCGGCCTCCTTTACAGGTCTTAATATTATAAAATTCTTAAATGTAACAACATTATCCATATTACAGACAATAATTAAAAGAAAGCATCAATATATTAAAATCAAAGCAAGGTCCAAGCAAAACAAATAAATGGATATCCATCCAATGATGGAAACATGTCCTTACATCACATTCCTAAATAGGACACCCATCGAAAGGTAGAAACATGCACTTTACATAGGTTCTAAATTAGAAAAGCAAATTAAATTACATGATGTTTAACTAATGAGGTACCCACCAAGTGGATACATACCTCTTACAACTTTTGGAAATCTAAATTAATTGATAAAAGTAAATAATCATTCATCATAAACAAATCATTCATCAAAGGTATTAAATATCAATAGAAAGTAAACATCCATCCATGATAAATAAAATAAACCAAGCATTGAACTTAAATAAATTAAAGTATATAAAATAAATCAAAACATAATCAAATATGGAATTGAATAGGATAAATAAAAATCCAAATTATAGCTACTGTTTCCATTTAGGATCCTTTATTTCATATGTTTAGGGTTTTGGATTTTTGAATTTAAGCTACTGTGACTTTTTAAAGAATAAAAATAAATTAAGGATTTTATGTTTTAAAAGGTTGATAAGACACTTTGATTAAACAAATTAAGGTTTGAATTGTTAAATCATGAAACTAGGGTTTTGGACACTTTAAAATACTTTTGATTTGTGGTTTTCGATTATTGCATTGTGTTTTTAAGCTACTGTGTAAAGTTAAAATATTTGTGTTTATATGATTTTTAAGGTTTTAAGGATTATGGTTTATAAAAAATTAGGGTTTAAGGTTTTAAAAGTAGAGTTTCGGGTGATGAATTGGTTTTTAGAATTTGGAAATCAATTTGATAATTTTATGAAGTTTTATGAATTTAAACAAATGATTTAAAGTTTATAAAAAAAGAAGAGATATTTGTTAAGGTTTGTTGAAAGAAATAGAACCAAGTTTATAATTTTAAAAGAAACAGAATCAAATTTTGGTGTTGTTGAAAAATATGTTCAATTAGGGTTTTAAGATTTTAAAGAAGTGAAAATAATAATTTTAAGCCTTTGGAAAATAAAGCAACGGATTAGTGTTTTTAACTTTAGAAAAACTAAATTAAAGTTCTAAGGTTTTTAATTTTGAAAAACACAATTTCCTAGTTTTTAGCTACTGTGAAAAAAAAACCAAAGAATTTAATACATACCTCCTTTTGATGATTCCTCCAAAAATCATTTTTCTTGGATGAATTAAAACCAAAGACAGTTGTTGCATTTGATTCATTTTTTAATGTGTTGCTTGTTTCTCTCAAAAAGTCAAATTGATTTGCTGCCTTTCCTTCACAAATTATGTTTGCAATTCTCCTCATTTTCGTCCCTTCCTTCTCCCCTCTTTTCCTCCCTTTTGTGTTGTTATTTATAGAGGTTTTTTTATTGGTTTTTCCTAGTTACTCACAGCATACCATATTTAATAAGAAAAGGAAACCAAAACCTAAATGTATTAGGTTTCAAAAAATTTGCGTCGAAAAATTTTGCTGGCGAAAAAAACTGCTGCGGAAAAATTGCTCTGGCGAAAAAATTTGCCACAGGAAAAATTACGCTGGCAAAAAAATCTATCGATGTTGGCTGCGGTAGGGGGCTGGGAATAGGCCTGCTGGCCATTTTGCCTGCAGGAAATTCCTGCGTGCGAAATGGCCCACGGCCAAGCCCGCAGGAATTTTCGGCGATGATTTTTTCATGGCCGATTTTTTATTTTTATTTGTTTATTTTTATTTTTATTTTTTTATTAATAAAAATTAGATAATAAAGCAAAAATTATTTAATTAAGATAACAAAAAATTATTTTGGACCAATTAAAATATATTAGATAACACAAAAATTATTTTGGACTAAACCGGACTGGGTCAAAAATTAAGGGTCTGCAGTATGCATGGGAAAGGTGAGAATGACCCAACACCCCCACAATGCCCAGTTTATTGGAACTGGCCTCCTTTTCTGATCTAAACATTATGAAATTCTTAAATATTATGACATCATCCTTATTACACACAATTTAAAAGAAATAAACATCCATCATCTTATTAAAATAAAACAAACAAAATATGTGTGTATTTTAAAAATAAGAGGATGGAAACTTGCATTTACAATGTCCAATGTTTAAAAAAGAAAACCAAATAAGTAAATAAAATGGGACACCCGCCATAAGTGGAAACATGCCCCTTACAATAGTCCTAAAAATCTCAAAATAAATTAAGTCACGTAAACTAAATAAACAAGGCACCTGTACTAGATGGAAACATGCCTTTTAGAACTTTTGAAATTCAAATAACTAAAAAAATATAATTTAACCATTCATAGAAAACATTCAATTCATCATCAAGCAATATAAAGTAAATCATCCAAAAATAACATAAGACCATAAATTAGATAATAAAATCCAAGGTTTAATCTAAAGCATAAAGTATATGAAATTAGGGTTTACATGTTATACTTAAGATTTATAAGGTTTAATATTGATTTTAGGGTTAAAGAAATAAGATAAGGATTTTATAAGAAAATTAGAGTTTTTATGATTTAGAAAATAAATTAGGTTTAGGATGTTTGAAGAATAGGATTAAAATCTTGGTTTTTAGAAAAACAGGATTCTGGATATTTAAAAAAGGATTAGGATTTGGATATTTAAGGAAAAAGGATTAGGGTTTTTAATTTAGCAACTAGGGTTTTGGACTTTTTGTTTTAAGGTTAAGGTTGGGGAAATTAGTCTTCTGGATTAGGGTTTAGAACTAGGGTTTGGATTTATGGGTTACTGGATATTAGGGTTTGGATTAGGGTTTAAAATTAGGTTTTTGGATATTAAGAGTTTTAAGGTTTTGCAAATTGGGGTAAAGTATTAGGGTTTAGGGTTTTAATAATTTGGTGTTAGGTATTAGGATTTTACAAATTAGGGTTTTAATTATTGAATTAGATGTTTTAAATTAAATCTTAGGCTACTGTAAAGTTGAATCAAATAAATATGAATTGATCTACTATATGAGATAAATGGATTAGGTTTTAATTTTATAAATATGTAACTAGGGTTTTAGTACTTAATCTACTGAACGAAACAAAAAAAACTTGGATAAATAACCTACTATGATGATTATTTTGAAAGGTAATTACAACTATTGATTGAATAAATTGAATTAGAAAACTAAACATGCGTTTGAAGACTTCACCAAAGTTGAATGTTGAACCAATCTGCCTGGATCAATTGTAGTTTTGGTTGAGTAAAACAATTGCCCGAACAAATTGCTGAATGTTGATTTTCTCTTTGCTTAAGTGTTGCTACAACCTCTCTTTTGTTTATTGCTCCCTCTCCCTTTTTTTTGTGACTGTCCATGATTTTCTACTTATAAACATAAACTAGGACAACCTAACTATCCCCGTAAATTCGAATCAAACATGTCTTGCCACTAATCCTAGTCTTTTTCAGAGTTTACCTCAATTTGACTCACTCTTGGTTAAAACTTGCTCGGTACTTGACCCATATCGAATTGGCCTTTGTCAATTTGATAGGCTAATTCGATATGGAGCTTACCATATCGAATTGCTTGGACCGGACCATATTGTACATATTTAAACTGAATAAAACCAATTAATTTGATTTAATTTGGGCTTTGTATTTGACTCAGACTTGATATATCATTCAAATGAAAATTATATCTGGATCGATACCAAAATTAAGGGTCTACAATCTCCATCACAGCATAGTCAAAAGGTCTGAGGTAGGCATTATTTTGTTGCAATTTAATTACTTATATGCACAAGAACTGATTAATATATTTTATCGATCATTTATAATAAGTAAATATTCATGAAAATAGAATTACATGATTTACTTAGTAAAGAAAAATAGGTAAATAAGCATGAAAATAAATTAACAGAATATATTTAGCAAATATATATAAATTTATAAAATTATTTATGTAAAGACATGTGTTTATAAGTTTTTATTTATTTATTTATTTATTTATTTATTTTATTATATGCAAATAAATGTAATGAAATTATATATGAAAATAAATTCATCATTTTATATAAAAATTAATTCACAGAAAATTATTAGTTACTATTTTTACTTGTTTATTTATTATTATTGTTTGCATGGCTAATATTTGAAAATTACAGAATTTATGTAGCAACTATATGCATGAAAATAAATTAACGGGAGTTGTGCGACAAAAATACATAAAAAGACAAATAAATTTATGCAAAAATTGAAAATTAATTTAAATAAGGTCTTAGGCATGAAAAATTAATAGAATTTATTTACCTTGTCTAACTTACCTCTCTAATGGCAGCATGATACTTGTGTCGTCCATGGTGAAGGGTGTGTTTATAAGGCCCGCCAGTGGTATAAATGGGTGTCGCCTCCTGATAAGTATATAATTGATGATATTTTTATCCCTATTCCTTGGTATATTTATTGTCAAATTGAGTTTAATTTGTTTGTTTTGTGCTTGTTAGGGTTGAGTTTCAAAATTGCCTTTTGCACTTTAAGGCCTTATGGTCATTTAGGCCAGAATCACGGATGAAAGATGAGGAAAAGAGTTATTTTTGACAAATTTTTGAAGTGACACATCCAACGACATGGGCATGTCAATGACCGTGTCATTCGCCTAACTTACAGAAGCTTTGACACGCCTAGTGACACTGTGAGCGGGATTTTCACCCCCACTCCCATGTGGAATGGTTCTTACGACTTTAGCACTATTAGGCTCGGGGCCTTAGAGAACATGAGCCTAAGTCTAGAGAAAATGGAATCGCCACCCGGATGGACCGGGAAAAAGAAAGGGGTGGATGACTCGATTCCTAAGGAATCCCTAACCCCCTAATGGGTTCGGAAAGTTGGGTACATGTGGAAAAGGTGAGAATGGCTCAGCACCCCTACAATGCCCGGTTCATTGAAACTGTCCTCCTTTTCAGGTCTTAATATTATAAAATTCTTAAATATAATATATTATCCATACTACATGCAATCATAAGAACAACGAATACTTTATTAAAATTACAACAAGTTCAAACAAAACAAGCAAATAGGCACCCATCCATGGATGGAAATATGCCTTTACAATTGTCCAATGTCCAAAAAAAAAAAAAACAGGATACTGTAGACCCTTAATTTTTGACCCGGTCCGGTCCAATATATTTTAATTAGTCCAAAATAATTTTTATGTTATCTTAATTAATTTTAATATTTATTTTAGTAAAAAAATGGCAAAATGAATTCAAATTAAAAAATAATAAAAAATAAAAAATAACAAAAAAATCGGCGACGAAACAATTGTCGCCGAAAGTCAGCGCGGGCCTGTGGGCATTTCGCCCTCAGAATTTTTCTGCGGGCGAAATGGTCTACGGGCCCATTCCGCGTGCCCTGCCGCAAATTTTTTTGCAAGCACAGTTTTCCTGCTGCAGCGCAATTTTTTCGACACAAATTTTTTGAAATCTAATTCAATTAGGTTTCGGTTTCTTTTTCTTATCAATATTACTTTCTGTGATTAATTAGGAATAAACCATATGAAACCTCTATAAATAAGGACTAAAGGTAATGAAATAAGAGGAGGACAAAGGGACAAAAATTGGATAGTAGAAGGGAAATCCAAATCCATGAAGGAAAAACTTGAATTCAATTGATTTTTAAAGTAGCAGAAACACGATTTAAGGGAGAAAAAAAGGCAAAAGGCTTGTCTTTGGAGCTTGTTCATCCAAGAAGCAATTTTGGTGCAACTTACAAACTAAGGTATTAGATTCTAATTTCTTTATATTTTTTTTCACAGTAGCTAAAACTAGGATTTTATGTTTTTCAAAAGTTAAAATCTTAGAACTTTAATTTAGTTTTTCTAAAGTCAAAAAACCTTATTTCATTGGTTTATTTCCAAAAGACTTAAAATTGTTATTTTTTCTTCTTTAAAATCTTAAAACCCAAATTAAACATATTTTTCAACAAAACCAAAATTTGATTCTGTTTCTTTCAAAATTTTAAACTTGGTTCTGTTTCTTCCAAAAAGCCATAAAAAAACATCTTTTCTATTTATAAAAACTTTAATCCGTTTGTTTAAATTCATAAAACCTCATGAAATCATCAAATTGTCTTTCTAAACCCTAATTCAAATTCATCACCCGAGACCCTAATTTTAAATCCTAAAACCCTAATTCAACTTCTAAACCTAAAATATTAAACTCTAACTCCTTTAAAACCTTAAACCCTAACTTTTTCTAAACCTTAATCCTTTAAAACATTAAAAATCATAAAACCACAAATATTCTAAATTTGCACAGTAAGCTTGAAATCACCTTTTAAAACCATGAATCAAAAGTATTTTAAAGTGTCCAAAACCCTAGTTTCATGATTTCACCATTTAAACCTTAATTTGTTTAATCAAAGAGTCTTACCAACCTTTTAAAACATAAAACCATAATTTATTTTAATTCCATAAAAACTCACAGTAGCCATAATTTAGACTTTTATTTGCTTTATTCAATTCTATATTTGATTATGCTTTGAATTATTTTATATGCTTTAATTTATTTAAGTTCAATGCTTGGTTTATTTTATTTATCATGGATGGATGCTTACTTTTTATTTATATTTGGTACCTTTGATGAATGATTTGTTTATGTTGAATGGTTATTTACTTTTATCAATTTATTTAGTCTTCCAAATGTTGTAAGAGGTATGTTTCCACTTGCTGGGTACCTCATTACTTAAATATCATGTAATTTAATTTGCTTTTCTATTTTAGAATCTATGCAAAGGGCATGTTTCTACCTTTCAGTGGGTGTCCTATTTAGGCATGTGATGTAAGGACATGTTTTCATCCTTGGATGGGTGTCCATTTGTTTGTTTTGCTTGGACCTTACTTTGATTTTAATATATTGATGCTCTCTTTTAATTATTGTGTGTAATATGGATAATGTTGTTATATTTAAGAATTTTATAATATTAATACCTGTAAAGGAGGCCGGTTCCAATGAACCGGGAGTTGTGGGGGTGCTGGGCCATTTCTCACCTTCCCCACACGTTCCCAACTTTTCGAACCCATTAGGGGGTTGGGGATTCCTTAGGAATCGAGTCATTCACCCCTTTCTTTTTTTTTTCGAGCCCGTCCGGGTGGCGACTCCATTTTCTTCGGACTTAGGTTCGTGTTCTCTAAGGCCCCGAGCCTAAACAGTGCCAAAGTCGCAAGAACCATTCCACCGGGAGTGGGAGCAAAAATCCCCGCTCACAATGGCAACTCCACTGGGGATAAGAGAAGTTGATTCCGTTGGTCTTTATATTATTCTATTCTTTCTTATAATGATATTATCCATTGCATCATCTTAGGCATGAGATCCAGAATTTAATTGATAATGGCTATTTGCCCGAGCTGGACAAGCGCAATACCAAAGGTAATCCATTTCCAAGGTTCAACAAAGTGCCACCACCAGCAACCTTCATGATAGGAAAAGGATTAGAAGAGGATTTTGTTTTATCATCCTTTCAAGATGGGGATATTGAAGATATGAAAGGAAAAGAAGCTTAAACTCAACGAACTTTCCTTAGCTTGAATGTTGCTTTTCAATTTTACTTTCTTTAATATTTTGGAACTATTGTGTTTTTCAAATTTAAAGTTGCTTTGAATAAATTATTTTCATCAAAATTTCGTTGGTCTTTGTTCATTTTGGTGCTCAACCAATGAGGAATCTAGCTTGATGTTCATAAATTAATGTGTCTAGGCATCATGACTCTAATGACTTTACTAGGTGAGGGAATTGCTCTATAGCATTGAGTTGTGTATGCTTACTTAGAGAGGGCTCCTGCATAATTACCTTTGTTAAGGTCCTAGTCAATCTTAGAACATGCTTTGACAAACTTTCGAGGCAAAATTGAACTCTACTTATTTAAGAGAGAAATGATCTAGGCATTGTTTGGTTAGTCAACAACTAGTATCCACCTTATTAAATATCAATCCCTAGTTGTCCTTTTGAGCCTTCATAAAATTTTAGCTTTCTTTTCATTGGCTTAAAAACCCCGATAATCTACCCTGAGCTGTTGTGATACTTTTGACAAGTCTTATGATCACTAAGATAAAGTGGCAAGAAGATCAAAGAAAACAATGATTGGTCAAGACCATAAAGATAATTGAAGTTCTCAAGACCATAAGGGTAGTTGATGTTTTCAAGACCATAAGGATAGTTGGTGTTCTCAAAACCATAAGGGTAGTTGAAGTTTACTTACTATCTTCAATATATCAAGACAACGTCAACATCAGAGTAACAAATGATTTATCCCTGTTAAAGAAGATTTATGTTACTCCACTCATCCATTATTGGAAGCCCAAGTTGTTACAAACAAGACAACTCTTTTAGAGCTAGAACCAAACAAAAAAAAATATAATAAATAAATAATAAACAAACAAAACAAAAAAGAAAAAAAGTGAGACAAAAGAAAAGAAAAAGAAGAAAAAAGAAGAAAAGAAGGAAAAGAGAAAGAAAAGAAAAAAGGTAAAACCTAAAAAGGGGGTTCAGAAAGCCAACTGGGTTCTCTTTTACTTAAGACAACAAAAGGCTTCCATTTGGATAGTTTGACTTGAATTGGTCCAAAGATACCATAAAATCAGAGGAAAAGGAGAAAGACCATCCAGTTCTTGAAAGTTCTATACTTGATAGTCCTATAAGAAAGAAGGACAAAATTATAAAAGAAAGGAAAGAGAAGGGAAGAGTAAGAAAAATAAGGAAAGAAAAGGGAAAAGAAGAAAAGAAACAAATTTTTGTCTTAAATTTTTTTGCAAGGGCAAAGACTGTCCTAATCAAATCCAGATTAATGCTAAGAAGACAGAAGAAATTTGGTTTCTAGAAAGATTGCTCCCAATTGTCTAAAGTTCTGACAAGAAATTTGCAGTGTGAGGGTTTGTCCATTATGTCACATCAGCTCCAATCTCAAAACGGCCTTCACTATAACCTGTGTCCCTTATAGACCCCATTTCAAGCCTATCAAAGACCTGTTGATCTCTCTTGGTAGGTAGAGTCTATTAGTGGAGATAGTTTGGATAAGCATGCATATGAGATAGACAATATTTAAACTGAAATGAGACCTTTGGCCAAGTAATGTGTATGTGCCTATCTGAAGTGCAACAATTCTTGCTTAAATAGAAATAATTCCCGAGTTTAGTATGGTAACTAGGGTTGTCATCTTATAGATATGTTAATTTGGAAAATCAAGTCCTGAGGTACATTGACATTAATTTGGCAAAGCCAATATTTGATTTCAAAATCAAAGTTCAAAAAAAAATATAAAATAAAATCAAAAAGAGTGTTTTGTCATACAAAGCCTTCAAGTTAAGGGAAGTATGTTGAACCTCCAAAGGACACATTGGGCAAAGGAAATGATTATTGGCAAGGTCATATTGAAATATAGTTGGAAATGGATGCATCCTTGACTCTGCTGCTTAGGGTCTCCACCACTCATGTTTTCATCATCTTGAAGATAAAAGCCACAAATGCAAAGCTTTCAATCTTTCCAATGACTGTAAGTATTATTCATGCATATCATGCATACATGAACATATTACATTGCACTTTCTTGTCTTAATGAACAGCAAACACCCTGCGAATTAAAGAATCAAAATAAGATATTGAATCAAGGGGGCATGGAAAGCCTATTCGCTTGTGAAAGCCCCAGTCACTCTGCAAAGAGAAGAATTGCTTGCTTATGCAAAGAATTAGACAAGAAAAACATCAATCAAAGCTTGCATAAAAGAAAGAATCCTTGGGGGGCAAGGAGAGGATATAAGATCCAATCAAAATTGGAGGAAAAAAAAAAGGAAAAGCAGTTGCAAGGGAAAAGTGGTTAAAGTGAAAAAACTCCCTTGGAAGATCAAAACAAGGAAAGAAGAACATGGATCAAGTAAGACATGGCCAAGCCAAATCAAGCTTGGCCGTGTCACTTTAAAGGAAATCTTGGCATAACATGACACGGGCAGGAGACATGGCCAAGCCACTGGTTGTGTCTCACCTAAAGGACAAAGTCAAGAAGGACCAAGTAAAGAAAGAAAAGAAACAGTAAGTGACACTGGCAGGCAACACGGCCAAGCCACTGGCCATGTCCCATCCTAAGCCAAGAACAAAGAAGAACCAAAGAAAAGACACAGAAGCTGACACACCAAGGAGACACGACCAAGCCACACGGCCACAAGCTTGGCCGTGTCACTCCCATCTTCAAAAAACAAAGAAGACCCAATCTTCAAGGATGAAGATCCATTTACAAGGGTGAAGACCCGATCTTAAAGGATGAAGATCCATTTGCAAGGGTGAAGAACCGATCTCAAAGGATGGAGATCCATTTTTCAAGGGTAAAGACCCGATGTCAAAAGATGAAGATTCATTTTCAAGGATGAAGACCCGATCTCAAAGGATGAAGATCCATTTTGAGGGTGAAAAACCATAATGCATAGAATAACCGAAGCAGTCAGATTTCTCAAATGATTAAAGGTCAGTCAAACTCAATCTCTAGTCCAAGCACCCAAATTCAATTCAATCTCGGGTTCAAGCACCCGAATTCAATTCAATCTCTGGTCCAAGTACCCAATTTCGGGTCCAAGTACCCAAATCAAATCTAATCTCGGGTCCAAGTACCCAAATCAAATCTAATCTCGGGTCCAAGTACCCAAATCAAATCAATCTCGGGTCCAAGTACCCAATCCTGGGTCCAAGTACCCAAATTCCATCCAATCTTGGGTCCAAGTACCCAAATCAAATCAATCTCGGGTCCAAGTACCCGTTCTCGGGTCCAAGTACCCAAATCAAATTCAATCTTGGGTCCAAGTACCCAATCTCGGGTCCAAGTACCCAATCTAGGGTCCAAGTATCCAAATTCAATCAATCTCGGGTCCAAGTACCTAATTTCGGGTCCAAGTACCCAATCTCAGGTCCAAGTACCCAAAACAAATTTAAATCGCCATCTCAAAAATTAAGTCTTATTGCTTTTCACTCTCTTTCACTTAAGTTTCAGATCATTCAAGCAGGGGGCAAACTGTAGACCCTTAATTTTTGACCCGGTCCGGTCCAATATTTTTTAATTAGTCCAAAATAATTTTTATGGTATCTTAATTAATTTTAATATTTATTTTAGTAAAAATGGTAAAATGAATAAAAATTCAAAAATAATAAAAAATAAAAAATAACAAAAAAATCGGCGACGAAAAAATCATCATCGAAAGTCAGCGCGGGCCCATGGGCATTTTGCCCGTAGGAATTTTCGGCGGGCGAAACGGCCCAGTGGCCTACGAGCCCATTCCACGCGCGCTGCCGCAGCTGGCTGCGGCAGATTTTTTTGCCAGCGCAGTTTTTCCTGCGGCAGCGTAATTTTTCCGACGTAAATTTTTTGAAACCTAATTCAATTAGGTTTCTGTTTCCTTTTCTTATCAATATTACTTTCCGTGATTAATTAGGAATAAACCATTGAAACCTTTATAAATAAGGACCAAAGGCAATGAAATAAGAGGAGGCCGAAGGGATAAAAATTGGACAGTTGAAGGTAAATCCAAATCCATGAAGGAAAAGCTTGAATTCAATTGATTTTTAAAGTAGCAGAAACACGATTTAAGGGAGGAAAAAAAAGGCAAAAAGGCTTGCCTTTGGAGCTTGTTCATCCAAGAAGCAATTTCGGTGCAACTTACAAAATAAGGTATGAGATTCTAATTTCTTTATATTTTTTCACAGTAGCTAAAACTAGGATTTTATGTTTTTCAAAAGATAAAATCTTAGAACTTTAATTTAGTTTTTCTAAAGTCAAAAAACCTTATTTCATTGGTTTATTTTCCAAAAGACTTAAAATTATTATTTTTTCTTCTTTAAAATCTTAAAACCCAAATTAAACATATTTTTCAACAAAACCAAAATTTGATTCTGTTTCTTTCAAAATTTTAAACTTGGTTCTGTTTCTTCCAAAAAGCCATAAAAAACATCTTTTCTATTTATAAAAAATTTAATCCGTTTGTTTAAATTCATAAAACCTCATGAAATCATCGAATTGTCTTTTTAAACCCTAATTCAAATTCATCACCCGAGACCCTAATTTTAAATCCTAAAACCCTAATTCAACTTCTAAACCTAAAATATTAAACTCTAACTCCTTTAAAACCTTAAACCCTAACTTTTTCTAAACCTTAATACTTTAAAACATTAAAAACCATAAAACCACAAATATTCTAAATTTACACAGTAAGCTTGAAATCACCTTTTAAAACCATGAATCAAAAGTATTTTAAAGTGTCCAAAACCCTAGTTTCATGATTTCACCATTCAAACCTTAATTTGTTTAATCAAAGAGTCTTACCAACCTTTTAAAACATAAAACCACAATTTATTTTAATTCCATAAAAACTCACAGTAGCCATAATTTAGACTTTTATTTGCTTTATTCAATTCTATATTTGATTATGCTTTGATTTATTTTATATGCTTTAATTTATTTAAGTTCAATGCTTGGTTTATTTTATTATCATGGATGTATTTTTACTTTTTATTTATATTTGGTACCTTTGATGAATGATTTGTTTATGTTGAATGGTCATTTACTTTTATCAATTTATTTAGACTTCCAAATGTTGTAAGAGGTATGTTTTCACTTGGTGGGTACCTCATTAGTTAAATATCATGTAATTTAATTTGCTTTTCTATTTTAGAACCTATGTAGAGGACATGTTTCCATCCATTGGATGGGTGTCAATTTATTTGCTTTGTTTGGACTTTGCTTTCATTTTAATATATTGATGCTTTCTTTTAATTATTGTGTGTGATATGGATAATGTTGTTATATTTAAGAATTTTATAATATTAAGACCTGTAAAGGAGGTCGGTTCCAATGAACCGGGCGTGGTGGGGTGCTGGGCCATTTCTCACCTTTCCCACACATACCCAACTTTCCGAACCCATTAGGAAGTTGGGGATTCCTTAGGAATCAAGTCATCCACCCCTTTCTTTTTTTTCCAGGCCCGTCCGGGTGGCGACTCCATTTTCTTCGGACTTAGGTCCGTGTTCTCTAAGGCCCCGAGCCTAAACAGTGTCGAAGTCGCAAGAACCATTCCACCGGGAGTGGGGGCAAAAATCCCCGCTCACTGATACCCACCAATTGGTGGAAATATATCCTTTGCATTAATCTGAAACTTAAAATAAATTAAATTACATGATGCTCATAACATGAGGTACTCGAAATATGGAAACATACCTCTTACAATTTGTTGAAACCAAAACAAATCAATAAAAATAACCAACTAACCATTCATCGTAAATAAATCATTCATCAAAGATATAAATCGAAGATATAAATAAATAAATAATCAAAATATATAATAAATATTCATTTAATAATGAAGCAAATAAAGATGCAAGTTTAGGTTTATGTATTAACTTAGTGTTTCTTAAAAAATATTTAAGGTTTTGGAGTATATATTTAAAAGCTAGGTGTGAGTGGGGATATTTACCCCCACTCCCGATGGAATGGTTCTTGCGACTTCGGTACTATTTAGGCTCTGGGTCTTAGAGAACACGGGCCTAAGTCCGGAGAAAATGTAGTGGCCACCCGGATGGGCCGGGAAAAAGTAAGGGGTGGATGATTCAATTTCTAAGGAATCCCCAACCCCTTAAAGGGTTCAAAAAGTTGGGTACGTGTGGGGAAGGTGAGAAATGGCCCAGCAACCCCACAACGCCCGGTTCATTGGAACCGACCTCCTTTGCAGGTCTTAATGTTATAAAATTCTTAAGTATAATAATATTATCCATATTACATGCAACAATTAAAATAAAGCATCATTATATTAAAATCAAAGCAATGTCTAAACAAAGCAAATAAATGGACACCCATCCGAGGATGGAAACATGTCCCTATATCATTCATGTCTAAACTAAATAGCCCACCAAAAGGTGGAAACATGTCCTTTACATTTGTCCAAAATATAAATGCAATTTAAATTACATAGAAATTAATTAATGAGGTACACACAAAGTGAAAACATACCTCTTACAATATTTGGAAATCAAGATAAATCGATAAAAGTAAATAACCATTCATAATAAATAAATTATTCATCAAAGATATCAAACATGAATCAAAATATATAATAAACATTCATCCAATTTAAATAAAATAGTAAATATATTAACTTTAGGGGTTCATGCATTAAGTAGGGTTTCTAGGGTCTTATGTTCAATAACTAGGGTTTTGCATATACTAGTTTAATTTGTGGAGAAATATTTTAAAGTAATAACATAGCTACTAGATGTTAAAAAGATTTAAGGTTTTGGATGTTTTTATGAAAATAAAGTTACTATGATTTTAAAAAAAGTAGGTTTAGTTAGGATTTTAAGCAAAACATCATGAAATTAGGGTTTTGCAACCTTAAGACATTAGGGTTTATAATTTTAAATGATTGGGTTTTAGGTTCACTTGATTAGGGCTTTAGGTGTTGATGAACTTGTTATAAAGTTTTGATGTTTTAAGAATTAGGGTTTAGGAAAACTAAGGTTTACTAGATTAGGGTTTTGAGAAAATTAGGATTTTTGGTATTTTGAAAAACATATTTGATCTTAGGATTTAAGAAAACAGTTTAGAGTTTTATAGAAACAATTATGATTAAAGTTTTAGAAACTATAAAGAAGATTAGGGTTTTGAGATTTAAGAAGACATTTGGAAATTTTGGACAAAAAGTTAGAGTTTAGATGTTTAAGAAAATGGTTCGGGGAAAAACAAATATAGGGTTTTTAATGTTTTGGGAACAGAAGGACAGTTTTAGGGTTTTTGAAGTTTTGGAAATAGAAGAGCAGTCTTAGGGTTTTTAAAGTTTTGAATACAGAAGGATGATTTATGGTTTTTTGAAGTTTTGATCAATGACTTAGGCTACTAGATGAATGGGCGATTTAATCTGTAAAACATATTACTAAGTTTAATAATTTAGGTTACTGACTCAATATCAAAATAAATGATAGAAACATTTAAAAGAAAATATGGCAATAACATTGTAAATATAATAAAATCAAAGATTTATAATCAAACCTCCGTTCGTTGGTTCCTCCACAATTGGCTTTTGGATGAACAATGATAAAGGCAATGTTGCTGCCTTTTATGGATTGATGAATGCTTCTTGTTGCTAACTTTTGCCGTTTGTTTCTCCTAGGGTTTCTGTCTTCTTTTTCCTCCTAAGTAAAAATCAATTTTTTGATCCAGTAAACCAACTTTCCTCCACCAATTCTGTGTTTTAATGTGGTATTTATAGGGAAAAATCATAAACGTACTTCTAATTGTCTAAGGAAATTAAAACCATTTAGGAAAAGAAACCAAAACCAAATAGAATTTAGTTTCGAAAAAAACTGCGTTGGAAAATTACGCTAACGAAAAAACTACTGCAGGTGAAATTGCGAGCGCTGGCTGGGGCAAGCGCCAATTAGCGGCAGGAAAGCCGATTAACTTTCGGCGACGAAATTTTTCATCTCCTATTTTTCCATCGCTAATTTTTATTTATTTATTTTTAACTTTTCTAACATTACTTTTTTATTTTTATTAAAAATTATAAATAATAAATAATAAAATAGATATTATTTAATTAAAATACCATAAAAAATATCGGACTAGACTAGGTCAAAAATTAAGGGTCTACAATTTTCCTGCGGCGAATCGGCCCAAGCCAATTGTGAGCGGGGATTTTTGCCCCCACTCCTGGTGGAATAGTTCTTGCGACTTCGGCACTGTTTAGGCTCGGGGCCTTAGAGAACACGAACCTAAGTCCGGAGAAAATGGAGTCGCCACCCGCACAGGCCTGGAAAAAAAGAAATGGGTGGATGAATCGATTCCTAAGGAATTCCCAACCCCCTAATGGGTTCAGAAAGTTGGGTACGTGTGGGGATGGTGAGAAATGGCCCAGCACCCCCACAACGCCCGGTTCATTGGAACCGCCCTCCTTTACAGGTCTTAATATTATAAAATTCTTAAATATAACAACATTATCCATATTACACACAATAATAAAAAGAAAGCATCAATATATTAAAATGAAAGCAAAGTCCAAACAAAGCAAATAAATTGACACCCATCCAATGGATGGAAACATGTCCTCTACATAGGTTCTAAAATAGAAAAGCAAATTAAATTACATGATGTTTAACTAATGAGGTACCCACCAAGTGGAAACATACCTCTTACAACTTTTGGAAATCTAAATTAATTGATAAAAGTAAATAATCATTCATCATAAATAAATCATTCATCAAAGGTATTAAATATCAATAGAAAGTAGACATCCATCCATGATAAATTAAATAAATCAAGTATTGAAATTAAATAAATTAAAGCATAAGAGATAAATCAAAGCATAATCAAGTATAGAATTAAATAAAGCAAATAAAAGTCCAATTATAGCTACTGTGACTCTTTATGGAATTAAAATAGATTAGGGTTTTATGTTTTAAAAGGTTGATAAGACTCTTTGATTAACTAAATTAATATTTGAATGGTGAAATCATGAAACTAGGGTTTTAGACACTTTAAAATACTTTTGATTCATAGTTTTAAAGGGTGATTTCAAGCTACTGTGTAAATTTAAAGAATTTGTGTTTTTATGGTTTTTAATGTTTTAAAGGATTAGAGCTTAGAAAAATTAGGGTTTAAAGTTTTGAAGGATTAGGGTTTAATATTTTAAGTTTGGAAGTTGAATTAGGGTTTTAGGATTTAAAATTAGGGGTCTCGGGTGATTTGTTGATTTTAGGATTTGGAAAAATAATTTCATGATTTCATGAGATTTTATAGGTTTAAACCAAACAAATTAAAGTTTTTATAAATAAAAAAGATTTATATAATTGGAAAAAGTATTTTTAGAGTTTTTATAAGAAATAGAATATGTTTTAAGAGTTTACATAATTTGGAAAGTAAATTGGAGTTTTGGGGTTTTGAAGAAATAAAATTAATAACTTTAAATTCTTTGGGAAATAAAGCAACGGATTAATGTTTTTAATTTTGAACAAAAAGGATTAGGTTCTGGGATTTTTGAATTAAAATAACAAAGGAAAATTTAGCTACTGTATAAAAAACAAACAAAGAATTTAATACATACCTTTTTTGTTATAATTCCACCAAAAATAATTGTTCTTGGATAAACAAGCTCCAAAGACAAACCTTTTTTGCCTTTGAATCTGCTTAAATTGTGATGCTGCTTCTGTAAAAATCAATTGAATTCAATTATTGCTTTTCTACTTCACTTTCGGATTCAAATTCTCAAAGCTCACTGTCAAATTTTTCCTCCCCTAATTTGGTTGCCTTTGGTCCTTATTTATAGAGGTCTTTCTATGTATATTCCTTATTATGCACGGCAAGTAATATTAATAAGAAAAGGAAACCAAAACCTAATTAAATTAGGTTTTAGAAATTTTGCGTCGAAAAAAATTGCGCTGCCAAAAAAAATTACCACAGGAAAAAATGCGCTAGAGAAATAATTCTGCCGCAGGAAATTACGGCAGCGAGGAACCCAGTGGGCTTGCAAGCGACTCGCCCGCAGGAATTCCCTGCGGGCAAAATAGAAAAGCTATTTCACCCGCAGGAATGCCCACGGGCCTGCGAGACGATTTTTTTGTCGCCGATTTTTCCGACTCCGATTTTTATTTTTATTTTTATTTTTTTGACTTTTATTTGTTTATTTTATTTTTTATTAATAAAAATTAGATAATAAAGCAAAATCTATTTAACTAAAATTATTTTGGACCAATTAGACAACAAAAATCATTATGGACTAAATAAAACATATTGGACCGGATTGGGTCAAAAATTAAGGGTTACACCTATTCACTTTCGGTGACAAAATTTTTCGTCGTCAATTTTTTTGTCACCATTATTTATTTATTTATTTATTTATTTTAATTTATTTATTTTTAACTTTACTAACATTACTTTTTTTATTAAAAATTATAAATAATAAATAATAAGTACTAAAATAGATATTATTTAATTAAATTACCACAAAAAAATATCGGACCAGATTGGCTAAAAAATTAAGAGTCCATAGTTTGCCCCCCTGCTTGAACGATCTAAGACTACGGCAAAGGAGAGTGAAAAGCAATAAGACTTAATTTTTCTGAGATGGTTTAGGTTTTGGGTTCTGGACCCAGTTCGAGTTCTGGACCCGGAAAAGACTTAGGTTATGGATCCGGGATGGTTTGGGTTCTGGACCCGGTTCGAGTTCTTAGACTCAGAAAAGTCTTGGGTTTTAGACCCGAGATGGTTTGGGTTCTTGACATGAAACTAGATTTGGATACTCGATCCTAAACTGGACTTTGATACTCAATCCTAAACTGGATTTGGATACTCGATTTTAAACTAAATTGGGATACTTGATTCTAAACTGTACTTAGATACTCAATCCTAACTGGATTTGGATACTCGATCCTAAACTAGATTTGGATACTCGATCCTAACTGGATTTGGATACTCGATCCTAAACTGAATTGGGATACTCGATCCTAAACTGGATTTGGAAGCTCGATCCTAAACTGAACATGGATTCTCAATCCAAAACTGGATTTGGATACTTGATCCTAAACTTAATTGGGATACTCGATCCTAAACTAAACTTGGATTCTCGATCCTAAACTAAACTTGGATTCTCGATCCTAAACTGGATTTGGATACTCGATCCTATCTGGATTTGGATACTCGATCCTAAGCTGAATTTGGATACTCAATCCTAAACTGGATTTGGATGCTCAATCCTAAACTAGATTTGGATTCTGGACCAAAATATTTGAAAGTGAGTTTGAAAATATTTTATATAAGCATAAACTCAAAAATTAAAATGGAGAAACTTTACCCCCTGTGTAGGCTCAAACCAATAATTTTCCTCATGCAGGCTCTAATTGATGTTTGTATTTTATCTGGTTCCTTTCATAAACATGCATCTCTTTTTTCTTTTGCAAAATGACTAGAGTTCCCTCAAGCAATGAATCTTCCATGCCCCCTTGATTCAATATCTTCTTTATGATTGCTTCATAGAGTGTTTATTGTTCACTTTGATGAAGAACAGACAATACAAGAAAATGCCTTGTGATATGCTCATGTATGCATGATATGCATGGATAATACTTACAGTGGTTCCATCAACTCACAGACCGAAGTGATCAGTTGAAGTGTTTTCATTAACTCCTTCCAAATGCTTGTTCAGATCTTGCTTTGGAATGACAGGATGCTTCACATTTATGGCTTTTATCTTTGGTATATTGAAAACATGAGTGGTGGAGACCCCAAGCAGCAGAGTCAGGATACATTTATTTCAATCTATGTTTCATCATGTCAGTTGGTAGCTTCTTCATGACCTTGCCAATAATCATTTACTTTGCCCAATGTGTCCTTTAAGGTTTAATGGTTCAACATACTCCCCTTAACTTGAAGGCTTTGCATGACAAAAATAATTTTTTATTTTTTGAATTTTGATTTTGAAATTAAATGTTGGCTCTGCCAAATCAATGTCAATGTACCTCAGGACTTGATTTTTCCAAATTACCATATCTATAACACGACAACCCTAGTTATCGTACTAAACTCAGGAATCATTTCTATTTAAGCAAGAATTGTTGCACTTCAGATAGGCACATACACATTACTTGGTCAAAGGTCTTATTTGAGTTTGAATATTGTCTATCTCATATGCATGCTTATCCAAACTATCTCCACTAATAGACTGTACCTACCAAGTGAGATCAACAGGTCTTTGATAGGCTTGAAATGGGGTCTATAAGGGACATGGGTTAAATGAAGGCCATTTTGAGATTGGAGCTGATGTGACACAATGGATAAACCTTCACACTATAAATTTCTTATTTGAATTTTAAGCAGTTGGAAGCAATCTTGCTAGACTTCAAATTCCTTCTATCTTCTTGGCATTAATCTGGATCTTGATCAGGACTGTCTTTGAAAAAAGTTTGGCACCTAAATTCGTCTCTTTTCTTCTTCTCCCTTTTCTTTCTTTTTATCTTTCTTACTCTTCCCTTTCTTTTGAGCATTTTATCATTTTGCCCTTCTTCCTTGTAGGACTGTCAAGTACAGAGCTTTCAAGAACAAGATGGTCTTTCTCCCTTTTCTTTGATTTTGATCGAATCCTTGGTTGGGTTGGACCAATTCAAGTCAAACTGTCCTTATAAACCAAATGGAAGCCTTTTGCTGCTTTAGGTAAAAGAGAACTCAGTTGGCTTTCTGAATCACATTTTTGGGTTTTATTTTTCTTTTATTTTTCTTTTTTTGCTTTTCTTTTTTTTTCCTTTCTCTTTTTTCACCTTTTTTTTGTGTTTTTTCTTTATTTTTTTCTTCTTTTTTTGTTTTTGTTTTTGTTTTTTTTTGTCCTAGCTCCAAAAGAGTTATCTTGTTTGTACCAACTTGGGTTTCCAATAAAGGATGAGTGGAGTGACATAAATCTTCTTTAATAGGGATAAATCATTTGTTACTCTGATGTTATCTTTATAGATTAGAGATATCAAGTGAACTTCAACAATCCTTATGGTCTTGAGAACATCAACTATCCTTATGATCTTGACTATTCATTCCTTTCTTTGATCTTATTGCCTCTTCATCTTAGTGATCATAAGACTTGTCAAAAGTATCACAACAGCTCAGGGTAGGTTGTTCGGGTTATATGCCAATGAAAAGAAAGCTAAAATTTTATGAAGGCTCAAAGGGACAACTAGGGATTGATATTTAGTAGGGTGGATACTAGTTGTTGGCTCGTCAAACAATGCCTAGATCAACTGTCCTTTAAATAAGCAGAGTTCAATTTTGCCTCAAAAGTATGTCAAAGCATGTTCTAAGACTGACTAGGACCTAGACAAAGGTAATTATTCAGGAGCCCTGTCTAAGTAAGCATACACAACTCAATGCTATAGAGCAATTTCCTCACCTAGTAAAGTCATTCAAGTCATGATGCATAAATATATTAATTCATGAATTAACAAGATAGATTCCTCATTGGTTGAGCACCAAAATGAACAAAGACCAATAAAAATTTTAATGAAAGTAATTTATTCAAACAACTTTAAATTTCAAAAACACGATTGTTCTAATTAAATATTAAAGAAAGTAAATTTGAAAAGCAACATTCAAGCTAAGGAAAGTTTGTTGAGTTAAGCTTCTTTTCCTTTCACATCTTCAATATTTCCATCTTGAAAGGATGATAAAACAAAATCTTCTTCCAATCCTTTTCCTACCATGAAAGTTGCTGGTGGTGGCACTCTTCCAAATTTAGACAAAGGGTTGTTCTTGGTATTGGCCTTGTCTGGCTTAGGTAGCTTACCCCTGTTAATCAAATCTTAGATCTCATGCCTTAGATGAGCACATTTATCTATTTCATACCCTTGTATTTGATGAAATTGACAGAAGGCCTCGGCATTGAAGTTTGGTGGCAGAGGATTATGTAGCGGTCGAGGAGCCAACGGTTGTAACAACCCCTACTTCTGTAGCTTATTGAAAACCCAAGATAGAGGTTTCCCCAATTCTGAAAATTGTCTTTTATTTCCTTGACCAGTCTCATTAACATCAACTTCTTTTTGTGTGCTTTGATTGCTAGGCTGATAATTTCTTTTCTCATTCCTTCTTGCCGAAAAGTGATTCTTCTCCCTTTCCCATTATTCAATTTGTAGACCAGCTTGGAGAAGATCCTTGAAATCCCGGATGAGGGTATGAGACATCCTTTCATGAAGACTAGGCAACACCCCTCTCACAATCATTCTTATTTGATCATATTCATCGGGCCTTTTCTTGAGCAAAGCAGCCTTATTTCTCCATCTTTTCACATACTCCACAAAATTCTCATTTGGCCTTTGTCTAATGGACTCAACTTCCATTAAGGTAACTTCTAGCTCAACATTGTACCCATATTGCTGAATGAAAGCCTTGTACAACATGTCCCAATCTTTTTGAGTACTTTCCTCTAAGGTGTTGAACCAATTTTGGACAACAGGGTCCAATGAGAGCATAAAATATCTTAGAGTTTGAGCCTTAGTAGCTCTGCCGGACTGCATAGCAGTGACGGACTGCTTTACATGGAGATGAGGGTTTCCAGTACCATTGTACCTAGCTAAGGTAGGCATCTTAAACTTGTACAAGACTTCTTCATCTATCTCAAATAATTTGTCAACTTCGGGCATTTCTTTAGTTTTTAGCTTCTCAAATTTCTTTTCCAAATCCACAATCATCTTTTCAACATCAAACATCTCAGTTTTTTCAATAGTTGTCTTCTTAACAACCTTCGGTTCCTTTTTGTCTTGAGGATCTTGAAAGTATTAAGTCCAATCATCATCATCATCAATGATCACCTTATCATCATCAAAAACCACTTCACAAACTTTAGCCTTCCCCTTGTACTTTGGCTTCTTGGTGCTAGCAGATACTTCGTCATTGTTTCCTAAAATTGCGGCCAATTGGTTCTTCATAGTCTCAGCTAAGGCCTCTTTTATTTCTTCCATTTTGGCATTGAGGGTGTCACCCACCATTCTTTGAATTTGTTCGAGCTCCATTGCTTTTGATGAGCAAGTGATTGAGTCGTTGCTAGATTCTTCATTTTCGGCATAGGTTGGATTGTCGTAAGCTTTTGAAGTGTCGTAATCTAGGGCTGTGAGCCAGAGAGGATCAATGATATGAGATGCAAATGTATGTATGTATGTATACATAAACAATAGACAAAGAAAGATAATTAGGATGTTCCTTCCAACCTTATAACTTCCACACACGAATGGCGAGTCTCTTTTCCTAGGTATATGGTTAACAAAATACCAACATGGGTTATCTTGTTTTCAAATATTTCCCTCGAAAGTTTCAATCAATAGCTATATTTTCAAAAATGGAAATCAGTCCATGATAATTTCCATTAATTAGGTTTTAATCCAACCAACCAACTAAAGTAGCTTTTATGCTATATTGGATTAAAACTAAATTAAAAAGTTTATAATAAATAGATTTCTCACTTGACAAAGTAACTAGTGGTACATGCCAAAAACAAGCCCATGATTAATAACTCTTAGTTTAAACTAGGCTCACAATTGATTTTTGGTATTTCGTAATTGACCTAAATAATTTGCAAGCTCTTTCGGATGAAAATATTTTTGTTTCTAAGCCCATTGTAAAAAGATTTTAGAAAAAATTGATTTTGGGCTTTGTATTTGAGTCATGAGAAAAGAATTTTTGATTTGTTTTTAGAAAAGTTTTATGTCCAAAGACCATCTTGAAAAGTTTTGAAAATAGCTTTGGTCTTTTTGGACTTTAAAGAAAAAAAATTTTATTTTGAGCTTACAATGTACTTGGGTCATATTAGAAAAAGAGCAAACCAAATAAGCCATGATTTAAACAAAGATAAGCTAACCATAGTCAAACAACAAGCATTTGGGGTAAAATCCTAAGGAAAGTAACTAGGCCAATTACATGGGCTTTAGTCTTTGGGTTGAAAGGCTTAGGTTCCCATATCAAATATATACCAAATGGTACAAGACTATGAGTGGCTATGCCATGCTCGATCTCCATACCTTGAGTGAAAGTATGGTATCCCTTATATAACACAACACGGGTAACACGGGCATCCTAACTCACACACATGATGCAATCTAATATGATGCAATGGATAATATCATGATAAGAAAGAATATAATAATATAAAGACCAGCGGCATAAACTTCACTTACCCCAGTGGAGTTGCCACTGTGAGCGGGGATTTTTGCCCCCACATCCCGATGGAAGGGTTCTTGCGACTTTGTCACTATTTAGGCTCGGGGCCTTAGAGAACATGGGCCTAAGCCCTGAGAAAATAGAGTCGCCACCCGGATAGGCCGAAAAAAAAGGGGTGGATTACTCGATTTCTAAGGAATCCCCATCCCCCTAATGGGTTCAAAAAGTTGGGTACGTGTGGGGAAGGTGAAGAAATGACCTAGCACCCCCACAACGCCCGGTTCATTGGAATTGACCTCCTTTGCAGGTCTTAATTTTATAAAATTCTTAAATATAACAATATTATCCATATTACATGCAACAATTAAAATAAAGTATCATTATATTAAAATCAAAGCAATGTCCAAACAAAGCAAATAAATGGACACCAATCCGAGGATGGAAACATGTTCTTACATCGTTCATGTCTAAACTATATAGGACACCCACCAAATTGTGGAAACATGTCCTTTACATTGGTCCAAAATATAAAAGAAATTTAAATTACATAGAAATTAATTAATGAGGTACCCACAAAGTGGAAACATACCTCTTACAATATTTGGAAATCAAGATAAATCGATAAAAGTAAATAACCATTCATAATAAATAAATCATTCATCAAAGATATCAAACATTAATCAAAATATATAATAAACATTCATCCAATTTAAATAAAACAGTAAATATATTAACTTTAGGGGTTTTGCATATACTAGTTTAATTTGTGGAGAAATATTTTAAAGTAATAACATAGCTACTGGATGTTAAAAAGATTTAAGGTTTTGGATGTTTTTATGAAAATAATGTTACTGTGATTTTTAAAAAAAAGTAGGTTTAGTTAGGTTTTAAGAAAAACATCATGAAATTAGGGTTTTGGAACCTTAAGACATTAGGGTTTATAATTTAAAAGATTGGGTTTTAGGCTCACTGGATTAGGGCTTTAGGTGGTGATGAACTTGTTATAAAGTTTTGATGTTTTAAGAATTAGGGTTTAGGAAAACTAGGGTTTACTGGATTAGGGTTTTAAGAAAATTAGGGCTTTTGGTATTTTGAAAAACATATTTGATCTTAGGATTTAAGAAAATAGTTTAGAGTTTTATAGAAACAATTATAAATAAAGTTTTTAGAGACTGTAAAGAAGATTATGGTTTGGAGATTTAAGAAGACATTTGGAAATTTTGGGCAAAAGGTTAGAGTTTAGATGATTAAGAAAATAGTTTGGGTAAAAATAATTTAGGATTTTTAAAGTTTTGGGAACAGAAGGACAATTTTAGGGTTTTTGAAGTTTTGGAAATAAGAGAGCAGTTATAGGTTTTTGATGTTTTGAATACAGAAGGATGATTTAGGGTTTTTCTGAAGTTTTGATCAATGACTTAGGCTACTGGATGAATGGACGATTTAATCTGTAAAACATATTACTAAGTTTAATAATTTAGGTTACTGACTCAATATCAAAATAAATGATAGAAACATTTAAAAGAAAATATGGCAATAACATTGTAAATATAATAAAATCAAAGATTTATAATCAAACCTCCATTCGTTGGTTCCTCCATAATTGGCTTCTGGATGAACAATGACAAAGGCAATGTTGCTGCCTTTGATGGATTGATGAATGCTTATGGTTGCTAACTTTTGCTATTTCTTGCTCCTAGGGTTTCTGTCTTCTTTTTTCTCCCAAGTAAAAATCAATTTTTCGATCCAGTAAAGCAATTTTCCTCCACCAATTCTGTGTTTTATTGTGGTATTTATAGGGAAAATCGTAAACCTACTTCTAATTGTCTAAGAAAATTAAAACCATTTAGGAAAAGAAACCAAAACCAAATAGAATTTGGTTTAAAAAAAAAATTGCTTTGAAAAATTACGCTGGGGAAAAAACTGCTGCAGGTGAAAGTGCGAGCGCTGGCTGGGGCTGGCGCCAATTCACCGTAGAAAATTGGCCCAAGCCAATTCACTTTCGGAGATGAAATTTTTCGTCGCCGATTTTTTCGTCGTCGATTTTATTTATTTATTTATTTATTTTTAACTTTACTAACATTACTTTTTTTTTATTATTAAAAATGATAAATACTAAATAATAAATACTAAAATAGATATTATTGTAATATCCCAAAGTATCCCCTAAAGTTTTGGAATGTTATAAGTGTATATGTTTGAGTGGAAAGAGAAAAGAGATAAGGAGAAGAGTGTATATGTTGTATATATAGAGATATATACAACATATATAAGTCAAAGAAATGGAAACTCAAAAGAAGATTTATTTATTTTTAAATTAATTGAAATGGAAATTAAGTGGAAGTGGATGATGATATTTATATATTATATTATTAAAATTTGCTTGGTTGAGATTTAAAGAGATGATTGAGTGGTTAAGAGAAGAGTTGAGTGGTTAACTTTGCTCTTCTTTCTTCTTCTTCTTCTTCTTTCTTTGTTGGCCGGCTATCTCCATATCAGGAGAGGAAAGAAAGATTTTGCTCATCCAAACTCAAGATTGAAGGATGTTTCAAGTGATCAAGTTGGAATTCTAAGGGTTTTCATCACTTTTGGTAAGTTTTCCACTTGATTCCCTTATTTTCTTTTAAGTTTGTGTTTTGAGTTTGGTGTTTGATTGTTGATGGTATGTGTATTTTTGGTTGTGGTGCATTTGAGAGTGTTTGGTTTAATTGATTTTGATTTTGGAGTTTGATTGAAGAGATAGAGTTAAGTTTGTGTTGGAAGAGCAAGTGTTGTGTTTGAGTTGTGTGTGTGTGATGGTTGTGAATTGGTGTTTGATGTATGTATTGAGATGTTTGGTGTTTTTGCAAGTTATTATGGTTTATGGTTGTGTTTAGTTAAGTTTGTTTGGAGTGGAAAATGGTGGAAGTAAGAGATTTGTTGGATGTGTTGTTGTTGCCGGAATCAGGATTTTTGGCCGGACACGCCCATGAGCACGGCCAGGTCTTTAGGCGTGTCAATGGTTCTATTTTTTGGATGGGTGACACGACCAGTGACACGCCCATGTCACTGAGCGTGTCACAGCTTCTGTGTTGTAGTAGCATTGACACGGCCAGTGACACGCCCATGTCACTGAGCGTGTCATAGCTACTGTGATGTTGGTGGATTGACATGGCCAGTGACACGCCCATGTCACTGAGTGTGTCAAAGCTTCTGTGTTATGGATCTAGGGCACGGTCAGGGACACGCCCGTGTTGTTGAGCGTGTCATGTGTAGAGTTTCCCTAGTTGGTTCTTAGCCTTATTATCTCATGTATATCTCTAAGTGAGTGTGTATTATCCCTTTTGGATTAGGTTTTGAAGAGATTGAGTTCCCCTAATCCAAGTGTTGAAGGATTCTTGAAAGAGGAGTTTGGTGTTGTGTGAGTTGCTCTTGAGGTAAGTACAAACCCTACATTATTGCATACATTTACATGACATTGGGACTTAACACATTTGGTTGTAAATGTGTTAAGTAATCTATTACATTGTTGATATATTTGATTAATGCTATGATTTGCATAATGTGAAAGATATGATGATCATTCAAATTATATGTACAATGCAATTGGTTGTGTATACCCTAATGATGAGATGTAAAGCCATTGTTGTTGGCTATAATGATGCAAATGAAATAATTAGGGCATGGTTGCCTAGATGGTTATGAGGAAATGAGAATGGAATTTATAATGAAATAATAAAAGAATTGTGTGTCTAATATGTTAGTCAATTTTCAGAGTTTTGTTGCTAGTGGCATGCCTAATAGTAACAATCCCTTGAAGCTGGGTTGGGCTTGATCCTTGAAGCCAAGTTGGGTTGAAGTTTAGCATGCTTAACTCCCCTTGAAGCTTGGTTGGGTCTAGTCCTTGAAGCCTAGTTGGGATGTTACAAACCCTTGAAGCTGGGTTGGGTTTGGTCCTTGAAGCCAAGTTGGGTTGATGCTTAGCATGCTTTGCTCCCCTTGAAGCTTGGTTGGGCCTAATCCTCGAAGCCTAATTGGGATGATGATAAATGTGATAATTGGACCAAAACATTAACTCTGAAAGTTGAATGGCATATTAGTTTCTTTTGGGCCCATGCTTGTCTTTGTTTAAATGTGAATCGTGAATGGTGAAACAAATGAATAATAAAATTTAATGTAAGGTTTTGAAATATGATATCCTCATGTATTGTTTATAATATTTGAATGTATAACATTGACATTACATTGAAGCATATTGTTATCATGGTTTGTACCACTAAGCCGTTGGCTTAGCGCGATTGTGGTTCATTGCACAGGTGACAGGGTAGATCCGGTTGAACCGGAGAGTTCAGCGAGACCGAGTTGAGTCTAGGCTTGTGAAGTGTTGATTGTGGACTTCAAGATCAGAGACGAACTACCAAACATGTATAAACTCTATATATTTTGTAAATATTGATTTTGATGTAAATATATATGTAAATACCACTACATTTTCCGCTACCTAATAAATAAATGTTTTATCAATTATGTAATATCCCAGAATAGACCCTAAGAGTTTTGGAGTTATTGTTGTTGTATTTGGATTTAATGTATATGTATATATGGGAAATATAAAGATATATATATAAGACATATACATATACATCACATATACATGGGATATAATATGGTGTAGGATAAGTGAGTTGTATATATATATATTTGTATAATTAATTAATAATAATAATAATAAGGACAAAAAGAAAAGAGAAGAAGAAAGTCAAAGAAAGAATATGTGGTGGAGATTTAAAGTATTATTATTATTATTATTATTATTATTATTATTATTATAAGAGATAAGAAGGAAGAAGCAAGAACTTTCTTTCTTCTTCTTCTTCTGCTCCTTCTTCTTCGTGGACGAGAGAGAGAGAGAGAGAGAGAGAGATGGTGATTTTGAGAGAATTGAAGATTGTTATTGAAGATTTGGCATAGTATCCAAGTTGTGAAGGAAATGGATTGCTCTAATTTAAGTGGTGAAGAGTTCTTGGAAGGTAAAGTGAATGGATTTGAGAATGGTTCTTAAGGTAAGTAAACTACCTAAATTCATATATCAATGTGATGTTGAAACTTAACACATATTCATTTGTAAATGTGTTAAGGAATCAAATGTGTTGTTGATGTGTTTTGGTAATGTAAATATGGATGTGCATGTAAAATAGGTGTTAGTGATGTTGATTAAATTCATTGGAATGATGTTATGATGTGTATGAAGTGTTTAGGTGCAACCAAAGGAGATTTGTAAAGGTTTGGGGTTTAAATTCATGAGTGACACGGCCAAAAACAAGGAGAGACACGGCCAAGTCAAGGAAAATTGGATGTGTTTGTTTGATTGTGGAGAGACACGGCCATGTCCCTTGCCCGTGTCACCTACGACCTGAATTTGTGTTGAGAGACACGGCCGTGTCTCATGCCCGTGTTCACTACTGCCAATTATGGTTGAGAGACACGGCCACAAGCTTGGCTGTGTCCCTCAAATTTGTTAGTTAATGATTCTTATTCTTGATTATTCTTGTCTTGTTGGATCCTCTAAAGGTATTATTATATCTACACTTCAAATATATGTGAAACAAATGTATGTTGAGGATTCCAAATCTAAGAATAAGGTAAATT
This sequence comes from Garcia nutans, assembly GCA_947685225.1. Lineage (NCBI taxonomy): Eukaryota > Viridiplantae > Streptophyta > Magnoliopsida > Malpighiales > Euphorbiaceae > Garcia > Garcia nutans. The sequence continues at coordinate 36,941,246 of CANTUV010000059.1, forward strand.
ATATATGTGTATATCAATGATGATCATTCTTGATGAATGTTTAATGTGCTTGATTATGAATATTTAAGTAATGAAGTATTCTAATGTGAATTGAGACTAAATGAAATGTGATGTCTTTGTGATTGGTAATGATGATATGAATTGAAGTATAGTGAAATATGAAGCCATTGTGATTGGCTATGATGATCTAAATAATATATGAAGCCATTGTGATTGGCTATGATGATCTAAATGATATATGAAGCCATTGTGATTGGCTATGATGATCTAAATGATATATGAAGCCATTGTGATTGGCTATGATGATTCAATTGAAAATGAAATTGATAATGAAATCATAAATGAATTGTGTGTCTAATATGTTATTCATTTTCAGAGTTTTGTTGTTGGTGGCATGCCTAATAGTAACAATCTCTTGAAGTTAGGTTGGTTTGATTCCTTGAAGCCAAGTTGGGTTGAAGTTTAACATGTTTTACTCCCCTTGAAGCTTGGTTGGGTCAAGACCTTGAAGCCTAATTGAGATGTTACAACCCTTGAAGCTAGGTTGGATTGGTTCTTGAATCCAAGTTGGGTTGATACTTAGCATGCTTTTTTCCCCTTGAAGCTTGGTTGAACCTTAATCCTTGAAGCCTAGTTGGGATAATGATAAATGTGATAATTAAACCAAAACATTAACTCTGAAAGTGGAATGGCATATTAGTGTTTTTGGGCCCATGCTTGTGCTTGTATATATATATATATAATTCTTGAATCATGGAATAAATAAATAATGAGATATATGTTTGTCTTTTGTTTTAATGTGAACTATGGAAGAATTATAATGTTATGTGGTATATAGTGATAACTATGGAATGAATTATAATGGTATGAGAAATATGAGGATAATCATGGAATGAAATGTATACAATACATAAGTAAATTATTGAAGATGAATAAAGTTTGAGAAGCTATGTTAAATGATGAGTTCATGAAAATATTATATGATGTGTTAATTGTATATGGATATGGAAATGGTGAATATTGCTTCATGAAAGTTTTGATAAGTCATTGAGTTGTAAATTGTTGAAATGAAATGTATGAATATGTATACAAATAAGGCAATAGCAGAAGTATGTATGAAAAGCATAATCAAAATAGGAAAACATGATAAGAAAATAATGACATATCTAGTTAACATGAAAATTATGATTTTCTCTATGGTATGTTATTATGAATTATTTGTATTACTAAGCTCTCGGGCTTAGCGCGGTTGTGTGATCGCGCAGGTGACTATGCGGTTGATCTGGGAATCAAGCTGTTATGCCACGAAAAGGGTAAGAGTGTTCTGAGACCAACTAGAAGGTGATGCATACATGTGTAATTTAATTATGTTATATTATTCATATGTATAAAAGAATTTTTGAGTTAATATTATTAAAGTTAATGTAATGTTGTTTAAACTTGGATAAGGGTTTTTAAATTAAAACTAAAAGTGACATTCTTATACTCCGTATACGTATTGTATGTGTACTAGGTATATGTATAATACTTATATAGGATATGGGGGTGTTACAAATTATATTTTATAATATAATTTGAATGTGTAATACCCAGATTTTGGTGTACATTGGAATAGTAGTTGTAAGAAGATATGTTAGTAAAATATGTAAAGAAAATATTATAAGAGATAGATGTATATGAAGGATGATATGTATATATGGTATTTGAAAAATATGGGAAATATAAATACAATATATAAGAGATATACATATAGCAACATATACATCACATATACATGATGTATATATTGGTGTAGGAAAAGTAAGTTATAATAATAATAATAATAATAATAATAATAATAATAACAACAACAACAACAAGAGAAAAAGAAGAAAAGGAAGTCAAAGGGAATGACAAGTGTTTGGTGGAGAATTTTTAAGGGATTTAATTATATTAATATATATATAAGATAAGAGTGAAAAAGGAAGAAAAGATCTTCTTTATTTCTTTCTTCTTCTTCTTCTTCTTCTTCTTCTTGAACGAGAGAGAGAGAGAGAGAGATGTGATTTTTTTGGCATACACATCAAATTCTTAAGGGCTTCTAGAGAATTGAAGGTGGATATTGAAGATTTGGCAAAGAATTCAAGTAAGTGTTCATTTCTTTGTGTTGATTTCTATTGATTGTGTTTATATTTGATATGGTTAGTGTGTGAAGATGATGATAATGAAAGATTGAAGTATATATATATGTTGAATTGGTATTTAGATGATGATAATATGGTTATTTGTGAGGATGATGATGGATTGTTGAAATTGTTTAGTAAGGGTTTAATATAAATGAGTTGGGGAAATTGAGTAATTGATATATGGATGATGTATATAATGATTATTATTATGATATGTTGAAGTTATATAAGTATTAAATTAATAGGTGATTTATGTGTATATAAACCAAGATGTTGATTAAAGGTGTTGTAGTATGGATTTTGGAGTGATTGTGTTTTCATGGATGAGAGTTCGGAATGTATAATTCTTGCCTGACACGGCCATGTCGTTGGGTGTGTCAACGGTACTGAGTTTGACGTTTGTGACATGACCATTAACATGGCAATGTTACTGAGCGTGTCATAGCTACTGTGAGATAAAGTAATTGACACGGCCATGAACATGCCCGTGTTGTTGGGCGTGTCAATGTTTCTGTGAGGCAGAATGAGTGACACGTCCAGTGACACGCCCGTGTTACTGAGCGTGTCAAAGCTTTTGTGTTGTTGGTTTAGGGCACGATCAGGGACACGCTCATGTTGTTGAGCGTGTCATGTGTAGAGTTTGCCTTAGGTTGTTCATATCTATATTATCTCATGTGTATCTCTGAGTGAGTGTGTATGATCACTTTTTGATTAGGTTTTGAAGAGATTGGGTTGCCCTAATCCAAGTGTTGGAGGATTCTTGGAAGAGGAGTTTAGATTGGTGTGAGTTTCTCTTGAGGTAAGTACAAACCCTATATGATTGTATGTATTTGCATGACTATGGGACTTAACACATTTGATTGGAAAATGTGTTAAGTTATTTACTGTATTGTTGATGTGTGAGAAATGTGCTATGATGTGTATTATGTGTACTATGTGGAATGTATGTTGATGATTCTAAATATATGAATAATGTAAATTGCTATGTATATCTCAATGATGAAATATGAAACTATTATAAATGGATATAAAGGTGAAATGTGAAAGATATGATGATCATTCAAATTATATGTACAATGTAATTGGTTGTGTATATCCTAATGATGAGATGTGAAGCCATTGTTGTTGGCTATAATGATGCAAATGAAATAATTGGGGCATGTTTTCCTAGATGATTATGAAGAAATGAGAATGGAATTGATAATGAAATAATAAAAGTATTGCGTGCCTAATGTGTTATTCACATTTCAGAGTTTTGTTGTTGGTGGCATGCCTAATAGTAACAATCTCTTGAAGCTGGGTTGGGCTTGATCCTTGAAGCCAAGTCGGGTTGAAGTTTAGCATGCTTAACTCCCCTTGAAGCTTGGTTGGGTCTAGTCCTTGAAGCCTAGTTGAGATGTTACAAACCCTTAAAGCCAGGTTGGGTTTTGTCCTTGAAGCCAAGTTGGGTTGATGCTTAGCATGCTTCGCTCCCCTTGAAGCTTGGTTGGGCCTAATCCTTGAAGGCTAGTTGGGATAATGATAAATGTGAAAATTAAACCAAAACATTAACTCTGAAAGTTGAATGACGTATTAGTTTCTTTTGGGCCCATGCTTGTCTTTGCTTAAAGGTGAAATATGAATGATGAATTAATTGAATAATATAATGACATGTAATGTTATGAAGTATGATATGATTACAATACATAGGTAAATTATTGAAAAGAAATGTGGCCTGAGAAGCTATGATGAATGATGAGATTATGAATGTTCTAATAAGTCATGGAATTGTGGTTTGTGTTATTGATATATGTGTATATGTATATAATTATGAGATTAGTAGAAATATATGAAAAGTGTAACTAAAAATGGAAAACATGATAAGAAAATAATGATACATGAAGTTAATATATGAGTATGATTTTATGCAATGTATGTTTATAATATTTATTTGTACTACTAAGCTTTCGAGCTTAGTGTGGTTGTGTAAATCGCGCAGGTGAGTAGGTGGTTGATCTGGAAGTCAAATCGTTATGCCACGAGAAGGGTAAGAGTATTTCGAGACCAACTAGAAGGTGGTGCATACATATACAATTTAATTATGTTGTATTTTGATAAAAATGTATTCATATGTATAAATGAATTTTGGTAAAGACAAGATAATTATATATATGTAATATCATAAAAAATATAATGATTTTGTAAATGTTCTTTAAATAAAATGTATTATTATTTGGAACTAAAGTAAATGTTTTTAATCTGAAATGAAAGTGACATTCTTATACTTTATATACGTACTGCATGTATACAAGGTATATGTATAGTACTTATATAGAGTATGGGGGTGTTACAGAATGTTTTAAGTTTTCTTATATTGTTGTTAAATTGAAAGATTGGGTTGTTTAATATAAACCGTGATACTCCTGTATCTGATATACGTATATTACAGATGTGGTTGTATGTAGTGTGCGTATATGGGGTACGGGGGTGTTACAATTATTTAATTAAAATACCACAAAAAAATATTGGACCAGACTGGGTCAAAAATTAAGGGTCTACACTAGGGTTTTGAAATTTTAAGGACCTAATATTATTATTATTATTTTAAAAGAATTATACTACTGTGTGATTAAAATAAGAATTTAGGATTTAAGTAAATAAGGTAAAAACTTATGAAAATAAGATTAAAACTTATATATTTGAAAAGAATAAGCTATTGTGATGATTAAATAAAGAAAAAGAATTGATTAGGGTTTTAACAAAATAGATTAGGGTTTGGATTAAACTAGGGTTTGGATTTCTTAGAAAACTAACACTGTTATATTTATTTTTGAAAGGAGAATGGCTACTATGAAGATTTTGGAAAATGGATTTAATTAGTTTTATAATTTTGAGTGAATTATGGTTTTGATTTTTATGAAAATAGAGTTAAGGTTGTGGAATTAACAAAATAGCTACTGTATTAATTTTTTTAAAAAAAGACTAAGTGATGGCCACTGTGACATTTTTTTAAATTGAAAACATTATCTGTGGGTTTTTATTGGATTATTGCATAAGTTTTAGAGTTACAATTTGTCAATTTTAATGTATCAATGGCTAATGGATGAAGATGATTTTTGATAAATAAAATAAGATAAACATACCTATGTTTGAAGGCTCCGCCAAAATCGTTGGATGAAAATTTTGGAATAGCTAACACCAAGACAATCACCACTTGTTTGTTGCCATGATTATTGTCTTTTTTAAAAAATCTTTTTATTGGAAATTCCCCTACCAAAAAACTCTAATAATTCTAAAAGTCTCTCTGCCTCTTTAAAAAACTTTCCCATCCCCTTAGCCGAATAAAAATCTTTTTCCCTTCCATCATGTGTCATTGTTTTAATGTGATATTTATAAGAAAAAATCAAAACCTAATACTAATTTGTTAAGGAAATAAAATTATTTAGGAAATAAATTATAAAATCGAGCAAAAGAAGATTTTGGCAAAATCAGCAGCGTCGTTGGCGAATGGGCCTGCGGACTGCGAGAATTGGCCTGCTACACAAGAGGTTGCTGCGCGAGGATCGGCCTGCTGCCATGGAAGAAAGCCTGCTGCTACGCGTCGGTCGCCGATCCGTTTGATTTTTTATTTTTATTTTTTAATTTTTATTTTATCATTATTTTTTATTAAAAATAAATATTATTATATTATTAAAAATAAATAATAAATATTGTAAATAATAATAAATAAAATAAATATTATATTATTAAAATAAATAGTAAATATTAGAATAAATAAATAATAAATATTTAAATAAATAATAAATATCACAAAATTTATTTTGGACCATTTTAAAATCTTTGGACTGGACTTGGTAAAAAATTAAGGGTCTACAGTTTACCCCCTGCTTGAATGATCTGAGACTTTCAGTAGAAGAGAGTGAAAAGTAATATGACTTTAAGCAGATTTTGGATGAGGATGAGTTCTCGACCCGAGAATGGCAATGGTTTAGGTTATGGACCCGATATTGGGTTCTCAACCCTAAACTGGATTTCGATACTCGATCTAGAACTGAAATTTCAATTCTAGACCCGAAACTGAATTTTTGGGTGCTCGACCCAAAATTGGATTTTTTAGGTGTTTGACCCGATACTGAATTTGGATACTCGGTCCAAAACTGGACTAGGTACTCGATCCGAAACTATATTTTAGGTGCTCGATCCGAAACTAGATTTTTTGATGCTCGACCCAAAACTAAATTTTTTAGTGCTCAACCTGAAACTTTATATTGATTTGGGTACTTAGACCCGAGATTGGATACTTGGACCCGAAACTAAATTTTGAATTCTTGATCCTAAACTGGATTTTTGGGTGCTCGACCCGAAACTAGGTTTGGGTGCTCAATCTGAAACTGGATTCTTGATCCTAAATTGGACTTGGGTTCTTGACCCAAAACTGGATTCTTGATCCTAAACTGAATTTGGGTTCTCAACCTGAAGCTGAATTTTGGGTGCTCGACCCAATACTAGATTTTTGGGTGCTCGACCTGAGATTGGGTACTTGGACCCGAGACTGAATTTGATTTACCTTTTATCAGTTGAGAATTCTGGCTGCTCCGACTATTCCATTCTTTAATGGATTGTGGGTCTTCACCCTCAAAATGGATCTTCATCCTTGGACCTTGGATCTTCATCCTTGGCATCGGGTTTTCACACATGAAAATGATCTTCATCTTGGAGATCGAGTCTTCACCCTTGAAAGTAGATCTTCATCCTTGGCATCGGGTCTTCACCCTTGAAAACGAATATTCATCATTGGAAATCGAGTCTTTACCCTTGAAATTGGATCTTCATCCTTTAAGTTGGATCTTCATCCTTGGCAGGGTCTTCACCTTTCAAAATGGATCTTCATCCTTTGGACTTCGGGTCTTCACCCTTTGAAATTGGATCTTCATCCGAGGCAGGGTCTTCACCCTTCAAAAATCTTCATCCTTTGAACTTTGGGTCTTCACCCTTTAAATCGGATCTTCATCCTTTTAAACTTTTGTCCTATATTGGCTTCAGCTCTTCTAGCTAGACTAATCTTTTATCTTTTGCATCTTCATTCTTTTGATAGTTCTAATGTTCCATTCTTTTTCACTTTTACAAAAAAATTCAGCCATTTTTTAGTTGGCCCCTTATATCTTTTCCTTGCCCACTATGTGGCAAAATATTGAAAATGAGTTTGAAAATGAGTTTGAAAATGTTTTGGATATGCATTGTAACACCCTTATGCCCTATATACGTACAATACATATTTTCAGCACATGTAAAATACGCATATACGGTATAAAAATGTCACAGACTAGTTTAATAAATTTTTTTTCACATTTCAAATTTAGAATTTCAAATACCAAATATATAAAATTAAATAGTATATAAATATTCTTTACTTGTTATAATAACCCGAAATAACATTTTATATGAAAATCTCTGGGAAAAATTCGCCAGAGTTTTATCTGTAATTTGGATATTCCCAAAATTTAGCAAAACACAACCTGCATAAAACAAACACTCCTAATAAAATCAATTCACCAACACTTCTCAATTTCTCCATATTTTCTCAAAATACTTATATATAGATATATAAATTAACAACACATATAAGATCCCATCCTAACTAAATTATTCAAAACATTCTTTACCATTTACTTTGTCTACTTCAAAAACATATCTTAACATATATAATATCAAAATATTTTGTAATATCAAATATCTACATGCTGGCAACTGACTCTGATCTTGATATACCCAAAAATAACTCTTCAAGCTCAATAAATACAAACCTAGACATGACCAGGTCTAGAAGAACTCTCCGGCTCTACCAAAACATCCATGTCACATGCGCGATGAATTACAATCGAGCTAAGCCGAAGCCTAGTGGTACAAACTTTGATAATAATAAAAATGTAAAGTAATGCCAATGCAAAATGCTTATGAACACCACATCATTCCATTTTCTCATACTCTTCAATTATTTCACAATCCACAATTTACATATAAACAAACACAAACATAGGCCCAAAGACAACTAATATGCTATTCAAATTTCAGAGTTACTATTTTGGTCTATAATGGTACTATGTGTGTAGCCCCGTAGGCAATATATCCATGGATAATCCAACTAGATCTGAGCTTATGACCCGGTCTTTTTACCTAGTCTAGCTTCAAGGATTTGTTTTTCAGGCTTATGACACGATCTTTTCACCCCCAAAGATATCAAATTTATCAGCTTGGCCTGGCTTACAACTCTGTCTTTTCACCAGCCTAGCGTTTAGCCCGTAGGCAATCATAGGCATGCCGCCAAACACAGAACACTGAAAATTGAATAACATACTAGAAACACAATTTATTCATATTTCACATTATTAATCTATTTCTCATTTTCACATATGCAATCTAGGCACATTTCCTTATTTCCACATTTTTTTCTCACTTTTCTCATTTTTCACATCTTTCTCATTTTTCTCACTTTTCTCACTTTTTTCATTTTTATCAATATCAATTCATTTCATTATACCACATATCTCATTTTTGCATTCACAACACATTACTTTGGGTATTTCAACATAATATACATATTTCACATTTTACACAATTTAGCCATTATCAATGACTTTTCACAATGCATTTAACATATATATGACATTACAAATGTCATTGCACATTATACATACATAACCAATGTATATTCAAAGTTTGTACTTACCTCAAATAACAACTAAAATAATCTTAAAACTCTCACCAACCTACTCTTCCAAGTTGCCCTTCAACGCTTGGATCGGCCAAACTACTTCCTCTCAATGCCTATATCGAATGTGATAATAAATAATCATTTAATATCACATTCTAAGGCATTCTCAACATCAAACCTTAATTTAACAACACTCCTACAAAATTTCAAAAATTAAGTATTTGCTTACTTTAACTTAGCAAATCCATATTAACCCATTAAATTATTGTTTTGAGTTTATTTATATCATTACAAATATATTTTAACATGTTTAAACTAATTACATTAATTAACCATATGCTTATGTTCAAAACCCTAAAATGGCAAAACCTTTACCATTGAAGGATCTCCATTCCAACTCAATCCAATTATCATTTCAATCTTATTTTCACCACTTATATCATTAAATAACATGATTTAAGCATTAAAATCAAACAATTAATCATTATTTGAAAATTCACTTTTCCAAAACCCTAAATCAATACTACCATCTTCAAACTCTATGAAAACATAACTAAATCCATCATTTGATTCTAAAATCCCTGTTTATTCATCAAAACAACACATTTGGAACCAATTTGCACAGTTAAAACTCATGATTTCAAAAACTCAAATGTTCCATAACCCTAAATTCTCTCTCTTCACCAAACTCAACTTAAATTCAATCATTTCTTCAATCTAACCTTAAAATCATTAATAACCAATCAAAACAACTTCATTTATATCCAATTAAGCAATTAAATCATGCTACTATAAAATTTCAAAATTTACATAGCACACTTTTTCATAGAATTTGAAAATTTGGTAAGAAAGCTTACCAATTAATGAAGAAACTTCTAAAACTCCACTTGAATCCTTAAAATCTCTTCAATTCTTAGTGCTTGGAAGAAGAAAAACTTCTCTTACTCTCCCATGGTGATTTCAACCAAGAAGAAGAAGAAGAAGAGTTTATTTTTATTTCTCTTTCCTTTCATCCTTTAATTATAACCATGTATATATATATAATATATAATATTTTAATATATAATTATTTAATTATTTATTTAATAAATTAAAAGTCCAAAAATCCCTTTTCGATTCAAAAATTATTTATTTTTGAATTATTTTATAAATTTTGAATTTTTAAGATTTAATTACCAAAATACCCTTTGACTTTGACTTTTCTTTTAAAAAGTGTTGACTTTTATATGTTGTATATATTTTTCATATATATCACATATATATTCCACTTTTTCATTTAAAATCTCTTCATTTTTCATTTAAAACTGTTAATTTAATTTATCCATTTAAATTATAATTTATTTTATTAAATTTTAAAAAATTAAAAGTTTTCAAAAATTTAGGATATTACACATATGCAAAAGTAATGTGTATCTTATATACATATCAAATGTATCTTATATGTATATTAAATATATTAAGTATGAAATGTATAAACCCAACATATACAATTAATATACCATATGTATATGTTATATATAAACTAGATATATATATTTAGTATATACAACTTTTATATCTCCAATTACTTATTTAATTTCTCCAAAATCACGGATGTGATAATTTTCTCTCCCTTAAATAATTTCATCCTTGAAATTATCTAGTATAGTAATAAATTATCCAAATAAAATAAAATCTTAAAATCTCATATTAAATTAATCATCTCATCAAATTATTATTTCATCAAATTACATAATTTCTATTCTCCCCCTTAGGTTCATTCTCAATTACCTTTCTACCATTCCATAACTAGTCATTATACTATCTATTTACTCAAACAGTCACAATAGATTATCATATCATCAATCGAATTGTCATTAGACAAAATTAGTTCATCTCTTTAATATATATACACCATACACTTATTGCACTCAAGATATTTGGTCACTTCATTATCTTAAAAATATACTCTCATAACATTAAATTCAAATGTTAATAACTTATATCTTAACTCCATAATTTTACACACCTTCACTTTGATCTTACTCTTTATACAATTACTACATATTAATTTAATTTCAACATTATACAACAACAAAATCTTATTTCCTTAATAAGATTCATTCCAATTATACTATAACTAACATTTTTCTCTTATAATTATTTGAAACTAACATAACTTAGCTCCTTTCATATACATATACATATCAGAACGCTGTACTATGCACATTATTATATAGCTTGCATATTCTTAATACAACTACATACATTGAATTTCAAAAAATACCTGTAAACTTATTATATTTCAGATCAATTGATCTAACTATCACAATATAACCATCACAACCTTATTCCATTCTGACCAACCTTTAGTCTATTTTAAATTCATCAATCTGTTTTCAATTCATGACCTAATTCTATTAGGTCAAATTTATTCTCAAATCTTAATTCTCTTCGAATTCATCATTACAGATATATTCATTTTCCCTAATCTCATTCACTTTAAACGTCATTTTCATTAACTTATTCATTTTATACCACTTTCAAACACATTCAATACAGCTTTTACTCAAATTTCATAATTCCTTTCATTTATCTTTTTCTCACATTTCTTATAGTTACCATATTTACAAAAATAAATTTTCTTATACATCATTTATAGCTTATCATGTTTTCACAATTCTCTTCTGTTTTCACACTATCCATGGTCATAGATAAATTTCTACCCAAGGCTATGTGTCCAACTATACCAACAATAAATCTTGTTGTATCTCATGAAACAAAAACTATCAATTTCACTCAATATAATTCATAATTGTATCCTCTTAAGTCCACAACTGTAGGATACAAATAAATACTGCCTTCACTATAATTCTTTCTCAAACAGCTCTAATCTCGAAACTACACCAATGTCTTAATGGTCACACATCCGTGGCATTTTAAAATCACATATAAGTTCTTTAAAATCTTACTACATGAAGAGCTAATACATTTCAGCTCTATTTCAAAGCAATTTACTTTTGATCACTTGATCATCATTAGCTAAACTCATGTTTCAACAATATTATCATTAACATCTTTTACATATACACATTCGTTCATATGCTAATTTTATACAATTTTCATTTATTACTCCATTTCTAATCTGTAACACCCCATCTTAGCCTATGTTTATAGACCAAGATGGACTGTTAACTCATGGTGGTTGTGTCTTAATATTTTACTTAGCAAATTTTAAGTGTAGATTTTAAAAAAAAATTTGCCATAACCTCCCCTGAAAATGGAGGTCCCAAGTGTCGCCAAAACTGATTCTTTAATTTTTGAAAAACATTTTGTTTCACAATTCAACTCAAGCACACTCCCAATAATCCACCCTTATAACCTCAACTACAATCCTGCAAGAAGAATTCACACTTCTATACTTGCATACATAAGTGGTAAACCCAAATAAGATTTATTAGATTACTAGCAGTGTACATGTTCTAGCTTTTCATTATTATACATTTATTTGCTAGATCATACAAGCTTATGTACATGCCATATTGCTACAATCAATCATATCCAAACTCCTACCCAAAGTAGTAGTCAAGGCCAGCTGCGCAGGACATGCTGCAATCTCGTCTCCTCGTTTAACCTACGAGTTTAGAGGGAAACTAAACTCGCTAAGCAATTGCTTAGTGGGTACTTAAATCATTGCAATAAATAAATAAAATGAAAGAATGATTTGAACATACATTTATATACTTTAAATACTTGGAAGGAATAAATACAAAGCACAGATGGTAAAAAGGCTTGACTGAATAATTTGAATTTAAATCATTTCTCTTGCTTTTATCATTTTGGTTGCTCTACTGGTTTAACAGAACATCAGCGGATAAGGAAGGGTCATGATAAACATATCTCATCATGATCATATTTCATTATCTTTCATCATATTTCTTGCACATGTGCCAATGGCCATTATCATTGCATCATTGATCATGTCATTGTAATCATCGGCCTTCAGCCGGAATATCATATCATATCATAAGCAGTACTGTAGTAATAGTATGATGCATCATACCCTTATCTCAAGGGTTCTGTCATAACCAAGCAGAGCGTAAACAATTTATTACTTTATTTGATCATGATATTCAATAAGCCATGATTTTTCCATAATGCATGTATTGTCGGAATAACTTGTCATGATGCCTTTCCGATCATTTCCGATTCTCCTTCATGTCACTTTATATGATTTAACATCAATCCATATCATAATATTCAAGTTTTAACACATTTAGAAAAATGACCAAATGAATAGTAGCGCGGTGCGTAAAATCGGCAACGCAATGGCGCGCGACAACTAAATAGTAAAATCTGTTTTTTACTGCTGAAAATCAGTCAACTTGGCAACAGTTTTGACCAAGTAAACAACCTTATTTTTGGATGAATTTTTGCAGGAAAACACTTTCATAAGTTAACTAAATGCATGTAAATTTTCGTCGAAAAATTCTTTCGTTTGCCCCTTCAACGGACTGCCCAAAATGAAAGCTGCAGAATGGTGCCCAAAAGGGACCATTCGGCCCAATTTTCCAAACTTGAGGGAAATTCATTTTTTCCTTGCAAAATTGATTTTTAGAATCCTTTTGTGATACCATTGAAGGACTAAGGGTCCCTCTTCCAAAAATCAAACCAAAGGAGTGATTAAAAACTCATCAAAGTTTATGAATAATTGCATAAATTTAGCTAGTTTGTTTTGTTTTCATTCTTTTCACAATCAATTGATTACAAATGGTTCAAGAGCACTTTCCAACATATTTACCACACATAATAACATCATTTCAAAACCATTTCAAAAGTCCCATAATGCAAAATATGTGAATTAATTGAAAAGGCAATGATTTAAGTACCAAACCTTGTTTATTTGCTATGTTCCTTGCTTGTCCTATTCTTTCTTCCCTTATTCTTCTTTATCCCTTTGATTTCCTATAATTTTCATAACTTTTCTTTCATTGATAACTTGAAAACTATCAATCAAATGAATAAACTAAAGCTAGAATTGGAATCCTTACCTTAAAATTAAGCTTTTCCTTCCAAAAATCCACTTGAACCCTTGAAAAATTCCTTCCCTTTTTGGTGGAGAGAATTTCGGCCATACCTCTCAAAAATGGAGAGAAAAATGTGTCCTTTGTTCTTTAATCATCCTTCTCTCCCTTTTTATATTTTTCCATTTTCCATTTATTTAATTAATTTCATTTTGGAGGGTTAAGATGTAACCACCACAAAAGTATCTTAACTAGGATGGTGCCATATGGAGGGTTAAGATTAATCCAACCCAAAAGTGTCTTTAAACAAGATTTTGCCATGTGTCCTTTTCTAGAAAAGTACTATGCCATGTGTCCCTTTTCTAGAAAATGGGTGGAAGTGAAAAGACCAAAATACCCTTCAATGGAAGGTTTTGCCTTTTCTTTGTACCCGGGTGGTTTTACGACACGTAAAATGTACCGTTCTCCTCCTTTCAACCTCTCATTTCCATTTCCAACATTCATTCTTGATTTTGAACTAATTTATAAAAATTACCCTCATGCCCTTGACTTTTGTAAAAATTTCCTTTAGGTCCTTACGTGATTCGGGTCTCCACTTAGGTTCGTTCTTCAACATCGATCACTGCGGAGTCCTTCCGTTTACTTCGGATACCTTTACGTGTCTTGTTTTCCAGTGTATACATTATTATCACAAGAATGACAAAAATACCCTTGGTCAAGAATCCACTGTATCTCTCAAACTATGCGTTTTCGGGAAAAACCGTGGTGTTCCATTTCGACCCAATTTTTCTCTACTTTCCATTTCTGGAGTCTGTTATATGCACTATTAAGAACCTCCAGTACAACTTTTGGAAATTACAGTTACCTCCCCAAAACTTTTTGAAATTACAGTCACCTCCCCAAAACTTTTACAATCTTTTCAGTTAGGTCCTTTTTGTCCTATAGAGCTTCCTTTCACTTCGTGTTCTTTGGTGATTACTCGGGATGGCTCCTCTTACTGTACATGGACGTACTATACATATGTACAAATTGGGTCGTGACATTTCTTCCCCTCTAAAATTTAGGCTTCGTCCCGAAGCCGATCGGGTGTAAAATTTAGGCTTCCATCCTCATTATTCCTTCTCTTTCCCAAAATATCTCTTCCATTCTATGGTTCCTTCGCCGCACTTTAACTGGAGGAAATCTCTTATTTCTTAATCCTTTGACTTTTCATGCTAAAATTTCTATTGGTTCTTCTTCATAATTTAGGTCATATTGGACTCTAATGTTTTGTGTCTTTATATCGTGTGTGAAATTCAACGATATTGCCTTATCATTGAAACATGAAAAACATTAAGTATTTTGTTCAGTTCTGGTAATAGAGTTAACCAATAGGCTATTGATCTATGCGTTCGATGATCTCGTATAGTCCAATAAGCCTAAGGCTTAACTTACTTTTCTGCTTAAATCTTAATACCTTCTTTCATAGGAAAGTCTTAAGAAAAACCTTGTCTTCCACTTAGAGTTCTATGTCCCTTCGTTTCGAGTCCGCATATGATTTTGCTCGTAACTACCCGCATATGATTTTATCTTGTCTTTACTTAATTCTGTCCAACACTCTGGTGTTCCATGGTTTCTTTCGTATAATTCTTTATAGGGCGTCACCGTATGCTGAATTAATAGTTGTTGTTATATGCATATTCAATTAAACTCAAATACTATAACACATACTCTTAATATGTCCTCCAAAAATTTGGATTACTCTTTCAAATCGTCCATCTATTTACGGGTGAAAGGCAGTGCTATAATTTGTTTGGGTTTCAGAAGCTGTTTGCGACTTCTTCCATAAATTCATGGTGAACTATGGACCTCTGCCTAAAATGATAGACATTGAAATCCTGTGTAATCGTACAATTTCCTTGGCATACATTTCCACCAACTTATCTATTGAATAATCCATTAGTAAAAGTAGAAAATGAGCTAACTTAGTTAGGCAGTCAACGATTATCCGAACAACGTCATGCTGGCCTCGTGTCACTTGTAGTTCTATGAAGAAATCCATATTGATATGTCCCCATTTTCATACCAGAGTGGAAATTAGTTGTAACAGTCCTGATAGTATTTAATATTTCACTTTTGCTTGTTGACATATTAAACATTTGGTCATAAAATCAACAATATCTCTCTTCATTCTAGGCTACCATTAAAACTTCTTTAGATATTGATACATTTGTAACTCCTGGATGCATTGTGTTGAGGCTACTATATGCTTTTTGAAAAAAATTTCTTTTTTATGTCTCCCATTGTTAGTATCATTACTCTATTGTCATAATACAAACTACTGTTCTTAGAAATTTAGAATTTTATATCCCTTCCTCCTTGCACTTGCTTGATCCATTTTTGTATTTATTCGTTTTCCTTTTTCACTTGATGAATTTCTTGAAAAGAAACATAGTTTATGCTTGCATTTCTACTACTAGTACTTCCTCTTCCATTGGTCTTAAACTAATCTTTATAGCGCCTAAGGCTCGTATCGATTTTCCTCCAAGTGCGTCAGCCACTACGTTAGCTTTTCTTAGATGATAATTTATAACTTAGATGTTATTTCCAAAACTTGGGTTTACTTTCCTTACCATAAATTTAGATCCTCTTGGGTTGGCGGATATTTTAAACTTTTGCGTCTGTATAAATATAACACTTTTCTCCATATAAATCATATCTCCAACTCTTGAAAGCCAATACGATAACTGTTAATTCCAAACAGTGTGCCGGGTTATTATTATTATTTTTTTCGTATGGTTTAAATCATCAAAAGACTTATGCGACTATTTTATCCTTTTACATAAGCATATAACCTTAACCGATGTGTGAAGCATCACTATATATCACAAATTCTTTGCTGGACACGGGCCGTATGGGTATTGAAGCATTTGTTAACTTTTCCTTTAGTTTCTCAACGTTCCGCTAATATTTATCAATCCATTGAAGTTTGGCATTCCTTTGAAACAACCTTATCATTGGAATGATAATAATGTAAAACCCTTTTATAAAATATTAGTAGTACCCAGCCAGTCCTAAGAAGATTCTTACTTCTATTACTGTCTTTGGTGTTTTCCATTCCAAAATGGCTTTTGTTTCCTTAAGACCTACTTTAATGCCTTATGCTAATATGGTGTGTTCTAATAATGTCACTTTTTCCAATCAAAATTCACATTTCTCATGTTTGACGTACAACTGCTTCTCTCGCAACATTTGCAATACTGTGCAAAAGTATCGATCGTATTCTTCTTTGTTCCTTAAATAAACGAAGGTGTCATCTATGAACACCATTTACAAATTGGTCAAAGTATGGATGAAAGATATGATTCATTAAATCCATGAATACTACTGACACATTTGTGGGCTCAAAAGGCATTACAAGGAACTTATAACGTCTATATCGAGTTCTAGGTGTAGTCTTTGGAATGTCTTTTCCTTTGATCCGCAGCTGTTGATATCCCAGTCGGTGATCTATGTATATATATATATATATATTTTTGAAAAGACCTTGGTTCCTTTAAGTTGGTCGAATACATCGTCGATGGACGGTTATGGATATTTATCCTTAATCGTAAACTCATTCAACTACTTATAGTTCACATATGACCTTAAGGATTTATCTTTCTTCTTGACGAAGAGTACTGGCGTGCCCCATGAAGAAATATTTGGCCGTATAAGACCCTTGTCGAGTAGCTCCTATAATTGCATTTTCATTTCTTTGGGTTCCGCTGGTACCATTCGGTATGAGGCAACCGACATCGGTGCAGTTCCCGGATATACATTTATAGTGAATCCTACTTTTCTCTTAGGTGATAATCCGGGTAGCTCGTCTGAAGAAACATCGAGAAAATCACACATTGTTGATACCTCTTGAATCTTTATCACATTCTTCTTTGCTTCCATAGTGCTTACCAAGTGTGCCTCACATCCGTTTGTATGGAACGCCTTGTTGTAACTGCTGCTGTTACGTTGTTTAGGTAATTGGCTCTCTTTCCTTCTGCCGTCACTTCCTCATTGTGGGGAGTATGAAATGTTACTCTCTTTCTTCTTATCATCGACCACTGTTTTATGCCTTGTTAGCCAATCCAATACCAACATTATGTCAAATTCTCGGAATGGTAACTCTATTAAATTTTCTGGAAATGCATTTTCATGTAACTCTATAGAACATTCTTTAATCACTTGTGTGTAACTACCTCGTCTCTTATCGGATTTATAACTAATGTTTCAAACTTAACATATCCTACTGGTAATTCTTCTAAGTTTTCATTGCATAGGCTCTGGTTGGTGTACTTGAATTGAGCTAGTCAATGGTCTCTGATTGTACTCTTTGAAAATTCGAATCACTTTCCTTTCTCCTGCTTCGGCCTCGGCCAAAAGCGGGCCGTGATTTTTTTTCTGTCAATGTGGGTGCATTCACTTGTCTTTCTGGCTGTTTACCCTAACACGATCTGGTGCCCCGCATTCCTAGCATCCATCTGTTAAATACCAACATTCACTCTTATGTCTTCATCCACAGTGTTTGCATAGAGGAGTAATATATCCTTCAAATCTATATTTCTTTCCAATCCTCCAGTAATTTTTGAATTGTTATTTTTTTCTTTTTCCTTTACCTAGTCCTTGGGTTGTTATTACTTTCATTCTTTCCTTTTTGATCTAATTTTAATTCTGTACCTTCTACCTTTGTGGTTCTTAATTTCTCTCTTTCTCTTCTCTCTCTTTTTTTTTCCATCATTTCCTGAATTCATAAATCTCATATATCTTCTTCTTATAATTTCTTAATTTTGATGATTACATTGGGGCATTTTCAGGAGGAATCACAATACAATTTTTTGATTAGATTTCGTCTAGTTTCTACTCATATGGTCAGTCTCCTACCTTATTAAAACTCACGGGATGGTCACCCATCATCATTGATCGAGCACGGTTAACTCCGATTTCCTGCTAAATTTCAACACGACGGTGTCGGGTCAACAGTATCTTCTTAGTGCGCTTACTTCATCTGCTTGTGTGAATATTGTACATGGGGTTATTGTACATATTCTCTAATGACCGGACATGAGAATTTCTCATATACTTATTTCTGTTCACTCATCTTTGTTATCTAAGTTCTATCTATTTTATCTCTTACTGTTTGGTCTTAACATTTTACGTACTTTTCTTTTATCCTCTTATTCTGTTCCTCCTTTTATTCCATTCTTCAAATTTCATTTTCTTATATACATTTTCATATTCATATACGCCTATCTAACCTTCTCCTAGAATCCCCTTATAAGGACCCCGGTATACTGGCTACGGATGTCTGGCACTTTGAACCTCGGCCGGATCCTTGGCTTTGTGATCGCCGTCTTTACTATTCAAAACTATCTTCACTTCTAAACTTCTTCTCAACTTGTTGAAATCTTCCCAAGCTTTAAGTTTGTACTCTCTTTTGTTGCATACGTTGGTGTCTACTTCTCTAATCCATGTATACCCTCTCAACACCTAAAACTTTCACAACTAATCTTGAAAATTCAAACGCGTCCATGACTACTAATTGTAATTTAATTTCATTATTTAATCCTTCCAAAACTTTTGACATCTTTCTTGCTTTGTTTCTATCATTTTCTTTGCATACTTACTGAGTCGGGTGAACTCTTTATCATACTCAGATACTGTCATTCTTCCTTGCTGTAGATATATAAACTCATTTCTCCTTGCGTTTAAGTATGTTTTACCAAGTGTATGTTTCTTCTACCCAAAGGGACATGGCATAAATATATCTTTTATCTGGCGTGCATCTCAGTTGTTCCAATGCCCTATTGGTACTGTCCCAATAGTACTCAACTTCTTCAAATCCTTCTTCCCGACTAGCCTTAAATTCTTTAGCCCCATATTTCCTTAACTTCTCAATTGGGGACTTCCTTTCTCTTTTGGTAGCAACAGGTACCATTCTTGCCGTTTATTGCAGTGTTACTGTCATCTATCTTAAATAAACTTCGGGGCCTTCCACAGCCACTGTTGCGGGTGGTGACATAAGTCCAAGACCCATTTCTACATTTATTGGTACGAAAGCATGTGATTCCTTCTCTTGATCTATAACTCTTTGTGATTCTGCCTCTTGCAACCTTATACTGTATACATATATCGTGATAAGAATTAGCAGCTGGCTTGACTCAACACATTAACTTTCCTATTTGGCATGTACGTAAGCACTATTAGATTTTCCTTTATCACATGTACCTTATATACTTATGTATTTATAATATTCTTTCTACTATATCGACATTTTATACCTAAATGATATATGATCTCATTTCTAATCTGCTATAGGATATCCCATTTTACGTTGGTAATGGCCACTCCCAACATAAAATGTGTATCCTCCTATGTTGAATTTTCCAGGACCGGCTAAACCGGTGCTCTGATACCACTAAATGTAACACCCCATCTTAGCCTATGTTTATAGACCAAGATGGACTGTTAACTCATGGTGGTTGTGTCTTAATATTTTACTTAGCCAATTTTAAGTGTAGATTTTAAAAAAAAAAATTTGCCATAACCTCCCCTAAAAATGGAGGTCCCAAGTGTCGCCAAAACTGATTCTTTAATTTTTGAAAAACATTTTGTTTCACAATTCAACTCAAGCACACTCCCAATAATCCACCCTTATAACCTCAACTACAATCCTGCAAGAAGAATTCACACTTCTATACTTGCATACATAAGTGGTAAACCCAAATAAGATTTATTAGATTACTAGCAGTGTACGTGTTCTAGCTTTTCATTATTATACATTTATTTGCTAGATCATACAAGCTTATGTACATGCCATATTGCTACAATCAATCATATCCAAACTCCTACCCAAAGTAGTAGTCAAGGCCAGCTGCGCAGGACATGCTGCAATCTCGTCTCCTCGTTTAACCTACGAGTTTAGAGGGAAACTAAACTCGCTAAGCAATTGCTTAGTGGGTACTTAAATCATTGCAATAAATAAATAAAATGAAAGAATGATTTGAACATACATTTATATACTTTAAATACTTGGAAGGAATAAATACAAAGCACAGATGGTAAAAAGGCTTGACTGAATAATTTGAATTTAAATCATTTCTCTTGCTTTTATCATTTTGGTTGCTCTACTGGTTTAACAGAACATCAGCGGATAAGGAAGGGTCATGATAAACATATCTCATCATGATCATATTTCATTATCTTTCATCATATTTCTTGCACATGTGCCAATGGCCATTATCATTGCATCATTGATCATGTCATTGTAATCATCGGCCTTCAGCCGGAATATCATATCATATCATAAGCAGTACTGCAGTAATAGTATGATGCATCATACCCTTATCTCAAGGGTTCTGTCATAACCAAGTAGAGCGTAAACAATTTATTACTTTATTTGATCATGATATTCAATAAGCCATGATTTTTCCATAATGCATGTATTGTCGGAATAACTTGTCATGATGCCTTTCCGATCATTTCCGATTCTCCTTCATGTCACTTTATATGATTTAACATCAATCCATATCATAATATTCAAGTTTTAACACATTTAGAAAAATGACCAAATGAATAGTAGCGCGGTGCGTAAAATCGGCAACGCAATGGCGCGCGACAACTAAATAGTAAAATCTGTTTTTTACTGCTGAAAATCAGTCAACTTGGCAACAGTTTTGACCAAGTAAACAACCTTATTTTTGGATGAATTTTTGCAGGAAAACACTTTCATAAGTTAACTAAATGCATGTAAATTTTCGTCGAAAAATTCTTTCGTTTGCCCCTTCAACGGACTGCCCAAAATGAAAGCTGCAGAATGGTGCCCAAAAGGGACCATTCGGCCCAATTTTCCAAACTTGAGGGAAATTCATTTTTTCCTTGCAAAATTGATTTTTAGAATCCTTTTGTGATACCATTGAAGGACTAAGGGTCCCTCTTCCAAAAATCAAACCAAAGGAGTGATTAAAAACTCATCAAAGTTTATGAATAATTGCATAAATTTAGCTAGTTTGTTTTATTTTCATTCTTTTCACAATCAATTGATTACAAATGGTTCAAGATGTAATATCCCGGAATAGACCCTAAGAGTTTTGGAGTTATTGTTGTTGTATTTGGATTTAATGTATATGTGTATATGTGAAATATAAGGATAATATATGTAAGACATATACATATACATCACATATACATGGGATATATATAATGGTGAAGGATAAGTGAGTTGTATATATATTTGTATAACTAAATAATAATAATAATAATAAAGACAAAAAGAAAAGAGAAGAAGAAAATCAAAGAAAGAATATGTGGTGGAGATTTAAAGTATTATTATTGTTATTATTATTATTATTATTACTATTGTTATTGTTATTGTTATTATTATTATATATATATATATATATATGGATAAGGACAAAGGAAAGAAGTAGAAACTTCTTCTTCCTTCTACTCCTTCTTCGTCTTCTTCGTTCTTCTTGGCCGAGAGAGAGAGAGAGAGAGAGAGAGAGAGAGAGAAAGAGAGAAAGATGTGATTTTCTTACCAAATTTCTTAAGGAATTCAAGAGATTTGATGATAGAGATGAAGATTTGATAAAGGATTCAAGTAAGTAATTATTTCTTTAAATTGATTTTCATTGTTTGAGTTGGGTTTGGTATGGTTGATGTGTGATGATGATGATATTGAAAGATTTAAGTATATATATGTGTTGATTTGGTATTTGGATGATGATAATATGATTATTTGTGAAGATGATGATGAATTGTTGAATAAGGGTTGAGTTTAATGAAATTTGGGGATTTGATAAATTGGTATATGAATGATGTTTATAATGATGATTGGTGTGTGTTTTGAGTGTTGTTGATGTTTTGGTAAGTTTGTTATGGTTTTTGGGTGTGTTTGATGAAGATTGTTTGAAGTGAGTAATGATAAAAAGATGGGTATTGTTGGATGTTGTTGTGTGTTGACCGGAATCTGGGTTTTTAGCCGGACACGCCCAGAGACACGGCCAGTTTGTTAGGCATGTCGTTGGTTCTGTTTTCTGGAGTTGGTAGCACGAGCAGTGACACGCCCATGTTATTGAGCGTGTCATAAGTTCTGTGTGGCAGTAGAATTGACACGACCAGTAACACGCCCGTGTTATTGAGCGTGTCATAGCTACTGTGAGTTTGTAGAATTGACACGACCAGTAACACGCCCGTGTTATTGAGCGTGTCATAGCTACTATGAGTTTGGAGAATTGACACGGCCATGAGCACGCTCTTGTTGATTGGACGTGTTGATGTTTTTGAGATACAGAATGTATTACACGCCCAGTGACACGCCCGTGGTTATGAGCGTGTCAATGTTTCTGTGTTGTGGAGTTAGGGCACAATCAGGGACACTCCCGTGTTGATGAGCGTGTCATGTGTTGAGTTTGCCCTAATTGATTCTTATTTGTATTATCTCATGTGTATTTCTAAGTGAGTGTGTATGATTACTTTTGGATTAGGTTTTAAGAGATGGAATTGCCCCTAATCCAAGTATTGAAAGATCTATGGAAGAGAAGTTATATGGGAGTGAGTTCTTTAGAGGTAAGTACAAAACCCTATTGGATTGCATATAAGTATATTGTTAAAATAAATATTAATATTGTATATGCAATGAAAAGATAAGAGATATGATAATACATTAATACATATAAGATGTGAAGGCATTCAATATATATATGTTATGAAATGTGAAAGATGTGAGGATATGATTTGTATGATGTGTATTCCAATTTATATGGTAATGCAATTGATTGTGCATACTTGAGTAATGAATGATTATATATATAAATATCAATGATGAACTATGAAATGTGATAATGTGATATTGTGATGAACTATGAAATGTGATAATGTGATATTGTGATGAACTATGAAATGTGATAATGTGATATTGTGATGAACTATGAAATGTGATAATGTGATATTGTGATGAACTATGAAATGTGATAATGTGATATTGTGGTGAACTATGAAATGTGATATTGTGATGGAATATGAAATGTAAATTGAGAGGTGATGATGTATAAAGCCATTGTGGTTGGCTGTGATATTGAGAATGAGATAAATGAGGCATGTTTTGCCTAAATGATGCCATTGTGGTGGGCTATGATGATGTAAATGATGATGAGAATGAGAATGAAATTGATAAATGAATTGTGTGGCTAATGTGTTATTCATTTTCAGAGTTTTGTTGTTGGTGGCATGCCTAATAAGTGTAACAATCTCTTGAAGTTAGGTTGGATTGAATCCTTGAAGCCTAATTGAGATGTTACCACCCTTGAAGCTAGGTTGGGTTAGTTCTTGAAGCCAAGTTGGGTAGAAGCTTAGCATGCTTTGCTCCCCTTGAAGCTTGGTTGAACTTAATCCTTGAAGCCTAGTTGGGTATATGATATTGATAAATGTGATAACAAAACCAAAGCATTAACTCTGAACTTTGAATGACATATTAGTGTCTTTTGGGCCTGAGTCTGTCTTTGTTGTTAATGTGAAGTATATACAAGTTGAAATAAATGAGTAATGGGATCTATGTTGCCTTTGTTGGAAATGTGAGTTGTGAATGATGAATTGTGGTTAGTGATATGATTATATAACATACATGAATTATTGAAAGGAGATATGGTTTGTGAAGTTATATGCAATATGCGATTATAAAGTATAAAATGATATATATGATATGTATGAGGTGAAATTGGTAAGTATCATAATATGAAGGTTCTATCAATTTATTGAATTATGTTTGATGGTTATGTTATATGTGTATATGTATATCCTCTATAAGGTTAATAGGATTATATGAAGAATGCATTGAAAAAGGGGAAAACGGAGTAAGAAAATGTTAAAACATGAGACTAAACATATGAGGTATGTTTCCTTTATATTGTATATTTTAATGGTTACTTGTACTACTAAGCTTTCGAGCTTAGCGCGGTTATCTTAATCGCGCAGGTATATAGGTGATGAAGCTGGAGTTAAGCTACTATGTCACAACGAGGACAAGTATAGTTCGAGACCAACTAGATGGTGGTGCATGCATGTAATTATACTGTATTTTCATAAGAATGTATTCATTTGTATAAATGAATCTTTGGAAGAAACAATGTAACTTATATTTATGTATTACCATGATAAGAATAACCATTTTGTAAATACTTTCATATGATTAAAATGTATTATGGTTTTAAAAATTAAAGTAAAGAGTTATAATGGCGATGGAAAGTGACATTCTTATACTCTATATACATATTGTATGTGTACCTGGTATATGTACAGTATTTATATGGGGTATCGGGGTGTTACAATTATTTTGGTATCAGAGCTTAGGTTTCGAGATTCTCGGCCTAAGTAAATTTACAAAGAAAAGTTTTAAAAAAAATGATGATAGATGAAAATAAAAAGAATGAAAATTTTGATACATGCACATGCATTAACACCTAGGTTGGTCTCGGATGTGGCATAATATGATTTGTAAAATATTTGTGTTACATGAGATGTTTAATATAGTTGATGATATATGTGTATACTATGTTGATGTGAGAAGAAACCATGATTGTTGGCAATGATGTTGGAAATGAATTATAATTGAGGCATAGTGCCTGATTATTTATGAGAAACGAATTACGAAATGTAATGTGAAATATGCATGTTGATGAGACATATGAAAAATGTTATGTCATGTGCAACATGGAATGTAATATTGATGTTTATGAGTAATATTATGTATGACATAATATGAATTGAAAAATAAAGAAATGGAAAGGAAAATAAAGTTGGAAATGAGTTGAAAATCAAATTAAGATAAGAGTATGTACTCTTTCTTCTATACTTTAAACCTCTTTATAAGAAAGTTTATGTTGAGTTTGCTAGACAGAGGAAATAATGTCGAATTGTGAATATTGAAAGTTATGTTATTTAAATGAAGAGAGTATGGTGGTATATTGAATGAGTTGATGGGTATAGACAAAGTTTGACCATTTATGATTTGAATATGTAAAGTTAAAGTTTTTAAAAGAAAAAGAGATGATGTTGGTTAAATAAGGAAATATAATGGTGTTGTTGCATTGCTGTTTTAAATGCAAACATTGTGATTTTAATGTTAGAAATGTGATACGCTTGAGTGTTGTTAAAGTTCATATTAATGGTGGAAAGATGTGATAATTAGATTTTTGGAAATGAGCTTTAATATTTATGAAAAGAATATACTTTGAGGTTGTTTTGTAATGTGTATATATAAGATGTTTTTTTTAAGTTGATATTAAGAACATAAGATGAGTGAATGGAAGTTTAAGTAAAGTAGTAAGTTGTGAAATTATAGTGTTAATGGAATTTGGGTAAAGACTATTTGAGTATTGATAATCTTAATGTAAGTTAAACCCATGAGCTTGTGGAATGAATATTACTGTATATGAGAGTACTATTAAATTGAATAATGTGATTGATAGTATGAGAATGATTATGCTTGCATTGACAAACCTGAGCAAAGCTAGGTCATGGGATAATATTGACAGTAAGAAATGGGATGGATCAATGTGGATTTAAGAAATTGAGATTTGTCATAATTAGACTTGGAGAGTATAAAGAGATTATTGAGCCCAATGTATATATGAGTGGATGTAATGTACATGTGTATAGATATGTGAGTAATATATATATATATATCTATGTATTGAAGAATAAACAAATGGATGTATAGATGGTATACTAATGCATTTTAAAAATATATGTGAGAGAGATGTCACCTTAGTAGCGTGACTAAGATTTTGTGAAGTAATATCATGGTGATAATGTATATGTGTTGGGTTGATAAACAACTTAAGTCATGTCAAAAAGGGATAAAAATGATGTTGTTCACGGAATAGTAAAATGTTAAATTGTGTTGAAAATATGTAAAAGAGGAATTAAATATCATTGTATGATTATGTGTATACATGTATAGAAAATGTGGAATGAGTATTTGATATGAATGTAATTGTAAAATGTAAGAAATGTGGAAAGTAAATCACATTGTGAATGTGATCTATGGATGTGTTATATAATTGCATATTTGATGTATATTGGAAATGACATTGCATGTAGTAGTGGACCTAAGAGAGATTAGGCCTTGATTGACGTAAAGAGTATGTGATGAAATGAAAATAAGAATAAACTTAAGAAATGTTGGATAGTGAAATGGTTATGGAAATAAGGATTAATTTGGGAAATGGTGGACAGTAATATTGTTATGATAATAACTGAATTTGGCTATCATAAATGTTATGAGCCAAAGTATTTGTGTGAGGAAATGTTCTGTGTATATAAATTTAATAAGAAATTATAAGGGAAAAAGAAAGTATAAAGAATGAAATTTATGTAAGATCTGTATAAGATTGAATGATGTGTGAAGGAGAGGTTAAGGATAATATTGTTGTATATGAGACATGCAAATGGTGATCAAATAATTAAGAGTAAATTGTGTTGAGATAGAGTTGACATATGTTAATTTTGGATGTAGTAAAGTTTGGAGAATGGAGATATAATATTTGTGATGCAACTTAGTAGTATAATTGGAAAGTTGGAAATAAAATAATAGAGGAACAGTATTGATTTATAAGTTTCAGATGTGATCATTAATCTCCTATGGCCATATAGTGTATTTATGGTATTTGGCCGATTAACTTTGTTATCCACAGAATTGAGACTAAGAAAGTATAACTGTAATACTACTTTGGTAAGATTGATAATTATGTTTCTAGAAACATGATTAACGGTTATGATTGATGAAGTGTATTTTATGGTTTTTGTGTTAGCAATTTGGTTATAATTCTGGAAAAGAAAAGACAGAAAGAGAATTGTGGAAATACTTTAAGTTATGAGTAATGTGAGAAAAAGGTAATTATTGTTAATATAGTAATGATATGATAAGTGAGAAGATGATAATGAAAGAAGATTGCAGAATGTGTTTGAGAGCTATATTGATTATGTTTATGGTATACGGTGAATAAGTGGATGGGTTTAAAATTTGAGTGAGTAAACTATGAATGATAAGCATGGTATGAGATAATTATGAAATTTGATGGAATTGTATTGAGATAATGAAAGATAAACTATGTGTATATTGAAAGATAAATTAAAGTGGATGGTTATTCATGATAAATTTAGATAAGTGAACTATTGATTTGAATCAAACAAGATTATGATGTTAAGATATTGTGGAGAATAAATCAATTGATCTGGATTTTTGCTATAATTGTGAATTATTATTGAGATTTAATATGTATGGTTGTGCTAAAGGCATAAGAGATAAATAATGATGTATACAATGTAAAATTTTGATAGATGAACGGACATGAATTAATTGAATTATATCAATTTTAATGATGAGAAAAGGGAAGAAGTTGATTTCCTGTAAAGTAAGTTCAAAAGCATTGTATTAATATTGATGCTAAGTGAGAAAATACTAGAGAAGGAATGAAGTGTATGAGAAATAAGAATATTATTATCAATGAAGGTTTGATAAATGTTTGTTTGTAAGGATGATTGTAATGATGGGATAATTAATATTAAGATATAAGTTTATGATCTTGAAAGTTAAAGTTAAGAGAATAGTTATAAAGAGATGAAGTGATAAAATATTTTGAATGTAATAATGGAATGTAACATAAGTATGTTAAAGGATGATTGAATTTTTGCATATAGATAAGGTATTTGAGAGTATAATGAGTTATTTTGAATATTGGATGAGAATGTAATAAGGTATAAAGATTTTTATCGTGACAAGTTGTGGAATTGAATAATATAATTGACTCTAAGGGGGAGAGTGCAAACTATGTGATTTGATGAAAATTTTAAATGGTGTATTGGTAAGAATGGAATGTTATTGTACTGAGTAATTTCGAGGACGAAATTTTTTTTTAGGGGGAGAGAATTGTAATATCCCAGAATAGACCCTAAGAGTTTTGGAGTTATTGTTGTTGTATTTGGATTTAATGTATATGTGTATATGTGAAATATAAGGATAATATATGTAAGACATATACATATACATCACATATACATGGGATATATATAATGGTGAAGGATAAGTGAGTTGTATATATATTTGTATAACTAAATAATAATAATAATAATAAAGACAAAAAGAAAAGAGAAGAAGAAAATCAAAGAAAGAATATGTGGTGGAGATTTAAAGTATTATTATTTTTATTATTATTATTACTATTGTTATTGTTATTGTTATTATTATTATTATTATTATTATATATATATATATGGATAAGGACAAATGAAAGAAGTAGAAACTTCTTCTTCCTTCTACTCCTTCTTCGTCTTCTTCGTTCTTCTTGGCCGAGAGAGAGAGAGAGAGAGAGAGAGAGAGAGAGAGAGAGAGAGAAAGAGAGAGAAAGATGTGATTTTCTTACCAAATTTCTTAAGGAATTCAAGAGATTTGATGATAGAGATGAAGATTTGATAAAGGATTCAAGTAAGTAATTATTTCTTTAAATTGATTTTCATTGTTTGAGTTGGGTTTGGTATGGTTGATGTGTGATGATGATGATATTGAAAGATTTAAGTATATATATGTGTTGATTTGGTATTTGGATGATGATAATATGATTATTTGTGGTGAAGATGATGATGAATTGTTGAATAAGGGTTGAGTTTAATGAAATTTGGGGATTTGATAAATTGGTATATGAATGATGTTTATAATGATGATTGGTGTGTGTTTTGAGTGTTGTTGATGTTTTGGTAAGTTTGTTATGGTTTTTGGGTGTGTTTGATGAAGATTGTTTGAAGTGAGTAATGATAAAAAGATGGGTATTGTTGGATGTTGTTGTGTGTTGACCGGAATCTGGGTTTTTAGCCGGACACGCCCAGAGACACGGCCAGTTTGTTAGGCGTGTCGTTGGTTCTGTTTTCTGGAGTTGGTAGCACGAGCAGTGACACGCCCATGTTATTGAGCGTGTCATAAGTTCTGTGTGGCAGTAGAATTGACACGACCAGTAACACGCCCGTGTTATTGAGCGTGTCATAGCTACTGTGAGTTTGTAGAATTGACACGACCAGTAACACGCCCGTGTTATTGAGCGTGTCATAGCTACTGTGAGTTTGGAGAATTGACACGGCCATGAGCACGCTCTTGTTGATTGGACGTGTTGATGTTTTTGAGATACAGAATGTATTACACGCCCAGTGACACGCCCGTGGTTATGAGCGTGTCAATGTTTCTGTGTTGTGGAGTTAGGGCACGATCAGGGACACTCCCGTGTTGATGAGCGTGTCATGTGTTGAGTTTGCCCTAATTGATTCTTATTTGTATTATCTCATGTGTATTTCTAAGTGAGTGTGTATGATTACTTTTGGATTAGGTTTTAAGAGATGGAATTGCCCCTAATCCAAGTATTGAAAGATCTATGGAAGAGAAGTTATATGGGAGTGAGTTCTTTAGAGGTAAGTACAAAACCCTATTGGATTGCATATAAGTATATTGTTAAAATAAATATTAATATTGTATATGCAATGAAAAGATAAGAGATATGATAATACATTAATACATATAAGATGTGAAGGCATTCAATATATATATGTTATGAAATGTGAAAGATGTGAGGATATGATTTGTATGATGTGTATTCCAATTTATATGGTAATGCAATTGATTGTGCATACTTGAGTAATGAATGATTATGTATATAAATATCAATGATGAACTATGAAATGTGATAATGTGATATTGTGATGAACTATGAAATGTGATAATGTGATATTGTGATGAACTATGAAATGTGATAATGTGATATTGTGATGAACTATGAAATGTGATAATGTGATATTGTGATGAACTATGAAATGTGATAATGTGATATTGTGGTGAACTATGAAATGTGATATTGTGATGGAATATGAAATGTAAATTGAGAGGTGATGATGTATAAAGCCATTGTGGTTGGCTGTGATATTGAGAATGAGATAAATGAGGCATGTTTTGCCTAAATGATGCCATTGTGGTGGGCTATGATGATGTAAATGATGATGAGAATGAGAATGAAATTGATAAATGAATTGTGTGGCTAATGTGTTATTCATTTTCAGAGTTTTGTTGTTGGTGGCATGCCTAATAAGTGTAACAATCTCTTGAAGTTAGGTTGGATTGAATCCTTGAAGCCTAATTGAGATGTTACCACCCTTGAAGCTAGGTTGGGTTAGTTCTTGAAGCCAAGTTGGGTAGAAGCTTAGCATGCTTTGCTCCCCTTGAAGCTTGGTTGAACTTAATCCTTGAAGCCTAGTTGGGTATATGATATTGATAAATGTGATAACAAAACCAAAGCATTAACTCTGAACTTTGAATGACATATTAGTGTCTTTTGGGCCTGAGTCTGTCTTTGTTGTTAATGTGAAGTATATACAAGTTGAAATAAATGAGTAATGGGATCTATGTTGCCTTTGTTGGAAATGTGAGTTGTGAATGATGAATTATGGTTAGTGATATGATTATATAACATACATGAATTATTGAAAGGAGATATGGTTTGTGAAGTTATATGCAATATGCGATTATAAAGTATAAAATGATATATATGATATGTATGAGGTGAAATTGGTAAGTATCATAATATGAAGGTTCTATCAATTTATTGAATTATGTTTGATGGTTATGTTATATGTGTATATGTATATCCTCTATAAGGTTAATAGGATTATATGAAGAATGCATTGAAAAAGGGGAAAACGGAGTAAGAAAATGTTAAAACATGAGACTAAACATATGAGGTATGTTTCCTTTATATTGTATATTTTAATGGTTACTTGTACTACTAAGCTTTCGAGCTTAGCGCGGTTATCTTAATCGCGCAGGTATATAGGTGATGAAGCTGGAGTTAAGCTACTATGTCACAACGAGGACAAGTATAGTTCGAGACCAACTAGATGGTGGTGCATGCATGTAATTATACTGTATTTTCATAAGAATGTATTCATTTGTATAAATGAATCTTTGGAAGAAACAATGTAACTTATATTTATGTATTACCATGATAAGAATAACCATTTTGTAAATACTTTCATATGATTAAAATGTATTATGGTTTTAAAAATTAAAGTAAAGAGTTATAATGGTGATGGAAAGTGACATTCTTATACTCTATATACATATTGTATGTGTACCTGGTATATGTACAGTATTTATATGGGGTATCGGGGTGTTACACAAGAGCACTTTCCAACATATTTACCACACATAATAACATCATTTCAAAACCATTTCAAAAGTCCCATAATGCAAAATATGTGAATTAATTGAAAAGGCAATGATTTAAGTACCAAACCTTGTTTATTTGCTATGTTCCTTGCTTGTCCTATTCTTTCTTCCCTTATTCTTCTTTATCCCTTTGATTTCCTATAATTTTCATAACTTTTCTTTCATTGATAACTTGAAAACTATCAATCAAATGAATAAACTAAAGCTAGAATTGGAATCCTTACCTTAAAATTAAGCTTTTCCTTCCAAAAATCCACTTGAACCCTTGAAAAATTCCTTCCCTTTTTGGTGGAGAGAATTTCGGCCATACCTCTCAAAAATGGAGAGAAAAATGTGTCCTTTGTTCTTTAATCATCCTTCTCTCCCTTTTTATATTTTTCCATTTTCCATTTATTTAATTAATTTCATTTTGGAGGGTTAAGATGTAACCACCACAAAAGTATCTTAACTAGGATGGTGCCATATGGAGGGTTAAGATTAATCCAACCCAAAAGTGTCTTTAAACAAGATTTTGCCATGTGTCCTTTTCTAGAAAAGTACTATGCCATGTGTCCCTTTTCTAGAAAATGGGTGGAAGTGAAAAGACCAAAATATCCTTCAATGGAAGGTTTTGCCTTTTCTTTGTACCCGGGTGGTTTTACGACACGTAAAATGTACCGTTCTCCTCCTTTCAACCTCTCATTTTCATTTCCGACATTCATTCTTGATTTTGAACTAATTTATAAAAATTACGCTCATGCCCTTGACTTTTGTAAAAATTCCCTTTAGGTCCTTACGTGATTCGGGTCTCCACTTAGGTTCGTTCTTCAACATCGATCACTGCGGAGTCCTTCTGTTTACTTCGGATACCTTTACGTGTCTTGTTTTCCAGTGTATACATTATTATCACAAGAATGACAAAAATACCCTTGGTCAAGAATCCACTGTATCTCTCAAACTATGCGTTTTCGGGAAAAACCGTGGTGTTCCATTTCGACCAAATTTTTCTCTACTTTCCATTTCTGGAGTCTGTTATATGCACTATTAAGAACCTCCAGTACAACTTTTTGAAATTACAGTTACCTCCCCAAAACTTTTTGAAATTACAGTCACCTCCCCAAAACTTTTACAATCTTTTCAGTTAGGTCCTTTTTGTCCTATAGAGCTTCCTTTCACTTCGTGTTCTTTGGTGATTACTCGGGATGGCTCCTCTTACTGTACATGGACGTACTGTACATATGTACAAATTGGGTCGTGACATAATCTATCTCTTATAAAAATTTTCATTCATTTTTTTTTACAATTATTATACCCTTCATATCCATTTTCATCATTTCCAATTCAATTACCTAAAGTAACTCATTTTTACTTGCTTAGTCATTTCCCTTTATTTCATAACAAATTTCTATATTATCAACCACATTACACCTTAGTTAGTACTTGCATAAATAATATTACTCACATGCTTATTAAACATTAAACTATCAATATCTAAACAATCTTCATCGAAATTTTCTTACAACTCTAAATTTCCATTACTTAAACTTCATTCTATTAATCTCATTTTCAAGATCTAACTTTATAAATATTATTTTTATATTAATATAACATCAAAACACATCACTTTCACAATTATGGAAACCCATTTCAAAAATTCAAATTCCATATAATGTAACCAACAACATGAACCTTACCAAATCTCATCCATTTAGATATCCTAATTTCACATACTCAATCCCGAATTCACGCATCATTTTTTTTCACTTCCATACTTTCTTCATTATACTTTCCTTTTCCTTACAATATCTTATTTATATGCATATACTTTGGGCCCAAAACACTACACAATCATCAAGTTTAGTTGTTACAATAACAATTTCAACGTCCAATACTGCTCGGGTCCATTCTCAATCTCAATTTTATCACATGACCTAACTCTACACAGGTCAAGACCTAATCTCTCTTAGGTATATTAATACTTGCAATATCATTATCAATATCACTAGATAAGTAATTGTATAAGGTAACAAACACTCGATAACATTTTCTTTTTAATCATCCACATACATATTTGTAAGTCATATTCACAATGTGACTTACTTTTCACGTTTTCTTATATATCAAAATTGTATTCATATTGAAAAATCTCATTACAGATATCATACAATTATATGCAATTCCTCTTTTACATACAACCTATACAAAGTTAATATTTATCACCTTTCAAAGAACATTATCATTTCTCATTCTTTTGACATTACTTAGGTTATTCATCAATTCAACATATATATACACTCTATCCACAACATAATTAACATCTTTCTTATTTAATTTCCAATCTTTTAAATAAGTTTCTTATTATATTTTTTTTTATTTTTTTAACACTTCACATAAATCTTAGTCACATTTCCAATGTGACATCTCTCTCACATTTGTTTTTTTTTTTTTATGAACTCTTTGTTCTAAATGATTAAAAATCTTATATTCCTTCTTCATACTTCTACCAGTCTGTATATAAATTTTCATAATTGTTCTTATTCATTTGTCTCATGAAATTAATTTATTACTCATGTACACAAAATTGTATGACTTCCTTCGTTTCATGACACTCTCACTTTCAATTTTCATATTCCTTATCGATTCTTTATAAAAGCTTGTAAACTTTTATCCATGTGTACTTGACACATATATGGACTTATATTTAAAGTTTTAGATTTTTCCAAGTTGATTTAAAATATTTAAAAATTAAATCTTCCAAAAACAAAGAATCTGTCTCTTTAATAATTTTTCTGTCAACACCCGGTTGTCCATTTGTTTTAGGTATCATACCTTAATAAAAATTCATGAAATTTTAACCATAAGTTATAGGAATACATATGATATTGGGTGTAAATTTTCATATTTTTCTGGGTTGGTGTGCCATAGTTTTTAAATATGTTTCTAAATTTCTACAGATTCTGAGTTTCTGGAACTCCTCCAACAATCTATGTTCTTCTACCTTGCTTAATTAGTAATTCATCTTTAAAAATTATGAAATTTTATAAATTAGATTCTATCATTTAGGAAAGCTTTTCATTAAATTTTTAAACTCATCCAACATTCCTATATTTATTCAAAAATTCGACAATATCATTTTACAACACACCTATAAATTTTTCTGTAACTATCATATCCATTTCTCAAACTTTTTATTTCATATCTTAAATCATTTCATAAATCATTTTTCTTAATTCCACTTATTCATCAATTGAATCAACTATGAATCTTAATTTTGAATAGAAGTTCCAAAAATTCTTAATCCATAAGGTCCACTGTGCCACTCTGATCTATATAATCCAGACATCATCTCAACTCATATCCGTTATGTCGAACATATATTACCTCATCAGGAATCAGATAAATTGCCAGTGTCAATGCATGCATCACAATTGAAAATTATTTTTTTTAAAATTTCAATTTTCTCTTTCTAACAACCCACCTAGGTCGAGAACCTCAAACCTAGCATCTGATACCAAAATAAATATAACACTCTTATATCTGTTCCTAGTATAAATATAACATATATAATATCAAAATATACTGTAATATCAAATATCTACATGCTGGCAACTGGCTCTGATCTTGATGTACCCAAAAACAACTCTTCAAGCTCAATAAATACAAACCTAGACCTGACCAGGTCTAGTAGAAACGGGTTTGCCAAAACGTCCATGTCACCTGTGCGATAAATTACAATCGCTCTAAGCCGAA
Organism: Garcia nutans; assembly: GCA_947685225.1. Classification (NCBI taxonomy): domain Eukaryota; kingdom Viridiplantae; phylum Streptophyta; class Magnoliopsida; order Malpighiales; family Euphorbiaceae; genus Garcia; species Garcia nutans. The sequence goes on from CANTUV010000059.1 coordinate 36,977,108, forward strand.
GCCTAGTGGTACAAACTTTGATAATAATAAAAATGTAAAGTAATGCCAACGCAAAATGCTTATGAACACCACATCATTCCATTTTCTCATACTCTTCAATTATATCACAATCCATAATTCACATATAAACAAACACAAACATGGGCCCAAAAACAACTAATATGCTATTCAAATTCTAGAATTACTGTTTTGGTCTATAATGACACCATGTGTCTAGCCCCGTATGCAATATATCCATGGATAATCCAACTAGATATGAGCTTACGACCCAGTCTTTTCACTCAGTGTAGCTTCAAGGATTTATTTTCGAGGCTTACGACCCGGTCTTTTCACCCCAAAAATATCAGATTTATCAGCTAGGTTTGTCTTACGACTTGGTCTTTTCACCACCCCAGTGTTTAGCCCGTAGGCAATCATAGGCATGCCTCCAAACACATAACTCTGAAAATTGAATAACATACTAGACACACAATTTATTCATATTTCTCATTAGTAATCCCTTTCTCATTTTCACGCATTCAATCTAGGCACATTGCCTTATTTTCACAATTTTTTTTCTCACTTTTCTCATTTTTCACATATTTCTCATGTTTCTCACTTTTCTCATTTTTATCAATATCAATTAATTTCATTCTACCACATATCTCATTTTTGCATTCACAACACATTACTTTGGGTATTTCCACATAATATACATATTTCACGTTTTATACAATTTAGCCATTATCAATGGCTTTTCACAATGCATTTAACATATATATGACATTGCAAATGTCATAGCACATTATACATACATAACCAATGTATATTCAAAGTTTGTACTTACCTCAAATAGCAACTAAAATAATATTAAATTCTCACCAAGCTCCTCTTCCAAGTTGCCCTTCAACACTTGGATCGGCCAAACTACTTACTCTCAATGCCTATATTAAATGTGATTATAAATAATCATTTAATATCATATTCTAAGGCATTCTCAACATCAAACCTTAATTTAATAACACTCCTGCAAATTTTCAAAAATTATGTCTTTCTGACTTTAACTTAGTAAATCCATATTAACCCATTAAATAATTGTTTTGAGTTTATTTATATCATTACAAATATATTTTAACATGTTTAAACCAATTACATTAATTAACCACATGCTTATGTTCAAAACCTTAAAATGGTATAACCTTCACCATTGAAGGATCTCCATTTCAACTAAATCCAATTATCATTTCAATCTTATTTCCACCACTTATATCATTAAATAACATGATTTAAGCATTAAATCAAACAATTAATCATTCTTTGAAAATTCAGTTTTCCAAAACTCTAAATCAATACTACCATCTTCAAACTCTATCCAAACTTAACTAAATCCATCATTTGATTAAAAAATCCTTGTTTATGCATCAAAAAAACACATTTGGAACCAATTTGCACAATTAAAACTCATGATTTCAAAAACTCAAATATTCCATAACCCTTAATCTCTCTCTTCACCAAACTCAACTTAAATTCAATCATTTCTTCAATCTAACATTAAAATCATTAATAACCAATCAAAACAACTTCATTCATATCAAATTAAGCAATAAAATCATGCTACTATAGAATTTCAAAATTTACATAACACACTTTTCCATAGAATTTGAAAATTTGGTAAGAAAGCTTACCAATTGATGAAGAAACTTCTAAAACTCCATTTGAATCCTTAATATCTCATCAATTATTAGTGCTTGGAAGAATAAAAACTTCTCTTACTCTCCCATGGTGATTTCGGCCAAGAAGAAGAAGAAGAAGACTTTATTTTTATTTCTCTTTCCTTTCAATCTTTAATTATAACCATGTATATATATATTATTTAATATTTTAATAATTAATTATTTTATTATTTATTTAATAAATTAAAAGTCTAAAAATTCCTCTTCCATTCAAAAATTATTTATTTTTTAATTATTTTATAAATTTTGAATTTTTAAAATTTAATTACCAAAATACCCTTTTACTTTGACTTTTCTTTTAAGAAGTGTTGACTTTTATATGTTGTATATATTTTACATATATATCACATATATATATTCCACTTTTTCATTTAAAATCCCTTCATTTTTCTTTTAAAACCATTAATTTAATTTATCCATTTAAATTATAATTTATTTTATCAAATTTCCAAAAATTAGAACTTTTCAAAAATTTGGGATATTACACATATGCGCAAGTAATGTGTATCTTATATACACATGAAATGTACCTAATATGTGTATTAAATATATTAAGTATGTAATGTATTAATCCAACATATATAATTAATATACCATATGTATATGTTATATATACACTAGATATATATATTGAGTATATACAACTTTTATATCTCTAATTACTTATTTAATTTCTCCAAAATCACATATGTGACACGCATAAACTCAAAAATTTGAAAGAAGAAACTTTTCCCCCTGTGTAGGCTCAAACTAACGATTTTTCCCATATAAACTCTGATTGGTGTTTGTATTTTGTCTGGTTCTTTGCACAAGCATGCATTTCTTCTTTCTTTTGCAAAATGACTAGAGCTTCCTCAAGTAATAGCCTTCCATGCCCTCTGATTCAATATCTTCTTTTGATTTTTTACTTCACAGGGTGTTTGCTATTCAATTTGGCAAATAATAGGTAATATGATATGCTTATGTATGCATGGTATGCATGAATAATACTTACAGTGGTTTTATCGACTCACAAACAGAGGTGATAAGCTGAAGTGTTCTAATTGGTTCCTTCTAGATGCTTGATTAGGTCTTGCATTGGAATAACAGAAGGCTTCGCTTTTATAGCTTTTGTTTTCAAGTTGTTGAAAACATGAGTGGTGAGGCCTAAGCAGCATAGATACATCCACAACCTTGCCAATAATTATTTACTTTGCCTAATGTGTCTTCCGGGTTCGATGGTTCAACATACTCCCCTTAACTTGAAGGCTTTGTATAACAAAAACACATTTTTTTTTAAATCTTAAAATCATATTTTGGCTTTGTCAAATCAGTGTCATTATACCTCATGACTCGATTTTCTAAATTAAGATATCTATTACATGACAACCCTAGTTACCGTACTAAACTCGGGAATTATTTCTATTTAAGCAAGAATTGTTGCACTTTAGATAGGCACATACACATTACTTAGCCAAAAGGTCTCATTGAGTTTAAATATTGTCTATCTCATATGCATGCTTATTCAAACTATCTCCACTAATAGACTCTACCTACCAAGAGAGATCAACAGGTCTTTGATAGGTTTGAAACGTGGTCTATAAGGGACATGGTTTAAGTGAAGGCCATTTTTAGATTGGAGCTAATGTGATACTGCTGATAAACCCTCATAATATAAACTTCCTTATTGTAATTGTACACGGTTAGAAGCATTAAAATTTAGACTTCATTTCCACCCTTTAGGCATCTCATTTATTTTGGCTTTATGAATATAGCTTGAACGTCCTTCCATCTTCTTGGCATTAATCGGGATCTTGATTGGGGCAGTCTTTGCTTTGGCAAAAAGTTTGGAACCCACATTCTTTCTTTTTTTTCTCTCTCTCTCTCCCTTTTTTTGGCATTTCATCATTTCATCCTTTTCCTCTTTAGGATTGTCAAGTATAGGACTTTCAAAAACTAGATGGCCCTTCTCCTTTTTCTATGATTTTGATTGAATTTTGGTCGGGTTGTGTAGACCCTTAATTTTTGACCCAGTCCGGTCCAATATATTTTAATTAGTCCAAAATAATTTTTGTTATCTTAATTAAATAATATTTGCTTTATTTAATTTTTATAAAAAAATTAAAAAAAATAATAATAAAAAAATAAATAAAAATAAAAATCGGCGACGAAAAATTTCATCGCCAAAAAGGGTTGCGCCGAAATGGCCCGCAGGCCAATTTTGGCCCCGCAGCCAACAGCCAGCTGCGGCAGCTTTTTCACCAGCGCAATTTTTCTGCAGCAGTTTTTTTTTTCACCAGGACAATTTTTTTGCAGCAGTTTTTTTCGCTAGCAAAATTTTTCCGACGCAAATTTTTCCGAAACCAAATACAATTAGGGTTCGGTTTCCTTTTCTTAATTAACGTTAGATTATGTGAATAACTAAAATTAATCATAAAAATCTTCTATGAATAAGGACTAAAACAACACAGAAAGGGGGAGGTGAAATCTGGGATCGAAATTTGAAAAATTTTTTTTTGGAGATTTAGGAGAAACCTTTGGCAGTGAAATCGATCGGACTTTTGAGAGAGTAAACAAGCAATTCAATCCATCAAAGGCAGCAAAGCTTGTCTTTGTTCTTGTTCATCCAAGAAACAATTTTTGGTGGAACCAACAAACGAAAGTATGAATATCTAATTTTTTCACAGTAGCTTGAATCATCCAATTGTTACTTTTGATTCTAAAAACCTTAATTTGTTTCTTTGTTTTCCAAAAATCTTAAAATTGTTGTTTCTGTTTCTTCAAAATTTTAAAACTCTAATCTAAATTCCAACTTTTCAAAACCTTAAATGGCTTCAAGATTTACCAAAACCCTAAATTGCTTTTCAAATTTTCAAAACCCTAAATTGAATCTGTTTCTTTCCAAAAACCCTAAATTGAATCTGTTTCTTTCCAAGAACACTATAAAATATCTTTTCTGTTTCTATAAACCATAAATCATTTTGTTTATTTTCATAAAGCATCATAAAATTATAAATTGTTTTTCCAAATTCTAAAATCAAATCCATTCTCCGAAACCCTAATTCTAAAATTCTAAAACCCTAATTCAACTTTAAAACCCAAAACAATAAACCCTAAACTAACTAACCTAAACCCTAAAGTTTTCTTAAACCCTAACTCCTTTAAAATATTAAACCCTAATTCTTCTAAACCCTAATCCTTTAAACCTTAAAATCTTATAAACATAAATATTAAAATTCAAACACAGTAAGCCTAAAAATCATAATTCAGTAGCTAATAATCATAAATCCAATATTTTAAAGTGTTCAAACCCTAGTTTCATGATTTCACTCCTCAAACACTAATTTGGTTAATCAAATAATTTTATCAACCTCTTAAATTATAAAACTTTAATCCATTTCAATTCCTTTAAAACTCACAGTAGCTTAAACTCATAAATTCCAAAACCCTAAACACATTAAATAAAGAATCTTAAATAGAAACAATAGCCCTAATTTGAATCTTTATTTTCTTTATTCAATTTTATATTTGATTATGCTTTAATTTATTTAATTCCAATGCTTGATTTATTTAATTTATCATGGATGGATGTTTACTTTCTATTTTGATTGATATCTTTGATGAATGATTTATTTATGATGAATGGTTATTCACTTTTATCGATTTATTTAGATTTCGAAATATTGTAAGGGGTATGTTTTCACTTGGTGGATACCTCATTAGTTAAATATCATGTAATTTAAATTGCTTTTATATTTTAGACCAATGTAAAAGACATGTTTCTACCTTTCGGTGGGTGTCCTATTCAGGCATGGATGATGTAAGGGCATGTTTCCATCTTCGGATGGGTGTCCATTTATTTGTTTTGCTTGGACATTGTTTTAATTTTCAATATATCGATGCTTTATTTTAATTATCGTGTGTCATATGGATAATATTATTATATTTAAGAATTTTATAATATTAAGACTGTAAAGGAGGCCAGTTCCAATGAACCGGGAGTTGTGGGGTTGCTAGGCCATTTCTCACCTTTCCCACACAAACCTAACTTTCCGAACCCATTAGGGGGTTGGAGATTCCTTAGGAATTGAGTCATCCACCCCTTTCTTTTTTCCCGGCCCATCCGGGTGGCGACTCCATTTTCTCCAGACTTAGGTCCGTGTTCTCTAAGGCCCCAAGCCTAAACAGTGCCAAAGTCGCAAGAACCATTCCACCCGGAGTGGTGGCAAAAATCCCCGCTGACAATGGCGACTCCACTGAGGATAAGAGAAGTTGATTCTGTTAGTCTTTATATTATTCTATTCTTTCTTATAATGATATTATCCATTGCATCATATTAGATTGCATCGTGTGCGTAAGTTAGGACGCCCGTGTTACCCGTGTTATGTTATGTAAGGGATACCATACTTTCACTCAAGGTATGGAGATTAAGCATGGCATTACCACTCATAGCCTCATACCATTTGGTATATTTTTGCTATGGGAACCTAAGCCTTTTAACTCAAAGACTAAAGCTCATGTAATTAGCCTAGTTACTTTCCTTAGGTTTAACCCCAAATGCATGTTGTTTGACTATGGTTCATTTATCTTGGCTTAAATCACGGCTTATTTGTTTTGTTCTTTTTCTAATATGACCCAAGTACATTTTTAAGTTCAAATAAATTTTTCTTTAAAGTCCAAAAGATCAAAGCTATTTTCAAAATTTTTCAAGATGGTCTTTGGATATAAAACTTTTCTAAAAATAAATCAAAAATTCTTTTGCTCATGGCCCAAATACTAAGCCCAAAATCCATTTTTTCTAAAATCTTTTTACAATGGGCTTAGAAATAAAATTATTTTTATCCAACCTTTTCTTACAAAGAGCTTGCAAATTATTAAAGTCAATTATGAAATACCAAAAATCAATTGTGAGCCTAGTTTATACTAAGAATAATTAATCATTGGCTTGTTTTTGGCATGAACCATTAGTTACTTTTTTTCAAGAGAGAAATCTATCTATAATAAACCTCTTAATTTAGTTTTAATCCAATATAGCATAAAAGCTACTATAGTTGGTTGAATGGATTAAAACCTAATTAATGGGAATTACTATGAATGGATTTCCATTTTCGAAAATATAACTATTGGTTGAAACATTCAAAAACAAGATACCTCATGTTGGTATTTTGTTAACCACATACCTAGGAAAAGAGACTCACCATTCGTGTGGATGTTATAAGGTTGGAAGGAACGTCCTATTCGTCCTTGTTTGTCTATTGTTTGTGCATACATTCATACATGCATACATTTGCAGCTCATATCATTGATCCTTTCTGGCTCACAGCCCTGGATTATGATAGTTCAAAAGCTTATGACAATCTGACCTACGCTGGAGATGAAGCATCTAGCAACGACTCAATCACTTGCTCACCAAAAACAATGGATCCCGAACAAATTCAAAGAATGGTGGATGAAGCTCTCAATGCCAAAATGGAAGAAATAAAAGAGGCCCTAGCTGAGACCATGAAGAACCAATTGACTGCAATTTTAGAAAATCATGCCAAAGCATCTGCTAGCACTAAGAAGCCAAAGGACAAAGGGAAGACTAAAGTTGGTGAAGTAGTTTTTGATGATGATAAGGTGATCATTGATGATGATGATTGGGATCAATACTACCAAGATCCTCAAGACAAAAAGGAGCCAAAGGTTGTTGAGAAGGCAACTATTGAAAAGACTTAGACTTTTGATGTTGAAAAGATGATTGCTAATTTAGAAAAGAAATTTGAGAAGAAACTAAAACCCGAAGAAATGTCCAAAGTTGACAAATTATTTGAGCTAGATGAAGAAGTTCCGTACAAGTTCAAGATGCCATCTTTTGCGAAGTTTGATGGAACCAAAAATCCTCATCTCCATGTGAAGCAGTATATCACTGCTATGCAGTCTGCTAGAGCTACTAAGGCTCAAACTCTAAGGTACTTTATGCTCTCATTGGATCCTGTTGTCCAAAAGTTTTTCAACACCTTAGAGGAAAGTACTCAAAAAGATTGGGACATGTTATACAAGGCTTTCATTCAGTAATATTGGTACAATGTCGAGTTGGGGGTTACCTTAATCAAAGTTGAGTCCATTAGACAAAGGCCAAATGAGAATTTTGTGGACTATGTGAAAAGGTGGAGAAATAAGGCTGCTTTGCTCAAGAAAAGGCCCGATGAATCTTATCAAATAAGGATGATTGTGAGAGGGGTGTTACCTAGTCTTCATGAAAGGATGTCTCATACACTCATCGGAGATTTCAAAGATCTTCTCCAAGCTGGTCTACAAATTGAAGAGTAAGAAAGGGAGAAAAATTACTTTTCAATAGGAAGGAATGAGAAAGGGAATTATCAGCCTAGTAATCAAAGCACACAAAAAGAAGTTGATGTTAATATGACTGGTCAAGGAAATAAAAGACAATTCTCATAATTGGGGAAACCTCTATCTTGGGTTTTTAGCAAGCTGCAAAAGAAAGGGTTGTTACAACCGTTAGCTCCTTGACCATTACATAATCCACTGCCACCAAACTTCAATGCCGAGGCCTTCTGTCAATTTCATCAAATGCGAGGGCATGAAACAGATAAATGTGCTCGTCTAAGGCATGAGATCCAAGATTTGATTGATAGTGGTAAGCTACTGGTGCGCGCGAGCCTAAATGCTATAGCAATACCGCAAGTGCATGGGTCACCTAAGTAATAAAGTAGTGAGTGAGTTATCATTCCACTGAGGACAAGGTCAAGTACTAGTGCAAATCTTAACTGTTGTTTAGCAAATCAATAGTTTTGTCAAAGACAATTAACTTAAATAACTGAAAGTAAAGGAAAATTAAATGTTGTGCAAAAAGGATTGATGGTAATAATACTATCTAGATATTGAATCCCCCTAGCCTCAATTATATTTATGAAAATCAATTGAATTAAATAACATAATAGAGTTGAATTGGCATTCCTCTAACTTAGGCTAAAACCTCTCTCGAGTGAATTAATCCCTAATCACTAAGTAGAATGCTAGAATCTCTTCTCAAACATAATTAAATAGATCATGCATTAAGAATAAGGAATCATAAGCAAAAGGATCTTGTAAGTCTATCTCTAGCACTCCAATCAATCCTCAACCCTTATGAGTATTCAATTCATATCAAGCTTTCTCAAGTCAATAATATGAAAATTGCAACCAATCAATAAGCATGCTATTATCTATTGGAAATAAATCATTAAGCATCATAAGAATAAAACAACTCCATCAATTAAAATTATTCAATCCATACAAATAAGCTAGGGTTCATCAATATCTAGATAGAGAATGATTTAGTTCATGTTTAATACTCTTAATACAACAACAACATTAAAATAACTTGAAAGAGACAATAGAAAAACCCCTCTGTAAAGATGCCAAGAGTAGGATTACTAGTCTTCCTCCTAGCTCCACTTGGGTTTATGATGTCAAGCCCTCTTTAATTGTTGAAGCTTGCCAATGGGAGATGGAGATGATGGAGATGGTAGAAATGGAGGATGAAGAAGAAGAGTCAAGGAGAATGTCACTCCCTCCTTGCCCAAACCGTGTATGCCCAAGCCTCCTCCTCTCCCAAACCTCTGTTCTTTGTCTCCTTCAAAGCTCAAAACTGTCCTCCTCTTCTTCCTCTTGTTCTCCTTTTAAATCATTCAAAGCTCAAAACCCATACCTTCCAACTCACACCACCCTCCATTGTCTCCCACCTTCTCCTTGTTTAATATTTCTTTCCATCAATTAGGCAAGCTTTTCTTTTCTTTAATATTTCTTTTGCAAAAGTAGAGTGTTTGTCCCCCACTTGTTCCTCAATCCGTGCAAAAGAATTCAAGGTTTTTATAGGTGACACGGCCAAGCCATGAGTGGCTTGGCCATGTCTCTCGTTTCTCTTTGGGACACAACCAAGCTAGTTGGCCGTGTCCATCACTGCCTTTCTTTCTTTCTTTCTTTCTTTTCTTTGTTCTTTAAGAAGTGACACGGCAAAGCTTGTGGCCGTGTCATGTGACAAGGCCAGTGGCTTGGCCGTGTCATGTGGGTGTGTCACCTTCTGTTTCTTCATTTTGCTCATTCCTTGTTCTTTAGCTTAGGATGGGACACGGCCAATGTCAGCTTCTGCCAAATTTTCCTTTCTTTCTTTGGTTTCTTTGGTTTTGCTCCTTAGGTGAGACACAGCCAGTGGCTTGGCCATGTCTCCTAGCCATGTCAGCTACTGCCTTGAAGTTCCTTTGAGGGACTCGGCCAAGCTTGCTTTGGCTTGGCCATGTCTTGCTTGATTCATGCTCTTTCTTCATTGTTTTGATCATCCAAGAAAGTTTTTTCACTTTAACCTAAAACAAACACTTAAAACAAACTTTAAACAAAAATCAAATGAAATATTAACTAAAAACACATAGAAATCATGCTTAAAACAAGTACATAATTGATCTCAACAAATACCCCACACTTAATTCCTTGGTTGTCCCCAAACAAGGCTAAAATCAAAACAAACTAAACACGAAAAATTTGTCAAGTTCAAGAGTTATAAAAATGCATCAAGACTTCCCTATCCCTAAATCCGTAATTAATATCAAATCGAACAAAATCGATACTAATGCAATTAAGTGGCTTTCCATGCATAACCTATGTTGTCACTCCCTCACCAACTCTTAAAAGTGTCTGACCATGGTGGTGTTTACACTCATACAATCAATGAAAGATTATCGCCATAGTCTTGCTTATCTATCAAATATCCACTACCTAATTACAATCGAGCATCAATCAAAAGGTCTTTCTTTGGGTTGTGATGGGGTTAAGGTAGAGGCATGACATTTAGGAAATGTGAGCTTAATCATTAAGTTCAAGAGCACTTCAAGAATGAAGTAATCGATCATATGTATAACCCAACGATCCCAAAACACCTTCCTCTTATCTACCTCTTGACATTTAAAGAACTTTTCAAGGGAACTCACTTATTACATCTTGCAATGATTATTCCAAACATATTCCAACCCTTTCAACAAGAACAACAATTATTCTTATTTTTTTCTCTTTTTATTTGATTTTTTAATATATTTCTTTTATATATTTTTTTTATTTTGCTTTGCAATCTTAAACCTACTAAATTTAACCCCACACTTAATTCAACACAACACTTGGTCATAAACGCTCTTAAAATACTCTTGACCTAATGAAAGGGTAAGAGTTAAAACAACAAGGTTCAACCTAATGGTGTTGTGAAAGAGAAAGAAAAGAAAAAATAAAATAAGCACAAAATTGTCTAACTAAGGTTGGATATAAGGTTGGTCTATTTAAGCCAAAGTGGGTTCACCTAATTGCCTTAATAATCTTGATGCCTACTTGAAATTTTTATGTTGTCTTAAAATGCATATCAAAGCAAGTTCTAGCAATTCATCAATCAAAGATGTTCACTCACAAAAAGAATAATAAGTTGATGGCTCAATTTCTCACTAGGTTAAAGGTAATGCAAGGAAAAAACAACAAAATTGACAATAAGCACCAATTCTACTCAATTCTCAAATTCATGATTCAAAAATTCAAAGGTCATCAATCAATAATTTATAACAATTGAACTTTCCAAAATTCATTTATTCAAAGAAAAACATTAACTAAACCTAAACAAAAATAACTTAAAAGTAAAAATACAAAATGCACCCCACACTTAAAAATTCACATTGTCCTCAATGTGAGCATGCATAAACTAATAGAGAGTTCAGATGAAACCTAATTTCCATCGTTCCCATATGTGATATGTAGGGCTCCTTAATCCCATAATGCAATTGTAGCCTAGGATAGAGAGGATGGACAGCATACAACTTCGATGTGCCCAATGTATTACAAAGCCTAGGTAGCATCCTTGGATGAGCAATTGGCCAATGAGAACACGTGAAGGTTGTCTTGGGGTGATCCTCCAATGCTATAGGAACTTGTTTCTCTTCCTCCAGCCTACATGGGAATGAAATTGGTGGCATAAAAGGATTTGGAGGTTCATGCAATTTTATCCAAGTTGATGTTTCCAAATTCTCCTCCTCCTTTGATTGACTCAGCTCCTTTATGTTGGGTTAGATCTCCTTGCCACTTGCTTCTTGATTAGTATCTGCATCAAAGAAAGCACAAAAATTGTTATATATTACTGTTCATTCCTCAAATTTGTGATTACCTCAATTTGCTCCAATTGGCTAGGAAATTCCTCCTCTTGGTGTGCTTGGAGTTGATGTGCCAGCTGCCAAACTTGAGTTTCCATCCTCTTCACTGATTCTTCAAAAGAATCAAACCTCTCATTGCTTCCTTCCTGATTTTGTGTGCCTAGTTGAAGGTAAGCATTCAAATCATCTTCCACTATGAATTGCTTGCATTGAGCTTAATGTTGCGCGCTATTTTGAATGAAGGCATTCAATCTCCCCTCCAATGTGAGTATCTCAGGTTGATCTTTAATTTGTGGGCCATTTTAAATGAAGGCATTCAATCTTTCCTCCAAAGTGGGTTCCTTAGGGTGATCTTGGCTTGAAAATTATTCTTGACAGTAAGAACTTCCTTCGTAAGGCTGAAAAAATTGTTGAGGTGGAATGTGCTGATTTTCCCAAGAAAAATTTGGGTTGCTTTCCCAGCTTGGATTATAAGAATTGGAATATGGGTCATTTCTACCCATTTATTAGAAACTTTGGTAGTCATATTCTTCTTCTTGCCATTCTTGGTATCGTTCGAAACCAAATGAACATGTATTAGCACTATGTCCTGCATTGACACATGCTGCAAATACCATGTCAGAATTATAGTCCCTATCATAAACTCCCTCGTGCCTTGAAAACTGCATCTTTACAAAAGGCACTTAGCAATTTAAAGAAAATAAACAAACAATTAAAAAAAATCAAACACAACAAACAAACAAATTTACATAAAACAAATAAAAAATTCAAAAAAAATAAACAAACAATTCAAAGAAAACAAACAAACAGTTCAAAGAAAACAAACAAACAGTCTTGATAAAAATAAAACTAAATCAACAGTCTTGATTATATTACTAATATTGAAACCGTTGTCCCCGGCAACGGCGCCAAAACTTGGTGCGCGTGAGCCTAAATGCTATAGCAATACCGCAAGTGCACGGGTCACCCAAGTAATAAAGTAGTGAGTGAGTTATCGTTCCACTGAGGACAAGATCAAGTACTAGTGCAAATCTTAACTGTTGTTTAGCAAATCAATAGTTTTATGAAAGACAATTAACTTAAATAACTGAAAGTAAAGGAAAATTAAATGTTGTGCAAAAAGGATTGATGGTAATAATATTATCCAGATATTGAATCCCCCTAGCCTCAATTATATTTATGAAAATCAATTATATTAAATCACATAATAGAGTTGAATTGGCATTCCTCTAACTTAGACTAAAACCTCTCTTGAGTGAATTAATCCCTAATCACTAAGTAGAATGCTAGAATCTCTTCTCAAACATAATTAAAAAGATCATGCATTAAGAACAAGGAATCATAAGCTAAAGGATCTTGTAAGTCTATCTCTAGCACTCCAATCAATCCTCAACCATTATGAGTATTCAATTCATATCAAGCTTTCTCAAGTCAATAATATGAAAATTGCAACCAATCAATAAGCATGTTATTATCAATTAGAAATAAATCATTAAGCATCATAAGAATAAAACAACTCCATCAATTAAAATTATTCAATCCATACAAATAAGCTAGGGTTCATCAATATCTAGATAGAGAATGATTTAGTTCATGTTCAATACTCTTAATACAACAACAACAACAACAACATTAAAATAACTTGAAAGAGATAATAGAAAAACCCCTCTGTGAAGATGCCAAGAGTAGGATTACTAGTCTTCCTCCTAGCTCCACTTGGCTGTATGATGTAAAGCCCTCTTCAATTGTTAAAGCTTGCCAATGGGAGATGGAGATGATGGAGAGGGTAGAAATGGAGGATGAAGATGAAGAGTCAAGGAGAGTGTCACTCCCTCCTTGCCCAAACCGTGTATGCCCAAGCCTCCTCCTCTCCCAAATCTTTGTTCTCTGTCTCCTCCAAAAACCGTCCTCCTATTCTTCCTCTTGTTCTCCTTTTAAATCATTCAAAGCTCAAAACCCATACCTTCCAACTCACACTACCCTCCATTGTTTCCCACCTTCTCCTTGTTTAATATTTCTTTCCATCAATTAGGCAAGCTTTTCTTTTCTTTAATATTTCTTTTGCAAAAGCAGAGTGATTGTCCCCCACTTGTTCCTCAATCCGTGCAAAAAGAATTCAAGTTTTTTATAGGGGACACGGCCAAGCCACGTCGTGTCTCTTATTTCTCTTTGGGACACAGCCAAGCTAGTTGGCCGTGTCCATCACTGCCTTTCTTTCTTTCTTTCTTTTCCTTGTTCTTCAAGAAGTGACACGACAAAGCTTGTGGCCGTGTCATGTGATACGGCCAGTGGCTTGACCGTGTCATGTGGGTGTGTCACCTTCTGTTTCTTTATTTTGCTCATTCCTTGTTCTTTGACTTAGGATGGGACACGGCCAATGTCAGCTTCTACCAAAATTTCCTTTCTTTCTTTGGTCTCTTTGGTTTTACTCCTTAGTTGAGACATGGCCAGTGGCTTGGTCGTGTCTCCTGGCCGTGTCAGCTACTGCCTTGAAGTTCCTTTGAGGGACACGGCCAAGCTTGCTTTGGCTTGGCCATGTCTTGCTTGATTCATGCTCTTTCTTCATAGTTTTGATCATTCAAGGGAGTTTTTGCACTTTAACCTAAAACAAACACTTAAAACAAACTTTAAACAAAAATCAAATGAAATATTAACTAAAAACACATAGAAATCATACTAAAAACAAGTACATAATTGATCTCATCAGCTATCCGACCGGATAAGCCCAACACCAAGAACAATCCTTTGCCTAAGTTTGGAAGAGTACCTTCACCGACAACCTTCATGGTGGGAAAAGGATTGGAAGAAGATTTTGGTTTATCCTCTTTTTAAGATGGAAATATTGAAGGTATGAAAGGAAAAGAAGCTTAAACTCAACAAACTTTCCTTAGCTTGAATGTTGCTTTTCGATTTTACTTTTTTAATATTTAATTGAAACAATCGTGTTTTTCAAATTTAAATTTGTTTGAATAAATTATTTTATTGGTCTTTGTTCATGTTGGTGCTCAACCGATGAGGAATCTAGCTTGGTGTTCATGAATTAATATATTTATGCATCATGACTTGAATGACTTTACTAGGTGAGGGAATTGCTCTATAGCATTGAGTTGTGTATGCTTACTTAGAGAGGGCTGCTACGTAATTACCTTTGTCTAGGTCCTAGTCAGTCTTAGAACATGCTTTGACAAACTTTCAAGGTGAAATTGAACTCTGCTTATTTAAGGGAGAGATGATCTAGGCATTGTTTGACGAGCCAACAACTAGTATCCACCCTATTAAATACCAATCCCTAGTTGTCCCTTTGAGCCTTCATAAAATTTTTGCTTTCTTTTCATTGGCTTAAAAACTCCAATAATCTGCCCTGAGCTTTTGTGATACTTTTGACAAGTCTTATGATCACTAAGATGAAGAGGCAAGAAGATCAAAGAAAGAAATTAATACCATGAAGATAGTTGAAGTTCTCAAGACCATAAGAGTGGTTGAAGTTCTCAATACCATAAGGGTAGTTGAAGTCCACTTAATATCTCCAATATATCAAGACAACATCAAAGTAACAAATGATTTATCCCTATTAAAGAAGATTTATGTTACTCCACTCATCCATTATTGGAAGCCCAAGTTAGTGCAAACAAGACAACTCTTTTAGAGCTAGAACCAAACAAAAACAAAACAAAAAAAAAGAAAAAGAACAAAAGAAGAAAAAGAAAAAAAAAGAGAAAAAAATAAAACCTAAAAAGGTGCTTCAGAAAGCCAACTGGGTTCTCTTTTACCTAAAGTAGCAAAAGGCTTCCATTTGGTTCATAAGGACATTTTGACTTGAATTGGTCCCAACCCAACCAAAGATTCAATCAAAATCAAAGAAAAAGGAGAAAGACCATTCAGTTCTTGAAAGTTCTGTACTTGACAGTCCTACAAGGAAGAAGGACAAAATAATAAAATGCTCAAAGAAAGGGAAGAGCAAGAAAAATAAAAAAGAAAAGGGAGAAGAAGAAAAGAAATGAATTTGGGTACCAAGCTTTTTGCAAGGGCAAAGACTGTCCTAATCAAAATCCAGATTAATTTCAAGAAGATAGAAGGAACTTGGAGTCTAGCAACTGTCTAAAGTTCCAACAAGAAATTTGTAGTGTGAAGGTTTGCCCTTTGTGTCACATCAGCTCCTATCTCAAAATGGCCTTCACTTAAACCGTGTCCCTTATAGACCCCATTTCAAGCCTATTAAAGACCTGTTGATCTCTCTTGGTAGGTAGAGTCTATTAGTGGAGATAGTTTGGATGAGCATACATATGAGATAGACAATATTTAAACTCAAATGAGACCTTTGGCTAAGTAATGTGTATGTGCCTTCTTGCTTAAATAGAAATGATTCCCGGGTTTAGTACGGTAACTAGGGTTGTCATGTTATAGATATGTTAATTTGGAAAAATCATGTCCTGAGGTACATTGTCATTGATTTGACAAAGCTAACATTTGATTTCAAAATCAAAATTCAAAATAAAAAATATTTTGTCATACAAAGCCTTCAAGTTAAGGGAAGTATGTTGAACTATCGAATCTCGAAAGACACATTGGGCAAAGTAAATGATTATTAGCAAGGTCATGAAGAAGATACCAACTGACATGCTGAAACATAGTTCGAAATAGATGAATCCCTAACTCTGCTGCTTAGAGTCTCCACCACTCATGTTTTCAACATCTTGAAGATAAAAGCCACAAATGCAAAAGCTTTCGATCATTCCAATACAAGACTTGAACAAGCGTCAAAAAGGAACCAATGAGAACACTTCTGCTGATCACCTCAGTCTGTGAGTCGATGGAACGACTGTAAGTATTATTCATGCATATCATGCATACATGAGCATATCACATCGCACTTTCTTGTCTTGTATTGTCTATTCCTTGTCAAAATGAACAGCAAACACCCTGCGAAGTAAAGAATCAAAAGAAGATATTGAATCAGGGGGGCATGGAAAGCCTATTCACTTGTGAAAGCTCCAGTCATTTTGTAAAGAGAAGAAATACATGCTTGTGCAAAGAACTACACGGCAAAAACATCAATCAAAGCTTGCATGGAAAAAATCTTTGGTTTGAGCCTACACAGGGGGAAAAGTTTCTCCTTTTCAATTTTTTGAGTTTATATGCCAAATATTTTTAAACTCACTTGTGTTTTGCTATGCTGGGGGCAAGGAGAAGATATGAGGGCCAACTAAAAATAGCTAAATTTTTGCAAAAGGAAGAACAAAAGAATGGAATAACAAGTTAAGCCAGAATCCACAATTGATAAAAGGTCAATCAAATCAAATTCAATCTCGGGTCAAAGTATCCCAATCCATTTAGGATCGAGTATCCAAACCCAGTTTAGGATCGAGTATCCAAGTCCAGTTAGGATCGAGTATCCAAATCTAGTTTAGGATCGAGTATCTAAACCCAATTTAGGATCGAGTATCCAAATCCAGTTAGGATCGAGTATCCAAATCCAGTTAGGATCGAGTATCCCAATCTAGTTTAGGATTGAGTATTCAAATCCAGTTTAGGATCGAGTATCCAAATCTAGTTTAGGATCAAGTATCCAAACCCAATTTTGGATCGAGTATCCCAATCCAATTTAGGATCGAGTATCCAAACCCAATTTAGGATTGAGTATCCGAATCTAGTTAGGATCGAGTATCCAAATCCAGTTTAGGATCGAGTATCCGAATCCAGTTAGGATCGAGTATCAAAATCCAATTAGGATCGAGTGTCCAAATCCAGTTTAGGATCAAGTATCCAAATCCAGTTTAGGATAGAGTATCCAAATCCAGTTAGGATCGAGTGTCCAAGTCTAGTTTAGGATCTAGTATCCAAATCTCTTGGGTCCAGAACCCAAAACCTCAACCATCTCAAAAATTAAGTCTTATTGCTTTTCACTCTCTTTTACTAAAGTCTCAGATCATTCAAGCAGGGGGCAAACTGTAGACTCTTAATTTTTGACTCAGTCCGGTCCAATATATTTTAATTAGTCCAAAATAATTTTATATTGTCCAATATATTTTAATTAGTCCAAAATAATTTTTGTTATCTTAATTAAATAATATTTGCTTTAGTATTTAATTTTTATAATTAATAAAAAATAAATAATAAAAATAATAAACAAATAAATAAAAATAAAAATCGGCGACGAAAAATCTACGACGAAAAATTTTGTCGCCGAAAAGGGTTGCGGTGAAATGGCCCACAGGCAAATTTTCACCCCGCAACCCGTAGCCAGCTGTGGCAACTTTTTCGCCAGCGCAATTTTTCCGCAGCAGTTTTTTTCCAGCACAATTTTTCTGCAGCAGTTTTTTTTTGCCAGCGAAATTTTTTCAATGCCAATTTTTTCGAAACCAAATACAATTAGGTTTTGGTTTTCTTTTCTTAATTAATGTTAGATTTTGTGAATAACTAAGATTAATCAGAAAAATCTTCTATAAATAAGGACTAAAACAACAGAGAAAGGGGGAGGTGAAATTTGGGATCGGAATTTGAAAAAAAAAATTGGAGATTTAGGAGAAACCTTTGGCAGTGAAATCGATCGAACTTTTGAAAGAGCAAACAAGTAATTCAATCCATCAAAGGCAGCAAAGCCTGTCTTTGCTCTTGTTCATCCAAGAAACAATTTTTTGTGGAACCAACAAACGAAGGTATGAATATCTAATTTTTTCACAGTAGCTTGAATCATCCAATTGTTACTTTTGATTCTAAAAACCTTAATTCATTTCTTTGTTTTCCAAAAATCTTAAAATTGTTGTTTCTGTTTCTTCAAAATTTTAAAACCCTAATCTACTTTCGAACTTTTCAAAACCTTAAATCGCTTCAAGATTTACCAAAACCCTAATTTGCTTTTCAATTTTTCAAAACCCTAAATTGAATCTGTTTCTTTCCAAAAATCCTATAAAATATCTTTTCTATTTCTATAAACCTTAAATTGTTTTGTTTATTTTCATAAAGCATCATAAATCTATAAATTATTTTTCCAAATTCTAAAATCAAATCCATTCTCTGAAACCCTAATTCTAAAATTCTAAAACCCTAATTCAACTTTAAAACCCAAAATAGTAAACCCTAAACTAGCTAACCTAAACCCTAAAGTTTTCTTAAACCCTAACTCCCTTAAAACCTTAAACCCTAATTCTTCTAAACCCTAATCCTTTAAACCTTAAAACCTTATAAACATAAATATTAAAATTCAAACACAGTAAGCCTAAAAACCATAATTCAGTAGCTAATAATCATAAATCCAATATTTTAAAGTGTTCAAACCCTAATTTCATGATTTCACTCATCAAACACTAATTCGGTTAATCAAATAATTTTATCACCCTCTTAAATTATAAAACTTTAATCCATTTCAATTCCTTTAAAACTCACAGTAGCTTAAACTCATAAATTTCAAAACCCTAAACACATTAAATAAAGAATCTTAAATAGAAACAATTGCCCTAATTTGAATCTTTATTTGCTTTATTCAATTTTATATTTGATTATGCTTTAATTTATTTAATTCCAATGCTTGATTTATTTTATATTTGGATAGATGTTTACTTTTTATTTTGATTGATATCTTTGATGAATGATTTATTTATGATGAATGGTTATTTACTTTTATCGATTTATTTAGATTTCGAAATATTGTAAGGCGTATGTTTCCACTTGGTGGATATCTCAATAGTTAAATATCATGTAATTTAAATTGCTTTTATATTTTAGACCGGTGTAAAGGATATGTTTCTACCTTTCGGTGGGTGTCCTATTTAGGCATGGATTATGTAAGGGCATGTTTCCATCTTCGGATGGGTGTCCATTTATTTGTTTTGCTTGGACATTGTTTTGATTTTCAATATATCAATGCTTTATTTTAATTATTATGTGTAATATAAATAATATTGTTATATTTAAGAATTTTATAATATTAAGACCTATAAAGGAGGCCGGTTCCAATGAACCGGGCGCTGTGGGGGTGCTGCGCCATTTCTCACCTTCTCCATACGTACCCAACTTTCCAAACCCATTAGGGGGTTGGGGATTCCTTAGGAATCGAGTCATCCACTCCTTTCTTTTTTCCCCACCCGTTTGGGTGATGACTGCATTTTCTTCGGATTTAGGTCCGTGTTCTCTAAGGCCCCGAGCCTAAATAGTGCCAAAGTCGCAAGAACCATTCGGCCGGGAGTGGGGGCGAAAATCCCCGCTCATAGGTTGGTCCAATTTAGCTCAAACTGTCCTTATAAACCAAATGTAAGTCTTTTTACTGCTTTAGGTAAAAGAGAACTTAGTTGGCTTTCTGGACTGCCATTTGTATTTTCTTTTTCTTTTGATTTCGCACAAACTCAGAACCCTTTTTTTTTCTTTTTTCTTTTTTTTGTTTTTTTTTTCTCTCTTTCTATTTTCCTTTGCTTTTATTCTTTTTTGTTTGTTTTTTTTATGTTGGGTCTTAGCTCCAAAAGGAATATCTTTCTTGCACTATTCTATACTTTTGTTTATGGATGAGTGGAGTAGAGTGAGTCTTATTTCAACAAGGATAACTCATCTTAATAAATTAGAGATATTAGTTCTAATATCTAATATCAGGTGAACTTCAACTACCCTTATGGTTTTGAGAATATCAACTATCCTTACGGTCTTGGCTATGCATTCCTTTCTTTTTGATCTTCTTGCCTCTTCACCTTAGTGATCATAAGACTTGTCAAAAGTATGACAATAGCTCAGGGTAGGTTATCGGGCTTATAAGTCAATAAAGAGAAAGTTGAAATCTTATAAAGACTCAAAGGGACAACTAGGGATTGCTATTTAATTGGGAGGACACTAGTTATTGGTTAACCAAACAATATCTAGATCATCTCTCCCTTAAATAAGCAGAGTTCAATTCCACCTCAAAAGTTTATCAAAGCATTTTCTAAGACTGGCTAGGTCCTAGACAAAGGTCATTATGTAGGAGCCCTCTCTAAGTAAGCATACACAACTCAATGCTATAGAACAATTGCCTCACCTAGTAAAGTCATTTGAATTATAATGTATAGATATACTAATTCATGAATTATCAAGCTAGACTAGTCATTGGTTGAGCACCAAAATGAACAAAGACCGACAAAAATTTGATGAAAGTAATTTATTCAAACAACTTTAAATTTGAAAAACATAATTGTTCCAATTAAATATTAAAGAAAGGAAAATAAATAGAGCAACACTCCAAGCTAAGGGAAGTTTGTTGAATAAAATTTCTCCTTATTCCACATCTTTAATACTCCTGTCATGAAAAGAGAATAAGACAAAATCTTCCTCCAATCCTCTTCCTGGCATGAAGGTTGTCGGTGAAGGTACTCTTCCAAATTTAGGCAAAGGATTATTCTTGGTATTGGGCTTGTCTGGCTCAGGTAGCTTGCCATTGTCGATTAGATCTTAGATCTCATGCTTCAATTGGGTACATATATCAGTCTCATGTCTTTGATTATGATGAAATTGACAAAAAACCTTAGTATCAAATTTTGGGGGTAAAGAATTTGGCAATGGTCGAGGGGCCAATGGTTGTAATAGTCCCTCCTTTTATAGCTTGTTGAAAACCCAAGATAGAGGTTTCCCCAACTATGAGAACTATCTCTTATTTCCTTGATCAGTCGCATCAACATCAACTTCCTTTTGCTTGCTTTGATTGCCCGACTAGTAGTTCCTTTTCTTATTCCTTCTTACTAAAAAGCGGTTCTTCTCTCTTTCCCATTCTCCCATTTGCAGACCAGCTTGGAGAAGATCTTTAAAATTGAAACAAATCAATAAAATAGCCAACCATTTATTATAAATAAATCATTTATCAAAGACATCAAACATCAATCAAAATATATAATAAACACTCATCTAATTTAAATAAAAGAGTAAGTATATAAATTAAGGGTTCATGCATCAATTTAGGTTTCTTTGGTTTCATGTTTAATAATTAGGATCTTGTAATTTAGTTTATGGGAGTAATCAATTTGAGAATTATTTAATATAAAAAAAAGTAACATAACTACTTGATATTTTAAAGATTTAGGGTTTTAGAAGTTTTATGAAAATAATATTAAAGTTTAAGGTTTAAATAAATAAGATTGAAGATCATGAAAGTTGGACTTTAAGTTAGGTATTTGGAAAGAATAGGCTACTGTGAATCTTTCAAAAAAATAGATTTGGTTAGGGTTTTAAGAAAATAGTCTATTGTTTTGTGGTTTTATAAAAGTGTAATTAGGGTTTTAGATTTCAAAATTATGTTTTACGAGTATTAAAGCATTAGAGGTTTGAAAAATAATTTTTAGGGTTTTAAATAGAGTTTGGATGGTAAGTAGAATAATTGATCAATGTGCCTAACAAAATATCATCTATTGTATGTTTAAATAATTAATCTAATTTAGTGATGAAGCTACTGTAAACATAAACAAGTAAGTAGAAATTCAAACCTCCGTTGTTGGTTCCACGACAATTTTGAATTCTGGTTGAACATTAACAAAGACAGTGTGGGCTGTCTTTGATGGATTGTTTGTTGCTTATTGACTGCCTCTTTCTCCTTCAAGTCCAAGGTTTTGAATCTATTCTCAAAAAGTCCAGCTCCTTCCAAAAGTCTGATCTCCTTTTAAAATATCAAAGTCCCTTTCTGTGTGTTTTAATGTGGTATTTATAAAAAAAAAATAAAAACCTAATACTAATTGCTTAAGAAAGTAAAAACTGTTTAGGAAATAAAATCAAAAACCAAGTAAAATAGGGTTTTGAAAAAATTTTGCGCGGGCCGAGCTACTGGTGTGCGAAACTGCGCTGGCAAAAAATTTCCTGTAGGGCACTACAGGCTGGGCCCGTGCTGGGCGTGGGCCACAGGCCATTTCGCTACAAGTTTTACTTGTGGTGAATTGGCCTATGGCCATTTTACCATAGGTAAAACCTACGGCGAATTGGCCCAAGCTAATTCGTCGCCAGCGATTTTCATCGTCAATTCTTTCGTCGCCGATTTTTATTTATTTATATTTTTATCTTATTTTATTTATTTATTTTTATTAAAAATAATATTATAAGTAATAAATATTATTAAAATAAATATTATTTAATTAAAATACCACAAAAATTATTTTGGACTATTTAAAAAATATCATACTAGACTAGGTCAAAAATTAAGGGTCTACAGTTTGCCCCCTGCTTGAGTGATCTGAGACTACAACAAAAGAGAGAGAAAAGCAATATGATTTTTTGACTGAGTTTAGAACCATACTGGACTCCGTAACCAAGGTTAGTTTGAGTTCTAGACTCAAAAATAAATTTGGATTATAGACCCGAGGTGAGTTTTGGATTTGGGTTCTTGACCTGAGATAAGTTCTAGACTTAAAGATAATTTAAGTTCTGGATCCGAGGTATGTTTTGGACTTTAAAAATAATCTGGGTTCTAGACCCGAGATAAGTTCTGAACTTAAAAATAATTTAGGTTCTTGACCTGAGGTAAGTTCTGGAGTTTAAAAATAATTTGGGTTCTGGACCCGAGATAAGTTCTGGACTAAAAAATAATTTGGGTTCTGGACCTGAGGTAAGTTTTGTACTTTAAAAATAATTTGGGTTCTGGACCCACGATAAGTTCTGGACTTAAGAAATAATTTGGGTTCTGGACCCAAGGTAAGTTATGGACTTAAGAAATAATTTGGGTTCTTGACCCTGGATAAGTTCTGGACATAAAAATAATTTGGGTTCTGGACCCGAGGTAAGTTCTGGACTTTAAAAATAATTTGGGTTCTAGACCTGGAATAAGTTCTGGACTTAAAAAATAATTTGGGTTCTGGACTCGAGGTAAGTTCTGGACTTAAGAAATAATCTTTGTTTTGGACCAGAGGTAAGTTCTGGACTTAAAAAATAATTTGGGTTCTGGACCCTGGATAAGTTCTGAACTTAAAATAATTTTTGTTCTAGACCCTAGGTAAGTTCTGGACTTAAGAAATAATTTGGGTTCTGGACCCGAAGTAAGTTTTAGACTTAAAAATGATTTGGGTTCTGGACCCGGAATGAGTTCTGGACTCTAAAAATAATTTGGGTTCTAGACCATAAATAAGTTCTGGACATAAGAAATAATTTGGGTTCTGGACCCGAAGTAAGTTCTGGACATAAAAAAATAATTTAGGTTTTGGACCCCAGATAAGTTCTAAACTTAAAAAATAATTTGGATTCTGGACCCGGGATAAGTTCTGGATTTAAAAATAATTTGGTTATTTGTGAAAAATGATTGTAGTTAGTAGGATACTAAAGAAATTTTCAAAACATTTAGCTATTTTTTACCATTCCTATATTCTATTGCCCCCTGTGTGTAAAAATATTTTAAAAGTGCCAAAATATTTTTAGACATGCAAATATCTAGATATTTGAATTGAATAATTGAATTTACTATTTATTCACTGTGCAGTCACTATTTGCTCACTATTTACTAAGTATTCATTTACTATTTATCAGTAGAGATATTGACTTTTTTTACTTTTTTTTTTCACGAGAATACTATTTTTCCCTTTTTGGTTTTTGTCTTCTTGCCTTAGTTTTTTCCTATATAAACCCTCTTCTTTTATCTTTTCATTCTCACACCATTTCCTTTTCCTTTTTATTTTTCATTCAAAATCACGAAAGTTTCATCTTCATTTTATTTTTCTTTTCCTTTGCAAGTTGCCTATATAAATAGCTTATTTCTTCAATACTCATCCACACTTACATATTCTCATAATTAAAGTAGAGAGTTTAGCAAAGAGTTAAAAAGAAAATGCATGCTTTGAGATTAGGACCTCGATCCAATGCTGAGTTATTGAAATTTATTCGACAGCATGAAAATGGAACTTTAAGACTACTAGCTGGGATGCAGCTTCATCGTGGTTCAAGTCAAAAAACTAAGGTAACAATGTAATAACACAAATATATATTCATTATTTGAATTTATTAAAATTTTTTATTATTTTTATTATTTTTTAATAATGCTAAAGATTAGGAAAATAAATTAGTTAGTGGACTATTTAATAAATAAATAAATAGATAAATTAAAATAGGACATAATGAATAAATGTAGTCTATGAATCAGTAGTATTGGTATGATGATATACTTACCTTATGTTAACTTACCTGACTCCGAGTTAGCACGATTACTGTGTTATCCGGGGCGGAGGGTGTATCTATAAAGCCCGACAATAGTATGATATAGCACCCTCTCAAGTAAAATGGATTGTCTGAGATTGTGGTTTTGAAAGCTTTATCTTGCAATTAACATCTGAGGAGTGTATGATAGACAAGAGTGTAGTTCAAGCATTGTCAGAGCGATGGATGGACACGACCCATACTTTTCATCTACCTATAGGAGAGATGACCATTGGCCCAAATGATTATACAGCCATAACTGGTATCCAGTACTATGGCTTTCTGGTCCCTCTTACCAATGATATTTTGATATACGAAGAAGTCCAACAGTTAATCGGTATGGAACCGTTATTAAAAGAGTCCTTTAAGATAAAAATTGAGCCGATTCGGAGTTATTAGATGAACTATGAAGGACGACTTCATAGGGAAACGACCAAACAATATACTCAAGGATTTTTATTGTATTTGCTTGAGTCGACAATTTGATGCAGCACCGAATCTGCCATCCATTGGTCCGTGTTGAGGGCCCTTACTGACATGAGTATGGTACCGCTTTACGGCTGGGGTGAAGCTGGCCTTGCCTGTCTCTATCATGGACTAGATAAAATTTGTAGGAATAAGAAGTCTTTCATTGGTTTCATGGTGGCTGTCGAGTTACTCTTCTTCTATCAATGTCAATTCCATTCTTATACTTGCATGAATTTGATTTTCATTGTTGTTGTAGGTATGGGCATATGAGCATAATCTTGTGAGGGTGCCTGGCATTTCTCGAGAGAGAGTCAGGTATCCGAGATTGAATTTTTAGTTGTCAGATCGTGTAGCAGTTCCTGGCTCTCACCATGTGCACACCCAACACTATCTCTTGAGTTGCTTAACTTGGGGCCAGGTAAAATAGTATTAGTATACTTTAAAATTTATATAAAAGTTCACTTACCTTGTGTCATTTTGTAGGTCAATTTGGCTTGGTGGAACACAGAAGAGCAGACGAACTGGACTTCTTCCATGAATGCCGCATTGCCTTTTTAGCATACCCATCGAGTAATTGTTGGCCCTGTATCTAGTGGCTGGTTTCTCGAGGAGAGGGTGTATGAGTGGTTCCTTGGTCTCAAAAGATGGAGGATCCCGATGAATTGCTCGGAGGAGAATGCGTGGTGTTTAGCTCGGCACAGTTATGATGTTGAAACCTTTCTCTATCCACCAGGTGCATCATATGCCCAGTTTTTTTAGTAAGGCTCTTGAACTTTGATGTATCTCCTATTGGCATCTAGGAAATTCTCGAGGAAAAGGAGGATAGCAATGAAGAGGAGTATCATGGAGAGGGAGGAGGGCCCGTCCTGCATCCCGGGGCTAGCACCTCTCAGGTAAACTTTTACCATTTTGCCATTGCAATTACTTCTTTCTTAACTTGTTTTAACTATTTTAATGATTATTTTCAGGCCACTAGCTCTTTTGGTCATGAGGCTAGACCTTCCTTTACCTCTCCTCCATTTGCTCATTCTAATCAATTGGAGATGCCATCTCACCCACAGGGCATTGATATGAATTACCTGGTAGGTTTTCCTGTTCCATGATAATTTATGCTACATGTATGCATGGTTATGTATGCTCTTACTCTTTCCCTTCTGACTCATAGTGGATGCTTGAGGAACAAAATAAGAAACTTCATGAAGAGTTAGTTGCTAGTCTTCAATAGGTTGCGCATTTTGAAAAATTGTATCACCAGTCAGAGCAAGATTTTCATGACTTTTGGTTTCAGGGGATGAGAGATCCTGGTGCTTTGTCATCTAGGGGACCCTAAACTGATGACCATGAGATTCTTTCATCTACTTCGGATGAGGACTGTTACAGATCTGAATTCCAAGGTAATAGAAGTTTAGGTGCTCCTGCTTTGGGTGGACTTGGGATAGATGATATGCCTCCTCCTCCAACAAGTGATGACTTTTTGAGTGCTTTATTTGACTATAGACCGCTGCCTCCATCACAGTGATTACCTTGTATGAAATTAATTGTACTAGCTTATATGAAATTAATTATACATAAATAAACAAAGTGGTTGTAATCAATTCATGAATAGTAAATTATAATTAATATAATACTTTGACTCTTTTTTTTATTTTTTTATCTATTTTTTATCTGGCCTTCATATCTTCTCCTTGCCCCCTGCGTGACAAAATATTGGAAGTGAGTCTCAAAATGTTTTGTACATACATAAACTATTGAAAGGAGAAACTTTGCCCCCTGTGTAGGTTCAAACCCATGATTTTTTTCTCTGCGGCTTTGGTTGATGTTTGTATATTGTCTAGCTCATCAAACAAGCGTACATTTCTTCTTTCTTTTGCAAAATTACTGGAGCTTCCTCACACAATGGGCTTTCCATGCCCCCTGATTCCATATCCACTTTATGATTGCTTCATAGAATATTAATGTTTATTTCTTACAAAGAAAAATGGAGTGTGATATGCTCATGTATGCATGATATGCATGAGTAATACTTACAGTTGTTCCATCAACTCACAGACCGAGGTGATCAACTAAAGTGTTCTTATTGACTCATTCCAGATGCCCATTCAAGTCTTGCTTTGGAATGACAGAATGCTTTACATTTATGTCTTTTATCTTCAAGATGTTGAGAACATGAGTGGTGAGGCCCAAGCAGCATAGATACATCCATAACCTTGCCAATAATCATTTACTTTGCCCTATATGTCTTCTGAGGTTTGGATGCTCAACATATTTCCCTTAACTTAAAGCTTTTTATAACAAGAAATTAGTTTTTCTTAAATCAAATGTTGACTTTGTCAAATTAATGTCATTGTACCTCAGGACTTGATTTTTAGAATTAACATATCTATAACATGACAACCCTAGTTACCATACTAAACTCTGGAATCATTTCTATTTAAACAAGAATTGTTGCATTTTAGATAGGCACATACACATTACTTGGTCAAAGATCTCATTTGAGTTTGAATATTGTCTATCTTATATGCATGCTTATCCAAACTATCTCCATTAATAGACTCTACCTACCAAGAGAGATCAACAGGACTTTGATAGGCTTGAAATGGGGTTAAATGAAGGCCTTTTGTAAGTTGGAGTCGTTGTGACACTATGGCCAACCCCTCACACTATGATTTTCTATTGAAGCGATAGGTAGTTGGAATCATGAAAAGATAGATTTTTGAACATTCTTCTTTCTTTTTGACGTTAATCTGGATCTTGATTGGGATAGTCTTTGCCTTTACAAAAAGTTTGGTACCCATATTCATCATAATTTTTTTTCCCTTTTCTTTCTCTTTCTTTTCCTTACTCTTCCCTTTCTTTGAGCATTTTATCATTTTATCCTTCTTCCCTGTAGGACTGTCAAGAACTGGATGACCTTTCTTCTATCTCTCTAATTTTGATTGAATCTTTGGTTGAGTTAGACAAATTCAAGTCAAACTGTCATTATGGAAGTCTTTTGCTGCTTTAGGTAAAAGAGAATTTGGTTAGTTTTCTGAACCGTTTTGGGTTTTATTTTTTATTTTTTCTTTCTTTTTTTCCTTTTTTTATTTTTTTTTCTTCTTCTTTTAATTTTGGTCCTAGCTCTAAAATAGTTGTCTTGTTTGTACCAACTTGTATTTCTAGTAATGGATGAGTGTAGTGGTATTAATCTGCTTTAGTCCTGACTTTATCTGTGATATTTGGTCTAATTCAGGTGAATTTCAGCTACCCTTATGGTTTTGAGAACATCAACTATCCTTACGGTCTTGGCTATGCATTCCTTTCTTTTTTGATCTTCTTGCTTCTTCCCCTTAGTGATCATAAGACTTATCAAAAGTCTAACAACAGCTTAGGGTGGGTCATCGAGCTTATAAGTCAAAAAAGAGAAAGTTGAATTCTTATAAAGGCTCAAAGGGACAACTAGGTATTGATATTTAATTAGGTGGATACTAGCTATTGGCTAACGAAACAATGCCTAGATCATCTCTCCATTAAATAAGCAAAGTTCAATTTCACCTCGAAAGTTTGTCAAAGCATGTTCTAAGACTGAGTAGGACCTAGACAATGGTCATTATGCAGATCCCTCTCTAAGCAAGCATACACAACTCAATGGTATAGAACAATTCCCTCATTTAGTAAAGTCATTCAAGTCATGATGCATAAATATATTAATTCAGCACCAAATGAGCAAAGACCAACAAGAATAAATTTAATGAATCTAATTCATTAAAACAAACATAATTTGAAAAACATAATTTTTCTAATTAAATATTAAAGAAAGCAAAATAAATAGAGCAACACTTCAAGCTAAGGAAAGTTTGTTGACTAAAATTTTTCCTTATTCCACATCTTCAATACTCTCATCTTAAAAAGAGGATAAAACAAAATCTTCCTCCAATCCTTTTCCTACCTTGAAGGTTGCTGGTGGTGGCACTCTGTTGAACCTTGGTAAAGGATTATCTTTTGTGCTGGGCTTATCAGGATCAGGAAGCTTACCACTATCAATTAAATTTTGGATCTCATGTTTTCATCGCAAACATTTGTCTGTCTCATGTCCTTGTGTCTAATGATATTCACAAAAGGCTTTAGTATCAAATTTTAGGGGTAAAGGATTCGGCAAAGGTCGAGGGGCCAACACCTATAATAGTCCCTTCTTTTGTAGCTTGATGAAAACCTATGACAAGGGCTTCCCCAGATCTAAAAAATGCCTTCTATTTACTTGACCAGTTGTTTTTACATCAACTTCTTTATATGTACTTTGATTGCCAGACTAATAATTTCATTTTGCAGAAAAATGGTTCTTCTCTCTTTTTCACTCTTCTATTTGCAAACCAGCTTGTAAGAGGTCCTTGAAATCTCTTATAAGGGTATGAGACAGCCTCTTAAGAAGGTTAGGCAGGATGCCTCTTACTATCATTCTGATATGATTTGATTAATCGGGCCTCTTCTTGAGCAAAGATGTCTTCTTCCTTCATCTCTTCACATGGTCCACAAAATTCTCATTCGGCCTTTGTCTAATGCACTCAACTTACATTAAGGTAACTTTTAGCTTGACATTGTACCCATATTGCTAAATGAAAGCCTTGTATAACATGTCCCAATCTTTTTGAGTACTTTCCTCTAAGGTGTTGAACCAATTTTGGACAACAGGGTCCAATGAGAGCATGAAATATCTTAGAGTATAAGCCTTAGTAGCTCTGGCAGACTGCATTGTAGTGATGTACTGTTTAACATGTAAGTGAGGTTTTCCTGTACCATTCTATCTAGCGAAGGAAGGCATTTTAAACTTATAAGGGACCTCCTCATCAAGTTCAAACAACTTGTCAATCTCGGACATCGCTTTGATTTTCAGCTTCATCTCGAATTTCTTTTCTTAATCAGTAATCAATTTCTCATCATAAGAAGTTTTAGTCTTTTCCATAGTTGCTCTTTCCACAACCCTTGGCTCCTTCTTCTTATCTTGAGGATCTTGAAAGTATTGATCCTAGTCATCATAAATCATTACCTTGTCATCATCAAAAGCCACTTCACCAACCTTAGCCTTCCCTTTGTCCTTCGGCACCTTGGTGCTAGCAGATGCCTTAGCATTATTTCCTAAAATTGCATCCAATTGATTCTTCATGGTCTCATCCAAGGCCTCCTTTAGTTCTTCCATTTTAGCATTGAGGGCGTCATCTACCATTCTTTGAATTTGTTTGGACTCCATTGCTTTTGGTGAAAAAGTGATTGAGTCATTGCTAGATTATTCATCTCCGGAGTAGGTCGGATTGTCGTAAGCTTTTGAGCTATCGTAATCCAGGGTTGTGAGCCAGAGAGGATCAATGATATGAGATGCAAATGTATGTATGCATGTATGCACAAACAATAGACAAAGATAAGTAGAACATCCCTTCCAACCTTATAACTTCCACACACGGATGGCGAGTCTCTTTTCCTAGGTATATGGTTAACAAAGTACCAACATGGGGTATCTTGTTTTTAAAAAATTCTCTCGGACATTTCAACCAATAGTTGTATTTTAAAAATGGAAATCAGTTCATGATAATTCCCATTAATTAGGCTTTAATCCATTGAATATTAACTAAAATAGCTTTTATGCTATGTTGGACTAAAACTAAATTAAGAGATTTATTACAAATAGATTTCTCACTTGAAAAATTAACTAATGATTCATGCCAAAAACAAGCCCATGATTAATAATTCTTAGTATAAACTAGGGTCACAATTGATTTTTGGTATTTCCATAATTGACCTAAATATTCGCAAGCTCTTTCAAAAGGTTATAAAAATAATTTTGTTTTTAAGCCCATTGTAAAAAGATTTTAGAAAAAATAGATTTTGGGCTTTGTATTTGGGTCATGAGAAAAGAATTTTTGATTTGTTTTCAGAAAAGTTTTATGTCCAAAGACCATCTTAAAAAGTTTTCAAAATAGCTTTGGTCTTTTGGACTTTGAAAAAAATTTATTTTGAGCTTACAATGTACTTAGATCATATTAGAAAAAGAACAAACCAAATAAGCCATGATTTAAGCCAAGATAAATTCAAGCATTTAGGGTAAAAACCTAAGGAAAGTTACTAGGCCAATTACATGAGCTTTAGTCTTTGGGTTTAAAGGCTTAGGTTCCCATAGCAAGTATATACCTAAAAGGTAGAAGGCTATGAGTAGTTATTCCATGCTCGATCTCCATACCTTGAGTGAAAGTATGGTATCCCTTACATAACATAACATGGGTAACACGGGCGTCCTAACTCAAACACACGATGCAAACTAAATGATGTAATGGATAATACCATGATAAGAAAAAATAGAATAATAAAAAGACCAATGGAATCAACTTCTCTTGTCCCCAGTGGAGTCGCCATTGTGGGTAGAAATTTTTGCTCTCACTCCCAGTGGAATGGTTCTTGCGACTTCGGCACTGTTTAGGCTTGTGGCCTTAGAGAACATGGGCCTAAACCCGGAGAAAATTGAGTTCCCACCCGGACAGGCCGGCAAAAAGAAAGGGGTGGATGACTCGATTCCTATGGAATCCCCAACCCCCTATTGGGTTCGAAAAGTTGGGTACGTGTGGTGAAGGTGAGAAATGGCCCAACACCCCCAGAATGCCCGGTTCATTGGAATCGGCCTCCTTTTCAGGTCTTAATATTATAAAATTCTTAAATATAACAATATTATCCATATTACAAGTGTTTATAAGAATAAATAAATACTTTATTAAAATCACAATAATTTCCAAACAAAGTAAATAAATGGACACCCATCCGAGGATGGAAACATGTTCTTACATCATCCATATCTAAAACTAAATAGGACACCCACCGAAAGGTGGAAACGTGTCCTTTACATTGGTCTAAAAAACTTTAAAATAAAATAAATTACATGATGCTCAAAACAAGATGTACCCAAAACATGAAAACATACCTCTTACAATGTTTTGAAATCGAAACAAATCAATAAAAATAGCCAACAATTCATTATAAATAAATCATTCATCAAAGACATCAAACATCAATCAAAATATATAATAAACATTCATCTAATTTAAATAAAATAGTAAGTATATAAATTTAGGGTTCATGCATCAATTTATGTTTCTTTGGTTTCATGTTTAACAATTAGGGTCTTGTAATTTAGTTTACTAGATTAATCAATTTGAGAAATATTTAATATAAAAAAAAGTAACATAGCTACTGGATGTTTTAAAGATTTAGGGTTTCAAAAGTTTTATGAAAATAATATTAAAGTTTAAGGTTTAAATAAATAAGATTGAAGATCATGAAAATTGGATTTTAAGTTAGGTATTTGGAAAGAATAGGCTACTGTGAATCTTCCAGAAAAGTAGATTTGGTTAGGGTTTTAAGAAAAAAGTCTATTGTTTTGTGATTTTAGAAAAGTGTAATTAGGGTTTTAGATTTCAAAAATATGTTTTAGGGTTTTAAATAGAGTTTGGATGGTAAGTATAACAATTGATGAATGTGCCTAACAAAACATCATCTATTGTATGTTTAAATAATTGATCTAATTGAGTGATGAAGCTACTGTAAACATAAACAAGTAAGTAGAAATTCAAACCTCCGTTGTTGGTTCCACCACAATTTTGAATTCTAGTTGAACAATAACAAAAATAGTGTGGGCTGCCTTTGATGGATTGTTTGTTGCTTGCTGACTGCCTCTTCCTCCTTCAAGTCCAAGGTTCTAAATCTATTCTCAAAAAGTCCAGCTCCTTCCAAAAGTCTGATCTCCTTTTAAAAGATCAAAGTCCCTTTCTGTGTGTTTTAATGTGGTATTTATAAAAAATAAAAATAAAAACCTAATACTAATTGGTTAAGGAAATAAAATTGAAAACCAAGTAAAATAGGGTATCGGAAAAATTGCTCGCTGGCCGGGCTACTGGCGTGCGAAGCTGCGCTGGCAAAAAATTTCCTGCGGGGCACTACGGGCTGGGCACGGGCCATAGGCCAATTCGCCGCAAGTTGCGGCGAATTGTCCTGTGGCCATTTCGTCGCCGGTGATTTTCGTCGTCGATTCTTCCATCACCAATTTTTATTTATTTATATTTTTCTATCTTTTTTTATTTTTATTATTTTTATTAAAAATAAATATTATTTAATTAAAATACCACAAAAATTATTTTGGACTGTTTAAAAAATATCGGACTGTAATGGGTCAAAAATTAAGGGTCTACACTAGGCAACACCCTCTCACAATTATCCTTATTTGATCAGATTCATCGAGCCTCTTCTTGAGCAATGCATCCTTATTCCTCCATCTCTTCACATAGTCCACAAAATTCTTGTTTAGCCTTTGTCCAGTGGACTACACCTCCATTAAGGTAACTTTCAGCTCGACATTGTACCCATACTATTGAATGAAGGCTTTATATAGCAGATCCCAACTTTTTTTAGTGCCATCATCTAACATATTGAGCTAATTTTGGATAATAATATCCAATGAAAGCATGAAATACCTCAGGGTTTGAGCCTTAGTAGCTCGGGCAAACTGCATAGCAGTAATATACTGGTTCACATGGAGGTGAGGATTTCCAGTTCCATCAAACTTTGCAAAGGATGGCATCTTGAACTTGTATGGAACCTCTTCATCTAGCTCAAACAACTTGTCAACCTCAAACATTTTCTCAATTTTCAGCTTCTTTTCAAACTTCTTTCTAGGTCAGCAATCAACTTCTCAGCATCTCAAGTTTTAGTTTTCTCCATGGCTGATCTTTCAACAACCTTCGACTCCTTCTTCTTGTCTTGACGATCTTGAAAGTATTGAGCCCAGTCGTCATCATCATCAATGACTAGTCATCATTAAAAGCCACTTCACCAACTTTAGCCTTTCCCTTGTCTTTCTTGGTGCTTGCGAATGCTTCAGCAGTGTTCCCAAACATTATAACCATTTGACTCTTCATGATCTCAGCTAGGGCCCCCCTTTAATTCTTAAATCTTAACTTCAATGGCATCATCCAACATCTTTTGAATCTGATCAGGTTTCATCGCTTTTGGTGAGAAGCTAATTGAGTTGCTGTTGGATTCTTCAGCACCGATGTAGGTCAGATTGTCATAGGCTTTTGAACTATTATAATCCAAGGCTGTGAGACAGAGAGGATCAATGATATGAGATGCAAATGTATGTATGCATATATGTATGTATGCACATATAATAAACAAAGATAGTTAGGACGTCCCTTCCAACCTTATAACTTCCACACACGAATGGCGAGTCTCTTTTCCTAGGAATGTGGTCAATCAAAATACCAATGTGGGATATTTTATTTTTGAAAAGTTCCCTCGGACCATTTAACCAATAGTTGCATTTTCTAACATAGAAGTCGGTCCACGATAATTACCATTAATTGTGCTTTAATCCATTGAATCTCAACTAAAATAGCTTTTATGCTCTATTGAATTAAAGCAAAATTAATAGGTTTAGCATAAATAGATTTCTTATTTAGAAAAAGTAACTAATGATTCATGCCAAAAACAAACCCATGATTAATAATTATTGGTATAAACTAAGCTCATAATTGATTTTTGGTATTTCGTAATTGACCTAAATATTTGTAAGCTTTTTTTAAGAAAAGGTTGTATTTTTAGATGAAGTGAAAGATATTTTTGTTGTTTGGGCCATAAGGTATAAAAAGAGTTTTGACCCATCTTAAAATGTTTTAATGTCTAAAGACCTTGAAAATTTTGAAAACAATTTTGGTCTTATGGATATTAAAGGAAAAGAATTATTTTTGAGCTTAAAATATAGGTAGGTCATATTAGAAAAAGAATAAACCAAATAAGCCATAGTTTAAACCAAGATATATCAATCATAGTCAAACAACAAGCATTTGAGGTAAAAAGCCTAAGAAAAATAACTAGGTCAATTACATGAGCTTAATCTTGGGTTGAGAAGCTTAGGTTCCCATAGCAAGTATATACCAAAAGGTATTAGGCTATGAGTGGTTATGCCACACTCAATCTCCATACCTTGAGTGAAAGTATGGTATCCCTTACATGACACAACAAGGGTAGCATGGGCGTCCTAACTCACATACATAATGCAAACTAAATGATGTAATAGACAATATCATAATAAGAAAATAGAATAATAACGAAATCAACTTCACTTATCCCCAGTGGAGTCCCCACTATGAGCGAGGATTTTTGCCCACACTCCCATGTAGAATGGTTCTTGCTACTTTGACACTGTTAGGTTCCGGGCCTTAGAGAACATGGGCCGAAACCCAGAGAAAATGTAGTTGCCACCTGGATAAAAAGAAAGGGGCGAATGACTCGATTCCTAAGGAATCCCCAACCCCCTAATGGGTTTAGAAAGTTGGGTACGTATGGGGAAGGTGAGAATGACCCAACACCCCCACAACGCCTGGTTCCTTAGAACCGACCTCCTTTTCAGGTCTTAATATTATAAAATTATTAAATATAATGATATTATCCATACTACATGCAATCATAAGAATAAAAGAATTCTTTATTAAAATCACAACAAGTTTAAACAAAACAAACAAATCGGCACCCATCCATGGATGGAAACATGCCTTTACAATTGTCCAATGTCCAAAAGAAAATAAATGAAATAGGACACCCACCAATTGGTGGAAACTATCCTTTACATTGATCTGAAACTTAAAATAAATTAAATTACATGATGCTCATAACATGAGATGCCCAAAATATGGAAACATAACTCTTATAATTTCTTGAAACCGAAACAAATCATTAAAAATAACCAACTAACCATTCATCAAAAATAAATCATTCATCGAAGATATAAATAAATAACTAATCAAAATATAAAAAAAATATTCATTTGATAATGAAGCAAATAAAGATGCAAGTTTAGGTTTATGTATCAACGTGGGGCTTCTTAAATAACATTTAAAGTTTTGTAGTTTAATTTTAAAAGCTAGGCGTAAACCCTTAATTTTTGACTCCGATATTTTTTTTATAGTTCAAAATAATTTTTGTGGTATTTTAATTAAATAATATCTATTTTAGTATTTATTATTTATTATTCATAATTTTTAATAAAAAAAAAATAATAGTAGTAAAGTTAAAAATAATAATAATATATAATAAATAAATAAATAAATAAAAATTGGTGAAGAATTTTTTGTCACCGAAAGTGAATTGGCTTAGGCCAATTCACCGCAGGAATTTCCTGTGGGCGAATTGGCCACACACCAATTCGCCGCAGGAAGTTCCTACGGTGAAATGGCCTTGGGCCAATTCGCCGCAGCAAATTCCTGCGGTGAATTGGCTGGCTTGCCAGCGCTCACTCACAATTTTCGCCCGCAGTAATTTTTTGCCCGCATAATTTTCCAACGTAGTTTTTTCAAAACCGAATTCTATTTGGTTTTAATTTCTTTTCCTAAATAGTTTTAATTTCCTTAGACAATTAGAAGTAGGTTTTTTATTTTTCCTATAAATACCACATTAAAACACATAATTAGAGGAGGAAATTTTATTTTTTTTATCGAGACTTTGGACTTCTAACTTGGGAGGAAAAAGAAGACAGAAACCCTAGGAGCAAGAAACTACAAAAATTAACAGCAAGAAGCATTCATCAATCCATCAAAGACAGCAACAATGCCTTTTTCATTGTTCATCCAGAAGTCAATTGTGGAGGAACCGACGAACGGAGGTTTTATTACAAATCTTTGATTTGATTATATTTACAATATTCTTACTTTTAGATTCATAAATTGTTTAAGCATACGATGTTATTGCTGTAATATCCTAAAGTATACTCTATAAGTGTTGGGGTTATTGTTGTATTTGGATTTAATGTGTGTATTGAAGGGAAAGAGAAAAGAAGTGAAGAGAAGATTTGGGAAATATAAATGCAATATATATGACATATACATATACTTACATATACATCACATATATATGATATATATAATGGTGTAGGAAAAGTGAGTTATATATATATATGTGTGATTAATAATAGTGATAATAAGGACAAAAAGAAAAAGAAGAAGAAAGTCAAAAGAAATGGTGTGTGGTGGAGATTTAATTGTATTAATATTAATATTAATATTAATATTAATATTATTATTATTACTATTATTATTATATATATGATAAGAATGGAAGAAAGAACGAGAACGTTCTTTCTTCTTCTGCTTCTTCTTCTTAAGTGAACGAGAGAGAGAGAGAGGGAGAGAGAGAAGCTAGAGAGAAAATGGTGATTTTGCTTCTAATTACACCAAAGAGTAAGGATATCAAGATGTTTGCAAGTGGATATTGAAGATTTAGCAAGTTATTCAGGTAAGTACTCTCTCTTGAGTTGATTTTATTGATTATATGTATATATCTAAGTTCTTATCTTCTTGTTTTGTTTTCTTTTGGATTGAGGTTATGTTTGGTATAATTAGTGTGTAAAATGAAGATAATGAAAGAGTGAAGTATGTAAAGATGTTGAATTGATATTTAAGTGATGATAAGTTGAGATAATTGTGAGGTAAATGATGAAATGTTGAGTTTGGGTTTGGATTAGATGAATTTGGAAGTGTTTGGCCTTTAATTCATTGAAGGACACGGCCAAGTTATGAGAGACACGGCCAAGTTAGGGCAAACTTGGCCGTGTGGGATGATTTTTGGAGAGACACGGCCACTGCCTTGGCCGTGTCCCTTGAGCGTGTTTGCTACTGCCTATTTGGATTGAGAGACACGGCCGTGTTCCTTGCCCGTGTCTGCTAATGGATTTTTTTGTGTTGAGAGACACGACCACTGGCTTGGCCGTGTCCACTGCTCGTGTTTGCTACTGTGTGAATTGGATTGAGAGACACGGCCACTGGCTTGGCCGTGTCCTTTGACCGTGTTTGCTACTGGATGTTTGGTTTGAGAGACACGGCCACAAGCTTGGCCGTGTCCCTTGAGTGTGTTGGCTAATGATGTTTGTTCTTGATTATGCTTACATTGTTGGATCCTTCAAAGGTCTTATTGTATCTACACTTTAATTATACTTAAACAAAGATGACCTAAACTAATGTATATTGAGAATTTGAAATCTATGAATAAGGTAAAGTATATATGTGAATATCAATGATTGATCATACATTTGATGGTAATAAAGATGCATATGATATTATATAAACAATGTTATGTCATATACATTGTGAATCTAGTGAATTGTTATGTGTTATATGAATGATGCACTTTATAATGTGAAGGATATGATGAGGTAATTGATTATGTATAATTGAATAATGAAATATCATAGTATGATTTGAGACATGATGTGATATGATGCCATTGTTATTGGCTATGATGATTCAAATGTGATATAATGCCATTGTTATTGGCTATGATAATTCAAATGTGATATGAAGCCATTGTTATTGGCTATGATGATTCAAATGTGATATGAAGCCATTGTTATTGGCTATGATGATTCAATGGAGATATGTGGGGCATGTTTGCCTAGATGATGATAAGCATTAAGAATGAAATAAGAAATGAAAACATTTTGTGTCTAATATGTTGTTCAACTTTCAGAGTTCTGGATTTGGGAGACATTCCTATAAAATGAAAGGTAACAGTCTTGCCGGGTTGAGGATCTCTTCAGTTTGAGTTGAATTGAGATCCAAGAGACTGGGTCTGTTACACTATGAGAATTGTGAATATGAGATATATGAATGGTAACAATCTTGCCGGGTTGAGGATCTCCTCGATTTAGTCGGGTTGATGGTCCAAGAGACTGGGTCTGTTACAGGTAACAGTCTTGCCGGGTTGAGGATCTCCTCAAGCATGTTGAGTTGATGGTCCAAGAGACTGGGTCTGTTACACTATCCATGGATAGAGATATATATATATGATGCCTACGGGCTTGATGATTATGATTATAGACCAAAGCAGTAACTCTGAACTTTGAATAACATATTAGTGTCTTTTGGGCCCGAGTCTGTCTTTGTTTACAATGTGATATTCAAATGTTGAAATAAATGAGTAATGAGATCTATAACTGCCTTTATTGGAAGTATGATTCATGTTTGATGAATTGTGGATAAAATAATGTTATGAAGTATGATTTGGCAATATGTGCATTGATGTATTGAAGGTGAATATGTTTTGAGGGACTTTGTTGATATATGATTTTATAAAATATAGTATGATGTGTAAAATATATATATGAATATGGAATGTGTGAGAATGACTTTCATAAAGGTGTTGAATAGGTCTTTGAATGGTAATTGGTTGAATTAATGTATATGTTTATGTATATGAGATTAGTGGAAACTTATGAAGAATGCATTGAGAAAGGAAAACGTGGTAAGAGAACAATAAACCATAAAGATAAACATATGAGGTATGATAATTTGGTAATGTGTATTTTATTATTTAGTTGTACTACTAAGCTTTCGGGCTTAGCGTGGATGTTTAATCGCGCAGGTATTTATGCGGTTGATCTGGAAGTCTAGCTGTGATGCCACGAGAAGGGTAAGAGTGTCTCGAGACCAAATAGAAAGTGATGCATACATGTGTGATTTTAAACTATATTGTATTTTTGAGTTAATATATATTCATATGGATGAATGAAGTTTTGATAAATGAGAATACTGACTTTTGTAGATGTGTTTTAAATTAATGTATAATTTGATGAACTTGGATAAAGGTTTTTAAATTGAAACTAAAAGTAACATTCTTATACTTTATATACGTATTGTATGTATACTAGGTATATGTATAGTACTTATATAGAGCATGGGGGTGTTACAATTATTTTGGGATCAGAGCTTAGGTTCGAGATTCTCGGCTTAAGTAAAAATTAAAAAGAAAATTTTTGAAGAGTTTAAATAAGAATTGAAAAGAAGAGTTTTGAAATGCAATTGGTAATACATGCATATGCATTCACACCTAGGTTGGTCTCGAACGTGGCATTATGTGAATTGTGAATTGTGATGTATTTGAATTACATGAGATAAATGATAGTATGTAAATGAGATTTCATATGAAAGCAAATTTTAAAATGTTGATAATTGAGAGGTGATTGTGATATAAAGAAATGATATGGAATTTATAAGTAAAAAAGTTTGATCATTGATATGTGTATGACATATAAAGAAATGGTTAGAAGAATAAAGTTGGAAATGAGTTAAAAATAAAATTAAGATTAAAGCATGTAATCTTTCCTCTATTATTTGAATCTCTTTCTAAAAAAAAAAAATTATGTTTGGATTTCTAGAAAGAGGAAATATTGTTGGATGGGTAATATGGAAAGATATATTATTTAAATGAAAAGAGTACAGTGAAGTATTGACTGAGTTGATTGGTATAAATTAAGTGTGATAATTTAAGGTGTGGATATGTAAAGTTAAGGTTTTGTTTAAAAGAGAAAGAGATGATGTTGGTTAAGTATGAAGATATAATGGTATTGTTTGTATTGTTATTTCAATGCAAACATGGTGATTTCAATATTAGAAATGTGAGATGTTTGAATATTGTGGAAGTTCATGTTAATGGTGGTAATATGGGATATTTAGATTTTTGGAATGAGCTCAATAATTGTGAAACATATATGTTTTGGTGTTACTTGGTGGTATATTCATATAAGATGTTTTAAAATGATATTAAGAGAGTGAGATGAATAAATTGAAGTTTAAGTAAATTAGTAAGTTGAGGATTTATAGTTTTAAATGGAATGTGGATAAAGATCAATTAAATATTGATAGTTTAATGTATGTAATACATGAGATATATGAAATGAATATTAGTGCACATGAAGGTATTAGGAATGGAGGGGATGTGATTGATAGTAAGAAAATTTGGTTTGAAAATAAAGAAAAAGAATTGAGCAAATGAAAATGAGTACTATAAGTAATTTGATTGGAAAGGATGAAAATGGATATGAAGGATATGTTAAAGGTATTTAAAAAAAAACAAATGTAAGAGAGATATCACATTGAAAATGTGAGTAATCTCTTTGTGAAATAATATTATAAGTAGAGTGTATATATTTATTGAAGTTAATGAATAACTTAAGTTATGTTAAAAGAATGAGAATGATTATAGTCAAAGAAAAGTGAAAAATATTAAATTTGTATAAATTATATGCAAAAGAGAAATTTAATAAATTGTATAATTATGTGTTTACATAAAGAGGATTTGTGAAATGAATTTTTTTGACATAAATGTAA
This sequence comes from Garcia nutans, assembly GCA_947685225.1. Taxonomy (NCBI): domain Eukaryota; kingdom Viridiplantae; phylum Streptophyta; class Magnoliopsida; order Malpighiales; family Euphorbiaceae; genus Garcia; species Garcia nutans. Next base: position 37,018,709 of record CANTUV010000059.1, read on the forward strand.
TGGTTATATGTAAGAAAGGTGGGAAGTGAATCACACCATTAATGTGATCTATGAATGTGTATATAATATGTTTATTATTTTATACCATTGCATGTTTAATGGTATTAGAAATGAGATTGCATACAGTAGTAGATCTAATAGAGATTAAATTTTAATTTATGTTATAGATTATGTGATGAAATAGAAGATGAAAAGGGATTTGGGTAATATTGAATAGTGAGAATGGATCTGGGTAAGATTGAACAGTGAAGTTGTTATAGCAATAACTAAATGAGGCTATCGTAAGATGTTTTGGAACTCAAAGTGTTTGTGTGTGGAAATATTTTCTGTATAAATGTATAATAAGAAATTGTAAGGAAAGAATAATGTATTTGAAAATTCTTAGAAAAGATGGATTGGAAATGGAGTAATGAATGAAACTTGTGTAAGATTTGTATCTGATTGAAGGTTGAGCATAGGAAATGTTAAAGATAATATTAGTGAACATGAGTTGGGTTAATAATGATCAAATCATCAAGAGTAAACTGTTTTGAGATGGAATTAAAATGTGTTAACTCTTGGTGTAATAAAATTTGGCGAATATATATAATTTTGCGATACAATTTAGCATTATAATTGTAAAGGTTGAAAAGTGACTAATAGAAGAATGATATTGATGTACAAACCCCAAGTGTGATTGCTAGAATATTATGGTCATATGACTTGGCTAGTGTGATAAATTGGTTAGTTTAATTATCTTCAGATTTAAATCGAGATGGTATAACTGTAGTACAATTTTGGGTAAGATTAATAACTATGTTTCTAGAGACATGGTTAAAAGGTATGATTGAAACATGTCTAAATAATATGATTGTATAATGAGATGCTCAATATACTTGATGATATATGTGTATACTATTTTGATGTGGTGAGGAACCATGATTGTTAAATGAATTATAATTAAGGTATAATGCTTATTTGATTGTGAGAAATGAATTGTGAAAAGATTACCTATCTGCCTCCTGCGGAACCATGCGGACCCATTGTGTTGGGCAACCGAACTTGGACTACCGACCTGGTTGGGGAAAAGTTCGTTTATGAAACTATAGTTGTTGGCTATATTGATAAACTTTGAATGAGTATGAGAGATGATGATATAATTAATGAAATGTATATTTATAAGCATGATTCTTACTGATCGAATTTATGAATCTGAAGAGACTAGAATTTGAATATAAGTTGGATCTAATGGAATTAGGTTATATATATATATGTATATATTGGGAAATCCAATGATAAATGTTGATAAGATAATTGTTGGTTTGAAGTGAATAAGGTTGAAATGTTAATATATTTTGATAGATAGATCGATTGATTCAGAGTTCGCTAAAGTTGCAAGTCAATATTGAGATTTAATGTGTGCAGTTGTATTGGGAGTGTAAAAGTAAAATGGTAATGTGTATGATGTAATATCTTGGCTTATGAATGAACATAAATAAATTGAATTATATCAATTGTGTTTGGTGAGGAAAAAAAATGTTGTTTACCTGTTAAGTAAGTTTGAAAGTTGGTAATAATGTTTATATTAAGTGAGTAGCAAGTTAAAGGAATTAAGGATATTGTTATCCATTGCAATTTGGTAAATGTTATTTTGGAAGTGATTGTAAGAATGGAATAATCTAAGTTAAGATATTAATTAATGATTTTTGAAGTTAAAGTTAAGAATATCTATAAAGAGATAATGTGATAATATGATTTTAATACAAAGATGAATTTATTGGAGATGTAATGAGTTATTTTAATTGTTTTGTTGAGAAAGTAATAAGATATAAAAATATATATATATATCTATACAATGATGAATTGTGAAATTCAGTGAAGATGATTATTTCTAAGGGAGAGAGTAGAAGATATGTGATTTGATAAAATTGTAATGTAAGATACGATTATCTTCATATGGAAGTTAAGATAGTGATTTGTTTCTAAATGGGTTGTTATTATGCTGGATAATTTCGAGGACGAAATTATTTAAGGGGGAGAGAATTGTAATATCCTAAAGTATACTCTATAAGTGTTGGGGTTATTGTTGTATTTAGATTTAATGTGTGTATTGAAGGGAAAGAGAAAAGAAGTGAAGAGAAGATTTGGGAAATATAAATGCAATATATATGACATATACATATACTTACATATACATCACATATATATGATATATATAATGGTGTAGGAAAAGTGAGTTATATATATATGTGTGATTAATAATAGTGATAATAAGGTCAAAAAGAAAAAGAAGAAGAAAGTAAAAAGAAATGGTGTGTGGTGGAGATTTAATTGTATTAATATTATTATTAATATTATTATTAATATTATTATAATAATTATTATTATTATTATTATTATTATTATTATATATATGATAAGAACGGAAGAAAGAACGAGAACGTTCTTTCTTCTTCTGCTTCTTCTTCTTAAGTGAACGAGAGAGAGAGAGAGGGAGAGAGAGAAGCTAGAGAGAAAATGGTGATTTTGCTTCTAATTACACCAAAGAGTAAGGATATCAAGATGTTTGCAAGTGGATATTGAAGATTTAGCAAGTTATTCAGGTAAGTACTCTCTCTTGAGTTGATTTTATTGATTATATGTATATATCTAAGTTCTTATCTTCTTGTTTTGTTTTCTTTTGGATTGAGGTTATGTTTGGTATAATTAGTGTGTAAAATGAAGATAATGAAAGAGTGAAGTATGTAAAGATGTTGAATTGATATTTAAGTGATGATAAGTTGAGATAATTGTGAGGTAAATGATGAAATGTTGAGTTTGGGTTTGGTTTAGATGAATTTGGAAGTGTTTGGCCTTTAATTCATTGAAGGACACGGCCAAGTTATGAGAGACACGGCAAAGTTAGGGCAAACTTGGCCGTGTGGGATGATTTTGGGAGAGACACGGCCACTGTCTTGGCCGTGTCCCTTGAGCGTGTTTGCTACTGCCTATTTGGATTGAGAGACACGGCCGTGTTCCTTGCCCGTGTCTGCTAATGGATTTTTTTGTGTTGAGAGACACGACCACTGGCTTGGCCGTGCCCACTGCCCGAGTTTGCTACTGTGTAAATTGGATTGAGAGACACGGCCACTGGCTTGGCCGTGTCCTTTGACCGTGTTTGCTACTGGATGTTTGGTTTGAGAGACACGGCCACAAGCTTGGCCGTGTCCCTTGAGTGTGTTGGCTAATGATGTTTGTTCTTGATTATGCTTACATTGTTGGATCCTTCAAAGGTCTTGTTGTATCTACACTTTAATTATACTTAAACAAAGATGACCTAAACTAATGTATATTGAGAATTTGAAATCTATGAATAAGGTAAAGTATATATGTGAATATCAATGATTGATCATACATTTGATGGTAATAAAGATGCATATGATATTATATAAACAATGTTATGTCATATAAATTGTGAATCTAGTGAATTGTGATGTGTTATATGAATGATGCACTTTATAATGTGAAGGATATGATGAGGTAATTGATTATGTATAATTGAATAATGAAATATCATAGTATGATTTGAGACATGATGTGATATGATGCCATTGTTATTGGCTATGATGATTCAAATGTGATATAATGCCATTGTTATTGGCTATGATAATTCAAATGTGATATGAAGCCATTGTTATTGGCTATGATGATTCAAATGTGATATGAAGCCATTGTTATTGGCTATGATGATTCAATGGAGATATGTGGGGCATGTTTGCCTAGATGATGATAAGAATTAAGAATGAAATAAGAAATGAAAACATTTTGTGTCTAATATGTTGTTCAACTTTCAGAGTTCTGGATTTGGGAGGCATGCCTATAAAATGAAAGGTAACAGTCTTGCCGGGTTGAGGATCTCTTCAGTTTGAGTTGAATTGAGATCCAAGAGACTGGGTCTGTTACACTATGAGAATTGTGAATATGAGATATATGAATGGTAACAGTCTTGCCGGGTTGAGGATCTCCTCGATTTAGTCGGGTTGATGGTCCAAGAGACTGGGTCTGTTACAGGTAACAGTCTTGCCGGGTTGAGGATCTCCTCAAGCATGTTGAGTTGATTGTCCAAGAGACTGGGTCTGTTACACTATCCATGGATAGAGATATATATATATGATGCCTACGGGCTTGATGATTATGATTATAGACCAAAGCAGTAACTCTGAACTTTGAATAACATATTAGTGTCTTTTGGGCCCGAGTCTGTCTTTGTTTACAATGTGATATTCAAATGTTGAAATAAATGAGTAATGAGATCTATAACTGCCTTTATTGGAAGTATGATTCATGTTTGATGAATTGTGGATAAAATAATGTTATGAAGTATGATTTTGCAATATGTGCATTGATGTATTGAAGGTGAATATGTTTTGAGGGACTTTGTTGATATATGATTTTATAAAATATAGTATGATGTGTAAAATATATATATGAATATGGAATGTGTGAGAATGACTTTCATAAAGGTGTTGAATAGGTCTTTGAATGGTAATTGGTTGAATTAATGTATATGTTTATGTATATGAGATTAGTGGAAACTTATGAAGAATGCATTGAGAAAGGAAAACGTGGTAAGAGAACAATAAACCATAAAGATAAACATATGAGGTATGATAATTTGGTAATGTGTATTTTATTATTTAGTTGTACTACTAAGCTTTCGGGCTTAGCGTGGATGTTTAATCGCGCAGGTATTTATGCGGTTGATCTGGAAGTCTAGCTGTGATGCCACGAGAAGGGTAAGAGTGTCTCGAGACCAACTAGAAGGTGATGCATACATGTGTGATTTTAAACTATATTGTATTTTTGAGTTAATATATATTCATATGGATGAATGAAGTTTTGATAAATGAGAATACTGACTTTTGTAGATGTGTTTTAAATTAATGTATAATTTGATGAACTTGGATAAAGGTTTTTAAATTGAAACTAAAAGTAACATTCTTATACTTTATATACGTATTTTATGTATACTAGGTATATGTATAGTACTTATATAGAGCATGGGGGTGTTACAATTGCCATATTTTCTTTTAAATGTTTCTATAATTTGTTTTGATATTGAGTCAGTAACCTAAATTATTAAATTTAGTAGTATGTTTTATAGATCAAATTGTCCATTCATCCAGTAGCCTAAGCCATTGATTAAATTATCAAAAACCCTAAAACTGTTCTTCTGTTTCTAAAACTTCAAAAACCTTAAAATTGTTCTTCTTTTTCCAAAACTTCAAAAACCCTAAAACTATCCTTCTATTTTCAAAACTTTAAAACCCTAAATTATTTTTCCCCGAACTATTTTCTTAATCATCTAAACCCTAACTTATTTGTCTGAAACTTCAAAATGTCTTCTTAATTCTCCAAAACCCTAATCTTCTTTACAGTTTCTAAAAACTTTATTCATAATTGTTTCTATAAAACTCTAAACTATTTTCTTAAATTAAGATCAAATATGTTTTCCAAAATATCAAAAACCCTAATCCAGTAAATCGTAGTTTTCCTAGACCCTAATTCATAAAACATCAAAACTTTATGACAAGCTCATCAACACTTAAAACCATAATCCAGTGAATCTAAAACCCAATCTTTTAAAATTATAAACCCTAATGTCTTAAAAAACCCTAATTTCATGATGTTTGCTCAAAACCCCAACTTAACCTACTTTTTTAAATCACAGTAACATTATTTTCATAAAAACATCAAAAACCTTAAATCTTTTTAACATCCAATGGCTATGTTATTACTTTAAAATATTTCTCAACAAATTAAACTAGTATATGCAAAACCCTAGTTATTGAACATAAAACCCTAGAAATTCTAATTAATGCATGAACCCCTAAAGTTAATATATTTACTATTTTATTTAAATTGGATGAATGTTTATTATATATTTCGATTGATTTTTGATATCTTTGATGAATGATTTATTTATTATGAATGGTTATTTACTTTTATTGATTTATTTGATTTCCAAATATTGTAAGAGGTATGTTTCCATATTTTTGGGTACCTCATGTCATGAGCATAATGTAATTTATTTTATTTTAAAGTTTTTGGACTAATGTAAAGGGAATATTTCCACCTTTTGATGGGTGTCCTATTTAGTTTAGACATGAACGATGTAAGGACATGTTTCCATCCTCGGATGGGTGTCCATTTATTTGCATTGTTTGAACATTGCTTTGATTTTAATATAATGATGTTTTATTTTAATTATTGCATGTAGTATGGATAATATTGTCATATTTAAGAATTTTATAATATTAAGACCTGCAAAGGAGGCCGGTTCCAATGAACTGAGCGTTGTGGGGGTGCTAGGCCATTTCTCACCTTCCCCACAAGCACCCAACTTTTCGAACCCATCAGGGGGTTGGAGATTCCTTAGGAATCGAGTCATCCACCCCTTTTTTTCCTAGCCCATTCGGGTCACGACTCCATTTTCTCTGGGCTTAGGCCCGTGTTCTCTAAGGCCCCGAGCTTAAACAGTGCAAAAGTCGCATGAATCATTCCATCAGGAGTGGGGGCAAAATTCCCTGCTCACAGTGGCAACTCCACTAGGGATAAGAGAAGTTAATTTTGTTGTCTTTATATTATTCTATTCTTTCTTATCATGATATTATCCATTGCATCATATTAGATTGCATCGTGTGCGTGAGTTAGGACGCCCGTGTTACCCGTATTGTGTCAAGTAAGGGATATCATACTTTTACTCTAGGTATGGAGATAGAGCATGGCATAACCACTCTTAGCCTTATACCTTTTGGTATATACTTGCTATCGGAACCTAAGCCTTTCAATGCAAAGACTAAAGCTCATGCAGTTGGCCTAGTTACTTTCCTTAGGATTTTACCCCAAATGCTTGTTGTTTGACTATGGTTAATTTATCTTCGCTTAAATCATGGCTTATTTCATTTGTTCTTTTTCTAATATGACCTACATATATTGTAAGTTCAAAATAAATTTTTCTTTAAAGTCCAAAAGACCAAAGCTATTTTGAAAACTTTTTAAAATGGTTATTGGACATAAAATTCTTTTTCTCAAGGCTCAAATACAAAGCCCAAAATCCTTTTTTTTTTCAAAAATGTTTTTACAATGGGCTTAGAAACAAAATTATTTTCATCCAACCGTTAAAAGATCTTACAAATATTTACGTCAATTACAAAATACCAAAAATCATTTATGAGCCTAGTTTATACTAAGAGTTATTAATCATGGGCTTGTTTTTGACATGAATCATTAGTTACTTTTTCAAGTGAGAAATCTATTTATAATAAACCTCTTAATTTAGTTTTAATCCAATATAGCATAAAAGCTACTATAGCTAATTGAATGGATTAAAACCTAATTAATGGGAATTATCATGAACTGATTTCCATTTTTGAAAATATAACTATTGGTTGAAACGTCCAAGGAAAATATTCAAAAACAAGATAGCCCATGTTGGTATTTTGTTAACCATATACCTAGGAAAAGAGACTCGCCATTCGTGTATGGATGTTATAAGGTTGGAAGGAACATGCATACATGCATATATTTGCATCTCATATCATTAATCCTCTTTGGCTCACAGTCTTGGATTACGATAGTTCATTAATCTAGTAGCAACTCAATCACTTGCTCACCAAAAGCAATGGAGCCCAAACAAATTCAAAGAATGGTGGACGATGCCCTCAATGCCAAGATGGAAGAAATAAAAGAGGCCCTGGCTGAGACCATGAAGAATCAATTGGTTGCAATTTTAGGAAATCATGACGAAGCATCTGCTAACACTAAGAAGCCAAAGGACAAGGGGAAGGCTAAAGTTGGTGAAGTGGTTTTTGATGATGATAAGGTGATCATTGATGATGATGATGATTGGGCTCAATGCTTCCAAGATCCTCAAGACAAGAAGAAAGAACCAAAGATTGTTGAAAGATCAGTTATGGAAAAAACCAAAATGTCTAATGTTGAAAAGATGATTGCGGACTTGGAAAAGAAATTTGAGAAGAAGCTGAAAACCGAAGAAATTTCCGAAGTTGACAAATTATTTGAGCTAGACGAAAAAGTTTCATACAAATTCAAGATGCCATCTTTTGTAAAGTTTGATGGAACCGAAAATCCTCACCTCCATGTGAAATAGTATATTACTATTATACTGTCTGCCCGAGCTACTAAGGCTCAAACTCTAAGGTACTTTATGCTCTCATTAGATTCTGTTATCCAAAATTGGTTCAATACCTTAGATGATGGCACAAAAAAGAGTTGGGATCTACTATACAAGGCCTTCATCCAACAATATGGATACAATGTCGAGATGGAAGTTACCCTAATGGAAGTTGAGTCCATTGGACAAAGGCCAAATGAGAATTTTATGGACTATGTGAAAAGATGGAGAAATAAGGCTGCTTTGCTCAAGAGGAGGCCCGATGAGTCTGATCAAATAAAAATGATTATGAGAGGGGTGTTGTCCAATCTTCGTGAAAGGATATCTAATACACTCATCCGTGATTTCAAAGATCTTCTCCAAGCTGGTCTGCAAATTGAAGAATGGAAAAGAGAGAAGAATCATTTTTCAACAAGAAGGAACGAGAAAGGAAACTATCAGTCTGGTAACCAAGGCATGCAAAAGGCAGTTGGTGTTAATGCTACTAGCTAAGGAACAAGATGACAGTTTTTAGAGTTGGGGAAATAGCTATCTTGGGTTCTCAATAAGCTTCAAAGGAAGGAATTGTTACAACCCTTAAATCCTCATCCTTTTCCTAACCATCTCCCACCTAATTTCGGCACTAAGGCATTTTGTCAATTTCATCAAATGCAAGGACATGACACTGATAGATGTGTAAAGTTGAGGCATGAGATCTAAAATTTGGTTGATAGTGGAAAGCTGCCCGAGCCCAACAAGCCAAACACCAAAGAAAATCCATTATTGAGGTTCAATAGAGTACCACCACCGGCAACCTTCATGATTGGAGGAGGTTTACATGAAAGTTTTGTCATGTCTTCTTTTCAAGATGTGGGTGGAGAAGCAACCAAAGAAGAAGAGGTATTTACCGAAATTGAACAAGCTATGGTGGGTCAAGAAGTAGCAATTTGTGTTGTGAATGGGTTTTAGGATTCAAGCGATAGTGATGATGATCTTGTATCCAAGAAGGAGGAATGAACCTGGTCTGAGCCCGAAGAAGATGAAGTAATGAACACTAGATCCTGTAAGCCCTATGCAAGGCCACCGCCTAAGGAGGTAGAAGTTAATAAAGGAAAGGAAGCTGGAGTAGGGATCAAAGAAGAGGAAGATGATCCCGTGCTCAAGAAATTGAAAAGAACCCAAGCAAGTATTAACATTTTGGATTTATTGGCTACTTCTAAAAAGCACCGAGAAACTATGGCCAAGGCCTTGGCCAACATGCCAATTTTCACCTCCATAACACCGGAGGAGCTGATCAACTTCATAAAAATTGAAGGAGTAATGAAATGTGAAGATATTCAAGAGAAGAGCGAAGTTAATATGGGAGCGGTATCTTTCTCAGATGCGGATTTACCGTAAGAGGGGAGAGATCACATCCGCCCTCTCTTTATCAAAATAGAAATCAAAAGGAAAAGGACTCCATGTGTAATGGTTGATGATGGGTCTACCATAAATGTTTGTCCACTTAAAATATTACCAAAACTAGCCATGTCAACAAGGGATCTAAACCCAACCGAGGTAACCATTCGGGCTTATGATAACACCAAGAGACATGCCGAAGGAACTTTCAAAGCTGCTGTCAAGGTTGGTCCAATTGAATCTATTGTTGAATATGTTATTTTAGACATACCTGTTACCTTTGCATTACTCTTGGGATGACCATGGTTTCATCCTCTTGGTGGAGTTCCTTCCACCCTTCATCAAAAGATCAAGTTCCCTAACAGAGATGAGATAGTGGTCATTGAAGCCGAAGATAATGAGGTTGTTAATGCACTAATGATTAAGAGGCCTCTCAATGGTTTCCATGTAGCTACAATTTCTGATGATGAAGTAGTGAACTCTAAGGTCTTGAACATGATGAAGAACATGAGCTACCTTCCCTGAGCTTGTCTTGGAAAGGGCAAAGCCGGTTTGACAAAGCTTCCAGATTTCAAAACTCAAACTTCCAAGAAAGGGTTAAGGTATGAAGAAGCCAACAAAGATGTCCAGCCAAAGATGAATGAGAAGATGAGCTTCCCACCACTTAAACAAATCTTTGTCAAAGCTCCAGACATGGTGTAGACCCTTAATTTTTTACCTAATCCGGTCCAATATGTTTTATTTAGTCGAAAATAACTTTTGTTGTCTAATTGGTCTAAAATAATTTTTGTTACATAATTTTTCACTTTAGTATCTAATTTTTATTAATAAAAAATAAAAATAAACAAATAAAAATCAAAAAATAAAAATAAAAATCAGAGTCGGAGTCGGAGTCAAAAAAATCGACGACGAAAAAATCATCGCGCAGGCCCGTGGGCATTTCTCCCGTAGGAATTTCCTGCGAGTGAAATGGCCCAAGCTATTTCGCCCGTAGAAAAAATCTGTGGGCAAAATAGCTTTTCTATTTCGCTCACAGGGTTTTCCTGCGCACGAAATTAGCTCACACTTTTTCGCCCGCAGGAAAATCCTGCGGGCGAAGCCCGCCCCTGCCTCAATTTCCTGCGGCAGAATTTTTTCGTCAGCGCATTTTATCCTGCGGCAATTTTTTTCAGCAGCGCAAATTTTTCAAAACCTAATTCAATTAGGTTTTGGTTTCTTTTTTTATTAATATTACTTGCCATGACTAATTAGGAATAAACCACATCAAACTACTATAAATAAGGACCAAAGGCAATTAAATTGGGGGAGACGAAATCCAACAGAGACTTGAAAATTTGAAACCAAATCAGTGAAGGAAAAGGAGCAATTCAATTTCTTTTTTTTTTCTGGAACAGCAGGGACACGATTTAAGCAATTCAAAGGTAGCAATTGTCTTTGTTCTTATTCATCCAAGAAGAATTATTTTTGGAGAATCAACAAAAGGAGGTACGAGATTCTAATTTCTTTTTTTTTCACAGTAGCTAAAACTAGGATTTTGTGTTTTTCAAAAGTTAAAATCTTAGAACTTTAATTTAGTTTTCCAAAGTTAAAAAATATTAATACGTTACTTTATTTTCCAAAAAGACTTAAAATTGTTATTTTTACCTCTTCAAAATCTTAAAACCTTAATTAAACATATTTTTCAACAAAACCAATATTTGATTCTATTTTTTTCAAAACTTTAAATTAGGTTATGTTTCTTTCAAAAGGCTTTAAAAAAAATCTTTTCTATTTATCAAAACTTTTGTCCATTTGTTTAAATTCATAAAACTTCATAAAATTATCAAATTGATTTCCAATTTCCAAAAGCCAATTCATCACCCGAGACTCCAATTCAACGCTCCTAAAACCCTAATTCAACTTACAAACTTAAAATAATGAGCTCTAATTCCTTTAAAACCTTATACCCTAACTTTTTCTAAACCCTAATCCTTTAAAACATTAAAAAACCATAAAACATAAATACTTTAAATTTTACACAGTAGCTTGAAATCACCATTTAAAACCATGAATCAAAAGTATTTTAAAGTGTCTAAAACCCTAGTTTCATGATTTCACCATTCAAATATTAATTTATTTAATCAAAGAGTCTTACCAACCTTTTAAAACATAAAACCCTAATCTATTTTAATTTCATAAAAAGTCACAGTAGCTATAATTGGACTTTTATTTTCTTTATTTAATTCTATACTTGATTATGCTTTGATTTATCTCTTATGCTTTAATTTATTTAATTTCAATACTTGATTTATTTAATTTATCATGGATGGATATTTATTTTATATTTTGATTAATAGCTTTGATGAATGATTTATTTATGGTGAATGGTTATTTATTTTATCAATTTGTTTAGACTTCCAAATGTTGTAAGAGGTATGGTTCCACTTGGTGGGTACCTCATTAGTTAAATATCATGTAATTTAATTTACTTTTCTATTTTAGAACCTATGTAAAGGGCATGTTTCTACCTATTGGTGGGTGCCCTATCTAGTCATGTGATGTAAGGACATGTTTCCATCTTTGGATGGGTGTCCATTTATTTGTTTTGTTTTGTTTGGACATTGCTTTGATTTTAATATAATGATGCTTTCTTGTTATTGTGTGTAGTATGGATAATATTGTTATATTTAAGAATTTTATAATATTAAGACCTGTAAAGGAGGCCGGTTCCAATGAACCGGGCGTTGTGGGGGTGCCCAACTTTCCGAACCCATTAGGGGGTTGGGGATTCCTTAGAAATCGAGTCATCCACCCCTTTCTTTTTTCCTGGCCCGTCCGGGTGGCGACTCCATTTTCTCCGGACTTAGGTCCGTGTTCTCTAAGGCCCTAAGCCTAAACAGTGCCGAAGTCGCAAGAACCATTCCACCGGGAGTGGGGGCGAAAATCTCCGCTCACAGTGGCGACTCCACTGGGGATAAGAGAAGTTGATTCCATTGGTCTTTATATTATTCTATTCTTTCTTATAATGATATTACCCATTGCATCATCTTAGATTGCATCGTGTGCGTGAGTTAGGATGCCCGTGTTTGTAATATCCCATGATATGCCCTAGAAGTTTTAATACAATTGTTGTGTGATTTGAATTAAAGGTATATATGTTTTTGCAAAAGAAATGATTGTGTAAATGGAATGTATATGTTGTATATATGTTAATATATAATACATATAAGTTGGTCAAAAGAAAAGTCAAGAGAAGAAAGGGTGTGGTGGAGGATTTTTGGAAATAAGTAATTATTATTATTATTATTATTAATATATATATATGGCTATCGTGAGAAGAGGAGAAAAGATATTTTCTTTCTTCTTCTTCTTCTCCTTTTGGTAGGGAGATGTGATGATTTTCATCAAATTTCTTAAGGATTTGAAGAGTATTGAAGATGGAGATGAAGATTTGGCAACATATTCAAGTAAGTACTCTCTCTTGAGTTGATTTTATTGATTATATATATGTAAGTTTTTATCTTCTTGTTTTGATTTCTTTTGATTTAGGTGATGGTTGGTGTGTAAGATGATTATAAGGAAAGATTGAAGTGTGTAAATGTGTTGAATTAGTATTTAAGTGATGATAAGTTGGGGAAATTGTGAGGATGATGATGAATTGTTGAGTTAGGGTTTAGTATGAATGAATTGGTACTTTGAGTAATTGGTTATAGTGATGTATATATATATATTGATTATTATGATGATATAATGAAGTTATATAAATGCTAAAGTGATAGGAAATTGATAAACATAAACAAAGATAATAATTTAGAGGGTGGTGGTGTGAATTTGGAAGGGTTTGGATGGATTTTGAAGTATTTGGTCTTTGAATCTTTGAAGAACAAGGCCAAGTTATGAGAGACACGGCCAAGTTAGGCCAAACTTGGCCATGTTGGATGAGTTTTGGAGAGACACGGCCACTGGCTTGGCCGTGTCCCTTGCTTGTGTTTGTTACTGTGGGATTTTTGTTGAGAGATATGGCCGTGTCCCTTGCCCGTGTCTGTCTCGGATGAATTGGTGTTGAGTGACACGGCCACAAGCTTGGCCGTGTCCCTTGAGTGTGTTGGCTACTGGATGTTTGTGTTGAGAGACACGGCCACAAGCTTGGCCGTGTCCCATGAGGGTGTTAACTTTTGTGTTTGTTATTTGTTCTTCATACATTGTTGGATCTTCAAATGTCTTTTGTACCTAAACACAATTAAAATAATAATGATCCAACTAAATGGATATGGAAGGTTCTAAATCCATGAATAATGTAAATTGTTATGTATATATATATCAATGATGATATAAGAAATGTGGAAGATATAATGATCATTGAAAAAGTATGTGCAATGTCATTGATTAGGTATACTTGAGTGATGAATTGATCAATATGATTGGATGAAAATGTTGATACTATATGAACCATATTATGTCTTATGCATTGTGAACTTTGTGAATTGTAATGTGATATGTGAATAATGTAATTTGTGATGTTATACCAATGATGCTATATATATAATGTGAAGGATATGATGAAGTAATTGCTTATGTACAATTGAATAATGAAATATTATGATATGATTTGAGATATAATATGATGTGAAGTCATTATTATTGACTATGATGATTCAAATGAAATGTGAAGCCATTGTTATTGGCTATGATAATTCAATTGAGAATGAAATTGATAAATGAATTGTATAGCTAATGTGTTATTCCATTTTCAGAGTTTGTTGTTGGTGGCATGCCTAATATGAGTAACAATCTCTTGAAGTTAGGTTGGATTTGATCCTTGAAGCCAAGTTGGGTTGAAGTTTAACATGTTTTACTCCCCTTGAAGCTTGGTTGGGTCTAATCCTTGAAGCCTAATTGAGATGTTACAACCCTTGAAGCTAGGTTGGATTGGTTCTTAAGGCCAAGTTGGGTTGATACTTAGCATGTTTTGTTCCCCTTGAAGCTTGGTTGAACCTAAATCCTTGAAGCCTAGTTAGGATAATGATAATGATAAATGTGATAATTAAACCAAAGCATTACTCTGAAAATTGAATGGCCTATTAGTGTGTTGTTTGGGCCCGAGTCTTTCTTTGTTGTTAATGTGATATTCAAATGTTAAAAATAAATGAGTAATGAGATTTATGGCTGCCTTTATTGGAAGTGTGATTTATAATTGATGAATTGTGAATAAAATGATGTTATGAAGTATGATTTTGTAATATGTGTATTGATATATTGAAAGTGAATATGGCTTGAGGAGCTTTGTTGAAATATGAGTTTATGAAAATATAGTATGTTGTGTACAATGTATATGAATGTGGAATTTGTGAGAATTGTTTTCATGAAGGTTTGGATAGGCCATTGAAAGGTGATTTGTTGAAATGATGTATATATATATATGTATATGAGATAGAAATGGTAAGTATTGTATTGTGAATGTTCTATGTAAATATGTGTATAATTTTATGAGATTAGTGGGAATATATGAAGAATGCATTGAGAAAGGAAAAACGGGGTGAGCAAACAATAGAACATAATGCTAAAAACATGAGGTATGATTATTTTGTAAAGTATATTTTAATATTTATTTATACTACTAAGCTCTCGGGCTTAGCGCGGATATGTAATCGCGCAGGTATTTATGCGGATGATCGGGAAGCCTAGCTGTTATGCCACGAAAAGGGTAAGAGTACCTCGAGACCAACTAGAAGGTGATGCATACATATTTTAATATTAATTATGTTGTAGTTTTGATAAGAATAATGACTTTTGTAAATGTTCTTTAAACTAATATAATATTGCTTGTACTTGGATAAAGGTTTTTTTTTAAATTGAAACGAAAAGTGACATTCTTATACTTTATATACGCATTGTATGTATACCAGGTATATGTATAGAGCTTATATAGAGTATGGGAGCGTTACAGTGTTACCCGTGTTGTGTTATGTAAGGGATACCATACTTTCACTCAAGGTATGGAGATCCAGCATGGCATAACAACTCATAGCCTCGTACCGTTTGGTATATACTTGCTATGGGAACCTAAGACTTTTAACCCATAGACTAAAGCTCATGTAATTGGCCTAGTTACTTTCCTTAGGTTTTACTCCAAATGCATGTTGTTTGACTATGGTTAGTTTATCTTAGTCTAAATCATGGCTCATTTGGTTTGTTCTTTTTCTAATATGACCTAAGTATATTGGAAGCTCAAAATAAATTTTTCTTTAAAGTCCAAAAGACTAAAGCTATTTTCAAAATTTTTTAAAGATGGTCTTTGGACATAAGGCTTTTCTAAAAACAAATAAAAAATTCTTTGGCCCATGGCCCAAATACTAAGCCCAAAATCCATTTTTTCTAAAATCTTTTACAATGGGCTTAGAAACAAAACTATTTTTCAACCAATCTTTTCTTACAAAGAGCTTGCAAAAATATTTAGGTCAATTATGAAATACCAAAAATCAATTGTGGGCCTAGTTTACACTAAGAATAAATTAACCATGGGCTTGTTTTGGCATGAACCATTAGTTACCTTTTTCAAGTGAGAAATCTATTTATAATAAACATCTTAATTTCGTTTTAATCCAATATAGCATAAAAGCTACTTTAGTTGGTTGAATGGATTAAAACCTAATTAATAGGAATTATCATGGATTGATTTCCATTTTCGAAAATATAACTATTGGTTGAAGCATCCGAGGGAATTATTCGAAAGCAAGATACCCCATGTTGGTATTTTGTTAACCATAAACCTAGGAAAAGAGACTCGCCATTCATGTGTGGTTGATATAAGGTTGGAAGGAACGTCCTATTTATCCTTATTTGTTGATTGTTTGTGCATACATGCATACATGCATGCATTTGCATCTCATATTATTGATCCTCTCTGGCTCACAGCCCTGGATTACGATAGTTCTAAAGCTTACAACAATCCGACCTACGCTGGAGATGAAGTATCTAGCAACGACTCAATCACTTGCTCACCTAAAATAATGGAGCCCGAACAAATTCAAAGGATGGTGGATGAAGCTCTCAATGCCAAAATGAAAGAAATAAAAGAGGCCATGGCCGAGACCATAAAGAATCAACTAGCTACAATCTTAGAGAACCATGTTGAGGCATCTGCTAGCACTAAGAAACCAAATGATAAAGGGAAGACCAAAGTTAGTGAAGTAGCTTTTGATGATGATAAGGTAATCATTGATAATGATGATTGGGCTCAATACTACCAAGATGTTCAAGAGAAGAAGAAAGAACCGAAGGTTGCTGAGAAATCAACTGTTGAAAAGACCGAGACATCCGATGTTGAAAAGATGATTGCTGATTTAGAAAAGAAATTTGAGAAGAAGATGAAAACCAAGGAGATATCCGAGATCGACAAACTATTTGAACAAGATGAAGAAGTTCCTTATAAATTCAAGATGTCTTCCTTTGCTAAGTACAATGGCACCGGAAATCCTCATCTCCATGTGAAGCAGTATATCACTGCCATGCAATCTACCCGAGCTACTAAGGCTCAAACCCTAAGGTACTTCATGCTCTCATTGGACCCTGTTGTCCAAAATTGGTTCAATACCTTAGATGATGGAACACAAAAGAATTGGGATCTACTTTACAAAGCCTTCATCCAACAATATGGATATAATGTTGAGTTGGAAGTTACCTTGATGGAAGTGGAGTCCATTAGGCAAAGGCCAAATGAAAATTTTGTGGACTATGTGAAAAAGTGGAGAAACAAGGCTGCTTTACTCAAGAAGAGGCCCGATGAATCCGATCAAATAAGGATGATTGTGAGGGGGGTGTTGCCTAGCCTTCGTGAGAGGATGTCTCATACACTCATCCGTGATTTCAAAGACCTTCTCCAAGCTGGTTTGCAAATTGAAGAATGGGAAAGGGAGAAAAGCCGATTTGCAACAAAAAGGAACGAGAAAGGGAGCTATCAGCCTGGTAGCCAAAGCATGCAAAAGGCCATCGGTGTTAATGCTACTAACCAAGGAACAAGGAGACAATTTTCAGAATTGGGAAAATCGATGTCTTGGGTTCTCAACAAGCTTCAAAGAAAAGGATTGCTACAACCCTTAAATCCTCGTCCTTTGCTTAACCCTCTCCCACCTAATTTTGACAACAAAGCATTTTGACAATTTCACCAAATGCAAGGACATGACTGTTGCGCTCGAATTAAGTACTACTACAAAGCGTCACTCGCAAGTATACGAGGTAGCTATAGCAAAGGTGATCGCCCCAAGGTCGTTTCCCCAAGAAGGTGTGGTTCGTAATAGCTTGATTGACAAATTATCTAAATGCGAGAGTTTGTTGTGTCGGGATGGTGCAAGAATAATTTAAACCTAAATTTAACGTGTGTAGAGAGTAATGTGTGTGGGTGTAAAAGATCAAATCGATTCTTGGGAAGGTGCCTAGAGTCATAGGTCCATTCAATCAAAGCTCAATTCTCAATTATCCATTAACATAACCTTGTAATTAATTTGTTCCTTAAGGTTAATTAGTCAATTACCAATCCATTAGTTCTCACATTCATGAATTAACAATGACCAATTCTTTTAAATTACCAAATTAATGAAACCCTAGAACTTATATTTCTAATTCATTCATAGGGTGGTCGATTATATTGTTCCGATATCGGATTTCACCTCTCGGTCTGTCATCCAATATTCAAAGATCAATAGGTAGCTAATCTATTAACCTAGCATTTAATGCAATACAATCAACCAATCAACAAGGAACATCAATGTAAATATCAAATCAAGACATTCAACCAAATATACTACAAGCCCTAGGCATGGGTATTTAGCTCAACATCATCAATTTATAACATTCATTCAACTCAATATAAAACAAATACAAATTGTCCATTGCAATATCAATCTCTTAATACAACAACAACAATAGAAATGAATTAAAAGAGAGAATAGAAAAACTCCTTGTGAAGATGCCAAGAGTAGGATTGCTAGTCTTCCTCCTAGCTCCACTTGATGTATTTGATGAAGAACTCAAGCCCTCTTCAATGGTTGATTCCCCTTTGCAATATGGAATGGAGCTTTCTCAAGTCACCAAACCTTTGGATGGAGCTTTCTGTAGTCACCAACCTTTCAATTGATTGTGCCTTTGGAAGATGGAATGGAGCTTTCTCAAGTCACCAATCCCTTCAATGAAGCTTCTTCAACCTTCAAGAGCTTGTTAACCCACTTATCCCAAAGAACCTCAAAGATCCTATCAATGGAAGATGGAGAAGGTGGAGAGGATGGAAATGGAGGTTGGAGGTGAAGGGACAAGGGAGAGTGTCACTCTCTCCCTCTCCCACGTTTTTGCCGAAATTTGGCTCCAAGAAGCCAAGAACTCCCTTCATTTCCCTCTTCCTCTCCTTTTAATTCAATCAAAAATCAACACCCATGCCTTCCAACTCATGCCATTTCGATTTGTCCCCCACTTTTTCTTTGTTTTCTATTTCTTTTTGCAAGCACAAGCCATTGTCTCCCACTTTGTCCCCCACTTCGCGCAAAAGAAATCAGAGTTTTCAGGTGTGACACGGCCAAGCCATTTGGAGCTTGGTCGTGTCTCTTGCACTTTTTTCTCTTTTCCATGAGGTGACACGGCCAAGCCTTTGTTGGCTTGGCCATGTCTCTTGAATTCCATGGGACACGGCCAAGCCAACTGGCCGTGTCCCTCACTGGCTTTCTTTCTCTTGCTTTCTTTTCTTTCTTTCTTTTTTTAGTGAGAGGTGACACGGCCAAGCCATTTGGAGCTTGGCCGTGTCTCTTGTCTTTCCTTTCTTGGGACACGGCCAAGCTCCTGGGCGTGTCCCTCACTGTGTGTTCTTTCCTTCTTTGCTTGTTTTGTTTTCTTTTGGTCTCCAGAGGGTGACACGGCCGTGTCCCCTGGGTGTGTCCTCTCTTGCTTGATTTTCCTCTCTTCTTCTTTGGAGTGTGACACGGCCAAGCCAGGGTGAACTTGGCCGTGTCTGACATTTTTGAAGGGACACGGCCAGAGGCTTGGCTGTGTCCCCTGAGAGTGTCACCTTCTGATCTTCATTTTTGCACTTTATTGCTTTGTTCTTTGGTTTTGCTCATTAGGTGAGACACGGCCAGAGACTTGGCCGTGTCTCTGGGGTGTGTCTCTTCCTGTTTCTTCATTTTTGCTCTGTTTTTCACTGTTTTGATCTTCCAAGGGTGTTTTTCCACCTAAACCTAAAAATAACAATTTAAACAAACTCAAAGCAAAAATTAATTAAAAATTAACTAAACACACATAAAATCATACTAAAAACTAGTACAAAAATGAACTAAACAAATACCCCACACTTAACTCCTTGCTTGTCCCCAAGCAAGGCTAAAATCAAAACACACTAACAAGATAAATTTTGTTAAGTTCAAGAGTTATAAAGATGCATCAAGACTTCCTTATCCCTAAATCTGCAATCAATATCGAATCAAACAAAATCGACACTCATGCAATTAAGTGGTTTTCCATGCATAACCAATGTTATCGCTCCCTCACCAACTCTTACAAGTGTTTGATCATGGTGGTGTTTACACTCATAACAATCAATGAAAGATTATTGCCATAGGCTTGCTTATCAATCAAATCTCCACCACAAAATAACAATCAAGCATCAATCAAAAGCTCTTTATTGGGTTGTAATGGGGCTAAGGTAAAGGCATGGCATTTAGGAAATGTGAGCTTAATCATTAAGTTCAAGAGCACTTCAAGAATGAAGTAACCATTCATATATATATACCCCAACAATTCCAAAACACATTCCACCCATCTACCCCTTGACATTAAAGAGCTTTTGAAGGGAACTCACTTATTAATTCTTGTAATGATACATTCCAACCCTTTCAACAAGAATAACAATTATTCTTATTATTATTATTATTATTATTATTATTATTATTATTATTATTATATATTCTCTTTTTTATTTTTCTCTTTTTTTTATTTTGCTTTGCAATCTTAAACCTACTAAATTTAACCCCACACTTAATTCAACACAACACTCGGTCGTAAACGCTCTTAAAATGCTCTTGACCTAATGAAAGGATAAGAGTTAATCAACAAGGTTCAAGCTAATGGTGTTGTGAAAAATAAAGAAAAGGGAAATGAAATAGGCTCAAAATTGGCTAACTAAGGTTAAAAATAGGGTTGATCTTTTTAAGCCAAAGTGGTTCACCTAATTGCCTTAATCATCTTGATGCCAAATTGAAATTTTTATGTAATCTTAAAATGCATTTCAAAGCAAGTTCTAGTAATTCATCAATCAAAGATGTTCACCCACAACAAGAATCATAAGTTGATGACTCAATTCCTCACTAGGTTAATGGCAATGCAAGGGAAAAAACCAACAAAATTGACAATAAGCACCAATTCTACTCAATTCTACTCAATTCTCCAATTCATGCTTCAAAAATTCAAATGTCATCTATCAACAATTTTTATAACAATTGAACTTTCTAAAATTCATTTATTCAAAGAAAAACATTAAAAACGTTAAGTAAACTTAAACAAAAATAACTTAAAAGTAAAAACACAAAAATAAAAATAAAAACACAAAACACATAATGCACTTAAAAATAAAAACATAAAACACAAAATGCACCCCACACTTAAAGATTCACATTTTCCTCAATGTGAGCATGCATACTACAGGGAGGGTTTAGATGTAACCTGATTTCCATCGTTCCCATATACGATGTGTAAGGCTCCTTCCACCCATAATACAATTGGAGCCCATGATTGAGAGGATGAACAACATGTAACTTTGAAACGTACCCGATGTACGACTACCCCTAAATAGTATTCCGTGAAGAGAACATGCCTCAATGGGACATGTTAAGGTCGCCTCGGGGTGATCCTCCCGTGCTATAGGAACGTTGTAAAATCCTATTTCATTGTGCAGCATGGTTCTATCCATTGTATGCTCTTCTTCACCACCAAGAGTAGAGGAGATGATTTTTGGGAACTCTTTAAGTTCAACCAAGTTTGGTTGAATCACTTCTTCTTTCACTTTAACAATGTCAAGTCCCCTGTCATCAACCTCAACATCTAAAACTAGCTTACACTCCTCAAGTTCTAAATTGGGCATTTCATGTACTTCTTCTAAAGGCATACCCATCTCAAGCTTATTTCCACTTTCTCCTTGGGAGTGCATATCATAGATGTTAGAAAGTTGCTTACCTTGCTCCTCTTCTTTCAGCCTACTTGGGAATGGAATTGGTTGCAAAGGATTCAGAGGTTCATACAAATGTGATGAAGTTGATGAGTCCAAATTCTCCTCCTCCTTTGATTGACTTTGTTTCTCCATGTTGGGCAGTATCTCCTCGCCATTGTCTTCTTGATTAGTCCCTGCATCAAAGGAATCACAAAAATTGTTATATATCACCTGTTCACTCGTCAAATTTGTGATTACCTGGACTTGCTCTAATTGGCTAGGAAATTCCTCCTTTTGTTGTGCTTAGAGTTGATGTGCCAGTTGCCCAACTTGCATTTCCACCCTCTTCAATGATTCCTCCAAAGAATCAAACCTCTCATTGCTCCCTTCCTGATTTTGTGTGCTAATTTGAAGGTAAGCATTCAAATCATCTTCCACTGTGGATTTCTCGAATTGATCATGGTTTTGTGAGCTAATTTGAATGAAGGCATTCAAACTATCTTCCAAAGTGGGTTCCTTAAGGTGATCTTGGTTTCGTGTGCTAGTTTGAATGAAGGCATTCAAACTATCTTCTAATGTGGGTGGCTTAAGGTACTCTTGATTTGAATATTGTTCTTGAGAGTAAGGGTTTCTTTGGTAAGGTTGAAAAAAATTTTGAGGTGGAATTTGCTGTTGATTTTTCCAAGAAAAATTTGGTTGGCTTCCCCAGCTGGGATTATAAGGATTGGACTATGTGTCATTTCTACCCATTTGCTGGAAACCTTGGTAGTCATATTCTTCCTTTGGCCATTCTTGATATCGTCCAAAACCCATTGAACATGTGTTTGCACTATGGCCTACATTGCCACATGCTGCGCATATCTCTTGGCGTGGCATAGGTGCTCTTCCTCTTGCATTTAGCACCTTAAGTTGATTCGTCAATTCCGCTAATTGCCATGCCATTTCAGAATCATCGTTCCTATCATAAACTCCCCCGTGCCTTGAAAACTGCATCTATACACAAGGCACTTAGAAACTTAAAGAAAATAAACAACAAAAGATTCAAACAAAACAAACAAAAAAATTAAAAGAAAACAAAAAACAATTAAATAAATAAAAAGAAAATATCAAAATATTACTACTACAACAACCTTCCCCGGCAACGGCACCAAAAACTTGTTGCGCTCGAATTAAGTACTACTACAAAGTGTCACTCGCAAGTATACGAGGTAGTTGTAGCAAAGGTGATCGCCCCAAGGTCGTTTCCCCAAGAATGTGTGGTTCGTAATAGCTTGATTGACAATTTATCTAAATGCGAGATTTTGTTGTGTCGGGATGGTGCGAGAATAATTTAAACCTAAATTTAACGTGCGTAGAGAGTAATGTGTGTGGGTGTACAAGATCAAATCGATTCTTGGGAAGGTTCCTAGAGTCATAGGTCCATTCAATCAAAGCTCAATTCTCAATTATCCATTAACATAACCTTGTAATTAATTTGTTCCTTAAGGTTAATTAGTCAATTACCTATCCATTAGTTCTCACATTCATGAATTAACAATGACCAATTCTTTTAAATTACCAAATTAATGAAACCCTAGAACTTATATTTCTAATTCATTCATAGGGTGGTCGATTATATAGTTTCGATATTGGATTTCACCTCTCGGTCCGTCATCCAATATTCAAAGATCAATAGGTAGCTAATCTATCAACCTAGCATTTAATGCAATACAATCAACCAATCAACAAGGAACATCAATGTAAATATCAAATCAAGACATTCAACAAAATATACTACAAGCCCTAGGCATGGGTATTTAGCTCAACATCATCAATTTATAACATTCATTCAACTCAATATAAAACAAATACAAATTGTCCATTACAATATCAATATCCTAATACAGCAACAACAATAGAAATGAATTAAAAAAGAGAATAGAAAAACCCCTTGTGAAGATGCCAAGAGTAGGATTGCTAGTCTTCCTCCTAGCTCCACTTGATGTATTTGATGAAGAACACAAGCCCTATTCAATGGTTGATTCCCTTTTGCAATATGGAATGGAGCTTTCTCAAGTCACCAAACCTTTGGATGGAGCTTTCTGTAGTCACCAACCTTTCAATTGATTGTGCCTTTGGAAGATGGAATGGAGCTTTCTCAAGTCACCAATCCCTTCAATGAAGCTTCTTCAACCTTCAAGAGCTTGTTAACCCACTTATCCCAAAGAACCTCAAAGATCTATCAATGGAAGATGGAGAAGGTGGAGAGGATGGAAATGGAGGTTGGAGGTGAAGGGACAAGGGAGAGTGTCACTCTCTCCCTCTCCCACATTTTTGCAGTAATTTGGCTCCAAGAATCCAAGAACCCCCTTCATTTCCCTCTTCCTCTTCTTTTAATTCATTCAAAAATCAACACCCATGCCTTCCAACTCATGCCATTTCCATTTGTCCCCCACTTTTTCTTTGTTTTCTATTCCTTTTTGCAAGCACAAGCCATTGTCTCCCACTTTGTCCCCCACTTCGTGCAAAAGAAATCAGAGTTCTCAGGTGTGACATGGCCAAGCCATTTGGAGCTTGGCCGTGTCTCTTGCACTTTTTTCTCTTTTCCATGAGGTGACATGGCCAAGCCTTTGTTGGCTTGGCCGTGTCTCTTGAATTCCATAGGACACGGCCAAGCCAACTGGCCGTGTCCCTCACTGGCTTTCTTTCTCTTTCTTTCTTTTCTTTCTTTTCTTTCTTTCTTTGGTAGTGAGAGGTGACATGGCCAAGCCATTTGGAGCTTGGCCGTGTCTCTTGTCTTTCCATTCTTGGGACACGGCCAAGCTCCTGGCCGTGTCCCTCACTGTGTGTTCTTTTCTTCTTTGCTTGCTTTGTTTTCTTTTGGTCTCCAGAGGGTGACACGGCCGTGTCCCCTGGGTGTGTCCTCTCCTGCTTGATTTTCCTCTCTTCTTCTTTGGAGTGTGACAAGGCCAAGCCAGGGTGAACTTGGTCATTGTTGGTCTCAAATTAACTCTACCACAAAGCGTCTCTCGCAAGTATACGAAGTAGCTGTAGCAAAGGTGATCGCCCCAAGGTCGTCTCACAAGGAAGCCAAGGTGGGTAATCGATTATCAAATTTAAAGTAACAAGTAATTAAAGAAATTTAAATCGCAAAGTAATGAAAAGGTTTAATTGAAGTTTAAAACGATAAAAGTAACTAAAAGCTGATGTTTTGATTCACTTGATAAAAGGGTCTAGGGTTTGCACTTCTCTACTACAGATATGTATGAACGGTTATTCCACTTAACTAATTTAATTTCTAAGATTAAATATCAAACAACTTAATTAATTGAGTCAAGGAATAAGCTCTCGCATTCAAACCTCTTACAACTAATCTTGTTATAATTGAAACAATCTTTTTAATAGGTTATATCTCTAATTCACCTAAGTCCTTAATTAAATTGTTCCAGCATTAGATTTCATCTCTCAATTCATCATCTAATACCTAAAACACACAATTGGTGGCCAATCAATTATATGTTAACAATATTTCATTCAATAAAGGCTAAAGAAATCATTAGTTAAGAGAATAACCAATTCATACTATCATAGCAAATTCATACAAACCCTAGACTAGATTAAATTAGTTCATGATGTTATCAAACATACTCATCTCATTAATAATCAAAGAAATCAATTTAGACATGATAATGTTCATAAACACAATTTCAATGAAACTAAAGAGACAAAGTTTAAGAATAAAACCAAGTTACAAACTCTTGAAGCTTTTGATGAATCTCTTGATGGAATCTTGCAAGAAGGATGAAACAATGGCATGAACAATCTAATCTAAACTAGTTTAATCCAAAGTAAAATAAAATCCAAGAAAACAAATGTTTTAAACCCTAAGATCTCTCTCAGACGGCTGAACTTTTTTCTCAAAAATCGTCAACAACCCAAACCCTAACTTTTCTTTTGCTTTTATACGAAACGTCAGCTTTAAAATTCGGTGCGCGTTTGGTTCATGAGGGACACGGCCAGGTGATGAGGGACACGGCCGTGTGAGGGCTTGTTAGAGGGACACGGCCACAAGACACGGCCGTGTCCCTTGCCAGTGTCCGCCTCTGCTTGTTTCTCTCTTCTTTCTTCTTTAGTTGAGTGACACGGCCAAGTCATGAGTGACTTGGCCATGTTGCACTATGATTGAGGGACACGGCCACATAACTTGGCCGTGTCCCTTGCCAGTGTTTGCTACTGGGACTTGCTCTTCAATTTAATCTTGGTATGGGACACGGCCAGTGACTTGGCCGTGTCCTCTGCCTGTGTCAGCTTCTGCCCATTTTCATCTTCAATTTGTTTCCTTGCTGTTTTAACCTAACGCAAAACTGACAAACAAAAATTAAACAAGAATTAAATAAACAATATTCAACAAAACATAAAACATACTAAAAATTAAATAAAAAATGACAGAAACACAGAAATAAATTAAAACTACACAATTAAAGAAAACACTAAACAAACCAATTAAAACTAACAAAATACCTAATTAAAACAATAATTAACATAACAAACAAGACACAAAACTATAACAAAAACTAATAAAACAACTACCCCACACTTAAAATTTGCTTGTCCTCAAGCAAATTCACATGGCATAAATTAAAAACTCAAACAACCCTAACTAAAATTCCAGCATATAAATGAGATACTTAAAGAGTCAGACATAAATAATTGCAATTTCCTTCAATCAAGGATTTTCTTAACTCATTCATTAATCCAAACATACAAATCTTATCTCTCAACTAAGTGTTTCACTCGATTTCAAAGGTTAATCACTCATACCACTCATGAGTGCATACTTCCATAAACTTGCTTAATTATCCAATCTCCATCACTGATTTTCTCAAGGAATAATCCGAAGGACTTTTATTTGGATGTAATGGGGCTAAGGTAAGGTGTGAGAAAAGACATTTAAGCTGGGGCATCAAGAAATGGAGTATCTAAATTAGACACTACTCTTGCTAAGAATTTCATAACTCCTTCAAATAGCATACTCACCAACGCTTAACAATCTTACATACTTGCACACTAAAAGAAAAGTACATGAGTCAAAATTCCTCTAAGGCTAGAAAATATATGAACTTTGTATATATATATCTTTTTTTTTCACTTTTTCTTTTTCTTCTTCTTTTTTTTTAATATATATATACAAAGTATAAACTTACATGGAACATCTAGCTTAAAACGTAGAGGAAAAGAATATTAACTCTTAAACAAGTACAATATTGCAAAGTATGCATTTAAACCCTCAATTAGGAATTCCATATTATTTGTATTTATTATTATTTTATTACTTACCCCACACTTGAAATAAACTACCCTATCGTCAAATCATACAACTCCATTCCTTAATGCATAGGTATGATGATAATAAAAACATGTTATGTTGAGAATTGTGTTAATCAAACAAGAAACGGTCAATGGCTCAACTTGGCTCACTAAGGAAATCAATATAAAGGGAAGTCTCTTTAAGCTAAAGGGGCTAACCTAATTTGCCTTCATCATTTTAAAACTTGAGATTAAATCATAATGTGAGTTCAATAAGTATGCAAAAGCAAACTCTAGAGATGCAACATCATGAAGGTTCACACTTAAGAAAAGAAAATCAATTGACAAAAATATCAAATTTTATGAGGCTCAAAACTCACACAGGTAGGTTCACAAAGATTTATATGTCATGAATTGCAGAATGCGAAAATTAATCCCCGAATGAATTCAAATGCTCATTTCTATGCTGATACCAAAGTCTCAATTATAATGCTAGAATTAAAGAAAAGATCAATAAATTTTCAACAATTATGCCATGCACAACAAAACAATAAACAAAACAACCACAATAAGCAACACAAGAATTAAAGGAAAGCTTAAAGAGTACCCCACACTTAAAATTTACATTGTCCTCAATGTAAAACAAGAATAATAAATAAAAAAAATCAAAGGACAACTTGTCTTCCATCGTACCTGGTGAGGCAATATCCAAGCTTTCCATCACAAACATAAACGTTTAAAAACAAAAAGAACAATATATAAAAATAACATATCCAAATATAAAAACGTTAACATGAAAAACAAAAATGAAAAATAACAACAAAAATACACTAAACAAAATAAAACAAGGAGCATAAAGTCTAAGGAAAAGGCGGGAGGGAAGATGATGCAGCCGAGGGACGAAGACTAAGGATTTTGGCCAGGTTGCTGTTAATCTGATCCATCTGTTGCAACATCTCAATATGGTTTCGGTCCACCGTGGCTCCCAGTCCATCTACCTTTCCCTCCAATCGATCTACCTTGCCCTCCAGGGCCTCAATCCTCAGAAGTATCTCCTGACTCTCCGAAACTGGAGCATCCTCATCTAGGTCAAGAGAATCCGAGTCAGACTCCTCTTCGACCCGTGCCCTTTTCTGCCTATCCCCTGGTACTTCAGGCTCATCTGACGGCATCACAAAAGTCCCTCTCCTATGCACCACCATGTGCATCTTCTCAAGGGTAGCTAAATCCAAGGAATTGTTACCCAAAATTCGAGTCATCCGAGTAGTACTCGGGTCAAAATCCTCAACAAGGGCTATTGCTAATGTAGTGATCAATCCTCCAACACAAATAGGCCCCCCCCTTTTATTAGCTACCGTATCAAAAATATCGGCTAACCAATAGCCGGCACTAATATTCATTTCATTCAAAACACAGTCCAAGAAAAATAACTCACTCGACTCAACCACACCCGGGCTCTCCTTCCGAGCAAAGAACCCACAAGACATAAACCTGTGCAAATATCTCAAAGTAGGGTTCCGTAATTTAGATGCTTTGGCCGATTTGGCCACGTACGTACCCGAGCCTAAGGCACCCCAAGCAAATTGTTGTCTAAAATCTTTGGGTATCGATCTTTCTCCATGTTGATGAAAACCATAAATATCATTCAATTGATCAATAGTAAGCACAAATGATCTACCCAATAATTTAAACATCAGTCTCCTGCAAATTTTCTTATCATCTCTTTCCACTTTAAGAGTTGTCAAAAATTCTAGGGTGAGCTCCTCAAACTTCAAAGGTCTCAATGAGACAAAAGTCTCCCACCCAAGATATTGCACATATCTATAAAAAGCAGTTCTCATTTGCAAAGCATCTAGAGATTCGTCATTCACATACCTTGTCGGGTAAAAACCCCGAGCCAAAAGACTTGGCCTCTTGAAAGATAAAGTTGAGGAGGATGACGAAGCTCCTTCGGCACCAGATTTCTTCTTCTTGCGGTGTGATACAATTTTAGTTCTTGGCGTCATGAAATCTGAGAAATTAACACCCAAAATTGAATTAAATCAAAATAATATGAGTAAAGAGGAAGTTTTAAGTGATTATCTCAAGTTTTGTTGAAGAAATTTGAAGTTTTAATGGAAGATTTGAAGTTTTGACATCAAAACTATGGCTATGGCGATACAGAGAGCGAGAGAGCGAGAGAGACGAAGATAGAAAAGTTTTAGGGATTTATGAAAAGAACTGGGCGAAATCGGGATTTTAAAAGTCAAAAATTGAAGGGACACGGCCGTGTGTGTGCTGACTTGGCCGTGTCTGTGTGTGAAAATGAAGGGACACGGCCAAGTGGAGAGCACACGGCCGTGTCTCATGGGTGTGTCCAATTCTGTACAAAGGTGCAAAATCATTCAAATTTTTTGAAGAATTTTTGGCCGTGTCCAGTGTGTGACACGGCCAAGGGACATGGCCAAGTCCTTTGGCCGTGTCACCTACTGCCATTTTATTAACTTTAAACATTTTTTTTCAATGATTTTGCAACCCTTCTTCGTTAAACACCCTGAAACACAAAGTAAAGAAAAATCGATCAAAGCGCAGTCCATTTATTGAAACCGAACATAAATCAAAACTTGCTAAACTTAAAATTACAACTATGAAAAAAAAATAAATGCAAACCGATGGGTTGCCTCCCATTTAGCGCTTCTTTAATGTCATATAGCTGGACATCATGCAAAGTCTAGGGATCATGAATCAAAGTACTGTCAATGACCCTTACTTCCTGAAATCCTTCATTGTATGGCTTAACTCTCTGTCCATTCACTTTGAAAGTCTCACCTATTCTAGAGTTAAGTAATTCAATTGCACCAGAAGGATATACCTGAGTTATCTCGAAAGGACCACTCCATCGAGACTTGAGTTTACCTGGAAAAAGACGGAGTCGTGAGTTAAAAAGTAAAACCTTCATACCTGGACTCAATGTCTTTCGCACTATAATTTTATCATGAAGTGCTTTATTGTGATCCTTGTAAACTCTCGAGCTCTCATAAGCCTCATTCCGCAGCTCATCTAACTCTGAAATTTGTAGAAATCTTTCTCTCTTCGCTTTGTCCAAGTCCAAATTCAGAGTCTTGATTGCCCAATATGCTCTGTGCTCCAACTCCACTGGTAAGTGACAAGATTTTCCAAACACCAATCGATATGGACTCATACCTAGAGGAGTTTTGAAAGTAGTCCGATATGCCCATAGTGCATCATGCAATCTGCTTGCCCAATCCTTCCTGGATGTGTTGACTGTTTTCTTCAGAATTCCTTTTAGCTGCTTGTTGGATGTTTCCACTTGTCCAGAAGTCTGTGGATGGTATGGGGTTGCCACCTTGTGCTTCACACCAGATTTATGCATTAACTTCTCAAAAAACCTGTTGCAAAAATGGCTCCCCCCATCACTGACTATCACCCTTGGTGTGCCAAACCTGCTAAGAATGTTTTCCTTCACAAATTTAACAACAATATTAGCATCATTAGTACGGGTGGGGATTGCCTCCACCCATTTGGAAACATAATCAACCGCAACTAAAATGTATTCATATCCAAAGGACTTGGGGAAAGGACCCATGAAGTCTATTCCCCACACATCAAACAGTTCAACAATAATATATGACTGAAGGGGCATTTCATTCCTCCTTCCAATGTTACCTACTCTTTGGCAACGATCACAGTGCTTACAATAGTCTTGAGCATCTTTAAATAAAGTAGGCCAGTAAAAACCACTTTGAAGCACCTTTTCTGCAGTCTTTCTTCCTCCAAAATTACCCCCACAGTGAAGGTCATGACAAAATTGAAGAACACTCAGTTGTTCTTCCTCAGAAACACACCTGCGAACTATCTCATCTTTGCAAATCCGGAATAGATAAGGTTCATCCCAAAAATAAAACTTACTCAGGTGTAGAAACCATTTCTTTTCCTGAAAAGACATGTTAGATCGCAAAATTCCACAAGCAAGATAGTTAGCAATATCTGCAAACCAAGGTGCATTAATTACCACAAACAAATGCTCATCAAGAAATGCTTCTAAATTTTTATGAATGCTATCAGATGCAAGATTTTCACTAAAGTAGGGTAATCTGGATAGATAATCAGCAACAACATTCTCACTACCCTTAGTATCCCTGATCTGGAAATCAAATTCTTGCAATAACAACACCCATCTAATTAAGCGCGGTTTAGCATGCTGTTTTGTTAAAAGATATTTAAGAGCTGCATGGTCAGAATGAACAATAATTTTTTACCCAATTAAATAAGCTCTAAATTTGTCTAAAGCAAAAACAATAGCTAGCATTTCCTTCTCAGTTGTGGTGTAATTCATTTGTGCACTATTCAGGGTTAAACTAGCATAATAAATTACTCTCAAGTATTTATCAACCCTTTGCCCAAGAACAGCTCCTACTACATGATTAGAAGCATCACACATGATTTCAAAAGGTAAAGACCAGACAGGAGCTACAATCACAGGTGCACTAGTCAATTTTTCCTTAAGGGAATTAAAAGCTTGCATGCATTGTGCTGTAAATTCAAATGGAACATCTTTCCCCAATAAATGGCACAATGGTTGGCTTATTTTGGAAAAATCCTTAATAAACCTCCTGTAAAATCCTGCATGCCCTAAAAAACTTCTTATTCCCTTAACAGAGGTAGGTGGGGTAACTTAGCAATCAATTCAATTTTAGCCTTATCCACCTCAATCCCTTTACTCGACACCACATGACCTAAGACAATGCCCTGAGTAACCATAAAATGACTCTTTTCCCAACTTAAAGTGAGGTTACATTCAATGCATCTCTCAAGCACACGAACAAGTTTATCGAGGCAATTATCAAACGAATTACCAAAAACAGAAAAATCATCCATAAATACCTCAATAAAATCGTCGATCATATCTGAGAAGACAGACATCATGCATCTCTGAAAAGTTGCAGGTGCATTGCACAAGCCAAAGGGCATACGTCGAAATGCATAAGTCCCAAAAGGGCAAGTAAAGGTTGTCTTGGACTGATCCTCTGGAGCTATTGGCACCTGATAGTAACCTGAAAGACCATCCAAAAAACAATAATGTGAGTGCCCAGAAAGTTTATCTAACATCTGATCAATAAAAGGAAGAGGGAAATGATCTTTCTTTGTAGCATTGTTCAACTTCCTATAATCGATGCACATTCTCCATCCAGTAGTAGTCCTAGTAGGAACCAACTCATTATTCTCATTTTTCACCATAGTGATTCCAGATTTCTTAGGAACTACATGTACTGGGCTCACCCACTCACTATTAGCAATTGGATAAATTACTCCTTCATCCAGCAATTTGAGCACTTCCTTCTTAACCACTTCACTCATATTTGGGTTAAGTCTCCTTTGAGTTTCCCTCACAGGTTTAGCTCCCTCTTCTAAAGTGATTCTATGCATGCACATGGAAGGGCTAATACCCTTGATGTCACTCAATTCCCATCCTATTGCTCTCTTCAATCTTTTAAGCTCACTCACTAACCTCATCTCCTCCCCTTCACTAAGTTCACTAGATATTATCACAGGTAAAGTATTGTGATCTCCCAAAAACACATATTTCAGGTTCTTAGGTAACTCTTTCAGCTCTAACTCTAGTGAGGGGTTCTTCTCTTCTTTTTCAATGGGGGAAGGTTCAAAAATTGGGTCCTCCTTAAGCTCCTCTATTTTAGCATCCTCTAAAGTCTCAAGACATCTGGCTATTTCTGTATCAAAAATTTCCAAATCACTATCCAAAGTCAATGCCAGCTCCAATTTATCAGAGGAACTTGTCTGCAAGAAAACATCTGAGACAACTGCATCAACACAATCAATAAAAGAACAATCCTCATATAAAGCAGTTGTAGGAATAGGAGAAGTGTTAAAAATAGAAAATTCCACAGTTTGTCCCAAAACAGTCATTGATAATTTTCCATTCTTAACATCTATCAAAGTGTTGGTAGTTGCCATAAAAGGCCTACCCAGCAGAATGGTGTGTGCCGATGGTGAAGAATTACCTACTTCCATGTCAAGAACAATGAAATCAACAGGAACTATGAAACCACCAACTTTAACTAACACATCTTCTATAACCCCTTTTGAGAATCTAAGAGATCTATCAGCTAATTGCAATACCATTTTTGTTGGTTTAAGTTCCCCTAATTCCAAGTCAAGATAAACAGAATAAGGCATTAAATTCACACTAGCCCCTAAATCACACATGCCCTCAGTTCCTTTTCCATTCCCCATAGTAATCTGAATAATAAAGCTTCCAGGATCCTTTAGTTTAGGAGGTAGTTTATGCTGCAAAACAGCACTAGCTACCTCAGAAACTATCACCTTTTCATTCGGCTCATACCTTTTTTTCTTGGTATTCAGTTCTTTGAAGAATTTAGCATAAGCCGACATGTTCTTAATTGTTTCAAGTAAGGGTAAGTTGATACTTACCTTAGATAGCATGTTGAAGATATCTGAAAACTGCTTATCTTTTTTATCATCCTTCAACCTGCTAGGGAACGGTATAGGTGGCCTGTATGGATTGCTTGCCTTGTGCAAATCTGGTGTAGGGGTCTTCTCCATTAATCTTTCTTCAGCACCTTTGTTCTCTTGTTCTCCTTCCTTTTTCTTTTCTTGCTCACCTGCATTCACAGAGTTATTTTCAACATTATTATTAATTACCTTGCCACTCCTAAGAACAGTCATTGCTTGTGCCTGCTCAGGTTGACTTGGAAACTTCCCCTTTTGTTGAATCTGCATCTGTTGTGCAAGTTACCCCACTTGGGTCTCCACCTTCTTAAAAGATGCTTCCAAGGAATCCAGCCTCTTGTTGTTCATCTCTTGGTTTTGAGCACTGACTTTGATAAAAGCCTGTAAACTTTCCTCCAAACTCTCTCTCTTAGGCTGACCTTGATTTTGATTTGAGGATTGGCTCTGCTGGTTCTGTCTTTGGAGCAAATGGAAAGGCTGTTGAGCATTATTTGTTGTCCAGGAAAAATTGGGGTGACTCCTCCAACCAGGATTGTAAGTGTTGGAGTAAGGATCATTCCTGGCTCTTGGTTGAAATCCCCCCATAGCATTAACTTGCTCAGCTTCATTCCCAAATGTCTCATATGCAGAGGGACATATATTTGCTCCATGCCCAAGTGTCCCACAGATTCCACACACTTCTTGAGTAGATGAAGAAATATTGTTCTTCATGTTTAGCATCTGAACCTGTCTTGTCAACTCAGCTATTTGACTAACCATTTCAGTATTGGCTTCCAGTTGATTTACCCCTTTGCTTCTTCCCCTTACACTCTTTTTTTGAGAATTAGCTCCCAACATCTCAAAGATCTCATAAGTCTCATCAGCTGTCTTTTCTCCCATGGCTCCCCCAGCTGCATTATCAACAGTGTTCTGAAATTGTTGGGTGAGACCATCATAGAAAAACTGATTAAGGAGTTGAAGTGGGTAGTGATGATGTGGACACTGGATCAATAGCATCTTGAATCTGTCCCAAGCCTCATGAAATGGCTCTCCTTCAAACTGAGAGAATGTAGCAATCTTCCCTCTCAACTCAGCTGTCTTTTGGTGTGAATAGAACTTGCCCATGAATTTATTGTAAACTTGCTCCCAAGTTGTCAGTGAGTTCTCAGGCAACATCATGAGCCAGCTCTTTGCCCTATCCTTCAAAGTATAAGGGAAACATCTCATCCTCAACTGATCTTCTGTTAGTCCTCCCAAAGGAAAAGTGTTGAGGGTGGAGTAGAAATCCCGAATAAAATTCAAAGGATCTTCATTTGGAACTCCATAGAATGATGGCAACATGTTGTAGTGAATGTTCTTCAACTCATAGTTCCTTGCTGCATCTGTCAGTCTTATGCAAGAAGTGGAAGTCCCAATGATAGGTCTAGCAAAATCTCTCATGGTTCTTTGCCTTTCTTCAGCCATCTTTACAGATTTTTCAGATTCTGACTCAAAATCCGAAATGTCTTCCTCTGAAGTATCAAATCCGGTGTAGAGCTCAAACTCCTCTCTACTCCTTTTTACTCTCTGAATTTCTGGAATGAATGGGTGCAATTCTCCTTCGAGTGATCTCCTGCCTTGCATAAACAAAAATTTCTAGAAAAAGAAATATCAAAAGCAAAAGACAAATAAAATAAAATGAAAAACAATGAAAATAATCTGAAATGTGATTTTTTTTTATTTTTTATTTTAAAAAAATAAACAATTACGCCAATTAGCTTCCCCGGCAGCGGCGCCAAAAACTTGTTGGTCTCAAATTAACTCTACCACAAAGCGTCTCTCGCAAGTATACGAGGTAGCTATAGCAAAGGTGATCGCCCCAAGGTCGTCTCACAAGGAAGCCAAGGTGGGTAATCGATTATCAAATTTAAAGTAACAAGTAATTAAAGAAATTTAAATTACAAAGTAATGAAAAGGTTTAATTGAAGTTTAAAACGATAAAAGTAACTAAAAGCTGATGTTTTGATTCACTTGATAAAAGGGTCTAGGGTTTGCACTTCTCTACTACTGATATGTATGAACGGTTATTCCACTTAACTAATTTAATTTCTAAGATTAAATATCAAACAACTTAATTAATTGAGTCAAGGAAATAAGCTCTCGCATTCAAACCTCTTACAACTAATCTTGTTATAATTGAAACAATCTTTTTAATAGGTTATATCTCTAATTCACCTAAGTCCTTAATTAAATTGTTCCAGCATTAGATTTCATCTCTCAATTCATCATCTAATACCTAAAACACACAATTGGTGGCCAATCAATTATATGTTAACAATATTTCATTCAATAAAGGCTAAAGAAATCATTAGTTAAGAGAATAACCAATTCATACAATCATAGCAAATTCATACAAACCCTAGACTAGATTAAATTAGTTCATGATGTTATCAAACATACTCATCTCATTAATAATCAAAGAAATCAATTTAGACATGATAATGTTCATAAACACAATTTCAATGAAACTAAAGAGACAAAGTTTAAGAATAAAACCAAGTTACAAACTCTTGAAGCTTTTGATGAATCTCTTGATCGAATCTTGCAAGAAGGATGAAACAATGGCATGAACAATCTAATCTAAACTAGTTTAATCCAAAGTAAAATCAAAATATAAGAAAACAAATGTTTTAAACCCTAAGATCTCTCTCAGACGGCTGAACTTTTTTCTCAAAAATCGTCAACAACCCAAACCCTAACTTTTCTTTTGCTTTTATACGAAACGTCAGCTTTAAAATTTGGTGCGCATTTGGTTCATGAGGGACACGGCCAGGTGATGAGGGACACGGCCGTGTGAGGGCTTGTTGGAGGGACACGGCCACAAGACACGGCCGTGTCCCTTGCCAGTGTCCGCCTCTGCTTGTTTCTCTCTTCTTTCTTCTTTAGTTGAGTGACACGGCCAAGTCATGAGTGACTTGGCCGTGTTGCACTATGATTGAGGGACACGGCCACATAACTTGGCCGTGTCCCTTGCCAGTGTCTGCTACTGGGACTTGCTCTTCAATTTAATCTTGGTATGGGACACGGCCAGTGACTTGGCCGTGTCCTCTGCCTGTGTCAGCTTCTGCCCATTTCATCTTCAATTTGTTTCCTTGTTGTTTTAACCTAACACAAAACTGACAAACAAAACTTAAACAAGAATTAAATAAACAATATCCAACAAAACATAAAACATACTAAAAATTAAATAAAAAATGACAGAAACACAGAAATAAATTAAAACTACAAAATTAAAGAAAACACTAAACAAACCAATTAAAACTAACAAAATACCTAAATAAAACAATAATTAACATAACAAACAAGACACAAAACTATAACAAAAACTAATAAAACAGTCGTGTCTGACATTTTTGGAGGGACACGGCCAGAGGCTTGGCTGTGTCCCCTGAGAGTGTCACCTTTTGATCTTCATTTTTGCTCTTTCTTGCTTTGTTCTTTGGTTTTGCTCATTAGGTGAGACACGGCCAGAGACTTGGCCGTGTCTCTTCCTGTTTCTTCATTTTTTCTTTGTTTTTCACTGTTTTGATCTTCCAAGGGTGTTTTTCCACCTAAACCTAAAAATAAAAATTTAAACAAACTTAAAGCAAAAGTTAATTAAAAATTAACTAAACACACATAAAATCATACTAAAAACTAGTACAAAAATGAACTAAACAATGACACGGATAGATGTGTGAGGTTGAGACATGAGATTCAAAATCTAATTGATAATGGGAAGCTACCCGAGCCCAACAAGCCAAAACCAAAGACAACCCATTGCCAAAATTCAATAGGGTACCACCACCGGCAACCTTCATGATTGGAGGAGGTTTGCATGAGGCCTTTGTCATGTCTTCTTTTCAAGATGTGGGTGGAAAAGCAACCAAAGAAGAAGAGGCATTTGTCAAATTTGAACAAGCTATGATGGGTGGAGAGGTAGCAATTTGTGTTGTCAACGGGTTTTGGGTTTCAAGTGATAGTGATGATGATATTATACCTAAGAAGGAGGAGTGGACTTGGTCCGAGCCCGAAGAAGATGAGGTGATGAATACTAGATCCGGTAAGCCTTACGCAAGGCCACCACCTAAGGAGATAGAAATTAATAAGGGTAAGGAAGTCGAAATAGAAGAAGATGATGCTGTGATTAAGCAATTGAAAAAAACCCAAGCAAGTGTTAGCATTTGGGACTTGTTAGCTACTTCTAAAAAGCACCGAGAAACTATGGCCAAAGCCTTGGCTAGCATGCCAATTTCTACCTCCACAACACTGGAGGAGTTGATCAACTTCATAAAAATTGGGGAAGTAATGAAATGTGAGGAAGTCCAAGAAAAGAGTGAAGTTAATATGGGAGCAGTTTCTTTTTCAGATGAGGACATACCGGAGGAGGGGAGAGACCACATCCGCCCTCTCTTTATCAAAATAGAAGTCAAGGGGAAGAGGACTCCATGTGTAATGGTTGATGATGGGTCCACCATAAATGTTTGTCCTCTTAAGATATTGCCAAAGCTACCCATGTCAACAAGAGATCTAATCCCAACCGAGGTAACGATTCGTGCTTATGACAACACAAAGAGGCATGCCGAAGGGACTTTCAAAGAGGC
The DNA here is from genome assembly GCA_947685225.1 of Garcia nutans. Lineage (NCBI taxonomy): Eukaryota > Viridiplantae > Streptophyta > Magnoliopsida > Malpighiales > Euphorbiaceae > Garcia > Garcia nutans. Next base: position 37,056,780 of record CANTUV010000059.1, read on the forward strand.
TGTCAAGATTGGTCCAATTGAATCTAATGTTGAGTTTGTTGTTTTTGACATACCAGTTAACTTTGCCTTACTCTTGGGGTGACCATGGTTTCACCCTCTTGGTGGAGTTCCTTCCACCCTTCATCAAAAGATCAAATTCCCCAATGGAAATGAGACAGTGGTCATTGAAACTGAAGATAATGAGATTGTTAATGCTTTAATGGTTGAGAGGCCTCTCAATGGTTTTCAAGTGGCTGCAATTTCTGATGATGAAGTTGTGCACTCCAAAGTCTTGAATATGATGAAGAACATGAACTACCTTCCCGGAGCTGGTTTTGGAAAGGGTAAGGCCGGTTTGACAAAGTTGCTGGATTTTAGAACTCAAACATCCAAGAAGGGGTTAGGATATGATGAAGACAATGATGTCTAGCCAAAGAAGAGTGTGAAGATGAGTTTCCCACCACTTGAAGAGATTTTTGTCAAAGCCCCAGATATGGGACCACTCCAAGGAAAGCCCGAGCCGATCATGTTCATGGGTAAGTTAATCCCAGGTTTTGAAATTTTTGCAGATGTTGCCGAGCTAGTGGAGCAAATGAAGAAAGAGCTCACCCTGTCAACCAACAAAGAATCCAATCCAAAAGAGAAGAATGAAGCTACCCTGAAAGCCAAGAAGACTCTGGAAGAGATTGCTGCCCTGGTTGAAGAAAAGTTTGAAGACATCCTGCTTTATGATTCTGAGAACAATGATTTTGATTTTGATTTTAATTTGTCTACTTTGTATGAGGATGATGATGTTTTCTTTTCCAAAATGAATGCAATAAAGTATGATTTTGCTTACTTGTGTGATGTTTCTCCTGATGGTTGCATACATTCAAATAGCAGTTACATGAGCATCTTTAATATTAATTATGTTAACACACAATCATTAAATTTGGGAACAACTGAAAATCCTAAAAACGTTAGCATAGCATCCGACCTTACTCCTGATGAGAGAGAGAGATTTGAAAAAATATTCAAAAAATATGAAGAAGTGTTTACTTGGTCTTATGAAGATATGCCGGGGATATATCGACACATAGCCGAGCATCATATTCCTACTTACACTCACATAAAACCTGTCAAACAAAAGCTTAGGCGATTAAGACCTGAGTGGGCTAAATTGGTTAAAGAAGAGGTCAATAAGCAAATACAAGTGAAGTTCCTTGAAGTGATAGAATACCCAGATTGGCTAGCCAACATAGTACCTGTGCCAAAGAAAGATGGGAGGATAAGGGTCTGCGTGGACTATAGAGATCTAAACAAGGCTTCCCCTAAGGATGATTTTCCTTTACCTTATATAGATGTTCTCATTGATAGTGCAGCCTCTAGCGTTCTACACTCATTTGTAGATGGATTTTCCGGATACAATCAAGTGTTAATGGCCCAAGAGGACAAGGCCAAAACTGCTTTCATTACTACATGGGGTATATTTTGTTATAGGGTGATGCCTTTCGGCTTAAAGAATGCTGGAGCAACGTACCAAAGGATGGCCACCACACTATTTCATGACATGATGTACAAAGAAGTTGAATTATATGTTGATGATATGATGGTCAAATCGGACACAAGGGAGCAACATTTCCAGAACTTACAGTTATTCTTCGATAGAGCTTTGAAATATAAGCTAAGATTAAACCCAAAGAAGTGTGTATTCGGTGTTACTTTAGGCAAATTATTGGGGCATGTAATTGGTCCGAATGGTATTGAGATAGATCTTGACAAAGTCAAAACAATCAGGATATGCTAGCCCCAAGATGGAGAGAGAAGTTTGGGGATTCATTGGTAAATTGTAGTACATTAGCAGATTTATAGCAAAGCTCACAACAATCTGTGAGCCTATCTTCAAGTTGCTTAGAAAGAATCAGCCGGTCGTATGGAATGAAGAATGTCAAAAGGACTTTGATCGAATAAAAGAGTATTTGTTGAATCCACCTGTTTTGAAACCACCTAAACCCGGCAAACCTCTATTACTATACTTAACAGTAGAAGAAGAGTCGATAGGAGCCATGCTAGCCCAAGCAGATGAGTCAGGGATTGAGCATGCCGTTTACTATTTGAGTAGAAAGCTCCTACCATATGAAATTAAGTATAGTATCATTGAAAAGACATGTATAGCCGTAGTTTGGTCTTCTAAAAAGTTGCGGCATTACTTTCAATCATATAGTGTGCAAGCAATTTCCAGGTTGGATCCAATAAAATACTTAAGGGAGACACCCTCTTTGATTGGGAAATATGGTCGATGGTTGATAATATTAGAAGAATTTGAGATCGAGTATGTAACCAGGAAAACAATCAAAGGTAGAGCAGTGGCAGAATTCCTCGCTCAACAACCATTCCCAGAAAGTGAAGAGGTAATATTGGAATTTCCAGATGAACATTTAGAAGCAATTGAAGTACAAGGGTGAAAAATATATTTTGATGGAGCAGTAAACAGGAAAGGAGCCGTTTTGGGAGTTATACTAGAATCGCCCAAAGGGGAACTCATCCCCTTAGCAAAGAAGTTGAAATTTAAGGCAACCAATAATATGGTGGAGTACGAGGCTTGTATTTTCGGTTTGGAAACCCTAATGATTATAAAGGTGGATAAGGTGGAAGTTTATGGCAATTCATTGCTAGTGGTATCCCAAGTAAATGGAGAATGGGAGTTGAAAGAAGAAAAATTAAAACTATACCACCATTATTTGACCATGATGAAGAAGAATTTTAAGGAGTGTAGGTTTATACACCTGTCAAGAGAATAAAATCAGATGGTTGATGCCCTGGCCACATTGGCTTCGGTATGGAAAAATCCTACCAGCCTATTCCTTAAGCCTCTAATCTTGACCAGTTCATCAACTCCTTGCTATGAATATGAGACAATCGTGGAAGTTGATACAGACCATGATGCGTGGTATGATACTATAAGCCGATTTTTGGAAGAAAGAGAATACCCGCCGGGGGCAACAAAGAAAGAAAGAAGAACCATAAGGCGGTGGTTATTGCAATACATCATCTTCCATGGGGAGTTATATCGAAGATAGCCTGATGGGGTGTATTTGAGATGTTTAAGAAATCTTGAAGTGGAGCGCATCATGTCAGAAATACATGCGGGAAGTTGCAGTCCGCACATGAGTGGTTTGACCCTAGTTAAGAAGATTATTCGACAAGGTTACTATTGGTTGACCATGGAGAAAGATTGTATTGAGTTTGTAAAGAAGTGCTAGCAATGTCAGATGTATGGTAACTTGAATCATATGCCTCCTGAAGAACTACATTCAATGTCTTCACCTTGGCCATTTACCATCTAGGGTATCGACATTATAGGAGAGATACATCCGACAGCTTCAAACGGGCACCATTTTATTGTGGTAGCGGTAGATTATTTTTCAAAATGGGTTGAAGCCGAATCCTTCAACAAGCTGGGTGCAAGTAAAATGGCTAGGTTTATCGAAAAGAATCTCATATGGAGATATGGGGTCCCGTACAGTGTGATATCAGACAACGGGGTACAGTTTCAAGGAGCAGTTAAGGATTTATTCTCCAAGTACCAAATCCATCATCATCGATCCTCTCCTTATAGACCAAAGGCTAATGGTGTAATAGAAGCAACGAACAAGACAATTAAGCAAATTCTGTCCAAGATGACCAAGACTTACAGGGACTAGTCAGAAATGCTTCCCTTTGCTTTATGGGGATATAGGACAAGTGTGCGAACAACTACTGGGATGACACCGTTCTCTTTAGTTTATGGGATGGAAGCGGTATTGCCAATTGAAATTGAGATCAAGATGTTAAGAGTAGTCTTGGAAGCTAAATTGCCTGAAACTGAATGGGTAGCAAGCAGATACACTCAGTTAGCTCTACTAGAAGAGAGAAGGTTAAAGGCGTTGTATCATCACCAACTGTATCAAAAGAAGATAGCTCGGGCCTACAATAAAAGGGTTAAAATTCAAAAATTCAGAGTCGGAGATTTAGTGTTGAAGCAATGTAAGCCTAATGTATCTGATCCAAGAGGGAAGTTCAGACCTAGCTGGGAAGGGCCATATGTCGTGAAACAAGTCATGAGCAAAGGTGTGGTGAAGTTATCAGACATGGATGGGAATGAATTTAGTGAGCCAATAAACATTGACAGGTTGAAGAGGTTTTATGTATGATAGAAAAAGGGAAAAAGGAGCTCGCTAGGTTGAAAACCCAAAAAGGGCAGCCTAGGCAAAAGTTAGAGCAGTCCGCTAGTTCTGAAAACCCAAAAGGGCGAGCTAGGCAACAATTAGGGCTAAATGAGAGAAAATCGTCAATTAGAAAACCCAAGAGGGCTAATTGGCAACATGAGTGATCTTGTGTATGCTGGATTTATGTTTGGTTGTTCCCTAATTTAATAAAATAAAATTAATGTTAAAATTGTTCTATGTGCACTGTTATAAGTATTTGACCAGATATGGATGAAATAAATAATCATAATTGCAAAAGGTGATGACAAATTATAAATGGAAAGGAAGCATCTTTTATTACTTTAATTATTTTTTCATCCTAACAATACACTTTCTGAATTGACAAATGTGAAATCTATGGCAATCGATAAGTGTATGTAGGCCAGCTTTGCCTTAGCCGATCCAAGTAGGCTTCAGTCAAGCAAGGCATGTCTAAGTCGGAAGCAAAGTCAGAATCACGAGGCTCAGCTCCATACTGATGCCCAATTCAGCGAGGATCATAGCATGTACCTTGATGAAGAGTAGCAAGGGAAACGTACATCAAGTATGTCCGCATGGTGATACAAGAAATCTTTCACTAAGGTACCAACCAACGGATATTGACTTCAGAGCATGAGTGGATCCAGTCAACCCAGTCAGCATATGAAGAAGCAGGATGGAGTAGCTTCCTAGCAAAATGATGATGTGGCAAGTATCTGGCAAAGTCCATTGAGGGAGTATCAAGCAAACAAAGACGCTCCTGAAGCCAAATCTGTGAAGAAATAATTAAATTAAAAAAAAAAAAAGAAGAGTCCGCTAAGTTGAAAACCTGCAAGGGCAGCTTAGGCAAAAATTAGGACAGCTCGCTAGTTCTGAAAACCCGCATGGGTGGACTAGGCAAAAGTTAGAGCAATAAAAAAAAAGATAACCTAAATTGAAAACCCAAAAGGGTAGTTTAGGTAATTACCCGAAGCAGCAACGGACTCCCAGTCAGTCTCTTTGACAATCCTGATTTAAATCGGTCTAATCCAACTAAGGTCCCGGCTAAGATCACAGGTACCGGCGACAAGCCTCCTTCCATTTGATCCATGATATCTAATACTCGTGGGTCAATATCGCCGTCAGAAGAAACAAGCAAGAAGTGGTCGAGCAAGAAAAGACAAAGTATGTGTCCCCATGCCTTAGTAGGGGCCAAATGAGAGAAACAGAAGTCAATCAAAGGAGCAAGTAGAATTTTTTCACCTCTCATCAACCGAAAAACTTCGGGTTTTAGAATTTGAAATAACATCTGCATCTTCTATTGAGTCTTGGAAATCAATGTGGGTAACGCCATTTGTTGATTATTGGGATGTCCAAGGATGGCCTCAAATTCTTCAATCAAGGGACACATCTCAAAGCCATTAATTCTAAATACCCTAGAATCCGTATCCCAAAAGGAAGCCACGACATGTAAGAAGGAGTAGTCCAATTTGACATTTTGAAAACATTTTAAAACATCAAGCTTTGACCATGAAATTTGCTTCCAATGGATGGCATCCATATTCTTAAATAGAATTTTTATTTTCTTTAAATGGTGCTCGGTCATGATTAATGAATAAAGGAGAACCAAAATTGTTAAAAGGGTCTTCACGTTGAAAGGGAAAAGAATTTTGGTTTTTGTACTAAAAGGGGCATGCAAGGTGATTTATATAGAAGAAAATAAGCCTTTTCCAAAAGTGAAATGGAAAAGATGATGGGAAAGGATAAGACCATATGGCATAAGGAAAGGAAGTGGTCACAATTTCTTTTTCCAATTTGGATTTGGCTTAACAAAAGAAGTGGATATTAATTATGATGTACTATATAAAAAAATTGGCAGTAACGAAAAAATATGCAAAAAAAAAATTTGCAGTAACGAAAAAATAATAAAAAAAAGAAGAAAAGAAGAAAAGAAGGTTTACAGTAAAGAGGAAAATTATATATTTTTCATTATTGTACAATGTTTTACAATTGCTATAATATTTACATATCACTAAGAGGGTGGTGGTAGGTCACCAAATAAAGACCTGAAAAAGTCATCGCCTGTTGGAGGAGGTGTAACACCCCGATACTCCATATAAGTACTATACATATATCTAGTATACATACAGTAAGTATATAAAGTATAAGGATGCCACTTTTCGTTACCACTTAAAATCCTTTAACAGTGTTCAAACCATAATACATTCATTTTAAAGAATATTTACAAAATCATTATACTTTTAATAATCTTACTTATATATAATAATCATATCTTTATCCAAAACTTCATTTATACATAAGAATACACTTCATAAAAAATACATCATAATTAAAAGTTATACATGTATGCATTACCCTCTAGTTGGTCTCGACAAACTCTTACTCTTCTTGTGGCATAACGAAAGACTTCATATCTTCCACCTAGTCACCTGCGCGATTACACATCCGCGCTAAGCCCGAGAGCTTAGTAGTACAAATATAAAATATAACATACATTATAGAAATTCTAACATATAATGATATATCAAGTCAATGTACCATTAGTTCTTATCATGTTTTTCCTTTTTCATTGCACCTTTCATATATCTCGACTAATTTCATATTATACACGTTTATACAAACCATTATCATCAACCACAATCCATTACTAATACTCACAATCAATATATCAATACACATACATTATATATCATTCCAATCATGAATCACATTTCCAATGAAAACAATCCTTATCACCAACCACAATCCATCATTAATACTCACAATCAATATATCAATACACACATCACATATCATTCTTCATAACATTATTTTATTCCCAAGTCACCAATCATAAATCACATTTCCAACAAAGGCAACCATAGATCTCATTACTCATTTATTTCAATATTTATATATATCACATTGACAACAAAGACAGACTCGGGCCCAAAAGACACTAATATGCCATTCAATTTTCAGAGTTAATGCTTTGGTTCAATCATCACATTTATCATTATCCCAACTAGGCTTCAAGGATTAGGTTCAACCAAGCTTCAAGGGGAAACAAAGCATGCTAAGTATCAACCCAACTTGGCTTCAAGAACCAATCCAACCTAGCTTCAAGGGTTGTAACATCTCAATTAGGCTTCAAGGATTAGACCCAACCAAGCTTCAAGGGGAGTAAAACATGTTAAACTTCAACCCAACTTGGCTTCAAGGATCAATTCCAACCTAACTTCAAGAGATTGTTACTAATATTAGGCATGCCACCAACAACAAACTCTGAAAATGGAATAACACATTAGCCACACAATTCATTTATTATTTCATTAGCACTTTCATTCTCAATTCTCATCATCATCTAGGCAAACATGCCTCATTTATCTCAATTGAATCATCATAGCCAATCACATTGGCTTCACATCACATTTGAATCATCATAGCCAATCACAATGGCTTCACATCACATTTGAATCATCATAGCTAAACACAATGGCTTCACATCACATTTTATCTCAATTCACATTATACACTTTATCATCCAAGCATACATAATCAATTACATTGCACTTATATCTTAAATTCATTGTCATATAAACCATATGTCCATTTATTTCATTTTGATCATTATTAGCAACCATGATAACATCACATTTCATCATTTCTCAAGACACACTTACACCATTCATTAGTAAAACCTTTATCATAACAAATTACATTGCGCATACCTTTTTGAATGATCCTTGCATCTTTCACACTATATAAGTCATAACACTAGTCACATTATATTAACAATATAATAAATTGCATAACATTGTTTATATAACATCACTGGTATAACACTTCAAAGTATATTATTCATATAACACATTACCATTCATAAGATTCACAATGTATAATACATAACCTTGTTCATATAATATCATATGCATTATCAAATGTAAGTTCAATCTCAACCATGTAAGAAGAGCAAGGGATAATCACAATAGCCAACACATTCAAGGGACACGGCCAAGGTTGTGGCCGTGTCTCTCAACACCAATTCAAGCCGAGGCAGACACAGGCAAGGGGACACAGCCGTGTCTCTCAACAAAATTCAGGCAGTGGCAAACATGGGCAAGGGACATGGCCGTGTCTCTCCAAAAATCATCCAACACGGCCACATTTTCCTTAGACTTGGCCGTGTCTCCCAAAAATCTTAAGTCTTGACCGTGTTCCTTCTTTGGTTTGGCCGTGTCTCACATGAACAAAACCCTAAATGTGGCCAAAACTCTTTTAATTGCATTTAAACTCATTATGCACAACATAGCCTCATTCAAATGGATATAAACAATGTCATTAACACTTATTTTACATATTCATCACAATATTCTCATTAACAAATCATTAACAACACATACAACTTCAAAACCCTAAACCAACATCATTCTTATTCTTTCAATTTCAATATCCACTCAACTTACCATTTTCAAACCAAAACCAACACCAATTTAACTTACAACCAATTTAAACACTTATAATCACATCTCAACCACACCAATTCATAATCTCAACAAATCAAAACTCACTTCAAACATAACTTCAAAAATAACAAAGGAAAACAAGAGAGTACTTACCTCAATTGAAGAAATTTCACAAATCTCCAACTTGATCCTTTGATTTTCCCTTCAAATTGATGTTTAGAACATAGAACACTTCTCTTCCTCCTTCTTTCCTTTGGTAGCCGGCCACACAAAAATGAGAAGAGAAGAAAATAAAATCAAGTCAAACTTCTCTTCTTCTTTAAATCTCCACCAAGCAATTCTACATGAGCAATTACTTAAATGCCCTCATCCATATAACTTAACTTCTTTTTCTTATATGCCCTTTATAGTAATTTCACATATCACAAATAAAATATCTTCTTCCCTTGACTCCTCATTTTGACCAACATATATGTTATATATATTACCATATACCCAACATATACACTTTCTCTAAAAATGCTTTTCTCTTTCAAATTAACATATACATTCAATCCAATTAAAACAACCATAATATTCAAAACTTCTAGGGCATACATTGGGATATTACAGGAGGGGGCAAATTACTCGTCCCGGGATCATCCGAAGTAGAAGCACTAAAATCCCTATTGCCTTGGAGTTCCGATTTGTCATGGTCTTCATCAGAAGCAGACAAAAGGATCTCATGGTCATCAGTCTAGGGGCCTCTTGATGAAGAAGCACCGGGATCCCTCGTCCCCTGAAATCGGAAGTCACGAAAATTTTGTTCGGATTGGTGATATAAACTTTCAAAATGAGAAGCCTGCTAACGACTTGCAGCCAACTCTTCTTGAAGTTTCTTATTTTGTTCTTCGAGCATCCGCTGTGAGCCAAGAAGGAAAAAGGTAAGAGCATACATAATCATGCATACATATAGCATAAACTATTATGAAATGAGGAACGTACTAGGTAGTTCATATCAATACCCTGCGGATGAGATGGCGTATCCGGTAGGCTAGAATGAGCAAACGAAGGGGCAGTGAAAGAAGGTCTTGCCTCGTGATCAAACGAGCCAACAGCCTGTAACAATTATTAAAGAATCAAAGAAAGGGAAAGCAGTTGCAAGGGAAAAGTGGTAAAAATTTTACCTGAGAAGTACTAGCCCCGAGATGTGGAATAGAATCTCCTGCATCTTCGTGATGCTCCTCCTCATCTCTATCCTCATTTCCATCGAAAATCTCCCGCACACCGACAAGAGATACATCAAAGTGCAAGAGTCTCATTTGAATAAAACGGGCATAAAATGGACCCGGTAAATGGAGAAATGACTCGGCATTATAACCATACCGGGCTGACCACCAAGCATCCTCCGGCATCGACATAATATTTAAAGTATATTTCGGGATTTGCATCAGAAACCTCCGCTAATTTGGACCGAGAAACCATTCATAAACTCTCTCCACGAGAAACCAGCCACTAGACACTAGGCCAGCAATAACTCGGCGAGAATGTTGGAAAGACAGTGCAGCCCTCATCAAAGGAGACCAGTTTGCTCTCTTTTCTGGATTCTACCAGGCCAAATTCACCTGTAGGATAACATAAGGTAAGTAAAATTTTCACATAAAATTTAAAGCATACTAATGTTATTTTACCTGATCCAAGGTTAAGCGGCTCAACACAAAGTGATGAGTATGCACATGATGAGAGCCGAGAACATCCACACGATTGGACAACCAATAATTTAATCTAGGATACCCGATTCTCTCTCGAAAAATATCGGGTACCCTCACGAGGTTGTGTTCATATGCCCATATCTACAATAACAATAAAGATCACATTCATGCAAGAAAAGAGGGAAAAGACATTGGTGGAAGAAAGAATACCTCGACAACCACCATCAAGCTGACAAAAGAATTCTTGTTTTGGAAAAGCTTATCAAGGCCATGGTAAAGACATGTGAGACCAGCTTCACCCCAGCCAGAAGATGGTACCATTCTGAGATAAGAAAGGGCACTCAACACTGACAAGTGAATGGACGATTCAGTGCTGCCTAAGATGGTCGACCCGAGCAGATATAACAAAAATCCTCGAGCATATTGTTCGGCCCTATTTCTGCCAATCCGACCTTCGTAGTTAATCTAATAACTGTGAATTGGCTCGATTTTATCTTAAAAGGCCTTTTATATGATGGTTCCATACCAATTAATTCCTGAATTTCTTCAAATGTTAAGATTTCATTGGTAAGAGGAACCGGAACACCACCATATCGAAGGCCGGTTATGGCAGTAAAATCTACCAGACCAATTGTCATCTCCCCAATGGGCAAGTGAAAAGTGTGAGTTGTATCCAGCCATCACTCTGCAAGCGTCTGGACTACGCTTCGGTCTTTCTGATATTCTTCGGGTGGCAATTGTAAGATGAACTGCTCGAAGCCGCAATCTCAGATAATCCGCCTTACCCGAGAAGGCACTGCATCATACCATTGTCGGGTTTTATAAATACACCCTCCAGCCCGAACGACACAACGATCATACTAATACAGACCCAGGTAAGTTAATACTAGGTAAGTACGTGTTATTATATCTATTTAAATTAATTTATTTTTCACAATAACAAAAAAAATAATAATAAAAAGAAAAAAAATAAAAAAAAATAATATATATATATAAAGAGAAAGGGAAAAAGTAATTACCTCGCTCTTTTGGTAGGAACTGCGATGGAGCAGCATCCCGGCCAGTATATCTAGATTTTCGTCTTCATGATGCCGAATAAACTCCAATAACTCGGCATTAGAATGAGTCCACGACCTCGAAGCATGCATTATTTTTTAAAAATATATGCTGAAATTGAAAAGAAATTTGAGAGAATTATAAAATTGAAATTTATATTGTGAAATGAAATGAAGAATTGATGACCATTTATAGAGGAACGACAAGCAAAAGAAAACAAATTCAAAACTATTCATGAATATTAAATTTTACTATTTATAAATAGTATTACTATTGATGAATAGTAAATGTTACTATTTATGAATAGTATTACTTTGTTGAATTGTAAATGTACTATTTATGAATAGTATTACTATTGGTGAATAGTAAAATTACTTTTTCCAATAGTAAATACTATTTGATACTATTTGCGAATAGTAAATAGTGCATGAACAGTGACTATACAGTAAATAAACAGTAAATTCTTTTATTCATTTTAATCATTCAAATAATTGCAGGTATATAAATATTTTTACACCCAGGGGGCAATAAGAAGACACATGTCTAAAAATTAGCCAAACTTTTTTATTAATTTGGGTCTAGAACCCAAGTTTTTCTTTAAATCCAGAACCTAGAATTATCCTTGAGTCCAGAACTCGTACCGGGTCCAGAACCCAAGTTTACCATTAGGTCTAGAACCTAGAATTATCCTTGAGTCCAGAACTCGAACCGGGTCCAGAACCCAAATTCTCCTTAGGTCCAGAATCTAGAATCATCCTTGAGTCTAGAACTCGAACCGAGTCCAGAACCCAAAATTTTCTTTAGGTCCAGAACCTAGAATCATCATTGAGTCTAGAACTTGAACCTGGTCCAGAATCCAAATTTTTGTTGTAGGTCTAGAACCTAGAATCATCCTTGAGTCCAGAACTCGAACTGGGTCCAGAACCCAAATTTTTCTTAGGTCCAAAACCTAGAATTATCCTTGAGTCCAGAACTTGAACCGGGTCCAGAACCCAAATTTTCCTTAGGTCCAAAACCTAGAATCTATCCTTGAGTCCATAACTCAAACCGGGTCCAGAACCCAAAACCTCAGCCATCTCAAAAATTAAGTCTTATTGCTTTTCATTCTCTTTCACTAAAGTTTCAGATTTTTCAAGCAGAGGGCAAATTGTAGACCCTTAATTTTTGACCCAATCCGGTCCAATATGTTTTATTTAGTCCAAAATGATTTTTGCTGTCTAATTGGTCCAAAATAATTTTGTTAAATAATTTTTCACTTTAGTATCTAATTTTTATTAACAAAAAATAAAAATAAACAAATAAAAGTCAAAAAATAAAAATAAAGCGGTCCCGTAGGCATTTCGCCCGCAGGAATTTCCTTCGGGCGAAATGGCCCAAGCTATTTTGCTCCCAGGATTTTCCTACGAGTGAAATAGTGTGAGCTCACACTATTTCACCCACAGGAAAATCCTGCAGGCGAAATGGTCACCCGCAGCCCGCCCTGCCTCAATTTCCTGCGGCAGAATTTTTTCGCCAGCGCATTTTTTCCTGCGGTAATTTTTTTAGGCAGCGCAATTTTTCCGACGCAAATTTTTTGAAACCTATTTCAATTAGTTTTTGGTTTCTTTTTTTATTAATATTACTTGCCGTGACTAATTAGGAATAAACCACATTTCGCTCCTTAGGACATTGCTTTGATTATATTATATACTTTATTTTAATTGTTGCATTTAATATGGATAATATTGTTATATTTAAGAATTTTATAATATTAAGACCTACAAAGGAGGCAGGTTCCAATGAACCGGGCGTTGTGGGGGTGCTGGGCCATTTCTCACCTTCCCCACACGTACCCAACTTTCCAAACCCATTAGGGGGTTGGGATTCCTTAGGAATTGAGTCATCCACCCCTTTATTTTTCCCAGTCCGTCCGGGTGGCGACTTCATTTTCTCTGGGCTTAGGCCTGTGTTCTCTAAGGCCCCGAGCCTAAATAGTGCCGAAGTCGCAAGAGCTATTCCACCAGGAGTGGGGGTAAAAATTCCCGCTCACAGTGGTGACTCCACTGGGGATAAGAGAACTTGATTCCATTGGTCTTTATATTATTCTATTCTTTCTTATAATGATATTATCCATTGCATCATATTAGATTGCATTGTGTGCATGAGTTAGGATGCCCTTGTTACTCGTGTTGTGTTATGTAAGGGATACCATACTTTCACTCAAGGTTTGAAGATCGAGCATGGCATAACCACTCATAGCCTCGTACCATTTGGTATATACTTGCTATGGGAACCTAAGCCTTTTAACCCAAAGACTAAAGCTCATGTAATTGACCTAGTTACTTTCCTTAGGATTTTACCCTAAATGCTTGTTGTTTGACTATGGTTAATTTATCTTAGCTTAAATCATGGCTTATTTGGTTTGTTCTTTTTTCTAATATGACCTAAGTACATTGTAAGCTCAAAATAAATTTTTTCTTTAAAGACCAAAAGACCAAAGCTATTCTTAAAACTTTTTAAGACCATCTTTGGACAAAACTTTTCTTAAAACAAATCAAAAATTCTTTTGCTCATGACCCAAATACTAAGCCCAAAATCTATTTTTTCTAAAATCCTTTTTACATTGGGCTTAGAAACAAAATTATTTTCATCCAAAAGAGCTTCCAAATATTTAGGTCAATTATGAAATACAAAAAATCAATTGTGAGCCTAGTTTATACTAAGAATAATTAATCATAGGCTTGTTTTTGGCATGAATCATTAGTTACTTTTTCAAGTGAGAAATCTATTTATAATAAACCTATTAATTTAGTTTTAATCCAATATGGCATGAAAGCTACTTTAGTAGTATAAATGGATTAAAACCTAATTAATGAGAATTATCATAAAATGATTTCTATTTTTAAAAATATAACTATTGGTTGAAACGTCTGAGGGAATTATTCGAAAACAAGATGCCCCATGTTGGTATTTTGTTAACCATATACCTAGGAAAAGAGACTCGCCATTCGTGTGTGGATGTTATAAGGTTGGAAGGGACGTTCTACTTATGTAATATCCCAAAGTGTGCCCTAGAAGTTTTGATATAATTGTTGTTTTATTTGGATTAAATGTATATGCTAATTTGAAAGAGAAAAGAATTTAAGAGAGAGTGTACATGTTGTATATATGGAAATATATACAACATATACACAAGTCAAAATGGGAAGTCAAAGAAGATATTTTGTTATTTTTTATTTTTAATTAAGTAATTAAAGGAAATTAAATGAATGGAAGAGAGGAATTTGAATATTATATTATTAAAACACTTGGTGGAAATTGAGAGGAGACAAAATATTTGACTTTGCTTTATTTGTCTTCTTCATTTTCTTCTTCTCCATTTTGTTGGCCGGCTCACACAAAGACAAGAGAGCAAGAGAGGGTTTTGAATTCTAAGAGCAAATTGAAGGAAGAATCAAGTGATAAACTTGGAAAATTTTGAAGTTTCATCAACTTTGGTAAGTTCTCTCTTGATTTCTCTTGTTTTAATTGAAGTTGTGTATGAGTTGATTGTTGTTATGATTAGGTTTGATTGTGGTGTCTTTGTATGTGTTGGAATTGAATGAAAGATAAGAAGTTAAGTTGGTGTTTGTGTTGCAAGAGTTAAGTTGTGTTTGTCTTAGGGTTTTGAATTGGTGATTTTTGTTGTAGATGTTGAGTTTGGTTAATTGTTTTTGTTAATCTTCATGATATTTGTGTTTGTTGGAGTTGTAAGCATAGAATATGTGAATTTGGTTAGATACAGAAGCATTTTGGATGCCACACCCGTGGCCCTTGGTTGCCACGACCGTGGCCATTGGAAGCCATAGCCGTGGGGTTTTGAGCAGAACAATTTCTTAACCCACGCCCATGGGGGTTGGGACGCCACGACCGTGGGGTCTTAGAGAGAGATGTTGATTTGTAATTTGTGATCTATGGGTCTAATATGATCTTAATAAGTGATTAAATTGCATTGGAATTCATGTGAATTGGTATTAAGTGTGTATGATTCATTTTTGGATTAGGTTGTGAAGAGGGTGATTTGCCTTAACATAAGTGGTAAAGAATTCTTGGAAGAGGAAGGTTGTAGATTGGTGTGAGTTATCTTAAGGTAAGTACAAACTACATGGTTGCATGCATTTACATGATTTTGATACTTAACATATTTGATTTGTACATATGTTAGGTAAATTGATTACATTGTTAATACATTTGATGAATATTATGATTGGTATAATGTGAATGATTAATGAGCATCTAAAATGTGTGTTAATACCATTGGTTATATACACTTGAATGATGAATTGATTAATGTGAATTGAGATATAATGAGATGTGAAACCAATGTAGTTGATTATAATGATGTAAATGACATAATTGAGGCATGTTTGCCTAGATGATGTTCAATGCAATTGATGATATATGTATATATTCTCTTGATGAAATATGGAGCCATGGTTGTTGGCTAAAATGATAATGATGCCAATGAGATGATTGAGGCATGGTTGCCTAAGTGGTAATGAGTAAATGAGAATGAAATTGATAATGAAATAAGTAATAAATTGTGTGTCTAATGTGTTATTCCATTTTCAGAGTTTTATTGTTGGTGGCATGCCTATAGTAACAATCTCTTTAAGTTAGGTTGGGCTTGATCCTTGAAGCCAAGTTGGGTTGAAGTTTAGCATGCTTAACTCCCCTTGAAGCTTGGTTGGGTCTAGTCCTTGAAGCCTAATTGAGATGTTACAACCCTTGAAGCTAGGTTTGGTTTGGTTCTTTAAGCCAAGTTGGGTTGATACTTAGCATGCTTTGTTCCCCTTGAAGCTTGGTTGAACCTAAATCCTTGAAGCCTAGTTGGGATAATGATAATGATAAATGTGATAATTAAACCAAAACATTAACTCTGAAAGTTGAATGGCATATTAGTGTCTTTGGGCCCATGCTTGTCTTTGTTTTCAATATGATTCTTGAATAGTGAAACTAATAAATAATGAGATACATGTTTGTGAGATATAATGTTATGAGATGATTATATTATGTAAGTATCTTATTGAAAATGAATGTGGCATGGAAAGCTATGTTGAGTAATGAAACTATGAAGATACAATATGAATGTTTTGATATGATATTGAACAATGTAAGGTTTTGAAATATAATATCCTTTTGAATGGTGTATGAAAATTGATTGTGTGACATTGGCATTGCATTGAAGTATGGTATTATTGTAGTTTGTACCACTAAGCCATTGGCTTAGCGTGAGTATGATTCATCGCACAGGTGATAGGGAAGAACCGGAGAGTTCCTTTAGGCCGAGTAGAGTCTAGATTTTGAGGAGTTTATAGTGGAGCTTAAAGATCAAAGACATACTGCTAAACATGTATATATTTTATGTTTTGTAAAACTAAAGTTTTGATGTATATGTATTTGTAAATATTTGTTATATTTTCTGCTGCATTTTGAATAAACATTTTATTTATTGTATTATAATGAGATAACTTAAATGTTTTGAATTTACTTATATTATTGTAAAAGAAGTGAGTCATTTGTTTAGTAAACTGTGGCATTCCTATATTTGGTATACGTATATTACGATCATAATAGCATGCTGTGTACGTATACGGGGTATAGGGGTGTTACAATTATTTTGGTATCAGAGCCTAGGTTTGAGATTCTCAACCTAGGTCAATTGTAAGAAAAAGAATATTTTGATTTTAAAAGTTGGTTTTTGAATAAGATACATGTTTTGGTATGGCAGTCTTTGATCTTTAATGAGGTATATTCTGCTGTGTTTGCAGATATAGGTAGTAATGGCATCCCATTCACGTCAGACTGTAGAAGGAAGTGCTGAGAGTGTAGCTCCGGGAGAGAGTAGAGATGGAGCTAGAGTTGATAGAGTTAGTGAGGCACCTGTTTCTATGCCAGAGAGATCAGCTGCTGAGGAGGTTACGCCGGGTTGGTTAAGGCATATGGTAGAACTATTTAGACAAGCTCCAGTGCAGCCACCACCACTACCACAGCCTCAGGTGCCGGTAAGACATTATGATAAGTTGAGGAAGTATGGGGCTGAGGATTTCTTGGGCACTACAGATCCAGCAGTGGCTGAGCAGTGGTTGGACAAAGTACAGAGGATATTTATTCAGTTGCAAGCCACTTCTGAAGAAAAATTTGATTATGCTAGATCCTTATTGCAGAAGGATGCCTATGACTGGTGGAAGACGGTTCTTCATGCCATGGATGATCCACCTACATTATCCTATGGTGATTTTTTGAGGGAGTTTGAGCAGAAATATACTCCAAGGGAGTATAAAGATATTAAGAAGATGGAATTCTTGAATTTGAGGCAAGACAACCGGACGGTAACAGAGTATGAGATTGAGTACATCCGGTTGAGTCACTATGCCGGGGGAATTATCTCTGATGAAATAGACCGGTGCAGAAGATTTGAGGAGGGATTGAGGCCCTCTATTATGTGTATTGTTGCTGGTTCTCGGTACCAGGATTTCTTTCAGCTTGTTGCTGCAGCTAGAAGTGTTGAGAGAGCACAGGGTATTGCAACAACTGCTACTGAGGAGGAGACTAGAGTGAGGAGATCCTAGTTTGAGGCAGGGTCTTCATCTATGAAGAGGGGCAGAGCAAGTTTTGTTCTGAGGATCAGTAGGAATCAGAGGCAGTCGAGCAGATCAGCTCAGTATCAAAGGCAGAGACCGAGACCGACAGTTTCTGTAGCTAGTACCCCGACTCCAGTAGTTCAGAGGTCTACTCCACCTATATGTGTTCACTGTGGTAGGCCCCATGGGGGTGTTTGTTGGAAGACGGGTGGATTGGGAGTATGCTTTAGATGTGGGTCACCAGATCATTTTATTAAAGATTGCCCTGAGATGCTAGAGGATAGACAGACTGATACTGCAGCTTCTCGACCCAGTGTCAGTAGAGGTGGTCGAGGGGGCAGAGGTTTCAGTAGAGGTAGTAGACCCATGTTTAGTCAGAGAGGAGGATCTTCATCCAGAGGCAGTAGGCCAGATGAGGCTGGATCTTCTCAGAGAGTATATGTGATGCAGAGGCAGCCGGATGCTTCAGCAGTTATAGCGGGTACATTTTCTTTATTTGGCATTTTAGTTCTTGCTTTGATTGATCCAGGATCTACTCATTCATACATAAGTGCATCTATCTTGATTGTGTCTGAATTGCATTCAGAGTCCTTAGGATTTGATGTTTTAGTGACAAATCCTTTAGGACATAGTGTTGTGATGAGTAAGGTGCATCGTGATAGTGTTGTTGTGGTGCAAGGTGAGGAGTTTCTTGGTGATTTGATTGAAATGCCTTTTAAGGAATATGATTTGATCTTAGGCATAGATTGGCTGTCTAAACATGGAGCTATGGTAGACTGTCAAAAGAAATGTGTTACTTTGAGAACCAGTAATGGTAAGAGTGTGATGGTATCTAGTGAGTAGAGACAACTTGCATCCTTGTTTGTGTCAGCTGTAACAGCTAGAAGGTTGATTAGAAAAGGGTGTGATGCTTATCTTGCTCATGTGGTGGATACTAGAGTAGTGGCTTCTCAACTTGATAGTATAACCACAGTTGCAGATTTTCCGGATGTGTTTCCTGAGGAGTTGCCAGGGTTACCCTCTGAGAGAGAGATTGAGTTTGGTATTGATTTATTGCCTGGTACTACTCCCATCTCTATCACTCCTTATCGAATGGCACCTACTGAATTGAGAGAGTTGAAGGTGCAGTTGCAGGAGTTGTTGGATAAAGGGTTTATTTGCCCTAATGTGTCTCCATGGGGAGCTCTTGTGTTATTTGTGAAGAAGAAGGATGGTACTTTGAGGTTATGCATTGATTATAGGCAATTGAACAAAGTAACTATCAAGAATAAGTATCCTTTGCCTAGGATTGATGATCTCTTTGATCAATTGAAGGGAGCAGCAATGTTTTCCAAGATTGATTTGAGATTAGGGTACCATCAATTGAGGGTTAGAGCTGAAGATATTTCTAAGACAGCTTTCCGCATAAGATATGGGCATTATGAGTTTTTGGTAATGCCTTTTGGATTGACGAATGCACCTGCAGCTTTCATGGATTTGATGAATAGGGTGTTTAGGCCCTATCTGGATCAGTTTGTGGTGGTTTTCATCGATGATATTTTGGTGTATTCGCGTAATGTGGAAGAGCATGACAAGCATCTACGGATTGTATTACAGATCTTGAGAGAGAAGCAGTTGTATGCTAAGCTGTCAAAGTGTGAGTTTTGGCTTGACCAAGTGACTTTTCTCGGTCATATAGTTTCAGCAGATGGTATAAGAGTCGACCCAAGTAAAGTTGAAGCTATCTTAAATTGGAGTCCACCAAAGTCAGTGACTGAGGTTAGAAGTTTTCTGGATTTGGCAGGCTATTATCGACGGTTTGTGAAAGGTTTTTCTTTGATAGCTACTCCACTCACTAGATTGCTTCGGAAGGGAGTTCAATTTGTGTGGACAGAACAGTGTCAAGCTAGCTTTGAGCAGTTGAAAGAAATATTGACTCAAGCGCCTGTTCTTACTTTACCTGTGGAAGATAAACCATATGTGATTTACAGTGATGCTTCACATAATGGTTTAGGATGTGTTTTGATGCAAGAGGGTAAAGTTGTAGCTTATGCTTCTCGGCAGTTGAGGCCGCATGAGCTTAATTATCCGACACATGATTTGGAATTGGCAGCGATAGTGTTTGCTTTGAAGATTTGGCGGCACTACTTGTATGGGGAGAAATGTTTTATCTATACGGATCATAAAAGTTTGAAATATTTGGGTGTTCAGAGGGAGCTGAATCTTCAGCAAAGGCGATGGTTAGAGTTGATTAAAGACTACGACTGTTTGATTGATTATCATCCTGGTAAGGCGAATGTTGTTGCTGATGCTTTGAGTCGGAAGTCTTTAGCAGGTTTGACTATGTATTTGCTCTCGTTGCTTGTTGAGTTGAGAGCAGTGCATGCTAGTTTTGAAGTATGTGATGATGGTGCATTGCTGGCTTAGTCGCAGTTGAGACCAATATTATTGGATCAGATTAAAGAGGCTCAATTGGCTGATGAGAAAATTCAGAAGATTGTATCAGATTGCCAAAATGGGGAGAGCCGAGATTTCCATGTGAAAAGTGATGGTAGCCTTTGGTTCAAGAATAGGTTGTGTGTTCTTGATGATGCTAGTTTGAGAAAGGTTATTTTAAAGGAAGTACACCAATCGGTTTTTGCTATGCATCCTGGAAGTACAAAGATGTACCATGATTTGAAACAGCATTACTGGTGGTCAGGTATGAAGAGAGACATAGCAGAATTTGTATCCAAATGTCTCACTTGTCAGAGGGTAAAAGCTGAGCACCAAGTTCCAACAGGGTTGCTTCAACCTTTAATAGTGCCTGAATGGAAATGGGAGAGAGTAACCATGGATTTTGTATCTGGTTTGCCATCGACTCAGAAGAAGCATGATACTATTTGGGTGATTGTTGATCAATTGACAAAGACAGCTCATTTTCTTCCAGTTAGAATGGATTATTCTCTTGAGAGACTGGCTGAGCTGTATATTAGTGAGATAGTGAAGTTGCATGGAGTCCCAATTTCTTTGGTGTCTGATCGAGATCCTAGGTTCACTTCGAGGTTTTAGAAGAGTTTACATGGTGCACTGGGTTCTCGGTTGCGCTTTAGCACTGCTTTTCATCCACAAACAGATGGGCAGTCAGAGAGTGTGATACAGATTATTGAGGATATATTGAGAAGCTGTGTCATTGATTTCTCTGGAAGTTGGGACAGATTTTTGCCACTTGTGGAATTTGCTTACAACAACAGTCATCAATCCAGTATTGGTATGGCACCATTTGAGGCATTGTATGGTAGAAGATGTAGGATGCCTTTATTTTAGAATGAAACTGGAGAGGGCAAGTTAATTGGTCCTGATTTGGTTAAAGAGACTGAAGAGAAAGTGAAGATAATTCGGGATCGGTTAAAAGCAGCTTCAGACCGACAGAAATCTTACTCAGATTTGAAGAGGAGAGACACAGAGTTTGATATTGCAGATAAAGTATTTTTGAAAGTGTCTCCTTGGAAAAAGATTTTAAGATTTGGTCGAAGAGGGAAGTTGAGTCCTCGTTTCATTGGACCGTATGAAGTTTTAGAAAGAGTTGGGCCAGTTGCTTATCGTCTTGCTTTGCCGCCTGAGTTGGATAGAATCTATAATGTATTCCATGTTTCTATGTTACGGAGGTACAGATCAGATCCATCTCATATCTTGCCAGTTGAATCCATTGAGGTGAGTTCGGATCTGACATTTGAAGAAGAACCAGTTGCTATTTTGGCACATGAAATAAAAGAATTGAGAAATAAGAAAGTGCCATTAGTAAAGGTTCTTTGGAAGAATCATGGGAGAGAAGAGGCAACTTAGGAGAGTGAGCAAGCAATGCGAGATCAATATCCTCAACTGTTTCGGATTTGATATCAGGTAATTTCGAGGATGAAATTTCTTTTTAGAGGGGGAGAATTGTAATATCCCAAAGTGTGCCCTAGAAGTTTTGATATAATTGTTGTTTTATTTGGATTAAATGTATATGTTAATTTGAAAGAGAAAAGAATTTAAGAGAGAGTGTATATGTTGTATATATGGAAATATATACAACATATACACAAGTCAAAATGGGAAGTCAAAGAAGATATTTTGTTATTTTTTATTTTTAATTAAGTAATTAAAGGAAATTAAATGAATGGAAGAGAGGAATTTGAATATTATATTATTAAAACACTTGGTGGAAATTGAGAGGAGATAAAATATTTGACTTTGCTTTATTTGTCTTCTTCATTTTCTTCTTCTCCATTTCGTTGGCTGGCTCACACAAAGACAAGAGTGCTAGAGAGGGTTTTGAATTCTAATAGCAAATTGAAGGAAGAATCAAGTGATTAAGTTGGAAAATTTTGAAGTTTCATCAACTTTGGTAAGTTCTCTCTTGATTTCTCTTGTTTTAATTGAAGTTGTGTATGAGTTGATTGTTGTTATTTGATAGTGTGATTAGGTTTGATTGTGGTGTGTTTGTATGTGTTGGAATTGAATGAAAGATAAGAAGTTAAGTTAATGTTTGTGTTGGAAGAGTTAAGTTGTGTTTGTGTTAGGGTTTTGAATTGGTGATTTTTGTTGTAGATATTGAGTTTGGTTAATTGTTTTTGTTAATCTTCATGATATTTGTGTTTGTTGGAGTTGTAAGCAGAGAATATGTGAATTTGGTCAGAAACAGAAGCATTTTGGATGCCACGACCGTGGCCATTGGAAGCCATGGCCGTGGGGTTTTGAGCAAGGGAGGCAGAACCATTTCTTAACCCACGCCCGTGGGGGTTGGGACGCCACGACCGTGGGGTCTTAGAGAGAGATGTTGATTTTTAATTTGTGATCTATGGGTCTAATATGATGTTAATAAGTGGTTAAATTGCATTGGAATCCATGTGAATTGGTATTAAGTGTGTATGATTCATTTTTGGATTAGGTTGTGAAGAGGGTGATTTGCCTTGAGATAAGTGGCAAAGAATTCTTGGAAGAGGAAGGTTTTAGATTGGTGTGAGTTATCTTAAGGTAAGTACAAACTACATGGTTGCATGCATTTACATGATTTTGATACTTAACATATTTGATTGTACATATGTTAAGTAAATTGATTACATTGTTAATACATTTGATGAATATTATGATTGGTATAATGTGAATGATTAATGAGCATCTAAAATGTATGTTAATGTCATTGGTTATATTCACTTGAATGATGAAATTGATTAATGTGAATTGAGATATAATGAGATGTGAAACCAATGTGGTTGATTATAATGATGTAAATGACATAATTGAGGCATGTTTGCCTAGATGATGTTCAATGCAATTGATGATATATGTATATATTCTCTTGATGAAATATGAAGCCATGGTTGTTGGCTAAAATGATAATGATGCCAATGAGATGATTGACGCATGGTTGCCTAAGTGATAATGAGTAAATGAGAATGAAATTGATAATGAAATAAGTAATAAATTGTGTGTCTAATGTGTTATTCCACTTTCAGAGTTTTGTTGTTGGTGGCATGCCTATAGTAACAATCTCTTGAAGTTAGGTTGGGCTTCATCCTTCAAGCCAAGTTGGGTTGAAGTTTAGAATGCTTAACTCCCTTGAAGCTTGGTTGGGTCTAGTCCTTGAAGCCTAATTGAGATGTTACAACCCTTGAAGCTAGGTTTGGTTTGCTTCTCGAAGCCAAGTTGGGTTGATAATTAGCATGCTTTGTTCCCCTTGAAGCTTGGTTGAACCTAAATCCTTGAAGCCTAGTTGGGATAATGATAATGATTAATGTGATAATTAAACCAAAACATTAACTCTGAAAGTTGAATGGCATATTAGTGTCTTTGGCCCCATGCTTGTCTTTGTTTTCAATATGATTCTTGAATGGTGAAACCAATAAATAATGAGATACATGTTTGTGAGATATAATGTTAATAGATGATTATATTATATAAGTATCTTATTGAAAATGAATGTGGCATGGAAAGCTATGTTGAGTAATGAAACTATGAAGATACAATATGAATGTTTTGATATGATATTGAACAATGTAAGGTTTTGAAATATAATATCCTTTTGAATGGTGTATGAAAATTGATTGTGTGACATTGGCATTGCATTGAAGTATGGTATTATTGTAGTTTGTACCACTAAGCCGTTGGCTTAGCACGAGTATGATTCATCGCGCAGGTGACAGGGAAGAACCGGAGAGTTCCTCTAGGCCGAGTAGACTTTAGATTTTGAGGAGTTTATAGTGGAGCTTAAAGATCAAAGACATACTGCTAAACATGTATATATTTTATGTTTTGTAAAACTGAAGTTTTGATGTATATGTATTTGTAAATATTTGTTATATTTTCCGCTGCATTTTGAAGAAACATTTTATTTATTGTATTTTAATGAGATAACTTAAATGTTTTGAATTTACTTATATTATTGTAAAAGAAGTGAGTCGTTTGTTTAGTAAACCGTGAGATTCCTATATTTGGTATACATATATTACGATCGTAATAGCATGTTGTGTACGTATACGGGGTATAGGGGTGTTACAACTTATCTTTGTTTATTGTTTGTGCATACATGCATACATACATTTGCATCTCATATCATTGATCCTTTCTGGCTCAGAGCCCTGGATTATGACAGTTCAAAAGCTTATGACAATCCGACCTACGCCGGAGACGAAGAATCAGCAATGACTCAATCTCTTTTTCACCAAAAGCAATGGATCCCGAACAAATTCAAAGAATGGTGGATGATTCTCTCGGTGCTAAGATGGAAGAAATAAAAGGGGCCCTAGCTGAGACCATGAAAAACCAATTGGCTGCAATTTTAGGAAATCATACCGAAGCATCTACTAGCACTAAGAAGCCAAAGGATAAAGGGAAGACTAAAGTTGGCGAAGTGGTTTTTGATTATGAAAAGGTGATCATTGATGATGATGATGATTGGGCTAAATATTTCCAAGATCCTCAAGATAAGAAGAAATAACTGAAGATTGTTGAAAGATCAGCTATGGAGAAAACCGAAGCTTTTGATGTTGAAAAGATGATTGCGGATTTGGAAAAGAAATTTAAGAAGAAGTTGAAAACCAAAGAAATGTCTGAAGTTGACAAATTATTTGAGCTAGATGAAGAAGTGCCATACAAATTCAAGATTCCATCATTTGCAAAGTTTGATGGGACCGGAAACACTCATCTCCATGTGAAGCAGTACATCACTGCCATGCAATCTGCCTGAGCCACTAAGGCTCAAACTCTAAGATATTTTATGCTCTCATTGGATCCTATTGTCCAAAATTGGTTCAACACCTTGGAGGAAAGTACTCAAAAAGATCAGGACATGTTATACAAGGCTTTCATTTAGCAATATGGATACAATGTTGAGATGGAAGTTACCTTAATGGAAGTTGAGTCCATTAGACAAAGGCCACATGAGACTTTTGTGGACTATGTGAAAAGATGGAGAAATAAGGCTGCCTTGCTTAAGAAGAGGCCGATGAATCTGATCAAATAAGGATGATTGTGAGAGGGGTGTTGCTAATCTTCGTGAAAGGATGTCACATAAACTCATCCGGGATTTCAAAGATCTTCTCCAAGCTGGTCTACAAATTGAAGAGTGGGAAAGGGAGAAGAGTCATTTTTCTACAAAATGAAATTATCAGTCTAGCAATCAAAGTACACGAAAGGAAGCTGATGTCAATACAACTGGTCAAGCAAATAGAAGGCATTTTTCAGATCTAGGGAAGCCTTTGTCTTAGATCTTCAACAAGCTACAAAAGAAGAGACTATTATAGCCATTGGCCCCTCGACCTTTGCCTAATCCTTTATCCCCAAAATTTGATACTAAGGCTTTTTGTCAATTTCATCAGGCTCAAGGACATGACACCAATAAATTTGATACTTTTGACAAGTCTTATGATCACTAAGGTGAAAAGGCAAGAAGATCAAATAATGGAATGCATAGCCAAAGCCATAAGGGTAGTTGATGCTTTCAAGACCATAAGTGTAGTTGAAGTTCACCTAATATCTCCAATCTATCAAGATAACTTCAGCATAACAAATGATTTATTTCTGTTACAGAAGATTTATATCACTTCACTCATACATTATTAGAAATACAAGTTGGTACAAACAAGACAACTCTGATTGAGCTAGAACAAAAGAAGAAGAAGAAGAAGAAGAAGAAGAAGAAGAAGAAAAAATAATAAGAAAAAGAAAACAAAAAAAGAAAAAAACAAAAAAAGAAAAGGAAAAAAGGAAAAAACAAAAAAAAGAAAAAAAAGAAAAAAAAAGGAGAAGAAAGATAAAACCTAAAAAGGCGGTTCAGAAAGCCAACTGAGTTCTCGTTTACCTAAAATCAACAAAAGGCTACCATTTGGTTTATAAGGAAATTTTGACTTGAATTGGTCCAACTCAACCAAAGATTCAATAGAAAATCGAAGAAAAAGGAGAAAGACCATCCAGTTCTTGAAAGTTTTGTACTAGACAGTCCTACAAGGAAGAAGGACAAAATGATAAAATGCTCAAAGAAAGAAAAGAGTAAGAAAAATAAAAAGAAAGAAAAGGGAGAAGAATAAAAGAAAAGAATTTAGGTACCAAACTTTTTGCAAGGGCAAAGACTGTCCTAATCAAGATCCAGATTAATGCTAAGAAGATAGAAGGAATTTCGAGTCTTGCAAGGTTGCTCCCAGCTACCTAAAGTTCAAACAAGAAATTTGTAGTGTGAGGGTTTGTCCACTATGTCACAATAGCTCCAACTTACAAATTGCCTTCATTTAAACCCATGTCCCTTATAGATCCCATTTCAAGCCTATCAAAGACCTGTTGATCTCTCTTGGTAGGTAGAGTTTATTAGTGGAGATAGTTTGAATAAGCATGCATATGATATAGACAATATTTAAACTCAATGAGACCTTTGGCCAAGTAATGTGTATGTGCCTATCTGAAGTGCAACAATTCTTGCTTAAATAGAAATGATTCCCGAGTTTAGTACGGTAAATAGGGTTGTCATGTTATAGATATGTTAATTTAGAAAAATCAAGTCCTGAGGTACATTGACATTAATTTGGCAAAGCCAACATTTGATTTCAAAATCAAAATTCAAAATAAAATTCAAGTTAAGGGGAGTATGTTGAACTATCGAACCTCGAGGACACATTGGGCAAAGGAAAAGATTACTGCCAAGGTTATGAAGAAGCTAAAATTGACATACTGAATCATAATTTAGAATGGATGTATCTCTGCAGCTTGGGGTGTAACACCCCTTCCCGACCTACATGTGTAAGCCGAGTAGAGGCGCCACACTATCCAAATGTTGCTATCAATTTGCTTAGTCATATTTTAGTTCCAGTTTTTACAGAAATTTTGCCAGAGGTTCGCCTAGAAATTTGGGTCCCAAGTGTCGAAAAAACTGATTTTCTAATTTTTGAAAACATTTTTACACAAACCAATGCGAATACAATCAGTTTTAATACACTCCCAATGAATCCACCTTATACCCTCAACTACAAACCTGCAAGAAGAATTCACACTTCTAATACAAATTAAAGTAGAGGTTTCTTATTATTACATACTACTATCGTATAGTATAACATAGAAATTCTCAATCTTATATTTTCATATACATGCCACAACTAGCCAACTCATGATATAGGAAATGAAAGGCTACTCTGAGGTGCTGTGTTGTGCTATGCTGCTCGATGCTAATCACCGAAATCTACTGCTCAGAACCTATGAGTCAAGAAAACTCAACTCGCTGAGCAACGACGCTCAGTGGGTACTTTACCGATGAAAATATAAGTAAAACATGAAAGCATTTGAAACAAAAGGAAATAATTAAATCATAAATCAACCAACCTTAAACCAATGGAAGTTACTGTACATTAAGTGTAAATATGCTTCCAACAAATGTAAAAACCATAATTCAAACTCATTTTGCATTACGTAGTTTAAAAAAATATTAACCGGACTTTGGCTCAGGCTCTACTAGCATATAGGGAACCATAGCGATAAGGCAGTGGCCCTCACCACTGTAACATAGGTGGCCCTCACCACCATGGTTATACCCAATTCCGTTCTACGGCCTATACCCGTAGGTAACCGCCGGCGCATTCCAATAACAATTTCACAACATCTCCGCTCCATGACCTATACCCGAAGGTAACCACTGGGGTATTCCAATCACAATTTCACAACACCTCCGCTCCACGGCCTATACCCGAAGGTAACCGCCGGGGCGTATCAAACACAATAAGTGGTAGTACTGCATAAGTTAGTATAGTGCACCATACCCTTATCTACCACTCCCAACTACCCAGTAGAGCATAAAGGTTAAAACGATTCAATTTAAGTCTCAAACTTCATTTTAGAATGACTCGAGAAATTATTTTAATTTCCGTTGCACTTTGCCATTTACGCCGCGCACCACATTCTTTAGTCAAACCATTACCCTTTTTCACATATTTAACATCAACAATAAACATATTAAACATTTCAAAGCATTCCTCAAAGAGTCACAAATTGACCAAATGAATAGTTTCGCAGCACCTAAAATCGGCAACGCAAAATGGCATGACCAAATGAATAGTAAAATATGGGTTTTTGTCAAAATTTCAGTCCACTTAAGTCTTCCATTTGACCAAGTAAACGATCTTATTTTTGGCTGAAATTTTACAGAAAACTTATTTCTTATGTTGACTAATTACACGTAAAATTTCGTTGAAAATTTCATTCATTTTCTACCTCAAACAACTGCCACAAAAAGAGTCCAGAAATCTGCCATTTTGGAACCATTTCGGCCCAAACATATGAAATACATGGGATAGTTTATTTTTCTTTTTCAAATCAATACGAAGGCTTCTTTAATGATAAAGTGAAGATTCAAACACTTCCCTTTGACTACTTTTGCATGTTTAACTTAAATTAACTAATTAAAGTTCACCAAATCAACTTGCCAAATTTTTCTCAAAACCTTTGGTTTAAATTAAATTTAAACAACTCAATTGCCATAAGAAGCCAAGAACATAACTCAAACATTTAATTTAAACTCAATCAATACATTTAAGCATCAACATCAAAAATTCCATAAACCAAAGTTTGTAAGAAAAATAAAATTTCTTTTATGGTAAAGTATCAAACCTTCAAAAATTCCATAAACCAAAGTTTGTAAGAAAATAAAATTCCTTTTATGGTAAAGTACCAAACCTTGTTCTTTTAATTCCCCTTTGCTTTTCCTTCTTCTCCTTCCTTAATCTTTGTTTTTCCTTCAAGAAATTCAAGAACACAACCTTAAACATAAACCTTAGCAATTTAGAACAATAAGTTATCCTGCCATTTCTTTTCAAACTAAACCCTAATCTAACCTTATTAAACTTTAGAAACCTTGATTCTTCCATTTAATTAATCAATCTCATCACTACTTAAATTTTCCACAAATCCACCATAAGAACCCTAATTTCCAACCTTCCAATAGATATATAAATACTTAAAATTGATACTAGAATTGAATTCTAAATACTTGAAAACCTTAAAACTTACCTTAAAAATCAAACTTGACAAAAATTGGAAATCCTTTGGTGTTCTTCCTATGGTGGCCGAAATTTGTGGGAGAGTTTGTGGGAGAGAGATTTTGCTCCTCTTGTTATGATATATATAGTGGAAATGATGTCCACTTTTGGGTTGGATGAATGGTTTATGACCATTTGTCCACACCTTTTTCTTTCTTCTTTTTTTAACTTTTAAATGGCTAAATATGATTGGCCATTAAAAGATTTTTATATTTTCCTTTCCAATTAAGTCCTCCAACTTGTCCCTCTTCCCATTGGATACCCTAACTTGTTCCATATCACCCATATGGTATCCACATGGAACCGGGCCCATTTTACGCTCCGACGATTAATCGGTCGTAACTTTTAAACCGTACAGTTCCACGAGGCAAACTACATATGGTTTTGATCCTCTCAACCTCTACTTTCTATTTTTAAGGTCTATTTTAGGTTTCCAAGTCATTTTGAAAATTTACCAATAAGCCCTCAACTTTTTACAAAATTCCCCTTAGGACCCTTCTTTGCTCGGGTTTTGCCCGGGCTCCATTTCTACTGACGATCATTTCATATTCAACCCCTTGACATCCTTTACACACTCATGTGTTTATTTCCTACTTTAGATTCATTTATAAATTTTAATTAATAATGACCAACATGTCCCTAGTCAAAATCCCCTATATCTTCCAAACCGTGCGTTTTCTGGAAAAACCGTATGCGTCGTTGCGACCCGATTTTTCTCTATTCTCCATTTTTGGAGTCTGTTATGTGCACTATTAAGAACCTCCAGTATAACTTTTGGAAATTACACTTACCTCCCCAAAACTTTTTAAAATTACAGTCACCTCCCCAAAACTTTACATTTTTGCAATTAGGTCCCTTTGGTCCTACGACCTTCTCTAGGAACCGCCATCAGAGATGACCTCTCCAGATCCTTTCTCTTACTGAGCATATGACTGCTAGACATAAATATAGTGGGCGGATGTGACAGTTCCTCCCTCGTTAATTTAGGCTTCGCCCCGAAGCCCATCAGGTGGAAACAAATATGGGTATTGCTTCTTCCACCTTGTGGTTTCTTCAGAGTACTTTGACTAATGGAATCATTTTATTTCAAAGTTCTTTTACTTCCCGTGCCAAGATTTCCACTGGTTCTTCTTCATATGTCAAATCAGGCTGAACTTCAATATCTTGGGTCTTTATGATGTGTGACGGGTCTGAACGATACCGTCTTAATATCGACACGTGGAATACGTTATGTATCTTGTCTAGCTCGGATGGTAATGCTATTTGATAAGCTACTGGACCTATACATTCAATGACTTTGTAAGGCCCAATAACCTGGAACTTAGCTTACCCTTTTGTTTAAATCTTAGCACTTTCTTCCATGGTGAAACCTTAAGAAATACCTTATCACCAACATTGAATTCTATGTCCCTTCTATTTAGGTCCGCGTATGATTTTTGTCTATCCGCTACAGCTTTTAATTGATCCCGGATAATTTCTACTTTCTCCTCGGTCTCCTTAACTATTTTTGGGCCCAAGATCTTTGCTTCGCTTAATTTCATCCAGCAAATTGGAGTCCTGCATTTTCGTCCTTATAGTGCTTCATAAGGAGCCATCTGTATGTTGGACTGGTAGTTGTTGCTGTAAACGAACTCCATTAAACTTAAGTACTTCTCCCAGCTACCTTTGAATTCTAATATGCACGCTCTTAACATATCTTCCAAGATCTGGATTACCCTCTCTGACTATCTGTCCGTTTGTGGATGAAACGACGTACTCTAGTCCGTTCGACTTCCCAAAGCCGTTTGGAACTTTTGCCAAAAGTTCTATGTAAAGCGTGGATCTTTGTCCGATATGATTGATGTTGGAACTCCATGAAGTCGTTCAGTCTCTTTAATGTACAAGTCTACTAATTTATCTAGGGAGTAGTTCATCCTTACTGGTAAGAATTGAGCTGACTTAGTTAGCTGGTCTACTATCACCCATAATGCATCATGTTTGTCTCTTGTCATTGGTAGTCCCGCCACAAAATCTATAGTTATGCGATCCCATTTCCATGTTGGAATCATAATAGGTTGTAGAAGTCCTGAGGGTAGTTGATGTTCTGCCTTTACTTGTTGGCAGGTTAAACATTTCGCCACGTAATGTACCACATTTCTCTTGATCCCTGGCCACCAATAGCATTCTTTCAAATCCAATACTGCTTTTACCTTCTTAGAATCAACTCTTGTTCCTTCCGCCGATACAATATGTCCTAAAAAGGCCACTTCTTCTAACCAAAATTCACACTTGCTGAATTTGGCATATAACTGCTTCTCCCTCAATGTTTGTAACACGATTCTCAAGTGCCGGTCATGGTCCTCTGCATTCTTTGAGTAAACTAGTATGTCTTTGATGAATACCACGACAAACTGGTCCAAATAAGGATGGAAAATCCGGTTCATCCAATTCATGAATACCGCAGGTGCATTCGTGAGCCCAAAAGGCATTACGATAAACTCATAATGTCCATATCGGGTTCTAAATGTAGTCTTTGGTATATCTTCATCTTTAATCTTCAGTTGATGATAGTCGGATCGCAGATCAATCTTTGAGAAAACTCTCACACCTTTCATTTGATCAAATAAATCATCTATCTGGGGTAGCGGTTATTTATTCTTAATCGTCAGCTTATTTAACTGCCGATAATCTACACATAGTCTTAGGGATCCGTCTTTCTTTTTTTTTTTTGCAGTCCACTAATGCCTTATGTTTTGTCAGCCAATCCATTCTAAGTATTGCATCAAATTCTTGGAATGGCAACTCAAATAGATCACCTAGGAAGTGTCCGTGTACTTCTACCGGACAATCCTTTATTACCTTCCTGGTAACCATCTCACTACCCAAAGGATTTGTAACTAACACTCCATCTGTTTTAAGTTCTACTTCTAAATCCTTTAATTTTTCATTTTTCATGCATATATATATATGAATGTGAAGAACCTGGGTTTATTAAAGCATAAATAGGCATTCCAAACATAATTAGCTGACCTGCTATGACGTTGGGGCTTCCTCTTCTTCACGTGCCCTCATTGCATACATCTTGGTAGGAGCTCTAGTTTTAGGTCTGTCCATCGTTTCGGATTGAACTTGTGAAGAGCTTTGTCCTCTACCTCAGCCCCTTTCCCCTTCCAGCTACGGCTCGAGATTCTTCGATATTATCTAGTGTATTTCGTTGTCTTAAGGGGCATTCTCGTTTAAAGTGGTCCTTTGCTCCACAAATAAAACATACCCAGGCCTTGCCCCAACATTTTCCTGAATGCCTACGCCCACATTGAACATGGCGTGGATGGGTGTTTTCACTTCCTCCGATAGTTTTGGGTTGAGCAAAGTTACCTCCACCTTGGCCACGCCCTCTTCCTTGTCCTCTCCTAGACCCACCAGTACTGGCTACAAAGGTAGCTTGACTCGGTCCGCCCCGAATCGACCTTTGACTGGATATCCTACTCTGATTTCCTCCCATGGAACTACCTTCTATAAACTGTTTCCTTGATGGCTGGAAATTTTCTAAATAACTATGGGTATCCCTTCTTGGTCTTACCCTCTGTCTCCTATTTCGCTCATCCTTCTGACATTGTTCTACTTCCAGAGCCCTAGTGACCAACTAAGAAAATTCCTTGATATTACCAGCAATTAATTGCATCCTAATCTCATTATTCAAACCATCCTGGAATTGCTTACACCTATCATGTTCGTCTTCAATTGTCTTCTTGGCATACCTACTCAGCCTAGTAAATTCCCTCTCATATTCGACAACGGTCAGTCGACCTTGCTTTAAGTGTAGAAATTCCTTTTTCTTGGCATCTAGGTATGCCTTCGATATAAACTTCCTTTTGAACTCATTCACAAAGAAATCCCATGCCCTTTGTTCCAGTGGAACTCGTTGTTGAACTGTGTCCCACCATATATATGCTTCTTCCACTAATAAGGAAGTAGCACATACCACTCGCTCTTCTAGCGTACACTGTAACTGATCTAAGGCTCGTACCGTTCCTTCCAGCCAATACTCGGCTGTAGAAGAATCATCATCCCTTCGGGCTCTAAACTCCTTCGCCTCGTACTTTCTTATCTTTTCGATCGGGGGTTTCCTTTCCCCTCCTACAGCAAGAGTGGGTGCTGGCGCTAGCACTGGTACCGGGGCAACACCCGCTATCTGTCGCAGCACTGCAGCCATCTGTTGCAACATCTCATTCGGAAGAGGAGCTCCCGCTGGGGTTGCTCAGCCTCTGGGGTTTCAAATACATGCGTCTCTATAGTATGTGACGCTTGAGATTCAACTTCCTCCTCTACGGCTCTTTGAGAGGACTCTTGCGACATCTATATTCAAACACATAACTCACAGTCAATAACAACACAGCTCAGCAGCACAATTAAACCCTATGTGGCATATATATAAAGACAAAACACTTAATCAAATATATGCAAACATACCCTTATTTATTTTCCTATATCTCCTTCCTGAATGAAGTCTACTTTTTATCTCCTATTTACTATAGGATATCTCATTTTACGTCGGTAATGGCCACTCCCGACATAAAACGTACATCCTCCTATGTTGGATTACCCAGAGGCGGCTAAACCGGAGCTCTGATACCAAAATTGTAACACCCCTTCCCAACCTACATGTGTAAGCCGAGTAGAGGCGCCACACTATCCAAATGTTGCTATCAATTTGCTTAGTCAAATTTTAGTTCCAATTTTTATAGAAATTTTGCCAGAGGTTCGCCTAGAAATTTGGGTCCCAAGTGTCAACAAAACTGATTTTCTGATTTTTGAAAACATTTTTACACAAACCAATGCGAATACAATCAGTTTTAATACACTCCCAAAGAATCCACCTTATACCCTCAACTACAAACTTGCAAGAAGAATTCACACTTCTAATACAAATTAAAGTAGAGGTTTCTTATTATTACATACTACTATCGTATATTATAACATAGAAATTCTCAATCTTATATGTTCATATACATGCCACAACTAGCCAACTCATGATATAGGAAATGAATACTCTAAGGTGTTGCGCTGTGCTGTGCTGCTCGATGCTAATCACCGAACCTACGAGTCAAGAAAACTCAACTCGCTGAGCAACGACGCTCAGTGGGTACTTTACCGATGAAAATATAAGAAAAACATGAAAGCATTTGAAACAAAAGGAAATAATTAAATCATAAATCAACCAACCTTAAACCAATGGAAGTTACTGTACATTCAGTGTAAATATGCTTCCAACAAATGTAAAAACCATAATTCAAACTCATTTTGCATTACGTAGTTTAAAAAAATATTAACCGGACTTTGGCTCAGGCTCTACTAGCATATAGGGAACCATAGCGATAAGGCAGTGGCCCTCACCACTGTAACATAGGTGGCCCTCACCACCATGGTTATACCCAATTCCGTTCTACGGCCTATACCCGTAGGTAACCACCGGAGCATTCCAATAACAATTTCACAACATCTCCGCTCCATGACCTATACCCGAAGGTAACCGCTGGGGTATTCCAATCACAATTTCACAACACCTCCGCTCCACGGCCTATACCCGAAGGTAACCGCCGGGGCGTATCAAACACAATAAGTGGTAGTACTGCATAAGTTAGTATAGTGCACCATACCCTTATCTACCACTCCCAACTACCCAGTAGAGCATAAAGGTTAAAACGATTCAATTTAAGTCTCAAACTTCATTTTAGAATGACTCGAGAAATTATTTTAATTTCCGTTGCACTTTGCCATTTACGCCGCGCACCACATTCTTTAGTCAAACCATTACCCTTTTTCACATATTTAATATCAACAATAAACATATTAAACATTTCAAAGCATTCCTCAAAGAGTCACAAATTGACCAAATGAATAGTGTCGCAGCACGTAAAATCGGCAACGCAAAATGGCGTGACCAAATGAATAGTAAAATCTGGGTTTTTGTCAAAATTTCAGTCCACTTAAGTCTTCCATTTGACCAAGTAAACGATCTTATTTTTGGCTGAAATTTTACAGAAAACTTATTTCTTATGTTGACTAATTACACGTAAAATTTCATTGAAAATTTCATTCATTTCCTACCTCAAACAACTGCCACAAAAAGAGTCCAGAAATCTGCCATTTTGGAACCATTTTGGCCCAAACATATGAAATACATAGGATAGTTTATTTTTCTTTTTCAAATCAATACGAAGGCTTCTTTAATGATAAAGTGAAGATTCAAACACTTCCCTTTGACAACTTTTGCATGTTTAACTTAAATTAACTAATTAAAGTTCACCAAATCAACTTGCCAAATTTTTCTCAAAACCTTAGGTTTAAATTAAATTTAAACAACTCAATTGCCATAAGAAACCAAGAACATAACTCAAACATTTAATTTAAACTCAATCAATACATTTAAGCATCAACATCAAAAATTCCATAAATCAAATTTTGTAAGAAAAATAAAATTTCTTTTATGGTAAAGTATCAAACCTTCAAAAATTCCATAAACCAAACATAAACCAAAGTTTGTAAGAAAATAAAATTCCTTTTATGGTAAAGTACCAAACCTTGTTCTTTTAATTCCCCTTTGCTTTTCCTTCTTCTCCTTCCTTAATCTTTGTTTTTCCTTCAATAAATTCAAGAACACAACCTTAAACATAAACCTTAGCAATTTAGAACAATAAGCTATCCTCCCATTTCTTTTCAAACTAAACCCTAATCTAACCTTATTAAACCTTAGAAACCTTGATTCTTCCATTTAATTAATCAATCTCATCACTACTTAAATTTCCCCAAATCCACCATAAGAACCCTAATTTCCAACCTTCCAATAGATATATAAATACTTAAAATTGATACTAGAATTGAATTCTACATACTTGAAAACCTTAAAACTTACCTTGAAAATCAAACGTGACAAAAATTGGAAATCCTTTGGTGTTCTTCCTATGGTGGCCGAAATATGTGGGAGAGTTTGTGGGAGAGAGATTTTGCTCCTCTTGTTATGATATATATAGTGGAAATGATGTTCACTTTTGGGTTGGATGAATGGTTTATGACCATTTGTCCACTCCTTTTTCTTTCTTCTTTTTTTAACTTTTAAATGGCTAAATATGATTGGCCATTAAAAGATTTTTATATTTTCCTTTCCAATTAAGTCCTCCAACTTGTCCCTCTTCCCATTGGATACCCTAACATGTTCCATATCACCCATATGGTACCCACATGGAACCGGGCCCATTTTACGCTCCGACGATTAATCGGTCGTAACTTTCAAACCGTACAGTTCCACGAGGAAAACTACATATGGTTTTGATCCTCTCAACCTCTACTTTCTATTTTTAAGGTCTATTTTAGGTTTCCAAGTTATTTTGAAAATTTACCAATAAGCCCTCGACTTTTTACAAAATTCCCCTTAGGTCCCTTCTTTGCTCGGGTTTTGCCCGGGCTCCATTTCTACTGACGATCGTTTCATATTCAACCCCTCGACATACTTTATACACTCGTGTGTTTGTTTCCTACTTTAGATTCATGTATAAATTTTAATTAATAATGACCAACATGTCCCTAGTCAAAATCCCCTATATCTTCCAAACCGTGCGTTTTCTGGAAAAACCGTTATGCGTCGTTGCGACCCGATTTTTCTCTATTCTCCATTTTTGGAGTCTGTTATGTGCACTATTAAGAACCTCCAGTACAACTTTTGGAAATTACAGTTACCTCCCTAAAACTTTTTGAAATTACAGTCACCTCCCCAAAATTTTACATTTTTGCAATTAGGTCCCTTTGGTCCTACGACCTTCTCTAGGAACCGCCATCAGAGATGACCTCTCCAGATCCTTTCTCTTGCTGAGCATATGACTGCTAGACATAAATATAGTGGGCGGATGTGACATGGGGTCTCCAACATTCATATTTTCAACATCTTGAAGATAAAAGCCATAGAAGTGAAGCCTTCTATCATTCCAGTGCAAGACCTGAACGGGCATCTGAAAGGAGTCAATGAGAACACTTTTATTAATCACCTCGGTCTGTGAGTCAATGAAACTGCTGTGAGTATTATCATGCATACATGAGCATATCACATCGCATTTTCTTGTCTTATATTGTCTATTCTTTGTCAAAGTGAACAGCAAATACCCTGCGAAGTAAAGAATCAAAAGAAGATATTGAATCAAGGGGGCATGGAAAGCCTATTGCTTGAGGAAGCTCCAGTAATTTTGCAAAGAGAAGAAGTGTGTGCTTGTGCGAAGAACTAGACAACAAAACCTTCAATCAAAGCTTGCATAAAAAAAAGAAGAAGAAAAATCTTTGGTTTGAGCCTACATAGGGGGCAAAGTTTCTCCTTTTCAATTATTTGAGTTTATCTACAAAACATTCTCAAACTCACTTGCAAATATTTCGCCATGCAAGGGGCAGGAGAAGATATGAGGGCCAACTAAAAATAGCTAATTTTTTGCAAAAAGGAAGAACAAAAGAATGGAATGTTATAACTATCAAAAGAATGAGGACACAAATGACAAAAGATCAGTCCAGCTAGAAGAGTTCAAGCCAATACAAGACCTAATCTCTAATGGATGAAGATCAAGCTTAAAGGATGAAGATCCACTTTCAAAGGTGAAGACCTGATGCCAAGGATGAAGATCCAATTTCAAAGGGTGAAGACATGATTTTCAAGGATGAAGATCCAGCTAAAAGGATGAAGATCCACTTTTAAGGGTAAAGATCTGATTTTCAAGGATTAAGATCCAGTTTAAAGGATGAAGATCCATTTTAAGGGTGAAGACCCGATCTCCAAGGATGAAGATCCATTTACAAAGGTGAATACCCGATCTCTAAGGATGAAGATCCATTTTCAAAGGTGAAGATCCGATGCTAAGGATGAAGATTCAAGGTCCAACGATGAAGATCCATTTTAAGGGTGAAGAATCATAATGCATAGAACAACCAGAGCAGTCAGACTTCTCAACTGATAAAAGGTCAGTCAAATTCAACCTAATCTCGGGTCCAAGTACCCAAATCAAATTCAATCTCGGGTCCAAGTACCCAACCTCAGGTCTAAGTACCCAAATTCAACCCAATCTCGAGTCAAAGTACCCAAATCAAATTAAATCTCTTGTAAGTCCAGAACTTAGCTCGGGTCCAGAACCCAAATAATCCTTAGGTCCCGAACCTAAAATCTTCCTTAAGTCCAGAACTTAGCTCGGGTCTAGAACCCAAATTATCCTTAGGTCCTGAACATAAAATCTCTTCTAATTCCAGAACTTAGCTCAGGTCCAGAACTCAAATTACCCTTAGGACCAGAATCTAAAATCTCTATTAAGTCCACAACTTAGCTCGGGTCCAGAACCCAAATTATCCTTAGGTCTAGAACCTAAAATCTCTTTTAAGTCCAAAACTTAGCTCGAGTCTAGAACCCAAATTACCCTTAGGTCCAGAACCTAAAATTTCTCTTAAAAGTTCAGAACTTGGCTCGAGTCCAGAACCCAAATTACCCTTAGATCCAAAACCTAAAATCTCTTTTAAGTCCAGAACTTAGCTCGGGTCCAGAACCCAAATTACCCTAAGGTCCAGAACCTAAAATTATCCTTGAGTTCAAAACTCGAACTTGGTCCAGAACCCAAAACCTCAACCATCTTAGAAAATTTAAGTCTTATTGCTTTTCACTGTCTTTTACTGAATTCTCAGATTGATCAAGCAGGGGGCAAACTATAGACCCTTAATTTTTGACCTAGTCCGGTCCATTATTTTTTATATAGTCCAAAATAATATTTGTGGTATCTTAATTAAATAATATTTATTTTAGTATTTATTATTTATAATTTTTAATAAAAAATGGTGAAGTAAATAAAATAATAATAAAAATAAAAATCGGCGATGGAAAAATCGGCAACTAAAAAATTTCGTCGCCGAATGTCCAATTGGCCAGGCCAATTCGCCAGCAGGAATTTCCTGAGGCGAAGTGGCCCCAAGCCAAATCACCGCAGGAAATTCCTGTGGTGAATTGGCTAGCCACCCAGCGCCTGCCCACATGAATTTCTTCGCTTGCTCGCAATTCTTGGCCAACGCTGGCAGTTTTCGCGAGCAAAATTTTCCAACGCAGTTTTTTCCTAAACCAAATTCTATTTGGTTTTGGTTTCTTTTCCTAATTAATTTTAGTTTCCTTAAACAATTAGAATTAGGTTTATGATTTTTCCTATAAATAACACTTTAAAACTCAGAATTAAGGGACTTTGGGATTTGATCAAAAAATTTGTGTTACTAAGCTAGACTTGGGACTTTAGATTTGAGAGAAGCAAGAAACGACAAAAAATCTAGCAACAAGAAGCAATCAATCCATCAAAGGCAGCAACCTTGCCTTTGTCTTTGTTCATCCAGAAGTAAATTATGGAGGAACCAACGAATGGAGGTTTGATTATAAATCTTTGGTTTGATGTTATTTACAATGTTTCCATCATTTATTTTTCTAAGTAATCTAAATTATTAAACTTAGTAATGAATCATACATTCTTCCAGTAGCCTTAGTCAATGATCTAAATCCTAAAAACCCTAAACTAATCTTCTGTTTCCAAAAACTTCACAAACCCTAAATTGTTCTTCTATTTCCAAAAACCTTAAAAACCCTAAAGGGTTTATTCTGTTTCCAAAAACTTTAAAACCCTAAATTATTTTTCCCAACTATTTTCATCTACACCATAACTTTTTGTCCAAAATCTCCAAATGTTTTCTTAAATCTCCAAACCCTAGTTCTCTTTAAATTTTCTAAAAATCATAATTATTTTATAAAACTCTACACTGTTTTCTTAAATCCTAAAACCAAATATGTTTTCTAAAATACCAAAAACCCTAACTTTTTCCAAAAACCAAAATAGTAAACCCTATGTTTTCCTAAACCCTAATTCAGTGAACTTAAAACCCAAACTAGTTAATCTAAACCCTAAAGCCATAATCTAATAAAACTAAAATCACAATAAAGTAACCATGAATTATAAACACTAATGTCTTAAGATTCCAAAACCCTAATTTCATAATGTTACCTCTAAACCCTAATTTGATTAACCAAAAAACCTTACTACTTTCTTAAATTCATAAAACCCTAATCCATTCCAATTTTCCAAAACCTTTGCAATAGCTTAAACAAATAACAATAATAATACTAAAATCCCAAAACCCTAAATGTTAATTAAAGAACTTCAAATAGAAATAGTAACCCTAATTTGTATCTTTACTTACTTTATTTAATTTTAGATTTGATTATGTAGTTTATTACATGCTTTGATGGTTGATTTATTTAATTTAAATGGTTGATTTATTTAATTTATCATGGATGGATATTTTCTTTATTGTTATTATTTGTTTGTTTTAGTATTAAAATTGTAAGAGGTATATTTCCACTTTGTGGGTACCTCATTAGTTAAATATCATGTAATTTAAATTACTTTTATATTTTGGACCAATGTAAAGGACATGTTTCCACCTTTCGGTGGGTTGTCCTTTTTAGTTTAGACATGAACGATGTAAGGACATGTTTCCATCCTCGGATGGGTGTTCATTTATTTGCTTTGTTTGGACATTGCTTTGATTATAATATAATGATGCTTTATTATTGTTGCATGTAATATGGATAATATTGTTATATTTAAGAATTTAATAATATTAAGACCTGCAAAGGAGGCCGGTTCCAATAAATTGGGCGTTGTGGGGGTGTTGGGCCATTTCTTACCTTCCCCACACGTACCCAACTTTCCGAACCCATTAGGAGGTTGGGGATTCCCTAGGAATCGAGTCATCCACCCCTTTCTTTTTTTGGCCCGTCTGGGTGGTGACTCCATTTTCTTCTAGCTTAGGCCCGTGTTCTCTAAGGCCCCGAGCCTAAACAGTTCCAAAGTCGCAAGAACCATTCCACCAGGAGTGGGGGCGAAAATCCCCTCTCACAGGGTCCAATTTCCAATGCTACTTCCTCAGTGAACGAGTGTATAATTGTTTCCTTGGTCCTAATCAATGGAGGGTTCCTAGGAATATCCTAAGATACACTATATACATCACTGCCATGCTGGATAATTCTTGAAGGCATGTGAGAAATAGGTACCAGATCAACTCTTTATTGTTTCCACCAGATGTATCGCATACCCAGTTTATTCTGGATCAACTTTTGAGTTTTAAAGTTTGTGTTATCAATTTTGAAGGTATTGGAGAACATGATGAAGGGGAATATGATTAGGGAGAAGAAGAAGAGGAGGCAAAAGAAGATGGTGAAGGTGATGAAGAAGATGATGAGGAGGGTGAGGATGAAGATGGGGATGATGATGTCATGGTTGTCTCCTCTCAGGTTGATCAAACATGTTCTTTAGCTTATCCATGACTGCCTTTCATTACACTCATGTAACTTGAATTTTTTGAAGGTGATTGAACAATCAGGTGGTCCTAGTCATGATGGGGCCAGCCCATCTCATGTAGCTCCACCACAACCATATGTTCCACATGTCGATCCATCTTTTGGGTTTCAAGGCTTTGACCTAAACTATTTAGTTTGTAATCTCTATCTCATATTGATACATGTTGAATTTATGCATGAAAATATATGAACCTAACTTTCCTTTTCTAGCTTACAACGGATGCTTGAAGAACAAAAAGGAAAGCTGTAGGAGGAATTGGCCGCTAGTCATTGGCGTGCTAATTATCTTGAAATGAATTTTTAGGACTTTAGATTTTAGGATTATAGGGATCTTCGTGTGTCTTCATCAAGGAGGCACTGGTCTGATAACCATGATGTGCTTCTTTCCTTCTCAAGCATTGACTATGATAGGACTGATTTTTAGGATAACCGTGATCTAGGTGCTTCTTCCTCAGTGGCAAATTGGGTAGATGGTGTGCCTCTACCTCCAGCAGGTGATGAATTTTTGAGGGTTTTATTTGATTATAGACTGCTTCCTCCTTCACATTGATGGTCTTGTATTATATTATCTAAATGTACATATAATAAAAGCTTGTATTTAATGTATATTAATCAATATTAATAGTAACAACAATAATAAAATATTCAACTTTCCTGTAACTTTTGACTTCTCTCTTCTTCTTTTTTACCATCATTATTTTTTATTTTGTATCATTTTTTTACAGACATAGAATGTCCATGATGAATTCCCAAATTTGAAATCATCATGGACTAGGGTTTACCTAAACCAAGAAGGACTCGGCACACATTCAACGCACACACCCATTCCTTGTACACTTCGGTTTCTAACCTTCTGTCTATTTAAATTAGTCACAATTTTTAATACACAAAAATTCTAGCCACCTGCTCGCTACAGCTCTCAATCTAAAGACAGTTAAATTCATCTTCCATTCCAACCACTGCCTTTTCTCATGAATTTTGTCACATCAACAAAAACAAATTTTCCACAATCAATTCAAATAGTTTTGACTTTTCTCAAAACCCTATAAATGACTGAGCTTAATTTAAAGAAAATCAAAGGTTTATTAAGACTATTAAAGCTACACATTTGGAACAAATAACTTCATCTCAAATTAATTATTTAAAATTCTTCCAAAATGTCAAGTTGGACCATTCCTTCTTACATGCCATAGCCTCTTTCTAGGATGTGAAAAATAGGACTTTCAAGATAAACAACTTTGAAGTATGTCCTATGAATTAAGAATTTGAAGCCATTCTCGGATACCTAAGCAATCATCCAATGGCATTGCCCATACTAACTTCAAAGACTCATCAAAAGATGCAAATGTTGTTTCAACTCCTAAAATCTAAAGTTCTACAATTGACTAAAGGTAAGAAGATCTTGCTTGGTTCATTGATCAATTTTTGTACTTCTCATTTGGCTCCCACCAAAGAGTAGGGTAGCATGTTTTGTATGTTCTTGCTTGGTCAATTCCTGCTTGTTTCTTCTAATGGCAAAATCAATCCATGAGCACTGGATATTATAGACTAGATGGAGGAAGGATTTTCACCAATACCCATGATCTTGGTTGAAATCCTAGTTGGATTGGATCAATTCAAGATAGATTCCTTGAGGAGGTTAGCTGGAAGTCCTTTATTGCTTCAGGTAATTACCTAAATATCCCTTTTACGTTTTAATTTTTGCCAAGTCTGCTCTTGCGGGTTTTTGAAAATAGGGAGTTGTCCTAATTTTTGCCTAAGCCGCCCTTGTGGGTTTTCAACCTAGCGAACCACCTTAATTTTTGTTTAGGCTGCCCTTACGGGTTTTCAACCTAACAGGCTCTTTTTTTTTTTAATTATTACTCATATTTACAGATCTGGCTAAAAGAGCACCTATACTTGCTTGACACCCCATCTATGGACTTTACCAGATATTTTCCATGACATCATTTTGCAATAGAATTACTTCATCTTGTTGCCTCATATGTCAGATGGGTTGATTGGATCTGCTCACGAGCTGTGGTTAACATTCGTTGATTGGTATCTTGGTGGAAGATTACCCATGTCACCATTTGGATGTATTTAATGTATGTTCCTCTTGCTGCTCTTCGTCGAGGTACTTTTTATGATCCTCATCGACTTGACTGCCAGTATAGAGCCGAACCTTGAGATTCTGAGTTCACTCCTAATTTGGACATGCCCCATCATACTGAAGCCTATTTGGATCAACTGAAGCAAAATTAGCCGGCATGTTACACATATTGTCTGCCATAAATTATGCATTTATTATTTCTTTAGATAAAATGATGTTAGGATGAAAAATAATAATAAAAGATGTTTTCTTTCCTTTTATAATTTGTTATTACCTTTCACTATTGTGTTATTTATTTTACCTTAATGGTTAGGTTATTCAAAATAGTGCAATAGAATAATTTTAACATTAACTCTATTTTATTAAATTGGGGAACAACTAAAAAACATAAAGTCAGCATACAC
This sequence comes from Garcia nutans, assembly GCA_947685225.1. NCBI lineage: Eukaryota > Viridiplantae > Streptophyta > Magnoliopsida > Malpighiales > Euphorbiaceae > Garcia > Garcia nutans. Next base: position 37,101,158 of record CANTUV010000059.1, read on the forward strand.
AAGATCACTTGTGCAGCCAACTAGCCCTTTTAGGTTTTCTAATTAATAATTTTCTCTCATTTTAGCCCTAATTGTTGCCTAGCTCGCCCTCTCCGGTTTCAAAACTAGTAGACTGCTCTAACTTTTGCCTAACCCACCCTTTTGGATTTTCAACATAGCGAGCTCTTTTTTTTAATTGAAACATAAATCCTCTTCAACCTCTTAATGTTCTCTGGCTCACTAAACTTGTTCCCATCCATGTCTGATAGCTTAGCCGCACCCTTATTCACGACTTATTTCACGACATACAACAGTTCCCAACTAGGTCTAAACTTTCCTCTTGAATCAGGAACATTAGGCTTCCATTATTTTAACACCAAGTCACTGACTTTTAGTTTCTGATCTTAATCCTCATGTTGTAAGCCCGAGCTATCTTTCTTTGGTACAACTAATGATGATACAATGCCTTCAACCTTCTTTCTTCTAATAAGGCCAGCTGCATATATCTACTCACTACCCAATCCATCTCAGGGAATTCAGCATCCAGGACCACCCTCAGTGATTTGATCTCAATCTCAATTGGCAACACTGCTTCCATCCCATAAACCAAGTAAAATGGCATCATTCTAGTTGGGGTTCGTACACTTATCTTATATTCCTATAAAGCAGAAGGACGCATTTCTGACCAATCCCTATATATCTTTGTCATCTTGCATAGAATTTGCTTAATTATATTGTTCGTTACTTCGACTGCACCATTAGCTTTTTGACTATAAGGGGAGGATCGGTGATGACAAATCTAGTACTTCGAGAATAAATCCTTAATGGTAGTTGAAATTGCAGCCCATTGTCTGATACTACACTACATGGGACCCCATACTTACAGATGAGATTTTTCTCAATAAATCAAGCCATTTCCTTTGCCCCTGGCTTGTTAAAAGATTCGGCTTTAACCCATTTTGAAAAATAATCCACTGCTACTACAATGAATCGGTGACTGTTTGAAGCCATCGGATGTATCTCTCTAATAATGTCAATCCCCCAAGTTGCAAAAGGCCAGGGTGAAGACATAGAATGTAATTCTTTGAGAGGTAAGTGAGTCAAGTTTTAGTACATCTGGCATTGCTGGCGCTTTTTCACAAAATGAATACAGTCTCTTTACATGGTCAACCAATAGCATCCTTGTCGTATTATCTTTTTAACTAGGGCCAACCCATTCATGTAGGGACCATAATTTACCAAATGTATTTCTGATATGATCTGCTTGACTTTAGAGATCTTCAAGCATCTCAGGTGCACCCCATCAGTCCATCTTCGATACAACTCTCCATGAAAGGTGATGTATTTCAAGGACCATCGTCTTATAGTTTTTCTCTTCTTCTTTGTTGCCCTCAGCGGGTATTTGCTACTTTCCAAGAACTGTCTTATAGTGTCATACCATGAATCATTGGCTGTGTCAGTTTACATGACCATTTCATACTCATAGCAAGGGGTTGATGAACTAGTCAAAACCAATGGTTTAAGGAATAGGTTAACATGATCCTCCCATACCGGAGCCAGGGTGGCTAGGGCATCGACCATTTGGTTTTCCTCTCTTGGCAGGTGTATAAATCTGCACTCCATAAAATTCTTCTTCATCATGTTCAAATAATCATGGTATGGCTTTAACTTTTCTTCTTTCAACTCCCATTCTCCATTTACTTGAGATACCACTAACAATGAATCACTGAAAACTTACATTTTATCAACCTTCATAATCATAAAGGTTTCCAAACCAAAGATGCATGCTTTATATTCCACCATGTTGTTGGTTGCCCTGAATTTCAACTTCTTAGCTAGAGGAATGAGCTCTCCTTCTGGTGATTCCAATATTACTCCCAAACCTATTGCATTTCTATATACTACTCCATCAAAATCTATCTTTCATCCTTGTACTTCTATGGCCTCTAAATGTTCATTTGGAAATTCCAAAACCACTTCCTCATTGCCCAGTAATGGTTGCTAAGCTAGGAATTTTGTTACAACTCTACCATTTATGGTTTTCCTAGTTATGTATTCAATCTCAAATTCTTTTAAAATTATCAACCATCGGCCATACTTCCTGTAGACCCTTAAATTTGGATCAGTTTAAATTTATGAATCTTATCTCGTTTTGTTATGACTTTAAAGAGCCTAAATCTACTTTGAAAGCTTGAGTTGAACTAGTACAATCCTTAAATCCAAAAATTAAATTAGTTAAAGAGTTTCAGCTAGAAAAATTAAAAATTTTGGATTGGTTTGAGTCGGGACAGACATGAGCATAGCTCATGTCAATTTGAATGCACAAATTGACATGAGCCATGGCTAGGCTCATATCAATTTGGAGCTTCCAAATCAATATGAGCTAGCTCTAAACCCTCCAAATATGAATAGTAAAAGAATTTAGTCAGCTATTTTAATTTCCTAATCAAGCTAGACTTCGGTTAAAACTCAGATTAGCTTATTAGGGCTTTAGGGTTAAAGCTATTATTTGCCTATAAATAAGGGGATTGAAAGGTATAAAGGGGGGGAGCAACAATTAAGGATTATCAGGGGGATCAACATTTAGCATGGATTAGCAATAAACACAGAGCAATTAATAAGGCATCAATTCATATAGATAAGGCAATCACAAAAGGCACCAACCAATACTCTCACTAATCCGGGCTTCCAAAGACACGAGCTTGGTTCAACATATCACATTGGGTGGAAACTTTAACTCAATTTTATTTTCTAAGTTCTATTTTCTTAAAAGTTCAGTAGTTATGATCTTCTTTTAAATGTTGAGTGTCGTTTGTTGTTTGATCTAGTAGTTAATTAGTTTGGGTTGTGGTTTTGCATAAACTTTAACAATTATTATCAAATTGATATATTATTTCACAGTAGCTCAGGGTTTAGTTTAAACCTCTAATTTAAATTATCAAAACCCTAGCTACATGTTTTATAAAACCAAAATTGAATCTGTTTGTTTCATCCAGTAGCTCACTTCATATTTATTTATTTCAACTTCACGGTACTTTAAGATTTAATTTTAACCAGTTATTTAATTACTCAAAATATTAATTTGGTTACTTTGAAAAAACCCTAAGCTTCATCCAGTAACCCTGATTCCTTAAATCTTAATTCCTAAAACACTAATAAAAAACACCAAATTCTAAAAACCATAAAATTCATCCAGTGGCCACAATTATAAATATTTAAACCTAAAAACCCTAATTTTTAAATCAAAACACTAATTTCCAAATTAAAACCCTAGATTTGTATATTTGATGCTTTATTTAAGATTAAAATTTAGATTTGATTATTTTATGTCTGTGATGAATGATTTATTGATGTTTTATTATTATGGATAATTTGTTCTATTTTTGCTTATGGTGAATGTTTGAATGACTAAATTTTATTTGATTAATTATTAAAATTTCAAGGATGTAAGAGGTATGTTTCCACTTTGTGAGTACCTCATTCATTAAGATCAATGTAATTTTACTTTTAAGTTTTGGGATCAATGCAAAGGGTATTTTTCCATCAAATGGCAGGTGTCCTATTTTGGTTTGTTTTGGACATTAGACGTTATTGTAAAGGCATGTTTCCATCATGTATGGATGCCCATTTTTATTTATTTGTTTGTTTGGACTTTCTTTGATTTTAAAATATTAAATATTTATTAATTTTAAATTGCATGTAGTATGGATGATATCATAATGCTTAAGAATTTTATGGGGGTGCTGGGCCATCTCTCACTTTCTCCATGCGTACCTAACTTTTTGAACCCATTAGAGGGTTGGGGATTTCTAAGGAATCAAGTCATCCACCCCTTTTTTTCCCAGCCCGTCTGGGTGCGACTCCATTTTCTCTGGGTTTAGGCCCATGTTCTCTAAAGCCTTGAGCCTAACAGTGTCAAAGTCGCAAGAACCATTCCACATGGGAGTGGAGGTGAAAATCCTCGCTTACAGTGGCAACTCCGCTGGGGATAAGAGAAGTTAATTTCGTTGGTCTTTATATTATTTTATTCTTTCTTGTTCTGATATTATCCATTGCATCATTTGGATTGCATTGTATCTGTGAGTTAGGATACTCGTGTAACCCGTGTTATGTTATGTAAGGGATATCATACTTTGACTCAAGGTATGAAGATTGAACATGGAATAACCACTCATTGCCTCATACCTTTTGGTATAAACTTGCTACGAGAACCTAAACTTTTCAACCCAAAGACTAAAGCTCATGTAATTGGCCTAGTTACTTTCCTTAGGCTTTTACCCAAATGCTTATTGTTTGACTATGATTGATATATCTTGGTTTGAACCATGGCTTATTTGATTTGTTATTTTTCTAATCTGACCTATTTATATTGTAAGCTCAAAATATTTTTTTCCTTTATATCTAAAAGATCAAAACTATTTTCAAAATTTTTAAGATGGTCTTTAAACATAAAACTTTTTTAAAATGGTCAAAAAAAATTTTCTACCTCATGGCGCAAATGCAAAGCCCAAAATTCATTTTTAAACAAACCATTTTTACAATGGGCTTTGAAAGAAAATTGTTTTCCTTAACCAACTTTTTGAATGAGCTTACAACTATTTAGGTTAAGTATGGAACACCAAGAATCAATTATGGGCCAAATTTATACCAAGAATTGTTAACCATGGGCGTGTTTTTGGCATGAATCATTGGTTATTTTTTTCAAATAGGAAATATATTTATGATAAACTCTTTAATTTAGTTTTAATTCATAATATAGCATAAAGCTATTTTTTTAGTTGATCTAATTGATTAAGGCTTAATTATCATAGACTGACTTCTAAATTTAAAAATACAGCCATAGGTTAAAGCGTCTAAGCGAATTCTTTTAAAAAAAGATATCCCATGTTGATATTTTTTTAACCATATACCTAGGAAAAGGGATTCCCCATTCGTGTGTGGAAGATATAAGGTTGGAAGGAACGTCCTGACTTTACTTGTTTATCTGTTTGTCATGCATTGCATTACATGCATTGCATTACATGACTCACAGACCTGGAGTACAGTAGTTCAAGAGCGTCCGATAATCTGACCTACGCTAGTGATGTAGAAACCAGTAATGACTTGGTCAGCTTCTCACCAAAAGCAATGGAACCTGAACAGATTGAAATAATGGTGGATGACGCCCTCAATGCCAAGATGGAAGAACTAAAGGGGGTCCCGAGTGAGACCATGAAAAGCCAATTTGTTACACTTTTAGGGAACACTGCCAAGGCATCTGCTACTACTAAGAAGCAGAAGGACAAAGGAAAGGCTAAGATTGGTGAGGGAGCCTTTGATGATGACAAAGTAGTTGTTCCTGATGATGATGACTGGGCTCAATACTTCTAAGATCCTCAAGATAAGAAGAAAGAGCCGAAGGTTGTGGAAAGATCAACTGTGGAAAACACTGAAACTTCAAATATGGAGAAGATGATTATTAATTTGGAGAAGAAGTTTGAAAAGAAGCTGAAAACTGAAGAGATGCAAAGGTGGACAAGTTGTTTGAACAAGATGAGGAAGTCCCATACAAATTCAAGATACCATCTTTTGCTAAATTCGATGGAACTTGCAACCCTCATATTCATGTCAAGCAATACATCACTGCTATGCAATCTGCCCGAGCTACTAAGGCTTAAACTCTAAGGTACTTCAAACTCTCATTAGATCCTATTGTGCAGAATTGGTTCAACACCTTATAGGACAGTACTCAAAAGAGTTTGGGATTCCTTGTACAAAGCCTTCATCCAACAATATGGGTACAATGTCGAATTGGAAGTGACCCTAATGGAGGTGGAAGCTATCAGACAAATGCAAAATGAGATTTTTGTTATCTATGTGAAGAGGTGGAGGTGGAAACTATCAGACAAAGGCAAAATGAGATTTTAGTGTAATACCCTAAAATTTTAGAAATGCTAATTGTTGAAAATTAAATTAAATGATTAGTGTATTTATATGATTAAGTGGAAAGAAAGGAGAAAGGAAAGTGTGTATATGTTGTATATATGAAGATATATACAACATATACAAGTCAATAATTTGAGTTGGTCAAATGATATATTTATTTATTTAAAATAGAAATTAAATGTTAGTGGAAGATAATATTTGATATTTATAATATTATGATAATTTAATTTCTTGGTGGACATTAAAAGAGGATTTTTGTGTGGTTTAAGAGGTTTGTGAGTTTAGGGGAGAATTGACTTTTCATCATCTTATTCTTTCTTCTCCAAGGGGCCCGGCCACCACCATTAGCAAAGGGAAGAGAGGTTTTGTTGCTTGCTAACTCAAGATATTGAAGGATTTCAAGTGATCAAGTTGGAGTTTTAAGGATTTTTCTTCATATTTGGTAAGTTTCCAACTTGTTTCTTTGATTTCATTTGAGTTTGTGCTTATGAGTTTGTTGAATGGTTGGTGTAGTTGTGTGTATGGTTGATTTTGGTATGTTTGAGGTTGTTTTGTCTAGTTAACTTTGATATTTGCGGTTGAATTGAAGAAAAAGGGTTAAGTTTGGTGAAGAATAAGAGATGTGGATTGTGTGATTATTAAGTTGTGATATATGGTTGTGATTGTGTTTTGTTGCTTACAATTGAGTTGTTTTGATGTTATGCAAGTTTATTATGGTATATTGATGGATTTGGTTGAGTTTGTGTGGTGTTGATAAGGTTATTGAAAGATGTTTGATGGATGTGGCATTTTTGGTCTCTATTTTAGGTTTTTGGCTTGACACGCCCAGTAACACGGCCATGTCTTTGGGCGTGTCATTGGTTGTGTTTTTAGTGTTGGTGACACAAGCAGTGACACGTCCATGTCACTGAGCGTGTCACAACTTCTGTGTTGTAGTAGTATTGACACGTCCAGTGACACGCCCATGTCACTGAGTGTGTCACAGCTACTATATTATTGAAGGATTGACATGTCCAGTGACACGTCCATGTCACTGATCGTGTCATAGCTTCTGTGTTGGAGGAGAATTGACACGTGCAGTGACACGACCATGTCACTGAGCATGTCAAAGCTTTCGTGTTGTGGGTTTAGGGCACGGTCAGGGACACGCCCATGTTGTTGAGTGTGTCATGTGTAGAGTTTGCCCTAGATAGTACTTTTCCTTATTTTCTTTTGTGTATCTCTAAGTGAGTATGTATAATCACATTTGAATTAGGTTTTGAAGAGATTTGAGGTAACCAATCCAAGTGTTGAAGGATTCTTGGAAGAGGAGATTGGAATTGGTGTTTGTTGCTCTTAGAGGTAAGTACAAACCTTAAATGATTACATACATTTAAAAGACTTTGGAACTTAACACATTTGGTTGGAAAATGTGTTAAGTTACCTAGTATATTGTTAGTATATGAGAATGGTGCTATGATTTGCATAATGTGAACTATGTGAATTATATAATGATGATTCAAAATGTATGGATAATGCAATTTGTTATGTATACACTAATGATAGTGTGTGAAGCCATTAGTGATGGCTATAATGATATAAATGGGATATTTGAGGCATTGTGCTTATAATGATAATGAAAAAATGAAAAAGGATTTGATAATAAAATTATGAAAGAATTGTGTGCCTAGTATATTATTCAATTTTTAGAGTTTTGTTGTTGGTGGCATGCCTAAAAAGTAACAATCCCTTGAAGCTGGGTTGGGCTTAGTCTTTGAAGCCTAGTTGGGTGTTACATGATGTAGCAGACCCTTGAAGCTGGGTTGGGCCTAGTCCTTGAACCCTAGTTGGGATGTTACATATGAGGTAATCCTCATTGTGATTATGATTCGCCTTCGGGCTAGATAAATGTGATTATTGGACTAAAGTAGTAACTCTGAAATTTGAATGGCATATTAGATCTCTTTGCCCATGCTTGTCTTTGCTTTAATGTGAAATATGAATTGTAAAATAATTGAGCAATATAATGTGATATAATGTTATAAGTTGTGGTATCCATATGTGTTGGGCATTAGCATTGCAATTGAATAATATTGTTATCAAGGTTTGTACCACTAAGCTTCTGGCTTAGCGTGATTGTGATTTATCTAGCAGGTGACAGGGTAGATCCGGTTGAGCCGGAGAGTTCAGCTAGACCGAGTCGAGTCTGGGCTTGAGATTGTGAGAGCAGTGTTGATTTGGACATCAAGATCAGAGATGAACTTCCAGCGTGTATAAATTCTATATTTTTGTAAATATTGATTTTGATGTATATATATGTATATTCCGCTGCTTATTAAACAAATATTTTGGATAAACTTTTGGGCAATGAAGATATATATATATACGTATTTTAACAAGGAATGTTTTTACTATTAGTTTTTATAATATAAGTTAAATGTTTTAAGTTTACTCAGATTGACTTATGATGATTTGAAGTAAAGTTATAAAGTTTGGTTTGTTTAAAATGGATTGTGACATTCTTGTATCCGGTATACGTATATTACATATGTGGGTGTATGTGGTGCATGTATATTGGGTATAGGGGTGTTACACTTGTTTTGGTATCAGAGCCTAGGTTTGAGGTACTCAACCTAGGTGAACTGTAAGAAAAAGAAAATGAAGATTTTTAAATGGTTTTTAAATAGGATACATGCATTGGCACTAACAGTTTCTAAACTTTGATAAGGTAATTTCTGCTGTGTTTGCAGATATAGGTAGTGATGGCATCTTAGACACATCAGTCTGTAGAAGGTAGTGCTGAGAGTGTAGCTCCTGTAGAGGGTAGAGATGGAGCTAGAGTTGTGTAACACCCCCACACCCAATGCACACACACTACAACTACAACCATGTAGCATAAGTGCACCAAACATAGGGATGCTACGGTTTTCTTCAACATTCAAAACATTTAAATAGATACAATACTATTATCATTATATAATATAGAAAAGTAGATCATTTACTTTTAAAATAAAACACATTAGATATATATATATATACATATAGTTATTTCACAGCGGAAGTCATAAAATATTTACATATTTGAAAACACTTAATTCCATATTTACAAATATACAAATATGTACATTTAATCAATACTTTACAAAATATAAAAAGAGTTATACATGATTGGCAAATCTCCTTTGATCTTTAAGTCTCTAAAATCAACTCTTCAATGTCTACCCTCACTCGGTCTCGAAGAGCTCTCGGGTTCGATTCTAACAGTTCTATCACCTGCGCGATTAAACACTATCGCGCTAAGCCAAGGGCTTAGTAAGATAATCATGCTAATGATATGTTGTACAAATTCTCAATCCATATTATGCATGTAACATCATATATGCCAAGTTGATAACATAGCTTTCCATTTTATAACTCAACATATATATATATATAGGCATATCATACTTCACATCTTATCATAGACCTCAGTTATATTCATTTAATCATCAATACAAAGCAAAACAAACATCATTCATGACTCACATTAACCATAGACAAGCATGGGCCCAAGACACACTAATATGCCATTCAATTTTCAGAGTTAATGTTTTGGTTTTGTTATCACATTTATCAATATCAATATCATATACCCAACTAGGCTTCAAGGATTAAGTTCAATCAAGCTTCAAGGGGAGCAAAGCATGCTAAGCATCAACCCAACTTGGCTTCAAGAACTAACCCAACCTAGCTTCAAGGGTTGTAACATCTCAATTAGGCTTCAAGGATTCAATCCAACCTAACTTCAAGAGATTGTTACTATCATTAGGCATGCCACCAATAACATACTCTGAAAATGGAATAACACATTAGCCACACAATTCATTTACATATCAATTATCATTTCCATTCTCAATTCTCATCAACATTTAGGCAAACATGCCTTCATTCTCTCAATATTATCATCATATAGCATCATTCATCATAGCCAAACACAATGGCATTGTCTCATATCATATCTTATTTGAATTATCATTTCATCTTTGATACAACATTTCAAGGTACATTACTCATAAAATACAATACCTTTCACAATGCATAACATAACCTTGTTTAAATCTCAACAATGCAATTAGGGCAAAGAACAACTTATATGATTCATAGCTTTAGGATCTTCCATATGCATTTGATTAGTTCATTCATTGATTCAAGTGTGTTTAAAGTGTTTTAGGGTTAGGTTTAAGAACCAACCCACCTTTGAAGAACCAAAACAATGCAAAAAGAACAAAGAAACAAAACCCTAACCAACTCATTTGATGGACACGGGCAGCACACATGAGGGACACGGCCAAGCTTGTGGCCGTGTCTCTCAATTCAACTTTGGCAGTAGCAAACACGGCTTAGGGACACGGCCGTGTCTCTTAAACCAAAACTCACAGTAGCTCACACGGCTTGGGAACACGGCTGTGTCACCCAAAAATTTAATCCAACACGTCCAAAATCATATGACTTGGCCGTGTCTCACATGGCCTTTGGCCGTGTCTCCCAAAACCAAAACCCTAATTCTAACCAACTCTCTTCCAAATGCATTAAAACTCAATATACATCATACCACATGCTTCAAATGAACATCAACAACGTTCTAAATACATATTCATTACAATAATCACTTTAAAACACCTTAATATCACAATTAAACAAACACCATCTCAAAACCCTAACTCAAACTCTACTCTTGATTTTCCACTATCAATTTTCACTTATTTTTCCACAATCACAACCAAACCAACACAACCTCCAATTTTTAACTTACAATCAACTCTAGCACTTATAAACACACATCAACACACTAAATCATCATCTCAACAATTCTCAATACACCTTAACCACAATTTTCAAATTAATAAAAGAAAACAAGAAATTACTTACCTAAAGTAAAGAAATTCCACAAATCTTCAACTTGATTCTTCAATTCTCCCTTCAATCTTGATCTTACTAACAAGAACACTTCTCCTTCCCTTTTGCTAATGGAGAGCCGGCCACTACCATCAAGAGGAAGAGAAAATGATCAAGAATCACAAAGTCAAACTTCATTAAATACCCATCCAAAGGAAAATTACTATAATACCCTCATACATATCTTAATTCTCTTTGTTATCTCTTGCCCATTTTGGTAATTTCACATACCCTAAAAAAAATATCTCCTCTTGCCTTGACCAACTCTTTTGACCAATGTATATGTTATATATATCACAATATACACAACATATAAACTTGTCTCTAAACCCTAAATTCTTTCCCAAAACATTTATACTTTTCTTTTCTCAATTTAGACCAACAATACAACAACAACCACAAGCAAAACTTCTAGGGCATAAATGAGGATATTACAATTCACCCCCTCTAAAAAGAAATTTCGTCCTCGAAATTACCTGATATCAAGTCTGGAACAATTGAGGATATTGCTCTCGCATAGTTTGCTCATTCTCCCAAGTTGCTACTTCTTTTGCATGATTCTTCCAAAGAATTTTCACTAATGGCACTCTCTTGTTCCTCAATTCTTTCACTTCCCGTGCCAAGATAGCAACTGGTTCCTCTTCAAATGTCAAGTCTGGGCTCACTTCAATAGATTCAAATGGCAACACATGAGATGGATCCGACCTGTACCTTCTCAACATAGAAACATGAAACACATTATGAATACGATCCAACTCAGGTGGCAAAGCAAGCCGATAAGCCACTGGCCCAACTCTTTCCAACACTTCATACGGTCCAATGAAACGAGGACTTAATTTCCCTTTCCGACGGAACCTCAAAATTTTCTTCCAAGGAGATACCTTCAAAAATACCTTATCCCCAACATCAAACTGAATACCTCTCCTCTTCAGATCTGCATAAGACTTCTGTCGGTCTGAAGCTGCTTTCAACCTGCCCCGAATCAACTTCACTTTCTCTTCAGTTTCTTGAATCAAATCAGGCCCAATCAACTTGCTATCACCAAGTTCACTCCAACAAAGAGGTGTTCTGCACCGTCTGCCATACAATGCCTCGAATGGGGCCATACCAATGCTGGATTGGTGACTGTTGTTGTAAGCAAACTCCACAAGAGGTAAGAATCTATCCCAACTTCCAGAGAAATCGATGACACAGCTTCTCAACATATCCTCAACAATCTGTATCACCCTCTCAGACTGTCCATCCGTCTGTGGATGAAAAGCAGTACTGAAGTGTAGTCGAGAACCCAAAGCTCTGTGCAAATTCTTCCAAAATCTTGAAGTAAACCTGGGATCTCGATCAGACACCAAAGAAGTTGGAACACCATGCAATTTCACAATCTCCTGGATGTACAGCTCAGCCAACCTCTCCAAAGAATAATCCATCCGAACGGGGAGGAAATGAGCTGTCTTAGTCAATCTATCCACAATCACCCATATGGCATCATGTTTCTTTTGTGTCAATGGCAAACCAGACACAAAGTCCATTGTCACTCTTTCCCACTTCCATTCTGGCACTGACAACGGTTGAAGCAACCCAGTTGGAACTTGATGCTCTGCTTTAACCTTCTGACAAGTGAGACATTTCGATACAAACTCAGCAATGTCTCTCTTCAACCCAATCCACCAGTAATGCTGTCTCAAATCATGATACATCTTCGTGTTACCCGGATGCATAGAAAACATCGATTGATGTGCCTCTTCCAAAATGACCCTCTTCAAATCAGCATTATCGGGTACACACAATCTATTCTTAAACCATAGGCTCCCATCATCCTTCACAACAAAATATCTAGTCTTTCCACTCTCACAATCTAAAACAATCTTCTAAATCTTCTTATCAGCTAACTGAGCCTCTTTGATCTGATCCAACAAAACAGGCTTCAATTGTAACTGTGCCAATAATGCACCATCATCACAAGGTACAAAACTGGCACGCAATGCTCTCAACTCAACAAGCAACGAGAGCGAGTAAACTGTTAAACCAGCTAAAGACTTCCGACTTAAGGCATCAGCAACTACATTTGCTTTACCTGGATGATAATCAATCAAGCAGTCGTAGTCTTTAATCAATTCTAACCATCTCCTCTGCCGAAGGTTGAGCTCTTTCTGAACACCCAAATACTTCAAACTCTTGTGATCAGTGTAAATGAAACATTTCTCCCCAAACAGATAATGGCGCCAAATCTTTAATGCAAAAACAATGGCAGCCAACTCCAAATCATGGGTAGGATAGTTAAGCTCATGCGGTTTCAACTGTCGAGATGCATAAGCTATAACTTTCCCTTCCTGCATCAGTACACACCCCAAACCTCTATGTGAAGCATCACTGTAGATCACATAGGGTTGGCCTTCTACAGGTAAAGTTAAAACAGGCGCTTGAGTCAACAAATCTCTCAACCGTTCAAAGCTAGCCTGACACTGATCTGTCCACAAAAACCTCACTCCCTTACGAAGCAATCTGGTGAGTGGAGTAGCTATCAAAGAAAATCCTTTCACAAACCGCCGGTAATAGCCTGCCAAACCCAGAAAACTTCTAACCTCTGTCACAGACTTGGGTGGACTCCAATTCAAAATTGCTTCAACCTTACTCGGATCAACTCTGATGCCTTCTGCTGAAACAATATGTCCGAGAAAAGCTACCTGATCCAACCAGAACTCACACTTCGACAATTTGGCAAATAGTTGCTTCTCTCTCAAAATCTGCAACACAATCCGCAGATGCAAATCATGTTCCTCTTCATTCCTCGAATACACCAGAATATCATCGATGAAGACCACTACAAACTGATCCAAATAGGGCCTAAACACCCTATTCATCAAATCCATAAAAGCTGCAGGTGCATTCGTCAGACCAAAAGGCATAACTAAAAATTCATAATGCCCATACCTGGTCCGAAATGCAGTCTTCGGAACATCTTCAGCTCTGACTCTCAGCTGATGGTACCCCGATCTCAGATCAATCTTAGAGAATACTGACGCTCCCTTCAACTGATCAAAGAGATCATCGATTCTAGGCAAAGGATACTTATTTTTAATGGTCATCTTGTTCAATTGCCTATAGTCGATGCACAACCTCATAGTACCATCCTTCTTCTTTACAAAGAGCACAGGAGCTCCCCAAGGAGAAACACTGGGGCGAATGAATCCTTTATCCAACAGCTCCTGTAATTGCACTTTCAACTCCCTCAATTCTGCTGGTGCCATTCTGTAAGGAGTAATGGAGATAGGAGTGGTACCCGGCAACAGCTCGATACCGAACTCCACCTCTCTATCTGGAGGCAATCCAGGCAACTCCTCTGGAAACACATCAGAGAACTCCGCAACTGTGGCAATGCTATCAATGGAAGAACTCTTCACTCTAGTATCTATCACATGAGCGAGATAGGCTTCACACCCCTTTCTAATCAACCTCCTGGCTGCAACAGCTGAAACAAATAAGGAGGCTAGCTGTTCCTGCTCATTAGATACTATCACCTCTCTCCCATCACCGGTTCTCAAAGAAACAATTTTCTTTTTACAATCCACCACAGCTCCATGTCGAGATAGCCAATCCATACCCAAGATCACATCATATTCCTTAAATGGCATCTCAATCAAATCTCCAAGGAACTCCTCACCCTGTACCCTCACTGCACTATCCCGATGCACTTTGCTCACAATCACACTATGCCCTAAAGGATTTGTCACCAACACATTAAATCCTAGGGACTCAGCATGCACATCAAACACAGGCAAAACAGATGCACTAATATAAGAATGGGTGGAACCCGGATCAATCAAAGCAAGTACTGCAGTATCAAATAAAGAAAAAGTACCAGCTATGACCGCCGATGCATCCGGCTGTCTCTGCATAACATACATCCTCTGGGAAGAACCAACCTCCTCCGGTCTAGTCTCCCTGGATGCAGCACCACCTCTAGAACTGAACCCTGCTCTACCACCTCGGCTGGCACCTCTGCCTCCCCTCACACTGGCTTGAGAAGCGGCAGAATCAACTGACATCTGCCTCTGCCTCTCAGGGCAATCTCTCACAAAGTGATCCGGTGACCCACACCTGAAACATACCCCAGCAACACCAGCTTTCCAACATGGACCACCATGGGGCCTCCCACAATGAATGCAAATAGGTAAGGTGGATCTCTGAACCATAGGGGTTGGAGCACTTGCCACTGAAGCTGTAGGTCTGAATCTTTGTCTCTGGAACTGCACTGATCTACCTGCTGGTCTCTGGCTCCTAATACTCCGAGGAACAAAGCTTCCTCTACCCCTCTTCACTGAAGAAGACCCTGCCTCAACCTGGGGCCTTCTCACCCTAACCTCATCCTCTGAAGCAGCTGCAATCACTTGAGCCCTTTCTACATCTCGAGCTGCTGCCACTAGCTGAGAGAAATCGTGATATCTAGACCCGGCCACTAAGCACATGATAGAGGGTCTCAATCCCTCCTGAAACCTTCGGCATCTATCTATCTCATCAGCAATAATGCCACCAGCATACTGACTCAGTCGAATAAACTCAACTTCATACTCAGTAACAGTCTTGTTATCTTGCTTCAAGCTCAAGAATTCCATCTTCTTCATATCCTTATACTCCCTAGGAGTATATTTCAACTCGAATTCCCTCAAGAAATCTGCATATGACAAAGTTGGTGGATCTTCCATGGAATGTGGCACAGTCTTCCACCAATCGTATGCGTCCTTCTGCAGTAATGACCTGGCATAATCAAACTTTTCCTCAGGGGTGGCTTGTAACTGAATAAAGATCCTCTGAACTTTGTCAAGCCACTGTTCTGCTACAGCTGGATCAGTGGTACCAATAAAATCCTCAGCTCCATACTTCCTTAACTTGTCATAGTGCCTCACTGGCACCAAAGGCTGAGGGGGTGGTGGCACTGGTTGTACTGGCGCTTGCCTGAAAGTCTTCATCATATTCACAAACCAAGCTGGTGGAACCTCCTCACCAGTTGGTCTCCCCGACCCAGAAGCAGGTGCCTCCCCAGCACTCTCAACTCTAACTCCCTCATCAGGAGCAACACTCTCCTCACTGCCCTCAACTGACTGTCTCAAATGAGAATCCATCAACACCTAACACTGCAAACACAACAGAACACACCTTATTAAAGATCAAAGATTGCCAATCCCAAACATGTATTTTATTTCAAAAACTCACTTTTTAATTCAAAATATTCTTTTTATAACATATTACCTAGGTTAAGAATCTCAAACCTAGGCTCTGATACCAAAACAATTGTAACACCCCCACACCCAATGCACACACACTACAACTACAACCATGTAGCATAAGTGCACCAAACATAGGGATGCTACGGTTTTCTTCAACATTCAAAACATTTAAATAGATACAATACTATTATCATTATATAATATAGAAAAGTAGATCATTTACTTTTAAAATAAAGCACATTAGATATATATATATATACATATAGTTATTTCACAGCGGAAGTCATAAAATATTTACATATTTGAAAACACTTAATTCCATATTTACAAATATACAAATATGTACATTTAATCAATACTTTACAAAATATAAAAAGAGTTATACATGATTGGCAAATCTCCTTTGATCTTTAAGTCTCCAAAATCAACTCTTCAATGTCTACCCTCACTCGGTCTCGAAGAGCTCTCGGGTTCGATTCTAACAGTTCTATCACCTGCGCGATTAAACACTATCGCGCTAAGCCAAGGGCTTAGTAAGATAATCATGCTAATGATATGTTGTACAAATTCTCAATCCATATTATGCATGTAACATCATATATGCCAAGTTGATAACATAGCTTTCCATTTTATAACTCAACATATATATATATATATAGGCATATCATACTTCACATCTTATCATAGACCTCAGTTATATTCATTTAATCATCAATACAAAGCAAAACAAACATCATTCATGACTCACATTAACCATAGACAAGCATGGGCCCAAGACACACTAATATGCCATTCAATTTTCAGAGTTAATGTTTTGGTTTTGTTATCACATTTATCAATATCAATATCATATACCCAACTAGGCTTCAAGGATTAAGTTCAACCAAGCTTCAAGGGGAGCAAAGCATGCTAAGCATCAACCCAACTTGGCTTCAAGAACTAACCCAACCTAGCTTCAAGGGTTGTAACATCTCAATTAGGCTTCAAGGATTCAATCCAACCTAACTTCAAGAGATTGTTACTATCATTAGGCATGCCACCAATAACATACTCTGAAAATGGAATAACACATTAGCCACACAATTCATTTACATATCAATTATCATTTCCATTCTCAATTCTCATCAACATTTAGGCAAACATGCCTTCATTCTCTCAATATTATCATCATATAGCATCATTCATCATAGCCAAACACAATGGCATTGTCTCATATCATATCTTATTTGAATTATCATTTCATCTTTGATACAACATTTCAAGGTACATTACTCATAAAATACAATACCTTTCACAATGCATAACATAACCTTGTTTAAATCTCAACAATGCAATTAGGGCAAAGAACAACTTATATGATTCATAGCTTTAGGATCTTCCATATGCATTTGATTAGTTCATTCATTGATTCAAGTGTGTTTAAAGTGTTTTAGGGTTAGGTTTAAGAACCAACCCACCTTTGAAGAACCAAAACAATGCAAAAAGAACAAAGAAACAAAACCCTAACCAACTCATTTGATGGACACGGGCAGCACACATGAGGGACACGGCCAAGCTTGTGGCCGTGTCTCTCAATTCAACTTTGGCAGTAGCAAACACGGCTTAGGGACACGGCCGTGTCTCTTAAACCAAAACTCACAGTAGCTCACACGGCTTGGGAACACGGCTGTGTCACCCAAAAATTTAATCCAACACGTCCAAAATCATATGACTTGGCCGTGTCTCACATGGCCTTTGGCCGTGTCTCCCAAAACCAAAACCCTAATTCTAACCAACTCTCTTCCAAATGCATTAAAACTCAATATACATCATACCACATGCTTCAAATGAACATCAACAATGTTCTAAATACATATTCATTACAATAATCACTTTAAAACACCTTAATATCACAATTAAACAAACACCATCTCAAAACCCTAACTCAAACTCTACTCTTGATTTTCCACTATCAATTTTCACTTATTTTTCCACAATCACAACCAAACCAACACAACCTCCAATTTTTAACTTACAATCAACTCTAGCACTTATAAACACACATCAACACACTAAATCATCATCTCAACAATTCTCAATACACCTTAACCACAATTTTCAAATTAATAAAAGAAAACAAGAAATTACTTACCTAAAGTAAAGAAATTCCACAAATCTTCAACTTGATTCTTCAATTCTCCCTTCAATCTTGATCTTACTAACAAGAACACTTCTCCTTCCCTTTTGCTAATGGAGAGCCGGCCACTACCATCAAGAGGAAGAGAAAATGATCAAGAATCACAAAGTCAAACTTCATTAAATACCCATCCAAAGGAAAATTACTATAATACCCTCATACATATCTTAATTCTCTTTGTTATCTCTTGCCCATTTTGGTAATTTCACATACCCTAAAAAAAATATCTCCTCTTGCCTTGACCAACTCTTTTGACCAATGTATATGTTATATATATCACAATATACACAACATATAAACTTGTCTCTAAACCCTAAATTCTTTCCCAAAACATTTATACTTTTCTTTTCTCAATTTAGACCAACAATACAACAACAACCACAAGCAAAACTTCTAGGGCATAAATGAGGATATTACAAGTTGAGATAGCTGGAGAGGCACCTGCTCCTATGCCAGAGAGACTAGCAGTTGATGAGATTATGCCAGTTTGGTTACGGCATATGGTAGAGTTATTAAGGCAGACTCCAGTGCAGCAGCCGCCACCGCAACCGCAGCTGCAAATACCGATGAGGCAATATGATAAATTGAGAAAGTTCAGAGTTGAGGACTTGATTGGTACTACAAATCCTGCAGTAGCTGAGTAGTTGTTGGATAGAGTTTAGAGGGTATTCATTCAGTTACAAGCTACTCCTGAAGAAAAGTTCGATTATGCCAGATCACTTCTACAGAGAGATGCATATGATTGGTGGAAGACGGTTCCACATGCGATGGATGATCCACCAACCTTGACTTATGATTATTTTTTTGTGGGCGTTTGAGCAGAAGTATACTCCGAGGGAGTATAAAGATGCAAAGAAGATGGAGTTCCTGAGTCTGAGACAGGATACCAGGTCAGTGACAGAATATGAGATCGAGTTTATCTGGTTGAGTCATTATTCCGGTGGAATTATTTCTGATGAGATAGACCGGTGCAGGAGATTTGAGGAGGGATTGAGACCCTCTATCTTGTGTATTGTCGCAGGCTCCCGGTATCAAGATTTTTCTCAGTTGGTTATAGCTGCCAGGAGTATTGATAGAGCACAAGGTATTGCAGCAGCTGCTACTGAGGAGGATACTAGAGCTAGGAGACCCCTAAGTTAGGCAGGGTCTTCATCAATGAAGAGAGGTAGAGGAGGCTATTTTTCGACGTTCAGTAGGAGCCAGAGGTAGTCTAGCAGGTCAGTACAACATCAGAGGCAGAGATTGAGACCTACAGTTTCTGTGGCTAGTGCTCCAACTCCAGTGGTTCAGAGACCAGTTTCATATACAGGTGTCCATTGTGGTAGGGCACATGGGGGTGCTTGCTGGAAGACAGGTGGACCAGGAGTGTGTTACAGATGTGGGTCACCAAATCATTTCCTCAGAGATTGCCCTGAGCTACTGAAGGATAGACAGACTGATACTGCAGCTTCTTGACCCAATGCTAGAGGAGGTCGAGGGGGCAGAGGTTTTAGTAGAGGTGGTCGACCTTTGTTTAGTTAGAGAGGAGGCTCCACATCCAGAGGCAGTAGGCCAGATGAGGTAGGGCCATCACAGCAAGTGCATGTGATGCAGAGGCAGCCGAATGCTTCAGCCGTCATTGCTGGTACATTTTCTTTATTTTGTATTTCAGTTCTTGCTCTAATAGATCCTGGATCTAATCATTCATACATAAGTGCATCTATCTTGCCTGTGACTAAATTGCATTCAGAGTCTCTAGGATTTGATGTTTTGGTGACAAATCCTTTAGGGCATAGTGTGGTAGTTAGCAAGGTGCATCGTAATAGTTCAATTGTGATACAAGATGAGGATTTCGTTGGTGATTTGATTGAGATGCCTTTCAAGGAGTTTGATTTAATTTTAGGCATGGATGGGTTATCTAAGCATGGGGCTGTGGTAGATAGTCAACAGAAGTGTGTTACCCTGAGAACCTATGACGGTAGAAGTGTTATGGTATCTAGTGAGTAGAGACAACTTGCATCCACATTTGTTTTAGCTGTTACAGCTAGGAGGTTGATTTGGAAGGGATGTGAGGCTCATCTTGCTCATGTGGGTTCTCAACTTGATAGTATACCCACAGTTGCTGAATTTCTAGATGTTTTTCTTGAGGAGTTGCCAGGGATACCCCCTGAGAGAGAGGTTGAGTTTGGTATCGATTTGTTGCCTAGTACTACTCCCATCTCTATTACTCCCTATCGAATGGCACCTGTTGAGTTGAGAGAGTTGAAGGTATAGTTGTAGGAGTTGTTGGATAAAGGGTTTGTTCACCCTAGTGTGTCACCATAGGGAGCGCCTGTTTTGTATGTGAAGAAGAAGGATGGTACTTTGAGACTGTGCATTAATTATCGGCAGTTGAATAAAGTGACCATCAAGAATAAGTATCCTTTGCCTCTTTGATCAGTTGAAGGGAGCAGATTGATTTGAGATCAGGGTACCATTAGTTAAGAGTTAGAAAGGAAGATGTACCTAAGACATCTTTTTGTACAAGGTATGGGCATTATGAGTTCTTGGTGATGCCTTTTGGATTGACAAATGCACCAGCAACATTTATGGATTTGATGAATAGGGTGTTTAGACCCTATCTAGATTAGTTTGTGGTGGTCTTTATTGATGATATTTTGGTGTATTCGCATGATGAGGAGGATCGTGACAAGAAATTATGAATTGCATTGCAAACTTTGAGAGAGAAGCAATTGTATGCTAAGTTATCTAAATGTGAGTTTTCGCTTGATCAAGTGACATTTCTCGGTCATGTGGTTTCAGCATAGGGTATTAGAGTTGATCCGAGTAAAGTTGAAAATATTTTGAATTGGAGTCCACCAAATACAGTAACTGAAGTTAGAAGTTGTAGACCCTTAATTTTTGACCCAGTCCGGTCCGATATATTTTAATTAGTCCAAAATAATTTTTGTGTTGTCCAATATATTTAATTAGTCCAAAATAATTTTTATTATCTTAATTAAATAATATTGGCTTTAATATCTAATTTTTATTAATAAAAAATAAAATAATAATAATAAAAAAATAAAAATAAAAAAAGAAAGAAAGTCGGCTTACTGCAAAATGGCCCGCAGGCCAATTCGCCCCTCGCTGCCGCAGCCAACTGCGGCAGCTTTTTTGCCATCGCAATTTTTCCGCAGCAGTTTTTTTTCGCCAGCGCAATTTTTTCGACACAAATTTTTTGAAACCTAATACAATTAGGTTTCAGTTTCCTTTTCTTATTGAATGTTATATTCCGTGAATAACTAGAATTAACCATAGAAATCGTCTATAAATAAGGACTAAAACAACACAAAAAAGGGAGGAGAAAAAGAGGAAATTAGGAAAGAAATTGGGAGGGGAAATTGAGACCGAAATTGAGGAGGAAAACCTTGAATCAATCGGACTTTTTTGAGAGAGCAAACAAGCAATTCAACCCATCAAACGTAGCAAAGCTTGTTTTTGTTCTTGTTCATCCAATAAGCGATTTTTGGTGGAACCAACAAACGAAGGTATGAATTTCTTTATTTGTTTCATTAATTCACAGTAGCTTCATCATTCAAAAACCTTAAAAATTGTTTTTGATTCTTCAAAAATCTTAAAAACCTTTTCTAAAGTTTAAAAACCTTAATTCGTTGCTTTGTTTTCCAAAAATATTAAAATTGTTATTTTGGCTTCTTCAAAATCTTAAAACTCTAATTGAACCTGTTTCTTTTCAAAATCCTAAATTTGAGTCTGTTTCTTTCCACTAACCCTAAAAACATCTTTTTTATTTATATAAACTTTAAATCGTTTTATTTATTTTCATAAAGTTTCATAAAATTATCAATTGTTTTTTTCCTAAAAACCGAATGTATTCCGAAACCCTAATTCTAAAATTCTAAAACCCTAATTCAATTCCAAAATCCCAAAACAGTAAACCCTAACTCCCTTAAAACCTTAAACCCTAATTTTTCTAAACCCTAATTCCCTTAAAACCTTAAAACCATACAAAATATAAATATTAAAATTCAAACACAATAAGCTTAAAAACTATAATTTAGTAACTGTAAATCATAAATCTAAATGTTTTAAAGTGTTCAAATCCTAATTTCATGATTTCACTTCTCAAACCCTAATTTGGTTAATCAAAGAACTTTACCAACTTCTTAAATAATAAAACTTTAATCCATTTTAATTCCATTAAAACTCACAGCAGCTTAAACTCATGAATTCCAACACAAAATGAAAACTTTAAAACTCATGATTTATTTTTTCGAACCGTAACTCCCTTAAAACCTAAACCCTAAAGTTTTCTAAACCCCAATCCTTTTAACCTTAAAACCCTACAAACATATTCAAAAATAGTAAGCTTTCAAATACAATCCAGTGACCGTAAATCATAAATCTAAATGTTTTAAAGTGTCCATAACGTAGTTACATGATTTTACCGCTCAAACCCTAATTTGGTTAATTAAAGAACTTTACCAACTTTTTAAATCATAAAACTTTTGCTCCATTTCAATTCCATTAAAACTCCCAGTAGCTTAAACTCATGAATTCCAAAACCTTAAACACATGAAATAAAGAAACTTAAATAGAAACAATAGCCCAAATTTGAATCTTTATTTGCCTTATTCATTTTTATATTTGATTATGCTTTGATTTATTTTATATGCTTTGATTTATTTAAGTTCAATGCATGGTTTATTTAATGTATCATGGATGGATGTTTACTTTCTATTGATGTTTAATACCTTTGATAAATGATTTATTTATGATGAATGGTTATTTACTTTTATCAATTTATTTAGATTTTCAAATGTTGTAAGAGTTATGTTTCCACTTGGTGGGTACCTCATTAGTTAAATATCATGTAATTTAAATTGGTTTTCTATTTTAGAACCAATGCAAAGGACATATTTCTACCTTTCGGTGGGTGTCCTATTTAGGCATGGGATGTAAGGACATGTTTCCATCTTCGGATGGGTGTCCATTTATTTATTTTGCTTCAACATTATTTTGATTTTCAATATATCCATGCTTTATTTTTATTGTGTGTAACATGGATAATGTTATTATATTTAAGAATTTTATAATATTAAGACCTGTAAAGGAGGCCAGTTCCAATGAACCGGGCGTTGTGCGGGTGCTGGGCCATCAGGGGATTGGGGATTTCTTAGGAATTGAGTCATCCACCCCTTTCTTTTTCCCGCCCGTCTGGGTGGCGACTCCATTTTCTTCAGACTTAGGTCCGTGTTCTCTAAGGCCCTGAGCCTAAATAGTGCCGAAGTCGCAAGAACCATTCCGCCAGGAGTGGAGGCAAAAATCCCCGCTCACAGTGGCGACTCCACTGGGGATAAGAGAAGTTGATTCCATTAGTCTTTATATTATTCTATTCTTTCTTATAATTGTGTGCATGAGTTCGGATGCCCATGTTACCCGTGTTATGTTATGTAAGGGATATCATACTTTCACTCAAGGTATGGAGATCAAGCATGGCATAACCACTCATAGCCTCGTACCATTTGGTATATACTTGTTATGGGAACCTATGCCTTTTTACCCAAAGACTAAAGCTCATGTAATTGGCCTAGTTACTTTCCTTAGGTTTTACCCCAAATGTATGTTGTTTGACTATGGTTAATTTATCTTGGCTTAAATCATGGCTTATTTGGTTTTTTCTTTTTCTAATATGACCTAAGTATATTGTAAGCTCAAAATAAAATTTTCTTTAAAGTCTAAAAGACCAAAGCTATTTTCAAAATTTTTCAAGATGGTCTTTGGACATAAGACTTTTCTAAAAACAAATCAAAAATTCTTTTGCTCATGGCCCAAATACTAAGCCCAAAATCCATTTTTTCTAAAATCTTTTTACAATGGGCTTAGAAACAAATTTGTTTTTATCCAATCTTTTCTTACAAAGAGCTTGCAAATTATTTAGGTCAATTAAGAAAGACCAAAAATCAATTGTGAGCCTTGTTTATAATTAATCATGGGCTTGTTTTCGGATGAACCATTAGTTACTCTTTTCAAGTGAGAAATCAATCTATAATAAAACTTTTAATTTAGATTTGATCCAATGTAGCATAAAAGCTACTATAGTTGGTTGAATGGATGAAAACCTAATTAATGGGAATTATCATAAGTTAATTTCCATTTTCAAAAATATAACTATTGGTTGAAACATACGAGGGAATTATTCGAAAATAAGATACCCCATGTTGGTATTTTATTAACCATATACCTAGAAAAAGAGACTCACCATTCGTGTGTGGATGTTATAAGGTTGGAAGGAGCATTCTAATTATCCTTGTTTGTTGATTGTTTGTGCATACATGCATACACGCATACATTTGCATCTCATATCATTGATCCTTTTTGGCTCACAGCCTTGGATTACGACAGTTCAAAAGCTTACAATAATCCAACCAACGCCGAAAGCGAAGAATCTAGTAGCAACGACTCAATCACTTGCTCACCAAAAACAATGGAACCCGAACAAATTCAAAGAATGGTGGATGATGCCCTCAATGCCAAGATGGAAGAAATAAAAGAGGCCATGGCCGAGACCATAAAGAATCAACTAGCTGCAATTTTAGGAAACAATGCTGAAGCATCTGTTAGCACCAAGAAAGTCAAGTTGAAGGCTAAATTTGATTTTGATGATGATAAGGTGATCATTGATGATGATGATTGGGCTCAATACTACCAAAATCTTCAAGAAAAAAAGAAGCCAAAGGTTGTTGAGAAGGCAACTATTGAAAAGACCAAGACATCTAATGTTGAGAAAATGATTGCTGATTTAGAAAAGAAATTTGAGAAGAAACTAAAAACCGAGGAAATGTCCGAAGTTGACAAATTATTTGAGCTAGATGAAGAAGTCCCGTACAAGTTTAAGATGCCATCTTTTGTGAAGTTTGATGGAACCTGAAATCCTCATCTCCATGTGAAGCAGTATATCACTGCTATGCAGTCTGCCCGAGCTACTAAGGCTCAAACTCTAATGTACTTTATGTCACATCCCAAAGTTTAGGTAGTCGAGTATTAGGCAAGAAGGACATAAATAAGTGGTCAAATAGAGGCTCGAGATAGTCAAAAACAAAATCGGTGTGCAAAGGAGGCCTGTGAAGTCGACAAGACATAAAGGTAATTTTTCGAAAGGCCGAGGAACTAAGTGGAAATTTCTCAAAAGTTAGGGGCAACTATGTAAACTTAAAAATTAAGTGTCAAAAGTTCTTAATAGTGCCCATATCTGACCCCAGAAGAATATTATTGAGATTAATCGGGTCATAACCGTGGGTTTCAATTTTTCCCGAAAACACACGGTTTAAAAGTTACAATCGATTAATCGCTGGAGGGTATTTTGGTAATTTTCACACCCTAGACTATAAAATTACAGCACAAGAAAGTTGAGGGGGGGGGGTCAAAATATGAATAAAAGGAAGCCTAATGGCTTGCCAAATAAATAGATAAAAGAAGAAGGCAAGTGGACCAATTAAAAGTGGCCATTTTTGCCATAAGGTGTACCAATGGGAAATCAACACTTACACCAACACATCTTAACCTCTCTTGGCTGCCATTTGGATCAAAATAAGCTAAGGAAAGAATATAAAAGCCCTCTCTTACATGGTGAACTCGTCCAAACCATAAGAGAAGGAAGAAGGAGGTGATTTTTCCAAAGTTTAAGGCTTTTGGTTGAAGATTTTGGTGACAAACAAGATTATAAGGTAAGAGAAACCTATCTCTAGTTTTAATTTCATGGATTAATGGTTAAATTAAGAGATTGAAATTAGGGTTCATGTAGCTATATTTGGAGAAAATTCAAGAAATAATTATTTGAAGGATTTGATGAAAGAAATAATGGTGTTTAATGATGAAAATAAGCTAGCAACCATTAGAAAAATCATAAGATAAGACTATGTCTATACCTAGGGTTCTTACCTTTGTATATGTGATGTTAAATTTCATAGGAAATCAAGGAGACAAGGAAGGAAAGGAAGTGATATTGATAAAGGACTAAGAAAAAGCAAGGTTTGGTACTTTAACTAATTGTTTGTTCATTTTCTTGAAATTTTTCTGTTTTAGAATTAGTGAAATTCTGTGACTTGT
This sequence comes from Garcia nutans, assembly GCA_947685225.1. NCBI lineage: Eukaryota > Viridiplantae > Streptophyta > Magnoliopsida > Malpighiales > Euphorbiaceae > Garcia > Garcia nutans. Next base: position 37,127,462 of record CANTUV010000059.1, read on the forward strand.
ATGATTTTTAATTAAATATAGAAAAATTTTCTTGAAGTGAATTTTGGATATGTTGTTTTTTAGTGAGTCTAGTATTTGAAAAAAATAATTTGGAACCACATTGATTGAATTTAATTTACAGAATTCACAAAACTTAGAACTGCTGCCAGGATGCAGGGAAACTGGAGCAGTCTGGTTGGGTGAACTACTTGACCAAGATTTTGTGTCCAGTTTGATCTGAAATTTTAACGGAGTTATTTTAAGATGTAAAAATAAATTCTGTGAAAATTTTAGAGTTTTTAGTCAAGTAGATTATTTTATACAATTTTTCAAAATAAGGATCAAGTTGAGTCCAAAACCAGAATTTACTATTCATATGGTCATTTTGCTAATATTCATTTGGTCATTTTTCAAAAGTAATCCAATTGATTCCTTATACATATAAATGAGCATAATATGTTATTAAAATGACAAAATATGATATTTCACGTTGAAATAATATAAGAACCACAAGTCGATAATTGTATAATGCATATTCGATTAAGAAATGACATGAGAATTTTGGCTCCACTGGGTATCTGGGATAGTACTGAGTAGGGTAAGGGTATAATATATCATACTATATGCAGTGCTGCTTTAATATAGGACTTTGGTCTGAGTTATATAGGGTGACGACCCGAGCAATATAGGACTTCGGTTCGAGTTATATACGGCAATCGCCCGAGTTATATAGGACTTCGGTCCGAGGGCTTCGGCCACAGATTCCATAGGGCTTGGTCCGCAATTTATTTTAGGGCCACAGCCGCAGAATATATATACAGTTGTTTCAGTTAGTTCCTTACCATACGTTAGTCTATCAAATTACCTTGTGGAGCGAACTGATAAAATGATAATAACTAAATATATGACATGTATGGATTGTTTTTACTGTAATATTATTTTTCAATACGATTCATTGCTTTTAAAAGTACATTATGCTTTTATTATTTATTTTTCGTAATTAGTTAAAGTACCCACTAAGCAATGCTTAGCGAGTTTAGTTTCTTCTAAACTCGTAGGCTATTAGCAAGGAGCCAGTAGCGAGCAGAGAAGTCCTGCGATCTGTCGGTCATTAACAAACTTAGGTGGTGCTCTTCATTTTGTATTTTGGTATTAGAAACTGGCATGTACTTATTTGAACAATACAAAGAGATAACTTGATGTAGCATGTAAATCTAGTAATGTATAATAACTGTATGGTTTTAAATTGAGTTGGGTTGTGAATATAGAAGTGTGAATTCTTCTTGCAGGATTGTAGTTGAGGTTATAAGGGTGGATTATTGGGAGTGTGCTTAAGTTGAATTGTGAAACAAAATGTTTTCCAAAAATAAGAAAAATCAGTTTTGTCGACACTTGGGACCTAGAATTTTAAGGGAGACTCCGTCAAAAAATTTTTGAAAATTTTTATAAGGAACATTAAGTAAGTTGACATAACCAGAGCTCGTATCCCGATGTGGCATTCCTCCTCGGCTTATTCATAAGTCGGGAAGGGGTGTTACACTTTATGCTCTCATTGGACCCTGTTGTCCAACATTGGTTCAATACATTAGATGATGGAACACAAAAGAGTTGGGATCTGCTTTACAAAGCCTTCATCTAACAATATGGGTATAATGTCAAGATGAAAGTTACCTTAATGGAAGTGGAGTCCATAAGACAAAGACCAAATGAAAATTTTGTGGACTATGTGAAGAGATGGAGAAATAAGGCTACTTTGCTCAAGAAAAGGCCCGATGAATCTGATCAAATAAGGATGATCGTGAGAGGCGTCCTACCTAGTCTTCGTGAAAGGATGTCTCATACACTCATCGGTGATTTCAAAGACCTTCTCCAAGCTGATTTACAAATTGAAAAGTGGGAAAGGGAGAAAAATCACTTTTCAATAAGAAGGGATGAGAAAGGGAATTATTAGCCTAGCAATCAAAGCACGTAAAAGAAGTTGATGTTAATGTGGCTGGTTAAGGAAATAAAAGATAATTCTCAGAATTGGGGAAACCTCTATCTTGGGTTTTTAGCAAGCTGCAAAAGAAAGGGTTGTTGCAACCGTTAGCTCCTCGACCACTACATAATCCACTGCCACCAAACTTCAATACCGAGGCCTTCTGTCAATTTCATCAAATGCGTGGTCATGAAACAGATAAATGTGCTCATCTAAGGCATGAGATCCAAGATTTGATTGATAGTGGCAAGCTACCCGAGCCGGATAAGCCCAATACCAAGAACAACCCTTTGCCTAAATTTGGAAGAGTGCCACCACCAGCAACCTTTATGGTGGGAAAAGGATTGGAAGAAGATTTTGTTTTATCATCCTTTCAAGATGAAAAAATTGAAGATGTGAAGGAGAAGAAGCCTAACTCAACAAACTTCCCTTGGCTTGTTTGTTTCTCTTATTTCCTTTAATGTTTAATTGGAACAATCTTGTTTTTCAAATTTAAATTTGTTTGAATAAATTACTTTCAACAAAATTTTTGTTGGTCTTTATTCATTTTAGTGTCCAACCAATGAGGAATTTAGCTTGATAATTCATGAATTAATATATCTAGGCATCATGAATGACTTTACTAGGTAAGGGAATTGCTCTATACCATTGAGTTGTGTATGCTTACTTAGAGAGAGCTCCTGTATAATTACCTTTGTCTGGGTCCTAGTCAGTCTTAGAACATGCTTTGACAAACTTTTGAGGTGAAATTGAACTCTGCTTATTTAAGAGAGAAATGATCTAGGCATTGTTTGATGAGCCAACAACTAGTATCCACCCTATTAAATATCAATCCCTAGTCGTCCCTTTGAGCCTTCATAAAATTTTAGCTTTCTTTTCATTGGTTTACAAACCCCAATAACCTACCCTGAGTTGTTGTGATACTTTTGACAAGTCTTATGATCACTAAGATTAAGAGGTAAGAAGATCAAAGAAAGAAATGAATAGTCAAACCATGAAGATAATTGAAGTTCTCAAGACCATAAAGGTAGTTGATGTTTTCAAGACCATAAGGATAGTTGATGTTCTCAAAACCATAAGGGTAGTTAAGTTCACTTACTATCTCCAATATATATCAAGACAACATCAAAATCAAAGTAACAAATGATTTATCCCTGTTAAAGAAGATTTATGTTACTCCACTCATCCATTATTGGAAGCCTAAGTCAGTACAAACAAGATAACTCTCTTAGAGCTAGAACCAAACAAAAAAAATAAAAAATAAAAAAAGGGGAGAAGAGAAGAAAAAAAAAGAAAAAGAAAAAAGAAAGGAAAAAGGTCAAAAGAAAAAAGAAAAAAGGACAAAAGGAAAAAAGGAAAAGAGAAAAGTAAAAATAAAACCTAAAAAGGCGGTTCAGAAAGCCAACTGAGTTCTCTTTTACCTAAAGCAGCAAAAGGCTTCCATTTGGTTTATAAGGATATTTTGACCCGAATTGGTCCAACTAAAGATTCGATCAAAATTAAAGGAAAAGGAGAAAGACCATACAGTGTTTGAAAGTTTTATACTTAACAGTCCTACAAGGAAGAAGGACAAAATGTTAAAATGCTCAAAGAAAGGGAAGAGTAAGAAAAATAAGAAAGAAAAGGGAGAAGAAGAAAAGAAACGAATTTGGGTCTTAAGCTTTTTACAAGGGAAAAAACTATCATAATCAAGATCCAGATTAATGCCAAGAAGATAGAAGAAATTTCGAGTCTAGCAAGGTTGCTCCCAGCTATCTAAAATTTAGACAAGAAATTTATAGTGTGAGGGTTTGTCCATTGTGTCACATCAGCTCCAACTTACAAATAGCCTTCATTTAAACCCGTGTCCCTCATAGACCCCATTTCAAATCTATCAAAGACCTGTTGATCTCTCTTGGTAGGTAGAGTCTATCAGTGGAGATAGTTTGGATAAGCATGCATATGAGATAGACAATATTTAATCTCAAATGAGACCTTTGGCCAAGTAATGTGTATATGCCTATCTGAAGTGCAACAGTTCTTGCTTAAATAGAAATAATTCCCGAGTTTAGTACGGTAACTAGGGTTGTCATGTTATAGATATGTTAATTTGGAAAATCAAGTCCTGAGGTACATTGACATTAATTTGGCAAAGCCAACATTTGATTTCAAAATCAAAATTCAAAAAAATATAAAAATATTTTTGTCACACAAAGCCTTCAATTTAAGGGAAGTATGTTGAACCTCCAAAGGACACATTGGGCAAAGGAAATGATTATTGGCAAGGTCATGAAGAAGCTATCAACTGACATGTTGAGACATAGTTTGAAATAGATGAATCCCTGACTCTGCTACTTAGGGTCTCCACCACTCATGTATTCAACATCTTGAAGATAAAAGCCACAAATGCAAAGCTTTCGATTATTCCAATACAACACTTGAACGAGCGTCAAAAAGGAACCAATGAGAACACTTTTGCTAATCACCTCGGTCTGTGAGTCGATGGAATGAATGTAAGTATTATTCATGCATATCATGCATACATGAGCATATTACATCGCACTTTCTTGTCTTGTATTGTCTATTCCTTGTCAAAATGAACAGCAAACACCCTGTGAAGTAAAGAATCAATAAAAGATATTGAATCAAGGGGGCATGGAAAGCCTATTCGCTTGTGGAAGCTCCAGTCATTTTGCAAAGAGAAGAAATACGTGCTTGTGCAAAGAACAAGACAAAATAAAAACATCAATCAAAGCTTACATGGAAAAATCTTTGGAGGGCAAGAGAAGATATGAGGGCCAACTAAAAATGGCTGAATTTTTGCAAAAGTGCAAAGGAAGAACAAAAGAATGGAACATTAGAACTATCAAAAGAATGAAGATGCAAAAGAAAAAAGATCAAGAAAAAAGATCAATTCAGCTAAAAGAGCTGAAGCCAGGGTAAAGACCCGAACTCCAATGGATGAAGATCCATTTTTCAAAGGGTGAAGACCTGATTTCCAAGGATGAAGATCCAGCTTAAAGGATGAAGATCCGCTTTCAAGGGTGAAGACCCAATTTCCAAGGATGAAGATCTTGATTTCCAAGGATGAAGATCCAGCTTAAAGGATGAGGATTCATTTTCAAGGGTGAAGACCCAAAGTCCAAAGGATGAAGATCCATTTTCAAAAGTGAAGACCCGATTTCAAAAGGATGAAAGTCCATTTTCAAGGGTGAAGACCCGATCTCCAACGAATAAAGATCCGTGTTTCAAGGGTAAAGACCCAATCTCTAATGGATAAAAATCCATTTTCAAGGGTGAAGACCCGATCTCCAAGGATGAAGTTCCATTTACAAGGGTGAAGACCCGATCTCCAAGGATGAAGATTCATTTTCAAAGGTGAAGATTCGATGCTAAGGATGAAGATCCAAGGTCCAACGATGAAGATGCATTTTTAGGGTGAGAAACCACAATACATAGAACAGCCGGAGCAGTCAGACTTCTCAACTGATAAAAGGTTAGTCAAACTTAATCTCAGGTCCAAGTACCCTAAAATCAAGTACCCAAATCCAATCCATTCTTGGGTCCAAGTACCCAAATCAAATCAATCTCGGGTCCAAGTACCCAATCTCTGGTCCAAGTACCCAAATCAAATCAATCTCGGGTCCAAGTACCCAATCTCTGGTCCAAGTACCCAAATCAAATTAATCTCGGATCCAAGTACCCAAATTCAATCCAATCTCGGGTTCAAGGACCCAAATCAAATTCAAATCTCAAGTCAAAGCACCCAGTTTAGGATTGAGTGTCCAAATCCAGTTTAGGATCGAGTATCCCAATTCAAGTTACGATCAAGTATCCCAATCCAATTTAGAATCAAGTATCCAAGTCCAATTAGGATTTAGTATCCTAATCCAATTTAGGATCGAGTATCTAAATCAAGTTAGGATCGAGTATCCCAATCCAATTTAGAATCAAGTATCCAAGTCCAGTTAGGATCGAGTATGCCAATCCAATTTAAGATCGAGTATCCAAATCCAGTTTTGGATCGAGTATCCAAATCCAGTTTAGGATCGAGTATCCAAGTCCAGTTAGGATCGAGTATCCCAATCCAATTTAGGATCGAGTATCCGAATCTAGTTTAGGATCGAGTATCTGAATCCAATTTAGGATCGAGTATCCAAATCCAGTTTAGGATCGAGTATCCCAATCCAATTTAGGATCAAGTATCCCAATCCAATTTAGGATCGAGTATCCAAATCCAGTTTAGGATCGAGTATCCAAATCCAAGTTAGGATCGAGTATCCCAATCCAATTTAGAAACGAGTGTCCGAATCCAGTAAGGATCGAGTATCCAAGTCTAGTTTAGGATCGAGTATCCACATCTCTTAGGTCCAGAACCTAGAATCTCTTTAAAGTCCAAAACACAGCTCGGGTCTAAAATCCAAATTTTCCTTAAGTCCAGAACCTAGAATCTCTTCTAAGTCCAGAACATAGCTCGGGTCCGGAACCCAAATTTTTCTTAGGTCTAGAACCTAGAATCTCTTCTAAGTCCAGAACTTAGCTTGGGTCCAGAACCCAAAATTTTCTTAGGTCCAAAACCTAGAATCTTTTCTAAGTCCAGAACCCAACTTATCCTTGAGTCCATAACTCGAACCGGGTCCAGAACCCAAAACCTCAGCCATTTCAAAAATTAAGTCTTATTGCTTTTCACTCTCTATCACTAAAGTCTCAGATCGTTCAAGCAGGGGGCAAACTGTAGACACTTAATTTTTTACCCAGTCCGGTCCGATATATTTCAATTAGTCCAAAATGATTTTTGTGTTGTCCAATATATTTTAATTAGTCCAAAACAAATTTTGTTATCTTAATTAAATAATATTTACTTTAATATCTAATTTTTATTTATAAAAAATAAAAAATAATAATAATAAATAAATAAATAAAAAGAAATTCGGCTTGCGGCGAAATGGCCGCAGGCCAATTCGCCCCCGCTACCGCAGCCAACTGCGGCAGCTTTTTTGCCAGTGCAATTTTTCCGCAGTGGCTTTTTTTTGCCAGAGCAATTTTTCCGCAGCAGTTTTTTTTTGCCAGCGCAATTTTTCTGCAGCAACCTAATACAGTTAGGTTTCGGTTTCCTTTTCTTAATGAATGTTATATTCCGTGAATAACTAGAATTAACCATAGAAATCTTCTATAAATAAGGACTAAAACAACACAAAAAAGGGAGGAAAAAAAGAGGAAATTGGGACAAAAATTGGGAGGGGAAATTGAGATCGAAATTGAGGAGGAAAACCTTGAATCAAACAAGCAATTCAACCCATCAAAGGCAGCAATGCTTGTCTTTGTTCTTGTTCATCCAAGAAGCGATTTTTGGTGGAAGCAACAAATGAAGGTATGAATTTCTTTATTTGTTTCATTAATTCACAGTAGCTTCATCATTCAAAAATCTTAAAAATTGTTTCTGTTTCTTCAAAATAAAAAAAAAACCTAAGAACCCTAATTCACCTTTTCTAAAGTTTAAAAACCTTAATTCGTTGCTTTGTTTTCCAAAAATCTTAAAATTGTTATTTTTGCTTCTTCAAAATCTTAAAACCCTAATTGAACCTGTTTCTTTTTAAAATCCTAAATTTGAGTCGGTTTATTTCCACAAACCCTAAAAACATCTTTTTTTATTTATATAAACTTTAAATCATTTTGTTTATTTTCATAAAGTTTCATAAAATTATCAATTGTTTTTTTCCTAAAAACCTAATGTATTCTCCGAAACCCTAATTCTAAAATTCTAAAACCCTAATTCAATTCCAAAAACCCAAAACAGTAAACCCTAACTCCCTTAAAACCTTAAACCCTAATTTTTCTAAACCCTAATTCCCTTAAAACCATACAAAATATAAATACTAAAATTCCAACACAATAAGCTTAAAAACTATAATTTAGTAACCGTAAATAATAAATCTAAATGTTTTAAAGTGTTCAAACCATAATTTCATGATTTCACTTCTCAAACCCTAATTTGATTAATCAAAGAACTTTACCAACTTCTTAAATCATAAAACTTTAATTCATTTTAATTCCATTAAAACTTAAAGTAGCTTAAACTCATGAGTTCCCACACAAAATGAAAACTTTAAAACTCATGATTTATTTTTCTGAACCCTAACTCCCTTAAAACCTAAACCCTAAAGTTTTCTAAACCCTAATCCTTAAAACCTTAAAACCCTATAAACATATTCAAACACAGTAAGCTTTCAAACACAATCCAGTGATCGTAAATCATAAATCTAAATGTTTTAAAGTATCCATCACCTAGTTACATGATTTTACCACTCAAACACTAATTTGGTTAATTAAAGAACTTTACCAACTTTTTAAATCATAAAACTTTTGCTCCATTTCAATTCCATTAAAACACACAGTAGCTTAAACTCATGAATTTCAAAACCCTAAACACATGAAATAAAGAAACTTAAATAGAAACAGTAGCCCTAATTTCAATCTTTATTTGCCTTATTCAATTTTATATTTGATTATGCTTTGATTTATTTTATATGCATTAATTTATTTAAGTTCAATACATGGTTTATTTAATTTATCATGGATGGATGTTTACTTTCTATTGATGTTTAATACCTTTGTTGAATGATTTATTTATGATGAATGGTTATTTACTTTTATCAATTTATTTAGATTTCCAAATGTTGTAAGAGGTATGATTCCACTTGGTGGGTACCTCATTAGTTAAATATCATGTAATTTAAATTGCTTTTCTATTTTAGAACCAATGTAAAGGACATGTTTCTACCTTTCGGTGGGTGTCCTATTTAGGCATGGGATGTAAGGACATGTTTCCATCTTCGGATGGGTGTCCATTTATTTATTTTGTTTGAACATTGTTTTGATTTTCAATATATCGATGCTTTATTTTTATTGTGTGTAATATGGATAATGTTGTTATATTTAAGAATTTTATAATATTAAGACCTGTAAAGGAGGCCGGTTCCAATGAACTGGGCGTTGTGGGGGTGCTGGGCCATTCTCACCTTCCCCACACGTACCCAACTTTCCGAACCCATTAGGGGTTGGGAATTCCTTAGGAATCGAGTCATCCACCCCTTTCTTTTTCCTGGCCCGTCCGGGTGGCGACTCCATTTTCTCCGGACTTAGGTCCATGTTCTCTAAGGCCCCGAGCCTAAACAGTGCCGAAGTCGCAAGAACCATTCCACCTGGAGTGGGGGACAAAAATCCCTGCTCACAGAAGTATTTTGGGTTTAACAGGCTATTATCGGCGATTTGTGAAGGGTTTTTCTTTGATAGCTACTCCACTCACTAGATTACTTCAAAAGGGAGTTAGATTCATGTAGACAGATCGGTGTCAAGCAAGCTTTGAGCAGTTGAAAGAGATGTTGACTTAAGCTCCTATCCTTACCCTGCCTGTGGAAGATAAGACATATGTGATTTATAGTGATGCTTCACATAGTGGTTTAAGTTGTGTTTTGATGCAGGAGGGTAAAGTCATAGCTTATGCTTCTCGGCAGTTGAAGCCACATGAGTTTAATTACTCGACGCATGATTTGGAATTGACAGCCATAGTTTTTACTTTAAAGATTTGGCAACATTATTTGTATGGGGAGAAGTGTTTCATTTATATAGATCACAAGAGTTTGAAATACTTGGGTGTTTTGAGAGAGCTAAATCTTTGACAAAGTCGGCGGTTGGAGTTGATTAAAGATTACGATTTTTTGATTGATTATCATCCTGGCAAGGCAAATATTGTTGCTGATGCCTTGAGTTGAAAGTCTTTGGCAGTTTTGACTGCTTATTCGCTCTTGTTGCTTGTTGAGTTGAGAGCATTGCATGTTAGTTTTGAATCATGCGATGATAGTGCTTTGTTGGCTCAGTTGCAATTAAGACCGGTGTTGTTGGATCATATTAGAGAATCTTAGTTAGCTGATAAGAAAATCTAGAAGATTGTCTTAGATTGCCGAAAGGGGGAGAGTCGAGATTTTCTTGTGAGAGGTGATTGCAGCTTGTGGTACAAAGAAAGATTGTGTGTTCCTAATGATGCAAGATTGAAAAAGATAATTTTGGAGGAAGCACATCAGTCGGTTTTTGCTATGCGTCCTGGGAATACTAAGATGTATCATGATTTGAAGCAATATTATTTGTGGTCTGGTATAAAGAGGGACATAGCGGAGTTTATATCCAGATGTCTCACTTGTCAGAGAGTGAAGGCCGAGCACCAAGTTCCTTCGGGGTTGCTTCAACCTTTATCAGTGCCTGTGTGGAAATGGGAGCGAGTAACGATAGATTTTGTGACTGGTTTGCCATTGACTTAGAAGAAGCATGATGCAATCTATGTGATTGTTTATCGGTTGATGAAGACAGCTCATTTTTTTCTAGTTAAAATGGATTATTCTCTTGAGAAGTTGGCTAAGCTGTATATCAGTGAGATAGTGAGATTGCATGAAGTCCCAATTTCATTGGTATCTGATCGAGATCCCAGTTTACTTTGAGATTTTGGAAGAGTTTCCATAATGCTTTGGGTTCTTGATTGCATTTTCGCACTGCTTTCCATCCTCAGACAGATGGACAGTCAGAGAGAGTGATACAGATTTTAGAGGATACGTTGAGAAGTTGAATCATTGATTTCTCTGGGAGTTGGGATAGATTCTTACCATTGATTGAGTTTGCCTATAACAACAATCATCAATCCAGTATTAGAATGGCACTTTATGAGGCATTGTATGGTAGAAGATGTAGGACGCCTCTATGATGGGTTGAGGATGGAGAAGGTAAGATGGTTGGTCCCAATTTGATTAAAGAAACAGAAGAGAAAGTGAAGATAATTCGGGATTATTTGAAAGCAGCCTCAAATCGGCAAAAATCCTATTCAGATTTGAAGAGAAGAGACATAAAGTTCAGTGTAGGAGATAAAGTATTTTTGAAAGTGTCTCCTTGGAAGAAAATTTTGAGATTTGGCCACAAAGGGAAGTTGAGTCCTCATTTCATTGGACCTTATGAGGTACTGGAGAGAGTTCGACCAGTGGCCTATAGACTTGCTTTACCGCCTGAATTGGATTGAATTCACAATGTCTTACATTTCTTTATGCTACGGAGGTACAGGTCAGACCCATCTCATATTTTGTCAGTGTAATCTATTGAGGTGAATCCGGATTTGACTTTTGAAGAAGAACCAGTGGCTATTTTGGCACATGAAGTGAAAGAGTTGAGAAATAAGAAAGTAACACGTGAAGGTTTTTAGAAGAATCATGCTAAGGAAGAGGCAACTTGGGAGAGTGAGCAAGTAATGTGAGATCAATATCCCTAGTTGTTCCAGACTTGAGAGCAAATAATTTTGAGGACGAAATTTATTTGTAGAGGGGGAGAATTGTAATATCCCAAACAATATCCTAAAATTTTGGAAATGCAAATTGTTGAAAATTGAATTAAATGATTAGTGTATTTATATGATTAAGTAGGCAAGTGTGTATATGTTGTATATATGAAGATATATACAACATATACAAGTCAACAAGTTGAGTTGGTAAAACGATATATTTAATTATTTAAAATAGAAGGTAAATGTTAGTGGAAGATAATATTTGATATTTATAATATTATAATAATTTAATTTCTTGGTGGAGATTTGTGTGGTTTAAGAGGTTTGTGAGTTTAGGGGAGAATTGAGTTTTCATCATCTTCTTATTTCTTCTCCAAGAGGTCGGCCACCACATTAACAAAGGGAATAGAGGTTTTATTTCTTGCTAACTCAAGATATTGAAGGATTTCAAGTGATCAAGTTGGAGTTTTAAGGATTTTTCTTCATATTTGGTAAGTTTCCAACTTGTTTCTTTGATTTCCTTTGAGTTTGTGCTTATGAGTTTGTTGGATGGTTGGTGTAGTTGTGTGTATGGTTGATTTTGGTATGTTTGAGGTTGTTTTGTCTAGTTAACTTTGATATTTGGGGTTGGATTGAAGAAAAAGGATTAAGTTTGGTGAAGAATAAGAGATGTAGATTGTGTGATTATTGAGTTGTGATTTATGGTTGTGATTGTGTTTTGTTGCTTATAATTGAGTTGTTTTGATGTTATACAAGTTTATTATGGTATATTGATGGATTTGGTTGAGTTTGTGTGGTGTTGATAAGGTTATTGAAAGATGTTTCTTGGATGTGGCATTTTTGGTGTCGATTTTAGGTTTTTGGCCTGACACGCCCAGTAACACGGCCATGTCTTTAGGCATGTCGTTGGTTCTATTTTCAGTGTTGGTGACACAAGTAATGACACGCCCATGTCACTAAGTGTATTACAGCTCCTGTGTTGTAGTAGTATTGACACGTTCAGTGACACGCCCATGTCACTAAGCATGTCACAGCTACTGTGTTTTTGGAGGATTGACACATCCATATCACTGAGCGTGTCATAGCTTTTATGTTGGAGGAAAATTGACATGTGTAGTAACACACCCATGTCACTGAGCGTGTTAAAGCTTCTGTTTTGTGGGTTTAGGGCACGGTCAGGGACACGCCCGTGTTGTTGAGTGTGTCATGTTTAGAGTTTGCCTAGATAATACTTTTCCTTATTTTCTTTTGTGTATCTCTAAGTGAGTATGTATAATCACATTTGGATTAGGTTTTGAAGAGATTTGAGGTAACCAATCCAAGTGTTGAAGGATTCTTGGAAGAGGAGATTGGAATTGGTGTTTGTTGCTCTTATAGGTAAGTACAAACCTTAAATGATTACATACATTTACATGACTTTGGAACTTAACACATTTGGTTAAAAAATGTGTTGAGTTACCTACTATATTGTTGGTATATGAGAATGGTGCTATGATTTGCATAATTTTAACTATGTGAAATATATAATGATGATTCAAAATGTATGGATAATGCTATTTGTAATGTATACACTAATGATAGTGTGTGAAGCCATTGGTGATGGCTATAATGATATAAATGGGATATTTGAGGCATTGTGCTTATAATGATCATGAGAAAATGAAAAAGGATTTGATAATGAAATTATGAAAGAATTGTGTGCCCAGTATGTTATTCAATATTCAGAGTTTTATTGTTGGTGGCATGCCTAAAAAGTAACAATCCCTTGAAGCTGGGTTGGGCTTGGTCCTTTAAGCCTAGTTGGGTGTTACATGATGTAGCAGACCCTTGAAGCTGGGTTGGGCCTAGTCCTTGAAGTCTAGTTGGGATGTTACATATGAGGTAATCCTCATTGTGATTATGATTCGCCTTCAGGCTAGATAAATACGATTATTGGACCAAAGCAGTAACTCTGAAATTTGAATAGCATATTAGATCTCTTTGGGCCCATGCTTGACTTTGCTTTAATTTGAAATATGAATTATAAAATAATTGAGCAATATAATGTGATATAATGTTATAAGTTGTGTTATCCATATGTGTTGTGCATTAGCATTGCAATTTAATAATATTATTATCAAAGTTTGTACCGCTAAGCTTTTGGCTTAGCGCAATTGTGATTTATCGCGAAGGTGACAGGTTAGATCTAATTGAGCCAGAGAGTTCAACTAGACCGAGTCGTATCTAGGCTTGAGATTGTGAGAGCAGTGTTGATTTGGACATCAAGATTAGAGACGAACTGCCAGCATGTATAAATTGTATATTTTTGTAAATATTGATTTTGATCTATATATATATATGTATATTCTGTTGCTTATTAAACAAATATTTTGGATAAACTTTTGGGTAATGAAGATATATATATGTATTTTAAAAAGGAATGTTTTAACTAATACTTTTATAATATAAGTTGAATGTTTTAAGTTTGCTCATATTGTAGAATTGATGATTTGATGTTAAAGTTAAAGTTTGGTTTGTTTAAAATGGATTGTGACATTCTTGTATCCGGTATACGTACATTACATATGTTGGTGTATATGGTATATGTATATTGGGTATAGGGGTGTTACATGGAGAAATAGAGCTACATTGCTTAAGAAGAGACCAGATGAGTCTGACAAGATTCAAATGATAGTAAGGGGTGTCCTACCCAGTTTGCATGAACGAATGTCTCACACTCTCATAAGGGATTTCAAAGATCATCTCCAAGCTGGCTTACAGAGAGAAGAATGGGAATGGGAGAAGAACAATTTTCTAGAAGAAAGATTGAGAGGGGGAATTATCAGTCTAGCTGCCAAAGTACACAAAATGCAATGGATGTCAATGTGGCAACTGGTCAATAAAATAGAAGATAATTTTTAGAGTTGGGAAAAACTTTGTCTTTGGTTTTCAACAAGTTACAAAAAAGGGGTTATTATAGCCATTGGCTCCTCAATCGCTACACAATCCTCTGCCATCAAACTTTGATGCCAAGGCCTTCTATCAATTCCATCAAATGCAAGGGCATGAGATAGATAAATGTGCTCGTTTAAGGCATAAGATCCAAGATTTGATTGATAGTGAAAAATTGCATGAGCTTGATAAGCCCAATACTAAGAGCAATCCTTTGCCTAAATTTGGAAGAGTACCTACACCATCAACCTTCATGGTAGGGGGAGGATTGGAGAAAGATTTTATCTTATCCTTCTTTCAAGATAAGAGTGTAGAAGACATGAAGAGAGAAGAGGCTTGACTTAACAAACTTCCCTTGGGTTGAGTGTTGCTCATTTTTTTTCTTTCTTTGGTAATTTATTGAAACAATTATGTTTTTCAAATTAAAATTGTTGGAATAAATTACTTTTATTGAATCTATAATTTTGTTGGATTTTGATATTATGGTGTTCAACCAATGATGAATCTAGCTTGATATTCATGAATTAGTTTATCTATGCATCATGATTTGAATGACTTTACTAGGTGAGGGAATTGTTCTATAACATTGAGTTGTGTATGCTTATTTAGAGAGGACTTCTATATAATGACCTTTGTCTAGGCTCTAGTCCTTCTTAGAACTTATTGTGAAGAACATTCAGGGCAAAATTGAGCTCTGCTTATTTAAGGGAGAGATGATCTAGGCATTGTTTGGTAAGATAAGAACTATAATCCACCCAATTAAATATCAATCCCTAGTTGTCCCTTTGAGCCTTCATGAGATTTTTCTTGCTCTTTATTGGCTTATAAGCCCAATAACCTACCCTATGCTATTGTGACTCTTATGATAAGTCTGATGATTACTAAGGTGAAGGGGAAAGAAGATTAAAGAAACGTATGCATAGTCAAGACCATAAGGATAGTTGAAGTTCACCTGATATTAGACCTAATATCTTTGATCTATTAAGATGACATTAGGGCAAAAAGGATTTATCCTTGTTGAAGCAAACTCACTCCACCCCATTCATAGCTAGAAGCATAAAATGGTATAGACAAGACAACTTTCTTAGAGCTAAGGTAAAAAGAAAAAAGAAAAAAAGAAAAAGGAAAGAAAAAAACAACAATAACAAGAAGCAAAAAAGGAAGAAAATAAAAAAAAAGAAAAAAAGAAAAGGGAAGAACAACATGGTTTCAAAATTCATCTAGATTTCTGCAAATGAGACCAAAATCTAAAGTCCTAACTTTTTATGAAGCATAATTTTAAGCTATGTCTTGTCATGAAGAATGATTTCAAGCTCTATCTTTTTATGAAGCAAAGATTTGGCTGTGTTCATGGGCATGTCAGGCCAAAAATCTTGATTCCGGCAATAACAACACCACATCCAACAAATCTCTTACTTTCACCATCTTCCACTCCAAACAAACTTAACTAAACACACTAATAAACCATAATAACTTGCAAAAATACCAAAACAATTCAAACATACATCAAACACAAATCACAACCATCACATACCCAAAACACAACACTTGCTTTCTTTCACCAAACTCAACCTTTCCTTCAAACCAATCCCAAAATCAAAGCCAAATAGACAACATAATCTCAAACACATCAAAATAACCATACACATATCATCAACAACCAATCAACAACCTCAATTCACAAACTCAAAAGAAAATCAAAGAATCAAGTGGAAAGCTTACCAAAAATGATGAAAACCCTTAGAATTCCAACTTGATCACTTGAAACACCCTTCAATCTTGAGTTTGGAAGAGCAAAAATCTATCTTTCTCTCTTACTATGGAGATAGTCGGCCAACAAAGAAAGAAGAAGAAGATGATGAAGCAAGAAGAGAAAAGTCAACTACTCACAACCACTCTTAACCATACAATTCTCTCTTTTAATATCCACCAAGCAATTTTTAATAATATAATATATAAATATCCACTTCCACTTAACCCAATTGCCATTTCAATTAATTTAATTTAAAATTAATTATTTCTTTTGACCACTCATTAATTGACTTGTATATGTTGTATATACCTCTATATATACAACATATACACAATTCTCTTCTCATATTTTATCTTCTCACTTAAACATTTATACCTTATATCATTTAATCCAATATTAACAATAATCATTCCAAAAATTTTAAGGTATAGTTTAGGATATTACAAATTGAAAAACTTCACAAAACTATTGATTTGCTAAACAACGGTTAAATTTTGCACTAGTACTTGGCTTTGTCCTCAGTGGAATGATAACTCACTCACTACTTTATTACTTGAGTGACCCGTGCACTTACGGGATTGCAATAGCATAGTTTCGCATCATCAGTTACTTCTAGCCCCGTAGGCAATATATCCAAGGATAATGTAACAGCCCCAGTCTCTTGGACCTCAACCCGGCTAGACCCTTAGGCCCTAGTATCTTGGTCCTCAACCCGGCTAGACTGCTACAGTTTTTAAGCCTTACGACCCAATCTTTTCACCCCAAAAACATCATATTTATTAGTTGGCCTGGCTTATGACCCAGTCTTTTCACCATTACATCATTTAGCTCATAGGCAATCATAGGCATGCCGCCAAACCCAGAACTCTAAAAATTGAATAACATACTAAGCACACAATTTATTCATATTTCTCATTATAAAATTCTTTCATAATTCCTTTATCAAAACTTTTCTCATTTCTCATTATCAAACTAGGTACATTGCCTTATTATATTATCTTTTTCTCACTTTTTTTTTCATTTATTCATTATTCTCATCATTAATTTCTTTCTCATTGTCACATATTCAATCTAGGCACATTGCCTTATTTTCACTTTTTTTTTCTCATTTTTCTCATTTTTCACATCTTTCTCATTTTTCTCACTTTTTCCAAATGTGATCATACATAATCATTTAATATCACATTCTAAGGTATTCTCAACATCAAACCATAATTAAACATCAATCTAAACCAAATCCCAAAATTAAGCTTCACCTCACATTAACTTTGAAAAACCATATCAAACCATTTAAATTAGTGGTTTAAGTTTATTAATATCATTAGAAACATGCTTTAGCATGTTTAAACCAATTACATTAATTAACCACATGCTTATGCTCAAAACCCTAAAATGGCATAACCTTCAACATTGAAGGATCTCAATTCCAACTCAATCCAATTATCATTTCAATTTTATTTCCACCACTTATATCATTAAATAACATGATTTAAGCATTAAATCAAACAATTAATCATTTTTTGAAAATTCATTTTTCCAAAACCCTAAATCAATACTACCATCTTTATACTCTATCCAAACTTACCTAAATCCATCATTTGATTTTAAAATCCTAGTTTATGCCTCAAAACAACACATTTGGAACAAATTTGCATAATTAAAACTCATGATTTTAAAAACTCAAATGTTCCATAACCCTAAAATCTCTTTCTTCAGCAAACTCAACTTAAATTAAATCATTTCTTTAATCCAACCTTAAAATCATTGTTAAATACCCAAAATAACATCATACACACCCATTCCAATAATTATAACATGCTACATCAAAACCCCAAACTCAACATAATCCAATTTTCTATAGAATTCGAAGAAAAGAGTTGAAAACTTACTAATTTTGGTGGAAATCACCAAAAATCCACTTTGAATACTTGAAATCCTTCAATTTTTGGAGTATGGAAGAAGCAAAATCTTGGGCTAGACAACCAAGGAGGTTTCGGCCATGGAGAAGAAGAAGAAGAGATGAAGACTTTCTTTTTTTCTTTTCTCTTTTCATCTTTTATTTTAAACCATATATATATATATTAAAATAATTTAATAATTATTTATTTATTTATTTAATAAATTAAAAATCATAAATTCCCTCTTCCATTCAAAAATAATTTATTTTGGAATTATTTTATTAATTTTAAATTTCTAAGATTTAATAACCAAAATGCCCTTTTACTTTGACTTTTCTTTTAAAAAGTGTTGATTTTTATATGTTATGTATATTTTACATATATATCACATATATGTTCCACTTTTTCATTTAAAACCCCTTCATTTTTCATTTAAAACCATTAATTTAATTTATCCATTTAAATTATAATTTATTTTATCAAATTTTCAAAAATTAGAACTTTTTAAAAATTTGAAATATTACACATATGCACCAGTAATGTGTATCTTATATACACATCAAATGTGCCTTATATGTGTATTAAATATTAAGTATGTAATGTATTAATCCAACATATATACAATTAATATACCATATGTATATGTTATATATACTCTAGATATTTATATTGAGTATATACAATTTTATATCTCCAAATACTTATTTAATTTCTTCAAAATCACGGATGTTACAGATAAGGTAATAACAAAAGGCACCAGCCAATACTCTTATCAATCCAGGCTTCCAAAGACATGAGCTTGGTTCAACATATCACATTGGGACGAACCTTCAACACAGGTTTTATTTTCTATTTAACTAAAAGTTTAGTAGCTATGTTCTTCTTTTAAACGTTGAGTGTTGTTTGTTGTTTGATCCAGTAGTTAATAAGTTTGGATTGTGGTTTTCCATAAACCTTATTAATAATTATCAAATTGATATATTATTTCACAGTAGCTCAAGGTATAGTTTAAATCTCTAATTTAAATTATCAAAACCCTAGCTACATGCTTTATAAAACCAAAATTGAATCTGTTTGTTTCATCCAGTAGCTCACTTCATATTTATTTATTTCAACTTCACGATACTCTAAGATTTAATTTTAAACACTACAAAAATATTCGGCATTTGCGACGGAAATCTGCGACGGACATGTTTCCGTGGCAAATTTGCTACGGATCTGCGACAGATTTGCGACGGAAGGACAAGTCAGAGGAATTTTGAGAAATTGGTCGCAAATCCGTTGCAAATCCGTCGCAGATCTGCGACGAAAATCATTCCGTCGCAAATAATCGTCGCAAAAGTTGGCGCGGAAACTTGGCGCGAGTGAGAAAACACTAAAAAAACCAATTTGCAACGGAGATCTGCTACCGTCTATTGCCGTCGCAAATTTCACTATAAAAATATTCGGAATTTTGCGACGAAAATCTGCGACGGACATGTTTCCGTCGCAAATTTGCTACGGATCTGCGATGGATTTGCGACGGAAGGACGAGTCAGAGGAATTTTGAGAAATTGGTCGCAAATCCGTTGCAAATCCGTCGCAAATCTGCGACGAAAATCATTCCGTCGCAAATAATCGTCGCAAAAGTTGGCGCGGAAACTTAGAGAAAGAAAACACTAAAAAAACCAATTTGCAACGGAGATCTTCTACCGTCTATTGCCGTCGCAAATTTTACTATAAAAATATTCAGAATTTTGCGACGGAAATCTGTGACGGACGTGTTTCCGTCGCAAATTTGCTACGGATCTGCGACGGATTTGCGACGGAAGGACGAGTCAGAGGAATTTTGAGAAATTGGTCGCAAATCCATTGCAAATCCGTCGCAGATCTGCGACGAAATCTGTCCGTCGCAAATAATCGTCGCTAAAGTTGGCGGGATTACTCCCGCCGAGAATTTTTGCGAAAAATGTTACGTCGCAAATCCGTCGCAGATTTCCGTCGCAAATGCCGAATATTTTTATAACAGTAACAGTATCAATTCAAGGTAGAGTTTTTCAGAATTTTCACTAAAATTTTCTAGGTTTGAAGTTTCTATTTGCTGCTATTTTATATGCTCTTTTTTCTTTGTTATTCACTGGAGATTATATCTTGATGAACTAGGAATGCTGAAAATAAGGAAAATGAGATAATTTTTGTTTTAAATAGTTGAACTTAATTTTGGTTGATTGAGTTGGTTGGATAAGTAATGGCGTCGAAACGAGGATCAAAATCGAAGAGGTTAGGTTCAAGCAGTTCAAAAGCTGCTAATTCTCCTTCTTCTTCAACGACATCATCTTCTAAACAATTTGTAGAAACATCCATAGATGGTCAGAGCTCCCCTGCAACATCCAAAGCTGCTGACACTGGAAGAAAGGCTCCACCATCGCCTCCACTGCCTCCACCGCCGCCGCCCCCAATGCGACCCCTAGCCAGAGCAGCAGTCTCTACTCCAAAAACTCCAGCTATTGTACAATTCTATCACTCCTTGAGAAAAGCAAGAGGAGAAGAAAGAGATTCAGTATAAACCAGCCGCAGCAAGTGCACACAGCAGTATAATTGGAGAGATTCAAAATCGTTCAGCACATCTGTTAGCTGTTAGCAAATTAATTAAGATTTTTGGGCTTTTTCCATATTTTGTTTTTTTTTCCTTTACCCATAATTTAAATTTTGCAGATAAAAAATGATGTCGAAACAAAAGGTGATTTCATCAATGGACTTATCCAAAAAGTGCTGGCTGTGGTTTATATCGACATTGAAGATGTCTTAAAATTTGTGGATTGGCTTGATGCCCAACTCTCAACTTTGGTAACTTCCAAATCCGTTCCTAGTATTTTAATTGTTATACATATATATGCTATTGCTATATGCTCTAGTTTCCATCGTACAATGCTTTGCTATGTTCTCTTTTTTCTCTCCCCCAATAATGATGGCCAAGAAAACAAAAATTCTCTGGAAAAAGTTTTCTGGGGTAGACTAAAGATGCAGTCTTGGTTAGGTTTTATCAGTTACTATTACGTTTTAGTGCTTAACCTGTATTTTGTATTCAACAGGCTGATGAGCGGGCTGTATTAAAGCATTTCAATTGGCCTGAGCGTAAAGCTGATGCTCTAAGAGAAGCAGCCATTGAATACCGAGGCCTTAAACTGTTAGAAAGTGAGATATCTTCCTTTAAGGACGATACCAACATTCAATGTGAAACTGCCTTGAAAAAGATGGCCATCTTACTTGATAAGTAAGGGTTATATTCAATTAAACTTATTTGTTTGTGCATCTAAAACCAAATGCTATTGAGATTACCATATTGTTATTAACTGGTTGATCATATAAGGTCAGAGAGAGGCATTGGCAGGCTGATTAAACTTCGAAATTCAGTTTTGCATTCTTATCAGGATTGGAAAATTCCAACCTATTGGATGCTTGATTCTGGAGTAGTGAGCAAGGTATGTATTATTTTTGAAGCATTGCTACTTGAGCTAATATGAATTGGAGTTGTCTTTCGATATATTTTAACGTTTTGTGACGGATTTGTTTAGAACTTCTACACGTGTCTTTAAATGAAGGTCATGGCTTCTCTACTATGAACCGGTTGCAACTTATAATGTATTTGTGGTGAAAACTGAAAACTTTCTAATGATCATATGTAGATAAAGCAAGCTTGTATGAAGCTAGCGAAGATTTACATGAGGAGAGTGATAACGGAGCTTGAATTAGGCCGAAATGCAGATAGGGAATCGAATCAAGAAGCTTTGGTGCTTCAAGGTGTGCATTTTGCATATAGAGCTCACTAGGTAATATGCGTAGATCAGCCATTCAGATATACAGTTCTCGGTGGTTTTAGATGTCAAGCTCTCTAACAAATTTTACGTGCAATATATATGTCAGGTAATATGTGTATGATGTTGCTGCCCAGCATGTTGTCAGTGGCGCCATGGAAATATAAACACTGCATTGGCAGTAATTACGGCAACAAAGGAAATATAATACAATTTCTCTCCTAATTTTCTCTATTTCTTCTTCTTCTTCTTCTTCTTCTTTCTGCTGTAACTTCTTCTCTTCCCCTGCATCTTTTCTTCTTTCTTTTTCTACTCCTTCCCTTCTCTATTCTCAAGTCAGGTACATGACAGACTCAAAAATCCTTTTACATCAATTGCCTGAAACAATCATTTCATATTCATTTGCATTGCATGTAAACTTTGTAAAGTAAAAATTATACACAGGTAATGGCCTGTAAACCATCCAGAGCCATTGCAACATAGCTATGAAATAAGTTACCAAAACTAGGAAGTAGACATTCGCCCAAACTGAGAAGCCCCCCACATGCTGTTTCGGTTCAGCCTGTTGTGTCAACCATCATAGATGAGGCTTGCCAATGGGATGATTAATTAAACAATGGAGGATGATAAATCAGATGTCTCATGTGCTAACAGACAGATGGATATATTGGTGTAACTTTTCCAAGGTTGAAGAATTAGTAGAGCTGATTTGTCCAGTCAAAAGGTTCCCAATCTCGAGCATGTCTGCTGTGCCGGCTCATTTTTATGTTCAAATCAAATGTCTTTTTATAGTAGTGTCATAGACTCATAATATTGGTGCGGTATGGAATTCTGTAAAATCCTGATAATTTCATTTTGTACAGTTGTCGTCTTCAACCTTCTTGAGCCTGGAAACATCTCAAAAGCTTTGTGCGGAGAGCAAGTTGGCACACCGGTTGATCAAACTGGATCCATTAACTAATATCTACTAACTTGTTGAAGCCTTACCAGGTATTATATTTCAAAACACAGGATCTAATTCTTGCTAAGATTTTTAGGCACCTGAACCCTGTTGTAGGAATACTCTCTAAAATGGCTTTCGCTTGGCATATACTCAGAGAAGGCAGGCAGATATTCTTAGTTGCCAAATGCTGTCCTATTATTTTAGACTTGATTGATTGATTGATGAAGTTGCATCATCTTGGTTGCCGAACTCTTGTATTTAGGGATTTGTAAATTGTACCAGCTCATTGGAAGTGTTTGATGCACTGTAGAGTAGAGAGTCATTACGCTCTGTATGATAATCTTATAGCAACATGTAATTGGAGATTCTTATATAATTATTCAAATTAATCTCTTTTCTCTATTGATGCATTATAACATGCAATATCATCAATTTTTGTGATCTGACAGAATGAGTATTTGGTAAATCTGACGCTTGAGTGCTTTCTTTAAGTTTTCACTGACATGACATGCTTATTTCCGCAATAAACATTATATTTGTTTTAGTTGGTTGGAGCATTTACATAGCCAAATGAAATTAGCAAGTGCCATTGAAAGAATTTTTGTCATGTTAAGCAATACCTGATTAGCGGCCAATAATCTGATCTTTGCGCTGAAAACGAAAACTGAAAAAGAAAAAATCTAGAATTTTCAGGCGTAGTGGTTGGTCTCAGAAAAGCTATTATCATATTTAGAAGTGAAAGCACTTGAAAATTTCATCCGTTTCTAACTTCCAGTTTTGAGAGGATTGTCAGCGCCAGTTTTTAACTTCCAGAGTTGTCAGGTATTTGCAATGCTAGTTTTGTTTCTTCATAACCATTTTCTGGGTTTGTTTTACTGTGGAGTACAATGAAAGGGATTTTGCAGCATCAATACCTCTTCGAATCCACTGAACTAGAATATGGAGACAGAGACTGAAAACCACTCTATGAGGAGCTGAAGTTGCTGGGAATGCTACAAATATTTCCTTTGAACCAGAGGAATAACTAATTCAAAATGCAAGAACTACAATACATAAAGGAAATACCATCTTGATATTGCTTAAACTTTTTTGTAAAAATTATTAACATTTTTTCTAATTACATGATATTGCTCATATTGCAGCTTATTAATGCAAATATTTGTTCAGGTTCTTTTAAGAGGTCCAAAGAATGCCCGTGAAGCTGTGAAACACTTTGGCCCAGCTCCTGGTGTGCCACACAGCCATACTAAACCCTATGTGCGATCAAAGGGAAGGAAGTTTGAGAGAGCTAGAGGAGGGAGGAACAGCAGAGGATTTAGAGTTTGATTTGTTTTGAGTTCTATATTGTGAGACACTTGTGTTACTTTTTCCCAAATATTGTTATTTTCAAGATAGATTATTTGTAGTAGTGTTCTTAACACATGCATAATTAAATTGTAAAATATTTTATTATATTGAAGATTAATAAAAGAATTATTTTTATCAATGTAATTAGTGTTTATTTTAGATTGTGTTTAAATTTTCCAAATGTATTTATAAAGTTCTCATAAAATTAATTGATAATACAAATAGTTCCAATAAAAATTAATATTAAATTGTTACGGATTTGCCACGAATCTGTGACGGATATCTGAAATCTATGACGGAATCTGCGACGGAATCCGCGACGACAATCTGTGACGGAATCTGCAACGAATTTGCGACGGAAATCTGCGACGGCATTCTGCGACGGAATCTGCTACGGAATCTGCGACGGCCGAGTGGTTGCAAATCCGTCGCAATCTGCGACGACCTGTCGCAAATTGAAAATTGCGACGCCTTTTTTACTAACGGATCGTATCGGTCGCAGATCAGTCGCAATACTTGATTTGCGACGGATTTGCGACGGATCTGCGACGAATTCTGTCCGTCGCAGATAGCGTGTTTTTTTGTAGTGAAACCATTATTTAATTACTCAAAATATTAATTTGCTTACTTTGAAAAAATCCTAAAATTCATCCAGTAACCTTAATTCCTAAAACACTAATTCAAAACACAAAATTCTAAAAACCCTAAAATTCATCCTGTAGCCATAATTCTAAATTTTGAAACCCTAAAAACACTAGTTTTTAAATCAAAACTCTAATTTCCAAATTAAAATGCTAAATTTGTATATTTAATGCTTTATTTAAGTTTAAAATATAGATTTGATTGTTTTGTGTCTGTGATGAATGATTTACTGATGTTTTATTTATTACAGATGATTCATTCAATTTTTGCTTATGGTGAATGTTTGAATGCCTAAATTTTATTTGGTTAATTATTTAAACTTCAAGGATGTAAGAGGTATGTTTCCACTTCGCAGGTACCTCATTTATTAATTTTAATGTATTTTTATTTATTTTAAGTTTTGGGGTCTATGTAAAAGGCATGTTTCCACCAAATGGCGAGTATCCTATTTCGATTGGTTTTGGACATTAGACATTATTGTAAGGGCATGTTTCCATCATGTATGGATACCCATTTTTATTTGTTTGTTTGTTTGGACTTTCTTTGATTTTAATACAATAAATATTTATTTATTGTAAATTGCATGTAGTATGTATGATATCATAATGCTTAAGAATTCAATAATATTTAGACATGAAAAGGTGGTCGGCTCCAATGAACTGGGAGTTGTGGGGCTGTTGGGCCATCTCTCACCTTCCCCGTGCATACCCAACTTTCCAAACCCATTACAGGGTTGGGGATTCCTTAGGAATTGAGTCATCCACCCCTTTCTTTTTCCCGGCCTGTCCGGGTGGGACTCCATTTTCTTCAGGTTGAGGCTCGTGTTCTCTAAAGCTCTGACCCTAACAGTACCGAAGTAGCAAGAGTCATTCCACATGGGAGTGGTGGCAAAAATCCCGTTCACACTTCCCAATAAATGAGGATGTCTCCTTAAATATTTCACTGGATCCATTCTAGAAATCGCTTGTACACTATAAAATTGAAAGTAATGCTGCAACTTCTTAGACGACCAGACCATAGCTATACTGGTCTTTTCAGTGACACTACACTTAATCTCATAAGGTAGGAGCTTTCTACTGAAATAGTAGATTGCATATTTGACCCTTGATTTATTTGCTTGGGCTAGCATTGCTCCTATCGACTCTTCATCTACTCCTAAGTATAGTAATAAAGGTCTGTCAAGTCTAGGTGGTTTAAAAATAGGTGGATTTTGCAAATAATCTTTTATACACTTAAAGGCCTTTTGACATTCTTCATTCCACTTGACTGGCTGATTCTTTTTAAGCAATTTAAAGATAGGTTCACTGATTATGGTAGGCTTTGCTATTAACCTGCTAATGTATTGTAACCTTCCAATGAACCCCTAAACTTCCATCTCTATCTTAGGGGTTGGCATATCTCTTGCCTTAACCTTGTTATGGTCAATCTCAATTCCATTTGGGATGATCACATGCCCTAGTATTTTTTCTGAAGTAACTCCAAACACACACTTCTTTGGATTCAATCTTAGATTATACTTTACTGCTCTCTCAAAGAATATCTCTAAGTTTTTCAAAATGTTGCTCTTTTTTATTTAACTTCACCATCATATCATCAATATAGACCCCAACTTCCTTATGCATCATGTCATGAAACAAGGTGATGGACATTCTTTGCTAGGTTGCTCAAGTTTTCTTTAGCCCAAACGGCATCACTCTATAACAAAACATACCCCACGTAGTAGTAAAGGCAGTTTTATCTTTATCTATTTGGACTATTAACACTTGATTGTATCTGGAAAATCTATCTACGAATGAGTGTAGCATGCTAGAGGTTGTACTATCAATATGGACATCTAAATGGGGTAAAGGAAAGTCATCCTTAGGGGAAGCCTTGTCCAAATCTCTATAGTCTACACAAATCCTAATTCTTCCATCTTTCTTTGCGTGGGAACTATATTGGCTAACCAGTTTGAATAATCTATCACTTGAAGGAACTTCACTTGTATCTACTTAGTGACTTCTTCTTTGATCAATGTTCCCATTCAGGCCTTAATCGCCTAAGCTTTTATTTGACAGGTTTCATGTGAGTGAAAGTGGGAATCATGTCCTTGGCTATATCTTGATTAATTCCTGGCATATCCTCATAAGACCAAGCAAAGACTTCTTCATATTTTTTTAATTATTTTTTCTAATCTCTCTCTCTCTCTTCAGGAGTAAGGTCGAATGTTATGCTAATATTTTTAGGATTGTCAGTAGTTCTAAAATTTAATGATTGTGTATCAACAAAGATAATATTAAAAATGCTCATGCAATCACTACTTGAATGTATGCAACTATTAGGAAAAACATCACATAAGTAAGCAAAATTAGACTTTATTGCATTCATCTTTGAAAAGAAAATATCATCATCCCCATACATAGTAAACAAATTAAAATCAAAATCAAAATCAACGTTCTCATAATCATAAACTACAAGGTTCTCAAACTATTCTTCGATGAGAGCAGCAATTTCTTTTAGAGACTTTTGGATCTTCAGGGCAGCTTCTTTCTTTTCTTTTGGGTTGGATTCCTTGTCAGTTATGTGAGTAGGGATTTTTCCCCCACTCCCAAGTGGAATGGTTTTTGCGACTTCGGCATTGTCAGGCTCAAGGCCTTAGAGAACACTGGCCTAAACCCAGAGAAAAAGGAGTCGCCACCCGAAGGGGCGAGTGTGAGCGGGGATTTTTGCCCCCACTCTCATGTGGAATGATTCTTGCAAAATACTAGACTACTAGAGCTATTAAGATAAAGAATAAATATGATCAATGTTAAAAACCATCATTAAAGCTTCTTATGTTGAATTTAAATGAATTAAACTTAGAGAATGTACCTTCGTTTATTGGTTCTACCAAAATTATACATTGATCCAAACTTTTACTAGCACCAATCTGGAATTCATGCTGAGAAAAATAAAGACATTTGCTACTACTTTTATATGGTGTACTATTTTATGAGTTGATAGTATTATGTGTGCATTAATGGTTGGTCTATATGTTTTTAATAATCCTAGTTGCTTCCGTGTTCCTCTCACTTTCATATTAATTGTTGTTGTTCATAGGCAAAGAAAGTTTAAAACAAAACCCCAATACACTAATCTGATGGTCAAACAAAGTCCGATCATGATTAGGAAACTTAATAAACCAAATTAAGTCCAGATTAAGAGACCATGGTGAATTGCTAATTCCAATTTGCCATGGTATGCCATCCATGGCGAATTAGGTATTGCCAATTCACCATGGATAGGTGTCCATGGTGAATTGGCTTGCCAATTGGCCTTGGTCCCCACACCACGGCGAATTGGCCATGGCTAATTCGCTGTGGAGACCCTCCATGGCGAATTGGCTAAGCCAATTTGATATGGTTTAACATTTTTGGTTTGGTCCAGTTTGGTTTTGCATTTTAAAATTGAATCGAACCTATTTTATTCTTTAAATAATAAATCAAACTAGGTATAAGTCTTTAATAATTAAATGACTTACTTTAGGCCTTATAAAATTAGACCAATCTAATTAAAGCTTTAAACTAGATTTAAGCCATTAAGAATGGACCGATCTTGACTAAGCCTTCTTCAATTGGAATCGAACTAGCTTAGGGCCAAAATTAACCATCTACAGTGACATTCTCATTTGACTTCATTTTGAAAAGTTCATACTCATGCAGAATCATTTGCTTCTTGGTGGACCTCACTTGCATGGTACACTCATGATAATTCCCAAGAGTTTTCGAAATGTTATATGTAGAAGCACGATGTTGAACTTTTCCACCTTCTTCTCTAGATATGGAATTTACCAAGATGAAGGTTGCTCTATTATTCTTTTAAAAAGCCCTTTCTTTAGCATTTGTCCATTGTTCTTTAAGAAGAGGCACTTGGGCACCATCAACTTCATGAATAGGGTGTTTCCACTCATTTTGCACATATTTCCAAAGCTCAATTCCCTTACTATCAAGGAACAAATACATCTTGTGTTTCCAATAAGAATAATCAGTTCCATCAAAGTAAGGTCTAAGATAAGAGTTGAGATTCCTATGAGATTGAGCTGCAGAGGTATATAAAGAAGTTGAAGTAGTAGAGCTAGATGGTGGAATACCTGAAATTATGGGTCAAATTTTACAATTAAGCTTCTTGAAAATTTAAGGCTCCGATACAAATTGTTGTCCCAAGATGGCAACCAAAAGGGGGGAGAATTGGTTATTCTGAAGAAGTGATGAGAAATTAAAAAATTATAAAAATGAAATTAATAGAATAGTGTAAAGAAGAAAGAACACAAGAGATTTATAGTGGTTTGGATCAAATTAATCCTATGTCCACTCCCCAAACTTCATGTTGAGAATTTCACTGACTTTTGATTTTTACAAGCTCAATCCTAATATGGTGTTTTCACAATCTCACACCAAACTTTCACAAGGTTTGAGTAATTTCCTCATAACCCAATAAGAGTTTTCCTAAGATCACACTAAAACCTAAGTATTTCAAAGCTTACACTCAAATGTATACAATGGTGTTTAATGCTCACACCTAGCACTCAAAGAATAAATACAAAATTTGATGCAAAGAAATGAAAGTTGTTTATCCTGGGTATGTGAATCACAAATCTCTTTACAAATGAATTTTCTTGTGATATTTATAGCCTTCAAAACTTCAAATAGTAGTTTGAGGTGGGTGCCAATATGTTTGTATCTTCTCTCTCACTTTAATTATTTTTCAGAGCAACTTCATGGTTAAACCACCAATTTCCTGATCATACCTTCAAAAGTAAGGTCATACTGCTAATGGTCCGATCGGACTTTTCAAGTTTCTAGCAAAATTTCTTCAATGGTTGGTATACATGGCATCCACTAATTGAGTGAAAGAGTAACAGATATGAATTTTAAAATTATTACAAAGCTCTGATCGAGAATGCATCAAGTTCGATCAGTCTTCTTATGGTATGCTCATATTTTGGGAGTACCTTAGGTTGTGAATCTTACTGGATGTTTTTGGACATGTTTCTTTTGCTAAGGTATGGTCGGAATTTCCGCTGGTCCAGTTGGACTTTATCGGGTACTCTAAGAAATTAGGAGTACTGTTGGACGTGAAACTCTCTGGATGTTTTTCTCAAAATTTCAATCAAAGGTGCGACCGAACTTCTTCTTTTTTTAATGGACTTGTGTAGTTCGGTGAAAATTTGAGAGTACTCCTTCCCATGAATCTTTTTATGTAAATTTCATTTAAATTTCTAGTAAAGGTCCAGTCGAGATTGTCCATGGTCCGATCAAACCTTTTGCATTTTCTCCAAAAAACTAAGTTCCTGCAAAATGTAACTTGATTCAAATATTAGTTCTATTCAATTTTATTGCCTAATATCAAAATAGATTTAACATTATTCTTCCATTTTTTCTCTACTTCTATTATGATTCCGAATGACTACTGCAAAGTTGATGGGTTTTGCAATAGTTGCCATATATTATTATTATTTGTCTTTTTTTCATTAGTTGATTGAATGGGGAGTTATGCCTGGCCTAGAACCCATAGGGCTAGAGTCGAAGCTCC
This sequence comes from Garcia nutans, assembly GCA_947685225.1. Taxonomy (NCBI): domain Eukaryota; kingdom Viridiplantae; phylum Streptophyta; class Magnoliopsida; order Malpighiales; family Euphorbiaceae; genus Garcia; species Garcia nutans. Next base: position 37,157,575 of record CANTUV010000059.1, read on the forward strand.
CCTAAAATTGATATTTTTGGTAGAGATGTAACATTTACTTTTCTGCACCACATTTTATGAATGTCATGTTATCAAATGCTCAATCAGTAATAATAATATCATTCATAATTAACTATGGCATAATTGTAGACCCTTAATTTTTGACCCAATCCGGTCCAATATGTTTTATTTAGTCTAAAATGATTTTTGTTGTCTAATTGGTCTAAAATAATTTTTATTAAATAATTTTTGCTTTAGTATCTAATTTTTATTAATAAAAAATAGAAATAAACAAATAAAAGTCAAAAATAAAAATAAAAGTCGGAGTCGGAAAAATAGGCGACGAAAACATCATCTCGCGGGCCCATTGTGCTATCTCCAGTTATTTCGCACGCAGAAATTTTCTGCCAGCGAAATAGTTTACGGGCCCGCTCCGCATGAGCTGCCGCAGCCAGCTGCGGCAGATTTTTTCGCCAGCGCAGTTTTTCCGCAGCCGTTTTTTTTCGGCAGCGAAAATTTTCCGACGCAAATTTTTTAAAACCTAATCCAATTAGGTTTTGGTTTTTTTTATTAATATTACTTGCCTTAGCTAATTAGGATTAAACTACATCAAACCCTTATAAATAAGGACCAAAGGCAACGAAATTGGGGGTGGCAAAAATCCAACAGTAGCTTGGAAAATTTGAAACCAAATCAAGGAAGGAAAAGAAGCAATTCAATTCAACCTTTTTTTCTGGAACAGCAGCATCACGATTTAAGCAATTCAAAGGCAAAAAAAGGTTTGTCTTTGGAGCTAGTTCATCCAAGAAGAAATATTTTTGGAGGAATCATCAAAAGAAGGTATGTGTTAATTGATTTTCTTCAATTGTTTTTTACACAGTAGCTAAAAACTACGATTTTTGTATTTTTCAAAAGTTAAAATCTTAGAACTTTAATTTAGTTTTTCTAAAGCCAAAAAAACCTTATTTCGTTAGTTTATCTTCCAAAAGGCTTAAAATTGCTATTTTTACTTCTTAAAAATCTTAAAACTCTAATTGAACATATTTTTCAACAAAACTAAGATTTAAATTCTGTTTCTTTTAAAATTTTAAAGTAGGTTCTATTTCATTCAAAAAACTTTAAAAAACATCTTTTCTACTTATAAAAAACTTTAATTTGTTTGTTTAAATTCATAAAACTTCATGAAATTATCAAATAGATTTCCAAATTCCGAAAATTAACTCACCACCCGTGACCCTAATTCTAAATTATAAAATCCAAAATTCAACTTTTAAACCTAAAATAATGAACTCTAATCCTTTTAAAACTTTAAACCCTAATTTTTATGAACCCTAATCCTTTTAAAACATTAAAAAACATAAAAACATAAAAACCTAAATTTTACACAGTAGCTTAGAAACCCAATAACCAAAAATCACAAATTAAAGTATTTTAAAGTGTCTAAAATCCTAGTTTCATGATTTCACCATTCAAATATTAATTTAGTTAATCAAAGAGTCTTACCAACCTTTTAAAACATAAAACCCTAATCTATTTTAATTCCATAAAAAGTCACAGTAGCTATAATTGAACTTTTATTTGCTTTATTCAATTATATACTTGATTATACTTTGATTTATCTCTTATGCTTTAATTTATTTAATTTCAATACTTGATTTATTTAATTTATCATGGATGGATGTTTATTTTATATTTTGATTAATAGCTTTGATGAATGATTTATTTATGATGAATGATTATTTACTTTTATCAATTTATTTAGACTTCCAAAAGTTGTAAGAGGTATGTTTCCACTTGGTGGGTACCTCATTAGTTAAACATCATGTAATTTAATTTGCTTTTCTATCTTAGAACCTATGTAAAGGGCATGTTTCTACCTTTTGGTGGGTGCCCTACCTAGGCATGTGATGTAAGGACATGTTTCCATCTTTGGATGGGTGTCCATCTATTTGTTTTGTTTTGTTTGGACATTGCTTTGATTTTAATATAATGATGCTTTCTCTTTATTGTGTATAGTATGGATAATGTTGTTATATTTAAGAATTTTATAATATTAAGACCTGTAAAGGAGGCCGGTTCCAATGAACCGGGCGTTGTGGGGGTGCTGGGCCATTTCTCACCTTCCCCACACGTACCCAACTTTCCGAACCCATTAGGGGGTTAGGGATTCCTTAGGAATCGAGTCATCCACCCCTTTCTTTTTTTTCGGCCCGTCCGGGTGGCGACTCCATTTTCTTCAGACTTAGGTCCGTGTTCTCTAAGGCCTCGGGCCTAAACAGTGCCGAAGTCGCAAGAACCATTCCATCGGGAGTGGGGGCGAAAATCCCCACTCATAATAATCCACCAAAATTGTATTTGTTTTTTTATCAATCATCAAGGATAAAATCAATCAGAAAGAAAAGAAAAATCATTTTTATCAAAATTGATTTGAAAACTTTATATGGGACCCATCGTAATTAGTCAAAGATTAGTGCCTTTTTTTTGGTAAGAATTAGCCAAATTTGATGGAGTCAATCAGATAGGGTTTTCTTTAAATTTTCCCAACAATAAGATGAAATTAAGGTGGCCACTCTCTAATTATTACTTTTCAAAAATAAAAGCTACCATCCTTTTTCAAAACCAAAGGAGAGTATCCTTTTCAAAATAAAAGATTGCTTTCAAACATGTGCTTACCAAACTGACTGGAGATCATATGCAGCGGTACCGCGTGGGACATAGACCAAAAAGAGCAATTTCAGCTCCTCCTCTTTGGAGGGCCGGATTCGACGCTTGGGCGAGGGCCCATACACGATTGAGCTTTTCACTAAAGTAAGCTATTGGTTTTGTTTCTTGCATAAGAAAAGCTCCTATACATATACCTGAAGCATCACACTCAATTACAAAAAAAAGTAATAAAATCAGGTAAAGAAAAAATAGGTGCATTGAATATTTTTTCCTTCAAGAGAGCAAAAGCATTAACTTGATTTACACCCCAAAAAAAAAAGATTGATTTTTCTTAATTGTAATAGTTAAAGGTGCAGCTATAGTGCTAAAATGTAGGACAAATCTTCTATAAAAACTAGCAAATCCATGGAAACTTCCAACCTTGCCAATAGATTTAGGGGTTGGCCAATTCTTGACAGCATTGACGTTTTCCTCATCAACTTCAACGCCATCTTCACTTACAACAAATCCAAAAAAACAACCTTATCCACACAAAAACAACACTTTTTCAAATTAGCAAACAAATTTACTTTTTTTAAAATATTCAAGACATTACACACATAAGATACATGATCATCTGAGGATTTTGAATTGTAATGTTTGAAATTTTAAATAGTAATTTTCTGATATATATTAATACTGAACTCTGTATAGTGATGGGTATGACATGGATATTTGAAATAAGTGGGAAAGTAGGATGGGTTAAGCCTTAAAAAGTTAAAAGTTTAATCTGAGTATGGTCGAAATTGGTATTTCTGAAAAAGAATCTTAAATTGGTAAATATTTACAAAAATGCCCCTATGACTTCAGAATCGAATGTTACTGAGATTGGGATGTGAAATATGGATATTAGGGATTTAAATTAATTAAAGATATTATTTTTATATTTTTATGGAATTAAAAGTTGGATTAAAATTAAATTTAAGGAAATGAGTGTACCAAAGTTATAATTAGGACACTTTACCCAACCAAAACCTATATACTATATAAAGGTGAGACTTGAAACTTCTCCTTTATTCTTCCATTATCTCATGCCATACACCTCTACACCATCACCATATCTCTTTTCTTCTATCGTCTTCCATCATCATACATCAAAACACCAAGATCTTTATTTATAACTCTAAATTTTCATGAGAACCACTAGTTTATGAGAGAATTAGTAAGATTATCGTCATAAAATCACAGATTATCATCATAAAATCAAAGGGAAAGTGAGAAAAGAAAAAGGAAGGAGTTCTTGAAGAGGTATGTGCATGTGTATTAACAATTTGTAATTGTTTTGTTCTCTTAAAATGCTTATACAAGTTAGTTGAACCATTATAATTGAATTATTGGTTAAAGAATTGATTGATTGAAGTTTTGGGTAAAAAGTTTGGTATGGAATCGTTTATATGAAGAATTTAATTTTTAGTTCATTTTTACTATACATTAAGTGTGTTGATATTGTTTTTAGCTTAAAGTGAAGGTTGGAGTAACTTTTAGTCTATTAAAGGATGAATTTTAGAGTTTGGGAAAAACACACGGGTGTGTAGATAATTCCACATGGCCATATGAAATTTGTAGCTTCTGTAATTATAGTTCCAGCAAGGTTGTTGTCCCAAGATGGCAACTAAGAGGGGGGGAGTCAATTGGTTTATTTGAAGAAGTGATTGCAAATTGAAACTTAAAAGCTAAATTAAAAGAAATGAGTAGAGTGGAGAAGAATGAACATAAGAGATTTATAGTAGCTCAAATCAAATCAATCCTACATCCACTCCCTAACCTTCAAGTTGCACTAATCTTGGATTTTTACAAGCTCAATCCTAACTTGTTGTTTTAATAAGCTCACACCAAACTTTTACAAAGTTTGAGTAACTTCCTCACAATCCAACAAGAGTTTTCCCAAGCTCACTCTAAAACCTAGGTGTTTCAAAGCTCACATTCAAACTTTTAATGGTGTTTAATGCTCACACCCAACACTCAAAGAAGTACAAATAGAAATTTTGATGCAAAGAAAAGAAAGTTGTTAATCTTGGTTATTAAAATCATAGTTATTCTGAAAAAATGAGGCTTCTTGTGGTATTTATAGCCTTTAAGATATGGCCATTTGAAATGGGTGCCGACATGTTTAATTCTTGTCTCCCACTTTATTCACTTTTCTAAGCATCCTCATGGTCGGACTACCTTTGGTTCCTTTGGCTCGAGCTCAGCATGGTCTGACTTTATTTGGTTCAGTCATACTTTTCAATTTTTTGATAAAAGTTCTCCAATGGCTAGTACACGTGGCATTCACTAATTGAGTGGATAAGTAACGGCTATAATTTTAAAAATTTGTTATTATAGTCAGGTTTGGACCAGCTATTTTGATGCCGGTATGGTGAGATTTTAGGAGTATTGGTGACCATGAACTCTCCTAAAACATTGTTGGATTTTTAACTCTAGCTCGGACCGGTCGAACTACATCTGATCCAGTCATGCCAAGTGTGGTATACTAATGTTTTAGGAGTACCAGTGACCATAAGATCTACTGGAGGTCTTGAGGTTTTAGCTTAGGCTCAGTATGGTCGGACTAATACTAGGTCTGGTCGTATCAATGGTTGTCTAGTTGAGAAACTTGAGGTACTTTGAGAATTTGAGAGCACTTTTGACCGTGATCTTCACTTGATGAAATTTCTTTATTTTCATAGCCATGGTCCGGTCAAGCTAGATGTAGGTCTAGTTGGACTTTACATAAAAACTTCTCCAATAATTAGAGCCAAAGATCAAATTAGTTCCTGTAAAATGCAACTTGAGACAAACATTAGAGCCATTCAATTTGATTGCCTAAGATCAAATTAGAGTTCATTAGGCCAAGATTTTTGACAAATAATCTCCTTGGCAATTCAATTGAATTAATTTAAACTTTAAAAGTTTTCATGTCTAAAGAGTGTTCTTCCATTAATGTATATTTTTCATATAAGTTGCTTCCATCTCATGTAACTCTTCTTTGACAAAAGAAAGTTGTGAAATCATATAACTACCTTTCTTATGCTAAATTTTTAAGTTTACAATTACTATTACGATAGCTTCCCTTAATATATGCTTTGATCAATTTCAAATTCTCCTCCTTTTGACAAAGGCAAAAAGAAAGCAAATAATGAAGAATAAGAATGTAGTAATGTAACACCCCTAAATCCCATATATGCACACTACATAATACTACAATGTAATATACGTACATGAAACATAGGAATGCTACGGATTTCTTAAACCATTTAACTCTTTAAAGGACACCAAACAATTTTTCTCTTTGAACCATATAAGAAATGTGGTAGTTAACATGTAATAGAAAATAAAAAAAATATAAACATTTATTTAGTACGCAGCGGAAATTATAAAATATTTACATATATAGAAATATCTAAGTTCAAGTTTACAACTATGTATACATATACATTAAAATCATTACTTTACAAAATATAAAGAAATTATACATGGTTGGCAGCACTGCTCTGATCTTTAAGTTCTAAGGCAAATCCTCAATGTCTAGACTCACTCGGTCTAGTGGAACACTCGGGTTCTTCTCTAACACCTGCGCGATGAACCACAATCGCGCTAAGCCAACAGCTTAGTAAAACAAACTACAATATCAAGATGCTTTGATGCAATGTTCATGTCACACAATTCAAGTAAACATTACATTTCACTCATACCTCGTTCACCATAACTTATTAAACCATGAACATATCTCATAACATTACATCATATCATTTCTCATTACTTTCATCTAGTAATAATCACATTTAAACAAACACAAGCATTGGGCCCAAAACACAAACCAATATGTTATTCAAAGTTCAGAGTCACCGCTTTGATTCAATATCACATCATCAAGCCCGTAGGCAAAATATATCATATCTCTATCCATGGATAGCGTAACAGACCCAGTCTCTTGGACCATCAACCCATTAACATGAGGAGATCCTCAACCCGGCTAGACTGTTACTAATTTTTCAAATGGAAGTGGCTTACGGGTCTCCCATTTCACCATCATTCCATATTCACATTTTTCAACTGGAATCGGTTTACGGGCCTCCCATTTCACCTATCCAGTGATTCATAAGTATTTTTCAATTGGAATCGGCTTACAGGCCACCCATTTCGCCTATCCAATGATTCATAGGCATGCCATCAAATACAGGACTCTGAAAGTTGAATCAACATATTAGGCACACAATCATTTAATTTATCTCATTCTCAATTCATTTCTCATTTTACAATCCACAATTCATTAGGCATTCATGCCTCAACTATATCATCATAGCCAACAATCATGGCCTCACAACTCATACCATTCACATTTCCAATTTCATATCTCAAATCACATCAATTAATTCATCATAACCAATCACATTGCATTATCATAAAAGCAAACATGCCTTAACCATTTTACTTACATCATGAGTAATCAATCATGTTATTTCCACACTTTATTACTCAAATATATACACAACCAATATTCTTAACATACATTACACATGCTTATCACAACATTCACATAACAATAATAATATGTTTCAACAATGCATTTATGTTCTCAACACTTTAACAAACACATATGTATATTAAGTTTCCACATCTCATAAATGAATGCAATGATGTAGTTTGTACTTACCTTATGCACACTCACACAACTCTAAGCAATCCTTCTTCCAAAGATTCTTCACTTCACAATTAGGGCAAATCACTTCTTCCAAAACCTAACCCAAAACAATGATGCAACACATCAATTTCTATAACATTATCACTTATTAACCTTATCTTAAATCTTAAGACCACTAAACAAAACTCAACATCACTAAGCAAAGCCCACGACCGTGGCCACCTCAACCCCCACGGTCGTGGCTTTGAGAACCCTTCTGCCCAAAAATGGCCAACACCCCCACGGCCATGGCTACCAAAAGGCCACGGGCGTGGCATCCAAAACGCTACTGCCCCTTTCCGAAATTAGGTATTCTTCACTTCTAAAACCAACAAACACAACCAACTCAAAGATCAACAAGAATAATCAATCAAACATAACATAAACAACACTTACTAACTCAAAACCCTAACACAATCTCCACACAACCACTTCCAACATCAACACCCACTTAACTTCTCATCTATCAAGCAATCTCAATACTTAAATTCACACCATAAACAACCTTAATCATACCATCATCAAACCACAACTCAACTTAAACATAACTTCAAAAATAACAATGGCAAATAAGAGAAAACTTACCAAATCATGAAATTCCTTGAAATTCCAACTTGTATACTTGAAAACTCCTTTCAATTTGAGCTTGGAATCAACAAAACCTTCACTTGTTCTCTTGCTCTCTTGTCCCTTTGATGAGCCGGCCACACAAGAAAGAAAAGAAAAGAAAATGGCAATAAAGAGTAAAAGTCAAAATTTGCTTCTTCTTTAAATCTCCACCAAGCAAAAATAATTAGGAAATTACTTAAATGTCCTCTTCTCATATACTTTCTCTTCCTATTATTTACAAGCCCTTTTAAGTAATTTCACAAGTAACAATAAAATATCCTCTTCCCTTGACTTTCCACTTTGACCAACATATATGTTATATATATATTACCATATACACTACATATACATTTCTCTCTACACAATTTTTCCTTATCAACTTAACATATACACTTAATCCAATTAAAATAACAACAACCTCAAAACTACTAGGGCACAAATAGGGATATTACAATTCTCCCCCTCTAAAAAAAAATTTCGTCCTCGAAATTACCTGAAATCAACTCTGAAACAACTGAGGATGCTGGTCTCGCATTGCTTGCTCACTCTCCCAAGTTGCCTCTTCTCTCCCATGATTCTTCCATAACACTTTCACAAGTGGCACTCTTTTATTCCTTAATTCTTTCACTTCATGTGCCATAATAGCAACTGGCTCTTCTTCAAATGTTAGATCCGGATTCACTTCAATAGATTCAATTGATAACACATGAGATGGGTCTAATCTGTACCTCCTCAACATAGAAACATGGAAGACATTATGAATCCTGTCCAAATCAGGTGGCAAAGCAAGCCGATAAGCAACTGGTCCCACTCTTTCCAATACCTCATACGGCCCAATGAAATGAGGACTCAGCTTCCCTTTTCGACCAAATCTCAAGATCTTTTTCCAAGGAGACACTTTCAAAAATACTTTATCTCCCACATTATACTCAATATCTCTCCTTTTCAAATCTGCATAAGATTTGTAATATCCTCATGTATGCCCTAGAAGTTTTGATTATGTTGTTATTGTTGTTGTTATTGTTGTTGTTGTTGTTGTTGTTGTTGGTTTAAAGTGTGATTGAATGTATATGTTGTGTCATAAAAAAATTGAAAGAGAGAATGTTCATGTGTTATTTGAAAGAAAAGTGATGTGTAGAGAAGATGTATATGTAGTGTATATGGCAATATATATAGCATATATGTTGGTCAAAGGGAGAGTCAAGGTGTTGGATATAGTGGAAGAAGATATTTAGTTGTTGTTATTAAAATTACTATAAAGGGCATGCTAAATAAAAGGAAGTGTAATTATGTTTAAGAGGGCATTTTGGTATTTCTTCTTTTGGAAATTGTGTGGTGGAGGTTAAAAGAGGATTTGACTTTTTGTTTGATCAATTTCTTTTCTTCTTTTCACGTGTGGCCGGCCAACTTAGAGAGCAAGAGAGAAAATAAGAGTTGATGATATTTGAAGCTCAAATTGAAGAAGTTTTCAAGTGGTTAAGTGGAAATCCAAGAAGATTCATTATTTTTGGTAAGTCTCTCTTGATTCTCTTAGTTTATTTAAGTTGGTTGTGAGTTTGGTTGTGGATTTTTGATGGTAGGGTTGTGTTGATTATTATATGTTGGATTTAATTGGTTGTGGTGTTGGTTTTGGATTTGAAGATGATAAGTTAAGAGTGATGTTGGTTTTAGGGTTTTGGAAATGGTAAGTGATAAATTATATTGTGTTATTTTGGATTAGGTTTTGGAAGAAGGTGATTTGCTCTTATTTGAGAAGTGAAGAATTCTTGGAGAAAAGAAAGTGTTTAGAGTTGTATAATTGGTGCTAAAGGTAAGTACAAACTATATGGTTACAAACATGCATGTATTGTTTAATCTTAAAACACTTTTGTTTGTAAATGTGATAAGGTATCAAATGTATTGTTAATGAATGTTGGTGATGAAAATATTGTGATGAGCATGTAAAATAATTGCTAATGATGTTGATTATGTCCATTTGAATGAGGTTATGTTGTGTACAATGTGTTTTAAGGTAACCAAAAGAAATTTGGCTACATTTAGGGTTTATGCATGAGAGACACGTAATTTTGGGCGGTCGCTATTATTCATGTGCGGTCGCTATTATTCATGTGAGGTCGCGACTTAGGTCGGGCTTCTGACCGTGAAACCTACTGTAATAAGGTTTCATCTTTTGATTGTGAAGTGCGGTCGCGACTTAGGTCAGGCTTCTGACCGCAAAACCTACTGTAATAAGGTTTCATCTTGTAATTGTAGGGAGCGGTCGTATTCAGGTGAGGCGCGACCGCTAGAAAGGTTTTGTTCACCTTATTGGAAGCAATCTAATCCTGCAACAAGATTCTCAAATACATGTTAAATAGAGATCATTTGTCTAACATCATTGTTGAATCATGAAATGTGAGATGATATGGAATGTGATTTAAAGCCATTGTGATTGGCTATGATGATTTAATTGAATGAAACAAGGCATGGTTGCCAATATGATAATGAGAAGTGATAATGGAATTGATAATACATACGATATTACATGAACAAGGTTATGTATTGTGTATTGTGAGGCTTGTGAATGGTGATGTGTATTATGAATAATGTACTTTAAAATGTGATACCAATAATGCTATATGCACAATATGAATTGAGATATGAAATGCTATAAAGCCATCGTGATTGGCTATGATGATGCAATTGAAAGAAATAAGGCATGTTTGCCTAAATGTTGATGAGAATTGAGAATGGAAATGATAACTAAATAATAAATGAATTGTGTGGCTAATGTGTTATTCCATTTTCAGAGTTTGTTGTTGGTGGCATGCCTAATAAGTGTAACAATCTCTTGAAGTTAGGTTGGATTGAATCCTTGAAGCCTAATTGAGATGTTACAACCCTTGAAGCTAGGTTGGGTTGGTTCTTGAAGCCAAGTTGGGTTGAAGCTTAGCATGCTTTGCTCCCCTTGAATCTTGGTTGAACCTAATCCTTGAAGCCTAGTTGGGTATATGATATTGATAAATGTGATAACAAAACCAAAACATTAACTCTAGGAATTGAATGGCATATTAGTGTGTCTTGGGCCCAATGCTTGTCTTTGTTTAGTGTTGCTCATGAATGGTTTAATGAGTAACTAATGAGGTATATGAAAAGATGTTGAAATGTGATATGTCTACTTATATTGGATTATGAAATGTAATGGTATGTTGTTTGCTTTGCATATATGATGTTACATGTATAATATGGATTGATAATTAACATTGCATTGCACTAAAGCATAACATAAGCATGGTTTGTCTTACTAAGCCGTTGGCTTAGCGCGATAGTGTTTAATCGCGCAGGTAACAGAGTTGAACCCGAGAGTTCTTCGAGACCTAGTGAGAGTAGACATTGAAGGGTTTATTCTTGGATTTAAAGATCAGAGAAGAGCTGCCAATCATGTATAAATTCTTTATGTTTTGTAAAGTATTGTGTATAATGTAAATATATGTATATTTATAGATATGGATTTAAATGTTTTCATATATGTAAATATTTTATAAATTCCGCTGCGTATTAAGTAAATGTATTTATATCTATTTTGTTTATATTACAAGTAATTACTTATTTTTCTTTAATGTATAATGAGAAAGTTTATAGTATCATTTAAAATGTTTTGAATGTTAATAAAAATCCGTAGCATTTCTATATTCAATACATGTATACTACATTGTGGTGTATGTAGTGTGTATGTATTGGGTGTGGGGGTGTTACAAGATTTCTGTCGATCTGAAGTTGCTTTCAATCTATCTCGAATCATTTTCACTTTCTCTTCAGTCTCTTTAACTAAATAAGGATCAATTATCTTACCTTCACCAGTCTCATTCCAACACAAAGGCGTCCTACACCTTCTTCCATACAATGCTTCAAATGGTGCCATACTAATGCTCGATTGATGACTGTTGTTGTAGGCGAATTCCACAAGTGGTAAAAATCTGTCCCAACTTCCAGAGAAATCAATGACACAACTTCTCAACATATCCTCGATAATCTGTATCACCCTCTCTGACTGCCCATCTGACTGAGGATGGAAAGCAGTACTAAAGTGTAATTGAGAACCTAAAGCCCCATGCAAACTCTTCCAAAATCTTGAAGTGAACCTAGGATCTCGATCAGACACTAAAGAAATTGGGACTCCATGTAACTTCACAATCTCATGGATATACAGCTCAGCCAACCTCTCAAGCGAATAATCCATCCGAACTGGAAGAAAATGAGCTGTCTTGGTCAACTTATCAACAATCACCCAAATAGTATCATGTTTCTTTTGCGTTAAAGGCAATCCAGACACAAAATCCATTGTCACTCTCTCCCACTTCCATTCAGGTACTGACAAAGGTTGAAGCAACCCAGTTGGAACCTGATGCTCAGCTTTCACCCTCTGACATGTGAGACATTTAGACACAAACTCTACAATGTCTCTCTTCATACCGGACCACCAGTAATGCTGTCTCAAATCATGGTACATCTTCGTACTGCCCGGATGCATAGCAAAAACTGATTGGTGTGCTTCTTCTAAAATAATCCTTTTCAAACTATCATCATCAGGCACACACAGTCTATTCTCAAACCACAAACTCCCATCATCTCTCATAACAAAATCCCTGCTCTCTCCTTTAAGACAATCAGAAACAACCTTCTGAATCTTCTTATCAGCCAATTGAGCCTCCTTAATCTGGTCTAACAGTACTGGCCTCAATTGCAATTGTGCCAACAACGCACCATCATCACAAGATATGAAGCTAGCATGCAACGCTCTCAATTCAACAAGCAACAAGAGCGAATAAGCAGTTAAACCTGCTAAAGACTTCCGACTCAAGGCATCAGCAACAACATTTGCTTTACCTGGATGATAATCAATCAAACAGTCATAGTCTTTAATCAATTCCAACCATCACCTCTGTCGAAGATTCAACTCCTTTTGGACTCCTAAATACTGTAAACTTTTATGATCAGTGTAAATGAAACACTTCTCTCCATACAGATAATGTCGCCAAATCTTCAAAGCAAACACAATGGCTGCTAACTCCAAATCATGGGTCGGATAATTGAGCTCATGTGGCTTCAACTGTCGAGAAGCATAAGCTATCACTTTACCCTCTTGCATTAAAACACAACCCAAACCATTATGTGAAGCATCACTATAGATCACATACGGTTTATCTTCCACAGGTAAAGTGAGAACAGGCGCTTGAGTCAACATCTCTTTCAACTGCTCAAAACTAGCTTGACACTGATCAGTCCACACAAATCCCACTCCCTTCCGAAGCAATCTGGTGAGTGGAGTAGCTATCAGGGAAAATCCTTTCACAAAGCGTCGATAATAGCCTGCCAAACCCAGAAAACTTCTAACTTCAGTTACAGATTTCGGTGGACTCCAATTCAGAATAGCTTCAACTTTACTCGGGTCAACTCTAATACCATCTGCTGAAACTATATGACCGAGAAAAGCTACTTGATCAAGCCAAAACTCACACTTTGACAGCTTAGCATACAATTGCTTCTCTCTCAAAATCTGCAACACAATCCTTAAATGCTTGTCATGTTCTTCCTTACTACGAGAATACACTAAAATATCATCTATAAACACCACCACAAACTGAACCAAATAGGGCCTAAACACCCTATTCATCAAATCCATGAAAGCGGCAGGGGCATTTGTCAAACCAAAAGGCATTACCAAAAACTCATAATGCCCATACCTGGTTCGAAAAGCTGTCTTCGGCACATCCTCAGCTCTGACCCTCAACTAATGGTACCCTGATCTCAAATCAATCTTAGAAAACACAGCTGCTCCCTTCAATTGATCAAAGAGATCATCAATTCTAGGCAAAGGATATTTATTCTTGACAGTCACTTTGTTCAATTGCCTATAATCAATACATAATCTCATAGTACCATCCTTCTTCTTAACAAATAAAATAGGAGCTCCCCATGGAGAAACACTAGGGCGAATGAATCCCTTATCCAACAACTCCTGCAACTGCACCTTCAACTCTCTCAATTCAACATGTGCCATTCTATAAGGAGTAATAGAGATAGGAGTGGTACCTGGCAACAAATCAATACCAAACTCCACCTCTCTCTCATGAGGCAATCCTGGCAACTCCTCTGGAAAAACATCGGGAAACTCTGAAACTGTGGGAATGCTATCAAGTTGAGAACCTATCACCCTGGTATCTAAAACATGAGCAAGATAGGCATCACACCCTTTTCTGATTAACTTCCTAGCTGAAACAGCTGAAATCAACAAAGATGCTAACTGTCTCTGCTCACTCGATACCATCACAACTCTATCATCACTAGTTCTCAAAGTAACACACTTCTTCTTACAATCTACCACAGCTCCATGACTAGATAACCAATCCATACCAAAAATCAAATCGTACTCTTTAAATGGAATCTCAATCAAATCACCAGGAAACTCTTCACCCTGCACCACAATTGCACATTCCCGGTGTACCTTACTAACAACCACACTATGCCCTAAAGGATTCGTTACCAATACATCAAATCCTAGGGATTCAGCATGTAATTCAGACACAGGCAAAATTGATGCACTGATGTATGAATGAGTTTATCCTGGATCAATTAAAGCAAGTACAGAAATGCCAAATAGAGAGAAAGTACCAGAAATGACAGCTGAAGCATCTGACTGTCTCTGCATCACGTAAACTCTCTGGGAAGATCCAGTCTCATCAGGTCTACTGTCTCTAGCTGAAGATCCTCCTCTCTGAATGAACCCAGATCTACCTCCTCTACCAAAACTTCTGCCTCCTCTACCTCCTCTGCTAAAACTCTGTCGAGAAGCTGCAGATTCTACTGACCTCTGTTCCTGCATCTCAGGACACTCTCTAATGAAATGGTCAGGCGATCCACAATGAAAGCACACACCTGGTCCACTAACCCTCCGACAAGCTCCCACATGAATCTTACCACAAAGCTCACATGCCGGTGGAGTGGATCTCTGAATAAAGGGAGTCGGTGCACTAGCCACAGAAACTGCAGATCTAGGTCTCTGCCTCTGAAACTGCACTGACTTGCTAGCCGGCCTCTGACTCCTCCCAACTCTGGGAATAAAACTCCCTCTGCCCCTCTTCACTGATGAAGACCTTGCCTCAAACTGGGGCCTTCTCACTCTAACCTCCTCCTCAGAAGTAGTTGAAGCTATGGTCTGGGCTCTCTCTACACTCCTAGCTACTGCAACTAGCTGGGAGAAATCCTGATACCTGGAGCCAGCCACATGACACATGATTGAGGGCCTCAATCCCTCCTCAAATCTTCTGCATCTGTCAATATCATCAGATATAATGCCACCAGCATAATGGCTCAACCGGATGAACTCAACCTCGTATTCTGTAACTGTCCGGTAATCTTGCCTCAGACTCAAAAACTCCATTTTCTTCACATCCTTATACTCCCTCGGAGTATACTTCAGCTCAAACTCTCTAAGAAAATCAGCATAAGACAGGGTAGGAGGATCATCTAAAGCATGTGGCACAGTCTTCCACCAGTCACATGCGTCCTTCTGCAACAATGACCTAGCATAATCAAATTTTTCCTCTGGTGTGGCTTGCAACTGAATAAAGATCCTCTGTACTTTATCTAGCCACTGTTCTGCTACAGCCGGATCTATAGTACCCAGAAAATCTTCAGCCCCATACTTCCTTAGTTTATCGTAGTGTCTCACTGGCACTTGAGGCTGAGGTGGTGGTGGTGGCTGCACTGGTGCCTGTCTCATCACTTCCATCATATGTCTAAACCAAGCTGGTGGAACCTCATCACCTGCTGGTCTCCAGACACTGAAGCAGGCACCTCACTAGCTACCTCAACTCTAGCTCCCTCCCTACTCTCAACAGGAGCTATACTCTCTGCACTTCCCTCAACAGACTGTCGTGAATGGGGATCCATTACTACCTATATCTGCAAACACAACCGAATACACCTTATTAAAGATCAGAGACTGCCAATACCAACATGTATTTTATTTAAAATCCAACTTTTAAAATCAAAATATTCTTTTCCTTTATAATTTACCTAGGTTGAGAATCTCAAACCTAGGCTCTGATACCAAAACAATTGTAACACCCCTAAATCCCATATACGCACACTACATAATACTACAATGTAATATACGTACATGAAACATAGGAATGCTACGGATTTCTTAAACCATTTAACTCTTTAAAGGACACCAAACAATTTTTCTCTTTGAACCATATAAGAAATGTGGTAGTTAACATGTAATAGAAAATAAAAAAAAAATATAAACATTTATTTAGTACGCAGCGGAAATTATAAAATATTTACATATATAGAAATATCTAAGTTCAAGTTTACAACTATGAATACATATACATTAAAATCATTACTTTACAAAATATAAAGAAATTATACATGGTTGGCAGCACTGCTCTGATCTTTAAGTTCTAAGGCAAATCCTCAATGTCTAGACTCACTCGGTCTAGTGGAACACTCGGGTTCCTCTCTAACACCTGCGCGATGAACCACAATCGCGCTAAGCCAACAACTTAGTAAAACAAACTACAATATCAAGATGCTTTGATGCAATGTTCATGTCACACAATCAAGTTGTATACACAATTCAAGTAAACATTACATTTCACTCATACCTCGTTCACCATAACTTATTAAACCAGGAACATATCTCATAACATTACATCATATCATTTCTCATTACTTTCATCTAGTAATAATCACATTTAAACAAACACAAGCATTGGGCCCAAAACACAAACCAATATGTTATTCAAAGTTCAGAGTCACCGCTTTGATTCAATATCACATCATCAAGCCCGTAGGCAAAATATATCATATCTCTATCCATGGATAGCGTAACAGACCCAGTCTCTTGGACCATCAACCCATTAACATGAGGAGATCCTCAACCCGGCTAGACTGTTACTAATTTTTCAAATGGAAGTGGTTTACGGGTCTCCCATTTCACCATCATTCCATATTCACATTTTTCAACTGGAATCGGTTTACGGGCCTCCCATTTCACCTATCCAGTGATTCATAAGTATTTTTCAATTGGAATCGGCTTACGGGCCACCCATTTCGCCTATCCAATGATTCATAGGCATGCCATCAAATACAGGACTCTGAAAGTTGAATCAACATATTAGGCACACAATCATTTAATTTATCTCATTCTCAATTCATTTCTCATTTTACAATCCACAATTCATTAGGCATTCATGCCTCAACTATATCATCATAGCCAACAATCATGGCCTCACAACTCATACCATTCACATTTCCAATTTCATATCTCAAATCACATCAATTAATTCATCATAACCAATCACATTGCATTATCATAAAAGCAAACATGCCTTAACCATTTTACTTACATCATGAGTAATCAATCATGTTATTTCCACACTTTATTACTCAAATATATACACAACCAATATTCTTAACATACATTACACATGCTTATCACAACATTCACATAACAATAATAATATGTTTCAACAATGCATTTATGTTCTCAACACTTTAACAAACACATATGTATATTAAGTTTCCACATCTCATAAATGAATGCAATGATGTAGTTTGTACTTACCTTATGCACACTCACACAACTCTAAGCAATCCTTCTTCCAAAGATTCTTCACTTCACAATTAGGGCAAATCACTTCTTCCAAAACCTAACCCAAAACAATGATGCAACACATCAATTTCTATAACATTATCACTTATTAACCTTATCTTAAATCTTAAGACCACTAAACAAAACTCAACATCACTAAGCAAAGCCCACGACCGTGGCCACCTCAACCCCCACGGTCGTGGCTTTGAGAACCCTTCTGCCCAAAAATGGCCAACACCCCCACGGCCATGGCTACCAAAAGGCCACGGGCGTGGCATCCAAAACGCTACTGCCCCTTTCCGAAATTAGGTATTCTTCACTTCTAAAACCAACAAACACAACCAACTCAAAGATCAACAAGAATAATCAATCAAACATAACATAAACAACACTTACTAACTCAAAACCCTAACACAATCTCCACACAACCACTTCCAACATCAACACCCACTTAACTTCTCATCTATCAAGCAATCTCAATACTTAAATTCACACCATAAACAACCTTAATCATACCATCATCAAACCACAACTCAACTTAAACATAACTTCAAAAATAACAATGGCAAACAAGAGAAAACTTACCAAATCATGAAATTCCTTGAAATTCCAACTTGTATACTTGAAAACTCCTTTCAATTTGAGCTTGGAATCAACAAAACCTTCACTTGTTCTCTTGCTCTCTTGTCCCTTTGATGAGCCGGCCACACAAGAAAGAAAAGAAAAGAAAATGACAATAAAGAGTAAAAGTGAAATTTTGCCTCTTCTTTAAATCTCCACCAAGCAAAAATAATTAGGAAATTACTTAAATGTCCTCTTCTCATATACTTTCTCTTCCTATTATTTACAAGCCCTTTTAAGTAATTTCACAAGTAACAATAAAATATCCTCTTCCCTTGACTTTCCACTTTGACCAACATATATGTTATATATATATTACCATATACACTACATATACATTTCTCTCTACACAATTTTTCCTTATCAACTTAACATATACACTTAATCCAATTAAAATAACAACAACCTCAAAACTACTAGGGCACAAATAGGGATATTACAAGTAAAATATGAATAATTATTAGAAGAAAACATACATGCATGACCATTCTCATTAAGTTCCAACAAACTATAGAGATCATACAAAGATGAACAAAATAAATAAAACAAAGAAAAAAAATTAGTTAAGGTATTGGAGAATATGGAGGAAAATCAAAATCATTGTCATCATTTCCATCTCCTTCTTCTTCATTTTTATCTTTTTCTTCCTCTTATAAACCTTCATCAAAGCCTCAGGCTCTTCTTCATTCGATGGAGGACATTGGGGTATGCCCATGACTTCTTACATTACCCTAAAGTCCATGTGAAGATGAGAGAACCTCTTGGTTAGATTATCAACATGAGAGGTTTGACAAGAAATTTGTCCTTGAATTTGATGAAGTATGTCAAGAATTGATCCTTGGGCTCTTGTTGTTTGACATCTTAAAATTTCCATTTGAAAAGTTTCCAGATCCTCAACTACAACCCTTGGCCTCTTCTTAGTTTGGGCTATAGCTCCTTATGCACCAAAGGTATACTCATATCTATTGTTAATTTCAATAATACATTTGGAATGCTTCGAGTATTTGATGTTTATTGGAGCTTTAGTCGAATCAAGAGGATTAGAGAGAGTGGCTAGATTAGTAGGGGTAAGGGTGTCTACATATTTGGCTTTTTGGGTGATGAAGGATGTGATCATGAGTGTGCCAGTTGATTTATTTTCGAGGATTAGAAAGTAGTCAATTAAGAACTTATCGATTCAGATTTTTACCCTTTTCACCAAGTAATAGAGAAATATAAGATCTTTGTGAGTGACTTTCTCATTATTTTCTCCTCTTGAAATGATTGTGTAGGTGATTATTCTATGGAGGATCCAAAGATGTAAGGTCCTAAGATTTTTGGCATTGTATAACTTATGGAAATAGGTTTCTATTAAGATTTATTTCTAAAATTCACGTAAGATTTCATCAAAAACTAAAGGATCAGAGATATGAAAGATACCTTCCGTGTTGAATCCTCAAATTGAAAAAATTCTTGTAGTGTAAGTTGATATGTGATATTAAAGAGTCTAAAGGTGATACCATAGTGTCTTAGGGGTTCTATGTCTCTTTTCTCAATAACCAAAGTGGTAAGAAATTCTTTGGCTAGAGACTCCCAACCTAGATCATCTTTCTCTAGTAAAACAAACTTTTCCCACCCAAGATATGCTAAGGATTCTTTTTTATTGGATATTATTCCTAGGGTTTCTAGAGTGAAAGAAGAAGGAACTTTGTTGGGTTCACATTTTTTGTTTAGTATCATGTTTAGAACCTTAGAACCTCCTATCACACCTTTAGAGATGCCAGACACTTGTAAATAATTGAGAGGCCTTTTTACCACAAGAGTATCAACCACTTCACTATTTTTTGCCTCAATTACTACCATCCCAACAGTACTTTGAAACTTGATCTTTTGATGGAGTGTTGAAGGAACTTCACCAAGAGGGTGAAACCATGGTCGACCCAATAGTAGTGTAAATGTAACTAATATGCCTAGAACTATATAGATTCAATAGGACCAATCTTCACTAAGGCTTTGAAAGTCCCCTCTCCTTGCCTCTTAGTATTATCATAAGCCTGGATCGTCACCTTAGATGGACTCAGGTCATGAGTAGACATGGACAACTTTGGTAGAAGTTTGAGTAGGCATACATTTATAGCACATCCATCATTGACCATGATTTAAGGGGTTCTTCTTCTTTTAGCCTCCACCTTGATGAAAAGTGGGTGGATGTTATCTCTTCCTTCTTATGGTAGGTCTATATTAGAAAAGGATACAACCCATGTTTCAACTCCAATCTTTCTTTCGATTGTCTCTATCTTCCTTCCTTTCTTCTGCCTTCTTTGCTCCCATAAAGATGATTAACTCCTCTGGTGTTACAAAAGTGGAAATTTGCATGCTTTCCATAGCCTTGGCCATAGTCTCCCGATGCTTCTTGGATGTAACCAGCAAGTCCCAAATGTTGATGCTAGTTGGGTCCTTTTTAATTTCTTAAGGATAGCATCATCTTCTTCTTCCATCCTTTCTAACTCGGCATCTTTCCCCTTGTCAGCCTCTACTTCTCTTAGAGGAGCCCTACCATAAGGCCTACAAGAGCGAGTATTCTGTACTTCTTCTACTTTAGGTTCAGACTAAGCCCATTATTCTTCCTTGGCTCTGATTCATTATCATTGTCAGTTGAATACCATAATTCATTTACAACATAAGTTATTAATACCTCTTCACTCATGGCTGCCTCGAACCCCTTGGGTGGAATCTCTTCCTTCTTCACATCCTCTACATTCACATCTTGAAAGGAGGATAAAGCAAAATCTTCCTTCAGTCCTACCACTATCATGAAAATTACTAGTGTAGGTACTCTACCAAACTTAGGCTAAGGATTGTCCCTTGTGCTACATTTGGTAGGTACAGGTAGCTTGCCACTGTCAATCAACTTTTAGATCTTATGCCTTACTTAGATGCAGTTATCTGTCTCATGCCCTTTTCTCTGGTGGAATTGGCAGAAGGCCTTGGCATCAAAGTTTGGTACCAATGGATTGGATAGTGGTCGAGGAGTCAATGGCTACAACAACCCTTTCTTCTATAGCTTATTGAAAATCCAAGACAAAGGTCTTCCCATATCTGAAAAGTGTCTTCTTTTTGCTTGACTAGTAGTTTTATTGACATCCACTGCTTTCTATATATTGTGACCACTAGATTGATAATTTCCCTTATTGTTCCTTCTTCTAGAAAAATGATTCTTCTATTTTTCCTACTCTTCTATATGAAAGCTAGCTTGGAGAAGATCTTTAAAATCTTTGATAAGAGTGTGAGACAATCTTTCACAGAGGTTAGGCAAGACACCTCTCACTATTATTCTAATTTGACTAGATTCATCCGGCCTCTTTTAGAGAAGAGCTGCCTTATTTCTCCATCGTTTCACATAATCAACAAAGTTTTTATTCTACTATTGTATAATAGTTTCTACTTCCATCAGGGTCACTTCCAACTCAACATTGTACCTATACTTGTGAGCGGGGATTTTTGCCCCCACTCCCATATGGAATGGTTCTTGTGACTTCGGCACTGTTAGGCTCAGGGCCTTAGAGAACATGGGCCTAAACCCAATGAAAATGGTGTAACACCCTTATACCCTATATACGTACAATACATAGTTCCAGCATATGTAAAATACGGATATACAGTACAAAAATGTCACAAACCAGTTTAATAAAAAATTTCGCATTTCTGTTTTAAGACTTCAAATACTAATATATAAAATAAATAGTATATAAATATTCTTTACTTGTTATAGGAATCCAAAATAAATATTTTATATGAAAATCTCTGGGAAAAATTCGCCAGAGCTTTGTTTGTAATTTGGACGCTCCCAAAATTCAGCAAAACACAACCTGCATAAAATAAACACTCCCAATAAAAATCAATTCACCATTTCACCAATACTTCTCAATTTCTCCATATTTTCTCAAAATACTTATATATAGGTATATATATCAACATCACTAATAAGATCTCATCTTAAACAAATTATTCAAATCATTCTTTACAGTTTACAATATATACTTCAAAAACATATCATATCATACATAATATCAAAATATACTAAAATGTCAAATATGTACATGCTGGCAACTGGCTCTAATCTTGATATACTCAAAAATAACTCTTCAAGCTCAATAAATACAAACCTAGACCCGACCAGGTCTAGTAGAACTCTCCGGCTCTACCAAATCATCCATCACCTGCGTGACGAATTACAATGAGCTAAGCCGAAGCCTAGTGGTACAAACTTTGATAATAACAATAAAACTCAATGCAATGCCAATGCACAATGCATATAGATGTCACATCATTCTACTTTCTTATATTTTTGAAATATTTCATAATCACAACTCATAGCATTATGTTGCTCAATTGTATCACAATTCATAATTCACATTAAAGCAAAGACAAGCAAGGGCCCAAAAAGGATCTAATATGCTATTCAAATTTCAGAGTTACTGCTTTGGTCCATAATGACACCATGTGTCTAGCCCCGTAGTCAATATATCCATGGATAATGTAACAGCTCCAGTCTCTTGGACCTCAACCTGGCTAGACCCTTAGGCCCAAGTATCTTGGTCCTCAACCCGGCTAGACTGCTACAGTTTTTTAGGCTTACGACCCAGTCTTTTCACCCAAAAAACATCATCTTTATCAGCTGGCCTAGCTTAAGACCCAGTCTTTTCACCATTCCAACATTTAGCCCGTAGGCAATCATAGGCATGTCACCAAATCCAGAACTCTGAAAATTGAATAATATACTAGGCACACAATTTATTCATATTTCTCATTATCAAATTCTTTCATAATTCCTTTATCAAAACTTTTCTCATTTTATCATGATCAAACTAGGCACATTGCCTTATTATATCATCTTTTTCTCACTTTTTTTCATTTTTTCATTTTTCTCATCATTAATCTCTTTCTCATTGTCACACATTCAATCTAGGCACATTGCCTTATTTTCACATTTTTTTTCACTTTTTTCTCATTTTTTGCATTTTCTCATTTTTCTCATTTTTTTCATTTTTCTCATTTTTATCAATATAAAATCATTTCATTATTCCACATATCTCATTTTTGCATTCACAACGCATTACCCAATTACTTTGGGTATTTTCACATAATATACATATTTCACATTCTACACAATTTAGCCATTATCAATGACTTTTCACAATGCATTTAACACATATATGACATTACAAATGTCATAGCACATTATTCATACACAATCAATGAACCAAGTAGCTTAACACATTTTCCATCCAAAATGTGTTAAGTCCAAATGTTATGCAAATATAAATATTATATTCAAAGTTTGTACATACCTTCACTAGCAACCCAAAGCAAGCTTAACACAACCTCCAATCCTATCCTTCCAACTTGCCCTTCACCACTTGGATGAAGCAAATCAACCTCCCTTAATGCCTATACCAAATGTGATCATACATAATCATTTAATATCACATTCTAAGGTATTCTCAACATCAAACCATAATTAAACATCACTCTAAACCAAATCCCAAATTAAGCTTCACCTCACTTTAACTTTGAAAAACCATAACAAGCCATTTAAATTAGTGTTTTAAGTTTATTAATATCATTAGAAACATGTTTAGCATGTTTAAACCAATTACATTAATTAACCACATGCTTATGCTCAAAACCCTAAAGTGGCATAACCTTCACCATTGAAGGATCTCCATTCCAACCCAATCCAATTATCAGTTCAATCTTATTTCCACCACTTATATCCTTAAATAACATGATTTACGCATTAAAATCAAACAATTAATCATTCTTTGAAAATTAACTTTTCCAAAACCCTAAATCAATACTACCCCCTTCAAACTCTAACCAAACACAACCAAATCAAATATTTGACTTTAAAATACTTGTTTAGGCATCAAAACAACTCATTTGGATTTAATTTGCAAAATTAAAAATCATGATTTCAAAAACTCAAATGTTCCATAACACTAAATTCTCTCTCTTCACCAATCTTACCCAAACACAACCATTTCTTTAATCCAACCTTAAATCATTATTTACTCATCAAAAGAACATCTTCCATACCCATTCTAACAATTATAACATGCTCTTTCAAAAACTCAATTCATACATATTCATAAGCTTTAAAGAGCTTCATAATTTTGAAAATAAAGCTTACTTACTTGTTAGAAAATCACTAAAACTACTCTTATTCCCTTGAAAGCTTGAAGAATTTGATGATGGACGAAGCTAAAAATCTCCCTCTTTGGCTATGGAGAATTCGGCTTGAAGAAGAAGAAGAAAGAAGATGAAGACTTTTAATTTTCTTTTTTCCTCTCATCTTTTATTTTAAACCATATATATATTAAAATAATTTAATAATTAATTATTTAATTATTCATTTAATAAATTTAAAGTCATAAATTCCCTCTTCCATTCAAAAATAATTTATTTTTGAATTATTTTATTAATTTTGAATTTCTAAGATTTAATTATCAAAATACCATTTTACTTTGACTTTTCTTTTAAAAAGTGTTGACTTTTATATGTTATGTATATTTTACATATATATCACATATGTGTTCCACTTTTTCATTTAAAACCCCTTCATTTTTCATTTAAAACCATTAATTTAATTTATCCATTTAAACTATAATTTATTTTATCAAATTTTTAAAAATTAGAACTTTTCAAAAATTTGGGATATTACACATATGCACAAGTAATGTGTATCTTATATACACATCAAATGTACCTTATATGTGTATTAAATATTAAATATGTAATGTATTAATCCAACATATACAATTAATATACCATATGCATATGTTATATATACTCTAGATATATATATTGAGTATATGCAATTTTATATATCCAAAATACTTATTTAATTTTTTCAAAATCACGGATATTATAATTTTCTCCCCCTTAAATAATTTCATCCTCGAAATTATCCAGTATGGTAATAAATCATCCAAATCATTATTTTACTAAATTACATAATTTCTATTCTCCCCCTTTGGTTCATTCTTAATTTTCTTTTTACTATTCTCTAACATATCATTATACTGTCTATTTACTCAAACAGTCACAACATATTATCATATCACCAATCGAATTGTCATTAGACAAAAATTAGTTCATCTCTTTAATATATATACCCACACACCTATTACACTCAGGATATTTGATCACTTCATTATCTTAAAAATATACTCTCATCACCTTAAATTCAAATGTTGATAACTTTTATCTTAACACAATAATTTTACACTTCTTCACTTTGATCCTACTCTTTATACAATTACCACATATTAATTTGACATCACCATTATACAACAACAAAATCTTATTTCCTTAATAAGATTCATTCCCATTATACTATAACTAACATTTTTCTCTTATAATTATTTGAAACTAACATAACTTAGCTCCTTTCATATGCATAAACATATCAGAATGTTGTATTAAGCACATTATCATATAGCTTGCATGTTCTTAATACAACTACACACATTGAATTTCAATAAACACTTGTAAACTTATTACATTTTGGATCAATTGATCTAACTATCACAATATGACCATCACAACCTTATTCTATTCTGACCAACCTTTAGTCTATTTTAAATCCATCAATCTATTTTCAATTCATGACCTAATTCTATTAGGTCAAATTTATTCTCAAATTTTAATTCTCTTCGAATTCATCATTACAAATAATATTCACTTCCTCTAGTCTCGTTTACTTTACACATCATTTTCATCAACTTATTCATTTTATACCACTTTCAAACACATTCATTATAACTCTTACTCACATTTCTTATAGTTACCCTATTTACACAAATCACTTTTCTTAAACATCATTTAAAGCTCATCATATTTTCACAATTCTCTTTTGTTTCCACACTTTCTATAATTATAAACAAATTTCTAGTATAAAATTATAAGATACAACTATGCAAACCATAAGTCTTGACCATGTTTCTTAAAGCATAACTATCAATCTCACCAAAACTATCCAACAGTCATGCCATAATAATGGTCACGTCTGTGGCTTATAAATAAATACTGCTCCTCTATCATTCTTCTTCAAACATTTCCAATCACAATGTTAAGTTAGTATCGCAAAAATCACATATTCATTTTCTAATATTTTGCTACATGTTAAGTTAACACGTTTTAGCTCTGTTTCAAAGCAATTTACTCTTAATCACTTGATCATCATTAGCCTAACTCATGTTTCAACAATATTATCATTAACATCTCTTACATATACACATTCGTTCATATGTTAATTTACACAATTTCTATTTATTACTCCATTTCTAATCTATCTCTTATAAAAAAATTTATTCATATATATATATATATATTTTTTCCATTTCCATACTTTCTTCATTATACTTTCCTTTTCTTTACAATCTCTTATTTATGCGCATATTCTTTAGGCCCAAAACACTATACAATCATCAAGTTCAGTTGTTAAAATAACAATTTCACCGTCCAGCTCTGTTCGGATCCTCTCAATCTCAATTCATCACATGACCTAACTCTACGCAGGTCAAGACCTAATCTCTCTTAGGTCTATTAATACATGCAATATCATTCTCAATATCACCAGACACGTATTTGTATAAGGTAGTAAACACTCGATAACATTTTTTTTAATCATCCACATACACTTTCGTAAGTCATAATCACAATGTGACTTACTTTTCACATTTTCTTATATATCATATTTGTGTTCATATTGAAAAAAAAATCTCATCACACAAATCATACAATTATACTCAATTCCTCTTTTACATAAAACCTATACAAAGTTAACATTTATCATCTTTCAGAAAATATTATCATTTCTCAATCTTTTGATATTACTTAGGTTATTCATCAATTCAACATATATATACACTCTGACCACAACATAATTAACATCTTCATTATTTAATCGCCCATCTCTAAATAAGTTTCTTATTATTTATATATATATATATTTAACACCTCACATAAATCTTAGTCACATTTCTAATGTGACGTCTCTCTCATATTTTTTTTATGCATTTATCAGACCCTTCATATCCTTTTTCATCATTTCCAAATCAATTACCTAAAGTAACTCATTTTTACTTACTTAATCATTTCCCTTTTATTTCATAAAAAATTTCTATATTATCAACCACATTACACGTTACATGATATTTTCATAAATAATATGACTCATTCAAAATTACTCCCATACTTATTAAACATTAAACTATCAATATCTAAACAATCTTCATCAAAATTCTCTTGCAACTCTAAATTTCCAACTTACTACTTTACTTAAACATCTGTAACACCCCTATACCCAATATACGTACATCACATACACCCACATATGTAATATAAGTATACCGGATATAAGGATGTCACAGTCTATTTGAAGCAAACCAATCTTTAACATCAAATCATTATTATAAATAGTAATAGATAAAACATTCCTTGTTAAAATACATATTCATATATCTTTATTATCCCAAAAGTGAATCCAAAACATTTTGTTTAATAAGCAGCGGAAAATGTAGCAGAATATACATATATATACATCAAAATCAATATTTATAAAAATATAAAGTTTATACATGCTTGGAAGTTCGTCTCTGATCTTGAAGTCCAAAAATTAACTCTTCACAAAGGATCACAAGCCTAGACTCCACTCGATCTAGCTGAACTCTCCGGTTCAACCAGATCTACCCTGTTACCTGAGCGATAAATCACAATCGCGCTAAGCCAACAGCTTAGTGGTACAACCATGTTAACAACATGATTCAATGTAATGCAATGTCATACTTTCAAGAATTAGAAGCAACATACAAGGATATCATATTTCATAACATTAAATTTCATCATATTGTTTAATTATTTCATCATTCATGATTCACATTCAAAGCAAAGACAAGCATGGGCCCAAAAGAAACTAATATGCCATTCAAATTCCAGAGTTATTGTTTTGCTCCAATAATCACATTTATCAAGCCCGTAGGGGAATCATTATCACAATGAGAAACATCTCATATGTAACATCCCAACTAGGCTTCAAGGACTAGGCCCAAACAAGCTTCAAGGGGAGTATAGCATCAACCCAACTTGGCTTCAAGAACCAAGCCCAACCCAGCTTCAAGGGATTGTTACTTTTAGGCATGCCACCAATAACAAAACTCTGAAAATTGAATAACATACTAGGCACACAATTATTTCATTATTTCTATATCAAATCCATTCTCATTTATATCATGATCATCTTGGCATAATGCCCCATATAATTCATTTATCTCATTATAGCCATCAACAATGGCTTCACATTTCATCATTAGAGTGCACTTCACAATTTACATTGTTCATATATTTTGAATTCTCAACATATAATTCACATAATACAAATAATTGCACCATTCTCATGTATCAACAATATAATAGGTAACCTAACACATTTTCCAACCAGATGTGTTAAGTCCCAAAATCATGTAAATGTATGCAATCATGTAAGGTTTGTACTTACCTCTAAGAGCAACAAACACCAATCTAACAACCTCCTCTTCCAAGAATCCTCCAACACTTGGATTAGGGCAACTCAATTCTCATCAAAACCTAATCCAAAGGTGATAATACATATTCACTTAGTGATACACATAAGGAAAAAAGAATAACAACTATCTAGGGCAAACCCTACACTTGACAAGCTCAACAACACGGGCATGTCCCTGGTCGTACCCTAAACCCACATCACAGAAGCTTTGACATGCTCACTGACATGGGCGTGTCACTGCATGTGTCAATTCTCCTCCAACACAAAAGCTATGACACGCTAAGTGACATGGGTGTGTCACTGGATGTGTCAATCAACCAACAACACAATAGCTATGACATGCTCAGTGACATGGGTGTGTCACTGGACGTGTCAATACTAGTCCAACACAGAAGCTGTGACACGCTCACTGACATGGGTGTGTCACTGCTCGCGGCACCCATACTGAAAATAGAACCAACGACACACCCAAAGACATGGCCGTGTTCATGGGCGTGTCAGGCTAAAAACCTAAAATCGACACAAACATACCATATCCAACAAACACCTTTCTTTTACCCTTTTCCACACCAAATAAACTTAACCAAAACCATCAATATACCATAATAAACTTGCATAACATCAAAACAACTCAATAATATGCATCAAAGAACAAGTCACAATCATAACCATATTTACAACTCAACACATACAAAATCCACAACTCTTGTTATCTTCACCAAACATAACATTTTCTTTAATCCAACCCTAAAATCAAAGTCAAGTAGACCAAACAACTTCAAACACACCAAAATAAACCATTCACCAAACTCAAATACACAAACTCCAAAAGAACACAAAGAAACAAGTTGGAAACTTACCAAAAGTGAAGAAAATCCTTCAAACTCCAACTTGATCTCTTGAAACACCCTTCAATCTTGAGTTACCCTTCAATCTTGAGTTAGAAATCACAAAACCTCTCTTCCTTGATGAAGATGGTGGTGGCCGGCTATCAAAAAGAAATAGGAAGAAGAAGATAATGAAAAGTCAATACCACTCTACTCTTAGCCACTCAAATCTCCAATTAACCTCCACCAAGCAATTTATGTATTAAAATAATACAAATATCATCTTCCACTTAATTTAATTTCTATCTTAAATAATTAATTATCCCATTTGACCATCAATAAATGTTTACTTATATATGTTGTATATATCTTCATATATACAACATATACTATGAGCGGGGATTTTCGCCCCCATTCCCGGTGGAATGGTTCTTGTGACTTTGGCACTGTTTAGGCTCGGGGCCTTAGAGAACACGGACCTAAATCCAGAGAAAAATGGAGTCGCCACCTGGACGGGCTGGGAAAAAAGAAAGGGGTGGATGACTCAATTCCTAAGGAATCCAATGGGTTCAGAAAGTTGGGTACGTGTGGGGAAGGTGAGAAATGGCCCAGCACCCCCACAATGCCCGGTTCATTATAACCGGCCTCCTTTACAGGTCTTAATATTATAAAATTCTTGAATATAACAATATTATCCATAATACACACAATAATTAAAATAAAGCATCAATATATTGAAAATCAAAACAATGTCCAAGCAAAATAAATAAATGGACACCCATCCGAAAATGGAAACATGCCCTTACATAATCCATGCCTAAATAGGACACCCACCGAAAGGTAGAAACATGTCCTTTACATTGGTTCTAAAATAGAAAAGTAATTTAAATTACATGATATTTAACTAATGAGGTACCCACCAAGTGGAAACATACCTCTTACAACATTTGGAAATCTAAATAAATCGATAAAAGTAAATAACCATTCATCATAAATAAATCATTCATCAAAGATATTAAACATCAATAGAATGTAAACATCCATCCATGATAAACTAAATAAATCAAGCATTGAACTTAAATAAATCAACAAAGCATTGAAAATAAATTAAAGCATATAATAGACTACATAATTAACTATAAAATTAAATAAAGCAAGTAAAGATTCAAATTAGGGTTACTGTTTCTATTTAAAAATTCTTTAATTAATACTTTAGGGTTTTGAAATTTTAGTATTATTTAGGGTTTGTAATTCTTAGCTACTGTGAACTTTAAGGGATTTAAAATGGATTAAGGATTTATAATTTAAGGGATTGATAAGGTTCTTTAATTAACCAAATTAGTGTTTGAGGAGTGAAATCATGAAATTAGGGTTTGGACACTTTAAAACATTTAGATTTAGGATTTACGGTTACTGGATCATTATTTACCATATTGAATTTTAATATTTAAATTTATAAGGTTTTAAGATTTTAAAGATTAGGATATAGAAAAAAAATTAGGGTTTAAGGTTTTAAGAGAATTAGGGTTTAAGAAAACTAGAGTTTAGAATAATTGGTTTGAGGTCAACTGTCTTGATTCTAAAGTTGAATTGAGGTTTTTAGTGTTTCGGAGAATGGATTTGATTTTAGAATTTGGAAAAATAATTTATAGTTTTATGAAGCTTTATGAAAATAAACAAAATGATTTAAGGTTTATAGAAATAGAAAAGATATTTTTTAGGGTTTTTGGAATGAAACAAATTCAATTTAGGGTTTTGAAAATTTGGAAAGCAAATTAGGGTTTTGGTAAATTTTGAAACGATTTAAGGTTTTGAAAAGTTAGAAAGTAGATTAGGGTTTTTAAATTTTGAAGAAATAGAAACTTGCAATCTTGAGTGATGAAGCTACTGTAAAGAAAAATAAATAAAGAAATTCTTACCTTCGTTTGTTGGTTCCACCAAAAATTGTTTCTTGGATGAACAAGAACAAAGACAAGCTTTGCTGCCATTGATAATTTAAATTGCTTGTTTGCTTCTCTCCAAAAAGTCCGATCAATTTCATTGCCAGAAGGAATTCTTAAAATCTAATTTCCTTTCAATGTTTTCCTCCTAAATTTCCATCCCCTCTGTGTTGTTTTTTAGTCTTTATTTATAGAAAATTTTGATGATTAATTTCACTTGTTCACGGAATCTAATATTAATTAAGAAAAGAAAACCGAAACCGAAATAAAATTTGGTTACGAAAAAATTTGCGTCGAAAAATTTTCATTGAAGAAAAAAAACTGCTGCGGAAAAATTACGCTGGCAAAAAAGCTGCCGCAGGGGATAGCGGGCTGAGACGGGCGAAATTGCCTGCGGGCCATTTCGCTCTCAAGAATAATCGTAAATAATAACTTACTATTCGTAAATAGTAGTAAATAGTATTTACTATTGAAAATAGTAATTTACTATTCTCAAGAACAGTAACCTTACTTTTGAATTTTGTTTTTTTCCTTGCCGTTTCTCTATATAAACCAACGAATTCCTTCATTTGATTCACAGCAAAATTTCTCAATTTCTATAATTCTCTCAAATTCTTTCAAATTTAGCATATAGTTTTCAAAAAATGCATGCTTCAAGGTCAGGGACTCATTCTAATGCTGAGTTATTAGAGTTTATTCGGTATCATGAAGATGAAAATATAGACCTACTAGCCGGGATGCAGCTTCATCGTAGTTCCAACCAAAACAGCGCGGTAATTATTTTTCTTTTTCTTTTCTTAATTTTTTCATCTTTCTGTTTTATTATTATTATTATTATTATTATTATTATTATTTATTTTTGATTTTTTGATTTATGTTTTTTTATTATGCTCTTTTATTATTATTGTGTTTTCCTTTATTTTTTTTTATATTTTTATATTATAATAATTTTTTAGAAAATTTAGGAAAATATATTAATTTAAGCAGATAAGATAATATGTACTTACCTGGTATTAACTTACCTGGCTCTGCGTTAGCATGATCTTTGCATTGTTCAGGCCGGAGGGTGTATTTACAAAGCCCGACAATAGTACGATGTATTGCCATCTCGGGTAAGGCAGATTATCAAAGATTGCGGCTTTGAGAGCTTCATCTTACAAATGCCATCTGAGGAGTATCAGATAGACTGGAGCATAGTCCAGGCACTTGCAGAACGATGGTTGGACACAACTCATACTTTTCACTTGCCCATTGGAGAGATGACAATTGGTCCGGTCAATTTTATTGCTATAACCGGCCTTCGATATGATGGTGTTCCGGTTCCTCTAACCAATGATATTTTGACATTTGAAGAAGTTCAGGAATTAATTGGTATGGAACCATCATATAAAGGTCCTTTAAGATAAAAATTGAACCTATTCGTAGCTATTAGATGAACTACGAAGGGCGGGTTCACAGAGACATGGCCCAATAGTATGCTCGAGGATTTTTGTTATATTTGCTTGGGTCGACCATCTTAGGTAGCACTGAATTCTCCATCCATTTGCTAGTGTTAAAGGCCCTTTCTTATTTCAGAATGGTACCATCTTCTGGCTGGGTTGAAGCTGGTCTCGCCTGTCTTTACCATGGTCTTGATAAACTTTGTCGAAACAAGAAGTCTTTTGTCGGCTTGATGGCGGTTGTCGAGGTATTCTTCTTCTACCAATGTCAATTCCATTCCTTTCTTGTATGAATTTGATTTTTATTATTATTGTAGGCATGGGCATATGAGCATAACCTTGTGAGGGTACCCGGTATTTCCCGAGAGATAATCAGGTATCCGAGATTAAATTTCTGGTTGTCCGATTGTGTGGACGTTCCCGGCTCTCATCATGTGCATACTCATCGCTTTGTGTTGAGCCGCTTAACCTGAGACCAAGTAAAATAGCATTAGTATGCTTTAAATTTTGTGTGAAAGTTTACTTACCTTATGTTATTTTGCAGGTGAATTTGGCCTGGTGGAACCCAGAAGAGCGGACAAACTAGTCTCCCTTCATGAAGGCTGTGCTATCTTTCCAACATTCTCGCCGAATCATCGCCGGCCCAGTGTCTAGTGGTTGGTTTCTCGAAGAGAGAGTTTATGAGTGGTTTCTCGGTCCAGAGTAGCGAAGGATTCTGATGACTTGACCGGAATACACTTTAAATATTATATCAATGCCAGAGGATGCATGGTGGTTGGCTCGGTACGGTTATGGTATTAAAGCATTTCTCTATCCGCCGAGTGCATCTTATGCCCATTTTATTCAAAGAAGACTCTTGAGCTTTGATGTATCTCCTGTTGGTGTATAGGAGATTCCCAAAGAAAATGAGGGTAGAGATGAAGAGGAACATCATGGAGATGCATAAGAGTTTGTTGCACATCTCGGGGCTAGTACTTCTTAGGTAAAACTTTTACCATTCTTCCTTTACCACCGCTTCTTTCTTTTTTGATTCTTTAATGATTGTTGCAGGCTGTTGGCTTATTTAATCATGAGGCTAGACCTTCTTTTACTGCCCCTTCGTTTGCTCATTCTAGCCCGCCAGATATGCCATCTCATCCGCAGAGCATTGATATGAATTACCTGGTGAGTTTCCATATTTCATGGTAATTTATGCTATATGTATGCATGATTATGTATGCTCTTACCCTTTTACTTTTTGGCTCACAGCGAATGCTTGAAGAACAAAATAGGAAACTTCAAGAAGAGTTGGCTGCAAGTCATCAACGGGCTTCTCATTTTGAAAATTTATATCATCCATCCGAACAAAATTTTTGAGACTTCCGATTTGAGGGGATGAGGGATCCTGGCGCTTCTTCATCAAGAGGCCCCCAGACTGATGACCATGAGATCCTTTCGTCTGCTTCTGATGAGGAATGTGACAGATAGAAACACCAAGGTAATAGGGATTTTAGTGCTCCTGCTTCGGGTGATCCCGGGATGAGTAATTTGCCCCCTCCTCCAACAAGCGACGACTTTTTCAGGGCTTTATTTTATGACCCACCACCTCCCTCTTAGTGATGTATAAATATTGTATCAATTGTATGAACATTGTATAATAAGCATAAAAATAATAATACATAATTTCTGCCTTTACTATAACTAACTTTTTTTTTCATCATCATTTCCCTACCCAATGCGTCCTTCGAGGTTCAACATACTTCCCTTAGCTTGAAAGCTTTGTATGACAAAAATATTTTTTTATTATTTTTTTAAATTTTTATTTTGAAATCAAATGTTGGCTTTGCTAAAAAAATGTCAATGTACCTCAGGACTTGATTTTTCCAAATTAACATATCTATAACATGACAACCCTAGTTACCGTACTAAACTCGGGAATCATTTCTATTTAAGCAACAATTGTTGCACTTCAGATAGGCACATACACATTATTTGGCCAAAGGTCTCATTGAGTTTAAATATTGTCTATCTCATATGCATGCTTTTTCAAACTATCTCCACTAATAGACTCTACCTACCAAGAGAGATCAACAGGTCTTTGATAGGCTTGAAATGGGGTCAATAAGGGACACGGGTTTAAGTGAAGGCCATTTTGATATTGGAGTTGGTGTGACACAATGGACAAACCCTCAAACTACAAATTTCTTGTTGGAACTTTAGACAATTGGGAGTAATCTTGCTAGACTCCAAATTCCTTCTATCTTCTTGGCATTAATCTGGATCTTGATTGGAACAGTCTTTTGCCTTTGCATAATGTTTGGTACCCAAATTCATTTCTTTTCTTCTTCTCCCTTTTCCTTCTTTTTATTCTTCTTACTCTTCCCTTTCTTTGAGTGTTTTATCATTTTGTCCTTCTTCCTTGTAGGACTGTTAAGTACAAAATTTTCAAGAATTGAATAGTCTTTCTCCCTTTTCCTTTAATTTTGATTGAATCTTTGGTTGGGTTGGACCAATTCAAGTCAATCCATCCTTATAAACCAAATGGAAGCCTTTTGTTGTCTTAGGTAGATGGGAACTCAGTTGGCTTTTTGAACCGCCTTTCTAAGTTTTATTTTTTCTTTTGTTTTTCTTTTCTTCTTCTTCTTTTTTTTTCTTCTTTTTTTTTCTTTTCTTCTTTTTCTTTTTTTTTCTTTTGTTTTTTTTTAGTTCTAGCTCTAAAAGAGTTGTCTTGTTTGCACTAACTTGGACTACCAATAATGGATGAGCGGAGTAACATAAATCTTCTTTAATAGGGATAAATCATTTGTTACTCCGATGTTGTCTTGATATATTGGAGATATTAGAAAAACTTCAACTACCCTTATGGTCTTAAAAACATCAACTGCCCTTGAGAACTTCAACTATCTTTATGGTTTTGAGAACTTCAACTATCCTCATGATTTTGACTAATCATTGTTTTCTTTGATCTTCTTGCCTCTTCATCTTAGTGATCATAAGATTTGTCAAAAGTATCACAACAGCTCAGGGTAGGTTGTTGGGGTTATATGCCAATGAAAAGAAAGCTAAATCTTATGAAGGCTCAAAGGGACAACTAGGGATTGATATTTAATAGGGTGGATAATAGTTGTTGGCTAACCAAACAATGCCTAGATCATCTCTCTCTTAAATAAGCAGAGTTCAATTTCGCCTCGAAAGTTTGTCAAAGCATGTTCTAAGACTGACTGGGACCTAGACAAAGGTAATTATGCAGGAGCCCTCTCTAAGTAAGCATACACAACTCAATGCTATAGAGCAATTCCCTCACCTAGTAAAGTCATTCAAGTCATGATGCATAAATATATTAATTCATGAATCATCAAGCTAGATTCCTCATTGATTGAGCACCAAAATGAATAAAGACCAACAAAATTTTTGATAAAAATAATTTATTCAAACAAATTTAAATTTGAAAAACAAGATTGTTCCAATTAAGTATTAATGAAAGAAAAATTGAAAAGCAACATTCAAGCTAAGGAAGGTTCGTTGAGTTGGCGTCAAAGATACTTCATTTATTTAGACATATCAAGGGCAAGGATTTTTTCCATCATTAAAGATCATTGCTTCATCATCCACATTTAACCCAAACTTGTTTAGTAGTACATCCTCTTTAGCAGCTTCTCTCTCCATATCATGATGAGATGACAAGATAAAACTCTTCATGAAGGTTGCAAGAGGTGGCACCCTTTCAATTTTAGGCAGAGGCTTATTCTTAGTTTTGGGCTTATCAAGTTTAGGTAGCTTTCCACTGTCAATTAAATTCTGGATCTCATGCCTCAACTTCATACAGTTGTCTATTTTGTGTCCGAGCCGTTTATGGAATGGGCAAAATGCTTTAATATCAAAGTTAAGAGAAAAATGATTAGGCAAAGGACGAGGAGTCAAAGGTTGTAACAATCCCTTCTTCATTAGATTCTCCAACATTTTTTACAAAGGTTCCCCCAAGTCTAAAAATTTATGCCTCTTTGCTGGTTCATTTGCTGTATTTTTCTCAACACCTCTTCTTTTCTTTTGATTTTGCTCATTGAGGTGGTAGTCGCTCTTATTGCTCCATATAGATAGCATATGGTTCAGCTGATCTTGTAGAATAGGGATTGATTCTTCATTTTCCATTTGATCTCTATTAGTGAACATGTTCTCCATTGATGCTGCCTTTCCCCTCTTTCTTATGTCAATGGGAGATGCCTTATTAGCATTGTTGATGATCTCCAGAATTTTAATCGACTGGGTCTTCATAATTTCAACCAATTGGTCTTATAGTTCGGCCATCCTAGCTTTGACAACTTCATCGATTATATCCCTTAGCTGGTTTGCATCCATCCTTCCAATGAGGCACTTGAATTAAAGTCAATGCTGTAGATGGTAATGTTATATGCTCTTGAATTGTCGTACTTCAGGTCTATGAGCCAGAAAGGATATGTCATGAGATGCAAATGTATGCATGTATGCACAAACAATAGACAAACAAGGACAAATAGGATGTTCCTTCCAACCTTATAACATCCACACACGAATGGCGAGTCTCTTTTCCTAGGTATATGGTTAACAAAATACCAACATGGGGCATCTTATTTTCAAATAATTCCCTCGAATGTTTCAACCAATAATTATATTTTCGAAAATGGAAATCATTTCATAATAATTCCTGTTAATTAGGTTTTAATCCATTCAACCAACTAAAGTAGTTTTTATGCTATATTGGATTAAAACAAAATTAAGAGGTTTGTTATAAATAGATTTCTCACTTGAAAAAGTAACTAATGATTCATGCCAAAAACAAGCCCATGATTAATTATTCTTAGGATAAACTAGGCTCACAATTGATTTTTGGTATTTCATAATTGACCTAAATAATTTGCAAGCTCTTTGTAACGTAATTTTGTTTATAAGCCCATTGTAAAAAGATCTTAGAAAAAATGGATTTTGGGCTTAGTATTTGGGCCATGAGGAAAAGAATTTTTGATTTGTTTTTAGAAAAGTTGTAACACCCCGATACCCTATATAAGTACTGTACATATACCTAGTATTCATACAGTAAGTATATAAAGTATAAGGATGCCACTTGTTGTTACCTTTTAAAAACCTGCAACAGAGTTCAAACCATATTACGTTAATTTAAATATCATTTTACAAAATCATTGTCTTAATTAAAACTTCATTTATACATATAAATACTCTCTCATCAGAAATACATCATAATTAAAATTAAACATGTATGCATTACCCTCTAGTTGGTCTCGACAAACTCTTACTCTTCTCGTGGCATAACGAAAGACTTCACATCTTCCACCAAGCTACCTGCGCGATTACACATCCGCGCTAAGCTCGAGAGCTTAGTAGTACAAATAAATATTAAAATATACTATACAAAAGAATCGTACCTCATATTTTTAGTATCATGTTTTGTTGTTTTCTTATCCTGTTTTTCCTTTCTTATTGTATTCTTCATGTACTCCCACTAATCTCATAGATTATATACATATTCACATAGAACATTATACTTCCAGAATCAGATATTTTCAACATAACTTCTCAAAATCAAATCTCTTTTCAATAACTCATTTATACAATATTATCATGCCATACTACATAACCTTACATCTCATTACACCATTCAATTAAATCATTATCCATAATTCAACATTCATGAATCACATTTTCAACAAAGGCAATCATTACATCATTCAATTGCATCATTATCCGCAATCCATCATTAATACTCACAATTAGTATATCAATATACACATTACACATCATACTTCATAACATTGTTTAATTCACAATTCACCAACCATAATACATTAATAACAATCACAATTAACATATCAATACACACATTACACAACATACTTCATAGCATTATTTTGTTTACAATTCACCAATCATAAGTCACATTGCCAACAAAGTCAACCATAGATCTCATTACTCATTTATTTCAACATTAGTATATCATATTGACAACAAAGACAGACTCGGGCCCAACAACCGCTACTATGCCATTCAATTTTCAGAGTTAATGCTTTGGTTTTGTTATCACATTTATCATTATCATAATCCCAACTAGGCTTCAAGGATTAGGTTCAACCAAGCTTCAAGGGGAGCAAAGCATGCTAAGCATCAACCCAGCTTGGCTTCAAGAACCAATCCAACCTAGCTTCAAGGGTTGTAACATCTCAATTAGGCTTCAAGGATTTGACCCAACCAAGCTTCAAGGGGAGTAAAACATGTTAAACTTCAACCCAACTTGGCTTCAAGGATCAATCCAACCTAACTTCAAGAGATTGTTACTAATATTAGGCATGCCACCAACAACAAACTCTGAAAATGGAATAACACATTAGCCACACAATTCATTCATTATTTCATTAGCACTTTCATTCTCAATTCTCATCATCATTTAGGCAAACATGCCTCATTTATCTCAATTGAAACGTCATAGCCAAACACAATGGCTTCACATCACATTTGAATCATCATAGCCAAACACAATGGCTTCATATCACCTTTCATCTCAATCCACCTTATACACTTTATCATCCAAGCATACATAATCAATTACATTGCATATGTATCTTAGATTCATTGTCATATAAACCATATGTCCATTTATTTCATTTTGATCATTATTATCAACCATGATAATATCACATTACATCATTTCTCAAGGCACATTTACACCATGCATTATTAAAACATTTATCACAACAAATCACATTGCACATACCTTTTTGAATCATCATTATAACTTTCACACTATCCAATTGACAACATTAATCACATTGTATTAACAATAATATAATTTACTTAACATTGTTTTAAGTTTCAAAATCATATAAAAGAATGCTTCTAGGTAAATTTGTACTTACCTCAAGAGCTACTCCCATCAAGCTATACATAATCAATTACCTCATCATATCCTTCACATTTTACCTATAGCATCATTGATGTAACATTACAAAATACATTATTCATATACACATTACCATTCACAAGATTCACAATGCCCATAATACATAACCTTGTTCATATAGTAGCATATGCATTACTAAATGTAAGTTCAAACCCAACCATGTAAGAGGAGCAAGGAAAAATCACAGTAGCCAACACACTTAAGGGACACGGCCAAGCTTGTGGCCGTGTCTCTCAACACCAATTCAAGCCGAGGCAGACACGGGCAGGGGACACGGCCGTGTCTCTCAACCAACATCAGGCAGTGGCAAACACGGGCAAGGGGCACGGCCAAGCCAGTGGCCGTGTCTCTCCCTAAGCTCATCCAACACGGCCAAACTTCCCTCAACTTGGCCGTGTCACCCAAAAATATTAAGTCTTGGCCGTGTCTCACATGAACAAAAACCCTAAAATGGCCAAAACTCTTCCAACTGCATTTAAACACATTATACACAACACCACCTCATTCAAATAGACATAATCAATATTAGTAACACTTATTTTACCTATTCATCACAATATTCTTATTAACAAATCATTAACAACACATTTAAAAACATACCATCTCAAAACCCTAAACCAACATCATTCTTATTCTTTCAATTTCAATATCCACTCAACTTACCATTTCCAAACCAAAACCAACACCAATTTAACTTATAATCACTTTCACCACTTATAAACACATCTTAACCACACCAAATCAAAATCCCAACAAATCAAAATTCACTTCAAACAAAACTTCAACAACAACAAAAGAAAACAAGAAAATACTTACTTGAATATCTTGACAAATCTTCAATCTCTATCTTCAATTCTCTTAAAACCCTAAGGTTTTAATGAACATCATCACCTCTCTATCATCCTTCTCTCTCTCTCTCGTGCAAGAACCAAAAGGAGAAGAAGAAGAAAGAAAATATCCTTTTTCTCCTCTCACGTTAGCCACATATACAAATATATATAATAATAATAATAATAATAATAATAATTACCAAAAATCCTCCACCACACCTTTCTCTTCTCTTGACTATCTTTTGACCAACTTATATGTTTAATATTTTAACATATATACAACATATACATTTCATTAACACAATCATTTCCTTTGTAAAAACATATATACCTTTAATTCAAATCACACAACAATTGTATTAAAACTTCTAGGTCATATATTGGGATATTACTCTCTCCCCCTTAAATAATTTCGTCCTCGAAATTATCTAGTACAATTGTAATCCATTTATAATACACTGCCATTTTAACTCCCATATGAAGTTAAATAAATTCTTAAGTCATTAGATAATCAAATCATATCATTTATACTCTCCCCCTTAGAGTTAATCAACTTCTTTAAATTCCACAACTCATCATTCTATATGTTTATATATATCTTATTACTTCCTTGATCAAACATTCAAAAGAACTCATTACATTTCCTATTAGTATCTTGATACAAAAATCAGATCATTTTATAGCACACTTATACTTCGTCCAATTATTATATTTCATATATTTTGTTCCTTCACCCCATAGAAATTACTCTCTTAGCTTTAACCTTAGAAACCATTGGTTAATATCTGAGCTTTAATTATCCCATCATCACAATCACTGTCCAAAATAGACATTTATCAATCCTCAATTGATAACAAGTTCCTTCTTTCTCACAAATTGAATCACTTCTTTAGCATACCTTTTTATTTAACTTGCATTTTAATACATTATCTTTCCACTTATATTATAAATAACCAATCTTTTCCCTTTTTATCATGATTATAATTACTATAACCCCATTTATTCATGTCCAATCACACTTTAAAATTTACATCATATACATTATCATGTAAATAATTACACTCTTGGTACAACTATACACATTAAATCTGAATAACGATTCATAATCTTAGCCAAAACCAGATCAAGTGATCTATTTATTACAATATACTCAAATTCCAATCTTGTTCAATTCCAACCAACCATTAGTTTATCCAAATTCATCATGAAAGTTCACAATATTCATATATGTGTATATATAACCTAATTCCATTAGGGCATACTTATATAAAACTTCTGATTTCTTTCGATCCATATTCAATCAAATTATCATGATAACAAATCATTTCAATTTATCTTAATAATTCTCACCAATACTCATAATAAATTTTATACCATATTTACTATCAATAGTTCTTTCACTTAAATTTCAAGTCCATTCATTTATTCATTACATACCATAAACATATTCAATATAACTTTCAGTCAAATTACCCATAACTCAATACATTTCCATTATTTCCTTTTTCTCTTTTTACCTTCATAATTATAACCAAATTCTTAACATAAAATGATAAGGTACAACTTTATCCATCAAAACTTTTAACTATACTTTTCCAACATAATTTCCAATCTCACCAAATTTGTATTACAAGCATTTTATCCAAAACCCACATCCATGGATAACAAATTAACCAATCAAA
Organism: Garcia nutans; assembly: GCA_947685225.1. Taxonomy (NCBI): domain Eukaryota; kingdom Viridiplantae; phylum Streptophyta; class Magnoliopsida; order Malpighiales; family Euphorbiaceae; genus Garcia; species Garcia nutans. The sequence continues at coordinate 37,200,003 of CANTUV010000059.1, forward strand.
TATACTAAACAAAACACATGGCTTTAAGAGATTAATATTCAAGCCTGAAACCTTCAAATCAATATTGTTCTTATATAATTTTATTCTTAGTCTTAACAAATACTAGACTAAAGTGTATCTCAAGAATTACATATTCATTTCTTCACATTTTTTTATATCAGAAGTTAACACATTCCAACTTCGTTTCAAACCAATTTGCATTCAATTATATGATCCTTATCAACTTAATTCATGTTCCAACAATATTTCTATATACATATTCAATCATATGCAGTTCCCATACAATTTCCATTCGTCACTTCATTTCTAATGCATTTACAATCTCTTATAATATATATATGCACATAGAACTTTTCATATGTGAATACTTTGGAACTCTAAATATCACATAATCATCAAGTTCAATGCTCACCATAACAATTTCCACTGTTCACTATTATTTAAGTCTATGCCATTCTCACTTCCATCACATAATTCATTTAGCTTTACACAATTCAAGACCTAATCTCTCTTAGGTCTAATACTACCTACAATATTGTTTCTATAACATTAATTTTATAATTATACCACATACATATTCATAAGTCACCTTTATAATGCGATTCACACATTTGTTGATATATATAATTTCATTCACAGTGAAAACTCAATTCACATATCACATACATATGTACACTTAATTAAATACTCTTATTTATCATACATTCAATACAAATTTTCCTTTATAACTGTAACAACCGTCCCAGTCCACCTGCTAAACCATTCCTATCCGGAGAAACCATCAGGGCCTCTGAGCTGGGCTGCTACAGTACCAAACTGCCCTCACGGCCTTCCAACAGGATTCACTTATTCGAATTACACCCAAGACACATGAGTGCAAGTCGCCACTCAGGATCGAGTACCTAACCTCCCCCCTTAAGAGAGTCAGCGAGAATCATCCAGTACCATCTCTTCCAATATGATGCAAAGTATTTATTCATACAGCACACATATATATATACTGACTATAATAGCACTTTACATCCATCTTAACCACATTCCCAATGTAACATCTCTTTCACTTTCATCTTTAAAAGCATTTAATATATTTCCATATCCATTTTTACCCTTTTCAATATAATGCCTTAAAATAGCTCATCTTCATTTGCTTATCCACTTCCCTTTTATACTTCAAGATAAATTCTTATACTATCAATCACCTTACTCAATTCATAATACTTTCATATGCCATATTAGTCATTTCATTTAGCTCATGTATTGCATACACATTAAACCATCAATATCCAAATAATCTTTATCAAATGCCACTAAAACTTTAACTTCTCAACTTACTACTTCACTTAAACTTCAATTTGCCAAACTCATCTTATATATTTATATATCACAAAGCAATATTAAAACATATACTTTTCACAATTATCAAGCTCACTTCAACAATTCAAATATCACATATTACCACCATTACATTGAGCTTTCACAATATCCAAGCATCTCACATTTCTAACATTGAATTCACAATGTCCGTATTAAGGTAACAATACCAATGTATATTTTTACTTCACCCATATCATCTCTTTTTCCTTTAAACAAAATCTTAACTTTACATATCCATTTGTTTACCATTCAACATATATATATATATATATCACTCACATATATATACATATGTACATTACATCCAATCATATACACATTGAGCCCAATAACCTTTATACGCTTTTCAAGTCTAGTTATCACAAATCTCAGTTTCTTAAACCAACGTTGCTCAATCCAATTCTCACTATCAATCTTATCACGTGACCTAGCTTTGCACAAGTTTATCAATGCAAGCGTAATCATTCTCAACATTAATAAACAAGTAATTATATAGGTTACAAACATACAATACTGTACGTACCTTACATTTTCAAGTGATCAACTCAATCTTTGATCACTAACATATTACATCACATTATCACATTAAATTTACAATATTTGCATTAAAACAACAATGCAAACAACACCATTATATTTACTTACATTAACCAATATTTTTATTTTATTTTAGTTTTCATATCATTTCTTTCTCTAGTTTTTACTTTCAAGTAAAAACCTCATTCAGACATTATCATCCCTCTCATAATTCAAATTTATCCCACATCACATAATGCCACATCTGAGACCAACCTAGGTGTCAATGCATATACATGTATTACAAATTACATTTCAAAACTCTTCTTTGTAATTCATTTTAAGCGTTTCAAAACTTTTTCTTTTTAATTTCACTTAGGCCGAGAATCTCGAACCTAGGCTCTGATACCAAAATAATTGTAACACCCCGATACCCTATATAAGTACTGTACATATACCTAGTATTCATACAGTAAGTATATAAAGTATAAGGATGCCACTTGTTGTTACCTTTTAAAAACCTGCAACAGAGTTCAAACCATATTACGTTAATTTAAATATCATTTTACAAAATCATTGTCTTAATTAAAACTTCATTTATACATATAAATACTCTCTCATCAGAAATACATCATAATTAAAATTAAACATGTATGCATTACCCTCTAGTTGGTCTCGACAAACTCTTACTCTTCTCATGGCATAACGAAAGACTTCACATCTTCCACCAAGCTACCTGCGCGATTACACATCCGCGCTAAGCTCGAGAGCTTAGTAGTACAAATAAATATTAAAATATACTATACAAAAGAATCGTACCTCATATTTTTAGTATCATGTTTTGTTGTTTTCTTATCCTGTTTTTCCTTTCTTATTGTATTCTTCATGTACTCCCACTAATCTCATAGATTATATACATATTCACATAGAACATTATACTTCCAGAATCAGATATTTTCAACATAACTTCTCAAAATCAAATCTCTTTTCAATAACTCATTTATTCAATATTATCATGCCATATTACATAACCTTACATCTCATTACACCATTCAATTAAATCATTATCCACAATTCAACATTCATGAATCACATTTTCAACAAAGGCAATCATTACATCATTCAATTGCATCATTATCCGCAATCCATCATTAATACTCACAATTAGTATATCAATATACACATTACACATCATACTTCATAACATTGTTTAATTCACAATTCACCAACCATAATACATTAATAACACTCACAATTAACATATCAATACACACATTACACAACATACTTCATAGCATTATTTTGTTTACAATTCACCAATCATAAGTCACATTGCCAACAAAGTCAACCATAGATCTCATTACTCATTTATTTCAACATTAGTATATCATATTGACAACAAAGACAGACTCGGGCCCAACAACCGCTACTATGCCATTCAATTTTCAGAGTTAATGCTTTGGTTTTGTTATCACATTTATCATTATCATAATCCCAACTAGGCTTCAAGGATTAGGTTCAACCAAGCTTCAAGGGGAGCAAAGCATGCTAAGCATCAACCCAGCTTGGCTTCAAGAACCAATCCAACCTAGCTTCAAGGGTTGTAACATCTCAATTAGGCTTCAAGGATTTGACCCAACCAAGCTTCAAGGGGAGTAAAACATGTTAAACTTCAACCCAACTTGGCTTCAAGGATCAATCCAACCTAACTTCAAGAGATTGTTACTAATATTAGGCATGCCACCAACAACAAACTCTGAAAATGGAATAACACATTAGCCACACAATTCATTCATTATTTCATTAGCACTTTCATTCTCAATTCTCATCATCATTTAGGCAAACATGCCTCATTTATCTCAATTGAAACGTCATAGCCAAACACAATGGCTTCACATCACATTTGAATCATCATAGCCAAACACAATGGCTTCATATCACCTTTCATCTCAATCCACCTTATACACTTTATCATCCAAGCATACATAATCAATTACATTGCATATGTATCTTAGATTCATTGTCATATAAACCATATGTCCATTTATTTCATTTTGATCATTATTATCAACCATGATAATATCACATTACATCATTTCTCAAGGCACATTTACACCATGCATTATTAAAACATTTATCACAACAAATCACATTGCACATACCTTTTTGAATCATCATTATAACTTTCACACTATCCAATTGACAACATTAATCACATTGTATTAACAATAATATAATTTACTTAACATTGTTTTAAGTTTCAAAATCATATAAAAGAATGCTTCTAGGTAAATTTGTACTTACCTCAAGAGCTACTCCCATCAAGCTATACATAATCAATTACCTCATCATATCCTTCACATTTTACCTATAGCATCATTGATGTAACATTACAAAATACATTATTCATATACACATTACCATTCACAAGATTCACAATGCCCATAATACATAACCTTGTTCATATAGTAGCATATGCATTACTAAATGTAAGTTCAAACCCAACCATGTAAGAGGAGCAAGGAAAAATCACAGTAGCCAACACACTTAAGGGACACGGCCAAGCTTGTGGCCGTGTCTCTCAACACCAATTCAAGCCGAGGCAGACACGGGCAGGGGACACGGCCGTGTCTCTCAACCAACATCAGGCAGTGGCAAACACGGGCAAGGGGCACGGCCAAGCCAGTGGCCGTGTCTCTCCCTAAGCTCATCCAACACGGCCAAACTTCCCTCAACTTGGCCGTGTCACCCAAAAATATTAAGTCTTGGCCGTGTCTCACATGAACAAAAACCCTAAAATGGCCAAAACTCTTCCAACTGCATTTAAACACATTATACACAACACCACCTCATTCAAATAGACATAATCAATATTAGTAACACTTATTTTACCTATTCATCACAATATTCTTATTAACAAATCATTAACAACACATTTAAAAACATACCATCTCAAAACCCTAAACCAACATCATTCTTATTCTTTCAATTTCAATATCCACTCAACTTACCATTTCCAAACCAAAACCAACACCAATTTAACTTATAATCACTTTCACCACTTATAAACACATCTTAACCACACCAAATCAAAATCCCAACAAATCAAAATTCACTTCAAACAAAACTTCAACAACAACAAAAGAAAACAAGAAAATACTTACTTGAATATCTTGACAAATCTTCAATCTCTATCTTCAATTCTCTTAAAACCCTAAGGTTTTAATGAACATCATCACCTCTCTATCATCCTTCTCTCTCTCTCTCGTGCAAGAACCAAAAGGAGAAGAAGAAGAAAGAAAATATCCTTTTTTCTCCTCTCACGTTAGCCACATATACAAATATATATATAATAATAATAATAATAATAATAATAATAATAATAATAATAATAATTACCAAAAATCCTCCACCACACCTTTCTCTTCTCTTGACTATCTTTTGACCAACTTATATGTTTAATATATTAACATATATACAACATATACATTTCATTAACACAATCATTTCCTTTGTAAAAACATATATACCTTTAATTCAAATTACACAACAATTGTATTAAAACTTCTAGGTCATATATTGCGATATTACAAAAGTCTTCTGTCCAAAGACCACCTTGAAAAGTTTTGAAAATAGTTTTGGTCTTTTGGACTTTAAAGAAAAATTTTTTTTGAGCTTGCAAATGTACTTGGGTCATATTAGAAAAAGAACAAACCAAATAAGCCATGATTTAAGCCAAGATAAATTAACCATAGTCAAACAACATGCATTTGGGGTAAAAACCTAAGGAAAGTAACTAGGCCAATTACATGAGCTTTAGTCTTTGGGTTAAAAAGGCTTAGGTTCTCATAGCAAGTATATACCGAATGGTACGAGGCTATAAGTGATTATGCTATGCTCGATCTCCATACCTTGAGTGAAAGTATGGTATCCCTTACATAACATAACACGGGTAACATGGGTGTCCTAACTTACGCACACAATGCAATTTCATATGATGCAATGGATAATATTATTATAAGAAAGAATAGAATAATATAAAGACCAACGGAATCAACTTCTCTTATCCCCAGTGGAGTTGCCACTGTGAGCGGGATTTTCGCCCCCATTCCCGATGGAATGGTTCTTGCGACTTCGGCACTGTTTAGGCTCAGGGCCTTAGAGAACACGGACCTAAATCCGGAGAAAAATGGAGTCGCCACCCGGACGGGCCGGGAAAAAAGAAAGGGGTGGATGACACAATTCCTAAGGAATCCCCAACCCCCTAATGGGTTCGAAAAGTTGGGTACGCGTGGGAAAGGTGAGAAATGGCCCAGCACCCCCACAACGCCCGGTTCATTGGAGCCGGCCTCCTTTACAGGTCTTAATATTATAAAATTCTTAAATATAACAATATTATCCATATTACACACAATAATTAAAATAAAGCATCGATATATTGAAAATCAAAACAATGTCCAAGCAAAACAAATAAATGGACACCCATCCGAAGATGGAAACATGCCCTTACATAATCCATGCCTAAATAGGACACCCACCGAAAGGTAGAAACATGTCCTTTACATTGGTTCTAAAATAGAAAAGTAATTTAAATTAAATGATATTTAACTAATGAGATACCCACCAAGTGGAAACATAACTCTTACAACATTTGGAAATCTAAATAAATCAATAAAAGTAAATAACCATTCATCATAAATAAATCATTCATCAAAGATATTAAACATCAATAGAATGTAAACATCCATTCATGATAAACTAAATAAATCAAGCATTGAACTTAAATAAATCAACAAAGCATTGAAAATAAATTAAAGCATATAATAGACTACATAATCAAATATAAAATTAAATAAAGCAAGTAAAGATTCAAATTAGGGTTACTGTTTCTATTTAAAAATTCTTTAATTAATACTTTAGGGTCTTGGAATTTTAGTATTATTTAGGGTTTATAATTCTTAGCTACTGTGAACTTTAAGGGATTTAAAATGGATTAAGGTTTTATGATTTAAGGGATTGATAAGGTTCTTTAATTAACCAAATTAGTGTTTGAGGAGTGAAATCATGAAATTAGGGTTTGGACACTTTAAAATATTTAGATTTATGATTTACGGTTACTGGATCATTATTTACCATATTGAATTTTAATATTTAAATTTATAAGGTTTTAAGATTTTAAGATTTTAGAGATTAGGATATAGAAAAAAATTAGGGTTTAAGGTTTTAAGGGAATTAGGGTTTAAGAAAACTAGGGTTTAGAATAATTGGTTTGAGGTTACTGTCTTGATTCTAAAAGTTGAATTGAGGTTTTTAGTGTTTCGGAGAATGGATTTGATTTTAGAATTTGGAAAAATAATTTATAGTTTTATGAAGCTTTATGAAAATAAACAATACGATTTAAGGTTTATAGAAACAGAAAAAATATTTTTTAGGGTTTTTGGAAAGAAAAAAATTCAATTTAGGGTTTTGAAAATTTGGAAAGCAAATTAGGGTTTTGGTAAATTTTGAAATTTAAGGTTTTGAAAAGTTAGAAAGTGGATTAGGGATTTTAAATTTTGAAGAAACAAAAACTTACAATCTTGAGTGATGAAGCTACTGTAAAGAAAAATAAATAAAGAAATTCTTACCTTCGTTTGTTGGTTCCACCAAAATTGTTTCTTGGATAAACAAGAACAAAGACAAGCTTTGCTGCCTTTGATGAATTAAATTGCTTATTTGCTTCTCTCCAAAAAGTCCGATCGATTTCACTGCCAGAATGAATTCTTAAAATCCGATTTCCTTTCAATGTTTTCCTCCTAAATTTCAATCCCCTCTGTGTTGTTGTTTAGTCCTTATTTATAGAAGATTTTGATGATTAATTTCACTTGTTCATGGAATCTAATATTAATTAAGAAAAGGAAATCGAAACTGAATGAAATTTGGTTTCGGAAAAATTTACGTTGAAAAAAATTTGCTGGCAAAAAAAAAACTGCTGCGGAAAAATTGCACTAGCAAAAAAGCTACCGCAGGGGGTAGCGGGCTGCTGCGGGCGAAATTGCCTGCGTGCCATTTCGCCCTCGATTTTTATTTTTATTTATTTATTTGTTTATTATTATTATTATTTATTTTTTATTAATAAAAATTAAATACTAAAGAAAATATTATTTAATTAAGATAACACAAATTATTTTGGACTAATTAAAATATATTGGACAGGACTGGGTAAAAAATTAAGGGTCTACATATACACACTCCTCTTTTCCTCTTAATCATTATTACTCACTTTAAAATCATTAAATCCAATTTCAACACTTAACATTTTCAAAATTTTAGAGTATAGTTTTGTAACACCTCTATACCCTGTATACGTACCAAGCATGCTTAAACGATCGTAATATACGTATACTGAATATAGAAAATGTCACGGTTTAAAAAGACACAACAAATATCTTTTGTAAACAAGTGAAACCAATCTCAAACAAATAAAAGAAACCCAAAAGACACTATATATAAAATGTTTAATAATTTACAACGGAAGGTATTACAAATATGTTATAAATCAAAGTTTACAAAACATAGAATATATACATGATTGGCAGCTCTTCTCTGATCTTTAAGTCCCAAAATGAACTCTTCAATGTCTACTCTCACTCGGTCTTGAAGAACTCTCAGGTTCAACTCTGTCACCTGCGCGATCAAACACTATCGCGCTAAGCCAACGGCTTAGTAGTACAAAGTATGCTAGTATTATGCTTTAGTGCAATATAATGTCACACATTTTAATAACAAACCAACATCATAGATGGAAGGCTAACAACATACCTTTATATTTCATAAACCACACACATAGAAGCACATCACATTACCACATCATACTACATTCAATGTCATAACAATATTCATATTACATCTTCATAGTTCCATTGATTTTACCATTCAAGAATCACATTATATACAAAGACAAGCATGGGCCCAAAACACTCTAATATGCCATTCAATTTTCAGAGTAAATGTTTTGGTTTAATCATCATATTTATCATTATCATAAACCCAACTAGGCTTCAAGGATTAGGTTCAACCAAGCTTCAAGGGGAATAAAGCATGCTAAGTCTCAACCCAACTTGGCTTCAAGAACCAACCCAACCTAGCTTCAAGGGTTGTAACATCTCAATTAGGCTTCAAGGACTAGACCCAACCAAGCTTCAAGGGGAGTAAAACATGTTAAACTTCTACCCAACTTGGCTTCAAGGATCAAGCCCAACCTAACTTCAAGAGAGTGTTACAATCATTAGGCATGCCACCAACAACAAACTCTGAAAATTGAATAACACATTAGCCACACAATTCATTTATTATTTCATTCTCAATTCTCATCATCAAATAGGCAAACATGCCTTATATCTTTCAATTGAATCATCATAGCCAAACACAATGGCTTCATATCATAGCATATCTCAATACCCATCTTAGCAATTCCTCTTTCAAATGTACAATCATTTGTATCATCATATCATTCATATAATACATATATATATCATCATTGATATAAGCATAGCAAAGTACATTCTTCACAAGAATCAACAATGCAATAATGCAGGATGTGTACTTACCTCAAAAGCAATTTACACAACTCAAAACACTCCCTTTCCCAAGGTTCTTATGCTTCTTAAATCAATGACAAATCACCTTCTTCAAGACCTAATCCAACAAATATAACACACACTTACTTAAGGATACACAAGAAGTAATCAAGTTAAGAGTTAACTAGGGAAACCTCTACACATGACACGCTCAACCACACGGGCGTGTTTCTGACCGTGCCCTAACTCCATAACACAGAAGCTATTACACGCTCATGACCATGGGCGTGTCACTGGGCGTGTAATACATACTGCCTCACACAAATACATCAACACGTCCAACAACCTGAACGTGCTCCTGGCCGTGTAAATTCTCCATTCTCACAGTAGCTATGACACGCTCAATAACACGGGCGTGTTACTGGCCGTGTCAAACTTACTACCACACAGAACAATAGACACGCCTAAGAACCCTGGACGTGCTCATGGGCGTGTCAGGCCAAAAACCCTGATTCCGGCCAAAACAACACCACAACTAACAAATCACTTCTATCCACCAACATCCACTTCCACCAAACTTAACAAAACATACCCAAACATCATCTCAAACTTGCAACAACACCAAAACAAGCCAAACACACATCAAACACAAATCACAAACATCATCAAAACTCTAAACATAACCACAACTCAATCTATACCAACCAACTTATTCTTTTCTTCAATCCAACCCCAAAATCCAAAACCACTTAAACCAAACACTCTTAAACACCACACATCTATCTATCTCATCAGATATAATACCCCCAGCATACTGGCTCAACCGGATAAACTCTAACTCATATTCCGTCACCGTCCGGTTATCTTGCTTCAAGCTTAAAAACTCCATTTTCTTCACATCTTTGTACTCCCTAGGAGTATACTTCAATTCAAACTCTCATAGAAAATCAGCATAGGACAATGTTGGTGGATCATCCATAGCATGGGGCACTGTCTTCCACCAGTCATATGCGTCCTTTTGCAACAATGATCTTGCATAATCAAACTTTTCTTCTGGAGTGGCTTGCAACTGAACAAATATTCTCTGTACTTTATCTAGCCACTGCTCAGCTACAACTGGATCAATAGTACCCATGAAATCTTCTGCTCCATACTTCCGTAATTTGTCATAATGCCTCACTGATACCAAAGGCTGTGGGGGTGGTGGCGGTGGTTGCACAGGTGCTTGCCTCAAAGCCTCAACCACATGCCTAAGCCAAACTGGTGGAACCTCCTCACTAGCTGGTCTCCCCGATACAGAAGCAGGTATCTCTCCAGCACTATCCACTCTAGCTCCCTCTCTAATCTCATCAGGAGCTATACTATCAGCACTACCCTCAACTGACTGACGTGAGTGAGAATCCATCACAACCTATATCTGCAAACACAGTAGAATACCTCTCATTAAAGATCAGAGACTGCCAATGCCAAACATGTATGTTATTCAAAAATCCACGTTTTAAAATCAAAACACTCTTTTTCTTACACTTTACCTAAGTTGAGAATCTCAAACCTAGGCTCTAATACCAAAACAATTGTAACACCTCTATACCCTGTATACGTACCAAGCATGCTTAAACGATCATAATATACGTATACTGAATATAGAAAATACCACGGTTTAAAAAGACACAACAAATATCTTTGTAAACAAGTGAAACCAATCTCAAACAAATAAAAGAAATCCAAAAGACACTATATATATAAAATGTTTAATAATTCACAGCGGAAGGTATTACAAATATGTTATAAATCAAAGTTTACAAAACATAGAATATATATACATGATTGGCAGCTCTTCTCTGATCTTTAAGTCCCAAAATGAACTCTTCAATGCCTACTCTCACTCGAACTCTCAGGTTCAACTCTGTCACCTGCGCGATCAAACACTATCGCGCTAAGCCAACGGCTTAGTAGTACAAAGTATGCTAGTATTATGCTTTAGTGCAATATAATGTCACACATATTAATAACAAATCAACATCATAGATGGAAGGCTAACAACATACCTTTATATTTCATAAACCACACACATAGAAGCACATCACATTACCACATCATACTACATTCAATGTCATAACAATATTCATATTACATCTTCATAGTTCCATTGATTTTACCATTCAAGAATCACATTATATACAAAGACAAGCATGGGCCCAAAACATTCTAATATGCCATTCAATTTTCAGAGTAAATGTTTTGGTTTAATCATCATATTTATCATTATCATAAACCAACTAGGCTTCAAGGATTAGGTTCAACCAAGCTTCAAGGGGAACAAAGCATGCTAAGTCTCAACCCAACTTGGCTTCAAGAACCAACCCAACCTAGCTTCAAGGGTTGTAACATCTCAATTAGGCTTCAAGGACTAGACCCAACCAAGCTTCAAGGGGAGTAAAACATGTTAAACTTCTACCCAACTTGGCTTCAAGGATCAAGCCCAACCTAACTTCAAGAGAGTGTTACTATCATTAGGCATGCCACCAACAACAAACTCTGAAAATTGAATAACACATTAGCCACACAATTCATTTATTATTTCATTCTCAATTCTCATCATCAATTAGGCAAACATGCCTTATATCTTTCAATTGAACCATCATAGCCAAACACAATGGCTTCATATCATAGCATATCTCAATACCCATCTTAGCAATTCCTCTTTCAAATGTACAATCATTTGTATCATCATATCATTCATATAATACATATATATATCATCATTGATATAAGCATAGCAAAGTACATTCTTCACAAGAATCAACAATGCAATAATGCAGGATGTGTACTTACCTCAAAAGCAATTTACACAACTCAAAACACTCCCTTTCCCAAGGTTCTTATGCTTCTTAAATCAATGACAAATCACCTTCTTCAAGACCTAATCCAACAAATATAACACACACTTACTTAAGGATACACAAGAAGTAATCAAGTTAAGAGTTAACTAGGGCAACCTCTACACATGACACGCTCAACCACACGGGCATGTTTCTGACCGTGCCCTAACTCCATAACACAGAAGCTATTACACGCTCATGACCACGGGTGTGTCACTGGGCGTGTAATACATATTGCCTCACACAAATACATCAACACGTCCAACAACCTGAACGTGCTCCTGGCCGTGTAAATTCTCCATTCTCACAGTAGCTATGACACGCTCAATAACACGGGCGTGTTACTGGCCGTGTCAAACCTACTACCACACATAAAAATTGACACGCCTAAGAACCCTGGACGTGCTCATGGGCGTGTCAGGCCAAAAACCCTGATTCCGGCCAAAACAACACCACAACTAACAAATCACTTCTATCCACCAACATCCACTTCCACCAAACTTAACAAAACATACCCAAACATCATCTCAAACTTGCAACAACACCAAAACAAGCCAAAACACACATCAAACACAAATCACAAACATCTTCAAAACTCTAAACATAACCACAACTCAATCTATACCAACCAACTTATTCTTTTCTTCAATCCAACCCCAAAATCCAAAACCACTTAAACCAAATACTCTTAAACACAACATAATCAACCCAAACACATTCTCAAACACAACTCCAACTCAAAAACCCATATAACCTCAAAAACAACACAAGAAATCGAGATAGGACTTACCAAAGATGGAGAACTCTTAAACCTTCAACTTGATCTTTTGAAAACTCTCTTTAATCTTGAACTTGGAAGAACAAATCTCTAACTTGCTCTCTTTCTTCTTGATGGCCGAACAACACAGAAAAACAAAGAGAAAGAGAGAAATGGTTGAGGACCACGCAGGAAAAAGAAAGAAAGAAAACCAAATAAGCCAAGTCAAACCCACTTTTGCTTAAAATCCTCTCATCCAAGTATTTGTTATAAAATAATACAAATATCTTCTTCCACTCCACTAACTCTAATCCCACTTAATATAAACTATCCCTTAAACACAATTAATCAATAATAAATCTCTTCCTTTGACTTTCCCATTGACTTGTGTATATGTTATATATATTTTCATATATACAACATATAAACTCTCTCTTCACTTATTTTCTCTTTTCCAATTAAACACAAATACACTTACTTCAATTACAACAATTATTATACCAAACTTCTAGGGTATATTTTGGGTTATTACAAGTTTGGGATATTACAGCATCATTCTATTAATCTCATTTTCAAGAGCTAACATTATAAACTTTATTTTTATATTAATATAACATCGAAACACATCACTTTCACAATTATGGAAACCCATTTCAAAAATTCAAATTTCATATATTGCAACCAACAACATGAATCTCACCAAATCTCATCCATGTCACATTTCAAATCTTAAAATCATAACATTTACATTTAAACAACACTAATTCTTTTCATTACACTAATTAACATCATCCATTTAGATACTTTAATTTTACACACTCAACCCTAAATCATGCATCATTATTCCATAATAAATAATTCGCTATCATATATGATTTCACTCTTTGATCTTAAATATGAACTCTTTGTTGAAAATTATTAAAAAGTCCATATTCCTTCTATACTTATACCCATATGCATATAAATTTTTATAATTTTCTTCATTCATTTGTCTCATAAAATTAATTTATTACTTACTTTCACAAAACTGCATGACTTCCTCAGTTTCGTGTCAATCTCAATCTCCATTTTTATATTCCTTACCAATTCTTTATAAAAGCTTGTAAAATTTTATCCATGTGCACTTGACACATATATGGACTTATATTTAAAGATTTAGATTTTTCCAAGCTGATTTAATATATTTAAAAATTAAATCTTTCAAATTCAGAGAATCTGTCTCTTTAATAATTTCTCTGGCAGCACCCGGTTGTCCATTTTTTTCAAGTATCAAACCTCAATAAAAATTCATGAAATTTTAACCATATGTTATAGGAATACATATGATATTGTGTGTAATTGTTTAGATTTTTCTGGGTTGGTTTACTATATTTTCTAATTTTTTTTTTCAATTTTTACAGATTCTGAGTTGCTAGAATTACTTCAATAATCTGTGTTCTTCTATTTTTCTTAATTAGAGATCCATCTTTAAAATTTATAAAATTTTATACATTGGATTCTACCATATAGAAAAACTTTCTATTAAATGTTCACACTCATCCAATATTTCTAGATTTGTCCAAAAATGCAGACAATATCACTTTGCAGTAAACCTATAAAATTTTCTATAACTATCATGCTCATTTCTCAAACTTTTTATTTTTATATCTTAAATCATTTCCTAGATTGTTTTTCTAATTTCACTTATTCATCAATTAAATCAGCCATGAATTTTAAATTTCAAATAAAAGTTCCAAAAATTCTTAATCCATAATCTCTATAATGACGCTTCCACTGCGCCACTCTGATCTATGCAACCCAGACGCCATCTTAACTCATATCCATTATATCAAATGGACATTGCCACATCAGGGATCAGATAAATTGCCAGTGCCAATGCATGCATTATAATTGAAAATTATTTTTTTAAAATTTAAATTTTCTCTCTCTAACAACCCACTTAGGTCGAGAACCTCAAACCTAAGCTCTGATACCAAAATAAATGTAACACCCTTATACCCTATATATGTACAATATATATTTCCAACATATGTAAAATACGCATATACGGTACAAAAATATCACAGACCAGTTTAACAAAAATTTTCACATTTCTGTTTTAAGACTTCAAATACTAATATATAAAATAAATAGTATATAAATATTCTTTGCTTGTTATAGGAATCCAAAATAAATATTTTATATGAAAATCTCTACGAAAAATTCGCCAGAGCTTTGTTTGTAATTTGGACGTTCCAAAAATTCAGCAAAACACAACCTGCATAAAATAAACACTCCCAATAAAAATCAATTCACCATTTCACCAATACTTCTCAATTTCCCCATATTTTCTCAAAATACTTATATATATGTATATATCAATATCACAAATAAGATCTCATCTTAAACAAATTATTCAAATCATTCTTTACAATTTACAATATATACTTCAAAAACATATCATATCATACATAATATCAAAATATACTATAATATCAAATATGTATATGCTGGCAACTGGCTTTGACCTTGATATACCCAAAAACAACTATTCAAGCTCAATAAATACAAACCTAGACCCGACCAGGTCTAGTAGAACTCTCCGGCTATACCAAATCTTCCATCACCTGTGCGACGAATTACAATCGCGCTAAGCTGAAGCCTAGTGGTACAAACTTTGATAATAACAATAAAACTCAATGCAATGCCAATGCACAATGCATATAGATGTCACATCATTCTACTTTCTTATATTTTTCAAATATTTCATAATCACAACTCATAGCATTATATTGCTCAATTGTATCACAATGTATAATTCACATTAAAGCAAAGACAAGCAAGGGCCCAAAAAGGATCTAATATGCTATTCAAATTTCAGAGTTACTGCTTTGGTCCATAATGACACCATGTGTCTAGCCCCGTAGGCAATATATGTAATATCCCAATGTATGCCCTAGAAGTTTTGAATATTATGGTTGTTTTAATTGGATTGAATGTATATGTTAATTTGAAAGAGAAAAGCATTTTTAGAGAAAGTGTTTATGTTGGGTATATGGTAATATATATAACATATATGTTGGTCAAAATGAGGAGTCAAGAGAAGAAGATATTTTATTTGTGATATGTGAAATTACTATAAAGGGCATATAAGAAAAAGAAGTTAAGTTATATGGATGAGGGCATTTAAGTAATTGCTCATGTAGAATTGCTTGGTGGAGATTTAAAGAAGAAGAGAAGTTTGACTTGATTTTATTTTCTTCTCTTCTCATTTTTGTGTGGCCGGCTACCAAAGGAAAGAAGGAGGAAGAGAAGTGCTCTAAGTTCTAAACATCAATTTGAAGGGAAAATCAAAGGATCAAGTTGGAGATTTGTGAAATTTCTTCAATGAGGTAAGTACTCTCTTGTTTTCCTTTGTTATTTTTGAAGTTATGTTTGAAGTGAGTTTTGATTTGTTGAGATTATGAATTGGTGTGGTTGAGATGTGATTATAAGTGTTTAAATTGGTTGTAAGTTAAATTGGTGTTGGTTTTGGTTTGAAAATGGTAAGTTGAGTGGATATTGAAATTGAAAGAATAAGAATGATGTTGGTTTAGGGTTTTGAAGTTGTATGTGTTGTTAATGATTTGTTAATGAGAATATTGTGATGAATATGTAAAATAAGTGTTAATGACATTGTTTATATCCATTTGAATGAGGCTATGTTGTGCATAATGAGTTTAAATGCAATTAAAAGAGTTTTGGCCACATTTAGGGTTTTGTTCATGTGAGACACGGCCAAACCAAAGAAGGAACACGGCCAAGACTTAAGATTTTTGGGAGACATAGCCAAGTCTAAGGAAAATGTGGCCGTGTTGGATGATTTTTGGAGAGACACGGCCGTGTCCCTTGCCCATGTTTGCCACTGCCTGAATTTTGTTGAGAGACACGGCTGTGTCCCCTTGCCCGTGTCTGCCTCGGCTTGAATTGGTGTTGAGAGACACGGCCACAAGCTTGGCCGTGTCCCTTGAATGTGTTGGCTATTGTGATTATCCCTTGCTCTTCTTACATGGTTGAGATTGAACTTACATTTGATAATGCATATGATATTATATGAACAAGGTTATGTATTATACATTGTGAATCTTATGAATGGTAATGTGTTATATGAATAATATACTTTGAAGTGTTATACCAATGATGTTATATAAACAATGTTATGCAATTTATTATATTGTTAATATAATGTGACTAGTGTTATGACTTATATAGTGTGAAAGATGCGAGGATCATTCAAAAAGGTACGCGCAATGTAATTTGTTATGATAAAGGTTTTACTAATGAATGGTGTAAGTGTGTCTTGAGAAATGATGAAATGTGATGTTATCATGGTTGCTAATAATGATCAAAATGAAATAAATGGTCATATTGTTTATATGACAATGAATTTAAGATACAAGTGCAATGTAATTGATTATGTAAGCTTGGATGATAAAGTGTATAATGTGAATTGAGATAAAATGTGATGTGAAGCCATTGTGTTTGGCTATGATGATTCAAATGTGATGTGAAGCCATTGTGTTTGGCTATGATGATTCAAATGTGATGTGAAGCCATTGTGATTGGCTATGATGATTCAATTGAGATAAATGAGGCATGTTTGCCTAGATGATGATGAGAATTGAGAATGAAAGTGCTAATGAAATAATAAATGAATTGTGTGGCTAATGTGTTATTCCATTTTCAGAGTTTGTTGTTGGTGGCATGCTTGATATTAGTAACAATCTCTTGAAGTTAGGTTGGACTTGATCCTTGAAGCCAAGTTGGGTTGAAGTTTAACATGTTTTACTCCCCTTGAAGATTGGTTGGGTCTAATCCTTGAAGCCTAATTGAGATGTTACAACCCTTGAAGCTAGGTTGGATTGGTTCTTGAAGCCAAGTTGGGTTGATACTTAGCATGCTTTGTTTCCCCTTGAAGCTTGGTTGAACCTAATCCTTGAAGCCTAGTTGGGATAATGATAAATGTGATGATTGAACCAAAGCATTAACTCTGAAAATTGAATGGCATATTAGTGTCTTTTGGGCCCGAGTCTGTCTTTGTTGTCAATGTGATATATATAAATATGGAAATAAATGAGTAATGAGATCTATGGTTGCCTTTGATGGAAATGTGATTTATGATTGGTGACTTGGGAATAAAATAATGTTATGAAGAATGATATGTGATGTGTGTATTGATATATTGATTGTGGGTATTAATGATGGATTGTGGTTGGTGATAAGGATTGTTTTCATTGGAAATGTGATTCATGATTGGAATGATATATAATGTATGTGTATTGATATATTGATTGTGAGTATTAGTAATGGATTGTGGTTGATGATAATGGTTTGTATAAACGTGTATAATATGAAATTAGTCGAGATATATGAAAGGTGCAATGAAAAAGGAAAAACATGATAAGCACTAATGGTACATTGACTTGATATATCATTATATGTTAGAATTTCTATAATGTATGTTATATTTTATATTTGTACTACTAAGCTCTCGGGCTTAGCGCGGATGTGTAATCGCGCAGGTGACTAGGTGGAAGATATGAAGTCTTTCGTTATGCCACGAGAAGAGTAAGAGTTTGTCGAGACCAACTAGAGGGTAATGCATACATGTATAACTTTTAATTATGATGTATTTTTGATGAAGTGTATTCTTATGTATAAATGAAGTTTTGGATAAAGATATGATTATTATATATACGTAAGATTATTAAAAGTATAATGATTTTGTAAATATTCTTTAAAATGAATGTATTATGGTTTGAACACTGTTAAAGGATTTTAAGTGGTAACGAAAAGTGGCATCCTTATACTTTATATACTTACTGTATGTATACTAGATATATGTATAGTACTTATATGGAGTATCGGGGTGTTACAATTATTTTGGCTTAGGTTCGAGATTCTCTGCCTAAGTGAAATTAAAAAAAAAAGAAAAAGTTTTGCAACGCTTAAAATGAAATAAAAAGAAGAGTTTTGAAATGCAATTGGTAATACATGCATATGCATTGACACCTAGGTTGGTCTCGGATGTGGCATTATATGATTTGTAGTATATCTGTGTTATATGAGATGGATGCTAGTGTGTGAATGATGTTTTACATGAAAGTAAAACTAGAAAAAAAAAATGGAAATTTATGTAAGTAAAGTGAATTGTTAAATGTGTTGAAGTATAAAGAAATGAAAAGAAAAAAATAAAGTTGAAAATGAGTTGAAATCAAAATCAAGATTAAAGTATGTATTTTTCCCTCTATACTTTGAACCTCTTTATAATAAAGTTTATGTTGGGTTTGCTAGACAGAGGAAATATTGTTGAATTGTTAATATTGAAAGATATGTTATTAAAATGAGAAGAGTATGGTGGGATATTGAATGAGTTGATTAGTATAGACAAAGTGTGACTATTGAAAGTTTGGGATATACATATATAAAGTTAAGGTTTTTTAAAAAGGAAAAAGAGATGATAATGGTTAAGTAAGAATATAAATTGGTATTGTTATTTTAATGTAAACATTTTGAATTCAATGTTAGAAATGTGAGATGCTTGAATATTGTGAAAGCTCATGGTAATGGTGATAATGTGTGATATTTGAGATGTTTGAAATGAGCTTGATAATTGTGAAAATTATATGTTTTGATATTGCTTTGTGATATATATACATAAGATGTTTTTAAAGTGATATTAAGAAAAGATGAGTTTGGCAAATTGAAGTGTAAGCAAAGTAGTTAGTTGGAAAGTTAAAGTTCTAGTGGAATTTGATAAAGATTATCTAGATATTGATGGTTTAATGTATATTCAATACATGAGCTAGGTGAAATGACTATTATTGCACATGAAAGTATTATGAATTGAGTAATGTGATTGATAGTATGAGAATTTATTTTGAAGTAAAAAGGGAAGTGGATAAGCAAATGAAAATGAGCTATTTTAAGTCATTTTATTGCAAAGGGTAAAAATAGATATGGAAGTATATTAAATGTTTTTAAAGACTAAAGTTGAAGAGATGTCACATTGGGAATGTGACTAAGATGGATGTGAAGTGCTATTATAGTCAGAATATATATATATATGTGTGTGTGTTGTGTGAATAAATACTTTACATCATAGTGGAAGAATGAAAATGATAGTGTTTAAAAGAAAGTGATAAACATTAAATTTGTATTGAATGTAAGAAAAAGGAAAATAAAATAAGAGCATATAATTAGGTGTATACATGTATATGATATGTGAACTGAGTTTTTCAATATGAATCACATTATGAAGATGACCTATGAATATGTATGTGGTATAATTATAAAATTAGTGATATGGAAACGATGTTGTATGTATTAGTGGACCTAAGAGAGATTAGGTCTTGAACTGTGAAGAGCTAAATGGATTATGTGATGAAAGTGGGTATAGCATGGATTTGAGTAATATTGGACGGTGGAAATTGTTATGGTAAGCATTGAACTTGATGATCATATGATATTTAGATATCCAAAGTAATCACATATGGAAAGTTCTATATAATTATATATTATAAGAGATTGTGAATGGATTAGAAATGAAGTGACGAATAGAAATTGTATAGGATTTGCATACGATTGAATATGTATACAGTAATATTGTTGAAACATGAATTAAGTTAATAAAGATCATATAATCGAGTGAAAATTGGTTTGAAACGGAGTTGGAATATGTTAACTTTTGATATAGCAAAAATGTAAAGAAGGAATATGTAATTCTTGCGATACACCTTAGCCTTGTATTTGTAGATTGAGAATAAAATTATAAAAGAACAGTATTGATTTGAAAGCTTCAGGCTTGAATATTAATCTTTTAAAACCATGTGTTTTGTTCAGTATATTTGATCGATTAATTTGTTATCCATGGATCTGGGTCTTAGACAAAATGATTGTAATACAGATTTGGTGAGATTGAAAATAATGTTTGAGAAGTATAGTTAATAGTTATGATGGATAAAGTTGTATCTTATCATATTATGTTTAGAATTTGGTTATAATTATGAAGGTATAGAGAGAAAAGGAAATTATGGAAATGTTTTGAATTAAGGATAATATGACAAAAAAGGTAATCAAGATAAATATATAACAATGATATGAAATGTAAGGAGATATTAAAAAGGGAGAAAATATAAAATGTGACTGAGAGTTATACTGAATATGTTTATGATATGTAATGATTAAATGAATGAACTTGAGGTTTAAGTGAATGAACTATAGAGAGTAAATATGGTATAAAATTATTATGAGAATTGGTGGGAATTATATTAAAATAATTTGAAGTGATTTGTTATCATGATAATTTGATTGAATATGGATCGGAAGAGATCAGGAATTGAATATAAGTTTGCCCTAATGGAATTAGGTTATATGTATACATATGTGAATATTGAGAAATTTCATGATAATTTAAATAAATTAATCATTGGTTGGAATTGAATAAGATTGGAACGTGGGTATATTGTGACAGATAGATCTATTGATCTGGATTTGGCTAAGATTATGAATCATCATTGAGATTTAATATGTATAGTTGTACTAAGAGTGTAATTATTTACATGATAATGTATATGATGTAAAATGTTAAAGTGTAAATGGACATGAACGAATGGAGTTATAGTAGTTATAAATCATGATAAAAAGGGAAAAGATTGGTTATTTATAAAATAAGTTGAAGGATAATGTATTAATATGTAAGTTAAGTGAAAAGCATGCTAAAGAAGTAACTCCATTTGTGAAAAATAAGGATCTTGTTATTCATTGAGGTTTGATAAATATCTATTTAGACAGTGATTGTTATGAAAGGATAATTAATGCTCAGATATTAGCCAATGATTTTTAAGGTTAAAGTTAAGAAAGTAATTATAAAGAAGTGAAGGAACAAAATATATTAAATATAGAGATTGGACGAAGTATAAGTGTACTATTAAATGATCTGATTCTTGTATAAAGATATTAATAAGAAATGTAATGAGTTCTTTTGAATGTTTGATTAAGGAAGTAATGAGATATATAAACATATAGAATGATGAGTTATGGAATTTAGAACAGATGGTTGATTCTAAAGGGGAGAGTTAAAGTTATATGATTTGATGACATAATAACTTAAGCATATAATTAACTTCATATGGAAGTTAAGATAGTATTTTGTTAAGAATGGATTATTACGGTACTGATAATTTTGAGGACGAAATTATTTAAGGGGGAGAGAATTGTAATATCCCAATTACTTAATACTAATTGATTGCAAATGGAAAGAAAGGAAGTGATAATGTAAAAAGAAAAAGAATGTAGTGAGATGTGAAGGTAGTGAACCCTTCTAGTGAAATGATGTATGGTAGAACAAGTTAGCAATATATACATATATGTGTGTGTGTGTGTGAATGTGTGTATGAGACATAGAGAATAAAGTATAAATGTACATGTACTCTTAAAGTGAAAGAATAGTGATAAATTCTTAATATGTTAAGAAAAGAATGAAACAAGTAAAGAGTGGAAATCTTTATAGATTTCATTATTACAGTGGACACATGGAAATGATTTGAAAAGATAAAGATTGATGAATAAATAAAATCAATCGAACTAATCAGAAACAAGTATAATGTGTATATGTGTTGTGTTTGAAATGATTGTTTATATCTTTTACACTTACAGTAAGAAACAAACATTGCAAAGAGAAAGTGTTATATTTCAAAGTATTATAATTGACAATAATTTGTACCATTGAAATAAATGATACTGATGTTAAATCTAGTTTCCAGATTAGCTAAAGGGTAAATATTCAAAGTGATAGTGGGCATTTTATGCCATATTGAAAGTGGGCACTCTGTGCCATAGAGGACACTTATGTTCCATATCGAAAGTGGGCACTTTGTGCCATAGAGGACATTTTATATATATATATATGTCCTAGTGATATTGGCATCTATGCCATCAGTGGACGCTTTGCGTCATAGAGAACCTTTGGTTCCTTTCTCTCAGTGGTCACTTCGTGACATCATATACAGTGGGCATTCATGCCATAGTGGGCCTTTGGCCATATTGATACAGTGGACATTTACTTGCCATCAGTGACCCGCTATCTGGAACTAGGATTTAATGTTCAGTATATAAGAGAAAGAACGAGATATATATATATATATAACAATGGAATGTAATGATACAAATTATAGAAAAAAAAAATCTAAAGAGGGATAAAGGCAATTCCAAAATTGAACTTGAAAAGTGTAAGTGTGTAGAGCTAAATTTTCTACAGTTCTATAATATGATTATTTTGAAAGTGTTATGTTGCTTGATATCAGACATAAATAAATGTTATGTAAGTTAAGAAAATCATTGATTTTATATGAAATTTGAGATTATTTAAAAAGTAAATAGCTTATTGCTATAGTAAGTAAATTTCGAGGACGAAATTTCTTTAGTGGGGGAGAATTGTAATGGTCATGATTTTCAACAGGGACGTTTTAACTAATAATGAAAAAAGTGCATAGTGTATAGTGACAAAAGTATTGTGGATAAATGCTATACGTAAAGAATAGCACATTGTATATCTTAAACCTTTACTGAAAATAGTATTTTTACTGTTTTACGAGATTAAAACTAGATTTAAAATCAACGGTTAAGAATGAGGGTGCACCATAGTTATTATGAGCATTCCCTCACTAGATTAAAAATATTATATATATATGTGTGTGTGTGTGTGTGTGTGTGTGTGTGTATGTGTGAGTGTGTGGAAATTTCTGATTTCCTTCTTCTCTCCACGCCATCATCACCATCTCAACTCCTTTCTTCTTCCTTCTTTCCATGATTTGAATCAAAACTTAAGATTAAGTTGGAAAAGTGGTGATTATCAACAAGGTATGTGCTTTTGATTTATACTTTAAAAAAATATGACTTTTTATGAGTTTAAATGATTAATTGAATGATTGAGTTATGTATAATGATATATTTATGAGAAGTGAAGGGTTTGATCACGTTTTTATCCATATGAAATGGTTAAAAGTTTAATTAAGTGAAGGTATTTGATATGAATGCCATGGTCATGGTAAATGTGTGCCACGGTCGTAGCATATGGGTGCCACGGTCATGGCAAAGGAGGGCCACGACCGTGGGATTGAAAGTGTGACTGTGCCTTCAAAAATTTCGATAAAACAGAGCAGTTCTAAATGCCACGACCGTGGCCCTTGAAGGCCACGACCGTGGGGGTTTTAAAGAAAATTTGACAGATTCAATTGCTATCCCACGGTCATGGGGTTGTGATGCCACGACCGTGGGGACCTAAATAGTATTTTTGACTTGTATTTTGTGATCTACGGGCCTAGTATGAGACAAATATGTAAATAATTTATACTTTTGTGTTGAGAATTCATGTGTATGTGTTAAATGTATGAAAAAGAGTGAGAAACTTTAGATAAGTGACAAATATATATATCATAATAAATGTTGATAAGAGTAATGTACCAATGAAATGATATAAACAAGTGAAATGATATAAACAAGTGATGATATAAACAAGTGAGTGATTGTATAAACAAGTGAGTGTTAATCAATGAAATGAGACTAATATGTGTATAGTCCAAACTTTTGTGTTAATGTGTTAAACGTATGAAAATGAGTGATAAACTTTAGACAAGTGACACACATATATATCCTACCAAATGTTGATAAGAGTATAGTACCAATAAAATGAAATAAACAATGTAGCGTTCATCAAAATTAATGAATTGCCCAAATCATACTAAGTTTATATCTAGCTTTGGATTGAATGGCTAACCAGAGGATGGATAGCCACAGTCATAGTGAGCACCTCGTGCCTTTAATGGACATAATGTGTTATCAGTGATAGTGGGCATAATTGCCATTATAAATTCTTGAGATCTAGTATTCAGATTGCTACACTAACATGTTATCCAAATCTATGATCTCAGTTTAGTATGTATGGGCATAATTAATGAAAATATATGTGAACATGATAGTTGTGACTAATGAAAGAAATGTAAAATAATAATATAAGTCAATTACTTGAAATTGAAGTATGTTACAATGTAAAAGTGATTGTTAATATATATATTAATGCTTACAAGTGAAAGTTCTAATGCACGTAATGGAAATGTTATGCTCAATGTATTGAATTAATCAAATGATTGAAAGTGCATATAATGCTGTGAGATACAAAGTGCTTCAAAGTATATCAAATGATTGAAAGTGATGTGAGATATAAAGTGCTCCAAAGTATAGTACTAAAATTAAGTGCTGAAAAGTATAGATTGAATGAAATGATCCTATATGTGAACTTGAAAAGGAAGACTTATTGAAAAGCAAAATAAGCGAATTGTGAACAATGTTATCAAATGAGAAAGCAAGTCTTAAATAAAATGATTTTTAACGAGACAAGTTACAGTACCGAAAGTATAGCGTGATAACTTTTATAAAGGTAAAGCTATTATTTTGTGTAATCAACATATTGTGTTGGTTTGTTACTGAAATTAATTAATATGCATGTAATATTTCTTAAAATTAAGTGCTATTACGATATTTTCATAAGTATTTTTCTTTAATATTAACTGATAAAATATATTTTTACCAGCACCACTAAGCTTTGCTTAGCGTGTTAGAATTGTTTTCTGACACGCAGGTATCAGAACATCGAAGCAAGTTAAGAAGTGGAATTAAGAATCTCAGGAAATTACCTATAGTACAGATGAAGATCTTGTGTTTATTGTATTCATAAGTTATAAAATGTATATAGATACTTCGGTTTGGCGATTTGAGAGATTGTATAAATTTGTAAACATAAAAGGATATATGTATTTAGAGAATGAAGTTTGAGATTCTAGTGAATGAGTATCATGAAAGAAATGTATTGTTTATTTATTTGATTTGATGAACTTATGAAGTTTATCTGATTGATAATTTCTATTCGGATTATTGGAGTTATTGGAAATTGGTCTAAATGTTGGACCTATAAGTGTTGTGATATATAGAATGTATTATTATTAAAAAAAAAATTATTAGTTTTGTGAAATATATGCATGTTTAGAATGAGAAAATTGCAGAACCAGGATTATTATAAAGGGGAGGGGAGGGGAAATAGAATTTTCAAGTAAAAAAAATTGAATTTATATTCAATTTTTTTTTCATATTAAAAAATTAATACAAATAGTTGACACTAATATTTATATTCAAGTTCATTTTTATATCAAATATTTAAATATTTGAATTTTTATCATTTTATTTTAATATTTAGAAGTTGTTTTTGAAAAATTACACAATATATATTATTTTGAAATAATATATATATTTGAAAAATATTAAAGAAAATGTTTAAACTAATTATTTTTAATATATTTATATGCTAAAATATTTTTTGCAAAATAATTAATTTAATCATAAAATTTATGAAACCAATTCATCATTAAATTACAAAGTAATTATTAATATCAATTTTTAGAATACAAATTGAAAATAATTGAAGATAATAAATATATAGAGTATATTTGTCAATTTTACATATATATATTATAAAGATTTAATATAATATATTATATATTATAATATATATATAAATATAAATAAATATATATATATATGTGTGTGTCCGCGCACACACATACACACAATTCTGATTGGTAGAGGTGGGGAAGGGCAACGAACCCTCCATGCCCCCCCTTTATCCGCCATTGGAATAAGCTTTGTCCTTTTGATTTAATACATTATTCTAATTTATATATAACAAATAGAGAGAGAGAGACTAGTTATATGGATGATGTTATTATATGTCTTAGAATTGCATATTTTAGGATTTTATAGTAAGTTCTACTTAACTGATCTTTAATGATGTACCTTTTTTATGCTTAAAAATGATTGTCTATCTATTTAATGTTTTTACGTGTTTATGTACCTTTGTTATGAGTAAAATAACGGAAAATAAAGGGGATTGAAGTTTTTGTACAATTTTGCTGCTTAGATGCACTATGCCAGACTAGGATTGCTTGGGCCTAAATAGACTTGGTCACCCAATCATTCTGGCCAAGGCCATTGGAAGCAGGCCATACAATAGCTATGGCAAATTTCCGAACCCAAAATCTATGAAGGTGTGTTTGTAATTTTGTAAACCTTGGCTTGGAGGCTTGTTAAAGTGTTGAGATGCACACACTAAAAATTGAGATGAAACCTAATGTATTGCTCACATGACTATATATTTTCAACTTTCTAAAACAGAAATGTGGGCTATAATTATTTACTAACAAAGAAAATATATTGATATGTCCGAGGGATTGGAGAGTTATAAATCAGGTTCGACAAGGTGGCACATAAAGTTGAAAAAAACTGGTGAATCCATGTTTGATCCAAATAAAGAAAATGGATGCACCTCTGCTGACAGCTTAAGCTTTTAGTATAAATGGTTAGCATTCTTTCTGGTTAAGCGTGCTGATACATAGTAAGTATCAAGGTGGGTGATCTCCTGGGAAGGACTTAGCCTAGCCGCATCATTTGGTATCAGAGTCAGGTTTCAATCCCGGGACCTGTGGGTTATGGGCCCACCACGCTTTCGCTGCATGGTCTGGTCTCACTGCTCTAGATTCGAGGATGAACCTCCTTAAAGAGGGAGGGAATGATATGTCCGAGGGTTTGGTTGTGGATCAGGTTCGACAAGGTGACACATAAAGTTGAAAAAGACTGGTGAGCCCATGTTTGATCCAAATAAAGAAAATGGGTGCGCCTCTGTTGACAGCTTAAGTTTTTGGTAGAAATGGTTAGCGTTCTTTCTAGTTAAGCGTGCTGGTGCAGGGTAAGTACCAGGATAGGTGACCTCCAGGGAAGGGCTTGGCCTAGCCGCATCACATATACTCAAAAAAGAAAAAAGAAAACATAGTCACATTCTCATCTTTTCAGGTCATCATATTTTCTGGATTTTAATTAAAATTTATATAAATTAATATAGTTAGTAATTCTTTTATTTAGTCTCTACATCATAAATTGGTCTCTCGCTACAACTACAACAAATCTCATATATAGTTACAATTTCTTAGTCATAATAAAGAAAATTATAGCTAAAAGTTTATATTATCAATAAAAATTAAATTTTCGTTACTATATTTAATTTACTTAAATTTGTTAGTTATAAAATTAATTATTCATAGCAAATATATTAACCACAATATTTTAGTTACACTAAAATAATATAGTTATTTAATCTAATTAGTTAAAAAAATTTAAAATTTATAGCAAAAGTAGTTAAAATTTTCAATTCTAGCCACATATAAATTTTTTTGACTAATACATAATTATTGCTATCCAAATGGTTGATGTGTGGCAAACTAACATTTTTAATAATTGATTTGTTATAAAATATAAATTTGTAGCTAAAATTAATTTAATATATCTTGTTGCTAATACTATACACTTTAGCTACACTCAAATAATATTGCTAATTAATCCAAGTAATCACAAAGATTTAATGTTTGTAGCAATAATAATTATAAAATTTTAATTATAGCCACATAAATCAATTAGGGATGAATAATAATTTATTAATATACAAATAATTGATTAGTGATAAATTAAAATTTACAATAAATTATTTGTTTTAATAATTTATAACAAATAACTCTGCCTATACATGAGTTTTTTGTGTATAGCCGGTCTCAAGCCCGGATAAAGGAGGAGGGTTGAGGTAGGTGACAGCCAGCATAAAATTTTTATCACATTTCATGATATGGACTCTAATAATAATATAGTTAGGGCATTTCCTACTTGGGACGCGCTACATAGGAGCCTGGGTCTAGTGAAGAATAAGTAAGGGTGTAGAGCGTTCTCCGAATGCGATGCTCCATGTCGCCGCCCAGATATGGTGCATAATAAATAAGGGTTCTTACATCATGGACAGGTGTGGGTAAAAAAGTTAGTCTAAAATATGAGTAATACAAGATATACATGTTCAGATAATGGTAAAAGATTCTATAGAAAAAAAGCATAAGAAAGAACAATTAGGGAGTAAGATCAAAATAGAAACTTGGAATATTGGATCTCTTACATGTAAACTGAGAGAACTTGTTGATACTATGGAGAAAGGAAAAATCAGTATTGCTTGTATTCGAGAGACTAAATGGGTTGGAGAAGAAAGTAAAAAAGTTGAGAATACTGGATATGAAGTGTGGTATACAGGTACAGATGAAGTAAAAATGGAGTAGGTATAATTTTGGATCGAAACCTAAAGGAGATGGTTGTAGCGGTGAAAAGAGTAAGCGATATGATTATTTCAATTAAACTTATGCTCCAGAATGAGACCATCAATATAATTAGTGCATATGCCCCTCAAGTTGGATTGGATGGGGAGAGCAAGCAATTTTTTTGGGATGATATGGATGAACTTATTCTAGGGATTCCAAATGATGAAAATATTTTTATAGGATGAGACTTAAATAGACATGTAGGAAAAGACAGAGTAGGTTTTGAGGAGGAACATGGAGGGTATGGTTTTGGAATTAGAAATGAAGAATGTAAGAGTATCCTTGATTTTGTTTTAGCCTATGGTTTGATTCTGACAAACACATATTTTAAAAAAAGGAAATCACATCTAGCGACCTTTAAAAGTGGACAAAATAGAAGTTAGATTGACTTCATACTAATAAGAAAAGTTAATCAAACTCGATGCAAGGATTGTAAGGTTATTCCAGGTGAGACTTTGACCACTCAACATAGGTTAGTGGTTTTGGATATCAAGTTTAAGAGGTTGACTAGTAGGCCAAGGAGGAACAATATTCCTAAGATTAGGTGGTTGACTTTAAAAGGTAAAAAACAATTGTTGCTCAAGGATAAGTTGGTCAAAGCTAGAGGGTGGGAGAAAAATGTGAGTATGTCATCAAATAATATGTGGATAGACATGTCTACAACAATTAAAGGAGTAGCTAGAAAGATTCTTGGAGAATCTAAAGGGTATGGACATCTCTCGAAGGAGTCTTGGTGGTGGAATGAGGAAGTGCAAAAAGTAGTAAGAAGTAAAAGGGAATGGTATCAGGTTTGGCTTAACAATGATACTTTTGAGCAGTACAAACAAGCAAAAAAAGATGCTAAAAAGGCAGTTAGTCAAGCAAGAGCACAATCTTTGGAGAGTATGTATGAGAAACTTGGAACAAAGGAAGGAAAAAAAGCTATCTATAAATTGGCTAAGATAAAGAAAAAGAAATACCATGATTTAAACCAAGTTAAGTGCATTAATGATAAAAAGAATAAGGTTCTGGTTCAAGAAGAGGATATTAAGGAACGATAGAGAAGCTATTTTGAGAAACTTCTTAATGGTAACTGTAACATCCAAAATTTATTGAAAATTTCTAATTTTTGAAAATTTCTAATTTTTGAAAAATTTGATAAAATAAATTATAATTTAAAAGGATAAATTAAATTAATAGTTTTAAATGAAAAATGAAGGGATTTTAAATGAAAAAGTGGAATATATATATATGATATATATATGCAAAATATACATAACATATATAAAAGTCAACACTTTTTAAAAGAAAAGGGTATTTTGTTAATTAAATCTTATAAATTCAAAATTCATAAAATAATTCAAAAACAAATTAGTTTTGAATGGAATAGGGAAATTGGGACTTTTAATTTATTAAAAAACTAATTAAATAATTAAATATAAAATTATTTTAATATATATATGTAGTTAAAAAAAAGATGAAAATGAAAGAATACTAAAAATCTTCTTCTTCTTCTTCTTCTTCTTCTTCTCAAGAACGTGACTTCCATGGATGTTTGAAGACCAAGGATTTTTCTTCTTCCATACTCCATAAATTGAAGGAATTAACAAGTTTCAAGTGGATTTTTGGTGATTTCCACCAAAATTAGTAAGTTTCCATCTCTTTTCTTTGAATTCCTTGGAAATTTAGATTATGTGAGAATTTGAATTTTTATGTAGTATGTTATAATTGTTGGAATTGGTGTGTATGATGTTATTTTGGGTAGTTAACAATGATTCTAAGGTTAGATTGAAGAGATGATGGAGTTTGGTTAAAGAATGGTGAGGAGAGAGAATTTAGGGTTATGAATTTTTGGGGTTTTGAAAACATGAATTTTAATTGTGCAAATTGATTCCAAATGAGTTGTTTTAATTCATAAACAAGTATTTTAAAGTCAAATATTGGATTTGGTGGTGTTGGGTTGGAGTTTGAGAATGGAAGTGGAGATTTAGGGTTTTGGAAAAGTGATTTTCCAAAGTGGTTGAATTGTGTGATTTTATTTGTTTAAGCATGTTGTTTAGTGTTAAAAGTGATGAATATAAGCTTGGAATGAGTAATGGATTGTGTTGGAATGGAAAACCTTCAATGGGAGAAGGTTATGCCATTTTTGAGATTTTGTATATAAGAGTGTATTTTTATAATGTAAATGATTTAAATGTATTAAAATATATTTTTAATAATATAAATAAACTTAAAACACTAATTTAGTTGTAGTAGAATGGAATTCCAATATTGAAGTAAGGAAAGGCTAAATTTTTGGAAATTTGTAGGAGTGATGTGTAATTATGATTTAATGTTGGAAATGCCATTAAATGTGATACTAAATGATTATTTGCTATCACATTTGGTTTAGGCATTGAGGGAGATTGATTTGCTTCATCCAAGTGGTGAAGGGTAAGTTAGAAAGATTGGATTGAAGGTTGTTTTTAGCTTGCTTTGGGTTGCTAGTAGAGGTATGTACAAACTTTGAATATAATGTCTATATTTGCATAACATTTTAACACATTTTGGTTGAAAAATGTGTTAAGCTACTTGGTTCATTGATTGTGTATGAATAATATGCTATGCTATGGCATTTGTAATGTCATATATGTGTTAAATGCATTATGAAAAGCCATTGATAATGGCTAATTTGTGTAACATGTAAAATATGCATATTATGTGAAAATACCCAAAGTAATTGGGTAATGTGTTGTGAATGCAAAAATGAGATATGTGTAATAATGAAATGAATTGATATTGATAAAAAAATGAGAAAAGTGAGAAAAGTGAGAAAAATGAGAAAGATGTGAAAAATGAGAAAAGTGAAAAAAAAAGTGAAAATAAGGCAATGTGCCTAGATTGAATATGTGAAAATGAGAAAGAGATTAATAATGAGAAATATGAATAAATTGTGTGCCTAGTATATTATTCAATTTTCAGAGTTCTGAGTTTGGTGGCATGCCTATGATTGCCTACGGGCTAT
Source organism: Garcia nutans (assembly GCA_947685225.1). Lineage (NCBI taxonomy): Eukaryota > Viridiplantae > Streptophyta > Magnoliopsida > Malpighiales > Euphorbiaceae > Garcia > Garcia nutans. Next base: position 37,232,327 of record CANTUV010000059.1, read on the forward strand.
ACGCTAGAATAGTGAAAAGACTGGGTCGTAAGCCTCAAAACTGTAGCAGTCTAGCCGGGTTGAGGACCAAGATACTGGGGCCTAAGGGTCTAGCCGGGTTGAGGTCCAAGAGACTGGGACTGTTACATTATCCATGGATATATTGCCTACGGGGCTAGACACATGGTATCATTATGGACCGAAGCAGTAAGTTTGAAATTTGAATTGCATATTAGATCCTTTTTGGGCCAATGCTTATCTTTGTTTTACTGTGAATTATGAATTATGATACAATTGAGTAATATAATGTTATGAGTTGTGCTTATGAATTATTTGAAAAATATAAGAAAGTGGATTGATGTGACATCTATATGCATTGTGCATTTGGTATTGCATTGAGTTATATTGTTATTATCAAAGTTTGTACCACTAGGCTTTGGCTTAGCGCTATTCTTTCTATCGCGCAGGTGACAGGGTAGACCCAGTTGAGCTAGAGAGTTCTTCTAGACCAGGTCGGGTCTAGACTTGTAGTTGAGCTTGTAGAGTTGCTATCGAGATCAGAAACACTGCCAGCAACATGTATATATTTTTATGTTATTGTACATTTTGACTTTTATGCATAATATATTATATTTTGAATTTTACGTATTGTATATTATAAAGAATGTTTGGGTCAATGTATTTGAAATGGGTGAGTAAGTGTGTTTTAAATTATATATATCTATATGTATAAATGTTTGAGAAAATTGGTGAAATTTAGAAGTATGGTTGAGAGGGTGATTGGAAATTATTGGGAGTGTTTTCTTTTTGCAGGTTGAGTAATTGCTAAATTTTGGGATATCCAAAATACATACAAAACTCTGGCAAATTTTTTCCAGAGATTTTTATATATATTATTTATTATGGGTTCTTATAACAATTAAATAATAATTATATTCTATTTAATTTTTATATATTTAGAATTTGAAATTTTAAATTTGAAATGTAAAAAAAAATTAGTAAATCCGTTTGTGACATTTTTGTATCATATATGCGTATATAGGGTATAAAGGTGTTACATTTGTTTTGGTATCAGAGCCTAGGTTTGATTTTCTCGACCTAGGTGGGATGATAGAGAGAGAAAATGGGGGATTTGAAAAATACTTTTTAATTGTAATACATGCATTGGCACTGGTAGTTTCTGATCTCTGATATTGCATTTTCTTCTTTGTTTGCAGATATAGGTAGTTATGGCGTCTCGACCGCATCAGGCTGCTGAGGGTAGTGCAGAGAGTGTGGCTCTAGATGAGGGTAGAGATGGAGCTAGAGTTGTATCTGCTAGTGAGGCGTCTATTTCTATACCTGTGAGACCAGTAGCTGATGAGGTTCCGCCTGGCAAGGTATGGCATATGGTAGAGTTATTGAGGCAGACTCCAATTCCGCAGCCGCCACAGCCGTAGCCGCCAGTGAGGCAGTATGATAAATTGAGAAAGTATGGGGCTGAGGACTTTGTTGGTACTACAGATCCTATTGTAGCATAGCAGTGGCTAGACCGGGTTCAGAGGATATTTATTTAGTTACATGCTAGTCTAGAAGAGAAGTTTGATTATGCTAGATCTCTTCTGCAGAGAGATGCATATGATTGGTGGAAGACGGTTCTACATGCTCTGGATGATCCACCAGTTCTGACCTATGATGATTTCCTCCGGGAATTTGAGCAGAAGTATACTCCGAGAGAGTATAAAGATGCAAAGAAGATAAAATTCCTGAGTCTGAGACAGGATACAAGGACAGTGACCGAGTATGAGATCGAGTTGATTCGGTTGAGTCACTATGCTGGTGGGATCATTTCTGATGAGTTTGACAGGTGTAGGAGGTTTGCGGAGGGACTGAGACCCTCTATCATGTGCATCATTGCAGGCTCTCGGTATCAGAATTTTTTCCAGTTAGTTACAGCTGCCAGGAGTGTTGAGAGGGCACAGAGTCTTACAGCAACTGCCAGGGTTGAGGAGACCAGAGTTAGGAGACCCCAGAGTGAGGCAGGGTCTTCATCAGTGAAGAGAGGCTGGGGGGACATTTTCAGAGGTTTAGTAGGATTCAGGGGCAGTTTGGTAGGTCAGTACAGCAACAGAGACAGAGACAGAGACATGCAATTTCAGTGGCTAGTGCTCCAACCCCAGTGGCTCAGAGACCTACTCCACCTACTTGCGTTCATTGTGGTAGAGTACACGGAGGTGTCTGCTGGTGGAGAGGTGCTTCGGGAGTGTGTTTTAGATGTGGGTCATCAGACCATTTTATCAGATATTGTCTCGAGCCACCAGAGGTTAGGCAGGCAGATACTACATCTTCTCAACCCAGTGTCAGAGGGGGTCATGGTGGCAGAAGTTTTAGTAGAGGTGGTCACCATGGGTTTAGTCAGAGAGGAGGCTCTACATCCAGAGGCAGTAGGCCAGATGAGGCTGGGCCATCTCAGTGGGTTTATGTGATGCAGAGGCAGCCGGATGCTTCAGCCGTCATTGCGGGTACATTTTCTTTATTTGGTATTTCAGTCCTTGCTCTATTAGATCCTAGATCTACCCATTCATACATAAGTGCATCCGTCTTGCCTATGTCTGAATTGCATTCTGAGTCCCTAGGATTTGATGTCTTGGTGACAAATCCTTTAGGTCATAGTGTTGTGGTGAGCAGGGTGCACCGAGATAGTCCAATTGTTATTCAAGATGAGGAGTTTCTCGGTGACCTGATTGAGATGCCTTTTAGGGAATATGATCTGATTTTGGGCATGGATTGGTTATCCAAGCATGGGGCTGTGGTAGACTGTCAAAAGCAATGTGTTACTTTGAGAAAACGGGATGGTAGGGATGTTATAGTATCTAGTGAGCAGAGGTATCTTTCATCTATGTTTGTTTCAGCTGGGAGAATGATTCGGAAGGGATGTGAGGCTTATCTTGCTCATGTTGTAGATACTAGAGTAGTGGGATCCCTACTTGAAAGTATACCCACAGTTGTCAAGTTTCCAGATGTTTTCCCTGATGAGTTGCTAGGGGTACCTCCTGAGAGAGAAGTGGAGTTTGGTATCAATTTGTTGCCTGGTACCACTCCTATCTCTATTACCCCTTATCGGATGGCACCTGCTGAGTTGAGAGAGTTGAAAGTGCAGTTGCAGGAGTTATTTGATAAAGGGTTTATCTGCCCTAGTGTGTCCCCATGGGGAGCGCCTGTATTATTTGTGAAGAAGAAGGATAGCACCATGAGATTGTGTATTGATTATAGGCAGTTGAATAAGATGACCATCAAGAACAAGTATCCTTTGCCTCGGATAGATGATCTCTTTGATCAGTTGAAGGGAGCAGCAGTATTCTCTAAGATTGATCTGAGATCAGGGTACCATCAGTTGAGAGTCAGAGATGTGGATGTACCCAAGATAACTTTTCGTACGAGGTATGGGCATTATGAGTTTCTGGTGATACCCTTTGGATTGACGAATGCACCAGCAGCTTTTATGGATTTGATGAACAGGGTATTCAGACCATATTTAGATCAGTTTGTAGTGGTCTTCATTGATGACATCTTGGTGTATTCGCGTAATGAGGAGGATCATGATAGGCATTTGCGGATTGTATTGCAGACTCTGAGAGAGAAGTAGTTGTATGTTAAACTATCTAAGTGTGAGTTCTGGCTCGATCAGGTAGCTTTTCTTGGTCATGTGGTTTCAGCAGAGGGTATTAGAGTTGATCCGAGTAAAATTGAGGCTATCTTGAATTGGAGTCCACCGAAGACTGTGACAGAGGTTAGAAGTTTTCTGGGATTGGCAGGCTATTATCGTCGATTTGTGAAGGATTTTTCTATAATAACTACACCACTCACCAGATTACTTCGGAAAGGAGTTAAATTTGTGTGGACAGATCAGTGTCAGGCGAGTTTTGAGCAGCTGAGGGAGATGTTGACTCAAGCTCCTATCCTTACCCTGCCTGTGGAAGGTAAACCATATGTGATATATAGAGATGCTTCACACAATGGTTTAGGTTGTGTTTTAATGCAGGAGGGTAGAGTCATTGCTTATGCCTCTCAACAGCTGAAACCGCATGAGTTGAATTATCCAACGCATGATTTGGAATTAGCAGTAATAGTCTTTACCTTGAAGATTTGGCGGCATTATTTGTATAGGGAAAAGTGTTTCATTTATACAGATCACAAGAGTTTGAAATACCTAGATGTTCAGAGAGAGCTGAATCTTCGACAGAGGCGGTGGTTAGAGTTAATTAAAGACTATGACTGTTTGATTGATTATCATCCTAGTAAGGCAAATGTTGTTGCTAATGCCTTGAGTCAGAAATCTTTGGCAGGTTTGACTGCTTATTCGCTCTCGTTGCTTGTTGAGTTGAGAGCATTGCATGCTAGATTTGAGTCTTCTGATGATGGTGCTTTGATGGCTCAGTTGCAGTTGAGGTCAGTCTTGTTGGATCATATTAGGGAGGCTCAATTAGCAGATGAGAGAATTCAGAAAATTGTGATGGTTTGTCAGAAAGGGGAAAGTCGAGACTTTTATATGAGGGATGATGGCAGTCTATGGTGCAGAGATAGATTGTGTATTCCTGATGATGCAAAATTGAAAAGAAAGATATTAGAGGAAGCACATCAGTCACTTTTTGCTATGCACCCTGGGAGTACCAAGATGTATCAGGACTTGAAGTGACATTATTGGTGGTCAGGTATAAAGAGGGACATAGCAGAGTTTGTATCCAGATATCTCACTTGCCAGAAAGTGAAGGCTGAGCACCAAGTTCCTTCAGGATTACTCCAACCTTTATCAGTGTCAGAGTGGAAATGGGAGCGAGTGACAATGGATTTTGTGACTGGAATACCTTTGACTCAGAAGAAGCATGATGCAATCTTGGTGATAGTTGATCGGATGACGAAGACAACTCATTTTCTTCCAGTTCGGATGGATTATTCTCTTGAGAGGTTGATTGAGCTGTATATCAATGAGATAGTCAGGTTGCATGGAGTCCCAGTTTCAATGGTGTTGGATCGAGATTCTCGATTTACTTCGAGATTTTGGGAGAGTTTGCATAATGCTCTGAGTTCTCGATTGTATTTTAGTACTGTTTTTCATCCTCAGACAGATGGACAGTCAAAGAGAGTGATACAGATTTTGGAGGATATGTTGAGGAGCTGTATCATTGATTTTACTGGGAATTGGGATAGATTTTTGCCATTAATTGAATTTGCTTATAACATCAGTCATCAGTTGAGTACTGGAATGACTCCTTATGAGGCTTTATATGGCAGGAGATGCAGGACACCTTTGTGTTGGGATGAAGTTGGAGAAGATAAACTGGTTGGTCTCGATTTGATTAAAGAAACAGAGGAGAAAGTGAAGGTGATTCGGGGACATTTGAAAGCAGCTTCAAATCGACAGAAATCTTATTCAGATTTAAAGAGAAGAGACATAGAGTTTAGAGTAGGAGATAAAGTGTTTCTGAAGGTGTCTGTTGCGCTCGAATTAAGTTCTACTATAAGCGTCACTCGCAAGTATACGAGGTAGCCGTAGCAAAGGTGATCACCCAAAGGTCATTTCCCCAAGAAGGTGTGGTTCGTAATAGCTTGATTAAAGCAATTAAATTTAAAGCGAGAGTTTGTTGTTTGGAATGTAAAAGAACAATTTAAACCTAAGATTAAGGAGTGTAGGGTTGAAGTGTGTGATGAGTGCACAAGATCAATTCAGTTCTCGGGAAAGTGCCTAGGGTTATAGGTCCATTCAATCAAAGCTCAATTCTCAATTATCCATTAACATAGCCTTGTAATTAATTTGTTCCTTAAGGTTAATTAGTCAATTACCAATTCATTAGTTCTCACATTCATGAAATAGCAATAACCAATTATTTTACATTTGCAAAATAATAAAACCCTAGAACTTATATTTCTAATTCATTCATAGGGTAGTCGATTGCATAATTCCGATACCAAATTTCACCTCTCGGTAAATCATTCAATATCTAGAGATCAATAGGTAGCTAATCTATTAACCTAGCATACAATCCAATGCAATCAACCAACAACAAGGTACATCAATGGAAATATCAAATCAAAACATTAATCAAATATACTACAAACCCTAAGCATGGGTATTTAGCTCAACATCATCAAATTAAAATATTCATTCAACTCAATATAAATCAAATACAAATTGTTCATTGCAATATCAATTCTCTTAATATAACAAAGACAATATTGAAATGAATTAAAAGAGAGAATAGAAAAACCCCTTGTGAAGATGCCAAGAGTAGGATTACTAATCTTCCTCCTAGCTCCACTTTGATGTTTGATGAAGAACTCAAGCCCTCTTCAATGGTTGATTTCCCTTTTGCAATATGGAATGGAGCTTTCTCAAGTCACCAATCCTTCAATTGATTGTGCCTTTGGAAGATAGAAAGGAGCTTTCTCAAGTCACCAATCCTTTCAATGAAGCTTCTTCAACCTTTGAGAGCTTGTAACCCAATTTATCCCAAAGAACCAAATTGAAGCTTGTCAATGGAAGATGGAGAAGATGAAGATGGAGGATGAAGATGAGAGACAAGGAGAGTGTCACTCTCTCCTCATCCCAAATTGGTGTTTGCCTCCCTTTCTCTTTTCTTTTCTCTAACTCAAAACCCTAGCCGCCCTTTTTTCTTTGTCGTACGAAAGAATTTATAGAAATTAAGTTGACACGGCCAAGCTTGGGTGAGCTTGGCCGTGTCTCACTCACTTTTCTTTGCTTTCCATTAGGTGACACGGCCAAGCCAAGGTTGGCTTGGCCGTGTCTCTTGATTGGCATGGGACACGGCCAAGACAGTTGGCCATGTCCCTCTCTGGATCTTCTTTCTTTCTTTCTTTCTTTTCTTTTGAAGTTGGATGTGTGACACGGCCAAGCTTTGGATTGCTTGGCCGTGTTTGAGCTCTTTTGGAGGGACACGGCCACAAGCTTGGCCGTGTCCCTTGAGTGTGTCACCTTCTGTCTCTTTATTCTTCTTTTTTTTCTTCCTTGGCTTGGTATGGGACACAGCCAAGTCTCTTGGGTGTGTCATGTGACATGGCCAGAGGCTTGGCCGTGTCACTGGGTGTGTCTGCTTCTGCTTTCTTGTTTTCCTTCTCATCTTTGGCTTGTTCTTTGATTTCCCCTTTGAATGAGACACGGCCAGAGGCTTGGCCATGTCTCTGGGTGTGTCAGCTACTGTCTTGAAGAAATTTTGAGGGACATGGCCAAGCTTGCTTTGGCTTGGCCATGTCTTGCTTGGTTCATGCTAGTCTTGCACTGTTTTGATCTTCCAAGGGTGTTTTTGCTCTCAAACCTAAAAACAAACACTTTAAACAATCTTAAAACAAAAATAAATCAAAAAATTAACTAAAAACACATAAAATCATACTAAAAACTAGTGCAAAAATGACCTAAACAGTGTCTCCATGGAAGAAAATTTTGAGATTTGGCCGCAAAGGGAAGTTGAGTCCTCGTTTCGTAGGACCATATGAGGTGTTGGAGAGAGTTGGTCCAATGGCTTATAGACTAGCTTTGCTGCCTGAGTTAGATCGAATACATAATGTTTTCCATGTCTCGATGCTTCGGAGATATAGGTCTGACCCATCTCATATCTTGTTAGTGGAGTCCATTGAGGTGAGTCCAGATCTAACTTACGAGGAAGAACCAGTGGCGATTTTGGCACGAGAGGTTAAAGAATTGAGGAATAAGAGGGTGCCACTTGTGAAAGTCCTTTGGAGGAATCATGCCACTGAGGAGGCGACATGGGAAAGTGAGCAGGTGATGCAGAGTCAGTTTCCCCATTTGTTCTAGACTTGAGGAAAGGTAATTTCGGGGATGAAATTTATTTTAGGGGAGAGAATTGTAACATCCAAAAATTTTTGAAAATTTCTAATTTTTAGAAAATTTAATAAAATAAATTATAATTTAAAAGGATAAATTAAATTAATAGTTTTAAATGAAAAATGAAGGGATTTTAAATGAAAAAGTGGAATATATATATATGATATATATGCAAAATATACATACCATATATAAAAGTCAACACTTTTTAAAAGAAAAGGGTATTTTGGTAATTAAATCTTATAAATTCAAAATTAATAAATTAATTCAAAAATAAATTAATTTTGAATGGAAGAGGAAAATTAGGACTTTTAATTTATTAAAAAAACAATTAAATAATTAAATATTAAATTATTTTAATATATATATATATGTGGTTAAAAAAAAGATGAAAAGAAAATAATACTAAAAATCTTCTTCTTCTTCTTCTTCTTCTTCTCAAGAACGTGGCTTCCATGGATGTTTGAAGACCAAGGATTTTGCTTCTTTCATAATCCATAAATTGAAGGAATTAATAAGTTTCAAGTGGATTTTTGGTGATTTCCACCAAAATTAGTAAGTTTCCATCTCTTTTCTTTGAATTCCTTGGGAATTTAGATTATGTGAGAATTTGAATTTTTATGTAGTATGTTATAATTGTTGGAATTGGTGTGTATGATGTTATTTTGGGTAGTTAACAATGCTTCTAAGGTTAGATTAAAGAGATGATGGAGTTTGGTTAAAGAATGGTGAAGAGAGAGAATTTAGGGTTATGGATTTTTGGGGTTTTGAAAATATGAATTTTAATTGTGCAAATTGATTTCAAATGAGTTGTTTTGATTCATAAACAAGTATTTTAAAGTCAAATATTGGATTTGGTGGTGTTGGGTTGGAGTTTGAGAATGGAAGTGGAGATTTAGGGTTTTGGAAAAGTGATTTTCCAAAGTGGTTGAATTGTGTGAATTTATTTATTTAAGCATGTTGTTTAGTGTTAAAAGTGATGAATATAAGCTTGGAATGAGTAATGGATTGTGTTGGAATGGAAAACCTTCAATGGGAGAAGGTTATGCCATTTTTGAGATTTTGTATATAAGAGTGTATTTTTATAATGTAAATGATTTAAATGTATTAAAATATATTTTTAATAATATAAATAAACTTAAAACACTAATTTAATTGTAGTAGAATGGAATTCCAATGTTGAAGTAAGGAAAGGCTAAATTTTTGGAAATTTGTAGGAGTGATGTGTAATTATGATTTAATGTTGGAAATGCCATTAAATGTGATACTAAATGATTATTTGCTATCACATTTGGTTTAGGCATTGAGGGAGATTGATTTGTTTCATCCAAGTGGTGAAGGGCAAGTTAGAAAGATTGGATTGAAGGTTGTTTTTAGCTTGCTTTGGGTTGCTAATGGAGGTATGTACAAACTTTGAATATAATGTCTATATTTGCATAACACTTGGACTTAACACATTTTAGTTGAAAAATGTGTTAAGCTACTTGGTTCATTGATTGTGTATGAACAATATGCTATGGCATTTGTAATGTCATATATGTGTTAAATGCATTATGAAAAGCCATTGATAATGGCTAATTTGTGTAACATGTGAAATATGCATATTATGTGAAAATACCCAAAGTAATTGGGTAATGTGTTGTGAATGCAAAAATGAGATATGTGTAATAATGAAATGAATTGATATTGATAAAAAATGAGTGAAAAATGAGAAAAGTGAAAAAAAAAAGTGAAAATAAGGAAATGTGCCTAAATTGAATATGTGAAAATGAGAAAGAGATTAATAATGAGAAATATGAATAAATTGTGTGCCTAGTATGTTATTCAATTTTCAAAGTTCTGGGTTTGGTGGCATGCCTATGATTGCCTATGGGCTATACGCTGGAATGGTGAAAAAACTGGGTCGTAAGCCAGGCCAGCTGATAAATATGATATTTTTGGGGTGAAAATACTGGGTGGTAAGCCTCAAAAACTGTAGAATCTAGCCGGGTTGAGGATCAAGATACTGGGGCTAAGGGTCTAGCCGGGTTGAGGTCTAAGAGACTGGAGCTATTACATTATCCATGGATATATTGCTTACGGGGCTAGACACATGGTGTCATTATGGACCAAAGCAGTAACTCTAAAATTTGAATAGCATATTAGATCCTTTTTGGGCCCATGCTTGTCTTTGTTTTAATGTGAATTATGAATTATGATACAATTGAGTAATATAATGTTATGAGTTGTGCTTATGAATTATTTGAAAAATATAAGAAAGTGGATTGATGTGACATCTATATGCATTGTGCATTTGGTATTGCATTGAGTTATATTTTTATTATCAAAGTTTGTACAACTAGGCTTCGGCTTAGCGTGATTGTTTCCATCGCGCAGGTGATGTAGCACCCTTTCCCGACCTACGAATAAGCCAAGGAGGAATGTCACATCGGGATGCGAGCTCTGGTTAGAATGTCTTAATTAAGAATTCTTATGAAAATTTTTTTGAAAAATTGGGCGGAGTTTCCCCTAAAAAGCGGGGTTCCCAAGTGTCGCCAAAACTGATTTTTTTTTAAAAAAAAAAACTTATGTTCACAATTCAACTCAAGAACACTCCCAATAATAATCTCCCTTATATCCTCAACTACACTCTGCAAGAAAATTTCACACTTCTATATCATTTCTCAAGATCACATATCATTTGCTAAGTTTCATTACCATACTACTGTTTATTCTCTTGTTACATACACCATAATACTTAATATGTTTAACAAACCTTTATAATAGATATAACGTACATGCCATACTACTATTTTATGTCAAAAGTCCTACCCTATTCGCTGTCGAGCTGGTGCGGGCCGCTGCAGAAATGCTGATCTTCTATCCACTACCTGCGAGTTAGACATATAACTCGCTGAGCAACTTATTGCCCAGTGTGTACTTTAACCATTGCCGAATATAAATAGTGCTAGGAAGGTTGTTGAAACACATATAAAAGTAGAATACTGCATAATTAAACTATTTTCATACAATCATCATATTTATATTTTCTAATTAAGTTAAGATTCACATTCTGTATGTAAACAACATGTAATATAACTTCATTATAATTACGAGTTAATCTGCTCCACTAGGTAATTATGAATACACCGATCTCGAAATGAGGCCTCATATAGAGTTACGCGTGGTCTTGACCTCACACAACTAATTGCCATGGTCTTGGTCTCACACGATATGGAATATACAACATAACTGCGTGGTCTTGGTCTCACATGACTAGTTGCCATGATCTTGACCTCACAAGATATAACCGCGCGTGCGTAAGTAATATCCAGACCGAAGCCGTTAAGACAGTACTGCCGGTAGGATGGCATGCCAAACCCCCATTCCAGACCAGTTTTACCCATTTACCGAGTAGAGCATATATAACATTTCATATATACCCATTCACTTCGTATATATACCACATATTCTCCATGTATATACAATATATACTTACACAAATACCACATATACTCACATATGTATCATATGTATTCACATATATATCATATACACGCATATATATACCATATATACACGTATTCCCCACGTATATACCTTATCTATATATTCACAAGATAACGAACATGTATTCCATCACGTGACTTTTATCACGGTTATGAAATTCAGATTGATTTTCTCCTATTTTCCATCTAATTTATTCTTCATATTCATACTTAAACTCAATACCAAAAATAAAATGATAAAACACCCACACCAAGTTTTTGACCAAGTTAATATCGAAAAATTACCATATGAACAATAAACTCTGGTTCTTGACCCAACTTGATCCTTGTTTTAGAAAATTTGTATAAAATAATCCACTTGGCTAAAAACTTAAAACTTTTTACAGAATTTAGTTTTTCATCTTAAAATCATTCCTTTAAAATTTTATATCAAACTAGACATAAAATCTTGGTCAATTAGTTCACCCAACCAGACTGCTCCAGTTGCCCTGCATCCTGGTAGCAGTTTTGAATTTTGTGAATTCCGTAAATTAAATTCAATCAATGTGGTTCCAATATTTTTCTCATCCTCACTAAACAACAACATATCCAAAATTCAATTGGATATTATTTTTCTACATTTTATTAAAAATCAAGAAAGATGGCTGTCTCAATCAAGGTACCTGCTGGAGCAGGTCTAATAAAATAATCTTCCCAAAATCATAACCATTCCAAATTCAACTCAACATATTTTTCAGTCATTCTAGACTCATTGAGACACAACATATCAAAAATTCAACTCAATACAAGTCACAACATTTTACTAATTGTAAAACAGGAAAATTTCAAAAGGAGTTCAATGGTTAAAGTATCAAACCTTACTATTTCTTAGTCCTTTATCTATATCACTTCCTTTCCTTCCTTGACTCCTTGATTTCCTATGAAATTTAACATCACATATACAAAGGTAAGAACCCTAGGTATAGACATAGTCTTATCTTATGATTTTTCTAATGGTTGCTGGCTTATTTTCACCATTAAACACCATTATTTCTTTCATCAAATTCTTCAAATAATTATTTCTTGAATTTTCTCCAAATCTAGCTACATGAACCCTAATTTCAATCTCTTAAATTAACCATTAATCCATGAAATTAAAACTAGAGATAGGTTTCTCTTACCTTATACTCTTGTTTGTCACCAAAATCTTCAACCAACAGCCTTAAACTTTGGAAAAAGTCACCTCCTTCTTCCTTCTCTTATAGTTTGGACGAGTTCACCATGTAAGAGAGGGCTTTTATTTTCTTTCCTTAGCATATTTTGATCCAAATGGCAGCTATAAGTGGTGAAAATATGTTGGTATAGATGTTGACTTCCAATTGGTACACCTTATAGCAAAAATGGCCACTTTTAATTGGTCCACTTGCCTTCTTCTTTTATCTATTTATTTGGCAAGCCATTAGGCTTCCTTTTATTCATATTTTGACCCCCCTTAACTTTCTTGTGCTGTAATTTTATAGTCTAGGGTGTGAAAATATCAAAATACCCTCCAGCGATTAATCGATTGTAACTTTTAAACCGTGCGTTTTCGGGAAAAATTGAAACCCACGGTTATGACCCAATTAATTTCGAGAATATTATTCCGGGGTCGGATATGGGCACTATTAAGAACTTTCGACACTTAATTTTTAAGTTTACATAGTTGCCCTTAACTTTTGAGAAATTTCCACTTAGGTCCCGTCAGCTCCACTGTGTACACCAATTTCATATTTGACTATCCCGAGCCTCTATTTGACCACTCGTTCATGTCCTCCTTGCCTATTACTCGACTATCTAGCCTTTGGGATGTGACAATTCTACCCTCCTTAATTTAAGTTTCGCCCTGAAACTTGCTTGTTCATACATGTAAATACATTGTTCATATAACTAATAACAGTCATACATATATATATATACTTAAAACACAAATTTTTAAATTTAAATACCTTCCTTTTCTTCTTTTGTTTTATTCTCCTTTGTCCTCATATAATATACTCTAGCTGGTGCTCTTGATTCGGGGCGATCTACTGATTCCGAGTACGTTCCTGCTTGGTTGTTACTACTTGCTCTACCTCTGCCTCTGCCTCTGCCTGTAACTCTACTTCCAATTACAGATGGTTGTTCCTGTGCAATGGATACTGTTGTAACATTCTTTGGGCAATCCCTTCTCAAATGGCCTCTTTCACCACAGCCCCAACATACTCCATCTATTGCAAACCAACAATCTCCAAAATGTTTCTTTCCACAAATTTCACAGGTTGGATATTCCACTCTATTAGTTCCTGCCGAACTCGCCATTGGTGAAGTTGAATAACCCGACCTCTGTACTATTCCATGGCTTTGTATTTGTCTTAGGGGTCCAGAAAATCCACTCCTAGATTTCTTACTAGCAGGCTGATAATTACTTGGGGTGCTCTGAACCTGTTCCCTTTTTTGCTGGATTTTCTGTTGACAACTCTTCAGATTCACTTGTACCTTCTCAACATCTAGTGCTTTAGCTACTAATCTTGAAAATTCAGTATTCTCCAGCACTACTAATTGGATCTTAATTTCATCATTAAGTCCTTCCAAAAATTTCTCACATCATTCAGCTTCAGTTTCTATTAACTTCCTCTCATACTTACTGAGGCGCGTAAATTCTTTCTCAAAATCTAATACCGTCATTCTACCTTGCTTCAATTGGATCAACTCATTGCGCCTTGTAGCTAAATATGCATCAGTGATATATTTCTTTTTGAACTCGCTCCTGAAAAATTCCCAAGTCTGTTGTTCCAGTGGAACCCGTTGTTGAGTGGTATCCCACCATATGTATGCCTCCTCCGTCAGGAGTGACGTAGCATAAATCACTCTTTCTTCCGAAGTGCATCGAAGCTGGTCAAGAACTCCAATGATACTATCTAACCAATATTCTGCTTCCTCAGATCCCTCTTCATGACCAGCCTTAAACTCTTTTGCACCATATTTCCTTAGCTTCTCAATCGGGGGGTTTCCTATCCCCCTCAGCAGCAGGGCCCCTTCCGGCCATTTGTTGGAATGCTGCTGCTATCTGCCTAAGGTAAGTTTCCGGATCGGGTACTTCGACTGCTGCTGGCCCTAGTCCTGGTCCATGGGCTTCCTCAACACCTATTGGTGCGGAGGCTTGGGATTCTATCTCCTATTCCATAGCTTGTTGCGAGTCTAAAGACATCCTACAATATAAAAGTAATCAGCAGTCTGCATAGCTCGACATATAACCTTTTTCCTATATGGCACGTACATTAGATTCAATAACTCATGCTTAATTATTCTCGACTCTTTCTTATTTCACAAACATAATTTCATATATAACTGTTTCACAAATACCATAACTACTACAGGGTATCCCGTTTTACGTTGGTAATGGCCACTCCCAACAAAAAACGCATATCCTCCTATATTTCCTCTTCCTATCTAAAGTCTTTCTAACTCACTTCATTTACTATCTCTCAATATCCTAATTATCATACACTTTCCTATGTCTAACCACCCAGGAACGGCTAAACCAATGCTCTGATATCACAAATTGTAACACCCTTTTCTCGACCTACGAATAAGCCGGGGAGGAATGTCACATCGGGATGCGAGCTCTGGTTACAATGTCTTAATTAAGAATTCTTATGAAAAAATTTTCGAAAAATTGGGCGGAGTTTCCCCTAAAAAGCGGGGTTCCCAAGTGTCGCCAAAACTGATTTTTTTTTAAAAAACACTTTTGTTCATAATTCAACTCAAGAACACTCCCAATAATAATCTTCCTTATATCCTCAACTACACCCTGCAAGAAAATTTCACACTTCTATATCGTTTCTCAAGATCACATATCATTTGCTAAGTTTCATTACCATACTACTGTTTATTCTCTTGTTACATACACCATAATACTTAATATGTTTAACAAACCTTTACAATAGATATAACGTACATGCCATACTACTACTTTTTGTCAAAAGTCCTACCCTATTCGCTGTCGAGCTGGTGCGGGCCGCTGCAGAAATGTTGATCTTCTATCCACTACCTGCGAGTTAGACATATAACTCACTGAGAAACTTATTGCCCAGTGGGTACTTTAACCATTGCCGAATATAAATAGTGCTAGGAAGGTTGTTGAAACACATATAAAAGTAGAATACTGCATAATTAAACTATTTTCATACAATCATCATATTTATATTTTTTAATTAAGTTAAGATTCACATTCTGTATGTAAACAACATGTAATATAACTTCATTATAATTACGAGTTAATCTGCTCCACTAGGTAATTATGAATACACCGATCTCGAAATAAGGCCTCATATAGAGTTACGCGTGGTCTTGACCTCACACGACTAATTGCCATGGTCTTGGTCTCACACGATATGGAATATACAACATAACTGCGTGGTCTTGGTCTCACACGACTAGTTGCCATGATCTTGACCTCACACGATATAACCGCGCGCGCGTAAGTAATATCCAGACCGAAGCCGTTAAGAGGATGGCATGCCAAACCCCCCATTCCAGACCAGTTTTACCCATTTACCGAGTAGAGCATGTATAATATTTCATATATACCCATTCACTTCGTATATATACCACATATTCTCCATGTATATACAATATATACTTACACAAATACCACATATACTCACATATGTATCATATGTATTCACATATATATCATATACACGCATATATATACCATATACACACGTATTCCCCACGTATATACCTTATCTATATAATCACATGATAACGAACATGTATTCCATCACGTGACTTTTATCACGGTTATGAAATTCAGATTGATTTTCTCCTCTTTTCCATCTAATTTATTCTTCATATTCATACTTAAACTCAATACCAAAAATAAAATGATAAAACACCCACACCAAGTTTTTGACCAAGTTAATAACAAAAAATTACCATATGAACAATAAACTCTGGTTCTTGACCCAACTTGATCCTTGTTTTAGAAAATTTGTAAAAAATAATCCACTTGGCTAAAAACTCAAAATTTTTTACAGAATTTAGTTTTGCATCTTAAAATCATTCCTTTAAAATTTTATATCAAACTGAACATAAAATCTTGGTCAATTAGTTCACCCATCCAGACTGCTCTAGTTGCCCTGCATCCTGGCAGCAATTCTGAATTTTGTGAATTCCGTAAATCAAATTCAATCAATGTGGTTCCAAATTATTTTTCTCAAATAATAGACTCACTAAAAAACAACATATCCAAAATTCAATTGGATATTATTTTTCTACATTTTATTAAAAATCCAGAAAGATGGCTGTCTTAGTCAAGGTACCTGCTGGAGCAGGTCTAATAAAATAATCTTCCCAAAATCATAACCATTCCAAATTCAACTCAACATATTTTTCAGTCATTCTAGACTCATTGAGACACAACATATCAAAAATTCAACTTAATATAATTTTTCTATATTTAATTAAAAATCATACAAGTCACAGCATTTTACTAATTGTAAAACAGGAAAATTTCAAAAGGAGTTCAATGGTTAAAGTATCAAACCTTACTATTTCTTAGTCCTTTATCTATATCACTTCCTTTCCTTCCTTCTCTCCTTGATTTCCTATGAAATTTAACATCACATATACAAAGGTAAGAACCCTAGGTATAGACATAGTCTTATCTTATGATTTTTCTAATGGTTGCTAGCTTATTTTCACCATTAAACACCATTATTTCTTTCATCAAATCTTTCAAATAATTATTTCTTGAATTTTCTCCAAATCTAGCTATATGAACCCTAATTTCAATCTCTTAAATTAACCATTAATCCATGAAATTAAAACTAGAGATAGGTTTCTCTTACCTTATACTCTTGTTTGTCAGCAAAATCTTCAACCAAAAGCCTTAAACTTTGGAAAAATCACCTCTTTCTTCCTTCTCTTATAGTTTGGACGAGTTCACCATGTAAGAGAGGGCTTTTATTTTCTTTCCTTAGCTTATTTTGATCCAAATGGCAGCCATAAGTGGTGAAAATATGTTGGTATAGATGTTGACTTCCAATTGGTACACCTTATAGAAAAAATGGCCACTTTTAATTGGTCCACTTGCCTTCTTCTTTTATCTATTTATTTGGCAAGCCATTAGGCTTCCTTTTATTCATATTTTGACCCCTTAACTTTCTTGTGCTGTAATTTTATAGTCTAGGATGTGAAAATATTAAAATACCCTCCAGCGATTAATCGATTGTAACTTTTAAACCGTGCGTTTTCGGAAAAAATTGAAACCCTTGGTTATGACCCAATTAATCTCGAGAATATTCTTTCGGGGTCGGATATGGGCACTATTAAGAACTTTCGACACTTAATTTTTAAGTTTACATAGTTGCCCCTAACTTTTGAGAAATTTTCACTTAGGTCCCGTCAGCTCCACTGTGTACACCAATTTCATATTTGACTATCCCGAGCCTCTATTTGACCACTCGTTCATGTCCTCCTTGCCTATTACTCGACTATCTAGCCTTTGGGATGTGACAGGTGACAGGGTAGACCCAGTTGAGCCAGAGAGTTCTTATAGACTAGATCGGGTCTAAACTTGTAGTTGAGCTTGTAGAGTTGCTATTGAGATCAGAAACACTGCCAGCAACATGTATATATTTTTATGTTATTGTACATTTTGAGTTTTATGCATAATATATTATATTTTGAATTTTATGCATTGTATATTATAAAGAATGTTTGGATCAATATATTTGAAATGAGAGAGTAAGTGTGTTTTAAATTATATATATATTTATATGTATAAATGTTTGAGAAAATTGGTGAAATTGAGAAGTATGGTTGAGAGGGTAATTGGCAATTATTGGGAGTGTTTTCCTTTTGCAGGTTGAGTAATTGCTAAATTTTGGGATATCCAAAATACAGACAAAACTCTGGCGAACTTTTTCCTGAGATTTTTATATATATTATTTATTTTGGGTTCTTATAACAAGTAAATAATAGTTATATTCTATTTAATTTTTATATATTTAGAATTTGAAATTTTAAATTGAAAATGTAAAAAAAAAAATTAGTAAATCCTTCTGTGACATTTTTGTACCGTATATGCGTATTTTACATATGCTAGAAATATGTTTTGTTTGTATATAGTGTATAAGGGTGTTACAGTAACCATAGTGATAACATTGAGGGTTTAGACGTTAGGCCGGAGAAAAATATGAAATACATTAGACGGATTAGGCTTTCGAAAGTTAAAAAAGCTTTGAAGAGGATGAAAGTTGGTAAAGCCTATAGACCAGATGGGATACCTATTGAGGTTCGAAAATGTTTGTAATATCCCAATGTATACCCTAGAAGTTTTGGATATTATTGTTGTTTAAATTGGATTGAATGTATGTGTTAATTTGAAAGAGAAAAGAATTTAAAAGAAAGTGTATATGTTGTATATATGGAAGTATAAATAACATATACAAAAGTCAAAATGGATGGTCAAAGGAAGAGGATATTTATTTGTTATGTGTGAAATTACTAAAAAGGGTATATAAGTGAAAAGAAGTTAAGTTAAATGGATGAGGGCATTTAAGTAATTTTCTTTTTGAAATGCTTGGTGGAGGTTTAAAGAGATGAGAAGATTGACTTTGCTTCTTCATTTTCTTTTCTTCTCAAGTGGTGGCCGGCCATTCTCAAGACAAGAGAGCAAGAGAAAGGTTTTGAATTTTAAGAGCAAATTGAATGAGTTTTCAAGGGATTAAGTGGAAATCCAAGAAGTTTCATTATTTTGGTAAGTTCTTTCTCTTGATTTCTTTTGTTATTTTAAGTTGTATGTAAGTGGATTGTTAGATGTTGGGATATGTTTGATTTAATTAATTATGGTGTTGGTTTTGGTTTGAAGATGATAGGTTAAGTGGATGTTGATATTGAAAGAGCAAGAGTGATGTTGGTTTTAGGGTTTTGAAGTGGTAAGTGATGTATAACTTGAGTTTGATTAATTATTTTCATAGATTTGCATGTTGTTGATGTTGGTTGGAGTTGTAAGCTTAGAATATGTGAATTTGGTCGAAGGCAGTAGCATATGGGATGCCACGCCCGTGGCCTTGATTGCCATGGCCGTGGCCAATTGTAGCCACGGCCGTGGAGGTTTGGTGCAAAGGAGGCAGAAGTGGTTTCTAACCCACGCCCGTGGGGGTTGAGGTGACCACGGCCGTGGGCCTTAGTGAGTGGTGTTGAAGTGTAATTTGTGATTTAAGAGTTTAGTAAGAGGTTATTAAGTGATAAATTGTATTGGAATTCATGTATTGTATCATTTTTGGATTAGGTTTTGGAAGAAGGTGATTTGCCCTAATTTGAGAAGTGAAGAATTCTTGGAAAAAGGAAGTGTATAGAGTTGTATAAGTGGTGCTTAAGGTAAGTACAAACTAAATTGTTGCATACATCCATATGATGTTGAGATTGAACATACATTTGATGATATTGATGATGCATTTGAATAATGTTATGTTGTGTACAATGTGGAACATAATGTGAACATTGATGATGCATATGAATACTTTTATGATGAATTACCTTAATGTAAATTGAGACATAAAGAGATGTAAAATTAATGTTATGAGTTATAATGATGTGAATGATATGATTGAAGCATGCCTAGATGATATGATTGAATAATGATATGTTTGTTTAGTTAATGTAATTGATGTTGTATGTTATAATGATGGAAAGGAAATGAATTGAGAAAGTAATGTTTAAAGAGATAAATGAACGGACCTATCTGCCTCCTGCGGAACCATGCGGACCCAGTGAGTGGGCAACCGAACTTGGACTACCGACCTGGTTGGGGGAAGGTTCGATATAGTCAGTATTACGTACCTATCTGCCTCCTGCGGAACCATGCGGACCCAGTGGGATGGGCAACCGAACTTAGACTACCGACCTGGTTGGGGGAAGGTTCGTTACTGATAGTCTTATACATGCCTGTCTGCCTCCTGCGGAACCATGCGGACCCAGTGAGTTGGGCAACCGAACTTGGACTACCGACCTGGTTGGGGGAAGGTTACGTATAAGAAGCCATGGTTGTTGGCTATAGTGATGAACTTTGAATATCATATTAAATACTTGTTGAGCCGATATGTGTCTTTGATAAATGAGTATAATGGATAATGATATAATTATTGAAATAATGAAATGTAACATTTATAAGTATGATCTTTATTGGTTGAATGTATGACATTGATATTGATATTGCATATTATCATTATGGTTTGTACTACTGAGTTGTTGGCTCAGCGTGATTGTGGTTCATCGCGCAGGTGATAGAGTTGATAGGGTTGAAACGGAGGATTCTTCTAGACCTAGTTGAGTTTGTGCTTGAAGATTTGGATTAGAGCTTAAAGATCAGAGAGTCGCACTGCCAATCATGTATATATTCTATGTTTTGTAAATTTGAAATTTTTATGTATTTGTACTTGGAAGTACTTGTTATAACTTCCGCTGTGTATTAATAAATGTTTTCATCTATTATATTTTATGGATTTTCTTTAAACGATTGATGTTTGTATTATTTTTATTTCAAGATATGACTTGTGTATTTTTAAACTGTGGCATTCTCTATATTCAGTATACGTATATTACGATCGTATAAGCATGCTGTGTACATATACGGGATATAGGGGTGTTACAATTATTTTGGTATCAGAGCCTAGGTTTGAGATTCTCAACCTAGGACAATTGTAAGAAAGTAATATTTTGATTTTAAGAGGTTGGTTTTTGAATAAAATACATGGTTGGTATTGGCAGTCTCTGATCTTTAATGAGGTGTATCCTGCTATGTTTGCAGATATAGGTTATAATGGATCCTCATTCACGTCAATCTGTTGAGGGTAGTGCCGAAAGTGTAGCTCCTGATGATGTTAGAGGTGGAGCTAGAGTGGATAGAACTAGAGAGGCCCCTGTTTCTGTGTCGGGGAGACCAGCTGGTGAGGAGGTTCCGCCCGTTTGGGTTAGGCATATGGTTGAATTAATAAGGCAGGCACCAGTGCAACCACCGTCGCCACCACCACAGCCAATGGTATCAGTGAGACATTACGATAAATTAAGAAAGTATGGAGCAAAAGATTTTCTGGGTACTATTGATCCAGTAATAGCTGAGCAGTGGCTGGATAAAGTACAAAGAATATTCATTCAGTTGTAAGCCACTCCAGAAGAAAAATTTGATTATGCTAGATCACTGTTGCAGAAGGATGCATATGAATGGTGGAAGACAGTGCCTCATGCTATGGATGATCCACCAACATTATCCTATGGTGATTTCCTACAGGAGTTTGAGTTGAAATATACTCCGAGGGAGTATAAAGATATGAAGAAGATGGAATTCTTGACTTTGAGGCAAGACCACCGGACTGTGACAGAATATGAGTTAGAGTTCATCCGGTTGAACCACTACGCCGGGGGGATTATCTCTGACGAGATTGACCGGTGCAGAAGGTTTGAGGAGGGATTGAGACCCTCAATTATGTGTTTTGTGGCTGGCTCTAGATATCAGGATTTCTCTCAGCTGGTTGCAGTGGCTAGAGGTGTGGAGAGAGCCCAAGGTATTGCAGCAGTTGCTTCTGAAGAAGAGATCAGGGTTAGAAGACCCCAGTTTGAGGCAGGGTCTTCATCTGTGAAAAGAGGTAGAGGTAGTTTTGCTCCTAGGATCAGTAGGAGTCAGACCGAGATCGAGACCTACAGTTTCAATAGCGAGTGCTCCGACTCCAGTAGTTCAGAGATCCACTCCACCTATATGTTCTCAGTGTGGGGGTTTTCATAGAGGTGTTTGTTGGAAGAGTAGTGGACCAGCTGTATGCTTTAGATGTGGATCGACTGCTTAATTTTATTAGAGAATGTCCAGAGATGCAGGAGCAGAGGCCGGAAGATTCTGCAGTTTCTCAACCTAGTGTTAGAGGTGGTTGAGGGGGCAGAGGTTTTAGCAGAGGTGGTCGATCCGGGTATAGTCAGAGAGGAGTATCATCATCCGGAGGTAGTAGGCCAGAGGAGGCCAGATCTTCTCAGCGAGTGTATGTGATGCAGAGGCAGCCAGATGCTTCAGCAGTGATAGCTGGTACATTTTCTTTATTTGGCATTTCAGTACTTGCTTTAATTGATCCAGGTTCTACTCATTCATACATAAGTGCATCCATATTGCCTGTGTCTGAATTGCATGCAGAGTCCTTAGGATTTGATGTCTTAGTGACAAATCCTTTAGGACATAGTGTGGTTGTTAGCAGGGTGCACCGGAATAGTGCAGTTGTGGTGCAAGGTGAAGAGTTTCCTGGAGATTTAATTGAAATGCCTTTTAAAGAATATGTTTTGATCTTAGGTATGGATTGGCTGTCCAAACATGGAGCTGTGGTAGATTGCCAAAAGAAATGTGTCACTTTGAGAACTAGTGATGGTAAGAGTGTGATGGTGTCTAGTGAGCAGAGACAGCTTGCATCCTTGTTTATATCAGCTGTAACAGCTAGAAGGTGGATTAGAAAAGGGTGTGATGCTTACCTTGCTCATGTTGTGGATACTAGAGTAAGGGGTTCTCAACTTGATGATATAACCACAGTTGCAGAATTTCCAGACGTGTTTCCAGAGGAGTTGCTAGGGTTGCCTCCGGAGAGAGAGGTTGAGTTTGGTATCGAATTATTGTTTGGTACCACTCCCATCTCTATCACTCCTTATCGCATGGCACCTGCTGAATTGAGAGAGAGTTGAAGGTGCAGTTACAGGAGTTGTTGGATAAAGGGTTTATTTGCCTCAGTGTTTCTCCTTGGGGAGCTCCTGTGTTGTTTGTGAAGAAGAAGGACGGTACCATGAAGTTATACATCGATTATAGGCAATTGAATAAAGTGACTATCAAGAATAAATATCCTTTGCCTAGGATTGATGATCTCTTTGATCAATTGAAGGGAGCATAAGTGTTTTCCAAGATTGATTTGAGATCAGGGTACCATCAGTTGAGGGTTAGAGTTGAAGATGTTTCTAAGACAGCTTTCCGCACAAGGTATGGGCATTATGAGTTTTTAGTGATGTCTTTTGGATTGACGAATGCACCTGCAGTTTTTATGGATTTGATGAATAGGGTATTCAGACCCTATTTGGATCAATTTGTGGTGGTTTTCATTGATGATATTTTGGTGTATTCGCATAATGAAGCGGAGCATGACAAGCAGTTGCGGATTGTGTTGCAAATCTTGAGAGAAAAGCAATTGTATGTTAAGCTGTCGAAGTGTGAGTTTTGGCTTGACCAAGTTACTTTTCTAAGGCATATAGTTTCAGCGGATGGCATTCGAGTTGATCCAAGTATAGTTGAAGCTATTTTGAATTGGAGTCCACCGAAGTCTGTGACTGAAGTTAGAAGTTTTCTGGGTTTGGCAGGCTATTACAGACGATTTGCAAAAGGTTTTTCTTTGATAGCTACTCCACTCACCAGATTGCTTCGGAAGGGAGTTAGATTTGTGTGGACGGATCAGTGTCAATCTAGCTTTGAACAGTAGAAGGAAATGTTGACTCAAGCACCTGTTCTTACTTTACCCGTGGAAGATAAACCATATGTGATTTATAGTGATGCTTCACATAATGGTTTGTGGTGTGTTTTGATGCAAGAAGGTAAAGTCATAGCTTATGCTTCTCGGCAGTTGAAGACGCATGAGCTTAACTATCCGACTCATGATTTGGAGTTGGCGGCCATAGTGTTTGCTTTAAAGATTTGGCGACACTACTTGTTTGGAGAGAAGTGTTTCATATACACTGATCATAAGAGTTTGAAATATTTGAGGGTTTAGAAAGAGCTCAATCTTCGACAGAGGCGATGGTTGGAATTAATTAAAGATTATGACTGCTTAATTGATTATCATCCTGGTAAGGCAAATATTGTGGCTGATGCCTTGAGTCGGAAGTCTTTGGCAGGGTTGACTGTCTATTCGCTCTCGTTGCTTGTTGAGTTGAGAGCATTGCATGCTAGATTTATACCTTGTGATGATGGTGCATTGTTGGCGCAATTGCAGTTGAGGCCAGTATTGTTAGACCAGATTAAGGAGGCTCAGTTGGCTGATGAGAAAATCTAAAAGATTGTTTCAGATTGTCAAAAAGGAGAGAGCCGAGATTTTCTTGTGAAAGGTGATGGTAGTCTTTGGTTCAAGGACAGATTATGTGTACCTGATGATGCTAATTTGAGAAGGATTATTTTAGAAGAAGCACACCGGTCAGTTTTTGCTATGCATCCAGACAATACAAAGATGTATCATGATTTGAAACAACACTACTGGTGGTCTTGTTTGAAGAGAGACATAGCAAAATTTGTGTCCAAATGTCTCACTTGTCAGAAGGTGAAAGCTAAACATCAAGTTCCAACAGGGTTGCTTCAACCTTTAACAGTGCCTGAATGGAAATGGGAAAGAGTAACAATGGATTTTGTATCTGGTTTGCCATTGACTCAGAGGAAACATGATGCAATTTGGGTAATTGTTGATAGGGTGACAAAGACAGCTCATTTTCTTCCGGTTCGGATAGATTATTCTCTTGAGAAATTGGCTGAGCTGTATATCCATGAGATTGTGAAGTTGCATGGAGTCCCTACTTCTTTAGTGTCTGATCGAGATCCTAGATTTACTTCAAGGTTCTGGAAAAGTTTACAGAGTGCTTTGGGTTCTCGAGTACACTTTAGCACTGCTTTTCATCCACAGACAGATGGGCAGTCAGAGAGGGTAATACAGATTATTGAGGATAAGATGAGAAGCTGTGTTATTGATTTTTCTGGAAGTTGGGACAGATTTTTACCACTTGTGAAATTTGCTTACAATAACAGTCATCAATCCAGTATTGGAATGGCACTATTTGAGGCATTGTATGGTAGACGGTGTAGAACGCCTCTATGTTGGAATGAGATTGGAGAAGGCACGTTAATTGGTCCTGATTTGATTAAAGAAACTGAAGAAAAAGTAAAGATAATTCGGGATCGGTTGAAAGCAGCTTCAGACCGACATAAATCTTGTTCAGACTTGATATCAGGTAATTTCGAGGACGAAATTTTTTTTTAGAGGGGGAGAATTGTAATATCCCAATGTATACCCTAGAAGTTTTGGATATTATTGTTGTTTAAATTGGATTGAATGTATGTGTTAATTTGAAAGAGAAAAGAATTTAAAAGAAAGTGTATATGTTGTATATATGGAAGTATAAATAACATATACATAAGTCAAAATGGATTGTCAAAGGAAGAGGATATTTATTTGTTATGTGTGAAATTACTAAAAAGGATATATAAGTGAAAAGAAGTTAAGTTAAATGGATGAGGGCATTTAAGTAATTTTCTTTTTGAAATGCTTGGTGGAGGTTTAAAGAGATGAGAAGATTGACTTTGCTTCTTCATTTTCTTTTCTTCTCAAGTGGTGGCCGGCCATTCTCAAGACAAGAGAGCAAGAGAAAGGTTTTGAATTTTAAGAGCAAATTGAAGGAGTTTTCAAGGGATTAAGTGGAAATCCAAGAAGTTTCATTATTTTGGTAAGTTCTTTCTCTTGATTTCTTTTGTTATTTTAAGTTGTATGTAAGTGGATTGTTAGATGTTGGGATATGTTTGATTTAATTAATTATGGTGTTGGTTTTGGTTTGAAGATGATAGGTTAAGTGGATGTTGATATTGAAAGAGCAAGAGTGATGTTGGTTTTAGGGTTTTGAAGTGGTAAGTGATGTTTAACTTGAGTTTGATTAATTATTTTCATAGATTTGCATGTTGTTGATGTTGGTTGGAGTTGTAAGCTTAGAATATGTGAATTTGGTCGAAGGCAGTAGCATATGGGATGCCACGCCCGTGGCCTTGATTGCCATGGCTGTGGCCAATTGTAGCCATGCCCGTGGAGGTTTGGTGCAAAGGAGGCAGAAGTGGTTTCTAACCCACGCCCGTGGGGGTTGAGGTGGCCATGGCCGTGGGCCTTAGTGAGTGGTGTTGAAGTGTAATTTGTTATTTAAGAGTTTAGTAAGAGGTTATTAAGTGATAAATTGTATTGGAATTCATGTATTGTATCATTTTTGGATTAGGTTTTGGAAGAAGGTGATTTGCCCTAATTTGAGAAGTGAAGAATTCTTGGAAAAAGGAAGTGTATAGAGTTGTATAAGTGGTGCTTAAGGTAAGTACAAACTACATTGTTGCATACATCCATATGATGTTGAGATTGAACATATATTTGATGATATTGATGATGCATTTGAATAATGTTATGTTGTGTACAATGTGGAACATAATGTGAACATTGATGATGCATATGAATACTTTTATGATGAATTACCTTAATGTAAATTGAGACATAAAGAGATGTGAAATTAATGTTATGAGTTATAATGATGTGAATGATATGATTGAAGCATGCCTAGATGATATGATTGAATAATGATATGTTTGTTTAGTTAATGTAATTGATGTTGTATGTTATAATGATGGAAAGGAAATGAATTGAGAAAGTAATGTTTAAAGAGATAAATGAACGGACCTATCTGCCTCCTGCGGAACCATGCGGACCTAGTGAGTGGGCAACCGAACTTGGACTACCAACATGGTTGGGGGAAGGTTCGATATAGTCAGTATTACGTACCTATCTGCCTCCTGCGGAACCATGCGGACCCAGTGGGATGGGCAACCGAACTTGGACTACCGACCTGGTTGGGGGAAGGTTCGTTACTGATAGTCTTATACGTGCCTATCTGCCTCCTGCGGAACCATGCGGACCCAGTGAGTTGGGCAACCGAACTTGGACTACCGACCTGGTTGGGGGAAGGTTACGTATAAGAAGCCATGGTTGTTGGCTATAGTGATGAACTTTGAATATCATATTAAATACTTGTTGAGCCGATATGTGTCTTTGATAAATGAGTATAATGGATAATGATATAATTATTGAAATAATGAAATGTAACATTTATAAGTATGATCTTTATTGGTTGAATGTATGACATTGATATTGATATTTCATATTATCATTATGGTTTGTACTACTGAGTTGTTGGCTCAGCGCGATTATGGTTCATCGCGCAGGTGATAGAGTTGATAGGGTTGAAACGGAGGATTCTTCTAGACCTAGTTGAGTTTGTGCTTGAAGATTTGGATTAGAGCTTAAAGATCAGAGAGTCAAGCTGCCAATCATGTATATATTCTATTTTTTGTAAATTTGAATTTTTTATGTATTTGTACTTGGAAGTACTTGTTATAACTTCCGCTGTGTATTAATAAATTTTTTCATCTATTATATTTTATGGATTTTCTTTAAACGATTGATGTTTGTATTATTTTTATTTCAAGATATGACTTGTGTATTTTTAAACTGTGGCATTCTTTATATTCAGTATATGTATATTACGATCGTATAAGCATGTTGTGTACATATACGGGATATAGGGGTGTTACAATTATTTTGGTATCAGAGCCTAGGTTTGAGATTCTCAACCTAGGACAATTGTAAGAAAAGTAATATTTTGATTTTAAGAGGTTGGTTTTTGAATAAAATACGTAGTTGGTATTGGCAGTCTCTGATCTTTAATGAGGTGTATCCTGCTATGTTTGCAGATATAGGTTATAATGGATCCTCATTCACGTCAATCTGTTGAGGGTAGTGCCGAGAGTGTAGCTCCTGATGATGTTAGAGATGGAGCTAGGGTGGATAGAACTGGAGAGGCCCCTGTTTTTGTGTCGGGGAGACCAGCTGGTGAGGAGGTTCAGAATTGCTCAAATTATAGAGGTATAAAGCTTATGAGCTACACTATGAAATTGTGGGAGAGAGTTGTGGAACACCGTTTGTGGTTAGATACTTGTATCACCTCAAATCAGTTTGGCTTTATGCCTGGTCGATCAACTATGGAAGCTATTTTTCTTATAAGAGATTTGATGGAAAAGTATAGAGAGATGAAGAAGGACTTACATATGATTTTTATTGACTTGGAAAAGGCATATGATAGAGTCCCAAGAGAAGTTTTATGGTGGGTCCTAGGGTGTAGAGGAATATCTATACGATATATCCAAGTCTTGAAGGATACATATAAGGGAGCCATCACCAGTGTCCACACTATAGGAGGGGATACTAAGAATTTTCTCATTTCTATTGGATTGCACTAAGGTTCAGCTTTGAGCCCTTATTTTTTTGCCTTGGTCATGGATAAGCTAACAAGACATATACAGGATGACATCCCTTGGTGTATGATATTTGCAGATGATATTATATTAATAGATGAGACTCAAGCAGAGGTAAGTCAAAAGTTGGAGTTATGGAGAAGCACTTTGGAATCTAAGGGTTTTAAGCTAAGTAGGACTAAGACTGAGTATATGCATTGTAGATTTAATAGCGAGAATAGAGAAAGAGGCAAAATTATTTTAGATAAAATAACAGTATCTCATAGTACTTATTTTAAATATCTTAGCTCTATTCTTCAAGAAGACGGGAGTTGTGAAGAAGATATAAATCATATGATTAAAACTGATTGGATGAAGTGGAGGGGGTGCTACAGGAGTTCTATGTGATCGAAAGATACCAATTAAATTAAAAAAAAAATTTTACCGCACTGCAATACGGCCTGCGATGATGTATGGTAGTGAGTGTTGGGCATTAAAAGGACAACACATGACTAAAATGCATGTTGTGAAAATGAAAATAATAAGATAGATGTGTGGTCATACTAGGATGGATAGAATCCGCAATGAGTATATTAAAGAAAAAATGGGGGTAGCACCTATTGAGGATAAAATAAGAGAGCATATATTGAGATGATTTGGCCATGTGAAACGAAGACCTAGCGATGTGCTGGTTAGAAAAATCGAACAAGTTAGAGTAGATATTGCTAAGAGAGGGAAAGGTAGATCTAAACTGACTTGGTCAAAGGTGGTCCAAAATGATCTTATGATGTTACATCTATCAGAAGAGATCACCTTAAATCGTATTGAGTGGAAAAGAAGAATCCATATAGCCAACCCCAATTGACTTGGGATTAAGGCTTTGTTGAGTTGAGTTGAGTTGAGTGGAATAATTTATAACAAATGTGTAATTTCCTAGTTAAGCTTATTATCATATATTAAGTTTATTATTATATATTTGTATGTATATATTAAGTTTAATATATATTATTTTATAAATGCTAAATTAAACGAAAAAATAATATTTTAATTAAAAATTATTCTACATATACTGTTTTATTGTTTTAGTCCATCTAACAATGTCAAGTTTCCTATTTAAACTTTACCATATTATTGCTAAAAAAAATTAAACTTTACTATATTTTTAGTCCGAGTAACACTGTAATATCCCAATATATGACCTAGAAGTTTTAATACAATTGTTGTGTGATTTGAATTAAAGGTATATATGTTTTTACAAAGGAAATGATTGTGTTAATGAAATGTATATGTTGTATATATGTTAATATATTAAACATATAAGTTGGTCAAAAGATAGTCAAGAGAAGAGAAAGGTGTGGTGGAGGATTTTTGGTAATTATTATTATTATTATTATTATTATTATTATATATGTATATGTGGCTAACGTGAGAAGAGAAAAGGATATTTTCTTTCTTCTTCTTCTCCTTTTGGTTCTTGCATGAGAGAGAGAGAGAAGGATGATAGAGAGGTGATGATCTTCATTAAAACCTTAGGGTTTTAAGAGAATTGAAGATAGAGATTGAAGATTTGTCAAGATATTCAAGTAAGTATTTTCTTGTTTTCTTTTGTTGTTGTTGAAGTTTTGTTTGAAGTGAATTTTGATTTGTTGGGATTTTAATTTGGTGTGGTTAAGATGTGTTTATAAGTGGTGAAAGTGATTATAAGTTAAATTGGTGTTGGTTTTGGTTTGGAAATGGTATGTTGAGTGGATATTGAAATTGAAAGAATAAGAATGATGTTGGTTTAGGGTTTTGAGATGGTATGTGTTTAAATGTGTTGTTAATGATTTGTTAATAAGAATATTGTGATGAATAGGTAAAATATGTGTTAATAATATTGATTATGTCTATTTGAATGAGGTGGTGTTGTGTATAATGTGTTTAAATGCAGTTGGAAGAGTTTTGGCCATTTTAGGGTTTCTGTTCATGTGAGACACGGCCAAATCAAAGAAGAGACACGGCCAAGACTTAATATTTTTGGGTGACACGGCCAAGTTGAGGGAAGTTTGGCCGTGTTGGATGAGCTTAGGGAGAGACACGGCCACTGGCTTGGCCGTGTCCCTTGCCCGTGTTTGCCACTGCCTGATGTTGGTTGAGAGACACGGCCGTGTCCCCTGCCCGTGTCTGCCTCGGCTTGAATTGGTGTTGAGAGACACGGCCACAAGCTTGGCCGTGTCCCTTAAGTGTGTTGGCTACTGTGATTTTTCCTTGCTCCTCTTACATGGTTGAGTTTGAACTTACATTTAGTAATGCATATGCTACTATATGAACAAGGTTATGTATTATGTGCATTGTGAATCTTGTGAATGGTAATGTGTATATGAATAATGTATTTTGCAATGTTACATCAATGATGCTATAGGTAAAATGTGAAGGATATGATGAGGTAATTGATTATGTATAGCTTGATGGGAGTAGCTCTTGAGGTAAGTACAAATTTACCTAGAAGCATTCTTTTATATGATTTTGAAACTTAAAACAATGTTAAGTAAATTATATTATTGTTAATACAATGTGATTAATGTTGTCAATTGGATAGTGTGAAAGTTATAATGATGATTCAAAAAGGTATGTGCAATGTGATTTGTTGTGATAAATGTTTTAATAATGCATGGTGTAAATGTGCCTTGAGAAATGATGTAATGTGATATTATCATGGTTGATAATAATGATCAAAATGAAATAAATGGACATATGGTTTATATGACAATGAATCTAAGATACATATGCAATGTAATTGATTATGTATGCTTGGATGATAAAGTGTATAAGGTGGATTGAGATGAAAGGTGATATGAAGCCATTGTGTTTGGCTATGATGATTCAAATGTGATGTGAAGCCATTGTGTTTGGCTATGACGTTTCAATTGAGATAAATGAGGCATGTTTGCCTAAATGATGATGAGAATTGAGAATGAAAGTGCTAATGAAATAATGAATGAATTGTGTGGCTAATGTGTTATTCCATTTTCAGAGTTTGTTGTTGGTGGCATGCCTAATATTAGTAACAATCTCTTGAAGTTAGGTTGGATTGATCCTTGAAGCCAAGTTGGGTTGAAGTTTAACATGTTTTACTCCCCTTGAAGCTTGGTTGGGTCAAATCCTTGAAGCCTAATTGAGATGTTACAACCCTTGAAGCTAGGTTGGATTGGTTCTTGAAGCCAAGTTGGGTTGATGCTTAGCATGCTTTGCTCCCCTTGAAGCTTGGTTGAACCTAATCCTTGAAGCCTAGTTGGGATTATGATAATGATAAATGTGATAACAAAACCAAAGCATTAACTCTGAAAATTGAATGGCATAGTAGCGGTTGTTGGGCCCGAGTCTGTCTTTGTTGTCAATATGATATACTAATGTTGAAATAAATGAGTAATGAGATCTATGGTTGACTTTGTTGGCAATGTGACTTATGATTGGTGAATTGTAAACAAAATAATGCTATGAAGTATGTTGTGTAATGTGTGTATTGATATGTTAATTGTGAGTGTTATTAATGTATTATGGTTGGTGAATTGTGAATTAAACAATGTTATGAAGTATGATGTGTAATGTGTAATGTGTATATTGATATACTAATTGTGAGTATTAATGATGGATTGCGGATAATGATGCAATTGAATGATGTAATGATTGCCTTTGTTGAAAATGTGATTCATGAATGTTGAATTGTGGATAATGATTTAATTGAATGGTGTAATGAGATGTAAGGTTATGTAGTATGGCATGATAATATTGTATAAATGAGTTATTGAAAAGAGATTTGATTTTGAGAAGTTATGTTGAAAATATCTGATTCTGGAAGTATAATGTTCTATGTGAATATGTATATAATCTATGAGATTAGTGGGAGTACATGAAAAATACAATAAGAAAGGAAAAACAGGATAAGAAAACAATAAAACATGATACTAAAAATATGAGGTACGATTCTTTTGTATAGTATATTTTAATATTTATTTGTACTACTAAGCTCTCGAGCTTAGCGCGGATGTGTAATCGCGCAGGTAGCTTGGTGGAAGATGTGAAGTCTTTCGTTATACCACGAGAAGAGTAAGAGTTTGTCGAGACCAACTAGAGGGTAATGCATACATGTTTAATTTTAATTATGATGTATTTTTGATGAGAGAGTATTTATATGTATAAATGAAGTTTTAATTAAGACAATGATTTTGTAAAATGATATTTAAATTAACGTAATATGGTTTGAACTCTGTTGCAGGTTTTTAAAAGGTAACAACAAGTGGCATCCTTATACTTTATATACTTACTGTATGAATACTAGGTATATGTACAGTACTTATATAGGGTATCGGGGTGTTACAAACACTATTTAATTTCCCATATATATATATATATATATGCACACACACATATAAAGTTCACAAAGCCGTGTATCTAAACAATATATGTATTAAGTTTACTACAATTAGAAGCCTCCATCTATAAGCCTAAAACAAGAGTTCCTCAGAAATTCAGATTAATTAGTTTTCAAATTTCATTGTTGTTTATCACTAATTTTTAAAGCATAGTTATTAATTTACATAAGTCAAATCATTTTGTTTGACTCAATTTTATTAAATTTTTAAATAATTTTGCAGTTTTAAATTTTTTTAATAAATAATTACCTGTACTGCAGATGTCCATATGGTTAACTTATCATAAAAATGATTTTTCAATAATTTCAAATAATATTTTATTTTAAATAATAATTCGATATTAGCTTATATATATATATATACCAACAAATTGGAAGGACCGTTTACAGGGGATAAAATAACTTTAAAAGAATTAATAGAAACAATAAAATAATTAAGCATAAACAACAAAGATATAAACAGATTAATTAAAACAATAAATAAGAAACATAATGTAAAAGACTATATTAAAATAAATTACAGAAATAATTTAAAAGCATATATTAAAAATATATAGAGTATAAAGAATAATTATAATCTCTTTTAAATGGTACGGCGGCGTTGTTTCATACCTGGTGCAAAGGAGGACTTCAGACAAGTGCAAGTCTGACGTTGCTCCAATTTATATTTAGGTTTCCAGCCTTATATACCACTTTAAAGATTACAATTAAATCTTTAATTAAACTTGTATCTTAAGTCTAAAATATTTTATTTAAATTTTATCAAAACACACTCTTAAGTCTATTTGTTTTAGTGTACCTAATTATACTATGTGTGGTATAATTATACGGATCCCGTATAAATATACAGCGTAGAATATAGAGAGGAGAAAGACAAAAAAGGATAGAATATAGAGGTCCTTTTCAGTCTGTAAGTAGTGCAAATATAATTTCTGATGTTTTAGTTCCAGATCAAGCTCAACTTGCTCATTTTTTGCTTGCAAGAACTAGAACAGAGCATACTTATAGATGGATGAGAGAAATGAGATATAAAAATTTAAATTTATTTAAATAAATGAAAACAAGATACAATACAGAATAAAATAAAATACAATTTTTAATTATAAGTTATAAAATATAACTACCTTATACAAGGAGATCAATAGGTGTTGAGTACAGGAATGGAAGAATAATAAGTGAAAGAAGAGAGGGAAGGAAGAAGCTAAAACTAGGCTGAGGGTTTCTTGAATGTCTTCTGTGTTGAGAGAGAAGTGTTTCGGATCCCCTTTTACCTTCAGAATGAGCTTCATTATATAGACAGAGGCTTTAAAATTCCACTATTCTTGTCACATGCTTGGTCATTGTAGAGGAATAGTAACCTGTCGTTACTATTTGCTTTTACTGTACCTTCACGCGTTCGGAACTGTGGATGAATAGTACCTTGTCTGGTACTGTTGACTTTACTGTGAGGAACTGTGGATGAACAGTTCTTCTGACTTTACTGTTGGATTCCCTCTGGTGAATACTGTAGATGAACAGTATCTTGTCAGTGGGCACCGCCTTTATTGATTTTAATAATCTGAGTGGAGAAATAAGGTTTCTCCTGCCTTTAATCAGATGAGTTCGAATCAGATTCAGTTTCTGACTCAATTTTCTTTTTATTTTTCTTTGTTTTTTCTTTATTCTTTCTTTATTCTTTTTCTTTACTTTTTTCTTTCTTTTCTTTTCTTTTTCTTTTTCTTTAATCTTTTTCTCTTTTTCTTTTTCTTTTTTATTTATTTTTTTTTTACTTTTTACCTTGATGGGGGACAATATACCATAGCAATCATCCTCATTACTAGGACAGTAATCCGAGTCAGATGTCTCGGTGGAAGATGATGTCATGGATGATGTAGAGGAATCCGAGGAAGAGGAAGGAGATTTTCTTCTTTTGGATGAGGCTTTAGAAACTTTAGAATGAACTTTAGTTGAGGATCCAGCAGAGCAGGTTCTACTGGGCTTAATGGGCTCAGATGTTGAGGGAAGAGATCCAACCATCTGTTCCATTAAGGCTTTATAATCTTCTGTAGTCTTGGCAGCTGCAAGAAGGGCAATGTTCTGGGCTCTTTGAGCTCCAAAAGAGGCTTGTAACCTTGGGTCAAGACCACCATGGTTTCTCTTAAGGAGCCATTCTTTAACAGTTTCAATAGTGGTAGAATTGAAGTTAGTTAAACCCAATATAGAACTTAGTAAAATTGAACAGTATGAAGACGGTAAAGTAAAATTGAAGTTCAGTAGACATAGTGTAAGCAGTAGGTATTCAGACTCTTCCTCCTCTGTGTCAACAGTAGATATAGGTAGAGCCTCACAGTTACCTTCTGTAATATATGCTTCATATAAAGAAAATGAACCAAAACCTGTATTGCAAACAGTAGTAAAGCCTAGGTATTCTACATCAGATATACCTGAATCTAGTAATAAATTAAAAGGTGTAGACTATAGTACCACAGTACCACACTTATATTACAATCCAACAGGAACAGTGAACCCTTTGGAACCAAACCCTAATTATAATCAATCTCAAGATATAGAACACTCATCTTCTCCACCTATGTCACCTACAGCCTCCTTCATGACAGGAAATGTAGAAAGCATAGATAGAGAATTGAATGTAATTAATAAAGAATTTATTTTTAACTATGATAAATTAAATAAAGAATTAACAACAACTAAAAATAAAGATAAACTAGAAAATGTAATGAAAAAGGTAAAAGACTTTGAATCAGTTAAAGAAGAATATGTTGACTTTATAATAAATTATGAAGTTAATATGAAATTCTTTGATTGGTTTAAAAGAATTTATAGAGGTAAACTTAAGGCAGAAAAATTAATAAATCCAGTAACCATTAGAAATAAAGACACAGAATGGAAGGTAAAAGATAAAATTATACAGAGTGAACATCCACCTAAAACATCAAGCGTATTTTTACATGGAGACAAAGAAATAAATATAGCACCATTTAAAATTATATCTAAAGATGATCCTAATAGGAAAATATTAGAACAAAATAATTTTAGTAATGCACACCTATTAAGTATAGGACAACAGTTAAACAAAATAGAAGATACTATTAAAGAAAGTAAAATAGTAAAAGTTGAAAAAGATATAAAAGATAAAAAACTTAAATCTCATGTTTTTAAACCTTTTGAAGTTTCTAAAAAGGACAAAAAGAAGTAAAATCTAAAGATTCTGATTTTGTTAAAGCAATTAAAGAACAATTAAGTAAAATTGACTCTTCTTCTGGGTCAAAACAGGTAGTTCAAGAAACACCTCAATCTAAAGCTTCTAAAACTATAAGTATAGTCACCCAAGAACAAGAATCAGAATCAGTTGAGGATTCTCAACCTGAATCTAAAGATATTTAAACCTTTAGTAAAGCCCTAGAGCCACAGATAAATCGTATAACATATAATCAATCTATAGTACCTAGAATGTCGGCCCCAGACTTAGGTATAACAGATAGACCAAATGTCCTATCACAATATAAGTATAATGCCTCTTCGGTTTATGAATGGAACATTGATAGCCTATCAGAATATAATATTCTGAGTCTTCTTCAACAGATGACAATGGCTGCCAATGCTTATAGAACCCAAATAGGAACTTCAGATAGAACTATAGCTGAACTTCTTATAGCTGGCTTTACAGGACAACTTAAAGGTTGGTGGGATAATCATCTCACTGATGAACAACATTTAGAAATTTTAAATGCCGTAAAAACTTATGAAGATGGAATACCTATATTAGAAGAGCTTGGTGATACTATTCAAGATGCTGTGGCATCACTAATCTTGACTATATCACTCCATTTAATAGGTGATCCTACTCATTTGAAGGATAAAAATGCAGAATTACTAAGTAATCTTAGATGCAAGAAACTTAGTGATTTTCAATTTTATAAAACAACTTTCCTTACTAGGATAATGCTTAGAGAAGATTCTAACCAGGCTTTTTGGAAAGAAAAATTCTTAGCTGGATTACCCTTCTTCTTAGGAGAAAAGGTTAGGAACCATATAAAACAGGAATTTGGAAACCCTATTCCTTATGACCTTTTGACCTATGGACAACTGTTTAGTATAGTTCAAAAGAAAGGATTAAAACTTTGTCAAGACATAAAGCTTCAAAAATCGTTAAAATATGAAATGAGAAAAACTAAACAGGAACTAGGTTCTTTCTGTAAACAATTTGATTATAGCATAACACAGAAACATAAAGATTGTAATGGACAATGTTCTACTACAAGAAAATATAAGAAACCTTATAAAAAATATCACAAAAAGAGTTATAAGAAAAAATTAGATAAAGATGATTATTATAAAAAACAGAAACTTTATAAACCTTACAAATATAGAAAACCTAGTAGAAAACCATATAAACAGAAAGATAAAAAATTTACATCATATAAAGATTTAACATGTTATAAATGTGGAAGAAAAGGCCACACATCAAGATTTTGTAAATTTGATAAAAAATTACAAGAATTAAATTTAGAAGAATCAGTATTAAATAAAATTTATGAATTATATTTAGATTATTCAGATTCTGAAGATTATTCAGACTCTAAAGAATTAAACCAAATAGATGAGATAGGATCAGAATCAAGTTTTGAATATAGTAGTAAATCATTAAATGTATTAACTAAAGAACAAGAATCTATATTAGAAGCAATAAAATTTATAAGTGACCCTAAAATTTAAGAAAAAATGTTAAATAAGATATTAGAAAATGATAAACCTAAAAACTCTATGTTACCTAGTACTAGTAAACAAACATATGATTTGACTGCAATATTAAACAAAAATAAAACAGTAAAAAATAAACCAACCATAAATGATTTACAAAAGGAAATTAAAGAAATTAAATTAGAATTAAAAGAATTAAAAAATAAACAAGAACAAGATTCAAAAATAATAAAATCTTTAATGAACTCAACTTCTTCTTCTGATGAAGAAGCTGATGAAGATATTGAACAAATAAATGGTAAAGAAACTGATAATGAAATTAGTTTAATTAGCAAAGATAAAATCCCTGATAATTTAATTTTTATGTTGCATGAAATAACATCTAGGAAATATTTAATAAAAATAAAATTAAAATTTTCAGATAATTATAATATAGAAACTATAGCATTGTTTGATACAGGAGCTGATTTAAACTGCATTAAACCTAGTTTAGTACCAAAAAGATTTTGGCAACAAACTAATGAAAGTTTATCAGCAGCAAATAAATCTAAACTAAATATACTTGGTAAAGCAGAAGCATCAATTATAGATAAAAATTTAGAAATAAAAAATATATTTATCTTAACCAACATTCATCATATGGTAATCTTAGGAACACCATTTATGTATTTGATAACACCTTATTCAGTAAATGATGATAGTATAAGTTTTAAAGTTAGAAAACAAAAAATAATTTTTCCATTTTTAGAAAAACCTAAAAAGAGGAATTTAAATCTTTTAAAGGCTCATTCAATAAATGAATTACAAATAAATGTACTTATAAAAGCAAAGTCTGAACAACTTTGTAATTTAAAAAATAATTATCATTTACAAAAAATAAATGAACAGTTAAACAATAAATTTACACAAGATAAAATTAATAAATTAAAATCTCAAATAGAAAAAGATTTGTGTGCTGATATTCCAAATGCATTTTGGAATAGAAAGCAACATATGGTTGATTTACCTTATGAAATAGGCTTTGATGAAAAGTCTATTACAACTAAGGCTAGGCCCATTCAAATGGCGCCCGATTTAATTGAATTTTGTAAAAAAGAAATAAATGATTTAGAAAATAAAGGACTAATAACTAAATCTAGAAGTCCTTGGTCTTGTGCTGCATTTTATGTAAACAAGGCTTCTGAAATAGAAAGAGGAGCACCTAGATTAGTAATAAATTATAAACCTTTAAATAAAGCTTTAAAATGGATTAGGTACCCTATTCCAAATAAAAAAGATTTATTAGGTAGATTATATAAAGCAAACATTTTTAGTAAATTTGATATGAGTATGCTCGGATCCCGTATAAATATACAGCGTAGAATATAGAGAGGAGAAAGAAAGAAAAGGATAGAATATAGAGGTCCTTTTTAGTCTATAAGTAGTGCAAATATAATTTCTGATATTTTAGTTCTAGATCAAGCTCAACTTGCTCGTTTTTTGCTTGCAAGAACTAGAACATAGCATACTTGTAGATGGATGAGAGAAATGAGATATAAAAATTTAAATTTATTTAAATAAATGAAAACAAGATACAATACAGAATAAAATAAAATACAATTTTTAATTATAAGTTATAAAATATAACTACCTTATACAAGGAGATCAATAGGTGTTGAGTACAGGAATGGAAGAATAATAAGTGAAAGAAGAGAGGGAAGGAAGAGGCTAAAACTAGGCTAAGGGTTTCTTGAATGTCTTCTGTGTTGAGAGAGAAGTGTTTCGGATCCCCTTTTACCTTCAGAATGAGCTTCATTATATAGACAGAGGCTTTAAAATTCCACTATTCTTGTCACATGCTTGGTCACTATAGAGGAATAGTAACCTATCGTTACTATTTGCTTTTACTGTACCTTCACGCGTTCGGAACTGTGGATGAATAGTACCTTGTCTGGTACTGTTGACTTTACTGTGAGGAACTGTGGATGAACAGTTCTTCTGACTTTACTGTTGGATTCCCTCTGGTGAATACTGTAGATGAACAGTATCTTGTCAGTGGGCACCGCCTTTATTGATTTTAATAATCTGAGTGGAGAAATAAGGTTTCTCCTACCTTTAATCAGATGAGTTCGAATCAGATTCAGTTTCTGACTCAATTTTCTTTTT
The DNA here is from genome assembly GCA_947685225.1 of Garcia nutans. Lineage (NCBI taxonomy): Eukaryota > Viridiplantae > Streptophyta > Magnoliopsida > Malpighiales > Euphorbiaceae > Garcia > Garcia nutans. The sequence continues at coordinate 37,271,989 of CANTUV010000059.1, forward strand.
ATTTTTCTTTGTTTTTTCTTTATTCTTTGTTTTTTCTTTTTCTTTACTTTTTTCTTTCTTTTCTTTTCTTTCTTTTCTTTTTCTTTATCTTTAATCTTTTTCTCTTTTTCTTTTTCTTTTTTCTTTATTTTTTCTTTACTTTTTACCTCGATGGGGGACAATATACCATAGCAATCATCCTCATTACTAGGACAGTAATCCGAGTCAGATATCTCGGTGGAAGATGATGTCATGGATGATGTAGAGGAATCCGAAGAAGAGGAAGGAGATTTTCTTCTTCTGGATGAGGCTTTAGAAACTTTATAATGGACTTTAGTTGAGGATCCAGCAGAGCAGGTTCTACTGGGCTTAATGGGCTCAGATGTTGAGGGAAGAGATCCAACCATCTTTTCCATTAAGGCTTTATAATCTTCTGCAGTCTTGGCAGCTGCAAGAAGGGCAATGTTCTGGGCTCTTTGAGCTCCAAAAGAGGCTTGTAACCTTGGGTCAAGACCACCATGGTTTCTCTTAAGGAGCCATTCTTTAACAGTTTCAATAGTGGTAGAATTGCGAAAGGCAGACCACCACTTGACTTTAGATTTTCTCAATATAACAGGGATACTGGTACCTGACTGAAATGAATAGTCAAAATACCATTGATATACCCAAGGTATATTGAAATTTAAACAAAAAAGAAGCAGAGGAGGAAAATTCCTCTCAAAAGGTGTAGGACTTAAGTGGGCTTTAAAATGTTGGTAAGCTAATAGTACATCTTGTGGAAGAGTTCTTTCATCATTTCCACAATAATGCCACCAATCAACGAACCAGGATGGGAGATTATTGATCTTTAAGTTGGTTTCATTATAGATGAGCCAGGAATGGGTTTTACCCGGGTTTTGGAAAAACAGGGCTTTGGTCCAGGCTTCTATATAATCCCAATAATTATATGAAGAGCAACAGGATAAAGAAGGAAGGGTTTTAAATTGCACAGGAATGTGCAAAGGTCTTCCCCATTCAAAAGGATGGAGAATTTTCTTTATTTTGAAAGAAGAATAGGCTATGACAGCCTTATCTTTCTGACTATAATTATGTTTTAGGTATAAAGAACCTGAATCCACAAGAATATGGAGATAATATTCTTGGGGTTTTGAAAATTCTTTTGGTTTGAAGAACCATCCTTTAGGATATACAGACTCAATTATAGACCATGGGTTCTGCTGAGCAGTTCCAAAATCAATAACTAATTCTGTAAACCAAAAATTTTTATTATACCAAAATGATTTTTGCTTTAAAGGAAAATTTGCTGAATCAATTTGAGTTGAAGGTCTTGAAATATCCAACTCAATTTTAGAAATATTCTGAGATAGGGTTTTTTGAGAAGAAGATTCTCCTATCTCAATTTGGCTTTTTAAATAAGGGATTAAGGAATCTTTACCTGGAACCCCTGGAGGAGGTTCGTGTCTCATCTTTAAGAGAGCTTTAATCACTTCAGGTGATTGGGCCAGCTGAGAGACCCAATGCTCTATTTTTGCTTTATTTTCTTCTTGGACAGCATCAGCCCAAGACTTTATGCGTTTAGGGTTCAATATACTATCTGAATGATCAGATAGAGCTTTAGGAGAGTCATCTTTAAGGGTTTCCTTTTCTTTATTGGCTGTTTTCTTTTTTCTCCCCATGATTCCTGAGAAGGAATTCACGAGTAAGGAAATCAGGTAAACTATTATTTTCTCCTTTAATAAACTCAATATCAAAATAAAAAATGCTTAAAATAGCTTGCCATCTAGCAAAAATCTGTTTTGAGGCAAGGTTTTTAACATCTTTTTGCAAAACATCTTTTGCACTTTTACAATCAATTCTCAATAGAAATTTTTGATTTAATAAATCAGATTGAAATTTTGAAATACATAAAACGATACTCAAAATCTCTTTCTTTATAGTTGAATAGTTTAATTGGGTTGGGCTCCAATGTCCTGAATAGAATTGGACTATGGCTTCTCTACCCTCTTTAACCTGTTTTAAAATCCCACCAAAACCTATATCTGATGCATCAGTCTCTACTATTTTGGAGGTTAAGGGATCAGCTATATGTAGGCAAGGAATAGTTTTAACTAGGTCTTTAACTTGTCTAACTATGCCAGAATGGACCTCAGTCCATGGACCTGGGTTTTTCTTTAATCTATCATGCAGAGGTTTAATGGTTCTATTTAGGTTGGGAAAGAATTCTATAACATAATTCAAACAACCTAAAAATCTTTGTAACTGAGCTTTATTAATAATCTGATCAGGAAACTTATCCCCAAAGGCTAAGTTTCTTTCTATAGGTTCTATGATTCCCTGTTCTATATAATGTCCTAAGAACCTAATCTTAGTTTGAAACAGAGACATCTTCGTTTTACTTAATACTAAACCATTATGTTTTATTACCATGAAAAATGTTTTTAAATGCTTAAAATGTTCTTCTATAGTTGTTGAATATATTAAAACATCATCAATATAAACAATACAAAATTTAGTGTAAAGATTAAAAATATCATTAATCACTCTCTGAAATTCAGAGGGTGCATTCTTTAAACCAAAAGGCATAACATTCCATTCATACTGTCCAAATGGAACAGTGAATGCAGTCTTATACCTATCTTTAGGGTTAATTTGAATTTGCCAAAAACCAGATTTCATATCAAATTTACTAAAAATGTTTGCTTTATATAATCTACCTAATAAATCTTTTTTATTTGGAATAGGGTACCTAATCCATTTTAAAGCTTTATTTAAAGGTTTATAATTTATTACTAATCTAGGTGCTCCTCTTTCTATTTCAGAAGCCTTGTTTACATAAAATGCAGCACAAGACCAAGGGCTTCTAGATTTAGTTATTAGTCCTTTATTTTCTGAATTTGCCTTAGTTGTAATAGACTTTTCATCAAAGCCTATTTCATAAGGTAAATCAACCATATGTTGCTTTCTATTCCAAAATGAATTTGGAATATCAGCACACAAATCTTTTTCTATTTGAGATTTTAATTTATTAATTTTATCTTGTGTAAATTTATTGTTTAACTGTTCATTTATTTTTTGTAAATGATAATTATTTTTTAAATTACAAAGTTGTTCAGACTTTGCTTTTATAAGTGCATTTATTTGTAATTCATTTATTGAATGAGCCTTTAAAAGATTTAAATTCCTCTTTTTAGGTTTTTCTAAAAAAGGAAAAATTATTTTTTGTTTTCTAACTTTAAAACTTATACTATCATCATTTACTGAATAAGGTGTTATCAAATTCATAAATGGTGTTCCTAAGATTACCATATGATGAATGTTGGTTAAGATAAATATATTTTTTACTTCTAAATTTTTATCTATAATTGATGCTTCTGCTTTACCAAGTATATTTAGTTTAGATTTATTTGCTGCTGATAAACTTTCATTAGTTTGTTGCCAAAATATTTTTGGTACTAAACTAGGTTTAATGCAGTTTAAATCAGCTCCTGTATCAAACAATGCTATAGTTTCTATATTATAATTATCTGAAAATTTTAATTTTATTTTTATTAAATATTTCCTAGATGTTATTTCATGCAACATAAAAATTAAATTATCAGGGATTTTATCTTTGCTAATTAAACTAATTTCATTATCAGTTTCTTTACCATTTATTTGTTCAATATCTTCATCAGCTTCTTCATCAGAAGAAGAAGTTGAGTTCATTAAAGATTTTATTATTTGTGAATCCTGTTCTTGTTTATTTTTTAATTCTTTTAATTCTAATTTTATTTCTTTAATTTCCTTTTGTAAATCATTTATGGTTGGTTTATTTTTTACTGTTTTATTTTTGTTTAATATTGCAGTCAAATCATATGTTTGTTTACTAGTACTAGGTAACATAGAGTTTTTAGGTTTATCATTTTCTAATATCTTATTTAACATTTTTTCTTGAATTTTAGGGTCACTTATAAATTTTATTGCTTCTAATATAGATTCTTGTTCTTTAGTTAATACATTTAATGATTTACTACTATATTCAGAACTTGATTCTGATCCTATGTCATCTATTAGGTTTAATTCTTCAGAGTCTGAATAATCTTCAGAGTCTGAATAATCTAAATATAATTCATAAATTTTATTTAATACAGATTCTTCTAAATTTAATTCTTGTAATTTTTTTTTATCAAATTTACAAAATCTTGATGTGTCGCCTTTTCTTCCACATTTATAACATGTTAAATCTTTATATGATGTAAATTTTTTATCTTTCTATTTATATGGTTTTCTACTAGGTTTTCTATATTTGTAAGGTTTATAAGGTTTCTGTTTTTTATAATAATCATCTTTATCTAATTTTTTCTTATAACTCTTTTTGTGATATTTTTTATAAGGTTTCTTATATTTTCTTGTAGTAGAATATTGTCCATTACAATCTTTATGTTTCTGTGTTATGCTATAATCAAATTGTTTACAGAAAGAACCTAGTTCTTGTTTAGTTTTTCTCATTTCATATTTTAACGATTTTTGAAGCTTTATGTCTTGACAAAGTTTTAATCCTTCCTTTTGAACTATACTAAACAGTTGTCCATAGGTCAAAAGGTCATAAGGAATAGGGTTTTCAAATTCCTGTTTTATATGGTTCCTAACCTTTTCTCCTAAGAAGAAGGGTAATCCTGCTAAGAATTTTTCTTTCCAGAAAGCCTGGTTAGAATCTTCTCTAAGCATTATCCTAGTAAGGAAAGTTGTTTTATAAAATTGAAAATCACTAAGTTTCTTGCATCTAAGATTACTTAGTAATTCTGCATTTTTATCCTTTAAATGAGTAGGATCACCTATAAAATGGAGTGATATAGTCAAGATTAGTGATGCCACAACATCTTGAATAGTATCACCAAGCTCATCTAATATAGGTATTCCATCTTCATAAGTTTTTACGGCATTTAAAATTTCTAAATGTTGTTCATCAGTGAGATGATTATCCCACCAACCTTTAAGTTGTCCTGTAAAGCCAGCTATAAGAAGTTCAGCTATAGTTCTATCTGAAGTTCCTGTTTGGGTTCTATAAGCATTGGCAGCCATTGTCATCTGTTGAAGAAGACTCAGAATATTATATTCTGATAGGCTATCAATGTTCCATTCATAAACCGAAGAGGCATTATACTTATATTGTGATAGGACATTTGGTCTATCTGTTATACCTATGTCTGGGGCAGACATTCTAGGTACTATAGATTGATTATATGTTATACGATTTATCTGTGGCTCTAGGGCTTTACTAAAGGTTTCAATATCTTCAGATTCAGGTTGAGAATCCTCAACTGATTCTGATTCTTGTTCTTGGGTGACTATACTTATAGTTTTAGAAGCTTTAGATTGAGGTGTTTCTTGAACTACCTCTTTTGACCCAGAAGAAGAGTCAATTTTACTTAATTGTTCTTTAATTGCTTTAACAAATCAGAATCTTTAGATTTTACTTCTTTTTGTCCTGTTTTAGAAACTTCAAAAGGTTTAAAAACGTGAGATTTAAGTTTTTTATCTTTTATATCTTTTTCAATTTTTACTATTTTACTTTCTTTAATAGTATCTTCTATTCTGTTTAACTGTTGTCCTATACTTAATAGGTGTGCATTACTAAAATTATTTTGTTCTAATATTTTCCTATTAGGATCCTCTTCAGATATAATTTTAAATGGTGCTATATTTATTTCTTTGTCTCCATGTAAAAATACGCTTGATGTTTTAGGTGGATGTTCACTCTGTATAATTTTATCTTTTACCTTCCATTCTGTGTCTTTATTTCTAATGGTTACTGGATTTATTAATTTTTCTGTCTTAAGTTTACCTCTATAAATTCTTTTAAACCAATCAAAGAATTTCATATTAACTTCATAATTTCTTATAAAGTCAACATATTCTTCTTTAACTGATTCAAAGTCTTTTACCTTTTTCATTACATTTTCTAGTTTATCTTTATTTTTAGTTGCTGTTAATTCTTTATTTAATTTATCATAGTTAAAAATAAATTCTTTATTAATTACATTCAATTCTCTATCTATGCTTTCTACATTTCCTGTCATGAAGGAGGCTGTAGGTGACATAGATGGAGAAGATGAGTATTCTATATCTTGAGATTGATTATAATTAGGGTTTGGTTCCAATGGGTTCACTGTTCCTGTTGGATTGTAATATAAGTGTGGTACTGTGGTACTATAGTCTATACCTTTTAATTTATTACTAGATTCAGGTATATCTGATGTAGAATACCTAGGCTTTACTACTGTTTGCAATACAGGTTTTGGTTCATTTTCTTTATATGAAGCATATATTACAGAAGGTAACTGTGAGGCTCTACCTATATCTACTGTTGACACAGAGGAGGAAGAGTCTGAATACCTACTGCTTACACTATGTCTACTGAACTTTAATTTTACTTTACCGTCTTCATACTGTTCAATTTTACTAAGTTCTATATTGGGTTTAACTATAGTTTTTGGTTCAGGAAGAGGAACAGCATCCTCTAAAACCCATTCATCAGGGAGACTAATATCTTTCCACTGAATAGTCTTAGGAATTACTGTATTAGCTTTACTTAAGTCTGTCTGTAAAAATTTAGTTTCTCCTAATTTAGGTTGCATTATATATTTTGTAGCAAAAGCAGATACCATAGCTTTGTAATTTATTTTATACATTAATGCTACAGGAATGGATCCTTCAAGCATTTTATAATTATGTGTCTTGATTTCTAAAACTACACTTTTTAATATATTTGGATCATTTAATGAAATTGTTATATCTGGGAAGCAGTACTCAGACTGGTTTCTATAGTTCCTAACAATGAGTCATTAAAATTTACAAACCTAGCATCTCTGACCACAACCAGTATACTAGTATTTAATCCTTCTCTAGTTAAAGGTTTTATACCTATTTGTACTAATCCTATATGTATATACTTGTATTTTTTTACTTTTATGATGCTTTATTGATTCTGCAGAAAGTAAAGTTATTTTCTCAAAGGGTTTACTTAGCTGTACATCTCTTTCTTCAGCTTTAATTATATAGTCATTTTTAAATATATTTAATTTCGGTATTTTATAAATCTGTTCTTTATCTATCTTTGGTATTACCCAATTATCAATTGCTTTATTAAAATCTTCTAAAATTACTTCATTTCTGTTAACTATCCTTTTAACTTCTGATGACTCAGAACTATCTGATTTAGTTGTACTAGCAGATTTACATAGAAATGGTTCCATTTTTAAATTTTTGAAAAATAGATTTTTAAAGTTTATTAATGTTGGTTTTGGTAGCGACCACTGACTTACTGCCCTAAACGCCTATCCATCGGCTGACACGGGTCTTACTGCATATCCAATACCTAGACAACACTAAGTCCACTTCTAGATCTAAAAGTCAAAAATTTAACTCAGTAAACAGTTCTATATCTATCTACTACCACCCCTAAAAGAAGATGGCTCTGATACCAACAAATTGTTTATTTTATTCTGTATTGTATCTTGTTTTCATTTATTTAAATAAATTTAAATTTTTATATCTCATTTCTCTCATCCATCTATAAGTATGCTCTGTTCTAGTTCTTGCAAGCAAAAAACGAGCAAGTTGAGCTTGATCTGGAACTAAAACATCAGAAATTATATTTGTACTACTTACAGACTGAAAAGGACCTCTATATTCTATCCTTTTCTGTCTTTCTCCTCTCTATATTCTACGCTGTATATTTATACGGGATTCGTATAATTATACCACACATAGTATAATTAGGTACACTAAAACAAATAGACTTAAGAGTGTGTTTTGATAAAATTTAAATAAAATATTTTAGACTTAAGATACAAGTTTAATTAAAGATTTAATTGTAATCTTTAAAGTGGTATATAAGGCTGGAAACCTAAATATAAATTGGAGCAACGTCAGACTTGCACTTGTCTGAAGTCCTCCTTTGCACCAGGTATGAAACAACGCCGCCGTACCATTTAAAAGAGATTATAATTATTCTTTATACTCTATATATTTTTAATATATGCTTTTAAATTATTTCTGTAATTTATTTTAATATAGTCTTTTACATTCTGTTTCTTATTTATTGTTTTAATTAATCTGTTTATATCTTTGTTGTTTATGCTTAATTATTTTATTGTTTCTATTAATTCTTTTAAAGTTATTTTATCCCCTGTAAACGGTCCAGTATGAGTAGTGGTCCAATTTCATTTGACTGCTTCCCAGATATAACAATTTCATTAAATGATCCAAATATATTAAAAAGTGTAGTTTTAGAAATCAAGACACAATTATAAAATGCTTGAAGGATCTATTCCTGTAGCATTAATGTATAAAATAAATTACAAAGCTATGGTATCTGCTTTTGCTACAAAATATATAATGCAACCTAAATTAGGAGAAACTAAATTTTTACAGACAGACTTAAGTAAAGCTAATACAGTAATTCTTAAGACTATTCAGTGGAAAGATATTAGTCTCCCTGATGAATGGGTTTTAGAGAATGCTGTTCCTCTTCCTGAACCAAAAACTATAGTTAAACCCAATATAGAACTTAGTAAAATTGAACAGTATGAAGACGGTAAAGTAAAATTAAAGTTCAGTAGACATAGTGTAAGCAGTAGGTATTCAGACTCTTCCTCCTCTGTGTCAACAGTAGATATAGGTAGAGCCTCACAGTTACCTTCTGTAATATATGCTTCATATAAAGAAAATGAACCAAAACCTGTATTGCAAATAGTAGTAAAGCCTAGGTATTCTGCATCAGATATACCTGAATCTAGTAATAAATTAAAAGGTGTAGACTATAGTACCACAATACCACACTTATATTACAATCCAACAGGAACAGTGAACCCTTTGGAACCAAACCCTAATTATAATCAATCTCAAGATATAGAACACTCATCTTCTCCACCTATGTCACCTACAGCCTCCTTCATGACAGGAAATGTAGAAAGCATAGATAGAGAATTGAATGTAATTAATAAAGAATTTATTTTTAACTATGATAAATTAAATAAAGAATTAACAGCAACTAAAAATAAAGATAAACTATAAAATGTAATGAAAAAGGTAAAAGACTTTGAATCAGTTAAAGAAGAATATGTTGACTTTATAAGAAATTATGAAGTTAATATGAAATTCTTTGATTGGTTTAAAAGAATTTATAGAGGTAAACTTAAGGCAGAAAAATTAATAAATCCAGTAACCATTAGAAATAAAGACACAGAATGGAAAGTAAAAGATAAAATTATACAGAGTGAACATCCACCTAAAATATCAAGCGTATTTTTACATGGAGACAAAGAAATAAATATAGCACCATTTAAAATTATATCTGAAGATGATCATATATATATATATATATGTAACACAAGAAATTGATGAAAGCTGGACTTATATATAGTTCCCATTTAGTCAACTACATTATATTAGATTTTCCTCATAAGTTAGGAGAAAAAAAAAATAAAACATTAAACAAATAACATATTTTTTTTTATATAAATATGAATAATAAGAAATAAATTGTGAACTAGAATTGAGAAGAACATGAATAATAAAAATACTAATTGACTTTAGATATAAGTATGATAAATTATTAAAAATTATAATATGTATTATAATTATTTTATAAGTTTATATATATGCACCTTAATTTTCTTTGTTTTTGTTAATTTAATATATAGATCTCATTAATTATAAAAAATATTTAATTTCTATTTATTAAGTATTAACTTAAAAATAGATAAAATAATAATTAATTAATTATTTTTCCAATTTAATTACAAAATGAAGTATAAATATAAATAAAAAATAAAACTAGTGGTTAAATTATATAGTTGAAATAATTAAAATATATAATATTAATTTATCATTTAATTAAAATAATTTTACCCATCTATTTGTTTTTTATGTTACACCAATTTTTAATCCATTACTTTTTTATATACTTAACCCAATTTTAACTCTCTTTTTAACCTAATCTAAAGACCTTCACACTCACAAATTTGCTACTCCCAAATCTACGCCTCCCAACTCCTCTCAAATCTGCGCCTCTTGCAGGTTTAGAAACCAAAATCCAACATATATTTTTTTTGAGTTTTTTCACTACTTGAAACTTGCTCTTTCTGCTTATTCTAATAATCAGGATCTTGATGGAGAGGTCAATGCAGAGAAGAATATATTGGATCATTGAGAAGGTATTTTTATAAATATATGTGTATAAATATAATGTAAATAATTATAAGTTTGGAATTATGTTAATTTTTGAATGTTTGAATTTTGCAGGAAAGCAGTGAGATTTTCACCAGCACCAAAATATAGACGTGTTGCAAGGTATGTATCATAATTAATTAACTCATATTTTTCGGAACCCAAATCTTATTTTTGAAGAAATTAATTTCAAATTAGTGAAAGCTTTGGCTTGTTAATTATAATTAATTTGATTCAATTAATTTCAATGAGTAGACATTATCACAATGGAAGGTGAGAAGCTCGGATTGGCAGAGTTTTTGGCAACTAATACCTCTCTATCTTGGAACATATGGTAATTAATTAGTCTTTGCAATTATTAGCAATTAAGCCTCTAATTTATAAATTTGATAACATGGGGTTCTCTTTCACTGTTTCTTGAGTATACTTTGCATTTCAACTTCTGCTTCTTTAGTTAATTGTAGTAAATTGTAGATACGATACAGAATATTAGGATTCCATTAACATATTTTGCTTATTAATCTTTAATTTTCCTTGAATTTACCATTATTATGTTTTAGCATGCGATGCATTACCTTAGATCAGCGCCAGCACCAAATAAGCAGATGAAGGGAGTGCTGAAGTCCATGTTTCGCAGAAAATCCTAAAATCATCATCTCAAGTTGATAAAGAATATGTGCAGCCAGATGTGATAGAGGAATTTCAGTACATGCTGGTTCATCTGATTCGAGAATGTTGCGTCCTTGGGATGACCTTTTCTTTTTTACACTTCTCATTTGCAAGTTTTGAACCGTAAATTATGTCTGTCAGTGAAGCTTTCACAAGACTCAAGATCAATTTTCAATTTATTATTTTTGTAAAACATGTTTATGTCAAAATTAGTTAGCTGGAATGGGCTATGATTCTTTCCTATTATATCTATAATTTCTCTTAATTTAGGAACATATACACATTTGTATATTTACCTATTTATCATATATACAGGTTCTTGTATCTTGTGTATATATCCATTGGCATATATGAAAGTATTCGTTGATTTTCATTCGAAGCAATTTGTGGTTTATTTCTATAGCCAATTACTTTTATTATATAGTTATGTATTTATAATTTTGTAACTAAAATATATAAGTTATTAGCCATAATATTTTGATCATACCAAGAAGTTAGTATTTTAGCTATAGATTTATTTGATTCGTAGTTAACATATTAATATATTTGCCGCGATCTTGTAGCAGTGGTAAACTCATCAATTTTTTTAATCACAATTTTATTAATGTTATAACTAATTATATAGTTACAAATATTAACCTAGCATGTCTAACACACTCAATTAGTTATAAATTTATTTATTTCATGAAAAAATGTATAATTTTTTAGTTACAATAAAATTTCTTATGTGACAAAATAAATATGCTCGTAGCTACAAAAGTAAAAAATTGTATGGTAACCTTTACTTCCGCCATTTTTAATAACATAAGTTTATATTATGGTCATAAATGTTTAAGCCATACTATTTTATAGTTTTAGCTATTTTTTTGAAAAACAATAAATGTTTTTTTTTTGTAGTGTCTGTATAGTGAACTTGGTCTGTATATTTTATCCATATTAATCATCATAAACAATTTAAATTTAATAAAATAATAATACATATTAAAATATTTTTAAAATTATAAATTAAATAAAAATATACAAATAAAATTCAAACCAAACGTGAACTTGCTAGTAACTAAACTTTAAAAAAAAAAACATTCGTGGAATTATGCTCGTCAGGTTATGGCATTTTGTTTGACCCCATAAACCATAGAAAGTTTGGAGTTTGGACTTATAATAAAATACTAAACATAGTGTTTGACAGTTTCCTTTATACCGAAAGAGACCAGGTCAAGTAGGTGGATGTTCTCGGTCCTGCATCGTCTTCATTTTTCCCTCAATGACCTTACAGGTCTTTTTTTTTTTTTTGAACAATTTCACGCGTCATTCATCAATTATTTTGACTCTCTCTCTCTCTCTCTCTCTCTCTCTATATATATATATATACATACATATTCTTTTTTATGTACGAAAAATAAAATTAATATATACCTTCGAGCTTTTGACTAAGCATTATATTCTTTTACTTTTATATCAGTGTTTTTAGTTTATACATTAATTTTAAAAATTATGTGCAAGCTTTATTTTTTAAAATTTTAGTGATCAAAATGTAATACAAGTTAAAATATAATAAAAAATATATATCTTTATTGAGAATGGGTATATTGCTCAAGATTAACGAAATCCAATTTAAAAATATTAGTTTTAAAATAATAATAACTAAGATATTAATTATTAAATCTTAGGTTGTTATAATAATTCACTATTTAAAAATATGTTAATAGCAAATTTTAAATCATTTTTTGCTGCAATCGTTGATTAGAATTGTCATGATTCGCATAATTTTCAGAATTTATAGTCTTCCAAAATTTATAGTCATTTTAACCAAACATAAACCAAAAAAATTATACTATGACAACCATGACTATTATAAAATTAAGGTTGTGGACCCACCTATCAAACATAATGTGCACAAACATTATATCATAGTCATTCAAGATTGCCATCTCAATCATCTCACTGTCGGATTTTCTTGCTTGATAGAACATTACATCCACCAAATAAAGCTAGGCTAAGGAACTCAAACTATCTGCATCACTCAAAAGACAAATCGAAATACAATGCAGAGAACTAGATTACATAATAATATGGAAATAAATTACATAAAATCATGTAATAAAGTTTCTATCAATGCTTAAGGACGAGAGGCAGGAATGACTTGAATGAAATGTCTCCTTAATTTCGATATGCACATTGAGAAAAATAGTGTATAAGAGTAAGTGTTTGACCCAATGAGTTAATACATCATTTAAATGTTGTCAAGATATCAAACTATTAAACAATCACATAATCATATATGGACAGGAATCAATTAATGTGAACTACACATTGAACCTTAATCATGGATGTTTCTTGTAGAATCCAATGCATAAGGTTCTGTTGTCTCAACCTGACATAAATAGCACCAACCTGACTAACAACAGCACCGAGTCATGAGCAAGCCTCGTTGTCATGCCAAACTTATCTAATCATCAAGTCTCAATCATCATATCAAAACCAATATCCCAAATCATGTGTGAACCTTTCTTATCCTAACTTTATTTGGGAAACACAAGTAATATGCAACATTCACATAATAGAATAAACACAAACAAATGTCAAAGTCCAAAAATGATTAATAGTGCATATTAAATGTGTGTGTGTGTGTGTGAACATGTGTGCATTTGTGTGTGCAAGTGTGTGTGTGCGTGCGTGCATGTGTGCAGGTGCGTATGCGAGTGTGCATGTGTCTAAGATTAGGACTAGGGGTGGGCACTGGACACCCCCAGATCTCCTAGTGTAATAGCTTGCAACTTTGATACTACTAAATTGTAGCCTTAGAAAACACATGTCTAAACTCTAAGAATATAAAGCCACCACCTTGTAAGACTGGGAAAGAAAGGGGTGGGACTCACATATTTAAAGAATCCTCAATCCCCTTCTAGTTTCAGAAAATTGATTATGCATGGGAATAAGTAGGAGTTGCCTAACATTTACATGAGCTCGATTTATTGGGATCGTTCTCCTTTCAAGTCCTTGTATTATTCAATTTTTAGTTATTAAAAATATCATCTTCTAATCATGCAAAAGGAGCATGCATAGGAACTTCCAAAGAGAAACATATTATTTATTACATATAAACATCCAAATAATTATTTTTACAATATACTTATTAAAACAACTAAAACTAGAATTATCTATTAAAAGGAAATATTACATGATAAAAGCTAAAACATTATATCTAGAGAATAAAACAAGGACAACATACAATAAAAGAAAAGCATATATTAATACGTAAGCCATAATATTATTATTCACAAGACAAAAATATACATATAAAGGATAAAAAAATATGGAACAAGCATGAATATAAATAAGAAAATACAAGAGAGTATGTATAAAAGGAATAACAGACTACTTAATGGTTAATGAAGAGCCCGTCAGTCCAAGCCAAAAATGAATCCATTAATTCTAAATGAAGAGGAAAACACGTGCTAGCAAATGGTAGACACGACAAATCTAACTAACGGGTTTGTTAATCAAAGGTGTTTAAAATTTGAATCTTTGGAAGAATAACGAGCAAGTCAAAAGTAATGGCAGGCTCGTTATTCTTCCTTCTAGCAAGAACAACATAAATGAAGAGGAACCTAAAAAAGCACAAAATACATAAAAATGTGACTTTTAAAGTAATTAACAAGTGCATTAATAGTAAAAGGTAAGCTCATTAATCATCAAACCAAAGTTTGAAAGATATAAAAAAGAAAGAAAATCAGGCAAAATATGTAAAAAAATGTTTTTTAGGAGATTAATGAGTATGTAAGTACTGATTGACAGACTCGTAAATTGTCAATTTGTAGACAAGATAAAAGGCAAAAATAACTCTGGAAAATCAACCGAATATGTATAAACATGATTTTAAAGCCATTTGATTAACAAATAACACACTTAAAACCTAAAAAAACTAACAAATATGGATGAAGTATCAAAAACACGGATTTACCTATAAATCTTAACAGAAGATGTTTTATCAACTAAAAACCCATTTTCTATTTAAACATGTATACATAGATCCTAAAAATCAAGCAAAATAAAGAACATAATAAAAAGAATAAAATAGTAAAAACAAGAAAAAAGGGTTTAGAATTTTACGAGACAAATTTCATTGGCCCCTCCATTCAAAACTGCATATCTATAGTGTTTGCTACCTTTTAGCTTGTTGGTAGAGGCAGATCAGGGTTGAGACTTTAGAAATTAAGTGTTTGGATTTAGGATTTTATGTAATGACTAGAAATATCAGTTATGGATTTTCTATAGTTAAATGCGCATATAGGATTGTTTGGAGTGTTATATGTGTTTGGAGTGTATATATATAGTGGTTTTGTATTGGTGTTAGACTTATTTCGAGCAAATTTTAAAATGTGGCAGAAGTTGTTTGAAACACACGGGCATGTGTAAGTCTATAAACATGGTTGTGTGTTTATGGAATAATTCTATGGGAGTGCTTTTGAAGAGACATGAGCATGCCTGGTAATTCAAATCTGGAAGTTGAGTTTTAAATGATTTATGTCCAATATAAGTGGTATAAGTGAATAATAGAGTTTCAAAATGAGTAAAATAATGATTTATATAATTATATGGAATTAAAAAGTTAAATTAAGAGACAAATAAAGGAATTAGGGTGTACCAAAGTAAGGATTTGAGTGAATACATAGATTGGAAATCCTAAAAGCTATATAAAGTATTCTAGAGCCTTCTACCCTTTTCTCAAAATGCCATTTCCATCTTCCAACCCCATCCTCATCTCTTTTTCTTTTTTCTTCCATTTTCGACCTTAGAAATCATGGGGAATTGAGAGAAGAAACCAGTTTTGGTTGATTTCAACCACTTTAAGCTTGATTTAGTATAAACATCATCAAATCAACAGATTGAAGGAGTAAAATGATGGTTGAACAACTTGAAAGAGGTTAATGCTTGTATACTATGTACTTTGCTATTTCCTTGAGTTCTATTTGAATTTTAATGTTTAAATAACTATTTAATGAGATTAGTAGAAGTAATTTTGAAAGAATTTATGTGTTGACTATCATATGAAGAAATTATTATAAAAGTTGTATAGTGCATAGTTTGTGAACGTATGTAAGAAACTTGAAATTGAATGATTTTAGAAGATTCTACATACAATTATTGAATTTTCCATGAGCTAAGTTAAAGATACAAGACCAGTTAAGATTATGATGTGTGTTAAGGATTGGATGAGATAAATGATGAAATTATTGGTAGTTGATGTGTATTAGTCAATTAACTATCTTGATATTATGTTGGAGTGAAAGTTTAAAATAGTTAGATGATGGATTAAATGATTATGGAATATTTACTAAATAAGAGATAAGGATATTGTTATTGATTTAAAAGGGGTTTAAATGACAATTTAAAGTTATTAGAATGTTAAGTAATTCCTTGTGAAGGAAACTATGTGATTATCACTCAATGGTTATTTAAAGTGTGTATTAATTGGAAATTGACATGTTTACTTATTTGTCATATTAGAATGAATTTTGGAATAGCGAAATAATGGAATATACGATTATGAAGGTATAATTATAAAATGAGTGTTTAAACTTTAGTGGTATTTGTGTAAGTAAAATGTAGATCAAAGGAAAATGATAACGTATATCAGCGAAAAATATATAGATTGTCAAACATAATTATATTTCTATATATATACAAGGTGTATGTAGTGTATGAGTTATATTTATATATAATATCGTGAAGAGAAAATGATAACTTATAAAGTGTATTGAGTTAGAAAAAATAAACTAATCGAAGTGAAGATAAGTGCAAAGTATTGTAAAACTACAAATCCCAAAGAAAGAGTAAAAGAAGTGTTTATCATAATTAGCATGATAACTCTAAAATATTTTAAAAGTAGTAAAATAAGTGTATTGCCCAATGATACTATTAATAAACCTAGTGTTTGGATTGAATGGCTAACTAGAGGGTGGACATTCATAGTGATAATGGGTACTCTGTGCCATAAGTGAACACTTTGTGTTATCATATTCAATGGGCATTTGTGCCATAGTGGGCTATAAGCCAAATTTTGCATATGAACATTTACTTACCATTAGTAACTCGTTATCTGAATCTAGAATTAGAAACTCAATATATGTTGGGCAAAAGTTTAATGACAATAAAATGTATTGGTAATATAATTAAAGTAGCTTATAAATTAAGAATATTGATAATTAAGTGTTAATAAGTGTTAAGAACTAGGAACATTATATTTAAATGAACCAAAGTTCTAAATTGTGTATATAATTAATTGAGCATGTGGTATTGTAAATATAAATATGTTTATATAATTACACCTAATATATGTGTGTGTGTGACAATTATAACAAGCGAGATTTTATAATGTTAATGTGAATTGAATATTGTTGAACATAAATAATTAAAGGATCTATGTGTCAATTCGTGCAAACATGTGTATGTGAAAATATTCTATAACGTTACATAAATCGTGATATGCAAGTGACAAGTACAATAGAAGTGTTCATAGCGTTAAATGTGTAAAAATAAGAGAATATAAATTTTAAACTACATAATTGACTCTTTATCAAATATAGTGAATTCATAATTTATTATTTATAAGTGACTTTATAATAATCTTGCAATGAACAAGTTTGCTAAAATTATTTGATTTGCTTTTAGCAGGTGTACTTAATAATGTATTGCTACAGATACTTTTTTTTTGTAATTATTACTAAAGTATACGTGTACAAGCACCAATAAGCGATGAGATTAGCATGTTGGGATTTTTCTGATATGCAGGTGTAATGGATCAATGAAAGATTATGAGTTTGTGGGTAAGAATTTCAGAGATTACTGACAAATTGAAGCAAAGGTTCCAAGAAGTTTTCAGACGTGAATTACTTGTATATTGTTTAGAGATTTGAAGTATTTAAAGATTGTACAAGTTTGTATTCATAAATATTTATTTGTATATAGTTTTTTATAGTGATGAATTGACTAATTTGTAAAGTTTTCTTCAATTTATGGATAAAATATCTCTAATGGTATTGTTATTAGAGTTTTCTAGCTGGTTTGATTACTAGAGGTGCAAAGTTCTTTTAAAAATATATTGCAACAAATGTTGTAATTTTTAGGTGGTAAAAAGTACAAAAATAATTGTATCAAGTGTTCAATATAAGTGATATACATATTTATTAGAATGTAAATACTAAATTGAGTTAGAACAACATAAGTGTATAGAGTAGCATCTTCTGATAGTTCTAAAATAGGATTATCTGGAGATGTTACATTTTAGGTGTTTATGTCATGCCTCAAATTTTAGAAGGAGCGATGGTCCTAAGGTCCAAACCAATTTAAGGTTACCAGATAGCTTGTAGAACCTGCATCTAATCCCTAAATCTGTTACTAGATAGCTCGTAGAACCTGCATCTAATCCCTGAATCTTTCTATCTTGTGTTGTCTATTGCTTATACTATCTATTTTTATTATAACAACTTGTCCTTTTTAAATTTTCTTATAGCAAATTCCTTTATCCTCTTATATCTTTATCATTGTTTTTCATTAGTAGACATCCTTATTTCCCAATCACTCACTCATTAGGACCTCCTTATAACATACAATTATAGTTATATCATATAGACATATCAAACTAAATAGTATGAACATTATGCTACCGTGATTCTTATTTATTACATATATATATAATGTGCATAAACACAACTAGACACAACCTATTTTAATGCCACTTCACTACTAATTCCATAAAGCTTATACCGACTCATAGGAATGTAATCCGTAAAAAAAAGAACTACTGCGGATGATGTTGTGAGTCATCAACTTAGTGAAAATTCAAAATATGTAGATGTTTATGAGTTCCATAGTCACTTAGGTACTTTAAGTGGCTTACATTTCTTTAGTGCTTTTCTTTTAATCTTTGGATTTCAAATTCATAGCTAGGAAGAACTCTAAACGCATTCTAAATTTCTAGCAGTTTCTTTTATATTTTACTTGAGCATTTTTCAATATTTGGAGTCTGAACTTTAGAATTAGGTGGAATTTCGAAGCACTAGCCTAAAGTAGTTTCTTTTGTACTGTAGACGCTCTAAATAACACTCTCATGCATGCTGTGGAAAATTGTAGAGCAAGATAATTTTATTATATTTCTCGATAGTTTTCATAGAATGTCGAGCTTCAAGGAAGTCATAACTTACAATATAATGTGTAAATTACGTGCTTGATATTTAACTATATTAACAAAATTCTTGGCTTAATAAACTCTATTTTGATCTTAGAAAAATCAAATTGAATAGTACTAATGTTTGTACTGAGTAAATGTAACACCCCCGTACCCCATATACGCACATCGCATACACCCACACAACACGCGATATACGTATACCGGATAAAAGGGTGCCACGGTTCATTTTAAACAAACCAAAGTTTAATCTTTAACATATAAGCATCATAAGTCAGTCCGAGTAAACTTAAAACATTTAACTCATATTATAAATAGTAATATATAAAACATTCCTTCGTTAAAATACATATATATATATAACATTAGTACCCAAAAGCTTATCTAATACAGTCTGTTCAAAATATTTGTTAATTAAGCAGCGGAAAATACATATGTTTACATCAAAATCAATAAGTACAAAAATATGAAGTTTATACATGTTGGCAGTTCGTCTCTGATCTTGATGTCCACAACTACCTCTAATCTCAAGCCTAGACTCGACTCGGTCTAGACGAGCTCTCCGGTACAACCAGATCTACCCTGTCACCTGCGCGATGAACCACAATCGCGCTAAGCAGAAAGCTTAGTGGTACAAACTTCGATTCAATAAAGATCAATGCGATGCTCATGCACAATATATATATGAATATATCAACTCATAGCATTATATCTCAACATATTAATCATTTGCATCACATTTCATAATTCACATTAAAGCAAAGACAAGCATGGGCCCAAAACGAAACTAATATGCTATTCAAAGTTTAGAGTTACTGCTTTGGTCCATAATCACATTTATCAAGCCGGTAGGCGATATATATATATATATATATATATCCATGGATAATGTAACAGACCCAGTCTCTTGGACATCAACCCGGCTAGACCCTAGGGCCCCAGTATCTTGGTCCTCAACCCAGCTAGACTATTACAGTTTTTGAGGCTTACGACCCGGTCTTTTCATCTCAAAAACATCATATTTCACATTTTTCAGCTAGGCTCAGCTTACGACCCGGTCTTTTCACCTGCCCAGCAATTCATAGGCATGCCGCCAAACCTAGAACTCTGAAAATTGAATAACATACTAGGTACACAATTAATTCATTTATCTCATTATCAATCACTTTCACAATTCATTTCTCATTTCATTTCTCATAATCAAACTAGGCTCATTGCCCTAATATATGATCTTTTCTCAAATTTTCTCATTCTTCTATTTCATCTCAATATCGATTGGTTACATTATGTTTTCACATCTCATGTCACATATTTCCACATTTCTTTTTCATGTGCACTACTTTACTCAATTTCATTGATACATCAACAAAATTCACATTATGCATAGCACAACATATAACTCATTCATCAACAATGTATCAAGTAACTTAACACATTTCTAAAGTAAATGTGTTAAGTCCCAATGTCATATAAATGTATGCAATCAATCAAAGTTTGTACTTACTTCTAAGAGCAACAACACCGCTCTATCAACTCCTCTTCCAAGATAACTCTCAAGACTTGAATTAAGGTAGCTCAAATCTCTTCAAAACCTAATCCAAAGGTGATCATACACTCACTTAGAGATACACAATAAGAAAATAAGAAAGAGAACTATCTAGGGCAAACTCTACACTTGACATGCTCAACAACACGGGCGTGTCCCTGACTGTGCCTAAAACCCACAACACAGAAGCTTTGACACGCTCAGTGACATGGGCATGTCACTAGCCGTGTCAATCCACAAACAACACAGTAGCTATGACACGCTCAGTGACATGGGCGTGTCACTGGCCGTGTCAATACTACTACTACACAGAAGCTGTGACACGCTCAGTGACATGGGCGTGTCACTGCTCGTGTCACCAACCCAGAAAATAGAACCAACGACAAGCCCAAAGACATGGCCGTGCTCCTTGGCATGTCAGACCAAAAACTCTGAAATCGACACCAACAAAGCCACAACCAACAATCATCTTCCAATAGCCAAATCAACAACACACAAACTCAACCAAAACCATCAATAACCCATATATTACTTGAGTAAACCTTAAAACAACTCAATTACAAATATCAAACACAAACACCACCATATTCGCAACTCAAAAATCACACAATCCACACACTTGCCTCTTTCACCAAACTCATCCCTTTTCTCTCTTCAATCCAACCCCAAAATCAAAGTTAACAAAACAACACAACCCTCAAATATACCAAAACAACCATCCAACAAACCCAAGAACACAAACTCAAAAGAAAACCAAGAAACAAGTTGGAAACTTACCAAAAGTGAAGAAAATCCTTAAAACTCCAACTTGATCTCTTGAAAAACTTCAATCTTTTGAGCTTGGAAGCAACAAAATCTCTTTTCCTTTGGTTGCTAAGGGTGGCCGGCCAAAGAGAAGAAAAGAAGAAGATGAAGATGAACAAAGAAGAATAAAGAAAGAAAGAAAGAAAGTCAACCACTTAACAACTACTCTCTCCTCAAAATACTCTCAACCAAGCAATAAAACAATATAATAATCACCTACTAACATTATCTTCCACTAACATAAATAAATCCATTTAATTAATCAAAAATATCTCTTTTGACTTATAAGACCCATTGACTTGTATATATTGTTTTTATCTCCATAAACATAACATATACACTTTAAATTATTTAATCCAATACAACAATTAACACTCCAAAATTTTAGGATATAGTTTGGGATATTACAGTTAAACTTTGCAGAAACTTAGGATTTTGAAGATTTTGTAGAAGGCTCGATTGGACCAGTGAGAAGTCTAACCGGATCAGAACCTAAATTCAGGAAAGGGAGTTGCTACTTCTTCCACGCCCATGGAAGAAACACCAAGGATTAGGAATCACAAGCCAAGACACTTGAATGAAGAAGAAAGAATAAAATTTGCCCTAATTTAGAACAAAAAGACTTATCTGAACAAAATACCTTCTCTCTTGAATCTTTTAGGAAAGAAAATGAGATTAGAGCATTCTTATCCAACTTTGGGTGGGAAACTTATGTTTTCATGGGTAGTGCTGTTCTTGATTGGGAATCCCTAACTAAGGAATTTCTCACAACCTTGTTATTGAGAAAAAGGTTGCTGAGCCCTTAGGCTTCTATGGAATTACTTTTAGGCTTTTCAATGAGACTTACCAATTGACATTAGATGAGTTTGCCTCAATTTGGGGATTTAACACAGAAGGTATTATTCACTCTTCCAATCCAATAGTTGCACCCAAAGTGCTTCGTAACTTTTGGAAAGAAGTTTACATTGAAATTGATTTCCTTAAACAATCAAATGCCAAGAACCTTAGAACCCTTACTCTTTGGCTTTTGCATAAGATCATCACCTATACTATTAATGCTAGGGGTGAGAGTAATGAGAAAGTATCATAAAGGGATCTTATGTTTCTCTATTGTCTTATGAAGGGAGAGAAAATACAAACCGTAAAATTCTTAATTGATTCCTTCCTTACAATTCGAAACAAATTAACTGGGCACCTCCTTCATTACCTAAATTGCCAAAAATATGGGTGCCCTTACTTATGAATAGAGTAGCACTCTCTTATCCTCTTGATCCATCAAAATCCCCCATAAACATAAAGCATCTAAAACACTCAAAGTGTATTAGAGAAGTTGAAGGAAGATTTAAGTACATTTTTGAAGCTCATACAGTAATGTCCCAACAAAGAAAAAGGTCTAGAATTGTAGATGAGCACTATGAAACATTTCAAATGGAAATCACTTGACCATAAACTCCTAGAGGATTAGGCTCCATCCTTTCACTTCTCCATGAGATACAAGGCCAAATCACTTCTCAAACTTCTAAAGTGAATACCATTTCTAAAAGGCTTTCCCATCTCCACATGGATGTTAGGGATTTGCCGGTTGCTTTGGGAATCCATAGATGTATGATTTGGGATGATGAACAAGGGGATAAAGAAGCCAATATTGAAAAGGAAGTTGGAGAAGAAGGAGAAGAAGGAGAATAAGAAAAAGGAGTTGAATAAGGAGAAGAAGAAGAAGATAATGAAGACTCTCCAAACTTTTAGTTTTTCATTTTCTTTTGTGCATGGTCTTGTTAATTTTGTGGCACTTCATGTTAAAGATCATACAATTATGCTTTTGTATGCTTTTTAATGATAAAGGTTGTGATTGATTGATTTGACTCTTGTTAGTTGATTATTTAATAAATGTTTGGATTGTTTTTATCTTTGTCAAAAGCGGAGAAAAAAAGTGAAATTGAATTGATTAAAACATTTTGTTAATTAAATTTCAAAAGGGGAGTAAGAGTAACATTAAATTGATAAATTAAGGGGAGAAAGAAATTCAAACTTAAATTTTGTCAAAAAGGGAGATAACTTATAACTTATTAGATTTTTTGTAAGGGGGAGATAACTTATTAAAGGGAGAGTAACTTAAATCTAAACATGAGCTATTGAACTTTAAATTTTCACACATTTTTATTGCTATTCAATTTAATTTCTGAAGTCATAAAGGGAGAGATTGTTAGCCAAATCTTTGGCTTAATAAACTCTATTTTGATCTTAGGCAAATCAAATTGAATAGAACTAATATTTGAACCAAGTTAAAATTTGCACAAACTTAAGGTTTTGAAGATTTTGTATAAGGCCCAATTAGACCAGTGAGAAGTCTGACCAGACCACAACTTGAATTCCTAAAGAAATTAAAATAGAGAAGATCATAGGTAGAGGTGCTGCCATATTTTCACCATACCAAATATGGTCCGCTTGGACCAAAGATAGTCCGAATAGACTGTAGACCCTTAATGTTAGCCTTGAATGTAACACCCTTATACTATATATACATATAATATATACTCCCGGTATATGTAATAAACGCATATATAGTACGAGAATGTCACAGTTTTCAGTCTTATCAAATTTTTATAAATTCAAGAAAATATTTTACAACTTAAATATACTTTAATAAATAAATAAAAATATTCATTAATAATTTAAAAACTAAAAATACATAATTTAATAAAAAATCTCTGAAAAAAATAAGCCAGAGTTTTATCTGTAATTTAGATAAATCCCAAAACAACAAGCACACAACCTGCATAAAATTTTAACACTTCCAAAACATTAATAATTTCATTCATTCCCCAAACTCACCACTTAATTAATACAAATTTAAATCTCAACACTTTAAAATTTATATATTAGAATTTAATACCGATGTAAATATATATACATTGTCATTTCAAATCTTTACTTACCCACACAAGTATTACAAGTTAATTTACATAAAACAGAGGATATCCCAATCGAGGGAGAGAACGGGGGAATTCCATATGACCCATCTAAAATACTTAAGTCATAAATATATATGTATGCAAATGGCATTATTGGTCTTGCGGCACTCTAGATCACCAAACGTCTACCACAGTCTGAGTTTCTTTAATCGGCAACTCTCTCACCTGCGTAATTCACCCAACCACGCTAAGCTTTACAGCTTAGTGGTACATGTTTAAAAATAATAGCAATTATAATATACATTTATTTTTTTACTCTTTTACTCAAATTATGTTTTTACAATATTTTTATTAGATCCTTGTTAATTTTTGTATTTTATACATCATTTGTAAATAAATCACCAAATTCTAATGTATAAGCACATTTACATACTTATTGGCTCAATTCTCCTATACAATTTTTATTATCCACAACACCACACATATATACATATAAACATATCACAAACATACACATTGGGAACAAAAGTCCTTATATAACGGTCTAGTTCCAGAAATATTATCTTGGGCTATCTCATTCATCTCTAACACCAGCATGTCTCACCCAAAAATGTAATAAATCTATGACACCAACGTGTCTCACCTGAAGACATAATAAATCTGTAACACCAGCGTGTCTCACCCAAAGACGTAATAATATCTAACAATAATTTTTCAGAACAAGACTCTATATAAGGTAATCATACAAACACCTTTCTCATATTCCATTTTTCCCTTGTTTTTCCACATTTCATATATCTTTTAAATTCTCTACCCATACTCAACATCATCATCACATATAATGAAAATATGACTTATTTCCACATTTTAGTGCATAATTAGCACTTTTCATAATTTGTACATATCATCACATTACTTATCAAAATGTGACCCATGTTCACATTCTTATTACAATTCACTTTCATATACCTAGTTTACATCACATTATATATATTACTTAAATACCATTGCAATATAAATATTTATCATATTAGTAATAGCTATCTTATATTCCCACAACTTATACACAACATTAATACTAGCCATAATTCCATGGCTTATCATCACATTCATAAAACATTACACATATCATAAATACAAACACACACATTGTCTCATTTTTATCAATTTTTCATATTTTCTCATATTTTATATTTTTGTATTTCTCAATCACGTTACATTTTATATTTCATCATATTTTCTCATTTCTCATAATTTTCACATTTTACATCTTATTATTGTATTTTATCAATTTTTATGATATTTACTCTTTTTCTACAATTCCTCGTATTTTTCCCTATTCCTTACATATTTTTTATTTTTTTCATTCAAATTAGACACATTACTTAGCTCAATCACAATGTGGCCTATTTCTTTATTCTATTTTATTTTTCATATTTTTACATTACATTTAACATAATTTACATTTAATAAAACATGTACATAACAATTACTTTAGCCATAATATAATGGCTTTACATCCATATTACATGCTTTTCACTTCCTTTTAAATGGTACAAAATCATATATTTTATCAAAACAACTATCAAAGTGGCATAACACATTCACAAAGTCACAATGTGTTATGCCAACTCAAATAAAATTCAAACTTAATTCATTAAAGTATGTACTAACCTTAATTTGTTAATTTCTAAGCCAATTCCACCATCCAATTCAAACTTCACCAATGCCCTTCTTTACTTTGATTTTACAACCTCACATTACTCAATCCTAAACCACATTATAAGTTCCAGCATAGCATTAGCAATTTATTTAAATACACTTTAGTCATTCAAATACCATTTACATCAATTCCACCTAAAATTTCACCAAAATACTATTTTCACCATTACTACCTCATTTAAACTTCAACATTTCAAATTCATTTCCATCATTTAACCATAAAATCATCATTTATTTATCAATATAACATCATTACAAACCATTTTAGCAATTATTGAAATCTCCTATTGTGAACACTCGAATTTTAAGGCTCGGAAAGCCGACTGCAAAAAACCGAGCCGGACCGGATGTCCCCGGTAAAATTCACCAAAAGTATGTCTTCATGGTACTTGAAACGTCCGGAACGACGCAAGGATCATAGGTATGGTCTCGGAATAATTTTTGGAGGTCCGCAACTCCCAGAAAATCAGTTTGAACGGAAAAATGCCGATTTCGGTGCGGTTTTTGGGGGTGAACCGCTGGGACCGGCGGTCCGACCGCCGTGGGCTCGGCGGTCCGACCGCCGTCCGTGTCCTCTTCCAGTTTTTCCGGCGAGCCGCCCGGTCCGACCGCCTTCCAGCCCGAATTTTGCCTATAAAATGCTACTAAGTTTTCAAAAACGGGGGTTGGACTTTTTCGAGGGGACCTCATGCTGTCGAATTCGTTTCACGACTAAAAAACTCTTATTGGACTTTTATTTGCAAGAATCTAACCTCGTGTGGCAGGGATTAAGAATCATATTTCAAGATCTAAGAAAACAAGACCTGGAACTTGGAAGTGGAAGGACCCTAAACAAGGTAGTATGATAATTTATCATTTGTCAATTTAAGCATGTCATAAAGCATCTTATCTTCTTCTTAATTTCTTTTCGGTCAAAGACCTAATCCTTTTAGGTCTAAGGCCTAATTAACTAATCAATCAACACTTCGGCATGAAGCCGCGAATCAATCAACCTTTTGGCACGGAGCCTAAATTGTATCTTTTTGGGTACAAAATACCTAAATTTCACAATTAAAATCAATCTTTTGGCCAAAGGCCTAAATTGCATTATTTTGGTACAAAGTACCTAAATTTCACAAATTTGCACTAAGTGCTAAAATTAACAACTTTGGCAAAAAAGCCCGACAAATGCACGAAGCATACACACACACATGCATGAAGCATAATTTTCATCGCCTTTAAATAGGCTTTTCCGAACTACATGGGCTTTGATCTCTCATAAAAACGAGAGTATGTAGGCATATTTGGGATTCACCCCAAATAGCAAGTCCGCAATTTACTAACAATCTATTCTTCTTCCTTTCTGTGTTCCTTTTGGATTCAATTCTAAATTGGCAAATTAATCAAATACATGACATAGTTCCCGAATCCTCCTTGGGTTCGTAGATTAGAAACCTTAGCATTGGATGCATCAATTGGAGTCAAACAAGGGTTTTCTTAGTTTTTTCCCTTCGAACAAAATAAACTGAGTGGCGTCTCCCGACAACGAGTGAACTTTCATTCCGAATCCTTTTCGGGTGAAAAACCGAGGTTCACAGATTGGCGACTCCACTGGGGACCATAAAAATGATTTATGGGATCTTAGTGGACTACAATTGTTATTTGACTAACTTGCCCTTCTTTAGGGTACTTTTTATTTATTTTGCAGGGTACCTTAGCAATGATTATCCTTTCTTTAAGGATATTGAAATTGAAAATTGACGAAAGGACTTTCTGGGGACCACAAAAATAATTTATGGGATCCTAGTAGACTATTATTCATTTGACTAACTTGCCCTTCTTTAGGGTACTTTTATTCATTTTGCAGGGTACCCTAGCAATATATATCCCCTCCTTGGGGATATTGGATTGAGAATTGACAAAAGGAATCTTTTTCCTTTATTGGACCCCTTGTTTGACTAATTGTGCATTTATTTTGACATTCAGAGAATCTTTTTCTCTTGCATTATATGGGGGAATCCTTTTCCTCCATTGCATAAAAAATTGTTTTCAAATGAATTTCTTCTCTTTCTGTTCAAAATGCTGAGTCTGGATAGCAAGTAGCGCTGACCGGCAGGTCTCCTTGATTATGCCGGCGGACAGCCAAAGCGTCCTTCCTGTTGTCGCAAACCATTCCAATCCTTTTGGAGTGGCCCATGAGTAATCGTACTGTTGGACCCACGCGAAACTCCTTGTTTCACATGTGGTTAGGTATATCTTACTCAAGACTCAAGGGTCCCTACTATAAGCCAATTCTCTATTTTCATGAACAATAGAACCTTTCCTTAGGTTGTATGTACCCAATGATAGTGCCACATTCCATTAAAATGAATTATGATGTGATGAGGTGCATTCATGCAACATGACAACATTATTTTGGGGAAAAATCTTTTGGGAAAAACTTTTGATGTATACAAGTGGACCAAGAGTTCTTCCTACCCTACACACTACCCTAATCCTTTACCCTTAACCTTTGCAGGTATCCACTGTCCGTGTGCCTTCACCCACACAAGCTACACCCGCTCCAACTGTGCAATCACCCACAAGTCCTGTTACCTCAATTTCACCAACTGCTCCAATTACTGAAATGGCTACTATTGAACAGATTAAAGCCTTGCTAGATGGACAGGTTAAGGAAATTGAAGCTAGAATGCAAGAGAGAATTGATGAAGCTTTAGCTGCCCAAAGGGTAGCCATCCTGGCTGAATTAGGAGGGGCACCAAAGACAGCCACTACTTCTGAAAATTTGGGGAAAGAACCTATTGTGGGGCAAACTAGTACCCCCATGACTGCTCAGAACAATACCCCTGTCATCAATTTAGAGGATCCACCCTCTAAAAATGAAACTAATGAACTGAAAAAGAAACTTGAATTGCTTGAAAGGTCAATCACTGCCATGAAAACTCATAAAGAGGTGGTAGACATGGATTCCTTATCCTTGTTTCCCCAAGCTAGATTGCCTCCAAAATTCAAGATGCCTGGGATGGAGAGATTTGATGGGACCACTTGCCCTAAAACCCATTTGAAGTTGTATGTGGGGGCCTTGAGCCCTTGGGGTTTAAATGATGAGCTCTTTGCTCAACTCTTTCAACAATCCTTGACTGGGGCTGCCCTAAAATGGTTTGTAAGCCTGGACAGTGCTAAGATTAAGACCTGGGAAGACATCTGCAATGCATTTAACACTCAATACCACTACAATATTGAGGTGGATGTCACTAGAAGAGAACTTGAGACTACCAAACAAAACAACAATGAACCCTTCTCCTCGTTCCTTATGAGGTGGAGGGCAAAAGCCGCCCAAATGATCAATCGCCCTTCAGAACAGGAGCAGATTGATATTATAATCAGGAATTTAAGGCCTACATATCAAGCTCAACTGCAAACCCAATATCTACCTACTTTCAAATCGCTCATTGCGACTGCAACCAAGGTAGAAGATTTGATACAATTGGGTAAGATAGTAGATGAGGGAGCTACTTCGAAATATAAAAAACAGGGCCAAACTGCTTCCTCAAGCAAAATCAATGAAGTGGCCAATATTGCCCCTGCGAATCCTTTACGTATGGGCAATCTTGGGCAGAGAAATCAGCCAAGAAGGCAGTATACCGACCTTGGGGTGCCCCTTCATCTAGTGTTTAAAAAGGCCGTGGAAGGGAAGTATTTGAAGCCTTTGGACCCAAGGCCACCTCCAAACCCATTACCCTCCAGTTATAAGGCCAATGAATATTGTGAATACCACTAAGGAAAAGGGCATAGAACAGATGCTTGCTGGACTCTGAAAAACCGCATCCAGGATTTGGTGGATAGGGGTGACATCATTCCTCTCAGAAGTCAATCGAACATTAATACTAACCCTTTGCCTAATCATTCCATCCATGCCATCACTGTGGAAGAAGAGCTGTTTGATCCTTTCAAACTCCTCTTAGAAATGAATGAAATATGTGTGCTAGATCTGAATGACCTTGCTGAAGAAGTTGATGCTTTGACAAGAAGCGGAAGGCAATATCAACCGCTTGACTTGGGAAAAGCCCCTGCAACCTCAAATCACCCCCATAAGAAGACACCTGAACCAAAGGAAGACCCTATCCTCACTCAGCTTAAACAAACTCAAGCTAAGGTGTCAATTTGGGAGCTCCTTGCTTCCTCATTCCCACACCGTCAGGCTCTCAGTGAAGCTTTGAGTCAGCTTGATACATCAGTAGACACAAGCCTAGAAGCTTTGGTAGCCACTTTGACCCAATCAACCAAGACATTGAGTATCCGATTTTCTGATACAGACCTACTAGAAGATGGCAGTAAACACAATGATGCTCTATACATCACCATACAAACCGGGGGAAAGACTGTTCCCATGGTTCTCATTGATAATGGGTCAGCCTTAAATGTATGTCCCTTAAAGGTAGCAAGCTGTCTGGGGTCGGAGGCTACAGATCTTACACCTTCTAATCAGATTGTTAGAGCATATGATAACACTCGAAGAGAAATTTTGGGTGTTGCCACTCTGGAAATCGTTATTGGACCGGTGAAAATGAGAGTGCCCTTCCAAGTCATTGATGTACCCGCGAGCTTTAATCTCCTCCTTGGAAGGCCATGGATTCATCAGAGTAATGCTGTCCCTTCTTCATTACATCAAAAACTTAAGTTCCCTTTTGAATAAGGCCTGTCCCAAGGACGATTTTCCACTACCACACATCGATTTGCTGATAGACAGGATGGCTGGGCATGTGATGGTTTCCATGACTGACCTCGCGGTTGGGTACAATCAGATCCTAGTTCACCCACCAGACAAAGAAAAGACAGCTTTCATCACAGAATGGGGCACTTTCTGCTACAGGGTTATGCCTTTTGGGTTGATAAATGCAGGGGCTACCTACCAAAGGATGGCGACAACAGTCTTTCATGACATGATTCACAAAGAAGTAGAAGTGTATGTTGATGATATGATTGTTAAGTCAAAATCTCCAGAAGAACACGTTGAAGCACTTGAGAAGTTCTTCCTTAGACTTCGCAAGTACAATTTGAAGCTTAATCCTGCAAAGTGCCTCTTTGGTGCAACATCAGGCTTATTTTTGGGATATTTGGTCAGCAAGAAAGGAATAGAAGTTGATCCAGCAAAGTCAAAGGCTATTCTAAAAATGCCTCTGCCAAGAACAGAAAAAGAGATTCGAGGCTTGCTAGGTAGATTACAGTATATCAGTCGATTCATATCGCAGTTGGCAGAGACTTGTGGTCCAATCTTTAAGCTACTAAGGAAAGGTGCTTCACAAGAATGGAATGAAGACTGCCAAAGGCCTTCGACAAGATCAAAGAATACTTGTTAAGTCCACCCATTCTACAACCTCCCAGAATGGGAAAACCCCTGCTCTTGTACTTGTCGGTAACAGATGAAGCCATGGGTGCAATGCTAGCTCAAGAGGCTGAAGATACAAAGGTAGAAAATGCAATTTACTACCTCAGCAAAAGGATGCTGGATTATGAGTTAAAGTATAACAAGATTGAGAAGTTGTGTTTAGCCTTGTATTGGACTTGTACGAAGTTACAACACTACTTGTCTTCTTACACTACTTATGTCATCGCAGAACAGAGTCCCTTGAAATTCCTTATGGAGAGGCCTGTTTTGGACAGCAAAATGGCTAAGTGGGTATCAACATTGGCAGCCTTTGACTTAAAATTCATTCAAAGGAAAGCTGTGAAAGGTGGCGCAATAGCTGACCAATTAGCAGAATTACCCGTGAATGACGAGATGCGAGAAGTGGGTTTCCCTGATGAAGACCTCTTGAATGTGGAAA
The DNA here is from genome assembly GCA_947685225.1 of Garcia nutans. Classification (NCBI taxonomy): domain Eukaryota; kingdom Viridiplantae; phylum Streptophyta; class Magnoliopsida; order Malpighiales; family Euphorbiaceae; genus Garcia; species Garcia nutans. The sequence goes on from CANTUV010000059.1 coordinate 37,303,828, forward strand.
GGAGTATTTGGGAGATGTATTTTGATGGGGCATCCAATTATCATGGAAATGGAATTGGGATTGTGTTCAAAACTCCTTGTGGAGAATACATTCCATTTGCAGTTAAACTTGACTTTAGCTGCACAAACAATGAAGCAGAATATGAAGCTTGCATCAATGGGCTTGAAGCCGCCCTGGAATTAGGAATTAATAACCTAAAGGTCTACAGTGATTCTATTTTAATAGTATCACAAGCCTTAAGGAAATGGAAGATAAGAGAAGAGTGTTTGGTTCCTTACCTACAATGCCTTGATCATCTAGCACAACAATTCGATGATTTGTCCTTCGAATATCTCCCAAGAGCAAAGAATCAGTTTGCTGATGCCCTGGCTACTTTAGCTTCCATGGTCAATATCAAGGAGGGGAAAGCCATTCGTCCATTGAAAGTTCAGCTTCAGAAACAACCCGCCCATATAATGCATTTGGCCGATGGTAAACCATGGTTCTGGGATATCAAGAATTATCTCAAAGATGGAAGTTATCCGGAGGGATCATCAAAGGTTGATCAGAAGGCCATAAGGAAGCTAGCCATAGGTTACATTCTTAATGGAGATATCCTCTACAAGAGGAGTTGGAATGGGATGCACCTAAGGTGTGTGAATGAAGCAGAGGCTAAGCAGATAATGGAAATGGTACATGGTGGCGAATCAGGACCACATATGTATGGGATCGCCTTGGCTCAAAAAATTGCTAATCTAGGATACTATTGGTCCACCATGAATGCAGACTGCGTGGCATTTGTGCAAGAATGCCATCAGTGTCAGATATTTGCTAAGATGCAAAAGCAACCTCCCATTGCCCTGAATCCGATTACTTCTCCGTGGCCCTTCGCTACTTGGGGAATAGATATAATTGGCAAAATACATCCAAAAGCCTCAAATGGACATCAGTTTATTTTGGTAGCAGTGGATTACTTCACAAAGTGGGTTGAAACAGCTTCCTATGCAGAATTAGAAGCCAAAAAGGCAGCACAGTTCGTCCGAACCAACATCCTTTGTCGGTACGGAACGCCGTTTGAAATTATCACTGATAATGGAACTCATTTCCAAGCAGAATTTGCTAAGCTCTTGAAGGATAAGAATGTCCAGCATCATAAGTCCTCTCCTTATAGACCTCAAACAAATGTAGCTGTAGAAGCAGCGAACAAGTCTATAAAGGTGATCATACAAAAAATGATCAAGGAACATAGGCGTTGGCATGAGAAGTTACCGCTGGCTTTGTGGGGATATAGAACATCAATTAGAACTCCTACTGGGACAACCCCGTATTCCCTTGTGTACGGAATGGAAGCTGTACTCCCCATTGAACTGGAAGTTCAATCGGTGAGGATAATTCAAGAAAGTCAGATAAATGAAGCTGAATGGATCAGCAATTATCATCATCAGTTGTTGGGTTTGGATGAAAAAAGACTTCAAGCTCTAGATCGGATTCAAGGGTATCAGAAGCGAATGGCCAGACATTTCAACAAAAAGGTCAAAGATCGAAAGTTGGAAGAAGGTTGTTTGGTTCTGAAAGAGATTAGAACACCTGTTACAGATCCTCGTGGGAAGTTTCATCCTCATTGGGCGGGACCCTACATTTTAAAAAAAATACTTTCCGGCGGAGCCGTCATCTTGTCTGATTTGGATGGTCTGGATTTTATAAACCCATGCAATCTGGATCAACTAAAGAAATATTATGTATAATCATGCATTGTAATGAACTACATTAGACCTGATTCTTGCAAACAAATTCGAGATATGTAGGCAGCTCTCCTTGAGCACGGTCTAAATATTAATAAAAATCATCCATTCATTTTTCTTTTGCTAATATTACACAAAAAACAACAAAAAAAAAAGAAAGAAGACAAACAACAAAAAATCCCGCTAAGTCGAAAACCCACAAAGGGCGGCTTAGGCAAGAATGGGTAAGAGCTCGCTAAGTTGAAAATCCGAAAGGACGGCTTAGGCAAAAATTAGAGCAAATAAATAAAGTAGATAATGCTTGGAAAGCAAACGAAAAAAAGAAGAAGGAAAGAGTCACTCATTCAAAAAAAAGAATCTTTTATTACAAAAAGAGTCAGTCATTACAAAAAGAGTCAGACCATAAGTCCTATACATTCAAGGTACTAAAAAGGTACAAACAACCTAAAAAATAGACAATGGAGTCACCCTGGGATCTAAATCCTACACCTCCTACGTGGGGCAGAGTCTTCGGTATCTTCCTTAGCTCCGGAGCTCTCTGCATCATCTATCTTCTCCTCGTTAAGAGGAATCTCTCTCCAACTCCTGCAGCAAGGCATACCTCCTTGGTTTTTCAGCGGGCCAAACTTCGGCTATAAACCAGGTCCTATACTCCGGAGTGGGCTGAACAAGGGAAGGCTCAGCAAAAGGCCTAATCATCTGATGGTCTCTGACCCAAGTCTGTAGAACAACTCGGGTAACTCCAGGGGTAATAGGGGAAGCAATGGTAAGCCCGACCGGAAGGGGAACCCTCTGATCAATCCCCATCTGTCTGAGGACCCGGGAAGCACTATACCACGTGCTATGGGTGAAACCATGGAGATAGACATGGTTGTGCATGGCATTTGCCTCCATGAAGCGAGGAATTCTATACCAAGGGACAAACCATAGCAATTCTTCTGGTCCAAACTCAAACAACCAGATAGCCCACTTGGCCATGGAGGGAAAAGTAATATGGATTCTCCTGGTGTGGTACTGAGAAGGGTTATATGTCAAGGCATTAGGAGCAGCAACCACTCGGAGATGGTCTCTCAGCCAAACCTGAAAAAAAAATAAAATATAATAAATAGATCCTTTCTATTTTACAAACAAAAAAGAGAGAATGAAATTAGAAGAAGCAAAAAGGTATAACAAGATTACCTGAAGAATGATCGGGGTAACAGTCCAGTTCTCAAACCCGAGGGCAGCTCTATCAAGACTCTGGATGGTCTCAGCCAGAATCATACCACCGATGCAATTAAGCTCTTCCATCTGCCTAACCATGGGGCAAAGCCTCAAATCATCGAATCCAGGATCACGATTGAAAAGAAATCCGGCCAACAGGCAGAAAACAAAAGCTCGCATTCTGTGTTTCAGTTGAACCTCATCTTCAAAGTTGGCGGTCAAAAATTCATCAATCAGGGGAAGCAGCATCGCTCTACTCCCATCCATGATCATAACTTGAGCTTGAGGCCTGGTAAAACTGAAAAGCCTCTGAAAGGATCCCACATAACCAACTTGGACCTCATGCCTTACAAGAGGGGCATTGGGGTCACATCCAATGATTGAACAAAATTCCTCAAAGAGAGGACACATTTCCTCCATTCGAGCACCGAATCTGAAAACATGGGCTTGAGGATCCCAAAATCTAATGCAAGCATGCAAAAAGTCCCAATCCACAGCCACGCCCCTAAGGGTAGTAACGGCTTTCAGTCCATACCTTCCCATGTTGATCCTTTCGACGTTATATCATTCCTGAGGTACACCTTAGTTTTGTATTTGTAAAGACTAAGAATAAAATTATATAAGAACAGTATTGATTTGAAAGTTTCAAGCTTGAATATTAATCTCTTAAAACCATGTGTTTTGTTCAGTATAATTGATCGATTAATTGGTTATCCATGGATTTGAATTTTAGATCAAATGATTGAAATACGGATTTGGTAAGATTGAAATTATGTTGAGAAGTATAGTTAAAAGTTATGATGGATAAAGTTGTACTTTATCATTTTATGTTAAGAATTTGGTTGTAATTATGAAGTTTAAGAGAGAAAAAGGAAATTATGGAGATGTGTTGAGTTATGGGTAATAGGACTGAAAGTTATGCTAAATATGTTTATGGTATATAATGAATAAATGAATGGACTTGAGGTTCAAATGAAAGAACTATTGATAGTATAAATTATTATGAGAATTGGTGGGAATTATATTAAGATAATTTGAAATGATTTGTTATCATGATAATTTGATTGAATATGGATCGGAAGAGATCAGGAATTGTATATAAGTTTGCCCTAATGGAATTAAGATATATATATATATACATATATGAATATTGTGAACTTTCATGATGAATTTGAATGAATTAATTGTTGATTGGAATGTGAATATATTGTGATAGATAGATCAATTGATCTAGATTTAGCTAAGATTATGAATCATTATTGAGATTTAATATGTGTAGTTGTACTAAAAGTGTAATTAGTTACATAAGGATGTATATGATGTAAAATGTAAAGTGTGAATGGACATGAATGAATGGAGTTATAGTAGTTATAAATCTTGATAAAAAGGGAAAGGATTGGTTATTTATAAAATAAATTGAAAGGTAATGTATTAATATGTAAGTTAAGCGAAGAACATAAAGATTAAAGTTAAGAGAGTAATTACAAAGAGGTGAATGAATAAAATATAGTGAAAATAAAGATTGGATGAAGTATAAGTGTACTATAAAATGATTTGATTCTTGTATAAAGATATTAATAAGAAATGTAATGAGATCTTTTGAATGTTGATTAAGGAAGTAATGAGATATATAAACATATAGAATGATGAGTTATGGAATTTAAAGAAGATGGTTGATTCAAAAGGGGAGAGTTGAAGTTATATGATTTGATGACATAATAACTTAAGCATATAATTAACTTCATATGGAAGTTAAGATAGTATTTTGTTAAGAATGAATTGTTACGGTACTGATAATTTCGAGGACGAAATTATTTAAGGGGGAGAGAATTGTAATATCCCAATGGGTGCCCTAGAAGTTGGATACAATTGTTGTTTTGATTTGAATTAAATGTATATATGTATTTGTAAAGGAAATGAGTGTGTTAAGAGAATGTATATGTTGTGTATATTGTAATATATATAAAATATAAGTTGGTCAAATGGGGAGTCAAGGTAAGAGGATATTTTAACTTGTGCTAAGTGAAATTACTATAAAGGGCATATAAGTGACAAAAGTTAAGTTGAATGGATGAGGGCAATTAGGTAATTGTCTTGTTAAATTGCTTGGTGGATATTTAAAGAAGAAGAGAAGTTGAATTTGTATTCTTTTTCTCTCTTCTTTGTTGGTGTGGCCGGCTACCAAAGGGAAAGGAAGAGCAAATGAGGTGTGTTGATTTCTAACATCAAATTGAAGGATGAATCAAAGGATGAAGTTGGAGATTTGTCAAATTTCTTCATCTAAGGTAAGTACTCTCTTGATTTCCTTTAGTATTTTGAAGATGTTTTTGATGTGTGTTGTGATTTGTTAATATCATGATTTAGAGTGTTTGTGATATGTTTAAAAGTATGGAAATTGATTGTGAGTTAAAAAGGTTAAATTGGTGTTAGTTTTGTTTGAAAATGGTAAGTTAAATGGATGTTGTTATAGAAAGAAGAAGATTGATGTTGGTTTTTAGGGTTTGATGTGGTAAGTGTTTGAATGTATGGTTGATCTAGTGTTAATGTGAATATTGAGATAAATAAGTGTTAATGACTTTGATTACATCCATTTGAATGAGTTTATGTTGTGTATCATGTGTTTAAATTCAATTAGAAGTGTTTTGGCCACAAATAGAGTTTTGTTCTTGAGTGACACGGCCAAAAGCAAGGAGAGACACGGCCAATTCATGAGAGACACGGCCAAGTCAAGGAAAATTGAGCCGTGTTGGATTGATTTTGGAGGGACACGGCCGTGTCTTATGCACGTGTTTGCTACTGCCAAATGGTTTTGAGAGACACGGCCACAAGCTTGGCCGTGTCCGATGAAGGTGTTTGCTACTGTGATGGTTCTTGACTTTTCTCACTTTGTTTGATCCTTCAAAGGTTTTGTTGTTCCTAAACCTAAACATAAACACTCTAAACACTTTGAAAACAAAGAATGATCTAAATAAATATATGTGGAACATACATTCATATGATGTTGAGATTATAGCACACATGTGATGGGATTGATGAAGCATATGAACAATGTTAGGCTATATGCATTGTGAATGGTAATGTGTTGTGTATTTTGAAATATTGTATCAATGATGCATATGATTATGTATAAACAAGGTTATGTTTTGCATTGTGAATCTTGTGAATGGTAGTATGTTATATGAACAATGTGACTAATATGATGACTTGTATAGTGTGGAAGAGATGAGGATCATCCCAAAAGGTATGTGCAATACAATTTATTATAATAAATGTCTTAATAATGAAGTGTATAATGTGAATTGAGACATAAAGAGATGTAAAGCTAATGATTGGTTTGTTTAGCTAATGTAATTGATGTTGTATATGTATAATGATCACTCAAATGTGATGAGATGCCATTGTGATTGGCTATGATGATTCAATTGAAAGACATAAGGCATGTTTGCCTAATTGATGATGAGAATTGTGAATAAAATTAATAAATGAATTGTGTAACTAATGTGTTATTCCATTTTCAGAGTTTGTTGTTGGTGGCATGCCTAATAAGTGTAACAATCTCTTGAAGTTAGGTTGGATTGAATCCTTGAAGCCTAATTGAGATGTTACCACCCTTGAAGCTAGGTTGGGTTGGTTCTTGAAGCCAAGTTGGGTTGAAGCTTAGCATGCTTTGCTCCCCTTGAAGCTTGGTTGAACCTAATCCTTGAAGCCTAGTTGGGTCTATGATAATGATAAATATGATGAATGAACCAAAGCATTACCCTGAAAATTGAATGGCATATTAGTGTCGTTTGGGCCCGAGTCTGTCGTTGTTGTCAATATGATATATATAAATGTTGTAATAAACGAGTAATGAAATCTATGGTGGATTTGGTTGGAAATGTGATTCATGATTGATGAATTGTGAATAAAATAATGACATGAAATGTTATGTATATTGAAATATTGATTTTGAGTATTAATGTTGGATTGATGACTGGTGATAATGAAATGATATATAATGTGGATATTAATATGTTGATGGTGATTATTAGTGATGAATTGTGGTTGGTGAAAATAATATGTATTTAATACATGAAATTAGTTAAGATATATGAAAGGTGCAATTTAAAAGGAGAACATGATAAGAAACTAATGTCACATGAAATTGATATATTAATATATATTAGTATTTTTATAATGTATGTTTATATGTTATTTTTGTACTACTAAGCTCTCGGGCTTAGCGCGAATGTGTAATCGCGCAGGTAGTTGGTGGAGGATATGAAGTCTTTCGTTATGCCACGAGAAGAGTAAGAGTTTGTCGAGACCAACTAGAGGGTAATGCATACATGTATAACTTTTAATTATGATGTATTTCTGATAAGAGAATATTTATATGTATAAATGGGGTTTTGATAAAGATAATGATTTTGTAAGTGTTATTTAAATTAACGTATTATGGTTTGAACTTTGTTACAGGTTTTTTTTTAAGATAACGAAAAGTGACATCCTTATACTTTATATACTTACTGTATGTATACTAAGTATATGTATAGTACTTATATAGGGTATTAGGGTGTTACAATTATTTTGTTATCAGAGCTTAGGTTCGAGATTCTCGGCCTAAGTGAAATTAAAAAGAAAAAGCTTTGAAAAGTTTAAATAGAAGTAAAAAGGAAAAGTTTTGAAATGAAATTGGTAATACATGCATATGCATTAACACCTAGGTTGGTCTCGGATGTGGCATTATATGAATTGTAAAATATTTGTGTTATATGAGATGGATACTAGTGTGTAAATGATGTTTTACATGAAAGTAAAGTCAGAGAAAGAAATGATATGGATTTATAAAAATTTAATTGATAAATTAAAAATGGAAATTTATGCAAGTAAAGTGAATTGTTAAATGTGTTGAAGTATAAAGAAATGAAAAGGAGAATAAAATTGAAATTGAGTTGAAATCAAATCGAAATAAAAGTATGTATTTTTTTTCTTTATACTTTGAATCTCTTTATAATAGAATTTATGTTTGGTTTGTTAGATAGAGGAAATATAGTTGAATTGTTAATATTGGAAAATATGTTACTAAAATGAGAAGAATATGGTGGAATATTGAATGAGTTGGTTAGTATAGACAAAGTGTGATTATTTAAAATGTGGGGTATGTATATGTAAAGTTAAGATTTTGTTTAAAGGAAAAAGAGATGATATTGATTAAGTAAAAATATATATTGGTATTGTTATTTTAATGCGAACATTGTGAATTCCGTGTTAGAAATGTGAGATGTTTGGATATTGTGAAAGCTCATGATAATGGTGCTAATATGTGATATTTGAGACTTTTGAAATGAGCTTGATAAATGTGGAAATTATATGTGTTGATATTGCTTTGTGATATATATATATATAGGATGTTTTTTAAATGGATATTAAGAAAAGATAAGTTTGATAAATTGAAGTTTAAGTGAAGTAGTAAGTTGAAAAGTTAAAATTTTAGTGGAAATTGATAAAGATCATTTGGATGTTGATGGTTTAGTGTATATGCAATACATGAGTTAGATGAAATGACTAATATTGCATATGAAAGTATTATGAATTGAGTAATGTGATTGATAGTATGAGAATTTGTCTTGAAGTAAAAAGGGAAGTGGATAAGCAAATGAAGATGAGCTATTTTAAGTCACTATATTGAAAAGGGTAAAAATGGATATGGAAATATATTAAATGCTTTTAAAGGTGAAAGTGAAAGAGATATTACATTGGGAATGTGGCTAAGATGGATGTAAAGTGCTATTATAGTCAGAATATATATATATATATGTGTTGTGTGAATAAATACTTTGCATCATACTGGAAGAATCGATACTTTATTGCGCTCACTGGCTCTCTTAAGTGGGAGGTCAGGGGTTCGATCCAGGGAGGCGACTTGCACTCATATGTCTTGGGTGTAAGTCAAATAAGTGAATCCTGTTGGAAGGCCCGTGAGAGCAGTTTAGTGCTGTAACAGCCCAGCCAGAGACCCTGAAGGTTTCTCCGGATAGGAATGGCTCAGCAGGTGGACTGGGACGGTTGTTACAGTTATAAAGGAAAATTTGTATTGAATGTATGAAAAAGGAAAATAAAATAAGAGCATATAATTAAGTGTGTACATGTATATGACATGTGAATGAAATTATATATATATATATACATAAAGGAGTGAATCATGTTTTGTAGATGACCTATGAATATGTATATGGTATAATTATAGAATTAATGATATGGAAATAATGTTGTATGCATAAGTGGACCTAAGAGAGAGTAGGTCTGGAACTGGGTAAAGCTAATTGGATTATGTGATAAAAGTAAGTATGAAATGGACTTGAGTAATAATGGACAGTGGAAATTGTTGGTGAGCTTTAAATTTGATGATTATATGATATTTAGAGTCCCAAAGTATTCACATATGGAAAGTTCTATGTGATTATATATTATAAGAGATTGTAAATGGATCAGAAATGAAGTGATGAATAGAAATTGTATAGAATTGCATATGATTGAATATGTATATAGTAATATTGTTGAAACATGAATTAAGTTGATAAAGATCATATAATCGAGTGCAAATTGGTTTGAAATGAGGTTGGAATGTGTTAACTTCTGATCTAGCAAAAATGTAAAGAAAGGAATATATCATTCCTGAGGTACACCTTAGTTTTGTATTTGTAAAGACTAAGAATAAAATTATATAAGAACAGTATTGATTTGAAAGTTTCAAGCTTGAATATTAATCTCTTAAAACCATGTGTTTTGTTCAGTATAATTGATCGATTAATTGGTTATCCATGGATTTGAATTTTAGATCAAATGATTGAAATACGGATTTGGTAAGATTGAAATTATGTTGAGAAGTATAGTTAAAAGTTATGATGGATAAAGTTGTACTTTATCATTTTATGTTAAGAATTTGGTTGTAATTATGAAGTTTAAGAGAGAAAAAGGAAATTATGGAGAAGTGTTGAGTTATGGGTAATAGGACTGAAAGTTATGCTAAATATGTTTATGGTATATAATGAATAAATGAATGGACTTGAGGTTCAAATGAAAGAACTATTGATAGTATAAATTATTATGAGAATTGGTGGGAATTATATTAAGATAATTTGAAATGATTTGTTATCATGATAATTTGATTGAATATGGATCGGAAGAGATCAGGAATTGTATATAAGTTTGCCCTAATGGAATTAAGATATATATATATATACATATATGAATATTGTGAACTTTCATGATGAATTTGAATGAATTAATTGTTGATTGGAATGTGAATATATTGTGATAGATAGATCAATTGATCTAGATTTAGCTAAGATTATGAATCATTATTGAGATTTAATATGTGTAGTTGTACTAAAAGTGTAATTAGTTACATAAGGATGTATATGATGTAAAATGTAAAGTGTGAATGGACATGAATGAATGGAGTTATAGTAGTTATAAATCTTGATAAAAAGGGAAAGGATTGGTTATTTATAAAATAAATTGAAAGGTAATGTATTAATATGTAAGTTAAGCGAAGAACATAAAGATTAAAGTTAAGAGAGTAATTACAAAGAGGTGAATGAATAAAATATAGTGAAAATAAAGATTGGATGAAGTATAAGTGTACTATAAAATGATTTGATTCTTGTATAAAGATATTAATAAGAAATGTAATGAGATCTTTTGAATGTTGATTAAGGAAGTAATGAGATATATAAACATATAGAATGATGAGTTATGGAATTTAAAGAAGATGGTTGATTCAAAAGGGGAGAGTTGAAGTTATATGATTTGATGACATAATAACTTAAGCATATAATTAACTTCATATGGAAGTTAAGATAGTATTTTGTTAAGAATGAATTGTTACGGTACTGATAATTTCGAGGACGAAATTATTTAAGGGGGAGAGAATTGTAATATCCCAATGGGTGCCCTAGAAGTTGGATACAATTGTTGTTTTGATTTGAATTAAATGTATATATGTATTTGTAAAGGAAATGAGTGTGTTAAGAGAATGTATATGTTGTGTATATTGTAATATATATAAAATATAAGTTGGTCAAATGGGGAGTCAAGGTAAGAGGATATTTTAACTTGTGCTAAGTGAAATTACTATAAAGGGCATATAAGTGACAAAAGTTAAGTTGAATGGATTAGGGAAATTAGGTAATTGTCTTGTTAAATTGCTTGGTGGATATTTAAAGAAGAAGAGAAGTTGAATTTGTATTCTTTTTCTCTCTTCTTTGTTGGTGTGGCCGGCTACCAAAGGGAAAGGAAGAGCAAATGAGGTGTGTTGATTTCTAACATCAAATTGAAGGATGAATCAAAGGATGAAGTTGGAGATTTGTCAAATTTCTTCATCTAAGGTAAGTACTCTCTTGATTTCCTTTAGTATTTTGAAGATGTTTTTGATGTGTGTTGTGATTTGTTAATATCATGATTTAGAGTGTTTGTGATATGTTTAAAAGTATGGAAATTGATTGTGAGTTAAAAAGGTTAAATTGGTGTTAGTTTTGTTTGAAAATGGTAAGTTAAATGGATGTTGTTATAGAAAGAAGAAGATTGATGTTGGTTTTTAGGGTTTGATGTGGTAAGTGTTTGAATGTATGGTTGATCTAGTGTTAATGTGAATATTGAGATAAATAAGTGTTAATGACTTTGATTACATCCATTTGAATGAGTTTATGTTGTGTATCATGTGTTTAAATTCAATTAGAAGTGTTTTGGCCACAAATAGAGTTTTGTTCTTGAGTGACACAGCCAAAAGCAAGGAGAGACACGGCCAATTCATGAGAGACACGGCCAAGTCAAGGAAAATTGAGCCGTGTTGGATTGATTTTGGAGGGACACGGCCGTGTCTTATGCACGTGTTTGCTACTGCCAAATGGTTTTGAGAGACACGGCCACAAGCTTGGCCGTGTCCGATGAAGGTGTTTGCTACTGTGATGGTTCTTGACTTTTCTCACTTTGTTTGATCCTTCAAAGGTTTTGTTGTTCCTAAACCTAAACATAAACACTCTAAACACTTTGAAAACAAAGAATGATCTAAATAAATATATGTGGAACATACATTCATATGATGTTGAGATTATAGCACACATGTGATGGGATTGATGAAGCATATGAACAATGTTAGGCTATATGCATTGTGAATGGTAATGTGTTGTGTACTTTGAAATATTGTATCAATGATGCATATGATTATGTATAAACAAGGTTATGTTTTGCATTGTGAATCTTGTGAATGGTAGTATGTTATATGAACAATGTGACTAATATGATGACTTGTATAGTGTGGAAGAGATGAGGATCATCCCAAAAGGTATGTGCAATACAATTTATTATAATAAATGTCTTAATAATGAAGTGTATAATGTGAATTGAGACATAAAGAGATGTAAAGCTAATGATTGGTTTGTTTAGCTAATGTAATTGATGTTGTATATGTATAATGATCACTCAAATGTGATGAGATGCCATTGTGATTGGCTATGATGATTCAATTGAAAGACATAAGGCATGTTTGCCTAATTGATGATGAGAATTGTGAATAAAATTAATAAATGAATTGTGTAACTAATGTGTTATTCCATTTTCAGAGTTTGTTGTTGGTGGCATGCCTAATAAGTGTAACAATCTCTTGAAGTTAGGTTGGATTGAATCCTTGAAGCCTAATTGAGATGTTACCACCCTTGAAGCTAGGTTGGGTTGGTTCTTGAAGCCAAGTTGGGTTGAAGCTTAGCATGCTTTGCTCCCCTTGAAGCTTGGTTGAACCTAATCCTTGAAGCCTAGTTGGGTCTATGATAATGATAAATATGATGAATGAACCAAAGCATTACCCTGAAAATTGAATGGCATATTAGTGTCGTTTGGGCCCGAGTCTGCCGTTGTTGTCAATATGATATATATAAATGTTGTAATAAACGAGTAATGAAATCTATGGTGGATTTGGTTGGAAATGTGATTCATGATTGATGAATTGTGAATAAAATAATGACATGAAATGTTATGTATATTGAAATATTGATTTTGAGTATTAATGTTGGATTGATGACTGGTGATAATGAAATGATATATAATGTGGATATTAATATGTTGATGGTGATTATTAGTGATGAATTGTGGTTGGTGAAAATAATATGTATTTAATACATGAAATTAGTTAAGATATATGAAAGGTGCAATTTAAAAGGAGAACATGATAAGAAACTAATGTCACATGAAATTGATATATTAATATATATTAGTATTTTTATAATGTATGTTTATATGTTATTTTTGTACTACTAAGCTCTCGGGCTTAGCGCGGATGTGTAATCGCGCAGGTATTTGGTGGAGGATATGAAGTCTTTCGTTATGCCACGAGAAGAGTAAGAGTTTGTCGAGACCAACTAGAGGGTAATGCATACATGTATAACTTTTAATTATGATGTATTTCTGATAAGAGAATATTTATATGTATAAATGGGGTTTTGATAAAGATAATGATTTTGTAAGTGTTATTTAAATTAACGTATTATGGTTTGAACTTTGTTACATGTTTTTTTTTTAAGATAACGAAAAGTGACATCCTTATACTTTATATACTTACTGTATGTATACTAAGTATATGTATAGTACTTATATAGGGTATTAGGGTGTTACACACTCTCTCAGCGAGATAATACCGTCGATACTCTGGATGGGGAAGTATGAATCGACGGTGAGTCAGGGTCTGTGACCGCTGAAAGCTGTGATCTTGAGCAATCCACTCTGTCAGCCGGTTAGACATTGTTGTAAAAGCTACCTGTAAAAATTTATTATGTTAGTGAATCATTTTCTCTAATATAATAAATAACGATGAAGATAAAGTATTTACTGAGTTCATGGAGCAACTGTCGAAGAACGATCTCAGCTCTCTGATAGGAAGCTTCCTCTTTGCTGCTACTATCCTCTCTCTATACCACCTCCAAGCAATGGGAGAAAGAGGATCTACAGGGGCAAGTGGCTCACGAAGAAAAGGGGCGACATCAGGAAAGTACTCATAAGCCCAAGTCTGAAAAAAAAAATGAATGAATGAATGAAGAAGAAATCAGAGTCGGTGTATGCAAGGTGAAGGAAATGTTCTTTACATTACCTCCCAGAAGTAATACAGGCCACATGGAGCAATGCGGGTATAGCAAAGGTCTGACATGTCATCATACAATTTACATAACATCATGCTAGCCCAATCATACGTCTGAAGTTGTGTCAGGTCGGTTAGACTCTTCAGCACATTGAGATTCACTGCATCCTTTCTGTTTGCTAAGAAGGAGCTAGCAAACAGGAGGATCAGGGTAAACCTGGCCACCTGATCAGCAGTAAGATCGCCTACCTCAAAGCCAGTATAGATTGCTGGCCCCTGCTCTACAAACCACCTCCTCTGAATGCAGCGAGGCGCCTGATGTCGAGGGTAGTCAACCCCGATTAAAGTGACCATATCGGCTGAAGAGATGTCATGCCGCCAGTCATTGTAGTACTCCACCATCTCAACGCCAAATGGAATCCCAGAGATGACGGAAAAGTAGGTGGGCGTCATCGTCATCTCTCCCCAAGCAAAATGAAAGGTATCAGTGGTGGGCCACCATCGCTCAGCCAGTGCACAGATCAACTCTCTGTGGATATCTCTACCCGCATCTATAGTCCTCAAATGGTGGAGGAAAGCAGGTCTGATTAGATCCCCCACCGGATGCCCGACATCAAAGACATAAGCCGGAATAGTGCTCATGGGTCTTTCCGCGAGAGATATCCTAATCGAAGTGTCCTAAAAAAAAATTAAATTCTATCCCTAGCCGGGTGTGACTTCCTAGAGGATTATTTCTAAGTTCTTTACTAGAAATAATTACTGATGGCAGAAAATGGTGAAACCTAGTATTACCCTTGATTCATTACTAGTACATGTGAAGGAAGAATTCTTAAAAATTTGTTTCTAAGTTCCTTACTAGAAATAATTAAATTTCCTAAACATGCATACTAGGTAAGTAAAAGATAAGGTACTTACCTCGTAACAGCCGGTCCTGGAGCTGTGCTTCTCCTCCTCAAGTAAAAGATTGCAGGGAGGGAGTGGGATCTCGAAGTCTTCAAAGCCAGTGAAATCCATTGTTGAAAGAAAGTTTGAAGAAAATTGAAGGAAAAGAAAGAATGAAAGCAAATGAAAATGGAATTGAATAAGCCAATTTATAAGGAAAATGTGAAAACGCGGGTCTTTTTGCACCTCGCTCAAAATTCTCGTTTCAGACAACCACTGAGCCCCATAAATCATTTTTATGGACCCCAGTGGGGGGGCAATTGTGAACACTCGAATTTTAAGGCTCGAAAAGCCGACTGCAAAAAACCGAGCCGGACCGGACGTCCCCGGTAAAATTCACCGAAAGTATGTCTTCATGGTACTTGAAACGTCCAAAACGATGCAAGGATCACAGGTATGGTCTCGGAATAATTTTTAGAGGTCCGCAACTCCCAGAAAATCAGTTTGAACGGAAAAATGCGGATGTCGGTGGGGTTTTTGGGGGTGAACCGCTGGGACCCGGCGGTCCGACTGCCGTGGGCTCGGCGGTCCGACCGCCGTCCATGTCCTCTTTCCGTTTTTTCTGCGAGCCACCCGGTCCGACCGCAGGACAGCACGAATTTTGCCTATAAAATGCTATTAAGTTTTCAAAAACGGGGGTTGGACTTTTTCGAGGGGGCCTCATGCTGTCGAATTCGTTTCACGCCTAAAAAACTCTTATTGGACTTTTATTTGCAAGAATCTAACCTCGTGTGGCAGGGATTAAGAATCATATTTGAGACAGCATTATTGGTGGATTGGGTTGAAGAGAGACATTGCTGAGTTTGTATCGAAATGTCTCACTTGTCAGAAGGTTAAAGCAGAGCATCAAGTTCCAACTGGGTTGCTTCAACCGTTGTCAGTGCCAGAATGGAAGTGGGAAAGAGTGACCATGGACTTTGTGTCTGGTTTGCCATTGACACAAAAGAAACATGATGCCATATGGGTGATTGTGGATAGATTGACTAAGACAGCTCATTTCCTTCCGGTTCGGATGGATTACTCTTTGGAGAGGTTGGCTGAGCTATACATCCATGAGATTGTGAGATTGCATGGTGTTCCAACTTCTTTAGTGTCTGATCGAGATCCCAGGTTTACTTCGAGATTTTGGAAGAGTTTGCATGGTGCTTTGGGTTCTCGACTGCATTTCAGTACTGCTTTTCATCCACAGACGGATGGACAGTCTGAGAGGGTGATACAGATTGTTGAGGATATGTTGAGAAGCTGTGTCATTGATTTCTCGGGAAGTTGGGATAGATTCTTACCTCTTGTGGAGTTTGCTTACAACAACAGTCACCAATCCAGCATCGGAATGGCCCCATTCGAGGCATTGTATGGCAGACGGTGCAGAACACCTCTTTGTTGGAGTGAACTTGGTGATAGCAAGTTGATTGGGCCTGATTTGATTCAAGAAACTGAAGAGAAAGTGAAGTTGATTCGAGGCAGATTGAAAGCAGCTTCGGACCGACAGAAGTCTTATGCGGATCTGAAAAGGAGAGATATTCAGTTTGATGTTGGGGATAAGGTATTTTTGAAGGTATCTCCTTGGAAGAAAATTTTGAGGTTCGGTCGAAAAGGGAAATTAAGTCCTCGTTTCATCGGACCGTATGAAGTGTTAGAAAGAGTTGGGCCAGTGGCTTATCGGCTTGCTTTGCCATCTGAGTTGGATCGTATTCATAATGTGTTTCATGTTTCTATGTTGAGAAGGTACAGGTCGGATCCATCTCATGTGTTGCCATTTGAATCTATTGAAGTGAGCCCAGACTTGACATTTGAAGAGGAACCAGTTGCTATCTTGGCACGGGAAGTGAAAGAATTGAGGAACAAGAGAGTACCATTGGTGAAGATTCTTTGGAAGAATCATGCAAAAGAAGAAGCAACTTGGGAGAATGAGCAAACCATGCGAGAGCAATATCCTCAATTGTTTCGGCCTTGATATCAGGTAATTTCGAGGACGAAATTTCTTTTTAGAGGGGGAGAATTGTAATATCCTCATTTATGCCCTAGAAGTTTTGCATGTTGTTGTTGTTGTTGTTATTGGATTGTTGGTTTAAATTGAGAAAGAAAAGTATAAGTGTTTTGGGAAAGAATTTAGGGTTTAGAGAGAATGGTATATGTTGTGTATATGTTGATATATATAACATATAAATGGGTCAAAGAAGAGTCAAAGTGTTGGTTAGTGGAAGAAGATATTTTCTTGTTGAGTGTGAAAGTTCATTTATGGGCTCATATAAGACAAAAGGTTAGTTATATGGTTAAGGGCCTTGAGGTAATTTACTTTTGGAAATTTTATGGTGGAGATTAAGAAGGAAAGAGAGGTTGACTTGTGCATTTTCTTTTCTTCTCATGTTTGTGCCGGCCATTGAAGAAGACAAAGGAAAGGAGAAGTGTTCTTGATAGTAAGATCAAGATTGAAGGGAGAATTGAAGAATCAAGTTGAAGATTTGTGGAATTTCTTCACTTTAGGTAAGTAATTTCTTGTTTTCTTTTATTAATTTGAAAATTGTGGTTAAGGTGTATTGAGAATTGTTGAGATGATGATTTAGTGTGTTGATGTGTGTTTATAAGTGTTAGAGTTGATTGTAAGTTAAAAATTGGAGGTTGTGTTGGTTTGGTTGTGATTATGGAAAAATAAGTGAAGATTGATAGTGGAAAATCAAGAGTAGAGTTTGAGTTAGGGTTTTGAGATGGTGTTTGTTTAATTGTGATATTAAGGTGTTTTAAAGTGATTATTGTAATGAATATGTATTTAGAACATTGATGATGTTCATTTGAAGCATGTGGTATGATGTATATTGAGTTTTAATGCATTTGGAAGAGAGTTGGTTAGAATTAGGGTTTTGGTTTGGGTGACACGGCCAAAGGCCATGTGAGACACGGCCAAGTCATATGATTTTGGACGTGTTGGATTAAATTTTTGGGTGACACAGCCGTGTTCCCAAGCCGTGTGAGGTACTGTGAGTTTTGGTTGAAGAGACACGGCCGTGTCCCTAAGCCGTGTTTGCTACTGCCAAAGTTGAATTGAGAGACACGGCCACAAGCTTGGCCGTGTCCCTCATGTGTGCTGCCCGTGTCCATCAAATGAGTTGGTTAGGGTTTTGTTTCTTTGTTCTTTTTGCATTGTTTTGGTTCTTCAAAGGTGGGTTGGTTCTTAAACCTAACCCTAAAACACTTTAAACACACTTGAATCAATGAATGAACTAATCAAATGCATATGAAAGATCCTAAAGCTATGAATCATATAAATTGTTCTTTGCCCTAATTGCATTGTTGAGATTTAAACAAGGTTATGTTATGCATTGTGAAAGGTAATGTGTTTTATGAGTAATGTACTTTGAAATGTTATATCAAAGATGTGATATCAATGATGCTTTATGCATAATATGAATTGAAATGTGAAATGTGATACAAAGCCATTGTTTTTGGCTATGATGATGATATTGAGAGAAAGAAGGCATGTATGCCTAAATGTTGATGATAATTGGAAATGGAAATGATAATTGAATAATAAATGAATTGTGTGGCTAATGTGTTATTCCATTTTCAGAGTTGGTTGTTGGTGGCATTGTAACACCCCTAAATCCCATATACGTTCACTACATATCACCACCATGTAATGAACATACATAGAACCTAAGAATGCTACGGTTTTCCATAAACAATTCACAATATATATATAATATAATGATATTTACTTGTAAACTAAATCAAAATAGGTATAAACATTTTAATTGATATGCAGCGGAATTTATCAAAATATTTATATATATATATATATATCCAAGTACCAGTTCACAAAGTTATATACATATACATTAAATCCAATACTTTACAAAACATATAGATTATATACATGATTGGCAGCTTTCTCTTTGATCTTTAAGTCCAGTACAACTCTTCAAGTCCTAGATTCACTCGGTCTAGTGGATCTCTCGGGTTCTTCCCTAACACCTGCGCGATAAACACAATCGCGCTAAGCCAACGGCTTAGTAAAACAACTATAGTATCAATATGCTTTGATGCCATGCTCATGACCCTCAATCAAATAAATAATACATAGCAAATCATAACTTATTCATTACTCATCAATTTCATTAAGCAATAGTCACAATTTAACAATCATAAATCACATTAAGCCTAAGACACACCTGGGCCCAAAACACCCTAATATGTTATTCAAAGTTCAGAGTCCCTGTGTTTGATTTAATATCATAATCATCAAGCCCGTAGGCAATATATATATATCATATCTCTATCCATGGATAGCGTAACAGACCCAGTCTCTTGGACCATCAACCCATTAACATGAGGAGATCCTCAACTCGGTTAGACTGTTACAAGGTTCAATTGGAATCATCAGCTTACGGGCCATCCCATTTCGCCTATCCAATGATTCATAAACATCACATTTCTCATATATCAACTGGAACCGGCTTACGGGCCATCCCATTTTGCCTATCCAGTGATTCAATTGGAATTGGTTTACGGGCCATCCCATTTCACCTATCCAATGATTCATAGGCATGCCATCAAAAACAGGACTCTGAAAGTTGAATCAACACATTAGGCATATTAACATTTCATTTATTCTTTCATAATTTATTCCCTTTACATCAACTTGGCCCAATCACAGTGGCCTCACATATCATTTAATTCATCTTAATCATTCACATTAGTTTTACATCAATTCTCAAATCATATCAAAGCAACTCAATCATGTTAATTCCATACCCCATCACATAAGTATGCACAATTAATAACTTCCTCATACATTACACAAAACATTATAAATATGCCTTCACAATGCATTAGTGCTCTCAATGCTTTAACAAATACATGTGTGTTATGCTTTCACATCTTATAAATGTATGCAATGATGTAGTTGCACTTACCTCAATAACACTTCACTCAACTCTAATTACTTCCTCTATCAAGGTCTCTTACTTTTCAAAAAAAAATGATGGTTCACCCTCTTCAAGACCTAATCCCAAAAATAGCAATATACACTTACTTAGGGATACACAAGAGATAATCAAATTAATAAATAACTAGGGCAAACCCTAAACTTAACACGCTCACCCACACGGGCGTGCTACTGGGCGTGTAATACATACTGTCTCAACCACTTAACAACACGTCCAACCTCCTGGACGTGCTCCTGGCCGTGCCAATTCTCCAATCTCACAGTAGCTATGACACGCTTAATAACACGGGCGTGTTAATGGTCGTGTCACACCTACTGCCTCCAACACAATTGACACGCCTAAAGACTCTGGACGTGCTCATGAGCGTGTCAGGCCAACAACTCAGATTCCGGCCACACCAACAAACAAACAACCAAACTCTTCTTATCACTTTCTTTCCTTTCAAACAAACTCATCCAAACTAACCCAAAAACCAACTCAAACATACAACAACACCAAAACAAGACAAGACACATACACAAACACAAATCATCATCATCACTTCAAACCCTCAACACCAACATATCTCCATCTTTACCAAGAAACCCACTCTATCCATCAAACAAACCCCAAAATCCATAATCAAAGAATCAAACACCCATAAAAACATCTCAATCAAGCCAACATACTCTTAACATTATACCACTCCATCAAAACTCAAACATAACTCAAACAACACAAGAAAACAAGAGAGAACTTACCAAATTTGAGGAAACTTCACAAATCTCTAACTTGATGATTTGATTCTTCCTTCAAATTACTCTTAGCTCTTCAATCTCTCTCTTGCTCTCTTCCTTCATGGATG
The DNA here is from genome assembly GCA_947685225.1 of Garcia nutans. NCBI lineage: Eukaryota > Viridiplantae > Streptophyta > Magnoliopsida > Malpighiales > Euphorbiaceae > Garcia > Garcia nutans. Next base: position 37,324,591 of record CANTUV010000059.1, read on the forward strand.
TCCGGCCAACAAAAATGGAAAGAAGAAAAATGAAGAGTAAACAAATCAACTCTTATCTCTACACCAAAATCCACTCACTCTCATCCAAGCATTTTAATATTATTATAATCCAAATTAATCCCTTCCACTAATTAATTACTTCCATTTTCCTTAATAATTAAATACTCAATAATATAAAAATATCTTCCTCCACTACCACTCTCTCTTTGACCATTATTTGACTCATATATATGTTATATATATTACCATATACACAACATATAAACTTGTCTCTAAACCCTATTTCTTCCCAAAACACATATACATATACTTTACTTCTCTCAACTTAAACCAACAACAACAACAACAACAACAACAACACATACAAAACTTCTAGGGCATGCATAGGGATATTACAATTCTCCCCCTCTAAAAAGAAATTTCGTCCTCGAAATTACCTGTTATTAAGTCTGAAACAACTGAGGATATTGACCTTGCATGGATTGTTCACTTTCCCAAGTTGCTTCCTCTTTTCCATGATTCTTCCATAGAACTTTCACCAATGGCACACTCTTGTTCCTCAACTCTTTCACTTCTCGTGCCAAGATAGCAACTGGTTCCTCTTCAAAAGTCAAATCTGGGCTCACTTCGATAGATTCAATTGACAACACATGAGATGGATCCGACCTATATCTCCTCAACATAGAAACATGAAACACATTATGAATACGATCCAACTCAGGTGGTAAAGCAAGTCGATACGCCACTGGCCCAACTCTTTCTAACACTTCGTACGGCCCAATGAAACGAGGACTCAATTTACCTTTCCGACCAAACCTTAAAATCTTCTTCCAAGGAGATACTTTCAAAAATACCTTATCTCCAACATCAAACTCTATGTCTCTCCTTTTCAGATCTGCATAAGACTTCTGTCGGTCTGAAGCTGCTTTTAACCTACCTCGTATCAACTTCACTTTCTCTTCTGTTTCTTGAATCAAATCAGGGCCAATTATTTTACCTTCACCAAGTTCACTCCAACAGAGAGGTGTCCTACACCGTCTACCATATAATGCTTCAAATGGTGCCATACCAATGCTAGATTGGTGACTGTTGTTGTAAGCAAACTCCACAAGTGGTAAAAACCTATCCCAACTTCCAGATAAATCGATGACACAGCTTCTCAACATGTCCTCAATAATCTGTATCACCCTCTCTGATTGTCCATCCGTCTGTGGATGAAAAGCAGTACTGAAGTGTAATCGAGAACCCAAAGCACTATGCAAACTCTTCCAAAATCTTGAAGTAAACCTGGAATCTCGATCAGACACTAAAGAAGTTGGAACACCATGCAGTTTCACAATCTCATGGATATACAGCTCAGCCAACCTCTCCAAAGAGTAATCCATCCGCACCGGAAGGAAATGAGCTGTCTTAGTCAATCTATCCACAATCACCCATATGGCATCATGCTTCCTTTGTGTCAATGGTAAACCAGATACAAAATCCATGGTTACTCTATCCCACTTCCATTCTGGTACTGATAATGGTTGAAGCAATCCAGTTGGAACTTGATGCTCTGCTTTAACCTTCTGACAGGTGAGACACTTCGACACAAAATCTGCAATATCTCTCTTCAAACCAATCCACCAATAATGCTGTCTCAAATCATGATACATCTTGGTATTACCCGGATGCATAGCAAACACTGACTGATGTGCTTCTTCTAAAATAACTCTTTTCAAATCAGCATCTTCGGGTATACACAATCTATTCTTGAACCACAAGCTCCCATCATTTTTCACAATAAAATCTCTAGTCTTTCCATTCTTGCAATCTGAAATAATCTTTTGAATCGTCATATCAATCAATTGAGCTTCTCTGATCTGATCCAATAAAATTGGTTTTAAATGCAATTGTGCCATCAATGCACCATCATCACAAACTACAAAACTAGCATGCAACGCTCTCAACTCAACAAGCAACAAGAGCGAATAAGCAGTCAAACCTGCTAAAGACTTCCGACTTAAGGCATCAGCAACAACATTTGCTTTACCTGGATGATAATCAATCAAGCAGTCGTAATCTTTAATCAATTCCAACCATCTCCTCTGCCGAAGATTCAGCTCCTTCTGAACACCCAAATACTTCAAACTTTTGTGATCCGTATAGATGAAACATTTCTCTCCAAATAGATAATGTCGCCAAATCTTCAAAGCAAACACAATAGCTGCTAACTCCAAGTCATGAGTCGGATAGTTGAGTTCATGCGGTTTCAACTGTCGAGAAGCATAAGCTATCACTTTACCCTCTTGCATCAGTACACAACCCAAACCACTATGTGAAGCATCACTGTAGATCACATATGGTTTGTCTTCTACAGGTAAAGTGAGAACAGGTGCTTGAGTTAACAACTCTTTTAACTGCTCAAAACTAGTCTGACACTGATCAGTCCACACAAATCTCACTCCCTTCCGAAGTAGTCTGGTAAGTGGAGTAGCTATTAAAGAAAAACCTTTCACAAACCGTCGGTAATAGCCAGCCAATCCCAGAAAACTTCTAACTTCAGTCACAGTCTTCGGGGGACTCCAATTCAGAATAGCTTCAACTTTACTCGGGTCAACCCTAATACCATCTGCTGACACTATATGACCGAGAAAAGCTACTTGGTCAAGCCAGAATTCACACTTTGATAACTTAGCAAACAATTGCTTCTCTCTCAAAATTTGCAACACAATCCGAAGATGCTCACTATGCTCCTCCTCATTCCGCGAATACACTAAGATGTCATCTATAAACACTACCACAAATTGATCCAAATAGGGCCTAAACACCCTATTCATTAAATCCATAAAAGCAGCAGGTGCATTCGTCAACCCAAATGGCATTACCAAAAATTCATAATGCCCATACCTGGTTCGAAAAGCTGTCTTTGGCACATCCTCGGCTCTAACCCGCAACTGATGGTACCCTGATCTCAAATCAATCTTAGAAAACACAGCTGCTCCGTTCAATTGATCAAAGAGATCATCGATTCTAGGCAAAGGATACTTATTCTTAATAGTTATCTTATTCAATTGCCTATAATCGATACACAATCTCATAGTACCATCCTTTTTCTTAACAAACAAAACAGGAGCTCCCCATGGCGACACACTAGGGCGAATAAAACCCTTATCCAGCAACTCCTGCAACTGCACCTTCAATTCTCTCAATTCTACAGGTGCCATTCTAAAAGGAGTAATAGAGATAGGAGCGGTACCTGGTAACAACTCAATACCAAACTCCACCTCTCGCTCAGGAGGCAATCCTGGCAACTCCTCTGGGAAAACATCTGGAAATTCTGAAACTGTGGGAATGCTATCCAATTGAGAACCTACCACTCTAGTATCCAACACATGAGCAAGGTAAGCTTCACACCCTTTTCTAATCATCTTCCTTGCTGTAACAGCTGAAATAAACAAAGATGCAAGCTGTCTCTGCTCACTAGATACCAACACTACTTTATCCTCACTAGTTCTCAAAGTAACACACTTCTTCTTACAATCTACCACAGCTCCATGCCTAGACAGCCAATCCATGCCTAGAATCAAATCAAATTCTTTAAATGGCATCTCAATCAAATCACCACAAAACTTCTCATCCTGTACCACCACTGCACAATCTCTATGCACTTTACTAACAATCACGCTATGCCCTAAAGGATTTGTCACCAACACATCAAATCCTAGGGACTCAGCATGCATTTCAGACACAGGCAATACAGATGCACTAATGTATGAATGTGTGGATCCAGGGTCAATCAAAGCAAATACAGAAATGCCAAATAAAGAAAAAGTACCAGCTATGACTGCAGAAGCATCAGGCTGTCGTTGCATCACATAAACCCGCTGAGAAGGCCCAGCCTCATCTGGTCTGCCATCCCTGGGTGTAGATCCTCCTCTCTGACTAAACACAGACCTACCCCCTCGGCTGAAACCCCTGCTTCCTCGACCTCTGCTAAAACTCTGCCGAGAAGCTGTAGATTCCACTGATCTCTGGTCCTGCATCTCAGGACACTCTCTAATGAAATGGTTAGGCGATCCACATCCAAAACACACACCTGTTCTACCAATCCTCTGACAATTACCCACATGAACCTTACCACAAAGCTCGCATGCCAGTGGAGTGGATCTCTGCATAAAGGGAGTCGGTGCACTAGCCACAGAAGCTGTAGGTCTAGGTCTCGGTCTCTGAAACTGTCCTGATCTACTCATCTGCCTCTGACTCCTTCCCACTCTAGGAACAAAGCTCCCTCTGCCCCTCTTCACTGATGAAGACCCTGTCTCAAACTGTGGTCTTCTCACTCTAGTCTCTTCCTCAGATGCAGCTGCAATGACTTGAACTCTCTCTACACTCCGTGCTGCTGCCACAAGCTGAGAGAAATCAGTATATCTGGATCCAGCCACATGACAAATAAGAGAAGGCCTCAACCCCTCTTCGAATCTCCTACATCTATCAATGTCATCAGATATAATGCCTCCCGCATAATGGCTTAATCGAATAAACTCTACTTCATATTCAGTTACTGTCCGATGATCTTGTTTCAAACTCAAGAATTCCATTTTCTTCACATCCTTATACTCCCTAGGAGTATACTTCAATTCAAATTCCCTAAGGAAATCAGCATAGGTCAATGTGGGTGGATCATCCATGGCATGTGGTACGGTCTTCCACCAGTCATATGCATCCTTCTGCAATAATGACCTAGCATAATCAAACTTCTCCTCTGATGTGGCTTGCAACTGAATAAAAATTCTCTGAACTTTATCAAGCCATTGTTCTGCCACAGCTGGATCTATCGTACCTAGAAAATCCTCTGCCCCAAACTTCCTCAGTTTATCATATTGTCTCACTGGTACCTGAGGCTGAGGTGGTGGTGGAGGTTGCGCTGGTGCTTGCCTCATAACTTCCATCATATGTCTAAACCAGGCTGGTGGAATCTCATCATCTGCTGGTCTCCCCGACACTGAAGCAGGTGCCTCACTGGCTACCTCAACTCTAGCTCCCTCCCTACTCTCAACAGGAGCTATACTCTCTGCACTTCCTTCTACAAACTGCCGTGAATGGGAATCCATTACTACCTATATCTGTAAACACGACCAAATACACCTTATTAAAGATCAAAGGCTGCCAATACCAACATATATTTTATTCAAAATCAACTTTTAAAATCAAAATATTCTTTTTATAACATTTTTCCTAGGTTGAGAATCTCAAACCTAGGCTCTGATACCAAAATAATTGTAACACCCCTAAATCCCATATACGTTCACTACATATCACCACCATGTAATGAACATACATAGAACCTAAGAATGCTACGGTTTTCCATAAACAATTCACAATATATATATAATATAATGATATTTACTTGTAAACTAAATCAAAATAGGTATAAACATTTTAATTGATATGCAGCGGAATTTATCAAAATATTTATATATATATATATATCCAAGTACCAGTTCACAAAGTTATATACATATACATTAAATCCAATACTTTACAAAACATATAGATTATATACATGATTGGCAGCTTTCTCTTTGATCTTTAAGTCCAGTACAACTCTTCAAGTCCTAGATTCACTCGGTCTAGTGGATCTCTCGGGTTCTTCCCTAACACCTGCGCGATAAACACAATCGCGCTAAGCCAACGGCTTAGTAAAACAACTATAGTATCAATATGCTTTGATGCCATGCTCATGACCCTCAATCAAATAAATAATACATAGCAAATCATAACTTATTCATTACTCATCAATTTCATTAAGCAATAGTCACAATTTAACAATCATAAATCACATTAAGCCTAAGACACACCTGGGCCCAAAACACCCTAATATGTTATTCAAAGTTCAGAGTCCCTGTGTTTGATTTAATATCATAATCATCAAGCCCGTAGGCAATATATATATATCATATCTCTATCCATGGATAGCGTAACAGACCCAGTCTCTTGGACCATCAACCCATTAACATGAGGAGATCCTCAACTCGGTTAGACTGTTACAAGGTTCAATTGGAATCATCAGCTTACGGGCCATCCCATTTCGCCTATCCAATGATTCATAAACATCACATTTCTCATATATCAACTGGAACCGGCTTACGGGCCATCCCATTTTGCCTATCCAGTGATTCAATTGGAATTGGTTTACGGGCCATCCCATTTCACCTATCCAATGATTCATAGGCATGCCATCAAAAACAGGACTCTGAAAGTTGAATCAACACATTAGGCATATTAACATTTCATTTATTCTTTCATAATTTATTCCCTTTACATCAACTTGGCCCAATCACAGTGGCCTCACATATCATTTAATTCATCTTAATCATTCACATTAGTTTTACATCAATTCTCAAATCATATCAAAGCAACTCAATCATGTTAATTCCATACCCCATCACATAAGTATGCACAATTAATAACTTCCTCATACATTACACAAAACATTATAAATATGCCTTCACAATGCATTAGTGCTCTCAATGCTTTAACAAATACATGTGTGTTATGCTTTCACATCTTATAAATGTATGCAATGATGTAGTTGCACTTACCTCAATAACACTTCACTCAACTCTAATTACTTCCTCTATCAAGGTCTCTTACTTTTAAAAAAAAAATGATGGTTCACCCTCTTCAAGACCTAATCCCAAAAATAGCAATATACACTTACTTAGGGATACACAAGAGATAATCAAATTAATAAATAACTAGGGCAAACCCTAAACTTAACACGCTCACCCACACGGGCGTGCTACTGGGCGTGTAATACATACTGTCTCAACCACTTAACAACACGTCCAACCTCCTGGACGTGCTCCTGGCCGTGCCAATTCTCCAATCTCACAGTAGCTATGACACGCTTAATAACACGGGCGTGTTAATGGTCGTGTCACACCTACTGCCTCCAACACAATTGACACGCCTAAAGACTCTGGACGTGCTCATGAGCGTGTCAGGCCAACAACTCAGATTCCGGCCACACCAACAAACAAACAACCAAACTCTTCTTATCACTTTCTTTCCTTTCAAACAAACTCATCCAAACTAACCCAAAAACCAACTCAAACATACAACAACACCAAAACAAGACAAGACACATACACAAACACAAATCATCATCATCACTTCAAACCCTCAACACCAACATATCTCCATCTTTACCAAGAAACCCACTCTATCCATCAAACAAACCCCAAAATCCATAATCAAAGAATCAAACACCCATAAAAACATCTCAATCAAGCCAACATACTCTTAACATTATACCACTCCATCAAAACTCAAACATAACTCAAACAACACAAGAAAACAAGAGAGAACTTACCAAATTTGAGGAAACTTCACAAATCTCTAACTTGATGATTTGATTCTTCCTTCAAATTACTCTTAGCTCTTCAATCTCTCTCTTGCTCTCTTCCTTCATGGATGTCCGGCCAACAAAAATGGAAAGAAGAAAAATGAAGAGTAAACAAATCAACTCTTATCTCTACACCAAAATCCACTCACTCTCATCCAAGCATTTTAATATTATTATAATCCAAATTAATCCCTTCCACTAATTAATTACTTCCATTTTCCTTAATAATTAAATACTCAATAATATAAAAATATCTTCCTCCACTACCACTCTCTCTTTGACCATTATTTGACTCATATATATGTTATATATATTACCATATACACAACATATAAACTTGTCTCTAAACCCTATTTCTTCCCAAAACACATATACATATACTTTACTTCTCTCAACTTAAACCAACAACAACAACAACAACAACAACAACAACACATACAAAACTTCTAGGGCATGCATAGGGATATTACAGGCATGCCTAATAAGTGTAACAATCTCTTGAAGTTAGGTTGGATTGAATCCTTGAAGCCTAATTGAGATGTTACCACCCTTGAAGCTAGGTTGGGTTAGTTCTTGAAGCCAAGTTGGGTAGAAGCTTAGCATGCTTTGCTCCCCTTGAAGCTTGGTTGAACTTAATCCTTGAAGCCTAGTTGGGTTTATGATATTGATATTGATAAATGTGATGATAGAACCAAAACATTAACTCTGAAAATTGAATGGCATATTAGTGTGTCTTGGGCCCATGCTTGTCTATGGTTAATGTGAGTCATGAATGATGTTTGTTTTGCTTTGTATTGATGATTAAATGAATACTAATGAGGTATATGAAAAGATAATAAAATGTGATATGTAATGTGAAAGTATATTGTTAATTTTGCATATATGATGTTACATATATATTATGGTTTGAGAAATGACATTGCATTGCACGAAGTCATATCATTAGCATGATTATCTTACTAAGCCCTTGGCTTAGCGCGATAGTGTTTAATCGCGCAGGTGATAGAACTGTTAGAATCGAACCCGAGAGCTCTTCGAGACCGAGTGAGGGTAGACATTGAAGAGTTGATTTTGGAGACTTAAAGATCAAAGGAGATTTGCCAATCATGTATAACTCTTTTTATATTTTGTAAAGTATTGATTAAAGGTACATATTTGTATATTTGTAAATATGGAATTAAGTGTTTTCAAATATGTAAATATTTTATGACTTCCGCTGTGAAATAACTATATGTATGTATATATATATATCTAATGTGTTTTATTTTAAAGGTAAATGATCTACTTTTCTATATTATATAATGATAATAGTATTGTATCTATTTAAATGTTTTGAATGTTGAAGAAAACCGTAGCATCCCTATGTTTGGTGCACTTATGCTACATGGTTGTAGTTGTAGTGTGTGTGCATTGGATGTGGGGGTGTTACACATGAAGCCAAAATAGATAAACCATTTTGCAATAGGCTTTATTTTCTAGAGATGTGTCTAAAACCATTTTTCAAATTATGGCCCAAAAATCATTTTTCTGACTTTCAATGGGCTTTCAATTGGTTAGGTCAATTATGGAAAATTAAAATCAATTGTGGGCCTAATTTGTACTAAGACTTATTAGTTGTGGGCTTGTTTGCGGCACGGGCCATTATTTGCTTTTCCAAATAAGAAGTCTATTTATAATAAAATTATTAATTTAGTTTTAATCCAAAATATAGCAAAGCTTAGATTTTTCAATGGACCCAAAGGATTAAATGAGAATTATCATAGACTAACTTCTATATTTAAAAATACAACTACTGGTTATTTCATCTGAGAGATTCTTGAAAGTAAAGTATCCCCTATTGATATCTTTGTTTACTATAACACCTAAGAAAAGAGACTCGCCACTCATATGTCGAAGATATAAGATTGGTAGGAGCATCCTAACTTTACTTGTTTGTTTGCTACACTTGCATACATGTATACATACATTGCATTTATCCTTTCTGGCTCACAGACCTGGAGTTCAGCAGTTTAAGGGCTTATGACAATCTGACATATGATAATGACTCAGAATTCAGCAAAGGTTTAGTTAACATTGCACCAAAATCATTGGATCATGAACAAATTTAGAATCTAGTGAACGATGACCTGGCCTCAAAGTTGGAAGAATTGAAGGGGACCCTGGCTGAGGCCATGAGAAGTCAGCTAGCTGCACTATTAGAAGATAACATTACTAAAGCATCTGCTAGTACAAAGAAGCCAAAGGAAAAAAGAAAGGCTAAGGTGGGCGAGATAGCTTTTGATGAAGAGACTGGGATGCATACCTCTAAGAAAAGCAGAAAGGGAAAAAGGTTGTGGAGACGACTGAATCTGCCAGCATTCAAAAGATGATTGTTGATTTAGAAAAGAAGTTTGAAAAGAAGCTGAAGACTGAAGAAGTGTCAGAGGTGGATAAGTTTTTGAGGATGATGAAGGAATCCCTTACAAATTCAAGATGCATCCTTTTGCTAAATTTGATGGAACAGGAAATACCCACTTACATGTGAAATAGTACATCACTCCTATGCAGCATGCTAGAGCTGCTAAGGCTCAAACCCTGAGGTATTTCATACTTTCTTTAGATCCTATTGTGCAAACTTGTTTCAATACCATGGAGGAAAACATCAAAAAGGATTGAGATTTGTTGTACACGGCCTTAATCCAAAGTATGGTACAATGTTGAGCTAGAAGAAAACCTGATGGAGGCGGAGACTATCAAACAAAAGCAGAACGAGAATTTTGTTAATTATGTGAAAAGATGGAGAAACAAGGCTGCTCTTCTTAAAAAGCGGTATACACTTAATTTTGGCCCTGAAAGTTCAATCCCAATTAAAAGATCCAAGTCAAATCTAATCCAATTTTTATGCTTAAATTAAGTCCCATCCAATTTTAAAAGCTTAAATTAAAATTAGGATCTAGCCCAAACCCACTCTGGTCCAATTTAAAAAGGGGGTAAAGAGACTGACGAATGGGCCATTCCAATTCGACATGAACCATACTCATGTCGAATTGGCCATTGCCAATTCGATTTGAAGAGTGCTCATGTTGAATTGGCCATGTGTAGGCCCTTATTTTTTTACTAAGTCTAGTCCAACACTAATTAAAAGGCGATTAAGTGAACTATGAATATTTAAAAAGTCCAAAATATTTTTTTATAATATTTGTTATTTATTTTAGTAATAATAATATAATATTTATTATTTAAAATAAAAAAGGAAAAATAAAATATAAATATTTATTAAAATATATTTTTAATAAATAAAAAATAATAAAAGATAATAAAACAATAAAAATAATGGACGAATCAGCGAGTGACATGCGCGGCAGGCCAGCCCGCGCAAATTGAAAAGCCAACCGCAGGTAGAGAGGCATGTCCGAATTGGTAGGCGCCAATTGGCCCGCAGTCCCTGCAATCCACGTAGTCTCGCAGCTCGCAGCGCCCGTGTGCCAGCTTTGCCAATTTTTCCTAAACCTTATTTAACTCGGACATGTTTTAAATACTTTTTTAATTGATAATAACTAGGTTTTTCATTGATTAATTGCCTATAAATACAGACTTAAGAGATGAGGAAGAGGACTTTGGTTTTTTCAGGGACTCTTTTTCTAGACTTTTGGCTGAGACTTTAACTTGGGACTTTTGAGACTTTGGAATGACGACAGCAATGAAGAGTATAGGAATAAAAATTAAAAAACCCTAACAATCAAGAACAATGACACAAAGGCAGTGACACACTGTCTTGGTAGTTTTACTCTGCCAGAAATATAATAATTTCAAGAAAGATTGTTGATCGACATTTAAATTTTGGTGGAGCCTCCAACGCTGGTTTGGATTTCTAAATTCTATATTCAGTAACTATACCTATATTAATAAACATTAAACATTAATTCACCCGTAGCTAATTAATCCATCACTGCACCTTTGCATAAACTTTAACATTAATGACTAAGTTGATATGTTTTTTCATTGAATAGTTATGTTTGAGTTTTCTTAGATGTCACAATACTTTAAAATTATGAATCCAACCTAAAATACAATTTAGTTAAACCCTAATTTAAATGTTAAAACCCTAGTTTGCATGTAGGAAACCCTAATTGCATGATATAAACCCTAAACCTTAATTTACTGAAAAAATACAAAACCCTAATTTCTATAAACCAAAAACCATGCTTACATAGAAATCCTAATTCCCCAACAAAACTATGTCATGTAAACCATTTACCTTTCGGGGGCATTGCCACCAATTCCCAGCAAGGGGTGCTGCCCCCTTGACCCCCGCTCGCTAACCGGCTAGCAGCATTGCCGTAAGCACGACCCTTGTTATCACTCCCTATATTTCTTTAATGGATAATATTTAGATGTTTTTTATCTTCTTTTTAGTTTTTCAATATCTTTATATGTGTTATATTATTTTTCCTTGCTTTACTCTTTTTCTTAGATTTATATATATTTTCAAAGGGAATTGTAAAAGTCATGTTTCCATCTAGTGTGGGTGCCTTATTTATTTAGTTTATGTAATTCAATTTATTTAAAGACTTTGGGACAATTGTAAGGGACACGTTTCCACCTTTGTGTGGGTGCCCTATTTTATTTATTTTCATTGTGAACATTTAAAGATTGTAAGGGTATATTTCCATCTAAGGATGGGTACCTATGTTATTTTCTAATGTGTTGTTTTATTTTTTTCATGAATAAATCTATTTTATTAATAAATTGCATGTCATATGGATTATATCATATTAACTAAGAATGTTATAATATTAAGACCTGAAAAGGAGGTCGGTTCCAATGAATCGGGTGCTGTGGGGGTGTTGAATCCTTCTCACCTTCCCCACATATATTCAACTTTCCGAACCCAATAGGGGGTTGGGAATTCCTTAGGAATCGAGTCATCTACCCCTTTTTTTTCCCGGCCAGTCCGGGTGGCGACTCTATTTTCTCCGGGTTTAGGCTCGTGTTCTATAAGACCCTGAGCCTAATAGAGTCGAAGTCATAAGAACCATTCTACATGGGAGTGGGGGCAAAAATACCCGCTCACTCCATGCTCATGTAGAATTGGCTAGCCCAATTTGACATGAGCCATAATTCAAGGGCTTTATGTCTTAATTGTGTTTAAGCTCAAATACATTCGGATAAACAATAGATTTTCTAGTGGGATTAGGACTTTTAATCAAGTTTAGCCTTTACAAAACCCTAATTAAACATTATAAAAGGAAGGCGTCCACAATCAAAGAGGGGAACAATTAGCACATAAAAAACATAAGCAAAATAAAAGAGAACACAGTAGCCACAAGCAAAAAGGCGACCACAATTAGCAATAAGAGAGCTACAATTTGCAATTAAAATACCCAGAAACAACATAAACTAATAGCAAGTAGAACGAGAGCAATTAATAACTAGAGAGACAAAGAGCAAAACACACAAAAAAAAAACCAACTTGGGGACAACAGCCAAAACTTATGTGACCCAAACCAACTTTAGAACTTCAAGGCATAATCCTACCTTAATACTCACAGAAGGATTTTGTTATTCAAAAGGGGATCGACATAATTTCTTGGTGGAACCGACAAATAGAGGTATGATTTTCAACTCTCATACTCATTTAATTCAATGAATTATTGTTTATTTTATAACATTTTATATCCATTTTAATTTGTTTTATTATCTTGATTTTGTTTGATTAAATACAAAAACCCTAATTTCTCTACCAAAACCCTAATTTGATAATCCAAACCCTAACTTTGGATGGTAAACCTTAGTTTTAGATTTAAAAACCCTAATTTATATTTTGGAGGCAACAACTCATTCAACGAATATGGTAAATCATTTACCTTTCGTTAATGGGCTAATATTAAGATTTGCTTGTAGATTGTGAATTTTATGATTAAGCTTAATTTTCTTTTAATTAAGCCCCAATTTTATAATTCTTTGTACAATTCTTTATATGTTTGTGGATTGAAAATTTTATTATTTCAATTTTAAGGTTGGAAAAGTCATGTTTCCACTTTATGGGTGCCTTGTTTATTTAATTTGCTTCTTTTATTTAATTTATATTTGGGGGATTAAAGTAAGGGACACGTTTCCACTTTTATGTGGGTTTCCTATCTTACTTTATTTGTATGATGGACATTTTGACATTGTAAGGGCATGTTTCCAACTTATAAGGGTGCCCATGATGGATGTTTATTTATTTTAATTGCATCTAATGTGAATAATATCATAATAATTTAAGAATATAATAATGTTTAGACCTAAAAAAGAGACCAGTTCCAATGAATCGAGAATTATGGGATTATGGGTCATTCTTACCTTCCCTATACATACCCAACTTTTTGAACCTAGTAGGGGTTGGAAATTTCTTAAGAATCGAGTTTGTTAGCCAAAACCTTAGCTTAAATAACTCTATTTTAATCTTAGGCAATTATATTAAATAGGACTAATATTTGTACCAAGTTACACTTTGTAAGACTTCAATTTTTGAAGAAAGTTCACATAGCCTAATCTGACTAAGGAGCAGTCCGACTGGAATGAAGGCTAGTTGAAACAAAAAAATTATTCAGTGAAGCTCACGGTTACCAATACTCTAAGATTTTCAAAGCACTAGGTTTAGTCCAACCGAACCAATTTCTGGTATTACCGAACCAAGCCTCAATTGTCAGGAATGAACATGAGCTGAGAGAACTGAGCTCGAGCTAAAACATCCATATTATGAATGAACCATGTGACATGACCAGACCATGTTTTAGCCCGGTTATAGCAAGCCCGAGCTAAAACCTCAAAACTTCCAGTAGAGCTCATAATCACTGGCACTTCAAAAACTTCAACATACTATGCAGTTGTTTAGATCATTTTTGTACTTGTTTTTAGTGTGATTTTATGTGCTTTTAGCTAATGTTTCATTTAATTTTTGTTTAAAGTTTGTTTAAAGTGTTTGTTTTAGGTTAAAGTGTAAAAACTCCCTTGGAAGATCAACATAATGAAGAAAGAGCATGAATCAAGCAAGACATGGCAAAGCCAAATCAAGCTTGGCCGTGTCCCTCAAAGAATGATGATGGCAGAGCTTGACACGATCATGAGACACGGCCAAGCCACTGGCCGTGTCTCACTTAAAGACCAAAACCAAAGAAACCAAAGAAAGAAAAGAAAAGAAGGCCAGAAGCTGACACAGGCAAGTGACACAGCCAAGCCACTGGCCGTGTCACATGACACGACCAGGAGCTTGGCCGTGTCCCACCTCATGCCCAAGAAAAAAAGACAAGCAAGGAAGAAGCAGTAGGTGACACACCCACATGAAACAGCCAAGCCATTGGCCATGTCACATGACACGGCCACAAGCTTGGCTGTGTCACCTCTTGAGAACAAAGAAAAGAAAGAAAGAAAGAAGAAGGCAGTGAAGGATACGGCAAGCAAGCTTGGCAGTGTCCCAAAGAAAAATGAGAGACACGGCCAAGCCAAATCAAGCTTGGTCGTGTCACCCTTAATATCTATTTAAGTTCTTTCGCACAAAAGAGAAAACAGGTCAATTTGAGAGGGGGAGACGGCTAGGGTTTTTGGAAAAAGAAAGGAGAATGAGAAAAAACAAAGAAAAGAGTGGAGAAAAACGATTTGGGAAGAGGAGAGAGTGACACTCTCCTTGTCCCTTCATCTTCATCCTCCATTTCTATTTTCTCCATCTTCTCCATCTTCCATTGACAAGCTTTAATTTGGTTCTTTGGGATAAATTGGGTTAACAAGCTCTTGAGGGTTGAAGAAGCTTTATTGAAAGGTTTGGTGACTTGAGAAAGCTCCATTCCATCTTCCAATGGCATAATCAATTGAAGGTTTGGTGACTTGAGAAAGCTCCATTCCATATTGCAAAAGGGAATCACCATTGAAGAGGGCTTGAGTTCTTCACCATACATCAAAGTGGAGCTAGGAGGAAGACTAGTAATCCCACTCTTGGCATCTACAGGAGGTTTTCTATTCTCTCTTTTAATTCATTTCAATATTTTTTTTGTTGTATTAGGAGAATTGATATTGCAATGAACAATTTGTATTTGATTTATATTGAGTTGAATGAATGTTTTAAATTGATGATGTTGAGCTAAATATCCACGCCTAGGGTTTGTAGTATATTTGATTGAATGCTTTGATTTGATATTTTCATTGATGTACCTTGATGTTGGTTGATTGCATTGGATTATATGCTAGGTTGATAGATTAGATACCTATTGATCTTTAGATATTGAATGAATGACCGAGAGGTGAAATTTGATATTGGAATTATTCAATCGACTACCCTAAGAATGAATTAGAAATATAAGTTCTAGGGTTTATTAATTTGCAAATGTAAAACAATTGGTTGTTGATGATTCATGAATGTGAAAACTAATGAATTAGTAATTGACTAATTAAACTTAAGAAACAAATTAATTATAAGGTTAAGTTAATGGATAACAAGAGAATTGAGCTTTGATTGAATGGACCTATAACCCTAGGCACCTTCCCAAGAATTGATTTGATCTTGTACAACCATCACTTCCATTACTTTTAGTTTTAATTATTTTAAAACCACATTCCAAACAATGCACAAACTTGCATTTTTAATTTAATTGTCAATCAAGCTATTACGAACTACACCTTCCTTGTGAGACGACCTTGGGGCGATCACTTTTGCTACAACTACCTCGTATACTTGCGAGTGACGCTTGTAGTAGTACTTAACCTGAGCACAACAGCAGTCCTACCAGACATAGTAGAACTAAAAATCTAATAAAGTTCTAGTAGAGTTCACAATCCCTGATACTCCTAAAATCTCGGTATACCAGTAACAATCTGATCGGACCAAGGATGTTCTGACCATACTAGTAAAAAATGTGGTTTAAAATTATAGTCATTACTTATCCACTCAATTAGTGGATGCCACATATAGTAGCTGTTGAAGAACTTTTGTCAAAAAATTAGAGAGAACGACCGGACCAGTACTCAATCCAACCATGCCAAGCCCGAGCCAATCGGACAAAAGGGAGTCCAATCATGAACTTGCTCTGAAAAGTGATTAAAGTTGGAGAAAAGAATCAAACGTGTTAGCATCCACTTCAAATGGCCATATCAAGACTTGAAGGCTATAAATACCATAAGAAACCTTATTTTTTTTAGTAGAATTTTAATTGTAATTGCCAATATTAACAACTTTTATTTGTTTGCATTAAAATTTCTATTTGTATTCTTTGAGTATTGGGTGTGAGCTTGTAAGAAATCAAGTTAGAGCTAAGCTTGTAAAAACTCAAGATTAGCAAAACCTTAATAGGTTGTTAAGGAAGTGGATTTAGGATTGAGGTAATCCAAGCCGCTATAAACTCTCTTTGTGTTTGTTCTTCTCTATTCTACTCCTCTCTTGCTTTGTTTGATTTTAAAATTTTAATTTACCATCACTTCTTCAAAACAATCAATTCACCCCATCTTGGTTGCCATCTTGGGTCAATAATTGGCACCAAAGCCTCAAAATTTCAAGAATCATAATTGTGAAATTTGATCCACCATGGCAACCACTCCTCCATCTAACACCACTACTTCAACCTCTTCATCTACCTCTATAGCTCAATCTCATGGAAATCTTAATCCTTACCTTAGACCCTACTTCGATGGAATGGATTATTCTTGTTCGAAATGCAAGATGTATCTATTTCTTAATAGTAAAGAATTGAGCTTTTGAAATATGTGCACAATGAGTGGAAATCTCTTACTCATATGGTTGATGGTGTTCAAGTGCCTCTTCCTAGAGACAAATGAACCAATTCTCAAGAAAGGGCTCTCTATAAAAATAATAGAGCACCCTCCATCTTGAAGAATTCCTTGTCTAGAGAAAAAAGTTGGAAGAGTCCAACATCTTACTTGTGCAAATAGTATTTGGAAAACTCTTAAGAATTATCATGAGGATAACACTCAAGTGAGGTTCACCAAGACACAAATGCTTGTACATGAGCATGAACTCTTTATGATGAAGCCCAATGAAAATGTCACCAAAATGACAAATCGGTTACTTGTTATTGTCAATGACTTGAATAAATATGTAAAAGTCTATGATCAAGGTGATGTCAATAGCAAAATATCGAGAGCACTTAGAACTAAGAAGAGCTCGCTAGGTTAAAAACCTGAAAGAGCTGCTTAGAGAAAAATTAAGAGCAACCCGCTAGTCCTAAAACTTGAAAGGGAGGGCTAGGCAACAATTAGAGCTACAAATGAGAGAAAATTGTCAATTAGAAAACCCGAAAGAGCTAGTTGGCAACATGAGTAATCTTGTGTATGCTTGCTACATGTTTATGGTTATTCCCTAATTTATTAAAACAGAGTTAATAATAAAATTATTTTATATGACCCATCTTTGAATAAAGACCAAAAGGTTAAAATAAATTGTGTAATAGCAAAATGTGATGACAAATTAAATAAAAGAAAATATGTTTCGTCCTAACATCATCTTCTTTAAAGACTGACAATTGTAGAATTCATGGAAGCTGGTAAGTGTAACTTGCAGGCCAGCTTTGTCTCAGATGATCTAAGAAAGCTTCAGTCAGAAAAGGCATATCCAGGTCATCTGCAAAACCAGAGTCCGGAGGTTGAGTTGCATACTAGCAACCAAGACAATGAGGATCATAGCAAGTACCTCGACGAAGAGCAGAAAGTGGAATGTACATCAAATATGTCTGAGTGGTAATGTAGCTAATTTTCTACCAAGGCACTAACCATCGGATGTTAATAACAGCCCTTAAACTAATCCACTCAATCCATTCAGCATGTGAAGAAGCAGGTCAAAGGAGCTTTCTTTATAGAATGGTGTCGCAGTAAGTATCTTGTATGATCTACAACTAGGGTGGAAAGAAAGCAAAATTGCTCTTGCAGCCAGACCTGAAAGAAAGAAGGTATTAAAGAGAGAGAGAGAGAGAACCTATTAGGTTGAAAACCCACAAGGGTAGCCTAGACAAAAATTAGGGTGGTCCGCTAGTTTTGAAAACCCGCAAGGGTTGATTAGGAAAAAATTAGGATCAAAATAAAAAATAGTAATAAAGATTGCTAGTTCCGAAAACCTACAAGGATGGACTAGGAAAAAATTAGAGCAATGGCCTAAATTGAAAACTCAAAAGGGCAAGTTAGTTAATCATTTGAAGCAATAAAAGACTTCCAGTCAGCCTTTTTGAAGAGTCAGTTTTGAATCGATCCAATCCAATCAGGGTTTTAGCTAAAATCAAAGGTACTGGTGAAAATCCTCCCTCCATTTAGTCCACAATATCTAGTACTTATGGATCAATATCATAAATAGAACAAACAAACAAAAATTGACCAATTAGGTATAAGTAGAACATGCATCCCCATGCTTTTATGGGAGCCAAGCGGGATGTGCAAAAATCAATCAAAGGACCAAGCAAAATTTTCTCACCCCTAGTTAATTGAAGAACTTTCAGTTTTGATATCTAAAATAGCATCTGCATTTTTTATGATAGTTGGAGGATAATATAAGCAATGCTGTCTGACAATCACTTGGATATCCAACTATGTATTCAAATTCTTTGATCATTCCACATTCTAAAAGGAAGCCATGGTATGCAAAAAGGGTTGATTCAATTTGATATTTTGAAAACTCTTTAGAGCATTAATTTGAGACCAAGATACTTGTTCCCAATGAATGACTCCAAGGGTTTTGAATAAATCCTTTATTTTCTTTGAATTGGCTTTGGTCATGCTTAGGTTCGTGAGAATTGAAATTTTTTGGGAAGCAAATTCAAATATTGATGAAAGAAAAAAAAAAGAATGGGCGGTGTGTGTAAAATGAAAGCAAGAAAGTAGTTTAAATAAGAAGAAAATATGAAGATCAACTTGGAGAAGGATTTTAAGGCTCAGAATTGCAAACTGGTGTATGAAGAGGAAAAATAAATTTATCATGGGTTTAAAAAGGAAAAGTCAAAAAAAGTAGGAAAAATTAATTTATTAATTTATACAATGATTTTATACAACACATGTCCAAATACAAGGTAATCACTGAGATGGAAGAGGTGTGTAACACCCCTATACCCCGTTTACGTACACTACATACTACACCTATAATATACGTATACCGAATACAGGAGTGCTATGGTTTATAATAAGCAAACTGATCTTTCAATTTAGCAATATTATAAGAAAACTTAAAACATTTAAGACATATTATAACATACAATAGATAAAACATTCATTTAATACGCAGCGGAAAATATAGCGGCATTTACAAATATATATATACATCAAAAAAACAAAATTTTACAAAAAAACATAACATTTATACATGTTTGGCAGTTTGTCTTTGATCTTTAAGCCCTCTATCAACGCTTCAAAATCTAGACTCAACTCGGTCTAGCTGAATTCTCTGGTTCTACCCTGTCACCTGCGCGATGAACCACAATCGCGCTAAGCCAACGGCTTAGTGGTACAAACCACAATAACATATGCTTTAATGCAATGCCAATGTCACACATTTCAACCATAAAAGACAATATTCATAAATGATATATTAATATTTTTCCATAACACTACATTTCATTATCTTATTCAATTCTTTCACCATTCATGAATCACATTGAAACAAAGACAAGCATGGGCCCAAAAGACACTAATATGTTATTCAAGGTTCAGAGTCACTGCTTTGGTCCATAATCACAATCATCAAGCCCGTAGGCGATACATATATATATCTATCCATGGATAGTGTAACGGACCCAGTCTCTTGGACCTCAACCCGGCTAGACCCGAGGGCCCCAGTATCTTGGTCCTCAACCCGGCTAGACTGCTACTGTTTTTGAGGCTTACGACCCAGTCTTTTCACCCCAAAAACATCATATTTCACATTTTTCAGCTGGACTCAGCTTACGACCCGATCTTTTCACCTATCCAGCGATTCATAGGCATGCCGCCAAACCCAGAACTTTGAAAATTGAATAACATATTAAGCACACAATTATTTCATTTATCTCTTTATTATCCTCTTTCTCAATTCATTTCTCATTTCATATTCCATAATCAAATAGACAACCATGCCCCAATTGTTTCATTTGCACTATCATAGCCAACAACAATGGCTTCACATCTCATCATATCTCAATTCACATTAAAGTAATTCATCATTAAAGTATGCATAACCAAATGCATTGAACATACATTTTGAATGATCATCATATCTTTCACATTATGCAAATCATAACATTAATCAAATGTATTAACAATGAAATATATTACTTAACACATTTACAATCAAATGTGTTAAGTCTCAAAATCATGTAAATGTATGAAACCGTGTAAGTTTGTAATTACCTCAAGAACAACTCACACCAATCTATACACTTCCTCTTCCAAGAATTCTCAACACTTAGGTTAGGGCAATTCAACCTCTTCACAACCTAATCCAAAAAGAATAATACACACTTATATATACATACACATAAATTCCAATACAATTATTCACCTATTAGCCTCATACTAGACCCATAGATCACAAATTACAAACCAAAACCACTATCTAAGGCCCCACGGTCGTGGCCTCACAACCCCACGATCGTGGCCTCACAAACCCCCACGGTCATGGGTTAGAAAATGAATTTGTCCAATTGCTTAACACCCCCACAGTAGTGGCATCCAAGGGCCACGGTCGTGGCATCCAAAATGCTTCTGTTTCCAATCAAACTCATGCATTCAATGCTTTCAACTCCATTAAACACAAACATCTTGAAGATCTACCAAAAATAATTGATCAAACTCAATATTGACATCAATTATCAATTCAAAACCATAACATAAACACAACTCTTACTCTTCCATTCAACTCCAAAATCACAATCAATTAAACCCAACACACTCAAACACACCACAATCAAACATACTCATGCTCTTAATAATCCAACACCAAACTCAAACACAACTTAAAATAAAACAAGAGAATCAAAAGGAAACTTACCAGAGTTAATAAAACTTCTTAAATTTTCAACTTGATCATTTGAAATCTCCTTCAATCACAAGCTAATAAAACTCAAAGACTCTCCTCCTCTCTTACTTAGATGATGCCCGACCAACAAGGAAAAGAAAAGAAAAAGAAGAAGAAAATGAAGCAAAGTCAAACACTCATTCTCCACTTAAACCTCCACCAAGCAATTTAATATTAAAATAATATAAATTATCTTCCTCCACTAATTCAATTCCCATTCACTTAATGTAATTAATTTAAAATAAATAAATTTATCTTCTTTGACTTCCATATTTTGACTTGTATATGTTGTATATATCACTATATATACAACATATACACTCTCTCTTTACTTCTTTTCTCTTTCCATTAAACATATACACTTAATTCCAAATACAATAATAATTCCAAAACTTTTAGGGTATACTTTGGGATATTACAATTCTCCCCCTCTAAAAAGAAATTTCATCCTCGAAATTACCTGATATCAAGTCTGAAACAATTGTGGATACTGATCTCGCATCGCTTGCTCACTCTCCCAAGTTGCCTCTTCCTTTGCATGATTTTTCCAAAGAACCTTCACCAGTGGCACTTTCTTATTCCTCAACTCTTTCACTTCATGTGCCAAAATAGCAATTGGTTCTTCTTCAAAAGTTAGATCCGGACTCACCTCAATGGATTCAACTGGTAAAACATGAGATGGGTCTGATCTGTACCTCCACAGCATAGAAACATGGAAGGCATTGTGAATTCTATCCAACTCAGGCGGCAAAGCAAGTCGATAAGCAACTGGTCCACCTCTTTCTAATACTTCATAAGGTCCAATAAAATGAGGACTTAGCTTCCCTTTGCGGCCAAATCTCAAAATCTTTTTCCAAGGAGACACTTTCAGAAAAACTTTATCTCCAACATCAAACTCTATGTCTCTCCTCTTCAAATCTGAATAAGATTTCTACCGATCTGAAGCTGCTTTCAACCAATCCCGAATTATTTTCACTTTCTCTTCCGTTTCTTTAATCAAATCAGGACCAACCAATTTGCCTTCTCCAACTTCATTCCAACACAGAGGCGTCCTGCATCTTCTTCCATACAAAGCCTTAAATGGTGCCATTTCAATACTGGATTGATGACTGTTATTATAAGCAAACTCCACAAGTGGCAAAAATCTGTCCCAACTTCCAGAGAAATCAATGACACAGCTTCTCAACATATCCTCAATAATCTGTATCACTCTCTCTAATTGCCCATCTGTCTGCGGATGAAAAGCAGTGCTAAAGTGTAATCGAGAACCCAAAACACTATGTAAACTCTTCCAAAACCTTGAAGTAAACCGAGGATCTCGATCGGACACTAAAGAAATTGGGACTCCATGCAACTTCACTATCTCACTGATATACAGCTCAACCAACTTCTCAAGAGAATAATCCATCCGAACTGGAAGAAAATGAGCTGTCTTTGTCAACCGATCAACAATCAACCAAATAGCATCATGCTTCTTCTAAGTCAATGGCAAACCAGACACAAAATCCATTGTCACTCTCTCCCATTTCCATTCAAGCACTGTGTCACGACCCAACTTATACATATGTACAGTGCGTCCATGTACAGTAAGAGGAACCATCCCGAGAAGCTACTCAAGAGCGCGAAGTGAAGGGAAGTTCTGTAGAACTAAAAGGACCTATTTGAAAAGATTGCAAAGTTTTGTGGAGGTGACTGTAATTACCAAAAGTTGTTCCGGAGGTCCTTAATAGTGCATATAACGGACTCCAGAAATGAAAAGTAGAGAAAAATTGGGTAGCAATGGTGCGACACGGTTTTTTCTGAAAACGCACGGTTTGGAAGATATAGGGGATTTTGACCAGGGGCATCATTGTCATTTTTAAAAGTGTCTCAAAAGTAATAATGGATCTCAAAAATGAAAAGTAGAGGAAAAACTGGGTCAAAAAGTGTACTACAGCATTCGGCGGAAGTGCGCGGTTTAAAAGTTACGAACGAGTGATCGTGTAACACCCCTACATCCTGTACACGCACACTACATAACACCACAATGTAATATACGTACACTGAATATAGGGACGCTACAGTTTTCTTTAACATCTAAATCATTTTAGATGATAAGATATTCTTTTTCATTATATATTATAAAAAATAGAGTAATTAACTTGTAATATAAAACAAAATAGATATATATATATATACGTTTACTTAATACGCAACGGAATTTATAAAATATTTACATATATGAATACATTCAAATCCATATTTACAATTATACATATATTTATATTAGAATCCATACTTTACAAAATATAAAGAAGTTATACATGATTGGCAGCTTTTCTCTGATCTTTAAGTCCCAAAATAAATCCTTCAATGTCTACTCTCACTCGGTCTCGAGGAACTCTCGGGTTCAACCCTGTCACCTGCGCGATCAATCACTGTCGCGCTAAGCCAATGGCTTAGTAGTACAAAGTATACTAACATTATGCTTTAATACAATGCCATGCAATGTCACAAATTTAACAATAGAGACAACCTCACAGGTAGAAAGATAATATCACACCTTCATAGTTTATAAATCATACACATATAAACATATCACATTTCAAAGTCATTCCATAGATCTTATTATTCAATTATTTTACCATCAATGAATCACATTTAAACAAAGACAAGCATGGGCCCAAAAGACACTAATATGTCATTCAATTTTCAGAGTTAATGCTTTGGTTTTGTTATCACATTTATCATTATCATTATCCCAACTAGGCTTCAAGGATTAGGTTCAACCAAGCTTCAAGGGGAACAAAGCATGCTAAGTATCAACCCAACTTGGCTTCAAGAACTAACCCAACCTAGCTTCAAGGGTTGTAACATCTCAATTAGGCTTCAAGGACTAGACCCAACCAAGCTTCAAGGGGAGTAAAACATGTTAAATTTCTACCCAACTTGGCTTCAAGGATTAATTCCAACCTAACTTCAAGAGATTGTTACAAATAGGCATGCCACCAATCAACAAAACTCTAAAAATGGAATAACACATTAGACACACAATTCATTCATTATTTCATTATCAATTAGGCAAACATGCCTCATTAAAGTAATTATAGCCAATCACAATGGCTTTATATTCCATCACATCTTAATCCACATTATAACATTTCATCTTTCAAATACACAATCATTTACATCATCATATCCTTCACATTATACAAATAGCATCATTGATATAAACATAACAAAGTACATTATTCATATAAGTCAACAATGTAATAATGCAATATTTGTACTTACCTCAATAACAATTCACACAACTCTAAATACTTCCTTTTCCAAGATTCTTTACTTCTTAGATCAATGACAAATCACTTTCTTCAAGACCTAATCCAACAATAATAACATACACTTGCTTAGGGATACACATGAGATAATCAAGTTAAGAGTTAATTAGGGCAAACTCTAAACATGACACGCTCAACCACACGGGCGTGTCCCTGACTGTGCCCTAACTCCAAAATACAGAAGCTTTTACACGCTCAGAACCACGGGCGTGTCACTGGGCGTGTAATACATTCTGCCTCTCTGAAAAATATCAACACGTCCAACTACGTGAGCGTGCTTCTGGCCGTGTAAACTCTCCAATCTCACAGTAGCTATGACACGCTCAATAACACGAACGTGTTAATGGTCGTGTCAAACCTACTGCCTCCAACACAATTGACACGCCTAAAACTCTGGACGTGCTCATGGGCGTGTCAGGCTAAAAACTCATATTCCGGCCAAAACAACAAAACACCCAACAAAACACTTCTATTCACCAACATCCACTTCAAACAAACTTAACAAAACATACCCAAAACCATCTTAAACTTACAAAAACACCAAAACAACTCCACATCTATAACAAACACAAATCACAAATATCATCACAAAACCTTAAACACAAATACAACACCATTCTCTTCCAACCAACCTACTATTTTCTTCAATCCATCCTTATAATCCATAATCAATTCAATCAAACACTCTTAAACATATCACAATCAAGCAACACACCCTTAAATAATCTATCAAACTCAAACACAACTTCAAATAAGCAAAGAAATCAAAAGAGGACTTACCAAAGTTATGAAACTTCTTGAAACACCAACTTGATCACTTAAATCTTCCTTCAATTTGAGCTTAGAACTTTAAGAACCTCTCTTGCACTCTTGCTTTCTTTTGTCTTTGAATGAGCCGACCACACACATGGAAAAGAAGAAAAGGTGATGAAGAAACAAAGTCAACTCCTCTTTAAATCTCCACCAAGTGTTTCAAAAAGACAATTACCAACATACCCTCTTCTCACTTGTTCTAGTTTTCTTCTTAATCAAGTGCCCTTTATAGTAATTTCATATACAACAATTAAAATATCTTCTTCCCTTGACCACTCATTTAGACCAACATATATGTTATATATATTACCCTATACCCAACATATATACTTACTCTCTACACATTACTTTCCTTTTTAAACAATACATAAACATTCTCTTTTCAATTTCTTTTCTCTTGTAAATTAACATATACATTCAATCCAATTTAAAACAACAACAATGTTCAAAACTTCTAAGGTATACATTGGGATATTACAGATCGCCGGAGGGTATTTTGGTCTTTTCACATCTTAGACCATAAAATTTCAGCACAAGGAGGTTGAGGGGCCAAAATATAATTAAAAGAAAGTCCAAGGGCTTGGGTTTTAAATAAATAAAAGAAAGAGAGATTTGGACCAATGAGAATTAGCCATTTTCTCACTTAAGTGTACCAATGGGAAATCAACACTTACTCCATCACATCTCAACCTCTCTTGGCTGCCATTTGGAGGAGGGAACACCAAATAAATAAAAGCCAAGAGCTCTCTTTGTTCTTGCTTGGCCGAATTGAAGAGAAAGGGAAAAGAGAGAGAGATTGTTTTTCAAGTAGCTAATTTTGGTTGCAAACTTGGGTGGAGAATAAGACTTTAAGGTAAGGAAATTCATCTATGGTCCTATTTCTTTCATTGGTTATATTATTTGCAAGATACAAATGAAAGAATAACTATGATGATTATAGAAAATTTAAGAAGTTGAAGAGAAAGTGAAAGAGATGATTTGCACATATAAGATTAAGGATAACAAGGATGACTAGTAGTATTAGTTAGCAAAATAAGGCATGAAGCACTTAAATTTTATTATGTTCTTGACATGGATTTTATGAAAATTATAGGAAATCAAGAAGTGAGAGAGAAGGAAGCAAAGAAGGCATAAAAGAACTAGAAACAAGTGAAAAGAATTAAGGTTTGGTACTTAAATCATTGCCCTTTTCAATTAATTCACATATTTTGCATTATGGGACTTTTGAAATGGTTTTGAAATGATGTTATTATGTGTAGTAAATATGTGGTAAAGTGCTCTTGAACCATTTGTAATCAATTGATTGTGAAAAAAATGAAAACAAAACAAACTTGCTAAATTTGCTCAATTATCCATAAACTTTGATGAACTTTTAATCACCCCTTTGGTTTAATTTTTGAAAGACCTTAGTCCTTCAATGGTATCACAAAAGGAGTCTAAAAATCAATTTTTCAAGAAAAAAATGAATTTCCCTCAAGTTTTGAAAATTGGGCCGAATGGTCCCTTTTGGGCACCATTCTGCAGCATTCATTTTGGGCAGTCCGTTGAAGGGGCAAACGAAGGAATTTTCCAATGAAATTTTACATGCATTTAGTTAACTTATGAAAGAGTTTTTCTGAAAAAATTCAGCCAAAAATAAGTTTGTTTACTTGGTCAAAACTGTTGCCAAAGTTGACTGATTTTCAGCAGTAAAAAACAGATTTTACCATTTAGTTGACGCGCGCCATTGTGTTGCCAATTTTACTCGCCGTGCCACTATTCATTTGGTCATTTTTTCTAAATGGGTTAAAATTGAACATTATGATATGGATTGATGTTAAATCATATAAAATGACATGAAGGAGAATTGGAAATGATCATAAAGGCATCATGACAAGCTATTCGGACAATACATGCATTATGGAAAAATCATGGCTTATTGCATATCATGATCAAATTAATTAATAAATTGTTTACACTCTACTTGGTTATGACAGAACCCTTGAGATAAGGGTATGATGCATCATACTATTATTGCAGTACTGCTCATGACATGACATGATATTCCGGCTGAAGGCCGATGATTACAATGACATGATCAATGATTCAATGAACAATGGCTATTAGCACATGTGCAAGAATTATGATGAAGGATGATGAAATATGCACCATGATGCATATCATCCTTTAATATCTCACCATGATGAGATATGTTTATCATGACCCTTCCTTATCCGCTGATGTTCTGTTAAACCAGTAGAGCACCTAAATTGATAAAAGCAAAACAAGAAATTTCTAAATTCAGAATATGGGATTTAATCTTTTATCATTATGTTTAGATCTTATTCATTGATTTAAAGTATTCAAATACATGTTTTTAATTACTCTTTTAATCTCTTTATTTAATGTAATGATCTAAGTACCCACTAAGCAAACGCTTAGCAAGTTTAGTTTTCTTTTCTAAACTCGTAGGTTGAGCGAGAAGCTGTTTTCTGCAGTGTCCCGAGCAGCTGGTGTTGGCAACTTTTCGGATAGAAAGTGATTATAAGTAATGTAACTAGAATGGCATGTACATATATTAGCGTAAACTAAGAATTGTATGTATAACTAGTAAAAGACCAAAGTACGTGTGCTAAGTATATTAACTACTGTATGTTGGTATGAATTAGTGTGTATGGATGTGTGTGTAGAAGTGTGAAATTTTAATGCAGGTTTTGGTGGAGGATATAAGGAGGTCAACTATAGAAGTGCTTGAGATTGATTGAGATTGATTGGTTGAGATAAAAAATGTTTTCATTAAATAAAAAAAATCAGTTTTGGCGACACTTGAGACCACCAATTATAGGGGAAACTTTGGCAAAAATTCTTGTAAAATGTGTATTATAAATTGACTAAGTATAGAACCAAGACTCAAATATCATAAAATAGCATTCCATCTTGGTCTATAAACATAAGCTAAGATGGGGTGTTACATTTAGTGGTATCAGAGCATTGGTTTAGTCGATTCTGGGTAGTTAGTTGAATCAAACTGTGAATGCATGACACATAGGTTTTGGAAGGGAATTTTAATAAGCTGATGTGTATGTTTATGATGCTTATTAGTAATATTGTGGTATTGATAATAGGAGTGAGGATGAGTGATTTGAAGCAACCAGCTAAATTGGCTTTAGGTCCTAAACCTTATTCTCGGACCAGCACAAGTGAGAAACAAGCCATAGATAAGAAGCTTTTTGAATTGGGGAAGGAGAATCTACGCCAGAAAATTAAAATGGAAGCCAGAGAATGAGAAATAGTAGAGTTAAAAGAAGAATTAGTTAGAATGAAAGGGAAACATGAGGAGCAAGAGGAAGAATAGATCAGTTGAGAGACTTGAGACTCCAGGACCGGGAAGACTTAGTGTTAGCCCTGGATAATAGTAGGCTCTTGATGGAAGATGTTAGGGCATTACAAGTGGATAAGAGGCAAACTACAGTAGAGCTTGAGAATGTGAATTGTTTGGCTAGGACCTTGCAAGGAAGGGTAGAGAGGTTACAGGATAGAATGGACGAACTCCCTCATAACCTTCCTAGAGTTCAGTCTAACGAGGTAGATCCGGATCCGATGGAGCTTGCTTTAGATAGTGCTACCTCTCCCCGAGCTCCTACTTATTGAGCTGTGATGGGCTGATGATTTTGCTACCCCTTTGGTTATGTATATAGGCAGATAAAAATGCAACAGTAGACATTTTGTTGTAAATAGATATAAATAGGCCATAATAGGAGTATGTGATGATGTATGTTAAATATGTATGAAAACGCGATTATGTGAATAAATAAGGTTATGTTTATATTAAGTTTATGATCTAAAATTATGATTGGAATTTATCTATGTACATTCCATATAGGAAATTTAATATGCCAAGCCAAACCAGCTGCTAACTTTATTATGATATACATGTATATGATTGTAGAATGTCGCAAGAAGTTGAATCACAGAGAGCCGTAGACGAGGAGGGCGAGTCACGTGCCTCCGTGCCTACGAATGTAGAGGAGAGTCTTGGAACTATGCCCCAACCAGCAGAGGTGGCCGCGGAAGGCCCCGATGCTTATTTACGATAGATGGCAGCAGCATTTCAACAAATGGCAGGAATGGTACCTGCTGCTGCCGAAAGAGAGAGAAAGCCCCCAATTGAGAAATTAAGGAAGTATGGGGCTAAGGAATTTAAAGCCAGTAGGGAAGAAGGATTTGAGGAAGCGGAATACTGGTTAGATAGTACCATTAGAGCATTGGATCAATTAAGGTGCACGTCAGAGGAAAGATTTATTTGTGCCACGTCTCTTTTGGTTGAAGAAGCGTACATTTGGTGGGAGACTACACAGCAGCGCGTGCCACTAGAACAGCAGACATGGGAATTTTTCCAAACCGAGTTTAAGAAGAGATATATCACCGAGGCGTACTTAAATGCAAAAAGGAATGAATTCACGTACTTAAAGCAAGGAAGAATGACGGTATCCGAGTATGAAAAAGAGTTCACTCGTCTTAGTAAGTACGCGAGGAGAATGATAGAAACAGAACGGGAATGATGCCAGAGATTCTTAGGAGGATTAAACAATGAAATCAAAGTGCAATTGGTAGCCATAGATATATCAGAATTTTCCAACCTTGTTGCAAAGGCTTTGGACGTTGAGAAAGTACAAGTGGATGAGAGGAATAGGCATCAGCGCATGCAGCAAAAAAGGACGCAAACTCGAGGCCTGGGAGGACCTCAGCAGGCCCGAAAGAGAATCATGGGAGGAAGTAGTTCTATAAAATAAGGCCGACAATCTCAGAATCAGAGGTTAGGCCGAGGTATGAGCTATCAAACATCTGTAGCCAGTGCACCGGGGTCGTTTGGAAGAGGCTTCGGAAGAGGAATAAGTAGAGGCAGAGGAAGAAGTAACAATCCAGGAATTAGTGGAGGATTTGGAAGAAACACGGGTTTTGAAGGATATACTTTTCCTCTATGTGAGCATTGTGGACGAAGACATGGGGGTGAATGTTGGTATTTAACCGAAGGATGCTGGGAATGTGGAGCACCAGACCATATAAAGGTGAACTGCCCTAAAATACAGATGACTACTCCTGCACCAATGGAGAGGTCACAACCTACCTTTGGCAGAGGCCGAGGTAGAGGAAGAGGAGGTAATCCAAATTTTCAAAAGGCACAATCAGAGACTGTTAACCAGCCTAGTACAAGTGCACCATCAAGGGTATATGCGATGAGAACCCGAGAAGAAGAAGAAGCACCGGTGTGAATACTCGAATTTTGAGGCTCGGAAGGCCGATTTTCTCAGACTGCAGACGACTGAGCCGGACCGGAGGTCCACGGTAAAGTTCACCGAAAGTATGTCTTCATGGTACTTGAAATGTCCGGAGAGACGCAAGGATCACGGATATGGTCCCGGAATAATTTTTGGAGGAATCGATTGAAATTAAAATTAAAAAAAATAGTAATCAAGAATTATAATTCAAGGTCTGAGAAAACGAGATCTGGAACTAAGAAGTGGGAGAATCCTAAACAAGGTAATATCCTAATTTATCCTTGGTCAATTTAAGCATATCATGAGCACTACACCTCCTTCTTAATTTCTTTTTGGGTCAAAGACCTAATCTCTTTTGGCATGAAATATATCCAAATTAAAATCAATCTTTGGCATGAAGCCGATCTCAACTAAAATCAACCTTTTGGCATGAAGCCTAAATTGCATTTTCTTTTGGTACCAAGTACCCAAATTTCATCAAATTTGGCACTAAGTGCTCAAAATCTCACAATTTTGGCAAAAAGCCCGACAATGCACGAATCATACACACACACATGCTGTAATATCCCAATGCATCCCTAAAAGTTTTAATTATGTTGTTGTTGTATATTGGATTGAATGTATATGTATGTGATAAGAAAAGAAATTGGAAGAGAATGTTTATGCATATGTGTTTTGGGAAAGAAAAGAGGGTTTAGAGAGAAGTGTATATGTTGTTTATATGATATATATATATAACATATAAGTTGGTCAAATATGTGGTCAAGGGAAGAAGATATTTTTAGTTGAGAATTGTGAAATGACTTAAAAGGACAAGTGATTGTAAGGAAATCAAAACATGTGGTTAAAGGGTGTTTTGGTAATTGCTTGAATTGAAATACTTGGTGGAGATTTAAAGATGAGTTGACTTTGGGCTTCTTGATTGTTCTTTGTGTTTTCTTCTTCTTTTTCCTTCATCTTGGCCGGCTCTCCCATAGACAAAGGAAAGCAAAAGACAAAGTGAAGATCTTGAGGTGTTTAACTCAAATTGAAGGAAGATTGAAGTGATCTAGTGGATGATACAAGAAGTCTTATAACTTTGGTAAGTTCTCTTGTGATCTTTGTGCTTATTTGAAATGATATTTGAGTTTGATAGATTTTTAAGAGTGTATTGGTTGATTTTGAGATGTGAGAAGTGTTTGAGTGATTTGATGATGGATTTTGAGTATGGATTGAAGAAAAGAGTAAGTGGTTGGAAGAGATGATGTTGTATATGTGGTGAGGGTTTTGAGATGATTTTGTGTTTTGTGTTTGATGTGTGTTTTGGCTTGTTTTGGTGTGTTGTAAGTTTAAGATGAGTTTTGAGTATGTTTTGTTAAGATTGTTTGAAGAGGATGTTAATGAATAGAAGTGTGTTGTTGAGTGTTCAGTTGTTTTGACCGGAGTTTTGATTTGTGGCCGGACACGCCCATGAGCACGTCCAGGGTTTTTAGGTGTGTCAATTGTGTTGGAGGCAGTAGGTTTGACACGACCAGTAACACGCCCGTGTTATTGAGCGTGTCATAGCTACTGTGAGTTTGGAGAATTTACACGGCCAGGAGCACGTTCATGATGTTGAACGTGTTGTTATGGTTGAGAGGCAGTAGGTATTACACGCCCATGAACATGCCCGTGTGGGTGATCGTGTCAGGGTTAGGGTTTGCCCTAATTAATTCCTAATTGGATTATCTCTTGTGTATCCCTAAGCAAGCATATGCTATTACTTTTGATTTAGGTCTTGAAGATAGTGATTGATCATTGATTTAAGAGGTAGAAGGATCTTGAACAAGGAAGTGTTAAGAGTGGTGTGATTTGCTTTTGAGGTAAGTACAAAACCTATATGATTGTTTGTAAGTACAAATGTGGCATTACTACATTGTTAATTTATATGAGTAATGTGTGTTGTTATGTTTATATCAATGATGATATATATATATATATATGAATAATGTGAATGACATGATGATGCAAATGATGGTGTATATAAAAGATTGAAATGCTATGATGTGAATTGAGATGAAATGGAATATAAAGCCATTGTGATTGGCTATATTGATTCATTTGAGAATGAAATTGATAACAAAATAATAAATGAGTTGTGTGGCTAATGTGTTATTCCATTTTCAGAGTTTGTTGTTGGTGGCATGCCTAAAGATAGTAACAATCTCTTGAAGTTAGGTTGGGCTTGATCCTTGAAGCCAAGTTGGGTTGAAGTTTAACATGTTTTACTCCCCTTGAAGCTTGGTTGGGTCTAGTCCTTGAAGCCTAATTGAGATGTTACAACCCTTGAAGCTAGGTTGGGTTTGGTTCTTGAAGCCAAGTTGGGTTGAGACTTAGCATGCTTTGTTCCCCTTGAAGCTTGGTTGAACCTAATCCTTGAAGCCTAGTTGGGTATATGTGATAATGATAAATGTGATAAAACCAAAGCATCAACTCTGAAAATTGAATGGCATATTAGTGTGTTTTGGGCCCATGCTTGTCTTTGTTTATATGTGATTCATTGATGGTAAAATAATTGAATAATGAAATTCATGAAAGGACTTTGAGATGTGATATGCTTATATGATTATGATTTGTGAAAGGCAAAGGTTTGATGTTAGCTCTTCACTTATGATGTTGATATTAATGGAATGTGTGACATTACATGGCATACAAGCATAATGTTAGCATGTTTTGTACTACTAAGCCCTTGGCTTAGCGCGATAGTGTTGATCGCGCAGGTGATAGAGTTGAACCCGAGAGCTCTTCAAGGCCGAGTGAGAGTAGACATTGAAGAGTTGATTTTGGGACTTAAAGATCAGAGAAGATTTGCCAATCATGTATAACTCTTTTAATATTTTGTAAAGTATTGTTTATAATGTGAATATATGTACATTTGTAAATATAAATATTTAAATGTTTTCCTATATGTAAATAGTTCTAAATTCTGCTGCGTATTAAGTATATGTATATACATATATATATATATATCTATTTTGTTTTATATTACAGGTTAATCACTTAATATTTTTTCTATTATGTATAATGAGAAAGATTATAATATCATTGGAAATGTTTTGAATGTTAAGAAAATTCATAGCATTCCTATATTCGATGCATGTATACTACATTGTGGTGTATGTAGTGTGCATGTATTGGATGTGGGGGTGTTGCACATGCATAAATGCATAATTGCCTTTAAATAGGCTTTTTCGAACTACATGGGCTTTGATCTCTCATAAAAAATGAGAGTATGTAGGCACATTTGGGATTCACCCCAAATAGCAAGTCCACAATCTACTAACAATCTGTTTGTCTTCTTTTCTTCATCCCTTTTAGGTTTGTTTCTTTTTGGCAAATTAATCAAATACATGACATAGTCCCCGAATCCTCCTTGGGTTCGTAGATTAGAAACCTTTACATTGGATGCATTATTGGAGTCAAATAAGAGTTTTCTTAGTTTTTCCCTTTGAACAGAAAAAACTGAGTGGCGAC
Source organism: Garcia nutans (assembly GCA_947685225.1). NCBI lineage: Eukaryota > Viridiplantae > Streptophyta > Magnoliopsida > Malpighiales > Euphorbiaceae > Garcia > Garcia nutans. The sequence continues at coordinate 37,358,863 of CANTUV010000059.1, forward strand.
TCCTAACAACAAGTGAACGTTCATCCGAATCCTTTTCGGGTGGAAACCGAGGTTCACAATTTGGCAACTCCACTGGGGACCATAAAAATGATTTATGGGATCCTAGTAGACTACTATTGTTTATTTGAGTAATTTTCCCTTCTTTAGGGTACTTTTATTTATTTTACAGGGTACCTTAGCAATATATATCCTTTCCTTAAGGATATTGGAATAAAATTGACAAAAGGAATCTTTTTCCTTTGACGGACCCCTTGTTTGATTAATTGTGCAGTTGTTTTGTCATTTAGAGAATCTTTTTCTCTTGCATTATATGGGGGAATCATTTTCCTCCATTGCATAAAAAAATTGTTTTCAAATGAATTTCTTCTCTTTCTGTTCAAAATTCTGAGTCTGGATAGCGAGTAGCGCTGACCGGCAGGTCTCCTTGATTACACCGGCGGACAGCCAAAGCATCCTCCCTGTTGTCGCAAACCATTCCAATCCTTTTGGAGTGGCCCAGGAGTAAACGTATTGTTGGACCCACGCGAAACTCTTTGTTTCACATGTGGTTAGGTATATCTTATTCAAGACTCAAGGGTCCCTATTATAAGCATATTCTCTATTTCTCATGTAACAATAGAACCCTCCCTTAGGTTGTATGTACCCAATAATAGTGCCACATTCCATTAAAATGAATTATGATGTGATGAGGTGCATTCATGCAACATAACAACATTGTTTTGGGGAAAACCTCTTGATATATGCAAGTGGACCAAGAGTCTTCCTACCCTACACACTACCCTGATCCTTTACCCTTAACCTTTGCAGGTACCCACTATCCGTGTGCCTTCACCTACACAAGCTACACCAACTCCAACTGTGCAATCACCCACAAGTCCTACTACCCCAACTTCACCAACTACTCCAATTACTGAAATGGCTACTATTGAACAGATTAAGGCCTTGCTAGATGGACAGGTTAAGGAGATTGAAGCTAGGATGCAAGAAAGAATTGATGAAGCCTTGACCGCCCAAAGGGTAGCCATCTTGGCCGAATTGGGAGGGTCACTAAAGACAACCACTACTCCTGGAAATCTAGGGAAGGAACCTATTGTGGGATAAGCTAGTACCCCCATGACTGCTCAGAATAATACCCCTGTCATCAATTTGGAGGATCCACCCTCTAAGAATGCTACTGAAACTGATGAACTAAAAAAGAAACTTGAATTTCTTGAAAGGTCAATCACTGCCATGAAAACTCATAAAGAGGTGGTAGACATGGATTCCTTATCCTTGTTTCCCCAAGCTAGGTTGCCTCCAAAATTCAAGATGCCTGGGATGGACAGATTTGATGGGACTACTTGCCCTAAAACCCACCTGAAGATGTATGTGGGGGCCTTAAGCCCTTGGGGTTTAAATGACGAGCTCTTTGCTCAACTCTTCCAACAATCCTTGACTGGTGCTTCCCTTAAATGGTTTGTAAGCCTTGATCGTGCCAAGATTAAGACCTGAGAAGACATCTGCAATGCATTTAACACTCAATACCACTACAATATTGAGGTAGATGTCACTAGAAGAGAGCTTGAGACTACCAAGCAAAACAACAATGAACCCTTCTCCTCATTCCTTATGAGGTGGAGGGCGAAGGCTGCCCAAATGATCAAAAGCCCTTCAGAACAGGAGCAGATTGATATTATAATCAAGAATTTAAGGCCTGCATATCAAGCTCAACTGCAAACCCAATACCTACCTACTTTCAAATCGCTCATTGCGACTGCAACTATGGTAGAAGATTTGATACAATTGGGTAAGATAGTAGATGAGGGAGCTACTTTAAAGTATAAGAAACAGGGCCAAGCTGCTTCCTCAAGCAAGGTCAATGAAGTGGCCAATATTGCCCCTGCGAATCCTTTACGTGTGGGCAATCTTGGGCAGAGAAATCAGCCAAGAAGGTAATATACCGACCTTGGGATGCCCCTTCATCTGGTGTTTAAAAAGGCCGTGGAAGGAAAATACTTGAAGCCTTTGGACCCAAGGCCTCCTCCAAACCCATTACCCTCCAATTATAGGGCCAATGAGTACTGTGAATACCACCAAGGAAATGGGCATAGAACAGATGCTTGCTGGACTCTGAAAAACCGCATCCAAGATCTGGTGGATAGTGGTGACATCATTCCTCTCAGGAGTCAACCAAACATTAATACTAACCCTTTGCCCAATCATTCCATCCATGCCATCACTGTAGAAGAAGAGCTATTTGATCCTTTCAAACTTCTCTTAGAGATGAATGAAGTATGTGTGTTGGATTTGAATGACCTCGCTGAAGAGGTCGATGCCTTAACAAGAAGCGGAAGGCAATATCAGCCACTCGACTTGGGAAAAGCCCCTAAAACCTCAAATCACCCCTATAAGAAGACGTCAGAACCAAAAGAAGACCCTGTCCTCTCTCAGCTTAAACAAACTCAAGCTAAGGTGTCAATTTGGGAGCTCATTGCTTCCTCATTCCCACACCGTCAGGCTCTCAGTAAAGCTTTGAGTCAACTTGATACATCAGTAGACATAAGCTTAGAAGCTTTGGTGGCCACTTTGACCCAATCAATCAAGGCATTGAGTATCAAGTTTTCTGATGTAGATTTACCAGAAGATGGCATGAAACACAATAATGCTCTATACATCACCATACAAACTGGGGAAAGACTGTGACCATGGTTCTCATTGATAATGGGTCAGCCTTAAATGTATGTCCTTTGAAAGTAGCAAGCTGTCTGGGATTGGAGGCTACAGATCTTACACCTTCTGATCAAATTGTTAAAGCATATGATAACACTCGAAGAGAAATTTTGGGTGTTGCTACTCTGGAAGTTGATATTGGATCGGTAAAAATGGGAGTGTCGTTCCAGGTCATTGATGTACCCGTGAGCTTTAATCTCCTCCTTGGAAGGCCGTGGATTCATCAGAATAATGTTGTACCTTCTTCATTACATCAAAAACTTAAGTTCCCTTTTGAAGGAAAAATCATCACTATTAAAGGAGACACATGTGAAATCAACAAGAAAACCACGGATCAGTCTCTCTTTGAGGTTGTTCCTGGTGAAACTGCTATGGCCTTGACTGGGTTCCATTATGACACTGTTCAATGCATTGAAGGAGAAAGGCCCAAAGGGCCATTTATCCTATATGACTTTGGGGAGGTCCAAGTCAATTGCCTGGTGGGAATGATGCTAAGGGTAGGTCTGCTACCCGGGATGGAAATGATAAGGTCTGGGAGGAAATCATCCATAGTGCGGCCATGGGAAGAGCCTGAGAATAAGGGAACTTTTGGCTTTGGGTACAAACCCACAGACGAGGAGATAGAAGAGTTTGAGCATGGGAAGAAGAAAAAGAAGACTTGGGGGGCAAAAAACCTCAAAATGCGCCCTTACTTTAGAACTCTGAACGGTCACTTTTGCAAACCTGGAAAAGCAGTTCCTTACTTTTGTTTTCAGGAGCCATTCTATTCTCCTATGACTGGAAAGAAGCTACCGAGTTTTGAGATGTTCGCTGATGTTTTAGTCATAAAGGAAGAAGAGCCAGAATCTATAATTGACCCACAAGTGGAAGATTTCATGCGGCCTGGTCTCTTTGATGAGGTTGCTATGATAACCAATTTTGAAGACAAAAGGGACTTCACAAAGTTAATCAAGACAACAGATGGACCACTGATGAACTGGTATGTCGAGGAGGGACAAGTGTGTAACATCCTGAATTCCAGATTGGTAAGAAACAGACATAGAGGATATGATTTAGGCTTAGAATAAAGGAGTTTAGAACATGACCTATAACTTGAGCTCAAATTTCATCCAAGTTAATGACAGAATTAGAGAGTCTCAAAGAATACTTAATTGTTTATTTGTGTCTTAGCTAGATGTATAACTTGAAATTACTCAATTTGGAGTTGTACAGAATAAGATATGATGGATTTAGTAGAAAAATGTGCAAGCTGCCTCAGGACAGCATAGTAGGCTTGAATTCAAAGGGCCATCAAAAATCAGATATAGCTTGGATCGACCTGAAATTTTGATACAATATATCCCTGAATGTCTAGTTTCAGTGGGAATAAGATTTACTTAATTTGGAGTTGTGAGTAAAAAGATATTAATAAAGAAAGACAGCAAGGTCAGGAAGGGATATCAAAAGGACCTAAGTGGAAATTTCTCAAAAGTTAGGGGCAACTATGTAAACTTAAAAATTAAGTGTCGAAAGTTCTTAATAGTGCCCATATCCGACCCTGGAAGAATATTCTTGAGATTAATCGGGTCATAACCGTGGGTTTCAATTTTTTCCGAAAACGCACGGTTTAAAAGTTACAATCGATTAATCGTTGGAGGGTATTTTGATATTTTCACACCCTAGACTATAAAATTACAGCACAAGAAAGTTGAGGGGGTCAAAATATGAATAAAAGGAAGCCTAAGGGCTTGCCAAATAAATAAGATAAAAGAAGGAGGCAAGTGGGCCAATCATAAGTAGCCATATAGCATTTATTAAAAGAAGAAAAGAAAAAGAGATGAACAATTGGCCCTAAGGCATTCGTCCACCCCAAAAGAAGAACATAATTAGCCATTTGGCATTTATTAAAAGATGAAAAGAAAAAGAGATGGACAAATGGCCCTAAGGCATTCATCCACCCCAAAAGTGGATCATAATTAGCCATATAGCATTTATTAAAAGAAGAAGGCAAGTGGACCAATTAAAAGTGGCCATGTTTTGTTATAAGGTGTACCAATTAGAAGAAGGTAAATGGACCAATTAAAAGTGGCCATGTTTTGTTATAAGGTGTACCAATTAGATGAAGGCAAATGGACCAATTAAAAGTAGCCATTTTTGCTATAAGATGTACCAATTGGAAGAAGGCAAATGGACCAATTAAAAGTGGCCATTTTTGCTATAAGGTGTACCAATTGGAAGTCAACATCTATTCACCACTTATGGCTTCCATTTGGATCAAAATAAGCTAAGGAAAGAAAGTATAAAAGCCCCCTCTTGCATGGTGAATTCGTCCAAACCATAAGAGAAGGAAGAAGGAGGTATTTTTCCTAAGTTTAAGGCTTTTGATTTAAAGAGTTTGGTGACAAACAAGATTATAAGGAAATCAAGGAGACAAGGAAGTGATATAGAATAAGGACTAAGGAAAAGCAAGGTTTGGTACTTTAACATAAAAGAAATTTTATTTTCTTACAAACTTTTGTTCATATGGTATATATATGCGTGTATATGGTATCTATGTGAATACATATGATACATATGTGAGTATATGTGGTATTTGTGTAAGTATATATTGTATATACATGGAGAATATGTGGTATATATATGAAGTGAATGGGTATATATGAAATGTTATATATGCTCTACTCGGTAAATGAGTAAAACTGGTCTGGAATGGGGGTTATATCGTGCGAGGTCAAGATCATGGCGACTAGTCGTGTGAGACCAAGACCACGAGATTATATCGTGTGAGGTCAAGATCATGGCAACTAGTCATGTGAGACCAAGACCACGCAGTTATATCGTGTGAGACCAAGACCATGGCAATTAGTCGTGTGAGGTCAAGACCACGCAGTTATATCGTGTGAGACCAAGACCATGGCAATTAGTCGTGTGAGGTCAAGACCACGCGTAATTCTATACGAGGCCTCATTTCGAGATCGGCGTATTCATAATTACCTTGTGGAGCAAAATGATAAAATGATAAAAACTGAATATATGACATGTATGGATTGTGTTTTACTGTGATATTATTTTTCAATACGACTCATTGCTTTTAAAAGTGCATTATGTTTTATTATTTATTTACCGTAATTAGTTAAAGTACCCACTAAGCAATGCTTAGCGAGTTTAGTTTCTTCTAAACTCGTAGGTTATTAGCAAGGAGCCAATAGCGAGCAGAAGAGTCCTGCGATCTGCCGGTCATCAACAAACTTAAGTGGTGCTCTTCATTTTGTATTTTGGTATTAGAAACTGGCATGTACTTATTTGAACAATACAAAGAGATAACTTGATGTAGCATGTAAATCTAGTAATGTATAATAACTGTATGGTTTTGAATTATGTTGGGTTGTGAATATAGAAGTGTGAATTCTTCTTGCAGGATTGTAGTTGAGGTTATAAGGGTGGATTATTGGGAGTGTGCTTGAGTTGAATTGTGAAACAAAATGTTTTTCAAAAATAAGAAAAATCAGTTTTGTCGACACTTGGGACCTCCATTTTTAGGGGAGGTTATGGCAAAATTTTTTAAAAATCTGCATTTAAAATTGGCTAAGTAAAATATTAAGACACAACCACCATGAGATAACAGTCCATCTTGGTCTATAAACGTAGGCTAAGATGGGGTGTTACAAAGTGGCTATAGTCAAACCTAGTCCTATGTCACTCCCCTAACCTGAGTCTTGTACTGAGTCAAATCTTGAGTCAAACACGGAGTCAGAGTCCAGTTCTGAGTCTTCCTTAGCTTCAGGAATAGAAAACCCTGATGTCAAATATAATGTAACTCTAGAGGATGACTCCGCCATTATTAATGAAAATGTTCAAGTTCTTGGTTACCCTGTGTCTTTTGCTTTCCAAGTATTATCTAGCAAAAATGAAATAAATGAAATAAAAGAAATGAATGAAAAGATAATAATTGGCAAAGAAAATGAATATACATATATTGCATATGATTGTGTGAATAAGGAACAGGTTGTTGAGTGCATCAGAAGATATGTCGACTGCTTCATGTGGAAGACAAGTGATGTCACGGGAATAGACCCGGCAATAACAGTTCATAAGATTCCACTGTACCCCGATGCAACGCCGGTTAAGCAGAAGTTGAGAAGAATGAAGCCAGAATGGTCTTTGAAAATTAAAGATGAGATTGCCAAGCAACTGGATAATAAGTTCATAGAACCAATTGTCTATCCTTCCTGGTTAGCAAACATTGTGCCAGTCCCAAAGAAAGACGGAAAGGTCAGGATGTGTGTTGACTATAGAGATTTGAATAAGGCTTGTCCCAAGGACGATTTCCTGCTACCACACATCGATTTGCTAATAGACAGGATGGCTGGGCATATGATGGTTTCCATGACTGACCTTGCGGTTGGGTACAATCAGATCATGGTGCATCCACCGGACAAAGAAAAGACAGCTTTTATTACAAAATGGGGCACTTTCTGCTATAGGGTTATGCCTTTTCGATTGATAAATGCAGGGGCTACCTACCAAAGGATGGTAACAACAGTCTTTCATGACATGATTCACAAAGAAGTAGAAGTGTATGTTGACATATGATTGTCAAGTCAAAATCTCCAGAAGAGCACGTTGAAGCACTTGAGAAGTTCTTCCTTAGACTGTAATATCCCAAAATGTGCCCTAGAAGTTTTAGTATAATTGTTGTTTTATTTGAATTAAAATGTATATGTTATTGGAAAGAGAAAATAATTTAAAGAGGAGTGTATATGTTGTATATATGGACATATATACAACATATACACAAGTCAAATGGATGGTCAAAGGAAGAGGATATTTATTTTGGTTATGTATGAAATTACTAAAAAGGGCAAGTAAGTGAAAGGGAGTTTAATTGTATAGAAGAGGGTATTTAGGTAATTTTCTTTTTAAATTGCTTGGTGGAGGTTTAAAGAGAGGGGAAATTTGACTTTGTCTCTTCACTTTGTCATTTTTTTTTCCTTTTCTCTTTGTGTTGGCCGGACCTCAAGGAAACAAGAGAGCAAGTGAGGGTTTTTGAATTTTAAGAGCTAATTGAAAGAAGAAAACAAGTTAGAAATTCAAGAAGTTCATCATTTTTGGTATGTTTTCTCTTGATTTCTCTTGTTCTATTTGGAATTTTGTTTGAGTTTGATGGAGTGTTGTTGATGGTTGGAGTGTGTTTGTGTATGGTGTGTGTAAAAGTGTTGAAATGGAATTAAAGATAAGAAGTTAGGTTGGTGTTGGCGATGGAAGAGTAAGAGTTGTGTTTAGTGAAATTTTTTCTGTTTTACAATTAGTAAAGGCTGTGACTTGTATGATTTTAAAATAAATATAGAAAACTGTTCTTGAAGTGAATTTTTGATATGTTGTTCCTCTATGAGTCTAGAATGACTGAAAAATATGTTGATTCGATTTTGGAATGGTTATGATTTTGGAAAGATTATTTTTACTAAACCTGTTCCAGCAGGTACCTTAACTGAGACAGCTATATTTCGGGATTTTTAATAAAATTTAGAAAAATCATATTAAATTGAATTTTGGATATGTTGTTTCTTAGTGAGTCTAGTATTTGAGAAAAATAATTTGGAACCACGTTGATTGAATTTAATTTATGGAATTCACAAAGTTCAGAACTGCTGCCAGGATGCAGGGCAATTGGGGCAGTATGGTTGGGTGAACTATTTGACCAAGATTTTGTGTTCAGTTTGATCTGAAATTTTAAAGGAATGATTTTAAGATGTAAAATTTAGTTCTGTAAAAATTTTAGAATTTTTAGTCAAATAGATTATTTTATACAATTTTTCAAAATAAGGATAGAGTGGAGTCTAAAACCAGAATATACTATTCATATGGTCATTTTGCTAATACTCCTTTTGGATTAGGTTGTGAAGAGGTTGAATTGCCCTAACCTAAGTGTTGAGGATTCTTGGAAGAGTAAGTGTATAGATTGGTGTGAGTTGGTTTTAAGGTAAGTACAAATTACATTATTTCATAAATTCATATGATGTTGAGATTTAACATACATTTGATTGTAAATGTGTTAAGAAATCTAATGCATTGTTAATGCATATTAATAATGTATGTTTGGTATGATGTGAATGTTGTGATGAGTATGTAAAATATGTGTTAATGCCATTGATTATATCCATTTGAATGATCAAATGAAATAGTGAATATGAAATGTAAAAGATGTGATGATGAAATGAAATGTGAAAGATATGATATTATGAAGAATTGCCCTATTGTGATTTGAGATCATATGAGATATGAGGCATGGTTGCCTAATTAATTATGAGAAATGAAATGAAAAGAAATTGATAATGAGATAAATGAATTTATTGTGTGCCTAATATGTTTATTCAATTTTCAGAGTTCTGGTTTTGGCGGCATGCCGATAAATAACTGGATAGGTGAAATGACCGGGTCGTAAGCCGATTCCAGTTGAAAAATGTGAAATGTGATGTTTTTGCGGTGAAATGACCGGGTCGTAAACCTCAAAAACAAATTATTCAAAATTAGATTGGGTGAAATGACTGGGTCGTAAACTCAAATCTAGTTGAATATCCATGGATAAATGTATTGATGATTATGATTATAGACCAAAACAGTAACTCTGAACTTTGAATAGCATATTAGATTATTTTTGGGCCCATGCTTGTGTTTGTTTAAATGTGACTATTGAATCGTGAAACAAATGAATAATGAGATGACTACTATACATACATTATTGAAACTGGTAAGATTTGAAATATAATATTCTCTTGAATTGATCTTGAATCTTGATTGTGTGACATTAGCATGGCATTAAAGCATCATAGCACTGTAATTTGTACCACTAAGCTGTTGGCTTAGCGCGAATGTGATTCTTCGCGCAGGTGACAGGGAAGAACCAGAGAGTTCCTCTAGGCCGAGTCGAGTCTAAATTTTCAGGTGTTGATAGTGGGCTTAAAGATCAAAGACTGACTACCAAAGAAATGTATAAATTTTATGGGTTGTAAAACTTGAGTTTGGATATATATGAATTTGTAAATATTGTTATTTTCCACTGCATAGTGAACAAATATTTTATTTACTGTATTTCATAATAAACCTTTACTTTATGTTGTACTAGAAGTGTAAATCCTTTTTGCAGGTTGTAGTTGAGGTTATAAGGGGGATTTATTGGGAGTGTACTAAGAATGATTTTGTTTGCATTGGTTTGTGTAAAATGTTTTAAAAATCAGAAAAAAACCAGTTTTGTCAACACTTGGGACTCAATTTTTAGGCAAAACTATGGCAAAATTTCTGTAAAAATCGGAACTAAAAAAAAAATTGACTGAGTAAAATTGGTAGCAACATTAGGATAGTGTGGCACCTCTACTCGGCTTACATATGTAGGTCAGGAAGGGGTGTTACAATTTTTGGTATCAGAGCCTAGGTTTGAGATTCTCAACCTAGGTCAATTGTAAGAAAAAGAATATTTTGATTTTTAAAGTGGGTTTTTGAGTAAAATACATGTTTTGGTATGGCAGTCTTTGATCTTTAATGAGGAATATTCTGATGTGTTTGAAGATATAGGTAGAGATGGCATCTCATTCACGACAGTCTGTTGAGGGTAGTGCGGAAAGTGTAGCACCTGAAGAGAGTAAAGATGGAGCTAGATTTGAGAGGGTTAGTGAGGCACCTGTTTCTGTGCCAGAGAGATCAGCTGCAGAGGAGGCTCCGCCGGGTTGGTTAAGGCATATGGTAGAACTGTTGAGGGGAGCTCCAGTGCAGCCACCACCACCACCACCATAGCCTCAAATGCCGGTAAGACATTATGACAAGTTAAGAAAATATGGAGCTGAAGATTTCTTGGGCACTACCGATCCTGCAGTGGCTGAGCAGTGGTTGGATAAGGTACAGAGAATATTCATACAGTTGCAAGCCACTTCAGATGAGAAATTTGACTATGCCAGATCCCTCCTGCAGAAAGATGCCTATGATTGGTGGAAGACAGTTCCTCATGCTATGGATGATCCACCTACATTGTCCTACAGTGATTTTCTACGAGAGTTTGAGCTGAAATATACTCCGAGGGAGTATAAAGATGTTAAGTAGATGGAATTTCTGAATTTGAAGCAGGACAGCCGGACTGTGACAGAATATGAGATCGAGTTCATCCGGTTGAGTCACTATGCTGGAGGTATTATTTCAGACGAGATAGACCGGTGCAGAAGATTTGACGAGGGATTGAGGCCCTCTATTATGTGTCTTGTGGCTGGTTCTAGATACCAGGATTTTTCCCAGCTTGTTGCAGCAGCTAGGAGTGTGGAGAGAGCCCAGGGTATTGCAACAGCTGCTACTGAGTAAGAGACCAGGGTAAGGAGACCCCAGTTTGAGGCAGGGTCTTCATCTATGAAGAGGGGTCGAGGAGGTTTTGTTTCGAGAACCAGTAGAACCCAGAGACAGTCGGGCAGATCAGTTCAGTATCAGAGGCAGAGGCCGAGACCGACAGTTTCTATAGCTAGTGCCCCGACTCTAGTGATTCAAAGGTCTACTCCACCTGTATGTGAGCTAAGACCCATGGGGGTGTTTGTTGGAAGATTGGTGGATCAGCTGGGTGTTTTAGATGTGGATCACCAGCTCATTTTGTTAGAGATTGTCCTGAGATGCAGGAGTATAGGCAGGCTGCAGCTTCTCGACCTAGTGTCAGCAGAGGTGGTCGAGGGGGCAGAGGTTTCAGTAGAGGTGGTAGACCTGGGTTTAGTCAGAGAGGAGGATCTTCATCCAGGGGCAGCAGGCCAGATGAGGCCGGATCTTCTCAGAGAGTATATGTGATGCAGAGGCAGCCAGATGCTTCAACAGTTATAGCTGGTACATTCTCTTTATTTGGCATTTCAGTTCTTGCTTTGATTGATCCAGGATCTACTCATTTATACATAAGTGCATCTATCTTGCCTGTGTCTGAATTGCATTCAGAGTCCTTACGATTTGATGTCTTAGTGACCAATCCTTTAGGACATAGTGTTGTGGTGAGTAGGGTGCATCGTGAGAGTGCTGTTGTGGTTCAAGTTGAGGAGTTTCTTGGTGATTTAATTGAAATGCCTTTTAAAGAATATGATTTGATCTTAGGCATGGATTGGTTGTCTAAGCATGGAGCCATGGTGGATTGTCAAAAGAAATGTGTTACTTTGAGAACTGGTGATGGTAGAAGTATATTGGTATCTAGTGAGCAGAGACAACTTGCATCCTTGTTGGTTTCAGCTGTTTCAGCCAGAAAGTTGATTAGAAAAGGGTGTGATGCTTATCTTGCTCATGTTTTGGATACCAGAGTAATGGGTTCTCAACTTGATAGTATACCCACAGTTGCTGAGTTTTCAGATGTATTTCCAGAGGAGTTGCCAGGATTACCCCCTGAGAGAGAGGTTGAGTTTGGTATCGATTTGTTGCCTGGTACTACTCCCATCTCTATCACTCCTTATCGAATGGCACCTGCTGAATTGAGAGAGTTGAAGGTACAGTTGCAGGAGTTGTTGGATAAAGGGTTTATTCGCCCTAGTGTTTCTCCGTGGGGAGCTCCTGTGTTGTTTGTAAAGAAAAAGGATGGTACTTTGAGGTTGTGCATCGATTATAGGCAATTGAACAAAGTAACTATCAAGAATAAGTATCCTTTGCCTCGAATTGATGATCTCTTTGATCAGTTGAAGGGAGCAGCGGTGTTTTCCAAAATTGATTTGAGATCAGGGTACCATCAATTGAGGGTTAGAGCTGAAGATGTTTCTAAGACAGCTTTCCGCACAAGATATGGGCATTATGAGTTTTTGGTAATGCCTTTTGGATTGACGAATGCACCTGCAGCTTTCATGGATTTGATGAATAGGGTGTTTCGGCCCTATCTAGATCAGTTTGTGGTGGTTTTCATCGATGATATTTTGGTGTATTCCCGTAATGAGGAAGAACATGACAAGCATCTGCGAATTGTGTTACAGATCTTGAGAGAGAAACAGTTGTATGCTAAGCTGTCAAAGTGTGAGTTTTGGCTTGACCAAGTAACTTTTCTCGGTCATATAGTTTCAGCAGATGGTGTAACACCCCGATACCCTATATAAGTACTATGCGTATACCTAGTATACATACAGTAAATATATAAAGTATAAGGATGTCACTTTTCGTTACCTTTTAAAAACCTGTAACAGAGTTCAAACCATAATACATTAATTTAAATAACATTTACAAAATCATTATCTTTATTAAAACTTCATTTATACATATAAATACTCTCTCGCCAGAAATACATCATAATTAAAATTTATACATGTATGCATTACCCTCTAGTTGGTCTCGACAAACTTTACTCTTCTTGTGGCATAACAAAAGACTTCATATCTTCCATCTATATACCTGCGCGAATAAACACCCGCGCTAAGCCCGAGAGCTTAGTAGTCCAACTATAAAATATAAACATATAGTATAGAAGTATTGACATATAATGATACATCAATTCAATATATAATTAGTTCTTATCATATCTTCTTTTCTTTTTAATTTCATCTTTAATATATCCTAGCTAATTTCAAATATGATGTACATATATACATAATATTATCACCAACCCCAATGCATCACCAATACTCAAAACCAATATATTAATACCCCTACATTATATATACCATACCAATCATTATTGCAATACACAAATTATATATCATACAAATCATAAATCACATTTACAATAAAGACAACCTTTATCATCAACCACAATTCATTTACATATTACACTTAATAACATTATATTATTCACAATTCACCAAGCATAATTCATTATTAATACTCACAATCAATATTTCAATACTTGCAATTCACATTGACAATAAAGACAGACTCGGGCCCAAAACACTAATATATTATTCAAAGTTCAGAGTTACTGCTTTGGTTCATAGTCACAATCATCACGCCCGTAGGCAATGTATATACATGTATCTCTATCCATGGATAGTGTAACAGACCCAGTCTCTTGGACCATCAACTCAACACATATGAGGAGATCCTCAACCCGGCAAGACTGTTACAAATCATATATCTCATATTCACAATTCTCATAGTGTAACAGACCCAGTCTCTTGGACCATCAACTCAACACATATGAGGAGATCCTCAACCCGGCAAGACTGTTACCTTTCATCATTTCTTAGGCATGCCACCCAAATACAGAACTCTGAAACTGAATAACATATTAAACAAACAATTCATTTATTATTTCATTATCAATCTCATCATCAATTAGGCCAACATGCCTTATCTCTTTCAATTGAATTATCATAGCCAATCACAATGGCTTCATATCATATCATATCTCAATCCATATGATACATATAGCATCATTGATATCACATTTCAAAGTATATTATTCATATAATACAATGCCATACACAAGATTCACAATGCATATAACATAACATTTTCTCACTTCTCAAAACACATTAACATCATTCATTACTAGAGCATTTATCATAACAAATTGCACATACCTTAAGAATGATCCTCATTTCTTCCTACCTTTCCCATTTCATATTTCATCCTTTATATATATTCTTCATTTACATTCACAATATAATAGCTTATTTAACACTTTCATCCCAATGTGTTAATGTTCAAAGACATATAAGGATATACAATCAAATAGGGTTTATGCTTACCTGGTTAATGATCTTCACATCCTTCACATCATTCAATCATCACCTTAGTCCAATTATGTTAACAATATAATAGATCACTTAACACATTTGCAAACAAATGTGTTAAGCCTCAAATTATGTAATTAAATACAATCATATGTATTGGTACTTACCTCAAGAACTAGTCCCATCAATCTATACATTTCTTTTCTTTCCAAGAATTCTCCACATTTAGGTTAATGCAACCCAATCTCTTCAAAACCTAATCCAAAGGAATATTAGCAAAATGACCATATGAATAGTACATTCTGGTTTAAGACTCCATTTTATCCTTATTTTGAAAAATTGTATAAATTAATCTACTTGACTAAAAATTCTAAATTTTTTACAGAATTTAGTTTTGTATCTTAAAATCATTCCTTTAAAATTTCAGATCAAACTGAACACAAAATCTTGGTCAAATAGTTCACCTAACCAGACAGCCCCAATTGCCCTGCATTCTGGCAGCAGTTCTGAACTTTGTGAATTCCATAAATCAAATTCAATCAACGTGGTTCCAAATTATTTTTCTCAAATATTAGACTCACTAAGCAACAACATATCCAAAATCGAATCAACATATTTTTCAGTCATTCTAGACTCATAGAGGCACAACATATCAAAAATTCAATTCAAGAACATTTTTCTATAATTAATTAAAAATCATACAAGTCACAGCCTTTACTAATTGTAAAACAGAAAAAAATTCACTAAACACAACTCTTACTCTTCCATCACCAACACCAACCTAGCTTCTTATCTTTAATTCCATTTCAACACTTTTACACACACCATACACAAACACACTCCATCAACCATCCATATCAACTCACCAATCCCAAACACAATTTCAAAAGAACAAAGGAAAATCAAGAGAAAGAACTTACCTAAGTTGTTGAATTCCACAAATCTTCAATTAAATCCTTTGATTCTCCCTTCAATTTGATGTTAGAATTAAACAAATCTCACTTTGCTCTCTCTTGTCTAAGGAGGAGCCAACCAACGTGGAGAAGAGAAGAAGAAGAAGAAGGAAATGAAGAAAAGACAAAATATCACCTCTTTAAATCTCCACCAAGTGATTCAACAAGAGTAATTACCTAAACACCCTTATACCATTTGTCTTGATTACCATTCATTACATGCCCTTTATAGTAACTTCACACTTAACAAAAATAAATATCTTCTTTCCTTGACTCTTCATTTTGACCAACTTATATGTTATATATATCATCATATACACAACATATACCATTCTCTCTAAACCCTAAATTCTTTCCCAAATCACATATACATAAACTTTCTTTTCTCTATTTCTTTTCTCTTGTAATGTAACACATATATTCAATCCAATTATATAACAACAACAACAACATAATCACAACTTCTAGGGCATATATGAGGATATTACAATTCTCTCCCCCTTAAATAATTTCGTCCTCGAAATTATCAGTACCATAACAATTTATTCTTAACAAAATACTATCTTAACTCCCATATGAAGTTAATTATACGCTTAAGTCATTATATCATCAAGTCATATAACTCCAACTCTCCTCTTTAGAATCAACCACCTTCTTTAAATTCTATAACTCATCATTCTATATGTTTATACATCTGGTTACTTTCTTAATCAAACATTCAAAAGATCACATTACATTTCCTATTAATATCTTTATACCAGAATCAGATCATCATATAGCACAATAATACTTTGTCAAATCTTTATATTTAATATATTTTGTTATTTCACCTCTGTATAATTACTCTCTTAACTTTAACATTAAAAACCATTGACTTATATCTGAACATTAATTATCCCTTCATTACAATCACTGTCTAAATAGACATTTATCACTCTCAATAGATAACAAAATCCTGATTTTTCATAAATGGAGTTATTTCTTTAGCATGCTTTTCACTTAACTTACATATTAATACATTATCTTTCAACTTATTTTATAGATAACCAATCTTTTTCTCTTCTTATCATGATTAACAATTACTATACTCCACTCATTCATGTCCAATCATACTTTAAAATTTACATCATATACATTATCATGTAAATACCTATTTTCTTAATACAATTATACACATTAAATTTTATTAATGATCCATAATCTTAGCCAAATCCAGATCAATTAATCTATCTGTCACAATATACCCACGTTCCAATCTTGTTCAATTCCAACCAACGATTAAGTAATCTAACTTATCATGAAATTTCACAATTTTCATATAAGTATAAATATAACTTAATTCCATAAGAGCAAACTTATATTCAATTTCTGCTCTCTTTCAATCTATTTTCAGTCAAATCATCATGATAACAAATCACTTCTAATATCTTTTAATATACACATAGTTTATTCTTTATTATCTTAGTATAATTTCCACCAATTCTCATAAAAATGTTATATCATACTTAATATCTATAATTCATTCACTCAAACTTTGAGTTCATTCCCTTAAACCTCAAGTTACATACCATAAACATATTCAGTATAACTTTCATTCATATAATATAATTTCTCCCTTTTACTAACTCTTCACATTTCCTATCATTGGTATATTTATTTTGATTACCTTTTTGTCATATTATCCATAACTCAACACATTTCAAATTTTTTTTAATTTTTTTTTTCACAGTTATAACCAAATTCTTAACATAAAAAAAAATAATAAGGTACAACTTTAACCATCATAATTTTTAACTATACTTCTCAAACAAAATTGTCAACCTCACCAAATCCGTATTACAATCATTATATCTAAGATCCAAATCCATGGATAAAAATTAACCGATCCAAAATACTGAACAAAACACATGACTTTAAGAGATTAATATTCAAACCTAGAACTTTCAATTCAATACTGTTCTTTTATAATTCTATTCTCAATCTTAACATTTTTAGTATAACAGAAGTTAACACATTCCAACTTCGTTTCAACCAATTTGTATTCGCTTATATGATCCTTATCAACTTAACTCATGCTTTAACAATATTACTATATACATATTCAATCATATACAGTTCTTATACAATTTCTATTCATCACTTCATTTCTAATCCATCTACAATCTCTTATAATATAATTACATAGAACTTTTCATATGTGAATACTTTGAAACTCTAAATATAATATAATCATCAAGTTCAATACTCATTATAACAATTTCCACTGTCCAATATTACTCAAGTTCTTTCCATTCTCACTTCCATCACATAATCCATCTAGCTTTACACAGTTCAAGACCTAATCTCTCTTAGGTCCACTAATACATATAACATTGTTTTTCCATATCACTAATTCTATAATTATACCACATATATCTTCATAATCCATCCTCATAATGTGATTCACAAATGTGTTTATATATCATATTTTCATTCATATTGGAAAACTCAATTCACATATCATATACATGTATACACTTAATTATATGCTCTTATAGTATTTTCCTTTTTCATACATTCAATACAAATTTAGTGTTTATCATTTTCTTTTAAACACTATCCTTCTCATTCTTCCAATATGATATAAAGTATTTATTCACACTACAAACATATATATTCCGACTATAGTAACACTTAATATTCATCTCAGTCACATTCCCAATGTGACATCTCTTTCACTTTCGTCTTTAAAAATATTTAGTACACTCCCATATTCATTCTTACCCTGTTCAGTAAAATGACTTAAAATAACTCATTTCTATTTACTTATCCACTTCCTTGATTATTTCAAAACAAATTCTCATACTATCAATCACATTACTCAATTCATAATACTTCCATATGCAATACTAGTCATTTCACTTAGCTCATGCATTGCATATACAGTTAACTATCAATATCCCAATAATCTTTATCAAATTCCACTAAAACTTTAACTTCTCAATTTACTACTTCGTTTAAGCTTCAATTTGCCAAACTCATCTTTTCTATCATCACTTTAAAAACATCTTACAAATATATATCACAAATCAATATTAAAACATATAATTTCCACAATCATAAAGCTCACTTCAAAAATCTCAAATATCACATATTATCACCATTACCATGAGCTTTCACAATATCCAAGCATCTCACATTTCTAACATTGAATTTACCATGTTCGCATTAAAATAACAATATCAACTTATTTTCTTACTTAACCAATATCATCTCTTTTTCCTTTAAACAAAACCTTAATTTTATATACATATATCCCAACATTAAATAATCACACTTTGTCTATACTAACTAACTCATTCACTATTCCACCATTCTTTCCTCATTTTAGTAACATATCTTTCAATAATAACAATCCAGCAATATTTTCTCTGTCTAACAACCTCAACATAAACATTATTATAAAGAGGTTCAAAGTATAAAGGAAAGAATACATATTTTAATCTTGATTTTGATTGCTACTTATTTTCAACTTTATTCTCCCTTTTTATTTCTTTATGTTTCAATTCACATTATGCCCTACATAATATTGCTCATAAATATCAACATTACATTTCATGTTGCACACAACATGGCATTTTTCATATGCATCATCAATATACATATATCATATTACATTTCACAATTAGTTTCTCATAATCAATTAGGCACTATGCCTCAATTATAATTCATTTCCAACATCATTGTCAACAATCATAATTTCTCATCACATCAAAATAGTATACACATATATCATCAACTATATTGAACATCTCATATAACACAAATATTCTATAATTCATATAATGCCACATCCGAGACCAACCTAGGTGTCAATGCATATGCATGTATTACAAATTTCATTTCAAAACTTTTCCTTTTTACTTTTATTTAAACTTTTCAAAAAAAAATTTTTTTTTCTCACTTAGGCCGAGAATCTCGAACCTAAGCTCTGATACCAAAATAATTGTAACACACCCTATATAAGTACTATGCGTATACCTAGTATACATACAGTAAATATATAAAGTATAAGGATGTCACTTTTCGTTACCTTTTAAAAACCTGTAACAGAGTTCAAACCATAATACATTAATTTAAATAACATTTACAAAATCATTATCTTTATTAAAACTTCATTTATACATATAAATACTCTCTCGTCAGAAATACATCATAATTAAAATTTATACATGTATGCATTACCCTCTAGTTGGTCTCGACAAACTTTACTCTTCTTGTGGCATAACAAAAGACTTCATATCTTCCATCTATATACCTGCGCGAATAAACACCCGCGCTAAGCCCGAGAGCTTAGTAGTCCAACTATAAAATATAAACATATAGTATAGAAGTATTGACATATAATGATACATCAATTCAATATATAATTAGTTCTTATCATATCTTCTTTTCTTTTTAATTTCATCTTTAATATATCCTAGCTAATTTCAAATATGATGTACATATATACATAATATTATCACCAACCCCAATGCATCACCAATACTCAAAACCAATATATTAATACCCCTACATTATATATACCATACCAATCATTATTGCAATACACAAATTATATATCATACAAATCATAAATCACATTTACAATAAAGACAACCTTTATCATCAACCACAATTCATTTACATATTACACTTAATAACATTATATTATTCACAATTCACCAAGCATAATTCATTATTAATACTCACAATCAATATTTCAATACTTGCAATTCACATTGACAATAAAGACAGACTCGGGCCCAAAACACTAATATATTATTCAAAGTTCAGAGTTACTGCTTTGGTTCATAGTCACAATCATCACGCCCGTAGGCAATGTATATACATGTATCTCTATCCATGGATAGTGTAACAGACCCAGTCTCTTGGACCATCAACTCAACACATATGAGGAGATCCTCAACCCGGCAAGACTGTTACAAATCATATATCTCATATTCACAATTCTCATAGTGTAACAGACCCAGTCTCTTGGACCATCAACTCAATACATATGAGGAGATCCTCAACCCGGCAAGACTGTTACCTTTCATCATTTCTTAGGCATGCCACCCAAATCCAGATCTCTGAAACTGAATAACATATTAAACAAACAATTCATTTATTATTTCATTATCAATCTCATCATCAATTAGGCCAACATGCCTTATCTCTTTCAATTGAATTATCATAGCCAATCACAATGGCTTCATATCATATCATATCTCAATCCATATGATACATATAGCATCATTGATATCACATTTCAAAGTATATTATTCATATAATACAATGCCATACACAAGATTCACAATGCATATAACATAACATTTTCTCACTTCTCAAAACACATTAACATCATTCATTACTAGAGCATTTATCATAACAAATTGCACATACCTTAAGAATGATCCTCATTTCTTCCTACCTTTCCCATTTCATATTTCATCCTTTATATATATTCTTCATTTACATTCACAATATAATAGCTTATTTAACACTTTCATCCCAATGTGTTAATGTTCAAAGACATATAAGGATATACAATCAAATAGGGTTTATGCTTACCTAGTTAATGATCTTCACATCCTTCACATCATTCAATCATCACCTTAGTCCAATTATGTTAACAATATAATAGATCACTTAACACATTTGCAAACAAATGTGTTAAGCCTCAAATTATGTAATTAAATACAATCATATGTATTGGTACTTACCTCAAGAACTAGTCCCATCAATCTATACATTTCTTTTCTTTCCAAGAATTCTCCACATTTAGGTTAATGCAACCCAATCTCTTCAAAACCTAATCCAAAGGAATATTAGCAAAATGACCATATGAATAGTACATTCTGGTTTAAGACTCCATTTTATCCTTATTTTGAAAAATTGTATAAATTAATCTACTTGACTAAAAATTCTAAATTTTTTACAGAATTTAGTTTTGTATCTTAAAATCATTCCTTTAAAATTTCAGATCAAACTGAACACAAAATCTTGGTCAAATAGTTCACCTAACCAGACTGCCCCAATTGCCCTGCATCCTGGCAGCAGTTCTGAACTTTGTGAATTCCATAAATCAAATTCAATCAACGTGGTTCCAAATTATTTTTCTCAAATATTAGACTCACTAAGCAACAACATATCCAAAATCGAATCAACATATTTTTCAGTCATTCTAGACTCATAGAGGCACAACATATCAAAAATTCAATTCAAGAACATTTTCTATAATTAATTAAAAATCATACAAGTCACAGCCTTTACTAATTGTAAAACAGAAAAAAATTCACTAAACACAACTCTTACTCTTCCATCACCAACACCAACCTAGCTTCTTATCTTTAATTCCATTTCAACACTTTTACACACACCATACACAAACACACTCCATCAACCATCCATATCAACTCACCAATCCCAAACACAATTTCAAAAGAACAAAGGAAAATCAAGAGAAAGAACTTACCTAAGTTGTTGAATTCCACAAATCTTCAATTAAATCCTTTGATTCTCCCTTCAATTTGATGTTAGAATTAAACAAATCTCACTTTGCTCTCTCTTGTCTAAGGAGGAGCCAACCAACGTGGAGAAGAGAAGAAGAAGAAGAAGGAAATGAAGAAAAGACAAAATATCACCTCTTTAAATCTCCACCTAGTGATTCAACAAGATTAATTACCTAAACACCCTTATACCATTTGTCTTGATTACCATTCATTACATGCCCTTTATAGTAACTTCACACTTAACAAAAATAAATATCTTCTTTCCTTGACTCTTCATTTTGACCAACTTATATGTTATATATATCATCATATACACAACATATACCATTCTCTCTAAACCCTAAATTCTTTCCCAAATCACATATACATAAACATTCTTTTCTCTATTTCTTTTCTCTTGTAATGTAACACATATATTCAATCCAATTATATAACAACAACAACAACATAATCACAACTTCTAGGGCATATATGAGGATATTACAGATGGTATAAGAGTTGATCCGAGTGAAGTTGAGGAAATTTTGAATTGGAGTCCACCAAAGTCAGTGACTGAAGTTAGAAGTTTTCTGGGTTTGGCAGGCTATTATCGAAGGTTTGTGAAAGGTTTTTCTTTGATAGCTACTCCACTCACCAGATTGCTTCGAAAGGGAGTTAGATTTGTGTGGACAGATCAATGTCAAGCTAATTTTGATCAGTTGAAAGAAATGTTGACTCAAGCACCTGTTCTTACTTTACCCATGGAAGATAAACCATATGTAATTTACAGTGATGCTTCACATAATGGTTTAGGATGTGTCTTGATGCAAGAGGGTAAAGTTGTAGCTTATGCTTCTCGGCAGTTGAAGCCGCATGAGCTTAATTATCCGACACATGAGCTGGAATTGGCAGCTATAGTATTTGCTTTGAAGATTTGGCGACACTACTTGTATGGGGAGAAATGTTTTATCTATACGGATTATAAAAGTTTGAAATATTTGGGTGTCCAGAGAGAGCTGAATCTTCGGCAAAGGCGATGGTTAGAGCTGATCAAAGACTATGACTGTTTGATTGATTATCATCCTGGTAAGGCAAATGTAGTTGCTGACGCCTTGAGTCAGAAGTCTCTGGCAGGTTTGGCTATTTATTCGCTCTCGTTGCTTGTTGAATTGAGAGCGTTACATGCTAGTTTTGAAGCATGTGATGATGGTGCAATGTTGGCTCAGTTGCAATTGAGACCAGTATTATTGGATCAGATTAAGGAGGCTCAATTGACAGATGAGAAAATTCAGAAGATTGTTTCAGATTGCAAAAATGGGGAGAGCCGAGATTTCTCTGTGAGAAGTGATGGTAGCCTTTGGTTTAAGGATAGATTGTGTGTTCCTGATAATGATAGTTTGAAAAAGGTTATTTTGGAGGAAGCACACCAATCGGTTTTTGCTATGCATCCGGGAAGTACAAAGATGTACCATGAATTGAGATAGCATTATTGGTGGTCTGGTATGAAGAGAGACATAGCAGAATTTGTGTCCAAATGTCTCACTTGTCAGAGGGTGAAAGTTGAACATCAAGTTCCAACAGGGTTGCTTCAACCTTTAACGGTGCCTGAATGGAAATGGGAGAGAATCACAATGGATTTTGTGTCTGGTTTGCCTATGACACAGAGGAAGCATGATGCCATTTGGGTGATTGTTGATAGGTTGACAAAGACTGCTCATTTTCTTCCGGTTCGGATGGACTTTTCACTTGAGAAGTTAGCTGAATTGTACATCAATGAGATAGTAAAGTTGCATGGAGTCCTAATTTCTTTAGTGTCTGATCGAGATCCTAGATTTACTTCAAGATTTTGGAAGAGTTTACATGGTGCTTTGGGTTCTCGATTACATTTTAGCACTACTTTTCATCCGCAGATAGATGGGCAGTCAGAGAGAGTGATACAGATTATTGAGGATATGTTGAGAAGCTGTGTCATTGATTTCTCTGGAAGTTGGGACAGATTTTTGCCACTTGTAGAATTTGCTTACAACAACAGTCATCAATCCAGTATTAGAATGGCACCATTTGAGGCATTGTATGGAAGAAGATGTAGAATTCCTTTATGTTGGAATGAAATTGGGGAAGGCAAATTGGTTGGTCCTGATCTGATTAAAGAGATTGAAGAAAAAGTGAAGATGATTCAGGATAGGTTGAAAGCAGCTTCAGACCGACAGAAGTCTTATTCAGATTTGAAGAGGAGAGACATAGAGTTTGATGTTGGAGATAAAGTATTTTTAAAAGTGTCTCCTTGGAAAAAGATATTGAGATTTGGTCGAAAAGGGAAGCTGAGTCCTCGATTCATTGGACCGTATGAGATATTAGAAAGAGTTGGACCAGTTGCTTATCGTCTTGCTTTGCCGCCTGAGTTGGATAGAATCCATAATGTCTTCCATGTTTCTATGTTGCGAAGGTATAGATCTGACCCATCTCATGTTTTACCAGTTGAATCTATTGAGGTCAGTCCAGATCTAACTTTTGAAGAAGAACCAATTGCTATTTTGGCACATGAAGTGAAAGAGTTGAGAAATAAGAAAGTGCCACTTGTAAAAGTTCTTTGGAAGAATCATGGTAGAGAAGCGGCAACTTGGGAGAGTGAGCAAGCGATGCGAGATCAGTATCCTCAACTGTTTCAGACTTGATATCAGGTAATTTTGAGGACGAAATTTCTTTTTAGAGGGGGAGAATTGTAATATCCCAAAATGTGCCCTAGAAGTTTTAGTATAATTGTTGTTTTATTTGAATTAAAATGTATATGTTATTGGAAAGATAAAATAATTTAAAGAGGAGTGTATATGTTGTATATATGGACATATATATAACATATACACAAGTCAAATGGATGGTCAAAGGAAGAGGATATTTATTTTGGTTATGTATGAAATTACTAAAAATGGCAAGTAAGTAAAAGGAAGTTTAATTGTATAGAAGAGGGTATTTAGGAAATTTTCTTTTTAAATTGCTTGGTAGAGGTTTAAAGAGAGGGGAAATTTGACTTTGTCTCTTCACTTTGTCATTTTTTTTTCCTTTTCTCTTTGTGTTGGCCGGACCTCAAGGAAACAAGAGAGCAAGTGAGGGTTTTTGAATTTTAAGAGCTAATTGAAAGAAGAAAACAAGTTAAAAATTCAAGAAGTTCATCATTTTTGGTATGTTTTCTCTTGATTTCTCTTGTTCTATTTGAAATTTTGTTTGAGTTTGATGGAGTGTTGTTGATGGTTGGAGTGTGTTTGTGTATGGTGTGTGTAAAAATGTTGAAATGGAATTAAAGATAAGAAGTTAGGTTGGTGTTGGTGATGGAAGAGTAAGAGTTGTGTTTAGTGAAATTTTTTCTGTTTTACAATTAGTAAAGGCTGTGACTTGTATGATTTTAAACTAAATATAGAAAACTGTTCTTGAAGTGAATTTTTGATATGTTGTTCCTCTATGAGTCTAGAATGACTGAAAAATATGTCAGCAAGAAAGGAATAGAAGTGGATCCAGCAAAGTCAAAGGCTATTCTGAAAATGCCTCCACTAAGAACAGAAAAGGAGATTCGAGTCCTGCTAGGTAGATTATAGTATATCAGTCGATTCATATCGCAGTTGGCAGAGACTTGTGGTGCTATCTTTAAGCTACTAAGGAAAGGTGCTTCACAAGAATGGAATGAAGACTGCCAGAAGGCCTTTGACAAGATCAAAGAATACTTGTTAAGTCCGCCAATTCTGCAACCTCCCAGAATGGGAAAACCTCTGCTCTTGTATTTTTCTGTAACAGATGAAGCCATGGGTGCAATGCTAGCTCAAGAGGCCGAAGGCACAAAGGTAGAAAATGCAATTTACTACCTCAGCAAAAGGATGCTGGACTATGAGTTAAAGTATAACAAGATTGAGAAGTTGTGTTTAGCGTTGTATTGGACCTGCGCGAAGTTACAACACTACTTGTCTTCTTACACTACTTGTGTTATCGCAGAACAGAGTCCCTTGAAATTCCTTATGGAGAGGCCTGTTTTGGACAGTAAAATGGCAAAGTGGGTGTCAACATTGGCAGCTTTTGACTTAAAATTCATTCAGAGGAAAGCTGTGAAAGGTGGGGCAATAGCTGACCAGTTAGCAGAATTACCCATAAAAGACGAGATGCGAGAAATGAATTTCCCTGACGAAGACCTCTTGAATGTGGAAAGAAGTGTTTGGGAGATGTATTTTGATGGGGCATCCAATTATCATGGAAATGGAATTGGGATTGTGTTCAAAACTCCTTGTGGAGAATACATTCCTTTTGCAGTTAAACTTGACTTTAGCTGCACTAACAATGAAGCGGAATATGAAGCTTGCATCAATGGGCTCGAAAACCGTTCTGGAATTGGGGATTAAAAACCTAAAGGTCTACGGTGATTCTATTTTAATAGTATCACAAGCTTTAAGGAAATGGAAAATAAGAGAAGAGCGTTTGGTTCCTTACCTACAATGCCTTGATCATTTGGCACAACAATTCGATGATCTGTCCTTCGAATATCTCCCAAGAGCAAAGAATCAGTTTGCTGATGCCCTGGCTACTTTAGCTTCCATGGTCAATATAAAGGAGGGGAAAGCCATTCGTCCATTGAAAGTTCAACTTCAGAAGCAACCTGCCCACGTAATGCATTTGGCCGATGGTAAACCATGGTTCTGGGATATCAAGAGTTATCTCAAGGATGGAAGTTATCCAGAGGGATCATCAAGGGTTGATCAGTGAGTAATAAGGCAGCTAGCCATAGGTTACATTCTTAATGGAGATATCCTCTACAAAAGATGTTGGAATGGAATGCACCTAAGGTGTGTGAATGAAGCAGAGGCTAAGCGGATAATGAAAATGGTGCATGGTGGCGAATCAGGACCGCATATGTATGGGATCGCCTTGGCTCGAAAAATAGCCAATCTAAGATATTATTGGTCCACCATGAATACAGACCGTGTGGCATTTGTGCAAGAATGCCATCAGTGTCAGATATTTGCTAAGCTACAGAAGCAACCTCCCGTTGCCCTGAATCCAATCACTTCTCCATGGCCCTTCGCTACTTGGGGAATAGATATAATTGGCAAAGTACATCCAAAAGCCTCGAATGGACATCAGTTTATCTTGGTAGCAGTGGATTACTTCACAAAGTGGGTTGAAGCAGCTTCCTATGCAGAATTAGACGCCAAAAAGGCAGCACAATTTGTCCGAACCAACATCCTTTGTCGGTACGGAACACCATTCGAGATTATCACTGATAATGGAACTCATTTCCAAGAAGAATTTGCTAAACTCTTGAAGGATAAGAAGGTTCAGCATCATAAGTCCTCTCCTTATAGACCTCAAACAAATGGAGCTGTAGAAGCAGCAAATAAGTCTATAAAGGTGATCATACAAAAAATGATCAAGGAACATAGGGGTTGGCATGAGAAGTTACCACTGGCCATGTGGGGATATAGAACGTCAATTAGAACTCCTACTGGGGCAACCCCATATTCACTGGTGTACGGAATGGAAGCGGTACTCCCCATTGAACTAGAAGTTCAATCGGCAAGGATAATTCAAGAAAGTTAGATAAATGAAGCTGAATGGATTAGCAATTATCATCATCAGTTGTTGGGTTTGGATGAAAAAAGACTTCAAGCTCTACATTAGATTCAAGGGTATCAGAGGCGAATGGCCAGACATTTCAACAAAAAGGTCAAAGATTGAAAGTTGGAAGAAGGTTGTTTGGTTCTGAAAGAGATCAGAACACCTGTTACAGATCCTCGTGGGAAGTTTCATCCTCTTTGGGCTGGACACTACATTGTAAAGAAAATACTTTCCGGCGGAGCCATCATCTTGTCTGATTTGGATGGTCTGGAGTTCACAAACCCATGCAATCTGGATCAATTAAAGAAATATTATGTATAATCATGCATTGTAAGGAACTACATTAGACCTGATTCTCGCAAACTAATTCGAGAAATGTAGGCAGCTCTCCTTGAGCACGGTCTAAATTTTAATGAAAACCATTGATTCATTTTTCTTTTGCCAACATAAAAAAAAATTCCACTAAGTTGAAAACCAGCAAAGGGCGGCTTAGGCAAGAATGGGTGAGAGCTCGCTAAGTTGAAAATCCGAAAGGACGGCTTAGGCAAAAATTAGAGCAAGAAAATAAAGTAGATAATGCTTGGAAAGCAAATAAAAGAGTCATTCCAAAAAGAGTCATTCATTCCAAAAAAGAATCATTCATTCCAAAAAGAGTCATTCATTCCAAAAATGAATCATTCATTACAAAAAGAGTCATTCATTCCATAAGTCCTAAACATCCAATGAACCAAAAGGTAAAAGCAATCCAAAAAGGCAGACAATAGAGTCAATCCTAGGATCTAAATGCTACGTCTCTTACGTGGAGCAGAGTCTTCGGTATCTTCCTTAGTTCTGAAACTCTCTGCAACATCTATCTTCCCCTCGTTAAGAGGAACCACATCCTCTCCCTCCAACTCCTCAGCAATGCATGCCTCCTTGGCTTTTCAATTGGCCAAACTTCAGCTATAAACCAAGCTCTGTACTCTGGAGTAGGCTGAACAAGGGAAGGCTCTGCAAAAGGCCTGATCATCTGATGGTTCCTAACCCAGGTTTGTAGAATAGCTCGAGTAACTCCGGGAGTAATAGGGGAAGAAATGGTAAGCCCAACAGGTAGAGGAACCCTCTGATCAATTCCCATCTGTCTGAGGACACGAGAAGCACTATACCATGTACTATGAGTGAAACCAAGAAGGTAGACATGGTTATTCATTGCATTTGCCTCCATGAATCGAGAAATTCTATACCAAGGGATGAACCACAACAATTCTTCTGGCCCAAGCTCATACAACCAGATGATCCACTTAGCCATAGAGGGAAAAGATATCTGGATTCTTCTGGTGCGGTACTGAGAAGGGTTATAAGTCAAGGCATGGGAAACGGCAACCACTCGGAGATGGTCTCTCAGCCAAACCTGAAAAAAAATAGATCCTTTCTATTTTACAAAGGAAAAAGAGAGATGGTGAAAAAAAAAAGAGAGCAAAAAGTATAACAGAATTACCTAAAGAATGATCGGGGTAACAGTCCAATTTTCAAATCCGAGTGCAGTTCTGTCAAGACTCTGAATAGTCTCAGCCAAAATCATACCACCAATGCAGTTAAGTTCTTCCACTTGCCTAATCATGGGGCAAAGCTTTAAATCTCCGAAGCCAGGGTCACGGTTGAAAAGAAATCCAGCTAACAGGCAGAAAACAAAAGCTCGCATCCTATGCTTCAGTTGAATCTCATCTTCAAAATTAGCAATCGGGAATTCATCAATCAAAGGTAGCAGCATCGCCTTGTTCCCATCCGCAATCATAGCTTGAGCTTGAGGCCTTGTAAAGTTGAAAAGCCTCTGAAAAGACCCCACATAGCCAATTTGAACCTCATGCCTTACAAGATGGGCATTTGGGTCACATCCAATAATTGAGCAGAATTCCTCAAAAAGAGGACACATCTCCTCCATCCGGGCACCAAATCTGAAAACGTGGGCTTGGGGATCCCAAAATCTGATACAAGCATGCAAGAAGTCCCAATCCATAGCTACACCTCTAAGGGTGGCAACAGCTTTCAATCCATATCTTCCCATGTTGATCCTTTCAACATTATGGAGGCTCTTGGTCCAGTTATGCATCACATGGTTAAAAAGAGGGTTCATTGTTGAGAGAAAAATAAAATCCTGCAGTGAAAAACCTATTTTCTGGCCTGAAAATGCACTTCAACTTCGTTTTTTGTACAGTCCTGGCCTAGATGGCGGCCCGACTGCCGATTCCGGCGGCTTGACCGCCGACTCCGGCTGTCCAACCGCCACTGACCCAATTTCGATTCCTGTTTTCGATGTTTTGTGAAATTTTTGTGTTTTGGCCCTGTTTAGGCCCTGTTAGGTGCTATTTTTGGGGGTTGTTTCAGGAATTTATTTTGAAAATAGATTTCTAAAAAACAAGCATCATACATACATATTTGCTGTCAATACTAACAAATAAATGCAGGTTTGTATCTAAGTTCAAATAACAGGTGAAAAACATGGAAAGTACAAAGTACAGAGCAAGAATAATTCAAATATGACAAATATAATCCAAGACAAATATGAGAAATCAGCGCTGGGCTCTCTGTCTTTGTGGCCTGTTCTGCCTCTCATAAGCACTATCAGTCCAAGCACCAGTCAGCTCATCCGAGAAAGCATTGATCAGTGCCGCCATGTCAGCAACTAGGCCTGCAGGTACCTGTAAAAAAGACAAAATCATAGTCAATTTCAAGAGAACTTTATGAATCCTTTTCATGAAAAGTTCTAGAGGAATATACCTGAGTAATGTGAGCAAGGCTCCGATATGGTACACCCTGCGAATGATAACGAATAGCATAAGGCAGCCTCAGGTCGGCCAAAGCAGGGTCCAATGGACCGGTAGCCGCAAGGATAGATAGGGGAGGCCTCAAATGTGATGAACTGCTGCTTGCTCCAGTATGTGGTGGTCCAGCGATGAAAGCGGAAGCCTCGACCCTAGAGGAAGAAGGTCTGTCACCTTGCCAGCTGGAAGAGGGATGGTCTCCTGGAGTGCTAGAACTGGGAACCGAAGAATGGGAGGATCGATAAGGTGGTGCAGGGTCAAACCGTGTCCCTATGCATGGCATCAGTTGCTGAAGACAGTAGAAATCATAATCATTATCCGAGGCATAGGCCGACTCGAAGGGATCACCCTCATACTGGGACGTAGTAACAGGCAGAAGCGCCAGAGATAGCATATCATCAGGGGGATCCAGGGGAGCTGCACGGAAACTGGTGATCTGGAAAGTCACTCTCTCAGTGAGATAATACTGTCGATAATCTGGATGGGGAAGTATGAATCGACGGTGAGTCAGGAACTGTGATCGCTGAAAGCTATGATCTTGAGCAATCCACTCTACCAGCCGGCTAGACATCGTTGTAAATACAACTTGTAAAAATTTATTATGTTAGTGAATCATTTTCTCTAATAAAATAAATAAGGATGAGGATAAAGTATTTACTGAGTTCATGGAGCAGCTGTCAAAGAACGATCTCAGCTCTCTGATAGGAAGCTTCCTCTTTGGTGCTTCTAACCTCTCTTTATACCATCTCTAAGCAATGGGAGAAAGAGGATCTATAGGGGCAGGTGGCTCACGAAGAAAAGGGGCGACACCAGGAAAGTACTCGTAAGCCCAAGTCTGGAAAAGTTGAAGAAGATATCAAAGTTGGTGTATGTCAACATATATAAGATAAAAGAAATGTTCTTTACATTACCTTCCAGAAGTAGTACAAGCCACATGGAGCAATGCGGGTATAGTAGAGGTCTGACATGTCCTCATACAATCTATACAGCATCATGCTGGCCCAATCGTATGTCTGAAGTCGGGTCAGGTCGAGTAGGCTCTTCAACACATTGAGACTCACTGCGTCCTTCTTTTTTGCTAAGAAGGAGCTAGAAAACACGATAATCAGGGTAAACCTGGCCACCTGATCAGCAGTAAGATCGCCTACTTCGTAGCAAGCATAGATGGCTGGCGCCTGCTCTACAAGCCACCTCCGCTGAATGCAGCGAGGCGCCTGATGTCGAGGATAGTCAACCTCGATCAAAGTGACCATGTCGGCTGAAGAAATGTCATGCCGCCAGTCATCATAGAACTCCACCATCTCAACGCCGAAGGGAATCCCGAAAATGATGAAAAAGTCGGTAGGCGTCATCGTCATCTCCCCCCAAGCAAAATGGAAGGTATCAGTAGTGGGCCACCATCGCTCGGCCAGCGCGCAGATCAACTCCCTGTGGATATCTCTGCCCACATCTATAGTCCTCAAATGGTGGAGGAAAGCAGGTCTGATAAGATCCCCCACCGGATGCCTGGCATCAATGATGTAGGCCGGAATAGTGCTCATGGGACTCTGGGCGATGGATATCCTAATCGCAGTGTCCTAAAAAAGCAGAGAGAGGGATTTTCTAAATTCATTATTGTGGACAATTTGGGGGGCAACTTCAGAAAAATTTAAGTTCTATCCCCAGCCGGGTGTAACTTCCTAGAGGATTATTTCTAAGTTCTTTGCTAGAAATAATTACTGATGACAGAACATGGTGAAGCCTGGTATTACTCCTGATTCATTATTAGAGCTAATTCAAGTACATGTAAAGGAAAGATTCCTACAATTTGTTTCTATGTTCCTTACTGGAAATAAATAAAATTCATAAGCATACATACTAGATGAGCAAAGGGGAAGGTACTTACCTCATAGCAGCCGGTCCGGGAGCTGTGCTTCTCCTCCTCAAGTAAAAGATTGCAGGGAGGGAGTGGGATTTCGAAGTCTTCTAGGCCAGTGAAATCCATCGTCGAAAGAAAGTTTAAAGGAAAGGTAAGAAGAAGAAAGGATGAAAGTAAATGAAAATGGAATGGAAATGAGCCTATTTATAAGGAAAAGGTGAAAACGCGGGTCTTTTGCACCTCGCTCAAAATCCTCATTTCTGACGACCACTAAGCCCCATAAATCATTTTTATGGACCACAGTGGGGGGCAATTGTGAATACTCGAATTTTGAGGCTCGGAAGGCCGATTTTCTCAGACTGCAGACGATTGAGCCGGACCGGAGGTCCACGGTAAAGTTCACCGAAAGTATGTCTTCATGGTACTTGAAATGTCCGGAGCGACGCAAGGATCACAGATATGGTCCCGGAATAATTTTTGGAGGAATCGATTGAAATTAAAATTAAAAAAAATAGTAATCAAGAATTACAATTCAAGGTCCGAGAAAACGAGATCTGGAACTACAAAGTGGGAGAATCCTAAACAAGGTAATATCCTAATTTATCCTTGGACAATTTAAGCATATCATTAGCACTACACCTCCTTCTTAATTTCTTTTTGGGTCAAAGACCCAATCTCTTTTGTCATGAAATCTATCCAAATTAAAATCAATCTTTGGCATGAAGCCGATCTCAATTAAAATCAACCTTTTGGCATGAAGCCTAAATTGCATTTTCTTTTGGTACCAAGTACCCAAATTTCATCAAATTTGGCACTAAGTGCTCAAAATCTCACAATTTTGGCAAAAAGCCCGACAATGCACGAATCATACACACACACATGTATAAATGCATAATTGCCTATAAATAGGCTTTTTCGAACTACATGGGCTTTGATCTCTCATAAAAAATGAGAGTATGTAGGCACATTTGGGATTCACCCCAAATAGCAAGTCCACAATCTACTAACAATCTGTTTGTCTTCTTTTCTTCGTCCCTTTTAGGTTTGTTTCTTTTTGGAAAATTAATCAAATACATGACATAGTCCCCGAATCCTCCTTGGGTTCGTAGATTAGAAACCTTTACATTGGATGCATTATTGGAGTCAAACAAGGGTTTTCTTAGTTTTTCCCTTTGAACAGAAAAAACTGAGTGGCGACTCCTAACAACAAGTGAACGTTCATCCGAATCCTTTTCGGGTGGAAACCGAGGTTCACAATCGGAAGTCATTGTTGGTACGTTTTATATGTTCAGCAAACTTGTACATGCTTTAATTGATCCCGGATCCACATATTCGTACATATGCATGCATAGTGAGAATTTAGAAGGATTACCGGTAGAATATGTCAAGTCCAATATACTAGTTACAAACCCTATAGGAGATGAAGTAGTTACGAAGAAAGTAATAAAAGAATGCCCTATAGAGATACACGAAAACGTATTTCCTGGAAATTTGATGGAATTACCATTTCGGGAATTTGACGTAATTTTAGGAATGAACTGGTTAGCAAAGCATAAAGCAATAGTTGATTGTGAGAAGAAAAGGGTGACGCTCCATACCCCTCGCGGAGAGGAAGTGACAGTAGTCGGAAAAATAGGCGACTATTTGAACAACATAATATCGGCAGTGACGGCAAGGAAGCTAATACAAAAGGGATGTGAGGCATATCTAGTAAGCGCCATGGAAGCAAAGAAAGACGCTACTAAGATCCAAGACATACCGACGGTGCGTGATTTTCCCGATGTTTTCCCAGATGAGCTACCCGGACTACCACCTAAGAGAGAAGTGGAATTCACCATAGATGTTTATCCGGGAGCTGCACCAGTGTCGATTGCCCCATACCAAATGGCGCCAGCGGAACTCAAGGAATTGAAGATGCAATTACAAGAGCTACTCGACAAAGGCTTTATATGACCAAGCGTTTCCCCATAGGGCGCACCGGTACTTTTCGTCAAGAAGAAGGATGGATCCTTAAGGCTATGCGTGGATTATCGACAGTTGAACAAGCTCACAATCAAGAACAAGTATCCACTACCACGCATTGACGATTTATTCGATCAACTCAAAGGAGCCAGTGTATTTTCAAAGATAGATCTCCGATCGGGATACCATCAGCTGCCAATTAAGGAGGAGGATATTCCAAAGACTGCTTTCAGAACTCGGTACGGACATTATGAGTTTCTTGTAATGCCTTTTGGGCTTACAAATGCACCAGCAGTATTTATGGATTTGATGAATCAAATTTTTCATCCGTACCTCGACCAATTCGTACTGTTGTTTATAGACGACATTCTTGTTTATTCAAAGAACAAAGAAGAGCACGATCGACACCTCCGCATTGTTTTGCAAACATTGAGAGAAAAAGAACTATATGCCAAGCTCAGTAAGTGTGAATTTTTGCTGGAAGAAGTGACATTCTTGGGACACATTGTATCTGCTGAGGCATCAAAGTGGATCCTAAGAAAATAGAAGTTATTTTGGATTGGAAACTGCCAAGGACAGTAACAGAAGTGAGAAGTTTCTTAGGATTGGCAGGATACTATCGACGATTTGTGAAAGGATTTTCCCTTATCGCCACCCCAATGACCAAGTTCCTTCAGAAGAATGCTAGATTTCAGTGGACAGATGAATGTGAAAGAAGCTTCGAGAAACTGAAAGGAAAGCTAACAAATGCTCCGATACTCAAGCAACCAGTGTCCGGTAAGGACTTTGTGATATACAGTGATACATCGCACATTGGCCTAGGTTGTGTACTCATGCAAGAAGGTAAAGTGGTCGCGTATGTTTCCCGGAAACTTAAACCATACGAGAAGAATTATCCAACACACGATTTAGAATTGGCGGCTATTGTATTGGCATTCAAGACAAGGAAACAATATCTATATGGAGAAAAATGCTACATTTATACGGATCACAAAAGCTTGAAGTATCTGCCAACACAAAAGGACCTCAATTTGCGACAAAGGAAATGGATCCAAATTTTGGAGAATTATGACTATGTCATAAACTATCATCCAGGAAAGACGAATGTCGTGGTCGACGCACTTAGTAGGAAATCAATGCAAGCCTTAAGTGCTATGAGGATCAGTTTGAGACCAACAGAAGAAGGAGCACTGCTAGCAGAAATGCAAACACGACCCACGCTTTTTCAGGAAATCCACCAAGCACAACAAAAAGATAAACAAGTCCAAAAATGGATCAAGCAAGTACAAGAAGGAAAAAGTACAAAGTTTCAAATTTCAAGAGACGGCAATTTATATTACGAAAGTCGGACAGTAATACCAGCCACAGAAGATATAAAGAAGAAGATTCTTCAGGAAGCCCACAGTAGTCCTTACGCAATGCACCCAGGGGCTACAAAAAGTACCAAGACTTGAAGAAATTCTATTGGTGGCCAGGAATGAAGAGAGACATCGTAGATTTCGTAACTAAGTGTTTGACATACCAGCAAGTGAAAGCAGAACATCAAGTACCATCAGGACTATTACAGCCAATTACAATTCCGACATGGAAATGGGATCGCATCACTATGGATTTCGTCATAGGACTGCCAATGATGAGAGATAAACATGACGCTGTATGGGTAATTGTCGATCGATTAACTAAGTCAGCTCATTTTCTGCCTGTGCGAATGGACTATTCAATGGATAAGTTGGCAGAAATATACGTCAAAGAGATTGTACGATTGCATGGAGTCCCAACATCTATTATTTCGGACAGAGATCCACGGTTCACTTCGAACTTTTGGAGAAAGCTCCAAACAGCCCTCGGAACCCAAGCAAGCTATAGCACTGCTTTCCATCCTCAAACGGATGGGCAATCTGAAAGAGTAATTCAGATTTTGGAGGACATGTTGAGAGCGTGTGTTATGGAGTTTAAACGCAGCTGGGATAAGTACCTAAGCCTAATGGAATTCGCATATAACAACAGCTACCAATCCAGCATACAGATGGTACCCTATGACGCATTGTACGGAAGAAAGTGCAGAACGCCAGTATGTTGGACAGAACTAAGTGAGGAAAAAGTTCTTGGACCCGACATTGTGAATGAGACTCAGGAGAAAATTGACATCATTCTAGACAGACTAAAGTTGCATTAGATAGACAGAAGTCATACACAGACCTGAAACGAAAAGACATAGAATTTGCAGTAGGGGACAAAGTTTTCCTTAAAGTTTCTCCATGGAGGAAAGTACTGAGATTTAAGCAGAAAGGCAAGTTAAGTCCCAGATTCATTGGACTGTACAAAGTCATCGAACGTATAGGCCCAGTAGCTTACCGGCTAGCCCTACCACCCGAACTGGAAAGGATACGTAATGTTTTTCATGTTTCGATGTTACGACGATATCGTTCAGACCCTGCACACGTCATCAAGACACAAGATATCGAGGTCCAGCCCGACTTGACCTATGAAGAGGAGCCAGTGAAGATTTTGGCACGAGAGGTTAAAGAATTGAGAAATAAGAAAATTCCTCTGGTTAAGGTATTGTGGAGAAATCATAAGGTAGAAGAGGCAACCTGGGAAAGAGAAGAAACTATGAAGCAGCAATACTCGCACTTGTTTACAACTGACCAGCTTCGGGACGAAGCCTAAATTTTAGAGGGGAAGAAATGTCACGACCCAACTTATACATATGTACAGTACATCCATGTACAGTAAGAGGAACCATCCCGAGAAGCTACTCAAGAGCGCGAAGTGAAGGGAAGTTCTGTAGAACTGAAAGGACCTATTTGAAAAGATTGCAAAGTTTTGTGGAAGTGACTGTAATTACCAAAATTTGTTCCGAAGGTCCTTAATAGTGCATATAACGGACTCCAAAAATGGAAAGTAGAGAAAAATCGGGTAGCAACTACGCGACACAGTTTTTCCTGAAAATGCACGGTTTGGAATATATAGGGGATTTTGACCAGAGGCATCATGGTCATTTTCAAAAGTGTCTCGAAAGTAATAATGGATCTCAAAAATGAAAAGTAGAGGAAAAACTGGGTCAAAAAGTGTACCACAGCATTCGGCGAAAGAGTTTTTCTGCAAAAATTCAGCCAAAAATAAGTTTGTTTACTTGGTCAAAACTGTTACCAAAGTTGACTGATTTTCAGCAGTAAAAAACATATTTTACCATTTAGTTGACGCGCGCCATTGTGTTGCCAATTTTATGCACCGCGCCACTATTCATTTGGTCATTTTTTCTAAATGGGTTAAAACTTGAATATTATGATATGGATTGATGTTAAATCATATAAAATGACATGAAGGAGAATTGGAAATGATCAAAAAGGCATCATGACAAGCTATTCCGACAATACATGCATTATGGAAAAATCATGGCTTATTGCATATCATGATCAAATTAATTAATAAATTGTTTACGTTCTACTTGGTTATGACAGAACCCTTGAGATAAGGGTATGATGCATCATACTATTATTGCAGTACTGCTCATGACATGACATGATATTCCGGCTGAAGGCCGATGATTACAATGACATGATCAATGATTCAATGAACAATGGCTATTAGCACATGTGCAAGAATTATGATGAAGGATGATGAAATATGCACCATGACGCATATCATCCTGTAATATCTCACCATGACGAGATATGATTATCATGACCCTTCCTTATCCGCTGATGTTCTGTTAAACCAGTAGAGCACCTAAATTGATAAAAGCAAAACAAGAAATTTCTAAATTCAGAATATGGGATTTAATCTTTTATCATTATGTTTAGATCTTATTCATTGATTTAAAGTATTCAAATACATGTTTTTAATTACTCTTTTAATCTATTTATTTAATGCAATGATTTAAGTACCCACTAAGCAAACGCTTAGCGAGTTTAGTTTTCTTTTCTAAAATCATAGGTTGAGCGAGAAGCTATTTTCTGCAGTGTCCCGAGCAGCTGGTGTTGGCAACTTTTCGAATAGAAAGTGATTATAAGTAATGTAACTAGAATGGCATGTACATATATTAGCGTAAACTAAGAATTGTATGTATGACTAGTAAAAGACCAAAGTACGTGTGCTAAGTATATTAACTACTTTACGTTGGTATGAATTAGTGTGTATGGATGTGTGTGTAGAAGTGCAAAATTTTAATGCAAGTTTTGGTGGAGGATATAAGGAGGTCGACTATAGAAGTGCTTGAGATTGATTGGTTGAGATAAAAAATGTTTTCATTAAAAAAAATCAGTTTTGGCTACACTTGGGACCACCAATTATAGGGGAAACTCTGGCAAAAATTCTTGTAAAATGTGTATTATAAATTGACTAAGTATAGAACCAAGACTCGAATATCATAAAATAGCATTCCATCTTGGTCTATAAACATAAGCTAAGATGGGGTGTTACACACTGATAAAGGTTGAAGCAACCCAGTTGGAACTTGATGCTCAGCTTTCACCCTCTGACAAGTGAGACATTTGGATACAAACTCCGCTATATCTCTCTTCATACCTGACCACCAGTAATGCTGCTTCAAATCTTGATACATCTTTGTACTCCCAGGGTGCATAGCAAAAACCGATTGGTGTGCTTCCTCTAAAATAATCTTTCTTAAACTAGCATCATCAGGAACACACAACCTATCTTTGCACCAAAGGCTACCATTGCTTCTGACATGGAAATCTCGGCTCTCCCTATTTTGGCAATCTGACACAATCTTCTAAATTTTCTCATCTGCCAATTGAGCCTCTTTAATCTGATCCAACAACACCGGTCTCAACTGCAACTAAGCTAACAAGGCTCCATCATCACATGATTCAAAACTATCATGCAATGCTCTCAACTCAACAAGCAACGAGAGCGAATAAACAGACAAACCTGCCAAAGACTTCCGACTCAAGGTATCAGCAACAACATTTGCCTTACTAGGATGATAATCAATCAAACAGTCGTAGTCTTTGACTGGGTCTAACCACCGTCTCTGTCAAAGATTTAGCTCCCTCTGAACACCCAAATATTTCAAACTCTTATGATCTGTGTAGATAAAACACTCCTCTCCATACAAATAATGTTGCCAAATCTTCAAAAAAAAAACACTATAGCTGCCAATTCCAAATCATGCGTCGGGTAATTAAGCTCATGCGGCTTCAACTACC
Organism: Garcia nutans; assembly: GCA_947685225.1. Taxonomy (NCBI): domain Eukaryota; kingdom Viridiplantae; phylum Streptophyta; class Magnoliopsida; order Malpighiales; family Euphorbiaceae; genus Garcia; species Garcia nutans. Next base: position 37,398,060 of record CANTUV010000059.1, read on the forward strand.
GAGAAGCATAAGCTATAACTTTACCCTCTTGCATCAAAACACAACCTAAACCATTATGTGAAGCATCACTGTAAATCACATATGGTTTATCTTCCATAGGCAAAGCAAGAACAGGCGCTTGAGTCAACATTTCTTTCAACTGCTCAAAACTAGCTTGACACTGATCCGTCCACACAAATCTAACTTCTTTTCGAAGTAATCTGGTGAGTGGAGTAGCTATCAAAGAAAAACCTTTCACAAACCGTCGATAATAGCCTACCAAACCTAGAAAACTTGTAACTTCAGTCACAGACTTCAGTGGACTCCAATTCAAAATGGACTCAACTTTACTCGGATCAACTCTTATACCATCTGCTGACACTATATGACCCAGAAAAGTTACTTGATCAAGCCAAAACTCACACTTTGACAACTTAGCATATAATTGCTTCTCTCTCAAAGTCTGCAACACAATTCACAAATGCATGTCATGCTCCTCTTTATTACGCGAATACACCAAAATATCATCAATAAAGACCACCACAAACTGATCTAGATAGGGCCTAATGTTGCGCTCAAATTAAGTACTACCACAAAGTGTCACTCGCAAGTATACGAGGTAGCTGTAGCAAAGGTGATCGCCCCAAGGTCGTTTCCCCAAGAAGGTGTGGTTCGTAATAGCTTGATTAAAACAATTAAATTAAAAGCGAGAGTTTGATGTTGGAATTGTAAAAGAACAATTTAAACCTAAGATTAAGGAGTGTAGGGTTGAAGTGTGTAATGAGTGCGCAAGATCAATTCAGTTCTTGGGAAAGTGCCTAGGGTTATAGGTCCATTCAATCAAAACTCAATTCTCAATTATTCATTATAGCCTTGTAATTAATTTGTTCCTTAAGGTTAATTAGTCAATTACCAATCCATTAGTTCTCACATTCATGAATTAGCAATAACCAATTATTTCACATTATCAAATTAATGAAACCCTAGAACTTATATTTCTAATTCATTCATAGGGTAGTCAATTGCATAATTCTGATACCAAATTTCACCTCTCGGTCCTTCATTCACTATCTAGAGATCAATAGGTAGCTAATCTATTAACCTAGCATTCAATCCAATGCAATCAACCAAAAACAAGGTAATCAATGGAAATATCAAATTAAAGCATTCAATCAAATATACTATAAACCCTAAGCATGGGTATTTAGCTCAACATCATCAAATTAAAACATTCATTCAACTCAATATAAATCAAATACAAATTGTTCATTGTAATATCAATATCTCAATACATCAATGACAATAAAAATGAATTAAAAGAGAGAATAGAAAAATCCCCGGTGAAGATGCTAAGAGTAGGATTGCTAATCTTCCCCTAGCTCCACTCGATGTATGATGAAGAACTCAAGCCCCTTCAATGGTTGATTCCCCTTGCAATGTAGATGGAGCTTTCTCAAGTCTCCAATTCTTCAATTGATTTGCCTTTGGAAGACAGAAAGGAGCTTTCTCAAGTCACTAATCTTTTCCATGAAGCTTCTTCAACCTTTGATGGCTTGTAACCCAAATTATCCCAAAGAACCTTCAAGATCTATCAATGGAAGATGGAGAAGATGAAGATGGAGGATGAAGATGAGGGACAAGGAGAGTGTCACCCTCTCCTCATCCCAAGTTGGTGTGCCTCCCTTTCTTCTCTTTAATTTTCGTTCTCCAAACCCTAGATATCCCTCTCTCTCAACTTCTCTTTCCTTTTATACGAAACGTACGCTTTAAAATCACTGCGTGTTTGTTTCATGAGGGACACGGCCAAGTCAGATGTGACTTGGCCGTGTGAGTGGCTTTTGGAGGGACACGGCCAGGTGACACGGCCGTGTCCCTTCCCTGTGTTCACTTCTGTGAAGATTTGGTTCTTCTTTTCCTTTGGCATTTGGTGAGACACGGCCAAGTCAGAGTGACTTGGCCGTGTCTGGGCTTCATTGGAGGGACACGACCAGGTGACACGGCCGTGTCCCTTGCATGTGTCCTCTCCTGCCTTCAATTTTGCTCTTTCTTGCTCTGTTCTTTGGTTTTGCTCATCGGATGAGACACGGCCAGAGACTTGGCCGTGTCTCTGGGTGTGTCTCTTACTGTTTCTTCATTTTTGCTCTGTTTTTGACTGTTTTGATCTTCCAAGGGTGTTTTTACTCTCAAACCTAAAAACAAACACAATAAACAAACTTAAAACAAAAATCAATCAAAACATTAACTAAAACACACATATTTTTATACTAAAAACTAGTATAAAAATGACCTAAACAACTACCCCACACTTAACTCCTTGCTTGTCCCCAAGCAAGACTAAAATCAAAACACACTAACTAGATGAATTTTGTTAAGTTCAAGAGTTATAAAGATGCATCAAGACCTCCTTATCCCTAAATTCACAATCAATATCGAATCAAACAAAATTGACACTCATGCAATTAAGTGGTTTCCATGTAAAACCAATATTGTCACTCCCTCACCAACTCTTTCAAGTGTTTGATCATGGTGGTGTTTACACTCATAACAATCAATGAAAGATTATTACCATAGGCTTGCTTATCAATCAAATCTCCACCACAAATAACAATCAAGCATCAATCAAAAGGTCTTTCTTTTGGTTGTAATGGGGCTAAGGTAAAGGCATGACATTTAGGAAATGTAAGCTTAATCATTAAGTTCAAGAGCACTTCAAGAATGAAGTAACCGATCTATGTATAACTAACAATCCCGAAACACCTTCCTCTCATATACCCATTGACATTAAAAAGCTTTACAAGGGAATTCACTTATTAAATATTGCAATGATACATTCCAACCCTTTCAACAAGAACAACAATTATTCTTATTATTATTATATATATATATATTTTTTTCTCTTTCTCATTTTTTTTATTATTATTTTTTTTCTTTTTCTTGTACACAAGTTTTTGTACAAGTTTTTATTTTGCTTTGCAATCTTAAACCTACTAAATTTAACCCCACACTTAATTCAACACAACACTCGGTCATAAACGCTCTTAAAATGCTCTTGACCTAATGAAAGGGTAAAAGTTAAACAACAAGGTCCAAGCTAATGGTGTTGTGAAAAAGAAAGAAAAAGAAAATAAAATAAGCTCAAAATTGGCTAACTAAGGTTGAATATAGGGTTGGTCTTTTAAGCCAAAGTGGGTTCACCTAATTGCCTTAATCATCTTGATGCCAAATTGAAATTTTTATGTAATCTTAAAATGTATTTCAAAGCAAGTTCTAGCAATTCATCAATCAAAGATGTTCACCCACAACAAGAATAATAAGTTGATGGCTCAATTCCTCACTAGGTTAATGGCAATGCAAAGAAAAACCAACAAAATTGACAATAAGCACCAATTCTACTCAATTCTCAATTTCATGCTTCAAAAATTCAAAGGTCATCTATCAACAATTTTTATAACAATTGAACTTTCTAAAACTCATTTATTTAATGAAAAACATTAAAAACAGTAACTAAAACCTAAACAAAATGCAATTAAAAGTAAAAACATAAAACACCAAATGCACCCCACACTTAAAAATTCACATTGTCCTCAATGTGAGCATGCATACTACAGAGAGAGTTTAGATGATACCTGATTTCCATCGTTCCCATATACGATGTGTGGGGCTCCTTCTACCCATAATGCAATTGGAGCCCATGAATGAGAGGATGAACACCATGCAACTTTGAAATGTGCCTAATGTAAGGAAAAGCCTAGGTAGCATTCTTAGGAGAGCAGTTGTCCAAAAAGAACATGTGGGGGTTGTCTTAGCTTGATTCACTAATGCTATAGGGACATGATAAGACCCGTTTTCAGTTTGCAAAATGGTTATATATGGTTTTTGCTCATTCTCACCACCAAGGGTGGGAGAGATTATAATTTGTTGCATACTGTAATCCCCAACCACCAAAACATCTTTCATAATTCCAGGGGTCTTTTTAAGTTCAACCAAGTTTGGTTGAATCACTTCTTTATCCTCTTTAGCAATTTGAAGCTCCCCCTCAACAATCTCATTTTTTAATAGTAAATTGCTCTCATCAATTTCTAAATTGGAAGAATTAGGCTCTACTTCTATGGCCATGGCCACCTCAAGCTTATCTACACTATCTTCACTATAGGGCATATCATGGAGTTCAGAAGGTTGCATACCTTGTTTCTCTACATTTAGCTTACCTGGGAATGGGATTGGTGGCATATAAGGATTTGGAGGTTCATGCAATTTTGCCGAAGTCGATGCTTCCAAATTCTCCTCTTCCTTCGATTGAATTAACTTCTCTGTGTTTGATTGAATTTCCTTGCCATCTTCTTCATTGTTAGTTCCTGCATCAAAGGAATCACAAAAATCGTTATATATCACTTGTTCATTCTTAAAATTTGTGATTACCTCTATTTGCTCCAATTGGCTAGGAAATTCCTCCTCTTGGTGTGCTTGGAGTTGATGTGCCAGTTGCCCAACTTGCTTTTCCACCCTCTTCAATGATTCCTCCAAAGAATCAAACCTCTCATTGCTTCCTTCCTGAATTTCTGTGCTAACTTGAAGGTAAGCATTCAAATCATCCTCCACTGTGGATTTCTCAAATTTATCATGGTTTTGTGAGCTAATTTGAATGAAGGCATTCAAACTTTCTTCCAAAGTGGGTTCCTTAAGTTTACTTTGATTTTGCGCGCTAATTTGAATGTAGGCATTCAAACTATCTTCTAATGTGGATCACTTAAGGTACTCCTAATTTGAATATTGTTCTTGAGAGTAAGAACTTCTTTGGTAAGGTTGAAAAAAATTTCGAGGTGGAATGTGCTGCTGGTTTTCCCAAGAAAAATTTGGGTAGTTTCTCCAATTTGGATTACAAGGATTGGAATATGGGTTACTTCTACCCCTTTGCTGGAAACTTTCATAGGCATATTCTTCCTCTTGCCTCTCTTGATATTGTCCATAATCAAATGAACACATGTTTGCGCTATGTCCTGCAATACCACATGCTGAACATACTTCACTAGTAGGCATAGGTGTTTGTCCTCTGGCACTTAGCATCTTAAGTTGGTTCGTTAATTCTGCTAATTGCCGTGCCATGTCAGAGTCTGGGTTATCATCATAAACCCCTGCGTACCTTGGAAATTGCATATTTACACAAGGCACTTAGCAACTTAAATAAAATAAACAAATAATTAAATTGAAAGAAAAATAAAACAAACAAACAATTCACAGAAAATAAACAAACAATGAAAAGAAAAATCAAACTATCACTACTAAACAACCTTCCCCGGCAGCGGCGCCAAAAACTTGTTGCGCTCAAATTAAGTACTACCACAAAGCGTCACTCACAAGTATACGAGGTAGCTGTAGCAAAGGTGATCGCCCCAAGGTCGTTTCCCCAAGAAGGTGTGGTTCGTAATAGCTTGATTAAAACAATTAAATTAAAAGCGAGAGTTTGATGCTGGAATTGTAAAAGAACAATTTAAACCTAAGATTAAGGAGTGTAGGGTTGAAGTGTGTAATGAGTGCGCAAGATCAATTCAGTTCTTGGGAAAGTGCCTAGGGTTATAGGTCCATTCAATCAAAACTCAATTCTCAATTATTCATTATAGCCTTGTAATTAATTTGTTCCTTAAGGTTAATTAGTCAATTACCAATCCATTAGTTCTCACATTCATGAATTAGCAATAACCAATTATTTCACATTATCAAATTAATGAAACCCTAGAACTTATATTTCTAATTCATTCATAGGGTAGTCAATTGCATAATTCTGATACCAAATTTCACCTCTCGGTCCTTCATTCACTATCTAGAGATCAATAGGTAGCTAATCTATTAACCTAGCATTCAATCCAATGCAATCAACCAAAAACAAGGTAATCAATGGAAATATCAAATTAAAGCATTCAATCAAATATACTATAAACCCTAAGCATGGGTATTTAGCTCAACATCATCAAATTAAAACATTCATTCAACTCAATATAAATCAAATACAAATTGTTCATTGTAATATCAATATCTCAATACATCAATGACAATAAAAATGAATTAAAAGAGAAAATAGAAAAATCCCTTGTGAAGATGCTAAGAGTGGGATTGCTAATCTTCCTCTAGCTCCACTCAATGTATGATGAAGAACTCAAGCCCCTTCAATGGTTGATTCCCCTTGCAATGTAGATGGAGCTTTCTCAAGTCTCCAATTCTTCAATTGATTTGCCTTTGGAAGATAGAAAGGAGCTTTCTCAAGTCACTAATCTTTTCCATGAAGCTTCTTCAACCTTTGATGGCTTGTAACCCAAATTATCCCAAAGAACCTTCAAGATCTATCAATGGAAGATGGAGAAGATGAAGATGGAGGATGAAGATGAGGGACAAGGAGAGTGTCACCCTCTCCTCATCCCAAGTAGGTGTGCCTCCCTTTCTTCTCTTTAATTTTCGTTCTCCAAACCCTAGATATCCCTCTCTCTCAACTTCTCTTTCCTTTTATTGGAAACGTACGCTTTAAAATCGCTGCGCGTTTGTTTCATGAGGGACACGGCCAAGTCAAATGTGACTTGGCCGTGTGAGTGGCTTTTGGAGGGACACGGCCAGGTGACACGGTCGTGTCCCTTCCCTGTGTTCACTTCTGTGAAGATTTGGTTCTTCTTTTCTTTTGGCATTTGGTGAGACACGGCCAAGTCAGAGTGACTTGGCCGTGTCTGGGCTTCATTGGAGGGACACGGCCAGGTGACACGGCCGTGTCCCTTGCATGTGTCCTCTCCTGCCTTCAATTTTGCTCTTTCTTGCTCTGTTCTTTGGTTTTGCTCATCGGATGAGACACGGCCAGAGACTTGGCCGTGTCTCTGGGTGTGTCTCTTACTGTTTCTTCATTTTTGCTCTGTTTTTGACTATTTTGATCTTCCAAGGGTGTTTTTACTCTCAAACCTAAAAACAAACACAATAAACAAACTTAAAACAAAAATCAATCAAAACATTAACTAAAACACACATATTTTTATACTAAAAACTAGTATAAAAATGACCTAAACACCTAACACCCTATTCATCAAATCCATAAATGCTACAGGTGCATTCGTTAACCCAAAAGGCATCACTAAAAACTCATAATGCCCATACCTTGTGCGAAAAGCTCTCTTAGGAACATCTTCCTCTCTGAGTCTCAACTGATGGTACCCTGATCTCAAATCAATCTTGGAAAACACTGCTGCTCCCTTCAACTGATCAAAGAGATCATTAATCCTAGGCAAAGGATACTTATTCTTGATAGTCACTTTGTTCAATTGCCTATAATCGATGCATAACCTCAAAGTACCATCCTTCTTCTTTACAAACAAAACAGGAGCTCCCCACAGAGAAACACTAGGGCGAACAAACCCTTTATCCAACAACTCCTACAACTGCACCTTCAACTCTCTCAACTCAGCAAGTGCCATTCGATAGGGAGTAATAGAGATGGGAGTGGTACCAGGCAACAAATCGATACCAAACTCAACCTCTCTCTCAGGGGGTAACCCTGGCAACTCTTCCGGAAAAACATCTGGAAATTCCACAACTGTGGGTATACTATCAAGTTGAGAACCCACTACTCTGGTATCCAAAACATAAGCAAGATAAGCATCACACCCTTTTCTAATCAACTTTCTAGCTACAACAGCTGAAACAAACAAGGATGCAAGTTGTCTCTGCTCACTAGATACTATCACACTTCTACCATCACCGGTTCTCAAGGTAACACACTTCTTTTGGCAGTCTACCACAGCTCCATGCTTAGACAACCAATCCATGCCTAAGATCAAATCATACTCCTTAAAAGGAATTTCAATCAAATCACCCAAAAATTCCTCACCTTGCACCATCACTGAACTATCACGATGCACATTACTCACCACAACACTATGCCCTAAAGGATTTGTCACCAACATATCAAATCTTAAGGACTCTGAATTCAATTCAGACACAGGCAAGATAGATGCACTTATGTATGAATGAGTAGATCCTAGATCAATCAAAGTAAGAACTGAAATACCAAATAAAGAAAATGTACCCGCAATGACTGCTGAAGCATCTGGCTGCCTCTGCATCACATACACTCACTGAGAAGACCCAGCCTCATCTGGCCTACTGCCTCAGGATGCAGAGCCTCCTCTCTGACTGATCCCAGGTCGACCACCTCTACTAAAACCTCTGCCACTTCGACCTCCTCTCACACTACGTCGAGAAACTGCAGAATCTGCCTGCCTATGCTCCTGTATCTCAGGATAATCTCTAATGAAATGGTCAGACGATCCACATCTGAAACACCCAGCTGATCCACCAACCTTCCAACAAACACCCCCATGAATCCTACCACAATGGACACATGTAGGTGGAGTAGACCTCTGAACCACTGGAGTCGGAGCACTAGCTACAGAAACTGTAGGTCTCGGTCTCTGCCTCTGATACTGAACTGACCTACCCAACTGCCTCAGGCTCCTACTGACTCTCGGAACAAAACTTCCTCGGCCTCTTTTAATAGATGAAGACCCTGCCTCAAACTGGGATCTCTTAACTCTGGTCTCCTCCTCGGTAGCAGCTACTGCAACACCATGTGCTCTCTTAACACTTCTGGCTGCTGCAACCAGTTGGGAAAAATCCTGATACCGAGAACCAGCAACAATACACATAATAGAGGGCCTCAATCCCTCCTCAAATCTCTTACACCGGTCAATCTCATCAGAAATAATCCCCCCGGCATAGTGACTCAACCGGATAAACTCTACCTCATACTCTGTCACTGTCCGGTTATCTTGCCTCAGATTCAGAAATTCCATCTTCTTAACATCCTTATACTCCCTCGGAGTATATTTCTGCTCAAACTCCCGCAGAAAATCACCATAAGACAACGTAGATGGATCATCCATGGCATGAGGAACCGTCTTCCACCAATCATAAGCATCTTTCTGCAGAAGGGATCTAGCATAATCAAATTTCTCTTCAGGAGTAGCTTGCAACTGAATAAATACCCTCTGCACTCTATCCAGCCACTGCTCAGCTACTGCAGGATCTATAGTACCAAAGAAATCCTCAGCCCCATACTTCCTCAATTTATCATAATGCCTCACCGGTACTTGTGGCTATGGTGGCGGTGGCTGCTGCACTGGAGCTTGCCTCAACAATTCTACTACATATCTTAGCCAAACCAGCAGAACCTCATCATCAGCTGATCTCTCTGGCACAGAAGTAGGTGCCTCACTAGCTCTCTCAACCCTAGCTCCATCTCTACCCTCTTCAGGAGCTACACTCTCAGCACTACCTTCTACGGACTGACGTGACTGAGACGCCATCACTACCTATATCTGCAAACACAACAGAATATACCTCATTAAAGATCAGAGACTCCCAGTGCCAAAACATGTATCTTATTCAAAAACCAACTTTTAAAATCAAAATATACTTTTTCTTACAATTGACCTAGTTTGAGAATCTCAAACCTAGGCTCTGATACCAAAACAATTTTAACACCACTATACCCCGTTTATGTACACTACATACTACACCAGTAATGTACGTATACCGAATACAGGAGTGCTACGGTTTATAATAAGCAAACCGATCTTTCAATTTAGCAATATTATAAGAAAACTTAAAAGATTTAAGACATATTATAACATACAATAGATAAAACATTCATTTAATACGCAGCGAAAAATATAGCGGCATTTACAAATATATATACATCAAAAACCAAATTTTACAAAAAACATAACATTTATACATGTTTGGCAGTTTGTCTTTGATCTTTAAGCCCTCTATCAACGCTTCAGAATCTGGACTCAACTCGGTCTAGCTGAACTCTTTGGTTCTACCCTGTCACCTGCGCGATGAACCATAATCGCGCTAAGCCAACGGCTTAGTGGTACAAACCACAATAACAATATGCTTTAATGCAATGCCAATGGCACATATTTCAACCATAAAGACAATATTCATAAATGATATATTAATATTTTTCCATAACACTACATTTCATTATCTTATTCAATTCTTTCATCATTCATGAATCACATTGAAACAAAGACAAGCATGGGCGGGCCCAAAAGACACTAATATGTTATTCAAAGTTCAGAGTCATTGCTTTGGTCCATAATCACAATCATCAAGCCCGTAGGCGATATATATATATATATATCCATGGATAGTGTAACAGACCCAGTCTCTTGGACCTCAACCTGGCTAGACCCGAGGGCCCCAGTATCTTGGTCCTCAACCCGGCTAGACTGTTACTGTTTTTGAGGCTTACGACCCAGTCTTTTCACCCAAAAAACATCATATTTCACATTTTTTCAGCTGGACTCGGCTTACGACCCAGTCTTTTCACCTATCTAGCGATTCATAGGCATGCCGCCAAACCCAGAACTCTGAAAATTGAATAACATATTAAGCACACAATTATTTCATTTATCTCTTTATCATCCTCTTTCTCAATTCATTTCTCATTTCATATTCCATAATCAAATAGACAACCATGCCCCAATTATCATAGCCAACAACAATGGCTTTACATATCATCATATCTCAATTCACATTAAAGCAATTCATCATTAAAGTATACATAACCAAATGCATTGAACATACATTTTGAATGATCATCATATCTTTCACATTATGCAAATCATAACATTAATCAAATGTATTAACAATGAAATATATTACGTAACACATTTACAATCAAATGTGTTAAGTCTCAAAATCATGTAAATGTATGAAACCATGTAAGTTTGTAATTACCTCAAGAACAACTCATACCAATCTATACACTTCCTCTTCCAAGAATTCTCAACACTTAGGTTAGGGCAATTCAACCTCTTCACAACCTAATCCAAAAAGAATAATACACACTTATATAAACATACACATAAATTCCAATACAATTATTCACCTATTTGCCTCATACTAGACCCATAGATCACAAATTACAAACAAAAACCACTATCTAAGGCCCCACGGTCGTGGCCTCACAACCCCACGGTCGTGGCCTCACAAACCCCCACGGTCATGGGTTAAAAAATGAATTTGTCCAATTGCTTAACACCCCCACGGTTGTGGCATCCAAGGGCCACGGTCGTGGCATCCAAAATGCTTCTGTTTCCAATCAAACTCATGCATTCAATGCTTTCAACTCCATTAAAAACAAACATCTTGAAGATCTACCAAAAATAATTGATCAAACTCAATATTGACATCAATTATCAATTCAAAACCATAACATAAACACAACTCTTACTCTTCCATTCAACTCCAAAATCACAATCAATTAAACCCAACACACTCAAACAAACACATCACAATCAAACATACTCATGCTCTTAATAATCCAACACCAAACTCAAACACAACTTAAAATAAAACAAGAGAATCAAAAGGAAACTTACCAAAGTTAATGAAACTTCTTAAATTTTCAACTTGATCATTTGAAATCTCCTTCAATCACAAGCTAATAAAACTCAAAAACTCTCCTCCTCTCTTGCTTAGATGATGCCCGGCCAACAAGGAAAAGAAAAGAAAAAGAAGAAGAAAATGAAGCAAAGTCAAACACTCATTCTCTACTTAAACCTCCACCAAGCAATTTAATATTAAAATAATATAAATTATCTTCCTCCACTAATTCAATTCCCATTCACTTAATTTAATTAATTTAAAATAAATAAATTTATCTTCTCGACTTCCATATTTTGACTTGTATATGTTGTATATATCACTATATATACAACATATACACTCTCTCTTTACTTCTTTTCTCTTTCCATTAAACATATACACTTAATTCCAAATACAACAATAATTCCAAAACTTTTAGGGTATACTTTGGGATATTACAGGGTGGTCCATTGTCAAATAATGCCCTAAAAAAGTCATCGCTTGAAGGAGGAGGAGGAATCTCACTTTCATCGGTCTAAGGTCCCCTTGATGAAGAAGCAGCACTTGGATCTCTAAAGCCCTGGAACCAGAAGTCTCAGAAATCTCATTTCGACCGGCAGTATAGATCTTCTATATGAGGAGCAGTTTGACAACTAGCACTAAGTTCTAGATGGCTGGCATCTAGCTCTTCTTATAACTTCCTATTTTGTTCTTCAAGCATCCACTATGAGCCAGAAGAGAAAAAGGTAAGAATATGCATAATCATGCATACATATAGCAGAAATCAAAATGAAACAGGATTACAAACTAGATAATTTAAATTAAAGCCTTAAGGATCGAATGATGGATCGACATAAGGTGGCGTGTCAAAAAAGGAACATGTGGATGAACTAGAGAAGTGTGATTAGGGCCAGCCTCATCATGGACATAATTGTTATAATTATTTTATATGTAATTTTTAGGATAGTTTTTGTTTACTTTTTAGTCTCTTCTAAGCAGTTTGTTTAAGTTTGTTGTTAGGATTTTGTGTTTTAGGTTGAGGCATAAGGACTTACAAAAGGTAGTAAATTTACTAAAGAAATTTTAGACCATGCCTAACAAATCTAGGATTAGCTAAGTTCATTAGTTAAAGCTTATTGGAGTACAAGCAGTGTTGAACATGTTCTGAAGTCTTGGACATGTCATATGTCCTGGCAAAGATAGATGAGGTCCTGGTCATGTCTCCTGGTTGCAACTCCACTATAGAAGATAGTATTAAACATGGCCTTCTTTCCTGGCCATGTCAAATGTCCTATCCAGGACAACTTTAAGCTTGGTCATGTCCCTCATAAGAAGAATTTGAAATTAAAATAGAAATGGACACGTTCACAAGCTTAGATGTGTTCTATATGTTCCATTCAAAGAAGAGAAGTGTGAAATTAAAGCAGAACTAGACATGGCCTATTGTCTTGGTCGTGTCACTGGCCATGTCTCATTGTCTTGGCCAGGAAGGATGAAGCTTGGTCATATCCCATTCCAAAGAAAAGATAAGTGAGCCTAAGGCAGGGAAGGCCATGGTCATATGTCTTGGCCATGTCCAAGGAGATGTTTAGGAGACATGGCCAAGGTGAATGAAGCTTGGTCCTGTCTATATTGATTTTAAAAGCTTTTTAGGGAAAAACATGAAGTGAATTTTAAGGAGCAAAATAAAGGCTACTTTTTGAAAAGTAAAAAGCTAAGGACATAAAATAGAGGCTTGGCTAAATGGGAATAGGGGGATTATTGATGAGTTGAGAGAATTTCTTTGATATTCATTCATTCATTCCCAGAGAAAAGAATTAATTGGCAAGGCTTTAAGGAGAATTGGGAGTTCTTCATCAAATTCAAGTTGAGCTGGTGGAAGAACAAGAGTTCCAACTTTAGTCATCTTCACTAAGGGTTTTTTATTCTCTCAATTAATTCATTTTCTACATTTTGTTATTTTATACATTAATATTTCAATGAATATTTGTGAATTAAATTCTATTGAGATGGATTTTTATCTTATTTTGATGATGAGCTAAATTAACTATGTCTAGAATTTGCAATAGATTTAATTAAATGCTTAAATTCAATAATTTCCATTAATATACTGTGTTATGAGTTGATTGCATTAAAATGTATGTTAGATTAATAGATTGGCTACCTATTAGTCTCTAGATATTGAGTAAAAAACCGAGAGGTGAAACTTGATATTGGAACTATGTATTCAACTACCCAAGGAATGAATTAGAAATATAAATTCGAGGGTTCACTTAATTTATGATTCAAAATAATTAGTAATTATTAATTTGTGAATGTGAGAACTAATGAATTGATAATTACTAATTAAAATTAAGGGAGAATTAAGTTGCAAGGTTATATTAATGGATAATTTGAGAATTAGACTTTTATTAAATTGATTTGAAAATTTTAGGTACCATTCTGAATGTTTTACATTAATTCTGTGCAAACCATTATTCGCTTTACTTTTAATGTTACATTTCTTTTATCATTTCAACACTACAAACTTATTCTTAAATCCTTTTATTTTAATCAAATTATTGCAAATAAATAACTTCATTGAGAGATGACCTTGGGACGTTCACCCATTACTATAACAATCTCGTATAGTTACGAGAGTCGCTTTTAGTAGTGTTAAGCGCATAACAAGAGTCGCCTGACTGTCTAACCACATGCAATGTACATTAAGAGTTTGACAAGTAAAGAGAAAGAAATAGTCCAAAATAATAAATGCACATTGTTTTGATTAACCTAAGAAGTGTCAGCTCTAGTGTCACCATGAGAATGGGAAAAAGACCCTTCCCTCTCATCTTCATCTTCCTCCTCTTCCTCTTCCTCATCTTCATCCTCTCCTTCTTCTTCTTCTCCCTCCTCCATTTCCTCTTCCTCTTTTTTCTCTTTGTCTTCTTCTTCTTCTTCCTTATTCTTCTCCTTCTCCTTCTTCTTCTTCTTCTTCTTCTTCTTCTTCTTCTTCTTCTTCTTCTTCTTCTTCTTCTTCTTCTTCTTCTTCTTCTTCAGCAATTCCTCGGCCAACAATAAGGGAGACTTGAAAATTCAAAAGCCACTCTTGAATAAACTGGACGTATGACTCAACAAGTGAAAGTAGAACAGCTTCAACATCATATCCATGTTGAACATGCCTCCAAGAGTTCTCTGGCATGGACATGCTATTCAATATGTGTGCCAGAATATTTGCAGGTACCCTCCTCTACTTAGGGCCAAGGAACCAATCGTATACCTTTTTTCCAAGAAACCAACCATTGGACGCAGGACCGACAATCATTCAGCGAGAATTTTGCAAAGGTTAGACTTTTTGATTTTCTGACAATAATGCTTCAACGGCTAGTACACGTGGCATCCACTAATTGAATGGAGGAGTAACGACTATAGATTTTGAAAGATTTGTAAAGGTTAGGTCAAAAATTGATATGGTCTGATCGGACTCCTGATGGTATGTTCAAATTCTGGGAGCACCCTTGGCCGTGAACATTACTGGATGAATTTGGAAAATTTCTTCTACAAAGGTCCTGTCGAAATTTGAGAGAGTCCGGTCGGACTTTTCATGGTACTCTGAAAATTAGGAGGACTTTTAGCCGTGAACCTTACTAGATGAATTTGCCAAATTTACATTCAATGGTACGGTTGAACTATGACATGGTCTGAGCGGACTTAACCTAGTATGGTAAGATTTTGAGAGTACTCTTCACAATGAACCTTTCTATGTGATTTTCACTTGAGTTTGTAGCAATGGTCTGGTCGGGCTTCATGATGGTCCAATCAAACTATTCATGAATTCTTCAAGAATTATCTTTCTGCAAAATATAAATCGATATAAATAATAGTTCTATTCAATATGATTGCCTAAGATAAAAAATAGAGTTAATCAACCCAAGAGTTTGGCTAACAATCTCTCCCTTTTTGACTTTGGCAATTAAATTAAATTGATTTAAAATAAACTTCAAAAAGTTTTCATATCTAAAGGGTTTCTTCTTCCTTAATGTGTATTCTTCGTCTCCTTTTAACTCTTCTCTGATAAAAGAAAGTTGTGATAATTTGATTAATCATTGTTGGCCAAGGTGTGGCAGCAATTATCCCATCGCGGAGGTCTAAGTCTGTGTTAGTAAATCGAGAAGAATCTGCAACCCTTTTGCCGCAGCGGAAAACAAAAAATTATCTTTCGATTTATTCCCAGGATCCATGTGATCCATTCAGTTCGATAAAAGAGATTCGAAACTAACCTTTTGTGTAGCTTCAAATCGATTAACAGATGCTGCCTTCTGAAGACGAACACCCTCTAGCGAAGTCCACACGAACGTACGCCGGTCTGAGTGCTAGCTCACTAACGGCAGTGGCTGAACCTTTTCAAAAATGAAACTAGGGTTTTTAGGTTTTTCTCTTCTTCCGTTTTCTTTCAAAACGAATAATGATCAGATCATCATCCCTCTAGCCCTTTTAAAACCGTTTAAAAGACTTTCCTTGTCAAAACCCTAACTGTCCATATCCTATATGGACCCACATTTTTAATAATTATTATCTAATAATAATTATTATAACAATATTATTATTAATATCTAATAATAATAATACTACTAACAACAATAATAAAAATATAATTATTATTATTTAAGTACAGCCTACGTTCTATGTGTGTGACCCGATAGGCTCATATTAACTGGTAGTGTATTTCAATCTCTATTGAAATGCACAAATCATAATTGGCCTCTAGCAAGACATTACGACTACCCAATTAATCATGAGAATCATTATAAATGAAAACCTGAAATAGTACATGCATTAATCCCTTTGTCACACGATATCTAGTTTGAACATAAGTCATAGTAAATGTCATACTTATATTGTCCAAACTTATGATTACTCGATCTCCAAGTTAACTGATAAACAAATAAGATTGATCTTATATTAACTTATTTGAGCACGGCCATGCATTTCTCAGTTACACTTATCGAGGGGCCCAGAAGATATCTCTCTCATAGAGAGGGACAAATTCCATCTTGATTGTTCATTTTCCTCTACATAATTTATACCATGTTCAAGCATAACCTTTATAATTATCTAGTTACAGATAACGTTTGATCATGTCAAAACATAATATTCCTTATGTTGGAAACTATGACAATCTCAAGTCAAAGGATTAAATGAAAACTATTATGAGATACACTTATGACATTAAACCATGAAGTGATATCTATGTGGGTCTATCCAATACACTGTTCTCTAACATGTTTCCATAATATTGATTTGTATCTTCATACCTATAATCATCTTATGATTATCAAATCAATATTACACTAGTTATATTTATTATTATCTCCATAACAATAATAAACCAGGGATATAATCATTATTATATATAACATGCAAACATAACAATGATAATAAAAACTTCTTTATTAATAACAAAATGAATAACATTAAGGTCCAAATCAATGGCCTAGGGCATATACACTAACAGTCTGGGCCCAAGTAACAGTAGAATCTTGTGGGTACTCGTGCGTGCTGAATCCACTATAAGGCTAGGGTATGGGCCTTTCCTAACACTAATTGGTTTTGGGAGAACTAGTGGTGCCTGAGGTCCTATAATAATATAGTCATTTTTCTTTTGTTAAATATTCAATTTTTAATCGCTCTCCCTTAATATATGCTATGGTATTTTGATTTATTTTTCATATAATTTCAATTCAATTCAATTCAATTAAAATTCTCCCCCTTTGAAAAAGGCAAAAATAATGCAACAAACAATGAGTAATAAGCATTTGAAAAAAAAAATACGAACTTATATTAAGATCAAGCTAGTAGAAGTAAATATGCATGTATGATCAATTTGTGGCCTAAATGTATGATTAAAATAGATGTGAATGAGGAATTAGTTGTAAAATATATGCATTTGTAGGCAAGTCTAATTCCATTAATGATATACACATTTAAATCAATCAACAAAGTGTATTTAATCTAGAGTATTCCCATCTATCATTCCAATATGTTATTTTATAAAGTTTATTTTTTCTTCATTCAAAGGTTTTGTGTAAATATCTACAAGCTGATTTTTGGTGTCTATGAATTCTAGGATAATATTTTTATTTTGAACATTGTCTCTTAAAAAATAATGTCTAATATCTATATGTTTGGACATAGAATGTTGAATTGGATTTTTTGATAAATTAATGGAACTTATATTGTCACATTTAATGGGAATGCGATAAAAAAAAATGTTGCCATAATCTATCAATTGTTGCTTTATCCATAAAACTTGTGTACAACAAAAACATGCAGCAATATACTCAGCTTCTACAGTGGATAGGACAACCGACACTTATTTCTTGCTAAGCAAAGAAACTAAGTAATCACCAAGGAAATGGCATGCACTGGTTATGCTTTTCCTATCCAATAGGCTATCTGCAAAATTTGCGTCCAAAAAACCTAAAATGTCAGATGATTTATTTCTAGGATACCAAAGTCCTAAATGTAATTTTCTACTCAAATATTTTAAAATCCTTTTAGTAGCATTCAAATGTGATTCTTTAGGGCATGATTGAAATCTGTCACATAAATAAACACTATACATTATATCGGGTCTAGAAGCATTTAAGTAAATGAGTGATTTGATAATACCTTGATATTTCTTCTCATCAACTTTCTTACCAATTTTAAGGATGTACTCATTGGAGTCTTGCTTGCTTTGCAACCATCCATGCCAAACTTCTTGAGAAGTTTCTTTGTATATTTGGATTGATTGATGAAAATACCATCCCTGCATTACTTAACTTATAGACCAAGAAAAAATTTGAGTTCACCTCATTTCAAATTTCCTAGTAATACAAGAAGCAAACTCGTGGAACAAAGATTCATTAGTAGCACCAAATATAATGTCATCAACATAGATTTGTACAATTAAAATGTTATGCAATTTCTTTTTAACAAAAATTATAGTATCAACTTTGCCTTTTGTAAAATTATTTTTCAATAAATAAGCACTAAGTTTATCATACTAAGCTCTTGGATCTTATTTCAATCCATATAGTGCCTTGGTTAATTTAAAGACATGATCTGGTAATTTATAGTCTTCAAAAACAGGGGGTTGTTAAACATATACTTCTTCATTAATGAAACCATTCAAAAATGCACTATTAACATCCATTTGGAAGAGTTTAAAATTCATGTGACATGTAAATGCAAGCAAAATTCTAATTACTTCAAATCTTGCTATGGGAGCAAATGTCTCATCATAATCAATGCCTTCCTCTTGGTTATAACCTTTGGCTGCCGATCTAGCTTTATTTCTAGTAATGAGACCATCTTCATCAAGCTTATTCCTATATACCCATTTTCACCCAATAATTGGATGATCCTTGGGTCTAGGAATAAGTTCCCACACTTTATTTCTTTCAAATTGGTTGAGTTCATCTTGCATTACAATCACCATTCATTCATCATGAATAGCCTCCTCAATGGTATTTGGCTCTATTTGAGAAACAAAAGCAACATTAGAATCTAAATACTTAATCTAGCAGTTACTACCTTTGAAGTATACTCAATGATGAGTTCCTTTAATTACTCAAGTATACCTTTGGATGATCCTTTTAATAATGCCAATCGTTGGGTAGTTCTTGAGTTTCTCCCATTTTAGGTTCTTCTTATTCCACTATGTGTTCTAGTTCATCATTGTTTTCCTTTGGAGCATCTTTTGTCTCAAGTTCTTCAAATGTACCTACAAAATTATTAAGAGTATTACCTTTCCTATTATCAAGATTAAAGGATTCATCAAAGATAATATGCATTGATTCTTTAACTACTGAATTCTTCTATTAAATACTCTATATACTTTACTTGAAGATGAGTATCCTAAAAGGACTCCTTCATCCGATTTGGATGAGAATTTTTCATGGTTGTCCTTGGTATTTAATATAAAGCATTTGCATCCATTCCATAGCTCATAAGAAGATTTATTCATTAAAGGTCTTTTGAAAACTCGATTTGAGATTAACATGCGGTATTAACGGCCTCCGCCCAAAAGTAAGAAGGTAAACTAAACACATTGAGCATTGTTCTAGCCATTTCAACCAATGTTCTATTTTTCCTTTCAACTAAGTCCATTTATTGTGGTATTCTAAGAGCTGAAAATTTATATGAAATACCAAGTTCATTGCAAAAATTTTTGAAGTTCTCATTTTTAAATTCTTTGCCATGATCATTTTTAATAGATATAATTATATAGCCTTTTTCATTTTGAACTCTTTTTATAAAAATTTTGAAATGATTAAAAGCTTCATTCTTTTGAGCTAAGAAATTACATGTAAACCTTGAGTAATCATCAACAAGCACAAAAGCATATAACTTGCCTCCTAGACTATCAATTCTATTATGACCAAACAAACCTAAATGAACTAATTCTAAGGGTCTAGATGTACTTACAGTATTCTTTATTTTGAAGGAACTTTTGATAAGTGTATAATTGATGATATTTTTTCCCCTATTTCTTAATATATTTATTGTCAAATTGAGTTTAATTTGTTTGTTCAAGTGTTTATTAGGGTTGATTATAGGAACCTTTGACACGTTGGGGCCTTAAGGTTATTTAGGTTGGAATCACTGACAAAAGACAAGGAAAGGAGCTATTTTGGGCAAATTCTTCAATTGACATGCCCAGTGACATGGGCGTGTCAATAGCCATGTCATTCAACTACTTTACAGAAGCTTTGACATGCCTGGAGACATGAGCGTGTCACTGAACGTGCCATTTATCCTGCCTTACAGAAGATATGAAACACCCACGGACATGGGTGTGTCCCTGACTGAGTCCCTAACTTAGCATTGCAGTAGCAATGACATGCCCAAGGACATGAGTGTGTCCCTGCCCATGTTATTAAAGTTTGAAATAGCACCGTTGACACACCTGCAGACACGCCCGTGTCAATGGGCGTGTCAGGCAAAAATTTATGGGGTATAAAATTTGAGCTAAAGTGCGAAGTAGGGATAGAAATTTTATTTTGAGAGTTGACTTCCTGAGAAAAAGGAAGTTTTTGGCAGCTAAGAGTGAAGGTGAAGATCCAATTCATGTGAGATTTAAATCAAGATTCAAGGATTGAAGTGAATTAACACAAATAGTTCATTATGGATTTTTTGAATTCTTTTACATATTTCTTTTATTTTTGTTTTTTGGTTATGAACATGAGCTAAATTATTTCTATCTAGATATTGATGAACCCTAGCCTTGTTGTATGGATTGAATAGTTCTTATTAAATTAAAACATTTGATTGAGTTGTTTTATCCTTTTGATTCTTAATTTTTTATTTCCAATTGATAATAGCATGCTTATTGATTGGTTGCAATTTTCATATTATTAACTTAAGAAAGCTTAATATGAATAGAATTTTTATTAGGATTGAGGGCTGATTGGAGTGCTAGAGATAGACTTATAAGACCCTTTGGTTCAAAGTTCCTTGTTCTTATTGCAAGATGTATTTAATTATGCTTGAGAAAAGATTCCTAGCATTCTACTTAGTGTTTAGGGATTAATTAACTCAAGAGAGGTTTTAATCTAATTTAGAGGAATGTCAATTCAGCTCTATTATTTGATTTAATTGAATTGATATTCATAAATATTTTTATGGCTAGGAGAATTTAATACCTAGATAGTATTTTCATCATCAGCTCTTGTTGTACAATATTTAATTTTTCTTTACTTTAATTTATTAAGTAATTTGTCCTTTACTTTAATCATCACAAACTATTGATTCGCTAAATAACAGTTGAAATTTGCACTAGTACTTGACCTTGTCCTTAGTGAAATGATATCTTACTCACTATTTTATTACTTGTGCAACCAGTACACTTACGATAACACTACGATAGCATAGATTCACCACCAAGTTTTTGGCGCCGTTACTGGGGACAACGATTTTCAATATTAGTAATATAATGAAGACTGTTGATTTAGTTTCTATTTTTATTTGTTTTAACATTAGCTCTTTCCAATTATTTTAATTAGATCTAGTGCTAGAGAGAACATTGAGGAGAAAGTGAAAGGAAGAAAGGGAAGCAGTTCTGGCATAAACAAAACCAAACTTGGAAGATTCAAGCTCAGAAGAAGAACTTGAAGTGATGGTAGGAAATAAGCCAAGGATAAAGCAAGAATTTGCTAAGCCCACTCTTAACGAGGCTGATTCAAGCATACAAAGGCCGGCAGTTGCTGCAAGAAAATTTGAGATAAAGAAAATGTAATTCAAATGGTGCAGCAGACTTGCCAGTTTGATGGGTTCCCAGATGAAGATTCTAATGCACATATTGAGACGTTTCTAGAAATATGCGACACATTCAAGATATAGAATGTCTCCGAAGGTGCAATTAGGCTGAGGTTATTCCCATTCACACTTAGAGATCGACCGAAGAAATGGTTGAAATTTTTCCCCCTAAAAACTTTCACCACATGGGGTCAATTGGCAGAAAAGTTCTTAAAAAAATATTTTCCACCGTCCAAGACTGCCAAGTTAAGGAATGATGTTTCATCTTTTCTCCAGCTAGATGGTGAAACTCTTTATAATGCTTGGGAGAGGTTTAATGATTTATTAAGAAGGTTTCCTCATCATGGTCTTTCGTTATGGCTCCATATTCAAACTTTCTATAATGGATTGAATTATGCAAGCAAGTAATCCATTAATGCAGCTGGCGGGGTTACCATAAATAATAAGACACCTGAACAAGCTAGGGATTTGATTGAAGATATGACCCTTACCGATTATCAGTGGCAAACTCCAAGGGAACAAGGAAAACTAAGGGTTACTGGTTCACATCAATTGGATCCCGTGGTGGCAACAGTTGGAAGCAATGAATAAAAAGATTGATTCTTTAGCTTCATCTTTGGAGAAATCAATGCAAGGGATGTATTGTGAATGGTTGGGGTGGACATTAAAGTCAAGGTTGTCAAAGTGGCAATATGTTTGCTAGACAGGAGCAGGTGGATTATGTTGGAAATATGCCCAGGCAACAGGAGAACAACCCCTACAGCAACACATATAATTCAGGGTAGCGAAATCATCCTAATTTCTCTTAGAGTAATCAGATAATTCAAGGCCTCCCCTTGGATTTCAACAGCCTCAACATCAACAAGCTGCCCCTCCAAGAAAGAGAAATTTGGAGGACATAATGGAGAAGTTTATAACAGCTTTAGAAACCAGATTTCAATCAACAGAAACCACTCTTAGAAATAAGCAAGCCTCCATTCACAATTTGAAAAATCAAGTGGGGTAAATTGCCAAGTTACTCAGTGAACGACCACAAGGGAGCTTACCTAGCAATACTGAGGCAAACTCGAAGGAGCAATTGAAGGCAATTACTCTAAGGAGTGGAAAGAAAATTAAGGGTGCCGTGGTTGAAAAAGAGGCTGAGACATAAAAGGGTATCTAGCGAGCAGAGACAACTTGCATCCTTGTTGATTTCAGCTGTTTCAGCTAGGAAGCTGATTAGAAAAGGGTGTGATGCCTATCTCGCTCATGTTTTGGATACCAGGGTAGAGGGTTCTCAGTTTGATAGCATTCCCACAGTAGCTGAGTTTCCAGATGTATTTCCAGAGGAGTTGCCAGGATTGCCTCCTGAGAGAGAGGTGGAGTTTGGTATTGATTTGTTGCCAGGTACCACTCCTATCTCTATTACTCCTTATAGAATGGCACCTGTTGAATTGAGAGAGTTGAAGGTGCAGTTGCAGGAGTTGCTGGATAAAGGATTCATTCGCCCTAGTGTTTTGCCATGGGGAGATCCTGTTTTGTTTGTGAAGAAGAAGGATGGTACTATGAGATTGTGTATCGATTATAGGCAATTGAATAAAGTGACTATCAAGAATAAATATCCTTTTCCTAGAATTGATGATCTCTTTGATCAATTGAAGGGAGCAGCAGTATTTTCCAAGATTGATTTGAGATCAGGGTACCATCAGTTGCGGGTCAGAGCTGAGGATGTGCCCAAGACAGCTTTTCGAACCAGGTATGGGCATTATGAGTTTCTAGTGATGCCTTTTGGGTTGACGAATGCACCTGCAGCTTTCATGGATTTGATGAATAGGGTGTTTAGGCCCTATCTGGATCAGTTTGTGGTAGTCTTCATTGATGATATTTTGGTGTATTCTCGTAATGAAGAAGAGCATGACAAGCATCTGCGGATTGTATTGCAAATCTTGAGAGAGAAGCAATTGTATGCTAAGCTGTCAAAATGTGAGTTCTGGCTAGATCAAGTAACTTTCCTCGGTCATATAGTTTCAGCAGATGGCATTAGAGTTGATCCGAGTAAAGTTAAAGCTATTATGAATTGGAGTCCACCAAAGTCTGTGACTGAAGTTAGAAGTTTTCTGGGTTTGGCAGGCTATTATCGACGTTTTGTGAAAGGATTTTCTTTGATAGCTACTCCACTTACCAGATTACTTCGAAAAGGAGTTAGATTTTTGTGGACTGATCCGTGTCAAGCTAGTTTTGAGCAGTTGAAAGAGATGTTAACTCAAGCACCTGTTCTCACTTTACCTGTGGAAGATAAACCATATGTGATCTATAGTGATGCTTCACATAGTGGTTTGGGTTGTGTTTTGATGCAAGAGGGTAAAGTGATAGCTTATGCTTCTCGACAGTTGAAGCCACATGAGCTAAACTATCCAACCCATGACTTGGAGTTAGCAGCCATTGTGTTTGCATTGAAGATTTGGCGACATTACTTGTATGGAGAGAAATGTTTTATTTACACTGATCACAAAAGTTTGAAATATTTAGGGGTTCAGAAAGAGCTTAATCTTCGACAGAGACGGTGGTTGGAATTGATTAAAGACTACGATTGTTTGATTGATTATCATCCAGGTAAAGCAAATGTTGTTGCTGATGCCTTGAGTCGGAAGTCTTTAGCAGGTTTGACTGCTTATTCGCTCTCGTTGCTTGTTGAGTTGAGAGCGTTGCATGCTAGCTTTATATCTTGTGATGATGGTGCATTGTTGGCACAATTGCAGCTGAGACCAGTGTTGTTAGATCAGATTAAAGAGGCTCAATTGATTGATGAGAAAATTTAGAAGATTGTTTCAGATTGCCAAAAAGGGGAGAGTCGAGATTTTCTTGTGAAAGGTGATGGGAGCTTATGGTTTAGGAATAGACGGTGTGTGCCGGATGATATTAGTTTGAGAAGGATTATTTTAGAAGAAGCACATCAATCAGTTTTTGCTATGCATCCGGGCAGTACGAAGATGTATCATGATTTGAGACAGCATTACTGGTGGCCTGGTATGAAGAGAGACATTGCAGAGTTTGTATCCAAATGTCTCACATGTCAGAGGGTTAAAGCAGAGCATCAGGTCCCAACAGGGTTGCTTCAACCTTTATCAGTGCCTGAGTGGAAATGGGAAAGAGTGACTATGGACTTTGTGTCTGGTTTACCATTGACACAGAGAAAACATGATGCCATTTGGGTGATTGTAGATAGGTTGACTAAGGCAGCTCATTTTCTTCCGGTTCAGATGGATTATCCACTTGAAAAATTGGCTGAATTGTATATCCATGAGATGGAGTCCCAATTTCTTTAGTGTCTGATCGAGATCCGAGGTTCACATCGAGGTTTTGGAAGAGTTTGCATGGTGCTTTGGGTTCTCGATTACACTTTAGCACTGCTTTCCATCCGCAGACAGATGGGCAGTCAGAGAGAGTGATACAAATCATCGAGGATATGTTGAGAAGCTGTGTCATTGATTTCTCTGGAAGTTGGGACAGATTTTTGCCACTTGTAGAATTTGCCTACAACAACAGTCATCAATCCAGTATTGGTATGACACCATTTGAGGCATTGTATGGAAGAAGGTGTAGAACACCTTTATGTTGGAATGTGACTGGTGAAGGTAAGTTAATTGGTCCTGATTTGGTTAAAGAGACAGAAGATAAAGTGAAAATAATTCGAGATAGGTTGAAAACAGCTTCAGATCGGCAGAAATCTTATTCGGATTTGAAGAGGAGAGACATTGAGTATAATGTGGGAGATAAAGTATTTTTGAAAGTGTCTCCTTGGAAAAAGATTTTGAGATTTGGTCGAAGAGGGAAGCTGAGTCCTCGTTTCATTGGACCATATGAAGTATTGGAAAGATTGGGACCGGTTGCTTATCGGCTTGCTTTGCCACCAGAGTTAGACATAATCCATAATGTCTTCCATGTTTCTATGTTGAGGAGGTACAGGTTGTTAGTGTATGTGCCCTAGGCCATTTATTTGGATCTTTATGTTATACATTCATTATTAATAAATGAGGTTTTATTATCATTATTGTTTGTTTGCATGTTACACAATTTTGATATTTGTCCCTGGTTTATTATTGTTATAGAGATAAAAAAAAATAATTCTTAACCAGTATGAACATTGATTTGATAATCATTAGATGGTTATGTGTATAGTGATACAAATCAATTTCATAGATACTTGTTAGAGAACAATGTATTGGATAGACCCATCATGAGATTACTACATGGGTTAGTGTCATAAGTAAATCTCATGATAGTTATGTATTAATTCTTTGACTTGAGATTGTCATAGTTTCCAATATAAGGACTATTATATTTTGACATGATCAAACATTATCCGTAACTGGATAGTAATAAAGGTTATGTTCATATATGATAGAAATTATGTAGAGGATAATGAACAATCAAGATAGAATTTGTCCCTCTCTTTGAGAGAGATATCTTTTGGGCCCCTCGATAAGTGAGACTGTGAAATGCATGGCCGTGCTCAAATGAATTGATAGTGTGATCAATTTCATTTGTTTTTATCAGTCTACTTGGAGATCGAGTAATCATAAGTTTGGACAATATAAGTATGACGTTGACCATGACTTATGTTCAAGCTAGATATCGTGTGACAAAGGGATTAATGCATATACTATTATTAGGCAAATTGGACATTCCTTATATTAATTGGGTAGTTGTAACGCCTTGCTAGAGGCCAATTATGACTTGTTGATTTAATAGAGATTAAATTGACTGCCAATTAATATGGGCCTATCGGGTCACACACAAGAATGCGTTTTGGGCTGGATATAATATTAATAATATTAATATTAATATTAGATATTAATATTTATTATTATTATTATTTTCGTTTTTATATATATATATTATTAGATAATATATTCAGAATCCTAATTAGACTTGGATTCTGAATTTGACTTTCCGTATCCAATTTTGAATTGGATTCTGGAGTGATTATATTCACTCCAGACGTTAAGTCTTAAAGGAGGTAACAAAAAAATGAAGAGGAACAAAAAAAAGGTAACCCTAATACGTTTTTAGAGAAAACGTTTTTCCAGCCTTCGCCGTTGCAGAGAGCTAGCACTCCAAACGGTAGCATTCGTGTGGATACGCGATAGAGGGTGTTTCGCGATCGAGGCATCTCTTCCAAACTGTGATTTCGAATCATCAACAGGTTAGTTCTTTGAACACTTTTGTCGAATTAAACGAACAGCATGGATCCTGGTGGGAAATCAGAGATCAAATATTTTTCCGCTGCGTGTTTTTGTTTGCAGTGATCTCTATGATTTCCTAACAGTGGTATCAGAGCCACTTGTTGTTTTCGTTTAAGTCGAAAATGCCATGTTGATATGATTATGGTGATATATATTGTTTACGTATGGCATGTTAACTATAAAACTCTAATTCGTTTTTCATATGATGAGAAAGGATTGGTTTTTTGGTTTCGTTTCTGTAAAACCCTAATTCGTTTTTCATATGATGAGAAAGGATTGGTGTTTTTAATTTCGTTTTCATGAGATGATCACGTATATATGATTGGTTGATTAAAATGATTTTCATATGATGAAAACGATTAAGTTTATATGTGATATAAACATTTGGTAATGATTCTGTAATGGGTTGTACATATTCGAAATAAAACAGTAAGAAGGTTAATGAGATTAACGGTTCTGTTTTAGGGTTTCGCCAAAGAAAAGTGTTAATGAGATTAGCGGGACCGCCGTATGTTCGCGCCCTATAGTTCGTTACCGTGACATTAAGAATGTCAATATATTTGTTTCTATTTAACATGTTGGTGATGAATATGTTATGTTTGTTTGATGTCTTGGCATGGTGCATAGCATGGCCTTATGACCTATGTGATTGGTTTATTCATATCTTTATTTTGGGTAAATACGGCCTGCGTGTCGTTTATTTTGTTGTAATTTATTTTACTAGTAGTTAGATTTTCTTTTATTGTAATATATGAAGATTCAAGCTACAATGTTTGTGATGGAGATTCATACCAAGGAGAAGATGGTTCCATGGTGATGGAAGCACAAGCTCAAGTTTTGAAGATATGTAATATTGCAAGTGTTGTAATAGATAGGTTTTTCACCTAGGGTTGCCTTTATGATCTTCATTTGGTCTCTTGAAGATCATATTTAGTTTGGCCATGCTATGTCACGTTTACATATTTTGTCATTTGGTATATGATGCTTATGTGATAAATTATATATATGCATATAGGATGCTAAAATATAATGATATGTAATGCAAGACATGATAATAATTTAGTTGAACCCTCATTAATAATTTAAGTCTAAATGCCATCCACGTTTTGAACACCTATCAAAACTAAGATTGTATTAAAGTAGGTATTGCCAAAGCAATATGCTTTAAACATTCCTAGCTAAGTAGGATGAGTAATAGTGCTACTCATATGTTTTAAAATTGGTTAGACTTAATTAGGCTATCAAAACGGTTTTGGGCCTAAGGCATTAGATGGAATTCAACATGCTATGACATATGATGTCAATATTCCATAATTACTAAGAGTTACATGAGATGTAATTGGTAAAGATGTTACCTACCTAAATAACTTGATTTTAAGCGTCACGCCAAAGCTGAGTTTAGAATTAAGTGAAATACGGATCTTCGCCTACTAAAATATTTCTTTAGAGGGTTATATTTTTAGTAGGAGTTTAAATAATTTTAACCTCATTATTAATTAAAATTTGACTTTGCATATTTATCAACAGATGGCTGCTAATAACAATTCCACCTTATCACTGCGATCTATCCTTGAGAAGGAAAAACTGAAAGAATGTGGGACTAATTTTGTTGACTGGTTTAGGAACCTGAGAATTGTTCTCAAACAAGAGAAAAAGTCCTACGTGCTTGATGAAGCTATCCCTGACCCACCTCCTGCCGATGCTTCTAATGCTGCTAAGAGTAAGCATAAGAAGCATGTGGATGATTCCAATGACATAGGATGTCTTATGTTGGCTACTATGTGTCCAGGACTTCAGAAGGATCTGGAACACTTAGAGGCTTATGAGATGAGTGTGCATCTCAAACAAGCTTTCCAACAACAGGCTAGGCAAGATAGGTTTAACACCGCTGTTGCATTATTTGACTGCAAAATGTCTGAAGGTGAATCTATTAGTGCTCATGTTTTGAAGATGAAAGGCTATCTAGATCACCTTGCTAGACTTGGATATCCCCTGAGTTTAGAACTCTCCACGGATTTGATCCTACATTCATTGCCTAGCAGTTTCTCACAGTTTGTCATGAACTATAACATGAATGACATGGAGAAATCCATTCCTGAGCTACATGGTATGCTCAAAACTGCTGAGGGGAATATCAAAAAGCCTACCCAAATATTGAATGTCAATATTAAACAAATGAAAAAGAAAGCCAAAGATACTAAAGGCAAGGGTAAGGCAAAAGGTGCTAAAGGGTCCAAGGGACAAGCTAAACCAAAACATGTACCTAAGGCTAAAGTTCCTAAGGAAGGGACTTGTTTCCATTGCAACAAGCCTGGGCATTGGAAGAGAAATTGTCAACTCTATTTGGATGAGTTAAAGAAGTTGAAGGGTAGTGCGACTACATCTTCAGGTATTTATGTTATAGAAATTAATTTATCTATTCCTTCTTCCTGGGTATTAGATACCGGATGTGGATCTCATATTTGTACAAATATGCAGGGACTCAAAAGGAGTAGGATGCTGAAGAAGGGCGAAGTGGACCTACGTGTTGGCAATAGAGCAAGAGTTGCTGCTATAGCTGTAGGAACTTATGAGCTTGTTATGCCCAATGGGTTTTTGTTAATTTTGAACAATTGCTTTTATGTTCCTACTATGAGTAGGAATCTTATTTCAGTATCTGTTTTGGATGATGAAGGTTATTCATTTTTGATTAAGAATAAGAAATGTTCTATTTTTGATAAAAATGATCTGCTTTATGGTATTGCAAATTCTTATAATGGCCTTTATATCCTTAATCTTGATGATTCTAATGGTAATTATATCTATAACATAACTTCTAAGAGAACTAAGCCAAATGAGTTAAACCCTACTTATTTATGGCATTGTCACCTTAGCCATATAAATGAGAAACACATTTCTAAGCTCCATCAAGATGGATTATTAGATTCATTTGATTTTGAATCATTTGAAACATGTGAGTCTTGTTTGCTTGGTAAGATGACAAAGGATCCTTTTACTGGTCATAGTGAAAGGGCTAATGATTTATTGGGCTTGATACATACAGATGTATGTGGTCCTTTTAGCATTAGTGCCAGAGGAGGATTTCGATACTTCATTACTTTTACTGATGATTTCAGTAGGTATGGCTATGTCTACCTAATGAAACATAAGCATGAGTCTTTTGAAATGTTTAGAACTTTTCAAAATGAAGTACAAAATCAACTTGGTAAAACAATTAAACTACTTCGATCAGATCGAGGTGGTGAATATTTGAGCCAAGAGTTTGATGATCATCTAAGGGATTGTGGAATTGTTTCACAACTGACTCCTCCAGGAACTCCACAGTGGAATGGAGTTTCTGAAAGGAGAAATCGAACTCTATTAGATATGGTTCGATCAATGATGAGTCAAGCGGATCTTCCTTTATCTTTTTGGGGTTATGCCTTAGAGACAGCTGCATTCATTCTGAACCGTGTACCATCTAAGGCGGTTGAAAAGACACCATATGAGATATGGACAGGTAAGACACCTAGTTTGTCTTTTCTTAAGATTTGGGGTTGTGAAGCTTATGTGAAAAGACCAGTTTCAGATAAGTTAGTTCCAAAGTCTATCAAATGTAATTTTGTGGGGTATCCTAAGGAAACTAAAGGATACTATTTCTATACTCCTTCAGAGAACAAAGTGTTTGTTGCTCGAAATGGGATCTTTTTGGAAAGGGAATTTCTTTCTAAGAGAACTAGTGGGAGTATAGTAGAACTTGAGGAAACTCAAGTACCACAAGAAATCATTGAGCCGTCTATAGAGCCTATTTCAGAACCACAAATAGTTATGGAGTCTGAAGATGTAACACAAATCCCTCGCAGGTCTGATAGGACACGTCGTCATCCAGAGAGATATGGATTTCTTGTGACTGATGATAGTGAAGTAATGCTCATAGATCAAGATGAGCCTACTACCTATCAAGAAGCTGTGTCAGGTCCAGATTCAGACAAATGGCTTGGAGCCATGAAATCTGAGATGCAATCTATGTTTGACAACCAAGTTTGGTCTTTAATTGATCCTCCAGAGGGTATTAAGACTATTGGTTGCAAATGGGTTTTCAAGAAGAAAACTGACATGGATGGGAATGTGCAGACCTATAAAGCAAGGATTGTTGCAAAAGGTTTCAAGCAAACTCATGGTATAGACTATGATGAAACCTTTTCACCAGTTGCTATGCTTAAGTCTGTTAGAATTCTCATTGCCATTGCAGCATACTATGATTATGAGATATGGCAAATGGATGTCAAAACCGCTTTCCTTAATGGAAACTTGCTTGAGGATGTGTATATGACACAACCTGAGGGTTTTGTAAATCCTGAGAATTCTACAAAGGTTTGCAAGCTTCAAAAATCCATTTATGGATTGAAGCAAGCATCTCGAAGCTGGAATCTTCGTTTTGATGAAACAGTTAAGAACTTTGGTTTCATCAAGAATGAAGATGAACCTTGTGTCTACAAGATGGTTAGTGGGAGTGCAGTAGTGTTTTTAGTCTTATATGTGGATGACATATTACTCATTGGGAATGATATCCCTCCCTTGCAAAAGGTTAAGACTTGGTTAGGGAATTCTTTCTCAATGAAAGACTTAGGTGAGGCTGCCTATATCCTTGGTATAAAGATCTATAGAGATAGATCTAGAAGGATAATTGGCCTGAGTCAAAGTACATACATAGATAAAGTGTTGAAGAGGTTCAACATGCAAGATTCCAAAAAGGGATTCTTGCCTATGTCTCATGGCATTCATCTCAGCAAGAGTCAATGTCCTATGACATCTGATGAGCGAGATCGAATGAATAAGATTCCTTATGCTTCTGCTATAGGATCTATTATGTATGCCATGCTATGTACTAGACCAGATGTCTCATATCCATTAAGCGCAACTAGTAGATTTCAAGCTGATCCTGGTGAAGGTCACTGGACAGCTGTCAAGAATATTCTTAAGTACCTTCGAAGGACTAAAGATGTATTCTTGGTTTATGGAGGTTTGGAAGATGAGCTAGTTGTAAATGGTTACACAGATGCTAGTTTCCAAACTGACATAGATGATTTTAGATCGCAGTCAGGTTTTACATTCACATTGAATGGTGGAGCTGTTAGTTGGAAGAGCTCAAAACAAAGCACTGTGGCTGATTCTACAACAGAGGCTGAGTATATAGCAGCATCAGATGCAGCTAAGGAAGCAGTCTGGTTGAAGAAATTCATCACTGAGCTAGGAGTGGTGCCTAGCATTGCAAATCCTGTGGACATTTATTGTGACAACAATGGTGCCATAGCACAGGCAAAAGAGCCTAGATCTCATCAAAGGTCTAAGCATATACTCAGGCGTTTTCACCTCATTCGAGACATTATCGATAGAGGAGATATCAAGATATGCAAAGTTGACACAAATGATAACATAGCAGATCCATTAACAAAGCCTCTCTCACGGGTCAAGCATGATCAGCACACTAGATCTATGGGTCTTAGAAATTTGTAGGCCTAGTGCAAGTGGGAGATTGTTAGTGTATGTGCCCTAGGCCATTTATTTGGATCTTTATGTTATACATTCATTATTAATAAATGAGGTTTTATTATCATTATTGTTTGTTTGCATGTTACACAATTTTGATATTTGTCCCTGGTTTATTATTGTTATAGAGATAAAAAAAATAATTCTTAACCAGTATGAACATTGATTTGATAATCATTAGATGGTTATGTGTATAGTGATACAAATCAATTTCATAGATACTTGTTAGAGAACAATGTATTGGATAGACCCATCATGAGATTACTACATGGGTTAGTGTCATAAGTAAATCTCATGATAGTTATGTATTAATTCTTTGACTTGAGATTGTCATAGTTTCCAATATAAGGACTATTATATTTTGACATGATCAAACATTATCCGTAACTGGATAGTAATAAAGGTTATGTTCATATATGATAGAAATTATGTAGAGGATAATGAACAATCAAGATAGAATTTGTCCCTCTCTTTGAGAGAGATATCTTTTGGGCCCCTCGATAAGTGAGACTGTGAAATGCATGGCCGTGCTCAAATGAATTGATAGTGTGATCAATTTCATTTGTTTTTATCAGTCTACTTGGAGATCGAGTAATCATAAGTTTGGACAATATAAGTATGACGTTGGCCATGACTTATGTTCAAGCTAGATATCGTGTGACAAAGGGATTAATGCATATACTATTATTAGGCAAATTGGACATTCCTTATATTAATTGGGTAGTTGTAACGCCTTGCTAGAGGCCAATTATGACTTGTTGATTTAATAGAGATTAAATTGACTGCCAATTAATATGGGCCTATCGGGTCACACACAAGAATGCGTTTTGGGCTGGATATAATATTAATAATATTAATATTAATATTAGATATTAATATTTATTATTATTATTATTTTCGTTTTTATATATATATATATTATTAGATAATATATTCAGAATCCTAATTAGACTTGGATTCTGAATTTGACTTTCCGTATCCAATTTTGAATTGGATTCTGGAGTGATTATATTCACTCCAGACGTTAAGTCTTAAAGGAGGTAACAAAAAAATGAAGATGAACGAAAAAAAGGTAACCCTAATACGTTTTTAGAGAAAACGTTTTTCCAGCCTTCGCCGTTGCAGAGAGCTAGCACTCCAAACGGTAGCATTCGTGTGGATACGCGATAGAGGGTGTTTCGCGATCGAGGCATCTCTTCCAAACTGTGATTTCGAATCATCAACAGGTTAGTTCTTTGAACACTTTTGTCGAATTAAACGAACAGCATGGATCCTGGTGGGAAATCAGAGATCAAATATTTTTCCGCTGCATGTTTTTGTTTGCAGTGATCTCTATGATTTCCTAACACAGGTCAGACCCATCTCATGTGTTATCAGTGGAATCTATTGAGGTGAGTCCGGATCTGACTTTTGAAGAAGAACCGGTTGCTATTTTAGCATATGGGATGAAAGAGTTGAGACATAAGAAAGTGCCAATTGTGAAGGTTCTTTGGAAGAGTCATGGTAGAGAAGAATCAACTTGGGAGAATGAGCAAACGATGCTAGAACAATATCCTCAGTTGTTTCAGACTTGATTTCAGGTAATTTCGAAGACGAAATTTCTTTTAGAGGGGGAGAATTGTAATATCCCAAAATGTACCCTAGAAGTATTGGAGTAATTATTGTTATTATTGGATTAAGTGTATTTATTTTATTGGAAAGAGAGTTGAGGTTAGAGTAATGTGTATATGTTGTATATATTGTGATATACTTAACATATACAAATATTTGTTTGAAGGGTATAAAGGTAATTATTTTAAAATTGAGTTAGTGGATTAAGATGGGTGGATGGTGATGTTTGAGATTATTTTATTTTTTTATTTGTGTGGAGGAGAATGTTTTGAGGAGAGAGAGGGTTAATGTTTAACTTTTCTTTCTTTTCCTTTTCTTCCTTCTTCCTCTCTTCTCGTGTCTCTCATTTTCCTTTTCTTCTCCTTTCTTTGCTTTGGACAGCAGCAGCAAGAGAACAAGAGAGAGGGAGAGATTTGACCTTCCAAGCTCAAGATTGAAGAAGTTTTCAAGAGATCAAGGAGGAATTTAAGAGTTTTCTTCATTCTTGGTAAGTTTCCTCTTGATTCCCTTGTTTTCTTTGAGTTTGTGTTGTGGGTTTGGTGATTTATGGTTGTTGGTATGGATATGTTTGAGTGTGTTGTGTTTAAGAGTGTTGGGTTTACTTGATCTTTGATTCTTGGGTTGGATTGAAGAAAAGAGTAAGATTGAAAGGAAGAATAAGTTTGTTGGTTAAGATTGAGTTGTGGTTGTGTTTAGAGTTTTTGATGATGTTGTGATTTGGTGTTGGATGTGTATTTTGAGTTGTGTTGGTGTTTTTGCAAGGTTGTTATGGTTTTGGGTGTGCCTAGTTGAGTTTTGTTGAAGTGGAAGATGGTGGAAGATTGTTGTTTGTTGGTTGGATTGTTGTTTTGGCCGGAATCTGGGTTTTTGGCCTGACACGCCCAGGAGCACGTCCAGGTCTTTAGGCGTGTCAATTGTGTTGGATGGCAGTAGGTGTGACACGGCCATTAACACGCCCGTGTTAGTGAGCGTGTCATAGCTACTGTGACTTTGGGGAATTGACACTGCCAGGAACACGTTCATGATGTTGGACGTGTCGATACTTCTGAGAGACAGTAGGTATTACACGCCCAGTGACACGCCCGTGGTCCTGAACGTGTAAACGCTTCTGTGTTGTGGAGTTAGGGCACGGTCAGGGACACGCCCATGTGGGTGAGCGTGTCCAGTTTAGAGTTTGCCCTAATTGATTCTTAGCCTTATGATCTTATGTGACTTTCCTCATTGTTCTGAATTAGGTTGTGAAGAAGGTGAATTGCCTTAATTATTTGGTGAAGGACTTGTTAAGAGGAAGTGTTTAGAATTGTGTGGATTTCTTTTGAGGTAAGTACAAACCTTGCATTATTGCACACATTCATGTGATTTTAGAACTTATACATTTGAGTGTGAATGTACTAAGTAATTTCATTGTATTGTTAATATGTTTGAATAATGTTATGTTTTATACAATATGAACCTCATGAAATGTAATATGGTATATGTATGTGTTATGAAAATGAAAGATGTGATGATAAGATGATGTGTAAAGCCATTGTGATTGGCTATATTGATTCAAATGAGGCATGTTTGCCTAGTTGATTGTGGAATAAGAAATGAATTGAGAAAAATATTGATAAAGAGATATATGAAATGGTTGTGTGCCTAATATGTTTATTCAAATTTCAGAGTACTGGTTTTGGTGGCATGCCTAAATAAAGGTAACAGTCTAGCCGGGTTGAGGATCTCTTCAATTGAATTGAATTGATGGTCCAAGAGACTGGGTCTGTTACACTAAATGAAATATGAAAATGAAATTTATGAAAAGTAACAGTCTAGCCGGGTTGAGGATCTCCTCGATTAGTCGGGTTGATGGTCCAAGAGACTGGGTCTGTTACAAGTAACAGTCTAGCCGGGTTGAGGATCTCCTCATGTTAATGGGTTGATGGTCCAAGAGACTGGGTCTGTTACACTATCCATGGATAGAGATATGATATATATATCGCCTACGGGCTTAATCATTGTGATTATAAACCAAAGCAGTAACTCTGAACTTTGAATATCATATTAAATGCTTGTTGGGCCCATGTGTGTCTATGTTACATGTGTGAGTGATGGATGATGATATAATTATTGAAATAATGAAATGTAACATCCATAAAATAAAGTGTATTGAGTATGATCTATATTGTTTGAATGTATGACATAGCATAATATCATTATAGTTTGTTCTACTGAGCTGTTGGCTCAGCGCGATTGTGGTTCATTGCGCAGGTGACAGGATTGAACCCGAGAGTTCCTCTAGACCTAGTGAGTCTAGGCGTTGAAGAGTTGATTTTTGGACTTAAAGATCAGAGAAGAGCTGCCACTCATGTATATATTTTATATTTGTAACTTTTGATTTTGATGCAAATGTATTGGGAAACATTTGTTATATTTTCCGCTGCGTTTTAAATAAACTTTCTATCTATTTCATTTTATAAACTCATTTAAAAGTTTTGAATTTGTTCATAGTATATAAGAGTCATGTCATGTGTGTTTTGTAACCGTGACATTTCTATATTCAGTATACGTATATTACGATCGTATTAGCATGCTGTGTACGTATACGGGGTATAGGGGTGTTACACTAGTTTTGGGAAGTGAAGGACTTTGGAAGAAAGAAGGTGTTTAGGGTTATGTGACTTGTGATTGAGGTAAGTACAAATCTTGTGTTGATGCATACATGTGACATTGCATTGGTGATGCATGTGAAGTTGAGATTGATCATATATATGATGATAATGGTAATGCATATGATACTATGTGATATTTCATGTATTGTGACTTATGTGATGAGTAATGTGTTTTGTTATGTTTATATCAATAATGCTATATGTATAATGTGATGGATATGTTGAGGATATGATTGTGTATTTGAAAGATGAAGTATTGTAATGTGATTTGAAATGTGATGAAATATAATGCCATTTTGATTGGCTATGGTAACTTATATGTGATATGAGGCCATTGTTTTTGGCTATGATGAGAATTGAGAATGGAAATGATAATTAAATAATAAATAACTTGTGTGGCTAATGTGTTATTCCATTTTCAGAGTTTGTTGTTGGTGGCATGCCTAATAAGTGTAACAATCTCTTGAAGTTAGGTTGGATTGAATCCTTGAAGCCTAATTGAGATGTTACCACCCTTGAAGCTAGGTTGGGTTTGGTTCTTGAAGCCAAGTTGGGTTGATGCTTAGCATGCTTTGCTCCCCTTGAAGCTTGGTTGAACCTAATCCTTGAAGCCTAGTTGGGTATATGATATTGATAAATGTGATAACAAAACCAAAGCATTAACTCTGAAAATTGAATGGCATATTAGTGTATTTTGGGCCCATGCTTGTCTTTGTTTAATGTGATTCATGAATGATAACATGATTGATAAATGAGGAATATGGAAGGATGTTGCAATGTAATATGTTCATATATGGTGGTTTATGAAATGTAAAAGTATGTTGAAATATGATATGCTTATATGATTATGAGTGGTGAAATTCAAAGATGTAGCTTCTCACCTATGTTGTGTGTTTATTAATAATATGTATGGCATTGCATTGCATTAAAGCATAACATTAGCATGATTTGTCTTACTAAGCCGTTGGCTTAGCGCGATAGTGTTAATCGCGCAGGTGATAGAGTTGAACCCGAAAGCTCTTCGAAACCTAGTGAGAGTAGACAGTGAAGAATCTATTTTGGAATTTAAAGATCAGAGCAGAGCTGCCAATCAAGTATAACTTCTTTATGTTTTGTAAAATATTGTTTATAATGTAAATATATGTATATTTGTAAATACAGATTTAAATGTTTTCATTTATGTAAATAATTTTATAACTTCCGCTGTGTAATAATTAAATGTATGTATATATTGAATTTATTTTATACTACAAGTTAATGACTTCTTTTCTATAATATATAATGATAAAGATTATGGTATCATAAAGAATGTTTTGAATGTTAAGAAAATCCGTAGCGTCCCTATGTTTAATGCATGTATACTACATTGTGGTGGTTGTAGTGTGCACGTATTAGATGTGGGGGTGTTACAACTGCAGGATCGGTAGTGCCCAAGAAATCTTCAGCCCCATATTTTCTTAACTTGTCATAATGTCTTACCGGCATCTGAGGCTGTGGTGGTGGTGGTGGTGGCTGCACTGGAGCTCCCCTCAACAGTTCTACCATATGCCTTAACCAACCCGGCGGAGCCTCCTCTGCAGCTGATCTCTCTGGCACAGAAACAGGTGCCTCACTAACCCTCTCAAATCTAGCTCCATCTCTACTCTCTTCAGGAGCTACACTTTCCGCACTACCCTCAACAGACTGTCGTGAATGAGATGCCATCTCTACCTATATCTGCAAACACAGTAGAATATTCCTCATTAAAGATCAAAGACTGTCATACCAAAACATGTATTTTACTCAAAAACCCACTTTAAAAATCAAAATATTCTTTTTCTTACAATTGACCTAGGTTGAGAATCTCAAACCTAGGATCTGATACAAAAATTGTAACACCCCTTCCTGACCTACATATGTAAGCCGAGTAGAGGTGCCACACTATCCTAATGTTGCTACCAATTTTACTCAGTCAATTTTTTTTTTAGTTCCGATTTTTACAGAAATTTTGCCATAGTTTTGCCTAAAAATTGAGTCCCAAGTGTCGACAAAACTGGTTTTTTTTATGATTTTTAAAACATTTTACACAAACCAATGCAAACAAAATCATTCTTAGTACACTCCCAATAAATCCCCCTTATAACCTCAACTACAACCTGCATAAAGGATTTACACTTCTAGTACAATATAAAGTAAAGGTTTATTATGAAATACAGTAAATAAAATATTTGTTCACTATGCAGTGGAAAATAACAATATTTACAAATTCATATATATCCAAACTCAAGTTTTACAACCCATAAAATTTATACATTTCTTTGGCAGTCAGTCTTTGATCTTTAAGCCCACTATCAACACCTCAAAATCTAGACTCGACTCGGCCTAGAGGAACTCTCTGGTTCTTCCCTGTCACCTGCGCGAAGAATCACATTCGCGCTAAGCCAACGGCTTAGTGGTACAAATTACAGTGCTATGATGCTTTAATGCCATGCTAATGTCACACAATCAAGATTCAAGATCAATTCAAGAGAATATTATATTTCAAATCTTACTGGTTTCAATAATGTATGTATAGTAGTCATCTCATTATTCATTTGTTTCACCATTCAATAGTCACATTTAAACAAACACAAGCATGGGCCCAAAAATAATCTAATATGCTATTCAAAGTTCAGAGTTACTGTTTTGGTCTATAATCATAATCATCAATACATTTATCCACGGATATTCAACTAGATTTGAGTTTACGACCCAGTCATTTCACCCAATCTAGTTTTTAATAATTTGTTTTTGAGGTTTACGACCCGGTCATTTCACCCCAAAAACATCACATTTCACATTTTTCAACTGGAATCGGCTTACGACCCGGTCATTTCACCTATCCAGTTATTTATAGGCATGCCGCCAAAACCAGAACTCTGAAAATTGAATAAACATATTAGGCACACAATAAATTCGTTTATCTCATTATCAATTTCTTTTCATTTCATTTCTCATAATTAATTAGGCAACCATGCCTCATATCTCATATGATCTCAAATCACAATAGGGCAATTCTTCATAATATCATATCTTTCACATTTCATTTCATCATCACATCTTTTACATTTCATATTCCCTATTTCATTTCATCATTCAAATGGATATAATCAATGGCATTAACACATATTTTACATGTAATATCCCAACGTATGCCCTAGAAGTTTGGATATAATTATTGTTTGTTTGAATTATGTGTATATGTTATGTTGATAAGAAAAGAAATTGAAAAGAGAATGTTTATGTATTGTTTAAAAAAGAAAGGCATGTGTAGAGAGAAAGTGTATATGTTGGGTATATGGTAATAAATATAACATATACATAAGTCAAAATGGAAGGTCAATGCAAGAAGATATTTTATGTGGGATATGTGCAATTACTTAAAAGGG
Organism: Garcia nutans; assembly: GCA_947685225.1. Taxonomy (NCBI): domain Eukaryota; kingdom Viridiplantae; phylum Streptophyta; class Magnoliopsida; order Malpighiales; family Euphorbiaceae; genus Garcia; species Garcia nutans. Next base: position 37,438,149 of record CANTUV010000059.1, read on the forward strand.
CATTTGAGTAAGAAGAAAACTAGAACAAATGAGAAGAGGGTATGTTAGTAATTGTGCTTGTAAATTGCTTGGTGGAGATTTAAAGAGGAAAAAGGAATTGACTTGTGTGGATTTTCTTCTCTTCTCATGGGCGTGGCCGGCTATCCAAAGGGAAATAGAGCAAGAGAGGTGTTTGAACTTCTAAACTCAAATTGAAGGGAGAATCAAAGGATTGAATTCAAGATTTGTGAAATTTCTTCATTTAAGGTAAGTACTCTCTTGTTTTCCTTTGTTAATTTTGAAGTTGGGTTTAAGATGAGTTATAATTTGTTAATATTATGATTTGGTGAGTTAGAGATGTGTTTACAAGTGTTGAAATTGATTGTAAGTTAAAAGATTGAATTGATGTTGGTTTTGCTGTGAAGATGATAAGTTAAGTGGATGTTGATAGTGAAAGATCAATATTGATGATGGTTTTAGGGTTTTGAATTGGTAGATGATTAAATGTGTTGTTAATGGGAATATTGTGTTAAACATGCAAAATAAGTGTTAATGACTTTGATTACATCCATTTGAATGAGTTTATATTGTGTATAATGTGTTTAAATGTAATCAAAAGAGAGTTGGCCATTTCTAGGGTTTGTATACATGAGAGACACGGCCAAACTAAGAAGAGACACGGCCAAGACTTAATATTTTTGGGAGACACGGCCAAGTCCAAGGGAATTTAGCCTTGTTGGATGGATTTTGGAGAGACATGGCCACTGGCTTGGCCGTGTCCCTTGAGTGTGTCTGCCACTGCCTGATTTTTGTTGAGAGACACGGCCGTGTCCCTTGCCCGTGTCTGCCTCGGGTGATTTTGGTGTTGAGAGACACGGCCACAAGCTTGGCCGTGTCCCTTGAAGGTGTTTGCTACTGTGATTTGTTCCTTGCTTTTCTCACATTGTTGAATCCTTCCAAGGTATTTTTGTATCCACACTTTAAATACACTTGAAACAAAGATGACCTAAATGAATGTGTATTGAGGATTCTAAATTTATGAACAAGATAAAACATATATGTGTATATATCCATGATGATCATTCTTAATGGATGTTTAATGTGTTTATGAATAATATACTTTGCAATGTTACATTAATGATGCTATATGTAAAATGTGAAGAAGATGAGGAAGTAATTGATTATGTATAGCTTGGTGGGAGTAATTCTTGAGGGTGAAAGAGATGAGGATCATTCAAAAAGGTATGTACAATGCAATTTATAATGATGTGCATAATATGATTGAAGCATGCCTAGATGATATGATTGAATAATGATATGTTTGCCTAGTTAATGTAATTGATGTTGTATATATATCAATGATGGAATATGAAATGTGAAGGATATGATGAGATAAATGATTGTGTATTTGAAAGATGAATTGCTATAATGTGGATTGAAATGTAATGTAAAGCCATTGTGATTGGCTATGATAACTCAAATGTGATGTGAAGCCATTGTGATTGGCAATGATGATTCAATTGAAAGAAATAAGGCATGTTTGCCTAGATGATGATGAGAATTGAAAATGATATTGATGATGAAATAATCAATGAATTGTGTAGCTAATGTGTTATTCTATTCTCAGAGTTTGTTGTTGGTGGCATGCCTAATATGAGTAACAATCTCTTGAAGTTAGGTTGGGCTTGATCCTTGAAGCCAAGTTGGGTAGAAGTTTAACATGTTTTACTCCCCTTGAAGCTTGGTTGGGTCTAGTCCTTGAAGCCTAATTGAGATGTTACAACCCTTGAAGCTAGGTTGGATTGGTTCTTGAAGCCAAATTGGGTTGATACTTAGCATGCTTTGTTCCCCTTGAAGTTTGGTTGAACCTAAATCCTTGAAGCCTAGTTGGGTCTATGATAATGATAAATGTGATGATTAAACCAAAGCATTAACTCTGAAAATAGAATGGCATATTAGTGTCGTTTGGGCCCGAGTCTGTCTTTGTTATCAATATGATATACAAATGTTGAAATAAATGAGTAATGAGATCTATGGTTGACTTGTTGGAAATGTGATTCATGATTAGTGAATTGTGAATCAAATAATGTTATGAAGTATATTGTGTAATGTGTGTAATGATATATTGATTGTGAGTGCTAATGATGGATTATGATTGATGAATTGTGAATAAAACAATGTTATGAAGTATGATGTGTAATGTGTATATTAATATATATTGATTATGAGTAATGATGATGGATTGTGGTTGGTGATAATGACATGTATATAATATATGAAATTAGTTTAGATATATGAAAGGAAAAACATAATAAGAAACGAATGGTACATGGAAGTGATATTTCATTATATGTTAGAATTTCTATAATGTATGTTTATATATTATATTTGTACTACTAAGCTCTCGGGCTTAGCGCGGATGTGTAAACGCGCAGGCATCTAGGTGGAAGATATGAAGTCTTTCGTTGTGCCACGAGAAGAGTAAGAGTTTGTCGAGACCAACTAGAGGGTGATGCATACATGTATAAAATTTTAATTATGATGTATTTCTGATAAGAGTGTATGTATATGTATAACTGAAGTTTTGATAAAGATAAGATTATGATATATATATGTAAGATCATTAAAAATATAATGATTTGTAAATGTTCTTTAAATTAATGTATTGTGGTTTGAACTTTGCTAAAGGTTTTAAAAATGTATCGAAAAGTGACATCCTTATACTTTATATACTTACTGTATGTATACCAGGTGTATGTATAGTACTTATATGAAGTATCGGGGTGTTACATTACATACTCATCACAACATTCACATCATACCAAACATACATTATTAATATGCATTAACAATGCATTAGATTTCTTAACACATTTACAATCAAATGTATGTTAAATCTCAACATCATATGAATTTATGAAATAATGTAATTTGTACTTACCTTAAAACCAACTCACACCAATCTATACACTTACTCTTCCAAGAATCCTCAACACTTAGGTTAGGGCAATTCAACCTCTTCACAACCTAATCCAAAAGGAGTTTCAACTAACATTTACAACATAAGTTTTTTTTCTCAAAAGCATGCACTATTAAAATTTTGAAAAGTTAGAACTTTGAAAATGTCTATGAGTTAGTTTGCAAGAAACCTAAGAACCTTGAAAGTGTTAAATATGGATTATAGTATTGTTTTATTAAAGTGATACTGGGATCGAATGAATGGTCAATTACCCAAACCATACTGATATTAGACCTAGCTTTGAATTGAATGGCTAACCAGAGGGTAAATATCCATAGTGATAATGGGCACACCGTGCCATTAGTGGACACACAGTGTCATTAATGATAGTGGGCATACTTGGAAAAAGGGAACACATTACATTAACAGTGGGCCTTTGGCCATATTCTTGATAGTGGGCATTAATTTTCCACAAGTGACCCATTATCCAAATCCAACATTTAAATTCAATGTGTATGAGCAAATTAAAAAGAATTTCATAAGATGTGAATAATATGCTATATGACTAATTTGTTAAAATTATTGAACATAGAATTTCCTTATGTTGAGTTTATTGAATATGCAAATTTATTAAATTTCTATTTATATCCTAAAGTGATGTTTTTGTTACTTTTATAAATGATAATTCAAAGGTATCTTTACTATTTACTTTCTTGCATATTATGAGTATACAAGCACCACTAAACTTTGCTTAGTGTGTTAGATTTTTTTTCTAACTGATAGATTAAATGAGACGAGTAAAGCATGCTGAGTGAGATATCAAAGATCCAGATCAATTGCATCATAAAAAGGTCAAATGAGAAGTATTATAAATATTTTAATTTGAATAGTTCAATTAGCATAACTTCCAAATTTTGAATGATAGTTGTATATATATTTATGGGTAGTAGGAATAGTCTATGTATCTAGTTTACCGAACAAATGTGGGACTTTTGCAAGTTATAATGATTACATATATATTCAATGTAGGTTTATATTAACTTTATGTTGAATATTTTTGTGAGTAGGAATTTTTGCCCCTACTCCTGGTAGAATGGTTCTTGCGACGTCAGCACTGTTAGGCTCTAGGCATTAAAAAAGATGAGCCTAAGCCTGAAGAATAGGAATCACCACTCGATGGGCTAGGAAAGAAATAAAAGGGGTGGATGATTCAATTCCTAAGGAATCCCTAAGCCTTACTGGGTTTAAAAAATTGGATACGCATGGGGAAGGTGAGATGTGACCCAACATCCCCATAATGCCCAGGTCATTGGAATTGGCCTCCTTTTTAGGTCAAAATATTATTAATTTTTTTACCTTATCACAATATTATTCATATCAAAACATTATTGAAATAAACAATATCATAATATAAATCAATCAAAATGGGCACCCACACAAGATGGAAAGTTGCCTTTACAAATGTCCAAGATTCATAAAAACAAATCAAAAAATGACACCTGCTAAAAGGTAGAAATGTGTCCCTTACAATTATTCCAAAGTCCTTAAAATAAATAAAATAAAAGATGTAAATTGAATAAGACACCCATAAAATGAGAAACATTTCTTTTACAACCTTGAAATCCATAATCAATCAAACAAAGGTTTAATAACAAAACAAGTGATCCAAACAAATAGTTAATCATCACACAAACAATTGTAAATTAGGGCTAAACTAATGAAATTAAGGTTTCTACCATGAAATTAGGGTTTCAATTACAAGATTAGGGTGTTATTTTACAAATTAGGTTTGTTTACAAAATTAGGATTTTATTATGAAATTAGGGTTTTTATCCTAAAACTAGGGTTTGAATTTTAAAAATAGGATTTAACATGCAAAATTAGATTTTTATCAACAATTTAGGGGTTTTAAATCAAGATTTAGGGTTGTGAAATTAGGTTTTAGAACTAAAACTAGGGTTTAGTATGCAAGGTTAGGGTTTTAGGCATGTTATTAGGGTTTTGGAATACAAGATTAGTATTTTAGATTGCAATAATAAATTTACAAAGCTAAACAGTGATGATAATCAGTTGAATTGAATGAATCAGCCTCAGATTACATTTTAAGATGAATTAAAATAATAATATAGAACATAATAAAGTTAAATAATGAGGATGGTCGATTAATTTAAATGATTGAAAACCATACCTGCATTGTTAGCTCCACTAAGCAATTATGTTAATCCAAGCTTGAACACAATCTTCTGGATTCTGCCTTGCTTGCTGTGCAATTCGCTTGAGTAAAATAGTCTTAATGTTGTGTCTCAAGCTTTATATTTCTTTGGGTTTTTGCTAATTGCTTTTGCAATTTTGCTTCTGTGTTTTTTTGCTAATTTTGACCCCATCTCAATTGCTTCATTCATTGGCTCCACCAACAATTGCGTTGATTCTAGCCCAAGTATAATCTTCCAGATCCTACCTTGTGGCTGTACAATTTGGTTGAGTAAAACAAGCCTTGATGTTGTGCCTCTATCTTTTTGTTTCTTTTTTGCACATTCTTATTATTTTTACTAATTAGGATGTTTTGATTGCTAATATTCGGCTCTTTGTTTATGCTAAATTGCTAATTATGGCCTCCTCTGAATTGCTGCCCATTGCCTTGTATTTATAAAAAAAACTATGGCAACCCTTGGTTAATCAATCCTGATCCTAATAGAAAAGGTTTTGTTTATCCTAGTTCCTTTGTATTTTATCACAATTTGGACACTTAAAATTGCATTGAAGTTTAATTAAGCCAAAATTAAAGGCTTGTGGCGAATTGGCTAAGTTCATGGCAAATTGGCTAAGTTCATGGTGAATTTGCCAAGCTCATGGTGAATTGACCAAGAATTGGACCAACTTGCTTTGGGCTTTTAAGATTGGACTGGCTTAGTTTAGGCTTTTTAAATTGGACCGGACTTAATTCAAGCTTATAAAAATTGGATTAGAATTAATTCAAGCTTTTAAATTTAGATTGGATTTAATTCAAGCCTTTTAATTTGGACTAAACTCATTCAGGGCCAAAATTAAGGGTCTATATTTTAGTTAGATTTGTATTGTTGTAGAAGAAATAAATGATTTTGATGATTGAATGATAATTAGGAGACGTTGAAATGAATTTTCTTAGAAAGTGTAGTGGAAAGCAGTAGCAAAATAGAACACACATGTGTGTCTTTCCAATGGACATGACCGTGTTGTACATTTTTTACTTAAGGAGGGTGTATTGATTTAAAATAATGGGCGTGCCAACCTTGTTTGACATGGGCATGTTTATTTTAACCAAAAAAATACCTTTTGAGTTTTATTGAGTCAAGTGTTTTAATAACATCTCTTTATAGTCAAGTGTATAGACTATTTAAGAGTGTTACATTTAGTGGTGTCAAAGCCAGGTTTAGGTAGTTCTAAATTTATGGGTTATGGGAAAAGTGAAATACAATTGTCAGTGTTATGTGAACTATAAAACTGAATATGTATTTTGATGTAGTTGATCTTTAAATGTTTATAGGTATAGATGGCTTCTAGATCACATCAGGGTGCAGAGGAACAAGCTGCATGCTCACATAGTCAAGTAAGTGTGGGGAACCAACAGCCATCGGAACCTTCTGTAGAATAGGTCCCTTTGGACCCCCAGTTTATGAGAAACATGGGGGAAGTTCTCAAATAGTTTATAAGAGTAGTTCCTCCTATACAACCACCACCACTAGTGCCTCAAAGAGCTTAATTAGAGAGAATTAGAAAGTTAGGAGCTGAAGATTTTAAAGCTCATGATATCGATGAGTCTTCAGTAGCAGAGTATTGGTTGGAGAGGATTGTAAGAGTTTTTGATCTTTTACATTGTACTGATGATGAGAGGTTGTACTTCGTAGTTTCTTTATAACAGGAACTAGCTTATGATTGGTGGGATACAAAGCAGAAAGCTATTCCTGCAGATAGACTCACCTAGACATTTTTCTGGAGGAGTTTAAGAGGAAGTATATTAGTGAGATTTATATAGAAGAGAAGCGAATGGAGTTTTTAAATTTGAAGAAAAGGTAGTCATCTATGTTCGAGTATGAAAGGCAGTTCATTCGCCTTATCAAATATTTTCCGAAGTTGGTTTCATCTAAAGAAGAGAAGTGTAAGAGGTTTGAGCAAGGTTTGAACAGTCAGATCCAGGTGCATTTAGTGACCATGAGGATAAAGGAGTTCTCTATTCTTATTAATGCAACAATTGCCATCAAAAATGAAATTAAACAAGACCAGAGAAGTAGACATGAGTAAAAGAAAGGATCTTCTAGTGAGCAACAATAGGGTGATCAAAAGAGACAAAGAAGTACTCAAGCACAAACTCGGACACAAGGGTCTGATAGAGGAAGTGGAGTTAGTTTTTAGAGATCTCAAGGGGGTAGGTCTGGTGTTTCTGCAAGCTCTTCTTCACGGGCAATTTCCATACCTTGTCAGCACTATGGCAGGGGCATGCAAGTGATGATTTTTGGTACCAAAGTGGGGCTTGTTTGAAATGTGGCTCCAAAGTACATAAAATTAGAGATTGTCCAATGATAAAAGAATTTGAAGCAGCTGAAAAGTAGAGTTCTATGCGAAGGTATTAGACAGGCAGTAGGTCAGGTAGAGGTAGTCAACCTAGTGCTAGTCAGTAGAGAAGGTCTAAGACAGTGGATAGACCTCAGACTATAGGTAGTGCTCTAGCCAGAACTTATGCCATGAGAGCAGTGGAGGACTAGGATGCTCTAGATGTGTTAGTTGGTAAATTCTCTTTACTTGGTCTTAATGTATATGCATTGTTAGATCCTGGTTCTACAAATTCTTATATATGCACAAATATAGCCTGAGGGAAGAATATGCATGCTGATAAACTTGACTATGAGATAGAGTTTACCAATCCCTTAGGCCATTGTGTGAGGGTAAACAAAGTATACTAGAATTGTCCAATTAGGGTTCATGAAATAGAACTTCTTGCCAATTTGATTGAACTTCCATTCCATGATTTTGATGTAATTTTGGGAATGGATTGACTATCTTGGCATCAAGAAGTTATGGATTGCATAGTAAAGTCGTGACTTCTAAGATTTTGAGACATGATGATGTTGTTGTTCGAGGAGAGAAACAATTCTATCTGATTTCTGCTACTAAGGCTAGAAGGTTAATTAGGAAAAAATGTGAAGCTTATCTTGCTTATGTCATTTATACATGGCATTCAAGTAAGGCTTTGGGAGACATACCTATAGCATGTGAATTTTTAGATGTCTTCCCAGAGGAATTATTTGGGATACCACTGGAAAGGGAAGTAGAATTTTTTATAGATGTAGTTCTGGGTACGACACCAATATCTATTCCACCTTATAGGATGGCACCTCTAAAACTAAATGTGCAACTCCAAGAATTTCTTGATAAGGGGCTTCATAAGGCCAGTGTATCACCTTAGGGTGCACCGGTCTTGTTTGTGAAGAAAAAATATGGTATCTAAGATTGTGTATTGATTATGAGCAGTTGAATAAGGTGACTATCAAGAATAAATATCTACTACCTCAGATAGATGACTTGTTTGATTGGTTGAAGGGAGCAGGTGTTTTCTCCAAGATTGATCTTAAATCAAGTTATTATAAAATGAAAGTTAAAAAAGTTGATGTCCCGAAGATAGCTTTTAGAACTCGTATGGACATTATGAATTTCTGGTTATGCCATTTGGTTTGACAAATGCTTCATCTACTTTTATGGACTTGATGAATCATTTCAAACCTTATTTAGACTAGTTTTTAGTTATTTTTGTAGATGATATACTGGTTTATTCCAAGAATAGAAAGGTGCATGATAAACATTTGAGAATGGTGTTACAAACATTATGGGATAATCAATTATATGCTAAGCTATCAAATGTGAGTTCTAGTTGACAAAAGGTGGCATTCCTAGGACACATGTTATCTGTTAATGGTATTCATATGGATCCTAGTAAAATACAAACTATTTTGAATTGGCTGCCACCAAAGAATGTAATAGAAGTTCAGAGTTTCCTTGGTTTAGCCAGATGCTATAGAAGAATTGTGCAAGGGTTCTCGAAGATCCTTTGACTAAAATTTTTAAAAAGGAAACTAAATTTAAGTGGGATGATCAATGTCAATCTAGCTTTAAACAATTAAAGGCTATGTTGACAAAAGTGCCTACTCTGAAACAACCAATGCCAGGTAAAGATTATGTGATTTATAGCAACGCTTCTCACCTTGGGCTTGGTTTTGTATTAATGTAAGAAGGTAAAGTAATTGCTTATGCTTCTAGGCAATTGAAACCTCATAAATTGAATTATCCCACACATGATTTAGGGTTAGAAACTATTATATTTGCTCTTAAGATCTGGTGGCATTATTTGTGCTGAAAGGTGTTATATCTTTACTGATCATAAAAGTTTGAAATATTTGCTAACACAAAAAGAGCTCAATTTAAGGCAGAGGAGATGGATGGAATTAATTAAAGATTATGACTGTATTATTGACTACCATTATGGAAAAGCTAATGTGATAGCTGATGCACTAAGTTAGAAGAATTTAGCAGGTATTTAATGCATATAAATTATAATATTTTTGTGTGTGTGTTAAAAAAATAACTAAAAATGATATAATGTATTATGTTAGCAGAATAAAAAGTTGAGCCAACCTTAAAGCATGAAGTTATCAAAGCTCAAAAACAAAATCAAAAGTTATTGGAAGTGATGGAACAAGTACACAAAGGTGAAAAACTAGATTATGTTGTTTTGAATGATGTCAATTTGTACTATAACGGTCAATTATGTGTTCCATATGTGAAGGAGAGCATTCTTAGTGAAGTTCACAATACTACTTATACTGTGCATCCTGGAAGTAATAAAATGTATCAAGATTTAAAGACTTTTTATTGGTGGCCAGGCATGAAAATGGATATTACTGAACATGTTACTCGATGTTTAATATGTCAGCAAGCAAAGCAGAACACCAAGTTCCATCGAGTCTTCTACAACCCATCTCAATACTAGAGTGGAAATGGGATAGTGTCACCATGAATTTTGTGACTAGTCTTCAGAACACACAGAAGAAGCATGATGCCATTTGGGTAATTATTGATAGGTTGACCAAATTAGCTCATTTCCTTCCAATCTAAACTGATTACGCATTGGATAGACTTGCAAAATTATATATTAATGAAATAGTCAGGCTTCATGGAGTGCCAATGTTTATTATTTCAAATCAAGACCCATGCTTTACTTTAAGATTTTTGGAAAGTTTTCAGAGAGCATTATGTACTCAACTTCATTTCATTACCGCATTTCATCCACTGACTAATGGCCAATCGAAAAGGATGATATAGATACATGAAGATATGCTTAATTGTGTAATTAAGTTTGAAGGTAGATGGGACAAACATTTACCTTTAGTGGAATTTGCTTATAACAACAATTAGCATACAAGTATCAAAATGGCACCATATGAAGCACTATATGGAAGGAAATGCAGAATTCCACTTTGCTGGATAGAATTGGGTAAGGGTAAACTTGTGGACCTGATCTTATTAGGCAAACTGAGGATAAAGTGAAGCTTATTAAAGATTGATTGAAAGTTGCAATGGATAGACAAAAATCTTATGCAAATTTGAAGCAGCGAGACATTGAGTATAATATGGGGGATAAGATATTCTTGAAAGTGTCACCGTGGAAGAAGGTTCTTCATTTTGGAAAGAAAGGGAAACTAATTCCTAGGTTTATTGGACGATATAAAATACTTGAACGTATGGGTCCAACAGCCTATTGACTAGCTATGCCTCCAAAACTAGCAAAGATTCATAATGTATTCCATGTGTTGATGCTTAGAAGACATAGATCGAACCCTTCACATTGATATAATCAGAGTCTATTAAAATCCAACCAGATTTGAGTTAGAAAGAAGAACTAGTGGCTATTTTAGATCGTGAAATAAAGAGTTGCAAAATAAACACATTCCTTTAGTAAAAGTATTGTGGATAAATTATTCGACTGAGGATTCCACATGGGAAAGTGAAAAAACAATGAGGTAGCAATATCCTCGATTGTAATGTTTGAAATTTTAAATAGTAATTTTTTGATATATATTGATAACGAATTATGTATAGTGATGAAATTAAGTAGGAAAGTAGGAGGAGTTAAGTTTAAAAACTGAAAATTTGAGTCGGGTTTGAATGAAATTGATTTTTTCCAAACATAATCCTAAAGTGATAGAAATTTATGAAAAATACCCTTATGATTCTAGAATTAAAATTTTATTGAATTAGGATATGAAATATATATAGTAGGGCCTTAAATTAATTAAAGAAGCTATTTTTTTTATGGTTTTACAGAATTAAAAATCAAATTAGAATAAAAAATTATTAAAGTCTATGCACTATAGCTATAGTGAGTATGCACCATAGCTATAGTGAGCATGCCCTTACCCAATTAAGACTCTAGATATTATAAAAAGGAAGCCTAGAAGTTTTTCCTCTCTTCTATCATCATCATCACATGCCATTCACCTACCCAAAACCACCTTTCCAACTTTTTTCTTCTTACTTTCATCAAATTTAGCAAGAATCAAGAAAAATTCATTTCTTGTTGCAAGTTTTGAAGAGAATTCACTAGAGTAGACAAGATTATAAAAAATTAAATAAAAGGAGAGAGAGAAAAGAGAAAGAGGGAAATTCTATGAAGAGGTATGTGCTTGTGCACTATAATTTGCAAATATTTGGTTTTCTTTGAATTTTAATGCTTAAATAAGTTAATTGATTCATTTCAATTGAGTTATTTGTTAAAGAATTGAGTAAATGAGATGTTGTGTAAGAAGTTGGTTGAAGAACCCTTTTTATGAGGATTTTGATCCTTATTTCAATTTTTTGTAAGTAATAAGTGTATTGAAATTGGTTATAGTTAAGAGTGATTGTTGTAGAGTTTTATTAACTAAGTTAATTGCTAGAGATTTGATTAATTGAGGGTTTGAGTAAAGTGTTAGATATGGATCCATTTTATATGAAATGTTTAGTTTTAGGTTCATTTTTACTATATTTATTAAATAAGTTTATGTCATTTTGACTAAAAGTGTATGTTGGAACAACTTTGGCTCACTAAAAAATGAATTTTAGAGTTTGAAAGAAGCTGGGAAAAACACACAGTGTAAATTTTTCAGCATTTGTAATTTTTCTTCCTGCATGTTTTTGATACACACTGGCATGTTGATAATTTCACAAGGGCGTGTGGATTTTTTAGCTACTGTAATTTTACTTCTAGTAAGGTTTTAATATGCACAAGCGTGTTGGTGTTCTTAGCATGCCCATGTCCACTCAATAACCCAAATTTCCTTCTTTTTCAACCTCAAAACACTTCATTTATTCTTTTAAGGTAATTTCCTTTTTCAACCAGAAGTATGAACAATTAACAATTTGAAAAGAAAATGTCTATGAGCTAGTTTGCAATAAACCTAAGAACCTTGAAAATGTTAAATGTGCATTATAGTATTGTTTTATTAAAGTGATGTATAACTGAATGCCAAATTGGGAATGAATGAATAGAGAATTGCTTGAACCATACTAATATTAAATATATTACTTCATGGATTGTTGTAAGCTTTTGAACTATCGTAATCCAGGGCTGTGAGTCAGAGAGGATCAATGATATGAGATGCAAATGTATGCATGTATGCACAAACAATCAACAAATAAGGATAAATAGGACGTTCCTTCCAACCTTATAACATCCACACACGAATGGCGAGTCTCTTTTCCTAGGTATATGGTTAACAAAATACCAACATGGGGTATCTTGCTTTTGAATAATTCCCTCGGACGTTTCAACCAATAGTTATATTTTCGAAAATGGAAATCAATCCATGATAATTCCTATTAATTAGGTTTTATTCCATTCAACCAACTATAGTAGCTTTTATGCTATATGGATTAAAATGAAATTAAGAGGTTTATTATAAATAGATTTCTCACTTGAAAAGAGTAACTAATGGTTCATGCCAAAAACAAGCCCATGGTTAATTTATTCTTAGTGTAAACTAGGCCTACAATTGATTTTTGGTATTTCATAATTGACCTAAATATTTTTGCAAGCTCTTTGTAAAAAATGGTTGGGTGAAAATAGTTTTGTTTCTAAGCCCATTGTAAAAGATTTTAGAAAAATAGATTTTGGGCTTAGTATTTGGGCCATGGGCCAAAGAATTTATTTATTTTTTTTTTAGAAAAGTCTTATGTCCAAAGACCATCTTGAAAAATGTTGAAAATATTTTTGGTCTTTTGGACATTAAAGAAAAATTTATTTTGAGCTTACAATATACTTAGGTCATATTAAAAAAGGAACAAACCAAATAAGCCATGATTTAGACTAAGATAAACTAACCATAGTGAAACAACATGCATTTGGGGTAAAACCTAAGGAAAGTAACTAGGCCAATTACATGAGCTTTAGTCTTTGGGTTAAAAGGCTTAGGTTCCCATAGCAAGTATATACCAAATGGTACCAGGCTATGAGTGGTTATGTCATGCTCGATCTCCATACCTTGAGTAAAAGTATGGTATCCCTTACATAACATAACACGGTTAACACGGGCGTCCTAACTCACGCACACAATGCAATCTAATATGATGCAATGGATAATATAATTATAAGAAAGAATAAAATAATATAAAGACCAACGGAATCAACTTCTCTTATCCCCAGTGGAGTCGCCACTGTGAGCGGGGATTTTCGCCCCCACTCCCGGAGGAATGGTTCTTGCAACTTCGGCATTGTTTAGGCTCGGGGCCTTAGAGAACACGGACCTAAGTCCGGAGAAAATGGAGTCGCCACCCAGACAGGCCGGGAAAAAAGAAAGGGGTGGATGACACAATTCCTAAGGAATCCCCAACCCCTTAATGGGTTCAGAAAGTTGGGTACGTGTGGGGAAGGTGAGAAATGGCCCAGCACCCCCACAACGCCCGGTTCATTGGAACCGGCCTCCTTTACCAGTCTTATTATTATAAAATTCTTAAATATAATAATATTATCCATATTACACACAATAATTAAAAGAAAGCATCATTATATTAAAATCAAAGCAATGTCCAAACAAAGCAACTAAATGGACACCCATCCGAAGATGGAAACGTGTCCTTACATCACACACCTAAATAGGACACCCACCAAAAGGTAGAAACATGCCCTTTACATTAGTTCTAAATAGAAAAGCAAATTAAATTACATGATATTTAACTAATGAGGTACTCACCAAATGGAAACATACCTCTTACAACATTTGGAAGTCTAAATAAATTGATAAAAGTAAATAACCATTCATAATAAATAAATCATTCATCAACGGTATTTAAATATCAATAAAAAGTAAACATCCAACCATGATAAATAAAATAAACCAAGTATTGAACTTAAATAAATTAAGGCATATAAAATAAATCAAAGCATAACCAAATATAGAATTGAATAAAGCAAATAAAAAGTCCAAATTATAGCTACTATTTTCATTTAGATTTCTTTATCTCATGTGTTAAGGTTTTGGGAATTTCATGAGTATAAGCTACTGTGACTTTTTTATGGAATTAAAATAAATTGAAGTTTTATGTTTTAAATGGTTGGTAAGACACTTTGATTAAACAAATTAAGGTTTGAATGATGAAATCATGAAACTAGGGTTTTAGACACTTTAAAATACTTTGATTTATGATTTTCGATTATTGGGTTTCTAAGCTACTTGTAAATTTAACCTATTTATGTTTTATGGTTTTTAATGTTTTAAAAGGGATTAGGGTTCATAAAAATTATGGTTTAAGATTTTAAAAGGGTTAGAGTTCATTATTTTAGTTTTTGGAGTTGAATTAGGATTTTTAGAATTTAGGGTCACGGTGATGCATGATTTTTAAGAATTTGGAAATCAATTTGATAATTTCATGAAGGTTTATGAATTTAAACAAACAAATTAAAGTTTTTATAAGTAGAAAAGATGTTTTTTAAGGTTTTTTGAATGAAATAGAACCTACTTTAAAATTTTAAAAGAAACAGAATTTAAATCTTAGTTTTGTTGAAAAATATGTTCAATTAGAGTTTTAAGATTTTTAAGAAGTAAAAATAACAATTTTAAGCCTTTTTGAAGACAAACCAACGAAATAAGGTTTTTTGGCTTTAGAAAAACTAAATTAAAGTTCTAAGATTTTAACTTTTGAAAAATACAAAATCCTAGTTTTAGCTACTGTGAAAAAAAAATAAAGAAATTAGAATTTCATACCTTCTTTTGTAAGTTGCACCAAAATTGCTTCTTGGATGAACAAGCTCAAAAGACCATCCTTTTTGCCTTTTTTTAATCCCCTAAATCGTGTTTCTGCTCCTTTTAATATCAATTGAATTCAAGCTTTTCCTTAATGGATTTGGATTTTCTTTTTCTCCTTGTCCCTCTCGGCCTCTCCCTTTTTAAATTGCCTTTGGTCCTTATTTATAGTGGTTTGATGTGGTTTATTCCTAATTAGTTAAGGTAAGTAATACTAATAAAAAAAGAAACCGAAACCTAATTGAATTAGGTTTCAAAAAATTTGCATCGGAAAAATTACGCTGCCGAAAAAAATTGCAGCAGGAAAAAATGCACTGGAGAAAAAATTCTACCGCAGTTGGCTGCGGCAGCGCGCACGGAATGAGCTCATAGCCATTTCGCAGGCAGAAAAATTCTATTTATTTTTATTCCGACTCCGATTTTTATTTTTATTTTTTGACTTTTATTTGTTTATTTCTATTTTTTATTAATAAAAATTAGATACTAAAGCAAAAATTATTTAATAAAAATTATTTTGGACCAATTAGACAACAAAAATCATGTTAGACTAAATAAAACATATTGGACTGGATTGGGTCAAAAATTAAGGGTCTACACAAACTCAAGCATAGACTCGACTCGATCTAGCTGAACTCTCTAGCTCAACCGGATCTACCCTGTCACTTGTGTAATGAACCACGATCGTGCTAAGCTAGAAGCTTAGTGGCACAAACTTTGCTAACAATATAGTTCAAATGCAATGCCAATGCACAATACATAAGGATAGTATATCTCATAGAATTATATCATTATATCATAATAAATTGTTTAATTGCTCCGCAATTCATAATTCACATTAAAGCAAAGACAAGCATGGGCCCAAAAATGATCTAATATGCTATTCAAATTTCAGAGTTACAGCTTTGGTTTATAATGACACCTTGTGTCTAGCCCCATAGGCAATATATCCATGGATTAATCCAATTAGGTCTGAGTTTACGATCTGATCATTTCACCCAGCCTAAGGATTTATTTTTGAGGCTTATGACCCGGTCATTTCACTTCAAAAACATTTTCACATTGATGCCCAGCATCTAGCCTTTAGGCAATTCATAGGCATGCCACCAAACCCAAAACTCTGAAAATTGAATAACATACTAGGCACACAATTTATTTTTGTTTCTCATTTATTGATATCAATTCATTGTATTATGTTTCCATAAATCATTTCATTATCAAATACTTTCTCATTTTCTCATGATTACATTAGACACAACGCCTCAAATATTTCACTTATCTCAATATAGTCATTATCAATGACTTTACATACCATCTTTAATGTACACAAAACAATTTATCCATACATTTAGCTCATTATCATATTTTTCACCAAGTCCACATTATATATAATACAGTGGTGACATTATACAAATCATAGCATATTATTCATGTACCAATCATGTAGTAGGGAACTTAGCACATTTTTCAACCAAATATGTTAAGTCCCAATGTCATGTAAATGTAGACAATTATTCAAAGTTTGTACTTACCTCTAGAAGCAACAAACACCACTTCCAACTTCCTCTTCCAAGATATCCCTCAACACTTGGATTGGGGTAACTCAAGTCTCTTCAAAGCCTAAACCAAATGTGATTATAAATAATCAATAAGTGATACACAAAGAAAAATAAGGAAAGAAACTATCTAGGGCAAACTCTACACATGACATGCTTAACAACACGGGCGTGTCCATGACCGTGCCCTAAACCCACAATGCAGAAGCTTTGACACGCTCAATAACATGAGCATGTCACTGCACGTGTAAATACTTCAACAACACAGTAGCTATGACACGCTCAGTGACATGGGCGTGTCACTGGATGTGTCAATTCTACAATATCACAGTAGCTATGACACACTCAGTGACATGGGGTGTCACTGCTCATGTCACCAATACTAAAAATGGAACCATCGACATGCCTAAAGACATGGCCGTGCCACCGGGCGTGTCAAGCCATAAACCTGATATGGACACAAAAATGCCACCTCTAACTATCATCTTTATTAAACCTTTCCAACTTCATACAAACTCAACAAAAACAATCATTATACCACATGATACTTGTATAAACATCAACACAACTCAATTACAAGCAAAAATACTCAATTACAATCATGACTTCTTAACCCAAAAGTTACATAATTACAAACTCTTATTCTCTTCACCAAACTTAACCTTTTCTTAAATCCAACCCCAATCTTCATAGCTAACTAGACAAAATAACTTCAAACATACCAAAATCAACCATTAACAACATACTACACCAAACATCCAATTTACATATACAAACTTTCAAAGGAAATCAAAGATACAAGTTGGAAACTTGCCAAATATGAAGAACTTGAACACTTGAAATCCTTCAATTTCTTGAATTAAGAAGAAGCAAAATCTCTTTCCCTTTTAATGTTGGTGGTGGTCGGCCTCAAAGGAGAAGGAAGAAGAAGAAGATGAAAATGGTCAACTCCACTAATCTCAAAATTCTCTTTAAAACCACAAAATCCCCTCTTTTAATCTCCACTAAGCAATATTTTATTATAATAATAATAAATCTTAAAAATTCTCTTCCACTGTCCATTAATATTAATATCTTATTAATTAAAATGTCATTTGACCATATTTAAATATTTTCTTGTATATATTGTATATATCTTTATATATATAACATCTACACACTTCCCTTTTTCCATTCTTTTCGCTTAATCAAATATATATACACTTTTAAATCATTTAATTAATTTTCAACAATTAATATTTCCAAAATTTTGGGATATTACACTATATCAAAATGGGGCTTCCCAATTCGATATGGGACCTTAGTTAAGGTCCCATATTGAGTTGGGAAGGTCCCAATTCGATATGGGTTATCCCATATTGAGTTGGGAGGCCCAGCTTGACTTAGATACACCCTCGAATGCCCTAACATCAAATTATACCCGATTAAACCTTCAAAACAAGCATCTTTAGGGTTTTAAAGGCTCAACCATTATACCATCTAATAAAAAAGTTTATGACTCAGGCAACAAACTAGACAGAGCCAAAATTAAGTCTCTACAATGCCCTCAATGCCAAGATGGAAGAACTGAAGGAGGCCCTGGTTGAGACT
This sequence comes from Garcia nutans, assembly GCA_947685225.1. Taxonomy (NCBI): domain Eukaryota; kingdom Viridiplantae; phylum Streptophyta; class Magnoliopsida; order Malpighiales; family Euphorbiaceae; genus Garcia; species Garcia nutans. The sequence goes on from CANTUV010000059.1 coordinate 37,456,535, forward strand.
ATGAAGAGCCAACTGGCTGCAATATTAAGGTACACTGCTGAGGCAGTTGCTAGCACTATGAAGCAGAAGGACAAAAGAAAGGGTAAGTGTAGACCCTTAATTTTTTACCCAGTCCGGTCAAATATATTTTTATTAGTCTAAAATAATTTTTGTGTTGTCCAATATATTTTAATTAGCCCAAAAGAATTTTTGTTATCTTAATTTAATAAATTTTGCTTTAGTATCTAATTTTTTAATAAAAAAATATAAATAAACAAATAAAAATCAAAAAATAAAAATAAAAATAAAAATCAGCAACGGAAAAATCATCGCCGAAAAACAGCGCGGGACGAATGGCCGTGGGCCATTTTTCCTGCAGGAGTTTCCTGTGGGCGAAATGGACTGTAGGCCAGTCCTCGCCCGCAGCCAACTACGGCAATTTTTTTTTGCCAGCGCATTTTTTCTGCAACAGTTTTTTTTCGCCAGTAAAATTTTTCCGACGCAAATTTTTTGAAACCTAATACAATTAGGTTTCGGTTTCCTTTTCTTAATCAATTTTAGATTCCGTGAATAACTAGGATAAACCATAAAATTCTTCTATAAATAAGACCAAAAACAACACAAAAAAAGGAGGAAGAAAAAAAGGAAAATTGAGACCGAAATTGTGGAGGAAAACTTTGAATTTTAAGAATTCCTTCTGGCAGTGAATCAATCTGATTTTTTTTTTTTGAGAGAGCAGACAACAATTCAATCCATCAAAGGTAGCAAAGCTTGTCTTTGTTTTTGTTCATCCAAGAAGAAATTTTTGGTGGAACCAACAAACGGAGGTATGCATCACTTGTCTAATTTCTTCACAGTAGCTTAAATCATCTAATTGTTTCTTTTAATTCAAAAAGCTTAGAACCTTAATTCCACTTTTCTAAAGTTAAAAAACCTTAATTCGTTGCTTTGATTTCCAAAAAGCTTAAAATTATTATTTTTATTTCTTCAAAATCTCAAAACCCTAATTTGATTTCCGAATTTCCAAAATCCTAAATTTGAGCCTGTTTCTTTCCACAAACCCTAAAAACATCTTTTCTGTTTATATAAACCTTAAATCATTTTGTTTATTTTCATAAAGTTTCATAAAATTATCAATTGATTTTCAAATCCTAAAAACCTAATGCATTCCCCGAAACCCTAATTCTAAAATTCTAAAACCCTAATTCAACTCCAAAATCCAAAACAGTAAACCCTAACTCCCTTAAAACCTTAAACCCTAAAGTTTTCTAAACCCTAATCCTTTAAACCTTAAAACCCTATAAACATATTCAAACACACTAACTTAAAAACACAATCCAGTGACCGTAAATCATAAATCTAAATGTTTTAAAGAGTCCAAGCCCTAGTTTCATGATTTCACTTCTCAAACACTAATTTGGTTAATCAAAGAACTTTATCAACCTCTTAAATTCTAAAACTTGGCTCCATCTCAATTCTTTTAAAATTTACAGTAGCCTAAACCCATGAATTTCCAAAACCCTAAACACATTAAATAAAGAATCTTAAATAGAAACAGTAGCCCTAATTTGAATCTATACTTGCTTTATTCAATTTTATATTTGATTATGCTTTGATTTATTTTATATGCTTAAATTTATTTAAGTTCAATGCTTGGTTTATTTAATTTATCATGGATGGATGTTTACTTTCTATTGATGTTTAATACAATGATTTATTTATGATGAATGGTTATTTACCTTTATCAATCAATTTAGATTTCCAAATGTTGTAAGAGGTATGTTTCCACTTGGTGGGTACCTCATTAGTTAAATATCATGTAATTTAAATTGCTTTTCTATTTTAGAACCAATGTAAAGGACATGTTTCTACCTTTCGGTGGGTGTCCTATTTAGGCATGGGATGTAAGGACATGTTTCCATCTTCGGATGGGTGTCCATTTATTTGTTTTGCTTGGACATTGTTTTGATTTTAAATATATCGATGCTTTATTTTAATTATTGTGTGTAATATGGATAATGTTGTTATATTTAAAAATTTTATAATATTAAGACCTGTAAAGGAGGCTGGTTCCAATGAACCGGGCGTTGTGGGTGTGCCGGGCTTGTAATATCCCACAATGTACCCTAGAAGTTTTGGTATAATTGTTGCTTATTGGATTTAATGTATATGTGTATTTGGAAAGGAAAGATGTATAGAGAGAATGCATATGTTGTGTATATGGCTAAATATATAACATATATACAAGTCAATGAGAAAGTCAAAGGAAAAGATTAATTGTTATTGATTGTGTTTAAGGAATTAATTAATTATGAGTGGGATTATAGTTGGTGGTAGTGGAAGAGGACATTCTGTTTATTTTATATTATAATTGCTTGGATGAGAGGGTTTTAAGGAAAAGGAGTTGACTTTGCCTTCTTTTGGTTTTCTTTCTTTTCTTCTTCCTCGTGGCTTTCCTTCATTTTCTTTTCCTTCTCTTTTCCTTTCCTTTGTTGTCCGGCCATCAAAGAAACAAGAGAGCAAGAAGAGTTTTGATCTTCCAAGTTCAAGATTGAAGGAAGTTTTCAAGAGATCAAGTGGAGATTTAAGAGCTTCTTCATCCTTGGTAAGTCCTTCCACTTGATTCTTTGATTTCTTTGGGTTTGTGAGATGAAGTTGTGTTTGAGAATGTGTTTGGTTTGATTGTGTCGTGTTTAAGAGTATTTGGTTTAATTGATGTTGGATTTTTGTGGTTGGATTTAAGGAAACAGTAAGTTGTTGGAAGTGAATGTATTGTTGTTGTGTTTTAGGTTTGTGGTGATGATTTTGATTTGTGTTGGAAGTATGTTTTTAGTTGTTTTGGTGTTGTTGTAAGTTTAATATGGCTTTTGGGTATGTTGAGTTAAGTTTGTTTGAAGTGGATTTTGGTAAAAGAAAGTGATTTGTTGGATGAAGTGTTGTTTTGGTCGGAATCTGGGTTTTTAGCCTGACACGCCCACGAGCACGACCAGGATTTTGGGCGTGTCGATGGTTTTGTGTTTTGGATGGGTGACACGGGAAGTGACAAGCCCATGTCACTGAGCGTGTCATAGCTTTTTTGTGGCAGTAGGATTGACACGGCCAGTAACATGCCCGTGTTATTGAGCGTGTCATAGCTACTGTGATTTTGAAGAAATGAAACGGCCATGAGCACGCTCATGTTGTTGGACGTGTCAATGTTTCTGAGAGACAGAATGTATTACACGCCCAGGGACACGCCCGTGTGGTTGAGCGTGTAAAAGCTTCTGTGTTGTGGAGTTAGGGCACGGTCAGGGACACGCCCATGTTTGTGGGCGTGTCATGTTTAGAGTTTGCCCTAGTTGGTTCTTAGCCTTATGTTCTTATGTGAGTTTCATCTTCCTTTTGGAATAGGTTGTGAAGAAGGTGAATTACCCTAATTCAAGTGGTGTAAGATTATTGGAAAAAGAGGTGTTTAGTATTGTGTGGGTTGCTTTTAAGTTAAGTACAAATCTTGCATTGTTACATAGACTCATATTATGTTGAGATTGAACATACATTTGATGATATTGATGATGCATATGAATAATGCTATGTTTTGTACAATGTGGGACATAATGTGAACCTTGATGATGCATATCCATAATATTATGTGTTGCATAATGTGAAATGAGATAATGGAGGCATGTATGCCTATATGAATAATGATATGTTTGTTTAGTGAATGTAATCGATGTTGTTTATTATAATGATTAAAATGAGAAATGAATTGTGAAAGTATTGTTTAAAGAGATAAATGAACGGACCTATCTGCCTCCTGCGGAACCACGCGGACCCAGTGAGTTGGGCAACCGAACTAGGACTACCGACCTGGTTGGGGGAAGGTTCGATGCAGTCAGTATTACGTTCCTATCTGCCTCCTGCGGAACCATGCGGACCCAGTGGGCTGGGCAACCAAACTTGGACTACCGACCTGGTTGGGGGAAGGTTCGTTACTGATGGTTTAATACGTTCCTATCTGCCTCCTGCGGAACCATGCGGACCCAGTGGGATGGGCAATCGAACTTGGACTACCGACCTAGTTGGGGGAAGGTTCATATATGAAGCCATGGTTGTTGGCTATAATGATGAACTTTGAATGAGTATATTAGATGATGAAATAAATATTGAAATAATGAAATGTAACATTTATAAGTATGATCCTTATTGGTTGAATTTATGACATTGATATTGACATTGCATATTATCATTATGGTTCGTACTACTGAGTTGTTGGCTCAGCGCGATTGTGGTTCATCGCGCAGGTGGTAGAGTTGATAGGGTTGAGACGGAGGATTCTTCTAGACCTAGTTGAGTTTATGCTTGAAGAGTTGGACTAGAGCATAAAGATCATAGAGTCAAGCTGCCAATCATGTATATATATTCTATGTTTTGTATATTTTGATTTTTATGTATTTGAATTTGTAAAAGTTTGTAATAACTTCCGCTGCGGGTTGATAAACATTTTATCTATTGTGTCTTTTGAATTTCTTTTAAATGTTTAAGATTTGTTTCACTTAATTTCAAAGATATGATTTGTGTATATTTTAAACTGTGGCATTTTCTATATTCCGTAAATGTATATTACGATCGTATAAGCATGCTTGTACGTATAAAGGATATTGGGGTGTTACAATTATTTTGGTATCAGAGCCTAGGTTTGAGATTCTCAACCTAGGTCAAGTGTAAGAAAAAGAGTATTTTGATTTTAAAAAGTGGATTTTTGAATAAAATACATGTTTGGTGTCGGCAATCTTTGATCTTTAATGAAGTGTATTCTGCTGTGTTTGCAGATATAGGTTATAATGGATCCTCATTCATGTCAATCTATTGAGGGTAGTGCGGAGAGTGTAGCTCCTGATGATGGAGCTAGAGTGGATGGAACTGGAGAGGCCCCTATTTCTGTGTCAGGGAGACCAGTTGCTGAGGAGGTTCCGCCAGTTTGGCTTAGGCATATGGTTGATTTAATGAGGCAGGCACCAGTGCAACCACCGCCACCCCCACCCCAGCCTATGGTACCAGTGAGACATTACGATAAATTAAGAAAGTATGGAGCAGAAGATTTTCTGGGTACTATTGATCCAGTGGTAGCTGAGTAGTGGCTGGATAAGGTTCAAAGAATATTCATTCAGTTGCAAGCCACTCTAGAAGAAAATTTTGATTATATTAGATCACTGTTGCAGAAGGATGCATATGATTGGTGGAAGACAGTCCTGCATGCTATGGGCGATCCACCTACTTTGTCCTACAGTGATTTTCTATGGGAGTTTGAGATGAAATATACTCCGAGGGAGTATAAGGATGTAAAGAAGATGGAGTTCCTGACCATGAGGCAAGATCACCGGTCTGTGACAGAGTATGAGCTAGAGTTTATCCGGTTGAGACACTATGCCGGGGGAATTATCTCAGATGAGATTGACAGGTGTAGAAGGTTTGAGGAGGGATTGAGACCCTCAATTATGTGTCTTGTAGCTGGTTCTAGATATCATGATTTGTCCCAGCTGGTTGCAGCAGCTAGAAGTGTGGAGAGAGCTCAGAATATTGTAGCAGCTGCCACAGAGGAGGAGACCAGGGTTAGGAGACCCCAGTTTGAGGCAGGGTCTTCATCCATGAAGAGAGGTCGAGGAAGTTTTGTTCCCAGGATCAGTCGGAGCCAGAGGTAGGCTGGTAGGTCAGTTCAGTTTCAGAGACAGAGATCGAGACCTACAGTTTCAGTAACGAGTGCTCCTACTCCAGTAGTTCAGAGATCCACTCCACCTGTGTGTGCTCAGTGTGGTGGAATTCATAGGGGTGCTTGTTGGAAGAATAGTGGACCAGCTGTGTGCTTCAGATGTGGTTCTCCTGATCATTTTATTAGAGAGTGTCCGGAGATGCAGGAGCAGAGGCCGGCAGATTCTACAGTTTCTCGACCTAGTCTCAGAGGTGGTCGAGGTAGTAGAGGATTCAGCAGAGGGGGTAGACCTGGATATAGTCAGAGAGGAGGATCTTCATCCAGGGATAGTAGACCAGATGAGGCTGGGCCTTCTCAACGAGTATATGTGATGTAAAGACAACCAGATGCTTCTGCAGTCATTGCTGGTACTTTCTCTTTATTTGGCATTTCAGTTCTTGCTTTAATTGATCCAGGCTCTACTCATTCATATATTAGTGCGTCTGTTTTGCCTGTGTCTAAGTTGCATTCTGAGTCCCTAGGATTTGATGTGTTGGTGACAAATCCGTTAGGGCATAGTGTGATTGTTAGCAAGGTGCACCGAGATAGTGCAATAGTGGTGCAAGGTGAGGAGTTTCGTGGAGAGTTGATTGAAATGCCTTTTAAAGAGTATGATTTGATTTTGGGTATGGACTAGTTGTCTAGGCATGGAGTTGTGGTAGATTGTCAAAAGAAATGTGTCACCTTGAGAACTAGTGATGGCTGGAGTGTAATGGTGTCCAGTGAACAGAGACAACTTGCATCCTTGTTTGTATCAGCTGTAGCAGCTAGAAGGTTGATTAGAAAAGGGTGTGATGCTTACCTTGCTCATGTTGTGGATACTAGAGTAGGGAGTTCTCAAATTGATGATATAACCACAGTTGCAGATTTTCCAGATGTGTTTCCAGAGGAGTTGCCAGGGTTGCCTTCTGAGAGAGAGATTGAGTTTGGTATCGACTTGTTGCCTGGTACCATTCCCATCTCTATTACTCCTTATAGAATGGCACCTGTTGAATTGAGAGAGTTAAAAGTGCAGTTATAGGAGTTGTTGGATAAAGGATTTATTCGCCCCAGTGTTTCTCCTTGGGGAGCTCTTGTGTTGTTTGTGAAGAAGAAGGATGGTACCATGAGATTATGTATTGATTATAGGCAATTGAACAAAGTAACTATTAAGAATAAATATCCTTTGCCTAGGATTGATGATCTCTTTGACCAATTGAAAGGAGCAGCAGTGTTTCCCAAGATTTATTTGAGATCAGGGTACCTTCAATTGAGGGTTAGAGCTGAAGATGTTTCTAAGATAGCTTTCCGCACCAGGTATGGGCATTATGAGTTTTTAGTAATGCCTTTTGGATTGACGAATGCACCTGCAATTTTTATGGATTTGATGAATAGGGTGTTCAGGCCCTATCTGGATCAATTTGTGGTAGTTTTCATTGATGATATTTTGGTGTATTCGCGTAATGAGGAAGAGCATGACAAGCATTTGCGGATTGTGTTGCAGACCTTGAGAGAAAAGCAATTGTATGCTAAGCTGTCAAAGTGTGAATTTTGGCTTGACCAAGTGACTTTTCTGGGTCATATAGTTTCAGCAGATGGTATAAGAGTTGATCCAAGTAAAGTTGAAGCTATTTTGAATTGGAGTCCACTAAAGTCTGTAATTGAAGTTAGAAGTTTTCTGGGCTTGGCAGGCTATTACCAACTGTTTGTGAAAGGTTTTTCTTTGATAGCTACTCCACTCACCAGATTGCTTCGGAAGGGAGTTAGATTTGTGTGGACGGATCAGTGTCAGGCTAGCTTTGAACAGTTGAAAGAGATGTTGACACAGGCACCTGTTCTTACTTTACCCATGGAAGATAAACCATATGTGGTTTACAGTGATGCTTCACATAATGGTTTAGGGTGTGTTTTGATGCAAGAGGGTAAAGTCATAGCTTATGCTTCTCGGCAGTTGAAGCCGCATGAGCTTAACTATCTGACTCATGATTTGGAGTTGGCGGCTATAGTGTTTGCTCTGAAGATTTGGCAACATTACTTATATGGGGAGAAATGTTTTATTTATACAGATCACAAAAGTTTGAAATATTTGGGGGTTCAAAGAGAGCTTAACCTCCGGCAGAGACGATGGCTGGAGTTGATCAAAGATTATGACTGCTTGATTGATTATCATCCTGGTAAGGCAAATGTTGATGCTGATGCCTTAAGTCGGAAGTCTTTGGCAGGTTTGGCTGTTTATTCGCTCTCGTTACTTGTTGAGTTGAGAGCAATGAATGCTATTTTTGATGTATGTAATGATGGTGCATTATTGACTCAGCTCCAGTTGAGACCAGTACTATTAGATCAGATCAAGGAAGCTCAATTGGCAGATGAGAAAATTCAGAAGATTGTATCAGATTGCCGAAATGGAGAGAGCCGGGATTTTCATGTGAAAAGTGATGGTAGTCTTTGGTTCAAGGATAGGTTGTGTGTTTTTTATGATGATAGTTTGAAAAGGATCATTTTGGAAGAAGCACATCAATCAGTTTTTGCTATGCATCCGGGAAGTACAAAGATGTATCATGATTTGAAACAGCATTATTGGTGGTCCGGTATGAAGAGAGACATAACGGAATTTGTGTCCAAATGTCTTACTTGTCAAAAAGTAAAAGTGGAGCATCAGGTTCCAACAGGATTGCTTCAACCTTTAACAGTGCCTGAATGGAAATGGGAGAGAGTGACAATGGACTTTGTATCTGGTTTGCCATTGACGCCAAGGAAACATGATGCTATTTGGGTGATTGTTGATAGATTGACAAAGACAGCTCACTTTCTTCCGGTACGGATGGATTATTCTCTTGAGAAGTTGGCTGAGCTGTATATCCATGAGATTGTGAAGTTGCATGGAGTCCCAATTTCTTTAGTATCGGATCGAGATCCCCAGTTCACTTCGAGGTTCTGGAAGAGTTTACATGGGGCTTTGGGTTCTCGATTGCATTTTAGCACTGCTTTCCATCCGCAGACAGATGGTCAGTCAGAGAGAGTAATACAAATTATTGAGGATATGTTGAGAAGTTGTGTCATTGATTTTTTTGGAAGTTGGGACAGATTTTTACCACTTGTGGAATTTGCTTATAACAACAGTCATCAATCCAGTATTGGAATGGCACCATTTGAGGCATTGTATGGTAAGAGATGCCGAACGCCTTTATGTTGGAATGAACTTGGAGAAAGCAAGCTAATTGGTCCTGATTTGGTTAAAGAGACTGAAGAGAAAGTAAAAATAATTCGGGATCAGTTAAAAGCAGCTTCAGACCGACAGAAATCCTATTCAGATTTGAAGAGGAGAGACATAGAGTTTAATATCGGAGATAAAGTATTTTTGAAAGTGTCTCCTTGGAAAAAGATTTTGAGATTTGGTCATAAAGGAAAACTGAGTCCTCGTTTTGTTTGACCGTATGAGATTTTGGAAAGGGTTGGACCAGTTGCGTATCGACTTGCTTTATCGCCGGAATTGGATAAAATTCATAATGTCTTCCATGTTTCTTTGTTGAGGAGGTACAGATCACACTCATCTCATGTTTTACCAGTTGAATCTATTGAAGTGAGTCCGGATTTGACATTTGAAGAAGAACGAATTGCTACTTTGGCACATGAAGTAAATGAGTTGAGGAATAAGAGAGTGCCATTGGTGAAAGTTCTTTGGAAGAATCATGGTAGAGAAGAGGCAACATGGGAAAGTGAGCAAGCAATGCGAGACCAATATCCTCAATTATTTCAGACTTGATATCAGGTAATTTCGAGGACGAAATTTCTTTTTAGAGGGGGAGAATTGTAATATCCCACAATGTACCCTAGAAGTTTTGGTATAATTGTTGCTTATTGGATTTAATGTATATGTGTATTTGGAAAGGAAAGATGTATAGAGAGAATGCATATGTTGTGTATATGGCTAGATATATAACATATATACAAGTCAATGAGAAAGTCAAAGGAAAAGATTAATTGTTATTGATTGTGTTTAAGGAATTAATTAATTATGAGTGGGATTATAGTTGGTGGTATTGGAAGAGGATATTTTGTTTATTTTATATTATAATTGCTTAGATGAGAGGGTTTTAAGAAAAAGGAGTTGACTTTGCCTTCTTTTGGTTTTCTTTCTTTTCTTCTTCCTCGTGGCTTTCCTTCATTTTCTTTTCCTTCTCTTTTCCTTTCCTTTGTTGTCCAGCCATCAAAGAAACAAGAGAGCAAGAAGAGTTTTGATCTTCCAAGTTCAAGATTGAAGGAAGTTTTCAAGAGATCAAGTGGAGATTTAAGAGTTTCTTCATCCTTGGTAAGTCCTTCCACTTGATTCTTTGATTTCTTTGGGTTTGTGAGTTGAAGTTGTGTTTGAGAATGTGTTTGGTTTGATTGTGTTGTGTTTAAGAGTATTTGGTTTAATTGATGTTGGATTTTTGTGGTTGGATTTAAGGAAAGAGTAAGTTGTTGGAAGTGAATGTATTGTGGTTGTGTTTTAGGTTTGTGGTGATGATTTTGATTTGTGTTGGTAGTATGTTTTTAGTTGTTTTGGTGTTGTTGTAAGTTTAATATGGCTTTTGGGCATGTTGAGTTAAGTTTGTTTGAAGTGGATTTTGGTAAAAGAAAGTGATTTGTTGGATGAAGTGTTGTTTTGGTCGGAATCTGGGTTTTAGCCTGACACCCCACGAGCACGACCAGGATTTTAGGCGTGTCGATGGTTCTGTGTTTTGGATGGGTGACACGGGAAGTGACACGCCCATGTCACTGAGCGTGTCATAGCTTCTGTGTGGCAGTTGTAACGCCCCTATACTTCATATAAGCACTATACATATACCTGGTATACATACAATGCATATATAAAATATAAGAATGTCACTTTTAGCTTTTATTTAAAAATCTTTATCCAAGGTCAAGCAATATTATATTATATTAAGAAACATTTATAAGAATCATTATTGTTATAAAAAATAAAACCTAATTAAAATTACACATGTATGCATCACCTTCTAGTTGGTCTCGAGACACTCTTACCTTTCTCGTGGCATAGCAGCTAGGCATCCAGATCATCCGCATAAATACCTGCGCGATTACACAACCGCGCTAAGCCCGAGAGCTTAGTAGTACAAATAAATAAGAAAGTATACATTACAAAATAATCATACCTTATAATTTTAGCATCATGTTTTATTGTTCTCTTACCACGTTTTCCTTTCTCAATGGATTCTTCATATATTGCCACTAATCTCATAAATTAAATACATCATTACATAGCATATTCACAACACAATACTTACCCTTTCTATTTCATATACACATATATATGTATATATTATTACAACAAAACACCATTCAAACCTTTATAAGAACAATTCTCACAAATTCCACATTCACAAACATGTTACACATCATACAACAATTCCATAACCTCATATCTCAACAGAACTCCTTAAGCCATATTCACTTTCAACATATCAATACACATATTACAAACTCATACTTCATAACATCATTTTATTCACAATTCATTAATCATGAAACACATTTCCATCAAAAGCATTCATAGATCTCATTATTCATTTGTTTCAACATTGTTTCCATATATCTTATTTATCAATCATGTTACCATTCATGACTCACATTACACAAAGACAAGCATGGGCCCAAGACACACTAATATGCCATTCAATTTTCAGAGTAATGCTTTGGTTTATTCATCACATTTATCATTATCATAGACCCAACTAGGCTTCAAGGATTAGGCTCAACCAAGCTTCAAGGGGAACAAAGCATGCTAAGTATCAATCCAACTTGGCTTCAAGAACCAAACCCAACCTAGCTTCAAGGGTTGTAACATCTCAATTAGGCTTCAAGGATTAGACCCAACCAAGCTTCAAGGGGAGTAAAATATGTTAAACTTCAACCCAACTTGGCTTCAAGGATCAAATCCAACCTAACTTCAAGAGATTGTTACTAATAGGCATGCCACCAACAACAAACTCTGAAAATGGAATAACACATTAGTCACACAATTCATTTATTATTTCATTATCATTTCTATTCTCAATTCTCATCATCATTTAGGCAAACATGTCTTATTTCTTTCAATTGCATCACCATAGCCAATGGCTTTATATCACATTTGAGTCATCATTGCCAAGAACAATGGCTTTATATCACATTATATCTCAAATCACATTTCAAGTTTCATCATTGATATATGCAACATCAATTACATTACTAAACAAACATATCATGAATCAATCATACCATATAGGCATGCTTCAATCATAACATTAAAGTAATTCATCATCAATGATCTCATGATATTCCACATTATACACAACATGCCATTTTTCATATGCATCCTCAATCTACATATAGTACAATACAATTTATGAGATTGACAATGCATAAAACCTAACATGGTTCATATAATATCAACGTTATCATCAAATCATATTGATCAATTCAATTCATCACTCAAGTATACATAATCAATGACATTGCACATACTTTTTCATTGATCATTATATCTTCCACATTTCCTATATTATCATTGATATATTCATACATAACAATTTACCTTATTCAAGAACTTAGAATCTTACATATACATTTGGTTGGATCATTATTGTTTTAAGTGTTTTTAGGTACAAAAGACATTTGAAGATCCAACAATGTTTGAAGACCAAATAACAAACACATTTGCAAACACCCTCAAGGGACACGGCCAAGCTTGTGGCCGTGTCACTCAACACCAATTCAAGCAGTAGCAAACACGGGCAATGGACACGGCCAAGCCAGTGGCCGTGTCTCTCAACACAACAATCCAGTACTAGACACGGCCGTGTCTCTCAACATAAATCAGACAGTAACAAACACAGGCAAGGGGCACGGCCAAGCCAGTGGCCGTGTCTCTCCAAAACTCATCCAACACGACCAAATTTGCCCTAACTTGGCCGTGTCTCTCATAACTTGGCCGTGTCCTACAATAATTTAAAGACCAAACACTCGAAATTCATCCAAACCAAACCCCAAATCAACATTTCATCATTTTCCTTACAATTATCTCAACCAATCATCACTTAGATGTTAATTTCACACATTTATATACTTCAATCTCTTGTTATCATCCACTTACACACCAATCAAACCAAACATAACCTAAATCCAAAAGAAATCCAACTAAAAAGATAAAAACTTATATATATAAGTATAATCAATAAATTCAACTCAAGAGATGAGTACTTACCTGAATATGTTGCCAAATCTTCATCTCCATCTTCAATACTCTTAAAATCCTTAAGAAATTTTGATGAAGATCACCTTTCTCTTCTCTCTCTCGTGCTCTCTCTCTCTCTCGTGCTCTCTTATCCACGAAGAAGAAGAACAGAAGAAGAAAGAAAGAAAGAAAGAAGGTTCTCCTCTCTTCATTCGTTCTTCACTTATATATATATAATAATAATAATAATAATAATAATAATAACAATAATAACAACTATACCATTAAATCTCCACCACACACAATTCCTTTTGACTCTCTTCTTCTCTTCTCTTTCCTTCAATACACACATTGAATTCAAATACAACAGTACTCCCAACACTTTTAGGGTATACTTTAGGATATTACAATTCTCTCCCCCTTAAATAATTTCGTCCTCGAAATTATCCAGTATAATAACAACCCATTTAGAACAATTCACCATCTTAATTTTCATAATTTAGATAATCGTATCTTACAATATAGTTTTATCAAATCTCATATCTTCTACTCTCCCCCTTAGAGATAATCATCTTCTCTGAAATTCATAATTCATCATTGTATAGATATATATATATATATATATATCTTTACCTCTTATTACTTTCTCAACAAAGCAATCAAGATATCTCATAACATCTCCAATACATTTTATTTTTGTACTAAAGTCAGATTATCACTTTAACTCTTTATAGATATTCTCTTAACTTTAACCTCAAAAATCATTAATCAATATCTTAGCATTGTTTATTCCATTCTTACCATCACTTTCAAAATAAACATTTACCAAACATCAATGGATAACTATATCCTTACTCTCATGAGTTTATTTCTCACCATGTACAATTAATATACCTCAATTTATTTATGTTCATTCATAAATCAGAATATTATATCATACACATTACCATTAAATCTTACACACCCAATACAATTGCACATATTAAATCTCAATATTGCCTTGCAACTTTAACGAAACCTAGATCAATCGATTTATCTATCACAATATACTAACATTTCAACTTTATTTGATTCAAACCAACAATTAACTTATTGAAATTTATCATTGGATTTTACCATATATACTTATATATAACCTAAGTTCATTAGGTCAAACTTATATTCAAATTCTAATCTTTCCAAATTCATATATTCAATCAATATGAATCATGCTTATACATATACATTTCCTTATTTAAATAATTATATCATCATTTCTTATACTCATTCAAAGTTTATCAATATTGCCAACAACTATAACTTCATAAACGAGCTTTTCCCCCAACCAGGTTGGTAATCCAAGTTTGGTTGCCCAACACATTGGGTCCGCATGGTTCCACAGGAGGCAGATAAGTCCGTTCATTTATCTTTTCACAATTCATTTTTCATAATCAATTAGGTACTCTACCTCCATTATAATTCATTTCTAACATCATTGCTAACAATTATGGTTTCTCATCACATCAAAATAGTATACTCATATATCATCAACTATATTGAACATCTCATTATACAATCATATCATTTCCAACATTATTGATATATACATATTAATTTACATTATTCATACTCCCATAAATTTTAAGTTCATTCACGTAATCACTTTACACTGTAAATTTATCCTATATAACTTTCAGTCATGATTACAATTTCTTCCCTTTTATTATTTCTTCACTTCACCCAATATTACTATATTTATATAATTATTATTCTATCACACAATTCATAGCTTAAAACATTATCACAATTCTCTTTCCTTGCTTTACTTCTCATAATTACAATTAAATTTTTAATATCGAAATTATAAGATATAACTTCACCAATCATATCTTTTAACCATGTTTCTGGAAACATAGTTATCCATCTCAGTTCTAAATCTGAATATAATAAAACTAATCACTAATCACACTAACCAAATCATATGACAATGATATATTAACAATCACACTTAGGGGTTGTAAATCAATATTGTTCTTCTATTATTCAATTTCCAACCTTTACAATTTTAATACTAACTTGTATCACATAACTTATATATATTTATTCTCCAAGCTTTTATTACACCAAGTATTAACACATTTTAATTCCATCTCCAAAACAGTTTGCTTTTGTTGAATTTATCATTATTAACCCAACTCATGTTCAATAATATTATCTTTAACATTTCCTAAGCCCAACCTTCAATTAGATACCAATCTTACACAAGTATCTTTCATTACTCCATTTCCAATCCATCTCTTCTAAAAATTTTCAAATATATAACTCCTTCCTTACAATTTCTTATTACACACTTATACATAAAAATATTTCCACATAAATTCTTTGAGCTCCAACACATCTTATGTTAGTCTCATTTAGTTATTACTATAACAGTTTCACTGTTCAATATTACCCAGGTCTATTCTCACTCCTAATACCATTAAACATGTAATGATATAAAATAATAAACATATGATCCACACCTTCATAGATCACATTCATATCAAAAGTTCATTTCACAAATCCTCTTTATATAAACACATAATTATGCAATTTATTAAATTTCCCTTTTTCATATAGTTTATACCAATTTAATATTTATCACTTTCCTTTGACTATTATCATGCTCATTTATTTATCATAACTTAAGTTATTCATTAACTTCAATAAATATATACACTCTACTTATAACCTTATTTCACAAGGAGCTTAATCACATTTCCAATGTGATATCTCTCTCATATATGTTTTTAAATATCTTTAACATATCTTTCCTAGTCATTTTCATCCTTTCCAATCAAATTACTTAAAATAACTCATTTACTTTTGCTCAATTCTTTTTCCTTTCATTTCAAACCAAATTTTCCTACTATCAATCACATCTCCCAATTCATAATACTTTCTTGAGCACTAATATTCATTTCATATATCTCATGTATTAAATACATTAAACTATCAATATTTCATTGATCTCTATCCACATTCCACTAAAACTATAAATTTCCAACTTACTACTCTATTTAAACTTCAATTTATTCATCTCATTCTCTTAATATCAACTTTAAAACATCTTATATATATATACCACAAAGTAACATCAAAACATATATGTTTCACAATTATTAAGCTCATTCCAAAGAAAATCTAAATATCTCATATCTCCACCATTAACATGAGCTTTCACAATATTCAAGCATATCACATTTCTAATAGTGAAATCACCATGTTTGCATTAAAATAACAATACAAACAACACCAATGTATATTTGTACTTAACCAACGTCATCTCTTTTTCTTTTGAACATAACCTTAACTTTACATATCGACACCTTACATTATCACACTCAATCTATACCAATCAACTCATTCAATAGTTCACTGTACTCTTTGCATTTACATAATATATCTTTTCATATTACCCATCCAACAATATTTCCTCTTTCTATAAATCCAACCATAAAGTTTATTAGAAAGAGATTCAAACAATAGAGGATAGATCACATACTTTAATCTTAATTTGTTTCTAACTCATTTCCCACTTAATTCTTCTAGCCATTTCTTTATATGCCAAATACATACCAATACTCAAACTTTTTACTTATACTTTCCATATCATTTCTTTATATCACACTCATCTCTCAATTATCAACATTTCTAGATTTGCTTTCATATGAAACCTCATTTACACACTATCATTTATCTCATCTCATGTAACTCAAATACATCACAATTCACAATTCACAATTCACTCAATGCCACGTTCGAGACCAACCTAGATGTGAATGCATATGCATGTCTTACCAATTGCTTTTCCAAAATCTTCTTTTCAATTCTTATTTAAACTCTTCAAAAATTTTCTTTTTAATTTCACTTAGGCCGAGAATCTCGAACCTAAGCTCTGATACCAAAATAACTGTAACGCCCCTATACTTCATATAAGCACTATACATATACCTGGTATACATACAATGCATATATAAAATATAAGAATGTCACTTTTAGCTTTTATTTAAAAATCTTTATCCAAGGTCAAGCAATATTATATTATATTAAGAAACATTTATAAGAATCATTATTGTTATCAAAAATAAAACCTAATTAAAATTACACATGTATGCATCACCTTCTAGTTGGTCTCGAGACACTCTTACCTTTCTCGTGGCATAGCAGCTAGGCATCCAGATCATCCGCATAAATACCTGCGCGATTACACAATCGCGCTAAGCCCGAGAGCTTAGTAGTACAAATAAATAAGAAAGTATACATTACAAAATAATCATACCTTATAATTTTAGCATCATGTTTTATTGTTCTCTTACCACGTTTTCCTTTCTCAATGGATTCTTCATATATTGCCACTAATCTCATAAATTAAATACATCATTACATAGCATATTCACAACACAATACTTACCCTTTCTATTTCATATACACATATATATGTATATATTATTACAACAAAACACCATTCAAACCTTTATAAGAACAATTCTCACAAATTCCACATTCACAAACATGTTACACATCATACAACAATTCCATAACCTCATATCTCAACAGAACTCCTTAAGCCATATTCACTTTCAACATATCAATACACATATTACAAACTCATACTTCATAACATCATTTTATTCACAATTCATTAATCATGAAACACATTTCCATCAAAAGCATTCATAGATCTCATTATTCATTTGTTTCAACATTGTTTCCATTTATCTTATTTATCAATCATGTTACCATTCATGACTCACATTACACAAAGACAAGCATGGGCCCAAGACACACTAATATGCCATTCAATTTTCAGAGTAATGCTTTGGTTTATTCATCACATTTATCATTATCATAGACCCAACTAGGCTTCAAGGATTAGGCTCAACCAAGCTTCAAGGGGAACAAAGCATGCTAAGTATCAACCCAACTTGGCTTCAAGAACCAAACCCAACCTAGCTTCAAGGGTTGTAACATCTCAATTAGGCTTCAAGGATTAGACCCAACCAAGCTTCAAGGGGAGTAAAACATGTTAAACTTCAACCCAACTTGGTTTCAAGGATGAAATCCAACCTAACTTCAAGAGATTGTTACTAATAGGCATGCCACCAACAACAAACTCTGAAAATGGAATAACACATTAGTCACACAATTCATTTATTATTTCATTATCATTTCTATTCTCAATTCTCATCATCATTTAGGCAAACATGCCTTATTTCTTTCAATTGCATCACCATAGCCAATCACAATGGCTTTATATCACATTTGAGTCATCATTGCCAAGAACAATGGCTTTATATCACATTATATCTCAAATCACATTTCAAGTTTCATCATTGATATATGCAACATCAATTACATTACTAAACAAACATATCATGAATCAATCATACCATATAGGCATGCTTCAATCATAACATTAAAGTAATTCATCATCAATGATCTCATGATATTCCACATTATACACAACATGCTATTTTTCATATGCATCCTCAATCTACATATAGTACAATACAATTTATGAGATTGACAATGCATAAAACCTAACATGGTTCATATAATATCAACGTTATCATCAAATCATATTGATCAATTCAATTCATCACTCAAGTATACATAATCAATGACATTGCACATACTTTTTCATTGATCATTATATCTTCCACATTTCCTATATTATCATTGATATATTCATACATAACAATTTACCTTATTCAAGAACTTAGAATCCTCCATATACATTTGGTTGGATCATTATTGTTTTAAGTGTTTTTAGGTACAAAAGACATTTGAAGATCCAACAATGTTTGAAGACCAAGTAACAAACACATTTGCAAACACCCTCAAGGGACACAGCCAAGCTTGTGGCCGTGTCTACCAATATAAACATCCAGTAGCCAACACGCCCAAGGGACACGGCCAAGCTTGTGGCCGTGTCACTCAATACCAATTCAAGCAGTAGCAAACACGGGCAATGGACACGGCCAAGCCAGTGGCCGTGTCTCTCAACACAATAATCCAGTACCAGACACGGGCAAGGGACACGGCCATGTCTCTCAACATAAATCAGACAGTAACAAACACAGGCAAGGGACACGGTCAAGCCAGTGGCCGTGTCTCTCCAAAACTCATTCAACACGACCAAATTTGCCCTAACTTGGCCGTGTCTCTCATAACTTGGCCGTGTCCTACAATAATTTAAAGACCAAACACTCGAAATTCATCCAAACCAAACCCCAAATCAACATTTCATCATTTTCCTTACAATTATCTCAACCAATCATCACTTAGATGTTAATTTCACACATTTATATACTTCAATCTCTTGTTATCATCCACTTACACACCAATCAAACCAAACATAACCTAAATCCAAAAGAAATCCAACTAAAAAGATAAAAACTTATATATATAAGTATAATCAATAAATTCAACTCAAGAGATGAGTACTTACCTGAATATGTTGCCAAATCTTCATCTCCATCTTCAATACTCTTAAAATCCTTAAGAAATTTTGATGAAGATCACCTTTCTCTCTCTCTCTCGTGCTCTCTCTCTCTCTCGTGCTCTCTTATCCACGAAGAAGAAGAACAGAAGAAGAAAGAAAGAAAGAAAGAAGGTTCTCCTCTCTTCCTTCGTTCTTAACTTATATAATAATAATAATAATAATAATAATAATAATAATAATAATAATAATAATAATAATAACAATAATAACAACTATACCATTAAATCTCCACCACACACAATTCCTTTTGACTCTCTTCTTCTCTTCTCTTTCCTTCAATACACACATTGAATTCAAATACAACAATACTCCCAACACTTTTAGGGTATACATTAGGATATTACAGCAGTAGGATTGACACGGCCAGTAACACGCCCGTGTTATTGAGTGCGTCATAGCTACTGTGATTTTGGGGAAATGACACGGCCATGAGCACGCTCATGTTGTTGGACGTGTCAATGTTTCTGAGAGACAGAATGTATTACACGCCCAGGGACTCGCCCGTGTGGTTGAGCGTGTAAAAGCTTCTGTGTTGTGGAGTTAGGGCACGGTCAGGGACACGCCCATGTTTGTGGGCGTGTCATGTTTAGAGTTTGCCCTAGTTGGTTCTTAGCCTTATGTTCTTATGTGAGTTTCATCTTCCTTTTGGAATAGGTTGTGAAGAAGGTGAATTACCCTAATTCAAGTGGTGTAGGATTATTGGAAAAAGAGGTGTTTAGTATTGTGTGGGTTGCTTTTAAGGTAAGTACAAATCTTGCATTGTTACATAGACTCATATGATGTTGAGATTGAACATACATTTGATGATATTGATGATGCATATGAATAATGCTATGTTGTGTACAATGTGGGACCTAATGTGAACCTTGATGATGCATATCCATAATATTATGTGTTGCATAATGTGAAATGAGATAATGGAGGCATGTATGCCTATATGAATAATGATATGTTTGTTTAGTGAATGTAATCGATGTTGTTTATTATAATGATTAAAATGAGAAATGAATTGTGAAAGTATTGTTTAAAGAGATAAATGAACGGACCTATCTGCCTCCTGCGGAACCACGCGGACCCAGTGAGTTGGGCAAATGAACTAGGACTACCGACCTGGTTGGGGGAAGGTTCGATGCAGTCAGTATTATGTTCCTATCTGCCTCCTGCGGAACCATGCGGACCCAGTGGGCTGGGCAACCGAACTTGGACTACCGACCTGGTTGGGGGAAGGTTCGTTACTGATGGTTTAATACGTTCCTATCTGCCTCCTGCGGAACCATGCGGACCCAGTGGGCTGGGCAACCGAACTTGGACTACCGACCTGGTTGGGGGAAGGTTCGTATATGAAGCCATGGTTGTTGGCTGTAATGATGAACTTTGAATGAGTATATTAGATGATGACATAAATATTGAAATAATGAAGTGTAACATTTATAAGTATGATCCTTATTGGTTGAATTTATGACATTGATATTGACATTGCATATTATCATTATGGTTCGTACTACTGAGTTGTTGGCTCAGCGCGATTGTGGTTCATTGCGCAGGTGGTAGAGTTGATAGGGTTGAGACGGAGGATTCTTCTAGACCTAGTTGAGTTTATGCTTGAAGAGTTGGGCTAGAGCATAAAGATCAGAGAGTCAAGCTGCCAATCATGTATATATATTCTATGTTTTGTATATTTTGATTTTTATGTATTTGAATTTGTAAAAGTTTGTAATAACTTCCGCTGCGGGTTGATAAACATTTTATCTATTGTGGCTTTTGAATTTCTTTTAAATGTTTAAGATTTGTTTCACTTAATTTCAAAGATATGATTTGTGTATATTTTAAACTGTGGCATTTTCTATATTCCATATACATATATTACGATCGTATAAGCATGCTTGTACGTATAAAGGATATTGGGGTGTTACAGGGCTATTTCTCACCTTCCCCATACGTACCCAACTTTCCAAACCCATTAGGGGGTTGGGGATTCCATAGGAATCGAGTCATCCACCCCTTTTTTTTTCCCGACCCGTCCAGGTGGCGACTCCATTTTTGTCGGGCTTAGGTCCGTGTTCTCTAATGCCCCGAGCCTAAACAGTGCCGAAGTCGCAAGAACCATTCCATCGGGAGAAGTTGATTCCGTTGGTCTTTATATTATTCTATTCTTTCTTATAATGATATTATCCATTGCATCATATTAGATTGCATTGTGTGCGTGAGTTAGGATGCCCGTGTTACCCGTGTTGTGTTATGTAAGGGATACCATACTTTCACTCAAGGTATGGAGATCGAGCATGGCATAACCACTCATAGCCTCGTACCATTTGGTATATACTTGCTATGGGAACCTAAGCCTTTTTACCCGAAGACTAAAGCTCATGTAATTGGCCTAGTTACTTTCCTTAGGTTTTTACCCCAAATGCATGTTGTTTGACTAAGGTTAATTTATCTTGGTTTAAATCATGGCTTATTTGGTTTGTTATTTTTTAAATATGACCCAAGTACATTTGTAAGCTCAAATAAAATTTTCTTTAAAGTCCAAAAGACCAAAGCTATTTTCAAAACTTTTCAAGATGGTCTTTGGACATAAAAATTTTCTAAAAACAAATCAAAAATTCTTTGGCTCATGACCTAAAGACTAAGCCCAAAATTCATTTTTTCAAAGATCTTTTTACAATGGGCTTGGAAACCAAATTGTTTTTATCCAACCTTTTCTTTCAAAGAGCTTGCAATATTTTTAGGTCAATTACGAAATACCAAAAATCAATTGTGAGCCTAGTTTATACTAAGAATAATTAATCATGGGCTTGTTTTTAGCATGAACCATTAGTTACTCTTTTCAAGTGAGAAATCTATCTATAATAAACCTTTTAATTTAGTTTTAATCCAATGTAGCATAAAAGCTACTATAGTTGGTTGAATGGATTAAAACCTAATTAATGGGAATTATTATGAATGGATTTCCATTTGCGAAAATATAACTATTGGTTGAAACGTTTGAGGGAAATATTCAAAAACAAGGTACCCCATGTTGGTATTTTGTTAACCATATACCTAGGAAAAGAGACTCGCCATTCGTGCGTAGATGTTATATGGTTGGAAGGAAGGTCCTATTTGTCCTTGTTTGTTTATTGTTTGTGCATACATGCATACATGCATACATTTTCATCTCATATCATTAATCCTTTCTAGCTCACAGCCCTAGATTACAATAGTTCAAAAGCTTACGACAATCCAACCCACCCCGAAGACGAAGTATCTAGCAACAACTAATCACTTGCTCACCAAAAATAATGGATCCCAAAAAAATTCAAAGAATGGTGGATGATGCCTTCAACGCCAAGATGGAAGAATAAAAGAGGCCCTAGCTGAGACCATGAAGAAACAATTGATTGCAATTTTAGAAAATCATGCCGAAGCATCTGCTAGCACTAAGAAGCCAAAGGACAAAGGGAAGACTAAAGTTGGTGAAGTGGTTTTTGATGATGAAAAGGTGATCATTGATGATGATGATGATTGGGCTCAATACTACCAAGATGCTCAAGAGAAGAAGAAAGAACCGAAGGTTGTTGAAAGGCCAACTGTAGAGAAAATCGAGACTTCTGATGTTGAAAAGATGATTGCTGATTTAAAAAAGAAATTTGAGAAGAAACTAAAAACCGAGGAAATGTCCGAAGTTGACAAATTATTTGAGCTAGATGAAGAAGTTCCATACAAGTTCAAGATGCTATCTTTTGCGAAGTTTGATGGAACCAAAAATCCTCATCTCCACGTGAAGCAATATATCACTGCCATGCAGTCTGCCCGAGCTACTAAGGCTCAAACCCTAAGGTACTTCATGCTCTCTATGAGCGGGGATTTTCGCTCCCACTCCCGGTGGAATGGTTCTTGCTACTTCGACACTGTTTAGGCTCGGGGCCTTAGAGAACACGGACCTAAGTCCGGAGAAAATGGAGTTGCCACCCGGACGGGTCAGGAAAAAAGAAAGGGGTGGATGACTCAATTCCTAAGGAATCCCCAACCCCTTAATGGGTTCGAAAAGTTGGGTAT
Source organism: Garcia nutans (assembly GCA_947685225.1). Taxonomy (NCBI): domain Eukaryota; kingdom Viridiplantae; phylum Streptophyta; class Magnoliopsida; order Malpighiales; family Euphorbiaceae; genus Garcia; species Garcia nutans. The sequence continues at coordinate 37,479,998 of CANTUV010000059.1, forward strand.
GTGTGGGGAAGGTGAGAAATGGCCCAACACGCCACAACGCCCGGTTCATTGGAACCGGCCTCCTTTATAGGTCTTAATATTATAAAATTCTTAAATATAATAACATTATCCATTTACACACAATAATTAAAAGAAAGCATCAATATATTAAAATCAAAGCAATGTCCAAACAAAGCAAATAAATGGACACCCATCCAAGGATGGAAACATGTCCTTACATCACATGCCTAAATAGGACACCCACCAAAAGGTAGAAACATGCCCTTTACATAGGTTCTAAAATAGAAAAGAAAATTAAATTACATGATGTTTAACTAATGAGGTACCCACCAAGTGGAAACATACCTCTTACAACTTTTGGAAATCGAAATTAATTGATAAAAGTAAATAATCATTCATCATAAATAAATCATTCATCAAAGCTATTAATCCAAATATAAAATAAACATACATCCATGATAAATTAAATAAATCAAGTATTCAAATTAAATAAATTAAAGCATGAGAAATAAATCAAAACATAATCAAATATGGAATTGAATAAAGCAAATAAAAGTTCAATTATAGCTACTGTGACTTTTTATGGAATTAAAATAAATTAGGGTTTTATGTTTTAAAAGGTTGGTAAGACTCTTTGATTAACTAAATTAATATTTGAATGGTGAAATCATGAAACTAGGATTTTAGACACTTTAAAATACTTTGATTTATGATTTTTGGTTATTGGGTTTCTAAGCTACTGTGTAAAATTTATGTTTTTACGTTTTTTTAATGTTTTAAAAGATTAAAGTTTAGAAAAATTTAGGGTTTAAGGTTTTAAAGAGTTTAGAATTTATTATTTTAGGTTTAGAAATTGAATTTGGATTTAGTGTTTTTAGAATTTATGGTTACGGGTGATGCATAGAACTTTTAGGATTAAAAATCAATTTGATGCTTTTATGTGATTTTATGAAAATAAACCAAACAAATTAAAGTTTTTATAAATAGAAAAGATTTATATAACTGGAAAAAGTGTTTTAGGGTTTTTTTTATGAGAAACAGAACATGTTTTAAGATTTTGTAAATTTAGAAAACAAATTTTGGTTTTGAGGTTTTGAAGAAATAAAACTAATAACTTTAAATTCTTTAGGAAATAAAGCAACGGGTTAATGTTTTTAACTTTAGAAAAACTAAATTAAAGTTCAAAGATTTTCAATTTTTGATTTCATAGATTTGCTATTGTGTAAAAAACAATTAAATAAAATCAATTAACACATACCTTCTTTTGATGATTCCTCCAAAAACAATTCTTCTTGGATGAACTAGCTCCAAAGACAAGCCTTTTTTGCCTTTAAATTCTTTAAATCATGCTGCTGCTCCTTTAAAAATCAATTGAATTGAATTATTGCTTTTCCTTCCTTGATTTGGTTTCCAATTTTCCAAGCTACTGCCAATTTTTTGCCACCCCCAATTTGGTTGCCTTTGGTCCTTATTTATAAGGGTTTGATGTAGTTTAATCCTAATTAGATAAGGCAAGTAATATTAATAAAAAAAAAAAGAAACCAAAACCTAATTGGATTAGGTTTCGAAAAATTTGCGTCGAAAAATTTGCGCTGCCGAAAAAAAACTGCTGCGGAAAAACTGCGTTGGCAAAAAAATCTGCCGTAGCTGGCTGCGGGAGCTTGAGCGGAGCGGGTCCGTAAGCTATTTTGCAGGCAAAAAATTTCTCCGTGCGAAATAGCACAGTGATTTTGCCCGCAGGAATTTTGTTTGTGCGAAATGCCCACGGGCCCGTGCCCACGGGCCCGTGTGACGATTTTTTCGTCTCCGATTTTTCCAACTCCGATTTTTATTTTTATTTTTATTTTTTGACTTTTATTTGTTTATTTCTATTTTTTATTAATAAAAATTAGATACTAAAGTAAAAATTATTTAATAAAAATTATTTTGGATCAATTAGACAATAAAAATCTTTTTAGACTAAATAAAACATATTGAATCGGATTGGGTCAAAAATTAAGGGTATACAGTTTGCCCCCTGCTTCAATGATCTGAAACCTTAGTGAAAGAGAGTGAAAAGAATTAAAACTTAATTCTTGAGGTTTTGGGTTCTGGACCCGAGAGATTTGGACACTTGATCCTAAACTAGACTTGGATACTCGATCTTAAATCGGATTTGGATACTCGATCCTAAACTGGATTTGGATTGTAACACCCCCACATCTGGCACAAACACAATACAAACACCACAATGTAACATATGTGCACTGAACATAGGGATGCTATGGTTTTTCTGTAACAATCAAATCATTTTAAAAGACACCATAACCTTTCTCAACGTACATTATAGAAAATAAGTAATTAACTTGTAATATAAAACAAATAATATATATATCCATTTACTTAATACGCAGCGGAATTTATAAAATATTTACATATATGATTACTTTCAAATCCACATTTATACTTATACATATATTTACATTAGAATCAATACTTTACAAAATATAAAGAAATTATACATGATTGGCAGCTTTTCTCTGATCTTTAAGTTCCAAAATAAACCGATGGTACCCTCAACTGATGGTACCCTGATCTCAAATCTATTTTAGAAAACACTGCTGCACCCTTCAATTGATCAAAGAGATCATCAATTCTAGGCAAAGGATATTTATTTTTAATAGTCACCTTGTTCAATTGCCTATAATCGATACACAATCTCATAGTACCATCTTTCTTTTGCACAAACAAAACAGGAGCTCCCCACGGTGAAACACTAGGGCGACCCTTTATCTAACAACTCCTGCAACTGCACCTTTAACTCTCTCAGTTCAGCTGGTGCCATTCTATAAGGAGTAATAGAGATAGGAGTGGTACCAGGCAATAATTCCATACCAAACTCCACCTCCCTCTCAGGAGGCAACCCTGGAAACTCCTCTGGAAACACATCTGGAAACTCTGCAACTGTGGGTATGCTATCAATTTGAGAACCACTTACTCTAGTATTTATCACATGAGCAAGATAAGCATCACACCCTTTTCTAATCAATCTCCTAGCTGCAACAGCTGAAACAAACAAGGATGCTAGCTGTCCTTGCTCACTAGATACTATCACCTCTCTATCATCACCAGTTCTCAAAGTAACAAATTTCTTTTTACAGTCTACCACAGCTCCATGTCTAGATAACCAGTCCATGCCTAGGATCACATCATATTCCTTAAAAGGCATCTCAATCAAATCTCCAAGGAACTCCTAACCTTGAACCACTACTGCACTATCTCGGTGCACTTTGCTAACAATCACACTATCCCCTAAAGGATTTGTCACCAATACATCAAATCCTAGGGATTCAACATGCAAATCAGACACAGGCAAAACAGATGCACTTATATATGAATTCGTGGATCCGGGATCAATCAAAGCAAGTACTGAAGTATCAAATAAAGAGAAAGTACCAGCTATGACTGCCGAAGCATCTGGTTGCCTCTGCATCACATAAATCCTCTGAGAAGATCCAGCCTCCTCTGGTCTACTCTCCCTGGATGTAGAACCTCCTCTAGCACTGAACCCAGATCTGCCTCCTCTGTTGAAACGTTTGCCTCCTCGACCTCGTCTCACACTACATCGAGAAGCTGCAGTATCTATTGACATCTGCTACTGTCTCTCAGGACAATCTCTAACAAAATGATCGGGAGATCCACATCTGAAACATACCCCTGCTACACCAGTCTTCCAACAAGGACCACCATGTGGTCTACCACAATGAATGCATATGGGTAAGGTGGATCTCTGCATCACTGGGGTCGGAGCACTCGCCACTGAAACTGTAGGTCTAGATCTATGACTCTCAAACTGTACTGACCTACCAGCTGGCCTCTGACTCCTACTAACCCGAGGAACAAAACTTCCTTTACCTCTTTTCACAGACAAAGACCCTGCCTCAAACTGGGGCCTTCTAACCCTGATCTCTTCCTCTGAAGCAGCTGCAATAACCTGAGCTCTCTCCACGCTCCTAGCTGCTGCCACAAGCTGGGAAAAATCATTATATCTAGATCCAGCCACATGACACATGATAGAGGGCCTCAATCCCTCCTCAAATCTCCTGCATCTATATATCTCATCAGATATAATACCCCCAGCATACTGGCTCAACCGGACAAACTCTAGCTCATATTCCGTCACAGTCCTGTGATCTTGCTTCAAGCTTAGAAACTCAATTTTCTTCCCATCTTTATACTCCCTCGGAGTATACTTCAATTCAAACTCTCGCAGAAAATCAACATAGGACAATGTTGGTGGATCATCCATAGCATGGGGCACTGTCTTCCACCAATTGTATGCGTCCTTCTACAACAAGGATCTTGCATAATCAAATTTTTCTTTCTGAAGTGGCTTGTAATTGAACAAATATTCTCTGCACTTTATCTAGCCACTACTCAGCTACAGCTGGATCAACAGTACCTAGAAAATCTTCTGCTCCATACTTCCGTAATTTGTCATAATGTCTCACTGCTATCAAAGGCTGTGGGGGTGATGGCGGTGGTTGCACAGGTGCTTGCCTCAAAACCTCTACCACATGCCTAAGCCAAACTGGCGGAACATCCTCACCAGCTGGTACCCCTGACACAGAAACAGGTACCTCTCCAGCACTATCCGCTCTAGCTCCCTCTCTAACCTCATCAGGAGCTACACTCTCCTCACTACCCTCGATAGATTGACGTATGTGAGAATCCATCACAACCTATATCTGCAAACACAGCAGAATATATCTTATTAAAGATTAGAGACAGCCAATCCCAAACATGTATATTATTTAAAAACCAACTTTTTAAATCAAAATATGCTTTTTTCTTATATTTCACCTGGGTTGAGAATCTCAAACCTAGGCTCTGATACCAAAATAATTGTAACACCCCCACATCCGGCACAAACACAATACAAACACCACAATGTAACATATGTGCACTGAACATAGGGATGCTACGGTTTTTCTGTAACAATCAAATCATTTTAAAAGATACCATAACCTTTCTCAACGTACATTATAGAAAATAAGTAATTAACTTGTAATATAAAACAAAATAGATATATATATATATATCCATTTACTTAATACGCAGCGGAATTTATAAAATATTTACATATATGATTACTTTCAAATCCACATTTATACTTATACATATATTTACATTAGAATCAATACTTTACAAAATATAAAGAAATTATACATGATTGGCAGCTTTTCTCTGATCTTTAAGTCCCAAAATAAACCCTTCAATGTCTACTCTCACTAGGTCTCGAAGAGCTCTCGGGTTCAACTCTATCACCTGCGCGATCAACACTATCGCGCTTAGCCAACGGCTTAGTAATACAAAGTATGCTAACATTATGCTTCAATGCAATGCAATGTCATCCATATTAATAACACAACATCATAGGTGGAAATATAATACCACATCTATGCATCTCACCATTCATACTCATATAGCATATCACATTTCAAAATCCACCCATGGATCATATTATTCAATCATTTTACCATCAATGACTCACATTTAAAACAAAGACAAGCATGGGCCCAAAACACACTAATATGCCATTCAATTTTCAGAGTTAATGCTTTTGTTTTGTTATCACATTTATCATTATCATAATCCCAACTAGGCTTCAAGGATTTAGGTTCAACCAAGCTTCAAGGGGAGTAAAGCATGCTAAGCATCAACCCAACTTGGCTTCAAGAACCAATCCAACCTAGCTTCAAGTGTTGTAACATCTCAATTAGGCTTCAAGGACTTAGCCAACCTAACTTCAAGAGATTGTTACTCATATTAGGCATGCCACCAACAACAAACTCTGAAAATGGAATAACACATTAGCCACACAATTCATTTATCAATTTCATTCTCAATTGAATCATCATAGCCAATCACAATGGCTTCACATCACATTTGAGTTATCATAGCCAACCACAATAGCTTCATATCACATTGAGTTTCATAGCCAATCACAATGGCTTCATATCACATTTGAATTAACATAGCCAATCACAATGGCTTCTCATCACATTTGAATTAACATAGCCAATCACAATGGCTTCATATCATATCATGTCTCAAATCATATTATACATATAGCATTATTGATATAACATTACCAAGTATAATATCCATATAACACATTACCATTCACAAGATTCACAATGCATAAAACATAGCATAGTTTATATAGTATCATATGCATCATCATTATCATCAAATGTGTATTCAATCTCAACATCATATAAATATATGCAACAATGCAAGGTTTGTACTTACCTCAATAACAATTTACACAATTCTAAACACTTTCCTTTTTCCAAGATTCTTCACTTCCCAAATTAGGGCAAATCCCCTTCCTTCAAAACCTAATCCCAAAAATGATACAGCACATAAGTTCCAATACAATTTAACACTTGTTAACTTCATCATAGACTTTTAGATCACAAATACACTTCAACATCACTCATCATAGCCCACGATCGTGGTCACCTCAACCCCCACGGGCATGGCTTAAGGAATGGTTCTGCCACCCTTGCTCCCATCTTCCACGGCCATGGTTCTAATTGGCCACGGCCATGGCCAACCAAGGCCACGGGCGTGGCATCCACAAGGCTACTGCCCTCAGCCAAATTCTCAATTCTAATCTTACAATTTCAACAAACCTCAACCACATGCAAATCCATGAAAATAATCAAGCAAACTCAAGTTAAACATCAATAATCACTTCAAAACCCTAAAACAAACTCAATCCAACACTTCCAATATCAACAACAATTTAACTTCTTAACTTAACATCACTTTCAACACTTAAAAACATACCACAAACAAATCTAAACCACCATCCATATCAACTCATCAATCCCAAACACAATTTCAAAAGAACAAAGGAAAAACAAGGAAAAGAACTTACCAAAGTTGATGAATTTCACAAATCTCCAACTTAATCCTTTGATTCTTCCTTCAATTTGAGTTTAGAAATCACAACACCTCACTTGCTCTCTTTCCCTTTAGGTAGCCGGCCACACACAAATGAGAAGAAAAGAAAATAAAGCCAAGTCAAACTTCTCTTCTTCTTTAAATCTCCACCATGCAATTCTAACAAAGCAATTACTTAAATACCCTCATCCATTTAACTTAACCTCTTTTAACTTATATGACCATTTAAGTAATTTCACATATCACAAAATAAAATATCTTCTTTCATTGACCATTCATTTGACTTATGTATATGTTATATATATTACCATATACCCAACATATACACTGTCTCTCTACACATTACTTCCCTTTTTAAACAATACATAAACATTCTCTTTTCAATTTCTTTTCTTATCAACATAACATATACACATAATTCAATCAACAACAATTATATCCAAACTTCTAAGGCACACATTGGGATATTACAATTCTCCCCCTCTAAAAAGAAATTTCGTCCTCGAAATTACCTGATATCAAGTCTGAAATAATTGAGGATATTGATCTCGCATTGTTTGTTCACTTTCCAAAGTTGCCTCTTCCTTTGCATGATTCCTCCACAAAATTTTCACAAGTGGCACTTTCTTATTTCTTAATTCTTTCACTTCACGTGCCAAGATAGCAACTGGTTCCTCTTCAAATGTTAAATCTGGACTCACTTCGATAGATTCAATAGGCAAAACATGAAATGGATCCGATCTGTACCTCCTCAACATAGAAACATGGAATACATTATGGATTCTATCCAACTCGGGTGGTAAAGCAAGCCGATAAGCAACTGGCCCAACTCTTTCTAAAATTTCATACGGTCCAATGAAACAAGGACTCAATTTTCCTTTCCGACCAAACCTCAAGATCTTCTTCCAAGGAGACACTTTCAAAAATACCTTATCTCCAACATCAAACTCTATGTCTCTCCTTTTTAAATCTGATTAAGATTTCTGTCGGTCTGAAGCTATTTTCAACCTATCTTGAATCATTTTCAATTTCTCTTCAGTTTCTTTAATCAAATCAGGACCAAGTAATTTACCTTCACTGTAACACCCCTATATCCCGTATACGTACCAAGCATGCTTATACGATCGTATAATATGTATACTGAATATAGAACATGCCACTGTTTAAAATACATAACTCATAACTCGAATGTTTAAAGGAAATTCAAAAGACACTATGTATAAAAACATTTATAAATTCACAGCGGAAGTTATTACAAATTTTTACAAGTTTAAAATACATAAACGTCAAAAATATATACGACATAGAATAGATACATGATTGGCAGCTTGGCTCTCTGATCTTTAAGCTCTAATCCAACTCTTCAAGTAAAGCTCAACTAGGTCTAGAGGAATCCTCAGTCTCAACCCTATCAACTCTACCACCTGCGCGATGAACCACAATCGCGCATAGCCAAAACTCAGTAGTACAAACCATCATGATAATATGAAATGTCAATATCAATATCATACATTCAATCAATAATAATCATATATATATATGAAGGTTACATTTCATAATTTCATTAATCATATCATCATCCATTATACTCATTCAACAAAGACACCTATGGGCCCACAAGACACTAATTTGTTATTCAAAGTTCAGAGTTGCTGTTTCGGTCCAATATCACAATAATCAAGCCCGTAGGCAATATACATATCTCTCTATCCATGGATAGGGTAACAGACCCAGTCTCTTGGACCATCAACTCAACAACTTGAGGAGATCCTCAACCCGGCTAGAATGTTACCTGTAACAGACCCAGTCTCTTGGACCATCAACCCGACTAAATCGAGGAGATCCTCAACCCGGCTAGACTGTTACTTCAATTTACATTTATCATTTCACATTTATAAAGTAACAGACCCAGTCTCTTGGACCATCAACTCAACAACTTGAGGAGATCCTCAACCCGGCTAGACTGTTACTACAATAGGCATGCCTGCCAAAATCAGAACTCTGAAGGTTGAATAACACACTTTACACAAAATCATTTCATTCTCATTTCATTCTCATTTTCGCAATAGGCAACCTTGCCTCAATTGTAATTTATTTCATCATCATAGCCAACAATCATGGCTTCTCATCACATAAATACAATTCATCACATTATCATATCTGTCATATCATTATAAATGTTCACATCATATTCCACATTATACACAACATAACATTATTCATAAGCATCATCAATATCATGAAATGTATGTTAAATTTCAACATCATATGGATGTATGCAATAATGTAGTTTATACTTACCTTAAATGCAACCCACACAATATTAACACTTCTCTTTCCAACAATCTTTCACTTCTTGAATTAGAGTAATTCACCTTCTTCACAACCTAATCCAAAGGAAGATGAAACCCTTATAAGAATATAAGGCTAAGAACCAACTAGGGCAAACTCTAACCATGACACGCTCGCCCACACGGGCATGTCCCTGACCGTGCCCTAACTCCACAACACAGAAGCTTTTACTGGGCGTGTAATACCTTCTGCCTCACAACAATATTGACACGTCCAACATCAAGAACGTGCTCATGGCCGTGTCAATTCCCCAAAAACACAGTGGCTATGACACTCTCAATAACACGGGCGTGTTACTGGTCGTGTCAATCCTACTGCCACACAGAAGCTACAACACGCTCAGTGACATGGACGTGTCACTGGTCGTGCCACTCAACCCAAAATACAGAGCTATCGACACGTCCAAAATCCTGGACGTGCCCTAGGGCGTGTCAGGCCAACAACCCAGATTCCGGCCAAAACAACAACACAACCAACAAAACTCTTTCTTTCACCAAAAACCACTTCAACCAAAGTCATCTCAACATACCCAAAAACCATAACAAACTCACAAAAACACCAAAACAACTAAAGCATTCCTCAAATCTCAAATCAAAAATCATCAACACAAACCTAAAACACAACCTCAAAACAATCACTTCCAACAACTTACTCTTTCCTCCAATCCATCCCCAAAAACAAGAAATCAGTTACCCAAACACTCTTAAACCCATCTTAAACAACATAATCACATACCAATCACAACTCAACTCAAAAACTCAAAGAAATCAAAGAGTCAAGTGAAGAACTTACCAAAGATGAAGAAATCTCTTAACTTTCCACTTGAACTCTTGAAAGCTTCCTTAGATCTTGAGTTAGAGGTTCAAATCTCTTCTTTGCTCTCTTGTTTCTTGTGTTAACCGGCCAAACAAAGCAAAGGAAGGAGAAGGAGAAAGTGATCCACGGCAATGAGAAAGAAAGAAGAAGGAAGAAAGAGAAATCCAAAGTCAAACCCCTCTTTTCCTTAAAACCCTCTCAACCAAGCAATTTAAAATATTAAACTAATCTCTTTCAACCTCTTCCACACATTCAAATCCTTATTAATTAATTAATAACAAATTCAAAAACACAACAAATATCTTCTTCCACTAACTCAAAATTTTGACTTTCCATGACTTAGGTATATGTTATATATATCCTAATATACATCACATATACACTTCCTTTAAAAAACCCTTTTTCTAACAATAAAACATATACAATAAATCCAATTATAATAATAATAAAACCCAAAACATCTAGGGTATATTTTGGGATATTACAATTCTCCCCCTCTAAAAGAAATTTCGTCCTCGAAATTACCTGATATCAAGTCTGAAACAATTGTGGATACTGATCTATATCTTCTTAACATAGAAACATGGAAAACATTATGGATCCTATCCAACTCCGGTGGCAAAGCAAGCCGATACGCAACTGGTCCAACCCTTTCCAAAATCTCATATGGTCCAACAAAACGAGGACTTAGTTTTCCTTTTCGACCAAATCTCAATATCCTTTTTCAAGGAGACACTTTCAAGAATACTTTATCTCCCACATTATACTCAATGTCTCTCCTTTTCAAATCTGAATAAGATTTCTGTCGGTCTGAAGCTGCTTTTAACCGCTCCCGAATTGTTTTCACTTTCTCTTCAGTCTCTCTAACCAAATTCGGACCAATTAATTTACCTTCACCAGTTTCGTTCCAACATAAGGGCGTTCTACAACGTCTACCCTACAAAGCCTCAAATGGTGCCATACCAATGCTTGATTGGTGACTGTTGTTGTAAGTAAATTCCACAAGTGGCAACAATCTGTCCCAACTCCCCGAGAAATCGATGACACAGCTTCTCAACATATCCTCAATAATCTGTATCACTCTCTCTGACTGACCATCGGTCTGTGGATGAAATGCAGTACTAAAGTGCAATCGAGAACCCATAGCCCTATGTAAACTCTTCCAAAACCTTGAAGTGAACCGGGGATCTCGATCCGACACTAAAGAAATTGGGACTCCATGCAACTTCACAATCTCATGAATATACAGCTCAGCTAACTTCTCAAGAGAATAATCCATACGAACCGGAAGAAAATGAGCTGTCTTTGTTAACCGATCCACAATTACCCAACTAGCATCATGCTTTCTCTGAGTCAAAGGCAACCCTGAAACAAAATCCATTGTCACCCTTTCCCATTTCCATTCCGGCACTGTTAAGGGTTGAAGCAACCCTGTTGGAACTTGATGTTCAGCTTTCACCCTCTGACAAGTAAGACATTTGGATACAAAATCCGCTATGTCTCTCTTCATACCAGGCCACCAGTAATGCTGTCTTAAGTCATGGTACATCTTTGTACTTCCCGGATGTATGGCAAACACCGATTGGTGTGCTTCTTCCAAAATGATCCTTTTCAAATTATCATCATCAGAAACACACAATCTATCCTTGAACCAAAGACTACCATCACTCTTCACATGAAAATCTCGGCTCACTCCATCTCGGTAATCTGATACAATCTTCTGAATTTCTCATCCGTCAATTGAGCCTCCTTAATCTGATCCAACAATATTGGTCTCAACTGCAGTTGAGCTAATAATGCACCATCACTACAAACTTCAAAACTAGCATGCAACGCTCTTAACTCAACAAGCAACGAGAGCGAAATAAACAGCCAAACCTGCTAAAGATTTCCGACTTAAGGCATCAGCAACTACATTTGCCTTACCAGGATGGTAATCAATCAAGCAGTCGTAATCTTTAATCAGTTCTAACCATCGTCTTTGTCTAAGATTCAGCTCCTTCTGAACACCCAAATATTTCAAACTTTTGTGATCCGTATAGATAATGCATTTCTCTCCATACAAATAGTGGCGCCAAATCTTCAAAGCAAACACTATAGCCTCTAACTACAAATCATGAGTCGGATAGTTAAGCTCATGCGGCTTCAACTGCCGAGAGGCATAAGCTATAACTTTACCCTCTTGCATCAAAACACACCCTAAACCACTATGTGAAGCATCACTAAAAATCACATACGGTTTATCCTCCACGGGTAAAGTAAGAACAGGAGCTTGTGTCAACATTTCTTTCAACTGCTCAAAGCTAGATTGACACTAATCCGTCCACACAAATTTAAATCCTTTCCGAAGCAATTGGGTGAGTGGAGTGGCTATCAAAGAAAAACCTTTTACAAAGCGTCGATAATAGCCTGCCAAACCCCAAAAAAAAACTTCTAACTTCAGTTACAGACTTTGGTGGATTCCAATTCAAAATAGCTTCAACTTTACTTGGATCAACTCTAATACCATCTGCTGAAACTATATGACCCAGAAAAGTCACTTGGTCAAGCCAAAACTCACATTTTGATAACTTAGCATATAATTGCTTCTCTCTCAAAATTTGTAACACAATCTGCAAATGTTTGTCATGCTCCTCCTCACTACGAGAATACACCAAGATATCATCAATAAAGACCACCACAAATTGATCCAAATAGGGCCTAAACACCTTATTCATCAAATCCATGAAAACTGCAGGTGCATTCGTCAACCCAAAAGGCATTACTAAAAACTCATAATGCCCATACCTGGTGCGGAAAGCTGTCTTAGAAACATCTTCAGCTCTCACTTTCAGCTGATGATACCCTGATCTCAAATCAATCTTAGAAAACACTGATGCTCCCTTCAATTGATCAAAGAGATCGTCAATTCTAGGCAAAAGATATTTATTCTTAATAGTCACTTTATTCAATTGCCTATAGTTAATGCATAACCTCATAGTACCATCCTTCTTCTTCACAAATAATACAGAAGCTCCCCAAGGAGAAACACTGGGGCGAATAAATCCTTTATCCAACAATTCCTGCAACTGCACCTTTAACTCTCTCAATTCAGCTGGCACCATTCTATAAGGAGTAATAGAGATGGGAGTGGTACCAGGCAACAAATCGATACCAAACTCAACCTCTCTCTCAGGAGGCAACCCTGGCAACTCCTCTGGAAACACATCTGAAAAATCTGAAACTGTGGCTATATCATCAATTTGAGAACTCCTTACTCTAGTATCCACAACATGAGCAAGGTAAGCATCACACCCTTTTTTAATCATCCGTCTAGCTGATACAGCTGATACGAACAAGGATGCAAGCTGTCTCTGCTCACTGAACACCATCACACTCCTATCATCACTAGTTCTCAAAGTGACACATTTCTTCTGACAATCAACTACAGCTCCATGCCTAGACAACCAATCCATACCCAAAATCAAATCATACTCTTTAAAAGGCATTTCAATCAAGTCTCCAAGAAACTCCTCACCTTGTACCTCAACCGCACTATCCCGGTGCACCTTGCTAACAATCACACTATGCCCTAACGGATTTGTCACTAACACATCAAATCCTAGGGACTCAGCATGCAAATCAGTCACAGGCAACACAGATGCACTAATATATGAATGAGTTGAGCCTGGATCAATTAAAGCAAGAACTGAAATGCCAAATAAAGAGAAAGTACCAGCAATGACTGCAGAAGCATCTGGTTGTCTTTGCATCACATAAACCCGTTGAGAAGGCCCAGCCTCATCTGGCATAGTATCCCTGGATGAAGATCCTCCTCTCTGAAAATAACCAAGTCTACCCCCTCTGGAGAAACCTCTGTCCCCTCGACTACCTCTGACACTAGGTCGAGAAACTGCAGAATCAACCGATTTCTGCTCCTGCATCTCTGGACACTCCCTAATAAAATGATCGGGAGAACCACATCTGAAGCACACAGCTGGTCCTCTATTCTGCCAACAAGCACCTCTATGTGACCCTCCACACTGGGCACAGACAGGTAGAGTGGATCTCTGAACTGCAGGAGTAGGAACACTCACTGCTGAAGCTGTAGGTCTCGATCGTGACCTCTGTAACTGAACTGACCTACCAGCCGGTCTCTGACTCCTACTAAACCTAGGAGTAAAACTGCCTCTACCTCTCTTCACAGATGAGGATCCTGCCTCAAACTGAGGTCTTCTAACCCGGGTCTCCTCTTCAGTAGCGGCTGCTGCTAAAATTTGTGCTCTCTCCACACCTCTAGCCGCTGCAACCAGCTGAGAGAAGTCCTGGTATCTAGAACCAGCCACATGACACATCAGTGAGGGTCTCAGTCCCTCCTCAAACCTTCTGCACCGGTCAATCTCATCAGAGATAATCCCTCCGGCATAGCGACTCAACCGGATAAATTCCAATTCATATTCTGTTACAGTCCGGTGATCTTGCTTCAAACTTAGGAATTCCATTTTCTTCAAATCTTTATACTCCCTCGGAGTATACTTCAATTCAAATTCTCTCAGAAAATCAGCATAGGACAATGTCGGTGGATCATCCATAGCATGGGGCACTGTCTTCCACCAGTCGTATGCGTCCTTCTGCAACAAAGATCTTGCATAATCAAATCTTTCTTCCGGAGTGGCTTGTAACTGAACAAATACTCTCTGAACTTTATCTAGCCACTGCTCAGCTATAGCTGGATCAATGGTACCCAAGAAATCCTCTGCTCCATATTTCCGTAGTTTATCATACTGTCTCACTGGTACCATAGGCTGTGGTGGAGGTGGAGGTGGTTGCACTGGTGCCTGCCTCATAAATTCAAACATATGCCTAAACCAAACTGGTGGAATCTCCTCACCAGCTGGTCTCCCTGACACAGAAACAGGGGCCTCTCCAGATCCATCCACTCTAGCTCCATCTAATCCAACCTCTGGAGCTATGCTCTCAGCACTACCCTCAACGGATTGACGCGAATGAGGATCCATTATAACCTATATCTGCAAACACAGTAGAATACTCCTCATTAAAGATCAGAGACTGCCGACACTAAACATGTATTCTATTCAAAAACTCACTTTTAAAATCAAAATACTCTTTTTCTTATACTTGACCTAGGTTGAGAATCTCAAACCTAGGCTCTGATACCAAAATAATTGCAACACCCCTATATCCCGTATACGTACCAAGCATGCTTATACGATCGTATAATATGTATACTGAATATGGAACATGCCACTGTTTAAAATACATAACTCATAACTCGAATGTTTAAAGGAAATTCAAAAGACACTATGTATAAAAACATTTATAAATTCACAGCGGAAGTTATTACAAATTTTTACAAGTTTAAAATACATAAACGTCAAAAATATATACGACATAGAATAGATACATGATTGGCAGCTTGACTCTCTGATCTTTAAGCTCTAATCCAACTCTTCAAGTAAAGCTCAACTAGGTCTAGAGGAATCCTCAGTCTCAACCCTATCAACTCTACCACCTGTGCGATGAACCACAATCGCGCTGAGCCAAAACTCAGTAGTACAAACCATCATGATAATATGAAATGTCAATATCAATATCATACATTCAATCAATAATAATCATATATATATATGAAGGTTACATTTCATAATTTCATTAATCATATCATCATCCATTATACTCATTCAACAAAGACACCTATGGGCCCACAAGACACTAATTTGTTATTCAAAGTTCATAGTTGCTGTTTCGGTCCAATATCACAATAATCAAGCCCGTAGGCAATATACATATCTCTCTATCCATGGATAGGGTAACAGACCCAGTCTCTTGGACCATCAACTCAACAACTTGAGGAGATCCTCAACCCGGCTAGAATGTTACCTGTAACAGACCCAGTCTCTTGGACCATCAACCCGACTAAATCGATGAGATCCTCAACCCGGCTAGACTGTTACTTCAATTTACATTTATCATTTCACATTTATAAAGTAACAGACCCAGTTTCTTGGACCATCAACTCAACAACTTGAGGAGATCCTCAACCCGGCTAGACTGTTACTACAATAGGCATGCCTGCCAAAATCAGAACTCTGAAGGTTGAATAACACACTTTACACAAAATCATTTCATTCTCATTTCATTCTCATTTTCGCAATAGGCAACCTTGCCTCAATTGTAATTTATTTCATCATCATAGCCAACAATCATGGCTTCTCATCACATAAATACAATTCATCACATTATCATATCTGTCATATCATTATAAATGTTCACATCATATTCCACATTATACACAACATAACATTATTCATAAGCATCATCAATATCATGAAATGTATGTTAAATTTCAACATCATATGGATGTATGCAATAATGTAGTTTATACTTACCTTAAATGCAACCCACACAATATTAACACTTCTCTTTCCAACAATCTTTCACTTCTTGAATTAGAGTAATTCACCTTCTTCACAACCTAATCCAAAGGAAGATGAAACCCTTATAAGAATATAAGGCTAAGAACCAACTAGGGCAAACTCTAACCATGACACGCTCACCCACACGGGCGTGTCCCTGACCGTGCCCTAACTCCACAACACATAAGCTTTTACACGCTCAATGACACGGGTGTGTTACTGGGCGTGTAATACCTTCTGCCTCACAACAATATTGACACGTCCAACATCAAGAACGTGCTCATGGCCGTGTCAATTCCCCAAAAACACAGTGGCTATGACACGCTCAATAACACGGGCGTGTTATTGGTCGTGTCAATCCTACTGCCACACAGAAGCTACAACACGCTCAGTGACATGGGCGTGTCACTGGTCGTGCCACTCAACCCAAAATACAGAGCTATCGACACGCCTAAAATCCTGGACGTGCCCTAGGGCGTGTCAGGCCAACAACCCAGATTCCGGCCAAAACAACAACACAACCAACAAAACTCTTTCTTTCACCAAAAACCACTTCAACCAAAGTCATCTCAACATACCCAAAAACCATAACAAACTCACAAAAACACCAAAACAACTAAAGCATTCCTCAAATCTCAAATCAAAAATCATCAACACAAACCTAAAACACAACCTCAAAACAATCACTTCCAACAACTTACTCTTTCCTCCAATCCATCCCCAAAAACAAGAAATCAGTTACCCAAACACTCTTAAACCCATCTTAAACAACATAATCACATACCAATCACAACTCAACTCAAAAACTCAAAGAAATCAAAGAGTCAAGTGAAGAACTTACCAAAGATGAAGAAATCTCTTAACTTTCCACTTGAACTCTTGAAATCTTCCTTAGATCTTGAGTTAGAGGTTTAAATCTCTTCTTTGCTCTCTTGTTTCTTGTGTTAACCGGCCAAACAAAGCAAAGGAAGGAGAAGGAGAAAGTGATCCACGGCAATGAGAAAGAAAGAAGAAGGAAGAAAGAGAAATCCAAAGTCAAACCCCTCTTTTCCTTAAAACCCTCTCAACCAAGCAATTTAAAATATTAAACTAATCTCTTTCAACCTCTTCCACACATTCAAATCCTTATTAATTAATTAATAACAAATTCAAAAACACAACAAATATCTTCTTCCACTAACTCAAAATTTTGACTTTCCATGACTTAGGTATATGTTATATATATCCTAATATACATCACATATACACTTCCTTTAAAAAACCCTTTTTCTAACAATAAAACATATACAATAAATCCAATTATAATAATAATAAAACCCAAAACATCTAGGGTATATTTTGGGATATTACATTCACCAAGTTCATTCCAACATAGAGGTGTCATACACCGTCTACCATACAATGCTTCGAATGGTGCCATACCTATGATGGATTGGTGACTGTTATTGTAAGCAAATTCCACAAGTGGTAAGAATCCATCCCAACTTCCAGAGAAATCAATGACACAGCTTCTCAACATATCCTCGATAATCTGTATCACTCTCTCTGACTGCCCATCTGTCTGCGGATGAAAAGCAGTGCTAAAGTGTAGTCGAGAACCCAAAGCACAATGTAAACTCTTCCAAAACCTGGAAGTAAACCGGGGATCTCGATCAGACACTATAGAAATTGGACACCATGCAACTTCACAATCTCATGGATATACAGCTCAGCTAACCTCTCCAAAGAGTAATCTATCCGAACCGAAAGGAAATGAGCTGTCTTAGTCAATCTATCAACAATCACCCAAATAGCATCATGCTTCCTTTGTGTCAAAGGTAAACCAGACACAAAATCCATTGTCACTCTTTCCCATTTCCATTCAGGCACTGATAAAGGTTGGAGCAATCCTGTTGGAACTTGATACTCAGCTTTTACCCTCTGACATGTGAGACATTTGGATACAAACTCCGCTATGTCTCTCTTCATACCGGACCACCAGTAATATTGCTTCAAATCATGATACATCTTTGTATTACCCGGATGCATAGCAAATACTGAATGATGGGCTTCTTCTAAAATAATTCTTCTCAATTTAGCATCATCAGGTACACACAATCTGTTCTCAAACCAAAGACTCCCATCATCTCTCACAATAAAATCTCGACTCTTTCCATTATGGGAATCTGAAACAATCTTCTGAATCTTCTCATCAGCCACTTGAGCCTCTCTAATCTGCTCCAACAATACTGGTTTCACTTGCAACTGTGCCAACAATGCACCATCATCACAAGATACAAAACTAGCACACAACGCTCTCAACTCAACAAGCAATGAGAGCGAATAAACAGTCAAACCTGCTAAAGACTTTCGACTCAAGGCATCAGCAACAACATTTACTTTGCCAGGATGATAATCAATCAAACAGTCGTAGTCTTTAATCAATTCCAACCATCTCCTCTGACGAAGATTGAGCTCTCTTTGGACACCCAAATATTTCAAATTTTTATGGTCTGTATAGATAAAACACTTCTCCCCATACAAATAGTGTTGCCAAATCTTCAATGCAAACACAATGGCTGCCAACTCCAAATCATGAGTTGGATAATTAAGCTCATGTGGTTTCAACTGTCGAGAAGCATAAGCTATAACTTTACCTTCTTGCATCAAAACACAACCCAAACCACTATGTGAAGCATCACTGTAGATCACATATGGTTTATCTTCCACAGGTAAAGTAAGAACAGGTGCTTGAGTCAACATTTCTCTCAACTGTTCGAAGCTAGCCTGACACTGATCTGTCCACACAAATCTAACCCCCTTTCGAAGTAATCTGGTAAGTGGAGTAGCTATTAAAGAAAACCCTTTTACAAACCGTCGGTAATAGCCTGCCAAACCCAGAAAACTTCTAACTTCAGTCACAGACTTTGGTGGACTCCAATTCAAAATAGCTTCAACTTTACTCGGATCAACTCTAATACCCTCTGCTGAAACTATATGACCGAGAAAAGTTACTTGATCAAGCCAAAACTCACACTTCGACAATTTAGCAAATAATTGCTTCTCTCTCAAAATTTGCAACACAATCCGCAAATGTTTGTCATGCTCCTCCTCATTACGTGAATACACCAAAATATCATCGATAAACACTACCACAAACTGATCCAAATAGGGCCTAAACACCCTATTCATCAAGTCCATAAAAACTGCAGGTGCATTCGTCAAACCAAAAGGCATAACTAGAAACTCATAATGCCCATACCTGGTCCGAAAGGCGGTCTTAGGAACATCTTCAGCTCTGACCCTCAACTGATGGTACCCTGATCTCAAATCAATTTTAGAAAACACTGCTGCACCCTTCAATTGATCAAAGAGATCATCAATTCTAGGCAAAGGATATTTATTTTTAATAGTCACCTTGTTCAATTGCCTATAATCGATACACAATGTCATAGTACCATCTTTCTTCTTCACAAACAAAACAGGAGCTCCCCACAGTGAAACACTAGGGCAAACAAACCCTTTATCTAACAACTCCTGCAACTGCACCTTTAACTCTCTCAGTTTAGCTGGTGCCATTCTATAAGGAGTAATAGAGATAGGAGTGGTACCAGGCAATAATTCCATGCCAAACTCCACCTCCCTCTCAGGAGGCAACCCTGGCAACTCCTCTGGAAACACATCTGGAAACTCTGCAACTGTGGGCATGCTATCAATTTGAGAACCCCTTACTCTAGTATCTATCACATGAGCAAGATAAGCATCACACCCTTTTCTAATCAATCTCCTAGCTGCAACAGCTAAAACAAACAAGGATGCTAGCTGTCCTTGCTCACTAGATACTATCACCTCTCTATCATCACCAGTTCTCAAAGTAACAAATTTCTTTTTACAGTCTACCACAGCTCCATGTCTAGATAACCAGTCCATGCCTAGGATCACATCATATTCCTTAAAAGGCATCTCAATCAAATCTCCAAGGAACTCCTCACCTTGAACCACTACTGCACTATCTAGGTGCACTTTGCTAACAATCACACTATGCCCTAAAGGATTTGTCACCAATACATCAAATCCTAGGGATTCAACATGCAAATCAGACACAGGCAAAACAGATGCACTTATATATGAATGCGTGGATCCGGGATCAATCAAAGCAAGTACTGAAATATCAAATAAAGAGAAAGTACCAGCTATGACTGCCGAAGCATCTGGTTGCCTCTGCATCACATAAATCCTCTGAGAAGATCCAGCCTCCTCTGGTCTACTCTCCCTGGATGTAGAACCTCCTCTAGCACTAAACCCAGGTCTGCCTCCTTTGCTGAAACCTCTGCCTCCTCTACCTCCTCTCACACTAGGTCGAGAAGCTGTAGTATCTACTGAAATCTGCTCCTGTCTCTCAGGACAATCTCTAACAAAATGATCGGGAGATCCACATCTGAAACATACCCCTGCTACACCAGTCTTCCAACAAGGACCACCATGTGGTCTACCACAATGAATGCATATAGGTAAGGTGGATCTTTGCATCACTGGGGTCGGAGCACTCGCCACTGAAACTGTAGGTCTAGATCTATGCCTCTGAAACTGTATTGACCTACCAGCTGGCCTCTGACTCCTACTAACCCGAGGAACAAAACTTCCTTTACCTCTTTTCATAGACAAAGACCCTGCCTCAAACTGGGGCCTTCTAACCCTGATCTCTTCCTCTGAAGCAGCTGCAATAACCTGAGCTCTCTCCACGCTCCTAGCTGCTGCCACAAGCTGGGAAAAATCATGATATCTAGATCCAGCCACATGACACATGATAGAGGGCCTCAATCCCCCCTCAAATCTCCTGCATCTATCTATCTCATCAGATATAATACCCCCAGCATACTGGCTCAACCGGACAAACTCTAGCTCATATTCCGTCACAGTCTGGTGATCTTGCTTCAAACTTAGAAACTCAATTTTCTTCCCATCTTTATACTCTCTCGGAGTATACTTCAATTCAAACTCTTGCAGAAAATCAACATAGGACAATGTTGGTGGATCATCCATAGCATGGGGCACTTTCTTCCACCAATTGTATGCGTCCTTCTGCAATAAGGATCTTGCATAATCAAATTTTTCTTCTGAAGTGGCTTGTAATTGAACAAATATTCTCTGCACTTTATCTAGCCACTGCTCAGCTACAGCTGGATCAACAGTACCTAGAAAATCTTCTGCTCCATACTTCCGTAATTTGTCATTATGTCTCACTGCTATCAAAGGCTGTGGGGGTGATGGCGGTGGTTGCACAGGTGCTTGCCTCAAAACCTCTACCACATGCCTAAGCCAAACTGGCGGAACATCCTCACCAGCTGGTCCCCCCGACACAGAAACAGGTACCTCTCCAGCACTATCCACTCTAGCTCCCTCTCTAACCTCATCAGGAGCTACACTCTCCTCACTACCCTCGATAGATTGACGTATGTGAGAATCCATCACAACCTATATCTGCAAACACAGCAGAATATATCTTATTAAAGATTAGAGACAGCCAATCCCAAACATGTATATTATTCAAAAACCAACTTTTTAAATCAAAATATGCTTTTTTCTTATATTTCACCTGGGTTGAGAATCTCAAACCTAGGATCTGATACCAAAATAATTGTAACACCCCCACATCCGGCACAAACACAATACAAACACCACAATGTAACATATGTGCACTGAACATAGGGATGCTACGGTTTTTCTGTAACAATCAAATCATTTTAAAAGATACCATAACCTTTCTCAACGTACATTAAAGAAAATAAGTAATTAACTTGTAATATAAAACAAAATAGATATATATATATCCATTTACTTAATACGCAGCGGAATTTATAAAATATTTACATATATGATTACTTTCAAATCCACATTTATACTTATACATATATTTACATTAGAATCAATACTTTACAAAATATAAAGAAATTATACATGATTGGCAGCTTTTCTCTGATCTTTAAGTCCCAAAATAAACCCTTCAATGTCTACTCTCACTAGGTCTCGAAGAGCTCTCGGGTTCAACTCTATCACCTGCGCGATCAACACTATCGCGCTAAGCCAACGGCTTAGTAATACAAAGTATGCTAACATTATGCTTCAATGCAATGCAATGTCATCCATATTAATAACACAACATCATAGGTGGAAATATAATACCACATCTATGCATCTCACCATTCATACTCATATAGCATATCACATTTCAAAATCCACCCATGGATCATATTATTCAATCATTTTACCATCAATGACTCACATTTAAAACAAAGACAAGCATGGGCCCAAAACACACTAATATGCCATTCAATTTTCAGAGTTAATGCTTTTGTTTTGTTATCACATTTATCATTATCATAATCCCAACTAGGCTTCAAGGATTTAGGTTCAACCAAGCTTCAAGGGGAGTAAAGCATGCTAAGCATCAACCCAACTTGGCTTCAAGAACCAATCCAACCTAGCTTCAAGGGTTGTAACATCTCAATTAGGCTTCAAGGACTTAGCCAACCTAACTTCAAGAGATTGTTACTCATATTAGGCATGCCACCAACAACAAACTCTGAAAATGGAATAACACATTAGCCACACAATTCATTTATCAATTTCATTCTCAATTGAATCATCATAGCCAATCACAATGGCTTCACATCACATTTGAGTTATCATAGCCAACCACAATAGCTTCATATCACATTGAGTTTCATAGCCAATCACAATGGCTTCATATCACATTTGAATTAACATAGCCAATCACAATGGCTTCTCATCACATTTGAATTAACATAGCCAATCACAATGGCTTCATATCATATCATGTCTCAAATCATATTATACATATAGCATTATTGATATAACATTACCAAGTATAATATCCATATAACACATTACCATTCACAAGATTCACAATGCATAAAACATAGCATAGTTTATATAGTATCATATGCATCATCATTATCATCAAATGTGTATTCAATCTCAACATCATATAAATATATGCAACAATGCAAGGTTTGTACTTACCTCAATAACAATTTACACAATTCTAAACACTTTCCTTTTTCCAAGATTCTTCACTTCCCAAATTAGGGCAAATCCCCTTCCTTCAAAACCTAATCCCAAAAATGATACAACACATAAGTTCCAATACAATTTAACACTTGTTAACTTCATCATAGACTTTTAGATCACAAATACACTTCAACATCACTCATCATAGCCCACGGTCGTGGTCACCTCAACCCCCACGGGCATGGCTTAAGGAATGGTTCTGCCACCCTTGCTCCCAACCTCCACGGCCATGGTTCTAATTGGCCACGGCCATGGCCAACCAAGGCCATGGGCGTGGCATCCACAAGGCTACTGCCCTCAGCCAAATTCTCAATTCTAATCTTACAATTTCAACAAACCTCAACCACATGCAAATCCATGAAAATAATCAAGTAAACTCAAGTTAAACATCAATAATCACTTCAAAACCCTAAAACAAACTCAATCCAACACTTCCAATATCAACAACAATTTAACTTCTTAACTTAACATCACTTTCAACACTTAAAAACATACCACAAACAAATCTAAACCACCATCCATATCAACTCATCAATCCCAAACACAATTTCAAAAGAACAAAGGAAAAACAAGGAAAAGAACTTACCAAAGTTGATGAATTTCACAAATCTCCAACTTAATCCTTTGATTCTTCCTTCAATTTGAGTTTAGAAATCACAACACCTCACTTGCTCTCTTTCCCTTTAGGTAGCCGGCCACACACAAATGAGAAGAAAAGAAAATAAAGCCAAGTCAAACTTCTCTTCTTCTTTAAATCTCCACAATGCAATTCTAACAAAGCAATTACTTAAATACCCTCATCCATTTAACTTAACCTCTTTTAACTTATATGACCATTTAAGTAATTTCACATATCACAAAATAAAATATCTTTCATTGACCATTCAGTTGACTTATGTATATGTTATATATATTACCATATACCCAACATATACACTTTCTCTCTACACATTACTTCCCTTTTTAAACAATACATAAACATTCTCTTTTCAATTTCTTTTCTTATCAACATAACATATACACATAATTCAATCAACAACAATTATATCCAAACTTCTAAGGCACACATTGGGATATTACATGGATACTTGATCCTAAATTGGATTTGGATACTCGATCCTAACTGAATTTGGATACTCGATCCTAAACTGGGTTTGGATACTCGATCCTAAACTGATTTGGATACTCGATCCTAACTTGGATTCGGATACTCGATCCTAAACTTGATTCGGATACTCGATCCTAACTGGATTTGGATACTCGATATGAAATCGGATTTGGATACTTGATCCTAAACTGGATTTGGATACTCGATCCTAAATTGGATTTGGATACTCAATCCTAAACTTGATTGGGATACTCGATCCTAACTGGATTTGGATACTCGATTCGAAATCGGATTTGGATACTCGATCCTAAACTGAATTTGGATACTAGATCCTAAATTGGATTTGGATACTCTATCCTAAACTGGTTTTAGATGCTTGATCCTAAATTGGATTTGGATACTCGATCCTAAATGGATTTGGATACTCGATCCTAAACTTGATTGGGATATTCGATCCTAAATTGGCTTTGATTTGGGTACTTGGACCCGAGATTGGGTGCTTGGACCTGAGATTGGGTGCTTGGACCCTAGATTGGGTGCTTGGACCCTAGATTGATTGCTTGGACCCGAGATTGGTTGCTTGGACCCGAGATTGGGTGCTTGGACCCGAGCTTGGATTGATTTGGGTACTTGGACCCGAGCTTGGATTGATTTGGGTACTTGGACCCGAGAATGGGTGCTAGGACCCGAGATTGAGTTTGACTGACCTTTTATCATTTGAGAAATTTGACTGCTCCAGTTATTCTATGCATTGTGGTTTTTCACCCTCAAAATGGATCTTCATCCTTTGAGATCGGGTCTTCATCCTTGAACATGAATCTTCATCTTTTGGCATCAGGTCTTCACCCTTGCAAATGGATCTTCATCCTTTGAGATCGGGTCTTTACCCTTGCGAATGGATCTTCATCCTTTGAGATCGGGTCTTCATCCTTGAAAATGGATCTTCATCCTTTGAGATCGTGTCTTCACCCTGGCTTTAGTTCTTTTAGATGGATTGATCTTTTGTCTTTTGCTTCTTCATTCTTTTGAAAGTTCTAATTTTCTTTTTTATTCCATTCTTTTTATTCTTTCTTTGCACTTTTGCAAAAAATCCAGGCCTTTTTAGCTAGCCATCATATCTTTTCCTTGCCCCCCTGCGTGGCAAAATATTTGTAGGTGAGTTTTAAAAATGTTTCATATATAAACTCAAAAAACTGAAAAGGAGAAACTTTGCCCCCTGTGTAGGCTCAAACCAAATATTTTATCTGTAAAACCCCCACACCAAATATATGCACACCGCATACACCCGCACAACAAGTGATATACGCATACCGGATAAAAGGGGTGCTACGGTTCATTTCTAAACAACCCAAAACTTTAGTCTTTAACATATAAGCATCATAAGTCAGTCCGAATAAACTTAAAACATTCAACCTATATTATAAATAGTAATAGAGAAAATATTTCTTCGTTAAAATACATACATATATATATAACATTAGTACCCAAAAGCTTATCTAAAACAGTCTGTTCAAAATATTTGTTAATTAAGCAGCGGAAAATACATATGTTTACATCAAAATCAATAAGTACAAAAATATGAATTTATACATGCTGGCAGTTCGTCTTTGATTGTGATGTCCACAACTCAACATTGCTCTCACAACTCAAGCCTAGACTCGACTCGGTCTAGACGAGCCCTCCGGAATAATCGGATCTACCCTGTCACCTGCGCGATGAACCATAATCGCGCTAAGCAGAAAGCTTAGTGGTACAAACTTTGATTCAATATAAATCAATGCGATGCTCATACACAATACATATGAATATGTCAACTCATTACATTATATATTTCAATATATTAATCATTTGCATCACATTTCATAATTCACATTAACACAAAGATAAACATGGGCCCAAAATGAAACTAATATGCTATTCAAAGTTCAGAGTTACTACTTTGGTCCATAATGACACCATGTGTCTAGGCCAGTAGGCAATATATATCCATGGATTGTAACAGACCCAGTCTCTTGGACCTCAACCCGGCTAGACCCTAGGGCCCCAGTTTATTGGTCCTCAACCCAGCTAGACTGTTACAGTTTTTGAGGCTTACGATCCAGTCTTTTCACCTCAAAAACTTCATATTTCACATTTTTCAGCTGGATTTGGCTTAGGACCAGGTCTTTTCACCTGTCCAGCAATTCATAGGCATGCCGCCAAACCCAGAACTCTGAAAATTGAATAACATACTAGGCACACAATTAATTCATTTTTCTCATTTCATTTCTCATAATCAAAATAGGCTCATTGCCTTATAATAATATCATCTTTTCTCATTCTTCTATTTCATCTCAATATCGATTGGTTACATTATGTTTTCACATCTCATATCACCTATTTCCACATTTCTTTTCATATACAATACTTTACTCAATTGCATTGATACATCAATAAAATTCACATTATTCATATCACAACATATAACTCATTCATCAACAATGTATCAATGCAACTTAACACATTTCTAACTAAATGTGTTAAGTCCCAATGTCATGTACATGTATGCAATCATTCAAAGTTTGTAGTTACCTCTTAAAGCAACAACACCACTCTATAAACTCCTCTTCCAAGATAACTCTCAACACTTGAATAAAGGTAGCTCAACTCTCTTCAAAACCTAATCCAAAGGTTATCATACACACTCACTTAGAAATACATAAGACGAAAATAAGAAAGAGAACTATTTAGGGCAAACTCTACACTCAACAAGCTCTACAACACGGGCGTGTCCTTGACCGTGCCCTAAACTCACAACACAGAAGCTTTGACACACTCAGTGACATGGGCGTGTCACTGGCCATGTCAATCCTCCAACAACACAGTAGCTATGACACACTCAGTGACATGGGCGTGTCACTGGCCATGTCAATCCTCCAACAACACAGTAGCTATGACATGCTCAGTGACATGGGTGTGTCACTGGCCATGTCAATGCTACTACAACACAGAAGTTGTGACACGCTCAGTGACATGGGCGTGTCACTGCTCGTGTCACCAACCCAAAAAATAGAACCAATGACACGCCCAAAGTCATGGCCGTGCTCCTGGGCATGTCAGGCCAAAAACCCTGAAATCGACACCAACAAAGCCACAACCAACACTCATCTTCCAATAGCCAAATCAACCACACATAACTCAACCAAAACCATCAACAACTCAAAAATACTTGAGTAAACCTTAAAACAACACAATCACAAACATCAAACACAAACACCACCATATAACACAACTCAAACTCACAACACCCACAACTCTTGTCTCTTCAATCCAAACCCAAAAATCAAAGTTACTAAGACAAAACACTCCAAACACACCAAAATAACCATAAACACATCTACAACAACCATCCAACAAACCCAAGAACATAAACTCAAAAGAAAACCAAGAACCAAGTTGGAAACTTACCAAAAGTGAAGAAAATCCTTAAAACTCCAACTTGAACTCTTTAAAACCTTAAATCTTTTGAGCTTGGAAGCAACAAAATCTCTTCTCCTTTGGTTGATAAGGGTGGCCGGCCAAAGAGAAGGAAGAAGAAGATGAAGGTGAACGAGGAAGAAGAAAGAAAGAAAGAAAGAAGGAAAGAAAGAAAGAAAGAAAGAAAGAAAGAAAGAAAGTCAACACTCTTCAACTACTCTCCCCTCAAAACACTCTCCACCATACATTTAAACAATAAAAT
This sequence comes from Garcia nutans, assembly GCA_947685225.1. NCBI lineage: Eukaryota > Viridiplantae > Streptophyta > Magnoliopsida > Malpighiales > Euphorbiaceae > Garcia > Garcia nutans. Next base: position 37,508,433 of record CANTUV010000059.1, read on the forward strand.
ATTCACCTACTAACATCATCATCCACTACCATAATTAAATCCATTTAATTAATCAAAATATCTCTTTTGACTTCTAAGACCCAATGACTTGTATATATATTGTTTTTATCTCCATATACATAACATATACACTTTAAATTATTTAATCCAATACAACAATAAAATATTCCAAAACTTTTAGGGTATACTTTGGGATATTACAATTCTCCCCCTCTTAAAAGAAATTTCGTCCTCGAAATTACCTGTTCTCAAGTCTAGAATAATTGAGGATACTGATCTCGCATCGCTTGCTCACTCTCCCAAGTTGCCTCTTCTCTACCATGATTCTTCCAAAGAACCCTCACAATTGGCACTTTCTTATGTCTCAACTCTTTCACTCCATGTGCTAAAATGACCATTGGTTCTTCTTCAAATGTCAGATCCGGACTCACCTCAATGGATTCCACTGACAAAACATGAGATGGGTCTGACCTGTACCTTCGTAGCATAGATACATGGAAGACATTGTGAATTTTATCTAACTCAGGAGGCAAAGCTAATCGATAAGCCACTAGTCCAACTCTCTCCAGTACCTCATAAGGTCCAATGAAACGAGGACTTAACTTCCCTTTGCAGCCAAATCTCAAAATTCTCTTCCAAGGAGACACTTTTAAAAATACTTTATCTCCAACATCAAACTCTATGTCTCTCCTTTTTAAATCTGAATAGGACTTCTGCCGATCTGAGGCTGCTTTCAACCGATCCCGAATTATTTTCACTTTCTCTTCTGTCCCATTAATCAAATCGGGACAAACCAATTTTCCTTCTCCAACTTCATTCCAACATAGAGGCGTCCTGCATCTTCTACCATACAATGCCTCATAAGGTGCCATTCTAATACTAGATTGATGACAATTTTTGTAAGCAAATTCCATCAATGGCAAGAGTTTGTCCCAACTTCCAGAGAAATCAATGATACTGAGCGTGTCACAGCTTCTGTGTTGTAGTAGCATTGACACGTCCAGTGGCACGCCCATGTCACTGAGCGTGTCATAGCTACTGTGATGTTGGTAGATTGACACGGCCAGTGACACGCCCATGTCACTGAGCGTGTCATAGCTACTGTGTTGAGGAAGAATTGGCATGGCCATGAACACACCTGTGTTGTTGGACATGTCAATGTTTATTTGAAACATAATGAATGACACATCGAGTGACACGCCCATGTTTCTGAACGTGTCAAAGCTTCTGTGTTGTGGATTTAGGGCACGGTCAGGTACACGCCCGTGTTGTTGAGCATGTCACGTGTAGAGTTTGCCCTAGTTGGTTCTTAGCCTTATTATCTCATGTGTATCTCTAAGTAAGTGTGTATCATCCCTTTTGGATTAGGTTTTGAAGAGATTGAGTTGCCCTAATCCAAGTGTTGAAGAATTCTTGGAAGAGGAGTTTGGTGTTGTGTGAGTTGCTCTTGAGGTAAGTACAAACCCTACATTATTGCATACATTTACATGACATTGGGACTTAACACATTTGGTTGTAAATGTGTTAAGTAATCTATTACATTGTTGATACATTTGATTAATATTATAATTTGCATAATGTGAAAGATATGATGATCATTCAAATTATATGTACAATGCAATTGGTTGTGTATACCCTAATGATGAGATGTGAAGCCATTATTGTTGGCTGTAATGATGCAAATGAAATAATTGGGGCATGGTTGCCTAGATGGTTATGAGGAAATGAGAATGGAATTTATAATGAAATAATAAAAGAATTGTGTGTCTAATATGTTAGTCAATTTTCAGAGTTTTGTTGTTGGTGGCATGCCTAATAGTAACAATCTCTTGAAGCTGGGTTGGACTTGATCCTTGAAGCCAAGTTGGGTTAAAGTTTAGCATGCTTTACTCCCCTTGAAGCTTGGTTGGGTCTAGTCCTTAAAGCCTAGTTGGGTTGATGCTTGGCATGCTTCGCTTCCCTTGAAGCTTGGTTGGGCCTAATCCTTGAAGCCTAGTTAGGATAATGATAAATGTGATAATTGAACCAAAACATTAACTCTGAAAGTTGAATGGCATATTAGTTTCTTTTGGGCCCATGCTTGTCTTTGTTTAAATGTGAATCATGAATGGTGAAATAAATAAATAGTAATATTTAATGTAAGGTTTTGAAATATGATATTCTTATGCATTGTTTATAATATTTGAATGTGTGACATTGGCATTACATTAAAGCATATTGTTATTGTGGTTTGTACCACTAAGCCGTTGGCTTAGCGCGATTGTGATTCGTCGTGCAGGTGACATGGTAGAATCGGAGAGTTCAGCTAGACCGAGTCGAGTCTAGACTTTGAAGTGTTGATTGCGGGCTTAAAGATCAGAGACGAACTGCCAAACATGTATAAACTTTATGTTTTGTAAACATTGATTTTGATGTATTTATATATGTAAATACCGCTACATTTTCCGCTGCATAATGAATAAATGTTTTACCTGTTATGTTCCGTAATATATATATAAATATATATGAATGTTTTAAGTTTTCTCATATTAATGCAGAAAGAGAAAAATTGGTTGTCTAATATAAACCGTGGCACTCTTATATCCGGTATACGTATATTACAGATGTAGTAGTATGTAGTGTGCGTATATGGGGTATAGGGGTGTTACATCTATTTTAGTATCAGAGCCTAGGTCTGAGATTCTCAACCTAGGTGAATTGTAAGAAAAAAAAATCTTTATTTTAAAATATGGTTTTTGGATAAGGTACATGCTTTGGCATTGGCAGTCTCTAATCTTTGATGAGGTATATTCTGTTGTGTTACAGATATAGGTAGTGATGGCATCTCAGTCATGTCAGTCCATAAAAGGTAGTGCTGAGAGTGTAGCTCCTGAAGAGGGTAGAGATGGAGCTAGGGTTGAGAGAGATGGAGAGGCACCTGCTCCTGTGCCAGAGAGACTAGCTACTGATGAGGTTCTGCCGATTTGGTACGGCATGTGGTAGAATTATTGAGGCAAGCTCCAGTGCAGCCGCCACCGCCACCACAGCCGCAAGTGCCAGTGAGACATTATGATAAATTGAGAAAGTTTGGGGCTGAGGATTTCTTTGGCACTACAGGCCCTGCCGTAGCTGAGCAGTGGTTGGATAGAGTGCAGAGGGTATTTATCCAGTTGCAAGCCACTTCTGAAGAGAAATTTGATTATGCTAGATCCCTTCTGCAGAAAGATGCTTATGACTGGTGGAAGACGGTTCCCCATGCCATAGATGATCCACCTACTTTGTCTTATGGTGATTTTTTGCGGGAATTTGAGCAGAAATATACTCCGATGGAGTATAAGGATGCTAAGAAGATGGAATTTCTGAATCTAAGATAGGAGAACCAGACAGTGACAGAGTATGAGATTGAGTATATCCGATTGAGTCACTATGCCGGTGGGATTATTTCAGATGAGATTGATCGGTGTAGGAGATTTGAGGAGGGATTGAGGCCCTCTATTATGTGTATTGTTGCTGGTTCTCGATATCAAGATTTTTCTCAATTGGTTGTAGCAGCTAGAAGTGTTGAGAGAGAACAAGGTATTGTAGCAGCTGCTACTAAGGAGGAGGCTAGAGTTAGAAGACCCCAGTTTGAGGCAGGGTCTTCATCTATGAAAAGAGGCCGAGGAAGTTTTATTTCGAGGATCAGTAGGAGCCAGAGGCAGTCAGGTAGGTCAGTTCAGTATCAGAGGCAGAGATCGAGATCTACAGTTTCTATAGCTAGTGCTCCGACTCCAGTGGTTCAGAGATCCATTCCACCTATATGTGTTCATTGTGGTAGGACACATGGGGGTGCTTATTGGAAGTCGGGTGGATCAGGAGTATGTTTTAGATGTGGGTCACCAGCTCATTTTATCAAAGATTGCCCTGAGCTACTAGAAGATAGACAGACTGATACTGTAGCTTCTCGACCTAGTGTCAATAGAGGAGGTCGAGGGGGCAGAGGTTTCAGTAGAGGTGGTCAACCTGGGATCAATCAGAGAGGAGGCGCTACATCTGGAGATAGTAGGCCAGATGAGGCTGGGTCATCTCAGCGAGTGTATGTGATGCAGAGGCAACCGGATGCTTCATCCATCATTGGAGGTACATTTTCTTTATTTGGCATTTCAGTTCTTGCCTGTGTATTACATTTTCTTTACTCATTCATACATAAGTGCATCTATCTTGCTTATGTCTAAATTGCATTTTGAGTCCATAGGATTTGATGTGTCGGTGACAAATCCTTTAGGACATAGTGTTGTGGTGAGTAAGGTGCATCGTGATAGTTCAATTGTAGTGCAAGGTGAGGAGTTTTTGGGTGATTTGATTGAAATGCCTTCTAAGGAATATGATTTGATCTTAGGCATGGATTGGTTGTCTAAGCATGGAGCTGTGGTAGACTGTCAAAAGAAGTGTCTTACCCTGAGAACCAGTGATGGTATCTAGTGAGTAGAGACAACTTGCATCTTTGTTTGTTTCAGCTGTTGCAGCTAGGAAGTTGATTATAAAAGGGTGTAATGCTTATCTTGCTCATGTTGTGGATACCAGAGTAGTGGGTTCTCAACTTGATAGTATACCCACAGTTGCAGAATTTCCAGATGTTTTTCCTAAGGAGTTGCCAGGGTTACCCCCAGAGAGAGAGGTTGAGTTTGGTATCGATTTGTTGCCTGGCACCGCTTCCATCTCTATTACTCCATATTGAATGGCACCTGCTGAGTTGAGAGAGTTGAAGGTGCAGTTGCAGGAGTTGTTGGATAAAGGGTTTGTTCGCCCTAGTGTTTCTCCGTGTTGAGCTCCTGTTTTGTTTGTAAAGAAGAAGGATGGTACTTTGAGGTTGTGCATCGATTATAAGCAATTGAATAAGTTGACTATTAAGAATAAGTATCCTTTGCCTCGGATTGATGATCTCTTCGATCAGTTGAAGGGAGCAGTAGTGTTTTACAAGATTGATTTGAGATCAGGGTACCATCAGTTGAGGGTTAGAGCTGAAGATGTTCCTAAAATAGCTTTCCGCACAGGGTATGGGCATTATAAGTTCTTGGTGATGCCTTTTGGGTTAACGAATGCACCTGCAGCTTTTATGGATTTGATGAATAGGGTGTTTAGACCCTATCTGGATCAGTTTGTGGTGGTTTTTATTGATGATATTTTGGTGTATTCGCATAATAAGGAGGAGCATGACAAGCATTTGCGGATTGTGTTGCAGACCTTGAAAGAGAAGCAATTATATGCTAAGCTGTCGAAATGTGAGTTTTGGCTTGATTAAGTGACTTTTCTGGGTCATGTGGTGTCAGCAAATGGTATAAGAATTGATCCAAGTAAAGTTGAAGCTATTTTGAATTGGAGTCCACCGAAGTCTGTGATTGAAGTTAGAAGTTTTCTAGGTTTGGCAGGCTATTATCGACAGTTTGTGAAGGTTTTTTCTTTGATAGCTACTCCACTCACCAGATTACTTCGAAAGGGAGTTAGATTTGTGTGGACAGATCAGTGTCAAGCTAGTTTCGAGCAGTTGAAGGAGATGTTGACTCAAGCTCCTGTTCTTACTTTGCCTGTGGAAGATAAACCATATGTGATTTACAGTGATGCTTCACATAATGGTTTAGGTTGTGTTTTGATGCAGGAGGGTAGAGTTATAGCTTATGCTTCTCGGCAGTTGAAGCCGCATGAGTTGAATTACCCGATGCATGATTTGGAGTTGGTAGCTATAGTTTTTGCTTTGAAGATTTGGTGACACTACTTATATGGAGAGAAGTGTTTTATCTATACAAATCATAAAAGTTTGAAATACTTGGGTGTTCAAAGAGAGCTGAATCTTCAACAGAGACGGTGGTTAGAATTGATTAAAGACTATGCCTGTTTGAATGATTATCATCCTGGTAAGGCAAATGTTGTTGCTGATGCCTTGAGTCGGAAGTCTTTAGCAGGTTTGACTGTTTATTCGCTCTCATTGCTTGTTGAGTTGAGAGCGTTGCATGCTAGTTTTGAATCATGTGATGATGGAGCTTTGTTAGCTCAGTTGCATTTGAGACAGGTGTTGTTGGATCAAATTAAAGAGGCTCAATTGGCTGATGAGAAAATTCAGAAGATTGTTTCGGGTTGCCAGAAAGGAGAGAACCGAGATTTCTATATGAGAGACGATGGTAACCTTTGGTTCAAAGATAGATTTTGTGTTCCTGATAATGCTAGATTGAGAAAGATTATTTTAGAGGAAGCACATCAGTCGGTTTTTGCTATGCATCCTGGGAGTACCAAGATGTATCATGATTTAAAACAAAACTATTGGTGGTCAGGTATGAAGAGAGATATAGCGGAGTTTGTATCCAAGTGTCTCACTTGTCAGAGGGTAAAAGCTGAGCACCAAGTTCCAACAGGGTTGCTCCAACCTTTATCAATGCCTGAATGGAAATGGGGGCAAGTGACAATGGATTTTGTGTCTGGGTTGCCATTGGCTCAGAGGAAGCATGATGCTATTTGGGTTATTGTTGATTGATTGATGAAGACAGCTCATTTTCTTCCAGTTAGAATGGATTATTCTCTTGAGAAGTTGGCTAAGCTATATATCAGTGAGATAGTGAAGTTGCATGGAGTTCCAATTTCTTTAGTGTCTGATCGAGATCCTTGGTTTACTTCAAGGTTTTGGAAGAATTTACATGCTGCTTTGGGTTCTCGATTGCACTTTAGCACTGCTTTTCATCCGCAGACAGATGGGCAGTCAGAAAGAGTGATACAGATTATAGAGGATATTTTGAGAAGCTGTGTCATTGATTTCTTTGGAAGTTGGGATAGAATTTTGCCATTGATAGAATTTGCTTACAACAACAGTCATCAATCTAGTATTAGAATGGAACCATTTGAGGCATTGTATGGTAGAAGATGCAGAATTCCTCTATGTTGGAATGAAGTTGGAGAAGGTAAATTGGTTGGTCCTGATTTGATTAAAGAAACAGAAGAGAAAGTGAAGATAATTCAGGATTGGTTGAAAGCAGCTTCAGATCGACAGAAATCTTATTCAGATTTGAAGAGAAGAGACATAGAGTTCAATGTTAGAGATAAAGTATTTCTGAAAGTGTCTCCTTGGAAGAAGATTTTGAGATTTGGCCGCAAAGGGAAGCTAAGTCCTCGTTTTATTGAACCTTATGAAGTATTAGAAAGAGTTGGACCAGTTGCTTATCGACTCACTTTGCCGCCTGAGTTGGATAGAATTCATAATGTCTTCCATGTTTCTATGCTGCGGAGGTACAGATCAGACCCATCTCATGTTTTGTCGGTTGAATCTATTGAGATGAGTCCGGATCTGACTTTTGAAGAAGAACCAATTGCTATTTTGGCACATGAAGTAAAAGAGTTGAGAAATAAGAAAGTGCCACTTGTGAAGGTTCTTTGGAAGAGTCATACAAAGGAAGAGACAACTTGGGAGAGTGAGCAAGCGATGCAAGATCAGTATTCTCAACTGTTTCAGACTTGAGATCAGGTAATTTCGAGGACGAAATTTCTTTTTAGAGGGGGAGAATTATAATATCCCAAAATACACCCTAAAAGTTTTGTTATATTTATTGTTGTATTTGGATTAAATTTTATAAGTGTATATGTTTAAGTGGAAAGAGAAAAGAGGTAAGGAGAAGAGTGTATATGTTGTATATATAGAGATATATACAACATATACAAGTCAAAGAAATGGAAGGTCAAAAGAATATTTAATTTTTTTAAAATTAAATTAAGTGAAATGGAAATTAGTAAGTGGAGGAAGATTTTTATGAATATTATATTAATAAATTCGTTGGTTGAGAATTAAAGGAAGTTTTAGTGGTTGAGAGAAGAGTTGAGTGTTAACTTTGCTTTTCTCTATTCTTCTTCTTCTTTTCTTTTATCCTTGACCGGCTAACTCCATAGCAAGAGAGAAAGTGAGATTTTGCTTTCCAAATTCAATATTTGAAGGTGTTTCAAGTGATCAAGTTGGAATTCTAAAGATTTTCATCACTTTTGGTAAGTTTTCCACTTGATTCCTTGGTTTTCTTCTAAGTTTGTGTTTTGAGTTTGGTGTTTGATTCTTGATGGTATGTGTATATTTGATTATAGTGCATATGAGGGTGTGTGATCTTCTTTGTGCTGATTTTGGAGTTTGATTGAAGAGATAGAGTTAAGCTTGGTGTTGGAAGAGTAAGTGTTGTGTTTGAGTTGTGTGTATGTGATGGTTGTGAATTGGTGTTCGATGTATGTTTTGAATTGTTTTGGTGTTTTTGCAAGTTATTATGGTTTATGGGTGTGTTTAGTTAAGTTTGTTTGAAGTGGAAAATGGTGGAAGTAAGAGGTTTATTGGATATGATGTTGTTGTTGCCGGAATCAGGATTTTTGGCCTGACATGCCTATGAGCACGGCCAGGTCTTTAGGCATGTCAATGGTTCTATTTTCTGGATGCATGACACGATCAGTGACACGCCCATGTCACTGAGCGTGTCACAGCTTCTGTGTTGTAGTAGCATTGACACGTCTAGTGACACGCCCATGTCACTGAGCGTGTCATAGCTACTGTGATGTTGATGGATTGACACGGCCAGTGACACGCCCATGTCACTAAGCGTGTCATAGCTACTGTGTTGAGGAAGAATTGACACGTCCATGAACACGCAAGTGTTGTTGGATGTGTCAATGTTTCTGTGGGACAAAATGAATGACACATCCAGTGACACGCCCGTGTTTCTAAACGTGTCAAAGCTTCTGTGTTGTGGATTTAGGGCACGGTCAGGTACACGCCCGTGTTGTTGAGCGTGTCATGTGTAGAGTTTGCCCTAGTTGGTTCTTAGCCTTATTATCTCATGTGTATCTATAAGTAAGCGTGTATCATCCCTTTTGGATTAGGTTTTGAAGAGATTGAGTTGCCCTAATCCAAGTGTTGAAGAATTCTTGGAAGAGGAGTTTAGTGTTCTGTGAGTTGCTCTTGAGGTAAGTACAAACCCTACATTATTGCATACAATTACATGACATTGGAACTTAACACATTTGGTTGTAAATGTGTTAAGTAATCTATTACATTGTTGATACATTTGATTAATATTATAATTTGCATAATGTGAAAGACATGATGATCGTTCAAATTATATGTACAATGCAATTGGTTGTGTATACCCTAATGATGAGATGTGAAGCCATTGTTGTTGGTTATAATGATGCAAATGATATAATTGGGGCATGGTTGCCTAGATGGTTATGAGGAAATGAGAATGGAATTTATAATGAAATAATAAAAGAATTGTGTGTCTAATATGTTAGTCAATTTTCAGAGTTTTGTTGTTGGTGGCATGCCTAATAGTAACAATCTGTAATATCCTCATATGTGGCTTAGAAGTTTTGATTATATTGTTGTTGTTGTTGTTGTTGTTATTGTTAAATTGAATTGAATGCATATGATGGGGTAAGAAAAGAAATTGGGATGAGAATGCTTGTGCATATGTGTTTTGGAGAAAGAATTAGGGTTTAGAGACAAATGTATATGTTGTGTATATGATGATATATATATAACATATAAAGTGGTCAAATGAAGAGTCAAGGTGATGGTTAAGTGGAAGAAGATATTTTTGGTTGTTAATGAAATTACATATAAGGACTTATATGAGACAAAGGTTAGTTATATGATTGAGGGTGTTTTAGTAATTGCTTGGATAAGAACACTTGGTGGAGATTAAAAGCAAAATTTGACTTTGTATCTTGATCATTGTCTTCTTTCTTCATGAAGTGGCCGGCTCTCCATTAGCAAAAGGAAAAGAGAAGTGTTCTTGAGGCAAGAAGCAAGTTGATGAAACAATCCAAGGTTTTGACAAAGGATTTGTGGAATTTCTTCTTTTCAAGTAAGTAATCTTTTGTTTTCTTTACTTATTTGGAAGTTGTGTTGGAAGTGAGTTAGGGTTTGGTGATTTTTGTGATTTGATGGATTTGAGATGTGTTGTGTTGTGTTGTGTTCTCAAGTATTAAATTGGTTTTAAGTTAATAGTTTATATAGTTGTTGTTGTTAGAAGTGATAGAGGTTGATTTGGAAGGATGGAGAAAGATGTTGGTTTTAGGGTTTTGAGATGATGTGTGTGTTTAATTGTTATATTAATGTGTTGTGAAGTGTTTCTTGTAATGAATATGTGTTTAGAACATTGTTTATGTTCATTTGAAACATGTTATATGATGAATATTGTGTTTGAGTGCAATTGAGAAAGGGTTGGTTTTAGTTAAGGTTTTGTGAATTGGTGACACGGCCAAAATCAATTTTAGGGGAGTGGGCGTGTCAATTATTTGGATTGGCTACTGTCTCTTTTGGTTTTAGTGACACGGGCGTGTCCATCAAAGGTGCTGGGCGTGTCATTTATTTGAGGAAGCTACTGCCTCTTTTCTTTTTAAGGACACGGGCGTGTAACTCAAGCTGGTTGGGCGTGTCAATCAAGTGAGTTGGGCGTGCCCTTCAAATGATTTGAACATTGTTTGATTTCTTGGTTCTCTTTGCATGGTTTAAATTCTTCAAAAGTTCTATTGTTCCTAAACTTAAACATGAACATTATAAACATGTTTCAAACACAAGAATGATCTAATCAAATGAATGTGGATGGTCCTAAAGCTATGAATCATGTCAATTGTGTTTTGCCCTAATTGCATTGTTGAGAATTAACAATGTTATGTTATGCACTTTGAATGGAAATGTGTTTTATGAGTAATGTGGAATGAAATGTTAATATTTATGAATGATGTTATGTGAGATAAATATACACTTGAATAATGAAGTGTTATATTGTGAAATGAAATGTGGAGCCATTGTTATTGGCTAAGGTGATTTATTGGAGATAAATGAGGCATGTTTGCCTAAATGATAATGAGAATTGAGAATGAAATCTAAATGAATTGTGTGGCTAATGTGTTATTCCATTTTCAGAGTTTGTTGTTGGTGGCATGCCTAATGAGTGTAACAATCTCTTGAAGTTAGGTTGGATTGAATCCTTGAAGCCTAATTGAGATGTTACAACCCTTGAAGCTAGGTTGGGTTAGTTCTTGAAGCCAAGTTGGGTTGATGCTTAGCATGCTTTGCTCCCCTTGAAGCTTGGTTGAACTTAATCCTTGAAGCCTAGTTGGGTATATGATATTGATATTGATAAATGTGATAACAAAACCAAAGCATTAACTCTGAAAATTGAATGGCATATTAGTGTGTCTTGGGCCCATGCTTGTCTTTGCTTAATGTTGTTCATGAATGATTAAATGATTAACTAATAAAATATATGCAAAGATGTTGAATTCTGATATACATATATGTATGTTAGGTTATGAAATGTAAAAGTATGTTGTTAGCTTTGTATTTATGTTGTTACATGTATGATAAATTAGAATTGGCATTGTATAGCATTTAAGCATGTCTATTGCATGTTTTATCTTACTAAGCCCTTGGCTTAGCGCGATAGTGTTTAATCGCGCAGGTGATAGAACTGATAGAATCGAACCCGAGAGCTCTTCGAGACCGAGTGAGAGTAGACATTGAAGAGTTGATTTTGGGAGCTTAAAGATCAGAGCTGACTTGCCAATCATGTATAAATCTTTTATATTGTGTAAAGTTTTGTTGATAATGTAAATATATGTATAATAGTAAATATGTATTCAAATGTTTTCATATATATACATATTTTATAACTTCCGCTGTGTAATATATAAATGTATATATATATATAGATAACTAATATGTTTTGTTTTATAATTAAATGATCTATTTTGTTAATAAGATATAATGATATGGATTTGGTATCAAGTTTTAAAATGTTTTGAATGTTAAGGAAACCGTAGCATCCTATGTTTGGTGCACTTATGCTACATTGTTGTGGTTGTAGTGTGTGTGCATTGAATATGGGGGTGTTACACAATCTCTTGAAGTTGGGTTGGACTTGATCCTTGAAGCCAAGTTGGGTTGAAGTTTAGCATGCTTTACTCCCCTTGAAGCTTGGTTGGGTCTAGTCCTTGAAGCCTAGTTGAGATGTTACAAATCCTTGAAGATGGGTTGGGTTTAGTCCTTGAAGCCAAGTTGGGTTGATGCTTAGCATGCTTCGCTCCCCTTGAAGCTTGGTTGGGCCTAATCCTTGAACCCTAGTTGGGATAATGATAAATGCGATAATTGAACCAAAACATTAACTTTGAAAGTTGAATGGCATATTAGTTTCTTTTGTGCCCATGCTTGTCTTTGTTTAAATGTGAATCATGAATGGTGAAACAAATAAAGAGTAAGATTTAATGTAAGATTTTGAAATATGATATTCTTATGTATTGTTTATAATATTTGAATGTGTGACATTGGCATTACATTAAAGCATATTGTTATTGTGGTTTGTACCACTAAGTCATTGGTTTAGCGCAATTGTGATTCGTCGCGCAGGTGACAGGGTAGAATCGGAGAGTCCAGCTAGACCGAGTCGAGTCTAGACTTTGAAGTGTTGATTGTGGGCTTAAAGATCAGAGACGAACTGCCAAACATGTATAAACTTTATGTTTTTTAAACATTGATTTTGATGTATTTATATATGTAAATATCGCTACATTTTCCGCTGCATAATGAATAAATGTTTTACCTGTTATGTTCCATAATATATATATATATATGAAATGTTTTAAGTTTTCTCATATTAATGCAGAAAGATAAAAATTGGGTTGTCTAATATAAACCGTGGCACTCCTGTATCCGGTATACGTATATTACAGATGTAGTAGTATGTAGTGTGCATATATGGGGTATAGGGGTGTTACATCGGGTCCGGAACCCAAATTTTACTTAGGTCCAGAACCTAGAATCTCTTCTAAGTCCAGAACTTAGCTTTGGTCTAGAACCCAAATTTTTCTTAGGTCCAGAACCTAGAATCTCTTCTAAGTCTAGAACTTAGCTCGGGTCCAGAACCCAAATTTTCCTTAGGTCCTGAACCTAGAATCTCTTCTAAGTCTAGAACTTAGCTCGACTCCAGAACCCAAATTATCCTTAAGTCCAGAACCTAGAATCTTTTCTAAGTCCAGAACATAGCTCGGGTCCAGAACCCAAATTTTCCTTAGGTCTAGAACCTAGAATCTCTTCTAATTCCAGAACTTAGCTCGAGTCCATAACCCAAATTTTCCTTAGGTCTAGAACTTAGAATCTCTTTTAAGTTCAAAACTTAGCTCGGGTCCAGAACTCAAATTTTTCTTAGGTCTAGAACCTAGAATCTCTTTTAAGTCCAGAACTTAGCTCGAGTCCAGAACCCAAATTTTCCTTAGGTCCAGAACCTAGAATCTCTTCTAAGTCCAGAACTTAGCTCGGGTCCAGAACCCAAATTATCCTTAGGTCCATAACCTAGAATCTCTTCTAAGTCTAGAACATAGCTCGGGTCCATAAGCCAAATTTTCCTTAGGTCCAGAACCTAGAATCTCTTCTAATTCCAGAACTTAGCTCGAGTCCAGAACCCAAATTTTCCTTAGGTCCAGAACTTAGAATCTCTGTTAAGTCCAGAACTTAGCTCGGGTCCAGAACTCAAATTCTCCTTAGGTCTAGAACCTAGAATCTCTTTTAAGTCCAGAACTTAGCTCGGGTCCAGAACCCAAATTTTCTTTAGGTCCAGAACCTAGAATCTCTTCTAAGTCCAGAATTTAACTAGGGTCGGAACCCAAATTTTTCTTAGGTCCAGAACCTAAAATTAAAACATTAGGTCCAGAACCTCAAATTATCCTTGAGTCCAGAACTCGAACTGGGTCCAGAACCCAAAACCTCAACCATCTCAAAAATTAAGTCTTATTGCTTTTCACTGTCTTTCACTAAAGTCTCAGATCATTCAAGCAGGGGGCAAACTGTAGACCCTTAATTTTTTACCCTGTCCGGTCCAATATATTTTAATTAGTCCAAAATAATTTTTGTGCTGTCCAATATTGTAACACCCCTTCCCAACCTACATATGTAAGCTGAGTAGAGGCGCCACACTAACCTAATGTTGCTACCAATTTTACTTAGTCAAATTTTAGTTCCAATTTTTACAAAATTTTTGCCATAGTTTCGCCTAAAAATTGAGTCCCAAGTGTCGACAAAACCGGTTTTTTTCTTATTTTTAAAAACATTTTAAACAAACCAATGCAAACAAAATCATTCTCAGTACACTCCCAATAAATCCCCCTTGTAACCTCAACTACAACCTGCAAAAAGGATTTACACTTCTAGTACAACATAAAATAAAGGTTTTGTGACAACCCCCATATTTAAATATTACACAGCGGAAGTTATAAAATATTTACATATTTACAAATTCATATACATCAAAACTCAAGTTTTACAACACATAAAATTTATACATGATTGGCAAGTCTGCTCTGATCTTTAAGCTCCCAAAATGGATTCTTCAAGGTCTACTCTCACTAGGTCTTGATGAACTCTCGGGTTCAACTCTATCCACTCTACTACCTGCGCGATTAAACACTATCGCGCTAAGCCAACGGCTTAGTAAGATAAAACATGCTAACGGTATGCTTTAATGAAATGCAATGCCACATATGTTATTGATAAGATCAACATCATAAATATAAAGTTAACCACACAATTATGCATTTCACAAATCATAGTCATATGAGCATACCACATTTCAACATCTTTTCACATTCAACATTAATCAATCATACTCCATAACCAACATCTCATTTCATTAAACTCATAACATTATTTAGGACATTCATATAACCTTGACACCTATGGGCCCAACAAGTATTTAATACGATATTCAGAGTTCAGAGTTACTGCTTTGGTTCATAGTCACAATAATCACGCCCGTAGGCAATGTATATACATGTATCTCTATCCATGGATAGTGTAACAGACCCAGTCTCTTGGATCATCAACTCAACACATATGAGGAGATCCTCAACCCGGCAAGACTGTTACAAATCATATATCTCATAGTGTAACAGACCCAGTCTCTTGGACCATCAACTCAACACCTATGAGGAGGTCCTCAACCCGGCAAGACTGTTACCTTTCATCATTTCTTAGGCATGCCACCCAAATCCAGAACTCTGAAACTGAATAACATATTAAACAAACAATTCATTTCCATTCTCAATTCTCATCACATTTAGGCAAACATGCCTTCTTTCTTTCAATTACATCATCTTAGCCAATAACAATGGCTTCACATTTCATTTCACAATATAACATCTCATTATTCAAGTATATATATATATATATATCTCATCCATGATCACATTATATCTCACATAGCATCATTCATAAATATCAACATTTCATTCCACATTACTCATGAAACACATTACCATTCACAATGCACAACATAACATTGTTCAATCTCAACAATGCAATTAGGGCAAAGAACAATTGATTATAACATTCATTGATTCAAGTGTGTTTAAAGTGTTTAGGGTTAGGTTTAAGGACCAACCTACCTTTGGAGAACCAAAGCAATGCAAGAAGAACAAAGAATTAAAACCCTAACCATAAATAGTACATTCTGGTTTTAAACTCCATTTTATCCTTATTTTGAAAAATTGTATAAAATAATATACTTGACTAAAAATTCTAAAATTTTTACAGAATTTAGTTTTGTATCTTAAAATCATCCCTGTAAAATTTCAGATCAAACTGAACACAAAATCTTGGTCAAATAGTTCACCTAACCAGACTGCCCCAATTGCCCTGCATCCTGGCAGCAGTTCTGAACTTTGTGAATTCCATAAATCAAATTCAATCAACGTGATTCCAAATTATTTTTCTCAAATACTAAACTCACTAAGCAACAACATATCCAAAATTCGATTGGATATGATTATTCTACATTTTATTAAAAATCCCGAAATATAGCTGTCTCAGTTAAGGTACCTGCTGGAACAAGTCTAATAAAAATAATCTTTCTAAACTCATAACCATTCCAAAATCGAATCAACATATTTTTCAGTCATTCTAGACTCATAGAGGCACAACATATCAAAAATTCACTTCAAGAACATTTTTCTATAATTAATTAAAAATCATACAAATCACAGCCTTTACTAATTGTAAAACAGAAACAATTTCACTAAACACAACTCTTACTCTTCCATCACCAACACCAACCTAGCTTCTTATCTTTAATTCCATTTCAACACTTTTACACACACCATACACAAACACACTCCATCAAACCCAAACAAAATTCCAAATAGAACAAGAGAAAACTTACCTTAAATGAAGAAATCCACAAATCTCTAACCAAAACCCTTGCTTCCTTCTTCAAATTGCTTCAAACCTCAAGATCACCTCTCTTTCTCTCTTTGTCTATGGAGAATCCGGCCACACATGAAGAGAAGAAGAAAATATGAAGAGCAAAGTCAAATTTGGCTTCTTATATCCATCAAGTGTTTTTAACCTTGCAATTACTAAAACACCCTTCACCATTTAACTAACCTTTTGTCTCATCTAAGCCCTTATATGTAATTTCATTAACAACCAAAAATATCTTCTTCCACTTAACCATCACCTTGACTCTTCATTTGACCAATGTATATGTTAATTATATCATCATATAAACAACATATACATTTGTCTCTAAACCCTAAATTTCTTCTCCAAAACACATATACATATACATTCTCTTCCCATTTCTTTTCTCTTACAATTTAACACATATATTCAATCCAATATATAACAACAACAACACTAACAACAACATCAACCATAACAACCACATAACCAAGACTTCTAGGGCATACATGAGGATATTACAATTCTCCCCCTCTAAAAAGAAATTTCGTCCTCGAAATTACCTGATATCAACTCTGAAATAGTTGAGGATATTGCTCTCGCATAGTTTGCTCACTTTCCCAAGTTGCTTCTTCTTTTGCATGATTCTTCCAAAGAATCTTCACCAATGGCACTTTCTTGTTCCTCAATTCTTTCACATCACGTGCCAAGATAGCAACTGGTTCTTCTTCAAATGTCAAATCTGGGCTCACTTCGATAGACTCAAATGGCAACACATGAGATGGATCTGACCTGTACCTCCTCAACATAGAAACATGGAATACATTATGAATACGATCCAACTCAGGTGGCAAAGCAAGTCGATATGCAACTGGCCCAACTCTTTCTAACACTTCATACGGCCCAATGAAACGAGGACTCAATTTTCCTTTCCGACCGAACCTCAAAATCTTCTTCCAAGGAGATACTTTCAAAAACACCTTATCTCCAACATCAAACTGAATGTCTCTCCTCTTCAGATCTGCATAAGACTTCTGTCGGTCTGAAGCTGCTTTTAACCTACCTCGGATCAACTTCACTTTTTCCTCAGTTTCTTGAATCAAATCAGGTCCAATTATTTTACCTTCACCAAGTTCACTCCAACAAAGAGGTGTTCTGCACCGTCTACCATACAATGCCTCGAACGGTGCCATACCAATGCTAGATTGGTGACTGTTGTTGTAAGCAAACTCCACAAGAGGTAAGAATCTATCCCAACTTCCAGTGAAATCGATGACACAGCTTCTCAACATATCCTCAATAATCTGTATCACCCTCTCTGACTGTCCATCCGTCTGTGGATGAAAAGCAGTACTGAAGTGTAGTCGAGAACCCAAAGCACTATGCAAACTCTTCCAAAATCTTGAAGTAAACCGGGGATCTCGATCAGACACTAAAGAAGTTGGAACACCATGCAATTTCACAATCTCCTGAATATACAGCTCAGCCAATCTCTCCAAAGAGTAATCCATCCGCACCGGAAGGAAATGAGCTGTCTTCGTCAATCTATCCACAATCACCCATATAGCATCATGCTTCTTTTGTGTCAATGGCAAACCAGACACAAAATCCATTGTCACTCTTTCCCATTTCCATTCTGGCACTGACAATGGTTGAAGCAACCCGGTTGGAACTTGATGCTCTGCTTTAACCTTCTGACAAGTGAGACATTTAGATACAAACTCAGCAATGTCTCTCTTCAACCCAATCCACCAATAATGCTGTCTCAAATCATGATACATCTTGGTATTACCCGGATGCATAGCAAACATCGACTGATGTGCTTCTTCTAAAATAACTCTCTTCAAATCAGCATCATCGGGTACACACAATCTGCTCTTGAACCAGAGACTCCCATCATCTCTCACAACAAAATCTCTAGTCTTTCCATCGTGACAATCTGAAATAATCTTCTGAATCTTCTTATCCATCAACTGAGCTTCTTTGATCTGATCTAACAAAACTGGTTTCAAAAGCAACTGTGCCAACAATGCACCATCAACACAAGGTACAAAACTGGCATGCAAAGCTCTCAACTCAACAAGCAACGAGAGCGAGTAAACAGTTAAACCAGCTAAAGACTTCCGACTCAAGGCATCAGCAACAACATTTGCTTTACCTGGATGATAGTCAATCAAGCAGTCGTAGTCTTTAATCAATTCTAACCATCTCCTCTGACGAAGATTGAGTTCTTTCTAGACACCCAAATACTTCAAACTCTTGTGATCAGTGTAGATGAAACATTTCTCCCCAAACAGATAGTGGCGCCAAATCTTCAATGCAAACACAATGGCAGCCAATTCTAAATCATGGGTCGGATAATTAAGCTCATGCGGTTTCAACTGTCTAGATGCATAAGCTATAACTTTCCCTTCCTGCATCAATACACACCCCAAACCTCTATGTGAAGCATCACTGTAGATCACATATGGTTTTCCTTCAACAGGTAAAGTAAGAACAGGCGCTTGAGTCAACAACTCTCTCAACTGCTCAAAACTAGCCTGACACTGATCTGTCCACACAAATCTCACTCCCTTTCGAAGTAATCTGGTGAGTGGAGTAGCTATCAAAGAAAACCCTTTCACAAACCGTCGGTAATAGCCTGCCAAACCCAGAAAACTTCTAATCTCTGTCACAGACTTGGGTGGACTCCAATTCAGAATAGCTTCAACTTTACTTGGATCAACTCTAATGCCTTCTGCAGAAACAATATGTCCGAGAAAAGCAACTTGATCCAACCAGAACTCACACTTCGACAATTTGGCAAATAACTGATTCTCTCTCAAAATCTGCAACACAATCCGCAGATGCATATCATGTTCCTCTTCATTCCGCGAATACACTAGTATATCATCAATGAAGACCACTACAAACTGATCCAAATAGGGCCTAAACACCCTATTCATCAAATCCATAAAAGCTGCAGGTGCATTCGTCAGACCAAAAGGCATAACTAGAAATTCATAATGCCCATACCTGGTCCGAAAAGCAGTCTTAGGAACATCTTCACTTCTTACCCTCAGCTGATGGTACCCAGATCTCAAATCAATTTTGGAGAACACTGACGCTCCCTTCAACTGATCAAAGAGATCATCGATTCTAGGCAAAGGATATTTATTCTTAATGGTCACCTTGTTCAATTGCCTATAATCGATACACAACCTCATAGTACCATCTTTCTTCTTCACAAAAAGCACAGGAGCTCCCCAAGGAGAAACACTGGGGCGAATAAATCCTTTGTCCAACAACTCCTGTAATTGCACTTTCAACTCCCTCAATTCTGCTGGTGCCATTCTATAAGGAGTAATGGAGATAGGAGCGGTACCAGGCAACAATTCAATACCAAACTCCACGTCTCTTTCAGGAGGCAATCCTGGCAACTCCTCTGGAAAAACATCTGGGAACTCTGCCACTGTGGCAATGCTATCAATTTGAGAACCTTTTACTCTAGTATCTACCACATGAGCAAGATAGGCATCACACCCCTTCCTAATCAATCTCCTGGCTGCAACAGCTGAAACAAATAAGGAAGCTAGCTGTTCTTGCTCATTAGATACTATTACCTCTCTGCCATCACCAGTTCTCAAAGAAACAATTTTCTTTTTACAATCCACCACAGCTCCATGTCGAGATAGCCAATCCATGCCTAAGATCACATCATATTCCTTAAATGGCATCTCAATCAAATCTCCAAGGAACTCCTCACCCTGCACCCTCACTACACTATCCCGGTGCACCTTACTCACAACCACACTATGCCCTAACGGATTTGTCACTAACACATCAAATCCTAGGGACTCAGCATGCATATCATACACAGGCAAAACAGATGCACTAATATATGAATGCGTGGAACCCGGATCAATCAAAGCAAGTACTGGAGTATTAAATAAAGAAAAAGTACCAGCTATGACTGCCGATGCATCTGGCTGCCTCTGCATAACATACATCCTCTGGGAAGATCCAACCTCCTCTGGTCTACCCTCCCTGGATGTAGCACCTCCTCTAGAACTGAATCCTGGTCTACCTCCCCGGCTGGCACCTCTGCCTCCTCTGCCTCCCCTCACACTAGCTCGAGAAGCAGCAGAATCAACTGGCATCTGCTCCTGCCTCTCAGGACAGTCTCTCACAAAGTGGTCAGGTGATCCACACCTGAAGCATACCCCTGATCTACTATGCCTCCAACAAACGCCCCCATGTCTTCCACCACACTGGTTACACATAGGTAAGGTGGATCTCTGAACTCCAGGAGTAGGAGCACTCGCTACTGAAGCTGCAGGTCTAAATCTCTGCCTCTGGAACTGCACTGACCTACCCACTGGTCTCTGGCTCCTACTACTCCGAGGAACAAAACTTCCTCTACCCCTCTTTGCAGAAGAAGACCCTGCCTCAAACTGGGGCCTCCTAACCCTAACCTCTTCCTCTGAAGCAGCTGCAATAACTTGAACTCGCTCTACACTTCGAGCTGCTGCCACAAGCTGTGAGAAATCCTGATATCTGGATCCAGCCACTAAGCACATGATCGAGGGCCTCAATCCCTCCTCAAATCGCCGACATCTATCAATCTCATCAGCAATGATACCTCCAGCATACTGGCTCAGTCGAATAAACTCAACCTCATACTCAGTTACGGTCCGATGATCTTGCTTCAAATCTAGAAACTCTCTTTTCTTCACATCTTTATACTCCCTAGGAGTATACTTCAACTCAAATTCTCTCAGAAAATCCGCATAAGATAGGGTTGGTGGATCATCCATCGAATGTGGCACCGTCTTCCACCAATCGTAGGCGTCCTTCTGTAGCAAAGATCTTGCATAGTCAAACTTTTCCTCTGAAGTGGCTTGTAACTGAACAAATACCCTCTGTACTCTGTCAAGCCACTGCTCTGCCACAGCTGGATCAATAGTGCCTACAAAATCTTCAGCTCCATACTTCCTCAGTTTGTCATAATGCCTCACAGAAACTAAAGGCTGAGGGGGTGGTGGCTGTGGTTGCACAGGTGCTGGTCTCATAGCTTCCATCATATTCCTAAACCAGGCTGGCAGAACCTCCTCCCCAGCTGGTCTACCCGACACCGAAACAGGTGCCTCCTCAACACTATCAACTCTAGCTCCCTCAGCAGGAGCAATACTCTCGGCACTACCCTCAATCGACTGACGAGAGTGAGAATCCATCACAACCTAAGTCTGCAAATACAACAGAATACCTCTTATTAAAGATCAGAGACTGCCAATCCCAAACATGTATTTTTGTTCAAAAACTCACTTTTTAAGTAAAAATAGTCTTTTTCTTACATTTTACCTAGGTTGAGAATCTCAAACCTAGGCTCTGATACCAAAACAATTGTAACACCCCTTCCCAACCTACATATGTAAGCTGAGTAGAGGCGCCACACTAACCTAATGTTGCTACCAATTTTACTTAGTCAAATTTTAGTTCCAATTTTTACAAAATTTTTGCCATAGTTTCGCCTAAAAATTGAGTCCCAAGTGTCGACATAACCGGTTTTTTTCTTATTTTTAAAAACATTTTAAACAAACCAATGCAAACAAAATCATTCTCAGTACACTCCCAATAAATCCCCCTTGTAACCTCAACTACAACCTGCAAAAAGGATTTACACTTCTAGTACAACATAAAATAAAGGTTTTGTGACAACCCCCATATTTAAATATTACACAGCGGAAGTTATAAAATATTTACATATTTACAAATTCATATACATCAAAACTCAAGTTTTACAACACATAAAATTTATACATGATTGGCAAGTCTGCTCTGATCTTTAAGCTCCCAAAATGGATTCTTCAAGGTCTACTCTCACTAGGTCTTGATGAACTCTCGGGTTCAACTCTATCCACTCTACTACCTGCGCGATTAAACACTATCGCGCTAAGCCAACGGCTTAGTAAGATAAAACATGCTAACGGTATGCTTTAATGAAATGCAATGCCACATATGTTATTGATAAGATCAACATCATAAATATAAAGTTAACCACACAATTATGCATTTCACAAATCATAGTCATATGAGCATACCACATTTCAACATCTTTTCACATTCAACATTAATCAATCATACTCCATAACCAACATCTCATTTCATTAAACTCATAACATTATTTAGGACATTCATATAACCTTGACACCTATGGGCCCAACAAGTATTTAATACGATATTCAGAGTTCAGAGTTACTGCTTTGGTTCATAGTCACAATAATCACGCCCGTAGGCAATGTATATACATGTATCTCTATCCATGGATAGTGTAACAGACCCAGTCTCTTGGATCATCAACTCAACACATATGAGGAGATCCTCAACCCGGCAAGACTGTTACAAATCATATATCTCATAGTGTAACAGACCCAGTCTCTTGGACCATCAACTCAACACCTATGAGGAGGTCCTCAACCCGGCAAGACTGTTACCTTTCATCATTTCTTAGGCATGCCACCCAAATCCAGAACTCTGAAACTGAATAACATATTAAACAAACAATTCATTTCCATTCTCAATTCTCATCACATTTAGGCAAACATGCCTTCTTTCTTTCAATTACATCATCTTAGCCAATAACAATGGCTTCACATTTCATTTCACAATATAACATCTCATTATTCAAGTATATATATATATATATATCTCATCCATGATCACATTATATCTCACATAGCATCATTCATAAATATCAACATTTCATTCCACATTACTCATGAAACACATTACCATTCACAATGCACAACATAACATTGTTCAATCTCAACAATGCAATTAGGGCAAAGAACAATTGATTATAACATTCATTGATTCAAGTGTGTTTAAAGTGTTTAGGGTTAGGTTTAAGGACCAACCTACCTTTGGAGAACCAAAGCAATGCAAGAAGAACAAAGAATTAAAACCCTAACCATAAATAGTACATTCTGGTTTTAAACTCCATTTTATCCTTATTTTGAAAAATTGTATAAAATAATATACTTGACTAAAAATTCTAAAATTTTTACAGAATTTAGTTTTGTATCTTAAAATCATCCCTGTAAAATTTCAGATCAAACTGAACACAAAATCTTGGTCAAATAGTTCACCTAACCAGACTGCCCCAATTGCCCTGCATCCTGGCAGCAGTTCTGAACTTTGTGAATTCCATAAATCAAATTCAATCAACGTGATTCCAAATTATTTTTCTCAAATACTAAACTCACTAAGCAACAACATATCCAAAATTCGATTGGATATGATTATTCTACATTTTATTAAAAATCCCGAAATATAGCTGTCTCAGTTAAGGTACCTGCTGGAACAGGTCTAATAAAAATAATCTTTCTAAACTCATAACCATTCCAAAATCGAATCAACATATTTTTCAGTCATTCTAGACTCATAGAGGCACAACATATCAAAAATTCACTTCAAGAACATTTTTCTATAATTAATTAAAAATCATACAAATCACAGCCTTTACTAATTGTAAAACAGAAACAATTTCACTAAACACAACTCTTACTCTTCCATCACCAACACCAACCTAGCTTCTTATCTTTAATTCCATTTCAACACTTTTACACACACCATACACAAACACACTCCATCAAACCCAAACAAAATTCCAAATAGAACAAGAGAAAACTTACCTTAAATGAAGAAATCCACAAATCTCTAACCAAAACCCTTGCTTCCTTCTTCAAATTGCTTCAAACCTCAAGATCACCTCTCTTTCTCTCTTTGTCTATGGAGAATCCGGCCACACATGAAGAGAAGAAGAAAATATGAAGAGCAAAGTCAAATTTGGCTTCTTATATCCATCAAGTGTTTTTAACCTTGCAATTACTAAAACACCCTTCACCATTTAACTAACCTTTTGTCTCATCTAAGCCCTTATATGTAATTTCATTAACAACCAAAAATATCTTCTTCCACTTAACCATCACCTTGACTCTTCATTTGACCAATGTATATGTTAATTATATCATCATATAAACAACATATACATTTGTCTCTAAACCCTAAATTTCTTCTCCAAAACACATATACATATACATTCTCTTCCCATTTCTTTTCTCTTACAATTTAACACATATATTCAATCCAATATATAACAACAACAACACTAACAACAACATCAACCATAACAACCACATAACCAAGACTTCTAGGGCATACATGAGGATATTACAAATATATTTTAATTAGTCCAAAACAATTTTTGTTCTCTTAATTAAATAATTTTTGCTTTAGTATCTAATTTTTTAATAAACAATAAAAATAAACAAATCAAAATCAAAAAATATTAATAAAAATAAAAATTAGCTTTGCCATTTCGCTCGCAGGATTTGGCCCAGGCCATTTTGCCTGCAGGAAATGGCCTGCAGGCCAGTCCTCGCCCGCAGCCCGTAGCCAACCGCGGCAATTTTTTTTCGCCAGCAAAATTTTTCCGATGTAAATTTTTCGAAACCTAATACAATTAGGTTTCGGTTTCCTTTTCTTAATCAATATTAGATTCAGTGAATAACTAGGATGAACCATAAAATTCTTCTATAAATAAGACCAAAAACAACACAGAAAAAAGGAGAAAGAAAAAAAGGAAAATTGAGACCAAAATTGAGGAGGAAAACTTTGAATTTTAAGAATTCCTTCTGGCAGTGAATCAATCTAATTTTTTTGAGAGGTAAACAATAATTCAATCCATCAAAGGAAGCAAAACTTGTCTTTGTTTTTGTTCATCCAAGAAGAAATTTTTGGTGGAACCAACAAACGGAGGTATGCATCAATTGTCTAATTTCTTCACAGTAGCTTAAATCATCTAATTGTTTCTTTTAATTCAAAAACCTTAGAACCTTAATTCCCCTTTTCTAAAGTTAAAAAACCTTAATTCGTTTCTTTGTTTTCCAAAAAGCTTAAAATTATTATTTTGTTCTTTCAAAATCTCAAAACCCTAATTTGATTTTCAAATTTCCAAAATCCTAAATTTGAGTCAGTTTCTTTCCACAAAACCTAAAAACATCTTTTATGTTTATATAAACCTTAAATCATTTTGTTTATTTTTATAAAGTTTCATAAAATTATCAATTGATTTTCAAATCCTAAAACCTAATGCATTCTCCGAAACCCTAATTCTAAAATTCTAAAACCCTAATTCAACTCCAAAATCCAAAACAGTAAACCCTAACTCCCTTAAAACCTTAAACCCTAAAGTTTTCTAAACCCTAATCCTTTAAACCTTAAAACCCTATAAACATATTCAAACACAGTATGCTTAAAAACACAATCCAGTGACCGTAAATCATAAATCTAAATGTTTTAAAGAGTCCAAGCCCTAGTTTCATGATTTCACTTCTTAAACACTAATTTGGTTAATCAAAGAACTTTATCAACCTCTTAAATTCTAAAACTTGGCTCCATCACAATTCTTTTAAAATTTATAGTAGCCTAAACCCATGAATTTCCAAAACCCTAAACACATTAAATAAAGAATCTTAAATAGAAACAGTAGCCCTGATTTGAATCTTTACTTGCTTTATTCAATTTTATATTTGATTATGCTTTGATTTATTTTATATGCTTTAATTTATTTAAGTTCAATGCTTGGTTTATTTAATTTATCATGGATGGATGTTTACTTTCTATTGATGCTTAATACAATGATTTATTTATGATGAATGGTTATTTACCTTTATCAATCTATTTAGATTTCCAAATGTTGTAAGAGGTATGTTTCCACTTGGTGGGTACCTCATTAGTTAAATATCATGTAATTTAAATTGCTTTTCTTTTTTAGAACCAATGCAAAGGACATGTTTCTACCTTTCGGTCGGTGTCCTATTTAGGCATGGGATGCAAGGACATTTTTCCATCTTCGGATGGGTGTCCATTTATTTGTTTTGCTTGGACATTGTTTTGATTTTCAATATATTGATGCTTTATTTTAATTATTATATGTAATATGGATAATGTTGTTATATTTAAGAATTTTATAATATTAAAACCTGTAAAGGAGGCCGATTCCAATGAACCGGGCACTGTGGGGGGTGCTGGGCCATTTCTTACCTTCCCCACACGTACGCAACTTATCGAACCCATTAGGGGGTTGGGGATTCCTTATGAATCGAGTCATCCACCCCTTTCATTTTCCCAGCCCGTCAGGGTGGCGACTCCATTTTCTTCGAACTTAGGTCCATGTTCTCTAAGGCCCCGAGCTTAAACAGTGCCAATGTCGCAAGAACCATTCCACCGGGAGTGGGGTCGAAAATCCCCGCTCGCAGTAAGGTTGGCGAGGTAGCCTTTTACGGTGATAAAGTTTTTTTGATGGTGATGATGTTTGGGCTTAATACTTCCAAGCTCCTTAAGATACGAAGAAAGAGCCAAAGGTTATGGAAAAGACTAAAACTTCAGATGTAGAGAAGATGATTGCCGATTTAGAAAAGATGATTAAAAATAAGCTAAAAACTGAAGAGATATCGGAGGTGGACAAGTTGTTTGAATAAGATGTGGAATTCCCATACAAATTCAAGATGCCTTCTTTTGCTAAGTTTGATGGAACTGGCAATCCTCATCTTCATATCAAGCAATACATTACTGTTATGTAGTTTACCCAAGCTACTAAGCCTCAAATTCTAAGGTACTTCATGATTTCATTGGATCCTATTATGCAGAATTGGTTTAACACCTTAGAGGATGGTATTCAGAGGAACTGGGATTCATTATACAAAGCCTTCATCCAATATTATGGGTATAATGCTGAGTTGGAGGTTACTTTGATGGAAGTTGAGTCAATCGAGCAAAGACAAAATGAGAACTTTATTGACTATGGGAAAAGGTGGAGAAACAAAGCTGCATTGCTCAAGAAAAAGGCTCGATGAATCATGTAATATCCTCATGTATGCCCTAGAAGTTTTGATTTTGTTGTTGTTGTTGTTGATTTAAAATGTGATTGAATGTATATATTAGGTGATAAGAAAAGGAATTGGAAAGTGAATGCTTATGTATATGTGTTTTGGAAAAAAAAATAGGGTTTAGAGAAAAGTGTATATGTTGTTTATATGTTAATATATGCAACATATAAATTGGTCAAAAGGGTTGGTCAAAGTAAGAAGATATTTTATTTGAGATTTGTGAAATTACATATTTGGGCATGCAAGGGACAAAAGCTAAATTAAGTGATGAGGGGTGTTTTGGTAATTGTCATGTTAAAAACACTTGGTGGAGATTAAAAGGGAAATTTGACATTGTTTTCTTCATGTTTTCTTCTTCTTTCTCCATTTGGCCGGCTCCTCCTTAGACAAAGGAAAGCAAGAGGTGAAGAGAGGTGTTTGAAGTTCTAAACTCAATTTGAAGGAAGATTGAAGTGATCAAGTGTTGATTCAAGAAGTTTTTAACTAAGGTAAGATCTTTCCTTTGATTTCTTTATTCTTTTGAAGTGAATTAGGGTTTGTTGGTTTGATGATAAGATGTGGTGGTGATGTGTTTTCAAGTGTTAATTTGGTTTTAAGTTAAGAGTTTGAATAGGTGTTGTTGTTGGAAGTGGTGGATGTTGATTTTGGATGTAGGAGAAAGAGATTGGTTTTAGGGTTTTGAAAATGGTTGGTGTTTAAATTTAGTATGGATGTTTTGTGAAGTGTTTCTTGTGATGAATTTGTGTTTAGAACATTGTTTCCATTCATTTGAACTATGCTATATTGTGTATGATGAGTTTGTGATGTGCATAGGGTGTTAAAATGCATTTAGAAGAGTGTTGGTTTTTGGTTAGGGTTGTTTATGAGTGACACGGCCAAAACCAAAGAAGAGACACGGCCAAGACTTGATGTTTTGGAGAGACACGGCCAAGTCCATGGAATCTTGGCCGTGTGTGTGTGATTTTGGAGAGGACACGGCCGTGTCTCATGCCAGTGTCTGCTACTGCCAACTTGTTTTGGGAGACACGGCCACAAGCTTGGCCGTGTCCCTTGGGTGTGTTGGTTACTGTGTTTGGTTTTTGTTCTTCATACATGGTTGAGTTTGATTTTACAATGGATAATGCATATGATACTACATGAACTAGGGTTTGTACTATGCAATGTGAATCTTGTAAATGATAATGTGTGATATGGATAATGTATTTTGAGATGCTATATGCAAAATATGAATTGAGATGTGAAATGTGATGTAAAGCCATTGTGAATGGTAATGTGTTATATGAATATTGATGATGATATATGGAATGTGAGTTGAGATATGAGGAAGCCATTGTTGTTGGCTTTGGTTATGCAAAATGAAATTATTAAGGCATGTTGGCCTATGTGTTTATGACATATGAAATGAGAATTGAGAATGGTAATGATAATTGAATAATAAATGAATTGTGTGGCTAATGTGTTATTCCATTTTCAGAGTTTGTTGTTGGTGGCATGCCTAATAAGTGTAACAATCGATTGAAGTTAGGTTGGATTGAATCCTTGAAGCCTAATTGAGATGTTACCACCCTTGAAGCTAGGTTGTGTTGGTTCTTGAAGCCAAGTTGGGTTGAAGCTTAGCATGCTTTGCTCCCCTTGAAGCTTGGTTGAACCTAATACTTGAAGCCTAGTTGGGTATATGATATTGATAAATGTGATAACAAAACCAAAGCATCAACTCTGAAAATTGAATGGCATATTAGTGTGTCTTGGGCCCAATGCTTGTCTTTGTTTAGTGTTGTTCATGAATGATTTAATGAGTAACTAATGAGGTATATGAAAAGATGTTGAAATGTGATATGTCTACATATGTTGAATTATGAAATGTAAAGGTATGTTGTTAGCTTTGCATATATATAATGTTACATGTATAATATGGATTGAGAATTGACATTGCATTGCACTAAAGCATGACATTAGCATGTTTTATCTTACTAAGCCCTTGGCTTAGCGCGATGGTGTTTAATCGCGCAGGTAATAGAGTTGAACCCGAGAGTTCATCGAGACCGAGTGAGAGTAGACCTTGAAGAGTTGATTTTGGGAACTTAAAGATCAGAAGAGATTTGCCAATCATGTACTACTTCTTTTTAATTTTGTAAAGTAATATTTATAATGTAAATATTTTATAAATTCCGCTGCGTATTAACTAAATGTGTCTATATATCTATTTTGTTTTGTATTATAAGTAACTACCTATTTTTCTATAATATATACAATTGAAAGATTTTGATATCGTTTAAAATGTTTTGAATGTTAAGAAAATCCGTAGCATCCCTATGTTTGGTGCATGTATACTACATTGTGGTGGTTGTAGTGTGCATGTATTGAATGTGGGGGTGTTACAATTGTTTTGGTATCAGAGCCTAGGTTTGAGATTCTCAACCTAGGTCAAATGTAAGAAAAAGAATATTTTTGCTTAAAAAGTGAGTTTTTGAATAACATATATGTTTGGGATTGGCAATCTCTGATCTTTATTAAGGTGTAATCTGCTGTGTTTGCAGACTTAGGTGTGATGGATTCTCACTCACGGCAGTCAATTGAGGGAAGTGCGGAGAGTGTTGCTCCTGATGATGGAGCTAGGGTTGTTAGTGCTGGGGAGGCACCTGCTTCTGGGTCTGGTAGACCAGCTGGGGAGGAGGTTCTGCCAGCTTGGCTTAGGCATGTGGTAGAAGCTTTGAGGCAAGCACCAGTGCAACCATAGCCACCACCCCCTCAACCTTTGGTATCTGTGAGGCACTATGACAAACTGAGGAAGTATGGAGCCGAAGATTTTATAGGTACTACTGATCCAGCAGTGGCTGAGCAGTGGTTAGACAAAGTACAGAGAATATTTGTTTAGTTGCAAGCCACTCCTGAGGAAAAGTTTGATTATGCAAGATCCTTGTTGCAGAAGGATGCATATAGTTGGTGGAAGACAGTGCCCCATTCTATGGATGATCCACCAACCTTGTCATATGCTGACTTTCTGAGAGAATTTGAATTGAAGTATACTCCAAGGGAGTATAAAGATGGGAAGAAAAGAGAGTTTCTAGATTTGAAGCAAGATCACCGGACTGTAACTGAATATGAGGTTGAGTTTATTCGATTAAGTCAGTATGCTGGGGGCATAATATCAGATGAGGTAGATAGATGTAGGAGGTTTGAGGAGGGATTGAGGCCCTCTATCATGTGTCATGTGGCTGGATCCAGATATCAAGATTTTTCCCAGCTAGTGGCAGCAGCTCGGAGTGTGGAGCAAGCTCAAGGTATTGCAGCTGCTTCAGAGGAAGAGGTTAGGATGAGGAGGCCCCAGTTTGAGGCAGGGTCTTCTTCTGTTAAAAGAGGTAAGGGAAGTTTTGCTCCTCGGGTTAGTAGGAGTCAAAGAACAGCTGATAAGTCAGTGCAGTTCCAAAGGCAGAGATTTAGACCTGCAGCTTCAGTGGCAAGTGCTCCGACCCCTATGATTCAGAGATCCACCTTACCCATCTGCATCCATTGTGGTAGGCCACATGGTGGTCCTTGTTGGAAGGCTGGTGTAGCCGGAGTTTGTTTCAGATGTGGATCACCTGATCACTTTGTGAGAGATTGTCCTGAGAGGCAAGAGCAGATGTCAGTTGATACTGCTGCTTCTCGACCTAATGTGAGGGGAGGTCGAGGAGGCAGGGGTGTCAGCAGAGGAGGTAGATCAGGGTTCAGTTCTAGAGGAGGTGCTACATCCAGGGAGAGCAGACCAAAGGAGGTTGGATCGTCCCAGAGGATGTATGTTATGCAGAGGCAGCCAGATGCATCGGCAGTCATAGCTGGTACTTTTTCTTTATTTGATACTCCAGTACTTGCTTTGATTGATCCGGGTTCCACACATTCATATATTAGTGCATCTGTTTTACCTGTATTTGATGTGCATGCTGAGTCTCTAGGGTTTGATGTTTTGGTAACAAATCCGTTAGGGCATAGTGTGATTGTTAGTAAAGTGTACAAAGATAGTGCAGTAGTGGTGCAGGGTGAGGAATTCCTTGGGGATTTGATTGAGATGCCATTTAAGGAATATGATGTGATCCTAGGCATGGACTGGTTATCTCGACATGGAGCTGTGGTGGATTGTAAAAAGAAAGTTGTTTCTTTGAGAACTGCTGATGGTAGAGAGGTGATAGTATCTAATGAGCAGGAACAGCTAGCCTCCTTATTTGTTTCAGCTGTTGCAGCTAGGAGGTTGATTAGAAAGGGATGTGAAGCCTATCTTGCTCATGTGGTAGATACTAGAGTAAGAGGTTCTCCTATTGATAGCATTGCCACAGTTGCAGAGTTCCCAGATGTATTCCCAGAGGAGTTGCCAGGATTGCCTCCTGAGAGAGAGGTGGAGTTTGGTATTGAATTGTTGCCTGGTACCACTCCTATCTCTATTACTCCGTATAGAATGGCACCAGCAGAATTGAGGGAGTTGAAAGTGCAATTACAGGAGTTGTTGGATAAAGGATTTATTCGCCCCAGTGTTTCTCCGTGGGGAGCTCCTGTGTTATTTGTGAAGAAGAAGGATGGTACCATGAGATTGTGCATCGATTATAGGCAATTGAACAAGGTGACCATTAAAAATAAATATCCTTTGCCTAGAATTGATGATCTATTTGATCAGTTGAAGGGTGCAGCTGTGTTTTCTAAAATTGATCTGAGATCTGGGTACCATCAGCTGAGAGTCAGAGCTGAAGATGTTCCGAAGACCGCTTTTCGGACCATGTATGGGCATTATGAGTTTTTAGTTATGCCTTTTGGTCTGACGAATGCACCTGCAGCTTTTATGGATTTGATGAATAGGGTGTTTAGGCCCTATCTAGATCAGTTTGTAGTGGTCTTCATTGATGATATTCTGGTGTATTCGCGGAATAAAGAGGAACATGACAAGCATTTGCGGATTGTGCTGCAGATTTTGAGAGAGAAGCAGTTGTTTGCCAAATTGTCAAAGTGTGAGTTCTGGTTGAATCAAGTCGCTTTTCTTGGACATATTGTTTCAGCTGAAGGCATTAGAGTTGATCCGAGTAAAGTTGAAGCCATTTTAAATTGGAGTCCACCCAAGTCTGTGACTGAAGTTAGAAGTTTTCTGGGTTTGTCAGGCTATTACCGACGGTTTGTGAAAGGATTTTCTTTGATAGCTACTCCACTCACCAGATTGCTTCGTAAGGGAGTGAGATTTGTGTGGACGGATCAGTGTCAGGCTAGCTTTGAGCAGTTGAGAGATATGTTGACTCAAGCGCCTGTTCTTACTTTACCTGTGGAAGGCAAACCATATGTGATTTTCAGTGATGCTTCACATAGTGGTTTGGGTTGTGTGCTGATGCAGGAAGGTAAAGTTATAGCTTATGCATCTAGACAGTTGAAACCGCATGAGCTTAACTATCCAACCCATGATTTAGAATTGGCAGCCATTGTGTTTGCATTGAAGATTTGGCACCACTATCTGTTTGGGGAGAAATGTTTCATCTACACTGATCACAAGAGTTTGAAGTATTTGGGGGTTCAGAAAGAGCTCAATCTTCGACAGAGAAGATGGTTGGAATTGATTAAAGACTACGACTGCTTGATTGATTATCATCCAGGTAAAGAAAATGTTGTTGCTGATGCCTTGAGTCGGAAGTCTTTAGCTGGTTTATTTTTTTTATTCGCTCTCGTTGCTTGTTGAGTTGAGAGCATTGTGTGCTAGTTTTGTATCTTGTGAGGATGGTGCATTGTTGGCACAGTTGCATGTAAAACCAGTTTTGTTGGATCAGATTAAAGAGGCTCAGTTGGCTGATAAGAAGATTCAGAAGATTATTTCAGATTGCAAGAATGGAAAAAGTAGAGATTTTGTAGTGAGAGGTGATGGAAGTCTCTGGTTTAAGAACAGATTGTGTGTACCCGATGATGCTGATTTGAAAAGGATCATTTTGGAAGAAGCACATCAGTCAGTGTTTGCTATGCATCCGGGCAATACAAAGATGTATCATGACTTGAGACAGCATTACTGGTGGATTGGGTTGAAGAGAGACATTGCTGAGTTTGTATCGAAATGTCTCATATGTCAGAAGGTAAAAGCAGAGCATCAAGTTCCAACTGGGTTGCTTCAGCCGTTGTTAGTGCCTGAATGGAAGTGGGAAAGAGTGACAATGGATTTTGTGTCTCCTTTGCCATTGACACAAAGGAAGCATGATGCCATTTGGGTGATTGTGGATAGATTAACTAAGACAGCTCATTTCCTTCCAGTTCGAATGGATTACTCTTTGGAGAGGTTGGCTGAGCTGTATATTCATGAGATTGTGAAGTTGCATGGGGTTCCAACTTCTTTAGTGTCCGATCGAGATCCCAGGTTTACTTCAAGATTTTGGAAGAGTTTGCATAGTGCTTTGGGTTCTCGACTGCATTTCAGTACTGCTTTTCATCCACAGACGGATGGACAGTCAGAGAGGGTGATTCAGATTATTGAAGATATGTTGAGAAGCTGTGTCATTGATTTCTCTGGAAGTTGGGATAGATTCTTACCACTTGTGGAGTTTGCTTACAACAACAGTCACCAATCTAGCATTGGTATGGCACCATTCGAAGCACTATATGGTAGACGGTGTAGGACACCACTGTGTTGGAATGAACTTGGGGAAAGTAAGTTAATTGGGCCTGATTTGGTTAAAGAAACTGAAGAGAAAGTGAAGTTGATTCGGGATAGGTTAAAAGCAGCTTCAGACCGACAGAAGTCCTATGCAGATTTGAAAAGGAGAAACATAGAGTTTGATATTTGAGATAAGGTATTTTTGAAAGTGTCTCCTTGGAAGAAGATCTTGAGGTTTGGTCAGAAAGGGAAATTGAGTCCTCGATTCATTGGACCGTATGAAGTTCTAGAAAGGATTGGGCCAGTTGCTTATCGACTTGCTTTGCCACCAGAGTTGGATCGTATTCATAATGTATTTCATGTTTCTATGTTGAGGAGATACAGATCGGATCCATCTCATGTATTGTCAATTGAGTCTATCGAAGTGAGCCCAGATTTGACATTTGAGGAAGAACCAGTTGCTATATTGGCTCGTGATGTGAAGGAGTTAAGAAACAAAAGAGTGCCACTTGTGAAGATTTTGTGGAAGAATCATGGAAGAGAAGAAGCAACTTGGGAAAGTGAACAATCAATGAGAGAGCAATATCCTCAATTGTTTCAGCCTTGATATCAGGTAATTTCGAGGACGAAATTTCTTTTTAGAGGGGGAGAATTGTAATATCCTCATGTATGCCCTAGAAGTTTTGATTTTGTTGTTGTTGTTGTTGATTTAAAATGTGATTGAATGTATATATTAGGTGATAAGAAAAGGAATTGGAAAGTGAATGCTTATGTATATGTGTTTTGGAAAAAAAAATAGGGTTTAGAGAAAAGTGTATATGTTGTTTATATGTTAATATATGCAACATATAAATTGGTCAAAAGGGTTGGTCAAAGTAAGAAGATATTTTATTTGAGATTTGTGAAATTACATATTTGGGCATGCAAGGGACAAAAGCTAAATTAAGTGATGAGGGGTGTTTTGGTAATTGTCATGTTAAAAACACTTGGTGGAGATTAAAAGGGAAATTTGACATTGTTTTCTTCATGTTTTCTTCTTCTTTCTCCATTTGGCCGGCTCCTCCTTAGACAAAGGAAAGCAAGAGGTGAAGAGAGGTGTTTGAAGTTCTAAACTCAATTTGAAGGAAGATTGAAGTGATCAAGTGTTGATTCAAGAAGTTTTTAACTAAGGTAAGATCTTTCCTTTGATTTCTTTATTCTTTTGAAGTGAATTAGGGTTTGTTGGTTTGATGATAAGATGTGGTGGTGATGTGTTTTCAAGTGTTAATTTGGTTTTAAGTTAAGAGTTTGAATAGGTGTTGTTGTTGGAAGTGGTGGATGTTGATTTTGGATGTAGGAGAAAGAGATTGGTTTTAGGGTTTTGAAAATGGTTGGTGTTTAAATTTAGTATGGATGTTTTGTGAAGTGTTTCTTGTGATGAATTTGTGTTTAGAACATTGTTTCCATTCATTTGAACTATGCTATATTGTGTATGATGAGTTTGTGATATGCATAGGGTGTTAAAATGCATTTAGAAGAGTGTTGGTTTTTGGTTAGGGTTGTTTATGAGTGACACGGCCAAAACCAAAGAAGAGACACGGCCAAGACTTGATGTTTTGGAGAGACACGGCCAAGTCCATGGAATCTTGGCCGTGTGTGTGTGATTTTGGAGAGGACACGGCCGTGTCTCATGCCAGTGTCTGCTACTGCCAACTTGTTTTGGGAGACACGGCCACAAGCTTGGCCGTGTCCCTTGGGTGTGTTGGTTACTGTGTTTGGTTTTTGTTCTTCATACATGGTTGAGTTTGATTTTACAATGGATAATGCATATGACACTACATGAACTAGGGTTTGTACTATGCAATGTGAATCTTGTAAATGATAATGTGTGATATGGATAATGTATTTTGAGATGCTATATGCAAAATATGAATTGAGATGTGAAATGTGATGTAAAGCCATTGTGAATGGTAATGTGTTATATGAATATTGATGATGATATATGGAATGTGAGTTGAGATATGAGGAAGCCATTGTTGTTGGCTTTGGTTATGCAAAATGAAATTATTAAGGCATGTTGGCCTATGTGTTTATGACATATGAAATGAGAATTGAGAATGGTAATGATAATTGAATAATAAATGAATTGTGTGGCTAATGTGTTATTCCATTTTCAGAGTTTGTTGTTGGTGGCATGCCTAATAAGTGTAACAATCTCTTGAAGTTAGGTTGGATTGAATCCTTGAAGCCTAATTGAGATGTTACCACCCTTGAAGCTAGGTTGTGTTGGTTCTTAAAGCCAAGTTGGGTTGAAGCTTAGCATGCTTTGCTCCCCTTGAAGCTTGGTTGAACCTAATACTTGAAGCCTAGTTAGGTATATGATATTGATAAATGTGATAACAAAACCAAAGCATCAACTCTGAAAATTGAATGGCATATTAGTGTGTCTTGGGCCCAATGCTTGTCTTTGTTTAGTGTTGTTCATGAATGATTTAATGAGTAACTAATGAGGTATATGAAAAGATGTTGAAATGTGATATGTCTACATATGTTGAATTATGAAATGTAAAGGTATGTTGTTAGCTTTGCATATATATAATGTTACATGTATAATATGGATTGAGAATTGACATTGCATTGTACTAAAGCATGACATTAGCATGTTTTATCTTACTAAGCCCTTGGCTTAGCGCGATGGTGTTTAATCGCGCAGGTAATAGAGTTGAACCCGAGAGTTCATCGAGACCGAGTGAGAGTAGACCTTGAAGAGTTGATTTTGGGAACTTAAAGATCAGAAGAGATTTGCCAATCATGTACTACTTCTTTTTAATTTTGTAAAGTAATATTTATAATGTAAATATTTTATAAATTCCGCTGCGTATTAACTAAATGTGTCTATATATCTATTTTGTTTTGTATTATAAGTAACTACCTATTTTTCTATAATATATACAATTGAAAGATTTTGATATCGTTTAAAATGTTTTGAATGTTAAGAAAATCCGTAGCATCCCTATGCTTGGTGCATGTATACTACATTGTGGTGGTTGTAGTGTGCATGTATTGAATGTGGGGGTGTTACAAATCAGATTAGATTTAGGATGATTGTGAGAGGGATGCTACCTAATCTTCGTGAAAGGATGTCCCATACCATTATTAGAGATTTTAAGGATCTCCTTCAAGCTGGCTTACAAGTAGAATAATGGGAAAGAGAGAAGAATTATTTTTCTAGAAAAAGAAGTGATAGAGGAAGTTATTAGTCTAGCAGTCAGGGTACATAGTAGTCAGTGGATGTTAATGCAACAACTGGTCAAGCAAGTAGAAGATAATTTTCAGAGTTAGGAAAACCTCTATCTTAGGTTTTCAATAAGTTGTAGAAGAATGGGCTATTACAACCATTGGCTCCTCGATATTTGTCAAATCCTCTACCATCAAGCTTTTATACCATGGCCTTTTGTCAATTCCATCAACAGCAAGGACATGAGACAGATAAATATGTTTGCTTAAGGCACGAACTCTAAGATTTGATTGATAGTGAAATGTTGTCCGAGCCTGATAAGCCTAATACCAAGAGCAATTCTTTGCCTAAATTTGGAAGAGTACCTCCACCAGCAACCTTCATGGTAGGAGGAGGATTGGAAGAAGATCTTGTCCTATCCTTCTTTCAAGATTAGAGCATTGAAAATGTAAAGAGAGAAGAGGCTCAACGCAACATACTTCCCTTGACTTGAATGTTGCTCATTTTATTTTGCATTCTTTAGTATTTAATTGGAACAATTATGCTTTTCAAATTCAAATTGTTTAAATAAATTACTTTTGTCGCATTTATAATTTTTTTGGTTTTTGACATTTCAGGTGCTTAACCGATGATGACTCTACCTTGATATTCATAAATTAGTGCATCTAGGCATCATGATTTGAATGACTTTACTAAGTTAGGAAATTGTTCTATAGAATTGAGCTATGTATGCTTACGTAGAGAGGGCTCCTACATAATTACCTGTGATTAGGTCCTAGTCGATCTTAGAACGTGCTTTGAAGAACTTTCAAGGCGAAATTGAACTCTGCTTATTTAAGTAAGAGATGATCTAGGAATTGTTTAGTGAGCCAACAACTAGTATCTGCCTTATTAACATCAATCCCTAGTTTGTCCCTTTAAGACTACATAAGTTTTTAGCTTGCTTTTCATTGGCTTGCGAACCCAATAACCTATCTTGAGCTATTGTTACACTTTTGACAAGTCTAATGATCACTGAATTACCAAGGGGAA
Source organism: Garcia nutans (assembly GCA_947685225.1). Taxonomy (NCBI): domain Eukaryota; kingdom Viridiplantae; phylum Streptophyta; class Magnoliopsida; order Malpighiales; family Euphorbiaceae; genus Garcia; species Garcia nutans. Next base: position 37,546,403 of record CANTUV010000059.1, read on the forward strand.
AGAAGATTAAGGAAAAGTCTGTATTATCATGACCATAAGGATAGTTGAAGTTTATCTAAACTGGACCTAATATCTCAAATATGTAATGTTAGGGTGACAAAGGGTTCATCCTCACTGAAGCAAACTCGTCCTACTCCATTCATCAATAGTCAGAAGCATAAAATGGTACAACTCTCTTAGAACTAGGGCTAAAAGTAAAAAAAAAAGTGAAAAAAAAGGGAAAAAGAAAAAGAAAAAAGAAAAGGAGAAAAGAAAAAAAAGAGTGAAAAAGAAAAAAAAAAAGATAAAGAAGAAAGGGGATGAATAATAGGGTTTTAAAATTCATCCAAATTTCTGCAAAGGAGACCAAAATCTAAAGTCCTGACTTTTTATGAAGCATAATTTCAAGCTCTATCTTGTCATGAAGCATGACTTCAATCTCTATCTTTTTATGAAGCAAAGATTTTACCACCTGTCTTTCATGAAGCAAGAAAATGAGATGTCAAGAAGGTGAAAATGGAACCTCTAACAGTACACAGTTCCAATCAGAAGATTGTAGTGTGAAGGTTTGTCAGCAGTGTTACATCAGCTTCAGTTTAAAAATGGCCTTTGGTTAAACCATGTCCCTTATAGACCCCATTTCAAGCCTATTAAAGACCTGTTGTTCTTGCTTGCTAGGTAGAGTCTATTAGTGGAGATAGTTTAGATAAGCATGCATATGAGATAGGCAATATTGAAACTCAATAAGACCTTTGGCCAAGTAATGTGTATGTACCTATCTAAAGTGCAACAGTTCTTGCTCAAATGGAAATGATTCCCGAGTTTAGTATGGTAACTAGGGTTGTCATTTTATAGATATGTTAATTTGTAAAATTGAGTCCTGAGGTACAATGACAATGATGTGACAAAGCTAAAATATGTTTTTAAGTTTTTTTTTAAAATGTGTTTTTGTCATACAAAGCCTTCAAGTTAAGGAAAATATGTTACACTGTCGAACCTCGAAGGACATATTGGGCAAAATAAATGATTATTTGCAAGATTATGAAGGAGCAATCGACTAACGTGTTAAATCATAGTTTGAAATGGATGTATCTCTGACTATCCTGTTAGGGCCCCCCTACTCATGATTTCATCTTTAAATATAAAAGCCATAGATGTGAAGGCTTCTGCTGTTCTAATGCAAGACTTGAACAAGTGCATTGACTTATCACCTCAGTTTGTGAGTTGATGGAACCATTATAAGTATCATCCATGCATATCATGCATAAATAAGCATATCACATTGCGTTTTTGTCTTGTGTTCCTATTCTTTGTCAAAGTAAACAATAATACTATTTGAAGCAGATATGGAATCAAGAGGCATAGAAGGCCCACTGCTTGAGCAAGATCTAGTCACTTTACAAAAATGGAGATGCAAGCTTGTACAAGAAACTAGACAATACACAAAGATCAACCAGAGCCTGCATGGGAAAAAATCGTTGGTTTGAGCCTACATGAGAGGCAAACTTCCTCTTTCAATTTTTGAGTTTATAAGTGTTCAAAATATTTTTAGACTCACTTTCAATATTTTGCCACACACGGAGTAAAGAGAGGATAAAAGCTAAAATTAACTGAATTTTTTGCAAAATGGAACACATGCTAGAAGAAAGCCAGAACTCTTAGCTAATAGAAGATTAGGACAAAGGTCTAAGACAAAGATCAGATCAATCCAACTAGAAGAGCTGAAGTTGAGGCAAGACAAAGGCCTATCCCCAGGAATAGAGAATCAAGATGAAGATTCATTTCTATCAAGGCAGGCATTTTCAAACGGATTTGTTGAAGCATCCACTACCCAGCCTATATTATATTTGTTTATGTATCCTGACGGCAGAATCTCTAGCCTATATTGGATTTTTAAAGTATCCTAATAGCATAGCTTTCCTTGATTTGTTGAAATATCCAAGTTTGTTTCTAGTGAGATATTAGAGTCGCTAACTATCCTACAAAGATATTAGAGTCACTTGGTGGTTGTCATTGGGATATTAGAGTCGGTCCATGACCATTTTGATTTACCAAGTTATTAGAGTTGCTTGGTAGATTTCATCAGGATATTATAATCATTTGATGGCTGTTTTCACTCACCAAGATATTAGAATCGCTTGGTGATTTTATCGAGATATTAGATTCGCTAGATAGACCCATTAGGATATTAGAATTGCCCAATGACCTATTGAGATATGAGAGTTGATCAATAGTTTTGTTACTTGGTCATCATGATATTAGAGTAGCGTGATGAACTCATTTAGATATTAGAGTTTCCCATTGACCCATTGAGATATTTGAGACGCTCAATGGTTTTGTCACTTCATCGTTTCATCAAGATATTGGAGTCGCCTGATGAACCTATTAGGATATTAGAGTTGCCTAACTCCAGTCTCGGGTCCAGAACCCAACCAATCCAATCTCGTGTCCAAAACCCAAATCCAACATCGGGTCAAGACCCAAACCAATTCAAGTTCATCAAAACCAAGATATTAGAGTCGCTTGGTGGTTTTCATTGGTCGGATGTTGGTACTCAATGGTTCCTCATTACTTTGAAAGAGGAAAAGAAAAAGAAAAAAGATAAGGTATCCATCCTTTGGATTTCTGTTAATTTGCCTCTATGTTTTGTTTTGCCAATGCTTAGTACAAAATTCAGAAGTTGCATCATTACTTTTGACTCTCTTCTACTAAAGTCTTAGATCATTCAAGCAGGAGGCAAAACTGTAGACCCTTAATTTTAGCTCAGCATTAATTGTGTCATAATTAAAAATGGTAAAAATGTTGAATTTTGTCCTAATTAAATTTAATTCAATTTTGGTAGCCCAAATCAAATATGGACCAAATTAAAAAGCCAAAAACAGGTCTGATTTGATTCAAGAGCTAAGTTGAACCAAAATGAAAGATGATTGGCCATTTTTTTTATGTCTATTTCTTTATAAGCTTGGTTCATAATAAATTTATTCAAGTTAAATTCGATATGAGCCACCACATATCGAATTTAACTTGATTAAATTTGTTGTGAGGCTTGGCCGTATCGAATTGGACATCCAATGCAATATGGCCCCTTAAATTCGCCTTATTTTTGTATCCTAAATTGTTTTGGTATCGAATTAGGTCAATTCTAATTCAATATGGAGCTTTTCCATATCAAATTAGACTTACTAATTTGATATGGACTTTATTTCATGTCAGGTTAAACTTGTTTAATCCGATATGGTCACGGTTTCCCTCAAATTGAAAAGATTTTAATTCGATATGCTTCAGAAGGGAGCTGTGCTTAGAGAGGAAGCTAAGACTTGGTTAAAGAGTTTAACCTAATGTATTTACTATAAATATAAGATGAAAAGAATAGAGAAAGGAGGAGCAAAACATTAATTAACTCTGAGCAACCAAGCAATTAGCAAGGATCATCAAAACAGAAAGAGCAATCATCAATCACAAAATAGCAATCATCAAACATAGAATACTATCAAATTCATAAAAACAAGGTAGCAGCTAATGTCTTGTTTTTGTTCAACCAGAGTTTTAAATAGTTGCATGTAGAAGTTTGATCAAACTTTAATTTTTGTGGAGCCAACAAATGAAGGTACATTCTAAATTTAATCCATTACAATTCAACATAAGATGATTTGATGATGGTTTTAAATATTGAATACATTTATTCTTTGTCTAAACTAGTTCTAGTAGGTTATTGTGAGCGGGGATTTTTATCCCCACTCCCGGTGGAATGGTTCTTGCGACTTCGACACTGTTTAGGCTCGGGGCCTTAGAGAACACGGACCTAAGTCCGGAGAAAATGGAGTTGCCACCCAGACGAGCTGGGAAAAAGAAAGGGGTGGATGACTCGATTCCTAAGGAATCCCTAACCCCCTAATGGGTTCGAAAAGTTGGGTATGTGTGGGGAAGGTGAGAAATGGCCCAGCGCCCCCACAACGCCCGGTTCATTGGAATCGGCCTCCTTTACAATTCTTAATATTAAAAAATTCTTAAATATAACAATATTATCCATATTACACACAATAATTGAAATAAAGCATCGTTATATTAAAATCAAAGCAATGTCCAAGCAAAACAAATAAATGGACACCCATCTGAGGATAGAAACATGTCCTTGCATCATTCATGTCTAAACTAAATAGGACACCCACCAAAAGGTAGAAACATGTCCTTTACATTGGTCTAAAATATAAAAGAGATTTAGATTACATGATATTTAACTAATGAGGTACCCACAAAGTGGAAACATACCTCTTACAACATTTGGAAATCAAAAATAAATTGTTAAAAGTAAATAACCATTCATAATAAATAAATCATTATCAAAGATATTAAACATCAATCAAAATATATAATAAGCATTCATTCATGATAAATTAAATAAATCAAGCTTTGAAATTAAATAAATCAACCACCAAGGCACATTATAGACTACATAATCAAATCTAAAATTAAAAAATTATATAATTTAGGATTCGCATCTTAAAATAAGATTTTAGAATTTTAATTACTAAATTAGGGCTTTGGAAAAAGGAAAGTTAAATACAAGGATGCATAATACACAAATGAATATTGTAGGTTTTGGTGTTGAAAATTAAGATTTTAGGGTTTAGAATTTAGAAAATAGGGTTTTGGAATTTTGAGTAACTAATATAATTTTTTAAATGAATAATGCTACTGGACGTTTTAAAGATTTAGGGTTTTGGATGTTTTATGAAAATAATGCTACTGTGATTTAAAAAAAGAATAGGTTTGGTAACAGATTATTATTTTGCTTTTTAGGGCTTAAGGAATTTGGCAAAATGCTTTAAGATTTTTGGAAACAAAAGAAACAAATTAGGGTTTTTAAGGTTTTGAAGAAATAGATTAGGGTTCTAAAGTTTTAGAAGAAACAGAAAAGTAATTTTAGGGTTTTTTAAAATAGAAGAGACGATTTAAGGTTCTAAGATTTTTAGAATCAAAAGAAACAATTTAGTCATTGAAGCTACTGTAAGAGAAAAGAAGAAGAAATTAGATATTCAAACAATCGTTTGTTGGTTCCACCAAAAATTGCTCATTGGATGAACAAGGATTATGCTTTTAGGGTTTCTTTTGTTGTTAGGGTTTTAGGGTTTTAAAAAAAAATTAGGGTTTTCAGATGGAAAATTATGGTTTTATGGATTTTTGGAAGCAAAACTAGGGTTTTATGCTTTTAGAAAATAAGATTATGGTTTTAAATTAAAATTTAGAGTTATAGGGATCAAATTAGGATTTTAGTTTTAAAACATTAAAGTAGGGTTTTGGAGGCACTGATTAGGGTTCAACACTTAAGATTTAGCTTATGTTATTTAATACATGAATTCATATGCTATTTTTTAGGGTTTAATATTTAAATTCAGTTTTTGCCTAAAGTTTATATGCTCCTGGATATGCTTAAAAAAAATCACAATGAATATGAATCAATTACACATCTTTATGTAAATTCAAATAAGTTTAAAACCAAACCGCACATCTTTCTGTAAGTTCTAGTAAGTTTAAAACCAAACCTCTATTTTTTGGCTCCATCACAATTGCACCATTCAAACTCTGGTTGATCAAGACTAAGACAGTGTGTTTATTTCTTTTGTAAGGTTTCTTTTGTTGTTTGAAGCTTCTATGTTCTCAATGTTTGTTAATCACTGCTGAAGGTTGTTGATCATTCTTGAAGGTTGCTCTCTGCTAAAGGTTACTGAAAGTCCAAAAGTCCCCCTCTAGGTTTTTAAAGTCTGTATTTATAAGAGCGTGCAAGCATTAGGTTAAATATCGTGGAAGTTTTCCATTTTTAAAATGGATCCTTTCATGCATATCGAATTAACAGATTTTTATTCGACACAAACCGAGACCATATCTGTAACATCCAAAATTTTTTGAAAATTTCTAATTTTTGGAAAATTGGATAAAATAAATTATAATTTAAAAGGATAAATTAAATTAATGGTTTTAGATGAAAAATGAAGGGATTTTAAATGAAAAAGTAGAATATATATGTGATATATATGAAAAATATATATAACATTTATAAAAGTCAACACTTTTTAAAAGAAAAGGGTATTTTGGTAATTAAATCTTATAAATTCAAAATTAATAAAATAATTCAAAAACAAATTAATTTTGAATGGAAGAGGGAAATTATGACTTTTAATTTATTAAAATAATTAAGTAATTAAATATTAAATTATTTTAATATATATATGTGGTTAAAAAAAGATGAAAAGGAAAGAATATTAAAAGTCTTCTTCTTCTTCTTCTTCTTCTTCATCTCAAGAGCGTGGCTTCCATGGAAGTTTGAAGACCAAGGATTTTTCTTCTTCCATACTCCATAAATTGAAGGAATTAATAAGTTTCAAATGGATTTTTGGTGATTTCCACCAAAATTAGTAAGTTTCCATCTCTTTTCTTTGAATTCCTTGGAAATTTAGATTATGTGAGAATTTAGATTTTTATGTAGGATGTTATAACTGTTGGAATTGGTGTGTATGATGTTATTTTGGATAGTTAACAATGATTCTAAGGTTAGATTGAAGAGATGATGGAGTTTGGTTAAAGAATGGTGAAGAGAGAGAATTTAGGGTTACAGATTTTTGGGGTTTTGAAAACATAAATTTTAATTGTGTAAATTGTTTCCAAATGAGTAGTTTTGATTCATAAACAAGTATTTTAAAGTCAAATATTGGAATTGGTGGTGTTGGGTTGGAGTTTGAGAATGGAAGCGGAGATTTAGGGTTTTGGAAAAGTGATTTGCCAAAGTGGTTGAATTGTGTGATTTTATTTGTTTAAGCATGTTATTTAGTGTTAAAAGTGATGAAAATAAGCTTGGAATGAGTAATGGATTGTGTTGGAATGGAAAACCTTCAATGGGGGAAGGTTATGCCATTTTTGAGATTTTGTGTATAAGAGTGTATTTTTATAATGTAAATGATTTAAATGTATTAAAATATGTTTTTAATAATATAAATAAACTTAAAACACTAATTTAATTGTAGTAGAATGAAATTCCAATGTTGAAGTAAGGAAAGGCTAAATTTTTAAAAATTTGTAGGAGTGATGTGTAATTATGGTTTAATGTTGGAAATGCCATTAAATGTGATACTAAATGATTATTTGTTATCACATTTGGTTTAGGCATTGAGAGAGGTTGATTTGCTTCATCCAAGTGGTGAAGGGCAAGTTAGAAAGATTGGATTGAAGGTTGTTTTTAGCTTGCTTTGAGTTACTAGTGGAGGTATGTACAAACTTTGAATATAATGTTTATATTTGCATAACATTTGGACTTAACACATTTTGGTTGGAAAAATGTGTTAAGCTACTTGGTTCATTGATTGTGTATGAATAATATGCTATGACATTTGTAATGTCATATATGTGTTAAATGCATTGTGAAAAGCCATTGATAATGGCTAATTTGTGTAACATGTGAAATATGCATATTATGTGAAAATACCCAAAGTAATTGGGTAATGTGTTGTGAATGCAAAAATGAGATATGTGTAATAATGAAATGAATTGATATTGATAAAAATGAGAAAGATGTGAAAAATGAGAAAAGTGAGAAAAAAAAATGTGAAAATAAGGCAATGTGCCTAGATTGAATATGTAAAAATGGGAAAGAAATTAATAATGAGAAATATGAATAAATTGTGTGCCTAGTATGTTATTCAATTTTTAGAGTTCTGGGTTTGGTGGCATGCCTATGATTGCCTACGGGCTACACGCTGGAATGGTGAAAAGACTAGGTCGTAAGCCAGGCCAGCTGATAAATATGATGTTTTTGGGGTGAAAAGACTGGGTGGTAAGCCTAAAAAACTGTAGCAGCCTAGCCGGGTTGAGGACTAAGATACTAGGGCCTAAGGGTCTAGCCGGGTTGAGGTCCAAGAGACTAGGGCTATTGCATTATCCATGGATATATATATTGCCTACGGGGCTAGACACATGGTGTCATTATGGACCAAAGCAGTAACTCTGAAATTTGAATAGCATATTAGATCCTTTTTGGGCCCATGCTTGTCTTTGTTTTAATATGAATTATGAATTATGATACAATTGAGTAATATAATGTTATGAGTTGTGCTTATGAAATATTTGAAAAATATAAGAAAGTGGATTGATGTGACATCTATATGCATTGTGCATTTGGTATTGCATTGAGTTATATTGTTATTATCAAAGTTTGTACCACTAGGCTTCGGCTTAGCGCAATTGTTTACATCGCGCAGGTGACAGGGTAGACCCAGTTGAGCTAGAGAGTTCTTCTTGACCAGGTCGGGTCTAGACTTGTAGTTGAGCTTGTTGAGTTGCTATCGAGATCAAAAACACTGCCAGCAGCATGTATATATTTTTATATTTTGAGTTTTATGCATAATATATATTATGTTTTGAATTTTACGTATTGTATATTATAAAGAATATTTGGGTCAACGTATTTGAAATGGGAGAGTAAGTGTGTTTTAAATTTTATATATCTATTTGTATAAATGTTTGAGAAACTTAGTGAAATTGAGAAGTATGGTTGGAAATTATTTGGGAGTGTTTTCTTTTTGCAGGTTGAGTAATTGCTAAATTTTGGGATATCCAAAATTCAGACAAAACTCTGGTGAATTTTTCCCAGATATTTTTATATATGTTATTTATTTTGAGTTCTTATAATAAGTAAAGAATATTTATATTCTATTTAATTTTTATATATTTAGAATTTAAAATTTTAAATTGGAAATGTGAAAATTTTTTATTAAACCGCTGTGTGACAATTTTGTACCGTATATGCGTATTTTACATATGCTAGAAATATGTATTGTACGCATATAGGGTATAAGGGTGTTACATTTGTTTTTGTATCAGAGCCTAGGTTTGAGGTTCTCGACCTAGTTGGGATGATAGAGAGAGAAAATGGAGGATTTGAAAAATAGTTTTTAATTGTAATACATGCTTTGGCATTGGCAGTTTTTGATATCTGATATAGTATTTTCTGCTTTGTTTGCAGATATAGGTAGTTATGGCGTCTCGGCCGCATTAGGCTGCTGAGGGTAGTGCAGAGAGTGATGGTTGTCGAAGCCACCAAAAATAATAAACCTGCTCTTCCTACAAAAAGAAAACTTGTAAATAGGGTGAGAAGGGTCGAACCCCAGGGACTAGCCTTGCCCAAGGCTAACCAGAACTGACATCTGCTGTAATTTAAGAAAAATAAAATAAAAACAGGGGAATTATATTTATGAAAAATAAAACGAAATTAAGTTAAAGAAGTGATCAAGAACGAAATTAGGACAGCAAAAATAATTAAAAACTTGAAACAATGGAAGTGAACTCAGTCAAGGACGTTTCGCGGTATGAAGTTCTCACGGATTGATCACGGGCTAAAAATAATCTTTTTAATTCATATTCATAGACAAGTTATAGCCTTCAAGCTAGCGTCTCCGACCAATCTTTCCGTTCTGAATAGGTTAAGCAAGACATAGCGCTATGAATAACCCCTAACCAATAAACAACCCTAATACTAGCGACAGGATTTAATTTATTGATTGCAATGAACACTAGAAAGACCTTGCCCTAACCAACAAACCTACTAGCGAGATTCATTTAGATTAGATCATACAATTACTTAATATAACCCAAAAGGTTCTACCCAATCAAATTATAGCAATTGCCACTTGTATCAATTCGAATAAACAATTACGGATTTAATCTCATTGATTAGCTATATGTATCCTATCAATTAATCAATTGGCCAGATCAATCAACTAATAAAAATACATTAAGGATGGATTTTCCCAATAAGCCACAGTAAGAGTATGAATGCAAAAGAATCAAAAAGAATAATTAGGCACAATCAAACCTCACAATCTTAAGAACTTCAACCTTGAATTAATCCTTGACTGAAATAAAGAGTTTAGCCACACATGGCCATGGAAGAACAACAGAAATTCTGTAAAAGAATGCTGAAATTCGTATTAATCAAAGAGGAGGCAAAAAGTGTCCTCCCAAAACCCTAAAAATAACTTAAATACTTAATAAAGGGTGGGGCCAACCTAATATAACAAAAAGGCCCACTAAAAACTACTTAAATCCTATTACAAGTCGGTTTAGGAGTCCTCCAATACAACTAAATCGTATGGGCCCGCCACTTTAATTAAATCAGCCCGTTCAGGTCTGCGTGGCCGTTAGCCTTGGGCAAGGCTAAGGCCTCTGCTGCCAATCTGACAATCTGCACAAAGAAAATTCAGCTTCATGTCCTTTGCTCCAATACTTCCAATCCAGCTCCAAATAAGCATCTTTATTGCAAATCCACCGTTCCTGTCCAAAATAATAAAAACTAAGTAAAAGCTCTTCTTTTCAATATAAATAACATCAATTAAGCACAAAAACAAAGTAATAAACATGTTGGATTTGCAGCCTATCAAATATCCCCACACTTATCCCATGCTTGTCCTTAAGCATGACTCAAAAGTCAAAATCAAATCTATAAGGAGACCACATACTTCACCAAGAACCCAATCAAACACATACATGTTCCCCAAACAACTCAACATCGCAATTAAGAATCCAACCATCAACATCATTCCATCATTATGAACTCAATTGAAAAAGGTTACACTAAGAATTCTTAAAACACGCACACACACATTCGAAATTTGAATCAACAAGTGTTTTATCGAGCAAGTAACAAAACATATAAAAATATTTTCTTAGCTTCATTAAAACAGAATTAAAGAACAACCATAGGCTCCCCTCTAAACTCCCTCCCCACTAATGTAGGTCAAGTCTCAACCAAAGATCATTAGGTCTTTACATGGGTTAGGCTAGGTGATGGTTACAAAAGATAGGATAATGTAAGGCTAAAAATAACAAAAAAATAAGTCTTTTACAATTAATTTCAAAAGAACAATGCACGAACTAACTAATGGCGACAAATGCGACTTAAACCAGAGAAAAGCTTAAACTAGAGAAAAACTAAAACTGAAATTGAATACATTCTTTTTTTTTTCTTTTTCTTTCTTTTCTGATTTTTTATTTCTTTTTTTTTCATTTTTTTCATTTTTTTTCACATTCTGTTTTTTTTTTATTTTTTTTTCTTTGTCTGAATTTTCCCTTTTTTTTTATTTTATGGAAGCTAAAATATCACATGACTATTTACAACCATCTCAAACCCCATAAAAATTAAAACACACAAGTCAAAAGGACTATTTATTCCCACAAACTAGACTCAAATCAATGACATTAAACAAGGATGCATTTGCGCCAATTCTTAATAACTTACACATGTGCATGCTTAACAATGACTAAGAAGACTATTTTCTTGTTCAAGGGTGGTAGGCAAAGGGCTTTTTAGTGTATATGGTTATATTGTAGGCTAAGAAAAGAAATTAGAGTACGCATTTAGCATACTTCGTAGGCTAGAAGGGGTGAAAAGAACGGTAATGTAAAGGTGGGAAAAATATAAAAGGATTAATGAATCGACCAAAAGAACGCCTAAATCATCTCAAAAGTCAAGACTCGCCTAGGATTTCGCCTCAAGGGAGCGTAGAAAAGAGTTCTAGTGTTCGGAAGCTATCGTAAATTTTGGCTTTGGAAATTGCTCTCAAAAACACTTATCGAAAGAAACTAAATTTTGAAAAACAGATTTTTAGAATTCAAAGTGTAACAGCTTGCAATCAAAGTTTATAAGTGCAGTGATGATTAATCTCAAGTTAGAGTTCTTGCTTACTAGTCTTGTTATTCAAGGTTCTCACATGTCTTCAACTAGGTTACAAAGGCAAATTACTCCTCTCTAGAATTTCCTAAAAGCTCTAAATCATATTCAAGGACACAGTAAACCCATTGAGTAAATCCCAAAATCAGCATATAGTATCAACCAAACAAAAATTTTACACAAAAATATCATGGGACAAGTGTCTTAACTTCTAACTCATTAAACACAAACTGAACAGCCAAGTTTTATTTGAAATTAAGCATATGGCAGCAGCAAGAACACATGAAAAATTAATTAAATGCCATTCATATAGCTGAAAAACTTCACCAAAACGGAGCATAACCAAAGAACAAAATAATGGCAGCTGTATATTAATCACATTAAGCACAAAAATTCAGCAAAAATACATCAAAATTTCATGCGTCTCAATCACATAAATCAGTCCCAAAAATTGCAGCAAAAACATTCTCATATCAAATCCCCTCCCCACACTTATTTCACACATTGTCCTCAATGTGGACATAAGGCACAAAATGCAAAATAGAGAGAAAAGTTGAAGAAACTGCCCTGTTCGGAGGAGTTGAAGCAGCAGTTGGCAGCTTGCGCTTTATAGATCTGGTCCGAGCCATGTTTCAACGACCTTAGTGCACCTACAAAAACTGAAAAACAAAACTGCAACCAAGAACAGAGACAAAATCTCACAATAATGGAATCCAATCAACAGAATATCACGCCCTTGTTCTGGAAATTTAAATTCAGATTTTGTCAATTCGAGAATCAATTCTAGCAATTGTATAGCAATGACAATCAATCAGTCACTTAAAGTTGACAGAAACATGCACTTGCAATGGAAACAATGCTCTATAACAGATGTAACAGAGTTGTTAGCTGACAACCTAACAAGCTTACTCAAGAAGATTCATGAAATCTGAAATACCCAAATGGTAGTAATCAAAGTTTCAGTGCAGTTAAACAACCCAATTCGCAGCTTGAACAGAAAAGCAAAAAATCTAGCATTCCAAAATAAGTACCCTACATTTTTCAAAATAATCAACTGCCATTAAAATTTCAGCAAGCGGAAGTAACTAGACTTCCCCTACTTGGAATCAAAAGCACCCAGCACAAACATATGCTTCATAATGTCCAATCAAAAACTACAACTCCCTAAGTCTTATCAATTGTCTCAATTCTCAACAGAATTTCAGTTAAGAAACATTTCTCAAACTGTTAATGCTCAATCTCACAATAGAATTAGAAGAGAATATTAAGAAAAGTGATAGAAAGCATACCTGAATGATGACAGAGAGAAGAAATCAGAAGGAAGTTTAAAGTATGAAGTGCAAACCTCAATTTCTTGATAGGTCTTCTATCGAAATCAAGAAACTGATTTCGAAAATTGGATCTCACGCGATGGTGACTGGTGGGTTTGCGATTTCTGGGTGCATTTTCTGGGCTGCTTCGATTTCGGGGTGGATTTCGAAATTGAGAGAGAGAGAGAGAGATGCTGGGTTTTCAATTGAGGGGCTGCTGGATTTGCGATTTCTGTTGCAATTTCTGGGTGGATTTTCTGGTGCAATTTCTGGTTGCAATTTCTGGGTGCGATTTTCTGGTTTTGCGATTTCTGGTTTGCTGCTTCTGTGTTGCAATTTCTGGTTTGCAATTTCTGGTTTGCTGCTTCTGTGTTGCAATTTCTGGTTTGGTTTTGATTTCTGGGTGTGTGATTCGTTGGTGGTGCCGATTTGGTGGGTGACTGCCGGAAGTGAGGGATTGAGATGCTGGAGTTTCGGTTGAAAGGGAAAAGGGGCTGCTGGAGACCTTTGAACGGGAGAGAGAGATGAATTAAATACCTGCTGTAAAAAGATAAAAATAAAAATAAAAATAAATAAGTAAAACCAAGGAAATAATTGTAATAAAATTAAAACACTTCATAAAAAAGGCAAGGTCTATTTATTTTAACTGCCTAGCATTATATTCACCATGAAAGACCATTTTAACTGAACCTTACGCAGACATTAGACAGAAAAATGAATGCCAAGGAAGAAGACGACACTGTTCATGGCAATTTTTTTTTTTGAAAAATAAAAACAAGTGCAGGAAATTTAAATAAAAAGAAACAAAAACATAAAATTTATTAGGCTTGGACAAGCCTAGCTGGGTTGCCTCCCAAAAGAGCCCTTGTTTAATGTCTTAGGCTCGACATTCTCGAATTTTCAACTGAACTCCGTCGGGGTTCCATAGGCAGCATGTCTTGCCCTTCTACACGCATCTTTGTACTCATTGCACACCTGAATTAACCTCTTTCCTTGCCCACTACTTAAACCTTTGGGCACTATCAAAGCAATTGGGTCTTCATCATCAATAAACAAATATTTTAAGCGATTCGGCAATCGCCTCAAACCCAATTTCATTGCCTTCTTCTCATTCTCAACCTGCAACTTCTCATCAAACAAAACTTTTTCTTTGAACTTATTAGTACAATCAAAATCAGAATTATTGCAAGAAACCACATTTAACTCACTTTTATCATTCAATTGAGAAGAGTTTTCAATACCAGCCTCAACATTAGATATAGCATTCACATTTGACACAACACTAACATCCTTAACTTCACTATACATATTAAATTTGACAACTTCACCGTCCAGCTCCATGGTAAGAATACCATCAAAAACATCAATTTTAGTCCTAGTTGTCCTAAGAAATGGTCTCCCTAAAATGATTTCAGAAGAATTTGAGGATTTAGGATCCTTCATATCAATAACATAGAAATCAGCAGGGAAAATTAAATTATTAACTTTCACTAACACATCCTCTAGCACCCCTTCTGGATAGATTACGGACTTATCCGCCAATTCAATGCAAATACTAGTTTTCTTTAAAGCACCTATATTCAAAGAAGAGAAAATAGACAATGGCATAACATTAATTGAAGCGCCTAAATCACACATAGCTTTCTTAATTTGAACATTGCCTATTCTACAAGGGATAGAAAACATACCTTCATCCTTGCATTTTGGTGGGAGTTTTCTTTGTAAAATCGCAGAGACATTCTCCCCCACACTCACCTTCTCAACCTCAGCTTGTTTTCGCTTACTTGTGCAGAATTCCTTCAAAAATTTTGCATAACGAGGTATTTGCTTAATTAAGTCAAGTAAGGGAATATTTACCTCGACCTTGCGAAAGACTTCAAAGATATCTTTCTCTTCTTGTTCCTTCTTGCATTGCTTCAACTGCTCGGGAAAAGGAGGTGGAATGACAATTGGTTCGGACATCCATCCTTGCACTTGCTTGGTAGGCTCATCCTTCAAAATCTCAACCTCTTTTTCATCTTCTTCCTTGGGCCTGCTGCTGTTTTTCTTTGGAGCTGCTGTTGTATTTAGCTCTTTTCCACAACGTAAAGTGATGGCACTACGTTCTCCCTCAGATTGATAATAGTTTGAGAGGGAAGCTTCCCTTGCGTTTCCAATCTGCTCACGGAGGAGGCTAGCTGGCTGATTTGGCTCTCCATATTTTGGATGCTCTTCTTTGTTTCTCTTTGAAACTCTTGCATGTTTTGCTGGAATGCTTGTTGGGTAGTGGCAATTGATCTAACTATGTCTTCCAAAGACATGTGTGAGTTGGAAGATTGTTGAGGAGGTGGCCTAGCTTGCTGAAAATTCTGCTGCCTATTCCCATAGTTAAGATTCGGGTGCCTCCTCCAACTATCATCAAAAGTGTTGGAGATGGGAAAGTTGGATCTTTGAGGCTGCCCGAAAAAACCTCCAATAGCGTTGACTTGCTCTTGACCCTCTTGCCAAGATGGACATGCATCGGTTGGGTGGTCATAAGAAGTGCATGCTTCACACGCTCTTTTATGACTATTAAGTCCTGCAGCAAAATTTTTAATCACAGAAGTTAGCTCATTAAGTTTAGCTTCAACGGAAGAATTACTTACCTGATAGAGCTTGCGTGATGGCTCTTCAATTTGTCCAAATTGTTGCGTGTTTGCAGCCATGGTTGATATGATCTCTCTTGCTTGGGCTGGAGTTTTGTTAACAAGAGCTCCCCCACTTGCAGCATCGACCATTTTTCTTTCTATATCCAGCATCCCTTCATAAAAATACTAGAGAAGTGATTGTTCGGACATCCCATGTTGTGGGCAGTTTGCACACAACCTCTTGAATCTCTCCCAGTAATCATGAAGACTTTCTACATCTTTTTGTTTGATCCCACTAATCTCCCTACGAATGGTGGCTGCTCTAGAGGCGGGAAAATACTTATCCAAGAATGCATGAGCCATAGCAGGCCATGTCGTTATGGAACCCGGTGGTAGGTTAAGCAACCATTCTTTAGCAGCGTCTTTAAGTGAAAACGGAAATGCTCTCAACTTAATTTGCTCTTTCGCCACACCTTGTGGCTTCATGCTTGAGCACACACCATGGAATTCCTTCAAGTGATTATGTGGGTTTTCATTTTTCATCCCATGGAAGGTAGGGAGCTGGTGAATCAAACCAGATTTCAACTCAAATGGTGCATCCAAGTTTGGAAAAGCAATACACAGGGGCTGCTGGTCTATAGGGGCTGCCTGTAGCTCTCTAACGGTGCGATTGTCAGCCATCTGTTCCTCTCTTTCAGATTCTGTTGAGGTTTCTTCTAATTCAGGATCAAATTCAGTTGAAGATTCAACTAAATCAGTAATTATAATTTCTGGATCAGCTGTAGAAGCAGTTGCAGCCCTTTTTCGTAGCCTGGTTTCCTTCGTCAATGTACGGGCTATCTTTTCTATCTCAGGATCAAATTCTAATTGCAAATTTTCAGATCTGGTCATTCAAAGAAGCAATAACAGTAATGTAAACTAGTCCCTGGCAGCGGCGCCAAAATTTGATGGTTGTCGAAGCCACCAAAAATAATAAACCTGCTCTTCCTAGAAAAGAAAACTTGTAAATAGGGTGAGAAGGGTCGAACCCAAGGGACTAGCCTTGCCCAAGGCTAACCAGAACTGACATCTGCTGTAATTTAAGAAAAATAAAATAAAAACAGGGGAATTATATTTATGAAAAATAAAACGAAATTAAGTTAAAGAAGTGATCAAGAACGAAATTAGGACAACAAAAATAATTAAAAACTTGAAACAATGGAAGTGAACTCAGTCAAGGACGTTTCGCGGTATGAAGTTCTCACGGATTGATCACGAGCTAAAAATAATCTTTTTAATTCATATTCACAGACAAGTTATAGCCTTCAAGCTAGCGTCTCCGACCAATCTTTCCATTCTGAATAGGTTAAGCAAGACATAGCGCTATGAATAACCCCTAACCAATAAACAACCCTAATACTAGCGACAGAATTTAATTTATTGATTGCAATGAACACTAGAAAGACCTTGCCCTAACCAACAAACCTACTAGCGAGATTCATTTAGATTAGATCATACAATTACTTAATATAACCCAAAAGGTTCTACCCAATCAAATTATATCAATTGCCACTTGTATCAATTCGAATAAACAATTACGGATTTAATCTCATTGATTAGCTATATGTATCCTATCAATTAATCAATTGGCCAGATCAATCAACTAATAAAAATACATTAAGGATGGATTTTCCCAATAAGCCACAGTAAGAGTATGAATGCAAAAGAATCAAAAAGAATAATTAGGCACAATCAAACCTCACAATCTTAAGAACTTCAACCTTGAATTAATCCTTGACTGAAATAAAGAGTTTAGCCACACATGGCCATGGAAGAACAACAGAAATTCTGTAAAAGAATGCTGAAATTCGTATTAATCAAAGAGGAGGCAAAAAGTGTCCTCCCAAAACCCTAAAAATAACTTAAATACTTAATAAAGGGTGGGGCCAACCTAATATAACAAAAAGGCCCACTAAAAACTACTTAAATCCTATTACAAGTCGGTTTAGGAGTCCTCCAATACAACTAAATCGTATGGGCCCGCCACTTTAATTAAATCAGCCCGTTCAGGTCTGCCTGGCCGTTAGCCTTGGGCAAGGCTAAGGCCTCTGCTGCCAATCTGACAATCTGCACAAAGAAAATTCAGCTTCATGTCCTTTGCTCCAATACTTCCAATCCAGCTCCAAATAAGCATCTTTATTGCAAATCCACCGTTCCTGTCCAAAATAATAAAAACTAAGTAAAAGCTCTTCTTTTCAATATAAATAACATCAATTAAGCACAAAAACAAAGTAATAAACATGTTGGATTTGCAGCCTATCAGAGAGTGTGGCTCCAGATGAGGGTAGAGATGGAGGTAGAGTTGTATCTGCTGGTGAGGCATCTGTTTCTATGCCTGTGAGACCAGCAACTGATGAGGTTACGCCTGGCTGGGTATGGCACATGGTAGAGTTATTGAGGCAGGCTCCAGTTCTGCAGCCGCCACAGCCACAGTTGCAGCCGCAGTTGTCAGTGAGGCAGTATGATAAATTGAGAAAGTATGGGGCTGAGGACTTTGTTGGTACTACAGATCCTGCTATAGCAGAGCAGTGGCTAGACCAGGTTCAGAGGATATTTATTCAGTTACAGGCCTAGTCCAGAAGAGAAGTTTGATTATGCCATATCTCTTCTGCAAAGAGATGCATGTGATTGGTGGAAGACGGTTCCACATGCTCTGGATGATCCACCAGTCCTGACCTATGATGAATTCCTGCGGGAATTTGAGCAGAAGTATACTTCGAGAGAGTATAAAGATGCAAAGAAGATGGAATTCTTGAGTATGAGACAAGATACCAGGACAGTGATCGAGTATGAGATCGAGTTTATTCGGTTGAGTCACTATGCCGGTGGGATCATTTCTGACGAGTTTGACAGGTGTAGGAGGTTTCAGGAGGGACTGAGACCCCCTATCATGTGCATCATCGCAGGCTCTCAGTATCAGGATTTCTCCCAGTTAGTTGCAGCTGCCAGAAGTGTTGAGAGGGCGCAGAGTCTTGCAGCAGCTGCCAGGGTTGAGGAGACCAGAGTTAGGAGACCCCAGAGTGAGGCAAGGTCTTCATCAGTGAAGAGAGGCCAAGGGGGACATTTTCAGAGGTTTAGTAGGAGTCAGGGGCAGTTTGGCAGATCAGTACAGCAGCAGAGATAGAGACAGAGACCTGCAATTTCAATGGCTAGTGCTCCGACCCCAGTGGCTCAGAGACCTACTCCATCTACTTGAGTTGATTGTGGTAGAGTACACGGAGGAGTCTGCTGGTGGAGAGGTGCTTTGGGAGTGTGTTTTAGATGTGGTTCGTCAGACCATTTTATCAGAGATTGTCCGGAGCCACCAGAGGTTAGGCAGGCAGATACTGCATCTTCTCGACCCAGTGTTAGTGGTGGTCGTGGTGGTAGAGGTTTTAGTAGAGGTGGTCGACCTGGGTTTAGTCAGAGAGGAGGCTCTACATCCAGAGGCAGTAGGCCAGATGAGACTGGGCCATCTCAGTGGGTTTATGTGATGCAGAGGTAGCCGGATGCTTCAGCCGTCATTGTGGGTACATTTTCTTTATTTGGTATTTCAGTCCTTGCTCTATTAGATCCTGGATCTACACATTCATACATAAGTGCATCCATCTTGCTTGTGACTGAATTGCATTATGAGTCCCTATGATTTGATGTCTTGGTGACAAATCCTTTAAGGCATAGTGTTGTGGTGAGCAGGGTGCACCGAGATAGTCCAGTTGTTGTTCAGGATGAGGAGTTTCTCGGTGACCTGATTGAGATGCCTTTCAGGGAATATGATCTGATTTTGGGCATGGATTGGTTATCCAAGCATGGGGCTGTGGTAGACTGTCAGAAGAAATGTGTTACTTTGAGAACACGGGATGGTAGGGATGTTATAGTATTTAGTGAGCAGAGGTATCTTTCATCTATGTTTGTTTCAGCTGTTTCAGCTAGGAGGATGATTCGAAAGGGATGTGAGGCTTATCTTGCTCATGTTGTAGATACTAGAGTAGTGGGATCCCTGCTTGAAAGTATACCCACAGTTGCAGAGTTTCAAGATCTTTTCCCTGAAGAGTTGCCAAGGATACCTCCTGAGAGAGAAGTGGAGTTTGGTATCGATTTATTGCCTGGTACCACTCCTATCTCTATTACCCCTTATCGGATGGCACCTGCTGAGTTGGGAGAGTTGAAGGTGCAGTTGTAGGAGTTATTGGATAAAGGGTTTGTCCGCCCTAGTGTGTCCCCATGGGGAGTGCCTGTATTGTTTGTGAAGAAGAAGGATGGCACCTTGAGATTGTGTATTGATTATAAGCAGTTGAATAAGGTGACCATCAAGAACAAGTATCCTTTGCCTTGGATAGATGATTTCTTTGATCAGTTGAAGGGAGCAACAGTATTCTCTAAGATTGATCTGAGATTAGGGTACCATCAGTTGAGAGTCAGAGATGTGGATGTACCCAAGACAGCTTTTCGTACAAGGTATGGGCATTATGAGCTTATGGTGATGCCCTTTGGATTGACGAATGCACCAACAGCTTTTATGAATTTGATGAACAGGGTATTCAGACCATATTTAGATCAGTTTGTGGTGGTCTTCATTGATGATATCTTGGTGTATTCACATAATGAGGAGGATCATGATAGGCATTTGCGGATTGTATTGCAGACTCTGAGAGAGAAGCAGTTGTATGCTAAACCGTCTAAGTGTGAGTTCTGGCTTGATCGGGTAGCTTTTCTTGGTCATGTGGTTTCAGCAGAGGGTATTAGAGTTGATCCGAGTAAAATTGAGGCTATCTTGAATTGGAGTCCACCGAAGACTGTGACAGAGGTTAGAAGTTTTCTGGGATTGGTAGGCTATTATCGTCAATTTCTGAATGGTTTTTCTATAATAGCTACACTACTCACCAGATTACTTCGGAAAGGAGTTAAATTTGTGTGGACAGATCAGTGTCAGGCGAGTTTTGAGCAGCTGAGGGAGATGTTGACTCAAGCTCCTGTCCTTACCCTGCCTGTGGAAGGTAAACCATATGTGATATACAGTGATGCTTCACACAGTGGTTTTGGTTGTGTTCTGATGCAGGAGGGTAGAGTCATTGCTTATGCCTCTCCACAGTTGAAACCGCATGAGCTGAATTATCCAATGCATGATTTGGAGTTGGCAGCCATAGTTTTTGCTTTGAAGATTTGGCGACATTATCTTTACGGGGAGAAGTGTTTCATTTATACAGATCACAAGAGTTTGAAATACCTGGGTGTTCAGAGAGAGCTGAATCTTCGGCATAGACGGTGGTTAGAGTTGATTAAAGACTACGCCTGTTTGATTGATTATCATCCTGGTAAGGCAAATATTGTTGCCGATGCCTTGAGTCAAAAATCTTTGGCAGGATTGACTGCTTACTCGCTCTCGTTGCTTGTTGAGTTGAGAGCGTTGCATGCTAGATTTGAATCTTCTAATGATTGTGCTCTGATGGCTCAGTTGCAGTTGAGGCCAGTCTTGTTGAATCATATTAGGGAGGCTCAATTAGCAGATGAGAGAATTCAGAAAATTGTGTTGGTTTGTCAGAAGGGGGAGAGTCGAAACTTTTATGTGAGGGATGATGGCAGTCTATGGTACAGAGATAGGATGTGTATTCCTGATGATGCAAAATTGAAAAGAATGATATTAGAGGAAGCACATCAGTTACTTTTTGCTATGCACCCTGGGAGTACCAAGATGTATCAGGACTTGAAGCGACATTATTAGTGGTCAGGAATGAAGAGGGACATAGCAGAGTTTGTATCCAGATGTCTCACTTGCCAGAAAGTGAAGGCTGAGTACCATGTTCCTTCAGGATTGCTCCAACCTTTATCAGTGCCAGAGTGAAAATGGGAGCGAGTGACAATGGATTTTGTGACTGGACTACCTTTGACTCAGAAGAAGCATGATGCAATCTGGTGATAGTTGATCGGATGATGAAGACAGCTCATTTTCTTCCAGTTCGGATGGATTATTCTCTTGAGAGATTGGCTGAGCTGTATATCAATGAGATAGTCAGGTTGCATGGAGTCCCAATTTCTTTAGTGTCGGATAGAGATCCCCGGTTTACTTCGAGGTTTTGGAAGAGTTTGCATAATGCTCTGGGTTCTCAATTGCATTTTAGTACTGCTTTCCATCCTCAGACAGATGGACAGTCAGAGAGAGTGATACAGATTTTGGATGATATGTTGAGGAGCTCTATCATTGATTTTACTGGGAATTGGGACAAATTTTTGCCATTAATTGAATTTGCTTATAATAAAAGTCATTAGTCGAGTATTGGGATGACTCCTTATGAGGCTTTATATGGCAGGAGATGCAGGACACCTTTGTGCTGGGATGAAGTTGGAGAAGGTAAACTGGTTGGTCTCGATTTGATTAAGAAAACAAAGGAGAAAGTGAAGGTGATTTTGGGTCATTTGAAAGTAGCTTCAGACCGACAGAAATCTTATTCAGATTTTAAAAAAAGAGACATAGAGTTCAGTGTGGGAGATAAAGTGTTTCTGAAGGTGTCTCCATGGAAGAAGATTTTGAGATTTGGCCGCAAAGGGAAGTTGAGTCCTCGTTTCATAGGACCACATGAGGCGTTGGAGAGAGTTGGTCTAGTGGCTTGTAGACTAGCTTTGCCACCTAAGTTGGATTGAATACATAATGTTTTCCATGTCTCGATGCTTCGAAGATGCAGGTCTGACCCATCTCATATCTTGTCAGTGGAGTCCATTGAGGTGAGTCCAGATCTGACTTACGAGGAAGAACCAGTGGCGAGAGGTTAAAGAATTGAGGAATAAGAGAATGCCACTTGTGAAAGTCCTTTGGAGGAATCATGCCACTGAGGAGGCGACATGGGAATGTGAGCAGGCGATGCAGAGTCAGTTTTTCAATTTTTTCCAGACTTGAGGACAAGTAATTTCGGGGACGAAATTTGTTTTAGGGGGAGAGAATTGTAACGTCCAAAATTTTTTGAAAATTTCTAATTTTTGGAAAATTGGATAAAATAAATTATAATTTAAAAGGATATATTAAATTAATGGTTTTAAATGAAAAATGAAGGGATTTTAAATGAAAAAGTAGAAAATATATGTGATATATATGCAAAATATATATAACATATATAAAAGTCAACACTTTTTAAAAGAAAAGGGTATTTTGGTAATTAAATCTTATAAACTCAAAATTAATAAAATAAATCAAAAACAAATTAATTTTGAATGGAAGAGGAAAAATAGGACTTTTCATTTATTAAAAAAATAATTAAATTATTAATTATTAAATTATTTTAATATATATATATATGTGGTTAAAAAAAAGATGAAAAGGAAAGAATATTAAAAGTCTTCTTCTTCTTCTTCTTCTTCTTCTTCTCAAGAACGTGGATTCCATGGAAGTTTGAAGACCAAGGATTTTTCTTCTTCCATACTCCATAAATTGAAGGAATTAATAAGTTTCAAGTGGATTTTTGGTGATTTCCACAAAAATTAGTAAGTTTCCATCTCTTTTCTTTGAATTCCTTGGAAATTTAAGTTATGTGAGAATTTGAATTTTATGTACGATGTTATAATTGTTGGAATTGGTGTGTATGATGTTATTTTGGGTAGTTAACAATGATTCTAAGGTTAGATTGAAGAGATGATGGAGTTTGGTTAAAGAATGGTGAAGAGAGAGAATTTAGGGTTATGGATTTTTGGGGTTTTGAAAACATGAATTTTAATTGGGAAAATTGTTTCCAAATGAGTTGTTTTGATTCATAAACAAGTATTTTAAAATCAAATATTGGATTTGGTGGTGTTGGGTTGGAGTTTGAGAATGGAAGTGGAGATTTAGGGTTTTGGAAAAGTGATTTTCCAAAGTGGTTGAATTGTGTGATTTTATTTGTTTAAGCATGTTATTTAGTGTTAAAAGTGATGAAAATAAGCTTGGAATGAGTAATGGATTGTGTTGGAATAGAAAACCTTCAATGGGGGAAGGTTATGCCATTTTTGAGATTTTGTGTATAAGATTGTATTTTTATAATGTAAATGATTTAAATGTATTAAAATATGTTTTTAATAATATAAATAAACTTAAAACACTAATTTAATTATAGTAGAATGAAATTCCAATGTTGAAGTAAGGAAAGGATAAATTTTTAAAAATTTGTAGGAGTGATGTGTAATTATGGTTTAATGTTGGAAATGCCATTAAATGTGATACTAAATGATTATTTGTTATCACATTTGGTTTAGGCATTGAGAGAGGTTGATTTGCTTCATCCAAGTGGTGAAGGGCAAGTTAGAAAGATTGGATTGAAGGTTGTTTTTAGCTTGCTTTGAGTTGCTAGTGGAGGTATGTACAAACTTTGAATATAATGTTTATATTTGCATAACATTTGGACTTAACACATTTTGGTTGGAAAAATGTGTTAAGCTACTTGGTTCATTGATTGTGTATGAATAATATGCTATGACATTTGTAATGTCATATATGTGTTAAATGCATTGTGAAAAGCCATTGATAATGGCTAATTTGTGTAACATGTGAAATATGCATATTATGTGAAAATACCCAAAGTAATTGGGTAATGTGTTGTGAATGCAAAAATGAGATATGTGTAATAATGAAATGAATTGATATTGATAAAAATGAGAAAGATGTGAAAAATGAGAAAAGTGAGAAAAAAAAATGTGAAAATAAGGCAATGTGCCTAGATTGAATATGTAAAAATGAGAAAGAAATTAATAATGAGAAATATGAATAAATTGTGTGCCTAGTATGTTATTCAATTTTCAGAGTTCTGGGTTTGGTGGCATGCCTATGATTGCCTACGGTCTACACGCTGGAATGGTGAAAAGACTAGGTCGTAAGCCAGGCCAGCTGATAAATATGATGTTTTTGGGGTGAAAAGACTGGGTGGTAAGCCTAAAAAACTGTAGCAGCCTAGCCGGGTTGAGGTCCAAGAGACTAGGGCTATTGCATTATCCATGGATATATATATTGCCTACGGGGCTAGACACATGGTGTCATTATGGACCAAAGCAGTAACTCTGAAATTTGAATAGCATATTAGATCCTTTTTGGGCCCATGCTTGTCTTTGTTTTAATATGAATTATGAATTATGATACAATTGAGTAATATAATGTTATGAGTTGTGCTTATGAAATATTTGAAAAATATAAGAAAGTGGATTGATGTGACATCTATATGCATTGTGCATTTGGTATTGCATTGAGTTATATTGTTATTATCAAAGTTTGTACCACTAGGCTTCGGCTTTGCGTGATTGTTTTCATCGCGCAGGTGACAGGGTAGACCCAGTTGAGCCAGAGAGTTCTTCTAGACCAGGTCGGGTCTAGACTTGTAGTTGAGCTTGTTGAGTTGCTATCGAGATCAAAAACACTACCAGCAGCATGTATATATTTTTATGTTATTTTACATTTTGAGTTTTATGCATAATATATTATGTTTTGAATTTTACGTATTGTATATTATAAAGAATGTTTGGGTCAATGTATTTGAAATGGGAAAGTAAGTGTGTTTTAAATTATATTTGGGAAATTGAGAAGTATGGTTGGAAATTATTTGGGAGTGTTTTCTTTTTGCAGGTTGAGTAATTACTAAATTTTGGGATATCCAAAATTCAGACAAAACTCTGACAAATTTTTCCCAGATATTTTTATATATATTATTTATTTTGAGTTCTTATAATAAATAAAGAATATTTATATTCTATTTAATTTTTATATATTTAGAATTTAAAATTTTAAATTGGAAACGTGAAAAAATTTTATTCAACCGCTGTGTGACATTTTTGTATCGTATATGCATATTTTACATATGCTAGAAATATGTATTATACGCATATAGGGTATAAGGGTGTTACAACATCAAATTAGAACCACTTTCATTCGAGGAAAACTGACACCATCTCGTATTCAAGTGACCTTAATTTGATAGAATCCATGTCTATATCGAATTGGCAATCCAAATTCAATATGAAATACTAAAAACCTGCACCATATCAAAATAGGGCATCAATTCGATATGGGGAGCCTCCATAAAGAATTGGAGGCTCCAATTCAATGTGGGGTGTTTCCCCGTGTCGAATTAGGTGTCCTAATTAGACATGGGACACCCATACCACTTAAAATCTACCCAAAAAGCGAAAAACCAATCAAATCTTCAAATCGGACCCATTTAGGGTTTAGTGTACCTATATCAAATAAAAATCAAACCAAACCTTTTAAATCAGACCCAATTAGGGTTTTAAAAGTTTAAACAGCTTATTTTAGGCCCTATTAAAATATATTAATCCAATCAAAGTTTTAGAATTAACAGCGGACTAGCTAAGGCCAAAATTAAGGGTCTATACCAAGCTAAGGCTCTAGAGTTTGAAAAGCTAGAACAGACTCCTTACATGTTAGTTTCTGAATATACTAGGAGATTTAACCATTTGAGTCAGTATGTTCTAGCTCCAGTTCCAGATGATGCAACTAGGATTTACTGATTCTGACGAGGATTGGTGTTGTCATTGTATAAGATGCTAGGTACTCATGATTTCAAATCTTACTCACAATTAGTGGATAAAGCAAGGTTGATAGAAAATCGGGAGATGGCAGCACGCAGTGCATGAGAGCAATAAAAGAAGAGTAGGCCCAAAAGTTCAAATGGAACCAATGGTGGGAGAGAAGATAATGCTAAAGGAGAAAGAAGGCAAGGAACTAAGCCTATTAAAACAAGACAACATCGAGGAGCGATTGGTAGATTACAACTAAGACCTCCTATAGGTGGAGTCAAACCTAGTATGACTGCTCCCGCAATGGGAGCAAGTATACCACCTTGTCCAACTTGTGGAAGACAACATCGGGGAGAATGTCGCATTTTAGTTGGGACTTGTTTCCGATGTAGACAACTAGGGAACATAATAAGACAATGTCCTCAGCCATCACAGATAAAGTAATCTCAGATTTCTCAGCCTACAGTTCAAATGAATAGAGGCGCAAGAGGAGGACGAGGAGGAAATTGAGATGGTAAAATAGTTACAAATCCATCACATGTCGGACGAGGAAGAGGAAGAGTATTTACCCTTACACCATAAGAAGCCCAAGCATCCAATAATGTGATCACATGTATTTTACCAATCCAATCTTCTAGAACAAAGGTATTGTTTGATTCTGGGACTACACACTCATTTGTTTCCACATACATTGCATCTAAATTGAACACACCTCAAAAAAGACTAAAAGATTACTTAACCTTGTCTGCACCATTAGAAGAAAAAATGAAAATAGTTAACCAGTACCCATCTTGTGTCATAACCCTGAATGGAAAAACCTTAACAATTGATTTATTGGAATTACATACTAGGAATGGATTTGTTAGCCAAATATCATGCTATCCTAGACTATAAAGAAGAAAAGTCACTTTGTGTTTACCATCTGGTGAAACCTTAGAATACTAGGATAGAAGTAAGATACCCTTTAACCTGAGTTCTATCATAGGAACAAGACGCATGATGCACAAGGGATGTAGAGGGTACCATGCTCATGTTAGGGACTTGGAGGCTAGTGCTCTTAGACTTATGGATATTCCAATTATCAAGGAAATTTTTGATGTATTTCAATAGGATCTTTTATGATTTCCACCTAAAAGAGAAATAGAATTACCATAGATCTACTGCCCAGTTCCCAACCTTTATCTATTCCACCGTACAAAATGGCACCCATGGAATTGAAGGAGTTAAAGGCATAACTACAAGACCTTATAGATAAAGGATATATTCAACCCAATAATTTACCTTGGGGAGCCCCTGTACTATTTGTTAAGAAGAAAGATGGAATCCTTCGCATGTGTATTGATTATTGATAGTTGAATGAGGTGACAATTCGAAATAAATATCCTTTTGTTAGAAAATCGAGAAGAATCTGCAACCCTTGCCGCAGCGGAAAACAAAAAAAAAAATTCTTTCGATTTACTCACAGGATCCATGTGATCCATTCAGTTCGATAAAAGAGATTCGAAACTAACCTTTTTGCGTAGCTTCAAAACGATTAACAGATGCTGCCTTCTGAAGACGAACACCCTCTAACGAAGTCCACACAAACGTACGCCGGTCTGAGTGCTAGCTCACCAACGGCAGTGGCTGAATTTTTTTTTTGCAGAAACGAAACTAGGGTTTTTTTCTTCTTCCGTTTTCTTTCAAAACGAAAATAATAATCAATATCATCAAGGCCTCTAGTCCTTTTAAAACCGTTTTAAAAGACCTTTCCTTGTCAAGACCCTAACTGTCCATATCCTATATGGACCCACATTTTTAATAATTATTATCAAATAATAATTATTATAACAATATTATTATTAATATCTAATAATAATAATAATACTAACAACAATAATAAAAATATAATTATTATTGTTTAAGTACAGCCTACGTTCTATGTGTGTGACCCGATAGGCTCATATTAACTGGTAGTGTATTTCAATCTCTATTGAAATGCACAAATCATAATTAGCCTCTAGCAAGACATTATGACTACCCAATTAATCATGAGAATCATTATAAATGAAAACCTGAAATAGTACATGCATTAATCCCTTTGTCACACGATATCTAGTTTGAACATAAGTCATAGTAAATGTCATACTTATATTGTCCAAACTTATGATTACTCGATCTCCAAGTTAACTAATAAACAAATAAGATTGATCTTATATCAACTTATTTGAGCACGGCCATGCATTTCTCAGTTACACTTATCGAGGGGCCCAGAAGATATCTCTCTCATAGAGAGGGACAAATTCCATCTTGATTGTTCATTTTCCTCTACATAATTTATATCATGTTCAAGCATAACCTTTATAATTATCTAGTTATAGATAACGTTTGATCATGTCAAAACATAATATTCCTTATGTTGGAAACTATGACAATCTCAAGTCAAAGGATTAATGAAAACTATTATGAGATACACTTATGACATTTAAACCATGAAGTGATATCTATGTGGGTCTATCCAATACACTGTTCTCTAACATGTATCCATAATATTGATTTGTATCTTCATACCTATAATCATCTTATGATTATCAAATCAATATTATACTAGTTATATTTATTATTATCTCCATAACAATAATAAACCAGGGATATAATCATTATTATATATAACATGCAAACATAACAATGATAATAAAAACTTCTTTATTAATAACAAAATGAATAACATTAAAGTCCAAATCAATGGCCTAGGGCATATACACTAACACCTTTACCAAGGATAGATGATCTATTCGATCAGTTGTAAGGAGCAAAATATTTTTCTAAGATTGATTTATAGTGTGGATATCACCAACTGAGGATTAAGTCTGAAGACATTCCTATGACTGCTTTTTATACTAGATACAGTCATTATGAGCTCATATAACTACCTTTTGGACTAACCAATGCCCTAACAGCTTTTATAGATATGTTGAATTGGGTTTTCAAACCCTATCTAGATCAATTTGTTGTCATATTTAATCAACTTCAAGAGTCCAGAAGAAAATGAAACTCATCTGAGAATAGTGCTACATACATTAAGAGAACAAGAAAGTATGCTAAGTTCTCTAAATATGAAATTTGGTTAGAGGAAGTAGCATTTCTAGGACATGTTATTAGTGGAGAGGGTTTGCAAGTAGATCCCAAGAAGGTGAAAGTTGTGCTTAATTGGCCTCGACCAACTAATGTGACTGAAATTCAGAGTTTTCTGGGTATGGTTGATTATTATCGAAGATATATTGAGAATTTCTCCCGTATAGTAGCACTACTCACTAAACTGACTCAAAAAACTACCAAGTTACAGTGGGATGAGAAGTGCAAAGAAAGTTTTAAACAATTGAAGGCTCGACTAGTTTCTGCATCTATTTTGGCAGTTACAGTTGAAGGTGCAACACCCTTATACCCTATATATAATATATATACCCCATCTACATAAAACACACATATAGAATATAAGAGTGGCACATTAATAATCAACATTAGCCCTTCAATTCAATATTAAAATAATTATAAGTTTATAATTGAAAATCTCTAAGAAAAATTCGTCAGAGTTTTGCCTATTGTTCCAATAAATCCAAAATCCAAACAAACAAAACATGCAATTTAAAAACACTTCCAATATATAATTCTGCAAATCCCATCATTTCTCCATTGGGTAATAAATATGTAAGCACTCTTACAAAATGTACAAAACATTAAACATTTCCCAAAATCATATTACTTTCCAACTACCATTTCCCTATACAAGATTAAGCATTTAATAAGTTAAAATAATTTAGGTTAAAGACATACTCAAAACTATATAAAATCTCCTTTGTTTCAAATACATTCACAATTGGTTATTATATTATACAAATCTAGTGTTCTCAAACAACCTTATACATGATATGCAACACTACTAGTCTAGTCTTATGGCACACATAACCTCCAAGTCTTAATCACATTCTGAACTTCTCTAGTATGCACTTTTAACACCTACGTGATACACAATATCGCGCTAAGAATATAGCTTAGTGGAACATACTTTGATAACATGTCATTTTAGAAACAAATGCATTTCTTTCATGTCACACAACAACTTATGCCACTATCACAAGGCAACACTCATTTAAATATTCTTCATCTTATAACATTTACCAACATTTCATAAGCACAATCACAGACACATTCACAAATACATTAAACCCAATTACTACTACACAATATCTAAGTTTTAGAAACATTGCTTTCACCTATCTCGACACCGGAGATCTAAGCGTCAAATACTGTCCGAATGCATGTCCCCTAATGACACCAGCGTGCCTCACTGAAGGCATAATCATGTCTATGACACCAGCATGTCATGGATACACCAAGCATACAATAGGTATATATCTTGTATATTATATATAAATTGTATTTCTATGTTCCAACATATTAACTACCCTCTAAAATAATTATTCCAATGTATACAAAAAATATGGATGTTACAGAAAGAGCGAAGTATACTGTATATTATGATGCGTCCCAAATAGCGTTAGGGTGTATGATCATGCATGATGGAAAAGTAATTACATATGCCTCTTGGCAATTATGGAAACATGAAGGGAATTATCACACACATGATCTGGAGATGGCAGCAGTAGTCTTTGCATTAAAGATCAGGAGACACTATCTGTATGGAGAATGGTGGGAAATCTACACCTATCATAAGACTCTAAAGTATATTCTGGAGCAGAGGGACTCGTGTAACACGCTCATACACTATATATGTACCATACATATATCTTGTCTACGTATAATACACATATAAAATATAAGGATGCCATAATACAGTACAATTTTCACCCTTCCTTTTTATATTAAAATAATTATACTTCATTTTAAAGAAATTCTCAAGCCATCAAAATATAATCTATATAAAAATAATACAACACTTCTAAAAAATTATAATATTCATTTGTTTACATAATACATACACATATTGCTTTTTTTTTTTTTAAAAAAAATCTAATCTTTACATATACATAATTATCTAGAGCATAAAATGTCAAAAACTGTAGCACCACCTTCTAGTTGGTCATGAAGCATCCTCAATCTTCTTGTGGCACAGTAACCCAACCCCTCAATTAGTACCTACTCACCTAAGTAATTCATACAACCATGCTAATCTTAAAAACTTAATGGTATAAATATATATATAACTCTACATATGCACATTAAACTCACAAACACACATTGTATAAACATACATAATTATTAGGCCCACTACGTCTATATAATTATCATGTCCAGTTACCACAATATCAATTCCTCGATCTAGCTCTGCTCAGATCCATTTCTAATGTCAATTCATGACCTAGCTCTACTCAGGTCTATCATCATATGCAACACAAGACCTAGCTTTACTCAAGTTGTTCCTTGCATATATAATCAATCTCAATATAATTGGATGGATAATTGTATAGGTTACACATATACAACATCATTTCACATTTCATCATCACCCTCTCTTTGCTTTAAACATTCTAAATGGTCATTATTTACCTTGATCACTTAACATCACACCATTTCAAAATCATATCACATATACAGGAGACACAACTACTATGTTACTCATTACACAAAAACTTCGCCATTTTACATAATCATTTCCACATTATATCAACATATATGTATTTTGCACGACATAGTAACAACTTTCATCATTGTTCACATCACACGACCGTGTATCCTTGAAGGACATGCCCACGGAATTCAATATAGAACTGAAAATTAATTCAAGAATCAACCACACAGCCGTGTAATCCTCATAGGACACGCCTGTGCATTTAAAAACCACACTGCCTCCCTTTTTGTAAAATCACGCACATGGTCGTGTAACCCTGAAAAACAAGTCCATGTGTTTTCTTTTGCTACTGCCTCTTAAAAATCTCTTTCTCAGACAGTCTATTTTCCATGGCCCCACCCGTGCCTTGCTCTAGGGCATGCCTGCGTGACCTTTAACAATCACAAATTTCACAACAAACACCTATTTCACACATTTAACTCAATAAACATATACCACATGAAAAGATTGATATGCACTAGACTTGTTTTGATGAAATATACACTTCTTCACTTGATCTTTCTTGGCCTAAATACATAATCCAACAAAAATCATCATTATATATACATATATAATCATTCACACACTAATTCCATATAATTTTCTCAATTACCAACTCATTCTCTACAAAACCTAGCTCATCATTTAGGGTCATTTCAAAAAATTATTCATCAAATCAACTCATATACATCCTACTCATAATATAATTATCACCTTTCTCAATTAATCTCCATTTTCTCTCTCTAACCATTTAAAAAATAATCTTAAAATCAATTAAAAACAAGCTTAAAGAAGAGTGCGTACTTGATTTCTTGCTAAATCTCTAAATCTCCTTAAATTCTCTTGAATTTCCTCTGAATTTGATGTATATCATGAAACAAAATCCAATCTCTCACACTCTTCAATGGTATGCGATGAAGAAGAAGAAAAAGAAAATATCTTTTCCCATTTGCTTCTCATCTTTATCCCTTATAATTAATAATTTATTAATTTATTAATTAAATAATTCCAACCAATCAAATTACTTCCTTCTTTGACTTTTCTCTCTTCTTTTTTTATTATTTTAATTATTATTATTATCTTTATCATTATCACCTTTTCCACCACCACTTTATACTTTTTATATATGTATTATATATTCTATGTATATGTATATATCTCATGTATATCTCAATTATAATATATATATATATATCTCATATCCACAATAGACTCATCTTGTATTTCTTTCTTCTCATCCTACTTATTTAATACTCCAAATCAATTGTTCTACCATACAATAAAAATGAGGATATTACAACTTGAATCTTTGGCAATGGAGATGGGTGGAATTATTAAAGGATTATGATTATGAGATAATGTATCACCCTAGAAAGGCGAATGTAGTAGCTGATCCCTTGAGTAGGAAGTCAATTGAAAGTTCGGCACATGTTTAAAAATTTTGGAGACCTCTAATCAGTGAAATTCATGATCTATATGACTCTAGAGTGAGATTTAAAATCTATAAACAAGGGATTTTTTGTGCTCATCCATGCATAATACGAGAGAAGCATGGAAAAGATCCTATTTTGAATAAGATTAGGAAAAAGATGGATTAGGGTCAGGCACCAGAATTTCAAGTTATGGATGGAATACTAAGACATGGTAATAGGTTATGTGCATCGGATGTGGACGACCTATGATAACATATACTAAAGGAAGCTCATTATGCCGCATACAGTATGCATCTAGGAGCTACCAAAATGTATCATGATCTTAAGATACATTATTGGTGGTCGAGCATGAAGAAGGAGATTATTGAATTTGTAGCTAAGTGTTTAACTTGTCAACAAGTGAAGATTGAACAATAGAGACCATTAGGGTTGTTACAAGAATTACCATTACTAGAATGAAAATGGGAACGAGTTATGATGGACTTTGTCATTGGATTACCTCACACAACTCCTAGGTATAGCTCTATCTGTGTGATAGTAGATCAACTCACCAATACAGCAAATTTTCTGCCAATCAAGATGATTTATACTGCTTTTCAATATGCTTAGTTATACCTTGATAAGATAGTCACTCTACACAGAGTGTCAATCTCTATTATTTCTAATAGAGACCTACAATTCACCTCTAGATTCTGACAAAAATTTCAAGAAGCTTTAGGCCCTCAACTAAATTTAAGCACTACCTTTTATCCAAAAACTAACGGACAATCTAAACTCACTATTTAAACATTGGAAGATATGTTACAGATGTGTATTCTTGATTTTGGAGGTTATTAGGACTGTCACCTACCATTGATAGATTCACCTATAATAATAGTTACCATTCTTCTATACAAATGGCTTCGTATGAAGCTTTATACATAATGAAATGTAGATCACCATTGTTTCTTATTGAAATATTAAAGATAGATTTCAACAAACAACAAAGTTATACAAATACTAAGAGAAAGGATGTTCAATTTTCTATAGGAGACCAAGTGTTTTTGAAGGTCCCACCAGATAAAGGAGTGATGAGATTTGAAAATTAAAAAAACTATCACCTCGATACATAGACCCTTTCAAGATACTGGAAAGAGTTGGTGGAGTTTCCTATCAACTAGCTTTACTGCCTAGCTTGGAACACATACATCCTGTATTCCATATTTCCATGTTGCATAAATATATATATCTAATCCAAGTCATGTGTTATAGGTACCTATTCTAGAGTTACAGTATGATATGTCATAAAAAGAAACTCTTGTATCATATAAAGAAACTCATATTGCTATAATTGATCACCATCTTATAAAATTGCAAAATAAAAAAATTCCTATGGTTAAAGTGGTGCGGCATAGCCAATCTAATGAGGAATAAACATGGGAGACTAAAGCAGAAATACATTGTTTATACCTAACTCTGTTCTGTCACTAAGTAGAAATCAACTCTTTTATGTAATTAAGCAGTACTATAAATAAAAATTCGAGGATGAATTTTTTGTAAGGAAGAAATGATGTAATGCCATATTATTTAGAAAAAAATAAATCTAAGTAATATAGTGATTGGAAAAGTAAAAATAAATAAATAAATAAAATAGAATAAAGTAAATTAATGACTTTGTAAGATGAATTAATTTATTTAGGCCCAAAAATAATTATATTATAAGATAATGATCATAAGAAACATCATCATTAAGTTTTTATTTGCAATAATTTCAATAAAATAATAAAATACTCCCTTAATCTACACCATAGAAAGTATTCAAGGATAAGATGTAAGACTAATTGCCCACTTCCATGTTAGCCTAGATGAGTGACAAATGGATGGTGGAGATGATAACTTTTTAGTATAAGTAGCCAACCAAATGAAGAAGGAAATAACTTCTTCCTTAAAAACATAGGATGCTCTTCAAATAATCAGTAGCAAATCAAGGAGCTCTAATCTTAGTTTAAAGCAAATAAGAAAGGATAATTTCTAATTATTTGTTAATTAAAGCATATCCTCTAAGTATTCATTTTATTTCAAGTAAAGATTAATACTTTAATTAACATAATTATAAATGTGTACATAGTACAACATATATATATATATACACATATGGTGATGTTGTAATTATATATTAATCTAATCCTAAATATATATAGCATGTTGTCTATTTAATTATAATGGAATTTTAATTATATATATTATGGGATATATATATATACATATGTTGCTTATTTACTTATAATGCAATTATATATGCATATATATGGTTATATATATGATTATGTGCATTTATATATTACGGTATATATATATATATGGTATGTTGTTTATTTAATTATAATGCAAATATATATATGGTTATATATACTAATAATGCAATTATATATATATTATAAGATTATATATTACGGTGTATATATATATACATGATTATGTGTATATATATTATGTTTATATATGTGTGGTAATGTTGTTTATTTAATTATAATGCAAATATATATTTATATGGTTACATATATATACATATATATAATATATTGATATATATTACGATATATATATATATGGTAATATTGTTTCTTTAATTATAATGCAATTATATTATAATCCCTAAAATATGTATATGCTACAGTGTGCATATATATAAACACTAAAATAAAATATAAAGTGGAAGATAGTTAAATTTATATGTTAAAAAAAATACAATTTTATAATGGATAAAGTTACAAAAATTGTAACGTTCCTAAAAAGTATGTAAACATGACTATAAAGAGATTTTATCAAAACACTTGACTCTATAGAACTCGAAAGGTATTTTGTTGCTTAAAATAGGAACACGCCTGTGTCAAGCAAGGTTGATACGCCCATGCATTTTAAATCAACACTACCTCCTTAAGTGAAAAATGTATAATATGGTCATGTCCATTGGAAAGACGCACATGTGTGTTCTATTTTGATACTGGCTTCCACTGTAATTTCTAAAAAAAATTCATTTCAGCATCTTCTAATTATCATTCAATCCTCAAAATCATCTATTTCTTCTACAACAAAACAAATCCAACCAAATACCCAACATAACATTAATATAAACATACATTAAATATATATGTAATCATTACAACTTACAAAAGTCCTATGTTTATTTTGTAAAAGACATATATATACTATTTATACTACCCACAAATATATATGTGAGTGGGGATTTTCTACCCCACTTCCATGTGAAATGGTTCTTGCGACTTCGAAACTGTTAGGCTCAGAACCCTAGAGAACTTGGGCCTAAACTCGAAGAAAATGGAGTCCCACCCAGACGGGCTGGGAAAATAGAAATGGGTGGATAACTCGATTCCTAAGGAATCCCCAACCCCCTATTAGGTTTGAAAAGTAAGTTATGTATGTGGAATGTGAGTGTGAGCGGGGATTTTCACCCGCACTTCCATGCAGAATGGTCCTTGTGACTTCAGAACTGTTAGGCTTAGAGAACACGAGCCTAAACTAAAAGAAAATGGAGTCGCCACCCGGACAGGCTGGGAAGAAGAAAGGGGTGGATGACTTGATTCCTTAGGAATCCCCAACCCCTTATTGGGTTTGAAAAAGTTGGGTACACGTGGGGAAGGTGAGAATAACCCAACACACCCCACAACGCCCGGTTCATTGGAACCGACCTCCTTTTCAGGTTTAAATATTATTAAATTCTTAACTTATTATAGCATCATCCATACTACATGCAATAAAAATAAGTAATTGCTTTATTAAAATCACAACAAGTTCAAATAAAATAAATGGTTAACCATACTGGATGAAAACATGCCCTTACAATGTCCAATATCCAAAACTAAATAGGACACCAACAATTTGGTGGAAAACATGCCCTTTACATTGATCCCAAAATCCAAAATAAATTAAATTACATCGAACCTAACTAATGAGGTACACACAAAGTGGAAACATACTTCTTACATCTTGGAAACTAAAATAATTATCATTACAATAATAAATCAAATAAATTAAATCATTCAACCATTCATCATAATCAATAAAAATAAATCATTCATCACAAATGAAAATAAAATAAGTCATACATTAAAATACGCAATAAGCAAAAATATATTAATAATCGAGACTATATTCAAATATCATGTTAAATAATAAATGTACAAACTAGGGTTCTAACATATGAATTAAGGTTTCTTAAAGTTTAGATTACTAAACTAGGGATTAGAGTTTATTTCATGCAATTTTTGTTTGAAATATACACACTAGGGTTTTAGCATGCAAGTTAGGGTTTTAAATATTCAAATTAAGGTGTAACTAAATTAAATTTTTGGTTGGATTCATAATTTTAAAGTGCTGGAAGATCTAAGAAAACTCAAACATCACTATTGGATGAAAGAACATATCAACTTAGCCATTAATATTAAAGTTTATGTAAAGTTGCAGTGATGAATTATTTAGATACTGGATGAATTAATGTTTAATGTTTATCAATATAGGTATAGCTACTGAATATAAAAATAAATAGAATTTAGAAATCCAATCCTGCATTGAAGGCTCCACCAAAATTAAAACATCGATAAAAAATCTTGCCTGCAACAATTTATAACTCTAGTAGAATAAAACCAAAGACATTATGCTACTGCCTTTGGAATGTTATCATACCTCTTTGCCACTTTTCTTGCTTTTTGGTATTGCTAAAGATAACTTAATAAAAAATGCCTCTCTCTTTGTGTTTCACTCTATGTATCAAATTCTTTCTTTGTCAATTCTTTTTTTTAGCTCTTCATTTTCTGTTACTGCTTGTTGCCTTTCATTGTTGTTGTCCCTTCCTCTTTTTGTTGTTTGATACCACCTATATTTATAAGAAAAGTTTAGGTTAAATTCTTAAATCCATCTCTGTTTGCTAATTAAGCATGGCTTTAAAATAGTTTTAGTTTTCTTGATTAAGCACGATTTTAAAATGATTTTAATTTCATTCACATAAACTGTGTCCATGTCAAACTTAAATGAGATGGACTGGGGTTCATATCAAACTAAGACATCCCCAGTTCGATATGAATATGTCCATATCAAACTGTGGATGTCCTAGTTTAATATGGACACATCCATATCAATCTGGGATGCCCAGTTTGATATGGAACTTGTAAAAATTGAACTGGCAAGTCCCAGCTCGATATGGAGCTTGTCCATATCGAACTAGGGCTTCCCAGTTTGATATGGATGCCCATATCGAACTATGTTTGCCCTAGTTTGATATGGACCATCCATATCTAACTAGACAGGCCCAATTCGGCATGCATGATCCAATATCGAATAAAAATGACTTCCAGACCATTTTTTAGGTTTTAAAACTCGCTTTGTTACCGTCTAAATGTCTTAGAAACAAAACTGGACTCATTTGGGACGTTATAAGAATTGGACCAATCAAGATAAAAGCTTAAAAAATATTTAAACTTTCTAGAATGGATCGATTTGTACTTAGGCCATCATTAATTTGTAGCAAACTAGATTAGGGCCAAAATCAAGGGTCTACAATTTGCCTCCTACTTGAACGATCTTGGATTTATTTAGAGAGTGAATAGCAATAGGAGTTTAAGCTGCTTTTGGACACAGATGGTCTTGGATCTAAGATTGGGGTTGGTTTGGGTTGTGGACCCTAATTGGTGGGGTTTTGGACCCGAGGTGAGTTTTGGATTCAAAAATGATTTGGGTTCTGGACCTGGATTGGTTTGGGTTCTGGAATTGAATTTAGTTTTGGACTTAAAAAATGATTCGTGTTTTGGTCCCGAATTGAGTTTCGGACTAAAAAATAATTTGGGTTCTAGACTTAAATTGGTTTTGGGTTCTAGACTAGAGGTGAGTTTTGGACTGAAAAGTGATTTGGGTTCTAGACCCAGATTGGTTTGGGTTCTGGACCCGTGGTGAGTTCTGTACTTAAAAAAATGATTTGAGTTCTGTACCCGAGATTTGTTGGATTTTAGACCCAAAACTGGATTGGTTCGGTTGTGGACCCAAAATACTTGCAAAAAATTAATTATAGTTAATAAAGCAGTTTGCAAAAAATTCAAAATTTTTTACTATATATGGGTACCTATATAATCTTGCCCCCTACGTGGAAAAAATATTTAATGAATAAAAAAATATTTTTTAGACATGCAAAAAATTATATACCCACAATAAATATATATTTACTATGTGCATGTGTGCCATGTAATTTAATTGAAGAATTATTGGGACAGAAAGAAATTCTGAGAAACAAGCAATAATGTAAGTTTACTATTATAATGAAAATTACTGATTTTGATTCCTTTTGTTCTTTTCTTTTCTTTTCTTTAATTTTATTTGTTTCTTTTCTTTTCTTTTGCTTTACTTTTTTTTAAAAAAATAAATAAAGAAAACTGCATACTTATCCTTTAGATCACTATAAATTGAATGGAAATTGCTTCATTCGTTTTAATCAAAAGTTTGCCAACTCTCCTAAATTCAAGCTGCTCATTTTAGCTTCAAAATTTTTCAAGCTTTTTAATATATTTTTAAAAGGAAAGGAAATGGCAGTAAATCAACATGCTTTTAGAATTGGACCATGTAAGAATTCTGAATTATGTGCTTACCTCAGAGATAGTAGGCTGGAGTGGATTTCAATTCTTGTAGGAATGCAACTCCACCGAAGTTCACAAGAAAAACACATGTATTTATTATTGTCCATAAAAAAAATTTATGTTATGGCTTTTATGATATTTTTTTTATATTTTTTTATATTTTTTATTGTTAATTTATTTGTTGTAGAAAAATAAACTAGCGAATTCTAAAAATAATGAGTTTACTCATGAAGAATTTAATTTTAAATATTTAGTGCAAGAAAAATATATATTTATGGTGTGAAAAAATGGAAAATTATTTTATAAAAATATGTATAAAATAATGCTAACAAAAATATAAAAGGCTATAAAAGATTTTATACAAAAATAAATGAAGCAAAAAAATTGGTCTGATGCGAAAAAAAATACCAAAAATAAGAAAAAGTAAACGTAGTGAGATAGAAAAATTCTTGGGGTGCTGAAAATAATTTTTATGTTTTTATTTATATTTTCCTTAATTTTAGAATCTTTGAGAATAATTATTAGGGGTGATATAGTTACCTAACTGGACTTACCTTTATCATGGCAGTTTGATAGCAGTGTGATTCATGGAGGCGGGAACATCCATAAAGCCCGTGAATGGTATGATTGAGTTTCGCCTCCAGTCCAAAGGATGATCAATGAATGTGGTTTTGAAGAATTTGTGTTGTAGCTGCCTGCTAAGGGATATCAAATCGATAGAAGCGTAATACATGTGCTTGCTGAGCGGTGGATGGACACCACTCACACCTTTCACTTGCCTATTAGGGAGATGACAATTGGCCTAGCAGATTTTATGGCGATAACAGGCATGAAATGCAACGGGATCCCCGTCCCTTTGACCAATAATATACTGACTGAGGATGAAATTGGAAAATTAATTGGTCTGCATCCCAGATATAAGGGAGCATGTAAAATAAACTACAAATACACCCGACAATATTGGATGAGGTAGACTAGACCGGTATATGGTAAATGGGCATAAAGATACACTCGCGGCTTTTTGTTGTACATATTAGCTACCACAATCTTATGCAGCACTGAGGCGAAAATTCACCTGTTAGTTTTGCTTGCTTTAGCAAATTTTGATCTCATCCCACTTTATGCTTGGGGAGAGGCTGACCTTGCCTATCTTTATCACGATTTCGATAAAATTAGCAGAAACAAGATATCATTTATAGGTTTGATGGCCATTATTGATTGGACTTACATTTATCATGGCAGTTTGATAGCTTTGTGATTCATAGAGGTGGGAACATCCATAAAGCCCATGAGTGGTATGTTCAAGTTTCGCATCAAATCTAGAGGATGATCAATAAATGTGGTTTTAAAGAATTTATGTTGCAGCTGCCCGCCAAGGGATATCAAATCAATAGAAGCATAATACAGGCACTTGTCATGCGATGGATGGACACCACTCACACCTTTCACTTGCCTATTGGGGAGATGATGATTGGCCTAGTAGATTTTAAGGCAATAACAGGCTTGGAATGCAATAGGATCCTCGTCCCTTTGACGAATAATTTATTGACTAAGGTGGCAATTCACCTGAGGCGGCAATTCACCTGTCAGTTTTGCGTGCTCTAGCAGATTTTGATCTTCTCCCTCTTTATGCTTGGGGAGAGGCTGACCTTGCCTATCTTTATCATGATTTCGATAAATTTAGCAGAAACAAGATATCATTTACAGGTTTAATGGTTGTTGCTGAGCTATGTGTTCGTCGCTTTTTCCTCTTGGAGACCCTTAATTTTTTATCCAGTCCAGTCCAAAGATTTTAAAAGAGTCCAAAATAATTTTTGTGGTATATATTATTTATTTTAATATTTATTATTTATTTTAATTTATTTTACTTATTACTTATTATTTATTTTATTTATTATTTATCTATATTATTTATTTTAGTTATTATTTATTTCTTTTTAAAATATATATATAATAAAAAAATAAGAAATAGAAAAATCCGTGAAGGCAGAATCGGCAACGAAAGTCGCTAGTGCGACGAATTGGCTTGGGCCAAATCGCCGCAGGAGCACCTACGATGAATTGGCCACAGGCCAATTTGCCGTAGGCAAAACTTGTGGCGAAATTGCGCTCCATGAGTAATTTTGCCCGCGCCCAGCGCCAGTCTAGCTCGGGCCCGCACACGATTTTTGTCGAAATCTTATTTTAGTTGGTTTTTTATTTTATTTCCAAAATAGTTTTTAATTTCCTTAACATACTAGGTTTTTTTTTTGCCTATAAATACCACATTAAAACACACAGCAGAAGAGGGAATTTGACTCAAGAATTATTCGGACTCTTCTTAGCAATTTACTCAAAACCATGGACTTGTGAAGGAAGGAGCAAGAGCCAGCAAGCAACAAACAATCATCCAGCGACAACCAAAGACGTTGATCAAACAAATAATCCATAAAAGGCAGCATACACTATCTTTGATATTGTTCAACCAGAATTAAAATTGTGGTGGAACCAACAATGGAGGTTTGAGTTTCTATTAACTTGTTAATATTTACAGTAGCCTCATTATTCAATTTGATCAATTATTCAAGCATACAATAGATGGGTTTTTATTTAAGCACATTGATCAATTGTTTTATTTACCATCTAGTCTCTATTTAAAATGCTAAAAAATTATTTTTCAAAACTCTAATATCTTAATACCCATTAAATTAATTTTTGAAGTCTAAAATCCTAATTACATATTTCTAATACCACAAAACAATAATTTATTTTATCAAAATCATAATCAATTCTATTTTTCTAAAATTCACAGTAGCCTATTCTTTCCAAACACCTAACTTTTAAACCTATTTTCATGATCTTCAATTTTATACTTAAACCCTAAACCTTAATATTATTTTAATAAAACTTCCAAAAACCCTAAATCCAAATCATCCATTCTTTAGAGTCAAACCCTAATTTATTTCAAACCTAATCTTTAATTCAACCTATTTGTCCATCAAGTAGCCATATTATTTCTTTTATATTTAATATTTCTTAGTTGACTAATCCAGCAATTAAAAAATCCTAATCGTTAAACATAAAATCTATGAAACCCCAATTTTATTTAAGAAACCCTAATTGATGCATAAACCCTAAATTTATATACTTACTACATTTAAATTAGATGAATGTTTATTATATATTTTGATTGATGTTTTATGTTCTTGATGAATAATTTACTTATGATGACAGGTTGGTTATTTTTATTGATTTGCTTTGGTTTCAAAATATTGTAAGAGGTATGTTTCCAAGTTTTGGGTACCTCATATTCTGAGCAACATGTAATTTAAAT
Organism: Garcia nutans; assembly: GCA_947685225.1. NCBI lineage: Eukaryota > Viridiplantae > Streptophyta > Magnoliopsida > Malpighiales > Euphorbiaceae > Garcia > Garcia nutans. Next base: position 37,589,491 of record CANTUV010000059.1, read on the forward strand.
AATTTTAAAAGATTTGGATCAATGTATAGGACACGTTTCCACCTTTTGGTGGGTGTCCTATTTAGTTTTAGATATTAGATGATGTAAGGACATATTTCCATCCTCGGATGGGTGTCCATTTATTTATTTTGTTTGGACATTGCTATGATTTTTAATAAAGTATTTGTTTGTTTTTATGATTGCATGCGGTATGGATAATATCATTATATTTAAGAATTTTATAATATTAAGACATGCAAAGGAGGCCGGTTCTAATGAACTGGGCATTGTGGGGGGTGCTGGGCCATTTCTTACCTTCCCCACACATACCCAACTTTCTGAACCGGTTAGGGGGTTGGGGATTCCTTAGAAATTGAGTCATCCACCCCTTTCTTTACCCGTCTGGGTGGCGACTCTATTTTCTTCGGGCTTAGGCTTGTGTTCTCTAAGGCTCTGAGCCTAACAGTGTCGATGTCACATGAACCATTCCACTAAGAGTGGGGGCAAAAATCCCTGCTCACAGTGGCGACTCCACTGGGGATAAGAGAAGTTGATTCCGTTTATCTTTTTATTATTCTATTATTTCTTATTATGATATTATCCATTGCATCATTTGGATTTACATCGTGTGCGTGAGTTAGGACGCTCGTGTTACCCATGTTGTGTTATGTGAGGGATACCATACTTTCACTCAAGGTATGGAGATCGAGCATGGCATAACCACTCAAAGCCTTATACCTTTTGGTATATACTTGCTATGGGAACCTAAGCCTTTCAACCCAAAGACTAAAGCTCATGTAATAGACCTAGTTATTTTCCTTAGGTTTTACCCCAAATGCTTGTTGTTTGACTATGATTGATATATCTTGGTTTAAACCATGGCTTATTTGTTTTGTTCTTTTTCTAATATGACCTACCTATATTGCAAGCTCAAAAATGATCTTTTTCCTTTATGATCCAAGCGACCAAAACTATTTCCAAAAATTTTAAGAATGTCATTGGACATGAAAGCCTCTTAAATTGGTCAAAAATCATTTTACACCTTATGGCTCAAACAAACAAAATTATCTTTCACTTCATCCAAAAATATAACCTTTTCTTAAAAGAGCTTACAAATTATTTAGGTCAATTATGGAATACCAAAAATCAATCATGAGCCTAGTTTATCTAAGAATTATTAATCATGGGCTTGTTTTTGGCATGAATCATTAGTTACTTTTTCAAATAAAGAAATCTATTTATGATGAACCTCTTAATTTTATTTTAATCCAATATAGTATAAAAGCTATTTTAATTGAGATTCAATGGATTAAAGCTTAATTAATGGAAATTATCATGGACCGACTTCTATATTAGAAAATGCAACTATTGGTTAAAACCGCATGAGGGAACTTTTTCAAAACAAAATATCCCATGTTGATATTTTGTTGACCATATGCTTAGGAAAAGAGACTCGCCATTCGTGTGTGGAAGTGATAAGGTTGGAAGGAACATCCTAATTATCTTTGTTTGTTTGTTATTTGTTTTTAGATGCTTACATGCATACATACATTTGCATCTCATATCATTAATCTTTTCTGGCTCACAAACCTGGAGTACAGTAGCTCAAGAGCGTACGACAACCCCCACTTATGCCGATGATGAAGAATCTAGTAGTAACTTAATTACTTTTTCACCAAAAGCAATGGAGCCCAAACAAATTCAAAGAATGGTGGATGATGCTGTCAATGCTAAAATGGAAGAACTAAAGGGGGGCCCTAGCTGAAATCATGAAGAATCAAATGGCTACAATGTTAGGAACAATGTCGAAGCATCTGCTAGCCCCAAAAAGCCAAAGGAAAAAGGGAAGGTTAAGGGTGGTGAAGCAGCTTTTGATGATGACAAGGTACTTGTCGATGATGATGATGACTGGGCTCAATACTTCTAAAATCCTCAAGACAAGGAGCCGAAGGTTGTTGAAAGATCAGATGTAGAGAAAATTGAAATTTTGGATGTTGAGAAGTTGATTGCTGACCTGGAAAAGAAGTTTGAAAGAAGCTAAAAATTGAAGAAATGTTTGAGGTCGACAAATTGTTTGAGCTAGATGAAGAGGTTCCGTACAAGTTCACGATGCCATCCTTTGCCAAGTTTGATGGAACTAGAAATCCTCACCTCCATGTGAAGCAATATATCACTGCTATACAGTCTGCCCATGCTACTAAAGCTCAAACTCTAAGGTACTTCATGCTCTCATTAGATCCTGTGGTCTAAAATTGGTTAAATACCTTATATGATGGCACTAAAAAAAGATGGGATCTGCTATATGAGGCCTTCATCCAACAATATGGATACAATGCTGAATTGGAAGTTACTCTAATGGAGTTAGAGTCCATTAGACAAAGGTCGAATGAGAACTTCATGGACCATATGAAGAGGTGGAGGAATAAGGCTACATTACTCGAGAGAAGGCTTAATGAATCTGATCAAATTAGAATGATTGTGAGAGGAGTGTTTCCTAACCTTCGCGAAAGGATGTCTCATACACTCATTCGAGATTTCAAGGACCTTTTGCAAGCTGGTCTACAAATCAAAGAGTGGGAAAGAGAGAAGAACCACTTTTCAACAAGAAGGAACAAGAAAGGAAACTACCAGTCTGGTAACCAAAGCATGCAAAAGGCAGTTGATTTAATGCTATTGGCTAAGGAGGAAGAAGGCAGTTTTCAAAATTTGGGAAGCCGTTGTAACACCCCTATACCCCATATACACACACTACATACAACCACATCTGTAATATACGTATACCAGATACAGAAGTGTCACGTTTTATATTAAACAACCCAATCTTTGATGAAATGTAATATGAGAAAACTGAAAAATATTTAAGTCTTATTATAGAACATAATGGATAAAACATTTGTTTATTAAGAAGCGGAAAATGTAGCGATATTTACATATATATACATCAAAATCAATATTTACAAAATATATAGAGTTTATACATGTTTGGCAGTTCATCTCTGATCTTGAAGTCTACAATCAACACTTCTCAAGCCTAGACTCGACTCGGTCTAGCTGAATTCTCCTGTTCAACTGGATCTACCCTGTCACCTGTGCGATGAACCACAATCGCGCTAAGCCAACGACTTAGTGGTACAAACCATGATAACAATATGCTTTAATGTAATGCAAATGTCATATTTTCAACTATTATAAACAATCCACAAGAATATCATATTTCAAAACCTTACATTAAATTATATTATTCATTTTTTTCATCATTCATGATTCACATTTAAACAAAGACAAGCATGGGCCCAAAAGAAACCAATATGCCATTCAAATTCCAGAGTTACTGTTTTTATCTAATAATCACATTTATCAAGCCCTTAGGTTAATCATTATCACAATGAGAAACATCTCATATGTAACATCCCAACTAGGCTTCAAGGACTAGGCCCAACAAAATTTCAAGGGGAGTTAAGCATGCTAAACTTCAACCCAACTTGGCTTCAAGGACCAAGCCCAACCTAGCTTCAAGGGATTGTTACTTTTAGGCATGCCACCAATAACAAAACTCTAAAAATTGAATAACACATTAGGCACACAATTCTTTTATTATTTCATTATCAATTCCATTCTCATTTTCTCATAATCATCTAGGCAACCATGCCCCAATTATTTCATTTGCATCATTATAGCCAACAACAATGGCTTCACATCTCATCATTAGGATATACATAATCAATTGCATTGGACATACATTTTTAGTGATTATTATATCTTTCACATTATGCAAATCATAGCATTAATCAAATGTATCAACAATATAATAGATTACTTAACACGTTTACAACCAAATGTGTTAAGTCCCAAAGTCATGTAAATGTATGCAATCATGTAGGGTTTGTACTTACCTCAAGAGAAACTCACACCAATCTAACCACTTCCTCTTGCAAGAATCCTTTAACACTTGGATTAGGGAAACTCAAAATCTTCAAAACCTAATCCATATGGATAAGAACCAACTAGGGCAAACTCTACACATGATATGCTCAACAACACAGGCGTGTCCCTGACCGTGCCCTAAACCCACAACATAGAAGCTTTAACACGCTCAGTGACATAGGCATGTCACTGGCCATGTCAATCCTCCCTCAACACAGTAGCTATGACACGCTCAGTGACATGGACGTGTCACTAGACGTGTCAATCCACCAACATCACAGTAGCAATGACACGCCTAGTGACATGGGCGTGTCACTGGACATGTCAATACTACTCCAACACAGAAGCTATGACACGCTCAGTGACATGGGAGTGTCACTGGTCGTGTCACCCATCCAGAAAATAGAACCATTGACACGCCCAAAGACTTGGCCGTGTTCATGGGTGTGTCGGGCCAAAAATCCTGATTCCGACACCAAAAATACAACATCCAACAAACCTCTTACTTTCACCATCTTCCACTCCAAACAAACTTAACCAAACACATCAATAAACCATAATAAACTTGCATAACATCAAAACAACTCAAAACAAGCATCAAACACAATCACATCCATCATCAGAACTCAACACATACACAATCCACAACTCTTGTTTTCCTTCACCAAACTTAACCTTTTCTCCTCAAACCAACCCCTAAATCAAAATCAATAAGACCAAACACTCTCAAACACACCACAATCAAACCTACACATATCATCAACAACAAAACCCCAAGCTCAATTTACAAACTCAAAAGAAAACCAAAGAATCAAGTGGAAAACTTACCAAAAGTGATGAAAACCCTTAGAATTCCAACTTGATCACTTGAAACACCCTTCAATATTGAATTAGGAAGAGCAAAATCTCTCTTTCCTTCTTGCTATGGAGATGGCCGGCCAAAGAGAAGAGAAAAAAAGAAGAAAATGAAAGTCAACCCACTCAACTCTTCTCTTAACCACTAAAGCTTGCTTTAAATCTCAACCAAGCAATTTTAATAATATAATATATAAATAACCAAAATATCATCTTCCACTTATTTCATTTTCCATTTAAAAAAATAACCAAAATATCCCCTTTGACCATTAACAAGTTGACTTGTATATGTTGTATATATCTCTATATATACAACATATATACTCTTCTCTTTTCCTTTCTTATCTTCCTACTTAAACATATATACACTTACAACATTTAATCCAAATACAACAATAAGTATTCAAAAAATTTTAGGGTATAGTTTGGGATATTACAATTCTCCCACTCTCTAAATATATTACAAGTCTGAAATAGCTGGGGATACTGGTCTCGCATCACTTGCTCACTCTCCCAAGTTGCCTCTTCCTTTGCATGATTCTTCCAAAGAACCTTCACAAGTGGCACTTTCTTATTTCTCAACTCTTTCACTTCATGTGCCAAAATAGCAACTGGTTCTTCTTCAAAAGTCAGATCCAGACTCACCTCAATAGATTCAACTGATAAGATATGAGATGGGTCTGATCTATACCTCCGCAGCATAGAAACATGGAAGATATTATGGATTCTATCCAATTCAGGTGGCAAAGCAAGTCGATAAGCAACTGGTCCAACTCTCTCCAATACCTCATAAGGTCTAATGAAATGAGGACTCAACTTCCCTTTGTGGCCAAATCTCAAAATTTTCTTCCAAGGAGACACTTTCAAAAATACTTTATCTCCTACATTAAACTCTATGTCTCTCCTCTTCAAATTTGAATATGATTTATGTCGGTCTGAAGCTACTTTCAATCGATCTCGAATTATCTTCACTTTCTCTTCCGTTTCCTTAATCAAATCGGGACCAACCAACTTACCTTCTCCAACTTCATCCCAACATAGAGGCATCCTGCATCTTCTACCATACAATGCCTCATAAGGTGCCATTCCAATACTAGACTGATGACTATTGTTGTAAGCAAATTCCATCAATGGCAAAGATCTGTCCCAACTTCCAGAGAAATCAATGACACAGCTTCTCAACATGTCCTCTATAATTTGTATCACTCTCTCTGACAGCCCATCTGTCTGCGGATGAAAAGCAGTGCTAAAATGCAATCGAGAACCCAAAGCACCATGCAAACTCTTCCAAAACCTTGAAGTAAACCAGGGAACTCTATCAGATACCAAAGAAATTGGGATGCAACCTTACTATCTCACTGATATACAACTCAGCCAACTTTTCCAGAGAATAGTCCATTCTAACTGGAAGAAAATCAGCTGTCTTCATCAACCGATCAACAATCACCCAGATGGCATCATGCTTCCTCTGAGTCAACAGCAAACCAATCACAAAATCCATTGTCACTCGCTCCCATTTCCATTCAGGCACTGATAAAGGTTGGAGCAACCCTGTAGGAACTTGGTTCTCAGCCTTCACTCTCTAACAAGTGAGACATTTGGATACGAATTCCACTATGTCCCTCTTCATACCTGACCACCAATAATGTTGCTTCAAATCATGATACATCTTGGTACTCCCAGGGTGCATAGAAAAAACTGATTGATGTGCTTCCTCCAAAATAATCTTTCTCAATCTTACATCATTAGGAACACACAATCTATCTTTGAACCAAAGGCTGCCATCATCTCTCACAAGAAAATCTCGGCTCTCCCCATTTTGGCAATCCGATATAATTTTCTGAATTTTATCATCAGCCAACTGAGCCTCTTTAATCTGATCTAACAACACCGGTCTCCATTGCAACTGAGCTAACAAAGCATCATCATCACATGATTCAAAACTAGCATGCAACGCTCTCAACTCAACAAGCAAAGAGAGCAAATAAGTAGTCAAACCAGCCAAAGACTTTCGACTGAAGGCATCAGCAATAACATTCGCCTTACCAGGATGATAATCAATCAAACAGTCATAGTCTTTAATCAACTCCAACCACCGTCTCTGCCGAAGATTCAGTTCTCTCTGAACCCCCAAATATTTCAAACTCTTGTGATCTGTATAGATGAAACTCTTCTCCCCATAAAGATAATGTCGCCAATTCTTCAAAGCAAACACTATGGCTGCTAACTCCAAATCATGTGTCAGATAATTAAGCTCATGTGACTTCAATTACCGAGAAGCATAACCTATGCCTCTACCCTCCTGCATCAAAACACAACCTAAACCATTATGTGAAGCATCACTATAAATCACATATGGTTTATCTTCCACAGGCAAGGTAAGAACAGGAGCTTGAGTCAACATTTCCTTCAACTGCTCAAAACTTGCTTGACACTGACCTGACCACACAAATCTAACTCCCTTCCGAAGTAATCTGGTGAGTGGAGTAGCTATCAAAGAAAAACCCTTCACAAAGCATCGATAATAGCCTGCCAAACCCAGAAAACTTCTAACCTCAGTCACTGACTTTGGTGAACTCCAATTCAAAATGGCCTCAACTTTACTCAAATCAACTCTTATACTATCCGCTGAAACTACATGATCGAGAAAAGTCACTTGATCAAGCCAAAATTCACACTTAGGCAGCTTAGCATACAATTGCTTCTCTCTCAAAGTCTGCAACACAATCTGTAAGTGCTTATCATGATCCTCCTTATTATGCAAATACACCAATATATCATCGATAAAGACCACCACAAACTGATCTAGATAAGGTCTAAACACCCTATTCATCAAATCCATAAAAGTTGTTGGTGCATTCGTCAACCCAAAAGGTATCACCAAAAACTCATAATGCCCATACCTTGTGCGGAAAGTTGTCTTAGATACATCTTCAGCTCTGACTCTCAGCTGATGGTACCCTGATCTCAGATCAATCTTGGAAAACACTGCTGCTCCCTTCAATTGATCGAAGAGATCATCTATCATAGGCAAAGGATACTTATTCTTGATAGTCACTTTATTCAATTGCCTATAATTGATGCACAGTCTCAAAGTGTTAGTGTATGTGCCCTAGGCCATTTATTTGGATCTTTATGTTATACATTCATTATTAATAAATGAGGTTTTATTATCATTATTGTTTGTTTGCATGTTACACAATTTTGATATTTGTCCCTGGTTTATTATTGTTATAGAGATAAAAAAAATAATTCTTAACCAGTATGAACATTGATTTGATAATCATTAGATGGTTATGTGTATAGTGATACAAATCAATTTCATAGATACTTGTTAGAGAACAATGTATTGGATAGACCCATCATGAGATTACTACATGGGTTAGTGTCATAAGTAAATCTCATGATAGTTATGTATTAATTCTTTGACTTGAGATTGTCATAGTTTCCAATATAAGGACTATTATATTTTGACATGATCAAACATTATCCGTAACTGGATAGTAATAAAGGTTATGTTCATATATGATAGAAATTATGTAGAGGATAATGAACAATCAAGATAGAATTTGTCCCTCTCTTTGAGAGAGATATCTTTTGGGCCCCTCGATAAGTGAGACTGTGAAATGCATGGCCGTGCTCAAATGAATTGATAGTGTGATCAATTTCATTTGTTTTTATCAGTCTACTTGGAGATCGAGTAATCATAAGTTTGGACAATATAAGTATGACGTTGACCATGACTTATGTTCAAGCTAGATATCGTGTGACAAAGGGATTAATGCATATACTATTATTAGGCAAATTGGACATTCCTTATATTAATTGGGTAGTTGTAACGCCTTGCTAGAGGCCAATTATGACTTGTTGATTTAATAGAGATTAAATTGACTGCCAATTAATATGGGCCTATCGGGTCACACACAAGAATGCGTTTTGGGCTGGATATAATATTAATAATATTAATATTAGATATTAATATTTATTATTATTATTATTTTCGTTTTTATATATATATTATTATTAGATAATATATTCAGAATCCTAATTAGATTTGGATTCTGAATTTGACTTACCTTATCCAATTATATATATTATTAGATAATGTATTCGGAATCCTAATTAGACTTGGATTCTGAATTTGACTTTCCGTATCCAATTTTGAATTGGATTCTGGAGTGATTATATTCACTCCAGACGTTAAGTCTTAAAAGAGGTAACAATAAAACAAAGAGGAACGAAAAAGGTAACCCTAATACGTTTTTTAGAGAAAACGTTTTTCCAGCCTTCGCCGTTGCAGAGAGCTAGCACTCCAAATGGTAGCATTCGTGTGGATACGCGATAGAGGGTGTTTCGCGATCGAGGCATCTCTTCCAAACTGTGATTTCGAATCATCAACAGGTTAGTTCTTTGAACACTTTTGTCGAATTAAACGAACAGCATGGATCCTGGTGAGAAATCAGAGATCAAATATTTTTCCGCTGCGTGTTTTTGTTTGCAGTGATCTCTATGATTTCCTAACACAAAGTACCATCCTTCTTCTTTATAAAAAAACAGGCGCTCCCCACAGAGACACACTAGGGCAGACAAACCCTTTATCCAACAACTCCTACAACTACACCTTCAACTCTCTCAACTCAGCGGGTGTCATTCGATAGGGAGTAATAGAGATAGGAGTGGTACCAGGCAATAAATCGATACCAAACTCAACCTCTCTCTCAGGGGTAATCCTGGCAACTCCTCAGGAAAAACATTTGGGAATTCCGCAACTATGGGTATACTATCAAGTTGGGAACCCACTACTCTGGTATCTACCACATGAGTAAGATAAGCATCACACCCTTTCCGAATCATCCTCCTAGCTACAACAGCTGAAACAAACAAGGATGCAAATTGTATCTACTCACTAGATACCATCACACTTCTACCATCACTGGTTCTCAGGGTAACACACTTCTTTTGACAGTCTACCACAGCCCCATGCTTAGACAACCAATCCATGCCTGAGATCAAATCATACTCCTTAAAAGGCATTTCAATCAAATCACCAAGAAACTCCTCATCTTGCACCACAACTAAACTATCTCGATTCACCTTGCTAACTACCACACTATACTCTAAAGGATTTGTCACTAAGATATCAAATCCTAGGGACTCAATATGCAATTCAGACACAGGCAAGATAGATGCACTTATGTATGAATGAGTAGATCCTGGATCAATTAGAGCAAGAACTGAAATGCCAAATAAAGAAAATGTACCCGCAATGACTGCTGAAGCATCTGGCTGCCTCTGTATCACATATACTCGCTGAGATGGTCCAGCCTCAACTGGCCTACTACCTCTGGATGTAGAGCCTTCTCTCTGACTGATCCTGAGTCTACCACCTCTACTAAAACCTCTGCCGCCTCGACCTCCTCTGCTAAACTAGGTCGAGAAGCTGCAGTATCAGTCTGTCTATCTTCTAATAGCTCAGAGCAATCTTTGATGAAATGATTTGGTGACTCACATCTAAAATATACTCCTGGTCCACCCGTCTTCCTGCAAACACCCCCATGTGCCCTACCACAATGAACACATATAGGTGAAATAGATCTCTGAACCACTGGAGTCGGAGCACTAGCTATAAAAACTGTAGGTCTCGGTCTCTGCCTCTGATACTGAACTGACCTACCAGACTGTCTTTGGCTCCTACTGACTTTCGGAATAAAACTTCCTCTGCCTCTCTTCATAGATGAAGACCCTGCCTCAAACTGGGGTCTCCTAACTCTAGTCTCCTCCTCGGTAGCAGCTGCTGCAATACCCTATGCTCTCTCAACACTTCTGGCTGCTGTAACCAACTTAGAAAAGTCTTGGTATCGAGAACTAGCAACAATACATATAATAGAGGGCCTCAACCCCTCCTCAAATCTCCTACACCAGTCAATCTCATCTGAAATAATCCCACCGGCATAGTGACTTAATCGGATATACTCTATCTCATACTCTATCACTGTCTAGTTATCTTGTCTCATATTCAGAAACTCCATCTTCTTAGCGTCCTTATACTCCCTCGGAGTATATTTCTGCTCAAACTCCCGCAAAAAATCACTATAAGACAAAGTCGGTGGATCATCCATGGCATGTGGAACTGTCTTCCACCAATCATAAGCTTCTTTCTGCAAAAGTGATCTAGCATAATCAAATTTCTTTTCAAAAGTAGCTTGCAGCTGAATAAATATCCTCTGTACTCTATCCAACCACTGCTCCGCTACTGCAGGATCTGTAGTACCAAAGAAATCCTTAGCTCCAAACTTCCTCAATTTATCATAATGCCTTACCGGTACTTGTGGCTATGGTGGCGGTGGCGGTTGCTGCACTGGAGCTTGCCTCAATAATTATACCACATGCCGTAACCAAACAGGTGGAATCTTATCAACAGCTGGTCTCTCTCGCACAGGAGCAGGTGCCTCACCAGTTATCTCAACCCTAGCTCGATCTCTACCCTCTTCAGGAGCTACACTCTCAGCACTACCTTCTATGGACTGATGTGACTGAGACACCATCACTACATATATCTGCAAACACAGCAGAATATGCCTCATCAAAGATCAGAAACTGCTAGTGCCAAAGCATGTATCATATTCAAATATCATATTTTAAAATCAAATTTTTTTCTTTTTCTTACAATTCACCTAGGTTGAGAATCTCAAGCCTAGGCTCCGATACCAAAACAGTTGTAACACATCTATACCCCATATACGCACACTACATACAACCACATTTGTAATATACGTACACCGGATACAGGAGTGTCACGGTTTATATTAAACAACCCAATCTTTGATGAAATGTAATATGAGAAAACTGAAAAAAAAAATAAGTCTTATTATAGAATATTATGGAGAAAACATTTGTTTATTAAGCAGCAGAAAATGTAGCGATATTTACATATATATACATCAAAATCAATATTTACAAAATATATAGAGTTTATACATGTTTGGTAGTTCGTCTCTGATCTTAAAGTCCACAATCAACACTTCTCAAGCCTAGACTTGACTCGGTCTAACTGAATTCTCCGGATCAACTGGATCTACCCTGTCACCTGCGCGATGAACCACAATCGCGCTAAGCCAACGGCTTAGTAGTAAAAACCATGATAACAATATGCTTTAATGTAATGCAAATGTCATACTTTCAAATAATATAAAAAATCCACAAGAATATCATATTTCAAAATCTTACATTAAATTATATTATTTATTTGTTTCATCATTCATGATTCACATTTAAACAAAGACAAGCATGGGCCCAAAAGAAACCAATATGCCATTCAAATTCCAGAGTTACTGTTTTTGTCTAATAATCACATTTATCAAGCCCTTAGGCGATTCATTATCACAATGAAAAACATCTCATATGTAACATCCCAACTAGGCTTCAAGGACTAGGCCCAACCAAGCTTCAAGGGGAGTTAAGCATGACAAACTTCAACCCAACTTGGCTTCAAGGACCAAGCCCAATCCAGCTTCAAGAGATTGTCACTTTTAGGCATGCCACCAACAACAAAACTCTGAAAATTGAATAACACATTAGACACACAATTCTTTTATTATTTCATTATCAATTCCATTCTCATTTTCTCATAATCATCTAGCCAACCATGCCTCAATTATTTCATTTGCATCATTATAGCCAACAACAATGGCTTCACATCTCATCATTAGAATATACATAATCAATTCCATTGGACATACATTTTGAGTAATTATTTTATCTTTCACATTATGCAAATCATAGCATTAATCAAATGTATCAACAATGTAATAGATTACTTACAACATTTACAACCAAATGTTAAGTCCCAAAGTCATGTAAATGTATGCAATCATGTAGGGTTTGTACTTACCTCAAGTGATACTCACACCAATCTAACCACTTCCTCTTGCAAGAATCCTTCAACACTTGGATTAGGGAAACTCAATCTCTTCAAAACCTAATCCAAAAGTGATTATACACACTCACTTAGAGATACACATAAGATAATATGGATAAGAACCAACTAGGGCAAACTCTACACATGACACGCTCAACAACACGGGTGTGTCCCTGACCGTGCCCTAAACCCACAACACAGAAGCTTTGACATGCTTAGTGACCTGAGCATGTCACTGGCTATGTCAATCCTCGCTCAACACAGTAGCTATGACATGCTCAGTGACTTGGGCCTGTCACTGGACATGTCAATCCACCAACATCACAGTAGCTATGACACGCTCAGTGACATGGGCGTGTCACTAGACGTGTCAATACTACTCCAACACAAAAGCTATGACACGCCCAGTGACATGGGCATGTCACTGGTCTTGTCACCCATCCAAAAAATAGAAGCATTGACACGCCCAAAGACTTGGCTGTGTTCATGGGCTTATCAGGCCAAAAATCCTGATTTCGACACCAACAACACCACATCCAAGAAACTTTTTACTTTCACCATCTTCCACTCCAAACAAACTTAACCAAACACATCAATAAACAATAATAAACTTGCATAACATCAAATCAACTCAAAACAAGCATCAAACACAATCACATCCATCATCACAACTCAACACATACACAATCCACAACTCTTGTTTTCCTTTACCAAACTTAACCTTTTCTCCTCAAACCAACCCCTAAATCAAAATCAATAAGACCAAACACTCTCAAACACACCACAATCAAATACATATCATCAACAACCAAACCCCAAGCTCAATTCACAAACTCAAAAGAAAACCAAAGAATCAAGTGGAAAACTTACCAAAAGTGATGAAAACCCTTAGAACTCCAACTTGATCACTTGAAACACCCTTCAATCTTGAATTAGGAAGAGCAAAATCTCTCTTTCCTTCTTGCTATGGAGATGGCCGGCCAAAGAGAAGAGAAAAGAAGAAGAAAATGAAAGTCAACCCACTCAACTCTTCTCTTAACCACTAAAGCTTGCTTTAAATCTCAACCAAGCAATTTTAATAATATAATATATAAATAACCAAAATATCAACTTCCACTTATTTCAATTTCCATTTAAAAAAATAACCAAAATATCCCCTTTGACCATTAACAAGTTGACTTGTATATGTTGTATATATCTCTATATATACAACATATACACTCTTCTCTTTTCCTTTCTTATCTTCCTACTTAAACATATATACACTTATAACATTTAATCCAAATACAACAATAAGCATTCCAAAAATTTTAGGGTATAGTTTGGGATATTACAGCCATTGTCTTGGTTCCTCAATAAGCTACAAAAGAAGGGATTATTATAACCCTTAAATCCTCGTCCTTTACCTAACCCTCTCCCACCTAATTTTGACACTAAGGCATTTTGTCAATTTCATCAAATACAAGGGCATGACAGGGATAAATGTGTAAGGTTGCGGCATGAGATCTAGAATTTGATTGATAGTGGGAAGCTGTCCAAGACCAACAAGCCAAAAACCAAAGACAATCCAATGCCAAGGTTCAATAGGGTACCACTACCGGCGACCTTCATGATTGGAGGAGGTTTGCATGAAAGTTTTCTCATGTCTTCTTTCCAAGATGTGCATGGAGAAGCAACCTAAGAAGAAGTGATGTTTAGCAAAATTGAACAACCTGAGGGTGGAAAAGAAGTAGCAATCTGTGTTGTGAATGAGTTTTGGGATTCAAGTGATAGTGATGATGATCTTGAACCCAGGAAGGAGGAATGAACCTGGTTCGAACTTGAAGAAGATGAAGTAATGAACACTAGACCGGTAAGCCTTATGCAAGACCACCACCTAAGGAAATAGAAACTAATAAAGGGAAGGAAGTTGAAGTTGGGAACAAAGAAGAAGAAGATGACAATGTTCTTAAGTAGTTGAAGAGAACCCAAGAAAGTGTTAGTATTTGGGACTTATTGGCCTCTTCTAAGAAGCATCGTGAAACTATGGCCAAGGCCTTGGCTAGCATGCCAATTTCTACCTCTAGAACACCATATGAGCTGGTTAATTTCATAAAAGTTGAAGGAGTAATGAAGTGCAAAGAGGTTCAAAAGAATATCAAAGTGGATGTGGGAATGCTATCTTTCTCAGATGAGGATTTACTAGAAGAGGGGAGAGATCACATTCGCCCTCTCTTTATCAAAGTAGAAGTCAAAGGAAAAAGGATCCCATGTGTGATAGTTGATGATGGGTCCGCCATAAATGTTTGCCCACTTAAAATTTTGCCAAGGCTAGCTATGTTAGCAAGGGATCTAAGCCCAACCGAGGTAACCATTAGGGCTTACGACAATACCAAGAGGCATGCCGAGGGGACTTTCAAAGCTATTGTGAAGGTTGGTCCAATTGAATCTATGGTAGAATTTGTTATTTTGGACATACCTATTACTTTTGTTCTACTTTTGGGATGACCATGGCTTCATCTTCTTAGTGGAGTTCCTTCCACCCTTCATCAAAAGATCAAATTCCCTAAAGGAGAAGATACGGTGGTCATCGAGGCCGAAGATAATGAGATTGTTAATGCTCTAATGATTGAGAGGCCTCTCAATGGTTTCCAAATAGTCACAATTTCTGATAAAGAAGTAGTGAACTCCAAGGTCTTGAACATGATGAAGAACATGAGCTACCTTCCTGGTGCTGGTCTTTGATAGGGTAAGGCTGGTGTGACAAAGCTTCTAGATTTCAAGACTCAAACTTCCAAGAAAGGGTTGGTATGAAGAAGCTAACAAATATGTTCTTCCAAAGAAGAATGAGAAGATAAGCTTCCCAACACTTGAAGAGATCTTTGTCAAATCTCCAGGCATGGGTGTAGACCCTTAATTTTTGTCCCAATCTGGTCCAATATTTTTAAAATAGTCCAAAATAATTTTTGTAGAATTTTAATTAAATAATATTTATTTTAATATCTCTTATTTATAATTTTTAATAAAAATAAAAAAGGTAATTTAGTAAAGTTAAAATAAATAAATAAATTGATAATCGGCGATGGAAGAATCGGCGACGAAAAATTTAGTCGCTGGCAAAATTGGCTTAGGCCAATTCGCTGCATGAACTTCATGCGGCGAAATGGCCTTGGGCCAATTCACCACAGGAAATTCCTATGGTGAATTAGCTGGCCCATGCCCCAGCTCGCGCACAACTCTCATGCTTGCCCGCCCGTAGACAGCAGCAGTTTTTGCCAGCGCAATTTTTTCCAGTGCAGTTTTTTCCAGAACCAAATTCTACTTGATTTTTATTTCTTTTCCTAAATAATTTTGATGTACTTAGACAATTAGAATTAGGTTTTGATTTTTCCTATAAATACCACATTAAAACATATAATGAAGGAGGGGGGACTGGGATCTTTTGGAAAAGGAGATTTTGAACCAAACTTGGGACTCTTGAATTCTTTCGGCCAATAGAAAACCTTAGCAAGCAAGGAGAAATCCAAGACACAGCAACCAAAGGAGGCAACAAGCAATCGTCTCCAGATTGCTTTGCTCAACCAAAACCAAATCTGAAGCAGGCAACAGCTTGGTTCAATTTCTTCAAATTTGGTGGAGCCTTCAAACGTAGGTAAATTGCTCTAACTTCAATTTATTAAATCAATAATCATCTTCATCTTTTAAGCCATCATCACACTACCTTAGTTATTTAATTCTTCCTTCAATTTAGTTTAGGCAGTAGCATAAATTAATTCATACAATAATTAAGGTCTTAATTAAAGTAAATAATATAATCATTCAAAATACAAATCTAATTTCATAAACCCTAATTATTCAAACCCTAAATCTTAATTAATTCTATTTTCAAACCTTTGCAGTAGTTTTTATAATTTTATTCATTGAGTTATTTTAATCTTTCAATAATTAATTTAGCTTTCAATGTTTGTTTCACCTAAAAAATATTTGAATAGTTATTACAGTCAATATTAAAAGCACACTAAACTTTTATCACGGAAAAACATCAAAGTCTAAATTCAAACTCATAATCTACAGAATCAAGATTTCAAACCATAAAACCCTAATATCTTAACCGTAAAACCCTAAAACTTTAATAGCCTTAAAACATGTTTTTCAAATCTAAATTAATTCATACAATAATACATAAGCCCTAATGGTTACCTCGGTTGGGCTTAGATCATACAATAATACATGAGCATATCACATTACATTTTTCATACAATAATACATGAGCATATCACATTGCATTTTTCTTGTATTGTATTGTCTATTCTTTGTCAAAGTGAACAGCAAACTCCCTGTGAAGTTAAGAATCAAAAGAAGATATGAAATCAGGAGGCATGGAAGGCCCATTGCTCGAAGAAGCTCCAGCCACTTTATAAAAATAAGAGATCCATGCTTGTGCGAAGAACTAGACAACACAAACATCAATCAGAGCCTGCAAGAGAAAAATCATTGGGGGCAAGGAGAAGATATGAAGGCTAGATAAAAAAAGAGAGTTGCAGTAAAAATAAAATTATATATCATTATTAATATTTTTATAATTATAATTATTATACAATATTTCCTCAATTGATACATTACTAATACATCACTAAAAATGAGGTGGTGGATCATGATCAATCAAAGCCTTAAAAAAAAAGTAATCGCCTATTGAAGAAGGAGGCATATCACCCATCCCAAGTCTGCCCGAAGTAGGAGCACCTGAATCTCTATTACCTTGAAATTCAGATCTATAATAGTCCTCATCCGAAGTAGATGAAAGGATGTCATGGTCATCATCTTGGGGGCCTCTAGATGAAGAAGCACTAGGATCTCCCATCCCCTGAATTCGAAATTCTCGAAAATCTTGCTCTGACTAGTGATACAATTTATCAAAATGAGAAACCTGTTGACGACTAGCAGCCAACTCTTCTTGAAGTTTCTTATTTTGTTCCTCAAGCATCCGCTGTGAGCCAGAAAGGAAAAGAGTAAGAGCATACATAATCATGCATACATATAGCATAAATTATCATGGAATAAGAAAACCTACCAGGTAATTCATATCAATGCCCTGTGGATGAGATGGCATCTTCGGTTGATTAGAATGAGCAAATGGAGGAGCAGTAAAAGAAGGTCCAGCCTCATGACCAAATGAGCCAGCAACCTGCAACAATCATTAAAAAAGTCAAAACAAGTTAAGAAAGAAGCGATTGCAATGGAAAAATGGTAAAAGTTTACCTGAGAAGTGTTAGTCCCGAGATGCGAGATAGACTCTCTTCCCTCTCTATGATACTCCTCTTCATCTCTATCCTCATTTCCCTTGGGAATCTCCCATACACCAACAGGAGATACATCAAAGTTCAAAAGTCCTACTTGAATAAATTGGGTATAAGATGCACCCGGTGGACAGAGAAAGGTTTCAACATCATAACCGTGCTGAGCCAACCACCATGCATTCTCCAGCATTGATGTGATATTTAAAGTATACTCCGGGTAATTCATCAGGATCCTCTACTACTCGAGACCAAGAAACCACTCATATACTCTCTCTTTGAGAAACCAGCCACTAGACATAGGGCCGGCAATGACTCGGTGGGTATGTTAAAAAGGCAGTGCGACATTCATGGAGAAAGTCCAGTTCATCCGCTCTTCTGTGCTCCACCAGGACAAATTGACCTACAAAATGACATAAGGTAAGTGAAATTTTATTTAAATTTTAAAGTATACTAATGCTATTTTACCTGGCCCCAGGTTAAGCAACTCAAGAGATAGCGTTGGGTGTGCACATGATGAGAGCCCGGAACTTCTAGACGATTTGACAATAAAAAATTTAATCTCAGATACTCGACTCTCTCTCGAGAAATGCCAGGCACCCTCACAAAATTGTGCTCATATGCCCATATCTACAACAATAATAAAAATCAAATTCATGCAAGAATAAGAATGGAATTGACATTGGTGGAAGAAGAGTACCTCGACAACCGTCATAAAGCCAACAAAAGACTTCTTATTTCTGCAAATTTTATCAAGTCCATGGTAAAGATAGGCAAGGCCAACTTCACCCCAGCCATAAAGTTGTACCATACTCATATCAGTAAGGGCCCTTAACACCGACAAATGGATGCTGGATTCGGTGCTGCTTAAAATGGTCAACCCGAGCAAATATGGTAAAAATCCTCGAGCATATTGTTTGGCTATTTCTCTAGGAACCCATCCTTCATAGTTCATCCAATAACTCCAAATTTGTTCAATTTTTATCTTGAAAGGCCCTTTAAATGATGGTTCCATACTGATTAACTGTTGGACTTCTTCGAATGTTAAAATATCATTGGTAAGAGGGACCGGAAGGCCATAGTACCGGATACCAGTTATGGCTGTATAATCGATTGGGCCAATGGTCATTTCTCCTATAGGTAGGTGAAAAGTATGGGCTGTGTCCATCCACCGCTCTGACAATGCTTGAACTACACTCCTGTCTATCGGACACTCCTTGGATGGTAATTGCAAGATAAAGCTTTCAAAACTGCAATCTCGGATAATCCATTTTACCCGAGAAGGTGCTACATCATACCATTGTCAGGCTTTATAGACACACCCTCTGCCCCGAATAATGCAACGATCACGCTAACACGGAGCCAGGTAAGTTAACACAAGGTAAGTATATCATCATATCAATACTACTGATTTTTAGGCTAAATTTATTTATGTTCTATTTTTAGTCTATCTATTTACTTATTTATTAAATTCTTAAATATATTCATCTAATTAATTTATTTTTTCTAAATCTTAAAAAAACAAACAACAAATAAAGAAAAAAACACAAAAACACAAAAACGAAAAATAATTTGCTGTTAAAATAAATAATTGAATTATTACCTTGGTCTTTTGATTTGAATTGCGATGAAGCTGTATCCCGGCTAGTAGACTTATATTTCCATTTTCATGCTGCAGAATAAACTCTAATAACTCAGCATTAGATCGAGTTCCTGAACTTGAAGCATGCATTTTCTCCTTAACTTTATGCTAAACTCTCTGATATCAAAAATATATGAGTATGGATGAAATGAAGAAATAAGCCGACGTTTATATAGAAAAGTTGCAAGGGAAAAAGACAAAAATAAAAAGAGAAAAACAGTATTCTCATGAAAAAAAAAGTAAATGTTACTATTTACAAATAGTAAATGAACAGTTGGAAAATAGTACATAAATAGTAACTATACAATAAATAAATAGGAAACTCAATTATTCAATTCAATCATTCAGATATTTGCGTGTGTATAAATATTGTTGCACTTTTAAAATATTTTTACACGCAGGGAAGATATGGGCATGGTAAAAATTAGCTAAATATTTTGCAAATTCCTTTAGTATCCTACTGACTGCAATTATTTTTTTACAAACTATTAAATCTCTCTTAGCTTAGGTCCAGAATCTAAATTCCCTCTTAAGTCCAGAACATAGCTCGGGTCCAGAACCCAAATCTCTCTTAAGTCCATAACTTAGCTCAGGTCTAGAAACCAAATCTCTCTTAAGTCCAAAACTTAGCTTAGGTCCAGAACCTAAATTCCCTCTTAAGACCAGAACTTAGCTTGGGTCCAGAACCCAATTCTCTCTTAAGTCCAGAACTTAGCTCGGGTCTAGAACCCAAATCTCTCTTAAGTTCAGAATTTAGCTCGGGTCCACAACCCAAATTACTCTTAAGTCCAGAACTTAGCTCGGGTCCAGAACCCAAATCTCTCTTAAGTCTAGAACTTAGCTCGGGTTCAGAACCTAAATTACCCTTAAGACCAGAACATAGCTCGTGTCCAAAGCCCAAATTACCCTTAAGTCCAGAACTTAGCTCGGGTTCAGAACCCAAATCTCTCTGAAGTCCAAAACTTATCTCGAGTCCAAAATAAAAATTACCCTTTAGTCCAGAACTTAGCTCGGGTCCAGAACCCAAATTACCCTTAAGTTCAGAACTTATCCCGAGTCTAGAACCCAAATTCTAAATCTAGCTCGGGTCCAGAACCCAAATTATTTTGAGTCCAGAGCTCAAACCAACCTTGGAAGTCCAGCATGGCTCCAAACCCAGTCAAAAATCACATTGCTTTTCACTCTCTTTTGCCGTAGTCTCAGATCGCTCAAGTAGGGGGCAAACTGTAGACCCTTAATTTTTGACCTTGTCTAGTCCAATATTTTTTATATAGTCCAAAATAATTTTTGTTGTATTTTAATTAAATAATATTTATTTTAGTATTTATTATTTATAATTTTTAATAAAAATAAAAAAGGTAATATTAATGAAGTTAGAAAAATAAATAAATAAAAATTGGCTATGGAAAAATCGGCGACGAAAATTTTTTGTTGCCGAAAGTGCATTGGCTTGGGCCAATTCGTCACAGGAAATTGGCACAAGCCAATTCGCCGCAAGAAATTCTTGCGACGAGTTGGCTGGCCCGTGGCAATTTATTTTTTCAGCACAGGTTTTTCCAAAACCAAATTCTATTTATTTTTTATTTCTTTTCCTAAATGGTTTTAATTTCCTTAGACAATTAGAATTAGGTTTGGATTTTTTTCAATAAATACCACATTAAAACACTTCAGAAGGGGGCTGGATCTAGACTTTGGACTTCTGACTTGGGAGGACAAAACTTAGAACCAAACTTGGGATCTTAAAAATTCTTTCAGCCAAAAAGAAAACCCTAGCAAGCAAGGAGAAATTCAAGAGACAGTAATCAAAGGAGGCAACAAGCAATCATCTCCAGATTGCTTTGCTCAACCAAAATCAAATCTAAAGCAGGCAACAACTTGGTTCAATCTCTTCAAATTTTATGGAGCCTTCAAACGTATGTAAATTGTTCTAACTTTAGTTTATTCAATCATTAATCATCTTCATCCTTTAAGCCTCATCATACTACCTTAGTTATTTAATTCTTCCTTCAATTTAGTTTAGGCAGTAGCATGAATTAATTAATACAATACTTAAGATCTTAATTAAAGTAAATAATATAATAATTCAACACAAATCTAATTTCATAAACCCTAAGTTATTCCAAACCCTAAATCTTAATTAATTTCGTTTCAAAACTTCCACAGTAGCTATTTTGTTATAATTTCATTCAGTGAGCTATTGTAATCTTTCAGCAATAAATTTGGCTTTCTATATTTGTTTTCACCCAAAAATACATAAGTAGTTGATATAGTCAATATTAAAAGCACACTCAACTTTGATTACGGTAAAGCATCATATTCTAAATTCAAAATCATAATCTATAGAATCAAGATTTCAAACTATAAAACCCTAATATTATAACCGTAAAACCCTAAAATTTTAATAGCCATTAAAACATGTTTTTCAAAACTAAAATCCTAATTACACCTTTCTAAAAACCAAAACAACAATCTATTTTCTTAAAACCGAATCTAGTAAATCTAAAATCCTAAATCTTAACTCCATAATCTAGTGAACCTAAAACCCAATCTTTTAAAATTATAAACCATAATGTCTTAAGCTTCCAAAACCCTAATTTCATGATGTTAGCCCTAAACCCTAATTTGATTAACTAAAAAATCTTACTGCTTTCTTAAAATTATAAAACCCTAATCAATTTCTGTAACGACCCCAGCCAGGCCCTCAGACGGTCACCGGCAACCCAGCCTTTTCTCTCGTAGGTGGGTCGCTACAGTACTGGATTGCCCTCACGGGCCCTCCAGCAGGATTTATTTATTTGGCCCAAGCCCACCCATGCGGTACGTCTGCCCAGGTCGCCTCCCCAGATCGAACCCCTGACCTCCCACTTAAGAGAGCCAGCGAGCGCAATCCAGTACTGATTCGCCCATAGGCCATTTCGCCCGCAGGCCAGTCCTCGCCTCTGCCGCAGCCAACTGGGGCAATTTTTTTTGCCAGCGCATTTTTTCCGCAGCAGTTTTTTTTTTGCCAGCGAAATTTTTCTGACGCAAATTTTTTCGAAACCTAATGCAATTAGGTTTTGGTTTCCTTTTCTTATCAATATTATGTTCCATGAATAATTAGGAATAAACCATAGAATTCTTCTATAAATAAGACCAAAAACAACACAAAGAAGGATCAAGAAATCGGAGGAGAAATTGATCAAAAATTGGCTTCGAAACTAAGTAGGAAAGGCAGTGAATCAACCTGATTTCATTTTTTGAGAGAAACAAACAATTTAAGCAATTCAAAGGCAGCAAAGCTTGTCTTTGTTTTTGTTCATCCAAGAAGAAATTTTTGGTAGAACCAACAAACAGAGGTATGCATCAATTGTTTAAATTCTATTCTTCACAGTAGCTTAATCATCTAATTGTATCTTTTAATTCAAAAACCCTAGAACCTCAATTCACTTTTTCTAAAGTTCAAAAATCTTAATTCGTTGCTTTATTTTCCAAAAAAAAGTTTAAAATTGTTAGTTTTGTTCCTTCAAAACCCCAAAACCCTAATTTGTTTTCCAAATTTTCAAAACCCTAAATTGAGTTCTGTTTCTTTCCAAAAGCTTTAAAAACTTCTTTTTTGTTTCTATAAACTTTAAATCGTTTTGAAGTTACTTTCATAAAACTTCATAAAAATTAATTCATTCCCCGAAACCCTAAATCAAAAATTCTAAAACCCTAATTCAATTCTAAAACCCTAATTCAATTCCAAAACTCAAAACAGTGAACCCTAACCCCCTTAAAACCTTAAACCCTAATTTTTTTCTAAACCCTAATCCTTTAAAACTTTAAAAACCATATAAACACAAATTTTACACAGTAAGCTTAAAATATAATTCAATGAGTAACCATAAGTCATAAATCTAAGTATTTTAAAGTGTCCAAACCCTAGTTTTATGATTTCACCATTCAAACACTAATTTGGTTAATCAAAGAACTTTATCAACCTTTTAAAACATAAAATCTTAATCTATTTTAATTCCTTTAAAATCTCACAGTAGCCAAATTCCATAAATTCCAAAACCTTAAACATATGAAATAAAGAATCTTAAATAGAAACAGTAGCCCTAATTTGAATTTTTATTTCCCTTATTCAATTTTATATTTGATGATGCTTTAATTTATTTTGTATGCTTCAATTTATTTAATTCATACTTTTATCAATTTATTTAGATTTCCAAATGTTGTAAGAGGTATGTTTCCACTTGGTGGGTACCTCCTTAGTTAAATGTCATGTAATTTAAATTGCTTTTCTATTTTAGAAACAATGTAAAGGGCATGTTTCTACCTTTCAGTGGGTATACTATTTAGGCATGGGATGTAAGGACATGTTTCCATCCTCGGATGGGTGTCCATTTATTTGCTTTGTTTGGATATTGCTTTGATTTTTTAATATAACGATGCTTTATTTTAATTATTGTGTGTAATATGGATAATGTTGTTATATTTAAGAATTTTATAATATTAAGACCTGTAAAGGAGGCCAGTTCCAATAAACCGGGCGTTGTGGGGGTGCTGGGCCATTTCTCACCTTCCCCACACGTACCCAACTTTTCGAACCCATTAGGGGGTTGGGGATTCCTTAGGAATCGAGTCATCCACCCCTTTCTTTTTCCCAGCCCGTCCGGGTGCCGACTCTATTTTTTCCGAACCTAGGTCCGTGTTCTCTAAGGCCCCGAGCCTAAACAGTGCCGAAGTTGCAAGAACCATTCCACCAGGAGTGGGGATGAAAATCCCCGCTCACAGTGGCGACTCTACTGGGGATAAGAGAAGTTGATTCCGTTGGTCTTTTTATTATTTTATTCTTTCTTATAATGATATTATCCATTGCATCATATTAGATTGCATTGTGTGCATGAGTTAGGATGCCCGTGTTACCCGTGTTGTGTTATGTAAGGGATACCATACTTTCACTCAAGGTATGGAGATCAAGTATGGCATAACCACTCATAGCCTCGTACCATTTGGTATATACTTGCTATGGGAACCTAAGCCTTTTTACCCAAAGACTAAAGCCCATGTAATTGACCTAGTTACTTTCCTTAGGTTTTACCCCAAATGCATGTTGTTTGACTATGGTTAATTTAACTTGGCTTAAATCATGGCTTATTTGGTTTGTTCTTTTTCTAATATGACCTAAGTATATTGTAAGCTCAAAATAAATTAAAGTCCAAAAGACCAAAGCTATTTTCAAAATTTTTCAAGATGGTCTTTGGACGTAAAACTTTTCTAAAAACAAATCAAAAATTCTTTTGCTTATGGCCCAAATTCTAAACCCAAAATCCATTTCTACAAAGATCTTTTTACAATGGGCTTAGAAACAAAATTGTTTTTATCTAACCTTTTCTTACAAAGAGCTTGCAAAATATTTAGGTCAATTATGAAATACCAAAAATCAATTGTGAGCCCAGTTTATACTAAGAATAAATTAACCATGGGCTTGTTTTTGGCATGAATCATTAGTTACTTTTTCAAGTGAGAAATCTACATATTGATTCCCAATTACAATGGACTCCCAGTAAGTCTCTTTGTCAATCCTGATTTAAGATAGTCTAATCCAACTAAGGTCTCGACTAAGATCACAGGTACCGGCAACAAGCCTCCTTCCATTTGGTCCATAATATCTAATACTCGTGGATCAATATCGCCGTCAGAAGAAACAAGCAAGAATTGGCCGAGCAAGCAAAGATAAAGCATGCATCCCCATGCCTTAGTAGGAGCCAAATGAGAGAGACAAAAGTCAATCAAGGGGGCAAGTAGAATTTTTTCCCCTTTCATCAACTGAAGAACTTCGGGTTTTGGAATTTGAAATAACATCTGCATCTTCTGTTGAGTCTTGGAAATCAATGTGGGTAATGCCATTTATTGATTATTTGGATATCCAAGGATGGCCTCAAATTCTTCAATCAAGGGACATATTTCAAAGCCATTAATTTTAAATACCCTAGAATCCTTATCCCAAATGGAAGCCACGACATGTAAGAAGGAGTGGTCCAATTTAACATTTTCAAAACAATTTAAAACATCAAGTTCTGACCACGAAATTTGCTTCCAGTGAATAGCATCCATATTCTTAAATAGAATTTTTATCTTCTTTAAATGATGTTCGGTCATTGTTAAAGGGAGTTCTTTGCGTGGGAATGGAAAGAATTTTGGCTTCTGTATTAAAATAGGGCATGAAAGGTGATTTATGTAGAAGAAAATAAGCCTTTCCTAAAGTGAAAAGGAAAAGGTGATGGGAAAGAATAAGACCATATGGCATAAGGAAAGGAATTAGCAATGAATTTCCTTTACCACGTTGGATTTGGTTTAGCAAATGGTGCGGCTATGAAAAGGAAAGTTGTGATGCACTGTTTATGATGTGATATAAAAAAAAAGTTATAGTAAAGATGGAAATTGTATTTTTTTCATTATTGTACAATATTTTACAATTGCTACAATATTTACATATCACTAAGAGGGTGGTGGTAGGTCATCAAATAAAGCCTTGAAAAAGTCATTGCCTGTTGGAGGAGGGTGGTGGTAAGTCATCAAATAAACTTTACTATTTTCTGAATAATGTTACTATTGATGAATAATAAATTACTATTTTCAATAGTAAATACTATTTGCTACTATTTTTGAATAGTAAATTTACTATTTATAAATAGTAAATAGTGCATGAACAGTGACTACACAGTAAATTCAATTATTCAATTTAATCCTTCAACTGCTTGCGTGCATATAAATATTTTTACACGCAGGGGGCAAAGAAGAAGACATGCATAAAAATTAGCCAAAAATTTTAAAATAAAAAATTATTAGCTCGGGTCCTGAACCCAAATTACCCTTAGGTCCAGAACCTAGATTCATTTCTAAGTCCAGAACTTAGCTCGGGTCCATAACCCAAATTATCCGTAGGTCCAGAACCTAGAATTATTTCTAAGTCCAAGAACTTAGCTCGGGTCTAGAACCGAAATTACCCTTAGGTCCAAAACCTAGAATTTATTTTCAAGAACTTAGCTTGGGTCCAGAACCCAAATTACTCTTAGGTCCAGAACCTAGAATCTCTTTTAAGTCTAGAACTTAGCTCGGGTCCAGAACCCAAATTTTCCTTAGGTCCAGAACCTAGAATCTCTTCTAAGTCCAGAACTTAGCTCGGGTCTAGAACCCAAATTACCCTTAGGTCCAGAACCTAGAATTTATTTCAAAGCCCATGAACTTAGCTCGGGTCCAGAACCCAAATTTTCCTTAGGTCCAGAACCTAGAATTATCCTTGAGTCCAGAACTCGAACTGGGTCCAGAACCCAAAACCTCAACCATCTCAAAAATTAAGTCTTATTGCTTTTCACTCTCTTTCACTAAAGTCTCAGATCATTCAAGCAGGGGGCAAACTGTAAACCGTTAATTTTTGACCCAGTACGGTCCAATATATTTTAAATAGTCCAAAATAATTTTTGTGTTGTCCAATATATTTTAATTAGTCCAAAATAATTTTTTTATCTTAATTAAATAATTTTTGCTTTAGTATCTAATTTTTATTAATAAAAATAAAATAAACAAATAAAAATTAAAAAATTAAAATTAAAATTAAAAAGTCGGCGACGAAAAAATCGTCGCCGAAAACCAGCACGCGGGACGAATGGCCGTAGGCCATTCCTCGCCCCTGCCGCAGCCAACTGCGGCAATTTTTTTTGCCAGCACATTTTTTCCGCAGCAGTTTTTTTTCGCCAGCGAAATTTCTCCGACGTAAATTTTTCCGAAACCTAATGCAATTATTTTTTGGTTTCCTTTTCTTATCAATATTATGTTCCGTGAATAATTAGGAATAAACCATAAAATTCTTCTATAAATAAGACAAAAAACAACACAAAAAATGATCAATAAATTGGAGGAGAAATTGATCAAAAATTGGATCTGAAACTAAGTAGGAAAGGCAGTGAATCAACCTGATTTCATTTTTTGAGAGAAACAAACAATTCAAGCAATTCAAAGGCAGCAAAGCCTGTCTTTGTTTTTGTTCATCCAAGAAGAAATTTTTGGTGGAACTAACAAACGGAGGTATGCATCAATTATTTAAATTCTATTCTTCACAGTAGCTTAATCATCTAATTGTATCTTTTAATTCAAAAACCCTAGAAGCTCAATTCACTTTTTCTAAAGTTCAAAAACCTTAATTCGTTGCTTTGTTTCCAAAAAAAGTTTAAAATTGTTAGTTTTGTTCCTTCAAAACCCCAAAACCCTAATTTGTTTTCCAAATTTTTAAAACCCTAAATTGAGTTCTGTTTCTTTCCAAAAGCATTAAAAACTTCTTTTTTGTTTCTATAAAATTTAAATCGTTTTGTTTACTTTCATAAAGCTTCATAAAATTATCAATTATTTTTTCCAAATTCTAAAAATTAATTCATTCCCCGAAACCCTAAATCAAAAATTCTAAAACCCTAATTCAATTCCAAAACTCAAAAAAGTGAACCCTAACCCCCTTAAAGCCTTAAACCCTAATTTTTTCTAAACCCTAATCCTTTAAAACTTTAAAAACCATATAAACACAAATTTTACACAGTAAGCTTAAAACATAATTCAATGAGTAACCGTAAGTCATAAATCTAAGTATTTTAAAGTGTCCAAACCCTAGTTTCATGATT
The DNA here is from genome assembly GCA_947685225.1 of Garcia nutans. Classification (NCBI taxonomy): domain Eukaryota; kingdom Viridiplantae; phylum Streptophyta; class Magnoliopsida; order Malpighiales; family Euphorbiaceae; genus Garcia; species Garcia nutans. The sequence goes on from CANTUV010000059.1 coordinate 37,617,718, forward strand.
TCACCATTCAAACACTAATTTGGTTAATCAAAGAACTTTATCAACCTTTTAAAACATAAAACCTTAATCTATTTTAATTCCTTTAAAAACTCACAGTAGCCAAATTCCATAAATTCCAAAACCTTAAACACATGAAATAAAGAATCCTAAATAGACACAGTAGCCCTAATTTGAATTTTTATTTGCCTTATTCAATTTTATATTTGATGATGCTTTGATTTATTTTATATGCTTCAATTTATTTAAGTTCAATGCTTGGTTTATTCAATTTAGCATGGATGGATGTTTACTTTCTATTGATGTTTAATACCTTTGACGAATAATTTATTTATGATGAATCGTTATTTACTTTTATCAATTTATTTTGATTTCCAAATGTTGTAAGAGGTATGTTTCCACTTGGTGCGTACCTCCTTAGTTAAATGTCTTGTAATTTAAATTGCTTTTCTATTTTAGAACCAATGTAAAGGGCATGTTTCTACCTTTCGGTGGGTGTCCTATTTAGGCATGGGATGTAAGGACATGTTTCCATCATCAGATGAGTGTCCATTTATTTTCTTTGTTTGGACATTGCTTTGATTTTTTAATATAACGATGCTTTATTTTAATTATTGTGTGTAATATGGATAATATTGTTATATTTAAGAATTTTATAATATTAAGACCTATAAAGGAGGCCGGTTCCAATGAACCGGGCATTGTGGGGGTGCTGGGTCATTTCTCACCTTCCCCACATGTACCCAACATTCCGAACCCATTAGGGGGTTGGTGATTCCTTAGGAATCGAGTCATCCACCCCTTTCTTTTTCCCGGCTCATCCGGGTGGCGACTCCATTTTCTCTAGACCTAGGTCCGTGTTCTCTAAGGCCCCGAGCCTAAACAGTGCCGAAGTCGCAAGAACCATTCCACAGGGAGTGGGGACAAAAATCCCCACTCTCACCAGCATGCAATTTTTCCCTTGCCCAGCAGCAGCTCGTACCCAGCTCGCCCAGCGCCAGTCTTGTCCAGGCCAGCATGCAATTTTCACCGAAATCTTATTTTACTAGGTTTTTCATTTTATTTCCAAAACAGCTTTTAATTTTCTTAACATACTAGGTTTTTTATTTTTTGCCTATAAATACCACATTAAATCATGCAGAAGAGGAGGGAATTTGACTCAAGAATTATTCAGACTCTTCTTAGCAATTTACTCATAACCTTAGACTTGTGAAGGAAGGAGCAAGAGGCAGCAAGCAACAAACAATCATCCAACAACAACCAAAGACGTTGATTAAACAAATAATCCATAAAAGGCAACACACCTTGTCTTTATTATTGTTCAACAAGAATTAAAATTACGGTGAAACCAACAACAGAGGTTTGAGTTTCTATTAACTTGTTCATATTTACAGTAGCCTCATTATTTAGTTTGATCAATTATTTAAGCATATAATAGATGGGTTTTATTTAAGCACACTGATCAATTGTTTTATTTACCATCTAGTCTCTAATTAAAACCCTAAAAAATTATTTTTCAAAACCCTAATAACTTAATACCCATTAAGTTAATTTTTGAAGTCTAAAACCCTAATTGCATTTTTCTAATACCACAAAACAATAATCTATTTTCTCAAAACCATAATCAATTCTATTTTTCTAAAATTCACAGTAGCCTATTCTTTCCAAACGCCTAACTTTTAATCATATTCTCATGAGCTTCAATTTTATTTACTTAAACCCTAATCCTTAATATAATTTTCATAAAACTTCCAAAAACCCTAAATCCAAAACATCCATTCTTTAGATTCAAACCCTAATTTTTTTCAAACCTAATCTTTAATTCAACATGTTTGTCCATCAAGTAGCCATATTATTTCTTTTATATTAAATATTTCTTAGTTGACTAATCCGATAATTAAAAAACCCTAATCATTAAATATAAAATCTATGAAATCCCAATTTTATTTAAGAAACCATAGTTGATGTATAAACCCTAAATTTATATACTTACTGCTTTCACTACAAAAAAAACAGCAATTTGCGACGCAATCTGCGACACCATTAACGACGAAATCAACGACCAAAATACGATAGCGACAATATCAGCGACGAACAGCGAGAAAAATCGAGCGGACGGTAATGTCCTGGTCGGTAAAAAATCAACGACAAATCAGCGACCAATTGTGCGTGTCGTTGATTAGCGACAAAACAGAGACAAATTCAACGACATTTTTATTTTTGGCGGGAATTATTTATTCCCGCTGAAAGTCGTCGCTGATTTAGCTTTGGTCGTTGAATTTGTCTCTGTTTTGTCGCTGATTTAGTCGCTGAATTGGTCGCTAATTTGCTCGCTGATGTGTCGCAGAATATGTCGCAATATTTCCTCGTTGTTTTAGTCGTTGATTCGTCGCAGAATTCATTATTTTTTTTTGACACCTTTGGTCGCTGATTTTATCGCAATTTTGTCGGAAATTTTGTAATTGTTTGGCTATATTTTTCCAGTATTCCAAATTTTTTTTTTACTCATTTTCAAGAACCTGTTGAATTTCAAATATAATAACCAAACCTGTTTATAAAATAGTCATTCATTACAATAATAATCAAATAACACAACATTCATAATTAAGTTATTAGTGGCAATAAGTATACATAAACAATTCGAATGTAAAGTTTACCCCTTAAGAAAGTATATTGAACACATGATGTCTTAATAATCCGACACTCCAAACACAAACAAAGAGAACACCAACTTTATTAATCTGACACTCCAAACACAAATAAAGAAAACACCAACTATCAAGTATATCCTACATACGAACATCGTCTTCCTCCACATTGTCATTTGCCGGAGCAGGAGGAGCATTTGTTTTCCTTCTTTTCTCAGAAGCAAGCAGTGGACACTCTTTCTAAGTTCCATTCCAGTGGAGATCTACAAAATGGATGAGAATGAATTGTTTTCATGATGGTCTAAGATGTAAATTACAAAGTGATTGCCATTAAATGTGTATGCCAATAGAGCCAAAAAAAAAAAAGGAAGCTTGATTTATTTAATTAATCACAGCAAATGAGCAGGATGCTTCACAAAGGCCTATATCCCATCACAGAATAGATCTTAAACTAAACCTAACAAACTATCCAAAGCACACAAATCTGTTTTTTTTTTCCATGTGGACAAAATTCCCAAAATTAACTCTTTGTTTTGAAATGAGACAGAAAGGCAAACATTATAATTTATATCATGATTAAAACTTGTACTATAGTTGATAAGAATTTATCATTGTAGAGAAATGAGAATAGAGAGGAAAAAATATTTGTCCAGAAATCCATTAGTTCATTGCTATTTGGTTTCAATTGCCATCATGAGTAACATACAAGTTAATCAGACATGGTAAAGGCCACTTTGATATATGACTGTTTCCACTTTTTTTTTGTCTCTTGAATTCTTTATAATACTCCATCTTTCCTGAAGATATTATTGTCCATGACCCAATGCACTAATGCTAAGACATACCAACAAATTATGCCAACAGAAGCATGACCTTCTACACAAGCCAAAGGAGCCAGCTACTTCTGGGGTGCAATAAAAGAGGCAAATTTTCAGGCTTGGAATTGATAATTTTCTGGGTTTGAACTCAGGTTGAGCTCAAAGCGCAAGTAGTGTTTGTTCTCAGCTCACTAATCTTTTTATTCAGCTTAGGTTCAGAACAAGCTTGGCTTCATTATGAGAAAGTGAAATTTATAGCCACCAAAAGCTTACTAAAAAATTATATTTGATATATTTTTCAAAATTCTCTTGTATGTGTACTAATTGTTTATGCACGAGAGCAGCTCGAATATTATTTTCCACTTCTTAGAAGTGATTCAGAAACTATGTTATATGAGACTGACCTGTATGCTTCCATGAGTGCATTATAAGCATACACATCAGGTTCATGACCATCTTCTTGCAGCTGTTCAAAAATTTCCTCAGCCTTCTCACAAAGTCCCTCCCTTGCAAATGCATTCACCAGAGCTGTGTATGTGCATATATTTGGTTTACACTTCTGACTTCTCATTTCATTGAACAATTTCAAGGTCACGTATGATTGACTTGCCTGCATTATAGAAAAGAGAAGTATGCACCTCGAATCAAAAAGGATACTGATGAAAGTGACCTAAAAATCACTCTTACATATAAAACAAGCATTTGATGCTCTGAACTTACCTTCTGCCATTAAGCTATAATGCAGGTTAAACCATCATATCATTTTAGGACTGGCCAGAGCCTTCTTTTCAGGACTAACCCGCTATAGCAATAACATGTCAGTTGCCAATTTATTTCGTATGATATAGTTGCAATAGTGTAAGCAAAATAAGACCTTTGAGTTCACCTTCCTATGTAAGTTGATCAATAATGTATAAGTTTCAGTAGATGGTTGGCAGCAATCTCTTTTCATTCTCTGAAAGATCTCTACTGCTTTTTGGGGGTTCCCACCCTTCATTAGTCCATCAATATAAGCATTGTACACAATTGCACCTAGTTAACATAAATATCTATGTATATTCACATTTTACTCATTGAATGCGCAAGTGTATCAATATTGAAGGCTTAAACAAAAATCTAGCATATGTCAAATATATGCAAATTCAAAATATCTACTTGTATTTCAACCACCAAAAATAAAAATAAAAATCTCAATGTTTGACAGTGTATCTACATGTGTAAACAATGGCAGTGCTTCCTTAACCTAGTCTTTGTCTGAAACAAAAATGAACATCTTATAATTCTGTAGTGAACCAGATTAATGATCCAGGAGTCCTTAATATCATAAGCGGAATTGCAAACATGAGATCAACCATCTCGCAATAAAGAGAGAGATAGGAGTAGGACTGCCTCCCTCTCTCATAGACAGATGCATGCATACGTACAGACGGTGAACATATGTGTAAATGCATATCCAGATTGCTAGGGGTTGGACTACAGAATTCCTAAATCTAAACCTACTTTATAAAGTACACCACATTATATAATTGAGTTATTATCTGGGTTTTAATGGAACTCTGCCAGTCTGCTACAGTTCTACTTGCCCAGTTAACCATTCAACCAAGTGAATAACAGTAGCAGCCTTGCTCAAATTCCTGTCATTATATGTCAGCTGATCCCTCAAGGTAATAATTCCTCATCCTATTTTCCAATAATAATCCAGATCAAATGATTAAGAAGTGGTACAATTTTGAAACTTATGTAATCTTGGAATTCTCAAGTCCCTGTGCATGAATCACCTCCAAATTTGTAATAATCTTAATTATTGATGATAGCTGAGATCTATATCCAGTTAAGGTATTTCCCATTTGGCTCTTGGGTCTGTCTTGGGTACTTTGGTGGTCTTGTCCTTTATCAAAAGCCACGAGGAACAAAAAACTCTGGCTTTGAATAAAATACCAAGGTTTGTTTACAAAATTTCAAGAGAATTCACCGGAAAGTAGTTTTCTAAAATATAATGCCACTATTGAATGAAATATACAAAGTAAACCTAAGTCAACATAAAGTGATACGAAAACATACTTGGAGGCAGGCCATACTTTCGCATCTCAGCAAAGACAGCTTCAGCTTTGTCTAGTAGTCCAGACACAGTATGCTTTTAGAAGAATTGCATAAGTATCTTCAGTAGGTACACATCTAGCTTCAAGAAGTTCAAAATATGTAGATTCTGCCTTCTTGCACAGTGATTTTTGCCCATAAGCATCTATGACTAAATTGAATATCATGACATCTGACTTAAAGGAGCTCCTGTACAATATCCATTGGCATATCTGGAAATTTTTATAGTGTTACACTCAGCAAGATGAAAGAATAAAATAAATTAAAATTAAGTATAACCTCATAATTGACTTATGTCAAAATTAGATATAATAACATACAGTTAACGAATTCAATTAATCTGGTGTTGGTAAAGATAAACTTATGAATTTAAAAAAAAAATTTTGTTCTAAATTAAACCATCTTTACAAGCTTTTCACTTTTACCATATTCAATTTTAAACTTCAACCCTGAAACATCTTAAGCCAATTTATAACAAATTCATTGAACCGTAAGAGAAGCACAACTGCAAGTGCTGTTTATTTAAGTTAATCAGAACAACAAAGACTTTGGGAGTTCTAATCATCTTCATTATTTTTCTGCATTTGCTACATTACATTTCACACGTGTCAGACAGTTCAGAGATCAAATGATTGCAAACATGAAGACTAATTGATTCACAGGTAGCAGGCTCTATATATGGGGGATGGTAATTTCAAGTAGAATTGTGATCATCAAATAAAAAAAAATTGACCAAACAACAAAGACAATGAATAGGCCTATAAAACCAGTTGCAGAAGCAGAATTCTGTGAATACCAAGGGCAGCAGCAATGACTTCTTTGCATAGATTCAAATAATTTCAGATTTATGTTACTACCTCATCAAATAAATTTTTATGCCAGTTTGACATTATAATGACAATGAACCTCAAGAAACAACTTGACTAAAACACAAAATGCAATGTGATAAAAACTAGCCTGATATCTTAATTAATTCTCTACCCACTACAAATAAAAATAACAAGAAATAATGTATAACTTTCTTACCATCAAAATTAGATCCCATTTTTTATTTAATCGAAGTTGAACAGCTACATTAATAAGGTCATCCCACATACCGTGACTGGCAGGAAGAGTATCAAGACCAGCCCAAACACTATTGAGATCTTCTTCCTTCTGTATGAAGTTGAGAATTTGCTGAGCAATGGGACTTAGCACTGGAAAAATTCCATCAACAAACCCAGATCCATATTTCCATCCTTGTCCCCTTAAAGAACCACCTGCAAAACATGTATTAATCTGACGTGTTCTTTAAAATCTTATGCATGCTTTAAAACCCACAAAATGAATTATTTGCATTACATCGTTTCCTTGACAATTTCTTCCAATCAAAGCTTCGCCGCCCGCCATGTTTATCAATAAAAAGAGTTTCATGTTTGTACTTCTCAACAGGCCCACCATTGGTGCTTTTTGCTTTGCATCTAAACTCACCTTTAAAGCTTCTTGGTTCTATAAATACAAGATTCAGTATGCATACAACTATCTACCTGCAAAAATAAGTTCAAGTCAAATATAATTTCCCGCTACCAAATGGTAAATTAACTCAAACAAGGTTCAAAAATAAAAAATCTGTAAGAACACATGGTGCATTGCAGGTGTCTTCTGATAAAAATAAGAAGCATAAGAAAAAAAAAGATCTAATTTTTTAGTTGCTTCGAACCAAACAATCATTTTCCTAATAATTCGTAAAAATGATGGTACAGAAATTGAATTTTTAGGGGAGCAAGAAATATAAGTGAAAGAAATTGAACTTCGAACCAAACAATCATTTGAACCGTAGGCAACATAAGGCATTAAATGGGAAAGGTAGAACATTGAGAAGATTTAAAAGAAGTACTTGAAAGAAATTGAACTTCGAACCAAACAATCATTTGACGATTCAGTTCTTGTTCCATTTGCAGTGTTACTATCGTTCTTCTGCTTCTTCTTCTTCTTCTTTTGCTCTTGTTTTGGTGATTTTGAGACCTCTTTTGCTTCTTTGCTCTTCTTCTCCTTGTCTGGTTCGTTATCGGATTTCTTGGTGGACGCCATTGTCGGCGTTGCAAAGTTTTTTCCAATTGTTTGCTTAGACTAAGAGATTTTATAGGTGGGCTGATTATTTTATCAATTGTTGTTGGGCCGCTACTTGGGTTTTGCAACACTCGTCTTTCTTTTGAAATTGTTTAAAAAAGTCCTAAAAAATAAAAATATTTTCAAAAATATATTTTTTTTATTTAAATTTTAAAAAAAATTCAACTTTTAATTTCAAAAATACTCTTTTTTTAGAGATATATTTTTTTATGGGAGTATAAAAAATTCTTACTATTTAAGAGTGAGGAAGGATAAGTGTATATATTCATGAGTTTATCCCGTTTCAGATCGTGTAATAAAATTATACTAAACATTGTAAATATTAAAAGTAAGATATAAAATAATTAAATTGTTTTTTTATTTCTAACCATTCTTAGCTATAAATTTATCCATAAATTATGGGTGGACAGACACATATTTCCCCATGTAATAATATGTGTGTGGTATAAGTCTTTCTCGTTGAGCTTTATTTTTTCTATAAAGTTAATATTTAATTTTAAATATTTAAATTTAAACTTTTGAAAATAAAATCCCATGGATAATTCAAATAAAAAAAATTTATTCTGTTGAATAATCATCTCTAGTTCATATATATTTGGCCTAATTACTGAATGAATTTTTCTTTCTGGACCTTCATATGAAATAGATGTATTGATATTGGGCTGTTCGTTCTCGTCCTGGTCTCCATTTTGATTTCTCAAGAATACAAAATGAATATATATATTTTTTTTTATAATTTTTAAAAAGGTTCAAACCCCCGAAAATATATTTTTTGGGAGTTCGAACCCGCGACCTTCCCCTAGTGGGTTGGATCGCTAGCCCGCTGGACTAACCCCAGCGGATTTCCAAAATGAATATATATATATATTCGTAATATATAAATTAGCGACTAATCTGCGACTAACTATTTTTCTCGCAAATCAGCGACGCATTTAGCGACGAATTAGCGACCAATAACTCTAAAATAGAAAAAAAAAATTAATTTCTCGGTAATCGGTCGCTATTTGCTCGCAAATTAGCGACTTATCTGTGACCAAATATTTTTCTCGCAAATCAGCGACACATTTAGCGACGAATTAGCGACCAATAACTCTAAAATAGAAAAAATTAATTTCTCGGTAATCGGTCGCTATTTGCTCTCAAATTAGAGACTAATCTGCGACTAACTATTTTTCTCGCAAATCAGCGACGCATTTAGCGACGAATTTGCGACCAATAACTCTAAAATAGAAAAAAAATTAATTTCTCGGTAATCGGTCGATATTTTCTCGCAAATTAGCGACTAATCTGCGACTAACTAAATTTCTCGCAAATCAGCGACTCATTTAGCGACCAATCACTCTAAAATAGAAAAAAAATTAATTTCTCGGTAATCGGTCGCTATTTGCTCACAAATTAGCGACTAATCTGCGACCAAATATTTTTCCCGCAAATCAGCGACACATTTAGCGACGAATTAGCGACCAATCACTCTAAAATAGAAAAAAAATTAATTTCTCGGTAATCGGTCGATATTTTCTCGCAAATTAGCGACTAATCTGCGACTAAATATTTTTCTCGCAAATCAGTGACGCATTTAGCGACGATTTAGCGACCAATAACTCTAAAATAGAAAAAAAAATTAATTTCTCGGTAATCGGTCGCTATTTTGCTCGCAAATTAGCGATTAATCTGCGACAAACTATTTTTCTAGCAAATCAGCGACGCATTTAGCGACGAATTAGCGACCAATCACTCTAAAATAGAAAAAAAATTAATTTCTCGGTAATCGGTCGCTATTTGCTCGCAAATTAGCGATTAATCTGCGACAAACTATTTTTCTCGCAAATCAGCGACACATTTAGCGACGAATTAGCGACCAAAAACTTTCCAATAAAAAATAAACGCATTCTTTGCTAATTTGTCGTAAATTGGTCGTAACGTCGTCGCTGATTGTTGGCTCCAAAATTTGGCGCAAAATTCAACGACACATTCAGCGAGAAACGACCTTTTATCGCTATTCAGCGACAGATTCTACGACCATTGTTTTTTGTCGTTAATCAGCGACACATTTAGCGACCCATTCAGCGACGGAATGTTGGAAAGACGCTTATCTTGATTCTTTGTCGTAAAGTTGTCGTTGATAAAGTCGCTAATCAGCGACGAAACAAGAGTTGTCGCAGAATGCGTCGCTGATTGCGCTTTTTTTGTAGTGTTTTATTTAAATTAGATGAATGTTTATTATATATTTTGTTTGATGTTTCATGTCATTGATGAATAATTTACTTATGATGAATGGTTGATTATTTTTATTGATTTGCTTTGGTTTCAAAACATTGTAAGAGATATGTTTCCATGTTTTGGGTACCTCATTTTGTGAGCATCATGTAATTTAATTAATTTTAAAAGTTTTGAATCAATGTAAAGGACACATTTCCACCTTTCTATGGATATTAGTTTTAGATATTAGATTATGTAAGGACATGTTTCCATCCTCGGATGGGTGTCCATTTATTTGTTTTGTTTGGACATTACTATGATTTTTAATAAAGTATTTGTTTATTTTTATGATTGCATGTAGTATGGATAATATCATTATATTTAAGAATTTTATAATATTAAGACCTACAAAGGAGGCCGGTTCTAATGACCCGAGCATTGTGAGGGTGCTGGGTCATTTCTCACCTTCCTCACACGTACCCAACTTTTCAAACCCTTTAGGAGGTTGGGGATTCCTTAGGAATTGAGTTATCCACCCCTTTTTTTTCCAGCCCATCCAGGTGGCGACACCATTTTCTTCAGGCTTAGGCCCATGTTCTCTAAGGCCTTGAGCCTAACAATGCCGAAGTCGCAAGAACCATTCCACCTGGAGTGGGGGCAAAAATCCCCGCTCACACCTATTTTATTATTTTTTTATTATTTTTTATTTTTTTTACCATGATAGGTGTGGGCCAACGAGCATGGATGAGGAAGGTGATGAGGGTGAAGATAAGGAGAATGATGATGGTGAGGGGGATAATGAGGATGAAGAAGAGGAAGAGGAGGATGAAGAACAGGATGACACAAGGGATTTTGCCGCCAATGATGATACCATGGTTTCCTCTTTCTTAAGTTAATCTAACATACTTATTGGTTCTTGACTTACATGTGACTGACTTCGATGATCTTTTGCAAGCGGCTGAACATTCGGATGTTGATGGGCATGATGAAGCCGATGTAAGTAGTGCAACGATACCTCAACCATATCCTTATGTTGAGCCGTCTTCTAGTCCTTAGGGCTTCAATTTGAGTTATCTGGTTTGTAACCCCTGTTTCGTAATCATATATGTTGAATGTTTGCATGAAAATGCATGAATCTAATTTATCATATTCTGGCTCACAGCAAATGCTAGAGGAGCAGAATTGAAAACTGCAGGAACAATTGGCCGCTAGCCATTGGTATGCTAATCGTCTTGAACAAAAATTTTTGGGAATTAAGATTTCAGGGCCATAGGGACCCTGGTGCATCTTCCTCAAGCAGGCGCTAGACTAATGACCATGATGTACCACCTTCCATCCCGGGCACTAACTATGATAGAGTTGATTTGTAAGACAGTCAGGATCCAAATGCTTTTTCTTCAAGGGGAAGCTGGATAGACAATGTGCCACCACCGCCGACAAATGATGACTTCGTTACAGATTTATTTAGTTACAGACCACCACCTCCTTCACAGTAATCAGTGTGTATCAAAACTATGTATGAAACTTGTTGTACATAAATAAATAAAGGTTTGTAATAAATTGAATACTAAAATATGGTATGTTGACTTTTCAACTTTTTTATATGGACATTTTTTTAAGCTTTAACTGACATTTTGACTTTTCTTTTCTTTTTACCTGCATATAGAAGCATAACATGTCGAATTCATTTTAAATGAATTTGACATGGACTAATTAATGAAGCTAATACCCACACAGATTAGGTTTTGACAATTCTCCACTTTGTAACCAACTTAGGAAGCCCAAACCTATTTCGACATGGATTAAATTTCACCAAATTCGACACGGGCTTACTCTGCCTTAGGCAATCTGGACTTCAACTATATATATATTAATAAATCACTTTCTCCTCTTCTATATCCAAAGCAGTAAGGTTTCATTAAAGCCAAGATAATTTCATTCAATTCACATCTGCCATCTTCAATTCTCCTTTACAAGGTTAATAGCAATTATCACACTCCCACAATGACTTAGTCTAATTTAAAAAAGATTAAGAATTTATTTAAAAGTATCAAGACAACACACTGGGAACAAGTATCATGGTCTCAATATAATGTCTTGAGGCACTATCAAAATGTCAAATCAGACCAACCATTCTTTCATGCCATGGCTTCTTTTTGGGATATAAAACTAGGACTTTCAAGATAAACAATCTTGAGATATGTCCTATGATTGAGGAATTTGAAGCTATTCTAGGATATCCAAGCAATCAACGAATGGTGTTGCCCATATTAATTTTCAAAACTCATCAAAAGATGTAGATTTTATTTCAACTTTCCAAGCCCAAAGTTTTGCAATTAACAAGAGGTGAGAAAATTCTGCTTGGTCCTTTGATTGACTTTTACACTTCCCATTTGGCTCCCACCAAAACCTGGGGGTGCATGTTCTGTCTTTGCTTGTGTAACACCCTTATACCCTATATACGTACAATACATATTTTCAGCATATGTAAAATATGTATATACGACATAAAAATGTCATAGACCCATTTAATAAAATTTTTCACATTTCTGTTTTAAGATTTCGAATACTAATATATAAATTAAATAGTATAAAAATATTCTTTGTTTGTTATAGGAATCCAAAATAAATACTTTATATGAAAATCTCTGGAAAAAATTTGCCAGAGTTTTATTTGTAATTTGGACGTTCCCAAAATTTAGCAAAACACAACACACACACACATATATATATAACAACACATAACATTATCTCATTATATTGCGCAATTGCATCACAATTCATAATTTACATTAAAGCAAAAACAAGCATGGACCAAAAAAGGATCTAATATGCTATTCAAATTTCAGAGTTACTACTTTGGTCCATAATGACACCATGTGTCTAGCCCCGTAGGCAATATATCCATGGATAATGTAACAGCCCCAGTCTCTTGGACCTCAACCCAGCTAGACCCTTAGACCCCAGTATCTTGGTCCTCAACCCGGCTAGACTGCTGCAGTTTTTGAGGCTTACGACCCAGTCTTTTCACCCCAAAAATATCATATTTATCATATGGCCTAGCTTACTACCCAGTCTTTTCACCATTCCAACGTTTAGCCCGGGGCAATCATAGGCACGCCGCCAAACCCAGAACTCTGAAAATTGAGTAACATACTAGGCACACAATTTATTCATATTTCTCATTATCAAATTCTTTCATAATTCCTTTATCAAAACTTTTTTTCATTTTCTCATGATCAAACTAGGCACACTACCTTATTATATCATCTTTTTCTAATTTTTTTTTATTTATTCATTTTTATCATTATTAATCTCTTTCTCATTGTCACATATTCAATCTAGGCACATTGCCTTATTTTCACATTTTTTCTCAGTTTTCTCACTTTTCACATCTTTCTCATTTTTCTCACTTTTCTCATTTTTATCAATATCAATTCATTTCATTATTCTACATATATCATTTTTGCATTCATAACACATTACCCAATTACTTAGGATATTTTCACATAATATACATATTTCACATTCTACACAATCTAGCCATTATCAATGGCTTTTCACAATGCATTTAACACATATATGACATTACAAATGTCATAGCACATTATTCATACTCAATCAATGAACCAAGTAACTTAACACATTTTCCAACCAAAATGTGTTAATCCCAAATGTCATGCAAATATATACAATATATGCAAAGTTTGTACATACCTCCACTAGCAACCCAAAGCAAGCTTAAAACAACCTCCAATCATATCCTTCCAACTTGCCCTTCACCACTTGGATGAAGCAAATCAACCTTCCTCAATGCCTATATCAAATGTGATTATAAACAATCATTTAATATCACATTCTAAGGCATTCTCAACACCAAATTAATTTAACAACACTCCTACAAAATTTCAAAAATTAAGTCTTTGCTTAGTTTAACTTAGCAAATCCATATTAACCTATTAAATTATTATTTTGAATTTATTTATATCATTACAAATATATTTTAACATATTTAAACCAATTACATTAATTAACCATATGCTTATGTTCAAAACCCTAAAATGGCATAACCTTCACCATTGAAGGATATCCATTCCAACTCAATCCAATTATCATTTCAATCTTATTTCCACCACATATATCATTAAATAACATGTTTAAGCACTAAAATCAAACAATTAATAATTCTTTAAAAATTCACTTTTTCAAAACCCTAAATCAATACTGCCATCTTCAAACTCTATCCAAACTTAACTAAATCCATCATTTGATTTTAAAATCCTTATTTATGCTTCAAAACAACATATTTGGAACCAATTTACACAATTAAAACTCATTATTTCAAAAACTCAAATGTTCCATAACCCTAAATTCTCTCTGTTCACTAAACTCAACTTAAATTCAACCATTTCTTAAATCTAACCTTAAAATCATTAATAACCAATCAAAACAATTTCATTCATATCCAATTAAGCAATTAAATCATGCTACTATGAAATCCAAAAATTCACATATCACACTTTTCCATAGAATAGGCAAATTTGGTAAAGAAGCTTACCAATTTATGAAGAATCTTCTAAAACTTCACTTAAATCCTTGAAATCTCTTCAATTATGGTTGCTTGGAAGAAGGAAAATCCTCTCTTGAAGCCATGAAAGTCGGCCATGAAGGAAAGAAGAAGAAGAAGATGAAAAAATAATGAATTTCTCTTTCCTCCCACTCACATTTTCAACCTTATATATATTATTATTTTAATATATTTTTAATTAACTAATTAAAAACCTTAAATATTATCTTCCATCCAAAATTATTTATTTTTAAATTATTTTATTAATTTTAAATTTTTAAGATTTAATTACCAAAATACCCTTTTACTTTGACTTTTCTTTTAAAAAGTATCGACTTTTATATGTTGTATATATTTTACATATATATCACATATATATTCCACTTTTTCATTTAAAACCCCTTCATTTTTCATTTAAAATCATTAATTTAATTTATCCATTTAAATTAAATTTTATTTTATCTATTTTCTAAAAATTAGAACTTTTCAAAAATTTGGGATATTATATATATGCACAAGTAATGTGTATATTATATACACATCAAATGTACCTTATATGTGTATTAAATATTAATTATGTAATGGATTAATCCAATATATACAATTAATATACCATATGTATATGTTATATATACTCTAGATATAAACATTGAGTATATACAAAATTTTATATCTCCAAAATCACGGATGTGACAATTTTCTCCCCCTTAAATAATTTCGTCCTCGAAATTATTCAGTACGGTAATAAGTCATCCAAATGAAACATAATCTTAAAATCTCATCAAAATTATTATATCATCAAATTGCATAATTTGCATTCTCCCCCTTAGGTTCATTCTCAATTACCTTTTTGTCATTCTATAACTCATCATTATACTATCTATTAACTCAAACAATCACAATAGATTATCATATTATCAATCGAATTGTCATTAGACAAAAATTAGTTCATCTCTTTAATATATATACCCACATACTTATTGCACTCAAGATATTTGATCACTTCATCATCTTAAAAATATAGTCTCATCACCTTAAATTCAAATGTTGATAACTTTTATCTTAACACAATAATTTTACACATCTTTACTTTGATCCTACTCTTTATACAATTACCATTTATTAATTTGACATCACCATTATACAACAGCAAATCTTATTTCCTTAATAAAATTCATTCCCATTATACTATAACTAACATTTTTCTCTTATAATTATTTGAAACTAACATAACTTAGCTCCTTTCATATGCATATACATATCAGAATGCTGCATTAAGCACATTATCATATAGCTTGCATATTCTTAATACAACTACACACATTGAATTTCAATAAATACTTGTAAACTTATTACATTTCGGATCAATTGATCTAACTATCACAATATGACCTTCACATCCTTATTCCATTCTGACCAACCTTTAGTATATTTTAAATTCATCAATCTGTTTTCAATTCATGACCTAATTCTATTAGGTCATATTTATTCTCAAATTTTAATTCTCTTTGAATTCATCATTACAGATAATATTCACTTCCCCTAGTCTCGTTTACTTTACACATCATTTTCATCAACTTATTCATTTTATACCACTTTCAAACACATTCATTACAACTCTTACTCACATTTCATAATTCCTTTCATTTATCCTTTTCTCACATTTCTTATAGTTACCCTATTTACACAAATCACTTTTCTTACACATCATTTAAAGCTCATCATATTTTCACAATTCTCTTCTGTTCCACACTTTCTATAATTATAAATAAATTTCTAACATAAAATTATAATATACAACTATGCAAACCATAAATCTTGACCATGTTTCTTGTAGCATAACTATCAATTTCACCAAATCTATCCAACGGTCATGTCATCTCAGGCCCATGCCCGTGGATAACAAAACTAATTGGTCAATATACTAAACAAATCATACGACCATGGCATAATCATGGTCATGCCTGTGGCTTATAAATAAATACTGCTCCTCTATCATTCTTCTTCAAACATTTCCAATCACAACATTAAGTTCATATCGCAAAAATCACATATTCTTTTTTTTAATCTTTTGCTACACAAAGTGTTAACACATTTCAGCTCTGTTTCAAAGCAATTTACTTTTAATCTCTTATGTTTCTAAACAATTTACTCTTAATCACTTGATCATCATTAGCCTAACTCAAGTTTCAACAATATTATCATTAACATCTCTTACATATACAGATTCGTTCATATGCTAATTTTACACAATTTCCATTTATTACTCCATTTCCAATCTATCTCTGATAAAAATTTTCATTCATTTTTTTTTTCACTTCCATACTTTCTTCATTATACTTTCCTTTTCCTTACAATCTCTTATTTATACGCATATACTTTTGGCCTAAAATATTATACAATCATCAAGTTCAGTTGTTACAATAATAATTTCACCGTCCAACGCTGCTCGGGTCTATTCTCAATCTCAATTTCATCACATGACCTAACTCTATGCAGGTCAAGACCTAATCTCTCTTAGGTCTATTAATATATGCAATATCATTCTCAATATCACCCGATACGTATTTGTATAAGCTAATAAACACTCGATAATATTTTTTTTAATCATCCACATACACCTTCGTAAGTCATAATCACAATATAACTTACTTTCCACATTTTCTTATATATCATATTTGTGTTTATATTGAAAAATATCAACATACATATCATACAATTATACACAATTCCTCTTTTATATACAGCCTATAAAAAGTTACATTTATCACCTTTCAGAGAATATTATCATTTCTCATTCTTTTGACATTACTTAGGTTATTAATCAATTCAACATATATATACACTTTAATCACAACATAATTAATATCTTTCTTATTTAATCGCCCATCTTTTAAATAAGTTTCTTATTATATATTTTTCTAGCACTTCATATAAATCTTAGTCACGTTTCCAATGTGACATCTCTCTCACATTTTTTTTATGCATTGATCACACCTTTCATATC
Source organism: Garcia nutans (assembly GCA_947685225.1). NCBI lineage: Eukaryota > Viridiplantae > Streptophyta > Magnoliopsida > Malpighiales > Euphorbiaceae > Garcia > Garcia nutans. The sequence continues at coordinate 37,635,160 of CANTUV010000059.1, forward strand.
CATTTTCATCATTTCCAATTTAATTAACTAACGTAACTCATTTTCACTTGCTTAATCATTTCCCTTTATTTCATAACAAATTTCTATATTATCAGCCACATTACACCTTAGTTAGTACTTTTATAAATAATATTACTCATTCAAAATTACTCTCATGCTTATTAAACATTAAACTATCAATATATAAACAATCTTCATTGAAATTCCTTACAACTCTAAATTTCCAACTTACTACTTTACTTAAACTTCATTCTATTAATCTCATTTTCAAGAGCTAACTTTATAACATTATTTTTATATTAATATAACATCAAAACACATCACTTTCACAATTATGGAAACCCATTTCAAAAATTTAAATTTCATATAACGCAACCAACAACATGAACCTCACCAAATCTCATCCATATCACATTCTCAATCTTAAGATCATAACATTTACTTTTAAACAACACTAATTCATTTCCTGGCACTAATTAACATCATTAATTAGATATCCTACTTTTACATACTCAAACCCTAAATCATGTATCATTCATTTTTTTTATGAACTCTTTGCTCTAAATTATTAAAATTCCATATTCATTCTTCATACTTCTAACCATATGCATACAAATTTTCGTAATTATTCTTATTCATTTGTCTCATGAAATTAATTTATTACTTACACAGAAATGCATGACTTCCTCAGTTTCATGTCAATCTCACTTTCAATTTTTATATTCCTTACCAATTCTTTATAAAAGCTAGTAAAATTTTATCCATGTGCACTTGACACATATATGGACTTATATTTAAAGTTTTAGATTTTTCCAAGCTGATTTAATATATTTAAAAATTAAATCTTCCAAAATCAGAGAATCTGTCTCTTTAATAATTTCTCTGGCAGCACCCAGTTGTCCATTTTTTTTAGGTATCAAACCTTAATAAAAATTCATGAAATTTTAACCATATGTTATAGGAATACATATAATATTGTGTGTAAATTTTCATATTTTTCTGGGTTGGTTTACCATAGATTCTAAATTTATTTTCTCTCAATTTCTACAGATTTTAAGTTAATGAAATTACTCCAACAATCTGTATTCTTCTATTTTTCTTAATTAGAGATCGATCTTTAAAATTTATAAAATTTTATACATTGGATTCTAACATATTGAAAAATGTTTTATTAAATATTCAAACTCATCCAACATTTCTAGATTTGTCCAAAAATTCAGACAATATCATTTTGCAGTCACCTATAAATTTTCTATAACTATCATGCTCATTTCTCAAACATTTTATTTTTTATATCTTAAATCATTTCCTTGATTGTTTTTTCTAATTTCACTTATTCATCAATTGAATCAGCTATGAATTTTAAATTTCAAATAAAAGTTCCAAAAATTCTTAATCCATAATCTCTAGAATGACGCTTCCACTGTGCCACTCTGATCTATGCAACCCAGACGTCATCTCAACTCATATCCATTATATCAAATGGATATTGACACATCAGGGATTAGATAAATTATCAGTGCTAATGTAAGCATCACAATTGAAAATAATTTTTTTAAAACTTTAATTTTCTCTCTCTAACAATCCACCTAGGTCGAGAAGCTCAAACCTAAGCTTTGATACAAAAATAAATGTAACACCCTTATAACCTATATACGTACAATACATATTTTCAACATATATAAAATATGCATATATGGTATAAAAATGTCACAGACCCATTTAATAAAATTTTTCACATTTCTATTTTAAGATTTTAAATACTAATATATAAATTAAATAGTATAAAAATATTCTTTGTTTGTTATAGAAATCCAAAATAAATATTTTATATGAAAATCTCTGGAAAAAATTCGTCAGAGTTTTGTTTGTAATTTGGAAATTCCAAAAATTCAGCAAAACACAACACATATATATATATATATATCACAACTCATAACATTATATCTCATTATATTTCTCAATTGCATCACAATTCATAATTCACATTAAAGCAAAGACAAGCATGGGCCATAAACGGATCTAATATGCTATTCAAATTTCAGAGTTATTGCTTTGGTCCATAATGACACCATGTGTCTAGCCCTGTAGGCAATATATCCATGGATAATGTAATAGCCCCAGTTTCTTGGATCTCAACCCGGCTAGACTCTTATGCCCCAGTATCTTAGTCCTCAACCCGGCTAGACTGCTATAGTTTTTGAGGCTTACGACCCAGTCTTTTCACCCCAAAAATATCATATTTATCAGCTGACCTGGGTTATGACCCAGTCTTTTCACCATTCAAGCATTTAGCCCGTAGGCAATCATAGGCATGCCAACAAACCCAGAACTCTAAAAATTGAATAACATACTAGGCACACAATTTATTCATATTTCTCATTATCAAATTCTATCATAATTCCTTTATCCAAACTTTTTTTTCATTTTCTCATGATCAAACTAGTCACATTCCCTTATTATATCATCTTTTTCTCACTTTTTTTTATTTATTCATTTTTCTCATTATTAATCTCTTTCTCATTGTCACATATTCAATCTAGGCACATTGCTTTATTTTCACATTATTTTCTAATTTTTCTCACTTTTCACATCTTTCTCATTTTTCTCACTTTTCTCATTTTCTCATTTTTATCAATATCAATTCATTTCATTATTCCACATATCTCATTTTTGCATTCATAACACATTATCCAATTACTTAGGATATTTTCACATAATATACATATTTCACATTCTACACAATCTAGCCATTATCAATGGCTTTTCACAATGCATTTAACACATATATGACATTACAAATGTCATAGCACATTATTCAAACTCAATCAATGAACCAAGTAACTTAACACATTTTCCAACAAAAATGTGTTAAGCCCAAATGTCATGCACATATAAACAATATATTCAAAGTTTGTACATATCTCCACTAGCAACCCAAAGCAAGCTTAAAACAACCTCCAATCCTATCTTTCCATCTTGCCCTTCACCACTTAGATGAAGCAAATCAACCTCCCTCAATGCCTATATCAAATGTGATCATAAACAATCATTTAATATCACATTCTACGGCATTCTCAGTATCAAACCTTAATTTAACAACACTCCTATAAAATTTCAAAAATTAAGTCTTTCCTTACTTTAACTTAGCAAATCCATATTAACCTATTAAATTATTATTTTGAGTTTATTTATATCATTATAAATATATTTTAACATGTTTAAGCACTAAAATCAAACAATTAATCATTCTTTAAAAATTTACTTTTTCAAAACCCTAAATCAAGACTGCCATCTTCAAACTCTATCTAAACTTAACTAAATCCATCATTTCATTTTGAAATCCTTATTTATTCATCAAAACAACACATTTGGAACAAATTTACACAATTAAAACTCATGATTTCAAAAACTCAAATGTTCCATAACCCTAAATTCTCTCTCTTCACTCTCAACTTAAATTCAACCATTTCTTAAATCTAACCTTAAAATCATTAATAACAATCAAAAAAATTTCATTCATATCCAATTAAGTAATTAAATCATGCTACAATGAAATTCAAAAATTCACATAACACACTTTTCCATAGAATAGGCAAAATTGTTAAAGAAGCTTATCAATTTATGAAGAATCATCTAAAACTTCACTTAAATCCTTAAAATCTCTTCAATTATGGGTTCTTGGAAAAAGGAAAATCCCTCTCTTGAAACCATGAAAGTCGACCTTGAAGGAAAGAAGAAGAAGAAGAAGAAGAAAAATATAATTTTCTCTTTCCTCTCATTCACATTTTCAACCTTATATATATTATTATTTTAATATATTTTTAATTAATTAATTAATTAATTAAAACCCCAAAATATTATCTTCCATCCAAAATTATTTATTTTTGAATTATTTTATTAATTTTAAATTTTTAAGATTTAATTACCAAAATACTCTTTTACTTTGACTTTTCTTTTAAAAAGTATTGACTTTTATATGTTGTATATATTTTACATATATATCACATATATATTCCACTTTTTCATTTAAAACCCCTTCATTTTTCATTTAAAATCATTAATTTAATTTATCCATTTAAATTAAATTTTATTTTATCTATTTTCTAAAAATTAGAACTTTTCAAAAATTTGGGATATTATATATATGCACAAGTAATGTGTATATTATATACACATCAAATGTACCTTATATGTGTATTAAATATTAATTATGTAATGGATTAATCCAATATATACAATTAATATACCATATGTATATGTTATATATACTCTAGATATATATATTGAGTATATACAAAATTTTATATCTCCAAAATCACGGATGTGACAGCTTGCTTGGTCAATTTTTGCTTATTTCACCTGACGGTGACATCAATCCACAAATACTAGATATCATGGATGAAATGGAAGCAGGATTGTAACTAGTGCCCATGATCTTGGCTGAAACCCTAATCGGATTGGACCAATTCAAGATAGAATCTTCAAGGAGATTGGCTGGAAGTTCTCTGCTGCTATAGGTACTTAACTAAATCACCCCTTTGGGTTTCAATTTAGGCCTTTTTTTATTGCTCTAATTTTTTTTTTCTAGTTCGACCTTATGGGTTTCTGGAACTAGCGAGCTATCCTAATTTTTGCCTAAGCCATCCTTGCGAGTTTTCAACTTAGTAGACCCCTTCTTTTTTTTTTTTTAATTCTTGCTTGTGTTTACAGATCTGGCTACAGGAGTGTCTCTACTTACTCAAACCCCATCCATAGATTTTGCTAGATATCTACCATGACATCATTATGTCAGGAAACTACTCCATCCTGCTTCTTCATATGCCGACTGGATTGACTAGATCCACTCACGAGCTGCGATTAACATCCATTGGTTGGTACCTTAGTGGAAGATCACTCGAGTCACCATTCAGATGTATCTGATGTATGTTCCGCTTGCCGCTTATCTTTGAGGTACTTGCTATGATCCTCATAGTCTTGACCACCAGTATGGTGCCGAGCCTTAACATTCTGAGTTCACACCTGATTTGGACATGTCTATAGACCCTTAATTTGGTCCCTGACTAGTCCGTTGCCTAATTCATAAACCTTTTTATTAGATGGTATAATAGTTGAACCTTTAAAACCATAAAGAGGTTTGTTTTGAAGGTTCAATCGGGTCTAATTTGATGTTAGGGCATTCGGGGGTGTATCCAAGTCAAACTGGACCTCCCAACTCAATATGGGACAACCCATATCGAATTGGGATGCCCCAATTCGATATAGGATAGTCCCATATCGAATTGGGACCTTCCTAATTTGATATGGGACCTTAACTAAGGTCCCAGAGCGAATTGGGAAGCCTCATTTCGATATGGGGCAGCTCTATATCGTAATGAGGCTCTCCCACTTTGATATGTGCTAGTTTTTTAGGTACTCCATATTGAATTTGATTGTCAATTCAATATGGACTTTGATTCCATGTCGGATTAGGGCCAATTTAATTTGATATGGCCTTAGTTTGCCTTGGTTTTAATCTGACATGGTGGCAGTTTGTGTCCAATTTAAAAATCATTAATTCGATATGGATCAGTAATCCATTTTTAAATTGGGAAGGTTTCACTATGTTTAACCTAGCACGCTCATATAAATACAGGTTTTAAAACCTTCAGAGGGGACTTTTTTTGGAACCTTGAGAATGAGAGGAACCTTTAGAGGGGAAGTTGGAACGACAACAACTTCAGCAAACTTCAACAATGATTTAACAACCTTCAGCAATGATTAGCAATCTCATAGAGCAACATCTTGATCAAGGAAAAGAAAAGCAACGATTAAACACAGACAACATTATCAAACAATGCAGTGGCTTACTGTCTTGGTTTTATTCAACCAAGAGTTCCAGGTTGGTGTAGGTAAGAGTATTGTATCAACATTTAATCTTGGTGGAATCATTAAATGGAGGCTTGAAACTCTTTATCTAATATGTTCTAATCTATTTTAGAGTTCCAATAGCTCATCCTAAATTATTTCATTGAAAGATTTTACTTTGTTATTTGTTATTCTGTTCTTTTATAAAACATCTAGTAAACTCACTTAACATTCCAAGCACCCACTAATTTATATCCAATAATTATTTTATCATCATAAGTAATCTGTTAATCAAATTATAATAAATATCTAATATCACAGTAACTTGTTTCTCTAAACCCTAATATTATTTCTCTCAAAACCCTAATTTTATTCAAGAAACCCTAACTGAGGTGTAAACCCTATATTTATATATCTATTGCTCTATTTAAGTTTGGATGCATGCTTATTATATGTCTTGAATGGATGATTCCTTAATATTATACATGTTGATGGATGATTTATTTTTTATTTTTATTTGATTTTATAATGAATGCTTAAATGTTTGTTTAATTTATTTTTAGTTTCAAAAAATTCTAAGAGGTATGTTTCCATGTTATGGGTGCCTCATTTGTTAGATCTCATGTAATATAATTTATTTAAGTGTTGGATTAATGTGAAGGATACGTTTCCACCAATTGTTGGGTATCGTATTTTATTTCTTTTCTTTTGGACATTGGACAATTGTAAAGGCATGTTTCCATCCATGGATGGGTTCCTAATCATTAATTTTGTTTGAACTTGTTGTGATTTTAATAAAGTGATTATTTATTCTTATGATTGCATGTAGTATGGATAATATCATTATAATTAAGAATTTTATAAAATTAAGACCTAAAATGGATAATATCATAATAAATTAAGAATTTTATGATTGCATCTAATAAATCGGGCCTTGTGGGAGTGCTGGGTCATTCTCACATTCCTCACATGTACCCAACTTTTCGAACCCAATAGGGGTTGGGGATTCCTTAGGAATTGAGTCATCCACCCATTTCTTCTTCCCGGCCCATTCGGGTGGTGACTCCGTTTCTTCGGATTTAGGCATGTGTTCTCTAAGGCCCTGAACCTAACAGTGCCAAAGTCGCAAGAACCATTCCACATAGGAGTGGAGGAGAAAATCCTCGCTCACAGTGGCGACTCTACTTAGGATAAGAGAAGTTAATTTTGTTAGTCTTTATATTATTTTGTTCTCTCTTATTATGATGTTGTTTATTACATCATTTAGATTGCATTGTGTTGTATTATGTAAGGGATACTATACTTTCACTCAAGGTATGGAGATCGAACATGACATAACCACTCATAGCCTTGTACCTTTTGGTATATACTTGTTATGGGAACCTAAACTTTTCAACCCAAAGACTTAAGCTCATGTAACTAGCCTAGCTATTTTCCTTATGTTTTTACCCCAAGTGCTCATTGTTTGACTATGATTAGTTTATCTTGGTTTAAACCATGGCTTATTTTGTTTGTTCTTTTTCTAATATGACCTACCTATGCTGTAAGCTCAAAATTTTTTTTCTTTTAAATTTAAAAGACCAAAACTATTTTCAATATTTTCAAGGTCTTTGGACATGAAAACCTTTCAAGATGGATCAAAAATCTTTTTAATGGCCCAAACTTAATAGCCGAAGGGCTTTGGAACAAAGTTATCTTTCACTTCATCAAAAAGAGCTTACAAATATTTAGGCCAATTATGGAATACCAAAAATTAATTGTGAGCCTAATCTATACCAAGAATCATTAATCATGGGCTTGTTTTTGCCATGAATCATTAGTTACTTTTTCAAAATAGGAAATCTATTTATGAAAAACCTTTTAATTTAGTTTTAATCCAATATAGGATAAAAGCTATTATTTTGTTGGCCCAATGGATTAAGACATAATTAATAGAAATTATCATGGACCAACTTCTAAGTTTGAAAATATAATTATTGGTTAAAATTATACTTGGAAATTTTTTGAGAGCAAAATATCCCATGTTGATATTTTTGTTGTAACATCCGTGATTTTAAGAAATTAAATAAGTATTTGGAGATATAAAATTGTATATACTCAATATATATATCTAGAGTATATATAACATATACATATGGTATATTAATTGTATATGTTAGATTAATACATTACATATTTAATATTTAATACACATATAAGGTACATTTGATGTGTACATAAGATATACATTACTTGTGCATATGTGTAATATCACAAATTTTTAAAAAGTTTTAATTTTTAGAAATTTGAGAAAATAAATTATAATTTAAATGGATAAATTAAAATAATGGTTTTAAATGAAAAAAAGTGAAACATATATGTGATATATATGTAAAATATATACAACATATAAAAGTCAATACTTTTTAAAAGAAAAGTCAAAGTAAAAAGGTATTTTGGTAATTAAATCTTAGAAATTTAAAATTAATAAAATAATTCAAAAATAAATAATTTTGGATGGAAGATAATATTTTGGGGTTTTAATTAATTAATTAAACATATATTAAAATAATAATATATATAAGGTTGAAAATGTGAGCGGGAGGAAAGAGAAAATCACATTTTTTTCATCATCTTCTTCTTCTTTCCTTCAAGGACGACTTTCATGGCTTCACGAGAGGGATTTGCTTCTTCCAAACTCATTTAATTGAAATATTTACAAAGTTTCAAGTGGATTTTTAAGGTTTTCCTCTTTAATTAGTAAGTTTACTCACTTTTTCTTTGGATTTCCAAGAAAGTTTGAATATGTGTGTTTTGGGTTTTTGAAGTTCTAAGATTTAATTATCTATTTGGATATGGATGAAGTTATTTTAAGTGATTAACAATGATTTTAAGGTTAGATTTAAGAAATGGTTGAATTTAAGTTGAGTTTGGTGAAGAGAGAGAATTTAGGGTTATGGAACATTTGAGTTTTTGAACTCATGAGTTTTAATTGTGCAAATTGGTTCCAAATGTGCTGCTTTGATGCATAAACAAGGATTTTAAAATCAAATGATGGATTTAGTTAAGTTTGGATAGAGTTTGAAGATGGTAGTATTGATTTAGGGTTTTGGAAAAGTGAATTTTCAAAGAATGATTAATTGTTTGGTTTTAATGCTTAAATCATGTTATTTAATGATATAAGTGGTGGAAATAAGATTGAAATGATAATTGGATTGAGTTGGAATGGAGATCTTCAATGGTGAAGGTTATGCCATTTTAGGGTTTTGAGCATAAGCATGTGGTTAATTAATGTAATTGGTTTAAACATGCTAAAACATGTTTCTAATAATATTAATAAACTTAAAACACTAATTTAAATGGCTTGATATGGTTTTTCAAAGTTAAAGTGAGGTGAAGCTTAATTTTGGGATTTGGTTTAGAGTAATGTTTAATTATAATTTGATGTTGAGAATACCTTAGAATGTGATATTAAATGATTATGTATGATCACATTTTGTATAGGCATTGAGGGAGGTTGATTTTCTTCATCCAAGTGGTGAAGGGTAAGTTGGAAGGATAGGATTGGAGGTTGTGTTAAGCTTGCTTTGGGTTGCTAGTGGAGGTATGTACAAACTTTGAATATATTGTTTATATTTGCATGACATTTGGGCTTAACACATTTTGGTTGGAAAATGTGTTAAGTTGCTTGATTTATTGATTGAGTATGAATAATGTGCTATGACATTTATAATGTCATATATGTGTTAAATGTATTGTGAAAAGCCATTGATAATGGCTAAATTGTGTAGACTGTGAAATATGTATATTATGTGAAAATACCCAAAGTAATTGGGTAATGTGTTGTGAATGCAAAAATGAGATATGTGGAATAATGAAATGAATTGATATTGATAAAAATGAGAAAAGTGAGAAAAGTGAGAAAAATGAGAAAGATGTGAAAAATGAAAAAAATGAGAAAAAAAATGTGAAAATAAGGCAATGTGCCTAGATTGAATATGTGATAATGAGAAAGAGATTAATAATGAGAAAAATGAATAAATGAAAAAAAAATGAGAAAAAGATGATATAATAAGACAATGTGCCTAGTTTGATCATGAGAAAAAGAGAAAAGTTTTGATAAAGGAATTATGAAAGAATTTGATAATGAGAAATATTAATAAATTGTGTGCCTAGTATGTTATTCAATTTTTAGAGTTCTGGGTTTGTCGGCATGCCTATGATTGCCTACGGGCTAAATGCTTGAATGGTGAAAAGACTGGGTCATAACCCAGGTTAGCTGATAAATATGATGTTTTTGGGGTGAAAAAACTGGGTCGTAAGCCTCAAAAACTGTAGCAGTCTAGCCAGGTTGAGGACCAAGATAATGAGGCCTAAGGGTCTAGCCGGATTGTGGTACAAGAGAATAGGGCTGTTACATTATCCATGGATATATTGCCTACGGGGCTAGACACATGGTGTCATTATGGACCAAAGCAGTAACTCTGAAAGTTAAATAGCATACTAGATCCTTTTTGTGCCTATGCTTGTCTTTGCTTTAATGTGAATTATGAATTGTGATACAATTGAGCAATATAATGCTATGAGTTGTGATTATGAAATATTTGAAAAATATAAGAAAGTAGAATGATGTGATCTCTATATGCATTGTACATTGGCATTGCATTGAGTTTTATTGTTATTATAAAAGTTTGTACCACTGAGCTTCGGCTTAGCACTATTATAATTCGTCGCGCAGGTGTCATGGATGATTTGGTAGAGCCGGAGAGTTCTACTAGACCTGGTCGAGTCTAGGTTTGTATTTATTGAGCTTGAAGAGTTATTTTTTGGTACATTATGTAACACCCCCATACTCTATATAAGTACTATATATATATACCTTGTATACATGCAGTACGTATATAAAGTATAAGAATGTCACTTTTCATTTCAGATTAAAAACCTTTACTTTAGTTTCAAACAATAATACATTTTATTTAAAGAACATTTACAAACTCATTATACTTTTGATGATATTACATATATATAATGATCTTGTTTTTACCAAAATTCATTTATACATATGAATACATTTTTATCAAAATACAACATAATTAAATTGTACATGTATGCATCACCTTTTAGTTGGTCTCAAAATACTCTTACCATTCTCGTGGCATAACGACTTGACTTCAAATCAACCACCTACTCACCTGCGCGATTTACACAACCGCGCTAAGCTCGAAAGCTTAGTAGCACAAATAAATATTATAAACATACATTACATAAAATCATACTCATATGTTAACTTCATGTATCATTATTTTCTTATCATGTTTTCCCATTTCAATTACACTTTTTATATGTTTCTACTAATCTCATAATTATATACATATATACCTATATCATTAACATAAACCACAATTCAATAACTTATTAGAACATTCATAAAATAATACTCAAAATGTCCACATCCATATACATATTACATGTCATATTATACTTTCAGAATCTCATCTTTTAACATAGCTTCTCAGGCCATATTTTTTTTCAATAATTTACTTATGTATTGTAATCATAACATACTTCATAACATTACATTCCATTACTTTATTCAATTGTTTCACCATTCATAAATCACATTGAAACAAAGACAATCATGGGCCCAAAAGACACTTATATGCCATTCAACTTTCAGAGTTATTGTTTTGGTTCAATTATCACATTTATCATTATCATTATCCCAACAAGGGTTCAAGGATTAGGCTCAACCAAGCTTCAATGGGAACAAAGCATGCTAAGTATCAACCCAACTTGGCTTCAAGAACCAAACCCAACCTAGCTTCAAGGGTTGTAACATCTCAACTAGGCTTCAAGGACTAGATCCAACCAAGCTTCAAGGGGAGTTAAACATGCTAAACTTCAACCCAACTTGGCTTCAAGGATCAAGCCCAACCTAGATTCAAGAGATTGTTACCATTTGGCATGCCACCAACAACAAAACTCTGAAAATGGAATAACATATTAGACACACAATTCATTCATTATTTCATTTTCATTTTCATTCTCATTTTCTTATCATCATTTAGGCATCCATGCCTCAATCATCTCATTTGCATCATTATAGCCAACAAAAATGGCTTCACATCTCATCAATAGAGTATACATAACCAATTGCATTGGACACACATTTTAAATTCATCATCATGTAGGCAAACATGCCTCACTTATTTCATTTGAATCATTATAGCCAACCACAATGGCATCACATCTCATCATATCACAATTCACATTAAAACAATTCATCATTAAAGTATTCATCATAACCAATTGCATTGCACATACCTTTTTGAATGATCATCATATCTTTCACATTATACAAATCATAACATTAGTCAAATAGTAATAACAATATAGTAGATTACTTAACACATTTATAACCAAATGTGTTAAGTCTCAAAATCATGCAAATGAATGCAACCATGTAAGTTTGTAGTTACCTCAAGAGCAACTCACATCAATCTATACACTTCCTCTTCCAAGAATTCTTCACACTTAGGTTAAGGCAACTCAACCTCTTCACAACCTAATCCAAAAGGAATAATACACACTTACTTACAAATACACATGAATTCCAATACACTTATTCACCTATTAGTCTCATACTAGACCCATAGATCACAAATTACAAACCAAAACCATTATCTAAGTCCCCATGATCGTGGCCTCACAACCCCACGGCCGTTGGTTAGCAAATGAATCTGCCCACTTTTCTCTAAACCCCCACGGTCGTGTCCCTCACTTGCCACGACCGTGGCATCCATTTTGCCTCTGTTTCGGACCAAACTCATGTATTCTGTGTTTTTAACTTCAATAAACACAAACATATAGAAAATCCAAGATAATAATTGATCAAACTCATAACATACATCAATTACCAATTACTTTAACTCTTATATAACTTCAACATATCATAAGAATAATCATTATATACATCATCCATATATCAATTATTCAATTCCCTAACTCATTTATATTAAACCCTTACTAAACAATTTCAACAATCCATCATCATCCTCACAAATAACCATATTATCATCATCTAAATACCAATTCAACATATCTATATACTTCAATCTTTTATTATCATCATCTTCACACACTAACCATATGAAATATAAGCTCAATCAATAGAAATCAATACAAGGAAATGAATACTTACTTGAATATTTTGCCAAATCTTTAATATCCACCTTCAATTCTCTCAAAACCCTTATGAATTTGATGTGTATGTAAATAAAATCACATCTCTCTCTCTCTCCCTCTCCCTCTCTCTCTCTCTCTCTCTCTCCACGTTCAAGAAAAAGAAGAAGAAGAAGAAAGAAAGAAAATCTTCTTTCTTTATTCACTTATCATATATATATATAATAATATAATAAAATATCCCAAAAATCATCCACCACAATTATTCTTCCCTTTGACTTTTTTTTCTTCTTTTTCTCTTATCATTATTATCATTATTATTATTGTTATTATTATTATTATTATTATTATTATTATTATTATTATTATATACACTTACTTTTCCTACACCAATATATACATAATGTATATGTGATGTATATGTTGCTATATGTATATCTCTTATATATTGTATTTATATTTCCCATATTTTTCAAATACCATATATACATATCATCCTTCATATACATCTATCTCTTATAATATTTCCTTTTAATTAACTTATCTTCTTTTCTCTTTCCATTATTCACATATACATTAAATCCAAATACAACAATAATTCCAAAACTTTTAGGGTATACTTTGGGATATTACAATTCTCTCCCCCTTAAATAATTTCGTCCTCGAAATTATCCAGTACAGTAACAACCCATTCTTAGCAAAATACCATCTTAACTTTCATATGAAGTTAATTATATTATTAAGTTATTATGTCATCAAATCACGTAATTTCTACTCTCCCCCTTAGAGTCAATCATCTTCTCTAAATTTTATAACTCATCATTATATATATTTATATATCTTATTACTTCTTAACCAAACATTCAAAATAACTCATTACATTCCCAATTAATTCATCTTTGTACAAGAATCAAATAATCTTATAATATACTTATACTTCGTCCAATTATTACATTCAAAATATTTTATCACTTCATCTCTTTATAAATACCCTCTTAACTTTAACCTTAAAAATCATTGATTTATATCTTAATATTGATTATCCCGTCATTACAATCACTTTCAGAATAGATATTTATCAAACCTTAATTGATAACAATATCCTTATTCTTCATACACTTAATTTCTTCTTTAGCATGCTTCTCACTTAACATAAATATTAATGCAATGCCCTTAAACTTACTTTACAGGTAATCAACCTTTTCCCTTTTATCATCATTTATAACTGATATAACTCAATTCATTCATGTCCATTCATGTATCAGAATATTACATCATATACATTATCACTTATATCTTATACTCGTAATACAATTATACATATAAATCTCAATAATGATTCGCAATCTTAGCGAAATTTAGATCAATTGATCTATTTGTCACAATATACCCATGTTTCAATCTTGTGCGATTCAAACCAACAATTAACTTATTTAAACTTATCATTAGATTTCACAATATATATGACCTAATTCCATTAAGTCAAACTTATATTCAAATTCTAATCTCTTCTGATCCATCTTTCAGCTTTTTGAAATTATGATTATTAATAACAAATCACTTCAAATTATCTTTCAATATACAAATAGTTTATTTTCTATTATCTTAGTACAATTTCCACAAAATTCTCATACCATATTTATTACCCATAGTTTACTCACTTAAACCTTAAGTCCATCCACTTATTCACTTTATACCATAAACATATTGAGTATAACTTTCAATCACATTTTGTAATTTCTCCCATTTAACATCTCCTCACATTTCATACCATTACTATTTTTACAATAATTACCTTTCTATCATATTATCCATAACTCAAAACATTTTCATAGTTCTCTTTTCTTCCATACTTTCTATAATTATAAACAAATTTCTAACATAAAATGATAAAGTACAACTTTACCCATCATAATTCTTGACCATGTTTCTAGAAACATAATTATCAATCTCACCAATACTATACTACAGTCATGTTATCTCAGTCCCAAATCTGTGGATAACAAAACTAACCGGCCAGATATACTAAACAAAACATATGGCCATAGGAGATTAATGGTCACGCCTGTGGCTTATAAATCAATACTGTCCCTTTATTATTCTGCTTCTAACCTTTCCAATTACAATGCTAAGTTTGTATCGCAAGGATTACATATTCATTCTCTAAACTTTTGCTACACCAAGAGTTAACACATTTCAACTCCGTTTCAAACCAATTTGCACTCGATTATATGATCATCATTAGCCTAATTCATGTTTCAACAATATTACTATTAACATCTCTTACGTATACATATTCAATCATATGCAAATCTTACACAATTTCCATCTGTTACTCCATTTCTAATCTATCTCTTCTAAAAAAATTTATACATTATACTTCCCCTTTCAATCTCTTATTATACACATATACATAGAATCTTTCCACATGTAAATACTTTGGAACTCAAAATATTATATGATCATCAAGTTCAGTGATTACCATAACAATTTCACTGTCCAGTATTACTCGAGTCCATTCTCACTCTCAATTTCATCACATATTCTAGCTCTGTGCAAATCAAGACCTAATCTCTCTTAGGTTCACTAACACATGCAATATCATTCTTAATATCATTAGACTAGTAGTTATACCACATACACATTCATAGGTCACATTCATAATGTGACTTACTTTCCACATTTCTTACATAATACAATTACATTCATATCGAAAAACTCATCTCACCTATCCTATACATGTATACACATAATCATGCAATTTTATTTAATTTCTCTTTTGCATACAATTTATACAAATTTAATGTTTATTACTTTTCTTTGAACATCATCATTCTCATTCTTTTAACATGACTTAAATTATTCATCAACACAAAAAATGTATACACTCTAACCATAATAATACTTCATACAAGTCTTAGTCACATTTCTAATGTGACATCTCTCTCACATTTGTTTTTTAAAAACATTTAGTATACCCTTCAGATCTATTTTCATCCTTTCCAATCAAATTACTTAAAGTAACTCATTTTCACTTGCTTATTCATTTTTCCCTTTATTTCAAAATAAATTTTCGTATTATCAATCGCATTACCCAATTCATAATACTTTCTTATGCAATAATATTCATTCAAATTAGCTCATATGCTTAATATACATTAAACTGACGATATCTAAATAATCCTCATTAGAATCCCATTAAAACTCTAACTCTCAACTTACTACTTTACCAAAACTTGAAATTACTAATCTCGTTTTATTAATATCAACTTTAAAACAATATATATATATCGTCATGTAATATCAGAACATCTCATTTTCACAATTATTAAAGCTCATTTCAAAAATCCAAATTTCACATATTACTACCATTAACATAAACTTTAACAACACTTAAACATATCACATTTCTAACATTAAAATCACAATGTTTATATTAAAACAACAATATAAATAACACCATTATATCTCCTTACTTTAACCAACACCATCCCTTTTTAAAAACCTGAACTTTACATACCCAAACCTTAATTTGTCACACTTTATCGATACCAATCAACTAACTCAATATTCCACCATACTTTCTTCAATTTAATAACATATCTATCCATTTTAACATTCAAACAATATTTCCTCTATCTAGCAATCCAAACATAAGCTTTATTAGAAAGAAATCCAAACTTTAGAGAAATGAGTAATTACTTAAATCTTGATTTGATTTGATTATTATTATTATTATTATTTCTTTTAACTCATTTCCAACATTATTCTCCTATTCATTTCTTTATGACCTTTTACACAAGCACACTTCCATAATCAAAATTTACTTTACTTAAGTAAACTTCAATTCTTTAATTTATCAATTAAACTTGTACAAATTTTCCTATATCATTTCTTTCTCTACCTTTACTTACATGTAAAACCTCATTCACACACTATCATCCATCTCATATAATTCAGATATACTACAAATCACAAAATGCCACATCCGAGACCAACCTAGGTGTTAATGCATATGCATGTATCACAATTTTTTTTTAAATTTTCTTCTTTTCGTTTTAAATCTACTTAGTCCGAGAATCTCAAACCTAAGCTTTGATACCAAAATAATTGTAACACCACCATACTCTATATAAGTACTATATATATATACCTTGTATACATGCAGTACGTATATAAAGTATAAGAATATCACTTTTCATTTCAGATTAAAAACATTTACTTTAGTTCCAAACAATAATACATTTTATTTAAAGAACATTTACAAACTCATTATACTTTTGATGATATTACATATATATAATGATCTTGTTTTTACCAAAATTCATTTATACATATGAATACATTTTTATCAAAATACAACATAATTAAATTGTACATGTATGCATCACCTTTTAGTTGGTCTCAAAATACTCTTACCATTCTCGTGGAATAACGACTTGACTTCAAATCAACCACCTACTCACCTGCACGATTTACACAACCGCGCTAAGCTCGAAAGCTTAGTAGTACAAATAAATATTATAAACTTACATTACAGAAAATCTTACTCATATGTTAACTTCATGTATCATTAATTTCTTATCATGTTTTCCCATTTCAATTACACTTTTTATATGTTTCTACTAATCTCATAATTATATACATATATACCTATATCATTAACATAATTCTATAACTTATTAGAACATTCATAAAATAATACTCAAAATGTCCACATCCATATACATATTACATGTCATATTATACTTTCAGAATCTCATCTTTCAACATAGCTTCTCAGGCCATATTTCTTTTTAATAATTTACTTATGTACGGTAATCATAACATACTTCATAACATTACATTCCATTACTTTATTCAATTGTTTCACCATTCATAAATCACAATGAAACAAAGACAAGCATGGGCCCAAAAGACACTAATATGCCATTCAACTTTCAGAGTTAATGTTTTGGTTCAATTATCACATTTATCATTATCATTATCCCAACTAGGCTTCAAGGATTAGGCTCAACCAAGCTTCAAGGGGAACAAAGCATGCCAGTATCAACCCAACTTGGCTTCAAGAACCAAACCCAACCTAGCTTCAAGGGTTGTAACATCTCAACTAGCCTTCAAGGACTAGATCCAACCAAGCTTCAAGGGGAGTTAAACATGCTAAACTTCAACCCAAATTGGCTTCAAGGATCAAGCCCAACCTAGCTTCAAGATATTGTTACCATTTAGCATGCCACCAACAACAAAACTCTGAAAATGGAATAACATATTAGACACACAATTCATTCATTATTTCATTATCAATTTCATTCTCATTTTCTTATCATCATTTAGGCATCCATGCCTCAATCATCTCATTTGCATCATTATAGCCAACAAAAATGGCTTCACATCTCATCAATAGAGTATACATAACCAATTGCATTGGACACACATTTTAAATTCATCATCATGTAGGCAAAATGCCTCACTTATTTCATTTGAATCATTATAGCCAACCACAATGGCATCACATCTCATCATATCACAATTCACATTAAAACAATTCATCATTAAAGTATTCATCATAACCAATTGCATTGCACATACCTTTTTGAATGATCATCATATCTTTCACATTATACAAATCATAACATTAGTCAAATAGTAATAACAATATAGTAGATTACTTAACACATTTATAACCAAATGTGTTAAGTCTCAAAATCATGTAAATGAATGCAACCATGTAAGTTTGTACTTACCTCATGAGCAACTCACATCAATCTATACACTTCCTATTCCAAGAATTCTTCACACTTAGGTTAAGGCAACTCAACCTCTTCACAACCTAATCCAAAAGGAAGAATACACACTTACTTACAAATACACATGAATTCAAATACACTTATTCACCTATTAGTCTCATACTAGACCCATAGATCACAAATTACAAACCAAAACCATTATCTAAGTCCCCACGGTCGTGGCCTCACAAACCCACGGCCGTGGGTTAGCAAACGAATCTGCCCACTTTTCTCTAAACCCCCACGATCGTGTCCCTCACTTGCCACGACCGTGGCACTCATTTGCCACGACCGTGGCTTCCATTTTGCCTCTGTTTCGGACCAAACTCATGTATTCTGTGTTTTTAACTTCAATAAACACAAACATATAGAAAATCCAAGATAATAATTGATCAAACTCATAACATACATCAATTACCAATTACTTTAACACTTATATAACTTCAACATATCATAAGAATAATCATTATATACATCATCCATATATCAATTATTCAATTCCCCAACTCATTTATATTAAACCCTTACTAAACAATTTCAACAATCCATCATCATCCTCACAAATAACCATATTATCATCATCTAAATACCAATTCAACATATCTATATACTTCAATCTTTCATTATCATCATCTTCACACACTAACCATATGAAATATAAGCTCAATCAATAGAAATCAATACAAGGAAATGAATACTTACTTGAATATTTTGCCAAATCTTCAATATCCACCTTCAATTCTCTCAAAACCCTTATGAATTTGATGTGTATGTAAATAAAATCACATCTCTCTCTCTCCCTCTCTCTCTCTCTCTCCACGTTCAAGAACAAGAAGAAAAAGAAGAAGAAGAAGAAAGAAAGAAAATCTTCTTTCTTTATTCACTTATCATATATATATATATATATAATAATATAATAAAATATCCCAAAAATCCTCCACCACAATTATTCTTCCCTTTGACTTTCTTTTCTTCTTTTTCTCTTGTCATTATTATCATTATTATTATTATTATTATTATTATTATTAATAATAATTAATTATATACACTTACTTTTCTTACACCAATATATACATCATGTATATGTGATGTATATGTTGCTATATGTATATCTCTTATATATTGTATTTATATTTTCCATATTTTTCAAATACCATATATACATATCATGCTTCATATACATCTATCTCTTATAATATTTCCTTTTTAATTAACTTATCTTCTTTTCTCTTTCCATTAAACACATATACATTAAATCCAAATACAACAATAATTCCAAAACTTTTAGGGTATACTTTGGGATATTACACATTAAGTTCAGAGCCAGTTGCTAGCATGTATATATTTGATATTACAATGTATTTTGATATTATTTATGTTATGATATGTTTTTGGAAGTATATAATGTAAATTGTAAAGAATGTTTTGAATAATTTGTTCAGATGGGATTTTATATGTGTTGTTAATTTATATATATCTATATATATGTATTTTGAGAAAATATGGAGAAATTGAGAAGTATTGGTGAACTTGTGATTTGATTTTTATTGGGAGTGTTTGCTTTATGCAGGTTGTGTTTTGCTGAATTTTTAAAATGTCCAAATTACAAATAAAACTCTGATGAATTTTTCTCATAGATTTTTATATAAAATATTTATTTTGGATTCCTATAATAAGTAAAGAATATTTATATACTATTTATTTTATATATTAGTACTTGAAATCTTAAAACAGAAATGTCAAAATTTTTATTAAATCGGTCTGTGACATTTTTAAACTGTATATGCATATTTTACATATGCTGAGAATATGTATTGTACGTATATAGGGTGTAAGTGTGTTACATTTATTTTGGTATCAGAGCCTAGGTTTGAGGTTCTCGACCTAGGTGGGTTGTTAGAGAGAGAAAATTAGAATTAAAAAAAAAATAATTTTCAATTGTGATGCACGCATTGGCATTGGCAATTTATATGATCCTTGATGTGGCAATGTCCATTTAATAAAATAGATATGAATTGAGATGGCGTCTGGGTTGCATAGATCAGAGTGGCGCAGTGGAAGTGTCATTATAGAGATTATGGATTAAGAATTTTTGAAACTTTTATTTGAAATTTAAAATTTATAGCTGATTCAATTGATGAATAAATGAAATTAGAAAAACAATCTAGGAAATGATTTAAGATATAAAAATAAAAAGTTTGAGAAATAGCATGATAGTTACAGAAAATTTTATAGGTGTACTGCAATGTGATATTGTCTGAATTTTAGGACAAATCTAGAAATGTTAGATGAGTTTGAACATTTAATAGAAAGTTTTTCTATATGTTAGAATCCAATGTATAAAATTTTATAAATTTTAAAGATGGATCTCTAATTAAGAAAAATAGAAGAACACATATTGTTGGAGTAATTCCAGCAACTCAGAATCTGTAGAAATTAGAAACAAATATATTTAGAAACTATGGTAAACCAACCCAGAAATATCTAAAATTTTACACACAATATCATATGCATTCCTATAACATATGGTTAAAATTACATGAATATTTATTAAGTTTTGATACCTGAAAAAAATGGACAACCGGGTGCTGCCAGAGAAATTATTAAAGAGACAAATTATCTGATTTTGGAAGATTAAATTTTTAAATATATTAAATCGGCTTGGAAAAATCTAAAACTTTAAATATAAGTCCATATATGTGTCAAGTGCACATGGATAAAAGTTTACAAGCTTTTATAAAGAATTGGTAAGGAATATAAAAATTGAAAGTAAGAGTGACATGAAACTAAGGAAGTCAAATAATTTTGTGTACATGAGTAATAAATTAATTTCATGAGACAAATGAAGGAAAAAAATTATAAAAAATTATATGCATATGGATATAAGTATAGAAGGAATATGGAGTTTTTAATAATTTGCAACAAAGAGTTCATAATTAAAATCAAAGAGTGAAATCATATATGATAGCGAATTATTTATTATGGAATAATGGTGCATAATTTAGTGTTGAGTGTGTAAAATTTAAGTATATAAATGGATGATGTTAATTAGTTTAATGAAATGAATTAGTGTTGTTTAAATGTAAATGTTAAGATTTTAAAATTGGAAATGTGACATGGATGAGATTTGATGAGATTCATGTTGTTGGTTGCAATATTTGAAATTTAAATTTTTGAAATGGGTTTCCATAATTGTGAAAGTGATGAATTTTGATGTTATATTAATATAAAAATAATGTTTATAAAGTTAGATGTTGAAAATGAGATTAATAGAATGAAGTTTAAGCAAAGTAGTAAGTTGGAAATTTAGAGTTGTAAGAGAATTTTGATGAATATTGTTTAGATATTGATAGTTTAATGTTTAATAAGCATGGGAGTAATTTTGAATGAGTAATATTATTTATGAAAATATCATATAACGTGTAATGTGGTTGATAATATAGAAATTTATTATGAAATAAAAGGGAAATGATTAAGTAAGTAAAAATGAGTTACTTTAGGTAATTGAATTGGAAATGATGAAAAGAAATATGAAGGGTATGATAAATGCATAAAAAAAAAGTGAGAGAGATGCCACATTAGAAATGTGACTAAGATTTATGTGAGGTGTTAAAAAAAATATATATATATATATAATAAGAAACTTATTTAAGATTGGCGATTGAATAAGAAAGATGTTAATTATGTCGTGGTCAGAGTAGATATATATGTTGAATTGATGAATTGAGATTGAGAATGGACTCGAACAGAGTTGGACGGTGAAATTGTTATTTTAACAACTGAACTTGATGATTGTATAGTGTTTTGGGCCTAAAGTATATGTGTATAAATAAGAGATTGCAAGGAAAAGGAAAGTATAATGAAGAAAGTATGGAAATAGAATATATATATATATTTATATATGAATGAAATTTTTTATAAGAGATAGATTAGAAATGGAGTAATAAATGGAAATTGTGTAAATTAGCATATGAACGAATGTGTATATGTAGGAGATGTTAATGATAATATTGTTGAAACATGAGTTAGGCTAAGGATGATCAAGTGATCAAGAGTAAATTGCTTTGAAACAGAGCTAAAACGTGTTAACTTTTTATGTAGCAAAAATTAGAAAATCAATATGTGATTTTTGCAATACGAACTTAACATTGTGATTGGAAATATTTGAAGAAGAATGATACTTGTGGGTGGTATTTATTTATAAGCCACAAGCGTGACCATTATTATGGCATGACTGTTGGATAGTTTTGGTGAGATTGATAGTTATGCTTTAAGAAACATGGCCAAGACTTATGGTTTGCATAGTTGTATCTTATAATTTAATACTAGAAATTCGTTTATAATTATAGAAAGTGTAGAAACAGAAGAGAATTGTGAAAATATGATGTGCTTTAAATGATGTGTAAGAAAAGTGATTTGTGTAAATAGGGTAACTATAAGAAATGTGAGAAAATGGTAAATAAAAGGAATTATGAAATGTGAGTAAAAGTTATAATGAATGTGTTTGAAAGTGGTATAAAATGAATAAGTTGATGAAAATGATGTGTAAAGTAAACGAGTTTAGGGGAAGTGAATATTATCTGTAATGATGAATTCGAAGAGAATTAAAATTTGAGAACAAATATGACCTAATAGAATTAGGTCATGAATTGAAAACAGATTAATGAATTTAAAATAGACTAAAGGTTTGTCAGAATAGAATAAGGTTGTGATGGTCATATTGTGATAGTTAGATCAATTGATCTGAAATGTAATAAGTTTACAAGTATTTATTGAAATTCAATGTATGTAGTTGTATTAAGAATATGCAAGCTATGTGATATTGTGCATAATTTAGCATTTTGATATGTATATGCATATGAAATGAACTAAGTTAAATTAGTTTCAAATAATTATAAGAGAAAAGTATTAGTTATAGTATAATTGGAATGAATCTTAATAAGAAAATAAGATTTTGTCGTTGTATAATGGTGATATTAAATTAATATGTGGTAATTGTATAAAGAGTAGGATCAAAGTGAAGATGTGTAAAATTATTTTGTTAAGATAAAGTTATTAATATTTGAATTTAAGGTGATGAGAGTATATTTTTAAGATAATAAAGTGATCATATATCTTAAGTGCAATAGGTGTGTGGTGTATATATATTAAAGAGATGAACTAATTTTTGTCTAATGACAATTCGATTGATGATATAATAATTTGTTGTGACTGTTTGAGTAAATAGACAATATAATGATGTATTAGGGAATGGTAAAAAGGAAATTAAGAATGAACCTAAGGGGAGAATAGAAATTATGTAATTTGTTAAAATAATGATTTGGATGATTTATTACCATACTGGATAATTTCGAGGACGAAATTATTCAAGAGGGAGAAAATTGTAACATCCGTGATTTTGGAGAAATTAAATAAGTATTTAGAGATATAAAATTGTATATACTCAATATATATATCTAGAATATATATAACATATACATATATCTCAAATTTTTAAAAAGTTCTAATTTTTGGAAAATTGATAAAATAAATTATAATATAAATGATAAATTAAATTAATAGTTTTAAATGAAAAATGAAGGGGTTGTAAATGAAAAAGTGGAACATATATGTGATATATATGTAAAATATATACAACAAATAAAAGTCAACACTTTTTAAAAGAAAAGTCAAAGTAAAAAGGTATTTTGGTAATTAAATCTTAGAATTTTAAAATTAATAAAATAATTCAAAAATAAAAAATTTCGGATGGAAGATAATATTTTGGGGGTTTAATTAATTAAATAATTAATTAATTAATTAAAAATACATTAAATAATAATATATATAAGGTTGCAAATGTGAGTGGGAGGAAAGAGAAAATCACTTTTTTTTTCATCTTCTTCTTCTTCTTTCCTTCAAGAATGACTTTCATGGCTTCAAGAGAGGGATTTGCTTCTTCCAAACTCATTTAATTGAAATACTTACAAAGTTTCAAGTGGATTTTCCTCTTTAATTAGTAAGTTTACTCACTTTTTCTTTTGATTTCCATGAAAGTTTGAATATGTGTATTTTGGGTTTTTGAAGTTCTAAGATTTAATTATCTATTTGGATATGGATGAAGTTATTTTAAGTGATTAACAATGATTTTAAGGTTAGATTTAAGAAATGGTTGAATTTAAGTTGAGTTTGGTGAAGAGAGAGAATTTAGGGTTATGGAACATTTGAGTTTTTGAAATCATGAGTTTTAATTGTGCAGATTGGTTACAAATGTGTTGTTTTGATGCATAAACAAGGATTTTAAAATCAAATGATGGATTTAGTTAAGTTTGGATAGAGTTTGAAGATGGTAGTATTGATTTAGGGTTTTGGAAAAGTGAATTTTCAAAGAATGATTAATTGTTTGATTTTAATGCTTAAATCATGTTATTTAATGATATAAGTGGTGGAAATAAAATTGAAATGATAATTGGATTGAGTTGGAATGCAGATCCTTCAATGTTGAAGGTTATGCCATTTTAGGGTTTTGAGCATAAACATGTGGTCAATTAATGTAATTGGTTTAAACATGCTAAAACATGTTTCTAATAATATTAATAAACTCTTTTCAAAGTTAAAGTGAGGTGAAGCTTAATTTTGGGATTTGGTTTAGAGTGATGTTTAATTATGGTTTGATGTTGAGAATACCTTAGAATGTGATATTAAATGATTATGTATGATCACATTTGGTATAGGCATTGAGGGAGGTTGATTTGCTTCATCCAAGTGGTGAAGGGCAAGTTGGAAGGATAGGATTGCAGGTTGTGTTAAGCTTGCTTTGGGTTGCTAGTGGTGGTATGTACAAACTTTGAATATATTGTTTATATTTGCATGACATTTGAGCTTAACATATTTTGGTTGAAAAATGTGTTAAGTTACTTGATTTATTGATTGAGTATGAATAATGTGCTATGACATTTATAATGTCATATATGTGTCAAATGTATTGTGAAAAGCCATTGATAATGGCTAAATTGTGTAGAATGTGAAATATGTATATTATGTGAAAATACCCAAAGTAATTGGGTAATGTGTTGTGAATGCAAAAATGAGATATGTGGAATAATGAAATGAATTGATATTGATAAAAATGAGAAAAATGAGAAAAGTGAGAAAAATGAGAAAGATGTGAAAAATGAGAAAACTGAGAAAAAAAAAGTGAAAATAAGGCAATTTGCATATATTGAATATGTGATAATGAGAAAGAGATTAATGATGAGAAAAATGAATAAATGAAAAAAAAGAGAGAAAAAGATGATATAATAAGGCAATGTCCCTAGTTTGATCATGAGAAAATGAGAAAAGTTTTGATAAAGGAATTATTAAAGAATTTGATAATGAGAAATATGAATAAATTGTGTGCCTAATATGTTATTCAATTTTCAGAGTTCTGGGTTTGGCGACATGCCTATGATTTCCTACTGGCTAAACGCTGGAATGGTGAAAAGACTAGGTCGTAAGCCAGGTCAGATAATAAATATGATGTTTTTGGGGTGAAAAGACTAGGTCGTAAGCCTAAAAAACTGTAGCAGTCTAGCTAAACGAGTTTTTTTGTGTTACACTGCTAAACGAGTTGATCTGTCAAAACGACTAGGCCGTGTTTTTGTGTTACACTGCTAAACGAGTTGATGTGTTGATGTGATCTATTATTTTTCGAATGGCATGATTGGATTCGTTTTATCATTTGATGATGATTCGAATATGTTATATGAGATATAACCTAAATCGTTGTTGATATATGATGTCAAAGATGACCAATTGTATAAGCTACAATTCTGTGATGTCGAATTAGGGTTGGTATACAATCTGTTATGGTTTCGAATTAGGGTTAATATGATTAATTCAATTCGTTTATTCATATTGAATGTATACATAGATTTCGATTTTGATTAATATGATTATTCAGTAAATCGTTTTCTAAGGTTTCTTGTAACAGTTCTCTGTTAATATGATTAATAGATTGCTATTATATTCTGTTTAATATGATTGACAGAATAAGGGTTTTGACAGAAAATAATTAATTGGATTAATGATTCTGTTTAGCTTCGAGGGGCGCTGCCCCTCGACCCCGCCCAAGGGCGCTGCCCCTTCGGAACCCCGCCCGCTGACCGACCAGCGGGACCGCCGTGTGCGTAGCGCCTTATAGTTCTTTACGGTGACATTATGAATGTCAACTTATTTGGTTATTTTAAGATGTTTATATGAAATATGCTATGATTATTTGATGTCTTGGCATGGTGCATAGTATGGCCTTATGATCTATGTGATTGTTTATTCATATCTATGGATTATAAATACGGCCTGCGTGTCGTTTATTTTTGTAACTTTATTATTACTAGTTTAGTATTTAGTTTTTATTATTAATGTAATAATGAAGACTCAAGCCTGGAGAAGAAGATGAAAAATTCCATGGAGATGAAGTTGCCTTTCAAGATATGAAGAAATGTACTATTGCAAATGTTGTAATAGATAGGTTTTCTTTTCACCTAGTGTTGCCTATATGATTTTCATTTGGTCTCATGAAGATCATATCTAGTTTGGCCATACTATGTCACGTTTATTTTTATCGAATATGTATGAGATGTCATGTTTGATAGTTTATATATGCATATAGGATGTGATATATAAATGTTAATTTTAACATGTTTTCAAAATTAAATGGAATGAACCCTCACTATTAATCTAAGTTTTAATGCCATCCATATCTTAAACACTTATCAAGGCTAAGATCACCTAAATGTAGATTTTGCCAAAGCAAAGTACTTTAGGTTATCCTAGTAAGATATGATGAGTAATGGTGCTGCTCATGCGTTTAAAATTGGTTAGACTTAATTAGGCTATCAAAATGGTTTTGGGCCTAAGGCATTAGATGGGGTATAACATGCTATGACATATGATGTCATGATCCCATATCATCTAAGAGTTACATGTGATGTAATTGGTAAGGGGTTACCTACCATAATAACTTGATTTTAAGTGTCATGCCAAAGCTGACTTAATATTAAGTAAAAATTGGATCTTAGCCCACTAAAATGTCATTGTGATGATTGATGGTTATATTTTAGTGGGATTTTAATTACTTATCACCTTTTATTAATTAAAATTTGCATATTTTGTAGATTGAAATGGCTACCAACAATAACTCCACTTTATCACTGCGATCCATCCTTGAGAAGGAAAAACTGAAAGAGAATGGGACTAATTTTGTTGATTGCTTAGGAACCTGAGAATTGTTCTCAAATAAGAAAAGAAGTCCTATGTGCTTGATGAAGCTGTCCCTGAGCCACCTCTTGCTAATGCTTCTAATGCTGATAAGAACAAGCATAAGAAGCATATGGATGATTCCAATGACATTGGATGTCTTATGCTTGCTACTATGTGTCCAGAACTTCAGAAGGATCTGGAATACTTGGAGGCTTATGAGATGAGTGTCCATCTCAAACAAGCTTTCCAACAGCAAGCTAGGCAGGATAGATTCGACACTGCTGTTGCATTATTTGACTGCAAGATGTCAGAGGGCGAATCGGTTAGTGCTCATGTTTTGAAAATGAAGGGCTACATTGATCACCTTGCCCGACTTGGATATCCCTTGAGTTTAGAACTCTCCACGGATTTGATCCTTCATTCTTTGCCCAGCAGTTTTTCACATTTTGTTATGAACTATAATATGAACAACATGGAAAAGTCCATTCCTGAGCTACATGGTATGCTCAAAACTGCTGAAGGGAATATTAAAAAGCCCACTAAGGCTACCCATGTATTGAATGTCAATAAGGGTAAGCCTATGAAGAAGAAAGGCAAGGCAAAGGGTAAAGCAACAGTTGCTACAAAGCCTAAGGGACAGCCCAAGCCAAAAGAACCCAAGGCACCTGTTCCTAAGGAAGGAACTTGTCACCATTGCAAGGAGCCTGGGCATTGGAAAAGAAATTGCCCACTTTATTTGGCTGAATTGAAGAAATCGAAGGGTAGTGCGACTACATCTTCAGGTATATATGTTATAGAAATTAACTTATCTGCTTCTACTTCATGGGTATTGGATACTGCATGTGGTTCTCACATTTGTACAAATGTGCAGGGACTCAAAAGGAGTAGATCACTGAAAAGGGGCGAAGTTGACCTACGAGTTGGGAATAAAGCAAGAGTTGCTGCACTAGCTGTAGGATCTTATGAACTTCATATGCCTAATGGTTTTTTGTTAAATTTGAACAATTGCTATTATGTTCCTACTCTGAGTAGGAATCTTATTTCAGTTTCAGTTTTGGATGATGAAGGTTTTTCATTTTTAATTAAAAATAAGACCTGTTCTATTTTTGATAAAGATGATTTGCTTTATGGTATTGCAAGATCTTTTAATGGCCTTTATGTCCTTGACTTAGATGATTCTAGGGAGAATCATATTTATAACATAAACTCTAACAGAATTAAGCCAAATGACCTAAACCCTACATTTTTATGGCATTGTCGTCTTAGCCATATAAATGAGAAACGCATTTCTAAACTCCATCAAGATGGATTATTAGATTCATTTGATTTTGAATCATTTGATAAATGTGAATCTTGTTTACTTGGAAAAATGACAAAGAATCCTTTCATCGGACAAGGTGAAAGGGCTAATGACTTGCTAGGACTAGTACATACAGATGTATGTGGCCCGTTAAGCATTAGTGCCAGAGGAGGATATAATTACTTCATTACTTTTACTGATGATTTCAGTAGGTATGGCTATGTCTACCTAATGAAACATAAGCATGAGGCTTTTGAAATCTTCAAAACTTTTCAAAATGAAGTACAAAATCAACTTGGTAAAACTATTAAGGCACTTCGATCTGATCGAGGTGGTGAATTTTTGAGCCAAGAGTTTGACGAACATCTAAGAAATTATGGAATTGTTTCACAATTAACTCCTCCAGGAACTCCACAGTGGAATGGTGTTTCTAAAAGAAGAAATCGAACTTTATTAGATATGGTTCGATCTATGATGAGTCAAGCAGATCTTCCATTATCATTTTGGGGTTATGCCTTGGAGACAACTGCTTTTGTTTTAAACCGTGTACCATCTAAAGCGGTTGAAAAGACGCCATATGAGATATGGACTGGCAAAACACATAGTTTGTCTTTTCTTAAGATTTGGGGTTGTGAAGCTTATGTGAAAAGACCAGTTTCAGATAAATTAGCTCCAAAATCTGCTAAATGTATCTTTGTGGGATATCCTAAGGAAACTAAAGGATATTATTTCTATATTCCATCTGAGAACAAAGTGTTTGTTGCTCGAAATGGAACCTTTTTGGAAAAGGAATTCATTTCTAAAAGAACTAGTGGGAGTACAGTTCAATTAGATGAATTTATAGAACCACAAGAAGATATTGAACCGCCTGTAGAAACAATTTCAGAACCACAAGCCATTGTGGAAACTGAAAATGTTACACAAGTTTTGCGCAGATATGATAGACCACGTCATCAGCCTGAGAGATATGGATTTCTCATGACTGAAAGTCATGAAGTTTTGCTCATAGATCAAGATGAGCCAACTACCTATCTTGAAGCTGTGTCAGGTCCAAATTCAGAGAAATGGCTTGGAGCCATGAACTCTGAGATGCAGTCCATGTTTGACAACCAAGTTTGGGCCTTAATTGATCCTCCCGAAGGTATTAAGACTATTGGTTGCAAATGGGTTTTCAAGAAGAAAATTGACATGGATGGAAATGTGTAAACCTATAAAGCAAGGTTGGTTGCTAAAGGTTTCAAACAAACTCATGGTATAGACTATGATGAAACCTTTTCTCCAGTTGCTATGATTAAATCTATTTGGATTCTCCTTGCCATTGTTGCATACTATGATTATGTGATATGGCAAATGGATGTCAAAACCGCTTTCCTTAATGGAAATTTAGTCGAGGATGTGTACATGACACAACCTGAGGGTTTTGTAAATCCTGAGAATTCTGGGAAGGTTTGCAAGCTTCAAAGGTCCATTTATGGATTGAAGCAAGCATCTCGAAGCTGGAATCTTTGTTTTGATGAAACTCTTAAGAACTTTGGTTTCATTCAAAATGAAGATGAACCATGTGTTTACAAGATGGTTAGTGGGAGTGCTATCGTGTTCTTAGTCCTATATGTAGATGACATATTGATCATTGGAAATGATGTCCCCACTTTACAAAAGGTTAAAGATTGGTTAGGGAATTCTTTTTCAATGAAGGACTTGGGTGAGGCTGCATATATCCTTGGTATAAGGATCTATAGAGATAGATCTAGAAGGATAATTGGCTTAAGTCAAAGTACATACATTGACAAAGTGTTGAAGAGGTTCAACATGCAAGATTCCAAGAAGGGATTTTTGCCTATGTCACATGGTATTCATCTTAGCAAGAATCAATGTCCTAAGACATCTGATGAGCGAGATAGAATGAATAAGATCCCTTATGCTTCTGCTATTGGATCTATTATGTATGCCATGCTATGTACTAGACCTGATGTCTCATATTCTTTGAGCACAACAAGTAGATATCAAGCTGATCCTGGTGAGGGTCACTGGACAGCTGTTAAGAACATTCTTAAGTATCTAAGAAGAACTAAGGATGCTTTCTTGGTTTATGGAGGTTTGGAAGATGAGCTAGTTGTAAATGGTTACACAGATGCTAGTTTCCAAACTGATATAGATGATTACAAATCACAGTCAGGTTTTGTATTCACATTGAATGGTGGAGCCATTACTTGGAAAAGTTCCAAGCAGAGCACAGTAGCAGATTCTACAACAGAAGCTGAGTATATAGCAGCATCAGATGCAGCTAAGGAAACAATTTGGCTGAAGAAATTCATCACTGAGCTTGGAGTGGTGCCTAGCATTGCTAATCCTATGGCTATCTATTGTGACAATAGTGGTGCCATAGCGCAAGCAAAAGAGTCAAGGTCCCATCAGAAATCTAAGCATATACTCAGGCGATTTCACCTCATTCGAGACATCATTGATAGAGGTGATATCAAGATATGCAAAGTTGACACAAATGACAACATAGCAGATCCATTGAAAAAGCCTCTCTCGCGGGTCAAGCATGATCAGCACACTAGGTCTATGGGTATGAGATATTTGTTAGACTAGGCCTAGTGCAAGTGGGAGACTGTTAGTGTATATGCCCTAGGCCATTGATTTGGACCTTAATGTTATTCATTTTGTTATTAATAAAGAAGTTTTTATTATCATTTTTATGTTTGCATGTTATATATAATAATGATTATATCCCTGGTTTATTATTGTTATGGAGATAATAATAAATATAACTAGTGTAATATTGATTTGATAATCATAAGATGATTATAGGTATGAAGATACAAATCAATATTATGGATACATGTTAGAGAACAGTGTATTGGATAGACCCACATAGATATCACTTCATGGTTTAATGTCATAAGTGTATCTCATAATAGTTTTCATTTAATCCTTTGACTTGAGATTGTCATAGTTTCCAACATAAGGAATATTATGTTTTGACATGATCAAACGTTATCTGTAACTAGATAATTATAAAGGTTATGCTTGAACATGGTATAAATTATGTAGAGGAAAATGAACAATCAAGATGGAATTTGTCCCTCTCTATGAGAGAGATATCTTCTGGGCCCCTTGATAAGTGTAACTGAGAAATGCATGGCCGTGCTCAAATAAGTTGATATAAGATCAATCTTATTTGTTTATCAGTTAACTTGGAGATCGAGTAATCATAAGTTTGGACAATATAAGTATGAAATTTACTATGACTTATGTTCAAACTAGATATCGTGTGACAAAGGGATTAATGCATGTACTATTTCAGGTTTTCATTTATAATGATTCTCATGATTAATTGGGTAGTCGTAATGTCTTGCTAGAGGCCAATTATGATTTGTGCATTTCAATAGAGATTGAAATACACTACCAATTAATATGAGCCTATCGGGTCACACACATAGAACGTAGGCTGTACTTAAATAATAATAATAATAATTATATTTTTATTATTGTTGTTAGTATTATTATTATTATTAGATATTAATAATAATATTGTTATAATAATTATTATTAGATAATAATTATTAAAAATGTGGGTCCATATAGGATATGGACAGTTAGGGTTTTGACGAGAAAAGTCTTTTAAACGGTATTAAAAGGGCTAGAGGGATGATGATCTGATCATTATTCGTTTTGAAAAAAAAACGGAAGAAGAGAAAAACCTAAAAACCCTAGTCTCGTTTTTGAAAAGGTTCAGCCACTGCCATTGGTGAGCTAGCACTCAGACCGGCGTACGTTCGTGTGGACTTCGCTAGAGGGTGTTCGTCTTCAGAAGGCAGCATCTGTTAATCGATTTGAAGCTACACAAAAGGTTAGTTTCGAATCTCTTTTATCGAACTGAATAGATCACATAGATCCTGGGAATAAATCAAAAGATAATTTTTGTTTTCCGCTGCGGCAAAAGGGTTGCAGATTTTTCGATTTACTAACAAGATCATCCATGGAAAAGACTGACGCTTCAGATGTTGAGAAACTAATTGCTGATTTAGAAAAGAAGTTTGAGAAGAAGCTGAAAAATGAAGAAATGTTGGAGGTTGACAATTTGTTTGAATAAGATGAAGAGGTCCCTTATAAGTTCAAGATGCCTTCCTTCGATAGGTACAATGGTACAGGAAATCTTCACTTGTATGTTAAGCAGTACATCACTGACATGCAGTCTGCTAGAGCTGCTAAAGCTCAAACTCTAAAGTATTTCATGCTCTCATTAGACCCTGTTGTGCAGAATTGATTCAATATCTTGGAAGAAAGTATCCAAAAAGATTGGGATATGTTACATATGGCCTTCATCTAGCAATATGGGTACAATGTGGAATTGGAATGACTTTGATGGAAGTTGAGTCCATTAGGCAAAAATCACATGAGAACTTTATTAACTATATGAAGAGTTGGAGAAATAAGGTCGCACTTCTCAAAAGCAGGCTTGATGAGTCAGACCATATCATAATGATAGTTAGAGGCATCCTGCCCAATCTCCATGAAAGGCTATCTCACACCCTTATAAGGGATTTTAAAGATCTTCTCCAAGCTGGATAGAAAAATTATTTTTCAGCAAAATGGAATTATCAGTCTAGCAATTAAAGTACACACAAGGAAGTCAATGTTAATGCAACTAATCAAGGAAGTAGAAGAAAATTTTCAGAGTTGGGTAAATCTCTGTCTCGGGTTTTCAACAATCTACGAAAGAAGGGGTTATTACAATCGTTAGCTCCTCGACTTCTACATGATCCTTTGCCATCAAACTTCGATGCTAAGGCCTTCTGTCAATTTCATCAAATGCAAAGGCATGAGAAAGATAAATGTGCTCATTTAAGGCATGAGATCTAAGATTTTATTGGCAGTGGAAAGTTGCCTGAGCTTGATAAACCCAATACCAAGAGTAATATTTTGCCTAAATTTAGAAGAGTACCTCCACTGGCAACCTTTATGGTAGGAAGAGGATTAGAAGAAGATTTTATCTTATCCTCTTTTTAAGATGAGAGTATTGAAGATGTGAAGAGAGAAGAAGCTCAACTCAATGAACTTCCCTTAGCTTGAATGTTGCTATTCTATTTTGCTTTCTTTAATATTTAATTGGAAGAATTATATTTTTCAAATTATGTTTGTTCAAATAAATTATTTTCATTAAATTTTTTATTGTCTCTGTTCATTTTGGTGATCAACTGATGATGAATCTAGCTTGATAATCATAAATTAGCGTATATATGCATCGTGATTTGAATGACTTTACTAGATGATGGTATTTTTCTATAGTATTGGGTTGTGTATGCTTACTTAGAGAGGGCTCCTACATAATTATGAGTGTCTTGGTCCTAGTCATTCTTAGAACATGCTTTAACAGTGTTTTGAGATGATCTAGGCATTGTTTGATAAGCCAACAACTAGTATCCACCCAATTAAATATCAAGCACTAGTTCTCCCTTTGAGCTATCATAAGATTTCAACTTTCTCTTTATTGACATATAAGCCCAATGACCCACCCTGAGCTGTTGTCACACTTTTGACAAATCTAATTATCACTAAGGTGAAGACGCAAGAAGATCAAAGAAAGGAATGCATAGTCAAGACCATAATGATAGTTGATATTCTCAAAGTACACCTAATGCTGGACCTAATATCTCCAATTGACTAAAATGACATCAGGCAACATATGATTTATCCTTATTGCAGAACTCACTTTACTCCACTCATCCATAATCAAAAGCATAAAATGGTGCAGACAGAATAATCTTCTTAGAGTTGGACCCAAAAGAAAAAGAATAAAAATAAAAATAAAGAGAAGGAAAGAGAAAAAGGAAAAAAAAAGAAAAAAAAAGGGTCATGAGTTTATGCAAAAGGAAAAGGAAAAGATGAAGATCGTTTTAATCAGATCTATATTTCTTCCAAGGAGATAGAAGGAAATTGGAGTTTAGCAAGATTGCTCCCAGCTGCCTATGGCTCCAATACAAGATTTTGGTGTGAAGGTTTGTCAGCAGTGTCACATTAGCTCCAATCTCAAAATGGTCTTCAATTAACCTATATACCTTATACACCCCTTTTCAAGCCTATTAAAGACCTGTTGATCTCTCTTGGCAGGTGAATGGTAGGTAGAGTCTAGTGGAGATAGTTAGAATAAGATAGCATGCATATGAGATAGACAATATTCAAACTCAATGAGACCTTTGGTCAAGTAATGTTTATGTGCCTATCTGAAGTGCAACAGTTCTTACTCAAATAGAAATGATTCCCGAGTTTAGTACGGTAACTAGGGTTGTCATATTATGATATGTTAATTTGAAAAATCAAGTCATGAGGTATAATGACACTGATTTGACAAAGCCAAAATATGATTTTAAGATTTCAAAAAGTGCTTTTTGTCATACAAAGCCTTCAAGTTAAGGGAAGTATGTTGAACTGTCAAACCTCGAAGGACACATTGGGCAAAGTAAATGATTATTGGAAAGGTTATGAAGAAGTTACCAACAGGCGTGCTGAATCATAATTTGAAATGGATGTATCTCTGCTGCTTGGGGTCTCCACTACTCATGTTTTCAACATCTTGAAGATAAAAAGCCATAAATACAAAGCCTTTGTCATTCTAATGCAAGACTTGAATGAGCATCTGGAGGGAACCAATGAAAACACTTCAGCTGATCACCTCAGTCTGTGATTCAATGGAACCACTGTAAGTATCATCCATGCATATCATGCATACATAAGCATATCACACTGCATTTTATTGTATTGTATTATTTATTCTTTGTCAAAGTGAACAATAGATACTCTATGAAGCAAATGAGAAGTAGATGTGGAATCAGGGGCATGGAAGGCCCATTGCTTGAGGAAGCTCCAGTTACTTTATAAAGATAGAGATGCGTGCTTAAACAAAGAACCAGACAATACACAAATATCAATCAGAGCCTACATGAAAAAAATCATTGGTTTGAGCCTACACAAGGGGCAAAACTTCCTCTTTTCAATTTTTGAGTTTATGCATGTACAAAATAGTTTTAGACTCACATTCAATATTTTGGCACACAAGAGGTAAGAGATGATATAAGGCTAGCTAAAAAATAACTAGAAAATTAAAACTCTTAAAAGAATGAAGATGCAAAAGACAAAAGATCAACCCAGCTAGAAGAACTAAAGCTAATGTAGGACAAATGTCCAAGGATGAAGATCAAATTTAAAGGGTGAAGACCCGAAGTTCAAGGATGAAGATTCATTTTGAAGGGTGACGACCCGATCTCGAAGGTTGAAGATTCATTTTAAAGGGTGAAGACCCAATGACCAAGGATGAAGGTCCAAGGCCCAAGGATGAAGATTAATTTTTGAGGGTAAAGAACCATAATCCATTAAAGAATGGAACAATTGGCTAGAAGAAAGCCAAAACTCTCAAACTGACAAAACACCAAATCAAATCCAATCTCGGGTTCAGAACCAAAATACAGTTTAGGGTTGAGAACCCAAAATCTAGTCTCAGGTCGTGCACCAAAATCTAGTTTAGGGCCAAGAACCCAAAATCAAGTTTAGGGTCAAGAACCTGAATCTAGTTTAGGGTTGAGAACCCAAAATCCAGTCTCAGGTCGAGAACCCAAATCAAGTATGGGGTCAAGAACCCAAATCAAGTATGGGGTAGAGAATCTAAATCCAGTTTCAGGTCGAGAATCCAAAATTTATTTTTTGTTCAAGAATCAAAAATTTATGTTTGGGTCAAGAACACAAATCCAGTTTAGGGTTAAGAACCCAAATAAAGTTTAGGGTCGAGAACCCAATCCAGTCTCAGGTCCAAGTACCCAAACCAAAGATCTAGTCTCTAGTCGAGAACCCAAATCCAGTCTTGGGTTGAGAACCCAAATCCAATCTTGGGTTGAGAACCCAAATAAAGTTTCGGGTTGAGACCCCAAAATCCAATCTCGGGTCCAAGTACCCAAATTAAATTATTTTTGAGTTTAGAACTCATTTCAAGTCCAGAACCCAAACCTATCTGGGTCCAAAACCCAAATCATTTTTTAGTCCAAAACTCATTTCGGGTCTAGAATCCAAATCAAATCACATCTCGGGTCAAGAACCCAAACCAACTCCAACCATGGGTCAAGAACCCATCCTCATCCAAATCAGCTCAAAGTCATGTTGCTTTTCACTCTCTTCTATTGAAGTCTCAAATCATTCAAGTAGTGGCCAAACTATAGACACTTAATTTTGGCCTTGACTAGTCTGTTTGCCTAAGTCATAAACCTTTTGATTAGATGGTATAATGGTTGAACCTTTTAAACCCTAGAAAGGGTCCTTTTTGAAGGTTCAATTGGGTCTAATTAGATGTTAGAGCATTTGGGGGTGTATCCAAGTCAAACTAGGCCTCCCAACTCAATATGGGACAACCCATACCGAATTGGGATGCTCCATTTTGTTATGGGATAGTCCCATACCAAAATGGGGCTTCCCAATTTGATATGTGACCTTAACTAAGGTCCTATATAAAAATGGAGCTTCCCAATTCGATATGGGACCTTAACTAAGGTCATTGGGAAGGTTCATTTTGATATGGGTTAGCCCCATATCGAAATGGGGCTCTACCACTTCTACATGGTCCAGTTTTTGGGTACTTCATATTGAATTTGATTGTCAATTTGATATGGACTTTGATTCCATATCAGATTAGGGTCAATTTATTTCAATATAGTCTCAGTTTGCCTTGTGTAGACCCTTAATTTTTTACCCAGTCTGGTCCGTTATTTTATTTAATCCAAAATAATTTTTGTGTTATCTTAATTAAATAATATTTGTTTTAGTATTTATTTTTTATAATTTTTAAAAATTATTATAATAATAAAAAAATAATAAAAAATAAATAAAAATAAATATCGGCGACGAATTTTTTCGTCACCGAAAGCCATTGGATGAAATGGCTTCACCCGCAATTTTCCACGCCAGCGTTCATAAGCTCGCAGCCCGTCGCAGTTTTTACCAGCGAAATTTTTCCAACGCAATTTTTTTCGAAACCAAATTCTATTTGGTTTTGGTTTTCTTGTCCTAATTAAATATAGTTTCCATAAACAATTTGAATTAATCTTCTAAATTTCTTATAAATAACACTAAAAAACACAAAAAAAAGGGGGGGGATGAGACTTTGAAAAAAAAAAGATTAACAAGAGAACTTTGGACGAGGGACTGGAATTTGAGACTTCAAATTGGAGAGGAGCAAAAAGCAAGCAATCAACAATTTATCAAAGGTAGCCACACTGTCTTTCTCTTTGTTCATCCAAGAAGCAATTTTTGGTGGAACCAACGACGAAGGTTTGAATCTCTAATTTCTTTTTTTTACTTTCTTATAGTAGCTTCAATCACTAAAAATTAATAAATTGTTTCTTTTGATTCCAAAAAACTTAGAACCCTAAATTTATTTCTTCTAAACCTTAAAACCTTTAATCGTTTCTTCTATTTTCAAAAACCCTAAAAATTACTTTTCTGTTTCTTTTAAAACTTAAGGGCACTAATCTATTTCTTCTAAACCTTAAAACCCTAATTTGTTTCTAGAAACCTAAAATCATTTTTCCTATTTCCAAAAGCTTTTAAAAACCCTAAACTGTTTTCCTCTCACTTTTTTCCAAAATTTCCAAATGTTTTGTTAAATATCCAAACTCTAAACTCACTTTACAGTTTCTAAAAAATCATAATTACTTTATAAAACTAGATTATTTTCTTCAACTCCAAAACCAAAACAGTAAACCTCAAACAAGTTAATCTAAACCCTAAGTTTTCTTAAACCCTAATTCCCCCAAAATCGTAAACCCTAGTTTTCCTAAACCTTAATCCTTAAAACCTTTAAACCTTAAAAGCCTAAACATTCAAACCCAATATAGTAAATCCAAAATAATAATCCAGTAGATAAGAATTATAAAGCTAAATGTTTTAAAGTGTCCAAACCCTAATTTCATAATTTTACCACTCAAACCCTAATTTGATCAATCAAAGAACCTTACTAATTTCTTAAATTATAAAACCCTAATCCATTTCAATTTTCTTAAAACTACAGTAGCTAAGGATTACAGACCCTAATAATACTGAAATTCCAAAACCCTAAATATTAATTAAAGAACTTTAAATGGAAACAGTAAACCTCAATTTGTATCTTTACTTACTTTATTTGATTATGTAGTTCATTATATGTTTTAATTTATTTTTAATGATTGATTTATTTAATTTATCATGGATGAATGGTTCTTTACTTTTATCGATTTATTTTGGATTTCAAAATTTTGTAAGAGGTATGTTTCCACTTTGTGGGTACCTCATTAATTAAGTTCTATGTAATTTAAATTGCTTTTATATTTTAGACCAATGTAAGGGACATGTTTCTGCCTTTTGGTGGGTGTTCTATTGGTTTAGACATGGATGATGTAAGGACATGTTTCCATCCTCGGATGGGTATCCGTTTATTTATTTTGTTTGGACATTGCTTTGATTTTAATATAACGATGCTTTATTTCAATTATTGCGTGTAATATGGATAATATCATTATATTTAAGATTTTTATGATATTAAGACCTGTAAAGGAGGCCGATTCTAATGAACTAGGCATTGTGGGGGTGCTAGGCCATTTTTCACCTTCCCCACACGTACCCAACTCTCCGAACCCATTAGGGGGTTGGGGATTCCTTAGGAATCGAGTCATCCACCCCTTTCTTTTTCTCAGCCCGTCCGGGTGACGACTCTATTTTCTCCAGACTTAGGTCCTTGTTCTCTAAGGCCTCGAGCCTAAACAGTGTCGAAGTCGCAAGAACCATTCCACCTGGAGTGGGGGCAAAAATCCCTGCTCACACCTTGGTTTTAATCCAACAATGTGGCGATTTGTGTCGAATTTATAATTCATTAATTTGATATGCATCAGTAATTTGTTTTTAAAATGAGAAGGTTTCATGATGTTTAACCTAGCACACTCATATAAATACATGTTTTTAAACCTTTAGAGGGGATGTTATTTTAGAACCTTGAAATTTAGAGGAACCATCAGAATGAGAGGAACCTTCAGAGGGGAGTTGGAATGGCAGCAAATTTCATAGATGATTTAGCAACCTTCAGCAAGGATTAGCAACCTCACAGAGCAACATCTTGATCAAGGAAAAGAAAAGCAATGATTAAATGCATACAATGTTATCAAATAAGGCAGTGGCTTACTGTCTTAGTTTTATTCAACCAAGAGTTCCAGGTTGGTGTAGGCAAGAGTATTGTATCAACGTTTAATCTTGGTGGAATCAACAAACAAAGGTTTGAAACTCTTTATCTAACCTGTTTTAATCTATTTTTGAGCTCCAGTAGCTCATCCTAAATTATTTCATTGAAAGATTTTATTTTGTTATTCATTATTCTGATCTTTTATAAAACATCCAGTAAACTCACTTAACCATCTAACCACCCACTAGTTTACATCCAATAATTATTTTATCATCATCAGTAATCTATTTAATCAAATTATGTTAAATATCTAATATCACAGTAACTTGTTTCTCTAAACCCTGTAAATTGTTTCTCTCAAAACCCTAATTTTATTTAAGAAACCCTGACTGAGATGTAAATCGTATATTTATATATATATATATTAGTTTATTTAAGTTTGGATGCATGCTTATTATATGTCCTAAATGGATGATTCCTTAATATTGTACATGTTGATGGATGGTTTATCTTTTTATTTTTATTTAATTTTATAATGAATGATTGGATGTTTGTTGATTGATTTATTTTTAGTTTTAAGAATTCATAAGAGGTATGTTTCCATGTTATGGGTACCTCATTTGTTAGATCTCATGTGTGAGCAGGAATTTTTGCGTGGAATGGTTCTTGCGATTTTAGTACTGTTAGGCTCAGGGCCTTAGAGAATACGGACCTAAGCCTGGAGAAAATGGAGTCGCCACCCTGATGGGCCGGAAAAATAGAAAGGGGTGGATGACTCGATTCCTATGGAATCCCCATCCCCTAATGGGTTTGAAAAGTTGGGTACGTGTGGGGAAGGTGAGAAATAGCCCAGCACCCCTACAACGCCTGGTTCATTGGAACCAGCCTCCTTTTTAGGTCTCAATATTATAAAATTCTTAAATATA
This sequence comes from Garcia nutans, assembly GCA_947685225.1. NCBI lineage: Eukaryota > Viridiplantae > Streptophyta > Magnoliopsida > Malpighiales > Euphorbiaceae > Garcia > Garcia nutans. The sequence continues at coordinate 37,676,599 of CANTUV010000059.1, forward strand.
ATGATATTATCCATGCTACATGTAACAATTAAAATAAAGCATCATTATATTAAAATCAAAGCAATGTTCAAACAAAATAAATAAATGGACACCCATCCGAGGATGGAAACGTGTCCTTACATCGTCCAATGTCTAAAACTAAATAGGACACCCACCAAAATGTGAAAACGTGTCCTTTACATTAATCCTAAAATATAAAAAATATTTTAAATTATATGAAAATTAATTAATGAGGTACCTAATCATAGAAACATACCTCTTAAAATTTTAATAAAAAAAATAATAATTGAAAAAATAATCATCCATGATAAATTAAATAAACCAAACATCAAAATTAAATAAATCAATAATCAAAACATATAATAAACTACATAATCAAATCTAAAATAAAATAAAGCAATAAATATATAAATTTAGGTTTACATCTTGAATTAGGATTTTTTAATCAAAATTAGGGTTTAGAATTCATATGAAAAAGGATTATTATGAAAATAGGATTAAATGGAATTAGGGTTTAACCAAATTTTAAGTTATGAACTACATATTATGTTTTTGAAAAATACTTTTAGGATTTTAAATAAAGTCTAGGGTGTTGGCTATCAAACTAGGGTTTTAGGGCTTTTCCTTAACCTAAGATTTAATATATACAAAACAAATTTTAAAATACAAATCAAATTTTAAAATAATGCACAATTATGGTTTAATGTAGACTAGCTTTGAAAAATACTATGATGTAATTCTAAAGTGTAAATTGTAATTAGGGTTTTGGATGATTGGATGATAAGTCTATATATTATTGCAAAAATTATTGTAAAATCCTATTCATAAACTATTAACATAGTAAGTTAAGTTTTGAAATTAATCAATGTATTTAATTGGATCAATTAATAAGAATGTTACTTGTGTTGTAGACTCCACCAAGTTGATGTGTTGATCCAAGCTATCATTTTCTTTTTGCCTAGAGTAATTTATTCTTGGTTGAAGACTCCACGATCCAAAGATCAGCCACTGCCACTTTGCTTTGCTTTTTTATTTTCAGATTGTTTTCTTCTTTGCTTGTTGTTACTCAATTACTTTTTGATGATTCATGTTTAACAAAACTGCTACTGTCTCTTTTTACTACCAATTTGTTAATCCCCTCGTTCCTCTTTGATTTTTTATATTGCTCTCTCTCTTTTACTGCCTATTTTTTAATCCCAGTCGCTCCTCCTTCGATTTTTGTTTTTAATTATGTGTTTATAGTAAACCTTACCTTAACCCTAAACCTAATCCAACTCTCATAAGTTAATTAGGAAGTTAAATGGCTGGTACAATTGTGTTTAGGACTCGAATTAAAGGCCAAAATCAACATGGAATGCAATTCATATCAATTTGGGTTGTCCAAATCAATATGAGGCAGATTCCATATCGATTTGGCCAACCAAATCAATATGAAATTTCCTCACATCGATTTGGCTTGCCAAAATCGATATGAGGCACTTGCCCATATCGATTTGGCAAGCTCAAATTGATATGAGTAGTACCCATATCACCCATATCGATTTGGCCATCCTAAATTGATATGGGCAGTACCCATATCAATTTGGGAGAACCAATTTACTAAAACCATTAATTTCAACTCAAATCGGTCCAAAATAATTAAATTTTCAGCCAATATTTTTGTAATTTTGATATAACCTCAAATTTAATTCTAAGATTAGGTTTAAGAAATCTAAATTCATAATGGACCAACATAAACCTTTTAAATTTAAACCGATCCAACATGACTTTGAGCATATTTTAGATGAGGATGAGTTATCGACCCGAGGTTGAAAATAGTTTGGGTTATTGATCCGAAAAAGATTTGGGTATTTAGACCTGGGACTTGGTACTTGGACACAAGACTAAATTTGATTTGGGCATTTGGACCCCTGACTGGAATATGTACTTGAACCCGAGACTTAATTGGGTACTTGGACTCGAGATTGGGTACTTGGACCTGAGAGTGGATTGGGTACTTGGACCCAAGACTGGGTACTTAGACCCGGGATTGGGTACTTAGACCTGAGATTAGGTACTTGGACCCGTGACTTAATTGGGTACTTAGATCCAAGACTTAATTAGGTGCTTGGCCCCGGGATTGTATTTTGGGTGAATGGACCCAAAATTGGGTACTTGGACCCGAGACTGGATACTTGGACCCGAGACTGAATTGGGTACTTGGACCCAAGGTTGAATTTTGAGTGCTTGGACTCAAGATTGGGTACTTGGACTCGAGACTGAGTACTTGGACACGAGATTAGGTACTTGCACCAGTGACTGAATTTGTAATGACCCCAATAGAAATGGTACTGGATTGTGCTCGCTGGCTCACTTAAGGGAGAGGTTAGGTGTTCGATCCAGGGAGGCGACTCCTTTGGGAGCCAAATAAACAAATCCTACTGGAGGGCCCACGAGGGCAGTCCAGTACTATGGCGGCCTGCCGAGTTGAGGGCTGGGACTACGGTTCACCTACGGGAGAAAAGGCTCAATAGACCAGCTGTCGTAAGACTGTACAGGTGGGGTCGTTACAGTTAAAAAGGCTCCTTTTTAACTATAACGAGCCCACTAGCACAGTCTTACGAAATTTGATCTATTGGGCCTTTTTTCCCGTAGGTGGACCGTAGTCCCAGCCCTCAACCCAGCAGGCCGCCACAGTACCCGTTCACCTCATGGCTCCCAAGCAGGATTTGTTAATTTGGCCTCAAATGAGGTCGCCTCCCCCATTCAAACATGCGACCTCCCATTTAAGAGAGAACCGCAAGCTGAATGAGTACCATTTCTACCACTAAACAAATGTAAGACCCTTATACCCTATATACGTACAATACATATTTCTAGCATATGTAAAATACGCAGACCTGTTTAATAAAAATTTTTCACATTTCCAATTTAAAATTTTAAATTCTAAATATATAAAAATTAAATAGAATATAAATATTCTTTACTTATTATAAGAACTCAAAATAAATAATATATATAAAAATCTCTTTCTCATTTTCACATATTCAATCTAGGCACATTGCCTTATTTTCACATTTTTTTTCTCACTTTTCTCATTTTTCACATCTTTCTCATTTGTCTCACTTTTCTCATTTTTATCAATATCAATTCATTTCATTATTACACATATCTCATTTTTGCATTCACAACACATTACCCAATTACTTTGGGTATTTTTACATAATATGCATATTTCACATGTTACACAAATTAGCCATTATCAATGGCTTTTCACAATGCATTTAACACATATATGACATTAAAAATGTCATAGCACATTATTCATACACAATCAATGAACTTAGTAACTTAACACATTTTTCAACTAAAATGTTTTAAGCCCAAATGTCATGCAAATATAAACAATATATTCAAAGTTTGTACATACCTCCACTAGCAACCCAAAGCAAGCTAAAAACAACCTTCAATCCAATCTTTCTAACTTGCCCTTCACCACTTGGATGAAGCAAATCAACCTCCCTCAATGCCTAAACCAAATGTGATAGCAAATAATCATTTAGTATCACATTTAATGGCATTTCCAACATTAAATCATAATTACACGTCACTCCTACAAATTTCCAAAAATTTAGCCTTTCCTTACTTCAACATTGAAATTTCATTCTACTACAATTAAATTAGTATTTTAAGTTTATTTATATTATTAAAAACATATTTTAATACATTTAAATCATTTACATTATAAAAGTACACTCTTATACATAAAATCTCAAAAATGGCATAACCTTCCCCCATTGAAGGTTTTCCATTCCAACACAATCCATTACTCATTCTAAGCTTATATTCATCACTTTTAACACTAAGCAACATGCTTAAACAAAATTCATCCACTTTGGAAAATCACTTTTCCAAAACCCTAAATCTCCACTTCCATTCTCAAACTCCAACCCAACACCACCAAATCCAATATTTGAATTTAAAATACTTGTTTATGAATCAAAACAACTCATTTGGAATCAATTTGCACAATTAAAGTTCATGTTTTCAAAACCCCAAAAATCCATAACCCTAAATTCTCTCTCTTCACCATTCTTTAACCAAACTCCATCTTCTCTTCAATCTAACCTTAGAATCATTGTTAACTACCCAAAATAGTATCATACACACCAATTCCAACAATTATAACACACTACATAAAAATCCAAATTCTCACATAATCTCATCTTCCATGGAATTCAAAGAAAAGAGATGAAAACCTACTAATTTTGGTGGAAATCACCAAAAATCCACTTTAAACTTGTTAATTCCTTCAATTTATGGAGTATGGAAAAAGCAAAATCCTTGGTCTTTAAACTCCCATGGAAGCCACGTTCTTGAAGAAGAAGAAGAAGAAGAAGAAGAAGAAGAAGAAGAAGACTTTTAATATTCTTTTCCTTTCATCTTTTTTTTTTAACCACACATATATATATATATTAAAATAATTTAATATTTAATATTTAATTATTTTTTTAATAAATTAAAAGTTCTAATTTCCCTCTTCCATAGAAAAATAATTTGTTTTTGAATTATTTTATTAATTTTAAATTTATAAGATTTAATTACCAAAATACCCTTTTCTTTTAAAAAGCGTTGACTTTTATAAATGTTATGTATATTTTGCATATATATCACATATATATTCCACTTTTTCTTTTAAAATCCCTTCATTTTTCATTTAAAATAATTAATTTAATTTATCCTTTTAAATTATAATTTATTTAATTTATAATTTATTCATTTAAAATCCCTTCATTTTTCACGTTCCCGAGACTAAATCAGGTACTTGGACCAAAAACTAAATTTTAGATGCTTGGACCCAAGATTGGGTACTTAGACCCGAGACTGGGTACTTGGACCAGAGACTAAATTGTGTACTTGGATCCGAGATTGTATTTTGGGTGCTCGACCCAAAACTAGATTTGACTGACCTTTTATCAGTTGAGAATTCTAGCTTAACTGGTTGCTCTATTCTTTAATGGATTGTGGGTCTTTACCCACCAAAAATGGATCTTTATCCATTGGAGATTGGGTCATTACCCTTAAATCATGGATCTTTATCCAATTGAGATTTGGTCTTAACCCTTGAAACATGGATTTTTATCCATTGGAGATCGTCTTATATTGGTTTTAGCTCTTCTAGCTGGACCGATCATTTGTCATTTGCATCTTCATTATTTGGTAGTTCTAATGCTCCATTCTTTTGTTCTTCCTTTTGCAAAAAAATTAGCTATATTTTTTTAGCTAGCCCTCATATCTTCTTCTTGCCCCCTGCATGGAAAAATATTGAAAGTAAGTTTGAAAATTTTTTGTACATGCATAAATTCAAAATTGAAAAGGAGAAACTTTGCCCTCTGAGTAGGCTCAATCCAATGATTTTTCTAATGCAGGTTTATATTGATGCTTATGTTGTCTAGTTCTTCGCACAAGCATGTATTTCTTCTTCCTTAAAATGACTGGAGCTTCCTCCATCAATGGGCTTTCTATGCCCCCTAATTCTATATCTTCTTCATGTTTGCTTCAAAGAGTATTGTTGTTTACTTTTGATAAAGAAAAATGCAGTGTGATATGCTCATGTATGCATGATATGCATGAGTAATACTTACAGTGGTTCCATCGACTCACAGACCGAGATGATCAGTTAAAGTGTTCTCATTGACTCCTTCAATATGCCCATTCAGGTCTTGTATCGGAATGATAGAATGCTTTGCATTTATGGCTTTTATCTTAAAGATGTTGAAAACATGAGTAGTGAAGGCTCCAAGCATGGTAGCCAAAGACATGGGAGATATTCGTTTGGTTGATAATTGCTTTATGACATGATCTTGGCAGTGATTCTTTCATTATCCCTCTTTTTCCCATTATTTCCTTCGGGGGTTTGATAATGCAACATACTTCCCTTAACTTGAAGGCTTTGTATGACAAAATCACAAATTTTTTGTTTAAATCTTAAAACCATTTTTTACTTTGTCAAATCAGTGTCATTGTACCTCAGGACTTAATTTTTCAAATTAACATATCTATAACATAGCAACACTAGTTATTGTATTAAACTCGGGAAGCATTTTCATTTAAGCAAGAACTATTGTACTTCAGATAGGCACATACACATTACCTAGCCAAAGGTCTCATCAAGTTTGAATATTGTTTATCTCATACGCATGCTTATTCATACTGTCTCCACTAATAGACTCTACCTATCAAGAGAGATCAACAGGTCTTTGATAGACTTGAAATGAGGTCTATAAAGGACATGGATTAAATAAAGGCTATTTTGAGATTGGAGCTTATGTGACACTGCTGACAAACCTTCACACCACAACCTTCGATCGGAGCCATAGGTAGGTGGGAGCAATCTTGCTAGACTCCAATTTTCTTCTATCTTTTTGGCATTAATCTGGATTTTGATTGGGACAGTCTCTACCTTGCAAAAAGATTTGATACCCACATTTCATCATTTCATCTTTTTCCTTTGTAGGATTGTCAATTACAGGACTTTCAAAAGCTAGATGGTCTTTTTCCTTTTCCCCTGATTTTGATTAAATCTCTGGTTGTGTTGGAACAATTCAAGTCAAACTGTCCTTATAAACCAAATGGAAGTCTTTTGCTGCTTTAGGTAAAACAGAACTTGGTTGGCTTTCTGAACCATTTTGGGTTTTATTTTATTTTCTTTTTCTTCTTTTATTTTCTTTCTTCTTTTATTTTCTTATTTTCTTTTTTTTTCTCCTCTTTATTTTTTGGTTTTTTGTTGTGTCTTAGCTTGAAAGGATTATCTCACTTGCATCACTCTATACTTCTATTTATGGATGAGTGGAGTAGAATGAGTCTTATTTTAACAAGGATAAATCATTTGTCATCATTTTAATGAGTCAGAGATATCAGGTCTAACATTAGGTGAACTTTAACTACCTTTATGATCTTGAGAACTTCAACTATCCATATGGTCTTGACTATGCATTCCTTTCATTTGTCTTCTTGCCTCTTCACCTTAGTGATCATTGGATTTGTCAAAAGTGTAACAACAGCTCAGGGCAAGTCATTAGGCTTATAAGTCAATAAAGAGAAAGCTAAAATCTCATAAAGGCTCAAAGGGACAACTAGGGATTAATATTTAATTGGGTGGATACTATTTGTTGGCTTATCAAATAATGCCTAGAACATCTCTCCCTTAAATAAGCAAAGTTCAATTTTGCCTTGAATGTTTGTCAAAGCATGTTCTAAGACTGACTAGACAAAGGTAATTATGTAGGAGCCCTCTCTAAGTAAGCATACACAATTCAATGCTATAAAATAATTCCCTCACCTAGTAAATTCATTCAAATTATAATGCACAGATATACTAATTCATAAAGATCAAAATAAATTCGTCATCGATTGAGCACTAAAATGAACAAAGACCATGAAAATTTGATGAAAATAATTTATTTAAACAATCTTAAGAAAGAAAACATAATTGTTGCAAATAAGAACTAAAAATTAAAAAGAGCAACACTTCAAGCTAAGGGAGGTTCATTGAGTTGGAGTCGAAGATAATTAATTTATTTAGACATATCAAGGGCAAGGATTTTTTCCATCATCAAGGATCATTGCTTCATCATCCATGGTTAATCCAAGCTTGTTTAGTAGCATATCCTCTTTAGCAGCTTCTTTATCCATATCATGATAAGATGACAAGATAAAACTCTTCATGAAGGATGCAATCGGTGGTTCCCTTTGAAATTTAGGCAGAGGATTATTCTTAGTGTTGGCTTATCAAGCTTAGGAAACTTTCCATTTTCAATCAAATCTTGGATCTCGTGCCTTAATCGAACACATTTATCTGTCTCATGCCCTTGTAATTGATGAAATTGACAGAAGATCTTGGCATCAAAATTTGGAGGTAGAGGCTTGTGTAGAGGCCGAGGTACCAATGGTTATAGCAAATCCATCTCCATTTGATTTTCTAACATCTTTGACAAAGGCTCCCTTAAGTCTGAAAATTTATGCTTCTTTGCTGGTTCAATTGTTGCATTTTTCTCAACACCTCCTCTTTCCCTTTGACTTTGCCCACTAGGGTGGTAGCTGCCCTTATTGCTCCACTTAGACAGCACATGGTTCGGCTGGTTTTGTAGAATAGGGATTGATTCCTCATTTTTCATTCAATCTCTATTAGTGAACATGTTCCCCGTTGATGCTGCCTTTCCCTTCTTTCTTATGTCAATGGGAGATGCCTCATTAGCATTGTTGATGATCTCTAGAATTTCAATCAACTGAGTCTTGATAATTTCAACCAATTGATCTCATAGCTTGGCCATCCTAGCTTTGACAACTTCATTGACCATGTCCCTTAGCTGGTTTGCATCCATCCTTCCAATGAAGCACTTGAATCAAAATTAATGTTGTAGGTGGTATCGTTGTATGCTTGAATTTCCATACTCCAGGTCTGTGAGCTAGAAAGAATCAATGCCATGTAATATGTGTATGCATGTATGCATGTATGCACAAACAATAAACAAACAAAGATAAATAGGACATTCCTTCCAACCTTATAACTTTCACACACGAATGGCGAGTCTCTTTTCCTCGGTTTATGGTCAACAAAATACCAACATGGGATATTTTGTTTTTGAAAAGTTCCCTAGGACGGTTTAATCAATAGTTACGTTTTCTATCCATGACAATTCGCATTTATTAGGCTCTAATCCATCTAATCTACTAAAGTAGCTTTTATGCTATATTGGATTAAAACTAAATTAAGAGGTTTATTATAAATAGATTTCTCAATTGAAAAAGTAACTAATGATTCATGCCAAAAATAAGTCCATGATTAATAATTCTTATTATAAACTAGGCTCATAATTAATTTTTGGTATTCCATATTTGACCTAAATATTTGTAAGCTCTTTTGAAAAGGTTGTGAAAATAATTTTGTTTCTAAGCCTCTTGTAAAAAGGTTTTAGAAAAAATGGATTTTGGGCTTTGTATTTGAGTCATGATAAAAGAATTTTCGATTTATTTTTTAAAAGGTTTTATGTCCAAAGACCATCTTGAAAAGTTTTAAAAATAGCTTTGGTCTTTTGGACTTTTAAAGAAAAATTTATTTTAAGCTTACAATGTACTTAGGTCATATTAGAAAAAGAACAAACCAAATAAGTCATGGTTTAAACCAAGATATATCAATCATAATCAAACAGCTAGCATTTGGGTAAAACCTAAGGAAAGTAACTAGGCCTATTACATGAGCTTTAGTCTTAGGTTGAAAGGTTTCAGGTTCCCATAGCAAGTATATACCAAAAGGTACAAGGCTATGAGTGGTTATGCCATGCTCTATCTCCATACATTGTGTGAAAGTACGGTATTCCTCACATAACACAACACAGGTTGCACAGGCGTCCTAACTCACGGACACAATGCAATCTAAATGATGCAATGGACAATATCATAATAATAAAGAATAGAATAATATAAAGACTAGTGGAATCAACTTCTCTTATCCCTAGTGGAGTCACCATTTTGAGTGAGGATTTTCGCCCCCACTCCTGTGTGGAATGGTTCTTGCAACTTCAGCACTGTTAGGCTCAGGGCCTTAGAGAACATAGGCCTAAGCCTGAAGAAAATAGAGTAGCCACCCGAAAGGGCCGGAAAAATAGAAAGTGGTGGATGACCCAATTCCTAAGGAATCCCCAACCCCTTAATGGGTTCGAAAAGTTGGGTACGTGTGGGGAAGGAGAGAAATGGCTCAACACCCCTACAATGCCAGGTTCATTAGAACTGACCTCCTTTTCAGGTATTAATATTATAAAATTCTTAAATATAATGATATTATCCATACCTCATGCAATAATTAAAATAAAGCATCATTACATTAAAATCAAAGCAATGTTCAAACAAAATAAATAAATAGACATTCATCCGAGGATGAAAACATGTCCTTACATCGTCTAATGTCTAAAACTAAATAGGACACCAACCAAAAGGTGGAAACATGTCCTTTACATTAATCCCAAAATATAAAAATAATTTAAATTATATGAAAATTAATTAATGAGGTATCCAATCATGGAAACATACCTCTTACAATTTTAATAAACAAATAATAATTGAAAAAATATTCATCCATGATAAATTAAATAAACCAAGCATCAAAATTAAATAAATCAATCATCAAAATATATAATAAACTACATAATCAAATCTAAAATTAAATAAAGCAATAAATATATAAATTTAGATTTACATCTTGAATTAGGATTTTTTTAAAAAAAATTAGGGTTTAGAATTCTTATGAAAAAGGATTAGGTTTTATGAAAATAGGATTAAATGGAATTAGGTTTAACTAAATTTTAGGTTATGATCTACATATTGGGTTTTTGAAAAATAATTTTAGGATTTTAAATAAAGTCTAGGGTTTTGGTTATCAAACTAGGGTTATAGGGTTTTTCATTAACCTAACATTTAATATATACAAAATAAGATTTAAAGTACAAATCAAAATTTAAAATAATGTACAATTATGGTTTAATGTAGACTAGCATTGAAAAATACTGTGATGTAATTCTAAAGTGTAAATTTTAATTAGAGTTTCAGATGATTGGATGATAATTCTATATGTTATTGCAAAATTTATTGTAAAATCCTATTCATAAACTATTAACACAGTAAGTTAAGTGTTGAAATTAATCAATGTATTTAACTGGATCGGTTAATAAGAATGTTACTTGTGTTATAGACTCCACCAAGTTGATGTGTTGATCCAAGCTATCGTTTTCTTTCTGCCTAGAGCAATTGGTTCTTGGTTGAAGACTCTGTGATCCTAAGATCAACCACTGCCACTTTGCTTTGTTTTTTTTATTTTCAGATTGTTTTCTTCCTTGCTTGCTGTTATTCAATTACTTTTTGATGATTCTTGTTTAACAAAACCGCTATTGCCTCTTTTTTATTGCCAATTTATTAATCCCCCGTTCCTCTTTGATTTTTGATATTGCTCTCTCTCTTTTACTGCCCATCTGTTAATCCAGTCACTCCTCCTTCGATTTTCACTTTTAGTAGTGTATTTATAGCAAACCTTACCTTAACCCTAAACCTAATCCAACTCTCATAAGTTAATTAGGAAGTTAAATGGCTGATACAATTGTGTTTAGGACTCGGATTAAAGGCCAAAATCGACATGAAGTGCAACTCAGATCAATTTGGGTTATCCAAATCGATATGAGGCAGATTCAATATCGATTTGGCCAACCAAATTGATATGAAATTGCCTCATATTAATTTGGCTAGCCAAATCAATTTGAAATTGCCTCATATCGATTTGGCTTGCAAAAATTGATATGAGGCACTTGCCCATATCGATTTGGCAAGCTCAAATTGATATGGGTAGTACCCATATCGATTTGGCCCTCCCATATCGATATGGGTTGTACCATATCAATTTGGGAGAACTAATTTCAACCAAAACCATTAATTTCAACTTAAACTTGTCTAAAATAATTAAATTTTCAACATTTTCAGCCAATATTTTTGCAATTTTCATATAACCTCCAATTTAATTCTAAAATTAGGTTTAAGAAATCTAAATTCATAATGGACCAACATAAACCTTTTAAAATTAAACTGGTCCAAATTAAGGGTCTACATCATGTAATATAATTTATTTAAGTTTTGGATTAATGTAAAGGACATGTTCCACCAATTGGTGGGTATCCTATTTTATTTGTTTCCTTTTTGACATTGGACAATTGTAAAGGCATGTTTCCATCCATGGATGGGTGCCTATTCATTTATTTTGTTTGAACTTGTTATGATTTTAACAAAGTGATTATTTATTCTTATAATTGCATGTAGTATGGATAATGTCATTATAGTTAATAATTTTATAGTATTAAGACCTACAAAGGAGGTCAGCTCTAACGAACCGGGCATTGTGGGAGTGCTTGGTCATTCTCACCTTCCCCATGCATACCCAACTTTCCGAACCCAATAGGGGATTAGGAATTCCTTTGGAATCGAGTCATCCACCCCTTTCTTTTTCCTAGCCCGTCAGGGTGGCGACTCCATTTTCTCTTGGTTTAGGCTTGTGTTCTCTAAGGCCCTGAGCCTAACAGTGCCAAAGTCGCAAGAACCATTCCATATGGTAGTGGGGGTAAAAATCCCCGCTCACAATGCCCTACCTAACTGAAGCTTTTTGGATCGACTGAAGCAAAGTTGGCCTGCCAGCTCACTTATTGTATGCCAAAGATTTTACACTTGTCAGTTCTTTAGAAAAAAAATGATGTTAGGATGAATAATAATAACAAAAATAAAAGATGTTTTCTTTCTTTTTATAATTTTGCATCACATTTTGCTATTGTGTTATTTATTTTATCTAGTGGTTAGATTACTTCAAAATAGTGCACATAGAACAATTTTAATATTAATTCTATTTTATTAAGTTGAGGAACAACCAAACATAAAGCCAGCATACATAAGATTACTCTTTTCTTTAACTAGCTCTTTCGGGTTTTCTAATTCATAATTTTCTCTCACTTAGCCCTAATTATTGCCTAGCCCGCCCTTTTGAGTTTTTGAAACTAGCAGAGTGCTCTAACATTTGCCTAGCCCACACTCTTTGGGTTTTTAACCTAGCGAGCTTCATTTTTTATAATTTTTATAAAAAACCTCTTTAACCTGTCAATGTTTCCCATTCCCATCCATGTCTGATATCTTGGCTGCACCTTTGTTCATGACTTGCTTTACAACATACGATCCTTCCCAACTAGGTATAAACTTTCCTCTTATATTAGGGACATTAGGCTTACATTGCTTTAACACTAAGTCGTCGACTTTAAACATCTTGATCTTAACCCTTATATTGTAGGCTTGAGCTATCTTTCTTTGATACAATTGATGATGATACAGTGCTTTTAACCTTCTCTTTTCTAATAAAGCTAACCAAGTATATCTACTTACTACTCATTCTATCTCGGGTAATTAAGCTTCCAGGACCACCCTTAACGATTTAATCTCAATCTCAACTGGCAATACTGCTTCCATCCCATAAACCAAAGAAAATAGTGTCATTCCAGTCGGGGTTAGTACACTTGTTTTGTATCCTCACAAAGCAAAAAGAACCATCTCTGACCAATCCCTGTACGTCTTATTTATCTTGGACAGAATATGCTTAATTGTCTTATTTATTTCTTCCATTGCACCATTAGCCTTTGGTCTATAAGGAGAGGATTGGTGATGATTGATTTGGTACTTTGAGAATAAGTCCCTAACTGCTCTTTAAAACTGTATCCCATTGTCTAATATCACACTATATGGGACCCCATATATCTAGATGAGATTCTTTTCAATAAACCTAGCCATTTGTCTTGCCCCCAGCTTGTTGAAAGATTCAGCTTTGATTTTGAAAAATAGTCCACTGCTACTACAATAAAGAGGCGATCGATTGAAGTCGTCGTATGTATCTCTCCTATAATGTTAATCCCCCAAGTTGCAAAAGGCCAAGGTGAAGACATAGAATGCAATTCTTCAGGGGGCATGTGATTCAAATTACCATACATCTGACATTGCTGAAACTTTTTCACAAACTCAATACAATCTCTTTCCATGGTCAACCGGTAGTAACCTTATCAAATTATCTTCTTAACCAAAGCTAACTCATTCATGTGTGGACCACAACTTCCCACATGTATTTCTAACATGATTTGTTCAACTTAAGACTTCCTTAAGCATCTCAAGTGCACCATGTCAAGCCATCTTAGATGCAACTCTCAAAGAAAGGTGATGTATTGTAATGACCATCACATTATGGTTCTTATTTATTCCCTCGTTGCACTCAACGGGTCCTTATTCTTCAAGAATCATCTTATGGTAAATAACCAAAAGTAAATAACCATTCATCATAAATAAATCATTCATCAAAGGTATTAAACATCAATAGAAAGTAAACATCCATGATAAATTAAATAGACCAAGCATTGAATTTAAATAAATTAAAGCATATAAAATTAATCAAAGAATAAACAAGTATAAAATTGAATAAAGCAAGTAAAGATTCAAATTAGGGCTACTGTTTCTATTTAAGATTCTTTATTCCATGTGTTTAGAGTTTTGGAATTTATGTGTTTAAGCTACTGTGAATTTTAAAGGAATTGAAATGGAGCAAAATTTTATGATTTAAAAAGTTGGTAAAGTTCTTTGATTCACCAAATTAGGGTTTGAGATGTATAATCTTGAAATTAGGTTTTGGACACTTTAAAACATTTAGATTTATGATTTACGGTCACTGGATTGTGTTTGAAAGCTTACTGTGTTTGAATATGTTTATAGGGTTTTAAGGTTTAAAGGATTAGGGTTTAGAAAACTTGAAGGTTTAGGTTTTATGGGAGTTAGGGTTCACTGTCTTGGGTTTTGGAGTTGAATTAGGGTTTTAGGATTATTGAATTAGGGTTTCGGAGAATGAATTAGTTTTTAGAATTTGGAAAAACAATTGATATTTTTATGAAACTTTATGAAAATAAACCAAATGATTTAAAGTTTATAGAAGCCGAAAAGATGTTTTTTAAGGTTTTCGGAAAGAAACAGATTTAATTTGTGATTTTGAAAATTTGGAAAGCAAATTAGGGTTTTGAGATTTTAAAGAAACAAAAATAAAAAATTTAAGATTTTTGGAAAACAAAGCAACGAATTAAGGTTTTTTAACTTTAGAAAAGGGGAATTAAGGTTCTAAGGTTTTTGAATTAAAAGAAACAATTAGATGATTTAAGCTACTGTGAAGAAATTAGACAATTGATGCATACCTCTGTTTGTTGGTTCCACCAAAAATTTCTTCTTGGATGAACAAAAATAAAGACAAGCTTAGCTGCCTTTGATGGATTGAATTATTGTTTGCTCTCTCAAAAAAAAATCAGATTGATTCACTGCCAGAAGGAATTCTTAAAATTCAAAGTTTTCCTCCTCAATTTCGGTCTCAATTTTTCCTCCCAAATTCGATAGATTTCCTCTTTTCTCCCCCCTCTTTTTGTGTTGTTTTTGGTCTTATTTATAGAAGAATTTTATGGTTCATCCTAGTTATTCACGGAACATAACATTAATTAAGAAAAGGAAACCGAAACCTAATTGTATTAGGTTTTGGAAAAAATTAAGTCGAAAAATTTTGCTGGCGAAAAAAACTGCTGCCGAAAAATCTGCCGCAGCTGGCTGCGGCAACGGGATGCAAATTGGCCTGCGGGCCATTTCGCCGCAGCCCCTTTCAGAGACGAAAAATTTCGTCGTCGATTTTCCATCGCCAATTTTATTTTTATTTTTATTTATTTTTATTTTTATTTGTTTATTTTTATTTTTTATTAATAAAAATTAGATACTAAAGCAAAAATTATTTAATTAAGATAACAAAAATAGTTTTGGACTAAATTAAAATGTATTAGACAACACAAAATTTTTTTAGACTAATTAAAATATATTGGACCGGACTGGGTCAAAAATTAAGGGTCTACAGTTTGCCCCCTGCTTGAATGATAGGAGACTTTAGTGAAAGAGAGTGAAAAGCAATACGACTTAATTTTTGAGATGGTTGAAGTTTTGGGTTCTGGACCCGGTTCGAGTTCTGGACTCAAGGATAATTTTAGGTTGTGGACCTGAGCGTAATTTCGGTTCTGGACCCAAGGAAATTTTGGGTTCTGGATCCTAGCTAAATTCTGGACTTAGAAAAGATTCTAGGTTCTGGACCTAAGGATAATTTGGGTTCTGGACCCGAGCTAAGTTATAGACTTAGAAAAGATTCTAGGTTCTAGACCTAAGGGTAATTTGGGTTCTGGACCCGAGCTAAGTTCTGGACTTAGGAAAGATTCTAGGTTCTGGACCTAAGGAAAATTTGGGTTCTGGACCCGAGCTAAGTTCTGGACTTAGAAATGATTCTAGGTTCTGGACCTAAGAAAAATTTGGGTTATGGACCCTAGCTAAGTTCTGGACTTAGAAAAGATTCTAGGTTTTGGACCTAAGGGTAATTTGGGTTCTGGACCCGAGCTAAGTTCTAGAGTTAGGAAAGATTCTAGGTTCTGAACCTAAGAAAAATTTGGGTTCTAGACCCTAGCTAAGTTCTGAACTTAGAAAAGATTTTAGGTTCTGGACCTAAGGATAATTTGGGTTCTGGACCCGAGCTAAGTTCTGGACTTAGGAAAGATTCTAGGTTCTGGACCTAAGGAAAAATTGGGTTCTGGACCCGAGCTATGTTCTGGACTTAGAAAAGATTTTAGGTTCTGGACCTAATCAAAATTTGGGTTCTGGACCCGAGCTAAGTTCTAGGCTTAGAAAAGATTCTAGGTTCTGGACCTAATCAAAATTTTGGGTTCTGGACCCCAGCTAAGTTCTGGACTTAGAAGAGATTCTAGGTTCTGGACCTAAGGGTAATTTGGGTTCTGGACCCGAGCTAAGTTTTTGGACATAAAAATATTTCTAGGTTCTGGATCTAAGGAAAATTTGGGTTTTGTACCCGAGCTAATAATTTTTTATGCCAAAAAGTTTGGCTAATTTTTGTGCATGTCTTCTTCTTGCCCCCTACATGTAAAAATATTTATATACACGCAAGTAGTTGAATGATTAAATTGAATAATTGAATTTACTATTTACTTACTGTATAGTCACTGTTCATGCACTATTTACTATTCATAAATAGTAATTTACTATTAGTAAATAGTAGTAAATAGTATTTACTATTGGAAATAGTAAATTACTTATTCTTCAATAGTAATTTACTATTCATGAATAGTAAACTTACTTTTGAATTTTTATTTTTTCCGTGCCGTTTCTCTATAAAAACCTATGAATCCTTCATTTCATTTACAGCAAAAATTTCTCAATTTCTATAATTCTCTCAAATTCTTTCAAATTTAGCACATAGTTTTAAAAAAAAATGCATGCTTCAAGGTCAATGACTCATTCTAATGCCGAGTTGTTGGAGTTTATTCGGCATCATGAAGATGAAAATATAGATATACTAGTCGGGATGCCGCTTCACTGAAGTTCAAACCAAAAGAGCGCGGTAATTATTTTTTTCTTTTTCTTTTTTCTTGATTTTTCGTCTTTCTATTTTATTTTTTTATATATATATTTTTCATTTTTTTATTTTTTTTATTTTTTGATTGTTTATTATTTATATTTTTTCTGTTATTATTATTTTTTTATTTTTGATTTATGTTTTTAAATTATGCTCTTTTATTATTATTGTGTTTGCCTTTATTTATTATTTATTTATTTTTATTTTGTATTATTATTTTTTAGAAAATTTAGAAAAAAATATATTAATTGAAACAGATAGGATAATATGTACTTACCTGGTATTAACTTACCTGGCTCTGTGTTAGCATGATCATTGCGTTGTTCGGCTGGAGGGTGTATTTACAAAGCCCGATAATGGTATGATGTAGTGCCTTCTCGCGTAAGGCAGATTATCCGAGAATGTGGCTTTGAAAGCTTCATCTTACAATTGCCATCCGAGGAATATCAGATAGACCGGAGCGTAGTCCAGGCGCTTGCGGAACAATGGTTGGACACAACCCACACTTTTCACTTGCCCATTGGATAGATGACAATTGGTCCGGTCGATTTAACTGCTATAACCGGCCTTCAATTTGATGGTGTTCCGGTTTCTCTGACCAATGATATTTTAACATTTAAAGAAATTCAAGAATTAATTGGTATGGAACCATCATATAAAGGGCCTTTTAAGATAAAAATTGAGCCAATTCGTAGTTATTGGATGAACTGCGAAGGAAGGATTCACAGAGACACGGCCCAACAGTATGCTCGAGGATTTTTGTTATACTTGCTTGGGTCGACCATCTTGGGCGGCACTAAATCCTCCATCCACTTATCAGTGTTGAATGCCCTTTCTTACATTAGAATGGTACCATCTTCTGGCTGGGGTGAAGCTGGTCTCGCCTGTCTCTACGATGGTCTTGATAAACTTTGCCGAAATAAAAAGTCTTTTGTCGGTTTGATGGCAGTTGTCGAGGTATTCTTTCTTCCACCAATGTCATTTCCACTCTTTTCTTGCATGAATGTGATATTCATTGTTATTGTAGGTATGGGCATATGAACACAACATCATGAGGGTACCTGGTATTTCCCGAGAGAGAATTGGGTATCCGAGATTAAATTTCTGGTTGTCAGATCGTGTGGACGTCCCTGGCTCTCCCCATGTGCATACTCATCGCTTTGTGTTGAGCCGCTTGACCTGGGACCAGGTAAAATAACATTAGTATGCTTTAAATTTTATGTGAAAGTTTACTTATCTTTTGTTATTTTGCAGGTGAATTTGTCCTGGTGGAACCCAAAAGAGCAGACAAACTGGTCTCCTTTCATGAGGGTTGCGCTATCTTTCCAACATTCTCGCCGAGTCATCGCTGGTCCAGTGTCTAGTGGCTGGTTTCTCGGGGAGAGAGTTTATGAATGGTTTCTCAGTCCAGAGCAGTGGAGGCTCCCGATGCATATCCCGGAATATACTTTAAATATTATGTCGATGCCAGAGGATACATGGTGGCCGGCTCGGTACGGTTATGGTGTTGAGTCATTTCTTCATCTACCCGATGCATTTTGTGCCCACTTTATTCAAAGGAGGCTCTTGAACTTTGATGTATCTCCTGTTGGTGTGCGGGGGATTCTCGAAGAAAATGAGGATAGAGATGAAGAGGAACATCACGGAGATGCAGGAGAGTTTGTTCCACATCTCGGGGCTAGTACTTCTCAGGTAAAACTTTTACCATTTTTTCCCTACAACTGCTTCTTTTTTTTTATTCTTTAATTATTGTTGTAGGCTATTGGTTCATTTGATCATGAGGCTGGACCTTCTTTTACTGCCCCTTCATTGGCTCATTCTGGCCCGCTAGATATGCCATCTCATCCGCAGGGCATTGATATGAACTACCTGGTAAGTTCCTTATTTCATGGTAATTTATGCTATATGTATGCATGATTATGTATGCTCTTATCTTTTTCCTTTTTGGCTCACAGCGGATGCTCGAAGAACAAAATAGAAAGCTTCAAGATGAGTTGGCTGCAAGTCATCAGCAGGATTCTCATTTTAAAAATTTATATCATTAATCTGAACTACATTTTCGAGACTTTCGATTTCAAGGGATGAGGGATCCTGGCGCTTCTTCATCAAGAGGCCCCCAGACTGATGACCATGAGATCCTTTCGTCTGCTTCTGATGAGGACCATGATGGATCGAAACTTCAAGGTAATAGGGATTTTGGAGCTCCTGCTTCGGGTGATCCCGAGACGAGTAATTTGTCAAATTTTGGTGCTCTCGCTTCGGGCTGACTCGGGACGAGTGATTTGCCCCCTCCTCCAACAGGCGACGACTTTTTCAAGGCTTTATTTGATGACCTACCACCACCCTCTTAGTGATGTATAAATATTGTATCAATTGTATAAATATTGTACAATAATGAAAAAAATACAATTTCCATCTTTACTGTAACTTTTTTCACTTTTTTTTTCACTTTTCATAGTTACTGGCTCACAATTATTAAACTTTCTTTTTCATCTTTTGATATTTATACAGTCACCATCGAAAAAACCAAAATGCAACATGGTAAAGTAAATTCATCGTCAATTGCTTTCCTAACACAACATGGTTTCGTCCTTTTTCCATCACCTTTTCCTTATCAATTTTGGGAAAGGTTTGTTTCTTCTATATAAATCACCTTTCATGCCATATTTCATACATAATCCAAAATTCTTTCCAATTCAATGTGAAGATCCCTTTAACAGTTTTGATTTTTCTTCATTCATCCGCCATGACCGAACATCATTTAAAGAAGATAAAAATTTTATTTAAGAATATGGATGCCATTCACTGGAAGAAAATTTCATGGTTAAAACTTGATGTTCTAAAATGGTTTCAAAATGTTAAATTGGACCACTCCTTCTTACATGTCGTGTCTTCCTTTTGGAATATAGATTCTAGGGCATTCAAAATTAATGGCTTTGAAATATGTCCCTTAATTGAAGAATTTGAGGCCATCCTTGGATATCCAAATAATCAACAAATGGTGTTACCCACACTGGTTCCCAAAACGCAACAGAAGATGCAGATGTTATTTCAACTTCCAAAACCCGAAGTTCTTCAGTTGATGAGAGGTGGAAAAATTCTACTTGCTCCCTTGATTGATTTTTGTCTCTCTCATTTGGCCCTTACTAAGGCATGGGGACGCGTGCTTTGTTTTTGCTTGCTCGTCCAATTCCTGCTTATCTCTCCTGATGGTGATATTGATCCACGAGAATTGGATATTATGGACCAAATGAAAGGAGGCTTGTCGCCGGTACCTATGATCTTAGCCGAGACTTTAGTTGGAATAGACCGACTTAAATCAGGATTGTCAAAGAGACTGACTGGGAGTCCATTGCTGCTTTAGGTAATTACCTAAACTGCCCTTCCGGGTTTTCAATTTAGGTTTTCTTCTTTTTTCCTCTTATTTTTATTGCTCTAATTTTTGCCTAGTCCGTCCATGTGGATTTTCGGAACTAGGGAGCTGTCCTAATTTTTGCCTAAGCTGCCCTCGTGGGTTTTCAACTTAGCGGACTTCTTTCTTTTTTTGTTATATATTTTTTATTGCTCTAATTTTTGCCTAGTCTGCCCATGTGGGTTTTCGAAACTAGCGAGTTGTCCTAATTTTTGCCTAAGCTGCCCTTGTGGGTTTTCAACTTAGTGGACTCTTTTTTTTAATTTAATTTAATTCTTTCTTCACAGATTTGGCTTCATGAGCGTCTTTGTTTGCTTGATACTCCATCCATAGATTTTGCCAGATATCTGCCACGTCATCATTCTGCTAGGAAGCTACTCCATCCTGCTTCTTCATATGCTGACTGGGTTGACTGGATCCACTCACGCTCTGAAGTCAATATCCGTTGGTTGGTCCCTTGGTGGAAGATTTCTCGTATCACCATGCGGACATACTTGATGTATGTTCCCCTTGCTGCTCTTCATCAAGTTACATGCTATGATCCTCGCCGACTTGGCCATTAGTATGGAGCTGAGCCTCGTGATTCTGACTTTACTCCCAATTTAGATATGCCTTGCTTGACTGAAGCCTATTTGGATCGGCTAAGGCAAAGTTGGCCTGCACGTTACACTTATCGTCTGCCATAGATTTTACATTTGTCAATTCAAAAAGTGTATTGTTAGGATGAAAAATAATTAAAGTAATAAAAGATGCTTCTTTTCCATTTATAATTTGTCATCACCTTTTGCTATTGTGTTTATTTATTTCATCCATATATGGTCAAATACTTATAACAATGCACATAGAACAATTTTAACATTAATTCTATTTTATTAAATTAGGGAACAACCAAACATAAAGCCAACATACACAAGATCACTCCTGTTGCCAACTAGCCCTTTCGGGTTTTCTAATCGACAATTTTCTCTCATTTAGCCCTAATTGTTGCGTAGCCCGCCCTTTTGGGTTTTCAACCTAGCGAGCTCTCTTTTTTCATCTTCTTTTTTTTATATCATACATAAAACCTCTTCAACCTGTCAATGTTTACTGGCTCACTAAACTTGTTCCCGTCCATGTCTGCTAACTTCACCACACCTTTGTTCATGACTTGTTTCACGACATATGGCCCTTCCCAGCTAGGCCTAAACTTCCCTCTCGGATCATATACATTAGGCTTACATTCCTTCAACACCAAATCCCCAACTCTGAATTTTCTGATCTTAACCCTTCTATTCTAGGCCCGAGCTATCTTCTTTTGATACAGTTGGTGATGATACAATGCTTTTAACCTTCTCTCTTCTAGTAAAGCTAACTGTGTGTATCTGCTTGCTACCCATTCCGTCTCAGGCAATTCGGCTTCCAAGACTACTCTCAATGACTTGATTTCTATTTCAATTGGCAATACTGCTTCCATCCCGTAAACCAAAGGGAATGGTGTCATTCCAGTAGGTGTTTGCACACTTGTCCTAATCCCCATAAAGCAAAGGGAAGCATCTCTCACCAATCCCTATAATTCTTGGTCATCTTGGACATAATTTGCTTAATTGTCTTATTTGTTGCTTCTACTGCACCATTAGCCTTTGTTCTATAACCAGAGGATCTATGATGATGGATTTGGTATTTTGAGAATAAATCCTTAACTGCTCCTTGAACCTATACCCCATTTTCTGATATCACACTGTACGGGACCCCGTATCTGCAAAGAGGTTCTTTTCAATAAATCTAGCCATTTGGCTTGCACCCGGTTTGTTGAAGGATTCAGCTTTGACCCATTTTGAAAAATAATCTACTGCTACTACAATGAAACAGTGGCCGTTTGAAGCTGTCGGATGTATCTCTCCTAAAATGTCGATACCCCAAGTGGCAAATGGCCAGGGTGAAGACATAGAATGCAATTCCTCAGGAGGCATGTGATTCAAGTTACCTATTGCGCTCAAATTAACTCTACCACAAAGCGTCACTCGCAAGTATACGAGGTAGCTGTAGCAAAGGTGATCGCCCCAAGGTCGTCTCACAAGGAAGCTAAAGTGACTAATTGATTATTAGATTATGAATAACAAGTAATGAAGAAAATTTAAATTGCTAATTAAAGAAGAAAATTGATTGAAGTTTTTAAAACGAATAAAAGTAAATTAAGCTGATGTTTTGATTCACTTGATATAAAGGTCTAGGGTTTGCACTTCTCTACTACTTATATGTATGAACGGTTATTCCTTTTAACTAATTTAATTTCAAAGATTAAATCTCAAACAACTCAATTAATTGAGTCAAGGAAATAAGCTCTCGCATTCAAACCTCTTACAACTAATCTTGTTATAATTGAAACAATCTTTTTAATAGGTTATATCTCTAATTCACCTAAGTCCTTAATTGAATTATTCCAGTATTAGACTTCATCTCTCAATCCATCATCTAATACCTAAAACACATAATTGGTGGCCAATAAATTATATATTAGCAATATTTCATTCAATCAAGGCTAAAGAAATTATTAGCTAAGAGAATAACCAATTCATACAATCATAGCAGATCCATACAAACCCTAGACTAGATCAAATTAGTTCATATTGCTATCAAACATACTCATCTCATTAATGTTCAAAGAAATCAAATTAGACATGATAATATCCATTAATACAATTTCAATGAAAATAAAGAGAATAAGTTCAAGAACAAAACCAAGTTACAAACTCCTTGAAGCTTCTGAAGAATCTCTTGTTCAAATCTTGCAAGAAGGATGTATCAATGGCTAGAACAATCTAATCTAGGCTAGTTTAATCCAAAGTGAAATCAAAATCAAAGAAAACAAATGTTCAAACCCTAACTTCACTCTTGACGGCTAAATCAGCTCTCCAAATCTCAACAATCCCCAAACCCTAGCTTTTCTTTTCCTTTTATATGAGACGTCCTCTTTAAAATCCACTACGTGTTTGGTTCATGAGGGACACGGCCAAGTCAGAAGTGACTTGGCCATGTTGGAGTGCATTGGAGGGACACGGCCAATGACTTGGCCGTGTCCCTTGCTTGTGTTCACTACTGCTTGCTTCTCTTCTTTTTCTTCTTTGATTGAGTGACACGGCCAAGTCAGAAGTGACTTGGCCGTGTTGGTCATTTTTGAAGGGACACGGCCAGTGACTTGGCCGTGTCCCTTGCCTGTGTCTTCCACTATGAGAGTTGCTTCTTCATGCTTTGGATTTAAGTGAGACACAGCCAAGTTGGAGCAACTTGGCCGTGTCTGGGCTTCATTAGAGGGACACAGCCTACTGACTTGGCCGTGTCCCTTGCTTGTGTCTTCTTCTGTGACTTGCTCTTCCTTTTTAGCTTGGTATGAGACATGTCCAGTGACTTGGCCATGTCCTCTGCCTGTGTCAGCTACTGCCCCTTTTCTCCTTCAATATGCTTCCTTGCCTTTTTTTAACCTAACACAAAACTCAAAACAAACTTTAAACAAGAAGTAAATAGACAATAACTAACAAAACATAAACACAATACTAAAGACTAGATTAAAAATGACATAAACATTGAAATAAACCAAAACTACCAAAATTAATGAAAACACCAAACAAACCGATTAAAACTAATAAAATACCTAAATAAAACAATAATTATCGTAATAAACAAGACACAAATCTATAACAAAAACTAATAAAACAACTACCCCACACTTAAAACTTTGCTTGTCCTCAAGCAATTTCACATGGCATAAATTAAAAACTCAAACAACCTTAGCTATAATTCCAGCATATAAGATGAAATACTTTAAGACACAACATAAATAATTGCACTTTATTTCAATCCAGGATTTTCTTAACTTATTCATTAATCCAGACATACAAATCTCATCTCTCATCTAAGTGTTTCACTCGATTTCAAAGGTTAATCACTCACACCACTCATGACTGCATACTACCATAAACTTGCTTAATTATCCATTCTCCCTCACTGATTTTCTCAAGAAATAATCCAAAGGACTTTTATTTGGATGTAATGGGGCTAAGGTAAAGGTGTGAGAAAAGACATTTAGGCTGGAGCATTAAGAAATGGAGTATCTAAATTAGACACTACTCTTGCTAAGAAACTCATAACTCCTTCAAATAGCATACTCACCAACCCTTGATACCTCACATACTTGCATACCCAAAGAAAAATGCATGAGTCGACATTCCTCTTTTGATAACCAATGCTAGAACATATTTGACTTTTGTATATATATATCCCTTTTTTTTAATTTTCTCTTTTTCTTTTTCTTTTATTATATATAATTTTTTTATACATATATATACAAAATATAACATTGCATAGATCATCTAGCTTAACATGTAGAGGAAAATAATAGTCAACTCTTAATCAAATACAAAGTGCAAAGTATGCATTTCACCCCAAATAGCAATACCATATATTTTTTTTATTTGCTTACCCCACACTTTGAAATAAACCACCCTATTGTCTTATAATAAGAACTCCATTCCTTAATGCAAGTATGATGATAATAAGAGAAAGTTGAGCTGTGAATTGTGTTGATCAAACAAGAAAAGGTCAAAGGCTCAACTTGGCTCACTAAGGAATTTAATATTAAGGGAGGCCTTTTTAAGCTAACGGGCTAACCTAATTTGCCTTCATCATTTTAAAACTTGAGATTAAATCATAATGTGAGTTCAATTAGTATGCAAAAGCAAACTCTAGAGATGCAAAATCATGAAGGTGCACACTTAAGAAAAGAAAATCAACTGATAATAATATCAAATTATGAGGCTCAAAACTCACACAGGTGGGTTCACAAAGATTTATATGTCATAAATTGCAGAATGTGAAAATTAATCCTTAATGAATTCAAATGCTCATTTCTATGCTGATACTAAAGTCTCAACTACAATGCTAAAATCACAGAAAAGATCAATAAGATTTCAACAATTATGCCATGCACAACAAACACAATAAACAAAACAAGACAAACATTAAAGAAAAGTTTAAAGATTACCCCACACTTTAGACTTTACATTGTTCTCAATGGAAAACAATATTAATAAAGAAAAAGAGTTAAAGGACAACCTGTCTTCCATCGTATCCTGGTGAGGCAAAACCCTAACTTTTCATCACAAACACAAAAGTTCAAAAACAAAAGTACAATATATGAAAATAAAATATCCAAATATAAAATGTTAACATGAAAACAAAAATAAAAACAATAACAAAAATACACTAAACAAAATAAAGCAAGGAACTCAAAATCTATGGAAAAGGCGGGTGTGAAGATGATGCAGCCGAGGGATGGAGACTCAAGATCTTCGCAAGGTTGCTATTAATCTGTTCCAACTGCTGTAAGACCTCAGCATGGTTACGGTCCACCTTGCTATCCAGTCGATCCACTTTGCCCTCCAGGGCCTCAATCCTCAGAAGTACCTCTTGACTTTCTGAAACCGAAGCATCCTCATCTAGGTCAAGAGAATCCAAGTCGGACTCCTCTTGGACCCGTGCTCTCTTCTGCCTATCACCCGGTGCTTCAGGCTCATCTGAAGGCATCACATAAGTCCCTCTCCTATGCACCACCATGTGCATCTTCTCAAGTGTAGCTAAATCCAAAGAGTCATTACCCAAAATTCTAGTCATGCGACTAGTACTCAGGTCAAAATCCTCAACAAGGGCTACTGCTAATGTGGTAATCAGACCGCCAACACAAATTGCCCCCTTCCTTTTATTAGCCACAGTATAAAAAATATCGGCTAACCAATAGCCAGCACTAACATGCATTGAATTCAAAGCACAATCCAGGAAAAATAGTTCACTCAATTCAACCACACCCGGGCTCTCCTTCCAAGCAAAGAATCCGCAAGACATAAACCTATGCAAGTACCTCAAAGCAGAATTTCTTAATTTAGATGCTTTGGCCGATTTGGCCACATAAGTGCCCCAGCCTAAAGCTTCCCAAGCAAATTGTTGTTTAAATTCTTTGGGTACCGACCTTTCCCCATGCTGATGAAAACCATATATATCATTTAACTGGTCAATATTAAGCACAAATGATTTACCCGGCAATTTAAACATCATTCTAGTGCAGATTTTCTTATCATCTCGTTCAACCTTGAGAGATGTCAAAAATTCTAAAGTAAGCTCCTCAAACTGCAAAGGTCTCAAGGAGACTAGAGTCTCCCACCCAAGAATTTGCACATATCGATCAAAATTAGTCCTAATTTGCAGGGCATCAAGAGATTCATCATTAACATACCTTGTCGGGTAAAAATCCCAAGCCAAAATACTTGCTCTCTTCAAAGATAAAGTTGATGAAGAGGAAGAAGCTCCTTCGGTTGTAGACTTCTTCGTCTTGCGGTGTGAAACAATCTTTGTTCTTGGCATCTCTAGAAATCTGAAAAATTCAAACCAAAACTTGATCAAATCAAAATTTTATGAGAAAAGAAGAAGTTTTAATGGATTATTTCTAGTTTTGATGAAAAGATTTGAGGATTAAAGGAAGATTTAGAGCTTGGAATCAAAAAGAATGGAGTTCGTGAGAGAGAGAGCGAGAGAGCGAGAGAGATGAATAAACAGGGATTTAGGGATTTAATGGAAAGAAACTGGGCAAAATCGTGTTTTTAAAAGTGTAAAAGTGAGAGACACGGCCAAGTTATGGGCAACACGGCCGTTCATGTGATTTTTGAGGGACACGACCAGTGACTTGGCCATGTCCCTTGGGCGTGTTCATCTCTGTGAAGAAAGGTGCAAAATAAAAAAGCAAAAAGCAAAGTAGTGAAGCTTGGCCATGTCCAAGCCGTGTTCCTTGGCCGTGCCACTCACTGTGACAAAGTGCAGAAAATAAAAACAAAGCGTGGTTTTGTTGAGGCTTGGCTGTGTCCAAGTGACACGGCCAAGTCCTTTTGGCCGTGTCTCCTTCTGCCATTTCAACTTTTTTTTTATTTTACAAATCACCAAATATCAAAGAAATTGCACCCTCTTCTCCGATCAACCCTGAAACACATTAGAAAGATAAAAACCGATCAAAGCACCTGTTCCATTTATTTAGACTAAACATAAAATCAAAACTTGCTAAATTTAAAATTACAACTATCAAAAATAAATGCAAACTGATGGGTTGCCTCCCATTAAGCGCTTCTTTAATGTCATAAAGCTGGACATCATGCAAAGCCTAGGGATCATGGATCAAAGTGCTGTCAATGACCCTCACTTCTTCAAATCCTTCATTGTATGGTTTAACTCTTTGTCCATTCACTTTAAAAGTCTCACTTGTTCGAGAGTTAAGTAATTCAATGGCACCAGAAGGATACACCTGAGTTATCTCGAAAGGACCACTCCATCGAGACTTGAGTTTACCTGGAAAAAGATGGAGTCGAGAGTTAAAAAGTAAAACTTTCATACCTGGACTCAATGTCTTTCGCACTATAATTCTATCATGAAGTGCTTTAGTGCGATCTTTGTAAATTCTCGAGCTCTCATACGCCTCATTTCTCAGCTCATCTAACTCTGAAATTTGCAGAAATCTTTCTCTCTTCGCTTTGTCAAAGTCCAAATTCAGAGTCTTGATTGCCCAATATGCTCTGTGCTCCAACTCCATTGGTAAGTGACAAGCTTTCCCAAACACCAATGGTTATGGACTCATACCTAGAGGAGTCTTGAAAGCAGTCCGATATGCCCATAGTGCATCATGCAATCTGTTTGCCCAATCCTTCCTTGATGTGTTGACTGTTTTCTCCAGAATTCCTTTTAGCTGCTTGTTTGATGTTTCAACTTGCCCAGAGGTCTGTGGATGGTATGGGGTTGCCACCTTGTGCTTCACACCATATTTGTGCATTAACATCTCAAAAAGCCTGTTGCAAAAATGGCTCCCCCCATCACTGACTATCACCCTTGGCGTACCAAATCTGCTAAGAATATTTTCCTTCACAAATTTAACAACTACATTACCATCATTAGTACGGGTGGGGATTGCCTCCACCCATTTGGAAACATAATCAACAGCAACTAAAATATATTCATAACCAAAGGACTTGGGGAAAGGACCCATGAAGTCTATTCCCCACACATCAAACAATTCAACAACAATATATGACTGAAGGGGCATTTCATTCCTCCTCCCAATGTTACCTACTCTTTGGCAACGATCACAGTGCTTACAATACTCTTGAGCATCTTTAAATAAGGTAGGCCAGTAAAAACCACTTTGTAGCACCTTTTCTGCAGTCTTTCTTCCTCCAAAATGACCCCCACAGTGAAGGTCATGACAAAATTGAAGAACACTCAGTTGTTCTTCCTCAGATACACACCTGCGAACTATCTCATCTTTGCATATCGGGAATAGATAAGGTTCATCCCAAAAATAAAACTTACTCAAGTGTAAAAACCTTTTCTTTTCCTGAAATGACATGTTAGTACGCAATATACCACAGGCAAGATAGTTAGCAATATCTGCAAACCAAGGTGCATCAAATACCACAAAAAGCTGCTCATCAGGAAATGCTTCTAAATTTTTATGAATGCTATCAGATGCAAGATTTTCACTAAAGAAGGGTAATCTGGATAAATGATCAGCAACAACATTCTCACTACCCTTAGTATCCTTAATTTGGAAATCAAATTCTTGCAATAACAACACCCATCTAATTAAGCGCGGTTTAGCATGTTGTTTTGTCAACAGATATTTAAGAGCTGCATGATCAGAATGCACAATAATTTTTGACCCAATTAAATATGCTCTAAATTTGTCTAAAGCAAAAACAACAGCTAACATTTCCTTTTCAGTTGTGGTGTAGTTCATTTGTGCACTATTTAGGGTCAAACTGGCATAATATATTACTCTCAAGTATTTATCAACCCTTTGCCCAAGAACAGCTCCTACTGCATGATTAGAGGCATCACACATGATTTCAAAAGGTAAAGACCAAACAGGAGCTACAATCATTGGTGCACTAGTCAATTTTTCCTTAAGGGAATTAAAAGCTTGCATGCATTATGCTGTAAATTCAAATGGAACATCTTTCCCCAACAAATGACACAATGGTTGGCTTATTTTGGAAAAATCCTTAATAAACCTCCTGTAAAAACCTGCATGCCCTAAGAAACTTCTTATTCCCTTAACAGAGGTAGGTGGGGGTAACTTAGCAATAAATTCAACTTTAGCCTTATCCACCTCAATCCCTTTACTTGACACCACATGACCTAAGACATTGCCCTGAGTAACCATAAAATGACTCTTTTCCCAACTTAAAGTGAGGTTACATTCAATGCATCTCTCAAGCACACGAACAAGTTTATTGAGGCAATTATCAAAAGAATTACCAAAAACAGAAAAATCATCCATAAATACCTCAATAAAATCATCTATCATGTCAGAGAAGACAGACATCATGCATCTCTAAAAAGTTGCAGGTGCATTGCACAAGCCAAAGGGCATACGTCGAAATGCATAAGTCCCAAAAGGGCAAGTAAAGGTTGTCTTGGACTGATCCTCTGGAGATATTGGCACCTGATAGTAACCTGAAAGGCCATCCAGAAAATAATAATGTGAGTGTCCAGAAAGTTTATCTAACATCTGATCAATAAAAGGAAGAGGGAAATGATCTTTCTTTATAGCATTGTTCAACTTCCTATAATCGATGCATATTCTCCACCCAGTAGTAGTCCTAGTAGGAACCAATTCATTATTCTCATTTTTCACCACAGTGATTCCAGATTTCTTAGGAACTACATGTACTGGGCTCACCCACTCACTATTAGCTATTGGGTAAATTACTCCTTCATCTAGCAATTTGAGCATTTCTTTCTTAACCACTTCACTCATATTTGGGTTAAGGCACCTTTGAGTCTCCCTCACAGGTTTAGCTCCCTCTTCTAAAGTGATTCTATGCATGCACATTGAAGGGCTAATACCCTTGATGTCACTCAATCCCCATCCTATTGCTTTCTTTAATCTTTTAAGCTCACTCACCAACCTCATCTCCTCCCCTTCACTAAGTTCACTAGATATTATCACAGGTAAAGTGTTGTGATCTCTTAAAAACACATATTTCAGGTTCTTAGGTAACTCTTTCAGCTCTAACTCTAGTGAGGGGTTCTTCTCTTCTTTTTCAATGGGGGAAAGTTTAAAAATTGGGTCCTCCTTAAGCTCCTCTATTTTAGCTCCCTCTAAAGTCTCAAGGCAACTGGTGATTTCTGCATCAAAAATATCCAAATCACTATCTAAGGTCACTGCCAGCTCCAATTTATCAGAGGAACCTGTCTGCAAGAAAACATATGAATCAACTGCATCAACACAATCAATGAAAGAACGATCCTCATATAAAGCAGTTGTAGGAATAGGAGAAGTGTTAAAAATAGAAAATTCCACAGTTTGTCCCAAAACAGTCATAAAAGGCCTGGTAGTCGCCATAAAAGGCCTACTCAGCAGAGTGGTGTGTGCAGATGGTGAAGAATTACCTACTTCCATGTCAAGAACAATGAAATCCACAGGTACTATCAAACCACCAACTTTAACTAACACATCTTCTATAACCCCTTTCGGGAATCTAAGAGATCTATCAGCTAATTGCAACACCATTTTTGTTGGTTTCAGTTCCCCTAGTTCTAAATCAAGGTACACAGAGTAAGGCATTAAATTCACACTAGCTCCTAAATCACACATGCCATCAGTACCTTTTCCATTCCCTATAGTAATTTGAATGATGAAACTACCAGGATCCTTTAGCTTGGGAGGTAGTTTATGCTGCAAAACAGCACTAGCTACCTCAAAAACTATCACCTTTTCATTCAGCTCATACCTCTTTTTCTTGGTATTCAGTTCTTTGAAGAATTTAGCATAAGCTGGCATGTTCTTAATTGCTTCAAGTAAGGGTAAGTTAATACTTACCTTAGACAGCATGTTGAAGATATCTGAAAATTGTTTATCTTTTTTATCATCCTTCAACCTGCTGGGGAATGGTATAGGTGGCCGGTATGGATTGCTTGCCTTGTGCAAATATGCTGTAGGGGACTTCTCCATTGATCTTTCTTCAGTACCTTTGTTCTCTAGTTCTCCTTCCTTTTTATTCTCTTGCTCACCTGCATTCACATAATTATTTTCAACATTATTATTAATTACCTTGCCACTCCTAAGAACAGTCACTGATTGTGCCTGCTCAGGTTGACTTGGGAACTTCCCCTTTTGTTGAATCTGCATCTGTTGTGCAAGTTGCCCCACTTGGGTCTCCACCTTCTTAAAAGATGCTTCCAAGGAATCCAACCTCTTGTTGTTCATCTCTTGATTTTTAGCACTGACTTGGATAAAAGCCTGTAAACTTTCCTCCAAACTCTCTCTCTTAGGCTGCCCTTGATTGGAGGATTGGCCCTGCTGTTGGTTCTGTCTCTGGAGCAAATGGAAAGGCTGTTGAGCATTATTTGTCGTCCAGGAAAAATTGGGGTGACTCCTCCAACCAGGATTGTAAGTGTTGGAGTAAGGATCATTCCTGGCTCTTGGTTGAAATCCCCCCATAGCATTAACTTGCTCAGCTTCATTCCCAAAAGACTCATATGCAGAGGGGCATATATTTTCTCCATGCCCAAATGTCCCACAGATTCCACAAATTTCTTGAGTGGATGAAGGAGAATTGTTTTTCATATTCAGCATCTGCACTTGCCTTGTCAACTCAGCAATCTGATTGACCATCTCGCTGTTGGCCTCCAGTTGATTCACCCCTTTACTTCTTCCCCTTACACTCTTTTGTTGAGAATTAGCTCCCAACATCTCAAAGATCTCATAAGTTTCATCAGCTGTCTTTTCTCCCATGGCTCCCCCAGCTGCATTGTCAACAGTGTTCTGAAATTGCTGGGTTAGACCATCATAGAAAAACTGATTAAGAAGTTGAAGTGGGTAGTGATGATGTGGACACTAGATCAATAGCATCTTGAATCTGTCCCAAGCCTCATGAAATGGCTCTCCATCAAATTGAGAGAATGTAGCAATCTTCCCTCTCAATTCAACTGTCTTTTGATGTGAGTAGAACTTGCCCATGAATTTATTATAAACTTGCTCCCAAGTTGTCAGTGAGTTCTTGAGCAACATCATAAGCCAGTTCTTTGCCCTATCCTTCAAAGTATATGGAAAACACCGCATCCTCAACTGATCCTCTGTTAATCCTCCCAATGGAAAAGTGTTGAGGGTGGAGTAGAAATCCCTAATAAAGTTCAAAGGATATTCATTTGGAACTTCATAGAATGATGGCAGCATGTTGTAGTGAATGTTCTTCAACTCATAATTTCTTGCTGCATCTGTCAGTCTTATGCAAGAGGTGGAAGTTCCAATGACAGGTCTAGCAAAGTCTCTCATCGTTCTTTGCCTTTCTTCAGCCATTTTAACTGATTGTGCAGAATCTGACTCAAATTCAGAAGTGTCCTCCTCTGTATCAAATCCGGTATAGAGCTCAAACTCTTCTCTGCTCCTTTTCACTCTCTGAATTTCTGGAATGAATGGATGTAGCTCTCCTTCGAGTGATCTCCTGCCTTGCATAAACAAAATTTCTAGAAAAAGAAATTATTAAAAGCAAAAGACAAAATAAAATAAAAAATAAACAATGAAAAATAATTGAAAATATTTTTGCCTAATAAACAATTTCGCCAATTAGCCTCCCCGGCAACGGGGCCAAAAACTTGTTGCGCTCAAATTAACTCTACCACAAAGCGTCACTCGCAAGTATATGAGGTAGCTGTAGCAAAGGTGATTGCCCCAAGGTCGTCTCACAAGGAAGCTAAAGTGACTAATTGATTATCATATTATGAATAACAAGTAATGAAGAAAATTTAAATTGCTAATTAAAGAAGAAAATTGATTGAAGTTTTTAAAACGAATAAAAGTAAATTAAGTTGATGTTTTGATTCACTTGATAGAAAGGTCTAGGGTTTGCACTTCTCTACTACTTATATGTATGAACGGTTATTCCTTTTAACTAATTTAATTTCAAAGATTAAATCTCAAACAACTCAATTAATTGAGTCAAGGAAATAAGCTCTCGCATTCAAACCTCTTACAACTAATCTTGTTATAATTGAAACAATCTTTTTAATAGGTTATATCTCTAATTCACCTAAGTCCTTAATTGAATTATTCCAGTATTAGACTTCATCTCTCAATCCAACATCTAATACCTAAAACACATAATTGGTGGCCAATCAATTATATATTAGCAATATTTCATTCAATCAAGGCTAAAGAAATTATTAGCTAAGAGAATAACCAATTCATACAATCATAGCAGATCCATACAAACCCTAGACTAGATCAAATTAGTTCATATTGCTATCAAACATACTCATCTCATTAATGTTCAAAGAAATCAAATTAGACATGATAATATCCATTAATACAATTTCAATGAAAATAAAGAGAATAAGTTCAAGAACAAAACCAAGTTACAAACTCCTTGAAGCTTCTGAAGAATCTCTTGTTCAAATCTTGCAAGAAGGATGTATCAATGGCTAGAACAATCTAATCTAGGCTAGTTTAATCCAAAGTGAAATCAAAATCAAAGAAAACAAATGTTCAAACCCTAACTTCACTCTTGACGGCTAAATCAGCTCTCCAAATCTCAACAATCCCCAAACCCTAGCTTTTCTTTTCCTTTTATATGAGACGTCCACTTTAAAATCCACTGCGTGTTTGGTTCATGAGGGACACGGCCAAGTCAGAAGTGACTTGGCCGTGTTGGAGTGCATTGGAGGGACACGGCCAGTGACTTGGCCATGTCCCTTGCTTGTGTTTGCTACTGCTTGCTTCTCTTCTTTTTCTTCTTTGATTGAGTGACACGGCCAAGTCAGAAGTGACTTGGCCGTGTCCCTTGCCTGTGTCTTCCACTATGAGAGTTGCTTCTTCATGCTTTGGATTTAAGTGAGACACGGCCAAGTTGGAGCAACTTGGCCGTGTCTGGGCTTCATTGGAGGGACACGGCCTACAGACTTGGCCGTGTCCCTTGCTTGTGTCTTCTTCTGTGACTTGCTCTTCCTTTTTAGCTTGGTATGAGACACGGCCAGTGACTTGGCCGTGTCCTCAGCCTATGTCAGCTACTGCCCCTTTTCTCCTTCAATATGCTTCCTTGCCTTTTTTTAACCTAACACAAAACTCAAAACAAACTTTAAACAAGAAGTAAATAGACAATAACTAACAAAACATAAACACAATACTAAAGACTAGATCAAAAATGACATAAACATTAAAATAAACCAAAACTACCAAAATTAATGAAAACACCAAACAAACCGATTAAAACTAACAAAATACCTAAATAAAACAATAATTATCGTAATAAACAAGACACAAATCTATAACAAAAACTAATAAAACATTACCATACATCTGACATTGTTGACACTTCTTTACAAACTCAATATAATCTCTCTCCATGGTCAACAAGAAATAACCTTGTAGAATGATCTTCTTAACTAGGGCCAAACCACTCATGTGCGGACCATAACTTTCTGCATGTATTTCTGACATGATACGCTCCACTTCAGGCTTCCTTAAACATCTTAAATGCACCCCATCAGGCCATCTTCGATATAACTCCCCATGGAATGTGATGTATTGCAATGAGCACCGCCTTATGGCTCTTTGTAGACCCTTAATTTTTGACCCAATCCGATCCAATATGCTTTATTTAGTCCAAAATAATTTTTGTTGTCTAATTGGTCCAAATAATTTTAATTAAATAGTTTTTACTTTATTATCTAATTTTTATTAATAAAAAATAAAAATAAAAATAAAAATAAAAATAAATAAAAAAATAAAAATAAAAATCGGAGTCGAAAAAAAAATTGGCAGCGAAAAGTGATCGCGCGGGCCCGTCGGGTCAGCAGCAGCTCACCCGTCGGGCCCGTCGAGTTATTTCGCCTGCAGGAAATTCCTGCAGGCGAAATAACTTCCTGCGGGGCAAGTTATTTCGCCCGCAGGAAATTCCTGCAGGTGAAATAGCCACCCGCAGGAATTTCCTGCGGGCTGGCACACCCACTGGCTGGCCAGCCACGGGCCCGCTGCCACAGTTTTTGCCAGCGCAAAATTTTTTGACCCAATTTTTAGAAACCTAATCCAATTAGGTTTTAATTTCTTTCTTTTATTAATATTAATTGCCGTGTGTAATTAGGAATAAACAACTTAAAAACCATTATAAATAAGGACCAAAAGGCATTGAAAAAAGGAGGTGGCCGAGAGGGAAATCCAAAGGCAGTAGCTTGATTTTTTGAAACCAAATCAGTGAAGGAAAAGGGAAACTCAAATCAATTGATCTTTAAAGCAGCAGCAGCACGAATTAAGAAATTCAAAGGCAACCAAAGCTTGTCTTTGGAGCTAGTTCATCCAAGAAGAAGTAATTTTGGAGCAACTTACAAAAGAAGGTATGAAATTCTAATTTCTAATTTTTTTTACACAGTAGCTAAACTAGGGGTTTTTTTGTGTTTTTCAAAAGTTAAAATCTTAGAACTTTAATTTAGTTTTCCAAAGTTAAAACACTAAAACGTGACCTTCTTTTCTAAAAAGACTTAAAATTATTATTTTTTCTTCTTCAAAAGTCTCAAAACCCTAATTGAACAAATTCTTTAACAAAACCAAAACTTGATTATGTTTCTTTCAAAATTTTAAAATAAGTTCTATTTCATTCAAAAAGCCTTAAAAAACATCTTTTCTACTTATAAAAACTTCAATCCTTTTGTTTAAATTCATAAAATTTCATAAAATATCAAATTGATTTCTAAAACCCTAATTCAAATCTTTTACCCGAGAACCCTAATTTTAAAGCATAAAACCCTAAATCAACTTTTAAACCTAAAATAGTAAACCCTAAACCTTTTAAAACATTAAACCCTAACTTTTTCTAAACTTTAATCCTTTAAAACATAAAAAACATTAAAACATTAAAACCCAAAAATTGCACAGTAGCTTAAAGTTCAATAAACCAAAAATCACAAATTTAAGTATTTTAAGGTATTCAAAACCCTAGTTTCATGATTTCACCATTCAAACCTTAATTTGGTTAATCAAAGAATCTTATCAACCATTTAAAACTTAAAAACCTAATATATTTTAATTCCATAAAAAGTCACATTAGCTTAACTTTAGAATTTCCAAAACCTTAACACATGAGATAAAAAACCCTAAATGGAAATAGTAGCTATACTTGAACTTTTATTTGCTTTATTCAATTCTATACTTGATTATGCTTTGATTTATTTCTTATGCTTTTATTTATTTAAATTCAATACTTGATTTATCATGGATGGATGTTTATTTTATATCTTAATTAATAGCTTTGATGAATGATTTATTTATGATGAATGATTATTTATTTTTATCAATTAATTTAGATTTCCAAAAGTTGTAAGAGGTATGTTACCACTTGGTGGGTACCTCATTATTTAAACATCATGTAATTTAATTTGCTTTTCTATTTTAGAACTTATGTAAAGGGCATGTTTCTACCTTTTGGTGGCTTTGCTTCTTTTTCTCTCAAAATGTCAGATTGATTTCACTGCTTTCCCACTCGGTTTTGGTTTCAAACTCTCCCAATCTTCGTCCCAATTTCTGATTGTTTTTTCCCCCATTTTTTCCTTATTTATAGAAGAATTCTATTATTAATCATAGTTACTCATGACATACAATATTGAATAAGAAAAGGAAACCGAAACCTAATTGTATTAGGTTTCTGAAAATTTGCGTCAAAAAAATTACGCTGGCAAAAAAAAACTGCTGCAGAAAAATTACGCTGGCGAAAAAGCTCTAGCAACCAGCTGTGGCAGTTGCAGGCGAAATGGCCGCAATTTCACACAGCCGACCCCCCCTTTTTTTTATTATTCATTTTTTGTTTATTATTATTATTTTTCATTTTTTATTAATAAAAATTAGACACTAAACCAAATATTATTTAATTAAGATAACAAAAATTATTTTGAACTAATTAAAATGTATTAGACAACACAAAAATTATTTTGGACTAATTAAAATATATTGGACTAGACCGGGTCAAAAATTAAGGGTCTACAATAAGCCCGAATTGTGACCTCGGTTTGGTTTAGATCTCTTATTGAACTTTGGTAAATGATTATCTTTGGTGTTTGGCTTATTGGGCCAGGTAGCTTCCCATTATTAATTAGATTTTGGATCTCATGTCTCAATTTCACACATCTATCCGTGTCATGTCCTTGCATTTGATGAAACTGACAAAATGCTTTAGTGTCAAAATTAGGTGGGAGAGGGTTAGGCAAAGGGCGAGGATCTAAGGGTTGTAGTAATCCCTTTCTTTGAAGTTATCGTTCCTTCTTATTGAAAAATGGTTCTTCTCTCTTTCCCATTCTTCAATTTGAAAACCGGCTTGGAGAAGGTCTTTGAAATCACGGATGAGTGTATGAGACATTCTCTCACGAAGACTAGGCAACACCCCTCTCACAATCATCCTTATTTGATCGAATTCATCGAGCCTCTTCTTGAGCAAAGCAGCCTTGTTTCTCCATCTCTTCACATAATCCACAAAATTCTCATTTGGCCTTTGCCTAATGGACTCCACTTTCATTAAGGTAACTTCCATCTCGACATTATACCCATATTGTTGGATGAAGGCTTTGTAAAGCAGATCCCAACTCTTTTGTGTTGCATCATCTAAGGTATTGAATCAATTTTGGACAACAGGGTCCAATGAGAGCATAAAGTACCTTAGAGTTTGAGCCTTAGTACCTCGGGCGGACTGCATGGCAGTGATATACTGCTTCACATGGAGATGAGGGTTTTCGGTTCCATCAAACTTCGCAAAAGATGGCATCTTGAACTTGTACAGGACTTCTTCATCTAGCTCAAATAATTTGTCAACTTCGAACATTTCCTCAGTTTTTAGTTTCTTCTCAAATTTCTTTTCTAAATCAGCAATCATCTTTTCAACATCGGATGTCTCGATCTTTTCAATAGTTGCCTTCTCAACAACCTTAGGCTCTTTCTTCTTGTCTTGAGCATCTTGGTAGTATTGAGCCCAATCATCATCATCATCAATGATCACCTTTTCATCATCAAAAACTACTTCACCAACTTTGTCTTCCCTTTGTCCTTTGGCTTCTTAGTACTAGCAGATGCCTCGGCATGGTTTTCTAAGATTACAGTCAATTGGTTCTTCATGGTCTCAGCTAGGGCCTCTTTTATTTCTTCCATCTTGGCATTGAGGGCCTCATCCACCATCCTTTGAATTTGTTCAGGATCCATTGTTTTTGGTGAGTAAGTGATTGAGTCGTTGCTAGATACTTCGTCTCCGGCATAGGTCGGATTGTTGTAAGCTTTTGAAATGTCATAATCCAAGGCTGTGAGCCAGAAATGATTAATGAGATGCAAATGTATGCATGTATGCACAAACAATAGACAAACAAGGATAATTAGGACATTCCTTTTAACCTTATAACATATACACACAAATGGCGAGTCTCTTTTCCTAGGTATATGGTTAACAAAATACCAACATGGGGCATCTTGTTTTCGAATAATTCCCTCGGACGTTTCATCCAATAGTTATATTTTCAAAAATGGAAATCATTTCATAATAATTCCCATTAATTAGGTTTTAATCCATTCAACCAACTAAAGTAGCTTTTATGCTATATTGGATTAAAACAAAATTAAGAGGTTTATTATAAATAGATTTCTCACTTGAAAAAGTAACTAATGATTCATGCCAAAAACAAGCCCATGATTAATTATTCGTAGTATAAACTAGGCTCACAATTTATTTTTGGTATTTCGTAATTGGCCTAAATAATTTGCAAGCTCTTTGTAAGAAAAGGTTGGACGAAAAAAATTTTATTTCTAGGCCCATTGTAAAAAGATTTTAGAAAAAACATATTTTGGGCTTAGTATTTGGGCCATGAGCAAAAGAATTTTTGATTTATTTTTAGAAAAGTCTTATGTCCAAAGACCATCTTGAAAAATTTTGAAAATAGCTTCGGTCTTTTGGACTTTAAAGAAAAATTTATTTGAGCTTACAATATACTTAGGTCATATTAGAAAAAGTACAAACCAAATAAGCCATGATTTAAGCCAAGATTAATTAACCATAGTCAAACAACATGCATTTGGGGTAAAACCTAAGGAAAATAACTAGGCCAATTACATGAGCTTTAGTCTTTGGGTTAAAAGGCTTAGGTTCCCATAGCAAGTATATACCAAATGGTACGAGGCTATAAGTGGTTATGCCATGCTCGATCTCCATACATTGAGTGAAAGTATGGTATCCCTTACATAACACAACACGGGTAACACGGGCATCCTAACTCACACACACGATGCAATCTAATATGATGCAATGAATAATATCATTATAAGAAAGAATAGAATAATAAAAAGACCAATGGAATCAACTTCTCTTATCCCAGTGGAGTCACCACTGTGAGCGGGGATTTTTGCCCCCACTCCCGGTGGAATGGTTCTTGTGACTTAAGCACTATTTAGGCTCGAGGCCTTAGAGAACACGAATCTAAGTCTGGAGAAAATGGATTCGCCACCCAGATGGGCTGGGATAAAGAAAGGGGAGAATGACTCGATTCCTAAGGAATCCCCAACCGCCTAATGGGTTCGGAAAGTTGGGTACTCGTGGGGAAGGTGAGAAATGGCCCAGCACCCCCACAACGCCCTGTTCATTGGAACCGGCCTCCTTTACAGGTCTTAATATTATAAAATTCTTAAATATAACAACATCATCCATATTACACACAATAATTGAAATAAAGCATCATTATATTAAAATCAAAACAATGTCCAAGCAAAATAAATAAATGGACACCCATCCGAAGATGGAAACATGCCCTTACATAATCCATGCCTAAATAGGACACCCACCAAAAGGTAGAAACATGTCCTTTACATTGGTTCTAAAATAGAAAAGTAATTTAAATTATATGATATTTAACTAATGAGGTACTCACCAAGTGGAAACATACCTCTAACAACTTTTGGGAATCCAAATAAATAGATAAAAGTAAATGACCAATGTTTTTTT
This sequence comes from Garcia nutans, assembly GCA_947685225.1. Lineage (NCBI taxonomy): Eukaryota > Viridiplantae > Streptophyta > Magnoliopsida > Malpighiales > Euphorbiaceae > Garcia > Garcia nutans. The sequence goes on from CANTUV010000059.1 coordinate 37,717,073, forward strand.
TCTCCACTTTTTTCGCGAAACAGTTTTTTTTCACAAAAAAAAGTAGATAAAAGTAATACACAAAACAGTTTTTTTTTTCCAACAAAATTTTTTCGACGCAAATTTTTTCGAAACTAAATTCAATTCAGTTTCGGTTTCCTTTTCTTAATTAATGTTAGATTATGTGAATAACTAAGATTAATCATAAAAATCTTCTATAAATAAGTACTAAAACAACACAGAAAGGGAGGTGAAATTTAGGATCGAAATTGAGGAGGAAAACATTGAAAGGAAATCAGATTTTAAAATTCCATCTGGCAGTGAAATCAATCGGACTTTTTGAGAGAAGCAAACAAGAAATTTAATTCATCAAAGGCAGCAAAGCTTGTCTTTGTTCTTGTTCATCCAAGAAACAATTTTTGGTGGAACCAACAAACGATGGTATGAATTTCTTTATTTATTTTTCTTTACAGTAGCTTCATCACACAAAATTAAAAATTGTTGTTTCTGTAAAATCTTAAAACCCTAATCTACTTTCCAACCTTTCAAAAACTTAAATCATTTTATTAATTTACCAAACCCTAATCTGCTTTCCAATTTTCCAAAATCCTAAATAAATCATTTCTTTTATTTCCAAAAACCCTAAAAATTATCCTTCTGTTTCTTCTAAACCTTAAACACCCTAATTCGTTTCTTTTGTTTTCAAAAACCATAAAAACCTTAAAACGTTTCTTTTCTCTCTAAAAACTTCAAAAACCCTAAATCATTTTATTAATTCCCAAAACCCTAATCTCTATTCCAAAAATTCAGTAGCCTTATTTTTAAGAATCAAAAGTTTTAACCCTAATTAATCATTCTTTCCAAAATTACACGGTAAGTATTATTCTTTTAAAAATAACACTAGTTTCTTTCAATTTCAAAACCCTATTTTTTAAAATCTCAAACCCTAAAATCTTAATTTTCAACACCTAAACCTACAATCCTATAAGCCAATTTTTAAAATCTTTCGGGTTCAGACCCCGACCCCTCAAGGGGCGCTATCCCCTTGACCCCCGCCCACTAACCGGCTGGCGGGACCGCCGTATGGGTTCGGGTCATTATTGATTTATGCATTATAAATCTTCATGTTTTGCTTCCATTATTATGATTATTCAAAATAAAAATAGTAAACACAAAACCAATTAATCTAAAACTTAAATTTTCCTAATTTCATGATTTTACCCCTCAAACCCTAATTTTGTTAATCAAAGAACCTCATTGTAGACCCTTAATTTTTGACCCAGTCCGGTCCAATATGTTTTATTTAGTCCAAAATGATTTTTGTTGCCTAATTCGTCCAAAATAATTTTTATTAAATAATTTTTGCTTTAGTATCTCATTTTTATTAATAAAAAATAAAAATAAACAAATAAAAGTCAAAAAATAAAAATAAAAATAAAAATCAGAGTCGGAAAAATCGGCGATAAAAAATTGTCGCGCGGGCTGGTGGGTATTTCGCGCGCAGGAATTTCCTGCGGGAATTCCTGCGGGCGAAATGGCCCAAGCTATTTCGCCCGCAGAAAAAATCTGCGGGTGAAATAGCTTTTCCATTTCGCCAGCTGGATTTTCTTACGGGCCACGCCCGCAGCCCGCCCCTGCCGCAATTTCCTACGGCAAAATTTTATTGCCAGTGCATTTTTCCTGCGGCAATTTTTTTAGGCAACGCAAATTTTTCGACGCAAATTTTTCAAATTCTAATTCAATTAGGTTTTGGTTTCTTTTTTTTTTATTAAAATTACTTGCCGTGACTAATTAGGAATAAACTATATCAAACCACTATAAATAAGGACCAAAGGCAATGAAATTGAGGGGGGAGCCGAAAATCCAACAGAAGCTTGGAAAATTTGAAACCAAATCAGGGAAGGAAAAGGAGCAATTCAATTTCTTTTTTATGGAATAGCAGGGACACGATTTAAGAAATTCAAAGGCAGCAATGGTCTTTGTTCTTGTTCATCCAAGAAGAATTATTTTAGGATAATCAACAAAAGGAGGTATGAGATTCTAATTTCTTTTTTTTTCACAGTAGCTAAAACTAGGATTTTGTGTTTCTCAAAAGTTAAAATCTTAGAACTTTAATTTAGTTTTCCAAAGTTAAAAATACTAATACGTTACCTTATTTTCCAAAAAGACTTAAAATTGTTATTTTTACCTCTTCAAAATCTTAAACCTTAAATAAACATATTTTTCAGCAAAAACAAAATTTGATTCTTTTTTCTTCAAAACTTTAAATTAGGTTCTATTTCATTCAAAAAACCTTAAAAAACATCTTTTCTATTTATAAAAACTCTAATCTATTTGTTTAAATTCATAAAACCTCATGAAATCATCAAATTGTCTTTCTAAATCCTAATTCAAATTCATCACCCGAGACCCTAATTATAAATCCTAAAACTCTAATTCAACTTCTAAACCTAAAATAATAAACTCTAACTCCTTTAAAACCTTAAAAATTAATTTTTTCTAAGCCCTAATCCTTTAAAACATTAAAAACTATAAAAACATAAATACTTTAAATTTTACACAGTAGCTTGAAATCACCATTTAAAATCGCGAATCAAAAGTATTTTAAAGTGTCTAAAACCCTAGTTTCATGATTTCACCATGCAAATAGTAATTTAGTTAATCAAAGAGTCTTACCAACCTTTTAAAACATAAAACCCTAATCTATTTTAATTCCATAAAAAGTCACAGTAGCTATAATTGGACTTTTATTTGCTTTATTCAATTCCATATTTGATTATGTTTTGATTTATTTTATATGCTTTAATTTATGTAAGTTCAATGCTTGGTTTATTTTATTTATCATGGATGGATGTTTACTTTTTATTGATATTTGATACCTTTGATGATTGATTTATTTATTATGAATGGTTATTTACTTTTATCAATTTATTTAGACTTCCAAAAGTTGTAAGAGGTATGTTTCCACTTGGTGGGTACCTCATTAATTAAATATCATGTAATTTAATTTGCTTTTCTATTTTAGAACCAATGTAAAGGGCATGTTTCTACCTTTCGGTGGGTGTCCTATTTAGGCATGTGATGTAAGGACATGTTTCCATCTTTGGATGGGTGCCCATTTATTTGTTTTGCTCTGACCTTGCTTTGATTTTAATATATTGATGCTTTCTTTTAATTTTTGTGTGTAATATGGATAATGTTGTTATATTTAAGAATTTTATAATATTAAGACCTGTAAATGAGGTCGATTCCAATGAATCGGGCGTTGTGGGGGTGCTGGGCCATTTCTCACCTTCCCCACACATACCCAACTTTCCGAACCCATCAGGGGGTTGAGGATTCCTTAGGAATCGAGTCATCCACCCCTTTCTTTTTCCCGGCCCATCCGGGTGGCAACTCCATTTTCTCCGGACTTAGGTCCGTGTTCTCTAAGGCCCCGAGCCTAAACAGTGCCGAAGTCACAAGAACCATTCCACCGGGAGTGGGGGCAAAAATCCTCGCACACAGTGGCGACTCCACTGGGATACGAGAAGTTTATTCTGTTGGTCTTTATATTATTCCATTCTTTCTTATAATGATATTATCCATCGCATCATCTTAGATTGCATCATGTGAGTGAGTTAGGACGCCCGTGTTACCCGTGTTGTGTTATGTAAGGGATACCATACTTTCACTCAAGGTATGGAGATCGAGCATGGCATAACCACTCATAGCCTCGTATCATTTGGTATATACTTGCTATGGGAACCTAAGCCTTTTAACCCAAAGACTAAAGCTCATGTAATTGGCCTAGTTACTTTCCTTAGGTTTTACCCCAAATGCATGTTGTTTGACAATGGTTAATTTATCTTGGCTTATTTGGTTTGTTCTTTTTCTAATATGACCTAAGTATATTGTAAGCTCAAAACAAACTTTTCTTTAAAATCCAAGAGACCAAAGCTATTTTCAAAACTTTTCAAGATGGTCTTTGGACATAAAACTTTTCTAAAATTCTTTGGCTCATGGCCCAAATACTAAGCCCAAAATCCATTTTTCTAACATCTTTTACAATGGGTTAGAAAAAAACTATTTTCACCCAATCTTTTCTTACAAAGAGCTTGCAAAATATTTAGGTAAATTATGAAATACTAAAAATCAATTGTGGGCCTAGTTTACACTAAGAATAAATTAACCATGGGCTTGTTTTTGGCATGAACCATTAGTTACCTTTTTCAAGTGAGAAATCTATCTATAATAAATCTCTTAATTTAGATTTAATCCAATATAGCATAAAGGCTACTTTAGTTGGATAAATGGATTAAAACCTAATTAATGGAAATTATTATGAACTGATTTCCACTTTCGAAAATATAACTATTGGTTGAAACATCCGAGGGAATTATTTGAAAGCAAAGTACCCCATGTTGGTATCTTTTTAACCATATACCTAGGAAAAGAGACTCGCCATTCGTGTGTGGATGTTATAAGGTTGGAAGGAACGTCCTATTTGTCCTTGTTTGTTAATTTTTTGTGCATACATACATACATGCATACATTTGCATCTCATGTCATTAATCCTTTATAGCTCACAACCCTGGATTACAACAGTTCAAAAGCTTACAGCAATCCGACCTACGCCGGAGATGAAATATCTAGCAACGACTCAATCACTTGCTCACCAAAAACAATGGAGCCCGAACAAATTCAAAGAATGGTGGATGAAGCCCTCAATTCCAAAATGGAAGAAATAAAAGAAGCCATGGCCGAGGCCATAAAGAATCAACCAACTACAATTTTAGGAAACAAGGTCGAAGCATCTGCTAGTACCAAGAAAGATAAAGAGAAGACTAAAGTTGATGAAGTAGCTTTTGATGATGATAAGGTAATCATTGATGATGATGATTGGGCTCAATACTACCAAGATCTTCAAGATAAAAAGGAGCCAAAGGTCGTTGAGAATGCAACTATTGAAAAGATCGAGACATCAGATGTTGAGAAGATGATTGCTGATTTACAAAAGAAATTTGAGAAGAAGCTGAAAACTGAAGAAATGTCCGAAGTTGATAAATTATTTGAGCTAGATGAAGAAGTCCAGTACAAATTCAAGATGCCATCTTTCGCAAAGTTTGATGGAACCAAAAATTCTCATCTCCATGTCAAACAGTATATCACTGCTATGCAATCCGCCCAAGCTACTAAGGCTCAAACTCTAAGGTACTTCATGCTCTCATTGGATCCTAATGTCCAAAATTGGTTCAATACCTTAGATGATGGGACACAAAAGAATTGGGATCTGCTTTACAAAGCTTTCATTCAACAATATGGGTATAATGTCGAGATGGAAGTTACCTAAATGGAAGTAGAGTCCATAAGACAAAGGCCAAATAAAAATTTTGTTGACTATGTGAAAAGATGGAGGAACAAGGCTGCTTTGCTCAAGAAAAGGCCCGTAAAAATATAATTGATGTGGACTAAAATAAGAGTTTAGACAATACTGTAAAGTATCATCCTTATATTTTATATGCATAATATAGATATATGGGGTATATGCATGGTATGTATATAGAGTATAGGGGTGTTACAGGGAAGCATCTTGATATTGGTCCATCTTCCAATTAGCCCACAACCATGGTTGACCTCACTTAATAAGGGGCTATAATTGAGACACCAAAGCTTCTTCATCTAACCCCCTGAGAATCCTTTTCAAAAAGGGAAGCACCCTAAGACCTGCATTCTCATGGAGAAGTTAGAACCGATGGAGAAGCAGATCGAGAATTTTAAACACTGTGATGAAACCTTTGACCTTGAATCCTTGAACCTTTATCTTGAGACTCGCTTACCACCTAAGTTCAAGATGCTAGAAATGGATAAGTTTGATGGAACTACGTTCCCTAAGACTCGCCTTAATATGTATATGGGGGCCCTCAAACCTATAGGACTCAATGACAAGCTCCTTGCTCAACTGTTATAGAAGACTCAAACCTATATTGGGGCCCTCATCAATGCAACTATAAGATGGTTCATGGATATTGACAAGAAAAAGTACTGGACATGGGAAGATGTCTGTAATGCTTTCACTAAACAATATCATTATAATATAGAGGTGGATGTTACAAGAAGGGACCTTAAGAGTACTAAGCAAAACCAAAAAGATTCCTTCAACTCGTTCCTTATGAGATGGAAAGGAAAGGCTGCAAAAATGGTCAATCACACTTTAGAGCAAGAAACAATTGATATCATTGTTGAAAATTTGCTTCTCATTTACCAAACTGACTTTTGTCCGATTTAGGAAGGCACTATACCAATTAGACATAAGCACTATGCCAATGATGATTACTATGCTAATTAGACATGAGCATGATACAGATAGGTCACTATGCTAATTAGACATGAGCATTATGCATATAGTGCTCTTGTTGAATTGGACATGCCAAATTCTACATGAGCATTATGCTGCTTATGTCGTATTGGACATCTCCAATTTGACGTGAGCTTGCTTCGAATTGGCTCATGCCAATTCGACATGAGTCCTTGTGAGCGGGGATTTTCACCCCCACTCCCGGTGGAATGGTTCTTACGACTTTGGCACTGTTTAGGCTCGGGGCCTTAGAGAACACGGACCTAAGTTCGGAGAAAATGGAGTCGCCACCCGGATGGGCCGGGAAAAAAGAAAGGGGTGGAAGACTCAATTCCTAAGGAATCCCGAACCCCCTAATGGGTTCGGAAAGTTGGGTACGTGTGGGGAAGGTGAGAAATGGCCCAGCACCCCCACAACGCCCGGTTCATTAGAACCGGCCTCCTTTACAGATCTTAATATTATAAAATTCTTAAATATAATAATATCACCTATACTACACAATAAAAAGAAAGCATCATTATATTAAAATCAAAGCAATGTCCAAACAAAACAAAACAAATCAATGGACACCCATCCAAGGATGGAAACATGTCCTTACATCACATGCCTAGATAGGACACCCACCAAAAGGTAGAAACATGCCCTTTACATAGGTTCTAAGATAGAAAAGCAAATTAAATTACATGATTTTTAACTAATGAGGTACCCACCAAGTGGAAACATACCTCTTACAACTTTTGGAAATCTAAATTAATTGATAAAAGTAAATAATCATCCATAATAAATAAATCATTCATTAAAAGTATTTAAATATCAAGATATAAAATAAACATCCATGATAAACTAAATAAATCAAGTATTGAATTCAAATAAATTAAAGCATAAGAAATAAATTAAAGCACAATCAAGTATGGAATTGAATAAAGCAAATAAAAGTATAGCTACTGTGACTTTTATGGAATTAAAATAGATTAGGGTTTTATGTTTTAAATGGTTGGTAAGTTTCTTTGATTAACCAAATTAAGGAATGTGAAAATTAGAGAATATGTTCAATTAGAGTTTTAAGGTTTTTTAAGAAAAATATGTTCAATTAGAGAATTTATGGTAAACCAACCCAGAAAAATCTGAAAATTTACACACAATATCATATGTATTCCTATAACATATGGTTAAAATTTCATGAATTTTTATTAAGGTTTGATACCTAAAAAAATAGACAACCGGATGCTGCCAGAGAAATTGTTAAAGGGATAGATTCTCTAATTTTGGAAGATTTAATTTTTAAATATATTAAATCAACTTGAAAAAATCTAAAACTTTAAATATAAGTCCATATATGTGTCAAATGCACATGGATAAAAAGTTTACAAGCTTTTATAAAGAATTGGTAAGGAGTATAAAAATTGAAAGTAAGAGTGACATGAAACTAAGGAAGTCAAAGAATTTTGTGTACATGAGTAATAAATTAATTTCATGAGACAAGTGAATAAGAACAATTCTAAAAATTTATATGCATAAGAGTAGAATTATGAAGAAGGAATATGGAGTTTTAATAATTTAGAACAAAGAGTTCATAAAAAAAATGAATGATACATGATTTAGGGTTTGAGTATGTAAAAGTAGGATATCTAATTGAAGATGTTAATTAGTGTAAGGAAATGAATTAGTGTTGTTTAAAAGTAAATGTTATGATCTTAAGATTGAGAATGTGATATGGATGTGATATGGTGAGGTTCATATTGTTGGTTGCATTATATGAAATTTAAATTTTTGAAACGGGTTTCCATAATTGTGAAAGTGATGTGTTTTGATGTTATATTAATATAAAAATAATATTTATAAAGTTAGCTCTTGAAAGTGAGATTAATAGAATGAAGTTTAAGTAAAGTAGTAAGTTGGAAATTTAGAGTTGTAAGGGAATTTCGATGAGGATTGTTTAGATATTAATAGTTTAATGTTTAATAAGCATGGGAGTAATTTTGAATGAGTAATATTATTTATAAAAGTACTAACTAAGGTGTAATGTGGTTGATAATATAGAAATTTGTTATGAAATAAAGGGAAATGATTAAGCAAGTGAAAATGAGTTACTTGTAAACCCTTAATTTTTGACCTAGTCCAATCCAATATATTTTAATTAGTCCAAAATAATTTTTGTGTTGTCCAATATATTTTAGTTAGTCCAAAATAATTTTTATGGTATCTTGATTAATTTTAATATTTATTTTAGTAAAAAATGGTGAAATGAATAAAAATTCAAAAACAAAAAAAAAATCATCGACAAAAATATCATCGCTGAAAGTCAGAGCGGGCCCGTGGGCATTTCGCCCACAGAAAACTCCTGCGGGCCATTTCGCCCACAAGAATTTCCTGCGGTCGAAATGGTATCTTTTTGCCATCAAAATTTTTTCGACGCAAATTTTTCGAAACCTAATACAATTAGGTTTCGGTTTCCTTTTCCTAATTAGGATTAAATACCGTGAATAACTAGAATTATATCATAAATTCTTATATAAATATGGACTAAACAACACAAAAAAGGAGGAGAAAAAGGAGAAAGAAAATTTGACATAAACTTGGGAGAGTTTAAAACCGTAACTGAGTAGGGAAGCAGTGAACCACACTTATTTTTTTAGAGAGCAGAAAAACAATTCAAAAGCAAAAAGGCTTGTCTTTGACCTTGTTCATCCAAGAAGCAATTTTTGGTGAAACTTACAAAATAAGGTTTGAATTCTTAATTTCCTTTATTTTGTCACAGTAGCTTAAATTATCAAAATTGTGTCTTTTAATTCAAAAACCTAATAACCTCAATTCACTTTTTCTAAGGTATGAAAATCTTAAATCGTGGCTTTATTTTTCCAAAAGTTTAAAGCTATTAGTTTTATTTCTTCAAAACCCCAAAACCAAAATTTGCTTTCCAAATTATCAAAACTTTAATTTGTGTTCTGTTTCCTTCCAAAAGCCTTAAAAATATCTTTTTGCTCTTATAAAATTTAAATTGTTTGTTTAAATTCATAAAACTTCATGAAAATTGTCAATTGTCTTTCCAAATCCTAAAATAAATTCATTCACCGAAACCTTAATTCTAAAACACTAAATCTAAATGCAACTTCCAAACCTAAAATAGTAAAACCCTAACCCCTTTGAAACCTTAAACCCTAATTTTTTTTCTAAACCCTAATCCTTTAAAATTTTAAAAACCATAAAAACACAAATATTTTAATTTCACACAGTAAACTTGAAACCATAAATTAAAAGTGTTTTAAAGAGTCCAAATTTTAGTTTCACGATTTTACATCATAAACCTTAGTTTGGTTAATCAAAGAGTCTTACCAACCTTTTAAAACATAAAATCCTTAATCCATTTTATTTCTTTTAAAGTCACAGTAGCCTAATTCTATAAAATCCAAAACCCTAAACACATAAAATAAAGGACCCAAAATGGAAACAGTAGCTATAATTTAGATTTTTATTTGCCTTATTCAATTTTATATTTGATTATGCTTTGATTTATTTTATATGCTTTAATTTATTTAAGTTCAATGCTTGGTTTATTTAATTTATCATGGATGGATGTTTACTTTCTATTGATGTTTAATACCTTTGATGAATGATTTATTTATGATGAATAGTTATTTATTTTTATCAATTTATTTAGACTTCCAAATGTTGTAAGAGGTATGTTTCCACTTGGTGGGTACCTCATTAGTTAAATATCATGTAATTTAAATTGCTTTTCTATTTTAGAACCAATGTAAAGGGCATGTTTCTACCTTTTGGTGGGTGTCCTATTTAGGCATGGGATTTAAGGACATGTTTCCATCTTCGGATGGGTGTCCATTTATTTATTTTGTTTTGCTTGGACATTGCTTTGATTTTAATATAATGATGCTTTCTTTTTATTGTGTGTAATATGGATAATGTTTTTATATTTAAGAATCTTATAATATTAAGACCTATAAAGGAGGCCGGTTTCAATGAACCGGGCGTTGTGGGGGTGCTGGGCTATTTCTCACCTTCCCCACACGTACCCAACTTTTCGAACCTATTAGGGGGTTGGGGATTCCTTAGGAATCAAATCATCCACCCCTTTTTTTTTCCCGGCCCGTCCGGGTGGTGACTCCATTTTCTCCGGACTTAGGTCCGTGTTCTCTAAGGCCCCGAGCCTAAACAGTGCCAAAGTCGCAAGAACCATTCCACTAGGAGTCGGTGCAAAAATCCCTGCTCACAGTGGCGACTCCACTGGGGATAAGAGAAGTTGATTTCGTTGGTCTTTATATTATTCTATTCATTCTTATAATGATATTATCCATTGCATCATATTAGATTGCATCGTGTGCATGAGTTAGGACGCCCGTGTTACCCGTGTTGTGTTATGTAAGGGATACCATACTTTCACTCAAGGTATGGAGATCGAGCATGGCATAACCACTCATAGCCTCATACCATTTGGCATATACTTGCTATGGGAACCTAACCCTTTCTACCCAAAGACTAAAGCTCATGTAATTGGCCTAGTTACTTTCCTTAGGTTTTACCCCAAATGCATGTTGTTTGACTATGGTTAATTTATCTTGGCTTAAATCATGGCTTATTTGGTTTTTTCTTTTTCTAACATGACCTAAGTATATTGTAAGCTCAAAATAAATTTTTCTTTAAAATCCAAAAGACCAAAACTATTTTCAAAATTTTTCAAGGTGGTCTTTGGACATAAGACTTTTCTAAAAATAATTCAAAAATTGTTTTGCTCATGGCCCAAATACTAAGCCCAAAATATGTTTTTTTTAAAAATCTTTTTACAGTGGGCTTAGAAACAAAATTGTTTTTATCCAACCTTTTCTTACAAAGAGCTTGCAAGTTATTTAGGTCAATTATGAAAATACTAAAAATCAATTGTGAGCCCAGTTTTTACTAAGAATAAATTAACCATGGGCTTGTTTTTGGCATGAATCATTAGTTACCTTTTTCAAGTGAGAAATCTATCTATAATAAACCTCTTAATTTAGTTTTAATCCAATATAGCATAAGAGCTACTTTAGTTGGTTGAACGGACTAAAACCTAATTAATGGGAATTATCATGGATTGATTTCCATTTTTGAAAATATAACTATTGGTTGAAACGTATGAGGGAATTATTCAAAAGCAAGATACCCCATGTTGGTATTTTGTTAACCATATACCTAGGAAAAGAGACTCGCCATTCGTGTGTGGATGATATAAGGTTGGAAGGAACGTCCTAATTATCCTTGTTTGTTGATTGTTTGTGCATACATGCATACATGCATACATTTGCATCTCATATCATTTATCCTCTCTGGCTCACAGCCCTGGATTACGAGAGTTCAAAAACTTACAACAATCCGACCTACGCCTGAGACGAAGTATCTAGCAATGACTCAATCACTTGCTCACCAAAAATAATGGATCCCATGTAATATCCTCATTTATGCCCTAGAAGTTTTGCATATTGTTGTTGTTGTTATTGTTATAAATTGGATTGAATGTATATGATGGGATAAGAAAAGAAATTGGGAGGAGAATGCTTGTGTATATGTGTATTGGGAAAGAATTAGGGTTTAGAGAGAATGGTATATATTGTGTATATGAGGATATATATAACATATAAATGGGTCAAAGGAAGAGTCAAAGGAAGAGAGATATTTTTATGTGATATGTGTAATTACTATCATGGGCATACATGAGACAAAAGTTAAATTAAATGATTAAGGGTAATTAAGTAATTGCTTGAATTGGAACTCTTGGTGGAGATTTAAAGAAGAGTTGACTTTGGTTTATTCATAATTTCTTCTTCTTCTTCATGTGTGTGGCCGGCTCCTCCATAGAGAAAGGAAAGCAAGTGGTGAAGAGAGGATCTTGATGTGTTGAGCTCAAATTGAAGGAAGATTAAGTGTTTAAGTGTTGATTCAAGAAGTTTTAACTAAGGTAAGATCTTTCCTTTGATTTCTTTCCTACTTTTGAAGTGGTATGGGAAGTTAATTAGGGTTTGATGATTTGATGATGAGATGTGTTTATGATTTATTCTCAAGTGTTGAAATGGAATTAAAGATAAGAAGCTAGGTTGGTGTTGGTGATGGAAGAGTAAGAGTGTGTTTAGTGAATTCTTTTTCTGTTTTACAATTAGTAAAGGCTGTAACTTTTATGATTTTTAATTAATTATAGAAAAATTTTCTTGAAGTGAATTTTTGATATGTTGTGCCTATATGAGTCTAGAACGACTGAAAAATATGTTGATTCGATTTTGGAATGGTTATGAGTTTAGAAAGATTATTTTTAGTAGAACTGTTCCAGCAGGTACCTTAACTGAGACAGCTATATTTCGGGATTTTTAATAAAATGTAGAAAAATCATATCCAATTGAATTTTGGATATGTTGTTGCTTAGTGAGTCTAGTATTTGAGAAAAATAATTTAGAACCACGTTGATTGAATTTGATTTATGGAATTCACAAAGTTAAGAACTGCTGCCAGGATGCAGGGCAATTGGGGCAGTCTGGTTAGGTGAACTATTTGACCAAGATTTTGTGTTCAGTTTGATCTGAAATTTTAAAGGAATGATTTTAAGATACAAAACTAAATTCTGTAAAAATTGTAGAATTTTTAATCAAGTAGATTATTTTATACAATTTTTCAAAATAAGGATAAAATGGAGTCTAAAACCAGAATGTATTATTCATATGAATCATATCAATTGTTCTTTGCCCTAATTGCATTGTTGAGATTGAACAATGTTATGTTATGCATTGTGAATGGTTATGTGTTTCATGAATAATATACATTGAAATTGAAATAATAATTCAAATAAGACATGATATGAGACAATGCCATTGTGATTGGCTATGATGATGATATTGAAAGAAAGAAGGCATGTTTGCCTAAATGTGATGAGAATTTGAGAATGGAAATGGTAACTATATAATAAATGAATTGTTTGTTTAATATGTTATTCAGTTTCAGAGTTCTGGATTTGGGTGGCATGCCTAAGAAATGATGAAAGGTAACAGTCTTGCCGGGTTGAGGATCTCCTCATATGTGTTGAGTTGATGGTCCAAGAGACTGGGTCTGTTACACTATGAGAATTGTGAATATAAGATATATGATTTGTAACAGTCTTGCCGGGTTGAGGATCTCCTCATATGTGTTGAGTGATGGTCCAAGAGACTAGGTCTGTTACACTATCCATGGATAGAGATACATGTATATACATTGCCTACGGGCGTGATTATTGTGACTATGAACCAAATCAGTAACTCTGAACTCTGAATATCGTATTAAATACTTTTTGGGCCCATAGGTGTCAAGGTTATATGAATGTCCTAAATAATGTTATGAGTTAATGAAATGAGATGTTGGTTATTGAGTATGATTGAGTAATGTTGAATGTGGAAAGATGTTGAAATGGGGTATACTCATATGACTATGATTTGTGAAATGCATAATTATGTGATTAACTTTATATTTATAATGTTGATCTTATCAATAACATATGTGGCATTGCATTACATTAAAGCATACCATTAGCATGTTTTATCTTACTAAGCCCTTGGCTTAGCGCGATAGTGTTTAATCACGCAGGTAATAGAGTTGATAGAGTTGAACCCGAGAGTTCATCAAAACCAAGTGAGAGTAGACCTTGAAGAATCCATTTTGGGAGCTTAAAGATCAGAGTAGACTTGCCAATCATGTATATTTCTTTATATTTTGTAAAGAAATATTTAGTATGTAAATATGTAAATATTTTATAACTTCCGCTGTGTAATATTTAAATATAGGGATTGTCACAAAACCTTTATGTTATGTTGCACTAGAAGTGTAAATTCTTTTTGCAGGTTGTAGTTGAGGTTACAAGGGGGATTTATTTGGAGTGTACTGAGAATGATTTTGTTTGCATTGGTTTGTGTAAAATGTTTTTAAAAATAAGAAAAAAACCGGTTTTGTCGACACTTGGGACTCAATTTTTAGGCGAAACTATGGCAAAATTTTTGAAAAAAAAATCGGAACTAAAATTTGACTAAGTAAAATTGGTAGCAACATTAGGTTAGTGTGGCGCCTCTACTCAGCTTACACATGTAGGTCGGGAAGGGGTGTTACATCCCAAACAAATTCAAAGAATGGTGGATGAAGCCCTCAATGCCAAAATGGAAGAAATAAAAGAGGCCATGGCTGAGACCATAAAGAATCAACTAGTTACAATTTTAGGAAACAATGTCGAAGCATCTGCTAGTACCAAGAAAGACAAAGGGAAGACTAAAGTTAGTGAAGTCACTTTTGATGATGATAAGGTGATCATTGATGATGATGATTGAGCTCAATACTACTAAGATCCTCAAGACAAAAAGGAACCGAAGGTTGTTAAGAAGGCAACTATTGAAAAGACTGAAACTTCTGATGTTGAAAAGATGATTGTTGATTTAGAAAAGAAATTTGAGAAGAAACTAAAAACTGAAGAGGTGTCCGAGATTGACAAATTATTTGAGCTAGATGAAGAAGTTTCGTACAAGTTCAAGATGCCATCCTTTGCAAAGTACAATGGCACTGGAAATCCTCATCTCCATGTAAAGCAGTATATCACTGCTATGCAGTTTGCCCGAGCTACTAAGGCTCAAACTCTAAGGTACTTCATGCTCTCATTGGACCCTGTTGTCCAAAATTGGTTCAATACCTTAGATGATGGAACACAAAAGAATTGGGATTTGCTATACAAGGCCTTCATCCAGCAATATGGGTATAATATCGAGTTGGAAGTTACCTTAATGGAAGTTGAGTCCATTAGGCAACGGCCAAATGAGAATTTTGTGGACTATGTGAAACGATGGAGAAATAAAGCCGCTTTGCTCAAGAAAAGGCTCGACGAATCCGATCAACTAAGGATGATCGTGAGAGGCATTCTGCCCAATCTCCGTGAAAGGATGTCTCACACCCTTATAAGGGTTTTCAAAGATCTTCTCGCTGGTCTACAAATTGAAGGATGAAAAAGGGAGAAGAATCGCTCTTCAATAAAAAGGAATGAGAAAGGAAACTACCAGTCGGGCAATCAAAGAACATAAAAAGAAGTTGATGTTAATGCCACTAGTCAACGAGGAATGAGGCAGTTTTCAGAATTAGAGAAGCCATTGTCTTGGGTTCTCAATAAGCTACAAAAGAGGGGATTATTATAACCCTTAACTCCTCATCCTTTGCCTAATCCTCTTCCACCTAACTTTGATACTAATGCATTTTGCCAATTCCATCAAAGGCTTGGACACAAAATGGACAATTGCATGAATTTGAGGCATGAGATCCAGAATTTAATTGATAATGGCAAGTTGCCTGAGCCGGACAAGCCCAATACCAAAGGAAATCCATTTCCAAGGTTCAACAGGGTGCCACCACCAGCAACCTTCATGGTAGGAAAAGGATTAGAAGAGGATTTTGTTTTATCATCCTTTCAAAATGGGGATATTGAAGATGTGAAAGGAAAAGAGGCTTAAACTCAACAAACTTTCCTTAGCTTGAATGCTTCTTTTCAATTTTACTTTCTTTAATATTTAATTGGAACTATCATGTTTTTCAAATTTAAATTTGTTTGAATAAATTACTTTCATAAAAAAAATTGTTGGTCTTTGTTCATCTTAGTGTTCAACCGATAAGAAATCTAGCTTGATGTTTATAAATTAATGTGTCTAGGCATCATGACTTGAATGACTTTACTAGATGAGGGAATTGCTCTATAGCATCGAGTTGTGTATGCTAACTTAGAGAGGACTCCTGCATAATTACCCTGTCTAGGTCCTAGTCAGTCTTAAAATATGCTTAGACAAACTTTCGAGGCGAAATTGAACTCTGCTTATTTAAGGGAGAGATGATCTAGGCATTGTTTGATGAGCCAACAACTAGTATCCACCCAATTAGATATCAATCCCTAGTTGTCCCTTTGAGCCTTCATAAAATTTTAGCTTTCTTTTCATTGGTTTACAAACCCCAATAACCTACCCTGAGTTGTTGTGACACTTTTGACAAGTCTTATAATCACTAAGATCAAGAGACAAGAAGATCAAAGAAAGCAATGATTAGTCAAGATCATGAGGATAGTTGAAGTTCTCAAGACTATAAAGATAGTTGAAGTTCTCAAGACCATAAGGATAGTTGATGTTTTTAAGACCATAAGGGTAGTTGAAGTTTCCCTAATATCTCCAATATATCAACATCAACATCAGAGTAACAAATGATTTATCCCTATTAAAGAAGATTTATGTTACTCCACTTATCCATTATTGGAAGCCCAAGTTGGTACAAACAAGACAACTCTGTTAGAGCTAGAACCAAAAAAATAAAGAAAATAAAATAAAAGAAAAAGAAAAAAGAAAAAAGAAAAACAACAAGAAAAAAGAAAAACAACAAGAAGAAAAAAAAGGGAAGAGTAAGGAAAATAAAAAGAAAGAAAAAAAGAGAAAGATAAAAATCTAAAAAGGCGGTTCAGAAAGCCAACTGAGTTCTCTTTTACTTAAAGCAGTAAAAGGCTTCCATTTGGATCATAAAGACTTTTTTACTTGAATTGGTCCAACCCAACTAAAGATTCGATCAAAATTAAAGAAAAAGGAGAAAGACCGTCCAGTTCTTGAAAGTTCTATACTTGACAGTCCAACAAGGAAGAAGGACAAAATGATAAAAGAAAGGGAAGAGTAAGGAAAGAGAAAGAAATGGGAAGAGTATGGGAACCAAACTTTTTGTAAAGGCAAAAACTATTAAGATCCGGATTAATGCCAAGAAGATAGAAGGAATTTGGAGTCTAGCAAGATTGCCTCCTAGCTGCCTAAAGTTCAAACAAGAAATTTGTAGTGTGAAGGTTTGTCCATTGTGTCACACCAGCTCCAATCTCAAAATGGCCTTCATTTGAACCATGTCCCTTATAGACCCCATTTCAAGCCTATCAAAGACCTGTTGATCTCTTTTGGTAGGTAGAGTCTATTAGTGGAGATAGTTTGGATAAGCATGCATATGAGATAGACAATATTTAAACTCAAATGAGACCTTTGGCCAAGTAATGTGTATGTGCCTATCTGAAGTGCAACAATTCTTGCTTAAATAGAATTGATTCCCGAGTTTAGTACGGTAACTAGGGTTTTCATGTTATAGATATGTTAATTTAGAAAAATCAATTCCTGAGGTACATTGACATTAATTTGGCAAAGCAACATTTGATTTTAAAATCAAAATTCAAAAAAAAAAAGGAAAGGAAAAAAAGTGTTTTGTCATATAAAGCTTCGAGCTTAGGGAAGTATGTTGAATTGATTATTGGCAAAGTCATGAAGAAGCTATCAATTGACATGCTGAGACATAGTTTGAAATAGATGAATCCCTGACTCTGCTGCTTGGGATCTCCACCACTCATGTTTTCAACATCTTGAAGATAAAAGCCATAAATGCAGAAGCTTTTGATCATTCCAATGCAAGATTTGAGCAAGCATCAAAACAGAACCAATGAGAACACTTCTGTTGATCACCTTGGTCTGTGAGTAAATGAAACCACTATGAGTATTATCATACATATCATGCATACATGAGCATATCACATTACACTTTCTTGTCTTGTATTGTCTATTGTTTATTAAGGTAAACGGCAAACACCTTGTGAAGTAAACAATCAAAAGAAGATATCAAATCAGGGGGGACATAGAAGGCCCATTACCAGAGAAAGTACCAGTAATTTGCAAAGAGAAGAAATGCGTGCTTGTACAAAGAACTAGACAACAAAAACATCAATCAGAGCCCGCATCGAAAAATCATGGGTTTGGGCCTACATAGGGGGTAAAGTTTCTCCTTTTCAATTTTTTGAGTTTATATACCAAATATTTTCAAACTCGCTTGCAAATATTTTGCCACGCAGGGGGCAGGAAAAGATATGAGAGCCAACTAAAAATAGCTAAATTTTTGCAAAAAGGAAGAACAAAAGAATGGAACATTATATATGCAAAGCTAAAAACATACCTTTACATTTCATAATTCAACATATGTAGACATAACACATTTCAACCATTTTTCATATACCTGATTAGTTACTCATTAAACCATTCATGAACAACACTAAACAAAGACAAGCATGGGCCCAAGACACACTAATATGCCATTCAATTTTCAGAGTTAATGCTTTGGTTTTATCATCACACTTATCAATATCATAAACCCAACTAGGCTTCAAGGATTAGGTTCAACCAAGCTTCAAGGGGAGCAAAGCATGCTAAGCATCAACCCAACTTGGCTTCAAGAACCAACCCAACCTAGCTTCAAGGGTGGTAACATCTCAATTAGGCTTCAAGGATTCAATCCAACCTAACTTCAAGAGATTGTTACACTTATTAGGCATGCCACCAACAACAAACTCTGAAAATGGAATAACACATTAGCCACACAAATCATTTATTATTTAATTATCATTTCCATTCTCAACTCTCATCATAGCCAATAACAATGGCCTCATATCACATATAAGTTACCATAGCCAATCACAATGGCATTATATTCCATCACATTTCAAATCACCTTACAATACTTCATCTTTCAAATACACAATCATATCCTCATCATATCCATCACATTATACATATAGCATTATTGATATAAACATAACAAAACACATTACTCATCACATGAGTCACAATACATGAAATATCACATTGTTCACATAGTATCATATACATTACCATTATCATCATATTTATGATCAATCTCAACATCATATGCAACAATGCAATAATACAAGATTTGTACTTACCTCACTAACAATTCATACAACTCGTAACACTTCCTTGTCCAAGATTCTTTAACCTCTAAGATCAATGATCAATCACTTTCTTCAAAACCTAAATCAAAAGTAATAGCATATACTTGCTTAGGAATACACAAGAGATAATCCAATTAAGAGTTAACTAGGGCAAACCCTAAACTTGACACGCTCACCCACACGGGCGTGTTCCTGACCGTGCCCTAACTCCACAACACAGAAGCATTTACACGCTCAACAACACGGGCGTGTCACTGGGCGTGTAATATCTTCTGCCTCCTCCAAAATAACAACACGTCCAACATCATGAACATGCTCCTGGCCGTGTAAATTCTCAAATCTCACAGTAGCTATGACACGTGCAATAACACGGGCGTGTTACTGGTCGTGTCACTCTTACTGCCTCCAACACAATTGACACGCTTAAAAACTGTGGACGTGCTCATGGGCGTGTCCGGCCACAATTACAAAATCCGGCCAAAACAACCAAACACTCAACAACACACTTCTATTCACCAACATCCTCTTCAAACAATCTTCACAAAACATACCCAAAAACCATCTTAAACTTGCAACAACACCAAAAACAAACCAAAACACACATCAAACACAAAACACCAAATCATCTCAAAACCCTAAACACAACACAACATCATCTCCTCCAATCAACTTACTCTTTCCTCTAACTTATTCTTAAAATCCATCATCAAATCAACCAAACACTTCTAAACATCTCACAAACAAACAACTCACTCTTAAAATCATCTATCAAAACCAAATATCATTCAAATAAGCAAAGAAATCAAAAGAGTACTTACCAAAGTTGTTGAATTCCACAAATCTCCAACTTGATCACTTCAATCTTCCTTAAATTTGAGCTTAACTCTTCAAGATCTTCTCTTTGTCTCTTGCTTTCCTTTGTCTATGGAGGAGCCGGCCAAATGGAGAAAGAAGAAGAAATGAACCACAAGAAACAAAGTCAACTCTTCTTTTAATCTCCACCAAGTGTTTCAATTCAAGCAATTACCAAAACACCCTTCATCCATATAATTAACCACTTGTCTCTTATATGCCCAATTAAGTAATTTCACCCATCACAAATGAAAATATCTTCTTGCATTGACCAACCCTTTTTGACTTAGGTATATGTTAATTATATCATCATATAAACAACATATAAACTTGTCTCTAAACCCTCTTTCTTTCCCAAAACACATACACATAAGCATTCTCTTCTCAATTTCTTTTCTTATCACCTAACAAATACATTCAATCACATTTTAAATCAACAACAACAACAACAACAACAACAAAATCAAAACTTCTAGAGCATACATGAGGATATTACAATTCTCCCCCTCTAAAAAGAAATTTCGTCCTCGAAATTACCTGATATCAACTCTGAAACAATTGAGGATATTGCTCTCGCATCGATTGTTCACTTTCCCAAGTTGCTTCTTCTTTTGCATGATTCTTCCACAAAATCTTTACAAGTGGTACTCTCTTGTTTCTTAGCTCCTTCACATCACGAGCCAATATAGCAACTGGTTCTTCTTCATATGTCAAATCTGGGCTCACTTCGATAGACTCAATCGACAACACATGAGATGGATCCGATCTGTACCTTCTCAACATAGAAACATGAAATACATTATGAATACGATCCAACTCAGGTGGCAAAGCAAGCCGATAAGCAACTGGCCCAACTCTTTCCAAAACTTCATACGGTCCAATGAAACGAGGACTCAATTTCCCTTTCCGACCGAACCTCAAAATCTTCTTCCAAGGAGATACTTTCAAAAATACCTTATCTCCAACATCAAACTCAATGTCTCTCCTTTTCAGATCTGCATAAGACTTCTGTCGGTCTGAAGCTGCTTTTAACCTGCCTCGAATCAACTTCACTTTCTCTTCAGTTTCTTGAATCAAATCAGGCCCAATTAACTTACTTTCACCAAGTTCATTCCAACACAGAGGTGTCCTACACCGTCTACCATACAACGCTTCAAACGGTGCCATACCAATGCTAGATTGGTGACTGTTGTTATAAACAAACTCCACAAGAGGTAAGAATCTATCCCAACTTCCAGAGAAATCGATGACACAACTTCTCAACATATCTTCAATAATCTGAATCACCCTCTCTGACTGTCCATCCGTCTGTGGATGAAAAGCAGTACTGAAATGCAGTCGAGAACCCAAAGCACTATGTAAACTCTTCCAAAATCTTGAAGTAAACCTGGGATCTCGATCGGACACTAAAGAAGTTGGAACCCCATGCAACTTCACAATCTCATGAATATACAGCTCAGCCAACCTCTCCAAAGAGTAATCCATCCGAACTGGAAGGAAATGAGCTGTCTTAGTCAATCTATCCACAATCACCCAAATGGCATCATGCTTCCTTTGTGTCAATGGCAAACCAGACACGAAATCCATTGTCACTCTTTCCCACTTCCATTCAGGCACTGACAACGGTTGAAGCAACCCGGTTGGAACTTGATGCTCTGCTTTAACCTTCTGACATGTGAGACATTTTGATACAAACTCAGCAATGTCTCTCTTCAAACCAAACCACCAGTAATACTATCTCAAATCATGATACATCTTGGTATTGCCCGGATGCATAGCAAACACTGACTGATGTGCTTCTTCCAAAATGATCCTTTTCAAATCAGCATCATCGGGTACACACAATCTGTTCTTAAACCAGAGACTCCCATCACTTTTCACAACAAAATCTCTACTCTTTCCATTCTGACAATCTGAAATAATCTTCTGAATCTTCTTATCAGCCAACTGAGCCTCTTTAATCTGATCCAACAAAACTGGTTTCACATGCAACTGTGCTAACAATGCACCATCATCACAAGATACAAAACTAGCACACAATGCTCTCAACTCAACAAGCAACGAGAGCGAGTAAACAGTTAAACCAGCTAAAGACTTCCGACTCAAGGCATCAGCAACAACATTTGCTTTACTTGGATGATAATCAATCGAGCAGTCGTAGTCTTTAATCAATTCCAACCATCTCCTCTGTCGAAGATTGAGCTCCTTCTGAACCCCCAAATACTTAAAACTCTTGTGATCAGTATAGATGAAACATTTCTCCCCAAACAAATAGTGGCGCCAAATCTTCAATGCAAACACAATGGCTGCCAATTCCAAATCATGGGTCGGATAGTTAAGCTCATGCGGTTTCAACTGTCTAGATGCATAAGCTATAACTTTACCTTCCTGCATCAGCACACAACCTAAACCACTATGTGAAGCATCACTGAAAATCACATATGGTTTGCCTTCCACAGGTAAAGTAAGAACAGGCGCTTGAGTCAACATTTCTCTCAACTGTTCAAAGCTAGCCTGACACTGATCTGTCCACACAAATCTAACTCCCTTTCGAAGCAATCTGGTGAGTGGAGTAGCTATCAAAGAAAATCCTTTCACAAACCGTCGGTAATAACCTGCCAAACCCAGAAAACTTCTAACTTCAGTCACAGACCTTGGTGGACTCCAATTCAAAATTGCTTCAACTTTACTTGGATCAACTCTAATGCCCTCTGCTGAAACTATATGACCAAGAAAAACTACTTGATCCAACCAGAACTCACACTTCGAAAATTTGGCAAACAACTGCTTCTCTCTCAAAATCTGCAGCACAATCCGCAAATGCTTGTCATGTTCCTCTTTATTCCGTGAATACACCAGAATATCATCAATGAAAACCACTACAAACTAATCCAGATAGGGCCTAAACACCCTATTCATCAAATCCATAAAAGCTGCAGGTGCATTAGTCAGACCGAAAGGCATAACTAAAAATTCATAATGCCCATACCTGGTCCGGAAAGCTGTCTTAGGAACATCATCAGCTCTGACCCTTAACTGATGGTACCCTGATCTCAGATCAATTTTAGAAAATACTGACGCTCCCTTCAATTGATCAAAGAGATCATCAATTCTAGGCAAAGGATATTTATTTTTAATAGTCACCTTGTTCAATTGCCTATAATCGATGCACAACCTCATAGTACCATCTTTCTTCTTCACAAATAGCACAGGAGCTCCCCAAGGAGAAACACTGGGGCGAATAAATCCTTTATCCAACAACTCCTGTAATTGCACTTTCAACTCCCTCAATTCTGCTGGTGCCATTCTATACGGAGTAATAGAGATAGGAGTGGTACCAGGCAACAATTCAATACCAAACTCCACCTCTCTCTCAGGAGGCAATCCTGACAACTCCTCTGGGAAAACATCTGGGAACTTAGCAACTATGACAATGCTATCAATAGGAGAACCTCCTACTCTAGTATCTACCACATGAGCAAGATAGGCTTCACACCCCTTTCTAATCAACCTCCTAGCTGCAACAGCTGAAACAAATAAGGAGGCTAGCTGTCCTTGCTCATTAGATACTATCACCTCTCTACCATCACCAGTTCTCAAAGAAACAATTTTCTTTTTACAATCCACCACAGCTCCATGTCGAGATAGCCAGTCCATGCCCAAAATCACATCATATTTGTAATATCCCTAATTATGCCCTAGTAGTCTTGGTGTTATTGTTGTTGCACTTGAATTATGTATATATGATAAGTTGATAAGAAATTGGAAGAGAATGTTTTTGTGTGGTGGTTGGGAAAGAAAAGAGGGTTTAGAGATAATTGTATATGTTGCTCATATGGTGATATATATAACATATAAAGTGGTCAAAATGGAAAGTCAAGGAAAGAGGATATTTTTGTGTTGGTTGTGAAATTACTTAAATGGGTATAGATATGACAAAAGCTTAGTTAAATGGATGAGGGTATTATAGTAATTTTCTTTTGGATGGGTATTTAATGCCTATTGACTTTGTGTTTCTTCATCATTTCTTCTTCTTCTTGTTGTTGTGTGGCCGGCTCACCAAAGAGACAAGAGAGCAAGAGAACAAGTGATGGTTTTGATGATTTCAAGCTCAAAGTGAAGGAAGTTTTCAAAGTTACAAGTTGGAGTTTCAAGAAATTTCATTATTTGGTAAGTTTTCTCTTGTTTACCCTTGTTATTTTTGAAGTTATGCTTGAGTTGAGTTGTGATTTGATGATGGTATGATTAAGTTGCTTAGGGTGTGATTTTAAGTATTGATTTTGCTTGATAGATGAGAAGTTGAGTTGGTGAAGGTGTTGGAAGTGATTGTGTTGAGTAAGAGTTGTGTTTAGTGAAATTTCTTTCTGTTTTACAATTAGTAAAGGCTGTGACTTGTATGATTTTTAATTAATTATAGAAAAATGTTCTTGAAGTGAATGTTTGATATGTTGTGCCTCTATGAGTCTAGAATGACTGAAAAATATGTTGATTCAATTTTGGATTGGTTATGAGTTTAGAAAGATTATTTTTATTAGACCTGTTCCAGCAGGTACCTTAACTGAGACAGCTATATTTCGGGATTTTTAATAAAATGTAGAAAAATCATATCCAATTGAATTTTGGATATGTTGTTGCTTAGTGAGTCTAGTATTTGAGAAAAATAATTTGGAACCACGTTGATTGAATTTGATTTATGGAATTCACAAAGTTCAGAACTGCTGCCAGGATGCAGGGCAATTGGGGCAGTCTGGTTAGGTGAACTATTTGACCAAGATTTTGTGTTCAGTTTGATCTGAAATTTTAAGGAATGATTTTAAGATACAAAACTAAATTCTGTAAAAATTTTAGAATTTTTAGTCAAGTAGATTATTTTATACAATTTTTCAAAATAAGGATAAAATGGAGTCTAAAACCAGAATGTACTATTCATATGAATCATATCAATTGTTCTTTGCCCTAATTGCATTGTTGAGATTGAACAATGTTATGTTATGCATTGTGAATGGTTATGTGTTTCATGAATAATATACATTGAAATTGAAATGATAATTCAAATAAGACATGATATGAGACAATGCCATTGTGATTGGCTATGATGATGATATTGAAAGAAAGAAGGCATGTTTGCCTAAATGTGATGAGAATTTGAGAATGGAAATGGTAACTATATAATAAATGAATTGTTTGTTTAATATGTTATTCAGTTTCAGAGTTCTGGATTTGGGTGGCATGCCTAAGAAATGATGAAAGGTAACAGTCTTGCCGGGTTGAGGATCTCCTCATATGTGTTGAGTTGATGGTCCAAGAGGCTGGGTCTGTTACAATATGAGAATTGTGAATATGAGATATATGATTTGTAACAGTCTTGCCGGGTTGAGGATCTCCTCATATGTGTTGAGTTGATGGTCCAAGAGACTGGGTCTGTTACACTATCCATGGATAGAGATACATGTATATACATTGCCTACGGGCGTGATTATTGTGACTATGAACCAAAGCAGTAACTCTGAACTCTGAATATCGTATTAAATACTTGTTGGGCCCATAGGTGTCAAGGTTATATGAATGTCCTAAATAATGTTATGAGTTAATGAAATGAGATGTTGGTTATTGAGTATGATTGATTAATGTTGAATGTGGAAAGATGTTGAAATGTGGTATGCTCATATGACTATGATTTGTGAAATGCATAATTATGTGGTTACCTTTATATTTATAATGTTGATCTTATCAATAACATATGTGACATTGCATTACATTAAAGCATACCATTAGCATGTTTTATCTTACTAAGCCGTTGGCTTAGCGCGATAGTGTTTAATCGCGCAGGTAATAGAGTTGATAGAGTTGAACCCGAGAGTTCATCAAGACCAAGTGAGAGTAGACCTTGAAGAGTTGATTTTGGGAACTTAAAGATCAGAAGAGAATTGCCAATCATGTATACTTCTGTATATTTTGTAAAGAAATGTTTAATGTGTAAATATGTACATATTTTATAACTTCCGCTGTGTAATATTTAAATGTATATATATAACTAATATGTTTTGTTTTATCCGTAAATGATTTACTTTTCTATAATGTATAATGATAAAGGTATTGTATCAAGTTTAAAGTGTTTTGAATATTAAGAAAACCGTAGCATCCCTATGTTTGGTGCACTTATGCTACATTGTTGTGGTTGTAGTGTGTGTGCATTGGATATGGGGGTGTTACACCTATAATCGATGCACAATCTCAAAGTACCATCCTTCTTCTTCACAAACAAAACAGGAGCTCCCCACGGAGAAACACTAGGGCAAATAAACCCTTTATCCAACAACTCCTGCAATTGCACCTTCAACTCTCTCAACTCAGTAGGTGCCATTCGATAAGGAGTAATAGAGATGGGAGTGGTACCAGGCAATAAATCGATACCAAACTCAACCTCTCTCTCAGGGGGTAACCCTGGCAACTCCTCAGGAAACACATCTAGAAATTCCGCAACTGTGGGTATACTATCAAGTTGAGAACCGACTACTCTGGTATCCACAACATGAGCAAGATAAGCATCACACCCTTTTCTAATCAACTTCCTAGCTACAACAGCTGAAACAAACAAGGATGCAATTTGTCTCTGCTCACCAGATACCATCACACTTCTACCATCACCGGTTATCAGTGTAACACACTTCTTTTGACAGTCTACCACAGCTCCATGCTTAGACAACCAATCCATGCCTAAGATCAAATCATACTCCTTAAAAGGCATTTCAATCAAATCACCTAAAAACTCCTCACCTTGCACCACAACTGAACTATCATGATGCACCTTACTCACCACAATACTATGTCCTAAAGGATTTGTCACCAATACATCAAATCCTAAGGACTCAGAATGCAATTCAGACACAGGCAATATAGATGCACTTATGTATGAATGAGTAGATCCTGGATCAATCAAAGCAAGAACTGAAATGCCAAATAAAGAAAATGTACCTGCAATGACTGTTGAAGCATCTGGTTGCCTCTACATCACATACACTTGCTGAGAAGACCCAACCTCATCTGGCCTACTGCCTCCGGATGTAGAGCCTCCTCTCTGACAGATCCCAGGTCGACCACCTCTACTAACACCTCTACCACTTCGACCTCCTCTCACACTAGGTTGAGAAACAGTAGAATCTGCCTGCCTATGCTCCTGCATCTCAGGACAATCTCTAATGAAATGGTCAGACGATCCACATCTAAAACACACAGCTGATCCTCCAATCTTCCAACAAACACCCCCATGTATCCTACCACAATGGACACATGTAGGTGGAGTAGACCTCTGAACCACTGGAGTCGGAGCACTAGCTACAGAAACTATAGGTCTCGGCCTCTGCCTCTGATACTGAGCTGACCTACCCGACTGCCTCAGGCTCCTACTGACTCTCGGAATAAAACTTCCTCGGCCTCTCTTCATAGATGAAGACCCTGCCTCAAACTGGGATCTCCTAACTCTGGTCTTCTCCTCGGTAGCAGCTGCTGCAATACCCTGTGCTCTCTCAACACTTCTAGCTGCGGCAACTAACTGAGAAAAGTCTTGGTATCGAGAACCAGCAACAATACACATAATAGAGGGCCTCAATCCCTCCTCAAATCTCCTGCACCGATCAATTTCATCTGAAATAATTCCACCTGCATAATGACTCAATCGGATATACTCAATCTCATACTTTGTCACTGTCCGGTTCTCCTGCCTCAGATTCAGAAATTCCATCTTCTTGACATCCTTATACTCCCTTGGAGTCTATTTCTGCTCAAACTCCCGCAGAAAATCACTATAAAACAAAGTTGGTGGATCATCCATGCATGTGTAACTATCTTCCACCAATCATAAGCATCTTTCTGCAGAAGGGATCTAGCATAATCAAATTTCTCTTCAGGAGCGGCTTGCAACTGAATGAATACTCTTTGAACTCTATCCAACCACTGCTCAGCTATTGCAGGATCTGTAGTACCAAAGAAATCCTCAGCCCCATACTTTCTCAATTTATCATAATGCCTCACCGACACTTGTGGCTGTGGTGGCGGTGGCGGCTGCACTGGAACTTGCCTCAACAATTCTACCACATGCTGTAACCAAACTGGAGGAACCTCATCAGCTGCTGGTCTCTCTGGCACAGGAGCAGGTGCCTCTCCAGCTCTCTCAACCCTAGCTCCAACTCTACCCTCTTCAGGAGCTACACTCTCAGCACTACCTTCTATGGACTGACGTGACTGAGACACCTTCACTACCTATATCTGCAAACACAACATAATATACCTCATCAAAGATTAGAGACTCCCAGTGCCAAAACATGTATCTTATGTAATATCCCAAAATGTGCCCTAGAAGTTTTGATATACTTGTTGTTTTATCTGGATTAAACGTATATGATTCTTTGGAAAGAGAAAAGAATTATAGAGAAAGTGTATATGTTGTGTAACACCCCTATATCCTTTATACGTATAAGCATGCTTATACGATCGTAATATACGTATGCGGAATATAGAAAATGCCACAGTTTAAAATATACACAAATCATATCTTTGAAATTAAGTGAAACAAATCTTAAAGATTTAAAAGAAATTCAAAAGACACAATAGATAAAATGTTTATCAACCCGCAGCGGAAGTTATTACAAACTTTTACAAATTCAAATACATAAAAATCAAAATATACAAAACATAGAATATATATACATGATTGGCAGCTTGACTCTCTGATCTTTATGCTCTAGTCCAACTCTTCAAGCATAAACTCAACTAGGTCTAGAAGAATCCTCCATCTCAACCCTATCAACTCTACCACCTGAGTGATGAACCACAATCGCGCTGAGCCAACAACTCAGTAGTACGAACCATAATGATAATATGCAATGTCAATATCAATGTCATAAATTCAACCAATAAGGATCATACTTATAAATGTTACATTTCATTATTTCAATATTTATGTCATCATCCAATATACTCATTCAAAGTTCATCATTATAGCCAACAACCATGGCTTCATATACGAACCTTCCCCCAACCAGGTCGGTAGTCCAAGTTCGGTTGCCCAGCCCACTGGGTCCGCATAGTTCCGCAGGAGGCAGATAAGAACGTATTAAACTATCAGTAACGAACCTTCCCCCAACCAGGTTAGTAGTCCAAGTTCGGTTGCCAAGCCCACTGGGTCCGCATGGTTCCGCAGGAGACAGATAGGAACATAATACTGACTGCATCGAACCTTCCCCCAACCAGGTCGGTAGTCCAAGTTCGGTTGCCCAACTCACTGGGTCCACATGGTTCCGCAGGAGGCAGATAGGTCCGTTCATTTATCTCTTTAAACATTACTTTCTCAATTCATTTTTCATTTTAATCATTATAATAAACAATATCGATTACATTCACTAAACAAACATATCATTATTCATATAGGCATACATGCCTCCATTATCTCATTTCACATTATGCAACACATAATATTATGGATATGCATCATCAAGGTTCACATTATGTCCCACATTGTACACAACATAGCATTATTCATATGCATCATCAATATCATCAAATGTATGTTCAATCTCAACATCATATGAGTGTATGTAACAATGCAAGATTTGTACTTACCTTAAAAGCAACCCACACAATACTAAACACCTCGTTTTCCAATAATCTTACACCACTTGAATTAGGGTAATTCACCTTCTTCACAACCTATTCCAAAAGGAAGATGAAACTCACATAAGAACATAAGGCTAAGAACCAACTAGGGCAAACTCTAAACATGACACGCCCACAAACATGGGCGTGTCCCTGACCGTGCCCTAACTCCACAACACCGAAGCTTTTACACGCTCAACCACACGGGCGTGTCCCTGGGCGTGTAATACATTCTGTCTCTCAGAAACATTGAGACGTCCAACAACATGAGCGTGCTCATGGCCGTGTCATTTCCCCAAAATCACAGTATCTATGACACGCTCAATAACACGAGCGTGTTACTGGCTGTGTCAATCCTACTACCACACAGAAGCTATGACATGCTCAGTGACATGGGCGTGTCACTTCCTGTGTCACCCATCCAAAACACAGAACCATCGACACACCCAAAATCCTGGTCTTGCTCGTGGGCGTGTCAGGCTAAAAACCCAGATTCCGACCAAAACAACACTTCATCCAACAAATCACTTTCTTTTACCAAAATCCACTTCAAACAAACTTAACTCAACATACCCAAACGCCATATTAAACTTACAACAACACCAAAACAACTAAAAACATACTTCCAACACAAATCAAAATCATCACCACAAACCTAAAACACAACCACAATACATTCACTTCCAACAACTTAATCTTTCCTTAAATCCAACCACAAAAATCCAAAATCAATTAAACCAAATACTCTTAAACACAACACAATCAAACGAAACACATTCGCAAACACAACTTCAACTCACAAACCCAAAGAAATCAAAGAATCAAGTGGAAGGACTTACCAAGGATGAAGAAACTCTTAAATCTCCACTTGATCTCTTGAAAACTTCCTTCAATCTTGAACTTGGAAGATCAAAACTCTTCTTGCTCTCTTGTTTCTTTGATGGCCGGACAATAAAGGAAAGGAAAAGAGAAGGAAAAGAAAATGAAGGAAAGCCACGAGGAAGAAGAAAAGAAAGAAAACCAAAAGAAGGCAAAGTCAACTCCTTTTCCTTAAAACCCTCTCATCCAAGCAATTATAATATAAAATAAACAAAATATCCTCTTCCACTACCACCAACTATAATCCATCTCATAATTAATTAATTCCTTAAACACAATCAATAACAATTAATCTTTTCCTTTGACTTTCTCATTGACTTGTATATATGTTATATATCTAGCCATATACACAACATATGCATTCTCTCTATACATCTTTCCTTTCCAAATAAACATATACATTAAATCCAATAAGCAACAATTATACCAAAACTTCTAGGGTACATTGTGGGATATTACATGTTGTGTATATGAAAATATATACGACATATGCACAAGCCAAAGTCAAAGAAAGTAAATGGAAGAAGATATTTATGTTATGATTTATGGAATTAATTAATAAGGAAATTATGAATGGAAGAGATTAATTTGGATTATTTTAATATTAAAATGACTTGGTGGAGGTTTAAAGAGATAAGTGTTTGACTTGTTGTCTTCATTTTCTTTTCTTTTCCTTTGTTGGCCTGGCATCATCAAGACAAGAGAGCAAGAGAGAGTTTTGTGTTCCAAGCTCAAAGTTGAAAGGTGATTCAAGTAACCAAGTTGGAAATTCAAGAAGTTTCATTATTGTTGGTAAGCTCTCTCTTGTTTTCCTTTGTTTTATTTGAAGTTGTGTTTGGGATTGATGGATGATTGTTATTAATAGGAGTGTGTTTGATTGTGGTGTGTTTAAGAGTGTTTGATTCATTTGATTTTGGGTTTTGGGGTTGAATTGAAGGAAAGAGTAAGTTTGTTGGAAGAGAATGTAACACCCCCACACTCTATATAAGTACTATACATATACCTGGTATACATACAATACGTATATAAAGTATAAGAATGTTGCTTTTTGTCTCAATTATTTAAAACTTTTTTCCAAGTTCAAGCAATATTACATTAATTTAAAGAACATTTACAAATATCATTATTCTTATAAAAATACAACATAATTAAAATCACATATGTATGCATCACCTTCTAGTTGGTCTCGAGACACTCTTACCCTTCTCGTGGCATAACAGCTGAACTTCCAAATCAATCGCATAATCACCTGCGTGATTACACAACCGCGCTAAGCCCGAGAGCTTAGAAGTACAAATAAATAAATATAAAATATAAAATATATGCTTTACCAAAGAATCATACCTCATATTTTTAGCATCATGTTTTATTGTTCTTTTACCCCGTTTTCCGTTCTCAATGTATTCTTCATATATTCCCACAAATCTCATAAATTATATACATATTTACATGGAACATTCACAACACGATACTTACCCTTCCTATCTCATATACATAAACATATACATCATTTTATTCACAATTCATTAATCATGAATCACACTTTCAACAAAGTCAGCCATAAATCCCATTATTCATTTATTTCAACATTTGAATATCACATTGACAATAAAGACAGACTCAGGCCCAAACAACACACTAATATGCCATTCAATTTTCAGAGTTAATGCTTTGGTTTAATTATCACATTTATCATTATCCCAACTAGGCTTCAAGGATTAGGCTCAACCAAGCTTCAAGGGGAACAAAGCATGCTAAGTATCAACCCAACTTGGCTTCAAGAACCAATCCAACCTAGCTTCAAGGGTTGTAACATCTCAATTAGGCTTCAAGGACTAGACCCAACCAAGCTTCAAGGGGAGTAAAACATGTTAAACTTCAACCCAACTTGGCTTCAAGGATCAAGCCCAACCTAACTTCAAGAGATTGTTACTATAGGCATGCCACCAACAACAAACTCTGAAAATGGAATAACACATTAGTCACACAATTCATTTATTATTTATTTATCAATATCATTCTCAATTATCATTATAGCCAATCACAATGGCTTCACATCTCATTTGATTCATCATGGCCAATCACAATGGCTTCATATCACATTTGATTCATCATAGCCAATCACAATGGCTTCATATCACATTTGATTCATCATAGCCAATCACAATGGCTTCATATCACATTCTTATTCACAATAATACACTTTATTATTCAAGTATAGATGTATAACTTCAATTACATTAAACATCAATTAGGCAAATCTATCATATCATTTCTATCATCACTCAATGGCATTGAACATTATCTAGGCATACATCAATCATAACATTACTTTCACATCATACAAATTATATCATCACATCTTTCACCTTCCATAACATATACATTATCCATATATATATACATCAACACTATAATACATTAACACATTTATAGCTGAAGGTGTTAAGGTCCTAAATCATATAAATATATGAAATCAAATGAAGTTTTGTACTTACCTCAAGAGAAACTCACATCCATCTACTTTTCTTTCATAAATCCTTCAGTACTTGGATTAAAGCAACTCAATCTCTTCAACACCTAATCCCAAAAGTGATCATACATACTTACTTAGAGATACACATAAGATAAAATAGGTAAGAATCAACTAGGGAAAACTCCACACACATGACACGCTCACCAACACGGGTGTGTCCTTGATCGTGCCCTAAACCAACAATACAGAAGCTTTGACACGCTCAATACCACGAGCGTGTCACTGGGTGTGTAATACATTCTTCCTCACACAAAACATCGACACGTCCAACAACATGAGCGTGCTCATGGCCGTGTAAATTCTCAAATCTCACAGTAGCTATGACACGCTCACCAACACGGGCGTGTTACTGGTCGTGTCGAACCTACTGCCACCAACATAATTGACACGCCTAAGAACCTGGACGTGCTCATGGGCGTGTCAGGCCAAAAATCCAGATTCCGGCCAAAACAACAAGACACCCAACAAAACACCCCTTATCACCAACATCCACTTCAAACAAACTTACCAAAACATACCCAAAAACCATCTTAAACTTACAAAACATCAAAACAACTCCCACATACATCAATCACAAATCACAAACATCATTACAAACCTTAAACACAATTACAACACCATCTCTTTCAACACACTTACTCTTTTCTTCAATCCATCCTTAAAATCCATAATAAATATACTCACATACTCTTAAACATATCAAAATCAAACAACACACTCTTAAACAATCTATCAAACTCAAACACAACTTCAATTAAACCAAGAAATCAAAAGATGACTTACTTGAATTTCTTGCCAAATCTTCAAACTTCATCTTCAATCTTCTTAAAATCCTTAAGCAATTTGATGTGAAGATCAAAAATCACATCTCTCTCTCTCTCTCTCTCTCTCTCATCCACGAAGAAGAAGAAGAAGAAGAAAGAAAGAATCTTTTCTTCCTTTGTTCTTATCTCTTATATAATAATAATAATAATAATAATAATAATAATAATAATAATAATAATAATATAATATTATTATTTCCAAAATATCTTCTTACTCCTTTTGACTTTCTTTCCTTCTTTCTTTTATTATTATTATTATTATTATTTAACTATATAAACTTACTCTTCCCTACACCACTTTATACATTATGTATATGTCTTATATATATATATTGCATTTATATTTCCCAATTACCATATGTATACATATTATCCTCCATATACATCCATTCCTTATACTATTTCCTTTTAATTAATTAATCTATCTTTCTAATTCCATAAAACATATACCTTAAATCCAAATACAACAATAACTCCAAAACTTTTGGGGTATATTTTGGGATATTACAATTCTCTCCCCCTTATATAATTTCGTCCTCGAAATTATTCAGTGTAGTATCAATTCATTCTTAACAAAACACCATCTAAATTTCATATAATATTAATCGTATTCTTATATTATGATTTCATCAAATCACATAACTTCTACTCTCCCCCTTTAGAGTTAATCATCTTCTCTAAAATTCATAATTCACCATTGTATGGGTATATATATATATATCTTTATATCTAATTACTTTCTCAACAAAGCAATCAATATAACTCATTACATCTCCAATGAATTTTATCTTTGTATTAGAGTTAGATTATCATTTTAACTCTTTATCGATATTCTCTTAACTTTAACCTCAAAAGTCATTAATTAATATCTTAACATTGATTATTCCATTCTTACAATCACTTTCAAAATAACATTTACCAAGCCTCAATGGATAACAATATCCTTACTTTCTTAAGCTTGCTTCTCACTAAATATAAATATTAATACAATACTTTTAAATTTACTTAACAGGTGAACAACATTTCCCTTTTTCTCACCATGTACAATCGATATTATTCAATTTATTTATGTTCATTCATAAGCCAAAATATTACATCATACACATTACCATTTAAATTTTACACTTCCAATACAACTGCACGTATTAAATCTCAATATTGACGCGCAACTTAGCGAAATCTAGATCAATCGATCTATCCATCACAAAATACTTACATTTCAACCTTATTTGATTCAAACCAACAATTAACTTATCGAAATTTATCATTGGATTTCACAATATATATATATAATAATAGAACCTAATTCCATTAGGTCAAACTTATATTCAAATTCTAGTCTTTTCAAATTCATATATTCAATCAATAAGAATCATGCTTATAAATATACATTTCATTATTATTATAATTATATCATCATCTCTCATACTCATTCAAAGTTTATCAATATAGCCAACAACTATGGCTTCATAAACGAACTTTTCCCCAACCAGGTCGGTAGTCCAAGTTCGGTTGCCCAACACAATGGGTCCGCATGTTTCCGCAGGAGGCAGATAAGTCCGCTCATTTATCTTTTCACAATTCATTTTTCATAATCAATTAGGCATTATACCTCAATTATAATTTATTTCCAACATCATTGTCAACAATCATGGTTTCTCATCACATCAAAATAGTATACACATATATCATCAACTATATTGAACATCTCATTATTCAATCATATCATCTAAACATGTTTCAATCATATTTACAATTTCTTCCCTTTTATTATTTCTTCACTTCACATAATTATAATTAAATTTTTAACATAGAAATTATAAGATATAACTTCACCAATCATATCTTTTAATCATGTTTCTGGAAACATAGTTATCAATCTCACCAAAACTGTACTACAGTTATATCATCTCAGTTCTAAATCTGAAAATAATAAAACTAATCAACTAATCACACTAACCAAATCATATGACCATAATATATTAACAATCACGCTTGGGGTTTGTAAATCAATATTGTTCTTCTATTATTCGATTTCCAGCTGTTACGATTATAATGCTAACTTGTATCACAAAAATTATATATATATTCTCCAAACTTTTATTACACTAAGAGTTAACACATTTTAAATTCCATCTCAAAACAGTTTGCTTTTGATTATATGGTCGTTATTAACCTAACTCATGTTCAATAATATTATCTTTAACATTTCTACACCCAACCTTCAATCAGATACAAATCTTACACAAGTTTCCTTCATTACTACATTTCCAATCCATCTCTTCTAAAAATTTCAAATACAATATTCTTTCCTTACAATTTCTTATACTACACTTATACATAAAACATTTCCATGCACAATTACTTTGAGTTCCAAAACTTCTTATGATAGCCTCATTTAGTTATTGACATAACAATTTCACTGTTCAATATTACCCAAGTCCATTCTCATTTCTAATACCATTAAACATGTAATGGTATAAAATAATAAACATATTATATACACATTCATAGGTCACGCTTATAATGTGACTCACTTCCCACCTTTCTTACATATAATCATTTCATTCATGTCGAAAAGTTCATTTCACATATCCTCTTTATATATACACATAATTATGCAATTTATTAAATTTCTCTTTTGCATATGGTTTATACAAATTGAATATTTATCACTTTCCTTTGACTATTATCATTCTCATTCTTTTAACCTAACTTAAGTTCTTCATTAACTTCAATAAATATATACACTCGACTTATAATATCATTTCACAAGGAGCTTAATCACATTTCCAATGTGATATCTCTCTCACATTTGTTTTTAAATATCTTTAACATATCTTCCATATTCATTTTCATCCTTTCCAATCAAATTACCTAAAGTAACTCATTTTCATTTGCTCAATTCCTTTTCTTTTATTTCAAACCAAATTTTCCTACTATCAATCTCATCCCCCAATTCTTAATACTTTCATGTGCACTACTATTCATTTCATATATCTCATGTATTAAATACATTAAACTATCAATATCTAAATGATCTTTATCCACATTCCATTAAAACTATAAATTTTCAACTTACTAATTTTCTTAAATTTCAATTTATTCATCTCATTCTCTTAGTATCAACTTTAAAACATCTTATATGTATATACCACAAAGCAACATCAAAACATATATGTTTCACAATTACTAAGCTCATTCCAAAAATCTAAATGTCACATATTACCACCATTTACATGAGCTTTTACAATATTCAAACATATCACATTTCTATCATTGAAATCATCATGTTTGCATTAAAATAATAATATAAATAACACCAATATCTCTTTGTACTTAACCAACATCATCTTTTTTTTTTAAACAAAACCTTAACTTTTCATATCCACACCTTAAATTATCACACTTAATCTATACCAATCAACTCATTCAATAATTCACCGTACTCTTTTCATTTAAATAATATATCTTTCCATATTACCCATCCAACAATATTTCCTCTTTCTAGAAATCCAAACATAAAGTTTATTAGAAAGAGGTTCAAATAATAGAGGAAAGATTACATACTTTAATCTCAATTTTGTTTTTAACTCATTCCCAACTTTATTCTTCTAGCTATTTCTTTATATGTCAAACACATATCAATAATCAAATTTTTTTTTTATTCCATATCATTTCTTCATATCACAATCACTTTTCAATTATCAACATTTCAAAATTTGCTTTCATATAAAACCTCATTTACGCACTATCATCTATCTCCTGTAATTCAGATACATCACCAATCACATAATGCCACGTTCGAGACCAACCTAGATGTGAATGCATATGCATGTATTACCAATTGCATTTCAAAACTCTTCTTTTTAATTCTATTTAAACTCTTCAAAAATTTTCTTTTTAATTTCACTTAGGCCGAGAATCTCGAACCTAGGCTCTGATACCAAAATAATTGTAACACCCCCATACTCTATATAAGTACTATACATATACCTGGTATACATACAATACGTATATAAAGTATAAGAATGTTGCTTTTTGTCTCAATTATTTAAAACTTTTTTTCCAAGTTCAAGCAATATTACATTAATTTAAAGAACATTTACAAATATCATTATTCTTATAAAAATACAACATAATTAAAATCACATATGTATGCATCACCTTCTAGTTGGTCTCGAGACACTCTTACCCTTCTCGTGGCATAACAGCTGAACTTCCAAATCAATTGCATAATCACCTGCGTGATTACACAACCGCGCTAAGCCCGAGAGCTTAGAAGTACAAATAAATAAATATAAAATATAAAATATATGCTTTACCAAAGAATCATACCTCATATTTTTAGCATCATGTTTTATTGTTCTTTTACCCCGTTTTCCGTTCTCAATGTATTCTTCATATATTCCCACAAATCTCATAAATTATATACATATTTACATGGAACATTCACAACACGATACTTACCCTTCCTATCTCATATACATATACATATACATCATTTTATTCACAATTCATTAATCATGAATCACACTTTCAACAAAGTCAGCCATAAATCCCATTATTCATTTATTTCAACATTTGAATATCACATTGACAATAAAGACAGACTCGGGCCCAAACAACACACTAATATGCCATTCAATTTTCAGAGTTAATGCTTTGGTTTAATTATCACATTTATCATTATCCCAACTAGGCTTCAAGGATTAGGCTCAACCAAGCTTCAAGGGGAACAAAGCATGCTAAGTATCAAACCAACTTGGCTTCAAGAACCAATCCAACCTAGCTTCAAGGGTTGTAACATCTCAATTAGGCTTCAAGGACTAGACCCAACCAAGCTTCAAGGGGAGTAAAACATGTTAAACTTCAACCCAACTTGGCTTCAAGGATCAAGCCCAACCTAACTTCAAGAGATTGTTACTATAGGCATGCCACCAACAACAAACTCTGAAAATGGAATAACACATTAGTCACACAATTCATTTATTATTTCTTTATCAATATCATTCTCAATTATCATTATAGCAGATCACAATGGCTTCACATCTCATTTGATTCATCATGGCCAATCACAATGGCTTCATATCACATTTGATTCATCATAGCCAATCACAATGGCTTCATATCACATTTGATTCATCATAGCCAATCACAATGGCTTCATATCACATTCTTATTCACAATAATACACTTTATTATTCAAGTATACATGTATAACATCAATTACATTAAACATCAATTAGGCAAATCTATCATATCATTTCTATCATCACTCAATGGCATTGAACATTATCTAGGCATACATCAATCATAACATTACTTTCACATCATACAAATTATATCATCACATCTTTCACCTTCCATAACATATACATTATCCATATATATATACATCAACACTATAATACATTAACACATTTATAGCTGAAGGTGTTAAGGTCCTAAATCATATAAATATATGAAATCAAATGAAGTTTTGTACTTACCTCAAGAGAAACTCACATCCATCTACTTTTCTTTCATAAATCCTTCAGTACTTGGATTAAAGCAACTCAATCTCTTCAACACCTAATCCCAAAAGTGATCATACATACTTACTTAGAGATACACATAAGATAAAATAGGTAAGAATCAACTAGGGAAAACTCCACACACATGACACGCTCACCAACACGGGTGTGTCCTTGATCGTGCCCTAAACCAACAATACAGAAGCTTTGACACGCTCAATACCACTGGCGTGTCACTGGGCGTGTAATACATTCTGCCTCACACAAAACATCGACACGTCCAACAACATGAGCGTGCTCATGGCCGTGTAAATTCTCAAATCTCACAGTAGCTATGACACGCTCACCAACACGGGCGTGTTACTGGTCGTGTCGAACCTACTGCCACCAACATAATTGACACTCCTAAGAACCTGGACGTGCTCATGGGCGTGTCAGGCCAAAAATCCAGATTCCGGCCAAAACAACAAGACACCCAACAAAACACCCCTTATCACCAACATCCACTTCAAACAAACTTACCAAAACATACCCAAAAACCATCTTAAACTTAAAAACATCAAAACAACTCCCACATACATCAATCACAAATCACAAACATCATTACAAACCTTAAACACAATTACAACACCATCTCTTTCAACACACTTACTCTTTTCTTCAATCCATCCTTAAAATCCATAATAAATATACTCATATACTCTTAAACATATCAAAATCAAACAACACACTCTTAAACAATCTATCAAACTCAAACACAACTTCAATTAAACCAAGAAATCAAAAGATGACTTACTTGAATTTCTTGCCAAATCTTCAAACTTCATCTTCAATCTTCTTAAAATCCTTAAGCAATTTGATGTGAAGATCAAAAATCACATCTCTCTCTCTCTCTCTCTCTCTCTCTCTCATCCACGAAGAAGAAGAAGAAGAAGAAAGAAAGAATCTTTTCTTCCTTTGTTCTTATCTCTTATATATAATAATAATAATAATAATAATAATATAATATTATTATTTCCAAAATATCTTCTTACTCCTTTTGACTTTCTTTCCTTCTTTCTTTTATTATTATTATTATTATTATTTAACTATATAAACTTACTCTTCCCTACACCACTTTATACATTATGTATATGTCTTATATATATATTGCATTTATATTTCCCAATTACCATATGTATACATATTATCCTCCATATACATCCATTCCTTATGCTATTTCCTTTTAATTAATTAATCTATCTTTCTAATTCCATAAAACATATACCTTAAATCCAAATACAACAATAACTCCAAAACTTTTCGGGTATATTTTGGGATATTACAGAGAAAGTGTTGTGGTTGTGTTTTGAGTTTGTGATGATGATTATGAATTGTGTTTGATGTATGTTTTGTATTATTTTGGTGTTTTTGCAAGTTAGTATGGTTTTTGGGTGTGTTTAGTGAGTTTGTTTGAAGTGAAAGATGGTGGAAATAAGTGGTTTGTTGGATGTAGAGTTGATGTTGCCGGAATCTGTATTTTTGGCCTGACACGCCCATGAGCACAGTCAAGTCTTTGGGAATGTCAATGGTTCTGTGTTGCAGTAGCATTTACACGTCCAGTGACACGCCCATGTCACTGAGCGTGTCATAGCTACTGTATGGGAAAATGATTGACACGGCCATGAGCACGCCCGTGTTGTTGGACATGTTAATTTTTCTATGAGACAAGATGTATTACACGTTCAGTGACACGCCCGTGGTTCTGAGCGTGTCAAAGCTTCTGTGTTTTGGAGTTAGGGCACGGTTAGGGACACGCCCGTGTTGTTGAGCGTGTCATATGTAGAGTTTGCCCTAGTTGGTATTTATCCATAGTATCTCATGTGTATCATCAACTTTGGTTTAGGTTTTGAGAAGAGTTGAATTTCCCAAACCTAAGTGTTGAGGATTCTTGGAGGAGGAAGTGTATAAATTGGTGAGAGTTGGTTGTGAGGTAAGTACAAATTACATTATTGCATACATTCATATGATGTTGAGACTTAACATACATTTGATTGTAAATGTGTTAGAAAATCTAAAGTATGATTGATGTTTTTAATAATATTATGTTTGGTATAATGTGAATTGAGATATAATGAGATGTGAAACCAATGTGGTTGTTTATAATGATGTAAATGACATAATTGAGGCATGTTTGCCTAGATGATGTTCAATGCAATTGATGATATATATATACTCTCTTGATGAGATATGGAGCCATGGTTGTTGGCTAGAATGATAATGATGTCAATGAGATGATGGAGGCATGTTTACCTAAGTGATAATGAGTAAATGAGAATGAAATTGATA
Source organism: Garcia nutans (assembly GCA_947685225.1). NCBI lineage: Eukaryota > Viridiplantae > Streptophyta > Magnoliopsida > Malpighiales > Euphorbiaceae > Garcia > Garcia nutans. The sequence continues at coordinate 37,758,753 of CANTUV010000059.1, forward strand.
ATGAAATAAGTAATGAATTGTGTGTCTAATGTGTTATTCCATTTTCAGAGTTTTGTTGTTGGTGGCATGCCTATAGTAACAATCTCTTGAAGTTAGGTTGGGCTTGATCCTTGAAGCTAAGTTGGGTTGAAGTTTAACATGTTTTACTCCCCTTGAAGCTTGGTTGGGTCTAGTCCTTGAAGACTAATTGAGATGTTACAACCCTTGAAGCTAGGTTGGGTTTGGTTCTTGAAGCCAAGTTGGGTTGATACTTAGCATGCTTTGTTCCCCTTGAAGCCTGGTTGAACCTAAATCCTTGAAGCCTAGTTGGGATAATGATAATGATAAATGAGATAATTAAACCAAAACATTAACTCTGAAAGTTGAATGGCATATTAGTGTCTTTGGGCCCATGCTTGTCTTTGTTTAAATGTGATTCATGAATGGTGAAACCAATGAATAATGAGATTCAAAGTAAGACTTTGAAAGGTGATATTCTTATGTATTGATTATGATGTTTGTACATATTATATTGGCATTGCATTACAACACATTATTATTATGGTTTGTACCACTAAGCCGTTGGCTTAGCGCGATTGTGATTTATCGTGCAGGTGACAGGGAAGAGCCGGAAAGTTCCTCTAGGCCGAGTAGAGTCTAGACTTTGAGGTGTTGATAGTGGAGCTTAAAGATCAAAGACATACTGCCAAACATGTATATATTTTATATTTTGTAAAACTTGAGTCTTGATGTATATGTATTTGTAAATATTAGTTATATTTTCCGCTGCGTTTTGAATAAATGTTTGGTCTATTGTATTTTATGATATAATTTAAAATGGTTTGAGTTTGCTTATATTATTAAAAGAAGTGAGTCGTTTGTTAATTTAATAGTAGCAATTCTATATTCATTATACGTATATTACGATCGTAATAGCATGCTGTGTATGTATACGGGGTATAGGGGTGTTACAATTATTTTAGTACCAGAGCCTAGGTTTGAGATTCTCAACCTAGGTCAATTGTAAGAAAAAGAATATTTTGATTTTAAAAGTGAGTTTTTGGGTAAAATACATGTTTTGGTATGGCAATCTTTGATCTTTAATGAGGAATATTCTGCTGTGTTTGCAGATATAGTTAGTAATGGAGTCCCATTCACGTCAGACTATAGAAGGAAGTGCTGAGAGTGTAGCTCCAGGAGAGAGTAGAGATGGAGCTAGAGTTGATAGGGTTAGTGAGGCACCTGTTTCTATGCCAGAGAGATCAGCTGCAGAGGAGGCTCCGCCGGGTTGGTTAAGGCATGTGATAGAATTATTGAGGCCAACTCCAGTACATCCACCACCACCACAGCCTCAAGTGCCGGTAAGACATTATGATAAGTTGAGAAAATATGGGGCTGAAGATTTCTTGGGCACTACTGATCCTGCAGTGGCTGAGCAGTGGTTGGATAAAGTGCAGAGGATATTCATCCAGTTGCAAGCTACTTCAGATGAGAAATTTGACTATGCCAGATCCCTCCTACAGAAAGATGCTTATGACTGGTGGAAGACGGTTCCTCATGCCATGGATGACCCACCTACACTATCTTATAGTGATTTTCTGAGGGAGTTCGAGCAGAAATATACTTCGAGGGAGTATAAAGATATTAAGAAGATGGAATTCTTGAATTTGAGGCAAGACAACCGGACGGTGACAGAATATGAGATTGAGTACATCCGGTTGAGTCGTTATGCCGGGGGAATTATCTCTGATGAAATTGACCGGTACAGAGGAGGGATTGAGGCCCTCTATTATGTGCATTGTGGTTGGTTCTTGATACCAGGATTTCTCTCAGCTTGTTGCAGCAGCTAGAAGTGTTGAGAGAGCGCAAAGCATTACAGCAGCTGCTTCTGAGGAGGAGACTAGAGTAAGGAGACCCCAATTTGAGGTAGGGTCTTCATCTGTGAAAAGGGGTAGAGGAAGTTTTGTTTCGAGGATCAGTAGGAGTCAGAGGCAGTCAGGCAGATCAGTGCAGTATCAGAGGCAGAGGCCGAGATCGACAGTTTCTGTAGCGAGTGCCCCGACTCCCGTGATGCAAAGGTCTACTCCACCTATATGTGTTCACTATGGTAGACCCCATGGGGGTGCTTGTTGGAAGACTGGTGTATCCGGAGTAGGGGTGGTAGACCTGGGTTTAGTCAGAGAGGAGGATCTTCATCTAGAGGTAGTAGGCCAAATGAGGCCGGATGCTTCAGCAGTTATAGTGGGTACATTTTCTTTATTTGGCATTTCGGTACTTGCTTTAATTGATCCAGGATCTACTCATTCATATATAAGTGAATCCATCTTGCCTGTGTCTGAATTGCATTCTGAGTCCTTAGGATTTGATGTTTTAGTGACAAATCCTTTAGGACATAGTGTTGTCGTTAGTAAAGTGTATCGTGATAGTGCTGTTGAGGTGCAAGGTGAGGAGTTTCTTGGTGATTTAATTGAAATGCCTTTTAAAGAATATGATTTGATCTTAGTCATGGATTGGTTGTTTAAGCATGGAGCTGTGGTAGATTGTTAAAAGAAGTGTGTCACCTTGAGAACCAGTGATGGTAGGAGTATGATGGTATCTAGTGAGCAGAGACAACTTGCATCCTTGTTTGTATCAGATGTAACAGCTAGAAAATTGATTAGAAAAGGGTGTGATGCTTATCTTGCTCATGTGGTGGATACTAGAGCAATGGGTTCTCAACTTAATAATATAACCACAGTTGCAGATTTTCTGGATGTGTTTCCTGAGGAGTTGCCAGGGTTAACCCCTGAGAGAGAGGTTGAGTTCGGTATCGAATTGTTGCCGGGTACCACTCCCATCTCTATCACTCCTTATAGAATGGCACCAGCTGAACTGAGAGAGTTGAAGGTGCAGTTACAGGAGTTATTAGATAAAGGGTTTATTCGCCCTAGTGTTTCACCGTGGGGAGCTCCTGTGTTGTTTGTGAAGAAGAAGGATGGTACTTTAAGGTTATGCATTGATTATAGGCAATTGAACAAAGTAACTATCAAGAATAAGTATCCTTTGCCTAGAATTGATCTCTTTGATCAATTGAAGGGAGCAGCAGTGTTTTCCAAAATTGATTTAAGATCAGGGTACCATCAGTTGAGGGTTAGAGTTGAAGATGTTCCTAAGACAGCCTTCCGCACAAGATATGGGCATTATGAGTTCTTGGTGATGCCTTTTGGGTCGACAAATGCACCTGCAGCTTTCATGGATTTGATGAATAGGGTGTTTAGGCCCTATCTGGATCAGTTTGTGGTGGTTTTCATTGATGATATTTTGGTGTATTCACGTAATAAGGAGGAGCATGACAAGCATCTATGGATTGTATTACAGATCTTGAGAGAGAAGCAGTTGTATGTTAAGCTGTCAAAGTGTGAATTTTGGCTTGACCAAGTTACCTTTCTGGGTCATATAGTTTCAACAGATGGTATAAGAGTCGATCCAAGTAAAATTGAAGCTATTTTGAATTGGAGTCCACCAAAGTCTGTAACTGAAGTTAGAAGTTTTCTGGGTTTGGCAGGCTATTATCGACGGCTTGTGAAAGGCTTTTCTTTGATAGCTACTCCACTCACCAGATTGCTTCGGAAAGGAGTTAGATTTGTGTGGATGGATCAATGTCAAGCTAGCTTTAAGCAGTTGAAAGAAATGTTGACTCAAGCACCTGTTGTTACTTTACCCGTGGAAGATAAACCATATGTGATTTATAATGATGCTTCACATAATGGTTTAGGATGTGTTTTGATGCAAGAGGGTAAAGTCATAGCTTATGCTTCTCGGCAGTTGAAGCCGCACGAGCTTAATTATTCGACTAATGATTTGGAGTTGGCAGCTATAGTGTTTGCTTTGAAGATTTGGTGACATTACTTGTATGGGGAGAAATGTTTTATCTTTACGGATCATAAAAGTTTAAAATATTTGGGTGTTTAGAAGGAGCTAAATCTTCGGCAAAGGCGATGGTTAGAACTGATTAAAGACTATGACTGTTTGATTGATTATCATCCTGGTAAGGCGAATGTAGTTGCTGATGCCTTGAGTCAGAAATCTTTGGCAAGTTTGGCTGTTTATTCGCTCTCGTTGCTTGTTGAGTTGAGAGCGTTGCATGCTAGTTTTGAAGTATGTGATGATGGTGCATTATTGGCTCAGCTGTAGTTGAGACCAGTATTGTTGGATCAGATAAAGGAGGCCCAATTGGCGGATGAGAAAATTCTAAAATGGGGTGAGCCGAGATTTCTATATGAAAAATGATGGTAGTCTTTGGTTCAAGGATAGGTTGTGTGTTCCTGATGGTGATAGTTTCAAAAAGATTATTTTAGAAGAAGCACACCAATCGGTTTTTGCTATGCATCCGGGTAGTACAAAGATGCACCATGATTTGAAACAGTACTACTGGTGGTCTGGTATGAAGAGAGACATAGAGAAATTTGTGTCCAAATGTCTCACTTTTCAGAGGGTGAAAGCTGAGCATCAAGTTCCAACAGGGTTGCTTCAACCTTTAACAGTGCCTGAATGGAAATGGGAGAGAGTAACAATGGATTTTGTATCAGGTTTGCCATTGACTCAGAGGAAGCATGATGCTATCTGGGTGATTGTTGATCAGTTGACAAAGACAGCTCATTTTCTTCCGGTTAGAATGAACTATTCTCTTGAGAAATTGGCTGAGCTGTATATCAATGAGATAGTGAAGTTGCATGGAGTCCCAATTTCTTTAGTGTCTGATCGAGATCCCCGGTTTACTTCTAGGTTTTGGAAGAATTTACATGATGCATTGGGTTCTCGATTGCACTTTAGTACTGCTTTTCATCCGCAGACAGATGGGCAGTCAGAGAGAATGATACAGATTATTGAGGATATGTTAAGAAGCTGTGTCATTGAATTCTCTGGAAGTTGGGACAAATTTTTGCCACTTGTGGAATTTGCTTACAACAACAGTCATCAATCCAGTATTGGTATGGCACCATTCGAGGCATTGTATGGTAGAAGATGTAGAACACCTTTATGCTGGAATGAAATTGGAGAGGGCAAGTTAATTGGTCCTGATTTAATTAATGAAACTGAAGACAAAGTGAAGATAATTCGGGATCGGTTGAAAGCAGCTTTAGATCGACAGAAGTCTTATTCAGATTTGAAAAGAAGAGATATAGAATTTGATGTTGGAGATAAACTATTTTTGAAAGTGTCTCCTTGGAAAAAAATATTGAGATTTGGTCGAAGAGGGAAGCTGAGTCCTTGTTTCATTGGACCATATGAAGTTTTAGAAAGAGTTGGGCCAGTTGCTTATCGTCTTGCCTTGCCACCTGAATTGGATAGAATCCATAATATTTTCCATGTTTCTATGTTACGGAGATACAGATCAGATCCATCTCATATCTTGCCAGTTGAATCCATTCAGGTGAGTTCGGATCTGACATTTGAAGAAGAACCAGTTGCTATTTTGGCACATGAAGTGAAAGAGTTGAGAAATAAGAAAGTGCCACTGGTAAAAGTTCATTCGAAGAATCATGGTAGAGAAGAGGCAACTTGGGAGAGTGAGCAAGCAATGCGTGATCAATATCCACAAATTTTTTAGACTTGATATCAGGTAATTTCGGGGACGAAATTTCTTTTTAGAGGGGGAGAATTGTAATATCCCAAAATGTGCCCTATAAGTTTTGATATACTTGTTGTTTTATTTTGATTAAATGTATATGATTCTTTGGAAAGAGAAAAGAATTATAGAGAAAGTGTATATGTTGTGTATATGAAAATATATACAACATATGCACAAGTCAAAGTCAAAGAAAGTTAATGGAAGAAGATATTTATGTTATGATTTATGGAATTAATTAATAAGGAAATTATGAATGGAAGAGATTAATTTGGATTATTTTAATATTAAAATGACTTGGTGGAGGTTTAAAGAGATAAGTGTTTGACTTGTTGTCTTCATCTTCTTTTCTTTTCCTTTGTTGGCCGGGCATCATCAAGACAAGAGAGCAAGAGAGAGTTTTGTGTTCCAAGCTCAAAGTTGAAAGGTGATTCAAGTAACCAAGTTGGAAATTCAAGAAGTTTCATTATTGTTGGTAAGCTCTCTCTTGTTTTCCTTTGTTTTATTTGAAGTTGTGTTTGGGATTGATGGATGATTGTTATTAATAGGAGTGTGTTTGATTGTGGTGTGTTTAAGAGTGTTTGATTCATTTGATTGTGGGTTTTGGGGTTGAATCGAAGGAAAGAGTAAGTTTGTTGGAAGAGAAAGTGTTGTGGTTGTGTTTTGAGTTTGTGATGATGATTATGAATTGTGTTTGATGTATGTTTTGTATTATTTTGGTGTTTTTGCAAGTTAGTATGGTTTTTGGGTGTGTTTAGTGAGTTTGATTGAAGTGGAAGATGGTGGAAATAAGTGGTTCGTTGGATGTAGAGTTGATGTTGCCTGAATCTGTATTTTTGGCCTGACACGCCCATGAGCATGGTCAAGTCTTTGGGAATGTCAATGGTTCTGTGTTGCAGTAGCATTTACACATCCAGTGACACACCCATGTCACTGAGCGTGTCATAGCTACTGTGTGGGTGAATGATTGACAAGGCCATGAGCACACCCGTGTTATTGGACGTGTTAATGTTTCTGTGAGACAGGATGTATTATACGTTCAGTGACACGCCCGTGGTTCTGAGCGTGTCAAAGCTTCTGTGTTGTGGAGTTGGGGCACGGTTAGGGACACGCCCGTGTTGTTGAGCGTGTCATATGTAGAGTTTGCCCTAGTTGGTATTTATCCATAGTATCTCATGTGTATCATCAACTTTGGTTTAGGTTTTAAGAAGAGTTGAATTGCCCTAACCTAAGTGTTGAGGATTCTTGGAGGAGGAAATGTATAAATTGGTGAGAGTTGGTTGTGAGGTAAGTACAAATTACATTATTGCATACATTCATATGATGTTGAGACTTAACATACATTTGATTGTAAATGTGTTAGAAAATCTAAAGTATGATTGATGTTTTTAATAATATTATGTTTGGTATAATGTGAATTGAGATATAATGAGATGTGAAACCAATGTGGTTATTTATGATGATGTAAATGACATAATTGAGGCATGTTTGCCTATATGATGTTCAATGCAATTGATGATATATATATATACTCTCTTGATGAGATATGGAGCCATGGTTGTTGGCTAGAATGATAATGATGTCAATGAGATGATGGAGGCATGTTTACCTAAGTGATAATGAGTAGATGAGAATGAAATTGATAATGAAATAAGTAATGAATTGTGTGTCTAATGTGTTATTCCATTTTCAGAGTTTTGTTGTTGGTGGCATGCCTATAGTAACAATCTCTTGAAGTTAGGTTGGGCTTGATCCTTGAAGCCAAGTTGGGTTGAAGTTTAACATGTTTTACTCCCCTTGAAGCTTGGTTGGGTCTAGTCCTTGAAGCTGTTTTATTAGTTTTTGCTATAGTTTTGTGTCTTGTTTACTATGATAATTATTGTTTTATTTAGGTATTTTGTTTGTTTTAATCGGTTTGTTTGGTGTTTTCATTAATTTTGGTAGTTTTAGTTTATTTCAATGTTTATGTCGTTTTTGATGTATCTTTAGTATTGTGTTTATGTTGTGTTGGTTATTGTCTATTGATTTCTTGTTTAGAATTGTTTTGAGTTTTGTGTTAGGTTAAAAAGGCAAGGAAGCAAATTTGAAGGAGAAAGTGGTAGTGGCTGACACAGGCAGAGGACACGGCCAAGTCACTGGCCGTGTCCCATACCAAGTTAAATTGAAGAACAAGTCCCAGTAGCAGACACATGCAAGGGACACGGCCAAGTCTTGTGGCCGTGTTCCTCCAAAGAAGACCCACAAGGCCAAGTCATCTCCACTTGGCCGTGTCTCACCAATTCCAAAGGCAAAGAAGACTAAAGCTCACAGTGGAAGACACAGGCAAGGGACACGGCCAAGTCACTTGGCCGTGTCCCTCCAACAAGCTCCAACACGGCCAAGTCACCTCTGACTTGGCCGTGTCACTCAACTAAAGAATAAAAAGGAGAGAAACAAGCAGAGGCAGACACAGGCAAAGGACACGGCCAAGTCACATCTGACTTGGCCGTGTCCCTCATGAACCAAACGCGCACCGAATTTTAAAGCGGACGTTTCGTATAAAAGGAAAGAGGGGAGCTTAGGGTTTGGACTGTTGACGATTTAGAGATTATTTTCAGCCATCAGAGAGAGTGAAGTTAGGGTTTAGCTTTGTTTTCTTGATTTTGATTTCACTTTTGATTACTTTAGCTTAGATTAGATTGTTCTAGCCATTGTTTCATCCTTCTTGCAAGATTTGAGCAAGAGATTCTTCAAAAGCTTCAAGGAGTTGTAACTTGGTTTTGTTCTCGAACTTATTCTCTTTATTTACATTGAAATTGTTTTAATGGATATTATCATGTCTATTTTGATTTCTTTGAACATTAATGAGATGAATATGTTTGATTGCATTATGAACTAATTTGATCTAGTCTAGGGTTTGTATGGATCTGCTATGATTGTATGAATTGGTTATTTTCTTAGCTAATAATTTCTTTTGCCTTTATTGAATGAAATATTGTTACATATAATTGATTTGCCACCAATTATGTGTTTTAGGTATTAGTTGATGGATTGAGAGATGAAGTCTAATGCTGGAACAATTCAATTAAGGACTTAGGTGAATTAGAGATATAACCTATTAAAAAGATTGTTTAAATTATAACAAGATTAGTTGTAAGAGGTTTGAATGCGAGAGCTTATTTCCTTTACTCAATTAATTAAGCTGTTTGAGATTTAATCTTTGAAATTAAATTAGTTAAGTGGAATAACCGTTCATACAAATAAGTAGTAGAGAAGTGCAAACCCTAGACCTTTTTATCAAGTGAATCAAAACATCAGCTCTTATTTACTTTTATTGTTTTTAAATTTCAATTAAACTTCTTCTTTAGTTAGCAATTTAAATTTATTCATTACTTGTTACTTTTAATTTGATAATCAATTAGCCACTTTAGCTTCCTTATGAGACGACCTTGGGGCGATCACCTTTGCTACAGCTACCTCGTACACTTGCGAGTGACGCTTTGTGGTAGAGTTAATTCGAGCGCAACAAGTTTGGATTAAAAAAATAAATAAATACTTTGGATTATTTTTCATTGTTTTCATTTTATTTTATTTGTCTTTTGCTTTTGATATTTCTTTTTCTATAAATTTTTGTTTATGCAAGGCAGGAGATCACTCGAAGGAAAGTTACATCCTTTTATTCCAGAAATTCAGAGAGTGAAAAGGAGCAGAGAAGAGTTTGAGCTCTACACCGGATTTGATACTTCAGAGGAAGACACTTTTGAATTTGAGACAGATTCTGCACAATCAGTTAAAATGGCTGAAGAAAGACAAAGGACGATGAGAGATTTTGCTAGACCTGTTATTGGAACCTCCATTTCTTGCATAAGACTGACATATGCAGCAAGAAATTATGAGTTGAAGAACATTCATTACAACATGCTGCCATCATTCTATGGAGTTCCAAATGAAGATCCTTTGAACTTTATTCGGGATTTCTACTCCACCCTCAACACTTTTCCTTTGGGAGGACTTACAGAAGATCAGTTGAGGATGAGATGTTTCCCTTATACTTTGAAGGATAGGGCAAAGAGTTGGCTCATGATGTTGCCTGAAAATTCACTGACAACTTGGGAGCAAGTTTATAACAAGTTCATGGGCAAGTTCTATTCACACCAAAAGACAGCTGAGTTGAGAGGGAAGATTGCTACATTCTCTCAATTTGAAGGAGAGCCATTTCATGAGGCTTGGGATAGATTCAAGATGCTATTGATCCAGTGTCAACATCATCACTACCCACTTCAACTCCTTAATCAGTTTTTCTATGATGGTCTAACCCAGCAATTTCAGAACACTGTTGATAATGCAGCTGGGGGAGCCATGGGAGAAAAGACAGCTGATGAGACTTATGAGATCTTTGAGATGTTGGGAGCTAATTCTCAACAAAAGAGTGTAAGGGGAAGAAGTAAAGGGGTGAATCAATTGGAAGCCAATACTGAAATGGTTAGTCAAATAGCTGAGTTGACAAGGCAGGTTCAGATGCTAAACATGAAGAACAATATCTCTTCATCTACTCAAGAAGTGTGTGGAATCTGTGGGACATTTGGGCATGGAGCAAATATATGCCCCTCTGCATATGAATCTTTTGGGAATGAAGCTGAGCAAGTTAATGCTATGGGGGGATTTCAACCAAGAGCTAGGAATGATCCTTACTCCAATACTTACAATCCTGGTTGGAGGAGTCACCCCAATTTTTCCTGGACAACAAATAATGCTCAACAGCCTTTCCATTTGCTCCAGAGACAGAACCAACAGCAGGGCCAATCCTCAAATCAAGGTCAGCCTAAGAGAGAGAGTTTGGAAGAAAGTTTGCAGGCTTTTATCCAAGTCAGTGCTAAAAATCAGGAGATGAACAACAAGAGGCTAGATTCCTTGGAAGCATCTTTTAAGAAGGTGGAGACCCAAGTGGGGCAACTTGCTCAACAGATGCAAATTCAACAAAAGGCGAAGTTCCCAAGTCAACCTGAGCAGGCACAAGTAGTGACTGTTCTTAGGAGTGGCAAGGTAATTAATAACAATGTTGAAAATAATTCTGTGAATGCAAGTGAGCAAGAGAATAAAAAGGAAGGAGAACTAGGTAACAAAGGTGCTGAAGAAAGATCAATGGAGAAGTCCCCTACAGCAGATTTGCACAAAGCAAGCAATCCATACCGGCCATTTATTCCATTCCCTAGCAGGTTGAAGGATGATAAAAAAGATAAGCAATTTTCAGATATCTTCAACATGCTGTCTAAGGTAAGTATTAACTTACCCTTACTTGAAGCAATTAAGAATATGCCGGCTTATGCTAAATTCTTCAAAGAACTGAATACTAAGAAAAAGAGGTATGAGCCGAATGAAAAGGTGATAGTTTATGAGGTAGCTAGTGCTGTTTTGCAGCATAAACTACCTCCTAAGCTAAAGGATCCTGGAAGCTTTATTATTCATATTACTATGGGGAATGGAAACGGTACTGAGGGCATGTGTGATTTAGGAGCTAGTGTGAATTTAATGCCTTATTCTATTTATCTTGATTTGGAATTAGGGAAACTTAAACCAACAAAAATGGTGTTGCAATTAGCTGATAGATCTCTTAGATTCCCGAAAGGGGTTATAGAGGATGTGTTAGTTAAAGTTGGTGGTTTGATAGTACCTGTGGATTTCATTGTTCTTGACATGGAAGTAAGTAATTCTTCACCATCTGCACACACCATTCTGCTGGGTAGGCCTTTTATGGCAACTACCAACACTTTGATAGATGTTAAAAATGGAAAATTATCAATGACTGTTTTGGGACAAACTGTGGAATTTTCTATCTTTAACACTTCTCCTATTCCTACAACTGCTTTATATGTGGATTGTTCTTTCATTGATTGTGTTGATGCAGTTGTTTCAGATGTTTTCTTGCAGACAGGTTCCTCTGATAAATTGGAGCTGGCATTGACTTTAGAGAGTGATGTGGATATTTTTGATGCAGAAATAGCCAGTTGCCTTGAGACTTTAGAGGGTACTGAAATAGAGGAGCTTGAGGAGGACCCAGTTTGTGAGCTTTCCCCCCTTGAAAAAGAAGAGAAGAACCCCTCACTAGAGTTAGAGCTAAAAGAGTTACCTAAGAACCTGAAATATGTGTTTTTAGGAGATCACAACACTTTACCTGTGATAATATCTAGTGAACTTAGTGAAGGGGAGGAGATGAGGTTGGTGAGTGAGCTTAAAAGATTGAAGAGAGCAATAGGATGGGGATTGAGTGACATCAAGGGTATTAGCCCTTCTATGTGCATGCATAGAATCACTTTAGAAGAGGGAGCTAAACCTGTGAGGGAGACTCAAAGGCGCCTTAACCCAAATATTAGTGAAGTGGTGAAGAAGGAAGTGCTCAAATTGCTGGATGAAGGAGTAATTTATCCAATTGCTAACAGTGAGTGGGTGAGCCCAGTACATGTAGTTCCTAAGAAATCTGGAATCACTGTGGCGAAAAATGAGAATAATGAATTGGTTCCTACTAGGACTACTACTGGGTGGAGAATGTGCATCGATTATAGGAAGTTGAACAATGCTACAAAGAAAGATCATTTCCCTCTTCCTTTTATTGATCAGATATTAGATAAACTTTCTGGACACTCACATTATTGTTTTCTGGATGGCCTTTCAGGTTACTATCAGGTGCCAATAGCTTCAGAGGATCAGTCCAAGACAACCTTTACTTGCCCTTTTGGGACTTATGCATTTCGACGTATGCCCTTTGGCTTGTGCAATGCACCTGCAACTTTTCAGAGATGCATGATGTCTTTCTTCTCTGACATGATAGACGATTTTATTGAGGTATATATGGATGACTTTTCTGTTTTTGGTAATTCTTTTGATAATTGCCTCAATAAACTTGTTCGTGTGCTTGAGAGATGCATTGAATGTAACCTCACTTTAAGTTGGGAAAAGAGTCATTTTGTGGTTACTCAGGGCATTGTCTTAGGTCATGTAGTGTCAAGTAAAGGGATTGAGGTAGACAAGGCTAAAATTGAATCCACCTACCTCAGTTAAGGGAATAAGAAGTTTTCTAGGGCATGCAGGATTTTACAGGAGGTTTATTATGGATTTTTCCAAAATAAGCCAACCATTGTGCCATTTATTGGGGAAAGATGTTCCATTTGAATTTACAGCACAATGCATGCAAGCTTTTAATTCCCTTAAGGAAAAATTGACTAGTGCACCTGTGATTGTAGCTCCTGTCTGGTCTTTACCTTTTGAAATCATGTGTGATGCCTCTAATCATGCAGTAGGAGCTGTTCTTGGGCAAAGGGTTGACAAATACTTGAGAGTAATTTATTATGCCAGTTTAACCCTGAATAGTGCACAAATGAACTACACCACAACTGAGAAGGAAATGTTAGCTGTTGTTTTTGCCTTAGACAAATTTAGAGCATATTTAATTGGGTCAAAAATTATTGTGCATTCTGATCATGCAGCTCTTAAATATTTGTTAACAAAACAACATGCTAAACCGCGCTTAATTAGATGGGTGTTGTTATTGCAAGAGTTTGATTTCCAAATCAAGGATACTAAGGGTAGTGAGAATGTTGTTGCTGATCATTTATCCAGATTACCCTTCTTTAGTGAAAATCTTGCATCGGATAGCATTCATAAAAATTTAGAAGAATTTCCTGATGAGCATCTGTTTGTGGTAATTAATGCCCCTTGGTTTGCAGATATTGCTAACTATCTTGCTTGTGGTATTTTGAGATCTAACATGTCCTTTCAGGAAAAGAAAAGGTTTCTACACTTGAGTAAGTTTTATTTTTGGGATGAACCTTATCTATTCTGGATATGCAAAGATGAGATAGTTCGCAGGTGTGTAGCTGAGGAAGAACAACTGAGTGTTCTTCAATTTTGTCATGATCTTCACTGTGGGGGTCATTTTGGAGGAAGGAAGACTGCAGAAAAGGTGCTTCAAAGTGGTTTTTACTGGCCTACTTTATTTAAAGATGCTCAAGACTATTGTAAGCACTGTGATCATTGCCAAAGAGTAGGTAACATTGGAAGGAGGAATGAAATGCCCCTTCAGTCATATATTGTTGTTGAACTATTTGATGTGTGGGGAATAGACTTTATGGGTCCTTTCCCCAAATCCTTTGGTTATGAATACATTTTAGTTGCTGTTGATTATGTTTCCAAATGGGTGGAGGCAATCCCCACCCGTACTAATGATGCTAATATTGTTGTTAAATTTGTGAAGGAAAACATTCTTAGCAGGTTTGGCACACGAAGGGTGATAGTCAGTGATGGGGGGAGCCATTTTTGCAACAGGCTTTTTGAGAAGTTAATGCACAAATCTAGCGTGAAGCACAAGGTGGCAACCCCATACCATCCACAGACTTCTGGACAAGTGGAAACATCAAACAAGCAGCTAAAAGGAATTCTGGAGAAAACAGTCAACAAATCTAGGAAGGATTGGGCAAACAGATTGCATGATGCACTATGGGCATATAGGACTGCTTTTAAAACTCCTCTTGGTATGAGTCCTTACCGATTGGTTTTTGGAAAAGCTTGTCACTTACCAGTGGAGTTGGAACACAGAGCATATTGGGCAATCAAGACTCTGAATTTGGATTTGGACAAAGCGAAGAGAGAATGACTTCTTCAAATTTCAGAGTTAGATGAGCTGAGAAATGAGGCGTATGAGAGCTCGAGAATTTTCAAGGATCGTACAAAAGCACTTCATGACAGAATTATAGTGCGAAAGACATTGAGTCCAGGTATGAAAGTTTTACTTCTTAACTCACGACTCCGTCTTTTTCCAGGTAAACTCAAGTCTCGATGGAGTGGGCCTTTCGAGATAACTCGGGTGTATCCTTCTAGTGCCATTGAATTACTTAACTCTCGAACAAGTGAGACTTTTAAAGTTAATGGACAGAGAGTTAAGCCATACAATGAAGGATTTCAGGAAGTGAGGATCATTGATAGCACTTTGATCCGTGATCCTTAGGTCTTGCATGATGTCCAGCTTTATGACATTAAAGAAGCGCTAAATGGGAGGCAACCCATCGGTTTGCATTTATTTTTTGTAGTTGTAATTTTAAATTTTGCGAGTATTAATTTTATGTTCGGTTTAAATAAATGGACTGTGCTTTGATCGGTTTTTCTTTACTTTGTGTTTCAGGGTGTTTAACGAAGAAGGGTTGCAAAATCGTTGAGTAAAAAAAAAGGTTAAAAGTTAATAAAAGGCAGTAGGTGACACGGCCAAAGGACTTGGCCGTGTCCCTTGGCCGTGTCACACACTGGACACGGCCAAACTTCTTCAAAATTTGAAAGATTTTGCAATTTTGTACAGAATAGGACACACCCAGGGGACACGGCCAAGTCACCTGGCCGTGTCCCTCCAAGAGCATCAGACACGGCCGTGTCACCTTGACTTGGCCGTGTCCCTTCACTTTCACACACCAGACACGGCCAAGTACCCACTAACACGGCTGTGTCCCTCAAATTTTACACTTTTAAAACCCGATTTTGCCCAGTTCTTTTCATAAATCCCTAAATTTTCTATCTTCGTCTCTCTCGCTCTCTCGCTCTCTTTATTGCCAAAACCATTGATTTTTATTTCAAAACTCTAACTTTTCCATTAAAACTTCAAATTTCTTCACCCAAACTAGAGATAATCACTTAAAACTTCCTCTTTACTCATATAATTTTGATTTAATTCAGTTTTGGGTTGAATTTTCAGATTTCTAAGGATGCCGAGAACTAAGACTATTTCATACCACAAGAAGAAGAGGCCTACAACCGAAGGAGCTTCTTCCTCTTCATCCACTTTATCTTCGAAGAGAGCAAGTCTTTTGGCTCGGGGTTTTTTCCCGACAAGGTATGTTAACGATGAATCTCTTGATGCCTTGCAAATTAGGACTAATTTTGAGCGATATGTGCAATTTCTTGGATGGGAAACTCTAGTCACCTTGAGACCTTTGCAGTTTGAGGAACTTACTCTAAAATTTTTGACATCTCTCAAGGTTGAAAGAAATGATAAGAAAATCTGCACTAAATTGATGTTTAAATTGCTGGGTAAATCTTATGTGCTCAATATTGACCAGTTAAATGATATATATGGTTTTCATCAGCACGGGGAAAGGTCGGTACCCAAAGAATTTAAACAACAATTTGCTTGGGGAGCTTTAGGCTCGGGTTCTTATGTGGCCAAATCGGCCAAGGCATCTAAGTTAAGAAATTCCGCTTTGAGATATTTGCATAGGTTTATGGCTTGTGGATTCTTTGCTCTGAAGGAGAGCCCTGGTGTGGTTGAAGTGAGTGAACTATTTTTCCTGGATTGTGCTTTTAATGCAATGCATGTCAGTGCCGGCTATTGGTTAGCCGATATTTTTTATTTTGTGGCTAACAAAAGAAAGGGGGCAATTTGTGTTGGAGGGTTGGTTACCACAGTAGCAGTAGCCCTGGTTAAGGATTTTGACCCGAGTACTAGTCGTATGACTAGAATTTTGGGTAATGACTCTTTGGATTTTGCTACACTTGACAAGATGCACATGGTGGTGCATAGGAGAGGGACTTATGTGATGTCTTCAAACGAGCCTGAAGCACCGGGGGACAGACAGAAGAGAGCACGGGTCCAAGAGGAGTCTGACTCAGATTCTCTTAACCTAGATGAGGATGCTCCGGTCTCGAAACATCAAGAGGTGCTTCTGAGGATTGACGCCCTGGAGGGCAAAGTGGATCCACTGGATAGCAAGGTGGACCGTAATCATGCTGAGGTCTTGCAGTAGTTGGAGCAGATTAACAGCAACCTTGCGACGATCCTGAGTCTTCATCCCTCAACTGCATCATCTTCATGCCCGCCTTTTCCATAGATTTTGAGATCCTTGCTTTATTTTGTTTAATGTATTTTTGTTCTTATTTTTCGTTTTTGTTTCCATGTTAACCTTTATATTTGGATATTTTATTTTTATATATTGTACTTTTGTTTTTGAACTTTTGTGTTTGTGATGGAAAGCTAGGATTTTGCCTCACCAGGTACGATGGAAGACAGGTTGTCCTTTAACTCTTTTTATTTACTATTCTTGTTTTACATTGAGGACAATGTAAATTTTAAGTGTGGGGTACTCTTTAAGCTTTCCTTTAATGTTTGTCTTGTTTTGTTTATTGTGTTTGTTGTGCATGGCATAATTGTTGAAAATTTATTGATCTTTTCTTTGATTCTAGCATTATAGTTGAGACTTTAGTATCAGCATAGAAATGAGCATTTGAATTCATTCGGGATCAATTTTTGCATTTTGCAATTCATGACATATAAATCTTTGTGAACCCACCTGTGTGAGTTTTGAGCCTCATAATTTGATATTATTATCAATTGATTTTCTTTTCTTAAGTGTGCACCTTCATGATTTTGCATCTCTGGAGTTTGCTTTTGCATACTAATTGAACTCACATTATGATTTAATCTCAAGTTTTAAAATGATGAAGGCAAATTAGGTTAGCCCTTTAGCTTAAAAAGACCTCCCTTAATATTAAATTCCTTAGTGAGCCAAGTTGAGCCTTTGGCCTTTTTCTTGTTTGATCAACACAATTCATAGCTCAACTTTCTCTTATTATCATCATACCTGCATTAAGGAATGGAGTGCTTATTATATGACAATAGGGTGGTTTATTTCAAAGTGTGGGGTAAGCAAATATAAAAAAAAATAATAAGAATATGGTATTGTTATTTGGGGTGAAATGCATACTGTGCACTTTGTATTTGATTAAGAGTTGACTATTCTTTTCCCCTACATGTTAAGCTAGATGATCTATGTAATGTTATATTTTGTATATATATGTATAAAAAAAATTATAAAATAAAAAAAAGAAAATAAAAGAGTATATATATATATGTATACAAAAAAATTTACATATGTTCTAGCATTTGTTTGCAAAAGAGGAATGTCGGCTCGTGTATTTTTCTTTGAGTATGCAAGTATGTGAAGTATTAATGGGATTGTGAGTATGCCATTTGGGGGAGTTATGAGTGCCTTAGCAAGAGTAGTGTCTAATTTAGATACTCCATTTCTTGATGCTCCAGCTTAAATGTCTTTTCTCACACCTTCACCTTAGCCCCATTGCATCCAAATAAAAGACCTTCGGATTATTTCTTGAGAAAATCAGTGAGGGAGATTGGATAATTAAGCAAGTTTATGGTAGTATGCAATCATGAGTGGTTTGAGTGATTAACTTTTGAAATCGAGTGAAACACTTAGATGAGAGATAAGATTTGTATGTCTGAATTAATGAATGAGTTAAGAAAATCATGATTGAAGGAAAGTGCGATTATTTATGCTGTCGCTTAAAGTATTTCATCTATATGTTGGAATTATAGTTAGGCTTGTTTGAGTTTTTAATTTATCCCATGTGAATTTGCTTGAGGACAAGCAAAGTTTTAAGTGTGGGGTAGTTGTTTTATAAGTTTTTGCTATAGTTTTGTGTCTTGTTTACTATGATAATTATTGTTTTATTTAGGTATTTTGTTTGTTTTAATCGGTTTGTTTGGTGTTTTCATTAATTTTGGTAGTTTTAGTTTATTTCAATGTTTATGTCATTTTTGATGTATCTTTAGTATTGTGTTTATGTTGTGTTGGTTATTGTCTATTGATTTCTTGTTTAGATTTGTTTTGAGTTTTGTGTTAGGTTAAAAAGGCAAGGAAGCAAATTTGAAGGAGAAACTGGCAGTGGCTAACACAGGCAGAGGACACGGCCAAGTCACTGGCCGTGTCCCATACCAAGTTAAATTGAAGAACAAGTCCCAGTAGCAGACACATACAAGAGACACGGCCAAGTCTTTTGGCCGTGTTCCTCCAAAGAAGATCACACGGCTAAGTCATCTCCACTTGGCCGTGTCTCACCAATTCCAAAGGCAAAGAAGACTAAAGCTCACAGTGGAAGACACAGGCAAGGGACATGGCCAAGTCACCTGGCCGTGTCCCTCCAACAAGCTCCAACACGGCCAAGTCACCTCTGACTTGGCCGTGTCACTCGACTAAAGAAGAAAAAGGAGAGAAACAAGCAGAGGCAGACACAGGCAAGGGACACGGCCAAGTCCTTTGGCCGTGTCCATCCAAAAGCCACTCACACGGCCAAGTCACATCTGACTTGGCCTTGTCCCTCATGAACCAAACGTGCACCGAATTTTAAAGCGGACGTTTCATATAAAAGGAAAG
The DNA here is from genome assembly GCA_947685225.1 of Garcia nutans. NCBI lineage: Eukaryota > Viridiplantae > Streptophyta > Magnoliopsida > Malpighiales > Euphorbiaceae > Garcia > Garcia nutans. The sequence goes on from CANTUV010000059.1 coordinate 37,777,524, forward strand.
AGGGGAGCTTAGGGTTTGGACTGTTGACGATTTGGAGATTATTTTCAGCCGTCATAGAGAGTGAAGTTAGGGTTTAGCTTTGTTTTCTTGATTTTGATTTCACTTTTGATTACTTTAGCTTAGATTAGATTGTTCTAGCCATTGTTTCATCCTTCTTGCAAGATTTGAGCAAGAGATTCTTCAAAAGCTTCAAGGAGTTGTAACTTGGTTTTGTTCTCGAACTTATTCTCTTTATTTACATTGAAATTGTTTTAATGGATATTATCATGTCTATTTTGATTTCTTTGAACATTAATGAGATGAATATGTTTGATTGCATTATGAACTAATTTGATCTAGTCTAGGGTTTGTATGGATCTGCTATGATTGTATGAATTGGTTATTCTCTTAGCTAATAATTTCTTTTGCCTTTATTGAATGAAATATTGTTACATATAATTGATTGGCCACCAATTATGTGTTTTAGGTATTAGATGATGGATTGAGAGATGAAGTCTAATGCTGGAACAATTCAATTAAGGACTTAGGTGAATTAGAGATATAACCTATTAAAAAGATTGTTTAAATTATAACAAGATTAGTTGTAAGAGGTTTGAATGCAAGAGCTTATTTCCTTGACTCAATTAATTAAGTTGTTTGAGATTTAATCTTTGAAATTAAATTAGTTAAGTGGAATAACCGTTCATACAAATAAGTAGTAGAGAAGTGCAAACCCTAGACCTTTTTATCAAGTGAATCAAAACATCAGCTCTTGTTTACTTTTATTGTTTTTGAATTTCAATTAAACTTCTTCTTTAGTTAGCAATTTAAATTTATTCATTACTTGTTACTTTTAATTTGATAATCAATTAGCCACTTTAGCTTCCTTGTGAGAGGACCCTGGGGCGATCACCTTTGCTACAGCTACCTCGTACACTTGCGAGTGACGCTTCGTGGTAGAGTTAATTCGAGCTCAACAGAAGCCTAATTGTGATGTTACAACCCTTGAAGCTAGGTTGGTTTTGGTTCTTGAAGCCAAGTTGGGTTGATACTTTGCATGCTTTGTTCCCCTTGAAGCTTGGTTGAACCTAAACCCTTGAAGCCTACATGGGATAATGATAATGATAAATGAGATAATTAAACCAAAACATTAACTCTGAAAGTTGAATGGCATATTAGTGTCTTTGGGCCCATGCTTGTCTTTGTTTAAATGTGATTCATGATTGGTGAAACCAATGAATAATGAGATTCAAAGTAAGACTTTGAAAGGTGATATTCTTATGTATTGATTATGATGTTTGTACATATTATATTGGCATTGCATTGCAACACATTATTATTATGGTTTGTACCACTAAGCCGTTGGCTTAGCGCGATTGTGATTTATCGTGCAGGTGACAGGGAAGAGCCGAAAAGTTCCTCTAGGCCGAGTAGAGTATAGATTTTGAGGTGTTGATAGTGGAGCTTAAAGATCAAAGACATACTGCCAAACATGTATATATTTTATGTTTTGTAAAACTTGAGTCTTGATGTATATGTATTTGTAAATATTAGTTATATTTTCCGCTGCGTTTTGAATAAACGTTTGGTCTATTGTATTTTATGTTATAATTTAAAATGGTTTGAGTTTGCTTATACTGTTAAAAGAAGTGAGTCGTTTGTTAATTTAATAGTAGCAATTCTATATTCAGTATACGTATATTACGATCGTAATAGCATGCTGTGTACGTATACGGGGTATAGGGGTGTTACATCTTATTTAAAAAATATCACATTTTAAAATCAAAATTTTCTTTTTCTTACCATTCACCTAGGTTGAGAATCTCAAACCTAGGCTCTGATACCAAAACAATTGTAACACCCCTATACCCCGTATATGCACACTACATACTACTACACCTGTAATATATGTATACCGAATACAGGAGTGCCACGGTTTATAATAAGAAAACCAATCTTTCAATTTAACAACATTATAAGATAACTTTAAACATCCAATTATATTATAAACTATACTAGATAAAATATTTATTTATTAAACAGCGGAATATGTAGTGGTATTTACATATATAAATACATCAAAATCCATATTTACAAAACATAAGAATTTATACATGTTTGGCAGTACGTCTCTGATCTTTAAGCCCACAATCAACACTTCAGAGTCTAGACTCAACTCGTCTAGCTGAACTCTCCGATTCTACCCTGTCACCTGCGCGATGAACCACAATCGCACTAAGCCATAGGCTTAGTGGTATAAACCACAACAACAATATGCTTTAATACAATTTCAATGTCATACTTTCAACAATAGAGATCATATTCAAAAATGCTATATCTCATAACATATATTTCATTATCTTATTTAATTGTTTTACCATTTATGATTCACATTAAAACAAAGACAAGCATAGGCCCAAAAAGGATCTAATATGTTATTCAAAGTTCAGAGTTACTGCTTTGGTCCATAATCACAATCATCAAGCCCATAGGCGATATAAATATATCTATCCATGGATAGTGTAATAGACCCAGTCTCTTAGACCTCAACCCAGCTAGACCCAAGGGCCCAGTATCTTGGTCCTCAACCCGGCTAGACTGTTACTATTTTTAAGGCTTACGACCCGGTCTTTTCACCTCAAAAATATCATTTTTCACATTTATCAGCTGGACTCGGCTTACGACCCGGTCTTTTCACCTGTCCAGCAATTCATAGGCATGCTGCAAAGCCCAGAACTCTGAAAATTGAATAACATACTAGGCACACAATTAATTCATTTATCTCATTATCAATCTCTTTCACAATTCATTTCTCATTTCATTTCTCATAGTCAAACTAGGCAATCATGTGCCAATTATTTCATTTGCATTACTATAGCCACCACAATGGCTTCACATCTCATCATTAAAGTATACACAACCAATTACATTGGATATAAAATTTGAATGATCATCATATCTTTCACATTATACAATTCATAACATTAATCAAATGCATCAACAATATAATAGATTACTTAACACATTTATAACCAAATGTGTTAAGTTCCAATGTCATGTAAATGTATGCAATAATGTAGGGTTTGTACTTACCTTAAGAGCAACTCACACCAATCTAAACACTTCCTCTTCCAAGAATCCTCCAATGCTTGGATTAGGGCAACTCAACTCTCTTCAAAATCTAAACCAAAGGTGATCATAAACACTCACTTAGAGATACACATGAGATAATAAGGCTAAGAACCAACTAGGGCAAACTCTACACATGACACGCTCAACAACACGGGCGTGTCCCTGACCGTGCCCTAACTCCACAACACAGAAGCTTTGACATGCTTAGAACCACAGGCTTGTCACTGGCCGTGTAATACATTCTGTCTCACAGAAACATTGACACGTTTAACAACATGAGCGTGCTCATGGCCATGTCAATTCTTCACCAACACAGTAGCTATGACACGTTCAATAACACGGGCGTGTTACTGGCCGTGTCAATGCTAGTACAACACAGAAGCTGTGACACGCTCAGTGACATGGGCGTGTCACTTCTCGTGTCATTCATCCAAGAACACAGAACCATTGACACACCCAAAGACCTGGCCGTGCTCATGGGTGTGTCAGGCCAAAAATGCAAATTCCGGAAACATCAATAACACATCCAACAAACCTCTTACTACCGCCATTATCCACTCCAAACCAACTTAACTAAACACACCCAAAAACCATAACAAACTTGCAAAAACACCAAAACAACTCAAAACATACATCAAACACAAATCATAATCATCACCACAAACCCAAAACACAACCACAACACTTTCTCTTCCAACAAACTTACTCTTTCCTTCAAACCAACCCCAAAATCCAAAATCAATTGAACCAAACACTCTTAAACACACCACAATCAAACAAACACATATCAACCACAACCTCAACTCACAAACTCAAAGAAAATCAAAGAATCAAGTGGAAAACTTACCAAAGATAAAGAAACTCCATAGATTTCCAACTTGATCACTTGAAAACTAGCTTCAATCTTGAGTTTGGAGGATCAAATCTCTCTCTTGCTCTCTTGCTATGGAGGACCGGCCAACATAGAAAAGAAAAGGAAAGAAGATGAGCCACGAAGGAGAAAGAAAGAAAGAAGAAAACAAAGAAAGCAAAGTCAAACTCTCCCAACCACTCATTTCCTCAAAATCCTCTCCACCAAGCAATAAACAATAAAATAATCAAATATCTTCTTCCACTAACTCAATTTCCAATTAATTAATTAATTAATTTCCTTTGACCCTTCATTCCTTTGACTTGTATATGTTGTATATATATCCCAATATATACAACATATACACTCACTACAAAAAAACACGCTATCTACCACGGACAGAATCCGTCGCAGATCCGTCGCAAATCAAGTCTTGCGACCGATCTGCGACGAATACAATCCGTTAATAAAAAAGGCATCGCAATTTTCAATTTTGTGATAGGCCGTCGCAGATTGCGATGGATTTACAACCACTCGGCGGTTGCAAATCTCACGCTTAAATTTTCATGGGTAAAGGGCAGCCGTCGCAGATTCCGTCGCAGATTTTGTCGCAGATTTCCGTCACAGATTCCGTCACAGATTTTCATCGCAAATTCATTGCAGATTCCATCGCAGATTGCCATCACAGATTCCGTCGCAGATTGTCGTCGCAGTATCTGTCGCAGATTCCGTCATAGATTTCAAATATCCGTCGCAGATTCGTAGCAAATCCGTAATAATTTAATATTGATTTTTATTGGAACTATTTGTATTATCAATTAATTTTATGAGAACTTTATAAATACATTTGGAACATTTAAACACAATCTAAAAAAACACTAATTATATTGATAAAAATAATTCTTTTATTAATCTTCAATAGAATAAAATATTTTACAATTTAACTATACAAGTGTTAAGAACACTACTACAAATAATCTATCTTGAAAATAACAATATAAATCTTCAATTATCATTTTCCATTGAATCATGACTTGCATCATCATCTAGCTTGGACTGAAGCTTTGCAACTGTTAAATAATTCATCGGAAGAACATGATATAAAGCCTGAAATTGTAAGAAGTGAAGTCAGTGCATGATGTGGGATAATTTCAAGAGAGCTGTTATATGAAATGGCAAATGCAAATTTTATAAATTGGAAAATGCAAATTAAATGAAATGGCAATAATGATATACTTGAATTAAAAGCAACTAAGATTTCATAAACAGGTAATTTTAACCTTCATGTATATGTGGTCAGTGATCTGCACAGCTTTGTTACCATTTGGGATTGCTTGGCCATCCATTTCCTCTTTCACTAGATTTAATTCAAATTCGGATTTCTAGTATTGTTTTCCATCACAAAAGAAAAGAACTGTGAACAAAACAAATTCATAAGAAATGAACTAGAACTAATAGAACAGATGTAGAACCTTTTGTTTGTTTTTGGTGTAAGTATCTGCTCCAGTTTTTGATAAAAACCCTTCATTGACAAGCTTGTCCATAATTTCTGAAATTCAATAAACAAGAACCAATATAGAAGAGAATTAAGAAAAGAAAAACTGGAGATATTCCCTTTCCTGTTTAAGTGTTAACAAAGAATCAGTAGCTCCGATTACCTTCAGTCAAAGCCTGTAAAACCAAAATCAACATAATGAATCCGAAAATTTCAATCAGCTAGGTGCAACATGATTACTTTATTATACTAGGTGAAAAGATTGAAAATTTTAGGGAGAGGAGAAGAACCTCTTACCACTGATATATCTGGGAAATTGGAGAGAACATCATTAAGTCCTACAATGTCAAGGTGATGAGCAGTGATCCAATCCTTCACCCTAGTCAATTGCTGTTCATCCTCCTTTGGATCCTGAGTATCATCTGCACCATATATAAAAGATAATTAGTCAAGGACTACGCTGCCCAGAGATGAACCTAACACCCTGAGGACCAATACATATATTTCAACTAAAAAATAAAAAGGAAACGAAATGTTGCGTTGCTAACTCCCATTATGACGTGAAGACTGTTCTGTAGTCTTCTTGTTCAGTTTGAAATGTTACCTTCATCAACCATGCCACTCTCTTCCTCTGGTTGCTCCTTGTCTGTCAAGATATGCAATAATTACTTCTAGCATCAAACTCTCCAAATACAGCAAGGTAACTGGAGTGACAGTGAATGTAATTACCAACTGGTGCAACTACACATCTATCTTCTTCTGATTGGTTAACCTGGATTTTGCAAGAAATACGATGAAAAATGTTAATATATACACTTTAAAATTACCATCTTATACATCATTGACTAATTCTCACTCTAATTTGATTAAATTCTCAAGGGGCAGCTAAAGCATAAAATTAAAAGAATCAAGTGAACTCTCACCTCACTGTCAGATTCAGAAGAATCATTCTTTTGTAAAGAATCAGCTCCCAAGCTCACCCCATCTTCTTCCATATCATCATTTTCATCTTCACACGGATCAAGCACACTCTTTACCTGTACAAATTACCAATTAAGGAAAAATATGGCAGAAATACAAGCCTAAATCTGAATTATAAACCATTAGGAAAATTTTAAGTCCTTACCTCGAGTGCAAGCACAAAATGCTTACTATTGACATTCCCGATCTCCATTTTGAGAGGACTTTTATTCCATGGGTTATGTGTTTCCTCTTTTGAGCAGCTTCTGAAGAACGGAGGTTCATAATCTGCTGGCTGCATGGTCAAAATGTGCATCATATTCTTTTCTTATGTTGAATGGACTTATTAAATGGGAAGTGAAAAATATTCTGAAGCACTTCTCAAGTTCTTAAACCAATCGTTTTTTCCTCTATTCAAGAACAACGAAAACTTCATGCACGTTATAGAGGCAGCTCAAAAATTTTCATCACAATTATATTTGACCAGCCTTGAAACTACCAAATTTATATAGAAGAAATAAATAGGCATAATAAATGACCTCCGGTGCTTGACTTAGAAATATCAGCAATAATGTTCCACATCATAAAGAGCAATTACTTGATTACAACTGTATATATATATATACTACTTTTAAGAATGCAGTTAACTGACATACCGTTACATCATCATAGTAGAGGAGTTTCATCAATATGGTACACTGAAATTGGAAATGAAAAATAGAACGATCAGATTTTTTGTAGCAAGTATACAGATACGCAGTCACACACCTATTGTGCGCATTAAAAGTGCAGATAGCTTGCAATAACCTCATCTGATTTGGAGTAATTTCTATTTTGGAGTTACACATGAAGGTGCCTCCATGTTTCTTGTTTCCAGTACGATTGATATTCATCGAAACCTCTTGATTCTCAGAATTAGAATAACTAAAGGAAACTGCAAATTAAAAATAGCTGCTATAAAAGGTAAAATAAATGAAAACGAAATCTCCCTAGGGAAAACCAATTAGCAAATTATGAGGTGATAACGATCAGTAGCTTACAGAAAGTGCAAAGTGCCACAAGAACAACATTAAGAGCTATTTTTCTCAAAGATAGCTTGAGTATTACCTTTTCATTCGCAATTTGCCACATGAACAATGTGATGAATCAGAAGGCATACTTACATGAGTATTCTTCAATCAATGGGCCTTCTATTGCCTCACACACACAGAATAAAAGCGTTTTCAAGTATTTTTTCTGCAATGCATCGCAGACACCTACAAAAAAGATAGCATGCAAGAAATTCACATTCAGTTAAACAAAACTGATGGTTGAAACCATCAAATCTGTTTAAAAAGAAAATAGTGATTAATACTGTCATTGAGAAACCACATGCCTTTCTCCATCCAATCAATCATTCTACGAGACTCTGCATCCATAGGCATCAATTTCTTGATCTTCATCTCTGTTGATCACGTCATAATTTCAAGGAAAATAACGAATCAACATCTTACATACATGTGCTTATTGAAAAGCAAAATTACAGAAGAAAAAGCATACCTAGAGTAGGAACAGATTTATCATTGAAATACTTCTCCGGAAATATGCCTCTGATGTAACTTATATTGAATATGGCAATACGGAGCAGGTTCCTTGTCTAATTCAAAAAAGTTATATGATACAACACAAGATCAACTTAAGAGTTAGCAGAAACAAGTATCAGAACAAAATTACAGAGTCGATTTCTGGTTTCAACTAATACTTGCTAATTTGAAATTTGGAGCGTCGTGGACTAGTTAACACATAGAAAACTGATAGCAAGTTACAATAAACAAAAATATAAATACAGAGATCGACTAAATTTCAACGGCTTCAAAGCAATAGGCTCCAACAAATCTATGAAGAAAATAATATGTTTATAAAATTTGCGGGAAACCAGAGGACCAACAGCACATTGAACTTATTTCAGCTCAAAATATCATATCCAGTAGGTATTTGAAAAAAATACATACACGGTCCAGATCTAAATGAATCCAAAAATTTACACACAAAGTTCGGAAGAGAGTCCTGCTCAGTGATCTCTGCTTCCTTAACTTTCTGTGCTACCACCTGAAACGGGGAATGGATGAAACACCATCAGATCAAGAAGAGAAATGACGATAAAAGAATTAAAGAAACGAACAAAGGTTGCAAATGAAGTAGAAAACGGAGGATCAAACAGAGATTTTCTCTGCTCACCATTGTTGTGGAGTTTTTAGAGAAGAGCTGATAATCCTTGAGAGAGAGAACTATGAGCGTTTTTTACTTCAAAAATTTGAATCGAAATTTTAAAAAATATATATAAAGGAGTGGCGCCAGAAGCAAGGGAATTTGGGTGAGCAAATCTAACAAAGTAATAGTGAGCATGCAATGGTGAGCAAGCGGCTAACGAAAAAATTGATGGTGAATAAGCGGCTTGGTAGCATCGATGATGGCGATGGTGAGGGTTTGAGAGAGATATGAGAGGAAGTGAGCGGCGCAGGCAAAGAAGGCAAAGAGGAATGGAGAGCGAAATAAGGGATTTTTTTTAGAATAGAGATTAATTGGATTTTATACAAATCTAAAACGCCGTGGTTTTGGTGTTTTATATATATATATAACTATTTTTTATATTTAGTTATTCAAACATAAATTTTTTTTTGAAAAGTATTCAAACATAAATTATACTTTTAAGTTTTATATATATTTATATTTTTACTTTATTTTGTAGTTAAATTATAAAATTATTTTTTATGTGTATATGTTAAATAATAAATAATAAATTAATATACAATAAAATATAATTTTATAATGCTAATACTGGGATGTAATGAATTAATATTCAATATTTTATTTTTGCCCCTTAAATTATTAATGAGATATTTTGTGTTATTAACAAAATAGTTATTGGTTATTAATTGAATATTTATTTTAACGAAATAAATGAAATTTATTATATTGCTTTATTAGTAAATGCTAATTAAAATTTATTTGACACTAAATGCTAATTAATTTATTCTATGCATATTTAAATTTGTTTACGTCGCAAATTTGCTACAGATTTGCAACCGCTTTGCGACGGATACATATATATAGTCAAATTTTATTTTCGTCTCAAATCCGTAGCAAATGGGTAGCAAATTTGCAACAAATCTGCGACCAATCTGCGACGGTAAAAATTTTCCGCAAAAATTCTCGTCGGGAGTAATCCCGCCAACTTTAGCGATGAAATTTGTGACGAACAAAAATCCGTCGCAGATTTATTACGGATCTGCAACCGATTTGCGACGGCTTTCTCAAAATTCCTACAACTTATTATTCTGTCGTAAATGCATTGCAGATCCGTCGCACATTTGCGACGGAAATTTTCCATTGCAGATTTCCGTCGCAAATGCCGAATATTTTTATAGTGAAATTTGCGACGACAATAGACGGTAGCAGATCTCCGTTGCAAATTGCTTTTTTTAGTGTTTTCTACAACCAATCTGCGACGAAAAAAAATTTTGCGAAAAAATATACCCGTGTCTCTCTCGCGCCAAGTTTCCGCGCCAACTTTTGCGACGATTATTTGCGACGGACTGATTTTCGTCGCAGATCTACGACGGATTTGCAACGGATTTGCGACCAATTTCACAAAATTCCTCTGACTTGTCCTTACTCGCAAATCCGTCACAGATCCGTAGCAAATTTGCGACGGAAACATGTCCGTCGCAGATTTCCATCGCAAATGCCGAATATTTTTGTAGTGACTCTACTCAAAACCTCTTCTCTAACCACTAAAATAAATACACTTAATCCAAATACAACAATAAATATTCCAAAACTTTTAGGGTATACTTTGGGATATTACAGTTAGTTCCACCAAAAAGTTGCTTTCTGGATGAACAAAGAAAAAGGCAAGATTGCTGCCTTTGATGGCTTGATTGCTTGCTTGCTTATTCCTCGCAAATCTGAAGTTCCACTATCTGATCCAAGTACCAAGTTTTTCTCCTTAATATTTTTTTGTCCTCTCTTTATGTGTTTTTTTAGTGTTATTTATAGGAAATTTTGGAAGCTTAATTCCAATTTTTTAAGGAAATTATAATTAATTAGGAAAATAAAACCGAAACCAAATAGAATTTGATTTCGAAAAAAATTACGTTGGAAAAATTTCGCTGGCAAAATTTGGGACGGGCTGCGAGAGCTGGATGCGATGCCAGGCTGCCAGGCCATTTTGCCGCAGGAATTTCTTGCCATTTCGCCCGTAGGAAACTCCTGCGGGTGAAATGGCCCAAGGTCATTTCGTTTACGGCGATGAATTTTTCATCGCTGATTTTTCCGTCGTCGATTTTATTTTATTTTTATTTCTTTATTATTACTTCTTTTAAAAAATTATAAATTATAAAAAATAAATACTAAAATAAATATTATTTAATTAAGATAACACAAAAATTATTTTGGACTAAATAAAATATATTGGATCAGATTAGGTCAAAAATTAAGGGTCTACACCAGGCATCATAAAGGGTCTCACCATCTTGATACAAAAAAGATGAGATATCATTCCTCAACTTAGCAGTCTTGGATGGCAGGAAGTATTTTTCTAGGAATTTCTCTGCCAACTGACCCCGTGTGGTGAAAGTTCCTGGAGGAAAAGATTTCAGCCACTTCTTTGGTTGATCTCTAAGGGAAAATGGGAACAACCTCAGCCTAATTGCATCATCTTAGACATTATTTATCTTGATTGTGTCACATATCTCTAGAAAATTCTCAATATGTGCATTAGGATCTTCATCACGAAACCCATCAAACTGAGAAGTCTGCTGCACCATTTGAATTACATTTTCCTTTATTTCAAAGTTGTTTGCAGCAACTGTCGGCCTTCGGATACTAGAATTAGCCCCATTAAGATTGGGCTTAGCAAACTCCTGCATTGTTCTTGGTCCAGCTCCTTCCATCACTTCAAACACTTCTTCATGTTCTATTTCCAGATTTATTTCTGTTTCTGCGTCTTCTAGAACTACCTCCCCTTCTTCCTTTAACTTTCTCCTCAATGTTCTCTCTAGCTCTGGGTCTAACTCAAGCAGTTGGGAGGAGCTAGCTGGGGTCATAAACGAGAAGAAATACCTAAAATGGCAGTCAACAAGCAAGAACCAATGTTAAAAACAAATGAAAATAAAAACTAAATCAACAGTCTTGATTATATTACTAATATTAAAACCGTTGTCCCCGGCAGCGGCACCAAAAACTTAGTGGTGCGTACTTATGCTATTGCAATACCGCAAGTGCACAAGTCTCTCTAGTAATAAAGTAGTGAGTGAGTTGTCATTCCACTGAGGACAAGGCCAAATACTAGTGCAAATTTTAACTATTGTTTAGCAAATTAATAATTTTGTGAAGTTTGTAATTAAAAACAATTAGCTTAATAACTTAAAGTAAAGAGAGATTAAGTGTTGTGCAAAAAGGATTGATGATGAAAATACTATCGAGATATTAAATCCCCCTAGCCATAAAAATAGTTATAAAAATTAATTAAATTAAATCAAATAATAGAGCTGAATTGGCATTCCTCTAGATTAGACTAAAACCTTTCTCAAGTGAATTAATCACTAATCATTAAGTAGAAAGCTGGAATCTCTTCTCAAACATAATTAAATAGATCTTGCATTAAGAACAAGGAATCATAAACCAAAGGATCTTGTAAGTCTATCTCTAGCACTCTAATCAATCCTCAATCCATATGAGTATTCTATTCATATCAAGCTTTCTCAAGTCAATAATATGAAAATTGCAACCAATCAATAACCATACTATTATCAATTGGAAATAAATCATTAAGCATCATAAGAATAAAACAACTCAATCAAATGATTTAATTAAATAAAACTATTCAATCCATACAATAAAGCTAGGGTTCATTAATATCTAGATAGAGAATGAATTAGTTCATATTCAAAACCAGAAAACCAGAACAAGAGAAATAAGTAAAAGAATCCAAACAATCCATGGAGAATGATTTATGTTTATTCACTTGAATCCTTGAATCTTGGTTTAGATCTTGTGTAGAATGGGTCTTCACCTTCAATCTCAACCAAAAAACTCTCTTTTTCTCTCTAGAGGTCGGCTCTAGGTTGTAAAGAATAAAAATCAGATTCCTAATTCGCACTTCAGCTCAGCTTTTATAGTGCCGATATGTTAGCCTGACACGCCCAGTGACATGCCCATGTCACTGGGCGTGTTATTGCTACTGGGATTCTGGATAAAAGGCACACCCAGTAACATGTCCATGTCACTGGGCATGTCACAGCTTCTATGAGGCATTATAATAGGCAAGCTCGGTGACACACCCATGTCATTGGACATGTCAATGCTTCTGTATGGCAGTATCAAAGGCACGTCCATTGATACGCCCATGTCCCTGTGCTTGTCACTTGAAGAAGTTTTTTGTTCTTTTCCTCGACTTTCATCCCCAATTCCCTTTGAAATGACCATATGCCTCAAAATACAAAAAATTCCTGAAATTAATCCTAAAAAGCACTTGAACAAATAAATTAAACTCAACTGGATAATAATCATATTAAGAAATAGGGGCAAAATATCATCAATTATGCACTTATCATTAGGGTTCATTAATATCTAGATAGATAAAATGTTTAGCTCATGTTCATAACTAGAAAACCAAAATAGAGGAAATAAGTAAAAGAATTTAAACAATCCATAATGAACGATTTGTGTTTCTTCACTTCAATCCTTGAATCTTAGATTAAATCTCACATGAATTGGTCTTCACCTTCACTCTTAGCTTCCATAAACTCTCTTTTTCTCAGAAGGTTAGCTCTGAAAATAAAATTGGATCCCTAATTCACTCTTTAGCTCAAATTTTATAGCCTAGAGATTTTTGCCTGACACTCCCATGGACAAGCCCATGTCTGTGGGCGTGTCAACGTAGCTGTTTTGAACTTTAATTACATGGGCAGTGACATGCCCATGTCCTTGGGTATGTCATTGCTACTGCAATGCTGAATTAGGGACATGGTCAGGGACACACCCGTGTCATTGGGTGTGTCACAACTTCTATAAGTCAGGAGTAATGGCACGTTCAGTGACACGCCCATGTCTCTAGGCGTGTCACTTGAAGAATTTGCCCAAAATAGCTTCTTTCCTTATCTTTCATCCGTGATTCCGACTTAAATAACCTTAAGGTCCTCACATGTCAAAAGTTCCTAGAATCAACCCCAATAAACACTTCAACAAACAAATTAAACTCAATTTGACAATAAATATATTAAGAAATAGGGGGCAAAAATATCATCAATTATACACTTATCAAATTCTCCCACACTTGAGTTTTTGGTTATCTTCAAGCAAACCAAATCACTATAATAGGCAGAAATGAAGGATCCCTCTATATCCAAAGAAAACAAAAGGTTTTACAATACTTGAATTAGAAAACCCAACTTTCTCAACCAAAAACTAAATCTCAAGCATGATAGTTGAATTAAGAAGTTTCAAAAAAAAAATCTAACAGATCTAAAATCTAAAAATTTAGAGTTAAAAGATTGAGCATAAAATTCCAAGAACTCAAAAGTCATGAACAAAATAAGAAAGTGTAAGTTTTCTCTTAAGTTCTTTGACCCCTTCGTAAAATACATTATGTGAAACATTATTTTTTTTTTCAAAAGGTGCCCAACTTGTTTGAACTGATACTAACTTTTTGATGCAAAAGTAATCATTTATGATGCCAACCTCCGGTTACTCAATTAGAATCATCATTCAAATGACTACTAGCACTATTCATGATTCTAACTCATTTGTTTCCATTTAAGAGTTAAAATCAGCAAAACAGGGGTAAATTTTCAAAGCTCCTAAAAATTATTTTAATTAATTTATTATTTTTTATTTTTTTTAGTAAAGTGGTCAGGAACTTAAGATAATAAAGATATCATACTAAGTTCAACTCAAGTATCTAAAGAATTGGGATATGCTCATTTTAAACTTCAGATGTGCAACTCTCATCAATCAACTACCTAATTCAAACTATCACATTTAGTCTTTAGCAATCAATTAAGAAAACTGAGTCAACTTCAACAAGAAATTGTCATTCGTTAAATCAATCATTATTTTAATAAAAAGAAGAACCATTTCACTTCATATTATAATAGCGATCAAGTTTACTTGAATCCAAAAATAAAATCAAAGAAACTAAATGAGACAAATGCAACAAATGGCAAGAATGAAAACAAAAGCTCAATCTATAAAATATGCCTCTCCCCCACACTTAAGACACACATTGTCCCCAATGCATGTAAAATAATAAAAGGAACAAAAGAGAGAGAACTGACCTGACATGTCCTGAATTGACATATATGAATAGGGTTCCAAAAGCGTTGCTGTGAGCGGGGATTTTTGCCCCCACTCCCGGCGGAATGGTTCTTACTACTTCAGCACTGTTTAGGCTTGGGGCCTTAGAGAACACGGGCCTAAGCCCAGAGAAAATGGAGTCGCCACCCGGACGGGCCAGGAAAAAAGAAATGGATGGATGACTCAATTCCTAAGGAATCTCCAACCCCCTAATGGGGTCGAAAAGTTGGGTACTTGTGGGGATGGTGAGAAATGGCCCAGCACCCCCATAATTCCCGGTTCATTGGAACCGGCCTCCTTTTCAGGTCTTAATATTATAAAATTCTTAGATATAATAATATTATCCATATTACATGCAACAATTAAAATAAAGCATCATTATATTAAAATCAAAGCAATGTCCAAACAAAGCAAATAAATGGACACCCATCCAAGGATGGAAACATGTCCTTACATCATCCATGTCTAAACTAAATAGGACACCCGCCGAAAGGTGGATACATGTCCTTTACATTAGTCCAAAAACTTTAAAATAAAATAAATTACAATATGCTCACGACATGAGATACCCAAAAATATTGAAACATACCTCTTACAATATTTGAAAATCAAAATAAACCAATAAAAGTAAATAACCATTCATAATAAAGAAATCATTCATCAAAAATATCAAACATCAATCAAAATATATAATAAACATTCATCCAATTTAAATAAAACAGTAAATATATTAACTTTAGGGGTTCATGCATTAATTAGAGTTTCTAGGGTTTTATGTTCAATAACTAGGGTTTTGCATATACTTGTTTAATTTGTTGAGAAATATTTTAAAGTAATAACATAGCTACTAGATGTTAAAAAAGAATTAAGGTTTTGGATGTTTTTATGAAAATAATGTTACTGTGATTTTAAAAAGTAGGTTTAGTTGGGCTTTTAAACAAACATCATGAAATTAGGGTTTTTTTTAAAACAT
This sequence comes from Garcia nutans, assembly GCA_947685225.1. NCBI lineage: Eukaryota > Viridiplantae > Streptophyta > Magnoliopsida > Malpighiales > Euphorbiaceae > Garcia > Garcia nutans. Next base: position 37,793,250 of record CANTUV010000059.1, read on the forward strand.
TAGGGTTTGTAATTTTAAAAGATTGGGTTTTAGGTTCACTGGATTATGGTTTTAGGTGTTGATGAACTTATCATAAAGTTTTGATGTTTTAAGAATTAGGGTTTAGGAAAACTAGGGTTTACTAGATTAGGGTTTTTGATATTTTGGAAAACATATTTGATCTTAGGATTTAAGAAAACAATTTAGAGTTTTATAGAAACAATTATGATTAAAGTTTTTAGAAACTGTAAAAAAGATTAGGGTTTGGAGAATTAAGAAGTCATTTTGAAGTTTCAGACAAATAAGTTAGGGTTTAGATGATTAAGAAAATAGTTCAGGGAAAATTAATTTAGGGTTTTAAAGTTTTGGAAATAGAAGGATAGTTTTAGGGTTTTTGAAGTTTTGGAAACAGAAGAACAGTTTTAGGGTTTTTCATAATTTAATCAATGACTTAGGCTACTGGATGAATGGACAATTTGATCTATAAAACATACTACTAAGTTTAATAATTTAGGTTACTGACTCAATATCAAAACAAATGATAGAAACATTTAAAAGAAAATATGGCAATAACATCATATGCTTAAACAATTCATGAATCTAAATGTAAGAATATTGTAAATATAATCAAATCAAAGATTTGTAATCAAACCTCCGTTCATTGGTTCCTCCACAATTGACTTCTGGATGAACATTGACAAAGGCAATGTTGCTGCCTTTGATGGATTAATGAATGCTTCTTGTTGTTAATTTTTGCCATTTCTTGCTCCTAGGGTTTCTGTCTTCTTTTTCCTCCCAAGTCAGAAGTCCAAAGTCTCGATCAAGTAAAACAATTTTCCTCCCTCTTAATTTTGTGTTTTAATGTGGTATTTATAGGAAAAGTAAAAAGCCTACTTCTAATTGTCTAAGGAAATTAAAACTATTTAGGAAAAAAATCAAAACCAAATAGAATTTGGTTTCAAAAATTGCGTGCAAGCGCTGGCGGGCCAACCAATTCGCCGCAAGAATTTCTTATTTCCTGCGGCGAATTGGCCTAAGCCAATTCACTTTCGGCGATGAAATTTTTCGTTGCCTATTTTTTCGTCGTTGATTTTTATTTATTTATTTATTATATATTTTTTAAACTTTATTAATATTACCTTTTTTATTTTTATTAAAAATTATAAATAATAAATACTAAAATAAATATTATTTAATTGAAATACCACAAAAATTATTTTGGACTATATAACAAATATTGGATCAGACTGGGTCAAAAATTAAGTGTCTGCAGTTGTGATGTCGAAGGAGCTACAGGACAAAAAAATGGACATAGAGAATGGTGAAGGTTCAGAGACATATATAAAAATAATAATAATTAAATAAATAGAAAAACGCAAACATGAAAATATTAAAGATGAACCGTACATTCATTCATAAGAAAATAAAAAAGAAACATAAAAGAAAAGAAAATAAATAAACAAAATGAGCTAGTCGGTCATGGGCTCGGCACTGGAATCATTACTAGCACCGATATAGAGCACTAAAGGCTGTATGATCATGGCGGTGGCTGAGAAGGGCTAAATCCCTGATGTCTCCAAAACACCAGCATAAACTGCTCGAACCATTGCCTCCTCAGTATCTCGTGATCCAGTTGTGCTTGGAAGGATGAGTAGTGTTTTTCTATGGAACGCTGGATCTGATCCTACTGAGTCCATAATTTATTATGGTTCAGCTCGATGTTTCCAATTTTTCCTTCTATCTTGCATATCTAGCGTTCAAACTTAGTTTGTTTTCGGTCATCATCCCACTCAACATTCACATAATGATGCCAATCTTTGAAGGTAGGGGCTAGAGTAAAAGATGGGCCAGCTGAGGAAGAAGGTCCTATAGTCATGGATGGGCTGGGGATGTCCATCGGTGGAGGTGGACGTATGTCGAAAGTGGGAGCAGGAGAAACTGGCTCAAAATCTGTGGATGGCACATCCCACAGAATCCATGGGTGGCGCCTGCAGCTCCACCACCTTCTCCTAATTTAACCGTTTCAAAGTATCCATGCCCAAAAGTTTAGGGAGCCCATCCAAAGTCATTAGAAGGCATCCGTCCAACACCCCCAAACTTCGAGCAAGTCTTGTGACATACATGCCACCATGCAAGTTACCTTGTGCCCCTTTCTTAGACTACTCATAGAAAAAGTGCGTGATAGCATGAGCTATGTTGCACCGGATCTTATGGACCATGCGGTTCAAGAAGAATAGCTCCCTCAGGCCAACAACTCCCGTACTACTAAGTCTAGCCACAATGGTGTGCACCAACAAATTATGTACTACTCGACAAGGGAAGGACTCAAAATTTGATGCCTTGGATACGTTCAGCTGATACTTGGCGGCATTTGATGCAAACATGCTGCAAACTCTAGGAGGAATGACATCGTACTCTATAAAGTCTACCTCGGAGTTAAGATACTCTATAGTCCGCACCTCCTCTGCAGTAAATAAACCCAAATGCATGCCAAGTTCGTTGATGCTCTTGTGGAATCACTGACCGCCCAGCCGAAACTTCATCATCGGCTTAATGATGGAGATCTTATTTTATCAAATTGAAAAGTGCAAAAGAACTCAAGGGTTAACTCTATGTATGAAGGCTCATTGATGGAGAAGATTTGTTCCCATCCCAACTGGTTGATCAATTCCTAGACTTTAGTCAGTATGTTGGCTCGCTTCATGGCACCCCAATCCAAAACCCTAGGTAGTGACCAATCCTTATTCCCTAATAGTTCAAACCACTTTTGCTCCTCCGCAGTTGAAAATCGGAGGCACTTGTGGCCAGCCATGAATTTCTAGATGGGATTGGTAGTAGGTCGGCTTGAGCTACCTTCACCTCTAGCCCGCTTAGTTGGTAATTTAGATGGCACCTATTTGCGAGGATCCATGATCTAAATAGCATGAAGAATGCTATAAAATTGAAGGAAAAATGATTAAATCCCCTCCAAATCAAGAAATGAGAGTTGAAATTACTTCTATGATGAATGGGTATGTGATTTCGATTGTGAGAGTGTGAAAATTTTAGAGAAAATAAAAAAAAGGGGAAGAGAAGAGAGGAAATTACGTTTGATTCAAAATTGGCACGACTTAAAAACCCTTGGACACGCCCATTGACACGGTCGTGTCTATGGGTGTGTCATAACTACTATTTCTGAACAAAATGACATGCTCACTGACACGGGCGTGTCAGTAGGCATGTTGTAGCTACTGTGACTCATTTAAATCAACATGGCCATTGACATTGTAATATCCTCATATATGCCCTAAAAGTTTTGATTATGTTGTTGATGTTGTGGTTAGTGTTGTTGTTGTTATATATTGGATTGTATATATGTGTTAAATTGTAAGAGAAAAGAAATGGAAAGAGAATGTATATGTATATTTGTTTTGGAGAAGAAATTTAGGGTTTAGAGACAAGTTTATATGTTGGGTATATGATGATATATATAACATATAAATTGGTCAAAGGGAGAGTCAATGCAAGAGGATATTTTTATGTGGCATGTGAAATTACTTAATTGGGCACATATGAGACAAAAGGGTAGTTAAATGGTGAAGGGTGTTTTAGTAATTGCAAGGTTAAAAACTCTTGGTGGATATAAGAAGCAAAATTTGACTTTTGCTCTTCATCTTTTCCTCTTCTCATTTGTGTGTGGCCGGCTCTTCCTTAGACAAAAGGGAAAGAGAAGTGTTCTTGAGACAAGAAACAAATTGAAGAAGAAATCAAAGGTTGTGAAAAGAGATTTGTGGAATTTCTTCATTTTAGGTAAGAATTCTTTTGTTTCCCTTTGTCAATTTTGAAGTTGTGTCTAAATAAAATTGTGATTGGTTGATGTGATGATTTAGTGTGTTTGTGTATGGTGTGTGTAAAAGTGTTGAAATGGAATTAAAGATAAGAAGCTAGGTTGGTGTTGGTGATGGAAGAGTAAGAGTTGTGTTTAGTGAATTTTTTTCTGTTTTACAATTAGTAAAGGCTGTGACTTGTATGATTTTTAATTAATTATAGAAAAATGTTCTTGAAGTGAATTTTTGATATGTTGTGCCTCTATGAGTCTAGAATGACTGAAAAATATGTTGATTCGATTTTGGAATGGTTATGAGTTTAGAAAGATTATTTTTATTAGACCTGTTCCAGCAGGTACCTTAACTGAGACAGCTATATTTAGGGATTTTTAATAAAATGTAGAAAAATCATATCCAATTGAATTTTGGATATGTTGTTGCTTAGTGAGTCTAGTATTTGAGAAAAATAATTTGGAACCACGTTGATTGAATTTGATTTATGGAATTCACAAAGTTCAGAACTGCTGCCAGGATGCAGGGCAATTGGGGCAGTCTGGTTAGGTGAACTATTTGACCAAGATTTTGTGTTCAGTTTGATCTGAAATTTTAAAGGAATGATTTTAAGATACAAAACTAAATTCTGTAAAAATTTTAGAATTTTTAGTCAAGTGGATTAGTTTATACAATTTTTCAAAATAAGGATAAAATGGAGTCTAAAACCAGAATGTACTATTCATATGGTCATTTTGCTAATATTCCTTTTGGATTAGATTGTGAAGAGGTTGAATTGCCCTAACCGTGTCCCTCAAATGTAATGGTTATTGTTTTTATTCTTTGTTCTTTTAGCATGGCTTTGATTCTTCAAAGGTATTATGGTACCTAAACCTAAACATAAACACTTTAAACATGTCTAAAACAAAGAATGCCCTAATCAAATGTATGTGGATGATTCTAAACCTATGTATAATGATCTTTGGATTAGGTTTTGAAGAGATTGTGTTGCATTAACCTATATGTTGAGAATTCTTGGAAGAGGAAATGTATGGAGGAATGGGAATAGTTCTTGAGGTAAGTAACAATACATATGATTGTATTTAATTACATAATTTGAGGCTTAACACATTTGTTTGCAAATGTGTTAAGTGATTTATTATATTGTTAATATAATTGGACTAAGGTGATGATTGAATGATGTGAAGGATGTGAAGAGCATTAACAAGGTAAGCATAAACCCTATTTGATTGTATATCCTTATATGTCTTTGAACATTAACACATTGGGATGAAAGTGTTAAATAAGCTATTATATTGTGAATGTAAATGAAGAATGTATATTACTATATATATATATATAAAGGATGAAATATGAAATGGAAAAGGTAGGAAAATATGAGGATCCTTCTTAAGGTATGTGCAATTTGTTATGATAAATGCTCTAGTAATGAATGATGTTAATGTGTTTTGAGAAATGAGAAAATGTTATGTTATAGGCATTGTGAATCTTGTGTATGGCAATGTATTATATGAATAATATATTTTGAAATGTTATATCAATGATGTTATATGTATCATATGGATTGAGATATGATATGTAGTGAAGCCATTGTAATTGGCCATGATGATTCAAATGTGAGACGAAGCCATTGTGATTGGCTATGATGATCCAATTGAAAGAAATAAGGCATATTTGCCTAGATGATAATGAGCATTGAGATTGAAATTGATAATGAAACAATAAGTGAAATATGTGTTTAATGTGTTATTCAGTCTTCAGAGTTCTGGGTTTGGAGGCATGCCTATAAAATGAAAAAGGTAACAGTCTTGCCGGGTTGAGGATCTCTTCAAATTGAGTTGAATTGAGGTCCAAGAGACTGGGTCTGTTACACTATGAGAATTGTGAATATGAAATATATGATTGGTAACAGTCTTGCCGGGTTGAGGATCTCCTCATGATGAGTTGATGGTCCAAGAGACTGGGTCTGTTACACTATCCATGGATAGAAATATTGATATATGATGCCTACGGGCTTGATGATTATGATTATAGACCAAAACAGTAACTCTGAACTCTGAATAACATAGTGGTGTCTGTTGGGCCCGAGTCTGTCTTTGTTGTCAATGTGATATACAAATGTTGAAAGAAATGGATAATGAAATCTTTGGTATACTTCATTGGACATGTGATTGATGATATGTAATTTGTGTGTTGAAATATTGATTATGAGCACTAATGATGAATCATAAATGGTGAATTGTGAATAAAGAAATGTTGTGATTGGTATGATGTATAATGTGTGTACTAGCATTGATTGTGAATTCAATTGATGAATTGTGGTTGAAGACAATGATTGTCTTAATTGGAATGTGACTTATGGTTAGTATGATGTATAATGTGTGTATTGAGATGTTGATTGTGAATATTAGTGATGGGTTGGAATTGGTAGAAATGTTATGTATATATATGTGTATAAGATATGAAATTAGTTGAAAGATATGAAAGGTGCAAATGAAAAGGGATAAACTTAATAAGAACTAAAAGTATATGGAATTGATATATCTTTATATGTTAGTATTTCCATGATATATGTTTGTATTTTATATTTATACTACTAAGCTTTCGAGCTTAGCGCGGATGTATTATCGCGCAGGTAGCTTGGTGGAAGATATGAAGTCTTTTGGTATGCCACGAGAAGAGTAAGATTTTGTCGAGACCAACTAGAGGGTAATGCATACATGTATCCACTTTAAGTATGTTATATTAAATGTATAAATGAAGTTTTGATAAAGACAATGATTTTGTAAGTGTTCTTTAAATTGACCTATTATGGTTTGAATTTTGTTACAGGTTTTTAAAAAGTAAAAAGAAAAGTGGCATCCTTATACTCTATATACTTACTGTATGTATACTAGGTATATGTATAGTACTTATATAGGGTATCGAGGTGTTACAGACATGGGCATGTCACTAGGCATGTGGTTACTACTGTGAATCTCAAATTTAACCAAAATGACATGTCCAATGACACGGGCATGTCAATGGGTGTGTTATAGCTACTGTTGTGCCATCTAAATGACACGTCCAGTGTCACGGGTGTGTCTCTTGTCGTGTCATAGCTACTGTCTATAAAATAAAACAACACACCCACTGACACAGGCGTGTCCCTAAATAAGCTCAATTTACCCCTCAAAAGAAAATTTTCCTCTACAAATTCAAATGAATTCAAGGCAAACACACCACCAACCAATGATAGAAAAATCAAAAACCAACAAAACAAACTTAAAACATGAAAATTAAAGAAACAAATATCAAAACAAATAAAATAGTGGGTTGCCTTCCACCCAACACTTCTTTAACGTCGTATTAGTTGGACATTTAGGATTGGTTCATCTTTAGTCTTGGAGGTATAAAACCTCCTTCAACTCACTCAAGTCCCCCCTAAATACAGTTTAAGCCTTTGTCCATTAACCTTGAAATTCCTTTTCTCTGGGTGAATAATTCAATTAACCCACAGGGAAAAACTTCTTTGACTGTAAATGGACTAGACTATCTTGATTTCAACTTACTTGGAAAAAGTCGAAGCCTCGAATTGTACAACAATACCTGATCGCCAACTTGAAACTCTTTTGGTTCCTTAATGTGAACATCATGCCATATCTTAGTTCGCTTCTTATGCATCCTTGCATTGTCATAAGTTTGTAATCTCCATTCATCCAGCTTATTGATTTGCAATTTCCTCCTATCACCTGCACTAGCTAGATCAGGGTTAATATATTTTATAGCCTAATAAGCATTATGTTCAATCTCCACAGGTAAGTGACAAGCCTTTCCATATACTAGCCTAAATGGTGTAGTACCCAATGGAGTTTTGAATAAAGTCCTAAAGGCCCATAGATCATTGTTTAATTACTCAGACCAATCCTTACAGGATCGATTTACAAGTTTTTCAAGGATCCTTTTTATTTCTCTATTAGTGTTTTCAACTTGGCCACTAGTTTAGGGATGTTAAGGAGTAGAAAACCTATGTGTAACACCTAGCATTTTGAAAACTTTCTCAAGCTGAACATTACAAAAGTGAGTACCCTTATCACTTATGATCACTTTTGGTGTACCAAATCGAGAAAACAACTTTTTCAAAAACCTCATCACCACCCTAGCATCATTCGTTGCTAAAGCTTGGGCTTCATGCCATTTGGAAACATAGTCTATAGCTACAAGAATATATTTGTTACCAAAAGAATTAGGAAATGGTCACATAAAGTCAATCCCCTCATACATCAAAGACTTCATACACTAGAATTCCATTTTGGGGCATCTCATCACGAGAGGAGATGTTTCCAATTCTTTGACAACGATCACAACATTTCACAAAATCATAGCTATCCCTAAACAGCGTGGACCAATAAAATCCTGATTCAAACACCTTTTAAGCAGTCCTATTGTCTCCCATATGACCACCAGCTAGTCCAGTATGCCAATGATGAAGAATATTCATCGTTTCGGGCCATTCCACGCAACGTCGGATCATGTGTTCCTTACATAACCTAAACAAGAAAGGATCCTCCTAGAAGCAATATTTCAAGTCAGAAAAAAATTTCATCTTCTCTTGATAAGTCATATCTTTAGGGAGTTCCCTAGGAGCCAAGTAGTTAGCAAAATCTGCAAACCAAGGTACATCAAAAGTTGAAACACTTACCTCACTTACCATGGCATAAAGCTGCTCATTAAGGAAATGATCATCAATGTTCCCTTCTTCAAACTTCTCTAAGGTTGGGTTCTCTAAGAGAGAAAAGGTGATCTGCTGCTAGATTTTTAGCTCCCTTTTTGTCTTGAATCTTCAAATCAAATTCCTACAATAACAAAACCCAATGAATTAGCCTAGGCTTTGCATCTGTTTTGGAAAATAAATACCTCAATGCCGAGTTATCTATATACACAATCACTTCGGACAAGATCAGATATGATCTAAACTTGTTGAAAGCAAAAACCAAAGCTAGAAGTTATTTCTCTATAGTTGTGTAATTGGCCTGGGCTGCATTTAGCGTCTTGCTTGCATAATAAATGGGCTAAAAATGCTTCTCTTTGTCTTGACCCAAAACTTCCCCCACTGCAATATCACTTGCATCACACATCAGTTCGAATGGTAAATTCTAATCAGGAGCTACCATGATTGGAGCATGGGTCAATTTCTCCTTAAGAGTTGTGAAAGATCTTAAACATTCTTCGTCAAATATAAAATCAACATCCTTCTCAAGGAGTCTTGTTAGAGGATGAGCTATCTTAGACAAGTTGCATATAAACCTCCGATAGAAGCCTGCATGTCCCAAAAAGCTTCTAATAGCCTTGACTGATGTGGGGGGTGGCAGTTTTTCAATGGTTTCCACCTTAGCCCGGTCCACCTCAATACCCTTGCTTGAAATCTTGTGTCCCAACATGATTCCTTCTTGAAACATGAAATAATATTTTTCCCAATTAATACCAGGTATGTTTCCTCACATCTTATCAAGACCCTCTCAAGGTTTTCCAAACAACCTTCGAATGAGCTTCCATAAATCAAGAAATAATCCATGAACACCTCCATAATATCCTCAATGAGCTCATTGAAGATTTCCACCATGCACCATTGAAAAGTTGCAGGTGCATTGCATAATCCAAATGCCATCCTTCGATATGCGAATGTCCCATATAGGCAGGTGAATGGAGTTTTCTCTTGGTCTTCCGGGGCAATAGGAATTTGGAAGTTGCCTGAAAGGCCATCCAAAAAGCAGTAATACTCATTCTCGGACAATCTCTCCAACATATAATCAATGAAGGGCAAAGGAAAATGGTCCTTCCTAGTTGCATCACTCAACTTCCGATAGTCGATGCAAACCTCCAACCGGTAACTGTTCTTGTCGGAATTAGCTCATTATTTTCATTAGGAACCACCGCTGTCCCTCCTTTCTTTGGTACTACTTGAACTGGGCTGACCCAAGAGCTATCCAAAATTGGATATATAATTCCAGCATCTAGTAGCTTGATTACTTTAGCTTTAACCACTTCTTTCATCTTAGGGTTTAGTCTCCATTGCGTTTGCACCACTGGCTTGAACTCATCCTCCATCAGTATTTTGTGAGTGCAATAGGATTGACTAATACCCTTGATGTCTGCTATCTTCCAAGTTATATCCTGCTTATGTTTTTGTAATAACTCAATTAGTTTTACCTTCTGCTCGGAAGATAGGTGGGAACTCAAATTAATTGGCAATTTATTCTCCTCTCCCAGGAATCTATACTCAAGATGATCCGAAAGGATCTTGAGTTCTAAATTGGGTGGATCAATCACAGATGGTCGCGGCATCTGTTCTTTTGGCATTTTAGTGGTTTCATATGCCCAACTCTTAAATGATTTTCTTGCTTAAAGATAAGCAAGCTGCTCCAGTGCTTCTTGATCCGTAACATTATCCTGCAATAAACACCACTCAAGGAGATCCTTGGAAACAATGTTAGTAACACAATTTAGTGTTTCATGCTCAATGATATCATTGCATTAATCCACCTCATTGAGTGTAAAAGGGTGCTTCATAACATAATGTATATTAAAAACAACTTTCTCATTTTCCACTCTTGAGGTCAATATGCCATCATGGACATTGATAAGGGCACGGGCTGTATTCAAAAATGGCTTACCAAAAGTTAAGTGAAACATCCGCATCCTAATCTACATCAATGACAACAAAATCATTGGGGAAAATGAGATCCCTGACTTTTATCAATACATCCTCTATAATGCCATGAGGGTGAATTATTGACTTATCAGCAAGTTGAATGGTCATGAGTTTTTGTTTAGGTTCTCCGATACCTAACTCTTTAAACATCTTGTAGGGCATAACACTTATGCTAGCCCTAAGTCAGCCAATGCATTTTGGACTTCAAGATTACCTATCAAACATGGAATAGTAAAACTACCAGGATCTTTTAATTTCTTACGCAACCTCTTCTGCAAAATTGCTGAACTCTTTTCCAACAATTTTACCAAAGATACTTCCTCAAGTTTCCTTTTGTTAGAAAGGATATCTTTCAAAATTTTAGCATATCTGGGCATCTGCGTTAAAGCTTCAGCAAATGGAATATTGCTGTGCAATTGTTTAAAGAGTTCAAGGAGCTTACCGAATTGAGCATCCATCTTGTCCTTGTTCAACCTTGCTGGATATGGCACTTGAGGTCAGTATTCATTCATTACTGGACTGGGTTCTTGAGGTTGTTTTGCTTTCTCATTTTCCACTGTAGCCTTCTCACCCAAAGCGACAGTAGGATTATCTTCTTCTTCTTTCTGAGTCTCAACCTCTTTTGCTTGTGACTCAGCTTCTTTTTCGACCACACCACCCTTAATTTCCTTTCCACCCATTAGAGTAATTGCCTTCAGCTGTTCCTTCAGGTTTGCCTCAGTATTGCTAGGTAAACTCCCTTGTGGTCATTCACTGAGTAACTTGGAAATTTTCCCCACCTAATTTTCCAAATTGTGAATGGAGGTTTGCTGATTTCTAAGGGTAGTTTCTACTGATTGGAATCTGGTTTCCAAAGCTGTTATAAACTTCTCTATCATTTCCTCCAAATTGCTCTTTATTAGAGGGGCAACTTGTTGATGTTGAGGTTGCTGAAATATAGGGGGAGGCCTTGGATTATTTTGATTATTCCAGGAGAAATTAGGATTATTTCTCCTCCCTGGATTATATGTGTTGCTGTAGGAGTTGTTCTGCTGTTGCCTAGGCATGTTTCCAACATAATCCACCTACTCTTGTCTAGCAAACATATTGCCACTTTGGCAATCTTGACTATGTCCACCCCCACACCATTCACAAGACATCCCTTGCATTGATTTCCCCTAAGATGAAGCTAAAGAATCAATCTTTTTATTCAGTGCTTCCAACTGTGTTGTCAAATCAACCATGGGATCCAATTGATGTGAACCAGTGACCCTTAATTTTCCTTGTTCCCTGGAGTTTAACACTGATAATTGGTAAGGGCCATATCTTCAACCAAATCCCTTGCTTTTTTAGGTGTCTTATTATTTATGGTAACTCGGCCAGATGCATTGATGGACTGCTTACTTGCATAATTCAATCTATTATAGAAAGTTTGAATCTATAGCCACAGCGGATGCCCATGATAAGGACACCTTCTCAATAATTCTTTGAACCTTTCCATAGCATCATAAAGAGTCTCACCATCTAGCTTGAGAAAAGATGAAATATCATTCCTCAACTTGGCAATCTTGGACGGTGGAAAATATTTTTCTATGAATTTTTCTGCCAATTTACCCCATGTGGTGCAAGTGTTTGGGGGGAAAGATTTTAGCCATTTCTTCGGTTGATCTCTAAGCATAAATAGGAACAACCTCACCGTAATTACATCTTTGGAGACATTCTGTATCTTAAAAGTGTCATATATTTTCAAAAAAGTCTCAATATGTGCATTAGGATCTTCATCTGGGAACCCATCAAACTGACAAGTCTGCTTCACCATGTGAATTACATTCGTCTTTATCTCGAATTTGTTTGCAGCAACTACCATTCTTTGTATGCTTGAATCGGGCCTATTAAGTGTAGGCCTAGCAAATTCCTCCATTGTACTTGGTTCATTTCTTGCCATCACTTCAAGTTCTTCTTCTAAGCTGAGATCTTCAAAGTTTGGTTCTATTTTTGCCAGAACTGCTTCCCCTTCTTCCTTTCGCTTTCTCCTCAATGTTCTCTCTAGCTCTTAATCTAATTCAAGTAATTGGAAAGAGCTAGCTCGGGTCATAAATGGGAAGAAGGACCTAGAATGAAAATCAATAAGCAAGAACTAATGTTAAAATAAATAAAATAAAAACTAAATCAGCAGTCTTGATTATATTACTAATATTGAAAACCATTGTCCCTGGCAATGGTGCCAAAAACTTGATGGCAAATCTATACTATCACAGTGTTACCAAAAGTGCACGGATAGCTCAAGTAATAAAATAGTGAGTAAGATATCTTTCCATTGTGGACAAGGTTAAATATTAATGCAAATTTCAATTGTTGTTTAGCGAATCAATAGCTTGTGTGATGATTAAAATAAAAGATGAATTACTTAATAAACTAAAGTGAAGAAAAATTGAATATTGTGCAAAAAAAGTTGATGATGAAAATATTATCCAGATATTGAATCTCCCTAGCCATAAAAATCATTTATGAATATCAATTCAATTAAGTCAAATAATATAGCTAAATTTGCATTTTCCTAATTAGATTAAAACCTCTCTCAAGTGAATTAATAAGAGCTATTCAATCCATACAATAAAGCTAGGGCATCAATATCTAGATAGATAAAATGTTTAGCTCATGTTCATAACCAAAAAACCAAAATAGAGGAAATAAGTAAAAAAATTCAAACAGTCCATAATGAACGATTTGTGTTTCTTCACTTCAATCCTCAAATCTTGGATTAAATCTAGCATTAATTAGGTCTTCACCTTCACTCTTAACTGCCAAAAACTCTCTTTTTCTCAGGAGGTCAGCTCTAAAAATAAAACTGTATCCCTAATTCACTCTTTAGCTTAGATTTTATAGACCAAAGATTTTTACCTGACACGCCCATGGACACGCCCGTGTCTGTGGGCATGTCAACGGTGTTGTTTCAAACATTAAAGACATGGGCAGTGACACGCCTATGTCCTTGGGCGTGTCATTGCTACTGCAATGCTGAATTAGGGACACGCCTTTGTCATTAGGCGTGTCACAGCTTCTGTAAGTCAGGAGTAATGGCACATTCAGTGACATGCCCTTGTGTAGACCCTTAATTTTGACCCCAATTTGATATGGTCCTAATTAAAGGATGCCAAATAAATTTGATCCGACTTCAAATATTTAAACATAGTTTATAATTTTTAAATGAGTCAGTTCGGATTAAAGAGCATGTATTTGATTGTAAAACACTAAAATCAAGTGGAATTGGCCCAAATTAAAATTTTTCGGTCCATAAGTTAAAAAAGGTCAGAATAATTTAATTGAGGCCTGCCTGGGAGGCATTAGCATGCTTCATGTCAACCTTGGCAGCCCAAGATCGACATGAGCATGCCTCATGTTGACTTGGGCAAGCTAGGTCGACATGGACATGAGCATGCTTCATGTCGACCTTGGGAGGCTAGGTCGACATGAGCATGCCTCATGTCGACCTTGGCAGCCCAAGACAGACATGAGCATGCCTCATGTCAACTTGGGCAGCCCAAGGTCGACATGAGGTTGTTCTCATGTTGCCCTAGGGCAACTAGGTTGACATGGGTTCAATATGTTTCCTAATTCAACTAGAATTAGTTTTAGGGACTGTTTTATATTAGGTTAAGGATTATGAATGAGGTTTGGATATAAATATTAATGTTTTAGAATTCAGAAGTGGGAGAGAAAAAATATTAATAAGAGGAAAAAATTAAGAGGGGACGGCAAGGAACATTAACAAGATAGCAAAGAGACGGCAACAAATAGAAAAGATTAGCAGCAAACATTCATCAGTAATCAATCCATCAAAGACAGCAGTGCTGTCTTTGTTAATTGTTCATCCATAAGTTAATTGTGGAGCAACCAACGAGTGGAGGTTTGATCTTTAATCATGAATTATTTATATTTACAGTAGTTTCATTTCTTTGATTAATAAGAACATGCATGCATGCAGTAACTTTGAACACACAGTAGCTTGATCTTTGAACATGCAGTAAATTGTTTTTTTCTTTTAATAACTTTAATCGTTTGCTTTGGTTTTTGTTTTAATAACTTTAATCATTTGCTTTAATTATCACATTGATCAATTGGTATTCGTAATCCCAGTGGCATATTTCATAAAACATAAAACTATCCAGTAGTCAACAATTAATTGTTAAAATCTATCTTGTTTACTTTAACTTCAATAATCGTATGTTATTTCATTAAAACTCAAAACCTCAAACTATTTTTATCCAAAAGCTTAAACCATTTCATTATTAAACTCCAAAATATTGATTATTTTTCAAAAACCTTAATTTATTTTTCCAAACCCAAAATTGTATTTTTTTAGGCAGTAAGCTAATTCCAAAAACCCTAATTCCAAAACCCTAGTTTTAAAAACCCTAATTCCAAAACCCTAGTTTTAAAAAACCCAAATTTCAAAACCCTAGTTTCCAAAACTCTAGTTTCAAAAACCCTAAAAACCCTAGTTTCAAAAACCCTAATTATAAAACTTTAGTTTCTAAAACCCTAAATTTCAAAACCCTAAATTCAATTGATAATTCTTTAAAACCCTAAATTTACATATTATTGCTTTATTTAATTTTAGATTTGATTATATAGTTTATTATATTTTTTGATGGTTGATTTATTTAATTTCAATGCTTGATTTATTTAATTTATCATGGATGGATGTTTATTTTATATTTTGATTAATAGCTTTGATGAATGATTTATTTATGGTGAATGGTTATTTATTTTATCAATTTATTTAAATTTCCAAATGTTGTAAGAGGTATGTTTCCACTTTGGGGATACCTCATTAATCAAGTTCTATGTAATTTAAATTGCATTTATATTTTAGACCAATGTAAAGGACATGTTTCAACCTTTCGTTGGGTGTCCTATTTAGGCATGGATTATGTAAGGCATGTTTCCATCTTTGGATGGGTGTCCATTTATTTGCTTTGTTTGGACATTGCTTTGATTTTTTTAATATAACGATGCTTTATTTTAATTATTGTGTGTAATATGGATAATATTGTTATATTTAAGAATTTTATAATATTAAGACTTGAAAAGGAGGCCGGTTCCAATGAACCGGGCGTTGTGGGGGTGCTGGGCCATTTCTCACCTTCTCCACACGTACCCAACTTTTCGAACCCCTTAGGGGGTTGGGGATATTATCCATTGCATCATATTAGATTGCATTATGTGCGTGAGTTAGGATGCCCGTGTTACCCGTGTTGTGTTATGTAAGGGATACCATACTCTCACTCAAGGTATGGAGATCGAGCATGGCATAACCATTCATAGCCTCTTACCTTTGGTATATACTTGCTATGGGAACCTAAGCCTTTTAACCCAAAGACTAAAGCTCATGTAATTGGCCTAGTTACTTTCCTTAGGTTTTACCCCAAATGCATGTTATTTGACTATGGTAAATTTATCTTGGCTTAAATCATGACTTATTTAGTTTGTTTTTTTTTCTAATATTACCTAAGTACATTGTAAGCTCAAAATAAATTTTTCTTTAAAATCCAAATAGACCAAAACAATTTTCAAAACTTCTTAAGATGGTCTTTTCTAAAAATAAATCAAAAATTCTTTTGCTCATGGCCCAAATACTAAGCCCAATATCCATTTTTTCTAACATCTTTTTACAATAGGCTTAGAAACAAAATTGTTTTTATCCAACCTTTTCTTACAAAGAGCTTGCAAATTATTTAGTTCAATTAAGAAATGCCAAAAATCAATTGTGACCCTAGTTTATACTAAGAAAAATTAATCATGGGCTTGTTTTTTGCATGAACCATTAGTTACTCTTTTCAAGTGAGAAATCTATCTATAATAAACCTCTTAATTTAGTTTTAATCCAATATAGCATAAAAGCTACTATAGTTGGATGAATGGATTAAAACCTAATTAATGGGAATTACTATGAATGGATTTCCATTTTTGAAAATATAACTATTGGTTGAAACGTCCGAGGGAAATATTCAAGTAACCCCATGTTGGTATTTTGTTAACCATATACCTAGGAAAAGAGACTCACCATTCGTGTGTGGATGTTATAAGGTTGGAAGGAGTGTCCTAATTATCCTTGTTTGTTGATTGTTTGAGCATACATGCATACATTTGCAACTCATATCGTTGATCCTTTCTGGCTCACAGCCCTGGATTATGATAGTTCAAAAGCTTACAACAATCCGACCTATGCCGGAGATGAAGATTCTAGCAACGACACAATCACTTGCTCACCAAAAACAATGGATCCTGAATAAATTCAAAGAATGGTGGATGAAGCCCTCAATGAGAAAATGGAAGAAATAAAAGAGGCTCTAGCTGAGACCATGAAGAACCAACTAGCCGCAATTTTAGGAAACAATGCCGAAGCATCTACTATCACCAAGAAGACAAAGGACAATGGGAAGGCTAAAATTGGTGAAGTAGCTTTTGATGATAAGGTGGTCGTTGAGAAGGAAACTATTGAAAAGACTGAGACATCCGGTGTTGAAAAGATGATTGCTGATTTAGAAAGGAAATTTGAGAAGAAATTGAAAATCGAAGAGATGTCCAAAGTTGACAGCTAGATCAAGAAGTCCCGTACAAGTTCAAGATGCCATCTTTGGCGAAGTTTGATGGAACCGAAAATCCTCATCTCCATGTGAAGCAGTATATCACTGCTATGCAGTCTGCCCGAGCTACTAAGGCTCAAACTCTAAGGTACTTCATGCTCTCATTGGACCCTGTTGTCCAAAATTGGTTCAATACCTTAGATGAAGGAACACAAAAGAATTGGGATTTGCTATACAAGGCCTTCATCTAGTAATATGGGTATAATATCGAGTTGGAAGTTACCTTAATGGAAGTTGAGTCCATTAGACAAAGACCAAATGAGAATTTTGTGGACTATGTGAAAAGGTGGAGAAATAAGGCTGCTTTACTCAAGAGGAGGCCCGATGAATTTGATCAAATAAGGATGATCGTGAGAGGTTTCATGCCCAATCTCCATGAAAGGATGTCTCACACCCTTATAAGGGATTTCAAAGATCTTCTCCAAGCTGGTCTGCAAATTGAAGAGTGGGAAAGGGATAAAAATCGCTTTTCAATAAGAAGGAATGAGAAAGGGAACTACCAGTCGGGCAATCAAAGCACACAAAAAGAAGTTGATGTTAATGTGACTGGTCAAGGAAATAAAAGACAATTTTCAGAATTGGAGAAACCTCTATCTTGGGTTTTTAGCAAGCTGCAAAAGAAAGGGTTGTTACAACCCTTGACTCCTCATCCTTTGCCTAATCCTCTTCCACCTATTTTTGATACTAATGCATTTTTCTAATTCCATCAAAGGCCTGGACATGAAACGAACAATTGTATGAAGTTGAGGTATGAGATCCAGAATTTAATTGATAATGACAAGTTGCCTGAGCCGGACAAGCCCAATACCAAAGGTAATCCATTTCCAAGGTTCAACATGGTGCCTCCACCGGCAACCTTCATGGTGGGAAAAGGATTAGAAGAAGATTTTATTTTATCATCCTTTCAAGATGGGGATATTGAAGAGGTAAAAGGAAAAGAAGCTTAAACTCAACAAACTTTCCTTAGCTTGAATGTTGCTTTTCAATTTTACTTTCTTTAATATTTAATTAGAACTATCGTGTTTTTCAAATTCAAATTTATTTGAATAAATTACTTTTATCAAAAATTTTGTTGGCTTTGTTCATTTTAGTGCTCAACCGATGAGGAACCAAGCTTGATGTTTATAAATTAATGTGTCTAGGCATCATGACTTGAATGACTTTACTAGGTGAGGGAATTGCTCTATAGCATTGAGTTGTGTATGCTTACTTAGAGAGGGCTCCTGCATAATTACCTTTGTCTAGGTCCTAGTCAGTCTTAGAACATGCTTTGACAAACTTTCGAGGTAAAATTGAACTCTGCTTATTTAAGGGAGAGATGATCTAGGCATTGTTTGACGAGCCAACAACTAGTATCCACCCAATTAAATATTAATCCCTAGTTGTCCCTTTGAGCCTTCATAAAGTTTTAGCTTTCTTTTCATTGTCTTACAAACCCCAATAACCTACGTTGAGCTGTTGTGATAATTTTGACAAGTCTTATGATCACTAAGATGAAGAGGCAAGAAGATCAAAGAAAGCAATGATTAGTCAAGATCATGAGGATAGTTGAAGTTCTCAAGACCATAGGGGTAGTTGATGTTTCCAAAACCATAAGGGTATTTAATGTTCTCAAGACCATAAGAGTAGTTGAAGTTCACCTAATATCTCCAATATATCAAGACAACATCAGAGTAACAAATGATTATCCCTGTTAAAAAAGATTTATGTTACTCCACTCATCCATTATTGAAAGCCCAAATTGGTACAAACAAGACAACTCTTTTAGAGCTAGAACCAAACAAAAGAAAACAAAAAAAAACAACAAACAAAAAAAAACAAACAAACAAAAAAAAAGAAGAAAAAAAAAAGAAAAAAGAAAAAAAAAGAAGAAGAAAAAAGTAAAAGTGAAAAAAAAGGGAGAAAGAAAAAAATAAAACCTAAAAAGGCAGTTCAGAAAGCCAACTGTGTTCTCTTTTACCTAAAGCAGCAAAAGGCTTCCATTTGGTTCATAAAGACATTTTTACTTGAATTGGTCCAACCCAACCAAAGATTCAATCAAAATTGGAGAAAAAGGAGGAAGACCATCCAGTTCTTGAAAGTTCTATACTTGATAGTCCTACAAGAAAGAAGGACAAAATGATAAAAGAAAGGGAAGAGTAAGGAAAGAGAAAGAAAAGGGAAGATTAAGAAAAATAAAAAGAAAGAAAAGGGAGAAGAAGAAAAGAAACGAATTTGGGCAACAAATTTTTTGGTGGGGACAAAGACTGTCCTAATCAAGATCCAGATTAATGCCAAGAAGATAGAAAGAATTTGGAGTCTAGAAAGATTGCCTCCAAGCTGCCTAAAATTCAAACAAGAAATTTATAGTGGGAGGGTTTGTCCATTGTGTCACATCAGCTCCTATCTCAAAATGGCCTTCTGTGAGCGGGGATTTTTGCCTCCACTCCCGGTGGAATGGTTCTTGAGACTTCGGCACTGTTTAGGCTCGGGGCCTTAGAAAACATGGACCTAAGTTCGGAGAAAATGAAGTTGCCACCCGGACGGGCCGGGAAAAAGAAAGGGGTGGATGACTCGATTCCTAAGGAATCCCCAACCCCCTAATGGGTTCGGAAAGTTGGGTACGTGTGGAGAAGGTAAGAAATGGCCCAGCACCCCCACAACACCCGGTTCATTGGAACCGGCCTCCTTTACAAGTCTTAATATTATAAAATTCTTAAGTATAATAATATTATCCATATTACACACAATAAAAAGAAAGCATCATTATATTAAAATCGAAGCAATGTCCAAACAAAACAAAATAAATAAATGGACACCCATCCGAAGATGCAAACATGCCCTTACATCACATGCCTAAATAGGACACCCACCGAAGGGTAGAAACATGTCCTTTACATAGGTTCTAAAATAGAAAAGCAAATTAAATTACATGATATTTAACTAATGAGGTACCCAACAAGTGGAAACATACCTCTTACAACATTTGGAAGTCTAAATAAATTGATAAAAGTAAATAATCATTCATCATAAATAAATCATTCATCAAAGCTATTAAACATCAATAAAAAGTAAACATCCATCCATGACAAATTAAATAAACCAAGCATTGAACTTAAATAATTAAAGCATATAAAATAAATCAAAGCATAATCAAATATAGATTGAATAAGGCAAATAAAAAATCTAAGTTATAGCTACTGTTTCCATTTAGGATCCTTTATTTCATGTGTTTAGGGATTTGGAATTTATAAAATTTGGCTACTGTGACTTTTTAAGAAATTAAAATAGATTAAAGTTTTATGTTTTAAAAGGTGATAAAGCTCTTTGATTAACTAAATTATTATTGAATGGTGAAATCATGAAACTAGGATTTGTGGTTTATGGCTATTCATTGATTATGGTTTCAAGCTTACTATGTAAAATTAAATATTTGTGTTTATATGGTTTTTTAAAGTTTTAAAGGATTAGGCTTTAGAAAAAATTAAGGTTTAAGCTTTTAAGGAGGTTAGGGTTCACTATTTTAGGTTTTGGAGTTGAGTTAGGGTTTAGTCTTTTAAAATTAAGGTTTCGGTGGATGCATGAAGTTTTTAGGGTTTGAAATCAATTTGATACTTTTATGGAGTTTTATGAAAATAATAAACGATTTAAAGTTTATAAAAGCAAAAAAAATAGCTTTTAAGGCTTTTGAAAAGTAACAGAACATAATTTGAAGATTTTGATAATTTGGAAAGTAAATTAGGGTTTTGGGAGTTTTGAAGAAGTAAAAAAAACAATGGTTTTTGATTTTGAAAGCCACAATTAAATGGATTAAGCTACTGTGCTAGAACAAAAAAATTAATTTAAGAGCTCAAACCTTGGTTCGTGAGTTACACCCAAAAAATTGCTTCTTGGATCAATAAAAACAAAGGGAGTTGATGCCTTTGATGAATTTCTTGAATTGTTTTTCGGTTCTCTCAAAAAATCAGCTTGGTTCCACTGCTTTCCTTCACAGATTCAGTTTCCAATTCTTTCAATTTTCCTCCTAATTTCTCTGATTGATTTTTGTGTTGTCTGCCTCCTTATTTATAGAGGTTTTTTTTAGTTACTCACAGCATACCATATTTAATAAGAAAAGGAAACCAAAACCTAATTGTATTAGGTTTTGAAAAATTTGCGTCGGAAAATTTCGCTAGCGAAAAAAAACTGCTGCGGAAAAATTGCGCTGGCAAAAAAATTTGCCGCAAGAAAAATTGCACTGGCAAAAAAAATCTATTTAACATGCAAAAAAAGTTGTCTGCGGGCAGTGGGCGAGGATTAGGCCTGCGGGCCATTTCGTCCGCAGGAAATCATTTTGGACCAATTAAAATATATTAGACAACACAAAAATTATTTTGGACTAAACAAAATATATTGGACCTGACTGGGTCAAAAATTAAGGGTCTACACCTTCATTTAACACATGTCCCTCGTAGACCCCATTTCAAGCCTATCAAAGACCTGTTGATCTCTCTTGGTATGTAGAGTCTATTAGTGGAGATAGTTTGGATAAGCATGCATATGAGATAAACAATATTTAAACTCAATGAGACCTTTGGCCAAGTAATGTGTATGTGCCTATCTGAAGTGCAACAATTCTTGCTTAAATAAAAATGATTCCTGAATTTAGTACAGTAACTAGGGTTGTCATGTTATAGATATGTTAATTTGGAAAAATCAAGTCCTGAGGTATATTGACATTGATTTGGCAAAGCCAACATTTGATTTCAAAATAAAAAAAATGTTTTGTCATACAAAGCCTTCAAGTTAAGGGAAGTATGTTGAAACTCCAAAGGACACATTGGGCAATAGAAATGATTATTGGAAAGGTTATGAAGAAACTACCAACCGACATGCTGAAATATAGTTTGAAATAGATGAATCCCTGACTCTGCTGCTTGGGATCTCCACCACTCGTGTTTTCAACATCTCGAAGATAAGAAGCCACAAATGCAAAGCTTTCGATCATTCCAATGCAAGACTTGAACGAGCATCGAAAAGGAGTCAACGAGAATACTTCTGCTAATCACCTCAGCCTATGAGTCAATGAAACCGCTGTGAGTATTATCATGCATATCATGCATACGTGAGCATATCACATCACACTTTCTTGTCTTGTATTGTCTATTCTTTATCAAAGTGAACAGCAAACACTCTGTGAAGTAAAGAATCAAAAGAAGATGTCAAATCAGGGGGGCATGGAAAGCCCATTGCTTGAGAAAGCTCCAATAATTTTGCAAAGAGAAGAAATGCGTGCTTATGCAAAGAACTAGAGAAGAAAAACACCAATCAAAGCTTGCATGAAAGAAAAAATCCTTGGGGGACAAGGAGAGGATACAAGGTCCAATTAAAAATAGCTAAAATTTTGCCAATACGAAGAACAAAAGAATGGAACATTAGAACTCTCAAAAGAATGAAGATGCAAAAGACAAAAGTTTAGTTCAGCTAAAAGAGTTGAAGCCAGGGTAAAGACCCGACCTCCAATGAATAAAGATCCATGTTCCAAGGGTGAAGACCTGATCTCAAAAGATGAAGATCCATGTTTCAAGGGTAAAGACCAGATCTCAAAGGATTAAGATCTGTTTTCAAGAGTGAAGATCTGATCTCAAAGGATGAAGTTCCATTTTCAAGGGTAAAGACCTGATCTCAAAGGATGAAGATCCATTTTCAACGGTGAAGACCCGATCTCAAAGGATGAATATCCATTTTGAGGGTGAAAAACCACAATGCGTAGAATAACAGGAGCAATCAGACTTCTCAAATGATAAAAGGTCAGTCAAACTCAGTCTCGGGTCCAAGTACCGAAATTAAATTCAATATCGGGTCCAGAACCTAAATTTTCCTTAGGTGCAGAACCTAGAATCTCTTCTAAGTCCAGAACTTAGCTTGGGTACAGAACCCAAATTATCTTTAGGTCCAGAACCTAGAATCCATTCTAAGTCTAGAACTTAGCTCTGGTCCATGTACCCAAATTTAATTCAGTCTCGGGTCCAAGTACCCAATCCAATTCAATATCGGGTCCAAGCACCCAAATTCAATTCCGTCTTTGGTCCAAGTACCCATTCTCGGGTCCAAGCACCCATTCTCGGGTCCAAGTACCCAAATCAAATTAATCTCGGGTCTATGTACCCAATCCTGGGTCCAAGTACCCAAATTCAATCCAATCTTAGGTCTAAGTACCCAATATCGGGTCCAAGTACCCAATCTCGGGTCCAAGTACCCAAATCAAATCAATCTCGGGTCCAAGTATCCAATCCCCCATCCAAATACCCAAATCAAATCAATCTTGGGTCCAAGTACCCAATCCTGGGTCCAAGTACCCAAATTCAATCCAATCTCGGGTCCAAGTACCCAATCCCGGGTCCAAGTACCCAAATCAAATCAATCTCGGGTCCAAGTACCCAATCCTGGGTCCAAGTACCCACATTCAATCTAATCTCGGGTCCAGGTACCCAATCTCGGGTCCAAGTATCCAATCTCGGGTCCAAGTACCCAAATCAAATCAATCTCGGGTCCAAGTATCTAATCCCGGGTCCAAGTACCCAATTCTAAGTCCAAGTACCCAAATCAAATCAATCTCGAGTCCAAGTACCCATTCTCGGGTCCAAGTACCCAAATCAAATCAATCTCGGATCCAAGTATCTAATCTTAGGTCCAAGTACCCAAATCAAATCAATCTCGGGTCCAAGTACCCAAATCAATCTAATCTCGGGTCCAAGTACCCAAATCAAGTTCAATCTCGGGTCCAAGTACCCAATCCCGGGCCCAAGTACCCAAATTAAATTCATTCTCAAGTCTAAGTACCCAAATAAAATCAGTCTCGGGTCTAAGTACCCAAATCAATCCAACCTTATGTCCAAGTACCCAAATCAAATTAATCTCAGGTCCAAGTACCCAATCCCAGATCTAAGTACCCAAATTCAAGTTCAGTATCGGGTCCAAGTACCCAAAACAAAACCTCAACCATCTCAAAAATTAAGTCTTATTGCTTTTCACTCTCTTTTGCTGTAGTCTAAGATCGTTCAAGCAGGGGGCAAACTATAGGCCCTTAATTTTGACCCCAATTTGATATGGTCCTAATTAAAGGATGCCAAAATAAATTTGATCCGACTTCAAATATTTAAACATACTTTATAATTTTTAAAGGAGTCAGTTCAAATTAAAGAGGCATGTATTTGATTGTAAAACCCTAAAATCAAGTGGAATTAGCCCAAGATCGACATGAGCATGCCTCATGTCAACCTTGGGAGGCTAGGTTGACATAAGCATGCCTCATGTCGATCTTGGCAGCCCAAGATCGACATGAGCATGCCTCATTTTGACTTCGGCAGCCCAAGGTCGACATGAGGTTGGTCTCATGTCGACCTAGGGCAACTAGGTCAACATGGGTTCAATATGTTTCCTAATTCAACTAGAATTTGTTTTAGGGACTGTTTTATATTAGGTTAAGGATTCCGAATGAGGTTCAGATATAAATATTAATGGTTCAGAATTTAGAAGGGGGGAGAAAAAATATTAATAAGAGGAAAACATTAAGAGGGGACGGCAAGGAACATGTGACGGCAACAAACGGAAAAGATTAGCAGCAAACATTCATCAGTAATCAATCCATCAAAGACAGCAGTGCTGTCTTTGTTAATTGTTCATCCATAAGTTAATTATGGAGTAACCAACGAGTGGAGGTTTGATCTTTAATCATGAATTATTTATGTTTATAGTAGTTTCGTTTCTTTGATTAATAAGAACATGCATGCATGCAGTAACTTTGAACACACAAAAGCTTGATCTTTGAACATGCAGTAAATTGTTTTTTTTTTGTTTTAATAACTTTAATCATTTGCTGTGGTTTTTATTTTAATAACTTTAATCGTTTGCTTTGGTTTTTATTTTAATAACTTTAATCGTTTGCTTTAATTATCACATTGATCAATTGGTATTCGTAATCCCACTACATATTTCATAAAACATAAAACTATCAAGTAGTCAACAATTATTTGTTAAAATCTATCTTCTTTACTTTAACTTCAATAACTTTATGTTATTTCATTAAAACTCAAAACCTCAAACTATTTTTATCCAAAAGCTTAAACCATTTCATTATTAAACTCCAAAATATTGATTATTTTTCCAAAACCTTAATTTATTTTTCCAAATCCAAAATTGTGTTTTTTTAGGCAGTAAGCTAATTCCAAAAACCCTAATTATCCAAAACCCTAATTTCAAAACCCTAGTTTTAAAAACCCTAATTCCAAAACCTTAGTTTTAAAAACCCTAACTATCCAAAACCCTAATTCCAAAACCCTAGTTTTAAAAAACCCTAATTCCAAAACTCTAGTTTCCAAAACCCTATTTTCAAAAACCTAAAAACCCTAGTTTCAAAAACCCTAATTATAAACTTTAGTTTCTAAAACCCTAAGTTTCAAAACCCTAAATTCAATTGATAATTCTTTAAAACCCTAAATTTACATATTTATTGCTTTATTTAATTTTAGATTTGATTATATAGTTTATTATATTTTTATGGTTGATTTATTTAATTTATCATGGATGTATGTTTATTTTATATTTTGATTAATAGCTTTGATGAATGATTTATTTATGGTGAATGGTTATTTATTTTATCAATTTATTTAGATTTCCAAATGTTGTAAGAGGTATGTTTCCACTTTGTAGGTACCTCATTAATCAAGTTCTATGTAATTTAAATTGCTTTTATATTTTAGACCAATGTAAAGGACATGTTTCAACCTTTCGGTGGGTGTCCTATTTAGGCATGGATTATGTAAGGGCATGTGTCCATCTTCGGATGGATGCCCATTTATTTGCTTTGTTTAGACATTGCTTTATTTTTTTTAATTTAACGATGCTTTATTTTAATTATTGTGTGTAATATGGATAATATTGCTATATTTAGGAATTTTATAATATTAAGACATGTAAAGGAGGCCGATTCCAATGAACCAGGCGTTGTGGGGATGTTGGGCCATTTCTCACCTTCCTCACATGTACCCAACTTTCTGAACCCATTAGGGGGTTGGGATTCATTAGGAATCGAGTCATCCACCCCTTTCTTTTTCCTGGCCCGTCCGGGTGGCGACTCCATTTTCTCCAAACTTAGGTTCGTGTTCTCTAAGGCCCCGAGCCTAAATAGTGCTGAAGTCGCAAGAACCATTCCACCGGGAGTGGGGGCAAAAATCCCCGCCCACACCATTTCCTTGGGCATGTCGAGGCTTCTGTAAAGTAGTTGAATGACATGACCACTGACACGCCCATGTCACCGGGCGTGTCACTTGAAGAATTTGCCCAAAATAGCTTCTTTTCTTGTCTTTTGTCTTTGATTTGGGCTTAAATAACCTTAAGGTCCTCACGTGTCAAAAGTTCCTGAAATCAACCATAATAAACACTTGAACAAACAAATTAAACTCAATTTGACAATAAATATATTAAGAAGTAGGGGCAAAAATATCATCAATTATACACTTATCACTTTCCCTTTTCCTTTTAAACATTAAAGGTTGATCGATCTAGTAGCCAATTAGTTTGAGTTGTGCTTTTGCATAGAACTTAATAACAATAACTGAATTAATATAATCTTTCATCCAATATGCATGTTTGGTTTTTTACATTATTTTTAAATTATTCTAGAAAATTTTCTAATACCCCAATTAGTTTTATAGTTTCTAAAACCCTAGTTTATTAGGTTTAACCCTAGCTTTCACG
The DNA here is from genome assembly GCA_947685225.1 of Garcia nutans. NCBI lineage: Eukaryota > Viridiplantae > Streptophyta > Magnoliopsida > Malpighiales > Euphorbiaceae > Garcia > Garcia nutans. The sequence continues at coordinate 37,820,084 of CANTUV010000059.1, forward strand.
TCTTAATCTAGTTTGAATATTTTAAAACATAATTTCCCAAACACCAACTTCAAAACCCTAATTTTGGTTATTTAACTTATTATATGCTTATGATGAATGAATTATCAATGTTCTATTTGTTTCGATGATTTGTTATTAATTATTACGAATGTTCTGAATGGTTTAATTCATTTCATTAACTATTTTAATGTTGATTATTTTAGTTTCATTATGTAAGAGGTATGTTTCCACATTATGGGTACCTTATTAATTAAGTTCCAATGTAATTTGATTTATTTTAGCTTTCGTATTAATGTAAAGGGCATGTTTCCACCAAATGGTGAGTGTCCTATTTTATTCAGTTTTGGACCTTGGACATTGTAAGGGCATGTTTCCATCTAGTCTGGGTGCCCATTTAATTTGTTTGGACTTTCTTTGGTTTTAATACAATGATGATCTATTTTGATAATTGCATGTAGTATGGATGATTTTATAATATTTAAGAATTTAATAATATATAGACCTGAAAAGGAGGCCGATTCCAATGAACCGGGCGTTATGGGGGTGCTGGGCCATTTCTCACTTTCCCCATACATACCCAACTTTTTGAACCTAATAGAGGGTTAGGAATTCCTTAGGAATAGTGTAACACCCCATCTTAGCCTACGTTTATAGACCAAGATGGACTGTTGGTGGTTGTGTCTTAATATTTTACTTAGCAAATTTTAAGTGGAGATTTTTTAAAAAAAATTTCCATAACCTCCCCTAAAAATGGAGGTCCCAAGTGTCGACAAAACTGATATTTCTTATTTTTTGAAAACATTTTGTTTCACAATTCAACTCAAGCACACTCCCAATAATCCACCCTTATAACCTCAACTACAATCCTACAAGAAAAGTTCACACTTCTATATCATTTCTCAAGATTACATATCATTCGCTAAGTTTCATTACCATACCACTGTTTATTCTCTTGTTACATACACCATAATACTTAATATGTTAACAAACCTTTACAATAGATATAACGTACATGCCATACTACTATTTTATGTCAAAAGTCCTTTCCTAATCGCCGTCGAGCTGGTACGAGCCGCTGTAGAAATGCTGATCTTCTATCCACTACCTGTGAGTTAGACATATAACTCGCTGAGCAACTTATTGCCCAGTGGATACTTTAACCATTGCCGAATATAAATAGTGCAAGGAAGGTTGTTGAAACACATATAAAAGTAGAATAATGTATAATTAAACTACTTTTATAAAATCATCATATTTATATTTTCTAATTAAGTTAAGATTCACCTTCTGTATGTAAACAACATGTAATATAACTTTATTATAAGTACGAGTTAATTTGCTCCACTAGGTAATTATGAATACACCAATCTCGGAATGAGGCCTCGTATAGAGTTACGCGTGGTCTTGACCTCACACGACTAATTGCCATGGTCTTGGTCTCACACGATATGGAATATACAAGATAACTGCGTGGTCTTGGCCTCACACGACTAGTTGCCATGATCTTGACCTCACACGATATAACCCCCATTCCAGACCGGTTTTACCCATTTACCGAGTAGAACATATATAACATTTCATAAATACCCATCCCAAATTCAACTCAACATATTTTTCAGTCATTCTAGACTCATTGAGACACAACATATCAAAATTTCAACTCAAGATAATATTGCTATATTAAAAATCCTACAAGTCACAGCATTTACTAATTGTAAAACAGAAAAATTTCAAAAGGAGTTCAATGGTTAAAGTACCAAACCTTGCTCTTTTAATTCCCTTTTGCTTTTCCTTCTTCTCCTTCCTTAATCTTTGTTTTTTCCTTCAAGATATTCAATAACACAACCTTAAATATAAACCTTAGAAATTTAGAACATGCACTACCCTTCCATTTCTTTTCAAACTAAATCCTACTCTAACCTTATTAAACCTTAGAAACCTTGATTCTTTTATTCAATTAATCAATATCATCACTACTTAAATTCTCCCCAAATCCACCATAAGAACCCTAATTTCCAATCTTCCCATAGATATATAAATACTTAAATTTGATACTAGAATTAAATTCTACATACTTGAAAACCTTAAAACTTACCTTGAAAATCAAACTTGACAAAAATTGGAAACTTTTTGGTGTTCTTCCTATGGTGGCCGAATTTTTGAAGTGGGAGAGAGAGAGTTTTGTTCTTCTTGCTATGATGATATATATAGAGTGGAAATTATGTCCACTTTTGGGTGAATGAATATTTTAAGGCCAAATGTCCACACCTTTTTCTTTTCTTCTTTTTATAAACCCTAAATGGCTAATTTTCATTAGCCCAAATGTCTCTTCCTTTTATTAGTTTAAAACCCAAGTCCTTGAACTTTCTTTTAATCATATTTTGGCCCCTCAACCTCCTTATGCTGAAATTTTTATGGCCTAGGGTGTGAAAAGACTAAAATACCCTCCGGCGATTAATCGGTCGTAACTTTTAAACCGTACAGTTTCACAAGGCAAACTGCATATGGTTTTGATCCTCTCGACCTCTACTTTCTATTTTTAAGGTCTATTTTAGGTTTCCAAGCCGTTTTGAAAAATTAACAATAAGCCCTTGACTTTTTACAAAATTCCCTTTAGGTCCTTTCTTTGCTCGGGTTTTGCCCGGGCTTCGTTTCTACTGACGATCGTTTCATATTCAGCCCCTCAACGTCCTCTACTTACACTTATGTTTATTTTCTACTTTGGATTCATGTATAAATCTTAATAAAAATGACCAAAATGCCCCTAGTCTACATGTCTTCATTTCTCTTTAATGGGGCGTTTTCTGGAAAAACCGTTACGCGTAGTTGCGACCCAATTTTTCTCTACTTTCCATTTTTGAAATCTGTTATGTGCACTATTAAGAACCTCCAGTACAACTTTTAAGAAAAATACTCTTAGGTCCTTGGCCTTTTGAAAATTACCTTTAGGTCCCGTCGACTTCACGGGCCTCCTTTGCACACCGATTTTATTTTTTACTATCTCAAGCCTCTATTTGACCATTTATTTATATCCTTCTTGCCTAATACTCGACTACCTAAATTTTGGGATTTGACAAATCGAGTCATCTATCACTTTCTATTTTCCCAGTCCATCCGAGTGGTGAATCCATTTTCTTCGGGTTTAGGCTAGTGTTCTCTAAAGCCCTGAGCCTAACAGTGTAGAAGTCACAAGAACCATTCCACATTAGAGTATGGGAAAAAATCCCCATTTACAGGCATTAATACCTTTTTGAAAGTTGTCTTCTTATTTCTTAAGTAAAGCTTCCAGGTAAGGGGCACCTTAGTGTTGTCTCCTTATTTTGCCATGGGTACCTTCACATGAAAGAGCTATGTTAGTAAAGGTTTTGAGGAGAGCTGGATTACTCAACATGTGTAAAAGGGTATAAATGTTGAAAGGCTTGAATAGATGGTTCCAACGGGAAGGGAATTGGTTTTGAGTGGCTCATTGTTAATGGCCCATATGTAAGCCAGGGTAGATGATACTTTTTAATTTGGGTATGGTCAAAGTGCTAGTCAATGGGACATAGTTCATGTGTCAAAATGGTTGGGCACATGTGGCATGGTTCATATGTTGTGGTTATGAAGTCTAGCTTTTAAGGCTAAATGGTTAGGGGCATGAATGAATGTTTAAGTTATTGTAGACCCTTAATTTTTTACCCAAACCGGTCCAATATATTTTATTTAGTTCAAAATAATTTTTATGTTGTCTAATATATTTTAATTGGTCCAAAATAATTTTTGTTATCTTAATTAAATAATTTTTTCTTTAGTATCTAATTTTTATTAATCAAAAATAAAAATAAACAAATAAAAATCAAAAAATAAAAATAAAAATCGGCGACGAAAAATCGGCGATGAAAAAATCATCGCCAAAAACCAGCGCGGGGCATGGCCGTGGGCCATTTTGCCCGCAGGAGTTTCCTGCTTACGAAATGGCCTTCACCCCCCTGTAGGCCAGCTCACGCGCCCGCTGCCGCAGCCAGTTGAGGCAGCTTTTTCGCCAGCAAAATTTTTTCGACTCAAATTTTCCAAAACCTAATGCAATTAGGTTTCGGTTTCCTTTTCTTAATGAATAATGTATGCCATGAGCAACTAGAATTAATCAAGAATTCTTCTATAAATAAGTAAAATTACAACACAAAAAATCAATGAGAAATAAGGAAGAAATCAGACAGAAGCTTGAACAAAAGTGGAAACCGAAACTGTGAAGGAAAACCTTGAATCAAGCTGATTTTTTGAGAGAGCAAAAAAATAATTCAAGCAATTCAAAGGCAAAAAGGCTTGTCTTTGACCTTGTTCATCCAAGAAGCAATTTTTGGTGTAACTTACAAAAGAAGGTTTTAATTCTTAATTTCTTTTATTTTTTCACAGTAGCTAGTTCATATAATTGTTTCTTTTAAATTAAAAACCTCATAACCTCAATTCACCTTTTCTGAAGTATGAAAATCTTAAATCGTGGCTTTATTTTCCAAAAGTTTAAAGCTATTAGTTTTATTTCTTCAAAACCCCAAGACTAAGATTTGCTTTCCAAATTATCAAAACTTTAAATTGTGTTCTGTTTCCTTCCGAAAGCCTTAAAAATATCTTTTTTGCTCTTATAAACTTTAAATCGTTTTGTTTAAATTCATAAAACTTCATGAAATTGTCAATTGTCTTTCCAAATCCTAAAATAAAATTCATTACCCGAAAACCCTAAATTCAAAAATCGTAAAACCCTAATTTAATTCCAAAACTCAAAATAGTAAACCCTAACCCCTTAAAACCTTAAACCTTAATTTTTTTTTCTAAACCCTAAATCCTTTAAAACTTTAAAAACCATAAAAACACAAATGTTTAATTTTACACAATAAGCTTGAAACCATATGAGTAACTGTAAACTACAAATCAAAAGTATTTTAAAGTGTTCAAACCCTAGTTTCATGATTTCACCATTCAAACATTAATTTGGTTAATCAAAGAACTTTATCAACCTTTTAAGACATAAAACCTTAATCTATTTTAATTCCTTAAAAAAACTCACAGTAGCTAAATTCCATAAATTCTAAAACCCTAAAAACATGAAATAAAGAACCCTAAATGGAAATAGTAGTTATAATTTAGATGTTTATTTGCCTTATTCAATTCTATATTTTATTATGCTTTGATTTATTTTATATGCTTTAATTTATTTATGTTCAATGCTTGGTTGATTTAATTTATCATGGATGGACATTTACTTTCTATTGATATTGAATACCTTTGATGAATGATTTATTTATGATGAATGGTTATTTACTTTTATCAATTTATTTAGATTTCCAAATGTTGTAAGAGGTATGTTTTCACTTGGTGGATACGTAATTGGTTAAATATCATGTAATTTAAATTGCTTTTCTATTTTAGAACCAATGTAAAGGACATGTTTCTACCTTCCGGTGGGTGTCCTATTTAGGCATGGGATGTAAGGACATGTTTCCATCATCGGGTGGGTGTCCATTTATTTGTTTTGCTTGGACATTGTTTTGATTTTCAATATATTGATGCTTTATTTTAATTATTGTGTGTAATATGGATAATGTTACAATACTTAAGAATTTTATAATACTAAGACCTGTAAAGGAGGCCGGTTCTAATGAACCGGCTGTTGTGGGGGTGTTGGGCCATTTCTCACCTTCCCCACTCGTACCCAACTTTTCGAACCCATTAGGGGGTTGGGGATTCCTTAGGAATCGAGTCATCCACCCCTTTATTTTTTCCCAGCCCGTCCGGGTGGCAACTCTATTTTCTCCAGACTTAGGTCCGTGTTCTCTAAGGCCCCGAGCCTAAACAGTGCCAAATTCATAAGAACCATTCCACCTAGATTGGGGGAAAAAATTCCCGCTCACAGTGGCAACTCTACCGGGGATAAGAGAAGTTGATTCCATTGGTCTTTATATTATACTATTCTTTCTTATAATGATTTTATCCATTGCATCATATTAGATTGCATCATGTGCATGAGTTAGGACGCCCGTGTTATGTTATGTAAGGGATACCATACTTTCACTCAAGGTATGAAGATCAAGCATGGTGTAACCACTCATAGCCTCGTATCATTTGGTATATTCTTGCTATGGGAACCTAAGCCTTTTAACCCAAAGACTAAAACTCATGTAATTGGCCTAGTTACTTTCCTTAGGTTTTACCCCAAATGCATGTTGTATGACTATGGTTAGTTTATCTTAGTCTAAATCATGGCTTATTTGGTTTGTTCTTTTTCTAATATGACTTAAGTATATTGTAAGCTCAAAATAAATTTTTTATTAAAGTCCAAAAGACCAAAGCTATTTTCAAAACTTTTCAAGATGGTCTTTGGACATAAAACTTTTCTAAAAATAAGTCAAAAATTCTTTTGCTCATGGCCCAAATACAAAGCCCAAAATATTTTTTTCTAAAATCTTTTTACATTAGGCTTAGAAACAAAACTATTTTCACCCAACCTTTTCTTACAAAGAGCTTTCAAAAATATTTAGGTCAATTAAGAAATACCAAAAATCAATTGTGAGCCTAGTTTATACTAAGAATAATTAATCATGGGCTTGTTTTTGGCATGAATCATTAGTTACCTTTTTCAAGTGAGAAATCTATCCATGATAAACCTCTTAATTTAGTTTTAATCCAATATAGCATAAAAGCTACTTTAGTTGGTTGGATGGTTTAAAACCTAATTAATGGGAATTATCATGGTTGGATTTCCATTTTTGAAAATATAACTATTGGTTGAAACATCCGAGGGAATTATTCGAAAATAAGATACCCCATATTGGTATTTTGTTAACCATATACCTAGGAAAAGAGACTCGCCATTCGTGTGTGGATGTTATAAGGTTGGAAGGAATGTCCTAATTATCTTTCTTCTTTGATTGTTCATGCATACATGCATACATTTGCATCTCATATCATTGATCCTCTCTGGCTCACAGCCCTGGATTACGACAATTCAAAAGCTTACAACAATTTGACCTACGACGGAGATGAAGTATCTAGCAACGACTCAATCACTTGCTCACCAAAAACAATGGAGCCCGAACAAATTCAAAGAATGGTGGATGAAGCCCTCAATACCAAACTGGAAGAAATAAAAGAGGCCCTAGCTAAGACCATGAAGAACCAATTGATTGCAATCTTGGAGAATCATGCTGAGGCATCTGCTAGCACTAAGAACCCAAAGGACAAAGGAAAGATTTAAGTTGGTGAAGTGGTTTTTGATGATGATGATGATTGGGCTCAATACTACCAAGATGCTCAAAAGAAGAAAAAGGAACTAAAGATTGTTGAAAGATCAACTATGGAGAAGACCAAAACTTCTGATATTGAAAAGATGATTGCTGATTTAGAAAAGAAATTTGAGAAGAAGCGAAAAATCGAAGAGATGTCCGAGATTGACAAACTATTTGAATAAGATGAGGAGATCCCTTATAAGTTCAAGATGCCTTCCTTTGCTAGATACAATGGTACTGGAAATCCTCATCTCCATGTGAAGCAGTATATCACTGATATGGAGTCTACCCGAGCTACTAAGGCTCAAACTCTAAGGTACTTCATGCTCTCATTAGATCCTGTTGTCCAAAATTATTTCAATACCTTAGATGATGGAACATAAAAGAATTGGGATTTTCTATACAAGGCCTTCATCCAGTAATATGGGTATAATGTCGAGTTGGAAGTTACCTTAATGGAAGTGGAGTCCATTAGGCAAAGGTCGAATGAGAACTTTATGGATTATGTGAAGAGATGGAGAAATAAGGCTGCTTTGCTCAAGAAGAGGCTCGGTGAATCCGATCAAATAAGGATGATTGTGAGAGGGGTACTACCTAGTGTAGACCCTTAATTTTTCACCCAGTCCGGTCCAATATATTTTGTTTAGTCCAAAATAATTTTTGTGTTGTCTAATATATTTTAATTGGTCCAAAATGATTTTTGTTATCTTGATTAAATAATTTTTGCTTTATTATCTAATTTTTATTAATAAAAATAAAAAAACAAATCAAAATCAAAAAATAAAAATAAAAATCGGCGACGAAAAAATCGGCGATGAAAAAAATTCCAGCACGGGCTTGGCCGTGGGCCATTTCGCCTGCAGGAATTTCCTGTGGGCGAAATGGCCTGCAGCGATTCCCCACCCCCTCTGCCATAGCCAACTGCAGCAAATTTTTTCGCCAGTACAATTTTTCCGCAGCAGTTTTTTTTTTCTAGCGAAATTTTTCGACGTAAATTTTTCAAAACCTAATACAATTAGGTTTTGGTTTCCTTTTCTTATTTTATAATGTATGCCATGAGCAACAAGGAAAAAGATTCAAAAAAAACTTCTATAAATATGGATTAAACAATGAGGAATCAAAAAGGGAGGACGAAATTGGGACTTTGAAACCAAATATGTGAAGGAAAGCAGTGAAATTAAATCTGATTTTCGAGAGACGAAGAAGAAAAAGAAACTATCAAAGGCAGCAACTTCCTTTGTTTTTGTTCATCCAAGAAGAATTATTTGTTGGAGGAACTATCAAAAGGAGGTACGTATTAAATTCTTTGGTTATATTTTTCATAGTAGCTAAAATTATGAAATTGTGTTTGTCAAAATCAAAAACCTTAGAACTTTAATTTAGTTTTTCTAAAGTTAAAAACCTTATTTCGTTGCTTTATTTTCCAAAAGACATAAAATTATTATTTTTACTTCTTCAAAACTCCAAAACCCTAATTTACTTTCCAAATTATCAAAACCCTTAAATTATATTCTGTTACTTTTCAAAAGCCTTAAAAACTACTTTTTTGCTTTTATAAACTTTAAATCATTTGTTTATTTTCATAAAACTTCATAAAAGCATCAAATTGATTTTCAAATTCTAAAAGCTTCATGCATCATCGAAAACCCTAATTTTAAATCACTAAACCCTAACTCAACTCCAAACCTAAAATAGTGAACCCTAACCCCTTTAAAGCCTTAAACCCTAATTTTTTATGAACCCTAATCCTTTAAAACCTTAAAAATCATATAAACACAAATATTTTAATTTTACACAGTAAGCCTGAAATCATCATTTAAAACCACAAATCAAAAGTATTTTAAAGTGTCCAAAACCATAGTTTCATGATTTCACCATTCAAACCTTAATTTGGTTAATCAAAGTGTCTTACCAACCTTTTAAAATATAAAATCCTTAATCTATTTTAATTCTTTAAAAAGTCACAGTAGCTTAAACTCATGAAAATTCAAAACCCTAAATATATGAAATAAAGATCCTAAATGAAAACAGTAGCTATAACTTAGATTTTTTCTATTTGCCTTATTCAATTCTATATTCGATTATGTATTGATTTATTTTATATGCTTTAATTTATTTAAGTTCAATACTTGATTTATTTAATTTATCATGGATGGATGTTTAATACTTTTAATGAATGATTTATTTATGATGAATGATTATTTACTTTTATCAATCTATTTAGGTTCCTAAATGTTGTAAGAGGTATGTTTCCACTTGGTGGGTACCTCATTAGTTAAATATCATGTAATTTAATTTGCTTTTCTATCTTAGAACTTATGTAAAGGGCATGATTCTACCTTTCGGTGGGTGTCCTATTTAGGCATGTGATGTAAGGACATGTTTCCATCTTCAAATGGATGTCCATTTATTTATTTTGCTTGGACCTTGCCTTGATTTTAATATATTGATGCTTTCTTTTAATTATTGTGTGTAATATGGATAATGTTGTTATATTTAAGAATTTTATAATATTAAGACCTGTAAAGGAGGCCGGTTCCAATGAACAGGGCATTGTGGGGTGTGTTGGGCCATTTCTCACCTTCCCCACACGTACCCAACTTTCCGAACCCATTAGGGGGTTGGGGATTCCTTAGGAATCGAGTCATCCACCCCTTTCTTTTTCCAGGCTTGTCCAGGTGGCGACTCCATTTTCTCCAGACTTAGGTTCGTGTTCTCTAAGGCCCCGAGCCTAAATAGTGCCGAAGTCGCAAGAACCATTCCACCGGGAGTGGGGGAAAAAATCCCCACTCACACCTAGTCTTCGTGAGAGGATGTCTCATACACTCATTTGTGATTTCAAAGACCTTCTCCAAGATGGTTTGCAAATTGAAGAATGGGAAAGGGAGAAGAACCATTTTGCAACAAAAAGGAATGAGAAAGTAAGCTATCAATATGGTAGCCAAAGCATGCAAAAGGCAGTCAGAATTAATGTTACTAATCAAGGAGCAAGGAGACAATTTTTGGAATTAGGGAAGCCGATGTCTTGGGTTCTCAATAAACTTGAAAGAAAGGGATCACTACAACCCTTAAATCCTCATCCTTTGCCTAACCCTCTCCCACCTAATTTTGACACTAAAGCATTTTGTCAATTTCACCAAAGCCAAGGGCATGACACAGATAGATGTGTGAGGTTGAGACATGAGATCCAAAATCTAATTGATAATGGGAAGCTACCCGAGCCCAATAAGCCAAACACCAAAGACGACCCATTACCAAAATTCAATAGGGTACCACCACCAGTAACCTTCATGATTGGAGGAGGTTTGCTTGAGGATTTTGTCATGTCTTCTTTTCAAGATGTGGGTGGAGAAGCAACCAAAGAATAAGAGGTATTTGGTGAAATTAAACAAGCTATGATGGGTGGAGAAGTAACAATTTGTGTTGTCAATGGGTTTTGGGATTCAAGTGATAGTGATGATGATATTGTATCCAAGAAGGAGGAGTGGACTTGGTCCGAGCCCAAAAAAGATGAAGTAATGAACACTAGATCTGGTAAGCCTTATGCAAGGCCACCACCTAAGGAGGTAGAAACTAATAAGGGAAAGGAAGTTGAAGTAGAAGAAGATGATGTTGTGCTCAAGCAATTGAAAAGAACCCAAGCAAGTGTTAGCATTTGGGACTTATTAGCTACTTCTAAAAAGCACCAAGAAACTATGGCCAAAGCCTTAGCTAGCATGCCAATTTCTACCTCCACAACATCGGAGGAGTTGATCAACTTCATAAAAATTGGGGAAGTAATGAAATGTGAAGAGGTTCAAGAAAAAAGTGAAGTTAATATGGGAGCAGTTTCTTTTTCGGATGCAGACTTATCGAAGGAGGGGAGAGACCACATCCGCCCTCTCTTCATCAAAATAGAAGTTAAGGGGAAGAGGACTCCATGTGTAATGGTCGATGATGGGTCCACTATAAATGTTTGTCCACTTAAGATATTGCCAAAGCTAGCCATGTCAACAAGAGATCTAAACCCAACCGAGGTAACGATTCGTGCTTATGACAACACTAAGAGGCATGCCTAAGGAACTTTCAAAGCGACTGTCAAGGTTGGTCCAATTGAATCTATTATTGAGTTTGTTATTTTAGACATACCAATCACCTTCGCCTTGCTCTTGGGATGACCATGGTTTCATCCTCTTGGTGGAGTTCCTTCCACCCTTCATCAAAAGATCAAGTTCCCCAACGGAGATGAGATAGTGGTCATTGAAGCTGAAGATAATGAGATTGTTAACGCTCTAATGATTAAGAGGCCTCTCAATGGTTTTCAAGTAGCTGCAATTTCTGATGATGAAGTAGTGGACTCCAAAGTCTTGAATATGATGAAGAACATGAACTACCTTCCCGGAGCTGGTCTTGGAAAGAGTAAGGCCGGTTTGTCAAAGTTGCCAGATTTTAGAACTCAAACTTCCAAGAAAGGGTTGGGATATGATGAAGCCAATGATGTCCAGCCAAAAAAGAGTGAGAAGATGAGCTTTGCACCACTTGAAGAGATCTTTGTCAAGGCTCCAGATATGGGACAACTGTAACACCCATTCCCAACCTACATATGTAAGTCGAGCAGAGGCGCCACACTAACCTAATGTTGCTACCAATTTACTTTGTCAAATTTTAGTTCTGATTTTTACAGAAATTTTGCCATAGTTCCGCCTAGAAATTTGGATCCCAAGTGTCGACAAAACTTGTTTTTTTTATTTTTGAAAACATTTTACACAGACCAATGTGAATACCATCAAATTTAATGCACTCCCAATGAATCCACCTTATACCCTCAACTACAAACCTTCACGAAGAGTTCACACTTCTAACATAACATAAAATAAAGATTTATGATTATTACATAATAATAACATACAATTATAACATAGAAATTCTCTTTTATATTTATTCATATACATGCCACAACTATCAACTCATAATGGAACTAAAAGATCTACCCCTGAGATTTGCTGTGGTCTGGTCGTTGCTTCCCCAAGATTTATCTACTGCTCCGAACCTACGAGTCAAGGAAAACTTAACTCGCTGAGCGTTGTCGCTCAGTGGGTACTTTACCAATAAAAATAAGAGTAGTATATGAAAGTATTCGAAATCAAAGGAAATAATTAAATCAACAATCAACCCACTTTATACCAATAGAAATCATGATACATTCAGTGTGATATTCTTTCAATAATGTAAAATCATAATTCAAACTCATTTGCATTATATAGTTCAACGAAAAATAATATGTCTTTGATTCAGGCTCTACTGGTATATAGGGAACCATAGTGATAAGGCAGTGGGCCTCCCCACTGTAACATAGGTGGCCCTCACCACCAATATCAGATCACAGGAATGGGCCTCCCCATCCTGGTTAACCAATGGGCCTCCCCATTGGCTTCAGTGGCCTCACCACTGAATAAAATATCATATCACAATAATGAGCAGTACTGCATGCGTTAGTATAGTGCACCATACCCTTATCTACCACTCCCACTATCCAGTAGAGCAAAAAGATTAAAATGATTCAATTTAAGTCTCAACTTCATTTTAGAATGATTCAAGAAATCAATTTAAATTCTCATTGCGCTTTGCCATTTATGCCGCGCACCACTTTCTTTGGTCAAACCGTTACTCTTTTTCACATATTTAACATCCACAATAAACACATCAAACATTTCAAAGCATTCCTCAAAAGATCACAAATTGACCAAATGAATAGTGTTGCGGCATGAAAAATCGGCAACGCAAAATGGCATGACCAAATGAATAGTAAAATCTGGGTTTTCGTCAAAATTTCAGTCCACTTCAGTCATGCATTTAACCAATTAAATGATCTTATTTTTGGCTGAAATTTTACAGAAAACTTATTTCATATGTTGAATAATTTCATGTAAAATTTCGTTGAAAAATTCATTCGTTTGCTGCCTCAAACAATTGCCACAAAAATAGTCCAGAAGCTGTCACTTTGGGACCATTTCGGCCCAAACATTTGAAATGCATAGGATAGTTTATTTTTCTTTTGCAAATCGATATTAAGGCTTCTTTAATAGTAAAGTGAAGATTCAAAAACTTCCTTTTAACAATTTTTGCATGTTTAACTCAAATCAAACTAATTAAAGTCCAAACAACTTACCAAATCAACTTGCCAAATTTTCTCAAAACATTTGGTTTCAATTAAATTTAACAACCCAATTGCCATAAGAAAACAAGAACATAACTCAAATATTTAATTTAAACTCAATCAATATATTTAAACATCAACTTCAAAACTTCCATAAATCAAAGTTTGTAAGAAAATAGAATTTCTTTTATGGTAAAGCACCAAATCAAAAGTAATTATTCAAAGGTAAAGTACCAAACCTTATTTCTTTAATTCCTCTTAGCTTTTCCTTCTTCTCCTTCTTTAATTCTTTATTTCTCCTTCAATCAATTCAAGATACAACATAAACCTTAGAAATTCAAAATAATAAGTTATCCTCCATTTCTTTTCCAACCGAAACCCTAATCCAACCTTATTAATCTTTATACATCTTTATTCTTCCATTTATTCAATTAATCTCATCACTTACTTAATATTTTTCCAATTCCACATAAAGACTCTAATCTCCAATCTTCCAATAAATATATAACTGTTAGTGTATATGCCCTAGGCCATCGATTTGGACCTTAATGTTATTCATTTTGTTATTAATAAAGAAGTTTTTATTATCATTGTTATGTTTGCATGTTATATATAATAATGATTATATCCCTGGTTTATTATTGTTATGGAGATAATAATAAATATAACTAGTGTAATATTGATTTGATAATCATAAGATGATTATAGGTATGAAGATACAAATCAATATTATGGATACATGTTAGAGAACAGTGTATTGGATAGACCCACATAGATATCACTTCATGGTTTAATGTCATAAGTGTATCTCATAATAGTTTTCATTTAATCCTTTGACTTGAGATTGTCATAGTTTCCAACATAAGGAATATTATGTTTTGACATGATCAAACGTTATCTGTAACTAGATAATTATAAAGGTTATGCTTGAACATGATATAAATTATGTAGAGGAAAATGAACAATCAAGATGGAATTTGTCCCTCTCTATGAGAGAGATATCTTCTGGGCCCCTCGATAAGTGTAACTGAGAAATGCATGGCCATGCTCAAATAAGTTGATATAAGATCAATCTTATTTGTTTATCAGTTAACTTGGAGATCGAGTAATCATAAGTTTGGACAATATAAGTATGACATTTACTATGACTTATGTTCAAACTAGATATCGTGTGACAAAGGGATTAATGCATGTACTATTTCAGGTTTTTCATTTATAATGATTCTCATGATTAATTGGGTAGTCGTAATGTCTTGCTAGAGGCCAATTATGATTTGTGCATTTCAATAGAGATTGAAATACACTACCAATTAATATGAGCCTATCGGGTCACACACATAGAACGTAGGCTGTACTTAAATAATAATAATTATATTTAATTATTATTGTTAGTATTATTATTATTATTAGATATTAATAATAATATTGTTATAATAATTATTATTAGATAATAATTATTAAAACGTGGGTCCATATGGGATATGGACAGTTAGGGTTTTGATAAAAAGAAGTCTTTTAAAACGGTTTTAAAAGGACTGGAGGTTTAATGATCTTATTATTCGTTTTGCAAAAGAAAACGTAAGAAGAAAAAAAAAACCTAAAATAACCCTAGTTTCATTTTGAAAAGGTTCAGCCACTGCCGTTGGTGAGCTAGCACTCAGACCGGCATACGTTTGTGTGGATTTCGTTAGAGGGTGTTCGTCTTCAGAAGGCAGCATCTGTTAATCATTTTTGAAGCTACACAAAAAGGTTAGTTTCGAATCTCTTTTATCGAACTGAATGGATCACATGGATCCTGTGAGTAAATCGAAAGAATTTTTGTTTTTCCACTGCGGCAAGGGTTGCAGATTCTTAACGATTTACTAACAATAACTACCTAAAATTAATACTAAAATTAAAGTCTACTTACTAGAAAACCTTAAAAACTCACCTTAAAAATCAACTTTGGAGAAACTTGGAAGCCCTTTGGTGTTTCCCTTTGTTGGCCGAATTTTGTAAGTGGAAAAAGAGAGAGTTTGTTCTTCATTTCACATATATTTATATACAAAGGAAATGATGATCACCTTATGTGTTGGTTAAGCTCTTTAAGCCCACTTGTCCACCTTTCTCTTTCTTCATTTATTAC
Source organism: Garcia nutans (assembly GCA_947685225.1). Lineage (NCBI taxonomy): Eukaryota > Viridiplantae > Streptophyta > Magnoliopsida > Malpighiales > Euphorbiaceae > Garcia > Garcia nutans. The sequence continues at coordinate 37,835,604 of CANTUV010000059.1, forward strand.
ACATGCTAAATGCTTACTTTTGATTGGCCAACCTTAGATTTTTTATAGTTTTCTTTTCCTTTACTTCTTTCCACTTGTCTCTCATCCCATAGGATATCATAAAGTTGTCTCGGGTTTCCCATCCGGTCCCGACATGAAACCGGGCCCACTTTACGTTCCGGCGATTAATCGATCATATCTTTTAAACCGTATAGTTCCACGAGTCAAACTACATATAGTTTTGATCCTCTTGACCTCTACTTTCTATTTTTTAAAGTCTATTTTAGGTTTCCAAGTCGTTTTGAAAAATTACCAATAAGCCCTCGACTTTTTACAAAATTTCTTTTAGGTCCTTTCTTTGCTCGGGTGTTGCCCGGGCCCCGTTTCTACTGACGATCATTTCATATTTACCCCCTTAACGTCCTCTACCCACTCTTGTTTTTATTTCCTACTTCGGATTCATGTATAATGACCAAAATGTCCCTAGTAAAAATCCCCTATATCTTCCAAACCGTGCGTTTTCTGGAAAAACCGTTACGCGTCGTTGTGACCCAGTTTTTCTCTATTTTCCATTTTTGGAATCTGTTATGTGCACTATTAAGAACATCCGGTATGACTTTTGAAAATTACATTTACCTCCCCAAAACTTTTGAAAATTACAGTCACCTCCCCAAAACTTTTTGAAATTACAATCACCTCCCTAACACTTTGCATTTTTCTTCAAGTAGGTCCCAGTGGTCCTATAGCCTTATCTGGGGCCGTTGTCAGAAATTATCTTCTCCTTTCCCCTTCTCTCACTGTGCACGTGACTACACTGCATAAATACGATAGGCGGATGTGACAACAACTCTAAGGAAAGCCCGAGCCAATCATGTTCATGGGTAAGTTAATCCCAGGTTTTGAAATTTTTGCAGATGTTGTCGAGCTAGTGGAGCAAGTGAAGAAAGAACTCACCCTGCCAACCAGTAAAGAATCCAATCCAAAAGAGAAGAATGAATCTGTCATGAAAGCCGAGAAGACTCCGGAAGAGATTACTGCCCTGGTCGAAGAAAAGTTTGAAGACATCCTGCTTTATGATTTTGAGAACAATGATCATGATTTTGATTTTAATTTGTCTGCTTTGTATGAGGATGATGATGTTTTCTTTTCCAAAATGAATGCAATAAAGTCTGATTTTGCTTACTTATGTGATGTTTCTCCTAATGGTTGCATACATTCAAATAGCAGTTACATGAGCATCTTTAATGTTAATTCTATTAACACACAATCATTAAATTTGGGAACAACTGAAAATCCTAAAAATATTAGCATAGCATCCAACCTTACTCCTGATGAGAGAGAGAGATTTGAAAAAATATTCAAAAAATATGAAGAAGTGTTTGCTTGGTCCTATGAGGATATGCCTGGAATAGATCGAGACATAGCCGAGCATCATATTCCAACTCACACTCACATGAAACCTGTCAAACAAAAGCTTAGGCGATTAAGACCTGAGTGGGCTGAATTGGTTATAAAAGAGGTCACTAAGCAAATATAGGTGAAGTTCCTTGAAGTAATAGAATATCCAAATTGGTTAGCCAACATAGTACCCGTGCCAAATAAAGATGGGAGAATAAGGGTCTGTGTGGACTATAGAGATTTGAACAAGGCTTCTCCTAAGGATGATTTTCCTTTACCTCATATAGATGTTCTCATTGATAGTGCAGCCTCTAGTGTGCTACACTCATTTGTAGATGGATTTTCCGGATACAATCAAGTGTTAATGGCCCAAGAGGATAAAGCCAAAACTGCTTTCATTACTACATGGGGTATATTTTGTTATAGGGTGATCCCGTTCGGTTTAAAGAATGCTGGAGCAACCTACCAAAGGATGGCCACACACTATTTCATGACATGACGCATAAAGAAGTTGAAGTATATGTTGATGATATGATGGTTAAATTAGATACAAGGGAACAACACTTCCAAAACTTAGAATTATTCTTCGATAGAGCTTTGAAATATAAGCTAAGATTAAACCTGAAGAAGTGTGTATTCAGTGTTACTTCAGGCAAATTAATAGGACAGATGATTTGTCCAAATGGCATTGAGATTGATCCTGACAAAGTTAAGGCAATCAGGGATATGCCAGCCCCTAAGACGGAGAGAGAAGTTTGTGGATTTATCGGTAAATTATAATATATTAGCAGATTTATAGCAAAGCTCACAATAATCTGTGAGCCTATCTTCAAATTGCTTAGAAAGAATCAGCCGGTCATATGGAATGAAGAGTGTCAAAAGGCCTTTGAGCGAATAAAAGAGTATTTGTTGAATTCACATATTTTAAAACCACATAAGCCCGGCAAACCTCTATTACTATACTTAGCAGTAGAAGAAGAGTCGATAGGAGCCATGCTAGCCCAAGCAGATGAGTCAGGGATTGAGCATGCTGTCTACTATTTGAGTAGAAAGCTTCTACCTTATGAAATTAAGTATAGTGTCATTGAAAAGATCTATATAGCCATGGTTTAGTCTTCTAAGAAGTTGCGGCATTACTTTCAATCATATAATGTGCAAGCAATTTCCAGGTTGGATCCAAGGAAGTACTTAAGGGAGACACCCTCTTTGATTGGAAAATACGGTCGATGGTTGATAATATTAGAAGAATTTGAGATTGAATATGTAACCAAGAAAACAATCAAAGGTAGAGTGGTGGCAGAATTCCTAGCCCAACAACCATCACCAGATAGCGAAGAGGTAATCATGGAATTTTTAGATGAACATTTAGAGGCAATTGAAGTACAAGGGTGGAAAATGTATTTTGATGGAGCAATAAACAGGAAAGGAGCAGGTTTGGGAGTTATAGTAGTATCACCCGAAGGGGAACTTATCCCTTTAGCCAAAAAGTTGAAATTTAGGGCAACCAACAATATGGTGGAGTACGAAGCTTGTATTTTTGGTTTGGAAACCCTAATGATTATGAAGGTTGATAAGGTGGAAGTTTTTGGTGATTCATTGCTAGTAGTATCCCAAGTAAATGGAGAGTGGGAGTTGAAAGAGGAAAAAATTAAAACCATACCACCATTACCTGACCATGATGAAGAAGAACTTTAAGGAATGTAGGTTTATACACCTATCGAGAGAAGAAAATCAGATGGCTGATGCCCTAGCCACATTGGCTTTGGTATGGGAAAACCCTATCAGCTTATTCCTTAAGCCTCTGATCTTATCCAGTTCATCAACTCCTTGCTATGAATATGAAACAATCATGGAAATTGATACAGACCATGATGCGTGGTATGATACTATAAGGCAATTTTTGGAGGAAAGAGAATACCCGCCGGGGGCAATAAAGAAAGAGAGAAGAGCCATAAGGTGGTGGTCTTTACAATACATCACATTCCATGGGGAGTTATATCGAAGATGGCCTGATGGGGGTGCATTTAAGATGTTTAAGAAAACCTGAAGTGGAGCATATCATGTCATAAATACATGCGGAAATTGCGGTCCACACATGAGTGGTTTGGCCCTAGTTAAGAAGATTATTCGACAAGGTTACTACTGGTTGACCATGGAGAAAGATTGTATTGAGTTTGTCAAGAAGTTCCAACAATGTCAGATGTATGGTAACTTGAATCACATGCCTCCTGAAGAACTGCATTCAATGTCTTCACCCTGGCCATTTGCCACCTGGGGTATCGACATTATAAGAGAGATACATCCGACAGCTTCAAAAGGTCACCGTTTCATTGTGGTAGCAGTAGCTTATTTTTCAAAATGGGTTGAAGCCGAATCCTTCAACAAGCTGAGTGCAAGCCAAATGGCTAGGTTTATTGAAAAGAACCTCATCTGCAGATACGAGATCCCACACAGTGTGATATCAAACAATGGGGTTCAGTTTCAAGGAGCAGTTAAGGATTTATTCTCAAAGTATCACATCCATAATCATAGATCCTCTCCTTATAGACCAAAGGCTAATGGTGCAGTAGAAGCAACAAACAAGACAATTAAGCAAATTCTGTCCAAAACGACTAAGACTTACAGGGATTGGTCAGGGATGCTTCCCTTTGCTTTATGGGGATATAGGACAAGTGTGCGAACACCTACTGGAATGACACCATTCTCTTTGGTTTACGGGATGGAAGCAGTATTGCTAATCAAAATTGAGATCAAGTCGTTAAGAGTAGTCTTGGAAGCCAAACTGCCTTAAACAGAATGGGTAGCGAGCAGATACACACAGTTAGCTTTACTAGAAGAGAGAAGGTTAAAAGCACTGTATCATCACCAACTGTATCAAAAGAAGATAGCTCGGGCCTACAATAGAAGGGTTAAGGTCAAAAAATTCAGAGTTGGGGATTTGATGTTGAAAAAATGCAAGCCTAATGTATCTGATCCAAGAGGGAAGTTCAAGCCTAGCTGGGAACGGCCATATGTCGTGAAACAATTCATGAACAAAGGTGCGGTGAAGTTGTCAGACATGGACGGGAACAAATTTAGTGAGCCAATAAACATTTACAGGTTGAAGAAGTTTTATGAATGATAAAAAAAAAAAGAAAAAAGAGATTGCTAGGTTGAAAACCCAAAAAGGAGGCCTAGGCAAAAGTTAGAGCAGTCCGCTAGTTCTGAAAACCCGAAAGGGCGGGCTAGGCAACAATTAGGGCTAAATGAGAGAAAATCGTCAATTAAAAAACCCGAAAGTGCTAATTGGCAACAGGAGTGATCTTGTGTATGCTGGCTTTATGTTTGGTTGTTCCCTAATTTAATAAAATAGAATTAATGTTAAAATTGTTCTATATGCACTGTTATAAGTATTTGACCAGATATGGATGAAATAAATAAACACAATAGCAAAGGGTGATGACAAATTATAAATGGAAAAGAAGCATCTTTTATTACTTTAATTAATTTTCATCCTAACGATACACTTTCTGAATTGATAAATGCAAAATCTATGGCAATCGATAAATGTAACGTGCAGGCCAGCTTTGCCTCAGCCGATTCAAGTAGGCTTTAGTAAAACAAGGCATGTCTAAGCCGGAAGTAAAGTCAGAATCTCGAGGCTCGGCTCCATACTGACGGCCAAGTCGGCGAGGATCATAGCATGTACCTTGATGAAGAGCGGCAAGGGGAACATACATCAAGTATGTCTGCATGGTGGTACGAGAAATTTTCGACCAAGGTACCAACCAACGGATATTGACTTCAGAGCGTGAGTGGATCCAGTCAAACCAGTCAGCATATGAAGAAGCAGGATGGAGTAATTTCCTAGCAGAATGATGATGTGGTAGGTATCTGGCAAAATCCATGGATGGAGAATCAAGCAAAAAAGGTGCTCCTAAAGCCAAATCTGTGAAGAAAGAGTTAAAAAAAAAAGTCCGTTAAGTTGAAAACCTGCAAGGGCAACTTAGGCAAAAATTAGGACAGCTCACTAGTTCCGAAACCCACATGGGTGGACTAGGCAAAAATTAGAGCAATAAAGAAAAGAAGAAAAAAGAAAACCTAAATTGAAAACTTGAAAGGGCAGTTTAGGTAATTACCTGAAGCATCAATGGACTCGCAGTCAGTCTCTTTGACAATCCTGATTTAAATCGGTTTAATCCAACTAAGGTCTCGGCTAAGATCACACGTATCGGTGACAAGCCTTCTTCCACTTGGTCCATAATATCCAATACACATGGATCAATATCGCCATCGGAAGAAACAAGCAAGAATTGGTTGAGCAAGCAAAGACAGAGCATGCGTCCCCATGCCTTAGTAGGTGTGAGCGGGGATTTTTGCCCCCACTCCCGGTGGAATGGTTCTTGCTACTTTCACACTGTTTAGGCTCGGGGCCTTAGAGAACACGGACCTAAGTCCGGAGAAAATGGAGTCGCCACCCGGACGGGTCGGGAAAAAAGAAAGGGGTGGATGACTCAATTCCTAAGGAATTCACAACCCCCTAATGGGTTTGGAAAGTTAGGTACGTGTGGGGAAGGTGAGAAATGGCCCAACACCCCCACAACGCCCGGTTCATTGGAACCGGCCTCCTTTACGGGTCCTAATATTATAAAATTCTTAAATATAACAACATTATCCATATTACACACAATAATTAAAAGAAAGCATCAATATATTAAAATCAAAGCAAAGTACAAACAAAGCAAATAAATGGACACCCATCCAAGGATGGAAACATGTCCTTACATCACATGGCTAAATAGGACACCCACCAAAAGGTAGAAACATGCCCTTTACATTGGTTCTAAAATAGAAAAGCAAATTAAATTACATGATGTTTAACTAATGAGGTACCCACCAAGTGGAAACATACCTCTTACAACTTTTGGAAATCTAAATTAATTGATAAAAGTAAATAATCATTCATCAAAGCTATTAATTAAAATATAAAATGAACATCCATCCATGATAAATTAAATAAATCAAGCATTGAAATTAAATAGATTAAAGCATAAGAAATAAATCAATGTATAATCAAATATAAAATTAAATAAAGCAAATAAAAGTCCAATTATAGCTACTGTGACATTTTATGGAATTAAAATATATTATGGTTTTATGTTTTAAAAGGTTGGTAAGACTCTTTGATTAACTAAATTAATATTTGAATTTTGAAATCATGAAACTAGGGTTTTAGATACTTTAAAATACTTTTGATTCAAGGTTTTAAATGGTGATTTATTGTGCTTTTAAGCTACTGTGTAAAATTAAAGTATTTATGGTTTTATGGATTTTTAATGTTTTAAAGGATTAGGGCTTTTAAAAAATTAAGGTTTAAGGTTTTAAAGGGTTTAAAGCTTATTATTTTAAGTTTGGAATTTGAATTAGGGTTTTAGGATTTAAAATTAGGGTCTCGGGTGATGAATTTGAATTAGGATTTCGAAAGACAATTTGATGATTTCATGAGGTTTTATGAATTTATACAAACGGATTGAAGTTTTTATAAATACAAAAAATGTTTTTATGGTTTTTTTTGAAAAAACAGAACTGTTGACCTAGATTTAGGTCAATCTTGTTTTTGATCTTGGCAAACAAATTGAAGTGATCTAATGGCTTCAATGAGTGTTTATATGGCAGGAAAGCAACTTAGAATGAGCTGAAATGCAAAGAAATTTGAAGATTTCCTAAGTGCTGAAAATCTGTCCTTGAAGGGATGCGCGACCGCCCCAAGGCCTTGCGCGACCATCCAAGAACGCGCGACCGCCCCAAGGGGTTGCGTGACCATCCAAACTGTCTTGGTTTGACAGTAAGGTTCGCGGTGACAAGAACGGTGAATGACTCGACGCAAGACAATGCGCGACCGCCCAATGTGGCTTCGCGACCGCTACATTTATATAGCCGTTGGTGGGCTTCAACGGCTAGTTAAAGAATTAATAAGAAGATGCCATGTGTCAAGTAGCCGTTAGAGATTTGAATTGCGCGACCGCACCAGACTGCTGGGATGCCCGCACAAACAGATGCGCGACCGCCCCAAGGGGGTGCGCGACCATCCCAGGATGCGCGACCATCCAAAGGTGGTGCGCGACCATCCCAACAGTCTGACACAAAAATCCAAGAAGATTTTGTAGCTGTTGGAGTTTCACTTTTCTACCCACTTCACCAACGGGCAGAACTGGTTTGAGGCCTATAAATACCACCTCAAACAAGTCTTATAGCAAGAGAATAAATACTAATATTGTCCAAACTCTTGCAAGTTATTTACTTAAGCTTTCATCTATTTATCTCTTCATGTAAGGTTGAGTGTTAGCCATTAAAACACCAATTGTAAAGGTTGTGAGAGTGAGCCTGAGAAAAACTCTTGTAAAGGTTGTGAGAGTGAGCCTAGTAAAACTCTTGTGAGTGGTTTGAGTGTTAGCCTTAGTAAAACACTTGTCAAGTTAGGTGTGAGCTTGTAAAAACACCAAAGTTGGAAGTGAGCTTGTAAAACTTCAAGTATAGTGGAATACCCAATTGAGGTTGGGGAGTGGATGTAGGATTGTTGAATCCGAACCACTATAAATCTCTTGTGTTGATTTTTCTACTCTCTACTCAATCTTCTACATTTCTTATTTGTTGAAGTTTTTCAATTTGCTATCATTTCTTGAAGAAACCAATTCACCCCCCCTCTTGGTTGCCATCTTGGGACAACAATTGGTATCAGAGCTTTGAAATTTCTTAAACTTAATTGTGAAATTTGATCCTCAAAGGCAACCACACCCACTAATACCTCTACATCAACTTTCTCTTCCAATTCCATGGCTCATTATTATGGAAACTCAAAATCCCTTGTTATACCTCACTTTGATTATTCATATTGGAAACACAAGATGTTTTTGCTCCTAGATAGTGAAGGAATAGAGCTTTGGGATTATGTTGAAAATGAGTGGAAGATTCCTACAAGAGTGGTTGATGGTGTAGAAAAAGAGATTCCACGAAAAGAGTGGAATGAAGAACAAAGAAGAAGCAATGGGAGAGATAAAAAGGCTTCTTTCATTCTTCTAAGCTCATTGCCAAAGGAAGAATGTGGAAGAATTCTTGGATGCTCAAATGCCTATAGTATTTGGAAGACCTTGGAGAATTATCATGAGGGTACTAATCAAGTAAAATTCATGAAGGCCCAAATGCTTGTTCAAGAGTATGAACTCTTCAAAATGAAGTCCTTTGAAGATGTCACGGAGATGACCAACCGACTTCTTGCCATTGTCAATGATTTGAGGAAATTTGGCAAAGTATACTCTTTGGAAGACATAAATTGCAAAATCCTTAGAATTATTACAAAGAAGGAATTTGAAGCAAGAGTATCATCCATTGAGGAAGCACATGATTTGAGCAAGCTTCCAACGGATGTCCTCATTGGCAAATTACTCACACATGAGATGGCAATGGAAATGCAAGAAGAGCAAGAAGAAGAAGAAGAGCAAGCAATTGAAAATCTATGTCTCATGGCTATGGGAGATGATGAACACTCCAATGAGGTAGGTACCCAATCTTTAAACATGAATTTAAATTACAACAATATTGATGATGCTTTAGATGATAGTGATATAATTGAACATATGAACTTTAGAGTAGAAAAATATTTTTCTAAGATAAAATTTCATAAGGACAAATGCTCTAAACTAGAAGAGGATTTTGTATGTTTAAAAAATTCTACTTTAGAATTAAAAACCTCAAATGAACAAATATCTAAAAGCAAACATAGCTTAGAAAAGGTTATCAAGGAAAATCCCTTAATTGACAAGGGCAAATGGCATGAAGATGGAGGAGAATGAGTACTCCATCAAACCAAGTCCAACAATGCTAATAGTAAGGCAATTGGCATTAAAAAAATTGGTAACAATTCTTGCCTTACAACATTTGAAATTTTATACTTTTAATTTTTACTTTACATGTTATGTTTGACATTAAGGTTGAAAAATGATTTTATGGTTGACTAAATTATTTTTGTTATATTTTAAATCTGTTCATAATTAAGTCAATCACTTTCTTGAATTGTATTTAATTTTCTTTTTATATTCCTCTTGATTTGACTCCAACAAGAGAGGAGAAAACTTGAATATTTTGATAAAAATGGATCTCAATTGTTTCTAAGTTTTTCACTTCTTGAGGGGGAGATCATCAATTGAGGGGGAGTATAATCCAATCAATTGGTATCCTTAACATATTTTTCATTGATTTTGATATTTTCATTGATTGGTACTTTTATTTTTTCTAAGTATATGACTTAGATTTGTGAATTTTGTTTATGGTGATTGCCATTGGCTTTGAATTCTATTATAAAGTCACACAAACAATGATTTTGATCTTGTCTTGGCCATTGGCTTGATTACTCTTCATCTCTCCCCTCCTCTTTTTGAATTTTGGCAAAGGGGGAGAGAATTTGATGAATTTGAACATTATCTTTTGAATTTTCTTATGTTTTTCCATAATGGGAAGTATTGCCTATTTTTGTTGATTATTTTTATTCCAAATTCAATTTGATTGCCAAAATCAAAAAGGGGGAGATTGTTGACCTAGATTTAGGTCAATCTTGTTTTTGATCTTGGAAAACAAATTGAAGTGATCTAATGGCTTCAATGAGTGTTTATATGGCAGGAAAGCAACTTAGAATGAGCTGAAATGCAAAGAAATTTGAAGATTTCCTAAGTGCTGAAAATCTGTCTTTGAAGGGATGCGCGACCGCCCCAAGGCCTTGCGCGACCATCCAAGAACGCGCGACCGCCCCAAGGGGTTGCGCGACCATCCAAACTATCTTGGTTTGACAGTAAGGTTCGCGGTGACAAGAACGGTGAATGACTCGACGCAAGACAATGCGCGACTGCCCAATGTGGCTTCGCGACCGCTACATTTATATAGCCGTTGGTGGGCTTCAACGGCTAGTTAAAGAATTAATAAGAAGATGCCATGTGTCAAGTAGCCGTTAGAGATTTGAATTGCACGACCGCACCAGACTGCTGGGATGCCCGCACAAACAGATGCGCGACCGCCCCAAGGGGGTGCGCGACCATCCCAGGATGCGCGACCATCCCAACAGTCTGACACAAAAATCCAAGAAGATTTTGTAGCTGTTGGAGTTTCACTTTTCTACCCACTTCACCAACGGGCAGAACTGGTTTGAGGCCTATAAATACCACCTCAAACAAGTCTTATAGCAAGAGAATAAATACTAATATTGTCCAAACTCTTGCAAGTTATTTACTTAAGCTTTCATCTATTTATCTCTTCATGTAAGGTTGAGTGTTAGCCATTAAAACACCAATTGTAAAGGTTGTGAGAGTGAGCCTGAGAAAAACTCTTGTAAAGGTTGTGAGAGTGAGCCTAGTAAAACTCTTGTGAGTGGTTTGAGTGTTAGCCTTAGTAAAACACTTGTCAAGTTAGGTGTGAGCTTGTAAAAACACCAAAGTTGGAAGTGAGCTTGTAAAACTTCAAGTATAGTGGAATACCCAATTGAGGTTGGGGAGTGGATGTAGGATTGTTGAATCCGAACCACTATAAATCTCTTGTGTTGATTTTTCTACTCTCTACTCAATCTTCTACATTTCTTATTTGTTGAAGTTTTTCAATTTGCTATCATTTCTTGAAGAAACCAATTCACCCCCCCTCTTGGTTGCCATCTTGGGACAACAAGAACCTAGTTTAAACTTTTGAAGAAAAAAGAATCAAATTTTGGTTTTTTTGAAAAATATGTTTATTTAAGGTTTTAAGATTTTGAAGAGGTAAAAATAACAATTTTAAGTCTTTTTGGAAAATAAGGTAACGTATTAGTGTTTTTAACTTTGGAAAACTAAATTAAAGTTCTAAGATTTTAACTTTTGAAAAACACAAAATCCTAGTTTTGGCTACTGTGAAAAAAAAGAAATTAGAATCTCATACCTCGTTTTGTTGATTCTCCAAAAATAATTCTTCTTGGATGAATAAGAACAAAGACAATTGCTGCCTTTGAATTGCTTAAATCGTGTCCCTGCTATTCCAGAAAATAATTGAATTGAATTGCTCCTTTTCCTTCCTTGATTTGGTTTCAAATTTTCAAGTCCCTGTTGGTTTTCGGCCTCCCCTAAATTAATTGCCTTTGGTCCCTATTTATAGTGGTTTGATGTGGTTTATTACTAATTAGTTAAGGCAAGTAATATTAATATAAAAAGAAACCAAAACCTAATTGAATTAGGTTTAAAAAAATTTGCGTCAGAAAAATTGCGCTGCCAAAAAAACTACCGCAGGAAAAAATGCGCTGGCAAAAAAAATTGCCGCAGAAACTTGTGGTAGTGGGCGGGCTGGGGCTTCGCCCGCAGGAAATTGCTGCGGGCGAAATAGAAAATCTATTTTGCCCTCAGGAAATTCCTGCTGGCAAAATACCCATGGGCCCACGCGACGATTTTTTTCGTCGCCGATTTTTTCGATTTTGATTTTGATTTTGATTTTTTTACTTTTATTTGTTTATTTTTATTTTATATTAATAAAAATTAGATAATAAAGCAAAAACTATTTAATTAAAATTATTTTGGACCAATTAGACAACAAAAATCATTTTGGACTAAATAAAACATATTGGACCGGATTGGGTCAAAAATTAAGGGTCTATAGTTTGCCCCCTGCTTGAAAAATCTGAAACTTTAGTGAAAGAGAGTAAAAAGCAATAAGTCTTAATTTTTGAGATGGTTGAGGTTTTGGGTTCTGGACCCGGTTTGAGTTCTAGACTCAAAAATGATTCTAGGTTCTGGACCTAAGAAAAATTTGGATTCTGGACCCGGTTCGAGTTCTTAACTCAATGGATGATTCTAGGTTCTGGGCCTAAGAAAAATTTGGGTTCTGGACCCAGTTCGAGTTCTAGACTCAATGGATGATTCTAGATTCTGGACCTAAGGAAATTTTGGGTTCTGGACCCAGTTCGAGTTCTTGACTCAAGGATAATTCTAGGTTCCGGACCTAAAGAAAAATTTGGGTTTTGGACCCGGTTCGAGTTCTGGACTCAAGGATAATTCTAGGTTATGGACCTAAAGAAAAATTTAGGTTTTGGACCCGGTTCGAGTTCTGGACTCAAGGATGATTCTAGGTTCTGGACCTAAAGAAAAATTTGGATTCTGGACCCGGTTCGACGATCCACATCTAAAACACACAGCTGATCCTCCAATCTTCCAACAAACACCCCCATGTATCCTACCACAATGGACACATGTAGATGGAGTAGACCTCTGAACCACTGGAGTCAGAGCACTAGCTACAGAAACTGTAGGTCTCGGCCTCTGCCTCTGATACTAAGCTGACCTACCCGACTGCCTCAAGCTCTTACTGACTCTAGGAATAAAACTTCCTCGGCCTCTCTTCATAGATGAAGACCCTGCCTCAAACTGGGATCTCCTAACTCTGGTCTTCTCCTTAGTAGCAGCTGCTACAATACCCTGTGCTCTCTCAACACTTCTAGCTGCGACAACTAACTGAGAAAAGTCTTGGTATCGAGAACCAGCAACAATACACATAATAGAGGGCCTCAATCCCTCCTCAAATCTCCTGCACCGATCAATTTCATCTAAAATAATTCCACCTGCATAATGACTCAATCGAATATACTCAATCTCATACTCTGTCACTGTCTGGTTCTTCTGCCTCAGATTCAGAAATTCCATCTTCTTGACATCCTTATACTCCCTCGGAGTATATTTCTACTCAAACTCCCGCAGAAAATCACTATAAAACAAAGTCGGTGGATCATCCATGGCATGTGGAACTGTCTTCCACCAATCATAAGCATCTTTCTGCATAAGGGATCTAGCATAATCAAATTTCTCTTCAGGAGCGGCTTACAAATGAATGAATACTCTTTGAACTCTATCCAACCACTGCTCAGGTATTGCAGGATCTGTAGTACCAAAGAAATCCTCAGCCCCATACTTTCTCAATTTATCATAATGCCTCACCGACACTTGTGGCTGTGGTGGAGGTGGCGGCTGCACTGGAACTTGGCTCAACAATTCTACAACATGCCGTAACCAAACTGGTGGAACCTCATCAGCTGCTGGTCTCTTTGGCACAAGAGTAGGTGCCTCTCCAACTCTCTCAACCCTAGCTCCAACTGTACCCTCTTCAGGAGCTACACTCTCAGCACTACCTTCTATGGACTGATGTGACTGAGACGCCTTCACTACCTATATCTGCAAACACAGCAGAATATACCTCATCAAAGATCAGAGACTCCCAGTGCCAAAACATGTATCTTATTTAAAAAAAATCACATTTTAAAATCAAAATTTTCTTTTTCTTACCATTCACCTAGGTTGAGAATCTCAAACCTAGGCTCTGATACCAAAATAATTGTAACACCCCTATACCCCATATACGCATACTACATACTACTACACCTGTAATATACGTATACCGAATACAGGAGTGCCATAGTTTATAATAAGAAAACCAATCTTTCAATTTAACAACATTATAAGATAACTTTAAACATCCAATTATATTATAAACTATACTAGATAAAATATTTATTTATTAAACAGCGGAATATGTAGTGGTATTTACATATATAAATACATCAAAATCCATATTTACAAAACATAAGAATTTATACATGTTTGGCAGTACGTCTCTGATCTTTAAGCCCACAATCAACACTTCAGAGTCTAGACTCAACTCGGTCTAGCTGAACACTCCGATTCTGTAATATCCCAATGTATGCCCTAGAAGTTTGGATATAATTGTTGTTGTTTGAATTAAGTGTATATGTTATGTTGAAAAAAAAAAGAAATTGAAAGAGAATGTATATGTGTTGTTTGAATGGGAAGTATTATGTATAAGGAAATGTATATGTTGTTTATATGGTGATATATATAATATATATATGTTGCTCAAAATGGAGAGTCAAGGGATGAAGATTTTTATTTGGTTATTGGTGAAATGACTAAAAAGGGCAAGTGTTTTAAAAAGAAACAAAACAATTTGTAGAAGGGTGTTTTGGTAATTGCTTTAATTGAAACACTTGGTGGAGATTAAAAGAAGAGTTGACTTTGTTTTTTGTGGTTCATTTCTTCTTTCTTCTTTGTGTGGCCGGCTTCTCCATAGACAAAGGAAAGCAAGGGACAAAGAGAAGATCTTGATGTGTTAAGTTCAAAGTGAAGGAAGATTCAAGTGATCAAGTTATTGATTCAAGAAGTTTTGTTACTTTGGTAAGTCCTCTTTTGATTTCTTTGTTTATTTGAAGTTTTGATTGAGTTGGATAGATGATTTAAGAGTGTGTTGGTTGATTTGATGTGTTTAAGGGTGTTTGATTGTCTTGATCATGGATTTTAAGAATGAATTGAAGAAAGAAGTAAGTTGGTTGGAAAAGATGGTATTGTTTGTGTGGTTAGGGTTTGAGATGATTTTGTGTTTTGTGTTTGATATGTGTTTTGGTTTGTTTTGGGGTTGTTGCAAGTTTGAGATAGGTTGTTGGGTATGTTTTGTGAAGATTGGTTGAAGTGAATGTTAGTGGATAGAAGTGTGTTGTTGAGTGTTTGGTTGGTTTGGCCGGATTCTGAGTTTTTGGTCGGACACGCCCATGAGCACGTCCAGATTTTTAGGCGTGTCAATTGTGTTGGAGGCAGTAGGTTTGACACGACCAGTAACACGCCCGTGTTATTGAGCGTGTCATAGCTACTGTGAGAATGGAGAATTTACACGGTCAGGAGCACGTTCAGGTTGTTGGACGTGTTGATGTATTTGTGTGAGGCAGTATGTATTGCACGCCCAGTGACACGCCCGTGGTGTTGAGCGTGTAAAGGCTTCTGTGTTGTGGAGTTAAGACACGGTCATGGACACGCCCGTGTGGGTGAACGTGTCAAGTTTAGGGTTTGCCCTAGTTCACTCTTAAATTGTTTATTTCTTGTGTATCCCTAAGTAAGTATATGTTATTATTTTTGGATTAGGGTTTGAAGAGAGGGATTGATCATTGATCTAAGTGAAAGGATCTTGGACAAGGAAGTGTTAAGAGTTGTATAAATTGTTATTGAGGTAAGTACAAACATGTCATTGTTGCATATATTCATTGGATGATATGGTTGACTCATATGAATAATGTTCTTTGTTATGTTTATATCCATGATGCCATATGCATAATGTAAATTGAGATAATTGAGGCATGTATGTCTATGTGATAATGTTTAATGTATTTGGCTATGTATACTTGAAAAATAAAATGTGATAATGTGAAGTGAAACATGATGAGATATGAGGCCATTGTAATTGTCTAATATGATTTTAATGAGATATGAAGCCATTGTATTTGGCTATGATGATGAGAATTGAGAATGGAAATGATAATGAAATAATAAATGAGCTGTGTGGCTAATGTGTTATTCCATTTTCAGAGTTTGTTGTTGGTGGCATGCCTAATATGAGTAACAATCTCTTGAAGTTAGGTTGGACTTGGTCCTTGAAGCCTAATTGAGATGTTACCACCCTTGAAGCTAGGTTGGATTGGTTCTTGAAGCCAAGTTGGGTTGAAGCTTAGCATGCTTTGCTCCCCTTGAAGCTTGGTTGAACCTAATCCTTGAAGCCTAGTTGGGTTTATGATAATGATGAATGTGAAAACAAAACCAAAGCATTAACTCTGAAAATTGAATAGCATATTAGTGTGTTTTGGGCCCATGTGTGTCTTTGTTTAAATGTGATTTATTAAGATGAATTGATTGAATAATGAGATA
Organism: Garcia nutans; assembly: GCA_947685225.1. Classification (NCBI taxonomy): domain Eukaryota; kingdom Viridiplantae; phylum Streptophyta; class Magnoliopsida; order Malpighiales; family Euphorbiaceae; genus Garcia; species Garcia nutans. The sequence continues at coordinate 37,851,716 of CANTUV010000059.1, forward strand.
TAGAAGAACTTGTGAAATGTGATATGCTTATATGATCATGAATGGTGTAATGTAAAGGTATGATGTTGTCTCTATTATTAAGATGTGTGACATTGCATTGCATTTAAAGCATGAGAATAGCATGTTTTGTATTACTAAGCCGTTGGCTTAGCGCGATAGTGTTAATCGCGCAGGTGATCAGGTTGAACCTGAGAGCTCTTCGAGACCGAGTGAGAGTAGACATTGAAGAGATTACTTTGGAACTTAAAGATCAGAGAAGAACTGCCAATCATGTATAACTTATTTATATTTTGTAAACTATTGTTTATAATGTAAATATGAATTTAAATGCTTTTATATATGTAACAAATCTTTAAATTCCGCTGCGTATTAAGTAAATATGTTTATATCTATTTTGTTTTTATATTACAAGTTAATTACTTATTTTCTATAAATGTGTAATGATAAAGATTATGTTGTCTTTATAAATAATTTGAATGTTAAAGAAAATCGTAGCGTCCCCATGTTCAGTGCATGGATATTACATTGTGGTAATTGTAATGTACATGTACCGGATGTGGGGGTGTTACAGTTGTTTTGGTATCAGAGCCTAGGTTTGAGATTCTCAACCTAGGTAAAATGTAAGAAAAAGAGTGTTTTGATTTTAAAAAGTGGATTTTTGAATAACATACATGTTTGGCATTGGCAGTCTCTGATCTTTAATGAGAGGTATTCTGCTGTGTTTGCAGATATAGGTTGTGATGGACTCTCACTCACGTCAGTCAGTTGAGGGTAGTGCTGAGAGTATGGCTCCTGATGAGATTAGAGAGGGAGCTAGAGTGGATAGTGCTGGAGAGATACCTGCTTCTGTATCGGGGAGACCAGTTGGTGAGGATGTTCCACCAATTTGGCTTAGGCATGTGGTAGAGGCTTTGAGGCAAGCACCAGTGCAACCACAGCCACCACCCCCATAGCCTTTGGTATCAGCGAGGCATTATGACAAACTAAGGAAGTATGGAGCAGAGGATTTCTTAGGTACTACTGATCCAGCTGTGGCTGAGCAATGGCTAGATAAGGTACAAAGAATCTTCATTCAGTTGCAAGCCACTTCAGAGGAAAAATTTGATTATGCCAGATCATTGCTACAGAAAGATGCATACGATTGGTGGAAGACAGTGCCCCATTCTATGGATGATCCACCAACATTGTCCTATGCTGATTTTCTGAGAGAGTTTGAATTGAAGTATACTCCGAGGGAGTATAAAGACATGAAGAAGATGGAGTTTTTGAGTTTAAAGCAAGACAACCGATCAGTAACTGAATATGAGGTTGAATTTATCCAGTTGAGTCAGTATGCTGGGGGTATTATATCTGATGAGATAGATAGATGCAGGAGATTTGAGGAGGGATTGAGGCCCTCTATCATGTGTTTGGTGGCTGGATCTAGATATCATGATTTTTCCCAGCTTGTGGCAGCAGCTAGAAGTGTAGAAAGAGCCCAGAATATTGCAGCAGCTGCTTCAGAAGAAGAGATCAAAGTTAGAAGACCCCAGTTTGAGGCAGGGTCTTCATCTGCTAAGAGAGGTAAAGGAAGCTTTGTTCCTCGGATCAGTAAGAGTCAGAGGCCAACTGGTAGGTCAGTACAGTTTCAGAGACAGAGATCTAGACCTGCAACTTCAGTGGCGAGTGCTCCGACCCCGGTGACTCAGAGATCCACTCCACCCATATGCATTCATTGTGGAAGGCCACATGGTGGTCCTTGTTGGAAGACGGGTGGGGCAGGAGTATGTTTCAGATGCGGGTCTCCTAATCATTTTGTTAGAGATTGTCCTGAGAAGCAGGAGCATATGTTGGTTGATTCTGCAGCTTCTCGATCTAGTGTGAGGGGAGGTCGTGGAGGCAGAGGTTTCGGCAGAGGAGGTAGATCTGGGTTCAGTTCTAGAGGAGGTTCTACATCCAGGGAGAGTAGACCAGAGGAGGCTGGATCTTCTCAGAGGATTTATGTGATGCAGAGGCAACCAGATGCTTCGGCAGTCATAGTTGGTACTTTTTCTTTATTTGATACTTCAGTACTTGCTTTGATTGATCCCGGATCCACTCATTCATATATTAGTGCATCTGTTTTGCCTGTGTCTGATGTGCATGCTGAATCCCTAGGATTTGATGTATTGGTGACAAATCCTTTAGGGCATAGTGTGATTGTTAGTAAAGTGCATAGAGATAGTGTTGTAATGGTGCAAGGTGAGGAGTTTCTTGGAGATTTGATTGAAATGCCTTTTAAGTAATATGATGTGATTCTAGGCATGGACTGGTTATCTAGACATGGAGCTGTGGTTGATTGCAAAAAGAAAGTTGTTACTTTGAGAATTGGTGATGGTAGAGAGGTGATAGTATCTAGTGAGCAAGGACAACTAGCATCCTTGTTTGTTTCAGCTGTTGCAGCTAGGAGATTGATTAGAAAGGGTTGTAATGCTTATCTTGCTCATGTGGTGGATACTAGAGTAAGGAGTCCTCAAATTGATAGCATTGCCACAGTTGCAGAGTTCCCAGACGTGTTTCCAGAGGAGTTGCCAGGGTTACCTCCTGAGAGAGAGGTGAAATTTGGTATTGAATTATTGCCTGGTACCACTCCTATCTCTATTACTCCTTATAGGATGCCCCCAGCTGAGTTGAGAGAACTGAAGGTGCAGTTGCAGGAGTTGCTAGATAAAGGGTTTGTTCGCCCTAGTGTTTCTCCGTGGGGAGCTCCTGTATTATTTGTAAAGAAGAAAGATAGTACTATGAGATTGTGTATTGATTATAGGCAATTGAATAAAGTGACTATTAAAGAATAAATATCCTTTGCCTAGAATTGATGATCTTTTTGATCAATTAAAGGGTGCAGCAGTGTTTTCTAAAATTGATTTGAGATCAGGATACCATCAGTTGAGGGTCAAAGCTGAAGATGTTCCTAAAACCGCTTTTCGGACCAGGTATGGACATTATGAGTTTCTAGTTATGCCTTTTGGTCTGACGAATGCACCTGCAGTTTTTATGGACTTGATGAATAGGGTGTTTAGGCCCTATTTGGATCAGTTTGTGGTAGTCTTTATTGATGATATTTTGGTGTATTCGCGTAATGAGGAGGAACATGATAAGCATCTGCGGATTGTGTTGCAAATTTTGAGAGAGAAGCAATTGTTTGCTAAATTGTCGAAGTGTGAGTTCTGGCTTGATCAAGTAACTTTTCTCGGTCACATAGTTTCAGCAGAGGGTATTAGAGTTGATCCAAGTAAAGTTGAAGCTATATTGAATTGGAGTCCACCCAAGTCTGTGACTGAAGTTAGAAGTTTTCTGGGTTTTGCTGGCTATTACCGACGGTTTGTGAAAGGTTTTTCTTTGATAGCTACTCCACTCACCCGATTGCTTCGAAAAGGGGTTAGATTTGTGTGGACAGATCAGTGTCAGGCTAGTTTTGAACAGTTGAAAGAAATGTTGACTCAAGCGCCTATTCTTACTTTACCTGTGGAAGACAAACCATATGTGATTTATAGTGATGCTTCACATAGAGGTTTGGGTTGTGTTCTGATGCAAGAAGGTAAAGTTATAGCTTATGCTTCTCGGTAGTTGAAGCCGCATGAGCTCAATTATCCGATCCATGATTTAGAATTGGCAGCCATTGTGTTTGCATTGAAGATTTGACGACACTATTTGTTTGGAGAGAAATGTTTCATTTACACTGATCATAAGAGTTTGAAATATTTGGGTGTTCAAAAAGAGCTCAATCTTCGACAGAGAAGATGGTTGGAATTGATTAAAGACTACGACTGTTTGATTGATTATCATCCAGGTAAAGCAAATGTTGTTGCTGATGCCTTGAGTCGGAAGTCTTTAGCAGGGTTGACTGTTTATTCGCTCTCGTTGCTTGTTGAGTTGAGAGCATTGCATGCCAGTTTTGTATCTTGTGATGATGGTGCATTATTGGCACAGTTGCAATTGAAACCAGTTTTATTGGATCAGATTAAAGAGGCTCAGTTGGCTGATGAGAAGGTTCAGAAGATTGCTTCAGATTGCCAGAGTGGAAAGAGTAGAGATTTTATTGTGAGAGATGATGGGAGTCTCTGGTTTAAGAACAGATTGTGTGTACCTGATGATGCTGATTTGAGAAGGATTATTTTAGAAGAAGCACATCAGTCAGTATTTGCTATGCATCCGGGCAATACCAAGGTGTATCATGATTTGAAGCAACATTACTGGTGGTCCGGTATGAAGAGAGACATAGCGGAATTTGTATCCAGATGTCTCACATGTTAGAGGGTAAAAGCAGAGCATCAAGTTCCTTCCGGGTTGCTTCAACCTTTATCAGTGCCTGAATAGAAGTGGGAAAGAGTGACCATGGATTTTGTGTCTGGGTTGCCATTGACCCAAAGAAAGCATGATGCTATTTGGGTGATTGTTGACAGATTAACCAAGACAGCTCATTTCCTTCCGGTTCGGATGGATTACTCTTTGGAGAGGTTAGCTGAGCTGTATATTCATGAGATTGTGAAGTTGCATGGTGTTCCAACTTCTATAGTGTCTGATCGAGATCCCCGGTTTACTTCCAGGTTTTGAAAGAGTTTACATAGTGCTTTGGGTTATCGATTACACTTCAGTACTGCTTTCCATCCGCAGACAGATGGACAGTCAGAGAGAGTGATACAGATTATCGAGGACATGTTGAGAAGTTGTGTCATTGATTTCTCTGGAGGTTGGGATAGATTCTTACCACTTGTAGAATTTGCATACAATAATAGTCATCAATCCAGCATTGGTATGGCACCATTTGAGGCATTGTATGGTAGACGGTGTAGGACACCTCTATGTTGGAATAAGCTTGGTGAAGGTAAGTTAATTGGTCCTGATTTGATTAAAGAAACTGAAGAGAAAGTGAAAGTGATTCGAGATAGGTTGAAAGCAGCTTCAGACCGACAGAAGTCTTATTCAGATTTGAAGAGGAGAGACATAGAGTTTAATGTGGGAGATAAAGTATTTTTGAAAGTGTCTCCTTGGAAAAAGATCTTGAGGTTTGGTCGAAAAGGAAAGTTGAGTCCTCGTTTCATTGGACCATATGAAATTTTAGAAAGAGTTGGGTCAGTTGCTTATAAGCTTGCTTTGCCATCTGAGTTGGATAGGATCCATAATGTATTCCATGTTTCTATGTTGAGGAGGTACAGATCATATCCATCTCATGTGTTATCAATTGAATCTATTGAAGTGAGTCCAGATCTAACTTTTGAAGAAGAACCAGTTGCTATTTTGGCTTATGGAATGAAAGAGTTGAGACATAAGAAAGTGCCAATTGTGAAGATTCTTTGGAAGAATCATGGTAGAGAAGAATCAACTTGGGAGAATGAGCAAGTGATGCGAGATCAATATCCTCAATTATTTCAGACTTGATATTAGGTAATTTCGAGGACGAAATTTCTTTTTAGAGGGGGAGAATTGTAATATCCCAATGTATGCCCTAGAAGTTTGGATATAATTGTTGTTGTTTGAATTAAGTGTATATGTTATGTTGAAAAAAAAAAGAAATTGAAAGAGAATGTATATGTGTTGTTTGAATGGGAAGTATTATGTATAAGGAAATGTATATGTTGTTTATATGGTGATATATATAATATATATATGTTGGTCAAAATGGAGAGTCAAGGGATGAAGATATTTATTTGGTTATTGGTGAAATGACTAAAAAGGGCAAGTGTTTTAAAAAGAAACAAAACAATTTGTAGAAGGGTGTTTTGGTAATTGCTTTAATTGAAACACTTGGTGGAGATTAAAAGAAGAGTTGACTTTGTTTTTTGTGGTTCATTTCTTCTTTCTTCTTTGTGTGGCCGGCTTCTCCATAGACAAAGGAAAGCAAGGGACAAAGAGAAGATCTTGATGTGTTAAGTTCAAAGTGAAGGAAGATTCAAGTGATCAAGTTATTGTTTCAAGAAGTTTTGTTACTTTGGTAAGTCCTCTTTTGATTTCTTTGTTTATTTGAAGTTTTGATTGAGTTGGATAGATGATTTAAGAGTGTGTTGGTTGATTTGATGTGTTTAAGGGTGTTTGATTGTCTTGATCATGGATTTTAAGAATGAATTGAAGAAAGAAGTAAGTTGGTTGGAAAAGATGGTATTGTTTGTGTGGTTAGGGTTTGAGATGATTTTGTGTTTTGTGTTTGATATGTGTTTTGGTTTGTTTTGGGGTTGTTGCAAGTTTGACATAGGTTGTTGGGTATGTTTTGTGAAGATTGGTTGAAGTGAATGTTAGTGGATAGAAGTGTGTTGTTGAGTGTTTGGTTGGTTTGGCCGGATTCTGAGTTTTTGGTCGGACACGCCCATGAGCACGTCCAGATTTTTAGGCGTGTCAATTGTGTTGGAGGCAGTAGGTTTGACACGACCAGTAACACGCCCGTGTTATTGAGCATGTCATAGCTACTGTGAGAATGGAGAATTTACACGGTCAGGAGCACGTTCAGGTTGTTGGACGTGTTGATGTATTTGTGTGAGGCAGTATGTATTGCACGCCCAGTGACACGCCCGTAGTGTTGAGCGTGTAAAGGCTTCTGTGTTGTGGAGTTAAGACACGGTCATGGACACGCCCGTGTGGGTGAACGTGTCAAGTTTAGGGTTTGCCCTAGTTCACTCTTAAATTGTTTATTTCTTGTGTATCCCTAAGTAAGTATATGTTATTATTTTTGGATTAGGGTTTGAAGAGAGGGATTGATCATTGATCTAAGTGAAAGGATCTTGGACAAGGAAGTGTTAAGAGTTGTATAAATTGTTATTGAGGTAAGTACAAACATGTCATTGTTGCATATATTCATTGGATGATATGGTTGACTCATATGAATAATGTTCTTTGTTATGTTTATATCCATGATGCCATATGCATAATGTAAATTGAGATAATTGAGGCATGTATGTCTATGTGATAATGTTTAATGTATTTGGCTATGTATACTTGAAAAATAAAATGTGATAATGTGAAGTGAAACATGATGAGATATGAGGCCATTGTAATTGTCTAATATGATTTTAATGAGATATGAAGCCATTGTATTTGGCTATGATGATGAGAATTGAGAATGGAAATGATAATGAAATAATAAATGAGCTGTGTGGCTAATGTGTTATTCCATTTTCAGAGTTTGTTGTTGGTGGCATGCCTAATATGAGTAACAATCTCTTGAAGTTAGGTTGGACTTGGTCCTTGAAGCCTAATTGAGATGTTACCACCCTTGAAGCTAGGTTGGATTGGTTCTTGAAGCCAAGTTGGGTTGAAGCTTAGCATGCTTTGCTCCCCTTGAAGCTTGGTTGAACCTAATCCTTGAAGCCTAGTTGGGTTTATGATAATGATGAATGTGAAAACAAAACCAAAGCATTAACTCTGAAAATTGAATAGCATATTAGTGTGTTTTGGGCCCATGTGTGTCTTTGTTTAAATGTGATTTATTAAGATGAATTGATTGAATAATGAGATATAGAAGAACTTGTGAAATGTGATATGCTTATATGATCATGAATGGTGTAATGTAAAGGTATGATGTTGTCTCTATTATTAAGATGTGTGACATTGCATTGCATTTAAAGCATGAGAATAGCATGTTTTGTATTACTAAGCCGTTGGCTTAGCGCGATAGTGTTAATCGCGCAGGTGATCAGGTTGAACCTGAGAGCTCTTCGAGACCGAGTGAGAGTAGACATTGAAGAGATTACTTTGGAACTTAAAGATCAGAGAAGAACTGCCAATCATGTATAACTTATTTATATTTTGTAAACTATTGTTTATAATGTAAATATGAATTTAAATACTTTTATATATGTAACAAATCTTTAAATTCCGCTGCGTATTAAGTAAATATGTTTATATCTATTTTGTTTTTATATTACAAGTTAATTACTTATTTTCTATAAATGTGTAATGATAAAGATTATGTTGTCTTTATAAATAATTTGAATGTTAAAGAAACTCGTAGCGTCCCCATGTTCAGTGCATGGATATTACATTGTGGTAATTGTAATGTACATGTACCGGATGTGGGGGTGTTACAGATTCTACCCTGTCACCTGCGCGATGAACCACAATCGCGCTAAGCCATAGGCTTAGTGGTATAAACCACAACAACAATATGCTTTAATGCAATTTCAATGTCATACTTTCAATAATAGAGATCATATACACTCACTTAGAGATACACATGAGATAATAAGGCTAAGAACCAACTAGGAAAACTCTACACATGACACGCTCAACAACACGGGCGTGTCCCTGACCGTGTCTTAACTCCACAACACAGAAGTTTTGACATGCTTAGAACCACAGACGTGTCACTGGCCGTGTAATACATTCTGTCTCACAAAAACATTGACACGTCCAACAACATGAGCGTGCTCATGGCCGTGTCAATTCTTCACCAACACAGTAGCTATGACACGTTCAATAACACGGGCGTGTTACTGGCCGTGTCAATGCTACTACAACATAGAAGTTGTGACACGCTCAGTGACATGGGCATGTCACTTCTCGTGCCACCCATCAAAGAACACAAAACCATTGACACTCCCAAAGACCTGGCCGTGCTCATGGGCGTGTCAGCCCAAAAATGCAAATTTCGGAAACATCAATAACACATCCAACAAACCTCTTACTACCGCCATTATCCACTCCAAACTAACTTAACTAAACACACCCAAAAACCATAACAAACTTGTAAAAACACCAAAACAACTCAAAACATACATCAAACACAAATCATAATCATCACCACAAACCCAAAACACAACCACAACACTTTCTCTTCCAACAAACTTACTCTTTCCTTCAAACCAACCCCAAAATCCAAAATCAATTGAACCAAACACTCTTAAACACACCACAATCAAACAAACACATATCAACCACAACCTCAACTTACAAACTCAAAGAAAATCAAAGAATCAAGTGGAAAACTTACCAAAGATAAAGAAACTCGTTAGATTTCCAACTTGATCACTTGAAAACTTCCTTCAATCTTGAGTTTGGAAGTTCAAATCTCTCTCTTGCTCTCTTGCTATGGAGGACCGGCCAACATAGAAAAGAAAAGGAAAGAAGATGAGCCACGAAGGAGAAAGAAAGAAAGAAGAAAACAAAGAAAGCAAAGTCAAACTCTCCCAACCACTCATTTCCTCAAAATCCTCTCCACCAAGCAATAAACAATAAAATAATCAAATATCTTCTTCCACTAACTCAATTTCCAATTAATTAATTAATTTCCTTTGACCCTTCATTCCTTTGACTTGTATATGTTGTATATATATCCCAATATATACAACATATACACTCTACTCAAAACCTCTTCTCTAACCACTAAAATAAATACACTTAATCCAAATACAACAATAAATATTCCAAAACTTTTAGGGTATACTTTGGGATATTACAGTTAGTTCCACCAAAAAGTTGCTTTCTTGATGAACAAAGAAAAAGGCAAGATTGCTGCCTTTGATGGCTTGATTGCTTGCTTGCTTATTCCTCGCAAATCTGAAGTTCCACTATCCGATCCAAGTACCGAGTTTTTCTCCTTAATGTTTTTTTTTGTCCTCTCTTTCTATGTTTTTTTAGTGTTATTTATAGGAAATTTTGGAAGCTTAATTCCAATTTTTTAAGGAAATTATAATTAATTAGGAAAAGAAAACGAAAGCCAAATAGAATTTTATTTCGAAAAAAATTGCGTTGGAAAAATTTCGCTGGCAAAATTTGCGACGGGTTGCTAGAGCTAGATACGCTGCCAGGCTGCCAGGCCATTTTGCTGTAGGAATTTCTTGCCATTTCACCCGCAGGAAACTCCTGTGGGCGAAATGGCCCAAGGTCATTTCGTTTACGACGATGAATTTTTCATCGCTGATTTTTCCGTCGCCAATTTTATTTTATTTTTATTTTTTATTTTTATTTTTTATTATTATTTCTTTAAAAAAATTATAAATTAGAAAAAATAAATACTAAAATAAATATTATTTAATTAAGATAACACAAAAATTATTTTGGACTAAATAAAATATATTGGATCGGATTAGGTAAAAAATTAAGGGTCTACACCAGGCATCATAAAGGGTCTCACCATCTTGCTGCAAAAAAGATGAGATATCATTCCTCAACTTAGCAGTCTTGGATGGCAGGAAGTATTTTTCTAGGAATTTCTCTGCCAACTGACCCCATGTGGTGAAAGTTCCTGGAGGAATAGATTTCAGCCACTTCTTAGGTTGATCTCTAAGAAAAAATGGGAACAACCTCAGCCTAATTGCATCATCTGAGACATTATTTTTCTTGATTGTGTCACATATCTCTAGAAAATTCTTAATATGTGCATTAGGATCTTCATCAGGAAACCCATCAAACTGAGAAGTCTGCTGCACCATTTGAATTACATTTTTCTTTATTTCAAAGTTGTTCGCAGCAACTGTCGGCCTTCGGATACTAGAATTAGCCCCATTAAGATTGGGCTTAGCAAACTCCTGCATTGTTCTTGGTCCAGCTCCTTCCATCACTTCAAACACTTCTTCTTGTTCTATTTCCAGATTTATTTCTGTTTCTGCGTCTTCCAGAACTACCTCCCCTTCTTCCTTTAACTTTCTCCTCAGTGTTCTCTCTAGCTCTGGGTCTAACTCAAGCAGTTGGGAGGAGCTAGCTCGGGTCATAAACGAGAAGAAATACCTAAAATGACAGTCAACAACCAAGAACCAATGTTAAAAACAAATGAAAATAAAAACTAAATCAACAGTCTTGATTATATTACTAATATAGAAAACCGTTGTCCCCGGCAGCGGCACCAAAAACTTAGTGGTGCGTACTTATGCTATTGCAATACCACAAGTGCACGAGTCTCTCTAGTAATAAAGTAGTGAGTGAGTTGTCATTCCACTAAGGACAAGGCCAAGTACTAGTGCAAATTTTAACTATTGTTTAGCAAATTAATAATTTTGCGAAGTTTGTAATTAAAGACAATTAGCTTAATAACTTAAAGTAAAGAGAGATTAAGTGTTGTGCAAAAAGGATTGATGATGAAAATACTATCGAGATATTAAATCACCCTAGCCATAAAAATAGTTATAAAAATTAATTAAATTAAATCAAATAATAGAGCTGAATTGGCATTCCTCTAGATTAGACTAAAACCTTTCTCAAGTGAATTAATACCTAATCACTAAGTAGAAAGCTGGAATCTCTTCTCAAACATAATTAAATAGATCTTGCATTAAGAACAAGGAATCATAAACCATAGGATCTTGTAAGTCTATCTCTAGCACTCTAATCAATCCTCAATCCATATGAGTATTCTATTCATATCAAGCTTTCTCAAGTCAATAATATGAAAATTGCAACCAATCAATAACCATACTATTATCAATTAGAAATAAATCATTAAGCATCATAAGAATAAAACAACTCAATCAAATGATTTAATTAAATAAAACTATTCAATCCATACAATAAAGCTAGGGTTCATTAATATCTAGATAGAGAATGAATTAGTTCATATTCAAAACCAGAAATCCAGAACAAGAGAAATAAGTAAAAGAATCCAAACAATCCATGGAGAATGATTTATGTTTATTCACATGAATCCTTGAATCTTGGTTTAGATCTTGTGTAGAATGGGTCTTCACCTTCAATCTCAACTACAAAACTCTCTTTTTTTCTCTAGAGGTTGGCTCTAGGTTGTAAAGAATAAAAATCAAATCCCTAATTCGCACTTCAGCTCAGCTTTTATAGTGCCGATATGTTAGCCTGACACGCCCAGTGACATGCCCATGTCACTGGGCGTGTTATTGCTACTAGGATTCTGGATAAAAGGCACGCCCAGTAACATGTCCATGTTACTGGGCATGTCACAGCTTCTATGAGGCATTATAATAGGCATGCTCGGTGACACACCCATGTTACTAGGCATGTCAATGCTTCTGTATGGTAGTATCAAAGGCACGTCCATTGATACGCCCATGTCCCTGTGCTTGTCACTTGAAGAAGTTTTTACTCTTTTCCTCGACTTTCATCTGCAATTCCCCTTGAAATGACCATATGCCTCAAAATACAAAAAATTCCTAAAATTAATCCTAAAAAGCACTTGAACAAATAAATTAAACTCAACTGGATAATAATCATATTAAGAAATAGGGGCAAAATATCATCAATTATGCACTTATCATTAGGGTTCATTAATATCTAGATAGATAAAATGTTTAGCTCATGTTCATAACCAGAAAACCAAAATAGAGGAAATAAGTAAAAGAATTTAAACAATCCATAATGAACGATTTGTGTTTCTTCACTTCAATCCTTGAATCTTAGATTAAATCTCGCATGAATTGGGTCTTCACCTTCACTCTTAGCTTCCATAAACTCTCTTTTTCTCAGAAGGTTAGCTCTGAAAATAAAATTGGATCCCTAATTCACTCTTTAGCTCAAATTTTATAGCCTAGAGATTTTTGCCTAACACTCCCATGGACAAGCCCATGTCTGTGGGCATGTCAACGTAGCTGTTTTGAACTTTAATGACATGGGCAGTGACACGCCCATGTCCTTGGGTATGTCATTGCTACAGCAATGCTGAATTAGGGACATGGTCAGGGATACGCCCGTGTCATTGGGTGTGTCACAACTTCTATAAGTCAGGAGTAATGGCACGTTCAGTGACACGCCCATGTCTCTGGGCATGTCGAGGCTTTTGTAAAGTAGTTGAATGACACGGCCACTAACACACCCATGTCACTGGGCGTGTCACTTGAAGAATTTGCCCAAAATAGCTTCTTTCCTTGTCTTTCATCCTTGATTCTGACTTAAATAACCTTAAGGTCCTCACATGTCAAAAGTTCCTAGAATCAACCCCAATAAACACTTCAACAAAGAAATTAAACTCAATTTGACAATAAATATATTAAGAAATAGGGGCAAAAATATCATCAATTACACACTTATCAAATTCCCCCACACTTAGTTTTTGGTTATCCTCAAGCAAACCAAATCACTATAATAGGCAGAAATGAAGGATCCATCTATATCCAAAGAAAACAAAAAGTTTTACAATACTTGAATTAGAAAACCCAACTTTCTCAACCAAAAACTAAATCTCAAACATGATAGTTGAATTAAGAAGTTTCAAAAAAAAAATCTAACAGATCTAAAATCTAAATATTTAGAGTTAAAAGATTGAGCATAAAATTCCAAGAACTCAAAAGTCATGAACAAAATAAGAAAGTGTAAGTTTTCTCTTAAGTTCTTTGACCCCTTCGTAAAATACATTACGTGAAACATTATTTTTTTTTTCAAAAGGTGCCCGACTTGTTTGAACTGATACTAACTTTTTGACGCAAAAGTAATCATTTATGATGCCGACCTCCGGTTACTCAATTAGAATCATCATTCAAATGACTACTAGCACTATTCATTATTCTAACTCATTTGTTTCCATTTAAGAGTTAAAATCAGCAAAACAGGGGTAAATTTTCAAAGCTCCTAAAAAATTATTTTAATTAATTTATTATTTATTATTTTTTTTAGTAAAGTGGTCAGGAACTTAAGATAATAAAGATCTCATACTAAGTTCAACTCAAGTATCTAAAGAATTGGGATATGCTCATTTTAAACTTCAGATGTGCAACTCTCATCAATCAACTACCTAATTCAAACTATCACATTTAGTCTTTAGCAATCAATTAAGAAAACTGAGTCAACTTCAACAAGAAATTTTCATTTGTTAAATCAATCATTATTTTAATAAAAAGAAGAACCATTTCACTTCATATTATAATAGCGATCAAGTTTACTTGAATCCAAAAATAAAATCAAAGAAACTAAATGAGACAAATGCAACAAATGGCAATAATGAAAACAAAAGCTCAATCTATAAAATACGCCTCTCCCCCACACTTAAGACACACATTGTCCCCAATGCATGTAAAATAATAAAAAGAACAAAAGAGAGAGAACTGACCTGACATGTCCTGAATTAACATATATGAATAGGGTTCTAAAAGCGTTGCTGTGAGCGGGGATTTTTGCCCCCACTCCCAGTGGAATGGTTCTTGCTACTTCAGCACTGTTTAGGCTTGGGACCTTAGAGAACACGGGCCTAAGCCCAGAGAAAATGGAGTCGCCACCCGGACGGGCCAGGAAAAAAGAAAGGGATGGATGACTCAATTCCTAAGGAATCCCCAACCCCCTAATGGGGTCGAAAAGTTGGGTACTTGTGGGGAAGGTGAGAAATGGCCCAACACCCCCACAATTCCCGGTTCATTGGAACCGGCCTCCTTTTCAGGTCTTAATATTATAAAATTCTTAGATATAATAATATTATCCATATTACATGCAACAATTAAAATAAAGCATCATTATATTAAAATCAAAGCAATGTCCAAACAAAGCAAATAAATGGACACCCATCCAAGGATGGAAACATGTCCTTACATCGTCCATGTCTAAACTAAATAGGACACCCGCCGAAAGGTGGAAACATGTCCTTTGCATTAGTCCAAAAACTTTAAAATAAAAAAAATTACAATATGCTCACGACATGAGATACCCAAAAATATTGAAACATACCTCTTACAATATTTGAAAATCAAAATAAACCAATAAAAGTAAATAACCATTCATAATAAAGAAATCATTCATCAAAAATATCAAACATCAATCAAAATATATAATAAACATTCATCCAATTTAAATAAAACAGTAAATATATTAACTTTAGGGGTTCATGCATTAATTAGAGTTTCTAGGGTTTTATGTTCAATAACTAGGGTTTTGCATATACTTGTTTAATTTGTTGAGAAATATTTTAAAGTAATAACATAGCTATTAGATGTTAAAAAAGAATTAAGGTTTTGGATGTTTTTATGAAAATAATGTTACTGTGATTTTAAAAAGTAGGTTTAGTTGGGCTTTTAAACAAACATCATGAAATTAGGGTTTTTTAAAACATTAGGGTTTGTAATTTTAAAAGATTGGGTTTTAGGTTCACTGGATTATGGTTTTAGGTGTTGATGAACTTATCATAAAGTTTTGATGTTTTAAGAATTAGGGTTTAGGAAAACTAGGGTTTACTAGATTAGGGTTTTTGATATTTTGGAAAACATATTTGATCTTAGGATTTAAGAAAACAATTTAGAGTTTTATAGAAACAATTATGATTAAAGTTTTTAGAAACTGTAAAAAAGATTAGGGTTTGGAGAATTAAGAAGTCATTTTGAAGTTTCAGACAAATAAGTTAGGGTTTAGATGATTAAGAAAATAGTTCAGGGAAAAATAATTTAGGGTTTTAAAGTTTTGGAAATAAAAGAATAGTTTTAGGGTTTTTGAAGTTTTGGAAATAGAAGAACAGTTTTAGGGTTTTTGATAATTTAATCAATGACTTAGGCTACTGGATGAATGGACAATTTGATCTATAAAACATACTACTAAGTTTAATAATTTAGGTTACTGACTCAATATCAAAACAAATGATAGAAACATTTAAAAGAAAATATGGCAATAACATCATATGCTTAAACAATTCATGAATCTAAATGTAAGAATATTGTAAATATAATCAAATCAAAGATTTGTAATCAAACCTCCGTTCGTTGGTTCCTCCACAATTGACTTCTGGATGAATAATGACAAAGGCAATGTTGCTGCCTTTGATGGATTAATGAATGCTTCTTGTTGTTAATTTTTGCCGTTTCTTGCTCCTAGGGTTTCTGTCTTCTTTTTCCTCCCAAGTCAAAAGTCCAAAGTCTCGATCAAGTAAAACAATTTTCCTCCCTCTTAATTTTGTGTTTTAATGTGGTATTTATAGGAAAAGTAAAAAACCTACTTCTAATTGTCTAAGGAAATTAAAACTATTTAGGAAAAAAAATCAAAACCAAATAGAATTTGGTTTCAAAAATTGCGTGCGAGCGCTGGCGGGCCAACCAATTCGCCACAAGAATTTCTTATTTCCTGCGGCGAATTGGCCTAAGCCAATTCACTTTCGGCGATGAAATTTTTCGTTGCCTATTTTTTTCGTCTCTGATTTTTATTTATTTATTTATTATATATTTTTTAAACTTTATTAATATTACCTTTTTTATTTTTATTAAAAATTATAAATAATAAATACTAAAATAAATATTATTTAATTGAAATACCACAAAAATTATTTTGGACTATATAACAAATATTGGATCAGACTGGGTCAAAAATTAAGTGTGTGCAGTTGTGTTGTCGAAGGAGCTACAGGACAAAAAAATGGACATAGAGAATGGTGAAGGTTCAGAGACATATGTAAAAATAATAATAATAAAATAAATAGAAAAACACAAACATGAAAATATTAAAGATGAACCGTACATTCATTCATAAGAAAATAAAAAGAAACATAAAAGAAAAGAAAATAAATAAACAAAATGAGCTAGTCGGTCATGGGCTCTGCACTGGAATCATTACTAGCACCGATATCATCCCCGCTGGCACTAGCATCATCGCTATCATCATCATTCGAAACATCAAAATGGAGAACTAAAGGCTGTATGATAATGGCGGTGGCTGAGAAGGGCTAAATCCCTGATGTCTCCAAAACTCCAGCATAAACTGCTCGAGCCATTGCCTCCTCAGTATCTCGTGATCCAGTTGTGCTTGGAAGGATGAGTAGTGTTTCTCTATGGAACGCTGGATCTGATCCTACTGAGTCCATAATTTATTATGGTTCAGCTCGATGTTTCCAATTTTTCATTCTATCCTGCATATCTGGCGTTCAAACTTAGTTTGTTTTCGGTCATCATCCTACTCAACATTCACAGAATGACGCCAATCTTTGAAGGTAGGGGCTAGAGTAAATGATGGGCCAGCTGAGGAAGAAGGTCCAATAGTCATGGATGGGCTGGGGATGTCCATCGGTGGAGGTGGACGTATGTCGAAAGTGGGAGCAGGAGAAACTAGCTCAAAATCTGTGGATGGCACCTCCCACAGAATCCATGGGTGGCGCCTGCAGCTCCACCACCTTCTCCTAATTTAACCGTTTCAAAGTATCCATGCCCAAAAGTTTAGGGAGCCCATCCAAAGTCATTAGAAGGCATCCATCCAACACCCCCAAACTACAAGCAAGTCTTGTGACATACATGCCACCATGCAAGTTACCCTGTGCCCCTTTCTTGGACTACTCATATAAAAAGTGCGTGATAGCATGAGCTATGTTGCATCGGATCTTATGGACCATATGGTTCAAGAAGAATATCTCCCTCAGGCCAACAACTCCCGTACTACTAAGTCTAGCCACAATGGTGTGAACCAACAAATTATGTACTACTCGACAAGGGAAGGACTCAAAATTTGATGCCTTGGATACGTTCGGCTGATACTTGGCTGCAATTGATGCAAACATGCTCCAAACTCTAGGAGGAATGACATCGTACTCTATAAAGTCTACCTCAGAGTTAAGATACTCTATAGTTCGCACCTCCTCTATAGTAAATAAACCTAAATGCATGCCAAGTTCGTTGATGCTGTTGTGGAATCACTGACCGCCCAGCCGAAACTTCATCATCGGCTTGATGATGGAGATCTTATTTTATCAAATTGAAAAGTGCAAAAGAAGTTCAGGGTCAACTCTATGTATGAAGGCTCATTGATGGAGAAGATTTGTTCCCATCCTAACTGGTTGATCAATTCCTAGACTTTAGTCAGTATGTTGGCTCGCTTCATGGCACCCCAATCCAAAACCCTAAGTAGTGACCAATCCTTATTCCCTAATAGTTCAAACCACTTTTGCTCCTCCACAGTTGAAAATCGGAGGCACTTATGGCCAGCCATGAATTTTTAGATGGGATTGGTAGCAGGTCGGCTTGAGCTACCTTCACCTCTAGCCCACTTAGTTGGTAATTTAGATGGCACCTATCTGTGAGGATCGATGATCTAAATATCATGAAGAATGCGATAAAATTGAAGGAAAAATGATTAAATCCCCTCCAAATCAAGAAATGAGAGTTGAAATCCCTTCTATGATGAATGGGTATGTGATTTCGATTGTGAGAGTGTGAAAATTTGAGAGAAAATAAAAAAAAGGGGAAGAGGAGAGAGGAAATTATGTTTGATTCAGAATTGGCACGACTTAAAAACCCTTGGACACGCCCATTGACACGGCCGTGTCTATGGGTGTGTCATAACTACTATTTCTGAACAAAATGACATGCTCACTGACACGGGTGTGTCAGTAGGCATGTTGTAGCTACTGTGACTCATTTAAATCAACATGGCCAGTGACATGGGCATGTGGTTACTACTGTGAATCTCAAATTTAACCAAAATGACATGTCCAATGACACGGGCATGTCAATGGGTGTGTTATAGCTACTGTTGTGCCATCTAAATGACACGTCTAGTGACACGGGTGTGTCTCTTGTCGTGTCATAGCTACTGTCTCTAAAACAAAATGACACACCCACTGACACAGGCGTGTCCCTAAATAAGCTCAATTTACCCCTCAAAAGAAAATTTTCCTCTACAAATTCAAATGAATTCAAGGCAAACACACCACCAACCAATGATAGAAAAATCAAAAACCAACAAAACAAACTTAAAACATGAAAATTAAAGAAACAAATATCAAAACAAATAAAATAGTGGGTTGCCTCCCACCCAACACTTCTTTAACGTCGTATTAGTTGGACATTTAGGATTGGTTCAGCTTTAATCTTGGAGGTATAAAACCTCCTTCAACTCACTCAAGTCCCCCATAAATACAGTTTAAGCCTTTGCCCATTAACCTTAAAATTCCTTTTCTCTGGGTGAATAATTCAATTATCCCACAGGGAAAAACTTCTTTGACTGTAAATGGACTAGACCATCTTGATTTCAACTTACATGGAAAAAGTCGAAGCCTCGAATTGTACAACAATACCTGATCGCCAACTTGAAACTCTTTTGGTTCCTTAATGTGAACATCATGCCATATCTTAGCTCGCTTCTTATGCATCCTTGCATTGTCATAAGCTTGTAATCTCCATTCATCCAGCTTATTGATTTGTGATTCCTCCTATCACCTGCACTAGCTAGATCAGGTTAATCTATTTTATAGCCCAATAAGCATTATGTTCAATCTCCACAGGTAAGTGACAAGCCTTTCCATATACTAGCCTAAATGGTGTAGTACCCAGTGGAGTTTTGAATAAAGTCCTAAAGGCCCATAGATCATTGTCTAATTTCTCAGACCAATCCTTATAGGATCGATCTACAAGTTTTTCAAGGATCCTTTTTATTTCTCTATTAGTGTTTTCAACTTGGCCACTAGTTTAGGGATGTTAAGGAGTAGAAAACCTATGTGTAACACCTAGCATTTTGAAAACTTTCTCAAGCTGAACATTACAAAAGTGAGTACCCTTATCACTTATGATCGCTTTTGGTGTACCAAATCGAGAAAACAACTTTTTCAAAAACCTCATCACCACCCTAGCATCATTCGTTGCTAAAACTTGGGCTTCATGCCATTTGGAAACATAGTCTATAGCTACAAGAATATATTTGTTACCAAAAGAATTAGGAAATGGTCACATAAAGTCAATCCCCCCCATACATCAAAGACTTTATACACTAGAATTCCATTTTGGGGCATCTCATCACGAGAGTAGATGTTTCCAATTCTTTGACAACGATCACAACATTTCACAAAATCATAGCTATCCCTAAACAGCATGGACCAATAAAATCCTGATTCAAACACCTTTTGAGCAATCCTATTGTCTCCCATATGACCACCAGCTTGTTAGTGTATGTGCCCTAGGCCATTTATTTGGATCTTTATGTTATACATTCATTATTAATAAATGAGGTTTTATTATCATTATTGTTTGTTTGCATGTTACACAATTTTGATATTTGTCCCTGGTTTATTATTGTTATAGAGATAAAAAAAAATAATTCTTAACCAGTATGAACATTGATTTGATAATCATTAGATGGTTATGTGTATAGTGATACAAATCAATTTCATAGATACTTGTTAGAGAACAATGTATTGGATAAACCCATCATGAGATTACTACATGGGTTAGTGTCATAAGTAAATCTCATGATAGTTATGTATTAATTCTTTGACTTGAGATTGTCATAGTTTCCAATATAAGGACTATTATATTTTGACATGATCAAACATTATCCGTAACTGGATAGTAATAAAGGTTATGTTCATATATGATAGAAATTATGTAGAGGATAATGAACAATCAAGATAGAATTTGTCCCTCTCTTTGAGAGAGATATCTTTTGGGCCCCTCGATAAGTGAGACTGTGAAATGCATGGCCGTGCTCAAATGAATTGATAGTGTGATCAATTTCATTTGTTTTTATCAGTCTACTTGGAGATCGAGTAATCATAAGTTTGGACAATATAAGTATGACGTTGACCATGACTTATGTTCAAGCTAGATATCGTGTGACAAAGGGATTAATGCATATACTATTATTAGGCAAATTGGACATTCCTTATATTAATTGGGTAGTTGTAACGCCTTGCTAGAGGCCAATTATGACTTGTTGATTTAATAGAGATTAAATTGACTGCCAATTAATATGGGCCTATCGGGTCACACACAAGAATGCGTTTTGGGCTGGATATAATATTAATAATATTAGATATTAGATATTAATATTTATTATTATTATTATTTTCGTTTATATATATATATATATATTATTAGATAATATATTCAGAATCCTAATTAGACTTGGATTCTGAATTTGACTTTCCGTATCCAATTTTGAATTGGATTCTGGAGTGATTATATTCACTCCAGACGTTAAGTCTTAAAGGAGGTAACAAAAAAACGAAGAGGAACGAAAAAAAGGTAACCCTAATACGTTTTTAGAGAAAACGTTTTTCCAGCCTTCGCCGTTGCAGAGAGCTAGCACTCCAAACGGTAGCATTCGTGTGGATACGCGATAGAGGGTGTTTCGCGATCGAGGCATCTCTTCCAAACTGTGATTTCGAATCATCAACAGGTTAGTTCTTTGAACACTTTTGTCGAATTAAACGAACAGCATGGATCCTGGTGGGAAATCAGAGATCAAATATTTTTCCGCTGCGTGTTTTTGTTTGCAGTGATCTCTATGATTTCCTAACAGTGGTATCAGAGCCACTTGTTGTTTTCGTTTAAGTCGAAAATGCCATGTTGATATGATTATGGTGATATATATTGTTTACGTATGGCATGTTAACTATAAAACTCTAATTCATTTTTCATATGATGAGAAAGGATTGGTTTTTGGTTTCGTTTCTGTAAAACCCTAATTCGTTTTTCATATGATTAGAAAGGATTGGTGTTTTTAATTTCGTTTTCATGAGATGATCACGTATATATGATTGGTTGATTAAAATGATTTTCATATGATGAAAACGATTAAGTTTATATGTGATATAAACATTTGGTAATGATTCTGTAATGGGTTGTACATATTCGAAATAAAACAGTAAGAAGGTTAATGAGATTAACGGTTCTGTTTTAGGGTTTCGCCAAAGAAAAATGTTAATGAGATTAACGTTTCTGTTTGGCTTCGAGGGGAGCTGCCCCTCGACCCCGCCCAGGGGCGCTGCCCCTTCAGAACCCCGCCCGCTGACCGGCCAGCGGGAGCCCCGCCCGCTAACCGGCTAGCGGGACCGCCGTATGTTCGCGCCCTATAGTTCGTTACCGCGACATTAAGAATGTCAATATATTTGTTTCTATTTAACATGTTGGTGATGAATATGTTATGTTTGTTTGATGTCTTGGCATGGTGCATAGCATGGCCTTATGACCTATGTGATTGGTTTATTCATATCTTTATTTTGGGTAAATACGGCCTGCGTGTCGTTTATTTTGTTGTAATTTATTTTACTAGTAGTTAGATTTTCTTTTATTGTAATATATGAAGATTCAAGTTACAATGTTTGTGATGGAGATTCATACCAAGGAGAAGATGGTTCCATGGTGATGGAAGCACAAGCTCAAGTTTTGAAGATATTTAATATTGCAAGTGTTGTAATAGATAGGTTTTTCACCTAGGGTTGCCTTTATGATCTTCATTTGGTCTCTTGAAGATCATATTTAGTTTGGCCATGCTATGTCACGTTTACATATTTTGTCATTTGGTATATGATGCTTATGTGATAAATTATATATATGCATATAGGATGCTAAAATATAATGATATGTAATGCAAGACATGATAATAATTTAGTTGAACCCTCATTAATAATTTAAGTCTAAATGCCATCCACGTTTTGAACACCTATCAAAACTAAGATTGTATTAAAGTAGGTATTGCCAAAGCAATATGCTTTAAACATTCCTAGCTAAGTAGGATGAGTAATAGTGCTACTCATATGTTTTAAAATTGGTTAGACTTAATTAGGCTATCAAAATGGTTTTGGGCCTAAGGCATTAGATGGAATTCAACATGCTATGACATATGATGTCAATATTCCATAATTACTAAGAGTTACATGAGATGTAATTGGTAAAGATGTTACCTACCTAAATAACTTGATTTTAAGCGTCACGCCAAAGCTGAGTTTAGAATTAAGTGAAATACGGATCTTCGCCTACTAAAATATTTCTTTAGAGGGTTATATTTTTAGTAGGAGTTTAAATAATTTTAACCTCATTATTAATTAAAATTTGACTTTGCATATTTATCAACAGATGGCTGCTAATAACAATTCCACCTTATCACTGCGATCTATCCTTGAGAAGGAAAAACTGAAAGAATGTGGGACTAATTTTGTTGACTGGTTTAGGAACCTGAGAATTGTTCTCAAACAAGAGAAAAAGTCCTACGTGCTTGATGAAGCTATCCCTGACCCACCTCCTGCCGATGCTTCTAATGCTGCTAAGAGTAAGCATAAGAAGCATGTGGATGATTCCAATGACATAGGATGTCTTATGTTGGCTACTATGTGTCCAGGACTTCAGAAGGATCTGGAACACTTAGAGGCTTATGAGATGAGTGTGCATCTCAAACAAGCTTTCCAACAACAGGCTAGGCAAGATAGGTTTAACACCGCTGTTGCATTATTTGACTGCAAAATGTCTGAAGGTGAATCTGTTAGTGCTTATGTTTTGAAGATGAAAGGCTATCTAGATCACCTTGCTAGACTTGGATATCCCCTGAGTTTAGAACTCTCCACGGATTTGATCCTACATTCATTGCCTAGCAGTTTCTCACAGTTTGTCATGAACTATAACATGAATGACATGGAGAAATCCATTCCTGAGCTACATGGTATGCTCAAAACTGCTGAGGGGAATATCAAAAAGCCTACCCAAATATTGAATGTCAATATTAAACAAATGAAAAAGAAAGCCAAAGATACTAAAGGCAAGGGTAAGGCAAAAGGTGCTAAAGGGTCCAAGGGACAAGCTAAACCAAAACCTGTACCTAAGGCTAAAGTTTCTAAGGAAGGGACTTGTTTCCATTGCAACAAGCCTGGGCATTGGAAGAGAAATTGCCAACTCTATTTGGATGAGTTAAAGAAGTTGAAGGGTAGTGCGACTACATCTTCAGGTATTTATGTTATAGAAATTAATTTATCTATTCCTTCTTCCTGGGTATTAGATACCGGATGTGGATCTCATATTTGTACAAATATGCAGGGACTCAAAAGGAGTAGGATGCTGAAGAAGGGCGAAGTGGACCTACGTGTTGGCAATAGAGCAAGAGTTGCTGCTATAGCTGTAGGAACTTATGAGCTTGTTATGCCCAATGAGTTTTTGTTAATTTTGAACAATTGCTTTTATGTTCCTACTATGAGTAGGAATCTTATTTCAGTATCTGTTTTGGATGATGAAGGTTATTCATTTTTTATTAAGAATAAGAAATGTTCTATTTTTGATAAAAATGATCTGCTTTATGGTATTGCAAATTCTTATAATGGCCTTTATATCCTTAATCTTGATGATTCTAATGGTAATTATATCTATAACATAACTTCTAAGAGAACTAAGCCAAATGAGTTAAACCCTACTTATTTATGGCATTGTCGCCTTAGCCATATAAATGAGAAACGCATTTCTAAGCTCCATCAAGATGGATTATTAGATTCATTTGATTTTGAATCATTTGAAACATGTGAGTCTTGTTTGCTTGGTAAGATGACAAAGGATCCTTTTACTGGTCATAGTGAAAGGGCTAATGATTTATTGGGCTTGATACATACAGATGTATGTGGTCCTTTTAGCATTAGTGCCAGAGGAGGATTTCGATACTTCATTACTTTTACTGATGATTTCAGTAGGTATGGCTATGTCTACCTAATGAAACATAAGCATGAGTCTTTTGAAATGTTTAGAACTTTTCAAAATGAAGTACAAAATCAACTTGGTAAAACAATTAAACTACTTCGATCAGATCGAGGTGGTGAATATTTGAGCCAAGAGTTTGATGATCATCTAAGGGATTGTGGAATTGTTTCACAACTGACTCCTCCAGGAACTCCACAGTGGAATGGAGTTTCTGAAAGGAGAAATCGAACTCTATTAGATATGGTTCGATCAATGATGAGTCAAGCGGATCTTCCTTTATCTTTTTGGGGTTATGCCTTAGAGACAGCTGCATTCATTCTGAACCGTGTACCATCTAAGGCGGTTGAAAAGACACCATATGAGATATGGACAGGTAAGACACCTAGTTTGTCTTTTCTTAAGATTTGGGGTTGTGAAGCTTATGTGAAAAGACCAGTTTCAGATAAGTTAGTTCCAAAGTCTATCAAATGTAATTTTGTGGGGTATCCTAAGGAAACTAAAGGATACTATTTCTATACTCCTTCAGAGAACAAAGTGTTTGTTGCTCGAAATGGGATCTTTTTGGAAAGGGAATTTCTTTCTAAGAGAACTAGTGGGAGTATAGTAGAACTTGAGGAAACTCAAGTACCACAAGAAATCATTGAGCCGTCTATAGAGCCTATTTCAGAACCACAAATAGTTGTGGAGTCTGAAGATGTAACACAAATCCCTCGCAGGTCTGATAGGACACGTCGTCATCCAGAGAGATATGGATTTCGTGTGACTGATGATAGTGAAGTAATGCTCATAGATCAAGATGAGCCTACTACCTATCAAGAAGCTGTGTCAGGTCCAGATTCAGACAAATGGCTTGGAGCCATGAAATCTGAGATGCAATCTATGTTTGACAACCAAGTTTGGTCTTTAATTGATCCTCCAGAGGGTATTAAGACTATTGGTTGCAAATGGGTTTTCAAGAAGAAAACTGACATGGATGGGAATGTGCAGACCTATAAAGCAAGGCTTGTTGCAAAAGGTTTCAAGCAAACTCATGGTATAGACTATGATGAAACCTTTTCACCAGTTGCTATGCTTAAGTCTGTTAGAATTCTCATTGCCATTGCAGCATACTATGATTATGAGATATGGCAAATGGATGTCAAAACCGCTTTCCTTAATGGAAACTTGCTTGAAGATGTGTATATGACACAACCTGAGGGTTTTGTAAATCCTGAGAATTCTACAAAGGTTTGCAAGCTTCAAAAATCCATTTATGGATTGAAGCAAGCATCTCGAAGCTGGAATCTTCGTTTTAATGAAACAGTTAAGAACTTTGGTTTCATCAAGAATGAAGATGAACCTTGTGTCTACAAGATGGTTAGTGGGAGTGCAGTAGTGTTTTTAGTCTTATATGTGGATGACATATTACTCATTGGGAATGATATCCCTACCTTGCAAAAGGTTAAGACTTGGTTAGGGAATTCTTTCTCAATGAAAGACTTAGGTGAGGCTGCCTATATCCTTGGTATAAAGATCTATAGAGATAGATCTAGAAGGATAATTGGCCTGAGTCAAAGTACATACATAGATAAAGTGTTGAAGAGGTTTAACATGCAAGATTCCAAAAAGGGATTCTTGCCTATGTCTCATGGCATTCATCTCAGCAAGAGTCAATGTCCTATGACATCTGATGAGCGAGATCGAATGAATAAGATTCCTTATGCTTCTGCTATAGGATCTATTATGTATGCCATGCTATGTACTAGACCAGATGTCTCATATCCATTAAGCGCAACTAGTAGATTTCAAGCTGATCCTGGTGAAGGTCACTGGACAGCTGTCAAGAATATTCTTAAGTACCTTCGAAGGACTAAAGATGTATTCTTGGTTTATGGAGGTTTGGAAGATGAGCTAGTTGTAAATGGTTACACAGATGCTAGTTTCCAAACTGACATAGATGATTTTAGATCGCAGTCAGGTTTTACATTCACATTGAATGGTGGAGCTGTTAGTTGGAAGAGCTCAAAACAAAGCACTGTGGCTGATTCTACAACAGAGGCTGAGTATATAGCAGCATTAGATGCAGCTAAGGAAGAAGTCTGGTTGAAGAAATTCATCACTGAGCTAGGAGTGGTGCCTAGCATTGCAAATCCTGTGGACATTTATTGTGACAACAATGGTGCCATAGCACAGGCAAAAGAGCCTAGATCTCATCAAAGGTCTAAGCATATACTCAGGCGTTTTCACCTCATTCGAGACATTATCGATAGAGGAGATATCAAGATATGCAAAGTTGACACAAATGATAACATAGCAGATCCATTAACAAAGCCTATCTCACGGGTCAAGCATGATCAGCACACTAGATCTATGGGTCTTAGAAATTTGTAGACCTAGTGCAAGTGGGAGATTGTTAGTGTATGTGCCCTAGGCCATTTATTTGGATCTTTATGTTATACATTCATTATTAATAAATGAGGTTTTATTATCATTATTGTTTGTTTGCATGTTACACAATTTTGATATTTGTCCCTGGTTTATTATTGTTATAGAGATAAAAAAAATAATTCTTAACCAGTATGAACATTGATTTGATAATCATTAGATGGTTATGTGTATAGTGATACAAATCAATTTCATAGATACTTGTTAGAGAACAATGTATTGGATAGACCCATCATGAGATTACTACATGGGTTAGTGTCATAAGTAAATCTCATGATAGTTATGTATTAATTCTTTGACTTGAGATTGTCATAGTTTCCAATATAAGGACTATTATATTTTGACATGATCAAACATTATCCGTAACTGGATAGTAATAAAGGTTATGTTCATATATGATAGAAATTATGTAGAGGATAATGAACAATCAAGATAGAATTTGTCCCTCTCTTTGAGAGAGATATCTTTTGGGCCCCTCGATAAGTGAGACTGTGAAATGCATGGCCGTGCTCAAATGAATTGATAGTGTGATCAATTTCATTTGTTTTTATCAGTCTACTTGGAGATCGAGTAATCATAAGTTTGGACAATATAAGTATGACGTTGACCATGACTTATTTTCAAGCTAGATATCGTGTGACAAAGGGATTAATGCATATACTATTATTAGGCAAATTGGACATTCCTTATATTAATTGGGTAGTTGTAACGCCTTGCTAGAGGCCAATTATGACTTGTTGATTTAATAGAGATTAAATTGACTGCCAATTAATATGGGCCTATCGGGTCACACACAAGAATGCGTTTTGGGCTGGATATAATATTAATAATATTAATATTAGATATTAATATTTATTATTATTATTATTTTCGTTTATATATATATATTATTAGATAATATATTTAGAATCCTAATTAGACTTGGATTCTGAATTTGACTTTCCGTATCCAATTTTGAATTGGATTCTGGAGTGATTATATTCACTCCAGACGTTAAGTCTTAAATGAGGTAACAAAAAAATGAAGAGGAACGAAAAAAAGGTAACCCTAATACGTTTTTAGAGAAAACGTTTTTCTAGCCTTCGCCGTTGCAGAGAGCTAGCACTCCAAACGGTAGCATTCGTGTGGATACGCGATAGAGGGTGTTTCGCGATCGAGGCATCTCTTCCAAACTGTGATTTCGAATCATCAACAGGTTAGTTCTTTGAACACTTTTGTCGAATTAAACGAACAGCATGGATCCTGGTGGGAAATCAGAGATCAAATATTTTTCCGCTGCGTGTTTTTATTTGCAGTGATCTCTATGATTTCCTAACATCTTAGACCATCAACTCAACACATATGAGGAGATCCTCAACCCGGCAAGACTGTTACCTTTCATCATTTCTTAGGCATGCCACCCAAATCCAGAACTCTGAAACTGAATAACATATTAAACAAACAATTCATTTATTATTTCATTATCAATCTCATCATCAATTAGGCCAACATGCCTTATCTCTTTCAATTGAATTATCATAGCCAATCACAATGGCTTCATATCATATCATATCTCAATCCATATGATACATATAGCATCATTGATATCACATTTCAAAGTATATTATTCATATAATACATTGCCATACACAAGATTCACAATGCATATAACATAACATTTTCTCACTTCTCAAAACACATTAACATCATTCATTACTAGAGCATTTATCATAACAAATTGCACATACCTTAAGAATGATCCTCATTTCTTCCTACCTTTCCCATTTCATATTTCATCCTTTATATATATTCTTCATTTACATTCACAATATAATAGCTTATTTAACACTTTCATCCCAATGTGTTAATGTTCAAAGACATATAAGGATATACAATCAAATAGGGTTTATGCTTACCTTGTTAATGATCTTCACATCCTTCACATCATACAATCATCACCTTAGTCCAATTATGTTAACAATATAATAGATCACTTAACACATTTGCAAACAAATGTGTTAAGCCTCAAATTATGTAATTAAATACAATCATATGTATTGGTACTTACCTCAAGAACTAGTCCCATCAATCTATACATTTCTTTTCTTTCCAAGAATTCTCCACATTTAGGTTAATGCAACCCAATCTCTTCAAAACCTTTGAGGGACACGGGCAGCACCACTTGAGGGACACGGTTAGGGCAATTCAACCTCTTCACAATCTAATCCAAAAGGAATATTAGCAAAATGACCATATGAATAGTACATTCTGGTTTAAGACTCCATTTTATCCTTATTTTGAAAAATTGTATAAAATAATATACTTGACTAAAAATTCTAAAATTTTTACCGAATTTAGTTTTGTATCTTAAAATCATTCCTTTAAAATTTCAGATCAAACTGAACACAAAATCTTGGTCAAATAGTTCACCTAACCAGACTGCCCCAATTGCCCTGCATCCTGGCAGCAGTTCTGAACTTTGTGAATTCCATAAATCAAATTCAATCAACGTGGTTCCAAATTATTTTTCTCAAATACTAGACTCACTAAGAAACAACATATCCAAAATTCAATTGGATATGATTTTTCTACATTTTATTAAAAATCCCGAAATATAGCTGTCTCAGTTAAGGTACCTGCTGGAACAGGTCTAATAAAAATAATCTTTCTAAATTCATAACCATTCCAAAATCGAATCAACATATTTTTCAGTCATTCTAGACTCATAGAGGCACAACATATCAAAAATTCACTTTAAGAACATTTTTCTATAATTAATTAAAAATCATACAAGTCACAGCCTTTACTAATTGTAAAACAGAAAAAAATTCACTAAACACAACTCTTACTGTTCCATCACCAACACCAACCTAGCTTCTTATCTTTAATTCCATTTCAACACTTTTACACACACCATACACAAACACACTTAATCATACTATCCATAAACCTAACTCAATCCATACACAACTTTAAAAAGAACCAAAGCAAACAAGAGAAATCTTACCAAAATGATGAAATTCCTTGAAATTCCAACTTGGTTACTTGGAATCTCTCTCAACTTTGGAGCTTAGAACATCAAACCCTTCTTTTACTCTCTTGCTTTCCTTTGTCTTAGGTGAGCCGGCCACACAAGGAAAAAGAAGAAGAAATGATGAAGAAAACACAAAGTCAATAGGCATTAAATACTCCTCCAAAAGAAAATTACTATCTTACCCTCATACACATTTTAATTCTCTTTACAAGCTCTTGCCCATTTTGGTAATTTCACATTCAACAATTTAAATATCTTCTTCCCTTGACTAAGCACTTTGACCAACATATATGTCATATATATTGCCATATACCCAACATATACACTATCTCTCTCTATAATTCTTTCCTTTGCAAATACACATATTCATTTCTCTCAAATACTTTTACCATTCAACCAAACCCTATACAAATATACCACTTATCAATTACACATTCAAATCAATTATAACAATATTATCATAACTTCTAGGCACACTTAGGGATATTACAATTAGACATATACATATACATCACATATACATTAAATCCAAATACAACAACTCCTCCAAAACTTTTAAGGTATATCTCGGGATATTACAGTAACAGCCCAGCCCAGAGACCCTGAGGGTTTCTCCGGATAGGAATGGCTCAGCAGGTGGACTGGGACGGTTGTTATAGTTATAAAGGAAAATTTGTATTGAATGTATGAAAAATAAATAAATAAATAAATAAATAAGAGCATCTAACTAATTAAATGTATACATGTATATGATATGTGAACTGAGTTTTCAATATGAATGAAATTATGATATATACACAAATGTGTGAATTACATTATGAAGGTGACCTATGATTATGTATGTGGTAAATTATAGAATTAGTGATATGGAAATGATGTTGTGTGTATTAGAGGACCTAAGAGAGATTATGTCTTGAACTGTGAAGAGCTAGATGGATTATGTGATGGAAGTAAGTATAGCATAGATTTGAGTAATATTGGACAGTGGAAATTGTTATAGTGAGTATTGAACTTGATGATTATATAATATTTAAAATTCCAAAGTATTCACATATGGAAATTCTATGTGATTATATGTTATAAGAGATTGTAAATGGATTAGAAATGAAGTGATGAATAGAAATTGTATAGAATTGCATATGATTGAATATGTATATAGTAATATTGTTGAAACATGAATTAAGTTGATAAAGATCATATAATCGAGTGCAAATTGGTTTGAAACGAGGTTGGAATGTGTTAACTTCTGATCTAGCAAAAATGTAAAGAAAGGAATATATCATTCCTGAGGTACACCTTAGTTTTGTGTTTGTAAAGACTAAGAATAAAATTATATAAGAACAGTATTGATTTGAAAGTTTCAGGCTTGAATATTAATCTCTTAAAGCCATGTGTTTTGTTCAGTATAATTGATCGATTAATTGGTTATCCATGGATTTGGATTTTAGATCAAATGATTGTAATACAGATTTGGTAAGATTGAAATTATGTTGAGAAGTATAGTTAAAAGTTATGATGGATAAAGTTATACTTTATCATTTTATGTTAAGAATTTGGTTATAATTATGAAGTTAAAGAGGGAAAAAGGAAATTATGGAGATGTGTTGAGTTATGGGTAATATGACTGAAAATTTTGCTAAATATGTTATGGTATATAATGAATAAATGAATGGACTTGAGGTTTAAATGAAAGAACTATTGATAGTAAATATGGTATAAAATTATTATGAGAATTGGTGAGAATTATATTAAGATAATTTGAAATGATTTGTTATCATGATAATTTGATTGAATATGGATCGGAAGAGATCAGGAATTGTATATAAGTTTGCCCTAATGGAATTAGGTTATATATATACATATATGAATATTGTGATCTTTCATGATGAATTTGAATGAATTAATTGTTGATTGGAATGTGAATATATTATGATAAATAGATCAATTGATCTAGATTTAGCTAAGATTGTGAATCATTATTGAGATTTAATATGTGTAGTTGTACCAAAAGTGTAATTAGTTACATAAGGATGTATATGATGTAAAATGTTAAAGTGTGAATGGACAAGAATGAATGGAGTTATAGTAGTTATCAATCTTGATAAAAAAAAAAAGAAGAAAGGATTGGTTATTTATAAAATAAGTTGAAAGGTAATGTATTAATATGTAAGTTAAGTGAAGAACATGCTAAAGAAGTAACTCCAATTGTGAAAGATAAGGATCTTGTTATCTAATGAAGTGTGATAAATGTCTACTTAGACAGTGGTTGTAATGACGGAATAATTAATGCTAAGGTATAAACCAATGATTTTTTTTTAAGGTTAAAGTTAAGAGAGTAATTACAAAGAGGTGAATGAATAAAATATAGTAAAAATAAAGATTAGATGAAGTATAAGTGTACTATAAAATGATTTGATTCTTGTATAAAGATATTAATAAGAAATGTAATGAGATCTTTTGAATGTTGATTAAGGAATTAATGAGATATATAAATATATAGAATGATGAGTTATGGAATTTAAAGAAGATGGTTGATTCTAAAGGGGAGAGTTGAAGTTATATGATTTGATGACATAATAACTTAAGCATATAATTAACTTCATATGGAAGTTAAGATAGTATTTTGTTAAGAATGAATTGTTACGGTACTGATAATTTCGAGGACGAAATTATTTAAGGGGGAGAGAATTGTAATATCCCAATGTGTGCCCTAGAAGTTGGATACAATTGTTGTTTTGATTTGAATTAAATGTATATATGTATTTGTAAAGGAAATGAGTGTGTTAAGAAAATGTATATCTTGTGTATATTGTAATATATATAGCATATAAGTTGGTCAAATGGGGAGTCAAGGTAAGAGGATATTTTAACTTGTGTTAAGTGAAATTACTATAAAGGGCATATAAGTGACAAAAGTTAAGTTGAATGGATGAGGGCAATTAGGTAATTGTCTTGTTAAATTGCTTGGTGGATATTTAAAGAAGAAGAGAAGTTGAATTTCTATTCTTTTTTCTCTCTTCTTTGTTGGTGTGGCCGGCTACCAAAGGGAAAGGAAGAGCAAATGAGGTGTTTTGATTTCTAACATCAAATTGAAGGATGAATCAAAGGATGAAGTTGGAGATTTGTGAAATTTCTTCATCTAAGGTTAGTACTCTCTTGTTTTCTTTTGTTAATCTTGAAGTTGTGTCTAAGGTGAATTGTGATTTGTTGATGTGATGATTTGGTGTGTTGAGTTGTGTTTATAAGTGTTAGAATTGATTGTAAGTTAAAAGATTGAATTGGTGATTGGTTTGGTCTTGAATATGGTAAGTTATGTGGAGGTTGATAGTGGAAGATCAAGAGTGAATTTGGTTTTAGGGTTTTGATGTGATGAATGATTAAATGTATGGTTAATTGTGATTATTGTGTTAAACATGCAAAATAAGTGTTAATGACTTTGATTACATCCATTTGAATGAGTTTATGTTGTGTATCATGTGTTTAAATGCAATTAGAAGTGTTTTGGCCACAAATAGGGTTTTGTTCTTGAGTGACACGGCCAAAAGCAAGGAGAGACACGGCCAATTCATGAGAGACACGGCCAAGTCAAGGAAAATTGAGCCGTGTTGGATTGATTTTGGAGGGACACGACCGTGTCTTATGCATGTGTTTGCTACTGCCAATTGGTTTTGAGAGACACGGCCACAAGCTTGGCCGTGTCTAATGAAGGTGTTTGCTACTGTGATGGTTCTTGACTTTTCTCACTTTGTTTTGATTCTTCAAAGGTTTTGTTGTTCCTAAATCTAAACATAAACACTCTAAACACTTTGAAAACAAAGAATGATCTAAATAAATAGATGTGGAACATACATTCATATGATGTTGAGATTATAGCACACATTTGATGAGATTGATGAAGCATATGAACAAAGTTAAGCTATATGCATTGTGAATGGTAATGTGATATGTACTTTGAAATATTGTATCAATGATGCATATGATTATGTATAAACAATGTTATGTTCTGCATTGTGAATCTTGTGAATGGTAGTATGTTATATGAACAATGTGACTAATATTATGACTTGTATAGTGTGGAAGAGATGAGGATCATCCAAAAAGGTATGTGCAATGCAATTTATTATAATAAATGTCTTAATAATGAATGTTGTCAATGTGTTTTGAGAAATGATGAAATGTGAGATCATCATGGTTGATAATAATGATTGAAATGTTATAAAGGGATATGTTGTTTATATGATGATGAATTTAAGATACATGTGCAATGAAATTGATTATGTATGCTTGAATAATGAAGTGTATAATGTGAATTGAGACATAAAGAGATGTAAAGCTAATGATCGGTTTGTTTAGCTAATGTAATTGATGTTGTATATGTATAATGATGATTCAGATGTGATGTGAAGCCATTGTGATTGGCTAAGATAACTCAAATGTGATGTGAAGCCATTGTGATTGGCTATGATGATTCAATTGAAAGACATAAGGCATGTTTGCCTAATTGATGATGAGAATTGAGAATGAAAGTAATAAATGAATTGTGTAACTAATGTGTTATTCCATTTTCAGAGTTTGTTGTTGGTGGCATGCCTAAAATGAGTAACAATCTCTTGAAGTTAGGTTGGCTAAGTCCTTGAAGCCTAATTGAGATGTTACAACCCTTGAAGCTAGGTTGGATTGGTTCTTGAAGCCAAGTTGGGTTGATGCTTAGCATGCTTTGCTCCCCTTGAAGCTTGGTTGAACCTAATCCTTGAAGCCTAGTTGGGTCTATGATAATGATAAATGTGATGAATAAACCAAAGCATTACTCTGAAAATTGAATGGCATATTAGTGTCGTTTGGGCCCGAGTCTGTTGTTGTTGTTGTCAATATGATATATATAAATGTTGTAATAAACGAGTAATGAAATCTATGGTGGATTTGGTTGGAAATATGATTCATGATTGATGAATTGTGAATAAAATAATGACATGAAATGTTATGTAATATGTATATTGAAATATTGATTTTGAGTATTAATGTTGGATTGATGATTGGTGATAATGACATGATATATAATGTGGGTATTAATATGTTGATGGTGATTATTAGTGATGAATTGTGGTTGGTGAAAATGATATGTATATAATACATGAAATTAGTTAAGATATATGAAAGGTGCAATTTAAAAGGAAAACATGATAAGAAACTAATGGCACATGGAATTGATATATCATTATATATTAGTATTTTTATAATGTATGTTTATATGTTATTTTTGTACTACTAAGCTCTCGGGCTTAGCACGGATGTGTAATCGCGCAGGTAGTTTGGTGGAGGATATGAAGTCTGTCGTTATGCCACGAGAAGAGTAAGAGTTTGTCGAGACCAACTAGAGGGTAATGCATACATGTATAATTTTTAATTATGATGTATTTCTGGTAAGAGAATAATTATATGTATAAATGGAGTTTTGATAAAGATAATGATTTTGTAAATGTTATTTAAATTAACGTATTATGGTTTGAAATCTGTTACAGGTTTTTAAAAGATAACGAAAAGTGACATCCTTATATTTTATATACTTACTGTATGTATACTAAGTATATGTATAGTACTTATATAGGGTATTAGGGTGTTATATGCCTTTCAAGGAGTATGATCTGATTTTAGGCATGGATTGGTTATCAAAGCATGGGGCTATGGTAGATTGTCAAAAGAAGTGTGTTACTCTGAGAACAGGTGATGGTAGAAGTGTGATGGTATCTAGTGAGCAGAAACATCTTGCATCCATGTTTATTTTTGCTGTTGCATCTAGGAGGGTGATTCGGAAAGGGTGTTAGGCTTATCTTGCTCATGTTGTAGATACCAAGTAATGGGCTCTCAACTTGATACTATACCCACAGTTGCTGAATTCCCTGATGTTTTTCCTGAGGAGTTGGCAGGGATACCCCCTAAGAGAGAGGTTCAATTTGGTATCGATTTGTTGCCTGGTACCACTCCCATCTCTATTACTCCTTATCGGATGGCACCTGCTGAGTTGAGAGAGTTGAAGGTGCAGTTGTAGGAGTTGTTGGATAAAGGGTTTGTTCGCCCTACTGTGTCTCCATGGGGAGCGCCTATTTTATTTGTGAAGAAGAAGGATGGTACTTTGAGACTATGCATTGATTATTGGCAGTTGAATAAGGTGACCATAAAGAATAAGTATCCTTTGCCTAGTATAGATGATCTCTTTGATCAGTTGAAGGGAGCAGCAGTATTCTCTAAAATTGATTTGAGATCAGGGTACCATCAGTTGAGAGTTAGAGCTGAAGATGTATCTAAGATAGCTTTTCGCATGAGGTATGGGCATTATGAGTTCTTAGTAATGCCTTTTGAATTGACGAATGCTCTAGCAGCTTTTATGGATTTACCCTATCTAGATCAATTTGTGGTGGTCTTTATCGATGATATCTTGGTGTATTCATGCAATGAGGAGGATCATGACAAGCATTTGTGGATTGTATTGTAAACCTTAAGAGAGAAGCAATCATATGCTAAGCTGTATAAATGTGAATTTTGGCTTGATCAAGTGACTTTTCTCAGTCATGTGGTTTTAGCAGATGGTATTAGAGTTGATCCGAGTAAAGTTAAAGCTATTTTGAATTGGAGTCCACCGAAGACAGTGACTGAAGTTAGAAGTTTTCTGGGTTTGGCAGGCTATTATTGATGGTTTGTGAA
Source organism: Garcia nutans (assembly GCA_947685225.1). Taxonomy (NCBI): domain Eukaryota; kingdom Viridiplantae; phylum Streptophyta; class Magnoliopsida; order Malpighiales; family Euphorbiaceae; genus Garcia; species Garcia nutans. Next base: position 37,888,100 of record CANTUV010000059.1, read on the forward strand.
AGGTTTTTCTTTAATAGCTACTCCACTCACCAGATTACTTCGAAAGAGAGTTAGATTCGTGTGGACAGATCGGTGTCAAGCAAGCTTTGAGCAGTTGAAAGAGATGTTGACTCAAGCTCCTGTTCTTACCTTGTCTGTGGAGGGTAAACCATATGTGATTTACAGTGATGCTTCGCATAGTGGTTTAGGTATTGTTTTGATGCAGGAGGGTAGAGTCATAGCTTATGCTTCTCGGCAGTTGAAACTGCATGAGCTAAGTTATCCGAAGCATGATTTGGAATTGGTAGCCATAGTTTTTGCTTTAAAGATTTGGACATTACCTTTATGGGGAGAAGTGTTTCATTTATACATATCACAAGAGTTTAAAATACTTGGGTGTTCAGAGGGTGTTGAATCTTTGGCAGAGACGGTGGTTGGAGTTGATTAAAGGCTATGACTATTTGATAGATTATCATCCTGGTAAGGCAAATGTTGTTGCTGATGCCTTGAGTCAGAAGTTTTTTTGGCAGGTTTGACTGCTTATTTGCTCTTATTGCTTGTTGAATTGAGAGCATTGTATGCTAGTTTTGAATCATGTGATGACGGTGCTTTATTGGCTCAGTTACATTTGAGATCAGTATTGTTGGATCAGATTAGGAAGGCTCAGTTGGCAGATGAAAGAATGCAGAAAGTTGTATTAGATTGTCAAAAGGGAGAGAGCTGAGATTTCCATATGAGAAGTGATGGCAGTTTATGGTACAAAGATAGATTGTGTGTTCCTAATGATGCAAGATTGAAAAAGATTATTTTGAAGGAAGCACATCGGTTGACTTTTGCAATGCAGCCTGGAAGTACTAAGATGTATCATGATTTGAAGCAATATTATTGGTGGTCAGGTATGAAGAGGGACATAGCAGAGTTTATATCCAAATATGTCACTTGTTAGAGAGTGAAGGCCGAGCACCAAGTTCCTTCGGTGTTGCTCCAACTTATACCAGTGCCTGAATGGAAATGGGAGCGAGTGACGATGGATTTTATGACCGGGTTACCTTTGACTTAGAAGAAGCATGATGACATTTGGGTTATTGTTGATTGGTTGATGAAGACAGCTCATTTTCTTCTAGTTCAGATGGACTATTCTCTTGAGAAGTTGGCTGAGTTGTATTAGTGAGATAGTGAGATTGCATGGAGTCCTAATTTCTTTGGTATCGGATAAAGATCCCCAATTTACTTTGAGATTTTTGAAAAGTTTGCATAATGTTTTGGGTTCTCGATTGCATTTTAGCACTGCTTTCCATCCTCAAACAGATGGGCAGTCAAAATGAGTGATACAATTTTTGGAGGACATGTTGAGAAACTGTCATCGATTTCTCTGGGAGTTGGGACAGATTCTTGCCATTGATTGAATTTGCCTATAACAAAAGTCATCAATTTAGTGTTGGAATGGCCCCTTATGAGGCATTGTATGGTAGAAGATGTAGGATGCCTCTATGTTGGGATGAGGTTGGAGAAGGTAAGTTGGTTGGTCCCGATTTGATTAAAGAAACGGAAGAGAAAGTAAAGATAATTCGGGATCGGTTGAAAGCAACCTCAGATCGACAGAAATCATATTCAGATTTGAAGAGGAGAGTCATAGAGTTTAGTGTTGGAGAAATAGTATTTTGAAAGTGTCTCCTTAGAAGAAAATTTTGAGATTTGGCCGTAAAGGGAAATTGAGTCCTCGTTTCATTGGACCCTATGAGGTACTGGATAGAGTTGGACCAGTTGCCTATCGACTAAATTTGCCACCTGAATTGGATAGAATTCACAATGTCTTCCATGTCTCTATGCTACGGAGGTACAGGTTAGACCCATCTCATATTTTGTTAGTGGAATCTATTGAGGTGAGTCCGGATTTGACTTTTGAAGAAGAACTAGTGGCTATTTTGGCACATGAAGTGAAAAAGTTGAGAAATAAGAAAGTGCCACTTGTGAAGGTTCTTTTGAAGAATCATGCTAAGGAAGAGGCAACTTGGGAGAGTGAGCAAGTGATGCAAGATCAGTATCCCCAGCTATTCCAGACTTGAGAACAGGTAATTTCGAGGACGAAATTTATTTGTAGAGGGGGAGAATTGTAATGTCCCAAATGATAGCCTAAAATTTTTGAAATGCTAATTGTTGAAATTGAATTAACTGATTAGAGTATTTATATGATTAAGTAGAAAGAAAGGAAAAGGGAAGTGTATATATGTTGTATATATGAAGATATATACAACATATACAAGTCAACATTTTATTTATAGTCAAAAGATATTTTGTTTATTAATATAGAAATTAAGTGATGGTGGAGGTTGATATTTTGAGATTTTATTATTATAATATATTAATTGCTTGGTGGAAATTAAAAGAGGGTAATCTTGTGGTGAAGAGAGGTGGTTTGCTTTGACTTGAGGATTGCTATCTTCATCTTCTTCTTTCTTCTCTTTGATAGCCGGCCACCACCATTAGCAAAGGAAAGAGAGAAATTGTTGCTTGCTAACCCAAGCAATTGAAGGATTTCAAGAGATTAAGTTGGAGTTTAAGGATTTTTCTTCATATTTGGTAAGTTTCCAACTTGTTTCTTTGTTTTCTTTTGAGTTTGTGTTTATGAGTATGGTGGATGGCTGGTGTAGACCCTTAATTTTTGACCCGGTCCGGTCCAATATATTTTAATTAGTCCAAAATAATTTTTGTATTGTCCAATATATTTTACTTAGTCCAAAATAATTTTTATGGTATCTTAATTAATTTTAATATTTATTTTAGTAAAAATAAATAAACTGTAGACCCATAATTTTTTACTCGGTCCGATCCAATATATTTTAATTAGTCCAAAATAATTTTTCTGTTGTCCAATATATTTTAGTTAGTCCAAAATAATTTTTATGGTATCTTAATTAATTTTAATATTTATTTTAGTAAAAAATGGTAAAATGAATAAAAATTCAAAAATAATAAAAAATAACAAAAAAATCGGCGACGGAAAAATCACCGAAAGTCAAGTTATTGAATAAGAAAAGGAAACCAAAACCTAATTGTATTAGGTTTCGAAAAATTTGCATCGGAATAATTAGGAATGAAGGATATAAAACTTCTATAAATATGGATTAAACAACAAAAAAAAAAGAAGAGGCCGAAAGGGACAGTGAAAAAGAAAATCCAAATCCGTGAAGGAAAAGCTTGAATTCAATTGATTTTAAAGTAGCAGAAACACAATTTAAGGGATTCAAAAAGGCAAAAAGGCTGGTCTTTTGAGCTTGTTCATCCAAGAAGCAATTTTGGTGCAACTTACAAAATAAGGTATGAAATTCTAATTTCTTTATATTTTTTCACAGTAGCTAAAACTAGGATTTTGTGTTTTTCAAAAGTTAAAATTTTAGAACTTTAATTTAGTTTTTCTAAAGTCAAAAACCTTATTTCGTTGGTTTATTTTCCAAAAGGCTTAAAATTGTTATTTTTACTTCTTTAAAATCTTAAAACCCTAATTAAACATATTTTTCAACAAAACCAAAATTTGATTCTGTTTCTTTCAAAATTTTAAACTAGGTTCTGTTTCTTTCAAAAAGCTTTAAAAAACATCTTTTCTATTTATAAAAACTTTAATCCATTAGTTTAAATTCATAAAACCTTATGAAATCATCAAATTGTCTTTCTAAACCCTAATTCAAATTCATCACCCGAGACCCTAATTTTAAATCCGAAAACCCTAATTCAACTTCTAAACCTAAAATAATAAACTCTAACTCCTTTAAAACCTTAAACCTTAATTTTTTCTAAGCCTTAATCCTTTAAAACATTAAAAACCATAAAAACATAAATATTTTAAATTTACACAGTAGTTTGAAATTATCATTTAAAACCATGAATCAAAAGTATTTTAAAGTGTCTAAAACCCTAGTTTCAGGATTTCACCATTCAAATATTAATTTAGTTAACCAACCTTTTAAAACATAAAACCCTAATCTATTTTAATTCCATAAAAAGTCACAGTAGCTATAATTAGACTTTTATTTACTTTATTCAGTTCCATATTTGATTATGTTTTGAGTTATTTTATATGCTTTAATTTATATAAGTTCAATGCTTGGTTTATTTTATTTATCATGGATGGATGTTTACTTTTTATTGATATTTGGTACCTTTGACGAATGATTTATTTATTATGAATGGTTATTTACTTCTATCAATTTATTTAGATTTCCAAATGTTGTAAGAGGTATGTTTCCACTTGGTGGGTACCTCATTAGTTAAATATCATGTAATTCAATTTGCTTTTCTATTTTAGAACCAATGTAAAGGGCATGTTTCTACCTTTCGGTGGGTGTCCTATTTAGGCATGCGATGTAAGGACATGTTTCCATCCTTGGATGGGTGTCCATTTATTTGTTCTGCTTGGACATTGCTTTGATTTTAATATAATGATGCTTTCTTTTAATTATTGTGTGTAATATGGATAATGTTATTATACTTAAGAATTTTATAACATTAAGACCTGTAAAGGAGGTCGGTTCCAATGAACCGGGCATTGCAGGGGTGCTGCGCCATTTCTCACCTTCCCCACACGTACCCAACTTTTCGAACCCATTAGGGGGTTAGGGATTCCTTAGGAATCGAGTCATCCACCCCTTTCTTTTTTCCCAGCCCGTCCGGGTGGCGACTCCATTTTCTCCGAACTTAGGTCTGTGTTCTCTAAGGCCCCGAGCCTAAATAGTGCCGAAGTCGCAATAACCATTCCACTGGAGTGGGGGTGAAAATCCCCGCTCACTGGCAGCCTTTGGTTCAAAGATGGATTGTGTGTTCCTAATGATGCAAGATTGAGAAAGATAATTTTGGAGGAAGCGCATCAGTCGGTTTTGCTATGCACCCTAGGAGTACCAAGATGTATCATGATTTGAAACAACATTATTGGTGGTCAGGTATGAAGAGAGATGTAGCGGAGTTTGTATCTAAATGTCTCACTAGTCAGAGAGTGAAGGCTGAGCATCAAGTTCCAACAGGGTTGCTCCAACCTTTAATAGTATCAAAATGGAAATGGGAACGTGTAACAATGGATTTTGTGGCTGGTTTTCCGTTGACTCAGAAGAAGCATGATGCCATCTGGGTGATTGTTGATCGGTTGACAAAGACATCTCATTTTCTTCCAGTTAGAATGGACTATTCTCTTGAGAAGTTGGTTGAGCTGTATATTAGTAAGATATTGAGATTGCATGGAGTCCTAATTGCTTTTGTGTCTGATCGAGATCCCCGATTTAGTGCAAGGTTTTGGAAGAGTTTGCATGGTGCTTTGGGTTCTCGGTTGCATTTCAGCACTGCTTTCCATCCTCAGACAGATGGTCAGTCAGAGAGAGTGATACAGATTTTAGAGGATATGTTGAGAAGCTATGTCATTGATTTCTTTGGAAGTTGGAATAGATTTTTGCCATTGATGGAATCTGCTTACAACAACAGTCATCAATATAGTATTAAAATGGCACCTTACGAGGCATTGTATGGTAAAAGATGCAGGACATCTTTATATTGGAATGAAGTTGGAGAAGGCAAATTAGTTGGTCCCGATTTGATTAAAGAAACAGAAGAGAAAGTGAAAATAATTCAAGATCGGTTGAAAGCAGCTTCAGATCGGCAGAAATCTTATTCGGATTTGAAGAGAAGAGAAATAGAGTTCAATGTTGGAGATAAAGTATTTCTGAAAGTGTCTCCTTAGAAGAAGATTTTGAGATTTGGCCGTAAAGGGAAGCTGAGTCCTCATTTCATTGGACCTTATGAGGTATTGGATAGAGTTGGACCAGTTGCTTATCGACTCGCTTTGCCACCTGAGTTGAATAGAATCCATAATGTCTTCCATCTCATATTTTGTCGGTTGAATCTATTAAGGTGAGTCCAGATCTGACTTATGAAGAAGAACCAGTGGCTATTTTGGCACATGAAGTAAAAGAGTTAAGAAATAAGAAAGTGCCACTTGTGAAGGTTCTTTGGAAGAATCATGCAAAGGAAGAGGCAACTTGGGAGAGTGAGCAAGTGATGCGAGACCAGTATCCCCAGCTGTTTCAGATTTAAGAGCAGGTAATTTCGAGGATGAAATTTATTTGTAAAGGGGGAGAATTGTAATATCCCAAATTATACCCTAAAATTTTTGGAATGATTATTGTTGAAATTGGATTAAATGGTTTTGAAGTGTGTATAAAGGATTAAAAGGAAAGAGAAGTGTGTATATGTTGTATATATAGAGATATATACAACATATACAAGTCAATTAATGAGATGGTCAAATGAGATTTATTGATTATTTAAAATGGAAATTAATTAAGTGGATGATGATATTTGTAATATTTTATTATTATAATTGCTTGGTGGAAAATAAAGGTGGAGATCTTGTGGTTAAGAGATTATGAATGGGTTGACTTTCATTTTCATCTTCTTCTTTCTTCTCTTTGGCCGCCCATCACCATAGCAAGAGGGAAAGAGAGATTTTGTTCTTCATAACTCAAGAATGAAGGGTGTTTCAAGTGATCAAGTTGGAATTATAAGGGTTTTCATCACTTTTGGTAAGTTTCCAACTTGTTTCCTTGGTTTTCTTTTGAGTTTGTGAATTGAGTTTGGTGAATGGTTGTTGTTGTCATGTTTATGGTTAATTTTGATGTGTTTGAGATTGTGTTGTCTATTTGATTTTGATTTTGGGGTTGGTTAGGAGGAAAGGTTAAGTTTGGTAAAGGAAAGCAAGAGTTGTGGATTGTATATGGGTTGAGTTGTGATTGTGGTTGTGATTGTGTTTTGATGTATGTATTGGGTTGTTTTGGTGTTTATGCAAGTCTAGTATGGTTTATTGATGGTTTTGGGTAAGATTGTTTGGAGTGGAAAAGGGTAAAGTATGATATTTGTTGGATGTGGTGTTATTGGTGTCGGAATCAGGATTTTTGGCCTGACATGCCTATGAGCACGGCCAAGTCTTTGGGCGTGTCAATGGTTCTATTTTCTGGTTGGATGACACGACCAGTGACACGCCTATGTCACTAAGCGTGTCATAGCTTCTGTGTTGTAGTAGCATTGACACAACAAGTGACACACCCATGTCACTGAGCTTGTGATAGCTACTGTGTTGTGGGAGGATTGACATGGCCAGTGACACGCCCATGTCACTGAGCGTGTCAAAGCTTATGTGTAGTGAGTTTAGGGCATGATCAGGGACACGCCCATGTTGTTGAGCATGTCATGTGTAGAGTTTGCCCTAGTTGGTTCTTATCCTTATTATCTTATGTGTATCTCTAAGTGAGTGTGTATAATCACCTTTGGATTAGGTTTTGAAGAGATTGATTTTCCCTAATCCAAGTGCTGAAGGATTCTTCGAAGAGGAAGTGGTTAGATTGGTGTGAGTTGCTCTTGAGGTAAGTACAAACCTTACATGGTTGCATACATTTACATGACTTTGGGACTTAACACATTTGGTTGTAAATGTGTTAAGTAATCTATTACATTGTTAATACAATTGATTAATGCTATGATTTGCAAAATGTGAAAGATAAAATGTTCATTCAAAATGTATGTACAATGCAATTGGTTATGTATACCCTAATGATGAGATGTGAAGCCATTGTTGTTGGCTATAATGATGCAAATGAAATAATTGGGGTATGGTTGCCTAGATGATTATGAGAAAATGAGAATGGAATTGATAATGAAATAATAAAAGAATTGTGTGCCTAATATATTATTCAATTTTCAGAGTTTTGTTATTGTCGGCATGCCTAAAAGTAACAATCCCTTGAAGCTGGGTTGGGCTTGGCCCTTGAACCCAAGTTGGGTTGATGCTATGCCCCCCTTGAAGCTTGGTTGGGCCTAGTCCTTGAAGCCTAATTGGGATGTTGCATATGAGATGTTTCTCATTGTGATAGTGATTCACCTACGGGCTTGATAAATGTGATTATTGGACCAAAACATTAACTCTGGAATTTGAATGACATATTAGTTTCTTTTGGGCCCATGCTTGTCTTTGCTTAAATGTGAATCATGAATGATGAAACAATTGAATAATATAATGTAATGTAATGTTATGAAATACGATATCCTTGTGTATTGTTTATAATGTTTGAAAGTTTGACATTGGCATTACATTTGAAGCATATTGTTATTGTGGTTTGTACCACTAAGCCTATGGCTTAGCGAGATTGTGGTTCATCATGCAGGTGACAAGGTTGATCTGGTTGAACCGGAGAGTTCAGCTAGACCGAGTATTGTCTAGGCTTGTGATCCCTTGTGAAGTGTTGATTATTGGTCTTCAAGATCAGAGATGAACTGCCAAACATGTATAACTATATATTTTTGTAATTATGGATTTTGATGTATATATGTATATATATCGCTACTTTTTCCGCTGCTTAATAAATAAATGTTTTATCCATTATGTTCTATAATAAGACTTAAATGTTTTAAGTTTTCTTATATAAGTACATGTGTTTTAATAAGAAATGTTTTATCTGTTACTACCTGTTATGATTATTTGATTAAAGCTTGGTTTGCTTCAAATAGACTATGACATTCTTGTATCCGATATACATATATTACATATTGAGAGTATATGTGGTGTACGTATATGGGATATAGGGGTGTTACAAGGCTTGTGAGCAGGGGTTTTTGCCTTCACTCCCGATGGAATGGTTTTTATGACTTCGGCACTGTTTAGGCTCAGGGCCTTAGAGAACACGGACCTAGGTCTGGAGAAAATGGAGTCGTCACACGGATGGGCCGGGAAAAATAAAGGGGTGGATGACTCGATTCCTAAGGAATCCCCAACCACCTAATGGGTTCAGAAAGTTAGGTACATGTGGGGAAGGTGAGAAATGGCCCAGCACCCCCACAACGCCTGGTTCATTGGAACCGGCCTCCTTTGCAGGTCTTAATATTATAAAATTCTTAAGTATAATAATATTATCCATATTACATGCAACAATTAAAATAAAGCATCATTATATTAAAATCAAAGCAATGTCCAAACAAAGCAAATAAATGGACACCCATCCGAAGATGGAAACATGTCCTTACATCATCTATGTCTAAGCTAAATGGGACACCCACCGAAAGGTGGAAACATGTCCTTTACATTGGTCCAAAATATAAAAGTGTGAGCGGGGATTTTGGCCTCCACTCCCAGTGGAATGGTTCTTGGGACTTCGGTACTATTTAGGCTCGGGGCCTTAGAGAACACGGACCTAAGTTCAGAGAAAATGAAGTTGCTACCCGGACGGGCCGAGAAAAAAGAAAGGGGTGGATGACTCGATTCCTAAGGAATCCCCAACCCCCTAATGGGTTCGGAAAGTTGGGTACGTGTGGGGAAGGTGAGAAATGGCCCAGCACCCCAACAATGCCCGGTTCATTGGAACCGGCCTCCTTATATTATAAAATTCTTAAATATAACAATATTATCCATATTATATGCAACAATTGAAATAAAGCATCGATATATTAAAAATTAAAACCATGTCCAAGAAAAACAAATAAATAGACACCCATCTGAAGATGGAGACATGCCCTTACATCATCCATGTCTAAGCTAAATAGGACACCCACCATGAGGTAGAAACATGTCCTTTACATTGGTCCAAAATATAAAAGCAATTTAAATTACATGATATTTAACTAATGAGGTACGCAAAAAATGGAAACATACCTCTTACAACATTTGGAAATCAAAAATAAATTGATAAAAGTAAATAACCATTCATCATAAATAAATCATTCATCAAAGATATTAAACATCAATCAAAATATAAACATTCATCCATGATAAATTAAATAAATCAATCATTGAACTTAAGTAATTCAAAGCATATAATAAACTACATAATCAAATAAGGTAAGCAAAGATACAAATTGAAGTTTACTATTTCTCATTTAAAGTTCTTTAATTAATATTTAGGGTTTTGAAATTTTTGTATATTAAGGTTTATAATTCTTAACTACTGTAAAAGGTTTAAGAAAATTAAAATGGATTAAGGTTTCATGAATCAAACTAGGGTTTATGAGTAACATTATGAAATTAGGGTCTTAGGATATTACAACATTAGGTTTATGATTATTAGCTACTGGATTGTTATTTTTAGGCTTACTGTGTTGAATTTTAATATTTAGATTTATAAGGTTTTAAGATTCTAAGGATTAGGGTTTAGAAAAACTAGGGTTTAAGATTTTAAGGGAATTAGGGTTTAAGAACACTTAGGGTTTAGAATAGCTAGTTTGGGGTTACTGTCTTGATTTTGGAATTGAAGAAAATAATTTAGAGTTTATAAAGTTTTTGGAAATTGGTAAGACGATTTAAGGTTTTTTGGAAACAGAAAATATTTTTTTTTAGGGTTTTTGGAAATAAAAGGATTAATTTAGTGTTTTAAGGTTTTGGAAAGTTGGAAAGTAGATTAGGGTTTTGGGAATTAATAAAATGATTTAAGGTTTTGGAAAGTTGGAAAGTAGATTAGGGTTTTAAGATTTTGAAGAAATAGATTAATAAGAAACAGAAAAATAATTTTAGGGTTTTTGAAAATAGAGAAACGAATTAAGGTTTTTTAAATCAAAAGAAACAATTTAATGATTGAAACTTCTGTAAGGAAAAAAAGATTAGATATTCAAACCCTCGTTTGTTGGTTCCACCAAAAATTGCTTCTTGGATGAACAAGGACAAAGGTAGGATGGCTGCCTTTGATGGATTGATTGCTTGCTTATTCTTCTCTAAAAAGTCCGATCGTTTTACTCTCGAGTCCCTTCAATTTTTAAAGTTCGATCTCTTCAATGTTTTCTTCCTCGATTGTCCTCCTAAAACTCTTCCTCAAAAGTCCCCCTTTTTCTATGATTTTTAGTGTTATTTATAGGAAATTTAGAAGATTAATTCAATTTGTTTACGGAAACTATCATTAATTAGGAAAAGGAAACCGAAACCAAATAGAATTTGGTTTCGAAAAAAATTACGTCGAAAAAATTTTGCTGGTGAAAAAAACTTGCGACAGCTGGCTGCGAGAACTGGCGAGCGAAAAACTACGAGGGCGGGCTGTGGCCATTTCGTCCAATGTTTTCGGTGATGATTTTTTCGTCGCCGATTTTTATTTTTATTTATTTATTTTTATTATTATTTATTTTTTAGTAATTATAAAAACTAAATACTAAAACAAATATTATTTAATTAAGATAACACAAGAATTATTTTGGACTAATTAAAATGTATTGGACCATACTGGGTCAAAAATTAAGGGTCTACAAAAAGAAATTTAAATTACATGATATTTAACTAATGAGGTACCCACAAAGTGGAAACATACCTCTTACAATTTTAATACTAAAACAAACAAATAACAATCATAAAAATAAAGAAAATAAACATCAATGGTAAATTAAATAAATCAAGCATTGAAATTAAATAAATCAACCATCAAAACATATAATAAACTACATAATCAAATTTAAAATTAAATAAAGCAAGTAAAGATACAAATTAGGGTTTACTGTTTCAATTTAGAGTTCTTTAATTAACATTTAGGGTTTTGGGATTTTAGAATTATTATTGTTATTATTTAGGCTACTGTAAAGGTATTGGAAAATTGGAATGGATTAAGGTTTTATGAATTTAAGAAAGTAGTAAGGCCTTTTGGTTAATCAAATTAGGGTTTAGGGGTAACATCATGAAATTAGGGTTTTGGAATCTTAAGACATTAGGGTTTATAATTCATGTTTACTGGATTGTGATTTTAGGTTTACTGGATCATGGCTTTAGGATTTAGATTTACTAGATTGGATTTTTAAGTTCACTGGATTAGAGTTTAGGGTGTTGTTGAATTTGTCATAAAGTTTTGATGCTTTAAGAATTTAGGGTTCAAGAAAACTAGGGTTTACTGTATTTGGTTTTTAGAGAATTAGGGTTTTGGTATTTTGGAAAACTTATTTGATTTTAGGATTTAAGAAAACAGTTTAGAGTTTTATAAAAATAATTATGATTTTTAAAAAACATAAAGAAGATTAAGGTTTAAAGATTCAAGAAAACATTTGAAAATTTTGGACAAAAAGTTATGGTTTAGATGAAAATAGTTCGGGGAAAATAATTTAGGGTTTTAAATTTTTGGAAATAGGAGAGAAACAATTTTAGGGTCTTAAGGTTTTTGAAAACAGAAGAAACAATTTAGGGGTTTTAAGGTTTTTGGAAATGGGAGAGAAATACTTTAGGGTTTTAGAATCCAAAGTTAAAGTGAGGTTAGCCTTAAATTTTGGATTTTTGCTTGGATGGGGTTTAATTATGGTTTAATATTGAAAATGCCATTAAATGTGATACTAAATGATTATTTGCTATCACGTTTGGTTTAGGCATTGAGGGAGGTTGATTTGCTCCATCCAATTGGTGAAGAGCAAGTTGGAAGGATAGGATTGGAGGTTGTTTTAAGCTTGTTTTGGTTGCTATTTGAGGTAAGTACAAACTTTGAATACATTGGTTATGTTTGTATGACATTTGGGCTTAACACATTTTGGTTGGAGAATGTGTTAAGCTACTTGATACATTGGTTATGTATGAATAATGTGCTATGACAATTGTAATGGCATATATTTATTAAGTGCATTGTTAAAAAGCCATTGGTATTAGCTAGATTACATTAAATGTGATTAATATGTGAATTATGTGGAAATACCCAAAGTAATTGGATAATGTGTTGTAAATACAAAAATGTGGTATAATGTAATAAGATATGTGGAAATATAATGAAATGACTTGATATCGATATAAATGAGAAATATGAATAAATTGTATGCCTAGTATGTTATTCAATTTTCAGAGTTCTGTGTTTGGCGGCATGCCTATGATTTGGCTATGGGCTAGATGCTGGGCGTCTCTGTGAAAATATTTTTGAGGTGAAATGATCGGGTCGTAAGCCTCAAAAATAAGTCCTTGAAGCTAGGCTGGGTGAAATGACCGAGTCATAAGCTCAGACCTAGTTGGACTATTACATTGATATTTTTCCTACAGGGCTAGATACATGGTGTCATTATAGACCAAAACAGTAACTCTAGAATTTGAATAGCATATTAGTTATCTTTGGGCCCATGCTTGTGTTTGTTTTTATGTAAATTGTGGATTGTGAAATATTTGAAAAGTATGAGAAAATGGAATGATGTGATAACCATATGCATTGTGCATTGGCATTGCATTTGAACTTTATTATTATCAAAGTTTGTATTACTAGGCTTTTGGCTTAGCACGATTGTTTACATCGCGTAGGTGACAGGGTAGATTCGGCTAAGCTGAAGAGTTTTTCTAGACTAGGTCGGGTCTAGACTTGTGGTTGTTCTTGTAGAGTTGATATCAAGATCAGAAACACTATCAGCAGCATGCATATATTTTATGTTATTGTATATTTTGGGTATTATGCATATTATATCATGTTTTTTGGATTTTATGCATTGTAAACTATAAAGAATGTTTGGGTTAAGTTATTTGAAATGGGGGTTTAAATGTGTTATAAATTATATATATATATAAATGTTTTGAGAAAATTGTGGAAAAATTTAGAAGTTAAGGTGAAAATGTGGTTTATTATTTATTGGAAGTGTTCTTTTTGCAGGTTGTGTAATTGATAAATTTGGACAGTCCAAATTACAGAAAAAAATCTGGCGAATTTTTCCCAGAGATTTTCATATAAAATTTTTATTTTTGGTTCCAATAACAAGTAAATAATATTTATATACTATTTAATTTTATATATTTAGTTTTTAAAATTTTAAATCAGAAATGTGAAACTTTTTATTAAACTGGTCTGTGACATTTTTATACCGTATATGCATATTTTACATATGCTGGAAATATGTATTGTACGTATATAGGGTATAAGGGTGTTACATTTATTTTGGTATCAGAGCTTAGGTTTGAGATTCTCGACCTAGGTGGGTTGATAGAGAGAGAAAATGGGGGATTTGAAAATAGTTTTCAATTGTAATACATGCATTGGTACTGGTAGTTTCTGATCTATGATATAGTAATTTCTGTTGTGTTTGCAGATATAGGTAGTTATGACGTCTCGGACGCATCAGTCTGCAGAGGGTAGTGCCGAGAGTGTGGCTCCTGATGAGGGTAGAGATGGAGCTAGAGTTGTGTCTGCTGGTGAGGCGTCTGTTTCTGTGCCTATGAGACCAGTAGCTGATGAGATCCCACCTAGCTGGGTACGGCATATGGTAGAGTTGTTGAGGCAGGCTCAAGTTCAGCAGCTGCCGCCACCACAACCGCAGCCGTAATTGCTGGTGAGGAAGTATGATAAGATGAGAAAGTTTGTAGCTGAGGACTTCATTGGTACTATAGACCCTGCTGTAGCAGAGCAGTGGCTAGACAGGGTTCAGAGAGTGTTCATTCAGTTGTAGGCTATTCCAAAAGAGAAGTTTGATTATGCCAGATCTCTTCTACAGAAGGATGCATATGATTGGTGGAAGACTGTTCCACATGCTCTGGATGATCCACCAATCCTGACCTATGATGATTTTCTGTGAAATTTAAGCAGAAGTATAAGTATAAGGATGCAAAGAAGATAGAGTTTCTAAGTCTGAGATAGGATACTAGGACAGTGACAGAGCATGAGATCGAGTTTATCCGTTTGAGTTATTATGTTGGTGGGATCATTTCTGACGAGATTGACAAGTGCAGGAGATTTGAGGAGGGACTGAGACCCTCTATCATGTGTATCGTAGCATGCTCTTGGTATCAAGACTTTTCTCAGTTGGTTGCAGTTGCCAGGAGTGTAGAGAGAGCACAGGATCTTACAGCAGCTACCAGGGTTAAGGAGACCAGAGCTAGGAGACCCCAGAGTAAGGCAGGGTCTTCATAAGTGAAGAGAGGCTGAGAGGGATATTTTCAGAGGTTCAGTAGGAGCCAGGGGCAGTTTGGTAGGTCAGTACAGTAGCAGAGATAGAGACAAAGACCTGCAGTTTCAGTAACTAGTGCTCCGACCCCAGTGGCTCAGAGGCCTGCTCCACCTACTTGTGTTCATTGTGGTAAAGCACATGGAGGTGTCTGCTGGTGGAGAGGTGCTTCAGGAGTGTGTTTTAGTTGTGAGTCGTCAGACCATTTCACAAGAGATTATCCAGAGCCACCAGAGGATAGACAAGCAGATACTGCAGCTTCTCGACCCAGTGTCCAAGGGGGTCATGGTGGCAGAGGTTTTGATAGAGGTGATCGATTTGGGACTAGTCAGAGAGGAGGTTCTACAGCCGGAGGTAGTAGACTAGATGAGGCAGAGCCATCACAGTGGGTTTATGTGATGCAGAGGCAGCCAGATGCTTTAACTGTTATTGCTAGTGCTTTTACTTTATTTGATACTTCAGTTCTTGCATTATTAGACCCCGGGTCAACTCATTCTTACGTCAGTGCATCCATCTTGCCTGTGAGTGATTTGTATTCTAGGTCCTTAGGATTTGATGTTTTGGTCAAAAATCCTTTAGGGCATAGTGTTGTAGTGAGCAGGGTGCACTAAGATAGCCCAGTTGTTGTTCAGGATGAGGAATTTCTCGGTGACCTAATAGAGATGCCTTTCAGGGAGTATGATTTGATTTTAGGCATGGATTGGTTATCCAGGCATGGTGTTGTGGTAGATTGTCAGAAGAAATGTGTTACTTTGAGAAAACATGATGGTAGGGATGTGATGGTATCTAGTGAGCAGAGGTGTCTTTCATCCATGTTTGTTTTAGCAAGGAGGATGATTTGGAAGGGATGTGAGGCTTATCTTGCTCATGTTGTAGATACTAAAGTAGTGGGGTCCTAGCTTGACAGTATACCCACAGTTACCGAGTTTTCAGATGTTTCCCTGATGAGTTGCCAGGGGTACTTCCTGAGAGAGAAGTGGAGTTTGATATTGATTTGTTGCCTGGTACCACTCCCATCTCTATTACTCCTTATCAGATGGCACCTGCTGAGTTGAGAGAGTTGAAGGTGCAGTTGCAGGAGTTGTTGGAAATAGGGTTCATCCACCCTAGTGTGTCCCCATGGGGAGCGCCTGTGTTGTTTGTGAAGAAGAAGGATGGCACCTTGAGATTGTGTATTGATTATAGGTAGTTGAATAGGGTGACCATCAAGAACAAGTATCCTTTACCTCGGATAGATGGTCTCTTTGATTAGTTAAAGGGAGCAGTAGTATTCTCTAAGATTGATCTGAGATCAGAGTACCATCAGTTGAGAGTCAGAGATGTGGATGCAGCCAAGATAGCTTTTCACACGAGGTAAGGGCTTTATGAGTTTCTGGTGATGCCCTTTGGATTGATGAATGCACCAGCAGCTTTTTTTGATTTGATAAATAGGGTGTTCAGACCATATTTAGATCAGTTTGTGGTGTTCTTCATTGTTGACATTTTGGTGTATTCACATAATGAGGAGGATCATGATAGGCATTTGCGGATTGTATTGCAGACTCTGAGAGAGAAGTAGTTGTATGCTAAGCCCTCTACATGTGAGTTCTAGCTCGATCAGGTAGCTTTTCTTGGTCATGTGGTTTCAGCAGAGGGTATTAGAGTTGATCCGAGTAAGGTTGAGGCTAACTTGAAATGGAGTCCACTGAAGACTGTGACAGAGGTTAAAAGTTTTTTGGGATTGGCAGGCTATTATCATCTGTTTGTGAAGGGTTTTTCTATGATAGCTACACCACTCACCAGATTGCTTTGGAAAGGAGTTAGATTTGTGTGGACAGATCGGTGTCGGGCAAGTTTTTAGCAACTGAGGGAGATGTTGACTCAAGCTCCTATCCTTACCCTGCCTATGGAAGGTAAAACATATGTGATATATAGTGATGCTTCACATTGTGGTTTAGGTTGTGTTCTGATGCAGAAGGGTAGAGTCATTGCTTATGCCTCTCGACAATTGAAGCCACATGAGCTGAATTACCCGACTCATGATATAGAGCTTGCAGCCATAATTTTTGCCTTGAAGATATGGCGGTATTACTTGTATGGGGAAAAGTGTTTCATTTATACGGATCACAAGAGTTTGAAATACCTGGGTGTTCAGAGAGAGTTGAATCTTCGATCGAGATGGTGGTTAGAATTGATTATAGACTACGACTGTTTGATTGATTATCATCCTAGTAAGGCAAATGTTATTGCTCATGCCTTGAGTCAGAAGTCTTTGGCAGGTTTGAATGCTTATTCACTCTTGCTGCTTATTGAGTTGAGAGCGTTGCATGCTAGATTTGAGTCTTGTGATGATGGTGCTTTAATGGCTCAGTTGCAGTTGAGGCCAGTCTTATTGGATCATATTAGGGATGCTCAGTTGGAAGATGAGAGAATTTAGAAAATTGTGTTGGTTTTTCAGAAGGGGGAGAGTCGAGAATTTTTTTGTGAAGGACGATGGTAGTCTATGGTACAGAGATAGGTTGTGTATTCCTGATAATGCAGAATTGAAAAGGATGATATTAGAGAAAGCACACCAGTCACTTTATGTTATGCACCCTGGGAGTACCAAGATGTATCAGGACTTGAAGGGACATTATTGATGGTCAGGTATAAAGAGGAACATAGTAGAGTTTGTATCCAGATGTCTCACTTGCCAGAGAGTGAAGGTTGAGCATCCTTCAGGGTTGCTCCAACCTTTATCAGTGCCCGAGTGGAAATGGGAGCGAGTGATAATGGATTTTGTGACTAGACTACCTTTGAACCAGAAGAATCATGATGCAATCTGGGTGATAGTTGATCGGATAACAAAGACAACTCATTTTCTTCCAGTTTGAATGGATTATTCTCTTGAGAGGTTGCTGAGTTGTATATCAGTGAGATAGTGAGGTTGCATGGAGTCCCAGTTTCTTTGGTGTTGATTTGAGATCCCCGATTTACTTTGACATTTTGGAAGAGTTTACATGATGCTTTGGGTTCTCGATTGTATTTTAGTACTACTTTCTATCCTCATATAGATGGGCAGTTAGAGAGAGTGATACAGATTCTAGAGAATATGTTGAGGAGCTGTATCATTGATTTTACTAGGAATTGGAACAGATTTTTGCCACAAATAAAGTTTGCTTATAACAATAGTCATCAGTCCAGTATTGGCATGGCTCCTTATGAGGCCTTGTATGGCAGGAGATGCAAGACATCTTTGTGTTGGGATGCGGTTGGAGAAGATAAATTGGTCGGTCTCTATTTGATTAAGGAAATAAAAAGAAGAGACAGAAATCCTAGTTTGAAAACATCTTCAGACCGACAGAAATCCTATTTAGATTTGAAGAGAAGAGACATAGAGTTCAGTGTGGGAGATAAAGTATTTTTGAAGGTGTCTCCATGGAAGAAGATTCTGAGGTTCAGTAGCAAAGGGAAGTTGAGTCCTCGCTTCATAGGACCATATGAGGTGTTGGAGAGAGTTGGTCCAGTGGCTTATAGACTAGCTTTGCCGCCTGAGTTGGATCAAATTCATAATGTCTTCCATGTCTCAATGTTTTGAAGATACAGGTCTGACCCATCTCATATCCTATCAGTGGAGTCTATTGAGGTGAGTCCAGATCTGACTTTCGAGGAAGAACCAGTGGCGATTTTAGCATGAGAGGTTAAAGAATTGAGGAATAAGAGGGTGCCACTTGTGAAAGTCCTTTGGAGGAATCATGCCACTAAGGAGGCGACATTTGGTGGGAGAAATGTCCTGTAGCCTATAATGACCCCACCTGCACGGTCTTACGACAGCTGGTCTATTGGGCCTTTTCTCCCATAGGTGGACCGTAGTCCCATCCCTCAACCCGGCAGGCCGCCATAGTACTAGACTGCCCTCGCGGGCCCTCCAGCAGGATTTGTTTATTTGGCTCCCAAAGGAGTCGCCTCCCCGGATCAAATACCTGACCTCTCCCTTAAGAGAGCCAGCGAGCACAATCTAGTACCATTTGGTAGAAATGGTACTAGATTGTGCTCGCTGGCTCTCTTAAGGGAGAGGTCAGGTTTAAATCCGGGGAGGCGACTCCTTTGGGAGCCAAATAAACAAATCCTGCTGGAGGGCCCGCGAGGGCAGTCCAGTACTGTGGCCGCCTGCCGGGTTGAGGGCTGGGACCATGGTCCACCTATGGGAGAAAAGGCCCAATAGACCAGCTTTCGTAAGACCGTGCAGGTGGGGTCGTTACACAGCCAGTTTCACTCCAGCAGCCCGCAAATTCCCACGGCAGTTTTTTTTGCTAGCAAAATTTTTTCGACGTAATTTTTTCCGAAACCAAATTCAATTTGGTTTCGGTTTTCTTTTCATAATTAATGTTAGATTCCGTAAACAATTAAGATTAATAGGACTAAAAATAACACAGAATAGGGAGGAGAATTGAGTGAACTGAGAAAACTTTGAATTGATCGGACTAGGAGAAACCTTTGGCAGTGAAATCAATCGAACTTTTTGAGAGAAGAATAAGCAACCAAACAATCAATCCATCAAAGGAAGCCATCTTGCCTTTGTCCTTGTTCATCTAAGAAGTAATTTTTGGTGGAACCAACAAACGAAGGTATAAATATCAAATCTTTTTTCTTTACAGTAGCTTGAATCATTAAACTCTTTTCTTTTGATTCTAAAAACCTTAGAACCAAAATTTACTTTTTTCTAAACCTTAGAACCTTAAATCGTCTCCTCTATTTTCAAAAACCCTAAAATTACTTTTTTTGTTTCTTCAAAATATTAAAACCCTAATCTACTTTCCAACTTTCCAAAACCTTAAATCGTTTCATTAATTTTTCAAAACCCTAATCTGTTTTCCAATGTTTCAAAACCTAAAACCCTAAATTTAACTTACGGCTTCTAAAAATCACATAAAGCTTTATAAAACTATAAATTGTTTTTCCAAATTCTAAAATCAAATGCATTCTCCGAAACACTAAAAAACCCTAATTCAACTTTAAAACCAAGACAGTAACCCCAAACTAGCTAACCTTAAACCCTAGTTTTCTTAAACCCTAATTTTTCTATATCATAATCTTTAAAACCTTAAAACCTTATAAATCTAAATATTAAAATTAGATATAGTAAATCCAAAATAATAATCCAGTAACCGTAAATCATAAACCTAATGTTTTAATATCCAAACCCTAATTTCATGATTTTCCCCTCAAACCCTAATTTGGTTAATCAAAGAACCTTATCAATCCCTTAAATCATAAAACCTTAATCCACTTTAATTCCCTTAAAACATATAGTAGCTTAAACTAATAAATTTCAAAACCCTAAACATTAAATAAAGAATCTTAAATAAAAATAGTATCCTTAATTTGTATCTTTACTTACTTTATTTATTTTTAGTTTTGATTGTGTAGTTCATTATATGCTTTGATTTATTTAAGTTCAATGCTTGGTTTATTTAAATTTTCATGGATGAATGTTTATTTTATATTTTGATTAATATCTTTGATGAATGATTTATTTATGATGAATGGTTATTTACTTTATCGATTTATTTTGATTTCCAAATGTTGTAAGAGGTATGTTTCCACTTTGTGGGTACCTCATTAGTTAAATATCATGTAATTTAAATTGCTTTTATATTTTAGACCAATGTAAAGGACATGTTTCTACCTTTCGGTGGGTGTCCTATTAGTTTAGACATGGATGATGTAAGGACATGTTTACATCCTCAGATGGGTGTCCATTTATTTGCTTTGTTTGGATGTTGCTTTAATTTTAATATAATGATGCTTTATTTTAATTGTTGCATGGAATATGGATAATATTGTTATATTTAAGAATTTTATAATATTAAGACCTGTAAAGGAGGCCGGTTTCAATGAACCGGACATTGTGGGCTTGCTGGGCCATTTCTCACCTTCCCCACACGTACCCAACTTTCCGAACCCATTAGGGGTTTGGGGATTCCTTACAAATCGAGTCATCCACCCCTTTCTTTCTCCCGGCCCGTCCGGGTGGTGACTCAATTTTCTCTGGGCTTAGGCCCGTGTTCTCTAAGGCCCCGAGCCTAAGCAGTGTCGAAGTTGCAAGAACCATTCCACCGGGAGTGGGGTAAAAATTTCCGCTCACAGTGGCGACTCCACAGGGGATAAGAGAAGTTGATTCCGTTGGTCTTTATATTATTCTATTCTTTCTCATATTGATATTATTCGTTGCATCATATTGGATTGCATCATGTGCATGAGTTAGGATGCCTGTGTTACCCATGTTGTGTTATGTAAGGGATACTATACTTTCACTCAAGGTATGGAGATCGAGCATGGCATAACCACTCATAGCCTCATACCATTTGGTATATACTTGCTACGGGAACCTAAGCCTTTTAACCCAAAGACTAAAGCTCATGTAATTCGCCTAGTTACTTTCCTTAGGTTTTTACCCCAAATGCATGTTGTTTGACTATGGTTAATTTATCTTGGCTTAAATCATGGCTTATTTGGTTTGTTCTTTTTCTAATATGACCTAAATACATTGTGAGCTCAAAATAAATTTTTCTTTAAAGTCCAAAAGACCAAAGCTATTTTTAAAACTTTTCAAGATGGTCTTTGGACATAAGACTTTTCTAAAAACAAATCAAAAATTCTTTTTCTCATGACCAAAATACAAAGCCCAAAATATGTTTTTTCTAAAATCTTTTGACAATGGGCTTAGAAACAAAATGGTTTTCATCCAATCTTTTCTTACAAAGAGCTTGCAAATTATTTAGGTCAATTACGAAATACCAAAAATCAATTGTGAGCCTAGTTTATATTGAGAATAATTAATCATGGGCTTGTTTTTGGCATGAATCATTAGTTACTTTTTCAAGTGAGAAATCTATTTATAATAAACATCTTAATTTAGTTTTAATCCAATATAGCATGAAAGCTACTATAGTTGGTTGAATGGATTAAAACCTAATTAATGGGAATTATTATGGATTGATTTCTATTTTTGAAAATATAACTATTGGTTGAAACGTCCGAGGGAAATATTCGAAAACAAGATACCCCATGTTGGTATTTTGTTAACCATATTACCTAGGAAAAGAGACTCGCCATTCATGTGTGGATGTTATAAGGTTGGAAGGAACGTCCTATTTGTCCTTGTTTGTCTATTGTTTGTGCATACATGCATACATTTGCATCTCATATCATTGATCCTCTCTGGCTCACAGCCCTGGATTACGACAGTTCAAAAGCTTATGACAATTCAACCTACGCTGGTAGCGAAGAAGCTAGCAACGTGTAGACCCTTAATTTTTTACCCAGTCCGGTCCAATATATTTTAGTTAGTCTAAAATAATTTTTATGGTATCTTGATTAATTTTAATATTTATTTTAGTTAAAAATGGTGAAGTGAATAAAAAATCAAAAATAATGAAAAATAAAAAATAACAAAAAATTCGGTGATGAAAAAATCGTCGCCGAAAGTCAGCGCGGGCCCGTGGGCATTTTGCCCGCAATTTTTCTGCAGCAATTTTTTTTTTGCCAGCACAATTTTTTCGCAACAGGTTTTTTTTGCCAGCAAAATTTTTTGACGCAAATTTTTCGAAACCTAATACAATTAGGTATCGGTTTCCTTTTCTTAATGAGTATTATGTTCCGTGAATAACTAGGAATGAACCATAAAATTCTTCTATTAATAAGACCAAAAACAACACAAAAAGAAATCAAGGAAGAAATCGAGGGAGAAATTTATCAAAAATTGGATCCAAAACTAAGTAGGAAAGGCAGTGAATCAACCAGATTTCTTTTTTGAGAGAAACAAACAATTCAAGCAATTCAAAGGCAGCAAAGCTTGTCTTTGTTTTTGTTCATCCAAGAACAAATTTTTGGTGGAACCAACAAACGGAGATATGCATCAATTGTTTAAATTCTATTCTTCACAGTAGCTAAATCATCCCATTGTTTCTTTTAATTCAAAAACCCTAGAACCTCAATTCACTTTTTCTAAAGTTTGAAAACCTTAATTCGTTGCTTTGTTTTCCAAAAAGTTTAAAGTTATTAGTTTTGTTTCTTCAAAATCCTAAAACAATAATTTGTTTTCCAAATTTTCAAAACCCTAAATTGAGTTCTGTTTCTTTCCAAAAGCCTTAAAAACTTCTTTTTTTGTTTCTATAAATTTTAAATCATTTGGTTTATTTTCATAAAGTTTCAAAAAATTATCAATTGTTTTTCCAAATTCTAAAAACTAATTCAACTCCAAAAACCAAAACAGTGAACCCTAACTCCCTCAAAACCTTAAACCCTAATTTTTTCTAAACCCTAGTCCTTTAAAACTTTAAAAACCATATAAACACAAATGTTATAATTTTACACAGTAAGCTTAAAACATAATTCAATGAGTAACCGTAAGTCATAAATCTAAGTATTTTAAAGTGTTCAAACCCTAATTTCATGATGTTACCACTCAAATACTAATTTGGTTAATCAAAGAATTTTATCAACCTTTTAAAACATAAAACCTTAATCTATTTTAATTCCTTTAAAAACTCACAGTAGCTTCCAAAATTCTAAATACATGGAATCTTAAATAGAAACAGTAGCCCTAATTGGAATTTTTTCTTGCTTTATTCAATTTTATATTTGATTATGCTTTGATTTATATGCTTTAATTTATTTAAGTTCAATGCTTGGTTTATTTAATTTATCATGGATGGATGTTTACTTTTTATTGATGTTTAATACCTTTGATGAATGATTTATTTATGATGAATGGTTATTAACTTTTATCAATTTATTTAGATTTCCAAATGTTGTAAGAGGTATGTTTATACTTGGTGGGTACCTCATTAGTTAAATATCATGTAACTTAAATTGCTTTTATGTTTTATAACCAATGTAAAGGACATGTTTCTACCTTTCGGTGGGTGTCCTTTTTAGGCGTGGGATGTAAGGACATGTTTCCATCCTCAGATGGGTGTCCATTTATTTGTTTTGTTTGGACACTATTTTGATTTTATATATATCGATGCTTTATTTTAATTATTCTGTGTAATATGGATAATATTGTTATATTTAAGAATTTTATAATATCAAGACCTGTAAAGGAGGCCGGTTCCAATGAACCGGGCATTGTGGGGGTGCTGGGCCATTTCTCACCTTCTCCACATGTACCCAACTTTCCGAACCCATTAGGGGCTTGGGGATTTCTTAGGAATCGAGTCATCCACCCCTTTCTTTTTCCCAATCTGTCCAGGTGGCAACTCCATTTTCTCCAGACTTAGGTCCGTGTTCTCTAAGGCCCCGATCCTAAACAGTACCGAAGTCGCAAGAACCATTCTACCGGGAGTGGAGGCAAAAATCCCCACTCACACAATGACTCAATCACTTGCTCACCAAAAATAATGGATCCCGAACAAATTCAAATATTGGTGGATGATGCCCTCAATGCCAAGATGGAAGAAATAAAAGACCATAAAGAACTAATTGACTGCAATTTTAGAAAATCATGCCGAAGCATCCACTAGAACTAAGAAGCCAAGGGACAAAGGGAAGACTAAAGTTGGTGAAGTGGTTTTTGATGATGAAAAGGTGATCATTGATGATGATGATGATTGGGCTCAATACTACCAAGATGCTCAAGAGAAGAAAAAGGAACCGAAGATTGTTGAAAGATCAATTATGGAGAAGACAGAAACTTCTGATGTTGAAAGATGATTGCTGATTTAGAAAGGAAATTTGAGAAGAAACTGAAAACCGAGGAAATGTCCGAAGTTGACAAATTATTTGAGATAGATGAAGAATTCCCGTACAAGTTCAAGATGTTATCTTTTGTGAAGTATGATGGAACCAGAAATCCTCATCTCCATGTGAAGCAGTATATCACTGCTATGCAGTCTGCCCGAGCTACTAAGGCTCAAACCCTAAGGTACTTCATACTCTCATTGGACCCTGTTGTCCAAAATTGGTTCAATACCTTAGATGATGGCACACAAAAGAATTGGGATCTGCTTTATAAAGCCTTCATCCAACAATATGGATATAATGTCGAGATGGAAGTTACCTTAATGGAAGTAAAGTCCATTAGGCAAAGGTCGAATGAGAATTTTGTAGATTATGTGAAGAGATGGAGAAACAAGGCTGCTTTGCTCAAAAAAGGCCCGATGAATCCGATCAAATAAGGATGATTGTGAGAGGGGTGTTGCCTAGTCTTCATGAGAGGATGTCTCATACACTCATCCGTGATTTCAAAGACCTTCTCCAAGTGGGTTTACAAATTAAAGAATACGAAAGAGAGAAGAACTGTTTTTCAACAAGAAGGAATGAGAAAGGAAACTATCAATCTGGCAGCCAAAGCATGCAAAAGGCAGTCGGTGTCAATGCTACTAACCAAGGAACAAGGAGACAATTTTTGGAATTAGGGAAGCTGACTGGTTCAATACCTTAGATGATGGAACACAAAAGAATTGGGATTTTCTTTACAAAGCCTTCATCCAACAATATGGATATAATGTCGAGATGGAAGTTACCTTAATGGAAGTAGAGTCCATTAGGCAAAGGTCAAATGAGAATTTTGTAGATTATGTGAAGAGATGGAGAAACAAGGCCGCTTTGCTCAAGAAAAGGCCTGATGAATCTGATCAAATAAGGATGATTGTGAGAGGGGTGTTGCCTAGTCTTCATGAGACGATGTCTCATACACTCATCCATGATTTCAAAGACCTTCTTCAAGTGGGTTTGCAAATTGAAGAATGCGAAAGAGAGAAGAACTATTTTTCAACAAGAATGAATGAGAAAGGAAACTATCAATCTGGTAGCCAAAGCATGCAAAAGGCAGTCGGTGTCAATGCTACTAACCAAAGAACAAGGAGACAATTTTTGGAATTAGGGAAGCCGACTGGTTCAATACCTTAGATGATGGAACACAAAAGAATTGGGATCTGCTTTACAAAGCCTTCATCCAACAATATGGATATAATGTCGAGATGGAAGTTAATTTTATACCTTAATGGAAGTAGAGTCCATTAGGCAAAGGTCGAATGAGAATTTTATAGATTATGTGAAGAGATGGAGAAAGAAGGTCGCTTTGCTCAAGAAGAGGCCCGATGAATCCGATCAAATAAGGATGATTGTGAGAGGGGTGTTGCCTAGTCTTCATGAGAGAATGTCTCATACACTCATCCGTGATTTCAAAGACCTTCTCCAAGTGGGTTTGCAAATTGAAGAATGTGAAAGAGAGAAGAACTGTTTTTCAACAAGAAGGATTGAGAAAGGAAACTATCAATCTGGCAGCCAAAGCATGCAAAACGCAGTCGGTGTCAATGTTACTAACCAAGGAACAAGGAGACAATTTTTGGAATTAGGGAAGCTGACTGGTTCAATACCTTAGATGATGGAACACAAAAGAATTGGGATCTGCTTTACAAAGCCTTCATCCAACAATATGGATATAATGTCGAGATGGAAGTTACCTTAATGGAAGTAGAGTCCATTAGGCAAAGTTTGAATGAGAATTTTGTAGATTATGTGAAGAGATGGAGAAACAAGGACGCTTTGCTTAAGAAGAGGCCCGATGAATCCGATCAAATAAGGATGATTGTGAGAGGGGTGTTGCCTAGTCTTCATGAGAGGATGTCTCATACACTCATCCATGATTTCAAAGACCTTCTCCAAGTGGGTTTGCAAATTGAAGAATGCGAAAGAGAGAAGAAATGTTTTTCAACAAGAAGGAATGAGAAAGGAAACTATCAATCTAGTAGCCAAAGCATGCAAAAGGCAGTCGATGTCAATGCTACTAACCAAGGAACAAGGTGAAAATTTTTGGAATTAGGGAAGCCAATGTCTTGGGTTCTCAATAAGCTACAAAGAAAGGGATTGCTACAACCCTTAAATCCTCATCCTTTGCCTAACCCTCTCCCACATAATTTTGACACTAAACCATTTTGTCAATTTCACCAAATGCAAGGGCACGACATGGATAGATGTGTAAGGTTGAGACATGAGATCCAAAATCTAATTGGTAATGGGAAGCTACCCGAGCCCAACAAGCCAAACACCAAAGACAACCCATTACCAAAGTTCAATAGGGTACCACCGCTGGCAACCTTCATGATTGGAGGAGGTTTGCATGAAGATTTTGTCATGTCTTCTTTTCAAGATGGAATTAAACAAGTTATGGTGGGTAAAGAAGTAACAATTTGTGTTGTCAATGGGTTTTGGGATTCAAGTGATAGTGATGATGATATAGTATCCAAGAAGGAGGAATGGACTTGGTTCAAGCCCAAAGAAGATGAAGTAATGAACACTAGATCCGGTAAGCCTTATGCAAGGCCACCACCTAAAGAGGTAGAAACTAATAAGGGAAAGGAAGTAGAAGTAGGAAATAAAGAAGAGGAAGATGATGTTGTGCTCAAGCAATTGAAAATAACCCAAGCAAGGGTTAGCATTTGGTATTTATTAGCTATTTCTAAAAAACACTAAGAAAATATGGCCAAAGCCTTAGCTAGCATGCCAATTTCTACCTCCACAAAACCGGAGGAGCTGATCAACTTCATAAAAATTGGAGGTGTAATGAAATGTGAAGATGTTCAAGAAAAGAGTGAAGTTAATATGGGATCAGTTTCTTTTTCAGATGCGGATTTACCGGAGGAGGGGAGAGACCACATCCGCCCTCTCTTTATCAAAATAGAAGTCAAGGGGAAGAGGACTCCATGTGTAATGGTCGATGATGGGTCTGCCATAAATGTTTGTCCACTTAAGATATTGCCAAAGCTAGCCATGTCAATGTTTTATTAGTTTTTGTCATAGAATTATGTCTTATTTATTATGATAATTATTGTTTTCTTTTGGTATTTTGGTAATTTTAATATGTTTATTTAGTGTGTTCATCAATTTTGGTAGTTTTAGTTTATTTCAGTGTTTATGTCATTTTTGTTCTAGTTTTTAGTGTGGTGTTTATGTGTTGATGGTTTATTTGATTCTTGTTTAAGGTTTGTTTAAGTGTTTGCTGTAGGTTAATATGTAAGGCATTTCATTGGAAGAAAGAGTAGCATGAAGCATGTCTTACCTTAAGGGCAAAACCAAGAACCCAGAGAGAAAGGAAAATTCAGAGGCAGTAGCTAACACATTCACTTGACACGGCCAAGCCACTGGCCGTGTCACATGACACGGCCAGGAAACTTGGTCGTGTCCCATACTAAGCCAAGGAAGAAGACCAAAAGGAAAGAGAGCAAAGAACAGAAGGTGACACACTCAGGGGACACGGCCAAGCCACTGGCCGTGTCCCTCCAAACACACCAAACACGGCCAAGCTCATTCAAGCTTGGCCGTGTCACACTTAACTCCAAAGAAGAAGAGATGAAAATCACACAGAAGCGGACACATTCAATAGACACAGCCAAGCCACTGGCCGTGTCACATGACATGGCTAGGAGCTTGGCCGTGTCACTCCATGGACTAAAGGAGCGGAGTTTTAAGCGAGGTTTCGTATAAATAATACGATTAGGGTTTTATTCGGGAGATTAGAGAGAGATTTTCTGATCGGCCGTCAAAAATAATAACTTAGGGTTTCTATTTTGTTTTCTTTTAGATTTTTTATTACACTTTGATTAAAAAAAATAGTCTAGATTAAATTGTTCTTGCCATTGCAACATTCTTCTAGCAAAGATCTGATCAAGAGATTCTTCAGAAGCTTAAGGGAGTTTGTAATTTGGTTTTGTTCTCAAACTTTATCTCTTAAATTTCTTTGGAATTGTATTCATGAATTCTATTATGTCTAAACTAATTTCTTTGAATTTTAATGAGATGAATATGTTTGATAGCATCATTATGAACTAATTTGATCTAGTCTAGGGTTTGTATGGAACTACTATGATTGTATGAATTGGTTATTGCTCTTAACTGAATTATTTCTTTAGCCTTGATTGAATGGAATTATTGTTAATGTATAATTGATTGGCCACCGATTATGTGTTTAAGGTATTAGATAAAGGATTGAGAGATGAAGTCTAATACTGGAACAATTTAATTAGGGACTTAGGTGAATTAGAAATATAAAGCTAAGAAAAAAAGATTATTTCAATTATAACAAGATTATTTGAAAGAGGTTTGAATGCGAGAGCTTATTTCCTTGATTCGATTAATTAAGTTGCTTGAGGTTTAATCTTTGAAATTAAATTGGTTGAGAGGAATAACCATTCATACATATGAGTTAGTAGAGAAGTGTAAACCCTAGACCTTTCTATTAAGTGAATCAATATTTTAGCTCAGTTTACTTTTATTGTTTTCAACTCCAATCATCTATTTTCATTAGTTGCTAGCAATTTAAATTTATTATAATTTGTTATTTGCAACCTGATAATCAATTAGCTTATCTAGCTTCCTTGAGAGATGACCTTGGGGTGATCACCTTTGCTACAGCTACATCGTATACTTGCGAGTGACACTTATAGTAGAACTTAATTCGAGCGCAACAAGTTTTTGGCGCCGCTGCTGGGGAAGCTAATTGGCGTAATTATTTATTAGGCATAAATATTTTAGATTATTTTTCATTGTTTAATTTTTATTTTATTTGTCTTTTGCTTTTAATATTTCTTTTTTCCAGAAATTTTATTTATGCAAGGCAGGAGATCACTTGGAGGAGAGCTATACCCACTCATTCCAAAAATTCAGAGAGTGAAAAGGAGCAGCGAAGAGTTTGAACTGTACACCGGATTTGATACAGAGGAGGACACTTCTAATTTTGAGTTGGATACTGCACAATCTACCAATATGGGAGAAGAGAGGCAAAGAACTATGAGGGATTTTGCTAGACCTGTCATTGGAACTTCCACATCTTGTATAAGATTGACGGATGCAGCAAAAAATTATGAGTTGAAGAACATCCATTACAACATGCTGCCATCATTCTATGGAGTTCCAAATGAAGATCCTTTGAACTTTATTTGGGATTTCTATTCCACCCTCAACACTTTTCCATTGGGAGGACTAACAGAGGACCAGTTGAGGATGAGATGCTTTCTATATACATTGAAGGATCGGGCAAAGAGTTGGCTTATGATGTTGCCTGAAAATTCTTTGACAACTTGGGAGCATGTTTATAACAAGTTTATGGGCAAATTTTACTCATATTAGAAGACAGCTGAATTGAGAGGGAAGATAACTACATTCTCTCAATTTGAAGGAGAGCCATTTCATGAGGCTTGGGACAGGTTTAAGATGTTATTGATCCATTGTCCACATCATCACTACCCACTTCAACTTTTGAATCAGTTTTTCTATGATGGTCTAACCCATCAATTTCAGAACACTGTTGATAACGCAGCTGGGGGAGCTATGGGAGAAAAGAGAGCTGATGAAACTTATGAAATTTTTGAGATGTTGGGAGCTAATTCTCAACAGAAAAGTGTAAGAGGAAGAAATAAAGGGGTGAATCAACTGGAAGCCAATAGTGAGATGGTCAATCAGATAGCTGAATTGACAAGGCAAGTGCAGATATTGAACATGAAGAACAATACCTCTTCATCCACTCAAGAAGTGTGTGGAATTTGTGGGACTTTCGGGCATGGAGCAAATATATGCCCCTCTGCATATAAGACTTATGGAACTAAAGCTGAGCAAGTCAATGCTATGGGGGGATATCAACCAAGGGCCCGGAATGATCCTTACTCCAATACTTACAATCCTGGTTGGCGGAATCATCTAAATTTTTCCTGGGCAACAAATAACTCTCAACAAACTTTCCATTTGCTCCAGAGACAAAACCAACCACAGGGTCAATCTTCAAATCAAGTGCAGCCTAAGAGAGAGAGTTTGGAGGATAGTTTACAGGCCTTTATCCAAGTCAGTGCTAAGAATCAAGAGATGACTAACAAAAGGCTGGATTCATTAGAAGCATCTTTTAAGAAAGTAGAGACTCAAGTGGGACAACTTGCACAACAGATGCAGATTCAACAAAAAGGGAAATTTCCAAGTCAACCTGAGCAGGCACAATCAGTGACTGTGCTTAGAAGTGGCAAGGTAATAAACAATAATGTTGAAAATAATTCTATGAATGCAGTTGATCAAGAGAACAAAAAGGAAGGAGAACCAGAAAACAAAGGTGCTGGAGAAAGATCAATGGAGAAATCCCCTTCAGCAGATTTACATAAGGCAAGTAATCCTTACCGGCCACCTATACCTTTCCCCAGCAGGTTGAAGAATGATAAACAAGATAAACAATTTTCAGACATCTTCAACATGCTGTCTAAGGTAAGTATTAACTTACCCTTACTTGAAGCAATAAAGAACATGCCAGCTTATGCCAAATTCTTCAAGGAACTGAACACCAAGAAAAAGAGGTATGAGCCAAATGAAAAGGTGATAGTGTCAGAGGTAGCTAGTGCTATTTTGCAGCATAAACTACCCCCAAAACTAAAGGATCCTAGTAGTTTCAAAATTCAAATTACTATGGGTAATGGAAAGGGAACTGATGGCATGTGTGATTTAGGAGCCAGTGTAAATTTGATGCCTTATTCTGTGTATCTTGAGTTAGAACTAGGGGAACTTAAACCTACAAAAATGGTGTTGCAATTAGCTGACAGATCTCTTAGATTCCCGAAAGGGGATATAGAAGATGTGTTAGTTAAGGTTGGTGGGTTGATAGTGCCTGTGGATTTTATAGTTCTTGACATGGAAGGAAGCAACTCTACACCATCTGCACACACTATTCTTCTGGGTAGGCCTTTTATGGCGACTACCAACACCTTGATAGATGTTAAAAGTGGTAAATTGACAATGACTGTCTTGGGACAAACTGTTGAATTTTTCTATTTTTAACACTTCTCTCATTCCTACAACTGCATTATATGAGGATTGCTCTTTAATTGATTGTATTGATGCAGTTGTTTCAGATGTTTTCTTGCAGACAGGTTCCTCGGATAAATTGGAGCTGGCACTAACCTTAGAGGGTGGTTTGGATATTTATGATTCAGAAATAGCCAGTTGCCTTGAGACGTTAGAGAATGTTGAAATAGAGGAACTTAAGGAGGACCCAGTATTTGAACTTCCCTCCATCCAAAAGGAAGAGAAGAATCCTTCACTTGAGTTAGAATTGAAAGAGTTACCTAAAAATCTGAAATATGTGTTTTTAGGAGATCACAACACCTTACCTGTGATAATATCTAGTGAACTTAGTGAAGGGGAGGAGATGAAGTTGGTGAGTGAGCTTAAAAGATTGAAAAGAGCAATAGGATGGGGATTGAGTGACATCAAAGGTATTAGCCCTTCAATGTGCATGCATAGAATCACCTTGGAAGAGGGAGCTAAACCTGTGAGGGAGACCCAAAGGTGCCTTAACCCAAATATGAGTGAAGTGGTTAAGAAGGAAGTGCTCAAATTGCTTGATGAAGGGGTGATTTATCCAATAGCTAATAGTGAGTTAGTGAGCCCAGTACATGTAGTGCCTAAGAAATCTGGAATCACTGTGGTGAAAAATGAAAATAATGAATTGGTTCCTACTAGGACTACTACTGGGTGGAGAATGTGTATCGATTATAGGAAGTTGAACAATGACACAAAGAAAGACCATTTTCCTCTTCCTTTTATTGATCAGATGTTGGATAAACTTTCTGGACACTCACATTATTGCTTTTTGGATGGACTTTCAGGTTACTATCAGGTGCCGATATCACCAGAGGATCAATCCAAGACTACCTTTACTTGCCCTTTTGGGACTTATGCATTTCGGCGTATGCCATTTGGCTTGTGCAATGCACCTGCAACTTTCCAAAGATGCATGATGTCTGTCTTCACAGACATGATAGATGATTTTATTGAGGTATTTATGGATGACTTTTTTTGTTTTTGGTAGTTCTTTTGATAATTTCCTCAATAAACTTGTTCTTGTGCTTGAGAGATGAATTGAATGTAACCTCACTTTGAGTTGGGAAAAGAGTCATTTCATGGTTACTCAGGGCATTGTCTTAGGTCATGTGGTGTCAAGTAAAGGGATAGAGGTGGATAAGGCCAAGGTAGAATTGATTGCTAAGTTACCCCCACCTACCTCTGTTAAGGGAATAAGAAGTTTTCTAGGGCATGCAGGTTTTTACCGGAGGTT
Source organism: Garcia nutans (assembly GCA_947685225.1). Lineage (NCBI taxonomy): Eukaryota > Viridiplantae > Streptophyta > Magnoliopsida > Malpighiales > Euphorbiaceae > Garcia > Garcia nutans. Next base: position 37,921,020 of record CANTUV010000059.1, read on the forward strand.
TATTAAGGATTTTTCTAAAATAAGCCAACCATTGTGCCATTTGCTAGGGAAAGATGTTCCATTTGAGTTTACTGCACAATGCATGCAAGCTTTTAATTCCCTTAAGGAAAAACTGACTAGTGCACCGGTAATAGTAGCTCCTGTTTGGTCTTTACCTTTTGAAATCATGTGTGATGCCTCTAATCATGCAATAGGAGTTGTTCTTGGGTTGATAAATTTTTGAGAGTAATATATTATGCTAGCTTAACCCTGAATAGTGCGCAAATGAATTACACAACAACTGAAAAGGAAATGTTAGCTGTTGTTTTTGCCTTAGATAAGTTTAGAGCATATTTAATTGGGTCGAAAATTATTGTGCATTCTGATCATGCGGCTCTAAAATATCTTTTGACAAAACAACATGCTAAGCCGCGCTTAATTAGATGGGTGTTATTGTTGCAAGAATTTGATTTTCAAATTAAAGATACTAAAGGGAGTGAAAATGTTGTAGCTGATCATTTATCTAGATTGCCCTTCTTTGATGAAAATCTTGCATCTGATAGCATTCATAAAAATTTAGAAGCATTTCCTGATGAACAGCTGTTTATGGTAATTAATGCACCTTGGTTTGCAGATATTGCTAACTATCTTGCTTGTGGTATTTTGCGTTCTAACATGTCATTTCAGGAAAAGAAAAGGTTTTTGCACGTAAGTAAATTTTACTTTTGGGATGAACCTTACCTATTCCGGATTTGCAAAGATGAGATAGTTCGCAGGTGTGTATCTGAAGAAGAACAACTGAGTGTTCTTAAATTTTGTCATGACCTTCACTGTGGTGGTCATTTTGGAAGGAGGAAGACTGCAGAAAAGGTGCTTTAAAGTGGTTTTTACTAGCCTACTCTATTCAAAGATGCTTAAGAGTATTGTAAGCATTGTGACCGCTGTCAAAGAGTGGGTAACATTGGGAGGAGGAATGAAATGCCCCTTCAATCATATATTGTTGTTGAACTGTTTGATGTGTGGGGAATAGACTTTATGGGTCCTTTTCCCAAGTCTTTTGGTTATGAATATATTTTAGTTGCTGTTGATTATGTTTCAAAATGGGTGGAGGCAATCCCCACCCGTACTAATGATGCTAATGTGGTTGTTAAATTTGTGAAGGAAAATATTCTTAGCAGATTTGGCACACCAAGAGTGATAGTTAGTGATGGGGGAAGTCATTTCTGCAACAAACGTTTTGAGAAATTAATGCACAAATCTGGTGTGAAGCACAAGGTGGCGACCCCATACCATCCACAGACTTCTGGACAAGTTGAAACATCCAACAAGAAAATAAAAGGAATTCTGGAGAAAATAGTCAAATTATCAAGAAAGGATTGGGCGAGTAGATTGCATGATGCATTGTGGGCACATCGGACTACTTTCAAGACTCCTTTAGGTATGAGTCCATATCGATTGGTTTTTGGTAAGGCTTGTCATTTACCAGTGGAGTTGGAGCACAAAGCATATTGGGCAATCAAGACTCTGAATTTAGACTTGGACAAGGCAAAGAGAGAGCATTTTCTGCAAATTTCAGAGTTAGATGAATTGAGGAATGAGGCATATGAGAACTCAAGGATTTATAAGGATCGCACTAAAGCACTTCATGACAGAATTATAGTGCGAAAGACATTGAGTCCAGGTATGAAAGTTTTACTTTTTAACTCTTGTCTCCGTCTGTTTCCAGGAAAACTAAAGTCTCGATGGAGTGGTCCTTTTGAGATAACTCAGGTGTATCCTTCTGGTGCCATTGAATTGCTTAACTCTCGAACAAATGAGACTTTTAAAGTAAATGGGCAGAGAGTTAAGCCATATAATGAAGGATTCCAAGAAGTAAGGATCATCGATAGCACTTTGATCTACGATCCTTAAGTCTTGCAGTAATGTCCAGCTTTATGACATTAAAGAAGCGCTAAATGGGAGGCAACCCATCGGTTTGCATTTCTTTTCATAGTTGTAATTTTAATTTAGCAATTTTGATTTGATGTTTGATTTAAATAAATGGAATGGGTGCTTTGATCGGTTTTTCATTTTTTCCAATGTGTTTCAGGGTTGATCGAAGAAGAGGTTTGCAATTTCTTGGAGATTTGGTGATATAAAATAAAAAAAATATATTTAAAAAAAAGAGTCAAATTGGCAGTGAGTGACATGACCAAGCCACTGGCCGTGTCAAGCCATCCCTTAAAATCCCATTTTACATAGCCCCTGACACGGCCAAGGAGCTTGGCCGTGTCCTTGGCTGTGTCACATGGGACACGGCCAAGCTTCACCAAAAATTTCCTTCTTTTTATTTTTTGCAACCTTTTTCATAGAGTCAGACACGCCCATGGGACACGGCCAAGTCACTGGCCGTGTCCCTCCAAGCACATCAGACACAGCCAAGCTCACCCAAGCTTGGCCGTGTCCATCTAATTTTACACTTTAAAAAAGCATTTTTTGCACTTTTTGTTCATTCCAATCCCTAAATTTCTTTTTGCTTCCTCTCGTTCTCTCGACTCCTCTCTCCCAAAACCGCCATTGTTGATTCTTCAAAGCTTCCAAACTTCCATTAATTCTCAATTTCCTTCACCAAAACTGAAATTAATCCACTCAATTTTCTTCTTCTCTCATAAAAAATCAATTTAATCGGTTTAAGTTTCAAATTTTTTCAGATCTATCAATATGCCGAGAACGAAGATGGTGTCCCACCGTAAGAGGAAGAAACCTTCAACTGCAGCTGCATCTTCATCTTCCTCGTCTTCATCTTTAAAGAAAGCGAATCTTTTGGCTCGGGATTTCTTCCCGACGAGGTATGTCAGTGATGAATCCCTTAATGCTCTTCAAATTAGGGATAATTTTTATCATTATGTTCAAAATCTTGGGTGGGAGAACCTAGTCTCCTATAGACCTTTGCAATTTCAAGAGCTCACTTTGAAATTTTTAACATCTCTTAAGGTTGAAAGAGATGAACAAAAAATTTGCTCTAAGTTGAGTTTTAAATTGTTTGGGAAATCATTTGTGGTTAGTATTGAGCAATTGAATGTGATATTTGGTTTCCATCAACATGGTGAAAGGTCGGTACCTAAGGATTTTAAACAACAATTTGCTTGGGGAGTTTCTTATTATCATCATACCTGCATTAAGGAATGGAGTTTCTTATGATATGACAATAGGGTGGTTTAATTCATAAGTGTGGGGTAAGCAATTAAAATTATATATATATATAGTATTGTTTTAGTAAGATGTAGGGCTGAAATGCATACTTTGCACATTGTATTTGCTAAGAGTCGATTATTCTTTTCCTCTACATTGTAAGCTAGATGTTTCATGCAATTTTATATTTTGTATATATATATATATATATAAAGGAAAATAAAAGAGAAGATATATATACATAATTCATATATTTTCTAGCATTAGAGGAATGTCGACTCTTGTACTTTTCTTTAAGTGTGCAAGTATGTGAGATTATCTAGGGTTGGTGAATATGCCATTTGAGGGAGTTATGAGTTTCTGAGCAAGAGTATTGTCTAATTTAGATACTCCATTTCTTGATGTTCTAGCTTAAATGTCTTTTCTCACACCTTCACCTTAGCCCCATTACATCCAAATAAAAGACCTTTGGATTATTTCTTGAGAAAATCAGTGAGAGAGATTGGATAATTAAGCAAGTTTATGGCAGTATGCAGTCATGAGTGGTTTGAGTGAAACACTTAGATGAGAGATAAGATTTGTATGTTTGGATTAATGAATGAGTTAAGAAAATCTTGATTGAAGTAAATTGCAATTATTTATGGCTGAGTCTTAAAGGATTTCATCTTATATACTGGAATTATAGTTAAGGTTGTTTGAGTTTTTAATTTATGCCATGTGAATTTGCTTGAGGACAAGCAAAGTTTTAAGTGTGAGGTAGTTGTTTTATTAGTTTTTGTCATAGAATTGTGTCTTATTTATTATGATAATTATTGTTTTCTTTAGGTATTTTGGTAGTTTTAATATGTTTATTTAGTGTGTTCATCAATTTTGGTAGTTTTAGTTTATTTCAGTGTTTATGTCATTTTTGTTCTAGTTTTTAGTGTGGTGTTTATGTGTTGATGGTTTATTTGATTCTTGTTTAAGGTTTGTTTAAGTGTTTGCCTTAGGTTAATATGCAAGGCATTTCATTGGAAGAAAGAGTAGCATGAAGCATGTCTTACCTTAAGGGCAAAACCAAGAACCAAGAGAGGAAGGAAAATTCAGAGGCAGTAGCTGACACATTCACTTGACACGGCCAAGCCACTGGCTGTGTCACATGACATGGCCAGGAAACTTGGCCATGTCCCATACTAAGCCAAGGAAGAAGACTAAAAGGAAAGAGAGCAAAGAACAGAAGGTGACACACTCAGGGGACACGGCCAAGCCACTGGTCGTGTCCCTCCAAACACACCAAACACTGCCAAGCTCACCCAAGCTTGGTCGTGACACACTTAACTTCAAAGAAGAAGAGATGAAAGTCACACAGAAGGGACACATTCAGTAGACACGGCCAAGCCACTGGCCATGTCACATGACACGGCCAGGAGCTTGGCCGTGTCACTCCATGGACTAAAGGAGCGGAGTTTTAAGCGAGGTTTCGTATAAATAATACGATTAGGGTTTTATTCGGGAGATTAGAGAGAGATTTTCTGATAGGCCGTCAAAGAGAATAACTTAGGGTTTCTATTTTGTTTTCTTTTAGATTTTTTATTACACTTTAATTAAAAAAAATAGTCTAGATTAAATTGTTCTTGCCATTGCAACATTCTTCTAGCAAATATCTGATCAAGAGATTCTTCAGAAGCTTAAGGGAGTTTGTAATTTGGTTTTGTTCTCAAACTTTATCTCTTAAATTTCTTTGGAATTGTATTCATGAATTCTAATATGTCTAAACTGATTTCTTTGAATTTTAATGAGATGAATATGTTTGATAGCATCATTATGAACTAATTTGATCTAGTCTAGGGTTTGTATGAAACTACTATGATTGTATGAATTGGTTATTGCTCTTAACTAAATTATTTCTTTAGCCTTGATTGAATGGAATTATTGTTAATATATAATTGATTGGCCACCAATTATGTGTTTAAGGTATTAGATGAAGGATTGAGAGATGAAGTCTAATACTGGAACAATTCAATTAGGGACTTAGGTGAATTAGAAATATAAACCTAAGAAAAAAGATTATTTCAATTATAACAAGATTATTTGAAAGAGGTTTGAATGCGAGAGCTTATTTCCTTGATTCGATTAATTAAGTTGCTTGAGATTTAATCTTTGAAATTAAATTGGTTGAGAGGAATAACCGTTCATACATATGAGTTAGTAGAGAAGTGCAAACCCTAGACCTTTCTATTAAGTGAATCAATATTTCAGCTCAGTTTACTTTTATTGTTTTCAACTCCAATCATCTGTTTTCATTAGTTTCTAGCAATTTAAATTTATTATAATTTGTTATTTGCAACCTGATAATCAATTAGCTTATCTAGCTTCCTTGAGAAACGACCTTGGGGTGATTACCTTCGCTACAACTACCTCGTATACTTGCGAGTGACGCTTATAGTAGAACTTAATTCGAGCGCAACAGTCAACAAGAGATCTAAACCCGACCGAGGTAACAATTCGGGCTTATGACAACACTAAGAGACGCGCCGAAGGGACTTTCAAAGCTGCTGTCAAGGTTGGTCCAATTGAATCTATTGTTGAATTTATTATTTTAGACATGCCAGTTACCTTCGCCTTACTCTTAGGACAACCATGGTTTCATCCTCTTGGTGGAGTTCCTTCCACCCTTCATCAAAAGATCAAGTTCCCCAACGAAGATGAGACAGTGGTCATTGAAGCTGAAGATAATGAGATTGTTAACACTCTAATAATTTAGAGGCCTCTCAATGGTTTTCAAGTAGCTGCAATTTCTGATGAAGAAATAGTGGACTCCAAAGTCTTGAATATGATGAAGAGCATGAACTACCTTCCCGGAGCTAGTCTTGGAAAGGGTAAAGCCGGTATGACAAAGCTGCCAGATTTTAAAACTCAAACTTCCAAGAAGGGGTTGGGATATGATGAAGCCAACAATGTCCAGCCAAAGAAGGATGAGAAGATGAGCTTCCCACCACTTGAAGAAATCTTTGTCAAAACTCCAGATATGGGACCACTCAAAGGAAAGCCCGAGCCAATCATGTTCATGGGAAAGTTGATCCCGGGTTTTAAAATTTTTACAGATGTGGCCGAGCTAGTGGAGCAAGTAAAGAAAGAGCTCACCCTGTCAGCCAACAAAGAATCCAATTCAGAAGAGAAGAAAGAAGTTGTCCTGAAAGCCGAGAAGACTCCGGAGGAGATTGCTGCCCTGGTTGAAGAAAAGTTTGAAGACATCCTGCCTTTTGATTTTGAGAAAAATGATCTTGATCTTGATTTTAATTTGTCTGCTTTGTATGAGGATGATGATGTTTTATTTTCCAAAATGAATGCAATAAAGTCTGATTTTGCTTACTTGTGTGATGTTTCTCCTGATGGTTGCATACATTCAAATAGCAGTTACAAGAGCATCATTAATATTATTTCTATTAACACACAATCATTAAATTTGGAAACAACCAAAAATCCTAAAATCATTAGCATAGCATCCGACCTTACTCCTGATGAGAGAGAGAGATTTGAAAAAATATTCAAAAAATATGAAGAAGTGTTTGCTAGGTCTTATGAGGATATGCCTGGAATAGATCGAGACATAGCAGAGCATCATATTCCTACTTACACTCACATGAAACCTGTCAAACAAAAATCTTAGGTGATTAAGACCTCAGTGGGCTGAATTGGTTCAAGAAGAGGTCACTAAGCAAATACAAGTGAAGTTCCTTGAAGTGATAGAATATCCAGATTGGCTAGCCAACATAGTACCTGTAAGATGGAAGGATAAGGGTCTGTGTGGATTATAGAGATTTAAACAAGGCTTCCCCTAAAGATGATTTCCCTTTACCTCATATAGATGTCCTCATTGATAGTGCAACCTCTAGCGTGCTACACTCATTTGTAGATGGATTTTCTGGATACAATCAAGTGTTAATGGCCCAAGAGGATAAAGCCAAAACTGCTTTCATTACTACATGGGGTATATTTTGTTATAGGGTGATGCCATTCGGCTTAAAGAATGCTGGGGCAACCTACCAAAGGATGGCCACCACACTATTTCATGACATGATGCACAAAGAAGTTGAAATATATGTTGATGATATGATGGTTAAATCGGATACAAGAGAACAACACTTCCAAAACTTGGAATTATTCTTTGATAGAGCCTTGAAATATAAGCTAAGATTGAACCCGAAGAAGTGTGTGTTCGGGGTTACCTCAGGTAAATTATTGGGACATGTGATTGGTCCGAATGGCATTGAGATTGATCCTGATAAAGTTAAAGCAATCAGGGATATGCCAGCCCCTAAGACGGAGAGAGAAGTTCGGGGATTTATTGGTAAATTACAATACATTAGCAGATTCATAGCAAAACTCACAACAATTTGTGAGCCTATCTTCAAATTGCTTAACAAGAATCAGCCGGTCATATGGAATGAAGAATGTCAAAAGGCCTTTGAGCCAATAAAAGAGTATTTGTTGAATCCACCTGTTTTAAAACCACCTAAACCCGGCAATCCTCTATTACTATACTTAGCAGTAGAAGAAGAGTCAATAGGAGCCATGCTAGCCCAAGTAGATGAGTCAGGGATTAAGCATGTAGTTTACTATTTGAGTAGAAAGCTCTTACCTTATGAAATTAAGTATAGTATCATTGAAAAGACCTGTATAGCCGTGGTTTGGTCTTCTATAAAGTTGCGGCATTACTTTCAATCGTATAGTGTGCAAGCAATTGATCCAATGAAGTACTTAAGGGAGACACCCTCTTTGATTAACAAATATGGTCGATGGTTGATAATATTAGAAGAATTTGAGATTGAATATGTAACCAGGAAAACAATCAAAGGTAGAGCGGTGGTAGAATTCCTGGCCCAACAACCATTACCAGATAGCAAAGAGGTAATCTTGGACTTTCCAGATGAACATTTAGAGGTAATTGAAGTACAAGGGTGGAAAATGTATTTTGATGGAGCAGTAAACAGGAAAGGAGCAAGTTTGGGAGTTGTACTAGAATCGCCCGAAGGGGAACTCATCCCTTTAGCCAAAAAGTTGAAACTTAGGGCAACCAATAATATGGTGGAGTACGAAGCTTGTATTTTCAGTTTGGAAACCCTAATGATTATGAAGGTGGATAAGGTGAAAGTTTTTGGCGATTCATTACTAGTAGTATCCCAAGTAAATGGAGAGTGGGAGTTGAAAGAAGAAAAATTAAAACCATACCACAATTACTTGACCATGATAAAGAAGAACTTTAAGGAGTGTAGGATTGTACACCTATCAAGAGAAGAAAATCAGATGGCTGATGCCCTAGCCACATTGGCTTCAGTATGGGAAAATTCTACCAGCTTATTTCTTAAACCTCTGATTTTGACCAGTTCATCAACTCCTTGCTATGAATATGAAATAATCATGGAAACTGATACAGACCATGATGCATGGTATGACACTATAAGGCGATTTTTGGAAGAAAGAGAATACTCGCCAGGGGCAACAAAGAAAGAAAGAAGAGCCATAAGGCGGTGGTCATTGCAATACATCACATTCCATGGAGAGTTATATCGAAGATGGTCTGATGGGGTGCATTTAAGATGTTTATGAAAGCCTGAAGTGGAGCGTATCATGTCAAAAATACATGCAGGAAGTTGTGGTCCGCACATGAGTGGTTTGGCCCAAGTTAAGAAGATTATTCGACAGGGTTATTACTGGTTAACCATGGAGAAGGATTGTATTGAGTTTGTAAAGAAATGCCAACAATGTCAGATGTATGGTAACTTAAATCACATGCCTCCTGAAGAATTGCATTCTATGTCTTCACCCTGGCCATTTGCCACTTGGGGTATCGACATTATAGGAGAGATACATCTGACAGCCTCAAACGGTCACCGTTTCATTATGGTAACAGTAGATTATTTTTCAAAATGGGTCAAAGCCAAATCCTTTAACAAACTGGGTGCAAGTCAAATGGCTAGATTTATTGAAAAGAACCTCATCTGCCAGTGCGGGGTCCCACATAGTGTGATATCAGACAATGGGGTACAGTTTCAAGGAGCAGTTAAGGATTTATTCTCAAAGTACCGAATCCAACATCATAGATCCTCTCCTTATAGACCAAAGGCTAAAGGTGCAGTAGAAGCAACAAACAAAACAATTAAGCAAATTCTATCCATGATGACCAAGACTTACAGGGATTGGTCAGAGATGCTTCCCTTTGCTTTATGGGGATATAGGACAAGTGTGCGAACACCTATTGGAATGACATCGTTCTCTTTATTTTACGGGATGGAAGTAGTGTTGCCAATTGAAATAAAAATCAAGTCATTGAGAGTAGTCTTGGAAGCCGAACAGCCTGAAAATGGAATGGGTAGTAAGCAGATACACACAGTTAGCTTTACTAGAAGAGAGAAGGTTAAAGGCACTGTATCATCACCAACTGTATCAAAAGAAGATAGCTCGGGCCTATAATAGAAGAGTTAAAATCAGAAAACTTAGAGTCGTGGATTTGGTGTTGAAGCAATGTAAGCCTAATGTATCTGATCCAAGAGGGAAGTTTAGGCCTAGCTGGGAAGGGCCATATGTCGTGAAACAAGTCATGAACAAAGGTGCAGTGAAGCTATCATACATGGATGGGAACGAATTTAGTGAGCCAGTGAACGTCGACAGGTTGAAGAGGTTTTATGTATAAATGAAAAAAAAGGAAGCTCGCTAGGTTGAAAACCCAAAAAGGGTGACCTAGGCAAAAGTTAGAGCAATCTGTTAGTTCTGAAAACCCGAAAGGGCGGGCTAGGCAACAATTAGGGCTAAATGAGAGAAAATCGTCAATTAGAAAATCGAAAGGGCTAGTTGGCAACAGGAGTGATATTATGTATGTTGGCTTTATGTTTGGTTGTTCCCTAATTTAATAAAATAGAATTAATGTTAAAATTGTTCTATGTGCACTATTATAAGTATTTGACCAGATATGGATGAAATAAATAAACACAATAGCAAAAGGTGATGACAAATTATAAATGGAAAAGAAGAATCTTTTATTACTTTAATTATTTTTCATCCTAACAATACACTTTCTAAATTGACAAATGTAAAATCTATGGCAGACGATAAGTGTAACGTGCAGGCCAGCTTTGCCTCAGCCGACCCAAGTAGGCTTCAGTCAAGCAAGGCATGTCTAAATCGGGAGTAAAGTCGGAATCGCGAGGCTCAGCTCCGTACTGAAGACCAAGTCGGCGAGGATCATAGCATGTACCTTGACAAAGAGTAGCAAGGGGAACATAGATCAAGTATGTCCGCATGGTGATACGAGAACTCTTGCACCAAGGTACCAACCAACAGATGTTGACTTCAGTGCATGAGTGGATCCAGTCAACCCAATCAGCATATGAAGAAGCAGGATGGTGTAGTTTCCTAACAGAATGATGATGTGGCAGATATATGGCAAAATCCATGGATGGAGTATCAAGCAAACAAAGAAGCTCCTGAAGCCAAATCTCTGAGGAAAGAATTAAATTTTAAAAAAAAGTCCGTTAAGAAGAAAACCCGCAAGGGCAGCTTAGGCAAAAATTAGGATAGCTTGCTAGTTTCAAAAACCCACATGGGCGGACTAGGCAAAAATTAGAGCAATAAAGAAAAGAAGAAAAAAGAAAACCAAAATTGAAAACCCAAAAGGGCAGTTTAGGTAATTACCTGAAGCAGCAACGGACTCCTGGTCAGTCTCTTTGTCAATCCTGATTTAAGTCGGTCTAATCCAACTAAAGTCTCGGCTAAGATCACAGGTATCGGCGACAAGCCTCCTTCCATTTGGTCCATAATATCCAATACTCGTGGATCAATATCGCCGTCGTAAGAGACAAGCAAGAATTGGCCTAGCAATCAAAGACAAAGCATGCATCCCCATGCCTTAGTAGGAGCCAAATGAGAGAGACAAAAATCAATCAAGGGAGCAAGTAGAATTTTCTCACCTCTTATCAGCCGAAGAACTTCAAGCTTTCAAATTTGAAATAACATCTGCATCTTCTATTGAGTCTTGGAAACCATTATGGGTAATGCCATTTGTGGATTATTTGGACATCCAAGGATGGCCTCAAATTCTTCAATCAAGGGACATATTTCAAAGCCATTAATTTTAAATGTCCTAGAATCCACATTCCAAAAGGAAGCCATGACATGTAAAAAGGAGTGGTCCAATTTAACATTTTGAAAACATTTTAAAATATCAAGTTTTGACCATGAAATTTGCTTCCAATGAATGGCATCCATATTCTTAAATAGCATTTTTATCTTCTTTAAATGAAGTTCGGTCATGGTTGATGAATGAACGAAAATCAAAATTGTTAAAGGAGTTTTTTCGTTGAAATGGAAAGTCTTTTAGCTTCTGTATGAAATTAGGTGTAAAAGGTGATTTAAATAGAGAAAATAAGCTTTTCCAAAATTGATAAGGAAAAGGTGATGAGAAAAGGGCGGAACAATGTTGTATAAGGAAAGGAATTAGCGACGAATTTACTTTACCGTGTTGCATTTGGCTTTTGTGGTGATGCTGTATAAATATTGAAATATGAAAAAGAAAATATAATAGTTGTGATGCAGTAACGATGAAAAGTGAAAAAAAAATTAGTTACAGTAAAGGCAGAAATTGTGTATTATTATTTTTATGCTTATTGTACAATGTTCATACAATTGATACAATTTATACATTACTAAGAAGGTGGTGGTAGGTCATCAAATAAAGCTCTAAAAAAATCATTGCCTATTGGAGGAGGGGGCAAATCACTCATCTTGAGTCCTCCCGAAACGAGAGCACACACCAAAATCCCTATTACCTTAGAGTTTCGATCTGTCATGGTCTTCATTGGAAGTGGACGAAAGGATCTCATGGTCATCAGTTTGGGAGCCTCTTGATGAAGAAGTGCCAGGATCCCTCATCCCCTGAAATCGAAAGTCTCAGAAATTTTGTTCTGATTGATGATACAAATTTTTGAAATGAGAAGCCTGCTGAAGACTTGTGATCAACTCTTCTTGAAGTTTCTTATTTTGTTCTTCAAGCAGCCACTGTGAGCCATAAAGGAAAAAGGTAAGAGCATACATAATCATGCATACATGTAGCATAAATTATCAGAAAAACTTACTAACTAATTCATATCAATGCCCTGCGGATGAGATGGCATCTCGGGCGGACCAGAATGAGCAAATGAAAGAGCAGTAAAAGAAGGTCCTACCTCATGATCAAATGAGCTAATAGCCTACAACAATCATCAAAAAGTCAAAATAAGAAAGAAGCAATTGCAATGGGAAAATGGTAAAAGTCTTACCTGAGAAGTACCAGCCCCGAGATGTGGAGCGAACTCTCCCACATCTTCATCCCTACCATCATTTTCTTTGGAAATTTCCCATACACCAACAGGAGATACATCAAAGTTCAAGAGCCTAGTTTGAATAAAATGGGCATAAAATGCACCCGGTGGATGGAGAAATGTCTTAACACCATAACCATATTGAGCCGACCACCATGCATCCTCCGGCATTGATATAATATTTAAAGTATATTCCGAGCAAGGCACTGGGACCCTCCGCTGCTCTAGACCAAGAAACCACTGATAAACTCTCTCTCCAAGAAACCAACCACTAGACACTGGGCCAGCGATGACTCGGCGAGTATGTTGGAAAGATAGCGCAGCCTTCATGAAGGGAGACCAATTTGTTCGCTCTTCTAGGTTCCACCAGGCCAAATTCACCTACAAAATAACATAAGGTAAGTAAACTTTCACATAAATTTTAAAGCATACTAACACTATTTTACCTGGTTCCAGGTTAAGCGGCTCAACACAAAGCATTGGGTATGCATATGGTGAGAGCCGGGAATGTCCACACGATCTGACAACCAGAAATTTAATCTTGGATACCCGATTCTCTCTCAGGAAATATTAGGCGCTCTCACAAGGTTGTGTTCGTATGCCCATGCCTACAACAACAATAAAACTCAAATTCATACAAGAAAGGAATGGAATCAACATTGGTGGAAGAAGAATACCTCGACAACCGCCATCGAGCCGACAAAAGACTTCTTATTTCAGCAAATTTTATCAAGACCATGGTAAAGACAAGCAAGACTAGCTTCACCCCAGCCATAAAGTAGTACCATTCTGAAATAAGAAAGGGCCCTTAACACTGAAAAATGGATGGAGGATTCAGTGCACCCTAAGATGGTCGACCCAAGCAAATATAACAAAAATCCTCAAGCATACTATTGGGTCGTGTCTCTGTGAACCCGTCCTTCATAGTTCATCCAATAACTACGAATTGGTTCAATTTTTATCTTAAAAGGCCCCTTATACGATGGTTCCATACCAATTAATTGCTGAATTTCTTCAAATGTTAAAATATCATTTTTCAGAGGAACCGGAATACCATCATACTGAAGGCCGGTTATAGCAGCAAAATCGATCGGACCAATTGTCATCTCTCCAATGGGCAAGTGAAAAGTATGAGTTGTGTCCAACCATCGTTCTGCAAGTGCCTGGACTACGCTCCGGTTTATCAGATACTCCTCGAATGGCAATTGTAAGATGAAGCTTTCAAAGATGCAATCCCGGATAATTTTCCTTACCCGAGAAGGCACTACACCATACCATTGTCGGGCTTTGTAGATACACCCTCCTGCCCGAACAACGCAATGATCACGCTAACAAGGAGCCAGGTAAGTTAATACCAGGTAACTACATATTATTCTATCTGCTTAAATTAATATATTTTTTCTAAATTTTTTAAAAAATAATAATATAAAAATATAAATAAAAAATAAAGACAAACATAAAAAATAAATAAATATAATAAATAAATAAATAATAAAAAGATGAAAAAAAACAAAAAAAGAAGAAAAACTTACCGTGCTCTTTTGGTTTGAACTACAATGAAGCGGCATCCCAGCTAGTAGGTCTATATTCCCATCTTCATGATGCCGAATAAACTCTAATAACTCAGCATTAGAATGAGCTCCTGACCTTGAAGCATGCATTTTTTTTTTTTAAACTATGTGCTAAATTTGAAAGAATTTGAGAGAATTATAGAAATTAAAGATTTTGTTCTGAACGAAATGAAGGAATTCGTTCGTTTATATAGAGAAACAGCAACAAAAAAATAAAATTCAAAAGTAAGTTTTACTGTTCATGAATAGTAAATTTACTGTGGATGAATAGTAAATTTTACTATTTATAAATAGTAAATTACTATTAATGGATAGTAAATTATTATTTTCAATAGTAAAATACTATTTGCTACTATTTATGAATAGTAAGTTGCTATTTATGAATAGTAAATAGTATATAAATAGTGACTACACAGTAAATAAACAGTAAATTCAATTATTCAATTTAATCATTCAAATGCTTGCGTGTGTATGAATATTTTTACACGTAGGGGGCAAGGAGAAGACATGTGCATAAAAATTAATGAAATATTTTGAAACCAAAAAATTATTTTTTGCAGATAATTAAATCTTTATTAGCTCTGGTCTATAACCCAAATTTTCCTTAGGTCCACAACCTAGAATCTTTTCAAAGTATAGAACTTAGCTCGGGTCCAGAATCCAAATTTTTCTTAGGTCCAGAACCTAGAATCTTTTCTAAGTCCAGAACTTAGCTCGGGTCTAGAACCCAAATTTTCCTTAGGTCCAGAACCTAGAATCTTTCCTTAGTCCAGAATTTAGCTCGGGTCCAGAACCCAAATTACTCTTAGGTCCACAACCTAGAATCTTTTCTAAGTATAGAACTTAGCTCGGGTCCAGAATCCAAATTTTTCTTAGGTCCAGAACCTAGAATCATTTCTAAGTCCAGAACTTAGCTCGGGTCCAGAACCCAAATTTTCCTTAGGTCCAGAACCTAGAATCTTTCCTAAGTCCAGAACTTAGCTCGGGTCCAGAACCCAAATTACCCTTAGGTCCAGAACCTAGAATCTTTCCTAAGTCCAGAACTTAGCTCGGGTCCAGAACCCAAATTATCCTTTGGTCCAGAACTTAGAATCTCTTCTAAATCCAGAACTTAGCTTGGGTCCAGAACCCAAATTATCCTTAGGTCCAGAGCCTAGAATCTTTTCTAAGTCCAGAATTTAGTTCGGGTCTTGAAACCAAATTTTCCTTAGGTCCAGAACCTAAAATTACGCTTAGGTCCAGAACCTAAAATTATCCTTGAGTCCAGAACTCGAGCTGGGTCCAGAACCCAAAACCTCAACCATCTCAAAAATTAAGTCTTATTGCTTTTCACTCTCTTTTACTAAAGTCTCAGATCATTCAAGCAGGGGGCAAACTGTAGACCCTTAATTTTTGACCCAGTCTGGTCCAATATATTTTAATTAGTCCAAAATAATTTTTGTACTGTCCAATATATTTTAATTAGTCCAAATAATTTTTGTGTTATCTTAATTGAATAATATTTGTCTTAGTATTTAATTTTTATAATTAATATTAAATAAATAATAATAATAATAAATAAATAAATAAATATTTTGAGAAAATCGGCGACGAAAAATTTCGTCGCCAAAAAGGTCTGACGAAATGGCCCAAGGCCATTTCGCCTGCAAAAATTTCCTGCGAGTGAAATGGTCGGCAGCCCTGCCCTGCAATTTTTTTTTTTTGCCAGCGCTCGCAGCAGCCCGCAGTAATTTTTTTTTTGCCAGCAAAATTTTTTCACGGTAGTTTTTTTTCAACAGCAAAATTTTTCCGACGTAATTTTTTTCGAAACCAAATTCAATTTGGTTTCGGTTTTCTTTTCTTAATTAATGTTAGATTCCGTAAAAAATTAAGATTAATCATCAAAAAATTCTATAAATAGGACTAAAAACAACACAGAATAGGGAGGACAATTGAGTGAACTGAGAAAACTTTGAATCGATCGGACTAGAAGAAACCTTTGGCAGTGAAATCAATCGAACTTTTTGAGAGAAGAATAAGCAAGCAAACAATCAATCCATCAAAGGCAGCCATCTTGCCTTTGTCTTTGTTCATCCAAGAAGTAATTTTTGGTGGAACTAACAAACGAAGGTATTAATATCAAATCTTTTTTTCTTTACAGTAGCTTGAATCATTAAACTCTTTCTTTTGATTCTAAAAACCTTAGAGCCGAAATTTACTTTTTCTAAACCTTAGAACCTTAAATCGTCTCCTCTATTTTCAAAAACCCTAAAATTACTTTTTCTATTTCTTCAAAATATTAAAACTCTAATCTACTTTCCAACTTTCCAAAACCTTAAATCGTTTTATTAATTCCTCAAAACCCTAATCTGTTTTCCAATGTTTCAAAAACTTAAAACCCTAAATTTAACTTACGGCTTATAAAAATCACATAAAGCTTTATAAAACTATAAATTATTTTTCCAAATTCTAAAATCAAATACATTCTCCAAAACACTAAAAACCCTAATCAACTTCAAAACCAAGACAGTAACCCCAAACTAGCTAACCTTAAACCCTAGTTTTCTTAAACCCTAATTCCCTTAAAACCTTAAACCCTAATTTTTCTATATCCTAATCTTTAAAACCATAAAACCTTATAAATCTAACTATTAAAATTCAACATAGTAAATCCAAAATAATAATCCAGTAACTGTAAATCATAAACCTAATGTTTTAATATCCAAACCCTAATTTCATGATTTTTCCCTTCAAACCCTAATTTGGATAATCAAAGAACCTTATCAATCCCTTAAATCATAAAACCTTAATCCATTTTAATTCCCTTAAAATATACAGTAGCTTAAACCAATAAATTCCAAAACCCTAAATATTAAATAAAGAATCTTAAATAAAAACAGTAGCCTTAATTTGTATCTTTACTTGCTTTATTTATTTTTAGTTTTGATTGTGTAGTTTATTATATGCTTTTATTTATTTAAGTTCAATGCTTGGTTTATTTAAATTATCATGGATGAATGTTTATTTATATTTTGATTAATATCTTTGATGAATGATTTATTTATGATGAATGGTTATTTACTTTATTGATTTATTTTGATTTTCAAATGTTGTAAGAGGTATGTTTTCACTTTGTGGGTACCTCATTAGTTAAATATTATGTAATTTAAATCGCTTTTATATTTTAGACCAATGTAAAGGATATTTTTTTACCTTTCGGTGGGTGTCCTATTAGTTTAGACATGGATGATGTAAGAACATATTTCCATCCTCGGATGGGTTTCCATTTATTTGCTTTATTTGGATGTTGCTTTAATTTTAATATAATGATGCTTTATTTTAATTGTTACATGTAATATGGATAATATTGTTATATTTAAAAATTTTATAATATTAAGACCTGTAAAGGATGCCGGTTCCAATGAACCGAGCGTTGTGGGGGTGCTGTGCCATTTCTTACCTTCCCCACAAGTACCCAACTTTTTGAACCCATTAGGGGGTTGGGGATTCCTTAGGAATCGAGTCATCCACCCCTTTCTTTTTCCCAGCCCTTCCGGGTGGTGACTCCATTTTCTCCAGGCTTAGGACCGTGTTCTCTAAGGCCCCGTGTAACATCCAAAACTTTTTGAAAATTTTTAATTTTTGGAAAATTTGATAAAATAAATTATAATTTAAAAGGATAAATTAAATTAATAGTTTTAAATGAAAAATGAAGGGATTTTAAATAAAAAAGTGGAATATATATATGATATATATGCAAAATATACATAACATATATAAAAGTCAACACTTTTTAAAAGAAAATGATATTTTGGTAATTAAATCTTATAAATTCAAAATTAATAAAAAAAATTGAAAAAAAATTAATTTTGAATGGAAGAGGGAAATTAGGACTTTTAATTTATTAAAAAAATAATTAAATAATTAAATATTAAATTATTTTAATATATATATGTGGTTAAAAAAAGATGAAAAGGAAAGAATACTAAAAATCTTCTTCTTCTTCTTCTTCTTCTCAAGAACGTGGCTTCCATGGATGATTGAAGACCAAGGATTTTTCTTCTTCCATACTCCATAAATTGAAGGAATTAACAAGTTTCAAGTGGATTTTTGGTGATTTCCACCAAAATTAGTAAGTTTCCATCTCTTTTCTTTGAATTCCTTGGAAATTTAGATTATGTGAGAGTTTGGTGTCACATCCGCCTACTGCATTTATGCAGTGTAGACACGTGCATAGCGAGAGTAGGGAAAAGGAGAAGATAATTCTTGATAACAGCCCTAGATAAGGTTGTATGACAAAAGGGACATAATTGTAATTTTTAATAAAGTTGGGGACGTAGATGTAATTTCAAAGAAAGTTGCACCGGATGTTCTTAATAGTGCATATAACAGATTTCAAAAATGGAATGTAGAGAAAAATCGGATCGCAAAGACGTGTAACGGTTTTTCCAGGAAATGTCCCGTTAAAGAAAAATGAAGAAATGTTGACTAAGGGCATTTTGGTCATTATCAATTAAAGTTATACATGAATTTAGGGTAGGAAATAAAGACGTGAGTACGTAGAGAATGGCAAGAGGTTAAATATGAAACGATCGTCAGTGGAAACGAAGCCGGAGAAAACCTGAGCAAAAATAGGACCTAAAGGGAATTTTGTAAAAAGTTGAGGGCTTATCGGTAATTTTTTAAAATGACTTGGAAACCTAAAATAGACCTTATAAATAGAAAGTAGAGGTCGAGAGGATCAAAACTATATATAGTTTGACTCATGGAACTATACGGTTTAAAAGATATGATTGATTAATCGCCGGAACGTAATGTGGCTCGGTTTTGTGTCGGGACCGGATGGGTAACCCGGGACAACTTTATGAGATCCAATGGGAAGAGAGACAAGTGGAAAGAAGTAAAGGAAAAAGGAAGTTATAAAAATCAAAGGTTGGCCAATCAAAAGAAAACATTTAGCATGTGTAATAAATGTGTAATAAATGAAGAAAGAGAAAAAGTGGACAAGTGGGCAAGGTGATCATCATTTCCTTTGTCTATAAATATATGTGATATGAAGAGCAAATTCTCTCTTTTTCCACTCACCAAATTCGGCCAACAAAAGAAAATACCAAGGGACTTCCAAGTTTCTTCAAACTTTGATTTTTAAGGTAAGTTCTAAGGTTTTTAAGTGTGTAGACTTTAATTTTAGTATTAGTTTTAGGTAGTTATATATTTATTGGAAGATTGGGAATTAGAGTCTTATATGGAATTGAAAAACATAATAATAATATTAAGTAAGTGATGAGATTAATTGATTAAATGGAAGAATCAAGATGTAGAAAGATTAATAAGGTTGGATTAGGGGTTTCGGTTGGAAAAGAAATAGAGGATAATTTATTATTTTGAAATTCTAAGGTTTATGTTGTATCTTGAATTGATTGAAGGAGAAATAAAGAATTAAAGATGGAGAAGAAAGAAAAGCCAAGAGGAATTAAAGAAATAAGGTTTGGTACTCTACCTTTGAATAATTAGTTTGGTACTTTACCTTTGAATAATTAATTTTGGTTTGATGCTTTACAAACTTTGGTTTATGAAAGTTTTGTTGTTGATGCTTAAATATATTGATTTGAGTTAAACATGTAAAAGTTATCAAAGGGAAGTGTTTGAATCTTCACTTTACCATTAAAGAAGCCTTAATATTGATTTGCAAAAGAAAAATAAACTATCCTATGCATTTTATGTGTTTGGGCCGAAATGGTCCCAAAAAGACAGCTTTCTGGACCTTTTTGTGGAAATCGTTTGAGGCAGCAAATGAATGAATTTTTCAACGAAATTTTACATGCAATTAGTCAACATATAAAACAAGTTTTCGGTAAAATTTTAGCCAAAAATAAGATCATTTACTTGGTCAAATGCATGATTGAAGTGGACTGAAATTTTGACGAAAATCCAGATTTTACTATTTATTTGGTCATGCCATTTTGCGTTGCCGATTTTTCTCGCCGCAACACTATTCATTTGGTCAATTTGTGATCCTTTGAGGAATGCTTTGAAATATTTGATATGTTTATTGTGGATGTTAAATATGTGAAAAAGAGTAACGGTTTGACCAAAGAATGTGGTGCGCGGCATAAATGGCAAAGCGTAACGAAAATTAAAATAATTTTTCGAATCATTCCAAAATGAAGTTTGAAACTTAAATTGAATCATTTTAACCTTTATGCTCTACTGGATAGTGGGAGTGGTAGATAAGGGTATGGTGCACTATACTAACGCATGCAGTACTGCTCATTATTGTGATATGATATGTTATTCAGTGGTGAGGCCACTGAAGCCAATGGGGAGGCCCATTGGTTAGAACCAGGATGGTGAGGGCCATTCCTGTGATCTGATATCGATGGTGGGGGCCACCTATGTTACAGTGGTGAGGGCCACTGCCTTATCACTATGGTTCCCTATATACCAGTAGAGCCTGAACCAAAGACATATTTTTCGTTAAACTATGAAATGCAAATGAGTTGAATTATGATTTTACATTATTGAAAGCATATCACACTGAATGTATCAAAATTTCTATTGGTTTAAGGTTGGTTGATTTATGATTTAATTATTTCATATTTTCCAAATGTTTTCATATGTTACTTGTATTTTATTGGTAAAGTACCCACTGAGCGACATTGCTCAGCGAGTTAAGTTTTCCTTGACTCGTAGGTTCGGAGCAGTAGATAAATCTTGGGGAAGCAACGACCAGACCACAGCAAATCTCAGGGGTAGATCTTTTAGTTCCATTATGAGTTAGCTAGTTGTGGCATGTATATGAATAAATATAAAAGAGATTTTCTATGTTATAATTGTATGTTAGTAGTATGTAATAATCATAAATCTTTAATTTATGTTATATTAGAAGTGTGAACTCTTCGTGCAGGTTTGTAGTTGAGGGTATAAGGTGGATTCATTGGGAGTGCATTAAATTTGATGGTATTCTTATTCACATTGGTATGTGTAAAATGTTTTCAAAAATCAGAAAAACAAGTTTTGACGACACTTGGGATCCAAATTTCTAGGCGGAACTATGGCAAAATTTCTGTAAAAAATCAGAACTAAAATTTGACTAAGTAAATTGGTAGCAACAATTAGGATAGTGTGGCACCTCTACTCAGCTTACACATGTAGGTTGGGAAGGGGTGTTACATTTGGATTTTTATGTAATATGTTATAATTGTTGGAATTGGTGTGCATGAAGTTATTTTGGGTAGTTAACAATGATTCTAAGGTTATATTGAAGAGATGATGGAGTTTGGTTAAAGAATGGTGAAGAGAGAGAATTTAGGGTTATGGATTTTTGGGGTTTTGAAAACATGAATTTTAATTGTTCAAATTGATTCCAAATGAGTTGTTTTGATTCATAAACAAGTATTTTAAAGTCAAATATTGGATTTGGTGGTGTTGGGTTGGAGTTTGAGAATGGAAGTGGAGATTTAGGGTTTTGGAAAAGTGATTTTCCAAAGTGGTTGAATTGTGTGATTTTATTTGTTTAAGCATGTTGTTTAGTGTTAAAAGTGATGAATATAAGCTTGGAATGAGTAATGGATTGTGTTGGAATGGAAAACCTTCAATGGGGGAAGGTTAGGCCATTTTTGAGATTTTGTATATAAGAGTGTATTTTTATAATGTAAATGATTTAAATGTATTAAAATATGTTTTTAATAATATAAATAAAATTAAAACACTAATTTAATTGTAGTATAATGGAATTCCAATGTTGAAGTAAGGAAAGGCTAAATTTTTGAAAATTTGTAGGAGTGATGTGTAATTATGATTTAATGAATGCCATTAAATGTGATACTAAATGATTATTTGCTATCACATTTGGTTTAGGAATTGAGAGAGATTGATTTGCTTCATCCAAGTGGTGAAAGGCAAGTTAGAAAGATTGGATTGAAGGTTGTTTTTAGCTTGCTTTGGATTGCTAGTGGAGGAATGTACAAACTTTAAATATAATGTTTATATTTGCATAACATTTGGACTTAACACATTTTGGGTAAAAAATGTGTTAAGCTACTTGGTTCATTGATTGTGTATGAATAATATGCTATGACATTTGTAATGTCATATATGTGTTAAATGCATTGTGAAAAGCCATTGATAATAGCTAATTTGTGTAACATGTGAAATATGCATATTATGTGAAAATACCCAAAGTAATTGGGTAATGTGTTGTGAATGTAAAAATGAGATATGTGTAATAATGAAATGAATTGATATTGATAAAAATGAGAAAAGTGAGAAAGATGAGAAAGATGTGAAAAATGAGAAAAGTGAGAAAAAAATGTGAAAATAAGGTAATGTGCCTAGATTGAATATGTAAAAATGAGAAAGAGATTAATAATGAGAAATATGAATAAATTGTGTGCCTAGTATGTTATTCAATTTTCAGAGTTCTGGGTTTGGCGGCATGCCTATGATTGCCTACGGGCTATACGCTGGAATGGTGAAAAGACTGGGTCGTAAGCTAGGCCAGCTGATAAATATGATGTTTTTAGGGTGAAAAGACTGGGTCGTAAGCCTCAAAAACTATAAAAGTCTAGCCGGGTTGAGGACCAAGATACTGGGGCCTAAGGGTCTAGCCGGGTTGAGGTCCAAGAGACTAGGGCTGTTACATTATCCATGGATATATATATTGCCTATGGGGCTAGACACATGGTGTCATTATGGACCAATGTAGTAACTCTGAAATTTGAATAGCATATTAGATCCCTTTTGGGCTCATGCTTATCTTTGTTTTACTATGAATTATGAATTATGATATAATTGAGTAATATAATGTTATGAGTTGTGCTTATGAATTATTTGAAAAATATAAGAAAGTGGATTGATGTGACATTTATATGCATTGTGCATTTGGTATTGCATTGAGTTATATTGTTATTATCAAAGTTTGTACCACTAGGCTTTGGCTTAGCGTGATTGTTTCCATCGCGCAGGTGACAGGGTAGACCTAGTTGAGCCAGAGAGTTCTTCTAGACCAGGTCGGGTCTAGACTTGTAGTTGAGCTTGTAGAGTTGCTATCGAGATCAGAAACACTGCCAGCAACATGTATATATTTTTATGTTATTGTACATTTTGAGTTTTATACATATAGATATATTATGTTTTGAATTTTACGTATTGTATATTATAAAGAATGTTTGGGTCAATGTATTTGAAATGGGAGAGTAAGTGTGTTTTAAATTATATATATCTATATGTGTAAATGTTTGAGAAAATTGGTGAAATTGAGAAGTATGGTTGAGAGGGTGATTGGAAAGTATTGGGAGTGTTTTCTTTTTGCAGGTTGAGTAATTGCTAAATTTTGGGATATCCAAAATACAGA
Source organism: Garcia nutans (assembly GCA_947685225.1). Classification (NCBI taxonomy): domain Eukaryota; kingdom Viridiplantae; phylum Streptophyta; class Magnoliopsida; order Malpighiales; family Euphorbiaceae; genus Garcia; species Garcia nutans. The sequence goes on from CANTUV010000059.1 coordinate 37,944,410, forward strand.
CAAAACTCTGGCGAATTTTTCCCAGAGATTTTTATATATATTATTTATTTTAGATTCTTATAACAAGTAAATAATATTTATATTCTATTTAATTTTTATATATTTAGAATTTAAAATTTAAAATTGGAAATGTAAAAAAAAAATTAGTAAATCCGTCTGTGACATTTTTGTACCGTAAATGCATATTTTACATATGCTAGAAATATGTTTTGTACGTATATAGGGTATAAGGGTGTTACACCCTGAGCCTAAACAGTGCCGAAGTCACAAGAACCATTCCACCGGGAGTGGGGGCAAAAATCCCCGCTCACAGTTGGAAAATGTGTTAGCCTACTTGATACATTGGTTATGTATGAATAATGTGCTATGACAATTGTAATGTCATATATTTGTTAAGTGCATTGGTAAAAAGCCATAGGTATTGGCTAGATTACATTAGATGTGATTAATATGTGAATTATGTGGAAATACCCAAAGTAATTGGGTAATGTGTTGTAAATGTAAAAATATGGTATAATGTAATGAGATATGTGGAAACATAATGAAATGAATTGATATCGATATAAATGAGAAATATGAATAAATTGTGTGCCTAGTATGTTATTCAATTTTCAGAGTTCTGTATTTGGCGGCATACCTATGATTTGCCTATGGGCTAGACATTGGACGTCTCTGTGAAAATGTTTTTGAGGTGAAATGACCAGGTCGTAAGCCTCAAAAACAAGTTCTTATAACGGGGCTGGGTAAAATGATCAGGTCGTAAGCTCAGACCTTGTTGGACTATTACATTGATATTTTGCCTACAGGGCTAGACACATGGTGTCATTATAGACCAAAATAGTAACTCTGAAATTTGAATAGCATATTAGTTATCTTTGGGCCCATGATTGTGTTTGTTTTTATGTGAATTGTGGATTGTGAAATATTTAAAAAGTATGAGAAAATGGAATGATGTGATAACCATATGCATTGTGAATGGCATTGCATTTGAACTTTATTATTATCAATGTTTGTATTGCTAGGCTTTTAGCTTAGCACGATTATTTACATCGCCAGGTGACAGGGTAGATTCGGCTGAGCAGGAGAGTTTTTCTAGACCAGGTCGGGTCTAGACTTGTGGTTGTGCTTGTAGAGTTGATATCAAGATCAAAAATACTATCAGCAGCATGCATATATTTTATGTTATTGTATATTTTGGGTATTATGCATATTATATCATGTTTTTGGATTTTATGTACTGTAAATTATAAAGAATGTTTGGGTTAAGTTATTTGAAATGGGGATTTAAATGTGTTCTAAATTATATATATATATATATCTATATATATAAATATTTTGTAATATCCCAAGATATGCCCTAGAAGTTTTAATACAATTGTTGTGTGATTTGAATTAAAGGTATATATGTTTTTGCAAAAGAAATGATTGTGTAAATGGAATGTATATGTTGTATATATGTTAATATATAATACATATAAGTTGGTCAAAAGAAAAGTCAAGAGAAGAAAGGGTGTGGTGGAGGATTTTTGGAAATAAGTAATTATTATTATTATTATTATTATTAATATTAATATTAATATATATATATGGCTATCGTGAGAAGAGGAGAAAGATATTTTCTTTCTTCTTCTTCTTCTTCTCCTTTTGGTTCTTGCACGAGAGAGAGAGAGAGAGATAGGGAGATGTGATGATTTTCATCAAATTTCTTAAGGATTTGAAGAGTATTGAAGATGGAGATGAAGATTTGGCAACATATTCAAGTAAGTACTCTCTCTTGAGTTGATTTTATTGATTATATATATATATATATGTAAGTTTTTATCTTCTTGTTTTGATTTCTTTTGATTGAGGTGATGGTTGGTGTGTAAGATGATTATAAGGAAAGACTGAAGTGTGTAAATGTGTTGAATTAGTATTTAAGTGATGATAAGTTGGGGAAATTGTGAGGATGATGATGAATTGTTGAGTTAGGGTTTAGTATGAATGAATTGGTACTTTGAGTAATTGGTTATAGTGATGTATATATATATATATTGATTATTATGATGATATAATGAAGTTATATAAATGCTAAAGTGATAGGAAATTGATAAACATAAACAAAGATAATAATTTAGAGGGTGGTGGTGTGAATTTGGAAGGGTTTGGATGGATTTTGAAGTATTTGGTCTTTGAATCTTTGAAGAACACGGCCAAGTTATGAGAGACACGGCCAAGTTAGGGCAAACTTGGCCGTGTTGGATGAGTTTTGGAGAGACACAGCCACTGGCTTGGCCGTGTCCCTTGCTTGTGTTTGTTACTGTGGGATTTTTGTTGAGAGACACGGCCGTGTCCCTTGCCCGTGTCTGCCTCGGATGATTTGGTGTTGAGTGACACGGCCACAAGCTTGGCCGTGTCCCTTGAGTGTGTTGGCTACTGGATGTTTGTGTTGAGAGACACGGCCACAAGCTTGGCCGTGTCCCTTGAGGGTGTTAGCTTTTGTGTTTGTTATTTGTTCTTCATACATTGTTGGATCTTCAAATGTTTTAGTACCTAAACACACTTAAAACAATAATGATCCAATCAAATGTACATGGAAGATTCTACATTCACGTATAATGTAAATTGTTTTGTATATAACAATGATGATATAGGAAATGTGGAGGATATAATGATCATGGAAAAAGGTATGTGCAATGCCATTGATTATGTATTGTTGAGTGATGAATTGATCAATATGATTTGATGATAATGATGATGTTTATGATACTATATGAACAATGTTGTGTATAATGCATGGTGAATCTTGTGAATTGCAATGATGATCTATATATACATATATATATTGTGAAGGATATGATGAATTAATTGATTATGTACAATTGAATAGTGAAATGTTATAACATGATGTGAAGTCATTGTTATTGACTATGATGATTCAAATGTGATGGGAAGCCATTGTGAATGGCCATGATGAATCAAATGAGATGTGAAGCCATTGTTATTGGCTATGATAATTCAATTGAGAATGAAATTGATAAATGAATTGTATAGCTAATGTGTTATTCCATTTTCAGAGTTTGTTGTTGGTGGCATGCCTAATATGAGTAACAATCTCTTGAAGTTAGGTTGGACTTGATCCTTGAAGCCTAATTGAGATGTTACAACCCTTGAAGCTAGGTTGGATTGGTTCTTGAAGCCAAGTTGGGTTGAAGCTTAGCATGCTTTGCTCCCCTTTGAAGCTTGGTTGGGCCTAATCCTTAAAGCCTAGTTGGGATAATGATAATGATAAATGTGATAATTAAACCAAAGCATTACTCTGAAAATTGAATGGCATATTAGTGTGTTGTTTGGGCCCGAGTCTGTCTTTGTTGTCAATGTGATATTCAAATGTTAAAAATAAATGAGTAATGAGATTTATGGCTGCCTTTATTGGAAGTGTGATTTATAATTGATGAATTGTGAATAAAATGATGTTATGAAGTATGATTTTGTAATATGTGTATTGATATATTGAAAGTGAATATGGCTTGAGGAGCTTTGTTGAGATATGAGTTTATGAAAATGTTGTATGATGTGTAAAATGTATATGAATGTGGAATTTGTGAGAATTGTTTTCATGAGGGTTTGGATAGGTCATTGAATGGTGTTTTGTTGAAATGATGTATATGTATAGGTATATGAGATAAAAAGGGTAAGTATTGTGTTGTGAATGTTCTATGTAATTTTGTAGCTAATTCATGAGATTAGTGGAAATATATGAAGAATGCATTGAGAAAGGAAAACGTGGTAAGAGAACCATAAAACATAATGCTAAAAATATGAGGTATGATTCTTATGGTAAAGTGTATTTTATTATTTATTTGTACTACTAAGCTCTCGGGCTTAGCGCGGATGTGTAATCGCGCAGGTATTTATGCGGTTGATCTGGAAGTCCAGCTGTTATGCCACGAGAAGGGTAAGAGTGTCTCGAGACCAACTAGAAGGTGATGCATACATGTGTAATTTTAATTATGTTGTATTTTTTATAAGAATATATATTCATATGTATAGATGAAGTTTTGGATAAATAAGAATACTGATTTTTGGTAAATGTTCTTTAAATTAATGTAATATTGCTGGAACTCGGATAAAGGTTTTTAAATTAAAACTAGAAGTGACATTCTCATTCTTTATATATGTATTGTATGTATACCAGGTATATGTATAGTACTTATATAGAATATGGGGGTGTTACATATTTTGAGAAAATTGTGAAAAAATTTAGAAGTTAAGGTGAATATGTGGTTTATTGTTTATTGGAAGTGTTCTTTTTGCAGGTTGTGTAATTGATAAATTTGGGATGTCCAAATTACAGAAAAAACTCTGAAAAATTTTTCTTAGAGATTTTCATATAAAATGTTTATTTTGGGTTCCTATAACAAGTAAATAATATTTATATACTATTTAATTTTATATATTTAGTATTTAAAATTTTAAATCAGAAATGTGAAAATTTTTATTAAACCGGTCTATGATATTTTTATACCATATATGCATATTTTACATATGCTGAAAATATGTATTATACGTATGTAGGGTATAACGGTGTTACAGTATATCAAGTCCATGTCGAATTTATGGTATCTATGTATATAAGCACATATATAAATGGAAAAGAAGAAATTCAAAATCAATCAAAAAATAATATTAATAAATAATAATACAAAAAAAAAAGAAAAATGTACAAAGAAAAATATACAAAAAAATGATACATAAAAGCAAAAAATGGTTAGAGTTGCAAGAAAGTCAAACCATTATTATTGTATTATTATGGTGTACATTACATTAAATACAAGCTCTTCATTAAAATTTGATACAAGCTGATTACTGAGAAGGCGGAGGCGGTCCATGATCAAATAAAACCCTAAAAAGTCATCACCTGATAGAAGAGGAGGTATATCATCCACTTGGAATCCACTCAGGAAAAAAAGTACCTAAGTCCCTATTATCTTGAAATCAGGTCTGTAACAGTCATCATCTGAAAAAGGAGAAGGAATCTCATGGTCATCAGTTCGGGGCCTCTTGACGATGAGGCACTATGATCCATGTAGCTCTGAAATCGAAAGTCTCAAAAGTTTTGCTCAAGATAAGCAGCACGCCAACGGCTAGCAGCCAATTCTTCTTGCAATTTCTTATTCTGTTCTTCGAGCATTTGCTATGAGCCAGATAAGGAAGAGTCAGTTCATGTATTTTCATGCATACATATAACATACATCACTAAAAAAATGTAATTCAGATCAAAGCCCTGAAGCCTGAAGGATGGATCAACATAGGGCACTACAAACGAAACATATGGTTAAGACGGAGCAGCATCAGATGAACCGGCCCCGTCATGATGAGCACCACTTGATTGGTCCACCACCTACAGAAATTCGAGATTAGACAAGTGCCATAAAAAGTGTTTGAATGAACTTCTTAGAATTAATTGCTACATATTTTATAACAAATGAGTTTGCAAGATAAGATTAAGGCCACAGTACATTCGCATACTTTAGTCAGAGAAGGGGCGTGCACATGCTAAAGCAAGTTTGAGAAAGCATAAAGCAACAAAAACACAGTTGCATCATATCAATTAATAAGATCAATAATTCTTCTTTCATGTATCTTGTCAATAATTCATGTCTCTTTTTCAATATTTTTTTTGTACTTACAAATATTTTTTTCCGCACATGGGGCAAGAGTATATAGGTACAGTAAAAAGTAGCCAAATTTTTTGCAAAATTGACTACTGAAATTAATTTTTTGCAGATATCTCGAGTTCAGCACCCAAAAAAATTATCTAGTCCAAATAGAATCTGGGTCTAGAACCCAAACCAACTCGAGTCCAAAACCTAAATTATTTTTTGAGTCCAGAACTCAATCGGGGTCCAGAACCCTAACCAACTCGGGTCCAGAGCCCAAATCATATTTTGAGTCCATAACTCAATCTAGGTCCATAACACAAACCAAATCTTGGTCCGGAACCCAAACTATTTTTCCAGTTTAGAACTCAATCCAGGTCCATAATCTAAAATCATTTTTGAGTCCATAACTCAATTCGGATCTAGAACCAAAACCAAGCTGATCTTTTGCTTTTCACTCTTTGAATAAATTCAAGTCATTCAAGCAGGGGGCAAGACTGTAGACCCTTAATTTTGGTACCAATCCAAATATATAATTTTTATTTGAAGGCCAGATCAAGTCTAAATCTAATAACAAGTCACAAAATAAATCAATTATAATTATTTAATATTTGGATTATCAATTATAATTATTTAATATTTGGAATGTGTTGGTTCGGTGACTATTGTGGTTAATATGTTATTTGGTAGGACTGCTTGGCCCAAGTCTGGCCAATTCGACATGAGCATGTAGCTCATGTCGAATTGCCATGAGCCAATTTGATATGAGCATATAGCTCATATCGAATTGGCCCATGCCAATTCTATATGAGGTTTGATATGAGCCTTTATATTGAATTGGCATGAGCCAATTCGATATGAGCAAGATTGCTCATGTCAAATTGGTTGCTCATGTTGAATTGGCATGGGCCAATTCAACATGAGCAATTGCTAGTGCCAAATTGGAAGGAGCGGGCTGGAATTAACCTAATTGTGCATGGTTTTCATACTTGGATTCTTTGAGGCTGTTTAGGTTTTTTTTATTCAAAGTTTAAAGGGACTAGAAGGATGCCCTAGTGTCACATATAAAAAAGCAATTAACTGTCAAATTAAGGATTCATTTATGAAGAGGCAGGAGCAACACAAAGGCAATTTACAAGCAGTATCTAACAAATCAACACACTAGCGCTCAGCCAAAAACCTTGAATTGATACGGGCAATAGCTTAGAGCAATACTCTCTCAATTTGGTGGGGTCATTAACGCAGGTTTTTCGTTCTTGACTCTATCTATTTTAATGTCCAGTACCTATATTTTTCTTTCAAACATTAAACATTATTCTTGATTGATCTAGTTGCTAATTAATTTGAGTTGTGACTTTGCATAAACTTTAATAACCATGATCAAATTGATATATTCTTTTATTTAATAGCTACGTTTGGTATTTTTACATGTTCCAACATTTTAAAATTATGAATCCAATCTAAATAACACAACTTAGATAATCTATTGGCTATAAAACCTAATTCCCTACTTGTTTAAACTCAAAACCCTAATTTCCTAAATCTGTAGAAACCAAAAACTCTAATTCTAAATACCTAAATCCTAATCTGCCGAACTATCATCCAAAACCCTAAGTTTTCAAATCCTAAACCTATTTTTCAAATATCAAAACCCTAATTTTGTAATTCCCAAAATCCCTAATCCTTAACCCTAAATTGCAAGCCTTAATTTGTAAAACCTTAAACCCAACTTCTAAAGCCTTAACCTGCAAGACCTAAACCCTAAGTTTCCCAAGCCCTTAGCCAATCTAAACCCTAATTTGTAGCTGCTAAACCCTAATTCCTTGAATCCTAATTCTTAAAATACTAATCAAAAATATTAAATTCTAAAAAACCCAAAACTTCATCCAGTAGCCATAGTCCTAAATTTTAAAAACCCTAAATACCTGAATTTCCAAACCAAAACCCCAATTTCACCATTAAAACCCTAAAAAACCCTAGTTTTCAAATCAAAACCCTAATTTCACCATTAAAACCTTAAAAACCCTAATTTTATCCTAAAAACCTTAATTTAATCATAACAATCCTAGAATCATCTATAAGACCTAATTTAATATGTAAACACTAAATTTATATATTTGATGTTTAATTTAAATATTCAAACCTAGATTCAATTATTTCATGTGTATGATGAGCAATTTATTAAAGTTTTATTTATCATGGAATGACTTGCTTTTAATTATTATGAATGTCTGAAGGGCTTAATTCATTTGGTTAATTATTTTAATGTTGATTATTTTAGTTTTATTGATGTAAGAGGTATGTTTTCACTTTGCGGGTACCTCATTAGTTAAGTTCAAATATAATTTAATTTATTTTGAATTTTGGATTAATATAAAGAGCATGTTTTCACTAAATAGTGGATGTCCTATTTTATTTAGTTTTGGAGATTGGACATGGTTGTAAGGGTATATTTCCATCCTTTGATGGGTGCTTCTTTTATTTGTTTTTCGATGGGTGCTTATTTTATTTGTTTTATCTTAATAAGATGATGAAATTTTATTCCTTTTAAATTATGTGTAATATGGATGATGTCATACTATTTACGAATTTAATGTTTAGACCTGAAAAGGAGGCTGGTTCTAATGAATTGGGCATTATGGGAGTGCTGGGTCATTCTCACCTTCCTCATTAGGGGGATGGGGATTTCTAAGAAATCGAGTCATCCACCCCTTTCTTTTTTCCCGGATCATGTGGCGAATTCATTTTCTTCGGATTTAGGTCCATGTTCTCTAAGGCCTTGAGTTTAATAGTGCTGAAGTCGCAAGAATTATTCCACATGGGAGTGGGGGCAAAAATCCCTGCTCACACTGACACTAGTGTATCTAGCCCGAAAGCGTAATAAAATGTCATGATGTATAGTTGGCATGCCAACTCGACGGTACTAAGATCAATATTCTAGATCAAGTAATTGTGCAAGGCAAACACACACATCAATGTCATAAATGTTTTCCATATTCTCAATACCATTCCTTATTCTCATCACATTTATCATTTTCCTTTCCATAATTTCCACTCCATTTTTTACATTTTCAATCACATTAGTCATAAGCCTTAGTCATACTCACAATGTGACTCATTTCCACATTATCCCAAAACATTTTCCAATGTGTTATATACAGCATTATCATTTTTCATTAAACAATGGTTTATAACCACAAACACAATGCTCCATTTTAATGAAAATGTATACATCTATATACAATGTCACTTTAAAGGAACCTCAACATCCTTTAAAGTATAAATCAAAATGGATGATGACAAACATGAATTGTAATGTTTGAAATTTTGAACAGTGGTTTCTATATATATATATATATTGATAATGAATTTTGTATAGTGATGAAATTTGAAATAAGTGGGAAAGTAGGATGGAATAAGTTTTAAAAAGTTGAAAATTTAATCTGGGTATAGACGAAACTGTTATTTTTGAAAAATAACCCTAAAATGATAAAAATTTACAAAAATATCCTTGTGACTCTAGAATGAATTTTATTGAAGTTGGAATGTGGAATATGGATAGTAGAGCCTTAAATTAATTAAAGAAATTATTTTTTAGTTTTTACAAAACTAAAAATCGAATTAGGAAAAGAAATTAGAGGAGTGGCTGCACCATAAGAATGGTAAGTACACTCTTACCCAATCAAGACTTTGGATATTATAAAAATAGAAGTTAGAAGCTTCTTCTATCCTCTTTCCATCATCTCACGCCACTCACCTCTTCACTATCAACATTTCTCTTTTCTTTTATCTTCTACCATCATTATGTATCAAAACACAAAGATTTTTACTTATAACTCTAAATTTTCATGGGAATTCACTAACTTATGAGAGAATTAGTATGATTATCATCAATTAATCAAGGGAGAAGAGAGACAAGAGGAAAGGAAGAAGTTATTTGAAAAATGTATGTGCTTGTGTTTTAATAATATGTAATTGTTTAACTTTCTTTGAATTTTGATACTTTTATAAGCTATTTGTATCATATTAACTAAATTAGTTGATACATAATTGATTATTTGATGGTTTTAGTAAAGCGTTTGTTATGGAATCTTTCTATATAAAAAGTTTGGTTTTGGTCTATATCATGACATTTTAAATGTGTTTATATTGTTTTAGTCTAAAGTGAAGATTGGAGTAACTTTTGATTTGTTCAAAGATGAATTTTTAGAGCCTAGAGAAGTCTGGGTAAAACACACGGGCGTGTGAATAATTCCACATGGCCATGTGAACTTTTCAGCTTCTGTAAATGCAATTCCAATAACATTTTAAAACACACGGGCATGCATGTTCATTAGACATGCCCGTGTCTACTCTATTACCTTAGTTTTCTTCTTTTTCAACCCTAAAACACTTCATTTCTCTTTGCAATGCAATTTTTCTTTCAACTAATCTTTGTAATGCAAGTTTTTCTTAAAAATATGAAAAATATTTCAATGTGGTAAGTTAGTACTTGTATTTAATTTACTTTGTTATTAAATGAATTTATTTACTACTTAAAGAAACCTATGTTTTGATTAAATAAATCAATTGTGAAGAATTTTTTTGTAAAGTGATTTGTGAAGAGAGTGATAACAAAAAATGTGATTCTTTGAAAGTAAACTGTCTTTGTAATATATAAAGAATGATTACGTTATTATTTAACTTAAATTATATTTAATTGACTATTGATTTATTTAAATGATGATTTAGGATTATGGATCTTACTCTTTATCAAAAAGGTTTAAATGATTACTTAGGGTTATTAGAATATTAAGTAATTCCTTAAGAAGTAAATTATGTAATTAATACCCAATGGTTAATTGAAATGGGTATTAGTTGGAATTGGCATATTTACTTATTTTTTATGGATCATAAGTACAAATAAAGTTAAATGATTGTGGATATCTTGAGATGAGTTAAAAAGGTGAAGGTTGTGTGAGGAGACTTTGTTATATATCCTTTGATTATCAAAATTAGTATGAAGTTAGTGACACGATAAAAGATAGAAGAATGATGAGTTACTTATTGGTGAGTAAGAAATGAAAGAAAGCTAGTGACTGTTATGTATATAAGTAAATCAGAGTTGAGTAAGCTATGTGTAATGAGTGAAATAATAGTGTTTATAGAGTTATGCATAAGCCAATGAATGCAAGGAAAAAGAAAGAATGAAAGTGCCATAAAAGGAAGTGAAGTAACAAAGGTTATCTTGGAGAAACAAAATATAATGTTTGATGTATGAATATTGAATTTGGTTTAATTGATTGACTTGTGATAATCTAGACTTAGATTTAATTATGTTTTTGGAGTATTTACTATTATATACTTAGTTTGAGTGAGTGAAGTTTATATAGAAAAGGTATGACTAAATATGAGAATGTTGGAGAATATTTTCATAAAGATTGTATAGATAGACGGTAATAGTTTGAAATGCACGAGCATGCCAATACATTAACATGACCTTATATTTTAATTTTACTTAAAAATGGTAGTAGTAGAATAAATCACATGAGCATGTCCAATCGTGGACACGGCCGTGTTGAGTAAATTCTCTTGTAAGTGACAGTAGTGAACCGAAATGCACAGGCATGGCACCAAGGTACCACACGCCCATGTCTTAAAACTTAAAAACAATTATAATTTTAAAATGATACAGTATTTAAAACTTGGTGACAATTAAGAAAGTAAAATACATATCAAAGGAGAATGATAACGTTTATCATGGAAAAATGTATCAATTATCAAATACAATTATAATAATATATACATATATAATATCATGAAAAGAAAGTGATAGTTTATGAAGTGTATGGTATTAGAAAGAATAAACTAATCGAAGTGAATTAAGTGCATGGTATTGTAAAAGTGCAAATCTCAAAGAAAGAATAAAAGAAATATTTATGGCAATTAACATGATAACTATTAAATATTTTAAGAATAGTAAAATAAGTGTTTTGCTTAATCATATTGTTCATAAACCTAGTGTTCAGATTGAATGGCTAGCTAGAGAGTGGATGTCTATAGTGATAGTGGGCACTCTAAGCTATCGGTGGACACTCTGTATCATCATATTCAGTGGGCATTAGTGCCATAGTGGGCCTTTGGCCAAATTCTATACAATGGGTATTTATTTGCCAGCAGTAACCCATTATCTAAATCTAGATTTAAAACTAAAGTATATGTGGGCAAAAGTGGAATGACAATAAAGCTTGTTAGAAATATAATTATAGTAACATATGAACTAAGAATATTGACATAAAAATGATAACAAGTGTTAAAAATCTAGGAATGTTATATTGAAATGAACCAAAGTAGTAAATCATATATAATTATATATATATTGTTTAAACATGTAATATTGTAAATATAAATATGTTTATATAAATGCACTCAAAATATACAGATATGTATCAGTTATAATAAGTGAGATTTATAATATTTATACGAATTGAATATTGTTGAATGGAAATAATAAAAGAATTTAAGTGTCAAATTGTGTAACCATGATATGCAAATGACCAGTACAATGAAAGTGTTCAGAGTGTTAAGTATGTGGAAATATCTATTATAAAGAGAAATAAGAGAAATGTTATTCAATATAATGAATTCATAATGTACATACTATAAGTGACCTTGTATTAATTTTGCAATGATTAAGTTTATTAAAATTATTTGTTTTGATTTTAGAATGTGAATTCAATAGTGTATTATTATAAATACTTTCCTTATAATCATTGATGAAGTATGTGTATTCAAGCACCACTAAGCGATGAGCTTAGTGTGTTGGGATTTTTCTGACACACAGGTATAGTGGATCAGTGAAAGACAAAGAGTTGATGGATAGTGATTTCAAAGATTAATTACAAAGTGAAGTAAAGTTTTCAGGAAGATTTCAGATGTGAATTACATATATATCGACTAGCATTTTAATACATTTATAAGTTGTATGATTCACTTGGAGCATATTTAAAGGTTGTATAAATGTGTTCATAGTTAATGGATTATATAAATATAATTTTATATAGTCATTTATAGTGATGAATTGAATAATTTGTAAAGTTTACTCTGATTTTTAGATGATATTCCTCTAATGAAATTCTTGCTGGAGTTATTGTATGTAACACACTTATATTATATATACATACAGTACATATATCCCGTATGTAACACCCCTATATACCGTATACGTATACAGCATGCTGATACGATCGTAATATACGTATACTGAATATAGGTTGCCACTGTTTATAAAATACACCAAACATACCTTTTAAAACAAATAAAAGAGATCCAAATTCACGAGAGTATTTATAAAACACAATAGTTAAAAACATTTAATTTCTCCGCAGCGGAAATGGTAGAAATATTCACAATGACATAAACATTGAAATCAAAGTTACAAATATAAAATATATACATAAGTGGCAGCTTGATCTCTGATCTTTAAGTCCAGGAATAACTCCTCAATGTCTAGACTCACTCGGTCTAGTGGAACTCTCAGGTTCTTCTCTGACACCTGCGCGAAGAACCACAATCGCGCTAAGCCTACGGCTTAGTAATACAAGCTATAATATCAATATGCCATGGTGCAATGTTCAAGTCATACAATCAAATTATGTTCATATATCATAACATTATATCATTTCTCCAATTCATAATCACATTATAACAAACACAAGCATGGGCCCAAAATGACACTAATATGTTATTCAAGGTTCAGAGTAACTGTTTTGGTCCAATATCACAACTCATCAAGCCCGTAGGCAATATATATCATATCTCTATCCATGGATAGTGTAACAGACCCAGTCTCTTGGACCATCAACTCATAAATATGAGGAGATCCTCAACCCGGCTAGACTGTTACTAAATTTCAATTGGAAAATAGCTTACGGGCCATCCCATTTCGCCTATCCAATGATTCATTTCACATTTTTCAACTGGAACCAGCTTACGGGCCATCCCATTTCGCCTATCTAGTGATTCACATTTTCAATTGGCATCGATTTACGGGCCATCCCATTTCACCGATCCAATGATTCATAGGCATGCCGCCAAATACAGTACTCTGAAAATTGAATCAACATATTATACACACAATCATTTTATTTAGTTTCATATTTCAATTCATTTCTCATTTAACATTTCTTAGCCAATCATCATGGCTTCATATCTCATATAAGCAAGCATACCTCAACCATTTCATTCACATCAATATAATCAACCACATTGATTTCACATTTCATCATATCTCAACATGGCATATACTTAACAATTCACATTATACACAAAATAACATTATTTATATGTATGAACAATATAATGCAATACTCAACACATTTACATTCATATGTATTGAGTCTCAACATGTATATGCATTAATGAAGAACTTGTACTTACCTTAACAACAACCCTCACAACTCTAAACACTTCTTTCTTCAAGAATCTATCACCTCTTGAATATGGGTAAATTCACCTTCTTCACAACCTATTCCAAAAGAATAAAGAAACCCTCTTAAGCTCATGAGGTTTAGAACCAACTAAGGCAAAACCCTAAACTGGACACGCTCACCCACACGACCGTGTTCCTGACCGTGCCCTAACTCTTCAACACAGAAACATTTACACGCTCAACAGCACGGGCGTGTTCATCGGCGTGTAATACATTATGTCTCTCAAAAGTATTGACACGTCCAACATCATGCACGTGCTCCTGGCCGTGTAATTCCTCCATAATCACAGTAGCTATGACACGCTTACTAACACGGGCGTGCTCATGGCCGTGTCTCACCTACTGCCTCAAACACAATTGACACGCCTAACAATCCTGGACGTGCCCATGGGCGTGTCCGACCAAAAACCCAGATTCCGGCCAAACCACAATCAAACCAACAAACAACACTCTTTCATCATCTTTCACTTCAACATAACTCAACTAGACACACCCAAAACCATAATGAACTTGCCAAGAACATCAAAACAACTCAAAACACACACATTAAACACAAATCACAAACCATACTCATTATTTCAAACCCATAACACCAACACATCTCTACCTTACCAACAACCTTACTCTTTCCTTTAATCAAACCCCAAAATCCAAAAACCAAAGAACCAAGCACTCAAAAACACATCTCAAATACACAACTCAAACCATCAAATATCCAATCAACTCAAAACAACACAAAGAGTCAAGAAAGAACTTACCAAGGATGGAGAACTCTTAAACCTTCAACTTGTTCTCTTGAAAACTCTTCTACTCTTGATCTTGCAAGGATAAATCTCTTCCTCTCTCTCTTGTTTCTGCTAGCCGAAGAACAAAGGAAAAGAAATGGAAAAAGGAAAGAAAGAAATGGGTTGTCACGTAAGAAAGGAAAGAAGAGAAGCCAAAGACAAATTCAAACCTTCTCTCTCCAACAACTTTCCTTAAAATCCTCTCCACCTTTCATTAATATTAAACAATTAAAATATCTTTTCCCACTACACAAAACTCACTTAAATAATTCTTAAACACAATTAAATAATAACAATAATCTCTTCCTTTGACTTGCAACCATATATAACTCATATACACCACATATACACTTTCTCATATTCCTTATTCTCTTACCATTAAGCTTATACACATAATCCAATTCTCCTAGGGCACAATTTGGGATATTACAATTCTTCCCCTCTTAAAAGAAATTTCGTCCTCGAAATTACCTGAAATCAAGTCCGAAACAAATGAGGATACTGGTCTCACATAGTTTGCTCACTTTCCCAAGTAGCCTCTTCTTTTGCATGGTTCTTCCATAGAACTATTATCAATGGTACTTTCTTGTTTCTCAATTCTTTCACTTCATGTGCCAAGATAGCAATTGGTTCTTCTTCAAATGTTAGATCTGAACTAACTATAACAGATTCAATTGACAACACATGAGATGGATCCGACCTGTACCTCCTCAACATAGAAACATGGAATACATTATGGATCCTATCCAACTCAGGTGGCAAAGCAAGTCGATAAGCAACTGGTCCTACTCTTTCCAATATCTCATACGGTCCAATGAAACGAGGATTCAATTTTCCTTTATGACCAAACCTCAAGATCTCTTTAACCAAATCAGGACCAATTAACTTACCTTCACCAATTTCATTCCAACACAAAGGTGTCCTACCCCTTCTTCCATACAATGCTTCGAATGGTGCCATCCCAATACTCGATTGATGACTGCTATTGTAAGCAATTTCCACAAGAGGCAAAAATCTATCCCAACTTCCAGAGAAATTAATGACACAGCTTCTTAACATATCTTCAATAATCTGTATCACTCTCTCTGACTGCTCATCCGTCTGCGGATGGAAAGCAGTACTAAAGTGCAGTCGAGAACCCAAAGCTCTATGCAAACTCTTCCAAAACCTCGAATCTCGTTCAGACACTAAAGAAATTGAGATTCCATGCAATCTCACAATCTCATGGATATACAGCTCAGCTAATCTCTCAAGAGAGTAATCCATCCGAACTGGAAGAAAATGAGCTGTCTTAGTCAACCTGTCAACAATCACCCAAATAGCATCTTGTTTCCTTTGGGTCAAAGGTAACCCTGAAACAAAATCCATTGTTACTCTGTCCCATTTCCATTCAGGCACTGACAAAGGTTGAAGCAACCCAGTTGGAACTTGATGCTCTGCTTTAACCCTCTGACATGTGAGACATCTAGACACAAACTCCGCAATGTCTCTCTTCATACCAGACCACCAATAATGCTGTCTCAAATCATGGTACATCTTCGTACTGCCCGGATGCATAGCAAACACTGATTGGTGTGCTTCTTCTAAAATAATCTTCCTCAAGTTATCATCCTCAGGAACACACAATCTATTCTTCAACCACAAACTACCATCATCTCTCACAACAAAATCTCGGCTCTCTCCTTTTGGCAATCAGAAACAACCTTCTGAATTTTCTTATCAGCCAACTGAGCCTCCTTAATCTGATCTAACAACACTGGTCTCAATTGTAATTGTGCCAACAATGCACCATCATCACAAGATATGAAACTAGCATGCAAAGCCCTCAATTCAACAAGCAATGAGAGCAAAAACACAGTCAAACCTGCTAAAGATTTCCGACTCAAGGCATCAGCAACAACATTTGCTTTACCTGGATGATAATCAATCAAACAGTCGTAGTCTTTAATCAATTCCAACCATCTTCTCTGACGAAGATTAAGTTCCTTCTGAACTCCCAAATATTTCAAACTTTTATGGTCGGTATAGATAAAGCATTTCTCTCCGTACAAATAATGTCGCCATATCTTCAAAGCAAACACAATAGCCGCCAATTCCAAATCATGAGTCGGATAATTGAGCTCATGCAGCTTCAACTGACGAGAAGCATAAGCTACCACTTTACCCTCTTGCATCAGCACACAACCCAAACCACTATGTGAAGCATCACTATAAATCACATATGGTTTATCTTCTATAGGCAAAGTGAGAACAGGAGCTTGAGTTAACATCTTCTTCAACTGCTCAAAGCTAGCTTGACACTGATCAGTCCACACAAATCTCACTCCCTTCCGAAGAAATCTGGTAAGTGGAGTAGCTATCAAAGAAAAGCCCTTTACAAATTGCCGATAATAGCCTGCCAAACCCAGAAAAATTCTAACTTCCGTCACAGACTTCGGTGGACTCCAATTCAAAATAGCTTCAACATTACTCGGATCAACTCTAATGCCATCAGCTGAAACAATGTGACCGAGAAAAGCTACTTGATCAAGCCAGAATTCACACTTCGACAGCTTAGCATACAAATGCTTCTCTCTCAAGATTTGCAACACAATTCTCAAATGCTTGTCATGCTCTTCCTCATTCCGAGAATACACCAAAATATCATCTATAAACACCACCACAAACTGATCAAGATAGGGCCTAAACACCCTATTCATCAAATCCATGAAAGCTGCAGGTGCATTCGTCAAACCAAAAGGCATCACCAAAAACTCATAATGCCCATACCTGGTTCGAAAAGCTGTCTTCGACACATCTTCAGCTCTGAACCGCAATTGATGGTACCCTGATCTTAAAACAATCTTAGAGAATACTGCTACTCCCTTCAACTGATCAAAGAGATCATCAATCCTAGGCAAAGGATACTTATTCATGATAATCACTTTATTCAATTGCCTATAATCGATACACAATCTCATAGTACCATCCTTCTTCTTTACAAACAACACAGGAGCTCCCCATGGTGAAACACTAAGGTGAATGAATCCTTTATCTAACAACTCCTGTAATTGCACCTTCAATTCTCTCAGCTCAACAGGTGCCATTCTATAAGGAGTAATAGAGATAGGAGTGGTACCCGGCAACAAATCAATACCAAACTCCACCTCTCTCTCAGGAGGCAATCCTGGCAACTCCTCTGGGAAAACATCCAGAAACTCAGCAACTGTGGCTATGCTATCAAGTTAAAAACCTACCACCCTGGTATCTAAGACATGAGCAAGATAGGCATCACACCCTTTTCTGATCAACCTCCTAGCTGAAACAGCTGAAATCAACGAGGATGCAAGTTGCTTCTGCTCGCTAGATACCATCACAATTCTATCATCACTAGTTCTCAAAGTAACATTCTTCCTCTTACAATTTACCACAGCTCCATGTCTAGATAACCAATCCATACCCAAAATCAAATCATACTCCTTAAATGGCATCTCAATCAAATCACCAAGAAACTTTTCACCCTGAACCACAATTGCACACTCTTGGTGCACTTTACTAACAATCATACTATGCCCTAACGGATTTGTCACCAAAACATCGAATCCTAAGGATTCAGCATGCAATTCAGACATAGGCAATATAGATGCACTAATATATGAATGAGTGGATCCAGGGTTAATTAAAGCAATAACAGAGATGCCAAATAAAGAGAAAGTACCAGCAATGACAGCTGAAGCATCTGGCTGTCTCTGCATTACATAAACTCTCTGGGATGGTCCGGCCTCATCTGGTCTACTGTCTCTAAATGAAGATCCTCCCCTCTGACTGAACCCAGATCTACCCCCTCTGCCAAAATTCCTGCCTCCTCTACCTCCTCTGCCAAAACTGGGTCGAGAAACTACAGAATCCACTGACCTCTGTTCCTGCATCTCAGGACACTCTCTAATGAAATGATCAGGCGATCCACAACGAAAACACACACCTGATCCACCAATCCTCTGACAACCACCCACATGGATCTTACCACAAAGCTCACATACCCGTGGAGTAGATCTCTGAATCACTGGGGTAGGAGCACTGGCTACAGAAGCTGTAGATCGTGATCTCTGTCTCGAATACTGTATTGACCTACCAGTCGGCCTCTGGCTCCTCCCAACTCTGGGAACAAAACTGCCTCTACCCCTCTTAACAGATGAAGACCCTGCCTCAAACTGGGGCCTTCTCACTCTAACCTCCTCTTCAGAAGCAGATGCTGCAATGTCCTGAGCTCTCTCCACACTCCTAGCTGCAGCAACAAGCTGGGAGAAATCCTGATATCTGGAACCAGCCACAAGACACATAATAGAGGGCCTCAATCCCCCTTCAAATCTCCTGCATCTATCAATCTCATCAGATATAATACCACCTGCATAATGGCTCAACCGGATAAATTCAACCTCATACTCTGTTACTGTCCGGTGATCCTGTCTCAAACTCAGAAACTCCGTTTTCTTCATATCTTTATACTCCCTTGGAGTATACTTCCGCTCAAACTCCCTGAGAAAATCAGCATAAGATAGGGTAGGTGGATCGTCTATGGCATGAGGCACAGTCTTCCACCAGTCATAGGCGTCCTTCTGCAGTAATGACCTGATATAATCAAATTTTTCTTCAGGTGTGGCTTGTAACTGAATAAAGATCCTCTGTACTTTGTCTAACCATTGTTCAGCCACCGCCGGGTCTATAGTACCCAGAAAATCTTCTGCTCCAAACTTCCTCAATTTATCATACTGCCTGACTGATACCTGAGGCTGAGGTGGTGGTGGCGGTGGTTGCACTGGAGCTTGTCTCATTACTTCCATCATATTCCTGAACCAAGCTGGTGGAACCTCATCACCAACTGGTCCCCCTGCCCCAGAAGCAGGTGCCTCCCCAGCTCTATCAATTCTAACCTCATCTCTATACTCATCCGGAGCTATACTCTCCGCACTTCCCTCAACAGACTGACGCGAATGAGGATCCATCACAACCTAAATCTGCAAATATAGCAGAATACACCTTATTAAAGATCAGAGTCTGCCAATACTAAGTATATATTTTACTCAAAAACCAACTTTTCAAATCAAAGTACTCTTTTTCTTACAGTTTACCTAGGTTGAGAATCTCAAACCTAGGCTCTGATACCAAAATAAATGTAACACCCCTATATACCGTATACGTATACAGCATGCTGATACGATCGTAATATACGTATACTGAATATAGGTTGCCACTGTTTATAAAATACACCAAACATACCTTTTAAAACAAATAAAAGAGATCCAAATTCACGAGAGTATTTATAAAACACAATAGTTAAAAACATTTAATTTCTCCGCAGCGGAAATGGTAGAAATATTCACAATGACATAAACATTGAAATCAAAGTTACAAATATAAAATATATACATAAGTGGCAGCTTGATCTCTGATCTTTAAGTCCAGGAATAACTCCTCAATGTCTAGACTCACTCGGTCTAGTGGAACTCTCAGGTTCTTCTCTGACACCTGCGCGAAGAACCACAATCGCGCTAAGCCTACGGCTTAGTAATACAAGCTATAATATCAATATGCCATGGTGCAATGTTCAAGTCATACAATCAAATTATGTTCATATATCATAACATTATATCATTTCTCCAATTCATAATCACATTATAACAAACACAAGCATGGGCCCAAAATGACACTAATATGTTATTCAAGGTTCAGAGTAACTGTTTTGGTCCAATATCACAACTCATCAAGCCCGTAGGCAATATATATCATATCTCTATCCATGGATAGTGTAACAGACCCAGTCTCTTGGACCATCAACTCATAAATATGAGGAGATCCTCAACCCGGCTAGACTGTTACTAAATTTCAATTGGAAAATAGCTTACGGGCCATCCCATTTCGCCTATCCAATGATTCATTTCACATTTTTCAACTGGAACCAGCTTACGGGCCATCCCATTTCGCCTATCCAGTGATTCACATTTTCAATTGGCATCGATTTACGGGCCATCCCATTTCACCGATCCAATGATTCATAGGCATGCCGCCAAATACAGTACTCTGAAAATTGAATCAACATATTATACACACAATCATTTTATTTAGTTTCATATTTCAATTCATTTCTCATTTAACATTTCTTAGCCAATCATCATGGCTTCATATCTCATATAAGCAAGCATACCTCAACCATTTCATTCACATCATTATTATCAACCACATTGATTTCACATTTCATCATATCTCAACATGGCATATACTTAACAATTCACATTATACACAAAATAACATTATTTATATGTATGAACAATATAATGCAATACTCAACACATTTACATTCATATGTATTGAGTCTCAACATGTATATGCATTAATGAAGAACTTGTACTTACCTTAACAACAACCCTCACAACTCTAAACACTTCTTTCTTCAAGAATCTATCACCTCTTGAATATGGGTAAATTCACCTTCTTCACAACCTATTCCAAAAGAATAAAGAAACCCTCTTAAGCTCATGAGGTTTAGAACCAACTAAGGCAAAACCCTAAACTGGACACGCTCACCCACACGACCGTGTTCCTGACCGTGCCCTAACTCTTCAACACAGAAACATTTACACGCTCAACAGCACGGGCGTGTTCATCGGCGTGTAATACATTATGTCTCTCAAAAGTATTGACACGTCCAACATCATGCACGTGCTCCTGGCCGTGTAATTCCTCCATAATCACAGTAGCTATGACACGCTTACTAACACGGGCGTGCTCATGGCCGTGTCTCACCTACTGCCTCAAACACAATTGACACGCCTAACAATCCTGGACGTGCCCATGGGCGTGTCCGACCAAAAACCCAGATTCCGGCCAAACCACAATCAAACCAACAAACAACACTCTTTCATCATCTTTCACTTCAACATAACTCAACTAGACACACCCAAAACCATAATGAACTTGCCAAGAACATCAAAACAACTCAAAACACACACATTAAACACAAATCACAAACCATACTCATTATTTCAAACCCATAACACCAACACATCTCTACCTTACCAACAACCTTACTCTTTCCTTTAATCAAACCCCAAAATCCAAAAACCAAAGAACCAAGCACTCAAAAACACATCTCAAATACACAACTCAAACCATCAAATATCCAATCAACTCAAAACAACACAAAGAGTCAAGAAAGAACTTACCAAGGATGGAGAACTCTTAAACCTTCAACTTGTTCTCTTGAAAACTCTTCTACTCTTGATCTTGCAAGGATAAATCTCTTCCTCTCTCTCTTGTTTCTGCTAGCCGAAGAACAAAGGAAAAGAAATGGAAAAAGGAAAGAAAGAAATGGGTTGTCACGTAAGAAAGGAAAGAAGAGAAGCCAAAGACAAATTCAAACCTTCTCTCTCCAACAACTTTCCTTAAAATCCTCTCCACCTTTCATTAATATTAAACAATTAAAATATCTTTTCCCACTACACAAAACTCACTTAAATAATTCTTAAACACAATTAAATAATAACAATAATCTCTTCCTTTGACTTGCAACCATATATAACTCATATACACCACATATACACTTTCTCATATTCCTTATTCTCTTACCATTAAGCTTATACACATAATCCAATTCTCCTAGGGCACAATTTGGGATATTACACCGTATATGTAAAATACACATACAAAATATAAAAGTACCATAATAAATTTCGTATTAAAGACTCTCTTTTTAATTGTCAAAAATAATTACTAATAAATGATATATACTTAAGTTGTAAATTGTTAAAATACAAATTTATAAAGAAAATCTCTGGGAAAAACTTTGCCAGAGTTTTTTCTGTAATTTCATAAAATCCCAAATAACAAATTTACTCAACATGCAAGGAAATTAACACTCCCAAATCACATATTATTCCAAAAGCATCATCTCTTCATTTCATATTTAAATATTACAAATACGGTTAATATACATTATATACATATATAAAATTATACAGAACATCATATGTTTAAAACATGTTTGCATTTCCATGATACACTTATTAAAATAATACATGTATGCAGCACAACCGACTTGGTCTCGTGGCAAAACCCTATCCTCAATTTTTGTTCCAACATTTAGACCTGCCCAGGTCTAACAGCACTTTTCTGCTCTGCACTTCTATCACATGCGTGATTCACACAATCACACTAAGCCATACGGCTTAGTGGTACATATAATACAGCATTGACATAATAGCTTTATAAGTATAACATGCATCATATTTAAGTAATACACAAATTAATTTTACCTTTCTTTAAAACATAAACAACCACATACGTTGGGCCCAACCTTCTTATATAATTATCTAGTCCCAGGCTCATTGCCTTGGCCTATTTCATCTCACTAGTGGATGTAGCTATCATCTATGATACTCAGTGTCTCATCCACAATGATGGCATTGCCAACATATAAGCTCAATCTTTTGGCAACTAGATAATATATAAGGTACACATAATACACATTCATCTTTCAACATATTTTCACATCTCAATTCATATCATGGTTTCCACAAACCATCATCATATATAATGCAAATGTGGCTCACTTTTATATTTTAGTGCACAACTTGCACTTTTCACATTTTACACAACATCACATTTAGCCATTTTTAATGGCTTGTCATGCCATAACCAGTACAAATCACCCTATCAAAAGCCCAAATTTTACATATTCTTTCATTAACCCTAATTTTACCAATCAAGCCCATCTCAATCAATTAATCACTAAATCATCATATATCCATCATATTATCTCAATAATTATTAATTATAATAATTAAAACCAATTTCTCTCTCTACCAAGCCATTACAAAACATAATAAGTTAAGAAAACAATATTAAAAGAAAAGAAACTTACTTGAAACCTTGTTTAATCTTCAAAACCAACTTGAAATACTTTGGTTTTTGGTAAAATTTGGTATATTTGATGACAAAAATTCTCTCCCCACTCTCTCTTTAGAATTTGGCCGTGGTGATGAAGAAGAAGAAGAAGACTTTTTTTTATTTTTCTTTCTTTCTTTCTCATCCACACACACACACACACACATATATATATAATTTATTTATTTATTTATTAAATATTAAAATATTTTTAAATCTTCTTCCCATCCATAATTAATTCTAATTTATTATTTATTTTTTAATATTATATTTATTTTTAACTTTTGACTTTTTCTCTTACTTTATCTTTTAGTGAAAAATATATGTTGGGTATATACCATATATACACTATGTATTCAAGGTATATTCTATATATAACTTGTGTATACATTAGGTATATACCATGCATATCTCTCTTCTAACATGTTAACTAACTCTCCACATTAATTATTTAATTGAATCTAAAATTACGGATGTTACAATAACACTTTGTGTTCTCATTCTTTTTCTCTAAATAATCTGATATATGTTCATATATTTATCATATATCAACATATAAAAACACATGACACTTTATATTCTCATGTTTTTTTTTTTGTAAATCATGTAATATGTGTTTAATGATAGAAAAAAAAATGTAAATTGTAACAACATATAACAAAATATATTTTCTCAATATAAATCAGTATAGAAAAAAAGTATTTAACAATTTTATATAAAATTGAATAATATTTTTCCAATTAATTATTTAATTATAATAAATTTACATATATAGAAATATATTTAATTATTTTGGTGAATAATATTTTTCCAATTAATTATTTAATTATAATAAATTTACATATATAGAAATATATTTAATTATTTTGGTGCATTTCTACAAGTTTTTTTTATTATGCTCTTATTGTCAACATTTGCTCATTTATTTTTGCTTTTATTCGCCCATGCTCCCTTGTATCTTCTCTTTTTTTGTCTTTCAGCTTTGACTTTAAATTTTGCTGGTAGTACTATGTTTGCTAGTACTTATATTTACTTTACTTCAGGTGGTATTATCCATGTGTTTTCATTTCTAATAGGATGAACAAGTGTTGTGTAAGTCTGTGCATATGTCTCTTTAGTATATTAATCTGAGCAATACAAATATGGGTCCTGATTCATTTCTATTAGTATTGCAACTGCATGTTTACATGTATTTCATTTATTTGGAATTTGTTGCAGCTGCATGATCTTTCCTTCAGGTTAACAATGAATTCAATTTGATTGTCATAAACACTGTACATCTCACTTGTTGATGGTTTAACATGTATTTTTAATGTATACAGAAATATAACTAGACATATAACAATTTTTATATTTTTATATTTTTTAACTTGTTATTTTAAATTTTGTAACAATGTGTAATGATATATAAAAGTCTTATTTTGATATTAGTTCTTGATGAGATCAATTTTGCACTTGTTTTAAGTTTGATTTTTATGTGTTTTTAGTTAATGTTTCATTTGATTTTTGTTTAAAGTTTGTTTTAAGTGTTTGTTTTAGGTTAAAGTGCAAAAACTCCCTTGGATGATCAAAACAATGAAGGAAGAGCATGAATCAAGCAAGACATGGCCAAGCCAAAGCAAGCTTGGCTGTGTCCCTCAAAAGAAGTGCAAGACAGTAGCTGACACGGCCTGGAGACATGGCCAAGCCACTGGCCATGTCTCACCTGAAGAGCAAAACCAATAAACCAATGAAATGAAGGTAGAAGCTGACACCAATACATGACACGGCCAAGCCACTGGCCATGTCACATGACACGGCCAGGAGCTTATGGCTAGGAGCTTGGCCGTGTCACCCTTGGAAATAAAGAAAACAAATTGACAAAGCTAGAAGCAGAAAGTGACACACCCACATGACACGGCCAAGCCACTGGCCGTGTCACCTAGAATAAAAGAAGGAAAGAAATGGCAGAAGGAGACACGGCCAGCAAGCTTGGCCATGTCACCTAGGGCAACCTTGAATAATTGAATTCTTTTGCAGACAAGTGGGGAACAAAGACTAACTTTTGCCAAAAGTAATATTAAACAAAAGAAAAGCTTGCCTAATGTGAGGAAAAGAAAGATAAAACAAAGGGAATGTGGGAGACAAGGGAGAGTGGTGTGAGTTTGAAGATATGGGTTGTAAGCTGGAAGGTATAGGCTGTGAGCTTTGAAGGGAGTTAAAAGGAGAAGAAAATGAAGAGCAGAGGGGACGTGAAGGCTGGAACAAGGGAGAAGGAGCCAACTGCTGGAGCAAAGAGGAGAGTCTTGAGCTGAGTTTGAAGAAGGAGATACATCCTATACAAGACCTAAACCAAGAATCAAGGATTGAAGTGAAGAAATACAAATTATTCTCCATGGATTGTTTGGTTTCTTTTACTCATTTCTCTTGTTCTGTTTTCTGGTTTTAAACATGAACTAATTCATTTTCTATCTAGATATTGATGAACCCTAGCTTATTTGTATGGATTGAATAATCTCATTTAATTGAATCATTTGATTGAGTTGTTTTATTCTTATGATGCTTAATGATTTATTTCCAATTGATAATAGCATGCTTATTGATTGGTTGTAATTTTCATATTATTGACTTGAGAAAGCTTGATATGAATTGAATACTCATAAGGGTTGAGGATTGATTGGAGTGCTAGAGATAGACTTACAAGATCCTTTGGTTTATAGTTCCTTGTTCTTAATGCAAGATCTATTTAATTATGTTTAAGAAGAGATTCTGGCACTCTACTTAGTGATTAGGGATTAATTCACTCGAGAGAGGTTTTAGTCTAAGTTAGAGTAATTCCAATTCAACTCTATTATGTGATTTAATTGAATTGATTTTCATAAATATAATTGTGGCTGGGGGGATTCAATATCTGGATAGTATTATTATCATCAATCCTTTTTGCACAACATTTAATTTCCCTTTACTTTCAGTTATTAAATTAGTTGTTTTTAATTACAAAACATCATAAAACTATTGATTTGCTAAACAACGGTTAAGATTTGCACTAGTACTTGACCTTGTCCTCAGTGGAATGATAACTCACTCACTACTTTATTACTTGGGCGACCCGTGCACTTACGGTATTGCTATAGCATAAGGGTCACACGCACCAAGTTTTTGGCACCGCTGCCGGGGACAACGGTTTCAATATTAGTAATATAATCAAAATTGTTGATTTAGTTTTATTTTCATTTGTTTTTGACATTAGTTCTTGCTTGTTGACTATCATTTTAGGTATTTCTTCCTTTTTATGACCAGAGGTAGCTCATCCCAACTGTTTGAATTAGATCCAGAGCTAGAAAGAACATTAAGGAGAAAGCGAAAGGAAGAAGAGGAGGTAGTTTTGGAAGATGCAGAAATAGAAATAAATCTGGAAATAGAAGAAGAAGAAGAGTTTGAAGTGATGGAAGGACCTGGGCTAAGAACAATGCAGGAGTTTGCTAAGCCCAATCTCAATGGAGCTGACTCTAGTATCCGGAGGCCAACAGTTGCTACGAACAACTTTGAAATAAAGGCAAATGTAATTCAAATGGTGCAGCAGACTTGTCAGCTCGATGGGTTTCCTGATGAAGATCCTAATGCACATATTGAGAATTTTCTAGAGATATGTGACACATTCAAGATAAATAATGTCTCAGATGATGCAATTAGGCTAAGGTTATCCCATTTTCCCTTAGAGATAGACCAAAGATGTAACACCCCTATACCCCGTATACGTACACAGCATGCTAATACGATCGTAATATACGTATACTGGATATAGAGTTGCCATTGTTTATTATACAAATGACTCATCCCTTTTCAAAAACATGAACAAATTTAAAACATTTAAAAGAAACTATAAACACAAAAGATAAAGGGTTTATTTAAAACCAGCGGAAAATATAATAATTATTTACAAATACTTATACATCAAAACTCAAGTTTTACAAAACATAAAATATATACATGTTTGGCAGTATGTCTTTGATCTTTAAGCTCCACTATCAACGCCTCAAAATCTAGACTCTACTCGGTCTAGAGGAACTCTCTGGTTCTTCTCTGTCACCTGCGCGATGAACCACAATAGCGCTAAGCCAACGGCTTAGTGGTACAAACTATAATAATATTATACTTTAATGAAATGCAAATGTCATAATCTCAAACATATAAACAATTCTCAAGAATCTCATTATTCATTTATTTCATCATTCATAGATCACATTGAAAACAAAGACAGACTTGGGCCCATAAGACACTAATATGTTATTCAAAGTTCAGAGTTACTGCTTTGGTCTATAATCACAATTATCAAGCCCGTAGGCAATATATATATATATATATATCTATCCATGGATAGGGTAACAGACCCAGTCTCTTGGACCTCAACCCGCTAAACTCGAGGAGATCCTCAACCCGGCTAGACTGTTACCTGTAACAGACCCAGTCTCTTGGACCTCAACCCGGATAAACCCGAGGAAATCCTCAACCCGGCTAGACTGTTACTTGAATTCACATTTCACATTTATCAACTGGAATCGGCTTACGACTCGGTCTTTTCACCTATCCAGTACTTTATAGGCATTCCGCCAAACCCAGAACTCTGAAGGTTGAATAACACATTAGACACATAATCTTTTCATTTATATCATTATACATTACTTTCTCAATGCATTATAGCCAACAACCATGGCTTCATATCTCATAATCAAAATAGGCAACCATGCCTCAATCATCTCATTAGCATCATTATAGCCAACAACCACGGCTTCATATCTCATCAAGATAATATACAATATCAATTTATCATTCAAGTATACACAACCAATTGCATTAACATACCTTTCATATTTCATCAAATGTTTAACCCTGTAATCAATTGCTTAGCATATGTATAATCAAATATGTTAATTATCAAATCATGTGAGTGTATGCAACAATATAGTTTGTACTTACCTTAGGAACAACTCACACCAATCTACAACCTTTCTTTTTCAAGAATTCTTCACCACCTAGGTTAGGACAATTCAACCTCTTCAATACCTAAACCAAAGGTGATAATACATACTCACTTAGAGGTACACAAGAGATAATAAAACTAAGAACCAACTAGGGCAAACCCTAAACATGACACGCTCAACAACACGGGTGTGTCCCTGACCGTGCCCTAAACTCACAACACAGAAGCTTTGACACGCTCAGCACCACGGGCGTGTCACTGAACGTGTAATACATACTGTCTCACAGAAACATTAACACGTCCAACAATGTGGGCGTGTTCATGGTCGTGTCAATTCCTCACCAACACAGTAGCTATGACACGCTCAGTGACATGGGCGTGTCACTGGACGTGTCAATACTACAACTACACAGAGGCTGTGACACGCTCAGTGACATGGGCGTGTCACTGCTCGTGTCACCCATCCAAGAACATAGAACCATCGACACGCCCAAAGACTTGGCCGTGCTCATGGGCGTGTCAGGCCAAAAACCCAAATTCCGGCAACAACAACAACACAACCAACAAATCATTTCCTTTCACCAAAATCCACTTCAAACAACTTAGCTCCACATACCCAAGAACCATAATAAACTTATAAAAACACCAAGACAACTAAAAACATACATCCAACACAAATCAAAATCATCACCACAAACCCAAAACACTTTCTCTTCCAACAAACTTACTCTTCCTTCAATCCAACCCCAAAATCCAAAATCACTTGAACCAAACACTCTTAAACACATCTTAATCGAACATAATCACATACCATCAACAATCAACCAACAAACTCAAACACATCTTAAAAGAAAATCAAGGAATCAAGAGAAAACTTACCAAGGATGAAGAAACTCTTAAATTTCCAACTTGATCACTTGAAAACTTCCTTAGATCTTGAGTTTAGAAGATCAAATCTCTCTCTCTCTTGCTCTCTCTATGGAATTGCCGGCCAACACAAAAAAAGGAGAAGAAGAGGAAGAAGATACACGAAGGGGAAAGAAGGAAAGAAAAGAAAAGAAAATAAAGTCAAACTCTCTCTCCAACCACTCATCCTCAAAATCCTCTC
Source organism: Garcia nutans (assembly GCA_947685225.1). Lineage (NCBI taxonomy): Eukaryota > Viridiplantae > Streptophyta > Magnoliopsida > Malpighiales > Euphorbiaceae > Garcia > Garcia nutans. Next base: position 37,974,294 of record CANTUV010000059.1, read on the forward strand.
CACCAAGCAAAAATACAATTAAAATATTCAAATATCCCATTCCACTCACTTAATTTCCATTTCCATTAATTAACTTAATTAATTAAAATCATTAACTAATCATCTTTGACCTCCACTAACTTGACTTGTATATGTTGTATATATTGCTATATATACAAGATATACACTCTCTCTTCACTTCCTTTTCTTTCCAAATACACAAATACATTAAATCCAATTAAAACAACAATTATACCCAAAACTTCTAGGGCACATTTTGGGATATTACAAAAGAAGTGGCTAAAATCTTTTCCTCCAGGAACCTTCACCACATGGGGTCAGTTGGCAGAGAAATTCCTAGAAAAATACTTCCCATAGTCCAAAACTGCTAAGTTGAGGAATGATATCTCATCCTTTCTGCAGCAAGATGGTGAGACCCTTTATGATGCCTGGGAAAGATTTAAAGATTTGTTAAGAAGGTGTCCTCATCATGGACTTCCACTATGGCTTCAAATTCAAACATTTTACAATGGGTTGAATTACGTAAGTAAGCAATCCATTAATGCAGCAGCTGGTGGTACCATAAACAACAAGACACCTGAACAAGCAAGGGATTTAATTGAAGACATGGCTATCACCAGTTATCAGTGGCAAGCCCCAAGGGAGCAAGGAAAGCTGAAGGTCATGGGTTCACACCAATTAGATCCTGTGGTGGCTTTGACAGTCCAATTGGAAGCATTGAATAAAAAATTTGATTCTTTGGCCTCTTCTTCTGGGAAAGTAATGCAGGTGATGTCTTGTGAATGGTGTGGGGGTGGACATCAAAGTCAAGATTGCCAAAGTGGCAACATGTTTGCTAGACAAGAGCAAGTAGATTATGTTGGAAATATGCCAAGGCAACAACAGAATAACCCCTACAGCAACACATACAATCCGGGGTGGAGAAATCATCTAAATTTCTCATGGAATAATCAAAATAATCCAAGACCTCCCTCTGGATTCCAGCAGTCCCAACACCAACAAGCTGCCCCTCCAAGAAAGAGTAATTTGGAGGACATGATGGAGAAATTTATAGCAGCTTTTGAAACCAGGTTCCAATCAACTGAAACCACCCTAAGAAATCAGCAAGCTTCTATTCATAATCTGGAGAATCAGGTGGGGCAAATTGCCAAGTTGCTCAGTGAGAGACCACAAGGAAGTTTGCTTAGCAACACTGAGGCAAATCCTAAAGAGCAGCTTAAGGCAATTACACTAAGGAGTGGAAAAGAGATCAAGGGTAATGTGAATGAGAAAAGAGGAGAAGTGGCAGAGAAAAGGGCTAAAAAAGAAGACGATCCTACTGTCACTTCGAGAGAAAAAGCTGCAATAGGAAGTGAGAAAGAGAACCTGCCACAAGAAAGCAGCCCTATAATGAAGGAATGCCGACCTAGACTACCATATCAAGCAAGGTTGAACAAAGACAAGATTGATGCTCAGTTTGGTAAGTTTCTTGAACTTTTTAAACAATTGCACATTAATATTCCCTTTGCTGAAGCTTTGTCACAAATGCCTAGGTATACTAAATTTTTGAAAGATATCCTTTCTAACAAAAGGAAACTTGAGGAGGTGTCTTTGGTGCATTTATCTGTAAAGAGTTCGGCAATTTTGCAAAGGAAGTTACCTAAGAAGTTAAAAGATCCAGGTAGTTTTACCATTCCAAGTTTAATAGGTAACCTTGAGGTTAAGAGTGCATTAGCTGATTTGGGGGCTAGCATAAGTGTTATGCCCTATAAAATGTTTAAAGAGTTAGGCATTGGTAAACCTAAACCAACACTTATGACCATCCAACTTGCTGATAAGTCAGTAGTCCACCCTCGTGGCATTATAGAAGATGTGTTGGTAAAAGTCGGGGATTTCATTTTCCCTAATAATTTTGTTGTCATTGATATTGATGAGGATGCGGATGTTTCACTTATTCTTGGTAGGCCATTTTTAAATACAACCCATGCCCTTATCGATGTTCATGATGGCACATTAACTTTGAGAGTGGGTGATGAGAAAGTTATTTTTAGGATACATGATGCCATGAAACATTCACTTTCACTTGATGAGGCGGAATCATGCAATGATGTTGTTGAGCATGAGACCGTAAATTGTGTTACTAACATTGTTTCCAAGGATTCCCTTGAGTTGTGTTTATTGTAGGAAAATGTTGAGGATCAAGAAGCAATGGAGCAGCTTGCTTTTCTTAAAGCAAGTAATTCGTTCAAATGCAGGGCATATGAGACTATTGAGATGCCAATGGAAGAGAAGCCAAAACCATCGGTGATTGATCCACCCAACTTGGAACTAAAGCCCCTTCTAGATCACCTTGAGTATAGATTTCTGGCAGAGAAGAAGAAATTATCAATAATTATGAGTTCCCTCCTATCTTCTGAGCAGAAAGAAAAACTTATCCAGTTGTTGCAGAAACATAAGAAAGTGATAGCTTGGAAGATAGCAGACATCAAGGGTATCAGTCCATCCTATTGCACTCACAAGATACTGATGGAGGACGAATTCAAGCCGGTAGTGCAACCACAACGGAGACTAAACCCAAAGATGAAAGATGTAGTGAAGGCTGAAGTGATAAAACTACTTGATGCAGGGATTATATATCCGATCTTGGATAGTTCTTAGGTGAGCCCAGTCCAGGTAGTACCAAAGAAAGGAGGGGTGATGATGGTCCCTAATTAAAATGATGAGCTGATTCCATCAAGAATAGTTACCGGTTGGAGGATTTGCATAGACTACAGGAAATTGAATGATGCAACTAGGAAGGACCATTTTCCGTTACCTTTCATTGATCAGATGTTAGAGAGGTTATCCGGATATGAGTATTACTATTTTTTGGATGGTCTTTCAGGCTATTTCCACATTCCTATCGCCCCGGAAGACCAAGAGAAAACTACATTCACCTGCCCATATGGGACATTCACATATCGAAGAATGCCATTCGGGTTGTGCAATGCAACTGTGACTTTTCAGAGGTGCATGGTGGCAATCTTTGATGAACTTGTTGAGGATATTATGGAGGTATTTATGGATGATTTCTCGGTCTATGGCAGCTCATTTGACAGATATTTGGAAAATCTTGAAAGAGTCTTGATGAGATGTGAGGAAACCAACTTAGTGCTTAATTGGGAAAAGTGTCATTTCATGGTTCAAGAGGGAATTGTGTTGGGACACAAAATTTCAAACAAGGGCATTGAGGTGGATCAGGCTAAGGTAGACACCATTGAGAAGTTATCACCACCCACATCTGTGAAGGCCATCAGAAGTTTTCTAGGACATGTGGGTTTTTATTGGAGGTTCATTCGAGATTTTTCTAAGATAGCCCGTCCATTAACAAGACTCCTTGAGAAGGATGTGGATTTTGTTTTTGATGAGGAATGTTTGAGAGCATTCACAACTCTTAAGGAGAAATTGACCCATGCTCCAATCATGGTAGCTCCCAATTGGAATCTACCATTTGAACTATGTGCGATGCAAGTGACTTTGTAGTGGAAGCAGTCTTAGGTCAACGCAAGGAGAAATACTTCCAGCCTAACTACTATGCAAGCAAGACCTTGAACACAGCTCAAGCTAATTACACAACTACAGAGAAAGAGCTGCTAGCTGTGGTTTTTGCTTTTGACAAGTTTAGATCATATCTAATCTTGTCAAAAGTGATTGTTTATACAGACCATTCGGCTTTAAGGTACTTATTTGCAAAAATAGATGCTAAGCCTAGGCTAATCTGTTGGGTTTTGTTGTTGCAGGAATTTGACTTGATGATTCAAGACAAGAAGGGAGCTGAAAATCTTGCAGCAGATCACCTTTCTCGCTTGGAGAATCCAACCTTGGAGAGGTTCGAAGAAGGGGACATTGATGATCACTTCCCCGATGAGCAGCTGTACGCCATGATAAGTGAGGTAAGTAATTTAAATTTTGAAACACCTTGGTTTGCAGATTTTGCTAACTATTTAGCTGTTAGGGAACTTCCCAAGGACTTAACTTATCAAGAAAAGAAGAAATTCTTTTTTCTATTTAAAGTATTATTTTTGGGAGGACCCCTTTTTGTTTAGATTATGTGAGGATCACATGATCCAACGATGTGTAGCATGGCCCGAAACAATGAACATTCTTAGTCAATGCCATGCTGGACCAGCTGGTGGTCATATGGGAGCCAATAGGACTGCTCAAAAGGTACTAGAATCAGGATTTTATTGGCCCACTTTGTTTAGGGATAGCTATGAATTTGTGAACCGCTGTGATCGATGCCAAAGGACTGGAAACATTTCATCTCATGATGAGATGCACCAAAATGGGATTTTAGTTTGTGAAATCTTTGATGTATGGGGGATCTATTTTATGGGACCCTTTCCAAATTCCCTTGGTAACAAATATATTCTTGTAGCTATAGACTATGTATCTAAATGGCCTGAAGCCCAAGCCCTGGCAACCAGTAATGCTAGGGTTGTGGTGAAGTTTTTGAAGAAGTTATTTTCTCGATTTGGTACACCAAAAGCAATTATAGGTGATAAGGGTACTCAATTTTGTAACTTTCAGCTTGTGAAAGTTTTCAAAAGATTAGGAGTTACACATAGGTTTGCTACTCCTTATCATCCCCAAACTAGTGGCCAAGTTGAGAACACGAACAGGGAGATTAAAAGAATTCTGGAAAAAACTGTAGAGTGGTCCCGAAAGGATTGGTCCGAGAAATTGAACAATGCTCTAAGGGCTTTTAGGACTGCATTCAAAACTCCATTGGGCACTATGCCATTTAGGTTGGTATATGGAAAAGCTTGCCATTTACCTGTTGAAATTGAACATAATGCATATTGGGCTATAAAATAGATTAACCTTGATCTAGCTTGTGCAGGTAAAAGGCAAAAATTATAGGTAAACAAGTTGGACGAGTGGAGATTGTAAGCTTATGACAATGCGAGAATGTATAAGGAATGTACCAAGAGATGGCATGATGCTCACATTAAGGAATGGAAAGAGTTTCAAGCAGGAGATAAGGTATTATTGTACAATTCAAGGCTCTGGCTCTTTCCAGGTAAGTTGAAATCTTGATGGTCCGGTTCTTTTACTGTTAAGGAAGTTTTCCCCTATGGAGTGGTTGAAATAACTTACATGACACGGCCAGGAGCTTGGCCGTGTCACCTAGAAGAAAAGAAGGAAAGAAATGGCAGAAGGAGACACGGCCAGCAAGCTTGGTCGTGTCACCTAGGGCAACCTTGAATAATTGAATTCTTTTTCAGACAAGTGGGGAACAAAGACTAGCTTTTGCCAAAAGTAATATTAAACAAAAAGAAAAGCTTGCCTAATTTGAGGAAAAGAAAGATAAAACAAAGGGAATGTGGGAGACAAGGGAGAGTGGTGTGAGTTGGAAGATATGGGTTGTGAGCTGGAAGGTATGGGCTGTGAGCTTTGAAAGGAGTTAAAAGGAGAAGAAAATGAAGAGGAGAAGGGACATGAAGGCTAGAACAAGGGAGAAGGAGCCAACTGCTGGAGCAAAGAGGAGAGTCTTGAGTTGAGTTTGAAGAAGGAGATACATCTTATACAAGACCTAAACCAAGAATCAAGGATTAAAGTGAAGAAATACAAATTATTCTCCATGGATTGTTTGGTTTCTTTTACTCATTTCTCTTGTTTTGTTTTTCTGGTTTTTAACATGAACTAATTCATTTTCTATCTAGATATTGATGAACCCTAGCTTATTTGTATGGATTGAATAATCTCATTTAATTGAATCATTTGATTGAGTTGTTTTATTCTTATGATGCTTAATGATTTATTTCCAATTGATAATAGCATGCTTATTGATTGGTTGCAATTTTCATATTATTGACTTGAGAAAGCTTGATATGAATTGAATACTCATAAGGGTTGAGGATTGATTGGAGTGCTAGAGATAGACTTACAAGATCTTTTGGTTTATAGTTCCTTGTTCTTAATGCAAGATCTATTTAATTGTGTTTGAGAAGAGATTCTGGCACTCTACTTAGTGATTAGGGATTAATTCACTCGAGAGAGGTTTTAGTCTAAGTTAGAGGAATGCCAATTCAACTCTATTATGTGATTTAATTGAATTGATTTTCATAAATATAATTGTGGCTAGGGGGATTCTGTAACACCCTTATACCCTATATACGTACAAAACATATTTCTAGCATATGTAAAATACGCATATACGGTACAAAAATGCCACAGACGGATTTACAATTTTCTTTTTTTACATTTCCAACTTAAAATTTCAAATTCTAAATATATAAAAATTAAATAGAATATAAATATTATTTACTTATTATAAGAACCCAAAATAAATAATATATATAAAAATCTCTGGGAAAAATTTGTCAGAGTTTTGTCTGTATTTTGGATATCCCAAAATTTAGCAATTACTCAACCTGCAAAAAGAAAACACTCCCAATAATTTCCAATCACCCTCTCAACCATACTTCTCAATTTCACCAATTTTCTCAAACATTTATACATATAGATATATATAATTTAAAACACTTACTCTCCCATTTCAAATACATTGACCCAAACATTCTTTATAATATACAATATGTAAAATTCAAAACAAAATATATTATGCATAAAACTCAAAATGTACAATAACATAAAAATATATACATGTTGCTGGCAGTGTTTCTGATCTCGATAGCAACTCTACAAGCTCAACTACAAGTCTAGACTCGACCTGGTCTAGAAGAACTCTCTGGCTCAACTGGGTCTACCCTGTCACCTGAGAGATGGAAACAATCGCGCTAAGCCGAAGCCTAGTGGTACAAACTTTGATAATAACAATATAACTCCATGCAATACCAAATGCATAATGCATATAGATGTCACATCAATCCACTTTCTTATATTTTTCAAATATTTCATAAGCACAACTCATAATATTATATTACTCAATTGTATCAAATTCAAAATTCACATTAAAACAAAGACAAGCATGGGCCCAAAAAGGATCTAATATGCTATTCAAATTTCAGAGTTACTGCTTTGGTCCATAATGACACCATGTGTGTAGCCCCGTAGGCAATATATATATCCATGGATAATGTAACAGCCCCAGTCTCTTGGACCTCAACTCGGCTAGAACCTTAGGCCCCAGTATCTTGGTCCTCAACCCGGCTAGACTGCTACAGTTTTTGAAGCTTACGACCCAGTCTTTTTACCCCAAAAACATCATATTTATCAGCTGGCCTGGCTTACGACCCAGTCTTTTCACCATTCCAGCGTATAGCCCGTAGACAATCATAGGCATGCCACCAAACCCAGAACTCTGAAAATTGAATAACATACTAGGCACACAATTTATTCATTTTTCTCATTATTAATCTCTTTCTTTTTGTCACATATTCAATCTAGGCACATTGCCTTATTTTCACATTTTTTCTCATTTTTCTCATTTTTCACATCTTTCTCATTTTTCTCACTTTTCTCATTTTTATCAATATCAATTCATTTCATTATTACACATATCTCATTTTTGCATTCATAACACATTACCCAATTACTTTGGGTATTTTCACATAATATGCATATTTCACATGGTACACAAATTAACCATTATCAATGGCTTTTCACAATGCATTTAACACATATATGACATTACAAATGTCATAGCATATTATTCATACACAATCAATGAACCAAGTAGCTTAACACATTTTTCAACCAAAATGTGTTAAGTCCAAATGTTATGCAAATATAAACATTATATTCAAAGTTTGTACATACCTCCACTAGCAACCCAAAGCAAGCTAAAAACAACCTTCAATCCAATCTTTCTAACTTGCCCTTCACCACTTGGATGAAGAAAATCAATCTCCCTCAATGCCTAAACCAAATGTGATAGCAAATAATCATTTAGTATCACATTTAATGGCATTTCCAACATTAAATCATAATTACACATCACTCCTACAAATTTCCAAAAATTTAGCCTTTCCTTACTTCAACATTAGAATTCCATTCTACTACAATTAAATTAGTGTTTCAAGTTTATTTAAATTATTAAAAACATATTCTAATACATTTAAATCATTTACATTATAAAAATACACTCTTATATACAAAATCTCAAAAATGGCCTAACCTTCCCCAATTGAAGGTTTTCCATTCCAACACAATCCATTACTCATTCCAAGCTTATATTCATCACTTTTAACACTAAACAACATGCTTAAACAAATAAAATCACACAATTCAACCACTTTGGAAAATCACTTTTCCAAAACCCTAAATCTCCACTTCCATTCTCAAACTCCAACCCAACACCACCAAATCCAATATTTGACTTTAAAATACTTGTTTATGAATCAAAACAACTCATTTTGAATCAATTTTCACAATTAAAATTCATGTTTTCAAAACCCCAAAAATCCATAACCCTAAATTCTCTCTCTTCACCATTCTTTAACCAAACTCCATTATCTCTTCAATCTAACCTTAGAATCATTGTTAACTACCCTAAATAACATCATACACACCAATTCCAACAATTATAACATACTACATAAAAATTCAAACTCTCACATAATCTAAATTTCCAAGGAATTCAAAGAAAAGAGATGGAAACTTACTAATTTTGGTGGAAATCACCAAAAATCCACTTGAAACTTGTTAATTCCTTCAATTTATGGAGTATGGAAGAAGCAAAATCCTTGGTCTTCAATCATCCATGGAAGCCACGTTCTTGAGAAGAAGAAGAAGAAGAAGAAGAAGAAGAAGACTTTTAAATATTCTTTCCTTTTCATCTTTTTTTTAACCACAAATATATATATTAAAATAATTTAATATTTAATTATTTAATTATTTTTTTAATAAATTAAAAGTCCTAATTTCCATCTTCCATTCAAAATTAATTTGTTTTTGAATTATTTTATTAATTTTGAATTTATAAGATTTAATTACCAAAATACCCTTTTCTTTTAAAAAGTGTTGACTTTTATATATGTTATGTATATTTATATATTCCACTTTTTCATTTAAAATCCCTTCATTTCTCATTTAAAACTATTAATTTAATTTATCCTTTTAAATTATAATTTATTTTATCAAATTTTTCAAAAATTAGAAATTTTCAAAAATTTTGGATATTACAGATTCAATATCTGAATAGTATTATTATCATCAATCCTTTTTGCACAACATTTAATTTCCCTTTACTTTCAGTTATTAAATTAGTTGTTTTTAATTACAAAACATCATAAAACTATTGATTTTCTAAACAACGGTTAAGATTTGCATTAGTACTTGACCTTGTCCTCAGTGGAACGATAACTCACTCACTATTTTATTACTTGGGCGACCCGTGCACTTGCAGTATTGCTATAGTATTAGGCTCGCACGCACCAGTTCTCTAAATCATCTAATATATGTTGATATATGTTACATATATCAATATATAATAACATATGAAGGTTGTATTCTTTTTTTTCTTAGTATAAATTTTCTAATATATGTTAATATGTATAATATATAACAACATAAAACAGATAGTTAATGAATTATATATATTAATTGACCTATCAAAATATAAATAATTAATCAAAAAATGTTAATTTTGTATACCTGTAGTTTTAATGATTCGATGAGGCTTTCATTTATTATTTCTTTTGTCTTTTTTGCCAATTTTATGAATGTTCCTAATGAAATATTTTTGTTTATCCAAGTCCATTCTTGTACAAGTGATCATAAATACTCCAATAAAGTTGTTATTGGTAATTCTCTTGTTGCTTTGTGTAGACCCTTGAATTTGGTTCTGAATTGTCCATTGCCTGAGTCATAAACCTTTTGATTATATGGTACAATGGGAGAACCTTTAAAACCCTAAAGAGGTTTGTTTTGAAGATTCAATTGGATCTAATTTGATGTTAGGGCATTCAGGGTGTGTTGAAGTCAAACCGGCCCTTCCACTTCATATGGGATAGCCCATATCGAATTGGGACTCTCCCAATTTGATATGGGACCTAAAGTCCCAATTTGATATGGGATAAGTCCCATATCGAATTGTACTTCCAATTCGATATGGGACCTTAATTAAAGGTCTCCCATTACCGAATTGGAAGCCAACTTCGATATGGGGATAGGCTCCATATCAAATTGGGGCTTTCCCAATTTGATATGGACTTATGTTTTGACGGGTTTGCTTGGTTTGAGTCTGATATGATCTCGGTTCGCTATGTGGTTTTAATTCTATATGCATCAGAGAGGATCCATTTTTAAAATGGAAAATGCCCACGACATTTAACCTAATGCATGCATGTTCTTATAAATAGAAACTTTAAAAAACTATAGCAGGAGGAACTTTTAACTGGAGCAGACTGGGAACTTCAGCAGACTTTTGGCTGAGACTTTGGTCTAGTAACTTTCAAAAAGGAAAACCCTAGCAATTAAACTTGGAACCTTTAGGAAAGAGTAACCTTCAGAACGAGAAGAACCTTTAGAAGGGGAGTTGGAATGGCAACAACTTTATCATACTTCAACAATGAAGAGCACATCAATAAAAATAAAAACCCTAACAATAAGCAAAAATGAAAAGAAAGAAGACGATCCAAGATAGAACGATACAAAGGCATTGACCTACTGCCTTGGACTTGCTCAACCAGAATTTCAACGTGCAATTGTGGTGGAGCCAACAAACGATGGTACACTGTAAATTAACATGCTTTGATAGTTTTAAATATTGAATATGTTTGTCTTGAATAATTCCAATAAGTTAAATTTATTCATAATTCACAGTAGGTTTGGATTTATTTTGTACAATAGCCCTCCAATATTCGTTCAGTATTCAAACAGTTACAGTAGCTCCTTATAACATAAAACCCTAATTAATTTATAGTTTCCAAAACCCTAATCCAGTAGACATAATCTAAAACCAATTTGTTTAAAGTTTAATCCAAATACCAAAACCCTAATTTCCATAAATATAAAACCATAGCTTACTTAGAAATCTTAATTCTCCAACAAAGCCATACCATATAAACCGTTTACCTTTCGGAGATGCTGCCCCCTTGACCCCCGCCCACTAACCAGCTAGTGGGACCGCCGTAAGCGCTACTGTAAACACTTAATTTTTTATCCAATCCAGTCCAATATATTTTAATTAGTTCAAAATCATTTTTGTGTTGTCCAATATATTTTAATTAGTCCAAAATAATTTTTGTTATCTTAATTAAATAATATTTGCTTTAGTATCTAATTTTTATTAAGAAAAAATAAAAATCGGTGACGAAAAAATCGGCAATGAAAAAATCTTCACCAAAAAAATCGGCAACGAAAAAATCGTCGCCAGCGTAATTTTTCCGCAGCAGTTTTTTTTCGCCAGAACAATTTTTCCGACGCAAGTTTTTTCGAAACCAAATACAATTAGGTTTTGGTTTCCTTTTATTAATTAATGTTAGATTTCGTGAATAACTAAAATTAATCATAAAAATCTTCTATAAAAGGACTAAAACAACACAAAATGGGGGATTTTTGGTGCCGAAATTTAGATCGAAATTTGGTAACAAAAACTAGGAGCAATCAGACTTGGATCAAATAGTGGAATTTGAGATTTGAGAGAAAGAAGCAAGCAATTTAATTCAACAAAGGCAGCAAAGCTTATCTTTGATCTGGTTCATCCAGGAAACAGTTTTTGGTGGAACCAACAAATGGAGGTATGAATTTCTTTATTTATTTTTCTTTACAGTAGCATGAACCATCCAATCGTCTCTTTTTCAAAAATCCCTAGAACTTTAATTTACCTTTTCTAAAGCATAAAAACCTTAATTTGTCTCTTTGTTTTTCAAAAATCTTAAAATTGTTATTTTTATTTCTTCAAAATCTTAAAACCCTAATCTGCCTTCCAATTTTTCAAAACCGTAAATTGAATCTGTTTCTTTCCAAAAACTCTAAAAAATATCTTTTTTGTTTCTATAAACCTTAAATCATTTTGTTTATTTTCATAAAGCATCATAAAATTATCAATTGTTTTTCTAAATTCTAAAATCTAATGCATTCTCCGAAACCCTAATTATAAAATTCTAAAACCCTAATTCAACTTTAAAGCAAAACAGTAAACCCTAAACTAGCTAACTTAAACCCTAATTTTTCTAAACCCTAATTTTTAAAACCTTAAAACCATATAAATCTAAATGTTATAATTCGACACAATAAGTAACCGTAAATGTAATATCCTCATGTATGCTCTAGAAGTTTTGATTTTGTTGTTGTTGTTGTTGTTGTTGTTGTTGTTGTTGATTTAAAATGTGATTGAATGTATACATTAGGTGATAAGAAAAGGAATTGAGAAGAGAATGCTTATGTATATTTGTTTTGGGAAAGAAAGAGGGTTTAGAGACAAGTTTATATGTTGTTTATATGATGATATAATTAACATATACCTAAGTCAAAAAGGGGTTGGTCAATGCAAGATGATATTTTTATGTGGCATGTGAAATTACATATATGCGCATATAAGAGACAAGAGGTTAGTTAAATGGATGAGGGCATGTTGGTAATTGTCTTGTTAAAATCACTTGGTGGAGATTAAAAGGAGAAATTGATTTTGTTCTTCATCATTTTTCTCTTCTTCTTGATGGTAGTGGACGGCTCCTCCTTAGACAAAGGAAAGCAAGAGGTGAAGAGAGGATCTTGATGTGTTGAGCTCAAATTGAAGGAAGATTGAAGTGATCAAGTGTTGATTCAAGAAGTTTTTAACTAAGGTAAGATCTTTCCTTTGATTTCTTTTATTCTTTTGAAGTGGTATTGGAAGTTAATTAGGGTTTGTTGGTTTGATGATAAGATGTGGTGGTAATGTGTTTTCAAGGGTTAAATTGGTTTTAAGTTAAGAGTTTAAATAGGTGTTGTTGTTGGAAGTGGTGGATGTTGATTTTGGAAGATGGAGAAGGAGATTGGTTTTAGGATTTTGAAATGGTTTGTGTTTAAATGTGGTATGAATGTTTTGTGAAGTGATTCTTGTGATGAATTTGTGTTTAGAACATTGTTTCCATTCATTTGAATCATGCTATATTGTGTATGATGAGTTTGTGATGTGCATAAGGTGCTAGAATGCATTTAGAAGAGTGTTGGCTTTGGTTAGGGTTGTTTATGAGTGACACGGCCAAAACCAAAGAAGAGACACGGCCAAGACTTAATGTTTTGGAGAGACACGGCCAAGTTCATGGAAATTTGGCCGTGTGTGTGAGATTTTGGAGAGGACACGGCTATGTCTCATGCCAGTGTCTGTCACTGCCAATTTGTTTTGTGAAACACGGCCACAAGCTTGGCCGTGTCCCTTGGGTGTGTTGGTTACTGTGTTTGGTTTTTGTTCTTCATACATGATTGAGTTTGAACTTTCAATTGAAATGCATATGATACTACATGAACTAGGGTTTGTACTATGCAATGTGGATTTTGTAAATGATAATGTGTGAGATGGATAATGTATTTTGAAATGCTATATGCATAATATGAATTGAGATGTGAAATGTGATGCAAAGCCATTGTGATTGGCTATGATGATGCAATTGAAAGAAATAAGGCATGTTTGCTTAAATGTTGATGAGAATTGAGAATGGAAATGATAACTAAATAATAAATGAATTGTGTGGCTAATGTGTTATTTCATTTTCAGAGTTTGTTGTTGGTGGCATGCCTAATAAGTGTAACAATCTCTTGAAGTTAGGTTGGATTGAATCCTTGAAGCCTAATTGAGATGTTACCACCCTTGAAGCTAGGTGGTGTTGGTTCTTGAAGCCAAGTTGGGTTGAAGCTTAGCATGCTTTGCTCCCCTTGAAGCTTGGTTGAACCTAATCCTTGAAGCCTAGTTGGGTATATGATATTGATAAATGTGATAACAAAACCAAAGCATTAACTCTGAAAATTGAATGGCATATTAGTGTGTCTTGGGCCCAATGCTTGTCTTTGTTTAGTGTTGTTCATGAATGGTTTAATGAGTAACTAATGAGGTATATGAAAAGATGTTGAAATGTGATATGTCTACATATGTTGAATTATGAAATGTAAAGGTATGTTGTTAGCTTTGCATATATAATGTTACATGTATAATATGGATTGAGAATTGACATTGCATTGCACTAAAGCACAACATTAGCATGTTTTGTCTTACTAAGCCCTTGGCTTAGCGCGATAGTGTTTAATCGCGCAGGTAATAGAGTTGAACCCGAGAGTTTATCGAGACCGAGTGAGAGTAGACCTTGAAGAGTTGATTTTGGGAACTTAAAGATCAGAAGAGATTTGCCAATCATGTACTACTTCTTTTTAATTTTGTAAAGTAATATTTATAATGTAAATATATGCACATTTGTAAATATGGATTTAAATGTTTCATATATGTAAATATTTTATAAATTCCGCTGCGTATTAACTAAATGTATCTATACATCTATTTTGTTTTGTATTACAAGTAACTACCTATTTTTTTCTATAATGTATACAATTGAAAGATTATGGTATCGTTTAAAATGTTTTGAATGTTAAGAAAATCCGTAGCATCCCTATGTTTAGTGCATGTATACTACATTGTGGTGTTTGTAGTGTGCATGTATTGAATGTGGGGGTGTTACAGTAAATCATAAATCCAATGTTTTAAAGTGTTCAAACCCTAATTTCATGATTTTACCACTCAAACACTAATTTGGTTAATCAAAGAACTTTATCAACCTCTTAAATTATAAAACTTTGCTCCATTTCAATTCTTTTAAAACTCATAGTAGCTTAAACCCATAAATTCCAAAATCCTAAACACATTAAATAAAGAATCTTAAATAGAAACAGTAGCCCTTATTTGAATCTTTATTTGCTTTATTCAATTTTATATTTGATTATGTAGTCTATTATATGCTTTAATTTATTTTCAATGCTTTGTTGATTTATTTAAGTTCAATGCTTGATTTATTTAGTTTATCATGGATGGATGTTTACTTAATATTTTGATTGATATCTTTGATGAATGATTTATTTATGATGAATGGTTATTTACTTTTATCGATTTATTTAGATTTCCAAATGTTGTAAGAGGTATGTTTCCACTTGGTGAGTACCTCATTAGTTAAATATCATCTAATTTAAATTGCTTTTCTATTTTATAAACCAATGTAAAGGACATGTTTCTACCTTTCGGTGGGTGTCCTATTTAGGCATGGATTATGTAAGGGCATGTTTCCATCTTCGGATGGGTGTCCATTTATTTGTTTTGCTTGGACATTATTTTGATTTTCAATATATCGATGCTTTATTTTAATTATTGTGTGTAATATGGATAATGTTGTTATATTTAAGAATTTTATAATATTAAGACCTGTAAAGGAGGCCAGTTCCTATGAACCGGGCGCTGTGGGGGTGCTGGGCCATTTCTCACCTTCCCCGCACGTACCCAACTTTCTGAACCCATTAGGGGGTTGGGGATTCCTTAGGAATCGAGTCATCCACCCCTTTCTTTTTCCCGACCTGTCCGGGTGGCGACTCTATTTTCTTCGGACTTAGGTCTGTGTTCTCTAAGGCCCCGAGCCTAAACAATGCCGAAGTCGCAAGAACTATTCCACCAGGAGTGGGGGCAAAAATCCCCACTCACAGCGACCCTCATCATCATGCCCTATATTTCTTTAATGGATAATATTTAGGTGCTTTATCTTCTTTTTAATTATTCAATTATTTTCATATATGTTGTATTATTTTTCCTTTGCTTTATTCTTTTCCTTAGATTATATATATTTTTAAATAGACTTGTGAAAGGCTTATTTCTACTCGTAGGTGCCTTATTTATTTGATTTATTTATTTTCTGTAGTTTAATTTATTTTATGTAGTTTAATTTATTTAAATATTTTGAGATTAATGTAAAGGGCATGTTTTTCACTAAATGGTGGGTGTCATATTTTATTTGTTTTCTTTTGGACATTGAACGATTGTAAAGGCATGTTTCCATCCATGGATGGATGCTTATTCATTTATCTTGTTTAAACTCATTGTGATTTTAATAAAGTATTTATTTATTCTTAGGATTGCATGCAATATGGAAAATATCATTATATTTAAGAATTTTATAATATTAAGACCTAAAAAGGAGGCCGGTTCCAATGAACCGGGTGCTGTGGGGGTGCTGGGTTATTCTCACCTTCCCCATGCGTACCTAACTTGCCTAACCCAATAGGGGGTTGGGGATTCCTTAGGAATTGATTCATCCACCCCTTTCTTTTTTTCTTCATGTCCAGGTGGCGACTCCATTTTCTTCGGGTTTAGACCCGTGTTCGCTAAGGCCTTAAGCCTAATAATGCCGAAGTTGCAAGAATCATTCCACATAGGAGTGGGGGCAAAAATCCCCGCTCATAGTGGTGACTACACTGGGAATAAGAGGAGTTAATTTCATTGATCTTTATATTATTTTATTCTTTCTTATTATGATATTGTCCATTGCATCATTTAAATTTCATTGTGTGCGTGAGTTAGAATGCCCATATTACCCGTGTTATGTTATGCAAAGGATACCATACTTTCACTCAAGATATGGAGATCGAGCATGGAATGACCACTCATAGCCTTGTACCTTTTGGTATATACTTGCTATGGGAGCCTAAAACCTTTCAACCCAAAGACTTAAGCTCATGTAATTGACCTAGTTATTTTCTTTAGGTTTTTACCCCAAGTGCTTGTTGTTTGAATATGATTGATATATCTTAGTTTGAACCATGGCTTATTTAGTTTGCTCTTTTTCTAATATGACCTACCTATATTGTAAGCTCAAAACACCCCAAGAGACCAAATTTCAAATTTTCAAAATCTTTAAGATAATCTTTTCAAGATGGGCCAAAAATCTTTTTTAACCCTATGGCACAAGGGCTTTGAAATAAATTTATTTTTCGAATTCAAAAGAGCTTACAAATATTTAGGTCAATTATAGAATACCAAAAATCAATTGTGAGCCTAGTTTATACTAAGAAATATTAATCATGGGCTTATTTTTAGCATGAATCATTAGTTACTTTTTCAAATGAGAAGTTTATTTGTGATAAACCTCTTAATTTAGTTTTGATTCAATATAGCATAAAAACTATCCTTTTGTTAGCCTAATGGATTAAATCTTAATTAATGGGAATTATCATGGATTGACATCTAAGTTTGAAAATATTACTATTGGTTAAATCGTCCGAGGGAATTGCTCAAAAATGGAATATCCCATGTTGGTATTTTGTTGACTATATACCTAGAAAAAGAGACTCACCATTAGTGTATGGAAGTTATAAGGTTGGAAGGAACACCCTAATTATCTTTCTTTGTTTGTTTGTGCATACATGCATACATGCATTGCATAACATAGCATTGATCCTTTCTGACTCACAGACCTGGAGTACGGTAATTCAAGAGCATACAACAACACCACCAACAATAGTGATTTTGATTCAAGTGCTTCATTGAAAGGATGGATGCAAACCAGCTAAGGAATATAGTCGATGAGGTTGTCAAAGATAGGATGGCTGAGCTACAGGATCAATTGGCTGAAATTATGAAGACCCAATTGATTGAAATTCTGGAGCTCATCAACAATGCTAATAAGGCATCTACCATTGGCATAAAAAAGAAGGGAAAGGTAGCATTAATAACGAACAAGTCCACTGATAGAGATCAAATGAAAAATGAGAGATTAATCCTACAAGGCCAGTCGAACCATATGTTGTCTAAGTGGAGGAATAAGGGTGGCTACCACCCCAATGGGCAAAGTCAAAGGGAAAGAAGAGGTGTTGAGAAAAATGCAACAACTGAACTAGCAAAGAAGCATAAATTTTTAGACTTGGGGGAACCTTTGTCAAAGATGTTAGAGAATCTAATGAAGATAGATTTGCTACAACTATTAGCTCCTCGACACTTGCTGAATCCTTTACCTCCAAACTTTGATACCAAAGATTTTTGTCAATTTCATAAGACTTAAGGGCATGAGATAGATAAATGTGTTTGATTAAGGCACAAGATCCAAGATTTGATTGACAGTGGAAATCTGCCTGAGCCTGATAATCCCAACACTAAGAATAATCTTCTGCCTAAATTTGGAAGGGCGCCACCGCTTGCAACCTTCATAAAGGAGGAGAGTTTTATCTTATCATCTTGTCATGATATGGATGGAGAAGTTGCTAAAGAGGATGTGCTACTAAGTGAGCTTGGACTAACTGTGGATGATGAAGCAATGATTCTTGATGATGGAAAAATCTTTGCCCTTAATATGTCTAAATAAATGAAGTATCTTTGACTCCAACTCAACAAACTTCCCTTGGCTTGAATGTTGCTCTTCTATTTTACTTTCTTTAATATTTAATTGGAACAATTATGTTTTTTCAAATTATGTTTTTTCGAATAAATTATCTTCATTAATTTTTTTCATGATCTTTGTTATTTTGGTGCTCAATCAATGACGAATTTAGCTTAATATTTATAAATTAGTATATCTATGCATTATAATTCGAATGACTTTACTAGGTAAGAAAATTTTTCTATTGCATTGAGTTGTGTACGCTTACTTATAGAGGGTTCCCTATATAATTACCTTTGTTTAGGTCCTAGTTAGTCTTAAAACATGCTTTGATGGACCTTCAAGGCAAAATTGAATTCTGCTTATTTAAGGGAGAGATGATCTAGGCATTGTTTGTTAAGCCAACAACTAGTATCCACCCATGTAAATATCAATCCCTAGTTGTCCCTTTGAGCCTTCATAAGATTTCAACTTTCTCTTTATTGGCTTATAAGCCTGATGACCTACCCTGAGATGTTGGGACTCTTATGACAAATCTAATGATCACTAAGGTGAAGAGGCAAGAAGATCAAAGAAAGGAATGCATAGTCAAAGACCATAAGGGTAGTTGAAGTTCACCTGATAATATACCTAATATCTCCAATTTATTAAGATGTCATCAAGGCAACAAATGATTTATCTTTGTTGAAGCAAACTCACTCAACTCCACTCAACCATAGTCAGAAGCATAGAATAGTGCAGATAGAACAATATTCTTAAAGTTGGACCTAAAAAGAAAAGAAAAAAATAGAAAATAGAAAAAAAGAAGAAAAAGGAAAAAAAAAGAAGAAAAAAGGAAAAAAAAAGAAAAAAAATGGGTCCTGAGTTTGTGCAAAAGCAAAAAGAAAAGATGAAGATCATTTTAATCAGTTCTATATTTCTTCCAATGAGATAGAAGGAGATTAAAGTCTAGAAAGATTGCTCCCAGCTGACTATGGCTCCAAAAGAAGATTGTAGTGTGAAGATTTATTAGTAGTGCCACAATAGCTCCAACTTACGAATGGCCTTCATTTAACTCATGTCCCTTATAGACCCTATTTTAAGCCTATTAAAGACCTGTTAATCTCTCTTGGTAGGTAGAGTCTATTAGTGGAGATAGTTTGAATAAGCATGCATATGAGATAGACAATATTTAAATTCAATGAGACCTTGGCCAAGTAATGTGTATGTGCCTATCTAAAGTGCAACAGTTCTTTCTCAAATGGAAATGATTCCCGAGTTTAGTATGGTAACTAGGGTTGTCATGTTATAGATATGTTAATTTGGAAAATCGAGTCCTGAGGTATAATGACACTAATTTGACAAAGCCAACATATGATTTTAAGATTTTAAAAAAAAGTATTTTTGTCATGCAAAGCCTTCAAGTTAAGGGAAGTATGTTGAACCATCAAACCTCAAAGGACACATTGGGTAAAGTAAATGATTATTGACAAGGTTATGAAGAAGCTACCAATTGACATACAGAATCATAGTTTGAAATGGATGTATCTCTGACTATGCTATTTGGGCATCACCACTCATGTTTTCAACATCTTGGAAATAAAAGCCATATATGTCAATTTTTCTGCTATTCCAATTCAATATTTGAACGAGCATCTGAAAGGAACCAATGAGAACACTTTAACTGAGCACCTCAGTCTGTTAGTCATTAGAACCACTGTAAGTATTATTCATGCATATTATTCATACATGAGCATATTATAATGCATTTTGTTATATTGTATTGTCTATTCTTTGTCAAAGTGAACAATAGATACTCTATGAAGTAAAGATGAAGCGGATATGGAGTCAGGGGGCATGGAAGGCCCATTGCTTAAGAAAGATCCAGTCATTTTGTAGAGGAAATAAGAAATGCATGCTTGTGTGAAGAACTAGACAACTCAAACATCAATATGAGCCTGCATGGGAAAAATCATTGGTTTGAGCCTACACAGGGGGAAAAGTTTCTCCTTTCAATTTTGAGTTTATGCATGTACAAAATATTTTCAAACTCACTTTCAAATATTTTGCCATACAGGGGGCAAAGGAGAGGATATAAAGGCCAGCTAAAAAATAGTTGAATTTTTTGCAAAAGAAAAAATAAAAAGAATAGAACAAGAAGAAAATTAGAAGACAAAAGATCATTCCAGCTAGAAGATCTAAAGCCAATATAGGACAAATGTCCAAAAGGATGAAAATCCAATTTAAAGGGTGAAGGCCCAAAGTCAAAAGGATGAAGATCCATTTTGAAGGGTAAAGACCCGATGACTAAAAGATGAAGATCCAGTTTAAAGGGTGAAGACCAGAAGTAAAAAAGGATGAAGATCCATTTCAAAGGGTGAAGACTCGACGTCCAAAGGATGAAGATCCAGTTTAGAGGGTGAAGACCCGATGCCAAGGATGAAGATCCAATTTAAAGGGTGAAGACCCAAAATCAAAAGGATGAAGATCCATTTCAAAGGGTGAAGACCCAATGCCAAGGATGAAGATCCAGTTTAAAGGGTGAAGACCTGAACTCCAAAGGATAAAGATCCATTTTTGAAGGGTAAAAGACTCAATTTCCAATGGATAAAGATCCATGTTTTAAGGGGAAAGACCCGATTTTCCAATGGATAAAGATCCATTTTTGAAGGGTAAAAGACCCGATTTCCAATGGATAAAGATCCATGTTTTAAGGGTAAAGACCCGATTTTCCAATGGATAAAGATCCATTTTTGAAGGGTAAAAGACCCGATTTCCAATGGATAAAGATCCATTTTTTAAGGATAAAAGACCCAATTTCCAATAGATAAAGATCCATTTTTGAAGTGTAAAAGACCTGACTTCCAATGATAAAGATCCATTTTTGAAGGGTAAAGACCCGATTTTCAATGGATAAATATCCATTTTTAAAGGGTAAAAGACCCAATTTTCAATGGATAAAAATCCATTTTTGAAGGGTAAAGACCTGATTTCTAATGGATAAAGATCCATTTTGAAGGGTAAAGACCCAATCTCTAATGGATAAAGATCCATTTTTGGTGGGTAAAGACCCACAATCCATTAATGAATGGAATAGATGGTTAAGCCAAAATTCTCAAATGATAAAAGGTCAATAAAATTTAGTCTCAGGTCCAAGTACCCAATCCAATCTTAGATTGAGAATCCAAATCTTATTTCAGGTCGAGCACCTAAAATTCAATTTCAGGTTAAGCACCCAAAATCCAGTTTCGGGTTGAGCACCCAAAATTCAGTTTTGGGTCGAGCACCCAAAATCCAGTTTCAGATTGAGGACCCAAAATCCAATTTCAGGTCGAGGACCAAAAATCCATTTTCAGGTCGAGAACCCAAATCTAGTTTCGGGTCGAGTACCAAATTCAGTTTTGGGTCAAGAATCCAAATCCAGTTTCAGGTCGAGCACCCAAAATTCAATTTCGGATCGAGCACCTAAAATCTAGTTTCGGGTCAAGAATCCAAAATTCATTTTCTGGTCGAGCACCCAAAATTCATATTTGGGTCGAGCACCCAAAACCAGTTTCTTGTTGAGCACCCAAAATCTAATTTCAGGTCGAGAATCCAAATTTAGTTTCTAGCCCAGCACCCAAAATCCAGTTTATGGTTGAGAACCCAAATTTTAGTTTAGGATCGAGCATCCAAATTCAGTTTTGAGTCGAGAACCCAAAATTCTATCTTAGATCAAGAACCCAAATCCAATCTCGGGTCGAGAACCTAAGTCTAGTCTTGGGCTGAGAACTCAAAATTTAGTCTTGGGTCGAGAACCTAAAATCTAGTCTTGGGTTGAGAACTTGAAATCTAATCTCGGATCGAGAACCCAAAATTGAGTCTCAGGTCAAGATTCCGAAATCCAGTTTTGGGTAGAGAGCCCAAAATTAGTTTAGGGTCAAGAACTTGGAAGTTAAGGTCCCATATTAAATTGGAAGTGTCCCGTATCAAATTGGGACTTCCAATTTGATATGGGACCTTAATTAAAGGACCACATATCGAATCAAAAGCCAATTTCGATATGGGGATAGGCTTCATATCAAATTAGGGCTTTCCCAATTTGATATGGACTTATGTTTTGACGGGTTTGCTTGGTTTGAGTTCGATATGATCTCGGTTTGCTATGTGGTTTTAATTCCATATGCATCAGAAAGGATCCATTTTTAAAATGAAAAATCCCACAACATTTAATCTAATGCATGCACGTTTTTATAAATAGAAACTTTAAAAAAAACTTTAGAAGGAGGAACTTTTAACTGGAGCAGACTGGGAACTTCAGCAGACTTTTGACCGAGACTTTATACTAGTAACTTTCAAAAAGGAAACCCCTAGCAATTAAACTTGGAATCTTCAGGAAAGAGTAACCTTTAGAACGAGAAGAACCTTTAGAAGGGGAGTTGGAATGGCAACAACTTTAGCAGACTTCAAAAACGAAGAGCACAGCAACAAAAATAAAAACCCTAACAGCAAGCAAAAAAGAAAAAGAAAGAAGACGATCCAAGATATAATGATACAAAGGCATTGACCTACTGCCTTGGACTTGCTCAACCAGAATTTCAACGTGAAATTGTGGTAGAGCCAACAAACGATGGTACACTCTAAATTAATTCAATATAACATTCTTTAATAGTTTTAAATATTGAATATGTTTGTCTTGAATAAAATTCTAGTAAGTTAAATTGATTCATAATTCACAGTAGGTTTGGATTTATTTCATACAATAGCCATCCAATATTCATTCAGTATTTAAAAAGTTACAGTAGCTCCTTATACCATAAAACCCTAATTAATTTATAGTTTCCAAAACCCTAATCCAGTAGACATAATCTAAAATCAATTTGTTTAAAGTTTAATCCAAATACCAAAACCCTAATTTCCATAAATATAAAACCCTAGCTTACTTAGAAATCTTAATTCTCCAACAAAACCATACCATGTAAACCGTTTACCTTTTGGAGGTGCTGCTTCTTTGACCCCCGCCCTCTAACCTGCTAGCGGGACGCTGTAAGCGCGACCCTCGTCATCACGCCCTATATTTATTTAATGGATAATATTTGGATGTTTTTATCTTCTTTTTAATTATTCAATTTTTTTAATATATGTTGTATTATTTTTCCTTTGCTTTATTCTTTTTCTTAGATTTATATATTTTTTTAAATAGACTTGTAAAAGGTATGTTTCTACTCATGGGTGCCTTATTTATTTGATTTATTTATTTTCTATAGTTTAATTTATTTAAATATTTTAGGATTAATGTAAAGGGCATATTTTTCACTAAATGGTGGGTGTCCTATTTTATTTGTTTTTCTTTTGAACATTGAACGATTGTAAAGGTATGTTTCCATCCATGGATGGGTGCCTATTCATTTATCTTGTTTAAACTCATTATGATTTTAATAAAGTATTTATTTATTCTTATGATTTCATGCAGTATGAATAATATCGTTATATTTAAGAATTTTATAATATTAAGAACTGAAAAGGAGGTCAGTTCCAATGAACCGGGTGTTGTGGGGGTGCTGGGTCATTCTCACCTTACCCACGCATATCCAACTTTTCGAACCCAATAGGGGGTTGGAGATTCCTTAGGAATCGAGTCATCCACCCCTTTCTTTTTCCCGACCGGTCCAGGTGACGACTTTATTTTCTTCGGGTTTAGACCCATGTTCTCTTAGGCCCTGAGCCTAACAGTGCAAAAGTCACAAGAACTATTCCACATGGGAGTGGGGGCGAAAATCCCTGTTCACACTTTGTTTGTTGCATTTAATGATTTAGTAATATTTGATGTCATAGTCCAATACTTGTTGCTGGTTAAATGTACTCTAGCCCATCTTTGGAATGCAACACTATGCAAGTATGGTATAATTCTTTTGTCCAATTTATCTAACTCTTTCATGTATCCTATGAATTCTTCAATTGTATATGCTCTTGCTAGTCTAAAAAATAATTCTTTTATTTTTTTTATTCCTTTTGACGTTTGTTTTCAGGTTATGTAATAAATGGAACATGCAAAATCCATGCATTACTTCAGGATATATGTTTTTAACAGATATAATGATACTTTCATGTCTATCAGAAATGATGCACATTCCTTTTCTGTAACCATATGCTATTTTAATGTTTTTGAAGAACCATGCCCATTATTGATCATTTTCGGAGTTAACAACTGAAAATGCTAGAGGGAATATCCTACCTGAAACATGTTTTATAATATAAAACATGTTATTAAATTTATTAAATATAAAATATATCAACATATAATAATATATAACAGTAGTATTTTGATTTTTTATTATAAATCATATGATATATATTGTTATATGTAACATATATCAAAATATAATAGTATATAACACTTTGTATTCTCATATTTCTTTTTTTTTTATAAATCATGTAATATATGTTATTATATGTTACATATATCAACATATAAATTTATATAATCGCTATATTTTGATATTTCTTTTCTATAAATCTTTAATATATGTTGTTAAGTGTAACATATAATAACATATAAAAGCATATAATATTTACATGACTGAGTATGCTAGGGAGAATTTTTTACATGAAGTATCTTGTGTTGATGCCATCAATAATGTCCCTCCATAAGTGCTTTTGAGAAATGTCCCATATACAACCATTATAGGTCTATAGTAATTCCATCCTTTTATTAATGCATCTATGCAATGAAAAAATAAAGAAATGAGCCATTTTCTTTCTTTTCTAGCTCTATAATTGATTCCTCAATTTATAATAGTTAGCCTGTATAAAAAGTTTTGAATAAGTTTATAAGATGGTTTGCATCTAACTTTTTCCATCGCTTTGTCTTTTGCTCTCCATGCATTCATATAATTTAGGTTTACACTATATTCATCTTTCATTTCCTTTATGATTTCTACTGGTGTATAAGACCTCTTAATGTTTAGATATTTGTTTTTAGTACTTCTAGTGAACAACTGTGAATATTCTTATATTTTTTTAATCATAAACAACTTTGTTTTTGCTATTTTTGTTGCTCTCAAGAACCATTTGTAATGTTCATCATAGAAAACTACAACATATTCATTGTTGCATGACTTTCTCACTTTATATTTGAAATGATTTAAGATTGCATATAGACTGAGTGCATGTTTAAATGTATCTTTATCTTTGTAGATCTGACCCTTTTCAATATATGGTTGTGTTGTACTGGTAATTATATTTTATGTAGCACCATCAACTTCATCTATAGTTTGTTGTTCTTCTTCATAAATTGCTCTCTTGCTCATCATATTTGCATAATGGATGATAACATTTACAACATTACTGTCATATGTTGAGCTTTGTCCCAAATTTTAAGATGTAATGAGTTGTGGAAATAATTTTGATACTACCATTTGACAACTTGCTTCTTCAACTATTACACATAAATGGTACTTCATTATATCTAATTCTTTTTTTCTTCAGCTTGATATAAAACATTATTAGACAAACCCTTGGCCTAATAAACTCTATTTTGATATTAGGCAATCAAATTGAATGGCACTAATATTTGTACCAAGTTGCATTTTGTAAGAATTTAAGATTTTGGTGAATCAGGCATGACCCAATCAGACCATTCAAAAGTCTAACTGGACCATAGGCTGGACTTACAAAACAAATTCATCCAGTAGGTTCACAATCAATAATACTCCTAGATTCTTAACATACCAGTATTTTCCTCTCAGACCTAAAGGTAGTCTAACTGGACTGGGCCTAGAGTATTTCTAAAAATTTGTCCAGTATGTTTCATGTCTAGCTGGTACTCCCAAATCTTCATAGTACCACATTTTCCACCAGACCAAGGCATGATGCTACTTGTAGACCCTTAATTTTTGACCCAGTCCGGTCCAATATATTTTATTTAGTTTAAAATAATTTTTTATCTTAATTAAATAATTTTTGCTTTAGTATCTAATTTTTATTAATAAAAATAAAAATAAACACACAAAAATTAAAAAATAAAAATAAAAATCGGCAACAGAAAAATCATCACCGAAAGCCAGCGGGCCTGTGGGAATTTTGCTCGCAAGAGTTTCCTACGAGCGAAATGGCCCGCAGGCCTGTTTCGCCCAGCTGCGGCAGCTTTTTCTCCAGCACAATTTTTCCTGAGGCAATTTTTTTTTTGCCAGCGCAATTTTTCCGCAGCAATTTTTTTTCGCCAACGAAATTTTTCCGACCCAAATTTTTCGAAACCTAATGCAATTAGGTTTCGATTTTCTTTTCTTAATAAATAAAGATGCCGTGAATATTTAGGAATGGAGGATATAAAACTTTTATAAATAAGGAATAAACAACAAAGAAAATGGGGGGGAGGAAAAATCCGAGAAGAAAATTGAAAAAAGTGGAAACCGAATCTGTGAAGGAAACTTTAATCAAGCTGATTTTTTGAAGAGAGCAGAAAAGCAATTCAAACAATTCATCAAAGGTATCAACTGCCTTTGTTTTTGTGGATCCAAGAAGTAATTTTTGGGTGTAACTCACGAACCAAGGTTTGAGCTCCTAAATTCTTTTTTTTTTTCACAGTAGCTTAATTTATCTAGTTGCTTCTTTTAATTCAAAAATCCCAGAACCTTAATTCCCTTTGTTCAAAGTTTAAAAACCTTATTTCATTGCTTTGTTTTCTAAAAAACTTACAATTGTTATTTTTGTTTCATCAAAATCTTAAAACCCTAATTTAACATGTTTCTTTTCAAAACCATAAATTAAAATTCTATTTCTTTCAAAAAGCCCTAAAAACATCTTTTCTATTTATAAAAACTTTAATTCGTTTTGTTTACTTTCATAAACTTCATAAAATTGTCAATTGATTTCCAAATTCTAAAAAGCTTCATGTATTCACTGAAACCCTAATTTAAAATTTCTAAAACCATAATTCAACTTCCAAACCTAAAATAGTAAACCCTAACCCCTTTAAAACCTTAAACCCTAATTTTTTCTAAACCTTAAATCTTTTAAAACTTTAAAAACCATAAAAATACAAAGGTTATACTTTCTATACAGTAAGCTCAAATCAACAATTCATTAACAATAAATCACAAAATCTAAGTGTTTTAAAGTGTTCAAACCCTAGTTTCATGATTTCACCATTAAAAAACTAATTTGGTTAATCAAAGAACTTTATTAACCTTTTAAAACATAAAACCTTCAATCTATTTTAATTCCTTTAAAATCACAGTAGTCTAATTCTATAAACTTCCAAAATCCTAAACACGTGAAATAAATATCCCAAAATGGAAACAGTAGCTATAATTTAGATTTTTATTTGCCTTATTTAATTCTACATTTGATTATGCTTTGATTTATTTTATATGCTTTGATTTATTTAAGTTCAATACTTGATTTATTTAATTTATCATGGATGGATGTTTATTTTCCATTGATATTTAATACCTTTGATGAATGATTTATTTATGATGAATGTTTATTTACTTTTATTAATTTATTTAGATTTCCAAATGTTGTAAGAGGTATGTTTCCACTTGGTGGGTACCTCATTAGTTAAATATCATGTAATTTAAATTGCTTTTCTATTTTATAACCTACGTAAAGGGCATGTTTCTACCTTTCGGTGGGTGTCCTATTTAGGCAAGTGATGTAAGGACATGTTTCCATCTTCGGATGGGTGTCCATTTATTTGTTTTGCTTGGACCTTGCTTTGATTTTAATATATTGATGCTTTCTTTTAATTATTGTGTGTAATATGGATAATGTTGTTATATTTAAGAATTTTATAATATTAAGTGTAACACCCCTATATCCCGTATACGTTCCAAGCATGCTTAAACGATTGTAATATACGTATACTGAATATAGAAAATGTCACAGTTTAAAAAAATATACAACATATATCTTTATAAATAAGTGAAACCAATCTCAAACATTTAAAAGAAATCCAAAAGACACCATATATAAAAACGTCTATTAACTCACAGCGGAAGTTATTACAAATATTTGCAAATACAAATATGTTATAAATCAAAGTTTACAAAAACATAGAATATATACATGATTGGCAGCTCTTCTTTGATCTTTAAAAATCCAAAAATAACTCCTTCAATGCCTAGTCTCGCTTGGTCTCAAGGAGCTCTCAGGTTCAACTTTAACACCTGCGCGATCAAACACCATCGCGCTAAGCCAACGGCTTAGTAGCACAAACTATAATACTACTATGTTTCGATGCAATGCCAATGTCACAATCAATCTCAAACATCATTCAAAAGAATATAACATTTCAACATCATACTTTGTTCAATGTCATAATAACATTCATATTATATCTTCATACTTCCATTAATTTCACCATTCAAGAATCACATTAAATACAAAGACAAGCAAGGGCCCAAAAACACTAATATGCATTCAACTTTCAGAGTTAATGTTTTGGTTCAATTATCACATTTATCATTATCCCAACTAGGCTTCAAGGATTAGGTTCAACCAAGCTTCAAGGGGAACAAAGCATGCTAAGTATCAACCCAACTTGGCTTCAAGAACCAACTCAACCTAGCTTCAAGGGTTGTAACATCTCAATTAGGCTTCAAGGACTAGACCCAACCAAGCTTCAAGGGGAGTAAAACATGTTAAACTTCAACCCAACTTGGCTTCAAGGATCAAGCCCAACCTAACTTCAAGAGATTGTTACAATTAGGCATGCCGCCAACAACAAAACTCTGAAAATAAATAACATATTAGACACACAATTCATTTATTATTTCATTATCAACTTCATTCTCTAATCTCATCATTATTTAGGCAAACATGCCTCACTTAACTCAATTAAAGTATCATAGCCAATCACAATGGCTTCACATCTCATTTGAATCACCATAGCCAATCATAATGGCTTCACCTTTCATAATATCTCAAATCACATTTCATATTTCATCATTGATATATATATACCAATTTACATTATTCATAGATTTAGAATCTTCCACATACATTTGTTTGGATCATTTTTGTTTTAAGTGTGTTCAAAATGTTTATTTTTATGTTTAGGTGCAAAAAGACCATTAGGGGATTAAAACAATACAAGAAGAGCAAAGAATAAAGAATAGTAGCTAACACACTCAAGGGACACGGCCAAGCTTATGGCCGTGTCTCTCAACACAAGCTCCAACACGGCCAAGTCACTTCAGCTTGGCCGTGTCACACTTAAATCCAAAGAAAAAAAATAAATGATGAAATCAGGCAGTAGACGACACGGGCAAGGGACACGGCCAAGCCACTGGCCATGTCTCTCCAAATTGATCCAACACGGCGAAGACTCCCTTAACTTGGCCGTGTCTCCTATCATCTTGGCCGTGTCTCTCATGGCTAAAGATTTTAAGCAAGGCCAAATCTCCTTTGGTTGAATTAAATCACATTGTACACAACATAACATTATTCAAATGGACATAATCAACATCATTAACACTTATTTTACATGCTCATCACAATATTCACATTAATAATATACATTAGCAATACATTTGATTCCTTAACACATTTACAAACAAGTGTGTGTTAAGTTTAAACATCATATGCTTGTATGCAACAATATAGTTTGTACTTACCTTAAGCACCACTTATACAATTCTAAACACTTTCTTTTTCCAAGAATTCTTCACTTCTCAAATTAAGGCAAAACCTTCTTCCAAAACCTAATCCAAAATGATACAATACAATTTATCACTTACCACTTCAAAACCCTAAAACCAACATATAACAATCAACACAAACCCTAAACACAAATATAACACCATCTCTTCCAACCAACTTACTCTTTTCTTCAATCCATCCTTAAAATCCATAATCAATTTAATCAAACACTCTTAAACATCTCACAATCAATCAACACACCCTTAAATAATCTATCAACTCACACACAACTTCAAATAAGCAAGAAATCAAAAGAGGACTTACCAAAGTAATGAAATTTCTTGAATCACCAACTTGATCACTTAGATCTTCCTTCAATTGAAGCTTAGAACATCCAAAATCCTCTCTTGGTCTCTTGATTTCTCTTGTCTTTGGAGGAGCCGGCCACTTCAATGGAAAAGAAGAAAAGAACAATGAAGAAACAAAGTCAACTTCTCTTTAAATCTCCACCAAGTATTTCAACATAAACAATTACCTAAACACCCTTTGACAATTTGTTTTGACTCCCTTTAAAACACTTGCCCTATTTAGTAATTTCACATATAACAAAATAAATATCCTCTTCCTTTGACCATCCATTTGACCAATATATATGGTATATATATTGCCATATACACAACATATACATTTTCTTTTAAACCCTTATCTCTTTCCAATTAACATATACATATACTTTTTATTTCAAATAACCAACAATATCAAAACTTCTAGGGCATACATTGGGATATTACATTAAGACCTGTAAAGGAGGCCGGTTCCAATGAACCGGGCGTTGTGGGGGTGCTGGGCCATTTCTCACCTTCCCCACACGTACCCAACTTTCCGAACCCATTAGGGGGTTGGGGATTCCTTAGGAATCGAGTCATCCACCCCTTTCTTTTTTCTCAGCCCGGCCGGGTGGCAACTCCATTTTCTCCTGACTTTGGTCCGTGTTCTCTAAGGCCCCGAGCCTAAACAGTGCCGAAGTCGCAAGAACCATTCCACCGGGAGTGGGGGCAAAAATCCCCGCTCACAGTGGCGACTCCACTGGGGATAAGAGAAGTTTATTTCGTTGGTCTTTATATTATTCTATTCTTTCTTATAATGATACTATCCATTGCATCATATTAGATTGCATCGTGTGCGTGAGTTAGGACGCCCGTGTTACCCGTGTTGTGTTATGTAAGGGATACCATACTTTCACTCAAGGTATGGAGATCAAGCATGGCATAACCACTCATAGCCTCATACCATTTGGTATATACTTGCTATGGGAACCTAAGCCTTTTAACCTAAGGACTAAAGCTCATGTAATTGGCCTAGTTACTTTCCTTAGGTTTTTACCCCAAATGCATGTTGTTTGACTATGGTTAATTTATCTTGGCTTAAATCATGGCTTATTTGGTTTGTTCTTTTTCTAATATGACCTAAGTATATTGTAAGCTCAAAATAAATTTTTCTTTAAAGTCCAAAAGACCAAAGCTATTTTCAAAACTTTTCAAGATGGTCTTTGGATATAAGACTTTTCTAAAAATTATTTTGCTCATGGCCCGAATACTAAGCCCAAAATCTATTTTTTCTAAAATCTTTTTACAATGGGCTTAGAAATAAAATTACTTTTATCCAACCTTTTCTTACAAAGAGCTTGCAAATTATTTAGGTCAATTCTGAAATACCAAAAATCAATTGTGAGCCTAGTTTATACTAAGAATAAATTAATCATGGGCTTGTTTTTGGCATGAATCATTAGTTACCTTTTTCAAGTGAGAAATCTATCTATAATAAACCTCTTAATTTAGTTTTAATCCAATATAGCATACAAGCTACTATAGTTGGTTGAATGGATTAAAACCTAATTAATGGGAATTATCATAAACTAATTTCCATTTTTTGAAAATATAACTATTGGTTGAAATGTCCGAGGGAATTATTCAAAAACAAGATACCCCATGTTGGTATTTTGTTAACCATATACCTAGGAAAAGAGACTCGCCATTCGTGTGTGGATGTTATAAGGTTGGAAGGAACATCCTAATTATCCTTACTTGTTGATTGTTTGTGCATAAATGCATACATGCATACATTTGCATCTCATATCATTGATCCTCTCTGGCTCACAGCCCTGGATTACGAAAGTTCAAAAGCTTACAATAATTCGACCTACGCCGGAGATGAAGTATCTAGCAACGACTCAATCACTTGCTCACCAAAAACAATGGAGCCCGAACAAATTCAAAGGATGGTAAATGAGGCCCTCAACACCAAGATGGAAGAAATAAAAGAGGCTTTAACTGAGACCATGAAGAACCAATTGACTGCAATCTTAGAGAATCATGTCGAAGCATCTGCTAGCACTAAGAAGCCAAAGGACAAAGGGAAGACTAAAATTGGTGAAGTGGTTTTTGATGATGAAAATGTGATCATTGATGATGATGATGATTGGGCTCAATACTGCCAAGATGTTCAAGAGAAAAAGAAAGAACTGTTAAGAAGGCAACTATTGAAAAGACCGAGACATCCGATGTTGAAAAGATTATTGCTAATTTAGAAAAGAAATTTGAGAAGAAGCTGAAAACCGAAGAGATGTCTGAGATCGATAAACTATTTGAGCTAGATGAAGAAGTCTCGTACAAGTTCAAGATGCCATCTTTTGCAAAGTACAATGGCACCGGAAATCCTCATCTCCATGTGAAGCAGTATATCACTGCTATGCAGTCTACCCGAGCTACTAAGGCTCAAACTCTAAGGTACTTCATGCTCTCATTGGATCCTGCTGTCCAAAATTGGTTCAATACCTTAGATGATGGAACACAAAAGAATTGGGATTTGCTATACAAGGCCTTCATCCAGCAATATGGGTATAATGTCGAGTTGGAGGTTACCTTAGTGGAAGTGGAGTCCATAAGGCAAAGGCCAAATGAGAATTTTGTGGACTATGTGAAAAGGTGGAGAAACAAGGCCACTTTGCTCAAGAAAAGGCCCAATGAATCTGATCAAATAAGGATGATCGTGAGAGGTGTCCTGCCCAATCTCCGTGAAAGGATGTCTCACACCCTTATAAGGAATTTCAAAGATCTTCTCCAAGCTGGTCTACAAATTGAAGAGTGGGAAAGGGAGAAGAATCGCTTTTCAATAAAAAGGAATGAGAAAGGGAACTACCAGTCGGGCAATCAAAGCACACAAAAAGAAGTTGATGTTAATGCCACTAGCCAAGGAGGAATGAGGCAGTTTTCAGAATTAGGGAAGCCACTGTCTTGGGTTCTCAATAAGCTACAAAAGAAGGGATTGTTACAACCCTTGACTCCTCATCCTTTGCCTAATCCTCTTCCACCTAACTTTGATACTAGTGCATTTTACCAATTCCATCAAAGGCCTGGACATGAAACAGACAATTGTATGAAGTTGAGGCATGAGATCCAGAATTTAATTGATAATGGCAAGTTGCCTGATCCAAATAAGCCTAATACCAAAGGTA
Source organism: Garcia nutans (assembly GCA_947685225.1). Classification (NCBI taxonomy): domain Eukaryota; kingdom Viridiplantae; phylum Streptophyta; class Magnoliopsida; order Malpighiales; family Euphorbiaceae; genus Garcia; species Garcia nutans. The sequence continues at coordinate 38,007,657 of CANTUV010000059.1, forward strand.
ATCCACTTCCAAGGTTCAATAAGGTGCCACCACCAGCAACCTTCATGGTGGGAAAAGGATTGGAAGAAGACTTTATTTTATCATCCTTTCAAGGTGGAAATATTGAAGATGTGAAGGGAAAAGAAGCTTAAACTCAATGAACTTTCCTTAGCTTGAATGTTGCTTTTCAATTTTACTTTCTTTAATATTTAACTTGAACAATCGTGTTTTTCAAATTTAAAATTGCTTGAATAAATTATTTTCATCAAAAATTTTTTTGGTCTTTATTCATTTTGGTGCTCAACCAATGAGGAATCTAGCTTGATAATTCATGAATTAATATATTTATGCATCATGACTTGAATGACTTTACTAGGTAAGGGAATTGCTCTATAGCATTGAGTTGTGTATGCTTACTTAGAGAGGGCTCCTGCATAATTATCTTTGTCTAAGTCCTAGTCAATCTTAGAACATGCTTTGAAAAACTTTCGAGGCAAAATTGAACTCTGCTTATTTAAGGGAGAGATGATCTAGGCATTGTTTGGTTAGCCAACAACTAGTATCCACCCATTAAATATAAATCTCTAGCTGTCCCTTTGAGTCTTCATAAAATTTTAGCTTTCTTTTCGTTGGCATATAACCTCAACAACCTACCTTGAGCTGTTGTGATACTTTTGGCAAGTCTTATGATCAATAAGATGAAGAGGCAAGAAGATCAAAGAAAGAAATGAATACCATGAAGATAGTTGAAGTTCTCAAGACCATAAGAGTTGTTGAAGTTCTCAATACCATAAGGGTAGTTGATGTTCCCTTAATATCTCCAATATATCAAGACAACATCAACATCAGAATAACAAATGATTTATCCCTGTTAAAGGAGATTTATGTCACCCCATTCATCCATCATTGGAAGCCCAAGTTAGTACAAACAAGACAACTCTTTTAGAGTTAGAACCAAAAAAATCAAAAATTAAAAAAAAGACAAAAGAAAAGAAAAAGAAAAGAGGGAAAAAAAAGAAAGAAAAGATAAAAGATAAAACCTAAAAAGGCGGTTCAAAAAGCCAACTGAGTTTTCTTTTACCTAAGACAACAAAAGGCTTCCATTTGGTTTATAAGGACGGATTGACTTGAATTGGTCCAACCCAACCAAGATTCGATCAAAATCAAAGGAAAAAGAGAAAGATCATTCAGTTCTTGAAAGTTCTATACTTAACAATCCTACAAGGAAGAAGGACAAAATGATAAAATGCTCAAAGAAAGAGAAGAGTAAGGCAAATAAAGAGAAGGAAGAGGGAAGAGTAAGAAAAATAAAAGGGAAAGAAAAGGGAAAAGAAGAAAAGAAACAGATTTGGGTCTTAAACTTTTTGCAAGAGCAAAAACTGTCCTAATCAAGATCCAGATTAATGCCAAGAAGATAGAAGGAATTTGGAGTCTAGAAAGATTGCTCCCAACTGTCTAAAGTTCCAACAAGAAATTTGTAGTGTGAGGGTTTGTCCATTGTGTCACATCAGCTCCTATCTCAAAATGGCCTTCATTTAACCCATGTCCCTTATAGACCCCATTTCAAGCCTATCAAAGACCTGTTGATCTCTCTTGGTAGGTAGAGTCTATTAGTGAAGATAGTTTAGATAAGCATGCATATGAGATAGACAATATTTAAACTCAACTGAGACCTTTGACCAAGTAATGTGTATGTGCCTATCTGAAGTGCAACAGTTCTTGCTTAAATAGAAATAATTCCAGAGTTTAGTACGGTAACTAGGGTTGTCATGTTATAGATATGTTAATTTGAAAAATCAAGTCCTGAGTTGCATTGACATTAATTTGGCAAAGCCAACATTTGATTCGAAAATTCAAAAATCAAAAAAAAAAAAAAAGAGTTTTGTCATACAAAGCCTTCAAGTTAAGGGAAATATGTTGAACCTCCAAAGGATACATTGGGCAAAGGAGATGATTATTGGCAAGGTCATGAAGAAACTACCAACTGACATGCTGAAACATAGTTTAAAATAGATGCATCCCTGACTCTGCTGCTTGAGGCCTCTATTATTCATGTTTTCAACATCTTGAAGATAAAAGCCGCAAATGCAAAGCTTTCGATCATTCCAATGCAAGACTTGAACAAGCGTCAAAAAGGAACTAATGAGAACACTTCTACTAATCACCTCAATATGTGAGTCAATGGAACGACTGTAAGTATCATTCATGCATATCATGCATACATGAGCATATCACATCGCACTTTCTTATCTTGTGTTGTCTATTCCATGTCAAAATGAACAGCAAACACCCTACGAAGTAAAGAATCAAAAGAAGATATTGAATCAAGGGGGCATGGAAAGCCAATTCGCTTGTGGAAGCTCCAATAATTTTGCAAAAGAAGAAATATGTGCTTGTGCGATGAACTAGATGGCAAAAACATCAATCAGAGCCCGCATAGAAAAATCATGGGGCAAGGAGAGGATACAAGGTCCAATTAAAAATAGCTAAATTTTTACAAAAAGGAAGAACATGAAAGAATGAAAAAAGAAGAAAATTAGAATTCTCAAAAGAATGAAGATACAAAAGACAAAAGATCAGTCCAGCTAAAAGAGCTGAAGCTAGGGAAAAGACCCAATTTAAAGGATAAAGATCAAATTTCAAGGGTGAAGACCCGATCTCAAAGAAGGAAGATCCATTTTCAAAGGTGAATATCCGTTTTGAGGGTGAAGAACCACAATGCATAGAATGGCCGGAGCAGTCAGACTTCTCAACTGATAAAAGGTTAGTCGAACGCATTCTCGGGTCCAAGTACCCAATTCAATTCAAGCTCGGGTCCAAGTACCGAATCTCGGGTCCAAGTACCCAATCCTTAGTCCAAGTACCCAAATTCAATCCAATCTCGGGTCCAAGTACCCAAATCAAATTCAATCTCGGGTCTAAGTATCCAAATTCGATCCAATCTTGGGTCCAATTACCCAAATCAAATTCAATCTCGGGTCCAAGTACCCAATCTCGGGTCCAAGTACCCAAATCAATCCAATCTCGAGTTCAAGTACCCAAATCAAATCAATCTCGGGTCCAAGTACCCAATCCTGAGTCCAAGTACCCAAATTCAATCCAATCTCGGGTCCAAGTACCCAATCTTGAGTCCGAGTACTCAATCTCGGGTCCAAGTACCCAAATCAAATCAATATCGGGTCCAAGTACCCAAATCAAATTCAATCTCGGGTCCAAGTACCCAAATTAAATCAATCTCGGGTCCAAGTACCAATCCCGGTTCTAAATACCCAAATTCAATCGATCTCGGGTCCAAGTACCCGATCTTAGGTCCAAGTACCCAATCCCGGGTCCAAGTACCCAAATTCAATCAATCTCGGGTCCAAGTACCCAATCCTGGGTCCAAGTACCCAAATTCAATCCAATCTCGGGTCCAAGTATCCAAATCAAATCAATCTCATGCCTAAGTATCCAAATTTAATTCGATCTTGGGTCCAAGTACCCAAATCAATTCAATCTCAGGCCCGAGTATCCAATCTTGGGTCCAAGTACCCAATCTCGGGTCCAAGTGCCTAAAATTCAATCTAGTCTCGGGTCCAAGTACCCAAAACAAATTCAAATAACCATCTCAAAACTTAAGTCTTATTGCTTTTTACTCTCTTTCACTAAAGTTTCAGATCGTTCAAGCAGGGGGCAAACTGTAGACCCTTAATTTTTGACCCAGTCCGGTCCAATATATTTTATTTAGTCTAAAATAATTTTTTATCTTAATTAAATAATTTTTGCTTTAGTATCTAATTTTTATTAATAAAAAATAAAAATAAACAAACTAAAATCAAAAAATAAAAATAAAAATCGGCGACGAAAAAATCGTCTCTGAAAGTCAGCGGGCCTGTGGGCATTTTGCCCATAGAGTTTTTCTGCGGGCGAAATGGCCCACAGGCCTGTTTCGCCAGTGGCAGCTTTTTCGCCAGTGCAATTTTTCCTGCGGCAATTTTTTTTCGCCAGCGCAATTTTTTCGACGCAAATTTTTCGAAACCTAATGTAATTAGGTTTCGATTTCCTTTTCTTAATGAATAAAGATGCCATGAATAATTAGGAATGGAGGATATAAAACTTCTATAAATAAGGACTAAACAACATAGAAAAATGGGGGGAGGAAAAATCCGAGAAGAAAATTGAAAAAAGTGGAAACCGAATCTGTGAAGGAAACTTTAATCAAGCTAATTTTTTGAAGAGAGCATAAAAGCAATTCAAACAATTCATCAAAGGTATCAACTGCCTTTGTTTTTGTAGATCCAAGAAGCTATTTTTGGGTGTAACTCACGAACCAAGGTTTGAGCTCCTAAATTCTTTTTGTTTTTTTTTTTTCACAGTAGCTTAATTCATCTAGTTGCTTCTTTTAATTCAAAAATCCCAGAACCTTAATTCCCTTTGTTCAAAGTTTAAAAACCTTATTTTGTTGCTTTGTTTTCTAAAAAACTTACAATTGTTATTTTTGTTTCATCAAAATCTTAAAACCCTAATTTAACATGTTTCTTTTCAAAACCATAAATTAAAATTTTGTTTCTTTCAAAAAGCCCTAAAAACATCTTTTCTATTTATAAAAACTTTAATTCATTTGGTTTACTTTCATAAACTTCATAAAATTGTCAATTGATTTCAAAATTCTAAAAAGCTTCATGCATTCACTGAAACCCTAATTCAAAATTTCTAAAACCATAATTCAACTTCCAAACCTAAAATAGTAAACCCTAACCCCTTTAAAACCTTAAACCCTAATTTTTCTAAACCTTAAATCTTTTAAAACTTTAAAAACCATAAAAATACAAAGGTTATACTTTTTATACATTAAGCTCAAATCAACAATTCATTAACCATAAATCACAAAATCTAAGTGTTTTAAAGTGTTCAAACCCTAGTTTCATGATTTCACCATTCAAACACTAATTTGGTTAATCAAAGAACTTTATCAACCTTTTAAAACATAAAACCTTCAATCTATTTTAATTCCTTTAAAATCACAGTAGCCTAATTCTATAAACTTCCAAAATCCTAAACACATGAAATAAATATCCCAAAATGGAAACAGTAGCTATAATTTAGATTTTTATTTGCCTTATTTAATTCAACATTTGATTATGCTTTGATTTATTTTATATGCTTTGATTTATTTAAGTTCAATACTTGGTTTATTTAATTTATCATGGATGGATGTTTATTTTCCATTGATATTTAATACCTTTGATGAATGATTTATTTATGATGAATGGTTATTTACTTTTATCAATTTATTTAGATTTCCAAATATTGTAAGAGGTATGTTTCCACTTAGTGGGTACCTCATTAGTTAAATATCATGTAATTTAAATCGCTTTTCTATTTTAGAAACTATGTAAAGGGCATGTTTCTACCTTTCGGTGGGTGTCCTATTTAGGCAAGTGATGTAAGGACATGTTTCCATCTTCGGATGGGTGTCCATTTATTTGTTTTGCTTGGACCTTGCTTTTATTTTAATATATTGATGCTTTCTTTTAATTATTGTGTGTAATATGGATAATGTTGTTATATTTAAGAATTTTATAATATTAAGACCTGTAAAGGAGGCCGGTTCCAATGAACCGGGCGTTATGGGGGTGCTGGGCCATTTCTCACCTTCCCCACACATACCCAACTTTCCGAACCCATTAGGGGGTTAGGGATTCCTTAGGAATCAAGTCATCCACCCCTTTCTTTTTTCCAGGCCCGTCTGGGTGGCGACTCCATTTTCTCCGGACTTAGGTTCGTATTCTCTAAGACCTCGAGCCTAAACAGTGCCGAAGTCGCAAGAACCATTCCATCGGGAGTGGGGGAAAAAATTTCCACTCACACTACTAAACCAAGCTTGAGGAAAATTTGTCCAAAACTTCCAATAAAGGTCATGCCTAATGTCACGGCCAATTTTTCACTATACCAGAGGTAGTGCGACTAGACCACCTTAAATCCCAACTGCACCAGTGTAACAAAATTCAAAAATTATAACTATTATACATCAGCTCAATTATTTGATGCCACGTGTACTAGCCATTGGAGGAGCGTCTAACAAAAATCAAAGTTTCTTATTGGACCAAGTAAATTCCGACCATAAGATCACTCTTAACAATAATTGAAGTGGGAGACATTGATTAATGAAGTTGGTACCCACCAATTACCTTTTCAAAAGGCTAGTTGAACATTAAATGGCTATAAATACTTGAGTAAACTTTATTTTTCAAAAAGGAAATGCATCATATAACCAACAAAAACATTTTTCATTACTTTGTATCAAAATTTTCATTATTGTATTTGAGTGCTGGGTGTGACCATTAAACACTATTATAAAAGTTTAGTGTAAGTTTTGAAATACTAGGTTCTAGAGTGACCTTCGATAAAACTCTTGTTGGTTTGTGAGGACTCTCAAACCTTGTAAAAGTTTAGTGTGACCTTGCTAAAACACCAAGTTAGAGTTGAGTTTGTAAAAGCTCATAGCTAGTAGAACCTCAATAAGTTATTGAGAAAGTGGATGTAGGATTGAGAAATCCAAACCACTATAAATTGCTTGTGTTCAATATCTTTTCTCTACTCCTTCCTCTTGTTGGATAAAAATTTTTAAATTTTCCCTCATCTCATCAAACAACTAATTCACCCCCTTCTTGGTTGCTATCAAGAGATAACAAACATCAAACTACTATCAACTTGAATTTTTATTATTGGATATCCATCAGTAATATAGTATTGCACTTGTATTTTTTACTCTTATGTATTTATTTTTAGTTGCAGAGAGATTAACTGTAATATTTGTCATGCCCCAACCCGAGGGCATGTGACCGACACTAGGGACCAAAAAAAGCACGTGGCTTCCAGAACCGTAGTAAGCCTAACAACTCATTTTTTGATAAATATAGATGATGACAGCAGTTACTATCTCAAACTGGACCTACTAGCCTACTAATCTTATACTTTAATATAATATCACATCATCATCATCAGACATTTATTAACAAATATATATAACTAAATCACGAAACTAAATGAATAAGAAGATAAACAAGAAAAGAAATACAATGCGGAGTTCTAGAAAATAATTATACAATAAAAAAAATTCAATTAACACTCCTGCCTAGAAATAAAAAGGCAAAATGACTTGAATAAGCAGTACTCCTATGCTCAACCTGCAATCTGGGAAAAATGGTGAACAAGAATGAGCATTCGACTCAACGAGCTATATAGTAATTAATATAATATAACTATCCCATACATAATGTGCGCATACAAATGCCAATCAACCAACAAATCACATAAGCAAATAAGGATAAGAGTAAGTCAATGGAGCCACACTAAACCTCAAACTGGGGAGCCTATCCCCCTATCTGGCTCTCTTAGTCTATACATTTCTCTTAGAATTCAATACATATGATCCGCCATCATAGCTGTAGCCAAGCAGCGCTACCTGACTGACAAGCAGCGCTAAGCATAAAAATGCCCCTACCGTCACATCAGTCCTAATCTCATCACATAATATCCTCATGTCATAACACGTATCTCTTATCATGTGTGAACCCACATCATCCTAACTCTATCTGACATCACATATTATATGCATTAAGCATAGCTAAACTCATACTCAACACACATTATGCTTATAACAATAATAACTGTATATATATTGCAGAAACTGTTGATGCATTATGCAAATAAAATTATAAACATATATTAAGGGAGTGAGGTATTATATTATTCTATATAACTCACAGATTTATGAAAATTCAACGATTCTCTTTGGAACATTTGATTGGAAATAAAAGACACCTGAAAGTATTTTCAATCGACAATAAAACTATTAAAATATAAACGAATATGACTCTAGAGATTCTGCCAAAATCTTAGCAGAGTCTCCTCTATAACTATGACATTTTTCCCTAAAACAAAATGAGAACACACTTCAAAAGAAATTCACAACAGTCAACATCATCTCAATTGCCCCATCTGGGCCACCATTATAATTCTCAATAACTCAAATATATGCCCAACATACATCTCACAAATATAATAGTAATAGTTTATTATATCAATATTAATCTTATTTATTTAATTTATTAAAAAAATATTTACTTAAAATTTTAAGATATATGCTAATTCAATTTTTAATAATTCTTAGAAAATTATTTTATAATCGTCCTTCAATTATAACAATTACCATATAATTTATTTCTCCCACTTTATAAAATTAACTTGATTAATTTAATTATAAAAATACCAATTTTAATCAAGTAATTAGTTTTAAATTAACACCTTTAAAATATCCAAATTTCAATCTATTTACTATCAATCATTAATTATATATTTATTATTATTTTATTTATTCCTTTAATTATTTATTATATATTTTTACTATTTTTTTATAATTACCAAAATAGTAACTCCATCACTAAAATAGTGTCAACGTGGCCGAAATAGTATCTCTGTTGCCGAAAAATACTTATCGAAATAGCATACCGTTGCCGAAAATAGTTAACGGAATAGTGCCACCATTGCCGAAAAACAATTACCGAAATCGTTAACCGTTGACGGAAATAGCAATCAAAATAGTACAATCGTTGCCGAAAAATAATTACCGAAATAGTTAACCGTTGTTAAAAATAGTAATTAGAATAGTATTACTATAGCCGAAAAACAGTTGCCGGATTCTGGCTAAACCCAAAAGTTGTCTAAATTTTACAAATAATATACCAAAATGAAGTTTATGAAATGAGGGTTTCAAAAATACCAACCTTGCTGGAAAAGATGTCGAAATCGGCTGGAATCTTCGTCGGAAGCTCTCGGGAGGTGCCAACTTCATCCAGTGAGTGTAGCCTGCTCCGGCATCGGACTGTGATGATCTTGGTGGTGTTGGACTCGTCGAACGATGAGCTTTCTAATGGTGTGGGAGGTGTCAAAAAATTTTCACCGGACAGTGATAGATTTGATAAAAACCGATCCGTCCCTCTCTTCCTCACTTTCTCTCTCCTCTTTTCTGCACTTTCTCTCTCTTCCTCTTTTCTTCTTTTTTCTGTTTTCTTTCTTATAAATACATATATATCTACATATTTTAAATTTTAATTTTAATTTCCTTTTATTTTTTAATTTTTTATTTAAATTTGGATTATTACAATCTTTCCTCCTTTTAAAAAATTCGTCCTTAAATTTTCAAACTAAGAAAAATGCTCAAGTGAAAAGTCAAACTATTCACTCTTCCTTGCGCACTCTGATATATTATCCTTAAGAATCACATTTAACATTCTTAATTCAACTAATCTTCCATCTTAAAAATCTTACCTAGATATATCCACAATTGACCTCAAAATATTTGATTAGCCATTTTTAAACCTAACTCTCAATTTACTGATTGATCATGTCACTACTTTACAATCTAAATAAGGTTATATTTAACGATAACACAAATATACTAATGTCATTATTTATCTCTATATTTTTAATTTTGGTAACTTAATCTAAATATCTCTTTTAATATATTCCTTTCAAATAATACTTTATGTCTATCGCCTTTAAATTTTTACATTTTAAAACAAATCAATTTAGCTACACTTCAATTAATCAATTCACATACTCGAATTATTTTAAAAACTCCAACAATTCATAGAGTCTCTAAATCACAAATTTACTTAACAAATGTTTCTTTTATCCTAAAATTATCACGATATGTATACAACTTGCATACAAAATCTTAACAAATTTCTAAAATCTATAGCCACCTTAACTGTTTATATTTTATAAACTCTAAAATTTTGTCTTATTTTATTCTCGACTGAATATCTTGCCTTCTTTTCTTTTCTACCTTAAAAAAATGAAATCAATTCAAATATCAAATCCAATTTATTATCATCAACTCATCAAAGTCAAAATTCCAAATTAATTGATTAATTTATTCAACTGAATCTTAAAATATAAATTACTCATTTTACCAATGATATTCATGTAGCATATTGATCTCAAATGAATTGATGACATTATTTTATATATATTTATTCATCTAACTCAACCTAAAAGCTTACAGTATTCAATCATTCTCTATCACTTCAACTCGTCAGTGTACTATATGTCATTTTCAAATTTATGAATATAACTTTAATAATATTACAACTTACCTTTATTATTCATCCAAAGTATTTTTTTTTTCTAATATGTTCATATTACTATATCATAAATATGTTTACATTCAAACTCATCATACACTATCCATTATCAATGTGTCTTTGTAATTCATAATTATTACATATCATTTTATTGAATGTCAAGTCCAAATGCTATCATTGATTTACATATCCAAAATTACTATTCATACATATCCTCAACTCCTTAGGTTCCACACGTCATTCATACTCTAATTATCTTATGTGTTATACTTTATATTTACTTTCCTTCACTTATATTATATTTTCTCATCCAATCATCGTTCAAGCAAGAATTTAAATTTATCATAAATCAATTATCCTATTTCTTAACTTACTATATCTGCTAAAAAAACTACTCAGAGTCTAGCATTTTACGCGTTCAAGGAAAAATATATAATGTTACTATATACAATCTTTAATACAATCCACACTCTGAAGCCATAAAAGCAGCATAACTCATATCTCGCATTAATAAATACATATAATATTCACACACATATATAACAATAATTAAATTACCACCAACGGATAATGCTAAATTTGAGACAAATGAAACTCAATCAAGACGAAAAGAAAACATATACTCCGCTTGAAATAAGACCTTAGACCAACTAGAACTCTTCCAACCATAGACATGGTACAGGCCTCAAAATCATTGCTCTGATACCAACTTTGTCACACCCTAACCTGAGGGCACGTGACCAGCACTAGATAACGAAAAAAGCACGCGGCTCTCAGAACCCATAGTAAGACTGACAACTCATTTTTTGATAAATATAGATGATGATAGCAGTCACTATCTTGAATCAGACCCACTAGCCTACTAATATTATACTTTAATATAATATCACATCATCATCATCAGACATTTATTAACAAATATATATAACTAAATCGCGGAACTAAATGAATAAGAAGATAAACAAGAAAAGAAATACAATGCGGAGTTCTAAAAAATAATTATACAATAAAAAATATTCAATTAACACTCCTGCCAAGAAATAAAAAGGCATGATGACCTAAATAAGCAGTACTCCTATGCTCAACCTGCAATCTAGGAAAAATGGTGAAGATGAATGAGCGTTTGACTCAATGAGCTATATAGTAATTAATATAATACAGCTATCCTATGTATAACGTGCGTATACAAATGCCAATCAACCAACAAATCACATAAGCAAACAAGGATAAGAGTAAGTCAATGGGACCACACTAAAGCTCAAACTAGGGAGCCTATCCCCCTATCTGACTCTCTTAGTCTATACATTTCTCTTAGAATCCAATACATAGAGTCCGCCGTCACAGCCGTAGCCAAGCAGCGCTACCTGACTGACAAGCAGCACTGAGCATAAAAATGCCCCCGCCGTCACTTCAGTCCTAATCTCATCACATAATATCCTCATGTCATAACCCGTATTCCCAATCAAGTGTGGTCCCACATCATCCTAACTCTATCCGACATCACATATTATATCCATTAAGCACAGCTAAACTCATACTCAACACATATTATGCTTATAATAATAATAACTGTATATATATTATATAAGCAGTTGATGCATTATGCAAATAAAATTATAAACATATATTAAGAGAGCATGGTATTATATTAATCTATATAACTCACAGATTTATGAAAACCCAACGATTCTCCTTGGACCATTTGATTGAAAATAGAAGACACTTGAAAGTATTTTCAATCAACAATAAAACTATTAAAATATAGAAGAATACGACTCTAGAGATTATGCCGAAATCTTGGTAGAGTCTCCTCTATAACTATGATATTTTTCCCTGAAACAAAATGAGAATACACTTCAAAAAAAAATTCACAACAGTCAACGACAACTCAATTGCCCCATCTGAGCTACCATTATAATTCTCAATAACTCAAATATAAGCCCAACGTACATCTTACAAATACAATAGTAATAGTTTATTATATCAATATTAATCTTATTTATTTAATTTATTAGGAAAATATTTACTTAAAATTTTAAGAAATATGTTAATTCAATTTTTAATAATTCTTAGAAAATTATTTTATAGCCGTCCCTCAATTATAATCAATTACCATATAATTTATTTCTCCCACTTTATAAAAATAACTTGGTTAATTTAATTATAAAAATACTAATTTTAATCAAGTAATTAGTTTAAATTAACACCTTTAAAATATCCAAATTTCAATCTATTTACTATCAATCATTAATTATATTTTTTTATTATTTTATTTATTCCTTTAATTATTTATTATATATTTTTATTATTTTTTATAATCGTCGAAATAGTAAATTCATCACCGAAATAGTGTCAACGTGACCAGAATAGTATCACCGTTGTCAAAAAAATACTTACCAAAATAGTATACTGTTATCGAAATAGTGCCACCATGCCGAAAAATAGTTACCAAAATAGTTAACCGTTGCCGGAAATAATAATCAGAATAGTACCACATTGCCAAAAAATAGTTATCGAAATAATTAACAGTTGCCGAAAACAGTAATCGGAATAGTATTACCATAGCCAAAAAAACGGTTGCCAGATTTCGGCTAAATCCAAAAACTGTTTGAAATTTACAAATAATATACCAAAATGAAGCTTATGAAGTGAGGGTCCCAAAAATACCAACCTTGCCAGGAAAAGATATCGGAATCGGCCGACATCTTCGTCAAAAGCTCACGGGAGGTGCCAACTTAATTCGACAAGTGCAGCCTGCTCCAGTGTCGAACTGCGACGATCTTGGTGGTGTTAGACTCATCGGACGATGAGCTTTTTAATGGTATATGAGGTGTCAAAAATTATTCACCGAATGGTGATAGATCTGAGAAAAACTGATCCGTCCCTCTCTCCCTCACTTTCTCTCTCCTCTTTTCTACACTTTCTCTCTCTTCCTCTTTTCTTCTTTTTTTCTGTTTTCTTTCTTATAAATACATATATATACATGTTTTAAATTTTAATTTTAATTTTCTTTTTATTTTTTAAATTTATTTTTTAAAATTTGGGTTATTACAATATTTCTTCATATTTGCATTTTTCTAGGATAAGAATGTCGTTTACTTCAAAATCTTTGTAATTCATGTTGTCCTATTTTCCATTATACTGAATTAATGATGGAATTGCACCCATTTTTTCTTTATAAAAATTAAAACATTTTACTAAATGTATTAAATATAAATATATCAACATAATACAACATATATCACTTTGTAATCTCATAATTCTTGTCTAATTCATTTGATATATATTGATATATGTTATATATATATCAACATATCACAGCATATAACATTTTATATTATTATAATTTTTTTCTAAAGCATTTGATATATGTTGATATATGTCAACATGTAACAGCATATAATAAATTTATTTTCATATTTCTTATCTTAATCATTTGAAATATATTGATATATGTAACATATAACAACATATAACAACATATAATACTTTATATTCCCATAGGTCTTTTATAAATTATATGATATATGCTGATATATGTTATATATATCAACATATAGCAGTATATAAGTTTTTGTATTCTCATATTTCTTTTCTAATTTATCTGATATATGTTGATATATGTTATATATATATATATATCAATATATAACACTTTATATTCTCACTTGTTTCTCTAAATTATCTGATGTATGCTAATATATGATATATATATCAATATATAACACTTTATATTCTCATATTTCTTCTCTAAATTATTTGATATATGTTGATATATATATTACATATATCAACATATAACAACATATAATAATATGTATTCTCACTTTTCTTATCTTAATTATCTAAAATATGTTGATATATGCTACATATAACAACATATAATAGCATATATAACAATATGTATTCTCATGTTTCTTTCTAAATTATCTGATATATGTTACATATATTAACATATAATAATTTGTATTCTCATATTTCCTTTTTAAATCATTTGATATATGCTAATACATGTAATATATATAATCAACATGTAGCAATATGAATTCTCAATTTTCCTTTATAATAAATCATTTGATGTTTTTCTTAATCATATTGTACAATAACGTATATGTCATCTACTTATATATCTTTCTTAAAATCTGTTTAAACAAAATAAATAATCTACTTATGAAAAGTTGTTTAAATGAAATAAATTTGTATATAAGATTTGTGAAAATCTATCTTTTTATTCAAATTTTTGTTTGATTTTCTACCTGTATTCCATTGAAGAGGTAGATATCATGAACTATTGTTGTTTATTTTTTCTTTTCCAGATTTTCTTCAATTTTTTCTCAAATCCTCCTCGATTTTGATTTGATATTATCTCATTTTTTGTTGATTGATTGGGAAGAAAGGATGTTCGCTTGATATATTTTGATAATTAGAAGAAAATTTATAGCGAAGAATTTCTATTTTTCAGATCTAGTGCAATTAATGTATTTTTGTTATTTTAAAAAGTTTTTAATGTAAAATTGAAAAAAGAAAAAAAAATGCACTCCCATATTTTTGGAAACAAACATTATTTTTAGGTTATTTTTGTAAATTTCCCAAAAACTAAACAAAAGTTCGGATATCCAATACTTACCCTAGTTTTCATTAAAAATAAGGAAAATTTATTCAAGCAACCTAAAAAGAAAAATTATTTTCCAAAATAGGTAGTTGAAAAATTTTCAAAATTATGGAACCTTCTTCATGCTATCCTGCATATTCAAAAAATTCATTATATGTTGTAATAGCCAAAATTTTTAATTATTTTTAAAACATTATTTCAAGAAATATAAGTGTTTATTTTTTATATTTACATTTTATTTGACTTGTTGTAAATTTTTCAAGTGTTGAAAAATTAATTAAATAAAATTAAAATAATTAAAATTAATTGAAACTATTCGGAAAAAATATGAATTTTATATTGTTAGGAAGTAAACTCTAGCCTAAAGATAGAGTTACCAACACTTTTAACCATTAACCATTATGACACCCTCATATTTTTGATACATTAATTAACAATATTATATTTAATATTTATATAATGAAAAATTCCCTATAAAACTAGTTGACTCAATCAAAACAAGACACACTGTGGAGAGAGAGAGAGTGAGAAGCAGCTTTTGATTTTTCAGCCATCACTTAGTTGCTAGACCTTTTATTTATTTACCAGTTGCATTGAAAAGTTAACATCTAGACAAAAGACAATGAGACTATAATCACTTTGATCAAAGGTTGAACGATGCCAAATGCACTTCCTGAAGCAACTGTTATGGATTTCGGCAATCTCCAATGATCAAAACTTTAAACGATCATATCTCTCTTATTTGTACACCAACTTAGGTGATTTAAAATGTGTTGATTGGATCATGGGATCAACTGAGTAAGAGAAAATCTCCAGCAAAGACAAACTTTTCAGCAAGATTTTGGCAATGTTCTAGCTAGTTGGTTTACATCTCTAGTATGTTTGAGCTCTTGAGGTCATTATCTTTCAAATACATTGGTCACACTTCATTTCGACACCAAAAATTTCTTAAATGGTAGTATGAACGATGGTCAGTGAGAACTCTGGTGAGGATCCGGCAAGGTTCTACCGAGCTAGACTTCTAGTAGTTTGTTTTTAACCTGAGAGTTATTTTCAAAGTTAGTTTTGCGAAGTATCACTTGGGTAAGCCCGAAAATCTTGAACTTTTAATTTGAAATTAATTTCTAGACCATTTAAATTGGATATATAAGTATTTTGAGTTGTATTTAACTACTGAAAATTTATTTAACTATTAAGATGATTATTATTATTAAATGATTAGTAATAAAAGTTTTAAATTAATTTAATAGTATGTTGTGGTGCTTTTAATATTTAAAAATTATTTATATTTGCAAAATTTTATTGGGTTATTTGTTGAGATTGGAGGCTCAAAAAGGGAAATTAATAATTAATTTGTGTTTAGAGTATCGTGGATGATTTATAAGTACTCATTTTCTTAGTTGATTTCAAGGGAAAATATTCTAGTTACAAGAGAGATTTTACCAAAATTTTGGAAAAAGTTTTAGAGACTTTGGTCTGCCTCTTTCTTATAATTCTTGTTTGTTTCTTAAAAATGATATTTCCAAGTGCCTTCCCTTTTTCAATCAGGCGCTCTAAGGAGAACCATTGGATTTTCATCCACTTTTGAGTTATATAGCTTATTATAATATCTCATTCCCCTAAATTATTTAATATTTATATTTGCATATGTGTATCCATATATATTATGTGTATATAAATATAAATATTAATTATGCATTGTTTATTGTGGTAGCATTCCAGCATTTTATCGAATATGATTAGAATAATGTAGGACCACACATGATTTGAGATAAAGGTTTAGATATGATGATAATTTGTGATTTGGTGATGGGCTCTAACTAACTAATGGTGGGGGCTTGCTCATTGCTAAGTGCTTCTCATAGTCAAGTTAATGTTGCTCAGGTTGAACTGAGATGATGGAACTCTATGTATTAGACTTTAAGAGAAACATATGGTCTAAGAGAGCTAAATATGAGGATTGACTCCCCAACTTAGGTTTAATGTGATTCATGTTGATTGATTTCTATTCTTGTATGATTATGTGATTATTTATCTAGTTGACATTCGCATGTATCTTATTGGCATCAAAATAACATATTATATTAATTTCTATATAGCTTATTGAGTCAAATGTTTAATCTTGTTCATCATTTTTCTTCTAGGTTGTGAAGCATGGAAGTAGGTTTATTTAATTATCTTGCCTTTTTTGCTTCTCGGCGAGAGAGTTTTTTTTTTATTATTAATTTCACTAAATAATTATTTTATATTGGTTTTCACTCTAGAACTATGTAATAGTATTTTTGTTATCTGCACCTTTGTATACTTTTGATAGTATTGGTTGAGGTGTTCTCCTATCAAGTAGCATCCTAATGATGTTTTCAATATGATTGAGATTTTTAGTAAAGGTGCTATTTGACAAGTGGGTCCATAGCTTTGGTTTTGTAATAGTGATAGTTGTCATATCATAATTTTATTGGTTGTTAGTTTGACTATAGTTATAGAAGCAGAAGCCATTTGCTTTTTTATTTTCTAGTGTGGGTTATGTGTCCTTAGGTTTTGATTGTGACAAAGTTAGTATCAAAATAAAGATTTTGTGGCATGTTGGGAGAGTTTTAAATGGTCTAAATTCTTGTAAGGATTCCTTTTTGTCTTATTGAGGTTTTTTTCTTTTTGCCTCAAATTCAATATTATTTGTATCTTATGATTTTGATAATTGTTTTACATATATATATATATATATATATATATGAATGTTGTATGTGTTCATAGACATCAAACACGAGTTTTTCTTTGGTCCTGTGGCATAAGAGTGTGGTTTAATGCTAGAGAATCAAATGTTATGATTTTATGTGTTCTTTGATAGATACATGAGTTGATAAGCCCAAAGTATATGCATGTTTTTGCTAGTAGATTAGGAGATAAGATGATCAACATAAGATAACCACTAGTTTTGTGTGAAAGAGATCATTATGAAGTAATGGAATTTGAGTTTGGATTCAATAACTAAAAAATTATAAAAAAAACTGAAGGTATTCCTAGGATTGGTGGACAACTAAAGGTGTTTAGATTGATAATTAAGTAGTAGTGATTTTGATAGATAGATAAAGATCTTGGATATGTACTAAGATGGACACTAGGTTTCTATATTGGTTAAGGTACAAGACTAGAATTCAAGAATTATTACAGATAGAATGTGTTTGGAAGTGACTAAGAGAATGAGTTAATGTATGAAAATAATTATGATATTGGAATGTGGAAAGTGCGCAAGAATTGAGGGCTAAAAAATGTAAAAATTGAAAGTATCGAGATAAGCATATGAGGTTATTATACTGGACTTAGTTTTAGTGCTGGTGTTGTTGTCATCCTTCGTAAGAGCAAATGGTGCCATTTTCAAATGTAACCTTATTTGTATTGTAGGGTGGTAGTATGATCAATCACTAAACCTCTTGTAAGTAAGGATTAGCTCTAAAATAGCTATATGAGTATTATAAGATGATTTGCAAGAATAATTAAGCAAAATTTATGAGGTGATAGATTAGTTGACTTAAGAATATTAATTGTAGTTTTTGAGGTAGTGCACTAGAGAAAGTGTGAATTTGTAGAAAAATAATTGCTTATTTTAAAAATTTTAAGGATTGATTTTTATAAAGAGGAAAGATTGTAATAATTTATTATTATTTTGAAAATATTATTTTAAGCAATATAAGTGTTTATTTTTATATTTATATTTTATTTGATTTGTTGTACATTATTTTTTTAGTGTTAAAAAAATAATTTTAAAAATTTTAAAAATTAATTAAAACTATTTTTAAAAAATGGATTTTATATTGCTAGGAAGCAAACTCTAGCTTAAAGGCAGAGTTACCAACAATCTTAACTATTAAGTCACTCTCAGATTTTTAATATATTAATTAACTATGTTATATTTAATATTTAAATAATTATAAATTTCCTATAAAATCAGCTGGCCCAATCAAAACAAAACACACAGTGGAGAGGGAGAGAGAGAGAGAGAGAGGAGGAGGAGGAGGAGGAGAGCTTCTATTTTTTTAGTCATAACTCAGTTGCTAGACTTTTGATTAATTCACTACTAGTTACATTAAAAAGCTAATATCCATGTAAAGACATCTAAACTAGAATCACTTTGATCAGAGGCCATATAGCATTGTATATGCTTCCCAAAGTGGCGACTGTGAATTTCGGTAATTTACAGTCATTGAAACTTCAAACTGTCATATCTCCTTCATTTTAACTCTAATTTAGGTGATTGAAAATATGTTAGAATCCTCTCTTTACAAGCTTTCATTTTACTATTTAGTTTTGAGGAATCATCAGAGTGAGAAAATTTTTAGCAAATATAATTTTTTTTTGATAATATTCCTACAATGTTATGCTCAGTTGGTTGACATCTCTGGTATATTTGATCTCCTAAGTTCATTTTATTTTCAATGCCACCAACCATTCTTTATTTGGTCACCGAAAACCTCTTAAACAATAGTATAAGCGACGTTTTACAAGAACTTCGGCGAGATTTTGATAAGTCAAACTTCTAATAGTTTATTTTTATCCTGAGAGCAATTTTCAAAGTTAGGTTTGCGAAGCATCACATGGATATTTTAATTTAAATCAGACTAATTAAATTGGATATACGTGTATTTCGATCGTATTTAATACTAGAAATTTATTTAACTATTGAGATTGTTGTTGTTGTTGTTGTTGTTGATTTTAAATTTATTATTATTGAGAACAAATGTAATTAAAGTATGTATTATTCAGTTTATTTGACGGACATATACAAAATTATTTTCTTAAAGTTATGCTGAAAACTTAATAAATAATATTAATGTTCAATTGAATAATTATATTATTAATATAATTGTTATTATTATAATTAGTTGTTGTTGTTGTTATTATTAGTAAAAAAAAGGTTTAAGTTAATTTAATAATTATTTGTATTGAAACTTTATTGGGTTACTTGTTGAGATTCGAGACCCAGATGGAAACTTAATATTTAGTGATTGTGGTGCGAGAATTGCAAATGATTTAGCAGTGCTCATTTTTTTGGTTTGTTTCAATGGAAATATTTTAACTTTAGGAAATATTTTGTTAAAATTTCCGTAGAATTTTTGAATTTCTATGCTTGTCTCTTTCTAATAATTATTGTATGTTTCTAAAAAATGATAGTTTAGGTACTTTTCCATTTTTGAACAAGCGCTTCAAGGAGGGCCATTGGATTTTTGTCCACCTATGAGTTATATTTGTATATGTGCATTTGTATAAATTATGTGTATATACGTAAATATTAATTATGCATTATTTATAGTTATAGCATTATGACATTTGCATGTGTCATATTTAATGAATATCACATATTACTTGTGATTGTCCTATAGGGTTAGGATTACATAAAGCCACACACAATATGGGATAATACTGATTTGAATATGATGATAATTTGTGATTTGATAACAGGTTATTAATGGTATGATGGTGAGGGTTTGCTCATCACTCAGCATTATTTGCTAGGAAGGTTAGCGTGATTCAAGGTATGCAGAGACAATGGAATCCTTTGTATTGTACTCTATGAGCCATATAAGGAAATTGGCTCTCTAGTTTGTGTTTAGTATGGTTTTTATTGACTTATTCATATTCGTGTGATTATATAATTATTTATCTCATTGGCATTTGCATGTAGCTTATTTGCATTGGAATGACATATTATATTAATGTCTATTTAAATCAGAGTTGAATGTTCACTCTTATTTACTATTTTTTCAGGTTATAGATTGAGTATGAGAGTAAGTTTATTAAGTTATTCTGCCTTTTTTCTTGACATGAGAGTTTATTTATTGATTTTACTATAAATTTATTTCATATTGGTTTGCACTCTAGAATTGTGCAATGTTATTTCTATTGTAACTTTATGTACTTTTTGATTGTATTTGTTTATGTGCTCTCCTATCAAGTAGCATCCCAATGACATTTTTGACATAATTGTCATTTATAATAGGTTCTATTTGACATATGGATCCATAGTCTTGATTTTGTAATAATGATGGTTGTCATATTTTTATTTTATCAATTTATTGGTTGTCATATTACAGTTTTATCAGTTTATAGGTTGTCAAGCTAATTACAATTTCTAGAAACTAGGTGTTTTTCCATTTCTTAGCGTGAGTCACATGTCCTTGAATTCGAGTAGTGACATATGTTATATATATGATCTTTATATATTTCATATATTATTCTTTACATGTACTGTATATGTTCTGTTTATATATTTTATATATCTTTTGTATATATTCCGTATATATTTTATATACTTTTACATATTATATCTGTGTACTGTATATTATGTGTATATTTTTTTTATATATTATATATATATATATATATCTACATATTTTGTATATATTTTTTATATGTTGAGTTGTGAGTTGCAAAATATAAAATATAAAATACATATAGCATAAATATAAATCAAGACCCAAAAACCAAATGTAAAACACATAAAACAAAATATAAATCAAAACCCAAAATATAATTGGATTTGTTAAAAAATATCCTTAAAAATAAAATTATTTTAAAAAATATCTATTTTTATTTTTTAAAATATCACTTTTCAACTTTTAATTTTAAAGATATCTCTTTTATAAAAGTATACATCTAATATATATCTAATATAGCAAACACATATTTTATTTTGAGATGTATAAATTTAATATACATTTAATATATAAAAAATAAACAAAATTAATGAGATATTTTTGAAAAAATAGTTCAAAAAAGTGTCATAGCTTATTTTTTCGAATATAAATCAAATACAAAATACATATAAACCCAATATAATCCAAAAACACACATAACATAAATATAAATCTAAATCTAAAAAATAATTTAAATATAAAACACAAACTAAATATAAATCAGATTTAATTTATATTGTAACGACCCCACCTGTACGGTCTTACGACAGCTGGTCTATTGGGCCTTTTCTCCCGTAGGTGAACCGTAGTCCCAGCCCTCGACCCGGCAGGCCGCCACAGTACTGGACTGCTCTCGAGTACAGTACTGGATTTTGCTCGCTGGCTCTCTTAAGGGAGAGGTTAGGTGTTCGATCCAGGAGGCGACTCTTTTGGGAGCCAAATAAACAAATCCTGCTGGAGGAATCGTACCATTTCTACCAATGGTACTGGATTTTACTCGCTGGCTCTCTTAAGGGAGAGGTCAGGTGTTCGAACCGGGGAGGCGACTCCTTTGGGAGCCAAATAAACAAATCCTCCTGGAGGGCCCGCGAGGGCAGTCCAGTACTGTGGCGGCCTGCCGGGTCGAGGGCTGGGACTACGGTTTACCTACGGGAGAAAAGGCCCAATAGACTAGCTGTCGTAAGACCGTGCAGGTGGGGTCGTTACATATATAATATAAATATAAATTAAAACTGAAAATATAAATAAAATATAAAAATCATATAAACCAATTATTATCAAAATATAAAATAATGTAACATATGTATATATATATATTAAAATCTAAAATATATAGCAAATATAGTACATATATATATACTAAATATAAAACATAAAAAAAGTATAACGTGCATTTTTTGCTCTGATATTACAGCGAAGGTATAGATTTATCTTTTTTTAAAAATTTAAGGATAAAAATATCAATATTTAAAAAAAAAAAACTAATATTTTTACCCCTCCACTGATGATTTTACTAACAGAGAGTTATTTTACTAAAAAGACTAATAAAATAAGTCAATTAATGTAGCAAGTATCTGGTTTTTTTTATATAATATTAAATTTAAAATTTTTATTTACTAATCATAACTTTTTTTAATTTATATGTATTTTTATTTTTATTTACTAATCACAATTTTTTAAAATTTAATATTTTTTAATTTGTATCAAATTTTTATTTTTATTTATTAATCTTAAAGTTTTAAAATTTAGCAATTTTTTTCTAGATTATTATTTATTATTTTTATTTTTACTAATTAAAATACTAATGGAAATGCAAAAATGAATGAAAGTGCGGAAAATAAAATTCTAGATGCAAAAATTAATAGAAATGAAAAAATAAAATAAAATAAAAGTAATCAGATTCATCTATGAAAGCAAAATAAAAGCCTTCAAAATCAAAATCAAAACTTCAAAATCAAAGGGCTCTACTAATTCCAAAACTCATTCTTCTTCTTCTTTTTCTTCTTCTTCTCTATACAATCTTCAATCGCTTCTGTAAATGGTGAGCAGTTGACAGAAAAGCCGGTGATTTACCAACTTAAAACCCTTCATTACAGTTTTAGAGAGGTTTGGGAACAAAGTGAGAGCTTGTTCAACAAAACCATACATGGAGGGAATTGTGCCATTACACAATATTTGTTGCTCCGCTGCTTCAAAGGAATGTCCAGGATCTAGATCCACAAAGTCTGCACCATCAGTAAGGCAAATGTATCGCTGGCTTTGAGTTTTAGTTGATACTGGGTTGTATTCTCTTCCAGTCACTCCATTAATTGCAAGATTTACAACTTTTTTCATGCACCCAAGCATGTGATCAAAAGATCTGTTGTCCATTACCAAAACCAAAATGGTTTTAATGGGATTTTGTTGTTGGGCTGTACAGACACATGATAGAATGAGAAATAGCAAGAAAATGGAGGAAAATGAAGGTATTTTGTTTCTGAATTCTCTAATGGTTGTTTAATGAGAAGATAAATCCTTGATGCATATGGGCTGCTTTAGCTTTCGCTTTAAAATGTTGGATTTTGCTTTATACAAAAATCAAGAAGTAATTGCGAAGTAAAAATATATATTTACCAGTAGCGAATTTGGTGATTAATCGCTGAAAACTTCTTGAACTGATTTAAATTTTGGATGCTTGAACTCCAATGTTGTGATAAATTCGATGCTTTATGCATTTCAATGTGAATTTGAGTATATTGCTGAATCTACAAGGAAATTTGGCTCAGTAAAGCAGAACTTGCTTATTAGGATTTGGGTATTTGATTTTTTTTTAAAGAAGCTTTTAAGTGATAATTTATGGATATTCTTATTGGTTTTAATATGCATATTTTAAGAATTTTATAGGTTTCAAACAATTGGGAGGTGCACAGTAACGAGAGAAAGAGAATAATTAATTAATTATATTATTTTGCAAAATAGGGCCATTAGTCAAAGCTCTTAATGGATAAGGAAAACCGATAGTGAAACTGTTAGAGGAGGGGCAAACAAATCGTCTTTTTTTAAAACCCTAATAATTTTATTTTTAAATTATTTTTAAAGGCAAGTCTGCAATTTTGCTATAACATCAAAAGCAAAAATATACTTTCTCCCTAAATAGAAATCAAAACCCAAAATATGAATGAAAAACAAAACACATAAATTAAAAATAAATCAAATATAAAATACATGACATAAATATAAATGAAACCCCAAAATATAAATTAAATGTAACAACAACAACAACTAAGCCTTAGTCTCAAATAAGTTGGGGTCAGCTGTATGGATCCTCAACAAAATAAGCTCAAAAGACACCAAAAAAGATACTCCAGCCTTAGACCCCCTTCCAAGACACGGATTTTACGTCTCCATTCAAGTCTATCATTAATCAAATCCGCATCAAGATCTAAGGCACGTAAGTCTCTTGCTATCACCTCCTTCCACACAGTTCTAGGTCTTCCACGACCTCTAGCCCCCTCAATCAACAAATTCTCACACTTACGAACCACAGCATTAGGAGGTCTTCTTAAAACATGCTCATACCATCTAAGTCTTCCTTCCCTCACCTTATCTCCGACATCCGCTACTTGGACTTTTTGTCGAATATGAACATTCTTAATTTTGTCCAGTCTGGTATGTCCACACATCCATCTTAGCATTTTCATTTCTGCCATACTCATCTTATGCAAATATTGTCCCGTTGGTGCCCAACACTCACTACTATAGAGCATCGCAGGTCTAACAACCGTCCTATAGAATTTACCTTTCACTTTCAGAGGTATTTTCTTATCACATAGAACCTCAGTCGCACCCTTCCACTTCAACCACCCTACCTGTATTCTGTGAGCCACATCTTCATCTATACGGCCATCATTCTGGAACACCGAACCCAAATATTTGAACTGCTTGGTTTTAGGAACCAAAACTCCATCCAACTTAACCTCATGTTCCTGCTTCTTCCTTAGACTGAACTCACAGTGCATATATTCCGTTTTACTCCTACTTAACTTAAAACTCTTGTCCTCTAGGGTTTTTCTCCACACTTTCAACTTACGGTTTACACCAGCACTAGTTTCATCAATTAAAATAATGTCATCAGCAAACAACATACACCAAGGAACATCGTCTTGTATGCTTCTAGTTAGCTCGTCCATAACCAGGGTAAATAAATATGAACTCATGGCCGAACCTTGATGCAATCCGGTAGTAATGGGGAAAGCCTCAGTGTCTCCACCAGGTGTTTTCACACTAGTGGATGCATTCTCATACATGTCCTTGATGATGTTGATATATTTGCCGCTGACTCCTTTCCTCTTCAAAACCCACCATAACACTTCTCTTGGTACTCTATCATAGGCTTTCTCCAAGTCAATAAATACCATGTGGAGATTTTTCTTCTTCTCTTGATACAATTCCATTAGTCTTCTTAGAAGAGAAATAGCCTCCATGGTAAATCTCCCTAGCATAAACCCAAACTGATTCTCCGAAACTCTTGTAAGCTTCCTCAATCTGTGTTCAATAATCCTTTCCCATAATTTCATAGTATGGCTCATAAGTTTGATACCCCGATAATTTGTACATCATTGAATGTCTCCCTTATTTTTATATATGGGTACCAGGATACTCTTCCTCCAGGCATTCGGCATCTTACGTCCTTTCACAATAGCATTAAAGAGTTTAGTTAACCTGACAACTCCTACCTCTCCAAGGTTCTTCCAAACCTCTATAGGAATACCATCCGGGCCACAAGTTTTACCAACTTTCATATACTTCAAGGCTTCTCTTACTTCACTATGCAAGATCCTCCTAGACCAGCTGATATAACCATTTGTTGCATGAAGACCTTGAAAATCTTGTTCATGTTCAGGGTTGAATAACTGCTCAAAATAAGCCTTCCACCTCTCCTTAATCTCAACATCTCCTGTCAACACATTTTGATCTTCGTCCTTTATACATTTGACTTGGCTTAAATCTCTGTTTTTCCTTTCTCTCATCCTTGCAATCTTATAAATGCCCATTTCTCCCTCTTTAGTACCTAACTTTTGATAAATCCCTTCTAAGGCTCTGCCACGAGCTACACTAACAGCCTTCTTTGCCTCTTTCTTAGCCCTCTTATATTCCTCAAAGGCCTCGCTATTAATCGCATTCGGTAGCTTTTTATACCATTCCCTCTTAGCCTTAATAGCCTTTTGAACATCCTCATCCCACCACCATGCATCGTGCGGTCGAGGCCCTGTCCCTTTAGAGATCCCAAGCAATTTACTACCTGCTTTCTTAATGCCACCTTCCATTTTTGTCCACAAGTCCTCTGCAATAGCCTCAAGGTTTCAAATGTCTTCCTTTAGTAACTCCTCCTTAAAGGTACCTTGAGCTAGGTCTTTCAATTTTCACCATCTTATCCTTGGTTCCAATACTTTCTTATCATTCCTCCAGCTACTTTTATTCTTAACATCTAAAACCACAATACGATGTTGCGCCGTCAATGCTTCACCCGGAATGACCTTGCAATCCTTACACTTACTTTTGTCCTGTCTTCGAGTAAGTATGAAGTCTATTTGACTTTGGGTTCGTCCACTCTTAAAGGTAATCAAGTGTGACCCCCTCTTTTCAAAGCAGGTATTTGCCAGCACTAGATCATAAGCCACCGCAAAATCCAAAATGCTCATTCCCTCCTCATTCCTGTTGCCAAAACCATAACCCCCATGGACCCTGTCATAACCATTACTGTCCTTACCAACATGCCCGTTAAGGTCCCCACTAATGAAAATTTGCTGATTATCCGGAATACCTTGAATGATTTCATCCATATCTTCCTAGAATTGAACCTTGGATGCTCCATCCAAACCTACTTGGGGAGCATAAGCACTAATAACATTAATAGTGTCATCTCCCAAAACAAGCCTCAAAGAGATAATCCTGTCTCCCTTTCTCTTCACTTCCACCACCTTGTCATTAAGCGTAGGCTCAATAATAATGCTCACACCATTCCTATTGTTATCCAAGCCACAATACCACAGCTTATATCATGAGTTACCAATCTCTTTTGCTTTATTTCCCTTCCACCTGGTTTCCTGCAAACAAGCAATACTAACCTTCCTTCTTTTCAAAGTATCCACAAGCTCTATAGACTTCCCAGTCAGAGTGCCAATATTCCAACTACCTAATCTTAATCGGCTCCCTTGGACTTGCTTCTTTAGCCGCATTCGTCCATAATGCGGTAGCCCTTTCCTGTCTGACACCACATCCGGGCGCTGATATGGCGGGACTAACTTCTTTACCCATACCTCTTGCTCATTTAACACTACACCCGAGTGCCGATGTAGCGCGTGCCTAGGTGAGCACGTCCCAACGGTATAATGATAGCTTTGAGGATCCATAAAAAGTTTGGCAAAATTTTTACACTGGCCGCCAACCTACTGCAACCCTCCTCCTTTATCCGGGCTTGGGACCGGCTACGATACTCGCAGGCGGAGTTATAAATCAAATGTAAATCAAATATAAAACATGAATAAGCCCAAAATATAAAACACATATAACATAAAGATAAATTAAGACTCAAATCATACACCAAATATAAAACACATATAACATAAAGATAAATTAAGACTCAAATCATACACCAAATATAAAACACATAAATCAAATATAAAACACATATAAACCAAATATATAATATATATTTTGTATATTTACCAAAAAAATATTATATTTCTAAGTTTTTCATGTAACTAATTATATAACAATGGCATAAAAATCTAATTATTTAGGGTGTGTTCATTTTTATTATAAATTTTTTTGTTTTTGTTTGTATAAAACCAAAAACCGTTTTCAGTTTTTGTTTTATATTTTTTAAAAATATTTTACATTTTTAAAAATTATATATCATAATAATTAAAATTTTAATTATTAAAAAATAAAGAAATAAAAATTTTAAGAAAGATAATTGCGAAAAACTAATTTTTATTGTAAAAAAAATTATTGCTATAAAATATCTTATATAAAATTTTTTTTTATTGATATACAATTTCTCAATCAAAATTTTCAAATTCATTTATTGATTCCGTATTTAGGCTAAAATAATTTTTATTTAATTAAAAAAATCTAAAATTTAATAATATTAATCCATTAAATCAAAACACAATTAAGTACACGCAAAAAATGCGCTGAAACTTACCTCCTTATTATTCAACTATTTGATACTTTCCCCTCTTTTATTGCATAAAAAGCACTAAATAAAAATCGCTTTTTCCTTATTTTGTAGTTAGTTTGATTGTGCAATTTAAAAATGCAAAAGAAAAGTAAAAGTGAAAAACAAAATAGCATAAAAATGAAAAAAAAAAAGCGTTAAAAACGAATAAATCAAAAAAATCAAAAGATAATAAAATGGTATAATTTCCTACAAAAATAAAGCCATCTCCTACATAATGAATCATTGAAAAAAGAAAAAAGCAAGATGACTCGTAACCATATAAAAATGTTGAACAAGGTCATTTACAAAAATTGAGGCTTAGGTGTTGACCTGATTTACGAAGGCCAAAAAAAAAGGACCGAAAATCGATTTTATCTCTGTTCCTCTGGGGGGTCTGCTTGGCCACTACAAAATTAGCCTCAGCCCCACAAATTGCCACCGACAAAATAATGAATCAGCAAATTTTGGTCACTGAAAAACTTGCTACTCTGAACTTAAAACTGAGTAGTGGACCTACCTAAATTGCAATAAGTATCAGATCTATCTAACTTATGGAAACAGAGCTTCCAAGTATCAACATAAGATCAATTCAATTAGTCTTCCTTCCACTTGTTAACATATCTAAGGAAAGCATTGGCAGGATTTTCCCTTGGCAAAGCCCGCACACGAGTAGATCTCCGAAGCACAGCCTCCTCCAATGCAATCTTGTTAGCTACATCTTTTGATCTTTTCTGTAGTTCTATGCTGGTAAATACATTTGTAACAGAATATGTTAGGCCCAAATTTACGTGAAATGCATAGCTATGGTTAAGCCTAAATACTTCAAAGCACAGATCTCAAAAGCCTCTGCAGCTTATGAACAATTGCCTAAGGCCTCTCTCTCCATTTGATACATCCAACTCATAAGATAAAAAACAGAGCAACCTACTACTACTAGATCCCATTCAAATTGACAGCAGCTATTGATAGCTAAATTGCAAGGATGAAATTTGATCAATTTGAGACTCACCATATTCTGCTGTAGAATTTCTGCAGTTGTTGCTGAAGAGCCTTTTCTCTCTCCCCTTTACAGTTTAGCGAGCCCATCAATGCATCAAGCTGTTTTGAAGTGCCAGGTGGAACATCAGAAAGTAAAAGAGAAAGCAAAACTTGAAAAAAAAATGAAACAAAGGAGTAGAGATAGTAAATCTTTTATACCAATACCTCTTCCTTGCAACTATAGTAGCCCCATTGCTTGGAGTCAGAGCTCTCAACAAAGATCCTCCCATCACGTCGGAACCACCAGTACCTGTTATAGTGTCTGTCTTTACCTAATGAATTGGTGCGTAAGACTCGCTTTTCCATCTCCCGTTCAAAATATTCTCTCTGAGTATAAAAAATTTCAAGGCACAATGAACAAAGACATAACAAACAAGCAAATATATATAAATAAGCATACACAAAGGTAAGTAGAGGATAAATAACCCTTTGCTCTTTGTTTCTCTTCTCTCCTGTTTCCTTCCTCTCATTCTTCAACTGTTTAACTCCCAATTTGCTAGATGAATTTCTTACAATTTCTTCCACAACTTCCACATCTTTATTTTGCTTTGTTTTCATTGATGCCTTGTCAGAATGGTAGTTCTCACTGTCAAACATTTGTAATAAATTTCAAAATACGTGTAAATCTGTAAATCACAATCATAATGCAAGGGCACACCTATGCATGTATGTGGACATGTGATTTTTGCATGCATAGGCATGTGAAAGACTGAAACCTTTTATCTGATGCATAGTCTTCTGGAGCTGAATCGATCTCCCCCTTTCTTTTCTTAGCTATCTCCGCATTCTCACTATGATGTTTCCCATTTTCCAACACATTAGGATTGTTTCCGACATCACCCATACTACACCCATTCATTACTTTATCACTTCCAGAATCAGCCTTGGTTTTTTCTTTCTCTTCTCTTCTCTTTCTACCTTCTTCCAGTGCTTCCTCCCTCCTTGTGGCTCCAAGTGCATGAAGCTGTTCAATATGTTCATCTAACTTTTCCCTGAAAAGATCTGTTTCAAGGACTTGATTAACCAATCCTCGAAGGATCCCTAATTTGGCTTGAACATCCAAGAGACCATAGTGCCCACGCTTAATTGTTGTTATATTAATGGATAGATCAGGAATGTCAATCATCTCTAAGAAATCACACAAATACTCTGCCCAATTAATTAATGTTATCTGTTACAAAAGAGAATAGGGGAAGATCAGAAGGCACCAAGAGCATACAACATGAATGATACACTTCCAAAGAAATTTATAAAAGACAGGGAAAAACCAAATTTCAAGAATGGGGAAAAAGATATTGCATTCTACCTTCAATTTTCTATTTCTTTTCTGTACAGCCAAAAGACATTCACTGTTGTCTTTTATAAGCAACCGGAGAAGAGCAGAATGTGTTTCAACAATTAGAATCAAATTACTATCCTTATGGCAGATGGCATTTTCAAAATCTTGCAGAGAGAAAGGCCATAAGTGCAACATCCTACAAAAAGAGGAGCAAAAATCCCAGACCATTAAAAGATCACCTACACAGTCCATCTGAATATTGAAGTCCCTTGAAGGTGAGGGACGGTCAGTAAAGACTGGATCATCTGCCCCAGGCTGCACCAAAAGATCATCAATGGGATATTTGGTAGGATTTTCCTTTGGCCCATTGTCTTCTGCAAATTCATGAATAGTGATAAACCATGTATACTACAGAATAAAGAAAAGGGAAGACAATTTAAACAAGAATCATAATATCAACAAAGTAAAACACTTACTGTTCTCTTCCTTGTTTTTTGCTTCAACTTCCTCACCTTCCACTTTCTTCTTTTTCTGCTTTCCAGATTCTTTTTCTTCCTGAAAAAGATGGATATGAGACCACATGGAAATATCATCAATTGTACAAACAAAGAAAATTTGCACTGTGCACTTACCCCAGCACTTTTTCCATCTTCAACATGTTTTCTTTTTTTGTTGACTACTAGTCCATCCTGGATGAAAACTTTATCTTTTAACTCCTGAGGTGGGTCACATGAGATTCCATGCTCTTGTGCCAATTTGCTAGGTATCACCCAAGGAGCACTTCGATATGTAGATTCCCGAATAAAAGACTTCAAAATGCTTCTACTAAATGGAAATTTCTTCCATATTAGATCATCTCTATTTGCTACAGATGTTCCCATTATTTTATTATCCTTATCTAGCCATGCTACCTCATATTGAGTTTTAATAGTACCCTCCACAAGAACCTTCAGTATTTTACAAGGACAGAGATCACCACCTTTTCTTCCTTGCAATTCGGCACCCACAAACAAATGTGTTTGTAGCTTTGCAGCTATTGTGTCCGCAAGATCTTTCAGTGGAAGCATACCTGAAAATCCAACTGGTCATTTATGAACTTGACACAAGTGTGTAAATATTAGAAAAGAAAACTTCTGAAGATCTAATATAAGTTCTAATTGCATACATAACAGCTAATACACACACACGTACACATGTATCAATCATCATAAAGAATGTATTAAAGATAAATGTTTTCCTCAAGAATCTAGAATCTCAAGAAAATCCAAATTTAATGGTCTAGTGTCATAACATTTGTACAATCACGCATGTTTTAAGTAAAATGTCTAGTTGATGTCCAAAATTATTATAGAAAATGCAGCAGTCGAAACCATCTGCCAGGCAAACATTTGATATTATAGTTTCATCATAAAATCTCTGCGAATTTGTGTAATTACCTATATACTATACTGTCAAACCTATCCAACATAGCCTATATTTTTTAGACACTATTTTGAGGTTTGGAACAACTAAACTATTGAAATAGTTTTGTGCATAATGGAATATGCTACTTCCTCGCATCTTTAACTTCTAGGCACTGTCTATTCTCAAAAAATAAATAAATCTAGCCACTGCCATAGGAATTTGATTGCAATTGCTACCAAAACTACTAAGCCAACCTCGTACAAGACACCTAAGAAGCAAGAAATTTAACATTTCTGAACATAATCTTTTATTGCATATGGATCAACAGCGATTATGTTTAATTTTTTTTAATAAAACAAAGCAAGTTGAGTCATGTCCAGACAGACTTATCTTATCATCAATTTTATCAAACCAATGCAACATTTGGACCTGTTGCCACTGCTAATTGTATGCAGCAAACATTTTTTGCAACTTAATCATAAATGAAACTGACTATAAGCATGTAGGTATTCTAAGCAGCATAAATTTGTAAAAGTAAGCTCAAAGTGAAATTAATACACCAGTAAATAAAGGACAATCATTTTCCTTTAAGTTACTTGATGCCCACAGAACCTATAGGAGACAAATAAAAAAGGAAATGTAACATAAACACAACTAGCAATATTAAATCATAACAGCATTGAGTCAGATCTTACTGTACTGTATAATCTGCAATGCAGGAGCCACAAGCTCTTTGGGTATTGCTTGAACCTTCTCAGTTGCCTGCTTTTCAGACACCAAAGCCTCTTCAAAAGTCAGGTTAGCTTTTCCACTAATTTTACAACTCCAAATTCTCTGCCGATATAAATTTAATCGGTTCAAATACACCCTAAAAAATAAGGAAAACAAACAAATGCTTGGCTGCAGAGAAAATATAGAATAATGGAGAAAATATTTTGTTATTGAGTAATGGTTCGTCATCCAAGACCCAAAAACCTTTACTCAATCGTCTTGGCTCAGATCAGAACAGTTTTTTAGCAACACACACACAAGATAAAAACAGAATCAACAAAATAAATACATTATAGTGGACACATATCATGTTGCAATCCTAAATAATATTTCCATACTATAACTTTCAAGAACTGTAAGGATACTCATAACTCCGGAATATCTCCTTCGTGAAGCGAACTTGGTATACAAGTTCACGAGGTTCCAAATCCTTGGGTGGTTCCAACAAAGTGAATGGCTTTTTCTTCAACAGAGGCATCACAGGAAACCACCCGCACCCACACCTACCGAATTTTACAAGGCCCTGCAGAAAAAAAAATTGCATATGTGACAAATGACATCCTCCTAAATCCTAATCAACGGAGCAAAAGAATTGTAAAAGTTAAGCAAGAACTAGGAAGCAAAGTGGCAGCACAGAGAGCCAACAAACCATAACAAATATATTAAATTCATTTCACAGCTGAAATCAGTTGACAATACAGTAATGTAACACTTCTAATCATATTTTTCTCCATTGCTTTTTTTTTTTAAAATTATTTTGTAATTGCAAAGGAGCTAGAAAAATGAATGAGAAAGCAATAAAATAAATTGAAGATGCCATACAATGAAATTCAATTCCTTAAACGCATGCCCCACAAGATGAATTTCAAAACCATTCTTAAATCAAGCAATAACAGATTGACAAATTGATTACATTGAACTGCAGCAATGCAGCAACAAATGAACAGCCCAAAACAGAAACCCTAGAATTGGACAAAATAATTTTAGAAAAAAAAAAAAAGCTTGAGTCTAACTGTTCAAAAGAGAGCAGCTCCAAATTCTTTAGAAACAGAAAGAAAAAAAAAAAAAACAAGATTCAAAAGATAAACGTTTCTTTAATCTAAAATTCCTGGGTTGGTTTTCCCACCAACCAAACATAATTTAAAGAATGCAATTGCATGTTCAGTCCCCGACCCACCAAAAAAAAAAAAAAAGAATAAAACCCAATAAAATAAAAACATGATATAGTGAGAATCTTGAACAGAACTCGAAAATGGCGATTCATATACATCAAAAAGAGAAAAAAAAAAGAAAAAAATTATAAAATCACAAAATAAAGAAGAAAAAGAGGGTGAAAATGTAGTTGAAAAAGACACAAAAGTCAGATTCCCGCCAGAACCGAAATTGGGAAGTGAATAGTGAAGTGAATCAATAAAAAGATAAAAAGAGGAACAGATCTTACAGAGAAAAGATTGTTGAATGAAAGACGAATGAAGGGAGCGGTGGCTCTCTGCTGGTTTTTTATTTTATTTATGTTATATATTTTTATATTTGTTTTCTCAAGAAAGAAAGAAGAAACTTTGCCACGTTTTACTTAGCTTCGTTCGATCGTCCGTCCCTCCCTTGTGGGAACTGGCAACCAAAAATTTATTTTACACGACTAAAAGTAAAACCGTCAATTAATCACCTTTTTCTGTGGTTGGTGGGATTGGGCCTTTAGATGGGCTGAATGACAAGTCCACGCCTTAACAATTAAGTTAAGATGCTTACATATCCACCCTAAAAAAATAATTTTTAAAATAAAAATATTATAAAAATTAAAAATATTTATATTTTTATAAAAAATTAATATAAAATTTTAAAAATATTTTATTTTTTAATAAAATAATTTTTTTAAAAAAATATATTTTTTATCACTAAAATTAATATTTTACTTCAAATTTTAGTTTTTTTAAACTTCACTTAAAATATAATAATAATAATAAATATTTTAATTTATTTTTTATTATATAAAATTATAATTTTTTATAAAATAAAAAATTTTAATTTTAATTTTAAAAAATAAATAATACTCACAAAAAAATAAAAAAAGTAATATATATAAAAATATATTAATAAAAATTATTAAATTTATTTTTAAATAAATTTTACATTTATATACATAAAAAATATACATAATTTTATTATGTAGTAGATATGTTATATATGTATTGTAAATATTGCAGAAATATTATAGATGTTGTGTGTATATTATATTTTTATTATTTAAATTTAAGTATATTTTTTATAAAAATTATTGAATATTGTGTAAATATTGTGAGAATAAATAATTAAAAAATTAAATTAAATAAATATTAAAAATATTATATAGATGTATTATAGATATGTTACAAATATATTGTAGATGTTGTAGATATAATTTGTATTATTGAGTGTGTATTTTATATATATTATGTATATATATTTATATAAATATATTAAAAATAAAATATTAAAAATATTAAATAAAAAAATAAATAAAATAAAAATCAAAAAATGAAATTATAAAAATAAAAAAAAATGTCAAAGGTTAAATTTGATAATAATAAAAAGCATAAACAGCAAATTTGCAAAAAAAAAAAATTGTTGGGCTAGGATCCGTATAAATGAAAAGTGGATGAGGAAATTATATATATACTATATACGTAATTTTCTCTAAAGAAATTTAGAGGGTGTTTCTCAAAACTGGAGCTTTTCAGCTTATTGTGAATAAGTGATTTTTAGATTATAATCAGATTAAAATAAACATTTAAACGTTTCTGTAAACTAGTTAATAATCAGCTGATAATTAGTTTATAATCAGTTAAGTGTTTCTGTAAAATCAACTTATAATCAGTTTTTAATTGCAGAAACTGTTAAAATGACCAAACTGTCCTTGAGTTTATTTATTGTATAAAAATAATTTTTTAAATGTCAATTCAAAATTTATTTTGTAATAATAATAATAATAATAATAATAATAATAATAATAATAAATTTATTTAATAATAATAATAATAATAATATTGGTGTTATCAATAAATTATATAAATAAAAAACTACCATGTATAGGGTGGACATAAAAGAATTTTAGTTAGAATCCTAAAAATATTAATAAGAATCCTAAAAATATTAATTAGAATCCTAAAAATAAAAGAATTTTGATGGGAACTAAAGTGTATAGGGTGGACAAATTTGAAATATTGAATATTAGGTAGGGATAGTATGGTCTTTTACTTGGCCAAAACTGCTTAAAAAATAAGTGCTTAAAAAAAAGTAGCAAAACACAACTTTTAAAAAACTGATTAAAATCAGATTATAATCTACTATTTAAGTTTTCAGAAACACTTAAATAAACAACTTATAATCTAAAAACTACTTATAATCAGTTTTGACCAGCTTTTAAGTTTTGAGAAATACACTCTTACATTATATACGTAATGTTCTCACTAAATTTACAGTTATATAGAATCGGAGATTTTCCTTTTATTAATACGTATCTCGCTTTTTTTTTAATTAGCTTTCTCACGTTGATTTTTTATTTTTATAAATTTTTATTTTTATTTATTTTATTCATATTTTTTTAAAAAAAAATTTAATGTCATAAGTTTAATATACATATAAAAAATAAATATATACACAATATATATAAAATTTAAACTCAATAATATAAACTACATCTACAACATATTAACAACACATCTACAATATATTTATATAATATTTTTAATATTTATTTAATTTTATTTTTTTTAATTTTTTATTCTAAAAACATTCATGTAAATATTCACACAACATCAATAATTTTTACATAAAATACACACAACTTAAATAATAAAAACATAACATACACACAACATCTATAACACATTTACATGATAAAATTATGTGTATTTTTTTTTATTTTGTTCATGTGTATATCAATGGCACTGTAGATGAATAGTACCTTATCGGGATACTATTTGCTTTACTGTTTGATGAATAATACTTAATTTATACTATTGATTAATAATATTATATTAATATTATTTTTACTGTAGTCATGTGAAGAAATAAAGTTTCTTCTACCTTTTTACTAAAATTCAAACTAGATTTTATTTTTCTTTTTTCATTTTTTATTTCCTTTTCCTTTTCCTTTTCTTTTCTCTTTTTTATTTCTTTTTTCCTTTTTTCTTTTCTTTATTTTTATTTATTGGAAACAAGACCACATAACAATCATTTTTATTGCTGGGTGCATAGTCTGAGTCTGAGTCATATTCAAAAGATGAGTTAGATGATGATGATGATGAGATGGATGATGAGTTAGAAGAAGAGGAAACATATTTATTTCTTCTAGACTGGGCTTTAAATTTCTTCGACTGAGCTTTTATTGAGGAACCCGAAAAATAGGACTTTATGATCATGGGCTCAAAAGTTGAGAGAATTGACTCAATCATCTGTTCCATAATGGTTTTATACTCCTAGGCAGTCTTTGCAGCAGCAAGAAGGGCTTGACAATGTGATTTTTGGGCCCCAAAAGATATGGCTTGGTTTGGATTAACCTTATCATATTCTCTTTTGAAGCACCATTTCTTTACTGTGAGATCAGTAGTGTTATTTCTAAAGAAATTTCACCACTTGACTTTATTCATTCTTGATACCACTCGTATATTAGTACTAGGCTGATAAGATAGTTCAAAGTATCATTGATATACCCATGGTATAAAGAATTTCATACAAAATAATAGTAGAGAAGGGAATTATTTTTCATATAGGGTAGGATGGACATTGGCCTTAAAATAATGATAAATTGAAAGTGTTTCAGGTGATAAAGTCATTTCATCATTACCAAAATAACACCACCATTCAATAAACCACATGGGATTGTATCAGTCTCGATGTTTGTATCGAAATACATCAACCAAGAATGTGTATGTGCAAGGTTCTGAAAAAATAGGGCTTTAGTCCAGGCATCTAAATAATCCCGATAGGTATAAGAAGGGCAGATTATTTTATAGGTGAGGAAATTAGCTTTTAATTTGCACAGGAATATGCAAAGATTTTTCTCATTCAGAAGGATAGAGAATTTTTTTTAATTTGAATAGAAGAGTGGGAGATAATGGTTTTATCATTGGGATCAAGGTTGTGTTTAAGCTTTATAGATTCAGTATTCTTAAGGATAGCTAGATAATAATCTTGAGGTTTAGATAAATTAGAAGGTTTAAAAAACCAATTTTTTTGGATATACAGAGTTAATAATTTTTCATAGATTTTGATTTGCTTTTCGCAAAAATCTATTTTCAAGTATTAATTCTGTATTTTTAAAAGTTTTGTAAACCATTTTGAATAACCTTTATATTGAAAATTTGAAGAAACAATTTGAGTTGGGAGTTTTGAAACATCCAACTCTGGTTTTACAATATTTGTTGAAGGGCATTTGAAGAAAAAGATTCTCCTATCCCACATTTTACAAAAGGGATTAGAGCTTTACCTGTAGCTATAGAAGCCAAGTCTGTAGGAGACGGGAGGTCCAATTTTTGAAGAGCCTGTAGTACCTCTAGAGAATGGGTTAACTGGTTAACCCATTGTTTTATTGCTTCATTTTGGGCTTAATCATGTTCTGCTGAGTTGAGCATTTCGGCCCAAGATTTTATGGTTTTAGAGCCTGATTGCTTGGTAATATTGTCTGAATGATCAGACAGGGCTTTAAGAGAAGTATCAGGGTTTGACTTTACAATTTCTTTGGCTTTATTAGCTTTTTCCTTTTTATTCCCTTTGATTCCTGTAAAGGAATTCATGAATCAAAAAAATCGGATATACTATTATTTTCTCCTTTAACATATTCTATATCAAAATAAAAAAATACTTAAAATAGCTTTTCATCTTGCAAAAATTTATTTTAAGGCAAGAATTTTAACATCTTTTTGTAAAGCTTTGTAGACCCTTAATTTTTGACCCATTCAAATCCGATAGTCCAAAATAATTTTTGTGGTATTTTATTTATTTTAATAATATTTTAATTACTAATAATATTTAATAGTTATTTTTAATAAAAATAAAAAAATAAAAAAATAATAATAAAAAATAAAAAATCGGACGGATCGGCGAGCGATGCGCGGCAGCCCATTTTGCAATTTCTGCGGCGAATTGGGCATTGCCCAATTCGCCACAGCTGGGTTTGCCCAGTTCTGCAATGAACTGGCTTGCCTAGCAAGCCCGCTGCCTATTTTTGCTAGCGCAGCGCTGTCGATTTTTTGACCAAACCTTATTTTATCCGTTTTTGTAGTTTTTCCTAAATAGATAGTATTTCCTTATTAAAATAGGATTAGGACTTTATTTTTTCTATAAATACCACATTAAAACACAATAACAAGGGACGAAAAAAAAAGAGAAAACCCTAGAGAAGAAACTCGAGAGACAGAAAGGAAATAGAAAGAAAGAAAACCATACGGGTCGGCAATTAGATTTAAAAGAGTAAAAACAGCAAGGCAGAAAACAGCAAAAATAAATTATCAACAATCGAGGAGTAAACAACTAACATTCATCAACCAACAAAGGGAGTGATCACTATGTTTGATCTTTGCTCGGCCATAAATAAATATTGATGCAGGCAATAGATTGGAGTCAATAAACAATTTGGTGGAACCTTCAACACAGGTATTGTGCCTTAATCTTGAATTTGCTTAAAAATTCAATTGTTATATCATTTTGTTCTTACTGGTTTTCGTTTGTTTATTTTTGCTATCACTTTGATTCAATAGTCTAAATTAATAAACCCTAATTATATATTATGTTCATTATTGTTTCATCCAATAGCTAAAAAACCCAGAGAATTCCAAAAGCCCCGAACTATCTTCTTAATTCTCTAAACCCTAATCTTCTTTACTATTTCTAAAAACTTTAATCTTAATTGTTTCTATAAAATTCTAAACTGTTTTCTTAAACCCTAAGATCTAATATGTTTCCCAAAATATGTAAAACCCTAAACTATCTTATTAATTCTCAAAACCCTAACCCTAGTGCCTTAATTCCCTAATTTTCCTAAACCCTAATCTTCTTAAAACTCAATCCAGTAAACCCTAGTTTTCCTAAACCCTAATTCTTAAAACATTAAAACCTTATCAACACCTTAATTTTTCAAACCCCCATCCAGTAAACCAAACAAACCCTTAAGCCCAAATCCAATAAATCTCATAAATCTTTCTCTCCAGCAAACCTAAAAAATCTTAAACCCTAAACTCAATCTTTTAAAATTATAAACCCTAATGTCTTAAGGTTCCAAAACCCTAATTTCATGATGTTAGCCTTAAACCCTAATTTGATTAATCAAAAACCTTACTAATTTCTCAAATTTATAAAACCCTAATCCATCCCTTTTTTTTAAAAAAAAAATTTTACAGTAGCCTAAATAATAATGATAATAATTTCAAGATCCCAAAACCCTAAATATTAATTAAAGAACTCTAAATTGAGATATAAACTTAAATTTGTATCTTTATTTACTTTATTTAATTTTAGATTTGATTATGCAGTTTATTATATATTTTGATGGTTGATTTATTTAATTTATCATGGATGGATATTTTCTTTATTATTATAATTATTATTTGTTTATTTTGGTATTACAATTGTAAGAGGTATGTTTCCATTATTGGGTATCTCATTAATTAATTTTCATTTAATTTAAATTGCTTTTATAATTTGGACCAATATAAAGGACATGTTTCTTCCTTTTGGTGGGTGTTCCATTTAGTTTTAGACATAGATGATGTAAGGACATGTTTCCATCCTTGGATGGGTGTCCATTTATTTGCTTTGTTTGGACATTACTTTGATTTTAATATAATGATGCTTTTATTTTAATTGTTGCATGTAGTATAGATAATATTGTTATGCTTAAAAATTTTATAATATTAAGACCTGCAAAGGAGGCTGGTTCTAATGAACAGGGCGTTGTGAGGGCGCTAGGCCATTTTTCACCTTCCCCACACATACCCAACTTTTCAAACCCATTAGGGGGTTGGGGATTCCTTAGGAATCGAGTCATCCACCCCTTTCTTTTTCCCGGTCCGTCCGAGTGGCGACTCTATTTTTCTCCGGGCTTAGGCCTGTGTTCTCTAAGGCCATGAACCTAAATAGTGCCGAAGTCGCAAGAACCATTCCACCGAGAGTGAGGACAAAAATTCCCGCTCACAGTGGCAACTCCACTGGGGATAAGAGAAGTTAGTTTCATTGGTCTTTTTATTATTCTATTCTTTCTTATCATGATATTATCCATTGCATCATATTAGATTGCATTGTGTGCATGAGTTAGGAAGCCTGTATTACCCGTGTTATGCTATGTAAGGGATATCATACTTTCACTCAAGGTATGGAGATCGAGCATGGCATAACCACTCATAGCCTTGTACCTTTTGGTATATACTTGCTATGGGAGCTTAAGCCTTTTAACCCAAAGACTAAAGCTCATATAATTGGCCTAGTTACTTTCCTTAGGTTTTACTCCAAATGCTTGTTGTTTGACTATGGTTAATTTATCTTGGCTTAAATCATGGCTTATTTGGTTTGTTCTTTTTCTAATATGACCTAAGTGTATTGTAAGCTCAAAATAAATTTTTCTTTAAAACCCAAAAGACCAAAGCTATTTTCAAAACTTTCCAAGGTGGTCTTTGGACATAAACCTTTTATAAAAACAAATCAAAAATTCTTTTCTCATGACTCAAATACAAAGCCCAAAATCTATTTTTTCTAAAATCTTTTTACAATGGGCTTAGAAACAAAATTATTTTCATCCAACCTTTTCTTACAAAGAGCTTACAAATTATTTAGGTCAATTACAAAATACCAAAAATTCAATTGTGAGCCTAGTTTATACTAAGAATTATTAATCATGGGCTTGTTTTTGGCATGAATCATCATTTACTTTTTCAAGTGAGAAATCTATTTGTAATAAACCTCTTAATTTAGTTTTAATCCAATATAACATAAAAGCTATTTTAGTTAAGATTCAATGAATTAAAACCTAATTAATGGAAATTATCATGAACTGATTTCCATTTTTAAAATATAGCTATTGGCTGAAACGTCCGAGGAAACTTTTCAAAAATAAAATACCCCATGTTGGTATTTTGTTAACCATATTACCTAGGAAAAGAGACTTGCCATCCGTGTGTAGAAGTTATAAGGTTGGAAGGAACATCCTATTTCTTTATTTATTCTTTGTGCATACATACATACATGCATACATACATGCGCATCTCATATCATTGATCCTCTCTGGCTCACAGCCCTGGATTACGATAGTTCAAAAGCTTACATAATCCGACCTACGCC
The DNA here is from genome assembly GCA_947685225.1 of Garcia nutans. NCBI lineage: Eukaryota > Viridiplantae > Streptophyta > Magnoliopsida > Malpighiales > Euphorbiaceae > Garcia > Garcia nutans. The sequence continues at coordinate 38,049,571 of CANTUV010000059.1, forward strand.
GAAGATGAAGAATCTAGCAACGACTCAATATCTTTTACACCAAAGCAATGGAGTCCGAATAAATTCAAAGAATGGTGGATGATGCCCTGTAATATCCCTATGCATGCCCTAGAAGTTTTGTATGTGTTGTTGTTGTTGTTGTTGTTGTTGTTGGTTTAAGTTGAGAGAAGTAAAGTATATGTATATGTGTTTTGGGAAGAAATAGGGTTTAGAGACAAGTTTATATGTTGTGTATATGGTAATATATATAACATATATATGAGTCAAATAATGGTCAAAGAGAGAGTGGTAGTGGAGGAAGATATTTTTATATTATTGAGTATTTAATTATTAAGGAAAATGGAAGTAATTAATTAGTGGAAGGGATTAATTTGGATTATAATAATATTAAAATGCTTGGATGAGAGTGAGTGGATTTTGGTGTAGAGATAAGAGTTGATTTGTTTACTCTTCATTTTTCTTCTTTCCATTTTTGTTGGCCGGACATCCATGAAGGAAGAGAGCAAGAGAGAGATTGAAGAGCTAAGAGTAATTTGAAGGAAGAATCAAATCATCAAGTTAGAGATTTGTGAAGTTTCCTCAAATTTGGTAAGTTCTCTCTTGTTTTCTTGTGTTGTTTGAGTTATGTTTGAGTTTTGATGGAGTGGTATAATGTTAAGAGTATGTTGGCTTGATTGAGATGTTTTTATGGGTGTTTGATTCTTTGATTATGGATTTTGGGGTTTGTTTGATGGATAGAGTGGGTTTCTTGGTAAAGATGGAGATATGTTGGTGTTGAGGGTTTGAAGTGATGATGATGATTTGTGTTTGTGTATGTGTCTTGTCTTGTTTTGGTGTTGTTGTATGTTTGAGTTGGTTTTTGGGTTAGTTTGGATGAGTTTGTTTGAAAGGAAAGAAAGTGATAAGAAGAGTTTGGTTGTTTGTTTGTTGGTGTGGCCGGAATCTGAGTTGTTGGCCTGACACGCTCATGAGCACGTCCAGAGTCTTTAGGCGTGTCAATTGTGTTGGAGGCAGTAGGTGTGACACGACCATTAACACGCCCGTGTTATTAAGCGTGTCATAGCTACTGTGAGATTGGAGAATTGGCACGGCCAGGAGCACGTCCAGGAGGTTGGACGTGTTGTTAAGTGGTTGAGACAGTATGTATTACACACCCAGTAGCACGCCCGTGTGGGTGAGCGTGTTAAGTTTAGGGTTTGCCCTAGTTATTTATTAATTTGATTATCTCTTGTGTATCCCTAAGTAAGTGTATATTGCTATTTTTGGGATTAGGTCTTGAAGAGGGTGAACCATCATTTTTTTTTGAAAAGTAAGAGACCTTGATAGAGGAAGTAATTAGAGTTGAGTGAAGTGTTATTGAGGTAAGTGCAACTACATCATTGCATACATTTATAAGATGTGAAAGCATAACACACATGTATTTGTTAAAGCATTGAGAGCACTAATGCATTGTGAAGGCATATTTATAATGTTTTGTGTAATGTATGAGGAAGTTATTAATTGTGCATACTTATGTGATGGGGTATGGAATTAACATGATTGAGTTGCTTTGATATGATTTGAGAATTGATGTAAAACTAATGTGAATGATTAAGATGAATTAAATGATATGTGAGGCCACTGTGATTGGGCCAAGTTGATGTAAAGGGAATAAATTATGAAAGAATAAATGAAATGTTAATATGCCTAATGTGTTGATTCAACTTTCAGAGTCCTGTTTTTGATGGCATGCCTATGAATCATTGGATAGGTGAAATGGGATGGCCCGTAAACCAATTCCAATTGAATCACTGGATAGGCAAAATGGGATGGCCCGTAAGCCGGTTCCAGTTGATATATGAGAAATGTGATGTTTATGAATCATTGGATAGGCGAAATGGGATGGCCCGTAAGCTGATGATTCCAATTGAACCTTGTAACAGTCTAACCGAGTTGAGGATCTCCTCATGTTAATGGGTTGATGGTCCAAGAGACTGGGTCTGTTACGCTATCCATGGATAGAGATATGATATATATATATTGCCTACGGGCTTGATGATTATGATATTAAATCAAACACAGGGACTCTGAACTTTGAATAACATATTAGGGTGTTTTGGGCCCAGGTGTGTCTTAGGCTTAATGTAATTATGGATTGATAATTTATGATGAATAAGTTATGATTTGCTATGTATCATTTATTTGATTGAGGGTCATGAGCATGGCATCAAAGCATATTGATACTATAGTTGTTTTACTAAGCCGTTGGCTTAGCGCGATTGTGTTTATCGCGCAGGTGTTAGGGAAGAACCCGAGAGATCCACTAGACCGAGTGAATCTAGGACTTGAAGAGTTGTACTGGACTTAAAGATCAAAGAGAAAGCTGCCAATCATGTATATAATCTATATGTTTTGTAAAGTATTGGATTTAATGTATATGTATATAACTTTGTGAACTGGTACTTGGATATATATATATATATAAATATTTTGATAAATTCCGCTGCATATCAATTAAAATGTTTATACCTATTTTGATTTAGTTTACAAGTAAATATCATTATATTATATATATATTGTGAATTGTTTATGGAAAACCGTAGCATTCTTAGGTTCTATGTATGTTCATTACATGGTGGTGATATGTAGTGAACGTATATGGGATTTAGGGGTGTTACATGCCCTCAATGCCAAGATGGAAGAAATAAAAGAGGCCCTGGCTGAGACCATAAAGAATCAACTAGCTACAATTTAGGGAACAATGCCGAAGCATTTGCTAGCACCAAGAACCCAAAGGACAAAGGGAAGGCTAAGGTTGGTGAAGTGGCTTTTGATGATGACAAGGTAGTCGTTGATGATGATGACGACTGGGATCAATACTTCTAAGATCCTCAAGATAAAAAGAAGGAGCCAAAGGTTGTTGACACGACAACCTTTGAAAGGACTAAAAATTCTGATGTTGAGAAGATGATTGCTGATTTAGAAAATAAATTTGAAGAGAAACTGAAAATCGAAGAGATGTCCGAGATCGACAAACTATTTGAACAAGATGAGGAGGTCCCTTATAAGTTCAATATGCCATCCTTTGTAAAGTTTGATGGAACCAGAAATCCTCACCTCCATGTGAAGCAGTATATCACTGCTATGCAATCTGCCCGAGCTATTAAGGCTCAAACTTTAAGGTACTTTATGCTCTCATTGGACCCTTTTGTCCAAAATTGGTTCAATACCTTAGAGGAAAGTACTCAAAAAGATTGGGACATGTTATACAAGGCTTTCATTCAACAATATGGGTATAATGTCAAGCTAAAAGTTACCTTAATGGAGGTGGAAACCATTAGGCAAAGACAAAATGAGAATTTTGTGGACTATGTGAAAAGATGGAGGAATAAGGCTGCTTTGCTCAAGAAGAGGCCTGATGAATATGATTAAATAAGGATGATTGTGAGAGGGGTGTTGCCTAGTCTTCGTGAAAGGATGTCTCATACACTCATCCGTGATTTCAAAGATCTTCTCCAAGCTGGTCTGCAAATTGAAGAATGGAAAAGGGAGAAGAGCCACTTTTCGGCAAGAAGGAATGAGAAAGGAAATTATTAGCCTAGCAATCAAAGTACACAAAAGAAAGCTGATGTTAATGCCACTAGTCAAGGAGGAATGAGGCAATTTTTAGAATTAGTAAACTCGCTGTCTTGGGTTCTCAATAAGCTACAAAAGAAGGGATTGTTACAACCCTTGACTCCTCGTCCTTTGCCTAATCCTCTTCAATCTAACTTTGATACTAGTGCAATTTACCAATTCCATCAAAGGCCTGGACACGAAATGGACAATTGTATGAAGTTGAGGCATGAGATCCAGAATCTAATCGACAGTGGTAAGCTACCTGAGTCAGACAAATCCAATACCAAGAATAATCCTTTGCCTAAATTTGGAAGAGTGCCACCACCAGCAACCTTCATGGTAGGAAAAGGATTAGAAGAAGATTTTATTTTATCATCCTTTCAAGATGGAAATATTGAAGATGCGAAAGGAAAAGAAGCTTAACTCAACAAACTTTCCTTAGTTTGAATGTTGCTTTTCAATTTTACTTTCTTTAATATTTAATTGGAACAATCGTGTTTTTCAAATTTAAATTTGTTTGAATAAATTACTTTCATCAAAATTTTTGTTGGTCTTTGTTCATTTTGGTGCTCAACCGATGAGGAATCTAGCTTGATAATTCATGAATTAATATATCTAGGCATCATGATTCGAATGACTTTACTAGGTGAGGGAATTGCTCTATAGCATTGAGTTGTGTATGCTTACTTAGAGAGGGCTCCTGCATAATTACCTTTGTCTACGTCCTAGTCAGTCTTAGAACATGCTTAGACAAACTTTCGAGGCAAAATTGAACTCTACTTATTTAAGGGAGAAATGATCTAGGCATTATTTGGTTAGCCAACAACTAATATCCACCCAATTAGATATCAATCCCTAATTGTCCCTTTGAGCCTTCATAAAATTTTAGCTTTATTTTTATTGGCTTACAAACCCCAACAACCTATCCTGAGTTGTTGCAATACTTTTGACAAGTCTTATGATCACTAAGGTGAAGAGGCAAGAAGATTAAAGAATGGAATGCATAGCCAAAGCAGTAAGGATAGTTGATATTATCAAGACCATAAGGGTAGTTGAAGTTCACATAATATCTCTGATATATCAAGATAACATCAGAGTAACAAATGATTTATCCCTGTTGAAGAAGATTTATGTCACTCCACTCACCCATTATTGGAAACCCAAGTTGGTACAAACAAGACAGCTCTTTTAGAGCTAGAACAAAAAACAAAAGAAAAAGAAAAGAAAAGAGGAAAAAAAAAGAAAAGAAAAAAAGAAGACAAAATAAAAAAAAGGAAAAAGAAAAGAAAAAAAGAAAGAAAAAACCTAAAAAGGTGGTTCAGAAAGCCAACTGAGTTCTCTTTTACCTAAAGCAGCAAAAGGCTTCTATTTAGTTTATAAGAATAGTTTGACTTGAATTGGTCCAACTTAACCAAAGATTCAATCAAAATTAGAGAAAAAGGAGAAAGATCATCTAGTTTTTGAAAGTCCTATACTTAACAATCCTATAGAGAAAGACAAAATGATAAAATGCTCAAAGAAAGAGAAGAGTAAGAAAAATAAAGAGAAAGAAAAGGGAAGAGTAAGAAAAAGAAAGAGAAAGAAAAAGGGAAAAGAAAAAATGATGATGGCTACCAAACTTTTTGCAAGGGCAAAGATTGTCCTAATTAAGATCCAGATTAATGCCAAGAAGATAGAAGGAATTTCGAGCCTAGCAAGATTTCTCCTAGATGTCTAAAGTTCAAACAAGAAATTTGTAGTGTGAGGGTTTATCCATTATGTCACAATAGCTTCAACTTACAAATGACCTTCATTTAAACCCATGTCCCTTATAGACCCCATTTCAAGCCTATCAAAGACCTGTTGATCTCTCTTGGCAGGTAGAGTCTATTAGTGGAGATAGTTTGGATAAGCATGCATATGAGATAGACCATATTTGTAACACCCCGATACCTTATATAAGTACTATGCGTATACCTAGTATACATACAGTAAATATATAAAGTATAAGGATGTCACTTTTCGTTACCTTTTAAAAACCTGTAACAGAGTTCAAACCATAATACATTAATTTAAATAACATTTACAAAATCATTATCTTTATCAAAAACTTCATTTATACATATAAATACTCTCTCGTCAGAAATACATCATAATTAAAGTTTATACATGTATGCATTACCCTCTAGTTGGTCTCGACCAACTTTACTCTTCTTGTGGCATAACAAAAGACTTCATATCTTCCATCTATATACCTGCGCGAATAAACACCCGCGCTAAGCCCGAGAGCTTAGTAGTCCAACTATAAAATATAAACATATAGTATAGAAGTATTGACATATAATGATACATCAATTCAATATATAATTAGTTCTTATCATATCTTCTTTTCATTTTAATTTCATCTTTAATATATCCTAGCTAATTTCAAATATGATGTACATATATACATAATATTATCACCAACCCCAATGCATCACCAATACTCAAAACCAATATATTAATACCCCTACATTATATATACCATACCAATCATTATTGCAATACACAAATTACATATCATACAAATCATAAATCACATTTACAATAAAGACAACCTTTATCATCAACCACAATTCATTTACATATTACACTTAATAACATTATATTATTCACAATTCACCAAGCATAATTCATTATTAATACTCACAATCAATATTTCAATACTTGCAATTCACATTGACAATAAAGACAGACTCGGGCCCAAAACACTAATATGTTATTCAAAGTTCAGAGTTACTGCTTTGGTTCATAGTCACAATCATCACGCCCGTAGGCAATGTATATACATGTATCTCTATCCATGGATAGTGTAACAGACCCAGTCTCTTGGACCATCAACTCAACACATATGAGGAGATTCTCAACCCGGCAAGACTGTTACAAATCATATATCTCATATTCACAATTCTCATAGTGTAACAGACCCAGTCTCTTGGACCATCAACTCAACACATATGAGGAGATCCTCAACCCGGCAAGACTGTTGCCTTTCATCATTTCTTAGGCATGCCACCCAAATCCAGAACTCTGAAACTGAATAACATATTAAACAAACTATTCATTTATTATTTCATTATCAATCTCATCATCAATTAGGCCAACATGCCTTATCTCTTTCAATTGAATTATCATAGCCAATCACAATGGCTTCATATCATATCATATCTCAATCCATATGATACATATAGCATCATTGATATCACATTTCAAAGTATATTATTCATATAATACATTACCATACACAAGATTCACAATGCATATAACATAACATTTTCCCACTTCTCAAAACACATTAACATCATTCATTACTAGAGCATTTATCATAACAAATTGCACATACCTTAAGAATGATCCTCTTTTCTTCCTACCTTTCCCATTTCATATTTCATCCTTTATATATATTCTTCATTTACATTCACAATATAATAGCTTATTTAACACTTTCATCCCAATGTGTTAATGTTCAAAGACATATAAGGATATACAATCAAATAGGGTTTATGCTTACCTTGTTAATGATCTTCACATCCTTCACATCATTCAATCATCACCTTAGTCCAATTATGTTAACAATATAATAGATCACTTAACACATTTGCAAACAAATGTGTTAAGCCTCAAATTATGTAATTAAATACAATCATATGTATTGGTACTTACCTCAAGAACTAGTCCCATCAATCTATACATTTCTTTTCTTTCCAAGAATTCTCCACATTTAGGTTAATGCAACCCAATCTCTTCAAAACCTAATCCAAAGGAATATTAGCAAAATGACCATATGAATAGTACATTCTGGTTTAAGACTCCATTTTATCCTTATTTTGAAAAATTGTATAAAATAATCTACTTGACTAAAAATTCTAAAATTTTTACAGAATTTAGTTTTGTATCTTAAAATCATTCCTTTAAAATTTCATATCAAACTGAACACAAAAGCTTGGTCAAATAGTTCACCTAACCAGACTGCCCCAATTGCCCTGCATCCTGGCAGCAGTTCTGAACTTTGTGAATTCCATAAATCAAATTCAATCAACGTGGTTCCAAATTATTTTTCTCAAATACTAGACTCACTAAGCAACAATATATCCAAAATTCAATTGGATATGATTTTTCTACATTTTATTAAAAATCCCGAAATATAGCTGTCTCAGTTAAGGTACCTGCTGGAACAGGTCTAATAAAAATAATCTTTCTAAACTCATAACCATTCCAAAATCGAATCAACATATTTTTCAGTCATTCTAGACTCATAGAGGCACAACATATAAAAAATTCACTTCAATAACATTTTTCTATAATTAATTAAAAATCATACAAGTCACAGCCTTTACTAATTGTAAAACAGAAAAAAAATTCACTAAACACAACTCTTACTCTTCCATCACCAACACCAACCTAGCTTCTTATCTTTAATTCCATTTCAACACTTTTACACACACCATACACAAACACACTCCATCAACCATCCATATCAACTCACCAATCCCAAACACAATTTCAAAAGAACAAAGGAAAATCAAGAGAAAGAACTTACCTAAGTTGTTGAATTCCACAAATCTTCAATTAAATCCTTTGATTCTCCCTTCAATTTGATGTTAGAATTAAACAAATCTCACTTTGCTCTCTCTTGTCTAAGGAGGAGCCAACCAACGTGGAGAAGAGAAGAAGAAGAAGAAGGAAATGAAGAAAAGACAAAATATCACCTCTTTAAATCTCCACCAAGTGATTCAACAAGAGTAATTACCTAAACACCCTTATACCATTTGTCTTGATTACCATTCATTACATGCCCTTTATAGTAACTTCACACTTAACAAAAATAAATATCTTCTTTCCTTGACTCTTCATTTTGACCAACTTATATGTTATATATATCATCATATACACAACATATACCATTCTCTCTAAACCCTAAATTCTTTCCCAAATCACATATACATAAACATTCTTTTCTCTATTTCTTTTCTCTTGTAATTTAACACATATATTCAATCCAATTATATAACAACAACAACATAATCACAACTTCTAGGGCATATATGAGGATATTACAATATTCAAACTCAATGAGACCTTTGGCCAAGTAATGTGTATGTGCCTATCTGAAGTGCAAAAATTCTTACTTAAATAGAAATGATTCCCGAGTTCAGTATGGTAACTAGGGTTGTCATGTTATAGATATGTAAATTTGGAAAATTAAGTCTTGAGGTACATTGACATTAATTTGGCAAAACCAACATTTGATTTCAAAATCAGAATTCAAAATTGAAAATTCAAAAAAAAATTAAAAAAAAATTACAAAGCCTTCAAGTTAAGGGAAGTATGTTGAATCATTGAACCTCCAAAGGACACATTGGGCAAAGAAAATGATTATTGGCAAGGTCATGAAGAAGGTACCAACTGACATGCTGAATCATAATTTAAAATGGATGTATCTCTGCTGCTTGGGGCCTCCATTATTCATATTTTCAACATCTTGAAGATAAAAGCCATAAATGTGAAGCATCCTGTCATTCCAAAGTAAGACCTGAATGCGCATCTAGAAGGAGTCAATCACCTCGGTTTGTGAGTCAATGGAACCACTGTAAGTAATGCTCATGCATACATGAGCATATCACATGGCATTTTTTTCTTGTATTATCTGTTCTTTGTCAAAGTGAACAGCAAACACTCTGTGAAGTAAAAAATCAAAAGAAGATATTGAATCAAGGGGGCATGGGAAGCCTATTGCTTGAGGAAGCTCCAGTAATTTTACAAAGAGAAGAAATGCATGCTTGTGCGAAGAACTAGACAATAAAAACATCAATCAAAGCTTTCATGGAAAAAATCTTTGGTTTGAGCCTACACAGGGGAAAAAGTTTCTCCTTTTAAATTTTTTGAGTTTATATACCAAACATTTTCAAACTCACTTGCAAATATTTCACCATGTAGAGGGCAAGGAGAAGATATGAGGGCCAACTAAAAATAGCTGAATTTTTGCAAAAGGAAGAACAAAAGAATGGAACAACCAGTTAAGCCAGAATCCTCAACTGATAAAAGGTCAGTGAAATCCAATTCAGTCTCGGGTCCATGTAACCAAATCAAATTCAATCTCGGATTCAAGTACCCAAATCAAATTTAATCTCGGGTCCAAGTACCCAAATCCAATTCAGCCTCGGGTCCAAGTATCCAGTTTTGGGTCCAAGTACCCAGTTTTGGGTCTAACTACCCTAATCAAATTCAGTCTCGGGACCAAGTACCCAGTCTCGGGTCCAAGTACCCAAATCAAATCCAATCTTAGGTCCAAGTACCTAAATCAAATTCAATTTCGGGTCTAAGTATCCAAATCAAATTCAATCTTGGGTCCAAGTACCCAATCTGGGGTCCAAGTACCTAAATCAAATTCAATCTTGAGTCCAAGTACCCAAATCAAATTCAATCTCGGGTCTAAGTACCTAAATCAAATTCAGTCTTAGGTCCAAGTACCCAATCTCAGGTCTAAGCACCCAAATTCAATTCAATCCTAGGTCCAAGCACCCAATCTCGGGTCCAAGTACCCAAATCAAATTCAGTCTCGGGTCCAAGTACCCAATCTTGGGTCCAAGTATCCAATTTCGGGTCTAAGTACAAAATCTCGGGTCCAAGTACCCAATCTTAGGTCCAAGTACCCAAATCAAATTCAATCTCGGGCCTAAGTACCCAATCTAGGGTCCAAGTAGCCAAATCAAACCCAATATCGGGTCTAAGTACCCAAATCAAATTCAGTCTTGGGTCCAAGTACCCAATCTTGGGTCCAAGTACCCAAATCAAATTCAGTCTTGGGTCCAAGTACCCAAATCAAATTCAGTTTTGGGTCCAAGTATCCAATCTCGGGTCCAAGCACCCAAATTCAATTCAATCTCAGGTCCAAGCACCCAATCTTGGGTCCAAGTACCAAAATCAAATTCAGTCTCGGGTCCAAGTACCCAATCTTGGGTTCAAGTGTCCAAATCAAAATTAATCTCGGGTCCAAGTACCCAATCTCGGGTCTAAGTACCCAATCTCAGGTCCAAGTACCCAATCTCAGGTCTAAGTACCCAAATCAAATTCAATCTCGGGTCTAAGTACCCAATCTTGGGTCCAAGTACCCAAATCAAACCCAATCTCGGGTCCAAGTATCCAAATCAAATTCAGTCTCGGGTCCAAGTACCCAAATCAAATTCAATTTCAGGTCCAAGTACCCAAATCAAATTCAATCTCGAGTCCAAGTACCCAATCTCAGGTCCAAGTACCCAAATCAAATTCAATCTCGGGTCTAAGTACCTAAATCAAATTCAGTCTTGGGCCTAAGTACCCAATCTCGGGTCCAAGTATCCAAATCAAGTTTAGTCTCGGGTCCAAGTACACAAATCAAATCCAAGTATCCATCCTCATCCAAAATCTGCTCAAAGTCTTGTTGCTTTTCGCTCTCTTTTGCTGTAGTCTCAAATCGCTCAAAGAGGGGGCAAACTGTAGACTCTTAATTTTTGACCCATTCAAATCCGATAGTCCAAAATAATTATTATGGTATTTTATTTATTTTAATAATAATTTAATTACTAATAATATTTAATAGTTATTTTTAATAAAAATAAAAATATAGAATATAAAAAAAGTAATAATAAAAAATGAAAAAATAAAAAAAATCGAATGGATCGGCGAGCGACGTGCGGCAGCCCATTTCGCCGCAGCTAGGCTTACCGAGTTTTGCAATGAACTGGCTTACCCAGCTAGCTCGCCGCGCTCGTTTTTGCCAGCGCAGCCCACGGGCTCGACAGCTCTCGCGCTGCCTATTTTTTGACCAAACCTAGTTTTATCCGGTTTTGTAGTTTTTCCTAAATAGATAGTATTTTCTTATTAAAATAGGATTAGGACTTTATTTTTTCTATAAATACCACATTAAAACACAATAACAAGGGACGAAAAAAAAGAGAAAACCCTAGAGAAGAAACCCGAGAGACAGAAAGGAAACAGAAAGAAAGAAAACCCTAGGGGTTGGCAATTAGATTTAGAAGAGTAAAAACATCAAGGCAGAAAACAACAAATATAAATTATCAACAATCGAGGAGTACATTCATGAACCAACAAAGGCAATGATCACTATATTTGATCTTTGCTCGGCCAGAAATAAATATTGATGCAGACAGTAGCTTGGAGTCAATAAACTATTTGGTGGAACCTTCAACGCATGTTTTGTGTCTTAATCTTAAATTTGCTTAAACATTCAATTGTTATATCATTTTTGTTCTTACTAGTTTTCGTTTGTTTATTTTTGTTATCACTTTGATTCAATAGTCTAAATTGATAAAACCTAATTATATATTATGTTCATTATTATTTCATCCAATAGCTCAAAAATCCAGAGAATTCCAAAAGCCCCGAACTATCTTCTTAATTCTCTAAACCCTAATCTTCTTTATAGTTTCTAAAAACTTTAATCTTAATTGTTTCTATAAAATTCTAAACTATTTTCTTAAATCCTAAGATCGAATATGTTTTCCAAAATATATAAAACCCTAAACTACCTTATTAATTCTCAAAACCCTAACCCCAGTGTCTTAATTCCCTAATTTTCCTAAACCCTAATCTTCTTAAAACTCAATCCAGTAAACCCTAGTTTTCCTAAACCCTAATTCTTAAAACATCAAAACCGTATCAACACCTTAATTTTTCAAACTCCCATCCAGTAAACCTAACAAACCCTTAAGCCCAAATCCAATACATCTCATAAATCTTTCTCTCCAGGAAACCTAAAAAATCTTAAACCCTAAACCCAATCTTTTAAAATTATAAACCCTACAGTCTTAAGGTTCCAAAACCCTAATTTCATGATGTTAGCCTTAAACCCTAATTTGATTAACCAAAAACCTTACTACTTTCTCAAATTTATAAAACCCTAGTCCATCCCTTTTTTTTTTCAAAAAATTCTCACAATAGCCTAAATAATAATGATAATAATTCCAAGATCCCAAAACCCTAAATATTAATTAAAGATCTCTAAATTGAGACATAAACTTAAATTTGTGTCTTTATTTGCTTTATTTAATTTTAGATTTGATTATATAGTTTATTATATGTTTTGATGGTTGATTTATTTAATTTCAATGTGATCCAGGAGGATCTTACAATAAATAATAATAATAATAATATAATAATATTTATTATTATTATTATTATTATTATTATTATTATTATAACCGTATAAAAATTAATGGTTTAGAAAAGGTTTTGTTATAACCTTTAATTACTTATGGTTTAAAACTAATTTGATTATAAACCATTAAACATTTATGGTTTATAATCATTTGTCATATTTAGTTTTGTTATTTTAGGATTTGAAACTTGTATATATATCTGAATTCTTTAATCAATTAATCAAGCAGTTTAGAAATAAATTCTATTCCTATTTTCTATTTCTTATTCTCTCATATAACTTCTCCTCTCATTTAAACAAGTTGACTTCCAAAGAGAAGCAACGATTCTTATTCTTATTCATTAAAAGGTTCTATCGCCTAAAAGTTTTGGATCAAGTGGTATCAGAGCAACAGATCTAATAAGGAGATTGTGGTTTATGGTCCTAACTCGCGATCAACGCAAAACTTTTGGAGAAGAACTTGTAGGTCCTTTACTTGTACATCGAAGGCCAAAATCCAAGAGAGGAAAAATGAGTGACGAGAATAAAATAGAAACACCAAATGGTGATGGTGACAGAATCACCAAACTTGAACAACAAGTTGAAAGCTTAATAGCTTCAATTGCTAAACTCACTGAGAGTTTAAATCCTACAAACAACCCAAATGTATCCTCTTCTAAAAGAAAAGAGAAACTTTTCAAGGGTAAAATTACTGAGCAGAGTGAAGAAGAAGACAACTCTAACTCAGATGTAGAACTTGAAGAAGCTGAGTATACAAATTCGATGGCTACCTTAAAAGTTGATTTTAAGATAGACATTCCTATTTACAAAGGTGATGTTAATGCTGAAATGTTGGACAACTGGATTGACACATTAGAAACTTATTACACTATGTATAAGTATTCTAATGCAGAAAAGATAAAATTTGCAAGTCTGAAACTTTCAAGTCATGCTCTTACCTGGTGGAAGTCCTATCGAAAGAGGCATGATACATCAATAGTAACTTGGAAGAAATTCAAGACATTACTTAGAAAGCAATTTTATCCAGTTGGATATGAAGAAGAAAAATGGTACAGGTGGCAGCATTTTAAACAAAAATTTGGGCAGACAGTTCAGGAATATACTACTGAATTTCATAACCAAGCCTTGGCGTTAGATATTGATGTTGAGGACTATGATGTGTTCATGAAGTATACTGGGGGTCCAGCCGAATATATTCGAAGAGAATTAAAATTATTCACGGTAGAAACTATTGAGGATGCTACTGTGAAAGCAATCGCTATTGAGGCGAAAAATAAGAGAATGGACAATAAGGATTCCAATAGGAAATCCAATAATAAAACTGACTGGAAAGGTAAAGGAAAAGACATCAAGAGCAGTTCAAAGAAGAAAAATTATTGCCATCATTGTGAAATTAGTGGGCATACAAAAGATAAATGTTGGATACTACATCCTGAGCTACAACCAAAACATAATAAAGCCAATCCAAGTAGAAATGAAAAGAAATCTACCTTGATTTCACAAGAAGTAGAAGAGCTTTTAGATGTGAAACAACCTGATACTACACTTGCCCTAATGACAGGATCAGCAGAAGACATGGAAGCTGACATTCGAGAAAGATTGTTTCACGTGAATATCCAAGTGAAACAAAGTGTTGTTCAAGCTATTATTGATCCCGGAAGTCAGAAGAATCTTATTTCAGAAGCTCTAGTGAGAAAAGTGGGTCTAGAGACTACACCACATCCTAAACCTTATCCTCTAGGCTGGATTCAGAAAGATGTAGAAATGAAGATCACAAAACAGTGTACCTTCAAATTTGCTATCACTAATCGATTTATAGACGAGGTAACCTGTGAAGTAGTTCCTTTAGATGTATGCCAAGTTATATTGGGCAGTCCATATTTATGGGATAGAGATGGCATTCATTATAGATGACTTGAAAAATATCGTCTTGTGAAAGATGGAAAAGAGTTCCACGTTAATGCTTCTAAACCTCAGAACCCACACAGTCTGTTAACAGCTACCCAAGCTAAAAGGTTAGTTAATTCATGTGGACGGTTTGTCTTACTGATGATTCGGCCTGAAGAAAATATATCGAGAGCAGTTACACTGTCAACAATTTCTTTGTCACCATCACAGCTCTCAGATGTTGAAAAATTACAACAAGAGTTTAAAGACTTATTTGGGACTGTGCAAGGGTTACCACAACATAGAACTGTGGAGCATGAGATCCATTTGGTAGGGGATTCATGATTACCAAATTTAGGTTTGTATCGCACCTCTTTGATAGAATCATCAAAGATCAAGAAGCAAGTCCAAGAACTTCTTGAACAGGAAGTTATTAAACCTAGCAGTTCACCATGTGGTTCACCTGTATTGCTAGTGCCTAAGAAAGACGGAGGTTGGCAAATGTGTGTTGACTATAGAGCGCTTAATAAGATCACTATTAAGAATCGTTATCCTTTACCAAGGATTGATGATTTACTAGATCAATTACATGGTGCTCGTTACTTTACGAAACTTGACCTAAAATCTGGCTATCACCAAGTTCGGATCCGTGAAGAAGACACTTGGAAGACAGCATTCAAGAAAAAACAAGGTTTGTTTGAGTGGTTAGTTATGCCATTTGGCCTATGCAATGCTCCAGCCACCTTTATGAGGTTAATGAATAATATTCTCCGACCTTTTATTGATGAATTCGTCATTGTGTACTTGGATGATATTTTAATATTCAGTATCACATGGGAGGATCATTTACAACATATTACTCAAGTTTTGGAAGTTCTAAGAGTAAATCAACTTCACCTTATTGGTAAGAAGTGTGAATTTGGGAAACAAAATCTTACCTACTTGGGTTTTATAGTTGGTGCAGGAGAATTGAAGGTAGATCCAAAAAAGGTAAAAGTAATTTCACAATGGCCAACACCCAAAACTATAACTGAAGTTCGAAGTTTCATCGGTACATGTCAATATCTGCGAAAGTTTATTCGACATTTTTCACAGATTGCAGCACCATTACACTCTCTTACTAAGAGTAATCAAAAGTTTGAATGGTCAAACAAGCATGAAGATTCTTTTCAATTGTTGAAAAGAAAGATTACAGAAGCCTCAGTACTTGCACTACCAAATCTACAAAAAGCATTTGAAGTGGAAGCAGATGCATCTAATTATGCAATGGGAGCAGTCCTATTTCAAAATGGAAAACTAGTTGCGTACCATTCTGAAATGTTTAGTGGGCCAGTATTGAATTATCCAACTTATGACAAAGAGTTATATGCCTTACATCAAGCAGTGAAACATTGGAGATGTTACTTATTAGGTAAAGAAGTTATAGTTCATTATGATCATAAACCTCTTCAATTTTTAACTATACAGTCAAAGTTGCAGCAATCTCGTCATATGAAATGGATGTCCTATTTGCAACAATTTAATATTGTCATTAAATATAAAAAAGGAGTGACTAATAAGTTGGCTGATATGTTGTCCCGACCACCGCCAACAATAAATTCTACATTACTTGTAGCGATGCAGATCCAACCTATAGTTCCTTCTGAATATACCAAATGGTATGACACAGATGCTGACTTTAGCTCAGCTTATGTGAAACTACAACAGGGAAAGACTTGTGAATTCCAATTGAAGGATGATCTAATGTATAAAGGAACACAATTATGCATACCAAAAGACGGTGACAGATTACAGTGGATACGTGAAGCTCATACTTCCAAAGTAGCGGGACATTTTGGAGTAGAGAAGACTTTATCTAATCTACGTCGATATGTTTTTTGGCCTAAAATGCATCTGGATGTCTCTCGATATATCCGAGGATGTGTTTTATGCAACAATTCAAAACCTTCAAATAGAAAACTATGACTGTGTATTCCTTTACCAGTATCTAGCCGACCATGGGAAAGTATATCCATGGATTTTCTTGGAGGGTTGCCTAAAAGTAAAAGTGAAAATGATTACTTATTTGTAATCGTGGACCGATTTAGTAAGATGATCATTCTTATCCCGTGTAAAAAGACTCTAATTGGAGAAGGAGCTGCTAAACTTTTCTTTCAACATGTTTGGAAAAATTTTGGTTTGCCTTCATCGATTGTTTCAAATAGAGATAGTCGATTTTTAGGACATTTTTGGAGGTCATTATGGGGAATGATGGATACTAAATTAAAAAGAAGCACTGCTTTTCATCCACAAACAGATGGACAGACAGAAGTTGTCAATCGGACTATGGTGCATTTGTTGCGAGGTTATAACTCGAAACATCCAAAGACATGGGATGATAGTCTACCTTAGTTACAATTTGCTTTCAACCGTGCAATTCATGGTTCTACTCTTAAATCTCCATTTGAGGTTTGTTTAGGTTACCTACCTCAAAGTCCATTTGATATGGCATTTACAATGGGTGATACACCATCAAATGGGAGAGAAGAAGAAACCAATGTTCGAGCACAAAAATTTCTCAAACAAATTAGAAAGATACATACAGAAGTGGAGGCACAATTACAACGTTCTCAACAGAAGTATAAAGCTCGCCATGATAAACATCGTGTGCCATCTAACTTCAAAGAAGGTGACTTAGTATGGCTACATCTTGGTAAAGAACGATTATCTGGAGAAGGAAAGAAACTCAAACCTATTCGTTATGGTCCTTTTAAGATAATTAAACAAATTGGTGAAAATGCTTTTCAACTTGACTTACCACCATACATGCACATGTACTCGGTAATTAATGCTGAGAAGTTGAAGCTTTTTGAACCATCTTTACTTGATGATGACTGTAATGAAGAAACTAATCTTCCATCAGTTGAAGACCTATGGTATGACCATGAAGATCCTTTGACAGAAGATTGCATCTTGGAACATAAGATTCGTGAAACTAGGCGCGGAAAGTGTGAAAACTTTCACATTGGCAAGAAGGGTCAACTTCCTAGTAAATCGAAGTGGTATAACCGAGATAAAGCAACTAAAGAATTTCCTCATCTCACATTATAACTTGAACAGGAGTTCAAGACTCATAAATGGGGGAGCCATGATCCAGGAGGATCTTACAATAAATAATAATAATAATAATATTAATATAATAATATTTTATTATTATTATTATTATTATTATTATTATTATTATTATTATTATTATAACCGTATAAAAATTAATGGTTTAGAAAAGGTTTTTTTATAACCTTTAATTACTTATGGTTTAAAACTAATTTGATTATAAACCATTAAACATTTATGGTTTATAATCATTTGTCATATTTAGTTTTGTTATTTTAGGATTTGAAACTTGTATATATATCTGAATTCTTTAATCAATTAATCAAGCAGTTTAGAAATAAATTCTATTCTTATTTTCTATTTCTTATTCTCTCATATAACTTCTCCTCTCATTTAAACAAGTTGACTTCCAAAGAGAAGCAACGATTCTTATTCTTATTCTTATTCATTAAAAGGTTCTATCGCCTAAAAGTTTTGGATCACAATGCTTAATTTATTTAATTTATCATGGATGGATATTTTTTTTATTATTATGATTATTATTTGTTTATTTTGGTATTAAAATTGTAAGAGGTATGTTTCCATTATTGGGTACCTCATTAATTAATTTTCATGTAATTTAAATTGCTTTTATATTTTAGACCAATGTAAAGGACATGTTTCTACCTTTTGGTGGGTGTTCTATTTAGTTTTAGACATGAACGATGTAAGGATATGTTTCCATCCTTGGATGAGTGTCCATTTATTTGTTTTGTTTGGACATTACTTTGATTTTAATATAATGATGCTTTTTATTTTAATTGTTGCATGTAGTATGGATAATATTGTTATACTTAAGAATTTTATAATATTAAGACTTGCAAAGGAGGCCAGTTCCAATGAACCGGGCGTTGTGGGGGTGCTGGGCTATTTTTCACCTTCCCTACACGTACCCAACTTTTCGAACCCATTAAGGGGTTGGGGATTCCTTAGAAATCGAGTCATCCACCCCTTTCTTTTTCCTGGCCCGTTTAGGTGGTGACTCCATTTTTCTCCGGGCTTAGGTTCGTGTTCTCTAAGGCCTCGAGCCTAAATAGTGCCAAAGTCGCAAGAATCATTCTACAGGGAGTGGGGGCAAAAATCCCTGCTCACAAGCTTCTTTTGCACTTTTACAATCAATATGAAGTAAAAACTTTTGATTTAATAAGTCAAATTGAAATTTAAAAAATACAAAGTACAATACTTAAAATCTATTTTTTAATAGTAGAATAATTTACTTGGGTTGGGTTCCAAAGTCCTAAAGTAAATTGGATTATGGTTTCTCTACCCTCTTTAATTTGTTTTAATATCCTACCATATTCTATGTCTGAAGCATCAGTCTCTATAATTTTAGGAGCTGATAGGTCAAGGATATAAAAGACAACGAATAGTTTTTACTAGGGCTTTAATCTGTTGAACTACACTAGTATGAATTTCAGTCCATGGGCTAGGATTTTTCTTAAGTTTATCATGTAGGGCTTTTATTAACCTATTCAAGTTTGGATAAAATTCTATAATATAGATTAAACATCCTAAAAGTCCCTGTAATTGGGCTTTATTTAATATTTGGTCAGAAAACTTATCTTCAAAGGCTAAGTGTTTTTCTATGGGTTCTATTATACCTTGTTCTATATAAGGTCCTAAAAATCTAACTTTAGTATGGAATAAAGACATTTTAGTTTTACTAAGTACTAATCCATTCTTCCTTACTAACATAAAAAATGTTTTTAGGTGTTTAAAATATTCATCTAGGGTTTTACTGAATATTAAGACATCATCAATATAAACTATATAAAATTTTATATAAGGATTGAAAATATCATTCATCACTCTCTGGAATTTAGAGGGTGAATTTTTTAAACCAAAAGGCATTACATTCCATTCATACTAGCCAAATGGAATAGTAAATGTTATTTTATATCTATCTTGAGGATTAATATGAATTTGCTAAAATCTAGATTTTATATCAAATTTACTAAAAATATTTATTTCATATAATTTGTTTAATAAATCTTTTTTATTTAGAATAGGGTACCTAATCCATTTTAATACTTTATTTAGAGGTATATAATTAATTACTAATCTGGGAGCACCACGTTCTATTTCTGAGACCTTATTAACATAAAAGGCTACACAAGACCATGGACTTCTAGATTTAGTAATAAGTTTTTTATTTTATAAATCATTTATTTCATTTTTACAAAATTCTATCATATCTGGACTCATCTGAATGGGTCTAGCTTTGGTGGTAATGGATTTTTGTTCAAGGTCCACCTCATAAGGTAAATCAACTATATTATAGACCCTTAATTTTGGCCCTAGCTAATCTAATCCTGATTAAAGAAGGCCAAGCCAAATTCGGTCTGATTTTAAAAGCTTAAACCTAGTTTGTAACTTTGAATAAGGTCTGTCCAATTTAAAAGGCCTAAAATAAGCTGGTTCAATTTTTAAAGATAGAATTAGGTCCGATTTGAAGTAATAATAAGTTTAATTCGATATGGATCATGCCATGTCAAATTGAGCCTGCCCAATTCAATATGGATGTTGTCCATATCGAATTGGATCAAATCCAATTCGATGTGGACAAACATCCATGTCGAATTGGACATCCAATTCGACATAGAGGTCAGCCCATATCGAATTAAAGTGATTTTAATTTGATATGGCCACGGTTTCATATCGAACTTAATGCATTTTAATCTGATATGGTTACTGTTTGGGACTTATTAAAATGGAAATCCTAATTAAGCTCGATTTACATACTAATGTTAACCTACTTTGTTCCTTATAAATACAAGCTTAAGCAAGGATTAACGGACAACCACAATTATTAGCCAGAATTATCAGGAAAAGCAAGCAGTAGTAACATTGAAAAGCAAACAACAATAAACCGAGAAAGAAATAAAAACATATACATAGCAACCTGGAGACATGATTCAAAACTGTCCTCGATTGCACTTAACCTCTAGCCAGAAACTTAAGTAGATTCAAGTAGTAACCTGGGTAATCTCTTTCAATTTGGTGGAGCCAACAAAAGAAGGTACGTTGTCCCGTTTAACCCATTTAAAATTTAACAAAAACTGTTTTGATGTTTTAAACATTGATTAATATTTACTTCCAGTAGCTATTTGCTTTTAAAAACTATCATGCAGTAAGTTAGTTTAGCTTGCAATAATCATGTAAACCCTTTAAATCATCATCATCTTTGCACAATGATCCGTTAGACATCCAGTAGCCAAACCATTAACACTATTAACTTCAATATAGAGAGAACTTTGGTAACAGTTCATGTAGACCGTAGTTTAGTCATCGAAAACCCTAAATATTATTTTCAAAAGATAAAAGCCTAGCTTTCAACCCAAAAAACCCTAGTTTTTATTTAAAACCCTAGTTTTCATTTAAAAATTCTAATTTAATCCTAAAACCCTAATTTGCATGTTTAAAACACTAAAACCCTAATTCATGTATCAAAACCCTAATTTTGCATGTCTATTGTTCAATGTAAGATTAAAATCTAGATTTGATTATTTAATTTGTTGATGTATGCTTGTGATGAATGATTTTCTTTTATTTTATTTAGGATGAATGGTTGAATGTTTTAATTTAATTATTTTGATTTCAAGGATGTAAATGGTATGTTTCCACTTGTGGGTGCCTTATTTGTTTAATTTTTTTATTTTCTGCAACTTAATTTATTTAAAGACTTTGAAAAAATTGCAAGGGACATGTTTTCACCTCTTGGTGAGTGTTCTATTTCATTTATTTTCTCTATAGACATTGGACACTATTGTAAGGGCATGTTTCTATTTTATTTGGATGCCCATTTTTATTTGTTTGTTTGTTTGGACATTTCTTTGATTTTAATACAATGAATGCCTATTTATTTTAAATTACATGTAGTATGGACAATATTATAATACTTAAGAATTCAATAATATTTAGACCTAAAATGGAGGCCGGTTCCAATGAACAGGGTGCTATGGGGGGTGATGGGCTATTTCTCACCTTCCCTATGCGTACCTAACTTTCTAAACCCAATATGGGATTAGGGATTCCTTACAAATTGAGTCATCCACCTCTTTTTTTTTTTTCTGGCTTTTCAGGATGGCAACTCCATTTTTTTTCGAATTTAGGCACGTGTTCTTTAAGGCCCTGAGCCTAATAATGCTGAAGTCGCAATAACTATTCCACATAGGAGTGGGGGCAAAAATTTTGCTCACAGTAGCAACTTCACTAGGGATAAGAGAAGTTGATTCTGTTAATCATTATATTATTTTATTCTTTCTTATTATGATATTGTCCATCGCATCATTTAGATTGCATTGTGTGCATGAGTTAGGATGCCTGCATAACCCATGTTGTATTATGTAAGGGATATCATACTTTCACTCAAGGTATGGAGATCGAGCATGGCATAATCACTCATAGCCATGTTCCTTTTGGTATATACTTGCTATGGGAGCCTAAACTTTTCAACCCAAAGACTAAAGCTTATATAATTGGCCTAGTTACTTTTCTTAGGTTTTTACCTAAATGTTTGTTGTTTGACTATGGTTGATATATCTTGGTTTGAACCATGACCTATTTGGTGTGTTCTTTCTCTAATATGACCTAATTATATTATATGCTCAAAATATTTTTATTCTTTTTAAGCCCAAAATACCAAAACAATTTTTAAAATTTTCAAGATGGTCTTCGAACATAAAACTTTTTTTTAAATGGGTCAAAGATCATTTTCTACCTCATGGCCTAAATACAAAGCCCAAGATTCATTTTTAAAAAAATATTTTTACAATGGGCTTTGACACAAAATTATTTTTCACTTTATTCAAATTATAATTTAGGTTAATTATGGAATACCAAAAATTAATTATGGGCCTAATTTATACCAAGAATCGTTAATCATGGGCTTGTTTATGGCATAAATTATTAGTTGTTTTTTCAAATAAGAAATCTATTTATGATAAACCCATTAATTTAGTTTTAATTCATAATATAGCATAAAGGCTATTTTTAGTGGATCCAATGGATTAAAACTTAATTAATGGGAATTATCATGGACTGATTTTTAAATTTGAGAATACAACTATTGGTTAAACTATCCGAGTGAATATTTTTTGAAAACAAGATGTCCCGTGTTGATATTTTATTGACCATATACCTAGAAAAAAAGACTCGCCATTCGTGCATCCATGCATAAATGCATTACATTACATGGCATTGATCCTTTCAGGCTCATAGACCTGGAGCACAGTAGTTCAAGATCCTATGACAATCTTACCTACATCAGTGATGTAGAATCCAGTAATGACTTAGTCAGTTTCTCACAAAAAATAATGGAACCTGAACAGATTCAGAAGATGGTAGATGATGCAATCAACTCCAAGATGGAAGAACTAAAGGATGTCCTAGCTGAGACCATGAAAAGCCAGCTGGCTACACTATTAGGAAATATTGTTGAAGCATCTGCTAGTACTAAGAAACAGAAGGATAAAGGAAAGGCTAAGGTTGGTGAAGTAGCCTTTGATGATGACAAAGTGATGATTGATGATGATGATAACTGGGCTCAATATTTTCAAGATCCTCAAGAGAAGAAGAAAGAAATGAAGATTGTGGAGAAATCAACTATAGAAAAGATTGAAACATCAGATGTCGAAAGGATGATTACTGATTTAGAGAAAATGTTTGAGAAGATGTTAAAGGCCGAAGAGTTGTCGGAAGTAGACAAGTTATTTGAGTAAGATAAAGAAGTTCCTTACAAGTTCAAAATCCCTTATTTTACCAAATTTGATGGAACTGGAAATCCTCATATGCATGTCAAGCAATACATCACTGCCATACAATCTGCTAGGGCTACTAAGGCTCAAACTCTAAGGTATTTTATGCTCTCATTAGATCCTGTTGTGTAGAATTAGTTCAACACCTTGGAGGATAGTACTCAGAAGAATTGGGATTCATTATATAAGGCCTTCATCCAGCAGTATTGGTATAATTTTGAGTTAGGAGTCACTTTGATGGAGGTAGAGTCAATCAGGCAAAAATAGAATAAGAACTTTGTTGACTATGTGAAGAGGTGGAGAAACAAGGCTGCATTGCTCAAGAAGAGGCTAGAAGAGTCTGACCAGATTAGGATGATAGTGAGAGGTGTCCTACCTATTATGCATGAATGGATGTCTCATACTTTTATTAAGAATTTCAAAGATCTCCTTCAAGCTGGCTTGCAAATAGAAGAATGGGAAAGAGAGAAGAATAATTTTTTCTAGAAGAAGAAGTGATATGGGAAGTTATCAGTCTGGCGGTCAAGGTACACAGAAGTCAGTGGATGTCAATGCAACAACTGGTCAAGCAAATAGAAGATAGTTTTTAGAGTTGGGGAAACCTCTGTCTTAGGTTTTCAATAAGTTGCAGAAGAATAGGCTATTACAACCATTGGCTCCCCGACCTTTGCCAAATCCTCTGCCATCAAGCTTTGATGCCAAGGCCTTTTGTTAATTCCATCAAGTGCAAGGGCATGAGACAGATAGATGTGTTCATTTAAGGCTTGAGATCCAAGATTTAATTGATAGTGGAAAGTTGCCAGAGCTCGATAGTCCTAACACCAAGAGTAATCCTTTGTCTAAATTCAAAAGGGCGCCATTGCCTGCAACCTTCATGATAGAGGGAGGATTGGAGGAGAGTTTTGTCTTATCATCTTATCATGATATGGATGGAGAAGCTGCCGCAAATGATGAAGCGATGACTATCATTGACGATCCTTGCCCTTGATATGTCCAAGTGGAGAAAGCTCTTTCGACTTCAAATCAATAAAACTTCCCTTGGCTTGTTTGGTTTTTGTTTCATTTTTTAGTATTTTCTGGAACAAATATGTTTTTCAAATTACAATTATTTGAATAAATTATTTTCATTAAATTTTTATTGGTATTTATTCATTTTAGTGCTCAAATAATGACGAGTCTACCTTGATATTCATAAATTAGTGTATCTATACATCATGATCTGAATGAATTTACTAGGTGACAGAGTTGTTCTATAGCATTGAGCCGTATATGCTTACTTAGAGAGGGCTCCTACATAATTATGAGTGTCTAGATCCTAGTTAATCTTAGAACATGCTTTGACGAACTTTCGAGATGAAATTGAACTTTGCTTATTTAAGGGAGAAATGATCTAGGGTCTATTAAGCCAACAACTAGTATCCGCCCTATTAACATTAACCCCTAGTTTGTCCCCTTTGAGCCTTCATGAGATTTTAGCTTGCTCTTTATTGGCTTGTAAGCTCAATAACCTACCTTATACTGTTGTGACTCTTATGATAAGTCTGATGATCATTAAGGTGAAGGGGCAAGAAGATCAAAGAAAGGAATACATAGTCAAGACCATAAGGATAGTTAAAGTTCACTTGATACTAGACCTAATATCTATGATCTATTAAGATGATATCAGGGCAATAAATGATTTATCCTTGTTAAAGCAAACTCACTCTACTCCACTCATCCATAGTCAGAAGCATAGAATAGTGCAGACAAGACAACTTTCTTAGTGCTAGAAAAAAAAGAAAAAAACAACAACAACAAAAAATCACAAAATACAAAAAAGTAAGAAAAGGAAGAAAAAGAAACAAGGAAAGAAAAGAAAAGAGAAAAGAGGAAGAAAACAAGAAGGAGGAAAAGGAAAGAAAATGAAACCCAACAAGGGCAGTCCAAAAAGCTAACATTGTTCTTTTTACCTGAAGCAACAAAAGACTTCCACTCAATTTATGAGAATAGATTGACTTGAATTGGTTTAACCAAGCCAAAAACTCAAATAAAACCAGACGATAGAGGAAAGGCTATCTTTCATCCCACACAACTCCAAATCTGTAATTTTAAAAGTATTAGATTTGATATTCCACAAAGAGAAAAGGGCTGAATGATGGTCCTGAGTTTTTGCAAAAAGAAGAGATCATGATTGTACTAATTAAATATGGATTTCTACAAAGAAGATAAGCTCTATCCTTTCATGAAGCAAGATTTCAAGTTTTATCTTTCCATGAAGCAAGATAACAAGATGCCTGAAAGGCAAAAATGAAGTCTAGAATTTAATATTTCCAACTATCTACAGTTCCAGCATAAAGTTTATAGTGTGAAGGCTTGTCTATAGTGTTACATCAGCTCCAATCTAAAGATGGCCTTCACTTAACCCATATCCCTTATAGACCCCATTTCAAACCTAATAAAGACCTGTTGATCTCTCTTGGTAAGTAGAGTCTATGAGATAGATAATATTTAAACTCAATGAGACCTTTGGCAGAGCAATGCATATGTGTATTTGAAGTGTACCGTTCTTGCTCAAACAAAAATGATTCCCAAGTTTAGTACGATAACTAAGGGTTTTCATGTTATAGATATGTTAATTTGGGAAAATCGAGTCTTGAGGTATAATGACACCAATCTGACAAAGCCAAAATTTGATTTTAAAATTAAAAAAGGTATTTTTTGTTATATGAGCCTTCATGCATAGGAAAGTCTATTTCATTGTTAAACCTTAAAGGACATATTGGGCAAATGAGGATCATTTGCAAAGTCATGAAGAAGTTACCAACCGATGTGTTGAATTATGGGTTGAAATGGCATCTCCTATGCTTCTAACTACCCTGCTGGGGCCTCCACTACTCATGCTTTGTACATGTAGAAGATAAAGCCATAAGTGTGAAGTCTTCTATTATTCTGAACAAGTACCTGGAAGGAACTAATGGGATTGCTTTAGCTTATCACCTCAGTCTGTGAGTCAATAGAATCACTGTAAGTATCATTCATGCATATCATACATACATGCATACATGTGCATATCATACTGCATTTTTGTTGTCCTGTGTTATATATTCTTTGTCAAAGTAGACAATAGATACCCTGTGAAATAAACAATCAAAAGCAGATATAGATTAGGGGGCATACAAGGCCCATCACTTGAGAAAGATCTAGTCACTTTGCAGGAATAGAGATTCATGCTTGTGCAAGAAACCAGACAAAACATAAACATCAATCAGGGCTTACATGGGAGTAAAATCATTGAATTGAGCCTATACAGGGGGGGCAAAACCTCTACTTTTCAAATTTTGAATTTATGCGTATATAAAATATTTTTAGACTCGCTTTCAATATTTTGCCATGCAGGGGACAAAGAGATGATATGAGGGTTAGCTAAAAAATACTTGAATTTTTTGCAAAATTGAACACTGACTAGAAGAAAGCCAAAACTCTCGGATGATAGAAGGTCAGCACAATCCAAATCTCTCAGATGACGAAAGATCAGTCCAACTAGAAGAGCTGACATTGATCTATTAAAGAATGGAATAGGTGACGGCTAGAGAAAGCCTGTAGCCTTAAATGACAGAAGGTCAGTCCAACTAGCTGAGCTTGAGGTCCATCCCCAAGAATAGAAAATCAAAATAAAGATCCATTTCTGTAAAAGCAAACATTTTTAAATGGGATTTGTTAAAGCGTCCACTACCCAACCTATATAGGATTTGTTGAAGTTTCCTGACGGCGCAATCTTTAGCATATATTGGATTTGTTAAAGTATCCTAATGGCATAGCTTTCCTTGATATGTTGAAATATTAAAGTTTATTTCTAGTGCGATATTATAGTTGCTCACTATCCTACTAAGATATTAGAGTCACTTGGTGGTTGTCATCGGAATATTAGAGTCGCTCGATGACCGTTTTGATTTACCAAGAAGATGTTAGAGTTGCTAAGTGGATTTCATCAGAATATTAGAATCACTTGATGGATGTTTTTACTCACCAAGATATTAGAATCGCTTGATAGATTTGCTCGATAGACCCATTGGGATATTGGAGCTGTCTAATGACCCGTTGAGATATGTGAGTCGTTCAACAGTTTTGTTGCTTGGTCATCGGGATATTAGAGCTGCCTGATGAACCCATTGGGATATTAGAATTACCCAATGACCCATTGAAGATTTTAGAGTTGCTCATCGGGATATTAGAGTCACCCAATAATACATTGAAGTATCAAATCCAATATTAGGTTGAAAACCCAAACCAACCTCGGGTCCAAAACCTTACCAACCTCGAGTTCAGACCCCAAACCAATCTCGAGTCCAGAACTTAAACCAATCTCGGATTCAGAACCCAAATTAACCTCGAGTCCAAAACCCATCCTTATCTAAGATCAGCTCAAAGTCATATTGCTTTTCACTCTCTTCTACTAAAGTCTCAGATCATTCAAAGTCATTGTAACACCCCTTAACCCGACTATTTCCAGCCGAGCCAAGTGTGCTACAGTATATGCAACATGGTATACAGAACATGTACTAAATAAATTTTTTTTCTGTCTCAGTCAAGGTACCTCCTAGAGCAGGTCTAACAGAAATAATTTTTCCATAATCATAACCATTCCGAATTCAACTCCAAATATTTTTCAGTCATTCTAGACGCATTGAGGCCTAACATATCAAAAATTCACCTCAAGAAAATTTTTCTATATTTAATTAAAAATCATACAAGTCACAGCATTTCACTAATTCTAAAACAGAAAATTTTCAAGAAAATGAACAAACAATTAGTTAAAGTACCAAACCTTGCTTTTTCTTAGTCCTTTATCTATATCACTTCCTTTCCTTCCTTGTCTCCTTGATTTCCTATGAAATTTAACATCACATATACAAAGGTAAGAACCCTAGGTATAGACATAGTCTTATCTTATGATTTATCTAATGGTTGCTAGCTTATTTTCACCATTAAACACCATTATTTCTGTTAGACCTGCTCTAGGAGGTACCTTGACTGAGACAGCCATGTTTTTGGATTTTTAATAAAATTTAGAAAAATAATCTTCAATTGAATTTTGGATATGTTGTTTCTTAGTGAGTCTAGTATTTGACAAAAATAATTTGGAACCACATTGATTGAATTTAATTTACGGAATTCACAAAATTTAGAACTGTTGCCAGGATGCAGGGCAACTGGAGCAGTCTGGTTGGGTGAACTACTTGACCAAGATTTTATGTCCAGTTTGATCTGAAATTTTAAAGGAATGATTTTAAGATGTAAAACTAAATTCTGTAAAAATTTTAGAGTTTTTAGTCAAGTAGATTATTTTATACAATTTTTCAAAGTAAGGATCAAGTTGAGTCTAAAACCAGAATTTACTATTTGTATGGTCATTTTGCTAATATTCATTTGGTCATTTTTCAAAAGTAATCCAATTGATTCCTTATGCATATAAATGAGCATAATATGTTATTAAAATGACAAAATATGATATTTCACGTTGAAAAAATATAAGAAACATAAGTCGATAATTGTATAATGCATATTCGATTAAGAAATGGCATGAAAATTTTGGCTCCACTGGGTATCTGGGATAGTACTGAGTAAGGTAAGGGTATGATATATCATACTATATGCAGTGCTGCTTTAATATAGGACTTCGGTATGAGTTATATAAGGTGACGACCTGAGCTATATAAGACTTCGGTCTGAGTTATATAGGGCAATCGCCCGAGTTATATAGGACTCCGGTCCGAGGGCTTCGGCCATAGATTTCACAGGGCTTGGTCCGCAATTTTTTTAGGGCCACAACCACAAAATATATAGACAGTTGTTTCAGTTAGTTCCTTACCATACGTTAGTCTACCAAATTACCTTGTGGAGCGAACTGATAAAATGATAATAACTGAATATATGACATGTATGGATTGTTTTTATTGTGATATTATTTTTCAATACGACTCATTGCTTTTAAAAGTGCATTATGCTTTTATTATTTATTTTCCGTAATTAGTTAAAGTACCCACTAAGCAATGCTTAGCGAGTTTAGTTTCTTCTAAACTCGTAGGTTATTAGCAAGGAGCCAGTAGCGAGCAGAGAAGTCCTGCGATCTGTCGGTCATCAACAAACTTAGGTGGTGCTCTTCATTTTGTATTTTGGTATTAGAAACTGGCATGTACTTATTTGAACAATACAAAGAGATAACTTGATGTAGCTTGTAAATCTAGTAATGCATAATAACTGTATGGTTTTAAATTGAGTTGGGTTGTGAATATAGAAGTGTGAATTCTTCTTGCAGGATTGTAGTTGAGGTTATAAGGGTGGATTATTGGGAGTGTGCTTGAGTTGAATTGTGAAACAAAATATTTTTCAAAAATAAGGAAAATCAGTTTTGTCGACACTTGGGACCTAAAATTTTAAGGGAGACTCCGTCAAAATTTTTGGAAAATTTTTTATAAGGAACATTAAGTAAGCTGACATAACCAGAGCTCGTATCCCGATGTAGCATTCCTCCTCGACTTATTCATAAGTCGGGAAGGGGTGTTACAATTTGTGGTATCAGAGCATTGGTTTAGTCGATTCTGGGAGATAGGTGGTAAGTAAGTAACTATGTGCGCCATGTAAGATAAAGTAAGGAGAAAGTTATATGATGAATAGGTAGATGTACATGCCAGATAGGAATTGATAATCGAGTTATATGTTGATGAATTAAGCAGATAGCTATTTATGTCAATGTAGGATGTCTCTAGATTCGTGGCAAGCTATGGAACGAAACGTAGAATCGCAAGCATCTGGGTCTGCAGATGCCGGGGAAGCTCATAGACCAGGGTCAGCAGCAGCTGAAATACCCGGTCTGAAATCTTACCTTAGGTAGATAGCAGCAGCATTCCAATAAATGACTGTTATTAATTATATGAGCAATGTATTTACATATATGAACAAGCAAGTTTCGGGGAGAAACTTAAATTAAGGGAGGTAGAACTGTCACATCCCAAAGTTTAGGTAGTCGAGTATTAGGCAAGAAGGACATAAATAAGTGGTCAAATAGAGGCTCGAGATAGTAAAAAATAAAATCGGTGTGCAAAGGAGGCCCGTGAAGTCGACGGGACCTAAAGGTAATTTTTCAAAAGATCGAGGACCTAAGTGGAAATTTCTCAAAAGTTAGGGGCAACTATGTAAACTTAAAAATTAAGTGTCGGAAGTTCTTAATAGTGCCCATATCTGACCCCGGAAGAATATTCTCGAGATTAATCGGGTCATAACCGTGGGTTTTAATTTTTTCCGAAAACGCACGGTTTAAAAGTTACAATCGAATAATCGCTGGAGGGTATTTTGGTATTTTCACACCCTAGACTATAAAATTACAGCACAAGAAAGTTGAGGGGGGTCAAAATATAAATAAAAGGAAGCCTAATGGCTTGCCAAATAAATAGATAAAAGAAGAAGGCAAGTGGACCAATTAAAAGTGGCCATTTTTGCTATAAGATGTACCAATTGGAAGTCAACATCTATACCAACATATTTTCACCACTTATGGCTGCCATTTGGATCAAAATAAGCTAAGGAAAGAAAATAAAAGCCCTCTCTTACATGGTGAACTCGTCCAAACCATAAGAGAAGGAAGAAGGAGGTGATTTTTCCAAAGTTTAAGGCTTTTGGTTGAAGATTTTGGTGACAAACAAGATTATAAGGTAAGAGAAACCTATCTCTAGTTTTAATTTCATGGATTAATGGTTAATTTAAGAGATTGAAATTAGGGTCCATGTAGCTAGATTTGGAGAAAATTCAAGAAATAATTATTTGAAGGATTTGATGAAAGAAATAATGGTTTTAAGGTTATAGGAGATTAGATTGAGGAAAAATTGGCAAGAAATGAATTGGTAGCTTATGTTTTCAAACCATAGGATGTATGTTTAAAGTGTGTATGCTGGAATTCTTGTAGGAAATCAAGAAAAGCTAAAGGAAAAAAAAAAGAAAAAGATCAAAGATGAGCTAAGGAAAGCAAAGGGGAAAAAGGTTTGGTACTTTAACCTTCTTGAATTAGTGATCCCTATTGCCTTTGTATTTGGATGTGTAATTGCTATAGTTGTTCATGTGCTTGAGTTGTGGTGGTTATGTGGTTGAGATTGATGATGATATAGAAGTGTTTTTTGTGTATTGATTGATTTTGGGGTTGAGGTTATAAGGGAGGTAAATAAGGGAGTGCTATGTTGTGTTGTTTTGTTGCAGCCAGCCATGTGTCCTGCATTTTTCTGGAACTTCAACCGAAATTTAGACTAGCAAAATGATAGAACTAGAACTTGACAAAGAAGAATTAATTGTTCTCCATTAAGTCAGTAAACCATAGGCTTTTGAGAGTCCAAGCCTATAATCAAAATTTATTAGATTGTAAATTTGCTTCAAAGATTTTGAATGAATTTTAGATTAATTTTGTTTCCTTATTTTGTTCGGATTTGAATAATTTGTTAAATTTTGTTTTATCCTTTTATTATTCGGATTAGGGTTAAGTCTTGTAACCAATAAATACATCTTATTTCATAATTTAATCACACAAGAATTTTATGGATTAATAAAAGTTAAAAACTTTTATTCTTAAAAAAGATTTCATCTCTTATTCTTGGTTCTTTCTTGAATCAAGGTTTTCTATTGTCAAAGTTAGCTACTTTGTGATAGGTGCTTCCAAGGTTCTCTTTCACAAGTTGGAATTAGGTCAAGGGCTTGGCAAGGATCTGATTTGGCTTTCCAAGAAGTCACTTCCAAGAGTAAATGTGAGTGGGTCTTTAATATATATACTAGGCGTTCATGTCAACTTTATCTACTTTTCACTTTTGATCTTATAACCCTAAGATCGCTTAAAGACATGATGCTTTTCACTCCCTTAATTTTGGCCATAGGTAGTCCAATCCTGATTAAAGAAGGCGAAGCCAAATTCGGTCTGATTTTAAAAGCTTAAACCTAGTTTATAGCTTTGAATCAAGTCAGTCCAATTTTAAAAGGCCTAAAATAAGCTAGTTTAATTTTTAAAGATAGAATTAGGTCTGATTCAAAGTAAGAATAAGTTTAATTCGATATGGATCATGCCATGTTGAATTGAGCCTGTCCAATTCGATATGATGTTGTCCATATCGAATTGGATCAAATCCAATTCGATATGGATATTGTCCATGTTGAATTGGACATCCAATTCAACATAGAGGTTGGTCCATATCAAATTAAAGTGATTTTAATTTGATATGGCCATGGTTTCATATCGGACTTAATGCATTTTAATCTGGTATAGTTATTATTTATGACTTATTAATTTGAAAATCCTAATTAAGCTTGGTTTACTTACTAATGTTAACCTACTTTGGTCCTTATAAATACAAGCTTAAGTAAGGATTAACGGGCAGCCATAATTATTAGCCAAAATTATCAGGAAAAGTAAGCAGTAACAACATGGAAAAGCAAATAACAATCAGGCAAAAAAGAAACAAAACATATACATAGAAATCTGAAGGCATGAATCAAAATTATCCTCGATTACACTTAACTTCTAGCTAGAAACTTAAGTAGATTCAAGCAGTCAGCTGGGCGATCTCTTTCAATTTGGTGGAGCCAACAAACGAAGGTACATCTTCGTGTTTAACCCATTTAAAATTTAATAGAAAATGCTTTGTTGTTTTAAACATTGATTAATATTTACTTCTAGTAACTATTTACTCTTAAAAACTATCATGCAGTAAGTTAGTTTAGGTTGCAATAATCATGTAATCTTTTAAATCATCATCATCTTTGCACAATGATCTGTTTGACATCCAGTAGCCAAACCATTAACAATATTAACTTCAATATAAAGAGAACTTTGGTGACATTTCATGCAAACCCTAGTTTGATCATCTAATACCTTAAATATTATTTTTAAAGGACAAAAACCTAGCTTTCATCCCAAAAAACCGTAGTTTTTATTTAAAACCCTAAGTGTTCATTTAAAACCCTAGTTTTCATTTAAAACTCTAATTTAATCCTAAAACCCTAATTTACATGTTTAAAACACTAAAACCCTAATTCACATATCAAAACCCTAATTTTGCATATCTATTGTTCAATGTAAGATTAAAATCTAGATTTGATTATTTACCTTGTTGATGTATTCACTTAAGAACTATATGATGATGTATAAACCATTAACTTGTTGATGTATAAACCATTAAAATCAAAACCCTAAATTTTCTTCTGATGGATGATTTGCTTTTATTTTATTTTTATGAATAGTTGAATGTTTTAATATAATTATTTTGATTTCAAGGATATAAAAAGCATGTTTCCACTTATGATTGCCTTATTTGTTTAATTTATTTATTTTCTGCAACTTAATTTATTTAAAGACTTTGGAAAATTGCAAGGGATATGTTTTCACCTCTCGGTGAGTGTCCTATTTCATTTATTTTCTCTATAGACATTGGACACTATTATAAGGGTATGTTTTCATTTTATATGGATGCCCATTTTTATTTGTTTGTTTGTTTGGACCTTTCTTTGATTTTAATACAATGAATGCTTATTTATTTTAAATTGCATGTAATATGGACAATATTATAATACTTAAGAATTTAATAATATTTAGACCTGAAAAGAGGCCGTTTCCAATGAACCGGGCGCTATGGGGGGTGTTAGGCCATTTCTCACATTCCCCATACATATCCAACTTTCCAAACCCAATAGGGATTGGGGATTCCTTAGGAATCGAGTCAACCCCCTTTCTTTTTCCTAGCCTGTCTGGATGGTGACTCCATTTTTTTCTGATTTAGGCCTGTGCTCTTTAAGGTCCTAAGCTTAACAGTGTCGAAGTCGCATGAACCATTCCACATGGGAGTGGGAGCAAAAATTCCCACTCACACATATGTTGTTTTCTATTCTAAAATGCATTGGGTAGGTCAACACATAGTTCATTTTCAATTTGAGCTTTAATTTAGTTAATTTTGTTTTTTTTAAAAATTAGTTATTAATTATTCATTTATCTTTTGTAATTGATAATTATTTTTTAATTACAAAGTTGTTCATACTTAATTTACCTTTATTAATGCATTTATTTCTAATTCATAAATCGAATGTGCTTTAAGCAAATTTAAATTCTTTTTTCGTGGTTTTTCTATAAATGGAAACATAATTTTCTGATTTTAAGTTTTTGTCGGTATCCAAGCCATCTAGATTTTTAGGGTGATAGTAGAAATATATAAAGAAGATTTTATTTTTAATTTTTGATCTGTAGTATTAAGAGTGTGATCTTTGATCTAGGAATTTGGATATGCAGTAAGACCCATGTTAGCCAAATAATAGACATTGTAGGGCAGTAAATCAGTGGTCGCTTTCAAAATCATAGAAATAACTTTTAAACTTTTTTTCATAAATTAAAAATGGAACCTTTTTTATGTAAATATGGTAGTACAAATAAATCTGATAATTCTGAGAAATCAAAAATTAAAAAGATAGTAAACAAGAATGAAGTAGTCTTATAGGATTTTCATAAAACAATAGATGATTGGGAAATACCTAAAGTAGATAAAGAACAAGTTTATAAAAATACCACAAATAAATATTTTTAAAATAGATTATACAATAAAAATGAAAGAAAGAGATATACAGTTAAGTAACTATTTTGAAAGAATTACTCTATTATCTCCTCAAACCTTAACGCAACATAAAGATAAAAAATATAAGTATATACATATAGGATTAATACAAATTGGTATAAAACCTTTAACCAGAGAAGGATTAAATACTAGTATTGTGGTTGTTATCAGAGATGCTAGGTTTTAAAATTTTTCAAGACTCTCTCTTAGGATTTGTAGAAACTAGTTTGAGTCAAGGACCCATAAACTTTGATGTACATCCATATATAATAGTATTCTTAAGTGATCCAAATATATTAAAAAGTGTAATATTAGAAATAAAAACTCATAATTATAAAATATTAGAAGGATATATTCCTGTAGCATTAATCTATAAAATATAGTATAAAACTATGGTATCCGCCTTTATAACTAAATATAAAATTCAACATAGAAAGGGAGAAACCAAGTTTCTCTAACCAAACCTTAGTAAAGCCAATATTGTAAATCCTAAAACCATATAATGGAAGGACATCTCCCTTCCTGATGAATGGATTTTAGAAGGGGCATTTCCTCCTTCAGAACCTGAAAAAACTATAAAGCCTAATAAACATATTAGACAAATTGAACAATATGAAGATGATAAAGTAAAATTACAATTCAGTAGACATAGTATAAGTAGTAGATACTCAGATACTTCCAGTTATACTTCAACAACAGACATAGGAAGGGCATCATATTTTGCTTCTGTCATTTATGCCTCTTATCCTGAACCAAACGCTAAACTAGTAATGCAGACTTTTGTAGAGCCCATGTATTCTACATCATATATACCTGAATCCAGTCATAAAATGAAAGGTATAGACTACAGTAAAACTGTACCATAGCCTTTGTATATTGACCCTAATGGATTAAATAATTTAGAGCCTAATCCAAGATTAAACAGTCAGAACCTATATAAAGATATCTCTCCCCTTCTCCACCTACATCTCCTACAGCCTCAACTATAACCAAAAATATTGCAAATATAGATAAAGAATTAAATGTGATTTATAAAGAATTTATTTTTAATGAAGATAAATTTTATGAAGAGATTGCAACAACTAAAAATTTAGATAAAATGGTAAAAATCTGTAAAGAAAATAAATTCAAAAAATTTAAAATAGAATTTATTGATTTTGTAAAATAAAATGAAATTTCAATAAAATTCTTTCATTGGTATAAAAAAGATTTATATAAAATCTATAAATCCTATAACTGCTAGAAATAAAGAAACAAAATGGAAAATAAAAGATAAGATTATACAAAGTAAACATCCACCTAAAACTGCTAGTATATTCATATATGGACATAATGAAATAAAAATTGCACAATTTAAAATAGTGGCTGATGATGATCCAAATACAAAAATATTATAATAAAATAATTTTAGCAATGCACATTTACGTAGTATAGAACAATAATTAAATAGAATAGAAAAATCAACAAACGGTAAAGAAATAATAAAATTTGATAAAGAAATTTATGTTAAAAAATTAAAGACCTATGTCTTAAACCTTTTGAGGTTTCTAAGACAGGTCAACAAGAGGTCAAAAAGTCTAAGGACTCTAATTTCATTAAAGCAATTAAAGATCAACTCAATAAAATTGAGTCAACCTCTGAATCAAAAGAAGTTGTCCAGGACACACCTCGGTCTAAAAAAATTAGTATAGTCACATAGCATCAAGATTCAGAAATAGGAGAAAATTCTAGTCCTGATACTGAAGATATTGACTCTTTTAACAAAACAGTAACTCCTCAAGTAAATCGTATAACTCATAGTCAATATATAGTACCTAGAGTTTCTGCACTAGACCTTAGTATTATAGAAAGACCTAATGTATTATCACAATATAAATATAATTCTTGTTCGGTATATGAATGGAATATAAAGAACCTATCAGAATAAAACATCCTTAGTCTTCTGCAATAGATGACTATTGTTGCTAATGCCTATAGAACCCAAACTGATTTATCTGATAGAACCATAGCAGAATTGATTATAGTTGGTGGGATAATTATCTCACTAATGAACAATATTTAGAAATCTTAAATGCAATTAAAACTTATGAGGATGGAACAACTATTTTAAATGAACATGGTAATACTATTCAAGATTCATTGGCAATGCTCATCCTGACTATATCACTTCATTTTACAGGAGATCCAACTCATTTGAAAGATAAAAATGCAGAATTACTAAGTAACCTCAGGTGTAAAAAACCTAGCAATTTTCAATTTTATAAAATAACTTTCTTAACTAAGGTAAATCTCAAAGAAGATTCCAACTAGGTATTCTGAAAGAAAAAATTCTTAGCAGGATTACCTTTCTTCCTAGGTGAGAAAGTTAGAAATCATACAAAGCAGAAATTTAAAAATCCAATTCCTTATAACCTTTTGACTTATAGTCAATTGATCAGTATAGTTCAAAAAGAATGATTAAAATTTTGTCAAGACATAAAGTTCCAAAAATTTTTAAAATTTGAAATGAAAAAAACTAAAAAAAGAATTAGGATCATTTTGCAAATAATTTATGGAACATCCCTAATTTTTAGAAATTAAATAAAATAAATTAAAATTAAATTAGATAAATTAAATAAATAATTTAAATGGAAAATGAAAGGATTTAAAGTGAAAAAGCGAAATGTATATATGAAATATACATAAAATATATAAAAGTCAACTTTTTTAAAGAAAAGTCAAAGTCAAGTAGTATTTTTGTAATTATATTTTGAGAAATAAAATTTATAAAAATAATTTTAAAATAATTTATTTTTGTATGGAAGAAGTAATTTTGGGGTTTTTATTAATTAAATAATTAATTAAAAATATAATATAATATATATATGGTCTTAAATGAAGGAAAAAAAATCAAAATTTAAAAGAATTTCTTTCTTCTTCTTCTTCTTCTTCTTCCTCTCTTGAACGTTTTTCTATGGATGAGCAAAATTGATTTTTGCTTCATTTAAACAACCAATTTTGCAAGGATTTTCAAGAACCAAGTGGAATTTTAGTGATTTCCACCATAATTAGTAAGTTTTTCAACTTTTTCTTTGAATTTCTATGAAAAAACAATTAGTAAGTTTTTCAACTTTTTCTTTGAATTTCCATGAAAAAACAATTATGTTGATTTTGGATTTTTGGAGTGGTATGGTTTAATTGCTTAATTGTGTATGAATGAAGTTATTTTGAGGAGTTAATAATGATTTTAAGGTTGGATTGAAGAAATGGTTGAATTTAAGTTGAGTTTGGTGAAGAGAGAGAATTTAGGGTTATGGAACTTTTGGGTTTACGAAATCATAAGTTTTAATTATGCAATTTGGCTCCAAATGTGTTGTTTTGATGTATAAACAATGATTTTAAAGTCAAATGATGGATTTGATTAAGTTTATATAGAGTTTGAAAACGGTAGTATTAATTTAGGGTTTTGGAAAAGGAATTTTTCAAAGTATGATGAATTGTTTGGTTTTATTGCTTAAATCATGTTTTTTAAGGATATAAGTGATGAAAATAAGATTGGATTGATAATTGGAATGAATCAGAATGGAGAACCTTCAATGGGGAAGGTTATGCCATTTTAGGATTTTGAAAATAAGTATGTGTTTATGTAATGTAATTTATTTAAACATATTAAAATATGTTTTTAATGATATTAATAAACTTAAAACACTAATTTAAATGGCTTTATATGGTTTGTCAAAGTTAAAGTGGGGTAAAGCTTAATTTTGGAATTTTGTTTAGAGTGATGTTTAATTATGGTTTGATGTTGAGAATGCCTTAGAATGTGATATTAAATGATTATTTATGATCACATTTGGTATAGGTATTGAGAGTAAGTAGTTTGCCCAATCCTAGTATTGAAGGGCAACTTGGAAGAGAACGTTGAAGGGAGTTTTGAAATTTGTTTTGGAGTGCTTTTAATGTATGTACAAACTCTTGAAAAATGAGGTATAATTGCAATACATTTGGCCTAACACATTTTGTTTGGAAAATGTGTTAAGCTACTTGATAGCATGAACATTCATGAACATTGTGTTATAACATGTGAATTATTATGTAAGCATTATATACATTATGAAAAGCTATTATTAATGGTTGAATTGAATAAAATGTGAAATATGTGCATTATGTGAAAATGACCCAAAGTGTTCGGGTAGTGTAATTTTGTTATGAAATATCCTACATTGTGATGAAATGATGAAATGTGATAAATTGAAATGAAATGACATTGATATGAATGAGAAAAATGAAAAAAATGAGACAATGTGTCTAATTGATAATGAGAAAAGAGGCAATGTGCCTAATTGATTATGGAAAAATGAGAAAGAAATTGATGATGAAAAATATGAAATAATTGTGTGCCTAGTATGTTATTCAATTTTCAAAGTTCTGTGTTTAGCGGCATGCCTATGAGGTTATCCTCATTATTTGCCTTTGGGGCTAGATGGTTGTTGTCACTGTGATATGATTTGCCTTTGGGGCTAGCTTTTGAGCATTACTTGATTTGCCTTTGGGGCTAGCCTTTGAGCATTACTTGATTTGCCTTCGGGGCTAGACACTTGGTATCATTATGGACCAAAACAGTAACTCTGGGATTTAAATAATGTATTAGTTTGTTAGGGCCTATGCTTGTGCATGTGTTTGTGTGAATTATTAAATGATGAAAGGATATGTTTAAAAGTGAGCTTGGATGCCACATTGTTACATAGCATATAAGAATTTTGCATTGACATTGTTTTAAAGTTTAATTATTATCAAAGTTTGTGCTACTAGGCTTTTAGCTTAGTGAAATTGCATTTCATCGCGCAGGTGACAGGGGTGATCCGGTTGAGGCGGAGAGTTCTTCTAGATCAGGCCGGGTCTAGATTAGAGATTGCTTGTTGAGCTAATTTTGGGTACATCAAGATCAGAGCCATTTTGCCAGCATGTATATATTTTATATTATAGTATATTTTAATATTATGTATATTATATTTTTAGAGTATATATATTGTAAATTATAAAGAATGTTTTGAATAATTGGGTAATGTGAGGTTTATATGTGTTTTGATATATATATATATATATATATATGTATATGTATAAATATTTTGAGGAATTGTGGAGAAATTGAGAAGTTAAGGTGGACATGTATGATTGATTTATTTGGGGAGTGTTTTTATGCAGGTTGTGTAACTATTGAATTTTTGGAATATCTAAATTACAGATAAAACTCTGGCAAATTTTTCCTATAGATTTTCATATAAAATGCTTGTTTTGGAACCTATAATTTATAAAGAATATTTTATTTATTTTTTAAAATTATATTTTAAAGTATTTGAGATTTTAAATTAGAAATATAAAATTTTTTATTAAACCGGGTTGTGGTATTTTTATATTTTATACGTGTATTTTACATATACTGGTTGTATGTATTATATGCATATAGGGTATAAGGGTGTTACATTTATTTTGGTATCAGAGCCTAGGTTTAAGGTTCTTGACCCAGGTGGGTTGTTAGAGAGAGAAAATGAAAATTTTAAATATAGTTTTCAATTGTAATACATGCATTGGCACTGGCATTTTCTGATTTCTAATGTGGTAATTTCTGCTGTATTTGCAGATATAGGTAGTTATGGCGTCTCAGACGCATCACTCTGTAGAGGGTAGTGTACAGAGTGCAGGTCCTGATGAGGATAGAGTTGGAGCTAGTATTGAGTTTGCTTTTGTGCCTATTAGACCAACAACTGAGGAGATTCTGTCGGAATGGGTACGACATATTGTGGAGCTGTTGAGGGAGACTTCAGTTCAGTAGCCGCAGCCGCCACCACAGCCGCAACAGTAGTTGCCGACGTGGAAGTATTACAAGCTGAGGAAATTTGGAGCCATAGATTTTGTTGGCACTATAGACCCTGCTTATAATATCCAAAAAAGTTTGGAAATATTAATTGTTGAAAATTAATTAAATGATTTAAAAGAATATATATATATATATACTTGATTAAGTGAAAAGAAAGGAAATAGGAAAGTGTGTATATGTTGTATATATGAAGATATACATGTTATATGCAAGTCAACATGTTAATAAGGTCAAATGATATTTAATTATTTAAAATAGATATTAATTAATGGAAAGTGGAAGAGGATATTTGAGATTAATTATTAGTTATAATAAAAATATATTGCTTGGTGGAGATTAAAAGAGGGAAAAGTGGGGTTTTGTGTGGTTAAAAGTGAAGTAGTTGTTTTGATGTTTATCTTCTTCTTCTTGTAGACCCTTAATTTTGACATCAATTTGATATGGTCCTAATTAAAGGATGCCAAAAT
Organism: Garcia nutans; assembly: GCA_947685225.1. Classification (NCBI taxonomy): domain Eukaryota; kingdom Viridiplantae; phylum Streptophyta; class Magnoliopsida; order Malpighiales; family Euphorbiaceae; genus Garcia; species Garcia nutans. Next base: position 38,091,051 of record CANTUV010000059.1, read on the forward strand.
AAATTCGATCCAATTTACAACTTCTAATAAGTTTGTCCAATTTTAAAAGTCACAAACTCAACTACAAAACCCTAAACCAAGTCTTTTTTAGAAGGTCCGGTCCAAAAAATTAAAAAAATGCCAAATTAGTTCAAGTTCAAAGGCCCAAGTGACATGAACCTTGGCTCATGTCGACCTGGAGGCCCCAGGTTGACATGAGCATTGGCTCATGACGACCTGGATGTCCCATGTCGACATGGCTTTGGTCCATGTTGACCTAGAGGCCCCAGGTCGACATGAGCATGCCTCATGTCGACTTGGGCAGCCCAAGGTTGACATGAGGTTGGTCTCATGTTGACCTAGGGCAACCAGGTCGACATGGGTTCAATAGCTTTTCTAATTCAATTAGAATTTATTTTAAGGACTGATTAATATTAGGTTAAGGATTCTGAGTGAGGTTAGAGCCTATAAATAATAATGTTTCAGAGGAACATGGAGGGGACATTGAAGAATGAACGTTAACAAGGGAAACAAGGAACATAAAAGAGAGATGGCAACAAAGAGAGAAGAACAACAGCAGCTTTTTGGAGAGCGAAGGAAACCACAAATAAAAAAATCAAAACAACCAAAGAAGAAGGCAGAGTCCATACTGTCTTCACATTGTTCATCCAGAAATCAATTTTTTTGGTGGAACCATCGATGGAGGTTTGATCTTTAATCATAAATTATTCATGCTCACAGTAGCTTCGTTTCTTTGATTAATAAGAGCATGCATGCAGTAACATGATCTTTGAACGTACAGTAACTCGATCTTTGAACATGCAATAAATTTATCTTTGTTTCAATAACTTTAATCGTTTGCTTTATTTAACACATTGATCAGTTGGTATTCATAACCCCACATGCACGTTTCATAAAAAATAAAAAACTATCCAGTACCCATCGAGGATTTAAATTAATTGTTAGAATCTATTTTATTTACTTTACATCAAGCACCATAAATTATTTTATTGAAACTCAAAACCTTAAACTATTTTCATCCAAAAGCTTAAACCATTTCATTATTAAACTCCAAAATATTGATAATTTTTCCAAAACCGTAATTTATCTCTCCAAATCCAAAATTATTTTCTAAGGCAGTAAGTTAAACCCTAAAAACCCTAATTTCAGACCCTGAATTCGCAGTAAGTTAAACTGTAACACCCCCGTACCCCATATACACACACCACATACACCCACACAACACGCGATATATGTATACCGGATAAAGGGGTGCCACGGTTCAATTTAAACAAACCAAACTTTAATCTTTAACTTATAAGCATCATAAGTCAGTCCGAGTAAACTTAAAATATTTAACTCATATAATAAATAGTAATATATAAAACATTCCTTCGTTAAAATACATATATATATAATATTAGTACCCAAAAGCTTATCTAAAATAGTATGTTCAAAACATTTGTTAATTAAGCAGCGGAAAATACATATGTTTACATCAAAATCAATAAGTACAAAAATATGAAGTTTATACATGCTGGCAGTTTGTCTCTAATCTTGATGTCCACAACTACCTCTAATCTCAAGCCTAGACTCGACTCGGTCTAGACGAGCTCTCCGGTACAACCGGATCTACCCTGTCACCTGTGCGATAAACCACAATCGTGCTAAGCAGAAAGCTTAGTGGTACAAACTTCGATTCAATAAAGATCAATGTGATGCTCATGCACAATATATATATATATATGAATATATCAACTCATAGCATTATATCTCAACATATTAATCACTTGCATCACATTTCATAATTCACATTAAAGCAAAGACAAGCATGGGCCCAAAACGAAACTAATATGCTATTCAAAGTTCAGAGTTATTGCTTTGGTCCATAATCACATTTATCATATATATATATATATATCCATGGATAATGTAACAAACCCAGTCTCTTGGACCTCAATCCGGCTAGACCCTAGGGTCCCAGTATCTTGGTCCTCAACCCGGCTAGACTGTTACAATTTTTGAGGCTTACGACCCGGTCTTTTCACCTTAAAAACATCACATTTCACATTTTTTAGCTGGGCTCGGCTTACGACCCGGTCTTTTCACCTGCCCAGCGATTCATAGGCATGCCGCCAAACCCAGAACTCTGAAAATTGAATAACATACTAGGCACACAATTAATTCATTTATCTCATTATCAATCTCTTTCACAATTCATTTCTCATTTCATTTCTCATAACCAAACTAGGCTCATTGCCCTAATATATCATCTTTTCTCAATTTTTCTCATTCTTCTATTTCATCTCAATATCGATTGGTTATATTATGTTTTCACATCTCATGTCACATATTTCCACATTTCTTTTCATATGCACTACTTTACTCAATTTCATTGATACATCAACAAAATTCACATTATGCATATCACAACATATAACTCATTCATCAACAATGTATCAAGTAACTTAACTCATTTCTAAACTAAATGTGTTAAGTCCCAATGTCATATAAATGTATGCAATCAATCAAAGTTTATACTTACCTCTAAGAGCAACAACACCACTCTATCAACTCCTCTTCCAAGATAACTCTCAACACTTGAATAAAGGTAGCTCAACTCTCTTCAAAACCTAATCCAAAGGTGATCATACACACTCACTTAGAGATACACAAGAAGAAAATAAGAAAGAGAACTATCTAGGGCAAACTCTACACTTGACACTCTCAACAACACGAGCGTGTCCCTGACCGTGCCTAAAACCCAGAACACAGAAGCTTTGTCACTCTCAGTGACATAGGCGTATCACTGGCCGTGTCAATCTTCCAACAACACAATAGCTATGACACGCTCAGTGACATGGGCATGTTAGTGGCCGTGTCAATCCTCCAACAACACAGTAGCTATGACACACTCAGTGACATGGGCATGTCACTGCTCATGTCACCAACCCAGAAAATAGAACCAACGACACGCCCAAAGACATGGCCGTGCTCCTGGGCGTGTTAGGCCAAAAACTCTAAAATCGACGCCAACAAAGCCACAACCAATAATCATCTTCCAATAACCAAATCAACAACACACAAACTCAACCAAAACCATCAACAACCCATATAATACTTGAGTAAACCTTAAAACAACTCAATTACAAACATCAAACACAAACACCACCATATTCACAACTCAAAAATCACACAATCCACACACTTGCCTCTTTCACTAAACTCATCCCTTTTCTCTCTTCAATCCAACCCCAAAATCAAAGTTAACAAAATAACACAACCCTCAAATATACCAAAACAACCTTCCAACAAACCCAAGAACACAAACTCAAAAGAAAACCAAGAAACAAGTTGGAAACTTACCAAAAGTGAAGAAAATCCTTAAAACTCCAACTTGATCTCTTGAAAACCTTCAATCTTTTGAGCTTGGAAGCAACAAAATCTCTTTTCCTTTGGTTGTTAAGGGTGGCCGGCCAAAGAGAAGAAAAGAAGAAGATGAAGATGAACAAAGAAGAAGAAAGAAAGAAAGTCAACCACTTAACAACTACTGTCTCCTCAAAACACTCTCAACCAAGCAATAATACAATATAATAATCACCCACTAACATCATCTTCCACTAACATAAATAAATCCATTTAATTAATCAAAATATCTCTTTTGACTTATAAGACCCATTGACTTGTGTATATTGTTTTTATCTCCATATACATAACATATACACTTTAAATTATCTAATCCAATACAATAATTAACACTCCAAAATTTTAGGGTATAGTTTGGGATATTACATAAACCCTAAAAATCCTAATTCCAAACCCTAAATTTTAAAACCCTAGTTTTAAAAAACCCTAATTTCAAAACCCTAATTACAAAACTCTAGTTTTTAAAACCCTAAGTTCTAAAACCCTAAGTTCCAAAAATCCTATTCTAAGATGCAAATTCTAAATTTATATATTTATTACTTTATTTAATTTTAGATTTGATTATGTGGTTTATTATATGTTTTGATAGTTGATTTATTTAATTTCAATGCTTGATTTATTTAATTTACCATGGATGGATATTTTCTTTATTATTATGATTATTATTTGTTCGTATTAGTATTAAAATTGTAAGAGGTATGTTTCCACCTTGTGGGTACCTCATTAGTTAAGTATTATGTAGTTTAAATTATTTCAAAGTTTTTGGACTAATGTAAAGGGCATGTTTCCACTTTTTGGTGGGTGTCCTATTTAGTTTAGACATGAACGATGTAAGGACATCCTTGGATGGGTGTCCATTTATTTGCTTTGTTTTGACATTGCTTTAATTTTAATATAATGATGCTTTATTTTAATTGTTGCATGTAGTATGTATAATATCATTATATTTAAGAATTTCATAATATTAAGACCTGAAAAGGAGGCCGGTTCGAATGAACCGGGCGTTGTGGGGGTGCTGGGTCATTTCTCACCTTCCCCACACGTACCCAACTTTTCGAAACCATTAGGGGGTTGGGGATTCCTTAGGAATCGAGTCATCCACCTCTTTCTTTTTTCTGACTCATCTGGGTGGCGACTTCATTTTCTTCTGGCTTAGGCCTGTGTTCTCTAAGGCCCCGACCTTAAACAGTGCCGAAGTCGCAAGAACTATTCCACCGGGAGTGGGGGCAAAAATCTCCGCTCACAATGGCGACTCCACTGTGGATAAGAGAAGTTGATTCCGTTGGTCTTTATATTATTCTATTCTTTCTTATAATGATATTGTCCATTGCATCATATTAGATTGCACTGCATGTGTGAATTAGGATGCCCGTGTTACCCGTGTTGTGTTATGTAAGGGATACCATACTTTCACTCAAGATATGGAGATCGAGAATGGAATAACTACTCATAGCCTTGTACCATTTTGTATATACTTGCTATGGAAACCTAAGCCTTTTAACCCAAAGACTAAAGCTCATATAATTGGCCTAGTTACTTTCCTTAGGTTTTTACCCCAAATGCATGTTGTTTGACTATGGTTAATTTATCTTGGCTTAAATCATGGCTTATTTGGTTTTTTTATTTTTCTAATATGACCTAAATACATTGTGAGCTCAAAATAAACTTTTCTTTAAAATCTAAAAGACCAAAACTATTTTCAAAACTTTTCAAAATGACCTTTGGATATAAAACTTTTCCATAAACAAACCAAAATTCTTTTCTCATGACCCAAATACTAAGCCCAAAATCCATTTTTTTTAAAATCCTTTTACAATGGGCTTAGAAACAAAATTATTTTGATCCAACCTTTAAAAGAGCTTACAAATATTTAGAACAATTACGAAATACCAAAAATCAATTGTGAGCCTAGTTTATACAAAGAGTTATTAATCATGGGCTTGTTTTTGGTATGAATCATTAGTTACTTTTTTCAAGTGAAAAATCTATTTATAATAAACCTCTTAATTTAGTTTTAATCCAATATAGCATAAAAGCTACTTTAGTTGGTTGAATGGATTAAAACCTAATTAATGAGAATTATCATGAACTGATTTCTATTTTTAAAATATAACTATTGGTTGAAACGTCCGAGGGAAATTGTTTGAAAAACAAGATACCCCATGTTGATATTTTGTTAACCATATTACCTAGGAAAAGAGACTTGCCATTCGTGTGTGGATGCTATAAGGTTGGAAGGGACATTCTACTTATCTTTGTTTATTATTTGTTCATACATGCATACATACATTTGCATCTCAAATCATTGATCCTCTCTGGCTCACAGCCCTGGATTACGATAGTTCAAAAGCTTACAACAATCTGACCTAAGCTGGAGATGAAGAGTCTAGTAGCAACTCAATCACTTGCTCGCCAAAAGCAATGGAGCCCAAACAAATTCAAAGAATTGTGGATGATGCCCTTAATTCCAAGATGGAAGAAATAAAAGAGGCCCTAGCTGAGATCGTGAAGAACCAATTGGCTGCAGTTTTAGGGAATAATGCCGAAGCATCTGCTAGCACCAAGAACCCAAAGGACAAAGGGAAGGCTAAGATTGATGAAGTGGCTTTTAATGATGACAAGGTAGTCGTCGATGATGATGACAACTGGGCTCAATACTTCCAAGATTCTCAAGATAAAAATAAGGAGCCAAAGGTTGTTGACAAGACAACTTTTGAAAAGACTGAAAATTCTAATGTTGAGAAGATGATTGCTAATTTAGAAAAGAAATTTGAAAAGAAACTGAAAACCAAAGAGATGTCCGAGATCGACAAACTATTTGAACAAGATGAAGAGGTCCCTTATAAGTTTAAGATGCCATCCTTTGTAAAGTTCGATGGAACCGGAAATCCTCACCTCCATGTGAAGTAGTATATCACTGCTATGCAATCTGCCCGAGCTACTAAGGCTCAAACTTTAAGGTATGCTCTCATTAGACCATGTTGTCCAAAATTGGTTCAACACCTTAGAGGAAAGTACTCAAAAAGATTGGGACATGCTATACAAGGCTTTCATTCAGCAATATGGGTATAATGTTGAGTTGGAAGTTACCTTAATGGAAGTTGAGTCCATTAGACAAAGGCCAAATGAGAATTTTATGGACTATATGAAAAGATGGAGAAATAAGGCTGCTTTGCTCAAGAAGAAGCCTGATGAATCTGATCAAATAAGGATGATTATGAGAGGGGTGTTGCCTAGTCTTCGTGAAAGGATGTCTCATACACTCATCCATGATTTCAAAGATCTTTTGTAAGCTGGCTTGTAAATCGAAGAGTGGGAAAGGGAGAGGAGCCGCTTTTCGACAAGAAGGAATGAGAGAGAAAATTATCAGCCTAACAGTCAAAGTACACAAAAGGAAGCTAATGTTAATGCTGCTATTTTAAGGAGGAATGAGGCAATTTTCAGAATTAGGGAAGCCGTTGTCTTGGGTTCTCAATAAGCTACAAAAGAAGGGATTGTTACAACCCCTGACTCCTTGTCCTTTGCCTAATCCTCTTCCACCTAACTTTGATACTAATGCATTTTGCCAATTCCATCAAAGGCCTGGACATAAAACGGACAATTGTATGAAGTTGAGGCATGAGATCCAGAATCTAATAGACAGTGGAAAGATACTTGAGCCATACAAGCCCAATACCAAGAATAATCCTTTGCCTAAATTTGGAAGAGTGCCACCACCAGCAACCTTCATGGTAGGAAAAGGATTGGAAGAAGATTTTATTTTATCATCCTTTCAAGATGAAAATATTGAAGATGTGAAAGGAAAAGAAGCTTAAACTCAACAAACTTTCCTTAGCTTGAATGTTGCTTTTTAATTTTACTTTCTTTAATATTTAATTGGAACTATCATGTTTTTCAAATTTAAATTTGTTTGAATAAATTACTTTCATCAAAATTTTTGTTGGTCTTTGTTCATTTTGGTGCTTAACCAATGAGGAATCTAGCTTGATGTTCATGAATTAATATATTTATGCATCATGACTTGAATAACTCTACTAGGTGAGGGAATTGCTCTATAGCATTGAGTTGTGTATGCTTACTTAGAGAGGGCTCCTGCATAATTACCTTTATCTAGGTCCTAGTCAGTCTTAGAACATGCTTTGATAAACTTTCAAGGCGAAATTAAACTCAGCTTATTTTAAGGGAGAGATGATCTAGGCATTGTTTGGTTAGCCAACAACTAGTATCCACCCTATTAAATATCAATCCCTAGTTGTCCTTTTGAGCCTTCATGAAATTTTAGCTTTCTTTTCATTGGCTTACAAACCCCGATAACCTACCCTGAGCTGTTGTGGTATTTTTGACAAGTCTTATGATCACTAAGATGAAGAGGCAAGAAGATCAAAGAAGGAAATGAATAGTCAAAACCATAAAGATAGTTAAAGTTCTCAAGGCCATAAGGGTAGTTGATGTTTTCAAGACCATAAGGGTAGTTAAAGTTCACCTAATATCTCCAATCTATCAAGATAACATCAGAGTAATAAATGATTTATCCCTATTAAAGGAGATTTATGTCATTCCACTCATCCATTATTAGAAGCCCAAGTTGGTACAAACAAGACAACTCTTTTAGAGCTAGAACCAAAAAAAAAAGAGAGAAGAAAAGAAAATAAAAAAAAGAGAAAAAAAGGACAAAAGAAGAAAAAAAAAGATTAAAAAAAGAAAAAAGACAAAACAAAAGGAAAAAGAAAAAAAAAAGAGAAAAACAAAAAGAAAAGAAAACCTAAAATGGTTTAGAAATCCAACTGAGTTCTCTTTTACCTAAGACAACAAAAGGCTTCCATTTAGTTTATAAGGACAGTTTGACTTAAATTGGTCTAACCTAACCAAAGATTCAATCAAAATCAGTGAAAAAGGAGAAAGGTCACCTAGTTTTTGAATGTCCTATACTTGACAGTCCTACAAGGAAGAAGGACAAAATGGTAAAATGCTCAAAGAAAGGGAAGAGTAAGAAAAATAAAAAGAAAGAAAAGGGAGAAGAAGAAAACAAATAAATTTGGGTACCAAACTTTATGCAAGGGCAAAGACTGTTCCAATCGAGATCCAGATTAATGCCAAGAAGATAGAAGGAATTTGGAGTCTAGCAAGATTGCCTCCAAGCTACCTAAAGTTCAAATAAGAAGTTTGTAGTGTGAGGGTTTGTCCATTGTGTCACTATAAGCTCCTATCTCAAAATGGCCTTCACTTTAACCCATGTCCCTTATAAACCCCATTTCAAGCCTATCAAAGACCTGTTGATCTCTCTTGGTAGGTAGAGTCTATCAGTAGAGATGGTTTGGATAAGCATGCATATGAGATAGACAATATTTAAAAATGAGACATTTGGCCAAATAATGTGTATGTGCCTATCTTAAGTGCAACAATTATTGCTTAAATAGAAATGATTCCCCAGCTTAGTATGGTAACTCATATTATAGATATGTTAATTTGAAAAATCAAGTCCTGAGGTACATTGACATTAATTTGGCAAAGCCAATATTTGATTTCAAAATCAAAATTCAAAATTGAAAATTCAAAAAAATTTTTAGGAAAAAAAAATTTACAAAGCCTTCAAGTTAAGGGACGTATGTCGAATCATTGAACCTCCAAAGGACACATTGGGCAAAGAAAATGATTACTGGCAAGGTCATGAAGAAGCTACCAACTGACATGCTGAATCATAATTTAAAATGGATGTATCTTTGCTATTTAGGGCCTCCATTATTCATATTTTCAACATCTTGAAGATAAAAGCCATAAATGTGGATCATTGTGTCATTCCAATGCAAGACCTAAACGAGCATCTGAAAGGAACCAATGAGAACACTTCTGCTGATCACCTCAGTATGTGAGTCGATGGAACGACTATAAGTATTATTCATGCATATCATGCATACATGAGCATATCAAATTGCATTTTCTTGTCTTGTATTGTCTATTCTTTATCAAAGTAAACAGCAAACACCTTGTGAAGTAAACAATCAAAAGAAGATATCAAATTAGGGGGCATGGAAAGCCCATTGCTTGAGAAAGTTCTAGTAAATTTTGCAAAGAGAAGAAATGTGTGCTTGTGCGAAGAACTAGACAACAAAAACATCAATCAAAGCTTGCATGGAAAAAATCTTTGGTTTGAGCCTACACAGGGGGCAAAGTTTCTCCTTTTCAATTTTTTGAGTTTATATACAAAACATTTTCAAACTCACTTGCAAATATTTCTCCACGCAGGGGGCAAGGAGAAGATATGAGGGCCAACTAAAAATAGCTAAATTTTTGCAAAAGGAAGAACAAAAGAACGAAACAACCAGTTAAGCCACAATCCTCAACTGATAAAAGGTCAGTCAAATCCAACCCAGTCTCGGGTCCAAGTACCCAATCTCGGGTCCAAGTATCCAATCTCAGGTCCAAGTACCCAAATCAAACTCAATCTTGAGTCCAAGTACCAGTCTCGAGTCTAAGTACCCAAATCAAATTCAATCTCGGGTCCAAGTACCCAGTCTCGGATCCAAGTACCCAAATCAAATTCAATCTTGGGTCCATGTAGCCAGTCTCGGGTCCAAGTACCCAAATCAAATTCAATCTCAGGTCCAAGTACCCAAATCTAATTCAATCCCGGGTCCAAGTACCCAATCTTGGGTCCAAGCACCCAAATCAAATTCAGTCTTAGTTCCAAGTACCCAATCTCGGGTCAAGTACCCAAATCAAGTTCAGTCTCGGGTCTGAGTACCCAAATCAAATCCAAGTATCCATCTTCATCCAAAATCTGCTCAAAGTCATGTTGTTTTTTACTCTCTTCTACTAAAAGTCTCAGATCGCTCAAGCAGGGGGCAAACTGTAGACCCTTAATTTTGACCCTAATTTGATACAGTCCTAATTAAAGGATGCCAAAATAAATTCAATCCAATTTTCAACTTCTAATAAGTCTGTCCAATTTTAAAAGTCACAAACTCAACTACAAAACCCTAAACCAAGTCTTTTTTAGAAGGTCCAGTCCAAAAAATTAAAAAAAAATGTGAAATTAGTTTAAGTTCAAAGGCCCAAGTGACATGAACCTTGGCTCATGTCGACCTGGAGGCCCCAGGTTGACATGGCTTTGGTCCATGTCAACCTGGAGGCCCCAGGTCAACATGAGCATGCCTCATGTCGACCTGGGTAGCCCAAGGTCAACATGAGAATGTCATGTTTCTACCTTTCGGAGGGTGTCCTATTTAGGCATGGGATGTAAGGACATGTTTCCATCTTCGGATGGGTGTTCATTTATTTGCTTTATTTGGACATTATTTTGATTTTTAATATAACGATACTTTATTTCAATTATTGTGTGTAATATGGATAATGTTATTATGTTTAAGAATTTTATAATATTAAGACCTATAAAGGAGGTCGGTTCCAATGAACCGGGCATTGTGGGGGTGCTGGGCCATTTCTCACCTTCCCCACACGTACCCAACTTTTTGAACCCATTAGAGGGTTGGGGATTCCTTAGGAATCGAGTCATCCACCCCTTTCTTTTTTTTCCGGCCCATCCGGGTGGCAACTCCATTTTCTCTGGATTTAGGTCCGTGTTCACTAAGGCCCCGAGCCTAAACAGTGCCGAAGTCGCAAGAACTATTTCACCGGGAGTGGAGGTAAAAATCCCAGCTCAAACAAGGCCTCACAGCTGGCAACTCCTCTGGAGACTTTAAAAATAAAATTTTAATTGGCTTTTTTCTACAAAACAATTTTACTCTCTTTGAATTGTTTCCTCTTTCATCATACATAAGGGTTTCTTACCCTTTAGTTTTAGGAAGCCCTGGGTAGCTAGTAACATCCACTTGGCAACCTTCATTAGGTATGTTGAGAGATAGCAAAAGCACCCAACCCATGATGAATCCTCAATCCTTTTAAGGTGTAACAGATATGCATGTACTGTTGGACCCATATAAGATTCATTATCTATCATGTGGTTAGGTATATCGTTGTCCTAGTATGATAAAACCTTTAGAATAAACCACCCTTTTGCATATAAATACCATAGACCTTGACCATAACTGGTATGCACCATAATACCTTCATGAAAAGGTTTTCTGTAATGTTTAAAGTTTTAAATACTAAACTTTTAATTTAATGTTGATAATTGATAGTAAATAGTGATAAAAGTGGCATGGATAAGTGATGTAAATAGTGAATCTTAAAATTTACTAAAGAAATTATTTTTATGGTTTTACGGGACTAAAAATCAAATTAAAATCAAAGGATACAAAAGAGGGTATACCATAGCTAAGATGAGAGTGGCCACACTAGATTAAACTATATATATAAGTGGACATGTGTGTGTATGTGTAGAACTTTCTTCTTTCTTCTTTCATCATCATCCACGCCTATTATCTCCATCACCATCAAAACTCATCCTTTCTTCCTTGTTTTAAAAAATTTAGCCAAAATTTAAGAGGAAATCACATCTAGTTATAGGTTTTTAGAAGAATAAGTTGGAAAAGGCGAGATTATCATCAAGTGATTAATGAAGAAAAGGGATTTTGAAAGAGGTATGTGCTTATGTATTTTAATTACCAACTATTTGAATTTCTATGAATTTTATTATTCGAATTGGTTGAGTTATCTTTAATGAGTTAATACTGAAAAGTATTTGATATAGAACCTTTCTATATCAAAGAAAATAGTTTTTGATTCATTTTTATCATAGATTTGGACGTATTATGTTTAAGTGGTTGAATGTGCAAAATACAGAATTTTGCCTGACACGGCCATGTTGCTGGGCGTGTCAATGATGCTGTGTTTTAATGTTGATGACACGACTAGTAACATGCCTATGTCAATGGGTGTGTCATAGCTACTGTGATAAAAGATAAGTGACACAACCAGTAATGCGCCCGTGCCATTGGGTGTGTCATAGCTATTGTGATGAAAGATAAATTACACAGCCAGTGACACAACCATGTCTCTAGGCGTGTCATAGCTGCTGTAATGCAAGTTAAATGACAAAGTCAATGACTTGTAAGAATGGGCAAATGACACGGTCATTGAAACGTCCATGTCATTGGGCGTGTCACTTAAAGAAATTGCCCAAAATAACTTTTTTTTTATATTTGATCTGTAATTCCAGCCGAATAGATTATAAGGCCTCAAAGTGTAAAAGATTTTTGAAATCAACCCTAACAAGTAGTGTAACAAATTTATTTTGAAAACATGATAAATATGTGTGATACCAAGTGTTGATCAGAGAATTATTCCATTGAAGTGCTATACATAATTTAATGTTAATTAAAAACTACTGAATTGCTCAAATCATACTAATTTTAGATCTAACTTGGGATTGAATGGATAGCCAAAGAGAGGATATTGAAATTAATAGTGGGCATTCTGTGCCATCAATGGAATCTGTGTCACCATATTCAGTAGGCATCCGTGCCATAGTTGGCCATTGGCCAAATTTTATACAGTGGGTATTAAATTACCAACAGTGACCCGTTATCCAAACCTAAGATCTGAGTTCAGTGTGTATGGGCATAATTAAAGAAGTTAACTACATTGAAAATATTGTGTTATATGGTTATTATTAAATTAACCAATTCTGAATTTAATCGTGTTTAGTATTTCAAGTTTAAATGAATTTATTAATTTCTTTATTTAACATTCTAAAAGTAATAATTTCCATTGTTTCTAAATTATTTTATTCATAATTCTCTTTCCTTTAAATTTTCTTCCATATTGTAAATATATAAGCACCACTAAGCTTTTCTTAGTGTGTTAGAATTATTTTCTTACTAGCAGATCAAACAAGAAGAGTTGAGACTATAGAGTGAGAGATACACGTTCCTAGTCAACTGCATCACAAAGGTTCAAAGAAAAATATTGTAAATATTGTATTCTGTATAGTTCATATGACAATACTTTATAATTTTATATGACAGTTGTATAAGTTTGAGAGTAGTTTGAAAATTATAATAATGTAAGTTAACAATATGAGTTCTTTGTAAATTAACAAATATATGTTTGTAATGTAGGCTTGATTATAGTAGCTCTTTTGAAAGTTTAATAACTGCATTAATACATAGAAGTATTTTGGTTTTATTTCTATAATACATATATAGACAAGTGTGAGTATTTAGGTGGCATCATCTACGTAGTTATGTGTATAAACTATGTAGGGGGTGTTACATTTAGTGGTATCAGAGCAGGTTTAGGCAGTCCTAAGTTTGTGGGTTAAAAGAAAAAAGAAGTACAACTGTCATTGCTATGTGAACTATATAATTGAATAAATATTTGATGCAGTTGATTTTTAATGTTTAAAGGTATAAGATGGCCTCTAAATCCCATCAAGGTGCAGAGGAACAAGCTATGTCCTCACACAGTCAAGCTAGTGTGGGGAATCAACAGCCATTGGAACCTTCTGCAGAACAAATTCCCTTAGATCCTCAATTTGTGAGAAATATAGGGGAAGTTCTCAGGCAAATTGTAAGAATTGCTACTCTTGCACAACCTCCACTGCCAGTGTCCCAAAGATCTCCATTGGAGAGAATTAGGAAATTGGGAGCAGAAGATTTTAAAGCTTGTGATACTGATGAATCTTCAGTAGCAAAGTATTAGATGGAGAGGATTGTAAGAGTTTTTGATATTCTGCATTATACTGATGAAGAAAGTTTGGAGTGTGCAATTTCTTTATTGCAAGAATAAGCTTACGCCTGGTGGGATACAAAGAAGAAAGGTGTACCTACAGGTAGACTCACTTGGACATTTTTTTGAAAAGAATTTAAAAAGAAATATATCAGTGCGTCGAGAGTTTTTGTATCTTAAGAAAAGACAGTCATCTGTGTCTGAATATGAGAGGCAGTTTGTTTGCCTCAATAAATATTTTCCAGAGTTAGTTTCATCTGATGAAGAGAAGTGTAAGCAGTTTGAACAGGGTTTGAACAGTCAGATACGGGTGTATTTAGTGGAGATGAGGATTAAAGAGTTTTCCACTCTTGTTAATGCGGCAGTTGCTAGAGAAAATGAGATTAAACAAGAGTAGGGAATAAAATAACAATTGAAGAAGTGATTTTCTCTGAGGTCTATCTACTATTTTAGATCCTCTCTGCTGACTAACACTGGGTCAACCACCCCTACCTGACCTACGGCTTGACTGAGACCTCTGTATAGAACTTTGTCCTTTAACAACTTTTAGTTCTTTATTTGAAATGTGGTTCTTTGGAGCATAGAATCAGAGGTAGTGCTCTAGCTAGGGCCTATGCCATGAAAGCTTTGGAGGACCTGGATGCTCCTGATGTTTAGTTGGTAAATTTTCTTTACTTGGTCTTGATGTATATGCATTATTAGATCCTGGTTCTACAAATTCTTATATTTGTACATCTATAGCTTCAAGGAAGAGAATGTGTGCTAATAAACTTGATTATGAGATAGAAGTTACTAATCCCTTAGGCCATAGTGTGAAGGTAAACAAAGTATATCAAAATTGTCCACTTAGAGTTCATGATGTAGAACTTCCAACTGATTTGATTGAACTTCCATTCTATGACTTTGATGTAATCTTGGGAATGAATTGGTTGTCCCGGCATCAAGAAATTATGGACTGTTGTAGTAAAGTTGTATCTTTTAAGATTTTGTGTTATGGTGAAATTATAGTTAGAGGAGAAAAACAATTTTACCCTTCTAGTTTGATTTCTACAGCTAAAGCTAGAAGGTTGATTGGGAAGAGGTGTGAAGCTTACCTTACTTATGTTAATGATACACGACATTCAAGCAAGGCTTTGGGAAACATACCTACAGTGAGTGAGTTTTCATATCTTTTTCCAGAGGAATAACTTGGAATACCACCGAGAGGGAGGTAGAATTTGTTATTAATGTAGTTTCGGGTACGTCACCAATTTCTATTCAACCTTATAGAATGGCACCTCTGGAGTTAAAAGAGTTAAAAGTGCAACTTCAGGAATTACTTGATAAGGGCTTTATTAGACCTAGTGTATCACCCTGGGGTGCACCGATTTTATTTGCGAAGAAGAAGGATGGTACCTTAAGATTGTGTATAGATTATCAACAGTTGAATAAAGTGACTATTAAGAATAAGTACCCGTTACCTAGGATTGATGACTTTTTTTATCAGTTAAGGGGAGCGGGTGTTTTCTCTAAGATTGATCTTAAATCAGGTTATTATCAAATGAAAATTAAAGAAGTAGATATTCCAAAGACAACTTTCAGAACTCGATATGGACATTATGAATTTTTGGTTATGCCCTTTGGTTTAACTAATGCTCTAGCAGCTTTTATGGACTTGATGAATCGAGTCTTCAAACTGTATTTAGACCAGTTTATAGTTATTTTCATTAATGACATATTGGTTTATTCTAGAAATAAAGAGGAGCATGATAAGCATTTGAGAATTGTACTACAGACACTAAGGGAGAATCGATTGTATGCTAAATTATCAAAATGTTATTTTTGGTTGACGAAAGTGGCATTTTTGGGTCATGTAATATCAGCTAATGGTATTCATATGGATCCTAGTAAAATTGAGACGATTTTGAACTGGCAACCATCAAAGAATATAACAAAAAGTCCAGAGTTTTCGTGGGTTATCTGGTTACTATAAAATATTTGTGTAAAGGTTTTCGAAGATAGCACTTCCTTTAACTAAGCTCCTTAGAAAAGAAACTAAATTTGAGTGGAATACCCAATGTCAAGCTAGTTTTGAACAATTAAAAGCTATGTTGACTGAAGCGCCTGTATTGACACAACCTCTTCCTAATCATTAGAGACCAGGTAAAGACTATGTTATTTATAGTGATGCTTCTCATTAGAGACTCGGTTGTGTATTGATGCAAGAGGGTAAGGTAATTGCTTATGATTCTAGGCAATTAAAATCTCATGAATTGAATTACCCTACACATGATTTGGGGTTAGCTGCTATATTTTCACTGACCATAAAAGTTTAAAATACTTGCCAACATGAAAAGAACTAAATTTAAGGCAAAGGAGGTGGATGGAATTTATCAAAGATTATGACTGTATCATCGACTGTCATCTTGGAAAAGCTAACGTGGTAGTCAATACTTTAAGTCAAAAGACTTTAGCAGGTATGTTGTATATAGAATATTATAGTACTCTATGTATATATAAATTAAATAAACTAAATGATATAATGTGTTATGTTAGCAGAATTGAGGGTTGAACCCATCATAAAGCAAATAGTGATAGAAGCTCAGAAACAAAATCAAAAGTTATTAGAAATTTTAAAACAAGTTTATAAAGGTGAAAAGCCAGATTATGTTGTGTTAGAAGATGGTAGCTTGTATCATAGAGGTTGATTGTGTGTACCTGATGTGAAGGAACTAAAGGAGTATATTCTTGGTAAAGCTCATACTTCTACTTATATTGTACATCCCGAAAGCTATAAGATGTATCAGAATTTGAAGTCACATTATTGGTGGCCTGGTATGAAGAGAGATATTACTGAATATTTCACTCGATGTTTAGTATGTCAACAAGTCAAAGCAGAACATCAAGTTTCATTGGGTCTTTTGCAACCCATATCAATACCATAATGGAAGTGGGATAGAATCACCATAGATTTTGTGAGTGGTCTTCCGAACACCCAAATGAAGCATGATACAATTTGGATAATTGTTGATCGATTAACCAAATTAGCACATTTCCTTTCCATTCGATTTGATTATTCAATAGATAGACTTGCTAAATTGTATATTAATGAGATAGTCAGGCTTTATAGAGTGCCAATGTCTATTATTTCAGATCGAGACCCTCGCTTTACTTTAAAATTTTAGGAAAGTTTTCAGAAAGCATTAGGTATTCGACTTCATTATAGTACTATTTTTCATCCACAGACCGATGGTCAATCAGAAAGGGTGATATAAGTACTTGAAGATATGCTTAGAAGTTGTGTAATCGATTTTAAAGGTAGCTAGGATAGATATTTGCCTTTAGTAGAATTTTCCTATAACAACAATTATCAAATGAGTATGGGGATGGCACCATATGAAGCACTCTATGGAAGGAAGTGTATAACTCCATTGTGTTGGGTGGAATTGAATGAGAGCAAACTTGTGGGACTTGATCCCATAAGATAAACTGAAGAAAAGGTGAAGCTTATAAAGGATCAATTACAAATTGCAATGGATAGACAAAAATCTTATGCAGATTTGAAATGGCGTGATATTGAATATAATGTGGGAGATAAGGTATTTTTGAAAGTATAACCATGGAAGAAGGTTCTTTGCTTTGGAAAGAGAGGTAAACTAAGTCCTAGGTTTATTGGACCATATAAATACTTGAACGTATAGGTCCAGTAGCTTATCGAAAAGCTTTGCCTCCAGAACTAGCTAAGATTCATAATGTATTCAATGTGTCGATGCTTAGACGATATAGATCATATCCTTCACATGCGATTCAAATAGAGTCCATTGAAATTCAGCCAGATTTGAATTATGAAGAAGAACCAATGGCTATCTTATCTCATGAAATAAAAGAGTTGCGTAATAAGTGCATTCCTTTAGTGAAAGTGTTATGGAGAAATCATTCGATAGAGAAAGCCACTTGGAAAAGTGAAGAGACAATGAGACAGCAGTACCCTCAATTATTTCAAGTGTCTATAATAGGTAAATTTTGAGGATAAAATTTTTTTTTAGTAGAGAGAATTGTAATGTTTAAAATTTTAAATACTAAACTTTTAATTTGATATTGATAATTGATAGTACATAGTAATAAAAATGACATGGATAAGTGATGTAAATAGTAAAACTTAAAATTTACTAAAGAAATTATTTTTATGGTTTTACGGGACTAAAAATCAAATTAGAATCAAAGGATAAGAAAGAGGATGCACCATAGCTAAGATGAGAGTCGCCACACTAAATTAAACTATATATATATAAGTGGACATGTGTGTATATGTGTAGAACTTTCTCCTTTCTTATTTCATCATCCTCCATGCCTATTATCACCATCACCACCAAAACTCCTCCTTTCTTCCTTCTTTTCAAAAATTAGCCAAAATTTAAGAGGAAATCACATCGAGTTATAGGTTTTTAGAAGAATAAGCTAGAAAAGGTAAGATTATCAACAAGTGATTAAAGAAGAAAAGGGAATTTGAAAGAGGTATGTGCTAATATATTTTAATTTGTAACTATTTGAATTTCTATGAATTTTATTATTCAAATTGGTTGATTGAGTTATCTTTAATGAGTTAATACTGAAAAGTATTTCATATAGACTCTTTCTATATCAAAGAAACTAGTTTTTGATTCATTTTTATCATAGATTTGGACATATTGTGTTTAAGTAGTTGAATGTGCAAAATACAGAATTTTGCCTGACACAGCCAATGACATGGCCATGTCACTGGGTGTGTCAACGATGTTGTGTTTTAATATTGATGACACGACTAGTAACACACCCGTGTCATTGGGTGTGTCATAGCTACTGTGATGAAAGATAAGTGACACAACCAGTAACACGTCCATGTCATTGGGCTTGTCATAGCTACTGTGATGACAGATAAATAACATGGCCAGTGACATAGCCATGTCTCTGGGAGTGTTGTAGCTACTGTAATGCAAGTTAAATGACATGTCCAGTGACACGCTCGTGTCATTGGGTGTGTCAAAGCTTCTATAAGAATGGGCAAACGATAGGGTTATTGACACGCCCTTGTCATTGGGCGTGTCACTTGAAGAAATTGCCCAAAATAACTTTTTCTTTGTCTTTTATCTGTAATTCCAGCCAAAAAGATTATAAGGACTCAAAATGTATATGATTTTTGAAATCAATCCTAACAAGTAATGTAACAAATTTATTTTGAATATATGATAAATATGTGTGATACCAAGTATTGATCAAAGAATTGTTCCATTGAAATGCTATACATAATTTAATGTTAATTAAAAACTATTGAATTGCCCAAATCATACTGATTATTGATCTAGCTTGGTATTGAATGGCTAGCCAATGGGAGGGTATCCAAAGTGATAGTGGACATTCTGTGCCATTAATGGACACTCTATGTCACCATAATTAGTGGGCATTCATGCCATAGTGGGCCATTAGCCAAATTTTATACAGTGGGCATTAAATTGCCAATAGTGACTCGTTATACAAACCTAGAATCTGAGTTCAGTGTGTATGTGCATAATTAAAGAAGTTAACTACATTGAAAACAATGTGTTATATGGTTATTGTTAAATTAACCGATTCTTAATTTAATCATGCTTAGTATTTCAAGTTTAAATGAATTTATTAATTTCTTTATTTAACGTTCTAAAAGTAATAATTTCCATTGTTTATAAATCATTTTATGTATAGTTCTCTTTCCTTTAAATTTTTGCAGACCCTTAATTTTTGACCCAGTCCAAAATAATTTTTATGGCATTTTAATTATTTTAATAATATTTTAACTACTTATAATATTTAATAGTTATTTTTAATAAAAATAAAAAAATAAAAAATAAAAAAAATAAAAATCGGATGGATCGGCGAGCGACGCGGCAGGGCATTTCGCCGCAGAAAGTGTCTGCGGCGAATTGGGCACTGCCCAATTAACTGCAGATGACTATCAACCCAATTCGCCGCATATGACTATCAGCGGCAAATTGAACATTGCCCAATTCGCCGCAGCTGGGCTTGCCCATTTCTGCGATGAATTGGCTTGCCCAGCTCACCTAGCCCATGCCCATAGCCTACAACAATTTTTACCAGCGCAGCCCGCAAGCCCGACAGCCCGTCTGCGGTGCCGACTTTTTGACCAAACCTTGTTTTACACAATTTTATAATTTTTCCTAAATAGTTAGTATTTCCTTATTAAAATAGGATTAGGTCTATATTTTTTCTTATAAAGACCAAATTAAAACACAAGGAGGAAAAAAAGGAGAGAAAACCCTAGAGACAGAAGGGGGCGGAGAGAAAAACCCTAGCAATGGAGTAAAAATTTTAAAGCTTACAATCACGAAGCTAAAACCTTTAAACCACCAACAACAATTGAGCAATCAAAAAATCAAACACTGTCCAATTCACAAGGCAGCAAAGTCTTGATATTGCTCGGCTAGAAATTAAGCATTGAGGCAGGCAGAAGCTTGGATCAATCTCTTCAATTTGGTGGAGCCTTCAAATGTAGGTAAGTTCTCTAAATTCAATTTATTAAATCAAAAATCACTTCCACTTTCAAACTCTCATCACATCATACTGATTACTCAATTTCTTTTTTTGATTCAATTCATACAGTAGCTAAGGTTTTAATTAAAGTGAATAATATAATCATTCAAAACTCAAATCTAATTTCTTAAACCCTAATTAATTCAAACCCTATTTCTTAATTAATTTTATTTTCAAACCTTCACAGTAGCTATTTTGTTATAATTTTATTCAATGAGTTATTTTAATCTTTTAACAATAAATTTGGCTTTCTATATTTATTTCACCTAAAAATACATAAGTAGTTGGTATAGTCAATATTAAAACCATACTTAACTTTGATCACAGTAAAGCATCAAATTCTAAATTCAAAAACATAATCTGCAAAATCAAGGTTTCAAACCATAAAACCCTAATATCTTAACCGTGAGTCCTAAACCCTAATATCTTAAGGTTCCAAAACCCTAATTTCATGATGTTAGCCCTAAACCCTAATTTGATTAACCAAAAACCTTATTACTTTCTTAAATTTATAAAACCCTAATCCATTCCATTTTTCCAAAAAATTTCACAGTAGCTTAAATAACAATAATAATAATTCCAAAATTTTAAAACCCTAAATGTTAATTAAAGAACTCTAAATTGTGACATAAACCTAAATTTGTATCTTTATTCGCTTTATTTAATTTTAGATTTGATTATGCAGTTTATTATATATTTTGATTTATTTAATTTCAATGCTTGATTTATTTAATTTATCATGGATGGATATTTTCTTTATTATTATGATTATTATTTGTTTGTTTTGGTATTAAAATTGTAAGAGGTATGTTTCCACTTTGGGGGTACCTCATTAGTTAAATTTTGTGTAATTTAAATTACTTTTATATTTTGGACCAATGTAAAGGACATGTTTCCACCTTTCGGTGGGTGTCCTATTTAGTTTTAGACATGGATGATGTAAGAACACGTTTCCATCTTCGGATGGGTGTCCATTTATTTATTTTGTTTGGACATTATTTTGATTTTAATATAATGATACTTTATTTTAATTGTTGCATGTAGTATGGATAATATTGTTATATTTAAGAATTTTATAATGTTAAGACTTGCAAAGAAGGCCAGTTCCAATGAACCGGGCATTGTGGGGGTGCTGGGCCATTTCTCACCTTCCCCACACGTACCCAACTTTCTAAACCCATTAAGGGGTTAGATATTCCTTAGGAATCGAGTCATCCATCCCTTTCTTTTTCCCAGCCTGTCCGGGTGGCAACTCCATTTTTTTCGGGTTTAGGCCTGTGTTCTCTAAGGCCCCGAGCCTAAATAGTGCAGAAGTCGCAAGAGCCATTCCACCGGGAGTGGGGGCGAAAATCCCCGCTCATAATTTTCTTGCATATTGTAAATATATAAGCACCACTAAGCTTTGCTTAGTGTTTTAGAATTGTTTTCTAAAGTGCAAATCAAACAAGAAGAGTTAAGACTGCAGAGTGAGAGATACACTTTCTTAGTCAACTGCATCACAAAGGTTCAAAGAATTATTTTTTGTAAATATTGTATTCTGTATAATTCACATGGAAATACTTTATAATTTTGTATGATAGTTGTATAAGTTTGAGAGTATTTTGAGAATTATAATAATGTAAGTTAAAAATAGGAGTTCTTTATAAATTAATAGATATATATATATGTTTGTAATGTAGGCATCATTATAGTAGTTTTTTTGAAAGTTTAATAATTGTATTAATACATAGAAGTATTTTGGTTTCATTTATATAATACATATATAGACAAGTGTGAGTATTTATGTGATATTACCTATGTAGTTAAATGTATAAACTATGTAGGAGGTGTTACATTTTCATTCATGCACCCCTGCATCATCTCATACATATCATAAGCAATAGCCTTCTACTAAAACCTATAATTATGTTTATCCAAAATGATAAAATTTAGCTCAGACTGAGTCTCAGCCACACCGAATATGCTTATCCAAAAGAAATTAGAGAAGCTGCAGTTACCAGTAACCTTTGAGGCCCTGTTGATCTAACCACTTCCTTAAAAGAGAAATCTTACTGATCAAAACAAGAGCTATAGTTTTAGGGCCCTCCACCATTAATGGTCAAAAATTTCAGTAAAAACTGAAAAGGATTCCCAAAACAAATCTATAGGCCACCCAGAATCCCTTGTTTTCTTACCTTACCCTGAAAAGTTAAAAATTCACATAGACATGCATACTTTAGCCATAGTTCCAAAACATGACAAATCCTAGCATCATAAAATGCAAAACACTAACCCCATCTTCTTTCATTTGCCCAAGGTACCCATGGAACAAACCACTAAATCCCATGAAACACAAGCTTTTCTCAAGGCCATCCTCAAGAAGCATGAAAGAAAGTTTTAGGAACATGATGGTTATTCAAAATATAGACTTCAACAAGACACTGATTGATTCACTAAGTGCACAACACAATGCATGTTGCATGGGAAGTAGTGTGATATTGGTTCATCTTTAAATTAGTCCCTCCCAATGGTTGATCTCACTCAACAATGGGCTACTGTTGAAACACCAAAAGCTCCTCCACCTAACCCCCCTATGAATTCTTTTCAAAGGGGGAAACACCCTGAGACTCACATTCTCCTAAAGAAGTTAGAAGTAATGGAAAAGCAAATTAAGAATTTTAAACACCGGGATGGAACTTTTGACCTTGAGTTCTTGACCCTATATCATGAGGCATGCTTTCCACCCAAGTTTAAGATGCCTGAAATGGATAAGTTTGATGGCACCACTTGCCCTAAAAGTCATCTCAAGATCTATGTGGGTACCCTCAAACCTATGGGACTCAATGATGAGCTCCTTGCTCAATTATTCTAGAGGTCCTTCACGGGTGCAACTATCAGATGGTTCATATACCATGTTAAGAAAAAGTACCAGACATAAGAGGATGTTTGTAATGCTTTCACTAAGCAATACTATTATAACATGGAGTTAGATGTTAGAAGAAGGGATCTTAAGACCACTAAGCAAAATCAAAAAGAGTCCTTCACCTTATTCCTTGCGAGATAGAGAGGAAAGGTCACGCAAATGGTCAATCACCCTTCAGAACAAGAGCAAGTTGATATCTTTGTTAAAAATCTACTGCCCATTTACCAAACCCATATGCAAACCTAGTATTTGCCAACTTTCAAAGCCCTCATTTCTATTGCCACTAAGATTGAAGACTTGATGCACATTGGCCAAATTAAGGATGAGACTGCTTCCTCCTCAAGATTTAGGAAAAACCCAAACTTCAATAGTCCCCAAATTGCCAGTCAGCAAGTGAAGTGGCCAATATTACCCCTCAACCACAGCTCCATTTGGAAAGGAGTCAACAACAAAGAACTTTCACTGACTTAGGAATGCCTCTTAGCTTAGTATATAAGAAAGCCTTAGAAGCTCATTTAATTCAACCTCTTGATCCTAAGCCCATTCCAAATCACCTTCCTAAAAAGTCAAATGTTAATGAATATTATGAATATCATCAGGGCACTAGCCATAAAATTGATGTGTGCAGAAATCTCAAGCACCAGATCTAGGATCTCATTGAAAATGAATCCATTTTGCCACCTAGGTGACTTAACATCACCACAAATCCATTGCTAGCCCATTAAAGCATCAATACCATCACCTCATTGGTTGATCATAAAATGGATCTTGTACTTTTAATCCATGATTATGTTGCATGTTGGACTTGAATGATTTTGTGGATGAGGTCAATGCAGTGACTAGAAGTAGAAGGGTCACACAACCACCTCTAGACTTATCACAACTAGTGTTGTCACCAAGAACAGTCATACCACCAAGGACAAACCCTACTCTCGAACTGGATGAAGATCCTATATTGAAACAACTTAAGAAGACTCAAGCTAGCCTTTCCATTTGGAGCCTCCTCCAAACCAGCTATCCTCATTGCCAAGCTCTTTGTAAGGCTTTGAATCAAATTTAGATGCCATTTGAAACTACTTTGAAAGCTTTGGTTGCATCTATAACCAACTCAACTACCATCTCTTTTTTAGATAAGGATCTCCCATTTGAGAGCGAGCATAACCATGCTCTCTATATTACTGTCTTAGCTCGGGGAAAGACAATACCAATGGTGCTAATTAACAATGGCTCAGTATTGAATGTCTGCCTGCTCAAAGTGGTAAGTTGCTTGGGAATTGAAACGGCTGAGCTAATATTTTCTGATCATATTCGAGCAAATACCTTTTAATCAGATTATGAGGGCATATGACAACATGAAAAGAGAAATTTTGGGTATGGCTAACATCAAAGTGACAAATGGCCCTGTGGAATAAGAAGTTCCTTTCTAAGTTCTAGATGTACTCGCTTGCTTTAACCTATTGCTTGGAAGATCATGGATTCATCAAGCCAAGGCCATCCCATCCTCTCTTCATCATAAACTCAGATTTTCATATAAGGATGGAGTGGTCACTATAAGAGGGGACCCAAATGAAAAGTCAAAACTCCCACCTCAAGTGCCAAATTTGGAAATCAAGACAGAACCTTTAGGCATAACCATGTCCCATTTCACCTTTGACTCAATTCAGCTTATATAAGAGGAGGCAGGTAAAGAATTTTTGTCCCTTTTGAATTTGATCCATATGAAAACCCGATGGTTGCTAATATTCTCAAACACATGAATTATTTTCTTGGAATGGGGCTGGGTAGAACCAGGAATACAATAATTCCCAGATTGCCCTTCAGTCCAACCACCATTTGGTTTGGGTTATAAACCAACCCCAAAGGATGTGGAAGAGATGGAGGGCAGAGCTAAACAAAGATCCCAATGTAAAAAGGTCAGGGAGATATTTGAATGGCCCATGAGAACCTATTTCAGAACATTGAATGAATATTTTGTTAAGAAGGAAACAAACTCCCTTTATTATGGATTTCCTGAACCACGGTTGAATCCTATTGTTAATTAACGAATCCCAGGATTTGAAATTTTCTTTGATGTTAGGCTTAGCCTAGAAGATAGAGTGCCTACCTTGGAGACATGGGAAGATTTTGAGGACAACATAGAGCCCAGCCTATTCCAAGTAGTTGTGTTAGGAGAGGGAGAAGAATTAGATTTCAGCCACCTAA
The DNA here is from genome assembly GCA_947685225.1 of Garcia nutans. Lineage (NCBI taxonomy): Eukaryota > Viridiplantae > Streptophyta > Magnoliopsida > Malpighiales > Euphorbiaceae > Garcia > Garcia nutans. Next base: position 38,116,732 of record CANTUV010000059.1, read on the forward strand.
TCTGAAAGATACTCAATAAATTGTTTTTTGAAGGGAGTGGCAGTCCATCATCATCAAAGTATACCCTACCCACAGTAGAACCAAGAGTCCAACTAGATCAAGAGTCAAATCTTTAGCTAGATTCTCATCTTGCGTCGATTACCAAGCCAAGAGTCTAGTTTGAACTCAAGAATAAGTCAAGTTCAAAGTCAGTTCCTAGTACCGAGTCTGAGTCTGTTACTTCTAAGTCTAATTCCCTTGTTTCGTCTGATATTGAGTGGGGAGCCTTTGTAACCATTTCATTATTAATAAAAGTTCTAATTTTTCCTCTTACTTTCTTCTGTCCCCCTGATGAGCATTATAGAATATTAAATATTAATGAGATTAATGAAGATAAAGAAACAATAAATCGGGGAATGATAGAAGTGCAAAAGAATACATTCATTGCATCCTCATTCATTCATAAACATGAGTTGGAGATTCTTCTCAAGGAGTTACAGGATTGCTTTGCATGGGAATTAAGTGATATGACAGGATTAGATCCCTCTAAAGTAGTGTACAAGATTCCAACATCTGACCACATGAAACCAGTAAAGCAAAAACTTTGATGAGTTAAGCTGGAATGGTCCTTAAAAATTAAGGATGAAATAACTAAGCTACTAGAAAACTGGTTCATAGAGCCTATCATGTACCTTCAATGGGTAGCTAACATCGTGCCAGTTCCAAAGAAGGATGGTTTGAATGTGTGTTAACTACAGAGGTCTTAACAAGGCATGCCCGAAAGATGTTTTCCCTCTACCCCACATTGACCTTCTGATTGATAGTTTAGTAGGGTCCAAGGTGGTTTGTTAACTGACCTCTATACAGGGTATAACCAAATCTTAGTCCATCCTAAAGAAAAGACAGCTTTCTTAGCAGAATGAAAACGTACTGTTATAGGGTTATAGCTTTCGGTCTCAAGAATGCTGAGGCAATCTATCAAAGAATGGCTACTACATTCTTTCATAACATGATGCACCAAGACGTAGAGGTCTATGTGGATGATATGTCCATTAAATCAAAGAAAGCCAAAGTGCATATAGAGGCCCTAAGGTAGTTCTTCCTTAAACTCCATCAATACAATTTAAGACTCAAACCAGCCAAGTGTGTGTTTGGGGCAGCCTCGAGAATATTCTTAGGACATATGTTTAGTTCTTGGGGCATCAAAGTGGATCCTACCAAGTCAAAGGTGATTCTCAAAATGCTCGCTCCCAAGACAAAAAAAAAGAAAATAAATGGATTCTTCGGTCGCCTACAGTATATTAGTCATTTCATTTCTCAAATGGCTAATGTATGTGGGCCCTTCTTTAAATTGCTCAAGAAAGATACCCAAACTAAGTGGAATGACAAATGTCAAGAAGCTTTTGAAAAGATCAAGCAATATTTGTGTCGCCATCGGTATTGCAGTCTCTAAAGTCCGGTGATCCTCTGCTTCTTTATCTTTCAGTAACTAAAGAAGCGAAGGCAGCTATGCTTGCTCAAAATGAGGAAGGATCGAGGAGGGAGTTTGCTACTTATTATCTTAGCAAAAGATTATTGGCTTACGAGCTCAAATATAATCAATTGAAAAACTATGCTTGGCTCTAGTATGGGTATGTCAAAAGCTATGTCATTATATGGCTTCTTACACCACGTAAGTAATTGCAAACCAAAGCCTCTTGAAATTCCTTATGGAAAGGCCGGTTTTGAATAGTAAGATGGCACAATGGCTCGTAGTGTTGGCCATATTTGATCTTAAGTTTATGGCATGCAAAGTAATCAAGGGGAGTGTAGTAGCTGAATATTAACTACCGCTCCTGTGGCAGATGTGGTATAAGATTTAGAATTTCTAGATGAGGACATCTTAAGTATTGATAAGGAAGTCTTAGATATGTATTTTGATGGTGCATCTAATCACAAGGGTTATGGTGTGGGCATCATCCTTATTACCCCAAAGAAGGTATAGATTCCCTTAGCAATTAAATTAGCCTTCGAAGTCATTAACAATGAAGCAGAATATGAAGCCTACATAATCAAGTTAGAAATGGCCCTGGAATTAAAAATTAAGACCTTAGAGGCGTATGGAGATTTTGATCTTATTGTATCTCAAGCACTAGGAAAGTGGAAAATCAAAGAAGAGCATCTAGTTCCTTACCATCGACACTTGGAAGGCTTAACACATCAATTCAAGGAAGTTTCACTCCATTACTTTCCTCGGACGAGGAATCAGTTTGTTAATGCTTTGGCTACCTTGGCTTAAATGACCCATACTGGAGAAGAAATGATGGTCCGCCCTATTATCATTGATGTGAAGACTCAGCCAACATACCGTGCTACGATTCAGGTGATATACAAAAAGCCATGGTTCTAGGACATCCTCAATTTCATTCAAAGAGGGTGAATACCCTGGTCTAGCCTCTAAAATAGACCAAAGGACTTTGAGACAATTAGCAAGCAAGTACATTTTAAATAATGATGTGTTGTACAAGAGGTCTTGGAATAACATCCACCTCAGATTTGTGTGGATGAGTTTGAAGCACAACAAATAATGGAGTGGGTTTAAGGTGATAAACAAGGCCCTCACATGAATGGAGTTGCTCTGGCTCGAAAAATCACCAATTTGGGTTATTATTGGCTTACCATGAGAGAGAATTATTCAAACTTTGTCAAGAGATGCCACAACTATCAATTATATGCCAAGCTTCAGAAGCAACCACCAGACCCTTTGCATCTTGTTACGACCTCTTGGCCATCTACAAAATGGGGAATTGATGTAATAGGGAAGATCACCCCAAAGTCCTCTAATGGACATGAATACATATTGGTAGCCATAGACTATTTTACCAAATGGGTAGAAGTAGCTTCCTATTCAGCCCTCAAAGCGAAAAAGGTGGCCTAATTCATTCATGCTAACATCATTTGTCGGTATGGGGTGTCATTTGAAGTAATCTCAGATAATGGATCACATTTTCAAAAGGAAGTGGTCCAGTTAATGGCGATGTATAAGATACAACACCGCAGGTCCTCTCCCTATAGACCTCAAAACAATGGGGCCATTGAGGCAGCAAACAAAATTATAAAGAATATACTACAAAAGATGATGCAAAGTCATAAGAGTTGGCATGAACATCTGCCTTTTGCTCTTTGAGGTTATAAGACTTCAGTCAGAACACCAACTGGGGTAACTCCTTATTCTCTGGTACTTGGGGTGGAAGCGGTCCTTCCAATAGAAGTAGAGGTTTAATCATCTCGGACACTTTGTGAAAAGAATGGATTCTTTGTATAAGGTATAAGTCTATCAATAAAAGATAGCATGGAATTATGACAAAAGGGTTAAAGATCGAGGATTGCAAGAAGGGCAATTGGTTTTAAAAGAGATTAATGTTCCAGTACATGATCCTAGAGGGAAATTCAAGCCCAATTCGGCAGGACCATACTTGCTTAAAAAGATCCTATCAAGAGGAGCAACAATACTTTCAAACCTGGACGACATTGAATTCTCAATCCCACGCAACATAGATCAGCTCAAAAGATATTTTGTTTGAATTCCCTTAACACATTTGTAATGGAAATACATGGACCTAATTCTAAAAAAAAGGATGAGTTGAAAACTCAAAAGGGTGGCTCAGGCAAAAATTGGAGCTGTAAAAATAAGGAGATACGTAGGAAGCCCTCTTTGGGTTCAGTCCAAATCCTCATATAGCATCCATCCCATGCAATGCAAAAAAAAAAAAAAATTTATTCCATAATGCTCATAAAAGGTTCTCATAAAATTTTTTGTGTCCAAAAATTAAAAACTAAGCCAAGATTTGATATCTTCCTAAACAATCTATCAAAAAGTCTTAAAATCTAGGTAGTCCCATCATTAGCCTTTATCTCCAGTGTGTTAATCAAAGCTAGTTGTCGAACCCTCTCTCTAGGACAAACCATGGTAATGAACTAACCCATTCACCGTCAATATTATCTACATGTCTCGATGGCCACACAACATGTCCCTGGGCCTAACCTTTCAGAATGGCTCAGGTAGAAGCAGAAGTGATGACTGCAGGAGTATGAGCTATACGATCAGGTGGGACTCCCTGAGCATGACCCATATGTTTGAGAATCTGGGTCCCTGGGTAGATAGTTGACATGGATAAGCCCAACAAGCAAACAACCCTATAACCAAAGCTCATGGTCTTGAAAGAATGGATTTGATACCAAGGATAGTATCACAAAACCTCATTTGGGCCAAGCTCCAACAACCAAGATGTCCATGCCATCTCCAAAACATGGCGAATGAGAATATGCTTGCCTCAATAGGCAAAGGGAGATTACAGTAGTCTAGATGGCATGGCCATAATAGAGACATGATCCTTCAACCAAACCTGCAAGCAATAAGAGGAACTATATATATATAAAAAAAAAAAGTGGCGCCTTGCTTGGCCGCACTTGGAGCTGCTAGATCACGTGTTGCATGGCCTGCCATGATGTGCATCTCGGCATCATTTCCATGATCATTTTTTAAAATAATAATAAAAATTATACATTTTTCTTAATTTCCACTTTTCTTAATTATGTAGGCCAGGTGCAAAGTTAAGGGTTCACATTTATGCATGTTGAGACTACACCATAGAGCTTATGCATTGAAATTTCAAGGGTAATTAGGATTAACTAGTTTTGTGACCTCAAAAGCATACCCAAATTCCTTAAAAGCCTACCCAAATTGATTTTACCACTAGATGACCAATTTGAGCCTTGTCCCTTTTTTTATTTAATTAACCACATTAAAACCCAAAAGCCTTTCTTTTATCTAAACTTTTCACCCTAAACTTGACAAGGAATGTGTGATCTTTTGCATATAAATTCAATTGCTTTTGTAAAGTTGAATGAGATGTGCATCATCTCATTTGCTCAGAAAAATAGTAAAAAAAAAGAGAAAAAAAGAAAGGTGAAGAAAAAAAAAGAAGTGAAAATAAAAAAAAAATAAAAAAGAGAAGGGAGTTTAGCTTTGTTGCCATTCTTGTATGTGAATTCTTTTTGTATTGCTAGTTGATCTGTGCTAGAAAAATGTATTCTTCTTTTTAGTACCACCTTCTTTCAAAGATTGTGTAAAAGAATATGAAAAAAAAAAAGAGGAGAAGGGAATAAAAGTATTTTTGTTGCTACTTTGCATACCCACTTTAGCTTGTTGAAGATAAATTTTATGTCATATGCATTCCTTTGATAGTTTTTACCTAAAAAGACCTTTTACCAATCCTCACCTATACCCCATTACAACCCATCAAACACCCTCCACTACCAAAAAAAAAAAAGCTAATTGGCGACGAAAATTATCGACGGATTAGCAACGAGAAAAAATCCATCACTAAATCTAGTTCCAACAATTAGAGCCTTGAGTTTAGCAATGAACAAAAAAAAAATCGACGATAACTTCGTAGTTACATCTAACACCAAATGTTGGCACCAAGAATTTAGCGATTGTATTATATATCTATTGCTAAAAATTAGCGATAGTCAATAACTATCGCTAATAAATAAAATTATTGAATTTAGGATAATAAAATGATTAGCGACAGATTTATTTTGTTGCTAAAGGAAAATTATTTAGTTTAAAAATAAAAGTATTAGTTCATTGCTAAAAATGAAATAATTTAATTTTTTTTAAACAAATAATAGCGACAGATATTATTCATCGCTAATATTAAATATTATAAAAATATGGGCAAAATTTTTGTATGGACTTTTAGCAACAAAACTTATTTCCATCTCTAATTAGAAATGTAATTTATTTTCGTCGCTAGTTAGCAAGAAAACCAAGTTTCACTACAAATTTTAAATATTTTAAAATACAGACGAGATTTTTGTGCTGGCTTGTAGCGATGAAATTTATTTTTATCTCTATTTCATCACTAATAATGAATTTTTGAAAATAAGGCGCGACTTTTTAGCGATGAAACTTAGTTTCGTCGCTGAAACCTTAATATTTATCCTTGCCTTCTTTTTTGCCCTCTTTTCTTTGTTCTTCCTTCTTCCTTCTTTTTTTCTTTCTCTCTTTCTTTCTTCTTTCTTCTTTTTCTTTTTTACCTTTTTCATTCTTCTTTTTCCTCTAACTCTTCTTCTTCCTCTTCCTCCTCTTTCTCCTTTCTTCTCTTGCCATCGGTAAGAAATCTCACCGTTATTCTTCCACGGATTGAAGGTATGTATTTTTTTTAACTTATTTATTTATTTATATTTTTGTAGATAGAAATAATTCTTAGAATAAATATTATATTTTATTGAATAAATAATATTTAGTAAAAAATATTTAGTAATTATTTGGTAGAATAATTTTTAGAAATTATTTGGTTGAATAATTTATTTTTAGATTGAATAAATTAATTGATTTAATAAATAGTTTTATTTTTAAAATTAATAAATTATTTGATTAAATAAATAATTTTTAGAATAAAACTTTTGAAATTATTTGATAAAATAATTTATGTTTGAGAGAAATCTTAGAATGACTATTTTTTAGGAATTATTTAGTGGAATAATTTTTTTAGATTGAATAAATTATTTGTCAGAATAATAATTTTTGAACTAAATAAATTATTTAGTTGAATAAATAATTTTTAGAATAAATAATTTTTAAATAAATAATTTTTAGAGAAATTAGTTGAAAAAATAAACTATTTTTTAGAAAACTAATTAATTTGATAGAGAAATATTTTTTTAGTAATTATTTGGTAAATGATTTAATTTTTATGCAAATAAATTATTTGTTAGAATAAATTTTTTAATAGAATAAATAATTTTGGGGAATAAATTATTTTAGAAATTAAAAATAAAATAAATTATTTTTAACAAAATAAAATAAATTATTTTTAACAAAATAAAATAATTTTTTAAAAAGTAAAATAATTTATTTTACTTTTAAAAAAATTAATAATTTTGCGATGGATATTCTATCGCTAAATTTGTCTTTATTAAAAGATGATAAAAAAACTAGCGAAGAAATATATAATTAGCGACGGAAAAATTATCGCTAAATACCAATGGCCTCAAAATTCTGTCGCTAATTTTTCAGCAACTACATGGATAGCTATAAATTGCTACCATCTCTAATTTGTCGCTAATGACTATTAGTGATGGATTTTTAAGAATTAAATTCGTCGCTAATTCTCATTTTTCTTGTACTACTCAGATTTTTGCATTAAATTCTTACTTAAGTGGTGGAGATGTGTTATATAAGCAAGCTTATAGTAACGTCATTTTGTGTGTTGATCTAAGAGCTTAATGATATCCTAAATACTTTGAGTACATAAAGTGAAATTAGTGAGAGGGGCATTGAATCTTGTTGCATCTAAATTTTGAAGAGATTATTAGGATGTTGAGTTGTTTACACTAGTTTTCAAGAATCACACTACGAAGTGCTTATTTTCTTGATTATGGTTTGTCTTGCATCTATAAAGCATAGTAATCTGAGCATTTATGGCTTGAATTGGGAATGGGAAGGAAGTGAGAAGAGCATGGTTAGTAAAATGGAACTAATAATCAACCACCTCGGGTAGAAGGATTGGTAAGACACGGGGACTATGTCAGCATGGTGGTTCAACCTAGACTTCATAAGCCTTTGCACTATTTGTAGCACGAGTGGAGCCCTTCCATAATCTTATATTGAAATTGGGGACCCTGGCGGTGAGTTGTTTATACTTGCAACTTTTTTGGTGGTCGGGCTCTGCCGCAAAGGGGTGATTAGGCTTCGCCAAGCAAAGGTTCCTCGTTACAAGAAAAAGAAAAAATATAGAACTAATATATACTTGAGGAAAAGCATTATCTTGGTATGGGGGAATTTGATAGATTGCAAAATATTCACTTAATTTATAATTATTCCTTCTTTTTTTATATAGTATTTTGTGCTTAATATTGCTTTTTAATTGTATTTTATTTCTATAAGGTTTGACAAAGATTGGAGCTGGAATAGACTAAAAATGGGCATCTAAATTCAATTCACAAGTTTCCAAATTAGTGGAGAAAATTCATGCTTAGAAGATGGAAGACCAAAAGTGAATGAAGATAAGGTGTGGGCACGCGCTATCAAATTCCTGATTTGGTAGGGTTATAAAATCAAAAGTGAAAAGTAGATAAAGTTGACATGAACCCCTAGTATATAGATTAAAGACCCACTCACATTTACGCTTGGAAGTGACTTCTTGGAAAGCCAAATCAGATCCTTGCCAAGCCCTTGACCTAACTCCAATTTGTGAAAGAGAACCTTGGAATCACCTATCACAAAGTAGCTAACTTTGACAATAGAAAACCTTGATTCAAAAAAAAATCAAGAACAAGAGATGAAATCTTTTTCAAGAATAAAAGTTCTTAACTTTTATTAAGCCATAAAATTCTTGTGTGATTACTTTATGAAATAAGATGTATTTATATGTTACAAGACTTAACCCTAATCCGAATAATAAAAGGATAAGATAAAATTTAACAAATTATTCAAATCCTAATAAAATAAGGAAACAAAATTAATCTAAAATTCATTCAAAATCTTTGAAGCAAATTTACAATCTAATAAATTTTGATTATAGGCTTGGACTCTCATAAGAATTTTAGCTCTAGAAGTGTAGATAAATTTGGGCTCTTGAATCACTTAATTTGGTTTCAAAAGCTCAAGTTATGGCCATTTGAAGTAAACTAGTTCAGATTAAAATTCTGCTTTGATCTAGTTCTGAATTTATTTTCTAGTTTTAAATTCAAACAATTCGCAGCCCAAACAAGCTTGGATTTGTACAAAGAAGACCATTTTGAAATTCTTGAGATGTCCTCTAAAAACTTCATGAAGATTACTTCTTTTTTCTAGAATTCTAAGATTTCAAATTCTCAAGTAAAGCTTCAAAGGTCAAATCTACCTAGGTCTAAAAATTACACAATATGATCAATTTATGATCTTTCACATCTAATGCTTCCATAATCAATATTCTAGCCGCATATTCTTATTATTCTTTCCTCATTTTAGAATGATTCATCCTCGATTCATGCCTCAAGGTAGTATAAGAGAATGGAGCTTCTCGTGGTAAAGCCATCCCTCCCTTATCGGTGTGAACTTATCCTCTAATTTTGAAATGTTGAAGGAAGACAATTAATTTTGCACACGGTTGCCATCTTTCTTCCTTGATGATGTGAAGGACTTGAAGTATATGAAGTGTAATATCCCTAATTATGCCCTAGTAGTCTTGGTGTTAGTGTTGTTGCACTTGAATTATGTATATATGATAAGTTGATAAGAAATTGGAAGAGAATGCTTTTGTATGTGTTTTGGAGAAGAAATTTAGGGTTTAGAGACAAATGTATATGTTGTGTATATGATGATATATATAACATATAAATGGGTCAAAGGAAGAGTCAATGCAAGAAGATATTTTTGTGGAATGTGCAATTACATATAAGGGCTTATATGAGACAAAAAGTTAGTTATATGATTGAGGGCATTTTGGTAATTGCTTGGATAAGATCACTTGGTGGAGATTAAAAGCAAATTTGACTTTGTGTCTTCATCATTTCCTTCTTTCTTTCAAGAGGTGCCGGCTCTCCAAAAACCAAGAGAGAAAGAGAGGTGATCTTGAGGTTTGAAGCAATTTGAAGAAGGAAGCAAGGGTTTTGGTTAAAGATTTGTGGATTTCTTCATCTAAGGTAAGATCTTTTCTTTAAATTCTTCAATTCTTTTGAAGTGGTGTGAGAAAGGAATTAGGGTTTGTTGGTTTGATGATGAGATGAGTTGTGTTTAGTGAAATTCTTTTTCTGTTTTACAATTAGTAAAGGCTGTGACTTGTATGATTTTTAATTAATTATAGAAAAATGTTCTTTAAGTGAATTTTTGATATGTTGTGCCTCTATGAGTCTAGAATGACTGAAAAATATGTTGATTCGATTTTGGAATGGTTATGAGTTTAGAAAGATTATTTTTAGTAGAACTGTTCCAGCAGGTACCTTAACTGAGACAGCTATATTTCGGGATTTTTAATAAAATGTAGAAAAATCATATCCAATTGAATTTTGGATATGTTGTTGCTTAGTGAGTCTAGTATTTGAGAAAAATAATTTGGAACCACGTTGATTGAATTTGATTTATGGAATTCACAAAGTTCAGAACTGCTGCCAGGATGCAGGGCAATTGGGGCAGTCTGGTTAGGTGAACTATTTGACCAAGATTTTGTGTTCAGTTTGATCTGAAATTTTAAAGGAATTATTTTAAGATACAAAACTAAATTCTGTAAAAATTTTAGAATTTTTAATCAAGTAGATTATTTTATACAATTTTTCAAAATAAGGATAAAATGGAGTCTAAAACCAGAATGTATTATTCATATGAATCATATCAATTGTTCTTTGCCCTAATTGCATTGTTGAGATTGAACAATGTTATGTTATGCATTGTGAATGGTTATGTGTTTCATGAATAATATACATTGAAATTGAAATGATAATTCAAATAAGACATGATATGAGACAATGCCATTTGTGATTGGCTATGATGATGATATTGAAAGAAAGAAGGCATGTTTGCCTAAATGTGATGAGAATTTGAGAATGGAAATGGTAACTATATAATAAATGAATTGTTTATTTAATATGTTATTCAGTTTCAGAGTTCTGGATTTGGGTGGCATGCCTAAGAAATGATGAAAGGTAACAGTCTTGCCGGGTTGAGGATCTCCTCATATGTGTTGAGTTGATGGTCCAAGAGACTGGGTCTGTTACACTATGAGAATTGTGAATATAAGATATATGATTTGTAACAGTCTTGCCGGGTTGAGGATCTCCTCATATGTGTTGAGTGATGGTCCAAGAGACTGGGTCTGTTACACTATCCATGGATAGAGATACATGTATATACATTGCCTACGGGCGTGATTATTGTGACTATGAACCAAATCAGTAACTCTGAACTCTGAATATCATATTAAATACTTGTTGGGCCCATAGGTGTCAAGGTTATATGAATGTCCTAAATAATGTTATGAGTTAATGAAATGAGATGTTGGTTATTGAGTATGATTGAGTAATGTTGAATGTGGAAAGATGTTGAAATGTGGTATACTCATATGACTATGATTTGTGAAATGCATAATTATGTGTTAACTTTATATTTATGATGTTGATCTTATCAATAACATATGTGGCATTGCATTACATTTAAGCATACCATTAACATGTTTTATCTTACTAAGTCGTTGGCTTAGCGCGATAGTGTTTAATCGCGCAGGTAATAGAGTGGATAGAGTTGAACCCGAGAGTTCATCAAGACCAAGTGAGAGTAGACCTTGTTGAATCCATTTTTGGAGCTTAAAGATCAGAGCAGACTTGCCAATCATGTATATTTCTTTATATTTTGTAAAGAAATGTTTAGTATGAAAATATGTAAATATTTTATAACTTCCGCTGTGTAATATTTAAATATAGGGGTTGTCACAAAACCTTTATTTTATGTTGCACTAGAAGTGTAAATTCTTTTTGCAGGTTGTAGTTGAGGTTACAAGGGGGATTTATTGGGAGTGTACTGAGAATAATTTTGTTTGCATTGGTTTGTGTAAAATGTTTTTAAAAATAAGAAAAAAACCGGTTTTGTCGACACTTGGGACTCAATTTTTAGGCGAAACTATGGCAAAATTTTTGTAAAAAAAAAATCGGAACTAAAATTTGACTAAGTAAAATTGGTAGCAACATTAGGTTAGTGTGGCGCCTCTACTCAGCTTACACATGTAGGTCGGGAAGGGGTGTTACAATTGTTTTGGTATCAGAGCCTAGGTTTGAGATTCTCAACCTAGGTAAAATGTAATAAAAAGACTATTTTTACTTAAAAAGTGGTTTTGAATAACATATACGTTTGAGATTTGCAGTCTCTGATCTTTAATAAGATATAATCTGCTGTGTTTGCAGTGTTAGGTTGTGATGGATTCTCACTCACGACAGTCGGTTGAGGGTAGTGCCGAGAGTATTGCCCCTGATGATGGAGCTAGGGTTGTTAGTGTTGAGGAGGCACCTGCTTCGGTGTCAGGGAGATCAGCTGGGGAGGAGGTTCCGCCAGCTTGGGTTAGGCATGTGATAGAGGCTTTGAGGCCAGCACCAGTGCAACCACAGCCACCACCACCACCCCCACAGCCTTTGGTAGCAGTGAGGCAATATGATAAACTAAGGAAGTTTGGAGCAGAGGATTTTATAGGTACTACTGATCCAGTTGTGGCTGAGCAATGGTTAGACAAAGTTCAGAGAATATTTGTGCAGTTGCAAGCCACTCCAGAGGAAAAGTTTGATTATGCAAGATCATTGTTGCAGAAGGATGCTTATAGTTGGTGGAAGACAGTGCCCCATTCTATGGAAGATCCCCCAACATTGTCCTATGCAGATTTTCTGAGGGAGTTCGAATTGAAGTATACTCCGAGGGAGTATAAAGATGGGAAGAAGAGAGAGTTTTTAGATTTGAAGCAAAACAATCGGACTGTGACGGAGTATGAGGTTGAATTTATCCGGTTGAGTGAGTATGACGGGGGCATTATATCGGATGAGATAGATCGATGCCGGAGATTTGAGGAGGGGTTGAGGCCCTCTCTTATGTGCCATGTGGCTGGTTCTCGGTATCAGGATTTTTCTCAGCTTGTGGCAGCAGCTCGGAGTGTGGAGAAAGCTCAGAATATTGCAGCTGCTTCTGAGGAAGAGGTTAGGATTAGAAGGCCCCAATTTGAGGCAGAGTCTTCTTCTGCTAAAAGAGGTAAGGGAAGCTTTGCTCCTCGGGTCAGTAGAAGTCAAAGATCAGCTGGTAGGTCAGTGCAGTTCCAGAGGCAGAGATTTAGACCTGCAGCTTCAATAGCGAGTGCTCCTACTCCTGGAGTTCAGAGATCCACCTTACCTGTGTGTAACCAGTGTGGTGGAAGACATGGGGGCGTTTGTTGGAGGCATAGTAGATCAGGGGTATGCTTCAGGTGTGGATCACCTGACCACTTTGTGAGAGACTGTCCTGAGAGGCAGGAGCAGATGCCAGTTGATTCTGCTGCTTCTCGAGCTAGTGTGAGGGGAGGCAGAGGAGGCAGAGGTGCCAGCCGAGGAGGTAGACCAGGGTTCAGTTTTAGAGGAGGTGCTACATCCAGGGAGAGTAGACCAGAGGAGGTTGGATCTTCCCAGAGGATGTATGTTATGCAAAGGCAGCCGGATGCATCGGCAGTTATAGCTGGTACTTTTTCTTTATTTGATACTGCAGTACTTGCTTTGATTGATCCCGGATCCACCCATTCTTATATTAGTGCATCTGTTTTGCCTGTGTTTGATATGCATGCTGAGTCCCTAGGATTTGATGTTTTGGTGACAAATCCTCTAGGGCATAGTGTGATAGTTAGTAAAGTGCATAAAGATAGTGCAGTGAGGGTGCAAGGTGAGGAGTTCCTTGGAGATTTGATTGAGATGCCATTTAAGGAATATGATGTGATTCTAGGCATGGACTGGCTATCTCGACATGGAGCTGTGGTAGATTGTAAGAAGAAGATTTTTTCTTTGAGAACTGGTGATGGTAGAGAGGTGATAGTATCTAATGAGCAGGAACAGCTAGCCTCCTTATTTGTTTCAGCTGTTGCAGCTAAGAGGTTGATTAGAAAGGGATGTGAAGCCTATCTTGCTCATGTGGTAGATACTAGAGTAAAGGGTTCTGCCATTGATAGCATTGCCACAGTTACTGAGTTCCCAGATGTTTTTCCCGAGGAGTTGCCAGGATTGCCTCCTGAGAGAGAAGTGGAGTTTGGTATCGAATTGTTGCCCGGTACCACTCCTATTTCGATTACTCCTTACAGAATGGCACCAGCAGAATTGAGGGAGTTAAAAGTGCAATTACAGGAGTTGTTGGACAAAGGATTCATTCGCCCCAGTGTTTCTCCTTGGGGAGCTCCTGTGCTATTTGTGAAGAAGAAAGATGGTACTATGAGATTATGTATCGATTATAGGCAATTGAACAAAGTGACCATTAAGAATAAATATCCTTTGCCTAGAATCGATGATCTATTTGATCAGTTGAAGGGTGTAGCTGTGTTTTCCAAAATTGATCTGAGATCAGGGTACCATCAGCTGAGAGTCAGAGCTGAAGATGTTCCGAAGACAGCTTTCCGGACCAGATATGGGCATTATGAATTTTTAGTTATGCCTTTTGGTCTGACGAATGCACCTGCAGCTTTTATGGATTTGATGAATAGGGTATTTAGGCCCTATCTGGATCAGTTTGTAGTGGTCTTCATCGATGACATTCTGGTGTATTCGCGGAATGAGGAGGAACATGATATGCATCTGCGGATTGTGTTGCAGATTTTGAGAGAGAAGCAGTTGTTTGCTAAATTGTCGAAGTGTGAGTTCTGGTTGGATCAAGTAGCTTTTCTCGGACATATTGTTTCAGCAGAAGGCATTAGAGTTGATCCAAGTAAAGTTGAAGCTATTCTGAATTGGAGTCCACCTAAGTCTGTGACAGAGATTAGAAGTTTTCTAGGTTTGGCAGGCTATTACCGGCGGTTTGTGAAAGGATTTTCTTTGATAGCTACTCCACTCACCAGATTGCTTCGTAAGGGAGTGAGGTTTTTATGGACAGATCAGTGTCAGGCGAGCTTTAAGCAGTTGAGAGATATGTTGACTCAAGCGCCTATTCTTACTTTACCTGTAGAAGGCAAACCATATGTGATTTACAGTGATGCTTCACATAGTGGTTTGGGATGTGTGTTGATGCAGGAAGGTAAAGTTATAGCTTATGCATCTCGACAGTTGAAACCGCATGAGCTTAACTATCCGACCCATGATTTGGAATTGGCTGCCATTGTGTTTGCATTGAAAATTTGGCGCCACTATCTGTTTGGGGAGAAATGTTTCATCTACACTGATCACAAGAGTTTGAAGTATTTGGGTGTCCAGAAAGAACTCAATCTTCGTCAGAGGAGATGGTTAGAATTGATTAAAGACTACGACTGCTTGATTGACTATCATCCAGGTAAAGCAAATGTTGTTGCTGATGCTTTGAGTCAGAAGTCTTTAGCTGGTTTAACAGTTTACTCGCTCTCGTTGCTTGTTGAGTTGAGAGCATTGTATGCCAGTTTTGTACCTTGTGATGATGGTGCATTGTTGGCACAGTTGCTTTTGAAACCAGTTTTGTTAGATCAGATCAAAGAGGCTCAGTTGATTGATATGAAGATTCAGAAGATTATTTCAGATTGCAAGAATGGGAAGACTAGAGATTTTGTTGTGAAAAGTGATGGGAGCCTATGGTTTAAAAACCGATTGTGTGTACCCGATGATGCTGATTTGAAAAGGGTCATTTTGGAAGAAGCTCATCAGTCAATTTTTGCTATGCATCCGGGTAATACGAAGATGTATCATGATTTGAGACATCATTATTGGTGGATGGGGTTGAAGAGAGACATTGCTGAGTTTGTATCGAAATGTCTCACCCGTCAGAAGGTTAAAGCAGAGCATCAAGTTCCAACCGGGCTGCTTCAACCATTGTCAGTGCCAGAATGGAAGTGGGAAAGAGTAACAATGGATTTTGTGTCTGGTTTGCCATTGACACAAAAGAAGCATGATGCCATATGGGTGATTGTGGATAGATTGACTAAGACAACTCATTTTCTTCCGGTTCGAATGGATTACTCTTTGGAGAGATTGGCTGAGCTGTATATCCATGAGATTGTGAAACTGCATGGTGTTCCAACTTCTTTAGTGTCTGATCGAGATCCCAGGTTTACTTCCAGATTTTGGAAGAGTTTGCATAGTGCTTTAGGTTCTCGACTGCACTTCAGCACTACTTTTCATCCACAGATGGATGGACAGTCAGAGAGGGTGATACAGATTATTGAGGACATGTTGAGAAGCTGTGTCATCGATTTCTCTGGAAGTTGGGATAGGTTTTTACCTCTTGTGGAGTTTGCTTACAACAACAGTCATCAATCCAGCATTGGTATGGCACCGTTTGAAGCATTGTATGGCAGACGGTGTAGGACACCTCTTTGTTGGAATGAGCTTGGAGATAATATGTTGGTTGGTCCTGATTTGATTCAAGAAACTGAAGAAAAAGTAAAGTTGATTCGAGGCAGGTTAAAAGTAGCTTCAGACCAACAGAAGTCTTATGCAGATCTGAAAAGGAGAGATATAGAGTTTGATGTTGGAGATAAGGTATTTCTGAAAGTGTCTCCTTGGAAGAAGATTTTGAGGTTCGGTCGGAAAGGAAAATTGAGTCCTCGTTTCATTGGGCCGTATGAAGTGTTAGAAAGAGTTGGGCCAGTGGCGTATCGACTTGCTTTGCCACCTGAGTTGGATCGTATTCATAATGTATTCCATGTTTCTATGTTGAGGAGATATAGGTCGGATCCATCTCATGTGTTGCCATTTGAATCTATTGAAGTGAGCCCAGACTTGACATTTGAAGAGGAACCAGTTGCTATCTTGGCACGTGATGTAAAAGAGTTAAGAAATAAGAATGTGCCTTTGGTAAAAGTTCTGTGGAAGAATCATGCAAGAGAGGAAGCAACTTGGGAAAGTGAGCATACCATGCGAGACCAGTATCCTCAATTATTTCAGAGTTAATTTCAGGTAATTTCGAGGACGAAATTTCTTTCTAGAGGGGGAGAATTGTAATATCCCTAATTATGCCCTAGTAGTCTTGGTGTTAGTGTTGTTGCACTTGAATTATGTATATATGATAAGTTGATAAGAAATTGGAAGAGAATGTTTTTGTATGTGTTTTGGAGAAGAAATTTAGGGTTTAGAGACAAATGTATATGTTGTGTATATGATGATATATATAACATATAAATGGGTCAAAGGAAGAGTCAATGCAAGAAGATATTTTTGTGGAATGTGCAATTACATATAAGGGCTTATATGAGACAAAAAGTTAGTTATATGATTGAGGGCATTTTGGTAATTGCTTGGATAAGATCACTTGGTGGAGATTAAAAGCAAATTTGACTTTGTGTCTTCATCATTTCCTTCTTTCTTTCAAGAGGTGCCGGCTCTCCAAAAACCAAGAGAGAAAGAGAGGTGATCTTGAGGTTTGAAGCAATTTGAAGAAGGAAGCAAGGGTTTTGGTTAAAGATTTGTGGATTTCTTCATCTAAGGTAAGATCTTTTCTTTAAATTCTTCAATTCTTTTGAAGTGGTGTGAGAAAGGAATTAGGGTTTGTTGGTTTGATGATGAGATGAGTTGTGTTTAGTGAAATTCTTTTTCTGTTTTACAATTAGTAAAGGCTGTGACTTGTATGATTTTTAATTAATTATAGAAAAATGTTCTTTAAGTGAATTTTTGATATGTTGTGCCTCTATGAGTCTAGAATGACTGAAAAATATGTTGATTCGATTTTGGAATGGTTATGAGTTTAGAAAGATTATTTTTAGTAGAACTGTTCCAGCAGGTACCTTAACTGAGACAGCTATATTTCGGGATTTTTAATAAAATGTAGAAACATCATATCCAATTGAATTTTGGATATGTTGTTGCTTAGTGAGTCTAGTATTTGAGAAAAATAATTTGGAACCACGTTGATTGAATTTGATTTATGGAATTCACAAAGTTCAGAACTGCTGCCAGGATGCAGGGCAATTGGGGCAGTCTGGATAGGTGAACTATTTGACCAAGATTTTGTGTTCAGTTTGATCTGAAATTTTAAAGGAATTATTTTAAGATACAAAACTAAATTCTGTAAAAATTTTAGAATTTTTAATCAAGTAGATTATTTTATACAATTTTTCAAAATAAGGATAAAATGGAGTCTAAAACCAGAATGTATTATTCATATGAATCATATCAATTGTTCTTTGCCCTAATTGCATTGTTGAGATTGAACAATGTTATGTTATGCATTGTGAATGGTTATGTGTTTCATGAATAATATACATTGAAATTGAAATGATAATTCAAATAAGACATGATATGAGACAATGCCATTGTGATTGGCTATGATGATGATATTGAAAGAAAGAAGGCATGTTTGCCTAAATGTGATGAGAATTTGAGAATGGAAATGGTAACTATATAATAAATGAATTGTTTGCTTAATATGTTATTCAGTTTCAGAGTTTTGGATTTGGGTGGCATGCCTAAGAAATGATGAAAGGTAACAGTCTTGCCGGGTTGAGGATCTCCTCATATGTGTTGAGTTGATGGTCCAAGAGACTGGGTCTGTTACACTATGAGAATTGTGAATATAAGATATATGATTTGTAACAGTCTTGCCGGGTTGAGGATCTCCTCATATGTGTTGAGTGATGGTCCAAGAGACTGGGTCTGTTACACTATCCATGGATAGAGATACATGTATATACATTGCCTACGGGCGTGATTATTGTGACTATGAACCAAATCAGTAACTCTGAACTCTGAATATCATATTAAATACTTGTTGGGCCCATAGGTGTCAAGGTTATATGAATGTCCTAAATAATGTTATGAGTTAATGAAATGAGATGTTGGTTATTGAGTATGATTGAGTAATGTTGAATGTGGAAAGATGTTGAAATGTGGTATACTCATATGACTATGATTTGTGAAATGCATAATTATGTGTTAACTTTATATTTATGATGTTGATCTTATCAATAACATATGTGGCATTGCATTACATTTAAGCATACCATTAACATGTTTTATCTTACTAAGTCGTTGGCTTAGCGCGATAGTGTTTAATCGCGCAGGTAATAGAGTGGATAGAGTTGAACCCGAGAGTTCATCAAGACCAAGTGAGAGTAGACCTTGTTGAATCCATTTTTGGAGCTTAAAGATCAGAGCAGACTTGCCAATCATGTATATTTCTTTATATTTTGTAAAGAAATGTTTAGTATGTAAATATGTAAATATTTTATAACTTCCGCTGTGTAATATTTAAATATAGGGGTTGTCACAAAAAACCTTTATTTTATGTTGCACTAGAAGTGTAAATTCTTTTTGCAGGTTGTAGTTGAGGTTACAAGGGGGATTTATTGGGAGTGTACTGAGAATGATTTTGTTTGCATTGGTTTGTGTAAAATGTTTTTAAAAATAAGAAAAAAACCGGTTTTGTCGACACTTGGGACTCAATTTTTAGGCGAAACTATGGCAAAATTTTTGTAAAAAAAAATCGGAACTAAAATTTGACTAAGTAAAATTGGTAGCAACATTAGGTTAGTGTGGCGCCTCTACTCAGCTTACACATGTAGGTCGGGAAGGGGTGTTACATGAAGAGTAGGAGAACCTGCTAAAACAACATCAAAATAATCATTGGGGCATAATAAAATCTATTAGAGGGGTTGTTGACAACATAAGAGCATCAATATTGGGAAGTTTATCAAAAGCAAATTCTTGAACATCTTTAACTTCTTCCACTTGCACTTGATGAACATCTTTTTCTTCATCAACTCATGCTTATTGTATGGAATCATGTTCTCTTCTTCAGCTTCTTTCTTAACTTTTTGAATCGTATCTTCTTCTTCTTTAGTAACATCATTTTCTTCTTATGAAGATAGTAGGGATTCTTTATTACTGAGTTCCAATCGAAGCAAATCTTTGTCTTGGCTTAGATCCTTAGCACACACTAACTCTTTTCCAACCTCATCTTTAATCTTTAACTCCATCAATGAAAGCTTGTTTTCTTTTTCCTCTTTAACAAGAGTAAAAAATTTTGCACAACACTACTCAAAAGATTTCTCCTTTGGTTGATCTTTGGAAATTTTGTGGGGCTTGCTCCCTCTTTGTGAATGAGCAAATGGATCATCATAATTATCATCTTCTTGACTTCTCCTTGGAAATTGCCTGGTATGCTAAATAGGAGCTTTGGCTGACTGCAATGAATGCTCAATCTGATCCATTCTTTTAAACATTTTACCAAGCTTCTTTCCAAGGATTGCATCTCATCCAACATAGCCTGGAAAGGATCTACATCACCTAGGACATTTTTAGTTTGGCCTCTCATCTTAGAACAATTATCAAGCTACACAAAAAAGATTAGTAAAACAATAATTTAAATTTAAATACTCATTTCACTCTCTCACTTGTTTCACTCAGGTTTGATGTTCACTCAAGTTGATCCATGTTTGCACTCAATGTATGGATTTTGTCTATGTGAGCTCTCATTCTTGCCTTTTCCCTCTCAAATTCTCTTGTCAAAGTTATTTGTAAGGATTAAAACTCCCATAGACTTTGTAATTATAAAGAAATTTAAAAAAAAAACTCTTAAAATAGGGTCCTCATGACTAAACTAAGTGAGGTCTGAAGGGGAATTTGGTAACAGATGAACACAATAAGGTTCACGGTTGGTGGTATGGTAAAAGTTGGTAGGATAGGTAAGGTACGGTCAAGATATGGCTAGTTCGACCCAAATAAGGCCTGGATAAAATTGTGAAATTAGGTAGTAGGTTTCATGATGGGTGGTACGGTGAAAGTTTGGGTGGGATAGGTGTGGGCCGACCGAGATAGGGTTGGTTTAACCTAGAAAGACTAAAAATGTTTTTGTAAATTTTGGCAGTGCATTAATCTGTCCAAAATTTGAGTGGGGCAAGATTAGTATGATTGGGACACTGGAGGTCCGACCTGGAAACTGACCACATATTGGGTTACAAAATTTTTTAGGCTTTTACGAATTTGATAACCCTTTAGGGTTTTGAAACAATTCTTTGGCAGCCTTTAGGGTTTTGAAACAATTCTTTGGCAGCCTCCAACTCAATTGGATCACAAATTTGAAGGAATTTAAGATCAATAACACTTTTTTTAATGGAAGTGATAGGATTAAACAAAAAATGAACACAATAACACAATGGAAGATTGAAAATTTGGGCTTGGCCTCTTCATAAAATTGTTCTGGAAGTATATATGAATTTCGGCTTTTGAATCACTCAATTTGGTTTTGGAAGCTCAAGTTATGGCCATTTGAATTAAACTGGTTGAGAATGAAATTTTGCACCGATCTAATTTTAAATTCTTTTTCCAAGTCTGAATTTAAACAACTTTTGGAGACCCAAATGAACTCGGATTTATACAAACAAGACCATTTTGGAATGTTTGAGATGTCCTCTAAAACTTCATGAAGACTACTTCTTTATTCTTGAAATTTATGATCTTTAAATTCTCAAGTAAACTTCAAAGGTCAAATCTATCCAGGTCTGAAAATTACATAATATTCTCAATTTATGATCTTTCACCTCAAATGCTTCCATAATCAATATTCCAGGCCCATATTTGTATCAGGTGTGGGTTGGGATAAGGGTAAAATAGATGGTTTATTTAGTAGCTTAGAAGCTCAAATAGTTAAAAATATTCCCTTAAGTCATCATGGGGTAGATGATGTGCTTATATGACACTTTGATAATAAAGGGTTTTTCACTGTTAAAATGGCTTCTCATGTGGCTTGTGAAAAACTTGGTTCTTTAGTTGATGCTCATATTTATAGTTGTCAATGGAATTGAATCTGGAATCTCAACTTACTGGGGAAGATAAAAAATTTTATGAGGAGAGCTATTCGCAATTTACTTCCTACTAAGTCTAGATTTGTTCAAAGGGACTTGAATTGAAAATTGTTATGTTTATGGAGAAGTAGAGGACTTAATTCATGTGTTTTTCAAATGTCAGAAGAAATATGTTGCTGGGATGTTTGGGACATGAGTTTTAATGCTTCTCTTACAAGCTTTAACGATATTTTATACTATTCTTCCATATTATTGATCAATTTTCGAAAGAGCAAGTTGAGTTGTTTTGTTGCATCTTTGGAGGCTATGGTTTTGTCGATATGCCTTGGAGTGGAGAGGTTTGGATACTGGGTTTATGGACATACTAGGATTATGCTTTCAACGATTTTGACATGTTGGTGCAATTCTGGAACATTAGAATAGTCATTGGCGGAAACCACAGCCTGGTTTTTGGAAGTGTAATATTGATGCGTCCTTCAATCCTAATACTTCTCAAGCTTCATTTGGAGCTGTTCTTCATGATAGTGGAGATAATTTTGTACATGTAAGAGCTGCGCAATTATTGGGATGTTGCTCAGCTAAGGTTGCAGAAGTTATAGCCTTAAGGGAAGTTTTGTATTGGCTGTCAAATGAGTAGAGAGATTTCGGCTTTGTGGAGATGGATACTAAGAAGGTGGTTCAAGCAATAAATTGCCCTTTGGAAGATAATTCAAAGTTTGGTGTTCTTATTTATGATTGCAAATGTTTGCTCTCTTTTAGTTCTTTTATGAATTCCTAGGCAAGCCAATAGGGTGGCTTATGAATTAGCAAAAGCTACTCTCTCTAGTACTAGCCTTTTGAGCTAGGATTTTATGCCTAACATTCTTGTTCATGTTTTGTTTACTGATCTTCAATAATAGTATTGTTATGTTTCCTTTCGAAATAATAATAATAATAATAATAATAATAATAATAATAATAATAATAATAATAATAATAATAATAATAATAATAATTAGTAGTAGTAGTGGAGCCTAATCCAATAACCCACATTTTCCTAAGCGAAAAAACTCAAACATCCGCACATAGGTTCACACTATTCTAGTATTTTATTTTTTTAAAATACCAAAACCGCTAACCCTAAAACCATTCATATATATATTTATTTATCTTTTCCTCTTTCCTTTACTCATATTTTTGCTCTTTCACGTTCATTTTTCTTCTTCCTCATTCTAAAATTCCAACTCTACTCCTTATTAGTTTTCTTTTTCCTCCTTTATTTATGCACAAACAGAAATCTCATATTTTATCACTCATATGTATATTCTCTTTGTCTTGAATCCACTCCCTTAATCCATCGAAAAAAGGCAACACTATAAATTTTGTTTATCTTTCTTCTTTTTATTATTTGTATTTCTAATGGGTCTATTTTTTTTAAATTTTCTACTAAGGATAAAGGAAAATGGAAAAATTTCAGATACCCATTTGATTTTTTCCTTTTTTCCTTTTTATGTTAAACATGCATGTGCTTTTGGTTTTTAATTCAAATTCCCATAGAAAGATTTTATTTTTTACTTGCTTGATTTTTAGTACATGCATGTATTTGGTTTGTGTAACACCCCGATACCCTATATAAGTACTATGCGTATACCTAGTATACATACAGTAAATATATAAAGTATAAGGATGTCACTTTTCGTTACCTTTTAAAATATTTATAATAGAGTTCAAACCATAATACATTAATTTAAATAACATTTACAAAATCATTATCTTTATTAAAACTTCATTTATACATATAAATACTCTCTCGTCAGAAATACATCATAATTAAAATTTATACATGTATGCATTACCCTCTAGTTGGTCTCGACAAACTTTACTCTTCTTGTGGCATAACAAAAGACTTCATATCTTCCATCTATATACCTGCGCGAATAAACACCCGCGCTAAGCCCGAGAGCTTAGTAGTCCAAATATAAAATATAAACATATAGTATAGAAGTATTGATATATAATGATACATCGATTCAATATATAATTAGTTCTTATCATATCTTCTTTTCTTTTTAATTTTATCTTTAATATATCCTAGCTAATTTCATATATGATGTATATATATATACATAATATTATCACCAACCCCAATGCATCACCAATACTCAAAACCAATATATTAATACCCCTACATTATATATATACCACACCAACCATTATTGCAATACACACTTTACATATCATACCAATTATTATTGCAATACACACATTACATATCATACACTCATTATTGCAATACACACATTACACATCATATCACTCATTATTGCAATACACAATTTACATATCATACAAATCATAAATCATATTTCCAATAAAGACAACCTTTATCATCAACCACAATTCATTTACATATTACACTTAATAACATTATATTATTCACAATTCACCAAGCATAATTCATTTTTAATACTCACAATCAATATTTCAATACTTGCATTTCACATTGACAATAAAGACAGACTCGGGCCCAAAACACTAATATGTTATTCAAAGTTTAGAGTTACTGCTTTGGTTCATAGTCACAATCATCACGCCCGTAGGCAATGTATATACATGTCTCTCTATCCATGGATAGTGTAACAAACCCAGTCTCTTGGACCATCAACTCAACACATATGAGGAGATCCTCAACCCGGCAAGACTGTTACAAATCATATATCTCATATTCACAATTCTCATAGTGTAACAGACCCAGTCTCTTGGACCATCAACTCAACACATATGAGGAGATCCTCAACCCGGCAAGACTGTTACCTTTCATCATTTCTTAGGCATGCCACCCAAATCCAGAACTCTGAAACTGAATAACATATTAAACAAACAATTCATTTATTATTTCATTATCAATCTCATCATCAATTAGGCCAACATGCCTTATCTCTTTCAATTGAATTATCATAGCCAATCACAATGGCTTCATATCATATCATATCTCAATCCATATGATACATATAGCATCATTGATATCACATTTCAAAGTATATTATTCATATAATACATTTCCATACACAAGATTCACAATGCATATAACATAACATTTTCTCACTTCTCAAAACACATTAACATCATTCATTACTAGAGCATTTATCATAACAAATTGCACATACCTTAAGAATGATCCTCATTTCTTCCTACCTTTCCCATTTCATATTTCATCCTTTATATATATTCTTCATTTACATTCACAATATAATAACTTATTTAACACTTTCATCCCAATGTGTTAATGTTCAAAGACATATAAGGATATACAATCAAATAGGGTTTATGCTTACCTTGTTAATGATCTTCACATCCTTCACATCATTCAATCATCACCTTAGTCCAATTATGTTAACAATATAATAGATCACTTAACACATTTGCAAACAAATGTGTTAAGCCTCGAATTATGTAATTAAATACAATCATATGTATTGGTACTTACCTCAAGAACTAGTCCCATCAATCTATACATTTCTTTTCTTTCCAAGAATTCTCCACATTTAGGTTAATGCAACCCAATCTCTTCAAAACCTTTGAGGGACACGGGCAGCACCACTTGAGGGACACGGTTAGGGCAATTCAACCTCTTCACAATCTAATCCAAAAGGAATATTAGCAAAATGACCATATGAATAGTACATTCTGGTTTAAGACTCCATTTTATCCTTATTTTGAAAAGTTGTATAAAATAATCTACTTGACTAAAAATTCTAAAATTTTTACAGAATTTAGTTTTGTATCTTAAAATCATTCCTTTAAAATTTCAGATCAAACTGAACACAAAATCTTGGTCAAATAGTTCACCTAACCAGACTGCCCCAATTGCCCTGCATCCTGGCAGCAGTTCTGAACTTTGTGAATTCCATAAATCAAATTCAATCAACGTGGTTCCAAATTATTTTTCTCAAATACTAGACTCACTAAGAAACAACATATCCAAAATTTAATTGGATATGATTTTTCTACATTTTATTAAAAATCCCGAAATATAGCTGTCTCAGTTAAGGTACCTGCTGGAACAGGTCTAATAAAAATAATCTTTCTAAACTCATAACCATTCCAAAATCGAATCAACATATTTTTCAGTCCTTCTAGACTCATAGAGGCACAACATATCAAAAATTCACTTTAAGAACATTTTTCTATAATTAATTAAAAATCATACAAGTCACAGCCTTTACTAATTGTAAAACAGAAAAAAAATTCACTAAACACAACTCTTACTCTTCCATCACCAACACCAACCTAGCTTCTTATCTTTAATTCCATTTCAACACTTTTATACACACCATACACAACCACACTTAATCATACTATCCATAAACCTAACTCAATCCATACACAACTTCAAAAAGAACCAAAGCAAACAAGAGAAATCTTACCAAAATGATGAAATTCCTTGAAATTCCAACTTGGTTACTTGGAATCTCTCTCAACTTTGGAGCTTAGAACATCAAACCCTTCTTTTACTCTCTTGCTTTCCTTTGTCTTAGGTGAGCCGGCCACACAAGGAAAAAGAAGAAGAAATGATGAAGAAAACACAAAGTCAATAGGCATTAAATACTCCTCCAAAAGAAAATTACTATCTTACCCTCATACACATTTTAATTCTCTTTACAAGCTCTTGCCCATTTTGGTAATTTCACATTCAACAATTTAAATATCTTCTTCCCTTGACTAAGCACTTTGACCAACATATATGTCATATATATTTCCATATACCCAACATATACACTATCTCTCTCTATACAATTCTTTCCTTTGCAAATACACATATTCATTTCTCTCAAATACTTTTACCATTCAACCAAACCCTATACAAATATACCACTTATCAATTACACATTCAAATCAATTATAACAATATTATCATAACTTCTAGGCACACTTAGGGATATTACAATTAGACATATACATATACATCACATATACATTAAATCCAAATACAACAACTCCTCCAAAACTTTTAAGGTATATCTCGGGATATTACAGTTTGATCATTTTTTTTGTTATTTTTATTCTTGAGATAAAAAAAATGCTCAAGGCCATACATTGATTTAAGTTTCATTCTCTATATGGAGATTCATCTTTATTTTCTTTCGTTTTGTCATTGTTAGGTTATTATTTTTTTTATACAATGCTGTTGTATTCTTTTGCTTTTGAGAATAAGGCAAAACCAAATTTGAATTAGGGCTCATGTGAAGTTATTTTTATCATTTTTATATGTTGTTTTTTTAATATATATTTATATTTGTATATGCAATACCTTTGTCATTATAATTGATTTTTATGTGTATGCTGGTGTATATGTACATTATATATATATATGTATATATATATATATTCTATCGGTAACAAATTTGGGTATTTGTGGACGTCATAGGCAATTTAAGATATTGTTGGTTATATTTACTGTGTATATTTTTATTATAATTGATTACTTTTTTTTCTAATTTTTGTAAACAAGATAAATTGGGCAATCACTACCTAACTACATTATGGGCATTTGTTTTGAGATTGAAACAAAGAAAATGTACGTAAAAAATACATATAAGTAAATGGTTAGACTTCGAAATAGTATTTACTGGATTTTGTTTCTCAATT
This sequence comes from Garcia nutans, assembly GCA_947685225.1. NCBI lineage: Eukaryota > Viridiplantae > Streptophyta > Magnoliopsida > Malpighiales > Euphorbiaceae > Garcia > Garcia nutans. The sequence continues at coordinate 38,143,770 of CANTUV010000059.1, forward strand.
GTTGAAAGTTATATGCAAATTATGGTTGCCTTTCTAAATTTAAGAGTTTATTAACTACATTTCCTGTACTTAATAAATCTCAAATTTGTTTCTTAATTTTCTCTGCTGGGAAATTGGTTGTTAAAATTTTTACTCTCTTTTATACTTGTTCATTGTCTTTTAATTCAATCATTTCCTTATTGTATTTACTTAAAAATTATATACTCACATTCATAATTGCCAAATAGATAAATAAGCAAATAAATGTTCAAAATTACAGTTAGCCAAATGATAAAGTTTCATGATTTTTTTTACCTGATTTTTGTGAGCTCTTGATTTTCTAATTTGTATGCTTGATTTAGTTAGCTTTCAGAATTTTATTAAGTAGACTTCTTTACTCAACAAAATTTAGATTTCGATAGTTTCCTTTATTAGGAAGCATTCTCTCTTTTGTTTACCTTCCCTCCCTTTCTTCTGTCTTTATATTTGTATTTTCAATGTATTTTTATATCCATTTTCTGTGTTTCTCCTCTCTTGCTTTAATTTCTAAAATTTTATTAAATACACTTCTTGTATTTAGCAAAACTTTGAGTTTCCTCTGCCAGGAAATTCTAAAACTCTCTCAATTTTCACTCTTCTTTTGTGTATCTTTTTTTTCAGTGTTCTATCCTTGAATTTTTTCCTCTCTTGTCCCTCTATTTATAGTGGTACATCTTTCCTTTCTTTCTGTTTCATTTTTCTTCTTTTCTTGTTACAATTTTTAATCTTTTTCTTTTTGGCATTTTTTTAACAAGAGACCACTGCGTGAAGAAGTATCTCAGCAGAAAAATTTTCATCTTGTTTGACTTTAATTTTTGTTCTTTTTCATTTGGACAATAGCTACTATAAAATAAGTGTAATCTTGTGCACGAATGCTCCCACAATGAGTGGGGTCCGGGGAAGGGTCGGACCCATTGAGTCTTTGTACGCGGCCTTCCCTTGCAATTAATTGTAAGAGGCCGTTTCCATGACTCGAACATGTGTCCTCAGATCACACGGCAACAACAATTACCGTTGCGCCAAAGATACTATAATATTCAATTTTAATTCTGTTTTATTTGAGCAAATAGAAGAAATGAAATGCTACATATTATGTTATCAATTTAATCTTTGAAATTTTTATGGAAATTAGTTGGATTTTTTTTAATAAACTATAAATAATTGAGTAAAAGATTTAATTAATCAAAATTGTAAAATTAAATAGTTTAATTTATTTTAATCCAAACTTTATTCAATAGTATGCTATAATAAATTCAACGATTAATATGGTACTTTGAAATTTTAGCTAATAACAATAATAAATTTGTAATCGTAATTTAAAGTAGAATTTTACTAAATTTTGAAATCAAGATTAAATTAATAATAATGTTCTAAAAATACCAAAATGCATTGTGTTCGACAAAGATTTATCTTATTTATTTATATATATAAATATGCATTTATCTATTAAACTCCAAAAAAAGAGAAACAATAAAAAAATTGAGATTTTTTTAAAAATATTTCTGTTCATTTACAAAAAATATTCTTGTCTTTTATGTTTGGAATTCATTGAAACAAGAATAATCGCATTAAAGATCAAAGATTTGTTAATGATTTTGTTTAATTTGTTATAATTACTTGTAAAAAAAGAGTTACTACACTCATCTTTTCTTTATAGCATTATGTTTTCTTTCAACATGAAGAACTAATTTTCTTTTCTGATTCAAGGATAATTGAAGTTTTGATTTAAGATGATTGTGAGATCTAATCGATTTTATTTTATTCATTGCTTATGAGTATTTATGTATTTTCTGCAATTTCTCAATATGGTTAATTTTTATGATGGAATCATAGGGCCCATTACAATTATAAAAAAATCTATTGCTAATTTAAACATTATATTCTTATATGTTTTATTATTTTAATATTTGTAGCAAATAACATAATTATTATGAACAAGTTTTTGATCTATTTTATGGGAATATATAATTTAGTTTAAATAAACCGAGTTCATGAGTTACAATGTCTAAAATTGGAGGTCTCTCTTTATTTTAATACTACTAAAAAATTAAATCCTAAGAGCTTATTTAGAGTTGTTTCTTAACTAGAGAAGTAGAAGAGCTTGTTTTGCTTATCGAAGAACTAAGGAGAGATATGTTAATAGAACTTGTTAACAACCATTACTAGTTTATAATTATTATTGTTGTTGTTGTCGAAAATCCAGCTGTCCTTTCTCTCCTTTCCTTCATTTCTTCCTAAATCATAGTGATTATAATTTCCATAATTAAGCTCTTATTGTATAAGCAATATCCTTTAGTTTCCTTCTTATATTAGATCTTCTCTTGTATAAATAAAGGTTGTCTATTACTATAAATTCAATTAAATTTTGACAAATTCTCTTTCTCGCATAGTATTAGATCCTAGTTGATAAAAAATCTAGGACTTTCTTTTCTAGTTTGTTTAAAAGAAAAAAAAAACCCCTAGAAATAGGGTTGTCTAACCTTAACCATTGTCCTATAGTGATTTTTTTTCTCTCACCTTTGGCACAAGGAGGAGAGTCGCCACAAGTGGTCTCAGCCTTAAAAATCCAGTGACAAAAAAGTGAGCACATGAGGACCACATGCCTTTTTTTATTCATGTTGTATTTTTCACGCACTTATGAGTGGAGACATGTCTGACTGTGAGACCATCATTGGACCTCTTCTCTAGTGTCACCTAACCCTCTGCAAAGGTATTTATTTAGAGGTATTTATTTAGCATCTAATCTCTTTTCTACTGTTCATTAGTGTTTTTTTTCTATCCCTTTTCCTTTACTATTATTCAGACCAATCCTCTGACACCTTATCATTTTTTTTTGTTTTTGGGTATGTCCTTTTTCTACCTACTTAAAAAATCAGTGGCACCAATAAGATAGAACAACTTCTAGAACTCATATAATGGATAAAGCCATCCAAAATTCAGCAAGTGAATTACAAAATATCTAAGCAGCCTACTAGTTAACTGGAAAAAAACAAATTGAAATGGTCTCAATTGGTTCGAACATTTCTCAATGGAAAAACGAAGTTAAGCCACTTGTTAGGCATATGTCCAGAACAAGGAGACCCAAATTTGATGCATAGAATGAGAAAGACTCTATGATAATGCCCTAGTTATGGAATTCTATGCTAATTGAAATAAGTGATACTTGCATGTTTCTTAGAACAACCAAGGACATATAGGAAGTTGTTAAACAAACTAATTCAAAGGTCCATGATGTTGCTCAAATTTATGAAATTAAAATAAAGATCTTAAATGCCAAGCAAGAAAACTACTCCATCACGAAATATTCCAACTTTTTAAAGGGTCTATAGTAAGAAATAGACCATTACCACTACATTCAAATGAATTCTAGTGAATATGTTATTATCCTTAAAAGGTTTATTGAAAAGGATAGAATATATGAATTCCTAGCTAGCTTGAACATGGAATTTGATGTAGCAAGACTATAGATTCTTGGAAAAGAAGAATTAAGTTCATTAAATGAAGCAATTGTAATTATTCTAGCTGAAAAAGGTAGGAGAGGTGTTATGCTTGAAACACCTTTTGTAGAAAGTTTTACTTTACTATCCAAAACCATCAAAAATTACAACATAGAGCAACACAGTGGTGGGGATAGACATGCAGATGTCTCTAAGAATGTCAGAGTGGAGATTTTCATCCCCACTCCCGGTGGAATTATTCTTGCAACTTCGGCACTGTTAGGCTTAGGACCTTAGAGAATACGGGTCTAAACCCGGAGAAAATAGAGTCGCCACCCAGATGGACCGAGAAGATAGAAAGGGGTGGATGATTCGATTTGTAACACCCTTATACCCTATATACACACAATACATATTTTCAGCATATGTAAAATACGCATATACGGTATAAAAATGTCACAGACCGATTTAATAAAAATTTTCACATTTCTGTTTTAAGATTTCAAATACTAATATATAAAATAAATAGTATATAAATATTCTTTGCTTGTTATAGGAATCCAAAATAAATATTTTATATGAAAATCTCTGAAAAAAATTCGCCAGAGTTTTGTTTGTAATTTGGACGTTCTCAAAATTCAGCAAAACACAACCTGCATAAAGTAAACACTCCCAATACAAATTAATTCACCATTTCACCAATACTTATCAATTTCTCCATATTTTCTCAAAATACTTATATATAGATATATAAATTAACAACGCATATAAAATTCCATCTGAACAAATTATTCAAAACATTCTTTACAATTTACATTATATACTTCCAAAAATATATCATAACATATATAATATAAAAATACATTGTAATACCAAATATCTACATGCTGGCAACTGGTTTTGATCTTAATGTACCCAAAAACAACTCTTCAAGCTCAATAAATACAAATCTAGACCCGACCAGGTCTAGTAGAACTCTCTGGCCCTACTAAATCATCCATGACACCTGCGCGACGAATTACAATCGCGCTAAGTCGAAGCCTAATGGTACAAACTTTGATAATAACAATAAAACTCAATGCAATGTCAATGCACAATGCATATAGATGTCACATCATTCTACTTTCTTATATTTTTCAAATATTTCATAATCACAACTCATGGCATTATATTGCTCAATTGTATCACAATTCATAATTTACATTAAAGCAAAGACAAGCATGGGCCCAAAAAGGATCTAATATGCTATTCAAATTTTAGAGTTACTGCTTTGGTCCATAACGACACCATGTGTCTAGCCCGTAGGCAATATATTCATGGATAATGTAACAGCCCCAGTCTCTTGGACCTCAACCTGGCTAGACCCTTAGGGCCCAGTATCTTGGTCCTCAACCCGGCTAGACTGCTACAGTTTTTGAGGCTTACGACCTAGTCTTTTCACCCCAAAAATATCATATTTATCAGCTGGCCTGACTTACGACCCAGTCTTTTCACCATTCCAGCGTTTAGCCAGTAGGCAATCATAGGCATGCCGCCAAACCAAGAACTCTGAAAATTGAATAACATACTAAGCACACAATTTATTCATATTTCTCATTATCAAATTCTTTCATAATTCCTTTATTAAAACTTTTCTCATTTTCTCATGATCAAACTAGGCACATTGCCTTATTATATCATCTTTTTCTCACACTTTTTTTTTTCATTTATTCATTTTTCTCATTATTAATCTCTTTCTCATTGTCATATATTCAATCTAGGCACATTGCCTTATTTTCACATTTTTTCTCATTTTTCTCATTATTAATCTCTTTCTCATTTTTCTCACTTTTCTCACTTTTCTCATTTTTATCAATATCAATTCATTTCATTATTCCACATATCTCATTTTTGCATTCACAACACATTACCCAATTACTTTGGATATTTTCACATAATATACATATTTCACATTCTACACAATTTAGCCATTATCAATGGCTTTTCACAATGCATTTAACACATATATGATATTACAAATGTCATAGCACATTATTCATACTCAATCAATGAACTAAGTAACTCAACACATTTTCCAACCAAAATGTGTTAAGCCCAAATGTCATGCAAATATAAACAATATATTCAAAGTTTGTACATACCTCCATTAGAAACCCAAAGCAAGCTTAACACAACCTCCAATCCTATCCTTCCAACTTGCCCTTCACCACTTGGAAGAAGCAAATCAACCTCTCTCAATGCCTATACCAAATGTGATCATACATAATCATTTAATATCACATTCTAAGGTATTCTCAACATCAAACCATAATTAAACATCACTCTAAACCAAATCCTAAAATTAAGCTTCACCTCACTTTAACTTTGAAAAACCATATCAAGTAATTTAAATTAGTGTTTTAAGTTTATTAATATCATTAGAAACATGTTTTAGCATGTTTAAACCAATTACATTAATTAACCACATGCTTATGCTCAAAACCCTAAAATGGCATAACCTTCACCATTGAAGGATCTCCATTCCAACTCAATGCAATTATCATTTCAATCTTATTTCCACCACTTATATCATTAAATAACATGATTTAAGCATTAAAATCAAAAAATTAATCATTCTTTGAAAATTCACTTTTTCAAAACCCTAAATCATCACTACCATCTTCAAACTCTAACCAAACTTAACTAAATCCATCATTTGATTTTAAAATTTTTGTTTATGCATCAAAACAACACATTTGGAACCAATTTACATAATTAAAACTAATGATTTCAAAAACTCAAATGTTCCATAACCCTAAATTCTCTCTCTTCACCAAACTCAACATAAATTCAACCATTTCTTAAATCTAACCTTAAAATCATTGTTAATCACTTAAAATAACTTCATCCATATCCAAATAAATAATTAAATCTTAGAACTTCAAAAACTCAATACATACATATTCAAACTTTCATGAAAATCCAAAGAAAAAGTGAGTAAACTTACTAATTAAAGAGGAAAACCTTAAAAATCCACTTGAAACTTTGTAAATATTTCAATTAAATGAGTTTGGAAGAAGCAAATCCCTCTCTTAAAGCCATGAAGGTCATCCTTGAAGGAAAGAAGAAGAAGAAGATGAAAAAAAAAAGTAATTTTCTCTTTCCCCCCACTCACATTTTCAACCTTATATATATTATTATTTTAATATATTTTTAATTAATTATTTATTTATTTATTTAAAACCCCAAAATATTATCTTCCATCCAAAATTATTTATTTTTGAATTATTTTATTAATTTAAAATTTTTAAGATTTAATTACCAAAATACCCTTTTACTTTGACTTTTTTTAAAAAAAATGTTGACTTTTATATGTTGTATATATTTTACATATATATCACATATATATTTCACTTTTTCATTTAAAATCCCTTCATTTTTTTATTTAAAACCATTAATTTAATTTATCCATTTAAATTATAATTTATTTTATTAAATTTTTAAAAATTAGAATTTTTCAAAAAAATTTGGGATATTACACATATGCATAAGTAATGTGTATCTTATATACACATCAAATGTACCTTATATGTGTATTAAATATATTATGTAATGTATTAATCCAACATATACAATTAATATATCATATGTATATGTTATATATACTCTAGATATATATATTGAGTATATACAATTTATACCTCCAAATACTTATTTAATTTCTCCAAAATCACGGATGTTACAATTTTCTCCCCCTTTAATAATTTCGTCATTGAAATTATCTAGTACAGTAATAAATCATCCAAATCATTATTTCATCAAATTACATAAATTTTATTCTCCCCCTTAGGTTCATTCTCAATTACCTTTTTACCATTTCTTAACACATCATTATACTGTCTATTTACTCAAACAGTCACAACAAATTATCATATCATCAATCGAATTGTCATTAGACAAAAATTAGTTTATCTCTTTAATATATATACCCACACACCTATTGCACTCAAGATATTTGATCACTTCATTATCTTAAAAATATATTCTCATCACCTTAAATTCAAATGTTAATAACTTTTATCTTAACACAATAATTTTATACATCTTCACTTTGATCCTACTCTTTATACAATTACCACATATTAATTTGACATCACCATTATACAACAGCAAAATCTTATTTCCTTAATAAGATTCATTCCCATTATACTATAACTACCATTTTTCTCTTATAATTATTTGAAACTAATATAACTTAGCTCCTTTCATATGCATATGCATATCAAAACGCTGTATTATGCACATTATCACATAGCTTGTATATTCTTAATACAACTACATACATTGAATTTCAATAAATACTTGTAAACTTATTACATTTTAGATCAATTGATCTAACTATCACAATATGACCATCACAACCTTATTCTATTCTGACCAACCTTTAGTCTATTTTAAATTCATTAATCTGTTTTCCATTCATGACCTAATTCTATTAGGTCAAATTTATTCTCAAATTTTAATTCTCTTCGAATTCATCATTACAGATAATATTCATTTTCCTTAGTCTCATTTATTTTAAACATCATTTTCATCATTTTCATTTTATACCACTATCAAACACATTCAAAATAACTCTTACTCACATTTCTTATAGTTACCATACTTACTCAAATCACTTTTCTTACACATCATTTAAAGCTCATCATATTTTCATAATTCTCTTCTGTTTTCACACTTTCTATAATTATAAACAAATTTCTAGCATAAAATTATAAGATACAACTATGCAAACCATAAGTCTTGACCATGTTTCTTGAAGCATAACTATCAATCTCACCAAAACTATCCAATAGTCATGCCATAATAATGGTCACGCCTGTGGCTTATAAATAAATACTGCTCCTCTATCATTCTTCTTCAAATATTTTCAATCACAATGTTAAGTTCGTATCGCAAAAATCACATATTCATTTTCTAATTTTTTGCTACACAAAAAGTTAACACGTTTCAGCTTTGTTTCAAAGCAATTTACTCTTGATTACTTTATCATCATTAGCCTAACTCATATTTCAACAATATTATCATTAACATCTCTTACATATACACATTCGTTCATATGATAATTTACACAATTTCCATTTATTACTCCAATTCTAATCTATCTCTTATAAAAATTTTCATTCATATATATATATATATATTTTCCATTTCCATACTTTCTTCATTATACTTTCCTTTTCCTTACAATCTCTTATTTATACGCATATACTTTAGGCCCAAAACACTATACAATCATCAAGTTCAGTTGTTAAAATAACAATTTCACCGTCCAGCACTACTCGGGTCCATTCTCAATCTCAATTCATCACATGACCTAACTCTACGCAGGTCAAGACCTAATCTCTCTTATGTCTATTAATACATACAATATCATTCTCAATATCACCAGACACAAATTTTTATAAGGTAGTAAACACTCGATAATATTTTTTTAATCATCCACATACACCTTCGTAAGTCATAATCACAATGTGACTTACTTTCCACATTTTCTTATATGTCATATTTGTGTTCATATTGAAAAAAAATCTCATCACACAAATTATACAATTATACTCAATTCATCTTCTACGTACAACCTATACAAAGTTAACATTTTTCACCTTTCAGATAACATTATCATTTCTCATTCTTTTGACATTACTTAGGTTATTCATCAATTCAACATATATATACACTCTGACCACAATATAATTAACATCTTTCTTATTTAATTGCCCATCTTTTAAATAAGTTTCTTATTATATTTTTTTTCTAACACTTCACATAAATCTTAGTCACATTTCTAATGTGACATCTCTCTCACATTTTTTTTATGCATTGATCACACCTTTCATATCCATTTTCATCATTTCTAATTCAATTAACTAAAGTAATTCATTTTCACTTACTTAATCATTTTCCTTTATTTCATAACAAATTTCTATATTATCAACCACATTACACCTTAGTTAGTACTTTTATAAATAATATTACTCATTCAAAATTACTCCCATGCTTATTAAACATTAAACTATTAATATTTAAACAATCTTCATCGAAATTCCCTTACAACTTTAAATTTTTCACTTACTACTTTACTTAAACTTCATTCTATTAATCTCATTTTCAAGAGCTAACTTTATAAATATTATTTTTATATTAATATAATATCAAAACACATCACTTTCACAATTATGGAAACCCATTTCAAAAATTCAAATTTCATATAATGCAACCAACAACATAAAACCTCACCAAATCTCATCCATATCACATTCTCAATCTTAAGATCATAACATTTACTTTTAAACAATACTAATTCATTTCCTTACACTAATTAACATCATCAATTAGATATCCTACTTTTACATACTCAAACCCTAAATCATATATCATTCATTTTTTTATGAACTCTTTGTTCTAAATTATTAAAACTCCATATTCCTTCTTCATACTTCTACCCATATGTATATAAATTTTCAGAATTGTTCTTATTCATTTGTCTCATGAAATTAATTTATTACTCATGTACACAAAATTGTTTGACTTCCTTAGTTTCATGTCACTCTTACTTTCAATTTTTATATTCCTTACCAATTCTTTATAAAAGCTTGTAAACTTTTATCCATGTGTACTTGACACATATATGGACTTATATTTAAAGTTTTATATTTTTCCAAGTTGATTTAATATATTTAAAAATTAAATCTTTCAAAATTAGAGAATCTGTCTCTTTAATAATTTCTCTGGTAGCACCCGGTTGTCCATTTTTTTTCAGGTACAAAACCTTCATAAAAATTCATAAAATTTAAAACATATATTATATGAATACATATGATATTGTGTGTAAATTTTCAGATTTTTCTGGGTTGGTTTACCATAGTTTCTAAATTTATTTTTTCTCAATTTCTACAGATTCTGAGTTGCTGGAACTCCTCCAACAATCTTTGTTCTTCTACTTTTCTTAATTAGTAATTCCTCTTTAAAAATTATGAAATTTTATACATTATATTCTAACATATAGAAAAACTTTTCATTATATTTTCAAACTCATCCAACATTTCTAGATTTGTCCAAAAATTCAGACAATATCACTTTGCAGTACACCTACAAAATTCTCTGTAAATATCATTCTCATTTCTCAAACTTTTTATTTTTATATCTTAAATCATTTCCTAGATTGTTTTTTCTAATTTCACTTATTCATCAATTGAATCAGCTATGAATTTTAAATTTCAAATAAAAGTTCCAAAAATTCTTAATCCATAATCTCTAAAATGACGCTTCCACTGCGCCACTCTGATTTATGCATCCCAAATGCCATCTCAACTTATATCCATTATATTAAATAGATATTGCCACATTAGGGATCAGATAAATTGACAGTGCCAATGCTTGTATCACAATTGAAAATTATTTTTTTAAAATTCTAATTTTCTCTCTCTAACAACCCACCTAGGTCGAGAACCTCAAACCTAGGCTTTGATACCAAAATAAATGTAACACCCTTATATCCTATATACTTACAATATATATTTTCAGCATATGTAAAATACGCATATACGGTATAAAAATATCATAGACCAATTTAATAAAAATTTTCACATTTCTGTTTTAAGATTTCAAATACTAATATATAAAATAAATAGTATATAAATATTCTTTACTTGTTATAGGAATCCAAATTAAATATTTTATATGAAAATCTCTAGAAAAAATTCACCAGAGTTTTGTTTGTAATTTAGACGTTCTCAAAATTCAGCAAAACACAACCTGCATAAAGCAAATACTCCCAATAAAAATCAATTCACCATTTCACCAATACTTATCAATTTCTCCATATTTTCTCAAAATACTTATATATAGATATATAAATTAAGAACACATATAAAATCCCATATGAACAAATTATTCAAAACATTCTTTACAATTTACATTATATATGTCACATCCGCCTACTGCATTTATGCAGTGTAGACACGTGCATAGCGAGAGTAGGGAAAAGGAGAAGATAATTCTTGATAACAGCCCTAGATAAGGTTGTATGACAAAAGGGACATAATTGTAATTTTTAATAAAGTTGGGGACGTAGATGTAATTTCAAAGAAAGTTGCACCGGATGTTCTTAATAGTGCATATAACAGATTTCAAAAATGGAATGTAGAGAAAAACCGGATCGCAACGACGTGTAACGGTTTTTCCAGGAAATGTCCCGTTAAAGAAAAATGAAGAAATGTTGCCTAAGGGCATTTTGGTCATTATCAATTAAAGTTATACATGAATTTAGGGTAGGAAATAAAGACGTGAGTACGTAGAGAATGGCGAGAGGTTAAATATGAAACGATCGTCAGTGGAAACGAAGCCGGAGAAAACCCGAGCAAAAATAGGACCTAAAGGGAATTTTGTAAAAAGTTGAGGGCTTATCGGTAATTTTTCAAAATGACTTGGAAACCTAAAATAGACCTTATAAATAGAAAGTAGAGGTCGAGAGGATCAAAACTATATATAGTTTGACTCATGGAACTATACGGTTTAAAAGATATGATCGATTAATCGCCGGAACGTAATGTGGCTCGGTTTCGTGTCGGGACCGGATGGGTAACCCGGGACAACTTTATGAGATCCAATGGGAAGAGAGACAAGTGGAAAGAAGTAAAGGAAAAAGGAAGTTATAAAAATCAAAGGTTGGCCAATCAAAAGAAAACATTTAGCATGTGTAATAAATGTGTAATAAATGAAGAAAGAGAAAAAGTGGACAAGTGGGCAAGGTGATCATCATTTCCTTTGTCTATAAATATATGTGATATGAAGAGCAAATTCTCTCTTTTTCCACTCACCAAATTCGGCCAACAAAAGAAAATACCAAGGGACTTCCAAGTTTCTTCAAACTTTGATTTTTAAGGTAAGTTCTAAGGTTTTTAAGTGTGTAGACTTTAATTTTAGTATTAGTTTTAGGTAGTTATATATTTATTGGAAGATTGGGAATTAGAGTCTTATATGGAATTGAAAAACATAATAATAATATTAAGTAAGTGATGAGATTAATTGATTAAATGGAAGAATCAAGATGTAGAAAGATTAATAAGGTTGGATTAGGGGTTTCGGTTGGAAAAGAAATAGAGGATAATTTATTATTTTGAAATTCTAAGGTTTATGTTGTATCTTGAATTGATTGAAGGAGAAATAAAGAATTAAAAAAGGAGAAGAAGGAAAAGCCAAGAGGAGTTAAAGAAATAAGGTTTGGTACTTTACTTTTGAATAATAAATTTTGGTTTGATGCTTTACAAACTTTGGTTTATGAAAGTTTTGTTGTTGATGCTTAAATATATTGATTTGAGTTAAACATGCAAAAGTTGTCAAAGAGAAGTGTTTGAATTTTCACTTTACCATTAAAGAAGCCTTAATATTGATTTGCAAAAGAAAAATAAACTATCCTATGCATTTTATGTGTTTGGGCCGAAATGGTCCCAAAAAGATAGCTTTCTGGACCTTTTTGTGGAAATCGTTTGAGGCAGCAAATGAATGAATTTTTCAACGAAATTTTACATGCAATTAGTCAACATATAAAACAAGTTTTCTGTAAAATTTCAGCCAAAAATAAGATCATTTACTTGGTCAAATGCATGATTGAAGTGGACTGAAATTTTGACGAAAATCCAGATTTTACTATTCATTTAGTCATGCCATTTTGCGTTGCCGATTTTTCTCGCCGCAACACTATTCATTTGGTCAATTTGGGATATTTTGAGGAATGCTTTGAAATGTTTGATGTGTTTATTGTGGATGTTAAATATGTGAAAAAGAGTAATGGTTTGACTGAAAAATGTGTTGCGCGACATAAATGGCAAAGTGCGATGGGAATTAAATTGATTTCTTGAATCATTCTAAAATGAAGTTGAGACTTAAATTGAATCATTTAAATCTTTTTGCTCTACTGGATAGTGGGAGTGGTAGATAAGGGTATGGTGTACTATACTAACGCATGCAGTACTGCTCATTATTGTGATATGATATGTTATTCAGTGGTGAGGCCACTGAAGCCAATGGGGAGGCCCATTGGTTATAACCAGGATGGTGAGGGCCATTCCTGTGATCTGATATCGGTGGTGAGGGCCACCTATGTTACAGTGGTGAGGGCCACTGCCTTATCACTATGGTTTCCTATATACCAGTAGAGCCTGAATCAAAGACATATTATTTTTGGTTAAACTATATAATGCCAATGAGTTTGAATTATGATTTTACATTATTGAAAGCATATTACCCTGAATGTACAATAATTTCTATTGGTTTAAGGTTGGTTAAATTATGATTTCATTATTTCCTTTGATTTTGAATACTTTCATATACTACTTTTATTTTTATTGGTAAAGTACCCACTGAGCGACAACGCTCAGCGAGTTAAGTTTTCCTTGACTCGTAGGTTCGGAGCAGTAGATAAATCTTGGGGAAGCAACGACCAGACCACAGCAAATCTCAGGGGTAGATCTTTTAGTTCCATTATGAGTTGATAGTTGTGGCATGTATATGAATAAATATAAAAGAGATTTTCTATGTTATAATTGTATGTTAGTAGTATGTAATAATCATAAATCTTTAATTTATGTTATATTAGAAGTGTGAACTCTTCGTGCAGGTTTGTAGTTGAGGGTATAAGGTGGATTCATTGGGAGTGCATTAAATTTGATGGTATTCTTATTCACATTGGTATGTGTAAAATGTTTTCAAAAATCAGAAAAACAAGTTTTGACTACACTTGGGATCCAAATTTCTAGGCGGAACTATGGCAAAATTTCTGTAAAAATCAGAACTAAAATTTGACTAAGTAAATTGGTAGCAACAATTAGGATAGTGTGGCACCTCTACTTAGCTTACACATGTAGGTTGGGAAGGGGTGTTACAATTTGTGGTATCAGAGCTAAGGTTTAGCCGCTTCTGGGTAATCCAACATAGGAGGATGTATGTTTTATGTCGGGAGTGGCCATTACCGACGTAAAACGAGATATCCTGTAGTAAATAAGAGATTGTACGATTTCATGGAGTCCTAAATTTTGCAATGTATATAAGGGCTTCTTAATATTGTAAAACTTTGTGTTTGAAAATAAATAAAAGTTGTGTTGTATATGTGTTATTTAAGAATTTTTATTTATATGCATGCCACTTAGGATAAGATAATGCTGTTGGTCTGGGTCGTTAATAATGATGGGATGGTATATGTTTACTCTTTAGATGTCGCAAGCAGCGCAGCGTGATATAGAGGAGGAGGTCGAGTCTCAGGCCTCCCGAGTTGTAGAAATGCGTGTATCTGAGACATCAGCGTCGGAGCAACCACCCGCTGATGCTCCTATTCCCAATGATATGTTGCAACAAATGGCTGCCGTATTTTGGCAGATAGCCGGCGTTGCCCCAGCACCACCCCCAGTGCCAGCACCCGTACCAGTACCTGCTGTAGGAGGGGAAAGGAAACCCCCAATAGAAAAGATAAGAAAGTATGGTGCGAAGGAGTTTAAGGCTCGAAGGGACGATGATTCTTCAACAGCCGAGTATTGGCTGGAAGGAACAATACGAGCCTTAGATCAGTTACTGTGTACGCCAGAAGAGCGAGTGATATGTGCTACTTCCTTATTAGTGGAAGAAGCATATATATGGTGGGACACAGTTCACCAACGAGTTTCACCGGAACAGAGAACATGGGATTTCTTTGTGAATGAGTTCAAGAGGAAGTTTATATCGGAGGCATACCTAGATGCCAAGAAAAAGGAGTTTCTACACTTAAAGCAAGGTCGACTGACCGTTGCTGAATACGAGAGGGAATTTACTAGGTTGAGTAGGTATGCCAAGAAGACAATTGAAGACGAACATGATAGATGTAAGCAGTTCCAGGATGGATTGAATAATGAGATTAGGATGCAGCTAATTGCTGCTAATATCAAAGAATTTTCTGAGTTGGTCAATAGGGCTCTAGAAGTAGAGCAATGTCAGTCTGACGAGCAGAATAGACGACAGAAGATGAAACAGAAGAGAGGTACCCAGAACTATTCGGGAACCTACCAATCATCAGGGAAACGATTCCGAGGCAGTGGTTCCACGGGAGGCGGTCAACGTCGAGGTTATAGCCAGGGATCGATTCGCAGTGGCTTAAGTCAAACTACCTCAGTCGCTAGTACGGGACGATCTGGAAGAGAACAAGGAAGAGGATTCAGCCGAAGCGGAGGTAACTTCTTTATCGGTCCAAGAGGTAATGAAGGCGAAAATAATAATCCACGCTGTGATCAATGCGGACGCCGTCACACGGGAGAATGTTGGGACATTTGCATGTTATATATGTGGATCTTTAGACCACCTTATGCGAGAGTGTCCCCAGCGAATACAGAATCTACCTAGGGATACTGAGAGATCGCAAGCAGCAGCAGGTCGAGGCCGAGGCAGAGGAAGGAGCGAAAATCCGTCGCGTGTGCAATCTGAAACAGTGAATCGACCAGAAGCAAGGGCTCCTGCTAGAATGTATGCTATGAGGGGGCGAGAAGACGAAGAAGCGCTAGACGTGATTGCAGGTCAGTTGTCTATGTTTGGGGTTCCGCTTTACGTTTTAATAGATCCAGGTTCTTCACACTCATATATATGCACGAAAAATGAAAAACTTGAGGACCTAAAGGTAGAACTAGAGAAAGAAGGAATATTAGTTACTAACCCATTAGGAAATGAGGTGATTACTAGGAAGGTAGTGAAAGATTGCCCAATAGAGATACATGGACATATCTTTTGGGGAGATTTATTTGAACTACCATTTCAAGAATTCGATGCTATCCTTGGGATGGATTGGTTGGCCAAACACGATGCACTAGTTGACTGTAAACGGAAGAGAGTTACCTTGCATACTGCAGACGGTGACGAAGTGACCCTAGTAGGAAAAAGGAAGGATTATCTAACTAACATCATTTCTGCCATGACGGCTAAGAGGTTAGTGCAAAAAGGTTGCGAGGCATACCTGGTATGTGCATTAGTAGCGAAAGAAGAGGCACCAAAGTTACAAGATATACCTACTGTATGCGATTTACCCGGATTACCCCCTAAACGAGAGGTGGAATTCATCATAGACGTGTACCCGGGAGCTGCACCAGTATCCATCGCACCTTACCGAATGGCGCCAGCGGAGCTAAAAGAATTAAAGGTACAGCTACAAGAACTTTTAGACAAGGGGTTCATAAGGCCAAGCGTATCACCATGGGGAGCACCAGTATTGTTCGTGAAAAAGAAAGACGGATCCTTAAGGTTGTGTGTAGATTACCGTCAACTTAATAAGCTGACCATCAAAAACAAGTATCCGTTACCTCGCATAAATGATTTGTTTGATCAACTCAAAGGTGCTGGAGTCTTTTCAAAAATTGATCTACGATCGGGTTATCATCAATTGGGAATTAAAGGTGAAGACATACCAAAAACTGCATTCAGAACTCGTTATGGACATTATGAATTCATTGTTATGCCTTTCGGATTAATGAATGCACCTGCAGTATTCATGGATTTGATGAACAGAATCTTCCACCCGTATTTGGATCAGTTCGTGGTTGTATTCATTGATGACATATTGGTGTATTCAAAGAATCGAGAGGACCATGATCGTCACCTTAGAATTGTTTTGCAAACCCTGCGAGAAAAGCAGTTATACGCTAAATTCAGTAAATGTGAATTTTGGTTAGAAGAAGTGGCCTTTTTGGGACATATTGTATCGGCAGAAGGAATAAGGGTTGATCCCAAGAAAATAGAAGCAGTATTGGAATGGAAGTCACCTAAAACAGTAACAGAAGTCCGTAGTTTCTTGGGGTTAGCAGGATATTATCGAAGATTCGTCAAAGGGTTTTCCATGATCGCCGTACCTATGACCAAGCTACTTCAGAAGAATGCCAAATTCCAGTGGACCGACGCTTGTCAACGGAGCTTTAAAAAGCTGAAACAAAAACTTACTGAAGCGCCTATTCTTACACAACCCGAATCAGGAAAAGATTTTGTGATTTATAGCGATGCATCCCATATCGGGTTAGGTTGTGTATTGATGCAGGAAGGCAAAGTCATTGCGTATGTCTCTCGACAACTCAAGCCACATGAAAAGAATTATCCTACGCATGACTTAGAGCTAGCAGCGATTGTTTTGGCTTTCAAGACATGGAGGCACTACTTATACGGGGAAAAATGTTACATCTTTACGGATCATCAAAGCCTGAAATATTTGCCCACGCAGAAAGATTTAAACCTGCGACAGCGAAAATGGATGCAATGGTTAGCCAACTACGACTATACGATTAATTATCACCCGGGCAAAGCGAATGTCGTAGCATATGCACTTAGTAGGAAGTCAATGCAAGCGCTAAGTGCTATGAGGGTAACGTTAAAACCTACAGAAGATGGAGCTATCTTTGCAGAAATGCACGTGCGACCTAACTTACATCAACAAATACGTGAGGCTCAGAAGGAAGATGAACAAGTGAAGAAGTGGAGTCAATAGGCACAGGAGAACTCTTCAGGAGACTATCAAATTCATCCTGATGGTATTCTCTACTACAAGAGGAGAATGGTGGTACCTAAGTCCAAGGAGTTGAAGAAGCAGATTTTGCAAGAAGCTCATAACAGTCCTTATACAATGCATCCGGGAGTAACGAAAATGTATCGGGACTTGAAGGAGTATTATTGGTGGCCAGGAATGAAAAGAGATATCGTTGATCACGTAACAAAGTGTCTAACCTATCAGCAAGTGAAGGCGGAACATCAACTACCCTTAGGGCTACTACAACCTATTACGATTCCAACCTGGAAATGGGATCGTATTACTATGGATTTTGTCACAGGATTGCCTATAACAAGAGACAAACATGACGCGATTTGGGTAATCGTAGACCGGCTTACTAAGTCCGCTCATTTCATACCAGTACGTGTGGATTACTCGCTAGACAAGTTGGCAGACTTGTATATCAAAGAGATTATACGTCTCCACGGAGTTCCAACTTCGATCATATCCGATCGAGACCCACGTTTTACGTCAAATTTTTGGCAGAAGTTACAAACAGCCTTTGGAACTCGAACTTACCACAGCACAGCATTTCATCCCCAAACAGACGGACAGTCGGAAAGAGTGATTCAAATTTTAGAAGATATGCTGAGGGCGTGCGTTTTAGAATTTAAAGGTAGTTGGGACAAACACCTAAGCTTAATGGAATTCGCGTACAACAACAGTTATCAATCCAGCATACAAATGGCACCTTACGAAGCACTGTATGGTCGAAAATGCAGAACTCCAGTTTGCTGGACAGAATTGAGTGAGGAAAAGATGTTGGGGCCAGACATAGTTAAGGAAACTGAAGAGAAGGTAGAAATCATTCGAGACCAATTAAAAGCAGCAGCGGACCGGCAAAAATCATACGCGGATCTAAAAAGGAAAGACATACAGTTTGAGGTAGGTGACAGAGTGTTCCTCAAAGTCTCTCCTTGGAAGAAAGTGTTACGATTTAAACAAAAAGGCAAGCTAAGCCCTAGATTCATCGGACCATATGAAATTATTAAACGGGTAGGTCCGGTAGCTTACCAGTTGGCGTTACCACCTGAATTAAATAAAATACATGATGTTTTCCATGTTTCGATGCTAAGCAGGTATCGTTCAGATCCAACCCACGTCATACAAGTTCAAGATATTGAGATTCAGCCTGAAATGACATATGAGGAAGAGCCGGTAGAGATCCTAGCACGTGAAATCAAAGAGTTGCGAAATAAGAAGATTCCATTGGTCAAAGTGCTTTGGAGGAATCACAAAGTAGAAGAAGCTACATGGGAATGCGAAGAAACTATGAAGAAGCAATACCCATATTTGTTTTCACTTGATGAGCTTCGGGACGAAGCTTAAATTAACGAGGAAGGAACTGTCACATCCGCCTACTGCATTTATGCAGTGTAGACACGTGCATAGCGAGAGTAGGGAAAAGGAGAAGATAATTCTTGATAACAGCCCTAGATAAGGTTGTATGACAAAAGGGACATAATTGTAATTTTTAATAAAGTTAGGGACGTAGATGTAATTTCAAAGAAAGTTGCACCGGATGTTCTTAATAGTGCATATAACAGATTTCAAAAATGGAATGTAGAGAAAAACCGGATCGCAACGACGTGTAACGGTTTTTCCAGGAAATGTCCCGTTAAAGAAAAATGAAGAAATGTTGCCTAAGGGCATTTTGGTCATTATCAATTAAAGTTATACATGAATTTAGGGTAGGAAATAAAGACGTGAGTACGTAGAGAATGGCGAGAGGTTAAATATGAAACGATCGTCAGTGGAAACGAAGCCGGAGAAAACCCGAGCAAAAATAGGACCTAAATGGAATTTTGTAAAAAGTTGAGGGCTTATCGGTAATTTTTCAAAATGACTTGGAAACCTAAAATAGACCTTATAAATAGAAAGTAGAGGTCGAGAGGATCAAAACTATATATAGTTTGACTCATGGAACTATACGGTTTAAAAGATATGATCGATTAATCGCCGGAACGTAATGTGGCTCGGTTTCGTGTCGGGACCGGATGGGTAACCCGGGACAACTTTATGAGATCCAATGGGAAGAGAGACAAGTGGAAAGAAGTAAAGGAAAAAGGAAGTTATAAAAATCAAAGGTTGGCCAATCAAAAGAAAACATTTAGCATGTGTAATAAATGTGTAATAAATGAAGAAAGAGAAAAAGTGGACAAGTGGGCAAGGTGATCATCATTTCCTTTGTCTATAAATATATGTGATATGAAGAGCAAATTCTCTCTTTTTCCACTCACCAAATTCGGCCAACAAAAGAAAATACCAAGGGACTTCCAAGTTTCTTCAAACTTTGATTTTTAAGGTAAGTTCTAAGGTTTTTAAGTGTGTAGACTTTAATTTTAGTATTAGTTTTAGGTAGTTATATATTTATTGGAAGATTGGGAATTAGAGTCTTATATGGAATTGAAAAACATAATAATAATATTAAGTAAGTGATGAGATTAATTGATTAAATGGAAGAATCAAGATGTAGAAAGATTAATAAGGTTGGATTAGGGGTTTCGGTTGGAAAAGAAATAGAGGATAATTTATTATTTTGAAATTCTAAGGTTTATGTTGTATCTTGAATTGATTGAAGGAGAAATAAAGAATTAAAAAAGGAGAAGAAGGAAAAGCCAAGAGGAGTTAAAGAAATAAGGTTTGGTACTTTACTTTTGAATAATAAATTTTGGTTTGATGCTTTACAAACTTTGGTTTATGAAAGTTTTGTTGTTGATGCTTAAATATATTGATTTGAGTTAAACATGCAAAAGTTGTCAAAGAGAAGTGTTTGAATTTTCACTTTACCATTAAAGAAGCCTTAATATTGATTTGCAAAAGAAAAATAAACTATCCTATGCATTTTATGTGTTTGGGCCGAAATGGTCCCAAAAAGATAGCTTTCTGGACCTTTTTGTGGAAATCGTTTGAGGCAGCAAATGAATGAATTTTTCAACGAAATTTTACATGCAATTAGTCAACATATAAAACAAGTTTTCTGTAAAATTTCAGCCAAAAATAAGATCATTTACTTGGTCAAATGCATGATTGAAGTGGACTGAAATTTTGACGAAAATCCAGATTTTACTATTCATTTAGTCATGCCATTTTGCGTTGCCGATTTTTCTCGCCGCAACACTATTCATTTGGTCAATTTGGGATATTTTGAGGAATGCTTTGAAATGTTTGATGTGTTTATTGTGGATGTTAAATATGTGAAAAAGAGTAATGGTTTGACTGAAAAATGTGTTGCGCGACATAAATGGCAAAGTGCGATGGGAATTAAATTGATTTCTTGAATCATTCTAAAATGAAGTTGAGACTTAAATTGAATCATTTAAATCTTTTTGCTCTACTGGATAGTGGGAGTGGTAGATAAGGGTATGGTGTACTATACTAACGCATGCAGTACTGCTCATTATTGTGATATGATATGTTATTCAGTGGTGAGGCCACTGAAGCCAATGGGGAGGCCCATTGGTTATAACCAGGATGGTGAGGGCCATTCCTGTGATCTGATATCGGTGGTGAGGGCCACCTATGTTACAGTGGTGAGGGCCACTGCCTTATCACTATGGTTTCCTATATACCAGTAGAGCCTGAATCAAAGACATATTATTTTTGGTTAAACTATATAATGCCAATGAGTTTGAATTATGATTTTACATTATTGAAAGCATATTACCCTGAATGTACAATAATTTCTATTGGTTTAAGGTTGGTTAAATTATGATTTCATTATTTCCTTTGATTTTGAATACTTTCATATACTACTTTTATTTTTATTGGTAAAGTACCCACTGAGCGACAACGCTCAGCGAGTTAAGTTTTCCTTGACTCGTAGGTTCGGAGCAGTAGATAAATCTTGGGGAAGCAACGACCAGACCACAGCAAATCTCAGGGGTAGATCTTTTAGTTCCATTATGAGTTGATAGTTGTGGCATGTATATGAATAAATATAAAAGAGATTTTCTATGTTATAATTGTATGTTAGTAGTATGTAATAATCATAAATCTTTAATTTATGTTATATTAGAAGTGTGAACTCTTCGTGCAGGTTTGTAGTTGAGGGTATAAGGTGGATTCATTGGGAGTGCATTAAATTTGATGGTATTCTTATTCACATTGGTATGTGTAAAATGTTTTCAAAAATCAGAAAAACAAGTTTTGACTACACTTGGGATCCAAATTTCTAGGCGGAACTATGGCAAAATTTCTGTAAAAATCAGAACTAAAATTTGACTAAGTAAATTGGTAGCAACAATTAGGATAGTGTGGCACCTCTACTTAGCTTACACATGTAGGTTGGGAAGGGGTGTTACAATTTGTGGTATCAGAGCTAAGGTTTAGCCGCTTCTGGGTAATCCAACATAGGAGGATGTATGTTTTATGTCGGGAGTGGCCATTACCGACGTAAAACGAGATATCCTGTAGTAAATAAGAGATTGTACGATTTCATGGAGTCCTAAATTTTGCAATGTATATAAGGGCTTCTTAATATTGTAAAACTTTGTGTTTGAAAATAAATAAAAGTTGTGTTGTATATGTGTTATTTAAGAATTTTTATTTATATGCATGCCACTTAGGATAAGATAATGCTGTTGGTCTGGGTCGTTAATAATGATGGGATGGTATATGTTTACTCTTTAGATGTCGCAAGCAGCGCAGCGTGATATAGAGGAGGAGGTCGAGTCTCAGGCCTCCCGAGTTGTAGAAATGCGTGTATCTGAGACATCAGCGTCGGAGCAACCACCCGCTGATGCTCCTATTCCCAATGATATGTTGCAACAAATGGCTGCCGTATTTTGGCAGATAGCCGGCGTTGCCCCAGCACCACCCCCAGTGCCAGCACCCGTACCAGTACCTGCTGTAGGAGGGGAAAGGAAACCCCCAATAGAAAAGATAAGAAAGTATGGTGCGAAGGAGTTTAAGGCTCGAAGGGACGATGATTCTTCAACAGCCGAGTATTGGCTGGAAGGAACAATACGAGCCTTAGATCAGTTACTGTGTACGCCAGAAGAGCGAGTGATATGTGCTACTTCCTTATTAGTGGAAGAAGCATATATATGGTGGGACACAGTTCACCAACGAGTTTCACCGGAACAGAGAACATGGGATTTCTTTGTGAATGAGTTCAAGAGGAAGTTTATATCGGAGGCATACCTAGATGCCAAGAAAAAGGAGTTTCTACACTTAAAGCAAGGTCGACTGACCGTTGCTGAATACGAGAGGGAATTTACTAGGTTGAGTAGGTATGCCAAGAAGACAATTGAAGACGAACATGATAGATGTAAGCAGTTCCAGGATGGATTGAATAATGAGATTAGGATGCAGCTAATTGCTGCTAATATCAAAGAATTTTCTGAGTTGGTCAATAGGGCTCTAGAAGTAGAGCAATGTCAGTCTGACGAGCAGAATAGACGACAGAAGATGAAACAGAAGAGAGGTACCCAGAACTATTCGGGAACCTACCAATCATCAGGGAAACGATTCCGAGGCAGTGGTTCCACGGGAGGCGGTCAACGTCGAGGTTATAGCCAGGGATCGATTCGCAGTGGCTTAAGTCAAACTACCTCAGTCGCTAGTACGGGACGATCTGGAAGAGAACAAGGAAGAGGATTCAGCCGAAGCGGAGGTAACTTCTTTATCGGTCCAAGAGGTAATGAAGGCGAAAATAATAATCCACGCTGTGATCAATGCGGACGCCGTCACACGGGAGAATGTTGGGACATTTGCATGTTATATATGTGGATCTTTAGACCACCTTATGCGAGAGTGTCCCCAGCGAATACAGAATCTACCTAGGGATACTGAGAGATCGCAAGCAGCAGCAGGTCGAGGCCGAGGCAGAGGAAGGAGCGAAAATCCGTCGCGTGTGCAATCTGAAACAGTGAATCGACCAGAAGCAAGGGCTCCTGCTAGAATGTATGCTATGAGGGGGCGAGAAGACGAAGAAGCGCTAGACGTGATTGCAGGTCAGTTGTCTATGTTTGGGGTTCCGCTTTACGTTTTAATAGATCCAGGTTCTTCACACTCATATATATGCACGAAAAATGAAAAACTTGAGGACCTAAAGGTAGAACTAGAGAAAGAAGGAATATTAGTTACTAACCCATTAGGAAATGAGGTGATTACTAGGAAGGTAGTGAAAGATTGCCCAATAGAGATACATGGACATATCTTTTGGGGAGATTTATTTGAACTACCATTTCAAGAATTCGATGCTATCCTTGGGATGGATTGGTTGGCCAAACACGATGCACTAGTTGACTGTAAACGGAAGAGAGTTACCTTGCATACTGCAGACGGTGACGAAGTGACCCTAGTAGGAAAAAGGAAGGATTATCTAACTAACATCATTTCTGCCATGACGGCTAAGAGGTTAGTGCAAAAAGGTTGCGAGGCATACCTGGTATGTGCATTAGTAGCGAAAGAAGAGGCACCAAAGTTACAAGATATACCTACTGTATGCGATTTACCCGGATTACCCCCTAAACGAGAGGTGGAATTCATCATAGACGTGTACCCGGGAGCTGCACCAGTATCCATCGCACCTTACCGAATGGCGCCAGCGGAGCTAAAAGAATTAAAGGTACAGCTACAAGAACTTTTAGACAAGGGGTTCATAAGGCCAAGCGTATCACCATGGGGAGCACCAGTATTGTTCGTGAAAAAGAAAGACGGATCCTTAAGGTTGTGTGTAGATTACCGTCAACTTAATAAGCTGACCATCAAAAACAAGTTGGCCAAGGAGATGTTTATTTGATTGATTTTCTCTATTTAAAAAAAATGTTCTGCATGTTCCAAAATTATGCACTAATCTTATTTCCATCCATAGGTTAACCATTTATTCAAATTATAGTGTATCTTTTTATCCTTCTTATTATGTTTTTCGAGATAAGGATTTTAGATATGTATGCTCTAGAGACAATCACTTTAGGTTGTAATATGCATATTACATTCATTTATATATTAAAGAATTAAGGCATCCTTTATCACTCAGTACTCATGTAATGCATGTAGTTGATTATATATCTTAAATTATTTAATAAAGTCTTTAGTACAAAACACGGTGTAAGGGAAATCATGATGAGATCATGATATGATATTCTTATTACATCCAAATGTGTTTATACTAAAATTATCCCTAGTTAGTATTAACAAGACGAGACATTGTTAATGTTGTTAGACTATCACATGTTATACTTCTTGATTTGATCAAGCAGTTGTTCTCATAAGTTGTAATCATGGTGATTCTTAAAGTTAACATATGGATGCTTGCTGGAAGAACAAGTTTAATGCATGGCCCAACTATGAGATAATCATATTGATTTCTATTCAATGGCAATGATCTTATCTCTTCATAGTAGTTATGCAAATATCCTTAGACTTGAGATCTCCAAGATATCATGGATATCAAGTTTTATACTTGTGAGCGAGGATTTTCACCCCCACTCCCATAAGGAATGGTTCTTGTGACTTCAGCACTGTTAGGCTCAGGGCCTTAGAGTACATGGGCCTAAACCCGGAGAAAATGGAGTCGCCACCCGGATGGGCCGAAAAAAAGAAAGAGGTGAATAACTCGATTCCTAATGAATCCCCAACCCCATAATGGGTTTGAAAAGTTGGGTACACATGGGGAAGGTGAGAAATGGCCCAACACCCCCGTAGCGCCATGTCCATTGGAACTGGCCTCCTTTTTAGGTCTCAATATTATTAAATTCTTAACTTATTAAAATACCATCCATAATGCATGCAAAATAAATAAATATTTATTAAAATCAAGAAAGTTCAAACCAATAAATATGGGCACCCATACAAAATGGAAGCATGCCCTTACAATAATGTCCAATATCCAAAGTACAAGTAAAAAAAAATTGGACACCCACCAATTGGTAGAAACATGTCCCTTACAATTATCCCAAAGTCCTTTAGTAAATTAAACTGCAATAAATAAATAAATTAAATAAATAAGGCACCCATGAGTGGAAACATGCCCTTTTTAAGTTTATTTAAAAATCCATATAAATCGAAGGAAAAGAATAAAGAAAGGGACAAATAATGCAACATATATGAAAATAATTGAATAATTAAAAAGAAAATAAACAAACACATATTAATATTACCCCCATTAAGGAAATAAAGCGCGCGACGACACAAGTCGCGCCTATGTCTATCCCGCTAGCAGGTTAGCGGGCGGGGTCAAGGGGGCAGATTTAGAGTATTGAAATTTAGTTTTTGGATATTTTGAAAAGGGATTTAGGGTTTTTTAATCAAGAAACTAGCTTTTCATATTTAGAGTATTGGAAATTGGTTTTATAGATTAGGGTTTTAGATTTTAGATAAATTAGGGTTTATAGTTTGTAAGAATTAGGGCTTAGAAACTTAGGGTTTTGGATGATTATATTAGTATTGGAAATCAAATCTTAGGTTATTATGAAATTGAAACATATATATATATATATATAATAAGCTATTGGATGAAACTAACAGATTAGGTTTTGGTTTTTATAAATATATAACTAGGGTTCTAATAATTTAAACTACTGAACATTAAAATAAATAGAGTTTAAAAAAGAATAAAACCTGCGTTCGTTGGTTCCTTCAATATAAAAATGTTGAATCCAATATATGCTACTACCTAATCAACCTTGATCTTGGATGAATTGAAGCAAACTTGAGATAAATGGTTCTTGCCTCCTTAGTTGTTGTATCTTTTCAATCGTCCTTTGATTTCTATTGCATAATACTGCCTCTTTGTGTTTTTTTGCTCTGTGTTGCTAATTCTTTTAATTTCTTAATAAAAAATTACCAGTCCCTCTTAATTCTATTTTAAACTTTGTTATTTATAGACAAACAAGATAAACCCTAACACTAATATGAATCCACATTGAATTAGGAGATTAATAAGCACATAGGGTCAAATTAGTGGTCGGTGGCGAATTGGCAAAGCCAAATTCACCACAGGCCGTTGGCATGCCCAATTCACCACAAGCAAGGCCTATGACGAATCAAGCCTGGTGATTCGTCGATTCGTCGATTCGTCGAGCCTTTGGTCGAATTATTATTTTTTTATATTTTATTATTTTATTATTTTTTATATTTTATTATTATAATTAATAAAATAAATATTATAAATTTTCTTATTATTATTATTATTATATTATTTTGTCTTGGGATTTTAATATTGTACCCGACCATTTTAGGCTCATAAAATTAATCAAGACTGGTTTAAACCTTTAGACTTTATCTAACTCCCTTTAATTAGGGTCGAACTGGATTTGGTCGAACTAGATTAAGGGTTTACAGTTTGCCCCTTGCTTGATTGATCTGGGACTTCGGGAAAAGAGAGCGAAAAGCAACATGATTTTTGAATGGGTTCTAAACCTGAGTTGGTTTGGGTTTTGGACCCGAATTGAGTTCTAGACTTAAAAAATGATTTTGGGTTCTAGACCTGAGTTAGTTTGGGTTCTGGACCTAAATTGAGATCTGGACTCAAAAAAAATAATTTGGGTTATGGACTCGAGTTAGTTTTGGGTTCTGGACCCGGGATGAGTTCTAGACTCAAAAATAATTTGGGTTCTAGACTCGAGATTGGTTTGGATTCTAGACCCGGGATGAGTTCTGGACTAAAAAATAATTTAGGTTCTAAACCCGAGATTGGTTTGAATTTTAGACTCGGGATGAGTTCTAAACTAAAAAATAATTTGAGTTCTAGGCCCAAGATTGATTTTAATTTCGGTACTCGACCCAAGGTTGGTTGGGTTTTGGACCCGAAACTAGATTAGTTGGGTTCTAGACCATATATTGATTTTGATTTGGGTACTCGATCCAATGCTGAATTTTAGGTTCTTGACCCAAGGCTACATTTGGATTCTCGACCCAAAAGTAGATTTTGGGTTCTCTACCCGAAACTGGATTCGGGTTCTCAACCCAAAATTAAATTTTGGATTATAGACCAGAAATAGGATTTGGGTTCTCGACCCGAGGCTATATTTGACTGACCTTCTATCAGTTGAGAATTCTGGTTTTCTTCTAACTAGTTATTTCATTCTTTAATAGATTGTAGGACTTTACCCTCCAAAATGGATCTTTATTCATTGGAGATCGGGCCTTTACCCTTCAAAAATGGATCTTTATCCTTTGGATATTGGGTCTTTACCCTTTAGAAATGGAACTTTATCCTTTGGAGATTGGGTCTGCACCCTTCAAAAATGAATTTTATCCTTTGGAAATCGGGTCTTTCCTCTTCAAAAATGGATCTTTATCCTTTGGAGATTGGGTCTTTACCCTTCAAAAATAGATCTTTATCCCTTGGAGATTGGGTCTTTACCATTCAAAAATGGATCTTCATCCTTGGACATCGGTCCTGCATTGACTTCAGCTCTTCTAGCTGGATTGATCTTTTGCATCTTCATTCTTTTGGGCCTCTTACTTTCTTCTTGTCTTCTTCTTTTTTTTTCCATTCTTAAATGGATTTTTCACTTTTGCAAAAAATTCAGTTATTTTTTATCTGGCCCTTATATCCTCTCTTTGCCCCCTGCATGGAAAAATATTGAAAGTGAGTCTGAAAATATTTTGTACAAGCATAAACTAAAAAGATTGAAAGGAGAAACTTTGCCCCTGTGTAGGCTCAAACTAATGATTTTTTCCATGCAGGCTCTGATTGATGTTTGTATTTTGGCTGGTTCCTTGCATAAGCATGCATCTCCATTTTTGCAAAGTGACTGGATCTTTCTCAAGAAATGGGCCTTCCATGCCTCTTGATTCCATATATGCTTCATATTTGCTTCATAGAGTATTGTTGTTTACTTTTGACAAAGAATATATAACACAGGACAAAAATACAGTGTAATATGATTATGTATGCATGATATGCATCGATGATGCTTACAGTGGTTCTATTGACTCACAGACTAAGGTGATTAGCTGAAGTGCTCCCATGGATTCCTTCCAGATGCTCGTTCAGATCTTGCATTGGAATGGCAGAAAAATTAACATTTATGGCTTTTATTGCATTGGGCCCCGACAGCATAGTCAGAGATACATCCATTTAAAGCTATGATTCAGCACGACATTGGTAGCTTCTTCATAATCTTGCCAATAATCAGTTATTTTGCCCAATGTGTCCTTCGAGGTTCGACAATGCAACATACTTCCCTTAACTTGAACGTTTATGAAACAAAAAAAAAAATTTTTCTTCTTTTTTTTTTCTTGAAATCAAATGTTGGCTTTGCCAAATCAATGTCATTGTACCTCAGGACTTGACTTTTCTAAATTAACATATAACACCCTTACACCCTACATACGTATAATACACATATCCAATATATGTACAACATGCGTATACGGTATAAGAATGTCACAATACGATTTAATAAAAATTTTCTTATTCCCCATTCCTCAAAACATTTATACATATATATATGTGTGTATATATATATATATCAAAATATATAAAGCCTCACATTATTCAATTATACAAAATCTTCTTGATAATTTACAGTATATATATTTATACTCCAAAAACATAATATCAAAAAGTATTATAACATAAAATATATATACATGCTGGAAAAGTGGCTTAGATCTTGATGTAGCAGAAATGCTTCAAGCTTAATCAACACAAGTCTAGACCCGATCTGGTCTAGTAGAACTCTCCGGCTCTACCAGATCACCTCCATCATCTACGCAATGAATTACAATCGCGCTAAGCCAAAATCCTAGTAGTACAAACTTTGATAATAATAACTATAAAATAATGCCAATGCAAAATGCTTATACATTATGTCACAATATGACATCCAAGCTCACTTTTAAATATATTCTTTCGTCACTTAATAATTCACATATACAAGCATGAGCCCAAATAAACTAATACATTATACAAATTCCAAAGTTACTGTTTTGGTCCATAATGACACCAAGTGTCTAGCCCTGAAGGCAAATCAAGAAATGCTCAAAAGCTAGCCCCGAAGGAAAATCATATCACAGTGACGCTAAGCATCTAGCCTTGTAGGCAAATATTGAGGATAACCTCATAGACATGCCGACAAACATAAAACAATTAAATAACATACTAGACACACAATTATTTCAGATTTTCCATCATTAATTTCCCATTTTCTCATTCATATCAATGTCATTTCATTTTAACATTTTATCACAACATAGGATGTTTCATAACAAAACCACATTACCCAAATACTTTGGGTCATTTTCACATTTTGCATATAATTCACATTTTATTCAATCTAGCCATTAATAATGGCTTTTGATAATACATATATAACAATTTTCATGTCACAATACAATGTTAATGAATCAAGTAGCTTAACACATTTTCCAACCAAAATGTGCTAAGCCAAATGTAATGCAATCACATTCCAGTTATCAATAGTTTATACATATCTTAGGAAACACTATAAAACAAGCTTCAAAACTCCCTCCAACCTTCTCTTCCAAGTTACCCTTCAACACTAGGGTTGGGCGAACTACTCTCTCTAAATGCCTAAGCCAAATGTGATCATAAACAACCATTTAATATAACATTCTAAGGCATTCTCAACATCAAATCATTTAAATTAGAAATTACAAATGAAAGATAAAGAAAAGAGTTATTTTAGACATTTTCCTTAAGTAACACATCCAACAACACGGGCATGTTAATGACCGTATCATTAACTCACTCTTACAGAAGCTTTGACAAGTCCAATGACATGGGCGTGTCACTGCACGATTCATTAATTTTGCATTACAGAAACTTTGCCATGCTCAACAACACGGGCTTGTTAATGGCCGTGTCAGTTATTTTGCCTTACAGTAGCTACGACACTCTCAAAGATATGGCTGTGTTACTGGTCTTGTCATCAATATTGAAACTCAGCACCATTGACACGCCCAATGACATAGCCATGTCACTGGCCGTGTCAGGTAAAATTTCTCCATTTTGCATACTCAGCCATTCAATACAACCACTTCCAAACTCAATTTAAATTCCATTGCTTCTTCAATCCAACCTTAAAATCATTATTAACTACTCACAACAACTTCATACATACCCAAATAAGCTTTTAAAACATGCTAATACACAATCCTAAAATTAACACATCATGTTCTTCCATAGAATTTCAAAGAACTTGCAAAATTGATAAAGAAACTTACCAATTAATGAAGAATCCTCAAAAACTCCACTTGAATTGTTGAAATTCCTTCAATTCTTGGTGTATGAAAGAAGAAATCCTCCTTGCTCACTCTCTCTCTCTCTAGCTTACGGCAAAGAAGAAAGGAAAAGAAAATATCTCACCTCTTCTCTTTTTTCATCCTTATCTATATATATATTAATCACTATACACTTAATTATACAATATATATGTATATCTTGAAAATATGTATATATCTTATATATGTTATATTTACTTGAAATATATATTTCAAATATACTTTCTACTTTATCACTTAAAATCCTTTCATTTTTCATTTAAATCATTTATTTAATTTATCCAATTTAATTTTAATTTATTTTATTTAAATTTTCCAAAAATTAGGGGTGTTACAATTCTCTCCCCTTAAGAAAATTTCATCAGTGAAATTACCTGCTATCAAATCTGGAACAACTGGGGATACTAACTCCGTATCAACTGCTCACTCTCCCATGTCGCCTCCGTAGTGGCATGATTCTTCCAAAGAACTTTCACAAGTGGTACTTTCTTGTTTCTCAATTCTTTCATTTCTCTTGACAAAATCACCACTGGTTCTTCTTTAGAAGTCAGATCAAAACTTACCTCAATGGACTCCATTCTTACAAAAAAATGAGATGGGTCTAACATGTACCTACAAAGCATAGAGAGATGAAAGGTATTATATATCCGGTCTAACTCAGGTGGCAAAGCCAACCTGTAAGCCACCGGACCAACTCTCTCCAAAATCTCATATGGTCCTATGAAATGAGGACTCAACTTCCCTTTATGACCAAATCTCAAAATCTTTTTCTAAGGAGACACTTTCAGGAATACTTTATCTCCCACACTGAACTCTACATCCTTCATCTTCAAATCTTTATAAGATTTCTGTCGATTTGAAGCTGCTTTCATATGACTCCTTATCAATTTTATTTTTTATTCTGTTTCCTTAATCAAATAAGGACCAACCAGTTTACCTTCTCTAACTTTATCCCAACACAAAGGTGTCCTCATCTTCAGCCATACAAGGCCTCATAAGGCGCCATCCTAATACTGGACTGATGACTATTATTATATGTAAACTCAATCAGTGGCAAGAATCTGTCCCAGCTCCCTATGAAATCAATGACACAACTCCTTAACATATCCTCTAAAATCTGTATCACTCTCTATAACTGCCCATCTGTCTGAGGATGGAAAGCAGTACTAAAATGTAATCGAGAATCCAATGCATCCTACAAACTCCTCCAAAATCATGATGTGAACTGAGGATCTTGGTCCTACACTAATGAAACTGGGACTCCATGCAACCTCACTATCTCATTAATATATAGCTCACCCAACCTCTCAAGTGAGTAATCCATCCGAACTGGAAGAAAATAAGTTGTCTTCATCATCCGATCAATAATATCCCAGATTGCATCATGCTTCTTCTGGGTTAAAGGCAATCCAGTCACAAAATCCATCGTCACTCGCTCCCATTTCCACTCTGGTACTGACAATGGTGGAAGCAACCCTGAAGGAACTTGGTCATCAGCTTTCACTTTCTGACAAGTGAGACATTTGGACACAAATTTTGCTATGTCCCTCTTCATACCTGACCACCAATAATACTATTTTCAAATCTTGATACATCTTGGCACTACCAAGGTGCATATCATAAACTAAATGATGTGCTTCCTCTAATGTCATCCTCTTCAATCCTGCATCATCAGGAATGCATAACTTATCTCTATGCCATAGACTGCTATCATCTCTTACATGAAAGCCTTGACTCTCCTCCTTTTAGAAATCTAATACAATCTTCTAGATCTTCCCATCTTCCAACTGGGCTTCTCTAACCTGATCCAACAACACTGGCCTCAACTGTAATTACTCAAATCTAGCATATAATGCTCTCATCTCAACAAGCAACAAGAGTGAATAAGCAGTCAAACCTGTCAAAGACTTCTGACTCAAGGTATTAGCAACAACATTCGTCTTGCCAGGATGATAATCAGTCAAATAGTCATAGTCTTTAATCAACTCTAACCATCATCTCTGCTGAAGATTTAGCTCTTTCTGAACACCTAAACACTTCAAACTCTTATGATCGGTATAAATGAAACACTTTTCCCCATACAAGTAATGTCGCCAAATATTTAATGCAAAAACTGTGGCTGCTAATTCTAAATCATGAGTCGGATAATTCAGCTCATGTGACTTCAACCGAGGTGATGCATAAGCAATGACTCTACCCTTCTACATCAGAACAGAACCCAAACCACTATGTGAAGCATCACTGTATATCACATACGGCTTACCTTCCACAAGCAGGGTAAGCATAGGAGCCTGAGTCAACATCTCCCTCAGTTGGTTAAAACTCGCCCGACACCAATCTGTCCACACAAATCTAACTCCCTTCCGAAGTAATTTGGTGAGTGGTGTAGCTATCATAGAAAAACCCTTCACAAAACTATGATAATAGCCTGCCAAACCTAGAAGGCTTCTAACCTCTATCACAGTCTTTGGTGGACTATAATTCAAGATAGCCTCAACTTTACTCGGATCAACTCTAATACCCTCTGTTGATACCACATCAGCTAGAATTCACACTTAGACAACTTAGCATACAACTGCTTTTCTCTCAAAGTCTACAATACAATCCGCAAATGTTTGTCATGATGTTTGTCATGATCTTCCTCATTACACGAATACATCAAAATATCATCAATGAAGACCACCACAAATTGATCTAAGTATGGTCTAAACACCCTATTCATCAATTCTATAAATGATGTTGAAGCATTCATTAATCCAAAAGGCATCACCAGAAATTCATAATGCCCATACCTTGTGAGAAAAGCTATCTTAGGTACATCTATATCTCTAACTCTCAACTGATGGTACCCTAATCTCAAATCAATTTTAGAGAATACTATTGCTCCCTTCAATTAATCAAAGAGATCATCTATCAGAGCTAATAGATACTTATTCTTGATGGTCACCTTATTTAACTATCTATAATTAATATATAATCTCAAAGTGCCAGCCTTCTTCTTCATAAACAAAACAGGTGCTCCCCAAGAAGACACGCTAAGGGAATAAATCCTTTATCAAGCAACTCTTGCAACTGCACCTTCAACTCCTTCAATTTTGTAGGTGCCATTCGATAAGGGGTAATAGAGATAGGGGTGGTACTAGGCAACAAATCAATACCAAACTCCACCTCTCTCTCAGGAGGCACCCCTGGCAACTCATTAGGGAAAACATCTGGAAACTCGACAACTGTAGGTATACTGTCAAGCTGGGACCCCATTGCACTGGTATTTATAACATGAGCAAGATATGCCTCACATCTTTTCTAGATCATTCTCCTAGCTGATACAGTTGAAATAAACATGGATGAAAGGTGTTTATGCTCACTAGATACCACCATATCTCTACCATCACGTGTTCTCAGAGTAACACATTTCTGCTGATAGTCTACCATAGCCCCATGCCTGGATAATCAATCCATGCCTAGAATCAAATCATACTCCCTAAAAGGCAACTCAATTAGGTCACCGAGAAACTCCTCATCCTGAACAACAACTGGAGTATCTCGTTGTACTCTACTAACCACAACACTATGCCCTAAAGAATTTGTAACCAAAACATCAAATCATAAGGACTCAGAATACAAATCACTCATAGGTAGTATGGATGTACTAATGTATAAATGAGTCGACCCAGGGTCTATCAATGCAAAAACTGAAGTACCTATAACACCCCTTAACCCGACTATTTCCAGCCGAGCCAAGTGTGCTACAGTATATGCAACATGGTATATAGAACATGTACTAAATAAATTTTTTTTCCTTTTTATTACAAATAATAATAATTTACACATTTCTTTAATTGTTATAATTACATTTTGAAAGTCCTTAACAGTACATGCCAAGCTAAACTTTGTTTTGCTCCTCACTTCGCCTCCTGTTGCGCACTCTGGTGCTCCTTTGTAGCTTCCCATTTGTCATCTTGGACTCCATAACCTACGAGTTTAGAAAACTAAACTCGCTAAGCATATAGCTTAGTGGGTACTTTAACCGTTAAGTAGAAATTAGATGCAAACCACACAATGTTACAGATATGGCACCAGTGATTAAGAATCTGACTATTTTTATCCTAAATCAGCTCAATAGAACTAATTTGTAGTTCAAAATTTTCATTACGGGCCTTTGGGCCAAACTGCACTTTTTAGGCCATACCGGGTTTTACAATACTGCAAAAATCCCTCGTTGGGCTTTAAAATCTAAATAAAACACAATTGGGATGTTTTCAAAAAAAGAAAAATGCTATCTTGTTCTTAATTGGTCAAGCTTTCAAGAGCATATTTTTGATAATTTATTTCATTCCAAATGAATATTTTATCTCAATTATACCTCATTTATTTCTTACCAAATGAACAGTGAATTCTAGCATTTAGTTTCTTATGTACCTTGTTATCTTATTTCCCAAATAACTTTTGTTCTACTAATCCAAATGTAAAAATTCTAGTTTTCACTCGAACTAGACTCATATGAGTCCTTATGGTTAAATTTCTAGATTTAAATTTGTTACACATAATTCTTGATGACTCCTTGAACTCTTCCCTGGTCAATTGGTTACTCAAGTCTGCGCAATGCGTACTATTTCATTTATAACTTTACCTACGCAACTTGGATTGAGACAATTCTTATCTTAAATTAAACTAGACACAAAAGGAAATATTCAGTAAAGATTTCAGATTAAAAAAGGCAACACGTGATTTTTGGCACAATTTCTAATTCAGCCCTGCAGTCTGCTAGGGTCTGCCTGCACATGGTTTGCTCATTCGTGTGTAACTTCTACATTTTAAGTCCAATCAAGATGAATCAAACTCCTATGATTCACCAACATACAAGGGTTAATTTATATATTCTATCACAAAATCTAATTTCTGAGGTAAATGGACCAAAACCTGGACTCAAGGCACAAATCTCAGTCTGTCCGGTTTCACAATTCCAGTGTGCATGAGTTATACTCTTTTGATCATATCTTTTTATCTACAAGTGGGATTTAGGAAATTCCAAATTCTATGGTTTCCTAACACATAAGTATTCTTTCAAATCTTCTAAATGTGTCATTAAGGTCACCTAAACGTAATCCCAAGTCACAGGTTACTGACTGAGGAATCTCAGTTTTTCAGTTTGTATGTCTGGTATCATTTTGATCATAACTTTCATTCCAAACATGCAAATGAGTTGGTTACAAAGCCTATGGTTTACTGACTTAATGGAGAAAAATTAAGTCTTCTTTGTCAAGTTCTAGTTATATCATTTTGCTAGTCTAAATTTCGGTTGAAGTTCCAGAAAAATGCAGGACACATGGCTGGCTGCAACAAAACAACACAACATAGCACTCCCATATTTACCTCCCTTATAACCTCAACTCCAAAATCAATCAATACACAACAAACACTTCTATATCATCATCAATCTCAACCACATAACCACCACAACTCAAGCACATGAACAATTATAGCAATTGCACATCCAAATGCAAAGGCAATAGGGATCACTAATTCAAGAAGGTTAAAGTACCAAACCTTTTTCCCCTTTGTTTTCCTTAGCTCATCTTTGATCTTTTTCTTCTTTTTCCTTTTGATTTTCTTGATTTCCTACAAGAATTCCAGCATACACACTTTAAACATACATCCTATGGTTTGAAAACATAAGCTACCAATTCATTTCTTGCCAAATTTCCTCAATCTAATCTCCTCTAACCTTAAAACCATTATTTCTTTCATCAAATCCTTCAAATAATTATTTCTTGAATTTTCTCCAAATCTAGCTACATGAACCCTAATTTCAATCTCTTAAATTAACCATTAATCCATGAAATTAAAACTAGAGATAGGTTTCTCTTACCTTATAATCTTGTTTGTCACCAAAATCTTCAACCAAAAGCCTTAAACTTTGGAAAAATCACCTCCTTCTTCCTTCTCTTATGGTTTGGACGAGTTCACCATGTAAGAGAGGGCTTTTATATTCTTTCCTTAGCTTATTTTGATCCAAATGGCAGCCATAAGTGGTGAAAATATGTTGGTATAGATGTTGGCTTCCAATTGGTACACCTTTTAGCAAAAATGGCCACTTTTAATTGGTCCACTTGCCTTCTTCTTTTATCTATTTATTTGGCAAACCATTAGGCTTCCTTTTATTCATATTTTGACCCCCCTCAACTTTCTTGTGTTGTAATTTTATAGTCTAGGGTGTGAAAATATCAAAATACCCTCCAGTGATTAATCGATTGTAACTTTTAAACCGTGCATTTTCGGGAAAAATTGAAACCCACGGTTATGACCCGATTAATCTTGAGAATATTCTTCCGGGGTCAGATATGGGCACTATTAAGAACTTCCGACTCTTAATTTTTAAGTTTACATAGTTGCCCCTAACTTTTGAGAAATTTTCACTTAGGTCCTTTTGATATCCCTTCCTGACCTTGCTATCTTTCTTTATTAATAT
The DNA here is from genome assembly GCA_947685225.1 of Garcia nutans. Taxonomy (NCBI): domain Eukaryota; kingdom Viridiplantae; phylum Streptophyta; class Magnoliopsida; order Malpighiales; family Euphorbiaceae; genus Garcia; species Garcia nutans. The sequence goes on from CANTUV010000059.1 coordinate 38,181,484, forward strand.
CTTTTTACTCACAACTCCAAATTAAGTAATTCTTATGCCCACTAAAACTAGACATCCATGGCTACATTGTGTCAAAAGTTCAGTTGATCCGAGCTATATATAATTTTTGACGGTCCTTCGACGTCAAGCCTACTATGCTGTCCTGAGGCAGCTTGCACATTGTCTACTAAATCCATCATATCTTATTTTGTACAACTCCAAATTGAGTTATTTCAAGTTATACATCTAGCTAAGACACAAATAAACAATTAAGTCTTCTTTGAGACTCTCTAATTTTGTCATTAACTTGGATGAAATTCGAGCTCAATTTATAGGTCATGTTCTAAACTCCTTTGTTCTAAGCCTAAATCATATCCTCTATGTCTGTTTCTTACCAATCTGGGATTCGGGATGTTACAGTACCAAATAAAGTAAAAGTATCTGCTATAATAGCTGAAGTATCTGGCTACCTCTGCATCACATAAACTCACTGTGATGGTCCTGTATCCTCTGGTCTACTTCCTACTGTAGAACCTCCTCTCTGACCAGTTCATGATCTACCACCTCTACCAAAACCTCTGCCACCATGACCCCCTCTGATATTGGGTCTAGAAACTTTTGTATATGTCTATCTATCATTTGGTGGCTCTGAACACAAAGCTGACGCACTTGTCCTCTAGAAGAAACCTCCATGTGCCCTACCACAATGAACACATGTAGGTGGAAAAGGCCTCCGAGTCACTGAGGTCAGAGCACTAGCCACTGAGGTTGTAGGTCTCTGTCTCTACTACTGTGTTAACCTGCCGGACTACCCCTGGCTCCTACTAAACCTCTGAGGATATCCCCCTCAACCTCTCTTTGATGATGAGATCCTGCCTCACCTTGGGGTCTCCTACCTTTGCTGCAAGTCCCTATGCTCTCTCTCTACACTCCTAGCAGTTGTAACCAACTGAGAAAAATTCTAATACTGGGAGCCTGCCACTAAACATATGATAGAGGGTCTCAACCCCTTCTCAAACCTTCGACATCTATCAAACTCATCTGATATAATACCTCTAGCATACTGGCTCAGCCAGATGAACTGAATCTCATACTTTCTCACAGTCCTCATGTCCTATCTCAAACTCAGGAACTCCATCTTCTTAGCATCCTTATACTCTCTCGGAGTATACTTCTTCTCAAATTTCCACAGAAAATCAGCATAGGTCAAAACTAGTGGATTAGTTGTACCATGGGGAACCGTCTTCCACCACTCATAGGCATTCCCCTGCAGAAGTGATCTAGCATAATCAAACTTCTCCCTCTAGACTAGCCTGCAGCTGAATAAATACTCTCTGGACTTTGTCCAGCCACTGCTCTGATACAGCAAGGTCTGTAGTGCCAACAAAATTTATGGCTCTGAATTTCCTCAGCTTATCATACTTTTACGTCAGCAACTGCTGCTGCGGATGTGGCTGTGGTGGCAGCTGCGGCTGCTGAACTAGAGCCTGACTCAACAGCTCCACCATATGTCGTACCCAGCCTGGCAAAATCTCCTCAGCTACTGGTCCAATAGGCACAGAAGCAGATGCCTCACCAGCAAACTCAACACTAACTCCAACTCTACCCTCATCAGGAGCTACACTCTCTGCACTACCCTCTGCAGACTGATGAATCTGAGATACCATAACTACCTATTTCTGCAAATACAGCAGAAATTTCCACATCAAAAATCAGAAAATGCCAATGCCAATGCATGTATCACAATTGAAAACCATATTTAAAAATCCCATTTTCTCTCTCTAACAACCTACCTAGGTCGAGAACCTCAAACCTAAGCTCTGATACCAAAATAAATGTTACACCCTTACACCCTATGTACGTATAATACACACATCCAGTATATGTACAATAAGCATATACGATATAAGAATGTCACAATCTGATTTAATAAAAATTTTCTTATTCTCCATTCCTTAAAACATTTATAAATATATATATATGTATATATATATATATCAAAATATATAAAGCCTCACATTACTCAATTATACAAAACATTCTTGATAATTTACGATATATATATTTATACTCCAAAAATATAATATCAAAAAGTATTATAACATAAAATATATAAACATGCTGGCAAAGTGGCTCTGATCTTGATGTAGTAGAATTGCTTCAAGCTCAATCAACACAAGCCTAGACCCAACCTGGTCTAGTAGAACTCTTCGGCTCTACCAGATCACCCCTGTCATCTGTACGATGAATTACAATCACGCTAAGCCAAAAGCCTAGTGGTACAAACTTTGATAATAATAACTATAAAATAATGCCAATGCAAAATGCTTATATACTATGCCACAATATGACATCCAAGCTCGCTTTTAAACATATTCTTTCATCACTTAATAATTCTCACAGTCACATACACAAGCATAGGCCCAAATAAACTAATACATTATTCAAATCCCAGAGTTATTATTTTGGTCCATAATGACACCAAATGTCTAGCCTCGAAGGCAAATCATATCACACTGACGACAAGAGTCTAGCACCGGAGGCAAATATTGAGGATAACCTCATAGGCATGCCGCCGAACATAGAGCTCTAAAAATTAAATAACTTACTAGACACACAATTATTTCAGATTTTCCATCATCAATTTCCTTTCTCATTTTCCCATGTTCTCATTCATATCAATGTCATTTCATTTCAACATTTCATCACAACATAGGATGTTTCATAACAAAACCACAATACCCAAACACTTTGGGTCATTTTCACATTTTGCATATAATTCACATTTTATTCAATCTAGCCATTAACAATGGCTTTTCATAATACATATATAACAATTTGCATGTCACAACACAATGTTCATGTATCAAGTAGCTTAACACATTTTTCATCCGAAATGTGATAGGCCAAATGTAATGCAATCACATTCCATTTATCAAGAGTTTGTACATACCTTAGGAAACACTCCAAAACAAGCTTCAAAACTCCCTCCAACCTTCTCTTCCAAGTTTCCCTTCAACACTAGGGTTGGGCAAACTACTCTCTCTCAATGCCTAAGCCAAATGTGATCATAAACAACCATTTAATATCACATTCTAAGGCATTCTCAACATCAAACCATATAAATTAGGAATTACAAATAAAAGACAAAGAAAAGAGTTATTTTAGACATTTTCCTTAATAACACGTCCAACAACACGGGCGTGTTAATGACCGTGTCATTAACCCACTCTTACAAAAGCTTTAACACATCCAATGGCATGGGTGTGTCACTGTCAGTGTCATTAATTCTGCCTTATAGAAACTTTGACATGCTCAACAACATGGGCATGTTAATGACCACGTCAATTATTTTGCCTTACAGTAGCTATGACACGCTCAGAGACATGGCCGTGTTACTGATCGTGTCATCAACATTAAAACTCAACACTGTTGACACACCCAACGACATGGCTATGTCACTGGCCATGTTAGGCAAAATTTCTACATTTCGCAAACTCAACCATTCAACACAACCACTTCCAAACTCAACTTAAATTTAATCATTTCTTCAATCCAACCTTAAAATCATTATTGACTACTCACAACAACTTCATACATACCCAAATAAGCTTTAAAACATGCTAATACACAATCATAATATTCACACATCATGTTCTTCCATAAAATTCCAAAGAACTTGCAAAATTGATAAAGAAACTTACCAATTGATGAAGAATCCTCAAAAACTCCACTTGAATTCTTGAAATTCCTTCAATTTTTAGTGTATGGAAGAAGAAATTATCCTTGCTCACTCTCTTTCTCTCTCTCTCTAGCTCACAGCAAAGAAGAAAGGAAAAGAAAATATCCCACCTCTTTTCTTTTTCCATCCTTATATATATATATATATTAATCACTATACACTTAATTATACAATATATATATGTGATGTATATCTTGGATATATGTATATATCTTATATATGTCATGTTTACTTCAAATATATTTTCTACTTTATCACTTAAAATCCTTTAATTTTCCATTTAAATCATTTATTTAATTTATCTAATTTAATTTTAATTTATTTTATTTAAAATTTCCAAAAATTAGGGATGTTACATAACACACCTATATCATCATAACCCTTGTTATCATAATAAACTTGGGAATCATTTCAATTTAAGCAAGAATTGTTGCACTTCAACTAGGCACATACACATTACTTGGCCAAAGGTATAATTGAGTTTAAATATTGTCCATCTCATATGCATGCTTATCCAATCTATCTCCACTAATAGACTCTACCTAGCAAGTGAGATCAACAGGTCTTTAATAGGCTTGAAATGGGGTCTATAAGGGACATGGGTTAAATGAATGCCTTTTTTAGATTAGAGCTTATGTAACATTATGGACAAACCTTCACACTATAAACTTCTTATCGGAACTATCTACTGTTAGAGGTTCCATTTTCACCTTTTGGGCATCATTTACTTCTGACTTCATGAAAATATAAAGCTTGAATGTCCTTTCATTTTCTTTTTCTCTCTCTCTTTTTTCCTTTGGCATTTCATTATTTTGTCCTTTTCCTCTTTAGGGTTGTTAAGTGAAGGACTTTTAAGAACTAGATGGTCTTTCTCCTATCTCTCTGATTTTGGTTGAGTCTCTGGTTGGGTTGGACCAATTCAAGTCACACTATCCTTGTGAACTAAGTGGAAGTCTTCTGCTACTTTAGGTAAAAGAGAAGTCGGTTGGTTTTCTAAACTGCCTTTTTAGGTTTTATTTTCCTTTCCTTTTTTCTTTTTTCTCTTCTTCTTTTTATTTTTTTTATTTCTTCTTTTTCTTTTTCTTTTTCTTTCCTTTTTCTTTTTAGGTTTTAGCTCTAAAAGAGTTGTCTTGTTTGTACCAACTTATGTGTAGACTTTTGATTTTGGCCCTAGCTAATCCGATCCTAATTAAAGAAGACCTAGTTTAGTTATGTCCACTTTTAACGGCTTAAACCTATTTTAAAGCTTTCGATTTGATTGGTACAATTTTATGAGGCATAAAATAAGCTAGTTAAACTTCTAAAACCATAAATAGGTCAAGGTTTAGTTAGATTTAATACGATATTAGCCTCGTATTGGACTCAAAATTCTGTATGGGTGTCTCCATGTGAAATTGGACTCAAAATAAGCTAGTTAAACTTCTAAACCCAATTCGACATAGGGCAGCCCCATATCGAATTGAGGCATCCCCAATTTGATATGGGGTTGTCCCCATATCAAATTGGGACCCCAGTTTGATATGGGGCCAACCAGAGCACTCCATATCAAATTAGGGCAATCCTAATTCAATATGGAGTTGTCCATGTCGAATTAGGATTGCCAATTCGATATGGAATTTATTCCATGTTAGATTAGGATTGTTTTAATTCGACATGGTATTGGTTTCCCTCGAATAAAAGGAGTTTTAATCCAACATGCTCAGGGTTTTTTAAAATTAATTTGATATGCCGCAATAAACTTGTCTAAATAGGAAGTTAAATACATATTTAACCTAATACATTCTTCTATAAATAGGTTTAAAAATAACAAGGAATGAGAACAACATGAGGTAATTTGACACAAAATAAGGAACGAGCTAGCAGCCAAAAACACAGATTAGCAACAGAGAGGTAGCAATAAAAAATTTGAAAAACCCTAGCAGTACCTAGGAGAGACAGAGGCAACAAGTATTAAGAAAGAAAGAAAACAATCGAAGAAAAAAGAGACACATAACTATAATTACAATAAACCAGAAGGTAGTGTACAATTGCCTTTACCTTGCTCAATCGAGATTTGACACTGATGAAATTACAAAGTTTGGATCAATATAAAATATCTATGGAACCAACAAACAGAGGTTTGAAATTCCTTATTCAATCTGTCTTAAATTCACAGTATGTTCACTCATTGAATTGTCTTTAGTTTGTTCTTGTGTTTCTTTATATAACATACATTAGCTTGTGTAATCAAATTAACATTAAGTTTTAATATTATAGTAACAGTAGCAATAAAAGTGTTAAAGTCTTGGACAGGAGCCACAATTTAAACATCAAACCATTAGATTATACCCTTAGTCCCAGTAGCTAACATTAAACTTTATTTTTTACTAAAAACCATAATAGTTTATCAAAACCCTAATTTGATAGTTTCAAAACCTAATATTATTTTTCTAAAATCCTAAAACCCTAATGCTATTTTCTAATACTTTAAAAACCCTAGTTTGATCACCAAAACCCTAATTTTCATTTATAAACCCTAATTCATATATTAAGCCTTAATTTTACATATCCTATGTTTAATTTAAAGATTATGAACCTAGATTTGATTGTTTCATGTTTATGATGGATGATTTATTGATATCCTATTTGATTTAAAGAATTGATGGTAAATTGAAAAATCAAAATCAAATCAAAGTAAGAGTAGGAGTAGAGAAGAATGAACACAAGAGAATTTATAGTGGTTCAGATTACCTCAATCTTACATCCACTTCCTTAAAAATTTAGCTTAGGACCCATCGTTCTTGGTTTCAGACTAATGCCCTCTTTGGGTAAAAATTCATTTAAATAGAGTCAGTTAAAATGAGTTTTCTTTAACTTTTCCCTTATAAAAATAAAGGTGGCAACTATAATCTTAGCTTTTTTAAAATAAAAGCCACTAACCCCTTTTTAGAATAAAAGGAGAATCTTCTTTTTAGAATAAAAGACAATTTTAAATCTGTGCTTACTGAAACAATTAGAGACCATATGCAGTGGTGTCGTATGGGACTTAGCCCCTAGAAGAGTATTCTTGGCCTCCTTATTGGCTAACCAGGACAAGTGCTCTAGCAAGGCCTCTCAGCTGGCGACTCCACTGGGGACTTTTAAAATTTTCAAAATAAAATTTTAAATGGGCTCTTTTCAAAACCATTTTTCTATTTGGTTGATATTCTCCTCCATCATGCATAAGGGCTCTTTAGACTTTAGTTTTAGGAAACCCTGGGTAGCAAGTAGCATTCACTTGACAACTTCATTTAGTATGTTGAGGGATAGAAAAAACATCCAACCCATAATGAATCCTAAATCCTTTTGAGGCATAATAGACATGCACATACTATTTGACACCACACCAGATTTATTATTTGTCATGTGGTTAGGTATATAGTTGTCCTACTATGACAAGACCCTTTGAATTAAACCACCCTTTGTATGTAAAGGCTATGGACCTTGCCCTTAAGAAGTATGCACCATAATCCTAAACCATCCTCATATAATTGTTTTAATTCATGCATACATGCAAGCATTTCATTCACACTATCCGAATAAATTTAAGGTACCATTCCCTTAAAACTCAATCCAAGTTAAGCTATAAGTTTGAAAACACATTTAACCTAAAACAAAATGGGCATCAACCCAAGCCACATTGGCTTATCCCAGCATAAACCTTAACTACATTGGTTTACCTCATAAACCTAGGCCACATTGACTTAGCCCATCAAAAATGAACCCAAGCTAAATTGGCTTGACCCATAGGAGAAAAACCTACCCAAGCTACATTGGCTTGTCCTATAGAACATAAACCTAAACCATATGGGTTCAACATATAAAATAAGCTCATGTAATTGGCCTAGTTACTTTCCTTAGGTTTTTACCCCAAATGCATGTTGCTTGACTATGGTTAATTTATCTTGGCTTAAATCATGGCTTATTTGGTTTGTTCTATAACACCCCTATACCCTGTATACGCACACTACATACCATCACATTCGTAATATACGTATACTTAATATAGAAATGCTACGGTTTACTAAACACACAAATCATTCCTTTACAATAATATGAGCAAATTTAAAACATTTAAGTTATATTATGAAACACAGTAGATAAAATATTTATTCAATATGCAGCGGAAAATATAGCAGTATTTACAAATACATACACATCAAAACTCAAGTTTTACAAAACATAAAGTTTATACATGTTTGGCAGTCAATCTTTGATCTTTAAGCCCACTATCCACACATCAGAAACTACACTCAATTTGGCCTAGAGGAACCCTCCGGTTCCTGTCACCTGCACGATGAACCGCAATCGCGCTAAGCCTACGGCTTAGTGTTACAAACTACAATAATATTATGCTTCAATGCAATGCCAATGTCACACAATCAAGTTTCATAAACAATTCAAAAGAATATTATATTTCAAAACCTTACATTGTTTAATAACTTATCATAACATTCATAAGGTAATACACACAATTTCCACATCCATACACATATTACACATCATGTTGTATTTTCATAGTTTCATTACTCAACATAGCTTTCCAAGCCACATTCATTTTCAATAAGTTACTTATGTATTATAATCAGCTCATAACATTATATCTCACTCCAAAGTTTATATTGAAGCAAAGACAAGCATGGGCCCAAAAGACACTAATATGCCATTCAACTTTCAGAGTTAATGTTTTGGTTTAATTTTCACATTTATCATTATCATTATCCCAACTAGGCTTCAAGTATTAGGTTCAACCAAGCTTCAAGGGGAACAAAGCATGCTAAGTATCAACCCAACTTGGCTTCAAGAACCAAACCCAACCTAGCTTCAAGGGTTGTAACATCTCAATTAGGCTTCAAGGACTAGATCCAACCAAGCTTCAAGGGGAGTTAAGCATGCTAAACTTCAACCCAACTTGGCTTCAAGGATCAAGCCCAACCTAACTTCAAGAGATTGTTACTATAGGCATGCCACCAACAACAAAACTCTGAAAATGGAATAACACATTAGACACACAATTCATTCATTAATTCATTATCAATTTCATTCTCATTTTGTCATCATCATTTAGGCAACCATGCCTCAATCATCTCATTTACATCATTATAGCCAACAACAATGGCTTCACATCTCTTTCAATAGAGTATACATAACCAATTACATTGAACATCATCATCTAGGAAAACATGCCTCAATAATCTCAATTCACATTAAAACAACTCATCATGGAAGTATTCATCATAACCAATTGCATTGCACATACATTTCATATTTCATCATATCATCATATCTTTCACATTTTCAACATACATTCCACAAGGTTCACATTATGCAAAACATAACATTATTAATATGCATCAACAATGCAATAGATTACTTAACACATTTACAATCAAATGTGTTAAGTCTCAAGATCATATAAAGGTATGCAATAATGTAGGGTTTGTACTTACCTTAAGAAAAACTCACACCAATCTATACCCTTCCTCTTCCAAGAATCCTCAACACTTAAATTAGGGCAAACTAACTTCTTCACAACCTAATACAAAAAGAATAATACACACTTAATTACAAATACACGTGAATCTTCAATACAATTATACACCTATTAGTCTCATACTAGACCCATAGAACATAAATTACAAGCCAACATCTCTCTTTAGGACCCCACGGTCGTGGCCTCCCAACCCCCACGGGTGTGGGTTAACAAATGGTTCTGGCTCCTTTGCTCAAAACCCCCACGGCCATGGTTTCCAATGACCACGGTTGTGGCAGCCAAGGGCCACGGGCGTGGCATCCAAGATGCTTCTGTTTCTGACCAAACTCATGTATTCTATGCTTTAAACTTCATCAAACACAATTATCATGAAGATTTACAAGAATAATTACTTAAACTCAACATCTACAATAATAATCACCAATTCAAAACCCTAACACAAACACAACTCATACTCTTCCAACACCAACACCAACCTAACTTCTTATCTTCACTTCAATTCCAACACTCTCAAATATACCACAATCAAATATAATCACACTATCACATATCAACAATCAAACTCAATTACAACTCAAAATAAAATAAGAGAATCAAGAGGAAACTTACCAAAGTTTATGAAACTTCACAAAATTCCAACTTAATCACTTGAATCTTCCTTCAATTTGATCTTAGAAACAAAACTCTCTCTTGCTCTCTTTTGTCTTTGATGCCCGGCCAACCAAAGGAAGAAGAAGAAAATGAAAAAGAATAAGAGACAAAGTCAAATATTTAGTCTCCACTCAAATCTCCACCAAGTATTTTAATAATAAAATAATCAATTTTCTCTCTTCCACTTATTTTAATTTCCTTTTTAATTTATTTAATTAATTTAAAATAAATAAATATCTTCTTTTGACTTTCCCATATTGACTTGTATATGTTGTATATATTTCCATATATACAACATATACACTCTCTCTTTAATTTTTTTCTCTTTCCAATTTAACATATACCTTAAATCCAAATACAACAATAATTACTTCAAAACTTCTAAGGCATACTTTGGGATATTACAATTCTCCCCCTCTAAAAAGAAATTTCGTCCTCGAAATTACCTGATATCAAGTCCGAAACAATTAAGGATACTGATTCCGCATCGCTTGTTCACTCTCCCAAGTTGCCTCTTCCTTTGCATGATTCTTCCAAAGAACCTTCACAAGTGGCACTTTCTTATTTCTCAACTCTTTCATATCATTTGCCAGAATAGCAATTGGTTCTTCTTCAAATGTCAGATCCGGACTCACCTCAATAGATTCAACTGGTAAAACATGAGATGGGTCTGATCTGTATCTCCTCAGCATAGAAACATGGAAAACATTATGGATTCTATCCAACTTAGGCGGCAAAGCAAGACGATAAGCAACTGGTCCAACTCTTTCTAATATCTCATACGGTCTAATAAAATGAGGACTCAGCTTCTCTCTTCGACCAAATCTTAAAATCTTTTTCCAAGTCTCTCCTCTTTAAATCTGAATAAGATTTCTGCCGATCTGAAGCTGCTTTTAATAGATCTCAAATTATTTTTATTTTCTCTTCCGTCTCTTTAACCAAATCAGGACCAATCAATTTGCCTTCTCCAAGTTCATTCCAACATAGAGGTGTCCTACATCTTTTACCATACAATGCCTCAAATGGTGCCATACCAATACTGGATTGATAGCTGTTATTATAAGCAAATTCCACAAGTGGCAAAAATCTGTCCCAACTTCCAGAAAAATCAATGAAATAGCTTCTCAATATATCCTCTATAATCTGTATCACTCTCTCTGACTGCCCATCTGTCTGCGGATGAAAAGCAGTGCTAAAGTGCAATCGAGAACCCAATGCACCATGTAAACTCTTCCAAAACCTAGAAGTAAACCGGGGATCTCGATCAGACACTAAAGAAATTGGGACTCCATGCAACTTCACTATTTCACTGATATACAGCTCAGCCAACTTCTCAAGAGAATAATCCATCCGAACTGAAAGAAAATGAGCTGTCTTTGTCAACTGATCAGCAATCACCCAGATAGCATCATGCTTCTTCTGCGTCAATGGTAAACCAATCACAAAATCCATTGTCACTCTCTCCCATTTCCATTCAGGCACTATTAAAGGTTGAAGTAACCCTGTTGGAACTTAGTGCTCAGCTTTCACCCTCTGACAAGTGAAACACTTGGATACAAACTCCGCTATGTCCCTCTTCATACCTGACCACCAATAACGTTGCTTCAAATCCTGATACATCTTTGTACTCCCAGGGTGCATAGCAAAAACCGACTGATGTGCTTCTTCCAAAATAATCTTTCTCAAACTAGCATCATCAGGAACACACAACCTATCTTTAAACCAAAGGCTACCATCACTTTTCACATGGAAATCTCTACTTTCTCCATTTTGGCAATCTGAAACAATCTTCCGAATTTTCTCATCAGCCAATTGAGCCTCTTTAATCTAATCCAACAATACCGGTCTCAACTACAACTGAGCCAACAATGCACCATCATTACATGATTTAAAACTAATATGCAATGCTCTCAACTCAACAAGCAACGAGAGCGAATAGACAGCCAAACCTGCCAAAGACTTTCGACTCAAGGCATCAAAAACATTTGCCTTACTAGGATGATAATCAATCAAACAGTCGTAATCTTTGATCAGTTCCAACAATCGTCTCTGCCGAAGATTAAGCTCTCTTTGAACCCCCCCAAATATTTCAAACTCTTATGATCTGCGTAGATAAAACACTTCTCTCCATACAAATAATGTCGCAAATCTTCAAAGCAAATACTATGGCTGCTAACTCCAAATCATGCGTCGGGTAATTAAGCTCATGCGGCTTCAACTGCAGAGAAACATAAGCTATAAATTTACCCTCTTGCATCAGAACACAACCTAAACCATTATGTGAAGCATCACTGTAAATCACATATGTTTATCTTCCACAGGCAAAGTAAGAACAGGAGCTTGAGTCAACATCTCCTTCAACTGCTCAAAACTAGCTTGACACTGATCTGTCCACACAAATCTAACTCCCTCCGAAGTAATCTGGTGAGTGGAGTAGCTATCAAAGAAAAACCTTCCACAAACCGTCAATAATAACCTGCCAAACCCAGAAAACTTCTAACTTCAGTCACAGACTTTGGTGGACTCCAATTCAAAATAGCATCAACTTTACTTGGATAAACTCTTATACCATCTGCTAAAACTATATGACCCAGAAAAGTCACTTGATCAAGCCAAAACTCACACTTCGACAGCTTAGCATACAACTGCTTCTCTCTCAAGGTCTGCAACACAATCCGCAAGTGCTTGTCATGCTCCTCTTCATTACGCGAATACACCAAAATATCATCAATGAAGACCACAACAAACTGATCCATATAGGGCCTAAACACTCTATTCATCAAATTCATAAATGCTGTAGGTGCATTCGTCAATCCAAAAGGCATCACTAAAAACTTATAATGCCCATACCTTGTGCGAAAAGCTGTCTTAGAAACATCTTCAGCTCTAACCCTCAACTGATGGTACCTTGATCTCAAATCAACCTTGGAAAACACTGCTGCTCCCTTCAATTGATCGAAGAGATCATCAATCCTAGGCAAAGGATACTTATTCTTGATAGTCACCTTGTTCAATTACCTATAATCGATGCACAACCTCAAAGTACCATCCTTCTTCTTCACAAACAAAACAGGAGCTCCCCATGGAGAAACACTAGGGTGAACAAACCCTGTATCCAACAACTCCTGCAACTGCACCTTCAACTCTCTCAACTCAGCAGGTGCCATTCGATAAGGAGTAATAGAGATGGGAGTGGTACCAGGCTACAAGTCGATACCAAACTCAACCTCTCTCTCAGGGGGTAACCCTGGCAACTCCTCAGGAAAAACATCTGGAAATTCCGCAACTGTGGGTATACTATCAAGTTGAGAACTCACTATTCTGGTATCCACAACATGAGCAAGATAAGCATCACACCCTTTTTCTAATCAACTTTCTAGCTGCTACAGCTGATACAAACAAGGATGCAAGTTGTCTCTCCTCACTAGACACCATCACATTTCTACCATCACCGGTTCTCAAAGTAACACATTTCTTTTAACAGTCTACCACATCTCCATGCTTAGACAACCAATCCATGCCTAAGATCAAATCATATTCCTTAAAAGGAATTTCAATCAAATCACCCAAAAATTCCTCACCTTGTACCACTACTGCACTATCACGATGCACCTTACTCACCACAACACTATGTCCTAAAGGATTTGTCACCAACACATCAAATCCTAAGGATTCTGAATGCAATTCAGACACAGGCAAGATAGATGCACTTGTGTATGAATGAGTAGATCCTGGATCAATCAAAGCAAGAACTGAAATGCCAAATTAAAAAAATGTACTCGCAATAACTGCTGAAGCATCCGACTGCCTCTGCATCACATATACTCTCTGAGAAGATCCAGCCTCATCTGGCCTACTGCCTCTGGATGAAGATCCTCCTCTCTGACTAAACCCAGGTCTACCACCTCTACTGAATCCTCTGCCGCCTCGACCACATCTGCTGACACTGGGTTGAGAAGCTGCAGTATCAGTCTGTCTATCATCCTGTGGCTCAGGATAATCTTTAATAAAATGAGCTGGTGACCCACATCTAAAGCATACTCCTGATCCACCCGTCCTCCAACAAACACCCCCATGGGTCCTACCACAATGAACACATACAGGTGGAGTAGATCTCTAAACCACTGGAGTCGGAGCACTAGCTACAGAAACTGTAGGTCTCGGCCTCTGCCTCTGATACTGAAATGACCTACTAGACTGCCTCTGACTCCTATTGACTCTCGGAACAAAACTTCCTCTGCCTCTCTTCATAGATGAAGACCCTGCCTCAAACTGGGGTCTCCTAACTCTGGTCTCTTCTTCAGTAGCAGCTGCTGCAATACCCTGTGCTCTCTCAACACTTCTAGCTGCTGCAACCAACTGAGAAAAGTCCTGGTATCGAGAACCAACAACAATGCACATAATAGAGGGCCTCAATCCCTCCTCAAACCTCCTGCATCGGTCAATTTCATTAGAAATAATCCCACCGGCATAGTGACTCAACCGGATGAACTCTATCTCATACTCTGTCACTGTCCAGTTATCTTGTCTCAGATTCAAAAATTCCATCTTCTTGACATCTTTATACTCCCTCGGAGTATATTTCTGCTCAAACTCCCTCATAAAATCATTATAAGATAATGTAGGTGGATCATCCATGGCATGAGGAACTGTCTTCCACCAAACATAAGTATCTTTCTAAAGAAGAGATCTAGCATAATCAAATTTCCCATCAGGAGTAGCTTGCAACTGGATAAATATCCTCTGCACTTTATCCAACCACTGCTCAGCTACTGCAGGATCTGTAGTGCCCAAGAAATCCTTAGCCCCATATTTCCTCAACTTATCATAATGCCTCACCGGCACTTGAGGCTGTGGTGGCGGTGGTGGCTACTGTACGGGAGCTCCCCTCAACAATTCTACCACATGCCGTAACCAACCTGGTGGTACGTCATCAGCAACTGATCCCCTTGGCACAGGAGCAGGGTCCTCACTAGCTCTCTCAACTCTAGCTCCATCTCTACTCTCTTCAGGAGCTACACTCTCAGCACTACCTTCTACAGACTGACGTGACTGAGACGCCATCACTACCTATATCTGCAAACACAGCAGAATATACTTCATTAAAGATCAAAGACTGCCAATACCAAAACATGTATCTTATTTAAAAACCAACTTTTAAAATCAAAATGTTCTTTTTCTTACAATTTACCTAGGTTGAGAATCTCAAACCTAGGCTTTGATACCAAAACAATTGCAACACCCCTATACCCCGTATACGCACACTACATACCATTACATTCGTAATATACGTATACTGAATATAGAAATGCTACGGTTTACTAAACACACAAATCATTCCTTTACACTAATATGAGCAAATTTAAAACATTTAAGTTATATTATGAAACACAGTAGATAAAATATTTATTCAATACGCAACGGAAAATATAGCAGTATTTACAAATACATATACATCAAAACTCAAGTTTTACAAAACATAAAGTTTATACATGTTTGGCAGTCAATCTTTGATCTTTAAGCCCACTATCCACACTTCAGAATCTACACTCAATTCGGCCTAGAGGAACCCTCCGGTTCTACCCTGTCACCTGCGCGATGAACCGCAATCGTGCTAAGCCTACGGCTTAGTGGTACAAACTACAATAATATTATGCTTCAATGCAATGCCAATGTCACACAATCAAGTTTCATAAACAATTCAAAAGAATATTATATTTCAAAACCTTACATTGTTTAATAACTTATCATAACATTCATAAGGTAATACTCACAATTTCCACATCCATACACATATTACACATCATGTTGTATTTTCATAGTTTCATTACTCAACATAGCTTCCCAAGCCACATTCATTTTCAATAAGTTACTTATGTATTATATTCAACTCATAACATTATATCTCACTCCAAAGTTTATATTGAAGCAAAGACAAGCATGGGCCCAAAAGACACTAATATGCCATTCAACTTTCAGAGTTAATGTTTTGGTTTAATTATCACATTTATCATTATCATTATCCCAACTAGGCTTCAAGGATTAGGTTCAACCAAGCTTCAAGGGGAACAAAGCATGCTAAGTATCAACCCAACTTGGCTTCAAGAACCAAACCCAACCTAGCTTCAAGGGTTGTAACATCTCAATTAGGCTTCAAGGACTAGATCCAACCAAGCTTCAAGGGGAGTTAAGCATGCTAAACTTCAACCCAACTTGGCTTCAAGGATCAAGCCCAACCTAACTTCAAGAGATTGTTACTATAGGCATGCCACCAACAACAAAACTCTGAAAATGGAATAACACATTAGACACACAATTCATTCATTAATTCATTATCAATTTCATTCTCATTTTGTCATCATCATTTAGGCAACCATGCCTCAATCATCTCATTTACATCATTATAGCCAACAACAATGGCTTCACATCTCTTTCAATAGAGTATACATAACCAATTACATTGAACATCATCATCTAGGAAAACATGCCTCAATAATCTCAATTCACATTAAAACAACTCATCATGGAAGTATTCATCATAACCAATTGCATTGCACATACATTTCATATTTCATCATATCATCATATCTTTCACATTTTCAACATACATTCCACAAGGTTCACATTATGCAAAACATAACATTATTAATATGCATCAACAATGCAATAGATTACTTAACACATTTACAATCAAATGTGTTAAGTCTCAAGATCATATAAAGGTATGCAATAATGTAGGGTTTGTACTTACCTTAAGAACAACTCACACCAATCTATACCCTTCCTCTTCCAAGAATCCTCAACACTTAAATTAGGGCAAACTAACTTATTCACAACCTAATACAAAAAGAATAATACACACTTAATTACAAATACACGTGAATCTTCAATATAATTATACACCTATTAGTCTCATACTAGACCGATAGAACATAAATTACAAGCCAACATCTCTCTCTAGGACCCCACGATCGTGGCCTCCTAATCCCCACGGGCGTGGGTTAACAAACGGTTCTGGCTCCTTTGCTTAAAACCCCCACGGCCATGGCTTCCAATGACCACGGTCGTGGCAGCCAAGGGCCACGGGCGTGGCATCGAAGATGCTTCTGTTTCTGACCAAACTCATGTATTCTATGCTTTAAACTTCATCAAACACAATTATCATGAAGATTTACAAGAATAATTACTTAAACTCAACATCTACAACAATAATCACCAATTCAAAACCCTAACACAAACACAACTCATACTCTTCCAACACTAACACCAACCTAACTTCTTATATTCACTTCAATTCCAACACTCTCAAATATACCACAATCAAACATAATCACACTATCACATATCAACAATCAAACTCAATTACAACTCAAAATAAAATAAGAGAATCAAGAGGAAACTTACCAAAGTTGATGAAACTTCACAAAATTCCAACTTAATCACTTGAATCTTCCTTCAATTTGATTTTAGAAACAAAACTCTCTCTTGCTCTCTTTTGTCTTTGATGCCCGGCCAACCAAAGGAAGAAGAAGAAAATGAAAAAGAATAAGAGACAAAGTCAAATATTTAGTCTCCACTCAAATCTCCACCAAGTATTTTAATAATAAAATAATCAATTTTCTCTCTTCCACTTATTTTAATTTCCTTTTTAATTTATTTAATTAATTTAAAATAAATAAATATCTTCTTTTGACTTTCCCATATTGACTTGTATATGTTGTATATATTTCCATATATACAACATATACACTCTCTCTTTAATTCTTTTCTCTTTCCAATTTAACATATACCTTAAATGCAAATACAACAATAATTACTTCAAAACTTCTAGGGCATACTTTGGGATATTACATGTTCTTTTTCTAATATTTTTTCTTTAAAGTCTAAAAGACCAAAACTATTTTCAAAACTTTTCAAAATGGTCTTTGGACATAAAACTTTTCTAAAAAAGAAATCAAAAATTCTTTTGCTCATGACCCAAATAATAAGCCCAAAATCCATTTTTTCTAAAGTCTTTTTACAATGGGCTTAGAAACAAAATTATTTTCATCCAAAAGAGCTTACAAATTATTTAGGTCAATTACGAAATACCAAAAATCAATTGTGAGCCTAGTTTATACTAAGAATAATTAATCATGGGCTTGTTTTTGGCATGAATCATTAGTTACTTTTTGTCAAGTGAGAAATCTATTTATAATAAACCTCTTAATTTAGTTTTAATTCAATATAGCATAAAAGCTACTTTAGTTAGTTGAATGGATTAAAACCTAATTAATGGGAATTATCATAAACTGATTTTCATTTTTGAAAATATAACTATTGGTTGAAATGTCCGAGGGAATTATTTAAAAACAAGATACCCCATGTTGGTATTTTGTTAACCATATACCTAGGAAAAGAGACTTGCCATTCGTGTGTGGATGTTATAAGGTTGGAAGGAACGTCCTATTTATCCTTGTTTATTTATTGTTTGTGCATACATGCATACATACATTTGCATCTCATATCATTGATCCTCTCTGGCTCACAGCCCTAGATTATGACAGTTCAAAAGCTTATGACAATCCGACCTACGCCGGAGATGAAGAATCTAGCAGTGACTCAATCACTTTCTCACCAAAAGCAATGGAGCCCGAACAAATTCAAAGAATGGTGGATGAAGCCCTCAATGCCAAGATGAAAGAAATAAAAGAGGCCCTGGCTGAGACCATGAAGAATCAATTGGCTGCAATTTTAGAAAATCATACCAAAGCATATGCTAGCACTAAGAAGCCAAAGGACAAAGGGAAGGCTAAAGTTGGTGAAGTGGTTTTTGATGATGATAAGGTGATCATTGATGATGATGATGATGATTGGGCTCAATACTTCCAAGATCCTCGAGATAAAAAGGAGCAAAAGATTATTGAGAAGACAACTTTTGAAAAGACTAAAAATTCTAAAGTTGAGAAGATGATTGCTGACCTAGAAAAGAAATTTGAGAAGAAGCTGAAAACTGAAGAGATGTCCGAGATCGACAAACTATTTGAACAAGATGAGGAGGTCCCTTATAAGTTCAAGATGCCATTTTTGCAAAGTTTGATGGAACTGGAAACCCTCACCTCCATGTGAAGCAGTATATCACTACTATGCAATCTGCCCGAGCTACTAAGGCTCAAACTCTAAGGTACTTTATGCTCTCATTGGATCCTATTATCCAAAATTGGTTCAATACCTTAGAAGAAAGTACTCAAAAAGATTGGGATATGTTATACAAGGCTTTCATTAAGAAATATGGGTATAATGTCGAGCTGGAAGTTACCTTAATGGAAGTTTAGTCCATTAGACAAAGGCCAAATGAAAATTTTGTGGACTATGTAAAAAGATGGAGGAATAAGGCTGCTTTGCTCAAGAAGATGCCCGATGAATATGATCAAATAAGGATGATTGTGAGAGGGGTGTTGCCTAATCTTCGTGAAAGGATGTCTCATACACTCATCCGTGATTTTAAAGATCTTCTCCAAGATGGTCTGCAAATTGAAGAATGAAAAAGGGAGAAGAATCGCTTTTCAACAAGAAGGAATGAGAAGGGGAACTACCAGTCTAGAAATCAAAGCATGCAAAAAGAAGTTGATGTTAATACAACTGGTCAAGCAAATAGAAGGCAATTTTTAGATCTAGGGAAGCCTTTATCTTGGGTCTTCAACAAGCTATAAAAGAAGGGACTATTACAGCCATTAGCCCCTTGACTTTTGCCTAATTTTTTACCCCCAAAATTTGATACTAATGCATTTTGCCAATTCCATCAAAGGCCTGGACACGAAATAGACAATTGTATGAAGTTGAGGCATGAGATCCAGAATCTAATCGACAGTGGTAAGCTACCTAAGCCAGACAAGTCTAATACCAAGAATAATCCTTTCCCTAAATTTGGAAGAGTACCTCCACCAGCAATCTTTATGGTAGGAAAAGGATTGGAAGAAGATTTTGTTTTATCATCCTTTCAAGATGGAAATATTGAAGATGTGAAAGGAAAAGAAGCTTAAACTCAACAAACTTTTCTTAGCTTGAATGTTGCTTTTCAATTTTACTTTCTTTAATATTTAATTGGAATAATCGTGTTTTTCAAATTTAAAGTTGTTTGAATAAATTACTTTTATTAAAATTTTTGTTGGTCTTTGTTCATTTTGGTGCTCAACCAATGAGGAATCTAGCTTGATAATTCATGAATTAATATATTTATGCATCATGACTTGAATGACTTTACTAGGTGAGGGAATTACTCTATAACATTGAGTTGTGTATGCTTACTTAGAGAGGGCTCCTGCATAATTACCTTTGTCTAGGTCCTAGTCAGTCTTAGAACATGCTTTGACAAATTTTCAAGGTGAAATTGAACTATACTTATTTAAGAGAGAAATGATCTAGGCATTGTTTGGTTAGCCAATAGCTAATATCCGCCCAATTAAATATCAATCCCTAGTTGTCCCTTTGAGCCTTCATAAAATTTTAGCTTTCTTTTCATTGGCATATAACCCCAACAACCTACCCTGAGCTGTTGTGATACTTTTGACAAGTCTTATGATCACTAAGGTGAAGAGGAAAGAAGATCAAAGAAAGAAATGAATAGTAAAGACTATGAAGATAGTTGAAGTTCCCAAGACCATAAGGGGAGTTGAAGTTCTCAAGACCATAAGGGTAGTTGAAGTTTTTCTAATATCTCCAATATATCAAGACAACATCAGAGTAACAAATGATTTATCCCTATTAAAGAAGATTTATTTCACTCTACTCATCCATTATTAACCCAAGTTGGTACAAACAAGACAACTCTGTTTGAGTTAGAACCAAAAAAAAAACAAAAAGAAAGAAAGAAAAGAAAAGAAAGAAAAAGAAGAAGAAAAAGAAAAGAGACAAAGAAAAAAAAAGAAAAGAAAAAAGAAAGATAAAACCTAAAAAGGTGGTTCAGAAAGCCAACTGAGTTCTCTTTTACCTAAAGCAGCAAAAGGCTTCCATTTGATTTATAAGGACAGTTTGACTTGAATTGGTCCAATCCAACCAAAGATTCGATCAAAATCAGAGAAAAAGGAGAAAGACCATCCAGTTCTTGAAAGTTCTGTACTTGATAGTCCTACAAGGAAGAAGGACAAAATGATAAAATGCTCAAAGAAAGGGAAGAGCAAGAAAAATAAAAAAGAAAGAAAAAGGAGAGGAAGAAAAGAAACGAATTTAGGTACCAAACTTTTTGCAAGGGCAAAGACTGTCCTAATCAAGATCCATATTAATGCCAGGAAGATAGAAGGAACTTGGAGTCGAGAAAGATTGCTCCCAACTTTTTAAAGTTCCAACAAGAAATTTGTAGTGTGAAGGTTTGTCCTTTGTGTCACATCAGCTCCTATCTCAAAATGGCCTTCTCTTAAACTCGTGTCCCTTATAGACCCCATTTCAAGCCTATCAAAGACCTGTTGATCTCTCTTGGTAGGTAGAGTCTATTAGTGGAGATAGTTTGAATAAGCATGCATATGAGATAGACAATATTTAAACTCAATTAGACCTTTGGGCAAGTAATGTGTATGTGCCTATCTGAAGTGCAACAGTTCTTGCTTAAATATAAATAATTCCCGAGTTTAGTATGGTAATTAGGGTTGTCATGTTATAGATATGTTAATTTGAAAAATCAAGTCCTGAGGTAAATTGACATTGATTTGGCAAAGCCAACATTTGATTGAAAATTCAAAAAAAAAATTACAAAGACTTCAAGTTAAGGGGAGTATGTTGAAGTATCGAACCTCGAAGGACACATTGGGCAAAGGAAATGACTATTGGCAAGGTCATGAAGAAGCTACCAATTGACATACTGAATCATAATTTGAAATAGATGTATCTCTGCTGCTTGGGGCCTTCATTATTCATATTTTCAACATCTTAAAGATAAAAGCCATAAACGTGGAGCATTGTGTCATTCTAATGCAAGACCTGAACGAGCATCTGAAAGGAACCAATGAGAACACTTCTGCTGATCACCTCGGACTGTGAGTCGATGGAATGACTGTAAGTATTATTTATGCATATCATGCATACATGAGCATATCACATCACACTTTCTTGTCTTGTATTGTCTATTCTTTATCAAAGTGAATAGCAAACACCCTGTGAAGTAAACAATCAAAAGAAGATATCAAATCAGGGGGGCATGGAAAGCCCATTGCTTGAGAAAGCTCTAGTAATTTTGCAAAGAGAAGAAATGCGTGCTTGTGCGAAGGACTAGGCAACAAAACATCAATCAAAGCTTGCATGGAAAAAATCTTTGGTTTAAGCCTACACAGGGGGCGAAGTTTCTCCTTTTCAATTTTTTGAGTTTATATACAAAACATTTTCAAACTCACTTGCAAATATTTTTCCACTCAGGGGGACAAAGAGAGGATATAAAGGCCAGCTAAAAATAACTGAATTTTTTGCAAAAAGAAGAGGAAAAAGAACATAAGAAACCCAAAATAAATGAAGATGCAAAAGACAAAAGATCAGTCCAGCTAGAAGAGCTGAAGCCAATATAGGACAAATCTCTAAGGATGAAGATCCACTTTTAAGGGTGAAGACTCGATTTCTAAGGATGAAGATCTAGCTTAAAGGATGAAGATCCATTTTCAAGGGTGAAGACCCGATTTACAAGGATGAAGATCCATTTTTCAAAGGTGAAGACCTGATTCCAAGGATAAAGATCCAATTTCAAAGGGTGAAGACCCAAAGTCCAAAAGGATGAAGATCCATTTTCAAGGGTGAAGACCCGATTTCCAAGGATGAAGATCCATTTACAAGGGTGAAGACCTGATCTCCAAGGATGAAGATCCATTTTTAAGGGTGAAGACCCGATTTTCAAGGATGAAGATCCATTTTCAAAGGTGAAGACCTGATTCCAAGGAGGAAGATCCAATTTCAAAGGGTGAAGACCTGAAGTCCAAAGGATGAAGATCCATTTTCAAGGGTGAAGACCCAATTTACAAGGATGAAGATCCATTTTTCAAAGGTGAAGACCTGATTCCAAGGATGAAGATCCAATTTCAAAGGATGAAGATCCATTTACAAAGGGTGAAGACCCGAAGTCCAAAAGGATGAAGATCCATTTTCAAGGGTGAAGACCCGATTTCCAAGGATGAAGATCCATTTTCAAGGGTGAAGACCTAATCTCAAAGGATGAAGATCCATTTACAAAGGTGAAGACCCGATCTCCAAGGATGAAGATCCATTTACAAGGGTGAAGACCCGAACTCCAAGGATGAAGATCCATTTACAAGGACGAAGACCCGATCTCCAAGGATGAAGATCCATTTTCAAAGGTGAAGATCCGATGCTAAGGATGTAGATCCAAGGTCCAACGATGAAGATCCATTTTGAGGGTGAAGACCCACAATGCGTTAAAGAATAGAACATCCAGAGCAATAAATTCTCAACTGATAAAAGGTCAGTCAAACTCAGTCTTGGGTCCATAACCCAAACCCTAAATTCACCTTGGGTCCAAAACCCAAATAATTTTTTACTCCATAACTCAAACCAACCTTGGGTAAGGAGTCCTATATGGCTCTAAACCCAGTAAAAAATCACATTGCTTTTCACTCTCTTTTGCCGTAGTCTCAGATCGCTCAAGCAGGGGGTAAACTGTAGACCCTTAATTTTTGACCCCAATTTAATACGATTCTAATTAAAGGATGCCAAAATAAATTTGATCCGACTTTAAATATTTAAACCTAGTTTATAATTTTTAAAGGAGTCGGTTCGGATTAAAGAGCCATAAATTCAATTGTAAAACCCTAAAATCAAGTGGAATTGACCCAAATTAAAACTTTTTGGTCCATAAGTTAAAAGAGGCCAGAATAATTTGAGTGAGGCCGGTCGGGGAGACATGAGCATGCCTCATATTGACCTAGGCAAACTAGGTTGACATGAGCATGCTTCATGTCGACTTGGGCAGCCCAATGTCGACATGAGGTTGGTCTCATGTTGACCTAGGGCAACCAGGTCGACATGGGTTCAATACGTTTCCTAATTCAACTAGAATTTGTTTTAGGGATTGATTTATATTAGGTTAAGGATTCTGAGTGAGGTTCGGCTATAAATATTAACATTTTAGAATTCAGAAAGGGAAGAGAAAACATTAACAAGAGAAAAACATTAACAGGGGACGGCAACAAATAGAAAAGATTAGTAGCAAACATTCATCAGTCATCAATCTATCAAAGACAGCAACACTGTCTTTGTTCATTGTTCATCCAGAAGTTAATTGTGGAGGAACCAACAAGTGGAGGCTTGATCTTTAATCATGAATTATTTATGTTCATAGTAGTTTCGTTTCTTTGATTAATAAGAACATGCATGCAGTAACTTGATCTTTGAACACACAGTACCTTAATCTTTGAACATGCAGTAAATTGGTTTTTGGTTTAATAACTTTAATCATTTGCTTTAATTATCACATTGATCAATTGGTATTCGTAACCCCACTGGCATATTTCATAAAAAATATAAAACTATCCAGTAGCCATCGAGGATTTAAATTAATTGTTAAAATCTATCTTGTTTACTTTCACTTTAAGAACCGTATGTTGTTTCATTAAAACTCAAAACCTCAACCTATTTTTATCCAAAAGCCTAAACCATTTCATTATTAAACTCCAAAATATTGATTATTTTTCCAAAACCCTAATTCCAAAAACCCTAACTATCCAAAACCCTAATTCCAAAACCCTAGTTTTAAAAATCCTAATTCCAAAACCCTAGTTTCCAAAACCCTAGTTTCAAAAACCCTAAAAATCCTATTTTCAAAACCCTAATTATAAAACTTTAGTTTCTAAAACCCTAAGTTCTGAAACCCTAAATTCAATTGATAATTCTTTAAAACCCTAAATTTATATATTTATTGCTTTATTTAATTTTAGATTTGATTATATAGTTTATTATATTTTTTGATGATTGATTTTTTTAATTTCAATACTTGATTTATTTAATTTATCATGGATGGATATTTTCTTTATTATTATGATTATTATTTATTTGTTTTGGTATTAAAATTGTAAGAGGTATGTTTCCACTTTGTGGGTACCTCGTTAGTTAAATTTTATGTAATTTAAATCATTTTTATAATTTGGACCAATGTAAAGGACATGTTTTCACCTTTTGGTGGGTGTCCTATTTAGTTTAGACATGAACGATGTAAGGACATGTTTCCATCCTAGGATGGGTGTCCATTTATTTGCTTTTCTTTGGACATTGCTTTGATTTTAATATAATGATGCTTTATTTCAATTGTTGCGTGTAATATGGATAATATTGTTATACTTAAGAATTTTATAATATTAAGACCTGCAAAGGAGGCCGGTTCCAATGAATCGGGCGTTGTGGGGGTGCTGGGCCATTTCTCACCTTCTCCACACGTACCCAACTTTCTGCACCCATTAGGGGGTTGGGGATTCCTTAGGAATCGAGTCATCCACCCCTTTCTTTTTTCCGGCCCGCCCGGGTGGCGTCTCCATTTTCTCCGGGCTTAGGTCCGTGTTCTCTAAAGCCTCGAGCCTAAACAGTACCGAAGTCACAAGAACCATTCCACCGAGAGTGGGGGCAAAAATTTCCGCTCACAATGGGCCTAAACTCGAAGAAATGGAGTCACCACCCGGATGGCCTGGGAAAGACAGAGAGGGGTGGATGACTTGATTCCTAAGGAATCCCCAATCACCTATTGGGTTTGAAAAGTTGGGTACGTATGAGGAAGGTGATAATGACCCAGCACAACCATATTGCCCGGTTCATTAGAATGGGCCTCCTTTTCAAGTCTAAATATTATTAAATTCTTAAATTATTATAATATTGTCCATATACATGCAGTTATAAAAAGAAATAAACATTCATCATATTATTGGAATAAATCCAAGGATGGAAACATGCCCTTACAATGTCCAATGTCCAAAATATAAGTAAATAAAATAGAACACCCACCAATTGTTAGAAACTTGTCCCTTATATCAATACCCAAACACAAATAAGATAAAAGAAACAAATTAAATAAATAAGGCACCTACGAAGTGGAAACATGCCTTTTACAACTTAAAAATCCAAATATCAAACAGACATAATTCAATTTAGTAAGCAAATCATATCATCCATCATAAAAAAGTAACAATAAATCAATAATGAAAATTATGGTTCCACCATTATACTAAAGTTAAATTGCATAATTAGGCTTTTAATTACGGAAATGGGATTTTAGCTTTCTATTAATCAAATTAGGGTTTTCATCAAAACTAGGGTTTTATAATTACAAACTATGGTTTTACATGTGAATTAGGGTTTTACATGTGAATTGGGTTAGGGTAACAAGATTAGGGTGATATAAATTAGGGTTTTAGAATTTTGAAAATATGATTAGGGTTTTATTTCTTTGAATTTATAAAAAATGCGCAACTGACTTATCAATAACTTCAAACCCTAAATCTATAACTTCATCAAAGAATTTATAATACTAATACACAATGCATTGATCAACAAAAATAAATCATGGAACTGAATTAAATTGATTAATATGTAGTCATACCTGCGTGTTGACTCCACCAATATTAATATTGTTGAATCAAACTTTATGTTTTGCTTACTGCCCGAGTCAACTTGGATCTTGGTTGAGTAAGGCAAGCCAAAGATAATTGCTATTGCCTTCCTTAGTTGTTGTATATTGATTTTGGTGTGTTTTTTTTCATCTCTTTAATTGCTTTTTGTTTCTGTGTTTTCTCAATTGTTGCCCAGGGTCCCCCTTTTTTCTTTATTCATTTGTATTTATGATGCTTAAATTAGGGCTAACTCTAATTGTCAATCCTAATCAGGTTCCAATTCTTAATTGTTATCCGAAGATTTACGCCAGTTAAACACAATTAGAAAGATAAATTTTTTCTGAAACCAGCCTCATATCAAATTTGGGTAGCCAAATTTGAGATGGTAGTCTCATGTCGAATTTGGTAGCCAAATTCACACATGTTGAATTTGGCTACCAAATTTGACATGAATGGCCCTCACGTCGAATTTAGGTTGCCAAATTCGACATGAGTAGCCCTTATGTTGAATTTGGGTATCCAAATTTGACATGAGTGGCACTTATATCAAATTTCATGGCCCATATCGAATTTCATAATGACCGAATCATTTTCTTACTGTATTGGCCCAATTTGATTTGAACCTGACCCAATCTAAACTCTAAAAATTATGTTTGATTTAATTTGGACATTATTATTGAAATCAAACTTAACTTAGCCTTTAAATTAGAACCACATTTGAATTGGTGTCGAAATTAAGGGTCTACAGTCTTGTCTCTTACTTGAACGACCTTGAATTTATTCAGAGAGTGAAAAGTAATTTGTCTCAAACATCTTGATTTGATTTGGAAAAATAAAATTGGATAGTTTTGGCATGTTGGGTTCTGGACCCATGCTCATTTGGGCCCGTGATTGGTTTGGATTATGGACCCGAGGTTCTGGACCCAAGACTAGATTTGGATTCTAGACCCAAGATTCAATTTGGGTTCTAGACACAAGACTAAATTTGGATTCTCAACCAGAGACTAGATTTGTGTTCTTGACCCGAGACTGGATTTGAGTTTTGTACCCTAGACTGGATTTGGGTTCTAGACCCGAGGATGATTTACCCGTGATTTGGGCTCTAGACTCGTGAGTTGATTTAGGTTTTAGACCTGAGATTGGATTTGGGTTCTGGACCCGTTGATGATTTAGGTTCTAGAACTGTGAGTGATTTGTGTTCTTGACTCGTGAATTGATTTGGGTTCTAGACCCGTGAATGATTTGGGTTCTAGGCCTGTGAGTGATGTAGGTTTTGGACCTATGAATTGATTTGAGTTCTAGATCTGAGACTGAATTTGTGTTCTGCACCCATGAATGATTTGGGTTCTAGACCAGTGAATTGATTTAGGTTCTGGACCCGTCAATTAATTTGGGTTCTAGACCCATAAGTGATTTGGGTTCTAGACCCGAATTGGTTTGGATTCTGAACCCGAATTGATTTAAGTTATGGACTCAGTTTTTGTTTGGGTTCTGGACGCAAATTGAGTTTAGGACTTGTGAATTTATTTAGGTTCTAGACCCATGAGTTATTTGGGTTCTGGACCCGAATAGGTTTGGGTTCAGGACCTGGATTGAATTGAATTCTAGACTCTTGAATTGATTTGGGTTCTGACCCGTGAGTGATTCGGGTTCAAGACACAAATAGGTTTGGGTTCTGGACCCAAAATTGTTTGAGTTCTGGACTTGTGAATTGGTTTGGGTTCCTGACCCGATTGGTTTTGGATTCTAGACCCGAGATTTAATTTGGATTCTAGACCCAAAACTAGATTTGACTAACTTTCTCTCAACTGAGGGTTCTAGCTTTCTTCTAGACAATCAATTTCAGCTCTTCTACATGACTGACCTTCTGTCAGCTTCTTCTAGCCAATAAATTTTAGTTCTTCTAGCTGACTAACCTTTTGTCAGTTGAAAATTCTGGCTTTCTTCTAGCCAATCAATTTTAGCTCTTCTAGATGACTGACCTTGTGCCAGTTGGGAGTTTTGGTTTTCTTCTAGCGTCAACTTCAGCTCTTCTAGCTTGATTGACCTTCTGTCATGGATTTCTTCTAGCCACTTGATCCATTCTTCAATGTATTCTGCTTGAAGATGGACCTTCATCTTGTATTAACTTTAGCTTTTCAAGCTGATTAACTTTCTGTTATGGCTTTCTTCTAGCCATTTGTTTTATTCTTCAATGGATTCTTCCTTGCAAAAAAGTCAGCTATTTTTTTACCCCTTTAGCCTTCATATCCTCTCTTTGCCCCTACATGGCAAAACATTGAAAGAGAGTCTAAAAATATTTTGTACATGCATAAAATTAAAAATTGAAAGGAGAGGCTTTGCCCCCTGTGTAGGCTCAAATTGAAGATTTTATACCCTATAAGCTTCAACCAATACTTTTGCCATGTTCTTTGCGCAATCATGCGTTTTCATGATTAGATCTTTCTCAAGCAATGGGCCTTTTATGCCCCCTGATTCCATGTTTGCTTTAGATTATTTACTTCATAGAGTGTCACATGTTCACTTTGACAAAGATAGGCAACACAAGACAACAAAAATGTTGTTTCATATACTTATGTATGCATGTATGTTTGATATGCATGAATGATACTTATAGTAGATATATTGACTCACAGACCAAGGTGGCAGGCCAAAGCACTCCCATTAATACTTTTAGGATATTCATGTAGGTCTTACATTAGATCATCAGGAGATGTTGCATCCATAGCTTTATCTTCAAGACATAACGAACATGAGTAGTGGGGGCCCAAGAAGGATAGTGACAGATACAAGATATACTCATTTCAAACCACAGTTTAGCACATTAATTGGAAGCTTCTTCATAACCTTGCGAACAATTCCTATCTTTACCCAATATGTAATTTAAGGTTCAATAGTGCAATGTACTTCCCCAAGCTTGAAGGCCCATTTAACAAGAAAACACTTTTTTTGCTTTTTTTTAAAAAATTTAATTTTAATTTTGAAATCAAATGTTGGCTTTGTCAAATCAGTGTCAATATAACTCAGGGCTTGGTCTTTCAAATTAACACATCTATAATATCATAATCCTAGTTACCATACTAAACTTAGGAATTAATTCTATTTAAATAAGAATTATTCCACTTCAGATAGGCACATACACATTCCTTGGCCAAAAGTATCATTGAGCTTAAATATTGTTTATCTCATATGCATGCTTATTCAAACAATCTCCACTAATAAACTCCACCTACCAAGAGAGATCAACATGTCTTTAATAGGCTTGAAATGCGGTCTATAAGGGATATGGGTTAAGCGAAGGCCATTCGTAGATTGGAGTTGATGTGACACTGCTAACAATTCTTCATACTGCAAACTTTTTATTGTAACCATAGGCAGCTGGGAGCAATATTAAACTCTAGGTATCTTGTTATCTTGCTTCATGAAAAAATAGACATCAATTTCCTTCCATCTCCTTGGGAGAAATCTAGATCTGATTAAGACGATCTTCATCTTCTCCTTTTGCTTTTGCACTAACTTAGGACTTGTTTTCTTTTTTTTCCTTTCCTTTCTTCTCTTTTTTCTCTTTTGTTATTTTCTCTTTTCTTTTTTTTTCTTTCTTTTTTTCCTCTTTTTTTCCTTCTTTCTTTTCCTATCTTTCTTTTCTCTTCTTTTTTTTTTTGTTTCCTAGCCTTAAGAGAGTTGTCTTGTTTGTACCATCTCATACTTCTAACTATGGAGTAACATGAGTCTGCTTTAATGAGGATGGATTTTTTTTGTTGTCCCAATGCCATCTCAATGATGAAATAAGCTAAGGTATTAGATTTAGTTTAAGTAAATATTAACTATCCTTATGGTCTTGACTAAATATCCTTTTCATTGATCTTCTTGTTTCTTGGTAGCTCAGTGATCATCAGATTTGTCATAAGTGTCACACCATCTTAAGGTAGGTTATCGGGCTTTACAAGCCAATAAAAAGCAAGATAAAATCTTATGAAGGCTAAAAGGGACAAACTAAGAATTGATATCAATAGGGTTGATACTAGTTGTTGGATCACCAAACAATACCTAGATCATCTCTCTCTTAAATGAGGAGAGTTCAATTTCATCTCAAAAGTTCTTCAAAGCATGTTCTAAGACTGGCTAGAACCTAGACACAGGTAATTATACAGAAGCCCTCTCTAAGTAAGCATACATAGCTCGATGCTATAAAATAATTCCCTCACCTAGTAAAGTCATTCGTATCATGATGCATTGATATGTTAATTTATAAATATCAAGCTAGATTCATAATTGGTCGAGCATAAAAATGACAAAAGCCAACAAAATTATAAATTCAACAAAAGTATTTTATTCAAACAATCTTAATTTGAAAGATATAATTATTCCAATGAAATACCAAAGATAGAAAATAAGATGATCAATACTCAAGCAAAAGGAAGTTTGTTGAATAGAGTCGAAGATGCTTCATCTATTTAGGCATGTCAGGGATGAGGATCTTGCCACTATCAATAAGATCATGTATCTGGTGCCTCAAATGTATACATTGATCTGTGTTATAACCTAGTGTCTGATGGAAGTGGCAATAACGTTGAGTGTTGATCTTAGGCGATAGAGGATATGGTAATGATCGAGGTGCAAATCCATCTTTATTAGATTTTTCAAATACCTTTGACAAAGGTTCTCGTAAGTCTAAAAATTTATGCTTCTTTGCTGGCTCAATTGTTGCATTCATCTCAACATCGTTCTATCCCCTTTGACTTTGCCCACTAGGATGGTAGCCACCCTTATT
Organism: Garcia nutans; assembly: GCA_947685225.1. Lineage (NCBI taxonomy): Eukaryota > Viridiplantae > Streptophyta > Magnoliopsida > Malpighiales > Euphorbiaceae > Garcia > Garcia nutans. The sequence continues at coordinate 38,212,704 of CANTUV010000059.1, forward strand.
GCTCCCCCTTCCATTGTATATATTCTTTTCTCTCTCCCATTCTTCCAGGTGAAGGTCAACTTCATGCTTTGTCGGTATATGGCCTAATTGATCTTGTAGAATAGGAGCCCTCCCCTCCTTTCTTATCTGATCTCTATCGATGGATTGTTCCTTTTTAAAGTCATCTTCATCATCTTCTTTATGTTAGTGGCAAATGCCTCATTAGCATTATTGATGATCCCTAGGACCTCAATAAATTGAGTCTTCATAATCCTAGCTAATTGATCCAATAACTCAACCATCCTAGCTTTAACAAATTCATTGACTATATCCCTAAGATGGTTTGCATCCATCCTCTCAATGAAGCACTTGAATCAAAATCATTATTGTAGGTGGTGTTGTAGGATGCTCTTGAACTGTTGTACTCCAGGTCTGTAAGCCAAACAGGATCAAAGCTATGTAATGCAATATATGTATGCATGTGTAACAATCAAACAAAGAGAATTAGGACATTCTTTCCAACCTTATATCTTCCACACATGAGCGGTGAGTCTCTTTTCCTAGGCATATGGTTAATACAACATCAACATGGGATGTTTGGTTTTTAAAATATCCACTCAAACGGATTAACCAATAGTTATATTTTCAAATAAGAACTCAGTCTATGATAACTCCCGCTAATTGAGTTGTAATCCATTGGGTCAACTCGAAAATAGCTTTTATGCCATATTGTGGATTAAAACTAAATTAAAGGGTTTATCATAAATAGATTTCTTTTTTGAAAAAGCAACTAGCGGTTCATACCACAAACAAGCCCATGATTAGCAAACCTTGGTATAAAGTAGGCCCACAATTGATTTTAACATTCTATAATTGACCTAACTAGTTGGAAGCCTATTTAAACAATTTTGAACCTATCTTAAAAAGTTTTTCAAAAGGTTTATTAAAAAAATGAGTCTTGGGCTTTGTGCTTGGGCCATGATGTGGAAAAGAATTTTTGGCCCATCTAAAAAAGTTTCCTTACCCAAAGTCCATCTTGAAAAGAGTTTGAAAATAATTTAGTCTTTTGGGCTATTAAAAGAATAATTTAATTTTGAGCTTTCATCATAATTAGTTCATATTAAGAAAAGACAAACCAAATAGGCCATAACTTGGGCCAAGACTTGTTAATCATAGTGAAACAACAAGCAATTAGGATAATCCTAAGGAAAATAAATATGCCAACTACATTGGCTTTTATCTTTGGGGTAAAAAGCTAAGGTTCCCATAGCAAGTATATACCAAAAGGTACAAGGCTATGAGTGGTTATACAATACTCGATCTCCATAGATTGAATGAAAGTATGGTATCTCTTACATACATACAATATAGGTTCCATAGGGCATCCTAAATCACACACACAATGCAATATAAATGATACAATGAACAATACCATAACAATAAAGAATAAAATAATATATAGACCAATAGAATTAACTTCTCTTGTCGCTAATGGAGTCACCACTATGAGTGAAAATTTTTGCCCCCACTCTCTATGGAATGATTCTTAAGACTTCAGCACTGTTAGATTCAGGGTCTTAGAGAATATGGGCCTAAACCCAGAGAAATAGAGTCGCTACCCGGATGGGCCAGGAAAGAAGAGAATGGTGGATGACCCAATTCCTAAGGAATCCCGAACCCCTTATTGGGTTCAGAAAGTTGGGTTCATAATTGCTGGTTCATTGGAACCAGCCTCCTTTTTAGGTCTAAATATTATTAAATTCTTAAATTATTATAACACTATCTAAGTTACATGCAATTATAAAAAGAAATAAACATTCATCATGTTATTGGAATAAATAAAAACGTGCACTCATCCAAGGATGGAAACATGCCCTTACAATGTCCAATGTCCAAAATACAAGAAACTAAAATAGGACGCTTATCAGTTGATGGAAATATATCCCTTATATTAATCCCCAAACACAAATAAGATAAAAAGAAACAAATTAAATAAATAATGCACCCACAAAGTGAAAACATGCCTTTTACAACTTCAAAATCCAAACATCAAATAAACATAAACAAATTAGGGTTTAAGATGAGGGTTCCACCATAAACAAGTAACAATAAATCAATAATTAAAATTAGGGTTCCTCCATTATACTAAGGTTAAATTGCACAATTAGGGTTTTAATTATGCAAATGGGATTTTAGGGTTTTCTATTAATCAAATTAGGGTTTTCATCAAAACTAATGTTTTATATTTACAAACTATGGTTTACATGTGAATTGGGTTAGGCTAATAAGATTAGGATTTTAAGATATAAATTAGGATTTTAGAGTTTTGAAAACATTATTAGGGTTTTGTTTCTTTGAATTTATAAAAAATGTGCAAATGACTTATCAATTACTTCAAACCCTAAATCTATAACTTTAACAAAGAATAGATAATACTGATACATAGTGCATTGATCAATAAAAATAAATCATGGAACTGAATTGAATCAATTAATAAGTAGTCATACCTATGTGTTGGCTCCACCAATATTAATTTTGTTTAATCAAACTGTAACACCCTTATACCCTATATACGTACAAAACATATTTCTAGCATATGTAAAATACACATATATGGTACAAAAATGTCACAAATTCTAAATATATAAAATTAAATAGAATATAAATATTATTTACTTGTTATAAGAACCCAAAATAAATAATATATATATAAATCTCTGGAAAAAATTTGCCAGAGTTTTGTCTGTATTTTTGATATCCCAAAATTTAGCAATTACTCAACCTGCAAAAAGAAACACTCCCAATAATTTCCAATCACCCTCTCAACCATACTTCTCAATTTCACCAATTTTTCTCAAACATTCATACATATAGATATATATAATTTAAAACACACTTACTCAACCATTTCAAATACATTGACCCAAACATTCTTTATAATATGCAATACATAAAATTCAAAACATAACATATTATGCATAAAACTGAAAATGTACAATAACATAAAAATATAAACATGTTGCTGGCAGTGTTTCTGATCTCGATAGTAACTCAACAAGCTCAACTACAAGTCTAGACCCGACCTGGTCTAGAACAACTCTCTGGCTCAGCTGGGTCTACCCTGTCACCTGCGCGATGGAAACAATCACGCTAAGCCGAAGCCTAGTGATACAAACTTTGATAATAACAATATAACTCAATGCAATACCAAATGCACAATGCATATAGATGTCACCTCAATCCACTTTCTTATATTTTTCAAATAATTCATAAGCACAACTCATAACATTATATTACTCAATTGTATCATAATTCATAATTCACAGTAAAACAAAGACAAGCATGGGCCCAAAAAGGATCTAATATGCTATTCAAATTTTAGAGTTACTGCTTTGGTCCATAATGACACCATGTGTCTAGCCCCGTAGGCAATATATATATCCATGGATAATGTAACAGCCCCAGTCTCTTGGATCTCAACCCGGCTAGACCCTTAGGTCTTAGTATCTTGGTCCCCAACCCGGCTAGACTGCTACAGTTTTTGAGACTTTTCACCCCAAAAACATCATATTTATCAGCTGGCCTAGCTTACGACCCAGTCTTTTCACCATTCCAGCATATAGCCTGTAGGCAATCATAGGCATGCCGCCAAACCCAGAACTCTGAAAATTGAATAACATACTAGGCACACAATTTATTCATATTTCTCATTATTAATCTCTTTCTCATTTTTACATATTCAATCTAGGCACAGTGCCTTATTTTCACATTTTTTTTCTCACTTTTCTCATTTTTCACATCTTTCTCATTTTTCTCACATTTCTCATTTTTATCAATATCAATTCATTTCATTATTACGCATATCTCATTTTTGCATTCACAACACATTACCCAATTACTTTGGGTATTTTCACATAATATGCATATTTCACATGTTACACAAATTAGTCATTATCAATGGCTTTTCACAATGCATTTAAAACATATATGACATTACAAATGTCATAGCATATTATTCATACACAATCAATGAACCAAGTAGCTTAACACATTTTTCAACCAAAATGTGTTAAGTTCAAATGTTATGCAAATATAAACATTATATTCAAAGTTTGTACATACCTCCACTAGCAATCCAAAGCAAGCTAAAAACAACCTTCAATCCAATCTTTCTAACTTGCCCTTCACCACTTGGATGAAGCAAATCAATCTCCCTCAATGCCTAAACCAAATGTGATAGCAAATAATCATTTAGTATCACATTTAATGGCATTTCCAACATTAAATCATAATTACACATCACTCCTACAAATTTCCAAAAATTTAGCCTTTCCTTACTTCAACATTAGAATTCCATTCTACTACAATTAAATTAGTATTTTAAGTTTATTTATATTATTAAAAACATATTTTATTACATTTAAATCATTTACATTATAAAAATACACTCTTATATACAAAATCTCAAAAATCCATAACCCTAAATTCTCTCTCTTCACCATTCTTTAACCAAACTCCATCATCACTTCAATCTAACCTTAGAATCATTGTCAACTACCCAAAATAACATCATACACACCAATTCCAACAATTATAACATCCTACATAAAAATCTAAATTCTTACAAAATCTAAATTTCCAAGGAATTCAAATAAAAAAGATGGAAACTTACTAATGTTGGTGGAAATCACCAAAAATCCACTTGAAATTTGTTAATTCCTTCAATTTATGGAGTATGGAAGAAGCAAAATCCATGGTCTTCAAACATCCATGGAATCCACGTTCTTGAGAAGAAGAAGAAGACTTTTAATATTCTTTCCTTTTCAACTTTTTTTTAACCACATATATATATATTAAAATAATTTAATATTTAATTATTTAATTATTTTTTAATAAATTAAAAGTTCTAATTTCCCTCTTCCATTCAAAATTATTTTATTTTTGAATTGTTTTATTAATTTTGAATTTATAAGATTTAATTACCAAAATACCCTTTTCTTTTAAAAAGTGTTGACTTTTATATATGTTATGTATATTTTGCATATATATCATATATATATATATTCCACTTTTTTATTTAAAATCCCTTCATTTTTCATTTAAAACTATTAATTTAATTTATCCTTTTAAATTATAATTTATTTTATCAAATTTTCCAAAAATTATAAATTTTCAAAAAATTTTGGATATTACACAAACTTTATATTTTATGTTCTGCTTACTGTTTGAGTTAACTTGGATCTTGGTTTAGTGAAACAAGCTGAAGACAATTGCTACTGCCTTTCTTGGTTGTTGTGTATGGATTTTTATGTGTTTTTGTTTCTATCTCTTTAATTGCTTTTTGTTTCTGTGTTTTCTCAATCGTTGCCTAGGGTCCCCCTTTTTCCTTTATTCATTTGTATTTATAATGTTTAAATTGGGGTTAACTCTGATTGTCAATCCTAATCTGATTCCAACTCTTAATTGTTATCCGAGATTTGCACCAGTTAAACACAATTAGGAAGCTTGATTTGTGCTGAAACCAACCTCATATCGAATTAGAGTATCCAAATTTCTACATGGGCTAGTCTCATATTGAACTTGGCTACAAAATTTGACATGAGTGGCACTCATATCGAATTTGGTACCTCATAAAAAATTTGCTAGGACCGAATAATTTTCTGACTGTATTGACCCAATTTAATTTGAACCTGACCCAATCCAAACTTTAAAAATTAGGCTTGATTTAATTTGGACCTTGTTATTGAAACCCAGGCAAAGAGAAAAAAAGAGGTCAAAATAGCATCTTTTAAGATACCCCTTTCCAATTTAAACCATTGAATCACATCTCTATATCCTGCAACTTTAATAGCAAAACACCTATTTTCTTAATCAAATGAACAATATCACTATTGTTCACATCAAAAGTCAAACCCCAACCCAAACTCTCTCTCTCTCTCTTTCTCTCTCTCTCTCTCTCTCTCTCTCTCTTCATGGCCATGTCTCAATTAATCAATCATTGAAATTCTAAATTTAGGGTTCAATCCTATTCCAAATAATTTAACTATATATATGTTACTTAAATCAAAATCTAAACCGTCAAAACACAGTAATACAAAATAACCCAAATCAAAATCCAATAACACAAGAAATACAAATCATAAATCAATGGGAAAAAGTTAAAAAAAAATTCAAATATAAGAGAAATTTAGGTTTTATAAAGTAAAGAAAGAAAAAAAAAACTTACCGGATCTTTGAGTGCATGTGAGAGTTCATAAAATCAAAATAAAAAATAAACTAAAAATAAGTTAAAGAAACAAAAATCAATCAACAGCAAATCGTAAAACCCAAATATGATATAGAGAGAGATCAATAGAAAGAGACTGAAATAGAGAGAAACCAACCTCTTAAGGCAAAGAAAGATGACTTGATGATGGAGAGGAAGACGTTGATGAGAAAGAAATGGAGAAGACGACGGTGGAGAAAATGAGAAAGAAAGAGTGAGAAGACGACGACGATGATGAAAAAAAAGAATGTTCACCTGCTGCACAAGTAGCAATGATGAGGAGACCAAGAGAGTTTGAGGAGTTTAAGAAAAAAGGATAACTGAGGGTCACTGAAAAAACTCACACATCACCCCCTTTGTCAGATTAGGTTAAGTTCTAAAGAATATAAACGAACATAGAAACGGATATAAAATCTGATTTTATAGCATTGAAAAATTTAAAAACAGAATAGATATTTCATTTCTCATGCAATAAATTACATCACTCAACAAAATTGGAATTAGTATACATTTCTAACCTCAGATAAAATTTTATGTGCAATTTTTTCCCTCCAACTTCATGAACATATCAGTATCCATTTTAGAATGTCTATTTCTAATTCTATTTCAAAACCATTTTAACATTAAGCGGTAATTATTCCTAGACGAAATAAAGACGACTTCTGAAATGAAAATATTTCATTTTTAAAAGTTGTTTGCATTTCGTTTCTATTTTGTTGCAATACATTAAAATTTGCATATGTTTAGTTCCCATTTCAAAATGCTTTCTATTTAGAAACCATTTTATATATGTTTCTAATATTGGTTTCTAAACTGGCAAATTCTTGTAGTGTTATATCCCGAGTCAAAGCCTCTGTTAAACATTGAGGGTGCAGAGTCAATATTTTTGTAGTAGTCTATTTATTAATAAAATACAGAAATTTCATTATCTTTCATGCATTGTTAAAAAAAGAAAGTATATATATATATATGTATGATGACCTTGGCATTACATCATCATAGCAAATGAGGATCAGTCCTCTAAAAGGACTTACAAGAGCAAGATCTGGAAGCCTGTCAAAAAGAAGTCTCACATGGGATCCTAAAAAAAGGAAAGTCGGCCTAATAGAAAATAGTTGACTGTAACAACCTTATACCTTTGTTATGTATAATACATACACTCTGTATATGTAAAATGCGCATATAGAACACAAGAATGTCACGGTTCCAGTCTTTAAACCTTAAAATATACTTTAACAAAAAAAACAAAATTACCAATTAGTAATAAATTGTCAAAATACAAATTTTAAGAAAAAATCTCTGGAAAAAATTTGCCAAAGTTTTATCTATATTTTGAATGTTCCAAAAAAATTAATTTTCACAACCTGTATGAAAATTAACACTCTCAAATAATTTCACACATCCAATTTTCCCAAAATCCCCAACATTCCTCATAATAGACATACATTTATAATTATTAATACATATATCATATTTCCCAAATTCTCAAAATGTAAACCATAAATCTTTATAATTTATATCATATATAAATTATAAACATAATGTTTATGATTAAAAATAAGTTCACAAAATGAAATTTTTACAAGATTGCAACTGGTCCTGGTCCATGGCAACTAACAAAACTTCAAGTATAAGTAGAAAACCATAGACCTGCTCAGGTCCAGCAGGACTCTCAGGATCAACCCTGTCACCTGTGCGATGAATAAATTGCACTAAGCTACTTGCTTAGTAGTACATACTTTGATACAAAATAAATGACATTTTATATGTAACGCTATAAAATGCACTATGCTTCAATGTCAAACAACATAAATGTAACATCCCGAATCCCAAATTGGTAAGAAACAGACATAGAGGATATGATTTAGGCTTAGAACAAAGGAGTTTAGAACATGACCTATAACTTGATCTCGAATTTCATCCAAGTTAATGACAGAATTAGAGAGTCTCAAAGAAGACTTAATTGTTTATCTGTGTCTTATCTAGATTTATAACTTGAAATTAATCAATTTGGAGTTGTACATAATAAGATATGATGGATTTAGTAGACAATGTGCAAGCTGCCTCAGGACAGCATAGTAGGCTTGAAGTCGAAGGACCGTCAAAAATCAGATATAGTTCGGTTTGACCTGAAATTTTGATACAATGTAGCCCCGGATGTCTTGTTTCAGTGGGAATAAGAATTACTTAATTTGGAGTTGTGAGTAAAAAGATATTAATAAAGAAAGACAGCAAGGTCAGGAAGGGATATCGAAAAGACCTAACTGAAAATTTCTCAAAAGTTAGGGACAACTATGTAAACTTAAAAATTAAGTGTCGAAAGTTCTTAATAGTGCCCATATCTGACCCCGAAAGAATATTATCGAGATTAATCGGGTCATAACTGTGGGTTTCAATTTTTTCTTAAAACCCATGGTTTAAAAGTTACAATCGATTAATCGCTGGAGGGTATTTTGATATTTTCACACCCTAGACTATAAAATTACAGCACAAGAAAGTTGAGGGGGTCAAAATATAAATAAAAGGAAGCCTAATGGCTTGCCAAATAAATAGATAAAAGAAGAAGGCAAGTGGACCAATTAAAAGTGGCCATTTTTGCTATAAGGTGTACAATTGGAAGTCAACATCTATACCAACATATTTTCACCACTTATGGCTGCCATTTGGACCAAAATAAGCTAAGGAAAGAAAATAAAAGCCCTCTCTTACATGGTGAACTCGTCCAAACCATAAGAGAAGGAAGAAGGAGGTGATTTTTCCAAAGTTTAAGGCTTTTGGTTGAAGATTTTGCTGACAAACAAGATTATAAGGTAAGAGAAACCTATCTCTAGTTTTAATTTCATGGATTAATGGTTAATTTAAGAGATTGAAATTAGGGTTCATGTAGCTAGATTTAGAGAAAATTCAAGAAATAATTATTTGAAGGATTTGATGAAAGAAATAATGGTTTTAAGGTTAGAGGAGATTAGATTGAGGAAAAATTGGCAAGAAATGAATTGGTAGCTTATGTTTTCAAACCATTGGATGTATGTTTAAAGTGTGTATGCTGGAATTCTTGTTGGAAATCAAGAAAAGCTAAAGGAAAAAGAAGAAAAAGATCAAAGATGAGCTAAGGAAAACAAAGGGGAAAAAGGTTTGGTACTTTAACCTTCTTGAATTAGTGATCTCTTTTGCCTTTGCATTTGGATGTGTAATTGCTATAATTGTTCATGTGCTTGAGTTGTGGTGGTTATGTGGTTGAGATTGATGATGATATAGAAGTTTTTGTTGTTTATTGATTGATTTTGGGGTTGAGGTTATAAGGGAGGTAAATATGGGAGTGCTATGTTGTGTTGTTTTGTTGCAGCCAGCCATGTGTCCTGCATTTTTCTGGAAATTCAACCAAAATTTAGACTAGCAAAATGATAGAACTAGAACTTGACAAAGATGACTTAATTGTTCTCCATTAATTCAGTAAACCATAGGATTTGGAACCAACTAATTTTCATGTGTGGAATGAAATTTATGATCAAAATGATACCAGGCGTACAAACTGAAAAACTGAGATTCCTCAGTCAGTAACCTGTGACTTGGGACTACGTTCAGGTGACCTTAATGACACATTTAGAAGCTGTGAAATAAGACTTAAATGTACCCTTATGTGTTAGGAAACTATATAATTTGGAATTTCCTAAATCCCACTTGTAGATAAAAAGATATGATCAAAAGAGCATAATTCATGCACACTGGAATTGTGAAATCAGACAGACTGAGATTTGTGCCTTGAGTCCAGGTGACCTTAATGACACATTTAGAAGCTGTGAAAGAAGAATTAAATGTACCTTTATGTGTTAGGAAACCATATAATTTGGAATTTCCTAAATCCCACTTGTAGATAAAAAGATATGATCAAAAGAGTATAACTCATGCACACTGGAATTGTGAAACCGGACAGACTGAGATTTGTGCCTTGAGTCCAGGTTTTGGTCCATTTACCTCAGGAATTAGATGTTGTGATAAAAGGTATAAATTAACCCTCGTATGTTGGTGAATCATAGGAGTTGGATTCATCTCGATTGGACTTAAAATGTAGAAGTTACACATGAATGAGCGAACCATGCACAGGCAGACCCTAGCAGACTGCAGGGCTGAATTAGAAATTGTGCAAACAAAAATCACGTGTTGCCTGTTTTATTCTGAAATTTTTACTGAGTATAGCCTTATGTGTCTAGTTTAATTTAAGATAAGAATTGTCTCAATCTGAGTTGCGTAGGTAAAGTTATAAATGAAATAGTATGCATTGTGCAGACTTGAGTAACCAATTGACCAGGGAAGAGTTCAGGGAGTCATCAAGAATTATGTGTAACAAATTTAAATCTAGAAATTTAACCATAAGGACTCATATGAGTCTAGTTCGAGTGAAAACAAGAATTGTTACATTCAGATTAGTATAACAAAAGTTATTGGGGAATTAAGATAACAAAGTACATAAGAAACTAAATGCTAGAATTCATTGTTCATTTGGTAAGAAATAAATGAGGTATAATTGAGATAAAATATTCGTTTGGAATGAAATAAATTATCAAAAATATGCTCTTGAAAGCTTGACCAATTAAGAACAAGATAGCAATTTTCATTTTTTGAAAATCACATCCCAATTGTGTTTTATTTAGATTTTAAAGCCCAACGAGGGATTTTTGTAGTATTGTAAAACCCGGTGTGGCCTAAAAAGTGCAGTCTGGCCCAAAGGCCCGGAATGAAAACTTTGAACTACAAATTAGTTCTATTGAGCTGATTTAGGATAAAAATAGATAGATTCCTAATCACTGGTGCCTATGAATTTTTAATAAAATAAATTTTGAACCGTCAAAATATTAAACTCGGCAAAGGGTAATAAACATTATTCAGTTGGTTAATTTCTTATATGACTTATCCAAACCTTAACAAATATATGTGAACTTAATGAAAGGAGCATATGAACACACGAATAACCATTCATGCCAAACTACCGAAGGAAAGCATAGGACAAAGATAGTGAATACACACCTTTAATTCATGCATAAGTTATTTAACAAACGGAACTCAAAACAAGAGTGTATTGGGCCTACAATGATAAAGAAATTATAATGCCATAAAATACAAATACATAACCATCTGATCGGTAATCAACAGCAATGTTAGGCAACTAACAGACATAGGATGAGGTACTATCCAGTGGCAGTAAATCAATAGAAATGAATAGCATACTGTCGTAAAAGCTTAACAAATAATAGGAGAAATATAATAAGAACCTGAGAATGTTTATATTGATGATTGGGTTGGCTGTGCCATATCTGTAACATTGTGTGGTTTGCATCTAATTTCTATTTAACGGTTGAAGTACCCACTAAGCTATATGCTTAGCGAGTTTATTTTTCTAAACTCGTAGGTTATGGAGTCCAAGCTGACAAATGGGAAGCTACAAAGGAGCACCAGAGTGCGCAATAGGAGGCGAAGTGAGGAGCAAAGCAAAGTTTAGCTTGGCATGTACTGTTAAGGACTTTCAAAATGTAATTATAACAATTAAAGAAATGTGTAAATTATTATTATTTGTAATAAAAAGGAAAAAATTTTATTTAGTGCATGTTCTGTATACCATGTTGCAAATACTGTAGCACATTTGGCTCGGCTGAAAATAGTCGGGTTAAGGGGTGTTACAATTTTTGGTATCAGAGTATTGGTTTAGCCATTCCTGGGCGGTTGACCATAGGAAAGTACGTGCCAATTAGGATATGGAGGAAAGGTAAACGGAGTGAGATAGAAAGATATCAGGTAGAAAGAGGTTAATGCAATGAGTGAATATGATTAACACGAAACAGTAGCCCTGTACTAGTTAGAAATTGAGAAATATATGACAATTGGAATAGATGGTCAGTAAGAAATGATAGAAAGGAGACCGAAAGGTGCATATATATACAGATACATAGTATGATAGAAAGAAATTAGATAGTGGCAGACATTCTGAAGGTTAAAAAGAATTAACAGTAAGTTAAGAATAGAAACCAAAAATTTATATGAGCAAGATAAATACACATAAGGGCAAAAACAAGTATGTTAAAGACCAAAATATATGCAATAAAGGTTAAGGCAATTATGAGAGGTAAGTAGTAAAAGCACCGAAAGAATAATAACGAATAGAATACTGACCATAATACAAGAGTCTAAAATTGAAAGAGTGAAGAATAATAGTACGGCAAGAAAAAAAATCATAGAAAATAAAATTGAGAACTAAGAAAAGGAAGAAAAATTAGTTAGATTCTCCAGGATTAATGCTTTACCTGGTTGAAATCATGTGTTCCTTATATAATGAACTATTTAAACTTGTGTTGGAAATGTTTGGTAATGTGTTCTGACAACTTGAGAATTTTTTTTTTGTGCCTATGTGTGCATTGATATGAATGTGATTCAATCATGTTAAATGAGTTTGATTACTATGCCAATATTATGTGATTGACTTATTATGGGAATGTTATGGTTGCTGAATTGAAAATAAAGCTATGAATGATTGGACCCGCAAATCAATGTACATGTGATATATTATAAATTGTACAAAGCATATCCATGTGAGACATACCGAACACGGTGCATATAATATCTATACTTATGTGAGACATACTGAGTACTGTACATACAATATTTAAATGTCTTCACATAAAATGTAACATACACTGTACAAACAAAAAGACATACCATACATACATAAAGACGTGCTAAATAATACATATGCAGAAAGAGAATAAAGAGATGAAACAGTGGAAAGCCTGATACTTGAAAAATATAAGGCTCATAAAGTATAGCACTGGGGAAATAAATAATATGACAATATGAGTGAATAAAAATGCCAATGAGCCCGTATGTGCCACTGAGCATTATGAATGAGCTAAGAAATGGCTCGAGATATGATATGGTAACATCCATGCAGATGTGAATACATATGAAACATATGGCAATCCGTGCATATAGAAAGCAGGAAAGAATGAAGGAAAGAGAATAAAATATTAGAAAGATATGCTTACCTTGGTAATTCCGATTGAATCAGAGTTGGGATAAGTGTATTTATATGGCATTAACATTTATACTCAATGGTGAGGGCCATTGGGGCCAGTGGTAAGGGCCACTGGTTTGATATTTATCTGGCACCGATATATATACTCAGTGGTGAGGGCCACTGGGGCCAATGGTGAGGGCCATTAGTTGATTATAGAGTGGTGAGGGCCACCTGTGCCATGGAAATGAAACGGTGGTGAGTGCTACTCGTGCCATGCTGGTTCCATATGGTATTGCCTCATCCCACTTGGATTCTACTGTTATTACCTTGAGGAGCTAAGTAAGAAAAATATGTGATAATATACAGATGAAAAATATATATATATGAAAATAAACAGAAAGTGAATTGAAACATATTCGAAAAAGAAAGGAAAGAAAGAGTTTGAAATGTAATAAAAAAGGAAAGATGTTCTCACCTTATGTTGGGATCGGCTGTAACCAACATAGAGCGAGACACATAATGAAATAAATAGTACTTCGAGAATAATGGTATCATGGACTGATCACCCATGAGCTATTATTCGAGATGTATATATGACAACACAAGGAAAGTCAGATGAGCCGATACTTAAGGAATGCCACCACACTGCACGAATATACATAGGACATACAAATTCAGTAAGAAGTAAATAAAGAATAACCACAATGCAAAGAGAAGGAAGCTTAGAAATGAATATAGCAGAGAATGAAAATTGTACAAGAAAGAATGGAAAAGAATAAATTTAAATCAAAGTTAAAGAAAACATAAGTGAATAATAATAACGTTTCGAATGAGAAATCATGACAAAAGTCAAAGCATGTTGAACCACATAATAGTCTATTGGATAATCTTGTAGAATAATAAACAGCAAGTGAGCAGAGATGGGAAGAAAACAAAATACAAAAGGTAAAACATGTTGAATCTTAAAATAGTTAATCCCAGTAAATGAATAAGTGTCAAAATAAGGCAATGCGTAAACAATATAGAGAGATGACAGAGAGCAATCAAGTGAATAAGGTCAAGTATATAGAATGAGTAAGCTTCAGGGCGAAGCTTAAATTAAGGGGGATAGAATTGTAACATCCCGAATCCCAAATTGGTAAGAAACAGACATAGAGGATATGATTTAGGCTTAGAACAAAGGAGTTTAGAACATTACCTATAACTTGAGCTCGAATTTCATCCAAGTTAATGATAGAATTAGAGAGTCTCAAAGAAGAATTAATTGTTTATTTGTGTCTTATCTAGATCTATAACTTGAAATTACTCAATTTGGAGTTGTAAAAAATAAGATATGATGGATTTAGTAGACAATGTGCAAGCTGCCTCAGGACAGCATAGTAGGCTTGACGTCGAAGGGCCGTCAAAAATCAGATATAGTTCGGATCGACCTGAAATTTTGACACAATGTAGCCCCAGATGTCTAGTCTCAGTGGCATAAGAATTACTTAATTTGGAGTTGTGAGTAAAATGATATTAATAAAGAAAGACAGCAAGGTCAGGAAGGGATATCAAAAGGACCTAAGTGAAAATTTCTCAAAAGTTAGGAGCAACTATGTAAACTTAAAAATTAAGTGTCGGAAGTTCTTAATAGTGCCCATATCCGACCCCAGAAGAATATTCTCGAGATTAATCGGGTCATAATCGTGGGTTTCAATTTTTCCCGAAAACCCACGGTTTAAAAGTTACAATCGATTAATTGTTGGAGGGTATTTTGATATTTTCACATCCTAGACTATAAAATTACAGCACAAGAAAGTTGAGGGGGGTCAAAATATAAATAAAAGGAAGCCTAATGGCTTGCCAAATAAATAGATAAAAGAAGAAGGCAAGTGGACCAATTAAAAGTGGCCATTTTTGCTATAAGGTGTACCAATTGGAAGTCAACATCTATACCAACATATTTTCACCACTTATGGCTGCCATTTGGATCAAAATAAGCTAAGGAAAGAAAATAAAAGCCCTCTCTTACATGGTGAACTCGTCCAAACCATAAGAGAAGGAAGAAGGAGGTGATT
This sequence comes from Garcia nutans, assembly GCA_947685225.1. Classification (NCBI taxonomy): domain Eukaryota; kingdom Viridiplantae; phylum Streptophyta; class Magnoliopsida; order Malpighiales; family Euphorbiaceae; genus Garcia; species Garcia nutans. The sequence goes on from CANTUV010000059.1 coordinate 38,228,011, forward strand.
TTTCCAAAGTTTAAGGCTTTTGGTTGAAGATTTTGCTGACAAACAAGATTATAAGGTAAGAGAAACCTATCTCTAGTTTTAATTTCATGGATTAATGGTTAATTTAAGAGATTGAAATTAGGGTTCATGTAGCTAGATTTAGAGAAAATTCAAGAAATAATTATTTGAAGGATTTGATGAAAGAAATAATGGTTTTAAGGTTAGAGGAGATTAGATTGAGGAAAAATTGGCAAGAAATGAATTGGTAGCTTATGTTTTCAAACCATAAGATGTATGTTTAAAGTGTGTATGCTGGAATTCTTGTAGGAAATCAAGAAAAGCTAAAGGAAAAAGAAGAAAAAGATCAAAGATGAGCTAAGGAAAACAAAGGGGAAAAAGGTTTGGTACTTTAACCTTCTTGAATTAGTGATCTCTTTTGCCTTTGCATTTGGATGTGTAATTGCTATAATTGTTCATGTGCTTGAGTTGTGGTGGTTATGTGGTTGAGATTGATTATGATATAGAAGTGTTTGTTGTGTATTGATTGATTTTGGGGTTTAGGTTATAAGGGAGGTAAATATGGGAGTGCTATGTTGTGTTGTTTTGTTGCAGCCAGCCATGTGTCCTGCATTTTTCTGGAACTTCAACCGAAATTTAGACTAGAAAAATGATAGAAATAGAACTTGACAAAGAAGACTTAATTGTTCTCCATTAATTCAGTAAGCCATAGGCTTTGGAATCAACTCATTTTCATGTGTGGAATGAAAGTTATGATCAAAATGATACCAGGCGTACAAACTGAAAAACTGAGATTCCTCAGTAAGTAACCTGTGACTTGGGACTACGTTCAGGTGACCTTAATGACACATTTAGAAGCTGTGAAAGAAGAATTAAATGTACCCTTATGTGTTAGGAAACCATAGAATTTTTAATTTCCTAAATCCCACTTGTAGATAAAAAGATATGATCAAAAGAGTATAATTCATGCACACTGGAATTGTGAAATTGGACAGACTGAGATTTGTGCCTTGAGTCAAGGTGACCTTAATGACACATTTAGAAGCTGTGAAAGAAAACTTAAATGTACCTTTATATTTTAGGAAACCATATAATTTGGAATTTCCTAAATCCCACTTGTAGATAAAAAGATATGATCAAAAGAGTATAACTCATGCACACTGGAATTGTGAAACCGGACAGACTGAGATTTGTGCCTTGAGTCCAGGTTTTGGTCCATTTACCTCAGGAATTAGATGTTGTGATAGAAGGTATAAATGAACTCTCGTATGTTGGTGAATCATAGGAGTTGGATTCATCTCGATTGGACTTAAAATGTAGAAGTTACACATGAATGAGCGAACCATGCACAGGCAGACCCTAGCAGACTGCAGGGCTGAATTAGAAATTGTGCAACAAAAATCACGTGTTGCCTGTTTTATTCTGAAATTTTTTATGAATATAGCCTTATGTGTCTATTTTAATTTAAGATAAGAATTGTCTCAATCCATGTTGCGTAGGTAAAGTTATAAATGAAATAGTACGCATTGTGCAGACTTGAGTAACCAATTGATCAGGGAAGAGTTCAGGGAGTCATCAAGAATTATGTGTAACAAATTTAAATCTAGAAATTTAACCATAAGGACTCATATGAGTCTAGTTCGAGTGAAAACAAGAATGTTTACATTCAGATTAGTATAACAAAAGTTATTGGGGAAATAAGATAACAAAGTACATAAGAAACTAAATGCTAGAATTCACTGTTCATTTGGTAAGAAATAAATGAGGTATAATTGAGATAAAATATTTGTTTAAAATGAAATAAATTATTAAAAATATGCTCTTGAAAGCTTGACCAATTAAGAATAGGATAGCATTTTTCGTTTTTTGAAAATCACATCCCAATTGTGTTTTATTTAGATTTTAAAGCCCAACGATGGATTTTTGCAGTATTGTAAAACCCGGTGTGGCCTAAAAAGTGCAGTCTGGCCCAAAGGCCCGGAGTGAAAACTTTGAACTACAAATTAGTTCTATTGAGCTGATTTAGAATAAAAATAGATAGATTCCTAATCACTGGTGCCCTATGAATTTTTAATAAAATAAATTTCGGCAAAGGGTAATAAACATTATTCAGTTGGTTAATTTCTTATATGACTTATCCAAACCTTAACAAATATATGTGACCTTAATGAAAGGAGCATATGAACACACGAATAACCATTCATGCCAAACTACCGAAGGAAAGCATAGGACAAAGATAGTGAATACACACCTTTAATTCATGCATAAGTTATTTAACAAACGGAACTCAAAACAAGAGAGTATTAGGCCTACAATGATAAAGAAATTATAATGCCATAAAATACAAATACATAACCATCTGATCGGTAATCAACAGCAATGTTAGGCAACTAACAGACATAGGATGAGGTACCATCCAGTGGCAGTAAATCAATAGAAATGAATAGCATACTGTCGTAAAAGCTTAACAAATAATAGGAGAAATATAATAAGAACCTGAGAATGTTTATATTGATGATTGGGTTGGCTGTGCCATATCTGTAACATTGTGTGGTTTGCATCTAATTTCTATTTAACAGTTAAAGTACCCACTAAGCTATATGCTTAGCGAGTTTAGTTTTCTAAACTCGTAGGTTATGGAGTCCAAGCTGACAAATGGGAAGCTACAAAGGAGCACCAGAGTGCGCAATAGGAGGCGAAGTGAGGAGCAAAGCAAAGTTTATCTTGGCATGTACTGTTAAGGACTTTCAAAATGTAATTATAACAATTAAAGAAATGTGTAAATTATTATTATTTATAATAAAAAGGAAAAAATTTTATTTAGTGCATGTTCTGTATACCATGTTGCATATACTGTAGCACACTTGGCTCGGCTGGAAATAGTCGGGTTAAGGGGTGTTACAATAAACGTAAATTCTTTACATATCAATCATCCACACATATTAGGCTCAAAAGTCCTTATATATTGGTCTAGTTCCAAAAATATTGTCTTGGGCTATCTAATTCATCTATCATACCAGCGTGTCTCACCCGAAGGATTAATGAGTCTATGACACTAGTGTATCTCACCTGAAGGCATAATAAGTATATGACACAAATGTGTCTCACCCGAAGATGTAAAACTCCTACAACAATAATTCAGAACTAGACTCTACATAAGGTGACATGCAAACACATTTTCTCTTATTCTACATTTCTCATGCTTTTTTATATTGTTGACTCTTAAAACACATCATCATCACATTTAAAACAAAGGTGGCTTACTTCTACATTTTAGTGCACATTTTCACTTTTTACATTTTGCACATACACCACATTTAGCCATCCTTCAATGGCTTACCATGCCATAAACAACACAAATCAAGCATTGTTACTTCAAATAATGCTTCACATACACATGAACAAATATCCAAGTAACATAGCACATTTACTCATATGTAACGTGTTATGTTTCAAGCAATGCAATTTAATATGATAAGTTCTAAAGTATATGCTAACCTTTTATATATAAGTATGTGAGCCAAAGCTCCACTCCACTTCAAAATCTTTTATTGCCCTTCACTATTGGGTTGTGGGAATTATCATCTACTCAACACCTATTCAAAATGTAAATGTATCTTACACATTTGAATCATATTTATAGGTGTTTTAACTAATAAAATTCAATTTAGTTCAAGTTTCTATTTTCTATTTTCTTACCCTAATATATTTTAACTTTGAAAAACCATTTCAACTAATTCCAAGTTGAGTTTTAAGCTCAATTATATCTCTACCATTATATTCCAACACATTTTAAATAATAAAACTCAATTTACAAACATTCTCTTCAAATTACCAAAATTTGGCCTCACTCACTTTAATTTTGGAACTTCATTCGACTCAATTCCAAATGGTATTTCAAATTCACTTTCACCATTAAAATCATTTTAGAACATGATTTAAACAATGAAATCACATAAACATTACTTCTTTATCAAAAGCCTTCCAAAACCATAAATTTAGTACTAATTCATCCAAATGTCTACCAAACTTAAATGTACCAACCATTTAACCATAAAATTCTTGTCTTGCCACCAAAATAACATTTTACAAACCCATTTGAAAAATTATATCTCACTCCATCAAAATTTAATTTTTAACATATCCATAAATTTCAAAGAATCCCTTAAATTGGAAAAAAAAAAAAAGCCTACCTTTGATTGAATAAACTTCAAATTCACCCCAAAACTCCTAGAAAACTTGAAGAATTGATGTAAAATGGAAGCAAAAATTTCTCCATTGGACCTTGGCAAAATCGGCACACATGAAGAAATGAGGAAGAAGATGACCATAAATAGTTTTTTTAATTTCTTTCCCTTTAAATTATAGCCACACATATATATATTATTTAATTAATTAATTGATAATTAACTAAAATTTTCCCATCTTGTTCCACTATATTTTATTATTATTATTATTATTATTATTATTATTATTATTATTATTATTTAAATTTTTAACTTTTTACTATTTTACCTTTGACTTTGACTTTTACCACTTGACTTTTATATGTTATTTATATAACATATATTTCCCATATATATTTCATATTTCTCACTTTCAACTCTTCATTTATCCCTCAAATTATTTATTTAATTTAATTAATTTCTATTTGGTAAATTTACAAATGTTACAACTCTCTCCCCCTTAAATAATTTCGTCCTCAAAATTATCCGTCACGATTCATAATTAACCTCAACACTAATCTTAGTTCCTTATAACATCCATCTCATATAATCCATTTTAAAACCACAATTATCACCTTTTCAAATCAAATATTCCTTACTCTCCCCTTTATGAGTTCCTTAATCACTTTTGAAAATTTCATTCTCATTTCCATACTTCTACCATATCAACATAACATTAATAATCCATTCCACATTAAGTAATTATCTCATATATAAACAATTATATCAAACAAAAGAATTAACCATTAATCACAGTTGGAAAATTTTAACTCTACAGTATCACAAAAATCATCTATAAAGTTATAGTCTCCTTTTATCTGCTCACAAATGTAAACTTTTTCTCTCAAACCCAAATGATTTTATTATCTTAAATTTAAGAACTATCAAACTACATCTTCAAAATTTAGATGCCAATTATCAAAATTATCTCAAATTTGTATCTTTGTTTAATTATTTCCATTATATGCATGCCTATATAAATTCAATTTCCACTACTTTCCTCAAATTGACAACACAACTTATAAATTTTATACTCTTACTATGTATTCACTTAATACCACTTTAATTTTTTTCCATTCCTCTTTCAATACTCACAATTTTCATCAATCCTTAAACTCATATCCATGCATAAATACATAACCAATAATGTATATATTACTTATATTCCACCAAACATTTGTATATCTACACAAACCTTGTCCAAATAATTCATTAAACCACCACTATAATCACATATAAACCAAATAGTGAATATCTAACTCTCCCACTTACAATTAAATTCAAACCCCAAATTTTCATTTAATTACTCTTCCATTGCTCATTTAATATAATAAACCATTATGTATATTTACAAATTATTTTCTTATATTCATTTATAACTTAGAAAATACCCAATATGGATAATTGCTCATAACAAGAAATATTATTTAATTTTGATTTACCATAGTAAATATTAACTTAACCAATACTATAAGTTACTTTAATAAATCTTCTATATACTTCCATAATAAACGAATTATTCTATAAACTAAATCTTCCATTTACTCTAATATTGAACATTTAGTTCTAATTTATTAAGAACTCCATATTTCTTCATCATAAATCTACAAATTCATATATATTTTCATAATTTTCTTCATTCATTGGCTACATAAAATTAAATGCATTACCTAATTTCTCAAATTTACCCGACTTCCTAATTTCATGCCAATCTCCACTTTCAACTTTTCATTCTCTATTAAATCTTCACTAGAGACTATAAGCTCTTAACCATGTGCACTAGCCACGTATTTGGACTGAGATTTAAAATTTTAGATTTTTCTAAATTGATTTACTATATTTAAAAATTAAATTCACCAAACCCACAGATTTTGTTTCTTCAGCAACTTCTCTGGCAGTACTTATTTATCCATTTTTTTCAGGTGCCAAACCTTAATAGAAATTTATAAACTTTCAACCATATGTCCTAGAAATACATATGATCTTGTATATAAATTTTTATATTTTTCTGGTTCATTTGGTATAGTTTTTAAATACATTTTTCAACTTCTACAGATTTTGAATTGCTAAAATAGCTCCAAAAATTTTGTTTTCTTCTATTTTTCTTAATTAGTAAATCATCTCTAAAATTATGAAATTCTATATATCGAATAGTAACACTTAGTTAAATATTCACTTAAAATTTCAAGCCCAATTACCATCTCTATATCAGTCTAAAAATTTGGACAAAGTCAATTCGCAGAATGTGAACAAAATTTCCAACAACCTTAATAATCATCATATCTTTACTAATTCCATCCACTTAAATCAAATGAATAATATTTAACATATCGAAACTCAATTTAAATTCACTATAAACTTCCATAACTTAATCAACTAAATACTATTCAATTCGTTTATATTAAATCCTCATCAGATTATATATCGGTCTTTCTTATTTTCAATTTTCAGTCAATAGTACTTTTCTTTCTCTTTTCCTCCAATCTCTTACTTATACATGTCTTAACTATATAATAATATTATCATTATTACCTTTAACTTTAGACATAACTCATTTAATTCAGCATTATCTCATATATATAATAGACATTTAATTTCATACACATTTTCTTCCACAATCTTATAATTCAATTCTATTTCTTTATTCCCATATTTGATTTCCAATAACTTATACCCTAAACAATCTTCATATATTACAACAATAATTTACTTCAAAGAAACCAATTCAATCAACCTCTACACAAATCATTTCATAATTAATTTCTTCATGATTAATCATATTTTGTCAAAACTCTACTTCTTTTAAATTATGAATTGAATTAATAAACTTTTCCTGTATCTTCGTTACATACTCTCAATCTAAACTTTACTTTGTCTTCATCCGGAGCATCACTCTCCACTTATAACCATTGCTACATCAAAGACCAGTTCATATGCCAATGCATATGCATATATTACACTTTTAAAATCATATTTAAAATTCCCTTTCTCACTCTTAAAAATTCACTTAGGCCGAGAACTTCAAACCTAGGCCCTGATACCAAAATAAATGTAACACCATTATATCCTTGTTATATATAATACATACACTCCGTATATATAAAATATGCATATATAATACAAGAATGTCACAGTTCTAGTCTTTTCAAATTTTATAATTCCAAGAAAGTTATTTTAAACCTTAAAATGTACTTTAACAAATAAATGAAAATACCAATTAATAATAAATTGTCAAAATACAAATTTTAAGGAAAAATCTCTAGAAAAAATTCGCCATAGATTTGTTTGTATTTTGAATATTCCCAAAAAATCAATTTTCACAACCTACATGAAACTCCTAAATAATTTCACACATCCAATTCTCCCAAAATCTCTAACATTCCTCATAATAGACATACATTTATAATTATTAATATATATATATATCATATTTCCCAAATTCTCAACATTTAACCCATAAATCTTTATAATTTACATCATATACAAATTTATAAACATAATGTTCATGATTTAAAATAAGTTTGCAAAATGGAATTTTTACATGATTGCAGCTGGTCCTGGTCTATGGTAGCAAACAACACTTCAAGTATAAGTAGAAAACCCTAGACCTGCTCAAGTCCAGCAGGACTCTCAGTATCAACCCTATCATCTGCGCGATGAACAAATCGCACTAAGCTACTTGCTTAGTAGTACATACTTTAGTACAAAATAAATGTCATTTTATATGTAATGCTATAAAATGCATTATGCTTCAATGGCAAACAACACATACGTAAATTCATTAACATATTAATCATCCACACACATTGGGCCCAAAAGTCCTTATATATTGGTCTAGTTCCAAAAATATTATCTTAGGCTATCTCATTCATCTGTGACACCAGAGTGTCTCACCCGAAGGCATAATGAGTCTATGACACCAGTATATCTCACCCGAAGGCGTAATAAGTATATGACACCAACGTGTCTCATTTGAAGGCGTAAAAATCCAACAACAATAATCCGAAAATAGACTCTATATAAGGTGACATGCAAACACATTTTTCTCTTATTCTACAATTTTCATTCTTTTTCATATTGTTGACTCTTAAAACACATCATCATCACATTTAAAACAAATGTGGCTTACTTCCACATTTTAGAGCACACTTGTACTTTTCACATTTTGTACACACATCATAGTTAGCCATCCTCCAATGGCTTACCATGCCATAAATAACTCAAATCAAACATTGTTACTTCAAACAATGCTTCACATATACATGAACAAATATCCAAGTAACATAAAACTTTTACTCATATTTAATGTGTTATGTTTCAAGCAATGCAATTTAGTAGGATAAAGTTCCAAAGCATGTACTAACCTTTTACATAAAAGAATGTGAGCCAAAGCTTCACTCCACTTCAAAATCTCTTATTGCCCTTCACTACTGGATTGTGGGAATCATTATCTACTCAACACCTATTCAAAATGTAAATGTATCTTACACATTAGAATCATATTTATAGGTGTTTTAACTAATAAAATTCAATTTAGTAAAACCCTTTCAAGTTTCTATTTTCTTACCCTAATATATTTTAACTTTGGAAAATCATTTCAACTAATTCCAAATTGAGTTTTAAGCTCAGTTATATCTCTAGCATTATATTCCAACACATTTTAAACAATAAAACTCAATTTACAAACATTCTCTTCAATTTACCAAAATGTAGCCTCACTCACTTTAATTTTGGAACTTCATTCTACTCAATTTCAAATGGTATTTCAAGTTCACTTTCACCATCAAAATCATATTAGAACATGATTTAAACAATGAAATCACATAAACATTACTTCTTTATCAAAACCCTTCCAAAACCCTAAATTTAATACTAATTCATCCAAATTTCTACCAAACTTAAACATACCAACCATTTAACCATAAAGTTCTTATCTTGTCACCAAAATAACATCTTACAAACCCATTTGAAAAATTATATCTCACTCCATCAAAATTCAATTTTTCACATATCCATAAATTTCAAAGAATCCCTTAAATTGCAAAAAAAAAAAAAAAAAAAAAACTTACCTTTGATTGAATAAACTTCAAATTTACCCCAAGACTCCTAGAAAACTTGAAGAATTGAAGTAAAATGGAAGAAAAAATTTCTCCTTTGGACCTTGGCAAAATCGACACACATGAAGAAATGAGGAAAAAGATGACCATTAATGGTATTTTTAATTTCTTTCCCTTTAATTTATAGTAATAATTAACTAAAATTTTCCCATCATCTTCCACTATCTTTTATTATTTTAACTTTTTACTATTTTACTTTTGACTTTGACTTTTAACACTTAACTTTTATATGTTATATATAACATATATTTTACATATACATTTCATATTTCTCACTTCCAACTCTTCATTTATCCCTCAAATTATTTATTTATTTTAATTTTATTTCTATTTGGTAAATTTATGGATGTTACAATGACAATGACTCAAGTCAGCTTAAGTACCCAACCTCCACATCACAGAGCTACAAAACTTCAACATTCATTCCCATAAGAACACAAGAGCAATATCTTGTTCCATGGATAATAATTATCTCACCAATCCAGACAAGAATATGAGAAAGTGATGCATTAAAGGCTACAAACAAAAATTAGCCTGACACTTCAACAAGAGAGGACACTCAAAGCAAGTACATTGCCTACAGAGCTCTCATCTTTGTAGACTTAGATAGGGTCAAGATAAGATCTATGCTAACTTATTCTTTTGCAAATGCAATTGATACGTAGGTAGCCCCTGTTAGGCCTGGTCCACTTGTTCCAACCCAGTCCAAGTTGGTCCAAGTAATGCCAAATCTTTTTATATCAAGGTCACATAAAAAAAAAGAAGTTCGCTAAGTTGAAAACCTGAAAGGGAAGCTTAGGCAAAAATTAGAGGAAGATTATCTAGTTGAAAACTCGCAACGGCAGCTCAAACAAAAATTAGAGCTAAAAAAAGTTTTACTCAAATTAAGGTTTGCTAAAGTTAAGCCTTCAATGAAAGAGTCAAAATCTCAAAGACATATCTCTCAGGGGGTATACCTCGAAGTTATTGTTCAAACCTTATTTGTAGATATAGCTTTCGTCCTAATGTCTCCCTCTAATCCATTCACTAAGGCTTACTTATAACGCCTTCTCATAGGACCATGAACCAAGTGCATATGACCACCTAATCATTACCTTCAAACCTTATCCTCGAATGAAATCACTAATCATTTCCACTTGAGCAATAGTCTCATAAAACAAATCTCATTGTAGACCCTTAATTTTTGACCCATTCAAATCCGATAGTCTAAAATAATTTTTTGTGGTATTTTATTTATTTTAATAATATTTTAATTACTAATATTATTTCATAGTTATTTTTAATAAAAATAAAAAAATATAAAAAATATAAAAAATAAAAAATCGGACAAAAATGAAATAATCTGGGGGCGAATTGGGACACCAATTTCCCAGCCAATGGCATCAGGGGGCGAATTGGGCTGTCCCATTTCATCGCAGATGGCATCTGGGGGCGAATTGGCCCGCTGCACCCATTTTTGCCAGCGCAATTACTGCCAGCACAGCCCACGGGCCCAACAGCTCGCGCGCTGCCGATTTTTTGACCAAAACGTTTTTTGACCCAGTCCGGTCCAATATTTTTAATTAGTCCAAAATAATTTTTGTGTTATCTTAATTAAACAATATTTGTTTTAGTATTTAGTTTATTTAATTAATAAAAAATAAATAATAATAATAATAAATAAACAAAAATAAAAATAAAAATTGGCGACGAAAAATTTCATCGCCAAAAAGTTGGGATGAAATGGCCCGCAGGCAATTTCGCCCCCGCAGCCCACAAATTCCTGCAGCAACTTTTTCGCCAGTGAAATTTTTCCGCAGCAATTTTTTTTTGCCAGCAAAATTTTTCCGACGTAATTTTTTTCCGAAACCAAATTCAATTTGGTTTCGGTTTCCTTTTATTAATTAATGTTAGATTCCTTGGGCAACTAAGATTAATCATAAAAATCTTCTATAAATAAGGACTAAAATAACACAGAAGAGGGGGGGAATTTTAGAGGAAAAACTTTGTACCGAGGAATCAAGAAAATTAGGAGATTAACGATCGGACTTTTGAGAGAGCAAATAAGCAATTCAATCCATCAAAGGCAACCATCTTGCCTTTGTTCTTTTTCATCCAAGAAGTAATTTTTGGTGGAACCAACAAACAAAGGTATGAATATCAAATATTTTTTCTTTACATTAGCTTGAATCATTAAACTCTTTCTTTTGATTCTAAAAACCTTACAACCCTAATTTACTTTTTCTAAATCTTAGAACCTTAAATCGTCTCCTTTATTTTCAAAAACCCTAAATTACTTTTGCTATTTCTTCAAAATATCAAAACCCTAATCTACTTTCCAACTTTCCAAAATCTTAAATCGTTCTTAAACCCTAAAAATCATCCTTCTGTTTCCCTAAAACCTCAAAAAACCTAATTTATTCCTTTTGTCCCCAAAAATCCTAAATTGTATCTTCTGTTTCTATAAACCTTAAATTGATCCTTTTATTTCTAAAAACCCTAAAAAAATACTTTTCTGTTTCTAAAAACCTTAAATCGTTTTGCTTATTTCCAAAAAGCTTTATAAAACTCTAAACTATTTTCTTTAATCCTAAAACCAAACATATTTTCCGAAACACTAAAAACCCTAATTCCCTCAAAACCAAAACCATAAACCCTAGTTTTCCTAAACCCTAACCCTAATCCTTAAAACCTTATAAACCTAAACATTCAAATCCAATATAGTAAAACCAAAATAACAATCTGTTACCAAACAAATTTATTTTAAATCACAGTAGCATTATTTTCATAAAACATCCAAAACCCTAAATCTTTAAAACGCCTAGTAGCATTATTCACTTAAAAAAATAATATTAGTTACTCAATATTCCAAAACCCTATTTTCTAAATTCTAAACCCTAAAATCTTAATTTTCAACACCAAAACCTATAATCCTAGAAGCCAATTACCAAAATTTTTTGGGCGCTGCCCCCTTGACCCTCGCCCGCTAACTGGCTAGCGGAACCGCCGTATGGGCTCGTCGAAGGGGACAATATTCATTTGTGTATTATGAGTCCGTATATTTAACTTTCCTTTTTTCAAAGCCCTAATTTAGTAACTAAAATTCTAAAATTCTATTTTAAGATTCGAACCCTAAATTATATATTTATTGCTTTATTTAATTTTAAATTTGATTATGTAGTTTATTATATGCTTTGATTTATTTATTCAATGCTTGATTTATTTAATTTTTTGTGATGGATGTTTATTTTCTATTTTGATTGATGTTTAATATCTTTGATGAATGGTTATTTATTTCTATCAATTTATTTTGATTTTCAAATGTTGTAAGAAGTATGTTTCCACTTTGTGGGTACCTCATTAATCAAGTTCTATGTAATTTAAATTGCTTTTATATTTTAGACCAATGTAAAGGACATGTTTCTACCTTTTGGTGGGTGTCCTATTTAGCTTAGACATGGATGATGTAAGGACATGTTTCCATCCTCGGATGGGTGTCCATTTATTTATTTTGCTTGGACATTGCTTTGATTTTAATATAATGATGCTTTATTTCAATTGTTGTGTGTAATATGGATAATATTGTTATATTTAAGAATTTTATAATATTAAGACCTGTAAAGGAGGCCGGTTCCAATGAACCGGGCGTTGTGGGGGTACTGGGCCATTTCTCACCTTCCCCACACGTACCCAACTTTTCGAACCCATTAGGGGGTTGGAGATTCCTTAGGAATCGAGTCATCCACCTCTTTCTTTTTCCCAGCCCGTCCGGGTGGAGACTCCATTTTCTACGGACTTAGGTCCATGTTCTCTAAAGCCCTGAGCCTAAATAGTGCCGAAGTCGCAAGAACCATTCCACCAGGAGTAGGGGCAAAAATCCCCGCTCATAGTGGCGACTCCACTGGGGATAAGAGAAGTTGATTCTATTGGTCTTTATATTATTCTATTCTTTCTTATAATGATATTATCCATTGCATCATATTAGATTGCATTGTGTGCATGAGTTAGGACGCCCATGTTACTCGTGTTGTATTATGTAAGGGATACCATACTTTCACTCAAGGTATGGAGATCGAGCATGGTATAACCACTCATAGCCTCGTACCATTCGGTATATACTTGCTATGGGAACCTAGGCCTTTTTAACCCAAAGACTAAAACTCATGTAATTGGCCTAGTTACTTTCCTTAGGTTTTTACCCCAAATGCATGTTGTTTGACTATGGTTAATTTATCTTGGCTTAAATCATGGCTTATTTGTTTTTTCTTTTTCTAATATGACCCAAGTACATTTGCAAGCTCAAAATAAATTTTTCTTTAAAATCTAAAAGACCAAAACTATCTTCAAAACATTTCAAAATGATCTTCGGATATAAGATTTTTCTAAAAATAAATCAAAAATTCTTTTGCTCATAACCCAAATACTAAGCCCAAAATCCATTTTTTCTAAAATCTTTTTACAATGGGCTTAGAAATAAAATTATTTCCATCCAACCTTTTCTTACAAAGAGCTTGCAAAATATTTAGGTCAATTACGAAATACCAAAAATCAATTGTGAGCCTAGTTTATATTAAGAAATAATTAATCATGGGCTTGTTTTTGGCATGAATCATTAGTTACTTTTTCAAGTAAGAAATTTATTTATAATAAACCTCTTAATTTAGTTTTAATCCAATATAGCATAAAAGCTACTTTAGATGGATAAATGGATTAAAACCTAATTAATGGGAATTATCATAAATTGATTTCAATTTTTGAAAATATAACTATTGGTTGAAACGTCCGAGGGAAATATTCGAAAATAAGATACCCCACGCTGGTATTTTGTTAACCATTTACCTAGGAAAAGAGACTCTCCATTCGTGTGTGGATGTTATAAGGTTTGAAGGAACGTCCTAATTATCTTTCTTCATTGATTGTTTATGCATACATGCATACGTGCATACATTTGCATCTTATATCATTGATCCCTTCTAGCTCACAGCCCTAGATTACAATAGTTCAAAAGCTTACGACAATCTGACCTACACCGAAGATGAAGTATCTAGCAATGACTCAATCACTTGCTCACCAAAAGCAATGGAGCCCGAACAAATTCAAAGAATGGTGGATGAAGCACTCAATGCCAAAATGGAAGAAATAAAAGAGGCCCTAACTAAGACCATGAAGAACCAATTGACTGCAATTTTAGAAAATCATGCCAAAGCATCTGCTAGCACTAAGAAGCCAAAGGACAAAGGGAAGATTAAAGTTGGTGAAGTAGTTTTTGATGATGATAAGGTGATCATTGATGATGATGATTGGGCTCAATACTACCAAGATCCTCAAGACAAAAAGGAGCCAAAGGTTGTTAAGAAGGCAACTATTGAAAAGACCGAGACTTCTGATGTTGAAAAGATGATTGCTGATTTAGAAAAGAAATTTGAGAAGAAACTGAAAACCGAAGAAATGTCTGAAGTTGACAAATTATTTGAGCTAGATGAAGAAGTTCCGTACAAGTTCAAGATGCCATCTTTTGCGAAGTTTGATGGAACCAAAAATCCTCATCTCCATGTGAAGCAGTATATCACTGCTATGTAGTCTGCTCGAGCTACTAAGGCTCAAACTCTAAGGTACTTTATGCTCTCATTGGACCCTGTTGTCCAAAATTGGTTTAATACCTTAGATGAAGGAACATAAAAGAGTTGGGATTTGCTATACAAGGCCTTCATCCAACAATATAGATACAATGTTGAAATGGAAGTTACCTTAATGGAAGTTGAATTCATTAGGCAAAGGCCAAATGAGAATTTTATGGACTATGTGAAGAGATGGAGAAATAAGGCCGCTTTGCTCAAGAAAAGGCCCGATGAATCTGATCAAATAAGGATGATCGTGAGAGGCCTCCTGCCCAATCTCTGTGAAAGGATGTCTCACACCCTTATAAGGGATTTCAAAGATCTTCTCCAAGCTGGTCTACAAATTGAAGAGTGGGAAAGGGAGAAGAATCGCTTTTCAATAAAAAGGAATGAGAAAGGGAACTACCAGTCGGGCAATCAAAACACACAAAAAGAAGTTGATGTTAATGCCACTAGTTAAGGAGGAATGAGGCAGTTTTCAGAATTAGGGAAGCCACTGTCTTGGGTTCTCAATAAGCTACAAAAGAGGGGATTATTACAACCCTTGACTCCTCATCCTTTGCCTAATCCTCTTCCACCTAAATTTGATACTAATGCATTTTGCCAATTCCATCAAAGGCCTGGACACGAAAGGGACAATTGTATGAAGTTGAGGCATGAGATCCAGAATTTAATTGATAATGGCAAGTTGCATGAGTCGGACAAGCCCAATACCAAAGGTAATCCATTTCCAAGGTTCAACAGGGTGCCACCACCAGCAACCTTCATGGTAGGAAAAGGATTAGAAGAGGATTTTGTTTTATCATCCTTTCAAAATGGGGATATTGAAGATATGAAAGGAAAAGATGCTTAAACTTAACAAACTTTCCTTAGCTTGAATGTTGCTTTTCAATTTTACTTTCTTTAATATTTAATTGGAACTATCGTGTTTTTCAAATTTAAATTTGTTTGAATAAATTACTTTTATCAAAAATTTTGTTGGTCTTTGTTCATTTTGGTGCTCAATCAATGAGGAATCTAGCTTGATAATTCATGAATTAATATATTTATGCATCATGACTTGAATGACCTTACTAGATGAGGGAAATGCTCTATAGCATTGAGTTGTGTATGCTTACTTAGAGAGGGCTTCTGCATAATTACCTTTGTCTAGGTTCGAGTCAGTCTTAGAACATGCTTTGACAAACTTTTGAGGCGAAATTGAACTCTGCTTATTTAAGGGAGAGATGATTATTTGACGAGCCAACAACTAGTATCCACCCTATTAAATATCAATCCATAGTTGTCCCTTTGAGCCTTTATTAAATTTTAGCTTTCTTTTCATTGGCTTAAAAACCCCAATAATCTACCCTGAGCTGTTGTGATACTTTTGACAAGTCTTATGATCACTAAGATGAAGAGGCAAGAAGATCAAAGAAAGAAATGAATACCATGACGATAGTTGAAGTTCTCAAGACCATAAGAGTTGTTGAAGTTCTCAATACCATAAGGGTAGTTGAAGTTTTCTTAGTATTTCCAATATATCAAGACAACATCAGAGTAACAAATGATTTATCCCTGTTAAAGAAGATTTGTGTTACTCCACTCATCCATTATTGGAAGCCCAAGTTGGTACAAATAAGACAACTCTTTTAGAGTTAGAACCAAACAAAAAAAACAAACAAATAAAGAAAAAAAGAAGAAAAAAGGAAAAGTGAAAAGAAAAAAAAGAAAAAAAAAACCTAAAAAGGCGGTTCAAAAAGCCAACTGAGTTCTCTTTTACCTAAAGCAGCAAAAGGCTTCCATTTGGTTCATAAAGACATTTTTACTTGAATTGGTCCAACCCAACCAAAGATTTAATCAAAATTGGAGAAAAAGGAGGAAGACCATCCAGTTCTTGAAAGTTCTATACTTGATAGTCGTACAAGAAAGAAGGACAAAATGATAAAAGAAAGGGAAGAGTAAGGAAAGAGAAAGAAGAGGGAAGAGCAAGAAAAATAAAAAGAAAGAAAAGGGAGAAGAAGAAAAGAAATGAATTTGTGAACCAAACATTTTTGCAAGGGCAAAAACTGTCCTAATCAAGATCGAGATTAATGCCAAGAAGGTAGAAGGAATTTGGAGTCTAGCAAGATTGCCTCCAAGCTGCCTAAAATTCAAATAAGGAATTTATAGTGTGAGGGTTTGTCCATTGTGTCACACCAGCTCCAATCTCAAAATGGCCTTCACTTAAACCCGTGTCCCTTATAGACCCCATTTCAAGCCTATTAAAGACTTGTTGATCTCTCTTAGTAGGTAGAGTCTATTAGTGGAGATAGTTTGAATGAGCATGCATATGAGATAGACAATATTTAAACTCAATGAGACCTTTGGCCAAGTAATGTGTATGTGCCTATCTGAAGTGCAACAATTCTTGCTTAAATAGAAATAATTCCCGAGTTTAGTATGGTAACTAGGGTTGTCATGTTATAGATGTGTTAATTTGGAAAAATCAATTCCTAAGGTACATTGACATTAATTTGGCAAAGCCAACATTTGATTTCAAAATCAAAATTCAAAAAATAAAAAAAGAAAAAGTTTTGTCATATAAAGCCTTCAAGTTAAGGGAAATATGTTGAACCTCTAAAGGACACATTGGGCAAAGGAAATGATTATTGGCAAGGTCATGAAGAAGCTATCAACTGACATGCTGAAGCATTATTCAAAATAGATGAATCCCTGACTCTGCTACTCCATTATTCATGTTTTCAATATCTCAAAGATAAAAGTCATAAATGGGAAGCATTCTTTTATTCCAATGCAAGACCTGAACGAGTATATGAAAGGAACCAACGAGAACACTCCTGCTGAACACCTCGGTCTGTGAGTTGATGGAACGACTGTAATTATCATTCATGCATATCATGCATACATGAGCATATCACATCACACTTTCTTGTCTTGTGTTATCTATTCCTTGTCAAAATGAACAGCAAACATCCTGCGAAGTAAAGAATCAAAAGAAGATATTGAATCAAGAGGGCACAGAAAGCCTATTTGCTTATGGAAGTTCCAATCATTTTGCAAAAGAAGAAATATGTGCTTGTGCGATGAACTAGAAGGCAAAAACACCAATCAGAGCCCGCATAGAAAAATTATGGGTTTGAGCCTACACAGGGGCAAAGTTTCTCCTTTTTAATTTTTTGAGTCTATATATAAAATATTTTCAAACTCACTTACAAATATTTTGCTACACAAGGGGGCAAGGAGAGGATATAAGGTCCAATTAAAAATAGCTGAAATCAGTCCAGCTAAAAAAGCTGAAGCAAAGGTAAAGACCCAAAGTCCAAAGGATGAAGATCCATTTTCAAGGGTGAAGACCCAATTTCCAAAGGATGAAAGTCAATTTTCAAGGGTGAAGACCCGATCTCCAATGGATAAAGATCTGTGTTTCAAGGGTAAAGACCCAATCTCTAATGGATAAAGATCCAATTTCAGAGGGTGAAGACCCGAAGTCCAAAGGAAGAAGATCCGTTTTCAAACGGTGAAGACCCAATGCCAAGGATGAAGATCCAGTTCAAAGGATGAAGATCCATTTTCAAGGGTGAAGACCCGATCTCAAAGGATGAAGATCCATTTTCAAGGGTGAAGACCTGATCTCAAAGGATGAAGATCCATTTTCAAGGGTGAAGACCCGATCTCAAAGGATGAAGATCCATTTTCAAGGATGAAGATCCATTGTCAAGGGTCAAGACCCGATCTCTAAGGATGAAGATCCATTTTCAAGGATGAAGATCCATTTTCAAAGGATGAATATCCATTTTGAGGGTGAAGAACCACGATGCATAGAGCAGCCGGAGCAGTCAGACTTCTCAATTGATAAAAGGTCAGTCAAACCCAATCTCGGGTCCAAGTACCCAAATCAAGTTCAGTCTCGGGTCCAAGTACCCAATCTCGGGTCTAAGTACCCAAATCAAATTAATCCCGGGTCCAAGTACCCAAATCAAATCATTCTCGGGGTTAAGTACCCAAATCAAATTCAAGCTCGGGTCTAAGTACCCAAATCAATCTAATCTTGGGTCCAAGTACCCAAATCAAATTCAATCTGTGGTTCAAGTACCCAATCTCGGGTCCAAGTACCCAAATCAAATTCATTTTCGTGTACAAGTACCCAAATCAAATTCAATCTCGGGTCCAAGTACCCATTCTTGAGTCCAACTACCCAAATCAAATTCAAGCTCGGGTCCAAGTACCCAATCTCGGGTCCAAAAACCCAAATCAATCTAATCTCGGATCCAAGTACCCAAATCAAATTCAATCCCAGGTCCAAGGACCCAAATCAAATTCATTCTCGAGTCCAAGTACCCAAATCAAATTCAGTCTAGGGTCCAAGTACCCAAATCAAATCAATCTCGGGTCTAAGTACCCAATCCCGGGTCCAAGTACCTAAATCAAATTCAATATCGGGTCCAAGTACCCAAATCAAATTCAATCTCGGGTCCAAGTACCCAAATTCAATTTAGTCTCGGGTCCAAGTACCCAAATCAAGTTCAGCCTTCGGTCCAAGTACCCAAATCAAATTCAAGTAACCATCTCATCAAAATGAAGTCTTATTGTTTTTCACTCTCTTTTGCCATAGTCTCAGATCGTTCAAGCAGGGGGCAAACTATAGACCCTTAATTTTTGACCCATTCAAATCTGATAGTCTAAAATAATTTTTTTATGGTATTTTATTTATTTTAATAATATTTTAATTACTAATATTATTTCATAGTTATTTTTAATAAAAATAAAAAAATAAAAATGAAAAAAATAAAAAATTGGACGGATCGGCGAGCATCGCGCGACAGCCCAATTCGCCGCAGAAATAATTTGAGGGCGAATTGGGACACCAATTTCGCATCCAATGGAATCTGGGGGCGAATTGGGCTGTCCCATTTCGCCACAGATGGCATCTGGGGGCGAATTGGCCGTTGCACCCATTTTCGCCAGCGCAATTGTTGCCAGCACAGCCCACGAACCCGACAGCTCGAGCGCCGCTGATTTTTTGACAAAAACTTTTTTTGATCCAGTCCGATCCAATATATTTTAATTAGTCCAAAATAATTTTTGTGTGGTCCAATATATTTTAATTAGTCCAAAATAATTTTTGCGTTATATTAATTAAACAATATTTGTTTTAGTATTTAGTTTTTTTAATTAATAAAAAATAAATAATAATAATAAATAAATAAATAAACAAAAATAAAAATCGACGACAGAAAAATCGGCGATGAAAAATGTAACGACCCTCCCCAACCAGGTCGGTATCCCAAGGTCGGTTGCCCAGCCCACTGGGTCCGCATGGTCCGCAGGAGGCAAGCGATTGCTACAGTACTGGACAGCCCTCGCGGCCCACCCAGCAGGATTTGTTTATTTGGCTTAATTCCTTGGAATTAAGTCGCCTCCCTGGATCGAACCCCTGACCTCCCACTTAAGAGAGCCAGCGAGAACCATCCAGTACCATTTCTGCTACTAGCAGAAATGGTACTGGATGGTTCTCGCTGGCTCTCTTAAGTGGGAGGTCAGGGGTTCGATCCAGGGAGGCGACTTAATTCCAAGGAATTAAGCCAAATAAACAAATCCTGCTGGGTGGGCCGCGAGGGCTGTCCAGTACTGTAGCGATCGCTTGCCTCCTGCGGACCATGCGGACCCAGTGGGCTGGGCAACCGACCTTGGGATACCGACCTGGTTGGGGAGGGTCGTTACAAAAAACTTCGTCGCCTTAAAGTTGGGACGAAATGGCATTGGGCCATTTTTCCCGCAGGAGTTTCTTGCGGGCGAAATTGTAACACCCTTATACCCTATATACGTACAATACATATTTTCAGCATATGTAAAATATGCATATATGGTATAAAAATGTCACAGACCGATTTAATAAAAATTTTCACTTTTTTGTTTTAAGATTTCAAATGCTAATATATAAAATAAATAGTATATAAATATTCTTTGTTTGTTATAGGAATCCAAAATAAATATTTTATATGAAAATCTCTGAGAAAAATTCGCCAAAGTTTTGTTTGTAATTTGAACGTTTCCAAAATTCAACAAAACACAACCTGCATAAAACAAACACTCCAAATAAAATCAATTCACCAATACTTCTCAATTTCTCCATATTTTCTCAAAATACTTATATATAGGTATATATATATCAACATTATATATAAAATCCCATCTTAAACAAAATTATTCAAATCATTCTTTACAATTTACAATATATGCTTCAAAAACATATCATAACATACATAATATCAAAAATGTACATGCTGGCAACTGGCTCTGATCTTGATTTACCCAAAACAACTTTTCAAGCTCAATAAATACAAACCTAGATCCGACCAGGTCTAGTAAAACTCTCCTGCTCTACCAAAACGTCCATGACACCTGCGAGACGAATTACAATCGCGCAAGTAATGTTAATGCACAATGCATATAGAGGTCACATCATTTCACTTTCTTATATTTTTCAAATATTTCATACTCACAACTCATAACATTATATTGCTCAATTATATCATAATTCATAATTCACATTAAAGCAAAGACAAGCGTGGGCCCAAAAAGGATCTAATATGCTATTCAAATTTTAGAATTACTGCTTTAGTACATAATGACACCATGTGTCTAGCCCGTAGGTAATATATATATCCATGGATAATGTAACAGCCCCAGTCTCTTGGACCTCAACCCGGCTAGACCCTTAGGCCCCAGTGTCTTGGGCCTCAACTCGGCTAGGCTGCTACAGTTTTTGAGGCTTACGATCCAATCTTTTCACCCCAAAAACTTCATATTTATCATTTATCAGCTAGGCTCGGCTTACGACCCGGTCTTTTCACCTGCTCAGCAATTCATAGGCATGCCACCAAACCCAGAACTCTGAAAATTGAATAACATACTCGGCACACAATTAATTCATTTATCTCATTATCAAATACTTTCACAATTCATTTCTCATTTTATTTTTCATAATCAAACTAGGCTCATTGCCTTATTTTCACTTTTTTTTTTCTCATTTTTCACATCTTTCTCATTTTTCTCATTTTTTTCTCATTTTTATCAATATCAATTCATTTCATTATTCCACATATCTCATTTTTGCATTCACAACACATTACCCAATTACTTTGGGTATTTTTACATAATATGCATATTTCATACTTTACACAATTTAGCCATTATCAATGGCTTTCACAATGCATTTAACACATATATGACATTACAAATGTCATAGCACATTATTCATACTCAATCAATGAACCAAGTAGCTTAACACATTTTTCATTCAACATGTGTTAAGTCCAAATGTCATGCAAATATAAACATTATACTCAAAGTTTGTACATACCTCTACTAGCAACCCAAAACAAGCTTAATACAACCTCCAATCCTATCCTTCCAACTTGCCCTTCACCACTTGGATGAAGCAAATCAACCTCCCTCAATGCCTATACCAAATGTGATCATACATAATCATTTAATATCATATTCTAAGGTATTCTCAACATCAAACCATAATTAAACATCACTCTAAACAAAATTCCAAAATTAAGCTTCACCTCACTTTAACTTTGAAAAACCATATCAAGCCATTTAAATTAGTGCTTTAAGTTTATTAATATCATTAAAAATATTTTTTAATACATTTAAATCATTTACATTATAACAATACACTCTTATACACAAAATCTCAAAAATGGCATAACCTTCCCCAATAATGGTTTTCCATTCCAACACAATCCATTACTCATTTCAAGCTTATATTCATCAATTTTAACACTAAACAACATGCTTAAACAAATAAAATCACACAAATCAACCACTTTGGAAAATCACTTTTCCAAAACCCTAAATCTCCACTTCCATTCTCAAACTCCAACCAAACACAACCAAATCCAATATTTGACTTTAAAATACTTGTTTATGTATCAAAACAACTCATTTGGAATCAATTTACACAATTATAAACCATGATTTCAAAACCCCAAAAATTACATAACCCTAAATTCTCTCTCTTCACCAATCTTACCCAAACTCAATCATTTCTTTAATCCAACCTTAAAATCATTAATAACCAATCAAAACAACTTCATTCATATCCAATTAAGAAATTAAATCATGCTACTATAGAATTCCAAAATTTACATAAAACTTTTCCATAGAATTTGAAAATTTGGTAAGAAAGCTTACCAATTGATGAAGAAACTTCTAAAACTCCACTTGAATCCTTAAAATCTCTTCAATTTTTGGAGTATGGAAGAAGCAAATCCCTCTCTTGAAGCCATGAAATTCGGCCTTGAAGGAAAGAAGAAGAAGAAGAAGACTTTATTTTTTTTTATTTCTCTTTCCTTTCACCCTTTAATTTTAAACCATATATATATATATTAAAACAATTTAATAACTATTTATTTAATTATTTATTTAATAAATTAAAAGTCCTAAATTCCCTCTTCCATTCAAAAAAATTTTATTTTTGAATTATTTTATTAATTTTAAATTTTTAAGATTTAATTACCAAAATACCCTTTTACTTTGAGTTTTCTTTTAAAATGTGTTGATTTTTATATGTTATGTATATTTTACATATATATCGCATATATTATCCACTTTTTCATTTAAAACCCCTTAATTTTTCATTTAAAACCATTAATTTAATTTATCCATTTAAATTATAATTTATTTTATCTAATTTCCAAAAATTAGAACCTTTCAAAAAATTAGGATATTACACATATGCACAAGTAATGTGTATCTTATATACACATCAAATGTACCTTATATGTGTATTAAATATTAAGTATGTAATGTATTAATCCAACATATACAATTAATATACAATATGTATATGTTATATATACTCTAGATGTATATTGAATAAATACAATTTATATCTCCAAATACTTATTTAATTTCTCCAAAATCACGGATGTTACAATTTTCTCCCCCTTAAATAATTTCATCCTCGAAATTATCTAGTATAGTAATAAATCATCAAAATCATTATTTTACCAAATTACATAATTTCTATTGTCCCCCTTAGGTTCATTCTTAATTTCCTTTTTACCATTCCCTAACACATCATTATACTGTCTATTTACTCAAACAGTCACAACAAATTATTATATTTTCAATCGAATTATCATTAGACAGAATTAGTTCATCTCCTTAATATATATACACCACATACCTATTGCACTCAAGATATCTGATCACTTCATTATCTTAAAAATATACTCTCATCACCTTAAATTCAAATGTTAATAACTTTTATCTTAACACAATAATTTTACACATCTTCACTTTGATCCCACTCTTTATACAATTACCACATATTAATTTAATATCACCATTATACAACAACAAAATCTTATTTCCTTATTAAAATTCATTCCAATTATATTATAACTAACACTTTTCTCTTATAATTATTTGAAACTAATATAACTTAGCTCCTTTCATATGCATATACATATCAAAATGTTGTATTATGCACATTATCATATAGCTCGCATATTCTTAATACAACTACACACATTGAATTTCAATAAATACTTGTAAACTTATTACATTTCGGATTAATTGATCTAACTATCACAATATGACCATCACAATCTTATTCTATTCTGACCAACCTTTTGTCTATTTTAAATTCATCAATATGTTTTCAATTCATGACCTAATTCTATTAGGTCAAATTTATTCTCAAATTTTAATTCTCTTCGAATTCATCATTACAGATAATATTCACTTCCCCTAGTCTCGTTTACTTTACACATCAGTTTCATCAACTTATTCATTTTATACCACTTTCAAACACATTTATTATAACTCTTACTCACATTTCATAATTCCTTTCATTTACCATTTTCTCACATTTCTTATAGTTACCCTATTTACACAAATCACTTTTCTTATACATCATTTAAAGCTCATCATATTTTTACAATTCTCTTCTGTTTCCACACTTTCTATAATTATAAACAAATTTCTAGCATAAAATTATAAGATACAACTATGCAAACCATAAGTCTTGACCATATTTCTTGAAGCATAACTATCAATCTCACCAAAACTATCCAATGGTCATGCCATAATAATGGTCACATCCATGGCTTATAAATAAATACTGCCCTTCTATCATTCTTTTTCAAAAATTTCCAATCACAATGTTAAGTTCGTATCGCAAAAATCACATATTCATTTTCTAATCATTTGATACACAAAAAGTTAACACGTTCAGCTCTGTTTCAAAGCAATTTACTCTTGATCACTTGATCATCATTAGCCTAACTCATGTTTCAACAATATTATCATTAACGTCTCTTACATATACACATTCGTTCATATGCTAATTTACACAATTTTCATTTATTACTCCATTTCTAATCTATCTCTTATAAAAAATTTCATTCATTTTTTTTTCACTTCCATACTTTCTTCATTATATTTTCCTTTTTCCTTACAATCTCTTATTTATACGTATATACTTTAGGCCCAAAACACTATACAATCATGAAGTTCAGTTGTTAAAATAACAATTTCACCGTCCAGCTCTGTTTGGGTCCATTCTCAATCTCAATTCATCACATGACCTAACTCTACGCAGGTCAAGACCTAATCTCTCTTAGGTCTATTAATACATGCAATATCATTCTCAATATCACCAGATACGTATTTGTATAAGGTAGTAAACACTCGATAATATTTTTTTAATCATCCACATACACCTTCGTAAGTCATAATCACAATGTGACTTACTTTCCATATTTTCTTACATATCATATTTGTATTCATATAGAAAAAAAAAATCTCATCACACAAATCATACAATTATACTCAATTCCTCTTTTACATACAACCTATACAAAGTTAACATTTATCACCTTCAGAGAACATTATCATTTCTCATTCTTTTGACATTACTTAGGTTATTCATCAATTCAACATATATACATACTCTGACCACAATATAATTAACATCTTCCTTATTCAATCTCCCATCTCTTAAATAAGTTTCTTATTATATATATATTTTTCTAACACTTCACATAAATCTTAGTCAAGTTTCCAACGTGATATCTCTCTCACATTTTTTTTTTTTTGCATTGATCACACCTTTCATATCCATTTTCATCATTTCCAATTCAATTAACTAAAGTAACTCATTTTTACTTGCTTAATCATTTCCCTTTATTTCAAAATAAATTTCTATATTATCAACCACATTACACCTTAGTTTGTACTTTTATAAGTAACATTACTCATTCAAAATTACTCCCATTCTTATTAAACATTAAACTATCAATATCTAAACAATCCTCATCGAAATTCCCTTACAACTCTAAATTTTCAATTTACTATTTTACTTAAACATCATTCTATTAATCTCACTTTCAAGAGCTAACTTTATAAACATTATTTTTATATTAATATAACATCAAAACACATCACTTTCACAATTATGGAAACCCATTTCAAAAATTCAAATTTCATATAATGCAACTAACAATATGAACCTCACCAAATCTCACCCATATCACATTCTCAATCTTAAGATCATAATATTTACTTTTAAACAACACTAATTTATTTCCTTACACTAATTAACATCATCCATTTAGATACTTTAATTTTACACACTCAACCCTAAATTATGCATCATTGTTCCATAATAAATAATTCGCTATCATATATGATTTCACTCTTTGATTTTAATTATGAACTCTTTGTTGAAAATTAATAAAAACTCCATATTCCTTCTATACTTATACCCATATGCATATAAATTTTTATAATTTTCTTTATTCATTTGTCTCATAAAATTAATTTATTACTTACACAAAACTGCATGACTTCCTCATTTTCATGTCAATCTCAATTTTAATTTTTATATTCCTTACCAATTCTTTATAAAAGCTTGTAAACTTTTATCCATGTGCACTTGACACATATATGGACTTATATTTAAAGTTTTAGATTTTTCCAAGTTGATTTAATATATTTAAAAATTAAATCTTCCAAAATCAGAGAATCTGTCTCTTTAATAATTTCTCTGGCAGCACCCGGTTGTCCATTTGTTTCAGGTATCAAACCTTAATAAAAATTCATGAAATTTTAACCATATGTTATAGGAATACATATGATATTGTGTGTAAATTTTTAGATTTTTCTGGGTTGGTTTACCATCTAGATTTATTGTTTTTTCAATTTCTACAGATTCTGAGTTGCTGAAATTTCTCCAATAATCTGTGTTCTTCTATTTTTCTTAATTAGAGATCCATCTTTAAAATTTATAAAATTTTATACATTTGGATTCTAACATATAGAAAAACTTTCTATTAAATGTTCAAACTCATCCAACATTTCTAGATTTGTTCAACAATTCAGACAATATCACTTTGCAGTACATCTATAAAATTTTCTATAACTATCATGCTCATTTCTGAAACTTTTTATTTTTATATCTTAAATTATTTCCTAGATTATTTTTTTAATTTCACTTATTCATCAATTGAATCAGCTATAAATTTTAAATTTCAAATAAATGTTCCAAAAATTCTTAATCCATAATCTCTAGAATGACGTTTCCACTGCGCCACTCTGATCTATGCAACCCAGACACCATCTCAACTCATATCCATTATATCAAATGGACATTGCCACATCAGGGATCAGATAAATTGTCAGTGCCAATGTATGCATTACAATTGAAAATTCATTTTTTTTATTCCAATTTTCTCTCTCTATCATCCCACCTAGGTCGAGAATCTCAAACCTAAGCTTTGATACCAAAATAAATGTAACACCCTTATACCCTATATACGTACAATATATATTTTCAGCATATGTAAAATACGCATGTACGGTATAAAAATATCACAGACCGATTTAATAAAAATTTTCACATTTCTGTTTTAAGATTTCAAATACTAATATATAAAATAAATAGTATATAAATATTCTTTGCTTGTTATAGGAATCCAAAATAAATATTTTATATAAAAATCTCTGGGAAAAATTCGCCAGAGTTTTGTTTGTAATTTGAACGTTTCCAAAATTCAACAAAACACAACCTGCATAAAACAAACACTCCAAATAAAATCAATTCACCAATTCTTCTCAATTTCTCCATATTTTCTCAAAATACTTATATATAGGTATATATATATATATCAACATCATATATAAAATCCCATCTTAAACAAAATTATTCAAATCATTCTTTACAATTTACAATATATGCTTCAAAAACATATCATAACATACATAATATCAAAAATGTACATGCTGGCAACTGGCTCTGATCTTGATTTACCCAAAACAACTTTTCAAGCTCAATAAATACAAACCTAGACCCGACTAGGTCTAGTAAAACTCTCCAGCTCTACCAAAATGTCCATGACACCTGCGCGATGAATTACAATCGCGCTAAGCCGAAGCCTAGTGGTACAAACTTTCATAATAATAAAAATGTAAAGTAATGCCAATGCACAATGCATATAGAGGTCACATCATTTCACTTTCTTATATTTTTTAAATATTTCATACTCACAACTCATAACATTATATTGCTCAATTGTATCGCAATTCATAATTCACATTAAAGCAAAGATAAGCATGGGCCCAAAAAGGATATAATATGCTATTCAAATTTCAGAGTTACTGCTTTAGTCCATAATGACACCATGTGTCTAGCCCGTAGGCAATATATATATCCATGGATAATGTAACAGCCCCAGTCTCTTGGACCTCAACCCGGCTAGACCCTTAGGTCCCAGTATCTTGGTCCTCAACCCGGCTAGACTGCTACGGTTTTTGAGGCTTACGACCCAATCTTTTCACCCTAAAAATATTATATTTATCATTTATCAGCTGGGCTCGACTTACGACCCGGTCTTTTCACCTGCCCAGCAATTCATAGGCATGCCGCCAAACCCAGAACTCTGAAAATTGAATAACATACTAGGCACACAATTAATTCATTTATCTCATTATCAAATACTTTCACAATTCATTTCTCATTTTATTTCTCATAATCAAACTAGGATCATTGCCTTATTTTCACTTTTTTTTCTCATTTTTCACATCTTTCTCATTTTTCTCACTTTTCTCATTTTTTCTCATTTTTATCAATATCAATTCATTTCATTATTCCACATATCTCATTTTTGCATTCACAAAATATTACCCAATTACTTTGGGTATTTTTACATAATATGCAAATTTCACACTTTACACAATTTAGCCATCATCAATGGCTTTTCACAATGCATTTAACAAATATATGACATTACAAATGTCATAGCACATTATTCATACTTAATCAATGAACCAAGTAGTTTAACACATTTTTCAACCAAAATGTGTTAAATGTGTTAAGCCCAAATGTCATACAAATATAAACATTATACTCAAAGTTTGTACATACCTCTACTAGCAACCCAAAACAAGCTTAATACAACCTCCAATCCTATCCTTCCAACTTGTCCTTCACCACTTAGATGAAGCAAATCAACCTCCCTCAATGCATCTACCAAATGTGATCATACATAATCATTTAATATCATATTCTATGGAATTCTCAACATCAAACCATAATTAAACAACACTGTAAACCAAATCCCAAAATTAAGCTTCACCTCACTTTAACTTTGAAAAACCATATCAAGCCATTTAAATTAGTGTTTTATGTTTATTAATATCATTAGAAACATATTTTAATACATTTAAATTATTTACATTATAACAATACTCTCTTATACACAAAATCTCAAAAATGGCATAACCTTCCCCCATTGAAGGTTTTCCATTCCAACACAATCCATTACTCATTTCAAGCTTATATTCATCACTTTTAACACTAAACAACATGCTTAAACAAATAAAATCACACAATTCAACCACTTTGAAAAATCACTTTTTCAAAACTCTAAATCTCCACTTCCATTCTCAAACTCCAACCAAACACAACCAAATCCAATATTTGACTTTAAAATACTTGTTTATGTATCAAAACAACTCATTTGGAATCAATTTACACAATTATAAACCATGATTTCAAAACCCCAAAAATTACATAACCCTAAATTCTCTCTCTTCACCAATCTTACCCAAACTCAACCATTTCTTTAATCCAACCTTAAAATCATTAATAACCAATCAAAACAACTTCATTCATATCCAATTAAGAAATTAAATCATGCTACTATAGAATTCCAAAATTTACATAACACACTTTTCCATAGAATTTGAAAATTTGGTAAGAAAGCTTACCAATTGATGAAGAAACTTCTAAAAATCCACTTGAATCCTTAAAATCTCTTCAATTTTTAGAGTATGGAAGAAGAAAATCCCTCTCTTGAAGCCATGAAATTCGGCCTTGAAGGAAAGAAGAAGAAGAAGACTTTATTTTTTTTTATTTCTCTTTCCTTTCACCCTTTAATTTTAAACCATATATATATATTAAAATAATTTAATAATTAATTATTTAATTAATTATTTAATAAATTAAAAGTCCTAAATTCCCTCTTCCATTCAAAAAAATTTTTTTTTGAATTATTTTATTAATTTTAAAGTTCTAAGATTTAATTACCAAAATACCCTTTTACTTTGAGTTTTCTTTTAAAAAGTGTTGATTTTTATATGTTATGTATAGTTTACATATATATCACATATATTATTCACTTTTTTATTTAAAACCCCTTCATTTTTCATTTAAAACCATTAATTTAATTTATCCATTTAAATTATAATTTATTTTATCTAATTTCCAAAAATTAGAACTTTTCAAAAATTTAGGATATTACACATATGCACAAGTAATGTGTATCTTATATACACATCAAATGTACCTCATATGTGTATTAAATATTAAGTATGCAATGTATTAATTCAACATATACAATTAATATACCATATGTATATGTTATATATACTCTATATATATATTGAGTATATGCAATTTATATCTTCAAATACTTATTTAATTTCTCCAAAATCACAGATGTTAAAGAAATGGCCAAAGCCATTTCGCCTACAGAACTTTTCTGCGGGCGAAATGGCTTTGCCATTTCTCACGCAGGAAACCATTTCGCTCGCAGAAAAGTCCTACGAGCGAAATGGCCCCAGGCAATTTCGCACCCGTAACCCGCAAATTCCAGAAGCAACTTTTTCGCCAGCGAAATTTTTCCGCAGCAATTTTTTTTTTTTTGCCAACGAAATTTTTCCCACACAATTTTTTTCGAAACCAAATTCAATTTGGTTTTGGTTTCCTTTTCTTAATTAATGTTAGATTCCGTGAGCAACTAAGATTAATCATAAAAATCTTCTATAAATAAGGACTAAAAACAGCACAAAAGAGGGGGGAAATTTTAGAGAAAAGACTTTGTACCGAGGAATCAAGAAAATTGTGATATCCTCATGTATGCCCTAGAAGTTTTGACTATGTTGTTGTTGTTGTTGTTGTTTTAAATTGGATTGAATGTATATGTTATGTGAGAAGAAAAGAAATTGGAAAGAGAATGCTTGTGTATATGTGTTTTGGGAAAGAAAATAGGGTTTAGAGAAAAGTGTATATGTTAATATATGTAACATATAAGTTGGTCAAATGTAAGGTCAATGGAAGAGAGATATTTTTATGGGATATGTGAAATTACATATATGGGCATCTAAGTTAAATGAAAGCTAGAACAAATGGTTAAGGGTGTTTTGGTAATTTTCCTTGTAGGAATTGCATGGTGGAGATTAAAAGAAGAAGAAGTGGTTGACTTGAGTTTATTTTCTTGTCTTTTCTCATGTGTGTGTGCCGGCCATTGAAGAAGAGAAAGAGCTAGAGAGGGCTTGAAGTTCTAAACTCAAATTGAAAAGAGATTCAAGGAATTAAGTGGAAGATTTGTGAAATTCATCAACTTTGGTAAGTCCTTTCTCTTGATTTTCCTTTGTTCTTTTAAAGTGGAGTTGGAAATGAATTTTGGTTTGTTGAGATGATGATTAGATGTGTTTGTGATGTGTTTTTAAATGTTGTTTTTGATTTTAAGTGAAGAGGTTTAAGAGGTGTTGTTGTTGGAAGTGTTGGAGTTGAAATTGTTTTAGGGTTTTGAAGTGTTACATGATGTTTTCCTTGTGTTTGCTTCATTATTTTCAAAGATCTTCTTGTTGTTGGTGTTTGTTGGAATTTTGGACTTGGTAATGGGAATTTGGCCGAAGGCAGTAGCCTTTTTGATGCCACGCCCGTGGCCTTGGTTGGCCATGGCCGTGGCCATTTGTTGGCATTTGGTGCCATGGCCGTGGAGGATGGAAGTATGGGAGGCAGTTCCATTTCTTATCCCACGCCCGTGGGGATTGAGGTGGCCACGGCCGTGGGCTATAATGTGTGTTATGGGATTGTTAATTTTGATCTAAAGGTTTTAGATAAAGTTATTAAGTGATTAAATGGTATTGGAATTGATGGATTGTATCATTCTTTGGATTAGGGTTTGATAGAAGGTGATTTGCCCTAGTTTTGGGAAGTGAAGGACTTTGGAAGAAAGAAGGTGTTTAGGGTTATGTGACTTGTGATTGAGGTAAGTACAAATCTTGTGTTGATGCATACATGTGACATTGCATTGGTGATGCATGTGAAGTTGAGATTGATCATATATATGATGATAATGGTAATGCATATGATACTATGTGATATTTCATGTATTGTGACTTATGTGATGAGTAATGTGTTTTGTTATGTTTATATCAATAATGCTATATGTATAATGTGATGGATATGTTGAGGATATGATTGTGTATTTGAAAGATGAAGTATTGTAATGTGATTTGAAATGTGATGAAATATAATGCCATTTTGATTGGCTATGGTAACTTATATGTGATATGAGGCCATTGTTTTTGGCTATGATGAGAATTGAGAATGGAAATGATAATTAAATAATAAATGACTTGTGTGGCTAATGTGTTATTCCATTTTCAGAGTTTGTTGTTGGTGGCATGCCTAATAAGTGTAACAATCTCTTGAAGTTAGGTTGGATTGAATCCTTGAAGCCTAATTGAGATGTTACCACCCTTGAAGCTAGGTTGGGTTTGGTTCTTGAAGCCAAGTTGGGTTGATGCTTAGCATGCTTTGCTCCCCTTGAAGCTTGGTTGAACCTAATCCTTGAAGCCTAGTTGGGTATATGATATTGATAAATGTGATAACAAAACCAAAGCATTAACTCTGAAAATTGAATGGCATGTTAGTGTATTTTGGGCCCATGCTTGTCTTTGTTTAATGTGATTCATGAATGATAACATGATTGATAAATGAGGAATATGGAAGGATGTTGCAATGTAATATGTTCATATATGGTGGTTTATGAAATGTAAAAGTATGTTGAAATATGATATGCTTATATGATTATGAGTGGTTAAATTCAAAGATGTAGCTTCTCACCTATGTTGTGTGTTTATTAATAATATGTATGGCATTGCATTGCATTAAAGCATAACATTAGCATGATTTGTCTTACCAAGCCGTTGGCTTAGCGCGATAGTGTTAATCGCGCAGGTGATAGAGTTAATCCCGAAAGCTCTTCGAAACCTAGTGAGAGTAGACAGTGAAGAATCTATTTTGGAACTTAAAGATCAGAGCAGACTTGCCAATCAAGTATAACTTCTTTATGTTTTGTAAAATATTGTTTATAATGTAAATATATGTATATTTGTAAATACAGATTTAAATGTTTTCATATATGTAAATAATTTTATAACTTCCGCTGTGTAATAATTAAATGTATGTATATATTGAATTTATTTTATACTACAAGTTAATGACTTCTTTTCTATAATATATAATGATAAAGATTATGGTATTATAAAGAATGTTTTGAATGTTAAGAAAATCCGTAACATCCCTATGTTTATTGCATGTATGCTACATTGTGGTATTGTAGTGGGCATGTGATGGATGTGGGGGTGTTACAATTGTTTTGGTATCAGAGCCTAGGTTTGAGATTCTCAACCTAGGTCAAATGTAAGAAAAAGAATATTTTTGTTTAAAAAGGGGTTTTTGAATAACATGCATATTTAAGATTGGCAGCCTCTGATCTTTAATAAGATGTACTCTGCTATGATTGCAGACATAGGTGTGATGGATTCTCACTCACGGCAGTCAATTGAGGGAAGTGCGGAGAGTGTTGCTCCTGATGATGGAGCTAGGGTTGTTAGTGCTGGGGAGGCACCTGCTTCTGGGTCGGGGAGACCAGTTGGTGAAGAGGTTCCACCAGCTTGGCTTAGGCATGTGGTAGAAGCTTTGAGGCAAGCACCAGTGCAACCACAGCCACCACCCCCTCAGCCTTTGGTATCTGTGAGGCACTATGACAAACTGAGGAAGTATGGAGCTGAAGATTTTATAGGTACTACTGATCCAGTAGTGGCTGAGCAGTGGTTAGACAAAGTACAGAGAATATTTGTTCAGTTGCAAGCCACTCCAGAGGAAAAGTTTGATTATGCAAGATCCTTGTTGCAGAAGGATGCATATAGTTGGTGGAAGACAGTGCCCCATTCTATGGATGATCCACCTACCTTATCCTATACAGATTTTCTGAGAGAGTTTGAATCGAAGTATACTCCAAGGGAGTATAAAGATGGGAAGAAAAGAGAGTTTCTAGATTTGAAGCAAGATCACCGGACCGTAACGGAATATGAGATTGAGTTTATTCGATTAAGTCAGTATGCTGGGGGCATAATATCAGATGAGATAGATAGATGCAGAAGATTTGAGGAGGGATTGAGGCCCTCTATCATGTGCTTAGTGGCTGGATCTAGATATCAAGATTTTTCTCAGCTTGTGGCAGCAGCTCGAAGTGTAGAAAGGGCTCAAGTTATTGCAGCTGCTTCAGAGGAAGAGGTCAAAGTGAGAAGGCCCCAGTTTGAGGCAGGGTCTTCTTCTGCTAAAAGAGGTAAAGGAAGTTTTGCTCCTCGGGTCAGTAGGAGTCAAAGATCAGCTGGTAGGTCAGTGCAGTTACAGAGGCAGAGATTTAGACCTGCAGCTTCAGTGGCAAGCGCTCCGACCCCTATGATTCAGAGATCCACCTTACCCATCTGCATCCATTGTGGTAGGCCACATGGTGGTCCTTGCTGGAAGGCTGGTGTAGCCGGGGTTTGTTTCAGATGTGGATCACCTGATCACTTTGTGAGAGATTGTCCTGAGAGGCAAGAGCAGATGTCAGTTGATACTGCAGCTTCTCGATCTAATGTGAGGGGAAGCCGAGGAGGCAGAGGTGTTAGCAGAGGAGGCAGACCGGGGTTCAGTTCTAGAGGAGGAGCTACATCCAGGGAGAGTAGACCAGAGGAGGTTGGATCTTCCCAGAGGATGTATGTTATGCAGAGGCAGCCAGATGCTTCGGCAGTCATAGCTGGTACTTTTTCTTTATTTGATACTTCAGTACTTGCTTTGATTGATCCCGGATCCACACATTCATATATTAGTGCATCTGTTTTACCTATATCTGATGTGCATGCTGAGTCCCTAGGGTTTGATGTGTTGGTGACAAATCCGTTAGGGCATAGTGTGATTGTTAGTAAAGTGCACAAAGATAGTGCAGTAGTGGTGCAAGGTGAGGAGTTCCTTGGAGATTTAATTGAGATGCCATTTAAGGAATATGATGTGATCCTAGGCATGGATTGGTTATCCAGACATGGAGCTGTGGTGGATTGTAAAAAGAAAATTGTTACTTTGAGAACTGGTGATGGTAGAGAGGTAATAGTATCTAATGAGCAGGAACAGCTAGCATCCTTGTTTGTTTCAGCTGTTGCAGCTAGGAGGTTGATTAGAAAAGGGTGTGATGCTTACCTTGCTCATGTGGTGGATACTAGAGTGAAGGGTTCTCAACTTGATGATATAGCCACAGTGTCAGAGTTTCCAGATGTGTTTCCAGAGGAGTTGCCAGGATTGCCTCCTGAGAGAGAGGTGGAGTTTGGTATTGAATTGTTGCCTGGTACCACTCCTATCTCTATTACTCCTTATAGAATGGCACCAGCAGAGTTGAGGGAGTTAAAAGTGCAATTACAGGAGTTGTTGGATAAAGGATTTATTCGCCCCAGTGTTTCTCCGTGGGGAGCTCCTGTGCTATTTGTGAAGAAGAAAGATGGTACTATGAGATTGTGCATCGATTATAGGCAATTGAACAAGGTGACCATTAAAAATAAATATCCTTTGCCTAGAATTGATGATCTCTTTGATCAATTGAAGGGAGCATCAGTGTTCTCCAAGATTGATCTGAGATCAGGGTACCATCAGCTGAGGGTCAGAGCTGATGATGTTCCTAAGACAGCTTTTCGGACCAGGTATAGGCATTATGAGTTTCTAGTAATGCCTTTTGGGCTGACGAATGCACCTGCAGCTTTTATGGACTTGATGAATAGGGTGTTTAGGCCCTATCTGGATCAGTTTGTGGTGGTTTTCATTGATGATATATTGGTGTATTCACGGAATGAGGAGGAACATGATATGCATCTGCGGATTGTGTTGCAGATTTTGAGAGAGAAGCAGTTGTTTGCTAAATTGTCGAAGTGTGAGTTCTGGTTGAATCAAGTAGCTTTTCTCGGACATATAGTTTCAGCAGAAGGCATTAGAGTTGATCCGAGTAAAGTTGAAGCTATTTTGAATTGGAGTCCACCCAAGTCTGTGACAGAGGTTAGAAGTTTTCTGGGTTTGGCAGGCTATTACCGACGGTCTGTGAAAGGATTTTCTTTGATAGCTACTCCACTCACC
Source organism: Garcia nutans (assembly GCA_947685225.1). Taxonomy (NCBI): domain Eukaryota; kingdom Viridiplantae; phylum Streptophyta; class Magnoliopsida; order Malpighiales; family Euphorbiaceae; genus Garcia; species Garcia nutans. Next base: position 38,264,687 of record CANTUV010000059.1, read on the forward strand.
AGATTGCTTCGTAAGGGGGTGAGATTTGTGTGGACGGATCAGTGTCAGGCTAGCTTTGAGCAGTTGAGAGATATGCTGACTCAAGCGCCTGTCCTTACTTTACCTGTGGAAGGCAAACCATATGTGATCTTCAGTGATGCTTCACATAGTGGTTTGGGGTGTGTGCTAATGCAGGAAGGTAAAGTTATAGCTTATGCATCTCGTCAGTTGAAACCGCATGAGCTTAACTATCCAACCCATGATTTGGAATTGGCAGCCATTGTGTTTGCATTGAAGATTTGGCGCCATTATCTGTTTGGGGAGAAATGTTTCATCTACACTGATCATAAGAGTTTGAAGTATTTGGGGGTTCAGAAGGAGCTCAATCTTTGACAGAGGAGATGGTTAGAATTGATTAAAGACTACGACTGTTTGATTGATTATCATCCAGGTAAAGCAAATGTTGTTGCTGATGCCTTGAGTCGGAAGTCTTTAGCTGGTTTAACTGTTTACTCGCTCTCGTTGCTTGTTGAGTTGAGAGCATTGCGTGCTAACTTTGTATCTTGTGATGATGGTGCATTGTTGGCATGGTTGCAATTAAAACCAGTTTTGTAATATCCCTAATTATGCCCTAGTAGTCTTGGTGTTATTGTTGTTGCACTTGAATTATGTATATATGATAAGTTGATAAGAAATTGGAAGAGAATGTTTTTGTATGGTGGTTGGGAAAGAAAAGAGGGTTTAAAGATAATTGTATATGTTGCTCATATGGTGATATATATAACATATAAAGTGGTCAAAATGGAAAGTCAAGGAAAGAGGATATTTTTGTGTTGGTTGTGAAATTACTTAAATGGGTATAGATATGACAAAAGCTTAGTTAAATGGATGAGGGTATTATAGTAATTTTCTTTTGGATGGGTATTTAATGCCTATTGACTTTGTGTTTCTTCATCATTTCTTCTTCTTCTTCTTGTTGTGTGGCCGGCTCACCAAAGAGACAAGAGAGCAAGAGAACAAGTGATGGTTTTGATGATTTCAAGCTCAAAGTGAAGGAAGTTTTCAAAGTTACAAGTTGGAGTTTCAAGGAATTTCATTATTTGGTAAGTTTTCTCTTGTTTACCCTTGTTATTTTTGAAGTTATGCTTGAGTTGAGTTGTGATTTGATGATGGTATGATTAAGTTGCTTAGGGTGTGATTTTAAGTATTGATTTTGCTTGATAGATGAGAAGTTAAGTTGGTGAAGGTGTTGGAAGTGATTGTGTTGAGTAAGAGTTGTGTTTAGTGAAATTTCTTTCTGTTTTACAATTAGTAAAGGCTGTGACTTGTATGATTTTTAATTAATTATAGAAAAATGTTCTTGAAGTGAATTTTTGATATGTTGTGCCTCTATGAGTCTAGAATGACTGAAAAATATGTTGATTCGATTTTGGAATGGTTATGAGTTTAGAAAGATTATTTTTATTAGACCTGTTCCAGCAGGTACCTTAACTGAGACAGCTATATTTCGGGATTTTTAATAAAATGTAGAAAAATCATATCCAATTGAATTTTGGATATGTTGTTGCTTAGTGAGTCTAGTATTTGAGAAAAATAATTTGGAACCACGTTGATTGAATTTGATTTATGGAATTCACAAAGTTCAGAACTGCTGCCAGGATGCAGGGCAATTGGGGCAGTCTGGATAGGTGAACTATTTGACCAAGATTTTGTGTTCAGTTTGATCTGAAATTTTAAAGGAATGATTTTAAGATACAAAACTAAATTCTATAAAAATTTTAGAATTTTTAGTCAAGTAGATTATTTTATACAATTTTTCAAAATAAGGATAAAATGGAGTCTAAAACCAGAATATACTATTCATATGAATCATATCAATTGTTCTTTGCCCTAATTGCATTGTTGAGATTGAACAATGTTATGTTATGCATTGTGAATGGTTATGTGTTTCATGAATAATATACATTGAAATTGAAATGATAATTCAAATAAGACATGATATGAGACAATGCCATTGTGATTGGCTATGATGATGATATTGAAAGAAAGAAGGCATGTTTGCCTAAATGTGATGAGAATTTGAGAATGGAAATGGTAACTATATAATAAATGAATTGTTTGTTTAATATGTTATTCAGTTTCAGAGTTCTGGATTTGGGTGGCATGCCTAAGAAATGATGAAAGGTAACAGTCTTGCCGGGTTGAGGATCTCCTCATATGTGTTGAGTTGATGGTCCAAGAGACTGGGTCTGTTACACTATGAGAATTGTGAATATGAGATATATGATTTGTAACAGTCTTGCCGGGTTGAGGATCTCCTCATATGTGTTGAGTTGATGGTCCAAGAGACTGGGTCTGTTACACTATCCATGGATAGAGATACATGTATATACATTGCCTACGGGCGTGATTATTGTGACTATGAACCAAAGCAGTAACTCTGAACTCTGAATATCGTATTAAATACTTGTTGGGCCCATAGGTGTCAAGGTTATATGAATGTCCTAAATAATGTTATGAGTTAATGAAATGAGATGTTGGTTATTGAGTATGATTGATTAATGTTGAATGTGGAAAGATGTTGAAATGTGGTATGCTCATATGACTATGATTTGTGAAATGCATAATTATGTGGTTACCTTTATATTTATAATGTTGATCTTATCAATAACATATGTGACATTGCATTACATTAAAGCATACCATTAGCATGTTTTATCTTACTAAGCCGTTGGCTTAGCGCGATAGTGTTTAATCGCGCAGGTGATAGAGTTGATAGAGTTGAACCCGAGAGTTCATCAAGACCAAGTGAGAGTAGACCTTGAAGAGTTGATTTTGGGAACTTAAAGATCAGAAGAGAATTGCCAATCATGTATACTTCTGTATATTTTGTAAAGAAATGTTTAATGTGTAAATATGTACATATTTTATAACTTCCGCTGTGTAATATTTAAATGTATATATATATATAACTAATATGTTTTGTTTTATCAGTAAATGATTTACTTTTCTATAATGTATAATGATAAAGGTATTGTATCAAGTTTAAAGTGTTTTGAATATTAAGAAAACCGTAGCATCCCTATGTTTGGTGCACTTATGCTACATTGTTGTGGTTGTAGTGTGTGTGCATTGGATATGGGGGTGTTACAAGTTTTGTTGGATCAAATCAAAGAGGCTCAGTTGGTTGATATGAAGATTCAAAAGATTGTTTCAGATTGCAAGAATGGAAAGACTAGGGATTTTATTGTGAGAAGTGATGGGAGTCTCTGGTTTAAGAATAGATTATGTGTACCCGAGGATGTTGAGTTGAAAAGGATCATTTTGGAAGAAGCACATCAGTCAGTGTTTGCTATGCATCCGGGCAATACAAAGATGTATCATGATTTGAGACAGCACTACTGGTGGGTTGGTTTGAAGAGAGACATTGCTGAGTTTGTATCAAAATGTCTCACATGTCAGAAGGTAAAAGCTGAGCATCAAGTTCCAACCGGGTTGCTTCAACCGTTGTCAGTGCCTGAATGGAAGTGGGAAAGAGTGACAATGGATTTTGTGTCTGGTTTACCATTGACACAAAGGAAGCATGATGCTATTTGGGTGATTGTAGATAGATTGACCAAGACAGCTCATTTCCTTCCGGTTCGGATGGATTACTCTTTGGAGAGGTTGGCTGAATTGTATATCCATGAGATTGTGAGATTGCATGGTGTTCCAACTTCTTTAGTGTCTGATCGGGATCCCAGGTTTACTTCAAGATTTTGGAAGAGTTTGCATGGAGCTTTGGGTTCTCGACTACATTTCAGTACTGCTTTTCATCCACAGATGGATGGAAAGTCAGAGAGGGTGATACAGATTATTGAAGATATGTTGAGAAGCTGTGTCATCGATTTCTCTGGAAGTTGGGATAGATTCTTACCTCTTGTGGAGTTTGCTTACAACAACAGTCACCAATCTAGCATTGGTATGGCACCATTTGAAGCATTGTATGGTAGACGGTGTAAGACACCTCTGTGTTGGAATGAACTTGGTGAAAGTAAGTTGATTGGTCCTGATTTGATTCAAGAAACTGAAGAGAAAGTGAAGTTGATTCGAGGGAGGTTGAAAGCAGCTTCAGACCGACAGAAGTCTTATGCAGATCTGAAAAGGAGAGACATAGAGTTTGATATTGGAGATAAGGTATTTTTGAAAGTATCTCCTTGGAAGAAGATCTTGAGGTTTGGTCAAAAAGGGAAATTGAGTCCTCGATTCATTGGACCGTATGAAGTTTTGGAAAGAGTTGGGCCAGTTGCGTATCGACTTGCTTTACCACCTGAGTTGGATCGTATTCATAATGTATTCCATGTTTCTATGTTGAGGAAGTACAGATCGGATCCATCTCATGTGTTGTCAATTGAATCAATCGAAGTGAGTCCAGATTTGACATTTGAAGAGGAACCAGTTGCTATCTTGGCACGTGATGTGAAAGAGTTGAGAAACAAAAGAGTGCCATTGGTAAAGGTTCTATGGAAGAATCATGCAAAAGAAGAGGCAACTTGGGAAAGTGAGCAAACCATGCGAGATCAATATCCTCAGTTGTTTCAGACTTGATATCAGGAAATTTCGAGGACGAAATTTCTTTTTAGAGGGGGAGAATTGTGATATCCTCATGTATGCCCTAGAAGTTTTGACTATGTTGTTGTTGTTGTTGTTGTTGTTTTAAATTGGATTGAATGTATATGTTATGTGAGAAGAAAAGAAATTGGAAAGAGAATGCTTGTGTATATGTGTTTTGGGAAAGAAAATAGGGTTTAGAGAAAAGTGTATATGTTGTGTATATGTTAATATATGTAACATATAAGTTGGTCAAATGTAAGGTCAATGGAAGAGAGATATTTTTATGGGATATGTGAAATTACATATATGGGCATCTAAGTTAAATGAAAGCTAGAACAAATGGTTAACGGTGTTTTGGTAATTTTCCTTGTAGGAATTGCATGGTGGAGATTAAAAGAAGAAGAAGTGGTTGACTTGAGTTTATTTTCTTGTCTTTTCTCATGTGTGTGTGCCGGCCATTGAAGAAGAGAAAGAGCTAGAGAGGGCTTGAAGTTCTAAACTCAAATTGAAAGGAGATTCAAGGAATTAAGTGGAAGATTTGTGAAATTCATCAACTTTGGTAAGTCCTTTCTCTTGATTTTCCTTTGTTCTTTTAAAGTGGAGTTGGAAATGAATTTTGGTTTGTTGAGATGATGATTAGATGTGTTTGTGATGTGTTTTTAAATGTTGTTTTTGATTTTAAGTGAAGAGGTTTAAGAGGTGTTGTTGTTGGAAGTGTTGGAGTTGAAATTGTTTTAGGGTTTTGAAGTGTTACATGATGTTTTCCTTGTGTTTGCTTCATTATTTTCAAAGATCTTCTTATTGTTGGTGTTTGTTGGAATTTTGGACTTGGTAATGGGAATTTGGCCGAAGGCAGTAGCCTTTTTGATGCCACGCCCGTGGCCTTGGTTGGCCATGGCCGTGGCCATTTGTTGGCATTTGGTGCCATGGCCGTGGAGGATGGAAGTATGGGAGGCAGTTCCATTTCTTATCCCACGCCCGTGGGGATTGAGGTGGCCACGGCCGTGGGCTATAATGTGTGTTATGGGATTGTTAATTTTGATCTAAAGGTTTTAGATAAAGTTATTAAGTGATTAAATGGTATTGGAATTGATGGATTGTATCATTCTTTGGATTAGGGTTTGATAGAAGGTGATTTGCCCTAGTTTTGGGAAGTGAAGGACTTTGGAAGAAAGAAGGTGTTTAGGGTTATGTGACTTGTGATTGAGGTAAGTACAAATCTTGTGTTGATGCATACATGTGACATTGCATTGGTGATGCATGTGAAGTTGAGATTGATCATATATATGATGATAATGGTAATGCATATGATACTATGTGATATTTCATGTATTGTGACTTATGTGATGAGTAATGTGTTTTGTTATGTTTATATCAATAATGCTATATGTATAATGTGATGGATATGTTGAGGATATGATTGTGTATTTGAAAGATGAAGTATTGTAATGTGATTTGAAATGTGATGAAATATAATGCCATTTTGATTGGCTATGGTAACTTATATGTGATATGAGGCCATTGTTTTTGGCTATGATGAGAATTGAGAATGGAAATGATAATTAAATAATAAATGACTTGTGTGGCTAATGTGTTATTCCATTTTCAGAGTTTGTTGTTGATGGCATGCCTAATAAGTGTAACAATCTCTTAAAGTTAGGTTGGATTGAATCCTTGAAGCCTAATTGAGATGTTACCACCCTTGAAGCTAGGTTGGGTTTGGTTCTTGAAGCCAAGTTGGGTTGATGCTTAGCATGCTTTGCTCCCCTTGAAGCTTGGTTGAACCTAATCCTTGAAGCCTAGTTGGGTATATGATATTGATAAATGTGATAACAAAACCAAAGCATTAACTCTGAAAATTGAATGGCATGTTAGTGTATTTTGGGCCCATGCTTGTCTTTGTTTAATGTGATTCATGAATGATAACATGATTGATAAATGAGGAATATGGAAGGATGTTGCAATGTAATATGTTCATATATGGTGGTTTATGAAATGTAAAAGTATGTTGAAATATGATATGCTTATATGATTATGAGTGGTGAAATTCAAAGATGTAGCTTCTCACCTATGTTGTGTGTTTATTAATAATATGTATGGCATTGCATTGCATTAAAGCATAACATTAGCATGATTTGTCTTACCAAGCCGTTGGCTTAGCGCGATAGTGTTAATCGCGCAGGTGATAGAGTTAATCCCGAAAGCTCTTCGAAACCTAGTGAGAGTAGACAGTGAAGAATCTATTTTGGAACTTAAAGATCAGAGCAGACTTGCCAATCAAGTATAACTTCTTTATGTTTTGTAAAATATTGTTTATAATGTAAATATATGTATATTTGTAAATACAGATTTAAATGTTTTCATATATGTAAATAATTTTATAACTTCCGCTGTGTAATAATTAAATGTATGTATATATTGAATTTATTTTATACTATAAGTTAATGACTTCTTTTCTATAATATATAATGATAAAGATTATGGTATTATAAAGAATGTTTTGAATGTTAAGAAAATCCGTAACATCCCTATGTTTATTGCATGTATGCTACATTGTGGTATTGTAGTGGGCATGTGATGGATGTGGGGGTGTTACAAAAATTAGGAGATTAACGATCGGAATTTTGAGAGAGCAAATAAGCAATTCAATCCATCAAAGGCAACCATCTTGCCTTTGTTCTTGTTCATCCAAGAAGTAATTTTTGTGGAACCAACAAACGAAGGTATGAATATCAAATCTTTTTTCTTTACAGTAGCTTGAATCATTAAACTCTTTCTTTTGATTCTAAAAACCTTAGAACCTTAATTTACTTTTTCTAAACCTTAGAACCTTAAATCGTCTCCTCTATTTTCAAAAACCCTAAATCACTTTTGCTATTTCTTCAAAATATCAAAACCCTAATCTACTTTCCAACTTTTCAAAACCTTAAATCATTCTTAAACCCTAAAAATCATCCTTCTGTTTCCCTAAAACCTCAAAAAACCTAATTATTCCTTTTGTCCCCAAAAACCCTAAATTGTATCTTTTGTTTCTATAAACCTTAAATTGATCCTTTTATTTCTAAAACCCTAAAAAAAATACTTTTCTGTTTCTAAAAACCTTAAATCATTTTGCTTATTTCCAAAAAGCTTTATAAAACTCTAAACTATTTTCTTCAATCCTAAAACCAAACATATTTTTCGAAACACTAAAAACCCTAATTCCCTCAAAACCAAAACCATAAACCCTAGTTTTCCTAAACCCTAATCCTTATCCTTAAAACCTTATAAACCTAAACATTCAAATCAAATATAGTAAAACCAAAATAACAATCTATTACCAAACCAATTTATTTTAAATCACAGTAGCATTATTTTCATAAAACATCCAAAATCCTAAATCTTTAAAATGTTCAGTAGCATTATTCACTTAAAAAAATAATATTAGTTACTCAATATTCCAAAACCTTAATTTCTAAATTCTAAACCCTAAAATCTTAATTTTCAACACCAAAACCTATAATCCTAGAAGCCAATTTCTAAAATTTTCTGGGCGCTGCCCCCGACCAGGCAAGAGGTTCTGTCCCCTTGACCCTCGCCCGCTAACAGGCTAGTGGGACCGCCGTATGGGCTCGTCGAAGGAGTCAATATTCATTTGTGTATTATAAGTCCGCGTGATTAACTTTCCTTTTTTCAAAGCCCTAATTTAGTAACTAAAATTCTAAAATCCTATTTTAAGATGCGAACCCTAAATTATATATTTATTGCTTTATTTAATTTTAGATTTTATTATGTAGTTTATTATATGCTTTGATTTATTTATTCAATACTTGATTTATTTAATTTTTCGTGATGGATGTTTATTTTCTATTTTGATTGATGTTTAATATCTTTGATGAATGATTTATTTATGATGAATGGTTATTTATTTCTATCGATTTATTTTGATTTCCAAATGTTGTAAGAAGTATGTTTCCACTTTGTGGGTACCTCATTAATCAAGTTCTATGTAATTTAAATTGCTTTTATATTTTAGACCAATGTAAAGGACATGTTTCTACCTTTTGGTGGGTGTCCTATTTAGCTTAGACATGGATGATGTAAGGACATGTTTCCATCCTCGGATGGGTGTCCATTTATTTATTTTGCTTGGACATTGCTTTCATTTTAATATAACGATGCTTTATTTCAATTGTTGTGTGTAATATGGATAATATTGTTATATTTAAGAATTTTATAATATTAAGACCTGTAAAGGAGGCCGGTTCCAATGAACCGGGCGTTGTGGGGGTGCTGGGCCATTTCTCACCTTCCCCACACATATCCAACTTTTCGAACCCATTAAGGGGTTGGGGATTCCTTAGGAATCGAGTCATCCACCCCTGTCTTTTTTCGGGCCCATCCGGGTTGGCGACTCTATTTTCTCCGGACTTAGGTCCGTGTTCTCTAAGGCCCCGATCCTAAACAGTGCCGAAGTCGCAAGAACCATTCCATCGGGAGTGGGGGCAAAAATCCCCGCTCAAACTCATGAATGACTAAGATCATATCATCCCTCTCTCCCGCACAAAGAGGCATTTAATAAAAGATGTTTGGGCGCACTATCGCAAACTTAGCCTAGCTATCTGCAAGTGCACAGATCGTTAACAAGTAATATATGATGAGTAGAGTATCGTTCCCACGAGGAGGTTAATTCTAAGTACCAAACAATTAAACTGATTAATATTTGGATAATAAAATTTAATTTTATGATTTAACTAACTAAAATGACAATGAATCAAGAGTAAATTTATAATAATTTAAGACTTAGGGTTTGGTCACCCTCATTGATTTATCATGGTTTTTCTAAGGTACTGATTTTAACTTAGTTTCCTTTGATTAATGGCTAGATTCTCCTAAATTAAGCTCAAGTCTCTCTCAAGTACTAGAACTAATATCGACTTTAATCCGTACGTTTACTCTCGTGATCATAAGTAATTAAATCAATTCATTAAGTTTTATGAGAATCTTGAATCAACCTCTTAAGGGTTTAACCTTATCTCTAAGTGAGAAAATTACTTAAGATTGTTATCTCCTTGGACTAATGTCATGTTTCCACTCTCGCTGCATCACACAACATCTCAAATCAATTAATCATTGGCCAGATAATCAAAGCATTAAGATTAAAGACAACAAAATAATCAAAGGATAACTAAATTTAACCAAATAGACATTTATAACTCCATGATAAATTCAATTAAAGGGACCAACCCTAAAAAGGATTAGTTCTTCATTATTGAAATAAAACATTACAAATATTTAAAATGGTAAATAAAGACATATTTAAAAAGGAACAAGAAATATCAAACTCTATTTCTTTGAAGAAGATCTTGACTTGGATCTTGAACTCCTCCTTGAAGCAGAATTTCACACTTCTAAACTAAATTTATTTGGATGAATATAATCTAATCTATTACATATCTCATACCTTAGAGGAAGTGTGTTTAAATAGAGTGTTTGGAAGCTTCTTTAGTGGGGAAAAACTGAAAAAGGTTAGGCCACATCTTGTTTGGTTCACCAACAACCCAATTGTCTGCTCAAAGTCATGATTTTTGGCCCTACGGTCGTGGGTTTTGAGTGCCACGGTCATGGTCTGAGTTGGATTGGTCGGTTTGAGCACTTTAGAGCTATAAAATGGTCGGTCTGGTGGGCACGGTCGTGGCTTTTTCAATGCCACAATCATGGCATTGAAGTTGAAACTACCAACTTGATTTTTCTTCCCTTTCTTATCTCGGACAGTAGAGAAATCAATCCCACAGTCGTGGGTTTTGAGTGCCACGGTCGTGGCTTTCAATATGCTTCTGAAATATGCAAAATCTCTTCAAAACAGAGCCAAAATCCATGCCACGGTCGTGGCTTTTGGGCCCCACGGTCATGGCTTTCAGAATGCTTCTGCCCTTGCAATTTCTGTCATTGAAACACTTGGACAGCTTTAAATCAAATCCCATGGCCATGGCTTTTTGACAGCTTTGGCCCTGGGATTCAAAATGAATATGAGCCTCTTGATTTTCATCTTTAATTCCAATTTCAAGTTCAAAATCATGTATCATGATTTATAAGACCATGTAAATTCATTATTTTCCATTTTTGAGCTTGTTTTGACCTCCTTTCCATTCCATGATTTTTTGCCAAAACAAGTTTTTTCTTCATACTTGCAACTTTATACTTGAAATGATGAATATTCTAGCTTTCACAATAAAGATTGATCAAATTCAATTGATAACAATAAAAATATAACTAGAGTAATCATTAAATTATGTGCAAAATATAGTCCTATCAACTCCCCCAAACTTAAATCATTGCTTGTCCTCAAGCAACAACAATAATCTTATTCACAACAGGCCTCATTAAAACATTCCCAAGATTTTGATATACAAATAAAATTTCAAAATTCAATTCTAAATCAATTTTCATAACTGTTCTTACTTCATTCTCCCTTCCTTCATTCAAGAAGTTATTTAATTGTAACCAATTGTTGCTCTTTAGATAAACACATACCCCTTGCATTCATTAAAAATTTTATATAGTTTAAAGAAATTTGCCTTTCTCATATGCATGTTTAATAAAACCTTCTCCACTAATAGACCTGACTATCTCAAAGAAAATCAAAAGGTCTTTTTAAGCTTGTAATGTGGTATAAAAAGGGTTGAGGCTAAAGTGACGCTTAACTTTTTGAATACCTTCCAAGGTTTCGATTGTAGCTCTTCTTAATGGTTTTGGAGAGTTCGTTAATAGTTATGACTTTTCCTCAATTGCTTTAGCACACTAGCAGGGAAATTTTATTTTTACTATTTTTTATTATTATATATTTTTTTTATTTTATATTTCCCCCCAAAAATTGAAATTTTATTAATAAGAAATTTAAAGGAGCTTTCCCATTTTCTCCAATTGAGCATAAATAATAGGAAGATATACCAAAAGATAATTAACCACAAAAGGTAGATATAAGTATTTAATGAAAAATAACAACAAGCTAGAATATTCAATTTGGCTTAAAGGGGACAACTAGAGGCAATGTTCAAATATGGTGGATATAAGAATTTGGCTACACAAACAATGCCTAAATCATCTTTTCCCCTACTTAGCAAGGTTCAATTTCACCTCAAAATTTCTTTTAAACATGTTCTAGGCTTAGGCATAAGATAATCAAAAATACATGACAAAAGAGTAGGAGTCATCTCTAAGTAAGCATATACCATTGATCACTTTCAACTAAAATCAAGAATGTATTCAAGTCAAAATCTATAAAGTATATACCACATCTTGTTTGGTTCACCACCAACCCAATTGTCTGCTTAAAGTCATGATTTTTGGCCCCAAGGTTGTGGCTTTTGAGTGCCATGGTCGTGGCCTGAGTTGGATTGGTTGGTTTGAGCACTTTAGAGCTGTAAAATGGTCGGTCTGGTGGGCATGGTCGTGGTTTTTTAAATGGCACGGTCATGGCATTGAAGTTGAAACTGCCAACTTGATTTTTCTTCTCTTTCTTGGCTCGGACAGTAGAGAAATCAATCCCATAGTTGTGGGTTTTGAGTTCCACGGTTGTGGCTTTCAATATGCTTCTGAAATATGCAAAATCTATTCAAAACAGAGCCAAAATCCATGCCACGGTCGTGGCTTTTGAGCCCCATGGTCATGGCTTTCAGAATGCTTCTGCCCTTGCAATTTCTGTCATTGAAAAACTTGGACAGCTTTAAATCAAATCCCATGGCCATGGCTTTTTAACAGCTTTGGCCCTGGGATTCAAAACGAATCTGGACCTCTTGATTTCTCATCTTTAATTCCATTTTCAAGTTCAAAATCATGTATCATGATTTATAAGACCATGTAAATTCATTATTTTCCATTTTTGAGCTTGTTTTGACCTCCTTTCCATTTTTCCATGATTTTTTTCCAAAATAAGATTTTTCTTCATACTTGCAACTTTATACTTGAAATGATGAATATTCTAGCTTTCACAATAAAGATTGATCAAATTCAATTGATAACAATAAAAATATAACTAGAATAATCATTAAATTATGTGCAAAATATAGTCCTATCACGCACTAATCTCATTTTTCTTTGCAAAGGGCTAGACATAATAGTTTACTAAAGGTTAAAGCTCATTGCTCTAGAAATCATTCATTAAAAATAATCAGAAGCCATCACCCTATGCAAGCACAAACCAATTTGATTTAAACCATACTTACATAGGCATTATTGAGGCCATCCTTATATATAAGAATCAGAACTAGTCTGTGAGCCCTGGTCGGATAGTCCAAATGGTATTCCTGCCTCATTATCCAAATTCTTTGGGGGCAAAGCCCATGACCAAGACAAAAACACAAGCTCGCACTTGAGCTATCGTTGGAAAGCCCATTGTCATAAAAATTTCAATCTCCTAAAAAGCCCTTCCTTGCGCTAGCCAAATAAGCCTTCATTCAAATCTAGAAATTTATTGGGGCATAAATAAACCTTCACTCAAAAACCAAAAATCCATTATGGCCTTCTAAATCAAACCAAGACCAAAGCCTTGATACCAAAGCCTTGAAACCTAAACCAAACTATTGAAACCTAAACCAAACTAAGACCAAATCCTTGCCAAACTGGCTGATTTAAGCCAAATTAGATATTTGCCTTAACCACCGCACCCAAAGGTCAGAGCCAAGTCCCATCCTTCATGTCCTAAATAGTGGCCTAAGCCTTCAAAGCCAAGGATTCCCCTAACCAAAGTTTGTTGGAAGCTCATTTAAGGAAATTACATTTTTTTAAATCATCTTACCACAGTTTGTCCATGCAAAAAAACCACAACTTCCAGCCCAAAGTTTGATATCCTGATGAACCAACTCGTCCCAAAATCAAGCCAAGACTAAGCCTCCAAGCTAAACCAATTTGAGGATAAGCCATCCAAAAGCAATTCAAACCCAAGATCAAATCTTCCAAAGTAGGTCAAGTTTCCCAAGATAAGCTAATTTAAGGGCAAACCCTCTAAAGTAATTCAAACCTAGCTTGAGGCCAAGCCCCTCTCAAATAAGCCATCATTGAGCCAAGCTCTATAAGACAAGTGTGAGCGAGGATTTTCGCCCCCACTCCCGGCGGAATGGTTCTTGCGACTTCGGGACTGTTTAGGCTTGGGGCCTTAGAAAATACGGACCTAAGTCCGGAGAAAATTGAGTAGCCACCCGGACGGGCCGGGAAAAAGAAAGCGGTGGATGACTCAATTCCTAAGGAATCCCCAACCCCCTAATGGGTTCGGAAAGTTGGGTACGTGTGGGGAAGGTGAGAAATGGCCCAGCACCCCCACAATGCCTTGTTCATTGGAACCGGCCTCCTTTACAGGTTTTAATATTATAAAATTCTTAAGTATAATAATATTATCCATATTACACACAATAATTAAAAGAAAGCATCATTATATTAAAATCAAAGTAATGTCCAAACAAAGCAAATAAATGGACACCCATCCAAGGATGGAAACATGTCCTTACATCACATGCCTCAATAGGACACCCACCGAAAGGTAGAAACATGCCCTTTACATAGGTTTTAAAATATAAAAGCAAATTAAATTACATGATGCTTAACTAATGAGGTACCCACCAAGTGGAAACATACCTCTTACAACTTTTGGAAATCTAAATTAATTGATAAGAATAAATAATCATTCATCATAAATAAATCATTCATCAAAGCTATTAATCAAAATATAAAATAAACATCCATCCATGATAAATTAAATAAATCAAGTATTGAAATTAAATAAATTAAAGCATAAGAGATAAATCAAAGCATAATCAAGTATAGAATTAAATAAAGCAAATAAAAGTCCAATTATAGCTACTGTGACTTTTTATGGAATTAAAATAGACTAGGGTTTTATGTTTTAAAAGGTTGGTAAGACTCTTTGATTAACTAAATTAATATTTGAATGGTAAAATCATGAAACTAGGGTTTTAGCACTTTAAAATACTTTGATTTATGATTTTCGGTTATTGGGTTTCTAAGCTACTGTGTAAATTTAATCTATATATGGTTTTATGGTTTTTAATGTTTTAAAAGGATTAGGGTTCATAAAAATTAGGGTTTAAAGTTTTAAAAGGATTAGGGTTCATTATTTTGAATTTTGGAAGTTGAATTTGGGTTTAGTATTTTTAGAATTTAGGGTCACGGGTGGTGAATTAATATTTAGGAATTTGGAAATCAATTTGATAATTTCATAAAGTTTTATGAATTTAAACAAACAAATTAAAGTTTTTATAAGTAGAAAAGATGTTTTTAAGGCTTTTTAAATGAAATAGAACCTACTTTAAAATTTTAAAAGAAACATAATCAAATTTTGGTTTTGTTAAAGAATATGTTCAATTAGAGTTTTAAGGTTTTTAAGAAGAAAAAATAACTATTTTAAGTCTTTTTGGAAAATAAAGTAACGTTTTAGTGTTTTTAACTTTGGAAAACAAAATTAAAGTTCTAAGATTTTAACTTTTGAAAAACACAAAAATCCTAGTTTTAGCTACTGTGTAAAAAAAATTAAAGAAAATCAATTAACACATACCTTCTTTTGATGATTCCTCCAAAAACAATTCTTCTTGGATGAACTAGCTCCAAAGACAAGCCTTTTTTGCCTTTGAAATCTTTAAATTGTGCTGCTGCTCCTTTAAAAATCAATTGAATTGAATTATTGCTTTTCCTTCTATGATTTGGTTTCCAATTTTCCAAGCTACTGCCAATTTTTTGCCTCCTCTTTTTTAATTGCCTTTGGTCCTTATTTATAGTGGTTTGAGGTTGTTTATTCCTAATTAGCTAAAGCAAGTAATATTAATGAAAAAAGAAACCAAAACCTAATTGGATTAGGTTTTGAAAAATTTGCGTCAGAAAATTTGCGCTGCCGAAAAAAAACTGCTGTAGAAAAACTGTGCTGGCAAAAATATCTGCAGCAGATGGCTGCGGCAGCGCGGGCGGAGCGGGCCCATAAGCTATTTCGCAGGCAGAAAAATTCTGCGTGCGAAATAGCACAGTGATTTCACCCGCAGGAATTTCCTGCGGGCTAAATGCCCACGGGCCCGCGCGACGATTTTTTCGTCGCCGATTTTTCCGACTCCAATTTTTATTTTTATTTTTATTTTTTGACTTTTATTTGTTTATTTCTATTTTTTATTAATAAAAATTAGATACTAAAGCAAAAATTATTTAATAAAAATTATTTTGGACCAATTAGACAACAAAAATTATTTTAGACTAAATAAAACATATTGGACCGGATTGGGTCAAAAATTAAGGGTCTACAGTTTGCCCCCTGCTTGAATGATCTGAAACCTTAGTGAAAGAGAGTGAAAAGCAATAAGACTTAATTTTTGAGGTTTTGGGTTCTGAACCAGAGAGATTTGGACACTCGATCCTAAACTAGACTTGGATACTCGATCTTAAATCAGATTTGGATACTCGATCCTAAAATGAATTTGGATACTCGATCCTAAATTGGATTTGGATACTCGATCCTAACTAGATTTGGATACTTGATTATAAACTGGATTTGGATACTCAATCCTAAACTGGATTTGGATACTCTATCCTAAACTGGATTTGGATACTCTATCCTAAATCGAATTTGGATACTCGATCCTAAATTGGCTTTGGATACTCGATCCTAAACTGGATTAGGATACTGGATCCTAACTGGATTTGGATACTCGATCCTAAATTGGATTGGGATACTCAATCCTAACTAGATTCGGACACTCTATTCTAACTGGATTTGGATACTCGATCCTAAACTGGATTTGGATACTCGATCCTAAATCGAATTTGGATACTCGATCCTAAATTGGCTTTGGATACTCGATCCTAAACTGGATTGGGATACTCGATCCTAACTGGATTTGGATACTCGATCCTAAATCGAATTTGGATACTTGATCCTAAATTGGATTGGGATACTCAATCCTAACTTGATTTGGATACTCGATCCTAAACTTGATTGGGATACTCGATCCTAACCTGGGTACTTTGACTTGAGATTTGAATTGATTTTGATTTAATTTGGGTACTTGGACCTGAGATTAGATTTGATTTGGGTACTTGGACCCGAGAATGGGTACTTGGACCCGAGAATGAATTTGACTAAACTTTTAGTTGAGAAGTTTGACTGCTCCGGCTATTCTATGCATGGTGGTTCTTAACCCTCAGAATGGATTTTCATCATTTGAGATCGGGTCTTCACCCTTGCAAATGGATTTTCATCATTTGAGATCGGGTCTTCACCCTTGCAAATGGATCTTCATCCTTTGAGAACCCTGGCAAATGGATCTTCATCCTTTGAGATCAGGTCTTTACCCTTGCGAATGGATCTTCATCCTTTGAGATCGGGTCTTCACCCTTGCGAATGGATCTTCATCCTTGAAAATGGATCTTCATCCTTTGAGATCGGCTCTTCACCCTTGCAAATGGATCTTCATCCTTGAAAATGGATCTTCATCCTTTGAGATCGGGTCTTCACCCTGGCTTTAGTTCTTTTAGCTGGATTTATCTTTTGTCTTTTGCATCTTCATTCTTTTGAAAATTTTAATTTTCTTTTTTATTCCATTCTTTTTATTCTTTCTTTGCACTTTTGCAAAAAATCTAGCCCTTTTTAGCTAGCCTTCATATCTTTTCCTTGCCCCCCTGCGTGGTAAAATATTTGTAGGTGAGTTTTAAAAATGTTTCATATATAAACTCAAAAAACTGAAAAGGAGAAACTTTGCCCCCTATGTAGGCTCAAACCAAATATTTTATCCATGCAAGCTTCAATTGATGTTTTTGCCATCTAGTTCTTCGCACAAGCACGTATTTCTTCTCTTTGCAAATTTACTGGAGCTTTCTCAAGCAATGGGCTTTCCATGCCCCCCTGATTTGACATCTTCTTTTGATTCTTCACTTCACAGAGTGTTTGATGTTCACCTTGATAAAGAATAGACAATGCAAGACAAGACAGTGCGATGTGATATGCTCATGTATGCATGATATGCATGAATGATACTTACAGCAGTTTTATTGACTCACAGACCGAGGTGATAGGCAGAAGTGTTCTCATTGGTTCCTTTTTGATGCTCATTCAAGTTTTGCATTGGAATGATCAAAAGCTTTGCATTTGTAGCTTTTATCTTCAAGATGTTGAAAACATGAGTGGTGGAGACCCCAAGCAGTAGAGTTCAGGGATACATCCATAGCATGTCGGCTGATAGCTTCTTCATGACCTTGCCAATAATCATTTCCTTTGCCCAATGTGTCCTTTGGAGGTTCAACATACTTCCCTTAACTTGAAGGCTTTGTGTGACAAAACATTTTTTTGAAATTTTTTTTTTTGAATTTTGATTTTGAAATCAAATGTTGGCTTTGCCAAATCAATGTCAATGTACCTCAGGACTTGATTTTCCAAATTAACATATCTATAACATGAAAACCCTAGTTACCATACTAAACTTGGGAATCATTTCTATTTAAGCAAGAACTGTTACACTTCAGATAGGCACATACACATTACTCGGCCAAAGGTCTCATTTGAGTTTAAATATTGTCTATCTCATATGCATGCTTATCCAAACTATCTCCACTAATAGACTCTACCTACCAAGAGAGATCAACAGGTCTTTGATAGGCTTGAAATGGAGTCTATAAGGGACATGGGCTAAATGAAGGCTATTTGTAAGTTGGGGCTGATGTGACACAATGGACAAACCTTCACACTACAAATTTCTTGTTTGAACTTTAGGCAGTTGGGAGCAATCTTTCTAGACTCCAAATTCATTTTATCTTTTTGGCATTAATCTGGATCTTGATTAGGATAGTCTTTTCCCTTGAAAAAATTTTAAGACTCAAATTCATTTCTTTTCTTCTTCTCCCTTTTCTTCCTTTTTTTTCTCTTTCTTTACTCTTCCCTTTCTTTTATCATTTTGTCCTTCTTTCTTATAGGACTATCAAGTATAGAACTTTCAAGAACTGGATGGTCTTCCTCCTTTTCTCCAATTTTGATTTAATCTTTGGTTGGGTTGGACCAATTCAAGTCAAACTTTCCTTAAAAAGCAAATGGAAGCCTTTTGCTGCTTTAGGTAAAAGAGAACTCAATTGGCTTTTTGAACCGCCTTTGGGTTTTCTTTTCTTTTTTCTTTTCTCTTTTCTTTCTTTTCTTTTCTTTTCTTTTCTTCTTCTTTTGTCTTTTTTTTCTTTTTTCTTTTTCTTTCTTTCTTTCCTTTTTTGGTTCTAGCTCAAACAGAGTTGTCTTATTTGTACCAACTTGGGTTTCCAATAATGGATGAGTGCAGTGGTATAAATCTTCTTTAACAGGGATAAATCATTTGTTACTCTGATGTTGTCTTGATATATTGGAGATATTAAGGGAACTTCAACTACCCTTATGGTCTTGAAAACTTCAACTACCCTTATGGTCTTGAGAACATCAACTATTTTCATGGTTTTGAGAACTATCGTCATAATCTTGAAACTTAAACTATCCTCATGATATTGACTAATCATTGCTTTCTTTGATCTTCTTGCCTATTCGTCTTAGTGATCATAAGACTTGTCAAAAGAATCACAACAGCTCAGGGCAGGTTGTTGGGGTTTGTAAACCAATGAAAAGAAAGCTAAAATTTTATGAAGGCTCAAAGGGGCAACTAGGGATTGATATTTAATTGGGTGGATACTAGTTGTTGGCTAATCAAACAATGCCTAGATCATTTCTCTCTTAAATAAGCAGAGTTCAATTTCGCCTCGAAAGTTTGTCAAAACATGTTCTAAGACTGACTAGGACCTAAACAAATGTAATTATGTAGGAGCCCTCTCTAAGTAAGCATACACAACTCAATGCTATAGAGCAATTCCCTCACCTAGTAAAGTCATTCAAGTCATGATGCCTATACACATTAATTTATGAATTATCAAGCTAGATTCCTCATTGGTTGAGCATCAAAATGAACAAAGACCAACAATTATTTTGATGAAAGTAATTTATTCAAGCAACTTTAAATTTGAAAAAACAAGATTGTTCCAATTTAATATTAAAGAAAGTAAAATTAAGAAGCAACATTCAAGCTAAGGAAAGTTCATTGAGTTAGGCTTCTTTTCCCTTTACATCTTCAATATTTTCATCTTGAAAGGATGATAAAAAAAAATCTTCTTCTAGTCCTTTTCCCACCATGAAGGTTGCCGGTGGAGGTACTCTTCCAAACTTAGGCAAAGGTTTGTTCTTGGTATTGGGCTTATCCGGCTCAGGTAGCTTGCCACTATTAATCAAATCTTGGATCTCATGCCTTAAACGAGCACATTTATCTATTTCATGCCCTCATATTTGATGAAATTGACAGAAGGCCTCGGCATTGAAGTTTGGTGGCAGTGGATTATGCAACGGTCAAGGAGCTAACGGTTGTAACAACCCTTTTTTTTGCAACTTGCTAAAAATCCAAGATAGAGGCTTCCCCAGATCTAAAAATTGTCTTTTATTTCCTTGACCGGTTACATTAACATCAACTTCTTTTTGTGTGTTTTGATTGCCCGACTGGTAGTTCCCTTTCTCATTCCTTTTTATTGAAAAGCAATTCTTCTCTCTTTCCCGCTCTTCAATTTGAAGACCAGCTTGGAGAAGATCTTTGAAGTCACGGATGAGTGTATGAGACATCCTCTCATGAAGACTAGGCAACACCCCTCTTACAATCATCCTTATTTGATTGGATTCATCGGGCCTCTTCTTGAGTAAAGCGGCCTTGTTTCTCCACCTTTTCATATAGTCCACAAAATTCTCATTCGGCCTTTGCCTAAGGGACTCCACTTCCATCAAGGTAACTTCCAACTCAACATTATATCCATATTGTTGGATGAAGGCTTGGTAAAGTAGATCCCAACTCTTTTGTGTTCCTTCATCTAATGTATTGAACCAATTTTGGACAACAGGGTCCAATGAGAGGATGAAGTATCTTAAGGTTTGAGCCTTAGTGGCTCGGGCAGATTGCATAGCAGTGATATACTGCTTCACATGGAGATGAGGATTTTCGGTGCCATTGTACTTGGAAAAAGATGGCATCTTGAACTTGTAAGGAACTTCTTCATCTTGTTCAAATAGTTTGTCGATCTCAGACATCTCTTCGGTTTTCAACTTCTTCTCAAATTTCTTTTCTAAATCAGCAATCATCTTTTTAACATCGGATGTCTCGGTCTTTTCAATAGTTGCTTTCTCAGCAACCTTCGGTTCTTTCTTCTTCTCTTGAACATCTTGGTAGTATTGAGCCCAATCATCATCATCATCGATGATCACCTTTTCATCATCAAAAACCACTTCACTAACTTTAGTCTTCCCTTTGACTTTCTTGGTGCTAGCAGACGCTTCGACATTGTTTCCTAAAATTGCAGCTAGATGATTCTTTATGGTCTCGGCCATGGCCTCTTTTATTTCTTCCATCTTGGCATTGAGGGCATCATCCACCATTCTTTGAATTTGTTCGGGATCCATTATTTTTTGTGAGCAAGTGATTGAGTCGTTGCTAGATACTTCATCTCAGGCGTAGGTCTGATTGTCGTAAGCTTTTAAAATTTCATAATCCAGGGCTGTGAGCCAGAAAGGATCAATGACATGAGATGCAAATGTATGCATGTATGCACAAAACAAATCCACAAATAAGGATAAATAGGACGTTCCTTCCAACCTTATAACATCCACGAATGGCGAGTCTCTTTTCCTAGCTAATATGGTTAACAAAATACCAACATGGGGTATCTTGCTTTCAAATTATTCCCTTGGACGTTTCAACCAATAGTTATATTTTTGAAAATGGAAATCAATCCATGATAATTCCTATTAATTAGGTTTTAATCCATTCAACCAACTATAGTAGCTTTTATGCTATATTGGATTAAAACGAAATTAAGAGGTTTATTATAAATAGATTTCTCACTTGAAAAGAGTAACTAATGGTTCATGCCAAAAACAAGCCCATGGTCAATTTATTCTTAGTGTAAACTAGGCCCACAATTGATTTTTGGTATTTCATAATTGACCTAAATATTTTTGCAAGCTCTTTGTAAAAAATGGTTGGGTGAAAATAATTTTGTTTCTAAGCCCATTGTAAAAGATTTTTGAATAAATGGATTTTGGGCTTAGTATTTGGGCCATGGGCCAAAGAATTTTTGATTTATTTTTAGAAAAGTCTTATGTCCAAAGACCATCTTGAAAAATTTTGAAAATAGTTTTGGTCTTTTGGATTTTAAGGAAAAATTTATTTTGAGCTTACAATATACTTAGATCATATTAGAAAAAGAACAAACCAAATAAGCCATGATTTAGACTAAGATAAACTAACCATAGTCAAACAACATGCATTTGGGGTAAAACCTAAGGAAAGTAACTAGGCCAATTACATGAGCTTTAGTCTTTAGGTAAAAAGGCTTAGGTTCCCATAGCAAGTATATACCAAACGGCACAAGGCTAAGAGTGGTTATGCCATGCTCGATCTCCATACCTTGAGTGAAAGTATGGTATTCCTTACATAACATAACACGGGTAACACGGGCGTCCTAACTCACGCACACAATTCAATCTAATATGATGCAATGGATAATATCATTATAAGAAAGAATAGAATAATATAAAGACCAACGGAATCAACTTCTCATATCCCCAGTGGAGTCGCCACTGTGAGCGGGGATTTTCGCCCCCACTCCTGGTAGAATGGTTCTTGCGATATCGACACTGTTTAGGCTCGGGGCCTTAGAAAACACGGACCTAAGTCTGGAGAAAATGGAGTCGCCACCCGGACGGGCCGGGAAAAAGAAAAGGATGGATGACTCGATTCCTAAGGAATCCCCAACCCCCTAATGGGTTCGGAAAGTTGGGTACGTGTGGGGAAGGTGAGAAATGGCCCAGCACCCCCACAATGCCCGGTTCATTGGAACCGGCCTCCTTTACAGGTCTTAATATTATAAATTCTTAAGTATAATAATATTATCCATATTACACACAATAATTAAAAGAAAGCATCATTATATTAAAATCAAAGTAATGTCCAAACAAAGCAAATAAATGGACACCCATCCAAGGATGGAAACATGTCCTTACATCACATGCCTAAATAGGACACCCACCGAAAGGTAGAAACATGCCCTTTACATAGGTTCTAAAATATAAAAGCAAATTAAATTACATGATGTTTAACTAATGAGGTACCCACCAAGTGGAAACATACCTCTTACAACTTTTGGAATGTAAATTAATTGATAAGAATAAATAATCATTCATCATAAATAAATCATTCATCAAAGCTGTTAATCAAAATATAAAATAAACATTCATCCATGATAAATTAAGTAAATCAAGTATTGAAATTAAATAAATTAAAGCATAAGAGATAAATCAAAGCATAATCAAGTATAGAATTAAATAAAGCAAATAAAAGTCCAATTATAGCTACTGTGACTTTTTATGGAATTAAAATAGACTAGGGTTTTATGTTTTAAAAGGTTGGTAAGACTCTTTGATTAACTAAATTAATATTTGAATGGTGAAATCATGAAACTAGGGTTTTAGACACTTTAAAATACTTTCATTTATGATTTTCGGTTATTGGGTTTCTAAGCAACTGTGTAAATTTAATCTATTTATGGTTTTATGGTTTTTAATGTTTTAAAAGGATTAGGGTTCATAAAAATTAGGGTTTAAAGTTTTAAAAGGATTAGGGTTATTATTTTGAATTTTGGAAGTTGAATTTGGGTTTAGTATTTTTAGAATTTAGGGTCACGGGTGGTGAATTAATTTTTAGGAATTTGGAAATCAATTTGATAATTTCATGAAGTTTTATGAATTTAAACAAACAAATTAAAGTTTTTATAAGTAGAAAAGATGTTTTTTAAGGCTTTTTGAATGAAATAGAACCTACTTTAAAATTTTTAAAAGAAACAGAATCAAATTTTGGTTTTGTTGAAGAATATGTTCAATTAGAGTTTTAAGGATTTTAAGAAGAAAAAATAACAATTTTAAGTCTTTTTGGAAAATAAAGTAACGTTTTAGTGTTTTTAACTTTGGAAAACAAAATTAAAGTTCTAAGATTTTAACTTTTTAAAAACACAAAAATCCTAGTTTTAGCTACTGTGTAAAAAAAAATTAAAGAAAATCAATTAACTTATACCTTCTTTTGATGATTCCTCCAAAAACAATTCTTCTTGGATGAACTAGCTCCAAAGACAAGCCTTTTTTGCCTTTGAAATCTTTAAATCGTGCTGCTGCTCCTTTAAAAATCAATTGAATTGAATTATTGCTTTTCCTTCCTTGATTTGGTTTCCAATTTTCCAAGCTACTGCCAATTTTTTGCCTCCTCTTTTTAATTGCCTTTTGTCCTTATTTGTAGTGGTTTGAGGTTGTTTATTCCTAATTAGCTAAGGTAAGTAATATTAATGTAAAAAAGAAACCAAAACCTAATTGGATTAGGTTTCAAAAAATTTACGTCGGAAAATTTGCGCTAGCAAAAAAATCTGCCGCAGCTGGTTGCGGCAGCGCCCGCGGAGCTGGCCCGTAAGCTATTTCGCAGGCAGAAAAATTCTGCGTACGAAATAGCACTGTGCTATTTCGCACGCAGGAATTTCCTGCGGGCGAAATGCCTACGGGCCCGCGCGACAATTTTTTCGTCGCCGATTTTTCCGACTCCGATTTTTATTTTTATTTTTATTTTTTGACTTTTATTTGTTTATTTCTATTTTTCATTAATAAAAATTAGATACTAAAGCAAAAATTATTTAATAAAAATTATTTTGGACCAATTAGACAACAAAAATCATTTTAGACTAAATAAAACATATTGGACCGGATTGGGTCAAAAATTAAGGGTCTACAACAAGTCAGAGGGCACATCCAAAGCCAAGCCGTTCTATCAAAGTCACAATTTGACTGTGGGCCCAAGGTCCTCAAGAGAAATTAAGGTTAAACCACCATTCCAAAACACATCGGAAGCTAAGTCCCTCTAAAGAAAAACCTAAGGCCATGGCTCGCTAAGACCATTCTGACCAATCAGAGGACATGCCCTCTAAAAGCAATTCAAATCCATATCAACCCAACCATGGCCAAATCCTTTATAGTCAAAGATTAAAACTAGCCACAGTTGCTAAAGCTTCACCAAAACACCTCCATTCTTGCCAAAATTGAATATTCCATCAACCATACATACCTAATAAGCCCGAATGGCCATACTGAATACTGTCAACCAAAATGTTAGGCTTCAAGGTACCTAAAGTACTTATTTTTATTCCTAAGCCAAACTTAGGATTGTCCCTTACCATCATTTTAGGTAAGAGTCTTAGAAACCAATTTTTAACCTATTCTAGGTCAGTACCCTAGAGCACAACCAAGGTCAGCACCTTAGAATGCAGCTTTCAAAAGTTATCCTAAGTAAGAGACTTAAAATTATCATTCTAGATTAAAAGCCTTGGAATTATTCTAGGTGAGTGCCCTAGAACTCAAACCTCGGTTCAGTAACCAACACGGAAACATCGTCGTAGGAAAATTAACATAAGACCAGAAACCAACGAGCAGTTTAAGCATCGTAGGATAGGTTTATATAGACATTTTATGTCAAACCCAGGATGGGCCTCCCTGTACCCATTTTGGGTAGATTTACATAAAAATTTTAGGTCAAACCTAGAATGGGCCTTCCCTTACCTCCTTCTGTAATATCCCAAAGTATACTCTAAAAGTTTTGGAATACTTATTGTTATATTTGAATTAAATGTTATAAATATATATATATATGTTTATATGGAAAGATAAAAGAGTTAAGGGAAGAGTGTATATGTTGTATATATTGTGATATATACAACATATACAAGTCAAAGAAATGGAAGTCAAAGGAAGATAAATTAATTATTTTATATTAATTAATAGGAAATTGGATTAATGAGTGGAAGAGGATATTTTAGAATATTTTAATATTAAAGTGCTTGGTGGATTTTAAAAGGAGGTTTAAGTGATTAGTAAGTGTTTGACTTTGCTATTATTCTTTCTTCTTCTTCTTTTCTTTTCCTTCATGGACGGCACCCTCCAAAGCAAGAGAGAAAGAGAGTTTTTGATTTTCCAAGCTCAAGATTGAAGGATGTTTCAAGTGATCAAGTTGGAAATCTAAGAAGTTTCATCAACTTTGGTAAGTTTTCCACTTGATTTTCTTATTTTCTTTTAAGTTGTATTTGAGTTTGATGGTTGATTATTGATAGTATGAGTATGTTTGTTTGTGGTGTGTTTGAGAGTGTTGGGTTTAATTGATTGTGATTTTGGGGTTGAATTGAAGAGAAGGAGTTAGGTTTGGTGTTGGAAGAGTAAGAGTTATGTTTATGTTATGGTAGTGAATTGGTAATTGATGTAAATATTGAGTTTGATCAATTATTATCTTAGAATTTCTATATGTTTGTATGTAATGAAGTTAAAATCATAGAATACATAAGTTTGATCCAAAGCAGAGGCAAAATGTATGCCACGGTCGTGGCAAGTGTGTGCCACGGTCGTGGCAAATGAGTGCCACGGTCGTGGCAAGTGAAGGACACGACCATGGGATTGAAAGTGTGACTGTGTCTTCAAAAATATTTGATATAACAGAGCAAGTTCCAATGCCACGCCCGTGGCCCTTGAAGGCCACGACCGTGGGGGGTTTTAAAGCAAAGTGTACAGACTCGTTTGCTATCCCACGGTCGTGGGGTTGTGAGGCCACGCCCGTGGGGACCTATATAGTGGTTTTGGCTTGTAATTTGTGATCTACGGGTCTAGTATGAGACTTATAGGTGAATAATTGTATTGAAATTCATGTGTATCTATAAGTAAGTGTGTATTATTACTTTTGGATTAGGTTGTGAAGAGGTTGAGTTGGCCTAATTCAAGTGGTGAAGAATTCTTGGAAGAGGAAGTGTATAGATTGGTGTGAGTTGCTCTTGAGGTAAGTACAAACTTACATGGTTGCATACATTTACATGATTTTGAGACTTAACACATTTGGTTGTAAATGTGTTAAGTATTATATTTCATTGTTCATATATTGGATTAATGTTATGATTTGCGTAATGTGAAAGATATGATGATCATTCAAAATGTATGTTCAATGCAATTGGCTGTGTATACTTTAATGATGAGATGTGAAGCCATTGTTGTTGGCTATGATAATGCAAATGAAATAATTGGGGCATGATTGCCTAGTTTAATTATGGGAAATGAAATGAGAAATGCATTGTGAAAGAGATTGATAACGAAATAAATGAATTAATTGTGTGCCTAGTATGTTATTCAATTTTCAGAGTTCTGGGTTTGGCGGTATGCCTATGAATTGCTAGATAGGTGAAAAGACCGAGTCGTAAGCTGAGTCCAGCTGATAAATGTGAAATATGATATTTTTGAGGTGAAAAGACCGGGTCGTAAGCCTCAAAAATAGTAACAGTCTAGCCGGGTCGAGGACCAAGATACTGGGGCCCTAGGGTCTAGCTGGGTTGAGGTCCAAGAGACTGGGTCTGTTGCACTATCCATGGATAGAGATATATATATATATATATTGCCTACGGGCTTGATGATTGTGATTATGGACCAAAGCAGTAACTCTGAATTTTGAATAACATACTAGATCCTTTTTGGACCCATGCTTGTCTTTGTTTAATGTGAATCATAAATGGTAAAACAATTGAATAAGATAATGAAATGTATGTTATAAGATATAGCATTTTTGAATATGATCTCTATTGCTTGTAAGTATGACATTGACATTGCATTAAAGCATATTGTTATTGTGATTTGTACCACTTAGCCTATGGCTTAGCGCAATTGTGGTTCATCGCACAAGTGACAGGGTAGAACCAGAGAGTTCAGCTAGACTGAGTCGAGTCTAGACTCTGAAGTGTTGATTGTGGGCTTAAAGATTAGAGACGAACTGCCAAACATGTATAAACTTTATGTTTTGTAAACATGGATTTTGATGTATTTATATATGTAAATACCACTACATTTTCCGCTGCATAATGAATAAATGTTTTATCTAGTATAGTTTATAATATAATATGAATTATTTTAAGTTTTCTTATATTATTGCTGAAGAAGATAAAATTGGGTTTATATATATATTATTGCTAAATGAAAAGATTTGTTTATTTAGTAAATCGTGACACTCCTATATCTGGTATACGTATATTACAGGTGTAGTAGTATGTAGTGTGCGTATACAGGATATAGGGGTGTTACAAATGTTTTGGTATCAGAGCCTAGGTTTGAGATTCTCAACCTAGGTAGATTGTAAGAAAAAAAAATTTTGAGTTTTAAAATATTGTTTTTAAATAAGATACATGTTTTGGTATTGGCAATCTCTGATCTTTGATGAGGTATTTTCTGCTGTGTCTGCAGATATAGGTAGTGATGGCGTTTCAGTCACATCAGTCCATAGAAGGTAGTGCTGAGAGTGTAGCTCCTGAAGAGGGTAGAGATGGGGCTAGGGTTGAGAGAGTTAGTGAGGCACCTGTTCTTGTGCCAGAGAGACCAGCTCCTGATAAGGTTCTGCCAGTTTGGTTATGGCATGTGGTAGAATTGTTGAGGCAAGCTCCAGTGCAGCCACCGCCACCACAGCCACATGTACCGGTGAGGCATTATGATAAATTGAGAAAATTTGGGGCTGAAGATTTCTTTGGTACTACAGATCCTGCTGTAGCTGAGCAGTGGTTGGATAGAGTTCAGAGGGTATTTATCCAGTTGCAAGCCACTCCTGAAGAGAAATTTGATTATGCTAGATCCCTTCTGCAGAAAGATGCTTATGATTGGTGGAAGACAGTTTCACATGCCATGGATGATCCACCGACTTTGTTTTATAGTGATTTTCTGCGGGAGTTTGAGCAGAAATATACTCCGAGGGAGTATAAGGATGTCAAGAAGATGGAATTTCTGAATCTGAGACAAGATAACCGAACTGTGATAGAGTATGAGGTAGAGTTCATCCGATTGAGTCATTATGCCGGGGGGATTATTTCATATGAGATTGACCGATGTAGGAGATTTGAGGAGGGATTGAGGCCCTCTATTATGTGTATTGCTGCTGGTTCCCGGTATCAGGATCTTTCCCAGCTTGTTGCAGCAGCCAGGAGTGTTGAGAGAGCACAGGCTATTGCAGTAGCTGCTACTGAGGACGAGACCAGAGTTAGGAGATCCCAGTTTGAGACAGGGTCTTCATCTATGAAGAGAGGCCGAGGAAGTTTTATTCTGAGAGTCAGTAGGAGCCTGAGGCAGTCAGGTAGATCAGTTCAATATCAGAGGCAGAGACCGAGACCTACAGTTTCTGTAGCTAGTGCTCCGACTCCAGTGGTTCAGAGGTCTACTCCACCTACATGTGTTCATTGTGGTAGGATACATGGGGGTGTTTGTTGGAAGATTGGTGGATCAACTGTGTGTTTCAGATGTGGATTGTCTGACCATTTCATTAGAGATTGTCCTGAGATGCAGGAGCATAGGCAAGCAGATTCTGCAGTTTCTCGACCTAGTGTGAGAGGAGGTCGAAGTGGTAGAGGTGTTAGTAGAGGTGGTCGACCTGGGATCAATCAGAGAGGAGGCTCTACATCCGAAGGCAGTAGGCCAGATGAGGTTGGGTCTTCTCAGCGAGTGTATGTGATGCAGAGGCAACCGGATGCTTCAACAGTCATTACGGGTACATTTTCTTTATTTGGCATTTTAGTTCTTGCTTTGATTGATCCAGGATCTACTCATTCATACATAAGTGCATCTATCTTGCCTGTGTCTGAATTGCATTCAGAGTCCTTAGGATTTGATGTGCTGGTGACAAATTCTTTAGGGCATAGTGTGGTTGTTAGCAAGGTGCATCGTGATAGTGCAGTTGTGCTGCAAGGTGAGGAGTTTCATGGTGATTTGATTGAAATGCCTTTTAAGGAGTATGATTTGATTTTAGGCATGGATTAGTTGTCTAAGCATGGAGCTGTGGTAGACTGTCAAAAGAAGTGTGTTACCTTGAGAACCAGTGATGGTAGAAGTGTGATGGTATCTAGTGAGCAGAGACAACTTGTATCCTTGTTTGTTTCAGCTGTTGCAGCTAGTAAGTTGATTAGAAAAGGGTGTGATGCTTATCTTGCTCATGTTGTGGATACCAGAGTAGTGGGTTCTCAACTTGATAGTATAACCACAATTGCGGAATTTCCAGATGTTTTTCTGGAAGAGTTGCCAGGGTTACCCCCTAAGAGAGAGGTTGAGTTTGGTATCGATTTGTTGCCTGGTACCACTCCCATCTCTATTACTCCTTATCGAATGGCACCTGCTGAGTTGAGAGAGTTAAAGGTGCAGTTGCAGGAGTTGTTGGATAAAGGGTTTGTTCGCCTAGTGTTTCTCTGTGGGGAGCTCCTGTTTTGTTTGTAAAGAAGAAGGATGGTACTTTGACGTTGTGCATCAATTATAGGCAATTGAATAAGGTGACCATCAAGAATAAGTATCCTTTGCCTCGGATTGATGATCTCTTCAATCAGTTGAAGGGAGCAGCAGTGTTTTCCAAGATTGATTTGAGATCAGGGTCCATCAGTTGAGAGTCAAAGTTGAAGATGTTCCTAAGACAGCTTTCCGCACAAGGTATGGGCATTATGAGTTCTTAGTGATGCCTTTTGGATTGACAAATGCACCTGCAGCTTTCATGGATTTGATGAATAGGGTGTTTAGGCCCTACCTAGATCAGTTTGTGGTGGTCTTCATTGATGATATTTTGGTGTTTTCGTGTAATGAAGAGGATCATGACAAGCATCTGCGGATTGTATTGCAGACCTTGAGAGAGAAGCAATTGTATGCTAAGCTGTCGAAGTGTGAGTTTTGGCTAGATCAAGTGAATTTTCTGGGTCATATAGTTTCAGCAGATGGTATAAGAGTTGATCCGAGTAAAGTTGAGGCCATTTTGGATTGGAGTCCACCAAAGTCTGTAACTGAAGTTAGAAGTTTTTCTGGGTTTGGCAGGCTATTATCGACGCTTTGTGAAAGGTTTTTCTTTGATAGCTACTCCACTCACCAGATTACTTTGAAAGGGAGTTAGATTTGTATGGACAGATCAGTGTCAAGCTAGTTTTGAACAGTTGAAGGAGATGTTGACTCAAGCTCCTATTCTTACATTGCCTGTAGAAGATAAACCATATGTGATTTATAGTGATGCTTCACATAATGGTTTAGGATGTGTTTTGATGCAAGAGGGTAAAGTTATAGCTTATGCTTCTCGGCAGTTGAAGCCGCATGAGCTTAATTATCCGACGCATGATTTGGAGTTAGCAGCCATAGTTTTTGCTTTGAAGATTTGGCGACATTACTTGTATGGGGAGAAGTGTTTCATTTACACGGATCATAAGAGTTTGAAATATTTGGGGGTTCAGAGAGAGCTTAATCTTCGGCAGAGACGGTGGTTGGAATTGATCAAAGACTATGACTGTTTGATTGATTATCATCCTGGTAAGGCGAATGTTGTTGCTGATGCCTTGAGTCGAAAGTCTTTGGCAGGTTTGACTGTTTATTCACTCTAGTTGCTTGTTGAGTTGAGAGCATTGCATGCTAGTTTTAAATCATGTGATGATGGTGCGTTGTTAGCTCAGTTGCATTTGAGACCAGTGTTGTTGGATCAGATTAAAGAGGCTCAATTGGTTGATGAGAAAATTCAGAAGATTGTTTCAGATTGCCAAAATGGGGAGAGCCGAGGATTCCATGTGAGAGATAATGGTAGCCTTTGGTTTAAGGATAGATTGTGTGTTCCTAATGATGCAAGATTGAGAAAGAGTATTTTAGAGGAAGCACACCAGTCGGTTTTTGCTATGCACCTTGGGAGTACAAAGATGTATTAGGATTTGAAGCAACATTACTGGTGGTCAGGTATGAAGAAAGATATAGCGGAATTTGTGTCCAAATGTCTCACTTGTCAGAGGGTGAAAGCTGAGCATCAAGTTCCAACAGGGTTGCTTCAACCTTTATCAGTGCCTGAATGGAAATGGGAACGTGTGACAATGGATTTTGTGTCTGGTTTGCCTTTGACTCAGAAGAAGCATGATGCTATCTGGGTGATTGTTGATCGATTGACAAAGACAGCTCATTTTATTCCAGTTAGAATGGATTATTCTCTTGAGAAGTTGGCTGAGTTGTATATCAATGAGATAGTGAAGTTGTATGGAGTCCCAATTTCTTTGGTGTCTAATCGAGATCCTCGGTTTACTTCAAGATTTTGGAAAAATTTACATGGTGCTTTGGGTTCTCGATTGCACTTTAGCATTGCTTTTCATCCGCAGACAGATGGGCAGTCAGAAAGAGTGATACAGATTTTGGAGGACATGTTGAGAAGTTGTGTCATTGAATTCTCTGGAAGTTGGGACAGATTTTTGCCATTAATGGAATTTGCTTATAACAATAGTTATCAGTCTAGTATTAAAATGGCACCATATGAGGCATTGTATGGTAGAAGATGTAGAACGCCTCTATGTTGGAATGAAGTTGGAGAAGGCAAATTAGTGGGTCCTGATTTGATTAAAGAAACAGAAGAGAAAGTGAAAATAATTCGGGATCGGTTGAAAGCAGCTTCAGATCGGCAGAAATCGTATTCAGATTTGAAGAGGAGAGACATAGAATTTGATGTTGGAAATAAAGTATTTCTGAAAGTGTCTCCTTGGAAAAAGATTTTGAGATTTGGCAGAAAAGGGAAGCTAAGTTCTTGTTTTATTGGACCTTACGAAGTATTAGAAAGAGTTGGACCATTTTCTTATCTACTTGCCTTGCCCCCTGAGTTGGATAAAATTCACAATCCCAAAGTATACTCTAAAAGTTTTGGAATACTTATTGTTATATTTGAATTAAATATTATAAATATATATGTTTATATGGAAAGATAAAAGAGGTAAGGGAAGAGTGTATATGTTGTATATATTGTGATATAAACAACATATACAAGTCAAAGAAGATAAATTAATTATTTTATATTAATTAATAGGAAATTGGATTGAAGAGTGGAAGAGGATATTTTAGAGTATTTTAATATTAAAGTGCTTGGGGGATTTTAAAAGGAGGTTTAAGTGGTTAGTAAGTGTTTGACTTTGCTATTATTCTTTCTTCTTCTTCTTTTCTTTTCCTTCATGGCCGGCACCCTCCAAAGCAAGAGAGAAAGAGAGTTTTTGATTTTCCAAGCTCAAGATTGAAGGATGTTTCAAGTGATCAAGTTGGAAATCTAAGAAGTTTCATCAACTTTGGTAAGTTTTCCACTTGATTTTCTTGTTTTCTTTTAAGTTGTATTTGAGTTTGATGGTTGATTATTGATAGTATGAGTATGTTTGTTTGTGGTGTGTTTGAGAGTGTTGGGTTTAATTGACTGTGATTTTGGGGTTGAATTGAAGAGAAGGAGTTAGGTTTGGTGTTGGAAGAGTAAGAGTTGTGTTTATGTTATGGTAGTGAATTGGTAATTGATGTAAATATTGAGTTTGATCAATTATTATCTTAGAATTTCTATATGTTTGTGTGTAATGAAGTTAAAAGCATAGAATACATGAGTTTGATTCGAAGCAGAGGCAAAATGTATGCCACGGTCATGGCAAGTGTGTGCCACGGTCGTGGCAAGTGAAGGACACGACTGTGGGATTGAAAGTGTGATTGTGTCTTCAAAAATTTTGATATAACAGAGCAAGTTCCAATGCCACGCCCGTGGCCCTTGAAGGCCACGACCGTGGGGGGTTTTAAAGCAAAGTGGACAGACTCGTTTGCTATCCCACGGTCGTGGGGTTGTGAGGCCACGCCCGTGGGGACCTATATAGTGGTTTTGGCTTGTAATTTTGATCTACGGGTCTAGTATGAGACTTATAGGTGAATAATTGTATTGAAATTCATGTGTATCTATAAGTAAGAGTGTATTATTCCTTTTGGATTAGGTTGTGAAGAGGTTGAGTTGCCCTAATCCAAGTGGTGAAGAATTCTTGGAAGAGGAAGTGTATAGATTGGTGTGAGTTGCTCTTGAGGTAAGTACAAACTTACATGGTTGCATACATTTACATGATTTTGAGACTTAACACATTTGGTTGTAAATGTGTTAAGTAATATATTTCATTGTTCATATATTGGATTAATGTTATGATTTGCGTAATGTGAAAGATATGATGATCATTCAAAATGTATGTTCAATGCAATTAGTTGTGTATACTTGTGAACCTCGGTTTCCACCCGAAAAGGATTCGGAGGAATGTTCACTTGTTGTTAGGAGTCGCCACTCAGTTTTTTCTGTTCAAAGGGAAAAACTAAGAAAACCCTTGTTTGACTCCAATTAATGAATCCAATGTAAAGGTTTCTAATCTACGAACCCAAGGAGGATTCGGGGACTATGTCATGTATTTGATTAATTTGCCAAAAGAAAGAAACCTTAAAAGGGATGAAGAAAAGAAGACAAGCAGATTGTTAGTAAATTATGGACTTGCCATTTGAGGTGAATCTCAAATATGCCTACATACTCTCATTTTTTATGAGAGATCAAAGCCCATGTAGTTCGGAAAAGCCTATTTAAAGGCAATTATGCATTTATGCATGTGTGTGTGTATGCTTTGTGCATTGTCGGGCTTTTTGCCAAAATTGTGAGATTTTGAGCACTTAGTGCTAAATTTGATGAAATTTGGGTACTTGGTACCAAAAGAAAATGCAATTTAGGCTTCATGCCAAAAAGTTGATTTTAATTGAGATCGGCTTAATGCCAAAGATTGATTTTAATTTGGATAGGCTTCATGCCAAAAGAGATTAGGTCTTTGACCCAAAAA
Organism: Garcia nutans; assembly: GCA_947685225.1. Lineage (NCBI taxonomy): Eukaryota > Viridiplantae > Streptophyta > Magnoliopsida > Malpighiales > Euphorbiaceae > Garcia > Garcia nutans. Next base: position 38,299,016 of record CANTUV010000059.1, read on the forward strand.
GAAATTAAGAAGGAGATGTAGTGCTTATGATATGCCTGAATTAACAAAGGATAAATTAGGATATTACCTTGTTTAGGATCCTCCCACTTCATAGTTCATAAATTAGGATACTATCCGTGTGCCTTCACCTACACAAGCTACACCAACTCCAACTGTGCAATCACCCATAAGTCCCACTACCCTAACTTCACCAACTACTCTGATTACTGAAATGGCTACTATTGAACAGATTAAGGCCTTGCTAGATGGACAGGTTAAGGAAATTGAAGCTAGGATGCAAGAAAGAATTGATGAAGCCTTGGCTGCCCAAAGGGTAGCCATCTTGGCCGAATTGGGAGGAGCACCAAAGACAGCCACTACTCCTGGAAATCTAGGGAAGGAACCTATTGTGGGACAACTAGTACCCCCATGACTGCTAAGAATAATACTCCTGTCATCAATTTGGAGGATCCACCCTCTAAGAATACTACTGAAACTGATGAACTAAAAAAGAAACTTGAATTGCTTGAAAGGTCAATCACTGCCATGAAAACTCATAAAGAGGTGGTAGACATGGATTCCTTATCCTTGTTTCCCCAAGCTAGGTTGCCTCCAAAATTCAAGATGCCTGGGATGGACAGATTTGATGGGACTACTTGCCCTAAAACCCACCTGAAGATGTATGTGGGGGCCTTAAGCCCTTGGGGTTTAAATGACAAGCTCTTTGCTCAACTCTTCCAACAATCCCTGACTGGTGCTGCCCTTAAGTGGTTTGTAAGCTTGGATCGTGCCAAGATTAAGACCTGGGAAGACATCTGCAATGCATTTAACACTCAATACCACTACAATATTGAGGTAGATGTCACTAGAAGGGAGCTTGAGACTACCAAGCAAAACAACAATGAACCCTCCTCCTCGTTCCTTACGAGGTGGAGGGCAAAGGCTACCCAAATGATCAATCGCCCTTCAGAACAGGAGCAGATTGATATTATAATCAAGAATTTAAGGCCTACATATCAAGCTCAACTGCAAACCCAATACCTACCTACTTTCAAATCGCTCATTGCGACTGCAACTAAGGTAGAAGATTTGATACAATTGGGTAAGATAGCGGATGAGGGAGCTACTTCAAAGTATAAGAAACAGGGCCAAGCTGCTTCCTCAAGCATGGTCAATGAAGTGGCCAATATTGCCCCTGCAAATCCTTTACGTGTGGGCAATCTTAGGCAAAGAAATCAGCCGAGAAGGCAATATACCGACCTTGGGATGCCCCTTCATCTGGTGTTTAAAAAGTCATGGAAGGAAAGTACTTGAAGCTTTTGGACCCAAGGCCTCCTCCAAACCCATTACCCTCCAATTATAGGGCCAATGAGTACTGTGAATACCACCAAGGGAATGGGCATAGAACAGATGCTTGCTGGACTCTGAAAAACCGCATCCAAGATCTGGTGGATAGTGGTGACATCATTCCTCTCAGGAGTCAACCAAACATTAATACTAACCCCATCACTGTGGAAGAAGAGTTGTTTGATCCTTTCAAACTTCTCTTGGAAATGAATGAAGTATGTGTGCTGGATCTGAATGACCTCGCTGAAGTGGTTGATGCTTTGACAAGAAGTGGAAGGCAATATCAGCCACTTGACTTGGGAAAAGCCCCTAAAACCCCAAATCACCCATATAAGAAGACGTCAGAACCAAAAGAAGACCCTGTCATCTCTCAGCTTAAACAAACTCAAGCTAAGGTGTCAATTTGGGAGCTCCTTGCTTCCTCATTCCCACACCGTCAGGCTCTCAGTAAAGCTTTGAGTCAGCGTGATACATCAGTAGACACAAGCCCAGAAGCTTTGGTGGCCACTTTGACCCAATCAACCAAGGCATTGAGTATTAGGTTTTCTGATGTAGATTTACCAGAAGATGGCATGAAACACAATAATGCTCTATACATTACCTTACAAACTAGGGGAAAGATTGTGCCCATGGTTCTCATTGATAATGGGTCAGCCTTAAATGTATGTCCTTTGAAAGTAGCAAGCTGTCTGGGATTGGAGGCTACAGATCTTACACCTTCTGATCAAATTATTAAAGCATATGATAACACTCGAAGAGAAATTTTGGGTGTTGCTACTCTGGAAGTTGCTATTGGACCGGTAAAAATGGGAGTGCCGTTCCAGGTCATTGATGTACCCGCAAGCTTTAATCTCCTCCTTGGAAGGCCGTGGATTCATCAGAATAATGTTGTACCTTCTTCATTACATCAAAAACTTAAGTTCCCTTTTAAAGGAAAAATCATCACTATTAAAGGAGACACATGTGAAATCAACAAGAGAACCACGGATCAGTCTCTCTTTGAGGTTGTTCCTGGTGAAACTGCTATGGCCTTGACTGGGTTCCATTATGACATTGTTCAATGCATTGAAGGAGAAAGGCCCAAAGGGCCATTTATCCTATATGACTTTGGGGAGGTCCAAGTCAATTGCCTGGTGGGAATGATGCTAAGGGTAGGTCTGCTACCCGGGATGGAAATGGTAAGATTTGGGAGGAAATCATCCATAGTGCGGCTATGGGAAGAGCCTGAGAATAAGGGAACTTTTGGCCTGGGGTACAAACCCACAGACGAGGAGATAGAAGAGTTTGAGCATGGGAAGAAGAAAAAGAAGACTTGGGGGACAAAAAGCCTCAAAATGCGCCCTTACTTTAGAACTCTGAACGGTCACTTTTGCAAACCTGGGAAAGCAATTCCTTACTGTGGTTTCCAGGAGCCATTCTATTCTCCTATGACTGGAAAGAAGTTACCGGGTTTTGAGATGTTCACTGATGTTTTAGCCATAAAGGAAGAAGAGCTAGAACCTATAACTGACCCACAAGTGGAAGATTTCATGCGGCCTAGTCTCTTTGATGAGGTTGCTATGATAACCAATTTCGAAGACAAAAAGGACTTCACGAAGCTGATCAAGACCACAGATGGACCACTGATGAACTGGTATGCCAAGGAGGGACAAGTGGCTATAGTCAAACCTAGTCCTGTGTCACACCCCGAACCTGAGTCTTGTACTGAGTAAAATCTTGAGTCAAACACCGAGTCAGAGTCCAGTTTTGAGTCTTCCTTAGCTTCAGGAATAGAAAACCCTAATGTCGAATATGATGTAACTCTGGAGGATGGCTCCACCATTATTAATAAAACTGTTCAAGTTCTTGGTTACCCTGTGTCTTTTGCTTTCCAAGTATTATCTAGCAAAAATGAAATAAATGAAATAAAAGAAATAAATGAAAAGATAATAATTGGCAAAGAAAATGAATGTACATACATTGCATATGATTGTGTGAATAAAGAACAGGTTGTTGAATGCATCAGAAAGTATGCCAACTGCTTCATGTGGAAGACAAGTGATGTCACGGGAATAGACCCAGCCATAGCAGTTCATAAGATTCCGCTATACCCCGATGCAAAGTCGGTTAAGCAGAAGTTGAGAAGAATGAAGCCGGAATGGTCTTTGAAAATTAAAGAAGAGGTTGCCAAGCAATTGGATAGTAGGTTCATAGAACCAATTGCCTACCCTTCCTGGTTGGCGAATAAGGCTTGTCCCAAGGATGATTTCCCGCTACCACACATCGATTTGCTAATAGACAGGATGGATGGGCATATGATGGTTTCCATGACTGACCTCGCAGTTGGGTACAATCAGATCATGGTGCACCCACCAGACAAAGAGAAGACAGCTTTCATTATAGAATGGGGCACTTTCTGTTATAGGCTTATGCCTTTTGGATTGATAAATGCAGGGGCTACCTACCAAAGGATGGCAACAACAGTCTTTCATGACATGATTCACAAAGAAGTAGAAGTGTATGTTAACGATATGATTGTCAAGTCAAAATCTCCAGAAGAGCATGTTGAAGCACTTGAGAAGTTCTTCCTTAGACTTCGCAAGTACAATTTGAAGCTTAATCCTGCAAAGTGCCTCTTTGGTGCAACATCAGGCTTATTTTTGGGATATTTGGTCAGCAAGAAAGGAATAGAAGTTGATCCAGCAAAGTCAAAGGCTATTCTGAAAATGCCTCCACCAAGAATAGAAAAGGAGATTCGAGGCTTGCTAGGTAGATTACAGTATATTAGTCGATTCATATCGCAGTTGGCAGAGACTTGTGGTCCTATCTTTAAGCTACTAAGGAAAGGTGCTTCACAAGAATGGAATGAAGACTGCCAGAAGGCCTTTGACAAGATCAAAGAATACTTGTTAAGTCCGCCAATTCTGCAACCTCCCAGAATGGGAAAACCTTTGCTCTTATATTTGTCTGTAACAGATGAAGCCATGGGTGCAATGCTAGCTCAAGAGGCCAAAGGTACAAAGGTGGAAAATGCAATTTATTACCTCAGCAAAAGGATGCTGGACTATGAGTTAAAGTATAACAAGATTGAGAAGTTGTGTTTAGCGTTGTATTGGACTTGCACGAAGTTACAACACTACTTGTCTTCTTACACTACTTGTGTCATCGCAGAACAGAGTCCCTTAAAATTCCTTATGGAGAGACCTGTTTTGGACAGCAAAATGGCAAAGTGGGTGTCAACATTGGCAGCTTTTGACTTAAAATTCATTCAAAGGAAAGCCGTGAAAGGTGGGGCAATAGCTGACCAGTTAGCAGAATTACCCGTAAAAGACGAGATGCGAGAAATGAATTTCCCTGACGAAGACCTCTTGAATGTGGAAAGGAGTGTTTGGGAGATGTATTTTGATGGGGCATCCAATTATCATGGAAATGGAATTGGGATTGTGTTCAAAACTCCTTGTGGAGAATACATTCCCTTTGCAGTTAAACTTGACTTTAGCTGCACAAACAATGAAGCAGAATATGAAGCTTGCATTAATAGGCTTAAAGCTGCCCTAGGATTGGGGATTAAGAACCTAAAGGTCTATGGTGATTCTATTTTAATAGTATCACAAGCTTTAAGGAAATGAAAAATAAGAGAAGAGCGTTTGGTTCCTTACCTACAACGTCTCGATCATTTGGCACAACAATTCGATGATTTGTCCTTCGAATATCTCCCAAGAGCAAAGAATCAGTTTGCTGATGCCCTGGCTACTTTAGCTTCCATGATCAATATCAAGGAGGGGAAAGCCATTCGTCCATTAAAAGTTCAACTTCAGAAGCAACCTGCCCACGTAATGCATTTGGCCGATGGTAAACCATGGTTCTGGGATATCAAGAGTTATCTCAAGGATGGAAGTTATCCGGAGGGATCATCAAGGGTTGATCAGAGATCAATAAGGTAGCTAGCCACAGGTTACATTCTTAATGGAGATATCCTCTACAAAAGAAGTTGGAATGGAATGCACCTAAGGTGTGTGAATGAAGCAGAGGCTAAGCGGATAATGGAAATGGTGCATGGTGGCGAATCAGGACCGCATATGTATGGGATCGCCTTGGCTCGAAAAATAGCCAATCTAGGATATTATTGGTCCACCATGAATACAGACTGTGTGGCATTTGTGCAAGAATACCATCAGTGTCAGATATTTGCTAAGCTACAGAGGCAACCTCCTGTTGCTCTGAATCCAATCACCTCTCCATGGCCCTTCGCTACTTGGGGAATAGATATAATTGGCAAAATACATCCAAAAGCCTCGAATGGACATCAGTTTATCTTGGTAGCATTGGATTACTTCACAAAGTGGGTTGACGCAACCTCCTATGCAGAATTAGACGCCAAAAAGGCAGCGCAGTTTGTCCGAACCAACATCCTTTGTCAGTATGGAACACCATTCGAGATTATCACTGATAATGGAACTCATTTCCAAGCAGAATTTGCTAAACTCTTGAAGGATAAGAAAGTCCAGCATCATAAGTCCTCTCCTTATAGACCTCAAACAAATGGAGCTGTAGAAGCAGCAAATAAGTCTATAAAGGTGATCATACAAAAAATGATCAAGGAACATAGGGATTGGCATGAGAAGTTACCACTGGCCTTGTGGGGATATAGAACATCAATTAGAACTCGTACTGGGGCAACCCCATATTCACTGGTGTACGGAATGGAAGCGGTACTCCCCATTGAACTAGAAGTTCAATCGGCAAGGATAATTCAAGAAAGTCAGATAAATGAAGCTGAATGGATTAGCAATTATCATCATCAGTTGTTGGGTTTGGATGAAAAAAGACTTCAAGCTCTACATCAGATTCAAGGGTATCAGAGGCGAATGGCCAGACATTTCAACAAAAAGGTCAAAGATCGAAAGTTGGAAGAAGGTTGTTTGGTTCTGAAAGAGATCAGAACACCTGTTACAGATCCTCATGGGAAGTTTCGTCCTCTTTGGGCTGGACCCTACATTGTAAAGAAAATACTTTCCGGCGGAGCCGTCATCTTGTCTGATTTGGATGGTCTGGAGTTCACAAACCCATGCAATCTGGATCAATTAAAGAAATATTATGTATAATCATGCATTGTAAGGAACTACATTAGACCTGATTCTCGCAAACTAATTCGAGATATGTAGGCAGCTCTCCTTGAGCACGGTCTAAATTTAATGAAAACCATTGATTCATTTTTCTTTTGCCAACATAATAAAAAAAAGAAAAAAAATCCACTAAGTTGAAAACCCGCAAAGGGTGGCTTAGGCAAGAATGGGTAAGAGCTCGCTAAGTTGAAAATCCGAAAGGACGGCTTAGGCAAAAATTAGAGCAAGTAAATAAAGTAGATAATGCTTGGAAAGCAAATGAAAGAGTCATTCATTCCAAAAAGAGTCATTCATTCCAAAAAAGAATCATTCATTACAAAAAGAGTCATTCATTCCATGAAAAGAGTCAAACCATAAGTCCTAAACATCCAAGGAACCAAAAAGGTACAAGCAGCCCAAAAAAAAAACAGACAATAGAGTCAACCCTAGGATCTAAATCCTACGTCTCCTTCGTGGGGCAGAGTCTTCGGTATCTTCCTTAGTTCCGAAACTCTCTGCAACATCTATCTTCCCCTCGTTAAGAGGAACCGCATCCTCTCCCTCCAACTCCTGCAGCAATGCATGCCTCCTTGGCTTTTCAATTGGCCAAACTTCGGCTATAAACCAAGTTCTATACTCTGGAGTAGGCTCTACAAGGGAAGGCTCTGCAAAAGGCCTGATCATCTGATGGTTCCTAACCCAGGTTTGTAGAACAGCTCGAGTAACTCCGGGAGTAATGGGGGAAGCAATGGTAAGCCCAACAGGAAGAGGAACCCTCTGATCAATTCCCATCTGTCTGAGGACGCGAGAAGCACTATACCATGTGCTATAAGTGAAACCAAGAAGGTAGACATGGTTATGCATTGCATTTGCCTCCATGAAGCGAGAAATTCTATACCAAGGGATGAACCACAACAATTCTTCTGGTCCAAGCTCATACAACCAGATGATCCACTTAGCCATAGAGGGAAAAGAAATCTGGATTCTTCTGGTGCGGTATTGAGAAGGGTTATAAGTCAAGGCATGGGGAGTGGCAACCACTCGGAGATGGTCTCTCAGCCAAACCTGAAAAGAATAGATCCTTTCTATTTACAAACAAAAAAGAGAGATGATGAAATGAGAAGAAACAAAAGGTATAACAAAATTACCTGAAGAATGATCGGGGTAACAGTCCAATTTTCAAATCCGAGTGCAGTTCTGTCAAGACTCTGAATAGTCTCAGCCAAAATCATACCACCAATGCAGTTAAGTTCTTCCATTTGCCTAACCATGGGGCAAAGCTTTAAATCTCCAAAGCCAGGATCACGATTGAAAAGAAACCCGGCTAACAGACAGAAAACAAAAGCTCGCATCCTATGTTTCAGTTGAACCTCATCTTCAAAGTTAGCAGTCAAGAATTCATCAATCAAAGGAAGCAGCATCGCCTTACTCCCATCCATGATCATAGCTTGAGCTTGAGGCCTTGTAAAGTTGAAAAGCCTCTGAAAAGACCCCACATAGCCAACTTGAACCTCATGCCTTACAAGAGGGGCATTTGGGTCACATCTAATAATTGAGCAGAATTCCTCAAAAAGAGGACACATCTCGTCCATCCGGGCACCAAATTTGAACACGTGAGCTTGGGGATCCCAAAATCTGATACAAACATGCAAGAAATCCCAATCTACAGCTACGCCTCTAAAAGTAGCAACAGTTTTCAATCCATATCTTCCCATATTGATCCTTTCAACATTATGGAGGCTCTTGGTCCATTCATGCATCACATGGTTAAAAAGAGGGTTCATTGTTGAGGGTCCATATTGCACCTTGCTCAAAATTCTCGTTTCTGATGACCACTGGGCCCCATAAATCATTTTTATGGACCCAGTGGGGGGCAATTGTGAATACTCGAATTTTGAGGCTTGGAAAGCCGATTTTCTCAGACTACAGACAACCAAGCCGGACCGGAGGTTCATGGTAAAGTTCACCGAAAGTATGTCTTCATGGTACATGAAATGTCCAGAGCGACGCAAGGATCACGGATATGGTCCCGGAATAATTTTTGGAGGTCCGTAGCTCCCGAAAAATCAGTTTGAGCGAAAATCGTGCGAACCGATGTGCTATTTTGGCGGCTGAACCGCCGCATGCAGCGGTCCAACCACCCCGCACGGCGGCTCACCCGCCGCGCACGGCGGCTGGCTCACCCTCCGTGCACAGTGCACGGTGGTCCAACCGCGGTGCACGACGGTCCGGCCGCCGCCCAGGTCTGATTTTGTCTATAAAAGGCTGCTAAATTTTCAGAAAAAGGGGTTTGGGTTTTTTTCGGCTTCAGGCGGAGGAATTCTCTGTTTTCATATGCTGAAGAACTTCTCCTGGACTTTTCTTTGCATAAATCTAACCTTGTGCTGCAGGAATTAATCAAAATTAGAAAACCAAAATCAATAATCATAATCCAAGGTCCGAGAAAACGAGATCTGGAACTACGAAGTGGGAGGATCCTAAACAAGGTAATATCCTAATTTATCCTTTGTTAATTCAGGCATATCATAAGCACTACATCTCCTTCTTAATTTCTTTTTGGGTCAAAGACCTAATCTCTTTTGGCATGAAGCCTATCCAAATTAAAATCAATCTTTGGCATTAAGCCGATCTCAATTAAAATCAACTTTTTGGCATGAAGCCTAAATTGCATTTTCTTTTGGTACCAAGTACCCAAATTTCATCAAATTTAGCACTAAGTGCTCAAAATCTCACAATTTTGGCAAAAAGCCCGACAATGCATGAAGCATACACACACACATGCATAACTGCATAATTGCCTTTAAATAGGCTTTTACGAACTACATGGGCTTTGATCTCTCATAAAAAATGAGAGTATGTAGGCATATTTGAGATTCACCTCAAATAGCAAGTACACAATTTACTAATAATCTGCTTGTCTTCTTTTCTTCGTCCCTTTTAAGGTTTGTTTCTTTTGGCAAATTAATCAAATACATGACATAGTCCCCGAATCCTCCTTGGGTTCGTAGATTAGAAACCTTTACATTGGATGCATTAATTGGAGTCAAACAAGGGTTTTCTTAGTTTTTCCCTTTGAACAGAAAAAACTGAGTGGCGACTCCTAACAACAAGTGAACGTTCCTCCGAATCCTTTTCGGGTGGAAACCGAGGTTCACAATACTTTAATGATGAGATGTGAAGCCATTGTTGTTGGCTATGATAATGCAAATGAAATAATTGGGGCATGATTGCCTAGTTTAATTATGAGAAATGAAATGAGAAATGCATTGTGAAAGAGATTGATAACGAAATAAATGAATTAATTATGTGCCTAGTATGTTATTCAATTTTCAGAGTTCTGGGTTTGGCAGCATGCCTATGAATTGCTGGACAGGTGAAAAGACCAGGTCGTAAGCCTCAAAAATAGTAATAGTCTAGCCGGGTTGAGGACCAAGATACTGGGGTCCTAGGGTCTAGCCGGGTTGAGGTACAAGAGACTGGGTCTGTTACACTATCCATGGATAGAGATATATATATATATATCGCCTACGGGCTTGATGATTGTGATTATGGACCAAAGCAGTAACTCTGAATTTTGAATAACATACTAGATCCTTTTTGGGCCCATGCTTGTCTTTGTTTAATGTGAATCATAAATGGTAAAACAATTGAATAAGATAATGAAATGTATGTTATGAGATATAGCATTTTTGAATATGATCTCTATTGCTTGTAAGTATGACATTGACATTGCATTAAAGCATATTGTTATTGTGATTTGTACCACTAAGCCTATGGTTTAGCGCGATTGTGGTTCATCGCGCAGGTGACAGGGTAGAACCAGAGAGTTCAGCTAGACCGAGTCGAGTCTAGACTCTGAAGTGTTGATTGTGGGCTTAAAGATCAAAGACGAACTGCCAAACATGTATAAACTTTATGTTTTGTAAACATGGATTTTGATGTATTTATATATGTAAATACCACTACATTTTCCGCTGCATAATGAATAAATGTTTTATCTATTATAGTTTATAATATAATATGAAGTATTTTAAGTTTTCTTATATTATTGCTGAAGAAGATAAAATTGGGTTTATATATATATATATTATTGCTAAAAGTTTTGTTTATTTAGTAAATCGTGACACTCCTGTATCTGGTATACGTATATTACAGGTGTAGTAGTATGTAGTGTGCGTATACGGGATATAGGGGTGTTACACCTTCAAGGTGGGTTTACATAGACATTTTATGTCAAACTTAGAATGGGCCTTCTTATACCTCTTTAGGGTTTGTTTACATAGCCATTTTAGGTCAAAATCTAGAATGGACCTTCCCTTACCCTCCCTTTAGGGTAGGTTTGCATTAACATCTTAGGTCAAACCTAGATGGGCCTGCCCTTACCCCCATTAGGATAGGTTTAGATAGACATTCTAAAATAACCTTAGAATGGGCCATCTTAAATATCCTAAAGTGAACGATCATCTCATTATATGACATGACATAGCATCCTGCATTAAAGTCATCGTGTTCACAACATTATGGTTACTTTTTAGAAAAAGAAACTATGATGGTAGTTGTAAACTCCTAATTTTACACCTAAATTAAGATGAATATTAGTGCAATTCCAACAAAATTGGAATCATATGAGTCAAAATTTAGACAGGCCTGAATGGGCCCAAACTGGCCAAAATGATTCCCGAAAATCCTTGATTTTTGATAGGAGAAAAAATCCTCAATTTTGACCCCAAATGAAATATCATGCAATAAAAAATTCAATGAAACTTGAATCGCACAAATCGGAGGTTAAATAGGCCTGAAATGATAAAAAATAGTCCTTGGCAAGCGTGGCACGCAACTGTCCACTCTGGCCCGACGGCACACAGTTGTTTGCGTTGTCTATGGATGGGCTCCAGTACGTGGATAGGGTCATTTTAGTCTGATTTTATCCTACTTCTTCACTATAAATTGAGGTTTTCTCAAAAAAAAAAAAGATTCGGAGTTTTTCATGCTAAAACTTTGTCCAAATTAATTTTCATACTAAAACACAACAAAATTCATTTTGCATCAATTTAATCAAATTAAATTTGATTTTCTTATAATTTTTGGACTCAAAGTCATTTTGGCATCTATTTCAACTGCACATCCAAAGGAAATGGCTACTTATGGTACAAATTTCCTCACATTACTCTTGTCAATTTGGTAATTTAAATTAACTAAAAATTGGTTAATTTAAGTCCTTTGCATACAAAGGTACAAACTACTTATAGCTCTGATTTCCATTCAAATGGAAAAAATAGGCACACTTAAAATATCACTCCGATCGGCGTGCCCGCACCTTTAAAAACAACTATTCTCCCAATCTTGAATCTTTTTCTTCTATTGCTATTTAATATTTCTTATATTTCTATCCTTATTTTCCTGTGACTCACTTTGCAAATTTTGGTAAGACTTTTGTAAAGGAGATATTTTGAGGTTGTGATTACTTTCTCCCTTTTATTCTTTCTTTTGAGCTTATTATAGTAATTGGGGATTTGTGCTCAACCTAGAGTTGAAGCTCCCATGGAATTGCTATTTTGGGGCATTGTATTATTTATTATTTAGTGTTTCATTTGTGGATGTCATGTCATAAAATGCACATGTAGTGCTATATATTTTGTCATTCATACTCCTTACGATATGATTCATGAAAACTGCATTTTTTTTTCTAAAAACCCATTAAATGGAAGCTTGAAATCAATCAAAGAGAGAAAATTATTTTTATAAAATTGGTTTAGAAAATTTATCCTAGGACCCATCATCCTTTATTTCGGACTAGTACCCTCTTTGGGTAAAAATTCATTTAAATGGAGTCAAATAAAATGAGTTTTCCTTAATTTTTTTTCCTCATAAAAATAAAGGTGGCGACTCTCTATTCTTAGCTTTTTAAAATAAAAGCCACTAACCCCTTTTCTGAATAAAAGGAGAGTCTTCTTTTCATAATAAAAGATAATTTTAAATCCATGCTTACCGAACTAACTGGAGACCATACGCGGCGGTGTCATATGGGACTTAGCCCACAAAAGAGCATTCTCTGTAACATCCATAAATTTTAGATATTATTAAATAACTAATTTGGAGGATATTTAGCATGTTGGTGAGAGAAATACAAGATATGTACATGATATATATGGGGTATATACATAATATATACAAAGATACATACATAAGATATACTTGGTGTATACATAATATATACCTCACATGTACTTATTATATATGTTGGACACATATTATATACATAATATATATGATATACACATAATGTATACTTGATATATACATGAAATACACATTATATATGTTACATATACATTACATATATATTACATATTCATATACTTAAAATATATACAACATATAAATGAAATATAAATATTTATACAAATATATTTATGTGTGTGAAGATGTAAATTAATAAATAAATAAATAAAAAAGAAAAGAAAGTCAAAGTAAGAAAGAAATGAATAAAATAAATCAAAATTAAAATAATTTTTATAGTGAAAGATGATGGAAATGTGAAAACTTATTAAATATTAATTAATTTTTGATAGTGGAAGATGATGGAAATGTTAATTAATTAATTAATTATGGTTGGGAAGAAGAAGGAAAATAAAAAAAAATAAAATTCATTTATGGGTAGAAAGAAGATTATAAATATCTTAATATTATATTATTTAAATAAATAAATAAATAAATATATGTGGATGGAAAAAATAAGAAAGAAAATCAAAAAGGTCTTCTCCTCTTTTTCTTCATGTCTTGGCCAAACTCCATGGGTGAGGGGAAGAGAATTTTTGTTTTTCATATGCATTTAAATTATACAAGGATTTCAAGGGTTTCAAGAATATTTTGAAGAAAAATCAAGAAATAAGTAAGTAATTCTTCTTTTAAGTTAGTTTTATTTGATTTTAAGTATATGTTTGAAATGATTAGAGAGAGAAAATGAAGGTTAATTGAGATAGATGATGGTTATGGTATGATTCGGATATATATGTGTTAGTTTGATGAACAAATTATGAAATGAACTTAAATGATGGATATAAGGTTATGGGTAGATTATGCCTAAATTAGGGGTTTGGTATTGATGGATTTAATTGTTGTAATAGATGAATTTAATGTTGTTTTAATATATATATATAATGATTTTATGGTTAGAAATTTATTATAGGCAATTTTGCACAAAGTTGATGAATTTAGGGTTATGTAAAAATTAGAGTTTTGGTATGAATGCCTACAATTGTTGGAATTGAATAATTTAATGTTGTTATAGTATATATAGGGTGATTTTATGGTTGAAAATTTAATATAGGTAAATTTGGATAAAGTTAGGATTTGTAAGTGTCTTATGTGAAATTAGGGTTTTTGAAAGAGGTTTTGATAATTATGGAAATGAGTTGTTTTATTATTATTTTGGTATGTAAATAATGAATGTTAAAAATGAATTGGGTAGATTGAAGTTTAGATAAAGTAGAAAAGGGTGAAATTAGAGTTTTAATAGAATTTTAATGAAAATTTTAGAAATAATGATAACTTGGTATACATTGGGCATGAAAGTAATTGTAAATGAATAATATTTCTTATTTTATGGCTTATGTGTATTTAGGCCAAGTGGGTACAAGTGGCAACGGTTAAGGCTTCAGTGAAAGTGAAAGGTGGATGAAGAGTTGAATTGGTTTGGAGCAAGAAAAAGGTTAGTACATACTTATAGTACATTGTTTGACATTAAAGTGTATGTATTGTTTGATTATTTTGATGATAACCCATTGAAGTATGGCTTATGTTAAAGATATATATAAATTATGAAAAAAGTGAAAAGTTATGAAAAGTGCATTGAAAATGATAAACATGATAAGAATATAAAAATGAGGAATATATATATATATATATACAAATGAGTTAATGTGTTGGTTATGTTATTATATGTATTGAATATGTGATGGTGATCACAGTGTAGCATGGTCACGAGATGTATTTGAATTCCTGGAAATGAATGTATGAAATGTGAAATGGGAAGAATGATATGATGAATGATGAGAATATGTTGAAAGACTTGAGTAGAGCTAAGTCTTGAAGTTGAGTATAAGAGATGTGGAAAATGTGAGGTGTTGTGTATTACCTTGCATAATTAGTAGTTTCAAAAAATTGATATCAGTGTATATGATGAGAAGCCCGAGCAGAGCTAGGTTGTGACTGAGCATAGCTGGGTCATGTATATAATATGATTATGCTAGGCCAGACACTGGGTGTCACAGATAAAAATATGCCTTCAGCGAGACACTGGTGTTACAGACATGAGATATAACCCAAATCGATTGTTCTGGAATTGATAATTATGTAAGGAGTAGTTGGGCCCAATATGTGTGTCATATGATGTGATGTTGAGTTTGGTATAGTATTGATGACATTGTGATTAAATGATGAGATGATGAATTAAATAAGAATATTGAGTGTTTGATTGATTATTGAATTATTGTAATTATGTGACGAGTTGAGTGTTGTATTGTGATGGAAATGTTATGATGAGGCAGCGATGTAATGAGTTGATGTTTTACTGAATGTATGTATGTGTGGTTGTGTAATAATTGCATATGAACCCTGTTATGATGATGTTGTGCGATAGATGTGTGTGTATATATATATATGAAAAAAAAACTTGGTGAAATAATTGTGAAAACATCATAAGGAAATAGGAAGGTAAAAGTATGTATTATAGTTATTTAAATTGACTATTTTGTGTTAGTATGTATCGCTAAGCATTATGCTTAACATGGTTGTATGAATCGCGCAGGTGACAGATTAGCAGATTGAGGTGTGGTTGAGATAAAGATTAGAGTTTGTGGGCACCACGAGACCAACTGTGCCAAGGTTATACATAGGCATTCATGGATTGTTTCTATTGAAATGTATATTGGGAAAAATATTATAAAAGTTAGTAAATGGAATTGTAATGTGACAATATGAAGTTTTTAATAATATTATGCTTATATGTGATGTTTTGTTATAAATGATTGACTTTGCAAATGTTTACTGTGATACTTTTATATTTTATATATGTACTCTAAGTATACGGGGTATGCATAATGTATGTATATAGAATATAAGGATGTTATATTCTTGGCATCCTCATTGGTGGGCTAGGACCCAGTACTCGGGCGAGGCCTTACAATACATTAATCAATACACTTAAGACTATCATTATATTCATGTTATATCATCATATTTTATACCACCATATTTACTTCACATATATAAAAAAAATATATTAATTATATTTATCATATAAAAATGTCATTATATGCGTGTCTTATTTACTTGTATCTTAAACATAAACATAATATTATATATCTTATTGCACACTTTTAAATAAAAGATTGCTTTCAATCAATGTCACATATAAAAAAAAATAACACTATACACTACCAACATAACATTTATACATATTAAATATGTATAAACTAATACAAATTAGCCAACTTTATTCATATTGTAATTTTATCTTTTCAAGCTCATATTTCACATTCTACTTGTGATAGTTAAATTCCAAATAAATACTCTAATATTCTTTAATTAACTCTTTCCAAATATGTAAGTTTCTTAAATTATCATTATCATTCTAAATATATATATTTTGTATATATATTGTGTATATCTTATGTATATTTCCTCTTTAAAACTATTTTCTTCTTAAATTCATTATTACACTACTTTTTCTCTCTCTAATTATTTGACAAATAGTGATAATTTAGTTTATCAAACACATTTTAAGATAATTTATAAATTATCTTAAAATACCAAGTGGTGTTGTTGTCAAGTATATAGTAACTATACGACTTATATATCTTAACATTGTTTACTAAATTTGGCTACTATAACTTATTTGATTATTAATTTCTTTTTCTCACCAACTAATATATATATATATATATTCATACTTTAATAATATAAATAATTAAATTATATTTCAATTAATTCTAAATAAATATATCATTTGATCCTTAATTATCAATTATACTACAAATATTCATTTTGTTCTATAATCGTAAAATCTCCCATAACACTAAAATCCAATACTTGGATAATTCAATAATTCTTTTAAATATAATTTAAAGTTAAAAACTACACAATTGTACTTAGTTTGATTCACAATTAGATTTATAATCAATTTCTTTCACAATGAGATTCCATAATTCAACTCTTCCCAATTTATTCCATATTCAATTACTTTCACAAGATAATCCATAAACAATTATTTTTACTAAATAATCCATAATCAATCCATAACCAATTATTATTGCAAATAATCAATTATTTTCACAATTTAATTCATAATCAATTAATGCGACTTCCTATTTAACAAATCTTCTATAATCATATAATCCATCCTCTAAATAATTCAAAGCTCTCTTCAACATTGTTTCAAGATAAATAATTAAAATATACACTACAAATATCACAAACATAGTTATATTTTAAAGATAGCAAGTTCTTTAACTCTAACATCTTCTATAACCCTAAACTTTCCAAAATTCTAATTTCTTCCATAAACCTAAATCAACGCATAATTATTCCAATGCTTGATTTAAGCATTATTTCAAAAAAAAAAACTAATAAATACACACTTTATATGCTACAACAATAATTTTACTTTCAAAGAATTAAAGTTACTCAAATAACTTCTTATAAATCATTCAATATAATTTTTTTTCACAATTAACTTTAGTTTTTCAAAACACAAGCTTCTTTAATTAAACAAAATCATTATCAATTCAATTAATAACAAAAGAAGTGATATGTAAGCACTAACCTCATTAAAGTAGATCTTCCATCACTCTTTCTTTCAATTATTTGATTTGATGATGATTTTCTTATGAAATCCTATATAAATCAGCTATTTCTCATCAAAACCCTATTTTGTTTCAAAAGTTTCCATGGTTTTTAAATGAATTTTGGTAGAAGAAGAAGATGGAGAAGATGGAGATGGGAGGTTTAGCCAAAAAATTATGGAAGAAAGTGGAAGATTGTAGAAATTTGACTTCTTTTATAATATATAGGTTTTTATCTCATACTTTGCACTTAACTTTATTTTGGCACACCTATTTTCTTTAATTATCCCTTAATTCAATTTTTAACTCTGTAAAATTATAAAAATAATTACTTTAACTAATTTTAAAGCTCCATTATCCACATTTCATGTCCAAATTACAGTACAATATTATTCCAGAATCATAAGGGCATTTCTATAATTTCTTATATGTTTAAAATCATTTTCAAAAATACCAATTAAATTTATATACAGATTTACTTTTCCACTTCTTAGGGCTTATCTAATCTTATTTCTATCAATTTCAAATCCTTGGGCCACATTTAACCTCATACACAGTCTAATATATATATATATGTACAATATTACTTAAAATTTTCAGACATTATAAAAATATTCTAATAAAAATCTTTAAATTTATTTTTAAATAAATTTTATATATTATACACATAAAAATAAAGTTAAAAAATCAAGTTTGTTGTATATATGTTGTGCTTAAATTGTGTGTATGTCTATGCTTTGTAGTGTGTATACTATATATATATATTAAGTATATATTTGTGTATATATTATGAATATGTTGAATCACAATTAACATATATATATACTTTTTATATGTCGATTAATTATATTGTATATATTGGGTGTTTCTATATTAATTGTATGCATACTGTGTATATATTGAGTGAATATTATATATATGTTTCTGTATATTGTGTATATATTTTGAATATGTCAAATTACAATTGACAAAATATATATTTTTTATATTTTTGAATTATATTATATATGTTATGTGTATGTGCATGTTTATTGTATATATATTATATATATTGTGTAAATATTATATAAATGTATATTATATGTATGTTGTATATGTGTTTTGAATATGTTGAATTACAATTGACAAAAATATGTATTATTTTACATATTTGTTAATTATATTATATATATTGTTTATATATTTGTATTTATGTGTATAATGTGTATATTTATATATTTTATATGTATATTGTGAATATGATAATAGTAAAATTATTCATCATGAGTTTCTTAAGATCTATTATAATGCTTTCAACATTTATATTAAAAAAAAATTAATCAAAACATGCATCATGGTTGCATAAAAGAAAATAAAATATTGGATAAAAGAAAAAAACAAACAATATAAAATAAAAAAAATAAAAGACATCTAGACAAGAGAAAGCGCAAGCAGACGTATTGCGCCTTGCCACAAATCCGTATAAAAATGTAAAAAAAAAAAACTGAAATCTAAAAAAGTATCGTATTTGATATAAATTCCTTTTTTTTTTTTACAAAGATATAAATTCCTCTTAAATTAAAGATATTTATTTTATATTCCCTTTAAAATTCTTTCAATTAAACTTGATATTAATTTAACAATTTGAGAGTACTGGCCGAATCCACACTTTTAGAGGTGTGCAATTTTAGTTAACTAACCAAATATTCGGTTAACTTATTGAATATTTAATTCGGTTAACCGGTCGTATTAATTTACATTCGGTTTAGTTAAAAAATTTAAATTAATTTAATTTTTAGTTTGGTTAATGGTTAATTAGTTTGTTTAGGTCTATTAACCGTTAATAAAAATTTAAAAAATAATAATTTTTATTTAATTATTTATTAATTTTTTAATTATATAATTTTTTAATATAAATATAATTTTTTATTGCAAAAAAGTTATTTTTTGTTTATTTTTTAATAAATTTTGTTTAGTTATTTAATTATATTAATTTTTTATTTTAAATATAATTTTTATTATAAAATAAAAAAAATTAATCGATTTGATTAATTAACTGATCTGACTAGTTTAGTTCGAATAATTAATTAAATTGATCAAAATTAAAAATCGGTTAGTTCAATTAAAAAAAATAAGTTCAAAAAAATTAGTTAAAATTCGGCTCGATTGATTAATTGATCGACCGATCGAATGCCCATACCTACTCACTCTAACGGTTTAATATTTATTATCCTTTTCGTTGATAAGTATTATTCCTATATTCAATTATAATCTCAATTCGTATTAGAAAAAAAAAAGACTATATATATATGTTTATAAAAAAAACTAACAACAATTGTAGAATATAAGATTTATTATTTACAAACGAGACATATGGATTGAATATTAAATAAATCAATTAATCTGTAATATCCCCATATGTGCCCTAGAAGTATTGATGTAATTGTGTTTGAATTGAATTAAATGTATATATATTTTTGCAAAAGAAATGGTGGTGTTAAGGGAATGTATATGTTGTGTTTATGGTCATATATATAACATATAAATTGGTCAAAGTGCTTAGTCAAGGGAAGAAGATATTTTAAGTGTTAAGTGTGAAATTACCAAAGTGGGCAAGAGATGATAAAAGGAATTAAAATGTGTATGAGGGTATTATAGTAATTTTCTTTTGGATGAGTATTTAATGAGTGTTGACTTTGTGATTTCTTCATCATCTTTTCTTCTTCTCTTCTCGATGGTGTGGCTGGCTATCAAAAGAAAAGAAGAGCGAGAGAGGTGTTTAAAGGGTTATCATCAAATTGAAGGATGAAGCAAAGGATCAAGTTGGAGATTTGTGAAATTTCTTCAAAATAAGTAAGTACTTACTTGTTTTCCCTTGTTAATGTTTGAAGTGGTGTTTGAGATAGGTTGTGATGGATTGATTTTATGATTTGGGGTGTTATATATATGTGTTTACAAGTATTGAAATTGATTATAAGCTAAAGGATTGAATTGGTGTTGGTTTTGTTGTGAAGATGGTAAGTTAGTGGATTTGGATAGGGAAAGATCAAGAGTAATGATGGTTTTAGGGTTTTGAAATGGTAAATGATTCAATGTGTTGTTAATGTGCAATATTGTGATTAACATGTTAAATAAGTGTTAATGACATGGTTTATATGCATTTGAATGAAGTTGTGTTGTGTATAATGTGTTTAAATGCAATTGAAAGAGGTTTGGCCACATTTAGGGTTTTGTTTATGGGAGGCACGGCCAAAATAAGAAAGGAACACGGCCAAGACTTAATGTTTTTGAGAGACACGGCCAAGTCTAAGAAATTTTGGCCGTGTTGGATGAGTTTTGGAGAGACACGGTCACAAGCTTGGCCGTGTCCCTTGCCCATGTTTGCTACTGCCTGATTTTGGATGAGAGACACTGCCGTGTCCCCTGCCCGTGTCTGCTTCTGCTTGAATTGGAATTGAGAGACACGGCCACAAGCTTGGCCGTGTCCCTTGAGTGTGTTGGCTACTGTGACTTTTCTTTGCTCTTCTTGCTTTGATGAAATGGTATATACATTTGATAATACATATGATACTATATGAACAAGGTTATGTATTATGCATTGTGAATCTTGTGAATGTCAATGTGTTATATGAATAATGTACATTGTAATGTTACATCAATGATGTTATGTGTAAAATGTGAAGAAGAGGATGAAGTAATTGATTATAGATAGCTTGGTGGGAGTAACTCTTGAGGGTGAAAGAGATGAGGATCATCCAAAAAGGTATATACAATGCAATTTATAATGATGTGAATAATATGATTGAAGCATGTCAAAATGATATAATCGAATAATGACATGTTTGCCTAGTTAATGTAATTGATGTTGTATATATCAATGATGGAATATGACATGTAAAGGATATGATGAGATAAATGATTGTGTATGTAAAAGATGAATTGCTATAATGTGGATTGAAATGTGATGTGAAGCCATTGTGATTGGCTATGATAACTCAAATATGATGTGAAGCCATTGTGATTGGCTATGATGATTCAATTGAAAGAAATAAGGCATGTTTGCTTAAATAATGATGAGAATTGAAAATGATATTGATGATGAAATAATCAATGAATTGTGTATCTAATGTGTTATTCATTTTCAGAGTTTTGTTGTTGGTGGCATGCCTAATGGTAACAATCTCTTGAAGTTAGGTTGGGCTTGATCCTTGAAGCCAAGTTGGGTTGAAGTTTAACATGTTTTACTCCCCTTGAAGCTTGGTTGGGTCTAGTCCTTGAAGCCTAATTGAGATGTTACAACCCTTGAAGCTAGGTTGGATTAGTTCTTGAAGCCAAGTTGGGTTGATACTTAGCATGCTTTGTTCCCCTTGAAGCTTGGTTGAACTTAATCCTTGAAGCCTAGTTGGGATATTGATGAATGTGATAATTAAACCAAAGCATTAACTCTGAAAGTCGAATAGCATATTAGTGTTTGTTGGGCCCGAGTCTGTCTTTGTTGTTAATATGATATATAAATGTTGAAATAAATGAGTAATGAGATCTATGATTGACTTTGTTGGCAATGTGACTCATGATTTGTAAGATGTGAACAAAGTAATGTTATGAAGTATGATATGTGATGTGTGTATTGATATATGTTGATTGTGAGTATTAGTGATGAACGGTGATTGGTGATAATGATATGTATATAATATATATATATATATGAAATTTGTCATGATGTATGAAAGGTGCAACTCAAAAGGAGAAACTAATGGTAAATGAAAGTGATACTTCATTATATGTTAGAATTTCTATAATGCATGATTTTATGTTATATTTGTACTACTAAGCTCTTGGGCTTAGCGCGGTTGTGTGATTGCGCAGGTGTTTAGATGGAAGATATGAAGTCTTTCGTGATGCCACAAGGAGAGTAAAAGTTTATCGAGACCAACTAGAGGGTGATGCATACATGTATAATTTAATTATGATGTATTTCTATCAAGAATGTATTCATATGTATAAATGATGTTTTGAGAAAGATAAGATTACTGTATATTTATAAGATCATTAAAAGTATATCGATTTTGTAAATGTTCTTTAAATTAATGTATTGTGGTTTGAGCTATGTTAAAGGTTTTTAAATTGTAACAAAAAGTGACATCCTTATACTTTATATACTTACTGCATGTATACAAGGTGTATGTACAGTACTTATATAGAGTATCGGGGTGTTACATAATCCATGCAATGTGCATAATTGCCATTAGACAGAGTTGTGGCTAGGGCTGTAATCGAGCCGAGCCGAGCCGAGCTTTGCAAAGCTCAAGCTCTGTTCATTAGAAAATAGTCGAGTTTGAACTCGAACTCGAATCGAGCCCGAGCTTGTATCGAGCCAGCTCATATATTATGTATCTCGAGCTTAAACTCGAGCTTGATTTAAATAAGTTTAACGAACTCAATAAACTTATTTTAATTTTTATTTTTCATTCATTTTTTCTAAATTTTCATAAAAGATATACTAAAATTTATATTTTTATGAAAGATGAATAATATAATTATATATTAACAAAAATAAAATATTATATTACTATAATTTTATATTTTACTATAAATTACTAAGCTATTTTATATTGTATATTATTTAATTTATTTATTACATATACCATATATTAATAAATTATATAAATTATGTTAGTTAAAAAATTAATATATTTACATATATAGTTTAATATATATAAATTAAATTATATATATTTTTAATCAAATACACTAAATGAGCTAGCTCATGAGCTTAACTCACGAGCTTTTTAAATGAGCTAGCTCGCGAGCTAACGAGCCGAGTATTTCATAGCTTGAGCTTGGCTCATTTAACAAATGAGCAGTTCGAGCTCGAGCTTGAACGAGCTTTTACCGAGCCGAGACCCAAGCCGAGCTCGAGTAGCTTGGCTCATTTACAGCCCTAGTTGTGGCCTCAACAACAAAAAAGAAATTTGTGTTTTATATTGTGTCGTTGCTGGCAAAGCGCATACGACGGTTCAATGTTTGTTATTTATTTATTATTTTTAAATTTGATTCTCCTTTCATTGGCATACAAATGTCCCGCAAAAACAATGGATGAGAAAGTCAAAATACTTCTTAAATAAAGTCAATAATTGGTTCCGCGGTCGTTATTGCATATAAATTATTTTTTTTCTTGTAAGAAAAATTATTTATTAATACTACTTTTTACTTCAAAATATTCATAATTTTAAGATTTAATTTTTTTCAACTTTGCTTCTATTCCTTCATTAAACATTGCATTAACCTTTTTTTATTTTTATACTTTAAAAAAAATTGCATTTTAATTTGGTTGAAAATTAAGGGCGTACCTAACCCTCTTCATTTCAAAATTGCAAATATTTCTAATCACTATCAAAATTATATATATATATATATATATATTAGGAATAATAATAGATTGAGTATTTTCAGATATTCAATCCGTTTATATAGGGTACGAGTAATTTATAAATAAGTTTGGGTGAATATAAATAATATTTTTACTATTCGTGATGAATTTGTATATAGATAATTGGGTATCCATTATTAAATTCGATTATATATTAATTAAATTATCTTAAAATTATAATTATATATTTATTATATTTTATTTTAATTATAAAATTATATGGTATAAAATTATTTTTAATAAAATTGTGTTAATATTAAATTTTTATTTATAATTATTTAATTAAAAATTTATAATTTATAATTTATATTTTTTAATATTTTAATATTTTTTATATTTAAATTGATAGTATTAAATGTGTAACATCCACAAAATAAAATAAAATAAAATAAAACTAAAATGAATAATTTGAGGGAGAAATGAAGATTTAGAAGTGGAAAAAATAAATTATATATGTCAAATATATATAGAATATAAATAATTTATAAAAGTCAATATGTGAATAGTGAAACATAAATAATAAAGCATGAATAGTAAAATATGAATAGTAAAACGTGAAAAATATAAGCTCATCTTCTTCCTCTCTTCTTATTGTTGGCCAAAACTCCATAGAAGCAAGGGGAAGCTTTTCTTTCTTCCAAACACCAATTTTTGAGTGGATTTTCAAGAATCAAAAGAAATTTTGGTGATTTTTCAACAAATTGGTAAGTTTTCTTTAAGAAAATTTTGTATTTCTTTAAAATTGTATGTAAAAATTTAAAATTTTATATAGTATGTTATAATTTTTAAAATGGATATGGAAGGTGTTGTCTTGATGAGGAGGTAAAGATTTTAAGGTTGTTTGGTTTATTTATTTAGGTTTGATGGTAGTTAGGAAGAGGAAGAGAGTGGGTTAGGATTTCGGGAATAGTAAACATAAAGAATTTATGTTTATTTGATTTTATGATTTGAATTATGTTATTTAATGATGTTAATAATGAAAATGAACTTAAATTACCATTTGGAATTAGTTAGAATGAAAAACCAAAATCAAAGTGGCTTAGGGCAAAATTTTAGAATTTTGGAGAAAATGCGATACATTATGTTTTAAAACTTAAAATGTGTTAAAATGTAATATATTAGATATATTTAAGCTAAAAACTCAATTTGAAATGTGTTGGAATGATTTTCCAAGGTTAAAGTTCATTATGGTAAAAACTTGAAAAATTGTAGAATTATGCTTTAATTTTTGTTTTAGGCTTTAAACACCTAGAAATGTGATGTTAATTGATTATGTTCATTCACATTGGGTATAGGTGTTGAGTATATAGGATTTTCATCAACCTAATGGTGAAGGAATTTTGGGTATATTGGAAGTGGAGTGGAGTTTTAACTCCATTTATTGCTTTAAAGAGGTTAGTACATACTTTTTTCATAATGTGTGTGATTGTATTGAATTTTAGCATAACACATTGCATATGTTAAATGTGTGATGATATTTAATTTTTATGAATATATGTGTATGACATTATTTGAAGTAATAATGCTTGGTTTGTGTTGGTTGTGGCATGATTAGCCATTTAAGAATGACTAAATGAATTATTTGTGCAAAATGTGTAAAGTGTAATTTATGCACTAACATGAGGAAGTAAACCACATTTGCATTATTTATGATACTAATTTGTGAAAACTATGGTGTGAGTCGAGATGTAAAAGTAAATTGAAAGAAATTTATATTGTGTATACCTTATATACTATCTAGTTGCCAGATGATTGTGCTTGGATGTTGGCACACCATACACTAAAATGGATATGACACTGGGTGTCATAGAGATGTGCCTACGCCCGAGTGAGAGACCAATGATAGATCAAGACAACGAGCCTGGAACTAGAAAATTGTATAAGGTATTTGGGCCCAATCTGTATAGATGTTTAGTGTATTGTGTAATGTATATAAACAATGTTTGACATTTATAGCATGATGCAAATATGAAATTATACATAAATGACATCATTTTTCAATTTTATTAAAGTATGTACTACTAGGCAATATGCTTAGCACGATTGAATTCCATCGTGCGAATGACAGAGTAGATCCGGGAGTTCCAGAAAGTGCTGCTAGATCACCCCAGGTCTAAGTTTTTGTGTGTGAAGATCCTTGAGCTACCGCGGATCAGTGCCACTTGTATAATATGTATACACTTTGAAAATTAAAAAAAAATGCTTTATGAATATGTACATTATATATATAATCATGTATGCAGTGTAAAATATGTGTTTTTCCTTTTGTGAAATATTGAAATAAATATGGGACTTATATATATATATATATATGAATGTGTTTTTGTAAAATGTTGGAGGATTGAGCCGCTGGGCTATTTTGGAGGAATAAGCGTATTGAATAAATAATTGAGAGTGTATTTTGATTGCAGGTTGTGTTATTTAAAATTTGGGATTATCCGAAATAGAGACAAAACTCTAACGAATTTTTCTCAGAGATTTTCTATTTAATATATCTTTTTACTATTCAAATCATTAATGGTTATTTTTATTTATTTATTAAAACACATTTTAAGTGTTTTAAAAATGGTTAACATAGATTTATGAAAGTTTTTATAAAACTGTACTATGACATTTTTATTTTCTATATATGTATTTTACATATACTTGGTGTATATATATTATATGTATATAAAGTTTAAAGGTGTTACACTTATTGGGTATCAGAGCCTAGGTTTGAGGTTCTCAACCTAGGTAGGTTTTTGAAAAGAGAAAATGAAATTTTGAATGTGATTTTAACATGTTATACATGCATTGCATTGACATTTTATCTTATCGCTGATGTGGCAGTTCTTTCTATATTTATAGATAGTAGGGAATATGGCATCTCAGACACATAAATTTGGTGAGAAGAGCACCGAGAGTGCTACACCTAGAGAGGGTGATGTTAGATCTGGTGTAGAGATAGCTGGGGAGGCATCAGTGCCAGCTAGACCGGCTGTTGAGGAGGTTCCGCCAGGTTGGGTACGACATGTAACACCCCTTCCCGACCTACATGTGTAAGCCGAGTAGAGGCGCCACACTATCCAAATGTTGCTACCAATTTTACTTAGTCAAATTTTTGTTCCGATTTTTCAGAAATTTTGCCAGAGGTTTGCCTAGAAATTTGGATCCCAAGTGTCGACAAAACTTGTTTTTCTGATTTTTGAAAACATTTTACACAGACCAATGTGAATACAATCAGTTTCCAATATACTCCCAATGAATCCACCTTATACCCTCAACTACAACCTGCAAGAAAAATTCACACTTCTAATCCAGAATAAAGTAGAGATTTATTATTATTACATACCAATAACATACAGCATCACATACCGACTCTCAATCTTATATACATATACATGCCACAACTAGTTAACTCATAATGGAAACTAAAGGCTACTCTGAGGTGCTGCGCTGTGTTGTGCTGCTCGATGCTAATCACCGAAATCTACTGCTCCAAACCTACGAGTCAAGAAAACTCAACTCGCTGAGCGTTGTCGCTCAGTGGGTACTTTACCAATAAAAATAAAAGTAGTATATGAAAGTATTCGAAATCAAAGGAAATAATTAAATCCACAATCAACCAACTTTATACCAATAGAAATCGTGATACATTCAGTGTGATATGCTTTCAATAATGTAAAATCATAATTCAAACTCATTGGCATTATATAGTTTAACGAAAAATAATGTCTTTGATTCAGGCTCTACTGGTATATAGGGAACCATAGTGATAAGGCTGTGGGCCTCCCCACTGTAACATAGGTGGCCCTCACCACCGATATCAGATCACAGGAATGGGCCTCCCCATCCTGGTTAACCAATGGGCCTCCCCATTGGCTTCAGTGGCCTCACCACTGAATAAAATATCATATCACAATAATGAGCAGTACTGCATGCGTTAGTTTAGTGCACCATACCCTTATCTACCACTCCCACTATCCAGTAGAGCAAAAAGATTTAAAATGATTCAATTTAAGTCTCAACTTCATTTTAGAATGATTCAAGAAATCAATTTAAATTCTCACTGCGCTTTGCCATTTATGCCGTGCACCACTTTCTTTGGTCAAACCGTTACTCTTTTTCATATATTTAACATCCACAATAAACACATCAAAAATTTCAAAGTATTCCTCAAAAGATCAGCAATTGACCAAATGAATAGTGTTGCGGCGAGAAAAATCGGCAACGCAAAATGGCATGACCAAATGAATAGTAAAATCTGGGTTTTCGTCAAAATTTCAGTCCACTTCAGTTATGCATTTGACCAAGTAAATGATCTTATTTTTTGGCTGAAATTTTACAGAAAACTTATTTCATATGTTGACTAATTGCATGTAAAATTTCGTTGAAAAATTCATTCGTTTGCTACCCCAAACAATTGCCACAAAAATAGTCCAGAAGCTGTCACTTTGGGACCATTTCGGCCCAAACCTTTGAAATGCATAGGATAGTTTATTTTTCTTTTGCAAATCAATATTAAGGCTTCTTTAATAGTAAAGTGAAGATTCAAACACTTCCTTTTAACAATTTTTGCATGTTTAACTCAAATCAAACTAATTAAAGTCCAAACAACTTACTAAATCAACTTGCCAAATTTTCTCAAAACATTTGGTTTCAATTAAATTTAACAACCCAATTGCCATAAGAAAACAAGAACATAACTCAAATATTTAATTTAAACTCAATCAATATATTTAAACATCAATTTCAAAACTTCCATAAACAAAAGTTTGTAAGCAAATAGAATTTCTTTTATGGTAAAGCACCAAATCAAAAGTAATTATTCAAAGGTAAAGTACCAAACCTTATTTCTTTAACTTCTCTTAGCTTTTCCTTCTTCTCCTTCTTTAATTCTTTATTTCTCCTTCAATCAATTCAAAATACAACATAAACCTTAGAATTTCAAAATAATAAATTATCCTCCATTTCTTTTCCAACCGAAACCCCTAATCCAATCTTATTAATCTTTCTACCTCTTGATTCTTCCATTTAATCAATTAATCTCATCACTTACTTAATATTTTTTTTTCCAATTCCATATAAAGACTCTAATTCCCAATCTTCCAATAAATATATAACTACCTAAAATTAATACTAAAATTAAAGTCTACTTACTAGAAAACCTTTAAAACTTACCTTAAAAATCAAATTTTGAAGAAACTTGGAAGTCCTTTGGTGTTTCCCTTTGTTGGCCGAATTTTGTAAGTGGAAAAAGAGAGAATTTGCTCTTCATTTCACATATATTTATATACAAAGGAAATGATGATCACCTTAGGTGTTGGTTAACCACTTAAGACCACTTGTCCACTTTTTCTCTTTCTTCATTTATTACACATTTATTACACATGCTAAATGCTTTCTTTTGATTGGCCAACATTAGATTTTTATTAGTTTTCTTTTCCTTTACTTCTTTCTACTTGTCCCTCTTCCCATTGGATCTCATAAAGTTGTCCCGGGTTACTCATCCGGTCCCGACACGAAACCGGGCCCACTTTACGTTCTGGCGATTAATCAATCATATCTTTTAAACCGTATAGTTCCACGAGTCAAACTATATATAAATTTGATCCTCTCGACCTCTACTTTCTATTTATAAGGTCTATTTTAGGTTTCCAAGTCATTTTAAAAAATTACCGATAAGCCCTCAACTTTTTACAAAATTCTCTTTAGGTCCTATTTTTGCTCGGGTTTTCTCCGGCTTCATTTCTACTGGCGATCGTTTCATATTTAACCTCTCGCCATTCTCTACATACTCATGTCCTTATTTCCTACCCTAAATTCATGTATAACTTTAATTGATAATGACCAAAATGCCCTTAGTCAACATTTCTTCATTTTTCTTTAACGGGACATTTCCTGGAAAAACCGTTATACGTCGTTGCGATCCGATTTTTCTCTACATTCCATTTTTGGAATATGTTATATGCACTATTAAGAACATCCGGTGCAACTTTTTTTAAAATTACATCTACGTCCCCAAAACTTTTAAAAATTACAACTAGGTCCCTTTGGTCATACAACCTTATCTAGGGCTGTTATCAAAAATTATCTTCTCCTTTCCCCTACTCTCGCTATGCACGTGACTACACTGCATAATTGCGGTAGGCGGATGTGACACGACATATGGTGAAATTATTATGGCAGGCTCCGATGCAGCCGCAGCCGCTGTTCCAGCAGCAACTACCGACCAGAAAGTATGACAAGCTAAGAAAATTCAGAGCTACAGATTTCTTTGGCACTACAGATCCAACTATAGCGGAGGAGTGGCTGAATGGAGTTCAGAGGGTATTTATCTAGCTACAGGCTAGTGCAGAAAGAGAAGTTTGATTATGTCATGTCTCTTCTGCAGAGGGATGCTTATGACTGGTGGAAGACAGTTCCTCATGCTATGAAAGATCCTCCAGTATTGACATATGATGTTTTTCTGTAGGAGTTTGATAAGAAATATACTCCTCGGGAGTATAAAGATGCTAAGAAAAAAGAGTTTTTGGGTTTAAGACAAGAATCAAAGACAATGACAAACTATGAGAAAGATTGCATTAGATTGAGCATGTATGCAGGAAGAATTATGACTAATGAGATTGATAGATGCCGAAGATTTGAGGAGGATTTTAGGCCGTCTATCATGTGTTTGGTAGCAAGCTCACGATATGAGGATTTCTCCAAGTTAGTTGCAGCTACTAGAAGTGTAGAGAAGGCACAAGGACTTGCAGCAGTTACCAGAGTAGAGGGTAGAGATAGGAGACCATAGACTAAGGTAGGGTCTTCATCATCAAAGAGAAGTAGAGGAGGTTCTTCATAGAGGTTTGGTAGAGGCCAGGGACAGCCTATTAGGGGGTCTCAGCAGTAGATTTAGAGTCAGGGATCTGCTACTTCAGTGGCTATGCTTCGACCTTAGTTTCACAGAGATCTCCTCTATCCCCTTATGCTCAGTGTGGTCACTTTCATAGGGGTGTTTGTTGGGGGGTATCAATCCATCATCAGCTGGTTGTTTTAGATGTGGGTACCACGACCATTTTATCAGAGATTGTCCAGAGCCACCAATGGATAGACAGACTAAAATAATAGTGTTCAGATCTAGTGACATAAGAGGTCGAGGTGGCAGATTTAGATTCAGTCAGAGAGGAGGATCCAATGAGAGGACTAGTAGACCATAGCAGATAGGGTCATCACAGAGATTATATGGGATGCAACGACAATCGAATGCTTCTGATGTTGTAGCTGGTACATTCTCTTTACTCGGTATTTATTTGCATGCATTAATTGATCATGGATTGACATATTCATATATCAGTGCATCCATCCTGCCTGTGAGTGATATGCATTTGACTTATTAGGGTATGATGTGCTGGTGAATAACCCTTTAGGACATAGTATAGTAGTTAGTAAGGTACACCGAGATAGTTCAATTTTTATTCAGGATGAGGAGTTTCTTGGTGACCTGATTGAGATACCCTTTAGGGAGTATGATGTGATTTTGGGTATAGATTGGTTATCCAGACATGGGGCTGTGGTAGACTGTTGGCAGAAATATTTTACTGTGAAAACACGTGATGGGAAAGACGTAGTTGTATCTGGTGAGCAAACACACCTTGCATCATGTTTGTTTTAGTTTTGTTAGCTAGGAGGATGATCTGAAAGGGGTGTGAGGCATATTTGGCTCATGTTACAGATACCAGGATAGTGAAGTCTCAGCTGGATAGTATACCTATATTAGTAGAGTTCCTAGATGTGTTTCCTGATGATTTGTCTGGGTTGCCTCCAGAGAGAGATGTGGAGTTTGGTATTGATTTGATGCCTGGTACCACTCATATTTCTATTACACCTTATCGGATTGCACCAATTGAATTAAAGGAGTTGAAGGTGCGGTTGTAGGAGCTTCTTGATAAAGGGTCTATCCGCCCTAGTGTATCAGCGTAGGGAGCACCGGTGTTGTTTGTAAAGAAGAAGGATGACACTTTTAGGTTGTGCATTGATTATCGGCAGTTGAATAAAGTGACCATCAAGAATAAATACCCATTGCCTCACATTGATGATCTCTTTAATCAGTTGAAGGGAGCTGCAGTGTTTTCCAAGATTAATTTGAGATCGTGTTATCATCAGCTGAGTGTTAGGGATGCAGATGTGCCTAAGACTGCGTTTTGCATGAGGTATAGCCATTATGAGTTTTTAGTGATGCCTTTTGGGTAGACGAATGCACCAGGTACATTCATGTATTTAATGAAATGGTGTTTAGGTCATACTTAGATCAATTTGTGGTAGTGTTCATTAATGATATCCTGGTATACTCTTACAATAAAGAAGAGCATGACAAACATTTATGGATTATGTTGCAAACCTTAAAAGAGAAACAAATATATGCGAAGTTGTCAAAGTGTGAATTCCGGTTGGATCAAGTAACTTTCCTTGAGCATGTTGTTTCAATAGAGGGTATAAAAGTTGATCCGAGTAAAGTTGAAGCAACCTTGAATTGGAGTCCACCGAAGAATGTAACAGAGATTAGAAGTTTTCTGAAATTGGCTAGTTATTATCGTCGGTTTGTGAAGGAATTTTCCTTGATAGCTTCACCACTCACTAAACTACTTCTGAAAGATGTGAAATTTGTGTGGACTGATCAATGTCAGGCGAGTTTTGAGCAGTTAAGGGTCATATTAACTCAGGCTCCTATCCTTACCCTGCCTATGGAAGGTAAACCCTATGTGATATACAGCGGTGCTTCACATAATGGTTTAGGCTACGTTCTAATACATGAGGGTAGAGTCATTGCTTATGCATCCCGACAATTGAAGCCTCATGAGTTAAACTATCCAACTCATGATTTGGAGTTTGCAGCCATTGTATTTGCATTAAAGATTTGGAGACACCACTTATATGGGGAGAAATGTTTTATTTACACTGATCATAAGAGTTTAAAGTATTTGGGTGTCCAGAAAGAGTTGAATCTTCGACAGAGGCGATGGTTAGAATTAATAAAGGATTATGATTATCTAATTGATTATCGCCCTGGTAAGGCAAATGTAGTTGCAGATGCATTGAGCCGAAAGTCAGTGGCAGGGTTGACCGCCTATGCTCTTGTGTTGTTTGTTGAGTTAAGAGCATTGCATGTCAGATTTGAGTATTGTGATGATGGAGCTCTTATGGCTCATTTGCAAGTGAAGTCATTGCTAATTGATCAAATTAAAGAAACAGAGACGTCAGATATGAAACTCCAGAAGATTGTGGAGGATTGTAAAAAGGGGGAGAGTAGGGATTTTCATGTGAGAGGTGATGGTGGTGTATGGTATAGAGGCAAATTGTGTTTTCCTGAGGATGTGGAATTGAGAAAAAGAATTTTGGAAGAAGCACACCAGTCTTCATATGCTATGCACCCTGGAAGTACTAAGATGTATCAGGATTTGAAATAGTATTATTGGTGGTCTAGTATGAAGAGGGACATAGCAGAGTTTATTTCTAGATGTCTCACATGCCAGAGAGTAAAGGTTGAACATCAGGTTCCTTCAGGATTATTATAGTCTTTATTAGTACCTGAATGGAAATGGGAGCATGCGACTATGGACTTTGTGACTGGATTACTTTTAACCCAGAGGAAACATGATGTAATTTGGGTGATTGTGGATAGATTAACGAAGTTAGCTCATTTCCTTTCCATCAGGATGGACTACTCCCTAGATAGGCTGGCTGAGTTGTATATCAGTGAGATAGTGAAGTTACATGAGATCCCATTTTCAATAGTTTCAGATCGAGATCCTAGATTTACATCAAGATTTTGGAAAAGTTTGCAAGATGCTTTAGGTAGTTGATTGCATTTTAGTACTATTTTTCATCCGCAGATAGATGGACAGTCTAAGAGGGTGATACAGGTACTAGAGGACATGTTAAGGAGCTGTGTTATTGAATTTACTGGGAGCTGGGATAAATATTTACCTTTAGTTGAATTTGCATATAATAATAGCTTTCAATCTAGTATTGGGATGGCTCCTTATGAAGCTTTGTATGGCAAGAAGTGCATGACACCATTGTGTTGGGACGACATTGGAGAAGGCAAGCTTGTAGGTCCCAATTTGATTAAGGAAATAGAGAAAAAAGTTAAGGTAATTCAGGATAGATTGAAAACAGCTTCAGACCACCAGAAATCCTATTCAGATTTGAAGAGGAAAGACATAGAGTTTAATGTGAGATATAAGGTTTTTGAAAGTATCTCCTTGGAAGAAAATTTTAAGATTTGGTCAAAAAGGTAAATTAAGTCCTCGGTTTATTGGTCCATATGAAGTACTAGAAAGAGTGGCACTGGTGGCTTATAGATTGGCTTTGCCACCTGAGTTAGAAAAGATATATAACATCTTTCATGTTTCGATGCTTCGGAGGTATATATCAAATTCATCTCGTATCTTATCAGTTGAGTCGATTGAGGTGAGTCCATATTTGACCTATGAAGAAGAGTCAGTGGCTATTTTAGCAAGAGAGGTAAAAGAGTTAAGAAATAAGAGAGTGCTATTGGTTAAAGTATTATGGAGAAATCACTCTACCGAGGAAGCGACATGGGAGAGTGAGCAAGTTATGCGAAGCCAGTATCCTCAACTATTTCTGAGCTAATATCAGGCAATTTTAAGGACAAAATTCTTTTAAGGGAGAGAGAGTTGTAATATCCACAAAATAAAATAAAATAAAATAAAACACAAAATAAATAATTTGAGGGAGAAATGAATATTTAGAAGTGAAAAAAATAGATTGTATATGTTAAATATATGTGAAATATAAAAAACATATAAAAGTCAATATATGGATAGTGAAATGTGAATAGTGAAGTGTGAATAGTAAAATATAAATAGTAAAACGTAAAAAATATAAACCCATCTTCTTCCTCTCTTCTTATTGTTTGCCAAAACTCCATGGAAGCAAGGAAAAACTTTTCTTTTCTTCCAAACACCAATTTTTGAGTGGATTTTCAAGAATCAAAAGAAGTTTTGGTGATTTTTCAACAAATTGGTAAGTTTTCTTTAAGAAAATTTTGTATTTCTTTAAAATTGTAATTATGTGAAAATTTAGAATTTTATATAGTATGTTATAATTGTTAAATGGGTATGGAAGGTGTTGTCTTGATGAGGAGGTAAAGATTTTAAGGTTGTTTGGTTGATTTGTTTAGGTTTGATGGTAGTTTGAAAGAGGAAGAGAGCGAGTTAGGGTTTCGAGAATAGTAAACATAAAGAATTTATGTTTATTTGATTTTATGATTTGAATTGTGTTATTTAATAATGTTAATAATGAAAATGAAATTAAATTATCATTTGGAATTAGCTAGAATGAAAAACCAAAATCAAAGTGGCTTAGGGCAATATTTTAGAATTTTGGAGAAAATGTGATACATTGTGTTTTAATGCTTAAAATGTATTAAAATATAATGTATTAGATATATTTAAGCTAAAAACTCAATTTGAAATGTGTTGGAATGATTTTCCAAGGTTAAAGTTCATTATGGCAAAAACTTGGAAAATTGTAGAATTATGCTTTAATTTTGCTTTAGGCTTTAAACACCAGAAATATGATGTTAATTTATTATATTCATTCACATTGGGTATAGGTGTTGAGTATATAGGATTTCCATCAACCTAGTGGTGAAGGACTTTTGGGTATATTGGAAGTGGAGTAGAGTTTTAACTCCATTTATTGCTTTAAAGAGGTTAGTACATACTTTATTCATAATGTGTGTGATTGTATTGAATTTTAGCATAACACATTACATATGTTAAATGTGTGATGATATTTGATTTTTATGAATATGTGGGTAAGACATTGTTTGAAGCAACAATGCTTGGTTTGTGTTAGTTGTGGCATGATTAGCCATTTAAGAATGGCTAAATGAATTGTTTGTGCAAAATATGTAAAGTGTAATTTATGCACTAACATGAGGAAGTAAACCACATTTGTATTATTTATGATAATGATTTGTGGAAACTATGGTGTGAGTCGAGATGTAAAAGCACATTGAAAGAAATGTGTATTGTGTGTACCTTATATACTATCTAGTTGCCAGAAGATTGTGCTTGAATGTTGGCATACCATACACTAAAATGGATAAGACACTGGTGTCATAGTGATGTACCTATGTCTGAGTGAGAGACCAATGATAGACCAAGACAACAAGCCTGGGACTAGATAATTGTATAAGGTATTTGGGCCCATTGTGTATGGGTGTTTAGTGTGTTGTGTAATGTGTATAAACAATATTTGGAATTTCTAGCATGATGCAAATATGATATTATACATGCATGGCATCATTTTTAAATTTTATTAAAGTATGTACTACTAGGCAATATGCTTAGCGCGATTGAATTCCATCTTGCAGGTGACAAAGTAGATCTGGGAGTTTCGAAAAGTGCTGCTAGACCACCCCAGGTCTAAGTTTTTGAGTGTGATGATCCTTGAGCCACTGCGAAACAGTGCCACTTGTATAACATGTATGCACTTTGAAACTTTTTAAAAAAATACTTTTGAGTATGTACATTATATATATAATCATGTATGCGGTGTAAAATAT
The DNA here is from genome assembly GCA_947685225.1 of Garcia nutans. Lineage (NCBI taxonomy): Eukaryota > Viridiplantae > Streptophyta > Magnoliopsida > Malpighiales > Euphorbiaceae > Garcia > Garcia nutans. Next base: position 38,335,238 of record CANTUV010000059.1, read on the forward strand.
ATGTTTTTCTTTTTGTGTAATATTGAAATAAAAATGGGACGTATATATATATATATATGGATGTGTTTTTTGTAAAATGTTAGCAGATTGAGTCATTGGGCTATTTTGGAGGAATGGGTGTATTGAATAAATAATTAGGAGTATATTTTAATTGCAGATTGTGTTATTTGAAATTTGAAATTATCTGAAATATAGACAAAACTCTGGCAAAAATTTCCAGAGATTTTCTATTTAATATATCTTTTTACTATTTAAATCATTAATGGTTATTTTTATTTATTAATTAAAATACATTTTAAGTGTTTTAAAAATGGTTAACATAGACTTATGAAATTTTTTATAAAGACCGTACTGTAACATTTTTATATTCTATATATATATTTTACATATACTGGTTGTATATATATTATATGTATATAAAGTATAAGGGTGTTACAAAATGAATTTGTGATAGATACGAGTATAATTATAATCAGATTTAAATGAGTTTGAGTAACTTAAAAATTAAAATATTTCAAATTCAAATAAGATAATTTTTTGCGGATATCTTACCATTTGCCAATCCTTGTATATTTATATTGACTATGATTCATATATATATATGGGAATTAACAAAAAAAATACCCTTCACAAATCACTATTAAATTTTAGACTATACTCACCTTAAATAGACCTAATTTGACAAAAGTAGCCTTTAATGAAAAAAGCCCGCTCATTCTATTTTCTAAAAATGCTACTACTGTCAAATAATTTTCAAAAATCTAAAAATCCCTTGCTCCTTTTTCCTGATTGAAATAAATTGCTCTCTCTCTTTCTTTCCGATTATTCTACACCGGTGTTGCGTCATTGAACGAGACTGTCGACCGTCAAGTGTTCCATCGTTGTTGCTGCCGTTGTCGATTCATTCTTCATCTCAGGTATTGGTTTCTCTCTCTCTCTCTCTCTCTCTCTCTATTTTTCTGCCATTGTTGTGTTTGATGTGGAAAAGCATACAAATTGAGTGATAAATAGATTTTAAAAATGCTAAAAAAAAGGAATGGAAAGATTGAGAAGGAAAGAAAGTTAGGAATTACTTAGCTAAATATAATAACATAAATAAAAATAAATAAAAAAAGAGGAAAATAATAGAAATAAAAATCATAAGTTATAATACGGTGAAAGATACCACATTGAAGAAGTGGAAAAAATGGAGAGTTTGTAGAGTTGGGGAGGTCTGGATTTTTTATCATACTTAGAAGTCTTTGTTTGTTTCCTTTTGTTGTTGTCTCTATATTTTTTTTAATGCCTATGCTTTTGGGTGCTCTTTAATTCAATGTTATATAATGTAGAAGTAATAATATGATCTTTGATTTGAATTTCTTTTAGTGGAGAGGCTCCTATTTTACAGGTTTATTTAAGTACTCTTAACTCACCATTAAATCAAGAAAGTGATAGGGAAAGAAAAATAGAGAGAGAAAGAGTTATTTTCTTGGGGTTTATGGTGTAATTGATTTAAAAAAAATAAAAATTCTAATTTTCTCTTTGCTTATAATGCTTTTTGATATGTCATAAATGGTGTTGTTGAGCTAGTTTGTTTATTTTATCTTTGTTGAATGAATGAGAAGTGGGTTTTATATCAAGAAATAGAAAGTTATTTTTCTATTAAGAACAAAAAAGTGTGATGTTGATGAACACATTTATGAATCATTATTATTTAAATGGCATATTTTTTGTGTTTGTGATATTATAATATTAAATAATTTTATTTTGTTGACTAATATATGTTGATCTTCTATAATATGATTGATATATTTTGACCTAAATTTATAAGGTTTGGTATGGTTTGATATGGAACTATAAAAGCACATAGCGTTTGCGTTCCATATGTTATTTAGATGTCTTATATAGTGAAGAACTGTGATTTTGTTGATTGATATGTGTTGATCTTTGATGATATGTCTTGATATGTCATAATATGGATTGATATTGTTAGAAATGGCTTGTTGTGGGACTTCTAAAATACAAACTGTAACACCCCCACATCCAATGCACACACACTACAACTACAACCATGTAGCATAAGTGCACCAAACATAGGGATGCTACGGTTTTCTTCAACATTCAAAACATTTAAATAGATACAATACTATTATCATTATATAATATAGAAAAGTAGATCATTTACTTTTAAAATAAAACACATTAGATATATATATACATACATATAATTATTTCACAGCGGAAGTCATAAAATATTTACATATTTGAAAACACTTAATTCCATATTTACAATTATACAAATATGTACATTTAATCAATACTTTACAAAATATAAAAAGAGTTATACATGATTGGCAAGTTTTCTTTGATCTTTAAGTCTCCAAAAATCAACTCTTCACTGTCTACCCTCGGTCGGTTTCGAAGAGCTTTCGGGATCAACTCTATCAACTCTATTACCTGCGCGATTAAACACTATCGCGCTAAGCCAACGGCTTAGTAAGATAATCATGCTAATGTTATGCTTTAATGCAATGCAGTACCAATTCTCAATCCATATTATGCATGTAACATCATATATGCCAAGTTGATAACATAGCTTTCCATTTTATAACTCAACATTTATATATATATATAGGCATATCATACTTCACATCTTAACATAGACCTCATTTATATTCATTTAATCATTCATCATCAACAATAAGCTAAGGCAAGAATCATTCATGACTCACATTAACCATAGACAAGCATGGGCCCAAGACACACTAATATGCCATTCAATTTTCAGAGTTAATGTTTTGGTTCTATCATCACATTTATCAATATCATATACCCAACTAGGCTTCAAGGATTAAGTTCAACCAAGCTTCAAGGGGAGCAAAGCATGCTAAGCTTCTACCCAACTTGGCTTCAAGAACTAACCCAACCTAGCTTCAAGGGTGGTAACATCTCAATTAGGCTTCAAGGATTCAATCCAACCTAACTTCAAGAGATTGTTACTATCATTAGGCATGCCACCAATAACATACTCTGAAAATGGAATAACACATTAGCCACACAATTCATTTACATATCAATTATCATTTCCATTCTCAATTCTCATCAACATTTAGGCAAACATGCCTTCATTCTCTCAATATTATCATCATAGCCAATAACAATGGCCTCACATTTCATTTCACAATATAACACTTCATTATTCAAGTGTATACTTATCTCATCCATGATCACATTATATCTCATATAGCATCATTCATCATAGCCAAACACAATGGCATTGTCTCATATCATATCTTATTTGAATTATCATTTCATCTTTGATACAACATTTCAAGGTACATTACTCATAAAATACAATACCTTTCACAATGCATAACATAACCTTGTTTAAATCTCAACAATGCAATTAGGGCAAAGAACAACTTATATGATTCATAGCTTTAGGATCTTTCATATGCATTTGATTAGTTCATTCATTGATTCAAGTGTGTTTAAAGTGTTTTAGGGTAGGTTTAAGAATCAACCCACCTTTGAAGAACCAAAACAATGCAAAAAGAACAAAGAAACAAAACCCTAACCAACTCATTTGATGGACACGGGCAGCACACATGAGGGACACGGCCAAGCTTGTGGCCGTGTCTCTCAATTCAACTTTGGCAGTAGCAAACACGGCTTAGGGACACGGCCGTGTCTCTTCAACCAAAACTCACAGTAGCTCACACGGCTTGGGAACACGGCTGTGTCACCCAAAAATTAATCCAACACGTCCAAAATCATATGACTTGGCCGTGTCTCACATGGCCTTTGGCCGTGTCTCCCAAAACCAAAACCCTAATTGTAACCAACTCTCTTCCAAATGCATTAAAACTCAATATACATCATACCACATGCTTCAAATGAACATCATCAATGTTCTAAATACATATTCATTACAATAATCACTTTAAAACACCTTAATATCACAATTAAACAAACACCATCTCAAAACCCTAACTCAAACTCTACTCTTGATTTTCCACTATCAATCTTCACTTATTTTTCCATAATCACAACCAAACCAACACAACCTCCAATTTTTAACTTACAATCAACTCTAACACTTATAAACACACATCAACACACTAAATCATCATCTCAACAATTCTCAATACACCTTAACCACAATTTCCAAATTAATAAAAGAAAACAAGAAATTACTTACCTAAAGTGAAGAAATTCCACAAATCTTCAACTTGATTCTTCAATTCTCCCTTCAATCTTGATCTTACTATCAAGAACACTTCTCCTTCCCTTTTGCTAATGGAGAGCCGGCCACTACCATCAAGAGGAAGAGAAAATGATCAAGAATCACAAAGTCAAACTTCATTAAATACCCATCCAAAGGAAAATTACTATAATGCCCTCATACATATCTTAATTCTCTTTGTTATCTCTTGCCCATTTTGGTAATTCCACATGCCCTAAAAAAATATCTCCTCTTGCCTTGACCAACTCTTTTGACCAATGTATATGTTATATATATCACAATATACACCACATATAAACTTGTCTCTAAACCCTAAATTCTTTCCCAAAACACTTATACTTTTCTTTTCTCAATTTAAACCAACAATACAACAACAACAACAACACAACAACAACAACAACATGCAAAACTTCTAGGGCATAAATGAGGATATTACAATTCTCCCCCTCTAAAAAGAAATTTCGTCCTCGAAATTACCTTAAATCAATTCTGAAACAACTGAGGATATTGCTCTCGCATAGTCTGCTCACTTTCCCAAGTTGCTTCTTCTTTTGCATGATTCTTCCAAAGAATCTTCACCAATGGCACTCTCTTGTTCCTCAATTCTTTCTCTTCCCGTGCCAAGATAGCAACTGGTTCCTCTTCAAATGACAAGTCTGGGCTCACTTCAATAGATTCAAATGGCAACACATGAGATGGATCTGACCTGTACCTCCTCAACATAGATACATGGAACACATTATGAATACGATCCAACTCAGGTGGCAAAGCAAGTCTATACGCCACTGGCCCAACTCTTTCTAACACTTCATACGGTCCGATGAAACGAGGACTCAATTTTCCTTTTCGACCGAACCTCAAAGTCTTCTTCCAAGGAGATACCTTCAAAAATACCTTATCCCCAACATCAAACTGAATATCTCTCCTCTTCAGATCTGCATAAGACTTCTGTCGGTCTGAAGCTGTTTTCAATCTGCCTCGAATCAACTTTACTTTCTCTTCAGTTTCTTGAATCAAATCAGGCCCAATCAATTTATCATCACCAAGCTCACTCCAACACAGAGGCGTCCTACACCGTCTGCCATACAATGCCTCGAATGGGGCCATTCCGATGCTGGACTGGTGACTGTTATTGTAAGCAAACTCCACAAGAGGTAAGAATCTATCCCAACTTCCAGTGAAATCAATGACACAGCTTCTCAACATATCCTCAATGATCTGTATCACCCTCTCAGACTGTCCATCCGTCTGTGGATGAAAAGCAGTACTGAAATGCAGTCGAGAACCCAAAGCACCATGCAAACTCTTCCAAAATCTTGAAGTAAACCTGGGATCTCGATCAGACACTAAAGAAGTTGGAACACCATGCAATCTCACAATCTCATGGATATACAGCTCAGCCAACCTCTCCAAAGAGTAATCCATCCGAACCGGAAGGAAATGAGCTGTCTTAGTTAATCTATCCACAATCACCCATATGGCATCATGTCTCCTTTGTGTCAAAGGCAACCCAGACACAAAGTCCATTGTCACTCTTTCCCACTTCCACTCTGGCACTGACAACGGTTGAAGTAACCCAGTGGGAACTTGATGCTCTGCTTTAACCTTCTGACAAGTGAGACATTTTGATACAAACTCAGCAATGTCTCTTTTCAACCCAATCCACCAATAATGCTGTCTCAAATCATGATACATCTTCGTATTACCCGGATGCATAGCAAATAAAGACTGATGAGCTTCCTCTAAAATGATCCTCTTCAAGTCAGCATTATCGGGTACACACAATCTATTCTTAAACCATAGGCTCCCATCATCCTTCACAACAAAATCTCTAGTCTTTCCACTCTCACAATCTAAAACAATCTTCTGAATCTTCTTATCAGCTAACTGAGCCTCTTTGATCTGATCCAACAAAACAGGCTTCAATTGTAACTGTGCCAATAATGCACCATCATCACAAGGTACAAAACTGGCACGCAATGCTCTCAACTCAACAAGCAACGAGAGCGAGTAAACTGTTAAACCAGCTAAAGACTTCCGACTCAAGGCATCAGCAACCACATTTGCTTTACCTGGATGATAATCTATCAAACAGTCGTAGTCTTTAATCAATTCTAACCATCTCCTCTGCCGAAGGTTGAGCTCTTTCTGAACACCCAAATACTTCAAACTCTTGTGATCAGTGTAAATGAAACATTTCTCCCCAAACAGATAATGGCGCCAAATCTTTAATGCAAAAACAATGGCAGCCAACTCCAAATCATGGGTAGGATAGTTAAGCTCATGCGGTTTCAACTGTCGAGATGCATAAGCTATAACTTTCCCTTCCTGCATCAATACACACCCCAAACCTCTACGTGAAGCATCACTGTAGATCACATAGGGTTGGCCTTCTACAGGTAAAGTGAGAACAGGCGCTTGAGTCAACAAATCTCTCAACTGTTCAAAGCTAGCCTGACACTGATCTGTCCACAAAAACCTCACTCCCTTACGAAGCAATCTGGTGAGTGGAGTAGCTATCAAAGAAAATCCTTTCACAAACCGCCGGTAATAGCCTGCCAAACCCAGAAAACTTCTAACCTCTGTCACAGACTTGGGTGGACTCCAATTCAAAATGGCTTCAACTTTACTCGGATCAACTCTAATGCCTTCTGCTGAAACAATATGTCCGAGAAAAGCTACCTGATCCAACCAGAACTCACACTTCGACAATTTGGCAAATAGTTGCTTCTCTCTCAAAATCTGCAACACAATCCGCAGATGCAAATCATGTTCCTCTTCATTCCTCGAATACACCAGAATATCATCGATGAAGACCACTACAAACTGATCCAAATAGGGCCTAAACACCCTATTCATCAAATCCATAAAAGCTGCAGGTGCATTCGTCAGACCAAAAGGCATAACTAAAAATTCATAATGCCCATACCTGGTCCGAAATGCAGTCTTCGGAACATCTTCAGCTCTGACTCTCAGCTGATGGTACCCCGATCTCAGATCAATCTTAGAGAATACTGACGCTCCCTTCAACTGATCAAAGAGATCATCGATTCTAGGCAAAGGATACTTATTTTTAATGGTCACCTTGTTCAATTGCCTATAGTCGATGCACAACCTCATAGTACCATCCTTCTTCTTTACAAAGAGCACAGGAGCTCCCCAAGGAGAAACACTGGGGCGAATGAATCCTTTATCCAACAGCTCCTATAATTGCACTTTCAACTCCCTCAATTCTGCTGGTGCCATTCTGTAAGGAGTAATGGAGATAGGAGTAGTACCAGGCAACAACTCGATACCGAACTCCACCTCTCTCTCAGGAGGCAACCCTGGCAACTCCTCTGGAAAAACATCAGGGAACTCTGCAACTGTGGCAATGCTATCAATAGGAGAACCCTTCACTCTAGTATCTACCACATGAGCAAGATAGGCTTCACACCCCTTTCTAATCAATCTCCTAGCTGCAACAACTGAAACAAATAAGGAGGCTAGCTGTTCCTGCTCATTAGATACTATCACTTCTCTACCATCACCGGTTCTCAAAGAAACAATTTTCTTTTTACAATCCACCACAGCTCCATGTCGAGATAGCCAATCCATGCCTAAAATCACATCATATTCCTTAAATGGCATCTCAATCAAATCTCCAAGGAACTCCTCACCCTGCACCCTCACTGCACTATCCCGATGCACTTTACTCACAATCACACTATGCCCTAACGGATTTGTCACCAAAACATCAAATCCTAGGGACTCAACATGCACATCAAACACAGGCAATACAGATGCACTAATATAAGAATGGGTGGAGCCCGGATCAATCAAAGCAAGTACTGCAGTATCAAATAAAGAAAAAGTACCAGCGATGACTGCCGATGCATCCGGCTGCCTCTGCATAACATACATCCTCTGGGAAGAACCAACCTCCTCCGGTCTAGTCTCCCTGGATGCAGCACCACCTCTAGAACTGAACCCTGCTCTACCACCTCGGCTGGCACCTCTGCCTCCCCTCACACTGGCTCGAGAAGCGGCAGAATCAACTGACATCTGCCTCTGCCTCTCAGGGCAATCTCTCACAAAGTGATCCGGTGACCCACACCTGAAACATACCCCAGCAACACCAGCTTTCCAACATGGACCACCATGGGGCCTCCCACAATGGATGCAAATAGGTAAGGTGGATCTCTAAACCATAGGGGTTGGAGCACTTGCCACTGAAGCTGCAGGTCTGAATCTTTGTCTCTGGAACTGCACTGATCTACCTGCTGGTCTCTGGCTCCTAATACTCCGAGGAACAAAGCTTCCTCTACCCCTCTTCACTGAAGAAGACCCTGCCTCAAACTGGGGCCTTCTCACCCTAACCTCATCCTCTGAAGCAGCTGCAATCACTTGAGCTCGCTCTACACTTCGAGCTGCTTCCACTAACTGGGAGAAATCGTGATATCGAGATCCAGCCACTAAACACATGATCGAGGGCCTCAATCCCTCCTGAAATCGCCGGCATCTATCAATCTCATCAGCAATGATGCCCCCAGCATACTGACTCAGTCGAATAAACTCAACTTCATACTCAGTAACAGTCTTGTTATCTTGCTTCAAGCTCAAGAATTCCATCTTCTTCATATCCTTATACTCCCTAGGAGTATATTTCAACTCGAATTCCCTCAAGAAATCTGCATATGACAAAGTTGGTGGATCTTCCATGGAATGTGGCACAGTCTTCCACCAATCGTAGGCATCCTTCTGTAGCAAAGATCTTGCATAGTCAAACTTTTCCTCAGGGGTGGCTTGTAACTGAATAAAGATCCTCTGAACTTTGTCAAGCCACTGTTCTGCCACAGCTGGATCAGTGGTACCAATAAAATCCTCAGCTCCATACTTCCTTAACTTGTCATAGTGCCTCACTGGCACCAAAGACTGAGGGGGTGGTGGCACTGGTTGTACTGGTGCTTGCCTGAAAGTCTCCATCATATTCACAAACCAAGCTGGTGGAACCTCCTCACCAGTTGGTCTCCCCGACCCAGAAGCAGGTGCCTCCCCAGCACTCTCAACTCTAACTCCCTCATCAGGAGCAACACTCTCCTCACTGCCCTCAACTGACTGTCTCAAATGAGAATCCATCAACACCTAATACTGCAAACACAACAGGACACACCTTATTAAAGATCAAAGATTGCCAATCCCAAACATGTATTTTCTTTCAAAAACTCACTTTTTAATTCAAAATATTCTTTTTATTACATTTTACCTAGGTTGAGAATCTCAAACCTAGGCTCTGATACCAAAACAATTGTAACACCCCCACATCCAATGCACACACACTACAACTACAACCATGTAGCATAAGTGCACCAAACATAGGGATGCTACGGTTTTCTTCAACATTCAAAACATTTAAATAGATACAATACTATTATCATTATATAATATAGAAAAGTAGATCATTTACTTTTAAAATAAAACACATTAGATATATATATACATACATATAATTATTTCACAGCGGAAGTCATAAAATATTTACATATTTGAAAACACTTAATTCCATATTTACAATTATACAAATATGTACATTTAATCAATACTTTACAAAATATAAAAAGAGTTATACATGATTGGCAAGTTTTCTTTGATCTTTAAGTCTCCAAAAATCAACTCTTCACTGTCTACCCTCGGTTGGTTTCGAAGAGCTTTCGGGATCAACTCTATCAACTCTATTACCTGCGCGATTAAACACTATCGCGCTAAGCCAACGGCTTAGTAAGATAATCATGCTAATGTTATGCTTTAATGCAATGCAGTACCAATTCTCAATCCATATTATGCATGTAACATCATATATGCCAAGTTGATAACATAGCTTTCCATTTTATAACTCAACATTTATATATATATATAGGCATATCATACTTCACATCTTAACATAGACCTCATTTATATTCATTTAATCATTCATCATCAACAATAAGCTAAGGCAAGAATCATTCATGACTCACATTAACCATAGACAAGCATGGGCCCAAGACACACTAATATGCCATTCAATTTTCAGAGTTAATGTTTTGGTTCTATCATCACATTTATCAATATCATATACCCAACTAGGCTTCAAGGATTAAGTTCAACCAAGCTTCAAGGGGAGCAAAGCATGCTAAGCTTCTACCCAACTTGGCTTCAAGAACTAACCCAACCTAGCTTCAAGGGTGGTAACATCTCAATTAGGCTTCAAGGATTCAATCCAACCTAACTTCAAGAGATTGTTACTATCATTAGGCATGCCACCAATAACATACTCTGAAAATGGAATAACACATTAGCCACACAATTCATTTACATATCAATTATCATTTCCATTCTCAATTCTCATCAACATTTAGGCAAACATGCCTTCATTCTCTCAATATTATCATCATAGCCAATAACAATGGCCTCACATTTCATTTCACAATATAACACTTCATTATTCAAGTGTATACTTATCTCATCCATGATCACATTATATCTCATATAGCATCATTCATCATAGCCAAACACAATGGCATTGTCTCATATCATATCTTATTTGAATTATCATTTCATCTTTGATACAACATTTCAAGGTACATTACTCATAAAATACAATACCTTTCACAATGCATAACATAACCTTGTTTAAATCTCAACAATGCAATTAGGGCAAAGAACAACTTATATGATTCATAGCTTTAGGATCTTTCATATGCATTTGATTAGTTCATTCATTGATTCAAGTGTGTTTAAAGTGTTTTAGGGTAGGTTTAAGAATCAACCCACCTTTGAAGAACCAAAATAATGCAAAAAGAACAAAGAAACAAAACCCTAACCAACTCATTTGATGGACACGGGCAGCACACATGAGGGACACGGCCAAGCTTGTGGCCGTGTCTCTCAATTCAACTTTGGCAGTAGCAAACACGGCTTAGGGACACGGCCGTGTCTCTTCAACCAAAACTCACAGTAGCTCACACGGCTTGGGAACACGGCTGTGTCACCCAAAAATTAATCCAACACGTCCAAAATCATATGACTTGGCCGTGTCTCACATGGCCTTTGGCCGTGTCTCCCAAAACCAAAACCCTAATTGTAACCAACTCTCTTCCAAATGCATTAAAACTCAATATACATCATACCACATGCTTCAAATGAACATCATCAATGTTCTAAATACATATTCATTACAATAATCACTTTAAAACACCTTAATATCACAATTAAACAAACACCATCTCAAAACCCTAACTCAAACTCTACTCTTGATTTTCCACTATCAATCTTCACTTATTTTTCCATAATCACAACCAAACCAACACAACCTCCAATTTTTAACTTACAATCAACTCTAACACTTATAAACACACATCAACACACTAAATCATCATCTCAACAATTCTCAATACACCTTAACCACAATTTCCAAATTAATAAAAGAAAACAAGAAATTACTTACCTAAAGTGAAGAAATTCCACAAATCTTCAACTTGATTCTTCAATTCTCCCTTCAATCTTGATCTTACTATCAAGAACACTTCTCCTTCCCTTTTGCTAATGGAGAGCCGGCCACTACCATCAAGAGGAAGAGAAAATGATCAAGAATCACAAAGTCAAACTTCATTAAATACCCATCCAAAGGAAAATTACTATAATGCCCTCATACATATCTTAATTCTCTTTGTTATCTCTTGCCCATTTTGGTAATTCCACATGCCCTAAAAAATATCTCCTCTTGCCTTGACCAACTCTTTTGACCAATGTATATGTTATATATATCACAATATACACCACATATAAACTTGTCTCTAAACCCTAAATTCTTTCCCAAAACACTTATACTTTTCTTTTCTCAATTTAAACCAACAATACAACAACAACAACAACACAACAACAACAACAACATGCAAAACTTCTAGGGCATAAATGAGGATATTACACAAACCATTATTGTTATAGATTTACTTGACTGAACAGTGTTGGTCTTTGATTATATGTCTTGATATGTCTTGATATGAGTTGATATGTGTTGATATGGGTTGATATATTTTCATATGGGTTGATGTGAGACTTGTAAAACATATAGCATTTGAGTTCTAAATGTTGTTTAAATGTGTTATATAGCAAATAAAAGTGTTTTATTGACTGATATGTGTTGATATGTCTTGTTATGGGTTGATATGTCTTGATATGGGTTGATATGTTTTCATATGGGTTGATGTGAGACTTCTAATATAGATAGCATTTGAGCTATATATGTTGTTTAGATGTATTATATAGTAAATAAAAGTGTTTTGTTGCCTTATATGTGTTGATATGGTTTGATATGGGTTGAAATGTCTTGATATGGGTTGACATGTTTTCATATGGGTTGATGTGAGACTTGTAAAATATATTGCATTTGACTTCTAAATATTGTTTAGATGTTTTATATAGAAAATAAAAAGTGTTTTGTTGGCTAATATGTGTTGATATGTCTTGTTATGGGTTGATATATTTTCATGTGGTTATTGATGTGAGACTTGTAAAATATATAGCATTTGACTTCTAAATATTGTTTAGATGTTTTATATAGCAAATAAAAGTGTTTTGTTGGCTGATATGTGTTGATATGTCTTGTTATGGGTTGATATATTTTCATGTGGTTATTGATGTGAGACTTGTAAAATATATAGCATTTGAGTTCTAATTGTCATTTAGATGTTTTATATAGCAAATAAAAGTGTTTACTTGACTAATATGTGTTGATATGGGTTGATATGTATTGATATAGGTTGATATATTTTCATGTGATTATTAATGTGAGACTTGTAAAATATATAGCATTTGAGTTCTAAATGTTGTTTAGATGTTTTATATGACAAATAAAAATATTTTGTTGACTGATATATGTTGATATGTCTTAATATGGGTTGATATGTTTTCATATGTGTTGATGTGAGACTTGTAAAATATATAGCATTTGAGTTCTAAATGTTGTTTAGATGTGTTATATAGCAAATAAAAGTGTTTTGTTGACTGGTATGTGTTGATATGTCTTGTTATGAGTTGATATGTCTTGATATGGGTTGATATATTTTTATGTGGTTATTGATGTGAGACTTGAAAATATACAACATTTGAGTTCTAAAAGTTGTATAGATATTTTATATAGCAAATAAAAGTATTTTGTTGACTGATATGTGTTGATATGAGTTGATATGTCTTGATATGGGTTGATATATTTTCATATGGTTATTGATGCCAGACTTGTAAAATATATAGCATTTGAGATTTAAATGTTTTATATATGTTTTATATAGCAAATAAAAGTGTTTTGTTGACTGATATATGTTAATCTTACTATGATTTGGTTTGATATGTAATGATATGGCTATCAATGTTGCTAATAAAACTTTATTTTTTATCCATGTTGGTTATCTGTTAAAATGAGGCTGCAATTTTATTTTGCAGGCATAAAATGAAAAATCTGTCTAAATCAATGTCCAATTCTGATAATGAACAATCTCCTGTACTGGAGGATAATACAGTGCTGAAAAATGCTAGCCCCAAGACAATGTCTACAACAAGCCCCAAAGGCTCATGGCTTAAAAAGAGGATATATACTTAAGTAGAAGGTTCGAAAGGAAAAAAAGTAAGATGTGTCCTACTTCCAAAGGCAAAACCTGATGAAGACGAATCTAAAAGAAATGATGATAAAGATGTAAGTAATTATCAATACTATAATTTGCCATTTTTGCTAGTGTTTTATAATTTACTGATCAAATTTATTACAGGTGCCTGAATATGTTATTGTAAAAAATACATGGAAACATCAACAAGTCAACACTGTAGGTTATGGCTTGAAGACCCTTAGCATGTTTAGAGATGTCATTGGGGATGACGAGAAGGTTTTTATATTATCAGTTGATTTACAACTTGTATTAAAACATTGTTCAGCCTTGACTATTCCATGTCAGTTGTTTAATGCCTTAAAAAAAATTTTAGGTGACAGCCTTTCACCGATACAAAGTAGGACATCTAATAAGTGTTGATCATTCAAAGTTTTAGAATTGGCCTGGATTATTCCATTGACTTTTCATTCAGTAAGTGCCAAATCCAAAGCCCTATGCGATATCATTTAAAATTGGGCAATCCATCATCCACTTTGGGTTCAAAGAGTATTGCTTAATAACTGGATTGGAGTACTCTGGCATCGAGGATATGGATATGGATAGTTCTCCTATCGTAGATAGATATGGGGGATTAACCCGTGAACAACTCTATGAAGAATTTAAAGCTTCCAAGGATCTGAAATTGCAAGTTAAACTAGGTGTTGCATGCTTTGTTGAGTTTCTAATCCTTGAAAAGGGTAAAATGTCAAAAATAGACTAAAAAACAATGGCCCGTGTGGATGATTTGGAGACCTTTAACAGCATTGCTTGGGGGTCTACGGGCTGGAAATTGTTATGCCCACATTTTAAGGAAGTGTTGAAGAGGTTGGAGGAAAAACCAGCTGGCAGTGGGTATTCCTTGATTGGATTCTTCGATGTCCTCTCTATATATGCAATGGAGGTCATCCCGGCTCTTTCACTAGTTGGGGTTAAGAAGATAGCTTCTTTGTTCCCTCGGATGAATAACTGGAGCTTTAACAAGAAACATGCATTTTCTAAGATATGGATTATGTTGGAGGGAGGTAAACACAACGTTTATTTGTTTTGTTTCTCTTAAGTTTTAATATATTTGATATCAATACATATTAATCCATATAAATTATTTACATTAATTTCAAATATCAATGCATAGGAATTGTATGCGGTGCCTGTGAAGATGACTACTTTTGAATATGCGCAACCTGCTATGCTAGGATTCAAAGATGAAGATGAACACAAGGAATAAAAGGGCATTCCTAAGCATAAGGAGAAGATGAACACTTGAAAAACTGGAACAACCTCAAGCATAGAAGCACCCCCTGATCCAAGCAAAACTGCTCCGAGCCCTGAGGTAATCCTTGAAATATTTATAATGAAGTAGGTGGTACTATCATATTTTTAAAATACATTTATATTTTATTAATATTTAATCATATAGGATTCAAAAAGAATAAAATTAGATGCACTTGAACAACAATGCATATATTTGGAGAAAAAGTGTAAGGATCTGGAAGAAGAAAACAAAGTAAGTGCAAGAGCGATCAAAGATATGAAGGCTACTATAGGATTGCTAAGCGACAGAATTATAGCCTTGGAGGAAGAAGGTAGAAAAAAGAAGGAAGAGGACAGTCTAGACACTCCCATTTTCACACCTTACACTCCTTCTGTTATGTTAATTACATTATAATTATTTGTATTAATTCAGCGTTATGACATTGCATTTATAATATATAAGCAGCAGCCTAAATAATGAACATTTTTTTAGCAAAGATAATTTTAAGGATAGAGAAGATGAAGAAGTTGCACTGGCCAGCCAATCAATAGTGGAGGCTTTGCACACAACATTTGAGATGGAGAAAAAGAAAAGGGTTCCTATTCCAAAGAAAAGGGTTCCTGTTCCAATGAAAAGGGTGCCTGTTCAAAATCAAAATTAGCTTGGAGATAAATGGACACCTAAGGGCAGAGGAGGACAAAGGGACAAGGAAAAATGTTTACAAGTAGAATGTCAAAAGATGGCAGATGAAAGGACCTATGCTCCTGTACTTCCACTGGACCCTTTATCTTCTCCATCTCCACAACAATCTTCAAGTTTTACCGACCGGTGGAAATTGCATTTTAATAAATATAAATTGTAAGTCCCTCAGAATTATAGTTCTTCATTATTCAATATAATTGAATTTCACAGTTTCTACGATTTTAGATTTTTAATTATAACAGTGAGCGTAACAAATACGATGAATTGCCATCGGGCGAAATATATGACTTCATTGTTCAAAAAATAAACTCTAAATCATTTTGGTATTGCCTGAGGGTGAAGGGTGCATGGCTTTCAAATGATGTAAGATTTGTTCAATTTGGTTAAGTCATATTTGCTAATAATGTATATATATCAAATTAAATATATTGCTCTATGACTTGCAAGAGATTGACGTCATCCTTTACTATGTGCTCCAAAAGTAGAGGTATTGTGGTGAATGCTTCAACCAGCGTACAACATGTGGATCATGCAACATAAATGTAATATTTTTCTACGGGTATAAAAGATTTCAGGAGAAGAAGTGGGACCCTTCATTAACTCTTCTAAAATTTGTGCAACGTAAGAGCCAATATGGAAAATATTTTAAGGACGTTGACCTAGTATATCTGCCAGTGAATCATGAATGCCAACATTGGTTCCTTATCAAGATTAATCTTTCTGAATAGACAATTACGGTATATGATACACTATATAGTCATTCCCATACAGAAGAGAGAATTAATGATGTTGTGCCGATAGCTGCAATGTTATCCTTTGTGCTGGAAAAAGTTAGCTTTTTTGTTCAAAGACCATAATTGATGAAATATAAGGAGTGCAAATTAAAAATTAGAACTGAGAAAAATGGTTGTCTACAACAAGAGGGTAATATACCGTATTTTGATTCCTTATTTACCAATTTAATTTACTTGTATGTTTTGTTTTTTTAAAACTTGTACGTTATTACAGAGCTAATTGTGGGATGTTGTTAAGTTTATAGAGCATTTCATGACAATAGGCTTAGATTTTTAGTACTACACACAACAACTTATGGATACATTCAGATACAATACAATAGTTCACCTATGGGTACATGCATCTAACAAGAGAGAGGGCGCTTATTACAGTGAAGGCAAAAAGGATGATGAACTCGAGTATTTTTTGTAAGCCAACAAGGATATTATAATTGGATATTATGAATATAAACATTTGTTGATTTAGATGTGAATATAAACATTTGTAATTCAATGTTGATATAGTTATTATATGTGCTTCCAATTTTTTAGGTTATAACTTGTTGAAATGTCGAGTTATTATTTGTCTTATAAGTTGAGATGGATGTGTTACAAGTAGTTGTGAATATGTTATTGTTGAGCATTATGTGAAGATATGTTGTTTAGGATTCCTCAAGGATATCAGTTTTGTGATTGATGTTATGGATTGATAAGTTGAGCTTTATAATGGATATTAATAATGGAAATGGGATGGATGTCTTACAGGTTAATATTAATAGGTTCAACTGATATGTGATTAAGAAGCATTATGTGATGATATGTAAATGAGATTTCTCAAGGTTGTTGGTCTGTTACTGATGATATGGACTAATATATTGAGCTATGATCATGGATGTTAATAATGGAAATGGAATGCATGTCTTACAAGTTGAGATTAACCGGTTGTGCTTTATATGCAATTGTTGAGCATTATGTGAAAATATGAAATTCAGATTTCTAAAGATTGTTGGTTTGTTAATGATGATATGGACTGATATATTGAGCTGTGATGATGGATGTTGATAATAGAAATGGAATGCATGTCTTACAAATTGAGATTAACAGGTTGTGCTTTATATTTCATTATTGAGCATTATATGATGTTATGAAATTCAGATTTCTAAAGGTTATTGTGCTATTAGTGATGATATGGATTGATATATTAAGCTGTGATGATTGATGTTGATAATGGAAATGGAATGGATGTCTTACAAGTTGAGATTAACAGGTTGAACATTATATGTGATTATTGAGCATTATGTGATGAAATATCATCGCATATCATCACATAAAAATCCATATACAAGCCGACATCAATCCATATCAACACATATCAACACATATCATCACATAAAAACCCATATACAAGCCCATATCAAGACATATCAATCTATATCAACACATATCATCACATAAAAATCCATATACAAGCCCATATCAAGACATATCAAGACATATCAATTCATATCAACACATATTATCACATAAAAACCCATATACAAGCCCATATCAATCTATATCAAGACATATCAATCCATATCAACACATATCATCACATATCAACACATAAAAACTCATATACAAGCCCATATCAATCAATATCAAGACATATCAATCCATATCAACACATATCATCACATATCAACACATAAAAACCCATATACAAGCCCATATCAATCCATATTAAGACATATCATCCATATCAACATATATCATCACATATCATCACATAAAAATCCATATACAAGCCCATATCAATCTATATCAACACATATCATCACATAAAAATCCATATGCATGCCCATATCAATCCATATCAAGACATATCAATCCATATCAACACATAAAAATCCATATGCAAGCCATATCAATCTATATCAGGACATATCAATCCATATCAATACATATCATCACATAAAAACCCATGTACATGCCCATATCAATCTATATCAAGACATATCAATCCATATCAACTGATATCATCACATATCATCAAATAAAAATCCATATAGAATTCCATATCAATCCATTTTAAGACATATCAATCCATATCAATCCATATCAATCCATATCAACACATATCATCACATATAAACACATAAAAACCCATATACAAGCCCATATCAATCCATATCAACACATATCAATCCATATCAACACATATCAACACATAAAAACCCATATACAAGCCCATATCAATCCATATCAACACATATCACTCCATATCAACACATATCATCACATATCATCAAATAAAAATCCATATAAAATCCCATATCAATCCATTTCAAGACATATCAATCCATATCAACACATATCAATCCATATCAATTCATAACAAATCCATATAATTTCATATTAATGGCTAAATCATCCCATATCATTAAAGATCAACACATATGAAGACATATCACCACAATCCAACAAAATCTAACAATATTCAATAACCAGTCATACAATTAATTTTAATGGAAATTCAGCCGAATACAACAAATGATACAACACAATGTTTTATTTTTTAACACTCGATTATGACATGGTTTGCAAAGAGATGGGATTTTGACAAGTAGACCTATTATGGCCATGCTCACAGCAATGGCTACACTTTGGTTGAGATTTTTGCTCACCTAAAGATGGAATCCTGCATTTTTTTCATTGACCAGTTAATGTGCACACATCTGGTGGTTGAAGAGTAACATTGTGAATGTGCTTCGGAATAGACCAATCAGTAATATAAGGAATTGGATTTATGACTTCTTTGCATGTCTCATACCAAGACTCACGTGAATAATATGGAGAACATAACTCGTAGGCATCATATGTACTGTTTCTAACAACCACAAGCATGCACACATGAGAGTTTATCTAATTGGAACTTTATGCAACAGCAAGTACTCTGAGACATATCAACGATATAATTTTTATCTACATCCTTAACATCGTACTTTCCTCTGCGAGATGGCTATGCCTGCAAAGAAGCATTTACAAGGCTATATGATAATATCATAATTAATGGCGAATGAGGAAGAATAAAATAAAGAACTTACATTCATTTTTTGTACTATCATCATTCTCTTTCTCAAATTTTTCTCAGCATTCGTTGCCATTTTATCCGTAGACTCTTCTTCTTTGCTTCAACATTCATAAAACTATCTTTGACATATCTTTCTGACCTCATCCACAAATGCAGTAATTGGAAGCTCTCAAGCCTTTACAAGTGCAGCATTAACTGATTAAGAAATGTTAGTTGTCATGATGTTATACCTCCTTTTATGCATGTGAGATCGCGTCCACCTATCAAGCCCATCGCCTTCAAAATATTCTTTGGCACTAGGAACAAAAATGCAAAAATCACCAAAAAGTGTGGTGAAATCACTTATTTTATAGGCTTTAGCTGTTATGTAGTAGTACTTCTCAAGGTCCTTGGTTATATGTTTAAATTTGTACTTCAAGTTGTTTAATAAGTGATACATGCAAATCCTATAGAAAGCATTGGGGAAAATATCTGCTAAGGCCTTTTGAATGCTTAAGTGTCTATCAAAAATAAAAACATGATCTGATCTTTCACCAAAAGCTTCCTTCAACCTCATAAGAAACCAGGTCCATGATGCATAATTTTTTGAATCACCAATCCCGAAAGCCAAAGGGAATATCTGTTGGTTTACATCATGACAAACATCAGTAAAAAACACACCTCGATACTTTCCTTTCAAATGAGTGCCATCAATAGTAATCACAAGTCTGCAATAATGAAAACCATTTATTGAAGCATTAAAAGCGAAGAAAAGATACAAAAATCTATTATCATCACCACATTGTAGATGTATAATCGAACTAGAATTTGTTTGGCCTAACATATGCAAATATGCAGGTAGAATTGAGAAAGATTATTTTAGAGTATCCAATCTAATATTCTCATATGCATACTCACATCCCCTCTACACGACAGAATAACTAATCTCAACACCAAATTTATTACGCATGCCATCAATCATATCTTAGGTTTGAAAACCCTCCTAGGAATTATGAATCGCTTCTTAACACATTCAGCAATAACCCAACTAGTTGCTTGTTTATGTCTAGTCTGATCAAAATCAGTCAGACATATATGTTGGGTCACATATTTTTTCACCATCCAATAACCCTTTGGGTCTCTAAGACTTTTCGCTCTCAATCTCCACATACATGTTTTATTAATACAATGCACAACCATGAAAGAAGTATTGGACTTGAAGACCTTAAACTGAAATTTCTCCCTAATTACAATGAGAGATACAGTTTTCTTAATATCATTCCTTGAATTAAATATTTTTTCCTCCTCAATTGTTTCAGATATAAAACTTTTTCCTAGCAACTCTGTATTGCTCCTTGATGCAAATAACTTTGTCACAGTTTCTTCATTCTCAGTAGTGGCATGATATACCTCATTATCACAATCAACACCAATGCCATTATTGTGTTCTACCCCAGTATGATGAAATTCTACATGATCATCATTAATATGTTTTTCCCCAACATTACAAGCTACAAGAATCTCATTGTTATGTTCTACTCATTCCTCTGCATATGAATTAGGTAATTCATTTTCATTTTCATTATATTCCGAGCCTACATTAATAGAATCAGTAATTGGTGAAAACCTTGCATTTGCATGTTCTGGTACCTCTACTTCAACACCTTTTTTCACACTATGAGTGTAACACCCTTATACCCAATATACGTACACTACATACACCCAACATTGTAATATACGTATAGAAGATACAAGAATGTCACAACCATTTTAAAACTTTCAAATCATCAATTATAAAATTTGTATAATCTTAAAAAATTCAACCAATATCATATAAATAATAGTTAAAACATTACTTGTTAAAACATATATATATACTTCATTACCAAAGGCTTATGAAAAATATTTTCTATAGTTTGCGGAATATACATAAATAAATGAAATCAATATGTACAAAAATATAAAATTTATACATGCTGGCACTTCATCTCTAATATTGATATCCAAAACAACACTGCTCTCACAATCTTAAGCCTAAACTCAACTCGGTCTAGCTGAGCTCTCCGACTCAACCGGATCTACCCTTTCACCTGCACGATGAACCACAACCGCGCTAAGCCAGAAGCTTAGTGATATAAACTTTGATAACATTATAATTCAAATGTAATGCCAATGCATAACACATAAGGATATCATATCACATAACATTATATCATTATATCTTGATAAATTGCTCAATTGTTCCATAACTCATAATTCACATAAAAACAAATACAAGCATAGGCCCAAAAGGATCTAATATGCCATTCAAATTCCAGAGTTACTGCTTTGGTCCAATATGACACCATGTGTCTAGCCCGTAGGCAAATCATAATCACAATGAGGATTACCTCATATGTAACATCCCAACTAGGCTTCAAAGACTAGGCCCAACCTAGTTTCAAGGGTTTGCTACATCATGTAACACCCAACTAGGCTTCAAGGATCAAGCCCAACCCAGCTTCAAGGGACTGTTACTTCATAGGCATGCCGCCAAACACAAAACTCTGAAAATTGAATAACATACTAGGCACGCAATTCTTTCATAATTTCATTATCAAATCCTTTCTCATTTTCACATGATCAATCTAGGCACAATGCCTCAAATATCTCATTTATATCAATATAGCCATCACCAATGGCTTCACATACTATCATTAGTGTATACATAACAAATTGCATTATCCATACATTTTGAGTTATCATCTTATTTTTCACATAGTTCACAATGTACAAGTCATAGCATTTTATTCATGCATCAACAGTGTAGTAAGTAACTTAACACATTTTCCAACCAAATGTGTTAAGTCCCAATGTCATATAAATATGAACAATTATTCAAAGTTTGTACTTACCTCTAAGAGAAACAAACACCACTTTTAACCTCCTCTTCTGAGATATCCCTCAATACTTGGATTGGGGTACTCAAGTCTCTTCAAAGCCTAAACCAAATGTGATTATACATAATCACTAAGTGATACACAAAGAAAAATAAAGAAAAGAACTATCTAGGGCAAACTCTACACATGACACGCTCAACAACACGGGTGTGTCCAAGGCCGTGCCCTAAACCCACAACACATAAGCTTTGACACGCTCAGTAACATGGGCGTATCACTGCACGTGTAAATACTACAACAACACAGTAGCTATGACACGCTCAGTGACATGGGCGTGTCACTTCACGTGTCAATCATACAGCATCACAGTAGCTATGACAAGCTCAGTGACATGGGCGTGTCACTGGTCGTGTCACCAACACTGAAAATAGAACAATCGACACGCCCAAAGACATGGCCTTGCCACCGGGCGTGTCAGGCCAAAACTTGATATCAACACAAAAATGCCAAATCCAACTATCATCTTTCATTAACCTTTCTAACTCCATACAAACTCAACCAATTCCACCATAATACTTGTATAAACATCAAAACAACTCAATTAGAAGCAAAATACACAAATACAACCATGACTTCACAACTCAAAAGTTACACAATCCACAACTCTTATTCTTTTCACCAAACTTAACATTTTCTTAATCCAACCCCAAATTCATAGTTAACTAGACAAAAGAACTTCAAACATGTCACATCCGCAATTTTGAAAATATAAAAGTTGTATATACCCAATATATATATCTAGTGTATATATAACATATACATATGGTTTATTAATTGTATATGTTGGATTAATACATTACATACTTAATATATTTAATACACATATAAGGTATATTTGATGTGTAAATAAGATACACATTACTTGTGCATATGTGTAATATCCCAAATTTTTGAAAAGTTCTAATTTTTGAAAATTTAATAAAATAAATTATAATTTAAATAGATAAATTAAATTAATATTTTTAAATGAAAAATGAAGGGATTTTAAATGAAAAAAGTAGAATATATATGTGATATATATGTAAAATATATACAACATATAAAAGTCAACACTTTTTTAAGGAAAATTCAAAGTAAAAGGGTATTTTGGCAATTAAATCTTAAAAATTTAAAATTAATAAAATAATTCAAAAATAAATTATTTTTTAATGGAAAAGGAATTTTGGACTTTTAATTTATTAAATAAATAAATTATTAATTAATTATTAAATTATTTTAATATATATATATGGTTATAAATAAAGATGAAAAGAAAAAGAAAATTAAAAGTTGTTTTCATCTTCCTCTTCTTCTCACAAGGGCCGGCCACCATGGATGCAAGACCAAGGAATTTGATTCTTTCATACTCAATTTATTGAAGGATTTAACAAGTTTAAAGTGGATTTTTGGTGATTTCTACCAAAATTAGTAAGTTTTCAACTCCTTTATTTGGATTTCATGAAAGTATGAATATGTGTGTTTTGGGTTTTAAAAGTTCTAAGATTTAATTGTCTATTTGGGTATGGATGAAGTTATTTTAAGTGATCAACAATGATTTTAAGGTTGGATTAAAGAAATGGTTGAGTTTGGGTAAGATTGGTGAAGAGAGAGAATTTAGGGTTATGGAACATTTGAGTTTTTGAAATCATGAGTTTTAATTGTGTAAATTGATTCCAAATATGTTGTTTTGATGCATAAACAAGGATTTTAAAAGCAAATGATGAATTTAGTTAAGTTTGGATAGAGTTTGGAGATGGTAGTATTGATTTAGGGTTTTGGAAAAGTAAATTTTCATAGAATGATTAATTGTTTGATTTTAATGCTTAAATCATGTTATTTAATTATTTAAGTGGTGGAAATAAGATTGAAATGATAATTGGATTGAGTTAGAATGGAGATCCTTCAATGGTGAAGGTTATGCCATTTTAGGGTTTTGAACATAAGCATGTGGTTAATTAATGTAATTGGTTTAAACATGTTAAAATATGTTTGTAATGATATAAATAAACTCAAAACAATAATTTAATCGGTTAATATGGATTTGCTAAGTTAAAGTAAGAAAAGACTTAATTTTTAAAATTTTATAGGAGTGTTGTTAAATTAAGGTTTGATATTAAGAATGCCTTAGAATGTGATATTAAATGATTATTTATGATCACATTTGATATAGGCATTGAGAGGAAGTAGTTTGGCCAATCCAAGTGTTGAAGGGCAACTTGGAAGAGAAAGTTAGTGGGAGTTTTAAGATTATTTTGGTTGCTATTTGAGGTAAGTACAAACTTTAAATATATATTGGTTATGTTTGCATAACATTTGGGCTTAACACATTTTGATTGGAAAATGTGTTAAGCTACTTGATACATTGGTTATGTATGTATAATGTGCTATGACAATTGTAATGTCATATATGTGTTAAATGCATTGTGAAAAGCCATTGATAATGGCTAAATTGTGTAAAATGTGAATAATATGTGTATTATGTGGAAATACTCAAAGTAATTGGGTAATGTGTAATACCCTTATACCCAATATACGTACACTACATATACCCACATATGTAATATACGTATACCGAATGCAAGAATGTCACAATCCATTTAAAAAAAAACTAAACTTTAAACTTTAACATCAAATCATCATAAATCAATCTGAGTAAACTTAAAACGTTTAACTTATATTATAAAAAGTAATAGATAAAACATTCCTTGTTAAAATATATATAGATATATATATTTATATTTATATTATCCAAAAGTTTATCCAAAATATTTGTTTAATAAGCAGCGCGGAATATACATATGTATACATCAAAATCAGTATTTACAATAATATAGAATTTATACATGTTGGCAGTTCGTCTCTGATCTTTATGTCCCAAAATCAACACTTCACAAAGGGATCACAAGCCTAAACTCGACTCGGTCTAGCTGAACTCTCCGGCTCAACCGGATCTAACCTGTCACATGCACGATAAATCACAATCGCGTTAAGCCAGAAGCTTAGTGGTACAAACCTTGATAACAATATGATTCAAATATAATGCCAATGTCAAACTTTCAAGAATTAGAAGCAACATACAAAGATATCATATTTCATAACATTAAATCTCATTACATCGTTCAATTGTTCCATTATTGATAATTCACATTAAAGCAAAGACAAGCATGGGCTCAAAAGAATCTAATATGCCATTCAAATTCCAGAGTTACTGCATTGGTCTAATAATCACATTTATCTAGCCCGAAGGTGAATCATTATTACAATGAGGATTACCTCATATGTAACATCCCAACTAGGCTTCAAGGACTAGGCCCAACCTAACTTCAAGGGGAGCACAACATCACCCAACTAGGCTTCAAGGACCAAGCCCAACCCAGCTTCAAGGGATTGTTACCTTTAGGCATACCACCAACAACAAAACTCTAAAAATTGAATAACATACTAGGCACACAATTCTTTTATAATTTCATTATCAAATCCTTTCTTATTTTCTCATGATCATCATAAGCTCAATACCTCAAATATCCCATTTATATCAATATAGCCATCACCAATGGCTTTACATATCATCATAAGGGTATACATAACAAATTACATTATTCATATATTTTGAATCCACAACATATATTTCAAATAGTTCACATAATGCAAAACATAGCACCATTCTCATACACTAACAATATAATAGGTAACTTAACACATTATCCAACTAAATGTATTAAGTCCCAAAGTCATGTAAATGTATGCAATCATGTAAGGTTTGTACTTACCTCTAAGAGCAACAAACACCAATCCAATCTCCTCTTCAAAGAATCCTTCAACACTTGGATTGGGGTAACTCAATTCTCTTCAAAACCTAATCCAAATGTGATTATACATACCACTTAGTGATACACATAAGAAAATAAGAAAGAGAACTATCTAGGGCAAACTCTACACATGACACGCTCAATAACACGGGCGTGTCCCTGATCGTGCCCTAAACCCACAACACAGAAGCTTTAACACATTCAGTGACATGGGCGTGTCACTGCACATGTCAATTCTCCTCCAACACAGAAGCTATGACACGCTCAGTGACATGGGCGTGTCACTGGACGTGTCAATCTTCCAACAATACAGTAGCTATGACACACTCAGTGACATGGCTGGACATGTCAATCTTCCTACTACACAGAAGCTGTGACATGCTCAGTGACATGGGCATGTCACTGCTCGTGTCACCCACACAGAAAACAAAACCAACAACATGCCCAAAGATATGGTAGTGCTACTGTGCGTGTCATGCCAAAAACCTGAAATCGACACCAAAAATGCCATATCCAACAAACATCTTTCAATAACCTTATTATCACCACACAAACTCAATCAAATACATCAATATATCATAATAAACTTGCACAACATCAAAACAACTCAATTACATGCATCAAAATACAATCACAACCATATTTCACAACTCAAACTTACACAATCCACAACTCTTGTTTCCTTCACCAAACTTAGCATTTTCTCTTCAATCCAACCCCAAATCAAAGCTAACTAAACAAAACAACCTCAAACACACCAAAATCGCCCATACACACTACTACACCAACCATCCACCATACTCATAAACACAAACTCAAAAGAAATCAAAGAAACAAGTTGGAAACTTACCAAATATGAAAGAAATCCTTAAAACTCCAACTTGATCTCTTGAAATCCTTCAATTGCTTGAGTTAGGAAGCAACAAAACCTCTCTTCCCTTTGCTAATGGTGATGGCCAGCCTCTTGGAGAAGAAAGAAGAAGATGATGAAAAGTCAAACTAAACACTACTCTTAACCACTTAAATCTTCACTTAATCTCCACCAAGTAATTAAATTATTATAATATTATAAATATCAAATATCATCTTCCACTAACATTATTTAATTTCTATTTTAAAATAATTAAATATATCATTTGACCAACTCAACTTGTTGACTTATATATGTTGTATATATCTTCATATATACAACATATACACACTTCCCTTTCTCCTTTCTTTCCACTTAATCATATATACACTATAAATCATTTAATTCAATTTCAACAATTAGCATTTTCAACAATTAGCATTTTTAAAATTTTAGGGTATCATTTGGGATATTACATAATGTATTGTGAATGCAAAAATGAGATATGTGGTATAATGAAATGAATTGATATTGATAAAAATGAGAAAAGTGAGAAAAGTGAGAAAGATGAGAAAGATGTGAAAAATGAGAAAAATGAGAAAAAAAATGTGAAAATAAGGCGATGTGCCTAGATTGAATATGTAAAAATGAGAAAGAGATTAATAATGAGAAATATGAATAAATTATGTGTCTAGTATGTTATTCAACTTTCAGAGTTCTATGTTTGGCGGCATGCCTATAATTGTCTACGGGCTAGATGCTGGGCGTCATTATGAAAATATTTTTGAGGTGAAAAGACCAGGTCGTAAGCCTCAAAAATAAATATTTAAAGCTAGGATGAGTGAAAAGACTAGGTCGTAAGCTCATGCCTAGTTGGAATATTCCATTGATATATTACCTACGGGGCTTGATACATGGTGTCATTATAGACCAAAACAATAACTCTAAAATTTGAATAGCATATTAGTTGTCTTTGGGCCCATGTTTGTATTTGTTTATATGTGAATTGTGGATTGTGAAATAATTGAAGAGTATGAGAAAATGAAATGATGTGATGTTCATAAGCATTTTGCATTGGCATTATTTTACATTTTTATTATTATCAAAGTTTGTATTACTAGGCTTCGACTTAGCGCAATTGTAATTCGTCGTGCAGGTAACATGGACATTTTGGTAGAGCCGGAGAGTTCTACTAGACCTGGTCAAGTCTAGTTTTGTAGTTTTTGAGCTTGAAGAGTTTTTCAGTACATCAAGATCAGAGCTAGTTGCCAGCATGTAGATATTTAATATTACAATATATTTTGATATTATATATGTTATGATATGTTTTTGAAGTATATAATGTAAATTGTAAAGAATGTTTTGAATAATTTAGTTAGGATGGGATCTTATATGTGTTATTAATATATATACCTATATATAAGTATTTTGAGAAAATAGGGAGAAATTGAGAATTATTGGTGAAATGGTGAATTGATTTTATTGGGAGTGTTTATTTTATGCAGGTTGTGTTTTGCTAAATTTTGAAAACGTCCAAATTATAGATAAAACTCTGAAAAAAATTTTCCCAGAGATTTTCATATAAAACATTTATTTTGGGTTCCTATAATGAGCAAAGAATATTTATATACTATTTAATTTTATATATTTAGTATTTGAAGTTCTAAATTTGAAATGTGAAAAAAAATTTATTAAACCGGCCGATGACATTTTTGTACCGTATATGTGTATTTTACATATGCTAGAAATATGTATTGTACGTATATAAGGTATAAGGGTGTTACAAAACATATCAAAATCAACCATTAATACAAACCACACCAATATATCCAATTTACATATACACAAACTTCCAAAGAAAATCAAAGAAACAAGTTGGAAACTTACCAAATATGAAGAAAATCTTTAAAACTCCAACTTGAACACTTTAAATCCTTCAATTCTTGAGTTAGCAAGAAGCAAAAATCTCTTCCCTTTTGATCTTCCCTTTTGATGGAGATGATGGCCAGCTACCATGGAAAAGGAAGAAGAAGATGAAGATAATAATGGTCAACTCCTCTTTTACCAACTAAACCCCTATAACAACACAATTTTCCCTTTTTTTAATCTCCACCAAGCAATATTATTATAATAATAATTAATCTCAAATATCATCTTCCACTATCCATTAATTAATATCTATTTTAAATAATTAAATATCATTTGACCTTATTAACATGTTAACTTGCATATAACATACATATCTTCATATATACAACATATACACACCTCCTTTTTTTCCTTTCTTTTCACTTAATCAAATATATACACTTTTAAATCCTTTAATTAATTTTCAAAATTAATATATTTATTTCAAAATTTTGGGATATTATTTGAGATATTACAATGAGGATCATTACTATCATGTCTGAATTTATATGCACATTCTTCAACACTAATAATCAATGGATATTTAAGCCTATCTTCCATAGCAATGCCCATAAATATTCTAAGTGATCTATTATCTACGACATCATAAAGAGGATGTGTGTCATGACCAGTCATAAACTTGAATTCAATTTTTGATGTATCGTCAATATGAAGTGCTTCAGATACTGATTTCTTAAGTTCATTGAAATCAACTATTATATTCAAGAAAACATATTCGGCAGCCCCGCCAACATATTTGTTGATGTTCACATCAAAATTTTCACCGTATTGAATGAGAATTATTATTTCATCCATTAAATGAATTCGTCCAATCTTAAATATTCAATCTTAAATAATTACATATCAACCCATATCAATCTATATCAACACATATCAACCTACAATTACAAACTTCTTAAAGGATTAAAGCACCTAAAACCTCATTAAAATATAATTAAGACGAAAAACACTTAAACTACATAAAGAACAAAAAACTTGACTCATATTTAAACCCATATCAGTATACACTGCACACTATAATCCATTTTATTCTATAGCAAAACATGATAGCTTATAATAAACTACGTACATTTAAACTTTTCAAGCCTTCATACATATACATAGCTAAGAACCATATAAAAATATATAAACTAAATAAAAAATATTTAAACTCTTTAGTTTTTCATTCACTAATAAGAAACATGCATATACCTAAAATGTTGACTAAAGTAATGTCTTTTATTTTTTTTCCTTATTAGTAGAGATTACAAGATTATTTGTAGGATCTTAATTTCCTATTTTATGATGTAATACTTGTATATAAACTGATACTACAAATAATAAAACATATACATAAACCCTAAATAACAGCCTCCTATTACAGTTTAATACAAGTTAACATGGTATCAGAGCCAGTATCTGATCCAGAAGAATTCAATTCTTTTGTTTAAACCAAGCTCATCATATACCAAACCAAGCCCTTCCCAGAAACCAACCAGAACTCAGAGACCAACCAGAACCCCTTCTCCTAACCAAAAATGGCAAACACAGAAGAATTATCATTGCAGATAGCCAACCTGCTCAAAAACAACTCTAATGCTCCTGTAATCCAGACCAATGCAGAAGACTTAACTATTGCTGTCAAGCTAGAAGACGATAACTATATGTTATGGAAAAGATTGATGCGGAAGGGTATAGGTGGCCGAGGCCAATTGAGCCACATTACAGGTAGACCTCCAGCACCTGCAGAAGAAGACCCAAATTATCCAGTGTGGGAACAAATCGACAATCTTGTTTTTAACTGGATAATATCAAATGTTGACGAGCGACTGGTAAATAGGATAGCCGAATACCCGACGGCCAAAGCCCTTTGGGATGGCCTTGCCGTGACATATGGCAGCGGAGTAGATGGATTCCAAATCTATGACCTGCACATGAAAGCTTACAGGCAAACACAAGGATCACATACTCTTGAGGAGTATTGGATGAATATTCAATCCATATGGATGGCCATAGATCGAAAACAAAAAAACCCAATGGACTGTTGTACCATCGGAATTTCAAAATTTGACAAAATGCAACAAGATCAAAGAATTTACCAATTTCTTGCAGGATTGGACGAAAAATATGACAGAATCCGTCGAGAGGTTCTCAAATCGAATCCCTTACCCTCAGTTGAGTCCGTTTATGCCCAGGTCAGAAGGGAGGCCACCACGCTCAAGATCTTGAAGCCGGCATCCAACCCTTTAGAAGACTCATCATCATCGGGTATTGGGCAGGGACTGGCGGCGAAAAACCCAGAGAGAAACCGAGATGAGACCAGCAACTCAAGGCGCTCAGACAAAGGTTTTTCACAGTGCGATGGGCGCTCAGACAGAGGTTCTTCACAGCGCGATGACAAAGCTTCTCTAGTGTGCAGCCACTGTGGAATGAAGAAGCACATAAAAGAATCATGCTTCAAATTCATCGGTTTTCCAGAATGGTGGAGCGACTCAAATCGAACGAAAACAAGCAATAGATCAAGAAATGGGCGAGCCGCCGCCGGTGTGGGCATCAACGAAGTCACCAGCAGCACCAGCTCAATGATGAACGAAGAAAACGAAGAAGAAAAGGAAAGAGGAATGGCGGCGTTTGCAGGGAAAAATGGTAACCCTAAACCCTTTCTTAATGTATTTATGGAAGGAGTTTATAATAAAAATCAAAACAAAAAATTAAAAGAAAGGGATAAGGAGGCAGGAATTAAAATGGGTGGGGTTGCTTATCATATGGGCCAAAATGTTTCAAGAGGCCCAAAGGCCCAATATTCTATTACAGGTTCAAAACAGAAGCAGAAGCCCAATGGTGAGAAATTGGGCTGGCTATTTGACTGTGCAGCCACCGATACCATGACATATGACCGTTCTGACATTGTCGAAATTAGAAAGCCACACTTGACTCATATCCAAAATGCCAACGGAGAATTATCTAATGTGCAAGGGGCAGGAACAGTTGAAGTGACTCCAAATTTGAAACTCTCAAAATGCCTCTACGTTCCCTCACTATCATGCAAACTTTTGTCTGTAAGTCAAGTTACAGCTGAGCTAGATTGTGTAGTACTAATGTTTTCTCGATTCTGTTTTTTACAGGACATTCATACAGGGGAGATAATTGGGCGTGGTACTGAGTGCGGAGGACTATATCATGTTGATGAGATGGCTCAAAACGGAAAGGGAATGCTGGCTCGTGGAACTTCAGAAAGACAAATATGGTTATGGCATCGTCGTCTAGGTCATCCGTCTATTTATTACCTTAAGTTTTTATTTCCATCTTTGTTTAGACAAAAAGTTGATTTTACTTGTGAAACCTGCATATTTGCAAAAAACCATAGAATTTCTTTTCCCCAGAATAATACCCGAGTTAAGACTATATTTTCATTAATTCATTCGGA
This sequence comes from Garcia nutans, assembly GCA_947685225.1. NCBI lineage: Eukaryota > Viridiplantae > Streptophyta > Magnoliopsida > Malpighiales > Euphorbiaceae > Garcia > Garcia nutans. Next base: position 38,367,810 of record CANTUV010000059.1, read on the forward strand.
TGTATGGGGGCCCGCTCCAATTAATAGTGGTCCTTTTCAGTATTTCTTATTGTTTGTTGATGATTTTTCACGAATAACTTGGGTATATTTTTTGAAAAACAAATCCGAAGTGTCTGAGAAATTTATGGTTTTTTACAATATGATCCTTACACAATTTGACAAGAAAATTCAAACCCTTAGGTCTGATAATGGTGGCGAATTTGTTAACCAGAGTATGAAAACATTCTGTAATGAAAAAGGAATTATTCACCAAACAACCTGTCCCAATACCCCCCAACAAAACGGAGTAGCCGAAAGAAAGAATCGGTTCCTCCTTGAAATGACCAGATCCATGTTGATTGAAGCAAAAGTTCCCAAACATTTTTGGGCTGAAGCCGTTGCTACTTCAGTCTATTTATCCAACAGACTACCTACCAAAAGCCTTGACCATAAAACACCAATCCAAGTCCTTCAAACCCAAACTACCCTACCTCCACCTTTAACCCTACAACCAAGAATTTTTGGATGTTCAGTTTATGTCCATATTCCAAAACATGAACGTTCCAAGCTTGATCCTTGTGCTAGGAAATGTGTGTTTATCGGGTATGGGATAAATCAAAAAGGTTATAGATGTTACAATCTTGATACCAGACGAACATTTGTGACTATGGATTGTGATTTTCTTGAGTCAGAATTTTTTTACTCTACCCAACCTAGTCGTCAGGGGGAGAACCATAAGGACTCCTTAGATTGGTTAGATAGCTTGTTTGTCTCTGATGGAGTTCCAACAGAGCCTTGCTCCCAGACCATCGAGCCAATTCTTGACATAGTGCAGAATGACGCATTTGAATCACGTCCTAACACACCTCCTATGAATGATCCTCTTGAGGTAAGTACTACTAGTCCTACTAGATCTGTGGGTGAAATTGTTGACTCTGATTATGAAAGTGTAGTGCCTGAAGATGATAGATATGTGTTACCACCCAGATCTACTCGAGGAGTTCCTCCTAAGAAGTATACTCCAGAACATATATCCAGATCCTCCAGATATCCCCTAGGTAATGTTGTCAGGGGGAGTATCTCAGATAATGCTAAATCTTTTTCAACTATTCTCTACTCTGAACAGATTCCTAGAAATGCAGAAGAGGCAAAAATTGATAAAAGATGGTGGGAAGCCATGAAAGTTGAGATGGAAGCTCTTGTGAAGAACGAAACTTGGGAAAAAAGTATACTACCAAAAGGGAAGCATCCAGTCGGATGTAAATGGGTGTTTACAATAAAACACAAGGCAGATGGGTCCATCGAACCATATAAGGCAAGATTAGTAGCGAAGGGGTATACACAAACATATGGGATTGACTATTCAGAAACTTTCTCACCTGTAGCTAAAATTGATACCATCAGGGTTCTATTCTCAGTTGCAGCTAATAGAGATTGGCCACTCCATCAGTTTGATGTAAAAAACGCCTTTCTACATGGAGACTTAAGTGAGGAGGTGTATATGGAAGCTCCACCTGGGTTCAAAAATGACTTCAAGGAAAATGAAGTATGCAGATTGAAAAAGGCTCTTTATGGCTTGAAGCAATCACCAAGGGCTTGGTTTGGTAAGTTTACAGTGGCTATGAGAAAATATGGGTACAAACAAAGCAATGCAGATCATACACTGTTTCTAAAGAGGAAAGGAAATTTGATCACTTGTCTGATTATTTATGTAGATGATATGATCATAACAGGGAGTGATTCTGAAGAAATAGCAGAATTAAGAAAAAACTTGTTCACAGAGTTTGAAATGAAAGATCTTGGAGGACTCAAATACTTTCTTGGGATAGAGGTCCTTAGATCAAAAATGGGGATCTTTATGTCACAGAAGAAATACATTCTTGATCTTTTGACAGAGACAGGCTTATTAGATTGTAAACCAGCTGAAACTCCTCTTCCTGTTAATCATGGACTACAAGTCAAAGAAGGAAGTAACCCAGCAGATAAAGACAGATATCAACGACTAGTTGGCAAGCTCATCTACCTTTCCCACACCAGGCCAAACATTGCCTATGCAGTAAGTGTAATCAGCCAATTTATGCATCAGCCTCAAGAGGAACATATGGAGGCAGCTCTAAGAATCATAAGGTATTTGAAAGGCACTTATGGTCTAGGAATTATCTTCAGAAAAAATGAGCGTCTTGACATTGAGATCTATACGGATGCAGATTGGGCCGGAAACCCAAATGATAGAAGGTCCACTTCTGGGTATTTTGCCTTACTCGGAGGAAATTTGGTAACTTGGCGAAGCAAAAAACAGAAAGTGGTGGCGCTCTCCAGTGCAGAGGCTGAGTTTCGAGGGATTGCAAAGGGAGTTACAGAACTTCTATGGCTAAAGAAATTATTGACAGAAATTGGTTTTCCCCCTCCATTACCATGTGTGCTTAAATGTGACAATAAGGCAGCAATACAGATTTCAGAAAACCCTGTACAGCATGATCGGACTAAACATGTGGAAGTTGATCGTCATTTCATCAAAGAAAAACTTGAAGGAGGGATGTAACACCCCCATATCCAATGCACACACACTACAACCACAACAATGTAGCATAAGTGCACCAAACATAGGGATGCTACGGTTTCCTTAACATTCAAAACATTTTAAAACTTGATACCATATCCATATCATTATATCTTATTAACAAAATAGATCCTTTACTTATAAAACAAAACATATTAGTTATCTATATATATATATACATTTATAAATTACACAGCGGAAGTTATAAAATATGTACATATATGAAAACATTTGAATACATATTTACCATTATACATATATTTACATTATCAACAATACTTTACACAATATAAAAGATTTATACATGATTGGCAAGTCAGCTCTGATCTTTAAGCTCCCAAAATCAACTCTTCAATGTCTACTCTCACTCGGTCTCGAAGAGCTCTCGGGTTCGATTCTATCAGTTCTATCACCTGCGCGATTAAACACTATCGCGCTAAGCCAAGGGCTTAGTAAGATAAAACATGCAATAGACATGCTTAAATGCTAAACAATGCCAATTCTAATTTATCATACATGTAACAACATAAATGCAAAACTAACAACATACTTTTACATTTCATAACCTAACATACATATAGGTATATCAGAATTCAACATCTTTGCATATATTTTATTAGTTAATCATTTAATCATTCATGAACAACACTAAGCAAAGACAAGCATGGGCCCAAGACACACTAATATGTCATTCAATTTTCAGAGTTAATGCTTTGGTTTTGTTATCACATTTATCAATATCATATACCCAACTAGGCTTCAAGGATTAAGTTCAACCAAGCTTCAAGGGGAGCAAAGCATGCTAAGCATCAACCCAACTTGGCTTCAAGAACTAACCCAACCTAGCTTCAAGGGTTGTAACATCTCAATTAGGCTTCAAGGATTCAATCCAACCTAACTTCAAGAGATTGTTACACTCATTAGGCATGCCACCAACAACAAACTCTGAAAATGGAATAACACATTAGCCACACAATTCATTTAGATTTCATTCTCAATTCTCATTATCATTTAGGCAAACATGCCTCATTTATCTCCATTAAATCACCTTAGCCAATAACAATGGCTTCACATTTCATTTCACAATATAACACTTCATTATTCAAGTGTATATTTATCTCACATAGCACCATTCATAAATATCAACATTTCATTCCATATTAATCATGAAACACATTATCACTCACAATGCATAATATAACAAGGCTCAATCTCAACAATGCAAGAACAATATATATATAATTCATAGCTTTAGGATCATTCACAAGTGTTTTTAATTAATCCCTTGGTTTAAGTATGTTTATGTTTAGATTTAGAGGCCAAACTACCTTTGAAGAATCTAAACTAAGCAAACAAGAACAAAGAGATCAAGCAACATTCAATTCATTTGTGGGACACGCCCAACTCACTTGAAGGACACGCCCAACCTAGTTGAGGAACACGCCCGTGTCTTTAACAATAAATGAGGCAGTAGCCAATTCAAATAATTGACACGCCCAGCACCTTTGATGGACACGCCCGTGTCACTAAAACCAAAAGAGACAGTAGCCAATCCAAATAATTGACACGCCCACTCCCCTAAATTGCTTTTGGCCGTGTCACTAAATCACAAAACATTAACTAAACCAACACTTTCTCAATTGCACTCAAACACAATATTCATCATATAACATATTTCACATGAACATAATCAATGTTCTAAACACATATTCATCACAAGAACTACTTCACCACACATTAATATCACAATTAAACACATAGTAACTCAAAACCCTAAAATCAACATCCTTCTCCATCCATCCAAATCAACAACCATCATTTCCAACAACAACCTTCAATTAAACTCATAACTTAAAATCAATTTAACACTTGAAAACACAACCAAACACATCTCAAATCCACCAAATCACAAAATCATCAAACCCTACTTTACTTCCAACACAACTTCCAAATAAGTAAAGAAAACAAGAAAATACTTACTTGAAAAGAAGAAATTCCACAAATCCTTTGTCAAATCCTTTGATTGCTTCTTCAATTTGCTTCTTGCCTCAAGAACACTTCTCTTTTCCTTTTGCTAATGGAGAGCCGGCCACTTCATGAAGAAAGAAGACAATGATCAAGATACAAAGTCAACTTTTGCTTTTAATCTCCACCAAGTATTCTTATCCAAGCAATTACTAAAACACCCTCAATCATATAACTAACCTTTGTCTCATATAAGTCCTTATATGTAATTTCATTAACAACCAAAAATATCTTCTTCCACTTAACCATCACCTTGACTCTTCATTTGACCACTTTATATGTTATATATATCATCATATACACAACATATACATTTATCTCTAAACCCTAATTCTTCCTCCAAAACACATATGCACAAGCATTCACTTTCCAATTTCTTTTCTTACCCAATCATATGCATACAATTCAATTAAACAATAACAACAACAACAACAACAACATAATCAAAACTTCTAAGCCACATATGAGGATATTACAATTCTCCCCCTCTAAAAAGAAAATTTCTTCCTCGAAATTACCTGAAATTAACTCTGAAATAACTGAGGATATTGCTCTCGCATCGTTTGCTCATTTTCCCAAGTTGCTTCTTCTTTCCCATGGTTCTTCCAAAGAATTTTCACCAATGGCACTCTCTTGTTTCTCAAATCTTTCACATCACGTGCCAAGATAGCAACTGGTTCCTCTTCAAAAGTCAAGTCTGGGTTCACTTCAATTGATTCAAATGGCAACACATGAGATGGATCCGACCTGTACCTCCTCAACATAGAAACATGGAATACATTATGAATACGATCCAACTCAGGTGGCAAAGCAAGTCGATAAGCAACTGGCCCAACTCTTTCTAACACTTCATACGGCCCAATGAAACGAGGACTCAATTTTCCTTTCCGACCGAACCTCAAAATCTTTTTCCAAGGAGACACTTTCAAAAATACCTTATCTCCAACATCAAACTGAATGTCTCTCCTTTTCAGATCTGCATAAGACTTCTGTCGGTCTGAAGCTGCTTTTAACCTGCCTCGAATCAATTTTACTTTCTCTTCAGTTTCTTGAATCAAATCAGGACCAACCAACTTATTATCTCCAAGCTCATTCCAACAAAGAGGTGTCCTACACCGTCTGCCATACAATGCTTCGAATGGTGCCATACCAATGCTGGATTGGTGACTGTTGTTGTAAGCAAATTCCACAAGAGGTAAAAATCTATCCCAACTTCCAGAGAAATCAATGACACAGCTCCTTAACATGTCTTCAAGAATCTGTATCACCCTCTCTGCCTGTCCATCCGTCTGTGGATGAAAAGCAGTACTGAAGTGCAGTCGAGAACCCATAGCATAATGCAAACTCTTCCAAAATCTTGAAGTAAACCTGGGATCTCGATCAGACACTAAAGAAGTTGGAACACCATGCAATTTCACAATCTCCTGGATATACAGCTCAGCCAATCTCTCCAAAGAGTAATCCATCCGCACCGGAAGGAAATGAGCTGTCTTAGTCAATCTATCCACAATCACCCAAATGGCATCATGTTTCCTTTGTGTCAATGGCAAACCAGACACAAAGTCCATTGTCACTCTTTCCCACTTCCATTCAGGCACTGACAACGGTTGAAGCAACCCGGTTGGAACTTGATGCTCTGCTTTAACTTTCTGACAAGTGAGACATTTTGATACAAACTCAGCAATGTCTCTCTTCAACCCAATCCACCAATAATGTTGTCTCAAATCATTATACATCTTCGTATTACCCGGATGCATAGCAAACATCGACTGATGAGCTTCTTCTAAAATGACTCTTTTCAAATCAGCATCATCGGGTACACACAATCGGTTCTTAAACCAGAGACTCCCATCATCTCTTACAACAAAATCTCTAGTCTTCCCAATCTTGCAATCTGAAATAATTTTCTGAATCTTCATATCAACCAACTGAGCCTCTTTGATCTGATCTAACAAAACTGGCTTCAATTGCAACCGTGCCAACAATGCACCATCAACACAAGGTACAAAACTGGCATGCAAAGCTCTCAACTCAACAAGCAACGAGAGTGAGTAAACTGTTAAACCAGCTAAAGACTTCCGACTCAGAGCATCAGCAACAACATTTGCTTTACCTGGATGATAATCAATCAAGCAGTCGTAGTCTTTAATCAATTCTAACCATCTCCTCTGACGAAGATTGAGTTCTTTCTGGACACCCAAATACTTCAAACTCTTGTGATCAGTGTAGATGAAACATTTCTCCCCAAATAAATAATGGCGCCAAATCTTTAATGCAAACACAATGGCAGCCAATTCCAAATCATGGGTCGGATAGTTAAGCTCATGCGGTTTCAACTGTCGAGATGCATAAGCTATAACTTTCCCTTCCTGCATCAATACACATCCCAAACCTCTATGTGAAGCATCACTGTAGATCACATATGGTTTGCCTTCAACAGGTAAAGTTAAAACAGGCGCTTGAGTTAACATATCTCTCAACTGCTCAAAGCTAGCCTGACACTGATCCGTCCACACAAATCTCACTCCCTTACGAAGCAATCTGGTGAGTGGAGTAGCTATCAAAGAAAACCCTTTCACAAACCGCCTGTAATAGCCTGGTAAACCCAGAAAACTTCTAATCTCTGTCACAGACTTGGGTGGACTCCAATTCAGAATAGCCTCAACTTTACTTGGATCAACTCTAATGCCTTCTGCTGAAACAATATGTCCGAGAAAAGCTACTTGATCCAACCAGAACTCACATTTCGACAATTTGGCAAACAACTGCTTCTCTCTCAAAATCTGCAACACAATCCGCAGATGCATATCATGTTCCTCTTCATTCCGCGAATACACCAGAATGTCATCGATGAAGACCACAACAAACTGATCCAGATAGGGCCTAAACACCCTATTCATCAAATCCATAAAAGCTGCAGGTGCATTCGTCAGACCAAAAGGCATAACTAAAAATTCATAGTGCCCATACCTGGTCCTGAAAGCTGTCTTCGGAACATCTTCAGCTCTGACTCTCAGCTGATGGTACCCAGATCTCAGATCAATTTTGGAAAACACAGCTGCACCCTTCAACTGATCAAAGAGATCATCGATTCTAGGCAAAGGATATTTATTCTTAATGGTCACTTTGTTCAATTGCCTATAATCAATACATAACCTCATAGTACCATCTTTCTTCTTCACAAATAGCACAGGAGCTCCCCAAGGAGAAACACTGGGGCGAATAAATCCTTTGTCCAACAACTCCTGTAACTGCACTTTTAACTCCCTCAATTCTGCTGGTGCCATTCTATAAGGAGTAATAGAGATAGGAGTGGTACCAGGTAACAATTCAATACCAAACTCCACTTCTCTCTCTGGAGGCAATCCAGGCAACTCCTCTGGAAACACATCAGGGAACTCAGCAACTGTGGCAATGCTATCAATGGGAAAACCCTTCACTCTAGTATCTATCACATGAGCAAGATAGGCTTCACACCCCTTTCTAATCAACCTCCTGGCTGCAACAGCTGAAACAAATAAGGAGGCTAGCTGTTCCTGCTCATTAGATACTAGCACTTCTCTACCATCAACGGTTCTCAAAGAAACAATTTTCTTTTTACAATCCACCACAGCTCCATGTCGAGATAGCCAATCCATACCTAAGATCACATCATATTCCTTAAATGGCATCTCAATCAAATCTCCAAAGAACTCCTCACCCTGCACCCTCACTACACTATCCCGGTGCACCTTACTCACAACCACACTATGCCCTAACGGATTTGTCACCAACACATCAAATCCTAGGGACTCAGCATGCACATCAGATACAGGCAAAACAGATACACTAACATAAGAATGCGTGGAACCCGGATCAATCAAAGCAAGTACTGGAGTATTAAATAAAGAAAAAGTACCAGCTATGACTGCCGATGCATCTGGCTGCCTCTGCATAACATACATCCTCTGGGAAGAACCAACCTCCTCTGGTCTACCCTCTCTGGATGCAGCACCTCCTCTAGAACTGAACCCTGGCCTACCTCCTCGGCTGACACCTCTGCCTCCTCTACCTCCTCTCACACTAGCTCGAGAAGCAGCAGAATCAACTGGCATCTGCTCTTGCCTCTCAGGGCAATCTCTCACAAAATGGTCTGGTGATCCACACCTGAAACATACCCCTGCAACACCAGCCTTCCAACAAGGACCACCATGTGGCCTCCCACAATGGATGCAGATGGGAAGAGTGGATCTCCGAATCATCGGGGTCGGAGCACTTGCCACTGAAGCTACAGGTCTAAATCTCTGCCTCTGGAACTGCACTGACCTACCTGCTGGTCTCTGGCTCCTACTACTCCGAGGAACAAAACTTCCTCTACCCCTCTTCGCAGAAGAAGACCCTGCCTCGAACTGGGGCCTTCTCACTCTAACCTCCTCTTCAGAAGCAGCTGAAACTATGGCCTGAGCTCTCTCTACACTCCTAGCTGCTGCAACTAGCTGGGAGAAATCCTGATACCTGGAGCCAACCACATGACAAATAATTGAGGGCCTCAATCCCTCCTCAAATCGCCGACATCGATCAATCTCATCAGCAATGATACCTCCAGCATACTGACTCAGTCGAATAAACTCTACTTCATACTCAGTAACAGTCTTGCTGTCTTGCTTCAAGCTCAAGAACTCCATTTTCTTCATGTCCTTATACTCCCTAGGAGTATATTTCAACTCAAATTCCCTCAGAAAATCAGTGTAAGACAGTGTTGGAGGATCATCCATAGAGTGTGGCACTGTCTTCCACCAGTCATATGCGTCCTTCTGCAGTAATGACCTGGCATAATCAAACTTTTCCTCAGGGGTGGCTTGTAACTGAATAAAGATTCTCTGCACTTTGCCTAACCATTGCTCAGCCACTGCTGGATCAGTGGTTCCCATAAAATCTTCCGCCCCAAACTTCCTCAATTTATCATACTGTCTCATCTGAACCTGAGGCTGGGGTGGTGGTGGAGGTGGCTGTACTGGTGCTTGCCTCATTACTTCCATCATATGTCTAAACCAGGCTGGCGGAACCTCCTCTCCAGCTGGTCTACCCGACACCGAAACAGGTGCCTCCTCAACACTATCAACCCTAGCTCCCTCGGCAGGAGCAATGCTCTCGGTACTACCCTCAACTGACTGTCTTGAGTGAGGATCCATCAACACCTAATACTGCAAACACAGCAGATTACATCTTATTAAAGATCAGGGACTGCCAATCTCAAACGTATATGTCATTCAAAACTCACTTTTTAAGTAAAAATATTCTTTTTATTACATTTTACCTAGGCTGAGAATCTCAAACCTAGGCTCTGATACCAAAACAATTGTAACACCCCCATATCCAATGCACACACACTACAACCACAACAATGTAGCATAAGTGCACCAAACATAGGGATGCTACGGTTTCCTTAACATTCAAAACATTTTAAAACTTGATACCATATCCATATCATTATATCTTATTAACAAAATAGATCCTTTACTTATAAAACAAAACATATTAGTTATCTATATATATATATACATTTATAAATTACACAGCGGAAGTTATAAAATATGTACATATATGAAAACATTTGAATACATATTTACCATTATACATATATTTACATTATCAACAATACTTTACACAATATAAAAGATTTATACATGATTGGCAAGTCAGCTCTGATCTTTAAGCTCCCAAAATCAACTCTTCAATGTCTACTCTCACTCGGTCTCGAAGAGCTCTCGGGTTCGATTCTATCAGTTCTATCACCTGCGCGATTAAACACTATCGCGCTAAGCCAAGGGCTTAGTAAGATAAAACATGCAATAGACATGCTTAAATGCTAAACAATGCCAATTCTAATTTATCATACATGTAACAACATAAATGCAAAACTAACAACATACTTTTACATTTCATAACCTAACATACATATAGGTATATCAGAATTCAACATCTTTGCATATATTTTATTAGTTAATCATTTAATCATTCATGAACAACACTAAGCAAAGACAAGCATGGGCCCAAGACACACTAATATGTCATTCAATTTTCAGAGTTAATGCTTTGGTTTTGTTATCACATTTATCAATATCATATACCCAACTAGGCTTCAAGGATTAAGTTCAACCAAGCTTCAAGGGGAGCAAAGCATGCTAAGCATCAACCCAACTTGGCTTCAAGAACTAACCCAACCTAGCTTCAAGGGTTGTAACATCTCAATTAGGCTTCAAGGATTCAATCCAACCTAACTTCAAGAGATTGTTACACTCATTAGGCATGCCACCAACAACAAACTCTGAAAATGGAATAACACATTAGCCACACAATTCATTTAGATTTCATTCTCAATTCTCATTATCATTTAGGCAAACATGCCTCATTTATCTCCATTAAATCACCTTAGCCAATAACAATGGCTTCACATTTCATTTCACAATATAACACTTCATTATTCAAGTGTATATTTATCTCACATAGCACCATTCATAAATATCAACATTTCATTCCATATTAATCATGAAACACATTATCACTCACAATGCATAATATAACAAGGCTCAATCTCAACAATGCAAGAACAATATATATATAATTCATAGCTTTAGGATCATTCACAAGTGTTTTTAATTAATCCCTTGGTTTAAGTATGTTTATGTTTAGATTTAGAGGCCAAACTACCTTTGAAGAATCTAAACTAAGCAAACAAGAACAAAGAGATCAAGCAACATTCAATTCATTTGTGGGACACGCCCAACTCACTTGAAGGACACGCCCAACCTAGTTGAGGAACACGCCCGTGTCTTTAACAATAAATGAGGCAGTAGCCAATTCAAATAATTGACACGCCCAGCACCTTTGATGGACACGCCCGTGTCACTAAAACCAAAAGAGACAGTAGCCAATCCAAATAATTGACACGCCCACTCCCCTAAATTGCTTTTGGCCGTGTCACTAAATCACAAAACATTAACTAAACCAACACTTTCTCAATTGCACTCAAACACAATATTCATCATATAACATATTTCACATGAACATAATCAATGTTCTAAACACATATTCATCACAAGAACTACTTCACCACACATTAATATCACAATTAAACACATAGTAACTCAAAACCCTAAAATCAACATCCTTCTCCATCCATCCAAATCAACAACCATCATTTCCAACAACAACCTTCAATTAAACTCATAACTTAAAATCAATTTAACACTTGAAAACACAACCAAACACATCTCAAATCCACCAAATCACAAAATCATCAAACCCTACTTTACTTCCAACACAACTTCCAAATAAGTAAAGAAAACAAGAAAATACTTACTTGAAAAGAAGAAATTCCACAAATCCTTTGTCAAATCCTTTGATTGCTTCTTCAATTTGCTTCTTGCCTCAAGAACACTTCTCTTTTCCTTTTGCTAATGGAGAGCCGGCCACTTCATGAAGAAAGAAGACAATGATCAAGATACAAAGTCAACTTTTGCTTTTAATCTCCACCAAGTATTCTTATCCAAGCAATTACTAAAACACCCTCAATCATATAACTAACCTTTGTCTCATATAAGTCCTTATATGTAATTTCATTAACAACCAAAAATATCTTCTTCCACTTAACCATCACCTTGACTCTTCATTTGACCACTTTATATGTTATATATATCATCATATACACAACATATACATTTATCTCTAAACCCTAATTCTTCCTCCAAAACACATATGCACAAGCATTCACTTTCCAATTTCTTTTCTTACCCAATCATATGCATACAATTCAATTAAACAATAACAACAACAACAACAACATAATCAAAACTTCTAAGCCACATATGAGGATATTACAAGGGATCCTGGAATTACCTTTTGTTCGTTCTGAAGATCAACTAGCAGATATACTGACAAAGGCAGTAAATGGAAAAATATTTAGAATAATTCTTGACAAGTTGGGTATTGGAGATCCCACTACACAACTTGAGGGGGAGTGTTGACTAAAGTAATGTCTTTTATTTTTTTTCCTTATTAGTAGAGATTACAAGATTATTTGTAGGATCTTAATTTCCTATTTTATGATGTAATACTTGTATATAAACTGATACTACAAACAATAAAACATATACATAAACCCTAAATAACAGCCTCTTATTACAGTTTAATACAAGTTAACATAAAAAACCTAAAGTCTACCGATTTCAATTGATGATAATGCAGATCAAGTCGCCATAAAAGAAAAAAGAGATGGATCCTTAAGACAAGATGAGAGCATAAGACGGGATGATAACATCAATCAGTATTTCAAATAAAGCGAAGAAAACTTATAACAAACTTCTTAAACGGCTGCAGCGTTGGCGATGAAGATGAAGATGAGGAAGAAGATGCTGCTCATCAATGTACAGGTATAGATTCAGACGATAATGACAATAATGCTGAGCAGCGTTTGATTCGTACTGAAACTCGCATCGACTCGTTGGAGAAAAATGAGAGAGAGAGATAGTGAGCGAGAGACAATGAGAGAGAGAGAGAGAGAGAGAGAGAAGAGAACAAAAAAATTACTGTGTTTTTTTCTAAGATTAAAGGATAATTTTGTCAAAATTAGTCTACATAAGGTGAACGAGGTCTAAATTTTATTACTGAATAGGGAATGAGTATTTTTTTTTGTTAATTTTCTTATATATATTGACTGTGATTCGCTAACATGAGCAATAAAATTTGAAGCAGGCAAGGGACGTTCACTTTTGAAAACATATTTCATTTTCTTTTTTTACCAAATAGTCAATTGGGGCTACTCCAACAAATTTAAATTCTTCAAGATATAAAATATAGCTGTTGAAATCTATAATTAAAATTATAACTACAAGAAAATTAATTAAAAACATACCAAATACATCAACGAAAAGTAAATCAATCCAAACAAAATTATGAGAAGCTAAATGACAAAAAGCCAAAAAGAAACCCTATTTGGTAAAATAATAGTAGGTAGAAGAAAAGAACTGAAACAAATAAAGAAGTCAAAAACAAAAAGGGATCCATACGACCAATCAACTTAATATAAAATAAACAACTGCCCAACTGTAAATTAGTAGTTTATGAAAAATCAAGAATGTATAAATTGTATTTTTTTAGCCATTAAATACAAGTACTAAAGTCTCGGACTGCATAACTTCATACTTTTAGTTAAATAAAGAGGATAAAAAAAAAATACATCGGATAGAAACAGAAGAAAATAATTCAGTTAGTATTCTAACAATACCCTGAAACCACCAAACTCCAAGCCAATACGAAAGAAACCATATGTGGGCGGAGGGCCATGGCGCCCTTTAGGCCTGACTGCAGGTCTTGTATCTGATGAATTACTGCTGGTAAGTGGCGGAACTAAAGAGCTTCAGTGAGATCCTCCCCTACCCCTTTTAATATATATATAATTTTGAATATATAATTTTTTATTATATATTATATATAATTTTATAAATTAAGATTATATATATAATTATATACTTTTAAATTAAAAATTATTTAAATTATATAAAATTAAAATTATATACATATAAAATTATACCATTTTTATAAAATTATATACTTTTAATATATTCTCTTCAATTATAAATATATATAATTATATTTATTAATTATTTTTTAAATATTAATTTTTTAATTTTTAATAAAATTCTATAAATAAATTATTAGATTCAAAAATTAAATAAAAATATATGTATAAAATTTTTTTAATAGTAATTTATAATAAAAATTTAAAATTTATTATAATATTAAATATTTAATTTTATTTTTAATTTATCTATAATTTTTAAAAAGAAAAATTAGATACCCTTTACTTAATTTTTGAAAAAAAAAATATTTTTTCTTCGCTTAATTTTTTATTCCGTCACTGCTGCTGTTAAGGGTGTTTTGACTCTTGTATAAAAATGAGTTTTGATTAAAATGATAGGCTTTTGGTAGTCTATCAATTCAATTACTATTTAACAAATTAAAAATTTTATTTTTTGAAATCAATAATTATTATAGATTCTATTAGTTTTATCGGATGTACATATAAATGGAAATTTAATTTAAACTAATATGATAAGCTGGGGTCAAATCGAGATGATTCGGGCCTTATGCTCTTTGCTGCTCTTTCGGCAGAGCAGTAGTAGCTCAGCTTCTGGCAGAAACTTCAATATATTTAGGCTCCGGAAGAGCATTAAAGTTGGTGGAAGTGCGACATTGAGAAATCCGGACTCCGGAGGGCATGTTTGTCCTTGAGGAAAGCATTCCCTAGACAGAGCTGGCCACATAACACTCTCTTCTTTTTGCTCTTTATAATTATATTTTTATTTTTATAATGGTTTGCTTTCCCTCTCATTGTTCTCTTCCTGCTCTTGTCACTCCCTCTTCTTTCTTTCTTTCTTTCTTTCTTTCTTCTTCTTCTTTTCTGTTTGTGGGATTCTCAATCATTCCCATTCTTACCACCAAACAAATCCTTAATAATGCAATAAATTATATTGTTTAAAAAAAAATTGAAGATCCCCAAATGCAAGAGACGCTCCTTAGTACTATCTTACAGCCCACAACCGCCACTTCCACCGCCGATAAAGAAGACAAACAGGTGGAAATCCTACTCCGAGCTCCTTGTAACTTAGTGGCCGGCCGCCCTCGTTCGCAGCCTAGCAGTCGGCGCGTGACTCCTACGCGCAGTGAATCCACCACTGTTGTTTCCAAAGAAGTCTTCCCTAACGGAGATATTTACACTGGAACATTGTCCGGGAGTGTGCCTCACGGGAAGGGAAAGTACCTATGGTCAGATGGGTGCATGTACGAAGGAGAGTGGAAGAGAGGCAGAGCCAGCGGGAAGGGTAAGTTCTCGTGGCCATCAGGCGCAACATACGAAGGTCAATTCAAGGACGGTCGTATGCACGGCTACGGCACTTTCATCGGTGTAGACGGTGACTCTTACAAAGGTAATTGGCTGTCAGACCGGAAACACGGCTTCGGCGAGAAGCGATACGGTAATGGCGATGTGTATGAAGGGTGGTGGAGGTCCAACTTACAGGATGGTGAAGGTAAGTACAGGTGGAGCAATGGAAATGAATACGCCGGCGAGTGGAGGCTTGGGGTGATTCATGGGAAGGGCGTTTTGGTTTCGGCTAATGGGAACAGATATGAAGGGAATTGGGAAAACGGTGTACCGAAAGGCAAAGGGGCTTTCACATTTGCTAATAGGAATAACAGATACGATGGAAATTTCAAGGAGCCAAGGAAGAGATTGTCTGTGGATGCAAACTTTCCTAGGATTTGTATATGGGAATTGGATGGGGAGGCTGGAGATATTACTTGTGATATTATTGATAATGTGGAGGCTTCTTCCATAATGTCGTGTGATAATAATAACAAAGATAGTGATGGTATTGGTAACTATAAGGACAGTGACAATGGAAGAGTAGCTGAGGCTGGACAGTGCCAGAGAAGTCCTTGTAGCTCTGCTGATGGTGATGTTAAGAAGCCAGGGCATACGATTTCGAAAGGTCATAAAAATTATGATCTAATGCTTAATCTTCAACTGGGTATCAGGTGTTTTTATATGATTCAAAGATTGTGAATGTTTAAATCATTTTTTTTTATTAGAATCGCTTGATTTGAGTTATACGCATCTTCCTATGTAGGTATTCTGTGGGGAAGCATGACTCATTAATGCGGGAACTAAGGCAAAGCGATTTCGATCCCAAGGAGAAGTACTGGACGAGGTTTCCACCAGAAGGATCAAAGTTGACTCCCCCACATCAGTCGGTGGACTTCAAATGGAAGGATTACTGTCCCATGGTGTTCAGGTATTGGCTTCATTTATTCTAGTTTTGTTTTTGAACAAAAACAAATGGAAAATTGTTCAGCACCCAAGAAGTGAGGACTTGAATATATGTCTGATCTTATATGTTGTGGTGGTGATTGGTTTTGTTTGGTATTTAGACATTTGAGGGAATTGTTTGCAATAGATCCGGCGGATTACATGGTAGCTATTTGTGGAAATGATGCGCTTAGGGAATTTTCTTCCCCTGGAAAGAGTGGGAGCTTCTTTTACCTAACTCAAGATGATCGTTTTATGATAAAAACTGTGAAGAAATCTGAAGTTAAGGTCAGTTAGCATTACTTAATATTCCATAAACTATAGAAATGTGCTTCTTACTTGACAAAATTTAGAAAGAATGATTGGGTTCTATCATCTTTTTATCAGTTGTACTTTTAGCGTACGTTTTTCAGTTTATGGATAGGTTGTGATCACCCATTTGGAAATCATATTCAGGTTCTTACTAGGATGCTTCCAAATTACTACCAACATGTATGCCAGTACAAGAATTCATTGGTAACAAAGTTCTTTGGTGTACATTGTGTGAAACCAGTTGGAGGTCAAAAGGTATGAATAAGAGGGTGAAGTTTTTCATTCCAATGCTTTATTATCAAATGCATGCCAAAATCTGATTATTTTTCCTAATGCCATGTGTAACCAGATCCGTTTTATTGTAATGGGCAATTTATTTTGTTCTGAGTACCGCATCCATAAACGCTTTGACCTTAAGGGTTCTTCCTATGGTCGTGTAACTTACAAGGCTGAAGGAGAGATGGATGAGACAACTACACTTAAAGACCTGGATCTTAATTTTGTGTTTCACCTTGAACGGTCGTGGTATCAAGAACTGATCAGGTAAATTCCCTAACACTCTTCTAGTCCTTGATTTCTTTATGAAATTTTTTCCTGCCACTTTTGCTTGTTGTCTTATGACTTTTGAGCTGCTATCTTTAATGCATTTGGAAGTTTGTCATGGGATGTGTTATTTTTCCAGGCAAATCTACAGAGATTGTGAGTTCTTGGAGGCTGAGGGCATAATGGATTATAGTCTTTTGATTGGTCTTCACTTCCGTGATGATTACTCAAGCGAAGAGATGAAGATGTCACCTAATGACCTGCATTTTGGTAAGTTTCCTTACTCAATTCTTGCTAATTGTTGAAATTAACATACAAGAAAGAATTCCTGAGCATGCTAATGTCCTGTTGCGTGCCTTTATCAGAGAAAGGAAATATGCATCATGATAAAACCTCCATGCGAGGTTATCACTTGCTGCCCGACATGGATTGGGTTATGGAAGGCCGGTAAGTGTCCTTTTCTAAAGTCAAAACTTTTTTTCAAAATTTTTGGTCGAATTTCCATTTATTTGTTGTGAATTGGAATCTTAGTTGTTGTCCTTTTATGTTCCTAATTTCCATATATTTGCTACTGCACAGAGTCTGCGTTGTTAGCTTTTGATTGCCATAAGTTTCCCTTTTTTCCCTTTTTATGATTTTATAAACATCTCCATGCTATCTAAATTGCTAGTTCAATTAAGAGACAAATCGCATATGGTGTTTTGCAATTTGCAGAATGTGTGTTCGTGTGAATTGGTTGCATGGAATTATATGAAAATTGAATAGTTGAAACCTCAGAGATAATTGTTACAAAAGTATGCCCAAATATTCTAGACTACTGAAGATGCAGTCTAATTTTGGAGTCCGAATCTTACACGAGCTATTATGCTGTGTATGTCATAAAAACCTAAAGATTCTATCTTCATATATGCTTTTTGTTGCCATCAAAAGGATAAACGTTGGGCCTTCCAGTGGCATTTCCTTTTACTGCTATGCATGTGACACATGCTTAACTTTAGTTGGTAATGGACCGGAGACTTGATTTTTATAAGCCAAACAGAATTTCTTTCTCTTAATACCAACATATATGTTGCATATACCCATGAAGATATAGATATGGTTCTTAAAGAAGCAAAACTAATCATCTTATTTGAGCTTTTCTTTTTAAAATTTGATATTTTCCGTTTTTCCAGGTAGAGGTTTGGTATTTTAATAATTTCTTCATTTGATTTAAGTCTTTGGTTGTTGGAACGACCCAAAGCAACTTGAGCTGTCATGGTGGGATTCGGTGGTAGTTTGCATACAATGTGTTGGTGGGGTCTTCTTGGCATTTTAGTTGGAAATAAAGCTTTGTTTTATCTTACTCCATCCCTCTGAAACAATATAATAGACAATGCAAAATGATCAACAAATTAAAATTTTCATTTGGTCAAATGATATTTAGATCTAACAGGTGGGTGGTTGTATGAGGGTAGTATAGGAAAAAAAAAGGACCTGTTGCCTCTCTCAAAAGTGACAAAAATAATAATGATTATAATAATAACCAGAAAGCTTTCCACTATCAGTGGTGGCTTGGTGATGATTGGCCAAATCATTGTTATTTGGTCCCCTGGCACGGTGGAGGTTCAGGGTCTAATTAACTTTATCATTTGATTTTTGTGATTTTGCTATTGGATTAAGTTTTATGGTCTTGAATTGATATTAATGCAATGTATAAAATGATTTGAAATCTTGCTCACAAAGTGATGAAATTGATTTTCCAGGGGCCTCTTTATCCGGTTAGGAGCAAACATGCCAGCAAGAGCAGAGAGAGTGCCAAGGATGGAGTTGGATCAGTATGCAGGCAGTGGAAACGTCAATTCAACATCTTCACAGGGTGGTGGTGAGATCTCTGACGTGGTTCTATATTTTGGTATCATTGACATCCTTCAAGATTATGATATTAGCAAAAAGCTAGAACATGCATACAAGTCTTTGCAAGTGGACGCCACGTCCATCTCAGCTGTTGATCCTAAACTATACTCGAAAAGGTTCCGGGATTTCATTCACAGAATATTTATGGAGGACAAGTAAATGAAAAAACTGGACGATGTAACACCCACAGACAATGAAAATCTGATCATCAAGACCCACAGAAAGTGGGTGATCCGTGATCGGTCCGGCGAATTATGCCTATGCAACAATGTGTTCAGGCTGGTTTCCAGAATGGCTGAATTTTGAGAATGGTCATGGTAAGGAATGAAATTGTGGAGGAAATAAAGTAATATTTTTATATATTAGAATTATTAATGTAAATGGAATGTAGTGACCAGCAATTTGTTTTGTCTTAATTGTGAGAACAGAGAGAAATCCCACAAAACAGTAAGGAAGCAGAGAGTGCAGAAAGTGGAGAAGTGCTAAGATTAACAAAGTGTACAGTTTAAAGCAAAAAAAATAGGGGGGGGGGGGGGGGGGGTTGAGAGAGGATGCAAATTTTCAAATTTTGAACAGATGGTTTGCCGGGTGAGCGAAGGAAGAAAAGAGCAAATAATTGATCTCTTTTTTTTCAATCAAATGGCAATGCTTGCTTTTTAAGTTGATTTATTTTATTTTTTTTAACATTAAGGCAGCCATGAAAAGAAGGGAAAAGCAAAGAAAAATGTAGGTGTTTCCTTGGCTCATCTTCTTTTATTTTGTCTCTTTATTGAATTCAAAGGTTTGAAAAGTAAATTAACAATTTGTATTAATTAATTAAGTATTACTTTTTATTATGAAGAATACTACTGCATGTCAAGCAGTGCTTCTTTTTGAACAATACCACGAGGTTTGCAGTCTATGACAGAAATATGTGATGGAGATTGATCATGTGGTTCATTTATGTTTTTGCCATTTCCCACGGCCCAGGTAAATGTATTAATTGTCAAATATAATTCTGAAGTAAAAATATTTATTATCATTTAATTTCAGAGAAAGATTTAATTTCAGATCTTGAGATTTGACATAATTAAAAGCTGGCTCTCCATTTTTTAAAAATTAATATTTTTATTTATTTAAAATTTATTTATTAATTATTACTCTCTTCATATTTTAAAATAATTATTCATATCAAAATTATCATTAATAAATTTAAATTTTATAAAAAATTTATAATATTTTATTTAATTACTCTTTTTAACTATTTATTATTTATTAATTATTAACCTTATATGATAAAGATAAATTTAAAATTTTATAATTAATATTTTCTTAAATTTATATTTATTATAAATTTATAAAAATGATAATTAAAATAAAATAAAATTTTTTTCTCCTAATACTAAAATGAAAGGAAGTAATATTTTAGTTCTTGTTTTTGAAGATATACTTTTATTACATTTTAATATTTAATATTTAATATTTATTTTATACATAATATTTTTCATCTTAATTTTTATACTATAATATACTTTTGTCTTTCAATTATCACATTACAAAACGGTTCAATATTTCAAAATCTAGTACCATGCATTAAAATTAATTTACATAACAAAAGTCTTAATTTTGAAATAGTTGACATTAAAAATTATTAATTATGTCATATTTCTAAAATGCTAATATGCTATAATAATCTATGCTATATATATATCTAATTAGTAACTATTATCATAATTTTTCATCACGTGCCTCGCTCTAATTTTGATATGTATCATATAATTTTCTTTTATTTATTAAATTATTTTTTATAATATTCATATTTAAATCAAATTTTTATTTATTAAATTAAAAATTTTCATTATAATTTTTATATTTAAATTAAATTTATATTTATTAAATTAAAAATTTTCATTATAATTTTTATATTTAAATGAAATTTCTATTTATTAAATCAAAATATTCATGATAATTTTTATATTCAAATGAAATTTATGTTTATTAAATTAAAAATCTTAACATTAATATTCATGTTTAAATTAAATTTCTATTTATTAAATTATAATTCATGATTATTTTCATATTTAAATTAAAATTATTGATTAAAAATTTTTTCATGTAATCTCTATATTTAAATTAAATTTTTATTATTTATATGAACCAATATAACACAACCATTATATAGGCCGAGATTACCACATTATGAGGCTGATGTGGTAGTCTCATACAATAAAAAAATAAAAAATATCCACTAAAAATTAATTTTTATTAAGTGGTTATCTAATTTAAATGACCATAATATCATTCTACTAATTCTACATTAATATTCTGAATCCATCCATCCACAATTTATGAAAAAAAATAAATTGTTCAATAACTATTGGGCGAGACTACTATATCAGCCTCATAATATGGTAACCCCATTCTATTTAATAATTTTTTGTATTGAAGAGAAAAACAACTACCTCCTTCTCTTTTGGAAAAATAAATAAACGTATATATTTAATATATGTATATGTATTCAAAATTCTAAAATTTTTTAATTATCCTCCTTAAAATTTTAAATTATCTCATATTTTTTAGTAAATTAATTTAAAATTTTTCAATAAATCAAGAAACTAAAAAAAAATTAAAATCACAATAAAAAAAATAAAAATTAAGAAAGAATATAAATTTAAAATCTTTAATTTTTTTGAAATCTTTTTTTTTCTTTTTGAAAATTCATTTTATTATTTCTACTTCTAATATTATGTGATAATTTTTATTTTAATTATTTACTAAAAGATTATGTTCATGATTCAACACTTTTTCTTTCTTTTTAAACATATCATCAAATAAATTTTCTTTATTAGATTAATTGATTTTTTTATAATAAAGATGATTTATTAATAAATTAGAGCTGAATACCCTAGATAGGGTGTTTGGTTATGAAGAAAAGTCCACCCTCATCTTACTATTCAACTAAACATAGTTGAACTTAAACAACATGGCTCAAAAGAAATGCTTAAAACCTATCATTAAATAAGCAAACTGAAATAACTAACACAGTTTTGAAGTTTCATAATTAATTAGGATGAAAACAAGTAAATGAAGCCCAACTAGTCTTCAAGCTTCAAGCTTCAAACTCCCAAACTTAGCCCAAGTGCCTCCAACAAGGTGATAAGCTTCTCTTTATCTCTACTTGGTTTATATGGTTCCACGTGAAAATTTACTATGCTTTGAAAGCTTGGCTTCCTTCATCTTCTTTGATGTTTTCCTTCTAATAGGTTCACTAGAAATCTTCAAGCTTTGAATTCCAAGGTCTCCATCCATAGGCTCCATGGGCTTGCTTACATCACTGTTTCTCCTTTGGAACCATTGTTTTGGGAAGACTTGAACTCCACTGAGAATCAAAAGCATTTTTCAAGACCGTTCCAAGATGAAGTTATTTGAACGAAGGAACCAATGAACCAGTTAAGCAAAGGACATTATTCAACCTTTTTTCATGCCAAAATTTAAACACCATAAGCTAATGATATGCCTGTTCCTGTAGTAGTACACAATCGTTCCTTTTGAAAAAAAAAAAAATTCAAACATCGGTCGATTTATCAAATCACTAATTGGACAAGTGTTATGTCAAAGTTCACCGTGTCAAAAAGGACGAAGAATGCCCATACAAAGAGAAGACAAAATCGTCTCTTCATGGAACTAAAAAACATATAGAAGCAAGACACACATCAATCGCCAACTAAGAATGTTTGTGCTTTGAAAACTAAAAAACAAGAAACAAAACTTAAGTAAGAAACATGACAGTCCCAAGTAAGAATGTTTGTGTTCTGAAAACCAGAAAATAAGAAAAGAAGATAGAAGCAAAACACACGGCCGCTCTGTGGAAAGAGTGTCTGTAGTATGAGAATAGACAAACAAGAAAAGAAAAAGAAGCAAGACACATGGCCATTCTCAACAATGCAAGCTTGCACTCTGTCAAAATGAAAATAAAGGAATTCAGACTGAATGAAATTACAACGCCATATCACACAAAGCATGATCATTCCAAATTTCAACCAACTGTTGGGCATGAATTCTCATGTTCAAAAAGTGATTCTCGAAGCCCAAGTTGGTGAAGTCTTTATAAGGAGGAAAATTCAAATTATTTTAAGACTTTTGAAACTTTAAAGATTCTTATGACCTCCTAGATTCAAAAGGACTATTGAACTTCAAAGATCCTAAGCTTTAAAAGATCACATCCTTGTTAAGCTTCAATTCAAAAAATCATTCTCAACTCATTCTCTTTCTAAGAGCTTGTTTGTTGTAATAAGTCTAGAGAGACTCTAAATCTCATTTGTAATATCTTGTAAAGAGTGTAAAGGGTGAGAATTCAAAGTCTAACTAGTGTAATGGAGAAAATCTGGAGTCTAATTGTTGTAAGGGTGAAATTACCAGAGTCTAACTAGCAAAGGGCAAAATTCACGGGAACTATTGTAAAGGAAGTCACGGTTGTTTTATTAAGCTTTTGGGTCCCCAAGTTGTGTGCTTGGGAGAGTGGATATAGAAAAAGGAAATTGCTCTAAATCATTATAAATATCTTATCCTGCAATATTCTTTTTCCTCTTCACTCCACTCTTTTAATTTTCAATCCACTTCATACTTGTTGAGGGAAAAAGAGCGAAAAATTGCAAAATCCGATTCACCCCTTCAGTTTTTTGCCATACATAGGGACAATATACTTGTGGAACCCCAAGTGGTGTACTTAGGGGAGTGGATGTAGGATAAGGAAATTGCTCTGAATCACTATAAATCTCTAATCCTTCAATATCCTTATTCCTTCTCAACTCACTCTTTCAATTTTCAATACACTTAATACTTGTCGAGGGAAAAAGAGTGAAAAATTGCAAAATTCTGTTCACCCCTTTTAGTATTTTGCCATACATAGGGACAATATCTTATATGTATAATAGATATTTAAATTTTCTATAAATATTTAATTATTTGGAAAGTGTTAACTAGTGAAATCAATAAATTATTGAATTTTAGATGAGAATTACATTATTTAATTATTTTGGTTTACAGGTCAAAATTTGTGTCTGAATTAAATGACAAAATTTTATAGTTGCATTTTTAAGCCCCATTTCGTTATACATTTGATTCATTTAATTTCCTTAATGGTAATTAATTTTTGATTATTGCATTAGTTGTGAGGATATGATGCATGTAACATTTATATTTTTAGTATACACTAAAATAATTAATGTGGAGGGAATAATTAGATGTGTGGGAAGGTAGATACATAATATATACACTAGATATATATAATATATATGCTAGATACATAAAATATATACAAGATACACATAATGTATACACAAATACATATATACATATTTAAGTTGGAAAGTAAAATAAATAAATAAATAAATAAAAGTCAAAAAGTAAGAAGGAAAAATATTTATGGATAGAAAAAAAGAAAATATTAAAATAATAAAATAAATAAATAAATAAATAACTAATTAATAATATATAAATCTATATGGATAGGAAAGGAAGATTGAAAATCAAAACTTCATCTTTTTCCTTCTATTTCTTCCACGGCCAAATTCTTTAAGGTTGTAAAGGGAGAGATTCTTCTTCCTTATACACACCAAATTTCACCAAAAATCTAAGTGATTTAGTGGATTTTGAAGATTAAACAAGGAATCAAGTAAGTTTTCATTCTTTGAACTTGTTTTTATTAATTTTTAAGATTATGTATAAATTGGTTAGAGAGAGAAATTGGTTTTTAATTGAGAAAGAGGATAGTTATGAAGTGGTTATGATATGTATGTGCTGAATTAGTGATTAAATGGTTGAAGTGAACTTGAATCATGAAGTTAGGGTTTATTGAAGTTTTGGAAGTTAGGGTTTTTGATGGGGTTTGGTTAAGATTAGTTTAGTTACTAGTTATTTTGAGTAAATTAAGTATGAATATGTTTTCAAATAAAGAATTGAACTTGTTGTTTGGATTATGAGTGTTTAGGCTAAAGTAATCCAAGTGGAGAAGCTTAGGGTTTCTTGAAAGTGAAGCTTGGAAAGTGATATTGGATTCATTTTAGAGCAAAGGGAGGTTAGTACATACTTTGAAAATATTTAATTAAAATGTTCATGTTTGACATAATTGACATTGGCATTCTTTAAAGTACATTACTTTTCGTTTTGATGAAATTAATTATAAATTTTACGCATTGTGTAAAAAATGAGATTGGATTATGGCTTTGAACTTGAAACCAATAGGTTATGACAATTGGAAATATTTTAAATAAGACACATTATTGTTATGGGAAATAATGGGTATTGTGAGTTTGATTATGGCATGTGATGAAAATGTGAAAAATATGGAAAAATGATGAAATGAGATGCGAATATATAAGTGTGACGTGACATTATGTGAATGGTTGCCCCACATAATTATTTTTTCCATAATATTGATTTTGGTACTGTTCAATTGGCATGCTAATGATATATCATGATGTTTTATACGCCTTTAGGCGAGATACATTAGTATCACTTCTATTATTATGCCTTCGGGCAAGATACACTGGTGTCAGACACTTCGATGTCGTGGAGACGACCTTTGGGTGAGAGTGATATGCTTGTATCACATGACACTTGATCTTTGTTATCGGATCATTGGGGTCGCGATAAACCAAATCTTTCTGAAAGCTGAATATTGTGTAGGAAATTGGTTGGGCCCAATGTATGCTGATGTGATATATTTATATGATAAAAGATTATAAATTGTTATTTGAGCATTGCATTTTCATTTAAAGATGAATGCATTTAATATAAATGAAAGAATATTTATTTTAAATATTTTATATTATCAAAGTATGTACCACTAATATTTTCTCTTAGCGCGATTAGATTTTATCATTCGGTAACAGGGTAGAGAAAGGAAGTCTTGATAGACCCAAGCAGGTCTAGGATTTGAGTTGATTTTGAAGTTTGAGTTCTTACCGCGAGACCTAACCTGTTGGTGCTGCATTACATGTATAATCTTATTTTTAATGCACTCTAGTTTTGCAATTATAATCATCAAATGCAAATATGTTCTAAACAAATAATGTATTGTAAAGTTATGTATATATGTGTATGTTAAACAAAATTTCTAGTTGTTACAATTTGGTTGTAAATTGGAGAATTGGTGGATTTGAAAAAAAAAATTGAATTTTGGGAGTGTATTGTTAATGCAGGTTGAGTAATTTTGAATTTGGATTTTATTAAAATTATAGATGAAACTCTGGCAAAATTTTCATAGAAAATTTTCCTTTAACTTATTAATAATTATATTTTAATTTGTTTTTCTTAATTGCAATATAAATTTATAAGCCTAAAATATATTAAATCTTTAGAAAGCAAATTTTATTTTGATATTAAAATTTTAAGTGAGGAAATTTTTACAGTTGGACAACTGTAGCTCTCTTGTATTTTATATATGTATTTTATGCATATATGGTATAAGGGTGTTATATTTATTTTTGTATTAGAGCATATGTTTGAGATTATCGACCTAGGTATTTTTTTTTAAATTGTTTAAATTGTGAAACATGCATATGCATTAACACCTGTGTTGGTCTCTAAAGTGGCAATATTTATGTGTTGTAACAAATATAGGTTGGGATGAGATCTAGGATACATAGATCAGAGGATGATAGTGCAAAGAGTAATCCTTCAGGTGAAGTAAGAGCTGAGGCTAGTTTAGGAGCTAGTGTAAAGGGTGATGGAGAGGCTTCATTGCCAGTTAGACCTGTAGCATAGGATCCTCCTCCAGTAAGGATTCAATAGATGGTAGAGTACTTTTTTCGTGTTCCATCGCTTCAGCATGGCAGGAAATATGATAAGCTTAATATGGAGCGACAGATTATATTGGTACTACTTAGTAAACTGAAGCAGTATAGTGGTTGGATAGGTGGAACAAGTCTTTGTGCAGCTGGAGGCTACAACAGAAGAGAAGTTTGATTATATTGTTTCTTTAATACAGACTGATGGCTATGATTGGAGAAAGACTACACCACATGGTTTGGATAGACCACCATTATTGACCTATGATAATTTTCTAGCAGAGTTTAAAGAGAAATATGTGCTTAGAGATTACAAGGATGAGAAGAAAATGGAGTTTTTGAATCTTAAGTAGGGGGTGAGATCTGTGACAAAGAATGAAAAAGAGTTATTGCGGTAGAGTAAGTATGCTGGTGGGATTATTTCAGCAGAGAGGGATAGGTGAAAGAGATTTAAAGAAGGTTTGTGTAACATTCTTATACCTTATATACGTACAATACATATACCCAACATATGCCACAACCCATTTTAATAATAAACTTTACTTTTCGAATCTGTATAAACTTAAATCATTTAACTGATATAATTTAAATTATAAATAAAATATTACTTGTAAAACACATACATACCTTCATTACAAAATTTTTATCCAAAACATTCTTGATAGTTTGATATATATATATATATATACATCAAAATATAATATAACATATATGAAGTCAAAATGTACAAAAATATAAAATATGTACATGCTGACAGTTTGTCTCTGATCTTAATGTCTAACAATTAACTCTATACTCAAGATCTCAAGCCTAGACCTGGCTCGGTCTAGACGAACTCTCCAGCTCAACTGGATCTACCCTGTCACCTGTGCGATGAATCACAATCGCGCTAAGCCAAGAGCCTAGCAATACAAACTTTGATAACAATAAAGTTTAAATGCAATGCCAATGCACAATGCATATGGATATTATATCTCATGACACTTTACCTTAACATATTTCTCAGTTGTTTCATAATTTATAATTCACATAAAAACAAATACAAGCATGGGCCCAAAGGATCTAATATGCTATTTAAATCCCAGAGTTACTGTTTTGGTTCAATTTGACACCATGTGTCTAGCCCCGAAGACAAATCAACTATTTGCTTAAAATTTAGCCCCGAAGACAGATCATATCACAATGAGGATAACCTCCTATGTAATATCCCAACTAGGCTTCAAGGGCTAGGCCCAACCCAGCTTCAAGGGACTGCTACGTCATAGGCATGCCACCAAACACAGAACTCTAAAAATTTAATAACATACTAGGCACACAATTATTTCATATTTCCATTATCAATCTCTTTTTCATTTTCTCATGATCAAGCTAGGCATATTGCCTCATTTATCTCATTTATATAAACATCATTATATAATCATAATGTATCTCATTTTATACAATATAGCCATCACCAATGGCTTTACATAATATCTTTAATGTATATACAACAAACCACATTACCCAAATATTTTGGGTCATTTTCATATTTTGCACATAGTTCACATTACATATAATGAATTTATGACAATACACAAGTCATAGCATATTACTCATGCATAAACAATGTAGTAAGTAACTTAACACATTTTCCAACTAAAATGTGTTAAGTCCAAATGTCATGCAAATATAATCAATTATTCAAAGTTTGTACTTACCTCTAAAAGCAACAAAATAAGCTCAAACACCACTTTCAACCTTCTCTTCCAAGATATCCCTTAACACTTGGATTGGGCAAGTCAAGTCTCCTCAAAGCCTAAACCAAATGTGATTATAAATAATCACTTAGTAACACACTTAAAGGCATATACAAAACCTCTCAACATAAGGATAAGGAACATAAAGGAAAATAACTATCTAGGGCAAAATCTACAAATAACACGCTCAACTACACGGGCGTGTCAATGACCGTGCCCTAAACTCACAACACAAAAGCTTCGACACGCTCAGTGACATGGGCGTGTCAATGACCGTGTCCTTAGCTTTGTATTACAGCATATAAGACACGTCCAGAGACATGGGCGTGTCCCTACCAATGTCAAAACTCTTACAATACAGTAGCTGTGACACGCTCAATGACATGGGCGTGTCATTGCACGTGTTATCAATACTAAAAATAGAACCATCGACACACCTAAAGACATAGCCGTGTCACCGGGTGTGTCAGGCCAAATTCCTGATATCAACACATATTGTCACATCTAAAGTTATCTTTCTTTTCCCTTTCCAAATCTATTCAAACTGAACCAAATCCATTATTTTACCATAAAATACTTGTATATACATCAAAATAACTCAATTAAAAGTAAAATACACAATTTAAAACCATGACTTCACAACTCAAAAGTTACATTACCCAAAACTCTTACTCTCTTCACTAAACTTAACCATTTCTTCAATCCAACTCTAAACTCACAATTAACTACTCAAAACAACTTCATACATACCAATGCCAACAATTAAAACATACTACACCAAACATCCAATTCACACATATACGAACTTTCATTGAAAAAATCAAGGAAATAAGTTGGAAACTTACCAAATATAGAGGAAATTTCCAAAACTCCAACTTGAACACTTGAAATCCTTCAATTACTTGAGCTTAGAAGAGGCAAATTCCTCCTTTCCTCTAATGGAGAAAACTGGCCTTCAATGGAGAAAGAAGAAGAAGATGATCCATTCTCATCTCTATCCAATCACTACCCCTTTTAGCTACATAATTTTCTACTTTAATTATCCACCAAGTAAAATATTTTATTACTTAATTAACATTAAAAATCATCTTTCACTAACTATACAATTTATTTTTTTTAATAATTTAAAATAACCTTTGACCAATTTAAAATATTGACTTTTATATGTTATGTATATCTACATATATATCATATTTTACTTTTTTACTTAAATATATATATATATATATATTTAAGACATTTATTTAATTTTTAAAAATTAAAATTTTCAAAATTTTGGAATATTACAATTCTCCTCCTCTAAAAATAAATTTCATCCTTGAAATTACCTGCTCTCAAGTCTGGAACAACTGGGGATACTGACTCCGCATCATCTACTCACTTTCCCATGTTGCCTCTTCAGTAGCATGATTCCTCCAAAGAAGTTTCACAAGTGGCACCTTCTTCGCCCTCAACTCTTTCACTTCCCGCGCCAAGATCGCCACTGGTTCTTCCTCATAAGTCAGATCTGGACTCACCTCAATTGACTCTACTGACAAGATGTTAGATGGGTCTGACCTGTGCCTCCAAAGCATAGAGACATGGAAGACATTATGAATTCGATCCAACTCAGGAGGTAAAGCCAGTCTATAGGGCACTGACCAACTCTCTCCAGTACTTCATATGGTCCTATGAAATGAGGACTTAACTTTCCTTTGCGACCAAATCTCAAAATTTTCTTCCAAAGAGACACTTTCAAAAATACTTTATCTCCCACACTGAACTTTATGTCTCTTCTTTTTAAATCTGAATACGATTTCTATCGGTCTGAGACCGCTTTCAAACAACTCTAAATCACCTTTACTTTCTCTTTTATTTCCTTAATCAATTCGGGACCGACCAACTTACCTTCTCTAACCTCATTCCAACATAGAGGTGTCATGCACCTCCTATCATATAATGCCTCATAAGGTGTCATCCCAATACTAGACTGATGACTATTATTATGAGTAAACTCAATTAGTGGTAAAAATCTATCCCTTCTTCCTATGAAATCAATGATACAACTCCTCAACATATCCTCTAGAATCTATATCACTCTCTCTGACTGCCCATCTGTCTGAGGATGGAAAGCAGTGCTAAAATGTAACCGAGAGTCTAAAGCATCCTGCAACTCCTCCACAATCTCGATGTAAACTGGGGATCTCAGTCAGATACCAAAGAAACTGGAATTCCATGCAACCTCACTATATCACTGATATACAACTCAACTAATCTCTCAAGAGAATAATCTATCCAAATTGGAATAAAATGAACCATCTTTGTCATCCGATCAACTATCAACCAAATCACATCATGCTTCTTCTGGGTCAAAGGCAATCCAGCCACAAAATCCATTGTCACTTGCTCCCATTTCCACTCTGGCATTGATAATGGTTGAAGCAATCCTAAAGGAATCTGGTGCTCAGCCTTCACTCTCTAGAAAGTGAGACATCTGGATACAAATTTTGCTATGTCCCTCTTCATACCTGACTACCAATAATGTTGCTTCAAATCCTGATACATTTTGATACTCCCAAGGTGCATAGTATAGGCTGACTGATATGCTTCCTCCAAAATTACCCTCTTCAATCCTGCATCATTAGGAATACATAATCTATTTCTGTACCACAGACTGCCATCATTTCTTAGATGAAAGTCTCGACTCTCCCCCTTTTGTTAATCCAATACAATCTTCTGAATTTTCTCATCTACCAACTGAGCCTCCCTAACCTGATCCAATAACACTGGCCTCAACTGCAACTGAGCCATCAAAGCACCATCATCA
This sequence comes from Garcia nutans, assembly GCA_947685225.1. Lineage (NCBI taxonomy): Eukaryota > Viridiplantae > Streptophyta > Magnoliopsida > Malpighiales > Euphorbiaceae > Garcia > Garcia nutans. Next base: position 38,399,281 of record CANTUV010000059.1, read on the forward strand.
CAAGACTCAAATATGGCATGCAACACTCTCAATTCAACAAGCAACAAGAGCGAATAAGCAGTCAAACTTGCCAAAGACTTTCGACTCAAGGCATCAGCAATAACATTTGCCTTGCCAGGACAATAATCAATTAAACAATCATAGTCTTTAATCAACTCTAACCACCGTCTCTGCAGAAGATTTAACTCTCTCTGAACACCCAAATATTTCAAACTCTTATGATCTGTATAAACGAAACACTTCTCCCCATACAAGTAATGTCACCAAATCTTCAAGGCAAAAACTATGGCTGCTGTAACACCCCCACACCCAATATACGCACACCGCATACGCCCGCACAACAACCGATATACGCATACCGGATAAAGGGGTGCTACGGTTCATTTCTAAACAACCCAAAAACTTTAGTCTTTAACATATAAGCATCATAAGTCAGTCCGAATAAGCTTAAAACATTCAACCTATATTATAAATAGTAATAGAGAAAATATTTCTTCGTTAAAATACATATATATATATATACTAAACCCTAAATTTCTTCTCCAAAACACATATACATATACTTTCTCTTCTCAATTTCTTTTCTCTTACAATTTAACACATATATTCAATCCAATATATAACAATAACAACAACAACAATATGCAAAACTTCTAGGGCATAAATGAGGATATTACAACTCAAGCCTAGACTCGACTCGATCTAGACGAGCCCTCCGACACAACCGGATCTACCCTGTTACCTGCGCGATGAACCACAATCGCGCTAAGCAGAAAGCTTAGTGGTACAAACTTTGATTCAATATAAATCAATGTGATGCTCATACACAATACATATGAATATGTCAACTCATTACATTATATATTTCAATATATAATCATTTGCATCACATTTCATAATTCACATTAAAACAAAGACAAACATGGGCCCAAAACGAAACTAATATGCTATTCAAAGTTCAGAGTTACTGCTTTGGTCCATAATGACACCATGTGTCTAGCCCTGTAGGCAATATATATCCATGGATTGTAACAGACCCAGTCTCTTGGACCTCAACTCGGCTAGACCCTAGGGCCCCAGTTTCTTGGTCCTCAACCCGGCTAGACTATTACAGTTTTTGAGGCTTACGACCAGGTCTTTTCACCTCAAAAACATCATATTTCACATTTTTCAGCTGGACTTGGCTTATAACCCGGTCTTTTCACCTGTCCAGCAATTCATAGGCATGTCGCCAAACCCAGAACTCTGAAAATTGAATAACATACTAGGCACACAATTAATTCATTTATCTCATTTCATTTCTCATAATCAAAATAGGCTCATTTCCTTATAATAATATCATCTTTTCTCATTCTTCTATTTCATCTCAATATCGATTGGTTACATTATGTTTTCACATCTCATATCACCTATTTCCACATTTCTTTTCATATACAATACTTTACTCAATTGCATTGATACATCAATAAAATTCACATTATGCATATCACAACGTATAACTCATTCATCAACAATGTATCAAGTAACTTAACACATTTTTCAACTAAATGTGTTAAGTCCCAATGTCATGTACATGTATGCAATCATTCAAAGTTTGTACTTACCTCTTAAAGCAACAACACCACTCTATCAACTCCTCTTCCAAGATAACTCTCAACACTTGAATAAAGGTAGCTCAACTCTCTTCAAAACCTAATCCAAAGGTGATCATACACACTCACTTAGAAATACACAAGAAGAAAATAAGGAAGAGAACTATCTAGGGCAAACTCTACACTTGACACGCTCTACAACACGGGCATGTCCTTGACCGTGCCTAAACTCACAACATAGAAGCTTTGACACACTCAGTGACATGGGCGTGTCACTGGCCGTGTCAATCCTCCAACAACACAGTAGCTATGACACGCTCAGTGACATGGGCGTGTCACTGGCCGTGTCAATGCTACTACAACACAGAAGTTGTGACATGCTCAATGACATGGGCGTGTCACTGCTCGTGTCACCAACCCAAAAAATAGAACCAACGACATGCCCAAAGACATGGCCGTGCTCCTGGGCGCGTCAGGCCAAAAACCCTGAAATCGTATACACATATATATGTATACATTATTACAACAAAACATCATTCAAACCTTTATAAGAACAATTCTCACAAATTCCACATTCACAAACATGTTACACATCATACAATAATTCCATAACCTCATATCTTAACAAAACTCCTTAAGCCATATTCACTTTCAACATATCAATACACATATTACAAACTCATACTTCATAACATCATTTTATTCACAATTCATTAATCATGAAACACATTTCCATCAAAAGCATTCATAGATCTCATTATTCATTTGTTTCAACATTGTTTCCATATACCTTATTTATCAATCATGTTACCATTCGTGACTCACATTACACAAAAACAAGCATGGGCCCAAGACACACTAACATGCCATTCAATTTTCAGAGTAATGCTTTGGTTTAATCATCACATTTATCATTATCATAGACCCAACTACGCTTCAAGGATTAGGCTCAACCAAGCTTCAAGGGGAACAAAGCATGCTAAGTATCAACCCAACTTGGCTTCAAGAACCAAACCCAACCTAGCTTCAAGGGTTGTAACATCTCAATTAGGCTTCAAGGATTAGACCCAACCAAGCTTCAAGGGGAGTAAAACATGTTAAACTTCAACCCAACTTGGCTTCAAGGATCAAATCCAACCTAACTTCAAGAGATTGTTACTAATAGGCATGCCACCAACAACAAACTCTGAAAATGGAATAACACATTAGTCACACAATTCATTTATTATTTCATTATCATTTCCATTCTCAATTCTCATCATCATTTAGGCAAACATGCCTTATTTCTTTCAATTGCATCATCATAGCCAATCACAATGGCTTTACATTTCATTTCACAATATAACACTTCAATCTTCAATATTCAAATGTACATTTATATCATCAATTAGGCAAACAAGCCTCAATCATAACATTAAGGTAATTCATCTGTTAGTGTATATGCCCTAGGCCATTGATTTGGACCTTAATGTTATTCATTTCGTTATTTATAAAGAAGTTTTTATTATCATTGTTATGTTTGCATGTTATATATAATAATGATTATATCCCTGGTTTATTATTGTTATGGAGATAATAATAAATATAACTAGTGTAATATTGATTTGATAATCATAAGATGATTATAGGTATGAAGATACAAATCAATATTATGGATACATGTTAGAGAACAGTGTATTGGATAGACCCACATAGATATCACTTCATGGTTTAATGTCATAAGTGTATCTCATAATAGTTTTCATTTAATCCTTTGACTTGAGATTGTCATAGTTTCCAACATAAGGAATATTATGTTTTGACATGATCAAACGTTATCTGTAACTAGATAATTATAAAGGTTATGCTTGAACATGGTATAAATTATGTAGAGGAAAATGAATAATCAAGATGGAATTTGTCCCTCTCTATGAGAGAGATATCTTCTGGGCCCCTCGATAAGTGTAACTGAGAAATGCATGGCCGTGCTCAAATAAGTTGATATAAGATCAATCTTATTTGTTTATCAGTTAACTTGGAGATCGAGTAATCATAAGTTTGGACAATATAAGTATGACATTTACTATGACTTATGTTCAAACTAGATATCGTGTGACAAAGGGATTAATGCATGTACTATTTCAGGTTTTCATTTATAATGATTCTCATGATTAATTGGGTAGTCATAATGTCTTGCTAGAGGCCAATTATGATTTGTGCATTTCAATAGAGATTGAAATACACTACCAGTTAATATGAGCCTATCGGGTCACACACATAGAACGTAGGCTGTACTTAAACAATAATAATTATATTTTTATTATTGTTGTTAGTATTATTATTATTATTAGATATTAATAATAATATTGTTATAATAATTATTATTAGATAATAATTATTAAAACGTGGGTCCATATAGGATATGGACAGTTAGGGTTTTGACAAGGAAAGGTCTTTTAAAACGGTTTTAAAAAGGACTAGAGGCCTTGATGATAATTATTATTCGTTTTGAAAGAAAACGGAAGAAGAGGAAAAACCTAAAAAACCCTAGTTTCGTTTTTGCAAAAAGTTCAGCCACTGCCGTTGGTGAGCTAGCACTCAGAACGGCGTACGTTTGTGTGGACTTCGTTAGAGGGTGTTCGTCTTCAGAAGGCAGCATCTGTTAATCATTTTGAAGCTACGCAAAAAGGTTAGTTTCGAATCTCTTTTATCGAACTGAATGGATCACATGGATCCTGTGAGTAAATCGAAAGAAATTTTTGTCTTCCGCTGCGGCAAGGGTTGCAGATTCTTCTTGATTTTCTAACATCATCATCAATGATCTCATGATATTCCACGTTGTACCCAACATATCATTCTTCATATGCATCATCAATCTACATATAGCACAATACAATTCATAATATTTACAATACATAAAACATCACATGGTTCATATAATATCAACATTATCATCAAATCATATTGATCAATTCAATTCATCACTCAAGTATACATAATCAATGACATTGCACATACTTTTTCATTGATCACTATATCTTTCACATTTCCTATATCATCATTGATATATTCATACATAACAATTTACCTTATTCAAGGACTTAGAATCTTCCATATACATTTGATTGGATCATTATTGGTTTAAGTGTGTTTAGGTACAAAAGACATTTGAAGATCCAACAATGTATGAAAACCAAATAACAAACACAATAACAAACACCCTCAAGGGACACGGCCAAGCTTGTGGCCGTGTCTCTCAATACAATCATCCAGTAGCAAACACGCCCAAGGGACACGGCCAAGCTTGTGGCCGTGTCACTCAACACCAATTCAAGTAGTAGCAAACACGGGCAATGGACACGGCCAAGCCAGTGGCCGTGTCTCTCAACACAATAATCCAGTACCAGACACGGGCAAGGGACACGGCAGTGTCTCTCAACATAAATCAGACAGTAACAAACACAGGCAAGGGACACGGCCAAGCCAGTGGCCGTGTCTCTCCAAAACTCAACCAACACGGCCAAATTTGCCCTAACTTGGCCGTGTCTCTCATAACTTGGCCGTGTCCTACAATAATTTAAAGACCAAACACTCGAAATTCATCCAAACCAAACCCCAAATCAACATTTCATCATTTTTCTCACAATTTTCTCAACTAATCATCACTTAGATATCAATTCCACACCTTTACATACTTAAATCTCTTGTTATCCTCCTTTTACCCACCAATCATACCAAACTTAACCTCAATCCAAAAGAAATCAAAACAAGAAGATATATACCTATATATATATATAATCAATAAAATTCATTCAAGAAATATGTACTTACTTGTATAGCTTGCCAAATCTTCATTTTCATCTTCAATACTCTTAAAATCCTTAAGAAATTTTGATGAAGATCACATTTCTCTCTCTCTCTCTCGTGCTCTCTTGTCCACGAAGAAGAAGAACAGAAGAAGAAGAAAGAAAGAAGGTTCTCCTCCCTTCCTTCGTTCTTATCTCATATATAATAATAATAATAATAATAATAATAATAATAATAATAATAATAATAATAACAACAACAATAACAATAATAATAACAATAATAACAATTATACCATTAAATCTCCACCACACACAATTCCTTTTGACTTTCTTCTTCTTTTCTCTTTCCTTCAATACACACATTGAATCCAATTACAACAGTAATCCCAACACTTTTAGGGTATACTTTAGGATATTACAATTCTCTCCCCCTTAAATAATTTCGTCCTCGAAATTATCCAGTATAATAACAACCCATTTAGAACAATTCACCATCTTAATTTTGCTTATGAAGATAATCGTATCTTACAATATAGTTTTATCAAATCTCATATCTTCTACTCTCCCCCTTAGAGATAATCATCTTCTCTGAAATTCATAATTCATCATTGTATAGGTATATATATATATATATCTTTACCTCTTATTACTTTCTCAACAAAGCAATCAAGATATCTCATAACATCTCCAATACATTTTATCTTTGTACTAAAGTCAGATTATCACTTTAACTCTTTATAGATATTCTTTTAACTTTAACCTCAAAAATCATTAATCAATATCTTAGCATTGTTTATTCCATTCTTACCATCACTTTCAAAATAAACATTTACCAAACATCAATGGATAACTATATCCTTACTCTCATGAGTTTATTTCTCACCATGTACAATTAATATACCTCAATTTATTTATGTTCATTCATAAATCAGAATATTACATCATACACATTACCATTAAATCTTACACTCCCAATACAATTGCACATTTTAAATCTCAATATTGCCTTGCAACTTTAACGAAACCTAGATCAATCGATTTATCTATCACAATATACTAACATTTCAACTTTATTTGATTCAAACCAACAATTAACTTATTGAAATTTATCATTGAATTTTTACCATATATACTTATATATAACCTAAGTTCATTAGGTCAAACTTATATTCAAATTCTAATCTTTCCAAATTCATATATTCAATCAATATGAATCATGCTTATACATATACATTTCCTTATTTCAATAATTATATCATCATTTCTTATACTCATTCAAAATTTATCAATATTGCCAACAACTATAACTTCATAAACGATCTTTTCCCCCAACTAGGTTGGTAATCCAAGTTTGGTTGCCCAACACATTGGGTCCGCATGGTTCCACAGGAGGCAGATAAGTCCGTTCATTTATCTTTTCACAATTCATTTTTAACATCATTGCCAACAATTATGGTTTCTCATCACATCAAAATAGTATACTCATATATCATCAACTATATTGAACATCTCATTATACAATCATATCATTTCCAACATTATTGATATATACATATTAATTTACATTATTCATACTCCCATAAATTTTAAGTTCATTCACATAATCACTTTACACTGTAAATGTATCCTATATAACTTTCAGTCATGATTACAATTTCTTCCTTTTTTATTATTTCTTCACTTCACCTAATATTACTATATTTATATAATTATTGTTCTATCACACAATTCATAGCTTAAAACATTATCACAATTCTCTTCCCTTGCTTTACTTCTCATAGTTACAATTAAATTTTTAATATCGAAATTATAAGATATAACTTCACCAATCATATCTTTTAACCATGTTTCTGAAAACATAGTTATCCATCTCAGTTCTAAATATGAAGATAATAAAACTAATCACTAATCACACTAACTAAATCATATGACAATGATATATTAACAATCACACTTAGGGGTTGTAAATCAATATTGTTCTTCTATTATTCAATTTCCAACCTTTACAATTATAATACTAACTGGTATCACATAAATTATATATTTATTCTCCAAACTTTTATTACACCAAGAATTAACACATTTTAATTCCATCTCAAAACAATTTGCTTTTGATTATCTGATCATCATTAACCCAACTCATGTTCGATAATATTATCCTTAACATTTTCTACTCCCAACCTTCAATTAGATACAAATCTTACACAAGTATCATTCATTACTCCATTTCCAATCCATCTCTTTTAAAAATTTCAAGTACATAATCCTTTCCTTACCATTTCTTATTATACATTTATACATAAAACACTTTCACACACAAATACTTTAAGTTCCAACACATCTTATGATAGCCTCATTTAGTTATTGCTATAACAATTTCACTGTTCAATATTACCCAGGTCCATTCTCACTTCTAATACCATTAAACATGTAATGGTATAAGATAATAAACATATTATATACACCTTCATAGGTCACATTCATATCAAAAAGTTCATTTCACAAATCCTCTTTATATAAACACATAATTATGGAATTTATTAAATTTCCCTTTTACATATAGTTTATACAAATTTAATATTTATCACTTTCCTTTGACTATTATCATTCTCATTTGTTTATCATAACTTAAGTTATTCATTAACTTCAATAAATATACATATTCTACTTATAATATTATTTCACCAGGAGCTTAATCACATTTCCAATGTGATATCTCTTTCACATTTGTTTATAAATATCTTTAACACATCTTTCATAATCATTTTTATCCTTTCCAATCAAATTACTTAAAGTAACTCATTTTCTTTTGCTCAATTCCTTTTTCTTTTATCTCAAACCAAAATTTCCTACTATCAATCACATCTCCCAATTCATAATACTTTCATGAGCACTAATATCCATTTCATATATCTCATGTATTAAATACATTAAACTATCAATATTTCATGGATCTCTATCCACATTCCACTAAAACTATAAATTTTCCAACTTACTACTCTATTTAAACTTCAATTTATTCATCTCATTCTCTTGATATCAACTTTAAAACATCTTATATATATATATACCACTAAATAACATCAAAACATCTATGTTTCACAATTATTAAGCTCATTCCAAAGAAAATCTAAATATCTCATATCTCCACTATTAACATGAGCTATCACAATATTCAAGCATATCACATTTCTAATATTGAAATCACCATGTTTGCATTAAAATAACAATACAAACAACACCAATGTATATTTGTACTTAACCAACGTCATCTCTTTTTCTTTTGAACATAACCTTAACTTTACATATCGACACCTTACCTTATCACACTTAATCTATACCAATCAACTCATTCAATAGTTCACTATACTGTTTTGCATTTACATAATATATCTTTTCATATTACCCATCCAACAATATTTCCTCTTTCTATAAATCCAACCATCAAGTTTATTTGAAAGAGATTCAAACAATAGAGGAAAGATCACATACTTTAATCTTAATTTGTTTCTAACTCATTTCCCACTTAATTCTTCTAGCCATTTCTTTATATGCCAAATACATACCAATACTCAAACTTTTTACTTATACTTTCCATATCATTTCTTTATATCACACTCATCTCTCAATTATCAACATTTCTAGATTTGCTTTCATATGAAACCTCATTTACACACTATCATTTATCTCATCTCATGTAACTCAAATACATCACAATTCACAATTCACAATTCACTCAATGCCACGTTCGAGACCAACTTAGATGTGAATGCATATGCATGTCTTACCAATTGCATTTCCAAAATCTTCTTTTCAATTCTTATTTAAACTCTTCAAAAATTTTCTTTTTAATTTCACTTAGGCCGAGAATCTCGAACCTAAGCTCTGATACCAAAATAACTGTAACGCCCCTATACTTCATATAAGCACTATACATATACCTGGTATACATACAATGCATATATAAAATATAAGAATGTCACTTTTAGCTTTTTAGTTAACAATCTTTATCCAAGATCAAGCAATATTATATTAAATTAAGAAACATTTATAAGAATCATTATTGTTATCAAAAATAAAACCTAAATAAAATTATACATGTATGCATCACCTTCTAGTTGGTCTCGAGACTCTCTTACCTTTCTCGTGGCATAGCAGCTAGGCATCCAGATCATCCGCATAAATACCTGCGCGATTACACAACCGCGCTAAGCCCGAGAGCTTAGTAGTACAAATAAATAATAAAGTATACATTACAAAATAATCATACCTTATAATTTTAGCATCATGTTTTATTGTTCTCTTACCACGTTTTCCTTTCTCAATGGATTCTTCATATATTGCCACTAATCTCATAAATTAAATACATCATTACATAGTATATTCACAACACAATACTTACCCTTTTTATTTCATATACACATATATATGTATACATTATTACAACAAAACATCATTCAAACCTTTATAAGAACAATTCTCACAAATTCCACATTCACAAACATGTTACACATCATACAATAATTCCATAACCTCATATCTTAACAAAACTCCTTAAGCCATATTCACTTTCAACATATCAATACACATATTACAAACTCATACTTCATAACATCATTTTATTCACAATTCATTAATCATGAAACACATTTCCATCAAAAGCATTCATAGATCTCATTATTCATTTGTTTCAACATTGTTTCCATATACCTTATTTATCAATCATGTTACCATTCGTGACTCACATTACACAAAAACAAGCATGGGCCCAAGACACACTAATATGCCATTCAATTTTCAGAGTAATGCTTTGGTTTAATCATCACATTTATCATTATCATAGACCCAACTACGCTTCAAGGATTAGGCTCAACCAAGCTTCAAGGGGAACAAAGCATGCTAAGTATCAACCCAACTTGGCTTCAAGAACCAAACCCAACCTAGCTTCAAGGGTTGGAACATCTCAATTAGGCTTCAAGGATTAGACCCAACCAAGCTTCAAGGGGAGTAAAACATGTTAAACTTCAACCCAACTTGGCTTCAAGGATCAAATCCAACCTAACTTCAAGAGATTGTTACTAATAGTCATGCCACCAACAAAAAACTCTGAAAATGGAATAACACATTAGTCACACAATTCATTTATTATTTCATTATCATTTCCATTCTCAATTCTCATCATCATTTAGGCAAACATGCCTTATTTCTTTCAATTGCATCATCATAGCCAATCACAATGGCTTTACATTTCATTTCACAATATAACACTTCAATCTTCAATATTCAAATGTACATTTATATCATCAATTAGGCAAACAAGCCTCAATCATAACATTAAGGTAATTCATCATCAATGATCTCATGATATTCCACGTTGTACCCAACATATCATTCTTCATATGCATCATCAATCTACATATAGCACAATACAATTCATAATATTTACAATACATAAAACATCACATGGTTCATATAATATCAACATTATCATCAAATCATATTGATCAATTCAATTCATCACTCAAGTATACATAATCAATGACATTGCACATACTTTTTCATTGATCACTATATCTTTCACATTTCCTATATCATCATTGATATATTCATACATAACAATTTACCTTATTCAAGGACTTAGAATCTTCCATATACATTTGATTGGATCATTATTGGTTTAAGTGTGTTTAGGTACAAAAGACATTTGAAGATCCAACAATGTATGAAAACCAAATAACAAACACAATAACAAACACCCTCAAGGGACACGGCCAAGCTTGTGGCCGTGTCTCTCAATACAATCATCCAGTAGCAAACACGCCCAAGGGACACGGCCAAGCTTGTGGCCGTGTCACTCAACACCAATTCAAGCAGTAGCAAACACGGGCAATGGACACGGCCAAGCCAGTGGCCGTGTCTCTCAACACAACAATCCAGTACCAGACACGGGCAAGGGACACGGCCGTGTCTCTCAACATAAATCAGACAGTAACAAACACAGGCAAGGGACACGGCCAAGCCAGTGGCCGTGTCTCTCCAAAACTCAACCAACACGGCCAAATTTGCCCTAACTTGGCCGTGTCTCTCATAACTTGGCCGTGTCCTACAATAATTTAAAGACCAAACACTCGAAATTCATCCAAACCAAACCCCAAATCAACATTTCATCATTTTTCTCACAATTTTCTCAACTAATCATCACTTAGATATCAATTCCACACCTTTACACACTTAAATCTCTTGTTATCCTCCTTTTACCCACCAATCATACCAAACTTGACCTCAATCCAAAAGAAATCAAAACAAGCAGATATATACCTATATATATATATAATCAATAAAATTCATTCAAGAAATATGTACTTACTTGTATAGCTTGCCAAATCTTCATTTTCATCTTCAATACTCTTAAAATCCTTAAGAAATTTTGATGAAGATCACATTTCTCTCTCTCTCTCTCGTGCTCTCTCTCTCTCTCTCTCGTGCTCTCTTGTCCACGAAGAAGAAGAACAGAAGAAGAAGAAAGAAAGAAGGTTCTCCTCCCTTCCTTCGTTCTTATCTCATATATAATAATAATAATAATAATAATAATAATAATAATAATAATAATAATAATAATAACAATAATAATAATAATAACAACAATAACAATAATAATAACAATAATAACAATTATACCATTAAATCTCCACCACACACAATTCCTTTTGACTTTCTTCTTCTTTTCTCTTTCCTTCAATACACACATTGAATCCAATTACAACAGTAATCCCAACACTTTTAGGGTATACTTTAGGATATTACATAACTGTTCTCCATTTGAAATTGTTTATGGTTTTAATCCGCTTACTCCTTTAGATATTTTGCCATTGCCATCTAAAGATTTTGTGAGTGTTGATGCTAGTTCAAAGGCAGATTTCGTGAGGAAGTTACATAAGCAGGTTAAGGAAAGGATTGAAAAGCAAAATGCCAAAGTAGCTTCTAGAGTGAATAAAGGAAGAAAGCCAATGCTTTTTCAGCCTAGTGATTGGGTTTGGGTACATTTTCGCAAAGAAAGGTTCCCACAGCAACGGAAGTCTAAGTTAAATCCACGAGGAGATGGTCCTTTTCAAATACTTGAAAGGTTTAATGATAATGCGTATAAAGTGGATTTGCCAGGTGAGTATAATGTGAGTGCTTTGTTTAATGTTGCTAATTTAAGTCCTTTTGATGTAGGTGATGCTTTTGATTCGAGGATGAATCCTTTTGAGGAGAGGGGAAATGTTGTGGAACAACCAGCACACCGCAAGGATGAGCAAGGCCTAGGACGTGAGGACCAAGTTGAGGAGATCATCAATCCAATTATTCTACCACAAGGTCCTATAACTAGATCGCGAGCCAAAAAGATTCAGCAAGCACTAATTTGCCATTTGCAAGATTTGGTGAATTTGGCTAACTATGGTTTGCAAGGAATTACAAGCTTGGAGACAAGACCAAAGGAAGTCAATTACAACTTGCTACAAGTTGTAATTCACGAATGAGGCTTGTATTAAGGCCCACTAGTTATGTATTAAGGCCCACTAATTATGCTCATTTAAAAAGTAAGGGCCCTGTTTGTTTGGTTTTAAATTAGGACTTTGATTACTTTATTATTTCTTATATTTTGATTAGAAAGCCAAACACTACTTAATAACCCTAATTAGGGTTTAGCTATTTATATCTCATTTAGGGTTGTAAGAGATGAGTTTTGAAGTTTTGGACGATTTTATAACCAAAAGCCGAATTAGCTTTTATCTTTGTGTTCTTGCTTGAATACATGCTTCAGAAACATTCAAGTAGTTTGATCAACTTTCTTGTGGAGTGTTTCGAATCTGGGATTTAGGAACTAAACTGTTTCGAAATCTTGGGTCTTTGATCAATTCAAGGTAATCTGAAATCTAACCTAACCCTTGGGGGTTGTACCGAATTCGACTAGGGGTTTTCAAGTTAATGCTTTGGGGGTTCGAAATCAAGGGGTTCTCAGGCTTATTCTTGGAGGTTCCGTATCATTTATCTAGTTAAATATAAATTTCACATAAAATTTGATTTTATCAGGTTAAAATCAACCTTAAACCTAGGTTTATCTAGTTAAAGCTAATTTTCACATAAACTATGATTTTATCAAGTTAAAATCAACCTGACCTAGGTTACTCTAGTTAAACCTAATTTTCACATAAAATTTGATTTTGTCAAGTTAAAATCAACCTTAGGCCTATGTTTATCTAATTAAACCTACTTTTTGCATAAAATATAATTTTATCAAGTTAAAATCAACATTAGACCTAGGTTTATCTAGTTAAACCTTATTTTCACACTCATACTTAGATTTTATCAGGTTAAAACCTAAAATTAATCTTAGATTTAAGTTTATCAAGTTAAACCTAAATATTGGACTTAGACTTAGGTTTTATCAAGTTAAAACCTAAAATCAATTTAAACTCAAGCGCATCTAGCTTAAGTTAAAACCCCCATTTTGAGTTCATAACCAACCATTGCAAAATGGTTATAACTGCATGAGCTTTGATTTCCATTCAAACGAGATATGCAGTCCTATTTAAAATTTCACTCGAAGTACTAAGTCCACCTTATAAACTGAACTTTTTCTTCCAACTTTTAACATTTTGTCTATTTAAATTACGAGCTTCCTTTGCTAGTTTATTTAATCATTTTTGAGGAATGTGTGCTCAGCCTAGAATTTATAAGGCTAGAGTTGAGATCTCCTATTTTGGATTTTGAACTATAAAATTAAATTAAATTTTTGTACTTTACTTTCTTGCTTTAATTGAATGTATGAATATTTTTTATACTTTTTATCATACCATATTATAATTGTCATTTTTCATGAAACAAATTTTGTAAGTTCTTATTTTGTTTAAGGCCAAACTTCTTTTACTTAAATAAGCATTAACCAAATAATATTAAATATTTAGTTAGGCGATTATTAAAAAAATCCAACAATATTAATTATTCAACAATGTGATTTGAAATAAAATAAAAGATGCTCTTTTAAATTAAAAAGAAAATAAAAATTTTGTATCACTTTTTATAGAACGGCAACAACTAACTCTAAAAAAATATTTTTTATTATTCAATTTTTATATTTTTTTGAGCCTTACAAAATTATTAATTTTATTAAAATTTTAACTCTCAAACAACTTCTTGATTCAATTTCAATGCTTTTTTTAGTAACTTCTGTTAGTAACGCTAGTTAAGTTCTCTCTTTCAATTTTTATAGACATTCGTATAAAACTAATAATCCCAGAAGAATAAGTCTTGAGACCCAACTCCTTTATCAAATCTAAATCAAGTTCTTACAAGACCTCAATCTAATTCCAACTTTGTTGAATATAAATTTGGTATTAATTCACTCAAGTTGTTAACTCTTTGTGAATAGTTTGATTCAATAAGAATCAAGACAAGAGAAAAAACCTCTCTCAAAGAACAATAGTTCTAAAATTTCATTCAAATTCAATATCCACCTCAACAAAAGATCACGAGATAGGTTTTATATGTCCTAATTGTTGGACACCCAAATTGGCATGTTTGGAAACTAGCATGAAACCAATCTTATGCTTAAACAAGCTATCCTAAATACACTTGGGCTTTTGGTAACTCATAATCCAATCACTAAAGACAATATTCAAGTCCAAATACAAAATTGTAGAATACTAAAAAAATAACAAATGCAAAATACAATCTCAAAATTTAATTGACAAAACAAAGGCAATCCCAAATGGGCCACTAACACACTTAGCCCAAATGGTCTTTTTGGACTTGAGAAAGTTGAACTAAGCCTTGGGTGGATTGTAGGAGCCTAAGCTTGAAATAAGAGTCTTCCTTGCATTCTTTTATTATAGATAAATCACTCCATAGATCTTGAATCATCAAGAGCAATGCATCCTTGAACCATTATAGTTGATATGCAGTGACGGTCCTTCAGGAAAGCTCAACAGTTCCTTGGGCTTAAGCGCGGGTGGGTCTTTGGTTGCATCAACTAATTTTTTTAAAACTTAAAATATGTGTTTACTAGTTTATAAATTTCATATTGTGTAACTAAAATTAAAATTTTGTCATGTTTAATTCATTAGTACAAAAATGAATTTTTATTTGAATATTGTAATACTTATTAGACAAAAGGTGTGTAATTAAGGAATTGAAATATAGATAATTATTCTTGTCTAAATAAGAAAATAGACAATAACTTATTCTTTTAAATTTAGAAATGATTAATATGGAAAATTTTTTGTAGACTTTTGATTCATAAAGTAAGATTAAGCATTTAGTGGAATAATTATGTTGAAAAATTTTTATATATTAAGATATGTAAATTAGTGAATTTGGGTGGTGGCCCTAGGAGATTCTGGATAGTGGTTGATTTATATTTTGGCACCCCTTAATGTTAAATTTTGGGACCGCCCCTGATTATATTTGAGTGAAAAATTATTTGTAAGCAATTGGCCTTACATATCTATCTCAAGATAAAATATTTACAAGGAATTGATGAGAATAAACTTTTAGGCATGTGAACTCAAAAATTGGAATCTTTTTGTTGCTTAAATATTTATAAGTTTGTAGGTTATTATATCTTTTATAAGGCTTATATATTCATATTTATTCATATAAGATCTTTGATATATAAAAATATTTGGTTTCGAATTTAAGAATTATAGCATTGCTCTTCATTATTCACATCTTTTTTTTAATACTTATGTATGTGCAATTCATATGCTCGCCTTTAATAGTAAACATTTACATTGTATTTAATTTATAGTTCCACTTAATTATTTAGATGTCGAATTATTTATTTAGTTTAAAATATTATTTCAAATGAAAATTTAATAAACAACCCAATTCACCCTTCTTTGTTGGTTGCCATCTTAAATCACTAAATGTATTCGTCGTTTTACGTTGTCTTTATACACTTACATGTAATTGCTACATTGTACCTGACCGATATACCTGGTATAACAAAACAAGAACTCAGAGCATCAAGCAATGAGAAGTGGATAATTAATATATTTTACTCAAAGATGCAAAGATGCTACAATTCAAAGTTTCATCCTCCCTAACAAAACGACAAAAGAAGAAAGTAGAACAAAAGGAAAAAATAACAGAGAAGAACAGACTAGTAGTTCATAACTTTACCCGCAGTATATACAACCGTTAATTAGAACAATCTTCTGTTTCTTTTTTACTTATTTTCTTTATTCTTTATTCTTTTTCTTTTTCTTTTTTTTCTTTATTTTTTCTTTATTTTTCTTTTTCACATAGGACCAACCTACATGCATACATACATACATACATAATGATAATATTAAAAAGAAAAAATAGTTCGCCAATTTCACATGAACCATATCCTAGGAAAGGAAATCCATATTCTCAAATTACCTTTTCTTTATTGACAGATCTAATTTACTAGGATTTAAGCTGCAAAATAGTTGCAAGCATTTATTATTTTCAAATGAAGATTGGCTTTATTCTATGGTTTGTTTTGTTAATGTATAATTTGGTGCATCAGAATTTTTTATGGGGAAGAAGCAAATTAAGCATGCTTTACAGTATACTTGACAGTTACACCCTTCTTCTTCTTCTTCTCTCTCTCTCTCTCTCTCCCTCTCTCTCTCTTTCTCTCTCTTTGTCTTATAGTGTATTAGACTCTATATAACTATCTACTAAGATTCTCCCCCTTCTTCTTTTAAATAAAAATTCCCATAAATAAGTAACTCTTTTAATTATAAGTTTAACGTAAATTTTTTTCTTTAAAGTACAGAGAAGATAAATGCTTAATTTAATGACTTTTCACATTATATTTAAGCAATCCAATCAAATTATTTATAATCTTAAAAATAATTTTTATACATGTAACAAGAATATAAAGTTTTATTCTAAAAATTTGGAGGCAATTTTACTTGATATTTACTTTTAGATCATAAATTTATAACCTTTATTTACAATTTTTTTTAATTTATAAATTCACAATTAATATTAAAAACATTCATATAATATAAGTAAATTTAACTAAATAAACAATAAAATAAAACTTTATTTATATATCAAACAATATAATTTTTGAGAAAAATAAAAATTTGATATAAACAACGAATTTGTGCAAAATGTGAGCTAATTAATTAACATATATAAATTAATATTTACATATAAAATTGTTATATTTGATATTTTATTCCACCTTTTAGTAAGTAAACTTAAATATATCGAAGAAAATTAGATATACTCAGATAACTATAACACATTAATTTAAATATGTAATAATAGGAATTTTTATTTATTTTAAAATTTTATTGTTTTATAAAAATATAGTTATTTATATATTTTTTAGTATTGATGCATAAAATTAAAAATAAAATTAAGTCAACCTAAATTCCTTTATGAAAATTATTTATTAAATTTTATTTGGATTATCATGAATTACTTTTAAATATAATTTTAAAATAAAATCGCAATTATTTGTAATAGTCTTTAACAACAAATTGAAAATGCACTAATTGGTTGATTAAGTGATTTTTCCACAAGACTTAGTAAATTTTAGAAACCCTTTCGATCCTATAAATTGTGACCAGATTGATGATTGTGCGATGACAATAAAGAAAGCATAGTTGAACCAAAGTCAGAAGATTACACGGTGACTCTCTCGTGCCGCAAAGATTGAGTAAAAACACCTAAGTTGCAAAGAAGATCATGTCCAACCTTGCGAGTCTTCTTCCCACCGTAACGACAATCTCGCGACTGCAAAGGCAAGAGCGTGAGAGACCATTGGACATTTCAGGTACAAAAGTGGTAGAAATGATTGCGACAAATGTAGTAGTGAGCTTCTCGGAGCGAAGACTCATGTTCCACATCATAAATGCCACAAGTTGTGACTGCAAGATTTAAAGAGTCAGAGATCCTCGACGGCAAGTTGACCATCCAATGATCAGTAGCCATATGGCAAGCAAATTACTGTAGACTTTTCAACCTTCTGATATTGCTATCACAATTAGAAAAGATGCAACACAACTCATAAAGCAGATAGGTGACAGGATCTATTGTCTTCTCAGCCAAATGGAGGGATGTCATGTGTACTAGCCATTGGACATAGAGCCAACCTAGCGACCGTGCCAAGAGAGTAATCTACTCGTGGAAGGAACTGTTGTCTCTCACAACATTTAATGCAAAAGATTTTGGTTGGTGAAGCTCATATCTTCCTCTACTATACTAAAATGGGCCATATGAGTTATCAAGGCTATAAATACCCCCACCAAACTTCATTTACTGCATCTTTTAAGCAATTACTTAACAAAATTCTTGCATTTTTATTCCTTAAAAGGTGTATACTTCATTTTCATTGTATTTGCTTGAGCGTTGGGTGCGAACACATTAAAAACACTTTAGAAAGAGTTTGGAGTGAGATTTAAACATTAAGTTGAATATAAACCTAAGAAAATAATTTTAAGAATTGTGAGTTAAGCCAAAATCTCGTTGTAAAAGTTTAGTGTAAGCATGTTAAAACACCAAGTTAGGGTAGAACTTGTAAAAACCCAGGGATGGTAGGATACTCAACTTGAGTGTTGATAAGTGAATGTAGTATATTCTTATTTGAACTACTATTTATCATTGTGTCCCTTTTCTTCTTCCCTTAACTTTTTAAATTCCCCAAGAAATTTTTTAAATCTCCAATAACTCACAAAACACCAATTCATCCCTTCTTGGTGACCAAAGGGACAACAAATGGAATCAAAGCTAATACATCACATTCAAACTCAATTGCATGAGTATAGATCATGGCCACCGAGAGTAGCAACTACCTAAGTGGTACCATCTTTACCTCTAACCTAAGCATTATTGGCCATGGAAACCTAAACTCTCACCTTAGGACCTTCTTCGATGGAATTGATCTCTATGTGGAACTACAAGTTGGAAATGTTCTTTGATAATGAATTGTGGGGCTATGTAATGAATGAATGAAAGCTAACAACTCAAATGATTGAAGGATTAAAAGTCCCAATTCCAAGAGAGAAATGGAATGAGACTCAAATTAGATCCAAATACAAGAACAACAAAACGATCTCCATCCTTATCAATTCCATGTCAAGAGATGAAGTTGGAAGAGTCCAACGTAATATGAGCACCTACGGAATTTGGAAGACTCTTGAGAACTACCATTAAGGTACTACTCAAGTTAAATCTAAGAAGATTCAAATGTTTGTACATTAGTATGAGCTATTCAAGATGAAATCCAATGAGAATGTCATCAATATAACAAAATGACTACCAGCAATAGTCACCAAATTGAAGAAACTTGGGAAGCTATACTCTCAAGAGGATGTCAATAACGAGATACTTAGAGCACTTTCTAAGAAGAACTTTGAAGCTAGGTGTCTTTAATTGAAGAAGCCAATGATCTAAGCAAGCTAAGAACGGATCATGTAATATCCCAAACTATACCCTAGAATTTTGGAAATGTTAAGTGTTGAAAATGGAATTAAATGCAATTTGTATATTTGATTAAGTGGAAAGATAAGAAAGGTAAAGGAAAGTGTGTATATGTTGTATATATAAAGATATATACAACATATACAAGTCAATAGGTTGATTTGGTCAAATGAGATAATTATTATTTTAAATAGAAATTAATTGTAAGTGGAAGATGATATTTATAATATTATAATATATTAAATACTTGGTGGGGATTTAATGAAAATTTAAGTGGTTAAGATGTGAGGTTGGTTTGACTTTCTTATTCATCTTCTTCTTTCTTCTTTTGGGTTAGCCGGCCACCACCATAGCTAAAAGGAAAGAGAGATTTTGTTGCTTCCAAACTCAAGATTAAAGGGTGTTTCAAGAGATCAAGTTGGAGTTTGAAGGAGTTTCTTCACTTTTGGTAAGTTTTCAACTTGTTTCTTTGTGTTCTTTTGGAATTTGTGTATTTGAGTTTGGTGAATGGTTGTTGTAGATGTGTTTTTGGTTGATTTAGTGTGTTTGAGGTTGTTTGGTCTTATTGACTTTGATTTTTGGGGTTGGATTGAAGAAAAGGGTTAAGTTTGGTGAAGGAAACAAGAGTTGTGAATTGTGTATGTGTTGAGTTATAAATATGGTTGTGATTGTGTGTTAATGCATATTATTGAGTGGTTCTAATGTTATACAAGTCTATTATGGTATATTGATGGTTTTGGTTAAGTTTGTTTGGAGGGAAAAGGGTGAAAGAATGATGTTTGTTGGATGTGGCGTTGGTGTCGAATTCAGGTTTTTGACCTGACACACCAAGTAGCACGACCATGTCCTTGGGCGTGTCATTGGTTCTTTTTTCAGTATGGGTAACACGAGCAGTGACACACCCATGTTACTGAGCGTGTCACAGCTTCTGTGTGGTTGTAGATTGACACGTCCAGTGACATGCCCATGTCATAGCTACTGTGTTGTTGGAAGATTGACACGTCCTATGACATGCCCATGTCACTAAGCGTGTCATAGCTTCTGTGTTAGAGAAGGATTGACACGTGCAGTGACACGCCCATGTCACTGAGCATGTCAAAGCTTCTGTGTTGTGGGTTTAAGGCACGATCGGGGACACGCCCATGTTGTTGAGTATGTCATGTGTAGAGTTTGCCCTAGTTAGTTCTTATCCTTATTTTCTTATGTGTATTACTAAGTGAGTATGCATAATCACTTTTGGATCAGGTTTTGAAGAGATTTGAGGTAACCAATCCAAGTGTTGAAGATATCTTGGAAGAGGAGGTTGTTAGATTGGTGTTTGTTGCTCTTGAGATAAGTACAAACATTACATGATTGCATACATTTACATGACTTTGGGACTTAACACATTTGGTTGGAAAATGTTTTAGGTTACCTATTATATTGTTGATATATAAAAATGGTGCAATGATTTGCATTATGTGAGCTATGTGAAATATATGTTGAGGATTCAAAATATATGAACAATGTAATTTGCTATGTATACTCTAATGATGAAATGTGAAGCCATTGATGTTGGCTATAATGATGTAAATGAAATATTTGGGGCATTGTGCCTAAATGATCATGAGAAAATAAGAATGAATTTGATAATGAAATAATGAAAGAATTGTGTGCCTAATATGTTATTCAATTTTTAGAGTTTTGTTATTGGTGGCATGCCTAAGAGTAACAATCCCTTGAAGTTGGGTTGGGCTTGGTCCTTGAAGCCAAGTTGGGTTGATGCTATGCTCTCCTTGAAGCTTGGTTGGGCCTAGTCCTTGAAGCCTAGTTGGGATGTTACATATGAGATGTTTCTCATTGTGATAATGATTCACCTACGGGCTTGATAAATGTGATTATTGGACCAAAACAATAACTCTAGAATTTGAATGGCATATTAGTTTCTTTTGGGCCCATGCATGTCTTTGCTTAAATGTGATTCATGAATAATGAAACAATTGAACAATATAATGAAATGTAATGTTATGAATTGTGATATTCTTGTGTATTGTTTATAATTCTTGAAAGTTTGACATTGGCATTACATTGAATCATATTGTTATCATGGTTAGTACCATTAAGCCGTTGGCTTAGCGCAATTGTGATTTATCGCACAGGTGATAGGGTAGATTCAATTGAACTGGAGAGTTTAGCTAGACCGAGTTGAGTCTAGACTTGTGATCCCTTGTGAAGAGTTGATTTTTGGACTTCAAGATCAGAGACGGACTGCCAAGAATGTATAAACCCTATATTTTTGTAAATATTGATTTTGATGTGTACATATGTATATTCTGCTACATTTTCCGCTGCTTACTAAACAAATATTTTGGATAAACTTATGGGGTAATGAAGATATATGTATATGTATTTTAACAAAGAATGTTTTACCTATTACTATTTATAATAATGATTTGATGTTAAAGTTTAAAGATTGGTTTGCTTCAAATAGACTGTGACATCCTTGTACTCGGTATACATATATTACATATGTAAGTGTATGTGGTATATGTATATGGGGTATAGGGGTGTTACAATTGTTTTGGTATTAGAGCCTAGGTTTGAGGTTCTCAACCTAGGTGAATTTAAGAAAAAGAAAATTTTGGTTTTAAAATATGGTTTTTAAATAAGATACATGCATTGGCACTGACAGTTTCTGATCTTTGATGAGGTAATCTTCTACTGTGTTTGCAGATATAGGTAGTGATGGCGTCTCACTCACATCAGTCTATAGAAGGTAGTGCTGAGAGTGTAGCTCCTGATGAGGGTAGAGATGGAGCTAGGGTTGAGATAGCTGGTAAGGCACCTGCTTTTGTGCCAGAGAGACCAGCTACTGATGAGATTGCGCCAGTTTGATTAAGGCATATGGTAGATTTGTTGAGGCAGGCTCCAGTATAGCAGCCGCCACCACAACCGCAACCACAAGTACCGATGAGGAAGTATGATAAGTTAAGGAAGTTTGGAGCAGAGAATTTCTTTGGCACAACAGATCCTGTAGTAGCTGAACAGTGGTTGGATAGAGTTCAAAGGGTATTCATTCAGTTGCAGGTTACTCCTGAAGAAAAATTTGATTATGCTAGGTCACTTCTGCAGAGAGATGCTTAAGATTGGTGGAAGACGGTTCCACATGCGATGGATGATCCACCGACTTTATCTTATGGAGATTTTCTGCAGGAGTTTGAGCAGAAGTATACTCCAAGGGAGTATAAAGATGCCAAGAAGATGGAGTTTTTGAATCTAAGACAGGATAACCGGACGGTGACAAAATATGAGATTGAGTTCATCCGGTTGAGTCACTATGCCGGTGGGATTATTTTAGATGACATAGACTGGAGTAGGAGATTTGAGGAGGGATTAAGACCCTCTCTTATGTGTATTGTTGCTGGTTCTCGGTATCGAGATTTTTCTCAGTTGGTTGCAGCTGCCAGGAGTGTTGAGAGAGCACAGGGTATTGCAGCAGCTACTACTGAGAAGGAGACTAGAGTTAAGAGACCCCAGTTTGAGGCAGGGTCTTCATTTATGAAGAGAGGAAGAGGAAGCTATTTTTCGAGAGTCATTAGGAGCTAGAGGCAGTCTGGTAGGTTAGTACAGTATCAGAGGTAGAGACCGAGACCTATAGTTTCTGCAGCTAGTGCTTCGACTCCAGTGGTTCATAGGTCTATTCCACCTACATGTGTTCATTGTGGTAGGGCACATGGGGTTGCTTGCTGGAAGACGGGTGGACCAAGAGTGTGTTTTAGATGCGGGTTGCCAGACCATTTCATCAAAGATTGCCCTGAGCTATCTGAGAATAGACAGACTGATACTGCATCTTCTCGACCCAGTGTCAGTAGAGGAAGTCGAGGGGGTAGAGATTTTAGTAGAGGTGGTCGACCCGGGATTAGTCAGAGAGGAGACTCTACATCCAGAGGTAGTAGGCCAGATGAGTCAAGGAAATCTCAGCGAGTGTATGTGATGCAGAGGCAGCCGGATGCTTCAGCAGTTATTGCGGGTACATTTTCTTTATTTGACATTTCAGTTCTTGCTCTAATTGATCCAGGATCTACTCATTCATACATAAGTGCATCTATTTTGCCTATGTCTGAATTGCATTCTGAGTCCCTAGGATTTGATGTCTTGGTGACAAATCCTTTAGGGCATACTGTGGTAGTTAGCAAGGTGCACCATGATAGTTTAGTTGTGGTGCAGGATGAGGAGTTCCTGGGTGATTTGATTGAAATGCCTTTTAAGGAGTATGATATGATCTTAGGCATGGATTGGTTGTCTATGCATGGAGCTGTGATAGACTGTCAAAATAAGTGTGTTACCCTGAGAACCAATGATGGTAGAAGTGTTATGGTATCTAGTGAGCAGAGACATCTTGCATCTATGTTTGTTTCAACTGTTGCAGCTAGGAGGTTGATTCGGAAAGGTTATAAGGCTTATCTTGCTCATGTGGTGGATACCAGAGTAGTGGGTTCTCAACTTGATAGTATACCCACAGTTGCAAAATTTCCAGATATTTTTCCTGAGGAGTTGCCAGGGATACCCCCTGAGAGAGAGGTTGAGTTTGGTATCAATTTGTTGCCTGGTACCACTCCCATCTCTATTACTCCCTATAGAATGGCACTTGCTGAGTTGAGAGAGTTGAAGGTGCAGTTGCAGGAGTTGTTGGATAAGGGGTTTGTTCGCCCTAGTTTGTCTCCGTGGGGAGCACCTATTTTGTTTGTGAAGAAGAAGGATGGTACCTTAAGATTGTGCATTGATTATAAGCAGTTGAATAAAGTAACTATCAAGAATAAGTATCCTTTACCTCGGATAGATGATCTCTTTGATCAGTTGAATGGAGCAACATTTTTCTCTAAGATTGATTTGAGATCAGAGAACCATCAATTGAGAGTTAGAGTTGAAGATATATCTAAGACAGCTTTCCACACAAGGTATGGCCATTATGAGTTTTTGGTAATGCCTTTTGGAATGATGAATGCACCAGCAGCTTTTATGGATTTGATGAATAGGGTGTTTAGACCCTATCTAGATCAGTTTGTGGTAGTCTTTATCGATGATATTTTGGTGTATTCGCATAATGAGGAGGACCATGATAAGCATTTGCGGATTATATTGCAGACTTTGAGAGAGAAGTAGTTGTATGCTAAGCTGTCTAAGTGTGAGTTTTGGCTTGATCAAGTGACTTTTCTCGGTTATGTGGTTTCAGCAGATGGTATTAGAGTTGATCCGAGTAAAGTTGAAGCCATTTTGAATTGGAGTCCACCAAAGACAGTGACAGAAGTTAGAAGTTTTCAGGGTTTGGCAGGCTGTTATAGACGGTTTGTGAAAGGTTTTTCTTTGATAGCTACTCTACTCACCAGATTACTTTGGAAGGGAGTTAGATTTGTGTGGACGGATCGGTGTTAAGCAAGCTTTGAGCAGTTGAAAGAGATGTTGACTCAAGCTCTTGTTCTTACTTTGTCTGTCGAAGATAAACCATATGTGATTTACAGTGATGCTTCACATAGTGGTTTAGGTTGTGTTTTGATGCAGGAGGATAGAGTCATAACTTATGCTTAACGGCAGTTGAAGCTGCATGAGTTGAATTACCCGATGCATGATTTGGAGTTGGCAGCCATAGTTTTTGCTTTAAAGATTTGGCGACATTATCTTTATGGGGAGAAGTGTTTCATCTATACAAATCACAAGAGTTTGAAATACTTGAGTGTTCAGAGGGAGTTGAATCTTCGGCAGAGACGGTGGTTGGAATTGATTAAAGACTATGACTGTTTGATTGATTATCATCCTGGTAAGGCAAATATTTTTGCTGATGCCTTGAGTCGAAAGTCTTTGGCAGGTTTCACTGCATATTAGCTCTTATTGCTTGTTGAGTTGAGAGCGTTGCATGCTAGTTTTGAATCATGTGATGATGGTGCTTTGTTGGCTCAGCTACAATTGAGTCCAGTCTTATTAGATCATATTAGAAGGCTCAGTTGGCAGATGAAAGAATTCTGAAAATTATTTTAGATTACCAAAAGGGGGAGAGCTGAGATTTTCATATGAGAAGTGATGGTAGTCTTTGGTTTAAAGATAGATTGTGTGTTCCTGATGATGCAAGGCTGAAAAAGATTATTTTGGAGGAAGCACATCAGTCGGCTTTTTCTATGCACCCTAGGAGTACTAAGATGTATCATGTTTTGAAGCAACATTATTGGTGGTCAGGTATGAAGAGGGACATAGTGGAGTTTGTATCCAGATGTCTCACTTGTCAGAGAGTGAAGGCCGAGTACCAAGTTCCAACAGGGTTGCTCCAACTTTTATCAGTTCCTGAATGGAAATGGGAGAGAGTGACAATTGATTTTGTGACTGGTTTGCCATTGACTCAGAAGAAGCATGATGCCATCTGGGTGATTGTTGATTGGTTGACGAAGACATCTCATTTCCTTCCAGTTCGGATGGACTATTCTCTTGAGAAGTTGGCAGAGCTGTATATTAGTGAGATAGTGAGATTGCATGGAGTCCCAATTTCTTTGGTATCTAATTGAGATCCTCGATTTACTTTGAGATTTTGGAAGAGTTTGCATAATGCTTTGGGTTCTCAGTTGCATTTTAGCATTGCTTTTCATCCTCAAACAGATGGACAGTCTGAGAGAGTGATATAGATTTTAGAGGATATGTTGAGGAGCAGTATCATTGATTTCTCTAGGATTTGGGATAGATTTTTGCCATTGATGGAATTTGCATATAACAACAGTCATCAATCCAGCATTGGAATGGCACCTTATGAGGCATTATATGGTAGAAGATGCAGGACGCATTTATGTTGGGATGAAGTTGGAGAAGGTAAGTTGGTTGGTCTCGATTTGATTAATGAAACGGAAGAGAAGGTAAAGATAATTCGAGATCGTTTGAAAGCAGTTTCAGATCGACAGAAATCCTATTCAGATTTGAAGAGGAAAGACATAGAGTTTAGTGTTGGAGATAAAGTATTTTTGAAAGTGTCTCCTTGTAACACCCCTTCCCGACCTACGTGTGTAAGCTGAGTAGAGGCGCCACCCTATCCTAATGTTGCTACCACTTTTACTTAGTCAAATTTTTGTTCCGATTTTTATAGAAATTTTGCCATAGTTTTGCCTAAAAATTCAATCCCAAGTGTCGACAAAACTGGTTTTTTTTTTCTAATTTTTGAAAACATTTTTACACAAACCAATGCAAACAAAATCATTCTCAGTACACTTCCAATAAATCCCCCTTATAACCTCAACTACAACCTGCAAAAAGGATTTACACTTCTAGTACAAAATAAAGTAAAGGTTTATTATGAAATACAGCAGATAAAATCTTTGTTCACTATGCAACGGAAAGTAACAATATTTACAAATTCATATACATCAAAACTCAAGTTTTACAACACATAAAATTTATACATGTTTGGCAGTCAGTCTTCGATCTTAAAGCCCACTATTCAATCTTCAAAATCTAGGCTCGACTCGGCCTAGAGGAACTCTCTGGTTCTTCCTTGTCACCTGCGCGAAGAATCACATTCGCGCTAAGCCAACGGCTTAGTAAGATAAAACATGCTAATGGTATGCTTTAATGTAATGCAATGCCACATATGTTATTGATAAGATCAATATCATAAATATAAAGTTAACCACATAATTATGCATTTCACAAATCATAGTCATATGAGCATACCACATTTCAACATCTTTCCACATTCAACATTAATCAATCATACTCAATAACCAACATCTCATTATTCAAGTATATATATATATATATATCTCATCCATGATCACATTATATCTCACATAACATCATTCATAAATATCAACATTTCATACCACATTACTCATGAAACACATTACCATTCACAATGCACAACATAACATTGTTCAATCTCAACAATGCAATTAGGGCAAAGAACAATTGATTATAACATTCATTGATTCAAGTGTGTTTAAAGTGTTTAGGGTTAGGTTTAAGGACCAACCTACCTTTGGAAAACCAAAGCAATGCAAAAAGAACAAAGAATTAAAACCCTAACCATAAATAGTACATTCTGGTTTTAAACTCCATTTTATCCTTATTTTGAAAAATTGTATAAAATAATCTACTTGACTAAAAATTCTAAAATTTTTACAGAATTTAGTTTTGTATCTTAAAATCATCCCTTTAAAATTTCAGATCAAACTGAACACAAAATCTTGGTCAAATAGTTCACCTAACCAGACTGCCCCAATTGCCCTGCATCCTGGCAGCAGTTCTGAACTTTGTGAATTCCATAAATCAAATTCAATCAACGTGGTTCCAAATTATTTTTCTCAAATACTAGACTCACTAAGCAACAACATATCCAAAATTCGATTGGATATGATTTTTCTACATTTTATTAAAAATCACGAAATATAGCTGTCCCAGTTAAGGTACCTGCTGGAACAGGTCTAATGAAAATAATCTTTCTAAACTCATAACCATTCCAAAATCGAATCAACATATTTTTCAGTCATTCTACACTCATAGAGGCACAACATATCAAAAATTCACTTCAAGAACATTTTTCTATAATTAATTAAAAATCATACAAATCACAGCCTTTACTAATTGTAAAACAGAAACAATTTCACTAAACACAACTCTTACTCAACACAATCACTTCCAACACCTTCACCAACTCAACTTCTCATCATCAAACCAACAAACCCTAATTCCTTTCTCACACCACTTCAAAAGAATTGAAGAAATTAAAGAAAAGATCTTACCTCAAATGAAGAAATCTACAAATCTTTAACCAAAACCCTTGTTTCTTTCTTCAAAATGCTTCAAACCTCAAGATCACCTCTCTTTCTCTCTTTGTCTATGGAGAATCCGGCCACTTCAAGAAAGAAAGAAGAAAATGCACAAGTCAAACACCTTTTCTTCTTTTAATCTCCACCATGCATCTTACAAGGAAAATTACCAAAACACCCTTAACCATATAACTAACTCTTTGTCTCATATAAGCCCTTTATAGTAATTTCATTAACAACCAAAAATATCTTCTTCCACTTAACCATCACCTTGACTCTTCATTTGACCAATGTATATGTTAATTATATCATCATATAAACAACATATACATTTGTCTCTAAACCCTAAATTTCTTCTCCAAAACACATATACATATACATTCTCTTCCCATTTCTTTTCTCTTACAATTTAACACATATATGCACAAACATTCACTTCCCAATATATATATCAACAACCACAATAACAACAACATACTCAAAACTTCTAGGGCATAAATGAGGATATTACAATTCTCCCCCTCTAAAAAGAAAATTTCGTCCTCGAAATTACCTGATATCAAAGCTGAAACAATTGCGGATACTGCTCTCGCATGGTATGCTCACTTTCCCAAGTCGCTTCTTCTTTTGCATGATTCTTCCAAAGAATCTTCACCAATGGCACTCTCTTGTTCCTTAACTCTTTCACTTCTCGTGCCAAGATAGCAACTGGTTCCTCTTCAAATGTCAAATCTGGGCTCACTTCAATAGACTCAAATGGCAACACATGAGATGGATCCGACCTATATCTCCTCAACATAGAAACATGGAATACATTATGAATACGATCCAACTCAGGTGGCAAAGCAAGTCGATACGCCACTGGCCCAACTCTTTCTAACACTTCATACGGCCCAATGAAACGAGGACTCAATTTTCCTTTCCGACCGAACCTCAAAATTTTCTTCCAAGGAGACACTTTCAGAAATACCTTATCTCCAACATCAAACTCTATATCTCTCCTTTTTAGATCTGCATAAGACTTCTGTCGGTCTGAAGCTGCTTTTAACCTGCCTCGAATCAACTTTACTTTATCTTCAGTTTCTTGAATCAAATCAGGACCAACCAACTTATTATCTCCAAGCTCATTCCAACAAAGAGGTGTCCTACACCGTCTGCCATACAATGCTTCAAACGGTGCCATACCAATGCTGGATTGGTGACTGTTGTTGTAAGCAAACTCCACAAGAGGTAAAAACCTATCCCAACTTCCAGAGAAATCGATGACACAGCTTCTCAACATGTCCTCAATAATCTGTATCACCCTCTCTGACTGTCCATCCGTCTGTGGATGAAAAGCAGTGCTGAAGTGCAGTCGAGAACCTAAAGCACTATGCAAACTCTTCCAAAATCTGGAAGTAAACCTGGGATCTCGATCAGACACTAAAGAAGTTGGAACACCATGCAGTTTCACAATCTCATGGATATACAGCTCAGCCAATCTCTCCAAAGAGTAATCCATTCGAACCGGAAGGAAATGAGCTGTCTTAGTCAATCTATCCACAATCACCCATATAGCATCATGCTTCTTTTGTGTCAATGGCAAACCAGACACAAAATCCATTGTCACTCTTTCCCACTTCCATTCTGGCACTGACAATGGTTGAAGCAACCCGGTTGGAACTTGATGCTCTGCTTTAACCTTCTGACAAGTGAGACATTTCGATACAAACTCAGCAATGTCTCTCTTTAAACCAATCCACCAATAATGCTGTCTCAAATCATGATACATCTTCGTATTACCCGGATGCATAGCAAACATTGACTGATGAGCTTCTTCTAAAATGACTCTTTTCAAATCAGCATCATCGGGTACACACAATCGGTTCTTAAACCAGAGACTCCCATCATCTTTCACAACAAAATCTCTAGTCTTCCCATTCTTGCAATCTGAAAAAATCTTCTGAATCTTCTTATCGGCCAACTGAGCTTCTTTGATCTGATCTAACAAAATCGGCTTTAATTGCAACTGTGCCAATAATGCACCATCAACACAAGGTACAAAACTGGCATGCAATGCTCTCAACTCAACAAGCAACGAGAGCGAGTAAACAGTTAAACCAGCTAAAGACTTCCGACTCAAGGCAT
The DNA here is from genome assembly GCA_947685225.1 of Garcia nutans. NCBI lineage: Eukaryota > Viridiplantae > Streptophyta > Magnoliopsida > Malpighiales > Euphorbiaceae > Garcia > Garcia nutans. Next base: position 38,430,013 of record CANTUV010000059.1, read on the forward strand.
CAGCAACAACATTTGCTTTACCTGGATGATAGTCAATCAAGCAGTCGTAGTCTTTAATCAATTCTAACCATCTCCTCTGACGAAGATTGAGTTCTTTCTGGACACCCAAATACTTCAAACTCTTGTGATCAGTGTAGATGAAACATTTCTCCCCAAACAGATAGTGGCGCCAAATCTTTAATGCAAACACAATGGCAGCCAATTCTAATTCATGGGTCGGATAGTTAAGCTCATGCGGTTTCAACTGTCGAGATGCATAAGCTATAACTTTCCCTTCCTGCATCAATACACACCCCAAACCTCTATGTGAAGCATCACTGTAGATCACATATGGTTTGCCTTCAACAGGTAAAGTAAGAACAGGCGCTTGAGTCAACAACTCTCTCAACTGCTCAAAACTAGCCTGACACTGATCTGTCCACACAAATCTCACTCCCTTTCGAAGTAATCTGGTGAGTGGAGTAGCTATCAAAGAAAACCCTTTCACAAACCGTCGGTAATAGCCTGCCAAACCCAGAAAACTTCTAATCTCTGTCACAGACTTGGGTGGACTCCAATTTAAAATGGCTTCAACTTTGCTCGGATCAACTCTGATGCCTTCTGCAGAAACAATATGTCCGAGAAAAGCAACTTGATCCAACCAGAACTCACACTTCGACAATTTGGCAAATAACTGATTCTCTCTCAAAATCTGCAACACAATCCGCAGATGCATATCATGCTCCTCTTCATTCCGCGAATACACCAGTATATCATCAATGAAGACCACTACAAACTGATCCAAATAGGGCCTAAACACCCTATTCATCAAATCCATAAAAGCTGCAGGTGCATTCGTTAGACCAAAAGGCATAACTAAAAACTCATAATGCCCATACCTGGTCCGAAAAGCAGTCTTAGGAACATCTTCACTTCTTACCCTCAGCTGATGGTACCCAGATCTCAAATCAATTTTGGAGAACACTGACGCTCCCTTCAACTGATCAAAGAGATCATCGATTCTAGGCAAAGGATATTTATTTTTAATAGTCACCTTGTTCAATTGCCTATAATCGATACACAACCTCATAGTACCATCTTTCTTCTTCACAAGTAGCACAGGAGCTCCCCAAGGAGAAACACTGGGGCGAATGAATCCTTTGTCCAACAACTCCTGTAATTGCACTTTCAACTCCCTCAATTCTGCTGGTGCCATTCTATAAGGAGTAATAGAGATAGGAGTGGTACCAGGCAACAATTCAATACCGAACTCCACCTCTCTCTCAGGAGGCAACCCTGGCAACTCCTCTGGAAACACATCCGGGAACTCAGCAACTGTGGCAATGCTATCAATAGGGGAACCCTTCACTCTAGTATCCACCACATGAGCAAGATAGGCTTCACACCCCTTTCTAATCAACCTCCTGGCTGCAACAGCTGAAACAAATAAGGAGGCTAGCTGTTCCTGCTCATTAGATACTATCACCTCTCTACCATCACCCGTTCTCAAAGAAACAATTTTCTTTTTACAATCCACCACAGCTTCATGTCGAGATAGCCAATCCATACCTAAGATCACGTCATATTCCTTAAATGGCATCTCAATCAAATCCCCAAGGAACTCCTCACCCTGCACCACTACTGCACTATCTCTATGCACCTTACTCACAACCACACTATGCCCTAACGGATTTGTTACCAACACATCAAATCCTAGGGACTCAGCATGCAAATCAGATACAGGCAAAACAGATGCACTAATATATGAATGTGTGGAACCCGGATCAATCAAAGCAAGTACTGGAGTATTAAATAAAGAAAAAGTACCAGCTATGACTGCCGATGTATCTGGCTGTCTCTGCATAACATACATCCTCTGGGAAGATCCAACCTCCTCTGGTCTACCCTCCCTGGATGTAGTACCTCTTCTAGAACTGAATCCTGGTCTACCTCCCCGGCTGGCACCTCTGCCTCCTCTGCCTCCCCTCACACTAGCTCGAGAAGCAGCAGAATCAACTGGCATCTGATCCTGCCTCTCAGGACAGTCTCTCACAAAGTGGTCAGGTGATCCACACCTGAAGCATACCCCTGATCTACTATGCCTCCAACAAACGCCCCCATGTCTTCCACCACACTGGTTACACACAGGTAAGGTGGATCTCTGAACTCCAGGAGTAGGAGCACTCGCTACTGAAGCTGCAGGTCTAAATCTCTGCCTCTGGAACTGCACTGACCTACCCACTGGTCTCTGGCTCCTACTACTCCGAGGAACAAAACTTCCTCTACCCCTCTTCGCAGAAGAAGACCCTGCCTCGAACTGGGGCCTTCTAACCCTAACCTCTTCCTCTGAAGCAGCTGCAATAACTTGAGCTCGCTCTACACTTCGAGCTGCTGCCACAAGCTGTGAGAAATCCTGATATCTGGATCCAGCCACTAAGCACATGATCGAGGGCCTCAATCCCTCCTCAAATCGCCGACATCTATCAATCTCATCAGTAATGATACCCCCAGCATACTGACTCAGTCGAATAAACTCAACTTCATACTCAGTTACGGTCCGATGATCTTGCTTCAAATCTAGAAACTCTCTTTTCTTCCCATCTTTATACTCCCTAGGAGTATACTTCAACTCAAATTCTCTCAGAAAATCCGCATAAGACAAGGTTGGTGGATCATCCATAGAATGGGGCACTGTCTTCCACCAGTCGTAGGCATCCTTCTGTAGCAAAGATCTTGCATAGTCAAACTTCTCCTCTGAAGTGGCTTGCAACTGCACAAATACCCTCTGAACTCTATCAAGCCACTGTTCTGCTACAGCCGGATCAACTGTACCAAAGAAATCCTCTGCTCCATATTTCCTTAGCTTATCATAGTGCCTTACTGGTACTGAAGGCTGAGGGGGTGGTGGCGGTGGCTGTGGTTGCACAGGTGCTTGTCTCATAGCTTCCAACATAGGCCTAAACCAGGCTGGCGGAACCTCCTCCCCAGCTGGTCTACCCGACACCGAAGCAGGTGCCTCCTCAACACTATCAACCCTAGCTCCCTCAGCAGGAGCAATACTCTCGGCACTACCCTCAACAGATTGTCGTGAATGAGATGCCATCTCTACCTATATCTGCAAACACAGCAGAATATTCCTCATTAAAGATCAAAGACTGCCATACCAAAACATGTATTTTACTCAAAAACCCACTTTAAAAATCAAAATATTCTTTTTCTTACAATTGATCTAGGTTGAGAATCTCAAACCTAGGCTCTGATACCAAAAATTGTAACACCCCTTCCCGACCTACGTGTGTAAGCTGAGTAGAGGCGCCACCCTATCCTAATGTTGCTACCACTTTTACTTAGTCAAATTTTTGTTCCGATTTTTATAGAAATTTTGCCATAGTTTTGCCTAAAAATTCAATCCCAAGTGTCGACAAAACTGGTTTTTTTTTTCTAATTTTTGAAAACATTTTTACACAAACCAATGCAAACAAAATCATTCTCAGTACACTTCCAATAAATCCCCCTTATAACCTCAACTACAACCTGCAAAAAGGATTTACACTTCTAGTACAAAATAAAGTAAAGGTTTATTATGAAATACAGCAGATAAAATCTTTGTTCACTATGCAACGGAAAGTAACAATATTTACAAATTCATATACATCAAAACTCAAGTTTTACAACACATAAAATTTATACATGTTTGGCAGTCAGTCTTCGATCTTAAAGCCCACTATTCAATCTTCAAAATCTAGGCTCGACTCGGCCTAGAGGAACTCTCTGGTTCTTCCTTGTCACCTGCGCGAAGAATCACATTCGCGCTAAGCCAACGGCTTAGTAAGATAAAACATGCTAATGGTATGCTTTAATGTAATGCAATGCCACATATGTTATTGATAAGATCAATATCATAAATATAAAGTTAACCACATAATTATGCATTTCACAAATCATAGTCATATGAGCATACCACATTTCAACATCTTTCCACATTCAACATTAATCAATCATACTCAATAACCAACATCTCATTATTCAAGTATATATATATATATATCTCATCCATGATCACATTATATCTCACATAGCATCATTCATAAATATCAACATTTCATACCACATTACTCATGAAACACATTACCATTCACAATGCACAACATAACATTGTTCAATCTCAACAATGCAATTAGGGCAAAGAACAATTGATTATAACATTCATTGATTCAAGTGTGTTTAAAGTGTTTAGGGTTAGGTTTAAGGACCAACCTACCTTTGGAAAACCAAAGCAATGCAAAAAGAACAAAGAATTAAAACCCTAACCATAAATAGTACATTCTGGTTTTAAACTCCATTTTATCCTTATTTTGAAAAATTGTATAAAATAATCTACTTGACTAAAAATTCTAAAATTTTTACAGAATTTAGTTTTGTATCTTAAAATCATCCCTTTAAAATTTCAGATCAAACTGAACACAAAATCTTGGTCAAATAGTTCACCTAACCAGACTGCCCCAATTGCCCTGCATCCTGGCAGCAGTTCTGAACTTTGTGAATTCCATAAATCAAATTCAATCAACGTGGTTCCAAATTATTTTTCTCAAATACTAGACTCACTAAGCAACAACATATCCAAAATTCGATTGGATATGATTTTTCTACATTTTATTAAAAATCACGAAATATAGCTGTCCCAGTTAAGGTACCTGCTGGAACAGGTCTAATGAAAATAATCTTTCTAAACTCATAACCATTCCAAAATCGAATCAACATATTTTTCAGTCATTCTACACTCATAGAGGCACAACATATCAAAAATTCACTTCAAGAACATTTTTCTATAATTAATTAAAAATCATACAAATCACAGCCTTTACTAATTGTAAAACAGAAACAATTTCACTAAACACAACTCTTACTCAACACAATCACTTCCAACACCTTCACCAACTCAACTTCTCATCATCAAACCAACAAACCCTAATTCCTTTCTCACACCACTTCAAAAGAATTGAAGAAATTAAAGAAAAGATCTTACCTCAAATGAAGAAATCTACAAATCTTTAACCAAAACCCTTGTTTCTTTCTTCAAAATGCTTCAAACCTCAAGATCACCTCTCTTTCTCTCTTTGTCTATGGAGAATCCGGCCACTTCAAGAAAGAAAGAAGAAAATGCACAAGTCAAACACCTTTTCTTCTTTTAATCTCCACCATGCATCTTACAAGGAAAATTACCAAAACACCCTTAACCATATAACTAACTCTTTGTCTCATATAAGCCCTTTATAGTAATTTCATTAACAACCAAAAATATCTTCTTCCACTTAACCATCACCTTGACTCTTCATTTGACCAATGTATATGTTAATTATATCATCATATAAACAACATATACATTTGTCTCTAAACCCTAAATTTCTTCTCCAAAACACATATACATATACATTCTCTTCCCATTTCTTTTCTCTTACAATTTAACACATATATGCACAAACATTCACTTCCCAATATATATATCAACAACCACAATAACAACAACATACTCAAAACTTCTAGGGCATAAATGAGGATATTACACTCCTTGGAAGCAAATTCTGAGATTTGGCCGCAAGGAGAAGTTGAGTCCTTATTTCATTGGACCTTATGAGGTACTGGAAAGAGTTGGACTAGTTGCCTATATACTCGCTTTGCCGCCTGAGTTGGATAGAATCCATAATGTCTTTCATGTTTCTATGCTGTGGAGATATAGATCAGACCCATCTCACATTTTGTCAGTGGAATCTATTGAGGAGAGTCCAGATCTGACTTTTGAAGAAGAACCAGTGGCTATTTTGGCACATGAAGTGAAAGAGTTGAGAAATAAGACAGTGCCACTTGTGAATGTTCTTTGGAAGAATCATGCTAAGGAATAGGCAACTTGGGAAAGTGAGCAAATGATGCGAGACCAGTATCCCCAGTTGTTCCAGACTTGTGATAAGGTAATTTCGAGGATGAAATTTATTTGTAGAGGGGGAGAATTGTAATATCCCAAACTATACCCTAGAATTTTGGAAATGTTAAGTGTTGAAAATGGAATTAAATGCAATTTGTATATTTGATTAAGTGGAAAGATAAGAAAGGTAAAGGAAATTGTGTATATGTTGTATATATAAAGATATATACAACATATACAAGTCAATAGGTTGATTTGGTCAAATGAGATAATTATTATTTTAAATAGAAATTAATTGTAAGTGGAAGATGGTATTTATAATATTATAATATATTAAATACTTGGTGGAGATTTAATGAAGATTTAAGTGGTTAAGATCTGAGGTTGGTTTGACTTTCTTATTCATCTTCTTCTTTCTTCTTTTAGGTTAGCCGGCCATCACCATAGCTAAAAGGAAAGAGAGATTTTGTTGCTTCCAAACTCAAGATTGAAGGGTGTTTCAAGAGATCAAGTTGGAGTTTGAAGGATTTTCTTCACTTTTGGTAAGTTTCCAACTTGTTTCTTTGTGCTCTTTTGGAGTTTGTGTATTTGAGTTTGGTGAATGGTTATTGTAGATGTGTTATTGGTTGATTTGGTGTGTTCGAGGTTATTTCGTCTTATTGACTTTGATTTTTGGGTTGGATTGAAGAAAAGGGTTAAGTTTGGTGAAGGAAACAAGAGTTGTGAATTGTGTATGTGTTGAGTTGTAAATATGGTTGTGATTGTGTGTTGATGCATATAATTGAGTGGTTTTGCTGTTATGCAAGTCTATTATGGTATATTGATGGTTTTGGTGAAGTTTGTTTGGAGTGGAAAAGGGTGAAAGGATGATGTTTGTTGGATGTGGTGTTGTTGGTGTCGAATTTAGGTTTTTGGCCTGACACGCCTAGTAGCGCGACCATGTCCTTGGGCGTGTCGTTGGTTCTATTTTCACTATGGGTGACACGAGCAGTGACACGCCCATGTCACTGAGTGTGTCGCAGCTTCTGTGTGGTTGTAGATTGGCACGTCCAGTGACACGCCCGTGTCGCTGAGCGTGTCATAGCTATTGTGTTGTTGGAAGATTGACACATCCAGTGACACACCCATGTCACTTAGCGTGTCATAGCTTCTGTGTTGGAGGAGGATTGACATGTGCAGTGACATGCCCATGTCACTGACCATGTCAAAGCTTCTATGTTGTGGGTTTAGGGCACGATAGGGGACACGCCCGTGTTGTTAAGCGTGTCATGTGCAGAGTTTGCCCTAGTTAGTTCTTATCCTTATTTTCTTATGTGTATTACTAAGAGAGTATATATAATCACATTTGGATTAGGTTTTGAAGAGATTTAACCAATCCAAATGTTGAAGATATCTTGGAAGAGGAGGTTGTTAGATTGGTGTTTGTTGCTCTTGAGGTAAGTACAAACCTTACATAATTACATACATTTACATGACTTTGGGACTTAACACATTTGGTTGGAAAATGTTTTAGGTTACCTATTATATTGTTGATATATGAAAATGGTGCAATGATTTGCATTATGTGAGCTATGTGAAATATATGTTGAGGATTCAAAATATATGAACAATGTAATTTGTTATGTATACTCTAATGATGAAATGTGAAGCCATTGATGTTGGCTATAATGATGTAAATGAAATATTTGGGGCATTGTGCCTAAATGATCATGAGAAAATAAGAATGGATTTGATAGTGAAATAATGAAAGAATTGTGTGCCTAATATGTTATTCAATTTTCAGAGTTTTGTTATTGGCGGCATGCCTAAAAGTAACAATCCCTTGAAGCTGGGTTGGGCTTGGTCCTTGAGTCCAAGTTGGGTTGATGCTATGCTCCCCTTGAAGCTTGGTTGGGCCTAGTCCTAGAACCCTAGTTGGGATGTTACATATGAGATGTTTCTCATTGTGATAATGATTCACCTACGGGCTTGATAAATGTAATTATTGGACCAAAATAATAACTCTAGAATTTGAATGGCATATTAGTTTCTTTTGGGCCCTTGCTTGTCTTGTCTTAAATGTGATTCATGAATGATGAAACAATTAAATAATATAATGAAATGAAATGTGATATTCTTGTGTATTGTTTATAATTCTTGAAAGTTTGACATTGGCATTACATTGAACCATATTGTTATCATGGTTAGCACCACTAAGCCGTTGGCGTAGCGCGATTATGATTTATAGCGTAGGTGACAGGGTAGATCCGGTTGAACCGGAGAGTTCAGCAAGACCGAGTCGAGTCTAGACTTGTGATCCCTTGTGAAGAGTTGATTTTTGGACTTCAAGATCAGAGACGAACTGCCAAGCATGCATAAACTCTATATTTTTATAAATATTGATTTTGATGTATACATATGTATATTCCGCTACATTTTCTGCTGCTTACTAAACAAATGTTTTGGATAAATTTATGGGGGTAATGAAGATATATGTATATGTATTTTTATTACTATTTATAATAATGATTTGATGTTAAAGTTTAAAGATTGGTTTGCTTCAAATAGATTGTGATATCCTTGTATCCGGTATATGTATATTACATATGTGGGTGTATGTGGTATACGTATATGGGGTATAGGGTGTTACAGATCAACTCATTGTAAAAATTTTGACACACGAGATAACCATTGAGAAGGAATGAGAATAATGAGAGAAGGAGAAAAAGAAGGGGATAATTCTTAAAGATTCAACAAAGAGATAAAGGAGAGTGATGGCACTAGTAAAAGTGACAGTAGTAAAGAAGATGAATATGAGATAGCATTGCTATGTAAAAAAGTGAGGGAGTGATGTGAATTGGGATGAAACCCTTGAATTTGACACATCAAACCCAATGGTTATGGAGAACCAATGAATATAAATATAATCAATCCAAAAATTCCAGCAACAATTCTTCACAATTTAAGGACCTTTCAATCAAGATTCTAGAATTGGAAAGAAAGAAAACTTAAACCCAACAAGTTATATGACAACTAGAGTATTTAAGTATAGTTAATTTGGATTTTGAATGCCACAAGTTTTAGAGTTGATAAGTTCCTAAGTACCAAACAAAGACTCGAAGAACAATTCTCACTTTGAATCTTGTTGTGTATGGTTTTAAACCTCTAACCCCTTTGGATCTAATTGTTTTACCTTTTGAAGAATGGTCTAGCTTGGATGGAAAAAAAGTAGATTTGGTGAAGAAGATCCATATGGAGATAAAGGCCAAGATTGAAAGTAGAAACCAATAAGTTGCAAGTCAAGTCAACAAAGGAAGAAAGAAGCTAGTATCTGAACTAGGTGAATGGGTTTAGGTTCACAGGAGAGGACAAATTTCCTAACCAAAAGAAGTTTAAGATTCACTCAAGGGAGGATGGATCATTTCAAGTCTTAGAGCACATCAATGGTAATGCCTATAAATTAGACTTGCCAGGGGAGTATAATATTGGTGTTATCTTTAATATTGCTGATTTGTCTCCTTTCAATTTTGGAGGTGATGATTCAAGGATGAATCCTTTTGAGGATGGAGGAAATAATCCAACCAAGGAATAACTCATGCCCAAGTCCAATGATCTAATTAGCTTACTCAATAGGCCTATCACTAGAGGACGCTTGCAATGGTTCAAGGAAGTTTTATTGATAGTGATGCAAGGCCTTTGGAGTGATCAAGCTACCATTAAAGAATGTAAAGAGGACTCCAACTACAAGTTTGGGCTCCTAGAAAAAAAATTAAGGCATAGTTCTCCTTTACTTAGTTTAAGAGCATCCATTGGGCTGATTGTGTATTTAAACCCAATAATTGTGTTTTATTTGTTATTTATTGTTTAGCATTTTGATGGAATTTTATTTGTTTGGATTTAATTATAACATTGGGCTATGTGTGTGTAAGGATCAAAGTTTATTAGGTTAGTTTAATAGTATAAGGATATGGGTTTATGCTTATTATCAAGCATCCTAACTTAGGGTTTTCCTTCCTTGTAACTTATTTAAATGTATCTTGAACATTATAAGATGTTTTGCCATTTTTGATTAATTTAAAATTTTTGAACTTTGTTCTTAAGAGATTGTCTAATCTCTTGCTCTTGATTTTTATTTGAATCAATTTTCATGCAAAGAGTTAACTACTTGAGTGTTGTTAATACTAAGGTTTTATCTTAGTTTGGGTTGAGGTCTTGGTAGAAATGATATGATTTAGCTTTTTAAGAAGCTACTTCCAAATATAAAGGTATTGGGTCTCAAGTCACTACTTGTGGGTTTCACTTAATAGGCTTTTAGCCCTAATTAATACCCTAATAGCTTATTGGGCCTAGTTGGCCACAAACTTAGCCCAATAGTTAATAAAAGTTATCTAACCAAATTTTATCTTCTTTAATGGATCCAATATATTAAATATATTATCCAATAATATATTTAAATGCTTTTAATTAATTTTGAACTCTAGTAGTGTGTGACCTATTAGCTTCCTAAAAACATTGCCAGCTAAACATCAACTTTATCCTTGATCAAAATTACAATTTCCTAAAATGAATTATTCATTTATAATTGATTTTTAACCAATTAATTGACATCAAGTAGAGTAAGATTGGTATCTTCTAATGTATCGTGGCCACTGAGTATTGAAAAAGTCAAGCAGTTTGACTTTAACCTTTCTATGGGTAGTTACTATGCAATCAACTCCTTACACCACACTATATCTCATTTGGTTTAGAGTATGGACTTTGTGTCAACTCCCACTAGATTAACTATGTCACGCCTTGCTTAAATGTATCTCTTGTTCTCGAAGCCCATTACTTTATAAGAGGTATCTTTAAGACTCCTCTCAAAGATCCTTCCACATTGGCAAGGATTCCAAGAGCAGTACCTTCCTACAAGTGGTCATGATATATTCTCTCCTTTATTAGCAATGATGTATCCTTTGTTCATCCCTCAACTATCTTCAAATATCTCATGCAATACCTAATGTTCATCATATGAATGATCTCTCATGAGACAATAAGAAATGAGATTAAAGTAGAGCACTTGATATCCAAGATACTTTAGAGACCTCAAGTCTATGGATATTTGCACAATTACTATGATCATATAAAATCACTAATATTAAATAGATATCCATATGAGTATCTCATAATTCAATGTGTTTCTTCATCCAACAAGCATCCACATGTTAACTTATGGATCACCATACATGTAGCGTATGAGAACAACTACATGATCTAATTAAGAAGTATACTATGTGCTAGTCTGTTCATATAAATAATGCCCCATCTTGTTAAAACTATGACTAGGGCTTATTTTAGTATAAACACATTTGTGTGAAACCTTAATTTTTCACCTATTAAAAATTAAAAATTTAGCATTTATATGAAATCTTAGGTGCTAATGAAGCCAATGCATTTGGAATCGCTTGAATCAGATGTCATATGGGCCAAAATGAGCCATTTCAAGGTTTTTATACACTACAAGCCTATTTTCAGCATTGAGTATGTAATTTTTTTCTTTACAAGCTTAAATTTTAGTTCTTTACAGTTCTAACACAACTTGAATCACTCAAAATGAAGGATGGAGGAGAGAGAACGGGCCTCTGGAAGTTTATTGCGCTGCAACAGGCACATTGCAGCAGCACAATGGGCCCGATGGGAGGGGTGCCATGTGATGACACTGCAGCTGGCACATATGTGCCATGAAACAGCCACAGGCTTTCATGAGGCACCCTTGGCTACTGTAGGGAGTCAAAAATGTGTCGTGAGGCACTATTTTTGTTGCCCGAGAGACTAATCCTAGTTTTTTCAATTTTTTATTTTCACCTCTAAAATCTCTATAAATAGGCCTCCAAACCCCCCATTTTATTCACTCCACTCAACCAAGCAAAACTAATTTCTAGTTGTTTCAATCTTTCCTCCCTTTTCTTATCCTTTAAATAAAAAAGTTCATTCTTCCTTAGTTTGAATCGCCTAAAATTTGTTTCCTTATCAAATTTGGGTGCATGTTCCTTTTAATTTAGCTTTCCTTAAGCTAAATTAAGATTATTTTACTTCTTTAGCAAAACCCTAGCCTAAATCAAGGTGGAACTACCACCCGGTCACACTCGTAAGGTGCCATCTACCAAAGCACTAAGGAGGAAGGTAAAACCTTGAACCCTAATCTCTTTTATTTGATTAGATTCTTTTTTGCCCTAATTTTCAAGGACTATCCATTAGTCCTTAAAATGGAACTAAATTTGCACTCAAAATAAATAATTCAAATCTAATCACTTTTTTCAAAATCAAGTTGTTACATGAACTTAATTAAAAATTATCACTTTTTCAAAATTAAATTTGTCATTTTCCAAAATTAAGTTGGGACATGAACTTAATTGAACATTGTTACATTTTTAAAATTAAGTTGGCACATGAACTTAATTGAATATTATCATGTTTTCAAAATTAAATTGGCATATGAACTTAATTGAACATTGTCATGTTTTCAAAATTAAGTTGGCATATTAACTTAATTAAACATTATCACATCTTCAAAATTAATTTGGCGCATGAACTTAATTGAATATTGTCACTTTTCTAAAAATTATGATGGAACAAGAACTTAATTTTAAATCAACTTTTGTTAAAATTAAGGGTTAAAACTTGGGCCTTGGACTTAGGTTTAAACCTAAAATAAACTTAGACATAGGCTGATATAGCTTAGGTTAGAAAGTAAATTTTTAAAAGAGTTAAAGCCAACCATTTTGCGATGGTTAGAATTTTATGGGCTTTGATTCCTATTCAAATGAGATATGCATGCCTACTTGGAATATCAGTCCAAGTACCAGTCCACTTTGTAAAATAAATCTTTCCTTCTAAATTTTAGGTGTTTCTTCCTTTTATGAGCTTTACTTATTGGGGAATGTGTGCCTATCTTAGAATCCATAAGACTAGAGTTGGGATCCCTTTATTTTTGGTTTTAAAATGTAAGTTAGTTGTCACCCCTTTATTTTACTTTCCTTGAATGTATGTAAATTTCTTACTTAAATTGCCATGTCATATCATAATTGTCATTACATGAAAATCTATTTTTGTAAGTTCTTATTTAATCATAGGCCAAACTTCTTTTACTTAAAATAAGCCTAAACCTAGCCCCCGAATCCATCATTTGGCTCGAGGCTAGTTGTTTTTATCCACGGGATAATATTGGAGTCAATTAAAGCTTATTTTTTTATATTAAATTTTCCATTTTCTAAAATAAATTTAAGTGGCAACTTGTTTTCAAAATCATTTTGCTATCTATCCAAGTGTAGCCAATGAAGGTAGAGCGATCTCAACACTTTTTTTTTATGAAACTTAGCCCAATTTTTCAGCAATTCGGTTTCACATCCTTTTTGGGCTGGGCCTGAAATAGGCATGCTCAGCCCGAGGGCTCACAATTTGTATGCAATAAGAATCTCGTATCATGATTTCATCACGATTTCTCTTAAACTGTGTTTTTGTAATATCCCAAAGTATACCCTAAAAGTTTTGGAATTATTGTTGTATTTGGATTTAATGTATATGTTTAATGGAAAGAGAAAAGAAGATAAGTTAATTAAAAGGAAATATTATAAGAAATAGATGTATATGAAGGTTGATATGTATTTATGGTATTTGAAAAAAATATGGGAAATATAAATACAATATATAAGACATATACATATATCAACACATACATCACATATACATGATGTATATATTGGTGTAGGAAAAGTAAGTGTATATAATTAATTAATTAATAATAATAATAATAATAATAATAATAATAATAATAATAATAATAATGATAATAATGACAAGAGAAAAAGAAGAAAAGAAAGTCAAAGGGAAGAATAATTGTGGTGGAGGATTTTTGGGATATTTTATTATATTATTATTATATATATATATGATAGGTTTAAATAAAGAAAGAAGATTTTCTTTCTTTCTTCTTCTTCTTCTTCTTCTTCTTCTTGTTCTTGAACGTGGAAAGAGAGAGAGAGAGAGAGAGAGAGAGAGAGAGAGAGAGAGAGAGAGAGATGTGATTTTATTTACATATACATCAAATTTATAAGGGTTTTGAGAGAATTGAAGGTGGATATTGAAGATTTGGCAAAATATTCAAGTAAGCATTCATTTCCTTGTATTGATTTCTATTGATTGAGCTTATATTTGATATGGTTAGTGTGTGAAGATGATGATAATGAAAGATTGAAGTATATAGATATGTTGAATTGGTATTTAGATGATGATAAAATGGATATTTGTGAGGATGATGATGGATTGTTGAAATTATTGAGTAAGGGTTTAATATAAATGAGTTGGGGAATTGAATAATTGATGTATGGATGATGTATATAATGATTATTATTATGATATGTTGAAGTTATATAAGTGTTAAGTTAATTGGTAATTGATGTATGTTATGAGTTTGATTAATTATTATCTTGGATTTTCTATATGTTTATGTTTATTGAAGTTAAAAACACAAAATACATGAGTTTGGTCCGAAACAGAGGCAAAATGGATGCCACAGTCGTGCCAAATGAGTGCCACGGTCGTGGAAAGTGAGGGACACGACCGTGGGGGTTTAGAGAAAAGTGGGCAGATTCGTTTGCTAACCCACGGCCGTGGGGTTGTGAGGCCACGACCGTGGGGACTTAGATAAGGGTTTTGGTTTATAATTTGTGATCTATGAGTCTAGTATGAGACTAATAGGTGAATAATTGTATTGGAATTCATGTGTATTTGTAAATAAGTGTGTATTATTCCTTTTGGATTAGGTTGTGAAGAGGTTGAGTTGCCTTAACCTAGGTGTGAAGAATTCTTGGAAGAGGAAGTGTATAGATTGATGTGAGTTGCTTTTGAGGTAAGTACAAACTTACATGGAAGCATTCTTTTACATGATTTTGAGACTTAACACATTTGGTTATAAATGTGTTAAGTAATCTACTATATTGTTATTACTATTTGATTAATGTTATGATTTGTATAGTGTGAAAGATATGATGATCATTCAAAAGGTATGTGCAATGCAATTGGTTATGATGAATACTTTAATGATGAATTGCTTTAATGTGAATTGTGATATGATGAGATGTGATGCCATTGTGGTTGGCTATAATGATTCAAATGAAATAAGTGGGGCATGTTTGCCTAGATGATGATGTCCAATGCAATTAATTATGTATACTCTATTGATGAGTTGTGAAGCCATTGTTGTTGGCTATAATGATGCAAATGAGATAATTGAGGCATGGATGCCTAAATGATGATAAGAAAATGAGAATGAAATTGATAATAAAATAATGAATGAATTGTGTGTCTAATATATTATTCCATTTTCAGAGTTTTGTTATTGGTGGCATGCCTAATGGTAACAATCTCTTGAAGCTAGGTTGAGCTTGATCCTTGAAGCCAAGTTGGGTTGAAGTTTAGCATGCTTAACTCCCCTTGAAGCTTGGTTGGGTCTAGTCCTTGAAGCCTAGTTGAGATGTTACAACCCTTGAAGCTAGGTTGGGTTTGGTTCTTGAAGCCAAGTTGGGTTGATACTTAGCATGCTTTGTTCCCCTTGAAGCTTGGTTGAACCTAATCCTTGAAGCCTAGTTGGGATAATGATAATGATAAATGTGATAATTGAACCAAAACATTAACTCTGAAAGTTGAATGGCATATTAGTGTCTTTTGGGCCCATGCTTGTCTTTGTTTCAATGTGATTTATGAGTGGTGAAACAATTGAATAAAGTAATGGAATGTAATGTTATGAAGTATGTTATGATTACAATACATAAGTAAATTATTGAAAAGAAATATGGCCTGAGAAGCTATGTTGAAAGATGAGATTCTGAAAGTATAATATGACATGTAATGGGTATATGGATGTGGACTTTGTGAGGATTATTTTATGAATGTTCTTATAAGTTATGGAATTGTGGTTTATGTTAATGATATATACATATATGTATATAATTATGAGATTAGTAGAAATATATGAAAAGTGTAATTGAAATGGGAAAACATGATAAGAAAATAATGATACATGAAGTTAATATATGAGTATGATTTTTTGTATTGTATGTTTATAATATTTATTTGTACTACTAAGCTTTCGAGCTTAGCGCGGTTGTGTAAATCGCGCAGGTGAGTAGGTGGTTGATCTGAAGTCAAATCGTTATGCCACGAGAAGGGTAAGAGTATTTCGAGACCAACTAGAAGGTGTTGCATACATGTATAATTTAATTATGTTGTATTTTGATAAAAATGTATTCATATGTATAAATGAATTTTGGTAAAGACAAGGTCATTATATATATGTAATATCATCAAAAGTATAATGAGTTTGTAAATGTTCTTTAAATAAAATGTATTATTGTTTGGAACTAAAGTAAAGGTTTTTAATCTGAAATGAAAAGTGATATTCTTATACTTTATATACGTACTGCATGTATACAAGGTATATGTATAGTACTTATATAGAGTATGGGGGTGTTACAATTATTTTGGTATCAGAGCTTAGGTTTGAGATTCTCGGCCTAAGTAGATTTAAAACGAAAAGAGGAAATTTTTTTTTAAAAAAAAGTGAAATTGTGATACATGCATATGCATTAAGACCTAAGTTGGTCTCGGATGTGGCATTATGTGAATTGTAATGTATTTGAATTATATGAGATGGATGATAGTGTGTGAATGAGGTTTTACATGAAAGTAAAGCTAGAGAAAGAAATGATATAGGAAAATTTGTACAAGTGTAATTGATAAATTAAAGAATTGAAGTTTACTTAAGTAAAGTAAAATTTGAAATTTATGATTATGGAAGTATGCTTGTGAAAAAGGTCATAAAGAAATGAATAGGAGAATAACGTTGGAAATGAGTAAAAAAAAAAATCAATTCAAGATTTAAGTAATTACTCATTTCTCTAAAGTTTGGATATCTTTCTAATAAAGCTTATGTTTGGATTGCTAGAGAGAGGAAATATGGTTTGAATGTTAAAATGGATAGATATGTTATTAAATTGAAGAAAGTATGGTGGAATATTGAGTGAGTTGATTGGTATAGACAAAGTGTGACAATTTAAGGTTTGGGTATGTAAAGTTAAGGTTTTTAAAAGAAAAAGAGATGATGTTGGTTAAGTAAGGAAATATAATGGTGTTGTTTGTATTGTTATTTTAATGCAAACATTGTGATTTCAATGTTAGAAATGTGATATGTTTAAGTGTTGATAAAGCTCATATTAATGGTGGTAATATGTGAAAGTTGAATTTTTGAAATAAGCTTTAATAATTGTGAAAATGAGATGTTTTGATATTATATGATGATATATATATATATATATTGTTTTAAAGTTGATATTAAGAAAATGAGATTAGTAAATTGAAGTTTAGGTAAAGTAGTCATTTGAGAATTTAGAGTTTTAATGGAATGTTGATAAATATTATTTAGATATCAATAATTTAATGAATATTATTGCATAAGAAAGTACTATGAATTGTGTAATGTGATTGATAATATGAAGATTTGTTTTGTAATAAAGGGAAAACGAATAAGCAAGTGAAAATGAGTTACTTTAAGTAATTTGACTGGAAATGATGAAAAGGAATATGAAGGGTATACTAAATGCTTTTAAAAACAAATGTGAGAGAGATGTCACATTAGAAATGTGACTAGGATGTATGTGAAGTGTTATTATGGTTAGAATGTACACTACAAAAAAACACGCTATCTGCAACGGACAAAATCCGTCGCAGATCCATCGCAAATCAAGATTTGCGACCGATCTGCGACGGATACGATCCGTTAATAAAAAAGGCGTCGCAATTTTCAATTTTGCGACAGGCCGTCGCAGATTGCGACGGATTTGCTACCATTCGGCGGTTGCAAATCTCGCGCTTAAAATTTCGCGGGTAAAGGGCAGCCGTCGTAGATTCCCGTCGCAGATTCCGTCGCAGATTTTCGTCGCAGATTCGTTGCAGATTTCGTCGCAGATTGTCATCGTGGATTCCGTCGCAGATTCTGTCATAGATTTCAAATATCCGTCACAGATTCGTAGCAAATTCATAATAATTTAATATTGATTTTTATTGGAACTATTTGTATTATCAATTAATTTTATGAGAACTTTATAAATACATTTGGAACATTTAAACACAATCTAAAAAAAAACACTAATTACATTGATAAAAATAATTCTTTTATTAATCTTCAATATAATAAAATATTTTACAATTTAATTATGCATGTGTTAAGAACACTACTACAAATAATCTATCTTGAAAATAACAATATTTGGGAAAAAGTAACACAAGTGTCTCACAATATAGAACTAAAAACAAATCAAACTCTAAATCCTCTGCTGTTCCTCCTTCCTCTAGCTCTCTCAAACTTCCTTCCCTTTGATCGCAAATAGGGTTTAGTATGGCTGTGTGGCACACCAGGAGCTGGGCCAAAGTGTTTCACAGCTTCATGGGCATTCTTTGGACCTCTTAAGAGAACCTGAACAAACATTTGCATTAATAAGCTGCAATATGAGCAATATCATGTAATTTGTAGCAAAACAGAAGGCAAATCTTAAGATGACTCAAGAATTCTATATCAAAGAACATAAACAGCACACAACACATATTGAATTTGAATCTGATCCTTTTCCTAATAAATGTAACATAAAGCTTGATATCAAAACTTCACCAGCATCAATAGCAATTCTAAAAATGGAATTACGATAATTCAATGACATACCAGTCATGAACATAAAAAGGAAAAATAGGGGCATTATTGACCTTGAGACCAATATATTTCTATATATGAACTTACAATTATATTGTCCAAATATGAGTGCAGGCACAGATCATTCCTCAGTTACATAATGGTCAAATAAACTTTTGATAGTAGCATAAATTTAAATCAATTTCATAATAGAAACCTTAGTTTTAAGTTCTTATAAATTATCTATAAAACTTTCTATATGAAGAGTTTGCAACACAACAAAAGATCCAATGACAGTTCAATGCACTACTATTTTACATTATATTCCGAAGAGACCCAAGAACAACATGTACATTATAAAATGTACCAATGAACAGTCACTTGCATGTTTCACCAATGACCAACTAAAACCCACCAAAATATTAGTCAAAACAACATCACACTTGCCCGAAAACACAAGACCTATGATGCATTATACCTTTCGTTGCGGAGTGTAAGCACAAGACCTATGATGCATTATACCTATCAGAAAAAATATTTATTAATTCAACATCTGCAGAGAATATCTTTCGTTGACGATTCTTTTGTTGATTCACACAAGGGCATAATAAATAGAGAAATCATTTTTCTTGAGTACCTTGTTATTTGAGGGCAGATGTGGGGCAGGTGCCATATATTTTTCTTTAACCGCATGCAGTTTGGCTATAAGGTCAGGTAGGATAGAAGCCAAGCCAGGTACAAGGCTGAGTATCATGATCAATTCATTCTCAATCCAGTCAAGGAGTTGGTTATTGCAAACGCTGATGATGAAAACTGTCTGCAGGAAAGCAATACAACAAAAAACATTAAGCGCTTCACAAATAAAACCAGGCATCAAACACCTTTAAATAAGTCCACAAAAAATTTCACACTCCTTTTCCTCCTTCCTCAAAAATTGAAACCACCATAGTTGCAATAAAAATTTAAAGCAAAAGAAAGGTATAAGCAGTAAACTAAAGAATTGCAGCTTCCATCCTTGTACTAAAAGAACCAAAAAATTGTGTAAACCGTTAAATGACCCAATATTACAAACCTGTATATGAGTCTTCACAATTGCCTTTCCAATCAACGTTGCAAGAAAAAACTTCCAAAATGAAATCCCAAATTGTCCACACATATCCCAGCAAGGTCAAATAGGGGATTTGGCACCTAAAAAGATTATAGCTTATCAACAAAGTGCATATGAATAATCGACATAACATAAATAGATCATAAACCAAGGTCAACTTTTATACAACAAATCTTGGGTTATGATCATTAGAGAAAAATCAAGCATAAATAAGTCTGAACATGTTACATAAATACCAAAAATTTATGAAAGAAACCTTCTACTTTGAATAAAATTTCAAGGGAATGTCGGAAGCCATGCAAAATTTCTGCAATGATCCCGCATGACATTAAAACAATCTCATTTTTGCAATAAAAAATGCATTAAAAATAATTCAAGCAGTAGGGTTTAAAGGATATTACTGCGATATACCAACTTGGAAAGTATTGAAGTAACTGTTTATTCATGGCAAGAAAGTTCTCCCAAAGGAGCGATAATGCCTTTGTATTGGGCATGAGTAAGTCATATGAGCAGACCACACATAAAAATCCATTATATCATTTTACACAGAACTTGCATTAGAAAATATAGGTGACAAGGAAACTAACCGAAGCAAGTATTAAAATCGTGAAGAAGTTGAGATGTTGAGCATGTGTCAGAAGCCAGCGTTTTATTGAATTAAGGTGACTAGCTATGATTCCATTATCTTCAGATAAAGAAGCATTCAATTCTTCCATGGCATCCAATTTGCTACCTGATATGCTTGCTTCACAAAGTAAAAAACTAATGAAAAATAAAATTCATACAGTAATGTCAATATATCTCCAGATATACATTCCATTGTTACTAAATTATTGTGTTACAAGTAAAAGGACAAATAATAAAAAGAACAATATCTTATTAAGAATAAATTAAAAGCACCATTAACTCATTTCAGGAAAAAGAAGTACTGCAATCGGTATTCAGAAATTTCAAAACACCAGCAAAACAGCAAAGTCTCTGTACCATATTTTTCTTAATTTCTACCACCTAATTTGCCACAAGAAAGGGAAAATGCTGCTTACAATAATGGTATGACAAGATGCATTCTTAAACTAGATTCTGTCAATGAGACAGGGTCAACCTATCCTATGATACATTGCTTTAGGGATACGTTAGAGTTGGACCCATAACACCCTAGTATTAGGGTGAGCTAAACCGAAGCATGTTAATAGCCATTAAATCTCTACTACCTTTTCTTTGCAATGGCAGTTTTATAAGTTTGCTAGAGCCATAATATTTTCGGAAACAAATGAAGCCTGTGTATATTTTGTTCCCACCAAGGGATTCAAAGAAGCCCCCTCCCACTGTTACTACATTTCTGATAAGGACATTATATGATCCTGTTTTCTTCCCACCTACCATAGGATTCCATGCTCCAAGTAACCTAGTTCTGAATGGATATGTAAAGAAGATGCTAATCTAACTTCATGATCTATAGAAGAAGAGATCAAATACTTAAAGTTCTATGGATTACGAAAGACCCAAAGGACTACAAAGAAATCAAAATTGGTTTTAAAAATATCAAACCCCTGCAGTATGATACAACCTCTGCAGTTTGCGTGTATGAGATTGGCCTACATAATAACTGTTCATTGTGTTTATTCCTATGAGGTTCTTGCTGACACCTATATCATTTGCATGTTACAGCAAAATACCAAACATCAAACTAAATGATACCTGCCCTAGAGATAAAATAAGGAGGAAGCTCCCCAAGTGCTGTTCCAATACCCCATAGAATAGCCTCTATCTGGACCTGTGGCAATATACTGATAAGTGGAATCCGCAGTCCATGTAATGAGGGAAAAACTGGGTCCCCAAATTCACTGCAATCTTTGTCAAGCCACGAAGGACCTCTTTTCAGCTGTATTGTATCATATATAGCACTTTTTAGATCAACTCGGCCACACTGCATTGCTTTTATTGTGAACAGGGCAATATGAGGACCCAGATGAAGGACAAAAGTGTGCAAACCAGACCCTGGAAATTAACAAATGAGAGGGAAAGAGAGAGAGAGAGAGATTTAGATTGGGAAAAATGGATCTATATGATTTTAAACTACTGGTTTATACCGGTCTCAAAGAAGTTAATAAACTAGAGAAATGGGTGAAAGATAATGCAATAAATCATCCGAACCGCCCGAGCTTGATAAGCGCAGTCACAAAGGAAGACATTCTATTGCGGAGTGTAAGCACAAGACCTATGATGCATTATACCAAAACTCTGAAATAATTCTCTGCAACTGTCATTAATAAAGTCCCTGCCATTGTCTGTCCTGACCACTTTAATATGTAAATTAAATTGAGTTTGAACCATCAAAATATACACCTTTAATACACCCACTACTTGCACCTTATCATGTATCATAAAAGTTCAAGTCACCCGAGTATAGTCATCAACAATAGTAAAAAAAAAAACTTGTTGAATTAATTGCTTTCTACTTGTAGGGCCCCCACAAATCAATATGCACCATCTCAAAAGCAGCAGTAGAATGAATAGTACTAGTAGGAAAGACTAGCCTTTGTTGTTTAGCAAAATGAAATACATCACAAACATCATCTCTCAAAATTGAATTTTATATCTTTAATATGCTGTAAGACTGAATTGGATACATGACCCAGTCTATTATGCCACAAATGCATCAAATCAACAGTGCTCAAACAAGCAAAAGGTTTATTGGGTAAAAAAGTATTAATATGTTGATTAAAAGAAGAAAATAGTTTATATATGGTATTTACAGTGGTTGAAGAAAGAAAAGACTGAGAATTCAATATGTAGAAGTTATCTTGTTGATAACCAGTTGCCAAGACCTCCTTAGTCTTCCGGTCTTGTATCAGGCAATATTTGGGTAAGAAAGTGAAAAAAATATTTATTGTGTTGATTAATTTGTGCACATATAAAAGGTTATAATGAAAGCTTGGGATATACAGCACATGAAGGAGAGTAAGTTTTGTGGACAATTTTACTGTGCTTGACTGTGTAACAAGTTTGATAGAGTAATCAGAAAGATGAACAAGTATTAGTGTAGATAGTTGAGATAAATTGTGTAAAAGTGTATGTTTTAAGCACATGTGACTTGTAGCCCCAGTATCAATAATCCAATACCCACAATTCAAAGATTCATTATTATTGTGTAGCACATCAGAATCTTTGTAACACCCCATCTTAGCCTACGTTTGTAGACCAAGATGGACTGTTATCTCCTGGTAGTTGTGTCTTAATATTTTACTTAGCCAATTTTAAGTACAGATTTAAAAAAAACTTTTGCCATAACCTCCCCTAAAAATGGAGGTCCCAAGTGTCGCCAAAACTGATTTTTCTTATTTTTGAAAAACATTTTGTTTCACAATTCAACTCAAGTACACTCCCAATAATCCACCCTTATAACCTCAACTACAATCCTGCAAGAAGAATTCACACTTCTATATTCACAACCCAACTCAATTCAAAACCATACAGTTATTATACATTATTAGATTTACATGCTACATCAAGTTATCTCTTTGTATTGTTCAAATAAGTACATGCCAGTTTCTAATACCAAAATACAAAATGAAGAGCACCTCCTAAGCTTGTTGGTGACCGGCAGATCGCAGGACTCCTCTGCTTGCTACTGGCTCCTTGCTAATAATCTACGAGTTTAGAAGAAACTAAACTCGCTAAGCATTGCTTAGTGGGTACTTTAACTAATTACGAAAAATAAATAATAAAAGCATAATGCACTTTTAAAATCAATGAGTCGTATTGAAAAATAATATCACAGTAAAAACAATTCATACATGTCATATATTCAGTTATTATCATTTTATCAATTCGCTCCACAAGGTAATTTGGTAGACTAATGTATGGTAAGGAACTAACTGAAACAACTGTATATATATTCTGTGGCTGTGGCCCTAAAAAAAATTGCGAACCAAGCCCTGTGGAATCTGTGGCCGAAGCCCTCGGACCGGAGTCCTATATAACTCGGGCGATTGCCCTATATAGCTCGGGTCGTCACCCTATATAACTCGGACCGAAGTCCTATATAGCTCGGGTCGTCACCCTATATAACTCGGACCGAAGTCCTATATTAAAGCAGCACTGCATATAGTATGATATATCATACCCTTACCGTACTCAGTACTGTCCCAGATACCAAGTGGAGCCAAAATTCTCATACCATTTCTTAATCGAATATGCATTATACAATTATCGACTTATGGTTCTTATAATATTTCAACGTGAAATATCATATTTTATCATTTTAATAACATACTATACTCATTTATATTCATAAGGAATCAATTGGATTACTTTTGAAAAATGACCAAATGAATATTAGCAAAATGACCATATGAATAGTAAATTCTGGTTTTGGACTCAACTCGATCCTTATTTTGAAAAATCGTATAAAATAATCCACTTGAGTAAAAATTCTAAAATTTTTAAAGAATTTATTTTTACATGTTAAAATCATTCCTTTAAAATTTTAGATCAAAATGGAAACAAATTCTTGGTCAAATAGTTCACCCAACCAGACTGCTCCAGTTGCCCTGCATCCTGGCAGCAGTTTTGTATTTTATAAATTCCGTAAATTAAATTCAATCAATGTGGTTCCAAATTATTTTTCTCAAATACTAGACTTATTAAACAACAACATATCCAAAATTCAACTCAATATAAGTTTTCTATATTTAATTAAAAATCATACAAGTCACAGCAGTTTACTAATTGTAAAACAGAAAAATTTTCAAAAAGGAGTTCAATGGTTAAAGTACCAAACCTTGCTTTTCCTTGTTCTTCCTATGGTGGCCGAAATTTTAGAATGGGTGAGAGAGAGATTTGTTCTTCATATCGCATATATTTATATACAAAGGAAATGATGATCACCTTATGTGTTGGTTAAACCCTTTAAGGCCACTTGTCCACCTTTCTCTTTCTTCATTTATTACTCATGCTAAATGGTTACTTTTGATTGGCCAACATTAGATTTTTATAGTTTTCTTTTCCTTTACTTCTTTCCACTTGTCTCTCTTCCCATTGGATACCCTAAAGTTGTCCCGTGTTACCCATACGGTCCCGACACTAAATTTTTAAGTTTACATAGTTGCCCCTAGTCTACATGTCTTCATTTCTCTTTAACGGGGCGTTTTCTGGAAAAACCGTTACGCGTAGTTGTGACCCGATTTTTCTCTACTTTCCATTTTTGGAATCTGTTATGTGCACTATTAAGAACCTCCAGTACAACTTTTGGAAATTACTCTTAGGTCCTTAGCCTTTCGAAAAATTACCTTTAGGTCCCGTCGACTTCACGGGCCTCCTTTGCACACCGATTTTGTTTTTGACTATTTCGAGCCTCTATTTGACCACTTATTTATGTCCTTCTTGCCTAATACTCGACTATCTAAACTTTGGGATGTGACAATCTTGTTTCACAATACTTGTAAATTCCAAAGGAAAGTTGGATGCAAGTCCTGTAAAACTAGCAGCAGCTGCATCTCCAATAATAGCTTTACCTGCAACAAGCTTAGCCACTTCTTGTTGTACAAGAGTAGAAATCATCAATGATAGATCTATTGATCTATCTTGAATACTTGCAACTTGATCAAGTGAAGTATCTGGAATTATCTCCTTTTGAGCCCCTGCCAAGTTAGCCACCTCTTTGCTATCATATTTTCTTCTCTGACCTAGTTTTTCCTTAAACCAATCTGGATAACCAATCAATTTGAAACAGGTTTCTTTGACATGTCATGTTTTATGGAAATAAGCATAATACCTATCCTTCTTATCTCCATCATATTTCTTCTTGACGAAACTATTTCTAGAATTAACAGCCTTAGCAATTAATGCACTGCCCTCTACCACATCAGTATTATAGCTGATATTAATCAGCTTCTATCTTTCATCTCTAAGCACCATAGAATAAGACTTGTCCAGAGAAGGCAGAGGATCCATATTAATAATTTGACTCCTTACTTATTCATAAGTACTGTTCAGCCCCATCAAGAATTGAATCACCCTAATTGAAACTTCTCTATTTGCTTGCTTGATTCCCAAATCACACTTGCATCCATTACATACACATATAGGAACAAGACTCAATCTGCTCAATTCCTCCCAGCATTTATTGATTTTATTATAATACGCAGTAACAGAAGCACTTCCTTGAGTAATCGACATGATGTCTCTCTGCAACTGATATAACAGAGGTCCATTGTTCTCGCTTAACCTCTGTTCAACTGTATCCCAAAGCACTTTTGAAGTTGGACAGTAGATAAAAGAATCAGACATATCTTTAGTCACGGAATTGAGGATCCATTATCTAATCATTGAATCAACCTTCTTTCACTTTTGAAACTCACTCGGATCAGTTGGCACAGTTAGGGTTCCGTCGATAAAACACATCTTATCCTTGGCTTCAAGTGAAATCTTAATCGCCATACTCCAAGTAAGGAAATTATTTCCTTTCAACGGGGTAGTAACAAGTATCATTCCAGAATGATCTGAATGTTGCAGAAGAAAAGGAAATAGCAAGGAGCAGTCGAGCAGAGCAGCAACAAAAACAAATGAATTTTGAAGGATAGGGAGGAGCCGTGAGGAGCAGCAGAGCAGCGGCGGTGAAGGTTTTTATGTTTAAGGTTTTAGGTTTTAGCCTTTTAGGTTTAACGATTAAGAATCATGAGATGAGGGTGGTGGTAACCGGTGGTGGGTTAGTGAGACTGAGACTGAGCATCGGCGAGTGATGGTGAGGCCGTGAGTAGGGTAGGTGGTGGTCTGGTGGGTTGCAGTTGGTTGGGTGAACAAAAGAAAGAAGAAAAGGAGAGGGAGGGAGGGGCGAGGAAAATGAAGAGCGAGAGAGTGAATACATTTAGGTTTAGGGCAGTAGTTTTAATATTTCCATTGCAACCAACCATCGCAAATTTGCGACGGCAATAAGACCGTAGCAGATTTCCGTTGCAAATTGCTTTTTTTTTTTAGTGTTTTCTACAACCAAAATGCGACGGAAAAAATTTTTGCGAAAAAATATACGCGGGTCTCTCTCCCGCCAAGTATCCGCGCCAACTTTTGCGATGATTATTTGCGACGGAATGATTTTCGTCGCAAATTTACTACGGATTTGCAATCGATTTGTGACCAATTTCTCAAAATACCTTTAACTTGTCCTTCCGTCGCAAATCCGTCGCAGATCCATAGCAAATTTGCGATGGAAACAAGTCCGTCGCAGATATCCGTCGCAAATGCCGAATATTTTTGTAGTGGTATATATTTGTTGTATTGACGAATAATTTAAGTTATGTTAAAAGAATGAGAATGATAATTTTCAAAGAAAAGTAATAAACATTAAATTTGTATAGATTATATGCAAAAGAGAAATTAAATAAAATTACATGATTATGTGTATACATGTATAGGATATGTGAGATGAGTTTTTCGATATGAATGTAATTGTATTATGTAAAAAAATGTGGAAAGTAAGTCACATTATGAATGTGACCTATGAATGTGTAAGTGGTATAACTACTGGTCTAGTGATATTGAGAATGATATTTTCATGTATTAGTAGACCTAAGAAAGATTAGGTCTTGACCTGCGCAAAGCTAGATTATGTGATGAAATTGAGAGTGGAAATGGACTCGAGTAATACTGGACAGTGAAATTGATATGGTAATCACTGAACTTGATGATCATATAATATTTTGAGTCACAAAGTATTTACATGTGGAAATATTCTATGTATATATGTATAATAAGAGATTGTAAGGAAAAAGGGGAAGTATAATGTATAAAAATTTTTAGAAGAGATAGATTAGAAATGGAGTAACAAATGGAAATTGTGTAAGATTTGCATATGATCGAATATGTATATGTAAGAAATGTTAATAGTATGATTGTTGAAACATGAATTAGGCTAATGATGATCATATAATCGAGTGCAAATTGGTTTGAAACGGAGTTAAAATGTGTTAACTCTTGGTGTAGCAAAAGTTTAGAGAATGAATATTTAATCCTTGCGATACAAACTTAGCATTGTAATTGGAAAGGTTGGAAGCAGAATAATAGAGGGACAGTATTGATTTATAAGCCACATACGTGACCATTAATCTCCTATGGCCATATGATTTGTTTAGTATATCTGGCCGGTTAGTTTTGTTATCCACAGATTTGGGACTGAGATAACATGACTGTCGTATAGTATTGGTGAGATTGATAATTATGTTTCTAGAAACATGGTCAAGAGTTATGAATGGTAAAGTTGTACTTTATCATTTTATGTTAGAAATTTGTTTATAATTATAGAAAGTATGGAATAAAAGAGAACTGTGAACATGTTTTGATTTATGGATAATGTGATAAAAAGGTAATTATTGTAAAAATAGTAATGGTATGAAATGTGAGGAGATGTTAAATGGGAGAAGTTACAAAATGTGATTGAAAGTTATACTGAATATGTTTATGGTATAAAGTAAATAAGTGGATGGACTTAAGGTTTAAGTGAGTGAACTATGGGTAATAAATATGGTATGAGATAATCATGAGAATTCTGTGGAAATTGTACTAAGATAATAGAAAATAAACTATGTGTATATTGAAAGATAATTTGAAGTGATTTGTTATTAATAATCATAATTTCAAAAAGCTGAAAAATGGATCCGAAAAGATTAAAATTTGAATATAAGTTTGACTTAATGGAATTAGGTCATATATATTGTGAAATCTAATGATAAGTTTAAATAAGTTAATTGTTGGTTTGAATCAAACAAGATTGAAACGTGGGTGTATTGTGACAGATAGATCAATTGATCTAAATTTCGCTAAGATTGCAAATCATTATTGAGATTTATATGTATAATTGCACTAAGGGTATAAGATATATATGATAATGTATATGACGTAATATTCTAATACATGAATGGACATGAATGAATTGAGCTATAGCAGTTATAAATGATGATAAAAGGAAAAAGGTTGATTACCTGTAAAGTAAGTTTAAAGGCATTGTACTAATATTTATGTCAAGTGAGAAGCATGCTAAAACAAGGAATTAAGTGTATGAAAAATAAGGATATTGTTATTAATTAAGGTTTGATAAATATCTATTCTGAAAGTGATTGTAATGACGGGATAATCAATATTAAGATGGTATTTTGTTAAGAATGGATTGTTATTGTACTGGATAATTTCGAGGACGAAATTATTTAAGGGGGAGAGAATTGTAATATCCCAAAGTATACCCTAAAAGTTTTGGAATTATTGTTGTATTTGGATTTAATGTGTATGTTTAATGGAAAGAGAAAAGAAGATAAGTTAATTAAAAGGAAATATTATAAGAAATAGATGTATATGAAGGTTGATATGTATATATGGTATTTGAAAAAAATATGGGAAATATAAATACAATATATAAGACATATACATATATCAATATATACATCACATATACATGATGTATATATTGGTGTAGGAAAAGTAAGTGTATATAATTAATAATAATAATAATAATAATAATAATAATAATAATAATAATAATAATAATAATAATAATGATTAAATAAAGAAAGAAGATTTTCTTTCTTTCTTCTTCTTCTTCTTCTTCTTCTTCTTCTTGTTCTTGAACGTGGAAAGAGAGAGAGAGAGAGAGAGAGAGAGAGAGAGAGAGATGTGATTTTATTTACATATACATCCAATTCATAAGGGTTTTGAGAGAATTGAAGGTGGATATTGAAGATTTGGCAAAATATTCAAGTAAGTATTCATTTCCTTATATTGATTTCTATTGATTGAGCTTATATTTGATATGGTTAGTGTGTGAAGATGATGATAATGAAAGATTGAAGTATATAGATATGTTGAATTGGTATTTAGATGATGATAAAATGGTTATTTGTGAGGATGATGATGGATTGTTGAAATTGTTGAGTAAGGGTTTAATATAAATGAGTTGGGGAATTGAATAATTGATGTATGGATGATGTATATAATGATTATTATTATGATATGTTGAATTTATATAAGTGTTAAGTTAATTGGTAATTGATGTATGTTATGAGTTTGATTAATTATTATCTTGGATTTTCTATATGTTTGTGTTTATTGAAGTTAAAACACAAAATACATGAGTTTGGTCCGAAATAGAGGCAAAATGGATGCCACGGTCGTGGCAAATGAGTGCCACGGTTGTGGCAAGTGAGGGACACGATCGTGGGGGTTTAGAGAAAAGTGGACAGATTCGTTTGCTAACCCACGGCTGTGGGGTTGTGAGGCCACGGCCGTGGGGTTGTGAGGCCACGACCGTGGGGACTTAGATAAGAATTTTGGTTTGTAATTTGTGATCTATGAGTCTAGTATGAGAATAATAGGTGAATAATTGTATTGGAATTCATGTGTATTTGTAATAAGTGTGTATAGGTAATTTGTAATAGGTTGTGAAGAGGTTGAGTTGCCTTAACCTAGGTGTGAAGAATTCTTGGAAGAGGAAGTGTATAGATTGATGTGAGTTGCTCTTGAGGTAAGTACAAACTTACATGGATGCATTCTTTTACATGATTTTGAGACTTAACACATTTGGTTATAAATGTGTTAAGTCATCTACTATAATGTTATTACTATTTGATTAATGTTATGATTTGTATAGTGTGAAAGATATGATGATCATTCAAAAGGTATGTGCAATGCAATTGGTTATGATGAATACTTTAATGATGAATTGCTTTAATGTGAATTGTGATATGATGAGATGTGATGCCATTGTGGTTGGCTATAATGATTCAAATGAAATAAGTGGGGCATGTTTGCCTAGATGATGATGTCCAATGCAATTAATTATGTATACTCTATTGATGAGTTGTGAAGCCATTGTTGTTGGCTATAATGATGCAAATGAGATAATTGAGGCATGGATGCCTAAATGATGATAAGAAAATGAGAATGAAATTGATAATAAAATAATGAATGAATTGTGTGTCTAATATATTATTCCATTTTCAGAGTTTTGTTATTGGTGGCATGCCTAATGGTAACAATCTCTTGAAGCTAGGTTGAGCTTGATCCTTGAAGCCAAGTTGGGTTGAAGTTTAGCATGCTTAACTCCCCTTGAAGCTTGGTTGGGTCTAGTCCTTGAAGCCTAGTTGATATGTTACAACCCTTGAAGCTAGGTTGGGTTTGGTTCTTGAAGCCAAGTTGGGTTGATACTTAGCATGCTTTGTTCCCCTTGAAGCTTGGTTGAACCTAATCCTTGAAGCCTAGTTGGGATAATGATAATGATAAATGTGATAATTGAACCAAAACATTAAATCTGAAAGTTGAATGGCATATTAGTGTCTTTTGGGCCCATGCTTGTCTTTGTTTCAATGTGATTTATGAGTGGTGAAACAATTGAATAAAGTAATGGAATGTAATGTTGTGAAGTATGTTATGATTACAATACATAAGTAAATTATTGAAAAGAAATATGGCCTGAGAAGCTATGTTGAAAGATGAGATTCTGAAAGTATAATATGACATGTAATGGGTATCTGGATGTGGACATTGTGAGGATTATTTTATGAATGTTCTTATAAGTTATGGAATTGTGGTTTATGTTAATGATATATGTATATATGTATATAATTATGAGATTAGTAGAAATATATGAAAAGTGTAATTGAAATGGGAAAACATGATAAGAAAATAATGATACATGAAGTTAATATATGAGTATGATTTTCTGTATTGTATGTTTATAATATTTATTTGTACTAATAAGCTTTCAAGCTTAGCATGGTTGTGTAAATCGCGCAGGTGAGTAGGTGGTTGATCTGAAGTCAAATCGTTATGCTACGAGAAGGGTAAGAGTATTTCGAGACCAACTAGAGATTATGCTATCATTGATCTGAAGTCAAATCGGTTGTGTAAATTGCTTCATCATTTATTCTTTGAATTGTGCTATCATTGATGGATTACTTCCTGTGATAATAAGATTGTGAACATAGAGTGAGAGAATTAAAATATCATGACCTTCACTTTTAATGTATAGAGTAGCCTCATTTGGACTCCTCCTAAAACCTTGTTGAATGAAGTATCCATAGATCCGACTATACGAAGCTCTAGGAGCTTGTTTAAGTCCATATAAAGCCTTTTTAAGCCTCAAAACTTTATCTTCTTGTCCCTTAGTCACAAATCCAGGTGGTTGTTCAATATAAATTTCTTCTTCCAAAAATCCATTTAGGAAGGCTGATTTTACATCAAGTTGATAAATTTGCCATTTCTGTTGTGCTGCTAGAGTTAGAATTGTTCTTATTGTATCTTGTCTAGATACAGGGGCAAAAGTTTCATTGTAGTCAACACCAAATTGTTGTGAATACCCTTTGGCTACTAATCTAGCTTTGTATTTTTTGATTGAACCGTCTGGATTAAGTTTTGTCATGAAGATCCATTTAACTCTAATGGCATCTTTGTGGGGTGGCTTAGTTGATAATTCCCAAGTTTGATTTTTCTCAATCATGTGAATTTCTTCTCTCATTGCTATTCTCCATTCTTCATGCTCACATGCATGTTCATAACAACTTGGGTCATGAGTAATTAAACAACAAAACTCACATTGTTCAGCATCAAGATCTTCAATCCTTTCAGTAGCATTATATATGTTTGAAAGTCTTCGAGTCTTCAAAGGTGGTGAGTCCGAAAAACTATCATACTCATATCTAGGTGAATTTTCATCTTCCGAGCTACTACTAGATTCATTTTGACTATCTTGTTGAAGATGATTAATAGGTGTTGTGACTGGCAACATTGGCTCCGTTTGAAATTGTTCAGTTACAACATATCGTTTGTCACATCATCA
This sequence comes from Garcia nutans, assembly GCA_947685225.1. NCBI lineage: Eukaryota > Viridiplantae > Streptophyta > Magnoliopsida > Malpighiales > Euphorbiaceae > Garcia > Garcia nutans. The sequence continues at coordinate 38,462,537 of CANTUV010000059.1, forward strand.
TTTTGCTCCCAATTCCAAGAAGAATTTTCATCAAACACAACATCTCTGCTAACTTGCATTTTTTTTTGTTTGTGGGTTGTACACTCTATATCCTTTAGATTGTGAGCTATACCCGAGGAAGATTCCTTTCTCTGCTTTATCATCTAGTTTGTGTCTTTTCTCACTAGGTATATAAGTATAACATATACTGCCAAATATTCTCAGGTGGCTCACAAATGGTTTATGACCAGACCATGCTTCAAGAGGTGTCATACCTTCAACAGCCTTTGTAGATAGCCTGTTTTGAAGATATACTGCTGTATATACAGCCTCTGCCCAAAATTCATTAGGCAACCCTTTTTCTTTTAGCATTGATCTCGCCATCTCCATTACAGTTCTATTCTTTCTTTCTGATACACCATTTTGTTGTGGTGTGTATGGAACTGTGAGTTGATGATGTATACCTTCCTCATCACAATATTTGTTAAATTCTGAAGAGGTATATTCTTTACCATTATCACTTCTTAGTTTTTTAATTAAACAAGTACTTTCTGTTTCAACATGACTTTTAAATTTGCTGAAAATTTTGAATACCTCGGAACGTTCTTTCATGAAATATACCCACGTCATCTGAGAGTAGTCATCAATAAATAGAATAAAGTACCTGTTATTATCAAGTGAGAGTGATCTCATGGGTCCACATATATCTGTGTGCACAAGCTCAAGCCTTTTTGATGCTCTCCATGCTTGCCCTGTAACACCCCGATACCTTATATACGTACTATACATATACCTCGTATACATACGGTAAGTATATAAAGCATAGAGATGTCACTTTTCGTTACCTTTTTAAAACCTGTAAAAGAATTCCAAACCATAATACGTTAATTTAAATAACATTTACCAAATCATATCAAAAACCTCATTTATACATATCATTACTTTCTCGTCATAAATACATCAATATAAAAGTTATACATGTATGCATTACTCTCTAGTTGGTCTCGACAAACTTTTTACTCTTCTCGTGGCATAACAAAAGACTTCATATCTTCCACCTATGTACCTGCGCGAATACACACCCGCGCTAAGCCCGAGAGCTTAGTAGTCCAAATATAAAATATAAACATATATTATAGAAGTATTAACTTATAATGATATATCAATTTAATGTATAATTAGTTCTTATCATATTTTCCTTTCTTTTTAATTGCATCTTTCATATATCCTAGCTAATTTCATATATGATGTACATATATACATAATATTATCACCAACCCCAATCCATCACCAATACTCAAAATCAATATATATACACCCACATTATATATATATATAAATATATATATATATATATCATACCAATCATTATTGCAATACACACATTACATATCATACCAATCATTATTGCAATACACACATTACATATCATACCAATCATTATTGCAATACACACATTACATATCATACCAATCATGAATCACATTTTCAATACACACCATAGATCTCATTTATTTCAACACTTGCATTTCACATTGGCAACAAAGACAGACTCGGGCCCAAAACACTAATATGTTATTCAAAATTCAGAGTACTGCTTTGGTTCATAATCACAATAATCAAGCCCATAGGCAACACATATATATATATCTCTATCCATGGATAGTGTAACAGACCCAGTCTCTTGGACCATCAACTCAACAAGCTTGAGGAGATCCTCAACCCGGCAAGACTGTTACCTGTAACAGACCCAGTCTCTTGGATCATCAACCCGACTAAATCGAGGAGATCCTCAACCCGGCAAGACTGTTACCTTTTTCATTTTATAGGCATGCCTCCAAACCCAGAACTCTGAAATCGAATAACACATTAGTTACACAATTCATTTATTATTTCATTATCAATTTCATCATCAATTAGGCAAACATGCCTTATCTCTTTCAATTGAATCATCATAGCCAATCACAATGGCTTCACAACATATTTGAGTTATCATAGCCAATCACAATGGCTTCACAACATATTTGAGTTATCATAGCCAATCACAATGGCTTCACAACATATTTGAGTTATCATATTTCAATCCATATGATACATATAGCATCATTGATATAACATTTCAAGTATATTATTCATATAATACATTGCCATTTACAATGCATATAACATAACATTTCATCATTTCCCAAACATATTAACACCATTCATTATTAGAGCATTTATCATAACAAATTGCACATACCTTAACAACGATTCTCATTTCTTCCTACCTTTCCCATTTCATATTTCATCCTTCATACATATATATATATAGCAATTTATATTATTCAGTTGCATCCACAATATAATAGAGTATTTAACACATTCATCCAAATGTGTTAAGATTCAAAGGCATATAAGGATATACTATCAAATAGGGTTCATGCTTACCTTTTTAATGATCTTCACATCCTTCACATCATTCAATCATCACCTTAATCAAATTATATTAACAATATAATACACCACTTAACACATTTGTTTGTAAATGTGTTAAGCCTCAAATCATGTAAGTAAATACAATCATATGTATTGGTACTTACCTCAAGAACTATTCTCATCCATTTATACATTTCCTCTTCCAAGAATTCTCAACATTTAGATTAATGCAACACAATTTCTTCAAAACCTAATTCAAAGATCATTATTCATAGGTTTAGAATCATCCACATACATTTGTTTAGGTCATTCTTTGATTACAAAGTATTTAGAGTGTATATAAAATGTTTAGGAACAAAAGACTTTTAAAGAATCAAACAATGCATGAAGAACCAAAAACCATCACAGTAGCAAACACACCCAAGGGACACGGCCAAGCTTGTGGCCGTGTCTCTCAAAACCAAAACTTCCCGAGGCAGACACGGGCAAGGACACGGCCGTGTCTCTCAACACAACTCAGGCAGTAGCAAACACGGTCAAGGGACACGGCCGAGACAGTGGCCGTGTCTCTCCAAAATCTATCCAACAAGGCCAAATTTCCATAGACATGGCCGTGTCTCTCAAAAATTCTTAGTCTTGGCCGTGTCTCTTCATGGTTTTGGTCGTGTCACTCATAAACACAAACCCAACATATGGCCAAAACTCTTTCAATTGCATTTACACACTTTATACACAACATAACCTCATTCAAATGAACATAATCCATGTTATTAACACTTATTTTACATATTCATCATAATATTTTTATTTACAAATCATTAACAACACATTTAAACATATCCTACTTCAAACCCTAAAATCAACATTTCTCTTATACTTTCTACTTCAATATCCATCATCCTTCTCACAATCAACCTTATTTACATCATCTAATAACAATTCAACATATCTATAACTTTAATCTTTCATTAATATCATCATCACATACCAACCCTAACAAATCCAAACTCAAACAAGAGAAATCATCACAAAGAATTGAATACTTACATGAATATCTTGACAAATCTTCAATCTCTATCTTCAATTCTCTTAAACCCTAAGATTTGATGAAGATCATCACATCTTTCAATCTCTCTCTCTCTCTCTCTCTCTCTCTCGTGCAAGAACCAAAAGAAGAAGAAGAAGAAGAAAGAAAAATCTTTTCCCTCTTCTCACGATAGCCACATATATATATATATATATAATAATAATAATAATAATAATAATTATAATAATTTCCAAAAATCCTCCACCAAGCAAATTAAGTAGGAAATTACTAACATGCCCTCTTCTCATAAGCTTTCACTTACTATCATTAACATACCCTTTTAAGTAATTTCACATACAACAATTAAAATATCCTCTTCCCTTGACTTTCCATTTGACCAATGTATATGTTATATATATTTCCATATACACTACATATACATTTCTCTCTACACCTTACTTTCCTTTCAAAACAACACATAAACATTATCTTTAAATTTTCTTTATCAACTTAACAAATATAAATAATCCACTAGCACCACAATATCAAAACTTCTAGGGCATAATTAGGGATATTACATGCCCTTTTAGAAATGGTTGTCTTGACATTTTTCCCAATTGGCATTCTTCACATATACCCGTAGTATCGGCAATAAGGGGAAGACCTTTTACCATATTTTTTTTGTGAAAGAAACTTCAAGCTTTGAAAATTTTTATGCCCGAAGCGTCTATGCCATAACCATGCAAGCTCATTATCTTTGGCAGTCATTGACTTTTCTTGTACATTATATTGCCACTGAATTGGAAAGTTGCATTTGTACGGAGGTAATCTTATGTCCATTTGGATCATAAATATTACACATATTATCTTTAAATTGCACAGCGTATCCATTTTGTATCATTTGAGGAACGCTATGCAAATTTTGTTCAAGTACGAGAACATAAAGAACATCTTTTATGAACCGTGTACCTTTTCTTGTTTGAATAGCTATTGTGCCTTTCCCTTCAGACTTCACCATAGTTCCATTTCCTACCATTACTGGAATTTTAACAGATGAGTCTATTTCGGTGAAAGAATGAGAATGTTTGGTCATATGATTGGTGCATCCACTATCAATAAGCCAAGCATCTTTTTGATAGAGAGTATTTTGACAAGCTAGAAATGACTGATTTTGTTCCTCCAAGGAATTTGAAGTGTTTTCCTCGTGCTTTTTGAGTCTGCACTCGTTCTCGGTATGGTTAAACCTCTTGCAATAATTGCATTGAGATTTTCCTTTATGCCAGCAATTCTTTTCTTCATGATTGGTTCTTTTGCAAATTCTACATCGTGGAACTTTATTATTTTTCTCCTCTTCCTTGATATATCGTGAATTTATTTTCTTGGAAGCTCCTCCTCTTTTGTTTTTTTGAAAGGAAGAATATCCATGTTTTGATTGAAAAACTCCTTCTGAAGATGTTACATTTTTTCCGAGACATCCTTTCTTCATGTATTTGAAGAGAACCAATAAGTTCTGAGATAGATAACTGTGTGAGATCTTTTGATTCTTCTATCACAGTGACCACTGTATCAAATTTATCTGACAAGCTGACTAAGAGTTTCTCGACGATACGTTGGTCAATTATATTCTCTCCAAATGATTTTAACTCATTCACTAGTTTCAATGTTCGAGAGGTGTAATCTTTAATAGTTTCACCATCTTTCATCTTTAAATTTTCAAATTCCCTTCTGAGAGATTGAAGTTTGACTATTTTTGTCTTTTCGTTTCCTTCAAATTCATTTTTTAATGTGTCCCAAGCTTCTTTTGCTGATGCAACATTCATGATTCTTGGGAACACCGTATCTGTGACGGCAATATGAATTTTGGCTAATGCCTCAACATCTTTTAGTGCCCAATCTTTTGTTGATTGTTGTTCATCGGCATTATCAACTACTTCCGGTATGCCTTTCTCTACAACTTCCCATAGATATTGTGTAGCACGTAAAACTGTCTTCATTTTGATACTCCAATATCCATAGTTTTCACCATTAAAGATGGGAATGACTTGTTGAGTTGAAGCGGAGAAAGACATCTTTAATGTTTATAATATTGCGAAAATTAAGCTAGAGCCTTCTTGATCGTTATGGCTCTGATACCACTTATTGGTATTAGTGCTAATTGTGCTAAAGAAATAAAAGAGAAAGAAAAAATAAAAGAATTGTTATTCTTTAAAATTGATATTTTTACAAATGAAGGTTATGAGTATTTATACTCATTTAGAATTAATTCATGCTGCATATATTTATAGTATGAAAAACTAATAGTGAAATTAATTATAGAAAAAAATAAATAAATAGTATGTGGAAGTTATTCACAGCTCAACAATATACAAGTACAAAATAATAGAAAATTGCTTTATTATTTTTCATTTCTTATGTCTCTCTTTTGTTGGGTACTTGTATCAAGAAATTCTAGATTTATGAAACCCGTAATAATTCATGTACATACAGAAAAGGGAAACAATTATATCTATTTTAAACTTAAGTCACTTTGGTAGAACTACATGTATCACTGAATCCACTAGATCAGGACTAATCATGTTTGCACATGGTCTACCCACTAAGGAGTAAATTGCTCCCAGCTATTGATGACTCCATTCACAAATATCGAACTTGCGACCTCTTGCTTAAGGGATGAGAGTGTTGAACCACTCACACCATCCACCATTATATGATTCTCTCACAAGTAGCTCTCTTAAATTAAACTTAAGTCACTTTTAAATTTTATACTAATTCCAAAGTTGTATCAAAGTTGTATCATTTTTACTCATACCAACTTTATTCTTTGAGAGAGCTAATTGTGAGAGAATCACATAATGGTGGGTTGATGGGTCACTTTGGAATAGATAAAGCACTTGACATATTGCATGAGCACTTTTATTAGCCTAACATGAAGAGAGATGTAGCTAGGGTATGCTCTATGTGTGTGGAGTGTAAGCAAGATAAATCTAGTGTCCAACCCCATGGGTTATACACTCCTTTACCCATTCCTAGTCAACCTTGGGTAGATATTTCTATGGATTTTGTTTTTGGGTTGCCTAAGTCAAAAAGGGGAAAAGATAGCATATTTATTATAGGTGATATGTAATACCCCGATTTTGGTGTACATTGGAATAGTAGTTGTGAGAAGATATGTTGGTAAAATATGTAAAGAAAATATTATAAGAGATAGATGTATATGAAGGATGATATGTATATATGGTATTTGGAAAATATGGAAAAATATAAATACAATATATAAGAGATATACATATAGCAACATATACATCACATATACATGATGTATATATTGGTGTAGGAAAAGTAAGTTGTAAATAATAATAATAATAATAATAATAATAACAACAAGAGAAAAAGAAGAAAAGGAAGTCAAAGGGAATGACAAGTGTGTGGTGGAGAATTTTTAAGGGATTTAATTATATTAATATATATATATATATATATATATAAGATAAGAGTGAAAAAGGAAGAAAATATTTTCTTTCTTTCTTTCTTCTTCTTCTTCTTCTTGAACGAGAGAGAGAGAGAGAGAGAGAGAGAGAGAGATGTGATTTTGTTAGCATACACATCAAATTCTTAAGGGCTTTAAGAGAATTGAAGGTGGATATTGAAGATTTGGCAAAGAATTCAAGTAAGTGTTCATTTCTTTGTATTGATTCCTATTGATTGAGTTTATATTTAATATGGTTAGTGTGTGAAGATGATGATAATGAAAGATTGTAGTATAAATATATGTTGAATTGGTATTTAGATGATGATAATATGGTTATTTGTGAGGATGATGATGGATTGTTGAAATTGTTTAGTAAGGGTTTAATATAAATGAGTTGGGGAATTGAATAATTGATATATGGATGATGTATATAATGATTATTATTATGATATGTTGAAGTTATATAAGTGTTAAATTAATAGGTGATTTATGTGTATATAAACTAAGATGTTGATTAAGGGTATTGTAGTATGGATTTTGGAGTGTTTGTGTTTTCATGGATGAGAGTTCGGAATGTATAATTCTTGCCTGACACGGCCATGTCGTTGGGCATGTCAATGGTATTGAGTTTGACATTTGTGATACGGCCATTAACACGGCCATGTTACTGAGCGTGTCATAGCTACTGTGAGATAAAGTAATTGACACGGCCATGAACACGCCCGTGTTGTTGGGAGTGTCAATGTTTCTGTGAGGCAGAGTGAGTGACATGTTCAGTGACACGCCCGTGTTACTGAGCATGTCAAAGTTTCTGTATTGTTGGTTTAGGGCACGATCAGGGACATGCCCGTGTTAGTGAGCGTGTCATGTGTAGAGTTTTCCCTAGTTAGTTATTATTCTTATTTTCTTATGTGTATTACTAAGTGAGTGTGTATAATCACCTTTGGATTAGGTTTTGAAGAGATTGGGTTGCCCTAATCCAAGTGTTAAAGGATTCTTGGAAGAGGAGTTTAGATTGGTGTGAGTTTCTCTTGAGGTAAGTACAAACCCTATATGATTGTATGTATTTGCATGACTATGGGACTTAACACATTTGATTGGAAAATGTGTTAAGTTATTTATTGTATTGTTGATGTGTGAGAAATGTCCTATGATGTGTATTATGTGTACTATGTGGAATGTATGTTGAAGATTCTAAATATATGAATAATGTAATTTGCTATGTATATCTCAATGATAAAATATGAAACTAATGTTAATGGATATAAAGGTGAAATATGAAATATGATAGATATAATAAGCATACAAAATGTATGTACAATGCAAATGGTTATGTATACCCCTAATGATAAGATGTGAATGAGATGTGAAGCCAGTGTTGTTGGCTATAATGATGCAAATAAAATAATTGGGCATGGTTGCCTAGTTTGATTATGAGAAATGAAATGAGAAATGAGTTGTGAAAGAGATTGATAATGAGATAAATGAATTAATTGTGTGCCTAGTATGTTATTCAATTTTCAAAGTTTTGGGTTTGGCGGCATGCCTATGAATCGCTGGACAGGTGAAAAGACTGGGTCGTAAGCCGAGCCTAGCTGAAAAATGTGAAATATGATGTTTTTGAGGTGAAAAGACCGGGTCGTAAGCCTCAAAAACTGTAACAGTCTAGCCGGGTTGAGGACCAAGAGACTGGGGCCCAAGGGTCTAGCCGGGTTGAGGTCCAAGAGACTAGGTCTGTTACACTATCCATGGATAGATATATATCGCCTACGGGCTTGATGAATGTAATTATGGACCAAAGTAGTGACTCTGAACTTTGAATAACATATTAGTTTCTTTTTGGGCCCATGTATGTCTTTGCTTTAATGTGATGATTACAATACATAAGCAATTTACTGAAAATGAATGTGGCTTGATAAACTGCTGAATAATGAGATTATGAAAATACAATATGATGTGTAATATGTATAAGGATATAGAAATTGTGAGTATTATTTCATGAATGTTTGGATAAGTCATTGTATTGTGGGTTGTTGTAATGATATATGTGTTTATGTATATAAATTATGAGATTAGTGGAAAAATGTAAAGAATGCTTTGAAAAGGGGAAAACATGATAAGAAAATTATTATACATGATATTAATGTAGGAAGTATGATTTTTCTGTAATGAATGTTATATTATTTATTTGTACCACTAAGCTTTCGAGCTTAACGCGGTTGTGTAAATCGCGCAGGTGAGTAGGTGGTTGATCTGGAAGTCAAATCGTTATGCCACGAGAAGGGTAAGAGTATTTCGAGACCAACTAGAAGGTGGTGCATACATGTACAATTTAATTATGTTGTATTTTGATAAAAATGTATTCATATGTACAAATGAATTTTGGTAAAGACAAGATCATTATCTATATGTAATATCATCAAAAGTATAATGATTTTGTAAATGTTCTTTAAATAAAATGTATTTTTGTTTGGAACTAGAGTAAAGGTTTTTAATCTGAAATGAAAAGTGACATTCTTATACTTTATATACGTACTGTATGTATACAAGGTATATGTATAGTACTTATATAGAGTATGGGGGTGTTACAATTATTTTGGTATCAGAGCTTAGGTTTGAGATTCTCAGCCTAAGTAGATAAAAAAAAGGAAAATTTTTGAAAAGTGAAATTTGCGATACATGCATATGCAATAACACCTAGGTTGGTCTCGGATGTGGCATTATGTGATTTGTAGTATATCTGAATTATATGAGATGGATGATAGTGTGTGAATGAGGTTTTGCATGAAAATAAAAAAAATTAGAAAAACAAATGATATGAGGAAATTTGTATAAGTTTAGTTGATAAACTAAAGAATGGGAATTTACTTAAGTAAAGCAAAATTTGAAATTTTTGGTTAATAAAGTGTGCTTGTGAAATAGATTATAAAGAAATGAATAGGAGAATAATGTTGGAAATGAGTTTAAAAAAAATTAAATTAAGATTTAATTAAGTACTTGTAATATCCCAATGTATACCTTAGAAGTTTTAATACTATTGTTTTAATTGGAATTGAATGTATATGTGTTATTGGAAAGGAAAAGATTGTTTAGAGGGAATGTATATGTTGTATATATGGTTATATATATAACATATAAGTTGGTCAAAATGGTGGGTCAAGGGAAGAAGATATTTTAATTTGTGAATTGTGAAATTACTAAAAAGGACAAGTGATTATAAGGGAGTTAGGATTTATAGAAGAGGTTATTTTAGTAATTGTCTTTTAAATTGCTTGGTGGAGATTTAAAGAGGAGAGGAAGTTGACTTTTCTTTATTTCTTCTTCTTTCCTTTCTTCATTGATGGCCAGCCACCCCAAAGCAAGAGAGAGCAAGATTTGTTTTGATGTTCAAGCTTTAAATTGAAGGGGTTTTCAAGTGATTAAGTGAAAGTCCAAGAAGTTTCATTGTTTTGGTAAGTTCTCTTTCTTGATTTCTTTTGTTAATTGAAGTTGTGTAAAAGTTTGATGGTAGATGTTTGAAAATAGGGGTGTGTTGGTTGTAGTATGTTGAAGTATGTTTGATTTTATTAGTTATGGTGTTGGTTTTGGTTTGAAGGAAGTAAGTTAAGTTGATGTTGGTTTTGAAAGTGTTTGTGTTGAAGTTGTATTAGGGTTTTGAGTTGGTAAGTGTTGTCAATGTTAAGTTTGGTTTATTATTTGTGTTAGTCTTCATGATTTTTGGGTTTGATGGAATTAGAAGCTTGGAATACATGTTTTGGTGGGAGGCAGTAGCATCTTGGATGCCACGCCCGTGGCCCTTTGATGCCATGGCCGTGGGGTGTTGGACAATTTTTGGGCAGAAGCAATTCTTAACCCACGCCCGTGGGGGTCTTAGGTGACCACGACCGTGGGCTATGAGGTTGAGTGGTTGGTTTGTAATGGTGATCTATAGGTCTTGTATGAGGTTAACAAGTGATAAATTGTATTGGAATTGATGTGGTTCATCATTGTTTTGGTTTAGGTTGTGAAGAAAGTGAATTGCCTTAATTCATTTGGTGAAGGAATTTTGGAAAGAGAAAGTGTTTAGAGTTGTGTGGATTGCTTTTGAAGTAAGTACAAACCTTGCATTGTTGCATACATTCATTTAATATGGCATTGTTAATATATATAAATAATGTTATGTTTTGCACATTGTGAATCTTGTGAAATGTACTATATGTATAATGTGAAATGAGATAATTGAGGCATGTATGAATATATGATTATGTTCAATGTAATTGATTATGGATATGTGAAAGATGAAGAATTATATTGTGAATTGAGACATGATGATTCAAATGTGATGAGAAGCCATTGTGAGTGGCTATGGTTATACAAATGAAATTGTGGAGGCATGATTACCTATTTGATTATGAAATACAAATTGAGAAAGAGAATGATAAAGAGATTAAAGAAATAATTGTATGTTTAATATGTTATTCAGTTTCAGAGTTCTGGGTTTGGAGGCATGCCTATAAAATGAAAGGTAACAGTCTTGCCGGGTTGAGGATCTCTTCAATTTGAGTTGAATTGAGGTCCAAGAGAGTGGGTCTGTTACACTATGAAAATTGTGATTATGAGACATATGATTGGTAACAGTCTTGTCGGGTTGAGGATCTCCTCGATTTAGTCGGGTTGATGGTCCAAGAGACTGGGTCTGCTACAGGTAACAGTCTTGCCGGGTTGAGGATCTCCTCAATTTGTTGAGTTGATGGTCCAAGAGACTGGGTCTGTTACACTATCCATGGATAGAGATATATATATATGTTGCCTACGGGCTTGATTATTGTGATTATGAACCAAAACAGTAACTCTGAATTTTGAATATCGTATTAAATACTTGTTGGGCCCTTAGGTGTCTATGTTATATGGATGTCATGAATGATGTTATAATGTTATGGAATAATGTAATGGAATGTTGGTATTACTTAAATGATACAAGTTAATATTCATGAAATATTGTATATTGAGTATGATCTTTATCGTTTGAATGTATATCATTATTGTTGATAAAAGCATAATAGCATTATGGTTTGTACTATTGAGTTGTTGGCTTAGCGCGATTGTGGTTTATCGCGCAGGTGATAGAGGTGAGACGGAGGATTCCTCTAGACCTAGTTGAGTTTGTTTTGTTGTGAAGAGTTGGATTAGAGCTTAAAGATCAGAGAGTCAAGCTGCCAATCATGTATATATTTCATATTTTGTAATATTTGATGTTTAATGTACTTGTATTTGTAAATTTTGAATATAACTTCCGTTGCATATTAAATAAACATTTTTATCTTTGTGTCTTATGATTTTCACTTAAACATTTAGTATTTCTTTAATTTTTATTTTATTTTAAATGTGATTTGTGTATTTGTAAAGAGTGGCATTTCTATATTCAGTATACGTATGTTACGATCGTATAAGCATGCTGTGTACGTATACGGGTATAGGGATGTTACAGTACTCTTTTCTCTAAAATTTGGATCTCTTTATTATTTGGATTGCTAGAAAGAGAAAATATTGTTCGATTGTTAAAAAGGATAGATATAATATTAAATTGAAGAAAGTATGGTGGACTATTAAGTGAGTTGATCGGTATAGACAAAGTGTGACAATTTAAGGTTTGGGTATGCAAAGTTAAGGTTTTTAAAACAAGGGATAATGTTGGTTAACGTAAGGAGATATAATGGTGTTGTTTGTATTGTTGTTTTAATGCAAACATTGTGATTTTAATGGTAGAAATGTGATATGCTTAAGTGTTGTTAAAGCTCATGTTAATGGTGGTAATATGTGAAATTTGGATTTTTGAAATGAGCTTTAATAATTGTGAAAATGATATGTCTTGATGTTACATGATGGTATATATATAAAATGTTTTTAAAGTTAATATTAAGAAAACGAGATTAGTAAATTGAAGTTTAAGTAAAGTAGTAAGTTGAGAGTTTAAAGTTTTAATGGAATTTTTATGAGGATTATTTAGATATTGATAGTTTAATATATATTAAGCATATGAGCTGAATGAATATTATTGCATAAGAAAGTACTATGAATTGGGTAATGTGATTGATAATACGAAAATTTATTTTGAAATAAAGGGAAAATGACTAAACAAGTGAAAATGAGTTACCTTAAGTAATTGGGCTGGAAATGATGAAAATGGATATGAAGGGTATACTAAATGCATTTAAAAACAAATGTGATAGAGATGTCACATTAGAAATGTGACTAAGATTTATGTGAAGTGTTATTATGGTTAAAGTGTATGTATCTGTTGAATTGATGAATAAATTAAGTCATGTTAAAAGAATGAGAATGATAATGTTCAATGAAAAGTAATAAACGTTAAATTTGTGTAGATTATATACAAAAGAGGAATTAAATATAATTGTATGATTATGTGTATACATGTATAGAATACGTGAGATGAGTTTTTTCCGATATGAATGTAATTATAATATGTAAGAAATGTGGAAAGTAAGTCACATTATGAATGTGACCTATGAATGTGTATGTGGTATAACTATTTGTCTAGTGTTATTAAGAATAGTATTGCATATATTAGCGGACCTAAGAGAGATCAGGTCTTAACTTGTGCAGAACTAGGCTATATGATGAAATTGAGAGTGAGAATGGACTCGAATAATACTGGACCGTGAAATTTTTATTGTAATCACTGAACTTGATGATCATATAATGTTTTGAGTCCCAAAGTATCTACATGTGGAAAGGTTCTATGTATATGTATATAATAAGAGATTGTAAGGAAAAAGGGGAAGTATAAAAAAAAATTTAAGAAATAGATTAGAAATGGAGTAATAAATGGAAGTTGTGTAAAATTTGCATATGATTGAATGTTGTGCATAAGAAATATTAAAGATAATATTGCTGAACATGAGTTAGGCTAATGATGATCAAATGATCAAGAGCAAATTGTTTTTGACACGAAGTTGTAGTGTGTTAACTCTTGGTATAGCAAAAGTTTAGAGAATGAATATGTAATAATTGCAATACAAACTTAGCATTGTAATTTGAAATGTTTGAAAAAGAATAATAGAAGGGCAGTATTGATTAATAAGCCTTAGGCGTGACCATTAAAATACTGTGACCATATGTCTGGTTTAGTATTTTGGCTGGTTAGTTTTGTTATCCACAGATTTGAGCCTGAGATAACATGACCGTAGTATAGTTTTGGTGAGATTGATAATTATGTTTCTAGAAACATGGTCAAGAGTTATGATTGGTAAAGTTGTACCTTATCATTTTATGTTAGAAATTTGTTTATAATTATAGTAAGTATGGAAGAAAAGAGAACTGTGAAAATGTTTTGAGTTATGGATAATGTGATAGAAAGGTAATTATTGTAAAAATAGTAATGGCATGAAATGTGAGGAGATGTTAAATGGGAGAAATTACAAAATGTGATTTAAAGTTATACTGAATATGTTTATGGTATAAAATGAATAAGTGGATGGACTTAAGTTTTAAGTGAGTGAACTATGGGTAATAAATATGGTATGAGATAATCATGAGAATTTTGTGGAAATTGTACTAAGATAATAGAAAATAAACTATGTGTACATTGAAAGATAAATTGAAGTGATTTGTTATTAATAATCATAATTTCAAAAAGCTGAAAAATGGATCCAAAGAGATTAGAATTTGAATATAAATTTGACCTAATGGAATTAGGTCATATATATTGTGAAATCTAATGATAAGTTTAAATAAGTTAATTGTTGATTTGAATCGAACAAGATTAAAACGTGGGTATATTGTGACAGATAGATCAATTGATTCATATTTCGCTAAGATAGTGAATTATTGTTGAGATTTAATATGTATAGTTGTACTAAGAGTATAAGATTTAAGTGATAATGTATATGATGTAATATTCTGATATATGAATGAACATGAATGAATTGAGCTATATCAGTTGTAAATGATGATAAAAAGGAAAAGGTTGATTACCTGTAAAGTAAGTTTAAAGGCATTGTATTAATATTTATGTTAAGTGAGAAGCATGTTAAAGAAGGAATTAAATATATGAAAAATAAGAATATTGTTATAAATTAAGATTTGATAAATGTCTATTCTGAAAGTGATTGTAGTGACGGGATAATCAATATTAAAATATAAATCAATGATTTCTAAGGTTAAAGTTAAGAGAGTATTTATAAAGAGATGAAGTGATAAAATATCCTGAATGTAATAGATGGACGAAGTATATGTATATTATAAGATGATCTGATTCTTGTATAAAGATAAATTAATTGGGAATGAAATGAGTTATTTTGAATGCTTGGTTAAGAAAGTAATAAGATATATAAATATATATAATGATGAGTTATGAAATTTAGAGAAGATGATTGACTCTAAGGGGGAGAGTAGAAGTTATGTGATTTGATGAAATAATAACTTAAGAATATGATTAAATTCATATGAAAATTAAGATAGTATTTTGCTAATAATGGATTGTTACTGTACTAGATAATTTCGAGGATTAAATTATTTAAGGGGGAGAGAATTGTAATACCCCAATTTTGGTGTACATTGGAATATTAGTTGTGAGAAGATATGTTGGTAAAATATGTAAAGAAAATATTATAAGAGATAGATGTATATGAAGGATGATATGTAGATATGGTATTTGAAAAATATGGGAAAATATAAATACAATATATAAGAGATATACATATAGCAACATATACATCACATAAACATGATGTATATATTGGTGTAGGAAAAGTAAGTTGTAAATAATAATAATAAAAAAAATAATAATAACAACAAGAGAAAAAGAAGAAAAGGAAGTCAAAGGGAATGACAAGTGTGTGGTGGAGAATTTTTAAGGCATTTAATTATATTAATATATATATATATATATAAGATAAGAGTGAAAAAGGAAGAAAAGATTTTCTTTCTTTCTTCTTCTTCTTCTTCTTCTTCTTGAACGAGAGAGAGAGAGAGAGAGAGAGAGAGAGAGAGAGAGAGAGAGAGAGAGAGAGAAAGAGAGAGATGTGATTTTGTTGGCATACACATCAAATTCTTAAGGGCTTTAAGAGAATTGAAGGTGGATATTGAAGATTTGGCAAAGAATTCAAGTAAGTGTTCATTTCTTTGTATTAATTCCTATTGATTGAGTTTATATTTGATATGGTTAGTGTGTGAAGATGATGATAATGAAAGATTGAAGTATATATATATGTTGAATTGGTATTTAGATGATGATAATATGGTTATTTGTGAGGATGATGATGGATTGTTGAAATTGTTTAGTACGGGTTTAATATAAATGAGTTAGGGAATTGAATAATTGATATATGGATGATGTATATAATGATTATTATTATGATATGTTGAAGTTATATAAGTGTTAAATTAATTGGTGATTTATGTGTATATAAACCAAGATGTTGATTAAGGGTATTGTAGTATGGATTTTGGAGTGTTTGTGTTTTCATGGATGAGAGTTCTAAATGTATAATTCTTGCCTGACATGACCAGTGACACGGCCATGTCGTTGGGTGTGTCAACGGTATTGAGTTTGACGTTTGTGACACGACCATTAACACGGCCATGTCACTGAGCATGTCATAGCTACTGTGAGATAAAGTAATTGACACGGCCATGAACACGCCCGTGTTGTTGGGCGTGTCAATGTTTCTGTGAGGCAGAATGAGTGACACGTTCAGTGACACGCCCGTGTTACTGAGCGTGTCAAAGTTTATGTATTATTGGTTTAGGGCACGATCAGGGACATGCCCGTGTTGGTGAGCGTGTCATGTGTAGAGTTTTCCCTAGTTAGTTATTATTCTTATTATCTTATGTGTATTACTAAGTGAGTGTGTATAATCACCTTTGGATTAGGTTTTGAAGAGATTGGGTTGCCCTAATCCAAGTGTTAAAGGATTCTTGGAAGAGGAGTTTAGATTGGTGTGAGTTTCTCTTGAGGTAAGTACAAACCCTATATGATTGTATGTATTTGCATGACTATGGGACTTAACACATTTGATTGGAAAATGTGTTAAGTTATTTATTGTATTGTTGATGTGTGAGAAATGTGCTATGATGTGTATTATGTGTACTATGTGGAATGTATGTTGAAGATTCTAAATATTTGAATAATGTAATTTGCTATGTATATCTCAATGATAAAATATGAAACTAATGTTAATGGATATAAAGGTGAAATATGAAATATGAAAGATATAATAAGCATACAAAATGTATGTACAATGCAAATGGTTATGTATACCCCTAATGATGAGATGTGAATGAGATGTGAAGCCAGTGTTGTTGGTTATAATGATGCAAATGAAATAATTGGGCATGGTTGCCTAGTTTGATTATGAGAAATGAAATGAGAAATGAGTTGTGAAAGAGATTGATAATGAGATAAATGAATTAATTGTGTGCCTAGTATGTTATTCAATTTTCAGAGTTCTGGGTTTTGCGGCATGCCTATGAATCGGTGGGCAGGTGAAAAAATCGGGTCGTAAGCCGAGCCCAGCTGAAAAATGTGAAATATGATGTTTTTGAGGTGAAAAGACCGGGTCGTAAGCCTCAAAAACTGTAACAGTCTAGCCGGGTTGGGGACCAAGAGATTGGGGCCCAAGGGTCTAGCCGGGTTGAGGTCCAAGAGACTGGGTCTGTTACACTATCCATGGATAGATATATATCGCCTATGGGCTTGATGAATGTAATTATGGACCAAAGTAGTGACTCTGAACTTTGAATAACATATTAGTTTCTTTTTGGGTCCATGTATGTCTTTGCTTTAATGTGATGATTACAATACATAAGCAATTTACTGAAAATGAATGTGGCTTGATAAACTGCTGAATAATGAGATTATGAAAATACAATATGATGTGTAATATGTATAAGGATATAGAAATTGTGAGTATTATTTCATGAATGTTTGGATAAGTCATTGTATTGTGGGTTGTTGTAATGATATATGTGTTTATGTATATAAATTATGAGATTAGTGGAAAAATGTAAAGAATGCTTTGAAAAGGGGAAAACATGATAAGAAAATTATTATACATGATGTTAATGTAGGAAGTATGATTTTTCTGTAATGAATGTTATATTATTTATTTGTACCACTAAGCTTTCGAGCTTAGCGCGATTGTGTAAATCGCACAGGTGAGTAGGTGGTTGATCTGGAAGTCAAATCGTTATGCCACGAGAAGGGTAAGAGTATTTCGAGACCAACTAGAAGGTGGTGCATACATGTACAATTTAATTATGTTGTATTTTGATAAAAATGTTTTCATATGTATAAATGAATTTTGGTAAAGACAAGATCATTATCTATATGTAATATCATCAAAAGTATAATGATTTTGTAAATGTTCTTTAAATAAAATGTATTATTGTTTGGAACTAGAGTAAAGGTTTTTAATCTGAAATGAAAAGTGACATTCTTATACTTTATATACATACTGTATGTATACAAGGTATATGTATAGTACTTATATAGAGTATGGGGGTGTTACATGATAGGTTTAGTAAAATGGAACACTTTATTGCTTGACACAAAACCAATAATGCTACACACATTGTTGAGTTGTTCTTTAAGGATGTAGTTCGTTTACATGGAATCTCTAAGACAATTGTTTATGATAGAGATGCAAAGTTCTTAAGTTACTTTTGGCACGATCTGTAGGGAAAATTGGGGACTAAACTATTGTATTTTACTACCTGTCATCCCCAAACAGATGGTCAAACTGAGGTGGTTAATAGAACTTTAGAATCTTTATTGCGTGTTGTAATTAGACGAAACTTGAAAACTTGGGAAGATTGTTTGCCATTAATATAATTTGCATACAATAAGAGCATCCATTCTTCTGCAGGTTATTCCCCTTTGGATTTGTTACCTTTGCCTTTGAAAGATATTACTAATATAGATGGACAGAAAAAGACAAAATCATTTAGATCCATACATGAGAAAGCCAAACAACACATTGAGAAAAAGAATGAGCATTATGCATGCCAAGCCAACAAAGGAAGGAAAGCAATTACCTTTGAGCCTGGAGATTGGGTATGGGTGCATATGAGGAAGGAGAGATTTTCCAATCATAGGAAATCAAAGCTTGATCTAAGAGGCGATGGACCATTCCAAGTTTTGGAGAAAATCAATGATAATGCCTATAAGATTGATCTTCCTGATGAGTATAATGTGTTAGCTTCTTTTAATATTTATGACCTGTCTTCTTTTGATTTGGATGCAAATTCGAGGTTTAATCTTTTTGAGGAGGAAAGGAATAACGTAGGCATGGCTATGGAATCCATAATAGTAGGTGATGGAACTCAAAACTTAAAGATTCCTTGTGGACCAATTACATGATAATGAGTCAAAAAGATAAATGAAGCCTTACAAGTTTATGTGCAAAGATTAATACTATTGAAAAATTAATTTGGAGGGTAGTTAGTATGTTGGAAGAGAGAAATACAAGATATATATAATATATACAAGATATATACATATTATATACATAATATATACCTAAGATATACATAACATATACATGTACCAAAGATATACATAACATATATACAAAGTATGCATGTGGTGGTGGAAGATGATGATATTAACAATAATAAATAAATAAATACATAAATAAATAAATAAATAAATAAAGAGAAGAGAAAAGTCAAAAAGAGAAATAAGACATATTGATGTGATTAAAAGAATAAAATTAATTAATTAATTGTATATATATGTGGTTGAAAAGTAAGGAAGAAATATTAAATAATAAATAAATAAAAATATAATATAATTAAGATAATTATGGATGGAAGAATGGAAATATCATAATAAAAAATTAATTTGTAAATACATAAGAAGATAAAAGGCAAAGTTGGAAAGTGAGTTTATAAAAAGAAACTTCTTCTTCTTTCTCCTCCATTGTTGGTCGATTTTCACAGAGAGGGGAGGGGGAGTTTTTCTTCTTTTAATACATCAAATCCATGGAAAATCCAAAAGCTCCAAGGTGATTTTGAAGAAAGAACAAAGTTTCAAGTAAGTATTTTCTTTAAAAAGCTTTGTTTCTTAAATTGTTAAGGTTATATATGTGTTGGGTAGAGAGAGAAAGATAATTTAATTGTTAAAGTTAATAGTAATTAAATTAAAAGTAATGGATATATGATGATTTGTTGAGATAAGCATGATTAATGAAACTAGGTGTTGGGAAAGATTATGTACAAATTAGAGTTTTCATATGAATGATCATAATTCTTGTAATGGGTGGATTTAATGTTGTTTTAATGTATATATTGTGATTTTATGGTTGGAATTTGAATATGAGTGAGTTTTGGAGAAGTAAGGGCTTTGTTGTGAGTTATGTGAATTTAGGGTTTTTGAAAGAGGTTGGTATAATTATTGAAATGTGTTGCTTTGTTGTTATTTTGGTATATAAGTAATAATTTTATGGTTGAATAATGGAAATGATTTTGATATGTGGTAGTTTGAATGAAGTAGCAAGGGTAATTAAGATTTTTGGAACAATTTTGGGAAGAATAGGTATACTTGGTGTATAATTTATTTAAACGGCTTGGAATATATTGCTAATGGATTATTTTTACTTATAATTTTATTTAGGATTGAGTAAAATGAATTTGTGAAATCAAAGTATTGATTGGAAAATGGTGAAGTTAAAGTTGGAAGGTGATTAGACCTTGGAACTTGGTATAATTGAGGTTAGTACATACTTGAAAATTTATGTTCTAATTGCATTTGAGTAGCATAACACATTATGATTTGGTGAATGTGTTATACCACTCGGATATTAGTTTTGGTATGATATACGCATTACATTAAATAAAAATGTGTTTAATGTATGAAGCATTAAATGTTAAGCCATTGTAGAATGGCTATGTGGTTGTGCATGTACTTAAAGTGAAATATGCTTAAAATGGTTGGAAAAGATGAGAAATGAATAATGTGTTAAATAATATGAAGAAAATATGTGGAAATATCTAAACTGTGTAAATTTTAAATAAAAATTAATAATGTGAGTAGGAAATATGGAAAATGTAAAATGTGATTAAAATTGTGAAAAGAAACTATATAATGTGTAATGTGGTTGATAATGTGGAAATTGGTTATGAAATAATGAGAAATTGACAAATGAAAAGAAAACATGAAAATTTGATGTGGAAGTGATCATGATAAGGTTGATCACTTGAGAAATGTGAAAAAGTAATGGAAAGGAAATGAGAATATAAAAATATAGAGAAATGATGGGAAAATTATTGGGAAGTGATAAATTGCGTAATTGACTATGTTACGTGATAATGTGAAATGATGTGTATTACCATATATAAAATTCTATTCTAGAGATTTGTGTGTTGGTAGGCATGCTTATTATATGATTTGCCTTTGAATTAGACACTGGACGTCACTTGTGATAATATCTGTCTTTGGGGCTAGACGCTGGGTGTCATGTAACACCCTTATACTCTATATACGTACAATACATATTTTCAGCATATGTAAAATATGCATATACGGTACAAAAATGTCACAGACCGGTTTAATAAAAATTTTCACATTTCTATTTTAAGATTTCAAATACTAATATATAAAATAAATAATATATAAATATTCTTTGCTTGTTATAGAAATCCAAAATAAATATTTTATATGAAAATCTCTAGGAAAAATTTGCGAGAGCTTTGTTTGTAATTTGAACGTTCCCAAAATTCAGCAAAACACAACCTGCATAAAACAAACACTCCCAATAAAAATCAATTCACCATTTCACCAATACTTCTCTATTTCTCCATATTTTCTCAAAATACTTATATATAGGTATATATATCAACATCACAAATAAGATCTCATGTTAAATAAATTATTCAAATCATTCTTTACAATTTACAATATATACTTAAAAAACATATCATCTCATACATAATATCAAAATATACTATAATATCAAGTATGTACATGCTGGCAACTGGCTCTAATCTTGATGTACCCAAAAATAACTCTTCAAGCTCAATAAATACAAACCTAGACCCGACCAGATCTAGTAGAACTCTCCGGCTCTACCAAATCATCCATCACCTGCGCGACGAATTACAATCTCGTTAAGCCGAAGCCTAGTGGTATAAACTTTAATAATAACAATAAAACTCAATGCAATGCCAATGCACAATGCATATAGATGTCACATCATTCTACTTTCTTATATTTTTTAAATATTTTATAATCACAACTCATAGCATTATATTGCTCAATTGTATCACAATTCATAATTCACATTAAAGCAAAGACAAGCATGGGCCCAAAAAGGATCTAATATGCTATTCAAATTTCAGAGTTACTGCTTTGGTCCATAATGACACCATGTGTCTAGCCCGTAGGCAATATATATATCCATGGATAATGTAACAGCCCCAGTCTCTTGGACCTCAACCCGGCTAGACCCTTAGGCCCCAGTTTCTTGGTCCTCAACCCGGCTAGACTGCTACAGTTTTTGAGGCTTACGACCCAGTCTTTTCACCCCAAAAATATCATATTTATCATTTATCAGCTGGGCTCGGCTTACGACCCAGTCTTTTCACCTGCCCAATAATTCATAGGCATGTCGCCAAACCCAGAACTCTGAAAATTGAATAACATATTAGGCACACAATTAATTCATTTATCTCATTATCAAATACTTTCACAATTCATTTCTCATAATCAAACTAGGCTCATTGCCTTATTTTCACATTTTTTTTCTCATTTTTCTCATTTTTCACATCTTTCTCATTTTTCTCACTTTTCTCATTTTTTTTCTCATTTTTATCAATATCAATTCATTTCATTGTTCCACATATCTCATTTTTGCATTCACAACACATTACCCAATTGCTTTGGGTATTTTTACATAATATACATATTTCACATTCTACACGATTTAGCCATTATCAATGGCTTTTCACAATGCATTTAACACAAATATGACATTACAAATGTCATAGCGCATTATTCATACTCAATCAATGAATCAAGTAACTTAACACATTTTTCAACCAAAATGTGTTAAACCCAAATGTCATGCAAATATAAACATTATATTTAAAGTTTGTACATACCTCCACTAGCAACCCAAAGTAAGCTTAAAACAACCTCCAATCCTATCTTTCCAACTAGCCCTTCACCACTTGGATGAAGCAAATCAACCTCCCTCAATGCCTAAACCAAATGTGAAAGCAAATAATCATTTAGTATCACATTTAATGACATTTCTAATATTTAACCATAATTAAACATCACTCCAAAAAATTTCCAAAAAATTTAGCTTTTCCTTACTTTAACATTAGAATTCCATTCTACTATAATTAAATAGGTGTTTTAAGTTTATTTATACTATTAAAAACATATTTTAATACATTTAAATCATTTACATTATAAAAATACACTCTTATACACAAAATCTCAAAAATGGCATAACCTTCCCCCATTGAAGGTTTTCCATTCCAACATAATCCATTACTCATTTCAAGCTTATATTCATCACTTTTAACACTAAACAACATGCTTAAACAAATAAAATCACACAATTCAACCACTTTGGAAAATCACTTTTCCAAAACCCTAAATCTCCACTTCCATTCTCAAACTCCAACCAAACACAACCAAATCCAATATTTGACTTTAAAATACTTGTTTATGTATCAAAACAACTCATTTGGAATCAATTTACACAATTAAAAACCATGATTTCAAAACCCCAAAAATTACATGACCCTAAATTCTCTCTCTTCACCAATCTTACCCAAACTCACCCATTTCTTTAATCCAACCTTAAAATCATTATTTGCTCATCAAAAGAACATCTTCCATACCCATTCCAACAATTATAACATGCTCTTTCAAAAACTCAATTCATACATATTCATAAGCTTTAAAGAACTTCATAATTTTGGAAATAAAGCTTACTTGTTGGAAAATCACCAAAACTACTCTTATTCCCTTGAAAGATTGAAGAATTTGATGATAGAAGAAGCTAAAAATCTCCCTCTTTGGCCATGAAAGTCGTCCTTGAAGGAAAGAAGAAGAAGATGATGAAAAAAAAAATGATTTTCTCTTTCCTCTCACTCACATTTTCAACCTTATATATATTATTATTTAATATATTTTTAATTAATTAATTAAATTCCCAAAATATTATCTTCCATCCAAAATTATTTATTTTTGAATTATTTTATTAATTTTAAATTTTTAAGATTTAATTACCAAAATACCCTTTTTACTTTGACTTTTCTTTTAAAAAGTGTTGACTTTTATATGTTATGTATAGTTTACATATATATCACATATATGTTCCATTTTTTCATTTAAAACCCCTTCATTTTTCATTTTAAACCATTAATTTAATTTATCCATTTAAATTTATCAAATTTTTAAAAATTAAAACTTTTCAAAAATTTGGGATATTACACATATGCACAAGTAATGTGTATCTTATATACACATCAAATGTACCTTATATGTGTATTAAATATTAAGTATGTAATATATTAATCCAACATATACAATTAATATACCATATGTATATGTTATATATACTATATATATATATATATATTGAGTATATATTATTTTATATCTCCAAAATCACGGATGTTACACGTCACTTTTGATATTATTTGCCTTCGGAGCTAGACACTGGGTGTTAAGATAGACCAAAATAATATCTCTGAAATTTGAGTATTATATAGGGTTATTTGGGCCTAATGCATGTGATTATGGTATTTGATAAAATTCTTAGAAAGTCTATGAGAATTAAGTGATGGTGTATGTGATGCAATGTCCCAATATATATGTGTGTTGTGAGATTTGATATTTATGTTTATGATGTGTTTATAAAGTCTAAAAGTTGAATATTGGCAAATGAGTAATGCATAGAAATGGAAATTGTTTATAATAAGTGTGTTGTGTTAAGGAGGTGTTTATGTGAATTATGAGGTGGTGAATTGTTACTTGAGTGTGATATGTAATTGAATTTTATGAGTTTAAATAATGATAGAGTGAGTATGGCATTACATTGGTGTTGTTTAGGTTTATGAGTGATACTTGTAATGTTTGCATGATGGGATATATGACATGAGTGTTTGAAATGTATAGAGAATTGTAATAGAGAAATAAGGCATTGTGTGTCATGGTAGAGCATATGTTGGTGAGCATATGTTGGATATGTTATTATAGTATGTACCACTAAGTTCTCGGGCTTATCACGATTGAATGCATTTGTGCAGGTAATTAAAGTGCAGAGCAGGGAAATGCAAATAATTCTAGACATGTCTAAGTTTGGGGATTGACGTTCAAGGTAGAGTTTGCCATGAGACCAGCATAATTGATGTTTATAATGCATGGCATGAAAAGGAATTTTGTTCAAGTACTTTATGGATTTGTACATAATAAGAATTTGTATATATGTATACTTGATTATGGTATTATAAGTTTAATAAATATAACTAAGTTATGATATATATATATATATATATTTGTGAAATATTTGGTGGGGTTGAATGAAGTATTGGAATTGTGGATTTGTGAAATATTGGGAGTGTTTATTTCTATGTAGGTTGGGAATTTGTTAAATTGGAAATTATTAGAATTACTGATAAAACTTTGGTGAATTTTTTCTCAGAGATTTTCTTATAAGGTTTTCTCAAATATTAAATATGCCTACTAAATCTGCAGCCCTCTGAACTTGGCAGGTTTGGTTATTTTGCCCTCTTTATTTATATATTTGCTAGATTGCCCCTTGTAATTGTCTATTTTGTTTCAATAGATACTTATATAATCACATATTGGTCACTTTGCCCCTTGTACTTGTCTATTTCATACTTAATAGATACCTAGATAAAGATAGTGCTACAAATGCATTTAAGTGGCTATTTGATACAAAATATTCAAGTAAAATGGCAAATGACCAATATATGATTATATAAGTGTCTAATGAAAAAAATAAACAAATATGAGGGGCAATCTGGTAAATGCATAAATATAACCGGCAAAATGACCAAACTTGCCAAGTTCAAAGGGCTGAAGATGTATTAAGCTTATTAAATATAAGTGTATTTATTTAACAAATTAGTATTTTAAAAGTGTAATTATTTTATTAATTAAGAATATGAGATTTCCATAGTCAATTTTGGTGGCACTCATATATTATGTATATGTACTTTATATATACGAGGTGTATGTATTATATGTATATAGAGTATAAGGGTATTATACTTATATTATTTGGATGACATTTCATAATTGAGCATTATTTGTATGCCCCTTATTAGTGGTTGGGCCTTATTGTTTAAGTCCAAAGTTGTTAGCTTATTATTAGGTTATTTTAGTTGCATAGTAGGGTAAGGGTGGAGGTATCCATGTAACCAAACACCCTATTATTATTGTAACCTATTTAAACCATCTTGTATCTCCTTGCAAGAGGTTAGACATTATTGAATAAAAATTTCATATTTCTTGAGAGTGCATAATTCTCTTGTTCTTGGTTTCTTGTGAGATCAAGGTTCTCTATAACAAGGTTAATCACTTTGAAGTATGTAAGTCCAAGTTTATCTTCCTCAGGTTTGAATTGGGTTAAGGACTTGGCAAGGATCTGATTTGGCTCTCTAAGGAGTCACTTCCAAGCATAAAGGTGAGAGGGTCTCCGGTTTCATATATCGGTGGTTCGCTTTAGGAACATTTTGTCAAGCTCAATCATCTCCTTAGAAGGTGTCTGATACTTCTTCTCTAGGTTTTCCATTCTTTCATATAGGAACTTCTCAAAGTCAAAAATTTCTTTCTTGGCTTCCTCAATCTTCATCTATCCTCTTTCATATTCTTCTCCTAAATTAACAAACATTTCATCATCATCTTCATCTTTTCTGACAATTTTCTTTCCCTTCTTCTTCGAATTACTGGCTGATCCATCTATAGGCTTGGCATCATTAGTGAGGTTCATAGCATCTTCATTACCAAGGCCATTTAATTCTTGATCTCATCTATCTCAGAGCTTATCAAAGCTTTGATCCTTTCTTCCTCCATAGAAGTAAGAGTGTTGGTAGTTGACTCTTCTAAAGTTTAGGTATCTCTGGAAGTAGTATCGTTAGTAGCTTCTACACTAGAGCTATTCATGTCTAAAAACTAAAAAATGAATAAAACATGCCTTGAAAAGTTTTATGCATATGTTAAAAAAGGTATCAGAGTATGTACCTAATTTGTTTAGTGAAGCTTCTCTTTCCTATTTGTACTGGATCCTTTAACTACTCCAACACTTGTATTCAATGGTGAGTCTCTCTTTTCCTCAGTTCTTTTGGCTTATAGTTCATACCATCGGGAGGTAATTCCTGTGATGAGATCCTAAAACTCTTAAGAACTTTTGTTCTTTTTGTATCACTATGATTATATGAATTGACCAAAAGAAGGATACCTAAAATGTGGTCCAATAATACCTTAGTTATACAAAAAAGGAAGTTTTTTTTTGGTGCAATGGAAGAGATTTTGATGCGAACCCCTAGTATATGGACTATAGATCCTCTTGCCTTTATGCTTGGAAATGACTCTTTAGAAAGCCAAATTAAATTCTTGCTAAGTTCACGACCCAATTCCAACCTATGAAAGAGAACACTGAAATTACATATCACAAAGTAGTTAACTTTGACAATAGAAACTTGATTCAAGAAAGAAGCAATGCAATACTCCTACCCGAAGTAGGTCACAAATATAAGGTATGTAGTAATATTTACTTGGAAAGGAAATTTTAATTAGTAAAATATACATACATGTATGGGCAATAGGGGAAACAAATGGAATAAATTAGCCAGTTATAAGGACAAGTTAAAATAAGGTTGGTTTAATTAAAATATGGAAACTTAAATTAATTATCGAAGTTAGCTTATGAATAATGATAATGAAGTTAGAATCAAGAATCAACAATTTGTAATGCTTAGACAGAAAAATTAAGAGAATAAGTTAGCATTTAAATTATATAGTATGAACTAATATATGGATCTTGATATAGCATGTAGTTAAAATGATAAAGTTAAACAAGCTTAAATAAATTTGGCCAAAGACTATGCCCAAAAGAGAATATGAAATGGGCAAAGCAATAAGAGTAAGCCCAATCATAAGTTGATTATAAGCTAAAGCCCAAATCAAGCCCAAAGATTTCCAAAGTCAAAAAGTATAATACAAGGAAAATAGTATGAAATACAATTATTTTTAACTAAAATAAATGGGAATAATATATATATGAATATAAAAATAATTTCAGCCAAAAAATTAGATTGAATTGTAAATGGAAGGAATGCAATTAATTAATTAAACTACCTAATTGGTTAATTGAAATGATGTATATTTATGGAATGGAATTACATTTGGTTAAAAAGATGTTGAAACCCTAAGCCCATGAATGAACATTATGGCCCAAATTGAAGATGTATGTATAGAATTTCAGAGATAAGTTTGGAAGAAAAATGATAATTATTCTTATTCATATATCAGCTATTTACATCTTTAAATAGATATAGAAAATAACTAACTTGAGTTCCTTAGATAACTAGGACTTTTATTCTAATAGTTTAAACCTATCCAAAATCCTCAAGATAGGTTTCCTATATCTAAATCAATTTTATCTACACGCCCCCTCAAGTTGGTGCAAAAATATTGATCATGCCCAACTTGCTTAATTGATCTTCAAATTGATGTCTTAACATCCCTTTAGTGAACACATCTGCAATTTGCTGAGATGTTAGGACATAAAGAGTACAAATTATCCCTTCTTCTAGTTTCTCCTTAATAAATTGCTTATCAATTTTAATATGCTTAGTTCTTTCATGTAGAACATGGTTATGAGCAATGCTTATAGCTACCTTATTGTCACAAACAACTTCATTAGAACTCCATAGGTCTGTTCAACTCTTCTAATACTTGTTTTAACCATAGGACATCACATATCCCTTATGCCATGGATCAAAACTCTGCCTCAGCACTACTTGCCACCATATTCTATTTTTTGCTCTTCCAAGTAACAAGATTGCCCCACAAAAATGTAAAATAGCCAGAAGTCGATCTTCTATCCGTAATTAAGCCTTCCCAGTCTGCATCAGTGAAGATTTCAATGCTCTTTTTCTCATTGTTCTTGAAGAATAGCCTTTTTCTTGGACTTCCCTTTAGATACCTCAAGATTGTATATATAGCTTTTAGATGTTCCTTATAGGGAGAATTCATAAATTGACTAACTATGCTTACTACAAAGGCTATATCTGGCCTAGTATGTGACAATTAAATCAGCTTTTCAACTAACCTTTGGTACCTATCTCTGTCTACTGGAGTACCCTTTTTTATGCTTCCTAGCTTTGTTCCTGCCTCCATGGGTGTATCACTTGGTTTACAACCAATCATGCATGTTTCCTTTATGAGGTCAAGGATATACTTCCTTTGAGACACCACAATTCCTTTCCTTGATCGAGCTACCTCCATACCAAGGAAGTATCGAAGTTGCCAAAGATCCTTCACTTCAAATTCCTTCCCAATACTAGTATCATTAAAATCTCAAGGAAAGCTTCAAAGGTCAAATCTACCCAAGTTTGAAATTACATAATATGAGCAATTTATGATCCTTCACCTCCAATGCTTCCATAATTAATATTTTAGCCCCATATTCATATCATGATCCCTTCCTTTAAAATGATTCATCCAAGGCCATTCATCCCTTATTGATGTGAACTAGTCCTCTAAGCATGAAGTGTTGAAGGAAGAAAATTAATTTTGCACAAAATATCCATCTTTCTTCCTTGATAATGTGAAGGACTTGAAGTACTTGAGGAGTAATAAAACCTGCTAAAACAACATCAAAATAACCAATGGATACAACAAAATCTATTAGAGGGGTTGTAGACAACCTAAGAGCATCAGTTTTGGGAAGTTTATCAAAAGCAAATTCTTTAACATCTTCAACTTAGTGCACTTGGAGTTGACTCTAGTCTTTGGCTTCTTCCACCTCTTCTTGAATCACATCCTTTTCTTTTTCAAGATCATCATCTGCTTCATCTGATAAAGATATCAAATAATCTTCATTAGGAAGTTCCAATGGAAGCAATTCTTTGTCTTAGCTTAGACACTCGGCACACACTAGCTCTTCTTCAACCTCATCTTTAATCTTTGACTCTATCAATGAAAGCTTGTATGCTTTTTCCTCTTTAAGTAGAGTCAAAAGTTTTTCACAGCACTCCTCAAAAGATTTCTCATTTGGACAATCTTTGAAAATCTTATGGGGTTTTCTCCATCTTTGATAATAAGCAAGTGGATCATCATGATCATTGTCTAGTGAAATTCTCCTTGGAAATTGACTAGCATGCTGAATAGGAGTACTAGTTGACAACTTCCTCACCAGTGAATGCTCAATCCTATCTATTCTTTTAACCATTTTTCCAAGCTTCTTTTCCAGAGATTGTACCTCATCCAACAGAGCTAAAAAGGATCTATATCACCTTGAAAATTTTCAAGGCATGTTTGTTTTAAGCTTGTTTTGGTTGCTATTTGAGGTAAGTACAAACTTTGAATACATTGGTTATGTTTGCATGACATTTGGGCTTAACACATTTTGGTTGAAAAATGTGTTAAGCTACTTGATACATTGGTTATGTATGACTAATGTGCTATGACATTTGTAATGTCATATATGTGTTAAGTACATTGTTAAAAAGCCATTGGTATTGGCTAGATTATATTAAATGTGATTAATATGTGAATTATGTGGAAATATACAACATAATTGGGTAATGAGTTGTAAATGTAAAAATGTGGTATAATGTAATGAGATATGTGGAAATATAATGAAATGAATTGATATTGATATAAATGAGAAATATGAATAAATTCTGTGCCTAGTATGTTATTCAATTTTTAGAGTTCTGTGTTTGGCGGCATGCCTATGATTTGCCTACGGGCTACACGTTGGTCGTCACTGTGAAAATATTTTTGAGGTGAAATGACCGGGTCGTAAGTCTCAAAAATAAATCCTTGAAGTTGGATTGGGTGAAATGACTGGGTCATAAGCTCAGACCTAGTTGGACTATTACATTAATATTTTGCCTATGGGACTAGACATATGGTGTCATTATAGACCAAAACAATAACTCTGAAATTTAGATAGCATATTAGTTATCTTTGGGCCTATGGTTGTGTTTGTTTTTATGTGAATTGTGGATTGTGAAATATTTGAAAAGTATGAGAAAATGGAATGATGTGATTTCCATTTGCATTGTGCATTGGCATTGCATTTGAACTTTATTATTATCAAAGTTTGTATTACTAGGCTTTTGGCTTAGCGCGATTATTTACATCGCGCAGGTGACAAGGTAGATTTGGTTGAGTCGGAGAGTTCTTTTAGACCAGGTCGGGTCTAGACTTGTGGTTGTGCTTATAGAGTTGTTATCAAGATCAGAAACACTATCAGTAGCATGTATATATTTTATGTTATTGTATATTTTAGGTATTATGCATATTATATCCTGTTTTTGGATTTTATGTATTGTAAACTATAAAGAATGTTTAGGTTAAGTTATTTGAAATGGGGGTTTAAATGTGTTCTATTATATATATATATATAAATGTTTTGAGAAAATTGTGGAAAAATTTAGAAGTTAAGATAAATATGTGGTTTATTGTTTATTGGAAGTGTTCTTTTTGCAGGTGTGTAATTGATAAATTTGGCATGTCCAAATTACATACAAAACTCTGGCAAATTTTTTCCAGAGATTTTCATATAAAATGTTTATTTTGGGTTCCTATAACAAGTAAAGAATATTTATATACTATTTAATTTTATATATTTAGTATTTGAAATTTTAAATCAGAAATGTGAAAATTTTTATTAAACTGATCTGTAATATTTTTGTACCGTATATGCATATTTTACATATGCTTAAAATATGTATTTAACGCATATAGGGTATAAGGGTGTTACATTTATTTTGGTATCAGAGCCTAGGTTTGAGGTTCTTGACTTAGGTGGGTTGATAGAGAGAGAAAAAGGAAAATTTGAAAATAGTTTTCAATTGTAATACATGCATTGGTACTGGCAGTTTCTCATCTCTAATATAGTAATTTCTACTATGTTTGCAGATACAAGTAGTTATGACATCTCGGACGCATCAATCTGCAGAGGGTAGTGCCGAGAGTGTGGCTCCCGATGAGGGCAGAGATAGAGCTAGAGTTGTGTCTGCTGGTGAGGCATCTATTTCTGTGCCTGTGAGACCAACAACTAATAAGATCCCACCTGGCTGGGTATGGCATATGGTAGAGTTGTTGAGGCAGGCTCCAGTTCAGCAGCCGCCGCCCCACAGCTGCAACCTTAGTTGCTGGTGAGGAAGTATGATAAGCTAAGGAAGTTTGGAGCTGAGGACTTTGTTGGTATTACAGACCCTGCTGTAGCAAAGCAGTGGCTAGACAGGGTCCAGAGAGTGTTTATCCAGTTACAGGCCAGTCCAGAAGAGAAGTTTGATTATGCTAGATCTCTATTGCAGAGGGATGCTATGAGTGGTGGAAGACTGTTCCATATGCTTTAGTTGATCCACCAGTTCTGGCTTATGATGATTTCCTATGGGAATTTTATCAAAAGGGAGTATAAGGATGCAAAGAAGATGGAGTTTCTGAGTCTGAGATAGGATACCAAGCCAGTGACAGAGTATGAGATCGAGTTTATCCAGTTGAGTCATTATGCTGGTGGGATCATTTTTGACGAGATTGATAGGTGCATGAGGTTTGAGAAGGGACTGAGACCCTCTATCATGTGTATCATAGCATGCTCTCAGTATCAAGATTTTTTCAGTTGATTGCAGCTGCCAGGAGTGTAGAGAGAGTACAAAGTCTTGCAGCAGTTGCCAGGAGTGTAGAGAGAGCACAGAGTCTTGCAGCAGCTGCCAGGGTTGAGGAGACTAGAGCTAGGAGACTCCAGAGTGAGATAGGGTCTTTATCAGTAAAGAGAGGCTGAGGGGGATATTTTCAGAGGTTCAGTAGGAGCCAGGGGCAGTTTGGCAGTTCAGTTTAACAGCAGAGACAGAGACAGAGACATGTAGTTTCAGTGGCTAGTACTCCAACCCCAGTAGCTCAAAGGCTTTCTCTACCTACTTGTGTTCATTGTGGTAAAGCACACGGAGGTGTCTGCTGGTGGAGAGGTACTTTGGGAGTGTGTTTTAGATGTGGGTCATTAGACAATTTTATCAGAGATTGTCCAGAGCCACTAGAGGATAGACAGGCAGATACTGTAGCTTCTCAACCTAGTGTCAAAGGGGGTCGTGGTGGTAGAGGTTTTGGTAGAGGTGGTCAATCTAGGACTAGTCAAAGAGGAGGTTATACAGCTAGAGGTAGTATACCAGATGAGGCAGGGCCATCACAATGGGTTTATGTGATGCAGAGGTAGCCGGATGCTTCAGCTATTATTGCTGGTACTTTTACTCTATTTGGGACTTCAGTTCTTGTATTATTAGACCCTAGGTCGACTCATTCTTACATCAGAGCATCCATCTTTCCTGTGAGTGATTTATTTTGATTCCTTAGGATTTGATATTTTGGTCACAAATCCCTTAGGGCTAGTGTTGTGGTGAGCAGGGTACACCGAGATAGTCCAGTTGTTGTTCAGGATGAGAATTTCTTAGCTACCTAATTGAGATGCCTTTCAGGGAGTATGATCTGAATTTAGGCATGGATTGGTTATTCAGGCATGAGGTTGTGGTAGATTGTCAGAAGAAATGTGTTACTTTGAGAACTCTTGATGGTAGGGATGTGATGGTATCTAGTGAGCAGAGGTATCTTTCATCCATGTTTGTTTCAGCTATTTTAGCTAGGAGGATGATTCGAAAGGGATGTGAGACTTATCTTGCTCATGTTGTAGATACTAGAGTAGTGGGGTCCCAGCTTGACAGTATACCCATAGCTGCCGAGTTTTCAGATGTTATGAGTTGCCAGGGGTACCTCCTAAGAGAGAAGTGGAGTTTGGTATCGATTTGTTGCCTAGTACCACTCCCATCTCTATTATCTCTTATCGGATGGCACCTACTGAGTTGAGAGAGTTGAAGGTGCAGTTGTAGGAGTTGTTGGAAAAAGAGTTCGTCTGCCCTAGTGTGTCCCCGTGGGGAGTGCCTGTGTTGTTTGTGAAGAAGAAGGATGGCACCTTGAGATTGTGTATTGATTATAGGCAGTTGAATAAGGTGACCATCAAGAATAAGTATCCTTTGCCTCGGATAGATGATATCTTTGATCATTTGAAGGGAGCAATAGTATTCTCTAAAATTGATCTGAGATCAGGGTACCATCAGTTGAGAGTAAGAGATGTGGATATACCCAAGACATCTTTTAGCACGTGGTATGGGCATTATGAGTTTCTGGTGATGCCCTTTGGATTGACGAATGCACCGGCAGCTTATATGGATTTGATGAACAGGGTGTTCAGACCATATTTAGATCAATTTATGGTGGTCTTCACTGATGACATTTTGGTGTATTCACATAATGAGGAGGATCATGATAGGTATTTGCGGATTGTATTGCATACTCTGAGAGAGAAATAGTTGTGTGCTAAGCTGTCTAAGTGTGAGTTCTGGCTTGATCAGGTAGCTTTTCTTGGTCATGTGGTTTCAGTAGAGGGTATTAGAGTTGATCCGAGTAAGGTTAAGGCTATCTTGAATTGGAGTCCATCGAAGACTGTGACAGAGGTTAGAAGTTTTCTAGGATTGGTAGGCTATTATCATCAATTTGTGAAGGGTTTTTCTTTGATAGATACACTACTCA
Organism: Garcia nutans; assembly: GCA_947685225.1. Lineage (NCBI taxonomy): Eukaryota > Viridiplantae > Streptophyta > Magnoliopsida > Malpighiales > Euphorbiaceae > Garcia > Garcia nutans. The sequence continues at coordinate 38,497,235 of CANTUV010000059.1, forward strand.
CCAGATTACTTTGGAAAGGAGTTAGATTTATGTGGACAGATCGGTGTCAAGCGAGTTTTGAGTAGCTGAGGGAGATGTTGACTCAGACTTCTGTCCTTACCCTGCCTGTGGAAGGTAAACCATATGTGATGCTTCACATAGTGGTTTAGGTTGTGTTTTGATGCAGGAGGGTAGACTCATTGCTTATGCCTCTCAACAGTTGAAGCCACATGAGCTGAATTACCCGACTCATGATTTGGAGCTTGTAGCCATAGTTTTGGCCTTGAAGATTTGGTGGCATTACTTGTATGGGGAAAAGTGTTTCATTTATATGGATCACAAGAGTTTGAAATACCAGGGTGTTTAGAGAGAGCTGAATCTTCGGTAGAGACGGTGGTTAGAGTTAATAAAGACTACGACTGTTTGATTGATTATCATCCTGGCAAGGCAAATGTTATTGCTGATGCCTTAAGTCAGAAGTCTTTGGCAGGTTTGACTGCTTATTCGCTCTCATTGCTTGTTGAGTTGAGAGTGTTGTATGCTAGATTTGAGACTTGTGATGATGATGCTTTGATGGCTCAGTTGCAGTTGAGGCCAGTCTTATTGGATCATATTAGGGAGGCTCAGTTGGCAGATGAGAGAATTCAAAAAATTATGTTGGTTTGTCAGAAGGGTGAGAGTCAAGATTTTTTTGTGAGGGATGATGGAAGTCTATGGTACAAAGCTAGTTTGTGTATTCCTGATGATGCAGAATTGAAAAGGATGATATTAGAGGAAGCACATCAGTCACTTTATGCTATGCACCCTGGAAGTACCAAGATGTATCAGAACTTGAAGCGATATTATTGGTGGTCAGGTATGAAGAGGGACATAGAAGAGTTTGTATCCAGATGTATCACTTGCCAGAGAGTTGCCAGAGAGTGAAGGCTGAGCACCAGGCGCTTAATAACCCATATTAAACTCATCATAACCATGGATAATGGATAATTTGGCTAGCCAAATTACTTATGAGCTTGGCTCATGGGTCATTTGGCTCATATTGAGCTTGGCTAACCAAGTCAAAACGAGTTGGTCTAAATTTCAATTAGTTCAACAGGACCTAAATGAATGAGATTAAATTTAATTTAGGTCTTTCATTAAAATCAAATTCATTCAGGGCCAAAATTAAGGGTCTACAGACTTGTTAATTTGGCCACAATTATTAATGAGGGGAATAAACACATAGAATGATTAGGAAAGGCAAGCAATAGCAATCAGCCAAAAAAGAAACAAAACATATACACAACAACTTAGAGACAGGAATCAAAACTGTCGTCAATTGCACTTAACCTCTAGCCAGAAACTTAAGCAGATTCAAGCAGTCAGCTGGGTGATCTCTTTCAATTGGTGGAGCCAACAAATGAAGATATATTTTTGTGTTTAACCCATTTAAAATTTAACATAAGCTGCTTTGATTATGGTTTTAAACATTCATCAATATTTACTTCCAATAGCTATTTCCTTTTAAAAACTATCATGCAGTAAGTTTAGCTTAGCTTGCAATAATCATGTAAACCATTTAAATCGTCATCATCTTTGCACAATGATCCGTTCAATATCTAATAGCCAAACCATTCACAATATTAATTTCAATATATAGAGAACCTTGGTGACAGTTCATGCAAACCCTAGTTTGATCATCCAAAACCCTAAATATTATCTTCAAAAGACAAAAACCTAGCTTTTACCCAAAAAACCATAAAACCCTAGTTTTTATTTAAAACCCTAAGTTTTCATTTAAAACCCTAGTTTTCATTTAAAACTCTAATTTAATCCTAAGTTTTGGGGAGGGAAGTCTATCAGTGGAGGTGGAGGTATGTCAAAAGTTGGAGTAGGAGGACCTGGCTTAGGATCTGTACGTGGTGCCTGCAGCTCCCCCACCTTATCCTGGTTCAATCATTTTAAAGTGTCTATGCCCAAAAGTTTGGGGAGCCCATCCATGGTCATCGGGAGGCATCCATCTAACACACCCAAGCTGCGAGCCAGTCTCGTGACATACATGCCACCATGTAAGTTACCTGTTGCCCCTTTCTTGGACTACTCGTAGAAGAAATGTGTGGTAGCATGAGCTACATTACATCAGATTTTCTGAACCATGCAATTCAAGATAAATAACTCCCTCAAGGCGACAACCCTTGTACTATTAAGTTTAGCCACAATAGTATGAACCAATAGATTATGTAGCACTCGGCAAGGAAAGGATTCAAAATTCAATGCTTTAGACACCTTAGGCTGATACTTGACTGTATTCGATGCAAATGTGCTCCAAACCTTGGGAGGAATAACATCATACTCTATAAAAGTTGACCTCGGAGTTAAGATACTCAACAGTTTGCACCTCCTCCGCAGTAAATAAATTTAAATGCATGCCAAGTTCATCGATACTCATGTGGAATGGCTGCCCTCGCAATCAAAACTTCATCGTAGACTCAATAGTTGAGATCTTATTTTTATTGAACTAGAAAGTGCAGAAGAATTCCAATGTTAATTCTATATATAAAGGCTCATTGATGGAAAATAGTTATTCCCATCTAGGTTGGTTTATCAAATCCCAGATCTTAGCCATGATATTAGCTTGTTCCATAGCACCCTAATCCAAAATTCTATGAGGAGGCCTATCCTTGTTTCCTAATAGTTCAAACTGCTTCCTTTCTCTTAAATTCTTGAACCGAATGCACTTGTGGCTGGCCATAAACTTAGAGATCGGATGTGTAGTGAGTTGGCTTGAGCTGCCTTCCCCTCTAACTCTTTTGGTGGGTAACTTGGAAGCTAGTTTTTGTGGACCCATGATCTGCATAATAAACAAGACCATTCTCAAAAATAGCAGCAATACGAAAAACATGGGATAATGTTATTGGAATACCGGCATTATAACAACATAGCATAGAACATACTCCAATGAAAAGAATGCCAATAATGCCAACACATGTAAACCAACAAAGGCAAAAAAATCCACAGAAAGAAATTAAATCAATGCATCTAGCAACCATGAAATACAAAATGTAGCACCCCAGTTCTGTTTGTCTCCAAAGTCCAACAAGTTAAAACAAAGAAATTGCTAAATGGGTGCATGAATAACCAATAAATAATGTATAAACATGTTAACATAGACCCAGCCTATGAATTCCAAAAAATAGAACGAGTAAAGCACAACAAATCTTTAAGAACTGGGGTTAAAACCCAGAATCCCTAAGAATCTCTAAAACAATCGCAAGAAATCCCAAAGGAATTTCAAACTAAACAAAAAAAATTGCAAGAGTAGGGTGCTTACCTAATATAAGTGGAGACTATGATAAAATCAAAGGAAAAACATGTAAATCCTCTCCAAACCTTGGAATGGGAGTCGAAATCCCCTCTAGGATGAGTGGGTGTGTGATTTTGAGTGTGAGAGTATGAAAATTTTGAGAGAAAATTGACAAAGAGGGGGAGCGAGGAGAGGAAATTATGTTTAATTCAAAACAGAGTATTTCTTAAAAATACATTGACACGCCCATAGACATGGCCATGTTTATGTCCGTGTTGTAGATACTGGGATTTAAATAACACGACATGTCCAATGACACGGGCATGTCACTGAGCGTGTTGATGCTACTAGGACTCTTTAAATTTTAGCCAAAATGATGACCAGGGACAAGGGCATGTCCATGGGCGTGTTGTAGCTACTGTATACAATTTAAATGACACGTCCAATGACACGGGCACATCACTGGCCGTGTTGTAGCTAATGTCTCAAAAAATGAATGACACGCCTGGTTTGATATGGGCATGTCCAAAAATAAGCTCAAGTTGCCCTTACAATACTCAGTCAAATTTTCCAACAAAAGAGAAATTTCCTCTATATATTCAAATGAACTTAGAATAACACACCTCCAATCAATGAGAGAATATATACAAATCAAACAAACTAAAACATGAAAAGTAAAGAAATATATATTAAAAATAAACAAAATGGTGGGTTATCTCCCACCCAGCACTTCTTTAACGTCGTATTAGTTAGAAGTTCAGGAGTAATTTATCCCTAGTCTTGGAGGTATAAAACCTCCTTCAATTCATTCAATTCTCCCCCTAAGTATAATTTGAACCTTTGCCCATTCACCTTAAAGTCCCCTTTTTCTGAATGAGTAAGTTCAATCTTGCCATAGGGAAAGACTTCATTGATTGTGAAAAGGGCTAGACCATCGAGATTTTAACTTACCTGGAAAAAATCAATGCCTTAAATTTTACAATAATACCTAATCTCCAGCTTGAAACTATTTTCATTCCTTAATGTGAGCATTATGCCACCTCTTAATTTGCTCCTCATACATCCTTGCATTATCGTAAGCTTGCAATCTCCATTCTTCTAGCTTATTGACCTGCAATCTCCTCTTTTCACTTGCATTAGCCAGATCAAGGTTAATCTATTTTATAGCCCAATAAGCGTTATGTTTAATTTCTATAGGTAAATGGCAAGCCTTTCCGTATACTAGCTTAAATGGTGTAGTACCCAAAGGTATTTTGAATGTTGTCCTAAAGGCCCATAGAGCATTGTCCAATTTTTCAGACCAATCCTTTCACGATTGCTCTACAGTTTTCTCAAGAATTCTCTTTATCTCTCGATTTGTGTTCTCAACCTGGTCACTAGTTTGGGGATTGTAAGGAGTAGAAAACCTATGTGTAATGCCTAACCATTTAAAACTTTCTCAAGCTGAGCATTACAAAAGTGAGTACCCCTATCACTTATGATCACTTTCGTCGTACCAAATCGAGAAAATAAATTTTTCAAGAACTTCATCACTACCCTAGCATCATTCGTTGCTAAGGCTTGGGATTCAGGCTATTTAGAAACATAATCTATAGCTACGAGAATATATTTATTACTAAAGGAACTAGAAAATGGTCCCATAAAGTCGATGGCCCATACATTAAAGACTTCACAAACTAGAATCCCATTCTGGGGCATCTCATCACTAAATGAGATGTTCCCAGTTCTTTGGCAACAATCACAACATTTCACAATGTCATAGCTATCCCTGAAAAAAGTCAGCCAATAAAATCCTGATTCTAATGCCTTCTGAGCAGTTCTATTGGCTCCCATATGACCACTGGCTCATCCAGCGTGTCAATGATGGAGAATATTAATTATTTCAGGCCATGCTATGCAACGCCAGATTATATGGTCCTTACATAACTTAAACAAAAAGGGAAAAAGTAACATTTTAAGTCGAAAAAGAATTTCTTCTTTTCTTGATAAGTTAGATCCTTAGGGACTTCCCTAAAGGCCAAGTAATTAACAAAATCTGCAAACCAAGAAATTTCAAAGTTTGAACTACTTTCCTCACTTACCATGTCATACAATTGTTCATCGGGGAAATGGTCATTAAAGCCTCCTTCTTCAAACCTCTCCAAGGTTGGGTTCTCTAAGTGAGAAAGGTGACCTGCTGCTAGGATTTTAGCTCCCTTTTTGTCTTGAATCTTCAAGTCAAATTCCTGTAATAACATAACCCATCAAATTAGCCTAGGCTTTGCATTAGTTTTTGCAAATAAATACCTCAAAGCTAAATGGTCTATATAAACGATCACTTTTGACAATATCAGGTATGATATGAACTTGTCAAAAGCAAAAACTGCAACTAGTAGTTCTTTCTTTGTAGTTGTGTAATTGGCCTGAGTTGCATTTAGTGTCTTGCTTATATAACAGATGGGCTGAAAATACTTCTCCCTGCGTTAACCCAAGACTACCCCACTACGAAATCACTCGCATCACATATCAATTCAAAAGGTAAATTCTAATTGGGAGCCATGATGATTGGAGCATAGATCAATTTTTTCTTAAGAGTTGTGAAAGCTCTTAAACATTCCTCATCAAATACAAAATTGACATCCTTCTTAAGAAGTCTTGTTAGAGGGTGAGCTATCTTAGAAAATTCTTATATGAACCTCCTATAGAAGCCTGCATGTCATAAAAAACTTCTAATGTCCTTGACTGATGTGGGTGGTGGTAATTTCTCAATGGTTTCCACCCTAGCCCAGTCCACCTCAATACCCTTGCTTGAAATCTTGTGTCCCAACACTATTCCCTTTTGAACCATGAAATGACATATTTTCCAATTAAGCACGAGGTTTGTTTCCTCACACCTTACCAACACCCTCTCAAGGTTTTCCAAACATTCTTCGAATGATCTACCATAAACTGAGAAATCATCCATGAACACCTCCATAATATCCTTAATAAGCTCATCAAATATTGCCATCATGCACCGTTGAAAAGTTATAGGTGCATTGAACAGTCCAAATGGCATTCTTCGATATGCAAATGTCCTATATGGACAGGTGAACGCAGTTTTCTCTTAGCCTTTTGGGGCAATGGGAATTTGGAAGTAGCCTAAAGGACCATCTAAAAAACAGTATCATGCCCGGATAACCTCTCCAACATCTGATCAATAAAGGGCAATGGGAAATGGTCCTTCCTAGTTTCATTATTCAACTTTCGGTAGTCGATGCAAACCCTTCAGTCGGTAAGAAGATGAAATCCCCAACTTTTACCAACACATCCTCTATAATACCACGAGGGTGGATTATTGACTTATCAGCAAGTTGAATGGTCATGAGTATTAGTTTAGGTTCTCCGATACCTAACACTTTAAACATCTTATAGGGCATAACACTTATGCTAGCTCCCATATCAGCCAAGGCACTTTTAACTTCAAGATTACCTATCAAACATAGAATAGCAAAACTACAAGGATCTTTTAATTTCCTAGGTAACCTTTTTTACAAAATTGCCAAACTCTTTTACAACAACTTCACCAAAGATATTTCCTCAAGTTTCCTTTTATTAGAAAGGAGATCTTTAAAAAAATTAGCATATTTGGGCATTTGCAATAAAACTTTAGCAAATGGAATATTAGTGTGCAATTGTTTAAAGAGTTCAAGAAACTTACCGAACCGAGCATCCATCTTGTCCTTGTTCAACCTTACTGGATATGGCACTCGAGGTCGGTATTCCTTCACTATTAGACTAGGCTCTTGTGGTTGGTTACAACTTTCTCATTTTCTTTTTTCTTTTTCTTATGCCTCAGCCTCTTCCTTAATCACTTCTTCTCTTTTCTCAACAACACCACCCTTAATTTCCTTTCCATTCCTCAGAGTGATTGCCTTTAGCTGCTCTTTCAGGTTTGCCTCAGTATTGTTAGGTAAACTCCCTTGCGGTCTTTCACTGAGTAACTTGGCAATTTTCCCCACTTGGTTTTCTAAATTTTGAATCGAGGCTTGTTGATTTCTAAGGGTGGTTTCAGTTGATTGAAATCTATTTTTTGAAGCTGCTATGAATTTCTCCATCATGTCTTCCAAATTGCTCTTTCTTGGAGGAGCAGCTTGTTGGTGTTGATGCTACTAAAATCTAGGGGGGAGGTCTTGAATTGTTCTAATTATTCCAGGAAAAATTAGTATAATTTCTCCACCTCGGATTATATGTGTTGATGTAGGGGTTTTTCTGCTGTTGCCTAGGCATATTCCCAACAAACTCCACCTATTCCTGTCTAGCAAACATATTGCCGCTTTGGCAATCTTGACTTTGATGTCCACCCCCACACCATTCCCAAGATATCACCTGCATTGATTTCCCTGAAGTTGAGGCTAATGAATCAAACTTTTTGTTCGTTGATTGTAATTATGCTGTCAAAGCCACCACAGGATCCAATTGATGTGAACTAGTGACTCTCAGTTTTCCTTGTTCCCTTGGAGCATCCCACTGTTAATTGGTACGGGCTACATCTTAAATCAAATCCCTTGTTTATTCAGGTGTCTTGTTATTTATGATACCCCCAGCTGCTGCATTAATGGATTGCTTGCTTGCATAGATCAATCCAGTATAAAAAGTTTGAATCTGAAGCCATAGTGGAACCCATGATGAGGACACCTTCCCAATACATCTTTAGACCTCTCCCAAGCATCATAAAGAGTCTCACCATCTTGCTGAAGGAAGGATGAGATATCATTCCTCAATTTGGTTGTCTTGAAAGGTAGGAAGTATTTTTCTAAAAATTTCTCTGCCAACTGACCCCATGTGGTGAAAGTGCCTGGGGGAAAAATTTAAGTCATTTCTTTGGTTAGTCTCTAAGTGAAAATGGGAACAACCTCAGCCTAATTGCATCATCTACGACATTATTTATCTTGAATGTCTCACATATCTCTAGAAAATTCTCAAGATGTACATTAGGGCCTTCATCTAGGAACCCATCAAACTGGTAAGTCTGCTGCACCATTTGAATTACAATTGGCTTTATCTCAAAGTTGTTCGAAGCAACTGCCGGCCTCCGTATGCTAGAATCAGCACATTGAGAGCAGGCTTAGCATAGTCCTACATTGTTCTAGGTTCAGCTCCTGCCATTGTTTCAAGTTCTTCTTCTAAGCTTGAGTCTTTCAAGTTTGTTTATGTTTCTGCCAAAACTATTTCCCTTCCTTTCTTTCGCTTTCTCCTCAATGTTCTCACTAGTTCTTAATCTAATTCAAGTAAATGGGAAGAGCTAGCTCAGGTCATAAACAGAAAAAAGTACCTAAGATGACAATAAACAAGCAGGAGCCAATGTTAAAAATAAATAAAATAAAATCTAAATCAATAGTTTTAAATATATTACTAATATTGAAAATCGTTGTCCTTGGTAATGGTGCCAAAAACTTGGTGATGACTTTGTGCTATTACAAAGCTACCGCAAGTGCACGGGTCACACAAGTAAAAAAGTGGTGAGTAAGATATCATTCCACTGGGACAAGGTCAATTACTAGTGTAAATTTCTACTGTTTTGTTAACAATCCAATGATTCTTGTGATGATTAAAATAAAGAAAAACAAATTACTTAATGAATTAAATTAATGAAAGATTGTGTATTATGCAAAAATAATTGTTGATAAAAACACTATCCAGATATTGAATCTGTCACGACCGGCCATAGCAGGTATGTACAGTAATTATGTGTACAGTATTCATACGTCCTGACAAAGTAGGCATGCTAAAGAGATCCGGCTAACCCTAGACCGTTAAGCTATAATTCATTAAAGGATCGGGGTTAAACATGCGTAACTAACGGCGATGGGTGACCAGTCCGGGAAGTCTTAATAATATATGTGATAGTGTAATGAAATGGAAACTAGAGAAATACCGGGTAAAAACTGTGAACTGTGACTTTTTTCGAAAACGCCCCGTTAGAGAGAAACGAAGACACGTAGACTAGGGGTATTTTGGTCATTATTAATTAAAATTTATACATGAATCCAAAGTAGGAAATAAACACATGAGTGCGTAGAGGACATCGAGGGGTTGAATATGAAATGATCGTTAGTAGAAACGGAGCCCAGGCAAACCCGAGCAAAGAAAGGACCTAAAGGGAATTTTGTAAAAAGTCGAGGGCTTATTGGTAATTTTTCAAAATGACTTGGAAACCTAAAATAGACCTTAAAAATGGAAAGTAGAGGTCGAGAGGGTCAAAACCATATGTGGTTCATTTCGTGGAACCACACGGTTTAAAAGTTACAGACAATCAATCGCCGGAGGGTATTTTGGTCTTTTCACATCCTAAATCATAAAATTACAGCAAAGGGAAGAATAGGGGCCAAAATATGATTAAAAGAAAGCCCAATGGCTTGGGTCTTAAATAAATAAAAGAGGGAGACAATTGTACCAATGAAAAATGGCTATTTTGCCTTAAAGTGGACCAATTGGAATTAAGCATTTGTCTTAACACATTATTAGCCAAATTGGGCAGCCATTTGGACCAAAAACACATGAAATAAGAAAGCAAAAACTCCCTCTTGAGAAGGAGGGTCGTCCAAGCCATAGGAGAAGGAAGAAAGGTGGTGATTTTCAAGTTTTAAGGTTTATTATCAAAGGTTTTGGTGGAATCCAAAGTCCTAAACTAAGGTAAGTTCATTTCTAATCCTAATTTCAGGTTTTAATGATTAATTTGAGAGATTAAAATTAGGGTTCTTATGGTGGATTTGGGGAAAACTTAAGTAGTGATGATATTGATTAATTAAATGGAAGAATTAAGGTTTCTAAGGTTTAATAAGGTTAGATTAGGACTTAATTTGAAAAGAAATGGAAGGGTAGTGCATATTTTAAATTTTTAGGGTTTATGGTTGAGGTTGTGTTGTGAAATTTTTGTAGGCAAGGGTGGAAATAAGGAGAAGGAAGAGCTAGAAAGAGAAGGGAAAGCAAAAGAAAATTAAAATACAAGGTTTGGTACTTTACCTTGGAAGAATTAAATTTTCTTTCATTTTATTGCCAAAAATTTATCTATGGAACTTTTGCTATGGTTGCCTAAATGTGTTGTTTGAGTTTGAATTCAATTGTTGAGTGGTATTTTTGAATCCATGTGGTGATTGGGTTATTTAAATTCAAATGAAATCTAATGTTTTCAATGATTTTGGTAAAAGAGTTTATGAACTCCATTTAGTCCAAATTGATTTAAAGAATCAAGTTATTTTAAAAGGGAAGTGTCTAAGTCTTCATTACATTATTAGGGAAGCTTTGAAATGGGTTTAGAAAAAAAAAATAAAAAATTTTGCACCAAATGCAAGTGGGGGCCGAATTGGTGCCCTTTGGGAGCCAATTCTGGACCCAACTTTGGGCAGCCGGTTGAGGCAGCAAACAATGAACTTTTTCGACGAAATGTTACATGCAATTATTCAACATATGAAATAAGTTTCCTGTAAAATTTCAGCCAAAAATAAGATCATTTAACTGGTCAAATGCATGACTGAAATTGACTAAAATTTAGACGAAAACCAGATTTTACTATTCATATGGTCATGTCATTTGCGTTGCCGATTTTATGCACCGTGTTACTATTCTTTTGGTAATTTTTGGGAATTGTTCTAATGTGATTATTTCCACTGGGAATGGTGGTAAACACTTGGAAATGAAACGGCCTTTAGCCACAGAGTTAGTACACGGCGAAATGGCATGACTTGGTAAAAATGAAAAGGGATGTGCAAATCATTTGAAAAATTATGGAAATCTTGGATTTGAATTTTAAACCCTTAAGCTCTACTTGGTGGTTGAACATGGTAGATAAGGGTATAGTGCACTATACTAACTTATGCAGTACTGCTTGATATTGTGATTGAATTGTTATGATCTGAACTCAATGTTGAGGGCCATTGGGGCCAATGGTGAGGGCCATTGGTTATAACCAGGATGGTGAGGGCCATTCCTGTGATTTGATATCGGTGGTGAGGACCACCCGTGTTACAGTGGTGAGGGCCACTGCCTTATCGCTGTGGTTCTGCTTTTACCAGTAGAGCAAAAATTTACAAACTATGACACGACTATTTTATGGCATAAGTTGAATTGTGAATATTTTACAATTTTAGTTGAAATCTTTTGAAAAACTTGAAATTCTTTTTCGGGAAGTACGTTTTTATTTCATTGAAGTGAGCTTTATATTTTATTGCTTATAGTATTTAACATTCATATATTTTATTGCCTTGCTTGTACAAATACTCTTTACTTTATTTCCATTGGTAAAGTACCCACTGAGCGACATTGCTCAACGAGTTAAGTTTTCCCTGACTCGTAGGTTCGGAGCAGTAGCTAACTCTTGGGAAGTGATGACCAGACCCACAGCATCTCAGGGTAGACCTCTTAGTTTTCATTTTGAGTTAACTAGTTGTGACATGTATATATATATATAAGATTGAGAATTACTATGTTGTACTGTATGTTATTAGTATGTCATAATAATAAACCTCTACTTTATTTTGTACTAGAAGTGTGAATTCTTCTTGTAGGTTTGTAGTTGAGGTTATAAGGGGGATTCATTGGGAGTGTATTGAGACTGATTGTGTTCGCATTGGTTTATGTAAAAAAAAATATTTTCAAAAATAAGAAAAAAAACCAGTTTTGTCGACACTTGGGACCCAAATTTCTAGGCGAACCTCTGGCCAAATTTTTGTAAAAACCAGAACTAAAATTTGACTAAGTAAAATTGGTAGCAACATTAGGTTAGTGTGGCGCCTCTACTCGGCTTACACACGTAGGCTGGGAAGGGGTGTTACAGAATCCACCTAGCTATAAAGAGTATTTAAGAATATTAATTCAATTAAATCAAATAACAAAGTTGAATTGGCATTCCTCTAAATTAGATCAAAACCACTCTCGAGTGAATTAATCCCTAATGACTAAGTAGAATGCTAAGAATCTCTTCTCAAGCATAATTAAATAGGTCATGCAATAGAGACCAGGAATTATAAACCAAAGTGTTGTAAGTCTATCTCTAGCACTCCAATCAACCCTCAACTCAAATGAGAATTCTGTTCATATCAAGCTTTCCCAAGTAAATAATATTAAAATTGCAACCAATTAGTAAGCATGTTATTATCAATTGGAAATAAACAATTAAGAATCATAAGAATAAGACAACTCAATTAAATGATTTAATTTAATAAAAACTATTCAATTCATACAATAAAGCTAGGGTTCATCAATATCTAGATAGAAATAATTTAGCTCATGTTCATAACAAAAGCAATAAGTGAAAGAATTCAAATAATCCATGATGAATGATTTGTGTTTCTTCACTTTAATCCTTGATTCTTGATTTAAATCTTATCTAATTTGGATCTTCACCTCCAACCTCAATTGCCAAACTCCCTCTCTTTAAAGAAGCTGCCTCTAAGTGATAAAAACTGGATCCCTAATTCGTACTTCAGTTCAGATTTTATAACCTAAAGATTTAGCCTGACATGCCCAGTGACACGGCTGTGTCTCTGGGAGTGTCAATGATATTTTTTTTTATCATTGATGACATGGGCAATTACATAGCCAAGCTGTTGGATGTGTTATAGCTACTATAATGTAGGATTAAGGACACAGGCAATGACACGGGCGTGTCCTTGGGCATGTCGAAGCTTCTGTAAGGTGGGCAAATGACTTACTCAGTGACACGCCTATGTCATTGGGCATGTGTAGATCCTTGATTTTTTCCCTAAGCTAGTTTGATCCTAATTAAGAAAGGCCTAGTCAAGTTCAGTCCACTTTTAATGGCTTAAATCTATTTTAAAGTCTTTAGTTAGATTGGTTCAATTTTATTAGGCCCAAAGATAAGCCGGTTTAACTTTTTAAATCCAAAATTAGATCCGATTAGAAATAAGAATGAGTTTGGTTGGGGGTGGATCATGACAGGCTAAATTGGGCCTATCCAATTCATCCATATCGAATTGGATCAAGTCTAAATCGATATGGATAATTTCCATGTCGATTTGGACATCCAATTTGACATGGATGTTTTCCATATCGAATTGGATCAAGTCCAATTCAATATGGACAATGTCCATGTCGAATTGGACATCCAAATTTGACATGGACAAATATCCATGTCAAATTGGACATCCAGTTAGACATGGATGTTATCCAATCGGTATGTAATGGGTCCATATCAAATTAAACAAGGTTTAATTCGATATGGACAGGTTTAATTTGACATGGTTCCTGCTTTAGACTGAATCCGAGCTGTGTTTAAATTGATAATATGGATTAAGCTTGATTTACGTAGGTTTGACCTAATTTGGTCTTTATAAATACAAGCTTAAGCAAGGCAACGAGGTGGCAACTTTGATTAAGAAACTGAGATTTAAAAAAAAAATAAAGATAGAAACAAAAGCAGCAGCAGAAAAAATTAAAAAGCAAAACCCTAGAAGCACCGAGGAGAGGCAACAACTTTGAATAATGAACTGGGGAGAAAATAAAAGAGATAGTAGCAGTTTTATTAAACCCTAATTATCAAAAAGTAACTGAAAGACAGGAAGGACACAATAATTGTCTCAGGTGGCAGTTATTCCCCTCCACCAATAACAAAGCTGATCCAGGCAGTGGCAACATCAACCTTATTTCAATGTATCAAATTGGTGGAGCCAATAAACATAGGTTTAATTTTCTTTAATTTATCCAATTCAATTATTTACCTTCATTGATTAATTCATCTCATAGTTCAATTAATGCATCTCTTACACAGTGAGCCATATGAACTTAATTAAATATTAGCTACATGATTTTAATCTTAACTAGTACGGCCATATTTTACTTTTAGTCTAAACCCTAAATTCACATGAAACCCTAATTTGAATATTTAAAACCCTAACTTGCATGCTAAAACCCTAGTTTGTGTGTTTTTAACCTAAATTGCATGTAAACAACCCTAATTGCATGATATGAACCCTAAACCCTAATTTAGTAAGCTAAGCTTTAAGAAACCCTAATTCATATGTTAGAACCCTAGTTTGTACATTTATTATTTAACATGATATTTAAATATAGTCTCGATTATTATTATATGTTCACTTATTGCATGTTTTGATGTATGACTTATGTTATTTTGATTTGTGATGAATGATTTATTTTTATGGATCACGATGAATGGTTGAATGACTTAATTTATTTGATTTATTATTTTAATTATTTTAGTTTCCAAAATGTAAGAGGCCGATTAATTTTAAGGGCATGTTTCCATCCAGTATGGGTGCCCATTTATTTTGTTTGAACTTGTTGTATTTTTAATAAAGTGATTACTTATTTTTTATGCGTGTAGTATGGATGATTCTATAATAAGTTAAGAATTTGATAATATTCAGATCTAAAAAGGAGGCCGATTCCAATGAACCGGGCGCTGTGGGGGTGTTGAGTTATTCTCACCTTCCCCAAGCGTACCCAACTTTTTGAACCCAATAGGAGGTTGGGGATTCCATAGGAATTGAGTCATCCACCCCTTTCTTTTTTCAAGCCTATCCGGGTGGTGACTCCTTTTTTTTTTCAGGTTTAGGCCCGTGTTCTCTAAGGCCCTGAGCCTAACAGTGCCAAAGTCGCAAGAACCATTTCACATGGGAGTAGGGGCGAAAATCCCCACTCACAGTGGCGACTCCACTGGGAATAAGAGAAGTTATTTTGTTGGTCTTTATATTATTTTATTCTTTCTTATTATAATATTGGCCATTGCATCTTATAAATTACATTATGTGTATGAGTTAAGATGCCCATGTTATCCGTGTTATGTTATATAAGGGATACCCACCAATTGGTGAAAACATGTCCCTTACAATTATCCCAAAGTTTTTAAATAAATTAAACTACAAAAAAATAAATTAATTAAACAAATAAGGTACCCATGAGTTGAAACATGCCTTTTACAAATCTATTAAAAAAATACATATAAATCTAAGGAAAAGAATAAAGCAAGAGAAAAATAATATAACATATATGAAAATAATTAAATAACTAAAAATAAAATAAACAAACACATCTTAATATTACCCCATTAAGGAAATATAGTGCGCGACGACACAAGTCACACCTACAGTTTAATACTTTAGAAAATGCAAACTATAATTCTCTTGTTTAATACTTTAAGCTAATGCTAAAACAAGTAAATTAGGGTTTTGGAAAATCGGATGATAGTATGTAAGTGGGGATTTTCTCCCCCACTCTCATATGGATTGGTTCTTATGACTTCGGCACTGTTAGGCTCAGGGCCTTAGAGAGAATAGGGGCCTAAACCCAGAGAAAAATTGAGTCGCCACCTGGATAGGCCAGGAAAAAGAAAAGGAATGGATGACTCGATTCTTAAAGAATCTCCAACCCCCTAGCGGATTCGAAAAGTTGGGTATGAGTGGGGAAGGTGAGAATGACCCAGTACCCCCACAGTGCCTAGTTCATTGGAATTGTCCTCCTTTTTAGGTCTAAACATTATTAAATTCCTACACATTAAGATATTATCCATACAACATGTGAATATTAAAATAAAACATCATTGTATTAAAATAAAAATAAGTTCATAACAAAACAATGAATGGGCATCCATACAAGATGGAAACAAGCCCTTACAACCATGTCCAATGTTTAAAATAAGTAGGATACCCACCAAAAGATGGAAATGTTAAAGATGGAAATATATCTAAGGTATGTTTAAATTACATGGAACTTGGCTAATGAGGTACCCACAAAGTGGAAACATACCTCTTACAATTCTGGAAACCAAAATAAATAAATAAAAGACATTCAGCCATTCACCATAAAATTAAACCATCCATCAAGACATAAACATGCATTAATAATCAATCCTACATTTAGTTATCATATTAAACAATGGATGTACAAACTAGAGTTTCCAAATTATGAATTAGGGTTTTAAGAAAATATGATTAATGTTTTAAGGTTTTAGAAAAATAGGATTAGAGTTTTAGGGTTTTAGGATTGAAAACTAATTTTAGGGTTTTAGAGAAACAAAATTAGGGTTTGGTTATTAAAACAAGGATACTTTTTATTTTAAGAAAACCAAAGTACTTTAGCTATAATTATGAATTTTTAATCACTGGATATATCTAATTCAAATTAATACTGCGTGAAATCAATGGCTATTGCTACTGTGATATTGAATCAAGGTTATTTTGATATTGAAAATAGGTTAAGTACACTACCTTAGATAAAATAGTTTACTGGACTATCAAAGTAAGTTTGGTGGGCATGGATTCTTAAATAATTTATTGGATATCTCATATAGTAACGAAATAAAATAATGAAATAAGAATATATGAGTTACTGTGAATTCAAAACAAACTGATTAAGGGATTGCAGACCTCTGTTGTTGGTTTCACTGATATTTTGTGTTGATCCAAGCTCTATATTTGCACCAATGGCTAAATCTCAGTTGAACAGAATGAAGATAGTCGTCCACTACCATCTTGGTTTGATGGTTTTTTTTTTCTTCCTTTTTGTTTGCTAATTACATTTCTTTTTTTTATATATAATTTTGACTACTTCTATGCTTATTACTCATTAAAATTTTGGAAACAATCACTTAACCATAAACTTAAACTGCATAATACGAGTCTTAGATGAATTATTACTTGATTAGGAAATCAAATTGCCGGTCAGAATTCGGGTTTGAAGGGGCTCATATCAATTTAAAGGTTCTAAAAAGATATGGAGCCAACCCATATCAATTTGGAAGATCCAAATTGATATATAGTAAGCCCCATATCGATTTAAAAGGTCCAAAATCGATATGGAGCTTGGCTCATATCGATTTGGTGGTTCCAAATTGATTTGGAGCCAACCCAAATCAATTTTTTACCAATCCCTACTAAAACCAAACCTTACTTTTTAATTTCTCTTGGATCGAACCTATTTTACAATTTAATTTGGGATTTAAGCTTTACTATTAGGTTTAGGTTATTTAAAATTATAACAGAATAAGGTAAGCTTCTTAAATCTAATCCGTGCCAAAATTAAGGGTATATAGTTTTGTCTCCTGCTTGAACGATCTGAGACTTCAGTAGAAGAGACTAAAAAGCAATAAGGCTTTTGAGCTGATTTTGGATAAGGATAGGTTCTGGACTCGAGGTTGGATTAAGTTCTTGAGGTGAAAATGAATTTCGGTTCTAAACCAAGTTGGTTTGGGTTTTGGACCTGGATTGAGTTCTTGACTCGAAAGTGATTTGGGTTCTGGACCCGAGTTGGTTTGGTTGGGTTCTGGACCTGATACATGTTTGATTTGGGTTTTAGACCTGATATTGGATTTGGATTCTGCACCTGAGATATAATTTGATTTGGGTACTTGGACCCGATGCTGGGTACTTGGACCCAAGACTGGATTTGATTTGGACACTTAGACCCGAGATTAGGTACTTGGACCCAAGACTGGATTTGATTTGGATACTTGGACTCGAGACTGGGTACTTGGACTTGAGATTATATTTAATTTTGGTACTTAGACCTGAGACTAGGTACTTAGACCCGAGACTGAATTTGATTTGGTATTTGGACCCGAGACTGAATTTGATTTGCATACTTGGACCCGAGACTAGGTGCTTAGACCTAAGACTGGTACTTGATTTGGATACTTAGGCTCGAGACTGGGTACTTAGGCCCAAGACTGAATTTGATTTAGGTACTTAGACTTGAGACTTTGTACTTGGACCCGAGACTATATATTATTTGGGTACATGGACCCGAGACTTGATTTGATTTGGGTACTTAGACCCGAGACTTAAGCTTTTCTAGCTTTATCGTTACTTTATTATTTGAGAATTTTGGGTTTCTTCTAGTCAATTGGTTTAAGCTCTTCTAGCCAACGAACCTTCTGTCAGTTGAGAGTTCTGGCTTTCTTCTAGCTAATCCTTTTCAGCTCTTCTATCTAACTGACATTCTATCAGTTGAGAGTTATGGCTTTCCTCTAGCTAATTAATTTTAGCTCTTCTAGCTTACTGACCTTCTATCGGTTGAGAGTTCTAACTTTCTTTTTTCCAGTTGTTCCATTTTTCAATCAATTGTGGGCCTTCACCCTTCAAATTGTGTAATATCCCAATGTATACCCTAGAAGTTTTGATATTGTTGTTTATTTGAATTAAAAAGTATATGTATATGTTAATGTGAAAGAGAAAGGAATTTAAAAGAAATGTATATGTTATGTATATGGAAAGATATATAACATATATGTTGGTCAAAATGGTGGGTCAAGGGAAAAAGATATTTAATTTTTGATTTGTGAAATTACTAAAAAGGGCAAGTGAATAACAAGGGGTTAAGATTTATAGAAGAGGGTAATAAGGTAATTTTCTTTTTAAATTGCATGGTTTGAAGATGATAAGTTAAGTGGAGGTTGGTATTGAAAGAGTAAGAGTGATGTTGGTTTTAGGGTTTTGAAGTGGTAAGTGGTGTTTAACTTGAGTTTGATTAATTATTTTCATAGATTTTCATGTTATTTGTGTTTGTTGGAATTGTAAGCATTAAACATGTGAATTTGGTCGAAGATAGTAGCATTCGGGATGCCACGCCCGTGGCCCTTTGGTGCCATGGCCGTGGAGGTGTTGGATAATTTGGGCAGAATTGGTTTCTACCCCACGCCCGTGGGGGTTGGGGTGGCCACGGCCGTGGGCTATTTCATGTATTGTTGAGTTGTAATGTGTGTTATAGAGATCTAAGATGAGGTTAATAAGTGATAAATTGTGTTGGAATTCATGTATTGTATCATTGTGGATTAGGTTTTGGAAGGAAGTGAATTGCCCTAAATGGAGAAGTGAAGAATTCTTGGAAAAGGAAGTTTATAGAGTTGTATAAGTGTGACTTAAGGTAAGTACAAATCTTGCATTGTTGCATACATTCATATGATGTTGAGATTGAACATACATTTGATGACATTGATGATGCATATGAATAATGTTATGTTGTATACAATGTGGAACATAATGTGAACATTGATGATGCATATGAGTTATAATGATGTGAATGATATGATTGAAGCATACCTAGATGATATGATTGAATAATGATATGTTTGTTTAATTAATGTAATGGATGTTGTATATTATAATGATGAAAATGAAATGAATTGAGAAAGTAATGTTTAAAGAGATAAATGAACGGACCTATCTGCCTCCTGCGGAACCATGCGAACCCAATGAGTTGGGCAACCGAACTTGGACTACCGACCTGGTTGG
Source organism: Garcia nutans (assembly GCA_947685225.1). Taxonomy (NCBI): domain Eukaryota; kingdom Viridiplantae; phylum Streptophyta; class Magnoliopsida; order Malpighiales; family Euphorbiaceae; genus Garcia; species Garcia nutans. The sequence continues at coordinate 38,516,720 of CANTUV010000059.1, forward strand.
GGGAAGGTTCGATATAGTCAGTATTACGTACCTATCTGCCTCCTGCGGAACCATACGGACCCAATGAGTGGGCAACCGAACTTGGACTACCGACCTGGTTGGGGGAAGGTTCATTACTGACAGTCTTATACGTGCCTATCTGCCTCCTGCGGAACCATGCGGACCCAATGAGTGGGCAACCGAACTTGGACTACCGACCTGGTTGGGGGAAGGTTTCGTATATGAAGCCGTTGTTGTTGGCTATATTGATGAACTTTGAATGAGTATAATGGATAATGATATAATTATTGAAATAATAAAATGTAACATTTATAGTATGATCTTTATTGGTTGAATGTATGACATTGATATTGACATTGCATATTGTAATTATGGTTTGTGCTACTGAGTTGTTGGCTCGGCGCGATTGTGGTTCATCGCGCAGGTGATAGTGTTGATAGGGTTGAGACAGAGGATTCTTCTAGACCTAGTTGAGTTTGTGCTTGAAGAGTTGGACTAGAGCTTAAAGATCGGAGAGTCAAGCTGCCAATCATGTATATATTCTATGTTTTGTAAATTTAAAATTTTTATGTATTTGTACTTGTGAGTATTTGTTATTACTTCCGCTGTGTATTAATAAACGTTTTCATATATTATATTTTATGGATTTCTTTTAAACAGTTGATGTTTGTTTCATTTCTTTTTCAAGATATGATATGTGTATTTTTATATATGTGACATTTTCTATATTCAGTATACGTATAATACGATCGTATAAGCATGCTTTGTACGTATACGGGATATAGGGGTGTTACAATTATTTTGGTATCAGAGCCTAGGTTAGAGATTCTCAACCTAGGTCAAGTGTATGAAAAAAAGAATATTTTGATTTTAAAAATGGGTTTTTGAATAAAATACATGTTTGGAGTTGGCAGTCTCTGATCTTTAAGGAGGTGTATCCTGCTATGTTTGCAGATATAGGTTATAATGGATCCTCAGTCACGTCAATTTGTTGAGGGTAGTGCCAAGAGTGTAGCTCCTGATGATGGTTGGAATGGAGCTAGAGTGGATGTAACTGGAGAGGCCCCTGTTTCTGTGTCAGGGAGACCAGCTGGTGAGGAGGTTCCGCCAGTTTGGCTTAGGCATATGGTTGAAATATTGAGACAGGCACCAGTGCAACAACCGCCACCGCCACCACAGCCAATAGTACCAGTGAGACATTACGATAAATTAAGAAAGTATGGAGCAGAAGATTTTTTGGGAACTATTGATCCAGCGATAGCTGAGCAGTGGCTAGATAAGGTACAAAGAATCTTCATTCAATTGCAAGCCACTTCAGAAGAAAAATTTGATTATGCTAGATCATTGCTTCAGAAGGATGCTTATGATTGGTGGAAGACAGTGCCCCATGCTATGGATGATCCACCAACATTATCCTATGGTGATTTCCTACGGGAGTTTGAGTTGAAATATACTCCGAGGGAGTATAAAGATATGAAAAAGATGGAATTTCTGACCTTGAGGCAAGATCACCGGTCTATGACAGAATATGAGTTAGAATTTATCCGGTTGAGCCACTACGCCGGGGGAATTATCTCAGATGAGATTGATAGGTGTAGAAGGTTTGAGGAGGGATTGAGACCCTCAATTATGTGTATTGTGGCTGGCTCTAGATATCAGGATTTCTCTCAGCTGGTTGCAGCGGCTAGAGGTGTGGAGAGAGCCCAAGGTGCTTGTTGGAAGAATAGTGGACCAGCTGTATGCTTCAGATGTGGATCTGCTTATCATTTTATTAGAGAGTGTCCAGAGATGCAGGAGCAGAGGCCAGCAGATTCTGCAGTTTCTCGACCTAGTGTCAGAGGTGGTCGAGAGAGCAGAGGTTTTAGCAGAGGGGGTAGACCTGGGTATAGTTAGAGAGGAGGATCTTCTTCCAGGGATATTAGGCCAGATGAGGCTGGGCCTTCTCAACGAGTATATGTGATGCAAAGACAACCCGATGCTTCTGCAGTTATTGCGGGTACTTTCTCTTTATTTGGCATTTTAGTTCTTGCTTTAATTGATCCAGGTTCTACTCATTCATATATTAGTGCATCTGTTTTGCCTGTGTCTGACTTGCATTCTGAGTCCTTAGGATTTGATGTGTTGGTGACAAATCCGTTAGGGCATAGTGTGATTGTTAGCAAGGTGCACCGAGATAGTGCAGTTGTGGTTCAAGGTGAGGAGTTTCGTGGAGATTTGATTGAAATGCCTTTTAAAGAGTATGATTTGATTTTGGGCATGGATTGGTTGTCTAGACATGGAGCTGTGGTAGATTGTCAACAGAAATGTGTCACGTTGAGAACTAGTGATGGTAAGAGTGTGATTGTGTCTAGTGAGCAGAGACAGCTTGCATCCTTATTTGTATCAGCTGTAACAGCTAGAAGGTTGATTAGGAAAGGGTGTGATGCTTACCTTACTCATGTTGTGGATACTAGAGTAAGGGGTTCTCAACTTGATGATATAACCACAGTTGCAGAATTTCCAGATGTGTTTCCAGAGGAGTTGCCAGGATTGCCTCCTAAGAGAGAGGTTGAGTTTGGTATCGAATTGTTGCCTGGTACCACTCCCATCTCTATCACTCCTTATCACATGGCACCTGCTGAATTGAGAGAGTTGAAGGTGCAGTTACAGGAGTTGTTGGATAAAGGATTTATTCGCCCCAGTGTTTCTCCTTGGGGAGCTCCTGTGTTGTTTGTGAAGAAGAAGGATGGTACCATGAGGTTATGCATTGATTATAGGCAATTGAACAGAGTGACTATCAAGAATAAATATCCTTTGCCTAGAATTGATGATCTCTTTGATCAATTGAAAGGAGCAGCAGTGTTTTCCAAGATTGATTTGAGATCAGGGTACCATCAGTTGAGGGTTAGAACTGAAGACGTTTCTAAGACAGCTTTTCGCACAAGGTATGGGATTATGAGTTTTTAGTGATGCCTTTTGGATTGACGAATGCACCTGCAGCTTTTATGGATTTGATGAATAGGGTGTTCAGGCCCTATTTGGATCAATTTGTGGTGGTTTTCATTGATGATATTTTGGTGTATTCGAGTAATGAAGAGGAGCATGACAAGCATTTGCGGATTGTGTTGCAAATTTTGAGAGAGAAGCAATTGTATGCTAAGCTGTCGAAGTGTGAGTTCTGGCTTGACCAAGTGACTTTTCTAGGTAATGTAGTTTCAGCAGATGGTATAAGAGTCGATCCAAGTAAAGTTGAAGCTATTTTGAATTGGAGTCCACCGAAGTCTGTGACTGAAGTTAGAAGTTTTCTGGGTTTGGCAGGCTATTATAGACGATTTGTAAAAGGTTTTTCTTTGATAGCTACTCCACTCACCAGACTGCTTCGGAAGGGAGTTAGATTTGTGTAGACGGATCAGTGTCAAGCTAGCTTTGAGCAGTTGAAGAAATTGTTGACTCAAGCACCTGTTCTTACTTTACCCGTGGAAGATAAACCATATGTGATTTATAGTGATGCTTAACATAATGGTTTAGGGTGTGTTTTGATGCAAGAGGGTAAAGTTATAGCTTATGTGTAACGACCCTCCCCAACCAGGTCGGTATCCCAAGGTCGGTTGCCCAGCCCACTGGGTCCGCATGGTCCGCAGGAGGCAAGCGATCGCTACAGTACTGGATAGCCCTCGCGGCCCACCCAGCAGGATTTGTTTATTTGGCTTAATTCCTTAGAATTAAGTCGCCTCCCTGGATCGAACCCCTGACCTCCCACTTAAGAGAGCCAGCGAGAACCATCCAGTACCATTTCTGCTAGTAGCAGAAATGGTACTGGATGGTTCTCGCTGGCTCTCTTAAGTGGGAGGTCAGGGGTTCGATCCAGGGAGGCGACTCCTTTGGGAGCCAAATAAACAAATTCCTGCTGGGTGGGCCGCGAGGGCTGTCCAGTACTGTAGCGATCGCTTGCCTCCTGCGGACCATGCGGACCCAGTGGGCTGGGCAACCGACCTTGGGATACCGACCTGGTTGGGGAGGGTCGTTACAGTTAAAAAGGCGCCTTTTTAACAGTAACGACCCTCCCCAACCAGGTCGGTATCCCAAGGTCGGTTGCCCAGCCCACTGGGTCCGCATGGTCCGCAGGAGGCAAGCGATCGCTACAGTACTGGACAGCCCTCGCGGCCCACCCAGCAGGAATTTGTTTATTTGGCCCCAAGGGGTCGCCTCCCTGGATCGAACCCCTGACCTCCCACTTAAGAGAGCCAGCGAGAACCATCCAGTACCATTTCTGCTAGAAATGGTACTGGATGGTTCTCGCTGGCTCTCTTAAGTGGGAGGTCAGGGGTTCGATCCAGGGAGGCGACCCCTTGGGGCCAAATAAACAAATTCCTGCTGGGTGGGCCGCGAGGGCTGTCCAGTACTGTAGCGATCGCTTGCCTCCTGCGGACCATGCGGACCCAGTGGGCTGGGCAACCGACCTTGGGATACCGACCTGGTTGGGGAGGGTCGTTACATTATGCTTCTCGGCAATTAAAGCCGCATGAGCTTAACTATCCGACTCATGATTTAGAATTGGCAGCCATAGTGTTTGCTTTAAAGATTTGGCGACATTACTTGTTTGGAGAAAAGTGTTTCATCTATACTGATCATAAGAGTTTGAAATATTTGGGGGTCCAGAGAGAGCTTAATCTTCGACAAAGGCGATGGTTGGAATTGATTAAAGATTATGATTGCTTAATTGATTATCATCCGGGTAAGGCAAATGTTGTGGCTGATGCTTTGAGTCAGAAGTCTTTGGCAGGATTGACTGTTTATTCGCTCTCGTTGCTTGTTGAGTTAAGAGCATTGCATGTTAGATTTGTATCTTGTGATGATGGTGCATTATTGGCTCAATTGCAGTTGAGGCTAGTATTGTTAGATCAGATTAAGGAGGCTCAGATGGTTGATGAGAAAATTCAAAAGATTGTTTCAGATTGTCAAAAAGGTGAGAACCGAGATTTTCTTGTGAAAGGTGATGGTAGTCTTTGGTTTAAAGACAAATTATGTGTACCTGATGATGCTAATTTGAGAAGGATTATTTTAGAAGAAGCACACCAGTCAGTTTTTGCTATGCATCCAGGCAATACGAAGATGTACCATGATTTGAAACAATACTACTGGTGGTCTGGTTTGAAGAGAGACATAGCAGAATTTGTGTCTAAATGCCTCACTTGTCAGAAGGTAAAAGCAGAGCATCAAGTTCTAACAGGTTTGCTTCAACCTTTAACAGTGCCTGAATGGAAATGGGAAAGAGTAACAATGGACTTTGTATCTGGTTTGCCATTGACTCAGAGGAAACATGATGCTATTTGAGTGATTGTTGATAGATTGACAAAGACAGCTCATTTTATTCCGGTTCGAATGGATTACTCTCTTGAGAAGTTGGTTGAGCTGTATATTAATGAAATAGTGAAGTTACATGGAATCCCAATGTCTTTAGTGTCTGATCGAGATCCTCGGTTTACTTCGAGGTTTTGGAAGAGTTTACATAATGCTTTGGGTTCTCGATTACACTTTAGTACTGCTTTTCATCCGCAGACCGATGGGCAGTCAGAGAGAGTGATACAGATTATTGAGGATATGTTAAGAAGCTGTGTCATTGATTTCTCTAGAAGTTAGGACAGATTTTTGCCACTGATGGAATTTGCTTACAACAACAGTCATCAATCTAGTATTGGTATGGTACCATTCAAGGCACTATATGGTAGAAGATGCCGAACTCCCTTAGGTTGGAATGAAATTGGAGAGGGCAAGTTAATTGGTCCTGATTTGATTAAAGAGACTGAAGAGAAAGTAAAAATAATTCGGGATCGATTGAAAACAGCTTCAGACCCACAAAAATCTTATTCAGATTTAAAAAGGAGAGATATAGAATTTGATATTGGAGATAAAGTATTTTTGAAAGTGTCTCCTTGGAAGAAAATCTTGAGATTTGGTCGGAAAGGAAAGCTGAGTCCTCGTTTCATTGGACCATATGAAGTGTTGGAAAGAGTTGGGCCAGTTGCTTATCGTCTTACTCTGCCACCTGAATTGGATAGAATCCATAATGTATTTCATGTTTCTATGTTGAGGAGATATAGATCAGATCCATCTCATATCTTGCCAGTTGAATCCATTGAAGTGAGTTCGGATCTGACATTTGAAGAAGAACCAGTTGCTATTTTGGCACATGAAGTGAAAGAGTTGAGGAATAAGAAAGTGCCATTAGTTAAAGTTCTGTGGAAGAATCATGGTAGAGAAGAGGCAACTTGGGAGAGCGAACAAGTAATGCAACATCAGTATCCTTAGTTATTTCAGATTTGATATCAGGTAATTTCGAGGATGAAATTTCTTTTTAGAGGGGGAGAATTGTAATATCCCAATGTATACCCTAGAAGTTTTGATATTGTTGTTTATTTGAATTAAAAAGTATATGTATATATTAATGTGAAAGAGAAAGGAATTTAAAAGAAATGTATATGTTGTGTATATGGCAAGATATATAACATATATGTTGGTCAAAATGGTGGGTCAAGGGAAAAAGATATTTAATTTTTGATTTGTGAAATTACTAAAAAGGGCAAGTGAATAACAAGGGGTTAAGATTTATAGAAGAGTAAGGTAATTTTCTTTTTAAATTGCATGGTGGAGATTTAAAGAGATGAGAAGGTTGACTTTGTCTCTTTCACTTGTCTATTTTCTTCTCTTTCCCTTTAGTTGGCCGGCCCTCCAAATCAAATGAGCAAGAGTGAGTTTTGCTTGTTCCAAACTCAAAATTGAAGGAGTTTTCAATAGACTAAGTTGGAAATTCAAGAAGATTCATTATTTTGGTAAGTTTCTCTTGATTTCTTAGTTTTGTTTTAAGTTGTTTGTGAGTTTGATTGTGGATGTTTGAAAGTAGGGTAGTGTTTATGGTGGTATGTTGGTGTATGTTTGATTTAAAATGATTATGATGTTGATTTTGGTTTGAAGATGATAAGTTAAGTGGAGGTTGGTATTGAAAGAGTAAGAGTGATGTTGGTTTTAGGGTTTTGAAGTGGTAAGTGGTGTTTAACTTGAGTTTGATTAATTATTTTCATAGATTTTCATGTTATTTGTGTTTGTTGGAATTGTAAGCATTAAACATGTGAATTTGGTCGAAGACAGTAGCATTCTGGATGCCACGCCCGTGGCCCTTTGGTGCCATGGCCGTGGAGGTGTTGGATAATTTGGGCAGAATTGGTTTCTACCCCACGCCCGTGGGGGTTGGGGTGGCCACGGCCATGGGCTATTTCATGTATTGTTGAGTTGTAATGTGTGTTATAGAGGTCTAAGATGAGGTTAATAAGTGATAAATTGTGTTGGAATTCATGTATTGTATCATTGTGGATTAGGTTTTGGAAGGAAGTGAATTGCCCTAAATGGAGAAGTGAAGAATTCTTGGAAAAGGAAGTTTATAGAGTTGTATAAGTGTGACTTAAGGTAAGTACAAATCTTGCATTGTTGCATACATTCATATGATGTTGAGATTGAAAATACATTTGATGACATTGATGATGCATATGAATAATGTTATGTTGTGTACAATGTCGAACATAATGTGAACATTGATGATGCATATGAGTTATAATGATGTGAATGATATGATTGAAGCATACCTAGATGATATGATTGAATAATGATATGTTTGTTTAATTAATGTAATGGATGTTGTATATTATAATGATGAAAATGAAATGAATTGAGAAAGTAATGTTTAAAGAGATAAATGAACGGACCTATCTGCCTCCTGCGGAACCATGCGGACCCAGTGAGTTGGGCAACCGAACTTGGACTACCGACCTGGTTGGGGGAAGGTTCGATATAGTCAGTATTACGTACCTATCTACCTCCTGCGGAACCATGCAGACCCAATGAGTGGGCAACCGAACTTGGACTACCGACCTAGTTGGGGGAAGGTTCGTTACTGACAGTCTTATACGTGCCTATCTGCCTCCTGCGGAACCATGCGGACCCAATGAGTGGGCAACCGAACTTGGACTACCGACCTGGTTGGGGGAAGGTTTCGTATATGAAGCCATTGTTGTTGGCTATATTGATGAACTTTGAATGAGTATAATGGATAATGATATAATTATTGAAATAATAAAATGTAACATTTATAGTATGATCTTTATTGGTTGAATGTATGACATTGATATTGACATTGCATATTGTCATTATGGTTTGTGCTACTGAGTTGTTGGCTCAGCGTGATTGTAGTTCATCGCGCAGGTGATAGTGTTGATAGGGTTGAGACAGAGGATTCTTCTAGACCTCGTTGAGTTTGTGCTTGAAGAGTTGGACTAGAGCTTAAAGATCGGAGAGTCAAGCTGCCAATCATGTATATATTCTATGTTTTGTAAATTTAAAATTTTTATATATTTGTACTTGTGAGTATTTGTTATTACTTTCGCTGTGTATTAATAAACATTTTCATATATTATATTTTATGGATTTCTTTTAAACAGTTGATGTTTGTTTCATTTCTTTTTCAAGATATGATATGTGTATTTTTATATATGTGACATTTTCTATATATTCAGTATACGTATAATATGATCATATAAGCATGCTTTGTACGTATACAGGATATAGGGGTGTTACAAATTGGATCTTCATCCTTGGACTTCAAGTTTTCACCCTTCAAAATAGATCTTCATCCTTGGACATCGGGTCTTCACCCTAAAAAATGGATCTTCATCCTTTGGACAATGGGTCTTCACCCTTCAAAATGGATCATCAACCTTTAGACATCGAGTCTTCAGTCTACAAAATGGATCTTCATCCTTTAGACATTGGGTCTTCACCCTTCAAAATGGATCTTCATCCTTTAGACATCGGGTCTTCACCCTTCAAAATGGATGTTCATCCTTGGATATTTGTCCTATATTAGCCTCCGCTCTTCTAGCTAGACTGATTTTTTATCTCTTGCATCTTCATTTTTTTGGGATTCTTACTTTCTTCTTGTTTTGTTCTTTTTGCAAAAAATTCAGCTATTTTTTAGATAGTCCTCATATCCTCTCTTTGTCCCCTACATGGAAAAATATTAAAAGTGAGTTTGAAAATGTTTTGTATATGCATAAATTCAAAAAATTGAAAGGAGAAATGTAACACCCCTATACCCCGCATACGCACACTACATACTACTACATCTGTACTATACGTATACCGGATACTGGAGTGCCACAATTTATATAAGACAACCCAATTTTTCTCTTCTACAATAATATGAGGAAAATTGAAAACATTTCATATATATATATATATATTATGGAACATAACAAGTAAAACATTTATTTATTAAGCAGCGGAAAATATAGCGGTATTTACATATACATATATATCAAAATAAATATTTACAAAACATAAAGTTTATATATGTTTGGCAGTTTGTCTCTAATCTTTAAGCCCATAATCAATACTTCAGAGTCTAGACTCGACTCGGTCTAGATGAACTCTCCGGTTCTACCTTGTCACCTGCGCGATGAACCACAATCGCGCTAAGCCATAGGCTTAGTGGTACAAACCACAATAACAATATGCTTTAATGCAATGTCAATGCCATACTTTCAAGCAATAGAAATCATATTCAAAAATACTATATTTCATAACATTACATTTCATTATCTTATTCATTTGTTTTACCATTTATGATTCACATTGAAACAAAGACAAGCATGGGCTAAAAAAGGATCTAATATGTTATTCAAAGTTCAGAGTTACTGCTTTGGTCCATAATCACATTCATCAAGCCCGTAGGCGATACATATATATATATCTATCCATGGATAGTGTAACAGACCCAGTCTCTTAGACCTCAACCCGGCTAGACCCTAGGGCTCCAGTATCTTGGTCCTCAACCCGGCTAGACTATTACTATTTTTGAGGCTTACGACCCGATCTTTTCACCTCAAAAATATCATATTCCACATTTATCAGCTGGACTCGGCTTACGAACCGGTCTTTTCACCTGTCCAGCAATTCATAGGCATGCCACCAAACTCAGAACTCTGAAAATTGAATAACATACTAGGCACACAATTAATTCATTTATCTCATTATCAATCTCTTTCACAATTCATTTCTCATTTCATTTCTCATAATTAAACTTGGCAATCATGCCCCAATTATTTCATTTGCATCACTATAGCCAACACAATGGCTTCACATCTCATCATTAAAGTATACATATCCAATTGCATTGGACATACATTTTAAATGATCCTCATATCTTTCACATTATGCAAATCATAACATTAATCAAATATATTAACAATGTAATAACTTACTTAACACATTTACAACCAAATGTGTTAAGTCTCAAAGTCATGTAAATGTATGCAATAATGTAGGGTTTGTACTTACCTCAAGTGCACCTCACACAACACCAAACTCCTCTTCCAAAAATCCTTCAACACTAGGATTAGAGCAACTTAACTCTCTTCAAAACCTAATCCAATAGTGATAATACACGCTTACTTAGAGATACACATGAGATAATATGAATAAGAACCAACTAGGGCTAACTCTAAACATGACACATTCAACAACACTGGCGTGTCCCTGATCGTGCCCTAAACTCACAACATAGAAGCTTTGACACGCTCAGTGACATGGGCGTGTCACTGGCCGTGTCAATCCTCCCTCAACATAGTAGCTATGACACGCTCAGTGATATAGGCATGTCATTGGACGTGTAAATGCTACTACAACACAGAAGCTGTGACACGCTCAGTGACATGGGCGTGTCACTGTTCGTGTCACCCATCCAGAAAACAGAACCATTGACATGCCTAAAGACCTGGCCGTGCTCATGGGTGTGTCAGGCCAAAAATCCTGATTCCGGCAACAACAACATCACATCCAACAAACCTCTTACTTCCACCATTTTCCACTTCAAATAAACTTAACTAAACACACCCATAAACCATAATAACTTGCAAAAACACCAAAACAATTCAAAACATACTTCAAACACCAATTCACAACCATCACATAGACACAACTCAAACACAACACTTGTTCTTCCACCAAACCTAACACTTTCTCTTCAATTCAACCCCAAAAATCAACACCATGAAGATTACACACCCTCAAATACACCATAATCAAATATACACATACCATCAACAATCAAACACCAAACCCACAACACTAACTTAAAAGAAAACAAGGGAATCAAGTGGAAAACTTACCAAAAGTGATGAAAACTCTTAGATTTCCAACTTGATCACTTGAAACATTCTTCAATCTTGAGTTTGGATGAGCAAAATCTATCTTTCCTCTCTTGCTATGGTGAGGGTCGCCCAACCAAAGAAAGAAGAAGAAGAAGATGAATAGAAAAGAGCAAAGTCAACTCTCCCTCTTCACTTAACCACTCAAACTCTTTTTTGTTCTCAACCAAGCAATTATATTAATATAATATTACAAATATCATCATCCACTTTCCACTTCATTTCCATTTCAATTAATTAAAATTAATTATTTCTTCTTTTGACCATTTAATAATTTGACTTGTATATGTTGTATATATACAACATATACACTCTTCTCTTCTTTAATCTTCCCACTTAAACATATACATTTAATCCAAATACAACAATAAATATTCCAAAACTTTTAGGGTATACTTTGGGATATTACAAGAAACTTTGCCCCTGTGTAGGCTCAAACCAATGATTTTTCCTATGCTGCTTTGATTGATGTTTGTGTATTGTCTGATTCCTTGTACGAGCATGAATCTCCATTTTTGTAACGTGACTGGATCTTCCTCAGGCAATGTGCCTTTCATACCCCCTGATGCTATGGTTGCTTTTCATTATTTGCTTATTGTTCCCTATGACAAAGGATAGGCAATATAGGACAACAAAATGCATTATTAGATGCTCATGTATGCATGATATGCATGAATAATACTTACAGTGGTTATATTGACTCACAAACTGAGATGGTAAGCCAAAGCAGTCTTATTGGTTCTTTTTAGATGCTCGCTCAGGCCTTGCATTAGAACAATAGAAGTCTTCACATCTATGACTTTTATCTTCAAGATGTTGAAAACATGAGTGGTGGGGCCCAAGAAGCATAGTTAGAGATACATCCATTTCAAACTATGATTCAGCACGTCAATTGGTAGCTTCTTTATAACCTTTCCAATAATCATTTATTTTGCCTTATGTGTAATATCCCCATGTATGCCCTAGAAGTCTTGAATATTGTTGTTGTTTTAATTGGATTGAATGTATATTTGATTTGAAAGAGGAAAGAAATTAAAAGAGAATGTGTATGTGTTGTTTTAAAAAGGAAAGTAAGGTGTAGAGAGAAATGTATATGTTGGGTATATGGTGGTATAACTAACATATAAATTAGTCAAAAGGGAGAGTCAATAAAAGAGGATATTTATTTGGATATGTGAAATTACTATTATGGGCATACAAGTGACAAAAGTTAAGTTAAATGGAAAAGGGTATATAGGTAATTGCTTGGTTAAAATCTCTTGGTGGAGATTTAAAGAAGAAGAGGAAGTTGACTTTTGTTTATTTTTCTTTTCTTCTCTTTGGTGTGCCGGTCATTCAAGAAAGGAGAGAGCAAGAGAGGTGTTCTTGATGCAAGAATTAAATTGAAGAAGGAAACAAAGGATTTGGTTAAAGATTTGTGGAATTTCTTCATTTAAGGTAAGTACTCTCTTGTTTTTCTTGGTTATTTTGAAGTTTTGTGTGAAGTGAATTAGGGTTTGTTGATTTTATGATTTGGTGTGTTTGAGTTGTGTTATAAGTGTTAGTATTGATTGTAAGTTAAAAGGTTGAATTGGTGTTGGTTTGGTTGTGAAGATTGTAAGTTTAAGTGGATGTTGATTGTGAAGGATCAAGAGTTAAGTTGGTTTTAGGGTTTTGAATTGGTGAATGATTAAATGTATGGTTAATTGTGAATATTGTGTTAAACATGCAAAATAAGTGTTAATGACTTTGATTACATCCATTGGATTGAGTTTATGTTGTGCATATTTTGTCTAAATGCCATTAGAAGTGTTTTGGCCACAATTAGGGTTTTTTTCTTGAGTGACACGGCCAAAAGCAAGTTGAGACACGGCCAAGACTTATTATTTTTGAGAGACACGGCCAAGTCTAGAAAATTTTGGCCGTGTTGGATAGGTTTTGGGGTGACACGGCCACAAGCTTGGCCGTGTCCTTTGAATGTGTTTGCTACTGCCTGAGTTGTGTTAAGAGACACGGCCGTGTCCTTGCCTGTGTCTGCCTCGGGAAGTTTTGGTCTTGAGAGACACGGCCACAAGCTTGGCCGTGTCCCTTGGGTGTGTTTGCTACTGTGATGGTTTTTGGTTCTTCATGCATTGTTTGATTCTTTAAAAGTCTTTTGTTCCTAAACATTTTATATACACTCTAAATACTTTGTAATCAAAGAATGACCTAAACAAATGTATGTGGATGATTCTAAACCTATGAATAATGATCTTTGGATTAGGTTTTGAAGAGATTGTGTTGCATTAACCTAATTGTTGAGAATTCTTGGAAGAGGAAATGTATAGATGGATGGGAATAGTTCTTGAGGTAAGTACCAATACATATGATTGTATTTATTTACATGATTTGAGGCTTAACACATTTGTTTGCAAATGTGTTAAGTGGTTTACTATATTGTTAATATAATTGGACTAAGGTGATGATAATGATGTGAAGGATGTGAAGATCATTAACAAGGTAAGCATAAACCCTATTTGATTGTATATCCTTATATGTCTTTGAACATTTACACATTGGGATGAAAGTGTTAAATAAGCTATTATATTATGGATGTAAATGAAGAATGTAAATCACTTTATATATATATATAAATATAAAGGATGAAATATGAAATGGAAAGGTAGGAAGAAATGAGGATCATTCTTAAGGTATGTGCAATTTGTTATGATAAATGTTCTAATAATGAATGGTGTTAGTGTGTTTTGTGAAATGATGAAATGTTATGTTGTATGCATTGTGAATGGCAATGTATTATATGAATAATATATTTTGAAATGTTATATCAATAATGTTATACGTATCATATGGATTGAGATATGATATGTTGTGAAGCCATTGTGATTGGCTATGACAGTTCAATTGAGACATGTGAGGCATGTTTGCCTAAATGATGATGGGAATTGTGAATGATATTGATGATGAATTGATCGATGAATTATGTGTCTAATATGTTATTCATTTTCAGAGTTTTATTGTGGGTGGCATGCCTAATAGTAACAATCTCTTGAAGTTAGGTTGGACTTGATCTTTGAAGCCAAGTTGGGTTGAAGTTTAACATGTTTTACTCCCCTTGAAGCTTGGTTGGGTCTAGCCCTTGAAGCCTAATTGAGATGTTACAACCCTTGAAGCTAGGTTGGATTGGTTCTTGAAGCCAAGTTGGGTTGATACGTAGCATGCTTTGTTCCCCTTGAAGCTTGGTTGAACCTAATCCTTGAAGCCTAGTTGGGATAATGATAAATGTGATAATTAAACCAAAGCATTAACTCTGAAAGTCGAATGGCATATTAGTGTTTTGGGCCCGAGTCTGTCTTTATTGTCAATGTGAAATGCAAGTATTGAAATATTGATTGTGAGTATTAATAATGAATTATGATTGGTGAATTGTGAATAATATAATGTTATTAAGTGTGATATGTAAATGAATTGTGGTTGATGATAAAGGTTGTCTTCATTGGAAATGTGATTCATGATTGGTATGATATGTAATGTTGTATTGCAATAATGATTGGTATGATATGTAATGTGTGTATTGCAATAATGATTGGTATGATATGTAATGTGTGTATTGCAATAATGAGTGGTATGATATGTAATGTGTGTATTGCAATAATGAGTGGTATGATATGTAATGTGTGTATTGCAATAATGAGTGGTATGATATGTAATGTGTGTATTACAATAATAATTGGTATGATATGTAAAGTGTGTATTGCAATAATGATTGGTATGGTATATATAATGTGGGTGTATTAATATATTGGTTTTGAGTATTGGTGATGCATTGGGGTTGGTGATAATATTATGTATATATGTACATCATATATGAAATTAGCTAGGATATATTAAAGATGAAGTTAAAAAGAAAAGAAAGTATGATACGAACTAATTATATATTGAATTGATATATCATTATATGTTAATACTTCTATACTATATGTTTCTATTTTATATTTGGATTACTAAGCTCTCGGGCTTAGCGCGGGTGTGTATTCGCGCAGGTAAATAGGTGGAAGATATGAAGTTTTTCGTTATGCCACGAGAAGAGTAAAAGTTTGTCGAGACCAACTAGAGGGAAATGCATACATGTATAACTTTTATATTGATGTATTTATGACGAGAAAGTAATTATATGTATAAATGAAGTTTTTGATAAAGATAATGATTTGGTAAATGTTATTTAAATTAATGTATTATGGTTTGAAATTCTTTTACAGGCTTTAAAAAAAATAACGAAAAGTGACATCCTTATACTTTATATACTTACCGTATGTATACCAGGTATATGTATAGTATTTATATAAGGTATCGGGGTGTTACAATTGTTTTGGTATCAGAGCTTAGGTTCGAGATTCTCGGCCTAAGTGAAACTAAAAAGAGAATTTTTGAAGAAATATAAATAGAATTAAAAAAAAAGTTTTGAAAAGTTTAAATAGAAGTAAAAAGGAAAAATTTTGGAATGAAATTTGTAATATGTGCATATGCATTGACACCTAGGTTGGTCTCGGATGTGGCATTATATGAATTGTAGAATATTTGTGTTATATGAGATGTTTAACATAATTGATGATATATGTGTATATCATTTTGATGTGATGAGAAACCATGATTGTTGGCAATGATGTTGGAAATGAATTATAATTGAGGCATAGTGCCTAATTGATTATGAGAAACTAATTGTGAAATGTAATGTGATATATGTATATTGATGATGCATATGAAAATGTCATGTTGTGTGCAACATGGAATGTAATGTTGATGTTTATGAGCAATATCATTTAGGACATAATGTGAATTGAAACATAAAGAGAATAAAGTTGAAAATGAGTAGAAATCAAAATCAAGATTAAAGTATGTATTCTTTCCTCTATACTTTGAACCTCTTTATAATAATGTTTATGTCGAGGTTGCTAGACAGAGAAAATATTGCTGGATTGTTATTATTGAAAGATATGTTACTAAAATGAGGAAAGAATGGTGGAATATTAAATGAGTTGGTTATTATAGACAAAGTGTGACTATTTAAAGTTGGGATATATATATATATATATAAAGTTAAGGTTTTGTTTAAAGGAAAAAGAGATGATATTGGTTAAGTAAGAAAATAAGTTGATATTGTTATTTTAATGCGAACATGGTAAATTCAATGTTAGAAATGTGAGATGCTTGGATATTGTGAAAGCTCATGATAATGGTGATAATATGTGATATTTGAGATTTTTGAAGTGAGCTTTATGATTGTGGAAATTATATGTTTTAATATTGCTTTGTGATATATATTTGTAAGATGTTTTTAAAGTGATGTTAGAAAAGATGAGTTTGGCAAATTGAAGCTTAAACGAAGTAGTAAATTGAGAAGTTAAAGTTTTAGTGGAATTTAAAAAAAAATTATTGGTATATTGATGGTTTAATGTATATTCAATATATGAGCTAGGCGAAATAACTAATATTCCACATTAAAGCATTATGAATTGAGTAATGTGATTGATAGTATGAGAAATTGTTTTAAAGTAAAAAGGGAAGTGGATAAGCAAATGAAAATGAGTTATTTTAAGTTATTTTAACTGCAAAGAGTAAAGATGGTTATGGAAGTATATTAAATGTTTTTTTAAAAGACGAAAGTGAAAGAGATGTCACATTGGGAATATGATCAAGATGAATGTGAAGTGTTAGTATAGTCAGAATATATATATACATTGTAGTGTGAATAAATGCTTTACATCATATTGGAAGAATGAGAATGACAATGTTTAAAAGAAAATGATAAACATTAAATTTGTATTGAATGTATGAAAAAGGGAAATAAAATAAAAGCATATAATTAAGTGTATACATGTATATGATTTGTGAACTGAGTTTTTCAATATGAATGAAATTACGATAAAAAAAAAGTGGAAATTATTATGAAGGTGAGTTACGAATATGTATGTGGTATAATTATAGAATTTGTAATATGGAAATGA
The DNA here is from genome assembly GCA_947685225.1 of Garcia nutans. Classification (NCBI taxonomy): domain Eukaryota; kingdom Viridiplantae; phylum Streptophyta; class Magnoliopsida; order Malpighiales; family Euphorbiaceae; genus Garcia; species Garcia nutans. The sequence continues at coordinate 38,533,935 of CANTUV010000059.1, forward strand.
TGTTGTATGTATTAGTGGACCTAAGAGAGATTAGGTCTTGAATTGTGTAAAGCTAGATGGATTATGTGGTGGAAGTGAGCATGAAAGGGACTTGAGTAATATGGGACAGTGGAAATTGTTATGATGAGCATTGAATGTGATGATCATGTGATATTTAGAATTTTAAGGTATTCACATATGGAAAGTTCTATATATATATTATAAGAGATTGTAGATGGATTAGAAATGAAGTGACGAATAGAAATTGTAAGGGAACTGCATATGACTGAATATGTATATAGTAATATTGTTGAAATATGAATTAAGTTGATAAAGATCATTTATTCGAGTGCAAATTGGTTTGAAATAGAATTGGACTGTGTTAACTTCTGATATGGTAAAAATACAAAGAAGGAATATGTAATTTTTGAGATATACCTTAGTCTTGTATTTGTATAGATTGAGAATAAAATTATGAGAAGAACAGTATTGATTTGAAAGTTCCAGGCTTGAATATTAATCTCTTAAAGCCATGTGTTTTGTCTAGTATATTTGATCGGTTAATTTGTTATCCATGGATTTGGATCTTAACTAAAATGATTGCAATACTGGTTTGGTGAGATTGAAAATTTTGTTTAAGAAGTATAGTTAAAAGTTATGATGGATAAAGTTGTACTTTATCATTTTATGTTAAAAATTTGGTTATAATTGTGAAGAGATATTAAAAAGGGAGAAATTATAGAATATGACTGAAAGTTATACTGAATATGTTGATGGTATTTAACTTGAGGTTTAAGTGAATAAACTATGTGTATATTAAAAGATAATTTGAAGTGATTTGTTATTATGATAATTTGATTGAATAGGGATCGGAAGAGATCAGGAATTAATCATAAATTTGCCCTAATGGAATGAAGTTATATATATACATATATGACTATGGTGAAATATTATGATAAGTCAAATATATTAATTGTTGGTTGGAGTTGAATAGGATTTGAATGTGGATATATTGTGACGGATAGATCAATGGATCTATAATTGGCTAAGATTATGAATCATTATTGAAATTTAATGTGTATAGTAGTACCAAGAGTGTAATTATTTACATGGTAATGTATATGATGTAAAATTTTTAAAGTGTGATTGGATGAATGAATGAAGTTATAGTAATTGTAAATCATGATAAGAAGAGAAAAAGATGGGTTATTTATAAAATAAGTTGAAAGGTAATGTATTAATATGTAAGTTAAGTGAAAAGCATGCTAAAGAAATAACTCCATTTATGAAAAATTTGGATTTTGTTATCTATTGAGGGTGATAAATATCTATTTAGACAGTGATTGTAATGAAGGGATAATTAATGCTCAGATATAAGTCAATGGTTTTTAAGGTTAAAGTTAAGAGAGTAATTACAAAGAAGTGAAAGAACAAAATATATTAAATATAAAGATTAGATGGAGTATAAGTGTACTATAAAATGATCTGATTCTTATATAAAGACATTAACAAGAAATGTAATGAGTTCTTTTGAATGTTTGATTAAGGAAGTAACAAGAGGTATAAACATATAGAATGATGAGTTATGGAATTTAAAGAAGGTGGTTGATTCTAAAGAGGGGAGTTGAAGCTATATGATTTGATGATATAATGACTTAAACGTATAATTAACTTCATATGGAAGTTAAGATGGTATGGTATTATGAATGGATTACAATTATACTAGATAATTTCGAGGATGAAATTATTTAAGGGGGAGAGAATTGTAATATCCCCATGTATGCCCTAGAAGTCTTGAATATTGTTGTTATTTTAATTGGATTGAATGTATATTTGATTTGAAAGAGGAAAGAAATTAAAAGAGAATGTGTATGTGTTGTTTTAAAAATGAAAGTAAGGTGTAGAGATAAATGTATATGTTGGGTATATGGTGGTATAACTAACATATACATTAGTCAAAAGGGAGAGTCAATAAAAGAGGATATTTATTTGGATATGTGAAATTACTATTATGGGCATGCAAGTGACAAAAGTTAAGTTAAATGGAAAAGGGTATATAGGTAATTGCTTGGTTAAAATCTCTTGGTGGAGATTTAAAGAAGAAGAGGAAGTTGACTTTTGTTTATTTTTCTTTTCTTCTCTTTGGTGTGCCGGTCATTCAAGAAAGGAGAGAGCAAGAGAGGTGTTCTTGATGCAAGAATTAAATTGAAGAAGGAAACAAAGGATTTGGTTAAAGATTTGTGGAATTTCTTCATTTAAGGTAAGTACTCTCTTGTTTTTCTTGGTTATTTTGAAGTTTTGTGTGAAGTGAATTAGGGTTTGTTGATTTTATGATTTGGTGTGTTTGAGTTGTGTTATAAGTGTTAGTATTGATTGTAAGTTAAAAGGTTGAATTGGTGTTGGTTTGGTTGTGAAGATTGTAAGTTTAAGTGGATGTTGATTGTGAAGGATCAAGAGTTAAGTTGGTTTTAGGGTTTTGAATTGGTGAATGATTAAATGTATGGTTAATTGTGAATATTGTGTTAAACATGCAAAATAAGTGTTAATGACTTTGATTACATCCATTGGATTGAGTTTATGTTGTGCATATTGTGTCTAAATGCCATTAGAAGTGTTTTGGCCACAATTAGGGTTTTGTTCTTGGGTGACACGGCCAAAAGCAAGTTGAGACACGGCCAAGACTTATTATTTTTGAGAGACACGGCCAAGTCTAGAAAATTTTGGCCGTGTTGGATAGGTTTTGGGGTGACACGGCCACAAGCTTGGCCGTGTCCTTTGAATGTGTTTGCTACTGCCTGAGTTGTGTTAAGAGACACGGCCGTGTCCTTGCCTGTGTCTGCCTCGGGAAGTTTTGGTCTTGAGAGACACGGCCACAAGCTTGGCCGTGTCCCTTGGGTGTGTTTGCTACTGTGATGGTTTTTGGTTCTTCATGCATTGTTTGATTCTTTAAAAGTCTTTTGTTCCTAAACATTTTATATACACTCTAAATACTTTGTAATCAAAGAATGACCTAAACAAATGTATGTGGATGATTCTAAACCTATGAATAATGATCTTTGGATTAGGTTTTGAAGAGATTGTGTTGCATTAACCTAATTGTTGAGAATTCTTGGAAGAGGAAATGTATAGATGGATGGGAATAGTTCTTGAGGTAAGTACCAATACATATGATTGTATTTATTTACATGATTTGAGGCTTAACACATTTGTTTGCAAATGTGTTAAGTGGTTTACTATATTGTTAATATAATTGGACTAAGGTGATGATAATGATGTGAAGGATGTGAAGATCATTAACAAGGTAAGCATAAACCCTATTTGATTGTATATCCTTATATGTCTTTGAACATTTACACATTGGGATGAAAGTGTTAAATAAGCTATTATATTTTGGATGTAAATGAAGAATGTAAATCACTTTATATATATATATAAATATAAAGGATGAAATATGAAATGGAAAGGTAGGAAGAAATGAGGATCATTCTTAAGGTATGTGCAATTTGTTATGATAAATGTTCTAATAATGAATGGTGTTAGTGTGTTTTGAGAAATGATGAAATGTTATGTTATATGCATTGTGAATGGCAATGTATTATATGAATAATATATTTTGAAATGTTATATCAATAATGTTATACGTATCATATGGATTGAGATATGATATGTTGTGAAGCCATTGTGATTGGCTATGACAGTTCAATTGAGACATGTGAGGCATGTTTGCCTAAATGATGATGGGAATTGTGAATGATATTGATGATGAATTGATCAATGAATTATGTGTCTAATATGTTATTCATTTTCAGAGTTTTGTTGTTGGTGGCATGCCTTATAGTAACAATCTCTTGAAGTTAGGTTGGACTTGATCCTTGAAGCCAAGTTGGGTTGAAGTTTAACATGTTTTACTCCCCTTTAAGCTTGGTTGGGTCTAGCCCTTGAAGCCTAATTGAGATGTTACAACCCTTGAAGCTAGGTTGGATTGGTTCTTGAAGCCAAGTTGGGTTGATACGTAGCATGCATTGTTCCCCTTGAAGCTTGGTTGAACCTAATCCTTGAAGCCTAGTTGGGATAATGATAAATGTGATAATTAAACCAAAGCATTAACTCTGAAAGTCGAATGGCATATTAGTGTTTTGGGCCCGAGTCTGTCTTTATTGTCAATGTGAAATGCAAGTATTGAAATATTGATTGTGAGTATTAATAATGAATTATGATTGGTGAATTGTGAATAATATAATGTTATTAAGTGTGATATGTAAATGAATTGTGGTTGATGATAAAGGTTGTCTTCATTGGAAATGTGATTCATGATTGGTATGATATGTAATGTTGTATTGCAATAATGATTGGTATGATATGTAATGTGTGTATTGCAATAATGATTGGTATGATATGTAATGTGTGTATTGCAATAATGAGTGGTATGATATGTAATGTGTGTATTGCAATAATGAGTGGTATGATATGTAATGTGTGTATTGCAATAATGAGTGGTATGATATGTAATGTGTGTATTACAATAATAATTGGTATGATATGTAAAGTGTGTATTGCAATAATGATTGGTATGGTATATATAATGTGGGTGTATTAATATATTGGTTTTGAGTATTGGTGATGCATTGGGGTTGGTGATAATATTATGTATATATGTACATCATATATGAAATTAGCTAGGATATATTAAAGATGAAATTAAAAAGAAAAGAAAGTATGATACGAACTAATTATATATTGAATTGATATATCATTATATGTTAATACTTCTATACTATATGTTTCTATTTTATATTTGGATTACTAAGCTCTCGGGCTTAGCGCAGGTGTGTATTTGCGCAGGTAAATAGGTGGAAGATATGAAGTCTTTCGTTATGTCACGAGAAGAGTAAAAGTTTGTCGAGACCAACTAGAGGGAAATGCATACATGTATAACTTTTATATTGATGTATTTATGACGAGAAAGTAATTATATGTATAAATGAAGTTTTTGATAAAGATAATGATTTGGTAAATGTTATTTAAATTAATGTATTATGGTTTGAAATTCTTTTACAGGCTTTAAAAAAAATAACGAAAAGTGACATCCTTATACTTTATATACTTACCGTATGTATACCAGGTATATGTATAGTATTTATATAAGGTATCGGGGTGTTACATTATGTGTACTTCGAGATTCGACGGTGCAACATACTTCCCATAACTTGAAGGTTTATGCAACAAGAAAATAGTTTTTTTTTAAACACACATTTAAAAAAAATCATATTTGGCTTTGTCAAATCAGTGTTATTGTACCTCAGGACTCAACCTTACAAATTAACATTAAACTTGAGAATTATTTGCATTTGAGCAAGAACTGTTGCACTTCAAATAGGCACATAGACATTAATAGGCTAAAGGTCTTATTGATTTTAAATATTGTCTATCTCATATGCATGCTTATCCAAACCATCTCCACTAATAGACTCTATCTACCAAGAGAGATCAACAGGTCTTAAATAGGCTTGAAATGGGCTCTATAAGGGCCACGGTTTAAATGAAGGCCATTTTTAGATTGGAGCCGATATGACACTACTGACAAATCTTCTCACTACAAATTTCTTATTGGAATCTTAGACAGTTGGAAGCATGAAAAGATAGAGCTTTGAACATTCTTTTGTCTTCTTAACATGAATTTGGATCTCGATTAAGAAAATCTTTTCCTTTCCAAAAAGCTTGAGACCCTCATTTTTTTCTTTTTCTCTCTCTCTCTTTTTCTTTTGGCATTTAATCATTTTTCCCTTTTCCTCTGTAGTGTTGTTAGGTGCAGGACTTTTAAGAACTAGATGGCCTTTCTCCTATCTCTCTGATTTTGGTTGAATCTCTGGTTAGGTTCGACCAATTCAAGTCAAACTGTGCTCGTAAACTAAGTGATAGTCTTCTGCTGCTTTGGGTAAGAAAGAACTCGGTTGGCTTTATGAATCGCCTTTTTGGATTTTATTTTCTTTTCCTTTTTTATTTTTTTTCTTCTTTCTTTAGGTTCTAACTCTAAAAGAGTTGTCATGTTTGTACCAACTTGTGTTTTGGATAATAGATGAGTGGAGTGGCATAAATATGCTTCAGTCCTAACTTTATCTTAATAAGTCTATGATATTAGATCTAATTTAGGTGTCCTTCGACTATCATTATGGTCTTTACCATATATCCTTTTCTTTGATATTCTTTCTCTTTTATAACTCAATGATCATCAGACTTGTCATGAATCTCACAATAATTCAGGGTAGGTTATTAATAAAAAGCAAGCTAAAATCTTATGAAGGCTCAAAGTGACAATTAAGGATTGATGTAAATAGGGTTGATACTAGTTGTTGGCTCATCAAACAATGCCTAGATCATCTCTCTCTTAAATAAACATAGTTCAATTTTGCATCGAAAGTTTGTCAAAGCATATTCTAAGATGGACTAGGACCTAGACAAAGGTCATTATGTAGGAGCCCTCTCTAAGTAAGCATACTCTGCTCAAAGTTATAGAACAATTCTCTCACCTAGTAAAGTCATTCAAATTATAATGCATAGATATATTAATTTATGATTATAAAGCTAGACTAGTCATTGGTTGGGCACCAAAATGAACAAAGATCAATAAAAATTTAATGAAAATAATTTATTCAAACAGTCTTAATTTGAAAAAAAATAATTTTTTTACAAAATACAAAAGATAAAAAATAAAACAAATAACCAAATAAGTTAAGAGAAGTTTGTTGAGTTGTAGTCGAAAAATGCTTCATTTATTTAGACATGTCAAGGGCAAGGATTTTTCCATCATCAATAATCATTGCTTCATCATCCTTAATTGGACCAAGCTTGCTTAGTAGCTTCTCCTCTTTAGCAGCTTCTCCATCCATATCATGACAAGATAACTAGATAAAATTCTCCTCCAATCCTCCCTCCATCATGAAAGTTGCAAGCAGCGGTGCCGTCTCAAATTTAGACAGAGGATTATTCTTAATGTTGGGCTTATCAGGCTAGGTAGCTTTGCACTGTTAATCAAATCTTGTATCTCATGCCTTAATCAAACATATTTATCTGTCTCATGCCCTTGCACTTGATGAAATTGACAGAAGATCTTGGCATTAAAATTTGATGGCAGATACTTATGTAGAGGTCTAGCTGCCAATGGTTGTGTAGACCCTTAATTTTTGACCCACTCAAATCCGATAGTCCAAAATAATTTTTATGGTATTTTATTTATTTTAATAATATTTTAATTACTAATAATATTTAATAGTTATTTTTAATAAAAATAAAAAAATATAAAAAATAATAAATCGGACGGATGGGCGAACGACGCGCGGCAACAAACTTTGGACTTTTATTTTCTGAGGAGAGTTGGGAACTTTTGGGGCTTTCAACAAACCCTAGCAAGCAAGACCAAATCCAAAATAGTAATATAGAACAGAAGGCAACGAATATGAAATATCAAGCAGAAAGCAATCACAAGGCAGTGGCTTAGCTCACTGTCTTGTTCTCAATTCAACCAACAAATACAAAGGCAGTGAAATCATTGTCTTTATCAAAGCTGATCTAGAATTTCATTTAAACTATTTTGGTGGAGCCAACAAATGGAGGTATGTCTTTCTAACTTTATTCATTTAAATTTATATTGAGATAACTTATTATTGTTTCATCTATCAAACTTTCTTTGCTTACAGTTCATTCTTTTGACTTTTAATTTAAATACAAATATACAGAGATCATAGTAGTTTATTTATCAAAATATGATTTCATGCAGTAGCTTAATTATCAAAATCTCAACCACATATTTTTAAATAACTCAAAACAATAGTATATTTTCTCAAATCCTAATCAATATAGTAAACCTTAATAGCCGTAAGCCATATTTCATATTTAAAAACCCTAGAAACCCTATTTCATGATGTTAGTCCCAAACCCTCATTAAATCAATTTTCCAAAATCTACACAGTAGCCTCTTCTTTCAAAAATAAATATGATAGTGTTAGTTTTCTTAGAAACCCTAACCCTAATTTAAAACTGTGAGCCTTAAACCCTAATATCTTAAGGATCCAAAACCCTAAATTCATGATGTTAGCCCTAAACCCTAATTTGATTAACTAAAAACCTTACTACTTTCTTAAAATTATAAAACCCTAATCAATTCCATTTTTTTCAAAAACCCTCATAGTAGCCTAAATGATAAATATAATAATTTAAAAATCCCAAAACCTTGAATGTTAATTAAATAACCCTAAATTGAGACATAAACCTAAATTTGTATCTTTATTTGCTTTATTTAATTTCAGATTTGATTATGTAGTTTATTATATATTTTGATGGTTGATTTATTTAATTTCAATGCTTGATTTATTTAATTTATCATGGATGAGTATTTTTTTATTAACATTGTAAGAGGTATGTTTCCATATTTTGGGTACCTTATGTCATGAGCATTATGTAATATATTATATTTTAAAGTTTTTGGACTAATGTAAAGGACACGTTTCCACCTTTCGGTGGGTGTCCTATTTAGTTTTAGACATGGACAATGTAAGGACACATTTCCATCTTCGGATGGGTGTCCATTTATTTATTTTATTTGAACATTGTTTTAATTTTAATATAACAATGCTTAATTTTAATTGTTGCATGTAGTATGGATAATATCATTATATTTAAGAATTTTATAATATTAAGACCTATAAAGGAGGCCGGTTCCAATGAACCGGGCATTGTGGGTGTGCTGGGTCATTTCTCACCTTCCCCATACGTACCCAACTTTTCGAACCTATTAAGGGGTTGGAGATTCCTTAGGAATTGAGTCATCCACCCCTTTTGGCCCGTTCGAGTGGCGACTCCATTTTCTCTTGGCTTAGGCCCGTGTTCTCTAAGGCCCTGAGCTTAAACAGTGCCGAAGTCGCAAGAATCATTCCACCAGGAGTGGAGGCAAAAATCGCCACTCACAGTGGCAACTCCACTGGAGATTAGAGAAGTTGATTCCGTTGGTATTTTTATTATTATATTCTTTCTTATCATGGTATTATCCATTGCATCATTTGGTTTGCATCGTGTGCGTGAGTTAGGATGCTCGTGTTACCCGTGTTGTGCTATGTAAGAGATACCATACTTTCACTCAAAGTATAGAGATTGAGCATGGCATAACCACTCATAGCCTTGTACCATTTGGTATATACTTGCTATGGGAACCTAAACCTTTTACCCAAAGACTAAAGCTCATGTAATTGGCCTAGTTACTTTCCTTAGGTTTTTACCCCAAATGCATGTTGTTTGACTATGGTTAATTTATCTTAGTTTAAATCATGGCTTATTTGGTTTGTTCTTTTTCTAATATGGCTTAAGTACATTGTAAGCTCAAAATAAATTTTTCTTTAAAATCAAAAAGACCAAAGCAATTTTTAAAACTTTTCAAGATGATCTTTGGACGTAAAATTTTTCTAAAAAACAAATCAAAAATTATTTTCTCATGACTCAAATGCAAAGCCCAAACTCCATTTTTTCTAAAATCATTTTACAATGGGCTTAGAAACAAAATTATTTTTATCCAACCTTTGAAAGAGCTTACAAATTATTCATGTCAATTATGGAAATACCAAAAATCAATTGTGAGCCTAGTTTTTACTAAGAATTATTAATCATGGGCTTATTTTTGGCATGAATCATTAGTTACTTTTTCAAGTGAGAAATCTATTTGTAATAAACCTCTTAATTTAGATTTAATCCAATATAGCATAAAAAGCTAATTTAGTTAAGATTCAATGGATTAAAACCTAATTAATGGGGATTATCATGAACTGATTTTCATTTTTAAAATATAGCTAATGGTTGAAACATCCGAGGGAACTTTTCGAAAATAAAATACCTCATGTTGGTATTTTGTGTTAACCATATTACCTAGGAAAAGAGACTTATCATTCGTGTGTGGAATTTATAAGGTTGGAATGAACGTCCTAATTATCTTTCTTTGTTTATTGTTTATGGATACAGGTATACATGCATACATACATACATTTGCATCTCATATCATTGATCATCTCTGGCTCACAACCCTGGATTAAGACAGTTCAAAAGCTTACGACAATCCGACCTATGCCGGAGATGAAGAATCTAGCAGCGACTCAATCACTTTCTCACCAAAAGCAATGGAGCCCGAACAAATTCAAAGATTGGTGGATGAAGCCCTCAATGCCATGATGGAAGAAATAAAGGAGGCCCTGGCCGAGACCATGAAGAATCAATTGGTTGCAATTTTAGGGAACAATGCCGAAGTATCTGCTAGCACCAAGAAGCCAAAGGATAAAGGGAAGGCTAAAGGCGATGAAGTGGCTTTTGATAAGGTGATCATTGATGATGATGACTATTAGGCTCAATACTTCCAAGATCCTCAAGACAAAAAGGAGCCAAAGGTTATTAAGAAGACAACTATTGAAAAGACTGAGACGTCTGATGTTGAGAAGATGATAGCTGATTTAGAAAAGAAATTTGAAAAGAAGCTAAAAATTGAAGAGATGTCCGAGATCGACAAGCTATTTGAACAAGATGAGGAGGTCCCTTATAAGTTCAAGATGCCTTCCTTCGTTAGGTACAATGGTACTGGAAACCATCACCTCCACGTGAAGCAGTATATCATTGCCATGCAATATGCCAAAGCTACTAAAGCTCAAACTCTAAGGTATTTCATGCTCTCATTGGACCCTATTGTCCAAAATTGGTTCAACACCTTAGAGGAAAGTACTCAAAAAGATTGGGACATGTTATACAAGGCTTTCATTTAGCAATATGGGTACAATGTCGAGTTGAAAGTTACCTTGATGGAGGTGGAAGCCATTAGGCAATGACCAAATGAGAATTTTGTGGACAATGTGAAGAGATGGAGGAACAAGGCTTCTTTGCTCAAGAAGAGGCCCGATGAATCAGATCAGATCAGAATGATAGTCAGAGGCATCCTACCCAACCTTCGTGAAAGGTTATCTCACACCCTTATAAGGGACTTCAAAGACCTTTTGCAAGCTGGGTTGCAAATTGAAGAGTAGAAAAGGGAGAAGAACCGCTTTTCGGCAAGAAGGAATGAGAAAGGGAATTATCAACCTAGCAATCAAAGCACGCAAAAAGAAGTTGATGTTAATACGACTAGTCAAGGAAATAAAAGACAATTCCAAAATTTGATACTAAGGCTTTTTGTCAATTTCATCATACTCAAGGACATGAGACCGATAGATGTACCCGATTAAAGCATGAGATCCAAGATCTAATCAATAGTGGTAAGCTACCTGAACCGGACAAGCCCAATACCAAGAACAATCCTTTGCCTAAATTTGGAAGAGTACCTCCACCAGCAACTTTCATGGTAGGAGGAGGATTGGAGGAAGATCTTGTCTTATCCTCTTTTCAAGATGGGAATATTGAAGATGTGAAAGGAGAAGAAGCTTAACTCAACAAACTTCCCTTGGCTTGTTTGTTTTCTTGTTTTCTTTATTTGGTGTTTTATGAAACAATCATGTTTTTCAAATTTAAAGTTGTTTGAATAAATTACTTTCATCAAAATTTTTATTGATCTTTGTTCATTTTGGTTCTCAAGCAATGAGGAATCTAGCTTGATGTTCATAAATTAATGTATCTAGGCACCATGATTCGAATGAATTTACTAGGTGAAGGAATTGCTCTATTGCATTAAGTTGTGTGTGCTTACTTAGAGAGGGCTCTTGCATAATTTCCTTTGTCTAGGTCCTAGTCAGTCTTAAAACATGCTTTGACAGACTTTCGAGGCAAAATTGAACTCTGCTTATTTTAAGAGAGAGATGATCTAGGCATTGTTTGACGAGCCAACAACTAGTATCTACCCAATTAAATATCAATCCCTAGTTGTCCCTTTGAGCCTTCATAAAATTTTAGCTTTCTTTTCATTGGTATATAACCCCAACAACCTACCCTGAGCTATTGTGATACTTATGACAAGTCTTATGATCACTAAGGTGAAGAGGCAAGAAGATCAAAGAAAGGAATGAATAGTCAAGATCATAAGGATAGTTGATGTTCTCAAGATCATAAGGGTAGTTGAAGTTCACCTAATATCTCCAATCTATCAAGATAACATCAGAGTAACAAATAATTTATCCCTATTCAAGGAGATTTATGACACTCCACTCATCCATTATTAGAAACGCAAGTTGGTACAAATAAGACAACTCTTTTAGAGCTAGAACCAAAAAAAAAGAAAAAGAAAAGAAAAGAAAAAGAAAAGAAAAAGAATAGAAAAAGAAAAGAAAAAAAGGACAAAAGAAAAAAAAGGAAAAAGAAAAGAAAAAAAAAGAAAGATAACACCTAAAAAGGCGATTCAGAAAGCCAACTGAGTTCTCTTTTACCTAAAGCAGCAAAAGGCTTCCATTTGGTTTATAAGGACAATTTGACTTGAATTGGTCTAATCCAACCAAAGATTCAATTAAAATCAGAGAAAAAGGAGAAAATTCATCTAGTTCTTGAAAGTCCTGTACTTGACAGTCCTACAGAGAAGAAGGACAGAATGATAAAATAAAGAGAAAGAAAGGGAAGAATAAGAAAAATAAAGAGAAAGAAAAGGGAAAAGAAGAAAAGAAATGAATATGGGTACTAAACTTTTTTTAAAGGCAAAGCCTATCCCAATCAAGATCCAGGTTAACGTTAAGAAGAAAGAAGAATGTTCAAAGGTCTATCTTATTCCTACTTCCAACTATCTAAACAAGAAATTTGTAGTGTGAGGGTTTGCCTATAGTGCCACAATGGCTCAAAATTACAAATGGCCTTCATTTAACACGTGTCCCTTATAGACCCCATTTCAAGCCTATCAAAGACCTATTGATCTCTCTTGATAGGTAGAGTCTATTAGTGGAGATAATTTGTATAAGCATGCATATGAGATAGACCATATTCAAACTCAATGAGACCTTTGACTAAGTAATGTGTATGTGCCTATCTAAAGTGCAACAATTCTTGCTTAAATAGAAATGATTCCCGAGTTTAGTACTGTAACTAGGGTTGTCATGTTATTGATATGTTAATTTAAAAAATCAATTCCTGAGGTAAATTGACATTAATTTGGCAAAGCCAACATTTGATTTCAAAATCAAAATTCAAAAAAAAAATATATATATACAAAGACTTCAAGTTAAGAGAAGTTTGTTGAACCATCAAAACTTGAAGAACATATTGGGAAAAGGGAATGATTATTGGCAAGGTCATGAAGAAGCTACCAACTGACTTGCCAAAACATAGTTTGAAATGGATGTATCCCTGACTCTGCTGTTTGGGTCTCACCACTCATATCCTCAACATCTTGAAGATAAAAGCCATAAATGCAGAGCCTTCTTTCATTCCAATGAAAGACCTGAACGAGCATCTGAAAGGAACCAATGAGAACACTTCTGCTGATCACCTCGGTCTGTGAGTCGATGGAACCACTGTAAGTATTACTCATGCATATCATACATACATGAGCATATCACACAACATGTTTTTTCTTTTATTATCTGTTCTTTGTCAAAGTGAACAACAAACACCCTGTGAAGTAAAGAATCAAAAGAAGATATCAAATTAGGGGGGCATGGAAAGCCCATTGCTTGAGGAAGCTCTAGTCATTTCGCAAAAGAAAGAAGAGATGCATGCTTATGCAAAGACCAAGACAAAATACAAATATCAATCAGAGCCTGCATGAGAAAACTTATTGGTTTGAGCCTACACAGGGGGCAAAGTTTCTCCATTTTAATTTTTTGAGTTTATGCGTATACAAAATATTTTCAAACTCACTTTTAAATATTTTGGTCCAGAACCCAAATCACTTTTTGAGTCCAGAACTCACCACCGGGTCCAGAACCCAAATCACTTTTGAGTCCAAAACTCACCATCGAGTCTAAAACCCAAATCACTTTTTGAGTCTAGGACTCACCACTGGGTCCAGAACCCAAATCACTTTTTGAGTCCAGAACTCATCACCGAGTCCAGAACCCAAATCACTTTTTGAGTCTAGAACTAACCACCAGGTCCAAGCACCCAAATTTAATTCAGTCACGGGTCCAAGTATCTAGTCTCGGGTCCAAGCACCCAAATTCAATTCACTCTAGGGTCTAAGTACCCAAATCCAATCCAGTTTTGGGTCCAAGTACCCAATCTCAGGTCCAAGTACCAAAATTCAATTCAGTCTCGGGTCTAAGTACCCAATTCAGTCACGGGTCCAAGTACCCAATCTCGGGTACAAGTACCAAAATCCAATCCAGTCTCGGGTCCAAGTACCCAAATCAAATTCAATCTCGGGTCTAAGTATCCAATTCAGTCATGGGTCCAATTACTCAGTCTTGGGTCCAAGCATCCAAATTCAATTAGTACCCAAATCCAATCTAGTCTCGGGTCCATGTATCCAAATCAAATTCAGCCTTGGGTCTAAGTACCCAATTTTGGGTCCAAGTACCCAAACTCAATTCAGTCTCGAGTCCAAGTACCCAAATCAAATTCAATTACGGGTATAAGTACCCAAATCAAATTCAATCTCGTGTCCAAGTACCCAAATCTCGGGTCCAAGTACCTAAATCCAATTTAGTCTTGGGTCCAAGTACCCAAATCAAATTCAGTCTCGGGTCCAAGTACCCAATCTCGGGTCTCAGTACCTAAATCCAATTCAATCTCAGGTTTAAGTACCCAATCTCGAATCCAAGTATCCAATCACGGGTCTAAGTACTCAAATCAAATCCAAGTACCCATCCTCATCCAAAATCTGTTCAAAGTCATGTTGCTTTTCACTCTCTTCTACCAAGTCTCAGATCATTCAAGCAGGGGGCAAACTGTAGACCCTTAATTTTTGACCTAGTTAAATCCGATAGTCCAAAATAATTTTTGTAATATTTTATTTATTTTAATAATATTTTAATTACTAATAATATTTAATAGTTATTTGAAAAAAATAAAAAAATAAAAAATGTAAGAAAATAATAAAAAAATAAAAAATTGGATGCATGGGCGAGCGACGCGCGGCAGCAGGGCAATTCGCCCGCAGATAACAATCAGTGGTGAATTGAGCACTGCCTAATTAACCGTAGCTGGGCTTGCCCAGTTCTGCGATGAACTGGATAGCCCAACTAGCCCGCCACAAATCCTCGCAGCAATTTTTGCCAATGCAGCCCGCGCACGCTGCTGACTTTTTGACCAAACCTTATTTTATCCGATTTTGTAGTTTTTCCTAAATAGTTAGGTTTTTATTTTTTCTTATAAATACACATTAAAACAAAAGAAAAGGAAAAATGGAGATAGAAGGGAATGGAGAAAACCCTAAGGACAGGGAAGAAAAGAGAGAAAAACCCTAGAGCACAATAATTATTGGAAGAAACTTTGGACTTTTATTTTCCGAGGAGAGTTGGGAACTTTTGGGGCTTTCAACAAACCCTAGCAAGCAAGACGAAATCCAAAACAGCAATACAAAGCAGAAGGCAATGAATCTAAAATATCAAGAAGAAAAGCAATCAATAAGGCAGTGGCTTAGCTCACTGTCTTGTTCTCAATTCAACCAACAAATATAAAGACAGTGTAATCATTGTCTTTATCAAAGCTCATCCAGAATTTCGTTCAAACTATTTTGGTGGAGCCAACAAACGGAGGTGTGTCTTTCTAACTTTATCCATTTAAATTTATATTGAGATAACTTATTATTGTTTCATCTATCAAACTTTCTTCGTTTAAAGTTCATTCTTTTGACTTTTAATTTATATACAAATATACAGTGATCATAGTAGTTTATTTATCAAATATGATTTCATACAGTAGCTTAATTATCAAAATCTCAATCACATATTTTTAAATAACTCAAAAGAATAGTCTATTTTCTCAAAACCAAATCAATATAGTAAACCTTAATAGCAGTAAGCCATATTTCATATTTAAAAACCCTAGAAACCCTATTTCATGATGTTAGTCCCAAACCCTAATTAAATCAAAATTTCAAAATCTTCACAGCAGCCTCTTCTTTCAAAAATAAATATGATAATGTTAGTTTTCTTAGAAACCCTAACCCTAATTTAAAACCATGAGCCCAAAACCCTAATATCTTAAGGATTCAAAACCCTAAATTCATGATGTTAGCCCTAAACCCTAATTTGATTAACTAAAAACCTTACTACTTTCTTAAAATTATAAAACCCTAATCAATTCCATTTTTTTAAAAACCCTCACAGTAGCCTAAGTAATAAATATAATACTTTGAAAATCCCAAAACCCTGAATGTTAATTAAAAAACCCTAAATTGAGACATAAACCTAAATTTGTATCTTTATTTGCTTTATTTAATTTCAGATTTGATTATGTAGTTTATTATATGTTTTGATGGTTGATTTATTTAATTTCAATGCTTGATTTATTTAATTTATCATGGATGAGTATTTTTTTATTAACATTGTAAGAGGTATGTTTCCATATTTTGGGTACCTCATGTCATGAGCATTATGTAATCTATTATATTTTAAAGTTTTTGGACCAATGTAAAGGACACATTTCCACCTTTGAGTGGGTGTCCTATTTAGTTTTAGACATGGATGATGTAAGGACACGTTTCCATCTTCGGATGGGTGTCCATTTATTTATTTTGTTTGAACATTGTTTTGATTTTAGTATAATAATGCTTTATTTTAATTGTTGCATGTAGTATGGATAATATCATTATATTTAAGAATTTTATAATATTAAGACCTGTAAAGGAGGCCGGTTCCAATGAACTGGGTGTTGTGGGGGTGCTGGGCCATTTCTCACCTTCCCCACACGTATCCAACTTTTTGAACCCATTAAGGGGTTGGGGATTCCTTAGGAATTGAGTCATCCACCCCTTTCTTTTTTCTCAGCCCGTCCAGGTGGCGACTCCATTTTCTCAGGGCTTAGGCCCATGTTCTCTAAGGCCCTGAGCTTAAACAGTGCCGAAGTCGCAAGAACCATTCCACCGAAAGTGGGGGCAAAAATCTCCGCTAAAGGTTGTAGAAAATCCATCTTCATTAGATTTTCTAACATCTTTTGTAACATCAATATACTCTATATAAGTACTGTAAATATACCTTGTATACATTCAATGCGTATATAAAATATAAAGATGTCACGTTTCAGTATTGTTTAAATCCCTTACCTTAGTTCCATATCAATTATGTATTTTTAATAAAAGAACATTTACAAAACCATTATACTTTTGATTATATTACATATATATAAATTACATTGTCTTTTCCAAAATTCACTTATGTACATATATATTTTTATCAAAATACAACATAATAAAATTATAAATGTATGCACCACCTTCTAGTTGGTCTCGAAATACTCTTACTCTTCTCGTGACTGTTTAGATCATTTTTGTACTTGTTTTTAGTATGATTTTTATGTGTTTTTAGTTAATGTTTTGATTGATTTTTGTTTTAAGTTTGTTTAAAGTGTTTGTTTTAGGTTTAAGTGCAAAAACACCCTTGGAAGATCAAACAGTGCAGGAAAAGCATGAACCAAGCAAGACATGGCCAAGCCAAATCAAGCTTGGATGTGTCCCTCAAAGAATGGTGATGGCAGAGCTTGACATGGCCAAGCCACTGGTCGTGTCTCATTCAAAGAGCAAAACAAAGAAACCACAAAGAAAGAACAAAAATGAAGAAGCAGGAAGAGACACACTCATTGACACGGCCAAGCCACTGGCCGTGTCACATGACATGGCCAGCAAGCTTGGCCGTGTCCCATTTCATGCCAAAGACAATTGGAGCAAACAAAGAAGGAAAGAAAAGAACCAGAAGCGAACACACCCACATGACATAACCAAGCTTGTGGCTGTGTCACATGACACGGCCACTAGTTTGGCCGTGTCACCCCTTGAGACCAAATGAAAGAAAGAAAAGAAAGAGGGCAGTGAAGGACACGGCCAGCAAGCTTGGTCGTGTCCCAAGAGAAAATGAGAGAGACGGCCAAGCTACTCTTGGCTTGGCCGTGTCACACCTAAAACATTTGATTTCTTTTCCATGAAGTGGGAGACAAAGTGGGGGACAAGGCCTTTTGTTTGCCAAAAGAAATGCTAAACAAAGAAATAGTGGGGAACAAAGTGAAGTGGTATGAGTTGGAAGGCATGGGTTGTATTTTGAAGGAATTAAAAGGAGAAGAAGAGGGAAATTGGGGGAGTTTTTGGTTTTCTTGGAGCCAAATTTCTGCTACATGTTTGGGAGAGGGAGAGAGTGACACTCTCCCTTGTCCCTTCATCTTCATCTCCATTTCCATCCTCTCCACCTTCTCCATCTTCCATTGACAAGTTCTTTGAGATTCTTTGGGATAAATTGGGTTTAACAAGCTCTTGAAGGTTGAAGAAGCTTCATTGAAGGGATTGGTGACTTGAGAAAGCTCCATTCCATCTTCCAAAGGCAAAATCAATTGAAGAGTTGGTGACTTGAGAAAGCTCCATCCAAAGGTTTGGTGACTTGAGAAAGCTCCATTCCATATTGCAAGGGGAATCAACCATTGAAGAGGGCTTGAGTTCTTCATCAAATACATCAAGTGGAGCTAGGAGGAAGACTAGTAATCCTACTCTTGGCATCTTCACAAGGGGTTTTTCTATTCTCTCTTTTAATTCATTTCTATTGTTGTTGTTGTATTAAGAGATTGATATTGCAATGAACAATTTGTATTTATTTTATATTGAGTTGAATGAATGTTATAAACTGTTGATGTTGAGCTAAATACCCATGCTTAGGGTTTGTAGTATATTTGATTAAATGCTTTGATTTGATATTGACATTGATGTACCTTGTTGTTGGTTGATTGCATTGGATTGTATGCTAGGTTGATAGATTAGCTACCTATTGATCTCTAGATATTGAATGAAGGACCGAGAGGTGAAATTTGATATCGAAATTATGCAATTGACTACCCTATGAATGAATTAGAAATATAAGTTCTAGGGTTTCATTAATTTGATAATGTGAAATAATTGGTTATTGCTAATTCATGAATGTGAGAACTAATGGATTGGTAATTGACTAATTAACCTTAAGGAACAAATTAATTATAAGGTTATGTTAATGGATATTTGAGAATTGAGCTTTGATTGAATGGACCTATACCCTTAGGCACCTTCCCAAGAATCGATTTGATCTTGTACACCCATCACACACATTAATCCCTACGCACAGTTAATTTTAGGTTTAAATTGTCCTTTCATAATTCCGAACAATAAACACTCCCGCATTTAAATAACTTGTTAATCAAGCTATTACGAACCACACCTTCTTGGGGAAACAACCTTGGGGCGATCACTTTTGCTACAACTATCTCGTATACTTGCGAGTGACGCTTGTAGTAGTACTTAATTCGAGCGCAACAAGTTTTTGGCGCCGCTGCCGGGGAAGGCTGTTTAAGTAGTGATAGTTTGATTTTTCTTTACAATTTAATTGTTTGTTTGTTTTCTTTTAATTGTTTGTTTGTTTTGTTTGAATTTTTTGTTATTTGTTTTCATTAAATTACTGAGTATCTTTTGTAAATATGTAGTTTTCAAAGTACGTAGGGGTTTATGATGATAACCCTGACTCTAACATGGCATGGCAATTAGCAGAATTAACGAACCAACTTAAGATGCTAAATGCAAGAGGAAGAACACCTATGCCTACTCGTGAAGTATGTTCAGCATGTGGCATTGCAAGACATAGTGCAAATATGTGTTCATTTGGTTATGGACAATCCCAAGAGAGGCAAGAGGAAGAATATGCTTATGAAAGTTTCCAGCACATGGGTGGAAATGACCCATATCCCATGCCTTATAATTCAAGTTGGGGACGCCACCCAAATTTTTCTTGGGAAAACCAACATCAAATTTCACCTCATAATTTTTTTCAACCTTACCAAAGAAATCCTTACTCTCAAGAACAATATTCAAATCAATATCACCTTAAGAAACCCACACTGGAGGATAGTTTGAATGCCTTCATTCAAACTAGAGCACAAAATCAAGATCGACTTAAGAAACCCACTTTAGAAGATAGTTTGAATGCCTTCATTCAAATTAGAGCACAAAATCAAGATCAATTCGAGAAATCCATAGTGGAAGATGATTTGAATGCTTACCTTCAAATTAGCACACAAAATCAGGAAGGGAGCAATGAAAGGTTTGATTCTTTGGAAGAATCATTGAAGAGGGTGGAAACTCAAGTTGGGCAACTGGCACATCAACTCCAAGCACACCAAGAAGAGGAATTTCCTAGCCAACAGGAGCAAGTCAAGGTAATCATAAATTTGAGTGAACAGTTGATATATAACAGTTTTTGTGATTCCTTTAATGCAGGAACTAATCAAGAAGAAGATGGTGAGGAAATACAACCATACATACAGGAGTTAATTCAATCAAAGGAGGAGGAGAATTTGGAAGCATCAACTTCCACAAAATTGCATGAACCTCCAAATCATTGTATGCCACCAATCCCATTCCCAAGTAGGCTGAATGAAGAGAAACAAGGTATGCAACTTTCTAAACTCTATGACATGCCCTGTGGTGAAGATAGTGTAGATAAGCTTGAGGTGGCAATGACCTTAGAAGTAGAACCTAATTTTTCCAATTTAGAAATTGAGGAGAGCAATTTACTATTAAATAATGAGATTGTTGAGGGGGAGCTTCAAATTGCTAAAGAGGATGAAGAAGTGATTCAACCAAACTTGGTTGAACTTAAAAAGACCCTAAGAATTTTGAAAGATGTTTTGGTTGGGGATTACAGTATGCAACAAATTATAATCTCTCCCACCCTTAGTGGTGAGAACGAGCAAACACCATATATAACCATGTTGCAAACTGAAAAATGTTTTTACCACGTCCCTATAGCATTAGAGAATCAAGCTAAGACAAACCTCACATGTTCTTTTTGGACAATTGCTCTTCCAAGGATGCTACCTAGGCTTTTCAATATAATGGGCACATTTCAAAGTTGCATGTTATTCATCTTCTCACACATGGGCTCCAATTGCATTATGGGTGGAAGGAGCCCTACACATCGTATATGGGAATGATGGAAATCAAGTATCATCTAAAATCTCTGTAGTATATGCATGCTCACATTGAGGACAATGTGAATCTTTAAGTGTGGGGTGCATTTTGTGTTTTGTGTTTTTACATTTAAGTGCATTTTGTGTTTCTACTTTTAATTGCATTTTGTGTTTTTGAGTTTTTACTTTTAACTTGTTTTTGTTTAAGTTTAGTTAATGTTTTTAATGTTTTTTATTGAATAAATGAGTTTTAGAAAGTTCAATTGTTATTAAATTGTTGATAGATGACCTTTGAATTTTTGAAGCATGAATTGGAGAATTGAGTTGAATTGGTGCTTATTGTCAATTTTGTTGGTTTTTCTTTGCATTTCCATTAACCTAGTGAGGAATTGAGCCATCAACTTATCATTATTATTGTGGGTGAACATCTTTGATTGATGAATTGCTAGAACTTGCTTTGACATGCATTTTAAGATTACATAAAAATTTCAATTTGGCATCAAAATGATTAAGGCTATTAGGTGAACCCACTTTGGCTTAAAAAGACCAACCCTATTTTTAACCTTAGTTAGCCAATTTTGAGCCTATTTCATTTTCCTTTTCTTTCTTTTTCACAACACCATTAGCTTGAACTTTGTTGTTTAACTCTTACCTTTTCAATAGGTCAAGAGCATTTATGACCGAGTGTTGTGTTGAATTAAATGTGGGGTTAAATTTAGTAGGTTTAAGATTGCAAAGCAAAATAATAAAAATAAAAAAAAAAGAAAAAGAGAAAAATTAATATATATATATATATAATACTAAGAATAATTGTTGTTCTTGTTGAAAGGGTTAGAATGTATCATTGCAAGATCTAATAAGTGAGTTCCCTTGAAAAGCTCTTTAATGTCAAGGGGTAGATTAGAGAAAAGTGTTTTGGGATTTGTTGGGTTATGTATATGATTGGGTACTTCATTCTTAAAATACTCTTGAACTTAATGATTAAGCTCACATTTCCTAAATGCCATGCCTTTACCTTAGCCCTATTACAACACAATAAAGACCTTTTGACTGATGTTTGATTGTTATTTTGTGGTGGAGAATTGATTGATAAGCAAGCCTATGGTAATAATCTTTCATTGATTGTTATGAGTGTAAACACCACCATGATCAAACACTTGTAAGAGTTGGTGAGGAAGCGACAACATAGGTTATGCATGGAAAGCCACTTAATTGCATTGGTGTCGATTTTGTTTGATTCGATATTGATTGCAGATTTAGGGAAAGGGAAGTCTTGATGCATCTTTATAACTCTTGAACTTAACAAAATTTATCTTGTTAGTATGTTTTGATTTTAGCCTTGCTTGGGGACAAGCAAGGAATTAAGTGTGGGGTAGTTGTTTAGATCATTTTTGTACTTGTTTTTAGTATGATTTTTATGTGTTTTTAGTTAATGTTTTGATTGATTTTTGTTTTAAGTTTGTTTAAAGTGTTTGTTTTAGGTTTAAGTGCAAAAACACCCTTGGAAGATCAAACAGTGCAGGAAAAGCATGAACCAAGCAAGACATGGCCAAGCCAAATCAAGCTTGGCCGTGTCCCTCAAAGAATGGTGATGGCAGAGCTTGACATGGCCAAGAGACACGGCCAAGCCACTGGCCGTGTCTCATTCAAAGAGCAAAACAAAGAAACCACAAAGAAAGAGCAAAAATGAAGAAACAGGAAGAGATACACTCATTGACACGGCTAAGCCACTGGCCGTGTCACATGACACGGCCAGCAAGCTTGGCCGTGTCCTATTTCATACCAAAGACAATTGGAGCAAACAAAGAAGGAAAGAAAAGAACCAGAAGCGGACATACCCACATGACAAGGCCAAGCTTGTGGCCGTGTCACATGACACGGCCACTAGCTTGGCTGTGTCACCCCTTGAGACCAAATGAAAGAAAGAAAAGAAAGAAAGAAAAGAAAGAGGGCAGTGAAGGACACGGCCAGCAAGCTTGGCCATGTCCCAAGAGAAAATGAGAGACACGGCCAAGCTACTCTTGGCTTGGCTTAGTTACACCTAAAATATTTAATTTCTTTTGCTCGAAGTGGGGGACAAAGTGGGGGACAAGGCCTTTTGTTTGCCAAAAGAAATGCTAAACAAAGAAATAGTGGGGAACAAAGTGAAGTGGTATGAGTTGGAAGGTATGGGTTGTATTTTGAAGGAATTAAAAGGAGAAGAAGAGGGAAATTGGGGGAGTTCTTGGTTTTCTTGGAGCCAAATTTCTGGTACATGTTTGGGAGAGGGAGAGAGTGACACTCTCCCTTGTCCCTTCATCTTCATCTCCATTTCCATCCTCCCCACCTTTTCCATCTTCCATTGAAAAGTTCTTTGAGATTCTTTGGGATAAATTGGGTTTAACAAGCTCTTGAAGGTTGAAGAAGCTTCATTGAAGGGATTGGTGACTTGAGAAAGCTCCATTCCATCTTCCAAAGGCAAAATCAATTGAAGAGTTGGTGACTTGAGAAAGCTCCATCCAAAGGTTGGTGACTTGAGAAAGCTCCATTCCATATTGCAAGGGGAATCAACCATTGAAGAGGGCTTGAGTTCTTCATCAAATACATCAAGTGGAGCTAGGAGGAAGACTAGTAATCCTACTCTTGGCATCTTCATAAGGGGTTTTTCTATTCTCTCTTTTAATTCATTTCTATTTTTGTTGTTGTATTAAGAGATTGATATTGCAATGAACAATTTGTATTTTTTTTATATTGAGTTGAATGAATGTTATTAATTGATGATGTTGAGCTAAATACCCATGCCTAGGGTTTGTAGTATATTTGATTAAATGCTTTGATTTGATATTGACATTGATGTACCTTGTTATTGGTTGATTGCATTGGATTGTATGCTAGGTTGATAGATTAGCTACCTATTGATCTCTAGATATTGAATGAAGGACCGAGAGGTGAAATTTGATATCGAAATTATGCAATCGACTACCCTATGAATGAATTAGAAATATAAGTTCTAGTGTTTCATTAATTTGATAATGTGAAATAATTGGTTATTGCTAATTCATGAATGTGAGAACTAATGGATTGGTAATTGACTAATTAACCTTAAGGAACAAATTAATTACAAGGTTATGTTAATGGATATTTGAGAATTGAGCTTTGATTGAATGGACCTATACCCCTAGGCACCTTCCCAAGAATCGATTTGATCTTGTACACCCATCACACACACTAATCCCTACGCACGATTAATTTTAGGTTTAAATTGTCCTTCCATAATTCTGAACAACAAACACTCCCGCGTTTAAATATCTTGTCAATCAAACTATTACGAACCAATCTTCTTGGGGAAACGACCTTGGGGTGATCACTTTTGCTACAACTATCTCGTATACTTGCGAGTGACGCTTGTAGTAGTACTTAATTCGAGCGCAACAGTGACACAGCTGTTTGACTCCCAAATCAACCATCTACTCAACTGCACAATTTACACAACCACGCTAAGCTTAAAAGTTTAGTGGTACTAATAAATAACATATACATACATTGCAGAAAATCATACTCATATCACTTACATCATTTATCATCATATTCTTATCATGTTTCTCATTTTAAATGCACTTTTCATATCTTTTCACTAATTTCATAATTTATATATATATCTTTAACATAAGACACAATTCAATGGGTTATCGTAATATTCATGAAACAACACACACAATTCCCACACCCATATACATTTTACACAGCACATTATATTTTCATAATCTCATTTTCAATATTAAGACTTAGCTCTGCTCAAGTCTTTCAACAATTCATTTCTCATTATTTAGCATATTTTCTTAAGCCAATTTATCCTTTTTCGGTAATTTGCATATGTATTGTGATCATATCATTCCATGATCACCATCATATATCTCATAACATTATATCTTAATACATATTGTTCAATTATTCCATTATTCATAATTCACATAAAAACAAACACAAGCATGGGCCCAAAACAACTAATACATCATTCAATTCTCAGAGTTACCATTTTGGTCCATAATGACACCATGTGTCTAGCCCCGAAGGTAAAATATCAATATATCAGTCCAACTAGGCATGGGCTTGCGACCTGGTCTTTTCATCCAGCCTAGCTTCAAGGACTTGTTTTTGAGGCTTACGACCCGGTCTTTTCACCTCAAAAATATTTTCATAGTGACGGCAAGCGTCTAGCTCCATAGGCAAATATAGGCATGCCGCCAAACATAGAACTCTGAAAATTGAATAACATATTAGGCACATAATTATTTCATATTTCCATTATCAATCTTTCTCATTTTCTCATGATCAAGCTAGGCACATTGCCTCATTTATCTTATTTATATCAACATCATCATATAATCATAATATCACATTTTATACAATCTAGCTATCACCAATAGATTTACATAATATCTTTAATGTATACACAACAAACCACATTTCCCATTTCATATTTTCATCATGTAAGCATGAGCTACACTCACCATATGACTCATCAACATACCAACAGTTTGCATGATCAACATATTTTATCATAATTATTCACTTTATAATCACATATACATTTTCAATTCAATATATATAAAGACATAGCTATGCAAGCCATTTACTATGCCCATATAGTGTAAAATATAGCAACAAACATCAATAAAGTAACCCCGAGACCGTTGCATCAAATAGCCATGACCATGGGATGTGAAATGAAGCTATAAAACACTATTTAAGACCCCCACGATCATGGAATCCAAAGGCTACGCCTGTGGCATTCATTTTGCTTCTATTTCTTCACTGTTTTCACATGAAACAGCCCCTCGTCCAATCCCACGACTGTGGTCCTGCATGGCCAAGCCCATGGCATCCTAGAATCACTCTTTTACACCATTTTCAACAACAAAACACACACATAACAACTTAGAATGATGCAAACCAAAAATAAGAGCATGATCCAAGTATATACTTACTCAAGATCATATGTACAAATCAAGTAAATTATGTGTACAAACCAAATAAATTATATGTACCAACCTTGGTTAATCCAAGCTTACTCTTCTTCTCTTGATCCCCCTTAGCCTAAACACAAAATCATAACAATAATCATCATATAATTCATTTATACAATCATCCATATATTAATTTACCCAATTTCCAACTCATTTATATAAAACCCTTACTCTTTTCCTTATCACCTTTTCCCCAATTTCACTATCTATCATCATCTCTCACAAATAATCATATTTCCATCATCTAAGCACCAATTAAACATATATATATATATACTTCAATATTTCATTATCATCATATTATTCAATTAATCATCACTTTCTCTGACTAACCATATCACATATATACTCAAAATCTATAAAAAAATTAGCTCAAGAAAAAGAGCACTTACTTGAATTCTTTGCCAAATCTTCAATATCCACCTTCAAATCTCTTAAAACTCTTATGAATTTTGTGTGTATATGAAAAAAATCAAACTCTTCTCTCTCTCTCTCTCTCGCTCTCAATTCTCATGTTCAAAGAGGAAGAAGAAGAAGAAAGAAAACTCTCTTTAAATTTTCATCCTTATCTTATATATATAAAATAATATAATTATTTTCCACCTAAATTTTTCCACCAATAATATTTTTCCTTCTTTTGACGTTCATTTCTTCTTTCTCTTTTCATTATTATCATTATTATTATTAATTAATTATTTAAAATTAACTTTTCCTACACCAATGTATACATCTGTGGTGTATATGCTGATATATGTATATGCCTTATATATTGTATTTATATTTCCCATATTTTAAAAATAGATAATATATATAATATCCTTCATACACATTGTGAGCGGGAATTTTTGCCCCCATACCCAGTGGAATGGTTCTTGCGAGTTCGGCACTGTTTATGCTCGGGGCCTTAGAGAACACGAGCCTAAGTCCGGAGAAAATGGAGTCGCCACCCGGACGGGCTGGGAAAAAGAAAGGGGTGGATGACTCGATTCCTAAGGAATCGCCAATCCCCTAATGGGTTTGAAAAGTTGGGTACGTGTGAGGAAGGTGAGAAATGGCCCAGCACCCCCCACAACGCCCGGTTCATTGGAACCGACCTCCTTTGCAGGTCTTAATATTATAAAATTCTTAAATATAACAATATTATCCATACTACATGCAATAATTAAAATAAAGCATCAATATATTAAAATCCAAGCAATGTCCAAACAAAGCAAATAAATGGACACCCATCTGAGAATGGAAACATATCCTTACATTGTCCATGTCTAAAACTAAATAGGACACCCACCAAAAGGTGGAAACTTGTCCTTTATATTGGTCCAAAAACTTTAAAATAAAATAAATTACATGATGCTCACAACATGAGGTACCCAAAATATGGAAACTTACCTCTTATAATGTTTTGAAATCAAAATAAATCAATAAAAGTAAACAACCATTCATCATAAATAAATCATTCATCAAAGACATCAAACATCAATCAAAATATATAATAAACATTCATCCAATTTAAATAAAATAATAAATATATTAACTTTAGGGGTTCATGCATCAATTAGGGTTTCTAGGGTTTTATGTTTAATAACTAGAGTTTTTCATATACTAGTTTAATTAGTTGAGAAATATTTTAAAGTAATAACATAGCTACTGGATGTTTAAAGATTTAAGGTTTTTGGATGTTTTTATGAAAATAATGCTACTATGATTTTAAAAAATAGGTTTGATTAGGGTTTTAAGAAAGCAGATTGTTGTTTTGGTTTTTAGAAAGGTGTAATTAGGATTTTAGATTTGAAAAACATGTTTCAAGGCTATTAAAGTTTTAGGGTTTTACGGTTAATATATTAGGGTTTTATGGTTTGAAATCTTGATTCTGTAGATTATGATTTTGAATTTAAAATTTGATGCTTCACTGTAATCAAAGTTGAGTGTGCTTTTAATATTGATTATATCAACTACTTATGTATTTTTAGGTGAAACAAATATAGAAAGCCAAATTTATTGTTGAAAGATTAAAATAGCTCACTGAATAAAATTATAGCTACTGTGAAGGATTGAAAACAAAGTTAATTAAGATTTAGGGTTTGAATAACTCAGGGTTTATGAAATTAGATTTGTGTTGAATGATTATATTATTTATTTTAATTAAGATCGCAAGAATTGTATGGATTAACTTATGCTACTGCCTAAACTAAATTGAAGGAAGGATTAAATAACTAAGGCAGTGTGATGATGGCTTAAAAGATGAAGATGGTTAATGATTTAATAAACTGAAGTTAGAGCAATTTACCTACGTTTGAAGGCTCCACCAAATTTAAAGAAATTGAACCAAGCTGTTGCGTACTTTAGATTTGATTTTGGTTGAGCAAAGCTGTAACACCCCTATATCCCATATACGTACATAGCATGCTATTACGATCGTAATATACATATACCGGATATAGAAATATCACGGATACTAAACAAATGACTCATCCCTTTTCAAAAACATAAAAACAAATGTAATTTATATAAAAGAAATTATAAAGAACAAAAGATAAAATGTTTATTTAGAAACAGCGGAAAACGTAACAATTATTCACCGATACATATACGTCAAAACTCAAAGTTTACAAAAAACATAAAATATATACATGTTTGGTAGTATCTCTTCATCTTTGAGCTTCACTATCAACACCACAGATTTAGACTCTACTCGGCCTAGAGGAACTCTCTGGTTCTTCCCTGTTACATGCGCGATAAATCATAATCGCGTTAAGCTAACGGCTTAGTGATACAAACTACAATAATATTATGCTTTGATGCAATGCCAATGTCACACAATCAATTCCATACACTATTCATAAGAAACATTATAATTCAATATCTTACTTTGCTTAAGATCATATCAAACATTTATTCTTAACAACACATTTATACAATCTCAACAAACTTATTATTCATTGAATTCACCATTCAAGAATCACATTAAAAGCAAAGACAAGCATGGGCCCAAAACACACTAATATGCCATTCAACTTTCAGAGTTAATGTTTTGGTTTAATTATCACATTTATCATTATCCCAACTAGGCTTCAAGGATTTAGATTCAACCAAGCTTCAAGGGGAACAAAGCATGCTAAGTATCAACCCAACTTGGCTTCAAGAACAAACCCAACCTAGCTTCAAGGGTTGTAACATCTCAATTAGGCTTCAAGGACTAGATCCAATCAAGCTTCAAGGGGAGTAAAACATGTTAAACTTCAACCCAACTTGACTTCAAGGATCAAGCCCAACCTAACTTCAAGAGATTGTTACTATTAGGCATGCCACCAACAACAAAACTCTGAAAATGAATAACATATTAGACACACATCTGATTTATTATCTCATTATCAATTCCATTCTCAATTCTCATCATCATTTAGGCATACATGCCTCATTCATTTCAATTGAAACATCTTAGCCACTCACAATGGCCTCACATTTCATTTGGAAACATTATAACCAATCACACTAATTTTTGCATCTTATCTCATATCACACTAGAGCAATTCATCATATCTTTCAATTCATTATACAAGTGTACACACCCAATTGTATTAACATACATTTTACATACTCATCATAACATTCACATTATGCCAACATAACATTAATAATATGCATCAACAATGCATTAGGTTTCTTAACACATTTACAAGCAAGTATATGTTAAGCCTCAACACCTTATACATGTATGCAATAATGTAGTTTGTACTTACCTCAAGAACACTAACAAAACCCTATACTCTTCTTCTTCTTCTTCCAAAAGTTCTTCACTTCCTAAATTAGTGCCAATCACTTCCTTTCAAAACCTAATCCAAAAATTGATGCAATACATGAATTTCAATACAATTTATCACTTAATAACTTCATCTTAGACCTTTAGATCACAAAGCATAACTCAACATTACACATTAAAGCCCACGGCCGTGGCCACCTCAACCCCCATGGGCGTGGGTTAGAGAATATTTCTGTCTCCCTTGCTCCAAAACTCCACGGCCATGGCTACAAATGGCCACGGCCATGGCAACCAAGGGCCATGGGCGTGGCATCCAGAATGCTACTGCCTTCCACCAAAATCACATATTTTGAGCTTACAACTCCAACAAACACAAACAACATGAAAATCTATGAAAATAATTGATCAAACTCAATTTAAACTTCACTTACCACTTCAAAACCCTAATACAAACATAACTTACTCTTTCAACTCAAACACTAACTTAACTTCTCATTTTAAAATCAATTTCAACACTTATAAACACATCACAACCACACCTAATCATACTATCAACAAATCATAACTCAACTCAAACACAACTTCAAAAAGAACAAAGAAAAACAAGAGAGAACTTACCAAAAATTAAGGCAATTTTACAAATCTCCAACTTAATCTCTTGATTCTTCCTTCAATTTGATCTTAGAAATTAAAACACCTTTCTTGCTCTCTTTTTTCCTTTGGTAGCCGGCCACTCTAATGAAAAGAAGAGAAAATGAAGACAAGTCAAACTTCTCTTCTTCTTTAAATCTCCACCAAGCAATTCTAACAAGACAATTACTTAAATACCCTTTCCTTATTTGTTTTAGCTTCCTTTCATCCATATGCCCTTTTTTTGTAATTTCACAAACAACAAATTTAAATATCTTCTTCCCTTGACCACTCATTTTGACTTATATATATGTTATATATATTGCCATATATACAACATATACATTCTCTCCATACAATCATTTCCTTTCCAATTACACATATACATTGATTCAAATAAAACAACAATTAGATCCAACTTCTAGGGCACATTTTGGGATATTACAATTCTCCCACTCTAAAAAGAAATTTCGTCCTCGAAATTACCTGATATCAAGTCTGAAACAGTTGGGGATATTGATCTTGCATTGCTTGCTCACTTTCCCAAGTAGCCTCTTCTCTACCATGATTCTTCCACAAAATCTTCACAAGTGGCACTTTCTTATTTCTTAGTTCTTTTACTTCACGTGCCAAAATAGCAACTGGTTCTTCTTCAAATGTCAAATTTGAACTCACTTCGATAGATTCAACTGACAAAATGTGAGGTGGATCCGATCTATACCTCCGCAACATAGAAACATGGAATACATTATGGATCCGATCCAATTCAGGTGGCAAAGCAAGCCAATAAGCAACTGGTCCAATTCTTTCCAATACTTGATAAGGTCCAATGAAACGAGGACTTAGCTTCCCTCTTCGACCAAATCTCAAAATTTTTTTCCAAGGAGACACTTTCAAAAATACTTTATCTCCCACATTATACTCAATGTCTCTCCTCTTCAACTCTGAATAAGACTTCTGTAGGTCTGAAGCTGCTTTCAATCTATCTCGAATCACTTTTACTTTCCTTTCAATTTCTATAACTAAATCAGGACCAATTATTTTGCTTTCTCCAATTTCATTCCAACATAGAGGTGTCCTACACCGTCTACCATACAATGCCTCAAATGGAGCCATACCAATGCTGGATTGATGACTATTATTGTAAGCAAATTCCACAAGTGGCAAGAATCTGTCCCAACTTCCAGAGAAATCAATGACACAGCTTCTCAACATATCCTCGATAATCTGTATCACTCTCTCTGACTGCCCATCTGTCTGCGGATGAAAAGCAGTGCTAAAGTGCAATCGAGAACCTAAAGCACCATGTAAACTCTTCCAAAATCTAGAAGTAAACCGAGGATCTCGATCAGACACTAAAGAAATTGGGACACCATGCAACTTTACAATCTCATGGATATACAGCTCGGCCAACCTCTCCAGAGAATAATCCATCTGAACCGGAAGAAAATGAGCTGTCTTAGTCAACCTGTCAACAATCACCCAAATAGCATCATGCTTCCTTTGTGTCAATGGCAAACCAGATACAAAATCCATTGTCACTCTTTCCCATTTCCATTCAGGCACTGATAAAGGTTGAAGTAACCCTGTTGGAACTTGATGCTCAGCTTTTACCCTCTGACATGTGAGACACTTGGATACAAACTTCGCTATGTCTCTCTTCATACCGGACCACCAGTAATATTGTTTCAAATCATGATACATTTTCGTATTGCCCGGATGCATAGCAAATACTGACTGATGTGCTTCTTCTAAAATAATTCTTCTCAAATTAGCAGCATCAGGTACGCACAATCTGTTCTTAAACCAAAGACTCCCATCACTTCTCACAATAAAATCTCGACTCTTTCCATTCTGGCAATCTGAAACAAACTTTTGAATCTTCTCATCAGCCAATTGAGCCTCTTTAATTTGATCTAACAATACTGGTTTCAATTGCAACTGTGCCAACAATGCACCATCATCACAAGATACAAAGCAAGCATGCAACGCTCTCAACTCAACAATCAACGAGAGCGAATAAACAGTCAAGCCTGCTAAAGACTTCCGACTCAAGGCATCAGCAACAACATTTGCCTTACCAGGATGATAATCAATTAAACAATCGTAGTCTTTAATCAGTTCCAACCACCTCCTTTGCCGAAGATTTAGCTCCTTCTGAACACCCAAATATTTCAAACTTTTATGGTCTGTATAGATAAAACACTTCTCCCCATACAAATAGTGTCGCCAAATCTTCAATGCAAACACAATGGCTGCTAACTCCAAATCATGGGTCGGATAATTGAGCTCATGCGGCTTCAACTGCCAAGAAGCATAAGCTACAACTTTACCTTCTTGCATTAAGACACATCCTAAACCATTATGTGAAGCATCACTATAAATCACATATGGTTTATCTTCCATAGGCAAAGTAAGAACGGGTGCTTGAGTCAACATCTCTTTCAACTGTTCAAAGCTAGCCTGACACTAATCTGTCCACACAAATCTAATTCCCTTTCGAAGTAATCTGGTAAGTGGAGTAGCTATCAAAGAGAACCCTTTCACAAACCGTCGGTAATAGCCTGCCAAACCCAGAAAACTCCTAATTTCAGTTACAGATTTCGGTGGACTCCAATTCAAAATAGCTTCAACTATGCTTGGATCAACCCTTATCCCATCTGCTGAAACTACATGGCCTAGAAAAGTAACTTGGTCAAGCCAAAACTCACATTTTGACAGCTTAGCATACAATTGCTTCTCTCTCAAGATCTGTAACACAATCCGCAAATGCTTGTCATGCTCTTCCTCATTACGTGAATACACCAGAATATCATCAATGAAGACCACTACAAATTGATCTAGATAGGGCCTAAACACCCTATTCATCAAATCCATGAAAGATGCAGGTGCATTCGTCAACCCAAAAGGCATTACTAAAAACTCATAATGCCCATACCTGGTGTGGAAAGCTGTCTTAGGAACATCTTCAGCTCTGACCCTCAACTGATGGTACCCTGATCTCAAATAAATCTTGGAAAACACTGCTGCACCCTTCAATTGATCAAAGAGATCATCAATTCTAGGCAAAGGATTATTTATTTTTAATAGTCACTTTGTTCAATTGCCTATAATCAATGCATAGCCTCATGGTACCGTCCTTCTTTTTCACAAACAAAACCGGAGCTCCCCACGGTGAAACACTAGGGCGAACAAACCCTTTATCCAACAACTCCTGCAACTGCACCTTTAACTCTCTCAACTCAGCAGGTGCCATTCTATAAGGAGTAATAGAGATAGGAGTGGTACCAGGCAATAATTCGATACCAAACTCCACCTCTCTCTCAGGAGGCAACCCTGGCAACTCCTCTGGAAACACATCTGGAAACTCTGCAACTGTGGGTATACTATCAAGTTGAGAACCTACCACTCTAGTATCCAAAATATGAGCAAGATAAGCATCACACCCTTTCCTAATCAACCTCCTAGCTGTTACAGCTGAAACAAACAAGGATGCAAGCTGTTTCTGCTCACTAGCTACTATCACCATTCTACCATCACCGGTTCTCAAAGTAACATGTTTCTTCTGACAGTCTACCACAGCTTCATGTCTAGACAACCAGTCCATACCCAGGATCAAATCATATTCCTTAAAAGGCATTTCGATCAAATCACCCAAGAACTCCTCACCTTGTACCACTACTGCACTATCTCGGTGCACTTTGTTAACAATCACACTATGCCCTAAAGGATTTGTCACCAATACATCAAATCCTAGGGACTCAGCATGCAATTCAGACGCAGGCAAAACAGATGCACTAATATATGAATGAGTGGATCCTGGATCAATCAAAGCAAATACAGAAATACCAAATAAAGAGAATGTACCAGCTATGACTGCTGAAGCATCTGGCTGCCTCTGCATCACATACATCCTCTGAGAAGATCCAGCCTCCTCGGGTCTACTCTCCCTGAATGTAGAACCTCCTCTAGGACTGAACCCAGATCTACCCCTCTGCTAAAACTTCTACCTCCTCGACCTCCCCTCACACTAGGTCGAGAAGCTGCAGAATCTACTGACATCTGTTCCTGCCTCTCAGGACACTCTCTAACAAAATGATCAGGCAATCCACATATGAAACATACCCCTGCTACACCTGTCTTCCAACAAGTACCACCATGTGGCCTACCACAATGAAGACATACTGGTAGAGTGGATCTCTGAATCACTGGGGTTGGAGCACTCGCCACTGAAACTGTAGGTCTCGATCTCTGCCTCTGAAACTGTACTGACCTACCAGCTGGCCTCTGACTCCTACTAACTCGAGGAACAAAATTTCCTTTACCTCTTTTCACAGATGAAGACCCTGCCTGAAACTGGGGTCTCCTCACCCTGATCTCCTCTTCAGAAGCAGCTGCAATGCCATGAGCTCTTTCCACACTCCTAGCTGCTGCAACAAGCTGGGAAAAATCATGATATCGCGATCCAGCCACAAGACACATAATAGAGGGCCTTAATCCCTCCTCAAATCTCCTGCACCTATCAATCTCATCAGATATGATACCCCCAGCATAATGGCTCAACCGGATGAACTCGACCTCATATTCTGTTACAGTCCGGTTATCCTGCTTCAAACTCAAAAACTCCATCTTCTTCACATCTTTATACTCCCTCGGAGTATACTTCAATTCAAACTCTCTTAGAAAATCAGCATAGGACAAGGTGGGTGGATCATCCATAGCATGGGGCACTGTCTTCCACCAATCATATGCATCTTTCTGTAGCAGTGATCTAGCATAGTCAAATTTTTCTTCTGGAGTAGCTTGCAACTGAATGAATATCCTCTGTACTTTATCTAGCCACTGCTCAGCTACAGCTGGATCAATAGTACCCAGAAAATCTTATGCTCCATACTTTCTTAATTTGTCATAATGTCTCACCGGTACCAATGGCTGTGGTCGTGGTGGCGGTGGTTGCACTGGTGCTTGCCTAAACAATTCTATCACATGTCTAAGCCAACCCGGTGGAGCCTCCTCATCAACTAGTCTCCCTGACACAGAAGCAGGTACCTCTCCAACACTATCCACTCTAGCTCCATTTCTAACCTCATCAGGAGCTACACTCTCAGCACTACCCTCAACTAACTGACGTAAATGAGAATCCATCACAACCTATATCTGGAAACACAGTAGAATACATCTCATTAAAGATCAGAGACTGCCAATACCAAACATGTATTTTATTCAAAACTGACTTTTAAAATCAAAATATTCTTTTTCTTACAATTGACCTAGGTTGAGAATCTCAAATCCAGGCTTTGATACCAAAACAATTTTAACACCCCTATATCCCATATACGTACATAGCATTCTATTACGATCGTAATATATGTATACCGGATATAGAAATATCACGGATACTAAACAAATGACTCATCCCTTTTCAAAAACATAAAAACAAATGTAATTTATATAAAAGAAATTATAAAGAACAAAAGATAAAATGTTTATTTAGAAACAGCGGAAAACGTAACAATTATTCACCGATACATATACGTCAAAACTCAAAGTTTACAAAAAACATAAAATATATACATGTTTGGCAGTATCTCTTCGATCTTTAAGCTTCACTATCAACACCACAGATCTAGACTCTACTCGGCCTAGAGGAACTCTCTGATTCTTCCCTGTTACCTGCGCGATAAATCATAATCGCGCTAAGCCAACGGCTTAGTGATACAAACTACAATAATATTATGCTTTGATGCAATGCCAATGTCACACAATCAATTCCATACACTATTCATAAGAAACATTATAATTCAATATCTTACTTTGCTTAAGATCATATCAAACATTTATTCTTAACAACACATTTATGCAATCTCAACAAACTTATTATTCATTGAATTCACCATTCAAGAATCACATTAAAAGCAAAGACAAGCATGGGCCCAAAAACACACTAATATGCCATTCAACTTTCAGAGTTAATGTTTTGGTTTAATTATCACATTTATCATTATCTCAACTAGGCTTCAAGGATTTAGATTCAACTAAGCTTCAAGGGGAACAAAGCATGCTAAGTATCAACCCAACTTGGCTTCAAGAACCAACCCAACCTAGCTTCAAGGGTTGTAACATCTCAATTAGGCTTCAAGGACTAGATCCAATCAAGCTTCAAGGGGAGTAAAACATGTTAAAGTTCAACCCAACTTGACTTCAAGGATCAAGCCCAACCTAACTTCAAGAGATTGTTACTATTAGGCATGCCACCAACAACAAAACTCTGAAAATGAATAACATATTAGACACACAACTGATTTATTATCTCATTATCAATTCCATTCTCAATTCTCATCATCATTTAGGCATACATGCCTCATTCATTTCAATTGAAATATCTTAGCCACTCACAATGGCCTCACATTTCATTTGGAAACATTATAACCAATCACACTAATTTTTGCATCTTATCTCATATCACACTAGAGCAATTCATCATATCTTTCAATTCATTATACAAGTGTACACACCCAATTGTCTTAACATACATTTTACATACTCATCAGAACATTCACATTATGCCAACATAACATTAATAATATGCATCAACAATGCATTAGGTTTCTTAACACATTTACAAGCAAGTATATGTTAAGCCTCAACACCTTATACAGGTATGCAATAATGTAGTTTGTACTTACCTCAAGAACAATAACAAAACCCTTTACTCTTCTTCTTCTTCTTCCAAAAGTTCTTCACTTCCTAAATTAGTGCCAATCACTTCCTTTCAAAACCTAATCCAAAAATTGATACAATACATGAATTTCAATACAATTTATCACTTAATAACTTCATCTTAGACCTTTAGATCACAAAGCATAACTCAACATTACACATTAAAGCCCACGGCCGTGGCCACCTCAACCCCCACGGGTGTGGGTTAGAGAATGGTTCTGTCTCCCTTGCTCCAAACCTCCACGGCCATGGCTACAAATGGCCACGGCCATGGCAACCAAGGGCCATGGGCGTGGAATCTAGAATGCTACTGCCTTCCACCAAAATCACATATTTTGAGCTTACAACTCCAGCAAACACAAACAACTTGAAAATCTATGAAAATAATTGATCAAACTCAATTTAAACTTCACTTACCATTTCAAAACCCTAATACAAACATAACTTACTCTTTCAACTCAAAAACTAACTTAACTTCTCATTTTAAAATCAATTTCAACACTTATAAACACATCACAACCACACCTAATCATACTATCAACAAATCATAACTCAACTCAAACACAACTTCAAAAAGAACAAAGAAAAACAAGAGAGAACTTACCAAAAATTAAGGCAATTTTACAAATCTCCAACTTAATCTCTTGATTCTTCCTTCAATTTGATCTTAGAAATTAAAACACCTTTCTTGCTCTCTTTTTTCCTTTGGTAGCCGGCCACTCTAATGAAACGAAGAGAAAATGAAGACAAGTCAAACTTCTCTTCTTCTTTAAATCTCCACCAAGCAATTCTAACAAGACAATTACTTAAATACCCTTTCCTTATTTGTTTTAGCTTCCTTTCATCCATATGCCCTTTTTTTGTAATTTCACAAACAACAAATTTAAATATCTTCTTCCCTTGACCACTCATTTTGACTTATATATATGTTATATATATTGCCATATATACAACATATACATTCTCTCCATACAATCATTTCCTTTCCAATTACACATATACATTGATTCAAATAAAACAACAATTAGATCCAACTTCTAGGGCACATTTTGGGATATTACAAAAGCAATCTGGAGATGATTGCTTGTTGGCTCCTTTGGTTGCTGTGTCTTGAATTTCTCCTTGCTTGCTAGGGTTTTCTTTTGGACGAAAGAATTTTAGGCTCTCAAGTTTGGTTCAAAAAAAAAATTTTTTTTTTGAAAGATCTAAGTTTCATCTTCCAAAAGTCCCCAAGTCCCTTTTGAAGTGTTTTAATGTGGTATTTATAGGAAAAAAAATCCAAACCTAATTCTAATTGTCTAAGGAAATAAAAACCATTTAGGAAAAAAAATCAAAACTAAATAGAATTTGGTTTCGAAAAAAACTGCGCTGGCAAAAAAATTGCTGCGGGCCAGCACAAAAATTGCAAGCAAACTAGGGCACGGGCTAGCTAATTCGCTGCAAGAAATTCTTGCAGCGAATTGGCCCAAGCCAATTCACTTTCGGCGACGAAAATTTTTCATCGCCGATTTTTTTGTCGCCGATTTTTATTTATTTATTTATATATATATTTTTTAACTTTACTAATATTACCTTTTTATTTTTATTAAAAATAATAAATAATAAATACTAAAATAAATATTATTTAATTAAAATACCACAAAAATTATTTTGGACTATAAAAAATATCGGACTAGACTGGGTAAAAAATTAAGGGCCTACAGTTTGCCCCCTGCTTGAGCTATCTAAGACTGCTGCAAAAGAGAGTGAAAAGCAATGTGATTTTTGATTGGGTTTGGAGCCATACTGGACTCCCAAGGCTAGTTTGAGCTTTGGACTAAAAAATAATTTGGGTTCTGGACCGGAGCTAGATTTAGGATTTGGGTTCTGGAACCGAGATAAGTTTTGGACTTAAGGGTAATTTGGTTCTGGACCTGAGCTAAGTTCTGGACTTAAGAGAGATTTGGGTTCTGGACCCAAGCTAAGTTCTAGACTTAAGAGAGAATTTAGGTTCTAGACCTAAGCTAAGTTCTGGACTTAAAAATAATTTGGGTTCTAGACCCGAGCTAAGTTTTGGACTTAAGAGAGAATTTAGGTTCTGGACCTAAGCTAAGTTTTGGACTTAAAAATAATTTGGGTTATGGACTCGAGGTAAGTTATGGACTGAAGAGAGAATTTAGGTTCTGGACCTAAGCTAAGTTCTTGACTTAAAAATAATTTGGGTTCTGGACCCGAGCTAAGTTCTGGACTTAAGAGAGAATTTAGGTTCTGGACTTAAAAATAATTTGGGTTCTGGACCTGAGGTAAATTCTGGACTTAAGAGAGAATTTAGGTTCTGGACCTAAGCTAAGTTCTGGACTTAAAAATAATTTGGGGTCTAGACCCGAGCTAAGTTCTGGAATTAAGAGAGAATTTATGTTGTGGACCTAAGCTAAGAGAGATTTGATTATCTGCAAAAAATAATTGTAGTCACTAGGATACTAAAGGAATTTGCAAAAAATTTAGCTAATTTTTACCATGTCCATATCTTCTTGCCCCCTACATCTAAAAATATTTTAAAAGTGCAAAAATATTTATATACACGCAAATATTTGAATGATTGAATTGAATAATTGAGTTTCCTATTTATTCACTGTGTAGTTACTATTTATATACTATTCACTAACTATTCATTTACTATTTATCAATACTAACATTTACTTTTTTCTTCTTTTCTTTTTTCTTTTTTTCACGAGAATACTATTTTTCTCTTTTTTATTTTTGTCTTTTTCCTTTGCAATTTATCTATATAAGCCTCGGCTCATCTCTTCATTTCATCCATACTTGTACAAATTTTTAAATCAGAGAGTTTAGCATAGAGTTGAGGAGAAAATGTATGCTTCAAGATCAGGAACTCGATCTAATGCTAAGTTATTGGAGTTTAATCGGCGGTATGAAAATGAAACTATAAGTCTACTAGCCGGAATGCAGCTTCATCGCAGTTCAAACCAAAAAACTAAGGTATTAATTCAATTATTTATTTTAACAGCAAATTATTTTTCCTTTTTGTGTTTTTGTTTTCTTTTGTTTTTTTTTGTTGTTTTTTTTTCTTTTTTTGGTTGTTTTTATTATTTTTTTATTTTTTAAGATTTATGGAAAATAAAATAATTAGATGAATATATTTATGAATTCAACAAACAAGTAAATAGATAGACTAAAAATAGAACATAAATAAATCTAGCCTAAAAATCAGTGGTATTGATATGATGATATACTTACCTTGTGTTAACTTACCTGGCTCCATGTTAGCGCAATCGTTTTGTTATCCGTTGCGGAGGGTGTGTTTATAAAGCTCGACAATGGTATGATGTAGCACCTTCTCGGGTAAAATGGATTATCCAAGATTGCGGTTTTGAAAGCTTTATCTTGCAATTACCATCCGAGGAGTGTCCGATAGACAGGAGTGTAGTTCAAGAATTGTCAGAGTAGTGGATGGACATGTGTTTAGATCATTTTTGTACTAGTTTTTAGTGTGATTTTTATATGTTTTTACTTAATGTTTTGATTGATTTTTGTTTTAAGTTTGTTTAAAGTGTTTGTTTTAGTTTTAAGTGCAAAAACACCCTTGGAAGATCAAAACAGTGCAGGAAAAGCATGAACCAAGCAAGACATGGCCAAGCTAAATCAAGCTTGGCCGTGTCCCTCAAAGAATGAAGAGAGCAGAGCATGACATGGCCATGAGACATGGCCAAGCCTCTGGCCGTGTCTCATCCAAGGAGCAAAACCAAAGAAACCAAGAAAAGAAGAGCAAAAATGAAGAAGCAGGAAGAGACACACTTAGTGACACGGCCAAGCCAGTGGCCGTGTCACATGACACGGCCAGCATGCTTGGCCGTGTCCCATTTCATGCCAAAGAACAAGGGAGCAAGCAAAGAAGGAAAGAAAAGAAATAGAAATGGACACAACCACATGACACGGCCACAAGCTTTGTCGTGTCACC
Source organism: Garcia nutans (assembly GCA_947685225.1). Lineage (NCBI taxonomy): Eukaryota > Viridiplantae > Streptophyta > Magnoliopsida > Malpighiales > Euphorbiaceae > Garcia > Garcia nutans. The sequence goes on from CANTUV010000059.1 coordinate 38,574,997, forward strand.
CCTTGAGACAAAATGAAAGAAAGAAAAGAAAGAAGAAAGAAAGAAGGCAGTGAAGGACACGGCCAGCAAGCTTGGCCGTGTCCCAAGGGAAAATGAGAGACACGGCCAAGGTACTCTTGCCTTGGCCGTGTCACACCTGAAATAATTGATTTCTTTTGTAAGAAGTGGGGGACAAAGTGGGAGACAATGCCTTGTGCTTGCCAAAAGAAATATTAAACAAATAAAAAGTGGGGAACAAAGTGAAATGGTGTGAGTTGGAAGGCATGGGTGTGTATTTTGAATGAATTAAAAGGAGAAGAAGAGGGAAATTGGAGGGAGTTCTTGGGGTCTTGGTTTTCTTGGAGCCAATTTCTGCTACACGTTTGGGAGAGGGAGAGATTGACACTCTCCCTTTTCCCTTCATCTTCATCTCCATTTCCATCCTCTCCACCTTCTCCATCTTCCATTGATAAGATCTTTGAGGTTCTTTGGGATAAATTGGGTTTAACAAGCTCTTGAAGGTTAAAGAAGCTTCATTGAAGGGATTGGTGACTTGAGAAACCTCCATTCCATCTTCCAAAGGCACAATCAATTGAAGGGTTGGTGACTTGAGAAAACTCCATCCAAAGGTTTGGTGACTTGAGAAAGCTCCATTCCATATTGCAAAAGGGAATCAACCATTGAAGAGGGCTTGAGTTCTTCATCAAATATCAAAGTGGAGCTAGGAGGAAGACTAGTAATCCTACTCTTGGCATCTTCACAAGGGGTTTTTCTATTCTCTCTTTTAATTCATTTCTTATTGTTGTTGTTATATTAAAAGAATTGATATTGCAATGGACAATTTGTATTTGTTTTATATTGAGTTGAATGTTTGTTCTAAATTGATGATGTTGAGCTAAATACCCATGTCTAGGGTTTGTAGTATATTTGGTTGAATGTCTTGATTTGATATTTCTATTGAAGTTCCTTGTTGATTGGTTGATTGTATTGCATTAAATGCTAGGTTGATAGATTAGCTACCTATTGATCTTTGAATATTGGATGACGGATCGAGAGGTGAAATTCGATATCAAAACTGTACAATGACCACTCTATGAATGAATTAGAAATATAAGTTCTAGGGTTTATTAATTTGGTAATGTAAAAGAATTGGTCATTGTTAATTCATGAATGTTAGAACTAATGAATTGGTAATTGACTAATTAACCTTAAGGAACAAATTAATTATAAGGTTATGTTAATGGACAATTGAGAATTGAGCTTTGATTGAATGGACCTATGACCTTAGGCACCTTCCCAAGAATCGATTTGATCTTGTATCACCTTCACACATTAATCCCTACGCACGGTTAATCTTAGGTTTAAATTATTCTCGCACCATCCCAACACAACAAACACCCGCATTTAAATACTTGTCAATCAAGCTATTACGAACCGCACCTTCTTGGGGAAACAACCTTAGGGCGATCACCTTTGCTACAACTACCTCGTTTACTTGTGAGTGACGCTTGTAGTAGTACTTAATCCGAGCGCAACAAGTTTTTGGCGCCGCAGCCGGGGAGGGTTGTTGTAGTAGTAATAGTTTGATATTTTTTTATTTAATTGTTTGTTTTCTTTTAAATTATTTGTTTGTTTTGTTTGAATTTTTTGTTGTTTGTTTTCTTTAAGTTTCTAAGTGCCTTGTGTAAAGATGCAGTTTTCAAGGCACGGGGAAGTTTATGATAGGAACAATGATTCTGAAATGGCATGGCAAATAGCAGAATTGACGAATCAACTTAAGGTGCTAAATGCAAGAGGAAGAGCACCTATGCCATGCCAAGAGATATGTGCAGCATGTGGCAGTGTAGGCCATAGTGCAAACACGTGTTCAATGGGTTTTAGACGATACCAAGAATGGCAAGAGGAAGAATATGACTACCAAGGTTTCCAGTAAATGGGTAGAAATGACACATATTCCAATCCTTATAATCCCAGCTGGGGAAGCCAACCAAAATTTTCTTGGGAAAATCAGCAGCACATTCCACCTCCAATTTTTTTTCAACCTTACCAAAGAGACTCTTACTCTCAAGAGCAATATTCAAATCAAAATTACCTTAAGACACCCACATTTGAAGATACTTTGAATGCCTTCATTCAAACCAGCGCACAAAATCAAGATAAACTTAAGGAACCCACTTTGGAAGATAGTTTGAATGCCTTCATTCAAATTAGCTCACAAAACCATGATCAATTTGAGAAATCCATAGTGGAAGATGATTTGAATGCTTACCTTCAAATTAGCACACAAAATCAGGAAGGGAGCTGTAACACCCCTACATCCGGTACATGCACACTACAAACACCACAATGTAATACACATGCACTGAACATAGGGATGCTACGGTTTTCCTTAACATTCAAAACATTTTAAAAGACACTATGATCTTTCTCATTATACATTATAGAAAATAAGTCATTAACTTGTAATATAAAACAAAACAGATACAAATACATTTACTTAATATGCAGCGGAATTTATAAAATATTTACATATATGAATACTTTCAAATCCATATTTACAATTATACATATATTTATATTAAAATAAATACTTTACAAAACATAAAGAAATTATACATGATTGGCAGCTCTTCTCTGATCTTTAAGTCCCAAAATAACTCTTCAATTTCTAGACTCACTTGGTATCGAAGAACTCTCAGGTTCAACTTTGTCACCTGCGCGATCAACCACTATCGCGCTAAGCCAACGGCTTAGTAATACAAAGTATGCTAGCATTATGCTTTAATGCAATTCAATGTCACACATTTAAATAATAAAGACAACTTCATAAATGGCAAGCTAATATTACACCATTATAATTCAACAACCATACACATATAAACATATCACATTTCAAACCCTTTCTTAGATCTCATTATTCCATTATTTTGTCATTAATGAATCACATTTAAACAAAGACAAGCATGGGCCCAAAATACACTAATATGCCATTCCGTTTTCAGAGTTAATGTTTTGGTTCAATTATCACATTCATCAATATCATAATCCCAACTAGGCTTCAAGGATTAGGTTCAACCAAGCTTCAAGGGGAGCAAAGCATGCTAAGCATCAACCCAACTTGGCTTCAAGAACCAACCCAACCTAGCTTCAAGGGTTGTAACATCTCAATTAGGCTTCAAGGATCAAGTCCAACCTAACTTCAAGAGATTGTTACTAATATTAGGCATGCCACCAACAACAAACTCTGAAAATGGAATAACACATTAGCCACACAATTCATTTATTATTTCATTCTCAATTCTCATCGTCATATAGGCAAACATGCCTTATTTCTTTCAATTGAATCATCATAGCCAATCACAATGGCTTCATATCACATTTGAGTTATCATAGCCAATCACAATGGCTTCATATTCCATCACATCTCAATCCACATTATAGCAATTCACCTTTCAAATACACAATCATTTACATCATATCCTTCACATTATACATATGTCATCATTGATATAAACATAACAAAGTACATTATTCATATACATCATCAATATCATCATACTCATCACAACATTTACATTATACCAACATAACATTAATAATATGCATCAACAATGCATTAGGTTTCTCAACACATTAACAAGCAAGTGTGAGTTAAGCCTCAACACCTTATAAATATATGCAATAATGTGGTTTATACTTACCTCAATAACAATTCACACAACTTTAAACACTTTCCTTTTCCAAGTTTCTTCACTTTCCAAATTAGGGTAAATCACCTTCTTTCAAAACCTAATCCAAAAATGATAGAATACATGAATTCCAATACCATTTATCACTTATTAACTTCATCTTAGACCTTTAGATTACAAAGTATAACTCAACATTACACACAAAGGTCCACGGCCGTGGCCACCTCAACCCCCACGGGCGTGGCTTAGAAATCACTTCTGCCTCCCTTGCATCCAACCTCCACGGCCATGGCTACAATGACCACGGCCATGGCAACCAAGGCCACGGGCGTGGCATCAAGAATGCTACTGCCTTCCATCAAAATCACATATTTTGAGCTTACAACTCCAACAAACACAAACAAAAAGAAAAACTATGAAAACAATTGATCAAACTCAAGTTAAACTTCACACACCACTTCAAAACCCTAATACATCACAACTTAATCTTTCAACTCACACACCAACTTAACTTCTCATCTTAAAATCAATTTCAACATTTGAAAACACATCACAAACACACCTAATCATACAATCCATAATCAATCATCAATCCCAACACATCTTCAAAAAGAACAAAGGAAAACAAGAGAAAGAACTTACCAAAGTTGATGAATTTCACAACTTTCTAACTTAATTACTTGATTCTTCCTTCAATTTGAGCTTAGAACTTCAAGATCCTCTCTTGCTCTCTTGCTCTCTTTTGTCTTTGGATAAGCCGGTCACCATAAGAAAAAAGAAGAAAAGATGATGAAGAAAAGTCAAACTATCATCTCTTTAAATCTCCACCAAGCAATTCTAACAAGACAATTACCAACATACCCTCTTCTCACCTGTTCTAACTACCTTACATCCACATGACCTTTTTAGTAATTTCACATACAACAATAAAAATATCCTCTTCCCTTGACCACTTATTTTGACCAACTTATATGTTATATATATTACCATATACCCAACATATACACTTTCTCTCTACACATTACTTTCCTTTTAAACAATACATAAACATTCTCCTTTTCAATTTCTTTTTTTATCAACATATCATATACACATAATTCAAACAAACAACAATAGTATTCAAAACTTCTAAGGCATACATTGGGATATTACAATTCTCCCACTCTAAAAAGAAATTTTGTCCTCGAAATTACCTGTCATCAAGTCCGAAACAATTGAGGATATTGATCTCGCCTCGAAATTACCTGTCATCAAGTCCGAAACAATTGAGGATATTGATCTCGCATAGCTTGCTCACTCTCCCAAGTTGCTTCTTCTCTTCCATGATTCTTCCATAGAACCTTCACCAAAGGCACTTTCTTATTCCTCAACTCTTTTACTTCATGTGCCAAAATAGCAACTGGTTCTTCTTCAAATGTCAGATCTGGACTCACTTCGATAGATTCAATTGACAAAACATGAGACGGATCTGACCTGTACCTCCTCAACATAGAAACATGGAATACATTATGGATCCTATCCAACTCAGGTGGCAAAGCAAGTCGATAAGCAACTGGCCCAACTCTTTCTAAAACTTCATACGGTCCAATGAAACGAGGACTCAATTTCCCTTTCTGACCAAACCTCAAAATCTTCTTCCAAGGAGACACTTTCAAAAATACCTTATCTCCAACATCAAACTCAATGTCTCTCCTTTTCAAGTCTGAATAAGATTTCTGTTGGTCTGAAGCTGTTTTCAACCTATCTCGAATCATTTTCACTTTCTCTTAAGTTTCTTTAACCAAATCAGGACCAATTAACTTACCTTCTCCAAGTTCATTCCAACATAGAGGTGTCCTACACCGTCTACCATACAATGCTTCAAATGGCGCCATACCAATGCTGGATTGATGGCTATTATTGTAAGCAAATTCCACAAGTGGCAAAAATTTATCCCAACTTCCAGAGAAATCAATGACACAGCTTCTCAACATATCCTCGATAATCTGTATCACTCTCTCTGACTGCCCATCTGTCTGCGGATGAAAAGCAGTGCTGAAGTGTAATCGAGAACCCAAAGCACCATGTAAACTCTTCCAAAACCTTGAAGTAAATCGGGGATCTCGATCAGACACTACAGAAATTGGGATACCATGCAACTTGACAATCTCATGAATATACAGCTCAGCTAACCTTTCCAAAGAATAATCCATCCGAACCAGAAGAAAATGAGCTATTTTAGTCAACCTGTCAACAATCACCGAAATAGCATCATGCTTCCTTGGTGTCAATGGTAAACCAGACACAAAATCCATGGTTACTCTATCCCATTTCCACTCAGGCACTGATAACGGTTGAAGTAACCCTGTTGGAACTTGATGCTCATCTTTTACCCTCTGACATGTGAGACATTTGGACACAAAATCTGCAATGTCTCTCTTCAAACCAGACCACCAGTAATACTGCTTCAAATCATGATACATCTTTGTATTACCTGGATGCATAGCAAATACTGATTGATGTGCTTCTTCTAAAATGATCCTTCTCAAATTAGCATCATCAGGTACACACAATCTGTTCTTAAACCAAAGACTTCCATCACTTCTCACAATAAAATCTTGACTCTTTCCATTCTAGCAATCTGAAACAATATTTTGAATCTTCTCATCAGCTAATTGAGCCTCTTTAATCTGATTCAACAATATTGGTTTCAATTGCAACTGTGCCAACAATGCACCATCATCACAAGATACAAAGCTAGCATGCAACACTATCAACTCAACAAGCAACGAGAGCGAATAAACAGTCAAACCTGCTAAAGACTTCCGACTCAAGGCATCAGCAACAACATTTGCCTTACCAGGATGATAATCAATCAAACAGTCGTAGTCTTTAATCAACTCTAACCATCTCCTCTGTCGAAGATTGAGCTCTCTTTGAACACCCAAATATTTCAAACTCTTATGATCAGTATAGATAAAACACTTCTCACCATACAAATAGTGTCGCCAAATTTTCAATGCAAACACAATGGCTGCTAACTCTAAATCATGGGTCGGATAATTGAGTTCATGCGGTTTCAACTGTCGAGAAGCATGAGCTATAACTTTACCTTCTTGCATCAGAACACAACCCAAACCACTATGTGAAGCATCACTGTAGATCACATATGGTTTATCTTCCACAGGTAAAGTAAGAACAGGCGCTTGAGTCAACATCTCTCTCAACTGCTCAAAGCTAGCCTGACACTGATCTGTCCACACAAATCTAACTCCCTTTCGAAGTAATCTGGTAAGTGGAGTAGCTATCAAAGAAAATCCTTTCACAAACTGTCGGTAATAGCCTGCCAAACCCAGAAAACTTCTAACTTCAGTCACAGACTTTGGTGGACTCCAATTCAAAATAGCTTCAACTTTACTCGGATCAACTCTAATACCTTCTGCTAAAACTATGTGACCGAGAAAAGTTACTTGGTCAAGCCAAAACTCACACTTCGACAGTTTAGCAAACAATTGCTTCTCTCTCAAAATTTGTAGCACAATCCGCAAATGCTTGTCATGCTCCTCTTCATTACGCGAATACACCAAAATATCATCAATAAAAACTACCACAAAATGATCCAAATAGGGCCTAAACACCTTATTCATCAAGTCCATAAAAGCTGCAGGTGCATTCGTCAAACCAAAAGGCATAACTAGAAACTCATAATGCCCATACCTAGTCCGAAAGGCTGTCTTAGGAACATCCTCAGCTCTGATCCTCAACTGATGGTACCCTGATCTCAAATCAATCTTAGAAAACACTGCTGCACCCTTCAATTGATCAAAGAGATCATCAATTCTAGGAACACAACCCTCAAATATACCAAAACGACCATCCAACAAACCCAAGAACACAAACTCAAGAGAAAACCAAGAAACAAATTGGAAACTTACCAAAAGTGAAGAAAATCCTTAAAACTCCAACTTGATCTCTTGAAGACCTTCAATCTCTTGAGCTTGGAAGCAACAAAATCTCTTCTCCTTTGGTTGATAAGGGTTGCCGGCCAAAGAGAAGGAAAGAAGAAGATGAAGGTGAACGAGGAAGAAGAAAGAAAGAAAGAAAGAAGGAAAGAAAGAAAGTCAACACTCTTCAACTACTCTCTCCTCAAAACACTCTCCACCATACATTTAAACAATAAAATATACACCCACTAACATCATCATCCACTAATATAATTAAATCCATTTAATTAATCAAAATATCTCTTTTGACTTCTAAGACCCAATGACTTGTATATATATTATTTTTATCTCCATATACATAACATATACACTTTAAATTATTTAATCCAAAACAACAATTAACACTCCAAAATTTTAGGGTATACTTTGGGATATTACAACTTTCCTCTAAGGTGTTAAACCAATTTTGGACAACAGGGTCCAATGAGAGCATGAAGTACCTTAGAATTTGAGCCTTAGTAGCTCATGCAGATTGCATAGCAGTGATATACTGCTTCACATAAAGGTGAGGATTTCCAGTACCATTGTATCTAGCAAAGGATGGCATCTTGAATTTGTACGAAACATCTTCGTCTAACTCAAATAATTTGTCAACTTCAGACATTTCTTCGGTTTTCAACTTCTTCTCAAATTTCTTTTCTAAATCAGTAATCATCTTCTCAACATTAGACGTCTCGGTCTTTTCAATAGTTGTCTTCTCTACAACCTTCGATTCCTTTTTGTCTTGAAGATCTTGGTAGTATTGAGCCCAATCATCATCATCAATGATTATCTTATCATCATCAAAAGCTACTTCACTAACTTTAGCCTTCCCTTTGTCCTTTGGCTTCTTAGAGCTAGCTGACGCTTTGGCATTATTTCCCAAAATTACAGCCAATTGGTTCTTCACGATCTTAGCCATGGCCTCTTTTATTTCTTCCATCTTGGCATTGAGGGCATCATCCACCATTCTTTGAATTTGTTCGGGCTTCATTACTTTTGGTGAGCAAGTGATTGAGTCGTTACTCAATTCTTCATCTCCGGCATAGGTCAGATTATAGTAAGCATTTGATCTGTTGTAATCCAGGGCTGTGAGCCAGAGAGGATTAATGATATGAGATGCAAATGTATGTACGTATGCATGTATGCAATTAAAAAACAAGGACAAATAGGACATTCCTTATAACATCCACACACGAATGGCGAGTCTCTTTTCCTTGGTATATGGTTAACAAAATACTAACATGGATCTTATTTTCGAATATTTCCCTTGGACATTTCAGCCAATAGTTAAAAAATGGAAATCAGTTCATGATAATTCCCACTGTGAGAAGGGATTTTTGCCCCCACTCCCGGTGGAATGGTTCTTGCGACTTCGGCACTATTTAGGCTCGGGGCCTTAGAGAACACAAACCTAAGCCTGGAGAAAATGGAGTCACCACCCGGACGGGCTGAGAAAAAGAAAGGGGTGGATGACTTGATTCCAAAGGAATCCCCAACTCCCTAATGGGTTCGAAAAGTTGGGTACGTGTGGGAAAGGTGAGAAACGGCTCAGCACTCCCATAATGCCCGGTTCATTGGAACCGGCCTCCTTTGCAGGTCTTAATATTATAAAATTCTTAAGTATAACAATATTATCCATATTACGTGCAACAATTAAAATAAAGCATCATTATATTAAAATCAAAGCAATGTCTAAGCAAAACAAATAAATGGACACCCATCCGAGGATGGAAACATGTCCTTACATCATCCCTGTCTAAACTAATAGGACACCCACCAAAAGGTAGAAACATGTCCTTTACATTGGCCTAAAATATAAAAGCAATTTATATTACATGATATTTAACTAATGAGATACCCACAAAGTGGAAACATACCTCTTACACTTTTAATACTAAAACAAGCAAATAATAACAATAAAGAAAACATCCATCCATGATAAATTAAATAAATCAAGCATTGAAATTAAATAAATCAACCACCAAAGCATATAATAGACTACATAATCAAATCTAAAAATAAAACAAGTAAAGATACAAATTGAGGTTTACTGTTTCTATTTAAAGTTCTTTAATTAATATTTAGGGTTTTGAAATCTTAAGATATTATTATTGTTATTTGTTTAGGCTACTGTAAGTTTTAAGAGAATTGAAATGGATTAGGGTTTTATAACTTTAAGAAATTAGTAAGGTTTTTTGATTGAACAAATTAGGGTTTGAGGGGGTGAAATTTTGAAATTAGGGTTTTGACATTTTAAGATATTAGGTTTATAATTCATGTTAACTGGATTGTTATTTTTAGTTTTATTAGATTATGTCTTTAGGGTTTAAATTAACTAGTTTGGGGGTTTTAAATTCAATGAATTAGGGTTTAGGAAAATTTAGGATTTACTGTTTTAGTTTTGAGAGAATTAGAGTTTTTGGTGTTTTGGAAAATATGTTTGGTTTTAGGATTTGAAAAAAATAGTTTAGAGTTTTATAAAGTTTTTGGAAATAGGCAAAACGATTTAAGGTTTTTGGAAATAGAAAAGTATTTTTTAGGGTTTTTGGAAATAGAAGGAACAATTTAGGGTTTTAAGGTTTAGAAGAAATAAATTAGGGTTCTTAAGGTTTTTAGAAACTAAAAAGTATTTTTTTAGGGTTTTTGGAAATAGAAGGAACAATTTAGGGTTTTAAGGTTTTGAAGAAATAGAAGAAACAATTTTCAATTTGAGTGATGAAGCTATTGTAAAGAAATAAATAAAGGAAATAGAGATTCAAACCTCCGTTCGTTGGTTCCACCAAAAATTGCTTTCTGGATGAACAAGGACAATGACAAGCTTGCTACCTTTGATGAACTGTTGATTGCTTGCTTATTGCTAGGGTTTTTTTGCATTTCGACCACTTAATTAAAAGTCTCCCAAAGTTCTAAGTTCCAGTCCAAGTTTTCCTCCCTTTTTTCTATCTTTTAAAGTGTTATTTATAGGAAAATTTATAAGATTAATTCTAATTGTTTAAGGAAACTCAAATTAATTAGGAAAAGAAATCAAAACAAATAGAGTTTGGTTTCGGAAAAAATTGCGTTGGAAAATTTTGCTGGCTAAAAAACTGCTGCGGGCTGCCAATTTCGCCGCAGGAATTTCGGCGACGAATTTTTCATCGCTGATTTTTCCTTCTCTGATTTTTATTTTTATTTTTATTATTATTATTATTTTTATTTTATTAAAAGGTATAAAAAATAAATACTAAAATAAATATTATTTAATTAAAATATCACAAAAATTATTTTGGACTATAAAAAAATATTGGACCGGACTGGGTAAAAAATTAAGGGTTTACAACAACCAACTCATACTCAACACACATTATGCTTATAACAATAATAACTATACATATATTGCACAAACAGTCAATGCATTATGCAAATGCAATTATAAATATAAATTAGGGGAGCTGGGTATTATATTATTCTATATAACTCACTGTAAGCGAAACCAAATAACTCTCCTCGAAGCATCCGACTAAAGATGGAAAAATACCTGAAAATTATTTTCTATTGATAACAAAAACTATTAGAATATAAATAGATTGATGACTCTAAAAATTCTGCCAAAATTTCAGCAGAGTTTCCCCTATAACTAGAATATTCTCCCTGAAAAAAAACAATGAATAACACTTATAAACATCTCACGAGAATCATCATTAACCCAATTGTTCCATCTAGGCCACCATCACAATTTTCAACAACTCAAAATACTTCCCACTAATACAATAATAATAATTATTAATTAAATCAACATTAACAATAATATAAAATTTGTTTACTTTAACAATGTTTTATTTTAACTTCTCATAATTATTTATAATATTATTTACTTAGAGATTAACATTATTTCCATTATAAAATAGTTACTTATTTACCCCTAATTCAATTATAATAACATATATTAAGTTTAAAATTAAATAATAATAAAAGTATTAATAATTTGATTATTATAATCATAAAAGTATTAGTTTATAAACTTTAACACAATATCTCAACTATTTTATTTAATCATTTAAAATCCAATAATCAATTAAAATTTTAATCTTTACATAAAATCACAATCTAATTTAATCTAACATATGAATTATTTGACTATAATTGATAAACAATAATTACAATTAATCAATTTATTTTAATTAATTTCTCATTTCAATTTAACTAATTAATAAATTTTCATTTAACTATAACTAATTAAAATTATATATATTCTAAATACATTTTTCAAAATTCTTAACTAACTATATCTTTAATTAATCTATCATTAATCAAAAATATTTATTATTTATAATTCATTTATTTATTTTAATTAATTTTTTTATCGTCGGAATAGTATCACTGTGTTGGGAACGTCAATAGTATTACATTTAACAAAATAGTGCCTCTATACTGGAATAGTAGCACTGTTTGTCAGAATAGCATCACTGTTTGCCAAAACAGTGTCACCATTACCGGAATATTACTACCGATATCGAAAAATGATTGTCGAATTCCAGTCAAACCCAAAAGTGATTTAAAATTTACAAATAATATACCAAAATGAAGCTTAAGAGGAGAGGATTTCAAAAATATCAATTTCACTGTGAAAGGAGGTCGAAAAGTTGATCAAAATGTCATCGGAGGTGCCATATTCATGCCATGTGTGAACAATGATCTGGTTTCCTTTGGCGGCAAGACCGATGGCACTAGACTCGTTGGAGAAAGAGCTATCAAATGGTGAGAGAGGTGATGAAAAATTATCATCGGACGGCGATGGATCTAAGAAAAACATTGAATGTCACTATTTTTCCTTTACTTTCCCTCTCTCTCTCTTCTGTCTTCGACTCCCTCTCCCTCTCTTCTCTCTCTTTTTTTTAATACATACATATTTATATATTTCTTTTCTTTTTCTGTTATTTCTTTCATTCTTTTTCTTAATCATAAAAAAATATTAAAAAAATTCATAATTTATACAATAATAATTTAATTAGATAATAAAATAGTTATTTATATTTTAAAAATATCATTTTAAAATAATTTAAAAATTAAGTTATTACACTGATCTTAACCCTTCTATTATAGGCCCAAGCTATCTTTCTTTGATATAGCTGATGATGATACAATGATTTTAACTTTCTCTCTTCTATCAAAGCCAACTGTGTGTATCTACTCACTACGCATTTTGTCTCAGATAATTCAGCTTCTAGGACCATCCTAAATAATTTGATCCTCAATTCGCAACACTGCTTCCATCCCACAAACCAAGAAAAATGGCTTCATTCTAGTCGAGGTTCACACACTGGTCCTGTACCACCAAAAAGCAAAAGGAAGCATCTTCGACCAATCCCTATACATCTTAGTCATCTTAGATAGAATCTGCTTAATTGCCTTATTTGTTGCTTCCACTGCACCATTATCCTTCCATCTATAAGGGGAGGATCGGTGATGATGGATCTGGTATTTCGATAATGAGTCCTTAAGTGCTCCTTGAAGCTTTATCCCATTGTTCGATATCACACTCTGTAGGACCCCATACCTGCAGATGAGATTCTTTTAATAATTCTAGCCTTTTGCCTTGCCCCCAGCTTGCTGAAAGATTCAACTTCATTCCATTTTGAAAAATAATCCACTATCATGATAATGAATTGGTGACCATTCAAAGTTGTCAGGTGAATCTCTCCAATAATATCAATCCCTCAAGTTGCAAAAGGCCAGGGTAAAGACATAGAATGTAATTCTTTGGAGGTAGGTAATTTAGGTTTTCGTACATCTGGCACTACTAGCACCTCTTCACAAACTCAATACAATCTCTCTCCATGGTCAACCAGTAGTAACCTTGTCGAATTATCTTCTTTACTAGGGCTAACCCATTCATGTGGGGTCTATAACTTCCCGCATGTATTTTCGACATGATCTGCTCAACTTCAGGCTTCCTCAAGCATCTCAAGTGCACCCCATCGGGCCATCTTCGATATAACTCTCCATGAAAAGTGATGTATTGTAAGGATCATCGCCTTATGGCTCTTATCTCTTCCCTTGTTGACCCCAACGGGTATTCCTTATTCTCCAAGAACCATCTTATGGTGTCATACCATGCATCATGGCCTGTATAAGTTTCCATAACTATTTCATATTCATAGCAAGGAGTTGATGAACTAGTCAAAACTAGAGGCTTAAGAAATAAGTTGATAGGATTCTCCCATATCGAAGCCAATGTGGCTAGGGCATTGTGTGAGCGGGGATTTTCACCCCCACTCCCTGTGGAATGGTTCTTGCGACTTCGGTACTGTTTAGGCTCGGGGCCTTAGAGAACACGGACGTAAGTTCAGAGAAAATGGAGTAACCACCCGGACGGGTCGGGAAAAAGAAAGGGGTGGATGACTCGATTCCTAAGGAATCCCCAACCCCTTAATGGGTTCAAAAAGTTGGGTACGTGTGGGGAAGGTGAGAAATGGCCCAGCACCCCCACAACGCCCGGTTCATTGGAACCGGCCTCCTTTACAGGTCTTAATAATATAAAATTCTTAAATATAACAACATTATCCATATTACACACAATAAATAAAAGAAAGCATCATTATATTAAAATCAAAGCAACGTCCAAACAAAGCAAATAAATGGACACCGATCCAAGGATGGAAACATGTCCTTACATCATATGCCTAGATAGGACACCCACCAAAAGGTAGAAACATGCCCTTTACATAGGTTCTAAAATAGAAAAGCAAATTAAATTACATGATGTTTAACTAATGAGGTACCGACCAAGTGAAAACATACCTATTACAACATTTGGAAGTCTAAATAAATTGATAAAAGTAAATAACCATTCATAATAAATAAATCATTCATCAAAGGTATTAATCAAAATATAAAATAAACATCCATCCATGATAAATTAAATAAATCAAGTATTGAAATTAAATAAATTAAAGCATAAGAAATAAATCAAAGCATAATCAAGTATGGAATTGAATAAAGCAAATAAAAGTCCAATTATGGCTATTGTGACTTTTTATGGAATTAAAATAAATTAGGGTTTTATGTTTTAAAAGGTTGGTAAGACTCTTTGATCAACGAAATTAAGGTTTGAATGATGATATCATGAAACTAGGGTTTTAGACACTTTAAAATACTTTAATTTGTGATTTTTGGTTATTGGGTTCCTAAGCTACTGTGTAAAATTTAGGTTTTTATGTTTTTTAATGCTTTAAAAGGATTAGGGTTCATAAAAATTAGGGTTTAAGGTTTTAAAGGAGTTAAAGTTTAATATTTTAGGTTTAGAAGTTGAATTAGGGTTTTAGTGTTTTAGAATTTGGGTCACGGGTGATTTGTTGAATTAGGGTATAAAAAGACAATTTGATGATTTCATGAGGTTTTATGAATTTAAACAAACGGATTGAAGTTTTTATAAATAGAAAAGATGATTTTTATGGTTTTTGGGAAGAAACAATACCAAGTTTAAAATTTTAAAAGAAATAGAATTAACTTCTAATTTTGTTGAAAAATATGTTTAATTAGAGTTTTAAGATTTTTAAGAAGTAAAAATAACAATTTTAAGTCTTTTTGGAAAATAAAGTAACGTATTAGTGTTTTAACCTTGGAAAAACTAAATTAAAGTTCTAAGGTTTTTTATTTAGAAAACCTAAATTTCATAATTTTAGCTACTGTGTAAAAAAACAATTAAAGAAAATCAATTAATACATACCTTCTTTTGATGATTCCTCCAAAAACAATTCTTCTTGGATGAACTAGCTTCAAAGACAAGCCTTTTTTTTGCTTTGAATTGCTTAAATTGTGATGCTGCTGTTCCAGAAAAAAGTTGAATTGAATTGCTTCTTTTCCTTCCTTGATTTGGTTTCAAATTTTCCAAGCTATTGTTGGATTTTTGTCTCCTCCAAATTAATTGCCTTTAGTCCTTATTTATAGTGGTTTGAGGTTGTTTATTCCTAATTAGTTAAGGTAAGTAATATTAATAAAAAAAAAAAAGAAACCAAAACCTAATTGGATTAGGTTTTGAAAAATTTGCGCTGCCGAAAAAAATTGCCGCAGGAAAAAATGAGCTTGCGAAAGAATTCTGCCGCAGAAATCTGGGGCAGCGCGCGGAGCGAGCCCGTAAGCTATTTCACAAGCAGAAAATTTCTGCGTGCGAAATAGCTAGGCTATTTCATAGGCAAAAAATTTTTGCGTGCGAAATAGCATAGTGATTTCGCCCGCAGGAATTTCCTGAGGGCGAAATGCCCACAGGCCAGTGCCCACAGGCCCTCGCGACGATTTTTTTTGTCGCCGATTTTTCCGACTCCGATTTTTATTTTTATTTTTTGATTTTTATTTGTTTATTTCTATTTTTTTATTAATAAAAATTAGATATTAAAGAAAAATTATTTAATAAAAATTATTTTGGACCAATTAGACAACAACAAAAATCATTTTAGACTAAATAAAACATATTAGACCGGATTAGGTCAAAAATTAAGGGTCTACAATTTTCCCCCTGCTTGAATGATCTAAAACCTTAGTGAAAGAGAGCGAAAAGCAATAAGACTTAATTTTTGATGAAACGGTTGAGGTTTTGGGTTCTGGACCCGGTTTGAGTTCTGGACTCAAGGATAATTCTAGGTTCTAGACCTAAGGAAAATTTGGGTTCTGGACCCGGTTCGAGTTTTGGACTCAAGGATAATTATAGGTTCTGGACCTAAGGAAAATTTGGGTTCTGGACCAGGTTCGAGTTCTGGACTCAAGAATAATTCTAGGTTCTGGACCTAAGGAAAATTTGGGTTCTGGACCCAGTTCGAGTTCTGGACTCAAGGATAATTCTAGTTTCTGGACCTAAGGAAAATTTGGGTTCTGGACCCGGTTCGAGTCCTGGACTCAAGGATAATTCTAGGTTCTGGACCTAAGGAAAATTTGGGTTCTGGACCCAGTTCGAGTCCTGGACTCAAGGATAATTCTAGGTTCTCGACCTAAGGAAAATTTGGGTTCTGGACCCGGTTCGAGTTCTGGACTCAAGGATAATTCTAGGTTCTCGACCTAAAGAAAATTTGGGTTCTGGACCCGGTTCGAGTTCTGGACTCAAGGATAATTATAGGTTCTGGACCTAAGGAAAATTTGGGTTTTGGACCCGATTCGAGTTCTGGACTCAAGGATAATTCTAGGTTCTCGACCTAAAGAAAATTTGGGTTCTAGACCCGGTTCGAGTTCTGGACTCAAGGATAATTATAGGTTCTGGACCTAAGGAAAATTTGGGTTCTGGAC
The DNA here is from genome assembly GCA_947685225.1 of Garcia nutans. Taxonomy (NCBI): domain Eukaryota; kingdom Viridiplantae; phylum Streptophyta; class Magnoliopsida; order Malpighiales; family Euphorbiaceae; genus Garcia; species Garcia nutans. The sequence goes on from CANTUV010000059.1 coordinate 38,591,885, forward strand.
CCGGTTCAAGTTTTGGACTCAAGGATAATTATAGGTTCTGGACCTAAGGAAAATTTGGGTTTTGGACCCGGTTCGAGTTCTGGACTCAAGGATAATTCTAGGTTCTCGACCTAAAGAAAATTTGGGTTCTGGACCCGGTTCGAGTTCTGGACTCAAGGATAATTATAGGTTCTGGACCTAAGGAAAATTTGGGTTCTGGACCCGGTTCGAGTTTTGGACTCAAGGATAATTCTAGGTTCTGGACCTAAGGAAAATTTGGGTTCTGGACCCAGTTCGAGTTCTGGACTCAAGGATAATTCTAGGTTCTCGACCTAAAGAAAATTTGTGTTCTGGACCCAGTTTGAGTTATGGACTCAAGGATAATTCTAGGTTTTAGACCTAAGAAAAATTTGGGTTCTGGACCCGGTTCGAGTTTTGGACTCAAGGGAGATTCTAGGTTTTGGACCTAAGGAAAATTTTGGGTTCTGGACCCGAGAGATTTGGATACTCGATCCTAAACTAGACTCAGATACTCGATCCTATCTGGATTCGGATACTCGATCCTAAACTGGATTTGGATACTTGATCCTAAACTGGATTTGGATACTCGATCCTAATTGGATTTGGACACTCGATCCTAAACTTGATTAGGATACTCGATCCTAACTGTATAAATTGATTTGATTTGGGTACTTAGAGCCAAGATTGGGCACTTGGATCCGAGATTGAGCACTTGGATCCGAGATTGGGTACTTGGACCTGAGCTTGAATTGATTTGGGTACTTGGACCTGGGATTGGGTTGAATTTGATTTTTGGTACTTGGACCAGAGATTGGGTACTTGGACCCGAGAATGAATTTGACTAACCTTTTATCAGTTGAGAAGTCTGACTACTTCGGATGTTCTATGCATTGTGATTCTTCACCCTCAAAGTGGATGTTCACCCTCGGAGATCGGGTCTTCACCCTTGAAAATGGATCTTCATCCTTGGAGATCGGGGTCTTCTTTGTTCTTTGAAGATGGGAGTGACACGGCTAGTGGCTTGGTCGTGTCTTCTAGGTGTGTCAGCATCTGTGTCTTTTCTTTGATTTTTCTTTATTCTAGGCTTAGGATGGGACACGACCAGTGGATTGGCCGTGTTGGTTGCCAGTGTCACCTACTGTTTCTTTTCTTTCATTGCTTGGTCCTTCTTGACTACTCATCCGTGATTTCAAAGACCTTCTCCAAGCGGGTTTGCAAATTGAAGAATGGGAAATGGAAGAGAGCCGCTTTGCAACAAAAAGGAATGAGAAAGGGAGCTATCAATCTGGTAGGCAAAGCATGCAAAAGGCCATTGGTGTTAATGCTACTAACCAAGGAATGAGGAGACAATTTTCGGAATTAGGGTAACCAATGTCTTGGGTTCTCAATAAACTTCAAAGAAAGGGATTGCTACAACCCTTAATTCCTCGTCCTTTGCCTAACCCTCTCTCACCTAATTTTGACACTAAAGCATTTTGTCAATTTCACCAAATGCAAGAGCATGACACGGATAGATGTGTGAGGTTGAGACATGAGATCCAAAATCTAATTGATAATGGGAAGCTACCCAACCTAATAAGCCAAACACCAAAGACAACCTATTACCAAAATTCAATAGTGTACCACCACCAGCAACCTTCATGATTGGAGGAGGTTTGCATGAGGATTTTGTCATGTCTTCTTTTTTAGATGTGGATGGAGAAGCAACCAAAGAAGAAGAGGTATTTGGTGAAATTAAACAAGCTATGATGGGTGGAGAAGTAACAATTTGTGTTGTCAATAGGTTTTGGGATTCAATTGATACTGATGATTGTTAGTGTATGTTCCCTAGGCCATTTATTTGGATCTTTATGTTATACATTCATTATTAATAAATGAGGTTTTATTATCATTATTGTTTGTTTGCATGTTACACAATTTTGATATTTGTTGTAACACCCCTATACCCCGTATACGTACACAGCATGCTAATACGATCGTAATATACGTATACTGAATATAGAAATGCCACGGTATCCTTAAACAAATGACTCATCCCTTTACAAAAACATGAACAAATTTAAATCATTTAAAAGAATTTATAAAAGACAAAAGATAAAATGTTTATTTAAAAGCAGCGGAAAATATAACAAATATGTACAAATGTTTATACATTAAAACTCAAGTTTTACAAAACGTAAAACATATACATGTTTGGCAGTATGTCTTTGATCTTTAAGCTCCACTATCAACGCCTCAAAATCTAGACTCTACTAGGTCTAGAGGAACTCTCCGGTTCTTCCCTGTCACCTGCGCGATGAACCACAATCGCGCTAAGCCAACGGCTTAGTGGTACAAACTATAATAATATTATACTTTAATGAAATGCAAATGTCATAATCTCAAACATATAATCAATTCTCAAAAATCTCATTATTCATTTATTTCATCATTCATAAATCACATTGAAAACAAAGACAGACTTGGGCCCATAAGACACTAATATGTTATTCAAAGTTCAGAGTTACTGCTTTGGTCTATAATCATAATGATCAAGCTCGTAGGCAATATATATATATCTCTATCCATGGATAGGGTAACAGACCCAGTCTCTTGGACCTCAACCCGCTAAACTTGAGGAGATCCTCAACCCGGCTAGACTGTTACCTGTAACAGACCCAGTCTCTTGGACCTCAACCCGGATAAACCCGAGGAAATCCTCAACCCGGCTAGACTGTTACTATAATTAACATTTCACATTTTATCAACTGGAATCGGCTTACGACCCGGTCTTTTCACCTATCCAGTACTTTATAGGCATGCCGCCAAACCCAGAACTCTGAAGGTTGAATGACACATTAGACACATAATCTTTTCATTTATATCTTTATACATTTCTTTCTCATCATTATAGCCAACAATCATGGCTTTATATCTCATAATCAAAATAGGCAACCATGCCTCAATCATCTCATTAGCATCATCATAGCCAACAACCATGGCTTCATATCTCATCAAGATAATATAAAATATCAATTGCATTAACATCATTATCATAGCCAATCACATTGGTTTTATATCTCATTATATCTCAAATCACATTATATCAATTCATCATTCAAGTATACACAAATATGTTAAGTATCAAATCATATGAGTGTATGCAACAATGTAGTTTATACTTACCTTAGGAACAACTCACACCAATCTACAACCTTTCTCTTTCAAGAATTCTTCACCACCTAGGTTAGGACAATTCAACAACCTCTTCAATACCTAAACCAAAGGTGATAATACATACTCACTTAGAGATACACAAGAGATAATAAGACTAAGAACCAACTAGGGCAAACCCTAGACATGACACGCTCATTAACACGAGCGTGTCCCTGACCGTGCTCTAAATTCACAACACAGAAGCTTTGACATGCTCAGAACCACGAGCGTGTCACTAAACGTGTAATACATTCTGTCTCATAGAAACATTGACACGTCCAATAACATGGGCGTGTTCATGGCCGTATCAATTCCTCGCCAACATAGTAGCTATGACACGCTCAGTGACATGGGCGTGTAACTGGACGTGTCAATACTACAACTACACAGAAGCTGTGACACGCTCAGTGACATGGGCGTGTCACTGCTCGTGTCACCCATCCAAGAACATAGAACCATCGACACGCCCAAAGACTTGGCCGTGTTCATGGGCGTGTCAGGCCAAAAATCCAGATTCCGGCAACATCAACAACACAACCAATAAATCACTTCCTTTCACCAAAATCCACTTCAAACAAACTTAGCTCAACATACCCAAAAACCATAATAAACTTGCAAAAACACCAAAACAACTAAAAACATACATCCAACACAAATCAAACTCATCACCACAAACCCAAAACACAACCACAATACATTCACTTCCAACAACTTACTCTTTCCTTCAAACCAACCCCAAAATCCAAAATCACTTGAACCAAACACTCTTAAACACATCTTAATCAAACATATTCACATACCATCAACAATCAACCAACAAACTCAAACACATCTTAAAAGAAAATCAAGGAATCAAGAGGAAACTTACCAAGGATGAAGAAACTCTTAAATTTCCAACTTGATCACTTGAAACTTCCTTAGATCTTGAGTTAGAAGATCAAATCTCTCTATTGCTCTCTTGATTCTTTGCTAGCCGGCCAACACAGAAAAAGGAGAAGAAGAGGAAGAAGATACACGAAGAGGAAGGAAGGAAAGAAAAGAAAAGAAAGAAAATAAAGTCAAACACTCTCTCCAACCACTCATTCCTCAAAATCCTCTCCACCAAGCAAAAATACAATAAAATATTCAAATATCTCATTCCACTCACTTAATCTTCCATTTCCATTAATTAACTTAATTAATTAAAATCATTAACTAATCATCTTTTGACTTCCACCAACTTGACTTGTATATGTTGTATATATTGTTATATATACAACATATACACTCTCTCTTCTTTTCCTTACTCTCTCCAATTACACAAATACATTAAATTCAATTAAAACAATAATTGTACCCAAAACTTCTAGGGCACAAATTGGGATATTACATTTGTCCCTAGTTTATTATTGTTATAGAGATAAAAAAAAATTCTTAACCAGTATGAACATTGATTTGATAATCATCAGATGGTTATGTGTATAGTGATACAAATCAATTTCATAGATACTTGTTAGAGAACAATGTATTGGATAGACCCATCATGAGATTACTACATGGGTTAGTGTCATAAGTAAATCTCATGATAGTTATGTATTAATTCTTTGACTTGAGATTGTCTTAGTTTCCAATATAAGGACTATTATATTTTGACATGATCAAACATTATCCGTAACTGGATAGTAATAAAGGTTATGATCATATATGATAGAAATTATGTAGAGGATAATGAACAATCAAGATAGAATTTGTCCCTCTCTTTGAGAGAGATATCTTTTGGGCCCCTCGATAAGTGAGACTATGAGATGCATGGCCGTGCTCAAATGAATTGATAGTGTGATCAATTTCATTTGTTTTTATCAGTCTACTTGGAGATCGAGTAATCATAAGTTTGGATAATATAAGTATGACGTTGACCATGACTTATGTTCAAGCTAGATATCGTGTGACAAAGGGATTAATGCATGTACTATTATTAGGCAAATTGGACATTCCTTATATTAATTGGGTAGTTGTAACGCCTTGCTAGAGGCCAATTACAATTTGTTGGTTTAATAGAGATTAAATTAACTGCTAATTAATATGGGCCTATCGGGTCACACACAAGAATGCGCTTTGGGCTGGATATAATATTAATAATATATTCAGAATCATTATTAGATTTGGATTCTGAATTTGACTTACCTTATCCAATTTTGAATTGGATTCTGGAGTGATTATATTCACTCCGGACATTAAGTCTTCTCAGAGGAAACATTGGAAAATGAAAGAGAACGAAAACAAAAGGAACCCTAATACGTTTTAGAGAAAACGTTTTTCCAGCCTTCACCTTTGCAGAGAGCTAGCACTCTAGACGGTAGCATTCGTGTGGATACGCAATATAGGGTGTTTCGCGATCAAGGCATCTCTTCCAAACTGTGATTTCGAATCATCAACAGGTTAGTTCTTTGAACACTTTCATCGAATTAAACGAATGGCATGGATCATGGTGGGAAATCAGAGATCAAAAATTTTTTCACATCGTGTTTTTGGTCTGCAGTGATCTCCTTGATTTCCTAACAGTGGTATCAGAGCCAGGTTGTTGTTTTATTTTAAGTCAAAAATGCCATGTTGATATGATTACATGAGATATATTGATTTCGTATGGCATGTTAACTATAAAACCCTAATTCATTTTTCATATGATGAGAAAGGATTGATTTTTTTTTTCGTTTCTGTAAAGCCCTAATTCGTTTTCACATGGTGAGAAAGGATTGGTGTTTTTAATTTTGTTTTCATGAGATGATCATGTATATATGATTGGTTGATTAAAACGATTTTCATATGATGAAAATGATTAAGTTTATATGTGATATAAACATTTGGCAATGATTCTGTAATGGGTTGTACATATTCGAAATAAAACAGTAAGAAGGTTAATGAGATTAACGATTCTGTTTTAGGGTTTCGCCAAAGGAAAATGTTAATGAGATTAACGTTTCTGTTTGGCTTCAGTGGGCGCTGCCCCTCGACCCTACCCAGGGTGCTGCCCCTTCGGAACCCCGCCCGCTGACCGGCTAGCGGGAGTGTAACACCCCTATACTCCGTACGTACACAGCAGGCTAATACGATCGTAATATACGTATACTGAATATATAAATGCCACGGTTTATAAAACACATAAATCATCCCTTTTATAAATATAAAACACAAAAGATAAAACGTTTATTCATAACTCAACGAAAAATATAACAAATATATTTACAAATACATATACATCAAAATTCAAATTTTACAAAACATAAAATATATACATGTTTGGCAGTATCACTTTGATCTTTAAGCTCCACTGTCAACACCTCAAGATCTAGACTCTACTCGGCCTAGAGGAACTCTCTGGTTCTTCCCTGTCACCTGCACGATAAATCATCATCGCGCTAAGCCAACGGCTTAGTGATACAAACTATAATAATATTATGTTTTGATGTAATGCCAATGTCACACAATCAATTCCATACACCATTCAAAAGAATGTTATACTTCAAAATCTTACTTTGCTTAATGTCATATCAAACATTCATTCTCAATAAGATACTTATGCATTATAATCATTCTCATTATTCATTGGTTTCACCATTCAAGAATCACATTGAAAACAAAGACAAGCATGGGCCCAAAGACACTAATATGCCATTCAACTTTCAGAGTTAATGTTTTGGTTTAATTATCACATTTATCATCATTGTTATCCCAACTAGGCTTCAAGGATTTAGGTTCAACCAAGCTTCAAGGGGAACAAAGCATGCTAAGTATCAACCCAACATGGCTTCAAGAACCAAACCCAACCTAGCTTCAAGGGTTGTAACATCTCAATTAGGCTTTAAGGACTAGACCCAACCAAGCTTCAAGCGGAGTAAAACATGTTAAACTTCAACCCAACTTGGCTTCAAGGATCAAGCCCAACCTAACATCAAGAGAGTGTTACTATAGGCATGCCACCAACAACAAAACTCTGAAAATGGAATAACATATTAGACACACAATTCATTTATCATTTCATTATCAATTTCATTCTCATTTTCTCATTATCACTTAGGCAACCATGCCTCAATCATCTCATTGGCATCATTGCCATTTTAGCCAACAACCATGGCTCTACATCTCATCAAGAGAGTATATATATATATCATCAATTGCATTAAACATTATCATTTAGGAAAACATGCCCCACTTATTTCATTTAAATCATCATTACCAATCACATTGACTACACATCTCATTATATCTCATTTCACATTCATTTAATTCATCATTTAGGTGTACATAGTCAATGGCATTAACACACATTTTAGATGTTCATCAATCATTCATATTATACCAAACATAACATTATTAACAAGTATCAACAATATATTAGATTTCTTAACACATTTACAATCAAATGTATGTTAAGTCTCAACATCATATGAATGTATGCAATAATGTAGTTTGTACTTACCTCAAGAACACTTACACTACTCTATACTCTTCCTCTTCCCACACTTCTTCACAACTTGAATTAGGGCAAATTATCTTCTTCAAGACCTAATCCAAAAATGATAAAATATATCAATTCCAATGCAAATATTCACTTAATAACCTCTTACTAGACCCTTAAATCACAAATTACGATTCAACACCACTAACTAAGGCCCACGGCCGTGGCCACCCCAACCCCCACGGGCATGGGTTAGAAAACAATTCTGCCCCAAATTGTTCAACACCTCCACGGCCATGGCATCTAAGGGCCACGGGCGTGGCATCCAAGATGTTACTGCCTCCAACCAAAATCATGTGTTCTAAACTTCTAACTTCATAAAACACATACAACTTGAAGATCAATAAAAATAATTAATCAAACTCAACATCTACAACAATCACCAACTCAAAACCCTAATACAAACTCAACTCAAACACTTCCAATACCAATACCAACTTAACTTCTTATCTTAAAATCAATTTCAACACTTATAAACACACCACAACAACCCTAATCATACTATCAACAACAATTCATCCACCTCAAACACAACTTCAAAAAGAACAAAGGAAATCAAGAGAGAACTTACCAAAGTTGATGAAACTTCACAAATTTCCAACTTAATCACTTGAATCTTCCTTCAATTTTGAATTTGGAACAAGAAAAACTCACTCTTGCTCTCTTGCTTTGGATTGCCGGCTAACAAAGGAAAAGAAAAGAAGAAAAAGAAAAATGAAGATGAAGCAAAGTCAAACTTCCCTTCTCTTTAAACCTCCACCAAGCAATCTAAAAAGAAAATTACTTAAATATCCTCTTCTATTTATTTTAACTCCCTTTCACTTACTTTCCTTTTTAGTAATTTCATAAATAACAAAATAAATATCTTCTTCCTTTGACCATCACATTTGACTTATATATATGTTGTATATATTTCCATATACGCAACATATACACTCACTTTTAAATTTCTTTTCTCTTCCACATTTAACATATACATTCAATCCAATTACAACAATAATATCAAAACTTCTATGGCATACTTTGGGATATTACAATTCTCCCCCTCTAAAAAGAAATTTCGTCCTCAAAATTACCTGAAATCAAGTCTGAAACAGTTGAGGATATTGATCTCGCATTGCTTGCTCACTCTCCCAAGTTGCCTCTTCTCTACCATGATTCTTCCAAAGAACCTTCACTGGTGGCACTTTCTTATGTCTCAACTCTTTCACTTCATGTGCCAAAATAGCAACTGGTTCTTCTTCAAATGTTGGATCCGAACTCACCTCAATAGATTCAACTGGCAAGATATGAGATGGATCTGCTATGTACCTCCGCAACATAGAAACATGGAATACATTATGGATTCTATCCAACTCAGGTGGCAAGGCAAGTCGATAAGCAACTGGCCCAACTCTTTCTAAAACTTCATATGATCCAATGAAATGAGGACTCAGCTTCCCTCTTCGACCAAATCTCAATATTTTTTTCCAAGGAGACACTTTCAAAAAGACTTTATTCCAACATCAAACTCTATATCTCTCCTCTTCAAATCTGAGTAAGACTTTTGCCGATCGGAAGCTGCTTTCAATCGATCTCGAATTATCTTCACTTTCTCTTTAGTTTCTTTAACCAAATCAGAACTAATTAACTTGCCCTCTCCAATTTCATTCCAGCATAAAGGCGTTCTACATCTTCTACCACACAATGCCTCAAATGGTGCCATACCAATACTGGATTGATGACTGTTGTTGTAAGCAAATTCCACAAGTGGAAAAAATCTGTCCCAACTTCCAGAGAAATTAATGACACAGCTTCTCAACATATCCTCAATAATCTGTATCACTCTCTCTGACTGCCCATCTGTCTGTTGATGAAAAGCAGTACTAAAGTGCAATCGAGAACCCAAAGCCCTATGTAAACTCTTCCAAAAACTCAAAGTAAACCGGGGATCTCGATAAGACACTAAAGAAATTGGGACTCCATGCAACTTTACTATTTCACATATATACAGCTCAGCCAATCTTTCAAGAGAATAATCCATTCTAACTGGAAGAAAATGAGTTGTCTTTGTCAACCTATCAACAATCACCCAAATAGCATCATGCCTCCTCTGAGTCAATGGCAAACCAGACACAAAATCCATTGTTACTCTCTCCCATTTCCATTCAGGGACTGTTAAAGGTTGAAGCAAACCTGTAGGAACTTGATGCTCAGCTTTCACCCTCTGACAAGTGAGATATTTGGACACAAATTTCGCTATGTCTCTCTTCATACCAGACCACCAGTAGTGCTGTTTCAAATCATGGTACATCTTTGTACTACCCGGATGCATAGCAAAGACCGATTGTTGTGCTTCTTCTAAAATAATCTTTCTCAAACTATCACCATCAGGAACACACAACCTATCTTTGAACCAAAGACTACCATCATTTTTCACATAGAAATCTTGGCTCACCCCATTTCGGCAATCTGATACAATCTTCTGAATTTTCTCATCCGCCAATTGAGCCTCCTTTATCTGATCCAACAATACTGGTCTCAACTGCAGCTGAGCCAATAATGCACCATCATCACATACTTCAAAACTAGCATACAACGCTCTCAACTCAACAAGCAACGAGAGCGAATAAACAACCAAACCTGCCAAAGATTTCTGACTCAAGGCATCAGCAACTACATTCGCCTTACCAGGATGATAATCAATCAAACAGTCGTAGTCTTTAATCAGTTCTAACCATCGCCTTTGCTGAAGATTCAGCTCCTTCTGAACACCCAAATATTTTAAACTTTTATGATCCTTAAAATAAAACATTTCTCCCCATACAAGTAATGTCGCCAAATCTTCAAAGCAAATACTATAGCTGCCAACTCCAAATCATGAGTCGGATAATTAAGCTCGTGCGGCTTCAACTGCCGAGAAGCATAAGCTATGACTTTACCCTCTTGCATCAAAACACATCCTAAACCATTATGTGAAGCATCACTATAAATCACATATGGTTTATCTTCCACGGGTAAAGTAAGAACATGTGCTTGAGTCAACATTTCTTTCAACTGCTCAAAGCTAGCTTGACACTGATCCGTCCACACAAATCTAACTCCCTTCCGAAGCAATCTGGTGAGTGGAGTGACTATCAAAGAGAAGCCTTTCACAAACCGTCGGTAATAGCCTGCCAAACCCAGAAAACTTCTAATTTCAGTTACAGACTTTGGTGGACTCCAATTCAAAATAGCTTCAACTTTACTTGGATCGACTCTTATACCATCTGCTGAAACTATATGACCCACAAAAGTAACTTGGTCAAGCAAAATTCACACTTCGACAGCTTAGCATACAACTGCTTCTCTCTCAAGATCTGTAATACAATCCGTAGATGCTTGTCATGCTCCTCCTTATTACGTGAATACACCAAAATATCATCAATGAAAACCACCACAAACTGATCCAGATAGGGCCTAAACACCTTATTCATCAAATCCATGAAAGCTGCAGGTGCATTTGTCAACCCAAAAGGCATCACCAAGAATTCATAATGTATTCCATGTTTCTATGTTGCGGAGGTACAGATAAGATCCATCTCATATCTTGCCAGTTGAATCTATTGAGGTGAGTTCGGATCTGACATTCGAAGAAGAACCAGTTGCTATTTTGGCACATGAAGTGAAAGAGTTGAGACATAAGAAAGTGCCACTGGTGAAGGTTCTTTGGAAGAATCATGGTAGGGAAGAGGCAACTTGGGAGAGTGAGCAAGCAATGCGAGATCAATTTCCTCAACTGTTTCAGACTTGATATCAGGTAATTTCGAGGACGAAATTTCTTTTTAGAGGGGGAGAATTGTAATATCCCAAAGTATGCCCTAGAAGTTTTGATATTATTAAGTTGAGAACCCACTACTCTAGTATCCACCACATGAGCAAGATAAGCATCACACCCTTTTCTAATCAACTTCCTAACTGTAACAGCTGATACAAACAAGGATGCAAGTTGTCTTTGCTCACTAGATACCATTACACTCCTACCATCACTGGTTCTTAAAGTAACACATTTCTTTTGGCAATCTACCACAGCTCCATGCTTAGACAACCAATCCATGCCTACGATTAAATCATACTCCTTAAAAGGCATTTCAATTAAATCACCATAAAACTCTTCACCTTGCACTACCACTGCACTGTCACGATGCACCTTACTCACCACAACACTATGTCCTAAAGGATTAGTCACCAAGACATCAAATCCTAGGGACTCTGAATGCAATTCAGACACAGGCAATATGGATGCACTTATGTATGAATGAGTAGATCCTGGATCAATCAAATCAAGAACTGGAATATCAAATAAAGAAAATATACCGGCTATAACTGCTGCAGCATCCGACTGCCTCTGCATCACATATACTCTCTGAGAAGATCCAGCCTCATCTGGCCTACTGCCTCTAGATGAAGATCCTCCTCTCTGGCTAAATCCGGGTCTACCACCTCTACTGAAACCTCTGCCCCCTCGACCACCTCTGCTGACACTGGGTTGAGAAACTGCAGTATCAGTCTGTCTATCATCCTGCATCTTGGGGCAATATTTAATAAAATGATCTGGTGACCCACATCTAAAGCATACTCCGGGTACACCAGTCTTCCAACAAACACCCCCATAGGGCCTGCAACAGTGAACACATACAGGTGGAGTAGACCTTTGCATCACGGGAGTCGGGGCACTCGCTACAGAGACTGTCGGTACTCTCCTCCTCAGTAGCAGCTGCTGCAATGCTTTGCACTCTCTCAACACTTCTAGCTGCTGCAACTAGCTGAGAGAAATCCTGGTACCGAGAACCAGCCACAATGCACATAATAGAGGGCCTCACTCCCTCCTCTAACCTTCTGCACCGGTCTATTTCATCAGAGATAATTCCCCCAGCATACCAACTCAACCGGATGTACTCAATCTCATACTCTGTTACCGTCCGTTTGTCTTGCCTCAAATTCAAGAATTCCATCTTCTTAATATCTTTATACTCCCTCGGAGTATACTTCTGCTCAAACTCCCTCAGGAAATCACCATATGATAATGTAGGTGGATCATCCATGGCATGAGGAACCGTCTTCCACCAGTCATAGGCATCTTTCTGCAGGAGGGATCTGGCATAGTCAAATTTCTCATCCGAAGTAGCTTGCAACTGGATGAATATCCTCTGCACTTTATCCAACCACTGCTCAGCCACTGCAGGATCGGTAGTGCCCAAGAAATCCTCAGCCCTATACTTTCTCAACTTATCATAATGTCTCACCGGCACCTGAGGCTGTGGTGGTGGTGGCTGCACTGGAGCTTGTCTAAATAGTTCTACCATATGTCTTAACCAACCCGGCGAACCTTCATCTGCAGCTGATCTCTCTGGCACAGAAACAGGTGCCTCAGTAACCCTCTCAATCCTAGCTCCATCTCTACTCACTTCACGAGCTACACTTTCCGCACTACCCTCAACAGACTGTCGTGAATGAGATGCCATTTCTACCTATATCTGCAAACACAGCATCATATTCCTCATTAAAGATCAAAGATTGCCATACCAAAACATGTATTTTACTCAAAACCCCACTTTTAAAATCAAAATATTCTTTTTCTTACAATTGACCTAGGTTGAGAATCTCAAACCTAGGCTCTGATACCAAAACAATTGTAACACCCCTATACCCCGTATACGTACACAGCATGCTAATACGATCGTAATATATGTATACTGAATATAGAAATGCCATGATTTATAAAACACATAAATAATCCCTTTTAGAAATATAAAACACAAAAGATAAAACTTTTATTCAAAACGCAACGGAAAATATAACAAATATATTTACAAATACATATACATCAAAATTCAAATTTTACAAAACATAAAATATATACATGTTTGGCAGTATCTCTTTGATCTTTAAGCTCCACTATCAACACCTCAAGATCTTGACTCTACTCGGCCTAGAGGAACTCTCTGGTTCTTCCCTGTCACCTGCGCGATAAATCATAATCGCACTAAGCCAACGACTTAGTGGTACAAACTACAATAATATTATGTTTTGATGCAATGCCAATGTCACACTATCAATTCCATACACCATTCAAAAGAATGTTATACTTCAACATCTTACTTTGCTTAATGTCATATCAAACATTCATTCTCAATAAGATACTTATGCATTATAATCAATCTCATTATTCATTGGTTTCACCATTCAAGAATCACAATGAAAACAAAGACAAACATGGGCCCAAAGACACTAATATGCCATTCAACTTTCAGAGTTAATGTTTTGGTTTAATTATCACATTTATCATCATTGTTATCCCAACTAGGCTTCAAGGATTTAGGTTCAACCAAGCTTCAAGGGGAACAAAGCATGCTAAGTATCAACCCAACTTGGCTTCAAGAACCAAACCCAACCTAGCTTCAAGGGTTGTAACATCTCAATTAGGCTTCAAGGACTAGACCTAACCAAGCTTCAAGGGGAGTAAAACATGTTAAACTTCAACCCAACTTGGCTTCAGGATCAAGCCCAACCTAACTTCAAGATAGTGTTACTATAGGCACGCCACCAACAACAAAACTCTAAAAATGGAATAACATATTAGACACACAATTCATTTATCATTTCATTATCAATTTCATTCTCATTTTCTCATTATCACTTAGGCAACAATGCCTCAATCATCTCATTGGCATCATTATCATTTTAGCCAACAACCATGGCTCTACATCTCATCAAGAGAGTATATATATATATCATCAATTGCATTAAACATTATCATTTAGGCAAACATGCCCCACTTATTTCATTTAAATCATCATTACCAATCACATTGACTACACATCTCATTATATCTCATTTCACATTAATTTAATTCATCATTTAGGTGTACATAGTCAATGGCATTAACACACATTTTAGATGTTCATCAATCATTCATATTATACCAAACATAACATTATTAACAAGTATCAACAATGTATTAGATTTCTTAACACATTTACAATCAAATGTATGTTAAGTCTCAACATCATATGAATGTATGCAATAATGTAGTTTGTACTTACCTCAAGAACACTCACACTACTCTATACTCTTCCTCTTCCCACACTTCTTCACAACTTGAATTAGGGCAAATTATCTTCTTCAAGACCTAATCCAAAAATGATAAAATATATCAATTCTAATGAAAATATTCACTTAATAACCTCTTACTAGACCCTTAAATCACAAATTACAATTCAACACCACTAACTAAGGCCCACGGCCGTGGCCACCCCAACCCCCACGGGCGTGGGTTAGAAAACAATTCTGCCCCAAATTGTTCAACACCCCCACAGCCATGGCATCTAAGGGCCACGGGCGTGGCATCCAAGATGCTACTGCCTCCAACCAAAATCATGTGTTCTAAACTTCTAACTTCATAAAACACAAACAACTTGAAGATCAACAAAAATAATTAATCAAACTCAACATCTACAACAATCACTAACTCAAAACCCTAATACAAACTCAACTCAAACACTTCCAATACCAATACCAACTTAACTTCTTATCTTAAAATCAATTTCAACACTTATAAACACACCACAACAAACCTAATCATACTATCAACAACAATTCATCCACCTCAAACACAACTTCAAAAAGAACAAAGGAAATCAAGAGAGAACTTACCAAAGTTGATGAAACTTCACAAATTTCCAACTTAATCACTTGAATCTTCCTTCAATTTTGAGTTTAGAACAAGCAAAACTCACTCTTGCTCTCTTGCTTTGGATGGCCGACCAACAAAGGAAAAGAAAAGAAGAAAAAGAAAAATGAAGATGAAGCAAAGTCAAACTTCCCTTCTCTTTAAACCTCCACGAAGCAATCTAAAAAGAAAATTACTTAAATACCCTCTTCTATTTATTTTAACTCCCTTTCACTTACTTTCCTTTTTAGTAATTTCATAAATAACAAAATAAATATCTTCTTCCTTTGACCATCACATTTGACTTATATATATGTTGTATATATTTCCATATACACTCACTTTTAAATTTCTTTTCTCTTCCACATTTAACATATACATTCAATCCAATTACAAAAATAATATCAAAACTTCTAGGGCATACTTTGGGATATTACAGGGAGCCCCGTCCGCTAACCGGCTAGCGGGACCGCCGTATGTTTGCGCCCTATAGTTCTTTACCGCGACATTAAGAATGTTAATATATTTGTTTCTTTTTAACCTGTTGGTGATGAATATGTTATGTTTGTTTGATGTCTTGGCATGGTGCATAGCATGGCCTTATGACCTATGTGATTGGTTTATTCATATCTTAATTTTGGGTAAATACGGCCTGCGTGTCGTTTATTTTCTTGTAATTTATTTTACTAGTAGTTAAATTTTCTTTTATTGTAATAAATGAAGATTCAAGCTTCAATGTTTGTGATGGAGATTCATACCAATGAGAAGATGGTTCCATGGTGATGGAAGCACAAGCTCAAGTTTTGAAGATATGTAATATTGCAAGTGTTGTAATAGATAGGTTTTTCACCTAGGGTTGCCTTTATGATATTAATTTGGTCTCTTGAAGATCATATTTAGTTTGGCCATGCTATGTCACGTTTACATATTTTGTCATTTGGTATATGATGCTTATGTGATAAATTATATATATGCATATAGGATGCTAAAATATAATGATATGTAATGCAAGACATGATAATAATTTAGTTGAACCCTCATTAATAATTTAAGTCTAAATGCCATCCACATTTTGAACACCTATCAAAACTAAGATTGTATTAAAGTAGGTATTGCCAAAGCAATATGCTTTAAACATTCCTAGGTAAGTAGGATGAGTAATATTGCTACTCATATGTTTTAAAATTGGTTAGACTTAATTAAGCTATCAAAATGGTTTTGGGCCTAAGGCATTAGATGGAATTCAACATGCTATGACATATAATGTCAATATTCCATAATTACTAAGAGTTACATGAGATGCAATTGGTAAAGATGTTATCTACCTAAATAACTTGATTTTAAGCGTCACGCTAAAGCTGAGTTTAGAATTAAGTGAAATACGGATCTTAGCCTACTAAAATATTTCATTAGAAGGTTATATTTTTAGTAGGAGTTTAAATAATTTTAACCTCATTATTAATTAAAATATGACTTTGTATATTTGTTTTGTAAATGGCTGCTAATAATAATTCCACCTTATCACTACGATCTATCCTTGAGAAGGAAAAACTAAAAGAATGTGGGACTAATTTTGTTAACTGGTTTAGGAACCTGAGAATTGTTCTCAAACAAGAGAAAAAGTCCTACGTGCTTGATGAAGCTGTCCCTGACCCACCTCCTGCTGATGCTTCTAATGCTGCTAAGAGTAAGCATAAGAAGCATGTGGATGATTCCAATGACATAGGATGTCTTATGTTGGCTACTATGTGTCCAGGACTTCAGAAGGATCTGGAACACTTAGAGGCTTATGAGATGAGTGTGCATCTCAAACAAGCTTTCCAACAACATGCTAGGCAAGATAGGTTTGACATCGTTGTTGCATTATTTGACTACAAAATGTCTGAAGGTGAATCTGTTAGTGCTCATGTTTTGAAGATGAAAGGCTATCTAGATCACCTTGCTAGACTTGGATATCCCCTGAGTTTAGAACTCTCCACGGATTTGATCCTACATTCATTGCCTAGCAGTTTCTCACAGTTTGTCATGAACTATAACATGAATGACATGGAGAAATCCATTCCTGAGCTACATGGTATGCTTAAAACTGCTGAGGGGAATATCAAAAAGCCTACCCAAATATTGAATGTCAATATTAAACAAATGAAAAAGAAAGCCAAAGATACTAAAGGCAAGGGTAAGGCAAAAGGTGCTAAAGGGTCCAAGGGACAAGCTAAACCAAAACCTGAACCTAAGGCTAAAGTTCCTAAGGAAGGGACTTGTTTCCATTACAACAAGCCTGGGCATTGGAAGAGAAATTGTCAACTCTATTTGGATGAGTTAAAGAAGTTGAAGGGTAGTGTGACTACATCTTCAGGTATTTATGTTATAGAAATTAATTTATCTATTCCTTCTTCCTAGGTATTAGATACCGGTTGTGGATCTCATATTTGTACAAATATGCAGGGACTCAAAAGGAGTAGGATGCTGAAGAAGGGCGAAGTGGACCTACGTGTTGGCAATAGAGCAAGAGTTGCTGCTATAGCTGTAGGAACTTATGAACTTGTTATGCCCAATGGATTTTTGTTAATTTTGAACAATTGCTTTTATGTTCCTACTATGAGTAGGAATCTTATTTCAGTATCTGTTTTGGATGATGAAGGTTATTCATTTTTTATTAAGAATAAGAAATGTTCTATTTTTGATAAAAATGATTTGCTTTATGGTATTGCAAATTCTTATAATGGCCTTTATATCCTTAATCTTGATGATTCTAATGGTAATGATATCTATAACATAACTTCTAAGAGAACTAAGCCAAATGAGTTAAACCCTACTTATTTATGGCATTGTCGCCTTAGCCATATAAATGAGAAATGCATTTCTAAGCTACATCAAGATGGATTATTAGATTCATTTGATTTTGAACCATTTGAAACATGTGAGTCTTGTTTGCTTGGTAAGATGACAATGGATCCTTTTACTGGGCATAGTGAAAGGGCTAATGATTTATTGTGCTTGATGCATACAGATGTATGTGGTTCTTTTAGCATTAGTGCCAAAGGAGGATTTCGATACTTTATTACTTTTACTGATGATTTCAGTAGGTATGGCTACGTCTACCTAATGAAACATAAGCATGAGTCTTTTGAAATGTTTAGAACTTTTCAAAATGAAGTACAAAATCAACTTGGTAAAACAATTAAACTACTTCGATCAGATTGAGGTGGTGAATATTTGAGCCAAGAGTTTGATGATCATCTAAGGGATTGTGGAATTGTTTCACAACTGACTCCTCCAGGAACTCCAAAGTGGAATGGAGTTTCTGAAAGGAGAAATCAAACTCTATTAGATATGGTTCGATCAATGATGAGTCAAGAGGATCTTCCTTTGTCTTTTTGGGGTTATGCCTTGGAGACAGCTGCATTCATTCTTAACCGTGTACCATCTAAGGCTGTTGAAAAGACACCATATGAGATATGGATAGGTAAGACACCTAGTTTGTCTTTTCTTAAGATTTGGGGTTGTGAAGCTTATGTGAAAAGACCAGTTTCAGATAAGTTAGCTCCAAAGTCTATCAAATGTAATTTTGTGGGGTATCCTAAGGAAACTAAAGGATACTATTTCTATACTCCTTCAGAGAACAAAGTGTTTGTTGCTCGAAATGGGATCTTTTTGGAAAAGGAATTTCTTTCTAAGAGAACTAGTGGGAGTATAGTAGAACTTGAGGAAACTCAAGTACCACAAGAAATCATTGAGCCGTCTATAGAGCCTATTTCAGAACCACAAATAGTTGTGGAATCTGAAGATGTAACACAAATCCCTCGCCGGTCTGATAGGACACGTCGTCAGCCAGAGAGATATGGATTTCTTGTGACTGATGATAGTGAAGTAATGCTCATAGATCAAGATGAGCCTACTACCTATCAAGAAGCTGTGTCAGGTTCAGATTCAGACAAATGGCTTGGAACCATGAAATCTGAGATGCAATCTATGTTTGACAACCAAGTTTGGTCTTTAATTGATCCTCTAGAGGGTATTAAGACTATTGGTTGCAAATGGGTTTCCAAGAAGAAAACTGACATGGATGGGAATGTGCAGACCTATAAAGCAAGGCTTGTTGCAAAAGGTTTCAAGCAAACTCATGGTATAGACTATGATGAAACCTTTTCACCAGTTGCTATGCTTAAGTCTATTAGAATTCTCATTGCCATTGCAGCATACTATGATTATGAGATATGGCAAATGGATGTCAAAACCGCTTTCCTTAATGGAAACTTGCTTGAGGATGTGTATATGACACAACCTGAGGGTTTTTTAAATCCTGAGAATTCTACAAAGGTTTGCAAGCTTCAAAGATCCATTTATGGATTGAAGCAAGCATCTCGAAGCTGGAATCTTCGTTTTGATGAAACTGTTAGGAACTTTGGTTTCATCAAGAATGAAGATGAACCTTGTGTTTACAAGATGGTTAGTGGGAGTGCAGTAGTATTTTTAGTCTTATATGTGGATGACATATTACTCATTGGGAATGATATCCCTACCTTGCAAAAGGTTAAGACTTGGTTAGGGAATTCTTTCTCAATGAAAGACTTAGGTGAGGCTGCCTATATCCTTGGTATAAAGATCTATAGAGATAGATCTAGAAGGATAATTGGCCTAAGTCAAAGTACATACATAGATAAAGTGTTGAAGAGGTTCAACATGCGAGATTCCAAAAAAGGATTCTTGCCTATGTCTCATGGCATTCATCTCAGCAAGAGTCAATGTCCTATGACATCTGATGAGCGAGATCAAATGAATAAGATTCCTTATGCTTCTGCTATAGGATCTATTATGTATGCCATGTTATGTACTTGACCAGATGTCTCATATCCATTAAGCACAACTAGTAGATTTCAAGCTGATCCTGGTGAAGGTCACTGGACAGCTGTCAAGAATATTCTTAAGTACCTTCGAAGAACTAAAGATGTATTCTTGGTTTATGGAGGTTTGGAAGATGAGCTAGTTGTAAATGGTTACACAGATGCTAGTTTCCAAACTGACATAGATGATTTTAGATCACAGTCAGGTTTTGAATTCACATTGAATGGTGGAGCTATTAGTTGGAAGAGTTCAAAACAAAGCACTGTGGCTAATTCTACAACAGAGGCTGAGTATATAGCAGCATCAGATGCAGCTAAGGAAGCAGTCTGGTTGAAGAAATTCATCACTAAGCTAGGAGTGGTGCCTAGCATTGCAAATCCTGTGGACATTTATTATGACAACAATGGTGCCATAGCACAGGCAAAAGAGCCTATATCTCATCAAAGGTCTAAGCATCATTTTCACCTCATTCGAGACATTATCGATAGAGGAGATATCAAGATATGCAAAGTTGACACAAATGATAACATAGCAGATCCATTAACAAAGCCTCTCTCATGGGTCAAGCATGATCAGCACACTAGATCTATGGGTCTTAGAAATTTGTAGGCCTAGTGCAAGTGGGAGATTATTAGTGTATGTGCCCTAGGCCATTTATTTGGATCTTTATGTTATACATTCATTATTAATAAATGAGGTTTTATTATCATTATTGTTTGTTTGCATGTTACACAATTTTGATATTTGTCCCTGGTTTATTATTGTTATAGAGATAAAAAAAATAATTCTTAACCAGTATGAACATTGATTTGATAATCATCAGATGGTTATGTGTATAGTGATACAAATCAATTTCATAGATACTTGTTAGAGAACAATGTATTGGATAGACCCATCATGAGATTACTACATGGGTTAGTGTCATAAGTAAATCTCATGATAGTTATGTATTAATTCTTTGACTTGAGATTGTCATAGTTTCCAATATAAGGACTATTATATTTTGACATGATCAAACATTATCTGTAACTAGATAGTAATAAAGGTTATGATCATATATGATAGAAATTATGTAGAGGATAATGAACAATCAAGATAGAATTTCTCCCTCTCTTTGAGAGAGATATCTTTTGGGCCCCTCGATAAGTGAGACTGTGAGATGCATGGCTGTGCTCAAATGAATTGATAGTGTGATCAATTTCATTTGTTTTTTATCAGTCTACTTGGAGATCGAGTAATCATGAGTTTGGACAATATAAGTATGACGTTGACCATGACTTATGTTCAAGGTAGATATCGTGTGACAAAGGGATTAATGCATGTACTATTATTAGGCAAATTGGACATTCCATATATTAATTGGGTAGTTGTAACGCCTTGCTAGAGGCCAATTACGACTTGTTGGCTTAATAGAGATTAAATTGACTGCCAATTAATATGGGCCTATCGGGTCACACACAAGAATGCGCTTTGGGCTGGGTATAATATTAATAATATATTCAGAATCATTATTAGATTTGGATTCTGAATTTGACTTACCTTATCCAATTTCGAATTGGATTATGGAGTGATTATATTCACTCCAGACGTTAAGTCTTCTCAGAGGAAACATTAGAAAATGAAAGAGAACGAAAACAAAAGGAACCCTAATACATTTTAGAGAAAACATTTTTCCAGCCTTCGCCGTTGGAGAGAGCTAGCATTTGTGTGGATACGCGATAGAGGGTGTTTCGCGATCGAGGCATCTCTTCCAAACTGTGATTTCAAATCATCAACAGGTTAGTTCTTTGAACACTTTCGTCGAATTAAATGAACAACATGTATCCTGGTGGGAAATCAGAGATCAAAAATTTTTCCGCTGTGTGTTTTTGGTCTGCAGTGATCTCCTTGATTTCCTAACAATGATGATATTGTATCCAAGAAGGAGGAGTGGACTTGGTCCAAGCCCGAAGAAGATGAGGTGATGAACACTAGATCTGGTAAGCCTTATGCAAGGCCATCACCTAAGGAGGTAGAAACTAATAAGGGTAAGGAAGTTGAAGTAGAAGAAGATGATGCTGTGCTCAAGCAATTGAAAAGAACCAAAGCAAGTGTTAGCATTTGGGACTTATTAGCTACTTCTAAAAAGCACCGAGAAACTATGGCCAAAGCCTTGCTATCATGCCAATCTCTACCTCCACGACACTGGAGGAGCTAATCAACTTCATAAAAGTTGGAGGGGTAATGAAATGTGAAGAGGTTCAAGAGAAGAGCGAAGTTAATATGGGAGCAGTTTCTTTTTCAGATGCAGATTTACCGGAGGAGGGGAGAGACCACATCCGCCCTCTCTTTATCAAAGTAGAAGTCAAGGGGAAGAGGACTCCTTGTGTGATGGTCGATAATGGGTCCACCATAAATGTTTGTCCACTTAAGATATTGCCAAAGCTAGCTATGTCAACAAGAGATCTAAAGCCAACCGAAGTGACAATTCAGGCTTATGACAACACTAAGAGGCATGCCGAAGGGACTTTCAAAGCTGCTGTCAAGGTTGGTCCAATTGAATCTATTATTGAGTTTGTTGTTTTAGACAAACCAGTCACCTTCGCCTTTCTCTTGGGATGACCATGGTTTCAACCTCTTGGTGGAGTTCCTTCCACCCTTCATCAAAAGATCAAGTTCCCCAACGGAGATGAGACAGTGGTCATCGAAGCTGAAGATAATGAGGTCATTAATGCTCTAATGATTGAGAGGCCTCTCAATGGTTTTCAAGTCTGCAATTTCTAATGATGAAGTAGTGGACTCCAAAGTCTTGAACATGATGAAGAACATGAACTACCTTCCAGATATGGGACCACTCCAAGGAAGCCTGAGCTAATCATGTTCATGGGTAAGTTAATCCCAGGTTTTGAAATTTTTGCAGATGTTACCGAGCTAGTGGAGTAAGTGAAGAAAGAACTCACACTGCCAACCAGCAATGAATCCAATCCAAAAGAGAAGAATGAAGCTATGTTGAAAGCCGAGAAGACTCTGGAAGAGATTGCTGCCCTGGTTGAAGAGAAGTTTGAAGACATCCTGCTTTATGATTTTGAGAACAATGATTTTGATTTTGATTTTAATTTGTCTGCTTTGTATGGGGATGATGATGTTTTCTTTTCCAAAATGAATGCAATAAAGTCTAATTTTGCTTACTTGTGCGATGTCTCTCCTGATGGTTGCATACATTCAAATAGCAGTTACATGAGCATCTCTAATATTAATTATGTTAACACACAATCATTAAATTTGGGAACAACTGAAAATCCTAAAAACATTAGCATAGCATTCGACCTTACTCCTGATGAGAGAGATAGATTTGAAAAAATATTTAAAAAATATGAAGAAGTGTTTGCTTGGTCTTATAAAGATATGCCGGGGATAGATTGAGACATAGCCGAGCATCATATTCCTACTTACACTCACATAAAACCTGTCAAACAAAAGCTTAGGCGATTAAGACCTGAGTGGGCTGAATTGGTTAAAGAAGAGGTCACTAAGCAAATACAAGTGAAGTTCCTTGAAGTGATAGAATATTTAGATTGGTTAGCCAACATAGTACCCGTGCCAAAGAAAGATGGAAGAATAATGGTCTGCGTGGACTATAGAGATTTAAACAAGGCTTCCCCTAAGGATGATTTTCCTTTACCTCATATAGATATCCTCATTGATAGTGCAGCCTCTAGCGTGCTTCACTCATTTATAGATGGATTTTCTGGATACAACCAAGTGTTAATGGCCCAAGAGGATAAAACCAAAACTGCTTTCATTACTACATGGGGTATATTTTGTTATAGGGAGATGCCATTCGGCTTAAAGAATGCTGGAGCAACCTACCAAAGGATGGCCACCACACTATTTCATGACATGATGCACAAAGAAGTTGAAGTGTATGTTGATGATATGATGGTTAAATCGGATACAAGGGAGCAACACTTCCGAAACTTAGAGTTATTCTTCGATAGAGCTTTGAAATATAAGCTAAGATTAAACCCAAAGAAGTGTGTATTTAGTGTTACCTCAGGTAAATTGTTGGGACATGTAATCGGTCTGAATGGCATTGAGATTGATCCTGACAAACTCAAAGCAATAAGGGGATATGCTAGCCCCAAAGACGGAGAGAGAAGTTCGGGGATTCATTAGTAAACTGCAGTACATTAGCAGATTTATAGCAAAGCTCACAACAATCTGTGAGCCTATCTTCAAATTGCTTAGAAAGAATCAGTCGGTCATATGGAATGAAGAATTTCAAAAGGCCTTTGAGCGAATAAAAGAGTATTTGTTGAATCTGCCTGTTTTAAAACTACCTAAACCCGGCAAACCTCTATTACTATACTTAGCAGTAGAAGAAGAGTCAATAGGAGCCATGCTAGCCCAAGCAGATGAGTGAGGGATTGAGCATGCAGTTTACTATTTGAGTAGAAAACTCCTACCTTATGAAATTAAGTATATTATCATTGAAAAGACATGTATAGCCGTGGTTTGGTCTTCTAAGAATTTGCGACATTACTTTCAATCGTATAGTGTGCAAGTAATTTCCAGGTTGGATCCAATGAAGTACTTAAGGGAGACACCCTCTTTAATTGGGAAATATGGTCGATGGTTGATAATATTAGAGGAATTTGAGATTGAGTATGTAACCAGGAAAACAATCAAAGGTAGAGCAGTGGCAGAATTCCTGGCCCAACAACCATTACTAGAAAGCGAAGAGGTAACCTTGGAATTTCCAGATGAACATTTAGAAGCAATTGAAGTACAAGGGTGGAAAATGTATTTTGATGGAGCTGTAAACAGGAAAGGAGCAGGTTTGGGAGTTATACTAGAATCGCTCAAAGGGGAACTCATCCCTTTAGCAAAAAAAATTGAAATTTAGGGCAACCAATAATATGGTGGAGTATGAAGCTTGTATTTTCGGTTTGGAAACCCTAGTGATAATGAAGGTGGATAAGGTGGAAGTTTTTGGCAATTCATTGCTAGTAGTATCCCAAGTAAATAGAGAATGGGAGTTGAAAGAAGAAAAATTAAAACCGTACCACCATTACTTGACCATGATGAAGAAGAACTTTAAGGAGTGTAGGTTTATACACCTATCAAGAGAAGAAAATCAGATGGCTAATGCCCTAGCCACATTGGTTTCGGTATGGGAAAACCCTGTTAGCCTATTCCTTAAGCCTCTGATCTTGACCGGTTCATCAACTCCTTGCTATGAATATGAAACAATCATAGTCATTCAGGTCATGATGAATGGATACCCTAATTTATGAATATCAAGGTAGCCTTGTCATTGGTTGAACATTATAATGCCAAAAGCCAATTGAATGGTCAAGATTTTAAACATAGAACTTGTTAACTAATATTGATAATTGATAATGTATAGTGATAAAAGTAATATGGATAAATGATATAAATAGAGAATAATGAATAGTATATCTCAAACATTTATTGAAGAAATTATTTTTTTCGATTTTATAGGATTAAAATTTGAATTAGAATCAAAGGTTAAGAGTGAGGGTGCACCATAGTTAAAATGAGAGTGGCCACACTAGATTACATCATATATATATATATGTGGACAGGTGTGTGTCTGTGTGGAAACTTCTCTTCCTTTCTTCTTGCTTCATCATCCACGCCTATCATCATCTTCATAACCAAAACTCCTCTTTTCACCTTCTTTTCAAAAATTTAGCTAAAATTTAAGAGGAAATCACATCTAGTTATGGATTTTTAGAAGAATAAGCTAGAAAAGGTGAGATTATCAACAAGTGATCAAAGAAAAAGAGGGAAAAGAGAGAAGAAGAGAGATTTTGGAAGAGGTATGTGCTTATGTATTTTAATTTGCAAATATTTGAATTTCTATGAGTTTTAATGTTTGAATTGATAGATTGAGTCATTTATAATGAATTGTTTCTTGAAAATATTGATTAAATGGAATGATGAGTGAAAAATTAATTAAAATAATTTATGGGTGGTGAGTATGATTTTTAATTCAATTTTTATAAGAATTGGGAAGTTTGAGGTTGTTTTAGACATAAGTGATGATTGAAGACTTGATTAATTGAAGTGTGATTAAAGTATTTGATATAGACTCTGTCTATATTAAAGAAACTAGTATCGATTCAATTTTTATCATAGATTTGGATATTTTGTGTTAAAGTGGTTGAGTGTATGAAACACAGAATTTTACCTGACACAGCCAGTGACACGACCATTCCACTGGGCGTGTCAACGATGCTGTGTTTCAATGTTGATGACACGGCAAGTAACACGTCCGTGTCATTAGGCATGTCATAGCTACTGTGATAAAAATTAAATAACACAACCAGTAACACGCCCGTGTCATTGGGCGTGTCATAACTATTGTGATGAAAGATAAATGACATGGTCAGTGACACACCCGTATTGATGGGCATGTCATAGCTACTGTAATGTAAGTTAAGTGACACGGGCAGTGACATGCCCATGTCGTTGGGCATGTCAAAGCTTCTATAAATTGGGCAAGTGACACAGTCATTGACACGCCCATGTCGTTGAGCGTGTCACTTGAAGAATTTGCCTAAAATAGTTCCTTTCCTTGTCTTTCATTTGTGATTTCAGCCTAAATGACTATAAGGCCTCAAAGAGTAAAAGATTTTTGAAATCAACCCTAACAAGTAGTGCAATAAATTTTGAATATATGATAAATATGTGTAATACCAAGTGTTGATCAAATAATTATTCCATTAAAGTGATATACATAATTCAGTGTTAATCAAAACTAATGAATTACCCAAATCATACTGATTTTAGATCAAGATTTAGATTGAATGGAAAATCAGAGGAAGGATAGCCATAGTGATAGTGGGCTTCTTGTGCCATTAATGGACATATTGTATCATCAGTGATAGTGGCATAATTGCCATTATATATTATTGGGATTTAGCATTAAAATTGCTACACTAACCTGTTATCCAAGCTTATGATCTGAGTTCAGTATGTATGGGTATATTTATTGAAGTTATCTATATTCGAAATATATGTGAATATGATGTTATGAATAATGGAAGAAATGCAAAACAATAATATAAGTCAATTACTTAAAATCGACTTACTATGTTACAATGTAAAAGTGATTGGTAATGTAAAACCCTTATACCCTATATATGCACAATGCATATTTCTAACATATGTAAAATACGCATATACGGTACAAAAATGTCACCGACCGATTTAATAAATTTTTTTTCACATTTCAAATTTAGCATTTCAAATACTAAATATATAAAATTAAATAGTATATAAATATTCTTTCCTCGTTATAGGAACCCAACATAAATGTTTTATATGAAAATCTCTGGGAAAACTTTCGCTAGAGTTTTGTCTGTAATTTAGACGTTCCCAAAATTCAACAAAACACAACATGCATAAAACAATCACTCCCAATAAAATCAATTCACCATTTTACCAATACTTCTCAATTTCTCCATATTTTCTCAAAATACTTATATATAGGTATATATATTAACAACACATATAAGATCCCATCCTAACTAAATTATTCAAAACATTCTTTACAATTTACATTATATACTTCAAAAACATATCTTAACATATATAATATCAAAATAAATTGTAATATCAAATATCTACATGCTGGCAACTGGCTCTGATCTTGATGTACTGAAAAACTCTTCAAGCTCAAAAACTACAAACTTAGACCCAACCAGGTCTAGTAGAACTCTCTGGCTTTACCAAAACGTCCATGTCACCTGCACGAAGAATTACAATCTCGCTAAGCTGAAGCCTAGTCGTACAAACTTTGATAATAATAAAAATGTAAAGTAATGCCAATGCAAAATTCATATGAACATCACATCATTCCATTTTCTAATACTCTTCAATTATATCATAATCCACAATTCACATATAAACAAACACAAACATGGGCCCAAAGATAAATAATATGCTATTCAAATTTCAGAGTTACTATTTTGATCTATAATGACACCATGTGTCTAGCCCCATAGGCAATATATTAATGAAATATTCCAACTAGGCATGAGCTTACGACCCAGTCTTTTCACTCATCCTAGCTTTAAATATTTATTTTTGAGGCTTACGACCCGATCTTTTCACCTAAAAAATATTTTCACAATGACGCTCAACGTCTAGCCCTTAGGCAGTCATAGGCATGCCTCCAAACACAGAACTCTAAAAATTGAATAACATACTAGACACACAATTTATTCATATTTCTCATTTTTAATCTCTTTCTCATTTTCACATATTCAATCTAGGCACATTGCCTTATTTTCATATTTTTTTCTCACTTTTCTCATTTTTTCATCTTTCTCATTTTTCTCACTTTTCTCACTTTTCTCATTTTTATCAATATCAATTCATTTCATTATACCACATATCTCATTGTTGCATTCACAACACATTACCCATTTACTTTGGGTATTTTCACATAATATACATATTTCACATTTTACACAATTTAGCCATTATCAATGGCTTTTCACAATGCATTTAACACATATATGACATTACAAATGTCATAGCACATTATTCACACACAATCAATGTACCAAGTAGCTTAACACATTTTTCAACCAAAATGTGTTAAGCCCAAATGTCATGCAAATATAAACAATATATTCAAAGTTTGTACTTACCTCAAATAGCAACCAAAATAATCTTAAAACTCTCACCAACCTTCTTTTCCAAGTTGCCTTTCAACATTTGGATCGGCCAAACTACTTCCTCTCAATGCCTATATCAAATGTGATCATAAATAATCATTTAATATCACATTCTAAGGCATTCTCAACATAAAACCTTTTTAACAACACTCCTACAAAATTTCAAAAATTAAGTCTTTCCTTACTTTAACTTAGCAAATCCATATTAACCCATTAAATTATTGTTTTGAGATTATTTATATCATTACAAACATATTTTAATATGTTTAAACCAATTACATTAATTAACCACATGCTTATGTTCAAAACCCTAAAATGGAATAACCTTCACCATTGAAGGATCTCCATTCCAACTCAATCTAATTATCATTTCAATCTTATTTTCACCACTTATATCATTAAATAACATGATTTAAGTATTAAAATCAAATAATTAATCATTCTATGAAAATTCACTTTTTTCCAAAACCCTAAATCAATACTACCATCTTTAAACTCTATCCAAACTTAACTAAATCCATCATTTGATTTTAAAATCCTTGTTTATGCAATAAAACAACACATTTGGAATCACTTTGCACAATTAAAACTCATGATTTCAAAAACTCAAATGTTCCACAACCCTAAATTCTCTCTCTTCACCAATCTTACCCAAACTCAATCATTTCTTTAATCTAACCTTAAAATCATTGTTAACTACCCAAAATAACATCATAAACACTCATTTCAATAATTATAACATACTACATCAAAATCCCAAACTCAACATATTCATAAATTTATAAAATTCCAAACATTAAGATGAAAAACTTATTAATTATGGAAGAAATCACCAAGACTCCTCTTAAATCCTTGAAATCTCTTCAATAAATTGAGTATGGAAGAAGGAAAAATTCTTGGCCACCATCAGTGGAGTTTCGGCCCTTGAGAAGAAGAAGAAGAAGATGGAAAAACTTTTAATTTTCTTTTTCTTTTCATCTTTATTTTAAACCATATATATATTAAAATAATTTAATAATTATTTATTTAATTATTTAATTAATAAATTAAAAGTCTAAAATCCCTCTTCCATTCAAAAATAATTTATTTTTGAATTATTTTATTAATTTTAAATTTTTAAGATTTAATTACCAAAATACCCTTTTACATTGACTTTTCTTTTAAAAAGTGTTGACTTTTATATGCTATATATATTTTACATATATATCACATATATATTCCACTTTTTTCACTTAAAATCTCTTCATTTTTCATTTAAAACCATTAATTTAATTTATCCATTTAAATTATAATTTATTTTATTAAATTTTCAAAAATTAGAACTTTTTAAAAATTTGGGATATTACACATATGCACAAGTAATGTGTATCTTATATACACATCAAATGTACCTTATATATGTATTAAATATATTAAGTATGTAATGTATTAATCCAATATATACAATTAATATACCATATGTATATGTTATATATACACTAGATATATATATGGGGTATATACAGCTTTTATATTTCCAAAATCACGGATGTGATAATTTTCTCCCCCTTAAATAATTTCGTCTTCAAATTATCCAGTACTGTAATAAATCATCCAAATAAAATATAATCTTAAAATCTCATCAAAATTATTATTTCATCAAATTACATAATTTTTATTCTCCCCCTTAGGTTCATTCTCAATTACCTTTTTACCATTCCATAACTCATCATTATACTATCTATTTACTCAAACAATCATAATGGATTATCATATCATCAATCAAATTGCCATTAGACAAAATTAGTTTATCTCTTTGATACATATACACCACACACCTATTGCACTCAACATATTTGATCACTTCATTATTTAAAAATATACTCTTATCACCTTAAATTCAAATGTTAGTAACTTTTATCTTAACACAATAATTTTACACATCTTCACTTTAATCCTACTCTTTATACAATTACCACATATTAATTTAATATCACTATTATACAACAACAAAATCTTATTTCCTTATTAAGATTCATTCCAATTTTACTATAACTAACATAACTTTGCTCCTTTCATATGCATATACATAACAGAACGCTATATTATGCACATTATCACATTATCACATAGCTTGCATATTCTTAATAAAACTACACAAATTGAATTTCAATAAATACTTGTAAACTTATTACGTTTCAGATCAATTGATCTAACTATCACAATATGACAATCATAGCCTTATTCTATTCTGACCAACCTTTAGTCTATTTTAAATTCATCAATCTATTTTCAATTCATGACCTAATTCTATTAGGTCAAATTTATTCTCAAATCTTAATTCCCTTTGAATTCATCATTACAGATAATATTCATTTCCCCTAGTCTCATTAACTTTAAACATCATTTTCATCAACTTATTCATTTTATACCACTTTCAAACACATTCAAAATAACTCTTACTCATATTTCATAATTCCTTTCATTTATCATTTCTCAAATTTCTTATAGTAACCATATTTACAAAAATTACTTTTCTTCCACATCATTTAAAGCTCATCATATTTTCACAATTCTCTTCTGTTCCACACTTTCTATAATATAAACAAATTTCTAACATAAAATTATAAGATAGAACTATGCAAACCATAAGTCTTGACCATGTTTCTTGAAGCATAACTATCAATCTCACCAAATCTATCCAACGGTCATGTCATCTCAGGCCCATGCCCGTGGGTAACAGAAATAATCGATTAATATACTAAGCAAATCATACGACCATGGCATAATAATGGTCATGCGTGTGACTTATAAAGAAATACTGCTCCTCTATCATTCTTCTTCAAACATTTCCAATCACAACGTTAAGTTCGTATTGCAAAAATCACATATTCATTTTTTAATCTTTTGCTACACAAAGATTTAACACACTTCAGCTCTATTTCAAAGCAATTTACTGTTGATCACTTCTGTTTCAAAACAATTTACTCTTAATCAATTGATCATCATTAGCCTAACTCAAGTTTCAACAATATTATCATTAACATCTCTTACATATACACATTTGTTCATATGCTAATTTTACACAATTTTCATTTATTACTCCATTTCTAATCTATTTCTTATAAAAATTTTCATTCATTTTTTTTACTTCCATACTTTCTTCATTATACTTTCCACTTCCTTACAATCTCTTATTTATACACATATACTTTGGGCCCAACATTATACAATCATCAAGTTCAATCATTACAATAACAATTTCACCGTCTAGCGCTGCTCGGGTCCATTCTCAATCTCAATTTCATCACATGACCTAACTCCACGCAGTTCAAGACCTAGTCTCTCTTAAGTATATTAATACTTGCAATATCATTCTCAATATCACTAGACATGTAATTGTTTAAGGTAACAAATACTCGATAACATTTTGTTTAATCATCCACATACACATTTGTAAGTCATATTTACAACGTGACTTACTTTCGACATTTTCTTATATATCACAATTGTGTTCACATTGAAAAATCTCATCACACATATCATACAATTGTACGCAATTCCTCTTTTACATACAACCTATACAAAGTTAACATTTATCATCTTTCAGAGAATATTATCATTTCTCATTCTTTTGACATTACTTAGGTTATTTATCAATTCAACATATATATACACTCTGACCACAACATAATTAACATCTTTCTTATTTAATCGTCCATCTTTTAAATAAGTTTCTTATTATATTTTTTTAACACTTCACATAAATCTTAGTCACATTTCCAATGTGACATCTCTCTCACATTTGTTTTTTATGCATTTATCACACCTTTCATATCCATTTTCATCATTTCCAATTTAATTAACTAAAGTAACTCATTTTCACTTGCTTAATCATTTTCCTTTATTTCATAACAAATTTCTATATTATCGACCACACTACACCTTAGTTAATACTTTCATAAATAATATTACTCATTCAAAATTACTTCCATGCTTATTAAACATTAAACTATCAATATCTAAACAATCTTCATCAAAATTCCCTTACAACTCTAAATTCAACTTACTACTTTGCTTAAACTTTGTTCTATTAAACTCACTTTCAAGAGCTAACTTAATAAACATTATTTTTATATTAATATTACACCAAAATACATCACTTTCACAATTATGGAAACCCATTTCAAAAATTCAAATTTCATATAATGCAACCAACAACATGAACCTCGCCAAATCTCATCCATATCACATTTTCAATCGTAAGATCATAACATTTACTTTTAAACAACACTAATTCATTTCCTTACACTAATTAACATCATCAATTAGATATCTTACTTTTACATACTCAAACCCTAAATCATATATCATTCATTTTTTTTATGAACTCTTTGTTCTGAATTTTTAAAACTCCATATTCCTTCTTCATATTTCTACCCATATGCATATAAATTTTCATAATTATTCTTATTCATTTGTCTCATAAAATTAATTTATTACTCTTGTACACAAAATTGTATGAGTTTCTTAGTTTCATGTCACTCTCACTCTCAATTTTTATATTTCCCTACAATTCTTTATAAAAGCTTGTAAAATTTTATCCATGTGCACTTGATACATATATGGAATTATATTTAAAGTTTTAGATTTTTCCAAGTTGATTTAATATATTTAAAAATTAAATCTTCCAAAATCAGAGAATCTGTCTCTTTAATAATTTCTCTGGCAGCACCTGGTTGTCCATTTTTTTCAGGCATCATACCTTAATAAAAATTCATGAAATTTTAACCATATGTTATAGGAATACATATGATATTAAGTGTAAATTTTCATATTTTTTTGGATTGGTTTTCCATAGTTTTTAAATATGTTTTTCAATTTCTACAGATTCTGAGTTTCTGGAACTCCTCCAACAATATGTGTTCTTCTACCTTTCTTAATTAGTAATTTGATAAGTTCATAATTGATGATATTTTGCCCCTATTTCTTAATATGATTATTTTCTAATTGAGTTTAATTTTTTTGTTCAAGTGCTTTTTAGGGTTAATTTTAGGAATTCTCTATATTTTGAGGTGTATGGTCATTTCAGAGGAATTACGGATGAAAGTAGAAGAAAATAGCAAAATTCTTCAAGTGACATGGGCGTGTCAATAGACGTGCCCTTGATACTGCATACAGAAGCATTGACATGCCCAGTGACATGGGCGTGTCACCGAGCGTGCCTTTTGCAATGATTCACAGTAGCTGTGACACGCTCAGTGATATGGGCGTGTCAGTGGACGTGCCTTATATTCAAATCCCAGTGGCAATGACATGCCTAGTGACATGGGTGTGTCAATGGGCGTGTTAGGTGAAATTATCTGCACTATAAAAGCTGAGCTGAAGCAAGAATTAGGGATCCAATTTTCATATTTTATAACTTAGAGCTGACTTCTAAAACAAAGAGGAGAGTTTTGGAGCTGAGATTGAAGGTGAAGATATATTCTAAACAAGATCTAAACCAAGATTCAAGGATTCAAGTGAAGAAATACGAATTATTCACAATGAATTGTTTGGATTCTTTTTCTTATTTCTCTTGTTCTGGTTTTCTGATTTTGAACATGAACTAACTCATTCTCTATCTAGATATTGATGAACCCTAGCTTTATTGTATGGATTGAATAATTTTATTTAATTAAATCATTTGATTGAGTTGTTTTATTCTTATGATGCTTAATGATTTATTTCCAATTGATAATAGCATGCTTATTGATTGGTTGCAATTTTCATATTATTGATATGAGAAAGCTTGATATGAATTGAATACTCATAAGGATTGAGGATTGATTGGAATACTAGAGATAGACTTACAAGATCCTTTGGTTTATAATTCCTTATTCTTAATGCAAGATCTATTTAATTATGTTTGAGAAGAGATTCAAGCATTCTACATAGTGATTAGGGATTAATTCACTTGAGAAAGGTTTTAGTCTAATTTAGAGGAATACCAATCCAACTCTATTATTTGGTTTAATTGAATTGATTCTCATAAATATAATTGTGGCTAGGGGGATTCAATATTTGGATAGTATTCTCATCATTAATCAATTCATTTAACACTCAATCTCTCTCTATTTTCAGTTATTAGGTTAATTATCTTTAATTACAAAACTTCACAAAACTATTGATTTGCTAAACAACGGTTAAAATTTGCACTAGTACTTGGCCTTGTCCTCAGTGGAATGATAACTCACTCACTACTTTATTACTTGAGCGACCCGTGCACTTGCGGTATTGCAATATCATAGGTTCTTGCCATCAAGTTTTTGGGACCGCTGCCGGGGACAACGGTTTTCAATATTAGTAATATAATTAAGACTGTTGATTTAGTTTTTATTTTATTTTGTTTTAACAATAAGTTCTTGCTTTTTGACTGTCATTCTAGGTACTTCTTCCTGTTTATGACCTGAGCTAGCTCTTCCCAACTTTTTGAATTCGATCAAGAGTTAGAGAGAACAATGAGGAGAAGGTGAAAGGAAGAATAGGAAACAGTTCTGGCAGAGATGGAACCAAAAATTGAAGATCTCATCTGAGAAGAAGAAATGGCAGAAAATGAGCCAAGAATAATGCAAGAGTTTGGTAGGCCTACTCTTAATGGGGCTGAATCAAGTATACGAAGATCGGTAATTGCTGCCAATAAATTCGAGATAAAGTCAAATGTCATTCAAATGGTGCAACAGACTTGTCAATTTGATGGATTTCTGGATGAAGATCTTAATGCACACATTGAAACTTTTCTAGAAATATGTGACACATTCAAGATATAGAATGTCTCTAAAGATGCAATTAGGCTGAGGTTGTTTCTATTCACACTCAGAGACCAACCAAAAAAGTGGCTGAAGTCTTTCCCTCCTAACACTTTCACTACATGGGGCCAACTAGCAAAAAAATTCTTAGAGAAGTATTTTCCACCATCGAAGACTGCTAAGTTGAGGAATGATATTTCCTCTTTTCTCCAGCTAGATGGTGAAACCCTATATGATGCTTGGGAAAGATTTAAGGATTTATTGAGAAGATGTCCTCACCATGGGCTGCCGCTGTGGCTTCAGAACCAAACTTTCTACAATGGATTGAGTTACTCAAGTAAGCAATCCATCAATGCAGCCGGCGGAGGTACCATAAATAATAAAACACCTGAAGAAGCAAGGGATTTGATCGAAGACATGGCCCTTACAAATTATCAGTGGCAAACCCCAAGGGAACAAGGAAGATTAACGACTACTGGATCACATCAATTAGATCCCATAGTTGCTCTGTCAATACATCTGGAAGCAACGCACAAAAAGATTGATTCTTTAGCTTCTTCTTCTTTGAGGAAAGTGATACAGGTGATGTCTTGTGAATGGTGTGGGGGTGGACATCAAAGTCAAGATTGTCAAAGTGGCAACATGTTTGCTAGGCAAGAGCAAATAGATTATGTTGGAAACATGCTAAGGCAACAGTAGAATAACCCCTACAGCAACACGTACAATTCGGGGTGGAGAAATCATCCTAATTTCTCATGGAATAATCAGAACAATCCACGATCTCCCCCTAGATTCCAGCAGCCCCAACATCAACAAGCTGCCCCTCCAAGAAAGAGTAATTTGGAGGACATGATGGAGAAATTTATAGCAGCTTCTGAAACCAGGTTCCAATCAACTGAAACCACCCTAAGGAATCAGCAAGCCTCTATTCATAATTTGGAGAATCAGGTGGGGCAAATTGCCAAGTTGGTCAGTAAGAGACCACAAGGAAGTTTGCCTAGCAACACTGAGGCAAATCCTAAAGAGCAGCTTAAGGCAATTACACAAAGGAGTTGAAAAGAGATTAAGGGTAATGTGGATGAGAAAAAAGGAGAAGTGGCAGAGAAAAGGGCTGAAGTACAAGAAAAAGAAAAAGATCCTCCTATCACTTTGGGAGAGAAAGCTGCACTAGAAACTGAGAAAGAGAAGTAGCCACAAGACAGCAACCCCATAATGAAGGAATACCGACCTAGAGTACCATATCCGGCAAGGTTGAATAAGGACAAGATTGATGCTCAGTTCGGTAAGTTTCTTGAACTCTTTAAGCAGTTGCATATTAACATTCCATTTGCTGAGGCTTTGTCACGGATGCCTAAATATGCTATATTTTTGAAAGATATCCTTTCTTACAAAAAGAAACTTGAGGAAGTGTCTTTAGTACATTTATCTGAAAAGAGTTTGGCAATTTTGCAAAGGAGGTTACCTAAGAAGTTAAAAGATCTAGGTAGTTTTACCATTCCATGTTTGATAGGTAACCTTGAGGTTAAAAGTGCATTAGCTGATTTGGGGGCTAGCATAAGTGTTATGCCCTATAAAATGTTTAAAGAGTTAGGCATTGGTAAACCTAAACCAACACTAATGAGCATCCAACTTACTGATAAGTTAGTAGTCCACCCTCGTGGCATTATAGAAGATTTGTTGGTAAAAGTCGGGGATTTCATTTTCCCCAATGATTTTGTTGTCATTGATATCGATGAAGATGCAGATGTTTCACTTATTCTTGGTAGGCTATTTTTAAAAACAGCTCGTGCCCTTATTGATGTTCATGATGGCACATTAACTTTGAGAGCGGGTGGTGAGAAAGTTATTTTTAGGATACATGATGCTATGAAATATTCACTTTCGCTTGATGAGGCGGAATCATGCAATGATATTATTGAGCATGAGACCGTCAATTATGTCGCTAACATTGTTTCCAAGGATCCCCTTGAGTTGTGTTTATTGCAGGAAAATGTTGAGGATCAAGAAGTAATGGAGCAGCTTGCTTTTCTTGAAGTAAGCAAATCGGTCAAATGCAGGGCATATGAGACTATTGAGATGCCAAAGAAAGAAAAGCCAAAACCATCGGTGATTGATCCACCCAACTTGGAACTAAAGCCCCTTCTAGATCATCTTGAATATGGATTTCTAGCGGAGAAGAAGAAATTACCAATAATTCTAAGTTCCCACCTATCTTCTGAGCAGAAGGAAAAGCTTATCCAGTTGTTGCAAAAACATAAGAAAGTGACAGCTTGGAAGATAGTAGACATCAAGGGTATCAGTCCATCCTATTGCACTCACAAGATACTGATGGAGGATGAATTCAAGCCAGTAGTTCAACCACAGCGGAGACTAAACCCAAAGATGAAAGATGTAGTGAAGGCTGAAGTGATAAAACTACTTGATGCAGGGATTATATATCCAATCTAGCGCATAGCTCTTGGGTGAGCCCAGTCCAGGTAGTACCAAAGAAAGGAGGGATGACGGTGGTCCCTAATGAAAATGATGAGCTGATTCCAACAAGAACAGTTACTGGTTGGAGGGTTTGTATAGACTACAGGAAATTGAATGATGCAACTAAGAAGGACCATTTTCCTTTGCCCTTCATCGATCAAATTTTGGAGAGTTTATCTGGACACGAGTATTATTGCTTTTTGGAAGGTCTTTTAGGCTATTTCCAAATTCCTATCACCCTGGAAGACCAAGAGAAAACTACATTCACCTGCCCATATGGGACATTTGCATATCGAAGAATGCCATTCGGGTTGTGCAATGTACCTGCGACTTTTCAGAGGTGCGTGATGGCAATCTTTGATGAACTTGTTGAGGATATTATGGAGGTATTTATGGATGATTTCTCGATCTATGGCAGCTCATTTGAAAAATGTTTGGAAAATCGTAAAAAGAGTCTTGGGGAGATGTGATGAAACCAACTTAGTGCTTAATTGGAAAAAGTGTCATTTCATGGTTCAAGAGGGAATTGTGTTGGGACACAAAATTTCAAGCAAGGGCATTGAGGTGGATCGGGCTAAGGTAGACACCATTGAGAAGTTACCACCACCCACATCTGTGAAGGCCATCAAAAGTTTTCTAGGACATGCGGGCTTTTATCGGAGGTTCGTACGAGATTTTTCTAAGATAGCCCGTCTATTGACAAGAATCCTTGAGAAGGATGTGGATTTTGTTTTTGATGAGGAATGTTTGAGAGCATTCACAACTCTTAAGGAGAAATTGACCCATGCTCCAATCATGGTAGCTCCTAATTGGAATCTACCAATTAAACTAATGTGTGATGCGAGTGACTTTGCAGTGGGAGCAGTCTTGGGTCAGCGCAAGGAGAAATACTTCCAGCCTATCTACTATGCAAGCAAGACTTTGAACACAACTCAAGCTAATTACAAAACTACAAAGAAAGAGCTACTAGCTATGGTTTTTGCTTTTGACAAGTTTAGATCATATCTAATCTTGTCCAAAGTGATTGTTTATATGGACCATTCAGCTTTGAGGTACTTATTTGCAAAAATTGATGCTAAGCCTAGGCTAATCTGTTGGGTTTTGTTGTTGCAGGAATTTGACTTCACAATTGAAGACAAGAAGGGCGCTGAAAATCCGGTAGCAGATCACTTTTCTTGCTTGGAGAATCCAACCTTGGAGAGGTTTGAAGAAGGGGACATTAATGATCACTTCCCCGATGAGCAGCTATACGCCATGGTAAGTGAGGTAAGTAATTTAAATTTTGAAACACCTTGGTTTGCAGATTTTGCTAACTATTTAGCTGTTAGGGAACTTTCTAAGGACGTAACTTATCAAGAAAAGAAGAAATTCTTTTTTGATTTAAAGTATTATTTTTGGGAGGATCCCTTTTTGTTTAGATTATGTAAGGATCACATGATCCGACGATGCGTGGCATGGCCCAAAACAATGAACATTCTTAGTCAATGCCATGCTGGACCAACTGGTGGTCATATGGGAGCTAATAGGACTGCTCAAAAGGTACTAGAATTAGGATTTTATTGGCCCACTCTACGAATTTGCGAACCATTGTGATCTTTGCCAAAAGACTGGAAATATTTCATTTCGTGACGAGATGCCCTAAAATGGAATTTTAGTGTGTGAAGTCTTTGATGTACGGGGATCGATTTTATGGGACCATTTCCAAATTCCTTTGGTAACAAATATATTCTTGTAGCTATAAATTATGTCTTTAAATGGCCTGAAGCCCAAGCCTTGGCAACCAATGATGCCAGGGTAGTGATGAAGTTTTTGAATAAGTTGTTCTCTCGATTTGGTACACCGAAAGCAATCATAAGTGATAGGGGTACTCACTTTTACAATGTTCAGCTTGAGAAAGTTTTCAAAAGATTAGGAGTTACACATAAGTTTGCTACTCCTTACTATCCCCAAACTAGTGGCCAAGTTGAGAACATGAATAGGGAAATTAAAAGAATTGTGGAAAAAACTGTAGAGCGATCCCGAAAGGATTGGTCCGAGAAATTGGACAATGCTCTATGGGCTTTTAGGACTGCATTTAAAACTCCTTTGGGAACTATGCTGTTTAGGCTGGTATATGAAAAGGCTTGTCATTTACTTGTAGAAATTGAACATAATGCATATTGGGCTATTAAACAGATTA
Source organism: Garcia nutans (assembly GCA_947685225.1). NCBI lineage: Eukaryota > Viridiplantae > Streptophyta > Magnoliopsida > Malpighiales > Euphorbiaceae > Garcia > Garcia nutans. The sequence goes on from CANTUV010000059.1 coordinate 38,632,221, forward strand.
ACCTTGATCTGGCTCGTGAGTGAAAAGAGAATGTTGCAGGTGAAAGGAGAAAGTTGCAGGTAAACGAGTTGGATGAGTGGAGATTGCAAGCTTATGACAATGCCATAATGTATAAGGAGCATACCAAGAAATGGCATGATGTTCGCACTAAGGAACTGAAAGAGTTTCAAGTGGGAGATCGGGTATTGTTGTACTATTCGAGGCTTCGACTCTTTCCAGGTAAGTTAAAATGTCGATGGTCTGGTCCCTTCAATGTTAAGGAAGTTTTTCCCTACGGAGTGGTTGAAATAACTCACCCAGAAAAATGAGATTTTAAAGTAAATGGGCACAGGCTCAAATTATACTTTGGAGGGGAAATTCAGGACTTGAAGGAGGTTTTACACCTCCATGACTAGGGAGATTGTAGACCCTTAATTTTTTACCCAGTCCGGTCCAATATATTTTAATTAGTCCAAAATAATTTTTGTGTTGTCTAATATATTTTAATTAATCCAAAACAATTTTTGTTATCTTAATTAAATAATATTTGCTTTAGTATTTAATTTTTATTAATAAAAAAATAATAAACAAATAAATAAAAATCAGCGATGAAAAATCGATGACTAAAAATTTCATCACCGAAAAGGGGGGCAGCGAAATGGCCCGCAGGCAATTTCGCCCACCCCAGCTCGCAGGCTCCTACTGCAACTTTTACACCAGTGTAATTTTTCCGCAACAATTTTTTTTTGCCAGTGAAGTTTTTTCGCAGCAGTTTTTTTTCGCCAACGAAATTTTTTCGACGCAAATTTTTTCGAAACCAAATTCAATTTGGTTTCGGTTTCCTTTTCTTAATCAATGTTAGATTCCACAAATAATTAAGTTTAATCACAAAATTATCTATAAATAGGACTAAAAACAACACAAAAAGGGGAGATTTAGGAGGAAAATTTGAGAGGACTTTTGGAGAAAAACTTTGAGGGATCGGACTCAATTCCTTTTGAACTCTGAACTTTGGGAGACTTTTGATTAGGCGGTTGAAACTCAGCAAACCGAAACAATAAGCAAGCAAATCTATAATTCATAAAAGGCAGTAAAGCTTGTCTTTGTCCTTGTACCAAGAAGCAATTTTTTGTGGAACCAACAAACGAAGGTTTGAATCTCTAATTTCTTTTTATTTTCTTACAGTAGCTCTGTTTCTTTGATTTATAAGATTATACATACAAAAATTTGGTCTTTTAACATATAATAACTTGATCTTTGTTTCCAAAAATCTTAAATCGTTCCTTCTATTTCTTTTAAAAATTCAAAAACCCTAAAAATACTTTCTATTTCCAAGAACCTTAAGAACCCTAAAAATATTTCTCTATTTCTTCTAAACCCTAAGAACCCTAAATTTATTTCTTCTATGTCCAAAAGACCTTAATTCGTTACTTTTCTGTTTCCAAAAAAACCTTAAACCATTTTGCTTATTCCCAAAAACTTTATAAAACTCTAAATTGTTTTCACAAATCTTAAAACCAAATATATTTTCCAAGACACCAAAAACCCTAAATTGTTTTATTAATTCCCGAAACCCTAAACTCTATTCCAAAAGTTAGTAGCCCTATTTTTTTAAGCATCAAAAACTTTAACCCTAATTAATCCTTCTTTCCAAAATCACATTGTAATATCCCAATGTATGCCCTAGAAGTTTTGAATACTAATGTTGATTTAATTGGATTGAATGTATATGTTAATTTGTAAGAGAAAAGAAATTGAAAAGAAAATGTTTATGTATGGTTTAATAAGGGAAGTAGTGTGTAGAGAATAAGTGTATATGTTGGGTATACGGTAATATAAATAACATATACATAAGTCAAAAGGGATGGTCAATGGAAGAGGATATTTATTTGTGATATGTGAAATTACTTAAATGGGCATATAAGTTAAAAGAGGTTAAGTTAAATGGATGAAGGGCATTTAAGTAATTGTGTTGTTAGAATTGCTTGGTGGAGATTTAAAGAAGAAGAGAAGGTTGACTTGGCTTTATTTTCTTTTCTTCTCATGTGTGTGGCTGGCTACCAAAGGAAAGAGAGAGCAAGAGAGTTGTTCTAACTTCTAAAAGCAAATTGAAGAAGGAATCAAAGGATTAATTTGGAGATTTGTGAAATTTCCTCAATTTTGGTAAGTACTCTCTTGTTTTCCTTTGTTATTTTTGAAGTTGTGTTTGAAGTGAGTTATGATTTGTTGATATTATGATTAGATGTGTTTGTGGTGTGTTTTTAAGTGTTGAAATTGATTGTAAGTGAAGAAGTTAAATTGGTGTTGATATTGGAAGTGTTGAAGTTGATGTTGTTTTAGGGTGTTGAAGTGTTGCATGATGTTTAACTTGAGTTTGCTTAATTATTTTCATAGATCTTAATGTTGTTTGTGTGTGTTGGAGTTGTAAGCCTTGGAAATGAGAATTTGGCCGAAGACAGTAGCATTTTGGATGCCACGCCCGTGGCCTTGGTTGCCATGGCCGTGGCCAATTGTAGCCATGGCCGTGGTGGAGTGGAGCAAGAGTGGCTGAATCATTCCTTAACCCACGCCCGTGGGGGTTGATGTAGCCACGACCGTGGGCTCTTGCATGAGGTGTTGGTTTGTAATGTGGATTATAAGGGTCTTAGATGAGGTTAATAAGTGATAAATTGTATTGGAATTCATGTGTTGTATCATTTTTGGATTAGGTTTTGAAAGAAAGTGAGTTGCCCTAATTTGGGAAGTGAAGAATCTTGGAAAAGGGAAAGTGTTTAGAGTTGTGTGAATTGTGATTGAGGTAAGTACAAACCTTGCATTGTTGCATACATTCACTTGATATGACATTAATGACATATATGAATAATGTTATGTGTTGTACATTGTGAATCTTGTGAAAAGTACTATATGTATAATGTGAAATGAGATGATTGAGGCATGTATGCCTATATGATTATGTTCAATGTAATTGATTATGAATATATGAAAGATGATGCATTATATTGTGAATTGAGACATGATGACTCAAATGTGATGAGAAGCCATTGTGAGTGGCTATGGTTATCCAAATGAAATTGTTGAGGCATGATTGCCTATTTGATATTGAGATACAAATTGAGAAAGAGAATGATAAAGAGATTAATGATATAATTGTATGTTTAATATGTTATTCAGTTTCAGAGTTCTGGATTTGGATGTCATGCCTATAAAATTATGAATAGTAACAGTCTTGCCGGGTTGAGGATCTCTTCAATTTGAGTTGAATTGAGGTCCAAGAGACTGGGTCTGTTACATTATGGGAACTGTGATTATGAGATAAATGATTGGTAACAGTCTTGCCGGGTTGAGGATCTCGTCAAGCTTGTTGAGTTGATGGTCCAAGAGACTGGGTTTGTTACACTATCCATGGATAGAGATATAAATGTGTGTATAGCCTACTGGCTTGATTATTGTGATTATGAACCAAAGCAGTAACTCTGAATTCTGAATATCGTATTAAACACTTGTTGGGCCCATAGGTGTCTATGCTATATGGATGTCATGAATTATGTTATAATGTTATGAGATAATGCAATGAAACGTAATATTCATGAAATATTGTATACTGAGTATGATCTTTATTGTTTGAATGTATATCATTGATATTGATAGAGCATAATAGCATTAAGGTTTGTACTACTGAGTTGTTGGCTCAGCGCGATTATGATTCATCGCGCAGGTGATAGAGGTGATAAAGTTGAGATGGAGGATTCCTCCAGACGTAGTTGAGTTGTTTTGATTGTGAAGAGTTGGATTAAAGCTTAAAGATCAGAGAGTCAAGCTGCCAATCATGTATATATTTCACATTTTGTAATTTTTTGAGGTTTAATGTATTTGTACTTGTAAATTTTGTATATAACTTCCGTTGTGTATTAAATAAACATTTTTATCTACTGTGTCTTATGATTTTCATTTAATTATTTGGTATTTCTTAAGTTTTTATTTTATCTTAAATGAGATTTGAGTATTTGCAAAGTGTGGCATTTCTATATTTAGTATACGTATATTACGATCGTATAAGCATGCTGTGTACGTATACGGATATAGGGGTGTTACACACATAGTAAGCATTATTCTTTTAAAAATAATACTAGTTTCTTCCAATTTCAAAACCCTATTTTTTAAAATCTTAAACCCTAAAATCTTAATTTTCAACACCAACACCGCAAGGGGCGCTGCCCCCTTGACCCCCGCCCGCTAAACGGCTAGCGGGACCGCCATATGGGTTCGGGTCATTATTTATTTATGCATTATAAATCTTCATGTTTTACTTCCATTATTATGATTATTCAAAATACAAACAGTAAACCCAAAACCAATTAATCTAAAACTTAAATTTTCCTAATTTCATGATTTTACCCCTCGAACCCTAATTTTGTTAATCAAAGAACCTCGTCAATCTCTTAAATTATAAAGCTTTCATCCATTTCAATTCCCTTAAAACTTACATTAGCCTAAACCAATAAATTCCAAAACCCTAAATATTAATTGAAGAATCTTAAATAGAAATAGTAGCCCTAATTTGTGTCTTTAATTGCTTTATTTAATTTTATATTTGATTATGTAGTCTATTATATGCTTTAATTTATTTTCAATGCTTAGTTGATTTATTTAAGTTCAATGCTTGATTTATTTAATTTATCATGGATGGATGTTTACTTTCTATTGATGTTTAATATCTTCAATGAATGATTTATTTATGATGAATGGTTATTTACTTTTATCAATTTATTTAGATTTCCAAATGTTGTAAGAGGTATGTTTCCACTTGGTGGGTACCTCATTAGCTAAATATCATGTAATTTTAAATTGCTTTTCTATTTTAGAACCAATGTAAAGGACATGTTTCTACCTTTCCGTGGGTGTCCTATTTAGGCATGGATTATGTAAGGGCATGTTTCCATCTTCGGATGGGTGTCCATTTATTTGTTTTGCTTGGACATTGTTTTGATTTTTAATATATCGATGCTTTATTTCAATTATTGTGTGTAATATGGATAATATTATTATATTAAAGAATTTTATAATATTGAGACCTGTAAAGGAGGCCGGTTCCAATGAATTGGGCGTTGTGGGAGTGCTGGGCCATTTCTCACCTTCCCACACGTACTCAACTTTCTGAACCCATTAGGGGGTTGGGGATTCCTTAGGAATTGAGTCATCCACCTCTTTCTTTTTCCCGGCCAATCTGGGTGGCAACTCCATTTTCTCCGGACTTAGGTCCGTGTTCTCTAAGGCCCCGAGCCAAAACAGTGCCGAAGTCGCAAGAACCATTCCACCGGGAGTGGGGGAAAAAATCCCCGCTCACAGTGGCGACTCTTTAAAAACATTTAATATATATTTCCATATCCATTTTTACCCTTCTCAACTAGTGACTTAAAATAGCTTATCCACTTCCCTTTTTACTTCAAGACAAATCCTCATACTATCAATTACATTACTCCATTCATAATACTTCCATATGCAATATTAATCATTTCATCTAGTTCATGTATTGCATATACACTAAACCATCAACATTCAAATAATCTTTATCAATTTCCACTAAAACTTTAACTTTTCAACTTACTACTTCACTTAAACTTCAAGTTGCCAAACTCATCTTTTCTTAATATTATATTAAAAACATCTTATAGATGTATATCATAAAACCACATCAAAACATAAAATTTCCCCAATTATTAAGCTCATTTCTAAGAAAATCACAAATATCACATATTATCACTATTACCATGAGCTTTCACAATATCCAAGCATCTCACATTTCTAAAATTTAAATTCACAATATTTGCATTACAATAAAAATACCAATTTATATCCTTACTCAACCAATGTCATCTCTTTTTCCTTTAAACAAAACCTTAACTTTACATATCCATCTGTTTTCTATTCAACATATATATATCACTCACATAAGTATACATATGTACATTACATCCAATCATATACACATTGAGCCCAATAACCTCTATACACTTTCCAAGTCTAGTTATCACAAATCTCAGTTTCTTGAACCGACGTTGCTCAATCCAATTTTCACTATCAATCTTATCACACGACCTGACTTTGCACAAGTTGTCAATACAAGCGTAATCATTCTCAATCTTAATAGGCAAGTAATTATATAGGTTCAAACATGCAATACTATACGTACATTACATTTTCAAGTGATCAACTCAATCTTTGATCACTAACATATTACATCACCTTATCACATTAGATTCACAATGTTTGCATTAAAACAACCATGTAAACAACACCATTATTTTTCCTTAAATTAACCAATATTTTTATTTTAGTTTTCATATCATTTCTTTCTCTAGCTTTACTTTCATGTAAAACATCATTCACACACTAACATCCATCTCATATAACACAGATATAAATTCATATAATGACACATCCGAGACCAACCTAGGTGTAAATGCATATGCATGTATTATCAATTTCATTTCAAAACTTTTCTTTTCAATTCCCTTTAAGTTTTTCAAGACTTTCTCTTTTTAATTTCACTTAGGCCGAGAATCTCGAACCTAAGCTCTGATACCAAAACAATTGTAACACCCCGATACCTTATATAAGTACTATACATATACTTAGTATACATACGGTAAGTATATAAAGTATAAGGATGTCACTTCATTATTTTTTTTAAAACCTGTAAAAGAAATTCCAAAACATAATACATTAATTTAAATAACATTTACCACATCATTATTTTTATCAAAACTTCATTTATACATATAATTACTTTCTCAACATAAATACATCAATATAAAAGTTATACATGTATGCATTACCCTCTAGTTGGTCTCGACAAACTTATACTCTTCTTGTGGCATAACGAAAGACTTCAAATCTTCCACCTATTTACCTGCGCGAATACACACCCGCGCTAAGCCCGAGAGCTTAGTAGACCAAATATAAAATACAACATATAATATAGAAGTATTAGCATATAATGATATATCAATTCAATGTATAAATAAATTCTTATCATATTTTCTTTTCTTTTTAATTGCATCTTTTATATATCCTAGCTAATTCCATATATGATGTATATATATATACATAATATCATCACTAACTCCAATCCATCACCAATACTCAAAATCAATATATTAATATACCCACATTATATGTATCATTCCAATCATGAATCACATTTCAAATGCTCACAATAATATTGCAATACACACATTACATATCATATCAATTATGAATCACATTCCCAATGCTCACAATAATATTGCAACACACATTTTACATATCATATCAATTATGAATCACATTTCCAATGCTCACAATAATATTGCAACACACATATTACATATCATATCAATTATGAATCACATTTCCACTGCTCACAATAATATTGCAATACACACATTACATATCATATCAATTATGAATCCACCATAAATCTCATTTATTTCAACACTTGTATTTCACATTGGCAACAAAGACAGACTCGGGCCCAAAACACTAATATGCCATTCGACTTTCAGAGTTAATGCTTTGGTTTAATTATCACATTTATCATTATCCCAACTAGGCTTCAAGGATTAGGTTCAACCAAGCTTCAAGGGGAACAAAGCATGCTAAGTATCAACCCAACTTGGCTTCAAGAACCAATCCAACCTAGCTTCAAGGGTTGTAACATCTCAATTAGGCTTCAAGGACTAGACCCAACCAAGCTTCAAGGGGAGTAAAACATGTTAAACTTCAACCCAACTTGGCTTCAAGGATCAAGCCCAACCTAACTTCAAGAGATTGTTACCATTAGGCATGCCACCAACAACAAAACTCTGAAAATGAATAACATATTAGACACACAATTCATTCATTATTTCATTATCAATTTCATTCTCATTCACATCATCATTTACATCATCATAGCCAACCACAATGGCATCATTTAGGCAAACATGCCTCACATATCTCAATTGAATTGTCATAGCCAATCACAATGGCTTCACAACATATCATATCTTAATCCATATGATACATATAGCATCATTGATATAACAATTTCAAAGTATATCATTCATATAATACATTGCCATACATAAGATTCACAAGGCATATAACATAACATTTCCTCATTTCTCCAAACACATTAACACCATTCATTACTAGAGCATTTATCATAACAAATTGCACATACCTTAAGAATGATCCTCATTCCTTCCTACCTTTCCCATTTCATATTTCATCCAAATGTGTTAAGGTTCAAAGACATATAAGGATATACAATCAAATAGGGTTTATGCTTACCTTTTTAATGATCTTCACATCCTTCACATCATTCAATCATCACCTTAATCCAATTATATTAACAAAATAATAAATCACTTAACACATTTGCAAACAAATGTGTTAAGCCTCAAATCATGTAAATAAATACAATCATATGTATTGGTACTTACCTCAAGAACTATTCCCATCCATCTATACATTTCCTCTTCCAAGAACTCTCCACATTAGGTTCATGCAACACAATCTCTTTAAACCTAATCCAAAGATTATTATTCATAGGTTTAGAATCATCCACATACATTTGTTTAGGTCATTCTTTGATTACAAAGTATTTAGAGTGTATATAAAATGTTTAGGAGCAAATGACTTTTGAAGAATCAAACAATGCATGAAGAACCAAAAACCATCACAGTAGCAAACACACCCAAGGGACACGGCCAAGCTTGTGGCCGTGTCTCTCAAAATCAAAACTTCCCGAGGAAGACACGGGCAAGGACACGGCCGTGTCTCACAATATAAATCAGGCAGTAGCAAACACGGTCAAGGGACACGGCCAAGCCAGTGGCCGTGTCACCCCAAAACCTATCCAACACGGCCAAAATCCCTCCAACTTGGCCGTGTCACCCAAATTTCTCAAGTCTTGGCCGTGTCTCTCATTAATTCTGGCCGTGTCACTCAAGAACACAACCCTAATCAAAACCAACACTCTTCCAAATGCATTTTCTCTCCCTTAGCACAACAATAACTTCATTCAATTGGTTCTAATCAATGTTATCAACACATATCTTACATATTCATCACATTAACCACCTAAACAACACATAAACATTACATTAAAACATTCACCAATACCAAACCCTAAAACCAACTTCCCACTTGATCTTCCACAATCAACCTTCACATATCTTACCATATTCACAACCAAATTAATACCAATTCAATCTTTTAATCTCACAATCAATTTAAACACTTATAAACACATATCAAACACACCAAATCATCACATCAACATATCACAATTCATCTTAGACACAACTTCAAATTTAACAAAGGTAAACAAAAGAGTACTTACCAAATAATGAAATTCCTTGAAATTTCAACTTGATTACTTGAAATCTCTATCAACCTTTGAGCTAAGAACATCAAAACCTTGCTTTGCTCTTTTGCTTTCCCTTATTTTTGGTGAGCCGGCCAACACAATGAAGAAGAAGAAGAAATGATGATGAAAACACAAAGTCAAGCACTCATTAAATACTCATCCAAAAGAAAGTTACTATAATACCCTCATACACATTTTAATTCTCTTTACAATTTCTTGCCCATTTTGGTAATTTCACACTTAAAAATCTAAATATCTTCTTCCCTTGACTAAGCACTTTGACTTGAATATATGTTATATATATTTCCATATACCCAACATATACACTTTCTCCATACATTGCTTTCTTTCCAAACAACACATAACCATTCTCTCTCAAATTCTTTTAACATTCAAATAAACCATACTCAAATACACCACTTATCAAATACACATTCAATTCAATAATAACAATATTATCACAACTTCTAAGGCACACTTTGGGATATTACACTTTTCAAGTGAGAAATCTATCTATAATAAACCTCTTAATTTGGTTTTAATCCAATATAGTATAAAAGCTACTATAGTTGGTTGAATGGATTAAAACCTAATTAATGGGAATTATTATGAATGGATTTCCATTTTTGAAAATATAACTATTGGTTGAAACGTTTGAGGGAAATATTCGAAAACAAGATGCCCTATGTTGGTATTTTGTTAACCATATACCTAAGAAAAGAGACTCGCCATTCGTGTGTGAATGTTATAAGGTTGGAAGGAACATCCTATTTATCCTTGTTTGTTAATTGTTCGTGCATACATGCATACATACATACATTGGCATCACATATCCTTGATCCTCTCTGGCTCACAGCCCTGGATTACGAAGCTTACGACAATCCGACCTACACCGAAGATGAAGTATCTAGCAACCACTCAATCACTTGCTCACCAAAAGCAATGGAGCCCGAACAAATTCAAAGAATGGTGGATGAAACCCTCAATGCCAAAATGAAAGAAATAAAAGAGGTCCTAGCTGAGACCATGAAGAACCAATTGACTGCAATTTTAGAAAATCATGCCGAAGCATCTGCTAGCACTAAGAAGCCAAAGGACAAAGGGAAGACTAAAGTTGGTGAAGTAGTTTTTAATGATGATAAGGTGATCATTGATGATGATGATTGGGCTTAATATTACCAAGATGCTTAAGAGAAGAAAAAAGAACCAAAGATTATTTAAAGGTCAACTATGGAGAAGACCAAAACTTCTGATGTTGAAAAGATGATTGCTAATTTAGAAAAGAAATTTGAGAAGAAACTAAAAACCGAGGAAATGTCTGAAGTTGACAAATTATTTGAGTTAGATGAAGAAGTCCCGTACAAGTTCAAGATGCCATCTTTCGCGAAGTTTGATGGAATCAGAAATCCTCATCTCCATGTGAAGCAGTATATCACTGCCATGCAGTCTGCCCGAGCTACTAAGGCTCAAACCCTAAGGTACTTGATGCTCCCATTGGATCCTGTTGTCCAAAATTGGTTCAATACCTCAGATGATGGAACACAAAAGAGTTGGGATCTGCTTTACAAAGCCTTCATCCAATAATATGGATATAATGTCGAGATGGAAGTTACCTTAATGGAAGTGGAGTCCATTAGCAAAGGTCGAATGAGAATTTTGTGGATTATGTGAAGAGATGGAGAAACAAGGCCGCTTTGCTCAAGAAGAGCCCCGATGAATCCGATCAAATAAGGATGATTGTGAGAGGGGTGTTGCCTAGTCTTCGTGAGAGGATGTCTCATACACTCATCCGTGATTTCAAAGACCTTCTCCAAGCGGGTTTGCAAATTAAAGAATGGAAAAGAAAGAAGAACTATTTTTCAACAAGAAGGAATGAAAAAGGAAAATATTAGTTTGGTAGCCAAAGCATGAAAAAGGCAGTCGGTGTCAATGCTACTAAACAAGGAACAAGGAGACAATTTTTGGAATTGGGGAAACCAATGTCTTGGGTTCTCAATAAACTTCAAAGAAATGGATTGCTACAACCCTTAAATCCTCGCCCTTTGCCTAACCCTCTCCCACCTAATTTTGACACTAAAGCATTTTGTCAATTTCACCAAATGCAAGGGCATGACACAGATAGATTTGTGAGGTTGAGACATGAGATCCAAAATCTAATTGATAATGGGAAGCTACCTGAGCCCAATAAGCCAAACACCAAAGACAACCCATTACCAAAGTTCAATAGAGTACCACCGCCGGCAACTTTCATGATTGGAGGAGGTTTGCATGAGGATTTTGTCATGTCTTCTTTTCAAGATGTGGGTAGAGAAGCAACCAAAGAAGAAGAGGTATTTGGTGGAATTAAACAAGTTATTGTGGGTAAAGAAGTAACAATTTGTGTTGTCAATGGGTTTTGGGATTCAAGCAATAGTGATGATGATCTTGTATCCAAGAAGGAGGAGTGGACTTGGTCCGAGCCCGAAGAAGATGAAGTAATGAACACTAGATCCGGTAAGCCTTATGCAAGGCCACCATCTAAGGAGGTAGAAATTAATAAGGGAAAGGAAGTTGAAGTAGGAAATAAAGAAGAAGAAGATGATGCAGTGCTTAAGCAATTGAAAAGAACCCGAGCAAGTGTTAGCATTTGGGACTTATTAGCTACTTCAAAAAAGCACTGTGAAACTATGGCCAAAGCCTTAGCTAGCATGCCAATTTTTACCTCCACAACACCGGAGGAGTTGATCAACTTCATAAAAATTGGAGGGGTAATTAAATGTGAAGAGGTTTAAGAGAAGAGTGAAGTTAATATGGGATCAGTTTCTTTTTCGGATGCGGACTTACCAGAGGAGGGAAGATATCACATTCGCCCTCTCTTTATCAAAATAGAAGTCAAGGGGAAGAGGACTCCATGTTTAATGGTCGATGATGGGTCTGCCATAAATGTTTGCCCACTTAAGATATTGCCAATGCTAGCCATGTCAACAAGGGATCTAAACCCGACTGAGGTAACAATTCGGGCTTATGACAACACTAAAAGACACGTTGAAGGAACTTTTAAAGCTGCTGTCAAGGTTGGTCCAATTGAATCTATTATTGAATTTATTATTTTAGACATACTGGTTACCTTCACCTTACTTTTGGGGCGACCATGGTTTCATCCTCTTGGTGGAGCTCCTTCCACCCTTCATCAAAAGATCAAGTTCCCCAACGGAGATGAGATAGTGGTCATTGAAGCTGAAGATAATAAGATCTTTAACGCTCTAATGATTGAAAGGCCTCTCAACGGTTTTCAAGTAGCTGCAATTTCTGATGATGAAGTAGTGGACTCCAAAGTCTTGAATATGATGAAGAACATGAACTACCTTCCCGGAGATGGTCTTGGAAAGGGTAAAGTCGGTTTGACAAAGCTGCCAGACTTTAGAACTCAAACTTCCAAGAAAAGGTTGGGATATGATGAAAACAACGATATCCAGCCAAATAAGAGTGAGAAGATGAGCTTCCCACGACTTGAAGAAATCTTTGTCAAAGCTCAAGATATGGGACCACTCCAAGGAAAGACCGAGCCAATCATGTTCAAAAGAAAGTTGATCCCGGGTTTTGAAATTTTTGTAGATGTGGCCAAGCTAGTGGAGCAAGTGAAGAAAGAGATCACCCTATCAGCCAATAAAGAATCCAAACCAAAAGAGAAGAATGAAGCTATCCTGAAAGCCGAGAAGACTCCGAAGGAGATTGCTGCCATGGTTGAAGAAAAGTTTGAAGACATCCTTGTCACGACCCAATTTGTACATATGTACAGTACGTCCATGTACAGTAAGAGGAGCCATCCCGAGTAATCACCAAAGAACACGAAGTGAAAGGAAGCTCTATAGGACAAAAAGGACCTAACTGAAAAGATTGTAAAAGTTTTGGGGAGTTGACTGTAATTTCAAAAAGTTTTGGGGAGGTAACTGTAATTTCCAAAAGTTGTACTGGAGGTTCTTAATAGTGCATATAACAGACTCCAGAAATGGAAAGTAGAGAAAAATTGGGTCGAAATGGAACACCACGGTTTTTCCCGAAAACGCATAGTTTGAGAGATACAGTGGATTCTTGACCAAGGGTATTTTTTTCATTCTTGTGATAATAATGTATACACTGGAAAACAAGACACGTAAAGGTATCCGAAGTAAACGGAAGGACTCCGCAGTGATCGATGTTGAAGAACGAACCTAAGTGGAGACCCGAATCACGTAAGGACCTAAAGGGAATATTTACAAAAGTCAAGGGCATGAGCGTAATTTTTATAAATTAGTTCAAAATCAAGAATGAATGTCGGAAATGGAAATGAGAGGTTGAAAGGAGGAGAACGGTACATTTTACGTGTCGTAAAACCACCCGGGTACAAAGAAAAGGCAAAACCTTCCATTGAAGGGTATTTTGGTCTTTTCACTTCCACCCATTTTCTAGAAAAGGGACACATGGCATAGTACTTTTCTAGAAAAGGACACATGGCAAAATCTTGTTTAAAGACACTTTTGGGTTGGATTAATCTTAACCCTCCATATGGCACCATCCTAGTTAAGATACTTTTGTGGTGGTTACATCTTAACCCTCCAAAATGAAATTAATTAAATAAATGGAAAATGGAAAAATATAAAAAGGGAGAGAAGGATGATTAAAGAACAAAGGACACATTTTTCTCTCCATTTTTGAGAGGTATGGCCGAAATTCTCTCCACCAAAAAGGGAAGGAATTTTTCAAGGGTTCAAGTGGATTTTTGGAAGGAAAAGCTTAATTTTAAGGTAAGGATTCCAATTCTAGCTTTAGTTTATTCATTTGATTGATAGTTTTCAAGTTATCAATGAAAGAAAAGTTATGAAAATTATAGGAAATCAAAGGGATAAAGAAGAATAAGGGAAGAAAGAATAGGACAAGCAAGGAACATAGCAAATAAACAAGGTTTGGTACTTAAATCATTGCCTTTTCAATTAATTCACATATTTTGCATTATGGGACTTTTGAAATGGTTTTGAAATGATGTTATTATGTGTGGTAAATATGTTGGAAAGTGCTCTTGAACCATTTGTAATCAATTGATTGTGAAAAGAATGAAAACAAAACAAACTAGCTAAATTTATGCAATTATTCATAAACTTTTATGAGTTTTTAATCACTCCTTTGGTTTGATTTTTGGAAGAGGGACCCTTAGTCCTTCAATGGTATCACAAAAGGATTCTAAAAATCAATTTTGCAAGGAAAAAATGAATTTCCCTCAAGTTTGGAAAATTGGGCCGAATGGTCCCTTTTGGGCACCATTCTGCAGCTTTCATTTTGGGCAGTCCGTTGAAGGGGCAAACGAAAGAATTTTTCGACGAAATTTTACATGCATTTAGTTAACTTATGAAAGTGTTTTCCTGCAAAAATTCATCCAAAAATAAGGTTGTTTACTTGGTCAAAACTGTTGCCAAGTTGACTGATTTTCAGCAGTAAAAAACAGATTTTACTATTTAGTTGTCGCGCGCCATTGCGTTGCCGATTTTACGCACCGCGCTACTTTTCATTTGGTCATTTTTCTAAATGTGTTAAAACTTGAATATTATGATATGGATTGATGTTAAATCATATAAAGTGACATGAAGGAGAATCGGAAATGATCGGAAAGGCATCATGACAAGTTATTCCGACAATACATGCATTATGGAAAAATCATGGCTTATTGAATATCATGATCAAATAAAGTAATAAATTATTTACGCTCTACTTGGTTATGACAGAACCCTTGAGATAAGGGTATGATGCATCATACTATTACTGCAGTACTGCTTATGATATGATATGATATTCCGGCTGAAGGCCGATGATTACAATGACATGATCAATGATGCAATGATAATGGCCATTGGCACATGTGCAAGAAATATGATGAAAGATAATGAAATATGATCATGATGAGATATGTTTATCATGACCCTTCCTTATCCGCTGATGTTCTGTTAAACCAGTAGAGCAACCAAAATGATAAAAGCAAGAGAAATGATTTAAATTCAAATTATTCAGTCAAGCCTTTTTACCATCTGTGCTTTGTATTTATTCCTTCCAAGTATTTAAAGTATATAAATGTATGTTCAAATCATTCTTTCATTTTATTTATTTATTGCAATGATTTAAGTACCCACTAAGCAATTGCTTAGCGAGTTTAGTTTCCCTCTAAACTCGTAGGTTAAACGAGGAGACGAGATTGCAGCATGTCCTGCGCAGCTGGCCTTGACTACTACTTTGGGTAGGAGTTTGGATATGATTGATTGTAGCAATATGGCATGTACATAAGCTTGTATGATCTAGCAAATAAATGTATAATAATGAAAAGCTAGAACATGTACACTGCTAGTAATCTAATAAATCTTATTTGGGTTTACCACTTATGTATGCAAGTATAGAAGTGTGAATTCTTCTTGCAGGATTGTAGTTGAGGTTATAAGGGTGGATTATTGGGAGTGTGCTTGAGTTGAATTGTGAAACAAAATGTTTTTCAAAAATTAAAGAATCAGTTTTGGCGACACTTGGGACCTCCATTTTTAGGGGAGGTTATGGCAAAATTTTTTTTAAAATCTACACTTAAAATTGGCTAAGTAAAATATTAAGACACAACCACCATGAGTTAACAGTCCATCTTGGTCTATAAACATAGGCTAAGATGGGGTGTTACATTTAGTGGTATCAGAGCACCGGTTTAGCCGGTCCTGGAAAATTCAACATAGGAGGATACACATTTTATGTTGGGAGTGGCCATTACCAACGTAAAATGGGATATCCTATAGCAGATTAGAAATGAGATCATATATCATTTAGGTATAAAATGTCGATATAGTAGAAAGAATATTATAAATACATAAGTATATAAGGTACATGTGATAAAGGAAAATCTAATAGTGCTTACGTACATGCCATATAGGAAAGTTAATGTGTTGAGTCAAGCCAGCTGCTAATTCTTATCACGATATATGTATACAGTATAAGGTTGCAAGAGGCAGAATCACAAAGAGTTATAGATCAAGAGAAGGAATCACATGCTTTCGTACCCATAAATGTAGAAATGGGTCTTGGACTTATGTCACGACCCGCAACAGTGGCTGTGGAAGGCCCCGAAGTTTATTTAAGATAGATGACAGTAACACTGCAATAAACGGCAAGAATGGTACCTGTTGCTACCAAAAGAGAAAGGAAGTCCCCAATTGAGAAGTTAAGGAAATATGGGGCTAAAGAATTTAAGGCTAGTCGGGAAGAAGGATTTGAAGAAGTTGAGTACTATTGGGACAGTACCAATAGGGCATTGGAACAACTGAGATGCACGCCAGATAAAAGATATATTTATGCCATGTCCCTTTGGGTAGAAGAAACATACACTTGGTAAAACATACTTAAACGCAAGGAGAAATGAGTTTATATATCTACAGCAAGGAAGAATGACAGTATCTGAGTATGATAAAGAGTTCACCCGACTCAGTAAGTATGCAAAGAAAATGATAGAAACAAAGCAAGAAAGATGTCAAAAGTTTTGGAAGGATTAAATAATGAAATTAAATTACAATTAGTAGTCATGGACGCGTTTGAATTTTCAAGATTAGTTGTGAAAGTTTTAGGTGTTGAGAGGGTATACATGGATTAGAGAAGTAGACACCAACGTATGCAACAAAAGAGAGTACAAACTTAAAGCTTGGGAAGATTTCGACAAGTTGAGAAGAAGTTTAGAAGTGAAGATAGTTTTGAATAGTAAAGACGGCGATCACAAAGCCAAGGATCCGGCCGAGGTTCAAAGTGCCAGACATCCGTAGCCAGTATACCGGGGTCCTTATAAGGGGATTCTAGGAGAAGGTTAGATAGGTGTATATGAATATGAAAATGTATATAAGAAAATGAAATTTGAAGAATGGAATAAAAGGAGGAACAGAATAAGAGGATAAAAGAAAAGTACGTAAAATGTTAAGACCAAACAGTAAGAGATAAAATAGATAGAACTTAGATAACAAAGATGAGTGAACAGAAATAAGTATATGAGAAATTCTCATGTCCGGTCATTAGAGAATATGTACAATAACCCCATGTACAATATTCACACAAGCAGATGAAGTAAGCGCACTAAGAAGATACTGTTGACCCGACACCGTCGTGTTGAAATTTAGCAGGAAATCAGAGTTAACCGTGCTCGATCAATGATGATGGGTGACCATCCCGTGAGTTTTAATAAGGTAGGAGACTGACCATATGAGTAGAAACTAGACGAAATCTAATCAAAACATTGTATTGTGATTCCTCCTGAAAATGCCCCAATGTAATCATCAAAATTAAGAAATTATAAGAAGAAGATATATGAGATTTATAAATTCAGGAAATGATGGAAAAAAAAAAGAGAGAGAAGAGAAAGAGAGAAATTAAGAACCACAAAGGTAGAAGGTACAGAATTAAAATTAGATCAAAAAGGAAAGAATGAAAGTAATAACAACCCAAGGACTAGGTAAAGGAAAAAGAAAAAAATAACAATTCAAAAATTACTGGAGGATTGGAAAGAAATATAGATTTGAAGGATATATTACTCCTCTATGCAAACACTGTGGATGAAGACATAAGAGTGAATGTTGGTATTTAACAGATGGATGCTGGGAATGCGGGGCACCAGATCGTGTTAGGGTAAACAGCCAGAAAGACAAGTGAATGCACCCGCATTGACAGAAAAAAAATCACGGCCCGCTTTTGGCCGAGGCCGAAGCAGGAGAAAGGAAAGTGATTCGAATTTTCAAAGAGTACAATCAGAGACCGTTGACTAGCTCAATTCAAGTACACCAACCAGAGCCTATGCAATGAAAACTTAGAAGAATTACCAGTAGGATATGTTAAGTTTGAAACATTAGTTATAAATCCGATAAGAGACGAGGTAGTTACACACAAGTGATTAAAGAATGTTCTATAGAGTTACATGAAAATACATTTCCAGAAAATTTAATAGAGTTACCATTCCGAGAATTTGACATAATGTTGGTATTGGATTGGCTAACAAGGCATAAAACAGTGGTCGATGATAAGAAGAAAGAGAGTAACATTTCATACTCCCCACAATGAGGAAGTGACGGCAGAAGGAAAGAGAGCCAATTACCTAAACAACGTAACAGCAGCGTTACAACAAGGCGTTCCATACAAACGGATGTGAGGCACACTTGGTAAGCACTATGGAAGCAAAGAAGAATGTGATAAAGATTCAAGAGGTATCAACAATGTGTGATTTTCTCGATGTTTCTTCAGACGAGCTACCCGGATTATCACCTAAGAGAAAAGTAGGATTCACTATAAATGTATATCCGGGAACTGCACCGATGTCGGTTGCCTCATACCGAATGGTACCAGCGGAACCCAAAGAAATGAAAATGCAATTATAGGAGCTACTCGACAAGGGTCTTATACGGCCAAATATTTCTTCATGGGGCACGCCAGTACTCTTCGTCAAGAAGAAAGATAAATCCTTAAGGTCATATGTGAACTATAAGTAGTTGAATGAGTTTACGATTAAGGATAAATATCCATAACCGTCCATCGACGATGTATTCGACCAACTTAAAGGAACCAAGGTCTTTTCAAAAATATATATATATATATATATACATAGATCACCGACTGGGATATCAACAGCTGCGGATCAAAGGAAAAGACATTCCAAAGACTACACCTAGAACTCGATATAGACGTTATAAGTTCCTTGTAATGCCTTTTGAGCCCACAAATGTGTCAGTAGTATTCATGGATTTAATGAATCATATCTTTCATCCATACTTTGACCAATTTGTAAATGGTGTTCATAGATGACACCTTCGTTTATTTAAGGAACAAAGAAGAATACGATCGATACTTTTGCACAGTATTGCAAATGTTGCGAGAGAAGCAGTTGTACGTCAAACATGAGAAATGTGAATTTTGATTGGAAAAAGTGACATTATTAGAACACACCATATTAGCATAAGGCATTAAAGTAGGTCTTAAGGAAACAAAAGCCATTTTGGAATGGAAAACACCAAAGACAGTAATAGAAGTAAGAATCTTCTTAGGACTGGCTGGGTACTACTAATATTTTATAAAAGGGTTTTACATTATTATCATTCCAATGATAAGGTTGTTTCAAAGGAATGCCAAACTTCAATGGATTGATAAATATTAGCGGAATGTTGAGAAACTAAAGGAAAAGTTAACAAATGCTTCAATACCAATACGGCCCGTGTCCAACAAAGAATTTGTGATATATAGTGATGCTTCACACATCGGTTAAGGTTATATGCTTATGCAAAAGGATAAAATAGTCGCATAAGTCTTTTGATGATTTAAACCATACGAAAAAAATAATAATAATAACCCGGCACACTGTTTGGAATTAACAGTTATCGTATTGGCTTTCAAGAGTTGGAGATAAGATTTATATGGAGAAAAGTGTTATATTTATACAGACGCAAAAGTTTAAAATATCCGCCAACCCAAGAGGATCTAAATTTATGGTAAGGAAAGTAAACCCAAGTTTTGGAAATAACATCTAAGTTATAAATTATCATCTAAGAAAAGCTAACGTAGTGGCTGACGCACTTGGAGGAAAATCGATACGAGCCTTAGGCGCTATAAAGATTAGTTTAAGACCAATGGAAGAGGAAGTACTAGTAGTAGAAATGCAAGCATAAACTATGTTTCTTTTCAAGAAATTCATCAAGTGAAAAAGGAAAACGAATAAATACAAAAATGGATCAAGCAAGTGCAAGGAGGAAGGGATATAAAATTCTAAATTTCTAAGAACAGTAGTTTGTATTATGACAATAGAGTAATGATACTAACAATGGGAGACATAAAAAAGAAAATTTTTTCAAAAAGCATATAGTAGCCTCAACACAATGCATCCAGGAGTTACAAATGTATCAATATCTAAAGAAGTTTTAATGGTAGCCTAGAATGAAGAGAGATGTTGTTGATTTTATGACCAAATGTTTAATATGTCAACAAGCAAAAGTGAAATATTAAATACTATCAGGACTGTTACAACTAATTTCCACTCTGGTATGAAAATGGGGACATATCACTATGGATTTCTTCATAGAACTACAAATGACACGAGGCCAGCATGACATTGTTCGGATAATCATTGACTGCCTAACTAAGTTAGCTCATTTTCTACTTTTACTAATGGATTATTCAATAGATAAGTTGGTGGAAATGTATGCCAAGGAAATTGTACGATTACACAGGATTTCAATGTCTATCATTTTAGGCAGAGGTCCATAGTTCACCATGAATTTATGGAAGAAGTCGCAAACAGCTTCTGAAACCCAAACAAATTATAGCACTGCCTTTCACCCGTAAATAGATGGACGATTTGAAAGAGTAATCCAAATTTTTGGAGGACATATTAAGAGTATGTGTTATAGTATTTGAGTTTAATTGAATATGCATATAACAACAACTATTAATTCAGCATACGGTGACGCCCTATAAAGAATTATACGAAAGAAACCATGGAACACCAGAGTGTTGGACAGAATTAAGTAAAGACAAGATAAAATCATATGCGGGTAGTTACGAGCAAAATCATATGCGGACTCAAAACGAAGGGACATAGAACTCTAAGTGGAAGACAAGGTTTTTCTTAAGACTTTCTTATGAAAGAAGGTATTAAGATTTAAGCAGAAAAGTAAGTTAAGCCTTAGGCTTATTGGACTATACGAGATCATCGAACGCATAGATCAATAGCCTATTGGTTAACTCTATTACCAGAACTGAACAAAATACTTAATGTTTTTCACGTTTCAATGATAAGGCAATATCGTTGAACTTCACACACGATATAAAGACACAAAACATTAGAGTCCAATATGACCTAAATTATGAAGAAGAACCAATAGAAATTTTAGCATGAAAAGTCAAAGGATTAAGAAATAAGAGATTTCCTCCAGTTAAAGTGCGGTGAAGGAACCATAGAATGGAAGAGATATTTTGGGAAAGAGAAGGAATAATGAGGATGGAAGCCTAAATTTTACACCCGATCAGCTTCGGGACGGAGCCTAAATTTTAGAGGGGAAGAAATGTCACGACCCAATTTGTACATATGTACAGTACGTCCATGTACAGTAAGAGGAGCCATCCCGAGTAATCACCAAAGAACACGAAGTGAAAGGAAGCTCTATAGGACAAAAAGGACCTAACTGAAAAGATTGTAAAAGTTTTGGGGAGTTGACTGTAATTTCAAAAAGTTTTGGGGAGGTAACTGTAATTTCCAAAAGTTGTACTGGAGGTTCTTAATAGTGCATATAACAGACTCCAGAAATGGAAAGTAGAGAAAAATTGGGTCGAAATGGAACACCACGGTTTTTCCCGAAAACGCATAGTTTGAGAGATACAGTGGATTCTTGACCAAGGGTATTTTTTTCATTCTTGTGATAATAATGTATACACTGGAAAACAAGACACGTAAAGGTATCCGAAGTAAACGGAAGGACTCCGCAGTGATCGATGTTGAAGAACGAACCTAAGTGGAGACCCGAATCACGTAAGGACCTAAAGGGAATATTTACAAAAGTCAAGGGCATGAGCGTAATTTTTATAAATTAGTTCAAAATCAAGAATGAATGTCGGAAATGGAAATGAGAGGTTGAAAGGAGGAGAACGGTACATTTTACGTGTCGTAAAACCACCCGGGTACAAAGAAAAGGCAAAACCTTCCATTGAAGGGTATTTTGGTCTTTTCACTTCCACCCATTTTCTAGAAAAGGGACACATGGCATAGTACTTTTCTAGAAAAGGACACATGGCAAAATCTTGTTTAAAGACACTTTTGGGTTGGATTAATCTTAACCCTCCATATGGCACCATCCTAGTTAAGATACTTTTGTGGTGGTTACATCTTAACCCTCCAAAATGAAATTAATTAAATAAATGGAAAATGGAAAAATATAAAAAGGGAGAGAAGGATGATTAAAGAACAAAGGACACATTTTTCTCTCCATTTTTGAGAGGTATGGCCGAAATTCTCTCCACCAAAAAGGGAAGGAATTTTTCAAGGGTTCAAGTGGATTTTTGGAAGGAAAAGCTTAATTTTAAGGTAAGGATTCCAATTCTAGCTTTAGTTTATTCATTTGATTGATAGTTTTCAAGTTATCAATGAAAGAAAAGTTATGAAAATTATAGGAAATCAAAGGGATAAAGAAGAATAAGGGAAGAAAGAATAGGACAAGCAAGGAACATAGCAAATAAACAAGGTTTGGTACTTAAATCATTGCCTTTTCAATTAATTCACATATTTTGCATTATGGGACTTTTGAAATGGTTTTGAAATGATGTTATTATGTGTGGTAAATATGTTGGAAAGTGCTCTTGAACCATTTGTAATCAATTGATTGTGAAAAGAATGAAAACAAAACAAACTAGCTAAATTTATGCAATTATTCATAAACTTTGATGAGTTTTTAATCACTCCTTTGGTTTGATTTTTGGAAGAGGGACCCTTAGTCCTTCAATGGTATCACAAAAGGATTCTAAAAATCAATTTTGCAAGGAAAAAATGAATTTCCCTCAAGTTTGGAAAATTGGGCCGAATGGTCCCTTTTGGGCACCATTCTGCAGCTTTCATTTTGGGCAGTCCGTTGAAGGGGCAAACGAAAGAATTTTTCGACGAAATTTTACATGCATTTAGTTAACTTATGAAAGTGTTTTCCTGCAAAAATTCATCCAAAAATAAGGTTGTTTACTTGGTCAAAACTGTTGCCAAGTTGACTGATTTTCAGCAGTAAAAAAACAGATTTTACTATTTAGTTGTCGCGCGCCATTGCGTTGCCGATTTTACGCACCGCGCTACTATTCATTTGGTCATTTTTCTAAATGTGTTAAAACTTGAATATTATGATATGGATTGATGTTAAATCATATAAAGTGACATGAAGGAGAATCGGAAATGATCGGAAAGGCATCATGACAAGTTATTCCGACAATACATGCATTATGGAAAAATCATGGCTTATTGAATATCATGATCAAATAAAGTAATAAATTGTTTACGCTCTACTTGGTTATGACAGAACCCTTGAGATAAGGGTATGATGCATCATACTATTACTGCAGTAATGCTTATGATATGATATGATATTCCGGCTGAAGGCCGATGATTACAATGACATGATCAATGATGCAATGATAATGGCCATTGGCACATGTGCAAGAAATATGATGAAAGATAATGAAATATGATCATGATGAGATATGTTTATCATGACCCTTCCTTATCCGCTGATGTTCTGTTAAACCAGTAGAGCAACCAAAATGATAAAAGCAAGAGAAATGATTTAAATTCAAATTATTCAGTCAAGCCTTTTTACCATCTGTGCTTTGTATTTATTCCTTCCAAGTATTTAAAGTATATAAATGTATGTTCAAATCATTCTTTCATTTTATTTATTTATTGCAATGATTTAAGTACCCACTAAGCAATTGCTTAGCGAGTTTAGTTTCCCTCTAAACTCGTAGGTTAAACGAGGAGACGAGATTGCAGCATGTCCTGCGCAGTTGGCCTTGACTACTACTTTGGGTAGAAGTTTGGATATGATTGATTGTAGCAATATGGCATGTACATAAGCTTGTATGATCTAGCAAATAAATGTATAATAATGAAAAGCTAGAACACGTACACTGCTAGTAATCTAATAAATCTTATTTGGGTTTACCACTTATGTATGCAAGTATAGAAGTGTGAATTCTTCTTGCAGGATTGTAGTTGAGGTTATAAGGGTGGATTATTGGGAGTGTGCTTGAGTTGAATTGTGAAACAAAATGTTTTTCAAAAATTAAAGAATCAGTTTTGGCGACACTTGGGACCTCCATTTTTAGGGGAGGTTATGGCAAATTTTTTTTTAAAATCTACACTTAAAATTGGCTAAGTAAAATATTAAGACACAACCACCATGAGTTAACAGTCCATCTTGGTCTATAAACATAGGCTAAGATGGGGTGTTACAATCCTGCTATGAGCAGGGATTTTTGCCCCACTCCCGGTGGAATGGTTCTTGCGGCTTCGGCACTGTTTAGGTTCAGTGCCTTAGAGAACACGGACCTAAATTCAGAGAAAATGGAGTCGCCACCCGATGGGCCAGGAAAAAGAAAGGGTTTGATGACTCGATTGCTAAGGAATCCCCAACCCCTTAATGGGTTCAAAAAGTTGGGTACGTGTGGGGAAGGTGAGAAATGGCTCAGCACCCCCACAACGCCCGATTCATTGGAACCGGCCTCCTTTACATGTCTTAATATTATAAAATTCTTAAATACAAAAACATTATCCATATTACACATAATAATTAAAAGAAAGCATCAATATATTAAAATCAAAGCAAGGTCCAAGCAAAAAAAATAAATGGACACCCATCCAAAGATGGAAACATGTCCTTACATCACATGCCTAAATAGGACACCCACCGAAAGGTAGAAACATGGCCTTTACATAGGTTCTAAAATAGAAAAGCAAATTAAATTGCATGATATTTAACTAATGAGGTACCCACCAAGTGGAAACATACCTCTTACAACATTTAGAAATCTAAATAAGTTGATAATTGTAAATAACCATTCATAATAAATAAATCATTCATCAAAGGTACTAAATATCAATAAAAAGTAAAAATCCATCCATGATAAATAAAATAAACCAAGCATTGAATTTAAATAAATTAAAGCATAAGAAATAAATCAAGGAATAATCAAATATAGAATTAAATAAAGCAAATAAAATTCCAATTATAGCTACTGAGTTTTTTTAAGAAATTAAAATAGGTTAAGGCTTTATGTTTTAAAAGGTTGATAAAAGCTCTTTGATTAACTAAATTAATATTTGAATGGTGAAATCATGAAACTAGGGTTTGGACACTTTAAAACATTTTTTATTTGTGGTTTATGGCTATTCATTGAATTATGGTTTCAAGCTTACTATGTAAAATTAAATATTTGTGTTTATATGGTTTTTTAAAGTTTTAAAGGATTAAAGTTTAGAAAAAGTTAGGGTTTAAAGTTTTAAAGGGGATAGACTTTACTATTTTGAGTTTGAAGTTGAGTTAGGGTTTAGTGATTTTTGGATTTAGGGTTTTGGGTGATGAATTATTTTTTAGAATTTGGAAATCAATTTGATAATTTTATGAAGTTTTAAGCAAACGATTTAAAGTTTATAAAAATAGAAAAGTTATTTGTTAAGGTTTGTTATAAGAAATAGAACCAAGTTTTATGATTTTGAAAGAAACATAATCAAATTTTGGTTTTGTTGAAAAATATGTTCAATTAGGTTTTTAAGATTTTAAAGAAGTAAAAATAACAATTTTAAGCCTTTTGGAAAATAAACCAACGAAATAAGATTTTTAACTTTAGAAAAAAACTAAATTAAAGTTCTAAAGTCTTAAATTTTGAAAAGCACAAATTGTATAATCTAAGCTACTGTGAAAAGCAAAAAAAGACTTTAATTCATACCTCCTTTTGATGATTCCTCCAAAAATCATTTTTCTTGGATGAATTAAAACAAAGACAATTGCTGCCTTTGATGGTTTGTTTCTCCTCTTCGTCTCTCAAAAAGTCAAATTTAATTTCACTTCTTTCCTTCACAGAATCGATTTCAAAGTTCTCTCTAATTTTGTCCTTAATTTCTCCTCCTTTTTCCTCTTTTTTGCGTTGTTATTTATAGAGATTTTTTTTCCTAGTTACTCACTACATACAATATTTAATAAGAAAAGAAAACCGAAACCTAATTGTATTAGGTTTCGAAAAATTTGCATCGAAAAATTTCGCTGGCGAAAAAAAACTACTGCGGAAAAAATTACGCTGGCGAAAAAAATCTGCCGCAGTTGGCTGCGGTAGGGGGCGGGTAACAGGCCTGCGAGCCATTTCGCCCACAGGAAACTCCTGCGGGAGAAATGGCCCACGGCCAAGCCCGCTGGAATTTTTGGAGACGATTTTTTCATCGCCGATTTGTCTTTTTCTTTTTCTTTTCACTTTTTTTATTTTGATTTGTTTATTTTTATTTTTATTTTTTATTAATAAAAATTAGATAATAAAGAAAAAATTATTTAATTAAGATAACAAAAAAATTATTTTGAACCAATTAGATAACACAAAAATTATTTTGGACTAAACCGGACTGGGTCAAAAATTAAGGGTCTACAGTTTGCCCCCTTTTTGAATAATCTGAAACTTTAGTGAAAGAGAGTGAAAAGCAATAAGACTTAGTTTTTGAGATGGTAAAGGTTTTGGGTTCTGGACCCGGTTCAAGTTCTGGACTTAAGGATAATTTTAGGTTCTGGACCTAAAGGAAATTTAGGTTCTGGACCCGAGTTAAGTTCTCGGACTTAGAAATAAATTCTAGGTTCTGGACCTAAGAAAAATTTGGGTTCTGGACCCGAGCTAAGTTCTGGACTTATAAACAAATTTTAGGTTCTAGACCTAAGGAAAATTTAGGTTTTGGACCCGGTTCGAGTTCTGGACTCAAGGATAATTCTAGGTTCTGGACCTAAGAAAAATTTGGGTTCTGGACCCGAGCTAAATTCTAGACTTAGAAATAATTCTAGGTTCTGGACCCAATGGTAAAATTTGTGTTCTAGACCCGAGCTAAGTTCTTGGACTTAGAAATAAATTATAGGTTCTGGACCTAAGGAAAATTTAGGTTCTGGACCCGGTTCGAGTTCTGGACTCAAGGAAGATTCTAGGTTCTGGACCTAAGGAAAATTTGGGTTTTGGACCCGGTTCGAGTTCTGGACTCAAAGAAGATTCTAGGTTAGGGACCTAAGGAAAATTTGGGTTCTGAACCCGGTTCAAGTTCTGGACTCAAGGATGATTATAGGTTTTGGATCTAAGGAAAATTTGTGTTTTGGACCCGAGCTAAGAAGAATTTTTTAGTTCAAAAAGTTTGACTAATTTTTATGCATGTCTTTTATTGCCCCCTGGGTGCAAAAATATTTATAGACCTATAATTATTTAAATGTGTAAAGTGAATATATGAATTTACCGTTTATTTACTGTGTAATCACTGTTCATGCACTATTTACTATTCATAAATAGTAAATTTACCATTCGCAAATAGTATCAAATAGTATTTACTATTGAAAATAGTACTCGCCATTCATCAATAGTAATACTATTTATGAATAGTAAATGTTACTATTCATCAATAGTAATACTATTTATAAATAGTAAAATTTACTATTCTTACTATTTATAAATAGTAAAATTTACTATTCATGAACATTTTTGAATTTTATTTTTTTGCTTGCCGTTCCTCTATATAAAGGAGCTGATTCTTCATTTCAATTCATAGCAAAAATTTTCACATTCTAATTCTCTCAAATTTCTTTCAATTTTAGCACATATTTTTCAAAAACAATGCATGCTTCGAGGTCAGGGACTCATTCTAATGCTGAGTTATTGGAGTTCATTCGGCATCATGAAGACGAAAATCTAGATATACTGGCCGGGATGCCGCTTCACCGTAGTTCCAACGAAAAGAGCGCGGTAATTATTTTTCTTTCTTTTTCTCGTGATTTTGATTTTTTTTGTGATATATTTTTTGTATTTTTTTGTTATTATTTGTTATTGTGAAAAATAAATTAATTTGAGTGGATAGAATAATATGTGCTTACATGGTATTAACTTACCTGGGTCTGTGTTAGTATGATCGTTGCGTTGTTCGGGCTGGAGGGTGTATTTACAAAGCCCGCCAATGGTACGATGTAGTGCCTTCTCGGGTAAGGCGGATTATCCGAGATTGTGGCTTTGAGCAGTTCATCTTACAATTGTCTTCTGAGGAATATCAGATAGACCGGAGCGTAGTCCAGGCGCTTGCAGAGCAATGGTTGGATACAACCCACACTTTTCACTTGCCCATTGGAGAGATGACAATTGGTCCAGTCGATTTTACTACCATTACCGGCCTTCGATATGATGGTGCTCTGGTTCCCCTAACCGATGATATTTTAATATTTGAAGAAATTCAGGAATTAATTGGTATGGAACCATCATATAAAGGGCCTTTTAAGATAAAAATCGAACCAATTCATAGTTATTGGATGAACTACGAAGGGCGGGTTGGCAGAGACATGGCCGAACAGTATGCCCGAGGATTTTTATTATATCTGCTCGGATCGACCATCTTAGGCAGCACTGAATCCTCCATTCACTTGTCAGTATTGAGTGCCCTTTCTTATCTTAGAATGGTACCATCTTCTTGTAACACCCCTATATCCCGTATACGTACCAAGCATGCTTAAACGAACGTAATATACGTATA
The DNA here is from genome assembly GCA_947685225.1 of Garcia nutans. Taxonomy (NCBI): domain Eukaryota; kingdom Viridiplantae; phylum Streptophyta; class Magnoliopsida; order Malpighiales; family Euphorbiaceae; genus Garcia; species Garcia nutans. The sequence continues at coordinate 38,660,876 of CANTUV010000059.1, forward strand.
CTGAATATAGAAAATGCCACAGTTTAAAAAGACAACAAATATCTTTATAAATAAATGAAACCAATCTCAAACATTTAAAAGAAATCCAAAAGACACCATATATAAAATGTTTAATAATTCACAGCGGAAGTTATTACAAATATGTTATAAATCAAAGTTTACAAAACATAGAATATATATATACATGATTGTCAGCTCTTCTCTGATCTTTGAGTCCCAAAAGAAAATCCTCAATGTCTAGTCTCACTTGTTCTCGAGGAGCTCTCAGGTTCAACTCTGTCACCTGCGCGATCAAACACTATCGCGCTAAGCCAATGGCTTAGTAGTACAAAGTATGCTAGCATTATGCTTTAGTGCAATGCAATGTCACACATTTTAGTAATAAATCAACATCATAGATGAAAGGCTAACAACATATCTTTATATTTCATAAACTACACATATATATACATATCACATTTCAACATCCTTCCATATAACTCATTAGTCAATCATTTTACCATTCATGAATCACATTAAACAAAGACAAGCATGGGCCCAAAACACACTAATATACCATTCAATTTTCAGAGTAGATGTTTTGGTTCAATCATCACATTTATCATTATCATAAACCCAACTAGGCTTCAAGGATTAAGTTCAACCAAGCTTCAAGGGGAACAAAGCATGCTAAGTCTCAACCCAACTTGGCTTCAAGAACCAACCCAACCTAGCTTCAAGGGTTGTAACATCTCAATTAGGCTTCAAGGACTAGACCCAACCAAGCTTCAAGGGGAGTAAAACATGTTAAACTTCTACCCAACTTGGCTTCAAGGATCAAGCCCAACCCAACTTCAAGAGAGTGTTACTATCATTAGGCATGCCACCAACAACAAACTCTGAAAATTGAATAACACATTAGCCACACAATTCAATTATTATTTCATTCTCAATTCTCATCATCAATTAGGCAAACATGCCTTATATCTTTCAATTGAATCATCACAGCCAATCACAATGGCTTCACATCACATTTGAGTTACCATAGCCAATCACAATGGCCTCATATCATATCATATCTCAATTCATATTATACATAAAGCATCATTGATATAACATTTCAAAGTATATTATTGATATAACACATTACCATTCACAAGATTCACAATGCATAAAACATAACATTGTTCATATAGTATCATATGCATCATCATTATCTTCAAATGTATATTCAATCTCAACAATGTAAGAAGAGCAAAGAAACAATCACAGTAGCCAACACACTCAAGGGACACGGCCAAGCTTGGGGCCATGTCTCTCAACACAAATTGGCAGTGGCAGATATGGGCAAGGGACACGGCCGTGTCTCTCCAAAAATCATCCAACAAGGCCAAATTTTCCTTAGACTTGGCCGTGTCTCTCATGATTAAAAACCCTAAACATGGCCAAATCTCTTTTAATTGAATTTAAACACATTATGCATAACATAACCTCATTCAAATGAATATAAACAATGTCATTAACACATATCTTGCATGCTCATCACAATATTCACATTAACAATACATCAACAACACATTTAATCACTCACCACTTCAAAACCCTAAACCAACATCACTCTTATTCTTTCAAAATCAACATCCACTTAACTTACCATCTTCAAACCAAAACCAACACCAATTTAACTTTGTAACTTACAATCAATCTCAACACTTATAAACACATCTCAAACACACCTAATCATAAAATCAACAATTCATAACTCACTTCAAACACAACCTCAAAAGAACCAAGGAAAATAAGAGAGTACTTACTACAATTGAAGAAATTTCACAAATCTCCAACTTAATCCTTTGATTCTTCCTTCAATTTGATTTTAGAAATAAACAAATCTCACTCTTGCTCCTTTACTATGGAGGGTCGGCCAACATAAGAGAAAGAGAAGAAGAAGAAAAGAAAAATGAAGACAAGTCAACTTCTCTTCTTCTTTAAATCTCCACCAAGAAATTCTAACAAAGCAAAATTACTTAAATGCCCTTTTCTATTTGTGCACACTTCCTTTAAAACTCTTGCCCTCTTTAGTAATTTCACTCATCCCAAATTAAAATATCTTCTTCTCTTGAATCTCCATTGACCAACATATATGTTATATATAGTAACATATATACAACATATACATTCCATTAACGCAATCATTTCCTTTGCAAAAACATATATACATTAAATTCAAATCAAACAACAATTGAATTAAAACTTCTAGAGCACACTTTGGGATATTACACTTCTAGTTGGGGTGAAGCTGGTCTCGTGTGTCTTTATCATGGTCTTAATAAGCTTTGCCGAAACAAGAAGTCTTTTGTCGGCTTAATGGTGGTTGTCGAGGTATTCTTTCTTCCACCAATGTCATTTCCATTTTTTTCTTGCATGAATGTGATCTTTATTATCATTATTGTAGGTATGGGCATATGAACATAACCTCGTGAGGGTACTCGGTATTTCTCGAGAGAGAGTTGGGTATCCTAGATTAAATTTCTGGTTGTCCGATCGTGTGGACGTTTCCGGCTCTCATCTTGTGCATACTTACCGCTATGTGTTGAGCCGCTTAACCTGGGACTAGGTAAAATAACATTAGTACGCTTTAAATTTTATGTAAAAGCTTACTTACCTTATATTATTTCTCAGGTGAATTTGGCCTGGTGGAGCCCAGAAGAGCGAGCAAACTGGTCTCCTTTGTTGAGGGCTGCTGTAATATCCCAATGTGTGCCCTAGAAGTTGGATACAACTGTTGTTTTGATTTGAATTAAATGTATATATGTATTTGTAAAGGAAATGAGTGTGTTAAGAGAATGTATATGTTGTGTATATTGTAATATATATAACATATAAGTTGGTCAAATGGGGAGTCAAGGTAAGAGGATATTTTTAACTTGTGCTAAGTGAAATTACTATTAAGGGCATGTTAAATGAAAGGAGGTTTAATTATGTTGAAGAGGGCATTTAGGTAATTCTCTTTGTGAAATGCATGGTGGAGATTTAAAGAGATGATGATTTGTCTTTTCTTCATTTCTTCTTCTCTTCTCCATGGTTGGCCGGCCATCTTAAACAAAAGAGAGAACAAGAGGTGCTCTTGATACTAGAATCAAATTGAAGGAAGAATCAAAGGTTTTGGTTGGAGATTTGTGAAATTTCTTCATCTAAAGTAAGTACTCTCTTGTTTGCTTTAGTTATTTTTAAAGTTATGTTTGATGTGAGGTTTGATTGGTTGGAATCTTGATTTGATGTGTTTGAGATGTGTTTACAAGTGTTTAAATTGATTGCAAGTTAAAAGATTGAATTGGTGTTGGTTTGGTTTTGAATATGGTAAGTTATGTAGAGGTTGATAGTGAAAGATTATGATGGATGTTGGAATTAGGGTTTTGAGATGGCTTGTGTTTAAATGTGTTGTTTAAGTGATTATTGTGATGATTATGTAGGATATGTGTTTATGTCATTGATTGTATCCATTTGAATGAGGTTATTGTTGTGCAAAAGAGTGTGTAAATGCAATTGAAAGAGTGTTGGCTTTGGTTAGGGTGTTGTTCATGAGTGAGACGGCCAAAAGCAAAGAGAGACACGGCCAATTCATGAGAGACACGGCCAAGTCAAGGAAATTTAGCCCGTGTTGGATTGATTTTGGAGAGACACGGCAGTGTCTTATGCATGTGTTTGCTACTGCCAATTGGTTTTGAGAGACACGGCCACAAGCTTGGCCGTGTCCCATGAAGGTGTTTGCTACTGTGATGGTTCTTGACTTTTCTCACTTTGTTTTGATTCTTCAAAGGTTTTGTTGTTCCTAAACCTAAACATAAACACTCTAAACACTTTGAAAACAAAGAATGATCTAAATAAATATATGTGGAACATACATTCATATGATGTTGAGATTATAGCACACATGTGATGAGATTGATGAAGTATATGAACAATGTTAGGCTATATGCATTGTGAATGGTTGTATGTTATATGAACAATGTGACTAATATTATGACTTGTATAGTGTGGAAGAGATGAGGATCATCCAAAAAGGTATGTGCAATGCAATTTATTATAATAAATGTCTTAATAATGAATGTTGTCAATATGTTTTGAGAAATGATGAAATGTGAGATCCTCATGGTTGATAATAATGATTGAAATGTTATAAAGGGATAAGTTGTTTATATGATGATGAATTTAAGATACATGTGCAATGAAATTGATTATGCATGCTTGAATAATGAAGTGTATAATGTGAATTGAGACATAAAGAGATGTAAAGTTAATGATTGGTTTGTTTAGCTAATGTAATTGATGTTGTATATGTATAATGATGTCTCAGATGTGATGTGAAGCCATTGTGATTGGCTATGATGATTTAATTGAAAGACATAAGGCATGTTTGCCTAATTGATGATAAGAATTGAGAATGAAAGTAATAAATGAATTGTGTAACTAATGTGTTATTCCATTTTCAGAGTTTGTTGTTGGTGGCATGCCTAAAATGAGTAACAATCTCTTGAAGTTAGGTTGGCTAAGTCCTTGAAGCCTAATTGAGATGTTACAACCCTTGAAGCTAGGTTGGATTGGTTCTTGAAGCCAAGTTGGGTTGATGCTTAGCATGCTTTGCTCCCCTTGAAGCTTGGTTGAACCTAATCCTTGAAGCCTAGTTGGGTCTATGATAATGATAAATGTGATGAATGAACCAAAGCATTACTCTGAAAATTGAATGGCATATTAGTGTCGTTTGGGCCCGAGTCTGTCGTTGTTGTCAATATGATATATATAAATGTTGTAATAAATGAGTAATGAAACCTATGGTGGATTTGGTTGGAATTGTGATTCATGATTGATGAATTGTGAATCAAATAATGACATGAAATGTTACGTAATATGTATATTAAAATATTGATTATGAGTATTAATGTTGGATTGATGATTGGTGATAATGATATGATATGTAATGTGGGTATAACTATGTTGATGGTGATTGTTAGTGATGAATTGTGGTTAGTAAAAATGATATGTATATAATACATGAAATTAGTTAAGATATATGAAAGGTGCAATTTAAAAGGAAAACATGATGAGAAACTAATGACACATGGAATTGATATATCATTATATATTAGCATTTTTTTATATAATGTATGTTTATATGTTATATTTGTACTACTAAGCTCTCAGGCTTAGCGCGGATGTGTAATCGCACAGGTAGCTTGGTGAAGGATATGAAGTTTTTCGTTATGCCACGAGAAGAGTAAGAGTTGTTGAGACCAACTAGAGGGTAATGCATACATGTATAAATTTTAATTATGATGTATTTCTGGTAAGAGAATATTTATATGTATAAATGGAGTTTTGATAAAGATAATGATTTTGTAAATGTTATTTAAAATTAACATATTATGGTTTGAACTCTGTTACAGGTTTTTAAAAGATAACGAAAAGTGACATCCTTATACTTTATATACTTACTGTATGTATACTAAGTATATGTATAGTACTTATATAGGGTATCGGGGTGTTACAGCTGCACTATCTTTCCAACATTCTCACTGAATTATTGCTGGCCCAGTGTCTAGTGGCTGGTTCCTCGGGAAGAGAGTTTATGAATGGTTTCTTGATCCAGAGCAGCGGAGGTTTCTGATGTAAATCCCGGAATGTACTTTAAATATTATGTCAATGCCGGGGGATGCATGGTGGTCGGCCGGGTATGGTTATGATGCTGAGTCATTTCTCCATTTACCAAGTCTATTTTATGCCTATTTCATTCAAAGAAGACTCTTGAACTTTGATGTATCTCCTGTTGGTGTGCGGGAGATTTCTGACAAAAATGAAGGTAGAGATGAAGAAGAACATCCAGGCACTGCAGGAGAGTCTGTTCCACATCTGGGGGTCAGTACTTCTCAGGTAAATGGCTGCATCACCTGAGTGTGTGTCGGCTTCTGTTTCTCCTCTGGTCTTTTTGTTCTTTGAAGATGAGAGTGACACGGCCAGTGGCATGGTAGTGTCTCTTGGGTGTGTCAGCTTCTGTGTTTTTTTCTTTGGTTTTTCTTTGTTCTTTGAAGATGAGAGTGACACGGCCAGTGGCTTGGCCGTGTCTCCTAGGTGTGTCAGCTTCTGTGTTTCTTTCTTTCTTTCTTCTTTGTTCTTGGCTTAGGATGGGACACAGCCAAGCTTGTGGTCGTGTCATGTGACACGGCCAGTGACTTGGCCGTGTTGCCTGCCAGTGCTACCTACTGCTTCTTTTCTTTCTTTGCTTGGTCCATCTTGGCTTTGCCCTTTAGGTGAGACATGGCCAGTGGCTTGGCCATGCCTCCTGCTCATGTCATGTTCTGCCAAGATATCATGTTCTGCTTGATTTGGCTTGGCCATGTCTTGCTTGATTCATGCTCTTCTTTCCTTGTTTTGATATTCCATAGGAATTTTTGCATTTTAACCACTTTTCCCTTACAAATTTTTTTTCTTTGATTTTTTCAATGATTATTACAGGCTGTTGGCTCATTTGATCATGAGGCTAGACCTTCCTTTACTGCCCCTTCATCTGCTCGCTCTAGCCCGCCAGATATGCCATCTCATCCACAGGGTATTGATTTGAATTACCTGGTACGTTCCTTATTTCATGGCAACTTATGCTATATGTATGCATGATTATGTATGCTCTTACCTTTTTCCTTCTTGGCTTACAGCGGAGGTTCGAAGAACAAAATAAGAAACTTCAAGAAGAGTTAGCTGCAAGTCATCAGCAGGCTTCTCATTTTGAGAGTTTATATCATCAATCCGAACAACATTTCCGAGACTTCCGATTTCAGGGAATGAGGGATCCTAGTGCTTCTTAATCGAGAGGCCCCCAGACCGACAACCATGAGATCCTTTCATCTGCTTTTGATGAGGACCATGACGGACCAAAAATTCAAGGTAATAATGATTTTGGTGCTCCCGCTTCGAGCGGACTCGGGACGAGTGATTTGCCCCCTCCTCCAACAGGTGATGATTTTTTCAAGTCTCTATTTGGTGACCTACCACCACCCTCTTAGTGATATGTCAATATTGTAGCAATTGTAAAACATTGTACAATAAAAAAATATACAATTTTCCTCTTTACTGTAACCCTTTTTTTTTATCATTATCGTGCATCATAATTTTAGAATACACATCATTTGCTAATCCCAATCCAACATGGTAAAGGAAATTGCCACAAATTCCTTTCCTTATGCCATATGGTCTTATCCTTTCCCATCATCATTTCCTTTTCACTTTTGGAAAGGGTTTGTTTTCTCTATATAAATCACCCTTCATGCCATATTTTAATTCATAAACCAAAATTCTTTCCCTTTCAACGAGAAGACCCCCTTTAACAATTTTAATTTTTCCTTCATTTATTCACCATGACCGAGCATCATTTAAAGAGAATAAAAATTTATTTAAGAATATGGATGCCATTCATTGGAAACAAATTTCATGGTCAAAACTTGATGTTTTAAAATGTTTTCAAAATGTCAAATTGGACCACTCCTTCTTACATGTCGTGGCTTCCTTTTGGGATACGGATTCTAGGGTATTTAAAATTAATGGCTTTGAAATATGTCCCTTGATTGAAGAATATGAGGCCATCCTTGGATATCCAAATAATCAACAAATGGCGTTACCCACATTGATTTCCAAGACTCAATAGAAGATGCAGATGTTATTTCAAATTCCAAAACCTGAAGTTCTTCGGTTGATGAGAGGTGAAAAAATTCTACTTGCCCCTTTGATTGACTTTTGCTTATCTCACTTGGCCCCTACTAGGGCATGGGGACGCATGCTTTGTCTTTGCTTACTTGGCCAATTCTTGCTTGTTTCTTCCAACGGTGATATTGATCCACGGGTATTGGATATTATGGACCAAATGGAAGGAGGCTTGTTGCCGGTACCTGTGATCTTAGCCGAGACCTTAGTTGGATTAGACCGATTTAAATCAGGATTGTCAAAGAGACTGACTGGGAGTCCGTTGCTACTTCAGGTAATTACCTAAACTGCCCTTTCAGGTTTTCAAGTTAGGTTTTCATTTTTCTTTTTATTGCTCAAACTTTTGCCTAGTCCGCCCATGCGGATTTTCGAAACTAGCGAGCTGTCCTAATTTTTGCCTAAGCTGCCCTTGCAGGTTTTCAACTTAGCGAATCCTTTTTTTTACTTAATTCTTTCTTCCCAGATTTGGCTTCAGGAGTGTTTTTGTTTGCTTGATACTCCATCCATGGACTTTGCCAGGTACCTACCATGCCATCATTCTGCTAGAAAGCTACTCCATCCTGCTTCTTCATATGCTGACTGGGTTGACTGGATCCACTCACGCTCCGAAGTCAATATCCGTTGGTTGGTACCTTGGTGGAAGATTTCTCGTAATACCATGTGGACGTACTTGATGTACTTTCCCCTTGCTACTCTTCGGCAAGATACATGCTATGATCCTCGCAGACTTGGGCATCAGTATGGAGCTGAGCCTTGTGATTCTGACTTTGCTCCCAACTTAGACATGCCTTGCTTGACTGAAGCATACTTGGATCGGTTGAGGCAAAGCTGGCCTATATGTTACACTTATCAATTGCCATAGATTTTACATTTGTCAATTTAGAAAGTGTATTGTCAGGAAGAAAAAATAATTAAAGTAATAAAAGATGCTTCTTTTCCATTTATAATTTGTCATCACCTTTTGCTGTTGTGCTTATTTGTTTCATCCATATCTAGTCAAATACTTATAACAGTGCACATAGAACAATTTTAATATTAATTCTATTTTATTAAATTGGGGAACAATCAAACATAAAGCCAGCATACACAAGATCACTCCTGTTGCCAACTAGCCCTTTCGGGTTTTCTAATTGATGATTTTCTCTCATTTAGCCCTAATTGTTGCCTAGCCCGCCCTTTTGGGTTTCAGGACTAGCGGACTGCTCTAACTTTTGCCTAGGCCGCCCTTTTTAGGTTTTCAACCTAGGGAACTCTTTCTTTTTTATTTTTCATACATAAAACTTCTTCAACCTGTCAATGTTTACTGGCTCACTAAATTCGTTCCCATCCAGATCTGACAACTTCACCGCACCTTTGTTTATGACTTGTTTCACGACATATGGCCCTTCCTAGCTAGGTCTGAACTTCCCTCTTGGATCAGATATATTAGGCTTACATTGCTTCAACAACAAATCCCCGACTCTGAATTTTCTGATTTTAACCCTTTTATTGTAGGCCCGAACTATCTTCTTTTGATACAGTTGATGATGATACAGTGCTTTTAGCCTTCTCTCTTCCAGTAAAGCTAACTGAGTGTATCTGCTCACTACCCATTCCGTTTCAGGTAGTTTCGCTTCCAAGACTACTCTTAACGACTTGATCTCATTTCAATTGGTAATACTGCTTCCATCCCATAAACCAAAGAGAATAGTGTCATTCCAGTAGGTGTTCGTACACTTGTCCTATATCCCCACAAAGCAAAGGGAAGCATCTCTGACCAATCCCTGTAAGTCTTGGTCATCCTGGATAGAATTTGCTTAATTGTTTTGTTCATTGCTTCTACTTCAACATTAACCTTTGGTCTATAAGGAGAGGATCGATGATGATGGATGTGGTACTTGGAGAATAAATCCTTAACTGCTCCTTGAAACTATACCCCATTGTCTGATATCACACTATGCGGGACCCCATATCTGCAGATGAGGTTCTTTTCAATAAACCTAGCCATTTGGCTTGCACCCAGCTTGTTGAAAGACTCGGGTTCGACCCATTTTGAAAAATAATCTACTGCTACTACAATGAATCAGTGACTGTTTGAAGCTGTAGGATGTATCTCTCCTATAATGTCGATACCCCAGGTGGCAAATGGCCAGGTTAAAGACATTGAATGCAGTTCTTCAGGAGGCATGTGATTCAAGTTACCATACATCTGACATTGTTGGCACTTCTTGACAAACTCAATACAGTCTCTCTCCATGGTCAACCAATCGTAACCTTGTTGAATAACCTTCTTAACTAGGGCCAAATTACTCATGTGCGGACTGTAACTTCCCGCATGTATTTCTGACATGATGCGCTCCACTTCAGGCTTTCTTAAACATCTCAAATGCACCCCATCAGGCCACCTTCGATATAACTCCCCATGGAAGGTGATGTATTGCAATGACTAACGCCTTATGGCTCTTCTCTCTTTCTTTGTGCCCCCGGCGAGTATTCTCTTTCTTCCAAAAATCGCCTTATAGTATCTGTAATATCCCAAGGTACACCCTAAAAGTTTTGGAATAATTATTGTGGTATTTGGATTTAAGGAGTATATTTAATGGAAGGAGAAAAGAAATGAAGGTATATATAACATATATAAGTTAAACTAATAAAAGTCAAAAGAAGATAAATGAATTAATTTAATACCCGATTTTGGTGTACATTGGAATGGTAGTTGTGAGAAGATATGTTGGTAAAATATGTAAGGAAAATATTATAAGAAATAGGTGTATATGAGGGATGATATATATTTATGTGGTATTTGAAAAATATGGAAAATATAAAGGAAATATAAAAGAGATATACATATACCAACATATATATTACATATACATAATGTATAAAGTGGTGTAGGAAAAGTAAGTTTATATAATTAATTAATTAATTAATTAATTAATAATAATAATAATAATAATAATAATAATAATAAAAGAAAAAGAAGATATTTATTTTGGTTATGTATGAAATTACTAAAAAGGGCAAGTAAGTGAAAGGGAGTTTAATTGTATAAAAGAGGGTATTTAGGTAATTTTCTTTTTAAATTGCTTGGTGGAGGTTTAAAGAGAGGGGAAATTTGACTTTGTTTCTTTTGTCTCTTTCATTTTTCTTCTTTTCTTTTGGGGTAGCCGGGTATCACTTAGTCAAGAGAGCAAGAAGTTGTTTTGAGTTCCAAGTTTCAAATTGAAGGAAGATTTCAAGGAAACAAGTTAGAAATTCAAGAAGTTTATCATTTTTGGTAAGTTTTCTCTTGATTTCTCTTGTTCTATTTGGAATTTTGTTTGAGTTTGATGGAGTGTGTTTGTGTATGGTGTGTGTAAAAGTGTTGAAATGGAATTAAAGATAAGAAGTTAGGTTGGTGTTGGTGATGGAAGAGTAAGAGTTGTGTTTAGTGAAATTTTTTCTGTTTTACAATTAGTAAAGGCTGTGACTTGTATGATTTTTAATTAATTATAGAAAAATGTTCTTGAAGTGAATTTTTGATATGTTGTGCCTCTATGAGTCTAGAATGACTAAAAAATATGTTGATTCGATTTTGGAATGGTTATGATTTTGGAAAGATTATTTTTATTAGACCTGTCCCAGCAGGTACCTTAACTGAGACAGCTATCTTTCGGGATTTTTAATAAAATGTAGAAAAATCATGTCCAATTAAATTTTGGATATGTTGTTTCTTAGTGAGTCTAGTATTTGAGAAAAATAATTTGGAATCACGTTTATTGAATTTGATTTATGGAATTCACAAAGTTCAGAACTGCTGCCAGGATGCAGGGCAATTGGGGCAGTCTGGTTAGGTGAACTATTTGACCAAGATTTTGTGTTCAGTTTGATCTGAAATTTGAAAGGGATGATTTTAAGATGTAAAACTAGTCAAGTATATTATTTTATATAATTTTTCAAAATAAGGATAAAATGGAGTCTAAAACCAGAATATACTATTCATATGGTCATTTTGCTAATATTCCTTTTGAATTAGGTTGTGAAGAGGTTGAATTGCCCTAACCTAAGTGTTGAGGATTCTTTGAAGAGTAAGTGTATAGATTGGTGTGAGTTGGTTTTAAGGTAAGTACAAACTACATTATTGCATACATTCATATGATATTGAGATTTGACACACATTTGATTGTAAATGTGATAAGGAATCTAATGCATTGTTGATGTATATTAATAATATCATATTTGGTTATAATGTGAATGTTGTGATGAGCATGTAAAATATGTGTTAATGCCATTGATTATATCCATTTGAATAATGAATTGATTAATGTGATTTGAAATATAACGAAATGTGAAATGTGCAAGATGTGATTATGAAATGTAATGTGAAAGATATGATGTTATGAAGAGTTGCTTCATTGTGATTTGAGATCATATGAGATATGAGGCCATGATTGTTGGCTATGATGATGCACATGAGATGATTGAGACATGGTTGCTTAATTTGCTTATGAAATATAAAATGAATTGAGAAAGAGATTATGAAGAGATGAATGAAATAATTGTGTGCTTGATATGTTATTCAATTTTCAGAGTTCTGGGTTTGGCGGCATGCCTATGAAATATGAATGTGAAATATATGAAAAATAGTAACAGTCTTGCCGGGTTGAGGATCTCCTCGAGATTAGTCGGGTTGAGGTCCAAGAGACTGGGTCTGTTACACTTGTTTTGGTAACAGTCTTGCCGGGTTGAGGATCTCCTTGAGTCTAGCCAAGTAGAGGTCCAAGAGACTGGGTCTGTTACCCTATCCATGGATAGATATATATATATGTGTATATCGCCTACGGGCTTGATGATTATGATTATGGACCAAAGCAGTAACTCTGAACTTTGAATAACATATTAGTGTCTTTTGGGCCCATGCTTGTCTTTGTTTAAATGTGATTCATGAAATGAGAAATGAATGAATAATGAGACCAATGATTAGTTTTGTTTAAATGTGAATTATGGAATAAGATGTAATGATATGAGATATATGATGATAATTATGAAATGAGATGATTAGAATGTATAAGTAAATTATTGAAGGTGAATGTAGATTGAAAAACTATGTTGAATGATGAAATCTGAAGGTACTACATGAAAATACAATATGATGTATAATATGGATTGTGGGTTGTATTAATGAAATACGTGCATATGTATATAATTATGAGATTAGTAGAAATATAAATAAGGTGTAATTGAAATGGGAAAATATGATAAAAAAAAATAATAATATATGAAGTTAATATAAGTATGATTGTCTGTTATGTATGTTTATAATATTTATTTGTACTACTAAGCTTTCAGGCTTAGCGCGGTTGTATATATCGCGCAGGTGAGTAGGTGGTTGATCTGGAAGTCAAACTGTTATGCCACGAGTAGGGTAAGAGTATTTCGAGACCAACTAGAAGGTGATGCATACATGTATAATTTCATTATGTTGTATTTCTGACAAGAATGTATTCATATGTATAAATGAAATTTTGGTAAAGACAAGATTATCATATATATAAATATATAAGATTATTGAAAGTATGTGATAATAATAAACCTCTACTTATTTTGTACTAGAAGTGTAAATCCTTTTTGCAGGTTGTAGTTGAGGTTATAAGGGGGATTTATTGGGAGTGTACTGAGAATGATTTTGTTGCATTGGTTTGTGTAAAATGTTTTTTTTTAATCAGAAAAAAACCAGTTTTGTCGACACTTGGGACTCAATTTTTAGGCGAAACTATGGCAAAATTTCTGTAAAACCGGAACTAAAATTCGAATTAAGTAAAATTGGTAGCAACATTAGGATAGTGTGGTGCCTCTACTCGGCTTACACATGTAGGCTGGGAAGGGGTGTTACAATTTTTGGTGTCAGAGCTTAGGTTTGAGATTCTTGGCCTAAATAAAATTAAAAAGAGAAAGTTTTGAAAAGCTTAAAGAGAATTAAAAAGAAAAGTTTTGAAATGAAATTTGTAATACATGCATATGCATTAACACCTAGGTTGGTCTCGGATGTGGCATTATGTGAATTGTAATGTATTTGAATTAGACGAGATGGATGATAGTGTGTGGATGAAGTTCTACATGAAAGAAAAAAAATGATATGGAAATATTCATATGAGTTTAATTGATAAATTAAAGAATGGAAATTTATCCAAGTAAAGTAAATTGTTAAATTTTTGATTTTTGAAATGTGTTTGAAATATAAAGAAATGAATAAGAGAATAAAGTTGAAAATGAGCTAAAAACAAAATCAAGATTTAAGTAGGTACTCTTTCCTCTGTAATTTGAATCTCTTTCTAATAAAGCTTATGATTGGATTATTAGAGAAAAAAAATATTATTCGGATGTTAAAATGAATAAATATGTTATTAACTTGAAGGAAATATGGTGGAGCATTGAGTGAGTTGATTGGTATAGACAAAATGTGATCATTTAAGGTTTGGGTGTATAAAGTTAAAGTTTTGTTTAAAAGAAAAAGAGATGATGCTGGTTAAGTAAAAAGATATATTGGTATTGTTTGTATTGTTATTTTAATGCAGCATTGTGATTTCAATGTTAGAAATATGATATGTTTGAATATTGTGAAAACTATATGTTTGGATGTTGCTTTGTGGTATATATATAAGATGTTTTTAAAGTTGATATTAAGAAAAGATGAGAATTGTAAGTTGAAGTTTAGGTGAAATAGTGATTTGAGAATTTAGAATTTTAATGGAATGTTGAAAAAGATTATTTAGATATTAGACATATGAGCTATTTGCAATGAATATTCTTGCATATGAGAATACTACGAATTGGGTAATGAGATTGATAGTATGAGAATTTGTTTTGAAATAAAAGAAAATGATTGAGCGAGTGAAAATGAGTTACTTTAAGTCATTTGACTGGAAAGGGTGAAAATGGATATGAAGGTACATTAAATGCTTTAAATATATATATATATATATAAAATGAGATAGATGTCGCATTAGAAATGTGGCTTGAATATATATTTGAAGTGTTATTATGGTTAGAATGTATATATTTGTTGTGTTGATGAATAATTTAAATCATGTCAAAAGAATGAGTATGATAATATTCAAAGAAAAATGATAAACATTAAATTTGTACAGATTGTATGCAAAAGAGAAATTAAATAAAATTACATGCTTAAGTGTATACATGTATAGGATATGTGAGATGAGTTTTTCGATATGAATGTAATTGTATTATGTAAGAAATGTGGGAAGTGAGTCACATTATGGATATGACCTATGAATATGTAGGTGGTATAATTACTGGTATAATGATATTAAGAATGATATTGCATGTATTAATGGACCTAAGAGAGATTAGGTCTTGAACTGTGCAAAGCTAGATGGATTATGTAACGAAATTAAGAGTGAGACTGGACGAGTAATATTGGATGGTGAAATTGTTATGGTAAACACTGAACCTGATGATCATATAATATTTTGAGTATCAAAGTATCCACATGTGGGAAGGTTTTATGTATATGTGTATAATAAGAGATTGTAAATGGATTAGAAGTAGATTCGAAATGGAATAACAAAAGGGAAATTGTGTAAGAATTGCATATGATTGAATATGTATACATAAGAGATGATAATAATAATAATATTGTTGAGCAGGAGTTAGGCTAATGATGAACATAATCGAGTGCAAATTGTTTTGAGATAGAGTTGAAATGTGTTAACTCTTGGTGTAGCAAAAGTTTAGAGAATGAATATGTAATTCTTGTGATATAATTTAGCATTGTAATTAAAAAGGTTGGAAGTTGAATAATAAAGGAACAGTATGGATTTATAAGCTTCAGGCATGACCATTAATCTCTTATGATTTGTTTAGTATATTTTGGTCGATTAATTTTGTTATCCACAGATTTGGAACTGAGATAACATGACTGTAGTGCAGTTTTAGTGAGATTGATAATTATGTTTCTAGAAACATGGTCAAGAATTACGACTGGTAAAGTTATACTTTATCATTTTATGTTAGAAATTTGGTTATAATTATGAAAAGTAAGGAAACAAAAGAGAAATGTAAAATGTTTTGAGTTATGGCTAATGTGATAAAAAGCTGATTATGTAAAGATCGTAATGGTATGAAATGTGAGGAGATATTAAAAAGGGGAAATTACAAAATGTGACTGAAAGTTATACTAAATATGTTTATGGTATAAAGTGAATAAATGAATGGACTTAAGATTTATGTGAGTGAACTATGGATAGAAAGTATGGTATGAGATTATCATGAGAATTGGTAGAAATTATACTAAGATAGTAGGAAATAAACTATGTGTATATTGAAAGATAATTTAAAGTGATTTGTAATCATGATAATTTTACTGAATATGGATCTGAAGAGATCAGGATTTGAATATAAGTTTGCTTTAATTGAATTAGGTTATATATATATATTGTGAATTTCATGATAGTTTAAATAAATTAATTGTTGATTTGATTTAAACAAGATTGAAACGTGGGTATATTGTGACAGATAGATCAATTGATCTAGATTCTATGAAGACTATGAATCATTATTGAAATTTAATGTGTACAGTTGTACTAGGAGCATAAGATTTAAATGATAATGTATGTGATGTAATATTCTGACAAATGTATGGACGTGAATGTATTGAGTTAAATCAGTTGTAAATGAAGATAAAAGGGAAAAAAATTAATTACCTGTAAAGTAAGTTGAAAGGCATTGTACTAATATTTATGTTAAGTGAGAAGCATGCTAAAAAAAAATTTAAGTGTAGGAAAAATAAGGATATTGTTATCAATTAAGGTGTGATAAATGTCTATTCTGGAAGTGATTTTAATGATGGGATAATCAATGATTTTTTTTTTAGGTTGAAGTTAAGAGAGTAATTATAAAGAGATAAAGTAATAAAATATCTTGAATGTAATAATTAGACAAAGTACATGTATAAAATAAGATGATCTGATTCTTGCATCAAGGTAAATTAATTGGGAATGTAATGAGATATTTTGAATGTTTGGATAAGAAAGTAATAAGATATATAAATGGATCTAATGATGAGTTATGAAATTTAGAGAAAATGATTGACTCTAAGGGAGAGAGTAAAAGTTATATGATGTGATGACATAATAACTTAAAAATATAATTAACTTCATATGAAAGTTAAGATGGTATTATGTTAAGAGTGGATTGCTATTATACTAGATAATTTCGAGGATGAAATTATTTAAGGGGGAGAGAATTGTAATATCCCAAGGTACACCCTAAAAGTTTTGGAATAATTATTGTGGTATTTGGATTTAAGGAGTATGTTTAATGGAAGGAGAAAAGAAATGAAGGTATATATAACATATATAAGTTAAACTAATGAAAGTCAAAAGAAGATAAATGAATTAATTTAATACCCGATTTTGGTGTACATTGGAATGGTAGTTGTGAGAAGATATGTTGGTAAAATATGTAAGGAAAATATTATAAGAAATAGGTGTATATGAGGGATGATATATATTTATGTGGTATTTGAAAAATATGGAAAATATAAAGGAAATATAAAAGAGATATACATATACCAACATATATATTACATATACATAATGTATAAAGTGGTGTAGGAAAAATAAGTTTATATAATTAATTAATTAATTAATTAATAATAATAATAATAATAATAATAATAATAATAATAATAATAATAAAAGAAAAAGAAGATATTTATTTTGGTTATGTATGAAATTACTAAAAAGGGCAAGTAAGTGAAAGGGAGTTTAATTGTATAAAAGAGGGTATTTAGGTAATTTTCTTTTTAAATTGCTTGGTGGAGGTTTAAAGAGAGGGGAAATTTGACTTTGTTTCTTTTGTCTCTTTCATTTTTCTTCTTTTCTTTTGGGGTAGCCGGGTATCACTTAGTCAAGAGAGCAAGAAGTTGTTTTGAGTTCCAAGTTTCAAATTGAAGGAAGATTTCAAGGAAACAAGTTAGAAATTCAAGAAGTTTATCATTTTTGGTAAGTTTTCTCTTGATTTCTCTTGTTCTATTTGGAATTTTGTTTGAGTTTGATGGAGTGTGTTTGTGTATGGTGTGTGTAAAAGTGTTGAAATGGAATTAAAGATAAGAAGTTAGGTTGGTGTTGGTGATGGAAGAGTAAGAGTTGTGTTTAGTGAAATTTTTTCTGTTTTACAATTAGTAAAGGCTGTGACTTGTATGATTTTTAATTAATTATAGAAAAATGTTCTTGAAGTGAATTTTTGATATGTTGTGCCTCTATGAGTCTAGAATGACTGAAAAATATGTTGATTCGATTTTGGAATGGTTATGATTTTGGAAAGATTATTTTTATTAGACCTGTTCCAGCAGGTACCTTAACTAAGACAGCTATCTTTCGGGATTTTTAATAAAATGTAGAAAAATCATATCCAATTGAATTTTGGATATGTTGTTTCTTAGTGAGTCTAGTATTTGAGAAAAATAATTTGGAACCACGTTGATTGAATTTGATTTATGGAATTCACAAAGTTCAGAACTGCTGCCAGGATGCAGGGCAATTGGGGCAGTCTGGTTAGGTGAACTATTTGACCAAGATTTTGTTTTCAGTTTGATCTAAAATTTGAAAGGAATAATTTTAAGATGTAAAACTAAATTCTGTAAAAAGTTTAGAATTTTTAGTCAAGTATATTATTTTATATAATTTTTCAAATAAGGATAAAATGGAGTCTAAAACCAGAATGTACTATTCATATGGTCATTTTGCTAATATTCCTTTTGAATTAGGTTGTGAAGAGGTTGAATTGCCCTAACCTAAGTGTTGAGGATTCTTTGAAGAGTAAGTGTATAGATTGGTGTGAGTTGGTTTTAAGGTAAGTACAAACTACATTATTGCATACATTCATATGATATTGAGATTTGACACACATTTGATTGTAAATGTGATAAGGAATCTAATGCATTGTTGATGTATATTAATAATATCATATTTGGTTATAATGTGAATGTTGTGATGAGCATGTAAAATATGTGTTAATGCCATTGATTATATCCATTTGAATAATGAATTGATTAATGTGATTTGAAATATAACGAAATGTGAAATGTGCAAGATGTGATGATGAAATGTAATGTGAAAGATATGATGTTATGAAGAGTTGCTTCATTGTGATTTGAGATCATATGAGATATGAGGCCATGATTGTTGGCTATGATGATGCACATGAGATGATTGAGACATGGTTGCTTAATTTGCTTATGAAATATAAAATGAATTGAGAAAGAGATTATGAAGAGATGAATGAAATAATTGTGTGCTTGATATGTTATTCAATTTTCAGAGTTCTGGGTTTGGCGGCATGCCTATGAAATATGAATGTGAAATATATGAAAAATAGTAACAGTCTTGCCGGGTTGAGGATCTCCTCGAGATTAGTCGGGTTGAGGTCCAAGAGACTGGGTCTGTTACACTTGTTTTGGTAACAGTCTTGCCGGGTTGAGGATCTCCTTGAGTCTAGCCAAGTAGAGGTCCAAGAGACTGGGTCTGTTACCCTATCCATGGATAGATATATATATATGTGTATATCGCCTACGGGCTTGATGATTATGATTATGGACCAAAGCAGTAACTCTGAACTTTGAATAACATATTAGTGTCTTTTGGGCCCATGCTTGTCTTTGTTTAAATGTGATTCATGAAATGAGAAATGAATGAATAATGAGACCAATGATTAGTTTTGTTTAAATGTGAATTATGGAATAAGATGTAATGATATGAGATATATGATGATAATTATGAAATGAGATGATTAGAATGTATAAGTAAATTATTGAAGGTGAATGTAGATTGAAAAACTATGTTGAATGATGAAATCTGAAGGTACTACATGAAAATACAATATGATGTATAATATGGATTTGTGGGTTGTATTAATGAAATACGTGCATATGTATATAATTATGAGATTAGTAGAAATATAAATAAGGTGTAATTGAAATGGGAAAATATGATAAAAAAATAATAATATATGAAGTTAATATAAGTATGATTGTCTGTTATGTATGTTTATAATATTTATTTGTACTACTAAGCTTTCGGGCTTAGCGCGGTTGTATATATCGCGCAGGTGAGTAGGTGGTTGATCTGGAAGTCAAACTGTTATGCCACGAGTAGGGTAAGAGTATTTCGAGACCAACTAGAAGGTGATGCATACATGTATAATTTCATTATGTTGTATTTCTGACAAGAATGTATTCATATGTATAAATGAAATTTTGGTAAAGACAAGATTATCATATATATAAATATATAAGATTATTGAAAGTATGTGATAATAATAAACCTCTACTTATTTTGTACTAGAAGTGTAAATCCTTTTTGCAGGTTGTAGTTGAGGTTATAAGGGGGATTTATTGGGAGTGTACTGAGAATGATTTTGTTGCATTGGTTTGTGAAAAATGTTTTTTTTTTAAATCAGAAAAAAACCAGTTTTGTCGACACTTGGGACTCAATTTTTAGGCGAAACTATGGCAAAATTTCTGTAAAACCGGAACTAAAATTCGAATTAAGTAAAATTGGTAGCAACATTAGGATAGTGTGGCGCCTCTACTCGGCTTACACATGTAGGCTGGGAAGGGGTGTTACAGTATCATACCACGCATCATGGTCCGTATCAATTTCCATGATTGTCTCATATTCATAGCAAGGAGTTGATGAACTGGTCAAGATTAGAGGCTTAAGGAATAAGCTAACAGGGTTTTCCCATACCGAAGCCAATGTGGCTAGGGCATCAGCCATCTGATTTTCTTCTCTTGATAGGTGCATAAACCTACACTCCTTAAAGTTCTTCTTCATCATGGTCAAGTAATGGTGGTATGGTTTCAATTTTTCTTCTTTCAACTCCCATTCTCCATTTACTTGGGATACAACTAGCAATGAATCGCCATAAACTTCCACCTTATCCACCTTCATAGTCATTAGAGTTTCCAAACCGAAAATACAAGCTTCGTATTCCACCATATTATTGGTTGCCCTAAATTTTTATTTTTTGGCTAAAGGGATGAGTTCCCTTCGGGCGATTCTAGTATAACTCCCAAACCTGCTCCTTTCCTATTTACTGCTCCATCAAAATACATTTTCCACCCTTGTACTTCAATTGCTTCTAAATGTTCATCTGGAAACTCCAAGATTACCTCTTCGCTTTCTGGTAATGGTTGTTGGGCCAGGAATTCTGCCACCGCTCTACCTTTGATTGTTTTCCTGGTTACGTACTCAATCTCAAATTCCTCTAATATTATCAACCATTGACCATATTTCCCAATCAAAGAGGGCGTCTCCCTTAAGTACTTCATTGGATACAACCTGGAATTTGCTTGCACACTATATGATTGATAGTAATGGCAACTTCTTAGAAGACTAAACCACGACTATACATGTCTTTTCAATGATACTATACTTAATTTCATAAGGTAGGAGCTTTCTACTCAAATATTAAACTGCATGCTCAATCCTTGACTCATCTGCTTGGGCTAGCATGGCTCCTATCAACTCTTCTTCTACTGCCAAATATAGTAATAGAGGTTTTTCGGGTTTAGGTGGTTTCAAAATAGGTGGATTCAACAAATACTCTTTTATTCGATCAAAGGCCTTTTGACATTCTTCATTCCATATGACCGGCTAATTCTTTCTAAGCAATTTGAAGATAGTCTTACAAATTGTTATGAGCTTTGCTATAAATCTGCTAATGTACTGCAGTTTACCAATGAATCCCCAAACTTCTCTCTCGGTCTTAGGGGCTGGCATATCCCTGATTTCTTTAACTTTGTCAGGATCAATCTCAATGCCATTTAAACCAATTACATGTCCCAATAATTTGCCTGAAGTAACACATAATACAAACCTCTTCGGGTTTAATCTTAGCTTATATTTCAAAGCTCTATCGAAGAATAGTTCTAAATTTTGGAAGTGTTGCTCCCTTGTATCCGACTTAACCATCATATCATCAACATATACTTTAACTTCTTTGTGCATCATGTCATGAAATAATGTGGTGGCCATCCTTTGGTAAGTTGCTCAACATTCTTTAAGCCGAACGGCATCACCCTATAACAAAATATACCATATGTAGTAATAAAAGCAGTTATGGCTTTATCCTCTTGGGCCATTAACACTTGATTGTATCTGGAAAATCCATCTACAAACTAGTGTAGCACGCTAGAGGCTGCACTATAAATGAGAACATCTATATGAGGTAAATGACAATCATCCTTAGGGGAAGCCTTGTTCAAATCTCTATAGTCCACATAGACCCTTATTCTTCCATCTTTCTTTGGCACGGGTACTATGTTGGCTAGCTAATTTGGGTATTCTATCACTTTAAGGAACTTCACTTATATTTGCTTAGTGACCTCTTCTTTAACCAATTCAGCCCACTCAGGTCTTAATCGCCTAAGCTTTTATTTGACAGGTTTTATGTGAGTGTGAGTTGGAATATGATGCTCGGCTATGTCTCGATCTATTCCATGCATATCTTCACAAGACTAAGCAAAAACTTCTTCATATCTTTTGAATATTTTTTCAAATCTCTCTCTCTCTCATCGGGAGTAAGGTCGGATGCTATGCTAATGTTTTTAGGATTTTCAGTTGTTCCCAAATTTAATGATTGTGTGTTAATAGAATTAATATTAAAGATGCTCATGTAACCGCTATTTGAATGTAAGCAACCATAAGGAGAAACATCACATAAGTAAGCAAAATCAGACTTTATTGCATTCATTTGGAAAAGAAAACATCATCATCCTCATACAAAGCAGATAAATTAAAATCAAAATCAAAACCATTACTCTCAGAATCATAAAACAGGATGTCTTCAAACTTCTCTTCAACCAGGGTAGCAATCTCTTCCGGAGTCTTCTCGGCTTTTTGGGCAGCTTCATTCTTCTCCTTTGGATTGGATTGTTGGTTGATAGGGTGAGCTCTTTCTTCACTTGCTCCACCAACTCGGCTATATCTGCAAAAATTTCAAAACCTGGGATTAACTTACCCATGAACATGATTGGCTCAGGCTTTCCTTGGAGTGGTCCCATATCTGGAGCTTTGACAAAGATCTCTTCAAGTGGTGGGAAACTCATCTTCTCACTCTTCTTTGGCTGGACATCATTGCCTTCATCATATCCCAATCCTTTCTTGGAAGTTTGAGTTATAAAGTCTGGCAACTTTGTCAAACCGGCCTTACCCTTTCCAAGACCAGCTCTGGGAAGGTAGTTCATCATATTCAAGACTTTGGAGTCCACTACTTCACCATCAAAAATTATAGCTACTTGAAAACCATTGAGAGGCCTCTCGATCATTAGAGTGTTAACAATCTCATTATCTTCAGCTTCAATGACCACTGTCTCATCTCCATTGGGGAACTTGATCTTTTGATGAAGGGTGGAAGGAACTCAACCAAGAGAATGAAACCATGGTCATCCCAAGAGTAAGGCAAAGGTAACTGGTATGTCTAAAATAACAAACTCAACAATAGATTCAATTGGACCAACCTTGACAACCGCTTTGAAAGTCCCTTCGGCATGCCTCTTAGTGTTGTCATAAGCACAAATTGTTACCTCGGTCGGGTTTAGATCTCTTGTTGACATAGCTAGCTTTGGTAATATCTTAAGTGGACAAACATTTATGGAAGACCCATCATTGACCATTACATATGGAGTCCTCTTCCCCTTGACTTCTATTTTGATAAAGAGAGGGTGGATGTGGTCTCTCCCTTCCTCCGGTAAGTCCGCATCCGAAAAAGAAACTGCTCCCATATTAACTTCACTCTTTTCTTGGACCTCTTCACATTTCATTACTTCCCCAATTTTTATGAAGTTGATCAACTCCTCTGGTGTTGTGGAGGTAGAAATTGGCATGCTAGCTAAGGCTTTGACTATAGTTTCTCGGTGCTTTTTAGAAATAGCTACTATGTCCCAAATGCTAACACTTGCTTGGGGTCTTCTCAATTGTTTGAGCACAACATCATTTTCTTCTACTTCAACTTCCTTTCCCTTATTAGTTTCTACCTCCTTAGGTGGTGGCCTTGCATAAGGCTTATTGGATCTAGTGTTCATCACCTCATCTTCTTCGGGCTCGGACCAAGTCCACTCCTCCTTCTTGGATATAATATCATCGTCACTATCACTTGAATCCCAAAACCCATTGACAACACAAATTGTTACTTCTTCATCCATCACAGCTTGTTTAATTTCACCAAACAAGGTAACTTCTAACTCCACATTATATCCATATTGTTGGATGAAGGCTTTGTAAAGTAGATCCCAATTCTTTTGTGCTCCATCATCTAAGGTACTGAACCAATTTTGGACAACAGGGACCAATGAGAGCATAAAGTACCTTAGGGTTTGAGCCTTAGTAGCTCGGGCAAACTGCATGGCAGTGATGTACTGCTTCACATGAAGATGAGGATTTTCGGCGCCATTGTACTTAGCAAAGGAAGGCATCTTGAACTTATAACGGACCTCATCATCTTGTTCAAATAGTTTATCGATCTTAGACATCTCTTCTGTTTTCAACTTCTTCTCAAATTTCTTTTCTAAATTAGTAATCATCTTTTCAACATCGGATGTCTCGGTCTTTTCAATAGTGGCTTTCTCATCAACCTTTAATTCTTTCTTTTTCTCTTGAATATCTTGGTAGTATTGATCCCAATCATCATCATCATCAATGATCACTTTTTCATCATCAAAAACCACTTCACTAACTTTAGTCTTCCCTTTGTCCTTTGGTTTCTTAGTGCTAGCAGATGCCTCGGCATGATTCTCTAAGATTGCAGTCAATTGGTTCTTCATGGTCTCAGCTAGGGCCTCTTTGATTTCTTCCATCTTGGCATTGAGGGCCTCATCCACCATCCTTTGAATTTGTTCAGGTTCCATTGTTTTTGGTGAGCAAGTGATTGAGTCGTTGCTAGATACTTCATCTCCGGCGTAGGTCGGATTGTTGTAGGCTTTTGAACTATCGTATTCCAGGGCTGTGAGCCAGAAAGGATCAATGATATGAGATGCAAATGTATGCATGTATGCACGAACAATCAATAAAGAAATATAATTAGGACGTTCCTTCCAACCTTATAACATCCACACACAAATGGGAGTCTCTTTTCTTAGGCATATGGTTGACAAAATACCAACATGGGGTATCTTGCTTTCGAATAATTCCCTCGGATGTTTTAACCAATAGTTACATTTTCGAAAATGGAAATCAATCCATGATAATTCCCATTAATTAGGGTTTAATCCATTTAACCAACTAAAGTAGCTTTTATGCTATGTTGGATTAAAATGAAATTAAGAGGTTTATTATAAATAGATTTCTCAAAAGAGTAACTAATGGTTCATGCCAAAAACAAGGCCATGGTTAATTTATTCTTAGTGTAAACTAGGCCCACAATTGATTTTTGGTATTTCATAATTGACCTAAATAATTTGCAAGCACTTTGTAAGAAAAGATTGAGAAATAATTTTGTTTCTAAGCCCATTGTAAAAAGATTTTAGAAAAATGGATTTTGGGCTTAGTATTTAGGCCATGGGCCAAAGAATTTTTGATTTGCTTTTAGAAAAGTCTTATATCCAAGGACCATCTTAAAAATTTTGAAAAATAGCTTTGGACTTTTGGACTTTAAAGAAAAATTTCTTTTGAGCTTACAATATACTTAGGTCATATTAGAAAAAGAACAAACCAAATAAGCCATGATTTAAGCCAAAATAAATTAACCATTGTCAAACAACATGCATTTGGGGTAAAACCTAAGGAAAGTAACTAAGCCAATTACATGAGCTTTAGTCTTTGGGTAAAAAGGCTTAGGTTCCCATAGCAGGTATATACCAAATGGTACTAGACTATGAGTGGTTATGCCATGTTCGATCTCCATACCTTGAGTGAAAGTATGGTATCCCTTACATAACATAACACGGGTAACACAGGCGTCCTAACTCACACACACGATGCAATCTAATATGATTCAATGGATAATATCATTATAAGAAAGAATAGAATAATATAAAGACCAATGAAATCAACTTCTCTTATCCCCAGTGGAGTCGCCACTGTGAGCGGGGATTTTTACCCCCACTCCCGGTGGAATGGTTCTTGCGACTTCGACACTGTTTAGGCTCAGGGCCTTAGAGAACACAGACCTAAATCCAGAGAAAATGGAGTCGCCACCCGGACGGGCCGAGAAAAAGTAAGGGGTGGATGACTAGATTCCTAAGGAATCCCCAACCCCCTAATGGGTTCGGAAAGTTGGGTACGTGTGGGGAAGGTAAGAAATGGCTCAGCACACCCACAACGCCCGGTTCATTGGAACCGGCCTCCTTTACAAGTCTTAATATTATAAAATTCTTAAATACAACAACATTATCCATATTACACACAATAATTAAAAGAAAGCATCAATATATTAAAATCAAAGAAAGGTCCAAGCAAAACAAATAAATGGACACCCATCCGAAGATGGAAACATGTCCTTACATCACATGCCTAAATAGGACACCCACCGAAAGGTAGAAACATGTCCTTTACATATGTTATAAAATAGAAAAGCAAATTAAATTACATGATATTTAACTAATGAGGTACCCACCAAGTGGAAACATACCTCTTACAACATTTAGAAATCTAAATAAGTTGATAAATGTAAATAACCATTCATAATAAATAAATAATTAATCAAAGGTACTAAATATCAATAAAAAGTAAATATCCATCCATGATAAATAAAATAAACCAAGCATTGAATTTAAATAAATTAAAGCAAAAGAAATAAATCAAGGCATAATCAAATATAGAATTAATTAAAGCAAATAAAATTCCAATTATAGCTACTATGAGTTATTTTAAGAAATTAAAATAGGTTAAGGTTTTATGTTTTAAAAGGTTGATAAAAGCTCTTTGATTAACTAAATTAATATTTGAATGGTGAAATCATGAAACTAGGGTTTGGACACTTTAAAACATTTTTGATTTGTGGTTTTTGGCTATTCATTTAATTATGGTTTCAAGCTTACTGCGTAAAATTAAATTTTTGTGCTTATATGGTTTTCTAAAGTTTTAAAGGATTAAAGTTTAGAAAAAGTTAGGGTTTAAAGTTTTAAAGGGGTTAGACTTTACTATTTTGAGTTTGAAGTTGAGTTAGGGTTTAGTGATTTTTGGATTTAGGGTTTCGGGTGATGAATTGTTTTTTAGAATTTGGAAATCAATTTGATAATTTTATGAAGATTTAAACAGACGATTTAAAGTTTATAAAAATAGAAAAGTTATTTGTTAAGATTTGTTACAAGAAATAGAACCAAGTTTTAAGATTTTGAAAGAAACAAAATCAAATTTTGGTTTTGTTGAAAAATATGTTCAATTATGGTTTTAAGATTTTAATGAAGTAAAAATAACAATTTTAAGCCTTTTGGAAAATAAACCAACGAAATAAGGTTTTTAACTTTAGAAAAAATAACAATTTTAAGCCTTTTGGAAAATAAACCAGCGAAATAAGGTTTTTAACTTTAGAAAAAAAACTAAATTAAAGTTCTAAAGTCTTAAATTTTGAAAAGCAAAAATTGTATAATCTAAGCTACTGTGAAAAGCAAAAAAAGAATTTAATTCATACCTCCTTTTGATGATTCCTCCAAAAATCATTTTTCTTGGATGAATTAAAACAAAGACAATTGCTGGCTTTGATGGTTTCTTTCTCCTCTTCGTCTCTCAAAAAGTCAGATTTAATTTCACTGCTTTCCTTCACAGATTCGGTTTCAAAGTTCTCTCTAATTTCCTCCTTAATTTCTCCTCCTTTTCCTCTTTTTTGTGTTGTTATTTATAGAGATTTTTTTATGTTTTTTCCTAGTTACTCATGACGTACAATATTTAATAAGAAAAGGAAACCGAAACCTAATTGTATTAGGTTTCGGAAAATTTGCGTTGAAAAATTTTGCTGGCAAAAAAAAAACTGCTGCGGAAAAAATTACGCTGGCAAAAAAAATCTACCGCAGTAGGCTGCGGAAGGGGGTGGGTAACAGGCCTGTGGGCTATTTCACCCGTGCAAAATGGAATCCTGCGGGCTAAATGGCTCACGGCCAAGCCCGCTGGAATTTTCGGCGATGATTTTTTATGCGCTGATTTTTCCGTCGCCGCTTTTTCTTTTTATTTTTTTGATTTTTATTAGTTTATTTTTATTTTTTATTAATAAAAATTAGATAATAAAGCAAAAATTATTTAATTAAGATAACAAAAAATTATTTTGAACCAATTAGATAACACAAAAATTATTTTGGACTAAACCGGACTGGGTCAAAAATTAAGGGTCTACACCTGCCTTATGATTTTGAGAACAATGATTTTGATTTTGATTTTAATTTGTCTACTTTGTATGAGAATGATGATGTTTTCTTTTCCAAAATGAATGCAATAAAGTCTGATTTTGCTTACTTGTGTGATGTTTCTCCTTATGGTTGCATACATTCAAATAACAGTTACATGAGCATCTTTAATATTAATTCTGTTAATACACAATCATTAAATTTGGGAACAACCAAAAATCGTAAAAACATTAGCATAGCATCCTACCTTACTCCTAATGAGAGAGAGAGATTTGAAAAAATATTTAAACAAATATGAAGAAGTGTTTGCTTGGACTTATGAGGATATACCTGGAATAGATCGGGATATAGCCAAGCATCATATTCCTACTTACACTCACATGAAAACTATCAAACAAAAGCTTAGGTGATGAAGACCTGAGTGGGATGAATTGGTTAAAGAAGAGGTCATTAAGCAAATATAAGTGAAGTTCCTTGAAGTGATAGAATATCCAGATTGGCGAGCCAATATAGTACCCGTGCCAAAGAAAGATGGAAGAATAAGGGTCTGTATGGACTATAGAGATTTGAACAAGGCTTCCCCTAAGGATGATTTTTCTTTACCCCATATAGATGTCCTCATTGATAGTGCAGCCTCTAGCAAGCTACACTCATTTGTAGATGGATTTTCTAGATACAGTCAAGTGTTAATGGCCCAAGAGGATAAAGCCAAAATAGCTTTCATTACTACATGGGGTATATTTTGTTATAGGGTGATGCCGTTCGGCTTAAAGAATGCTGGAGCAACCTATCAAAGGATGGCCACCACATTATTTCATGACATGATGCACAAAGAAGTTGAAGTATATGTTGATGATATGATGGTGAAATCATATACAAGGGAATAACACTTCTAAAACTTAGAATTATTCTTCGATACAGCTTTGAAATATAAGCTAAGATTAAACCCGAAGAAGTGTGTATTCGGTGTTACCTCAGGTAAATTATTGGGATATGTGATTGATCCGAATGGCATTGAGATTGATCCTAACAAAGTTAAAGCAATTAGGGATATGTAGCCCTAAAGACGGAAAGAGAAGTTCAGAATTTATTGGTAAATTACAATACATTAGCAGGTTCATAGCAAAACCCACAATAATTTGTGAGCCTATTTTTAAATTGCTTAAAAAGAATCAGCCGGTCATAGGGAATGAAGAATGTTAAAAGGCCTTTGAGCGAATAAAAGAGTATTTGTTGAATCCACCTATTTTAAAACCACCTAAACCTGGCAAACCTCTATTACTATACTTAGCAGTAGAAGAAGAGTCGATAGGAGCCATGCTAGCCTAAGCAGATGAGCCAAGGATTGAGCATGCAGTTTACTATTTGAGTAGAAAGCTCCTACCTTGTGAAGTTAAGTATAGTATAATTGAAAAGACCTGTATAGCCATGGTTTGGTCTTCTAAGAAGTTGCGACACTACTTTCAATCGTATAGTGTGCAAGCAATTTCCAGGTTGGATCCAATGAAGTACTTAAGGGAGGCACCCTCTTTGATTGGGAAATATGGTCGATGGTTGATAATATTAGAAGAATTTGAGATTGAGTATGAACAGGAAAACAATCAAAGGTAGAGCGGTCGCAGAATTCCTAGCCCAACTGTTGCGCTTAAATTAACACTGCTACAAAGCGGCACTCGCAAGTATACGAGGCTATTGCAGTAACGGTGATCGCCACAAGGTCGTCTCACAAGGAAGGAATTGCGTGTAATAGTTTGATTAACATGAAATAATAAACTCGAGTGTGTGATTGGATTGGTGAATTGTGATTAATCTTAGAAATGAAAATGAATAATTTTTTGCAAGATAAATTCAATGGAAATAATGCCTAGGGTTGTAGGTCCATTTAATCAAATGTTTAATTATCAAATTATCCATTCATATAACCTTGTTCCTTAATTTGTTCCTTAAGGTTAATTAGTCAATTATCAATTCACTAGTCTTCACATTTATAAATTAACAACAACCAATTATTTACATTAGCAAATTAATAAACCCTAGAACTTATATTTCTAATTCATTCTTAGGGTAGTCAATTGCATAGTTCCGATATTAAACTTCTCCTCTCGGTCCATCATTCAATATTAAGTAATCAATAGGTGGCCAATCTATCAATTTACCTTTAATTTCAATGCAATCAACCAATAACAAGGTATATCAATGGAATCATCAAATCAAATCATTCAATCAAATATAATACAACCCAAAGCATGAGTAAATTAGCTCATCATATTCTTTAAACAAATACTCATTTCAATATAAACCAAATCAAAGTTATTCATTGCAATATCAATATTCTTAATACAACAACAACACATAAGAAATGGATTAAAAGAAAGAGTTTGAAAAACCCCTTTTGAAGATGCTAAGAATCGGACTCCTTGTCTCTTTCGTAGCTCCCTCTTTGATGTGTGATGATGAACTTCCAAGCTCTCTTGAACCAATAGCTCTCTTCTTGAAGGATGAATGATAACTCTCTCAAGTTCATAACTCTCCAATCAAGCCTCTTAAAACCCAAATCCTTAAGAACTAGCTACTCACTTCAATTCCAACGATTGTCTTTGCTCTTGATGTGTGAAAGGAAATGGTGAATGAAGAATGGGAGAATGGTGTCTTGCTCTCTCAAGCAAGAACCAAGGAAGAAGATGATATCGTGTGTAGAGAATGTCCACCCAATATATTCAATATGTTTTATTTTCCCCCATGTTCCTCCATTTTCCCTCTCTCTTTTCTTTTTAAATTTTAAAAACACCCCATCATTCCTTATCTTCATCTCCCACTTTCCAATTTGTTTTATATTTCTTCCATAAATCCTTCCACCTTTCACTCATTTTTATTGTAATATCCCGGAATAGACCCTAAGAGTTTTGGAGTTATTGTTGTTGTATTTGGATTTAATGTATATGTGTATATGTGAAATATAAGGATAATATATGTAAGACATATACATATACATCACATATACATGGGATATATATAATGGTGAAGGATAAGTGAGTTGTATATATATTTGTATAACTAAATAATAATAATAATAATAAAGACAAAAAGAAAAGAGAAGAAGAAAATCAAAGAAAGAATATGTGGTGGAGATTTAAAGTATTATTATTGTTATTATTATTATTATTATTACTACTATTGTTATTGTTATTGTTATTATTATTATTATTATTATTATATATATATATATATGGATAAGGACAAAAGAAAAGAAGTAGAAACTTCTTCTTCCTTCTACTCCTTCTTCGTCTTCTTCGTTCTTCTTGGCCGAGAGAGAGAGAGAGAGAGAGAGAGAGAAAGAGAGAAAGATGTGATTTTCTTACCAAATTTCTTAAGGAATTCAAGAGATTTGATGATAGAGATGAAGATTTGATAAAGGATTCAAGTTTTAAGAGATGGAATTGCCCCTAATCCAAGTATTGAAAGATCTATGGAAGAGAAGTTATATGGGAGTGAGTTCTTTAGAGGTAAGTACAAAACCCTATTGGATTGCATATAAGTATATTGTTAAAATAAATATTAATATTGTATATGCAATGAAAAGATAAGAGATATGATAATACATTAATACATATAAGATGTGAAGGCATTCAATATATATATGTTATGAAATGTGAAAGATGTGAGGATATGATTTGTATGATGTGTATTCCAATTTATATGGTAATGCAATTGATTGTGCATACTTGAGTAATGAATGATTATGTATATAAATATCAATGATGAACTATGAAATGTGATAATGTGATATTGTGATGAACTATGAAATGTGATAATGTGATATTATGATGAACTATGAAATGTGATAATGTGATATTGTGATGAACTATGAAATGTGATAATGTGATATTGTGGTGAACTATGAAATGTGATATTGTGATTGAATATGAAATGTAAATTGAGAGGTGATGATGTATAAAGCCATTGTGGTTGGCTGTGATATTGAGAATGAGATAAATGAGGCATGTTTTGCCTAAATGATGCCATTGTGGTTGGCTATGATGATGTAAATGATGATGAGAATGAGAATGAAATTGATAATGAAATAATAAATGAATTGTGTGGCTAATGTGTTATTCATTTTCAGAGTTTTGTTGTTGGTGGCATGCCTAATAAGTGTAACAATCTCTTGAAGTTAGGTTGGATTGAATCCTTGAAGCCTAATTGAGATGTTACCACCCTTGAAGCTAGGTTGGGTTAGTTCTTGAAGCCAAGTTGGGTAGAAGCTTAGCATGCTTTGCTCCCCTTGAAGCTTGGTTGAACTTAATCCTTGAAGCCTAGTTGGGTATATGATATTGATAAATTTGATAACAAAACCAAAGCATTAACTCTGAACTTTGAATGACATATTAGTGTCTTTTGGGCCCGAGTCTGTCTTTGTTGTTAATGTGAAGTATATACAAGTTGAAATAAATGAGTAATGGGATCTATGTTGCCTTTGTTGGAAATGTGAGTTGTGAATGATGAATTGTGGTTAGTGATATGATTATATAACATACATGAATTATTGAAAGGAGATATGGTTTGTGAAGTTATATGCAATATGCGATTATAAAGTATAAAATGATATATATGATATGTATGAGGTGAAATTGGTAAGTATCATAATATGAAGGTTCTATCAATTTATTGAATTATGTTTGATGGTTATGTTATATGTGTATATGTATATCCTCTATAAGGTTAATAGGATTATATGAAGAATGCATTGAAAAAGGGGAAAACGGAGTAAGAAAATGTTAAAACATGAGACTAAACATATGAGGTATGTTTCCTTTATATTGTATATTTTAATGGTTACCTGTACTACTAAGCTTTCGAGCTTAGCGCGGTTATCTTAATCGCGCAGGTATATAGGTGATGAAGCTGGAGTTAAGCTACTATGTCACAACGAGGACAAGTATAGTTCGAGACCAACTAGATGGTGGTGCATGCATGTAATTATACTGTATTTTCATAAGAATGTATTCATTTGTATAAATGAATCTTTGGAAGAAACAATGTAACTTATATTTATGTATTACCATGATAAGAATAACCATTTTGTAAATACTTTCATATGATTAAAATGTATTATGGTTTTAAAAATTAAAGTAAAGAGTTATAATGGTGATGGAAAGTGACATTCTTATACTCTATATACATATTGTATGTGTACCTGGTATATGTACAGTATTTATATGGGGTATCGGGGTGTTACATTTATCCTTTTTGTTCCCCACTAAACCACACTAATCTATACCTCGTGCAAGCATACCAAGTGATCCAGGGTGACACGGCCAAGCTTGTTGGCCGTGTCTCTTGGTTTTTTTTCTTTCTTAGGACATGGCCAAGCTTTTGGCCATGTCCCTTGCTGCCTTGTTCTTTGATGGCCGTGTCTCCTGATGGTGTCACTCTCTGCTTCTTTCTTTTCTTTCTTTGCCTTTTGTTCCTTTGGTGAGACACGGCCAGTTGCTTTGCCGTGTCTCTTGGCTGTGTCTGCTTCTGTCCAACTTTGCTTGAGGGACACGGCCAAGCTTGGTTAATCCTAGTCGTGTCCTGCCTTGTCCTTGATCTCTTCTTCTTTTGATGAGAGACACGGCCAAGCCATGTCTAGCTTGGCCGTGTCACATGCTTTTCTCCAACAAGTCCACCAAATTTTAGTTAAAAGGTCCATCAAATGTTCTTCAACCTAAATCAACAACTTCAAACAAACTTGAGTACAAATTAACATGAAAATTAACTTAAAATCAACAAAAACATCATAGAAAATATATACAAAATTGATCTAAACAATTACCCACACTTAATCATTTGCTTGTCCCCAAGCAAAGTTAAAATCAAAACAAATAAAACAAGATAAATATTGTCAAGTTCAATAGTTATAAGGATGCATTAAGACTTCCATATTATTAAATCCACAATCATAATCGAATCAAGAATAATTGGTACTCAAGCAACTTAATAGTCAATCTATGCATAACAAAAATTGTCACTCCCTCACAAAACCTCTTAAGTGTTTAATTGGGTAGTGTTTAAGCTCTCGACATTCAATGAAAGATTAGGACTATAGGCTTGCTTATCAATCAAATCTCCACCACCTAATCACAATCAAGCATCAATCATAAGGTCTTTTATTTGGTTGTAACGGGGCTAAGGGAAAGGTATGACATTTGGGAAAGTGAGTTTGTTCATTTAGGTCAAGAGTACTTCAAGAGTGAAGCAAGCAATGTAGCATGATCAACAATCCCAAAATTCTTCTCAATCACTTAGTACTAACCATTTAGGTGCTTTTAAGGAACTCCATTTGTTTAATTAGCAAAGATAATTTCCAAACTCATTACAACCCTTCCGACAAGAACAACAACTTCTATTATTTTGATTTTCATTATTCATTTCATTATTCATTTCATTTTTTTTATAATAGGGTATCCAACTAAAGAGTACAATAACTTGTAATTTAAAGCCCATTGAATTCAACCCCACACTTTATTTAGCACAACACTCCATCATTAATGCTCTTGAAATTCTCTTGATCTAATGAATGGGTGATAGTTAAAATGAAATGGTTCAAGCTGATGGTGTTGTGAAAAAGAAAGAAAGGGAAAAATGAAATAAGCTCAAAGTTGGCAAACTAAGGTCGGATGTAAGTTTGGTCTTTTTAAGCCAAAATGGGTTCCCCTAAATTGCCTTAATCATATTGATGCCTAATTGAAATCATTATGTAGTCTCAAAATGCATGTCAAAGAAAGTTCTAGCAATTCATCAATCGAAGATGTTCTCACACAAAAAGAATGATAAGTTGATGGCTCAATTCTTCAATAGTTTAATAGCAATGCAAAGAATAACCATCAAAATTGACAATAAATACTAATTCTAATTAATTCTCAAATTCATGCTTCAAAAATTCAAAAGTTATCTATCAACAGTCTTATAACAATTGAACTTATCAATATCCATCAAAACAAAGCACGAAACTTAACAAAACAACTATAACAAAACACTTAAGAAAAATAGACAATTTACATTTATGAACTAAAGACTTAGGACACACCCCACACTTTAAGTTTTACATTGTCCTCAATGGAAACAAGGATAATAAAGAAAAAAGTTAAGGTACAACCTATTTTCCATTGTTCCCTTGTGACGTAAGTGCTACCTTTTCATCCACAAACAACAATTGTTCAAGAAGAAAATACAGTATATATAAAATAACCACAATATAAAGTGTTAACATTAAAAACAATAACAACGAAAATATGCAATAACTAAAAATAAGAAAGTAAAAAGTGTTCTCAAAAGGTTGGAGTTGATTGGATCTATGGTGATGGAGGATGAGACGATGATGCAGCTGAAGGATGGAGGCTCATAATCTTAGTAACGTTGCTATTGATTTGGTCCAATTGTTCCATGACTGCAGCATGGTTATGATCGACCTTGCTTTCTAGTGCTTCAATCCTATTAAGGATCTCCTGATTGTCCGGGATTGGAGCATCTTCATCCAAATCAAGAGAATCCAAGTCGGACTCCTTCTAGACTCGTGTTCTCTTTTGACGGCCCTTCGGTACCTCTGGCTCAGTTGAAGCCATAACATAGGCCCCTCCTTTTCTTCAAACCATATGCATCTTCTTGAGTTTGGCAAGATCTAACGAATCATTACCCGAGATTTTAGTCATACGGCTGTTGCTCGGGTCAAAATCATCAAGAAGGGTCTTTGCTAAAGTTGTAACTAATCCTCCAATGCAAATGGCACCACTCTTTTTATTTGCCACACTGTCAAACACATCGACTAACCAATAGCCGGTGCAAACGGGTATGGCATTGCTAGCACAGTCTAAAAAAAATAGTTCGCTTATTTCCACAACACCTGTGCTTTCTTTTCGTGCAAAGAACCCACATGACATAAAGCGATGGAAGTATCTTAGGGTGGGATTTGCCAATTTCGTTGCCTTGGCCGATTTGGCCACATAGGTTCCCGACCCCAGTGCACCCCATGCAAATTGTTGTTTAAAGCGTTTAGGTACGTGTTGTTCCCCTTGTTGATGGAAACCAAATATATCATTCAATTGCTCAATACTAATGGCAAATGGTTTCCCAAGCAGTTTAAAATGTAACCTAGTGAAAATCTTAAGATAGGTTAAAAATTCCAATGTAAGCTCTTGAAATTGCAAAGGTTTAAGGGAAACTAATCTCTCCCATCCAAGGTTTTGAACAAAGCTATAAAAATTATCCCTAATATGAAGAGCATTAAGGGATTCTTCGCTTACATACCTCATCGAAAAGAACCCCTAGCGAGAAGAGTCGCTCTCCTTGAAGATGATGATGATGAAGATGGAGCTGAAGGTGGAGGTTGCCTCCTCTTGTGGTGAGACACCATCTTTGTTCTAGTCATTTTGATAATTTGGTGAAAATGAAGCTTTAACAGTTTTAATTGCTTTTTAATGAGAAATGAAGAAGATTGAATGAGTTTAAATTAGTTTTGGTTAAGAAAAAGGGAGGATTTAGTAGGATTTTGAGCTTTTAGAGAGTGATTATGGGGGGTTTTGGAGAGAGGGAGTTGAGAGAGAGAGAGAAAAGAGAAAGGGGAGTTAGGGATTTAAAATGAAGGAAATGGGCTGAGATCGTGGTTTTAAACTTGAAAATTGGTGTGACACGGCCAAGCTTGGTCTTGTTTTATGGATTTGGAGGGACACGGCTAGTGGCTTGGCCGTGTCCCATGAACGTGTTTGATGGGATTGGAGGGACACGGCCAGTGGCTTGGTCGTGTCCCTTGAACGTGTTTGATACTAGAACAAAAGGTTGCAAAACAAATGAAAGGGACACTGGCAGAAGCTTGGCCGTGTCTATGTGACACGCCAAGGACACGGCCAAGCTATTTGGCCGTGTCTGCTTCTGCCTATTATTGGTTTTGCTTGACACGGCCAGTGGCTTGGCCGTGTCAAGTGGCAGTGCAGTGTCCTTCACTGCCATTTTGGTTTTAATTTTTTTTATGGTTTATTTATGTCACCAAGTCACAAAAAATGCAATCTTCTTCCTTGCTTAACCCTGAAATACATTCAAGAAAAATAAAAACCGATCAAAGTACCCATTCCATTTTATTTAAACTCAACATGAAATTAAAATTGCTAAATATGAAATTGTAACTATGGAAAGAAATGCAAACCGATGGGTTGCCTCCCATTTAGCGCTTCTTTAATGTCGTATAGTTGGACATTGTTGCATTATTCATCAACAAACACCATGCTTTCCACCATTTTTGGAACTTCAATTTCTTCAAAGTAGGGCTTCGCCCTTTGTCCATTGACCCTGAACGTCTCGTTGGTTTTTAAATTAAGCAACTCAACAACCCCATATGGGAATGTTTCAGTAACTTGAAAGGGCCCACTCCAATGTGACTTCAATTATTCGGGAAACAACCACATTCTTGAATTGAGGAGAAGGACTTTCATTCCTGGTTCAAAAGTCCTTCAAAGAATCATCCTGTCATGAATAGCTTTTGTATTTTCCTTGAAGATCCTTGAACTCTCATAGGCCTCATTTTGAAGCTCATTAAGCTCGGAAATCTGAAGCATTATTTGCTCCCTTACTTCATCTAAGTTCATATTCATGGTCTTTATTGCCCAATAAGCCTTGTGCTCCAATTCCACCCGGAGGTGGCAAGCTTTACCAAAGACCAGCCTATAGGGACTCATTCCCAATGGGATTTTAAAAGCAGTCCTATAAGCACATAATGCTTCTGAGAGTCGGATTGACCAATCCTTTCGAGTTGTGCTCACCGTCTTTTCCAAAATCCCATTGATTTTCTTGTTTGAGATCTCAGCTTGCCCGGACGTTTGGGGATGGTATGGAGTTGCCACTTTGTGTCAGATGCCCATCTTGGTCATCAACTTTTCAAACCATTTGTTGCAAAAATGGCTTCCTCCATCACTCACTATTGCCTTAGGGATTCCAAACCTGCTCAAAATATTCTCCTTCAATAATTTTAATACAATGTTAGCATCATTAGTCATAGTGGGGATAGCCTCAACCCACTTGGACACATAATCCACTGCTAGAAGGATATATTCAAAACCAAAGGATTTGGGAAATGGCCCCATGAAATCAATTCCCCATACATCAAAAATGTCAACCACAATAAAAATATTAAGGGGCATTTCATTCCGTTTGCTAATGTTTCCTACATTTTGGCATTTATCACATCTTATACAAAAATGATAAGCATCCTTAAAAAGAGTAGGCCAATAAAAGCCGCTTTGAAGAACTTTCTCGGTGGTCTTTTTTACTCCAAAATGTCCCCCACAATACATATTGTGGCAAATTTGTAGCACTTGCTTTTGTTCATCTTTTGGCACACATCTTCTTATCACTTCATCCCTGCAAATTCTAAACAAGTAAGGCTCATCCCAAAAATAATACTTACATGTATGCAGGAATCTCTTCTTTGCTTGGAAACTCAAATCCTTTCGCACTACACCACAAGAAAGATAATTAGCAATATCCGCATACCATGGTGCTTGAGTTAAAGAAAACAAGTGTTCATCCGGAAATTTTTCGAAAGCATTTTCATAAGCAATTCCAGCATCATTGTCACAAGTGTTAAGTCTAGAAAGATGGTCGGCCACTACATTCTCGCTTCCTTTCCTATCTTTGATTTCAACATCGAATTCTTGTAACATCAACACCCACCTAATGAGCCTAGGTTTAGCTTGTGGTTTGGTCAACAGGTATTGCAAGGCCGTATGATCAGAAAATACTATGACCTTAGAACCTATCAAGTAAGATCTAAATTTGTCCAGCGCAAACACCACAGCTAACATTTCTCTCTCAGTGGTCGTGTAATTTACTTGTGCATCGTTTAAAGATAAACTTGCATAATAAATTACACACATCAACTTGTTCACTCTTTGGCCCAACACAGCTCCAATGGCAAAATTCGATGCATCGCACATAATTTCAAATGGCAAATCCCAATTTGGGGCAACAATTATAGGGGCCGAAGTTAGTTTCTCTTTCAAATTTTTAAAAGCTTCTAAGCACTTTTCATCAAAAATAAATGGGACATCTTTTCCTAACAAATGACACAAAGGGCGTGAAATTTTGGAAAAATCTTTTATAAACCTCCTATAAAATCCTGCATGTCCCAAAAAACTTCTAATCCCCTTAACTGATGTGGGTGGAGGTAGGTTCACAATTAATTCAACCTTAGCCTTGTCTACCTCAATCCCTTCATGGGAAATAACATGCCCTAAAAAAATTCCGTGATCAACCATAAAGTGACTCTTTTCCCAACTCAAGGTAAGATTACATTCAATACACCTTTCAAGTACTAGAGTCAACTTTTCCAAACATTCATCAAAGGAATTACCAAAAATAGAAAAGTCATCCATAAATACCTCAATGCACTTATCCAACATATCAGAAAAGATGGAAAGCATAAACCTTTGAAATGTTCCCGGTGCATTGCAAAGTCCGAATGGCATCCTTCAAAATGCAAATGTCCTAAAGGGACAAGTAAATGTAGTCTTTGGTTGATCTTTCGGTGCTATCAGGACTTGGTAGTAACCTGAAAGATCATCAAGAAAACAGTAAAAAGCGTGTCCAGATAACTTATCAAGCATTTGATCAATAAATGGCAAAGGAAAGTGATCTTTCTTGGTGACATTATTTAATTTCCTATAATCTATGAACATTCGCCACCCAGTTTATGTTCGTGTGGGTACCAACTCTCCTTTATCATTCTAGACCACTGTTAACCCTATTTTCTTAGGCACAACATAAACAGGACTAACCCATTCACTATCAGCAATAGGGTAAATTACCCCCTTCATCCAGTAGTTTAAGGACCTCCATCTTAACAACCTCACTCATGTTAGGGTTTAGCCTCCTTTGAGACTCTCTCACCGGTTTAGCCCCTTCCTCTAAGATGATCTTATGCATGCACATAGAGGGACTAATACCCTTAATGTCACTCAACCCCCAACCTATAGCTTTCTTGAATTTTTTCAACATCGTTACAAGCTTATCTTCTTCCTCACTGGTAAGGGTAGCAGAAATTATCACTGGTTGAGATTTATTCTCCCCAAGAAAAATATATTTTAAATGCTTGGGGAGTTCTTTAAGTTCAACCCCTTGTAGTTGAATTTGCTCTTCTTCAACTTCAAATTCCTCCTCAACACTCTCATCATCCAAAATGGAATTGTCTTCTTTATTCTCCTCATTGGAAATCTCTGCTTCTTCTTGAAATTTTAAAGCCCTTTTTAGCTTGTGTTTGTCATTTTCCTGCAAGAAAACTTCTTGAACAGCATTATCAGTAAAATCAATGAAAGAGCAGTCTTCATATAAAGCACTAGTGGGAATGGGGGAAGTGTTAAAAATTGAAAATTCTACAGTTTGTCCCAAAACGATCATAGTTAATTTTTCATTTTTAACATCGATTAAAGTGTTAGTTGTGGCCATAAAAAGCCTCCCTAACAAAATTGCATGCTCGGAATCCCGTGGGATTTCTCCCCCCATATCTAAGACAATGAAATTGATGGGTACAATCAAACCTCCTACCTTAACTAGAACATCTTCTATGATTCCCTTAGGGTATCTAAGAGTTCTATCTACTAGTTGCAAAACCATTTTAGTCGGTTTGAGTTCCCCAAGCTCTAGTTCAAATAAATAGAGTATGGCATCAAATTAATACTAGCTTCGAGATCACACATGCCAATGGTTTCTTTCCCATTCCCCATAGAGATTTTAACTATAAAGCTCCCAGGATCTTTTAGCTTAGGAGGTAACTTATGTTGTAAAACAACACTAGTTACTTCCGAAACTATCATCTTCTCATCCAACTCATACCTTATTTTCTTAGTGTTTAGCTCTTTTAAGAATTTGGCATAAGATGGCATATTCTTTATTACCTCTAGTAAGGGTAGGTTGATACTTACCTTCAAAAGCATGTTATAAATTTCAGAAAATTGTTTCTCATGCTTTTCATTTTTTAACCTGCTGGGAAACGAAATTGGTGGTCTGTATGGATTTGGAGATTTGTGCAGCTTTAGTGCAACGGATGCCTCCTCTCTATCCTCTTTAAGCTCATTTGGTTCAGATTTTTCTTCTTGCATTTCCTCGCCATTATTTTGCATTATACTTGCATCAAAGGAATTATCCATGTTATTATCACCAATTTTATTATCAAGTACTTTACCACTTCTTAAAACGGTGATTGCTTTGGCCTGATCAGGTTGGCTTGGAAATTTCCCTTTTTGATTGGCTTGAAGTTGATTAAACAATTGACCTACTTGAGTTTCAACCTTCTTAAACGATGCTTCTAAAGAGTCAAACTGCTTATTGTTCATTTCTTGATTTTGAGTGCTTAAATGAAAGCATTCAAATTGTCTTCAAATGAAGGTTTCTTAACCTGCTTTTGATTTGAGGGTTGCCCTTGAAATTGGGGACCTCTTTGATATGGTTGGAAAGGTTGTTGAGGTGGAGCATGTGTTGATTTTTCCATGAAAAATTGGGGTGATTCCTCCAACCGGGTTATAAGAATTTGAATATGGGTCATTCCTACCCCTTTGTTGGAACCCTTCAAAAGCAAAAGCTTATTCTTGCTCCTCTTGGAATGTATCAAAATTGGAGGGGCACACATTTGCTTGATGGCCTACAAGACCACACGATGCTCATGCCTTTGGCTTGGTCCCGACAAGTTTCCTTTGGCATTCAACAATTTCACTTGTTTTGTCAGTTCTGCAATTTGTCTAGCCATTTCCGAGTTTGCACTTATCTCGTGTGCTCCTTTTCTCCTTTCCCCAATACTCTTTTATTGGGAATTTTCCCCCAACATTTCGAATAATGCAACTGTTTCTGCAGCTGTTCTTTCACCCATTGCTCCCCCTGCTGCATTATCCACTGTGTTTTGACATTGTTGAGTTAGCCCATCATAGAAGAATTGATTGAGCAACTGTTGTGGATAGTAATGGT
Organism: Garcia nutans; assembly: GCA_947685225.1. Lineage (NCBI taxonomy): Eukaryota > Viridiplantae > Streptophyta > Magnoliopsida > Malpighiales > Euphorbiaceae > Garcia > Garcia nutans. Next base: position 38,702,904 of record CANTUV010000059.1, read on the forward strand.
GAGGGCACTGAAATAATAAGGATTTGAAGCGATCCCACGCCTTATGAAACAGTTCTCCATCAAATTGGGTGAAAGTTGCAATACTCCCCCTAAGCTCCTTGGTCTTTTGGTGTTAATAAAACTTTCCCATAAATTTGTTGTAAACCTCTGTCCACGTGGTTAAAGAATTCTCCGGTAAAGTCATCAACCACACTTTTGCTCTATCTTTCAAACTATATGGGAAACATCTCAACTTGAGTTCATCTTCTGTTAGTGTTTGCAAAGGGAATGTATGCAATGTTGAGTAAAAATCCCGAATGAAGTTGAGAGGATCTTCATTCGGCAGTCCATGGAAGGATGGCATCATACTACAGTGAGTATTTCTGAGCTCATAATTTCTCGCTGCGTTGCTCAACCGGATACAAGATGTGGTCACTCCGATGATCGGTCAGGCAAATTCTTTCATAGGTGGTTCTTGTGCATCACCCATCTCTATTTCTATGTTCTCCTCAAACTGCTTGTTGGTATTTTCCCTTTCTTGCTCAATAGGATTTGGTCCTTCGGGTCTTGGAAGTCTATGGATGTTGTCAATAAATGGAGCAAGTTCGTTTCCTTGAGACCTTCGTCCGTGCATAAATAACCTAAGCAATTCAAAAACAACACTTTAAATGATTTAATAAATAAATTAAAAGAATCAAACTATTAACAAAAATTGCCTTCCCCGGCAACGGCGCCAAAAACTTGTTGCGCTTAAATTAACACTACTACAAAGAGACACTCGCAAGTATATGAGGCTATTGCAGTAACGGTGATCGCCCCAAGGTCGTCTCACAAGGAAGGAATTGCGTGTAATAGTTTGATTAACATGAAATAATAAACTCGAGTGTGTGATTGGATTGGTGAATTGTAATTAATCTTAGAAATGAAAATGAATGATTTTGTGCAAGATAAATTCAATTATGGAAATAATGCCTAGGGTTGTAGGTCCATTTAATCAAATCTTTGATTATCAAATTATCCATTAATATAACCTTGTACCTTAATTTGTTCCTTAAGGTTAATTAGTCAATTATCAATTCACTAGTTTTCACATTTATGAATTAACAACAACCAATTATTTTACATTAGCAAATTAATAAACACTAGAACTTATATTTCTAATTCATTCTTAAGGTAGTCAATTGCATAGTTCCGATATTAAACTTCTCCTCTTGGTCCGTCATTCAATATTAAGTAATCAATAGGTGGCCAATCTATCAATTTACCTTTAATTTCAATGCAATCAACCAATAACAAGGTATATCAATGGAATCATCAAATCAAATCATTCAATCAAGTATACTACAACCCAAAGCGTGAGTAAATTAGCTCATCATATTCTTTAAACAAATACTCATTTCAATATAAACCAAATCAAAGTTATTCATTGCAATATCAATATTCTTAATACAACAACAACACATAAGAAATGGATTAAAAGAAAGAGTTTGAAAAACCCCTTTTGAAGATGCTAAGAATCGGACTCCTTGTCTCTTTCGTAGCTCCCTCTTTGATGTGTGATGATGAACTTCCAAGCTCTCTTGAACCAATGGCTCTCTTCTTGAAGGATGAATGATAGCTCTCTCAAGTTCACAACTCTCCAATCAAGCCTTTTAAAACCCTAATCCTCAAGAACTAACTACTCACTTCAATTCCAACGATTGTCTTTGCTCTTGATGTGTGAAAGGAAATGGTGAATGAAGAATGGGAGAATGGTGTCTTACTCTCTCAAGCAAGAACCAAGGAAGAAGATGATATCGTTTGTAGAGAATGTCCACTCAATATATTCAATATGTTTTCTTTTCCCCCATGTTCATCCATTTTCCCTCTCTCTTTTCTTTTTAAATTTTAAAAACACCCCATCATTCCTTGTCTTTGTCTCCCACTTTCCAATTTGTTTTATATTTCTTCCATAAATCCTTCCACCTTTGACTCATTGTTATCCTTTTTGTTCCCCACTAAACCACACTAATCTATACCTCGTGCAAGCATACCAAGTGATCTAGGGTGACACGGCTAAGCTTGTTGGCCGTGTCTCTTATTTTTTCTTTTCTTTCTTGGGACACGGCCAAGCTTCTAGCCGTGTCCCTTGCTACCTTGTTCTTTGATTTGTTTCCAAGGGATGACACGGCCAAGCTCCTGGCCGTGTCATGTGACACAGCCAGTGGCATGGCCGTGTCTCTTGATGGTGTCACTCTCTGCTTCTTTCTTTTCTTTCTTTGCCTTTTGTTCCTTTGGTGAGACACGGCCAGTGTCTCTTGGCCGTGTCTGCTTGTGGCCAACTTTGCTTGAGGGACACGGCCAAGCTTGGTTAATCCTAGCCGTGTCCTGCCTTGTCCTTGATCTCTTCTTCTTTTGATGAGAGACATGGCCAAGCCATGTCTGGCTTGGCCGTGTCACATGCTTTTCTCCAACAAGTCCACCAAATTTTAGTTAAAAGCTCCATCAAATGTTCTTCAACCTAAATCAACAGCTTCAAACAAACTTAAGTACAAATTAAATATGAAAATTAACTTAAAATCAACAAAAACATCATAGAAAATATATACAAAATTGATATAAACACCAACAACCATTACTAGAAAGCGAAGAGGTAATCTTGGAATTTCTGGATGAACATTTAGAAGCAATTGAAGTACAAGGGTGGAAAATGAATTTTGATGGAGCAGTGAACATTAAAGGAGCAGGCTTGGGAGTTATACTAGAATCGCCCGAAGGAGAACTCATCCCTTTAGCCAAAAAGTTGAAATTTAGGGCAACCAATAATATGGTGGAGTACGAAGCTTGTATTTTCGGTTTCGAAATCCTAATGATTATGAAGGTGGATAAGGTGGAAGTTTTTGGCGATTCATTGCTAGTAGTATCCCAAGTAAATGGAGAGTGGGAGTTGAAAGAGGAAAAATTAAAAACATACCACCATTACCTGACCCTGATGAAGAAGAACTTTAAGGAGTGTAGGTTTATACACCTATCAAGAGAAGAAAATCAGATGGCTGATGCCCTAGCCACATTGGCTTTGGTATGGGAAAATCCTATCAGTTTATTTCTTAAGCCTCTGATTTTGACCAATTCATTAACTCCTTGCTACGAATATGAGACAATCATGGAAGTTGATACAGACCATGATGCGTGGTATGATACTATAAGGCAATTTTTGGAGGAAAAAGAATACATGCTGGGGGCAACAAAGAAAGAAAGAAGAGCCATAAGGCGGTGATCTTTGCAATACATCACATTCCATGGAGAGTTATATCGAAGATGGCCTAATGGGGTGCATTTAAGATGATTAAGAAAGCCTGAAGTGGAGCATATCATGTCAGAAATACATGCGGGAAGTTGCGGTCCGCACATGAGTGGTTTGGCTCTAGTTAAGAAGATTATTCGGCAGGGTTACTACTGGTTGACCATGGAGAAGGATTGTATTGAGTTTATAAAGAAGTGCCAACAATGTCAGATGTATGGTAACATGAATAACATGCCTCCTGAAGAATTGCATTCTATGTCTTCACCCTGGCCATTTGCTACTTGGGGGTATCAACATTATAGGAGAGATACATCAAACAGCCTCAAACGGTCACTATTTCATTATAGTAGCAGTAGATTATTTTTCAAAATGGATTGAAGCCGAATCCTTTAATAAACTGGGTGCAAGCCAAATGGCTAGATTTATTGAAAAGAACCTCATCTGCCGGTACGGGGTCCCACATAGTGTGATATCAGATAATGGGGTACAGTTTCAAGGAGCAGTTAAGGATTTATTCTTAAAGTACCGAATCCATCATCATAGATCCTCTCCTTATTGACTAAAGGCTAATGGTGTGGTAGAAGCAACAAATAAGACAATTAAGCAAATTCTATCCAAAATGACCAAGACTTATAGGGATTGGTCAGAGATGCTTCCCTTTGCTTTATGGGGATATAGGACAAGTGTGCGAACACCTACTGGAATGACACCGTTCTCTTTGGTTTATAGGATGGAAGCAGTGTTGCCAATTGAAATAGAAATCAAGTCATTGAGAGTAGTCTTGGAAGCCGAACTGCCTGAAACAAAATGGGTAGCGAGCAGATACACACAGTTAGCTTTACAAGAAGAGAGAAGGTTAAAGGCACTGTATCATCACCAACTGTATCCAAAGAAGGTAGCTCGGGCCTAAAATAGAAAGGTTAAAATCAGAAAACTCAGAGTCAGGGAATTGGTGTTGAAGCAATGTAAGCCTAATATATCTGATCCGAGAGGGAAGTTTAAGCCTAGTTGGGAAGGGCCATATGTTGTGAAACAAGTTATGAACAAAGGTACAGTGAAGCTATCAGACATGGATGGGAACGAATTTAGTGAGCCAGTGAATGTCGACAGGTTGATGAGGTTTTATATATGATATAAAAAAAGAGAAAGAGAGCTCGCTAGGTTGAAAACCCAAAAAGGGCGGCCTAGGAAAAAGTTAGAGCAGTCCGCTAGTTTCGAAAATCCAAAAGGCCTGGCTAGGCAACAATTAAGGCTAAATGAGAGAAAATCATCAATTAGAAAACCTGAAAGGGCTAGTTGGCAATAGGAGTGATCTTGTGTATGCTGGCTTTTTGTTTGGCTTTTCCCTAATTTAATAAAACAGAATTAATGTTAAAATTTGTTCTATGTGCATTGTTATATGTATTTGACCAGGTATGGATGAAATAAATAAACACAATAGCAAAAGTGATGCCAAATTATAAATGAAAAAGAAGCATCTTTTATTACGTTAATTTTTTTTTTCATCCTAACAATACACTTTCTGAATTGACAAATGTAAAATCTATGGCAGTCGATAAATGTAACATGCAGGCCAGCTTTGCCTCAGCCGATCCAAGTAGGCTTCAGTCAAGCAAGGCATGTCTAAATCGGGAGTAAAGTCAGAATTGCGAGGCTCAGCTCCATACTAACGGCTAAGACGTCGAGGATCATAGCAAGTACCTTGACGAAGAGCAGCAAGGGGAACATACATCAAGTATGTCCGCATGATGATACGAGAAATCTTCCACCAAGGTACCAACCAATGGATATTGACTTCAGCGCATGATTGGATCTAGTCAACCCAGTCAGCATATGAAGAAGCAGGATGGAGTAGTTTCCTAGAAGAATGATGACGTGGTAGGTATCTGGCAAAATCCATGGATGGAGTATCAAGAAAACAAAGACGCTCTTGAAGCCAAATTTAAGAAGAAAGAATTATTTTTTTTTTAAAAAAAGAGTCCACTAATTTGAAAACCCGCAAGGGCAGCTTAGGCAAAAATTAGGACAGCTCGCTAGTTTCGAAAACTCACATGGGCGGACTAGGAAAAAATTAGAGCAATAAAAAATATTTATAATAAAAAGAGGTCCGCTAAGTTGAAAACCAGCGAGGGCAGCTTAGGCAAAAAATTAGGACAACTCACTAGTTTTGAAAACCCACATGGGCGGACTAGGCAAAAATTAGAGCAATAAAAAAAAGAAAGAAAACCTAAATTGAAAGCCCAAAAGGGCAGTTTAGGTAATTACCTGAAGCAGCAATGGACTCCCGATCAGTCTCCTTGACAATCCTGATTTAAGCCAGTCTAATCCAACTAAAGTCTCGGCTAAGATCACAGGTACCGGCAACAAGCCTCCTTCCATTTGAACCATTGTAACGACCCTCCCCGACCAGGTCGGCTGCCCGGCCCACTAGTGGCTTACGGCCCGGCCTTTTCACCACCTGGGCACGAAGTCCGCAGGAGGCAAGCGATCGCTATAGTACTGGACAACCCTCGCGGCCCACCCAGCAGGAATTTGTTTATTTGGCCCCAAGTGGTCGCCTCCCTGGATCGAACCCCTGACCTCCCACTTAAGAGAGCCAGCGAGAACCATCCAGTACCATTTCTGCTACTAGCAGAAATGGTACTGGATGGTTCTCGCTGGCTCTCTTAAGTGGGAGGTCAGGGGTTCGATCCGGGGAGGCGACCTCTCAGTGTGACAATGCCTGAGGGGCCAAATAAACAAATCCTGCTGGGTGGGCCGCGAGGGCTGTCCAGTACTGTAGCGATCGCTTGCCTCCTGCGGACTCCGTGCCCAGGTGGTGAAAAGGCCGGGCCGTAAGCCACTAGTGGGCCGGGCAGCCGACCTGGTCGGGGAGGGTCGTTACAACCATAATATCCAATACTTGTGGATCAATATCACCGTCGGAAGAAACAAGCAAGAATTGGCCGAGAAGCAAAGACAGAGCATGCATCCCCATGCCTTAGTAGGAGCCAAATGAGAGAGACAAAAATCAATCAAGGGAGCAAGTAGAATTTTTTCACCTCTCATCAACTGAAGAACTTTGGGTTTTGGAATTTGAAATAACCTCTGCATCTTATGTTGAGTCTTGGAAATCAATGTGGGTATTGCCATTTTTTTATTATTTGGATATCCAAGGATGGCCTCAAATTCTTCAATCAAGGGACATATTTCAAAGCCATTAATTTTAAATCCCTAGAATCCATGTTCCAAAAGGAAGACATGGCATGTAAGAAGGAGTGGTCCAATTTAACATTTTGAAAACACTTTAAAACATCAAGTTTTGACCATGAAATTTGCTTCTAGTGAATGGCATCCATATTCCTAAATAGAATTTTTATCTTCTTTAAATGAAGTTCGGTCATGGTTGATGAATGAAGAAAAATCACAACTGTTAAAGGAGTTTTTGCATTGAAATATTTTGGCTTCTGTATTAAATTAGGCATAAAAAGTGATTTTTATAGAAGAAACAAGCCTTTCCACTTTTCAGAAAAAAAAAAAAAAACAAGCCTTTCCAAAAGTGATAAGGAAAAGGTGATGGGAAAGAGTGAGATAGTATGGCATGAGGAAAAAAAATTAGCGACAAAATCTTTTACCGTGTTGCATTTGGTTTTAGCAAATGATGCGGCTGTGAATTATGAAAAGAAAATTGTGATAAAATATTTATGATGTGATAAAAAAAGTATAATAATTATGGCGCAGTAAAAAAAAAGTTAGTTACAGTAAAGGCTGAAATTATGTATTATTATTTTTATGCTTATTGTACAATGTTCATACAATTGATACAAGTTATACATTATTAAGAAGGTGGTGGTAGGTCATCAACTAAAGCCCTAAAAAAAGTCATCGCCTGTTGGAGGAGGGGGCAAATTACTCATCCCGGGATCACCCAAAATGGGAGCACCAAAATCCCAATTACCTTGAAGTTCCGATCTATCACGGCCCTCATCAGAAACAGACGAAAGGATCTCATGGTCTCTGACCTTGAAGCATGCATTTTTTTTGAAAACTATGTGCTAAATTTGAAAGAATTTGAGAGAATTATAGAAATTATAGATTTTTGCTGTGAATGAAATGAAAGAATTCATTGATTTACATAGAGAAACGGCAAGGAAAAAATAAAATTCAAAAGTAAATTTTACTATTTATGAATAGTAAACTTTACTATTGATGAATGGTAAATTACTATTGATAAATAGTAAATTACTATTTTCAATAGTAAATATTATTTACTACTATTTATAAATAGTAAGTTACTATTTATAAATAGGAAATAGTGCATGAACAATGACTACACAATAAAATAAACAGTAAATTAAATTATTCAATTTAATCATTCAAATGCTTGCGTGTGTATTAATATTTTTACACGCAGGGGCAAGGAGAATACATGTGCATAAAAATTAGTCAAATTTTTTCAAACCAAAAAATTATTTTTTGTAGATAATTAAATCTTTATTAGCTCGGGTCCAGAACCAAAATTTTTCTTAGGTCCAGAACCTAGAATCTCTTTTAAGTCCAGAACTTAGCTCAGGTCCAGAACCCAAATTTTCCTTAGGTCCAGAACCTAGAATCTTTCCTAATTCCAGAACTTAGCTCGGGTCCAGAATTCAAATTTTTCTTAGGTCCAGAATCTAGAATCTTTCCTAAGTTCGAAACTTAGCTCGAGTCTAGAACCCGAATTTTTCTTAAGTCCAGAACCTAGAATCTTTTCTAAGTCCAAAACTTAGCTCGGGTCTAGAACCCAAATTTTTCTTAGGTCCAGAACCTAGAATCTTTCCTAAGTCCAGAACTTAGTTCGGGTCCAGGACCCAAATTTTCCTTAGGTCCAGAACCTAGAATCTGTTCTAAGTCCAGAACTTAGCTCGGGTCCAGAACCCAAATTTTCCTTAGGTCTAGAACCTAGAATCTCTTCTAAGTCTAGAACATAGCTCGGGTCCAGAACCCAAATTACCCTTAGGTCTAGAACCTAGAATCTCTTCTAAGTCCAGAACTTAGCTCGGGTCCATAACCCAAATTACTCTTAGGTCCAGAACCTAGAATCTCTTTTAAGTCCAGAACTTAGCTCGGGTTTTGAACCCAAATTACCCATAGGTCCAGAACCTAGAATCTTTTCTAAGTTCAAAACTTAGCTCGGGTCCAGAACCCAAATTTTTTTTAGGTCCAGAACCTAAAATTTTTCTTAGGTCCAGAAGCTAAAATTACACTTAGGTCCTTAACCTAAAATTATCCTTGAGTCCAGAACTCGAACCGGGTCTAGAACCCAAAGCCTCAACCATCTCAAAAATTAAGTCTTATTACTTTTCACTCTCTTTCACTAAAGTCTCAAATCATTCAAGCACAGGGCAAACTGTAGACCCTTAATTTTTGACCCAGTCCGTTCCAATATATTTTAATTAGTCCAAAATAATTTTTGTGTTGTCCAATATATTTTAATTAGTCTAAAACAAGTTTTGTTATCTTAATTAAATAATATTTACTTTAGTATTTAATTTTTATTAATAAAAATAAATAATAATAATAATAAATAAAAATAAAAATTGGCGACAGAAAATCGGCGAAGAAAAAAGGGGGGCTGTTCTTCGTAATTTTTCCCTAGCAGTTTTTTTCGCCAGTAAAATTTTTTCGCATCAGTTTTTTTTTCGCCAGCAAGGGGCACTGCCACCTTGACCCCCACCGGCTAATCGACTAGTGGGATCGCCATATGGGTTCGGGTCATTATTTATTTATGCATTATAAATCTTCATGTTTTACTTCCATTATTATGATTATTCAAAATACAAATAGTAAACCCAAAACAAATTAATCTAAAACTTAAAATTTCCTAATTTCATAATTTTACCCCTCAAACCCTAATTTTGTTAATCAAAGAACCTCATCAATCTCTTAAATTATAAAGCTTTCATCCATTTCAATTCCCTTAAAACTTACAGTAGCCTAAACCAATAAATTCCAAAACCCTAAATATTAATTGAAGAATCTTAAATAGAAACAGTAGCCCTAATTTGTGTCTTTAATTGCTTTATTTTATTTTATATTTGATTGTGTAGTCTATTATATGCTTTAATTTATTTTCAATGCTTAGTTGATTTATTTAAGTTCAATGCTTGATTTATTTAATTTATCATGGATGGATGTTTACTTTCTATTGATGTTTAATATCTTCGATGAATGATTTATTTTTGATGAATGGTTATTTACTTTTACATTGGTCTAAAATATAAAAGCAATTTAAATTACATAATATTTAATTGATGAGGTACCCACCAAGTGGAAAACATACCTCATATAACATTTGGAGATATTAACTCGGGTCCAAAACCCAAATTTTCCTTAGGTCCAGAAACTAAAATCTCTTCTAAGTCTAGAACTTAGCTCGGGTCCATAACCCAAATTACCCTTAGGTCCAGGACCTAAAATCTCTTATAAGTCCAGAACTTAGCTCGGGTCCAGAACCCAAATTACCCTTAGGTCCAGAACCTATAATCTCTTTTAAGTCCAGAACTTAGCTTGGGTCTAGAACCCAAATTTTCCTTAGATCCAGAACATAGAATCTTTCCTAAGTCCAGAACTTAGCTCGGGTCCAGAACCCAAATTTTTCTTAGCTCCAGAACCTAGAATCTTTCCTAAGTCTAGAACTTAGCTCAGGTCCAGAACCAAAATTTTACTTAGGTCCAGAACCTAGAATCTTTCCTAAGTCCAGAACTTAACTCGGGTCCAGAACCCAAATTTTCCTTAGGTCCAGAACCTAGAATCTTTTCTAAGTCAAGAACATTGCTCGGGTCCAGAATCCAAATTTTCCTTAGGTCCAGAACCTAGAATCTCTTCTACGCCCAGAACTTAGCTCGGGTCTAGAACCCAAATTACCCTTAGGTCCAGAACCTGGAATCTCTTCTAAGTCCAGAACTTAACTCGGGTCTAGAACCCAAATTACCCTTAGGTCCAGAACCTAGAATCTCTTCTAAGTCCAGAACATAGCTCGGGTTTTGAACCCAAATTACCCATAGGTCCAGAAACTAGAATCTTTTCTAAGTTCAGAACTTAGCTCGGGTGCAGAACCCAAATTTTTCTTAGGTCCAGAACCTAAAATTTTCCTTAGGTCTAGAACCTAAAATTACACTTAGGTCTAGAACCTAAAATTATCCTTGAGTCCAGAACACGACCCGGGTCCATAACCCAAAACCTCAACTATCTCAAAAATTAAGTCTTATTGCTTTTCACTCTCTTTCACTAAAGTCTCAGATCATTCAAGCACGGGGCAAACTGTAGACCCTTAATTTTAGACCCATTTCGGTCTAGTATATTTTAATTAGTCCAAAACAATTTTTGTTATCTTAATTAAATAATATTTACTTTAGTATTAAATTTTTATTAATAAAAAATAAATAATAACAATAAAAAAATAAATAAAAATAAAAATCAACGACGAAAAATCGACGACAAAAAATTTCTTTGCCGAAAAGGGGGGCGGCGAAATGGAACGCAGGTAATTTCGCCCGCCTCAGCTCGAAGGCTCCTGCGGCAACTTTTTTGCCAGCATAATCTTTCCGCAGCAGTTTTTTTTTGCCAGAAAAATTTTCCTGCAGTAGTTTTTTTCGCCAGCAAGGGGCACTGCCCCCTGGACCCCCTCCCGCTAAACGACTAGCGGGACCGCCATATGGGTTCGGGTCATTATTTATTTATGCATTATAAATCTTCATGTTTTACTTCCATTATTATGATTATTCAAAATACAAATAGTAAACCCAAAACCAATTAATCTAAAACTTAAAATTTCCTAATTTCATAATTTTACCCCTCAAACCCTAATTTTGTTAATCAAAGAACCTCATCAATCTCTTAAATTATAAAGCTTTCATCCATTTCAATTCCCTTAAAACTTACAGTAGCCTAAACCAATAAATTCCAAAACCCTAAATATTAATTGAAGAATCTTAAATAGAAACAGTAGCCCTAATTTGTGTCTTTAATTGCTTTATTTTATTTTATATTTGATTGTGTAGTCTATTATATGCTTTAATTTATTTTCAATGCTTAGTTGATTTATTTAAGTTCAATGCTTGATTTATTTAATTTATCATGGATGGATGTTTACTTTCTATTGATGTTTAATATCTTCGATGAATGATTTATTTATGATGAATGGTTATTTACTTTTACATTGGTCTAAAATATAAAAGCAATTTAAATTACATAATATTTAATTGATGAGGTACCCACCAAGTGGAAAACATACCTCTTATAACATTTGGAGATATTAACTCGGGTCCAAAACCCAAATTTTCCTTAGGTCCAGAAACTAAAATCTCTTCTAAGTCTAGAACTTATCTCGGGTCCGTAACCCAAATTACCCTTAGGTCCAGGACCTAGAATCTCTTATAAGTCCAGAACTTAGCTCGGGTCCAGAACCCAAATTACCCTTAGGTCCAGAACCTATAATCTCTTTTAAGTCCAGAACTTAGCTTGGGCTAGAACCCAAATTTTCCTTAGATCCAGAACATAGAATCTTTCCTAAGTCCAGAACTTAGCTCGGGTCCAGAACCCAAATTTTTCTTAGCTCCAGAACCTAGAATCTTTCATAAGTCTAGAACTTAGCTCAGGTCCAGAACCAAAATTTTACTTAGGTCCAGAACCTAGAATCTTTCCTAAGTCCAGAACTTAACTCGGATCCAGAACCCAAATTTTCCTTAGGTCCAGAACCTAGAATCTTTTCTAAGTCAAGAACATTGCTCGGGTCCAGAATCCAAATTTTCCTTAGGTTCAGAACCTAGAATCTCTTCTACGCCCAGAACTTAGCTCGGGTCTAGAACCCAAATTACCCTTAGGTCCAGAACCTAGAATCTCTTCTAAGTCCAGAACTTAACTCGGGTCTAGAACCCAAATTACCCTTAGGTCCAGAACCTAGAATCTCTTCTAAGTCCAGAACTTAGCTCGGGTTTTGAACCCAAATTACCCATAGGTCCAGAAACTAGAATCTTTTCTAAGTTCAGAACTTAGCTCGGGTGCAGAACCCAAATTTTTCTTAGGTCCAGAACCTAAAATTTTCCTTAGGTCTAGAACCTAAAATTACACTTAGGTCTAGAACCTAAAATTATCCTTGAGTCCAGAACTCGACCCGGGTCCATAACCCAAAACCTCAACTATCTCAAAAATTAAGTCTTATTGCTTTTCACTCTCTTTCACTAAAGTCTCAGATCATTCAAGCACGGGGCAAACTGTAGACCCTTAATTTTTGACCCATTTCGGTCTAGTATATTTTAATTAGTCCAAAACAATTTTTGTTATCTTAATTAAATAATATTTACTTTAGTATTTAATTTTTATTAATAAAAAATAAATAATAACAATAAACAAATAAATAAAAATAAAAATCAACGACGAAAAATCGGCGACAAAAAATTTCTTTGCCGAAAAGGGGGGCGGCGAAATGGAACGCAAGCAATTTCGCCCGCCTCAGCTCGCAGGCTCCTTCGTCAACTTTTTTGCCAGCATAATCTTTCCGCAGCAGTTTTTTTTTGCCAGAAAAATTTTTCTGCAGTAGTTTTTTTCGCCAGCAAGGGGCACTGCCCCCTGGACCCCCTCCCGCTAACCGACTAGCGGGACCGCCATATGGGTTCGGGTCATTATTTATTTATGCATTATAAATCTTCATGTTTTACTTCCATTATTATGATTATTCAAAATACAAATAGTAAACCCAAAACCAATTAATCTAAAACTTAAAATTTCCTAATTTCATAATTTTACCCCTCAAACCCTAATTTTGTTAATCAAAGAACCTCAACAATCTCTTAAATTATAAAGCTTTCATCCATTTCAATTCCCTTAAAACTTACAGTAGCCTAAACTAATAAATTCCAAAACCCTAAATATTAAATGAAGAATCTTAAATAGAAACAGTAGCCCTAATTTGTGTCTTTAATTGCTTTATTTTATTTTATATTTGATTATGAAGTCTATTATATGCTTTAATTTATTTTCAATGCTTAGTTGATTTATTTAAGTTCAATGCTTTATTTATTTAATTTATCATGGATGGATGTTTACTTTCTATTGATGTTTAATATCTTCGATGAATGATTTATTTTTGATGAATGGTTATTTACTTTTATCGATTTATTTAGATTTCCAAATGTTGTAAGAGGTATGTTTGGTTGGTACCTCATTAGTTAAATATCATATAATTTTAAATAGCTTTTTCTATTTTAGAACCAATGTAAATGACATGTTTCTACCTTTCAGTGGGTGTCCTATTTAGGCATGGATTATGTAAGGGCATGTTTCCATCTTCGGATGGGTGTCCATTTATTTGTTTTTCTTTGACATTGTTTTGATTTTTAATATATCGATGCTTTATTTCAATTGTTGTGTGTAATATGGATAATATTGTTATATTTGAGAATTTTATAATATTAAGACCTGTAAAGGAGGCCGGGTACCGGGCATGTTGGGGGTGCTGGGCCATTTCTCACATTCCCCACACGTGCCCAACTTTCCAAACCCATTAGGGGTTGGGGATTCCTTAGGAATTGAGTCATCCAACCCTTTCTTTTTCCCGGCCAGTCCGGGTGGCGACTCTATTTTCTCTGGACTTTGGTCCGTGTACTCTAAGGCCTCGAGCCTAAACAATGCAGAAGTCGTAAGAACCATTCTACCGAGAGTGAAGGAGAAAATCCTAGCTCACAGAAATGTACCCTGACCGTCCAACTAATACAACGTTAAAGAAGTGCTGGGTGGGAGACAACCCACCATTTTATTCATTCTTTAATTTTTATGTCTTTAATTTTTGTGTTTCTGGTTTGTGTTGTCATTTTGTTTTAGTTTTATTCTTCTATCATTGGTTGGTGGTTTGTTTGCATTGCATTCATTTGAATTTATTGAGGAAATTTGATTTTTAGGGGTAAATTGAGCATATTCTAGGACACGCCTGTGTTATTGGGCCTGTCATTATTTTTATCAGGTAGTAGCTACATCACGCCCGTGTTATTGGGCCTGTCATTATTTTTGTCGACGTCTTTATATATAGAACCAAAGCCATTTTTCACGCACAATTCAGTTTTCTTTCTCATTTTCTCTCATTTTCTCTCAACTTTCTTGCACACCCATCGGCGTATTCACACACCCACTCACTTTAGGAGAGATTCTCACTCCTGGTTTGCATTATTTGGGCGGATTTGCTCAATTTCCGTTTGAATTTGCTCGATGTGATTTTTGCATTTTTTAGGTACAAAATCTCAATTTTTGCGATTTTTGTTGGATTTCTTTCATTTTTTTCAATGGATTCCTTGTATTTTCTTTTCTTTTCCTTAGAATTGTAAGATTTATGATGTGTTTGCTTTATTTTTCTTCATTTTGGTTTATCAGAATTTTTGCAGCATTTGATTAATTTTGCTTTTGTTTGTTTTACTTCTATTTTGATTCGACGTTTGTTTATTTTTGAATTAGTTTGTGTTTGAGTTTTAAATTGATTGATTCACTTGTTGGGTTATAGTTAATTGTTATTTTTGGAAAATGGTATTGTTATTATTGGAATTGCCATCTTCGAATTGGTTCGTCGCTTTTATTGATTAAGTGTGTGTTGATATAGGTTGCTTACATTTGGTTTAAATTGACTGTTAGCATTAATTTAATTGGAGTATACATTATGCTTCATCGTTATAATGTCGGTATTTCGGTAACTTTGTGTCGGTCTTTTGTGGGTGTTTTGTATCGTGCTATACTTTTGTTGTTATTGAGGAATCTTTTTGTTTGTTTTGCAGACAATCAGACAATGGGCCCTTGCAAACAATCATCCTCCCAGCTACCTGCCAAACGTGTGCGAGGGGAAGGCAGTTCTATCCAACCCGCTACACGTCTAACTTCTAAGTTCATGGAAACCCACAAATGCCTTAGATTTTCGAATGCCGAGGAAAGAACGGGATTCGAACTTTTCAGAAACAAAGAATGGTCCTGTGAGCGGGGATTTTCTTCCCCACTCCCGGTGGAATGGTTCTTGCAACTTCGGCACTATTTAGGCTCAGGGCCTTAGAGAACACGAACCTAAGTCCGAAGAAAATGGAGTCGCCACCCGGACGGGATGGGAAAAAGAAAGGGGTGGATGACTTGATTCCTAAGGAATCCCCAACCACTTAATGGGCTCAAAAAGTTGGGTACGTGTGTGGAAGGTGAGGAATGGCCCAGCACCCCCACAATGCCCGGTTCATTGGAACCGACCTCCTTTATAGGTCTTAATATTATAAAATTCTTAAATATAACAATATCATCCATATTTACATGCAATAATTGAAATAAAGAATCGTTATATTAAAAATCAAAACAATGTCCAAGCAAAACAAATAAATGGACACCCATCCAAAGATGAAAACATTCCCTTACATAACCCATGCCTAAATAGGACACCCACCGAAAGGTAGAAACATATCCTTTACATTGGTCTAAAATATAAAAGCAATTTAAATTATAGGATATTTAATTGATGAGGTGCCCACCAAGTGGCAACATACCTCTTACAACATTTAGAGATCTAAATAAATCGATAGAAGTAAATAACCATTCATCATAAATAAATCATTCATCAGAGATATCAATCATCAATCAAAATAGAAAGAAAAATATCCATCCATGATAAATTAAATAAACCAAACACTGAACTTAAATAAATCAACCACCAAAGCATATAATAGACTACATAATTAAATCTAAAAATAAAGCAAGTAAAGATACAAATTGACGTTTACTGTTTCCATTTAAAGTTCTGTAGAACCTTAATTTTTACCCCAATTTGATATGGTCCTAATTAAAGGATGCCAAAATAAATTTGATCCAACTTTAAATATTTAAACCTAGATTATAATTTTTAAAAGGAGTCGGTTCGGATTAAAGAGGCATATATTTGATTGTAAAACCCTAAAACCAAGTGGAATTGGCCCAAATTAAAATTTTTCAGTTCATAAGTTAAAAAAGTTCAGAGTAATTTAATTGAGGCCGGCCTGGAGACATTAGGATGCTTCATGTCGACCTTGGGCAAGCTAGGTCGACATGAGCAAGCTAGGTCGACATGAGCATGCTTCATGTTGACTTGGGCAAGCTAGGTCGACATGAGCATGCTTCATGTCGACCTTGGGAGGCTAGGTCGACATGAACATGCCTCATGTCGACCTTGGCAGCCCAAGATCAACATGAGCATGCCTCATGTCTACTTGGGCAGCCCAAGGTCGACATAAGGTTGGTCTCATGTCGACCTAGGGTAACTAGGTCGACATGGATTCAATATGTTTCCTAATTTAACTAGAATTTGTTTTAGGGACTGTTTTATATTAGGTTAAGGATTCTGAGTGAGGTTCAGCTATAAGTAACAATGTTTTAGAATTCATAAGGAGGAGAAAAAGATTAACAAGGGAACATTAATAGGGGACGGCAAGGAACATTAACAAGATAGCAAAGAGACGGCAACAAATAAAAAAGATTAGCATCAAACATTCATCGGTAATCAATCCATCAAAGACAGCAGTGCTGTCTTTGTTAATTGTTCATCAAGAAGTTAATTGTTTGTAACTAACGAGTGGAGGTTTGATCTTTAATCATGGATTATTTATGTTTATAGTAGTTTTGTTTCTTTGATTAATAAGAACATGCATGCATGCAGTAACTTTGAACACACAGTAGCTTGATATTTGAACATGCAGTAAATTATTTTTTTCATTTTAATAACTTTAATCATTTGTTTTGGTTTTTGTTTTAATAACTTTAATCTTTTACTTTAATTATCACATTGATCAATTGGTATTCGTAATCCCACTGGCATATTTCATAAAGCATTAAACTGTACAGTAGTCAACAATTAATTGTTAAAATCCATCTTGTTTACTTTAACTTCGAGAACCGTATGTTATTTCATTAAAACTCAAAACCTTAAACTATTTTATCCAAAAGCCTAAACCATTTCATTATTAAACTCCAAAATATTGATTATTTTTCCAAAACCTTATTTATTTTTCCAAATCCAAAATTGTTTCTTTTTAGGCAGTAAGCTATTTCCAAAACCCTAATTCCAAAAACCCTAATTCCAAAACCCTAGTTTCAAAAACCCTAAAAATCCTAATTTCAAAACCTTAATTATAAAACTTTACTTTCTAAAACCCTAAATTTTGAAACCCTAAATTCAATTGATAATTCTTTAAAACCCTAAATTTATATATTTATTGCTTTATTTAATTTTAGATTTGATTATATAGTTTATTATATTTTTTGATAGTTGATTTATTTAATTTCAATGTTTGATTTATTTAATTTATCATGGATGGATGTTTATTTTATATTTTGATTAATAGCTCTGATGAATGATTTATTTATGGTGAATGGTTATTTATTTTATCAATTTATTTAAATTTCCAAATGTTGTAAGAGGTATGTTTCCACTTGGTGGGTACCTCATTAGTTAAATGTCATGTAATTTAAATTGCTTTTCTATTTTAGAACTTATGTAAAGGAAATGTTTCTACCTTTCGGTGGGTGTCCTATTTAGGCATGGGATGTAAGTGCATGTTTCCATCTTTAGATGGGTGTCCATTTATTTGTTTTGCTTGGACATTGCTTTGATTTTAATATATCGATGCTTTATTTTAATTATTGTGTGTAATATGGATAATGTTGTTATATTTAAGAATTTTATAATATTAAGACCTGTAAAGGAGGCCAGTTCTAATGAACCGGGCGTTGTGGGGGTGCTGGGCCATTTCTCACCTTCCCTATACGTACCCAACTTTCCAAACCCATTAGGGGGTTGGGGATTCCTTAGGAATCGAGTCATCCACCCCTTTCTTTTTTTCTCGGCCAATCCGGGTGGCGACTCCATTTTCTCCGGACTTAGGTTCGTGTTCTCTAAGGCCCCGAGCCTAAACAGTGTCGAAGTCGCAATAACCATTCCACCGAGAGTGGGGGTAAAAATCCCCGCTCACAGTGGCAACTCCACTGGGGATAAGAGAAGTTGATTCCGTTGGTCTTTATATTATTCTACTCTTTCTTATAATGATATTATCCATTGCATCATCTTAGATTGCATCGTGTGCGTGAGTTAGGATGCCTGTGTTACCCGTGTTATGTTATGTAAGGGATACCATACTTTCACTCAAGGTATGAAGATCGAGCATGGCATAACCACTCATAGCCTCGTACCATTTGGTATATACTTGCTATGGGAACCTAAGCCTTTTTACCCAAGGACTAAAGCTCATGTAATTGGCCTAGTTACTTTCCTTAGGTTTTACCCCAAATGCATGTTGTTTGACTATGGTTGGTTTATCTTAGTCTAAATCATGGCTTATTTGGTTTGTTCTTTTTCTAATATGACCTTAGTATATTGTAAGCTCGAAATAAATTATTTTTTAAAATTCAAAGGACCAAAACTATTTTTAAAATTTTTCAAGATGGTCTTTGGACATAAGACTTTTCTAAAACAAATCAAAGATTCTTTGGCCCATGGCCCAAATACTAAGCCCAAAATCCATTTTTCTAAAATCTTTTACAATGGGCTTAGAAACAAAACTATTTTCACCCAACCTTTTCTTACAAAGAACTTGCAAAAATATTTAGGTCAATTATGAAATACCAAAAATCAATTGTGGGCCTAGTTTTCATTAAGAATAAATTAACCATGGGCTTGTTTTTAGCCTGAATCACTAGTTACTCTTTTCAAGTGAGAAATCTATCTATAATAAACCTCTTAATTTAGTTTTAATCCAATATAGCATAAAAGCTACTATAGTTGGTTGAATGGATTAAAACCTAATTAATGAGAATTACTATAAAATGGATTTCCATTTTCGAAAATATAACTATTGGTTGAAACGTCCGAGGAAATTATTCGAAAGCAAGATACCCCATGTTGGTATTTTATCAACCATATACCTGGGAAAAGAGACTCGCCATTTGTGTGTGGGTGTTATAAGGTTGGAAGGAACATCCTAATTATCCTTGTTTGTTGATTGTTTTGTGCATACATGCATACATGCATGCATTTGCATCTCATATCATTGATCCTTTCTGGCTCATAGCCCTGGATTACGAAAGTTCAAAAGCTTACAACAATCTGACCTACGCCGCAGACAAAGAATCTAGTAACGATTCAATCACTTGCTCACCAAAACAATGAAGCCCGAACAAATTCAAAGGATGGTGGATGAAGCCCTCAGTGCCAAAATGGAAGAGATCAAAGAGGCCATGGCCGAGACCATAAAGAATCAACTAGCTGCAATTTCAGGAAATAATGCCGAAGCATCTGCTAGCACCAAGAAAGTCAAGGGGAAGGCTAAAATTGATGAAGTAGCTTTTGATGATGATAAGGTGATCATTGATGATGATGATTAGGCTCAATACTACCAAGATCTTCAAGACAAAAAGGAGCCGAAGGTTGTTAAGAAGGCAACTATTGAAAAGACCGAGACTTCTGATGTTGAAAAGATGATTGCTGATTTAGAAAAGAAATTTGAGAAGAAATTGAAAACCGAAGAGGTGTCCGAGATCGATAAATAGTTTGAGCTAGATGAAGAAGTCCCGTACAAGTTCAAGATGCCATCTTTTGCAAAGTACAATGGGACCAAAAATCCTCATCTCCATGTAAAGCAGTATATCACTGCCATGCAATCTGCCCGAGCTACTAAGGCTCAAACCCTAAGGTACTTTATGCTCTCGTTGGACCATGTTGTCCAAAATTGGTTCAATACATTAAATGAAGGAACTCAAAAGAGTTGGGATCTACTTTACAAAGACTTCATCCAACAATATGGATATAATGTTGAGTTAGAAGTTACCTTAATGGAAGTGGAGTCCATTAGACAAAGGCCAAATGAGAATTTTGTGGACTATGTGAAAGATGGAGAAACAAGGCCGCTTTGCTCAAGAAAAGGCCCGATGAATCCGATCAAATAAGGATGATTGTGAGAGGCGTCTTGCCCAATCTCCGTGAAAGGATGTCTCACACCCTTATAAGGGATTTCAAAGATCTTCTCCAAGCTGGTCTACAAATTGAAGAGTGGGAAAGGGAGAAGAATCGCTTTTCAATAAAAATGAATGAGAAAGGGAACTACCAGTCAGGCAATCAAAGCACACAAAAAGAAGTCGATGTCAATACTACTGGTTAAGCAAATAGAAGGCAGTTTTTAGATCTGGGGAAGCCTTTGTCTTGGGTCTTCGATAAGCTACAAAAGAAAGGGTTGTTATAACCATTGGCTCCTCGACCTTTGCCTAGTCCATTACCCCCAAAATTTGATACTAAGGCTTTTTGTCAATTTCATCAGACTCAAGGACATGAGACTGATAGATGTACCCGATTAAGACATGAGATCCAAGATTTGATAGATAGTGGCAAGCTACTCGAGCCGGATAAGCCCAACACCAAAGACAATCCATTACCAAGGTACAATAGAGTACCTCCACCGACAGCCTTCATGGTGGGAAAAGGATTGGAAGAAGATTTTGTTTTATCATCCTTTTAAGATGGAAATATTGAAGATGTGAAGGGAAAAGAAGCTTAAACTCAACAAACTTCCCTTAGCTTGAATATTGCTTCTTAATTTTACTTTCTTTAATATTAAATTGGAACAATCTTGTTTTTTTCAAATTTAAAGTTGCTTGAATAAATTACTTTCATCAAAATTTTTGTTGGTCTTTGTTCATTTTGATGCTCAACCAATGAGGAATTTAGCTTGATGTTTATAAATTAATGTGTCTAAGCATCATTACTTGAATGACTTTACTAGATGTGGGAATTGCTCCATAGCATTGAGTTGTGTATGCTTACTTAGAGAGGGCTCCTACATAATTACCTTTGTCTAGGTCCTAGTCAGTCTTAGAACATGCTTTGACAAACTTTCGAGGCGAAATTGAACTCTACTTATTTAAGAGAGAGATGATCTAGGCATTGTTTGGTTAGCTAACAACTAGTATCCACCCTATTAAATATTAATCCCTAGCTGTCCCTTTGAGCCTTCATAAAATTCTAGCTTTCTTTTCATTGGCTTACAAACCTCAAAAACCTACCCTGAGCTGTTGTGATACTCTTAACGAGTCTTATGATCACTAAGATGAAGAGGCAAGAAGATCAAAGAAAGCAATGATTAGTCAAGATCATAAAGATAGTTGAAGTTCTCAAGACTATGAAGATAGTTGAAGTTCTCAAGACCATAAGGGTAGTTGATGTTTTTCTCAAGACCATAAGGGTAGTTGAAATTCCCTAAATATATCCAATATATCAAGACAACATCGGAGTAACAAATGATTTATCCCTGTTAAAGAAGATTTATGTTACTCCACTCATCCATTATTGGGAGCCCAAGTTGGTACAAATAAGACAACTCTTTTAAAGCTTGAATAAAAAAAACAAAATAAAACAAAACAAAACAAAAAAGAAGAAAAAGGAAAAAAAGAAAAGAAAGAAAAAAGAGAAGAAAAAAGGAAAAGAGAAAAAGTGAAAGAAAAGAAAAAAGAGAAAACCGAAAATGGTTCAAAAAGCCAACTGAGTTCTCTTTTACCTAAGACAACAAAAGGCTTCCATTTGGTTCATAAGGACATTTTGACTTGAATTGGTCCAACCCAATTAAAGATTCGATCAAAATCAGAGGAAAAGGAGAAAGACCATCCAGTGCTTAAAAGTTCTGTACTTGACAGTCCTACAAGGAAGAAGGACAAAATGATAAAATGCTCAAAGAAAGGGAAGAGTAAGAAAAATAAAGAGGAAAGAAAAGGGAGAAGAAGAAAAGAAACGAATTTAGATCTTAAACTTTATGCAACGGCAAAAACTACCCTAATTAAGATCCAAATTAATGCCAAAAAGATAGAAGGAATTTGGAGTCTAGAAAGATTGCCCTCAACTGTCTAAAGTTCCAATAAGAAATTTGTAGTGTGAAGGTTTGTCCATTGTGTCACACCATGTAACATCCCTATATCCCGTATACAAATACTACATACCACCACTATCGTAATACACGTATACTGAATATAAGAATGCCACGGTTTACTAAATAAACAAATAATCCCTTTATACAATAATATGAGCAATCTTAAACTTTTAAGTTATATCGTAAAACACAATAGATAAAAACGTTCATTCAATACACAACAGAAAATGTAGTTGTATTTACAAATACATAAACATCAAAAATCAATTTTTATAAAACATAAAGTTTATACATGTTTGGCAGTTCGTCTTTGATCTTTAAGCCCACAATCAACACTTCAGAGTCTAGACTCGACTCGGTCTAACTGAACTCTCTGGTTCTACCCAGTCACCTGTGCGATGAACCACAATCGCGCTAAGCCAACGGCTTAGTGGTACAAACCACAACAATAATATGCTATAATGCAATGCCAATGTCACACATTAAAATATTATAAACAATACATAAGAATATCATATTTCAAAGTCTTACATTAAATCTCATTATTCATTTGTTTCACCATTCATGAATCACATTTAAACAAAGACAAGCATGGGCCCAAAAGACACTAATATGCCATTCAACTTTCAGAGCTAATGTTTTGGTTCAATTATCACATTTATCATTATCATTATCCCCACTAGGCTTCAAGGATTAGGCTCAACCAAGCTTCAAGGGGAACAAAGCATGCTAAGTATCAACCCAACTTGGCTTCAAGAACCAAACCCAACCTAGATTCAAAGGTTGTAACATCTCAACTAGGCTTCAAGGACTAGACCCAACCAAGTTTCAAGGGGAGTTAAGCATGCTAAACGTCAACCCAACTTGGCTTCAAGGATCAAATCCAACCTAGCTTCAAGAGATTGTTACCATTAGGCATGCCACCAACAACAAAACTCTGAAAATGGAATAACACATTAGACACACAATTCATTCATTATTTCATTATCAATTCCATTCTCATTTGCTCATAATCATTTAGGCAACCATGCCTCAATTATTTCACTTGAATCATTATAGCCAACCACAATGGCATCACATCTCATCATATCTCAATTCACATTAAAGCACTTCATCATTAAAGTATTCATCATAACCAATTGCATTGCACATACATTTTGAATGATCATCATATATCTCACATTATGCAATTCATAGCATTAATCAAATGTATCAAAAATATAATAAATTACTTAACACATTTACAACCAAATGTGTTAAGTCTCAAAATCATGTAAATGAATGTAACAATGTAAGTTTGTACTTACCTCAAGAACAACTCACACCAATCTATCCATAATCAATCATCAAACTCAAATACAACTTAAAATAAAACAAGGAAATCAAGTGAAAAACTTACCAAAGTTGATGAAACTTCTTAGATTTCCAACTTAATCACTTGATATATCCTTCAATCTTGAGCTTGGAAAACAAAACTCTCTTTCTCTCTATTGCTTTAGTGATACCCGGCCAAGAAGGGAAAGAAGAAGAGAAGAAGTAAAAATGAGAAGCAAAGTCAAACACTTCTTCTCTACTTAAACCTGCACCAAGCAATTTTAATATTAAAATAATTTAATATTCATAATATCCTCTTCCACTAACTTTATTTCCAATTTAATTAATTTAAAATCATTAATTACTCTTTTTTTGACTTCCACACTTTGAGTTGTATATGTTGTATATATCACTATATATACAACATATACACTCTCTCTTTACTTCTTTTCTCTTTCCATTAAACATATACACTAAATCCAAATACAACAATAAAATATTCGAAAACTTTTAGGGTATACTTTGGGATATTACAATTCTCCCCCTCTAAAAAGAAATTTCGTCCTCGAAATTACCTGATATTAAGTCTGAAACAACTGAGGATACTGATCTCGCATCGCTTGCTCACTCTCCCAAGTTGCCTCTTCTCTACTATGATTCTTCCAAAGAACCTTTACAAGTGGCACTTTCTTATTTCTTAACTCTTTTACTTCATGTGCCAAAATAGACACTGGTTCTTCTTCAAATGTTAGATCTGAACTTACCTCAATAGATTCAACTGGTACAACATGAGATGGATCTGATCTGTACCTTCGCAACATAGAAACATGGAAGACATTGTGGATTCTATCCAACTCTGGCGGCAAAGCAAGTCGATAAGCAACTGGTCCAACTCTCTCCAATACCTCATAAGGTCCAATAAATCGAGGACTTAGTTTCCCTTTGAGGCCAAATCTTAAAATCTTTTTCCAAGGAGATACTTTCAAAAATACTTCATCTCCAACATCAAACTCTATGTCTCTCCTCTTCAAATCTGAATAAGATTTCTGCCGATCTGAAGCTGCTTTCAATCGATCCCGAATTATTCTCACTTTCTCTTCCGTTTCTTTAATCAAATCAGGACCAACTAATTTGCCTTCTCCAACTTCATTCCAACATAAAGGTGTTCTACATCTTCTTCCATACAAAGCCTCAAATGGTGCCATTCCAATACTGGATTGATGACTGTTATTATAAGCAAATTCCAAAAGTGGCAAAAATCTATCCCAACTTCTAGAGAAATTAATAACACAGCTTCTCAACATATCCTCTATAATCTGTATTACTCTCTCTGACTGCTCATCTGACTACGGATGAAAAGTAGTGCTAAAGTGCAATCGAGAACCCAAAGTACCATGTAAACTTTTCCAAAACCTTGAAGTAAACCGAGGATCTCGATCAGACACTAAAGAAATTGGAACTCCATGCAACTTCACTATCTCCCTGATATAGAGCTCAGCCAACCTCTCAAGAGAATTGTCCATTCTAACTAGAAGAAAATGAGCTGTCTTCGTCAACCGATCAACAATCACCCAGATGGCATCATGCTTCTTCTGAGTCAATGGCAAACCAGACACAAAATCCATTGTCACACGTTCCCATTTCCATTCAGGCACTGATAAAGGTTGAAGCAACCCAGTTGGAACTTGATGCTCAGCTTTCACCCTCTGACAAGTGAGACATTTAGATACAAACTCCGCTATGTCTCCCTTCATACCTAACCACCAGTAATACTGCTTCAAATCATGATACATCTTAGTACTCCCAGGGTGCATAGCAAAAACTGACTGATGTGCTTCTTTTAAAATACTCTTTCTCAAACTAACATCATCAGGAACACACAATCTATCCTTGAACCAAAGGCTACCATCACTTCTCACATGGAAATCTCGGCTTTTCCCATTTTGGCAATCTGAAACAACTTTCTGAATTTTCTCATCTGCCAATTGAGCCTCTCTTCTCTAGTCCAACAACATTTGCCCCAATTGCAACTGAGCTAACAAAGCACCATCATTACAAAGCTCAAAATTAGCATGCAACGCTCTCAACTCAACAAGCAACGGGAGTGAATAAGCAGTCAAACCTGCTAAAGACTTCCGACTTAAGGTATCAGCAACAACATTTTCCTTACTAGGATGATAATCAATC
This sequence comes from Garcia nutans, assembly GCA_947685225.1. Lineage (NCBI taxonomy): Eukaryota > Viridiplantae > Streptophyta > Magnoliopsida > Malpighiales > Euphorbiaceae > Garcia > Garcia nutans. The sequence goes on from CANTUV010000059.1 coordinate 38,728,578, forward strand.
AAACAGTCGTAATCTTTAATCAGCTCCAACCATCGTCTTTATCGAAGATTCAGCTCTCTCTGAACAGCCAAGTATTTCAAACTCTTATGATCTGTATAGATGAAACACTTCTCTCCATACAAATAGTGTCACCAAATCTTCAAAGCAAACACTATAGCTGCCAACTCCAAATCATGCGTCGGATAATTAAGTCATGCGGCTTCAACTGCCGAGAAGCATAAGCTATGACTTTACCCTCTTGCATCAAAACACAACCTAAACCATTATGTGAAGCATCACTGTAAATCACATATGGTTTATCTTCCACAGGCAAAGTAAGAACAGGAGCTTGAGTCAACATCTCCTTCAACTGCTCAAAACTAGCTTGACACTGATCTGTCCACACAAATCTAACTCCCTTTTGAAGTAATCTGGTGAGTGGAGTAGCTATCAAAGAAAAACCTTTCACAAACCGTTGATAATAGCCTGCCAAACCTAGAAAACTTCTAACTTCAGTCACAGACTTCGGTGGATTTCAACTCAAAATGGCCTCAACTTTACTCGGATCAACTCTTATACCATCTGCTGAAACTATATGACCGAGAAAAGTCACTTGATCAACCCAAAACTCACATTTCGACAGCTTAGCATACAATTGCTTCTCTCTCAAGGTCTGCAATACAATCCGCAAATTATTGTCATGATCCTCTTTATTACGCGAATACACCAAAATATCATCAATAAAGACTACCACAAACTGATCTAGATAGGGCCTAAACACCCTATTCATCAAATCCATGAAAGCTGCAGGTGCATTCGTCAATCCAAAAGGCATTACAAAAAACTCATAATGCCCATACCTTGTGCGGAAAGCTGTTTTAGGAACATCTTCAGCTCTGACTTTCAATTGATGGTACCCTGATCTTAAATCAATCTTGGAAAATACTGCTGCTCCCTTCAACTGATCAAAGAGATCATCAATCCGAGGCAAAGGATACTTATTCTTAATAGTTACTTTGTTCAATTGCCTATAATCGATACACAACCTCAAAGTACCATCCTTCTTCTTCACAAAAAAAATAGGAGCTCCCCACGGAGAAACACTAGGGCGAACAAACCATTTATCCAACAACTCCTGCAACTGCACCTTCAACTCTCTCAGCTCAGCAGGTGCCATTCGATAAGGAGTAATAGAGATGGGAGTGGTACCAGGCAACAAATCGATACCAAACTCAACCTCTCTCTCAGGGGGTAACCCTGACAACTCCTTAGGAAACACATCTGGGAATTCAGCAACTGTGGATATACTATCAAGTTGAGAACCCACTATTCTGGTATCCACGACATAAGATAAGCATCGTACCCTTTTCTAATCAACTTTCTAGCTACAAAAGCTGACACCAACAAGGATGCAAGTTGTCTCTGCTCACTAGATACCATCACACTTCTACCATCACCGGTTCTCAAGGTAAAACACTTCTTTTGACAGTCTACCACAGCTTCATGCTTAGACAACCAATCCATGCCTAAGATCAAATCATATTCCTTAAAAGGAATTTCAATCAAATCACCCAAAAACTCCTCTCCTTGCACCACCACTGAACTATCACGATGCACCTTACTCACCGCAACACTATGTCCTAAAGGATTTGTCACCAAAACATCAAACCCTAAGGACTCTGAATGCAATTCATATACAGGCAAGATAGATGCACTTATGTATGAATGAGTAGATCCTGGATCAATCAAAGTAAGAACTGAAATGCCAAATAAAGAAAATGTACCCGCAATGACTGCTGAAGCATCCGGCTGCCTCTGCATCACATACACTCGCTGAGAAGATCCAGCCTCATCTGGCCTACTGCCTCTGGATGTAGATCCTCCTCTCTGACTGAACCCAGGTCGACCACCTCTACTGAAACCTCTGCCCCCTCGACCACCTCTGCTAACACTAGGTCGAGAAGCTACAGTATCAGTCTGTCTATCCTCCTGCAACTCAGGGCAATCTTTAATAAAATGAGCTGGTGACCCACATCTAAAGCATACTCCTAATCCACCCGTCTTCCAACAAGCACCCCCATGCATCCTACCACAATGAACACATATAGATGGAATGGATCTCTGAACTACTGGAGTCGGAGCACTAGCTACAGAAACTGTAGGTCTGGATCTCTGCCTCTGATACTGAACTGACCTACCTGACTGCCACTAGCTCCTACTGACTCTTGGAATAAAACTTCCTCGGCCTCTCTTCATAGATGAAGACCCTGCCTCAAATTGGGATCTCCTAACTCTGGTCTCCTCCTCAGTAGCAGTTGTTGCAATACCCTGTGCTCTCTCAATACTTCTGGCTGCTGCAACCAATTGAAAAAAGTCCTAACACCGAGAACCAGCAACAATGCACATAATAGAGGGCCTCAATCCCTCATCAAATCTCCTGCACCGATCAATATCATCAGAAATAATTCCCCCAGCATAATGACTCAACCGGATCAATTCTATCTCATACTCTGTCACAGTCCGGATATCTTGTCTCGAATTCAGAAATTCCATCTTCTTGACATCCTTATACTCCCTCGGGGTATATTTCTACTCAAACTCCCTCAGAAAATCACTATAAGACAACGTAGGTGGATCATCCATGGCATGTGGAACTGTCTTCCACCAATCATAAGCATCTTTCTGCAGAAGGGGTCTAGCATAATCAAATTTCTCTTCAGAAGTTTCTTGCAACTGGATAAATACCCTCTACACTCTATCCAACCACTGCTCAGCTACTACAGGATCTGTAGTACCAAGAAAATCCCCAGCTCCATACTTCCTCAATTTATCATAATGTCTCACCAGCACTTCAGGATGTGGTAGCGGTGGCAGCTGCACTGGAGCTTGCCTCAATAATTCTACCACATGCCATAACCAAACCGGTGGAACCTCATCAGCAGCTGATCTCTCTGGCACAAGAGCAGGTGCCTCACTAGCTCTCTCAACCCTAGCTCCATCTCTACCCTCTTCAGGAGCTACACTCTCAGCACTACCTTTTATGGACTGACTTGACTGAGATGCCATCACTACCTATATCTGCAAACACAGCAGAATATACCTCATCAAAGATCAGAGACTGCCAATACCAAAACATGTATCTTATTTAAAAAATCACATTTTAAAATCAAAAATTTCTTTTTCTTACAATTTACCTAGGTTGAGAATCTCAAACCTAGGCTCTGATACCAAAACAATTGTAACACCCCTATATCCCGTATACGCATACTACATACCACCACTATCGCAATACACGTATACTGAATATAAGAATGCCACGGTTTACTAAATAAACAAATCATCCCTTTATACAATAATATGAGCAAACTTAAACATTTAAGTTATATCATAAAACACAATAGATAAAAACATTCATTCAATAGCGGAAAATGTAGCTGTATTTACAAATACATAAACATCAAAAATCAATTTTTACAAAACATAAAGTTTATATATGTTTGGCAGTTCGTCTCTGATCTTTAAGCCCACAATCAACACTTCAGAGTCTAGACTCGACTCGGTCTAGCTGAACTCTCTGGTTCTACCCTGTCACCTGCGCGATGAACCACAATCGCGCTAAGCCAACGGCTTAGTGGTACAAACCACAACAATAATATGCTTCAATGCAATGCCAATGTCACACATTCAAATATTATAAACAATACATAAGAATATCATATTTCAAAGTCTTACATTAAATCTCATTATTCATTTGTTTCACCATTCATGAATCACATTTAAACAAAGACAAGCATGGGCCCAAAAGACACTAATATGCCATTCAACTTTCAGAGTTAATGTTTTGGTTCAATTATCACATTTATCTTTATCATTATCCCCACTAGGCTTCAAGGATTAGGCTCAACCAAGCTTCAAGGGGAACAAAGCATGCTAAGTATCAACCTAACTTGGCTTCAAGAACCAAACCCAACCTAGCTTCAAGGGTTGTAACATCTCAACTAGGCTTCAAGGACTAGACCCAACAAAGCTTCAAGGGGAGTTAAACATGTTGAACATCAACCCAATTGGCTTCAAGGATCAAATCAAACCTAGCTTCAAGAGATTGTTACCATTAGGCATGCCACCAACAACAAAACTCTGAAAATGGAATAACACATTAGACACACAATTCATTCATTATTTCATTATCAATTCCATTCTCATTTGCTCATAATCATTTAGGCAACCATGCCTCACTTATTTCACTTGAATCATTATAGCCAACCATAATGGCATCACATCTCATCATATCTCAATTCACATTAAAGAACTTCATCATTAAAGTATTCATCATAACCAATTGCATTGCACATACATTTTGAATGATCATCATATATCTCACATTATGCAATTCATAGCATTAATCAAATGTATCAACAATATAATAAACTACTTAACACATTTACAACCAAATGTGTTAAGTCTCAAAATCATGTAAATGAATGCAACCATGTAAGTTTGTACATTCCTCAAGAACAACTCACACCAATCTATACACTTCCTCTTCCAAGAATTCTCAACAATTAGGTTAGGGCAACTCAACCTCTTCACAACCTAATCCAAAAGGAATAATACACACTTAATTAAAAATACACATGAATTCCAATACAATTATTCACCTATTAGTCTCAAACTAGACCCATAGATCACAAATTACAAGCCAAAACCATTGTCTAGGGCCCTACGGTCGTGGCCTCACAACCCCATGGTCGTGGCCTCACAATCCCCCATGGTCGTGGGTTAGCAAACGAACCTGTGCAATTTGCCCAACACCCCCACGGTCGTGGCATCCAAGGGCGTGGAATCCAAAATGCTTTTGTTTTCAATTAAACTCATGCATTCTATGCTTTCAACTTCATTAAACACAAACACATTGAAAATCTAAGATAATAATTGCTCAAACTCACAACATACATCAATTACCAATTCTAAACCATAACATAAACACAACTCTTACTCTTCCATCCAACTCCAAAATCACAATCAATTAAATCCAACACTCTCAAACATACTCATACTATCCACAATAAAAAATCAAACTCAAATACAACTTAAAATAAAACAAGGAAATCAAGTGAAAAACTTACCAAAGTTGATGAAACTTCTTAGATTTCCAACTTAATCACTTGATATACCCTTCAATCTTCAGCTTGGAAAACAAAACTCTCTTTCTCTCTATTGCTTTAGTGATACCCGGCCAAGAAGGGAAAGAAGAAGAGAAGAAGTAAAAATGACAAGCAAAGTCAAACACTTCTTCTCTACTTAAACCTCCACCAAGCAATTTAATATTCATAATATCCTCTTCCACTAACTTTTTTTCCAATTTAATTAATTTAAAATCATTAATTAGTCTTCTTTTGACTTCCACACTTTGAGTTGTATATGTTGTATATATCACTATATATACAACATATACACTCTCTCTTTACTTATTTTCTCTTTCCATTAAACATATACACTAAATCCAAATACAACAATAAATATTCAAAAACTTTTAGGGTATACTTTGGGATATTACAATTCTCCCCCTCTAAAAAGAAATTCCATCCTCGAAATTACCTGATTTTAGGGTATACTTTGGGATATTGATCTCTCTTGGTAGGTAGAGTCTATTAGTGGAGATAGTTTGGATAAGCATGCATATGAGATAGATAATATTTAAACTCAAATGAGACCTTTGGCCAAGTAATGTGTATGTGCCTATATGAAGTGTAACAATTCTTGCTTAAATAGAATTGATTCCCGAGTTTAGTACGGCAACTAGGGTTGTCATGTTATAGATATGTTAATTTGGAAAATCAAGTCCTAAGGTACATTGACATTAATTTGGCAAAGCCAACATTTGATTTCAAAATCAAAATTCAAAAAAAAAAGTGTTTTGTCATACAAAGCCTTCAAGTTAAGGGAAGTATGTTGAACCTCCAAAGGACACATTGGGCAAAGGAAATGATTATTGGCAAGGTCATGAAGAAGCTATCAACTGACATACTGAAATATAGTTGGAAATGAATGCATCCCTGACTTTGCTACTTAGGGTCTCCACCACTCACGTTTTCATCATATTGAAGATAAAAGCCACAAATGCAAAGCTTTCGATCATTCCAATGCAAGATTTGAGCAAGCGTCAAAACGAAACCAATGAGAACATTTCTGCCCATCACCTCGATCTCTGAGTCAATGGGACGACTGTAAGTATTATTCATGCATATCATCCATACATGAGCATATCACATCGCACTTTCTTGTCTTGTATTGTCGATTCCTTTTCAAAGTGAACAACAAATACCTTGAGAAGTAAAGAATCAAAAGAAGATATTGAATCAAGGGGGCATGGAAAGCCTATTCGCTTATGGAAGCTCCAGTCATTTTGCGAAGAGAAGAAATACATGCTTGTGCGAAGAGCTAGACAACAACAACATCAATCAGAGTCCGCATAGAAAAATCATGGGCTTGAGCCTGCACAGGGGGCAAAGTTTCTCCTTTTCAATTTTTTTTGAGTCTATATACCAAATATTTACAAATTCACTTGCAAATATTTCACCACGCAGGGGGTAGGAGAAGATATGAGGGCCAAAAAAAAAACAGTTGAATTTTTGCAAAGGAAGAACATAAAAGAATGGAATAAAGAAAAGAGAAAATTATAATTCCCAAAAGAATGAAGATGCAAAAGACAAAAGATCAATCCAGCTAAAAGAGCTGAAGCCAGGGTGAAGACCCGATCTCAAAGGATGAAGATTCATTTTCAAGGGTGAAGACCTGATTTCCAAGGATGAAGATCCATTTGCAAGGGTGAAGATCTAATCTCCAAGGATGAAGATCCATTTGCAAGGGTGAAGACCCAATTTCCAAGAATGAAGATCCATTTTTAAAGGTGAAGACCTGATTCCAAGGATGAAGATCCAATTTCAAAGGGTGAAGACCCAAAGTTTAAAGGATGAAGATCCATTTTCAAGGGTGAAGACCCAATCTCAAAGGATGAATATCCATTTTCAAGTGTGAAGACTCGATCTCAAAGGATGAAGATCCATTTGCCAGGGTGAAGACCTGATCCCAAAGGATGAAGATCCATTTGCAAGGGTGAAGACCCGATCTCAAAGGATGAAAATCAATTTGCAAGGGTGAAGACCCGATCTCAAAGGATGAAGATCCATTTGCAAGGGTGAAGACCTGATCTCAAAGGATGAAGATCCATTCCGAGGGTTAAGAACCACCATGCATAGAACAGCCAGATCAGTCAGACTTCTCAACTAAAAGGTTAGTCAAATTCATTCTCGGGTCCAAGTACCCTATCTCGGGTCTAAGTACCCAAATAAAACCCAAAACAAAACCTCAACCATCTCAAAAATTAAGTCTTATTGCTTTTCACTCTCTTTTGCTGTAGTCTCAGATCGTTCAAGCAGAGGGCAAACTGTAGACCCTTAATTTTTACCCCAATTTGATATGGTCCTAATTAAAGGATGCCAAAATAAATTTGATCCAACTTTAAATATTTAAACCTAGTTTATAATTTTTAAAAGGAGTCAGTTCGGATTAAATAGGCATATATTTGATTGTAAAACCCTAAAACCAAGTGGAATTGGCCCAAATTAAAATTTTTCGGTTAATAAGTTAAAAAAGGTCAGAGTAATTTAATTGAGGTTGGCCTAGAGACATTAGGATGCTTCATGTCGACCTTCGCAGCCCAAGATCGACATGAGCATGCCTCATGTCCACTTGGGCAAGCTAGGTCGACATGAGCATGCTTCATGTCGACCTTGGGACTCTAGATCGACATGAACATGCCTCATGTCGACCTTGGCAGCCCAAGATCGACATGAGCATGCCTCATGTCGACTTGGGCAGTCCAAGGTCGACATGAGGTTGGTCTCATGTCGACCTAGGGCAACTAGGTCAACATGGGTTCAATATGTTTCCTAATTCAACTAGAATTTGTTTAAGGGACTGTTTTATATTAGGTTAAGGATTCTAAGTGAGGTTCAGCTATAAGTAACAATGTTTTAGAATTCATAAGAAGGAGAAAAAGATTGACAAGGAACATTAACAAGATAGCAAAGAGACGGCAACAAACAGAAAAGATTAGCATCAAACATTCATCGGTAATCAATCCATCAAAGACAGCAGTGCTGTCTTTGTTAATTGTTCATCCAGAAGTTAATTGTGGAGTAACCAACCAGTGGAGATTTGATCTTTAATAATGAATTATTTAAGTTTACAGTAGTTTTGTTTCTTTAATTAATAAGAACATGCATGCATGCAGTAACTTTGAACACACAGTAGCTTGATCTTTGAACATGCAGTAAATTATTTTTTTAGTTTTAATAACTTTAATCGTTTGTTTTGGTTTTTGTTTTAATAACTTTAATCTTTTTCTTTAATTATCACATTGATCAATTGGTATTCGTAATCCCACTGGCATATTTCATAAAGCATAAAACTATCTAGTAGTCAACAATTAATTGTTAAAATCCATCTTGTTTACTTTAACTTCAAGAACCGTATGTTATTTCATTAAAACTCAAAACCTTAAACTATTTTTATCCAAAAGCCTAAACCATTTCATTATTAAACTCCAAAATATTGATTATTTTTCCAAAACCTTAATTTATTTTTCCAAATCCAAAATTATTTCTTTTTAGGCAGTAAGCTAATTCCAAAAACCGTAATTCCAAAACCCTAATTACAAAACCCTAATTCAAAAACCCTAATTCCAAAACCCTAGTTTCAAAAACCCTAAAAATCCTAATTTTAAAACCTTAATTATAAAACTTTACTTTCTAAACCCTAAATTTTGAAATCCTAAATTCAATTGATAATTCTTTAAAACCCTAAATTTATATATTTATTGCTTTATTTAATTTTAGATTTTATTATATAGTTTATTATATTTTTTGAGGGTTGATTTATTTAATTTCAATGCTTGATTTATTTAATTTATCATGGATGGATGTTTATTTTATATTTTGATTAATAGCTCTGATGAATGATTTATTTATGGTGAATGGTTATTTATGTTATCAATTTATTTAAATTTCCAAATGTTGTAAGAGGCATGTTTCCACTTGGTGGGTACTTCATTAGTTAAATATCATGTAATTTAAATTGCTTTTCTATTTTAGAACTTATGTAAAGGACATGTTTCTACCTTTCGGTGGGTGTCCTATTTAGGCATGGGATGTAAGGGCATGTTTCCATCTTCGGATGGGTGTCCATTTATTTATTTTGCTTGGACATTGCTTTGATTTTAATATATCGATGCTTTATTTTAATTATTGTGTGTAATATGGATAATGTTGTTATATTTAAGAATTTTATAATATTAAGACCTGTAAAGGAGGCCGGTTCTAATGAACCGGGTGTTGTGGGGGTGCTGGGCCATTTCTCACCTTCCCTACACATACCCAACTTTCCAAACCCATTAGGGGGTTGGGGATTCCTTAGGAATCGAGTCATCCACCCCTTTCTTTTTTTCCCGACCCTTCTCGGTGGCGACTCCATTTTCTCCGGACTTAGGTCCGTGTTCTCTAATCCCCCGAGCCTAAACAATGTCGAAGTCGCAAGAACCATTCCACCGGAGTGGGGGCAAAAATCCCTGCTCACAAGTTCTTTAATTAATATTTAAGATTTTGGGATTTTAATATATTAAGGTTTATGCTACTGTAAGTTTTAAAGGAATTGAAATGGATTAAAGTTTTATAATTTAAGATATTGATAAAGTTCTTTGATTAACCAAATTAGTGTTTGAGGAGTAAAATCATGAAATTAGGGTTTGGATACTTTAAAACATTAGGTTTATGATTATTAGCTACTGGATTGTTATTTTTAGGCTTACTGTGTTTGAATTTTAATATTTAGGTTTATAAAGTTTTAAGGTTTTAAGGGTTAGGGTTTAGGAGAACTAGGGTTTAAGGTTAGCTAGTTTGGGGTTACTGTCTTAGTTTTGAAGTTGAATTAGGGTTTTTAGTGTTTCGGAGAATGTATTTGATTTTAGAATTTGAAAAAACAATTTAGAGTTTTTTTAAAAGCTTTTGGAAATAAAAAAAACAACTTAAAGTTTATAGAAACAGAAAAGATATTTTTTAGGGTTTTTGGAAATAAAAGGATTCAATTTAGGGTTTTAGAAAATTGGAAAGCAGATTAGTGTTTTGGTAAATTAATGAAACGATTTAAGGTTTTGAAAAGTTGGAAAGTAGATTAGGGTTTTAAGATTTTGAAGAAATACATTAGGGTTCTTAGGTTTTAGAAGAAACAGAAACAACAATTTTAAGATTTTTGGAAAATAGAGGAGACGAATTAAGGTTTTTAAAATCAAAAGAAACAATTTAATGATTGAAGCTACTGTAAGAAAAAAAAATTAGATATTCAAACCTTCGTTTGTTAGTTCCACCAAAAAATTGCTTCTTGGATGAATAAGAACAAAGGCAAGATGGTTGCCTTTGTTGGATTGATTGCTTGTTTGCTTATTCCTCTATAAAAAGTTTGATCGTTTTCACTCTGCCAAGTCTGATCTTAATTTAAAGTTTTCTTTTTTTTTCTACAAAAGTTTTTCCTCCGACCGATTATCCTCTCAATCTGTGTTGTTTTTTCTCTAATTTATAGAAAATTTTGATGATTAATCTTAATTATTTATGGAATATAACATTAATTAAGAAAAGGAAACCGAAACCAAATAGAATTTGGTTTCGGAAAAAATTACATCGGAAAATTTTCGCTGGCAAAAAAAAATTGCTGCGGAAAAATTTTGCTGGAGAAAAAGCTATTGCGAGGATTGCCGTGGGAACCTTCGAGCTGGGGGAGCAAAATTGGCTGCGGGTCAGTTTCCTGTGGGCCATTAATTATTATTATTATTAATTATAAAAACTAAATAGTAAAACTAATATTATTCAATTAAGATAACACAAAAATTATTTTGGACCAATTAAAATATATTGGACCGGACTGGGTTAAAAATTAAGGGTCTACAGTTTGCCCCCTACTTGAATGATCTGAGACTTTAATAAAAGAGAGTGAAAAGCAATAAGACTTAATTTTTGAGATGGTTGAGGTTTTGGGTTCTGGACCCGATTCGAGTTATGGACTCAACGATAATTTTAGGTTCTGGACCTAAGCATAAGTTTAGGTTCTGGACCTAAGGATAATTTGGGTTTTGGACCCGAGCTAAGTTCTGGACTTAGAAAACATTCTAGGTTTTCGACCTAAGGATAATTTGAGTTCTGGACCAGAGCTAAGTTCTGGACTTAGAAGAGATTCTAGGTTCTGGACCTAAGAAAAATTTGGATTCTGGACCCGAGCTAAGTTCTGAACTTAGAAGAGATTCTAGGTTCTGGATCTAAAAAAAATTTTGGTTCTGGACCCGAGCTAAGTTCTGGACTTAGAAGAGATTCTAGGTTCTGGGCCTAAGAATAATTTTGTGTTCTAGACCCGAGCTAAGTTCTAGACTTAGAAGAGATTCTAGGTTCTGGACCTAAGGATAATTTTGGATTCTAGACCCGAGCTAAGTTATAGACTTAGAAGAGATTCTAGGTTCTGGACCTAAGGATAATTTAGGTTCTGGACTAAGCTAAGTTCTGGACTTAGAAGAGATTCTAGGTTGTAGACCTACGGATAATTTGGGTTCTGGACATGAGCTAAGTTTTGGACTTAGAAAAGATTCTAGGTTCTGGACCTAAGGATATTTTGGGTTCTGGACCCAAGCTAAGTTCTAGACTTAGAAGAGATTCTAGGTTCTGGACCTAAGGATAATTGGGGTTCTGGACCCGAGCTAAGAAAGATTTAATTATCTACAAAAACTACTTTTTTTTTTCAAAAAGTTTGGCTAATTTTTATGCACTTCTTCTTGCACCCTGCGTATAAAAATATTTATACACACACAAGTATTTGAATTATTAAATTGAATAATTGAATTTACTGTTTATTTACTGCGTAGTCACTATTTATACATTTTTTACTATTCATAAATAGTAACTTACTATTCATAAATAGTTGTAAATAGTAATATACTATTTATAAATAGTAATTTACTATTTATAAAAAGTAATTTTACTATTCATAAATAGTAATTTTACTATTTATCAATAATAAAGTTTACTATTCATGAACAGTAATCTTACTTTTGAATGTTGTTTTTTTCTTGCCGTTTCTCTATATAAACGAACGAATTCCTTCATTTAATTCATAGCAAAATCCTTAATTTCTATAATTCTCTCAAATTTTTTCAAATTTAGCATATAATTTTGAAAAAAAAAATGCATGCTTTAACGTCAGGAACTCATTCTAATGTTGAGTTATTAGAGTTTATTTGGCATCATGAAGATGAAAATATAGATCTACTAGCCGGGATGCCGCTTCATCCTAGTTCAAACCAAAAGAGCGCGGTAATTATTTTTTCCCTTTCTTTTTCGTTTTGATTGTTTCTTCTTTCTGTTATTTGTTTTTTTTTGGTTTTTTTGTTATTTATTTTTTTGTTTTTTTGCTTCTTTCTTTTTTTTTATTATTATTATTTATTTTATTTTTATGCAGTTTTATTATTATTGTGTTTGCCTTTATTTTTTATTTATATTTTTATATTATTATAATTTTTTAGAAAATTTAGAAAAAAATATATTAATTTAAGCAGATAGGATAATATGTACTTACCTTGTATTAACTTACCTGGCTCCGTGTTAGTGTGATCGTTGCTTTGTTCGGGCCGGAGGGTGTATCTACAAAGCCCGACAATGGTATGATGTAGTGCCTTCTCGGGTAAGGTAGATTATCCGAGATTGTGGCTTTGAGAGCTTCATCTTACAATTACAATCCGAGGAGTATCTAATAGACCGGAGCGTAGTCCAGGCCCTTGCAGAACGATGGTTGGACACAACCCACACTTTTCACTTGCCCATTGGAGAGATGACAATTGGTCCGGTTGACTTTGCTGCTATAACCGGCCTTCAGTATGATGGTGTTCCAGTTCCTCTGACCAATGATATTTTAACATTTGAAGAAATTCAGCAATTAAGTGGTATGAAACCATCATATAAAGGGCCTTTTAAGATAAAGATCAAGCCAATTCGTAGTTATTGGATGAACTATGAAGGACGGGTTCACAGAGACACGGCCCAACAGTATGCTCGAGGATTTTTGTTATATTTGCTTGGGTCGACCATCTTAGGCAGCACTAAATCCTCCATCCATTTGTTAGTGTTGAGGGCCCTTTCTTATTTCATAACGGTACTATCTTATGGCTGGGGTGAAGCTGGTCTCACCTGTCTTCACCATGGTCTTGATAAAATTTGCCAAAATAAGAAGTCTTTTGTCGGCTTGATGGCGGTTGTCGAGGTACTCTTCTTCCACCAATGTCAGTCCCACTATTTTCTTGCATGAATTTAATTTTATTGTTGTTGTAGACATGGGCATATGAACACAACCTCATGAGGGTATATGGTATTTCTTGAGAGAGAATCAGGTGTCCGAGATTAAATTTCTAGTTGTCAGATCGCGTGGAAGTTCCCAGCTCTCACCATGTGCATACCCAACGCTTCATGTTGAGTTGCTTAACTTGGGACCAGGTAAAATAGAATTAGTATGCTTTAAATTTTATGTGAAAGTTTACTTATCTTATGTTATTTTGCAGGTGAATTTGGCCTGGTGGAACCTAGAAGAGCAGACAAACTGGTCTCCCTTCATGAAGACTGCGCTATCTTTCCAACATACTCGCCGAGTCATTACTGGCCAGTGTCTAGTAGTTGGTTTCTCGGAGAGAGAGTTTATGAGTGGTTTCTTAGTCCAGAGCAGTGGAGGGTCCCGATGCATTGCCCAGAATATACTTTAAATATTATATCAATTCTGGAGGATGCATGGTGGTCAGCTCGGTACGGTTATAGTGTTGAGACATTTCTCCATCTATCGGGTGCATTTATGCCCATTTTATTCAAAGAAGGCTCTTGAATTTTGATGTATCTCCTATTGGTGTATGGGAAATTATAGAAGAAAATGAGGGTAGGGTTGAAGAGGAACATCATGGAGAGATAGGAGAATTCGTTCCAGATCTTGGGGCTAGCACTTCTCAGGTAAAACTTTTACTATTTTTCCATTATAACCACTTCTTTCTTTAAATTTTGATTCTTTAATGATTGTTGCAGGCTATTGGCTCATTTGATCATGAGGCTAGACCTCCTTTTACTGCCCTTTCATTTGCTTATTCTAGCCCGCTAGATATGTCATCTCATCCACAGGGCATTGATATGAATTACCTGGTAAGTTCTCTTATTTTATGGTAATTTATGCTATATGTATGCATGATTATGTATGCTCTTACCTTTTTCCTATCTAGCTCACAGCGGATGCTTGAAGATCAAAATAAGAAACTTCAAGAAGAGTTGGCTACAAGTCATCAGCAGGCTTCTCATTTTAAAAATTTGTATCATCAATCAGAACAGAATTTCCGAGACTTTCGATTTTAGGGGATGAGGGATCCTGGTGCTTCTTCATCAAGATGCCCCAAGACTGATGACCATGAGATCCTTTCATCTACTACTGATGAGGACCGTGATAGATCGAAACTCCAAGGTAATAGGGATTTTAGTGCTCCTACTTCGAGTGATCTCGGGACGAGTAATTTGCCCCTCCTCCAACAGGCGACGACGTTTTCAGGGCTTTATTTGATGACCTACCACCACCCTCTTAGTGATGTATAAATATTGTATAAATTGTATAAACATTGTACAATAAGCATAAAAATAATACATAATTTCTGCCTTTACTATAACTTACTTTTGTTTTACTGCGCCACAATTATTATACTTTTTTTTTTCATATCACATCATAAACATTGCATCACAATTTCCTTTTCACAATTCATAGCTGCATCATTTTGCTAAAACCAAATGCAACACTGTAAAGGATTTTGTCGCTAATTCTTTTCCTCATGTAACATGGTCTCGCCCTTTCCCATCACCTTTTCCTTATCAATTTTGGAAAGGCTTTTTTCCTCTATATAAATCACCTTTGACACCTAATTTCATACAGAAGCCAAAATACTTTCCATTTCAACGTAAAAACTCCTTTAACAATTTTGATTTTCTTCATTCATCAACCATGACCGAACTTCATTTAAAGAAGATAAAAATTCTATTTAAGAATATGGATTCCATTCACTAGAAGAAAATTTCATGGTCAAAACTTGATGTTTTAAAGTGTTTTCAAAATGTTAAATTGGACCACTCCTTCTTACATGCCATGGATTCCTTTTGGAATGGGGATTCTAGAACATTTAAAATTAATGGCTTTGAAATATGTCCCTTAATTGAAGAATTTGAGGCCATCCTTGGATATCCAAATAATCAACAAATGACATTAGCCACATTGATTTCCAAAACTCAACAGAAGATGCAAATGTTATTTCAAATTCCAAAACCCAAAGTTCTTCAGTTGATGAGAGGTGAAAAACTTTTACTTGCTTCCTTGATTGATTTTTGTCTCTCTCATTTGGCTCCTACTAAGGCATGGGTACACAAGCTCTATCTTTGCTTGCTTGGCTGATTTTTACTTGTTTTTTCTGACGGCGATTTTGATCCACGGGTATTGGATATTATGGACCAAATGGAAGGAGGCTTGTCACCGGTACCTGTGATCTTAGCCGAGAATTTAGTTGGATTAGACCAACTTAAATCAGGATTGTCAAATAGTCTGACCGGGAGTCCGTTGCTACTTCAGGTAATTACCTAAACTACCCTTTTGGGTTTTCTATGTAATATCCCAATGTATGCCCTAGAAATTTTGAATATTATGGTTGTTTTAATTGGATTGAATGTATATGTTAATTTAAAAGAGAAAAGCATTTTTAGAGAAAGTGTATATGTTGGGTATATGGTAATATATATAACATATATGTTGGTCAAAATGAGGAGTCAAGGGAAGAAGATATTTTATTTGTTATATGTGAAATTACTATAAAGGGCATATAAGAAAAAGAAGTTAAGTTATATGGATGAGGGCATTTAAGTAATTGGTCATGTAGAATTGCTTGGTGGAGATTTAAAGAAGAAGAGAAGTTTGACTTGATTTTATTTCTTCTCTTCTCATTTTTGTGTGGCCGGCTACCAAAGGAAAGAAGGAGGAAGAGAAGTGTTCTAAGTTCTAAACATCAATTTGAAGGGAAAATCAAAGGATCAAGTTGGAGATTTGTGAAATTTCTTCAATTGAAGTAAGTACTCTCTTGTTTTCCTTTGTTATTTTTGAAGTTATGTTTGAAGTGAGTTTTGATTTGTTGAGATTATGAATTGGTGTGGTTGAAATGTGTTTATAAGTGTTGAAATGGATTGTAAGTTAAATTGGTGTTGGTTTTGGTTTGAGTATGGTAAGTTAAGTGGATGTTGGGATTGAAAGAATAAGAAGGATGTTGGTTTTAGGGTATTGAAATGGTATGTGTTCAAATGTGTTGTTAATATTTTGTTAATGAGAATATTGTGATGAATAGGTAAAATAAGTGTTAATGACATTGTTTATATCCATTTGAATGAGGTTATGTTGTGCACAATGTGTTTAAATGCAATTAAAAGAGAGTTGGCCATATTTAGGGTTTGTATACATGAGAGACACGACCAAACCAAGGTAGAGACACGGCTAAACTAAAGAATTTTTGAGAGACACGGCCAAGTTCATGGAAATTTGGCCGTGTTGGATGATTTTTGGAGAAGACACGGCCGTGTCCCTTGCCCATGTTTGCCACTGCCTGAATTTTGTTGAGAGACACGGCTGTGTCCCCTTGCCCGTGTCTGCCTCGGCTTGAATTGGTGTTGAGAGACACGGCCACAAGCTTGGCCGTGTCCCTTGAATGTGTTGGCTATTGTGATTATCCCTTGCTCTTCTTACATGGTTGAGATTGATCTTACATTTGATAATGCATATGATATTATATGAACAAGGTTATGTATTAAACATTGTGAATCTTATAAATGGTAATGTGTTATATGAATAATGTACTTTGAAGTGTTATACCAATGATGTTATATAAACAATGTTATGCAATTTATTATATTGCTAATATAATGTGATTAGTGTTATGACTTATACAGTGTGAAAGATGCGAGGATCATTCAAAAAGGTACGCGCAATGTAAATTGTTATGATAAAGGTTTTAATAATGAATGGTGTTAATGTGTCTTGAAAAATGATTGAAATAAAATAAATGGACATGTTGTTTATATGACAATGAATTTAAAATACATATGCAATGAAATTGATTATGTATGATTGAATAAGGATATGTTTGTTTAGTTAAGGCAATTGATATTGTATAAATCAATGATGATATATGTATTAGGTGAAGCCATTGTGATTGGATATGATAACTCAAATGTGATGTGAAGCCATTGTGATTGGCTATGATAACTCAAATGTGATGTGAAGCCATTGTGATTGGCTATGATGATTCAATTGAAAGACATAAGGCATGTTTGCCTAATTGATGATGAGAATTGAGAATGAAATTGATAAATGAATTGAGTAGCTAATGTGTTATTCCATTTTCAGAGTTTGTTGTTGGTGCATGCCTAATATTAGTAACAATCTCTTGAAGTTAGGTTGGAATTGATCCTTGAAGCCAAGTTGGGTTGAAGTTTAACATGTTTTACTCCCCTTGAAGCTTGGTTGGGTCTAGTCCTTAAAGCCTAATTGAGATGTTACAACCCTTGAAGCTAGGTTGGATTGGTTCTTGAAGCCAAGTTGGGTTGATACTTAGCATGCTTTGTTCCCCTTGAAGCTTGGTTGAACCTAATCCTTGAAGCCTAGTTGGGATAATGATAAATGTGATGATTGAACCAAAGCATTAACTCTGAAAATTGAATGGCATATTAGTGTCTTTTGGGCCCGAGTCTGTCTTTGTTGTCAATGTGATATATATAAATATGGAAATAAATGAGTAATGAGATCTATGGTTGCCTTTGTTGGAAATGTGATTTATGATTGGTGACTTGGGAATAAAATAATGTTATGAAGAATGATATGTGATGTGTGTATTGATATATTGATTGTGGGTATTAATGATGGATTGTGGTTGGTGATAAGGATTGTTTTCATTGGAAATGTGATTCATGATTGGAATGATATATAATGTATGTTTATTGATATATTGATTGTGAGTATTAGTAATGGATTGTGCTTGATGATAATGGTTTGTATAAACGTATATAATATGAAATTAGTCGAGATATATGGAAGGTGCAATGAAAAAGGAAAAACATGATAAGAACTAATGGTACATTGACTTGATATATCATTATATGTTAGAATTTCTATAATGTATGTTATATTTTATATTTGTACTACTAAGCTCTCTGGCTTAGTGCGGATGTGTAATCACGCAGGTGACTTGGTGGAAGATATGAAGTCTTTCGTTATGCCACGAGAAGAGTAAGAGTTTGTCGAGACCAACTAGAGGGTAATGCATACATGTATAACTTTTAATTATGATGTATTTTTGTTGAAGTGTATTCTTATGTATAAATGAAGTTTTGGATAAAGATATGATTATTATATATATACGTAAGATTATTAAAAGTATAATGATTTTGTAAATATTCTTTAAATGAATGTATTATGGTTTGAACACTGTTAAAAGATTTTATGTGGTAACGAAAAGTGGCATCCTTATACTTTATATACTTACTGTATGTATACCAGATATATGTATAGTACTTATATGGAGTATCGGGGTGTTACATTCTATATAGGTTTTCTTTCTTTTTTTTATTGCTCTAATTTTTGCCTAGTCCGCCCATGCGTTTCGGAACTAGCGAGCTGTCCTAATTTTTGCCTAAGCTGCCCTTGCAGGTTTTCAACTTAGCGAACCTCTTTTATTATACTTTTTATATCGCTCTAATTTTTGCCTAGTCTGCCCATGTGGGTTTTTAGAACTAGCGAGCTGTCCTAATTTTTGCCTAAGCTGCCCTTGCGGGTTTTCAAATTAGCAGACCTCTTTTATTATACTTTTTATATCTCTCTAATTTTTGCCTAGTCTGCCCATATGGGTTTTTAGTACTAGCGAGTTATCCTAATTTTTTCCTAAGCTGCCCTTACGGGTTTTCAACTTAGCGGATCTTTTTTTTTAAATTTAATTTAATTCTTTCCTCATAGATTTGGCTTTAGGAGTGTCTTTGCTTGCTTTATACTCCATCCATGGATTTTGCCAGATATCTGCCACAACACCATTCCGCTAGGAAACTACTTCATCCTGCTTCTACATATGCTGACTGGGTTGACTGGATCCACTCACGTGCTGAAGTCAATATCCGTTGGTTGGTACCTTGGTGGAAGATTTCTCATATCACCATGAGGACATACTTGATGTATGTTCCCCTTGCTGCTCTTCGTCAAGGTACATGCTATGATCCTCACCGACTTGGTCATCAGTATGGAGCTGAGCCTCGCGATTCTGACTTTACTCCCGATTTAGACATGCCTTGCTTGACTGAAGCCTACTTGGATAGGCTGAGGCAAAGCTAGCCTGTACATTACATTTATCGACTGCCATAGATTTTACATTTGTCAATTCAGAAAGTATATTGTTAGGATGAAAAATAATTATAGTAATAAAAGATGCTTCTTTTCCATTTTACAATTTGTCATCACCTTTTGATATTGTGTTTATTTATTTCATCCATATCTGGTTAGATACTTATAACAGTGCACAAAGAACAATTTTAACATGAATTCTGTTTTATTAAATTGAGGAACAACCAAACATAAAGCCAGCATACACAAGATCACTCCTGCTGCCAACTAGCCCTTTCGGGTTTTCTAATTGACTATTTTCTCTCTTTTAGCCCTAATTGTTGCCTATCCCGCCCTTTCGGGTTTTCAGAACTAGTGGACTGCTCTAACTTTTGCCTAGGCTGTCCTTTTTGCGTTTTCAAACTAGCGAGCTCTTTTTTTTTTTTTTAATACTTAAAACCTCTTCAACCTGTCGATGTTCACTAGCTCACTAAACTCATTCCCGTCCATGTCTGATAACTTCACTGCTCCCTTGTTCATGACTTATTTCATGACATATGGCCCTTCCCAGCTAGGCCTGAACTTCCCTCTTGGATCGGATACATTAGGTTTACATTGCTTCAACACTAAATCACCGAATCTGAGTTTTCTGTTCTTAACCCTTCTATTGTAGGCCCGAGCTATCTCCTTTTGATACAGTTGGTGATGATACAGTGCCTTTAACCTTCTCTCTTCTAGTAAAGCTAACTGCATGTATCTACTCACTACCCATTTCATTTTAGGTAGTTCAGCTTCCAAGACCACTCCCAATGACTTGATCTCTATTTCAATTGGCAACACTGCTTCCATCTCATCAACCAAAGAGAATGGTGTCATTCCAGTAGGTGTTCGCACACTTGTTCTATATCCCCATAAAGAAAAGGGAAGCATCTCTGACCAATCCTGGTAACTCTTGGTCATCTTGGACAGAATTTGATTAATTGTCTTATTTGTTGCTTCTATTGCACCATTAGCCTTTGGTCTATAAGGAGAGGATCTATGATGATGGATTCGGTACTTTGAGAATAAATCCTTAACTGCTCCTTGAAACTGTACCCCATTGTCTGATATCACACTGTTCGAGACCCCGTACCGGCATATGAGATTCTTTTCAATGAATCTAGCCATTTGACTTGCACCCAGTTTGTTGAAGGATTCAGCTTTGACAAATTTTGAAAAATAATCTACTGCTACCACAATGAAGCAGTGACCGTTTGAGGCTGTCGGATGTATCTCTCCTATAATGTCAATACCCCAAGTGCCAAATGGCCAGGGTGAAGACATAGAATGCAATTCTTCAGGAGGCATGTGATTCAAGTTACCATACATCTGACATTGTTGGCACTTCTTTACAAACTCTATACAATCTTTCTCTATGGTCAACCAGTAGTAACGTTGTCAAATAATCTTCTTAACTAAGGTCAAACCACTCATGTGCAGACCGCAACTTCCAAAAATTGACATGATACGCTCTACTTCAGGCTTTCTTAAACATCTTAAATGCACCCCATCAGGCCATCTTCGATATAACTCTCCATGGAATGTGATGTATTACAATGACCACCGCCTTATGGCTCTTCTTTCTTTCTGTGTTGCCCCAGAGGGTATTCTCTTTCTTCCAAAAATTGCCTTATAGTATCATACCACGTATCATGGTCTGTATCAATTTCCATGATTGTCTCATATTCATAGCAAGGAGTTGATGAACTGGTCAAAATCAGAGGCTTAAGAAATAAACTGACAGGATTTTCCCATACCGAAGCCAATGTGACTAGGGCATCAGCCATCTGATTTTCTTCTATGGATAGGTGCATAAACCTACACTCCTTAAAGTTCTTCTTCATCATGGTCAAGTAATGGTGGTATGGTTTTAATTTTTCCTCTTTCAACTCCCACTTTCCATTTACTTGGGACACTACAAGCAATGAATTGCCAAAAACTTGTACCTTGTCTACCTTCATAATCATTAGGGTTTCCAAACCAAAAATACAATCTTCGTATTCCACCATATTATTGGTTGCCCTAAATTTTAATTTTTTGGCTAAAGGGACAAGTTCCCCTTCAAGCGATTCTAGTATAACTCCCAAACTTGCTCATTTCCTGTTTACTGCTCCATCAAAATACATTTTCCACCCTTGTACTTCAATTGCTTCTAAATATTCATCTGGAAATTCCAAGATTACCTCTTCGCTATCTGCTAAAGGTTGTTGGGCCAGGAATTTTGCCACCGCTCTACCTTTGATTGTTTTCCTGGTTACATACTCAATCTCAAATTCTTCTAATATTATCAACCATCGACCATATTTCCCAATCAAAGAGGGTGTCTCCCATAAGTACTTCATTGGATCCAACATGGAAATTGCTTGGACACTATAAGATTGAAAGTAATGCCGCAACTTCTTAGAAGACCAAACCACAGCTATACAAGTTTTTTCAATGATACTATACTTAATTTCATAAGGTAGGAGCTTTCTACTCAAATAGTAAACTGCATGCTCAATCCCTGACTCATCTGCATGGGCTAGATGGCTCCTATTGACTCTTCTTCTACTGCTAAGTATAGTAATAGAGGCTTGCTGGGTTTAGGTGGTTTTAAAAGAGGTTGATTCAATAAATACTCTTTTATTTGCTCAAAGGCATTTTGAGATTCTTCATTCCATATGACCAGCTGATTCTTTTTAAGTAATTTGAAGATAGGCTCACAAATTGTTGTGAGTTTTGCTATGAATCTGCTAATGTATTATAATTTACCAATAAATCCCCGAACTTCTCTCTTCGTCTTAAGGGCTAGCATATCCCTGATTGCTTTAACTTTGTCAGGATCAATCTCAATGCCATTCAGACCAATCACATGCCCTAATAATTTACCTGAGGTAACACCGAACACACACTTCTTCGGGTTCAATCTTAGCTTATATTTCAATGCTCTATGGAAGAATAACTCTAAGTTTTGGAATGTGTTGTTCCCTTGTGTCCGATTTCACCATCATATCATCAATATATACTTCAACTTCTTTGTGCATCATGTCATGAAATAATGTGGTGGCCATCCTTTGATAGGTTGCACCAGCATTCTTTAAGTTGAACGGCATCACCCTATAACAAAATATACCCCATGAAGTAATGAAAGCAGTTTTGGCTTTATCATCTTTGTCCATTAACACTTGGTTGTATTCGGAAAATTCATCTACAAACGAGTGTAGCACGCTAGAGGCTGCACTATCAATGAGAACATCTATATAAGATAAAGGAAAATCATCTTTAGGGGAAGTCTTGTTCAAATCTCTATAGTCCACACAGACCCTTATTCTTCCATCTTTCTTTGGCACAGGTACTATGTTGACTAACCAATCTGGATATTCTATCACTTTAAGGAACTTCACTTGTATTTGCTTAGTAACCTCTTCTTTAACCAATTCAGCCCACTCAGGTCTTAATCGCCTAAGCTTTTGTTTGACAGGTTTCATGTAAGTGTAAGTAGGAATATGATGCTTGGCTATGTCTCAAGCTATTCCAGGCATATCCTCATAAGACCAAGCAAACACCTTTTCATATTTTTTGAATATTTTTTCAAATCTCTCTCTCTCATCAGGAGTAAGGTCGGATGCTATGCTAATGATTTTAGGATTTTTGGTTGTTCACAAATTTAATGATTGTGTGTTAACAGAATTAATATAAAAGTTGCTCATGTAACTGCTATTTGAATGTATGCAACCATTAGGAGAAACATCACACAAGTAAGCAAAATCAGACTTTATTACATTAATTTTGGAAAAGAAAACATCATCATCCTCATACAAAGTAGACAAATTAAAATCAAAATCAAGATCATTGTTTTCAAAGTCAAAAGGCAGGATGTCTTCAAACTTTTCTTCAACCAGGGCAGCAATCTCCTTCGGAGTCTTCTCAGCTTTCAGGACAACTTCTTTCTTCTCTTTCGGATTGGATTCTTTGTTGGTTGACAAGGTGAGCTCTTTCTTCACTTGGTCCACTAGTTCGGCAACATCTGTAAAAATTTTAAAACCCGGGATCAACTTTCCCATGAACATGATTGGCTTGGGCTTTCCTTGGTGTGGTCTTATATTTGGAGCTTTGACAAAGATCTCTTCAAGTGGCAGAAAGCTCATCTTCTCAATCTTCTTTGGCGAGGCATTTTTGGCTTCATCATATCCCAACCCCTTCTTGTAACACCCCTTCCCGGCCTACATGTGTAAGCCGAGTAGAGGCGCCACACTAACCTAATGTTGCTACCAATTTTACTTAGTCAAATTTTAGTTCCGATTTTTACAGAAATTTTGCCAGAGGTTCGCCTAGAAATTGGGTCCCAAGTGTCGACAAAACTAGTTTTTCTGATTTTTGAAAACATTTTTACACAAACCAATGTGAACACAATCAGTTCAATACACTCCCAATGAATCCACCTTATACCCTCAACTACAAACCTGCAAGAAAAGTTCTCACTTCTAATACAAAATAAAGTAGAGGTTTATTATTATTACCTACTACTAACGTACAGTATAACATAGTACTTCCCAATCTTATATATAAATATATACATATACATGCCACAACTAGCTAACTCATAATATAGGAAATGAAAGGCTACTCTGAGGTGCTGCTCGATGCTAATCACCGAAATCTACTGCTCCGAACCTACGAGTCAAGAAAACTCAACTCGCTGAGCAATGACGCTCAGTGGGTACTTTACCAATGAAAATATAAGTAAAACATGAAAGCATTTGAACTAAAAGGAAATAATTAAATCAAAAATCAACCAACATTAAACTAATGGAAGCTATTGTCCATTCATTGTAGATATACTTTCAACAAATGTAAACCATAATTCAAACTCATATTGCAGTACGTAGTTTTAGAAAAACAGGACTTTGGCTTAGGCTCTACTGGCATATAGGGAACCATAGCGATAAGGCAGTGGCCCTCACCACTATAACATAGGTGGCCCTCACCACCATGGTTATAACTAATTTCGCTCTATGGCCTATACTCGTAGGTAACCGCCAGAGCATTCCAATCATAATTTCACAACATCTCGGCTCCACGGCCTATACCCGAAGGTAACCGCCAGGGTGTATCAAACACAATAAGTGGCAGTACTGCATAAGTTAGTATAGTGCACCATACCCTTATCTACCACTCCCAACTACCCAGTAGAGCATAAAGGTTAAAACGATTCAATTTAAGTCCCAAACTTCATTTTAGAATGACTCGAGAAATTATTTTAATTTTCGTTGCACTTTGCCATTTATGCCGCGCACCACATTCTTTAGTCAAACCATTACCCTTTCTCACGTATTTAACATCCATAATAAACATATCAAACATTTCAAAGCATTCCTCAAAAATCACAAATTGACCAAATGAATAGTGTCGCGGCACGTAAAATCGGCAACGCAAAATGGCATGACTAAATGAATAGTAAAAAAATATGGATTTTTGTCAAAATTTCAGTCCACTTCAGTCATGCATTTGACCAGGTAAATGATTTTATTTTTAGCTGAAATTTTACAGGAAACTTATTTCATATGTTGACTAATTACACGTAAAATTTCGTTGAAAAATTCATTCATTTGCTGCCCCAAACAATTGCCACAAAAATAGTCCAGAAAGCTGTCACTTTGGGACCATTTTGGCCCAAACATATGAAATACATGGAATAGCTTATTTTTCTTTTTCAAATCAATATGAAGTCTTCTTTAATGATAAATTGAAGATTCAAACACTTCCTTTTGATAACTTCTGCATGTTTAACTTAAATCAACTAATTAAAGTTCATCAACATCAAAAATTCCATAAACCAAAGTTTGTAAGAAAAATAAAATTTCTTTTATGGTAAAGTATTTTTCCAAGGTAAAGTACCAAACCTTGTTCTTTTAAATCCCCTTGGCTTTTCCTTCTTCTCCTTCCTTAATCCTTGTTTCCCCTTCAAGAAATTCAAGAGAACAACCTTAAACATAACCCTTAGCAATTTAAAACAATAAGCTATCCTCCATTTCTTTTCAAACTAAACCCTAATCTAGCCTTAGTAAACCTTAGAAACCTTGATTGTTCCATTTAATTTATCAAAATCTTCACTACTTAAAAATTTTCCCAAATCCACCATAAGAACCCTAATTTCCAATCTTCCAATAAATATATAAATACTTAAAATTGATACTAGAATTGAAATCTACATACTTGAAAACCTTAAAACTTACCTTGAAAATCAAACTTGACAAAAATTGGAAATCCTTTGGTGTTCTTCCTATGGTGGCCGAAATTTTGAAGTGGGAGAGAGAGAGTTTTGTTCTTCTTGCTATGATGATATATATATAGTGGAAATGATGTCCACTTTTGGGTGAATGAATGTTTTAAGGCCAAATGTCCACACTTTTTCTTTTCTTCTTTTTATAAACCCTAAATGGCTAATTTTCATTAGCCCAAATGTCTCTTCCTTTTATTAATTTAAAACCCAAGCCCTTAAACTTTATTTTAATTATATTTTGGCCCCTCCACCTTCTTGTGCTGAAATTTTATAGTCTAAGGTGTGAAAAGACCAAAATACCCTCCGGCGATTATTCGATCGTAACTTTCAAACCGAACAGTTCCACGAGGCAAACTACATATGGTTATGATCCTCTCGACCTCTACTTTCTATTTTTAAGGTCTATTTTAGGTTTCCAAGTCGTTTTGACAAATTACCAATAAGCCCTTGACTTTTTACAAAATTCCCTTTAGGTCCTTTCTTTGCTCGGGTTTTGCCCGGGCTCCGTTTCTACTGACGATCATTTCATATTCAACCCCTCGATGTCCTCTACTCACTCGTGTTTTTATTTCCTACTTTGGATTCATGTATAATGACCAAAATGGCCCTAGTCTACATGTCTTCGTTTCTCTCAAACGGGGCGTTTCCTGGAAAAACCGTTACGCGTCATTGCGACCCAATTTTTCTCTACTCTCCATCTTTGGAGTCTGTTATGTGCACTATTAAGAACTTCCAGTACAACTTTTGGAAATTACAATTACCTCCCCAAAACATTTTTGAAATTACAGTCACCTCCCCAAAACTTTTTGAAATTACAGTCACCTCCCCAAAACATTACATTTTTGCAATTATATCCCTTGGGTCCTACGACCTTCTCTAGGAACCGCCATCAAAGATGACCTCTCCAGATCCTTTCTCTTGCTGAGCATATGACTGCTAGACATAAATATAGTGGACAGATGTGACACTTCTTGGAAGTTTGAGTTTTAAAATCTGGCAACTTTGTCAAACCGGCTTTACCCTTTCCAAGGCCCGCTCCGGGAAGGTAGTTCATGTTTTTCATCATATTCAAGACTTTGGAGTCCACTACTTCATCATTAGAAATTGTAGCTACTTGAAAACCATTGAGAGGCCTCTCAATCATTAGAGCATTAACAATCTCATTATCTTCAGCTTCGATGACCACAGTCTCATCTCCGTTGGGGAACTTGATCTTTTGATGAAGGATGGAAGGAACTCCATAAAGAGGATGGAACCATGGTCGCCCCAAGAGTAAGGCAAAAGTAACCGGTATGTCCAAAACAACAAATTCAACAATAGACTCAATTGGACCAACCTTGACAGCAACTTTGAATGTTCCTTCGGCGTGTCTCTTAGTATTGTCATAAGCCCGAATTATTACCTCGGTCGGGTTTAGATCTCTTGTTGACATGGCTAGCTTTGGCAATATCTTAAGTGGGAAAACATTTATGGCGGCCCATCATTGACCATTACACATGGAGTCCTCTTCCCCTTGACTTCTATTTTGATAAAGAGAGGGCAGATGTGATCTCTCTCCTCCTTCGGTAAGTCCGCATCTGAAAAAGAAACTGCTCCCATATTAACTTCACTCTTTTCTTGAACATCTTCACATTTCATTACTCCTCCAATTTTTATGAAGTTGATCAGCTCCTTCGGTGTTGTGGAGGTAGAAATTGGCATGCTAGCTAAAGCTTTGGCCATAGTTTCTTGGTGCTTTTTAGATGTAGCTAATAAGTCCCAAATGCTAATACTTGCTTGGGTTCTTTTCAATTGCTTGAGCATATTATCATCTTCCTCTTCTTTATTTCCTACTTCAACTTCCTTACCCTTATTAGTTTCTACCTCCTTAGGTGGTGGCCTTGCATAAGGCTTACCGGATCTAGTGTTCATTACTTCATATTCTTTGGGCTCGGACCAAGTCCACTCCTCCTTCTTGGATATAAGATCATCATCACTATCTTGAGTCCCAAAACCCACTGACAACACAAATTGTTAATTCTTTACCCACCATAGCTTGTTTAATTTCACCAAATATGTCTTCTTCTTTGGTTGCTTCTCCACTCACATCTTGAAAAGAAGACATGACAAAATCTTCATGCAAACCTCCTCCAATCACGAAAGTTGCTGGCAGCGGTACCCTATTGAACTTTTGTAATGGGTTGTCTTTGATGTTTGGCTTATTGGGCTCGGGTAGCTTCCCATTATCAATTAGATTTTGGATCTCATGCCTCAACCTTACACATCTATCCGTGTCGTGCCCTTACATTTGGTGAAATTGACAAAATGCTTTAGTGTCGAAATTAGGTGGGAGAGGGTTAGGCAAAGGATGAGGATTTAGGGGTTGTAGCAATCCCTTTCTTTGAAGCTTAATGAGAACCCAAGACATTGGCTTCCCTAATTCCGAAAACTGTCTCTTTGTTCCTTGGTTAGTACCTTTAACACCGACTGCCTTTTGCATGCTTTGGCTAACAGACTGATAGTTTCCTTTCTCGTTCCTTCTTATTGAAAAATGGTTCTTCTCTCTTTCCCATTCTTCAATTTGCAAACCCGCTTGGAGAAGGTCTTTGAAATCATGAATGAGTGTATGAGACATCCTCTCATGAAGACTAAGTGACACCCCTCTCACAATCATCCTTATTTGATCGGATTCATCGGGCCTCTTCTTGAGCAAAGCGACCTTGTTTCTCCATCTCTTTATATAATCTACAAAATTCTCATTCGACCTTTGCCTAATGGACTCCACTTCCATTAAGTTAACTTCCATCTCGACACTATATTCATATTGTTGGATGAAGGCTTTGTAAAGCAGATCCCTACTCTTTTGTGTTCCATCATCTAAGGTATTGAACCAATTTTGGACAACAGGGTCCAATGAGAGCATGAAGTACCTTAGAGTATGAGAGTTAGTAGCTCGGGCAGACTGCATGGCAGTGATATACTGCTTCACATGGAGATGAGGATTTCCGGTTTCATCAAACTTCGCGAAAGATGGCATCTTGAACTTGTATGAGACTTCTTCATCTAGCTCAAATAATTTGTGTTGCGCTCTAATTAACACTACTAGAACTACACTCGCAAGTATACGAGGCTGTTGTAGTATCTTGGTGAACACCTCAAGGTCGTCTCACAAGGAAGCTAGATAAGCTAATTGATTATCAGATTGCAAATAACAAATTTTCAATAAATTTAAATTGCTAACAACTAATGAAGACAGATCGAATGGAGTTTAAAACAATAAAAGTAAACTGAGCTGATATATTGATTCACTTAATAGAAAGGTCTAGGGTTTGCACTTCTCTACTAACTTATATGTATGAATGGTTATTCCTCTCAACCAATTTAATTTCAAAGATTAGATCTCAAGCAACTTAATTAATCGAATCAAGGAAATAAGCTCTCGCATTCAAACCTCTTTCAAATAATCTTGTTACAATTGAAATGATCTTTTTCCTAGGTTTATATTTCTAATTCACCCAAGTCCCTAATTGAATTGTTCCAGCATTAGATTTAATTTCTCAATCCTTCATCTAATACCTCAAACACATAATTGGTGGCCAATCAATTATATATTAACAATAATCCATTCAATTAAGGCTAGAGAAATAATTCAGTTAAGAGCAATAACCAATTCATACAATCATAGTAGATCCATACAAACCCTAGACTAGATCAAATTAGTTCATAATGATGCTATCAAACATATTCATCTCATTTAAATTCAAAGAAATCAATTTAGACATAATAGAATTCATGAATACAATTCCAATGAAACTTAAGAGATAAAGTTTGAGAACAAAATCAAATTACAAACTTTCTTTAGCTTCTGAAGAATCTCTTGTTCAGATCTTTGCTAGAAGAATATTGAAGTGGCTAAAACAAATTTAATCTAGACTGTTTGCATCAAAGTGTAATCAAAATTCTCCAAGAAAACAAATGGAAGCTCTAAAGTTTATGTTTGACGGCTGATAAATTCTCTCTCTTTTTTCATTCAAAAACCCTAATCCTCTTATTTATACGAAACCTCGCTCAAAATCCGCATTTTCTTTCTTCCCTTAGACCCATGGAGTGACACGGCCAGTGGCTTGGTTGTGTCACTTGGATGTGTCCGCTTCTGTGTAATCCTTCATCTTTGCTTCTTTGGAATTGAGTGTGACACGACCAAGCTCCTGGCCATGTCATGTGGCACGGCCAGTGGCTTGGCCGTGTCACCTGAGTGTGTCACCTACTGATTCCTTCGTTCTTCACTCTTCTTTCTTTGGTCTTCTTCCTTGGCTAAGTATGGGACACGGCCAAGCTTGTGGCCATGTCATGTGACACGGCCAGTGGCTTGGCCGTGTCACCTGAGTGTGTCAGCTACTGCCAAATCTTCCTTCCTCTCTTGGTTCCTTGGTTTTTGCCCTTAAGGTAAGACACGGCAAGTGGCTTGGCCATGTCTTGTTGCTTCAAGCTATTCTTTCTTCCAAGGAAATATTTTGCATATTAACCTAAAACAAACACTTGAACAAACTTTAAACAAGAATAAAATAAACATTAACTAACAACACATAAACACCACACTAAAAACTAGGACAAAAATGACATAAACACTGAAATAAATTAAAACTACCAAAATTGATGAAATCACTAAATAAACAGATTAAAACTACCAAAATACCTGAAGAAAACAATAATCATCATAATAGATAAGATACAATTCTATGACAAAAACTAATAAAACAACTACCCCATACTTAAAACTTTGCTTGTCCTCAAGCAAATTCACATGGCATAAATTAAAAACTCAAACAACCTTAACTATAATTCCAGTATATAAGATGAAATCCTTTAAGACTCAGCCATAAATAATTGCAATTTACTTCAATCAAGATTTTCTTAACTCATTCATTAATCCAGACATAACAAATCTCATCTCTCATCTAAGTGTTTCACTCGATTTCAAAGGCTAATTCACTCAAACCACTCATGTCTGCATACTGCCATAAACTTGCTTAATTATCCAATCTCTCTCACTGATTTTTTCAAGAAATAATCCAAAGGTCTTTTATTTGGATGTAATGGGGCTAAGGTGAAGGTGTGAGAAAAGACATTTAAGTTGGAACATCAAGAAAATGGAGTATCTAAATTAGATAATACTCTTGCTAAGAAACTCGTAACTCCATCAAATGGCATATTCACCAACCCTTGATAATTTCACATACTTACATACTTAAAGAAAAGTACATGAGTCGACATTCATCTTTGATGACTAATGCTAGAAAATATATGAATTTTGTGTATATATTTATCTTCTCTTTTATTTTCTTTTATATTATTATTTATATATATATATATATACAAAAAATAAAATTGCATGGAACATCTAGCTTAAAATGTATAGGAAAAGAATAATCGACTCTTAGTCAAGTACAATGTGCAAAGTATGCATTTCAGCCCCAAATCTTACTAAAGCAATACCATTTTTTTTAATTGCTTACCGCACGCTTATGAATTAAACAACACATTGTCATATTATAAGAACTCCATTCCTTAATGCAGGTATGATGATAATAAGAAAATTTTGAGTTTGTGAATTGTGTTGATCAATCAAGAAAAAGTCAAAGGCTCAACTTGGCTCACTAAGGAATTCATAATTAAGGGAGGTCTTTTTTAGCTAAAGGGATAATCCTAATTTGCCTTCATCATTTTAAAACTTGGGATGAAATCATAATGTGAGTTCAATTAGTATGCAAAAGCAAGCTCTAGAGATGCAAAATCATGAAGGTGCACACTTAAGAAAAGAGAATCAATTGACAATAATATTCAATATATGAGGCTCAAAACTCACAAAGGGTGGGTTCTCAAAGATTTATATGCCATGAATTGCAGAATGTGAAAATTGATCCTGAATGAATTCAAATGCTAATCTCTATGCTGATACTAAAGTTTCAAATATAATGCTAGAATCACAGAAAAGTCAATAAGTTTCCAACAATTATGCCATGCACAACGCACAATATAACACACAAAGACAAACAAAACAAGAATTAAAGGAAAGCTTAAAGATTACCCCACACTTATAAATTGTTGCGCTCTAATTAACTCTACCACAAAGCGTCACTCACAAGTATACGAGGTAGCTGTAGCAAAGGTGATCGCCCCAAGGTCGTCTCACAAGGAAACTAAAGTAGCTAATTGATTATCAGATTATAAATAACAAGTAATGAAGAAATTTAAATTTCTAACACTAATAAAGACAGATTGATCGAAGTTTAAAACAATAAAAGTAAATTGAGCTGATGTTTTTATTCACTTAATAGAAAGGTCTAGGGTTTGCACTTCTCTGCTACTTATATGTATGAACGGTTATTCCTCTTAACCAATTTAATTTCAAAGATTAAATCTCAAGCAACTTAATTAATTGAATAAAGGAAATAAGCTCTCGCATTCAAACCTCTCTCAAATAATCTTCTTACGATTGAAATAATCTTTTCCTAGGTTATATCTCTAATTCACCTAAGTCCCTAATTGAATTGTTCTAGCATTAAACTTCATCTCTTGATCCATCATCTAATACCTTAAAACACATACTTGGTGGCCAATCAATTATATATTAGCAATATTCCATTCAATCAAGGCTAAAGAAATAATTAGGTTAAGGGTAATAACCAATTCATACAATCATAGTAGATCCATAGAAACCCTAAACTAGATCAAATTAGTTCATAATGCTATCAAACATACTCATCTCATTAATATTCAAAGAAATCAATTTAGACATGATAATATCCATAAATACAATTTCAATGAAAATAAAGAGATAAAGTTCAAGAACAAAACCAAATTACAAACTCCCTGAAGTTTCTGAAGAATCTCTTGTTCAAATCTTGCAAGAAGGATGTATAAATGGCTAGAACAATCTAATCTAAGCTAGATTAATCAAAGTGTAATCAAAAATCAAAGAAAACAAGTTATGAAACCCTAACTTCACTCTCTGACGGCTGAAACAAACTCAAACTTTCAACAACCCTAAGAAAACCCTCACTTTTACATTTATACGAAACCTCCGCGCGTCTTCATTAATCCATGAGTGACACAGCCAGGTTAAAGGAGACTTGGCTGTGTCTGAGGTCTTTGGTCCATGAGAGACAAGGCCAAGTTGAGGGAGACACGGCCTTGTTGGAGGTGCAATGGAGGGACACGGCCACAAACTTGGTCGTGTCCCTTGCTTGTGTCTTCTACTGATTGATTTTCTTTCTTTGCTTTGGACTAGAGTGAGACACGGCCAAGTTGGATGAGACACGGCCGTGTTGGATGTCTTTGGAGGGACACGGCCACAAGCTTGGCCGTGTCCCTTGCTTGTGTTTGCTTATGTGATTTTGATCATTCTTTTTCCTTTGGACTTAAGTGAGACACGGCCAAGCTTAAGCAACTTGGCCGGGTTGGAACTTCTTTGGAGGGACACAGCCACAAGCTTGGCCGTGTCCCTTGAGTGTGTCAGCTACTGATCTGTTGGCTTCTCTTTTGCTTGGTATGGGACACGGCCACAAGCTTGGCCGTGTCCCTTGAGTGTGTCAGCTACTGTCCAATTTTTCCTTCTTCTTGGTTCCTTAGCTTTTTAACCTAAAACAAAACTTGAAACAAACTTTAAATAAGAATTAAATGAACATTAACCAACAAAACATAAACACACGCTAAAAACTAGGACAAAAAAGACATAAACACTGAAATAAACTAAAACTACCAAAATTAATGAAAACACTAAATAAACATATGAAAACTAGCAAAATACCTAAAGAAAACAATAATTATCATAACAAATAAACTACAAATCTATGACAAAAACTAACAAAACAACTACCCCACACTTAAAACTTTGCTTGTCCTCAGCAAATTCACATGGCATAAATTAAAAACTCAAACAACCTTAACTATAATTCCAGTATATAAGATGAAATCCTTTAAGACTCAGCCATAAATAATTGCAATTTACTTCAATCAAGGATTTTCTTAACTCATTCATTAATCCAGACATATAAATCTCATCACTCATCTAAGTGTTTCACTCGATTTCAAAGGTTAATTCACTCAAACCACTCATGACTGCATAATACCATAAACTTGCTTAATTATCCAATCTCCCTCACTGATTTTCGTAAGAAATAATCCGAAGTTCTTTTATTTGGATGTAATGGGGCTAGGGTGCAGGTGTGAGAAAAGACATTTAAGCTGGAGCATCAAGAAATGGAGTATCTATTAGACAATACTCTTGCTAAGAAACTCATAACTCCCTCAAATGGCATACTCACCAATCCATTAATATTTTCACATACTTGCATACTTCAAGAAAAATACACGAGTCAACATTCCTCTAATGCTAGAAAATATATGAATTTTGTATATATATATATATTCTCTTTTTCTTTTTCTTTTATTTTTATCATCATTTTTTTAAATACATATATATACAAAATATAAACTTGCATAGAACATCTAACTTAAAATGTGGAGGAAAAGAATAATCGACTCTTAATCAAATACAATGTGTAAAGTATGCATTTCAACCCCAAATAGCAATACAATTTTTTTTAATTGCTTACCCCACACTTTTGAATTAAACTACCCTATTGTCATAACATAAGAAACTCCATTCCTTAATGCAGGTATGATGATAATAAAAAAATGTTGAGTTATGATTTGTGTTGATCAATCAAGAAAAGGTCAAAGGCTCAACTTGGCTCACTAAGGAATTCAATATTAAGGGAGGTCTTTTGAAGCTAAAGGGCTAGCCTAATTTGCCTTCATCATTTTAAAACTCGAGATTAAGTCATAATGTGAGTTCAATTAGTATGCAAAAGCAAGCTCTAGAGATGCAAAATCATGAAGGTGCACACTTAAGAAAAGAAATTCAATTGACAATTCAATCTATGAGGCTCAAAACTCACAAAGGTGGGTTCTCAAAGATTAATATGTCATGAATTGCAGAATGTGAAAATTGATCCTGAAAGAATTCAAATGTTAATTTCTATGCTGATACTAAAGTCTCAACTATAATGCTAGAATCACAGAAAGATCAATAAATTTTCAACAATTATGCCATGCATAACACAATAAAACACACCACGACAAACAAAACAAAAAATTAAAGAAAAGCTAAAAGATTACCCCACACTTTAAAATTTACATTGTCCTCAATGGAAAACAAGAATAATAAAGAGAAAGAGTTAAGTACAACCTGTCTTCCATCGTACCCTGGTGAGGCAAAACCCTAACTTTTCATCACAAACACAAATGTTCAAAAACAAAATACAAGAGAGCTTTAGGGTTTCCATTTATTTAAACTAAACATAAAATCAAAATTGCTAAATATGAAATTATAACTATGAAAAAGAAATGCAAACCGATGGGTTATCTCCCATTTAGCGCTTCTTTAATGTCATAAACTGGACATCACTGCAAGGTCTAGGGATCGTTGATCAAGGTGCTATCAATGATCCTCACTTCTTGAATTCCTTCTTTATATGGTTTAACTCTCTGTCTATTTACTTTAAAAGTCTTATTGGTTCGAGAGTTAAGCAATTCAATGGCACCAGAAGGACATACTTGAGTTATCTCGAAAGGACCACTCCATCGAGATTTGAGTTTACCTGGAAACAGACGGAGTCGAGAATTATAAAGTAAAACTTTCATACCTGGACCCAAAGTCTTTCGCACTATAATTCTGTCATGAAGTGCTTTAGTGAGATCCTTGTAAATCCTCGAGCCCTCATATACCTTTGGGTTAGGGCACCTTTGGGTCTCCCCCACTGGTTTAGCCCCCTCTTCTAAGGTCAGTGTCAGCTCCAATTTATCTGAGGAACCAGTCTGCAAGAAAACATCTGAGACAACTGCGTCAACACAATTAATTAAAGAACAATCCTCATATAAAGCAGTTGTAGGAATGGGAGAAGTGTTAAAAAATAGAAAAATCAATAGTTTGACCCAAGACAGTCATTGATAATTTACCATTTTTAACATCTATTAACGTGTTGGTAGTAGCCATAAAAGGCCTACCCAGCAAAATAGTGTGTGCTGATGGTGTAGGGTTACTTCCTTCCATGTCAAGAACTATAAAGTCCACAGGTACTATCAATTCTCCAACCTTAACTAACACATCTTCTATAACCCCTTTCGGGAATCTAAGAGATCTATCAGCTAATTGCAACACCATTTTGGTTGGTTTAAGTTCCCCTAGTTCTAATTCTTTATACACAGAATAAGGCATCAAATTCACACTGGCTCCTAGATCACACATGCCATCAGTCCCCTTTCCATTCCCCACAGTGATTTGAATTATAAAGCTACTAGGATCCTTTAGCTTGGGAGGTAGTTTATGCTGCAGAATAGCACTAGCTACCTCTGAAACTATCACCTTTTCATTCAGCTCATACCTCTTTTTCTTGGTGATCAGCTCTTTGAAGAATTTGGCATAAGCCGGCATGTTCTTTATTGCTTTCAGTAAGGGTAAGTTAATACTTACCTTAGACAACATGTTGAAGATGTTAGAAAATTGCTTATCTGGTTTATCATCCTTCAACCTGCTGGGGAATGGTATAGGTAGCTGGTATGGATTGCTTGCCATATGTAAATCTGTTGAAAGGGATTTCTCCGTTGATCTTTCTCCAGCACCTTTGTTCTCTGGTTCTCCTTCCTTCTTATTCTCTTGGTCACATGCATTCACAAAATTATTTTTAACATTATTGTTAATTACCTTACCACTTCTAAGAACAGTCACTGATTGTGCCTGCTCAGGTTGACTTGGCAATTTTCCCTTTTGTTGAATCTGCATCTGTTGTACAAGTTGTCCCACTTGAGTCTCCACTTTCTTAAAAGATGCTTCTAAGGAATCCAGCCTCTTGTTTGTCATCTCTTGATTCTTAGCACTGACCTGGATAAAAGATTGTAAACTTTTCTCCAAACTCTCTATCTTAGACTGTCCTTGATTTGAGGATTGACCCTGCTGTTGGTTTTGTCTCTGGAGCAAATGGAAAGGCTGCTGAGAATTATTTGTTGCCCAGGAAAAATTTGGGTGATTCTGCCAACCAGGATTGTAAGTGTTGGAGTAAGGATCATTTCGGGCCCTTGGTTGGAATCCTCCCAAAACATTGACCTGCTTAGCTTCATTCCCATAAGTCTCATATGCAGAGGGGCATATATTTGCTCCATGCCCGAAAGTTTCATAGATTCTACACGCTTCTTGAGTGGATGAAGAAATATTATTTTTCATGTTCAGTATCTGCACTTGCCTTGTCAACTCAGCTATCTGATTTACCATTTCACTATTGGCTTCTAATTGATTTACCCCTTTACTTCTTCCTCTTACACTTTTCTGTTGAGAATTAGCTCCCAACATCTCAAAGATCTCATAAGTTTCATCAGCTATCTTTTCTCCCATAGCTCCCCCAGCTGCATT
Organism: Garcia nutans; assembly: GCA_947685225.1. Classification (NCBI taxonomy): domain Eukaryota; kingdom Viridiplantae; phylum Streptophyta; class Magnoliopsida; order Malpighiales; family Euphorbiaceae; genus Garcia; species Garcia nutans. Next base: position 38,765,813 of record CANTUV010000059.1, read on the forward strand.
GTCAACAGTGTTCTGAAATTGTTGAGTTAGACCATCATAGAAAATTGATTAAGAAGTTGAAATGGGTAGTGATGATGTGGACACTGGATCAATAACATTTTAAATCTGTCCTAATCCTCATGAAATGGCTCTCCTTCAAATTGAGAGAATGTAGCTATCTTCCCTCTCAATTCAGCTGTCTTTTGATGTGAATAAAACTTGCCCATGAACTTGTTATAAACTTGCTCCCAAGTTGTCAAAGAATTTTTGGGCAACATTATTAACCAGCTTTAGCTCTATCCTTCAATGTATACGGGAAACATCTCATCCTCAACTGATCTATTGTTAGCCCTCCCAATGGAAAAGTGTTGAGGGTAGAATAAAAATCCCGAATAAAGTTCAAAGGATCTTCATTTAGAACTCCATAGAATGATGGCAGCATATAGTAATGAATGTTCTTCAACTCATAATTTCTTGCTGCATCTATCAATCTTATGCAAGAGGTGGAAGTTCCAATGACAGGTCTAGCAAAATCTCTCATAGTCCTTTGTCTATCTTCTGCCATTTTAACATATTGTGCATATTCCGACTCAAAATCAGAAGTGTCTTCCTCGGTATCAAATGCGGTATAAAGTTCAAACTCTTCCCTGCTCCTTTTCACTCTCTGAATTTCTGGAATGACTGGGTATAGCTCTCCTACAAGTGATCTCCTGCCTTGCATAAACAAAATTTCTAGAAAAAGAAATTATTAAAAGCAAAAGACAAAATAAAATCAAATGAAAACCGTGAAAAATAATCTAGAATATCTAATACTAATAAACAATTACGCCAATTAGCCTCCCCGGCAACGGCGCCAAAAACTTGTTGCGCTCTAATTAACTCTACCACAAAGCGTCACTCGCAAGTATATGAGGTAGCTGTAGCAAAGGTGATCACCCCAAGGTCGTCTCACAAGGAAACTAAAGTAGCTAATTGATTATCATATTATAAATAACAAGTAAAGAAGAAATTTAAATTGCTAACAATTAATAAAGATAGATTGATCGAAGTTTAAAACAATAAAAGTAAATTGAGCTGATGTTTTGATTCACTTAATAGAAAGGTCTAGGGTTTGCACTTCTCTGCAACTTATATGTCTGAACGGTTATTCCTCTTAACCAATTTAATTTCAAAGATTAAATCTCAAGCAACTTAATTAATTGAATAAAGGAAATAAGCTCTCGCATTCAAACCTCTCTTAAATAATCTTGTTACGATTGAAATAATCTTTTCCTAGGTTATATCTCTAATTCACCTAAGTCCCTAATTGAATTGTTCCAGCATTAAACTTCATCTCTCGATCCATCATCTAATACCTTAAAACACATAATTGGTGGCCAATCAATTATATATTAGCAATATTCCATTCAATCAAGGCTAAAGAAATAATTAGGTTAAGGGTAATAACCAATTCATACAATCATAGTAGATCCATACAAACCCTAGACTAGATCAAATTAGTTCATAATGCTATCAAACATACTCATCTCATTAATATTCAAAGAAATCAATTTAGACATGATAATATCCATAAATACAATTCCAATGAAAATAAAGAGATAAAGTTCAAGAACAAAACCAAATTACAAACTCCCTGAAGTTTCTGAAGAATCTCTTGTTCAAATCTTGCAAGAAGGATGTATCAATGGCTAGAACAATCTAATCTAAGCTAGATTAATCAAAGTGTAATCAAAAATCAAAGAAAACAAGTTATGAAACCCTAACTTCATTCTCTGACGGTTGAAACAAACTTAAACTTTCAACAACCCTAAGAAAACCCTCACTTTTACATTTATACGAAACCTCCACGCGTCTTCATTAATCCATGAGTGACACGGCCAGATTAAAGGAGACTTGGCCGTGTCTGAGGTCTTTGCTCCATGAGAGACATGGCCAAGTTGAGGGAGACACGGCCGTGTTGGAGGTGCAATGGAGGGACACGGCCATAAACTTGGCCGTGTCCCTTGCTTGTGTCTTCTACTTATTGATTTTCTTTCTTTGCTTTGGACTAGAGTGAGACACGGCCAAGTTGGATGAGACACGGCCGTGTTGGATGTCTTTTTAGGGACACGGCCACAAGCTTGGCCGTGTCCCTTGCTTGTGTTTGCTTCTGTGATTTTGATCTTTCTTTTTCCTTTAGACTTAAGTGAGACACGGCCAAGCTTAAGCAACTTGGCTGTGTTGGAGCTACTTTGGAGGGACACGGCCACAAGCTTGGCCGTGTCCCTTGAGTGTGTCAGCTAATGATCTGTTGGCTTCTCTTTTGCTTGGTATGGGACATGGCCACAAGCTTGGCCGTGTCCATTGAGTGTGTCAGCTATTGTCCAATTTTTCCTTCTTCTTGGTTCCTTAGCTTTTTAACCTAAAACAAAACTTGAAACAAACTTTAAACTAGAATTAAATGAACATTAACCAACAAAACATAAACACACACTAAAAACTAGGACAAAAACAACATAAACACTGAAATAAACTAAAACTACAAAAATTAATGAAACACTAAATAAACATATTAAAACTAACAAAATACCTAAAGAAAACAATAATTATCATAACAAATAAACTACAAATCTATGACAAAAACTAACAAAACATAAATTACATTGTCCTTAATGGAAACAAAGATAATTAAGAAAAGGAGTGAAGGTACAACTTGTTTTCCATCGTCCCCTTGTGAGGCAAACTCTACCTTTTCATCACAAACAGCAATTGTTCAAAAACAAAATACAATATATAAAATAAAATATCCAAAATGTTAACATTTAAAACAAAAATGAAAAATAACAACGAAAATATGTTATAACTAAAGACAAGAAATTAAGGAATTCTCTCAAAAGATTAGAGCCAACGTGATCTACGGTGAAGGAGGATGTGATGATGATGCAGCTGAAGGATGGAGACTCAGAATCTTAGCAAGGTTGCTATTGATTTGGTCCAACTGTTGCAAGACCGCAACATGGTTATGATCGACCTTGCTCTCCAGTGCCTCTATCCTATTAAGTATCTCCTGATTATTCGGGACTAGAGGATCTTCATCCAAATCAAGAGAATCCGAGTCAGACTCCTCATGGACTCATGTTCTCTTTTGTCTGCCCCCTGGTACTTCTGGCTCAGTTGAAGCCATCACATAGGCCACTCCCCTATTCACCACCATATGCATCTTCTTAAGTGCGACCAAATCCAATGAATCATTACCCATAATTTTAGTCATACGACAGTTACTCTGGTCAAAATCATCAAGAAGGGTTGTTGCCAATGTGGTAACCAATCCTCCAATACAAATAGCCCCCTTCTTTTTGTTTGCCACATTATCAAAAACATCGGCCAACCAATAGCCGGTACTAATGGGTATTGCATTACAAGCACAATCTAAGAAAAAGAGCTCACTAAGTTCCACTACACCTGGGCTTTCCTTCCGTGCAAAGAACCCACAAGACATAAAGCGCTGCAAATACCTAAGAGCGGGATTACTCAATTTAGTTGCCTTGGCCGATTTGGCCACATAAGTTCCCGAGCCCAATGCTCCCCAAGCAAATTGCTGTTTAAAATCCTTAGGTACAAACTTTTCACCGTGTTAATGGAAACCAAATATAACATTCAATTGCTCAATACTAACTACAAATGATTTCCCAAGCAACTTAAAATTCAACCTAGAGCAAATCTTCTGTTCATCTCTTTCAACCTTAAGAGATGTTAAAAATTCCAAAGTAAGCTCTAGAAATTGCAAAGGTCGAAAGGAGACTAGGTTCTCCCACCCAAGGTTTTGAACATAACTATAAAAATTATCCCTAATATGAAGAGCATTAAGGGATTCATTGCTGACATACCTCGTCGGAAAGAAACCCCTAGCCAAAAGAGTTGCTCTCTTTAAAGATGAAGAAGATGAAGATGCAGCTGCAGTTGGAGGTCGCTTCCTCTTATGGTGGGACACCATCTTTGTTCTTGGCATAATGAAAGATCTGTAAAAATTTGAAACTTAAACAGATTAGATTGATTTTTTATGAGAGAAGAAGAAGATTGAACGGATTAATTTCAGTTTTGGTGAAGGAAATTAAGAATTAATGGGATTTTGGAAGCTTTGAAAGAACACCAATGGGGTTATTGAAGAGAAAAAGTTGAGAGAGAGAAAGGAAATAAAAAGAAAACTAGGGATTGAAATGAACTAAATGTGCTAAAACCGTGTTTTTAAACATTAAAATTGAAGTGACATGGCTAAGCTTGGATTAGCTTGGCTGTGTTTGATGAGTTTGGATGGACACGGCCAGTGACTTGGCCGTGTCCCATGACCGTGTTTGACACTGTGAACAAAGGATTGCAAAACAAAGAAAAGGGACTTGGGGAGAAGCTTGGCCGTGTTTGTGTGACACGGCCAAGCTTGTTGGTCGTGTCAGGGGCTGTGTAAATTGACGAATTAGGGTTGGCTTGACACGGCCAGTTGCTTGGCCGTGTCAAGTGGCCGTGTCCTTCACTGCCATTTTGGCTCTTTTTTTTTATTTTATATATTTTTTTGTGTCACCAAATCTTAAAGAAATGCAATCCTCTTCTTTGATTAACCCTGAAACACAATAGAAAAATAAAAAAAATAAACCGATCAAAGCACCCATTCCATTTATTTAAACCAAACATAAAATCGAAATTGCTGAATATAAAATTACAACTATGAAAAGAAATGCAAACCGATGGGTTGCCTCCCATTTAGCGCTTCTTTAATGTCGTGTAGCTGGACAATACTGCAAGACTTAAGGATCGTAGATCAAAGTGCTATTGATGATCCTTACTTCTTGGAACCCTTCGTTATATGGTTTAACTCTCTGTCCATTTACTTTAAAAGTTTCATTTGTTTGAGAGTTAAACAATTCTATGGCACCGGAAGGATATACCTGAGTTATCTCGAAAGGACCACTCCATCGAGACTTGAGTTTTCCTGGAAACAGACGGAGACGAGAATTAAAAAGCAAAACTTTCATACTTGGGATCAATGTTTTTCGCACTATAATTTTGTCATGAAGTGCTTTAGTGCGATCCTTATAAATCCTCGAACTCTCATATGCTTCATTCCTCAGTTCATCTAACTCTGAAATTTGCAGAAAACGTTCTCTCTTTGCCTTGTCCAAGTCTAAATTCAGAGTCTTGATTGCCCAATATGCTTTGTGCTCCAACTCCACTGGTAAATGACAAGCCTTATGTAATATCCCCATGTATGCCCTAGAAGTCTTGAATATTGTTGTTGTTTTAATTGGATTGAATGTATATTTGATTTGAAAGAGGAAAGAAATTAAAAGAGAATGTGTATGTGTTGTTTTAAAAAGGAAAGTAAGGTGTAGAGAGAAATGTATATGTTGGGTATATGGTGGTATAACTAACATATACATTAGTCAAAAGGGAGAGTCAATAAAAGAGGATATTTATTTGGATATGTGAAATTACTATTATGGGCATACAAGTGACAAAAGTTAAGTTAAATGGAAAAGGGTATATAGGTAATTGCTTGGTTAAAATCTCTTGGTGGAGATTTAAAGAAGAAGAGGAAGTTGACTTTTGTTTATTTTTCTTTTCTTCTCTTTGGTGTGCCGGTCATTCAAGAAAGGAGAGAGCAAGAGAGGTGTTCTTGATGCAAGAATTAAATTGAAGAAGGAAACAAAGGATTTGGTTAAAGATTTGTGGAATTTCTTCATTTAAGGTAAGTACTCTCTTGTTTTTCTTGGTTATTTTGAAGTTTTGTGTGAAGTGAATTAGGGTTTGTTGATTTTATGATTTGGTGTGTTTGAGTTGTGTTATAAGTGTTAGTATTGATTGTAAGTTAAAAGGTTGAATTGGTGTTGGTTTGGTTGTGAAGATTGTAAGTTTAAGTGGATGTTGATTGTGAAGGATCAAGAGTTAAGTTGGTTTTAGGGTTTTGAATTGGTGAATGATTAAATGTATGGTTAATTGTGAATATTGTGTTAAACATGCAAAATAAGTGTTAATGACTTTGATTACATCCATTGGATTGAGTTTATGTTGTGCATATTGTGTCTAAATGCCATTGAAGTGTTTTGGCCACAATTAGGGTTTTGTTCTTGAGTGACACGGCCAAAAGCAAGTTGAGACATGGCCAAGACTTATTATATTTGAGAGACACGGCCAAGTCTAGAAAATTTTGGCCGTGTTGGATAGGTTTTGGGGTGACACGGCCACAAGCTTGGCCGTGTCCTTTGAATGTGTTTGCTACTGCCTGAGTTGTGTTAAGAGACACGGCCGTGTCCTTGCCCGTGTCTGCCTCGGGAAGTTTTTGTCTTGAGAGACACGGCCACAAGCTTGGCCGTGTCCCTTGGGTGTGTTTGCTACTGTGATGGTTTTTGGTTCTTCATGCATTGTTTGATTCTTTAAAAGTCTTTTGTTCCTAAACATTTTATATACACTCTAAATACTTTGTAATCAAAGAATGACCTAAACAAATGTATGTGGATGATTCTAAACCTATGAATAATGATCTTTGGATTAGGTTTTGAAGAGATTGTGTTGCATTAACCTAATTGTTGAGAATTCTTGGAAGAGGAAATGTATAGATGGATGGGAATAGTTCTTGAGGTAAGTACCAATACATATGATTATATTTATTTACATGATTTGAGGCTTAACACATTTGTTTGCAAATGTGTTAAGTGGTTTACTATATTGTTAATATAATTGGACTAAGGTGATGATAATGATGTGAAGGATGTGAAGATCATTAACAAGGTAAGCATAAACCCTATTTGATTGTATATCCTTATATGTCTTTGAACATTTACACATTGGGATGAAAGTGTTAAATAAGCTATTATATTATGGATGTAAATGAAGAATGTAAATCACTTTATATATATATATAAATATAAAGGATGAAATATGAAATGGAAAGGTAGGAAGAAATGAGGATCATTCTTAAGGTATGTGCAATTTGTTATGATAAATGTTCTAATAATGAATGGTGTTAGTGTGTTTTGAGAAATGATGAAATGTTATGTTATATGCATTGTGAATGGCAATGTATTATATGAATAATATATTTTGAAATGTTATATCAATAATGTTATACGTATCATATGGATTGAGATATGATATGTTGTGAAGCCATTGTGATTGGCTATGACAGTTCAATTGAGACATGTGAGGCATGTTTGCCTAAATGATGATGGGAATTGTGAATGATATTGATGATGAATTGATCAATGAATTATGTGTCTAATATGTTATTCATTTTCAGAGTTTTGTTGTGGGTGGCATGCCTAATAGTAACAATCTCTTGAAGTTAGGTTGGACTTGATCCTTGAAGCCAAGTTGGGTTGAAGTTTAACATGTTTTACTCCCCTTGAAGCTTGGTAGGGTCTAGCCCTTGAAGCCTAATTGAGATGTTACAACCCTTGAAGCTAGGTTGGATTGGTTCTTGAAGCCAAGTTGGGTTGATACTTAGCATGCTTTGTTCCCCTTGAAGCTTGGTTGAACCTAATCCTTGAAGCCTAGTTGGGATAATGATAAATGTGATAATTAAACCAAAGCATTAACTCTGAAAGTCGAATGGCATATTAGTGTTTTGGGCCCGAGTCTGTCTTTATTGTCAATGTGAAATGCAAGTATTGAAATATTGATTGTGAGTATTAATAATGAATTATGATTGGTGAATTGTGAATAATATAATGTTATTAAGTGTGATATGTAAATGAATTGTGGTTGATGATAAAGGTTGTCTTCATTGGAAATGTGATTCATGATTGGTATGATATGTAATGTTGTATTGCAATAATGATTGGTATGATATGTAATGTGTGTATTGCAATAATGATTGGTATGATATGTAATGTGTGTATTGCAATAATGAGTGGTATGATATGTAATGTGTGTATTGCAATAATGAGTGGTATGATATGTAATGTGTGTATTGCAATAATGAGTGGTATGATATGTAATGTGTGTATTACAATAATAATTGGTATGATATGTAAAGTGTGTATTGCAATAATGATTGGTATGGTATATATAATGTGGGTGTATTAATATATTGGTTTTGAGTATTGGTGATGCATTGGGGTTGGTGATAATATTATGTATATATGTACATCATATATGAAATTAGCTAGGATATATTAAAGATGAAGTTAAAAAGAAAAGAAAGTATGATACGAACTAATTATATATTGAATTGATATATCATTATATGTTAATACTTCTATACTATATGTTTCTATTTTATATTTGGATTACTAAGCTCTCGGGCTTAGCGCGGGTGTGTATTCGCGCAGGTAAATAGGTGGAAGATATGAAGTCTTTCGTTATGCCACGAGAAGAGTAAAAGTTTGTCGAGACCAACTAGAGGGAAATGCATACATGTATAACTTTTATATTGATGTATTTATGACGAGAAAGTAATTATATGTATAAATGAAGTTTTTGATAAAGATAATGATTTGGTAAATGTTATTTAAATTAATGTATTATGGTTTGAAATTCTTTTACAGGCTTTAAAAAAAAACGAAAAGTGACATCCTTATACTTTATATACTTACCGTATGTATACCAGGTATATGTATAGTATTTATATAATGTATCGGGGTGTTACACCTTATAAAAACCAATCGGTATGGACTCACACCCAAAGGAGTCTTGAAAGCAGTCTGATATGCCCACAATGCATCATGCAATCTACTCGCCCAATCCTTCCTTGATAAGTTGACTGTTTTCTCCAGAATTCCTTTTATTTGCTTGTTGGATGTTTCAACTTGTCCAGAAGTCTGTGGATCGTACGGGGTCACCACCTTTTGTTTCACACCAGATTTGTGCATTAATTTCTCAAAACGTTTGTTGCAGAAATGACTTCCCCCATCACTGTCTATCACTCTTGGCGTGCCAAATCTGCTAAGAATATTTTCCTTCACAAATTTAACAACCACATTAGCATCATTAGTACGGGTGGGGATTGCCTCCACCCATTTTGAAACATAATCAACAGTAACTAAAATATATTCATAACCAAAAGACTTGGGAAAATGACCCATAAAGTCTATTCCCCACACATCAAACAGTTCAACAACAATATACGATTAAAGGGGCATTTCATTCCTTCTCCCGATGTTACCCACTCTTTGACAGCGGTCACAATGCTTACAATATTCTTGAGCATCGTTGAATAGAGTAGGCCAGTAAAAACCACTTTGAAGCACCTTTTCTGCAGTCTTTCTTCCTCCAAAATGACCACCATAGTGAAGGTCATGACAAAATTGAAGAACACTAAGTTGTTCTTCCTCAGATACACACCTGCGAACTATCTCATCTTTGCATATCCGGAATCAGTAAGGTTCATCCCAAAAATAAAATTTACTCACATGCAAAAACCTTTTCTTTTCCTGAAATGACATGTCAAAACGCAAAATACCACAAGCAAGATAGTTAGCAATATCTGTAAACCAAGGTGCGTTCATTACCACAAACAGCTGCTCATCAGGAAATGCTTCTAAATTTTTATGAATGCTATCAGATGCAAGATTTTCACCAAAGAAGGGTAATCTAGATAAATGATCATCTACAACATTTTCACTTCTCTTAGTATCTTTGATTTGGAAATCAAATTCTTGCAATAATAACACCCATCTAATTAAGCGAGGTTTAGCATGTTGTTTTGTCAAAAGATATTTTAGAGCTGCATGATCAGAATGCACAATAATTTTTGACCCAATTAAATATGCTCTAAACTTATCTAAGGCAAGAACAACAGCTAACATTTCCATTTCAGTTGTTGTGTAATTCATTTGCACACTATTCAGGGTCAAGCTAGCATAATAGATCACTCTTAAAAATTTCCCTTTGCCCAAGGACAGCTCCTACTGCATGATTAGAGGCATCACACATAATTTCAAAAGGTAAAGACCAAACAGGAGCTACAATCACCGGTGCACTAGTCAATTTTTCCTTAAGGGAATTAAAGTCTTGCATACATTGTGCAGTAAACTCAAATGGAACATCTTTCCCAAGCAAATGACACAATGGTTGGCTTATTTTAGAAAAATCTTTAATAAACCTCCGGTAAAAACCTGGATGCCCTAGAAAACTTCTTATTCGCTTAACAGAGGTAGGTGGGGGTAACTTAGCAATCAACTCTACCTTAGCTTTATCCACCTCAATCCCTTTACTCGACACAACATGGCCTAATACAATGCCCTGAGTAACCATGAAATGACTCTTTTCCCAACTCAAAGTGAGGTTACATTCAATGCATCTCTCAAGCACAAGAACAAGTTTATTGAGATAATTATCAAAAGAATCACCAAAAATAGAAAAGTCATCCATAAATACCTCAATAAAATTATCTATCATGTCTGTGAAGACAGACATCATGCATCTCTGAAAAGTTGTAGGCGCATTGCACAAGCCAAAGGCATACGTCGAAATGCATAAGTCCCGAAAGGGCAAGTAAAAGTAGTCTTGGATTGATCCTCTGGTGATATCGGCACCTGATAATAACCTGAAAATCCATCCAAAAAGCAATAATGTGAATGTCCAGAAAGTTTATCCAACATCTGATCAATAAAAGGAAGAGGGAAATGATCTTTCTTTATGGCATTGTTCAACTTCCTATAATCGATACACATTCTCCACCCAGTAGTAGTCCTAGTAGGAACCAATTCATTCTTTTCATTTTTCACCACAGTGATTCCTGATTTCTTAGGCACTACATGTACTGGGCTCACCCACTCACTATTGGCTATGGATATATCACTCCTTCATCAAGCAATTTGAGCACTTCCTTCTTAACCACTTCACTCATGTTTGGGTTAAGGCGCCTTAGGGTCTTCCTCACCGGTTTAGCTCCCTCTTCTAAGGTGATTCTATGCATGCACATTGAAGGGCTAATACCTTTGATGTCACTCAATCCCCATCCTATTGCTCTTTTTAATCTTTTTAGCTCACTCACCAACCTCATCTCTTCCCTTTCACTAAGTTTGCTAGATATTATCATAGGTAAGGTATTGTGATCTCCTAAAAACACATATTTCAGATTTTTAGGTAACTCTTTTAGCTCTAACTCAAGTGAAGGATTTTTCTCTTCCTTTTGGATGGAGGAAAGTTCAAATACTGGATCCTCCTTAAGTTCCTCTATTTCAGCACTCTCTAATGTCTCAAGGCAACTGGCTATTTCTGAATAAAAAATATCCAAACCACGATCTAAGGTCAATGCCAGCTCCAATTTATCCGAGGAACCTGTCTGCAAGAAAACATCTAAAACAACTGCGTCAATACAATCAATTAAAGAGCAATCCTCATATAATGCAGTTGTAGGAATGGGAGAAGTGTTAAAAATAGAAAATTCAACTGTTTGTCACAAGACAGTCATTGACAATTTACCATTTTTAACATCTATCAAGGTGTTGGTAGTAGCCATAAAAGACCTACCCAGTAGAATAGTGTGTACGGATGGTGTAGGGTTACTTCCTTTCATGTTAAGAACTATAAAATCCAAAGGCACAATCAACCCACCAACCTTAACTAACACATCTTCTATAACTCCTTTTGGAAATCTAAGAGATCTGTCAGCTAATTGCAACACCATTTTGGTAGGTTTAAGTTCCCCAATTTCTAATTCGAGATACACAGAATAAGGCATCAAATTTACACTGGCTCCTAAATCACACATGCCATCAGTCCCCTTTCCATTACCCATAGTAATTTGAATTATGAAACTACCAGGATCCTTTAGCTTCGGAGGTAGTTTATGCTGCAAAATAGCACTAGCTACCTCTGATACTATCAATTTCTCATTTGGCTCATACCTCTTTTTCTTGGTGTTCAATTCCTTGAAGAATTTGGCATAAGCCGGCATGTTCTTTATTGCTTCAAGTAAAGGTAAGTTAATACTTACCTTAGACAGCATGTTGAAGATGTCTGAAAATTGCTTATCTTGTTTATCATTCTTCAACCTGCTTGGGAATGGTATAGGTGGCCGGTAAGGATTACTTGCCTTGTGTAAATCTGCTGAAGGGGATTTCTCCATTGATCTTTCTCCAGCACCTTTGTTCTCTGGTTCTCCTTCCTTTTTGTTCTTTTGATCACGTGCATTCACTGAATTATTTTCAACATCATTATTTATTACCTTGCCACTTCCAAGAACAGTCACTGATTGTGCCTGCTCAGGATGACTAGGAAATTTCCCTTTTTGTTGAATCTGCATCTGTTGTGTAAGTTGTCCCACTTGAGTCTCCACTTTCTTAAAAGATGCTTCTAATGAATCCAGCCTCTTGTTATTCATCTCTTGATTCTTAGCACTAACTTAGATAAAGGCCTGTAAACTATCCTCCAAACTCTCTCTCTTAGGCTGCCATTGATTTGAAGATTGACCCTGCGGCTGGTTTTGTCTCTGGAGCAAATGGAAAGGTTGTTGAGAGTTATTTGTTGCTCAGGAAAAATTTGGATGATTCCGCCAACCAGGATTGTAAGTATTTGAGTAAGGATCATTTCCGGGCCCTTGGTTGATATCCCCCCCAAAGCATTGACTTGCTCAGCCTCATTTCCATAAGACTCATATGCGGAGGGGCATATATTTGCTTCATGCCCGAAAGTTCCACAAATTCCACACACTTCTTGAGTGATAAAGAAGTATTGTTCTTCATGTTCAGCATCTGCACTTGCCTTGTCAATTTAGCTATCTAATTGACCATCTCACTGTTGGCTTCCAATTGATTCACCCCTTTACTTCTTCCTCTTACACTTTTCTGTTGAGAATTAGCTCCCAACATTTCAAAGATTTCATAAGTTTCATTTGCTGTCTTTTGTCCCACAGCTCCCCCAGCTACGTTATAAACAGTATTCTGAAATTGCTGGGTTAGACCATCGTAGAAAAACTGATTCAGAAGTTGAAGTGGGTAGTGATGATGTGGACACTGGATCAATAACATCTTAAACCTGTCCCAAGCCTCATGAAATGGCTCTCCTTCAAATTGAGAGAATGTAGCTATTTTCTGTCTCAATTCAGCTGTCTTCTAATGTGAGTAAAATTTGCCCATAAACTTGTTATAGACTTGCTCCCAAGTTGTCAAAGAATTTTTAGGCAACATCATAAGCTAGCTTTTTGCCCTATCCTTCAATGTGTACGGAAAACACCTCATCCTCAACTGATCTTCTGTTAGTCCTCCCAATGGAAATGTATTGAGGGTGGAGTAGAAATCCCGGATAAAGTTCAAAGGATCTTCATTTGGAACTCCATAGAATGATGGCAGCATGTTGTAATGGATGTTCTTCAACTCATAATTTCTTGCTGCATCTGTCAATCTTATACAAGAGGTGGAAGTTCCAATGACAGGTCTAGCAAAATCCCTCATAGTTCTTTGCCTTTCGTCTCCCATATTGGTAGATTGCGCAGTATCCGACTCAAAATCAGAAGTGTCCTCCTCTGTATCAAATCCGGTATATAGTTCAAACTCTACTCTGCTCTTTTTCACTCTTTGAATTTTTGGAATAACTGGGTATAGCTCTCCTCCGAGTGATCTCCTGCCTTGCATAAACAAAATTTTTGGAAAAAATGAATTATTAAAAGCAAAAGACAAATAAAATCAAAAGAAAACAATGAAAAATAATTTAAAATATTTATGCCTAATAAACAATTACACCAATTAGCTTCCCCGGCAGCGGCGCCAAAAACTTGTTGCGCTCTAATTAACACTACTAGAACTACACTAGCAAGTATACGAGGCTGCTGTAGTATCTTGGTGAACACCTCAAGGTCGTCTCACAAGGAAGCTAGATAAGCTAATTGATTATCAGATTGCAAATAACAAATTTTCAATAAATTTAAATTGCTAACAACTAATGAAGACAGATCAAATGGAGTTTAAAACAATAAAAGTAAACTGAGGTGATATATTGATTCACTTAATAGAAAGGTCTAGGGTTTGCACTTCTCTACTAACTTATATGTATGAACGGTTATTCCTCTCAACCAATTTAATTTCAAAGATTAGATCTCAAGCAACTTAATTAATCGAATCAAGGAAATAAGCTCTCGCATTCAAACCTCTTTCAAATAATCTTGTTACAATTGAAATGATCTTTTTCCTAGGTTTATATTTCTAATTCACCCAAGTCCCTAATTGAATTGTTCCAGCATTAGATTTCATTTCTCAATCCTTCATCTAATACCTCAAACACATAATTGGTGGCCAATCAATTATATATTAACAGTAATCCATTCAATTAAGGCTAGAGAAATAATTTAGTTAAGAGCAATAACCAATTCATACAATCATAGTAGATCCATACAAACCCTAGACTAGATCAAATTAGTTCATAATGATGCTATCAAACATATTCATCTCATTAAAATTCAAAGAAATCAATCTAGACATAATAGAATTCATGAATACAATTCCAATGAAACTTAAGAGATAAAGTTTGAGAACAAAACCAAATTACAAATTTTCATTAGCTTCTGAAGAATCTCTTGTTCAGATCTTTGCTAGAAGAATATTGCAGTGGCTAAAACAAATTTAATCTGGACTGTTTACATCAAAGTGTAATCAAAATTCTCCAAGAAAACAAATGGAAGCTCTAAAGTTTATGTTTAACGGCAGATAAATTCTCTCTTTTTTTTCATTCAAAAACCCTAATCCTCTTATTTATATGAAACCTCTCTCAAAATCTGCATTTTCTTTCTTCCCTTAGTCCCATGGGGTGACAAGGCCAAGCTGGTGGTCGTGTCATGTGACACGGCCAGTGGCTTGGCCGTGTCACTTGGATGTGTCTGCTTCTGTGTAATCCTTCATCTTTGCTTCTTTGGAATTGAGTGTGACACGGCCAAGCTCTTGGCCATGTCATGTGACACGGCCAAGCTCTTGGCCATGTCATGTGACACGGCCAGTGGCTTGGCCATGTCACCTGAGTGTGTCACCTAATGATTCCTTCGTTCTTTGCTCTTCTTTCTTTGGTCTTCTTCCTTGGCTAAGTATGGGACATGGCCAAGCTTGTGGCCGTGTCACCTGAGTGTGTCAGCTACTGCCAAATCTTCCTTCCTCTCTTGGTTCCTTGGTTTTGCCCTTAATGTGAGACACAGCCAGTGGCTTGGCCGTGTCTTGCTGCTTCAAGCTATTCTTTCTTCCAAAGAAATATTTTGCATATTAACCTAAAACAAACACTTGAACAAACTTTAAACAAGAATCAAATAAACATTAACCAACAATACATAAACACCACACTAAAAACTAGGAAAAAAATGACATAAACACTAAAATAAATTAAAACTACAAAAATTGATGAAATCACTAAATAAACAGATTAAAACTATCAAAATACCTAAAGAAAACAATAATCATCATAATAGATAAGGTACAATTCTATGACAAAAACTAATAAAACAATTTGTCAACTTTGACATTTCCTCGGTTTTCAGTTTCTTCTCAAATTTCTTTTCTAAATCAGCAATCATCTTTTCAACATCATAAGTTTTGGTCTTCTCCATAGTTGATCTTTCAACAATCTTCGGTTCTTTTTTCTTCTCTTGAGCATCTTGGTAGTATTGAGCCCAATCATCATCATCATCAATGATCACCTTTTTATCATCAAAAACCACTTCACCAACTTTGGTCTTCCCTTTGTCCTTTGGCTTCTTAGTGCTAGCAGATGCTTCGGCATGATTTTCTAAAATTGCAGTCAATTGGTTCTTCATGGTCTCAGCTAGGGCCTCTTTTATTTCTTCCATCTTGGCGTTGAGGACATCATCCACCATTCTTTGGATTTATTCAGGATCCATAGTTTTTGGTGAGCAAGTAATTGAGTCATTGCTAGATGCTTCATCTCTGGCATAGGTTGGATTGTCTGTAAGCTTTTGAACTATCATAATCCAGGGCTGTGAGCCAGAAAGGATTAATGATATGAGATGCAAATGTATGCGTGTATGCATGTATGCACAAACAATAGACAAACAAGGACAAATCAGACGTTCCTTCCAACCTTATAACATCCACACACGAATGGCGAGTCTCTTTTCCTAGGTATATTGTTAACAAAATACCAACTGGGGCATCTTGTTTTCGAATAATTCCCTCGAGCCTTTTAACCAATAGTTATATTTTCAAAATTGGAAATCAATCCATGATAATTCCCATTAATTAGTTTTTAATCCATTCAACCAACTAAAGTAGCTTTTATGCTATATTGGATTAAAACTAAATTAAGAGGTTTATTATAGATAGATTGCTCACTTGAAAAAGTAACTAATGATTCATGTCAAAAATAAGCCCATGGTTAATTTATTCTTAGTATAAACTAGGCTCACAATTGATTTTTGGTATTTCGTAATTGAACTAAATAATTTGTATTCTCTTTTGGATGAAAATAATTTTGTTTCTAAGCCCATTGTAGCAAGATTTTAGAAAAAATGTATTTTGGGCTTTGTATTTGGGTTATGAGCAAAAGAACTTTTGATTTGTTTTAAGAAAAGTTTTATATCTAAAGACCATCTTGAAATATTTTAAAGATAGCTTTGGTCTTTTGGATTTTAAAGAAAAATTTATTTTGAGCTTACAAATGTACTTGGGCCATATTAGAAAAAGAACAAACTAAATAAGCCATGATTTAAACCAAGATAAATTAACCATGGTCAAACAACATGCATGTGGGGTAAAACCTAAGGAAAGTAACTAGGCCAATTACATGAGCTTTAGTCTTTGGGTTAAAAGGCTTAGGTTCCCATAGCAAGTATATACCAAATGGTACAAGGCTATGAGTGGTTATGCCATGGTCGATCTCCATACCTTGAGTCAAAGTATGGTATCCCTTACATAACATAACACGGGTAACACAGGCACCCTAACTCACGCACACGATGTAATCTAATATGATGCAATGAATAATATCATTATAAAAAAGAATAGAATGATATAAAGACCAACGGAATCAACTTCTCTTATCCCCAGTGGAGTCGCCACTTTGAGCGGGGATTTTTGCCTCCACTCTCGGTGGAATGGTTCTTGCAACTTCGGCACTGTTTAGGCTCGGGGCCTTAGAGAACATGGACCTAAGTCCGGTAAAAATGAACTTGTATGGGATCTCTTCATCTTGTTCAAACAACTTATCGATCTCTGACATTTCTTCAGTTTTCAGCTACTTTTCAAACTTATTTTCCACGGCTGATCTTTTAACAACCTTCGGCTCCTTCTTCCTATCTTGAGGATCTTGAAAATATTGAGCCCGGTCATTATCATCATCAATGACTGCTTTATCATCATCAAAGGCCACTTTGCCAACCTTAGCCTTTCCTTTGTCCTTCATTTTCTTTGTGCTAGTAGATGCTTCAACATTGTTCCCTAAAAGTGCAGCCAGTTGGATCTTCATAGTCTCAGTCAAGGCTTCCTTCAGTTTTTCCATCTTGGCATTGAGGGCATCGTCCACCATCCTTTGAATCTATTTAGGTTCCATTACTTTCGGTGAGAAGATAACTGAGTTGCTACTAGATTCTACGTCACTAGCCTCAGTTGGGTTGTCGTACGCTCTTCAACTGCTGTACTCCACGTTTATGAGCTAAAAAGGATCAATACAATGCATATATGCATGTATGCACAAATAACAAACAAACACAGTGTGAGCGGGGATTTTGGCCCCTATTGCCATGTGGAATGGTTCTTGTGACTTTGGCACTGTTAGGCTCAGGGCATTAGAGAACACGAGCCTAAACCCGGAGAAAATAGAGGTGCCACCCGGACGGGCCAGGAGAAAGAAAGGGGTGGATGACTCAATTCCTAAGGGATCCCCAACCCCCTATTAGGTTCGAAAAGTTAGATGCACAAGGGGAAGGTGAGAATGACCCAACACCCCCACAATGCCCGGTTCATTAGAATCAGCCTCCTTTTTAGGTATAAATATTATTAAATTCTTAACTTATTATAGTATCATCCATACTACATGTGATCATAAAAATAAGTAATCACTTCATTAAAATCACACCATGTTCAATCAAAATAAATGGGCACCCATACTGGATGGAAACATGCCCTTACAATATCCAATATCCAAAACTAAATAGGACACCAACCATTTGGTGGAAAACATGCCCTTTACATTATTCCCAAAATCCAAAATAAATTAAGTTACATTAAACCTAACTAATGAGGTACTCACAAAGTGAAAACATAACTCTTACATCTTTGAAACTAAAATAATTAAAATAATAAATCAAATAAATTAAGTTATTCAATCATTACAATTAAAAACAAAACATCTATTATAAGCTGAATAAAATAAATCATCTAATATAGAGTTTTGATGAATTAGACACTCTAATATTTAAGTTTTAAATTAGGTTTAGTATTAAAATTATAACAAAATAAGGTAAGCTTCTTAAACCTAATCCGTGCAAAAAATAAGGGTTTACAGTTTTGCCCCCTGCTTGAACGATCTAAGATTTCAGTAGAAGAGAGTAAAAAGTAACATTACTTTGAGCTAAATTGGATAAGGATGGGTTTTAGACCCGAGGCTAGGTTGAGTTTTGGACTTGAAAATGAATTGAGTTATAGACTCGAAAATGATTTGGGTTTTGGATCCGAGTTTGTTGGGTTCTGGTCCCAAGTTTGGTTGGGTTCTAGACCCGAAGCTAAATTTGATTTAGGTGACATTCTTTCAGATTAGAGTTATGGCTACCTTCTAGCCAATTAATTTCAGCTCTTCTTACTGATTGATCTTCTATCATGGCCTTCTTCTAGCCACTTGCTCCATTCTTTAGTGGATCGACTCCAGCTCTTCTAGCTAGACTGACCTTCTATCATCTGGAAATTTTGGCTTTCTTCTAGCCTGTTATTGGATTCTTCAATGGATTATGAGTCTTCAACCTCAAAATGGATCTTCATCCTTGGACCTCGAATCTTCATCATTTGAAATTGAGTCTTCACCCTTCAAAATAAATCTTCATCCCTGGACACCAGGTCTTTACCCTATAAAATGGATCTTCATCCTTGGAGATCGAGTCTTCACCCTTTAAAATGGATCTTCATCCTTTGGATATCGGGTCTTCATTCTTTAAAATAGATCTTCATCCTTGGAGATTGGGTCTTCACCCTTTAAAAAGGATCTTCATTCTTTAGACATCGGGTCTTCACCCTCTAAAATTCATTTTCATCCTTTGGAAGTCGGGTCTTCACCCTTCAAAATGGATCTTCATCCTTTGGAGATTTATCCCATATTGGCTTCAGCTCTTCTTGCTGAACTAATCTTTTGTCTTTTACATCTTTACTTTTTTGAGAGTTCTAATTTTCTTCTTTTTTCATTTTTTTGTTCTTTCTTTTGCAAAAAATTAAGCTATTTTTTAGCTAGTCCTCATATATCCTCTTTACCCCCTGCATGGAAAAATATTAAAAGTAAGTTTGAAAATATTTTGTACATGCATAAACTCAAAAATTAAAAAGAGAAAGTTTTCCCCCTATGTAGGCTTAAACCAATAATTTTTTTCAGGCAGTCTCTGTGAGCGGGGATTTTTGTCCCCACTCCTAGTGGAATATTTCTTGTGACTTCGGCACTGTTTAGGCTCGGGGCCTTAGAGAACACAGATCAAAGTTTGGAGAAAATGGAGTAGCCACCCGGACGGGTCGGGAAAAAGAAAGGGATGGATGACTCGATTCCTAAGGAATCCCCAACCCCCTAATGGGTTCAAAAAGTTGGGTACGTGTGGGGAAGGTGAGAAATGGCCCAGCACCCCCACAATGCCCGGTTCATTGGAACCGGCCTCCTTTACAGGTCTTAATATTATAAAATTCTTAAATATAACAACATTATCCATATTACACACAACAATTAAAATAAAGCATCAATATATTAAAAATCAAAACAATGTCCAAGCAAAACAAATAAATGGACACCGATCCAAAGATGGAAACATGCCCTTACATAATCCATGCCTAAATAGGACACCCACCGAAAGGTAGAAACATGTCCTTTACATTGGTTCTAAAATAGAAAAGCAATTCAAATTACATGATATTTAACTAATGAGGTACCTACCAAGTGGAAACATACCTCTTACAACATTTGGAAATCTAAATAAATCGATAAAAGTAAATAACCATTCATTATAAATAAATCATTCATCAAAGACATTAAACATCAATAGAAAGTAAACATCCATCCATGATAAATTAAATAAACCAAGCATTGAATCTAAATAAATTAAAGCATATAAAATAAATCAAAGCATAATGAAATATAAAATTGAATAAGGCAAATAAAGATTCAAATTAGGGCTACTGTTTCTATTTAAGATTCTTCAATTAATATTTAGGGTTTTGGAATTTATTGGTTTAGGCTACTGTAATTTTTAAGGGAATTGAAATGAATGAAAACTTTATAATTTAAGAAATTAGTAAGGCTCTTTGATTGATCAAATTAGGGTTTGAGGGGTAAATTACGAAATTAGGAAAACTTAAGTTTTAGATTATTTGGTTTTGGGTTTACTGTTTGTATTTTGGATAATCATAATAATGGAGGTAAAACATGAAGATTTATAATGCATAAATAAATCCCGCTAGCCGGTTAGCGGGCAGGGGTCAAGGGGGCAGCACCCCTTGCAAGATCCGGGTCTGCACCCAGAAGATTTTGAAAATTGGCTTCCAAGATTGTAGGTTTCGGTGTGGAAAATTAAGATTTTAGGGTTTAAGATTTAAAAAAATAAGGTTTTGAAATTGGAAGAAACTAGTGTTATTTTTGAAAGAATAATACTTACTGTGTGATTTTGGAAAGAAGGATTAATTAGGGTTAAAGCTTTTGATTCTTAAAAAAAAGCTACTGTCTTTTTGGAATAGAGATTAGGGTTTTGGGAATTAATAAAATGATTTATGGTTTTTAAAGTTTTTGGGGAAAAAGAAACGGTTTAAGGTTTTTATGGTTTTTCAAAACAAAAGAAACGAATTAGGGTATTTGGAAACAAAAGAAATAAATTAGGGTTCTTAAGTTTAGAAGAAACATTTTAGGGATTTAAGGTTTAGAAGAAATAGAAAAATGATTTTTAGGGTTTTTGGAAATAGAAGAAACGATTTATTAAAGCTACTGTGAGTTAATGAAACAAATGAAGAAATTCATACCTTCGTTTGTTGGTTCCACCAAAAATCACTTCTTGGATGAACAAGAACAAAGACAAGCTTTGCTACCTTTGATGGATTGAATTGCTTGTTTGCACTCTCAAAAAGTCCGATTGATTCAAAGTTTCCTCCTCAATTTCGGTCTCAATTTTTCCTCCAAAATCCTGATCAATTTCCTCTTTTTTTCCTCATCCTTTTTTGTGATGTTTTAGTCCTTATTTATAGAAGATTTATTTGATTAATTCTAGTTATTCGAGGAATATATCATTCATTAAGAAAAGGAAACCGAAACCTAATTGTATTAGGCTTCGAAAAATTTGTGTCGGAAAAATTTCGCTGGCGAAAAAAAAACTATTGCGGAAAAATTATGCTAGCAAGAAAAACTACCGCAGCCGGCTGTAGCAGTGGGGGGAAATTAGCCTGCGGGCCATTTCGCAGCAAGCCCTTTCGGCGATGAAATTTTTCATCGCCGATTTATTATTTTTATTTTTTGTTTATTATTATTTTTTATTTTTTATTAATAAAAATTAGATACTAAAGCAAAAATTATTTTGGACTAATTAAAATATATTGCACCGGACTGGGCCAAAAATTAAGGATCTACAGTTTGCCCCCTACTTGAATGATCTGAGACTTTAGTGAAAGAGAGTTAAAAGTAATACGACTTATTTTTTGATATGGTTACTTAAATTTGATTTGGGTACTTGGACTCAAGGCTGAACTTGATTTGGGTACTTGGACCAGAGACTAGATTGAATTTGGGTATTTGGACCCGAGATTGGGTTCTTAGACCCGAGATTGGAAACATAGACCCAAGATTGGTTATTTAGACTCGAGATTGAATTTGATTTGGGTACTTGTACCCGAGATTGGGTGCTTGGACCCGAGATTGATTTGATTTGGGTACTTGGACCCGAGATTGGGTACTTGGACCCTAGACTGAATTTGATTTGGGTATTTGGACCCGAGCTCGAATTGGATTTGGGTACTTGGACCCAAGATTGAATACTTGGGCCCGAGATTGGGTATTTGGACCCTAGATTGAATTGAATTTGGGTGCTTGGACCCGAGACTATATTGAATTCTGGTACTTAGACCTTAGACTAGATTGAATTTGGGTACTTGCACCCGGGATTAGGTACTTGGACCCGAGATTGATTTGATTTGGGTACTTGGACCAGTGATTGGGTACTTGGACTCGAGACTAATTTGATTTGGGTACTTGGACCAGAGATTGTGTACTTGGACACGAGATTGATTTGATTTGGGTACTTGGACCCGAGATTGGGTGCTTGGGCCCGAGAATGGGTGCTTGGACCCGAGAATGGGTGCTTGGACACGAGACTGATTTGATTTGGGTACTTGGACCCGAGATTGAACTTGATTTTAGGGTACTTGGACCCGAGACTAAGTTTGACTAACCTTTTATCAGTTGAGAAGTCTGACTGCTCTGGCTGTTCTATGCATTGTGGTTCCTCACCCTCAAAATGGATTTTCATCCTTTGAGATCGAGTCTTCACCCTTGAAAATGAATCTTCATCCTTTGAGATCGGGTCTTCACCCTTGAAAATGAATCTTCATCCTTTGAGATCAGGTCTTCACCCTTGAAAATGTATCTTCATCCTTTGAGATCGGGTCTTCACCCTTGAAAATGGATCTTCATCCTTCACCCTTGAAAATGGATCTTCATCCTTTGAGATCAGGTCTTCACCCTTGAAAATGAATCTTCATCCTTTGATATCGGGTCTTCGCCCTTGAAAATGGATCTTCATCCTTTGAGATCGGGTCTTCACCCTTGAAAATGGATCTTCATCCTTTGAGATCGGGTGTTCACCTTTGAAAATGGATTTTCATCCTTTGAGATCAGGTCTTCACCCTTGCAAATGGATCTTCATCCTTGAAAATGAATCTTCGTCCTTTGAGATTGGGTCTAATTCCTTAAAAATGAATCTTCATCCTTTGAGATAAGTTCTTCACCCTTGCAAATGGATCTTCATCCTTGAAAATGGATCTTCATCCTTCGAGATTGGGTCTTCACCCTTGAAAATGGATTTTCATCCTTGAAAATTGGGTCTTCACCCTGGAAAATGGATCTTCATCCTTGGAAATCGGGTCTTCACCCTTTGAAATTGGATCTTCATCCTTAGAATCAATTCTTATATTGGCTTCAGCTCTTCTAGCTAGACTAATATTTTGTCATTTGCATCATCATTCTTTTGATAGTTCTAATGTTCCATTCTTTTTGTTCTTCCTTTACAAAAGTTCAGCTATTTTTAATTGGACCTTATATCCTCTTCTTGCCCCCTTCGTGGCAAAATATTTGTAAGTGAGTTTGAAAATATTTTATATATAGACTCAAAAAATTAAAAAGGAGAAAATTCGCCCCCTGTGTAGGCCCAAACCCATGATTTTTCTATATGGGCTTTAATTGACGTTTGTATTTCGTCTTGTTCCTCACAAAAGCACGCACTTCTTCTCTTTGCAAAATTACTGGAACTTTCTCAAGCAATGGGCTTTCCATACCCCCCTGATTTGATATCTTCATTTGATTCTTTACTTCATAGAGTATTTACTGTTCACTTTGATAAAGAATAGACAATACAAGACAAGAAAGTGTGATGTGATATGCTCATGTATGCATGATATGCATGATAATACTTATAGTCGTTCCATCGACTCACAGACCAAGGTGATCAACAGAAGTGTTCTTATTGGTTCCTTTTTGACGCTTGTTCAAGTCTTGCGTTGGAATGATCAAAAGCTTTGCATTTGTGGCTTTTATCTTCAAGATGTTGAAAACATGAGTGGTGGAGACCCTAAGCAGCAGAGTCAGGGATGCATACATTTCAAAATATATTTCAGCATGTCGGTTGGTAGATTCTTCATGACCTTGCCAAAAATCATTTCCTTTTCCCAATGTATCCTTTGGAATTCGACAGTTCAACATACTCCCCTTAACTTGAAGGCTTTGTGTGACAAAAAAAATATTTTTTTGATTTTTTGAATTTTAATTTTAAAATCAAATGTTGGCTTTGCCAAATTAATGTCAATGTAGCTCAGGACTTGATTTTCCAAATTAAAATATCTATAACATGACAACCCTAGTTACCGTACTAAACTCGGGAATCATTTCTATTTAAGCAAGAATTGTTGCACTTCAGATAGGCACATACACATTACTTGGCCAAAGGTCTCATTTGAGTTTAAATATTGTCTATCTCATATGCATGCTTATCCATACTATCTCCACTAATTGACTCTACCTACCAAGAGAGATCAACAGGTCTTTGATAGGCTTGAAATGGGGTCTATGAGGGGCATTGGCTAAATGAAGGCCATTTTGAGATAGGAGCTGATGTGACACAATGGACAAACCCTCACACTATAAATTTCTTGTCTGAATTTTAGGCAGCTTGGAGACAATCTTGCTAGACTCCAAATTCCTTCTATCTTCTTGACATTAATTTGAATCTTGATTAGGACAGTTTTTGCCCTTGCAAAAAGTTTGTTACCCAAATTTGTTTCTTTTCTTCTGCTCCCTTTTCTTTCTTTTTATTCTTCTTACTCTTCACGTCATTCTTCCTTGTAGGACTGTCAAGTACAGAACTTTCAAGAACTGGATGATCTTCCTCCTTTTTTCTCCAATTTTGATTGAATCTTTTGTTGGGTTGGACCAATTCAAGTAAAAACATCCTTATAAACCAAATGGAAGCCTTTTGTTGTCTTAGGTAAAAGAGAACTCATTTGGCTTTTTGAGCCACCTTTTTAGGTTTTATCTTTTTTTATCTTTTTTTTCTATTCTTTTTTCTTTCTTCTTTTCTTCTTTTTCTTCTTTTTGTTTTGTTTTGTTTTGTTGTTTTTTTCTTTTCTTTTTGTTCTAGCTCCAAAAGAGGTTTCTTATTTGTACTAACTTGGGTTTCCAATAATGGATGAGTGGAGTAACATAAATCTTCTTTAACAGGGATAAATCATTTTCAACTACCCTTATGGTCTTGAAAACTTCAACTACCCTTGAAAACATCAACTATCCTTATGGTCTTGAGAACTTCAACTATCTTCATGGTCTTGAGAACTTCAACTATCCTCATGATCTTGACTATTCATTCCTGTCTTTGATCTTCTTACATCTTCACCTTAGTTATCATAAGACTTGTCAAAAGTGTCATAACAGCTCAGGGTAGGTTGTTGGGGTTTGTAAGCCAATGAAAAGAAAGCTAAAATTTTATGAAGGCTCAAAGGGACAACTAGGGATTGATATTTAATAGGGTGGATACTAGTTGTTGGCTAAACAAAGAATGCCTAGATAATCTCTCCCTTAAATAAGCAGAGTTCAATTTCCCCTCGAAAGTTCATCAAAGCATGTTCTAAGACTGACTAGGACCTAGACAAAGGTAATTATGCCGGAGCCTTTTCTAAGTAAGCATGCACAACTCAATGCTATAGAGCAATTCCCTCGCCTAGTAAAGTCATTCAAGTCATGATGCCTAGACACATTAATTTATGAACATCAAGCTAGATTCCTCATCGGTTGAGCACCAAAATGAACAAAGACCAACAAAATTTTTGATAAAAGTAATTTATTCAAACAAATTTAAATTTGAAAAACACGATAGTTCCAATTAAATATTAAAGAAAGTAAAATTTAAAAGCAACATTCAAGCTAAGGAAAGTTCGTTGAGTTGGAGTCAAAGATACTTCATTTATTTAGACATCTCAAGGGCAAGGATTTATTTTTCATCATCAAGGGCCATTGCTTCATCATCCATAATTAGCCCAAGCTTGCTTAGTAGCACATCATCTTTAGTAGCTTCTCTTTCCATATCATGACAAGATGACAAGATAAAACTCTTCATGAAGGTTGCAAACCAGCTTGGAGAAGGTCTTTGAAATCACGGATGAGTGTATGAGACATCCTCTCACGAAGACTAGGCAGGACGCCTCTCACGATCATCCTTATTTGATCAGATTCATCGGGCCTTTTCTTAAGCAAAACGGCCTTATTTCTCCACCTCTTCACATAGTCCACAAAATTCTCATTTAGTCTTTGCCTAATGGACTCAACTTCCATTAAGGTAACTTCCAACTCGACATTTACCCATATTCCTGAATGAAGGCCTTGTATAGCAAATCCCAATTCTTTTGTGTTCCATCATCTAAGGTATTGAACCAATTTTGGATAACAGGATCCAATGAGAGCATAAAGTACCTTAGAGTTTGAGCCTTAGTAGCTCGGGCGGACTGCATAGCAATGATATACTGCTTCACATGGAGATGAGGATTTTCGGTTCCATCAAACTTCGCAAAAGATGGCATCTTGAACTTGTATGAAACTTCTTCATCTAGCTCAAATAATTTGTCAATCTCAGACATCTCTTTGGTTTTTAGTTTCTTCTCAAATTTCTTTTTTAAATTAGTAATCATCTTTTCAACAGCAGATGTCTCGGTCTTTTCAATAGTTGGCTCCTTTTTGTCTTGAAGATCTTGGTAGAATTGAGCCCAATCATCATCATCATCATCAATGATCACCTTATCATCATCAAAAGCTACTTCATCAACTTTAGCCTTCCCTTTGACTTTCTTGGTGCTAGCAGATGCTTCGACATTGTTTCCTAAAATTGCAGCTAGTTGATTCTTTATGGTCTTGGCCATGGCCTCTTTTATTTCTTCCATCATGGCATTGAGGGCATCATCCACCATTCTTTGAATTTGTTCAGGATCCATTATTTTTGGTGAGCAAGTGATTGAGTCATTGCTAGATTCTTCGCTACCGGCGTATATCGGATTGTTGTAAGCTTTTGAACTATCGTAATCCAGGGCTGTGAGCCAGAGAGGATCAATGATATGAGATTCGAATGTATGCATGTATGCATAAACAATTAACAAACAAGGAAAAATAGGATGTTCCTTCCAACCTTATAACATCGACACAGGAATGGCGAGTCTCTATTCTTAGGTATATGGTTAACAAAATACTAACATGGGGTATCTTATTTTCGAATATTTCCCTCGTACGTTTCAACCAATAGTTATATTTTCAAAAATGGAAATCAGTTTATAATAATTCCCATTAATTAGTCTTTAATCCATTTAACCAACTAAAGTAACTTTTATGATATATTGGATTAAAACTAAATTAAGATGTTTATTATAGATAGATTTCTTACTTGAAAAGGTAACTAATGATTCATGCCAAAAACAAGCCCATGATGAATTACTCTTAGTATAAACTAGGCTCACAATTGATTTTTGGTATTTCATAATTGACCTAAATAATTTGCAAGCTCTTAGCAAGAAAAGGTTGGATAAAAATAATTTTATTTATAAGCCCTTTGTAAAAAGATTTTAGGAAAAAATGGATTTTGGGCTTAGTATTTGGGCCATGAGAAAAGAATTTTTGATTTGTTTTTAGAAAAGTCTTATGCCTAAAGACTATCTTGAAAAGTTTTGAAAATAGCTTTGATCATTTGGACTTTAAAGAAAATATTATTTTGATCTTACAATATACTTAGGTCATATTAGAAAATGAACAAACCAAATAAGCCATGATTTAAGCCAAGATAAATTAACCATAGTCAAACAACATGCATTTGGGGTAAAAACCTAAGGAAAGTAACTAGGCCAATTACATGAGCTTTAGTCTTTGGGTTGAAAAGGCTTAGGTTCCCATAGCAAGTATATACCAAATGGTATGAGGTTATGAGTGGTTATGCCATCCTCGATCTCGATACCCTGAGTGAAAGTATGATATCCCTTACATAACACAACACGGGTAACATGGGTGTCCTAACTCACGCACACAATGCAATCTAATATGATGCAATGGATAATATCATTATAAGGAAGAATAGAATAATATAAAGACCAATGAAATCAACTTCTTTTATTCCCAATGGAGTTGCCACTGTGAGCGGAGATTTTTGACCCCACTCCCGATGGAATGGTTCTTCCGACTTCGACACTGTTTAGGCTCGGGGCCTTAGAGAACACGGACTTAAGTCCGGAGAAAATGGAGTCGCCACCCGAACAGGCCGGAAAAAAGAAAGGGGTGGATGACTCGATTCCTAAGGAATATCCAACCGCCTAATGGGTTCGGAAAGTTGGGTATTTGTGGGGAAGGTGAGAAATGGCCCAACACCCCCACAACGCCCGGTTCATTGGAACCGACCTCCTTTATAGGTCTTAATATTATAAAATTCTTAAATATAATAACATTATCCATATTACACACAACAATTAAAATAAACCATCGATATATTAAAAATCAAAACAATGTCCAAGCAAAATAAACAAATGGACACCCATCCGAAGATGGAAACATGCCCTTACATAATCCATGCCTAAATAGGACATCCACCGAAAGGTAGAAACATGTCCTTTACATTGGTTCTAAAATAGAAAAGCAATTTAAATTACATGATATTTAAATAATGAGGTAACCACCAAGTGGAAACATACCTCTTACAACATTTGGAAATCTAAAAAAATCGATAAAAGTAAATAACAATTCATTATAAATAAATCATTCATCAAAGACATTAAACATCAATAGAAAGTAAACATCCATCCATGATAAATTAAATAAACCAAGCATTGAACTTAAATAAATTAAAGCATATTCAAATATAAAATTGAATAAGGCAAATAAAGATTCAAATTAGTGATGCAATTTCTATTTAAGATTCTTCAATTAATATTTAGGGTTTTGGAATTTATTGGTTTAGGCTACTGTAAGCTTTAAGGGAATTGAAATGAATGAAAGCTTTATAATTTAAGAAATTAGTAAGGTTCTTTGATTGATCAAATTAGGGTTTTGAGGGGTAAAATTATGAAATTAGGAAAACTTAAGTTTTAGATTAATTGGTTTTGGGTTTACTGTTTGTATTTTGGATTATCATAATAATAGAGGTAAAACATAAAGATTTATAATGTATAAATTAATAATGACCCAAACTCATACGGCGATCCCGCTAGCTGGTTAGCGGACAGGGGTCTGTTGCGCTCGAATTAACTCTACCACAAAGCGTCACTCGCAAGTATACGAGGTAGCTGTAGCAAAGGTGATCGCCCCAAGGTCGTCTCTCAAGGAAGCTAAAGTGACTAATTGATTATCAGAATATAAAGAACAAGTAATGAATAAATTTAAATTGCTAACTAATGAAGAAGATTGATTTGAGTTTAAAACAATAAAGTAAATTGAGCTGATGTTTTGATTCACTTGATAGAATGGTCTAGGGTTTGCACTTCTCTACTACTTATTTGTATGAACGGTTATTCCTCTTAACTAATTTAATTTCAAAGATTAAATCTCCAACAACTCAATTAATTGAGTCAAGGAAATAATCTCTCGCGTTCAAACCTCTTACAACTAATCTTGTTATAATTGAAACAATCTTTTTAATAGGTTATATCTCTAATTCACCTAAGTCCTTAATTGAATTGTTCTAGCATTAGACTTCATCTCTCAATCCATCATCTAATACCTAAAACATATAATTGGTGGCCAATCAATTATATATTAGCAATAATTCATTCAATAAAGGCTAAAGAAATTATTAGCTAAGAGAATAACCAATTCATACAATCATAGCAGATCCATACAAACCCTAGACTAGATGAAATTAGTTCATCATGCTATCAAACATACTCATCTCATTAATGTTCAAAGAAATCAAATTAGACATTATAATATCCATTAATACAATTTCAATGAAAATAAAGAGAATAAGTTCGAGAACAAAACCAAATTACAAACTCCTTGAAGCTTCTGAAGAATCTCTTGCTCAAATCTTGCAAGAAGGATGTATCAATGGCTAGAACAATCTAATCTAAGCTAGATAAAACAAAGTGTAATCAAAAATCAAAGAAAAACAAAGGTATCAAAACCCTAATCTCTTTGACGGCTCAATCTGCTCTCAAAATCGTCAACAGTCCTAACAAAAACCCTAATTTTACTATTTATACGAAACCTCTGCACGTCTTCATTGATCCATGAGTGACACGGCCAAGTTAGAGTGAACTTGGCCATGTTGGAGGTGAATTGGAGGGAGAGACACGGCCAAGTTGATGGTGACACAGCCAAGTTGGACCATTTTGGAGGGACACGGCCAGTGACTTGGCCATGTCCCTTGCATGTGTCACCTACTGTGAGAATTGCTCTTCTTTGCTTTGGATTTAGGTGAGACACGGCCAAGTTCATGGTGACTTGGCCGTGTCTGAGCATTTTTGGAGGGACATGGCCATGTTTGAGGTGACTTGGCCGTGTTGGATCATTTTGGAGGGACACGGCCAGTGACTGGGCCGTGTCCCTTGCCTGTGTTCACTTCTGCTTGCTTTTTCTTCTTTTCTTCTTTGGTTGAGTGACATGGCCATGTTAGAGGTGACTTGGCCATGTTGGAGCTTTTTGGAGGGACACGGCCACTGACTTGGCCGTGTCCCTTGCTTGTGTCTGCTTCTGTTCAGCTTGATATGGGACACGGCCAGTGACTTGGCCGTGTCCTCTGCCGGTGTCAGCTACTGTCCATTTTTCCTTCAGTCTTGGTTCCTTGGCTTTTTTAACCTAAAACAAAACTCAAACAAAGTGTAAATAAGAAGTAAATAAACATTAACCAACAAAACATAAAAACATACTAAAAATTAGATAAAAAACGATATAAACACTGAAATAAACTAAAACTACCAAAATTAACAAAAACACTAAATAAACCGATTTAAACTAACAAAATACCTAAATAAAACAATAATTATCATAATAAATAGGACACAAATCTATAACAAAAACTAATAAAACAGGGTCAAGGGGGCAGATCCCCTTACGGGGTTTCGGTGATGAAAATTGGCTTCTAGGATTGTAGGTTTCGGTGTTGAAAATTAAGATTTTAGGGTTTAAGATTTTAAGAAAATAGAGTTTTGAAACAATTTTGATCAATACTTAATTTTAAAAAAAATAGAGTTTTGAAACAATTTTGATCAAAAATAGGCTTCTAGGATTGTTATTTTTGAAAGAACAATACTTACTGTGTGATTTTGGAAAGAAGGATTAATTGGGGTTAAAGCTTTTGATTCTTAAAAATAAGGCTACTGTCTTTTTGGAATAGAGATTAGAGTTTTGGGAATTAATAAAATGATTTAGGGTTTTTGAAGTTTTTGGAGACAAAAGAAGGGATTTAAGGTTTTTATGGTTTTTCAAAACAAAAGAAATGAATTAGGGTGTTTGGCGACAGAAGAAACAAATTAGGGTTCTTAGGTTTAGAAGAAATGTTTTATGGATTTAAGGTTTAGAAGAAACAGAAGAATGGTTTTTAGGGTTTTTGGAAATAAAAGAAACGATTTATTAAAGCTATTGTGAGTTAATGAAACAAATAAAGAAATTCATACCTTCGTTTGTTGGTTCCACCAAAAATCACTTCTTGGATGAACAAGAAGAAAGACAAGCTTTGCTGCCTTTGATTGATTGAATTGCTTGTTTGCTCTCTCAAGAAGTCTGATTGATTCAAAGTTTCCTCCTCAATTTCGTTCTCAATTTTTCCTCTAAAATCCCGATCGATTTTCTCTTTTTTCCCTCATCCTTTTTTGTGTTGTTTTAGTCCTTATTTATAGAAGATTTCTCTGATTAATTCTAGTTATTCATGGAATATATCATTCATTAAGAAAAGGAAACCGAAACCTAATTGTATTAGGTTTCAGAAAATTTGCGTCGAAAAAATTTTGCTGGCAAACAAAAACTGCTGCGGAAAAATTACGCTGGAAAAAAAAACTGCCGCAGCTGGCAGCAGTAGTGGGAGGCAAATTGGCCTGTGGGAGAGATGGCCCAAGGCCATTTCACCGCAGCCCCTTTCGGCGATGAAATTTTTTGTCACCGATTTTATTATTATTATTATTATTATTATTATTATTTGTTTATTATTATTATTATTTGTTTATTATTATTTTTTATTTTTTATTAACAAAAATTAGATACTAAAGCAAAAATTATTTTTGACTAATTAAAATATATTGGACAACACAAAAATTATTTTGGACTAATTAAAATATATTGAACCGGACTGGGTCAAAAATTAAGGGTCTACAGGCTCTTATTGATATTTGTGTATTGTTTGGTTCCTTGCATAAGCATGCATGTCTATTTTATAAAGTGATTGGGGCTTCCTCAAGAAATGGGCCTTCCATGCCCCTGATTCTATATCTACTTCTCATTTGTTTCATAGAGTGTATATTGTTTACCTTGACAAAGAATAGAAACACAAGACAAAAATGCAATGTGATATGCTTATGAATGTATGATATGCATGGATAATACTTACAGTGGTTCCATCGACTTATAGACAGTGGTGATCAGCTGAAGTATTCTCATTGCTTCTTTCCAGATGCTCGTTCAGGTCTTGCATTGGATTGATAGAAGGCTTCACATTTATGGCTTCTATCTTCAAGATGTTGAAAACATGAGTAGTGAAGGCCCCAAGCATCATAGCCAAAGACATAGGAGATATCTGTTTGGTTGATAACTGCTTCATGACATGACCTTGCAAGTGATTCTTTCATTAGCCCTCTTTTGCCCATTGTTTCCTTTGAGGTTTGACAATGCAATATACTTCCCTTAACTTGAAGGCTTTGTATGACAAAAAGCACTTTTTTAATCTTAATCTTAAAATCACATTTTGGCTTTGTCAAGTCAGTATCATTGTACCTCAGGACTCGATTTTCTAAATTAACATATCTATAATATGACAACCCTAGTTATCATACAAAATCGATAATCATTTCCATTTGAGCAAGAACTATTGCACTTCAGATAGGCATATACACATTACTTAGCCAAGGTCTCATTGAGTTTGAATATTCTCTATCTCATATGCATGCCTATCTAACCTATCTCTACTAATAGACTCTACCCATCAAGAGAGATCACCAAATCTTTTATAGGCTTGAAACATGGCCTATAAGGAACACAATTTAAATGAAGGCAATTTTTAGATTAGAGCTGATATGACACTACTGATAAATTTTCACACTATAATCTTTTATTGGAGCCATAGGTAGGTGGGAGCATTCTTATCAGACTTCAATTTTCTTTCTATCTCCTTGAAATAAATATAGAACTGATTAAGACGATCTTCATCTTTTCCTTTTGCTTTTGTACAAACTCAGGACCCATTTTTTTTTCTCTCTTTTTCCTCTTTTTTTTTGTTGCTTTTGGGTCAAACTCCAAGAAGATTGTTTTGTCTACACCATTCCATGCTTATGACAATGGATGAGTGGAGCAGAGTGAGTTTGCTTCAACAAGGATAAATCATCTGTTGCCCTGATGTCATCTTAATAAATTGGAGATATCTAGTCTAGTATCAGGTGAACTTCAACTACCCTTATGTTCTTGACTATGCATTCCATTCTTTGATCTTTTAGCCTCTTCACCTTAGTGATGATTAGATTTGTCATAATACTTACAATAGCTCAGGGTAGGTTATTAGGTTTACTAGCCAATGAAGAGTAAGCTAGAATTTATGAAGGCTCAAATGGATAACTAGGGATTGATATTTAATTAGGTGGATACTAGTTATTGGCTTACCAAACAATGCCTAGATAATCTCTCCCTTAAATAAGTAGAGTTCAATTTCACCTCAAAAGCTTATCAAAGAATGTTCTAAGATTGACTAGGACCTAGACAAAGGTAATTACACAAGAGCCCTCTCTAAATAAGCATACACAACTCAATGTTATAGAATAATTCTCTCACCTAGTAAAGTCATTAGGATCATGATGCATAGATACACTAATTTATGAACATTAAGCTAGATTTGTTGTAACATCCCAACGGTCCTAGGCTTACTACTCAGTCTTTTCACCACATCAATTTGGAAGGTAATTTGGGGTTTTAAAATAATTAAATAATTATTTATTTATTAAAAATAAAATAATATATGTGTGGTGATATTTTTAAGTGGAAAGAAAGAGAAAGTCAAATAAATTCATCTTTTCCCTTCTTCTTCTTCTTCAAAACCATGCCACCATTAGAGAGAAAGAGAGATCTTCTTTTCTTCCAAGCTACCTAAGATTGAAGAGATTGTAAGGAACTAAGTGGAGTTTTGGTGATTTTCTAACAAGTAAGCAAGCTTTCTTCCCTAATTTTTGAATTTCTAGGAAAACTATGAATATGTGGATTTTAGGATTTTCTATTAGCAAGATTTAATCTTTAGTTGGGTATGAATGAAGCAATTTTGATCAATTATCAATGATTTCCAAGTTAAATGGAAGAAAGGATTAAGTTTGGGATGAGTATGGTGAAGAGAGAGAATTTAGGGTTATGAAAAATTTGGATTCTTAG
This sequence comes from Garcia nutans, assembly GCA_947685225.1. Lineage (NCBI taxonomy): Eukaryota > Viridiplantae > Streptophyta > Magnoliopsida > Malpighiales > Euphorbiaceae > Garcia > Garcia nutans. The sequence goes on from CANTUV010000059.1 coordinate 38,800,211, forward strand.
AATCATGTGTTTTAATTGTGTAAATTGATTCCAAATGTGTTGTTTTGATGCATAAACAAGGATTTTAAAGTCAAATGGTAGATTTTATTAAGTTTGGTTAGAGTTTGGATGAGGTAGTATTGAGTTTAGGCTTGTGAAAAGGGAGTTTTTAAAGAATGCTGAATTGTTGAATTTTAATGTTTAAATCATGTTAATTCATGGTATTAGTGAAGGAAATAAGCTTAGATTAAGAATTGGAATAGGTTAAAATGAAAAACCTTCATTGTTGAAGGTTATGCCATTTTAGGCTTTTGAATTATAGTGAGTATTTAAGTAATGTGTATGAATGAAACATGTTAAAATATGTTTTTAATAATATAAATAAATTTAAAACACTAATTTAAATGGAATAGAATGGAATTCTAATGTTAAAGTAAGGAAAGGCTAAATTTTTTGAATTTGTATAAGAGTGATGTTTAATTAGGGTTTAATGTTGGAAATGACTTAAAATGTGATATTAAATGATTGTATTTAATCAAATTGTGTATAGGCATTAAGGAGAAGTGAATTGCTCGATCCTAGTGTTGAAGAGCAATTTAGAAGTGAAGGTTGGTGGGAGATTTTAAGCTTGCATTTAAGTGCTTTGTGAGGTAAGTACGTGCTTTGATAGTTTTAAAGTACTTGCATTTAATTTTGGATTAACACATTTTAAATGAAAAATTGTTAAGCTACTTGATCATTTGAAAATCCATATACATTGTGTTATGGCATGTGAGTTTATGTGTATGCATTATAAACATTGTGAAAAGCCATTGTAAATGGCTAAATTGTATGGAATGTGATTTTATTATATAATACCCTGTAATGTGATGAAATGAAATAACATTGATATGAATGAGAAAAATGGAATATGAGAAAGGAATTGAGAATGGGACATATGAAATAATTGTGTGTCTAGTATATTATTCAATTTTTAGAGTTCTGTGTTTGGCAGCATGCCTAGGATGTAACATTCCCTTGAAGCTGGGTTGGGCGTAGCTCTTGAAGCCTAGTTGGGATGTTACATAAGAGGTTATCCTCACTATTTGCCTTTGGGGCTAGATGCTTGGCATCACTATGATATGATTTGCCTTCGGGGCTAGACACTTGGTGTCAATTTGGAATAAAATGGTAACTCTAAAATTTGAATAATGTATTAGTTTATTGGGCCCATGTTTGTATGTGTGATTGTGTGAATTATAAACAAATGAAATTTTATGTTATTACATTGAATGGAATACTACATTGTGGCATAGCATGCAAATGCATTATGCATTGGCATTGTGTTAAAGTTCTACTTTTATCAAAGTTGTATTGCTAGGCCGGAGAGTTCTTCTAGGCTGGGCCGGGTCTAGATTTGAGATTGCTCATTTAGTAAATTTTGGATACATCAAGAACAAGCCTTTTTCCATCATGTATACATTTTATGTTTTTGTACATTATGAAATCATGTATATTATGTTTATGATTTTAAAGTATATGTATTGTAAGTTATAAAAACTTTTGGATAAATTGTGTAGGATGGGTTTTTATATGTGTGTTTTGGATATATTTATATATATGAATATGTATAAATGATTTGAGAAAATGTGGAAAAATTGAGATGTTAAAGTGAAGATGTGGTTTATTGTTTATTGGAAGTGTTCTTTTTGCAGGTTGTGTAATTGATAAATTTTGGATGCTCAAATTACAAACAAAACTCTGGCAAATTTTTCTCAGAGATTTTCATATAAAATATTTATTTTAAGTTCCTATAACAAGTAAAGAATATTTATATACTATTTAATTATATATATATAGTATTTGAAATTTTAAATCAAAAATGTGAAAATTTTTATTAAACCGGGTCATGACATTTTTGTACCGTATATGCATATTCTACATATACTGGTGTGTGTATTATATGTGTATAGGGTAAAAGAGTGTTGCATTTATTTTGATATCAGAGCCTAGGTTTGAGGTTCTCGACCTAGTTGGGTTGTAAGAGAAAGAAATTTGAGATTTTTAAATATGATACATGCATTGGCACTAGCAATTTTTGATCTCTGATGTGACAATTTCTGTTGTTTTTGTAGATATAGGTAGTTATGGCATCTTAGAGACATTAGTCTGCAGAGGGTAGTGCTGAGAGTGTGGCTCCTGGTAAGGGTAGAGATGGAACTAGAGCTGAGATTGTTGGAGGGGCACCTGCTCCAGTGCCAGAGAGTCCAATAGCTGATGTGATTCCGTCGGACTGGGTACGACATATGGTGGAGCTGTTGAGACAGGCTCCAGTACAGTAACCGCTGCCACTGCAACCGCTGCCACAGTTACTGACTCTAAAATATGATAAGCTGAGGAAGTTTGGAGCTGAGTAGTTTATTGGTACTATAGACCTTGCTGTAGTAGAACAGTGGCTAGACAGGGTCCATAGAGTTTTCATTCAGTTACAGGCTAGTCTGGAAGAGAAGTTTGCTTATGCTGGATCTCTTTTATAGAGGGATGCATATGATTAGTGGAAGACAGTTCCACATGCTATGGATGATCCACCAGTCCTGACTTATGATGATTCCATAGAGTTCTTGAGTTTGAGGAAGGATACCAAGACAGTGACTGAATATGAGATAGAGTTTATTCGGTTGAGCCAGTATGCTGGTGGGATCATTTCTGATGAGATTGATTGATGTCGGAGGTTTGAGGTGGGGTTGAGACCCTCTATTATGTGCTTAGTGGCAGGCTCCCAGTATCAGAATTTTTCCCAATTGGTTGCAGCTGCCAAGAGTGTAGAGAGGGCACAGGGTCTTATAGCAGCTACCAAAGCAGGGGAGAGTAGAGATAGGAGACCCCAAGGTGAGGCAGGGTCTTCATCAGTGAAGAGAGGTATAGGGGGATATCCTCAGAGGTTCAATAGGAGCTAGGGGCAGCCTGGTAGGTCATCACAGCAGCAGAGGCAGAGACAGAGATATGCAGCCTCAGTGGCTAGTGCCCCGACCCAAGTGACTCAGAGGCCTTCTCCACCTTCCTGTGTTCATTATGGTAGTATACATGTAGGTGCTTGCTGGAAGATAGGTGCACCAGCAATGTACACAAATGTCGGTCACCAAATCACTTTTTCAGAGATTGTCTAGAGCCACCAGAGTATAGGCAAACTGATACAACAACTTATAGACCCAGTGTTAGAGGGGGTCGTGGTGGCAGAGGTTTTAGCAGAGGGGGTCGGACATGGTCTGGTCAGGAAAGAGGTTCTACAGCAGGCAGTAGACCAGAGGATGCAGGGCCATCACAGTGGGTATATGTGATGCAGAGGCAGCCAAATACAACAACTATTATTACTGGTACTTTTTTGTTATTTGGTACTTCAGTTCTTGCTTTGATAAACCCTGGGTTGACTCATCCATACATTAGTGCATCTATCTTGCTTGTGAGTGATTTATATTCTAAGTCCCTAAGATTTGATGTTTTGGTTACAAATCCTTTAGGGCATAGTGTTGTGGTTAGTAGGGTGCACTGAGATAGTCCAGTTGTTGTTCAGGATGAGGAGTTTCTTGGTGACCTGATTGAGATGCCTTTTAGGGAGTATGATCTGATTCTGGGCATGGATTGGTTATCCAGGCATGGGGCTATGGTAGACTGTCAGCGGAAATGTGTTACCCTAAGAACACGTGATGGTAGTTATGTGGTGGTATCTAGTGAGCAGAGACATCTTTCATCCATGTTTATTTCAGCTATTTCTGCGAGGTAGATGATTCGGAAGGGATGTGAGGCATATCATGCTCATGTAGTAGATACCATAGTAGTGGGGTCCCAGCTTGATAGTATACCTAACATTGTGGAGTTTCCAGATATTTTTCCTGATGAGTTGCCAGGGCTACCTCCTGAGAGAGAGGTGGAGTTTGGTATTGATTTATTTCCTGGTACAGCCCTATCTCTATTACTCCTTATCATATGGCACCTACTGAGTTGAGAGAGTTGAAGGTGCAGTAGCAAGAGTTGTTAGATAAAGGGTTCATTCGCCCTATTGTGTCTTTGTGGGGAGCAACTGTTTTGTTTGTGAAGAAGAAGGGTGACACCTCGAGATTATGTATTGATTATCGGTAGTTGAATAAGGTGACCATCAAGAACAAGTATCCATTACCTCAGATAGATGATCTCTTTAATTAGTTGAAAGGAGTAGTATTCTTTAAGACTAGCTTGAGATCAGGGTACCATCATTTAAGAGTTAGAGATGTGGATGTACCTAAGACAACTTTCCGCACGAGGTATGGGCATTATGAATTTCTAGTGATGCCTTTTGGATTGACGAATGCACCAGCAGCATTTATGGAGGTTGAACACTAAGTTTCTTTAGTGATTATGTTTTGTTTGTGAAGGTTGAACACTAAGTTTCTTTAGGGTTGATTCAGCCATTATCAGTACCAGAGTGGAAATGGGAGCGAGTGATGATGGATTTTGTGATTGGAATGCCTTTGACCCAGAAGAAGCATGATGCAATCTGGGTGATAGTTGATCGGATGACAAAGATAGCTCATTTTCTTCCAGTTAGGATGGATTACTCACTTGAGAGATTGGCTAAGCTGTATATCAGTGAGATAGTGAGGTTACACGGAGTCCTAGTTTCTTTGGTGTCAGACCAAGATCCTTGGTTTACATTGAGGTTTTAGAGGGGTTTGCAGGATGCATTGGGTTCTCGGTTATATTTTAGTATTGCTTTCCATCCTTAGATAGATGGGCAGTCAAAGAGATTGATACAAATTTTAGAGGATATGCTAAGGAGTTGTATCAATGATTTCATTGGGAGCTGGTACAAATTCTTACCACTGATTGAGTTTGCATATAATAATAATCATTAGTCCAGTATTGGGATGGCACCTTATGAGGCCTTGTATGGTAGGAGATGCAGGACACCTTTGTGTTGGGATAAGGTTGGAGAAGATAAATTGGTCGGTCTTGATTTGATTAAAGAAACAGAAGAGAAAGTGAAATTGATTCAAGGTTGACTTAAAGCGGCTTCATACTAACAAAAATCCTATACAGATTTGAAGAGAAAAGATATAGAGTTCAGTGTGGGAGAAAAAGTGTTTCTAAAGGTGTCTCCATGGAAGAAGATTTTGAGATTTGGTCGCAAAGGTAAGTTGAGTCCTCGTTTCATAGTACCATACGAGATTCTGGAGAGAGTTGGTCCAGTGGCTTATAGATTAGCTATGCCACTTGAGTTAGACTGGATACATAATGTCTTCCATGTCTTTATGCTTCGAAGGTACAGGTCAGACCCATCTCATATCCTATCAGTGGAGTCTATTGAGGCGAGCCCAGATTTGACTTACGAGGAAGAACCAGTGGCGATTTTGGCATGAGAGGTAAAAGAGTTAAGGAACAAGAAGGTGCCACTTGTGAAAGTTCTTTAGAGGAATCATGCCACTGAGGAAGCAACATGGGAGAGTGAGTAGACAATGTGAAGTTAGTTTCCCCAGTTGTTCCAGAGTTGATAGCAGGTAATTTCGAGGATGAAATTTTTTCTTTAAGGGGAGAGAATTGTAACATCCCTAATATTTTTGGGATAAAATAAAATAAAATAAAATAAAATTTAAATAAGTTAAAGAAATAATTTAAATAGAAAATGAAAGGATTTTAAGTGAAAAAGTAGAATATATATGTGAAATATACCTAACATATGCTTAATATATACATTAGTCAACTCTTTTAAAAGAAAAGTCAAAAGTCTAAGGGCAAAATGGTAATTATATCTTATAAACTTAAAATTATTTAAATAAATTAAAAATAAATTATTTTTGGTTGGAAGAGGTAATTTGGGGTTTTAAAATAGTTAAATAATTAATTATTTATTAAAAATAAAATAATATATGTGTGGTGATATTTTTAAGTAGAAAGAAAGAAAAAGTCAAATAAATTCATCTTTTTCCTTCTTTTTCTTCTTCAAAACCGTGCTACCATTAGAGAGAAAGAGAGATCTTCTTTTCTTCCAAGCTACCTAAGATTGAAGAGATTTTAAGGAACTAAGTGGAGTTTTGGTGATTTTTCTATCAAGTAAGCAAGCTTTCTTCCCTAATTTTTGAATTTCTAGGAAAACTATGAAAATGTGAATTTTGGGTTTTTCTATTAGCATGATTTAATTGTTTAATTGGGTATGAATGAAGCTAATTTGATTAATTATTAATGATTTTCAAGTTAAATGAAAGAACGGACTAAGTTTGGGATGAGTTGGGTGAAGAGAGAGAATTTAGGGTTATGAAAAATTTGGATTCTTGAAATCATGTGTTTTAATTGTGCAAATGGATTCCAAATATGTTGTTTTGATGCATAAACAAGGATTTTAAAGCCAAATGGTAGATTTTATTAAGTTTGATTAGAGTTTGGATGAGGTAGTATTGAGTTTAGGGTTTTGAAAAGGGAGTTTTTAAAGAATGGTGAATTGTTGAATTTTAATGTTTAAATCATGTTAATTCATAGTATTAGTGAAGGAAATAAGCTTAGATTAATAATTGGAATAGGTTAGAATTAAAAACCTTCATTGGTGAAGGTTATGCCATTTTAGGCTTTTGAATAAGAGTGAGTATTTAAGTAATGTGTATGAATGAAACATGTTAAAATATGTTTTTAATAATATAAATAAACTTAAAATACTAATTTAAAAGGAATAAAATGGAATTCTAACGCTAAATTAAGGAAAGGATAAATTTTTGAAATATGTATAAGAGTGATGTTTAATTAGGGTTTAATGTTGGAAATGCCTTAAAATGTGAAATTAAATGATTGTATTTAATCAAATTATGTATACGCATTAAGGAGAACTGAATTGCTCAATCCTAGTGTTAAAGATCAATTTAGAAGTGAAGGTTGGTGGAAGATTTTAAGCTTGCATTTAAGTGCTTAGTGAGGTAAGTACATGCTTTGATAGTTTTAAAGTACTTGCATCTAATTTTAGCTTAACACATTTTAAATGGAAAATGTGTTAAGCTACTTGATCATTTGAAAATCCATATACATTGTGTTATATAGCATGTGAGTTGATGTGTATGCATTATAAACATTGTGAAAAGCCATTGTAAATGGCTAAATTGTATGGAATGTGATTTTATTATGAAATACGCTATAATGTGATGAAATGAAATAACTTTAATATAAAATGGAATATGAGAAAGGAATTGAGAATGGGACATTTAAAATAATTGTGTGTCTAGCATGTTATTCAATTTTCAGAGTTCTGTGTTTGGCGGCATGCCTAGGATGTAACAGTCCCTTAAAACTTGGTTGGGCATACCCCTTGAAGCCTAGTTGGGATGTTACATATGAGGTTATCCTCACTATTTGCCTTTGGGGCTAGACGCTTAGCGTCACTATGATATGATTTTCCTTCGGAGCTAGATATAGGCATTAAGTATGTGTGTTTGTGTGAATCATATTATATTGGGCCCCACAATAGTCACTATGATATTGGGCCCATGCTTGTATGTGTGTTTGTGTGAATCATAAACAAATGAAAATTTATGTTATTAAATTGAATGGAATACTACATTGTGGCATAGCATGCAAATGCATTATGCATTGGCATTGTGTTAAAATTTTAATTTTATCAAAGTTCTAATGCTAGGCTTTTAGCTTAGCGCGATTGTAATTTATCACGCTGGTGACAGGGGAGATCCAGTCAAGCCGGAGAATTCTTTTACACCGGGCCAGGTCTGGATTTGAGATTGCTCGTTGAGCAAATTTTTGACACATCAAGAACAAGCCTTTTTCCATCATGTATACATTTTATGTTTTTGTACATTATGAAATCATGTATATTATGTTTATGATTTTAAAGTCTATGTATTGTATGTTATAAAGACTTTTGGATAAATTGTGTAGGATGGGTTTTTATATGTTTGTTTTGGATATATATATATATGAAAATGTATAAATGTTTTGAGAAAATGTGAAAAAATCTAGAAGTTAAGGTGAAAATGTGGTTTATTATTTATTGGAAGTGTTCTTTTTGCAGGTTGTGTAATTAATAAGTTTTGGGATGTTCAAATTATAGAAAAAACTCTGGCGAATTTTTTCCAAAGATTTTCATATAAAATGTTTATTTTGAGTTTCTATAACAAGTAAAGAATATTTATATACTATTTAATTTTATATATTTAGTATTTAAAATTTTGTACCGTATATGCATATTCTACAAATACTGGGTGTTTGTATTATATGTGTTTAGAGTATAAGGGTGTTACATTTGTCATCGATTGAGCACCAAAATAAACAAAGACCAAAATAAATTTAATGAAAGTAATTTATTCAAACAATCTTAATTTGAAAAATAAAAGTTTTCCAGAAAACACCAAAGAAATAAAATGAAACAAAATCTAAATAAGCCAAGCGAAGTTTTATTAAGTTGAAGTAAAAAGTTTTATTAAGTTGAAGTAAAAGATACTCCAAATTTTATACAAAGGGTTGTTCTTGGTGTTTGGTTTTTTTGGACTTTGGCAGCTTACCGCTGTCGATCAGATCTTGGATCTCATGCTTCAATCAAGTACATATATCGGTCTCATCTTCTTGTGTCTAATGAAATTGACAAAAAGCTTTGGTATCAAAGTTTGGGGGCAAAGGATTCTGATGCAAGAAAGGATCCCTTGAAGCTAGCAAGTGGACCAATCACTAGGAGCAAGGCAAAGAGATATCAAGCTAGTATGGCTTTTCATATTCAAGAAGAGATTTCCAAAGAGCTTCAAGAATTATCATTCAAGAAGATGGAGATAGAGCTTGAAGAAGGCACACCAAAGCTGAATATGATGCTTAGTGTGAATATGGAAGCTAAAGGCTAGCTAAAGAGGTCCAACATGCAAGAAAGGTCCATAGGGATTCATATAAAGCCATGGGAAGTAATTTAAGACCTTAGTAAGATGATGGAAGTGATTGGAAGAAAAGCTTGGAGTGCAGTCAGTTTCACAGCGTACCTGTGAGATTTCTGAAGCCCTGTGAGAATAGCTAGATGGACCCACTAGTTAAAGATTATTAATTCTGTTTAATGGGCCACGTTTTATATCATTATGGAAGGCTTAAAAATAGGATTTTGTTTCCATACTTTATATTTTCCTTAGTGGATTAGGATTACTTTATATTTTCCTTATGCAATTAGGAATGTCTTTCCTTATGCAATTAGGAATGTTTTTTCCTTATGCAATTAGGAATGTTTTCCTTATGCAATTAGGAATGTTTTTCCTTATGCAATTAGGAATGTTTTCCTTATTCAATTAGGAATGTTTTAGTCTTAATTTTCCATATGCAATTAGGAATGTTTTAGTCTTAATTTTCCATATGCAATTAGGAATTTTGTAACCCTTATTTAAGGGCACTATTAGGCCGAATTTGAGATACAACAATTAATAAAAATTTTTGAATTCTTCTACAAGTTCTTGTGAATTTTCGTGTGACAGAGATTAGAGTGGATTCTTCAATTCTTTTTTTGCATCAAGAATTAGGTTTACTTATCAACAAGAGTTGTGGCGTTTTCCTTCTTCTTACCAACTAAATCCTTCAATCATAGTGAGTTCGCGTCTCTTTATAGGCGTTGGGTTCCTTAGGAGGTGATTATCAAGTTTCAAGGAGTTCTCTACCATTGTTATATGTTGGGTTTGCTGCCATCGTTGCTAAGGGTCCGCATCATTTGGTATCAGAGCCTTGCTACAAGGTAATTTTTATCTACTTTGTCTTTCTTGGGTTTGTTAATTTAGGTCTTTTAAATTTCTGCGATTTAGGGTTCTTAGAGAATCTAGTCTTTAATTTTCGAAAAAGAGTCATATATCAAAATTCAAAAAGTCTAAAGATTGTTCAAAGAGTAATTCGAAACCTAGGAAAGGGAGTCTGATTGAATTTCGAAACCTAAGCCTTGCATCTGAATTGGATTCGAAACTAAGATTAGGGTTCTTAAAAGAAAGCAAAAGCTAGAGTTTTTGTTCAAGTTTGATTTTGAATTGATTTTGAGTGAATTTGGGGTTGCGAATTAAGTCTAGATTTTGAAAAGCTCTTGGGAGTAAATTAAGTGAATCAAGGGGATAGTGAGAGGAAGCAAAAAAAAAGAGTACAAAATCACCTCAACAAAAATTGTTTGATATTCTTGCTATTTGGGTGCTAAGGATTAGATTTAGGTGGGTGAGAAGTAATAAAATTTTTGGGCAAAAAATTTCACCTTTTGAGGGGCTTTTGGAATTCGAAAATCAGACCTTAATATTCATGTTATTTGAGTGTTATAGGTGGGAATTAGAGTCTAGAAACTAGCGTTTTGGGTAGAATTGATTAGGTCCATAAAGCAGCTTGCCAAGTGTGGGTTGTTTTTGATTCATTATATCCAAATTCGTCTTGTTTATTATCTTCATTGTTTCAGATTTCTTTATCTAGCTTTTAATTCCATTACATTGCTAAGTATCATTTGCTTGTGTCGATACTTGGTTCTATATCGAGTAGTGCAAATTACCTTGCATTGCCTCCGGATACTTGTCTTATTTTCTATATAGTTCTAGGATTAAGGTTCTAGTTTCTTGAATGACTTGACAATTGTTGGTTGGTGAGCTTGGTTTTGAAGTGCAATCAAGGAAGACAAGAAAAGTGAGGTAATTCTAAACACTTGAGTGAATTTAGATTATTACTAATCTTGTTTCTTTGAGTTTGTTTGTTTGTTAACATGGCTGGAAAAGGAGAAGAGACTAGCAAGGAAGGAGCTATGGCCGAAAGCTTGGCTAGGCTTAATGAGACTTTGGCAGCAATGCTTGGTCGAATGGAGATGATGGATACTAGATTGCAAGAGAATGCAGCACGGCAAGCACAATAAATTTAGCAAGTGCAACAAGGGTAGCCAGCCGCACATCCAAATCCCATAATGCGAGCTAGAAGAGTGCTTAGGAGAGAAGGGCAAGGAAATCTTAAAGCCCTAGAAGCAGCCGAAAGGGTAGAAGATGAAGATGAAGGTGGAAATCAACCTACCACTGATGGTGACCTTACTTCCATCAAGATGAAGATTCCTTCCTTTGAAGGGAAGAATAATGCAAAAGAGTTCATAGAATGGGAGAGGAAAGTTGAGCAGATTTTTGAATGCCATAACTACACCGAAGAGAAGAAATCAGTTTTGGCAGCCGTAGAGTTCAAAGGGTATGCTACCTTTTGGTGGGATCAATTGAAAGCTAATAGAAGAGGGAAAGGTATGAGGCCTATTCCTGAATGGTCAACCTTGAAAGAACTAATGAGAAGCCGATTTGTACCATCTCACTACATTCAGGATTTGTACAATCGACTAGCAAGACTAGTTCAAGGTGGAAGAAGTGTGGAAGAGTACCTCAAAGAGATGGAGATGATCATGGCTAGGGCAAATATTGATGAAGATGAAGACAAGAAGATGTCATGATTTCTTGGGGGATTGAATTTGAACATTTGGAGATGTATGAATTCAACACAATGGAAGAGTTAGTTCAAAAGGCCATGAAGATAGAGAGAAGATTGAAGAATAAAGCTATTTCGAAAACTGGCTACTCTAAAGCTAGTGGAAATTTTTCAAACTTCAAGGGTTCAAGTTCGAGTGGAGGTTCCTACAAAGGGGTTTACAAGGGTTCTTTCCAAAAGAATTCTTCCTACAATCCTAATTTCAAGCAGCCGAATGATGGGGATGCAAAAACAGCCAAGGAAACACCTTCTAGACCTACTCCAAGCAGGGAAATTAAATGCTACAAGTGTTTGGGAAGTGGACACATTGCTTCTCAATGTCCGAATAAGAGGGTGATGATTGCAACCCATGAAGGGGAAATTGAATCAGAATCTGAACATGAAGAAGAAGAGGAGGCCGAATGTGGTGATAGGGCAAAATATGATGAAGAGGCTTGGGAGAATCAAGTCTTGAATGCTGAACATGGAGAGATGCTTGTTCAAGTCAATGAAGAAGGCTTGGATCAAAGGGAGAATCTTTTCCACTCTAGGTGTTTGGTGAATGGTAAGGTTTGTACACTAATCATTGATGGTGGAAGTTGTACCAATGCTGCTAGTACTACAATGGTGGATAAATTGGGGTTAACTTGTTTTAAACATCCCAATCCTTACAAGTTGCAATGGTTCAATGATGCTGGGGAAGTAAAAGTGTTGAAGCAAGTCAAGGTACCATTCTCCATTGTGTGGTATAAAGATGAGGTTTTGTGTGATGTAGTACCAATGCAAGCTGTACATTTTCTATTAGGAAGACCTTGGCAGCATGATAGAAGGGCACAACATGATGGCTTTTCTAATAAGTATACCTTTACTTATGAGGGAAAGAAGGTTGTTCTAGCACCATTATCACCTCAAGAGGTGTATGAAGATCAGAAGAGGATGCTAGAGAGGGAGAAAAAAGTTTTGGCCAACATGAACCAAGGGGGTTCAAATTCGGTCAATGATGTTTCTTCAACACCCAAGGGTAATTCTAAGGGTAGGGAGAGCGAAAATAATAAAGTGAGCGAGTGCAGAAAGGGAAAAGAGGCCGAGAGTCAAAAGAAAGTAAGCAAACAAATAAATGGCCCATTGGTGAGAGAAAATAAGCAAGGAGAAAAAGCAAAACATACTTTTTATGCAAGAGCAAGAGAGATAGATGTAGGGCAGCCTGTACTCATTATTATGTATAAAGAATTGTTACTTGCTGACAATGAAGAATCTCTTGATTCTTTACCTTCTAGTTTTGTATCTTTGTTGCAGGATTTTGAGGATGTGTTTCCTGAAGACCTTCCTAGTGGTTTGCCACCATTAAGAGGGATTGAACATCAAATTGACTTCATATCCGGTTCTACAATTCCAAACCGGTCAGCATATAGGAGCAATCCTATGGAGACAAAAGAGATGCATGAGAAAGCAAGGGCAAATATTGAGAAAAGGAATAAGAGATATGCTGATTCTGCAAATAGAGGGAGACGTGAGATGAAGTTTCAAGTAGGAGATTGGGTTTGGGTGCATTTTCAAAAAGTGAGGTTTCCTAACCAAAGGAAGAACAAGTTGCAAACAAGGGGAGATGGCCCATTCCAAGTGCTGGAGAAGATTAATGGCAATGCCTACAAGATCAACTTACCAGGTACGTATAATGTTAGTGCTACTTTTAATGTAAATGATCTTTCTCCTTTTGATGATGCAGATTTGAGGACAAATCTTTTTGAAGAGGGGGAGAATGATGCAAGAAAGGATCCCTTGAAGCTAGCAAGTGGACCAATCACTAGGAGCAAGGAAAAGAGATATCAAGCTAGTATGGCTTTGCATATTCAAGAAGAGATTTCCAAAGAGCTTCAAGAATTATCATTCAAGAAGATGGAGATAGAGCTTGAAGAAGGCACGCCAAAGCTGATTATGATGCTTAGTGTGAATATGGAAGCTAAAGGCTAGCTAAAGAGGTCCAACATGCAAGAAAGGTCCATGGGGATTCATATAAAGCCTTGGGAAGTAATTTAAGACCTTAGTAAGATGATGGAAGTGATTGGAAGAAAAGCTTGGAGTGCAGTCAGTTTCACAATGTACCTGTGAGATTTCTGAAGCCCTGTGAGAATAGCTGGATGGACCCACTACTTAAAGATTATTAATTCTGTTTAATGGGCCACGTTTTATATCATTATGGAAGGCTTAAAAATAGGATTTTGTTTCCATACTTTATATTTTCCTTAGTGGATTAGGATTTTGTTTCCATACTTTTATTTTCCTTAGTGGATTAGGATTACTTTATATTTTCCTTATGCAATTAGGAATGTTTTTCCTTAAGTAATTAGGAATGTTTTCCTTATGAAATTAGGAATGTTTTTCCTTATGCAATTAGGAATGTTTTCCTTATTCAATTAGGAATGTTTTAGTCTTAATTTTCCATATGCAATTAGGAATTTTGTAACCCTTATTTAAGGGCACTATTAGGCCGAATTTGAGATACAACAATTAATAAAAAATTTTGAATTCTTCTACAAGTTCTTCTTGTGATTTTTCGTGTGAGAGAGATTAGAGTGGATTCTTTAATTCTTTTTTTTTTGCATCAAGAATTAGGTTTACTTATCAACAAGAGTTGTGGCGTTTTCCTTCTTCTTACCAACTAAATCCTTCAATCATAGTGAGTTCGCGTCTCTTTATAGGCATTGGGTTCCTTAGGAGGTGATTATCAAGTTTCAGTGAGTTCTCTACCATTGTTATACGTTGGGTTTGCTGCCATCGTTGCTAAGGGTCCGCGTCAGATTTGGCAAGGGTCGAGGAGCCAATGGTTGTAACTACCCCTTTTTCTGCAACTTGTTGAAAACACGAGAAAGTGGTTTTCCTAATTCTAAAAATTGTCTTCTATTTCCTTTACTAGTTGCATTAACCTCGGCTTTCTTATGTGTACTTTGATTGCCAGACTGATAATTACTTTTTGCAGAAAAATAGTTCTTCTCTTTTCTTATTCTTCTATTTGTAAACCAGCTTGGAGAAGGTATTTGAAATCTCTTATAAGGGAGTGAGATAGCCTTTCACAGAGTTTAGGTAGCACCCCTCTCACAATCATCCTAATCTAGTCAGACTCATCTGGCCTCTTTTTGAGAAGTGCAGCCTTATTTCTCTATCTCTTTACAGAATCGACAAAATTTCCATTTTGTTTTTGTCTGATAGTCTCCACCTCCATCAAAGTCACATCCAATTCAGCATTGTGCCCACACTACTGGATGAAGGCCTTATATAGCATATCCCAATCTTTTTGGGTTCTTTCCTTTAAGGTGTTGAGCAAGTTTTGCACAACAGGATCCAATGAGAGCATGAAATACCTTAGAGTTTGAGCCTTGTTAGCTCTAGCAGATTGCATAGCAGTGATGTACTACTTAACATGCAAGTGAAGATTCCCTGTACTATTGTACCTAGCAAAAGAGGGCATCCTAAACTTGTAAGGGACCTCTTAATCTTATTCGAACAACTTGTCTATTTCTGACATCTCATCAACTTTTAGCTTCTTTTCAAAATTCTTCTCTAAATTTGCAATCATCTTCTCTACGTCTGAAGTTTCAATCTTTTCCACAACCTTCAGCTCTTTCTTCTTATCTTGAGGATCTTGGAAGTATTGAGCCCAGTAATCATCATCATCAACAATTACATTGTCATCATCAAAGGCTACCTCACCTACCTTAGCCTTTCCTTTATCCTTCTACTTCTTAGTGCTGGCAGATGACTCGATAGTGTTCCTAAAAGTGCAGCTAGTTGGCTCTTCATAGTCTCATCTAGGACCACCTTCAATTCTTTCATCTTGGCATTGAGGGCATTGTCCACCATCTTTTGAATCTATTTAGGTTCCACTACTCTTGGTGAGAAGTTGACCGAGTTGCTACTGGAGTCTACGTCACTGGCGTAGGTAGGGTTATCGTACTCTCTCGAACTATTGTACTTCTGGTTTGTGAGCCAGAAAGGATCAATGATATGAAATGCATTATATGTATGCATGTATGCATGTATGCACAAGTAATCAAAAAATCGAAGATAATTAGGATGTTCCTTCCAACACTATAACTTCCACACACAAAGGGCGAGTTTTTTTTTTTGGTATATGGTAAACAAAATATCAACATGGGATATTTTGTTTTCAAAAAAATTTCTCGGACGATTTTAACTAATAGTTATATTTTCAAACAAAGAAGTTAGTCCATGATAATTCACACTAATTGGGCTTTAATTCATTGAATCAACTATAGATAGCTTTTATGTTATGTGGTGGATTCAAACTAAATTAAATGGTTTATCCTAAATAGATTTTTTATTTGAAAAAAAAAACTAATGATTCATGCTACAAACAAGCCCACGGTTAACAATTCTTGGTATAAATTAGGCTCACAATTGATTTTTGGTATTCTATAATTGACCTAAATTTTTGTGAGCTCTTTTTATTAAGAAGTTTTGTAGTTTTAGATGAAGTGAAAGATAACTTTGTTTCAAATCCCTTGGGCTCTTAAGTTTGGGCCATAAGGTGGAAAAAGGTTTTGACCCATCTTGAAAGGTTTTCATGTCCAAAGACCTTCTTGAAAAAGATTTTTAAAAATATTTTTGGTCATTCAGCTTAAAAGAACAAAACTATTTTGAGCTTACAACATAGGTAGGTTATATTAGAAAAGGAACAAACCAAATAAGCCATGGTTCAAACCAAGATATACCCATCATAGTCAAACAATAAGCATTTGAGGTAAAAACCTAAGGAAAGTTGTAAAATCCGTTAGTTTATGAAAATTAATTTAAATAAATTAAATAATTAATTAAAATGAAAATTAAAGTATTAGAAGTGAGAAAATGGAATATATATGTGAGGTATATATGGGATATATATAAAATATACAAAAGTCAAAGTAAGGAAGTCAAATGGCAAAATGGTAAATATATCTTATAAAATTAAAATTAATTAAATAATTTAAAACTAATTATTTATGAATGGAAGATGTAAATTATTATTTTAAAATAAATAAATTAGTAATTAAATAAAATAATAAAATAATATATATATATATATATGGTCTTAAATGAAGTGAAATAAAAAGAAAGAGTAAAAAAGTTCCATCTTCTTCTTCTTCCTTCTCAAAATCTGAAATTTACCATGGATGAAAGGGGAGATTTTTGCTTCTTCGTACTTCATATTCTCCAAGTTTTCTAAGGATTTTGGGGGTGAATTTGAGGTTACTCCACCTAAAGGTAAGCTTTCTTGCCTTATTATTGAATTACATGGAGATTTAAGGTTATGTGAGAAATGAGTTTTTGATGGATTGTGTTTTAATTTGTCAAATGTATATGGAACATGTTATTTTGATGACTAAGCAATGATTTTAAAGTTAGATTAAAGAAAAGGTTAAGATTGGTTAGAGTTTGGAAGAAGAAGAAGATTTAGGGTTTTGGAAAAGTGATATTAAAGAATTGTTGTTAATTTGATTTTATTATTTAGAATGTGTTATAAAATGATTTTAATGATGGAAATTGGCTTAGATTAACATTTAGAATGGGTTGGAATGAAGAATTGGAAATGAAGAGGTTTAGGGCACATTTTAGGGTCTTGTTAAATAATATATATTTATTTAATATAATTGTTTAAAACATGTTCTAATGTAATTGTAATAATAAAAATAAACTTAAAACACCGATTAAAATGGATTTAAATGGAATTCCAATATTAAAGTGAGGTAAGACAAATTTTGAAAAATTGGTAGGAATGATGCTTAATTAGGATTTAATATTTGAAATGTCTTTAAATGTGATTCTAAATGATTATATTTACTCACATTTCGAATAGGCATTAAGTGGAAGTACTTTGATCAACCCTAGTTTTGAAGGGCATCTTGGAAGTGAAAGTTAAAGAGACACATTAGCTTTGATTTGGGTATTATTTAAGGTATGTACATACTTTTAATAGTTTGGAAGTGGTTGCATTCAATGTAGCTTAAAACAATTTTGATAGAAAATGTGTTAAGCCACTTGGTTATTTGAATATGCATATACATTATGATATGACATGTGAAATGATGTATATACATTATGTGCATTACGAGAAGTCATGATTAATGATTAAAATTAGAGGAATGTAAAGTGACATGCATTGTTGATTAAACCATATGATAATCAACAATGCATTGTTAATTAAAGTGACATGCATTGTTGATTAATGACTAAAAGTATTTTTAATGTAAAGTGACATGCATTGTTGATTAAACCTTATGATAAATTAAAATAAAGTGATTTGTATGATAATGAATATGAAAAATGAGAAAAAGAGGTAATGTGATAAGAAATTGATTATGGAAATATGTATTATTTGTGTGTCGCCTTATATATTATTCAATTTTAAAGTTTTGTATTTGGTGGTATGCCTATGGTTGCCCTCGGGCTAGACGTTGGACGTCACTATGATTTATCTATTGGTGAGATGCTGGACATCACTTGTATTGCCTTCTGGCTAGACACCGGGTGTCAAAATAGACCAAAACAACAACTCTAGGATTTGAATAGTATATTAGATTATTTGATCCCAATGCTTGTGTAGATGTTAATGTGATGTTTGAGAAGAATGATAAATGTGAAGAAAAGTGGAATTGCATATTACATTGTGAAATGTCATGATACATCAATATGCATTGTCATTTCTTTTAGAGTTTCATTATTATCAAAGTATGTACTGCTAGGCTTTTAACAAATACTGACAGGGTTGATCCGGTAGATATGAGAGTTCATCTAGAACTGGTCAGGTCTAAGCTTTGGACTATTGTGCTTGAAGAAGTTTTTTTTGCCACAGGATCGAGCTAGCTGCTGACATGTATACATTCTATTTTGTAGAACATGTGATAATTATGTACATTATGTTTATATTTTGGGAGTATTGTAAACTATAATGGGTTTTTGGATGAAATTTTATAATGTGAGATTGTATGTATGTTTTATATAGAAATATGTATATATTTAAATGTTTGAAGATAATGTGGAAGATTGAGAAGCTGGGGTGAAAAGTTTAGGTTATTATTACTGGAAGAGTATTTTTTTTTTTTGCAGGTTGAGTATTGTTAAAATTTTTGGAACGTCAAAATCATAGACAAAACTCTGGCAAAATTTTTCCAGAGATTTTTCAAATTAATTATGTATTTTGGTCTTTAAATTATTAGAGAATAATATTATTTATTTAATTAAAATTACATTATAACTTTAAAAATATTTTATTTGGAACTATGGAACATTTTGAAAAGACAATAACAGTGACATTTTCTTATATTGTATATGTGTATTTTGCATATACCGGTTGTATGTACTATACGTATATAGGGTATAAGGGTGTTACATTTATTTTGGTATCAATGCCAGTCGGCCCAGCAGGATAGGGAGAGCCGCCAGTCTGGGTTCAGTAGATGGTGAAGTTGCTCCATCAAGCCCAATATAGATATAGCAGTAGCAACAACTGCTATAGCCCCAACCACAGACCAGAAAGTATGATAAGCTAAGGAAGTATGAAGCTATAAATTTATTGGGTACAATTGATCCAACTGAGGCAGAGCAGTGGCTGGACAGAGTTCAACATGTGTTTATCCAGTTACAAGCCACTGTAGAAGAAAAGTTTGACTATGCCTTATCTCTTCTGCAAGGGGATGCCTACGATTGGTGGAAGACAATTTCGTAATGGTTAGATGATTCACTAGTGCTGACATATGCCAATTTTCTGCTGGAATTCAAGAAGAAGCCCAGAGAGTACGAAGATGCTAAGAAGAAGGAATTCCTAACTTTGAAGCAAGAGATGAAGACAGTAACTGAATATGAGAAGGATTTCCTCCAGTTGAGCAAGTATGCAGAGGATTTGCTATCTGATGAGATTAATAGATGTCAGAGATTTGAGGAGGGGCTGAGACTGTCCATCATGTGTCAGGTGACAGCAGTACAGTATGATGATTTCTCGAGGTTGGGGTCCGCTGCCCAAAATGTTGAGAAAGCCAGAGGCTTGCAGCTGCAGCTAGAGAGAAGAGTAGAGAAAGGAGACCCTAGGGTGAGGCAGGGTCTTCATTGTAACACCCCTATACCCTATATACATACCATACATATATCCTGTATAAGTATAATATGCATATAAAATATAAGGATGTTGTAAACCCTTAATTTTTGACCAAATCCGGTCCGATATATTTTAATTAGTCCAAAATAATTTTTGTGTTGTCCAATATATTTTAATTAGTCCGAAATAATTTTTGTTATCTTAATTAAATAATTTTTGCTTTATTATCTAATTTTTATTAATAAAAAATAAAAATAAACAAATAAAAATAAAAATAAAAATAAAAAATCAGCCACGAAAAAATCGGGACGATGGCTGTGGGCCATTTCGCCCGCAGGCCAGTCCCTCGCCCCTGCAGCAGCTAACTGTGGCAATTTTTTTCGCCAGCGCATTTTTTCCGAAGCAGATTTTTTTCGCCAGCGAAATTTTTTCAAAACCTAATGCAATTTGGTTTCGGTTTCCTTTTCTTATCAATATTATGTTCCGTGAATAATTAGGAATGAACCATAAAATTCTTCTATAAATAAGAAAAAAAAACAACACAAAAAAAGGAAGAAATGGGAGGAGAAATTGATCAAAAATTGGATCCGAAACTAAGTAGGAAAGGCAGTGAATCAACCAGATTTTTTTTTGAGAGAATAGAAAAACAATTCAAGCAATGCAAAGGCAGCAAAGTTTGTCTTTGATCTTGTTCATCCAAGAAGAAATTTTGGAGGAACCAATAAACGGAGGTATGCATCAATTGTTTAAATTCTATTTTTCATAGTAGCTAAATCATCCCATTCTTTCTTTTAATTCAAAAACTTTAGAACCTCAATTCACTTTTTCTAAGGTTTAAAAATCTTAATTCGTTGCTTTGTTTTCCAAAAATTTTGAAGTTATTAGTTTTGTTTCTTCAAAACCCTAAAACCAAAATTTGTTTTCCAAATTTTCAAAACCCTAAATTGAGTTCTGTTTCCTTCCAAAAGCCTTAAAAACATTTTTTTGCTTTTATAAATTTTAAATCGTTTTGTTTATTTTCATAAAACTTTATAAAATTATCAATTGATTTTCAAATCCTAAAAACTAATGCATTCCCCGAAACCCTAAATCAAAAATTCTAAAACCTTAATTCAACTCCAAAAACCAAAACAGTGAACCCTAACCCCCTTAAAACCTTAAACCCTAATTTTTTCTAAACCCTAATCCTTTAAAACTTTAAAAAACCATATAAACACAAGTGTTATAATTTTACACAGTAAGCTTAAAACATAATTCAATGAGTAACCGTAAGTCATAAATCTAAGTATTTTAAAGTGTCCAAACCCTAGTTTCATGATTTCACCATTCAAACACTAACTTGGTTAATCAAAGAATTTTATCAACCTTTTAAAACATAAAACCTTAATCTATTTTAATTCCTTTAAAAACTCACAGTAGCCTAATTCTATAAATTTCAAAACCCTAAATACATGAAATAAAGAACCCAAAATGGAAACAGTAGCCATAATTTAGATTTTTATTTGCCTTATTCAATTCTATATTTGATTATGTTTTGATTTATTTTATATGCTTTAATTTATTTAAGTTCAATGCTTGGTTTATTTAATTTATCATGGATGGATGTTTACGTTCTATTGACGTTTAATACCTTTGATGAATGATTTATTTATGATTATTTACTTTTATCGATTTATTTAGACTTCCAAATGTTGTAAGAGGTATGTTTCCACTTGGTGGGTACCTCATTAGTTAAATATCAAGTAATTTAAATCGCTTTTCTATTTTAGAACCAATGTAAAGGACATGTTTCTACCTTTCGGTGGGTGTCCTATTTAGGCATGGGATGTAAGGACATGTTTCCATCCTCGGATGGGTGTCCATTTATTTGTTTTGCTTTAACATTGTTTTGATTTTTAATATATCGATGTTTTATTTTAATTATTGTGTGTAATATGGATAATGTTGTTATATTTAAGAATCTTATAATATTAAGTCCTATAAAAGAGGCCGGTTCCAATGAACCGGGTGTTGTGGGGGTGCTGGGCCATTTCTCACCTTCACCACACATACCCAACTTTCTGAACCCATTAGTGGGTTGGAGATTCCTTAGGAATCGAGTCATCCACCCCTTTCTTTTTTCTCGTCATGTTTGGGTGGCGATTCCATATTCTCCAGACTTAGATCTCTCTAAGGCCCCAAGCCTAAACAGTGCCGAAGTCGCAAGAACCATTCCACTGGGAGTGGGGGCAAAAATCCCTGCTCACAATGGCGACTCCACTGGGGATAAGAGAAGTTGATTCCGTTGGTCTTTATATTATTCTATTATTTCTTATAATGATATTATCCATTGCATCATATTAGTTTGCATCGTGTGCGTGAGTTAGGACGCCCATGTTGCCCATGTTATGTTATGTAAGGGATACCATACTTTCACTCAATGTATGGAGATCGAGCATGGCATAACCACTCATAGCCTCATACCATTTGGTATATACTTGCTATGGGAACCTAAGCCTTTTTTTCCTGAAGACTAAAGCTCATGTAATTGGCCTAGTTACTTTCCTTAGGTTTTACCCCAAATGCATGTTGTTTGAATATGGTTAATTTGTCTTGGCTTAAATCATGGCTTATTTGGTTTGTTCTTTTTCTAATATGACCCAAGTTCATTTGCAAGCTCAAAATAAATTCTTCTTTTAAAGTCCAAAAGACCAAAGCTATTTTCAAAACTTTTCAAGATGGTCTTTGCACATAAAACTTTTCTAAAAACAAATAAAAAATTCTTTTGCTCATGGCCCAAATACTAAGCCCAAAATCCATTTTTCCTTTTTACAATGGGCTTAGAAATAAAATTATTTTCATCTGACCTTTTCTTACAAAGAGCTTTCAAATTATTTGGGTCAATTATGAAATACTAAAAATCAATTGCGAGCCTAGTTTATACTAAGAGTAATTAATCATGGGTTGTTTTTGGTATGAACCATTAGTTACCTTTTTCAAGCGAGAAATCTATTTATAATAAACCTCTTAATTTAGTTTTAATCCAATATAGCATAAAAGCTACATTAGTTGGTTAAATGGATTAAAACCTAATTAATAGGAATTACTATGAATGGATTTCCATTTTTGAAAATATAACTATTGGTTGAAGCGTTCGAGGGAAATATTCAAAAACAAGATGCCCCATGTTGGTATTTTGTTAACCATATACCTAGGAAAAGAGACTCGCCATTCGTGTGTGGATGATATAAGGTTGGAAGGAACGTCCTAATTATCCTTGTTTGTTGGTTGTTTGTGCATACATGCATACATTTGCATCTCATTAATCCTTTTTGGATCACAGCCCTGGATTACAACAATTCAAAAGCTTACAACAATCTGACCTACGCCGGAGACAAAGTATCTAGCAATGACTCAATCACTTGCTCACCAAAAACAATGGAGCCCGAACAAATTCAAAGGATGGTGGATGAGGCCCTCAACTCCAAGATGGAAGAAATAAAAGAGGCCCTAGCTGAGACCATAAAGAACCAATTGACTGCAATCTTAGAGAATCATGTTGAGGTATCTGTTAGCACTAAGAAGCCAAGGGACAAAGGGAAGACTAAAGTTGGTGAAGTGGTTTTTGATGATGAAAAGGTGATCATTGATGATGATGATGATTGGGCTTAATACTACCAAGATTCTCAAGAGAAGAAAAAGGAATCGACGATTGTTGAAAGATCAACTATGGAGAAGACTGAAACTTCTGATATTGAAAAGATGATTGCTGATTTAGAAAAGAAATTTGAGAAGAAGCTAAAAACTGAAGAAATGCGCTATGTCGACAAATTATTTGAGCTAGATGAAGAAGTCCCATACAAGTTCAAGATGCCATCCTTTGCAAAGTACAATGGCATCGGAAATTCTCATCTCCACGTGAAGCAGTATATCACTGTTATGCAGTCTGCCTGAGCTACTAAGGCTTCAAGGACTAGATCCAACCAAGCTTCAAGGGGAGTTAAGCATGCTAAACTTTAACCCAACTTGGCTTCAAGGATTTAGCCCAACCTAACTTTAAGAGATTGTTACTATAGGCATGCCACCAACAACAAACTCTAAAAATGGAATAACACATTAGCCACACAATTCATTTTTTATTTCATTATCAATTCATTCTCAATTCTCATCATCATCTAGGCAAACATGCCCCACTTATTTCAATTGAATCATCATAGCCAATCACAATGGCTTCACATCTTATCATATCTCAATTCACATTATAATACTTCATCATTCAAGTATACATAATCAATTGCATTATCATACATTTTAAATGCTCATCAATCATTTACATTATACAAATCATAACATTCATCAAATGTATTAACAATGTAATCAATTACTTAACATATGTACAATCAAATATGTTAAATATCAAAATCATGTAAATGCATGCAACCATGTAGTTTGTACTTACCTTAAGAATAACTCACACCAATCTATAACCTTCCTCTTCCAAGAATTCTTCACCACTTAGGTTAGGGCAATTCAACTTTTCACAACCTAATCCAAAAAGGAACATATGCATACTTAATACCAATTCACATGAATTCCAATGCAATTATTCACTTATAAACTTCAAACTAGACTCATAAATCACAAATTACAAATCAAAATCTCTCTTTAGGACCCCATGGCCATGGGTTAAGAAATGGTTCTGCCTCCCTTGCTCAAAACCCCATGGCCATGGTTTCGAATAGCCACGGTCGTGGCAACCAAGGGCCACGGGCGTGGCATCCAATATGCTTCTTTTTCGGACCAAAATCACATATTCTATGCTTCTAACTTCATCAAACACAAATATCATGAAGATAAACCAAAAACAATTAACCAAACACAACATCTACAACAAAAATCACCAATTCAAAACCCTAACACAAACACAACTTAACTCTTCCAACACAAATACCAACTTAACTTCTTATCTTTCATTCAATTCCAACACATACAAACACACCACAATCAAACCTAATCACACTATCAAATAACAACAATCAACTCATACACAACTTCAAATAAAACAAGAGAAATCAAGAGATAACTTACCAAAGTTGATGAAACTTCACAATTTTCCAATTTAATCTATTGATTCTTCCTTCAATTTTCTCTTAGAAATCAAAAACCCTCTCTTGCTCTCTTTTGTCTTTGGGTGAGCCGGCCAACAAATGGAGAAGAAGAAAATGAAAAAGACAAATGAAGCAAAGTCAAATATTTTGTCTCTACTTAAATCTCCACCAAGTGTTTTTAATAATATAATATTCAAATTTCTCTCTTCCATTCATTTAATTCCCTTTATAATTACTTAATTAAAAATAAAAAATAACAAAATATCTTCTTTGACCATCCCATTTTGACTTGTATATATATGTTGCATATATGTCCATATATACAACATATACATTCTCTTCACTTCTTTTCTCTTTCAAATTATACATATACATTAAATCCAATTAAAACAACAATTATATCAAAACTTCTAGGGCACACTTTGGGATATTACAATTCTTCCCCTCTAAAAAGGAATTTCGTCCTTGAAATTACTTGATATCAAGTCCGAAATAGTTGAGGATATTGATCTCGCATTGCTTGCTCACTCTCCCTAGTTGCCTCTTCTCTACCATGATTCTTCCAAAGAACCTTTACCAGTGGCACTTTCTTATTTCTCAACTCTTTCATTTCATGTGCCAAAAGAGCAACTGGTTGTTCTTCAAATGTCAGATCCGGACTCACTTCAATAGATTCAATTGGCAAAATATGAGATGGATCTGATATGTACCTCCGCAACATAGAAACATGGAAAACATTATGGATTCTATCCAACTCAGGTGGCAAACCAAGACGATACACAACTGGTCCAACTCTTTCCAATATCTCATATGGTCCAATAAAACGAGGACTCAGTTTTCCTTTACGACCAAATCTTAAAATCATTTTCCAAGGAGACACTTTCAAAAATACTTTATCTCCAATATCAAACTCTATGTCTCTCCGCTTCAAATCTGAATAAGATTTCTGTCGGTCTGAAGCTGCTTTTAACCGATCCCGAATTATCTTCACTTTCTCTTCAGTCTCTTGAACCAAATCAGGACCAATTAGTTTGCCTTCTCCAAGTTCATTCCAACACATAGGCATTCTACACCTTCTACCTTACGATGCCTCAAATGGTGCCATACCAATACTAGATTGATGACTATTGTTGTAAGCAAATTCCACAAGCGGAAAAAATCTATCCCACCTTCCCGAGAAATCAATGACACAGCTTCTCAACATATCCTCAATAATCTGTATCACTCTTTCTAACTGCCCATCTGTCTGCAGATGAAAAGCAGTACTAAAGTGCAATCGAGAACCCAATGCACTATGCAAACTCTTCTAAAACCTCGAAGTGAACCTAGGATCTTGATCAGACACCAAAGAAATTGGGACTCCATGCAACTTTACTATCTCATTGATATATAACTCAACCAATCTCTCAAGAGAATAGTCCATTCTAACTGGAAGAAAATGAGCTGTCTTTGTCAACCGATCAACAATCACCCAAATAGCATCATGCTTCTTCTGAGTTAATGGCAAACCATATACAAAATCCATTGTTACTCTCTCCCATTTCCATTCAGGCACTGTTAATGGTTGAAGCAACCCTGTTGGAACTTGATGCTCAGCTTTTACCCTCTGACATGTGAGACACTTGGATACAAACTCCGCTATGTCTCTCTTCATACCTGACCACCAATAATGCTATTTCAAATACTGATACATCTTTGTACTTCCAAGATGCATAGCAAAAACTGATTGGTGTGCTTCCTCTAAAATAATCCTCTTCAAACTAGCATCATCAGGAACACACAATCTATCCTTGAACCAAAGGCTACCATCGCTTCTCACAAAGAAATCTCGACTCTCCCTATTTTTGCAATCTGATACAATCTTTTGAATTTTCTCATCAGTCAATTGAGCCTCTTTAATCTGATCCAATAATACCGGTCTCAATTGCAACTGAGCCAATAATGCCATCATCACAGGATTCAAAACTAGCATGCAATGCTCTCAACTCAACAAGCAACGAGAGCGAATACACAGTCATACCTGCCAAAGACTTCCGACTCAAGGCATCAGCAACTACATTCGCCTTACCAGGATGATAATCAATCAAACAGTCGTAGTCTTTGATCAACTCTAACCATCGCCTTTGCTGAACATTCAGCTCCCTCTGAACACCCAAATATTTTAAACTTTTATGATCCGTATAGATAAAACATTTCTCCCCATACAAGTAGTGTCGCCAAATCTTCAAAGCAAATACTATAGCTGCCAATTCCAAATCATGTGTCGGATAATTGAGCTCATGCGGCTTCAACTGCCGAGAAGCATAAGCTATGACTTTACCCTCTTGCATCAAAACACATCCTAAACCATTATGTGAAGCATCACTGTAAATCACATATGGTTTATCTTCCATGGGTAAAGTAAGAATAGGTGCTTGAGTCAACAACTCTTTCAACTGCTCAAAACTAGCTTGACACTGATCTGTCCACACAAATCTAACTCCCTTCCGAAGCAATCTGGTGAGTGGAGTAGCTATCAAAGAAAAACCTTTCACAAAGCATCGATAATAGCCTGCCAAACCCAGAAAACTTCTAACTTTAGTCACTGACTTTGGTGGACTCCAATTTAAAATAGCTTCAACTTTACTTGGATAGACTCTTATACCATCTGCTGAAACTATATGACCGAGAAAAGTTACTTGGTCAAGCCAAAACTCACACTTTGATAGTTTAGCATACAACTGCTTCTCTCTCAAGATTTGTAATACAATCCGTAGATGCTTGTCATGCTCCTCCACATTACGCGAATACACCAAAATATCATCGATGAAAACCACCACAAACTGATCTAGATAGGGCCTAAACACCCTATTCATCAAATCCATGAAAGCTGCAGGTGCATTCGTCAACCCAAAAGGCATCACCAAGAACTCATAATGCCCATATCTTGTGCGAAAAGCTGTCTTAGAAACATCTTCAGCTCTAACCCTTAACTGGTGGTACCCCGATCTCAAATCAATCTTGGAAAACACTGCTGCTCCCTTCAACTGATCAAAGAGATCATCAATCCTAGGCAAAGGATACTTATTCTTGATAGTCACTTTGTTCAATTGCCTATAATCAATGCATAACCTCAAAGTACCATCCTTCTTCTTCACAAACAACTCATGAACTCCATATGGAGAAACACTAGGGCGAATAAACCCTTTATCCAACAACTCCTGCAACTACACCT
This sequence comes from Garcia nutans, assembly GCA_947685225.1. Lineage (NCBI taxonomy): Eukaryota > Viridiplantae > Streptophyta > Magnoliopsida > Malpighiales > Euphorbiaceae > Garcia > Garcia nutans. The sequence goes on from CANTUV010000059.1 coordinate 38,828,001, forward strand.
TCAACTCTCTCAACTCAGCAGGCGCCATTCGATAAGGAGTGATAGAGATGGGAGTGGTACCAGGCAACAAATCGACACCAAACTCAACCTCTCTCTCAGGGGGTAACCCTGACAACTCCTCAGGAAACACATCTGGAAAATCTACAACTGTGGGTATACTATCAAGTTGAGAACCCACTATTCTGGTATTCACAACATGAGCAAGATAAGCATCACACCCTTTCCTAATCAACCTTCTAGCTGTTACAGCTGAAACAAACAAGGATGCAAGTTGTCTCTGCTCATTAGATACCATCACATTTCTACCATCACTGGTTCTCAAAGTAACACATTTCTTTTGACAGTCTACCACAGCTCCATGCTTAGACAACCAATCCATGCCTAAGATCAAATCATATTCCTTAAAAGGCATTTCAATTAAATCACCATGAAACTCTTCACCTTGCACTACCACTGCACTGTCACAATGCACCTTACTCACCACAACACTATGTCCTAAAGGATTTTTCACCAAGACATCAAATCCTAAGGACTCTTAATGCAATTTAGACACAGGCAATATGGATGCACTTTTGTATGAATGAGTAGATCCTGGATCAATCAAAGCAAGAACTGGAATATCAAATAAAGAAAATGTACCTGCTATAACTGCTGAAGCATCCGACTGCCTCTGCATCACATATACTCTCTGAGAAGATCCGGCCTCATCTGGCCTACTACCTCTGGATGAAGATCCTCCTCTCTGACTAAACCCAGGTCTACCACCTCTACTGAATCCTCTGCCCCCTTGACCACCTCTACTGACACTGGATCGAGAAACTGCAGTATCAGTCTGTCTATCATCCTGCATCTCAGGACCCACATCTAAAGCATACTCCTGATCCACCCATCTTCCAACAAGCACCCCCATGGGTCCTTGTTGTGCTCAAATTAACTCTACCACAAAGCGTCACTCGCAAGTATACGAGGTAGCTGTAGCAAAGGTGATCGTCCCAAGGTAGTCTCACAAGGAAGCTAAAGTTGCTAATTGATTATCAGATTATGAATAACAAGTAATGAAGAAAGACTAAATTGTTAACTAATGAAGAAGATTGATTGAAGTTTAAAACGAATAAAAGTAAATTAAGCTGATGTTTTGATTCACTTGATAGAAAGGTCTAGGGTTTGAACTTCTCTACTACTTATATGTATGAACAATTATTCCTCTTAACTAATTTAATTTCAAAGATTAAATCTCAAACAACTCAATTAATCGAGTCAAGGAAATAAGCTCTCACATTCAAACCTCTTTCAACTAATCTTGTTATAATTGAAATAATCTTTTTAATAGGTTATATCTCTAATTCACCTAAGTCCCTAATTGAATTGTTCCAGCATTAGACTTCATCTCTCAATCCATCATCTAATACCTAAAACACATAATTGGTGGCCAATCAATTATATATTAACAAAATTCCATTCAATCAAGGCTAAAGAAATTATTAGCTAAGAGAATAACCAATTCATACAATCATAGCAGATCCATACAAACCCTAGACTAGATCAAATTAGTTCATAATGCTATCAAACATACTCATCTCATTAATATTCAAAGAAATCAATTAAGACATGATAATATCCATAAATACAATTCCAATGAAAATAAGGAGATAAAGTTCAAGAACAAAACCAAATTACAAACTCCTTGAAGCTTCTAAAGAATCTCTTGTTCAAATCTTGCAAGAAGGATGTATCAATGGCTAGAACAATCTAATCTAAGCTAGTTTAATCAAAGTATAATCAAAATCAAAGAAAACAAATGTGAAACCCTAAGTTCTTCTCTTTGACGGCTCAATTTGCTCTCAAAATCACAACAACCCCTAAACCCTAGCTTCTTTTTCTCTTTTATACAAATTTTCCGCTTTAAAAATCCGCTACGTCTTTGGTTCATGAGAGACACGACCAAGTTGGATGAGACTTGGCCGTGTTGGAGTGCATTGGAGGGACACGACCAGTGACTTGGCCATGTCCCTTGCTTGTGTTTGCTTCTGCTTGCTTTTGATTCTTTTCTTCTTTGGTTTTGAATGAGACATGGCCGTGTTTGGAGTGACTTGGCCATGTTGGATCATTTTGGAGGGACACGGCCAGTGACTTGGCCATGTCCCTTGCATGTGTCACCTACTGTGAGAGTTTCTTCTTCTTTGCTTGGGATTTAAGTGAGACACGGCCAAGCTTGAGCAACTTGGCCGTGTCTAGGCTTCTTTGGAGGGACACGGCCAGTGACTTGGCCGTGTCCTCTGCCTGTGTCAGCTGCTGTCCCTTTTTTCCTTCAATTTGCTTCCTTGGCTTTTTTAACCTAAAACAAAACTTCAAACAAACTTAAAACAAGAAGTAAATAAACAATAACCAACAAAACATAAACACCATACTAAAAACTAGATCAAAAACGACATAAACACTAAAATAAACTAAAACTACCAAAATTAATGAAAACGCTAAACAAACCGATTAAAACTAACAAAATACCTAAAGAAAGCAATAATTATCATAACCAATAAACTACAAATCTATGACAAAAACTAACAAAACAACTACCCCACACTTAAAACTTTGCTTGTCCTCAAGCAAATTCACATGGCATAAATTAAAAACTCAAACAACCTTAACTATAATTCCAGTATATAAGATGAAATCCTTTAAGACATCAGACATAAATAATTTGCATCTTACTTCAATCAAGGATTTTCTTAACTCATTCATTAATCCAGACATACAAATCTTATCTCTCATCTAAGTGTTTCACTCGATTTCAAAGGTTATTTCACTCATACCACTCATGACTGCATACTACCATAAACTTGCTTAATTATCCAATCTCCCTCATGATTTTCTCAAGCAATAATCCGAAGGTCTTTTATTTGGATGTAATGGGGCTAAGGTAAAGGTGTGAGAAAAGACATTTAAGCTGGAGCATCAAGAAATGGAGCATCTAAATTAGACAATACTCTTGCTAAGAAATTCATAACTCCCTCAAATGGCATACTCACAATCCATTAATACATCACATACTTGCATACTTCAAGAAAAATAACGAGTCAACATTCCTCCAATGCTAGAAAATATATGGATTTTGTATATATATATCTCTTTATTTATTTATTTATTTTTCTTTTATTTTTATCATCATTTTTTTAATATATATATACAAAATATAAACTTGCATGGAACATCTAGCTTAAAATGTAGAGGAAAAGAATAATCAACTCTTAATACAATACAATGTGCAAAGTATGCATTTCAACCCCAAATAGCAATGCCATTTTTTTTACTTACCCCACACTTTGAAATAAACCACCCTATTGTCAAATCATAAAACTCCATTCCTTAATGCAGGTATGATGATAATAATAGAAAGTTGAGAATTGTGTTGATCAAACAATAAAAAAGTCAAAGGCTCAACTTGGCTCACTAAGGAATTAAATATTAAGGGAGATCTTTTTAAGCTAAAGGGCTAACCTAATTTGCCTTCATCATTTTAAAACTTGAGATTAAATCATAATGTGAGTTCAATTAGTATGCAAAAGCAAGCTCTAGAGATGCAAAATCATGAAGGTGCACACTTAAGAAAAGAAAATCAACTGATAATAATATCAAATTATGAGGCTCAAAACTCACACAGGTGGGTTCTCAAAGATATATATGTCATAAATTGCAGAATGTGAAAATTGATCCTGAATGAATTCAAATGCTCATTTCTATGCTGATACTAAAGTCTCAACTATCATACCAGAATCAAAGAAAAGTCAATAAGTTCTCAACAATTATACCATGCACAACACACAATATAACATACCAAGACAAACAAAACAAAAATTAAAGAAAAGCTAAAAGCTTACCCCACACTTTAGAATTTACATTGTCCTCAATGGAAAACAAGAATAATAAAGAGAAAGAGTTAAGTTCAACCTGTCTTCCATCGTACCCTAGTGAGGCAAAACCTAACTTTCCATCACAAACACAGATGTTCAAAAACAAAATACAAGAGAGCTTTAGGGTTTCCATTTATTTAAAATAAACATAAAATCAAAATTGCTAAATATAAAATTATAACTATGAAAAAGAAATGCAAACTAATGGGCTGCCTCCCATTTAGCGCTTCTTTAATGTCATAAAGCTGGACATCACTGCAAGGCCTAGGGATCCTGGATCAGAGTGCTGTCAATGATCCTCACTTCATGAAATCCTTCTTTATATGGTTTAACTCTATGTCCATTTACTTTAAAAGTCTTATTGGTTCGAGAGTTAAGCAATTCAATGGCACCAGAAGGACATACCTTAGTTACCTCGAAGGGACCACTCCATCGAGATTTAAGTTTACCTGGAAACAGACAGAGTCGAGAATTAAAAAGTAAAACTCTCATACCTGTACTCAATGTCTGTCGCACAATAAATCTATCATGAATTGCTTTAGTGCGATCCTTATAGTTCCTTGAACCCTCATTTGCCTTTAGGTCTCCCTCACTGGTTTAGCCCCCTCCTCTAAGGTCAGTGTCAGCTCCAATTTATCTGGGGAACCTGCTTGCAAGAAAACATCTGAAACAACTGCTTCAACATAATTAATTAAAGAACATTCCTCATATAAAGTTGTTGTAGGAATGGGAGAAGTGTTAAAAATAGAAAATTCAACTGTTTGTCCTCAAACAGTCATTGACAACTTAACATTTTTAACATTTATTAAGGTGTTGGTAGTAGCCATGAAAGGCCTACCCAACAAAATAGTGTGTGCTAATAGTGTAGGGTTACTTCCTTCCATGTCAGGAACTATAAAATCAATAGGTAATATTAACCCTCCAACCTTAACTAACACATCTTCTATAACCCCTTTTGGGAATCTAAGAGATCTATCAGCTAATTGCAACACCATTTTGGTCGGTTTAAGCTCCCCTAGTTCTAATTCTTTAAACACAGAATAAGGCATTAAATTTACACTGGCTCCTAGATCACACATGCCTTCAGTCCCCTTTCCATTCCCCACAGTAATTTGAATTAGAAAGCTACTAGGATCCTTTAGTTTGGGAGGTAGTTTATGCTGCAGAACAGCACTAGCTACTTTTGAAACTATCACCTTTTCATTCAGCTCATACCTCCTTTTCTTGGTGATCAGCTCTTTGAAGAACTTGGCATAAGCCGGCATGTTCTTTATTGCCTCAAGGTAAGTTAATACTTACCTTAGACAGCATGTTGAAGATGTTAGAAAATTGCTTATCTGGTTTATCATCCTTCAACCTGCCGGGAAATATTATAGGTGGCCGTATGGATTGCTTGCCTTATGTAAATCTGTTTAAGAGGACTTCTTCATTGATCTATCTCCAGCACCTTTGTTCTCTATTCTCCTTCCTCCTTGTTCTCTTTGTCACCTGCATTCATAGAATCATTTTCAACATTATTGTTAATTTCCTTACCACTTCTAAGAACAGTCACTGAATGTGCCTGCTCAGGTTGACTTGGGAATTTCCCCTTTTGTTGAATCTGCATCTGTTGTGCAAGTTGTCCAACTTGTGTCTCCACTTTCTTAAAAGATGCTTCTAAGGAATCCAGCCTCTTGTTTGTCATCTCTTGATTTTTTGCACTGACTTGGATGAAAGCTTGTAAACTTTCCTCCAAACTCTCTATCTTAGACTGCCCTTGATTTGAGGATTGACCCTGCTCTTGGTTCTATCTTTGAAGCAAATGGAAAGGCTACTGAGAATTATTTGTTGCCCAAGAAAAATTTGGGTGATTCCTCCAACCAGGGTTGTATGTATTTGAATAAGGATCATTTCGGGTCCTTGGTTGAAATCCCCCCATAGCATTGACTTACTCAGCATTACCAAAAGACTCATATGCAGAGGGACATATATTTGCTCCATGCCCTAAAGTCCCACAGATTCCACACACTTCTTGAGTAGATGAAGAAATATTGTTCTTCATATTTAGCATCTGCACTTACTTTGTCAATTCAGCCATCTGATTGACCATCTCACTATTGGCTTCTAGTTGATTCACCCCTTTACTTCTTCCCCTTACACTTTTCTGTTGACAACTAGCTCCCAGCATCTCAAAGATATCATAAGTTTCAGCTGCTGTCTTTTCTCCCATGGCTCCCCAGCTGCATTATCAACTATATTCTGGAATTGCTGGGTTAAACCATCATAGAAAAACTGGTTTAGATGTTGAAGTGGGTAGTGATGATGTGGACACTGGATCAATAACATTTTAAATCTGTCCCAAGCCTCATGAAATGGCTCTCCTTCAAATTGAGAGAATGTAGCTATCTTCCCTCTCAATTCAGCTGTCTTTTGATGAGAGTAAAACTTGCCCATGAACTTGTTATAAACTTGCTCCCAAGTTGTCAAAGAGTTTTCGGGCAACATCATAAGCCAGCTCTTAGCTCTATCCTTCGAAGTATATGGAAAACATCTCATCCTCAACTGATCTTCTGTTAATCCTCCCAATGGAAAAGTGTTGAGGGTAGAAAAAAAATCCCGAATAAAGTTCAAAGGATCTTCATTTGGAACTCCATAGAATGATGGCAGCATATTGTAATGAATGTTCTTCAACTCATAGTTTCTTGCTGCATCTGTCAGTCTTATGGAAGAAGTAGAAGTTCCAATGACAAGTCTAGCGAAGTCTCTCATTGTTCTTTGCCTTTCTTCAGCCATTTTAACAGATTGTGCAGATTCAGACTCAAAATCAGAAGTGTCCTCCTCTATAGTATCAAATCCTGTGTACAGTTCAAACTCTTCCCTGCTCCTTTTCACTCTCTGAATTTCTGGAATAAATGGATATAGCTCTCCTTCGAGTGATCTCCTGCCTTGCATAAACAAAATTTCTAGAAAAATAAATTATTAAAAGCAAAAGACAAATAAAATAAAATGAAAACAGTGAAAAATAATCTAGAATATTTTTGCCTAATAAACAATTACGCCAATTAGCCTCCCCGGCAGCGGTGCCAAAAACTTGTTGCGCTCAAATTAACTCTACCACAAAGCGAGTATATGAGGTAGTTGTAGCAAAGGTGATCGCCCCAAGGTCATCTCACAAGGAAGCTAAAGTGGCTAATTGATTATCAGATTATGAATAACAAGTAATGAAGAAAATTTAAATTGTTAACTAACGAAGAAGATTGATTGAAGTTTAAAACGAATAAAAGTAAATTAAGCTGATGTTCTGATTCACTTGATAGAAAGGTCTAGGGTTTGCACTTCTCTACTACTTATATGTATGAACGATTATTCCTCTTAACTAATTTAATTTCAAAGATTAAATCTCAAACAACTCAATTAATCGAGTCAAGGAAATAAGCTCTCGCATTCAAACCTCTTTCAACTAATCTTGTTATAATTGAAATAATCTTTTTAATAGGTTATATCTCTAATTCACCTAAGTCCCAAATTGAATTGTTCCAGCATTAGACTTCATCTCTCAATCCATCATCTAATACCTAAAATACATAATTGGTGGCCAATCAATTATATATTAACAAAATTCCATTCAATCAAGGCTAAAGAAATTATTAGCTAAGAGAATAACCAATTCATACAATCATAGCATATCCATACAAACCCTAGACTAGATCAAATTAGTTCATAATGCTATCAAACATACTCATCTCATTAATATTCAAAGAAATCAATTAAGACATGATAATATCCATAAATACAATTCAAATGAAAATAAAGAGATAAAGTTCAAGAACAAAACCAAATTACAAACTCCTTGAAGCTTCTAAAGAATCTCTTGTTCAAATCTTGAAAAGAAGGATGTATCAATGGCTAGAACAATCTAATCTAAGCTAGTTTAATCAAAGTATAATCAAAAATCAAAGAAAACAAATGTGAAACCCTAAGTTCTTCTCTTTGACGGCTCAATGTGCTCTCAAAATCGTAACAACCCCTAAACCATAGCTTCTTTTTCTCTTTTATACGAATTCTACGCTTTAAAAATCCACTATGTCTTTGGTTCATGAGAGACACGGCCAAGTTGGATGAGACTTGGCAATGTTGGAGTGCATTGGAGGGACACGGCCAGTGACTTGACCGTGTCCCTTGCTTGTGTTTGCTTCTACTTGCTTTTGATTCTTTTCTTCTTTGGTTTTGAATGAGACATGGCCGTGTTTGGAGTGACTTGGCCGTGCTGGATCATTTTGGAGGGACACGGCCAGTGACTTGGTCGTGTCCCTTGCATGTGTCACCTACTGTGAGAGTTTCTTCTTCTTTGCTTGGGATTTAAGTGAGACACGACCCAGCTTGAGCAACTTGGCTGTGTCTGGGCTTCTTTGGAGGGACACGGCCAGTGACTTGGCCGTGTCCCTTGAGTGTGTCCCTCTTTGTGTCTTGAACTTCCTTTTTAACTTGGTATGGGACACGGCCAGTGAGTTGGCCGTGTCCTCTGCCTGTGTCAGCTGCTGTCCCTTTTTTCCATCAATTTGCTTCCTTGGCTTTTTTAACCTAAAACAAAACTTCAAACAAACTTAAAACAAGAAGTAAATAAACAATAACCAACAAAACATAAACACCATACTAAAAACTAGATCAAAAACGACATAAGCACTGAAATAAACTAAAACTACCAAAATTAATGAAAACGCTAAACAAACCGATTAAAACTAACAAAATACCTAAAGAAAGCAATAATTATCATAACCAATAAACTACAAATCAATGACAAAAACTAACAAAACTGTCCTACCACAATGAACACATACAGGTGGAGTAGATCTCTAAACCACTGGAGTCTGAGCACTAGCTACAGAAACTGTAGGTCTCGGTCTCTGTCTCTGATATTGAACTTACCTACTCGACTGCCTCTGGCTCCTACTAATCCTCGGCACAAAACTTCCTCGGCCTCTCTTCATAGATGAAGACCGTGCCTCAAACTGGGGTCTCCTAACTCTGGTTTCTTCCTCGATAGCAGCTGCTGCAATGCCCTGTGCTCTCTCAACACTTCTGGCTACTGCAACCAATTGAGAAAAATCCTTGTACCGAGAACCAGCAACAAGGCACATAATAGAGGGCCTCAACCCCTCCTCAAACCTCCTACATCGGTCAATCTCATCAGAGATAATTCCACCGGCATAGTGACTCAACCGGATGTACTCAATCTCATATTCTGTCACTGTCCGGTTGTCTTGCCTCAAATTCAAGAATTCCATCTTCTTAACATCTTTATACTCCCTCGGAGTATATTTATGCTCGAACTCCCTTAGAAAATCACCATAAGATAATGTAGGTGGATCATCAATGGCATGAGGAACCATCTTCCACCAATCATAAGCATCCTTCTGCAATAGGGATCTAGCATAATCAAATTTCTCGTCTGGAGTAGCTTGCAACTGAATAAATATCCTCTGCACTTTATCCAACCACTGCTCAGCTATTGCAGGATCTGTAGTGCCCAAGAAATCCTCAGCCCCATATTTTCTCAATTTATCATAATGCTCACCGGCACTTGAGGCTATGGTGGCGGTGGTGGCTGCACTAGAGCTCCCCTCAACAGTTCTACCATATGCCTTAACCAACCCGGCGGTACCTCATCAGCAGCTGATCTCCCTGGCACAGAAGCAGGGGCCTCACTAGCTCTCTCAACTCTAGCTCCATCTCTACTCTCTTTAGGAGCTACGCTCCCAGCACTACCTTCTATAGACTGACGTGACTGAGACGCCATCACTACCTATATCTGCAAACACAATAGGATATACCTCATTAAAGATCAAAGACTGCCAATACCAAAACATGTATCTTATTTAAAAACCATATTTTAAAATCAAAATATTTCTTTTTCTTACATTTTACCTAGGTTGAGAATCTCACACCTAGGCTCTAATACCAAAATAATTGTAATACCCCTATACCCCGTATACGTACACAGCATGCTATTACGATCATAATATACGTATACTGAATATAGAAATGCCACGGTTTACTAAACACACAAACCATCCCTTTTTAACAATATGAACAAATTTAAAACATTTAAGTTATATTATAAAACACAATAGATAAAATGTTTATTCAAAACACAGCGGAAAATATAACAAATATTTACAAATACATATACCTCAAAACTCAAGTTTTACAAAACATAAAATATATACATGTTTGGCAGTATTTCTTTGATCTTTAAGCTCCACTATCAACACCTCAAAATCTAGACTCTACTCGGCCTAGAGGAACTCTCCGATTCTTCCCTGTCACCTGTGCGATGAATCACACTCGCGCTAAGCCAACGGCTTAGTGGTACAAACTACAATAATACTATGCTTCAATGCAATGCCAATGTCACACAATAAATTTTCACACACCATTCAAAAGAATATTATATTCCAAAACCTTACATTGTTCAATATCATATCAAAATATTCATGTTTTATCTTCACAGTTTCATTACTCAACATAGCTTCCCATGCCACATTCATTTTCAATTAGATACTTATCTATTATAATCATCTCATAACATTATATCTCACAAACATGTATCTCATTATTCATTGGTTTCACCATTCAAGAATCACATTGAAAACAAAGACAAGCATGGGACCAAAGACACTAATATGCCATTCAAATTTCAGAGTTAATGTTTTGGTTTAATTATCACATGTATCATTATCATTATCCCAACTAGGCTTCAAGGATTTAGGTTCAACCAAGCTTCAAGGGGAACAAAGCATGCTAAGTATCAACCCAACTTGGCTTTGTTTTATTAGTTTTTATTATAGATTTGTGTCTTGTTTATTATGATAATTATTGTTTTATTTAGGTATTTTGTTAGTTTTTATCGATTTGTTTAGGGTTTTCATTAATTTTGGTAGTTTTAGTTTATTTCAGTGTTTATGTCACTTTTGTTCTAGTTTTTAGTATTGTGTTTATGTTTTGTTGGTTATTGTCTTTTAAAGTTTGTTTTGAGTTTTGTGTTAGGTTAAAAAAGGCAAGAAGCAAATAAATTTGAAGGAGAAAAGGGGCAGTAGCTGACACAGGCAGAGGACACGACCAAGTCACTGGCCGTGTCCCATACCAAGCTAAAAAGGAAGAGAAAGTCACAGTAGAAAACACAAGCAAGGGACACGGCCAAGTCAGTGGTTGTGTCCCTCCAAAGAAGCCCAGACACGGCTAAGTTGATCCCACCTGGCCGTGTCTCACTTACATCCAAGGCAAAGAAGATCAATCCTCACAGAAGCAGACACAGGCAAGGGACATGGCCAAGTCATTGGCCGTGTCCCTCCAAAAAGGACCAACACGGCCAAGTCACTTCCAAAACTTGGCCGTGTCACTCAACCAAAGAAGAAAAAGAAGAGAAGCAAGCAGTAGGTGACACATGCAAGGGACACGGCCAAGTCACTGGCCGTGTCCCTCCAAAAGAGCACTCACACGGCCAAGTCACATGCAACTTGGCCGTGTCTCTCATGAACCAAAGACCGTAGCGGATTTTAAAGCGATGATTCATATAAAAGGAAAGAGAAGCTAGGGTTTTGCGGGACTGTTGACGATTTGGAGAGCAGATTGAGTCGTCAAAGATATTAGGGTTTTGATAACTTTGTTTTCTTTTGATTTTGATTAAACTTTGGATCAAAACTAGCTTAGATTAGATTGTTCTAGCCATTGCTACATCCTTCTTACAAGATTTGAACAAGAGATTCTTCAGAAGCTTCAAGGAGTTTGTAACTTGGTTTTGTTCTCGAACTTATTCTTTTTATTTTCATTGAAATTGTATTAATGGATATTATCATGTCTAATTTGATTTCTTTGAACATTAATGAGATGAGTATGTTTGATAGTATGATGAACTAATTTGATCTAGTCTAGGGTTTGTATGGATCTGCTATGATTGTATGAATTGGTTATTCTCTTAGCTAATAATTTCTTTAGCCTTGATTGAATGAAATATTGTTAATATATAATTGATTGGCCACCAATTATGTGTTTTAGGTATTAGATGATGGATTGAGAGATGAAGTCTAATGCTGGAACAATTCAATTAAGGACTTAGGTGAATTAGAGATATAACCTATTAAAAAGATTATTTCAATTATAACGAGATTAGTTGAAAGAGGTTTGAATGCGAGAGCTTATTTCCTTGACTTGATTAATTGAGTTGTTTGAGACTTAATCTTTGAAATTAAATTAGTTAAGAGGAATAACCGTTCATACATATAAGTAGTAGAGAAGTGCAAACCCTAGACCTTTCTATCAAGTGAATCAAAACAATCAGCTTAATTTACTTTTATTCGTTTTAAACTTCAATCAATCTTTTTCATTAGTTGTTAGCAATTTCAATTTCTTCATTACTTTTTATTTATAATCTGATAATCAATTAGTCACTTTAGCTTCCTTGAGAGACGACCTTGGGGCAATCACCTTTGCTACAGCTACCTCGTATACTTGCGAGTGACGCTTTGTGGTAGAGTTAATTCGAGCGCAACAAGTTTTTGGCGCCACTGCCGGGGAAGCTAATTGGCGAAATTGTTTATTAGGCAAAAATATTTTAAATTATTTTTCATTGTTTATTTTTTATTTTATTTTGTCTTTTGCTTTTAATAATTTCTTTTTCTAGAAATTTTGTTTATGCAAGGCAGGAGATCAGTAGAAGGAGAGCTACATCCATTCATTACAAAACTTCAGAGAGTGAAAAGGAGCAGAGAAGAGTTTGAGCTCTATACCGGATTTAATACAGAGGAGGACACTTCTGAATTTGAGTCAGATTCTGCACAATTAGTTAAAATGGCTGAAGAAAGGCAAAGAATGATGAGAGACTTTGCTAGACCTGTCATTGGGACTTTCACCTCTTGCATAAGACTGACAGATGCAGCAAGAAATTATGAGTTGAAGAACATTCACTACAACATGCTGCCATCATTCTATGGAGTTCCAAATGAAGATCCTTTGAACTTTATTAGGGATTTCTACTCCACCCTCAACACTTTTCCATTGGGAGGATTAACAGAGGATCAGTTGAGGATGAGGTGTTTTCCATATACTTTGAAGGATAGGGCAAAGAGTTGGCTTATGATGTTGCCCGAGAACTCACTGACAACTTGGGAGCAAGTTTACAATAAATTCATAGGCAAGTTCTACTCACATCAAAAGACAGCTGAATTGAGAGGGAAGATTGCTACATTCTCTCAATTTGAAGGAGAGCCATTTCATTAGGCTTGGGACAGATTCAAGATGCTATTGATCCAGTGTCCACATCATCACTACCCACTTCAACTTCTGAATCAGTTTTTCTATGATGGTCTAACCCAGCAGTTTTAGAACACTGTTGACAATGCAGCTGGGGGAGCCATGGGAGAAAAGACAGCTGATGAGACATATGATATCTTTGAGATGTTGGGAGCTAATTCTCAACAGAAAAGTGTAAGGGGAAGAAGTAAAGGGGTGAATCAACTGGAGGCCAACAGTGAGATGGTGAATCAGATTGCTGAGTTGACAAGGCAAGTGCAGATGCTGAATATGAAAAACAATTCTCCTTCATCCACTCAATAAATTTGTGGAATCTGTGGGACATTTGGGCATGGAGCAAATATATGCTCCTCTGCATATGAGTCTTTTGGGAATGAAGCTGAGCAAGTTAATGCTATGGGGGGATTTCAACCAAGAGCCAGGAATGATCCTTACTCCAACACTTACAATCCTGGTTAGAGGAGTCACCCCAATTTTTCCTGGACGACAAATAATGCTCAACAGCATTTCCATTTGCTCCAGAGACAGAACCAACAGCAGGGCCAATCCTCCAATCAAGGGCAGCCTAAGAGAGAAAGTTTGGAGGAAAGTTTATAGGCTTTTATCCAAGTCAGCGCTAAAAATCAAGAGATGAACAACAAGAGGCTGGATTCCTTGGAAGCATCTTTTAAGAAGGTGGAGACCCAAGTGGGGCAACTTGCACAACAGATGCAGATTGAACAAAAGGGGAAGTTCCCAAGTCAACCTGAGTAGGCACAATCACTGACTGTTCTTAGGAGTGGCAAGGTAATTAATAATAATGTTGAAAATAATTCTGTGAATGCAGGTGAGTAAGAGAATAAAAAGGAAGGAGAACTAGAGAACAAAGGTGCTGAAGAAAGATCAATGGAGAAGTCCCCTACAGCAGATTTGCACAAGGCATGCAATCCATACCGGCCACCTATACCATTCCCTAGCAGGTTGAAAGATGATAAAAAAGATAAACAATTTTCAGATATCTTCAACATGCTGTCTAAGGTAAGTATTAACTTACCCTTACTTGAAGCAATTAAGAACATGCCGGCTTATGCTAAATTCTTCAAAGAACTGAATACCAAGAAAAAGAGGTATGAGCCGAATAAAAAGGTGATAGTTTCTGAGGTAGCTAGTGCTATTTTGCAGCATAAACTACCTCCTAAGCTAAAGGATCCTGGAAGTTTTATTATTCAAATTACTATGGGGAATGGAAAGGGTACTGATGGCATGTGTGATTTAGGAGCCAGTGTGAATTTAATGCCTTATTCTGTGTACCTTGATTTAGAACTAGGGGAACTTAAACCAACAAAAATGGTGTTGCAATTAGTTGATAGATCTCTTAGATTCCCAAAAGGGGTTATAGAAGATGTGTTAGTTAAAGTTGGTGGTTTGATAGTACCTGTGGATTTCATTGTTCTTGACATGGAAGTAGGTAATTCTTCACCATCTGCACACACCATTCTGCTGGGTAGGCCTTTTATGGCGACTACCAACACTTTGATAGATGTTAAAAATGGAAAATTATCAATGATTGTTTTGGGACAAACTGTGGAATTTTCTATTTTTAACACTTCTCCTATTCCTACAATTGCTTTATATGAGGATTGTTCTTTCATTGATTGTGTTGATGCAGTTGTTTCAGATGTTTTCTTGCAGACAGGTTCTTCTAATAAATTGGAGCTGGCATTGACCTTAGAGAGTGATGTGGATATTTTTGATGCAGAAATAGCTAGTTTCCTTGAGACTTTAGAGGGTGCTGAAATAGAGGAGCTTAAGGAGGACCCAATTTTTGAACCTTCCCCCATTGAAAAAGAAGAGAAGAACCCTTCACTTGAGTTAGAGCTGAAAGAGTTACCTAAGAATCTGAAATATGTATTTTTAGGAGATCACAATACCTTACCTGTGATAATATCTAGTGAACTTAGTGAAGAGGAGGAGATGAGGTTAGTGAGTGAGCTTAAAAGATTGAAAAAAGCAATAGGATGGGGATTGAGTGACATCAAGGGTATTAGCCCTTCAATGTGCATGCATAGAATCACTTTAGAAGAGGGAGCTAAACCTATGAGGGAGACCCAAAGGCGACTTAACCCAAATATGAGTGAAGTGGTTAAGAAAGAAGTGCTCAAATTGCTAGATGAAGGAGTAATTTACCCAATAGCTAATAGTGAGTGGGTGAGCCCAGTACATGTAGTTCCTAAGAAATCTGGAATCACTGTGGTGAAAAATGAGAATAATGAATTGGTTCCTACTAGGACTACTACGGGGTGGAGAATGTGCATCGATTATAGGAAGTTGAACAATGCTACAAAGAATGATCATTTCCCTCTTCCTTTTATTGATCAGATGTTAGATAAACTTTCTGGACACTCACATTATTATTTTCTGGATGGCCTTACAGGTTACTATCAGGTGCCAATATCTCCAGAGGATCAGTCCAAGACAACCTTTACTTGCCCTTTTGGGACTTATGCATTTCGACGTATGCCCTTTGGCTTGTGCAATGCACCTGCAACTTTTCAGAGATGCATGATGTCTGTCTTCTCTGACATGATAGATGATTTTATTGAGGTATTTATGGATGATTTTTCTGTTTTTGGTAATTCTTTTGATAATTGCCTCAATAAACTTGTTCGTGTGCTTGAGAGATGCATTGAATGTAACCTCACTTTAAGTTGGGAAAAGAGTCATTTTATGGTTACTCAGGGCATTGTTTTAGGTCATGTGGTGTCAAGTAAAGGGATTGAGGTGGATAAGGCTAAAGTTGAATTGATTGCTAAGTTACCCCCACCTACCTCTGTTAAGGGAATAAGAAGTTTCCTAGGGCATGCAGGATTTTACAGGAGGTTTATTAAGGATTTTTCCAAAATAAGCCAACCATTGTGCCATTTGCTAGGGAAAGATGTTCCATTTGAATTTACAGCACAATGCATGCAAGCTTTTAATTCCCTTAAGGAAAAATTGACTAGTGCTCCAGTGATTGTAGCTCCTGTTTGGTCTTTACCTTTTGAAATCATGTGTGATGCCTCTAATCATGCAGTAGGAGCTGTTCTTGGGCAAAGGGTTGATAAATACTTGAGAGTAATATATTATGCCAGTTTGACCCTGAATAGTGCACAAATGAACTACACCACAACTGAAAAGGAAATGTTAGCTGTTGTTTTTGCTTTAGACAAATTTAGAGCATATTTAATTGGGTCAAAAATTATTGTGCATTCTGACCATGCAGCTCTAAAATATCTTTTAACAAAACAACATGCTAAACCGCGCTTAATTAGATGGGTGTTGTTATTGCAAGAATTTGATTTCCAAATCAAGGATACTAAGGGTAGTGAGAATGTTGTTGTTGATCATTTATCCAGATTACCCTACTTTAGTGAAAATCTTGCATCTAATAGCATTCATAAAAATTTAGAAGCATTTCCTGATGAGCAGCTTTTTGTGGTATTTGATGCACCTTGGTTTGCAGATATTGCTAACTATCTTGCTTGTGGTATATTGCGTACTAACATGTCATTTCAAGAAAAGAAAAGGTTTTTACACTTGAGTAAGTTTTATTTTTGGGATTAACCTTATCTATTCCGGATATGCAAAGATGAGATAGTTCGCAGGTGTGTATCTGAGGAAGAACAATTGAGTGTTCTTCAATTTTGTCATGACCTTCACTGTGGGGGTCATTTTGGAGGAAGAAAGACTGTAAAAAAGGTGCTACAAAGTGGTTTTTACTGGCCTACCTTATTTAAAGATGCTCAAGAGTATTGTAAGCACTGTGATCGTTGCCAAAGAGTATGTAACATTGGGAGGAGGAATGAAATGCCCCTTCAATCATATATTGTTGTTGAACTGTTTGACGTGTGGGGAATAGACTTCATGGGTCCTTTCCCCAAGTCCTTTGGATATGAATATATTTTTGTTGCTGTTGATTATGTTTCCAAATGGGTGGAGGCAATCCCCACCCGTACTAATGATGCTAATGTGGTTGTTAAATTTGTGAAGGAAAACATTCTTAGCAGATTTGGCACACCAAGAGTGATAGTCAGTGATGGGGGAAGCCATTTTTGCAACAGGCTTTTTGAGAAGTTAATGCACAAATCTGGTGTGAAGCACAAGGTAGCAACCCCATACCATCCACAGACTTCTGGACAAGTTGAAACATCAAACAAGCAGCTAAAAGGAATTCTGGAGAAAACAGTCAACACATCAAGGAAGGATTGGGCAAACAGATTGCATGATGCACTATGGGCATATCGGACTGCTTTCAAAACTCCTCTAGGTATGAGTCCATACCGATTGGTGTTTGGAAAAGCTTGTCACTTACCAGTGGAGTTGAAGCACAGAGCATATTGGGCAATCAAGACTCTGAATTTGGACTTGGACAAAGCGAAGAGAAAACGATTTCTGCAAATTTCAGAGTTAGATGAGCTGAGAAATGAGTCGTATGAGAGCTCGAGAATTTACAAGGATCACACTAAAGCACTTCATGACAGAATTATATTGCGAAATACATTGAGTCTAGGTATGAAAGTTTTACTTTTTAACTCTCGACTCCGTCTTTTTCCAGGTAAACTTAAGTCTCGATGGAGTGGTCCTTTTGAGATAACTCAGGTGTATCCTTCTGGTGCCATTGAATTACTTAACTCTCGAACAAGTGAGACTTTTAAAGTGAATGGACAGAGAGTTAAGCCATACAATGAAGGATTTCAGGAAGTGAGGATCATTGACAGCACTTTGATTCATGATCCCTAGGCCTTGTATGATGTCCAGCTATATGACATTAAAGAAGCGCTAAATGGGAGGCAACCCATAGGTTTGCATTTATTCTTCATAGTTGTAATTTTAAATTTAGCAAGCTTTGAGTTTATGTTTAGTCTAATTAATGGAATGGGTGCTTTGATCGGTTTTTATCTTTCTAATGTGTTTCAGGGTTGATCGGAGAAGAGGGTGCAATTTCTTTGATATTTGGTGATTTGTAATTTAAAAAAAAATTGAAATGGCAGAAGGAGACACGGCCAAAGGACTTGGCCGTGTCACTTGGACACGGCCAAGCCTCAACAAAACCACATGTTTTTATTTTCTGCACTTTGTCACAGTCCGTGTCCCTTGCCCGTGTCACTTAGACACGGCCAAGCTTCACTACTTTGCTTTTTGCTTTTTATTTTGCACCTTTCTTCACAGAGACAAACACGCCCGAGGGACACGGCCAAGTCACTGGCCGTGTCCCTCAAAAATCACATGACACGGCCGTGTTGCCCACAACTTGGCCGTGTCCCTCACTTTTACACTTTTAAAAACACGATTTTGCCCAGTTTCTTTCCATTAAATCCCTAAATCCCTGTTTATTCATCTCTCTCGTTTTCTCACTCTTTGCATCACAAACTCCATTCTTTTTTATTCCAAGCTCCAAATCTTCCTTTAATCCTCAAATCTCTTCACCAAAACTACAAATAATCCATTAAAACTTCTTCTTTTCTCATAAAATTTTGATTTGATCAAGTTTTGGTTTGAATTTTTCAGATTTCTAGAGATGCCAAGAACAAAGATTGTTTCACACCGTAAGACGAAGAAGTCTACAACCGAAGGAGCTTCTTCCTCTTCATCAACTTTATCTTTGAAGAGAGTAAGTCTTTTGGCTCGGGGTTTTTACCCGACAAGGTATGTTAATGATGAATCTCTTGATGCCCTGCAAATTAGGACTAATTTTGATCGATATGTGCAAATTCTTGCGTGGGAGACTCTAGTCTCCTTGATACCTTTGCAGTTTGAGGAGCTTACTTTAGAATTTTTGACATCTCTCAAGGTTGAAAGAGATGATAAGAAAATCTGCACTAGAATGATGTTTAAATTGCTGGGTAAATCATTTGTACGTAATATTGACCAGTTAAATGATATATATGGTTTTCATCAGCATGGGGAAAGGTCGGTACCCAAAGAATTTAAACAATAATTTGCTTAGGGAGCTTTAGGCTCGGGTACTTATGTGGCCAAATCGGCCAAAGCATCTAAATTAAGAAATTCTGCTTTGAGGTATTTGCATAGTTTTATGTCTTGTGGATTCTTTGCTCGGAAGGAGAGCCCGGGTGTGGTTGAATTGAGTGAACTATTTTTCCTGGATTGTGCTTTGAATGCAATGCATGTTAGTGCAGGCTATTGGTTAGCCGATATTTTTGATACTGTGGCTAATAAAAGGAAGGGGGAAATTTGTGTTTTAGGGTTGATTACCACATTAGCAGTAGCCCTTGTTGAGGATTTTGACCCGAGTACTAGTCGCATGACTAGAATTTTGGGTAATGACTCTTTGGATTTAGCTACACTTGAGAAGATGCACATGGTAGTGCATAGGAGAGGGACTTATGTGATGCCTTCAGATGAGCCTGAAGCACTGGGGGACAGGCAGAAGAGAGAACGGGTCCAAGAGGAGTCCTACTCGGATTCTCTTGACCTAGATGAGGATGCTCCGGTTTCGGAAAGTCAAGAGGTACTTCTGAGGATTGAGGCCCTGGAGGGCAAAGTGGATCGACTGGATAGCAAGGTGGACCGTAACCATGCTGAGGTCTTACAGCAGTTGGAACAGATTAATAGCAACCTTACGAAGATATTGAGTCTCCATCCCTTGGCTGCATCATCTTCACACCCGCCTTTTCCATAGATTTTGAGTTCCTTGCTTTATTTTGTTTAGTGTATTTTTGTTATTGTTTTTATTTTTGTTTTCATGTTAACATTTTATATTTGGATATTTTATTTTCATATATTGTACTTTTGTTTTTGAACTTTTGTGTTTGTGATGAAAAGTTAGGGTTTTACCTCACTAGGATACAATAGAAGACAGGTTGTCCTTTAACTCTTTTTCTTTATTATTCTTGTTTTCCATTGAGGACAATGTAAAGTCTAAAGTGTGGGGTAATCTTTAAACTTTTCTTTAATGTTTGTCTTGTTTTGTTTATTGTGTTTGTTGTGCATGGCATAATTGTTGAAATCTTATTGATCTTTTCTGTGATTTTAGTATTGTAGTTGAGACTTTAGTATCAGCATAGAGATTAGCATTTGAATTCATTTGGGATAAATTTTCACATTTTGCAATTTATGACATATAAATCTTTGTGAACCCACCTGTGTGAGTTTTGAGCCTCATAATTTGATATTATTATCAGTTGATTTTCTTTTCTTAAGTGTGCACCTTCATGATTTTGCATCTCTAGAGTTTGCTTTTGCATACTAATTGAACTCACATTATGATTTAATCTCAAGTTTTAAAATGATGAAGGCAAATTAGGTTAGCCCTTTAGCTTAAAAAGACCTCCCTTAATATTGATTTCCTTAGTGAGCCAAGTTGAGCCTTTGACCTTTTCTTGTTTAATCAACACAATTCACAGCTCAACTTTCTCTTATTATCATCATACCTACATTAAGGAATGTAGTTCTTATTATATGACAATAGGGTGGTTTATTTCAAAGTGTGGGGTAAGCAAGTAAAAAAAAATATGGTATTGCTATTTGGGGTGAAATGCATACTTTGCACTTTGAATTTGATTAAGAGTTGACTATTCTTTTCCTCTACATGTTAAGCTAGATGATCTATGCAATGTTATATTTTGTATATATATGTATAAATATATATATATATAATAAAAGAAAAAGAAAAAGAGAAAATTAAAAAAAGGGGATATATATATATAAAAGTCAAATATGTTCTAGCATTGGTTATCGAAAGAGGAATGCCGACTCATGCATTTTTCTTTGGGTATGCAAGTATGTGAGGTATCAAGGGTTGGTGAGTATGCTATTTGAAGGAGTTATGAGTTTCTTAGCAAGAGTAGTGTCTAATTTAGATACTCCATTTCATGATGCTCCAGCCTAAATGTCTTTTCTCACACCTTTACCTTAGCCCCATTACATCCAAATGAAAGACCTTCGGATTATTTCTTGAGAAAATCAGTGAGAGAGATTGGATAATTAAGCAAGTTTATGGTAGTATGCAGTCATGAGTGGTTTGAGTGATCAAACTTTGAAATTGAGTGAAACACTTAGATGAGAGATAAGATTTGTATGTCTGGATTAATGAATGAGTTAAGAAAATCTTGATTGAAGGAAATTGTAATTATTTATGTCTGAGTCTTAAAGTATTTCATCTTAGATGCTGGAATTATAGCTAAGGTTGTTTGAGTTTTTAATTTATGCCATGTGAAATTGCTTGAGGACAAGCAAAGTTTTAAGTGTGGGGTAGTTGTTTTATTAGTTTTTGTTATAGATTTGTGTCTTGTTAATTATGATAATTATTGTTTTATTTAGGTATTTTGTTAGTTTTTATCGATTTGTTTAGGGTTTTCATTAATTTTGTTAGTTTTAGTTTATTTCAGTGCTTATGTCGTTTTTGTTCTTGTTTTTAGTATTGTGTTTATGTTTTGTTGGTTATTGTCTTTTAAAGTTTGTTTTGAGTTTTGTGTTAGGTTAAAAAAGGCAAGAAGCAAATAAATTTGAAGGAGAAAAGGGGCAGTAGCTGACACAGGCAGAGGACACGGCCAAGTCACTGGCCGTGTCCCATACCAAGCTAAAAAGGAAGAGCAAGTCACAGTAGAAGACACAAGCAAGGGACACGGCCAAGTCAGTGGCCGTGTCCCTCCAAAGAAGCCCAGACACGGCCAAGTTGATCCAACTTGGCCGTGTCTCACTTACATCCAAGGCAAAGAAGATCAGTCCTCACAGACACAGGCAAGGGACATGGCCAAGTAACTGGCCGTGTCCCTCCAAAAAGGACCAACACGGCCAAGTCACTTCCAAAACTTGGCCGTGTCACTCAACCAAAGAAGAAAAAGAAGAGAAGCAAGCAGTAGGTGACACATGCAAGGGACACGGCCAAGTCACTGGCCGTGTCCCTCCAAAAGAGCACTCACACGGCCAAGTCACATGCAACTTGGCCGTGTCTCTCATGAACCAAAGACCGTAGCAGATTTTAAAGCGGATGATTCATATAAAAGGAAAAAGAAGCTAGGGTTTTGGGGGACTATTGACGATTTGGAGAGCAGATTGAGCCGTCAAAGAGATTAGGGTTTTGATAACTTTGTTTTCTTTTGATTTTGATTAAACTTTGGATCAAAACTAGCTTAGATTAGATTGCTCTAGCCATTGCTACATCCTTCTTACAAGATTTGAACAAGAGATTCTTCAAAAGCTTCAAGGAGTTTGTAACTTGGTTTTGTTCTTAAACTTATTCTTTTTATTTTCATTGAAATTGTATTAATGGATATTATCATGTCTAATTTGATTTCTTTGAACATTAATGAGATGAGTATGTTTGATAGTATGATGAACTAATTTGATCTAGTCTAGTGTTTGTATAGATCTGCTATGATTGTATGAATTGGTTATTCTCTTAGCTAATAATTTCTTTAGCCTTGATTGAATGAAATATTGTTAATATATAATTGATTGGCCACCAATTATGTGTTTTAGGTATTAGATGATGGATTGAGAGATGAAGTCTAATGCTGGAACAATTCAATTAAGGACTTAGGTGAATTAGAGATATAACCTATTAAAAAGATTATTTCAATTATAACGAGATTAGTTGAAAGAGGTTTGAATGCGAGAGCTTATTTCCTTGACTTGATTAATTGAGTTGTTTGAGATTTAATCTTTGAAATTAAATTAGTTAAGAGGAATAACCGTTCATACATATAAGTAGTAGAGAAGTGCAAACCCTAGACCTTTCTATCAAGTGAATCAAAACAATCAGCTTAATTTACTTTTATTCGTTTTAAACTTCAATCAATCTTTTTCATTAGTTGTTAGCAATTTCAATTTCTTCATTACTTTTTATTTATAATCTGATAATCAATTAGTCACTTTAGCTTCCTTGAGAGACGACCTTGGGGCGATCACCTTTGCTACAGCTACCTCGTATACTTGCGAGTGACACTTTGTGGTAGAGTTAATTCGAGCGCAACAGGCTTCAAGAACCAAACCCAATCTAGCCTCAAGGGTAGTAACATCTCAATTAGGCTTCAAGGACTAGATCCAACCAAGCTTCAAGGGGAGTTAAGCATGCTAAACTTCAACCCAACTTGGCTTCAAGGATTTAGCCCAACCTAACTTCAAGAGATTGTTACTATAGGCATGCCACCAACAACAAACTCTGAAAATGGAATAACACATTAGCCACACAATTCATTTATTATTTCATTATCAATTCCATTCTCAATTCTCATCATCATCTAGGCAAACATGCCCCACTTATTTCAATTGAATCATCATAGCCAATCACAATGGCTTCACATCTCATTTGAATCATCATAGCCAATCACAATGGATTCACATCTTATCATATCTCAATTCACATTATAATACTTCATCATTCAAGTATACATAATCAATTGCATTATCATACATTTTAAATGCTCATCAATCATTTACATTATACAAATCATAACATTCATCAAATGTATTAACAATGTAATCAATTACTTAACATATGTACAATCAAATATGTTAATATCAAAATCATGTAAATGCATGCAACCATGTAGTTTGTACTTACCTTAAGAATAACTCACACCAATCTATAACCTTCCTCTTCTAAGAATTCTTCACCACTTAGGTTAGGGAAATTCAACTTTTCACAACCTAATCCAAAAAGGAACATATGTATACTTAATACCAATTCACATGAATTCCAATGCAATTATTCACTTATAAACTTCAAACTAGACTCATAAATCACAAATTACAAATCAACATCTCTCTTTAGGACCCCACGGTCGTGGCCTCCCAACCCCACGGGCGTGGGTTAAGAAATGGTTCTACCTCCCTTGCTCAAAACCCCACGGCCATGGTTTCCAATGGCCACGGTCGTGGCAACCAAGGGCCACGGGCGTGGCATCCAAGATGCTTCTGTTTCAGACCAAAATCACATATTCTATGCTTCTAACTTCATCAAACACAAATATCATGAAGATAAACCAAAAACAATTAACCAAACTCAACATCTACAACAAAAATCACCAATTCAAAACCCTAACACAAACACAACTTAACTCTTCCAACACAAATACCAACTTAACTTCTTATCTTTCATTCAATTCCAACACATACAAACACACCACAATCAAACCTAATCACACTATCAAATAACAACAATCAACTCATACACAACTTCAAATAAAACAAGAGAAATCAAGAGATAACTTACCAAAGTTGATGAAACTTCAGAATTTTCCAATTTAATCTCTTGATTCTTCCTTCAATTTGCTCTTAGAAATCAAAAACCCTCTCTTGCTCTCTTTTGTCTTTGGGTGAGCCGGCCAACAAATGGAGAAGAAGAAAATGAAAAAGACGAATGAAGCAAAGTCAAATATTTTGTCTCCACTTAAATTTCCACCAAGTGTTTTTAATAATATAATATTCAAATTTCTCTCTTCCATTCATTTAATTCCCTTTATAATTACTTAATTAAAAATAAAAATAACAAAATATCTTCTTTGACCATCCCATTTTGACTTGTATATATATGTTGTATATATGTCCATATATACAACATATACATTCTCTTCACTTCTTTTCTCTTTCAAATTATACATATACATTAAATCCAATTAAAACAACAATTATATCAAAACTTCTAGGGCACACTTAGGGATATTACATAAAAGCTACCAATACAAAGCTTTCGATCATTCTAATGCAAGACTTGAATAAGCGTCAAAAGGGAACCAATGAGAACACTTATGCTGATCACCTTAGTCTGCGAGTCAATGAAACAACTGTAAGTATTATTCATACATATCATGCATACATGAGCATATCACATAGCACTTCTTGTCTTGTGTTCTTTGGCAAAATGAATAGCAAACACCCTATGAAGTAAAGAATCAAAAGAAGATATCAAATCAGGGGGGCATAGAAAGCCCGTTGCTTGAGAAAGCTTCAGTAATTTTGCAAAGAGAAGAAATGCATGCTTGTGTGAAGAACTAGACAAGAAAAATATCAATCAAAGCTTGCATGGCAAAAATCTTTGGTTTGAGCCTACACAGGGGGCAAAGTTTCTCCTTACAAATACTTTGCCACATAGGGGGGAATAGCTAAATCTTTGCAAAAAGGAAGAACAAAAGAATGGAACATTAGAACTCTCAAAAGAATGAAGATGCAAAAGACAAAAGACCAATCCAGCTAAAAGAGCTGAAGCCAGGGTAAAGACCCGACCTCCAATGGATAGAGACCCATGTTTTAAGAGTAAAGACCCAATCTCAAAGTATGAAGATCCATTTGCAATGGTGAAGACCCGATGTCAAAAGATGAAGATTCATTTTGAGGGTGAAAAACCACAATGCATGGAATAACCAGAGAAGTCAGATTTCTCAAATTATAAAAGGTCAGTCAAACTTAATCTCAGGTCCTAGCACCTAAATTCAAATCAATCTCGAGTCCAAGTACCCAAATCTATTCAAGCTCGGGTCCAAGAACCCAATCTCAGATCCAAGCACCCATTCTCGGGTCCAAGTACCCAAATCAAATCAATCTCAGGTCCAAGCACCCAAATTCAAATCAGCCTTGGGTCCAAGTACCCAATCTCAGGTCCAAGTACTCAATCTTGGGTCTTAGTACCCAAATCAAATCAATTTTGGGTCTAAGTACCCAATTCGGGTCCAAGTACCCAATTTCGGGTCCAAGTACCCAAATCAAATCTAATCTCGGGTCCAAGTACCCAATCCCGGGTCCAAGTACCAAAATTCAATCAATCTCTGGTCCAAGTACCCGATCTTAGGTCCAAGTACCTAATCCCGGGTCCAAGTACCCAAAATCAATTCAAGCTCGGGTCTAAGTACCCAATCTCGGGTCCAAGTACCCAATCTCGAGTCCAAGTAATCAATCTTGGGTCTAAGTACCCAAATCAAATCAATTTTGGGTCTAAGTACCCAATTAGGGTCCAAGTACCCAATTTCGGGTCCAAGTACCCAATTTCGGGTCCAAATAACCAATCCCGGATCCAAGTACCCAATCCCGGGTCCAAATACCCAAATTAAATTAATCTCGGGTCCAAGTACCCAATCCCGGGTCTAAGTACCCAAATTAAATCAATCTCGGGTCCAAGTACCTGATCTTGGGTCCAAGTACCTAATCCCGGGTCCAAGTACCCAAAATCAATTCAAGCTCGGGTCCAAGTACCTATTCTCTGGTCCAAGTACCCAATCCCAGGTCCAAGTACCCAAATTCAATCAATCTCGAGTCCAAGTACCTAATCTCGGGTCCAGAACCCAAAACAAGTCGCCATATCAAAAATTAAGTCTTATTGCTTTTCACTCTCTTTCACTAAGGTTTCAGATCATTCAAGCAGGGGGCAAACTGTAGACCCTTAATTTTTGACCCAGTCCGATCCAATATGCTTTATTTAGTCCAAAATGATTTTTGTTGTCTAATTGGTCCAAAATAATTTTAATGAAATAGTTTTTGCTTTATTATCTAATTTTTATTAATAAAAATTAAAAATAAACAATTAAAAATTAAAAATAAAAATAAAAATAAAATCGACCTCGAAAAAAAATCGGCAGCGAAAAGTGGTCGCGCGGGCCCGACGGGCCCAGTAGCTCACCCGCATCGCCCGCAGGAATTTCCTGCGGGCGAAATAGCCACCCGCAGGCATTTCCTGCGGGCTGGCACGCAGCCGTCCGCAGGAATTTCCTGCAGGCTGGCACGCCAAATGGCCCAGCCACGGGCCCGCTGCCACGGTTTTTGCCAGCCCAAATTTTTTTTTACCTAAATTTTTGAAACCTAATCCAATTAGGTTTTAATTTCTTTTTTTTATTAATATTAATTGTCGTATGTAATTAGGGATAAACAACCTAAAAACCAATATAAATAAGGACCAATAGAACCAAATTAGAGGAATAGGAGAAAAGACAGAGTGAGCTTCGGATTAGAAACCAAATCAAGGAAGGAAAAGCAATAATTCAATTCAACTGATTTTTAAGGGAGTAGCAGCATGAATTGAGGGATTCCAAAGGCAACAAAGTCTTGTCTTTGGAGCTAGTTCATCCAAGAAGAATTATTTTTGGAAGAATCAACAAAAGAAGGTAAGTGATTTTCCTTAATTGATTTACGTTACACAGTAGCTAAATTATGGAATTAGGGTTTCTTTAAATCAAAAACTTTAGAACTTTAGTTTAATTCTTCCAAAGTTAAAATACTAAAACATGACCTTCTTTTCTAAAAAGACTTAAAATTTTTATTTTTTCTTCTTAAAGACCTTAAAACACTAATTGAACATATTTTTCAACAAAACCAAAATCAAATTCTGTTTCTTTTAAGATTTTAAAGTAGGTTCTATTTCATTCAAAAAGCCTTAAAAAACATCTTTTCTACTTATAAAAACTTCAATCCTTTTGTTTAAATTCATAAAACTTCATAAAATATCAAATTGATTTCTAAAACCCTAAAAATTCTTCATTACCCGAGACCCAAATTTCAAAACACTAAAATCCAAAATTTAACTTTTAAACTTAAAATAATAAACCCTAATCCTTTTAAAATATTAAACCCTAATTTTAATGAACCCTAATCCGTTTAAAACATTAAAAAACATAAAAACATGAAAACCCAAAAATTGCACAGTAGCTTAAAATTCAATAACCAAAAAATCACAATTTAAAGTATTTTAAGGTATTTAAAACCCTAGTTTCATGATTTCATCATTCAAACCTTAATTTGTTTAATCAAAGAGTCTTATCAATCTTTTAAAACATAAAACCTTAATTTATTTTAATTCCATAAAAAGTCACAGTAGCTTAATTTTAGAATTTCCAAAACCTTAACACATGAGATAAAGAACCCTAAATGGAAATAGTAGCTATACTTGAACTTTTATTTGCTTTATTCAATTCCATACTTGATTATGCTTTAATTTATTTCTTATGTTTTAATTTATTTGAATTCAATACTTGATTTATTTAATTTATCATCGATGTTTATTTTATATCTTGATATTTAAATACTTTTAATGAATGATTTATTTATTATGGATGATTATTTACTTTTATCAATTAATTTAGACTTCCAAAAGTTGTAAGAGGTATGTTTCCACTTGGTGGGTTCCTCATTAGTTAAACATCATGTAATTTAATTTTCTTTTCTATTTTAGAACCTTTGTAAAGGGCATGTTTCTACCTTTTGGTGGGTGTCCTATCTAGGCATGTGATGTAAGGACATGTTTCCATCCTTGGATGGGTATCCATTTATTTGTTTTGTTTTGTTTGGACATTGTTTTGATTTTAATATAATGATGCTTTCTTTTTATTGTGTGTAGTATGGATAATGTTATTATACTTAAGAATTTTATAATATTAAGTCCTGTAAAGGAGGCCGATTCCAATGAACCGGGTGTTGTGGGGGTGCTGGGCCATTTCTCACCTTCCCCACGCGTATCCAACTTTCCGAACCCATTAGGGGGTTAGAGATTCCTTAAGAATCGAGTCATCCACCCCTTTCTTTTTTCTCGGCCCGTCCGGGTGGCAACTCCATTTTCTCCGGACTTAGTTCCGTGTTCTCTAAGGCCCTTAGCCTAAACAGTGCCGGAGTCGCAAGAACCATTCCACCGGGAGTGGGGGCGAAAATCCCCGCTCACACTAAATAGCAGTGATGTCATGCTTAACATGCAAGTGAGGATTTCTTGTACCATTGTATCTAGTGAAATAAGGCATCTTGAATTTGTAAGGAACTTCTTCATCTTGCTTAAATATTTTGTCCACTTCTGACACCTCTTCTGGCTTCAGCTTCTTTTCAAACATCTTTTCTAAATTGGCAATCATATTCTGTACGTCTGAAGTTTTGGTCTTTTCCACGGTTGATCTTTCAACAACCTTTGGCTCTTTCTTCTTATCTTGAGGATATTAAAAGCATTGAGCCTAGTCATCATCATCATCAACAACTACTTTGTCATCGTCAAAGGATACTTCGCCAACCTTAGCCTTTCCTTTGTCCTTCAATTTTTTTGTGCTAGCAGATGCCTCAGCAGTGTTTCCCAAAAGTGCAGCGAGTTGGCTCTTTATAGTCTCAGCTAGGGCCTCCTTTAGTTCTTCCATCTTGGGATTAAGGGCGTTGTCCACCATCCTTTGAATATGTTCGGGCTCTATTACTCTTGGTGAGAAGCTGATTGAGTAGCTGCTAGAGTCTACGTCACTGGGGTAGGTTGGGTTGCCATACGCTCTTGAACTACTGTACTCTAGGTTTGTGAGCTAGAAAGGATCAATGATATGTAATGCAATGCATGTATGCATGCATGGACAAGTAATCAAACAATCAAAGATAATTAGGACGTTCCTTCCAACCTCATAACTGTCACACACAAATGATGAGTATCTTTTCCTAAGTATATGGTCAACAAAATATCATTATGGGATATTCTATTTTTGAAAAATTCCCTCGGATGATTTTAACTAATAGTTATATTTTCAAACATAGAAGTCAACCCATTACAATTCCCATTAATTAGGCTTTAATCCGTTGAATCTCAACTAAAATATCTTTTATGCTATACTGGATTAAAACTAAATTAAGAGTTTTATAATAAATAGATTTCCCATTAAAAAAAAGTAACTAATGATTCATACCAAAAATAAGCCCATGATTAATGATTCTTGGTATAAATTAGGCCCACAATTGATTTTTGGTTTTCCATAATTGACCTAAATAATTTGTAAGCTCATTTAAGAAAATGTGTTAACAGATTTTTAAAAGCCCGCTCAAAAGTTTTAATTAAAATGATTTTTGGGATTTGAACTTAGGTCATAAGGAAAAAGATTTTTACTCATCTTAAAAGGTTTTCATGCCCAAAGACCTTCTTGAAATTTTTGAAAATTTAAATTTAGTCTTTTGGATTTAAAGGAAAAAATATTTGGAGCTTACAATATAATTAGGTCATATTATAAAAGGAAAAAACCAAAAGAGCCTTGGTTCATACCAAGATAAATTAATCATAGTCAAACAACAAGCATTTAGCGTAAAAACCTAAGGAAAATAACTAGGCCAATTACATGAGCTTTAGTCTTTGGGTTGAAAAGTTTAGGCTCCATAGCAAGTATATACCAAAAATACAAGGCTATGAGTTGTTATGCCAAGCTCGATCTCCATACCTTGAATGAAAATATTTTATCCCTTATATAACACAATACGGGTTATATGGGCATCCTAACTCACACACAATGCAACGGACAATGTCATAATTAGAAAGAATAAAATAATATAAAAACCAACTGAATCAACTTCTCTTATTACTAGTTGAGTCGTCTTTGCGAGAGGAACTTTTTGCTCCCACTCCCATGTGGAATGGTTCTTATTACTTCAGCACTATTAGGCTTAGGGCCTTAGAGAACATGGGACTAAACCCAGAGAAAATGGAGTCACTACCTGAACATGCCAGGAAAATAGAAGGGGTGCATGACTCGATTCCTAAGGAATACACAACCCCTAATGGGTTCAGAAAGTTGGGTACATATGGGGAAGGTAAGAATGACCAAAACCACCATAACGCCTGGTTCATTGGAACCAGCCTCGTTTTCAGGTGTAAATAATATTAAATTCTTGATTATTACAACATTGTCCATATTACACGCAACTATAAAAATAAATAAACATCCATTCTATTAAATTGAACCAACCAATCAAAATGGGCACCCATCCAATGATGGAAACATGCCCTTACAATCATCTAAGTCCATAAGGATAAATAAAATAGGACACCCACCAAAAGGTAGAAACATGTCCTTTGCAAAGTTCCAAAATCCACAAAATAAATTACATAATTAAGAAAATAACTAAAGCAACCACATAGTGGAATCATGCCTTTTACATATCCATTCAAATAATAATTCAAAATAAATCAATCATTCATAACAAACAATTAATCCACAAATAATCTAATAAATCATCCATCCATCATAATAGAAAATAATTAAGATCAAGATATGAAGGCATAAAGTAGGGTTTAAACCTAATGGATTGAAGTCTTAGGCTAGGGTTTTGAAAATTATAAAATTTGGATCTTGGATTATGGTTTTAGAAATTAGGGTTTTAGGACTAGGGTTAGGTATTTGAGATTAGGGTTTCAAAGATTAGGGTTAGGTATTAGGGTTAATATTTGGGTTAAATTTTTAAGTTTAGGATTTTGAAATAAGGTTTAAACAATTTATACAAAATAAGTTAAATTTATGTTGCTGGTACTTATGTAACACCCTTATACCCCATATAATACACATACATCAAGTATATTTAAAATATGCATATACGGTATAAAAATGCCACAACTGTCTTTAATAAAAATTTTCTTGTTTCCCATTTCTCAAAACATTTATACATATATACATCAAAATATATAAGCTTCACATTACTCATTTATACAAAACCTTCTTGATAATTTATAGTATATATATATTTGTACTCCAAAAATATAATATCAAAAAGTACTATAACATAAATATATACATGCTGGCAAAATGGCTCTGTTCTTGATGTAGCAACATGCTTCAGCCTCAACCAACACAAGTCTAGACCCGATCTAGTCTAGTAGAACTCTCTAGCTCTACCGGATCACCACTGTCACCTGTGCGATGAGTTGCAATCGCGTTAAGTCAAAGGCCTAGTGGTACAAACTTTGATAATAATAACACTTTAATAACAATGCCAATGCAAAATGCTTATGTGATATGTCATAATATGACATTCAAGTTCACTTACAGATATATGCTTCCATCACTTAATAATTCATACAAACACATGCACAAGCATGGACCTAAATAATTAATACATCATTCAAATCTTAGAGTTACTGTTTTGGTCCATAATAACACCATGTGTCTATCCCTGGAGGCAAATCAAGTAATGCTTAAAAGCTAACCCCAAAGGTAATTCATAGCACAGTGATGCCAAGCGTCTAGTCCCGAAGGCAAATGATATCATAGTGATGCCAAACGTCTAGCCCGGAAGGCTAATATAGGCATGCCGCCAAACATAGAACTCTAAAAATTGAATAACATACAATGCACAATTAATTCACATTTTTCCATCATAAATTCCTTTCTCATTTTCCTATTTTCTCATTCATATCAATGTCATTTTATTTCAATATTTCATAACAAAACGACATTACCCAAACACTTTGGGTCATTTTCATATTTTGTAGATAGTGCACATTTCATTCAATCTATCCATTAATAATGGCTTTTGACAATGCATATAATGCAAACATAGCAATATACATGTCTTAGCACCACGTTCATGAATATTCAATGTAACAAGTAGCTTAACACATTTTTCATCAAAAATGTGTTAGACCAAATGTAATGCAATCACATTCCATTTATTAAGAGTTTGTACATACCTTAGGAAACACTCCAAAACAAGCTTCAAAATTCCTTCCAACCTTCTCTTCCACTTCAACACAAGGGTCGGGCACTACTCTCTCATAATGCATAAGCCAAATATGATCATAAACAACCATTTAATATCACATTCAAAGGCATTCTTAAAATCAAACAATTTAAATTAGGAGTTCCAAGTGAAAGACAATGATAAGAGTTACTTAGGCAATATCCTCAAGTAACACGCTCAACAACACTGGCGTGTTAATGGCCGTGTCATTAACCCACTCTCACATAAGCTTTGACAAGTCCAATGGCATGGGCGTGTTCATGGCTGTGTCAATTATTTTGCCTTACAGTAGTTATGATAGGCTCAGGGACATGGCCGTGTTACTGGTCGTGTCATCAATGTTGAACTCAGCACCGTTGACACTCCCAATGATATGGCCGTGTCACTGGCCATGTCAGGCAAAACTTTCATTTTGTGCACTTAACCATTTCTACCCAACCACTTCCTAACCCAACTTAAATTCAATCATTACTTCATTCCAACCTTAAAATCATCATTAGCTACTCACAACAACTTCATACATGCCCAAATAAGCCATTAAAACATGCTAATAAATAATCCCAAAATTCAAATATCATGTTATTCCATAGAATTCAAAGAACTTGTAAAATTGATAAAAAAAATGCTTACTAATTGATGAAGAATCCTCAAAAACTCTACTTGAATCCTTGAAATCTCTTGTCAAATTGGTGTATGGAAGAAGAAAGTCTCCTTGCTCACTCTCTCTCTAGTTCACAGCAAAGAAGAAGGAAGAAAAGAAAAGATGCTTCTCTTTTCTTTCATCCTTTTCTATATATATAATAATAATAATAACTATGCACTTAATTATACAATATATATATGTAATGTATATCATTAATATATGTATATATCTTTTATATATATCATATTTACTTCATATATATATATATTTCAAATATACTTTCTACTAAATCATTTAATATCCTTTCATTTCATTTAAATTATTTATTTAATTTATCCAATTTAACTTTAATTTATTTTATTTAATATTAAAAAATTAGGGGTGTTACAATTCTCTCCCCCTTAAGAAAATTTCATTCGTGATATTATCTACTATCAACTCTGGAACAACTGGAGATGCTGACTCCGCATCTGTTACTCACACTCCCATGTCGTCTCCTTAATGGCATGATTCCTCCAAAGGACTTTCACAAGTGGTATTTTCTTATTTATCAACTCTTTCACTTCTAATGCTAAAATCACCACTGGTTCTTCTTCATAAATCAGATCTGGGCGTAGACCCTTAATTTTTGACCCATTCAAATCCGATAGGCTAAAATAATTTTTGTGGTATTTTATTTATTTTAATAATATTTTAATTACTAATAATATTTCATAGTTATTTTTAATAAAAATAAAAAATATAAAAAATGAAAAATAAAAAATTGGACGGATCGGCAAGTGACGCGGACCCTTAGCAACGATGGTAGCAAACCCAACGTATAACAATGGTAGAGAACTCCTTGAAACTTGATAATCACCTCCTAAGGAACCCAACGCCTATAAAGAGATGCGAACTCACTATGATTGAAGAATTTAGTTGGTAAGAAGAAGGAAAATGCCACAACTCTCGTTGATAAGTAAACCCAATTCTTGATGCAAAGAAACAATTAAAGAATCCACTCTAATCTCTCTCACACTAAAATTCACAAGAAGAACTTGTAGAAGAATTAAAATTTTTTTAATAATGATGGTGTCCCCCAATTAGGCCTAATAGTGCCCTTAAATAAGGGTTACAAAATTCCTAATTGCATATGGAAAATTAAGACTATAATATTCTAGAAGGATCCTAGGCTTGCATGGGAAAACACTTCCAAAAACCCAACAAGAATAGGATTTGACAAAGTCAAAACAACTTAACTTATTAAAATAAAAGGATGGGGACCACAAAATAACAAAAATATCCCCTCTAACTAACTATGAAGATTCGGCCAAGGGGTACAACAAACTCCCTTGGAATTCGGCCAACTTGCATCCATGAATGTGCATGGAAATAAGATTGACCAAGCTTTGACTCTTCCTTGGTAGTTTCGGCCTATGCTCAAAAATAGCCTTCAAAGGCTCCTTCTTGGCTTCCATTGCATGCTTCTAGAACCATGATATATTTAGGCCTTCCTTGCAGCTCCATCTCCATCTTCTTGAATGATAATTCTTGAAGCTCTTTGGAAATCTCTTCTTGAATATGCAAAGCCATGCTAGCTTGATATCTCTTTGCCTTGCTCCTAGTGATTGGTCCACTTGCTAGCTTCAAGGGGTCCTTTCTTGCATCATTCTCCCCCTCTTCAAAAAGATTTGTCCTCAAATCTACATCATCAAAAGGAGAAAGATCACTTACATTGAAAGTAGCACTAACATTATGCGTACCTGGTAAGTCGATCTTGCAGGCATTGTCATTAATCTTCTCCAGCACTTGGAATGGGCCATCTCCTCTAGCTTGCAACTTGTTCTTCCTTTGGTTAGGAAACCTCTCTTTTTGAAAATGCACCCAAACTCAATCTGCTACTTGAAACTTCATCTCACGTCTCCCTCTATTTGAAGAATCAGCATATCTCTTGTTCCTTTTCTCAATATTCGCCCTTGCTTTCTCATGCATCTCTTTCACCAAATTAACTTTCTTCTCACCATCTAAACTAACAAGCTCATGAAAAGGTAAATAAACAAGATCCAAAATTGTTAGTGGGTTAAAACCATAAACAAGCTCAAAAGGTGAATATCCTGTAGAGGAATGAATAGCACGATTATAAGCAAACTCAATAAATGGCAAACAATCTTCCCAAGAACTCAAATTCTTACCCACTAAAGCTCTCAACATGGTACCTAAAGTTCTGTTTACTACTGTTTGTCCATCCGTTTTAGGATGACAAGTGGTGAAAAATAACAACTTGGTACCAAACTTTCCCCAAAACATACGCCAAAAGTGAGACAAAAACTTGGTGTCTCTATCAGAAACTATGGAGTTTGGTATCCCATGAATTCGAACCACCTCCCTAAAGAAGAGTTCGGCCACTAAACTAGCATTATCACTCTTATGACATGGGATAAAGTGTGTCATCTTACTAAACCTATCAACAACCACAAATATGCTATCTCTCCCCCTCTTAATCCTTGGTAATCCTAAAATAAAGTCCATACTAATGTCCATCTAAGGAGAACTAGGAACGGGTGATGGCATATACAATCCATGAGGCATAGACTTATACTTAGCTTGCCTACAAGCCAAACAAGCCTTACAAATCCAAATTACATCCCTTTTCATATTTGGCCAATAAAAGTGTTCATTCAGCATGTCTAAAGTCTTATCAACTCCAAAATGCCCCCATCAAACCCCCACAATGTGATTCTAATACTAGCAAATCTCTCATAGAACATCTAGGCATGCATAATTTCGAACCCTTAAACACAAACCCATCATGTCTATAGAAAGAATTAAAAGCACCATGCTCACAAGCATCATAAACATTGCCAAAATAAGAATCACCAACATATAATTCCTTTACACATTCAAATCCAAGCAATTTAGTACTCAAAACATTAAGTAAAGCGTACCTCCTTGAAAGTGCATCTGCCACTACATTGTCTTTACCTTGCTTGTATTTGATCACATAAGGAAACTTCTCAATCTTCACAACCCATTTTGCATGTCTTTTATTCAACTTGCCTTGCCCTCTCAAATGCTTCAATGATTCATGGTCTGAATGGATCACGAATTCCTTGGGCAGCAAATAATGCTCCCATACTTCCAATCCTCTCACCAAAGCATATAGCTCCTTGTCATAAGTTGAATAATTCAGCTTTGCTCCATTAAGCTTTTCACTAAAGTATGCAATGGGCTTCTTCTCTTGCATCAAAACAGCTCCAATACCTACACCAGAAGCATCACATTCAATTTCAAAAGTAGAATCAAAGTTAGGTAAAGCTAAAATGGGTGTAGTAGAAAGCTTCTCTTTCAAAGCATCAAATGCTTCTTGTTGTTCCTTACCCCAAACGAATCCCACTTCTTTCTTGATTATGCTAGTCAAGGGGGCTGCCAATGTAGAGAAATTAGGGACAAATCTCCTATAGAAGCTTGCCAATCCGTGAAACTCCTCACTTCTGTCACACTTGAAGGATTCGGCCACTCTTGGATAGCTTTCACCTTCTCTTGATCAACTTCAATTCCCTGCATACTTACAACAAAACCAAGAAAAACAACTAGACAAAAGGAACACTTCTTAAGCTTAGCATAAAGGTTTTGCTCCCTAAGGATTTCAAGCACTTTCCTAACATGTTCAACATGTTCTTCCTCAGTTTTGCTATAAATCAGAATATCATCAAAGTAAACTACCACAAACTTACCTAAATAAGCTCTCAAAACATGGTTCATTAATCTCATGAAAGTACTAGGTGCATTAGATAAACCAAAAGGCATAACTAACCATTCATACAAACCATATTTCATTTTGAAGGCAGTCTTCCATTCATCTTCAGGCTTCATGCGAATTTGATGATAACAACTCATAAGATCAATCTTTGTGAAATATCTCGCCCCATGCAATTCGTCCAACATGCCATCAAGTCTAGGAATAGGATGTCTATACTTCACAGTAATCTTGTTCACAGCCCTACAATCAACACACATCCTCCAAGAACCATCTTTCTTGGGTACTAATAAGACTGAATGGCACAAGGACTAAGGCTCTCGCGAACCAAGCCTTTCTCCAAAAGCTCTTCAACTTGTCTTTGCATCTCTTTTGTCTCCATAGGATTGCTCCTATATGCTGGCCGATTTGGAATTACAGAACCGGGTATGACGTCAATTTGATGTTCAATCCCTCTTAATGGCGGCAAACCACTAGAAAGGTCTTCAGGAAACACATCCTTAAATTCCTGCAACAAAGACAAAAAACCAGAAGGTAAAGAATCAAGAGATTCTCCACTGTCAGCAAGTAATGATTCTTTATACATAATAATGAGTACAGGCTGCCCTACATCTATCTCTCTTGCCCTTGCATAAAATGTATGTTTTGTTTTTTCTCCTTGCTTATTTTCTCTCACCAATGGGCCATTTATTTGTTTGCTTACTTTCTTTTGACTCTCGGCCTCTTTTCCCTTTCTGCACTCACTCACTTTATTATTTTCTCTCTCCCTACACTTAGAATTACCCTTGGGTGTTGAAGAAACATCATTGGCCGAATTTGAACCCCCTTGGTTCATGTTGGCCGAAACTTCTTTCTCCCTCTCTAGCATCCTCTTTTGATCTTCATACACCTCTTGAGGTGATAATGGTGCTAGAACAACCTTCTTTGCTTCATAAGTAAAGGTATACTTATTAGAAAAGCCATCATGCTGTGCCCTTCTATCATGCTACCATGGTCTTCCTAATAGCAAATGTCTAGCTTGCATTGGCACTACATCACACAAAACCTCATTTTTATACCACCCAATGGAGAACGGTCCCTTGACTTGCTTCAACACTTTTACTTCCCCAGCGTCATTGAACCATTGTAACTTGTAAGGATTGGGATGTTTAAAACAAGCTAACCCCAATTTATCCACCATTGTAGTACTAGCAGCATTGGTACAACTTCCACCATCAATGATAAGTGTACAAACCTTACCATTCAACAAACACCTAGAGTGGAAAAGATTCTCCCTTTGATCCAAGCCTTCTTCCTTGACTTGAATATTCAAGGCTATTCTAGTAACAAGCATCTCTCCATGTTCAGCATTCAAGGCTTGATTCTCCCAAGCCTCTTCATCATATTCGGCCTCCTCTTCTTCTTCATGTTTAGATTCTGATTCAATTTCCCCTTCATGAGTAGCAATCATCACCCTCTTATTCGGACATTGAGAAGCAATGTGTCCACTTCCCAAACACTTGTAGCATTTAATTTCCCTACTTGGAGTAGGTCTAGAAGGTGTTTCCTTGGCTGTTTTTGCATCCCCATCATTCGGCTTCTTGAAATTAGGATTGTAGGAAGAATTCTTTTAGAAAGAACCCTTGTAATCCTCTTTGTAGGAACCTCCACTCGAACTTGAACCCTTGAAGTTTGAAAATTTTCCACTAGCTTTAGAGTAGTCAGTTTTCGAAATAGCTTTATTCTTCAATCTTCTCTCTATCTTCATGGCCTTTTGAACTAACTCTTCCATTGTGTTGAATTCATACATCTCCAATTCATTGGCTATGTTCAAATTCAATCCCCCAAGAAATCGTGACATCTTCTTGTCTTCATCTTCATCAATATTTGCCCTAGCCATGATCATCTCCATCTCTTTGTGGTACTTTTCCACACTTCTTCCACCTTGAACTAGTCTTGCTAGTCGATTGTACAAATCCCGAATGTAGTGAGATGATACAAATTGGCTTCTCATTAGTTCTTTCAAGGTTGACCATTCAGGAATAGGCCTCATACCTTTCCCTCTTCTATTAGCTTTCAATTGATCCCACCAAAGGGTAGCATACCCTTTGAACTCTACAACTACCAAAACTGATTTCTTCTCTTTAGTGTAGTTATGGCATTCAAAAATCTGCTCAACTTTCCTCTCCCATTCTATGAACTCTTCTGCATTGTTCTTCCCTTCAAAGGAAGGAATCTTCATCTTGATGGAAGTAAGGTCACCATCAGAGGTAGGTTGATTTCCACCTTCATCTTCATCTTCTACCCTTTCGGCTGCTTCTAGGGCTTCAAGATTTCCTTGCCCTTCTCTCCTAAGCACTCTTCTAGCTTACATTATGGGATTTGGATGTAAGGCTGGCTGCCCTTGTTGCACTTGCTGAATTTGTTGTACTTGTTGCATTTGTTGTGCTTGCCGTGCTGCATTTTCTTGCAATCTAGTATCCATCATCTCCATTCGACCAAGCATTGCTGCCAAAGTCTCATTAAGCCTAGCCAAGCTTTCGGCCATAGCTCCTTCTTTGCTAGTCTCTTCTCCTTTTCCAGCCATGTCAACAAACAAACAAACTCAAAGAAACAAGATTAGTAATAATCGAAATTCACTCAAGTGTTTAGAATTACCTCACTTTTCTTGTCTTCCTTGATTGCACTTCAGAACCAAGCTCACCAACCAACAATTGTCAAGTCGTTCAAGAAACTATAACCTAAATCCTAGAACTAGATAGAAAACAAGACAAGTATCCGGAGGCAATGCAAGGTAATTTGCACTACACGATATAAAACCAAGTATTGACACAAGCAAATGATACTTAGCAATGTAATGGAATTAAAAGCTAGATAAAGAAATCAGAAACAATGAAGCCGATAAACAAGACCAATTTGGATATAATGAATCAAAAACAACCCACACTTGGCAAGTTGCTTTATGGACCTAATCAATTCTACCCAAAATGCTAGCTTCTAGACTCTAATTCCCACATATAACACTCAAATAATATGAATATTAAGGTCTGATTTTCGAATTCCAAAAGCCCCTCAAAAGGTGAAATTTTTCGCCCCAAAAATTTTATTACTTCTAACCCACCTAGATCTGATCTTCAGCACCCAAATAGCAAGAATATCAAACAATTTTTTTCTTCCTATCACTATCCCCTTGATTCGAAACTTAATTTACTCACAAGAACTTTTCAAAATCTTGACTTAATTCGCAACACAGAATTCACCCACAAAACAAATCAAGGGAATTCCCAACAACACAAAACAATTTTTGAATTTCAATTAGATTAACTCCCTAGGTTTCAAATCCAATTCAGATGCAAGGCCTAGGTTTCGAAATTCGATCAGACTCCTTTTCCTAGGTTTCGAATTACTCTTTGAATAATCTTTAGGCTTTTCAAATTTTGATATATGACTCTTTTTCAAAAATTAAAGACTAGACTCTCTAAGAACCCTAAAACGCAGAAATTCAAAAGACCTAAATTAACAAACCCTAGAAAGACAAAGTAGATAAAAATTACCTTGTAGCAAGGCTCTGATACCAAATGACGCGGACCCTTAGCAACGATGGCAGCAGACCCAACGTATAAAAATGGTAGAGAACTCCTTGAAACTTTATAATCACCTCCTAAGGAACCCAACGACTATAAAGAGATGTGAACTCACTATGATTGAATGATTTAGTTGGTAAGAAGAAGGAAAATGCCACAACTCTCGTTGATAAGTAAACCCAATTCTTGATGCAAAAAAAGAATTAAAGAATCGACTCTAATCTCTCTCACCCGAAAATTCACAAGAAGAACTTGTAGAAGAATTTGAAAATTTTTAATAATGATGGTGTCCCCCAATTCGGCCTAATAGTGCCCTTAAATAAGGGTTACAAAATTCCTAATTGCATATGGAAAATTAAGACTAA
The DNA here is from genome assembly GCA_947685225.1 of Garcia nutans. NCBI lineage: Eukaryota > Viridiplantae > Streptophyta > Magnoliopsida > Malpighiales > Euphorbiaceae > Garcia > Garcia nutans. Next base: position 38,868,923 of record CANTUV010000059.1, read on the forward strand.
AACATTCTAGAAGGATCCTAGGCTTGTATGGGAAAACACTTCCAAAAACCCAACAAGAATAGGATTTGACAAAGTCAAAACAACTTAACTAATTAAAATAAAAGGATGGGGACCACAAAATAACAAAAATATCCCCTCTAACTAACTATGAAGATTCGGCCAAGGGGTGCAACAAACTCCCTTGGAATTCGGCCAACTTGCATCCATGAATGTGCATGGAAATAAGATTGACCAAGCTTTGACTCTTCCTTGGTAGTTTCGGCCTAGGATTAAAAATAGCCTTCAAAGGCTCCTTCTTGGCTTCCATTGCATGCTTCTAGAACCATGATATATTTAGGCCTTCCTTGCAGCTCCATCTCCATCTTCTTGAATGATAAATCTTGAAGCTCTTTGGAAATCTCTTCTTGAATATGGAAAGCCATGCTAGCTTGATATCTCTTTGCCTTGCTCCTAGTGATTGGTCTACTTGCTAGCTTCAAGGGGTCCTTTCTTGCATCAGCAAGGGTTGCGCGTGGCAGCCCAATTCACTACAGAAATCTTTTGGGGGCAAATTGGCTGTCCCAATTTTGCCGCAGATGGCATCTGGGCGCGAATTGGGCTATCCCATTTTGCAGCAGATGGCATCCGGGGGCGAATTGGCCCACTGCATCCATTTTTGCTAGAGCAATTTCTGCCAGCACAGCCCACAAGCCTGACAGCCCGCCTACTGCCAATTTTTTGACCAAAACTTGTTTTACCCAGTTTCCTAATTTTTCCTAAACAATTCATATTTCCTTATAAAAATAGGATTAGGACTCTTTATTTTCCTATAAATACCACATTAAAATAACAACACAGGGGGAAAAAAAAGGAAAGGCAAAGAGTGACAATTGAGAGGAAAAAAAAAAGAAGGCAACAACAATGAACACTCATCAAATAATCAATCCATCAAAGGCAGAAATACTGCCTTTGTTATTGTTCATCCAGAAAACAATTTGGAGGAACCTTCAACGTAAGTTTTGTGTCTTAATCTTAAATTTGCTTAAACATTCAATTGTTATATCGTTTTTTTTTCCTACTATTTTTCGTTTATTTTTTCTATCACTTTGATTCAATAGTATAAATTGATAAATCCTAATCTTCTTTCCAACTTTCCAAAACCTGAAATCGTTTTATTAATTGATAAATCCTAATTGCCTTCCAATTTTCCAAAACCTTAAATCGTTTTATTAATTCCCAAAACCCTAATCTACTTTCCAATTTTCCAAAACCTTAAATCATTTTATTAATTCCCAAAACCATAATTGTTTTCTTAATTTTCCAAAACCCTAAACTTTTTCTAAATTCCGAACCTAAATTTATAAAATCTATTTCAAAAATTCAAAACACCAAAGCCCTTATCAAATTCTAAAATGTCAAGATCCTTTAATTCCATAATCTCCACTTGCTTAATTCCCAAACTTAGACCCAAAACCTAATTCAAATAACTTAATTCCTAAACCCTAATTTCATAGAAACCTTAAAATTTCTTAAACCCTAAATTTTATAATCCCAGCAACCTCAAAAAAAAAAACCTAAACCCTAAATAATGAAACCTCAATTTAAATCCTAATTTAAAAAACCCTAATTCCTAAAACCCTATTCTAAGATGCAAATTCTAAATTTTTATATTTATTACTTTATTTAATTTTAGATTTGATTATGTAGTTTATTATTTGTTCTGATGCTTGATTTATTTAATTTCAATGCTTGATTTTTTTAATTTATCATGGATGGATATTCTCTTTCTTATTATGGTTATTATTTGGTTGTGTTTAGTATTAAAAGTGTAAGAGGTATGTTTCCATTTTGTGGGTACCTCATTAGTTAAATATCATGTAATTTAAATTGCTTTTATATTTTAGACCAATGTAAAGGACATGTTTCTACCTTTTGGTGGGAGTCCTATTAGTTTAGTCATGGATGATGTAAGGACATGTTTCCATCCTCGGATGGGTGTCCATTTATTTGTTTTGCTTGAACATTACTTTGATTTTAATATAATGATGCTTTATTTTAATTGTTTCATGTAATATGGATAATATTGTTATATTTAAGAATTTTATAATATTAAGACCTATAAAGGAGGCCGGTTCCAAAGAACCAGGCATTGTGGGGGTGCTGGGCCACTTCTCACCTTCCCCACAAGTACCCAACTTTCTGAATCCATTAGGGAGTTGGGGATTCCTTAGGAATCGAGTCATCTATCCCTTTCTTTTTCCCAGCCCGTCCGGGTGGCGACTCCATTTTCTCCAGACTTAGGTCTGTGCTCTCTAAGGCCCCGAGACTAAATAGTGCCGAAGTCGCAAGAACCATTCCACCGGGAGTGGGGGCAAAAATACCTACTCACAGTGGCGACTCCACTGGGGATAAGAGAAGTTGATTCCATTGGTATTTTTATTATTCTAGTCTTTCTTATAATGATATTATCCATTGCATCATATTAGAATGCATCGTGTGCGTGAGTTAGGACGCCCGTGTTACCCGTGTTGTGTTATGTAAGGGATATCATACTTCCACTCAAGGTATGGAGATTGAGCATGGCATAACCACTCATAGCCTTGTACCATTTGGTATATACTTGCTATGGGAAAATAAGCCTTTCTACCCAAAGACTAAAGCTCATGTAATTGGCCTAGTTACTTTTCTTAGATTTTTACCCCAAATGCTTGTTGTTCAACTATGGTTAATTTATCTTGGCTTAAATCATGGCTTATTTGGTTTGTTCTTTTTCTAATATGACCTAAATACATTGTGAGCTCAAAATAAATTTTTCTTTAAAATTTAAAAGACCAAAGCTATTTTCAAAACTTTTCAAGATGGTCTTTGGACATAAAACTTTTCTAAAAACAAATCAAAAATTCTCTTGCTCATAACCTAAATACTAAGCCCAAAATCCATTTTTTCTAAAATATTTTTACAATGGGCTTAGAAATAAAATTATTTTCATCCAACCTTTTCTTGCAAAGAGCTTGCAAAAATATTTAGGCCAATTACGAAATACCAAAAATCAATTATGATCCTAGTTTATACTAATAAGAAATAATTAATCATGGGCTTGTTTTTGGCATGAATCATTAGTTACTTTTTCAAGTGAGAAATCTATTTATAATAAACCTCTTAATTTAGTTTTAATCCAATATAGCATAAAAGCTACTATAGTTGGTTAAATGGATTAAAACCTAATTAATGGGAATCATTATGAACTGATTTCCAGTTTTGAAAATATAACTATTGGTTGAAACGTTCGAGGGAAATATTCGAATACAAGGTACCCCATGTTGGTATTTTGTTAACCATATACCTAAGAAAAGAGACTCGCCATTTGTGCGTGGATGTTATAAGGTTGGAAGGAACATCCTATTTGTCCTTGTTTGTTAATTGTTTGTGCATACATACATACATACATTCATACATTTGCATCTAATATCATTGATCCTTTTTGGCTCACAGCTCTAGATTACGACAATTCAAAAGTTTACAACAATCTAACCTACGCCAGAAGCGAAGAATCTAGCAATGACTCAATCACTTGCTCACCAAAAATAATGGATCCCGAAAAAATTCAAAGTATGGTAGATGACGCCCTCAATGCCAAGATGGAAGAAATAAAAGAGTCCATGGCCTAGGCCATAAATAATCAACTAGCTACAATTTTAGGAAACAATGTCGAAACATCTGCTAGCACCAAGAAAGACAAAGGGAAGGCTAAAGTTGGTGAAGTGCCTTTGAACGATGATAAGGTGATCATTGATGATGATGTTTGGGCTTAATACTTCCAAGATCCTCAAGACAAAAAGGAACCAAAGGTTGTTGGGAAGACACATATTGAAAAGACCGAGAAATCTGATGTTGAGAAGATGATTACTGATTTAGAAAAGAAATTTGAGAAGAAGCTGAAAACCGAAGAAATGTTCGAAGTTGACAAATTATTTGAGCTAGAAGAAGAAGTTCTATGGAAATTTAAGATGCCATCTTTTGCAAAGTTTACTGGAAATGAAAATCCTCACCTCCATGTGAAGCAGTATATCACTACTATGCAGTTTGCCCGAGCTACTAAGGCTCAAGCTCTAAAGTACTTTATGCTCTCATTGGATCTTATTATCCAAAATTCAATACCTTAGAAGAAGGAACGCAAAAGAGTTGGGATCTGCTATATGAGGCCTTCATCCAATAATATGGATACAACATTGAGATGGAAGTTACCTTAATAGAAGTTGAGTCCATTAGACAAAGGCCAAATGAAAATTTTGTGGACTATGCGAAAATGGAGAAATAAGGCTGCTTTGCTCAAGAAAAGGCCTGATGAATCTGACCAAATAAGGATAATCGTGAGAGGCATCCTGCCCAATCTTTGTGAAAGGATGTCTCACACCCTTATTAGGGATTTCAAAGATCTTCTCCAAGCTAGTCTATAAATTAAAGAGTGGGAAAGGGAGAAGAATCGCTTTTTGGCAAGAAGGAATGAGAAAGGGAATTATCAGCCTAGTAATCAAAGCACGCAAAAAGAAGTTGATGTTAATGTGACCGGTCAAGGAAATAAAAGATAGTTTTCAGAATTAGGGAAGCCGCTGTCTTGGGTTCTCAATAAGCTACAACAGAGGGGATTATTGCAACCTTTGACTCCTCGTCCTTTTGGGCTAATCCTCTTCCACCTAACTTTGATACTAATGCATTTTACCAATTCCATCAAAGGCCTGGACACAAAATGGACAATTGCATGAAGTTGAGGCATGAGATCTAGAATTTAATTGAGAATGGCAAGTTGCCTGAGCCGGATAAGCCCAATACTAAAGGTAATCCATTTCCAAGGTTCAACAGGGTGCCACCACCAGCAACCTTCATGGTAGGAAAAGGATTAGAAGAAGATTTTAATTTATCATCCTTTCAAGATGGCAATATTGAAGATATAAAAGGAAAAGAAGCTTAAACTCAACAAACTTTCCTTAGCTTGAATGTTGCTTTTCAATTTTAGTTTCTTTAATATTTTGGAACTATTGTGTTTTCAAATTTAAAGTTGCTTGAAATAAATTACTTTCATCAAAATTTTTATTGGTATTTGTTCATTTTGGTGCTCAACCAATGAGGAATCTAGCTTGATATTTATAAATTAATATGTCTATGCATCATGACTCGAATGACTTTACTAGATAAGGGAATTGCTCTAAGCATTGAGTTGTGTATGCTTACTTAGAGAGGGCTCTTGCATAATTACCTTTGTCTAGGTCCTAGTCAGTCTTAGAACGTTCTTTGACGAACTTTCAAGGCAAAATTGAACTTTGCTTATTTAAGGGAGAAATGATCTAGGCATTGTTTGACGAGCCAACAAATAGTATCCACCCTATTAAATATAAATCCTTAGTAGTCCCTTTGAGCCTTCATAAAATTTTAGCTTTCTTTTCATTGGCGTACAAACCCCAACAACCTACCCTGAGCTTTTTGTGACACTTTTGACAAGTCTTATGATCACTAAGGTGAAGAGGCAAGAAGATCAAAGAAATGAATAAATAAGTCAAGATCATAAGGATAGTCGATGTTCTCAAGACCATAAGGATAGTTGAAGTTCACCTAGCATCTCCAATATATCAAGACAACATCAGAGTAGCAAATGATTCATCCTTGTTAAAGAAGGTTTATGTCACTCCACTCATCCATTATTGGAAACCAAGTTGGTACAAACAAGGCAACTCTTTTAGAGCTAGACCTAAAAAAAGAAGAAAATGAAAAAAGGACAAAAGAAAAGAGAAAAAAAAAGGAAAAAAGAGAAAAGAAAAAAAAATAAAGATAAAACCTAAAAAGGCGGTTCAGAAATCCAACTGAGTTCACTTTTACCTAAAGTAGCAAAAGGCTTCCATTTGGTTCATAAGGACATTTTGACTTGAATTGGTCCAACCCAACTAAAGATTCAATCAAAATTGAAAAAAAAAAAGGAGGAAGACCATCCAGTTCTTGAAAGTTATACAAGGAAGAAGGACAAGATGATAAAATGCTCAAAGAAAGGGAAGAGTAAGAAAAATAAAAAGAAATAAAAGGGAGAAGAAGAAGAGAAACGAATTTGGATAACAAACTTTTTGCAAGGGAAAAGACTGTCCTAATCAAGATCCAGATTAATGCCAAAAAGATAGAAGGAATTTGGAGTTTAGCAAGATTGCTTCCAGCTGCCTAAAGTTTAAGTAAGAAGTTTGTAGTGTGAAGGTTTGCCCATTGTGTCACATCAGCTCCTATCTCAAAATGGCTTTAATTTAACCCGTGCCCTTATAGACCCCATTTAAAACCTATCAAAGACCTGTTGATCTCTCTTGGTAGGTAGAGTCTATTAGTGGAGATAGTTTGAATAAGCATGCATATGAGATAGATAATATTTAAATCTATAAGACCTTAGGCCAAGTAATGTGTATGTGCCTATCTGAAGTGCAACAATTCTTGCATAAATAGAAATGATTCCTGAGTTTAGTATGGTAACTAGGGTTGTCATGTTATAGATATATTAATTTTGAAGATTGAGTCCTGAGGAAAATCAACATTGATTTGGCAAAGCCAACATTTGGATTTAAAAAAAATCAAAAAAAAAATTTAAAACCTTTAAGTTAAGAGAAGTATGTCGAATCATTAAATCTCAAAGGACACATTGGGCAAAGGAAATGATTATCGGCAAGGTCATGAAGAAGCTACCAACTGACATGCTGAATCATAATTTAAAATGGATGTATCTCTACTGTTTGGGGTCTCCACCACTCATATTTTCAATACCCTAAAGATAAAAGCCATGAATGTGAAGCATCCTGTCATTCCGAAGCAAGGACTGAACAAGCATCTAGAAGGAGTCAATGAGAACACTTCAGCTGGTCACCTCGATTTGTGAGTCGATGGAACCATTATAAGTATTATTCATGCATATCTTGCATATATGAGCATATCACATCGCACTTTCTTGTCTTGTATTGTCTATTCTTTGTCAAAGTGAACAGCAAACACCCTGTGAAGTGAAGAATCAAAAGAAGATATTGAATCAAGGGGGCATGGAAAGCCAATTGCTTGAGGAAGCTCCAGTCATTTTGCAAAAGAAGAAAAACATGTTTATGAAAGGAACAAGACAAAATACAAACGTCAATCAAAGCTTGCATGGAAAAAATCTTTGGTTTGAGCCTACACAGGGGGCAATGTTTCTCCATTTCAATTTTTTTTAGTTTATATACTAAACATTTTCAAACTCACTTGTAAATATTTCACCACGCAGGGGGCAAGGAGAAGATATAAGGGCCAACTAAAAATAGCTGAATTTTTGCAAAAGAAAGAACAAAAGAATGGACCAGCTAGTTAAACCAAAATCCTCAACTGATAAGAGGTTAGTTAAATCAAATTCAGTCTAGGGTCCAAGTACCCAATCCTGGGTCTAAGTACCCAAATCAAATCCAATCTCGGGTCTAATTACCCAAATCAAATTCAATATCAGGTCCAAGTACCCAATCTCGGGTCCAAGTACCCAAATCAAATTCAATCTCGGGTCCAAGTACCCAAATTAAATTCAATCTTGGGTCCAAGTACCCAAATCAAATTCAATCTCGGGTCCAAGTACCCAAATACAATTTAATCTCGGGTCCAAGTACCTAAATCAAATTCAATCTCGGGTCTAATTACCCATTCTCGGGTCCAAGTACCCAAACAAATTCAATCTCAGGTCCAAGTACCCAATCTTGAGTCCAAGTATCCCAATCAAATTTAATTTCGGGTCTAAGTACCTAAATCAAATTCAATCTCTGGTCCAAGAACCCAAACCAATTCAAGCTCGGGTCCAAGTACGCAATCTCGGGTCCAAGTACCCAAATCAAATTCAATCTCGAGTCCAAGTGCCCAAATCAAATTCAATCTCGGGTCCAAGTACCCAAATCAAATTCAATCTTGGGTCCATGAACCCAATCTCGGGTCCAAGTACCCAAATCAAATTCAATCTTGGGTCCATGAACCCAATCTCAAGTCCAAGTACCCAAATCAAATTCAATCTCGGGTCCAAGTACACAAATCAAATTTAATCTCGGGTCCAAGTACCTAAATCAAAATCAATCTTGAGTCCAAGTACCCATTCTTGGGTCCAAGTTCCCAAACCATTTCAATCTCGGGTCCAAGTACACAATCTCGGGTCCAAGTACGCAAATCAAATTTAATCTCGGGTCCGAGTACGCAAATCAAATTCAATCTCGGGTCCAAGTACCCAAACCAATTCAAGCTCGGGTCCAAGTACCCAAATCAAATTCAATCTCGGGTCCAAGTACCCAAATTCAATTTAGTCTCGGGTCCAAGTATCGAAATCAAATCAATCCTGGGTCCAAGTACCCAAATTCAATCTAGTCTCGGGTCCAAGTACCCAAATCAAGTTTAGTCTTGGGTCCAAGTACCCAAATCAAATCCAAGTACCCATCCAAAAAAAAAATCAGTCAAAGATCTTATTGCTTTTCACTCTCTTTTGCCGTAGTCTCAGATAGTTCTGCTAGCAGGGGCAAACTGTAGACCCTTAATTTTTGACCCATTCAAATCCGATAGTCTAAAATAATTTTTGTGGTATTTTATTTATTTTAATAATATTTTAATTACTAATAATATTTCATAGTTATTTTTAATAAATATAAATAATATACAAAATATAAAACATATAAAAAATGAAAAAATAAAAAATCGGACGGATCGGCTAGCGTTGCTCAACAGATGGCATCTGGGGTCAAATTGGCCCGCTGCGCCCATTTTTGCAAGCGCAATTTCTGCCAGCACAGCCCACTGGCCCGATAGCCCGCCCGCTGCCAATTTTTTTACCAAAACTTGTTTTACCCAGTTTCCTAATTTTTCTTAAACAATTCATATTTCCTTATTAAAATAAGATTAGGACTCTTTATTTTCCTATAAATACCACATTAAAACAAGAATAAAGGGGAGGAAAAAAAAAGGAAAGGTAGAGAGCGGCAATTGAGAGGAAAAAAAAAGAAGGCAGCAACAACGAACACTCATCAAATAATCAATCCATCAACGGCAGAAACACTACCTTTGTTATTGTTCATCCAGAAAATAATTTGGAGGAACCTTCAACGCAGGTTTTGTGTCTTAATCTTAAATTTGCTTAAACATTCAATTGTTATATCGTTTTTTTTTGTTCCTACTATTTTTCATTTATTTTTTTATCACTTTGATTCAATAGTATAAATTGATAAATCCTAATCTGCTTTCCAATTTTCCAAAACCTTAAATCATTTTCTTTACTTATAAATCCTAATCTGCTTTCCAATTTTCCAAAACCTTAAATCATTTTATTAATTCCCAAAACCCTATTCTGCTTTCCAATTTTTCAAAAACTTAAATCGTTTTATTAATTCCCAAAGCCCTAATTGTTTTCTTAATTTTCCAAAACCCTAAACTTTTTCTAAATTCCGAACCTAAATTTATAAAATCTATTTCCAAAATTCAAAACACCAAAACCCTTATCAAATTCTAAAATGTCAAGATCCTTTAATTCCTGAAAGTCCATTTGCTTAATTCCCAAACTTAGACCCAAACCCTAATTCCAATAACTTAATTTGCAAACCCTAGTTTCATAGAAACCTTAAAATTTCTGAAATCCTAAATTTTATAATCCCAGCAACATAAAAAAAAAAACCTAAGCGCTAAATAATGAAACCTCAATTTAAATCCTAATTTCAAAAGCCCTAATTCCTAAAACCCTATTCTAAGATGCAAATTCTAAATTTATATATTTATTACTTTATTTAATTTTAGATTTGATTATGTAGGTTATTATATGTTCTGATGGTTGATTTATTTAATTTCAATGCTTGATTTATTTAATTTATCATGGATGGATATTCTCTTTCTTATTATGGTTATTATTTGGTTGTTTTAGTATTAAAAGTGTAAGAGGTATGTTTCCATTTTATGGGTACCTCATTAGTTAAATATCATGTAATTTAAATTGCTTTTATATTTTAGACCAATGTAAAGGACATGTTTCTACCTTTTGGTGGGTGTCCTATTAGTTTAGACATGGATAATGTAAGGATATGTTTCCATCCTCGGATGGGTGTCCATTTATTTGTTTTGCTTGAACATTGCTTTGATTTTAATATAATGATGCTTTATTTTAGTTGTTGCATGTAATATGGATAATATTGTTAAATTTAAGAATTTTTATAATATTAAGACCTGTAAAGGAGGCCGGTTCCAATGAACCAGGCGTTGTGGGGGTGCTGGGCCATTTCTCACCTTCACCACACGTACCCAACTTTCTGAACCCATTAGGGGGTTGGGGATTCCTTAGGAATCGAGTCATCCACCCCTTTCATTTTCCCGGCCTGTCCAGTTGGCGACTCCATTTTCTCCAGACTTAGGTCCATGTTCTCTAAGGCCTCGAGCATAAACAGTGTCGAAGTGGCAAGAACCATTCCACCGGGAGTTGAGGCAAAAATCCCGCTCGCACTGGGTTCACCTCAATGGATTCCACTGACAATATATGAGATGGGTCTAACTTGTACCTCCGAAGCATAGAGACATGGAAGACATTATGTATCCGGTCTAACTCAGGCGGCAAAGCCAGCCTGTAAGCCACTAGACCAACTCTCTATAGAATCTCATATGGTCCTATGAAACAAGGACTCAACTTTCCTTTGCAACCGAATCTCAAAATCTTCTTCTGTGGAGACTAATTTAGAAGCATTTTATCTCCCACACTAAACTCTATATCTTTCCTCTTCAAATTTGTATAGGGTTTATGTTGTTTTGAAGTTACTTTTAGATGACTCAGAATCAATTTCACTTTCTCTTCTGTCTCCTTAATCAAATTAGAACCAACCAGTTTACCGTCTCTAACTTCATCCCAACACAAAGGTGTTCTGCATCTCATGCTATACAAGGCCTCATAAGGTGCCATCCCAATACTAGACTGGTGACTGTTGTTATATGCAAACTCAATCAGTGGAAAAAATCTATCCCAACTCCCTATGAAATCAATGACACATCTCCTCAACATATCCTCTAAAATCTGTATCACCCTCTCTAACTGCCCATATGTTCGAGGAAGGAAAGCAGTACTAAACTGCAATCGAGAACCCAATGCATCTTGTAAACTTCTCCAAAATCTCGATTTAAATCAGGGATCTCAGTCTGATACTAAAGAAATTGGAACTCTATGCAACCTCACTATGTCACTGATATACAACTCAATCAACCTCTCAAGCAAGTAATCCATCCGAACTGGATGAAAATAAGCTATCTTTGTCATTCGCTCAATAATCACCCAAATTACAATATGCTTCTTTTGGGTCAAAGGCAATCCAGTCACCAAATCTATCGTCGCTCGTTCCCATTTCCACTCTGGCACTGGTAATGGCTTAAGAAACCCCGAAGAAACTTGGTGTTCAACTTTCACTCTGTGGCAAGTGAGACATCTGGAGACAAATTATGCTATGTCCCTTTTCATATCTGACCACCAATAATACCGTTTCAAATCTTGATACATCTTTGTACTAGGAGGGTGCATAGCATAAACTAGCTGATGCGCTTAATCTAATATCATCCTCTTTAATACTGTATCATCGGGAATGTACAATCTATCATTATACCATAAACTGCCATCATCTCTTACATGAAAGTCTCAAATCTCCTCCTTTTGGCATTCCAACACAATCTTCTGGATCTTCTCATCTGCCAACCAGGCTTTCCTAACTTAATCCAACAACACTGGCCTCAATTGTAACTTTCCTAACTTCATCAGAAGACTCAAATTTAGCATGCAATGCTCGCAACTCAACAAGCAACGAGAGTGAATAAGCAGTCAAACTTGCCAAAAACTTCTGACTCAAGTCATCAGGAACGACATTTGCCTTGCTAGGATGATAATCAATCAAATAATTATAGTCTTTAATCAACTGTAACCATCGTCTCTGCCTAAGGTTCAGCTCTTTTTTAATACCTGAATACTAAAAACTCTTATGATCAGTATAAATGAAATATTTCTCCCCATACAAGTAATGTCACCAAATCTTCAATGTAAAAACTATGGCGGCTAACTCTAATTCATGAGTCGGATAATTCAGTTCATGTGACTTCAACTGTCGAGATGCATAAGCAATGGCTCAAACCTCCTACATCATAACACAACCTAAACCACTGTGTGATGCATCACTATATACCACATATGGTTTACCTTCCATAGGCATGGTAAGAAACAGGAGCCTGAGTCAACAGCTCTCTCAGTTGCTCAAAACTAGCCTAACACTGATCTGTCCACATAAATCTAACTTCTTTTTGAAGTAATCTGGTGAGTTGTGTAACTATTATAGAAAAATCCTTCATAAACTGACGATAATAGCCCGCCAAACTCAAAAAACTTCTAACCTCTATCACAGTCTTAGGTGGACTCCAATTCAAAATAGCCTCAACTTTACTCGGATCAACTCTAATACCCTCTGCTAACACTACATGACCCAGAAAAGTTACCTGATTAAGCCAAAACTCACATGTAGACAACTTAGCATACAACTGCTTCTCTCTCAAAGTTTGTAATACAATCTGCAGATGCCTAACATGATCCTCCTCACTACATGAATACAGTAGAATATCATCAATGAAGACCACCACAAACTGATCTAAGTATGGTCTAAACACCCTGTTCATCAAAATCATAAATGTTGCTGGTGCATTTATCAATCCAAAGGGCATCATAAGATACTCATAATGCCCATACCTCATGCAGAAAGTTGTCTTAGGTATATCTACATTTCTAACTCTCAACTGATGCTACCCTGATCTCAAATCAATCTTAGAGAATACTAATGTTCCCTTCAATTGATCAAAGAGATCATCTATCCGAGGTAAAGGATATTTATTCTTGATGGTCACCTTATTCAACTGCCTGTAATCAATACATAATCTCAAAGTGCCATCTTTCTTCTTCCCAAACAAAATAGGTGCTCCCCTAGGAGACGCAATAGGGCGATCAAATCATTTATCAAGCAACTCTTGAAACTGTACCTTCAACTCTTTTAATTCTATAGGTGCCATATGATAAGGGGTAATATAGATAGGAGTGGTACCAGCCAACAAATCAATACCAAACTCCACCTCTCCCTTAGGAGGCAACCTTGGCAACTCATCAGGGAAAACATTCAAAAACTCCGCAACTGTAGGTATACTGTCAAGCTGGAATCCCACTACTCTTGTATCTACAACATGAGCAAGATATGCCTCACATCCCTTCTGAATCATCCTCCTAGCTGATACAACTAAAATAAACATTGATGAAAGGCATCTATGCTCACTAGATACCACCACATAAATACTATCATGTGTTCTCAGCGTAACACATTTCTGCTGGCAGTCTACTATAAACCCATGCCTGGATAACTAATCCATGCCTAGAATCAAATCATACTCTTTAAAAGGCATCTTAATTAGATCATCGAGAAACTCCTCATCTTGAACAACAACTGGACTATCTCGATGCACCCTACAAACCACACCACTATGCCCTAAACGGTTTGTAAATAAAACATAAAATCCTTAAGACTCAAAATGCAAATCACTCACAGACAATATGGATACACTAATGTATGAATGAGTCAACCCAGGGTCTATCAATGCAAGAACTGAAGTACCAAATAAAGTAAAAGTACCAGCTATAACAAATGAAGTATCTAGCTACCTCTACATAACATAAACTTGATGTGATGGTCCTGCATCCTTCGATCTGCTTCCTACTATAGAACCTCCTCTCTGACGAGACCCTAATCTACTACCTCTACTAAATACTCTGCCACTATGAGCCCCTCTAAGAAAGGGTCTAAAAACTGCTATATTTGTTTGTCTATCATCTGGTGGCTCTGGACAATCTCTAAGAAAATGATCTAATGATCCACATCTGTAACACACCCCTGGTGCACCTATCCTCTAGCAGACACCTCCATGCTCTCTACCACAATGGACACAGGTAGATGGAGTAGGCCTCTGAGTCACTAGGGTCGGAGCACTAGCCACTGAGGTTGCAGGTCTCTGCCTCTACTACTGTGCTGACCTACCGGACTGCCCCTGACTCCTACTAAACCTCTAAGAATATCCTCCTCAGCCTCTCTTCAATGATGAAGATTATGCCTCACCTTGGGTTCTCCTACCTCTGCTCTCCTCTGCTCTAGTTGCTACTGCAAGTCCCTGTGCTCTCTCTACACTCTTAGAAGCTGTAATCAACTGAGAAAAATCATGATATCAGGAACCTACCACTAAACACATGATAGATGGTCTCAACCCCTCCTCAAACCTTCGGCATCTATCAAACTCATTTGAAATAATCCTGACTTAACTTGATAAACACAATTTCATAATCAGTCACTGTCATAGTGTCCTGCCTCAAACTCAAGAACGCCATCTTTTTAGTATCCTTTTACTCAGAGTATACTTCTTCTCGAATTCACATAAGAAATCAACATAGGTCAAAACTGGTGGATCAACTGTGCCACAGGGAACCATCTTCCACCACTCATAGGTATTCCCCTGTAGAAGTGATCTAGCATAATCAAACTTCACCTCTAGACTAGCCTACAGTTGAATGAATGCCCTATGGACCCTGTGCAGCCACTGCTCTGCTACAGCAAGGTCTATGGTGCAAACAAAATCTATGGCTCCAAATTTCCTCAGCTTATCGCACTTATGTGTGGGAAACTTCTCGAAAGCTAGCCCCGAAGGCCAATCATATTACATTGATGTCAAGCGTCTAGCCCCAAAGTCAAATCATATCATAGTGACTCCAAGCATCTAGCCCCGAAGGCAAATATAGACATGCCGCCAAACACAGAACTCTGAAAATTCAATAACAAACTAGGCACACAATTAATTCACATTTTTCCATCATCAATTCCTTTCTCATATTCCTATTTTCTCATTCATATCAATGTCATTTCATTTCAATATTTCATAACAAAACCACATTACCCAAATACTTTGGTTCATTTTTATATTTTGCACATAGTTCACATTTCATTAAATCTTGTAACACCCCGATACCCTATATAAGTACTATACATATACCTAGTATACATAGAGTAAGTATATAGAGTATAAGGATGCCACTTTTCTTTTTACTTTTTAAAAACCTGTAACAAAATTCAAACCATAATAGGTCAATTTAAAGAACACTTACAAAATCATTGTCTTTATCAAAACTTCATTTATACATTTAATATAACATACTTAAAGTGGATACATGTATGCATTACCCTCTAGTTGGTCTCGACAAAATCTTACTCTTCTCGTGGCATACCAAAAGACTTCATATCTTCCACCAAGCTACCTGCGCGATAATACATCCGCGCTAAGCTCGAAAGCTTAGTAGTATAAATATAAAATACAAACATATATCATGGAAATACTAACATATAAAGATATATCAATTCCATATACTTTTAGTTCTTATTAAGTTTATCCCTTTTCATTTGCACCTTTCATATCTTTCAACTAATTTCATATCTTATACACATATATATACATAACATTTCTACCAATTCCAACCCATCACTAATATTCACAATCAACATCTCAATACACACATTATACATCATACTAACCATAAGTCACATTTCCAATTAAGACAATCATTGTCTTCAACCACAATTCATCAATTGAATTCACAATCAATGCTAGTACACACATTATACATCATACCAATCACAACATTTCTTTATTCACAATTCACCATTTATGATTCATCATTAGTGCTCATAATCAATATTTCAACACACATATTACATATCATCAATCACATGTCCAATGAAGTATACCAAAGATTTCATTATCCATTTCTTTCAACATTTGTATATCACATTGACAACAAAGACAGACTCGGGCCCAACAGACACCACTATGTTATTCAGAGTTCAGAGTTACTGCTTTGGTCTATAATCATAATCATCAAGCCCGTAGGCATCATATATCAATATTTCTATCCATGGATAGTGTAACAGACCCAGTCTCTTGGACCATCAACTCATCATGAGGAGATCCTCAACCCGGCAAGACTGTTACCAATCATATATTTCATATTCACAATTCTCATAGTGTAACAGACCCAGTCTCTTGGACCTCAATTCAACTCAATTTGAAGAGATCCTCAACCCAGCAAGACTGTTACCTTTTTCATTTTATAGTCATGCCTCCAAACCCAGATCTCTGAAGACTGAATAACACATTAAACACGTATTTCACTTATTGTTTCATTATCAATTTCAATCTCAATGCTCATTATCATCTAGGCAAACATGCCTTATTTCTTTCAATTGGATCATCATAGCCAATCACAATGGCTTCGTCTCACATTTGAATCATCATGGCCAATTACAATGGCTTCACTACATATCATATCTCAATCCATATGATACATATAACATCATTGATATAACATTTCAAAATATATTATTCATATAATACATTGCCATACACAAGATTCACAATGCATATAACATAACATTTTCTCATTTCTCAAAACACATTAACATCATTCATTACTAGAGCATTTATCATAACAAATTGCACATACCTAAGAAGGATCCTCATATTTTCCTACCTTTTCCATTTCATATTTCATCCTTTATATATATATATATAGTAATATACATTCTTCATTTACATTCACAATATAATAGCTTATTTAACACTTTCATCCCAATGTGTTAATGTTCAAAGACATATAAGGATATACAATCAAATAGGGTTTATGCTTACCTTGTTAATGCTCTTCACATCCTTCACATCATTCAATCATCACCTTAGTCCAATTATATTAACAATATAATAAATCACTTAACACATTTGCAAACAAATGTGTTAAGCTTCAAATTATGTAATTAAATACAATCATATGTATTGTTACTTACCTCAAGAACTATTCCCATTCCTCCATACATTTCCTCTTCCAAGAATTCTCAACATATAGGTTAATGCAACACAATCTCTTCAAAACCTAATCCAAAGATCATTATACATAGGTTTAGAATCATCCACATACATTTGATTAGGGCATTCTTTGTTTTAGACATGTTTAAAGTGTTTATGTTTAGGTTTAGGTACCATAATACCTTTGAAGAATCAAAGCCATGCTAAAAGAACAAAGAATAAAAACAATAACCATTACATTTGAGGGACACGGGAAACCCACTTGAGGGACACGGTTAGGGCAATTCAACCTCTTCACAATCTAATCCAAAAGGAATATTAGCAAAATGACCATATGAATAGTACATTCTGGTTTTAGACTCCATTTTATCCTTATTTTGAAAAATTGTATAAACTAATCCACTTGACTAAAAATTCTAAAATTTTTACAGAATTTAGTTTTGTATCTTAAAATCATTCCTTTAAAATTTCAGATCAAACTGAACACAAAATCTTGGTCAAATAGTTCACCTAACCAGACTGCCCCAATTGCCCTGCATCCTGGCAGCAGTTCTGAACTTTGTGAATTCCATAAATCAAATTCAATCAACGTGGTTCCAAATTATTTTTCTCAAATACTAGACTCACTAAGAAACAACATTTCCAAAATTCAATTGGATATGATTTTTCTACAATTTATTAAAAATCCCGAAATATAGCTGTCTCAGTTAAGGTACCTACTGGAACAGGTCTAATAAAAATAATCTTTCTAAACTCATAACCATTCCAAAATCGAATCAACATATTTTTCAGTCATTCTAGACTCATAGAGGCACAACATATCAAAAATTCACTTCAAGAACATTTTTCTATAATTAATTAAAAATCATACAAGTCACAGCCTTTACTAATTGTAAAACAGAAAAAAATTCACTAAACACAACTCTTACTCTTCCATCACCAACACCAACCTAGCTTCTTATCTTTAATTCCATTTCAACACTTTTACACACACCATACACAAACACACTAAATCATCACATCAACCAATCACAATTTTATTTAGACATAACTTCAAAATTGACAAAGGGAAACAAAAGAATTCTTACCTAAAATGAAGAAATTCCACAAATCTCTTTTCACAACCTTTGATTTCTTCTTCAATTTGCTTCTTGTCTCAAGAACACTTCTCTTTCCCTTTTGTCTAAGGAAGAGCCGGCCACACACAAATGAGAAGAGGAAAAGATGAAGAGCAAAAGTCAAATTTTGCTTCTTATATCCACCAAGAGTTTTTAACCTTGCAATTACTAAAACACCCTTCACCATTTAACTACCCTTTTGTCTCATATGTACCCAATTAAGTAATTTCACATGCCACATAAAAATATCCTCTTGCATTGACTCTCCCTTTGACCAATTTATATGTTATATATATCATCATATACCCAACATATAAACTTGTCTCTAAACCCTAAATTTCTTCTCCAAAACATATATACATATACATTCTCTTTCCATTTCTTTTCTCTTACAATTTAACACATATATACAATCCAATATATAACAACAACAACACTAACCACAACATCAACAACATAATCAAAACTTTTAGGGCATATATGAGGATATTACAATTCTCTCCCCCTTAAATAATTTCGTCCTCGAAATTATCTAGTATAATTGTAATTCATTCATAATACCATACCATCTTAACTTCCATATGAAGTTAATTATACGTTTAAGTCATTATATCATCAAATCATATAGCTTCAACTCTCCTCTTTAGAATCAACCACCTTCTTTAAATTCCTTAACTCATCATTCTATATGTCTATACATCTTATTACTTTCTTGATCAAACATTCAAAAGATCTCATTACATTCCTATTAATATCTTTATACCAGAATCAGATCATCATATAGCACAAAAATACTTTGTCAAATCTTTATATTTAATACATTTTGTTCTTCACTTCTTTGTAATTACTCTGTTAACTTTAACCTTAAAAACTATAACTTATATCTGAGCATTAATTATCCATTCATTACAGTCACTGTCTAAATAGACATCTATCACCCTCAATAGATAACAAAATCCTGATTTTTCATACATGGAGTTATTTCTTTAGCATGCTTTTCACTTAACTTACATATTAATACATTACTTTTCAACTTATTTTATAAATAACCAATCTTTTTCCCTTTTTCTCATGATGATTTATAATTATTATACTCCACTCATTCATGTCCAATCATACTTTAAAATTTACATCATATACATTATCATGTAAATAACTACACTCTTGGTACAACTATACACATTAAATCTCAATAATGATTCATAATCTCAGCCAAATCTAGATCCATTGATTTATCTGTCACATTATATCCACATTCCAATCTTGTTCAACTCCAACCAATAATTAATTTATTCAAACTTATCATGAAATTTCACAATATTCATATATGTATATATATTTATAACCTAATTCCATTAGGGTAAACATATATACAATTTCTGATCTCTTCCGATCCATATTCAATCAAATTATCATGATAACAAATCACTTCAAATTATCTTTTAATATACACATAATTTATTCTCTATCATCTTATTATAATACCCACCAATTCTCATAAAGGTTTTTATACCATATTTACTATCTACAATTCATGCACTCAAACCTCGAGTTACATATCTTAATCATATTCAATATAACTTTCATAACATTCCATATCATTCCATATCATTGTTATATTTATTTTGATTACCTTATTTTCATATCATCCGTAAATCAAAACCTTTCCATAGTTTCTTTTTCCTCTCTTAGTCTTCACAATTATAACCAAAATTGTTAACATAAAATGATAATATACAACTTTATCCATCATAACTTTTAACTATACTTCTCAATTATAATTTCAACCTCACCAAATCTGTATTACAATCATTTTATCTAAGATTCAAATCCATGGATAACAATTTAACCGATCAAATATACTGAACAAAACACATGGCTTTAAGGGATTAATATTCAAGCCTGGAACTTTTAAATCAATGCTGTCTTCTTTTTTTTTTAATTTTTTTTTTAATTTCATCCTCAATCTTTACAAATACAATGCTAAAGTACATATCAAGAATCACTTATTCCTTCTTTACATTTTTGCTATATCAATAGCTAACACATTCCAACTCCGTTTCAAATCAATTGCACTCGATTTATAATCTTTATCCACTTAATTCATGTTTCTACAATATTACTCTATACATATTCAATCATATGGAGTTCCTATGCAATTTCTATTTGTCACTTCATTTCTAATCCATTTACAATCTCTTATAATATAACATTACATAGAACTTTCCATATGTGCATACTTTGGAACTCTAAATATCATATGATCATCATACTTTGGAACTCTAAATATCATATGATCATCACATTCAATGCTCACTATAACAATTTCCACTATCCAATATTACTCAAGTCCATTCCATTCTCACTTCCATCACATAATTCATTTAGCTTAACACAATTCAAGACCCAATCTCCCTTAGGTCTTTTAATACACACAACATCATTTCCATATTACTAATTCTATAATAATACCACATACATTTCATTCACAGTGAAAACTCAATTCACATCTCATATACATGTATACACTTAATTATATGCTCTTGTTTTATTTCCCTTTTTCATACATTCAATACAAATTTAATGTTTATCACTTTCTTTTAAACATTGTCATTCTCATTCTTTCAATATGATGTAAAGCATTTATTCATACTACAATGTATATATATATCCTGACTATACTAATACTTCACATTCATCTTGATCATATTCCCAAAGTGACATCTCTTTCACTTTCATCCTTAAAAAACACTTAATATACTTCCATAACCATCTTTACTCTTTGCAGTTAAAATGACTTAAAATAACTCATTTTCATTTGCTTATCCAATTCCCTTTTTTTACTTTAAAACAATTTCTCTTTCTATCAATCACATTACTCAATTCATAATGCTTTAATATGGAATATTAGTCATTTCACCTAACCCATATATTGAATATACATTAAACCATCACTATCCCAATAATCTTTATCAAATTCCACTAAAACTTTAACTTCTCAAATTACTACTTCATTTAAGCTTCAATTTACCAAACTCATCTTTTCTAATATCACTCTAAAACATCTTACAAATATATATCACAAAGCAATATTAAAACTTATAATTTCCACAATCATCAAGCTCACTTCAAAAAATCTCAAATATCACCTATTATCACCATTACCATGAGCTTTCACAATATCCAAGCATTTTACATTTCTAACATTGAATTTACAATGTTCGCATCAAAATAATGATATCAACTTATTTTCTTACTTAACCAATATCATCTCTTTCCTTTAATAAAACCTTAACTTTATATATATATATTCCAACTTTAACTAGTCACACTTTGTCTATATTAACCAACTCATTCAATATTCCACCATTCTTTCCTCATTTTTAGTAACATATCTTTCAATAATAACAATCCAACAATATTTTCTCTGTCTAGCAACCTCAACATAAACATTATTATAAAGAGATTCAAAGTATAGAGGAAAGAGTGCATACTTTAATCTTGATTTTGATTTCTATTCATTTTTCAACTTTATTCTTTTTTTTTATATTTCAATTCACATTATGTCCCACATAATATTGCTCATAACCATCAACATTACATTCTATGTTGCACACAACATGACATTTTTCATATGCATCATCAATATACATATATCACATTATATTTCACAATTCGTTTCCCATAATCAATTAGGCACTATGCCTCAATTATAATTCATTTCCAACATCATGGTCAACAATCATGGTTTCTCATCACATCAAAATGGTATACACATATATCATCAACTATATTGAACAGCTCATATAACACAAATATTCTACAATTCATATAATGCCACATCCGAGACCAACCTAGGTATGAATGCATATGCATGTATTACAAATTTCATTTCAAAACTTTTCCTTTGTAACTCTATTTAAGCTTTCCAAAACTTTTCTTTTTAATTCTACTTATACTGTTCAAAAATTCTCTTTTTAGTTTCACTTATTCCGAGAATCTCGAACCTAAGCTCTGATACCAAAACAATTGTAACACCCCGATACCCTATATAAGTACTATACATATACCTAGTATACATAGAGTAAGTATATAGAGTATAAGGATGCCACTTTTCTTTTTACTTTTTAAAAACCTGTAACAAAATTCAAACCATAATAGGTCAATTTAAAGAACACTTACAAAATCATTGTCTTTATCAAAACTTCATTTATACATTTAATATAACATACTTAAAGTGGATACATGTATGCATTACCCTCTAGTTGGTCTCGACAAAATCTTACTCTTCTCGTGGCATACCAAAAGACTTCATATCTTCCACCAAGCTACCTGCGCGATAATACATCCGCGCTAAGCTCGAAAGCTTAGTAGTATAAATATAAAATACAAACATATATCATGGAAATACTAACATATAAAGATATATCAATTCCATATACTTTTAGTTCTTATTAAGTTTATCCCTTTTCATTTGCACCTTTCATATCTTTCAACTAATTTCATATCTTATACACATATATATACATAACATTTCTACCAATTCCAACCCATCACTAATATTCACAATCAACATCTCAATACACATATTATACATCATACTAACCATAAGTCACATTTCCAATTAAGACAATCATTGTCTTCAACCACAATTCATCAATTGAATTCACAATCAATGCTAGTACACACATTATACATCATACCAATCACAACATTTCTTTATTCACAATTCACCATTTATGATTCATCATTAGTGCTCATAATCAATATTTCAACACACATATTACATATCATCAATCACATGTCCAATGAAGTATACCAAAGATTTCATTATCCATTTCTTTCAACATTTGTATATCACATTGACAACAAAGACAGACTCGGGCCCAACAGACACCACTATGTTATTCAGAGTTCAGAGTTACTGCTTCGGTCTATAATCATAATCATCAAGCCCGTAGGCATCATATATCAATATTTCTATCCATGGATAGTGTAACAGACCCAGTCTCTTGGACCATCAACTCATCATGAGGAGATCCTCAACCCGGCAAGACTGTTACCAATCATATATTTCATATTCACAATTCTCATAGTGTAACAGACCCAGTCTCTTGGACCTCAATTCAACTCAATTTGAAGAGATCCTCAACCCAGCAAGACTGTTACCTTTTTCATTTTATAGGCATGCCTCCAAACCCAGAACTCTGAAGACTGAATAACACATTAAACACATATTTCACTTATTGTTTCATTATCAATTTCAATCTCAATGCTCATTATCATCTAGGCAAACATGCCTTATTTCTTTCAATTGGATCATCATAGCCAATCACAATGGCTTCGTCTCACATTTGAATCATCATGGCCAATTACAATGGCTTCACTACATATCATATCTCAATCCATATGATACATATAACATCATTGATATAACATTTCAAAATATATTATTCATATAATACATTGCCATACACAAGATTCACAATGCATATAACATAACATTTTCTCATTTCTCAAAACACATTAACATCATTCATTACTAGAGCATTTATCATAACAAATTGCACATACCTAAGAAGGATCCTCATATTTTCCTACCTTTTCCATTTCATATTTCATCCTTTATATATATATATATATAGTAATATACATTCTTCATTTACATTCACAATATAATAGCTTATTTAACACTTTCATCCCAATGTGTTAATGTTCAAAGACATATAAGGATATACAATCAAATAGGGTTTATGCTTACCTTGTTAATGCTCTTCACATCCTTCACATCATTCAATCATCACCTTAGTCCAATTATATTAACAATATAATAAATCACTTAACACATTTGCAAACAAATGTGTTAAGCTTCAAATTATGTAATTAAATACAATCATATGTATTGTTACTTACCTCAAGAACTATTCCCATTCCTCCATACATTTCCTCTTCCAAGAATTCTCAACATATAGGTTAATGCAACACAATCTCTTCAAAACCTAATCCAAAGATCATTATACATAGGTTTAGAATCATCCACATACATTTGATTAGGGCATTCTTTGTTTTAGACATGTTTAAAGTGTTTATGTTTAGGTTTAGGTACCATAATACCTTTGAAGAATCAAAGCCATGCTAAAAGAACAAAGAATAAAACCAATAACCATTACATTTGAGGGACACGGGCAACCCACTTGAGGGACACGGTTAGGGCAATTCAACCTCTTCACAATCTAATCCAAAAGGAATATTAGCAAAATGACCATATGAATAGTACATTCTGGTTTTAGACTCCATTTTATCCTTATTTTGAAAAATTGTATAAACTAATCCACTTGACTAAAAATTCTAAAATTTTTACAGAATTTATTTTTGTATCTTAAAATCATTCCTTTAAAATTTCAGATCAAACTGAACACAAAATCTTGGTCAAATAGTTCACCTAACCAGACTGCCGCAATTGCCCTGCATCCTGGCAGCAGTTCTGAACTTTGTGAATTCCATAAATCAAATTCAATCAACGTGGTTCCAAATTATTTTTCTCAAATACTAGACTCACTAAGAAACAACATATCCAAAATTCAATTGGATATGATTTTTCTACATTTTATTAAAAATCCCGAAATATAGCTGTCTCAGTTAAGGTACCTGCTGGAACAGGTCTAATAAAAATAATCTTTCTAAACTCATAACCATTCCAAAATCGAATCAACATATTTTTCAGTCATTCTAGACTCATAGAGGCACAACATATCAAAAATTCACTTCAAGAACATTTTTCTATAATTAATTAAAAATCATACAAGTCACAGCCTTTACTAATTGTAAAACAGAAAAAAATTCACTAAACACAACTCTTACTCTTCCATCACCAACACCAACCTAGCTTCTTATCTTTAATTCCATTTCAACACTTTTACACACACCATACACAAACACACTAAATCATCACATCAACCAATCACAATTTTATTTAGACACAACTTCAAAATTGACAAAGGGAAACAAAAGAATTCTTACCTAAAATGAAGAAATTCCACAAATCTCTTTTCACAACCTTTGATTTCTTCTTCAATTTGCTTCTTGTCTCAAGAACACTTCTCTTTCCCTTTTGTCTAAGGAAGAGCCGGCCACACACAAATGAGAAGAGGAAAAGATGAAGAGCAAAAGTCAAATTTTGCTTCTTATATCCACCAAGAGTTTTTAACCTTGCAATTACTAAAACACCCTTCACCATTTAACTACCCTTTTGTCTCATATGTACCCAATTAAGTAATTTCACATGCCACATAAAAATATCCTCTTGCATTGACTCTCCCTTTGACCAATTTATATGTTATATATATCATCATATACCCAACATATAAACTTGTCTCTAAACCCTAAATTTCTTCTCCAAAACACATATACATATACATTCTCTTTCCATTTCTTTTCTCTTACAATTTAACACATATATACAATCCAATATATAACAACAACAACACTAACCACAACATCAACAACATAATCAAAACTTTTAGGGCATATATGAGGATATTACAATTCTCTCCCCCTTAAATAATTTCGTCCTCGAAATTATCTAGTATAATTGTAATTCATTCATAATACCATACCATCTTAACTTCCATATGAAGTTAATTATACGTTTAAGTCATTATATCATCAAATCATATAGCTTCAACTCTCCTCTTTAGAATCAACCACCTTCTTTAAATTCCTTAACTCATCATTCTATATGTCTATACATCTTATTACTTTCTTGATCAAACATTCAAAAGATCTCATTACATTCCTATTAATATCTTTATACCAGAATCAGATCATCATATAGCACAAAAATACTTTGTCAAATCTTTATATTTAATACATTTTGTTCTTCACTTCTTTGTAATTACTCTGTTAACTTTAACCTTAAAAACTATAACTTATATCTGAGCATTAATTATCCATTCATTACAGTCACTGTCTAAATAGACATCTATCACCCTCAATAGATAACAAAATCCTGATTTTTCATACATGGAGTTATTTCTTTAGCATGCTTTTCACTTAACTTACATATTAATACATTACTTTTCAACTTATTTTATAAATAACCAATCTTTTTCCCTTTTTCTCATGATGATTTATAATTATTATACTCCACTCATTCATGTCCAATCATACTTTAAAATTTACATCATATACATTATCATGTAAATAACTACACTCTTGGTACAACTATACACATTAAATCTCAATAATGATTCATAATCTCAGCCAAATCTAGATCCATTGATTTATCTGTCACATTATATCCACATTCCAATCTTGTTCAACTCCAACCAATAATTAATTTATTCAAACTTATCATGAAATTTCACAATATTCATATATGTATATATATTTATAACCTAATTCCATTAGGGTAAGCATATATACAATTTCTGATCTCTTCCGATCCATATTCAATCAAATTATCATGATAACAAATCACTTCAAATTATCTTTTAATATACACATAATTTATTCTCTATCATCTTATTATAATACCCACCAATTCTCATAAAGGTTTTTATACCATATTTACTATCTACAATTCATGCACTCAAACCTCGAGTTACATATCTTAATCATATTCAATATAACTTTCATAACATTCCATATCATTCCATATCATTGTTATATTTATTTTGATTACCTTATTTTCATATCATCCGTAAATCAAAACCTTTCCATAGTTTCTTTTTCCTCTCTTAGTCTTCACAATTATAACCAAAATTGTTAACATAAAATGATAATATACAACTTTATCCATCATAACTTTTAACTATACTTCTCAATTATAATTTCAACCTCACCAAATCTGTATTACAATCATTTTATCTAAGATTCAAATCCATGGATAACAATTTAACCGATCAAATATACTGAACAAAACACATGGCTTTAAGGGATTAATATTCAAGCCTGGAACTTTTAAATCAATGCTGTCTTCTTTTTTTTTTAATTTTTTTTTTAATTTCATCCTCAATCTTTACAAATACAATGCTAAAGTACATATCAAGAATCACTTATTCCTTCTTTACATTTTTGCTATATCAATAGCTAACACATTCCAACTCCGTTTCAAATCAATTGCACTCGATTTATAATCTTTATCCACTTAATTCATGTTTCTACAATATTACTCTATACATATTCAATCATATGGAGTTCCTATGCAATTTCTATTTGTCACTTCATTTCTAATCCATTTACAATCTCTTATAATATAACATTACATAGAACTTTCCATATGTGCATACTTTGGAACTCTAAATATCATATGATCATCATACTTTGGAACTCTAAATATCATATGATCATCACATTCAATGCTCACTATAACAATTTCCACTATCCAATATTACTCAAGTCCATTCCATTCTCACTTCCATCACATAATTCATTTAGCTTAACACAATTCAAGACCCAATCTCCCTTAGGTCTTTTAATACACACAACATCATTTCCATATTACTAATTCTATAATAATACCACATACATTTCATTCACAGTGAAAACTCAATTCACATCTCATATACATGTATACACTTAATTATATGCTCTTGTTTTATTTCCCTTTTTCATACATTCAATACAAATTTAATGTTTATCACTTTCTTTTAAACATTGTCATTCTCATTCTTTCAATATGATGTAAAGCATTTATTCATACTACAATGTATATATATATCCTGACTATACTAATACTTCACATTCATCTTGATCATATTCCCAAAGTGACATCTCTTTCACTTTCATCCTTAAAAAACACTTAATATACTTCCATAACCATCTTTACTCTTTGCAGTTAAAATGACTTAAAATAACTCATTTTCATTTGCTTATCCAATTCCCTTTTTTTACTTTAAAACAATTTCTCTTTCTATCAATCACATTACTCAATTCATAATGCTTTAATATGGAATATTAGTCATTTCACCTAACCCATATATTGAATATACATTAAACCATCACTATCCCAATAATCTTTATCAAATTCCACTAAAACTTTAACTTCTCAAATTACTACTTCATTTAAGCTTCAATTTACCAAACTCATCTTTTCTAATATCACTCTAAAACATCTTACAAATATATATCACAAAGCAATATTAAAACTTATAATTTCCACAATCATCAAGCTCACTTCAAAAAATCTCAAATATCACCTATTATCACCATTACCATGAGCTTTCACAATATCCAAGCATTTTACATTTCTAACATTGAATTTACAATGTTCGCATCAAAATAATGATATCAACTTATTTTCTTACTTAACCAATATCATCTCTTTCCTTTAATAAAACCTTAACTTTATATATATATATATTCCAACTTTAACTAGTCACACTTTGTCTATATTAACCAACTCATTCAATATTCCACCATTCTTTCCTCATTTTTAGTAACATATCTTTCAATAATAACAATCCAACAATATTTTCTCTGTCTAGCAACCTCAACATAAACATTATTATAAAGAGATTCAAAGTATAGAGGAAAGAGTGCATACTTTAATCTTGATTTTGATTTCTATTCATTTTTCAACTTTATTCTTTTTTTTTTATATTTCAATTCACATTATGTCCCACATAATATTGCTCATAACCATCAACATTACATTCTATGTTGCACACAACATGACATTTTTCATATGCATCATCAATATACATATATCACATTATATTTCACAATTCGTTTCCCATAATCAATTAGGCACTATGCCTCAATTATAATTCATTTCCAACATCATGGTCAACAATCATGGTTTCTCATCACATCAAAATGGTATACACATATATCATCAACTATATTGAACAGCTCATATAACACAAATATTCTACAATTCATATAATGCCACATCCGAGACCAACCTAGGTATGAATGCATATGCATGTATTACAAATTTCATTTCAAAACTTTTCCTTTGTAACTCTATTTAAGCTTTCCAAAACTTTTCTTTTTAATTCTACTTATACTGTTCAAAAATTCTCTTTTTAGTTTCACTTAGGCCGAGAATCTCGAACCTAAGCTCTGATACCAAAACAATTGTAACACCCCGATACCCTATATAAGTACTATACATATACCTAGTATACATAGAGTAAGTATATAGAGTATAAGGATGCCACTTTTCTTTTTACTTTTTAAAAACCTGTAACAAAATTCAAACCATAATAGGTCAATTTAAAGAACACTTACAAAATCATTGTCTTTATCAAAACTTCATTTATACATTTAATATAACATACTTAAAGTGGATACATGTATGCATTACCCTCTAGTTGGTCTCGACAAAATCTTACTCTTCTCGTGGCATACCAAAAGACTTCATATCTTCCACCAAGCTACCTGCGCGATAATACATCCGCGCTAAGCTCGAAAGCTTAGTAGTATAAATATAAAATACAAACATATATCATGGAAATACTAACATATAAAGATATATCAATTCCATATACTTTTAGTTCTTATTAAGTTTATCCCTTTTCATTTGCACCTTTCATATCTTTCAACTAATTTCATATCTTATACACATATATATACATAACATTTCTACCAATTCCAACCCATCACTAATATTCACAATCAACATCTCAATACACATATTATACATCATACTAACCATAAGTCACATTTCCAATTAAGACAATCATTGTCTTCAACCACAATTCATCAATTGAATTCACAATCAATGCTAGTACACACATTATACATCATACCAATCACAACATTTCTTTATTCACAATTCACCATTTATGATTCATCATTAGTGCTCATAATCAATATTTCAACACACATATTACATATCATCAATCACATGTCCAATGAAGTATACCAAAGATTTCATTATCCATTTCTTTCAACATTTGTATATCACATTGACAACAAAGACAGACTCGGGCCCAACAGACACCACTATGTTATTCAGAGTTCAGAGTTACTGCTTTGGTCTATAATCATAATCATCAAGCCCGTAGGCATCATATATCAATATTTCTATCCATGGATAGTGTAACAGACCCAGTCTCTTGGACCATCAACTCATCATGAGGAGATCCTCAACCCGGCAAGACTGTTACCAATCATATATTTCATATTCACAATTCTCATAGTGTAACAGACCCAGTCTCTTGGACCTCAATTCAACTCAATTTGAAGAGATCCTCAACCCAGCAAGACTGTTACCTTTTTCATTTTATAGGCATGCCTCCAAACCCAGAACTCTGAAGACTGAATAACACATTAAACACATATTTCACTTATTGTTTCATTATCAATTTCAATCTCAATGCTCATTATCATCTAGGCAAACATGCCTTATTTCTTTCAATTGGATCATCATAGCCAATCACAATGGCTTCGTCTCACATTTGAATCATCATGGCCAATTACAATGGCTTCACTACATATCATATCTCAATCCATATGATACATATAACATCATTGATATAACATTTCAAAATATATTATTCATATAATACATTGCCATACACAAGATTCACAATGCATATAACATAACATTTTCTCATTTCTCAAAACACATTAACATCATTCATTACTAGAGCATTTATCATAACAAATTGCACATACCTAAGAAGGATCCTCATATTTTCCTACCTTTTCCATTTCATATTTCATCCTTTATATATATATATATATATATATAGTAATATACATTCTTCATTTACATTCACAATATAATAGCTTATTTAACACTTTCATCCCAATGTGTTAATGTTCAAAGACATATAAGGATATACAATCAAATAGGGTTTATGCTTACCTTGTTAATGCTCTTCACATCCTTCACATCATTCAATCATCACCTTAGTCCAATTATATTAACAATATAATAAATCACTTAACACATTTGCAAACAAATGTGTTAAGCTTCAAATTATGTAATTAAATACAATCATATGTATTGTTACTTACCTCAAGAACTATTCCCATTCCTCCATACATTTCCTCTTCCAAGAATTCTCAACATATAGGTTAATGCAACACAATCTCTTCAAAACCTAATCCAAAGATCATTATACATAGGTTTAGAATCATCCACATACATTTGATTAGGGCATTCTTTGTTTTAGACATGTTTAAAGTGTTTATGTTTAGGTTTAGGTACCATAATACCTTTGAAGAATCAAAGCCATGCTAAAAGAACAAATAATAAAAACAATAACCATTACATTTGAGGGACACGGGCAACCCACTTGAGGGACACGGTTAGGGCAATTCAACCTCTTCACAATCTAATCCAAAAGGAATATTAGCAAAATGACCATATGAATAGTACATTCTGGTTTTAGACTCCATTTTATCCTTATTTTGAAAAATTGTATAAACTAATCCACTTGACTAAAAATTCTAAAATTTTTACAGAATTTATTTTTGTATCTTAAAATGATTCCTTTAAAATTTCAGATCAAACTAAACACAAAATCTTAGTCAAATAGTTCACCTAACCAGACTGCCCCAATTGCCCTGCATCCTGGCAGCAGTTCTGAACTTTGTGAATTCCATAAATCAAATTCAATCAACGTGGTTCCAAATTATTTTTCTCAAATACTAGACTCACTAAGAAACAACATATCCAAAATTCAATTGGATATGATTTTTCTACATTTTATTAAAAATCCCGAAATATAGTTGTCTCAGTTAAGGTACCTGCTGGAATAGGTCTAATAAAAATAATCTTTCTAAACTCATAACCATTCCAAAATCGAATCAACATATTTTTCAGTCATTCTAGACTCATAGAGGCACAACATATCAAAAATTCACTTCAAGAACATTTTTCTATAATTAATTAAAAATCATACAAGTCACAGCCTTTACTAATTGTAAAACAGAAAAAAATTCACTAAACACAACTCTTATTCTTCCATCACCAACACCAACCTAGCTTCTTATCTTTAATTCCATTTCAACACTTTTACACACACCATACACAAACACACTAAATCATCACATCAACCAATCACAATTTTATTTAAACACAACTTCAAAATTGACAAAGGGAAACAAAAGAATTCTTACCTAAAATGAAGAAATTCCACAAATCTCTTTTCACAACCTTTGATTTCTTCTTCAATTTGCTTCTTGTCTCAAGAACACTTCTCTTTCCCTTTTGTCTAAGGAAGATCCGGCCACACACAAATGAGAAGAGGAAAAGATGAAGAGCAAAAGTCAAATTTTGCTTCTTATATCCACCAAGAGTTTTTAACCTTGCAATTACTAAAACACCCTTCACCATTTAACTACCCTTTTGTCTCATATGTACCCAATTAAGTAATTTCACATGCCACATAAAAATATCCTCTTGCATTGACTCTCCCTTTGACCAATTTATATGTTATATATATCATCATATACCCAACATATAAACTTGTCTCTAAACCCTAAATTTCTTCTCCAAAACACATATACATATACATTCTCTTTCCATTTCTTTTCTCTTACAATTTAACACATATATACAATCCAATATATAACAACAACAACACTAACCACAACATCAACAACATAATCAAAACTTTTAGGGCGTATATGAGGATATTACAAATCTAGTCATTAATAATTGCTTTTCATAATGCATACAATACAAACATAGCAATATACATGTCTTAGTACCATGTTCATGAATACTCAATCTATCAAGTAGCTTAACACATTTTCCATCCAAAATGTGTTAGACTAAATGTAATGCAATCACATTCCATTTATCAAGAGTTTGTACAAACCTTAGGAAACACTCCAAAATAATCAAAACTCCCTCCAACCATCTCTTCTAAGTTGCTCTTCAACACTAGGGTTGGGCACTACTCTCTCTCAATGCCTAAACCAAATGTGATCATTAACAACCATTTAATATCACATTCTAAGGCATTATCAACATCAAACCATTTAAATTAGGAGTTATAAGTGAAAGACAAGGACAAGAGTTATTTAGGCAATATCCTCAAGTAACACACTCAATAACACGGGAGTGTTAATGACCGTGTCATTAACCTACTCTCATAGAAGCTTTGACACATCCAATGACATGGGTGTGTCACTACCCATGTTATTCATTTTACCTCATAAAAAGTTTAACATGCTCAACAACATGGACTCGTTTATGGCTGTGTCAATTATTTTGCCTTACAGTAGCTATGACACGCTCAGGGACATGGCCATGTTACTGGTCATGTCATCAATGTTGAACTCAGCACCGTTGACATGCCCAACGACATGGTCGTGTCACTGGCTGTGTCAGGCAAAATTTGCATTTTGTACACTTATCCATCCAACCACTTCCAAACTCAACTTAAATTCAATCATTTCTTCAATCCAACCTTAAAATCATCATTAGATACTCACAAAATCTTAATACATACCCAAATAAGCCATTAAAACATACTAATAAACAATCCCAAAATCCAAATATCATGTTCTTCCATAGAATACCAAAGAACTTGCAAAATTGATACAGAAGCTTATCAATTGATGAAGAATCCTCAAAAACTCCACATAAATCCTTGAAATACCTTGTAAAATTTATGTATGGAAGAAGAAACTCTCTTTGCTCTCTCTCTCTCTCGCTCACAACAAAGAAGAAGGAAGAAAAGAAAAGAATCTTCTCTTTTCTTTCATCCTTATTTGTATATATATAATAATAATAATCACTATGCACCTAATTATACAATATATATATATAATGTATATCTTGAATATATGTATATATCTTATATATATATATCATATTTACTTCAAATATACATATATTTCAGATATACTTTCTACTAAATCATTTAATATCCTTTCATTTCATTTAAATTATTTATTTAATTTATCCAATTTAACTTTAATTTATTTTATTTAATATTCAAAAATTAGGGGTGTTACAACTTAAATGAAATCCTAACCAATATCACTTAACTATTTGATTGAACATTCAAACACTTACTGCCATATTAAATTAACACTTTTATTCTTACAGTATTGAAACAACATTCTAATATGTAAACTATTCAATGATGCTATAATGGACAAATAAATCTACAAATGTTTCAAATAGATAAGCTTAGAAAACTAAATATGCAAATTGTTTATCATAATGGATGAATGAATCTATTGATTATTTTAAATAAATTGGATTTGAGGAAACTAAACCTGTGTGTTGGCTCGTCCAATATAAATATGTTGAATCAAATGCGTGCTTACTACCTGACGAACTTCCCTCTTCAGTTGTTGTATATTTGTTGTGTTTTTTGGAATCCTTTTCTCTTCTATTTCTTAATTATTTTGTCTTGCTAGATCCCTAATCCAAAGTTGCTCCATGATAGGTTGTTGTGTTCCAATGGACACTTTTTGTTAATTCTGTGTTTTCTTTCATTTTTCCCTCGTTGCTCTGATTAATTGTTTTTTAGCTCATCCCCTTTATTGATATTAAGCATTATTATTTATAGGCAAACCATCACTCAAAACTCTAAACTTAATCCATGTTTAAAATAAATTCTAGTTTAATTAGGAAACAAATTGACCAGCCAAAATATAAAATAACTTAGGGTCATGCCAATTTTGCAAGTCCAAATTGACATGGAGCCATTCCATGTCAATTTGGTGTGCCCAAATCGACATGGACTAGGCTCATATAGATTTGGATGTTCCAAATAAACATGAGCCTTTGCTCATGTCAATTTGGGACAATGAAATTGACATGAGCAATGCTCATGTCAATTTTGGACATCCAAATCGACATGAGCATTAGCTCATGTGGTTTTGGGCCATCCTGACTTAAATCGATCTAAAAAATTTTAGTTTTTGTTCTGCACATTTTAATTTTGGCCGAATAGATTTAATTTAGGGTTTTTATGAATTGGACCCTCTAATATTTAAGTTTTAAAATTAAGTTTAGGTTCTTTAAAATTATAATGGAATAAGGTAAGCTTCTTAAACCTAATCCATACTAAAAATAAGGGTATACAAATTCTATCCTTCATTGCTTGATTTGTAGTCCAAGGAAGAATTTGCGCTTACCCATCATGCTCATTTCAAGTTCCCTATTCATTCAAGATGCAAATTCCTTGGATAAAGATTCATTAGTCACACCAATATAATGTCATCAACATAAATTTGAACAATTATAATATTTTGTATTTTTTTCTTAACAAAGAGAGTTGTGTCAACCTTTCCTTTTAATAATCCATTTTCAAGCAAATATGCACTAAGCCTATCATACCAAGCTCTTGGAGCTTGTTTCAATCCATATAATCTTTGGTTAGTTTAAAAACATGATTTGGAAGTTTATAATCTTCAAAACTGGGAGGTTGTTCAACCTAAACTTCCTCGTTAATAAACCCATTTATAAATGCACTGTTAACATCCATTTGAAAAAATTTAAAATTCATGTGACATGCAAATGCAAGTTGTATCCTAATAAATTCTAATCTAGCAATGAGGGAAAATGTCTCATCATAGTCTATGCCTTCCTCTTGGTTATACCCTTTTGTTACTAATCTAGCTTTATTTCTAGTAATGGGACCATTTTCATCAAGCTTATTCCTATATACCCATTTGCATCCTATAATTTGATGATCCTTAGGTCTGGAAACAAGTTTCCATACATTATTTCTCTCAAATTGATTGAGTTCATCTTGCATAGCAATCACCCAATTTTCATCACTAAGATCCTCATCATTGGTCCTAGGCTAAATTTGAGAAACAAAAGGAAAATTAATATCTAAGTGCTTAAATTTGTATCTAGTAGTTACTCCCTTTGATGTTTCACCAATGATGAGTTCATTTGGATGATCCTTCTTGTATTCCAGTGCTTAGGTAGCTCTTGATTCTCCTCTTCTTGTTCATGATTATTGTTCTTTGGAGCATCTAATTTTTTTTGTTGTTTAAATGTACCTAAAAAAATTATTAAGATCACTACCTTTTCTTTGATAAAGTTTAGAGGATTCATCAAAAATAACATGCATTGATTCTTTAACTATTAGAGTTCTTTTGTTAAATACTCTATATGTTTTGCTAGATGATGAATATCCTAAAAATATCCCTTCATTTGATTAGGATGAGAATTTTCCAAGATTATCCTCGGTGTTCAATATAAGCATTTGCATCCAAACACTCTAAGATATGAAATTTTAGGAATTCTTCCATTCCGGTGCTCATAAGAAGTTTTGTTTATCAAAGGCCTTTTGTAAGCACAATTAGAAATATAGCATGCAGTATGAATGGCTTTCGCCCAAAAGTAAGATGGGAATTCATACTCATTGAGCATTTTCCTAGCCATTTCAATCAAAGTTCTATTTTTTTCTTTTAACTACACCATTTTGTTATGGCATTCTAAGAGCTGAAAAGTTATGTGAAATACCAAACTCATTGCAAAAGTTTTCAAAATTCTCATTTTCTAATTCATTGCCATGATCACTTTTAATAGATGTGATCATATAGCCTTTTTCATTTTGTACTCTTTTTACAAATATTTTAAAATGATTAAAAGCTTCATTCTTTTGAGCTATGAAATTTACTCATGTAAACCTTGAGTAGTCATCAACAAGTACACATGTATATAATTTGCCACCTAAGCTAGCAACTCTATTTGGGCCAAATAAATCCAAATGAATAAGTTCTAAGGGTCTAGATGTACTTACATTATTTTTATATTTGAATAAACTTTTATGTTGCTTAGCAAATTGACAAGGTTTACATTTTCTATCTTTGTCAAATTTAACTTTTGGAAGACCAACAACTAGTTCTTCTTTACTAATGCATTGTAAGTGATCCATACTTGCATGTCCTAGTCTTCTATACCATAACCAAGCATCATTATAAATAGAAATCAAACATTCAATGCATTGCTAGAATATATGTAAATTTTATATGTCTTACTAACTCTAGTTCCTTTGAATGCAATTTTTCCATTTAAATTGGTAACTTTGCATCCTTTGGAATCAAAACATATATCATATCCTTTATCACATAATTGACTTACACTAAG
This sequence comes from Garcia nutans, assembly GCA_947685225.1. Classification (NCBI taxonomy): domain Eukaryota; kingdom Viridiplantae; phylum Streptophyta; class Magnoliopsida; order Malpighiales; family Euphorbiaceae; genus Garcia; species Garcia nutans. The sequence continues at coordinate 38,906,003 of CANTUV010000059.1, forward strand.
CAAATTGTGTTTCAACCCATCAATAAGCCAAACATTTTCAATCAAATTTTTACCAAGCATGCCAATGGAGCCAATGCCAATTAATTTTGATTTAACATTATTCCCAAAAGTAACATTACCTCCATTCTTATAAGTGAAAGTTGTAAAAAGTTTTGCATTTCCCGTCGTATGCCTTGAACATCTACTATCCACAAACCAAGAACTCTCATTGATAGTAGTTTTTAGGCATACCTACAAAAATAATAATGTTCATATTTTTTTAGGTACCCAAATAAGGTTGGATCCTTGGGATTTAGTAGTAGAAGGATCCTCTAACTTGAGATGAGCCTTCCTAATTTAGCAAGATGTGCTTTTATGCCCAAATTTCATACAATTTATGCATTGATACAATGTTCTATACTTATGCACTTTCTTATTTAAATTTAATGAACTATGCACACAATGACAACTATGTGTTGAATGAGCTTGTTTTTCTGCATTTTTGTGTTTATGTTCATTCCTAGTGTATATGAATCCATGATTTGCTCTTGGAATTTTAGTTCTAAAGCTTTGTGTACCCAATTTAATCCTTTTAGGATTTTTAGGCTTAGTTTGTGCATTGGTGTTATTTACAACTTCAACACTAGAGGTTTGAGTTGTAGATGCTTTTACAAACATAGGTATACTAAATGTAGTATTGGATGATCCGTTGAATCCTAAACGATGATTCAAGGAAGGTGACTTTTGATTATCAATTAATGTATCTAATGCTTCTTTTTCTTTGTGAAATTTTGAAATTGATTCTTTAAGTCCTTTTAGTTCATGCTTTAAAGTTTCATTTTTCTTGATCACATTTTCTGAGCTATGTGAATGTTTATTAATTGTATAAATGGATTTCAATAATTGTTCATTTGAGATTTTTATTTCTAAAGTATAATTTTTTAAGCTCACAAAGTCGTTCTCTAGCTTAGAGCATTTATCCTTATAAAATTTCATCTTAGAAAAATACTTTTCTAATATAAGGTTCATATGTTCAATCTTATCACTATCATCTAAAGCATCATTATCATTGTTATCATATCCAATTAAATTTAAGGATTGAGTACCTACCTCATTGGAGTCTTTTTCATCTTCAATAGCCATGAGACATAGATTGGCACTTTCTTCCTCCTCTTCTTCTTCTTCTTCAATTGAGGAGGAGTCATCCCATGTAGCTTTAAGTGATTTCTTCTTCTCTTTATCCCACTTCATTTTGTTTTTCAGCTTGATGCAATCTAATTTGATGTGACCAATTTTTCCACATTCATAACATTTTACCTCATTCTTTTTATCTTTTTCCTTGAAAGAAAATTTAGAAAATGTACCTTTATTAGCTTGCAATCTTTTCTTTCTCTTATAATAATTCATTCTTTTTGAAAACATTGCCATTTCTTATTTATCATCACTATCTTCATTGCTTGAGCTCTCAACGTCTTTGATTGGTTTGGGAGCTATTGCTTTCTTCTTATCCTTCTCACCTTGTTCTTTTTCTCTTTTGGTGTGCAATTCGAATGTGAGTAGTTTTCCAATAAGTTCATCGGTTCTTAAAGAGCTAAGATCATGACCTTCTTCAATTGAAGAAACTTTAGATTCAAAGTTCTTCTTTATTCTAAGTGCTCTCAAGATTTTACTATTGACTTTATCTTGATCATATATCTTACCATATTTCTTTAGCTCATTGACAATGGCAAGCAAACAATTCATCATGTCGGTAACATTTTCATTGGGGTTCATCTTGAATAGCTCCTACTCATGTATATTCATTTACTTCTTGGTGAGCCTCACTTATGTAGTACCCTCATGATAGTTATCAAGAGTTTTCTAAATGCAATGAGCACAAGTGAGATGTTGGACTCTCCCACCTTCTTCTCTTGAAATAGACTTCATCAAGATGGAGGCTACCCGATGGTTTTTGAATTGATCTCTTATACTGGTATTTGACCATTATGCTTTGGGAAGGGGAACTTCTACACCCTCAACTTCATGAGTAGGAGATTTTCACTCTTTTTGAACATAATCCCATAGCTCTATTTCCTCACTATCAAGGAACAAAAACAACTTGTGTTTCATACAGGAATAATTGATTCCATCAAAGTAGGATCTAAGAAGAGAATTAAGATTTTCATGAGAGATTGAGGTAGATGAAGAAGAGGTTGCCATTTTTGATAATTTCACAGTTAATTTTAAGAAATTAACAAGCTCTGATACCAATTGTTGTCTCAAGATAGCAACCAAGAGGGGGGGGGGTGAATTGGTTGATTTGAAGAATTTGATGATAAATTGGATAATTAAAATCAAATCAAAGTAAGAGTAGGAGCAAAGGAGAATGAACTGCAAATAATTTATAGTGATTCGGATTACCCCAATCCTACATCCACTTTTTTAACAACTTGTTAAGGTCCCACTAATGTTGAGATTTTACAAGCTTAACTCTAACTTGGTGTTTTCCTAGCTCACACCAAAATATGACAATGGTTTGAGACCAATCCTCACAACCCGTACAAGAGTTTTCTTAGGCTCAGTCTGACAACCTAAGTGTTTCCAAGCTCACATTCAAACTTACAATAGTGTTTAATGCTTGCACCCAATACTCAATCAATACAAGTATAGAATTTGATACAAGGAAAATGAAAATTATTTGCATTAGCTATTTCAATCTCCAGAACCCCCTAAAATAAGAGATTTATTAAGGTATTTATATCCAATTTGTTCTAACTAGCCATTATGAATCATGTGCTATATTTTATTTGGCTAGTCTTTAACAATTAGAAGATTTCACATGGAGCGGTCATCTTGAAACCCAAGATGGTCGCCTAGACACAGTGAACGGTCGTCCATTGCATAGGGACAGTTGCTCCATTTAAAAATTCTTTCAACGATATCTGCTAGTGGAATCTTTCCCATCCTATGTTTGTCGGGATGGTCGCACAAAATTAAAGGACGATTGCCCTTTTTGAATTTAAATCTGCTCTTACAATGATCATTTCATGTGGTACATCTTAATTTGAGAAAGTAATTTTCAGCCAAAATATGAAAGGTGCGGTCGCACTAGAATTGAAATAATAGTCGGATTGGATGTCTCGTGTTGAACTTCTGGGTACACCTAAGACCACAAACATTACTGCTAATCTTTCTAATTTTCTCTCAAATTGTTTAGATGGTCGCCTTTAAGAATGGACTGTCATTAAATGGTTTGGAGAGATCAGTCCTCAGACTGCACCTATCACTGCATTCCCTACTGTGAGTGTTAGAGTTCTTGTCACTTGAGGTGCAATCATCTCAATTCTTGGACAATTGCAAGTAGCTCAATCGTGGTCGCTGCTCAGGTTGAGATTCTGACCAAGAACACTATTGCAACTCAGTTTGTTCTTTAAAGCTTCAAAGACAGTCGCCTGTTGGCCTGGGGTGTAACACCCCATCTTAGCCTACGTTTATAGACCAAGATGGACTGTTATCTCATGGTGATTGTGTCTTAATATTTTACTTAGCAAATTTTAAGTGCAGATTCTAAAAAAATTTTGCCAGAGTTTCCCCTATAATTGGGGGTCCCAAGTATCGACAAAACTGATTTTTCTTATTTTTGAAAAATATTTTGTTTCACAATTCAATACAAGCACACTCCCAATAATCCACCCTTATAACCTCAACTACAATTCTGCAAGAAAAATTCACACTTCTATATTCACAATCAAACTCAATTCAAATCCATACAGTTATTATACATTACTAGATTTACATGCTACATCAAATTATCTTTTTGTATTGTTCAAATAAGTACATGCCAGTTTCTAATACCAAAATACAAAATGAAGAGAACCACTTAAGTTTGTTGATGACCGACAAATCGCAGGACTCCTCTGCTCGCTACTGGCTCCTTGCTAATAACCTACGAGTTTAGAAGAAACTAAACTCGCTAAGCATTGCTTAGTGGGTACTTTAACCATTGCCGAATATAATGTTAGTGTATGTGCCCTAGGCCATTTGTTTGGATCTTTATGTTATACATTCATTATTAATAAATGAGGTTTTATTATCATTATTGTTGTTTGCATGTTACACAATTTTGATATTTGTCCCTGGTTTATTATTGTTATAGAGATAAAAAAATAAATAATTCTTAACCAGTATGAACATTGATTTGATGATCATCAGATGGTTATGTGTATAGTGATACAAATCAATTTCATAAATACTTGTTAGAGAACAATGTATTGGATAGACCCATCATGAGATTACTACATGGGTTAGTGTCATAAGTAAATCTCATGATAGTTATGTAATAATTCTTTGACTTGAGATTGTCATAGTTTCCAATATAAGGACTATTATATTTTGACATGATCAAACATTATCCGTAACTGGATAGTAATAAAGGTTATGTTCATATATGATAGAAATTATGTAGAGGATAATGAACAATCAAGATAGAATTTGTCCCTCTCTTTGAGAGAGATATCTTTTGGGCCCCTCGATAAGTGAGACTGTGAAATGCATGGCCGTGCTCAAATGAATTGATAATGTGATCAATTTCATTTGTTTTTATCAGTCTACTTGGAGATCGAGTAATCATAAGTTTGGACAATATAAGTATGACGTTGACCATGACTTATGTTCAAGCTAGATATCGTGTGACAAAGGGATTAATGCATATACTATTATTAGGCAAATTGGACATTCCTTATATTAATTGGGGTAGTTGTAACGCCTTGCTAGAGGCCAATTATGACTTGTTGATTTAATAGAGATTAAATTGACTGCCAATTAATATGGGCCTATCGGGTCACACACAAGAATGCGTTTTGGGCTGGATATAATATTAATAATATTAATATTAGATATTAATATTTATTATTATTATTATTTTCGTTTTTATATATATATATTATTAGATAATATATTCAGAATCCTAATTAGATTTGGATTCTGAATTTGACTTACCTTATCCAATTATATTTATTATTAGATAATGTATTCAGAATCCTGATTAGACTTGGATTCTGAATTTGACTTTCCGTATCCAATTTTGAATTGGATTCTGGAGTGATTATATTCACTCCAGACGTTAAGTCTTCTTAGAGGTAACAATAAAAACAAAGAGGAACGAAAAAGGTAACCCTAATACGTTTTTAGAGAAAACGTTTTTCCAGCCTTCGCTGTTGCAGAGAGCTAGCACTCCAAACGGTAGCATTCGTGTGGATACGCGATAGAGGGTGTTTCGCGATCGAGGCATCTCTTCAAAACTGTGATTTCGAATCATCAACAGGTTAGTTCTTTGAACACTTTTGTCGAATTAAACGAACAGCATGGATCCTGGTGGGAAATCAGAGATCAAATATTTTTCCGCTGCGTGTTTTTGTTTGCAGTGATCTCCTTAATTTCCTAACAGTGGTATCAGAGCAAGGTTGTTGTTTTTCGTTTAAGTCGAAAATGCCATGTTGATATGATTACATGAGATATATTGATTTCGTATGGCATGTTAACTATAAAACCTTAATTCGTTTTTCATATGATGAGAAAGGATTGGTTTTTGGTTTCGTTTCTGTAAAACCTTAATTCGTTTTTTATATGATGAGAAAGGATTGGTTTTTGGTTTCGTTTCTGTAAAACCTTAATTCGTTTTTCATATGATGAGAAAGGATTGGTTTTTGGTTTTGTTTCTGTAAAACCCTAATTCGTTTTTCATATGATGAGAAAGGATTGGTTTTTGGTTTCGTTTCTGTAAAACCCTAATTCGTTTTTCATATGATGAGAAAGGATTGGTGTTTTTAATTTCGTTTTCATGAGATGATCACGTATATATGATTGGTTGATTAAAATGATTTTCATATGATGAAAACGATTAAGTTTATATGTGATATAAACATTTGGTAATGATTCTATAATGGGTTGTACATATTCGAAATAAAACAGTAAGAAGGTTAATGAGATTAACGGTTCTGTTTTAGGGTTTCGCTAAAGAAAAATGTTAATGAGAATTCTATAGTTCTCGCGACCGCCGTATGTTCGCGCCCTATAGTTCGTTACCGCGACATTAAGAATGTCAATATATTTGTTTCTATTTAACATGTTGGTGATGAATATGTTATGTTTGTTTGATGTCTTGGCATGGTGCATAGCATGGCCTTATGACCTATGTGATTGGTTTATTCATATCTTTATTTTGGGTAAATACGGCCTGCGTGTCGTTTATTTTGTTGTAATTTATTTTACTAGTAGTTAGATTTTCTTTTATTGTAATATATGAAGATTCAAGCTACAATGTTTGTGATGGAGATTCATACCAAGGAGAAGATGGTTCCATGGTGATGGAAGCACAAGCTCAAGTTTTGAAGATATGTAATATTGCAAGTGTTGTAATAGATAGGTTTTTCACCTAGGGTTGCCTTTATGATCTTCATTTGGTCTCTTGAAGATCATATTTAGTTTGGCCATGCTATGTCACGTTTACATATTTTGTCATTTGGTATATGATGCTTATGTGATAAATTATATATATGCATATAGGATGCTAAAATATAATGATATGTAATGCAAGACATGATAATAATTTAGTTGAACCCTCATTAATAATTTAAGTCTAAATGCCATCCACGTTTTGAACACCTATCAAAACTAAGATTGTATTAAAGTAGGTATTGCCAAAGCAATATGCTTTAAACATTCCTAGCTAAGTAGGATGAGTAATAGTGCTACTCATATGTTTTAAAATTGGTTAGACTTAATTAGGCTATCAAAATGGTTTTGGGCCTAAGGCATTAGATGGAATTCAACATGCTATGATATATGATGTCAATATTCCATAATTACTAAGAGTTACATGAGATGTAATTGGTAAAGATGTTACCTACCTAAATAACTTGATTTTAAGCGTCACGCCAAAGCTGAGTTTAGAATTAAGTGAAATACGGATCTTAGCCTACTAAAATATTTCTTTAGAGGGTTATATTTTTTAGTAGGAGTTTAAATAATTTTAACCTCATTATTAATTAAAATTTGACTTTGCATATTTATCAACAGATGGCTGCTAATAACAATTCCACCTTATCACTGCGATCTATCCTTGAGAAGGAAAAACTGAAAGAATGTGGGACTAATTTTGTTGACTGGTTTAGGAACCTGAGAATTGTTCTCAAACAAGAGAAAAAGTCCTACGTGCTTGATGAAGCTATCCCTGACCCACCTCCTGCCGATGCTTCTAATGCTGCTAAGAGTAAGCATAAGAAGCATGTAGATGATTCCAATGACATAGGATGTCTTATGTTGGCTACTATATGTCCAGGACTTCAGAAGGATCTGGAACACTTAGAGGCTTATGAGATGAGTGTGCATCTCAAACAAGCTTTCCAACAACAGGCTAGGCAAGATAGGTTTAACACCGCTGTTGCATTATTTGACTGCAAAATGTCTGAAGGTGAATCTGTTAGTGCTCATGTTTTGAAGATGAAAGGCTATCTAGATCACCTTGCTAGACTTGGATATCCCCTGAGTTTAGAACTCTCCACGGATTTGATCCTACATTCATTGCCTAGCAGTTTCTCACAGTTTGTCATGAACTATAACATGAATGACATGGAGAAATCCATTCCTGAGCTACATGGTATGCTCAAAACTGCTGAGGGGAATATCAAAAAGCCTACCCAAATATTGAATGTCAATATTAAACAAATGAAAAAGAAAGCCAAAGATACTAAAGGCAAGGGTAAGGCAAAAGGTGCTAAAGGGTCCAAGGGACAAGCTAAACCAAAACCTGTACCTAAGGTTAAAGTTCCTAAGGAAGGGACTTGTTTCCATTGCAACAAGCCTGGGCATTGGAAGAGAAATTGTCAACTCTATTTGGATGAGTTAAAGAAGTTGAAGGGTAGTGCGACTACATCTTCAGGTATTTATGTTATAGAAATTAATTTATCTATTCCTTCTTCCTGGGTATTAGATACCGGATGTGGATCTCATATTTGTACAAATATGCAGGGACTCAAAAGGAGTAGGATGCTGAAGATGGGCGAAGTGGACCTACGTGTTGGCAATAGAGCAAGAGTTGCTGCTATAGCTGTAGGAACTTATGAGCTTGTTATGCCCAATGGGTTTTTGTTAATTTTGAACAATTGCTTTTATGTTCCTACTATGAGTAGGAATCTTATTTCAGTATCTGTTTTGGATGATGAAGGTTATTCATTTTTTATTAAGAATAAGAAATGTTCTATTTTTGATAAAAATGATCTGCTTTATGGTATTGCAAATTCTTATAATGGCCTTTATATCCTTAATCTTGATGATTCTAATGGTAATTATATCTATAACATAACTTCTAAGAGAACTAAGCCAAATGAGTTAAACCCTACTTATTTATGGCATTGTCGCCTTAGCCATATAAATGAGAAACGCATTTCTAAGCTCCATCAAGATGGATTATTAGATTCATTTGATTTTGAATCATTTGAAACATGTGAGTCTTGTTTGCTTGGTAAGATGACAAAGGATCCTTTTACTGGTCATAGTGAAAGGGCTAATGATTTATTGGGCTTGATACATACAGATGTATGTGGTCCTTTTAGCATTAGTGCCAGAGGAGGATTTCGATACTTCATTACTTTTACTGATGATTTCAGTAGGTATGGCTATGTCTACCTAATGAAACATAAGCATGAGTCTTTTGAAATGTTTAGAACTTTTCAAAATGAAGTACAAAATCAACTTGGTAAAACAATTAAACTACTTCGATCAGATCGAGGTGGTGAATATTTGAGCCAAGAGTTTGATGATCATCTAAGGGATTGTGGAATTGTTTCACAACTGACTCCTCCAGGAACTCCACAGTGGAATGGAGTTTCTGAAAGGAGAAATCGAACTCTATTAGATATGGTTCGATCAATGATGAGTCAAGCGGATCTTCCTTTATCTTTTTGGGGTTATGCCTTGGAGACAGCTGCATTCATTCTGAACCGTGTACCATCTAAGGCGGTTGAAAAGACACCATATGAGATATGGACAGGTAAGACACCTAGTTTGTCTTTTCTTAAGATTTGGGGTTGTGAAGCTTATGTGAAAAGACCAGTTTCAGATAAGTTAGCTCCAAAGTCTATCAAATGTAATTTTGTGGGGTATCCTAAGGAAACTAAAGGATACTATTTCTATACTCCTTCAGAGAACAAAGTGTTTGTTGCTCGAAATGGGATCTTTTTGGAAAAGGAATTTCTTTCTAAGAGAACTAGTGGGAGTATAGTAGAACTTGAGGAAACTCAAGTACCACAAGAAATCATTGAGCCGTCTATAGAGCCTATTTCAGAACCACAAATAGTTGTGGAGTCTGAAGATGTAACACAAATCCCTCACAGGTCTGATAGGACACGTCGTCATCCAGAGAGATATGGATTTCTTGTGACTGATGATAGTGAAGTAATGCTCATAGATCAAGATGAGCCTACTACCTATCAAGAAGCTGTGTCAGGTCCAGATTCAGACAAATGGCTTGGAGCCATGAAATCTGAGATGCAATCTATGTTTGACAACCAGGTTTGGTCTTTAATTGATCCTCCAGAGGGTATTAAGACTATTGGTTGCAAATGGGTTTTCAAGAAGAAAACTGACATGGATGGGAATGTGCAGACCTATAAAGCAAGGCTTGTTGCAAAAGGTTTCAAGCAAACTCATGGTATAGACTATGATGAAACCTTTTCACCAGTTGCTATGCTTAAGTCTGTTAGAATTCTCATTGCCATTGCAGCATACTATGATTATGAGATATGGCAAATGGATGTCAAAACCGCTTTCCTTAATGGAAACTTGCTTGAGGATGTGTATATGACACAACCTGAGGGTTTTGTAAATCCTGAGAATTCTACAAAGGTTTGCAAGCTTCAAAGATCCATTTATGGATTGAAGCAAGCATCTCGAAGCTGGAATCTTCATTTTGATGAAACAGTTAGGAACTTTGGTTTCATCAAGAATGAAGATGAACCTTGTGTTTACAAGATGGTTAGTGGGAGTGCAGTAGTGTTTTTAGTCTTATATGTGGATGACATATTACTCATTGGGAATGATATCCCTACCTTGCAAAATGTTAAGACTTGGTTAGGGAATTCTTTCTCAATGAAAGACTTAGGTGAGGCTGCCTATATCCTTGGTATAAAGATCTATAGAGATAGATCTAGAAGGATAATTGGCCTGAGTCAAAGTACATACATAGATAAAGTGTTGAAGAGGTTCAACATGCAAGATTCCAAAAAGGGATTCTTGCCTATGTCTCATGGCATTCATCTCAGCAAGAGTCAATGTCCTATGACATCTGATGAGCGAGATCGAATGAATAAGATTCCTTATGCTTCTGCTATAGGATCTATTATGTATGCCATGTTATGTACTAGACCCGATGTCTCATATCCATTAAGCGCAACTAGTAGATTTCAAGCTGATCCTGGTGAAGGTCACTGGACAGCTGTCAAGAATATTCTTAAGTACCTTCGAAGGACTAAAGATGTATTCTTGGTTTATGGAGGTTTGGAAGATGAGCTAGTTGTAAATGGTTACACAGATGCTAGTTTCTAAACTGACATAGATGATTTTAGATCGCAGTCAGGTTTTGTATTCACATTGAATGGTGGAGCTGTTAGTTGGAAGAGTTCAAAACAAAGCACTGTGGCTGATTCTACAACAGAGGCTGAGTATATAGCAGCATCAGATGCAGCTAAGGAAGCAGTCTGGTTGAAGAAATTCATCACTGAGCTAGGAGTGGTGCCTAGCATTGCAAATCCTGTGGACATTTATTGTGACAACAATGGTGCCATAGCACAGGCAAAAGAGCCTAGATCTCATCAAAGATCTAAGCATATACTCAGGCATTTTCACCTCATTCGAGACATTATCGATAGAGGAGATATCAAGATATGCAAAGTTGACACAAATGATAACATAGCAGATCCATTAACAAAGCCTCTCTCACGGGTCAAGCATGATCAGCACACTAGATCTATGGGTCTTAGAAATTTGTAGGCCTAGTGCAAGTGGGAGATTGTTAGTGTATGTGCCCTAGGCCATTTGTTTGGATCTTTATGTTATACATTCATTATTAATAAATGAGGTTTTATTATCATTATTGTTGTTTGCATGTTACACAATTTTGATATTTGTCCCTGGTTTATTATTGTTATAGAGATAAAAAAAATAAATAATTCTTAACCAGTATGAACATTGATTTGATGATCATCAGATGGTTATGTGTATAGTGATACAAATCAATTTCATAAATACTTGTTAGAGAACAATGTATTGGATAGACCCATCATGAGATTACTACATGGGTTAGTGTCATAAGTAAATCTCATGATAGTTATGTAATAATTCTTTGACTTGAGATTGTCATAGTTTCCAATATAAGGACTATTATATTTTGACATGATCAAACATTATCCGTAACTGGATAGTAATAAAGGTTATGTTCATATATGATAGAAATTATGTAGAGGATAATGAACAATCAAGATAGAATTTGTCCCTCTCTTTGAGAGAGATATCTTTTGGGCCCCTCGATAAGTGAGACTGTGAAATGCATGGCCGTGCTCAAATGAATTGATAATGTGATCAATTTCATTTGTTTTTATCAGTCTACTTGGAGATCGAGTAATCATAAGTTTGGACAATATAAGTATGACGTTGACCATGACTTATGTTCAAGCTAGATATCGTGTGACAAAGGGATTAATGCATATACTATTATTAGGCAAATTGGACATTCCTTATATTAATTGGGGTAGTTGTAACGCCTTGCTAGAGGCCAATTATGACTTGTTGATTTAATAGAGATTAAATTGACTGCCAATTAATATGGGCCTATCGGGTCACACACAAGAATGCGTTTTGGGCTGGATATAATATTAATAATATTAATATTAGATATTAATATTTATTATTATTATTATTTTCGTTTTTATATATATATATTATTAGATAATATATTCAGAATCCTAATTAGATTTGGATTCTGAATTTGACTTACCTTATCCAATTATATTTATTATTAGATAATGTATTCAGAATCCTGATTAGACTTGGATTCTGAATTTGACTTTCCGTATCCAATTTTGAATTGGATTCTGGAGTGATTATATTCACTCCAGACGTTAAGTCTTCTTAGAGGTAACAATAAAAACAAAGAGGAACGAAAAAGGTAACCCTAATACGTTTTTAGAGAAAACGTTTTTCCAGCCTTCGCTGTTGCAGAGAGCTAGCACTCCAAACGGTAGCATTCGTGTGGATACGCGATAGAGGGTGTTTCGCGATCGAGGCATCTCTTCAAAACTGTGATTTCGAATCATCAACAGGTTAGTTCTTTGAACACTTTTGTCGAATTAAACGAACAGCATGGATCCTGGTGGGAAATCAGAGATCAAATATTTTTCCGCTGCGTGTTTTTGTTTGCAGTGATCTCCTTAATTTCCTAACAGTGGTATCAGAGCAAGGTTGTTGTTTTTCGTTTAAGTCGAAAATGCCATGTTGATATGATTACATGAGATATATTGATTTCGTATGGCATGTTAACTATAAAACCTTAATTCGTTTTTCATATGATGAGAAAGGATTGGTTTTTGGTTTCGTTTCTGTAAAACCTTAATTCGTTTTTTATATGATGAGAAAGGATTGGTTTTTGGTTTCGTTTCTGTAAAACCTTAATTCGTTTTTCATATGATGAGAAAGGATTGGTTTTTGGTTTCGTTTCTGTAAAACCCTAATTCGTTTTTCATATGATGAGAAAGGATTGGTTTTTGGTTTCGTTTCTGTAAAACCCTAATTCGTTTTTCATATGATGAGAAAGGATTGGTGTTTTTAATTTCGTTTTCATGAGATGATCACGTATATATGATTGGTTGATTAAAATGATTTTCATATGATGAAAACGATTAAGTTTATATGTGATATAAACATTTGGTAATGATTCTATAATGGGTTGTACATATTCGAAATAAAACAGTAAGAAGGTTAATGAGATTAACGGTTCTGTTTTAGGGTTTCGCTAAAGAAAAATGTTAATGAGAATTACTAGGTAACTTTATTATAAGTACGAGTTAATCTGCACTACTAGGTAATTATGAATACACCGATCTCGAAATGAGGCCTCATATAGAATTACGCGTGGTCTTGACCTCACACGACTAATTGCCATGGTCTTGGTCTCACACGATATAACTGCGTGGTCTTTACCTCACACGACTAATTGCCATGGTCTTGGTCTCACACGATATAATTGTGTGGTCTTGGTCTCACACGACTAGTTGCCATGATCTTGACCTCACACGATATAATCCCCATTCCAGACCGGTTTTACCCATTTACCGGGTAGAGCATATATAACATTTCATATATACCCATTCACTTCATATATATACCACATATTCTCCATGTATATACAATATATGCTTACACAAATACCACATATACTCACATATGTATCATATGTATTACATATATACCATATACACGCATATATATAACATATGGACAATAAACTCTAGTTCTTGACCCAACTTGATCCTTGTTTTAGAAAATTTGTATAAAATAATCCACTTGGCTAAAAACTCTAAACTTTTTACAGAATTTAGTTTTACATCTTAAAATCATTCTTTTAAAATTTCAGATCAAACTGGACATAAAATCTTGGTCAAGTAGTTCACCCAATCAGACTGTTCCAGTGGCCCTGCATCCTGGCAGCAGTTCTGAATTTTATGAATTCCGTAAATTATATTCAATCAATGTGATTCCAAATTATTTTTCTCAAATACTAAACTTACTAGACAACAACATATCAAAATTTCAACTCATGATAATTTTTCTATATTTAATTAAAAATCATACAAGTCACAAAATTTTACTAATTGTAAAACAGAAAAATTTTCAAAAAGAGTTCAATGGTTAAAGTACCAAACCTTGCTCTTTAATTCCCTTTTGATTTTCTTATTGTGGCCAAAATTTGTAAGTGGAAAAGAGAGAGTTTTTTCTTCATATCATGATATATATATATATATATAAGGGAAATGATGATCACCTTATGTGTTGGATAAATCCTTTAAGACCACTTGTCCACCTTTCTCTTTCTTCATTTAATACTCATGCTAAATGGTTACTTTTGATTGGCCAACAAGAGATTTTTATAGTTTTCTTTCCCATTACTTCTTCCCACTTGTCGCTCTTCTCATTGGATACCCTAAAGTTGTCCCGTGTTACCCATACGATCCCGACACGAAACCGGGCCCACTTTACGTTACGGCGATTAATCAATCGTAACTTTTAAACCGTGCGTTTTTGGGAAAAATTGAAACCCACGGTTATGACCCGATTAATCTTGAGAATATTCTTCTGGGGTCAGATATGGGCACTATTAAGAACTTCCGACACTTAATTTTTAAGTTTACATAATTGTCCCTAACTTTTGAGAAATTCTCACTTAGGTCCTTTTGATATCCCTACCTGACCTTGCTGTCTTTTTTTATTAATATATTTTTACTCACAACTCTGAATTAAGTAATTCTTATTCCCACTGAAACTAGACATCTGGGGCTACATTGTATCAAAATTTCAGGTTGATCCGAGCTATATCTGATTTTTGACGATCCTTTGAATTCAAGCCTACTATGCTGTCCTGAGGCAGCTTGCACATTGTCTACTGAATCCATCATATCTTATTATGTACAACTCCAAATTGAGTAAATTTAAGTTATACGTCTAGCTAAGATACAAATAAACAATTAAGTCTTCTTTGAGACTCTCTAATTCTGTCATTGACTTGGATGAAATTTGAGCTCAAGTTATAGGTCATGTTCTAAGCTCCTTTCTTCTAAGCCTAAATCATATCCTCTATGTCTATTTCTTACCAATCTGGAATTCGGGATGTTACAATTCTATCCCCCTTAATTTAAGTTTCGTCCCGAAACTTACTTATTCATGCATGATTCTTATGTTTCGTTCCATAGCTTGCCACGAATCTAGAGACATCCTACATTGACATAAGTAGCTATCTGCTTAATTCATCAACATATAACTCGATTATCAATTCTTATCTGGCATGTACATCTACCTATTCATCATATAACTTTCTCCTTACTTTATCTTATATGGCTCACATAGTTATTTACTTACTACCTATCTCCCAGAATCGACTAAACCTATGCTCTGATACCACTAAATGTAACACCCCATCTTAGCCTACGTTTATAGACCAAGATGGACTGTTATCTCATGGTGATTGTGTCTTAATATTTTACTTAGCAAATTTTAAGTGCAGATTCTAAAAAATTTTTGCCAGAGTTTCCCCTATATTTGGGGGTCCCAAGTGTCGACAAAACTTAATTTTCTTATTTTTGAAAAACATTTTGTTTCACAATTCAATACAAGCACACTCCCAATAATCCACCCTTATAACCTCAACTACAATTCTGCAAGAAGAATTCACACTTCTATATTCACAATCCAACTCAATTCAAAATCATACAGTTATTATACATTACTAGATTTACATGCTACATCAAGTTATCTTTTTGTATTGTTCAAATAAGTACATGCCAGTTTCTAATACCAAAATACAAAATGAAGAGAACCACTTAAGTTTGTTGATGACCGACAAATCGCAGGACTCCTCTACTCGCTACTGGCTCCTTGCTAATAACCTACGAGTTTAGAAGAAACTAAACTCGCTAAGCATTGCTTAGTGGGTACTTTAACCATTGCCAAATATAAATAGTGCAAGGAAGGTTTGTTGAAACACATGTAAAAGTAGAATACTGCATAATTAAACTATTTTCATACAATCATCATATTTATATTTTCTAATTAAGTTAAGATTCACCTTCTGTATGTAAACAACATGTAATATAACTTTATTATAAGTACGAGTTAATCTGCTCTACTAGGTAATTATGAATACACCGATCTCGAAATGAGGCCTCATATAGAATTACGCGTGGTCTTGACCTCACACGACTAATTGCCATGGTCTTGGTCTCACACGATATAACTGCGTGGTCTTGACCTCACACGACTAATTGCCATGGTCTTGGTCTCACATGATATAACTGTGTGGTCTTGACCTCACACGACTAATTGCCATGGTCTTGGTCTCACACGATATAATTGCGTGGTCTTGGTCTCACACGACTAGTTGCCATGATCTTGACCTCACACGATATAATCCCCATTCCAGACCGGTTTTACCCATTTACCGGGTAGAGCATATATAACATTTCATATATACCCATTTACTTCATATATATACCACATATTCTCCATGTATATACAATATATGCTTACACAAATACCACATATACTCACATATGTATCATATGTATCACATATATACCATATACACGCATATATATAACATATGGACAATAAACTCTAGTTCTTGACCCAACTTGATCCTTGTTTTAGAAACTTTGTATAAAATAATCCACTAGGCTAAAAACTCTAAAATTTTTACAGAATTTAGTTTTACATCTTAAAATCATTCCTTTAAAATTTCAGATCAAACTGGACACAAAATCTTGGTCAAGTAGTTCACCCAATCAGACTGCTCCAGTGGCCCTGCATCCTGGCAGCAGTTCTGAATTTTATGAATTCCATAAATTAAATTCAATCAATGTGATTCCAAATTATTTTTCTCAAATACTAGACTTACTAGACAAAAACATATCCAAATTTTAACTCAAGATAATTTTTCTATATTTAATTAAAAATCATACAAGTCACAGAATTTTACTAATTGTAAAACAGAAAAATTTTCAAAAGGAGTTCAATGGTTAAAGTACCAAACCTTGCTCTTTAATTCCCTTTTGCTTTTCTTATTGTGGCCGAAATTTGTAAGTGGAAAAGAGAGAGTTTGTTCTTCATATCATGATGTATATATATACATAAGGGAAATGATGATCACCTTATGTGTTGGATAAATCCTTTAAGACCACTTGTCCACCTTTCTCTTTCTTCATTTAATACTCATGCTAAATGGTTACTTTTGATTGGCCAACAAGAGATTTTTATAGTGTTCTTTCCCATTACTTCTTCCCACTTGTCCCTCTTCTCATTGGATACCCTAAAGTTGTCCCGTGTTACCCATACGATCCCGACACGAAACCGGGCCCACTTTACATTCCGGCGATTAATCGATCGTAACTTTTAAACCGTGCATTTTGGAGAAAAATTGAAACCCATGGTTATGACCCGATTAATCTTGAGAATATTCTTCTGGGGTCGGATATGGGCACTATTAAGAACTTCCGACACTTAATTTTTAAGTTTACATAATTGTCCCTAACTTTTGAGAAATTCTCACTTAGGTCCTTTGGATATCCCTACCTGACCTTGCTGTCTTTTTTTATTAATATCTTTTTACTCACAACTCTGAATTAAGTAATTCTTATTCCCAATGAAACTAGACATCTGGGGCTACATTGTTTCAAAATTTCAGGTTGATCCGAGCTATATCTGATTTTTGACGATCCTTTGAATTCAAGCCTACTATGCTGTCCTGAGGCAGCTTGCACATTGTCTACTGAATCCATCATATCTTATTATGTACAACTCCAAATTGAGTAATTTTAAGTTATAAATCTAGCTAAGATACAAATAAACAATTAAGTCTTCTTTGTGACTCTCTAATTCTGTCATTGACTTGGATGAAATTCGAGCTCAAGTTATAGGTCATGTTCTAAGCTCCTTTCTTCTAAGCCTAAATCATATCCTCTATGTCTATTTCTTACCAATCTGGAATTCGGGATGTTACATGGGGTGACCACAATTTTTTCCCTATTCTGACATTATATTGAGCAACTAGTCCCTACATCAAATAACTTAATGTATCATTCAATTTGAGTGGTAAAGATCAAAATTGAGAATATTTGACTAACAAGGGGGCATGTAAGGGCTATTGTAAAAGAAAGAAGAGATGCATGCTTGTGAAAGGAACCAAACAAAATGCAAATATCAATCAGAGCCTACATGGGAAAAGAAATCAGTGGGGGGAAAAGGGAGGATATGAGGACTAGCTAAAAAATAGCTAAATTTTTTGCAAAAGGAAGAACAAAATGAATAGAACAAGAAGAAAATAAGAACCCCAAAAGAATGAAGATGTAAAAGACCAAAGATCAGTCCAGTTAGAAGAGCTAAACTCAATGCAGGACAAATATCTAAGGATGAAGATTCATTTTGAAGGATGAAGACTCAATGTCCAAGGAATGAAGATCCATTGTGAAGGGTGAGACCCGATATTTGAGAATTCATTATGAAAGTTGAAGACCTAAAGTTGATGGCTAGAAGAAAGCCAAAATTCCCAGATGACTGAAGGTCAGCATAATCCATTGAAGATTGGAACAATCAGCTAGAAGAAAGCCAAAACTCACATATGATAGAAGGTTAGTAGAATCCATTGAATAATGGAACCAATTAGCTTGAAGAAAGCCAAAATTCTCAAACAACAAGGGGACAGTCATGCTAGAAGATCTCAAATCCAATCTTGGGTCAAGAACCCAAATCTAGTCTCGGGTTGAGAAACTAAATTCAGTCTTGGGTTGAGAGCCCAAATCCAGTCTCGGGTTGAGAAACTAAATTCAGTCTTGTGTCGAGAACTCAAATCTAGTCTAGGGTCGAGAACCTAAATCCAATCTCAGGTCAAGTAACCAAATCAAATCGAATCTCCAGTCGGGTACCCAAATCAAATCTAATCTCGGGTCGAGAACCCAAAACCAAGTCTTCTATGTAGAACCCAAATTCAATATTGGATCAAGAACTCAAATCCAGTCTAGGGTGGAGAACCCAAATTCAGTCTCAAGTCTAGGATCTAGTCCAAGGTTGAGAACCCAAATCCAATTCCCGGGTCTAGAACCCATAAATCATCCAAAATTAGCTCAAAGTCACATTACTTTTCACTCTCTTATACTAAAGTCTCAGATCGTTCAAGCAGGGGGCAAGCTGTAGACCGTTAATTTTGGCCCTAAGCTAGTCTGATCCCAATTAAAGAAAACCAAGCTAATTTTGGTCCGATTTAAAAGCCTAAACCTGCTTTAAAGCTTTTAATGAGATTGGTTCAATTTTATAAGGCCTAAAATAAGCAGGTTCAACTGTGAAAGTCCTAAAACCGTCCATTTGATGATTAAAGCTGGTTTAGTTCGGGTTGGATCATGCCATATAGAATTGGGCTTTTCTAATTTGATATGGATGTTGGTCCATATTGAATTAGATTAATTCTAATTTGATATGGAGCACATCCATATCGAATTAGAACTTTAATTCAATATGGATGATGGTCCATATCGAATTAAAGTGATATTAATTTTATATGGACACAATTTCATGTCAAACGTATTGAATTTTAATCCGATATGGTCACTATTTGAAACTTAACTTATTTTGGAAATTCGGATTAAGCTCAAATTTAGCTCAGGATTTACTTATTTTAACCTAGTTTATTTCTTATAAATAGGAGCTCAACAATTAAACAAGGGATGGAAATTTTGATTAAAGACATAGCAGCTAGAATTAGTAAAGAAAGAGATAGCAATAGACACCAAAGAAAAACACAATCAACACATAAAATTCAAATTGCACAACAATTGTCTCGGTAATTATTTTCACTCAACAAAACCTAAAATTGATTCAGGCAGTAAGGTAGCAGCTTGGATCAACACTCTTTCAATTTGGTGGAGCCAATAATGAAGGTTTATTTTTATTATTCAACTCATTTAAGATTTACAATAGTCACTTTTATCATTGTTTTACCTAATGCATTGCAATTGTTTAAGTTTTCAGTAGCTATCCTTATTTATTAAAAATAAGATTACCATATAGTTGTCATCTTCACCCAGTAAAAATTAGTTTGTTAAAACTTATAGTTGCAATATCAACAAGCCCGAACAATAACCCATTAAAACTAATAGACAGTGGTCATCAATTTATAAATATGATTATACTAGCTAAATTCTTATACTAAATCCCTAATTTTCATCCAAAACCCTAAAACCCAAACTGTTTGCATGAAAGCCCAAATTTTCACATCAAAACTGTAAAATTCCAAATTTAAAGCCTAAAAACCCTAATTTTCAAATCAAAATCCTTATTTCCAAATAAAAATCCTAAAGCCCTAATTTCAAATCAAAACTCTAATTTCTAAATTAAAACTCCAAAACCCTAGTTTTCCATCCAAAACCCTAATTTTGTATTTAAAATCCTAAAAAATATGTTCAAAATCCTATAAACCCTAATTTAAGATGAACACTCTAAGTTTATGCATTTAATACTTTATTTAGGATTAAAAATTAGATTTAATTATTTGGTTCATTGTTATATGATGGTGATGAATGATTTATTGATTATTTTATTTATTATAGATTATTGATTCTATTTTAGCTTATGGGAATGTTTTAATTTTTTTTGGTTAATTATTTAAACTTAAAGGATATAAGAAGTATGTTTCCACTTCTTGGGTACCTCATTTATTTTGATCAATGTCATTTTATATATGTTAAGTTTTGGCATTAACATAAAGGGAATGTTTCCACCAAATGGTGGGTGTCTTATTTTAGTTCGTTTTAGACATCGGACAATATTGTAAGGGCATGTTTTCATCATGTATGGATACTTATTTTTGTTTGTTTGTTTGTTTGGACCTTTTTTGATTTTAATACAATGAATTTTTATTTATTTTAAATTGCATGTAGTATGGGTAATATTTTAATAAGTTAAAGAATTTAATAATGTTTAGACCTGAAAAGAAGGCCGGCTCTAATGAACAGGGCGTTATGGGGGTGCTGGGTCATTCTCACCTTCCCCATACGTACTCAACTTTCCGAACCCAATAGGCGGTTGAGAATTCCTTAGGAATCGAGTCATCCACCTCTTTCTATTTTCCCATCCCGTCCAGGTGGCGACTCCATTTTCTCTGAGTTTAGGCCAGTGTTCTCTAAGGCTCTGAGCCTAATAGTGTCGAAGTCGCAAGAACCATTCCACATGGTAGCGGGGGTGAAAATCTCCACTTGCACAGATGCTTCAACAGTGTTCCCCAATAGTGCAGCCAGCTTACTTTTCATGGTCTTAGCTATAGCCCCTTTTTAGTTCTTCCATTTTGGAGTTGAGCGCATCATCTATCATCTTCTAAATCTGTTCAGGTTCTATTTCTTTTAGTGAGAAGCTTACTGAGTTGTTACTAGATTCTACATCGCTGGTATAGGTCAAATTATCATAGGCTCTTGAATTGATGTACTCCAGGTCTGTGAGCCAGAAAGGATAATTACCATGTAATGAATGTATGCATAAATGCATAGATACAGAAGTAACAGATAAACAAATAAAGATAATTAAGACATTCTTGCAAACATTATATCTTCCACACATATATGGTCAATAAAAGTATCAATATGGGACATTTTTTTTAAAAAAATTGACTCAGACAGTTTAACCAATAGTTGTATTCTCAAATTTAAAAATTAGTCCATAATAATTCCTATTAATTAAGCCTTAATCCATTGGATCAACTAAAAATAGCTTTTATATTATATTATGAATTAACAATAAATTAAAGGGTTTATCATAAATATATTTTCTATTAAGAAAAACAACTAATGATTCATGCCACAACCAAGCCTATGATCAACAATTCTTAGTATAAATTAGGCCAAAATTGATTTTTTTTGTTTTCCATAATTGACCTAAATAGTTGTAGGCTTATTTAAGAAGCAGGTTAAGAAAAGTTGTAATTTGAATGAAGTGAAAAAGTTTATTTTAAAGACCATTTGTATAAAGGTTAGTTTAAAAATGAATTTTGGGCTCTATATTTGGGCCATGAGGTAGAAAAGAATCTTTGAACAAATGAAAAAAAAATTATGTCCAAAGACCATCTTTAAAATTTTGAAAATAATATTGGTCTTTAAAGGAATAAAAATTATTTTGAGCTTACAATATAATTAGGTCATATTAGAAAAGAACAAACCAAATAGGCCATGTTTAAGCGGGGATTTTCGCCCCCACTCCCGGTGGAATGGTTCTTGTGACTTCGGCACTATTTAGGCTCGGGGCCTTAGAGAACACGAGCCTAAGTGCAGAGAAAATGGAGTTGCCAACCGGTCGGGCTGGGAAAAAGAAAGGGGTGAATGACTCGATTCCTAAGGAATCCCCAACCCCCTAATGGGTTCGAAAAGTTAGGTACGTGTGGGGAAGGTGAGAAATGGCCCAGCACTCTCACAACGCCCAGTTAATTGGAACCGACCTCCTTTGCAGGTCTGAATATTATAAAATTCTTAAGTATAACAATATTATCCATATTACATGCAAAAATTGAAATGAAATATCATTATATTAAAATCAAAGCAATGTCCAAACAAAGCAAATAAATTGATACCCATCTGAGGATGGAAACATGTCATCACATTGTCCATGTCTAAAACTACATAATCAAATATAAAATTAAATAAAGCAAGTACAAATACAAATTAGGGTTTACTGTTTCTGTGAACACTCGAATTTTGAGGCTCGGAAAGCCGATTTTCTCAGACTACTAAAAACCGGGTCGGACCGGACGTCCCCGGTAAAATTCACCGGAAGTATATCGATATGGTACTTGAAATGTCCGGGACGACGTGAGGATCACAGATATGGTCCCGAAATAATTTTTGGAGGTCTCTAGCTCCCGAAAAATCAGTTTGAGCGAAAACTGGCCAAAATCGGCGGCTCAGCCGCCGTGACCTCGGCGGCTCGGCCGTCGTGACCCGCGGCCCGGCCGCCGTGATCGGCGGCTCGGCCGCCGTACAATCCGATTTTGCCTATAAATAGGCTTCAGATTTTCAGAAAACGAGGTGGGACTTTTCCGGGTGGGCCTCATGCTGTCGAATTCTTTTCACGCTTTAAAACGATTAAGAACTTTTATTTGCATAAATCTAACCGTGTGCTGCAGGAAACAATCTGTAATCAAGAATCATAATCCCCGGTTCAGGAAAACGAGATCTGGAACTTCGAAGCGGGAAAATCCTAAGCAAGGTAATATTCTAATCCATCATTTGTCAATTTAAGCATATCATAAGCATTCTATCTTCTTCTCAATTTCTTCTCGGTCAAAGACCTAATCCTTTTAGGTCTAAGGCCTAATGGACTAATCAATCAGCCTCTTTGGCACAAAGACTTAAATTACATCTTTTTGGTACAAAGTACCTACATTTCACAATTAAAATCAATCTGTTGGCACGGAGCCTAAATCACACCATTTTGGTACGAAGTACCTAAAATTTCACAATTTAGCACTAAGTGCTGAAATTCACATTTTTGGCATGGAGCCCAACCACACTTGGCCAAAGGCCCAAAATCTGCACTCTTTTGGTACAAAGTACCTAAAATTGGAGAATTTAGCACTAAGTGCTAAATGTCACATCTTTGGCATGAAGCCCAACCACACTTGGCCAAAGGCCTAAATTGCACTCTTTTGGTACAAAGTACCTAAAATTGCACCATTTAGCACTAAGTGCTAAATTTCACAACTCTGGCATGAAGCCCGACTCAATTAAAATCAACCTTTGGCATGGAGCATAAATTCCACTCTTTTGGTACAAAGTACCTAAATCTCAAATCTTTGGCATGAAGCCCGACAATGCACGAAGCATACACACACACATGCATGAAGCATAATTTTCATCGCCTTTAAATAGGCTTTTCCGAACTACATGGGCTTTGATCTCCTATTCAAACGGGAGTATGTAGGCATGTTTGGGATTCACCCCAAATAGCAAGTCCACAAACTACCAACAATCTTTTTGTCTTTAAATTTGTTCCATTTTTGCAAGTTAATCAAAAGCATGACATAGTCCCCGAATCCTCCTTGGGTTCGCAGACTAGAAACCTTTACATTGGACAAGTTATTGGAGTCAAACAAGGGTTTTCTTAGTTTTTCCCTTCGAACAAAATAAACTGAGTGGCGACTCCCGACAACGAGTGAACTTTCGCTCGGATCCTTTTCGGGCGGAAAACCGAGGTTCACAGTTTCTATTTAAAGTTCTTTAATTAACATTTAGGATTTTAGGATTTTAGTATTATTATTGTTATTATTTAGGCTACTGTAAAGATTTTGGAAAATTGGAATGAATTAGGGTTTAATGAATTTAAGAAAGTAGTAAGACTTTTGGTTAATCAAATTAGGTTTTGGGGGTAACCTCATGAAATAGGGTTTCTAGGGTTTTCTGTTTAACAATTAGGGCTTTGGAAAAAGGAAGGTTAAATCGGTTTTTAGGGTTGTAGGTTTTGGTGTTGAAAATTAAGGTTTTAGGGTTTAAGATTTAGAAAATAGGGTTTCAGAATTGGAAGAAACTAATGTTACTTTTTAAAAGAATAATGCTTACTGTGTGTTTTTGGAAAGAATAATTAATTAGGGTTAAAGATTTTTATATTTGAAAAATAAGGTTACTAGATATTTGAATTAGAGATTAGGTTAGGGTTTTAAGAAAACAATTTATGGTTTTAGAAAAGTGTAATTAAGGTTTTAGGTTTCAAAAATATGTTTTACGGGTATTAAGGAATTAGGGTTTTGAAAAATAGTTTTTAGGATTTCAAATAAAGTTTGTAGAATAATTGATCAAATTGTATGATGAAATAATTAATCCAACTTAATGAAGCTACTGTTAATATAAACAAAGAAAATAGAGATTCAAACCTCTGTTCGTTGGTTCCACCAAAAATTGATTTCTGGATGAACAATAACAAAGGCAATGTTGCTACCTTTGATGGATTGATGAATGCTTCTTGTTCTTTGAAGCTTGAGGTTGGCCAAAGAAATCCAAAGTGCAAGGTCAAGTCCAAAATTTCTCCCCCGATCAAAAGTCTAAATTTTGCTCAGTAAAACCAAATTTTCCCCACCTAAAATGTGGTATTTATAAAAAAAAAAGTCATAAACCTACTTCTGATTGCCTAAGGAAACTAAAACTAATTAGGAAAAGAAACCAAAATCGAATAGAATTTTGTTTTGGAAAAAAATTGCGTTGGAAAATTGCTCTGGAGAAAAACTGTTGCAGGCTGGAAACTGCGAGAACTGTGAGAGTTGCTGCGGGCGGGCACCAATTCGCCGCAGGAATTTCTTGCGAGTGAATTGGCATGGGGCCAATTCACCACAGGAAATTCTTGCGGTGAATTGGCCTAAAGCCATTTTGCCACAAGAATTTCCTGCGGTAAAATGGCCAATGGCCAATTCGCCTTAGGCGATAAATTTTTCGTTGCCGATTTTTTCATAGCTGATTTTTTTATTTTACTAACATTATAATTTTTATTTTTATTAAAATTTATAAATAATAAATACTAAAATAAATATTATTTAATTAAAATACCATAAAAATTATTTTGGATTATAAAAAAATATCGGACCAGACTGGGTCAAAAATTAAGGGTCTACAGTTTGCTCCCTGCTTGAACGATCTGAGACTACAACAAAAGAGAATGAAAAGCAATAAGACTTACTTTTTCTAAGATGGTTTAGGTTTTGGATTTTGGACCCGGTTTGAGTTCTTGACTCTAGATGGTTTGGATTCTGGACCCAGTTTGAGTTCTGGACTTGAAAAAGACTTGGGTTCTAGACCCGAGCTAAGTTTTGGACTTAAGGGTAATTTGGGTTCTTGACATGAAACTAGATTTGGATACTCGATCCTACACTAGACTTGGATACTGGATCCTAAACTGGATTTGGATACTCAATCCTAAACTGGATTTGGATACTCGATCCTAACTGGATTTGGATACTCGATCCTAACCCAGATTTGGATACTTGATCCAAAACCGGATTTGGATAATCGATCCTAAACCATATTTGGATGCTCGATCCTAAACTGGATTTGGATGCTCGATCCTAAACTAGATTTGGATACTCGATCCTAAACTGGATTTGGGTACTTGGACCCTAAATTGGATTTGGATGCTCGATCCTAACCGAATTTGGATACTTGATCTTAAATTGGATTTGGATACTCAATCCTAAACTTGATTTGGATACTCGATCCTAAATTGGATTTGGATACTCGATCCTAATTGGATTTGGATACTAGATCCTAAACTAGATTTGGATACTCGATCCTAATTGGATTTGGATACTAGATCCTAAACAGGATTTAGATACTCAATCTTAAATATTTGAAAGTGAGATTGAAAATATTTTGTATACGCATAAACTCAAAAATTAAAATGGAGAAACTTTGCCCCCTGTGTAGGCTTAAACCAATAATTCTTCTGATTTAGGCTCTGATTGATGTTTGTATTTTGTCTTGCTCTTTGCATAAGCATGCATCTCTTCTTTCTTTTGCGAAATGACTAGAACTTTCTCAAGCAATGGGTCTTCCATGCCCCCCTGATTCAATATCTTCTTTTGATTCTTTACTTCACAGGGTCTTTGTTGTTCACTTTGACAAAGAATAGACAATACAATAAAAGAAAATGCAATGTGATATGCTCATGTATGCATGATATGCATGAATAACACTTATAATGGTTCTATCAACTAAAAGACCAAGATAATCAACTGAAGTGTTCTTATTGCCTCCTTCCAGATGCCCATTTAGGTCTTGCTTCACATTTATGGCTTTTATCTTAAAGATGTTGAAAACACGAGTGGTGGAGGCTCCAAGTAGCAAAGTCAGGGATACATCTATTTCAAACTATGTTTCAGCATGTTAGTTGGTAGCTTCTTCTTGACCTTGCCAATAATCATTTACTTTGCCCAATGTGTCTTCCGAGATTCGACAGTTCAACATACTCCCCTTAACTTGAAGGCATTGTATGACAAAAACATTTTTTTATTTTGAATTTTGATTTTGAAATCAATTGTTGGCTTTGCAAAATTAATGTCAATTTACCTCAGGACTTGATGTTTCAAATTAACATATCTATAACATGATAGCCCTAGTTACCGTACTAAACTCGGGAATCATTTCTATTTAAGTAAGAATTGTTGCACTTCAGATAGGCACATACACATTACTTGGTCAAAGATGTCATTTGAGTTTGAATACTGTCTATCTCATATGCATGCTTATCCAAACTATATCCACTAATAGACTCTACCTACCAAGAGAGATCAACGGGTCTTTAATAGGCTTGAAATGGGGTCTATAAGGGACACGGGTTTAAATGAAGGCCATTTTGAGATTAGAGTCATTGTGACACAATGGACCTCACACTGAAAATTTATTGTTTGAATTTTAGGCAGTTGGGAACAATCTTGCTAGATTCCAAATTCCTTTTATATCTTTTTGGCATAAATCTGGATCTTGATTGGGACAGTCTTTGCCCTTGCAAAAAGTTTGGTACCCATATTCATTTCTTTCTTTTCTCTTTTCTTTCTTTTTATTTTCCTTGCTCTTCCCTTTCTTCGAGCATTTTATTATTTTGTCCTTCTTCCTTATAGGACTGTCAAGTATAAAACTTTCAAGAACTCGATGGCCTTTCTCCTTTTTCTCTGATTTTAATTGAATCTTTGGTTGGGTTGGACCAATTCAAGTCAAACTGTCCTTATAAACCAAATGGAAGCCTTTTGCTGCTTTAGGTAAAAGAGAACTCAGTTGGCTTTCTGAACCGCCTTTTTAGGTTTAATCTTTTTTTCTCTTTTTTTTTGTCTTTTTCTTGTCCTTTTTTCTCTTTTTTCTTTCTTTTTCTTCTTTTCTTTCTTCTTTTTTTTTGTTCTAGCTTTAAAAGAGTTGTCTTGTTTATACCAACTTGGGTCTCCAATAATGGATGAGTGGACTGACATAAATCTTCTTTAACAGGGATAAATCATCTTTGTTACTCTGATATTGTCTTGATAGATTGGGGATATTAGGTGAACTTCAACTACCCTTATGGTCTTGAGAACATCAACTATACTTACAATTTTGGCTATGCATTCCATTCTTTGATCTTCTTGCCTCTTCTTCTTAGTGATCATAAGACTTGTCAAAAGTATCACAACAGCTTAGGGTAGGTTGTTGGTGTTTGTAAGTCAATGAAAAGAAAGCTAAAATTTTATGAAGGCTCAAAGGGACAACTTGGGATTGATATTTAATTGGGTGGATATTTAATTGGGTAGTTGTTGGCTCATCAAACAATGCCTAGATCATCTCTCTTAAATAAGCAGAGTTCAATTTCTCCTCAAAAGTTTACCAAAGCATGTTCTAAGACTGACTAGGACCTAGACAAAGGCAATTATGCAGGGGCCCTCTCTAAGTAAGCATACACAACTCAATGCTATAGAGTAATTCCCTCATCTAGTAAAGTCATTCAAATCATGATGCCTAGATATATTAATTTATGAATATCAAGTTAAATTCCTTATTGGTTGAGCACCAAAATGAACAAAGACTAACAAATTTTTTTATGAAAGTAATTTATTCAAATAAATTTAAATTTGAAAAACACGATTGTTCCAATTAAATATTAAAGAAAGAAAACAAGGAAAACAAACAAGCCAAGGGAAGTTTGTTGAGTTAAGCTTCTTCTCCATTCGCATCTTCAATATTCCTATCTTGAAAAGAGGATACGACAAAATCTTCTTCCAATCCTTTTCCCACCATGAAGGTTACCGATGGAGGTACTCTTCCAAACTTAGGCAAAGGATTATTCTTGGTATTAGACTTATCCGGCTCGGGTAGCTTACCACTGTCAATCAAATCTTGGATCTCGTGTCTTAAACGAGCACATTTATCCGTCTCATGCCCTTGCATTTGATGAAATTGACAGAAGGCCTCAACATTGAAGTTTGGTGGCAGGGGATTATGTACTGGCCGAGGAGCCAACGGTTGTAATAACCCTTTCTTTTGCAGCTTTCTGAAAACCCAAGAGAGAGGTTTCCCCAATTCTGAGAATTGTCTTTTATTTCATTGACCAGTTGCATTAACATCAACTTCTTTTTGCGTGCTTTGATTGCTAGGCTGATAATTTCCTTTCTCATTCCTTCTTGCCGAAAAGCAATTCTTCTCCCTTTCCCATTCTTCAATTTGTAGACTAGCTTGGAGAAGATCTTTGAAATAATGGATAAGTTTATGAGACATCCTTTCACGAAGACTAGGCAACACTCCTCTCACAATCATCCTTATTTGATCAGATTCATCGAGCCTCTTCTTGAGCAAAGCAGCCTTATTTCTCCATCTTTTGACATAGTCCATAAAATTCTCATTTGGCCTTTGTCTAATGGACTCAACTTCCATTAAGGTAACTTCAAGCTCAACATTGTACCCATATTGCTGAATGAAAGCCTTGTACAACTTGTCCTAATCTTTTTGAGTACTTTTCTCTAAGGTGTTGAACCAATTTTGGACAATAGGGTCCAATGAGAGCATAAAATACCTCAGAGTTTGAGCTTTAGTAGCTCGGGCAGACTGCATAGCAGTGATGTACTGCTTCACATGGAGATAAGGTTTTACAATACCATTGTACCTAGCGAAGGAAGGCATCTTGAATTTATAAGGGACCTCCTCATCTTGTTCAAATAGTTTGTCGATCTCGAACACCTTTTTGGTTTTCAATTTCTTCTCAAATTTCTTTTCTAGTTCAACAATTATCTTCTCAACATCAGAATTTTTAGTCTTTTCAAAAGTTGTCTTCTCAACAACCTTTGGCTCCTTTTTATCTTGAGGATCTTGGAAGTATTGAGCCTAATCATCATCATCAATGATCACCTTATCATCATCAAAAGCCACTTCACCAACCTTAGTCTCTCCTTTTTCCTTTGGCTTCTTGGTGCTAGCGGATGCTTTGGCATTATTTCCTAAAATTGCAGCCAATTGGTTCTTCATTGTCTCAGCTAGAGCCTCTTTTATTTCTTCCATCTTGGCATTGAGGGCATCATCCACCATTCTTTGAATTTGTTCGGGCTCCATTGCTTTTGGCGAGCAAGTGATTGAGTCATTACTAGATTCTTTGTCTCCAACATAGGTCGGATTTTCATAAGCTTTTGAACTATCGTAATCCAGGGCTTTGAGCCAGAGAGGATCAATGATATGAGTTGCAAATGTATGTATTCATGTATGCAGAAATAATAAACAAACAAGGATAATTAGGATGTTCCTTCCAACCTTATAACATCCACACACAAATGGCAAGTCTCTTTTCCTAGGTAATATGGTTAACAAAATACCAACATGGGGTATATTGTTTTTTGAATAATTCCCTCGGACATTTCAACCAATAGTTATATTTTCAAAAATGGAAATCAGTTCATGATAATTCCTATTAATTAGGTTTTAATCCATTCAACCAACTAAAGTAGCTTTTTATGCTATATTGGATTAAAACAAAATTAAGAGGTTTATTATAAATAGATTTCTCACTTGAAAAAGTAACTAATGATTCATGCCAAAAAGAAGCCCATGATTAATAACTCTTAGTATAAACTAGGCTCACAATTGATTTTTATTTTGAAAATTAACCTAAATAATTTGTAAGCTCTTTTAAAGGATGAAAATAATTTTGTTTCTAAGCCCATTGTAAAAGGATTTTAGAAAAAATGAATTTTGGGCTTTGTGTTTTGCTCATGAGAAAAGAATTTTTTTTTTTTTTTAGAAAAGTTTTATATCCAAAGACCATCTTAAAAAGTTTTTGAAAATAGTTTTGGTCTTTTGGACTTTAAAGAAAAATTTATTTTGAGCTTACAATGTAATTAGGTCATATTAGAAAAAGAACAAACCAAATAAGCCATGATTTAAGCCAAGATAAATTAACCATGGTTAAACAATAAGCATTTGGGGTAAAACCTAAGAAAAGTAAGTAGGCCAATTACATGAGCTTTAGTCTTTGGGTTGAAAGGCTTAGGTTCCCATAACAAGTATATACAAAATGGTACGAGGCTATGAGTTGTTATGCCATGCTCGATCTCCATACCTTGAGTGAAAGTATGGTATCCCTTAAATAACACAACACGGGTATTCTAACTCATGCACACGATGCAATCTAATATGATGCAATGGATAATATCATGATAAGAAAGAATAGAATAATATAAAGACCAAAGGAATCAACTTCTCTTAACCTAGTGGAGTCGCCACTGTGAGCGGGGATTTTCGCCCCCACTCCTGGTGGAATGGTTCTTGCGACTTTGGCACTATTTTGGCTCGGGGCCTTAGAGAACACGGGCCTAAGCTCGAAGAAAATGGAGTCACCAGTTGGACGGGCCAGGAAAAAGAAAGGGTTGGTTGACACGATTCCTAAGGAATCCCCAATGCCCTAATGGGTTTGAAAAGTTGGGTACGTGTGGGGAAGGTGAGAAATGGCCCAACACCCCCACAATGTCCGGTTCATTGGAACCAGCCTCCTTTGCAGGTCTTAATATTATAAAATTCTTATGTATAACAATATTATCCATATTACATGCAACAATTGAAATAAAACATCATTATATTAAAATCAAAGCAATGTCCAAACAAAGCAAATAAATGGACACCCATCCGAAGATGGAAACAGGTCCTTACATCATCATGTCTAAACTAAATAGGACACCCACCGAAAGGTAGAAACATGTCCTTTACATTGATCCAAAATATAAAAGCAATTTAAATTACATGATATTTGACTAATGAGAAACCCACTAAGTGGAAACATACCTCTTACAATTTTAATACTAAAACAAACAAATAATAACAATAAACAAATAACAATCATAATAATAAAGAGAATATCCATCCATGATAAATTAAATGAATCAAGCATTGAAATTAAATAAATCAACCATCAAAACATATAATAAACTACATAATCAAATCTAAAATTAAATAAAGCAAGTACAAATACAAATTAGGGTTTACTGTTTCTATATAAAGTTCTTTAATTAACATTTAGGATTTTGGGATTTTTGTATTATTATTGTTATTATTTAGCTACTGTAAATATTTTGGAAAATTGGAATGAATTAGGGTTTATGAATTTAAGAAAGTAGTAAGACTTTTGGTTAATCAAATTATGGTTTAGGGGTAACCTCATGAAATAGGGTTTCTAGGGTTTATGTTTAACAATTATGGCTTTGGAAAAAGGAAAGTTAAAAGCACGGACTCATAATTCACAAATGAATATTGACCCCTTCGACGAGCCCATATGGCTGTCCTGCTAGCCGGTTAGCGGGCGGGGGTCAAGGACGCAACACCCCAGAGAATTTTGGAAATTGGTTTTTAGGGTTGTAGGTTTTGGTGTTGAAAATTAAGATTTTAGGGTTTAAGATTTAGAAAATAGGGTTTCTGAATTGGAAGAAACTAATGTTACTTTTTAAAAGAATAATGCTTACTGTGTGATTTTGGAAAGAAGAATTAATTAGGATTAAAGATTTTGATATTTGAAAAATAAGGTTACTGGATATTTGAATTAGAGATTAGGTTAGGGTTTTAAGAAAACAATATATATGGCTTTAGAAAAGTGTAATTAGGGTTTTAGATTTCAAAAATATGTTTTACGGGTATTAAGGAATTAGGGTTTTGAAAAATAGTTTTTAGGGTTTCAAATAAAGTTTGTAGAATAATTGATCAAATTGTATGATAAAATTAATTAATCCAACTTAATGAAGCTACGGTAAATATAAACAAAGAAAATAGAGATTCAATCCTCCGTTCGTTGGCTCCAGCAAAAACTGATTTATAGATGAACAATAACAAAGGCAATGTTGCTGTCTTTGATGGATTGATGAATGCTTCTTGTTCTTTCAAGCTTGAGGTTAGCCAAAGAAATCCAAAGTCCAAGGTCAAGTCCAAAATTTCTCCCTAGATCAAAAGTCTAAATTTTGATCAGTAAAACCAAATTTTCCCACCTAATTCTTTGTTTTAATGTGGTATTTATAGGAAAACTCATAAACCTACTTCTAATTGTCTAAGGAAACTAAAACTAATTAGGAAAAGAAACCAAAACCAAATAGAATTTGGTTTAAAAAAAACTGCGTTGAAAAATTGCGCTGGCGAAAAAACTGCTGCGGGCTGGAAACTGCGAGAGTTGCTGCGGGTGGGCACCAATTCACCTTCGGCGATGAATTTTTCATTGCAGTTTTTTTTATTATTATTTTTTATTTTATTAACTTTACCATATTTATTTTTATTAAAAATTAAAAATAATAAATTATAAAATAAATATTATTTAATTAAAATACCATAAAAATTATTTTGGACTATAAAAAATATTGGACCAGACTAGGTCAAAAATTAAGGGTCTACAACATGATTCAAACCAAGATATATCAATCGTAGTCAAACAATAAGTATTTGGGTAAAATCCTAAGGAAAGTAACTAGTCCAATTACATGAGCTTTAGTCGTTGGGTAGAAACATTTAGGCTCCCACAGTAATTATATACCAAAAGGTACGAGGCTATGAGTGGTTATGCCATGCTCAATCTCCATACCTTAAGTGAAAGTATGATGCACACAATGCAATCTAAATGATGCGATGGACAATATCATAATAAGAAATAAGAAAAATACTATAAAGGCCAACGGAATCAACTTCTCTTATCCCCAGTGGAATCGCCACCGTTAGCGAGGATTTTTACCCCCACTTTGGCACTGTTAGGCTCAAGGCCTTAGAGAACACGGGCCTAAACCAGAAGAAAATGGAGTTGCCACCCAGACTAGCCAAGAAAATAGAAAGTGATGGATGACTCGATTCCTAAGGAATCCCCAACCCGCTATTAGAAAAAGAACAAACCAAATATACCATGATTTAAACCAAGTATATCAATCATACTCAAATAATAAGCATTTGGGTAAAATCTTAAGGAATGTGACTAGTCCAATTATATGAGCTTTAGTCTTTGGGCAGAAAAGTTTAGGTTCCCACAGCAAGTATATACCAAAAGGTACGAGGCTATGAGTGGTTATGCCATGCTCGATCTCCATACCTTGAGTAAAAGCATGGTATGTTACACCTATATACTCTATATAAGTACTATACATATACCTTGTATATATACAATACCTATATAAAATATAAGGATGTCACGTTTCAGTATTATTAAAATCCCTTACCTTAGTTCCATAACAATGATACATTTTTAATTAAAGAACATTTACAAAACCATTATACTTTTGATTATATTACCTATATATAAATTAGATTGACCTTTTCAAAATTCACTTATGTACATATATATTTTTTTTATCAAAATACAACATAATAAAATTGTACATGTATGCACTACCTTCTAGTTGGTCTCGAAATACTCTTACTCTTCTTGTGGCACAACTATTTGACTCCCAGATCAACCATCTATTCACCAGTGCAATTCACACAACCGTGCTAAGCTCGAAAGCTTAGTGGTACAAATAAATATTATATACATACATTACAGAAATTCATACTCACATACTAACATCATTATCATCATATTCTTATCATGTTTTTCCATTTTCAATGCACTTTCCATAACTTTTCACAAATTTCATAATTTATATATTTCTTTAACATTAGTCACATTTCGATGGCTTATCATAATATTCATGAAACAATATACACAATTTCCACATCCATATACATAATACACATCACATTATATTTCCATAATCTCATTTTCAATATCAAGACTTAGCTCTGCTCAAGTCTTTCAACAATTCATTTCTCATTATTTAGCATATTTCTTAAACCACATTCCTTTTCAGTAATTTGTTTATGTATTATGATCATATCATTTAATGATCACCATCATACATCTCATAACATTATATCTTAATACATTGTTCAATTATTCCACAATTCACAATTCATATATAAACAAACACAAGCATGGGCCCAAAAGAATCTAATATTCTATTCAAATTCTAGAGTTACTGTTTTGGTCTATAATGACATCATGTGTCTAGCCCCGTAGGCAATATATCAATGTAATAATCCAACTACGTCTGAGCTTACGACCTGGTCATTTCACCCAGCCTAGCTTCAAGGATTTGATTTTGAGGCTTACGATATGGTCATTTCACCTCAAAAATATTTTCACAGTGACGCCCAGCGTCTAGCCCGTAGGCAAATCATAGGAATGCTGCCAAACACAGAACTCTGAAAATTGAATAACATACTAGGAACACAATTTATTCATAATTCTCATTTATATTGATATCAATTCATTTTATTATGTTTCCACATATCTCATTTATATCAATATAATCATCACCAATGTCATTACAAACCATCTTTAATGTATACATAACAAATTACATTACCCATA
Source organism: Garcia nutans (assembly GCA_947685225.1). Lineage (NCBI taxonomy): Eukaryota > Viridiplantae > Streptophyta > Magnoliopsida > Malpighiales > Euphorbiaceae > Garcia > Garcia nutans. The sequence continues at coordinate 38,941,166 of CANTUV010000059.1, forward strand.
CATTTTGGGCCATTATCATTTTTTGCACATAGTTCACATTACATATAATGCATTTGTGACATCATACAATTCATAGCATATTACTCATGCACAAACAATGTAGTAAGTAACTTAACACATCCAATGTCATGTAATTATAAGTAATTATTCAAAGTTTGTACTTATCTTATGAAACACTCCAAAATATGCTTTAAAACTTCCTCTAACCTTCTCTTCCATGTTGCCCTTCAACACTAAGGTTGGGCAAACTACTCTTTCTCTAAATGCCTATACCAAATGTTATCATAAACAACCATTTAGTATCATATTCTAAGGCATTCTTAACATTCAAATCATTTAAATAGGAATTAAAAATGAAAAACAACAAAAAGAGTTATTCTTATGTGACACACCCAACAACACGAGCGTGTTGATGAACGTGTCATTAACTCATTCATATAGAAGCATTGACATGTCCAATGACATGGGTATATCACTACCCGTGCCATTCATTCTGCCTCATAGAAACATTGACACGCCTAACAACACGGTTGTGTTCAAGGCCATGTCAATTAACTTATCTCACAGTAGCTATGACACGTCTAGAGATATGGCCATGTTAATGGTCATGTGTTCAACATTAAACTTAGCACCATTGACACACCCAACGATATGGCCATGTCACTGGCTGTGTCAGGCAAAATTTCAGCATTTCGAATTCTCAACCATATGAACACAATCATTCCAAAATCAATACTACAACTCCCTTAATCATCATCTCAATTTATATTCATAATTCACCCATCAATTCAACACTTATATTGCTCCAACGTATCATAATAATAATCATTATATAATTCATTTATACAATCATCCATGTATCAATTTACTCAATTTCCAACTCATTTATACTAAACCCTTACTCTTCAATTTCAACTTCTCATCATCATCATCACAATTATCATATTTTCGTCATCTAAGCACCAATTCAACATATATATATACTTCAATATTTCATTATCATCATAATATTCAATTAATCATCACTTTCTCTCACTAACCATATCACATATAAACTCAAAATCTATAAAAATCAACTCAAGAAAAAGAGCACTTACTTGAATTCTTTGCCAAATCTTCAATATCCGCCTTCAATTCTCTTAAGACTCTTATGAATTTGATGTGTATATGAACAAAATCAAACTCTTCTCTCTCTATCTATTCCCATGCTCAAAGATGAAGAAGAAGAAGAAAGAAATAAAGAGTGAAAGATCTCTTTTTAATCTTCATCCTTATCTTATATATATATATAATATTATAATTATTTCCACCTAAAATGTTCCCACCAATAATATTTATCCTTCTTTTGACTTTTATTTCTTCTTTTTCTCTTGTCATTATTATCATTATCATTATTAATTAATTATTTAAAATTTACTTTTTCTACACCAATGTATACATCATGTATATATGGTGTATATGTTGATATATGTATATGTCTTTTATATTGTATTTATATTTCCCATATATTTCAAATACAATATATATAAATAACATCCTCCATACACATATATCTCTTATTATATTTTCTTTACCTATTTCACCAACATACTCTCTCATAACTACTATTCCAAAATACATCAAAAATTGGGGTATTACATGGTATCCCTTACATAACACAACATGGGTTACACGAGCATCCTAACTCACATACATAATTCAATCTAAATGATGCAATGGACAATATCATAATAAAAAAGAAGAAAATAATATAAAGACCAACAGAATCAACTTCTCTTATCCCCAGTGGAGTCACCACCGTGAGCTGGAATTTTTGCTCCCACTTCGACACTGTTAGGCTCAAGGCCTTAGAGAACACGGGCCTAAACCCAGAGAAAATGGAGTCGCCATCCGAACTAACTAGGAAAATAGAAAGCTATGGATGACTCGATTCTTAAGGAATCCCCAACGTTCTTATTGGGTTTGAAAAGTTGGGTACGCATGAGGAAAGTGAGAATGACCCAGCACCCCCATAGTGCCCGGTTCATTAAAACTAGCCTCCTTTTTAGGTCTAAATATTATTAAATTATTAACTTATTAAAATATCATCCATACTACATGCAATTTAAAATAAATAAACATTCAATGTAATAAAATCAAAGAATGTCCAAACAAACAAATAAATAAAAATAGGCATCCATACAAGATGGAAACATGCCCTTATAATAGTTTCTAATGTCTAAAACTAAATAAAATAGGACATCCACCACTTGTTGGAAACATGGCCTTTACATTTATCTCAAAACTTAAAATAAATAAAATTAGATTAATCTTAACAATTAAGGTACCCAAGAAGTGAAAACACACCTCTTACATCCTTGAGTTTTAAATAATTAACTTTATATAATTGAACCATTCAAACATTCATCATAGGAAAAATAACAACAAATCATTCATCATAAGCACATAATAATAAATCAAACAATCAAATATAGGTTTTAATCTTAAATAAAGTATTAAATGCACAAAATTAGGGTTTACATTTTAAATTAGGGCTTATAGGGTTTTAAACATGGTTTTAGGATTTTCAATAAAAAAATTAGGGTTTTGGATGGAAAACTAGGGTTTGATAGTAAAATTAGGGTTTCAAATGGAAGTATAGGGTTTTAAGGTGAAATTAAGATTTTTGTTTTAAAAATATGCAAGTAGGGTTTTGGATGAACTAATTAGGGTTTTGGGTTTTAAAAACATGCAAGTAGGGTTTAATACATAAAGTTTGGCTATTGTGATTATGTTTATAAATTGATGACCACTAGATGTTGATTCTAATAGTTTACCAGATTAATTGCTACTTGATAAATATAACTAATGCTCCATATTGTGGTTTTTTAAGGAAATAAGGATTGCCACTATAAACTTTAAACAATTACAAAATATTGAATGAAATAATAACACAAGTGGCTACTGTAAATTTTAAAAGTGAAATCAAACCTCCATTTGTTGGCTTCACCGAGTTGAAGGAGATGAACCAAGCTTACTGTCTGAATCCACTTTAGGTTTGGTTGAGCAAAGCAAGTCTGAGACAATAGTTATCGCCTCTATGGTTGCTGTCTTTTAACTGTCTTTGTTGATAGTATTCTGTGTGTATTTTTAATTGCGGCTTTTCTCTCTTAATAATTGTTGCTGCCAATTACTTGTCCAGGCTTTTGCTTTTATAAACATAAACTAGGGCAACCTAGCTAAGCCATCTAAATCTGAATCAAACATGTTTTGCCACTTATCCTAGTCTACCTAAGATTTTACTACAATTTGTGTAATATCCCAAAAATGTGCCCTAGAAGTTTTAGTATAATTGTTGTTTTATTTGAATTAAAATGTATATGTTAATTCGGGAGAGAAAAGAAATTTAAAAGAAAGTGTATATGGAAATATATACAACATATATACAAGTCGAATGTGATGGTCAAGGGATGAAGATATTTAATTTGCTCTTTGTGAAATTACTAAATAGGGTAATAAGTGAAAGAGAAGTAAAATAAATAGGTGAGGGTATTTAAGTAATTTTCTTTTTAAATTACTTTGCCATTCATTTTTATTTTTCTTCTTCTTCCTTTGTGTTTGGCCGGCCATCACTCAAGCAAGAGAGCAAAAGAGGGATTTGATTTTCCAAGACCAAAATTGAAGGAGATTTCAAATAAACAAGTTGGAATTTCAAGAAATTTCATTATTTTGGTAAGTTCTCTCTTGATTGCTCTTGTTGTTTTTGAAGTTATTTTTGAGTTTGATGAAGTGTTGTTGATAATATGGTTAGGATTTCTTGTGGTGTGTTTGTAAGTGTTGAAATGGAATTAAAGATAAGGAGTTAGGTTGGTGCTGGTGATGGAAGAGGAAGAGTTGTGTTTAGTGAAAATTTTTCTGTTTTACAATTAGTAAAGGCTGTGACTTATATGATTTTTAATTAAATATAGAAAAATGTGATTGAAGTGAATTTTTGATATGTTGTGCCTCTATGAGTCTATAATGACTGAAAAATATGTTGATTCGATTTTGGAATTGTTATGATTTTGGAAAGATTATTTTTACTAAACCTGTTCCAGCAGGTACCTTAACTGAGACAGCTATATTTTGGGATTTTTAATAAAATGTAGAAAACTCATATTCAATTGAATTTTTGATATGTTGTTACTTAGTGAGTCTAGTATTTGAGAAAAATAATTTGGAACCACATTGATTGAATTTAATTTATGGAATTCACAAAGTTCAGAACTGCTGCCAGGATGCAGGGCAATTGGGGCAGTCTGGTTGGGTGAACTATTTGACCAAGATTTTGTGTTCAGTTTGATCTGAAATTTTAAAGGAATGATTTTAAGATGTAAAATTTAGTTCTGTAAAAATTTTAAAATTTTTAGTCAAGTAGATTATTTTATACAAATTTTCAAAATAAGGATAGAGTAGAGTCTAAAACCAGAATGTACTATTCATATGGTCATTTTGCTAATACTCCTTTTGGATTAGGTTGTGAAGAGGTTGAATTGCCCTAGCCTAAGTGTTGAGGATTCTTAGAAGAGTAAGTGTATAAATTGGTGTGAGTTGGTTTTAAGGTAAGTACAAATTATATTATTTCATACATTCATATTATGTTGAGATTTAACATACATTTGATTGTAAATGTGTTAAGAAATCTAATGCATTATTAATGCATATTAATAATGTATGTTTGGTATGATGTGAATGTTGTGATGAGTATGTAAAGCATGTGTTAATGTCATTTGATTATATCCATTTGAATGATGAAATAAAATATGAAAGATATGATGTTATGAAGAGTTGCTTTATTGTGATTTGAGATCATATGAGATATGAGGCCATAGTTGTTGGCTATGATAATGCAAATGAAATATATATAAAATGGAGGCATGGTTGCCTAATTAATTATGAGAAATGAAATGAAAAGAAATTGATAATGAGATAAATGAAATGATTGTGTGCCTAATATGTTTATTCAATTTTCAGAGTTTTGGTTTTGGCGGCATGCCTATGAATCACTGAATAGGTGAAATGACCGGGTCGTAAGCCGATTCCAGTTGAAAAAATGTGAAATGTGATGTTTTTGGGGTGAAATGACCGGGTCGTAAGCCTCAAAAACAAATTATTGAAACTAGATTGGGTGAAATGACTGGGCCGTAAACTCAAATCTAGTTGATTATCCATGGATAAATGTATTGATGATTATGATTATGGACCAAAGCAGTAACTCTGAACTTTGAATGGCATATTAGATTATTTTTGGGCCCATGCTTGTGTTTGTTTAAATGTGACTATTGAATGGTGAAACAAATGAATAATGAGATGACTACTATACATACATTATTGAAACCGGTAAGATTTGAAATATAATATTCTCTTGAATTGATCTTGAATCTTTATTGTGTGACATTAGCATGGCATTAAAGCATCATAGCACTGTAATTTGTACAACTAAGCCATTGGCTTAGCGCGAATGTGATTCTTCGCGTAGGTGACAGGGAAGAACCAGAGAGTTCCTCTAGGCCGAGTCAAGTCTAGATTTTGAGGTGTTGATAGTGGGCTTAAAGATCAAAGACTGACTGCCAAAGAAATGTATAAATTTTATGGGTTGTAAAACTTGAGTTTGGATATATATGAATTTGTAAATATTGTTATTTTCCGTTGCATAGTGAACAAATATTTTATCTACGGTATTTCATAATAAACCTTTACTTTATGTTGTACTAGAAGTGTAAATCCTTTTTACAGGTTGTAGTTGAGGTTATAAGGGGGATTTATTGGGAGTGTACTGAGAATGATTTTATTTGCATTGGTTTGTGTAAAATATTTTTAAAAATCAGAAAAAAACCAGTTTTGTCGACACTTGGGACTCAATTTTTAGGCAATACTATGGCAAAATTTCTGTAAAAATCGGAACTAAAAATTTGACTAAATAAAATTGGTAGCAACATTAGGATAGTGTGGCGCCTCTACTCGGCTTACATATGTAGGTTGAGAAGTGGTGTTACAATTTGATTGATTCTCGGTAAAATATGTATATATGGTACAAAAATGTCACGGCCCGGTTTAATAAAAATTTTCATATTTCTAATTTAAAATTTCAAACACCTTAAAATGTATAATTTAAAAGTAAATAAAATATTCTTTGCTAATTATAGGAACCTAAAATAAATATTTCATTCAAAAATTTCTGGGAAAAATTTACCAGAGTTTTATTTGTAATTTGGTCATCCCAAAATTTAAACAATTCCACAACTTGCATAAATAAACACTCGCAATAACAATTCATACATTTTCATCCTAACTTCTCAAATCCTCCATAATTCTCAAAACACTGTATACAACCCACATTTTACAATTATTCAAAACATTCTTTATGACTTTCATTATATATACTTTAAAAACATAATATAATATATGTAATATCAAAATTTATTATAATATAAATTTATACATATTGGCAAAGTATCTCTGATCTTGATGTATCCACAATTAGCTCAAAAAGCATACTCGAACCTAGACCCAACCTGGTCTAGAAGAACTCTCCGGCTCAACCAGATCTCTCATGTCTCCTGCGTGATGAAATGCAATCGCGCTAAGCTAAAATCTTAATAATACAAACTATAAAATAAATGCCAATGCACTAATGCTCTTATGCCATGTCATAATGTGGCATCCAAGCATACATATTCTTTCATCATTTAAAAATTCACACAAACACATACACAAGCATGGTCCTAAATAACTAATACATTATTTAAATCCCACAGTTTTTATTTTTGGTCATAATGACACTAAGTGTCTAGCCCCGAAGGCAAATCAAGTAATGCTAAAAAAGCTAGCCCTGAAGGTAAATCATATCACGATGATGCTAAGCGTCTAGCCTTGAAGGCAAATAATGAGGATAACATCATAGGCATACCGGCAAACACAGAATTCTAGAAATTGAATAACATACTAGGCACATAATTATTTCATATTTTCCATTATTAATTTCTTTCTCATTTTTCCATTTTCAATTCGGCACATTGCCTTATTTTCTCATTTTTCTTATTCATATCAATGTCATTTCATTTAAATTCATCATATTTCAACACAATGTACCTCATTTCCCATTAAAATCACATTACCCAAATATTTTGGGTATTTCTCACATAATGAAAAAAATCACATTTTATTCAATTTAGCCATTAATAATGGCTTTTCACAATGCAAATGATGCATATACAACAATTTACAAGTCATAACACAATGATCATGAATGGTCAATGAATCAAGTAGCTTAATACATTTTTCATCCAAAATGTGTTAAGCCCATTATAATGCCAACTTATGTAATTTATCAAAAATTTGTACTTACCTATGAATGCACTCCAAAACAAGCTTTAAAACTCCCTCCAACCTTCTCTTTCAAGTTGCCCTTCAACACAAGAATTAGGCAAACTCCTTCTTCTCAATGCCTATACCAAATGTGATCATAAACAATCACTTAATATCACATTCTAAGGCATTAACAACATCAAAACATAATTAAACATCAATCTAAAGAAAATCCCAAAATTCAACCTTTCCTTACTTTAACATTGGACATCTATTTTAATCCATTTAAATTAGTGTTTTAAGTTTATTAATATCATTAAAAATGTATTTTCATATGTTTAAACCAATTGCATTACAATAACACATACTTATCTTCCAAACCCTAAAATGGCATAACCTTCTCCCATTGAAGGTTCTCCATTCAAATTCATTCCAATTATCAATCTAATCTTATTTCCATCACTTATATCTTTAAAGAACATGATTAAAATAACAAAACCAAACAATTCACCATACTTGTAAAATCCCCTTTTCCAAAAACCTAAATCACCACTACCATTTCCAAACTCTATCCAAACTTAATCAAATCCATCATTTAACTTTAAATTCATTGTTTATGCATCAAAACAACACATTTGGAACCAAATTTCACCATTAAAGATCATGTTTCCACAAACCCAAAAGTTCCATAACCCTAAATTCTCTCTCTTCGCCAAACTCAACTTAAATTCAACCATTTCTTCAATCTAACTTTAAAATCATTAATAACCAATTAGAACAACGTCATTCACATCCAATTAAGCAATTAAATAATGCAACTATAAAATGCAAAAATTCACATAATCTTATTTTCATGGAAATTCAAAGAAAAAGTTGGAAAACTTACTAATTATGGTGGAAATCACTAGAAATCCACATAAGTCTTGAAAACCCTTCAATCCTTAAAGCATGGAAGAAGCAAAACCTTGTGTTTTTCACCCATGGAGTTTCAGTTTCAAGAAGAAGAAGAAGTAGACCAAAGTAAAAATTCTTTTTCCTTCGACTTTCTTTATAATCATATATATATAATATTATGTTATATTTTTAATTAATTAATTAATTAATTGTTTAATTAATTAAATCCCCAAAATTTCTTCTTCATACAAAAACAAATTATTTTGAAATTATTTTTATAAATTTTAATTTTCAAAATATAATTAAAAAAATACCACTTGACTTTAACTTTTCTTTTACAAGTGTTGACTTTAATATATGTTAGTTATATATTAGGCATATTTCATATATACATTCTACATTTTTACTTAAAATCCTTTCATTTTCCTTTTAAATCATTTATTTGATTTATTTCAATTTCATTTCAATTTATTTTAATAAATTTTAAAAATTAGGGATGTTACAATTCTCTCCCCCTAAAGAAAAATTTTGTCCGCAAAATTACCTGCTATCAACTCTAGAACAACTGGGGATACCGACTCCGTATCATGTGCTCACTCTCCCATGTCTCATCATCAGTGGCATGACGCCTCCAAAGGACTTTCACAAGTGGCACCATCTTGTTTCTCAACTCTTCTACCTCTCGTGCCAAAATCTGTAACATCCTTATATCCTATATATGTACACTACATACACCCAACATATGTAATATACAAATATATGATACAAGAATGCCATAATCCATTTTAATAAAATAAATCTTTACTTTTGAAATCTATATAAACTTAAATCATTTAACTGATATCATATAAATAATAGATGAAATATTACTTGCTAAAACACATATATAACTTCATTACCAAAGGTTTATCCAAAACATTTTTGATAGTTTGCGGAATATACATATATATACATCAAAATATAACATAATATACATGAAGTCAATAAGTGCAAAAATATAAAATATATACATGCTGGAAGTTTGTCTCCGATCTTGATGTCCAACAATCAACTTTGCACTCAAGATCTCTATCCTAGACTCGACTCGGTCTAGACGAACTCTCCGGCTCAACCGAATTTACCCTGTCACCTGCGCGATGAATCACAATCAAGCTAAGCCAAAAGCCTAGTGATACAAACTTTCATAAAAAATAAAGTTCAAATGCAATGCCAATGCACAATGCAAAAGGATATTATATCTCCTAATATTATATTTTAATATATTGCTCAATTGTTCCATAATTCATAATTCACATAAAAACAAACACCAGCATGGGCCCAAAAGGATCTAATATACTATTCAAATTTCAGAGTTACTGCTTTGGTCCAAGATGACACCTTGTGTCTAGCCCCGAAGGCAAATCATAATCACAATGAGGATAACCTCATATGTAACGTCCCAACTAGGCTTCAAGGACTAGGCCCAACCCATCTTTAAGGGACTGCTACATCATGTAACTTCCCAACTAGGCTTCAAGGACCGAGCCCAACCCAGTTTCAAGGGATTGTTACATTTTAGGCATGCCGCCAAACACAAAACTCTGAAAATTGAATAACATACTAGGAACACAATTCTTTTATAATTCCATTTGTAATATCTTTCTAATTATCTCAAGATCAAACTAGGCACAATGCCTCAATTTTCTCATTTATATCAATATAGACATCACCAATGGCTTTACATACCATCTTTAATGTATTGTATTTCCCATACATTTCGGGTCATCATCATATTTTGCACATAGTTCACATTACATATAATGCATTTGTGACATTATACAAGTCATAGCATATTACTCATGCACCAGCAATGTAGTAAGTAACTTAACACATTTTCTAACCAAATGTGTTAAGTCCAAATGCCATCCATATATAAGCAATTATTCAAAGTTTGTACTTACCTCTAAAAGCAACAAAATAAGCTCAAACACCACTTTCAACCTCCTCTTCCAAGATATCCCTCAACACTTGGATTAGGTAACTCAAGTCTCTTCAAAGCCTAAACCAAATGTGATTATAAATAATCACTTAGTAACACACTTATAGGCATATACAAAACCTCTCAACACAAGGATAAGAAACACAAAGGAAATAAGGAAAAAAACTATCTAGGGCAAAATTTACACATGACACGCTCAACAACAAGGGCGTATCAATGACCGTGCTGTAACCCACAACATAGAAGCTTTGACACGCTCAGAGACATGGGCGTGTCCCTGCTCGTGCCAAAACTCCTACAACATAGTAGTTATGACACGCTCAGTGACATGGGCATGTCACTGCACGTGTCAATGCTATAACATTATAGAAGCTGTGACATGCTCAGTGACATGGGCTTGTCACTTCACGTGTCACCAACACTGAAAATAGAACTATCGACAAGCCCAAAGACATGGTCGTGTCACCGTGCATGTCAGGCCAAAATCCTGATATCAACACATAATTGTCACATCCAAAATTATCTTTCTTTACCCTTTTCAACTCTATACAAACTCAACTAAATCCATCATTAGACCACAAAATATTTGTATATACATCACAATAACTCAATTAAAAGCAAAATACACAATTACAACCATGACTTCACAACTCAAAAGCTACACAACCCAAAACTCTTATTCTCTTCACCAAACTTAACCATATCTTCAATCCAACCCTAAATCCATAGTTAACTACTCAAAAGAAACTCCATACATACCAATACCAACCAGAAACACATACTACACCAAATATTCAATTCACACATATACCAACTTCCATAGAAAATCAAAGAAACAAGTTAGAAACTTACCAAATATGGATAAAATCCTCAAAACTCCAACTTGAACACTTGAAATCCTTAAATTACTTGAGCTTACAAGAAGCAAATTTCTCCTTTCCTTTGATGGAGGTAGGCGGCTTCAATGGAGAAAGAAGAAGATGAAGATAATGATCCACTCAACTCAATCCAGCTAATCTCCTTTTAACCACACAAATATCCCACTTTCACTCTCCACCAAGCAAAATATTTTACTTAATTAATACATAAAAAGTCATCTTCCAATAACTACTTCATTAATATTTTAATAATTAAAATAACATTTGACCCATATTAAAATGTTGACTTGTATATATTATGTATATCTACATATATATATCATATACACATTTTTATTTTTCACTTAATTATATATATAATTTTAAATCATTTATTAAATTTTCAAAAATTAAAATTTTTAAAATTTTGGGATATTACAAAATCACCATTGGTTCTTCTTCGTAAGTCAGATCTAGGCTCACCTCAATAGACTCCACTGATAAGATATGAGATGGGTCTGACTTGTACCTCTAAAGCATAGAGACATTGAAGACATTATGTATCCAATCCAACTCAGGCGGCAAACCCAATCTATAAGCCACTAGACCAACTCTCTCAAGAATCTCATATGGTCCTATGAAACGAGGACTCAACTTCCCTTTGCGATCGAATCTCAAAATCTTCTTCAACAGAGACACCTTTAGGAATACTTTATCACCCACATTGAACTCTATATCCTTCATTTTAAAATCTTTATAAGATTTCTGTCAATCTAAAGCTGCTTTCAGACGACCCCTAATTAATTTCACGTTCTCTTCTCTTTCTTTAATCAAATAAGAACCAACCAGTTTACCTTCTCCAACCACATCCCAGCACAAAGGTGTCCTGCATCTCCTGCCATACAAGGTCTCAAAAGGTGCCATCCTAATATAGGATCGATGACTGTTGTTAAATACAAACTCAATCAGTGGCAAGAGTCTATCCCAGCTCCCAATGAAATCAATAATACAACTTCTCAACATATCTTCTATAATCTATATCACTCTCTTTGATTGCCTATTTGTCCGAGGATGGAAAGCAATACTAAAATGCAACCGAGAACCAAATGCATCATGCAAACTCCTCTAAAATCTTGATGTAAATTGGGTATCTTAGTCAAACACCAAAGAAACTGGGACTCCATGCGACTTTTCAATCTCATTGAAATACAACTCAGCCAACCTCTCAAGTGAGTAATCCATCTGAATTGGAAGAAAATAAGCTATATTCATCATTTGATCAACTATCACCCAGATTGCATCATGCTTCTTCTAGGTCAAGGGCACTCCAGTCACAAAATCCATCGCCACTTGCTCCCATTTCCACTCTGGTACCGATAGAACTTGGTGCTTAGCCTTCACTTTTCTGGCAAGTGAGACATCTATATACAAACTCTGTTATGTCCTTCTTCATACTTGACCTCCAATAATGCTTCTTCAAATCTTGATACATCTTGGTACTACTAGGGTGCATAGCATAAATTGACTGATGTGCTTCCTCTAATATCATTCTCTTCAAACTTGAATCATCAGGAATACACAATCTATCTTTGTATCATAGACTGCCATCATCTATCACATGAAAGTCTTGACTCTCCTCCTTTTTTCAATCTAACATAATCTTCTGGATCTTCTCATCTACCAACTAGGCTTCCCTCACTTGATCTAATAACACTGTCTTCAATTGCAACTGAGCCATCAATGCACCATCATAACAAGACTCAAATCTGGCATGTAACACTCTCAACTCAATAAGCAACGAGATCGAATAAGTAGTCAAACCTGTCAAAGACTTCCGACTAAAGACATCAGCAACAATATTTGAATTGTTAGGGTGATAATCAATCAAATAGTCATAGTCTTTAATCAACTCTAACCATCATCTCTACGAAATATTTAGTTCTCTCTGAACACCCATATACTTCAAACTCTTATGATCAATATAAATAAAATGCTTCTCCCCATACAAGTAATGCCACTAAATCATCAATGCAAAACTATGGCTGCTAACTCCAAATCATGAGTCGAGTAATTCAACTCATGTGACTTCAACTGTCGAGACTTATAAGTAATGACTCTACCCTCCTTCATCAGAACACAACCACAATGTGTGAAGCATCACTTTGTATCACATATGGTTTACCTTCCACAGGAAGGGTAAGAATAGGAGTCTGAGTCAACATCTCCCTTAGCCTCTCAAACTCGGCTGACACCAATCTGTCCACACAAATCTAACTCCTTTCCGAAGTAATCTAGTGAGTGGTGTAGCTATCATAGAAAAACCCTTCACAAACCGACGATAATAGCCTACCAAACCCATAAAACTTCTAACCTCTGTCACAGTGTCTGGTGAGCTCCAATTTAAGATAGCCTCAACTTACTCGGATCAACTCTAATACCATCTTTTGATACCACATGACTGAGAAATGTTACCTGATCAAGCTAGAACTCACACGTTGACAGCTTGGCATACAACTGCTTCTCTCTCAAAGTCTGCAGTACAATCCCTAAATGTCTGCTATGACCTTCCTCATTACGTGAATACACCAGAATATCAACAATGAAGACCACCACAAACTAATCTAAGTATGGTCTAAACACCCTGTTCATCAAATCCATAATGCTACTGTGAATTGGTTAATCCAAAGGGCATCACTCAAAACTCATAATGCCCATTCCTAGTATGAAAAGCTATCTTGGGTACATCCACATCTCTAACTCTCAGCTGATGGTACCCTGATCTCATATCAATCTTAGAGAATACTGCTACTCCCTTCAACTGATCAAAGAGATCATCTATCTGAGGTAATTGATACTTGTTCTTGATGGTCACCTTATTCAACTACCTATTATTAATACATAACCTCAAGGTGACATCCTTCTTCTTCACAAACAAAACAAGTACTCCCCATGGAGACACACTAGGGTGAATAAATCCTTTATCAAGCAACTCTTGCAACTGCACCTTCAACTCCTTTAATTCTGCAGGTTCCATCCGATAAGGGGTAATGGAGATAGGAGTGGTACCAGGCAACAAATCATTACCAAATTCCACCTCTCTCTCAGGAGGTACCCCTAGCAACTCATTAGGGAAAAAATTTAGAAACTCGACAACTGTAGGTACACTATCAAGCTAGGATCCCATTACACTGGTATCTACCACATGAGCAAGATATGCTTTAAATCCCTTTTGAACCATCCTCCTAGCTAAAACAACTGAAATAAACATGGATGAAAGATGTCTCTGCTCACTAGATACCACCATATATCTACCGTCACGTGTTCTCAAGGTAACACATTTCTGCTGATAGTCTACCATAGCCCTATGCCTGGATAACCATTCCATGACTAAAATTAGATCATACTCTCGGAAAGGTATCTCAATTAGGTCGCCGAGAAACTCCTCATCCTGAATAATAACTTGACTATCTCATTATACCCTACTAACCACAACACTGTGCCCTAAAGGATTTGAAAGCAAAACATCAAATTCTAGGGACTCAGAATGCAAATGACTCACATGTAGTATGGATGCACTGATGTAAGAATGAGTCAACCCAGGGCCTATCAATGCAAGAACTGAAGCACTAAATAAAATGAAAGTATCAGCGGGTTTATGTGATGCAGGGTAGCCAGATGCTTCAGCTGTTACATCTAATTATGCAGGTGCCATCCGATAAGGGGTAATGGAGATAGGAGTGGTAGCAGGAAACAAATCAATACCAAACTTAACTTCTCTCTCAGGAGGTACCCCTAGCAACTCATCAGGGAAAATATTTGAAAACTCGACAACTATAGGTACACTATCAAGCTAGGATCCCATTTCACTAGTATCTACCACATGAGTAAGATATGCTTTAAATTCCTTTAGAATCATCCTCCTAGCTGAAACAACTGAAATAAACATGGATGAAAGATGTCTCTGCTCACTAGATACCACCACATATCTACCATCACGTGTTCTCAAGGTAACACATTTCTGCTGATAGTCTACCGTAGCCTTATGCCCGGATAACCATTCCATGCCTAAAATCAGATCATACTCTCGGAAAGGCATCTCAATTAGGTCACCGAGAAACTCCTCATCCTAAATAATAACTTGACGATCTCATTATACCCTACTAACCACAACACTGTGCCCTAAAGGATTTTAAAGCAAAACATCAAATTCTAGGGACTCAGAATGCAAATGACTCACATGTAGTATGGATGCACTGATGTAAGAATGAGTCAACCCAGGGCCTATCAATGCAAGAACTGAAGCACTAAATAAAATGAAAGTATCAGCGGGTTTATGTGATGCAGGGTAGCCGGATGCTTCAGCTGTTACATCTTATTCTGCAGGTGCCATCCGATAAGGGGTAATGGAGATAGGAGTGGTACCAGGCAACAAATCAATACCAAACTTAACTTCTCTCTCAAGAGGTACCCTTAGCAACTCATCAGGGAAAATATTTGAAAACTCGACAACTATAGGTACACTATCAAGCTAGGATCCCATTTCACTAGTATCTAACACATGAGCAAGATATGCTATAAATTCCTTTAGAATCATCCTCCTAGCTGAAACAACTGAAATAAACATGGATGAAAGATGTCTCTGCTCACTAGATACCACCACATATCTACCATCACGTGTTCTCAAGGTAACACATTTCTGCTGATAGTCTACCATAGCCCTATGCCTGGATAACCATTCCTTGCCCAAAATCATATTATACTCCCTGAAAGTCATCTCAATTAGGTCACCGAGAAACTCCTCATCCTGAATAATAACTTGACTATCTCAGTATACCCTACTAACCACAACACTGTGCCCTAAAGGATTTGTAAGCAAAACATCAAATTCTAGGGACTCAGAATGCAAATCACTCGTATGTAGTATGGATGCACTAATGTATGAATGAGTGAACCCAGGGTCTATCAATGCAAGAACTGAAACACTAAATAAAATGAAAGTACCATCTATATAGCTGAAGCATCCGATTGCCCCTGCATCACATAAACCTATTGTGATTGCCCTGCATCCTCTGGTCTACTCCCTACTGTATAATCTTCTCTCTAACCAAAATCTCTTTTCTAGTCTTGAAACTATTGTATCTGTCTATCTGCCATCTAGTGGCTTGGGCAATCTCTCAGAAAATGGCATGGTAATCCACATCTATAACACACTGCCAGTGCATTTGTCCTCTAGCAAACACCTCCATATGCCCTACCACAATGAACACAGGTAGGTGGAGCAGGCCTTTGAGTCACTAGGGTTGGGGCACTAGCCACTAAGGCTGCAGTTCTCTGTCTCTATCTCTGCTACTATGATGAACTACAAGATTGCCCCTGGCTCCTAATGAACCTCTAAGGATATCCCCCTCAGCCTCTCCTCACTATTAAAGACCTTGCCTCACCCTGGAATCTCTTAGCTCTACTCTCCTCTGCTCTGGCGGCTGCTGCAAGACCCTGTGCTCTCTCTACATTCCTAGCAGTTGCAACCAACTGAGAAAAATTCTAATACCGGGAGCCTGCCACTAAACACATAATAGAGGGTCTCAACCCCTCCTCAAACCTTTGGCATCTATCTACCTCATCATAAATAATCTCCCAGCTTACTGGTTCAGCTGGATGAACTTAATCTCATACTCTGTTACTGTCCTAGTGTCCTGCCTCAAACTCAAGAACTCCATCCTCTTAGCATTCTTATACTCCATCAGAGTATACTTCTTCTCAAATTTTCGCAGGAAATTAGCATAAGTTAGAACTGGTGGAACAGTTGTACCATGGGGTGTCTTCCACTACTCATAGGCATTCCCCTACAGAAGTGATGTAACATAATCAAACTTCTCCTTTGAACTAGCCTACAGCTGAATAAATAACCTTTGGACCCTGTCCAGCCACTGCTCTGCTACAACAGGGTCAGTAGTACCAATATAGTCTGTGGCTCCAAATTTTCTCAGCTTATCATACTTCCTCATCAGCAACTGCTGCTGCGGATGCTAAACTAGAGACTACCTCAATAGCTCTACCATATGTTATACCCAGCCTAGTGGAATCTCCTCAGTTGCTAGTCTAACAAGCACAGAAGCAGACGCCTCACCAGCGAACTCAACACCAGTTCCAACTCTACCCTCATCGGAAGCAACACTCTCCGCACTACCCTCTGCAGACTAATGCATTCGAGATGACATAACTACCTAAATCTTCAAATATAGCAGAAATTGCCACATCAGAAATCAGAAAAATGCAAGTGCCAATGTGTGTATCACAATTGAAAATCATATTTAAAATTCCTATTTTCTCTCTCTAACAACCCACCTAGGTTGAGAACCTCAAACCTAGGCTCTGATATCAAAATAAATGTAACACCCTTATACCCTATACATGTATAATACACACACTTAGTATATATGTAAAATATGTATATATGTTACAAAAATGTCACGACCTGGTTTAATTAAAATTTTCATATTTCAAATTTAAAATTCCAAACACCTTAAAATGTATAATTTAATAGTAAATAAAATATTCTTTATTAACTATAGGAATCTAAAATATGTATTTCATGCAAAAAGTTTTGGAAAAAAAATCACCATAATTTTGTCTGTAATTTGGACATCCCAAAATTTAAACAATTCCACAACTTGCATAAAAAAATACTCCCAATAACAATTCACACATTTCCACCCAAACTTCTCAAATCCTCCATAATTCTCAAAACATTTACTTCTATATAGATATATTCATATACATCAAAACACGAAACTTAACCCATGTTTTACAATTATTCAAAACATTCTTTATAACTTTCATTATATATATATACTTTAAAAACATAATATAATATATATAATACAAAAATATATTATAATATAAAATTTATCATGATGGAAAAGTGTCTCTGATCTCAATGTATTCACGATAAGCTCAACAAGCTGACTCAAATCTAGACTCGAACGGGTCTAGAAGAACTCTCCGCCTCAACTGGATCTCCCCTGTCTCATGCACGATGAAATGCAATGGCACTAACCTAAAAGCTTAGTAATACAAACTCTAAAATAATGCCAATGCAATAATGCTCTTATTCCATGTCACAATGTGGCATCAAAGCACACATATTCTTTCATCATTTAAAAATTTACATAAACACATACACAGGCATGGCCCCAAAAAGCAAATACATAATTCAAATCCCAGATTTTCCATTTTTGGTCCATAATGACACCAAGTGTCTAGCCTCGAAGGCAAATCAAGTAATGTTCAAAAGCTAGCCCGAAAGCAAATCATATCACAATGACGCTAAGCATCTAGCCCAAAGGCAAATAATGAGGATAACCTTATAGGCCTGCTGCCAAATATAGAACTTTGAAAATTGAATAACATACGAGGCACACAATTATTTCATATTTTTCATTATAAATTTGTAAGCGGGGATTTTCGCCCCCACTCTAGGTGAAATGGTTCTTGCTACTTCGGCATTGTTTAAGCTCGGGGCCTTAGAGAACACGAGCCTAAGCCCGAAGAAAATGGAGTCACTTCCCGGACTGGCCGTGAAAAAGAAAGGGGTGGATGACTCAATTCCTAAGGAATTTTCCACCCCCTAATGGATTCAAAAATTTGGGTACGTGTGGGGAAGGTGAGAAATGTGCAACACCCCCACAACGCCCGGTTCATTGGAACCGACCTCCTTTTCAGGTCTTAATATTATAAAATTCTTAAATATAATGATATTATCCATACTACATGCAACAATTAAAATAAAGGATCATTACATTAAAATCAAAATAATATCCAAACAAAGCAAATAAATGGACACCCATCCGAGGATGGAAACATGTCATTACATTGTCCATGTCTAAAACTAAATAGGACACCCACCAAAAGGTGGAAATGTGCCATTTACATTAATCACAAAAATATGAAATAAATTAACTTACATAAGGTTTAAATAATGAGGTATCCAAAAAGTGGAAACAAACCTCTTACATTAGTACCAAAATAAATCAATAATGATAAAGAAAATGTCCATTCATTCATTCATTACAAATTAAATAAACCAACCATTAAAACATATAATAAACTATATAATCAAATCAAAAAATAAATAAATTAATAAAAAGTATAAGTTTAGGGTTCACATCATAAATTAAGGTTTTAAGAAATTAGGGTTTTGGAATTTAGGATTTGGAACTTAGGGTTTTGGAAACTAGATTTTTGTAATTAGGGTTTTTAAATTAGGGTTTTAGGGTTTAAGGAATTTAGGGTTTAAGAGTTTGAGGAATTTAGGGTTTACAAGAGAAAGATTAATGGAATTAGGGTTTTGATATTCTTGGATTATTGGAAAAAAGGTTTTAGGATTTTAACTTACTGCCTTTGAAAAACAATTTTAGATTCGGAGAAATAAATTAAAGTTTTGGAAGAATAATTAAGATTTTGGACTTTAATAATGAAATGGTTTAAGCTTTTGCACAAAAGTAGTTTAGAGTTTTGAGTTTAAATAAAGTTATTGTAGACCCTTAATTTTTGACCAAGTCCGGTCCAATATATTTTAATTAGTCCAAAATAATTTTTGCGTTGTCCAATATATTTTAATTAGTCCAAAATAATTTTTGTTAACTTAATTAAATAATATTTGCTTTACTATCTAATTTTTATTAATAAAAAGTGAAAAATAATAATAATAAACAAAAAATAATCAAAATAATATTTGCCGTAGCTTTTTCGCCAACACAATTTTTCTGCAGCAGTTTTTTTTTCTCCAGCGCAGTTTTTACGCAGCAATTTTTTTTTTGCCAGCAAAATTTTTTCGACTCAAATTTTTCAAAAACTAATGCAATTAGGTTTCGGTTTCCTTTTCTTAATAAATATTATGTTCCGTGAATAATTAGGAATCAAACATAAAATTCTTCTATAAATAAGACCAAAAAAACCACAAAAAGGAATCAAGAAATCGGAGGAGAAATTGATCAAAAATTGGATCTGAAACTAAATATGAAAGGCAGTGAATCAACTAGATTTTTTTGAGAGAGCATAAAAACAATTCAAACAATTCAAAGGCAGCAAAGTTTGTCTTTGATTTTGTTCATCCAAGAGGAAATTTTGGAGGAACTAACAAACGGAGGTATGCATCAATTGTTTAAAATTAATTTTTCACAGTAGCTAAATCATCCCATTCTTTCTTTTAATTCAAAATCTTTAGAACATCAATTCACTTTTTCTAAGGTGTAAAAATCTTAATTCGTTGCTTTGTTTTCTAAAAGGTTTAAAGTTGTTAGTTTTGTTCCTTCAAATCCTCAAAACCCTAATTTGCATTCTAAATTTTCAAAACCCTAAATTGAGTTCTGTTTCTTTCCAAAAGCCTTAAAAACTTCTTTTTTGCTTCTATAAACTTTAAATCATTTGTTTATTTTCATAAAACTTCATAAAATTATCAATTGTTTTTCCAAATTCTAAAAGTTAACTCATTACCCGAAACCCTAATTCAAAAAATCTAAAACCCTAATTCAATTCCAAAACTCAAAACAGTGAACCCTAACTCCTTTAAAACCTTAAATCCTAATTTTTTCTAAACCCTAATCCTTTAAAACTTTAAAAATCATATAAACACAAATATGTAATTTTAGAGAGTAAGCTTAAAATATAATTCAATGAGTAACCGTAAGTCGTAAATCTAAGTATTTTTAAAGTGTCCAAACCCTAGTTTCATGATTTCACCATTCAAACACTAACTTGATTAATCAAAGAACTTTATCAACCTTTTAAAACATAAAATCTTAATCTATTATAATTCCTTTAAAAACTCACAGTAGCCTAATTCCACAAATTCCAAAACCCTAAACACATGAAATAAAGAACCCTAAATGGAAACAGTAGCTATAATTTAGATTTTTATTTGCCTTATTCAATTCTATATTTGATTATACTTTGATTTATTTTATATGCTTTAATTTATTTAAGTTCAATTCTATATTTGATTATACTTTGATTTATTTTATATGCTTTAATTTATTTAAGTTTAATTTAGACATGGATGATGTAAGGACATGTTTCCATCTTCGGATGGGTGTCCATTTATTTGCTTAATTTGGACATTGCTTTGATTTTAATATAATGATGCTTTATTTCAATTGTTGTGTAATATGGATAATTTTGTTATATTTAAGAATTTAATAATATTAAGACATGCAAAAGAGGTCGGTTCCAATGAACAGAGCGTTGTGGGGGTGCTGGGCCATTTCTCACCTTCTCCACACGTACCCAACTTTTTGAACCCATTAGGGGGTTGGGGATTCCTTAGGAATTGAGTCATCCACCTCTTTCTTTTTCCCGACCAGTCCAAGTGGCGACTCCATTTTTCTCCGGGCTTAGGTCCGTGTTCTCTAAGGCCCCGAGCCTAAATAGTGCCCCCACTCACAGTGGCGAATCCACTGGGGAAAAGAGAAGTTGATTCCGTTAGTCTTTATATTATTCTATTCTTTCTTATAATGATATTATCCATTGCGTCATATTAGATTGCATCGTGTGCGTGAGTTAGGATCCCTGTGTTACTCGTGTTGTGTTATGTAAGAGATACCATACTTTCACTCAAGGTGTGGAGATCGAGCATGGCATAACCACTCATAGCCTCGTACCATTTGGTATATACTTGCTATGGAAACCTAAGCCTTTTAACCCAAAGACTAAAGCTCATGTAATTGGCCTAGTTACTTCCTTAGGTTTTACCCCAAATGCATGTTATTCGACTATGATTAGTTTATCTTAGTCTAAATCATGGCTTATTTGGTTTGTTCTTTTTCTAATATGACCTAAATACATTGTGAGCTCAAAATAAAATTTTCTTTAAAGTCCAAAAGACCAAAGCTATTTTCAAAACTTTCCAAAATGGTCTTTGGACATAAAACTTTTCTAAAAACAAATCAAAAATTCTTTTGCTCATAACCCAAATACTAAGCCCAAAATATGTTTTTTCTAAAATCTTTTTTACAATGGGCTTAGAAAAAATTATTTTCATCCAAAGAGCTTGCAAATTATTTAGGTCAATTACAAAATACCAAAAATCAATTGTGAGCCTAGTTTATACTAAGAAATAATTAATCATGGGCTTATTTTTGGCATGAATCATTAGTTACTTTTTCAAGTGAGGAATCTATTTATAATAAAATTCTTAATTTAGTTTTAATCCAAAATAACATAAAAGCTAGTTTAGTTGGTTAAATGGATAAAAACCTAATTAATGGGAATTATCATGAACTGATTTCCATTTTCAAAAATATAACTATTGGTTGAAACGTCCGAGGGAAATATTCAAAAACAAGATACCCCATGTTGGTATTTTGTTAACCATATACCTAGGAAAAGAGACTCGCCATCTGTGTGTGAAAGTTATAAGGTTGGAAGGAATGTCCTAATTTTATTTGTTGATTATTTGTGCATACATGCATACATGCATACATTTGCATCTCATATCATTGATCATCTCTGGCTCACAGCCCTGGATTATGACAGTTCAAAAGCTTACGACAATCCGACCTACGCCGGAGATGAAGAATCTAGTAGCAACTCAATCACTTGCTCACCAAAAGCAATGGAACCCGAACAAATTCAAAGAATGGTGGATGAAGCCCTTAATGCCAAGATGGAAGAAATAAAAGAGGCCCTAGCTGAGACCATGAAGAACCAATTGGCTGAAATTTTAGGAAATAATGCCGAAGCATCTACTAGCACCAAGAAGCCAAAGGACAAAGGGGAGGCTAAGGTTGGTGAAGTGTCTTTTGATGATGATGATAAGGTGACCATTGATGATGATGACTGGGCTCAATACTTCCAAGATCCTCAAGATAAAAATAAGGAGCCAAAGGTTGTTGACAAGACAACTTTTGTAAAGACTTAAAATTCTGATGTTGAGAAGATGATTGCTAATTTAGAAAAGAAATTTGAAAAGAAACTAAAAACCGAAGAGATGTCCGAGATCGACAAACTATTTGAACAAGATGAGGAGGTCCCTTATATGTTCAAGATGCCATCCTTTGCAAAGTTTGATGGAATCGAAAATCCTCACCTCCATGTGAAGCATTATATCACTGCTATGTAATCTACCTGAGCTACTAAGGCTCAAACTTTAAGGTACTTTATGCTCTCATTGGATCCTATTGTCCAAAATTGGTTCAACACCTTGGAGGAAAGTACCCAAAAAGATTGGGACATGTTATACAAGGCTTTCATTCAGCAATATGGATACAATGTCGACATGGAAATTACCTTAATGGAAGTGGAGTCCATTAGACAAAGGCCAAATGAAAATTTTGTGGACTATGTGAAAAGATGGAGAAATAAGGCTGCTTTACTTAAGAAGAGGCCCGATGAATCTGATCAAATAAGGATGATTGTGAGAGGGGTGTTGCCTAGTCTTTGTGAAAGGATGTCTCATACACTGAAACATGATTTTAAAGATCTACTCCAAGATGGTCTGCAAATTGAAGAATGGGAAAGGGAGAAGAGCCGCCTTTCGGCAAGAAGGAATGAGAAAAGAAATTATCAGCCTAGCAATCAAAGTACACAAAAGGAAGCTGATGTTAATGCCATTGGTCAAGGAGGAATGAGGTAGTTTTTAGATCTGAGGAAGTCTTTGTCTTGGGTCTTTAACAAGCTACAAAAGAAGGGACTATTACAGCCATTAGCCCCTTGACCATTGCCAAATCCTTTACCCCCAAAATTTGATACTAAGGCTTTTTGTCAATTTCATCATACTCAAAGACATGAGACTAATAGATGTATCCGATTGAAGCATGAGATCCAAGATCTAATTGATAGTGGTAAGCTACAGGAGCCAGATAAGCCCAATACCAAGAACAGCCCTTTGCCTAAGTTTGGAAGAGTACCTCCACCGGCAACCTTCATGGTGGGAAAAGGATTGGAAGAAGATTTTGTTTTATCATCTTTTCAAGATGGAAATATTGAAGATGTGAAAGGAAAAAAAGCTTAAACTCAACGAACTTTCCTTAGCTTGAATGTTGCTTTTCAATTTTACATTCTTTAATATTTTGGAACTATTGTGTTTTTCAAATTTAAAGTTGCTTGAAATAAATTACTTTGATCAAAATTTTTGTTGGTCTTTGTTCATTTTGGTGCTCAACCAATGAGGAATCTAGCTTGATGTTTATAAATTAGCATATCTAGGCATCATGATTCAAATGACTTTACTAGATGAGGGAATTGCTCTATAGCATTGAGTTGTGTATGCTTACTTAGAGAGGGCTTCTGCATAATGGCCTTTGTCTAGGTCCTAGTCAGTCTTAGAACATGCTTTGACAAACTTTCGAGGCGAAATTGAACTCTGCTTATTTAAGGGAGAGATGATTTAGGCATTGTTTGGTTAGTCAACAACTAGTATCCACCCTATTAAATATCAATCCCTAGTTGTCCCTTTGAGCCTTCATAAAATTTTAGCTTTCTTTTCATTGGCTTACAAACCCCAATAACCTACCCTGAGTTGTTGTGATACTTTTGACAAGTCTTATGATCACTAAGATGAAGAGGAAAGAAGATTAAAGAAAGAAATGAATAGTGAAGACCATGAAGATAGTTGAAGCTCTCAAGACCATAAAGATAGTTGAAGTTTTCCTAATATCTCCAGCATATCAAGACAACATCAGAGTAACAAATGATTTGTCCCTATTAAAGGAGATTTATGTCACTCCACTCATCCATTATTAGAAATACAAGTTGGTACAAACAAGACAATTTTGTTAGAGGTAGGACCCAAAAAAAACAAACAAAAAAATAAAAAAAGGAAGAAAACAACAAAAAAGAAGGGAAAAAAGAAAAAAGAAGAAAAAAGAAGAGAAAAAAAAGAGAGAAAAAAGAGAAAAAAAAGAGAAAAAAAAGAGAAAAAAAGAGAAGAAAAAAAACCCCAAAAAGGCAGTTCAAAAAGCCAACTAAGTTCTCTTTTACCTAAGACAACAAAAGGCTTCCATTTGGTTTATAAGGATGGTTTAACTTGAATTGGTCTAACCCAACCAAAGTTTTGAAGGAGAAAAATTCATCCAATTTTTGAAAGTTTTTTACTTGACAGTCCTACAAGGAAGAAGGACAAAATGATAAAATACTCAAAGAAAGGGAGGAGTAAGAAAAATAAAAAGAAAAGAAAAGGGAGAAGAAGAAAAGAAACAAATTTGGGTACCAAACTTTATGCAAAGAAACAAAGATTGTTCCACTCAAGATTTAGATTAATGCCAAGAAGATAGAAGGAATTTGGAGTCTTGCAAGATTGCTCCCAATTGTCAAAAGTTCCAACAAGAAATTTGTAGTGTGAAGGTTTGTCCTTTGTGTCACACCAGCTCCAATCTCAAAATGGCTTTCATTTAACCCATGTCCCTTATAGACCCCATTTCAAGCCTATCAAAGACTTTTTGATCTCTCTTGACAGGTAGAGTCTATTAGCGGAGATAGTTTGAATAAGCATGCACATGAGATAGACAATATTCAAACTCAAATGAGACCTTTGGCCAAGTAATGTGTATGTGCCTATCTGAAGTGCAACAGTTCTAGCTTAAATAGAAATAATTCCCGAGTTTAGTACGGTAACTAGGGTTGTCATGTTATCGATACGTTAATTTGAAAAATCAAGTCCTGAGGTAAATTGACATTGATTTGGCAAAGCCAACATTTGATTGAAAATTCAAAAAAAAAATTACAAAGACTTCAATTTAAGGGGAGTATGTTGAACTATCGAACCTCGAAGGACACATTGGGCAAAGGAAATGATTAATGGCAAGGTCATGAAGAAGCTACCAACTGACATGCAGAATCATAATTTATAATGGATGTATCGCTGCTGTTTGGGGCCTCCATTATTCATATTTTCAACATCTTAAAGATAAAAGCCATAAATATGGAGCATTGTGTCATTCCAATGCAAGACCTGAACGAGCATCTGAAAGGAACCAATGAGAACACTTCTGCTGATCACCTCAGTCGGTGAGTCGATGGAACGACTGTAAGCATTATTCATGCATATCATGCATACATGAGCATATTACATCGTACTTTCTTGTCTTGTATTGTCTATTCTTTATCAAAGTAAATAGTAAACACCTTGTGAAGTAAACAATAAAAAGAAGATATCAAATCTGGGAGGCATGGAAAGCCCATTGCTTGAAAAAGTTCCAGTAATTTTACAAAAAGAAGAAATGCATGCTTGTGCGAAGAACTAGACAACAAAAACATCTGACGCGGACCCTTAGCAACGATGGCAGCAAACCCAATGTATAACAATGGTAGATAACTCCTTGAAACTTGATAATCACCTCCTAAGGAACCCGATGCCTATAAAGAGACGCGAACTCACTATGATTGTAATATCCCAAAATGTGCCCTAGAAGTTTTAGTATAATTGTTGTTTTATTTGAATTAAAATGTATATGTTATTGGAAAGAGAAAATAATTTAAAAAGGAGTGTATATGTTGTATATATGGATATATATATAACATATATACAAGTCAAATGGATGGTCAAAGGAAGAAGATATTTATTTTGGTTATTTATGAAATTACTAAAAAGGACAAATAAGTAAAAGGGAGTTAAGATATATAGAAGAGGGTATTTTAGTAATTTTCTTTTTAGATTGCTTGGTGGAGGTTTAAAGAGATGAGAACTTTGACTTTGTCTTTAATTTCCTTTTCATTTTTCTTCTTTTTCTTTTATTGGCCGGGTACTCCAAAGTTAAGAGAGCAAGATAGAGTTTGATTTTCTAAGATAAAATTCAAAGGAGATTTCAAATAAACAAGTTGGAATTTCAAGAAATTTCATTATTTTGGTAAGTTCTCTCTTGATTGCTCTTGTTGTTTTTGAAGTTATTTTTGAGTTTGATGAAGTGTTGTTGATAATATGCTTAGGATTTCTTGTGGTGTGTTTGTATGTGATGGAAATGGAATTAAAGATAAGGAGTTAGGTTGGTGTTGGTGATGGAAGAGTAAGAGTTGTGTTTAGTGAAATTGTTTCTGTTTTACAATTAGTAAAGGCTGTGACTTTTATGATTTTTAATTAAATATAGAAAAATGTTCTTGAAGTAAATTTTTGATATGTTATGCCTCTATGAGTCTAGAATGACTGAAAAATATGTTGATTCGATTTTGGAATGGTTATGACTTTGGAAAGATTATTTTTATTAGACCTGTTCCAGCAGGTACCTTAACTGAGACAGCTATCTTTCGGGATTTTTAATAACATGTAGAAAAATAATATCCAATTGAATTTTGGATATGTTGTTGCTTAGTGAGTCTAGTATTTGAGAAAAATAATTTGGAACCACGTTGATTGAATTTAATTCATGGAATTCACAAAGTTCAGAACTGCTGCCAGGATGCAGGGCAATTGGAGCAGTCTAGTTGGGTGAACTATTTGACCAAGATTTTGTGTTCAGTTTGATCTGAAATTTTAAAGGAATGATTTTAAGATGTAAAATTTAGTTCTGTAAAGATTTTAGAGTTTTTAGTCAAGTAGATTATTTTATACTACTTTTCAAAATAAGGATAATGTGGATTCTAAAACCAGAATTTACTATTCATATGGTCATTTTGCTAATATTCCTTTTGGATTAGGTTGTGAAGAGGTTGAATTGCCCTAACCTAAGTGTTGAGGATTCTTGGAAGAGTAAGTGTATAGATTGGTGTGAGTTGGTTTTAAGGTAAGTACACACTACATTATTGCATACATTCATATGATATTGAGACTTGAGACAAATTTGATTATAAATGTGATAAGGAATCTAATGCATTGTGGATGTATATTAATAATGTTATGTTTGGTATAATGTGAATGTTATGATGAGCATGTAAAATATGTGTTAATGTCATTGATTATATCCATTTGAATAATGAATTGATTAATGTGATTTGAAATATAACGAAATGTGAAATGTGCAAGATGTGATGATGCAAATGAGATGATTGAGGCATGGTTGCCTAATTTGCTTATGAGAATGAAATGAATTGAGAAAGAAATGTATAAAGATATAAATGAAAAGAATTTTGTGTTTAATTTGTTATTCAACCTTCAGAGTTCTGGGTTTGGTGGCATGCCTATAAAGTACTGGATAGGTGAAAAGACTGGGTCGTAAGCCGATTCCAGTTGATAAATGTGAAATGTGAATTATAGTAACAGTCTCACCGGGTTGAGGATCTCCTTGGTTTATCCGGGTTGAGGTCCAAGAGACTGGGTCTGTTACAGGTAACAGTCTTGCCGAGTTAAGGATTTCCTCAAGTTTAGCCGAGTTGAGGTCCAAGAGACTGGGTCTGTTACCCTATCCATGGATAGAGATATATATATCGCCTACGGGCTTAATGATTGTGATTATAGACCAAAGCAGTAACTCTGAACTTTGAATAACATATTAGTGTCTTGTGGGCCCATGCTTGTCTTTGTTTTCAATGTGAATCATGAATGTTTTGATTAATTATTAAATAATGTAAAATTGTGAAATATAATATACTCTTGAATTGATCTTGAATCTTGATTGTGTGACATTAGCATGGCATTAAAGCATCATAGCACTGTAGTTTGTACCACTAAGCCGTTGGCTTAGCGCGAATGTGATTCTTCGCGCAGGTGACAGGGAAGAACCAGAGAGTTCCTCTAGGCCGAGTCGAGCCTAGATTTTGAAGAGTGAATAGTGGGCTTTAAGATCGAAGACTGACTGCCAAACATGTATAAATTTTATGTGTTGTAAAACTTGAGTTTTGATGTATATGAATTTGTAAATATTGTTACTTTCCGCTGCATAGTGAACAAATATTTTATCTACTGTATTTCATAATAAGCCGTTACTTTACTTTGTACTAGAAGTGTAAATCCTTTTTGTAGGTTGTAGTTGAGGTTATAAGTGGGATTTATTGGAAGTGTACTGAGAATGATTTTGTTTGCATTGGTTTGTGTAAAAATATTTTCAAAAATCAGAAAAAAAAAACCAGTTTTGTCGACACTTGGGATTGAATTTTTAGGCGAAACTATGGCAAACTTTCTGCAAAAATCGCAACAAAAATTTGACTAAGTAAAAGTGGTAGCAACATTAGGATAGTGTGGCGCCTCTACTCAGCTTACACACGTAGGTCGGGAAGGGGTGCTACAATGATTGAAGGATTTAGTTGGTAAGAAGAAGGAAAACGCCACAACTCTCATTGATAAGTAAACATAATTCTTGATGCAAAGAAAGAATTAAAGAATTCACTCTAATCTCTCTCACACGAAAATTCACAAGAAGAAATTGTAGAAGAATTCGAAAATCTTTAATAATAATATCTCAAAAGTCCCCTTACAAGAAAAATAAGGCCCTATTTATACTAAAAAGCACACATAAATCCGAAACCCTAATTCTAATGGGAAAAGGAAAGCTACAAAGTCAAAATCCTAACCCATTAAGGAAAATATAAAGTATGGAAACAAAATCCTAATCCACTAAGGAAAATATAAAGTATGGAAACAAAATCCTAATCCACTAAGGAAAATATAAAGTATGGAAACAACCAAACTAAATCCCTTCAACATAAGAACACGCCCCACACTATTTGGGCTGTCCATGGGCCTTAAATTACTTCCCAAGGCTTTATATAAACCCCCATGGACCTTTCTTGCACGTTGGACCTTTCTTGCATGTTGGACCCCTTTAGCTAGCCTTTAGCTTCCACACTAAGCATCATAATCAGCTTTGGTGTGCCTTCTTCAAGCTCTATTATGCACTTTTCCATTGCCATTTCAGTCACATCCTTTGAAATCTTGGGAAGTAATTTAAGGCCCATGGACAGCCCAAATAGTGTGGACCTTTCTTGCACGTTGGACCTTTCTTGCACGTTGGACCCCTTTAGCTAGCCTTTAGCTTCCACACTAAGCATCATAATCAGCTTTGGTGTGCCTTCTTCAAGCTCTATTATGCACTTTTCCATTGCCATTTCAGTCACATCCTTTGAAATTTGATCTTGAATATGCAATCCCATAGCTGCTCCAAACTTCTTAGCTCTGCTCCTAGTCAATGGCCCATTTGGAAGCACCAATGGATCCTTACCTCGTGGCTGGTTCGTATCATTCTCCCCCTCTTCAAAAAGATTTGTCCTCAAATCTGCATCATCATAAGGAGATAAATCAGTCACATTAAAAGTAGTACTAATGCTATACTCACCAGGCAAGTCTATCTTGTATGCATTATCATTTATCTTTGCCAACACTTGAAATGGACCATCACCATGTGCATCAAGCTTATTCTTCCTTTGATTTGGAAACCTCTCCTTTCGGAAGTGTACCCAAAACCAATCTCCTACTTGAAAGTTCATCTCACGTCTCCCTCTATTTGCAGAATCAGTATATCTTTTATTCCTTTTCTCAATATTCGCCCTTGCTTTCTCATGCATCTCTTTCACCAATTTAGCTTTCTTCTCACCAACTAAACTAACAAGCTCATGAGAAGGTAAAGAAACAAGATCCAAAACTGTTAGTGGGTTAAAACCATAAACAAGCTCAAAAGGTGAATATCCTGTAGAAGAATAAATATCACGATTATAAGCAAACTCAATAAATGGCAAACAATCTTCCCAAGACCGCAAATTCTTACCCACTAAAGCTCTCAACATGGTACCTAAAGTTCTGTTTACTACTTCTGTTTGTCCATCCGTTTGAGGATGACAAGTGGTGGAAAATAACAACTTGGTACCTAACTTTCCCCAAAGCACACGCCAAAAGTGAGACAAAAACTTGGTGTCTCTATCAGAAACTATGGATTTTGGTATCCCATGAATTCGAACCACCTCCCTAAAGAAGAGTTCAGCCACTAAACTAGCATCATCACTCTTATGACATGGGATAAAGTGTGCCATCTTACTAAACCTATCAACAACCATAAATATGCTATCTCTCCCCCTCTTAGTCCTTGATAATCCTAAAACAAAGTCCATACTAATGTCCATCCAAGGAGAACTAGGAACGGGTAATGGCATATACAAACCATGAGGCATAGACTTAGACTTAGCTTGCCTACAAGCCAAACAAGCCTTACAAATCCGAATTAAATCCCTTTTTCATATTCAGCCAATAAAAGTGTTCATTTAGCATGTCTAAAGTCTTATCAACTCCAAAATGCCACATCAAATCCCCACAATGTGATTATAATACTAGCAAATCTCTCATAGAACATCTAGGCATGCATAATTTCGAACCCTTAAACAAAAACCCATCATGTTTATAGAAAGAATTAAAAGCACCATGCTCACAAGCATCATAAACATTGCCAAAATCAGAATCACCAACATATAAGTCCTTTATACATTCAAATCCAAGCAATTTAGTACTCAAAATATTAAGTAAAGCGTACCTCCTTGAAAGTGCATCTGCCACTACATTGTCTTTACCTTGCTTGTATTTGATCACATAAAGAAACTTCTCAATCTTCACAACCCATTTTGCATGTCTTTTATTCAACTTGCCTTGCCCTCTCAAATGCTTCAATGATTCATGGTCCGAATGGATCACAAATTCCTTGGGCAGCAAATAATGCTCCCATACTTCCAATGCTCTCACCAAAGCATATAGCTCCTTGTCATAAGTTGAATAATTCAGCTTTGCTCCATTAAGATTTTCACTAAAGTATGCAATGGGCTTCTTCTCTTGCATCAAAATAGCTCCAATACCTACACCAGAAACATCACATTCAATTTCAAAAGTAGAATCAAAGTTAGGTAAAGCTAAAATGGGTGTAGTAGAAAGCTTCTCTTTCAAAGCATCAAATGCTTCTTGTTACTCCTTGCCCCAAATGAATCCCACTTCTTTCTTGATTATGCTAGTCAAGGGGGCTGCCAATGTAGAGAAATTAGGGACAAATCTCCTATAGAAGCTTGCCAATCCGTGAAAACTCCTCACTTCTGTCACACTTGAAGGATTCGGCCACTCTTGGATAGCTTTCACCTTCTCTTAATCAACTTCAATTCCCTGCATACTTACAACAAAACCAAGAAAAACAACCCTATCTAGACAAAAAGAACACTTCTTAAGCTTAGCATAAAGGTTTTGCTCCCTAAGGATTTCAAGCACTTTCCTAACATGTTAAACATGTTCTTCCTCAGTTTTGCTATAAATCAGAATATCATCAAAGTAAACTACCACAAACTTACCTAAATAAGCTCTCAAAACATGGTTCATTAATCTCATGAAAGTACTAGGTGCATTAGATAAGCCAAAAGGCATAACTAACCATTCATACAAACCATATTTCATTTTGAAGGCAGTCTTCCATTCATCTCCAGGCTTCATGCGAATTTGATGATAACCACTCATAAGATCAATCTTTGTGAAATATTTCGCCCCATGCAATTCGTCCAACATGTCATCAAGTCTAGGAATGGGATGTCTATACTTCACAATAATCTTGTTCACAGCCCTACAATCAACACACATCCTCCAAGAACCATCTTTCTTGGGTACTAATAAGACTAGAACGGCACAAGGACTAAGGCTCTCATGAACTAAGCCTTTCTCCAAAAGCTCTTCAACTTGTCTTTGCATCTCTTTTGTCTCCATAGGATTGCTCCTATATGCTGGCCGGTTTGGAATTATAGAACCGGTTATGAAGTCAATTTGATGTTCAATCCCTCTTAATGGCGGCAAACCACCAGGAAGGTCTTCAGGAAACACATCCTTAAAATCCTGCAACAAAGACACAAAACTAGAAGGTAAAGAATCAAGAGATTCTTCACTATCAGTAAGTAACGATTCTTTATACATAATAATGAGTACAGGCTGCCCTACATCTATCTCTCTTGCTCTTGCATAAAAAGTATGTTTTGCTTTTTCTCCTTGCTTATTTTCTCTCACCAATGGGCCATTTATTTGTTTGCTTACTTTCTTTTGACTCTCGGCCTCTTTTCCCTTTCTGCACTCACTCAATTTATTATTTTCTCTCTCCCTACCCTTAGAATTACCCTTGGTTGTTGAAGAAACATCATTGGCCGAATTTGAACCCCTTGCTTCATGTTGGCCAAAACTTCTTTCTCCCTCTCTAGCATCCTCTTTTGATCTTCATACACCTCTTGAGGTGATAATGGTGCTAGAACAACCTTCTTTCCTTCATAAGTAAAGGTATACATATTAGAAAAGCCAACATGTTGTGCCCTTCTATCATGCTGCCATGGTCTTCCTAATAGCAAA
This sequence comes from Garcia nutans, assembly GCA_947685225.1. Lineage (NCBI taxonomy): Eukaryota > Viridiplantae > Streptophyta > Magnoliopsida > Malpighiales > Euphorbiaceae > Garcia > Garcia nutans. The sequence continues at coordinate 38,974,431 of CANTUV010000059.1, forward strand.
TGTCCAGCTTGCATTGGCACTACATCACATAAAACCTCATCTTTATACCACCCAATGGATAATGGTACCTTGACTTGCTTCAATACTTTTACTTCCCCAGTGTCATTGAACCATTGCAACTTGTAAGGATTGAGATTTTTAAAACAAGCTAACCCCAATTTATCCACCATTGTAGTACTAGTAGCATTGGTACAACTTCCACCATCAATGATAAGTGTACAAACCTTACCATTCACCAAACACCTAGAGTGGAAAAGATTCTCCCTTTGATCCAAGCCTTCTTTCTTGACTTGAATATTCAAGGCTCTTCTAGTAACAAGCATCTCTCCGTGTTCAGCATTCAATACTTGATTCTCCCAAGCCTCTTCATCATATTTGGCCCTATCACCACATTCGGCCTCCTCTTCTTCTTCACGTTCAGATTCTGATTCAATTTCCCCTTCATGGGTAGCAATCATCACCCTCTTATTCGGATATTGAGAAGCAATGTGTCCACTTCCCAAACACTTGTAGCATTTAATTTCCCTACTTGGAGTAGGTCTATAAGGTGTTTCCTTGGCTATTTTTGTAATATCCCAATGTATGCCCTAGAAGTTTTAATACAATTGTTGTTTGATTTGAATTTAATGTACATATGTTTTTGCAAAGGAAATGATTGTGTTAATGGAATGTATATGTTGTATATATGTTAATATATATAACATATATGTTGGTCAAATGGAGAGTCAAGGGAAGAAGATATTTTAATTTGGGATGTGTGAAATTACTAAAGAGGGCAAGAGTTTTAAAGGATATGTGAACAAATAGAAAAGGGCATTTAAGTAATTTTCCTTTTTGGAATGTGTTTAGTCCATTTTTGTACTAGTTTTTAGTGTGATTTTATGTGTGTTTTAGTTAATGTTTTGATTAATTGTTGTTTTAAGTGTGTTTAAAGTGTTGTTTTTAGGTTTAGGTGGAAAAACACCCTTGGAAGATCAAAACAGTGGAAAACAGAGCAAAAATGAAGAAACAGTAGCTGACACGCCCAAGAGACACGGCCAAGCCTCTGGCCGTGTCTCACCTAATGAGCAAAACCAAAGAACAAGCAAGAAAGAGCAAAAATCAGGCAGAAGGTGACACAACCAGGGGACACGGCCGTGTCACTGGCCGTGTCCCCCCCCAAAAATGCCAGACACGGCCAAGTTGACCCTGGCTTGGCCGTGTCACACTCCAAAGGAAAAGAGAGGAAAATCACACAGAAGCAGACACGCCCAGGTGACACGGCCAAGCCTCTGGCCGTGTCCCATTTCATGCCAAACATCCAAGGAGCAAGCAAAGAAGGAAAGAAAAGAGACAGTAGCGAACACACCCACCTGACACGGCCAAGCCAGTGGCCGTGTCACCTGACACGGTCACAAGCTTGGCCGTGTCTCCCTTGTGACCAAAGAAAGAAAGCAAAGAAAGAAAGACAGGCAGTAAGGGACACGGCCAGCTGACTTGGCCGTGTCCCATGAAAAATCAGGAGAGACACGGCCAAGCTTGTCTTGGCTTGGCCGTGTCACCCAAAAATATTTTGATTTCTTTTACAGAAAGTGGGGAACAAAGTGGGGAACATTGCTTTTTGCTTGCCAAAAGTAATACTAAACAAATATTTAGTGGGGAACAAAGTGAAATGGTGTGAGTTGGAAGGCATGGGTGTTGATTTTTGAATGAATTAAAAGGGATTGAAGAGGAAAATGGAGGGGGGCTTTTTGGTTCTTGGGCAATTTTCTGCAAAAAAACGTGGGAGAGGGAGAGAGTGACACTCTCCCTTGTCCCTTCACCTCCAACCTCCATTTCCATCCTCTCCACCTTCTCCATCTTCCATTGATAGGATCTTTGAGGTTCTTTGGGATAAATTGGGTTACAAGTTCTCAAAGGTTGAAGAAGCTTCATTGAAGAGAGTGGTGACTTGAGAAAGCTCCATTCCATCTTCCAAAGGCATATCCATTGAAGGTTGGTGACTTGAGAAAGCTCCATCCAAAGGTTTGGTGACTTGAGAAAGCTCCATTCCACATTGCAAGGGGAATCAACCATTGAAGAGGGCTTGAGTTCTTCATCAAACACATCAAGTGGAGCTAGGAGGAAGACTAGCAATCCTACTTTTGGCAATCTTCACAAGGGGTTTTTCTATTCTCTCTTTTAATTCATTTCTTATTGTTGTTGTTGTATTAAGAGATTGATATTGCAATGGACAATTTGTATTTGTGTTATATTGAGTTGAATGAATGTTATAAATTGATGATGTTGAGCTAAATACCCATGTTTAGGGTTTATAGTATATTTGGTTGAATGTCTTGATTTGATATTTACATTGATGTTCCTTGTTGATTGGTTGATTGTATTGTATTAAATGCTAGGTTGATAGATTAGCTACCTATTGATCTTTGAATATTGGATGACGAACCGAGAGGTGAAATTCGATATCGGAACTATATAATCGACCACCCTATGAATGAATTAGAAATATAAGTTCTAGGGTTTATTAATTTGGTAATTTAAAAGAATTGGTCATTGCTAATTCATGAATGTGAGAACTAATGGATGGGTAATTGACTAGTTAATCTTAAGGAACAAATTGATTTACAAGGTTATGTTAATGGACAATTGAGAATTGAGCTTTGATTGAATGGACCTATGACCCTAGGCACCTTCCCAAGAATCGATTTGATCTTGCACAACCATCACACACATTAATCCCTACACTCGGTTAAATTTAGGTTTAATTATTCTCGCACCACTCAAACAACAAACTCTTGCATTTAAATAAATTGTCAATCAAGCTATTACGAACCACACCTTCTTGGGGAAACGACCTTGGGGCGATCACCTTTGCTATAGCTACCTCGTATACTTGCGAGTGACGCTTGTAGTAGTACTTAATTCGAGCGCAACAAGTTTTTGGCGCCGCTGCCGGGGAAGGCTGTCGCAATAGTAATAGTTTGATTTTTCTTTTCATTGTTTGTTTATTTTCTGTGAATTGTTTGTTTGTTTTATTTTTCTTTCAATTTAATTATTTGTTTGTTTTATTTAAGTTGCTAAGTGCCTTGTGTAAATATGCAGTTTTCCAGGCACGGAGGAGTTTATGATAGGAACGACGATTCTGAAATGGCATGGCAATTAGCAGAATTGACAAATCAACTTAAGGTGCTAAATGCAAGAGGGAGAGCACCTATGCCACGCCAAGAGATATGCGCAGCATGTGGCAATGTAGGCCATAGTGCAAACATGTGTTCCATGGGTTTTGGACGATACCAAGAATGGCAAGAGGAAGAATATGACTACCAAGATTTCCAGCAAATGGGAAGAAATGACACATATTCCAATCCTTATAATCCCAGCCGGAGAAGCCAACCAAATTTATCTTGGGAAAATCAGCAGCACATTCCACCTCCAAATTTTTTTCAACCTTACCAAAGAAATCCTTACTCTCAAGAACAATATTCAAATCAAGAGTACCTTAAGCCACCCACATTTGAAGAAAGTTTGAATGCCTTCATTCAAACTAGCGCGCAAAATCAAAATCACCTTAAGGAACCCACTTTGGAAGATAGTTTGAATGCCTTCATTCAAACTAGCTCACAAAACCATGATCAATTTGAGAAATCCACAGTGGACGATGATTTGAATGCTTACCTTCAAATTAGCACACAAAATCAGGAAGGGAGCAATGAGAGATTTGATTTTTTGGCGGAATCATTGAAGAGGGTGGAAATGCAAGTTGGGCAGCTGGCACATCAACTCCAAGCGCAACAAAAGGAGGAATTTCCTCGCCAATTGGAGCAAGTCAAGGTAATCACAAATTTGACGAGTGAGCAGGTGATATATAACAATTTTTGTGATTCCTTTGATGCAGGGACTAATCAAGAAGACAATGGTGAGGAAATGCTGCCCAACATGGAGAAACAAAGTCAATCAAAGGAGGAGGAGAATTTGGACTCATCAACTTCATCAAATTTGTATGAACCTCCGAATCCTTTACAATCAATTCCATTCCCAGGTAGGCTAAAAGAAGAGGAGCAAGGTAAGCAGCTTTCTAACATCTATATTATGCACTCCCAAGGAGAAAGTGGAAATAAGCTTGAGATGGGTATGCCTTTAGAAGAAGAGCATGAAATGCCCAATTTAAAAATTGAGGAGTGTAAGCTAGTTTTAGATGTTAAGGTTGTTGAGAGGGAACTTGACATTGTTAAAGTGAATGAAGAAGTGATTCAATCAAACTTGGTTAAACTTAAAGAGTTCCCAAAAATCATCTCCTCTACTCTTGGTGGTGAAGAAGAGCATACAATTGATAGAACCATGCTGCACAATGAAATAGGATTTTACCACGTTCCTATAACACTGGAGGATAACCCCGATGTGACCTTCACATGTCCCTTTGAGACATGTTCCCTTCAAGGAAAAATATTTAAGGGTTGCCGTACATCGGGTGCATTGCAAAATTACATGTTGTTCATCCTCTCAGTCCTGGGCTCCAATTGTATTATGGGTGGAAGGAGCCCTACACATCGTATATGGGAACGATGGAAATCAGGTTTCATCTAAACCCTCCCTGTAGTATGCATGCTCACATTGAGGACAATGTGAATCTTTAAGTGTGGGGTGCATTATATGTTTTGTGTTTTTACTTTTGTTTTTGTGTTTTACTTTTAAGTTATTTTTGTTTAAGTTTTAGTTAATGTTTTTGAATGTTTTTCGTTGAATAAATGAATTTAAAAAAAAAAGTTCAATTGTTATAAAATTGTTGATTGATGACCTTTAAATTTTTGAAGCATGAAATTGAGAATTGAGTAGAATTTGTGCTTATTGTCAATTTTGTTGGTTTTTCCTAGCATTGTCCTTTACCTAGTAAGGAATTGAGCCATCAACTTATTATTCTTTTTGTGGGTGAACATCTTTGATTGATGATTTACTAGAACTTGCTTTGACATACATTTTAAGATTACATAAAAATTTCAATTTGGCATCAAGATGATTAAGGCAATTAGGTGAACCCACTTTGGCGTAAAAGACCAACCCTGTATTCAACCTTAGTTAGTCAATTTTGAGCATATTACATTTTCCTTTTCTTTCTTTTTCACAACACCATTATCTTGGACCTTGTTGTTTAACTCTTACCCTTTCATTAGGTCAAGAGCATTTTAAGAGCGTTTATAACCGAGTGTTGTGTTCAATTAAGTGTGGGGTTAAATTTAGTAGGTTTAAGATTGCAAAGCAAAATAATAAAAAAAAATAAAAAAATATATATATATAATAATAAGAATAAATGTTGTTCTTGTTGAAAGGGTTGGAATGTATCATTGCAAGATTTAATAAGTGAGTTCCCTTGAAAAGCTCTTGAATGTCAAGGGGTAGATGAGAAGAAGGTGTTTTGGGATTGTTGGGTTATGTATATGATCGGGTACTTCATTCTTAAAGTGCTCTTGAACTTAATGATTTAGCTCACATTTCCTAAATGCCATGCCTTTACCTTAGCCCCATTACAACCCAATAAAGACCTTTTGATTGATGCTTGATTGTTATTTGTGGTGGAGATTTGATTGATAAGCAAGCTTATGGTAATAATCTTTCATTGATTGTTATGAGTGTAAACACCACCATGATCAAACACTTGTGAGAGTTGGTGAGGGAGTGACAACATTGGTTATGCATGGAAAACCACTTAATTGCATGAGTGTCGATTTTGTTTGATTCAATATTGATTGCGGATTTAGAAATAGGGAAGTCTTGATGCATCTTAATAACTCTTGAACTTAACAAAATTTATCTTGTTTATTGTGTTTTGGTTTTAGCCTTGCTTGGGGACAAGCAAGGAGTTAAGTGTGGGGTATTTGTTTAGTCCATTTTTGTACTAGTTTTTAGTGTGATTTTATGTGTGTTTTAGTTAATGTTTTGATTAATTGTTGTTTTAAGTGTGTTTAAAGTGTTGTTTTTAGGTTTAGGTGGAAAAACACCCTTGGAAGATCAAAACAGTGGAAAACAGAGCAAAAATGAAGAAACAGTAGCTGACACGCCCAAGAGACACGGCCAAGCCTCTGGCCGTGTCTCACCTAATGAGCAAAACCAAAGAACAAGCAAGAAAGAGCAAAAATCAGGCAGAAGGTGACACAACCAGGGGACACGGCCGTGTCACTGGCCGTGTCCCCCCCCAAAAATGCCAGACACGGCCAAGTTGACCCTGGCACACTCCAAAGGAAAAGAGAGGAAAATCACACAGAAGCAGACACGCCCAGGTGACACGGCCAAGCCTCTGGCCGTGTCCCATTTCATGCCAAACATCCAAGGAGCAAGCAAAGAAGGAAAGAAAAGAGACAGTAGCGAACACACCCACCTGACACGGCCAAGCCAGTGGCCGTGTCACCTGACACGGTCACAAGCTTGGCCGTGTCTCCCTTGTGACCAAAGAAAGAAAGACAGGCAGTAAGGGACACGGCCAGCTGACTTGGCCGTGTCCCATGAAAAATCAGGAGAGACACGGCCAAGCTTGTCTTGGCTTGGCCGTGTCACCCAAAAATATTTTGATTTCTTTTACAGAAAGTGGGGAACAAAGTGGGGAACATTGCTTTTTGCTTGCCAAAAGTAATACTAAACAAATATTTAGTGGGGAACAAAGTGAAATGGTGTGAGTTGGAAGGCATGGGTGTTGATTTTTGAATGAATTAAAAGGGATTGAAGAGGAAAATGGAGGGGGGCTTTTTGGTTCTTGGGCAATTTTCTGCAAAAAAACGTGGGAGAGGGAGAGAGTGACACTCTCCCTTGTCCCTTCACCTCCAACCTCCATTTCCATCCTCTCCACCTTCTCCATCTTCCATTGATAGGATCTTTGAGGTTCTTTGGGATAAATTGGGTTACAAGTTCTCAAAGGTTGAAGAAGCTTCATTGAAGAGAGTGGTGACTTGAGAAAGCTCCATTCCATCTTCCAAAGGCATATCCATTGAAGGTTGGTGACTTGAGAAAGCTCCATCCAAAGGTTTGGTGACTTGAGAAAGCTCCATTCCACATTGCAAGGGGAATCAACCATTGAAGAGGGCTTGAGTTCTTCATCAAACACATCAAGTGGAGCTAGGAGGAAGACTAGCAATCCTACTCTTGGCAATCTTCACAAGGGGTTTTTCTATTCTCTCTTTTAATTCATTTCTTATTGTTGTTGTTGTATTAAGAGATTGATATTGCAATGGACAATTTGTATTTGTGTTATATTGAGTTGAATGAATGTTATAAATTGATGATGTTGAGCTAAATACCCATGTTTAGGGTTTATAGTATATTTGGTTGAATGTCTTGATTTGATATTTACATTGATGTTCCTTGTTGATTGGTTGATTGTATTGTATTAAATGCTAGGTTGATAGATTAGCTACCTATTGATCTTTGAATATTGGATGACGAACCGAGAGGTGAAATTCGATATCGGAACTATATAATCGACCACCCTATGAATGAATTAGAAATATAAGTTCTAGGGTTTATTAATTTGGTAATGTAAAAGAATTGGTCATTGCTAATTCATGAATGTGAGAACTAATGGATGGGTAATTGACTAGTTAATCTTAAGGAACAAATTGATTTACAAGGTTATGTTAATGGACAATTGAGAATTGAGCTTTGATTGAATGGACCTATGACCCTAGGCACCTTCCCAAGAATCGATTTGATCTTGCACAACCATCACACACATTAATCCCTACACTCGGTTAAATTTAGGTTTAATTATTCTCGCACCACTCAAACAACAAACTCTTGCATTTAAATAAATTGTCAATCAAGCTATTACGAACCACACCTTCTTGGGGAAACGACCTTGGGGCGATCACCTTTGCTATAGCTACCTCGTATACTTGCGAGTGACGCTTGTAGTAGTACTTAATTCGAGCGCAACAGAATGCATGGTGGAGATTTAAAGAGATGATAATTTGATTTTTCTTTATTTCTTCTTCTCTTTCCCATATGTTGGCCGGCCATTTCAAAGGAAGGGAGCAAGAGTGAGATTTGTTTAATTCAAATTCAATTTGAAGGAAGAATCAAAGGATTAAGTTGGAGATTTGTGAAATTTCTTCAATTTAGGTAAGTACTCTCTTGTTTTCCTTTGTTATTTTGAAGTGGTGTTTGAGGTGATTTATGAATTGTTGATTTTATGAATAAGTGTGTTTAAGATGTGTTTATAAGTGTTAAATTGATTATAAGTTAAAAGGTTGAATTGGTGTTGGTTTTGGTTTGAAGATGGTAAGTTAAGGGTGATGTTTGGTTTTAGGGTTTTGAAGTGGTAAGTGATCAAATGTATTGTTGATGTATTGTTAGTGTGTATATTGTGATGAATATGTAAATTAAGTGTTAATGACATTAATTATATTCATTTGAATGAGGTCATGTTGTGTATAAGGTGTTCTTAATTCAATCAAAGGAGTTTTGGTTATGTTTAGGGTTTTATTCATGAAAGACATGGCCAAACTAAGGATTTTTGTGAGACACGGCCAAGTCTTAGGAAATTTGGCCGTGTTGGATAAATTTTGGAGAAGACACGGCCGTGTCCCTTGCCCATGTTTGCTTCTGTTGCTTTTGGTTGAGAGACACGGCCACAAGCTTGGCCATGTCCCTTGAGTGTGTTGGCCACTGTGATTTTTCCTTGCTCTTCTTACATGGTTGAGATTGAACTTACATTTGATAATGCATATGATACTATATGAACAAGGTTATGTATTATGCATTGTGAATCTTGTGAATGGTAATGTGTATATGAATAATGTACTTTGAAATGCTATATTAATGAGGCTATATGTATAATATGAATGGAGATATGAAATGATATGAGGCCATTGTGATTTGGCTATGATGATTCCATTGAAAGAACATAAGGCATGTTTGCCTAATTGATGATGAGAATTGAGAATGAGATAATAAATGAATTGTGTGTCTAATGTGTTATTCATTTTCAGAGTTTTGTTGTCGGTGGCATGCCTATTGGTAACATTCTCTTGAAGTTAGGTTGGATTTAATCCTTGAAGCCTAATTGAGATGTTACAACACTTGAAGCTAGGTTGGGTTGGTTCTTGAAGCCAAGTTGGGTTGATACTTAGCATGCTTTGTTCCCCTTGAAGCTTGGTTGAACCTAATCCTTGAAGCCTAGTTGGGTTTATGATAATGATAAATGTGATAATAAAACCAAAGCATTAACTTTGAAAATTGAATGGCATATTAGAGTGTTTTGGGCCCATGCTTGTCTTTGTATATAATGTGATTCTTGAATGGTAAAATCAATGGAACTATGAACATGTAATATGAATATTGTTATGACATTGAATGTAGTGTGATGTGGTAATGTGATGTGCTTCTATGTGTATGGTTTATGAAATATAAAGGTGTGATGTTAGCTTTTCACTTATGATGTTAACTTTATGATTTAGATGTGTAACATTACATTGCCTTAAAGTATAATGTTGGTATATTTTGTACTACTAAGCCGATGGCTTAGCGCGATAGTGTTTGATCGCGCAGGTGACAGAGTTGAACCTGAGAGCTCCTCGAGACCAAGTGAGACTAGACATTGAGGAATTTCTTTTGGGACTTAAAGATCCGAGAAGAGCTGTCAATCATATATATATATTCTATGTTTTGTAAACTTTGATTTATATCATATTTGTAATAACTTCCGCTGTAAATTGATAAACATTTTTATATATGGTGTCTTTTGGATTTCTTTTAAATGTTGAGTTCGGTTTCATTTATTTACAAAGATATTTGTTGTGTTTTCTTTTTAAACTGTGGCATTTACTATATTCATTATACGTATATTACGATCGTTTAAGCATGCTTGGTACGTATACGGGATATAGGGGTGTTACAATTGTTTTGGTATCAGAGCCTAGGTTTGAGATTCTCAACCTAGGTCAAGTGTAAGAAAAAGAGTGTTTTGATTTTAAAACGTGGATTTTTGAATAACATACATGTTTGGCATTGGCAGTCTCTGATCTTTAATGAGAGGTATTCTGCTGTGTTTGCAGATATAGGTTGTGATGGATTCTCACTCACGTCAGTCAGTCGAGGGTAGTGCTGAGAGTATAGCTCCTGATGAGATTAGAGAGGGAGCTAGAGTGGATAGTGCTGGAGAGGTACCTGCTTCTGTGTCGGGGAGACCAGCTGGTGAGGAGGTTCCGCCAGGTTGGTTTAGGCATGTGATTGATTTGTTGAGGCAAGCACCAGTACAACCACCACCGCCACCCCCACAGCCTTTGGTATCAGTGAGACAGTATGATAAATTAAGGAAATATGGAGCAGAAGACTTCTTGGGTACTATTGATCCAGCTGTAGCTGAGCAGTGGCAAGATAAAGTACAGAGAATATTTGTTCAGTTGCAAGCCACTCCAGAGGAAAAGTTTGATTATGCAAGACCATTGTTGCAAAAGGACGCATATGACTGGTGGAAGACAGTGCCCCATGCTATGGATGATCCACCAACATTGTCCTATGATGATTTTCTAAGAGAGTTTGAATTGAAGTATACTCCTAGGGAGTACAAAGATGTGAAGAAAATGGAGTTTCTAAGCTTGAAGTAAGATCACCGGACTGTGACGGAATATGAGTTAGAGTTTATCCGGTTGAGCCAGTATGCTGGGGGTATTATATCTGATGAGATAGATAGATGCCGAAGATTTGAGGAGGGATTGAGGCCCTCTATCATGTGTTTGGTGGCTGGATCTAGATATCGTGATTTTTCCCAGCTGGTTGCAACAACTAGGAGTGTGGAGAGAGCTCAGGTTATTGCAGCTGCTTCAGAGGAAGAGATCAGGGTTAGAAGGCCCCAATTTGAGGCAGGGTCTTCATCTGTGAAAAGAGGTAAAGGAAGTTTTGTTCCTCGGGTTAGTAGGAGTCAGAGGCTAGCGGGTAGGTCAGTATAGTTTCAGAGGCAGAGATCTAGACCTACAGTTTCAGTGGCGAGTGCTCCGACCCCAGTGACTCATAGATCCACCTTACCCATATGCATTCATTGTGGTAGGCCACATGGTGGTACTTGTTGGAAGACTGGTGTAGCAGGGGTATGTTTCAGATGTGGATCTCCCGATCATTTTGTGAGAGATTGTCCTGAGAGACAGGAGCAGATGTCGGTGGATACTGCAGCTTCTTGACCTAGTGTGAGGGGAGGTCGAGGAGGCAGAGGTTTCGGCAGAGGAGGCAGATCTGGGTTCACTTCTAGAGGAGGTTCTACTTCCAGGGAGAGTAGACCAGAGGAGGCTGGATCTTCTCAGAGGATTTATGTGATGCAGAGGCAACCAGATGCTTCGGCAGTCATAACTGGTACTTTTTCTTTATTTGATACTTCAGTACTTGCTTTGATTGCTCCCGGATCCACGCATTCATATATTAGTGCATCTGTTTTGCTTGTGTCTGAGGTGCATGCTGAATCCCTAGGATTTGATGTATTGGTGACAAATCCGTTAGGGCATAGTGTGATTGTTAGCAAAGTGCACCGAGATAGTGCAGTGATGGTGCAAGGTGAGGAGTTTCTTGGAGATTTGATTGAGATGCCTTTTAAGGAATATGATGTGATCTTAGGCATGGACTAGTTATCTAGACATGGAGCTATGGTTGACTGCCAAAAGAAAGTTGTTACCTTGAGAACCAGTGATGGTAGAGAGGTGTTAGTATCTAGTGAGCAGGGACAGCTAGCATCCTTGTTTGTTTCAGCTGTTGCAGCTAGAAGATTACCTTGCTTATGTTGTAGATACGAGAGTAAAGGGTTTTCAACTTGATAGTAGACCCACAGTTGCAGAGTTTCCAGATGTGTTTCCAGAGGAGTTGCCAGGGTTGCCTCCTGAGAGAGAGGTGGAGTTTGGTATTGAATTATTGCCTGGTACCACTCCTATCTCTATTACTCCTTATAGAATGGCACCTACTGAACTGAGAGAGCTGAAGGTGCAGTTACAGGAGTTGCTGGATAAAGGGTTTGTTCGCCCTTGTGTTTCACCGTGGGGAGCTCCTGTCTTATTTGTGAAGAAGAAGGATGGTACTATGAGATTGTGTATCAATTATAGGCAATTGAATAAGGTGACTATTAAAAATAAATATCCTTTGCCTAGAATTGATGATCTCTTTGATCAATTGAAAGGTGCAGCAGTGTTTTCCAAAATTGATTTGAGATCAGGGTACCATCAGTTGAGAGTCAGAGCTGAAGACGTTCCTAAGACCGCCTTTCGGACCAGGTATGGGCATTATGAGTTTCTAATTATGCCTTTTGGTTTGACGAATGCACCTACAGTTTTTATGGATTTGATGAATAGGGTGTTTAGGCCCTATTTGGATCAGTTTGTAGTGGTCTTTATAGATGATATTTTGGTGTATTCGCGTAATGAGGAAGAGCATGACAAGCATCTGCGGATTGTGTTGCAAATTTTGAGAGAGAAGCAATTGTTTGCTAAACTGTCGAAATGTGAGTTTTGGCTTGACCAAGTTACTTTTCTCGGTCATATAGTTTCAGCAGAGGGTATTAGAGTTGATCCGAGTAAAGTTGAAGCTATTTTGAATTGGAGTCCACCAAAGTCTGTGACTGAAGTTATGTAATATCCCAAAGTATACCCTAAAAGTTTTGGAGTTATTGTTGTATTTGGATTTAATGTATATGTATAGATGGGAAATATAAATATATATATATAAGACATATACATATACATCATATATACATAGGATATAAAATGGTGCAGGAAAAGTGAGTTGTATATATATATATATTTGTATAATTAATTAATAATAATAATGATGATAATAAGGACAAAAAGAAAAAGAGAAGAAGAAAGTCAAAGGTTGGAGAAGTGTGTGTGTGGTGGAGATTTAAATTATATTATTATTATTATTATTATTATTATTATTATTATTATTATTATTATAAGAATGAAGAAAGAGGAAAATTCTTTCTTTCTTCTTCTTTTTCTTCTTCTTCTTCTTCATGTACGAGAGAGAGAGAGAGAAGCTAGAGAGAGAAAGGTGATTTTGCTTATATTTCACCAAAGATTAAAGGATATCAAGAGATATGCAAGTGGATATTGAAGATTTGGGCAAAGAATCCAAGTAAGTGCCCTTTTCTTTGTGTTGATTTTTATTGATTGAATTGATATTTGATATGATTAAGGTGTGATGATAGTGAAAGTTGTAAGTATGGATTAAGTAGATGAATGAGTGCAAAATAGCCTTTATATGTTGGATTTGAACTTTAACTCAATTTTTAGAAGAAAGGAAGAGTTTGATTATGTTTGAGTTCATATGGATTGGTTTAAAATGCAAAATACTTGAGTTTGTTTCAGAAAACAGTCCCGGATTGGATGCCACGGTCGTGGCAAATGAGGGCCACGGCCGTGGGGTTATAAGGTTGACTATGTCTTCATGAATTTTGATAGAACAGAAGAGTCTTCAATGCCATGACCGTGGCCCTTGAAGGCCACGACCGTGGGGGTTGTAATGAAAAATGGACAGAACCGTGTTGGATCCCACGGTCGTGGGGATTGGAAAGCCACGACCGTGGGGACCTAAATGTTGATTTTGGCTTGTGAATTGTGATCTAAGGGCCTAGTATGGGACCAATAGGTGAATCATTGTATTGGAATTTATGTGTATTTGTAAATAATTGTGTATTATTCCTTTGAATTAGGTTATGAAGAGGTTGTATTGCCTTAACTTAAATGGTAAGGAATATTTGGAAGAGGAAGTGTAGGGATTGATGTGAATTATCTTTAAGGTAAATACAACTTACAAAGATGCATTCTTTTATATGATCTTGAGACCTAAAACAATATTAAGTAATTTATTATATGGTTAATACAATGTGACTAATGTTATTAATTGTATAGAGTGAAAGCTATGGTGATAATTCAAAAAGGTATGTGCAATGCAATTTGTTATGATAAATATTTTAATGATGAAGTATATTAATGTGTCTTGAGAAGTGATGAAATGTGATATCATTATGGTTGGTAATAATGATTGAAATGAAATAAGTGGACATGTTGTCTATGTGTCCAATGAAATTGATTATGTATACTTGAATGATGAAGTGTTGTAATGTGAATTGAGATATAATGAATCAAATGTGATGTGAAGCCATTGTGATTGGCTATAATGAATCAAATGTGATGTGAAGCCATTGTGATTGGCTATGATGAGAATTGAGAATGAGATTGATAAAGAAATAATAAATGAATTGTGTGGCTAATGTGTTATTCCATTTTCAGAGTTTGTTGTTGGTGGCATGCCTTATATTAGTAACAATCTCTTGAAGTTAGGTTGGAATTGATCCTTGAAGCCAAGTTGGGTTGAAGTTTAACATGTTTACTCCCCTTGAAGCTTGGTTGGGTCTAGTCCTTGAAGCCTAATTGAGATGTTACAACCCTTGAAGCTAGGTTGGATTGGTTCTTGAAGCCAAGTTGGGTTGATACTTAGCATGCTTTGTTCCCCTTGAAGCTTGGTTGAACCTAAATCCTTGAAGCCTAGTTGGGATAATGATAAATGTGATGATTGAACCAAAGCATTAACTCTGAAAGTTGAATGGCATATTAGTGTTTTGTGGGTCCATGCATGTCTTTGTTTTAATGTGAATTATGGAATGAAATGTACTATTATGTGATTTATGATGATAATAATGGAATGAGATGTATACAATATATAAGTAAATGATTGAAAGTGAATATGGCTTGAGAAGCTATGTTGAATGATGAGTTTATGAAAACATAATATGATGTGTAAAGTGTTTATGGATGTGGAAATTGTGAACATTATCTCAGGAAAGTTTGGATGAGTCATTGAATTGTGATTTGTTGAAATGATGTATAAGAGTATATATATATATATATTATGAGATTGGTGGAAACATATATAGAGAGTGCATTGAAAGGAGTAAATATGATGAGAGATTGGTAATACATGATAATAATATATAAAGTAAGATTTACTTGTAATGTTTATTTTGAAATTATTTCTTTGTATTACTAAGCTTTCTTGCTTAGCGTGGTTATGTAAATCGCGCAGGTAAATAGATGGTTGATCTAAAAGTCAAATGGGTATGCCACGAGAAAGGTAAGAGTGTTCTGAGACCAACTAGAGGGTGATGCATACATGTATTATTTAATTATGTTGTATTTTACTACATGGATGTATTCATATGTATAAATAAAGTTTTGATAATATAAGATTATTATTATCATTATATTTAAGTATAAGTTCATTAAAAGAAATACTTTATGAAAAGATACGATTTGAACTAAGTGAAAGGTTTTTAAATTGTAACGAATAGTGACATCCTTATACTTTATATGCTTACTGTATGTATACAAGGTATATGTGTAGTATTTATATGGAGTATCGGGGTGTTACAATTATTTTGGTATCAGAGCTTAGGTTCGAGATTCTCGGCCTAAGTGAAAAAAAAAAGTTTAAAGAGAAGTGAAAAGAAGAGTTTTGAAATGCAAATGGGTAATACATGCGTATGCATTAACACCTAGGTTGGTCTCAAACGTGGCATTATGTGATTTATAATGTATCTGAATTACAAGAGATGGATGATAGTGTGTGAATAAGATTTTATATGAAAGTAATATTGGAAAAAGAAATGATATGAAAAATTGGTACAAGTTTAATTGGTAAGTTCAAGAATGGGAATTTACTTAAGGAAAGTAAATTTTGAAATATCGATTATTGAAAAGTGATTGTAATATAAAGAAATGAATAGGAGAATAAAGTTGAAAATGATTTGAAAAAAAAAAATTAAGAATAAAGTATATACTTTCTCCTCTATATTGTGAATCTCTTTATAATAGAGTTTATGTTGAGTTTACTAGAAAGAGGAAATGTTGTTGGATTGTTAATATGGAAAGATATGTTATTAAAATGAAAAGAGTACGGTGGAATAGTGAGTGATTTCATTGGTATAGACAAAGTGTGATTATGGAAGGTTCGGGTATATCAAATTGAAATTTTGTTTAAAAGAAAAAGAGATCATGTTGGTTAAATAAGAAGACATATTGGTATTGTTTGTATGGTTATGTTAATGCAAACATTGTAATTTCGATGTTAGAAATGTGATATGCTTTGAATATTGTGAAAACTCATATTAATGGTGGTAATATGTGATATTTGAGATTTTTGAAATGAGCTTGATAATTGTGAAAATTATATGTTTTGATGTTGTTTTGTGGTATATACATATAAGATGTTTTTAAAGTTGAAAATTTATAGTTTTAATGGAAGGTGGATAAAGATCATTTAGATATTGATAGTTTAATGTATTTAATACATGAGATATATGAAATGAATATTAGTGCACATGAAAGTATTGTGAATTGGGGGATGTGATTGATAGTAGGAAAATTTGGTTTGAAATAAAAGAAAAGGAATTGAGCAAATGAAAATGAGTTACTTTAAGTAATTTGATTGGAAAAGGATGAAAATGAATATGAAAGATATGTTAAAGGTATTTAAAAACAAATGTGAGAGAAATATCACATTGGAAATGTGATTAAGATCTTTGTGAAATAATATTATAAGTAGAGTGTATATGTTTATTGAAGTTAATGAATAACTTTAGTTATATTGAAATAATGAGAATGATAATAGTCAAAGGGAAGTGATAAACATTAAATTTGTATAGATTATATGCAACGGAAAAATTAAATGAAATTGCATGATTATGTGTATACATGTATAGGATATATGAGAGAGGTTTTTCAATATGAATGTAACTGTATTATGTAAGGAATGTGGGAAGTGAGTCACCTTTTTAAATGTGATCTGTGAATGTGTATGTGATATGTTTATTATCTTAGACAATTGCATGTTTAATGATATTGAATATGATATTGCATATAGTAGCGGATCTAAGAGAGAGATTTAGTCTTGATTTACGCAGAGATAGACTATGTCATGAAATGGAAAATGAGAATGGACTTGGGTAATATTGAACAGTGAAATTGTTATGGCAATAACTAAATTAGGCTATCATAAGATGTTTTGGGACTCAAAGTATTTGTGTGTGGAAACGTTTTATGTATAAGCGTATAACAAGGAAAGAATAATGTATTTGAAAATTTTTAGAAGAGATGGAATGGAAATGGAGTAATGAATGAAACTTGTGTAAGATTTGTATCTGATTGAAGGTTGGGCGTAGAAAATGCTAAAGATAATATTATTGAACATGAGTTAGGTTAATGATGATAAAATAATCAAAAGCAACTGTTTTGAGATGGAATTAAAATGTGTTAACTCTTGGTGTAACAAAAGTTTGGAGAATAAATATGTAATTTTTGTGATACAATATAGTATTATAACCGTAAAGGCTGGAAATCGAATAATAGAAGAACAATATTGATTTACAAACCCCAAACGTGATTGTTAATATATCATGGTCATATGATTTGGTTAGTGTGATTAGTTGGTTAGTTTTATTATCTTCAGATTTAGAACGGAGATGATATAACTGTAATACAGTTTTGGTGAGATTGATAACTATGTTTCTAGAAACATGGTTAAAAGATATGATTGGTGAAGTTATATCTTATAATTTCTATGTTAAAAATTTAATTATAATTATGAGAAGTAAAGCAAGAAAAGAGAATTGTGATAATGTTTTAAGCTATGAATTATGTGATATAAAAATAATTATATGAATATAGTAATAATATGTGAGGTGAAGAAATAATAAAAGGGAAGAAATTGCAAATGTGATTGAAAGTTAT
The DNA here is from genome assembly GCA_947685225.1 of Garcia nutans. Lineage (NCBI taxonomy): Eukaryota > Viridiplantae > Streptophyta > Magnoliopsida > Malpighiales > Euphorbiaceae > Garcia > Garcia nutans. Next base: position 38,992,157 of record CANTUV010000059.1, read on the forward strand.
ACTGAATACATTTACAGTGTAAAGTGAATAAGTGAATGAACTTAAGATTTATGGAAGTATGAATAATAAATATGGTGTGAGATAATCATGAGAATTTTGTGGAAGTTGTACTAAGATAATAGAAAACAAAATATGAGTATATGAAAAGATGAATATGAATCTGAAAAATTTAGAATTTGAATATAAGTTTGACATGATGGAATTAGTTTATATATATATATATATATACTGTGAAATCCAATGATAAATTTTGATAAGTTAATTGTTGGTTTGAATCAAATAAGGTTGAAATGTTAGTATATTGTGATAAATAGATCGATTAATTTAGATTTCGCTAAAGTTGCGAGTCAATATTGAGATTTAATACGTACAGTTGTACTGGGAGTATAAAATTTAAATGGTAATGTGTATGATGTAATATTCTGGCTTATGAATGAACATAAATAAATTGAATTATATCAATTGTACATGGTGAGAAAAAGGAAAATGTTGTTTATCTGTTAAGTAAGTTTAAAAGTATTGTATTGATATTTATATTAAGTGAGAAGCAAGCTAAAGAAAGTAAGAATATTGTTATCAATTGAGGTTTGGTTAATGTTTATTTTGAAAGTGATTGTAAGAACGGAATAGTCAATGTTAAGATATTAATTAATGACTTTTGAGGTTAAAGTTGAGGGAATATCTATAAAGAGATAAAGTGATAATCTGACTCTAATATAAAGATAAAATTTATTGGAAATGTAATGAGTTATCTTGATTGCTTTGTTGAGAAAGTAATAAGATATAAAGATATATATATATACCTATACAATGATGAATTATGAATTTCAGAGAAGATGATTATCTCTAAGGGGGAGAGTAGAAGTTATGTGATTTGATGAAATCATAATGTAAGAATAGAATTAATATTATATGAAATTAAGATAGTGTTTTGTTAAGAATGAATTGTTACTACACTGGATAATTTCGAGGACGAAATTATTTAAGGGGGAGAGAATTGTAATATCCCAAAGTATACCCTAAAAGTTTTAGAGTTATTGTTGTATTTGGATTTAATGTATATGTATAGATGGGAAATATAAATATATATATATATAAGACATATACATATACATCATATATACATGGGATATAAAATGGTGTAGGAAAAGTGAGTTGTATATATATATATATATATTTGTATAATTAATTAATAATAATAATAATGATAATAAGGACAAAAAGAAAAAGAGAAGAAGAAAGTCAAAGGTTGGAGAAGTGTGTGTGTGGTGGAGATTTAAATTATATTATTATTATTATTATTATTATTATTATTATTATTATTATTATTATTATTATTATATATAAGATAAGAATGAAGAAAGAGGAAAATTCTTTCTTTCTTCTTCTTTTTCTTCTTCTTCTTCTTCGTGTACGAGAGAGAGAGAGAGAGAGAGAGAGAGAAGCTAGAGAGAGAAAGGTGATTTTGCTTATATTTACACCAAAGATTAAAGGATATCAAGAGATTTGCAAGTGGATATTGAAGATTTGGGCAAAGAATCCAAGTAAGTGCCCTTTTCTTTGTGTTGATTTTTATTGATTGAATTGATATTTGATATGATTAAGGTGTGATGATAGTGAAAGTTGTAAGTATGGATTAAGTAGATGAATGAGTGCAAAATAGCCTTTATATGTTGGATTTGAACTTTAACTCAATTTTTAGAAGAAAGGAAGAGTTTGATTATGTTTGTGTTCATATGGATTGGTTTAAAATGCAAAATACTTGAGTTTGTTTCAGAAAATAGTCCCGGATTGGATGCCACGGCCGTGGCAAATGAGGGCCACGACCGTGGGGTTATAAGGTTGACTGTGTCTTCATGAATTTTGATAGAACAGAAGAGTCTTCAATGCCACGACCGTGGCCCTTGAAGGCCACGACCGTGGGGGTTGTAATGAAAAATGGACAGAACCGTGTTGGATCCCACGGTCGTGGGGATTGGAAAGCCACGACCGTGGGGACCTAAATGTTGATTTTGGCTTGTGAATTGTGATCTAAGGGCCTAGTATGGGACCAATAGGTGAATCATTGTATTGGAATTTATGTGTATTTGTAAATAAGTGTGTATTATTCCTTTGAATTAGGTTATGAAGAGGTTGGATTGCCTTAACATAAATGGTAAAGAATATTTGGAAGAGGAAGTGTATGGATTGATGTGAATTATCTTTAAGGTAAGTACAACTTACAAAGATGCATTCTTTTATATGATCTTGAGACCTAAAACAATATTAAGTAATTTATTATATGGTTAATACAATGTGACTAATGTTATTAATTGTATAGAGTGAAAGCTATGGTGATAATTCAAAAAGGTATGTGCAATGCAATTTGTTATGATAAATATTTTAATGATGAAGTATATTAATGTGTCTTGAGAAGTGATGAAATGTGATATCATTATGGTTGGTAATAATGATTGAAATGAAATAAGTGGACATGTTGTCTATGTGTCCAATGAAATTGATTATGTATACTTGAATGATGAAGTGTTGTAATGTGAATTGAGATATAATGAATCAAATGTGATGTGAAGCCATTGTGATTGGCTATAATGAATCAAATGTGATGTGAAGCCATTGTGATTGGCTATAATGAATCAAATGTGATGTGAAGCCATTGTGATTGGCTATGATGAGAAATCAGAATGAGATTGATAAAGAAATAATAAATGAATTGTGTGGCTAATGTGTTATTCCATTTTCGGAGTTTGTTGTTGGTGGCATGCCTTATATTAGTAACAATCTCTTGAAGTTAGGTTGGAATTGATCCTTGAAGCCAAGTTGGGTTGAAGTTTAACATGTTTACTCCCCTTGAAGCTTGGTTGGGTCTAGTCCTTGAAGCCTAATTGAGATGTTACAACCCTTGAAGCTAGGTTGGATTGGTTCTTGAAGCCAAGTTAGGTTGATACTTAGCATGCTTTGTTCCCCTTGAAGCTTGGTTGAACCTAAATCCATGAAGTCTAGTTGGGATAATGATAAATGTGATGATTGAACCAAAGCATTAACTCTGAAAGTTGAATGGCATATTAGTGTTTTATGGGCCCATGCATGTCTTTGTTTTAATGTGAATTATGGAATGAAATGTACTATTATGTGATATATGATGATAATCATGGAATGAGATGTATACAATATATAAGTAAATGATTGAAAGTGAATATGGCTTGAGAAGCTATGTTGAATGATGAGTTTATGAAAACATAATATGATGTGTAAAGTGTTTATGGATGTGGAAATTGTGAACATTATCTCATGAAAGTTTGGATGAGTTATTGAATTGTGATTTGTTGAAATGATGTATAAGAGTATATATATATATATTATGAGATTGGTGGAAACATATATAGAGAGTGCATTGAAAGGAGTAAATATGATGAGAGATTGGTAATACATGATAATAATATATAAAGTAAGATTTACTTGTAATGTTTATTTTGAAATTATTTCTTTGTATTACTAAGCTTTCTTGCTTAGCGTGGTTATGTAAATCGCGCAGGTAAATAGATTGTTGATCTAAAAGTCAAATGGGTATGCCATGAGAAAGGTAAGAGTGTTCTGAGACCAACTAGAGGGTGATGCATACATGTATTATTTAATTATGTTGTATTTTACTACAAGGATGTATTCATATGTATAAATAAAGTTTTGATAATATAAGATTATTATTATCATTATATTTAAGAATAAGTTCATTAAAAGAAATACTTTATGAAAAGATATGATTTGAACTAAGTGAAAGGTTTTTAAATTGTAACGAATAGTGACATCCTTATACTTTATATGCTTACTATATGTATACAAGGTATATGTGTAGTATTTATATGGAGTATCGGGGTGTTACAAGTTAGAAGTTTTCTGGGTTTGGCAGGCTATTACCGACGGTTTGTGAAAGGATTTTCTTTGATAGCTACTCCACTTACCAGATTGCTTTGAAAGGGAGTTAGATTTGTGTGGACAGATCAGTGTCAGGCTAGTTTCGATTAGTTGAGAGAAATGTTGACTCAAGAGCCTGTTCTTACTTTACCTGTGGAAGATAAACCATATGTGATTTACAGTGATGCTTCACATAGTGGTTTGGGTTGTGTTCTGATGCAGGAAGGTAAAGTTATAGCTTATGCTTCTCGACAGTTGAAACCGCATGAACTCAATTATCCGACCCATGATTTAGAGTTGGCAGCCATTGTGTTTGCATTGAAGATTTGGTGACATTATCTATATGGAGAGAAGTGTTTTATCTATACTGATCATAAAAGTTTGAAATATTTGGGTGTCCAAAGAGAGCTCAATCTTCGACAGAGGAGATGGTTGGAGTTGATTAAAGACTACGACTGTTTGATTGATTATCATCCTGGTAAGGCAAATGTTGTTGCTGATGCCTTGATTTGGAAGTCTTTAGCAGGTTTGACTGCTTATTCACTCTCGTTGCTTGTTGAGTTGAGAGCGTTGCATGCTAGTTTTGTATCTTGTGATGATGGTGCATTGTTGGCACAATTGCAATTGAAACCAGTATTGTTGGATCAGATTAGAAAGGCTCAATTGACTGATGATAAGATTCAGAAGATTGTTTCGGATTGTCAGAATGGAAAGAGTCGAGATTTCATTGTGAGAAGTGATGGAAGTCTTTGGTTTAAAAACAGATTGTGTGTACCTGATGATACTAATTTGAGAAGGATCATTTTAGAAGAAGCACATTAGTCAGTATTTGCTATGCATCCGGGTAGTACAAAGATGTATCAAGATTTGAAACAGTATTACTGGTGGTCTGGTCTGAAGAGAGATATTGCAGATCTTGTGTCTAAATGTCTCACATGTCAGAAGGTAAAAGCTGAGCATCAAGTTCCAACAGGACTACTTCAACCGTTATCAGTACCTGAATGGAAATGGGATAGAGTAACCATGGATTTCGTATATGGTCTGCCATTGACACAAAGGAAGCATGATGCTATTTGGGTGATTGTTGACAGGTTGACTAAATCAGCTCATTTCCTTCCGGTTCGGATGGATTACTCTTTGGAGAGGTTAGCTGAGCTGTATATTCAATAAATTGTGAAGTTGCATGGTGTCCCAATTTCTATTGTTTCTGATCGAGATCCCCGGTTTACTTCAAGGTTTTGGAAGAGTTTACATAGTGCATTGGGTTCTCGATTGCATTTCAGCACTACTTTCCATCCGCAGACAGATGGGCAGTCCGAGAGGGTGATACAGATTATCGAGGACATGTTGAGAAGCTGTGTCATTGATTTTTCTGGAAGTTGGGATGGATTCTTACCACTTGTTGAATTTGCTTACAATAACAGTCACCAATCCAGCATTGGTATGGCACCATTCGAAGCATTGTATGGTAGACGGTGCATGACACCTCTATGTTGGAATGAACTTGGTGAAAGTAAGTTAATTGGTCCTGATTTGGTTAAAGAAACTGAAGAGAAAGTGAAAATGATTCGAGATAGGTTGAAAACAGCTTCAGACCGACAGAAATCTTATTTAGATTTGAAGAGGAAAGACATTGAATATAATGTGGGAGATAAAGTATTTTTGAAGGTGTCTCCTTGGAAAAAGATCTTGAGGTTTGGTCGGAAAGGGAAATTGAGTCCTCGTTTCATTGGACCATATGAAGTTTTACAAAGAGTTGGGCCAGTTTCTTATCGGCTTGCTTTGCCACCTGAGTTAGATAGGATCCATAATGTATTCCATGTTTCTATGTTGAGGCGGTACAGGTCGGATACATCTCATATTTTGCCAATTGAATCTATCGAAGTGAGTCCAGATTTGACATTTGAAGAGGAACCAGTTGCTATCTTGGCACGTGATGTAAAAGAGTTGAGAAATAAGAAAGTGCCTTTGGTGAAGGTTCTATGGAAGAATCATGGAAGAGAAGAGGCAACTTGGGAGAGTGAGCAATCAATGCGAGATCAGTATCCTTAACTTTTTCAGACTTGATACCAGGTAATTTCGAGGGCGAAATTTCTTTTTAGAGGGGGAGAATTGTAATATCCCAATGTATGCCCTAGAAGTTTTAATACAATTGTTGTTTGATTTGAATTTAATGTACATATGTTTTTGCAAAGGAAATGATTGTGTTAATGGAATGTATATGTTGTATATATGTTAATATATATAACATATATGTTGGTCAAATGGAGAGTCAAGGGAAGAAGATATTTTAATTTGGGATGTGTGAAATTACTAAAGAGGGCAAGAGTTTTAAAGGATATGTGAACAAATAGAAAAGGGCATTTAAGTAATTTTCCTTTTTGGAATGCATGGTGGAGATTTAAAGAGATGATAATTTGATTTTTCTTCATTTCTTCTTCTCTTTCCCATATGTTGGCCTGCCATTTCAAAGGAAGGGAGCAAGAGTGAGATTTGTTTAATTCAAATTCAATTTGAAGGAAGAATCAAAGGATTAAGTTGGAGATTTGTGAAATTTCTTCAATTTAGGTAAGTACTCTCTTGTTTTCCTTTGTTATTTTGAAGTGGTGTTTGAGGTGATTTATGAATTGTTGATTTTATGAATAAGTGTGTTTAAGATGTGTTTATAAGTGTTAAATTGATTGTAAGTTAAAAGGTTGAATTGGTGTTGGTTTTGGTTTGAAGATGGTAAGTTAAGGGTGATGTTTGGTTTTAGGGTTTTGAAGTGGTAAGTGATCAAATGTATTGTTGATGTATTGTTAGTGTGTATATTGTGATGAATATGTAAATTAAGTGTTAATGACATTGATTATATTCATTTGAATGAGGTCATGTTGTGTATAAGGTGTTCTTAATTCAATCAAAGGAGTTTTGGTTATGTTTAGGGTTTTATTCATGAAAGACACGGCCAAACCAAGGAAGAGACACGGCCAAACTAAGGATTTTTGAGAGACACGACCAAGTCTTAGGAAATTTGGCCGTGTTGGATAAATTTTGGAGAAGACACGGCCGTGTCCCTTGCCCATGTTTGCTTCTGTTGCTTTTGGTTGAGAGACACGGCCACAAGCTTGGCCGTGTCCCTTGAGTGTGTTGGCCACTGTGATTTTTCCTTGCTCTTCTTACATGGTTGAGATTGAACTTACATTTGATAATGCATATGATACTATATGAACAAGGTTATGTATTATGCATTGTGAATCTTGTGAATGGTAACGTGTATATGAATAATGTACTTTGAAATGCTATATTAATGAGGCTATATGTATAATATGAATGGAGATATGAAATGATATGAGGCCATTGTGATTTGGCTATGATGATTCCATTGAAAGAACATAAGGCATGTTTGCCTAATTGATGATGAGAATTGAGAATGAGATAATAAATGAATTGTGTGTCTAATGTGTTATTCATTTTCAGAGTTATGTTGTTGGTGGCATGCCTATTGGTAACATTCTCTTGAAGTTAGGTTGGATTTAATCCTTGAAGCCTAATTGAGATGTTACAACCCTTGAAGCTAGGTTGGGTTGGTTCTTGAAGCCAAGTTGGGTTGATACTTAGCATGCTTTGTTCCCCTTGAAGCTTGGTTGAACCTAATCCTTGAAGCCTAGTTGGGTTTATGATAATGATAAATGTGATAATAAAACCAAAGCATTAACTCTGAAAATTGAATGGCATATTAGAGTGTTTTGGGTCCATGCTTGTCTTTGTATATAATGTGATTCTTGAATGGTAAAATCAATGGAACTATGAAGATGTAATATGAATATTGTTATGACATTGAATGTAGTGTGATGTGGTAATGTGATGTGCTTCTATGTGTATGGTTTATGAAATATAAAGGTGTGATGTTAGCTTTTCACTTATGATGTTAACTTTATGATTTAGATGTGTAACATTACATTGCCTTAAAGTATAATGTTGGTATATTTTGTACTACTAAGCCGATGGCTTAGCGCGATAGTGTTTGATCGCGCAGGTGACAGAGTTGAACCTGAGAGCTCCTCGAGACCAAGTGAGACTAGACATTGAGGAATTTCTTTTGGGACTTAAAGATCCGAGAAGAGCTGCCAATCATGTATATATATTCTATGTTTTGTAAACTTTGATTTATAACATATTTGTAATAACTTTCGCTGTGAATTGATAAACATTTTTATATATGGTGTCTTTTGGATTTCTTTTAAATGTTGAGTTTGGTTTCATTTATTTACAAAGATATTTGTTGTGTTTTCTTTTTAAACTGTGGCATTTACTATATTCAGTATACGTATATTACGATCATTTAAGCATGCTTGGTACGTATACGGGATATAGGGGTGTTACAATTTTTGCATCCCCATCATTCGGCTTCTTGAAATTAGGATTGTAGGAAAAATTCTTTTGGAAAGCACCCTTGTAATCCCCTTTGTTGGAACCTCCACTCGAACTTGAACCCTTGAAGTTTGAAAAATTTCCACTAGCTTTAGAGTAGCCAGTTTTTGAAATAGCTTTATTCTTCAATCTTCTCTCTATCTTCATGGCCTTTTGAACTAACTCTTCCATTGTGTTGAATTCATACATCTCCAATTCATTGGCTTTGTTCAAATTCAATCCCCCAAGAAATTGTGACATCTTCTTTTCTTCATCTTCATCAATATTTGCCCTAGCCATGATCATCTCCATCTCTTTGTGGTACTCTTCCACACTTTTTCCACCTTGAACTAGTCTTGCTAGTCGATTGTACAAATCCCGAATGTAGTGAGATGGTACAAATCGGCTTCTCATTAATTATTTCAAGGTTGACCATTCAGGAATAGGCCTCATACCTTTCCCTCTTCTATTAGCTTTCAATTGATCCCACCAAAAGGTAGCATACCCTTTGAACTCTACGACTGCCAAAACTGATTTCTTCTCTTCGATGTAGTTATGGCATTCGAAAATCTGCTCAACTTTCCTCTCCTATTCTATGAACTCTTCTGCATTGTTCTTCCCTTCAAAGGAAGGAATCTTCATCTTGATGGAAGTAAGGTCACCATCAGTGGTAGGTTGATTTCCACCTTCATCTTCATCTTCTACCCTTTCGGCTGCTTCTAGGGCTTCAAGATTTCCTTTCCCTCCTCTCTTAAGCACTCTTCTAGCTTGCATTATGGGATTTGGATGTGCGGCTGGCTGCCCTGTTGCACTTGTCGTGCTGCATTCTCTTGCAATCTAGCATCCATCATCTCCATTCGACCAAGCATTGCTGCCAAAGTCTTATTAAGCCTAGCCAAGCTTTCGGCCATAGCTCCTTCCTTGCTATTCTCTTCTCCTTTTCTAGCCACGTTAACAAACAAACAAACTCAAAGAAACAAGATTAGTAATAATCGAAATTCACTCAAGTGTTTAGAATTACCTCACTTTTCTTGTCTTCCTTGATTGCACTTCAGAACCAAGCTCACCAGCCAACAATTGTCAAGTCGTTCGAGAAACTAGAACCTAAATCCTAGAACTAGATAGAAAACAAGACTAGTATCCGGAGGCAATGCAAGGTAATTTGCACTACATGATATAAACCAAGTATCGACACAAGCAAATGATACTTAGCAATGTAATGGAATTAAAAGGTAGATAAAGAAATCAGAAACAATGAAGCCAATAAACAAGACAAATTTGGATATAATTGTTGCGCTCAAATTAACTCTACCACAAAGCGTCACTCGCAAGTATACGAGGTAGCTGTAGCAAAGGTGATCGCCCCAAGGTCGTCTCTCAAGGAAGTTAAAGTAGCTAATTGATTATCAGATTATAAATAACAAGTAATGAAGAAAATTTAAATTGTTAACTAATGAAAAAGATTGATTGAAGTTTAAAACGAATAAAAGTAAATTAAGCTGATGTTTTGATTCACTTGATAGAAAGGTCTAGGGTTTGCACTTCTCTACTACTTATATGTATGAACGGTTATTCCTCTTAACTAATTTAATTTCAAAGATTAAATCTCAAGCAACTTAATTAATTGAATAAAGGAAATAAGCTCTCGCATTCAAACCTCTTTCAACTAATCTTGTTATGATTGAAATAATCTTTTTAATAGGTTATATCTCTAATTCACCTAAGTCCTTAATTGAATTGTTCCAGCATTAGACTTCATCTCTCAATCCATCATCTAATACCTAAAACACATAATTGGTGGCCAATCAATTATATATTAACAATATTCCATTCAATCGAGGCTAAAGAAATTATTAGCTAAGAGAATAACCAATTCATACAATCATAGCAGATCCATACAAACCCTAGACTAGATAAAATTAGTTCATAATGCTATCAAACATACTTATCTCATTAATATTCAAAGAAATCAAATTAGACATGATAATATCCATAAATGCAATTCCAATGAAAATAAAGAGATAAAGTTCAAGAACAAAACCAAGTTACAAACTCCTTGAAGCTTCTGAAGAATCTCTTGTTCAAATCTTGCAAGAAGGATGCATCAATGGTTAGAACAAATCTAATCTAGCTAGATTAATCAACGTGTAATAAAAAATCAAAGAAAACAAAGTTATCAAAACCTTAAAACTATCTTTGACGGCTAAAACCACTCTCAAACTTTCAACCCCCAAACCCTAGCTTTTTCTTTTCTTTTATACAAAACCTCCACTTAAAAAACATCCGCTACGTCTTTGGTTCATGAGGGACACGGCCAAGTTAGAGTGAACTTGGCCGTGTTGGTGGTGAATTGGAGGGACACGGCCAGTGACTTGGTCGTGTCCCTTTCATGTTTTCGCTTCTGTCTCAGAGTTTCTTCTTTTCTTCTTTATTGAGTGACACGGCCAAGTCTTGAAGAAGACACGGCCGTGTTGGACCTTTTTGGAGGGACACGGCCAGTTTGCTTCTGTGAGAATTGCTCTTCTTTGCTTTGGATTTTGGTGAGACACGGCCAAGTTAGAGCAACTTGGCCGTGTTGGAGCATTTTTGGGGGGACACGGCCACTGACTTGGCCGTGTCCCTTGAGTGTGTCCCTCTCTGTGCCTTGAACTTCCTTTTCACTTGGTATGGGACACGGCTAGTGACTTGGCCGTGTCCTCGGCCTGTGTCAGCTACTGTCCCTTTTTTCCTTCAATTTTCTTTCTTGCCTTTTTTAACCTAAAACAAAATCTCAAACAAACTTTAAACAAGAAGTAAATAAACAATAACCAACAAAACATAAACACATACTAAAAACTAGATAAAAAATGACATAAACACTGAAATAAACTAAAACTACCACAATTAATGAAAACAATAAACAAACCGATTAAAACTAACAAAATACCTGAATAAAACAATAATTATTATAATAAACAAGACACAAATCTATAACAAAAACTAATAAAACAACTACCCCACACTTACAACTTTGCTTGTCCTCAAGCAAATTCACATGGCATAAATTAAAAACTCAAACAACCTTAACTATAATTCCATCATATAAGATGAAATCCTTTAAGACTCAGCCATAAATATTTGTATCTTCCTTCAATTAAGATTTTCTTAACTCATTCATTAATTCAGACATACAAATCTCATCTCTCTTCTAAGTGTTTCACTCGATTTCAAAGGTTAATTCACTCAAACCACTCATGACTGCATACTACCATAAACTTGCTTAATTATCCAATCTCCCTCACTGATTTTCTCAAGAAATAATCCGAAGGTTTTTCATTTGGATGTAATGGGGCTAAGGTAAAGGTGTGAGAAAAGACATTTAAGCTGGAGCATCAAGAAATAGAGTATATAAATTAGACAATACTCTTGCTAAGAAATTCATAACTCCCTCAAATGGCATACTCACAATCCATTAATACTTCACATACTTGCATACTTCAAGAAAAATAACGAGTCAACATTCCTCTAATGCTAGAAAATATATGAATTTTGTATATATATCTTTTTTATTTTCTCTTTTTCTTTTTTCTTTTATTTTTATCATCATTTTTTCATTTTTTTTAATATATATAGATACAAAATATAAACTTGCATGAAACATCTAGCTTAAAATGAAGAGGAAAAGAATAATCAACTCTTAGTCAAATACAATGTGCACAATATGCATTTCAACCCCAAATAGCAATACCATTTTTTTATTTGCTTACCCCACACTTTGAAATAAAACCACCCTATTGTCATATCATAAGAACTCCATTCCTTAATGCAAGTATGATGATAACAAAAGAAAGTTGAGCTGTGAATTGTGTTGATCAAACAAGAAAAGGCCAAAGGCTCAACTTGATTCACTAAGGAATTCAATATTAAGGGAGGTCTTTTTAAGCTAAAGAGCTAACCTAATTTGCCTTCATCATTTTAAAACTTGAGATTAAATCATAATGTGAGTTCAATTAGTATGCAAAAGCAAACTCTAGAGATGCAAAATCATGAAGGTGCACACTTAAGAAAAGAAAATCAATTGACAATAACATTCAATCTATAAGGCTCAAAACTCACAAAGGTGGGTTCACAAAGATTTATATGTCATGAATTGCAGAATGTGAAAATTAACCCTAAATGAATTCAAGTGCTAATCCCTATGCTGATTCTAAAGTCTCAACTATAATGCTAGAATCACAGAAAAGTTAATAAGATTTCAACAATCATGACATGCACAACACACAATATAACACACAAAACGACAAACAAAACAAAAATTAAAGAAAAGCTAAAAGCTTACCCCACACTTTAGAATTTACATTGTCCTCAATGGAAAACAAGAATAATAAAGAAAAAGAGTTAAAGGACAACCTGTCTTCCATCGTACCCTGGTGAGGCAAAACCTAACTTTCCATCACAAACACAGATGTTCAAAAACAAAATACAAGAGAGCTTTAGGGTTTCCATTTATTTAAACTAAACATAAATTCAAAATTGCTAAATATAAAATTATAACTATGAAAAAGAAATGCAAACTGATGGGTTGCCTCCCATATAGCGCTTCTTTAATGTCATAAAGCTGGACATCGCTGCAAGGTCTAGGAATCAAGGATCAAAGTGCTGTCAATGATCCTCACTTCTTGAAATCCTTCTTTATATGGTTTAACTCTCTGTTCATTTACTTTAAAAATCTTATTGGTTCGAGAGTTAAGCAATTCAATGGCACCAGAAGGACATACCTTAGTTACCTCGAAGGGACCACTCCATCGAGATTTAAGTTTACCTGGAAAAAGATGGAATCGAGAATTAAAAAGTAAAACTCTCATACCTGGACTCAATGTTTGTCGCACAATAAATCTGTCATGAATTGCTTTAGTGCGATCCTTATAGTTCCTCGAACTCTCATTTGCCTTTGGGTTAAGGCACCTTTGGGTCTCCCTCACTGGTTTAGCCCCCTCTTCTAAGGTCAGTGTCAGCTCCAATTTATCTGAGGAACTTGTCTGCAAAAAATCATCTGAAACAACTGCTTTAACACAATTAATTAAAGAACATTCCTCATATAAAGCAGTTGTAGGAATGGGAGAAGTGTTAAAAATAGAAAAATCAACAGTTTGTCCTAAGACAATCATTGACAACTTACCATTTTTAACATCTATTAAGGTGTTGGTAGTCGCCATAAAAGGCCTACCCAGCAAAATAGTGTGTGCTGATGGTGTAGAGTTACTTCCTTCCATGTCAAGAACTATAAAATCCACAGGCACTATTAACCCTCCAACCTTAACTAACACATCTTCTATAACCCTTTTCGGGAATCTAAGAGATCTATCAGCTAATTGCAACACCATTTTGGTTGGTTTAAGCTCCCCTAGTTCTAATTCTTTAAACACAGAATAAGGCATTAAATTTACACTGGCTCTTAGATCGCACATGCCTTCAGTCCCCTTTCCATTCCCCACAGTATTTTGAATTAGAAAACTACCAGGATCCTTTAGCTTGGGAGGTAGTTTATGCTGCAGAACAGCACTAGCTACCTCTGAAACTATCACCTTTTCATTCAGCTCATACCTCTTTTTCTTGGTGATCAGCTCTTTGAAGAACTTGGCATAAGCCGGCATGTTCTTTATTGCCTCAAGTAAGGGTAAGTTAATACTTAACTTAGACAGCATGTTGAAGATGTTAGAAAAGTGCTTATCTTTAATTTCCTCCTTTAACCTGTTGGGGAATGGTATAGGTGGCCGGTATGGATTGCTTGCCTTATGTAAATTTGTTGAAGAGGACTTCTTCATTGATCTATCTCCAGCACCTTTGTTCTTTGGTTCTCCTTCCTCCTTGTTCTCTTTGTCACCTGCATTCACAAAATCATTTTCAACATTATTATTAATTTCCTTACCACTTCTAAGAACAGTCACTGAATGTGCCTGCTCAGTTTGACTTGGGAATTTCCCCTTTTTTTGAATCTGCATTTGTTGTGCAAGTTGTCCAACTTGTGTCTCCACTTTCTTAAAAGATGCTTCTAAGGAATCCAGCCTCTTGTTTGTCATCTCTTGATTTTTCGTACTGCCTTGGATGAAAGCTTGTAAACTTTCCTCCAAACTCTCTATCTTAGACTGCCCTTGATTTGAGGATTGGCCCTGCTCTTGGTTCTATCTTTGGAACAAATGGAACGGCTGTTGAGAATTATTTGTTGCACAAGAAAAATTTGGGTGATTCCTCCAACCAGGGTTGTATGTATTTGAATAAGGGTCATTTCGGGTCCTTGGTTGAAATCCCCCCATAGCATTGACTTGCTCAGCATTACCAAAAGACTCATATGCAGAGGGACATATATTTGCTCCATGCCTGAAAGTCCCATAGATTCCACACACTTCTTGAGTAGATGAAGAAATATTGTTCTTCATATTCAGCATCTGCACTTGCTTTGTCAACTCAGCTATTTGATTGACCATCTCACTATTGGCTTCCAGTTGATTCACCCCTTTACTTCTTCCCCTTACACTTTTCTGTTGAGAATTAGTTCCCAACATCTCAAAGATATCATAAGTTTCAGCTGCTGTCTTTTCTCCCATGGCTCCCCCAGCTGCATTATCAACAGTGTTCTGAAATTGCTGGGTTAGACCATCGTAGAGAAAACTGATTAAGAAGTTGAAGTGGGTAGTGATGATGTGGACACTGGATCAATAACATTTTAAATCTGTCCCAAGCCTCATGAAATGGCTCTCCTTCAAATTGAGAGAATGTAGCTATCTTCCCTCTCAATTCAGTTGTCTTTTGATGAGAGTAAAACTTGCCCATGAACTTGTTATAAACTTGCTCCCAATTTGTCAAAGATTTTTCGGGCAACATCATAAGCCAGCTCTTTGCCCTATCCTTCAAAGTATATGGGAAACACCTCATCCTCAACTGATCCTCTGTTAATCCTCCTAATGGAAAAGTGTTGAGGGAGTAGAAATCCCGAATAAAGTTCAAAGGATCTTCATTTGGAACTCCATAGAATGATGGCAGCATATTGTAATGGATGTTCTTCAATTCATAGTTCCTTGCTGCATTTGTCAGTCTTATGCAAGAGGTGGAAGTTCCAATGATAGGTCTAGCAAAATCTCTCATAGTCCTTTGTCTTTCTTCTCCCATATTGACAGATTGTGCAGATTCCAACTCAAAATCAGAAGTGTCTTCCTCGGTATCAAATCCGGTATAAAGTTCAAACTCTTCTCTACTCCTTTTCACTCTTTGAATTTCTAGAATAAATGGATGTAGCTCTCCTTCGAGTGATCTCCTGCCTTGCATAAACAAAATTTCTAGAAAAATAAATTATTAAAAGCAAAAGAAAAAATAAAATCAAAAGTAAACAATGAAAAATAATCTAAAGTATTTTTGCCTAATAAACAATTACGCCAATTAGCCACCCCGGCAACGGCGCCAAAAACTTATTACTCTCGAATTAACTCTACCACAAAGCGTCACTCGCAAGTATACGAGGTAGCTGTAGCTAAGGTGATCGCCCCAAGGTCGTCTCTCAAGGAAGCTAAAGTAGCTAATTGATTATCAGATTATAAATAACAAGTAATGAAGAAAATTTAAATTGTTAACTAATGAAAAAGATTGATTGAAGTTTAAAACGAATAAAAGTAAATTAAGCTGATGTTTTGATTCACTTGATAGAAAGGTTTAGGGTTTGCACTTCTCTACTACTTATATGTATAAACGGTTATTCCTCTTAACTAATTTAATTTCAAAGATTAAATCTCAAGCAACTTAATTAATTGAATAAAGGAAATAAGCTCTCGCATTCAAACCTCTTTCAACCAATCTTGTTAAGTCCTTAATTGAATTGTTCCAGCATTAGACTTCATCTCTCAATCCATCATCTAATACCTAAAACACATAATTGGTGGCCAATCAATATATATATATATATATATATATATCTCTTTCTTTCCCTTATATACTGAACTTTAAATCCTAGTTTCGGATAGTGGGTTACTGATGGCAAGTAAATGCCCATTGTATAAATATGGCCAAAGGCCCACAATGAAACGAATGCCCACTGTATATGATGACGCAGAGTGTCCACTGAGAGAAAGAGACCAAAGGTCCTCTATGAGTGTTCACTGATAGCATAAATGTCAATATCACTGGGATATAGATATAAAAAAGGTCCTCTATGGCACAGAGTGCCCACTTTCAATATGGGACATAAGTGTCCTCTGTGGCATAGAGTTCCCACTTTCAATATAGGACATAAAATGCCTATTATCACTTTGAACATTTACCCTTTAGCTAATCCGAAAACTAGATTTAATATCAATATAATCGATTAATACATTTATTTCATTATTGCAATTATTGTCAATTATAATATTTTTTGGAATATAACACTTCCTCTTTGAAGTGTTTGTTTATTACAGTGAATTTATTAGATATGAGCAATTATTTCAAACACATTTATCATATGAACATATATACACATTATATTTGTTTCCGATTAATTCGACTAATTTTATTTATTCATTAATCTTTACCTTTTCAAATCATTTCCATGTTTTCACTATAATAATGAAATCTAAAAAGATTTCCACTCTTAATTATTTAATTCTTTTCTTAACATATTAAGAATTCATAACTATTCTTTCACTTTAAGAGTATATGTACATATATAATGTATTCACTATGTTCATACATACACTCACACACATATATATATTTCTAACTAGATCCACAATACATCATTTCACCGGAAGGGTTAAACTACCTATAAATCTCACTACATTCTTTCCTTTTCCCATTATCAATTCCTTTCTTTCTATTGTCATCAATTAGTATCAGTTAACTCTTTAATGCTTTTATATATAATCTATAACTTGTCTTTAATTACCAAATAATGTTACTATCATGTATTCCATAAGTACATAATATATAAATCTCACATTCTTACTTTCATTACTCAATCAATTCATATATACACTTCTTTATTTTCTTTATCTTGCTCTTCACACTATTTAAAATCATTAATGATTCATTAATATATCATTCTTCTCACCTTGCTTCATAAATTATCTTATTTCTTCACTAATAATGTGAAATCCACTAATCACTTGTAATCATCTTTTATCTTTTCTCTAACCTTACACTTATTTCAAATATCCAATTACATTTACCCATACTTTCCTCGAGTTTTCTTCACATCTAAGTTTCATCATTTAATGGATTGATTTCATTTTAATCTTATAATCAATCTTTCATCAATTATAACTGTTTCCAAGATGTATTCAATAATTTACTACTAATTCCACCCATAAATTCTACTCTGTGAAAGTATAAGAAGGTAGAAAAATGCATGTCCATAGGAATGATCATGTGTCTCACTGTTAGGATTTCTTCTCAAAGTTTGAAGAATAGAAATTTGCACAAGCATACACATGACTTAATGATCATGCATATTTTTGCTAGAATTTCTTTTCATGACTTAATCAATAAGTTATCAATAATTCAACTGAAACAAATTGAGGAATCATGATCAAACTCTTCAAAGCACGATCAAATTTAAATCCAAACTTCCATAACCCTAAAATCTTTCAAAAACTTATTTTCTACCACAACCTTATATCAACTCATAAATGATTCAATGATAGATTTAATCATTGTTCCAGTTAATAATCTATAAATACACATTAACATATTGCAAGACCAACTTTACTATCATAGAAGTAAAGTTTTATACTCATATTTTTCACAACTATTTAATACACCATATCTTTCACAAGTAGGTGTTTTATCAATTCACAAATCTCTTTACATAGTAAAAATCAAGATCATTTCAATAAGTAGCAAAATAAATAGTATACAAGCACTAACCTCTTTAAAAATACTCTTCCATCACTTTTCATTTCAACCTTTTGTTTTGATGATGTTTTAGAAGACAATAGAAGATACTAGAAATCTTTAAATAAGTTTTAGGACTTTTATCCAATATACTCACTTATACAATAGTTTAGATGCATTCACTCTCTTTAATTAACTTTCACTTCAATTTTTAACGTTGAAACATTATAAAAATAATTACTTTTGACACTTTAGAACCCCATTATCCATATTTCATATCTAAATTTCAGCTCGAATTCGTTTCAAGCTATAAGGGTATTTTCATAATTTCTTACCTCTTCGAAATCTTTTCCAAACATACGGATATTATCCATACTCAAATTTAATGTTACTCTTATTAAGGCTTATTTAATCTTATCACTATCAGTTCCAAATGCTCAAGCTACAAATAATATCATAATCAATCCAATTTACACTCATATATTCACTTAATGCAGAAAATCAATACTTAAAATTTTAAAGCATGACAATTCTCATTCTCGCAAGAAATTTCATTCTCAAAATTTATCTATCTGTCATAATTCATTCCTTAGATTCCAATAAATTATTACACTTCCACTGTATCACTTTGATATATCTCTTTAACTACTCATATCTTGTTTTCTTTTCACATCCTTCTTTTTTACAAATAGATCTACTGCACTCCAAGCAATACACTATGAATTCTTAATCAATTATTAGAAAACATTCTACTACCATAAACATATGAAATATCAATTATATCAAACGCATACCCACTTATTCGATTCACATAACTCAAACAATTGCATTTCACTTCTCCCAACTCCACATGCATAAATGCCTAAACCACACTCTGATACCACTAAATGTAACATCCCCCGACAATTCTCATTAGAACTATTAGAGAATGTTACTCAATATACTATCAGTGCTCCAATCAATTCATTTACAAAATTCTCTTCCAACTAACAAAAATTTTCAAATAATACAATCTATATAATACAACAGTTATAAATCCAACATTTAAACCAATCTCCAATATCTCCAATAATCCAATTACTAATTATAAATCAGATAACCATCATAATTTTGTCAAATCAAATAAATATATAATACATTGCTTTGTTTGATAATCATTCACTAGAATCTCAAACTTCATCCTCTAAATACATGTATTCCTTTCATGTTTACAATTTTGTACAATCTTTCAAATAGCCACACCAAATTGTATATATACATTGCATAATGTATGAGTACAATATATAAAATATCTCTATATGTACTATAGATAATTTACTGAGATTATTAATTTCACTTCTTAACTTGCTCCAATGACTTGATACCTGTGTGTTAGACAATAATTTTAACACGCTAAGCAAAGCTTAGTGGTGCTTGCATAAACATATTTTGTCACTTAATATAAAAGGAAAAAAATTATGGAAATTTAGTAATAACACTTAGTTTTTAAAAAATATTTCAATATATTAACTATTTTCAATAACAAACCAACATAATATATTAATTACACAAAATAATAACTTTAACATTATAAAAGTTATCATGCTATAGTATACTTTTGGTATTGCAACTTTTCTCTTTATAAATCATTTTATTGTAGACTTGTTTTCTCATTTGATAACATTGCTCACAATATGCTTATTTTATTTTTTTAATAAGTCTTACTTTTCAATTTCACATATAGGATAATTTAATTTAACATATAATTTTCAACACTTAAATTTAGTACTATATTTTTTAGCACATTGTATCTTATACCATTATATATACTTTCAATCATTACAACACTTATAAAGTTATTGATTAATTCAATAACTTTAGCATAACATTTCCATTCTGTGCATTAGAACTTTAACTTGTAAATATTAATATATATATATTAACAATCACTTTCACATTGTAATACAATAAGTCAATTTCAAGTAATTGACTTATATTATTATTTTGCATTTCTTCTATTATTCACAACTATCATATTCACATATATTTTCAATTTAGATATCTTCATTAAATGTGGCCATTATACTAAACTCAGATCATAGGTTTGGATAACATGTTAGTGTAGCAATTTTAATGCCAAATCTCAAGAATGTATATTGGCAATTATGCCCACTATCACTGATAACACAATGTGTCCATTAATGGCACGAGGTGCCCACTATCACTATAGCTATCCTCCTCTGGTTAGCCATTCAATCCAAAGCTAGATCTAAAATAAGTAAGATTTGGCAATTCATTAGTTTTGATAAACACTGAATTGTGTATATCATTTCAATGGTACAATACTTTTATCAACATTTAGTGTTATGCATATTTCTCACATGTCCAAATTTTATCACTCTTTTCCATACTTTTAAGACATACATATGAATTCTCAACACAAAAGTAAGAAACATAAACATATGAGCCTTATACTAGGCCCGTATATCACAAATTACAAGCCAAAAATATCATCCAGGTACCCCATGGCCGCGACATCTCAACCCCATGCCCGTGGGATCCAAAATGAAGTTGTCACTTGCATTTGTAGACCCCAGCGGTCGTGGTATTCAAGGGCGACGACCATGACATTCAGAACAATTCTGTTTTATCAAAATTTTCGAAGAAACAGCCTCACTCTTAACCCCACGGTTGTGGCACTCAATTGTCACTCCCGTGGCATTGGTTTTGGATCTGTTTTCGGAGTAATTCTTCCTCCAATAGTCCCGACTTTGATGCCACGCCCATGACACCTTTAAGCCACACCCGTGGCATCCCAAAATCATGTATTTAGCACTTTTAACTTCATTAAACACAAATATATTGAAGATCTAAGTTAAAAATAAATCAAAACCAAATTTTTGATATGAAAAGAGTTCATATCAAATAGTTTACTAAAACGTCACTTAATCAAATTTTCAACCATCTCACATGGATAGAAACAACATCAAACCACCCAATTCTCTTAAGGGTTGAATTAAGAATCAAACTCATCACATAAAAGTTATTTTTCACTCATCAATCTATTTAATCAATACTTTCAAGAAATATTTCATTATAAATAACTCAATCAATCAATTCAAACATTAAAATTCATAAAAATTCATATATTTGCAAATTATAATACAAAAGCACATACCTCTTTAAAATTCCTCTTTCTCTTTCTTTTTCTCTCTTTTCCTTTGATTACTTATTGATAATATTGCCTTTTCTAGCTTATTCTTCTAAAAATCTATACCTATATGTGATTTTCTCTTAATCCTTGATTAATTTGATGAAAGGAAGAAGAAAATAGAGAAGATGGTGATGGTGGTGAAAGGTGGTGTGGGAGATGGAAGAAGAAATGAGAAGTTTCCACACACACACATGTATACATATATATATACTATGTTCAATCTAGTGTGGTCAATCTCATCTTAGTTATGGTGCACCCTCACCCTTAGCCTTTGATTCAAATTTGATTTTTAGATGTGTAAAATCATAAAAATAATTTCTTCAGTAAATTTTGAGATTTACTATTCACTCTTATACTCTATATACGTACAATACATATTTTTAGCATATGTAAAATACACATATACGGTATAAAAATGTCACAGACTGATTTAATAAAAATTTTCACATTTCTTTTTAAAGATTTCAAATACTAATATATAAAATAAATAGTATATAAATATTATTTTCTTGTTATAGGAATCCAAAATAAATATTTTATATGAAAATCTCTGGGAAAAATTCGCCAGAGTTTTGTTTGTAATTTGGACATTCCCAAAATTCAGCAAAACACAACCTACATAAAGCAAACACTCCCAATAAAAATCAATTCACCATTTCACCAATACTTCTTAATTTCTCCATATTTTCTCAAAATACTTATATATATATATATATATTAACAACACATATAAAATCCCATTTGAACAAATTATTCAAAACATTCTTTTCAATTTACATTATATACTTCAAAAAAAATTATCATAACATATATAATATCAAAATACATATTAATATCAAATATCTACATGCTGGCAACTGGCTCTGATCTTAATGTACCCAAAAATAACTCTTCAAGTTCAACAAATACAAACCTAGACCAGACCAGGTCTAGTAGAAATTTTCGGCTCTACCAAATCAACCATGACACCTGCGCGACGAATTATAATCGCGCTAAGCTGAAGCCTAGTAGTACAAACTTTGATAATAATAATAAAACTCAATGCAATGCCAATGCACAATGCATATAGATATCACATCATTCTACTTTCTTATATTTTTCAAATATTTCATAATCACAACTCATAACATTATATTGCTCAATTGTATCACAATTCATAATTCACATTAAAACAAAGACAAGCATGGGCCCAAAAAGGATCTAATATGCTATTCAAATGTCAGAGTTACTGCTTTGGTCCATAATGACACCATGTGTCTAGTCCCGTAGGCAATATATCCATGGATAATGTAACAACCTCAGTCTTTTGGACCTCAACCCGGCTAGACCCTTAGGCCCCAACATCTTAGTCCTCAACCCGACTAGACTGCTACAGTTTTTGAGGCTTACGACCTAATCTTTTCACCCCCTAAAAACATCATATTTATCAGCTGGCCTAGCTTACAACCCAGTCTTTTCACCATTCCAGCGTTTAGCCCGTAGGCAATCATAGGCATGCCGCCAAACCCAAAACTCTGAATATTGAATAACATACTAGGCACACAATTTATTCAGATTTCTCATTATTAATCTCTTTCTCATTTTCACATATTCAATCTAGGCATATTGCCTTATTTTCACTTTTTTTTTTCTCACTTTTCTCATTTTTCACATCTTTTTCATTTTTCTCACTTTTCATTTTTATTAATATCAATTCATTTCATTATACCACATATCTCATTTTTACATTCACAACACATTATCCAAATACTTTGGATATTTTCACATAATATACATATTTCACATTCTACACAATTTAGCCATTATCAATGGCTTTTCACAATGCATTTAACACATATATGACATTACAAATGTCATAGCACACTATTCATACTCAATCAATGAACCAAGTTACTTAACACATTTTTCAACCAAAATGTGTTAAGCCCAAATGTCATTCAAATGTAAATAATATATTCAAAGTTTGTACATACCTTAGAAAGTACTCCACAACAAAGTTCAAAAGTCCCCCCAACCTTCTCTTCTAAGTTTCCCTTCAACACTAGGGTTGAGCAAACTCCTTCCTCTCAATGCCTAGACCAAATGTTATCATACATAATCATTTAATATCACATTCTAAGGTATTCTCAACATTAAACCATAATTAAACATCACTCTAAACCAAATCCTAAAATTAAGCTTCACCTCACTTTAACTTTGAAAAACCATATCAAGCCATTTAAATTAGTGTTTTAAGTTTATTAATATCATTAGAAACATGTTTTAGTATGTTTAAACCAATTACATTGATTAACCATATGCTTATGTCCATAACCCTAAAATGGCATAACCTTCACCATTGAAGGATCTCCATTCCAACTCAATCCAATTATCATTTCAATCTTATTTCCACACTTATATCATTAAATAACATGATTTAAGCATTAAAATCAAACAATTAATCATTCTTTGAAAATTCACTTTTCCAAAACCCTAAATCAATACTACCATTCTCAAACTCCAACCAAATACAACTAAGTCCAATATTTGACTTTAAAATACTTGTTTATGAATCAAAACAACACATTTGGAACCAATTTACACAATTAAAACTCATGATTTCATAAACCCAAATGTTCCATAACCCTAAATTCTCTCTCTTCACCAAACTCAACTTAAATTCAACCATTTCTTCAATCTAACCTTAAAATTATTGTGAATTACTTAAAATAACTTCATCCATATCCAAATAGACAATTAAATCATAGAACTTCAAAAATGTAAAACACACATATTCAAACTTTCATAAAATCCAAATAAAGAAGTTGAAAACTTACTAATTTTAGTGGAAATCACCAAAAATCCACTTTAAACTTGTTAAATCCTTCAATTTGTGGACTATGGAAGAATCAAAACATTGGCCTTAAGCTCTCATGGTGGCCGGCCTTGAAGAAGAAGAAGAAGAGATGAAGACAACTTTTAAATTTTCTTTTTCTTTTCATCTTTTATTTTAAACCATATATATATATTAAAATAATTTAATATTTATTTATTTATTCAATAAATTAAAAGTTCTAAATTCTCTCTTCCATTCAAAAATAATTTATTTTTAAATTATTTTATTAATTTTGAATTTCTAAGATTTAATTACCAAAATACCCTTTTACTTTGACTTTTCTTTTAAAAAGTGTTGACTTTTATATGTTGTATATATTTTACATATATATCACATATATGTTCCACTTTTTCATTTAAAATTCTTTCATTTTTCATTTAAAACTATTAATTTAATTTATCCATTTAAATTATAATTTATTTTATTAAATTTCTAAAAATTAGAACATTTCAAAAAATTTGGGACATTACACATATGCACAAGTAATGTGTATCTTATATACACATCAATTGTACCTTATATGTGTATTAAATATTAAGTATGTAATTTATTAATCCAACATATAAAATTAATATGCTATATGTATATGTTATATATACTCTATATATATATATATTGAGTATATACAATTTTATATCTCCAAAATCACAGATGTTACAATTTTCTCCCCCTTAAATAATTTCTTCCTCGAAATTATACAGTATGGTAATAAATCATCCAAATGATTATTTTACCAAATTACATAATTTCTATTCTCCCCCTTAGGTTAATTCTTAATTTCCTTTTTACCATTTCATAACTCATCATTATACTGTCTATTTACTCAAACAATCACAATAGATTATCATATCATCAATCGAATTGTCATTAGACAAAATTAGTTCATCTCTTTAATATATATACACCACACACCTATTGCACTCAAGATATTTGATCACTTCATTATCTTAAATTATACTCTTATCACCTTAAATTCAAATGTTAATAACTTTTATCTTAACACAATAATTTTACATATCTTCACTTTGATCATACTCTTTATACAATTACCACATATTAATTTAATATCACCATTATAAAACAACGAAATCTTATTTTCTTATTAAGATTCATTCCATTTATACTATAACTAACATAACTTAGCTCCTTTCATATGCATATACATATCAGAACGCTGTATTATGCACATTATCACATAGCTTGCATATTCTTAATACAACTACATACATTGAATTTCAATAAATACTTGTAAACTTATTACATTTCAGATCAATTGATCTAACTATCACAATATGACCATCACAGCCTTATTCTATTCTAACCAACCTTTAGTCTATTTTAAATTCATCAATCTATTTTCAATTCATGACCTAATTCTATTAGGTCAAATTATTCTCAAATCTTAATTCTCTTCGAATTCATCATTATAGATAATATTCACTTTCCCTAGTCTCGTTTACTTTACACATCATTTTCATCAACTTATTCATTTTATACAACTTTCAAACACATTCCTTATAACTCTTACTCACATTTCATAATTCATTTCATTTACCATTTTCTCACATTTCTTATAGTTACCCTATTTACACAAATCACTTTTCTTACACATCATTTAAAGCACATCATATTTTCACAATTCTCTTATGTTTCCACACTTTCTATAATTATAAACAAATTTATAGCATAAAATTATAAGATACAACTATGCAAACCATAAGACTTGACCATGTTTCTTGAAGCATAACTATCAATCTCACCAAAACTATCCAACGGTCATGCCATAATAATGGTCACGCCCGTGGCTTATAAATAAATATTGCCCCTCTATCATTCTTCTTCAAACATTTCCAATCACAATGTTAAGTTCGTATCGCAAAGATCACATATTCATTTTCTAATCTCTCTTAGGTTTATTAATACATGCAATATCATTCTCATTCTTTTGACATTACTTAGGTTATTTATCAATTCAACATATATATGCACTCTGACCACAACATAATTAACATCTTCTTTATTTAATTGCCCATCTTTTAAATAAGTTTCTTATTATATTTTTTTTTCTAACACTTCACATAAATCTTAGTCACATTTTCAATGTGAAATCTCTCTCACTTTTTTTTTATGCATTGATCACACCTTTCATATCCATTTTCATCATTTCCAATTTAATTAACTAAAGTAACTCATTTTCACTTGCTTAATCATTTCCCTTTATTTCATAACAAATTTCTATATTATCAACCACATTACACCTTAGTTAGTACTTTTATAAATAATATTATTCATTCAAAATTACTCCTATGATTATTAAACATTAAACTATCAATATCTAAACAATCCTCATAGAAATTCCCTTACAACTCTAAATTTTCAACTTACTACTTTGCTTAAACTTCATTCTATTAATCTCACTTTCTAGAGCTAACTCTATAGACATTATTTTTATATTAATATAACATCAAAACACATCACTTTCACAATTATGGAAACCCATTTCAAAATTTAAATTTCATATAATGCAACCAACAATATGAACCTCACCAAAGCTTATCACATTCTCAATCTTAAGATCA
Organism: Garcia nutans; assembly: GCA_947685225.1. Classification (NCBI taxonomy): domain Eukaryota; kingdom Viridiplantae; phylum Streptophyta; class Magnoliopsida; order Malpighiales; family Euphorbiaceae; genus Garcia; species Garcia nutans. The sequence continues at coordinate 39,018,942 of CANTUV010000059.1, forward strand.
TAACATTTACTTTTAAACAACACTAATTCATTTCCTTAAACTAATTAGAATCATCAATTAGATATTCTACTTTTACATACTCAAACCCTAAATCATGTATCATTCATTTTTTTTTGAACTCTTTATTCTAAATTATTAAAACTCCATATTCCTTCTTCATACTTCTACCCGTATTCATACAAATTTTTATAATTGTTCTTATTCATTTGTCTCATGAAATTAATTTATTACTCATGTACACAAAATTTTTTGACTTCCTTAGTTTCATGTCACTCTTACTTTCAACTTTTATATTCCTTACCAATTCTTTATAAAAACTTGTAAAATTTTATCCATGTGCACATATATGGACTTATATTTAAAGTTTTAGATTTTTTCCAAGCTGATTTAATATATTTAAAAATTAAATCTTCCATAATCAGAGAATCTGTCTCTTTAATAATTTCTTTGGCAGCACTCGGTTGTCCATTTTTTTTCATGTATCAAACCTTAATAACAATTCATGAAATTTTAACCATATGTTATAGGAATACACATGATATTGTGTGTAAATTTTTAGATTTTTCTGGGTTGGTTTACCATAGTTTCTAAATTTATTTTTTCTCAATTTCTACAGATTCTGAGTTGATAGAATTTCTCCAACAATCTGTGTTCTTCTATTTTTCTTAATTAGATATCCATCTTTAAAATTTATAAATTTTATACATTGTATTCTAACATATATAAAAACTTTCTATTAAATGTTCAAACTCATCCAACATTTCCAAATTTGTCCAAAAATTCAGACAATATCACTTTGCAGTACACCTATAAAATTTTCTATAACTATCATGCTCATTTCTCAAACTTTTTACTTTTATATCTTAAATCATTTCATAGATTGTTTTTCTAATTTCACTCATTCATCAATTGAATCAGCTATGAATTTCAAATTTCAAATAAAAGTTTCAAAAATTCTTAATCCATAATCTCTAGAATGACGCTTCCACTGCCCCACTCTGATCTATGCAATACAGAAGTCATTGTTGTGCTCGAATTAACTTTACCACAAAGCGTCACTCGCAAGTATACGAGGTAGCTGTAGCAAAGGTGATCGCCCCAAGGTCGTCTCACAAGGAAGCTAAAGTGGCTAATTGATTATCAGATTATAAATAAAAAGAAATAAAGAAATTTAAATTGCTAAATAATGAAGAAGATTGATTAAAATTTAAAACGAATAAAAGTAAACTAGAACTGATGTTTTGATTCACTTGATAGAAAGGTCTAGGGTTTGCACTTCTCTACTACTTATATGTATGAACGGTTATTCCTCTTAACTAATTTAATTTCAAAGATTAAATCTCAAACAACTCAATTAATCAAGTCAAGGAAATAAGCTCTCGCATTCAAACCTCTTTCAACTAATCTTGTTATAATTTAATTAATCTTTTTTTTAATAGGTTATATCTCTAATTCACCTAAGTCCTTAATTGAATTGTTCCAGCATTAGACTTCATCTCTCAATCTATCATCTAATACCTAAAACACATAATTGGTGGCCAATCAATTATATACTAGCAATCATTCATTCAATAAAGGCTAAAGAAATTATTAGCTAAGAGAATAACCAATTCATACAATCATAGCAGATCCATACAAACCCTAGACTAGATAGAATTAGTTCATATTGCTATCAAACATACTCATCTCATTAATGTTCAAAGAAATCAAATTAGACATGATAATATCCATTAATACAATTTCAATGAAAATAAAGAGAATAAGTTCTAGAACAAAACCAAGTTACAAACTCCTTGAAGCTTCTGAAGAATCTCTTGTTCAAATCTTGCAAGAAGGATGCATCAATGGCCAGAACAATCTAATCTAAGCTACTTTTGATCCAAAGTTTAATCAAAATCAAAAGAAAACAAAGTTATCAAAACCCTAATCTCTTTGACGGCTCAATCTCAGCTCAAAATCGTCAACAGTCCCCAAAACCCTAGCTTCTTTTTTCCTTTTATATGAATCGTCCGCTTTAAAATCTGCTACGGTCTTTGGTTCATGAGAGACACGGCCAAGTTGCATGTGACTTGTCCGTGTGAGTGCTCTTTGGAGGGACACGGCCAGTGACTTGGCCGTGTCCCTTGCATGTGTCACCTACTGCTTGCTTCTCTTCTTTTTCTTCTTTGGTTGAGTGACACGGCCAAGTCTTGGAAGTGACTTGGCCGTGTTGGTCCTTTTTGGAGGGACACGGCCAGTGACTTGGCCGTGTCCCTTGCCTGTGTCTGCTTCTGTGAGGATTGATCTTCTTTGCCTTGGATGTAAGTGAGACACGGCCAGGTTGGATTAACTTGGCCGTGTCTAGGCTTCTTTGGAGGGACACGACCACTGAGTTGGCCGTGTCCCTTGCTTGTGTCGTCTACTGTGACTTGCTCTTTCTTTTTAGCTTGGTATGGGACACGGCCAGTGACATGGCCGTGTCCTCTGCCTGTGTCAGCTAGTGCCCCTTTTCTCCTTCAAATTTGCTTCCTTGCCTTTTTTAACCTAACACAAAACTCAAAACAAACTTTAAAAGACAATAACCAACAAAACATAAACACAATACTAAAAACTAGAACAAAAATGACATAAACACTGAAATAAAATAAAACTACCAAAATGAATGAAAACCCTAAACAAATCGATAGAAACTAACAAAATACCTAAATAAAACAATAATTATCAAAATAAACAAGACACAAATCTATAACAAAAACTAATAAAACAACTACCCCACACTTACAACTTTGCTTGTCCTCAAGCAAATTCACATGGCATAAATTAAAAACTCAAACAACCTTAACTATAATTCCAACATATAAGATGAAATCCTTCAAGACATCAGACATAAATAATTGCAATTTCCTTCAATCAAGTTTTTCTTAAATCATTCATTAATCCAGACATACAAACCTTATCTCTCATCTAAGTGTTTCACTCGATTTCAAAAGTTAATCACTCAAACCACTCATGATTGCATACTACCATAAACTTGCTTAATTATCCAATCTCTCTCACTGATTTTCTCAATAAATAATCCGAAGGTCTTTCATTTGGATGTAATGGGGCTAAGGTAAAGGTGTGAGAAAAGATATTTAGGCTGGAGTATCAAGAAATAGAGTATCTAAATTAAACACTACTCTTGCTAACAAACTCATAACTCCTTCAAATAGCATACTCACCAACCCTTGATACCTCACATACTTGCATTCTCAAAGAAAAATACATGAGTCGACATTCCTCTTTTGATAACCAATGCTAGAACATATTTGACTTTTGTATATATATATTTCCTTTTTTTTTTCTTTTTCTTTTAGTATATATAATTTTTTTTATACATATATATACAAAATATAACATTACATAGATCATCTAGCTTAACATGTAGAGGAAAAGAATAGTCAACTCTTAATCAAATACAAAGTGCAAAGTATGCATTTCACCCCAAAATAGCAATACCATCTTTTTTTATTTTTATTTTTTTTTACTTGCTTACCCCACACTTTGAAATAAATCACCCTATTGTCATATCATAAAACTCCATTCCTTAATGCAGGTATAATGATAATAAGAACTTGTTAAGTTGAGAATTATGTTGATCAAACAAGAAAAGGTCAAAGGCTGAACTTGGCTCACTAAGGAAATCAATATTAAGGGAGGTCTTTTTAAGCTAAAGGGCTAACCTACTTTGCCTTCATCATTTTAAAACTTGAGATTAAATCATAATGTGAGTTCAATTAGTATGCAAAAGCAAGCTCTAGAGATGCAACATCATGAAGGTGCACACTTAAGAAAAGAAAATCAATTGAAAATAATATCAAATTATGAGGCTCAAAACTCACACAAGTGGGTTCACAAAGATTTATTTGTCATGAATTGCAGAATGTGAAAATTGATCCTGAATGAATTCAAATGTTCATTTCTTTGCTGATACTAAAGTCTAACTATAATGCTAAAATCACAAAAAAAGATCAATAAGATTTCAACAATTATGCCATGCACGACAAACACAATAAGCAAAACAAGACAAACAAAACAAAAATAAAAGGAAAGCTTAAAGAGTACCCCACACTTAAAATTTACATTGTCCTCAATGGAAAACAAGAATAATAAATAAAAAGAGTTAAAGGACAACCTGTCTTCCATCGTACCTGGTGAGGCAAAACCCTAGCTTTCCATCACAAACACAAAAGTTCAAAAACAAAAGTACAATATATAAAAATAAAATATCCAAATATAAAACGTTAACATGAAAACAAAAACAAAAAAAAATAATAACAAAAATACACTAAACAAAATAAAAGCAAGGAACTCAAAATCTATGGAAAATGCGGGTGTGAAGATGATGCAGTCGAGGGATGGAGACTCAAGATCTTCGCAAGGTTGCTATTAATCTGTTCCAACTACTATAAGACCTCAGCATGGTTACGGTCCACCTTGCTATCCAGTCGATCCACTTTGCCCTCCAGGGCCTCAATCCTCAGAAGTACCTCTTAACTTTCCGAAATCGGAGCATCCTCATCTAGGTCAAGAGAATCTGAGTCGGACTCCTCTTGGACCCGTGCTCTCTTCTGCCTATCCCCCGGTGCTTCATGCTCATCTGAAGGCATCACATAAGTCCCTCTCCTATGCACCACCATGTGCATCTTCTCAAGTGTAGCTAAATCCAAAGAGTCATTACCCGAAATTCTAGTCATGCGACTAGTATTCGGGTCAAAATCCTCAACAAGGGCTACTGCTAATGTGGTAATCAGACCGCCAACACAAATTGCCCCCTTCCTTTTATTAGCCACAGTATCAAAAATATCGGCTAACTAATAGCCGACACTAACATGCATTGCATTCAAAGCACAATCCAGGAAAAATAGTTCACTTAATTCAACCACACCTGGGCTCTCCTTCCGAGCAAAGAATCCGCAAGACATAAACCTATGCAAGTACCTCAAAGCGGAATTTCTTAATTTAGATGCTTTGGCCGATTTGGCCACATAAGTACCAGAGCCTAAAGCTCCCCAAGCAAATTGTTGTTTAAATTCTTTAGGTACCGACCTTTCCCCATGCTGATGGAAACCATATATATCATTTAACTGGTCAATATTAAGCACAAATGATTTACCCAGCAATTTAAACATCATTCTAGTGCAGATTTTCTTATCATCTCGTTCAACCTTGAGAGATGTCAAAATTTCTAAAGTAAGCTCCTCAAACTGCAAAGGTCTCAAGGAGACTAGAGTCTCCCACCCAAGAATTTGCACATATCGATCAAAATTAGTCCTAATTTGCAGGGCATCAAGAGATTCATCATTAACATACCTTGTCGGGTAAAAACCCCGAGCCAAAAGACTTGCTCTCTTCAAAGATAAAGTTGATGAAGAGGAAGAAGCTCCTTCGGTTGTAGACTTCTTCATCTTGCACTGTGAAACAATATTTGTTCTTGGCATCTCTAGAAATCTGAAAAATTCAAACCAAAACTTGATCAAATCAAAATTTTATGAGAAAAGAAGAAGTTTTAATGGATTATTTCTAGTTTTGGTGAAAATATTTGAGGATTAAAGGAAGATTTAGAGCTTGGAATAAAAAAGAATGGAGTTTGTGAGAGAGAGAGCGAGAGAGCGAGAGAGATGAATAAACAGGAATTTAGGGATTTAATGGAAAGAAACTGGGCAAAATCGTGTTTTTAAAAGTGTAAAAGTGAGGGACACGGCCAAGTTGTGGGCAACACGGCCGTGTCATGTGATTTTTGAGGGACACGGCCAGTGACTTGGCTGTGTCCCTTGGGCGTGTTCGTCTCTGTGAAGAAAGGTGCAAAATAAAAAGCAAAAACCAAAGTAGTGAAGCTTGGCCGTGTCCAAGTGACACGGCCAAGGGACACGGCCGTGTTCCTTGGCCGTGTCACTCACTGTGACAAAGTGCAGAAAATAAAAACATGTCGTTTTGTTGAGGCCTGGTCGTGTCCAAGTGACACGGCCAAGTCCTTTGGCCGTGTCTCCTTCTGCCATTTTTACTTTTTTTTTTCAAATCACCAAATATCAAAGAAATTGCACACTCTTCTCCGATCAACCCTGAAACACATTAGAAAGATAAAAACTGATCAAAGCACCCATTCCATTAATTTAGACTAAACATAAACTCAAAGCTTGCTAAATTTAAAATTACAACTATGAAGAATAAATGCAAACCGATGGGTTGCCTCCCATTTAGCGCTTCTTTAATGTCATATTGCTGAACATCATGCAAGGCCTAGGGATCATGAATCAAAGTGTTGTCAATGATCCTCACTTCCTGAAATCCTTCATTGTATGGCTTAACTCTCTGTCCATTCACTTTAAAAGTCTCACTTGTTCGAGAGTTAAGTAATTCAATGGCACCAGAAGGATACACCTAAGTTATCTCGAAAGGACCACTCCATCGAGACCTAAGTTTACCTGGAAAAAGACGGAGTCGAGAGTTAAAAAGTAAAACTTTCATACCTGGACTCAATGTCTTTCGCACTATAATTCTGTCATGAAGTGCTTTAGTGCGATCGTTGTAAATTCTCGAGCTCTCATACGCCTCATTTCTCAGCTCATCTAACTCTGAAATTTGCAGAAATCGTTCTCTCTTCGCTTTGTCCAAGTCCAAATTCAGAGTCTTGATTGCCCAATATGCTCTATGCTCACTGGTAAGTGACAAGCTTTTCCAAACACCAATCGGTATGGACTCATACCAAGAGGAGTTTTGAAAGCAGTCTGATATGCCCATAGTGCATCATGCAATCTGTTTGCCCAATCCTTCCTTGATGTGTTGACTGTTTTCTCCAGAATTCCTTTAATCTGTTTGTTGGATGTTTCAACTTGTCCAGAAGTCTGTGGATGATATGGGGTTGCCACCTTGTGCTTAACACCAGATTTGTGCATTAACTTCCCAAAAAGCCTGTTGCAAAAATGGCTCCCCCCATCACTGACTATCACCCTTGGCGTACCAAATCTGCTAAGAATATTTTCCTTCACAAATTTAACAACTACATTAGCATCATTAGTATGGGTGGGGATTGCCTCCACCCATTTGGAAACATAATCAGCAGCAACTAAAATATACTCATATCCAAAAGACTTGGGGAAAGGACCCATGAAGTCTATTCCCCACACATCAAACAGTTCAACAACAATATATGACTGAAGGGGCATTTCATTCCTCCTCCCAATGTTACCTACTCTTTGGCAACGATCACAGTGCTTACAATACTCTTGAGCATCTTTAAATAAAGTAGGCCAGTAAAAACCACTTTGAAGCACCTTTTCTGCAGTCTTTCTTCCTCCAAAATGACCCCCAAAGTGAAGGTCATGACAAAATTGAAGAACACTCAGTTGTTCTTCCTCAGATACACACCTGCGAACTATCTCATCTTTGCATATCCAGAATAGATAAGGTTCATCCCAAAAATAAAACTTACTCAAGTGTAAAAACCTTTTCTTTTCCTGAAATGACATGTTAGTATGTAATATACCACAGGCAAGATAGTTAGCAATATCTGCAAACCAAGGTGCATCAAATACCACAAAAAGCTGCTCATCAGGAAATGCTTCTAAATTTTTATGAATGCTATCAGATGCAAGATTTTCACTAAAGTAGGGTAATCTGGATAAATGATCAGCAACAACATTCTCACAACCCTTAGTATCCTTGATTTGGAAATCAAATTCTTGCAATAACAACACCCATCTAATTAAGCGCGGTTTGGCATGTTGTTTTGTTAAAAGATATTTTAGAGCTGCATGGTCAGAATGCACAATAATTTTTGACCCAATTAAATATGCTCTAAATTTGTCTAAAGCAAAAACAATAGCTAACATTTCCTTTTCAGTTGTGGTGTAGTTCATTTGTGCACTATTCAGGGTTAAATTGGCATAATATATTACTCTCAAGTATTTATCAACCCTTTGCCCAAGAACAGCTCCTACTGCATGATTAGAGGCATCACACATGATTTCAAAAGGTAAAGACCAAACAGGAGCTACTATTACTGGTGCACTAGTCAATTTTTCATTAAGGGAATTAAAAGCTTGCATGCATTGTGCTGTAAATTCAAATGGAACATCTTTCCCTAGCAAATGGCACAATGGTTGGCTTATTTTCGAAAAATCCTTAATAAACCTCCTGTAAAATCCTGCATGCCCTAGGAAACTTCTTATTCCCTTAACAGAGGTAGGTGGGGGTAACTTAGCAATCAATTCAACTTTAGCCTTATCCACCTCAATCCCTTTACTTGACACCACATGACCTAAAACAATGCCCTGGGTAACCATAAAATGACTCTTTTCCCAACTTAAAGTAAGGTTACATTCAATGCATCTCTCAAGCACAAGAACAAGTTTATTGAGGCAATTATCAAAAGAATTACCAAAAACAGAAAAGTAATCCATAAATACCTCAATAAAATCATCTATCATATCTGAGAAGACAGACATCATGCATCTCTAAAAAGTTGCAGGTGCATTGCAAAAGCCAAAGGGCATACGCCGAAATGCATAAGTCGCAAAAGGGCAAGTAAAGGTAGTCTTGGACTGATCCTCTGGTGCATTCGGTACCTGATAGTAACCTAAAAGGCCATCCAAAAAACAATAATGTGAGTGTCCATAAAGTTTATCTAACATATGATCAATAAAAGGAAGAGGGAAATGATCTTTCTTTGTAGCATTGTTCAACTTCCTATAATCGATGCACATTCTCCACCCAGTAGTAGTCCTAGTAGGAACCAATTTATTATTCTCATTTTTCACCACAGTGATTCCAGATTTCTTAGGAACTACATGTACTGGGCTCACCCACTCATTATTAGCAATTGGATAAATTACTCCTTCATCCAGCAATTTGAGCACTTCCTTCTTAACCACTTCACTCATATTTGGGTTAAGGCGCCTTTGAGTCTCCCTCACAGGTTTAGCTTCCTCTTCTAAAGTGATTCTATGCATGCACATTGAAGGGCTAATACCCTTGATGTCACTTAATCCCCATCCTATTGCTTTCTTTAATCTTTTAAGCTCACTCACCAACCTCATCTCCTCCCCTTCACTAAGTTCACTAGATATTATCACAGGTAAAGTGTTGTGATCTCCTAAAAACACATATTTCAGGTTCTTAGGTAACTCTTTCAGCTCTAACTCTAGTGAGGGGTTCTTCTCTTCTTTTTCAATGGGGGAAAGTTCAAAAATTGGGTCCTCCTTAAGCTCCTCTATTTTAGCATCCTCTAAAGTCTCAAGGCAACTGGCTATTTCTGCATCAAAAATATCCACATCACTCTCTAAGGTCAATGCCAGCTCCAATTTATCAGAGGAACGTGTCTGCAAGAAAACATCTGAAACAACTGCATCAACACAATCAATGAAAGAACAATCCTCATATAAAGCAGTTGTAGGAATGGGAGAAGTGTTAAAAATAGAAAATTCCACAGTTTGTCCCAAAACAGTCATTGATAATTTTCCATTTTTAACATCTATCAAAGTGTTGGTAGTCACAATAAAAGGCCTACCCAGCAGAATGGTGTGTGCAGATGGTGAAGAATTACCTACTTCCATGTCAAGAATAATGAAATCCACAGGTACTATCAAACCACCAACTTTAACTAACACATCTTCTATAACCCCTTTCGATAATCTAAGAGATCTATCAGCTAATTGCAACACCATTTTTGTTGGTTTAAGTTCCCCTAGTTCTAAATCAAGGTACACAGAGTAAGGCATTAAATTCACAATAGCTCCTAAATCACACATGCCATCAGTATCTTTTCCATTCCCCATAGTAATTTGAATGATGAAACTACCAGGATCCTTTAGCTTGGGAGGTAGTTTATGCTGCAAAACAGCACTAGCTACCTCAGAAACTATCACCTTTTCATTCGGCTCATACCTCTTTTTCTTGGTATTCAGTTCTTTGAAGAATTTAGCATAAGCCGGCATGTTCTTAATTGCTTCAAGTAAGGGTAAGTTAATACTTACCTTAGACAGCATGTTGAAGATATCTGAAAATTGTTTATCTTTTTTATCATCCTTCAACCTGCTGGGGAATGGTATAGGTGGCCGGTATGGATTGCTTGCCTTGTGTAAATCTGCTATAGGGGACTTCTCCATTGATCTTTCTTCAGTACCTTTGTTCTCTAGTTCTCCTTCCTTTTTATTCTCTTGCTCACCTGCATTCACAGAATTATTTTCAAAATTATTATTAATTACCTTGCCACTCCTAAGAACAGTCACTGATTGTGCCTGCTCAGGTTGACTTGGGAACTTCCCCTTTTGTTGAATCTGCATCTGTTGTGCAAGTTGCCCCACTTGGGTCTCCACCTTCTTAAAAGATGCTTCTAAGGAATCCAGCCTCTTGTTGTTCATCTCTTGATTTTTAGCACTGACTTGGATAAAAGCCTGTAAACTTTCCTCCAAACTCTCTCTCTTAGGCTGCCCTTGATTGGAGGATTGGCCCTGCTGTTGGTTCTGTCTCTGGAGCAAATGGAAAGGCTGTTGAGCATTATTTGTCGTCCAGGAAAAATTTGGGTGATTCCTCCAACCAAGGTTGTAAGTGTTGGAGTAAGGATCATTTCTAGCCCTTGGTTGGAATCCCCCCATGGCATTGACTTGCTCAGCTTCATTCCCATATGATTCATATGCAGAGGGGCAAATGTTTGCTCCATGCCTGAATGTCCCACAGATTCCACAAATTTCTTGAGTGGATGAAGGAGAATTGTTTTTCATATTCAGCATCTGCACTTGCCTTGTCAACTCAGCAATCTGATTGACCATTTCACTATTGGCTTCTAGTTGATTCACCCCTTTACTTCTTCCCCTTACACTCTTTTGTTGAGATTTAGCTCCCAACATCTCAAAAATCTCATAAGTCTCATCAGTTGTCTTTTCTCCCATGGCTCCCCCAGCTGCATTGTCAACAGTGTTCTGAAATTGCTGGGTTAGACCATCATAGAAAAACTAATTAAGGAGTTGAAGTGGTAGTGATGATGTGGACACTGGATCAATAGCATCTTGAATCTGTCCCAAGCCTCATGAAATGGCTCTCCTTCAAATTGAGAGAATGTAGCAATCTTCCCTCTCAATTCAGCTGTCTTTTGATGTGAGTAGAACTTGCCCATGAATTTATTGTAAACTTGCTCCCAAGTTGTCAGTGAGTTCTCGGGCAACATCATAAGCCAGCTCTTTGCCTTATCCTTCAAAGTATGTGGAAAATAATGCATCCTCAACTGATCCTCTGTTAATCCTCCCAATGGAAAAGTGTTGAGGGTGGAGTAGAAATCCCTAATAAAGTTCAAAGGATCTTCATTTGGAACTCCATAGAATGATGGCAGCATGTTGTAGTGAATGTTCTTCAACTCATAATCTGTCAGTCTTATGCAAGAGGTGGAAGTTCCAATGACAGGTCTAGTAAAGTCTCTCATCGTTCTTTGCCTTTCTTCAGCCATTTTAACTGATTGTTCAGAATCTGACTCAAATTCAGAAGTGTCCTCCTCCGTATCAAATCCGGTATAGAGCTCAAACTCTTCTTTGCTCCTTTTCACTCTCTGAATTTCTGGAATGAATGGATGTAGCTCTCCTTCGAGTGATCTCCTACCTTGCATAAACAAAATTTCTAGAAAAAGAAATTATTACAAGCAAAAGACAAAATAAAATAAAAAATAAATAATGAAAAATAATTTAAAATATTTTTGCCTAATAAACAATTTCCCCAATTAGCTTCCCCGGCAGCGGCGCCAAAAACTTGTTGCGCTCGAATTAACTTTACCACAAAGCGTCACTCGCAAGTATACGAGGTAGCTGTAGCAAAGGTGATCTTCCCAAGGTCGTCTCACAAGGAAGCTAAAGTGGCTAATTGATTATCAGATTATAAACAAAAAGAAATAAAGAAATTTAAATTGCTAAATAATGAAGAAGATTGATTAAAGTTTAGAACAAATAAAAGTAAACTAGAACTGATGTTTTGATTCACTTGATAGAAAGGTCTAGGGTTTGCACTTCTCTACTACTTATATGTATGAACGGTTATTCCTCTTAACTAATTTAATTTCAAAGATTAAATCTCAAACAACTCAATTAATCAAGTCAAGGAAATAAGCTCTCGCATTCAAACCTCTTTCAACTAATTTTGTTATAATTTAATTAATCTTTTTTTAATAGGTTATATCTCTAATTCACCTAAGTCCTTAATTGAATTGTTCCAGCATTAGACTTTATCTCTCAATCCATCATCTAATACCTAAAACACATAATTGGTGGCCAATCAATTATATATTAGCAATCATTCATTCAATAAAGGCTAAAGAAATTATTAGCTAAGAGAATAACCAATTCATACAATCATAGCAGATCCATACAAACCCTAGACTAGATCAAATTAGTTCATATTGCTATCAAACATACTCATCTCATTAATGTTCAAAGAAATCAAATTAGACATGATAATATCCATTAATACAATTTCAATGAAAATAAAGAGAATAAGTTCGAGAACAAAACCAAGTTACAAACTCCTTGAAGCTTCTGAAGAATCTCTTGTTCAAATCTTGCAAGAAGGATGCATCAATGGCCAGAACAATCTAATCTAAGCTACTTTTGATCCAAAGTTTAATCAAAATCAAAAGAAAACAAAGTTATCAAAACCCTAATCTCTTTGACGGTTCAATCTCAGCTCAAAATCGTCAACAGTCCCCAAAACCCTAGCTTCTTTTTTCCTTTTATATGAATCGTCCGCTTTAAAATCCGCTACGGTCTTTGGTTCATGAGAGACACGGCCAAGTTGCATGTGACTTGGCCGTGTGAGTGCTCTTTGGAGGGACACGGCCAGTGACTTGGCCGTGTCCCTTGCATGTGTCACCTACTGCTTGCTTCTCTTCTTTTTCTTCTTTGGTTGAGTGACACGGACAAGTCTTGGAAGTGACTTGGCCGTGTTGGTCCTTTTTGGAGGGACACGGCCAGTGACTTGGCCGTGCCCCTTGCCTGTGTCTGCTTCTGTGAGGATTGATCTTCTTTGCCTTGGATGTAAGTGAGACACGGCCAGGTTGGATCAACTTGGCCGTGTCTGGGCTTCTTTGGAGGGACACGGCCACTGACTTGGCCGTGTCCCTTGCTTGTGTCATCTACTGTGACTTGCTCTTCCTTTTTAGCTTAGTATGGGACACGGCCAGTGACATGGCCGTGTCCTCTGCCTGTGTCAGCTAGTGCCCCTTTTCTCCTTCAAATTTGCTTCCTTGCCTTTTTTAACCTAATACAAAACTCAAAACAAACTTTAAAAGACAATAACCAACAAAACATAAACACAATACTAAAAACTAGAACAAAAATAACATAAACACTGAAATAAACTAAAACTACCAAAATGAATGAAAACCCTAAACAAATCGATAAAAAATAACAAAATACCTAAATAAAACAATAATTATCAAAATAAACAAGACACAAATCTATAACAAAAACTAATAAAATAGTCATCTCAACTCATATCCATTATATCAAATGGACATTGCCGCATCAGGGATAAGATAAATTGCTAGTGCCAATGCATGCATCACAATTGAAAATTATTTTTTTTTAAATTCCAATTTTCTCTCTCTATGATCGCACCTAGGTCTAGAACCTCAAACCTAGGCTCTGATACCAAAATAAATGTAACACTCTTATACTCTATATACGTACAATACATATTTTTAGCATATGTAAAATACACATATACGGTATAAAAATGTCACAGACTGATTTAATAAAAATTTTCACATTTCTATTTAAAGATTTCAAATACTAATATATAAAATAAATAGTATATAAATATTCTTTGCTTGTTATAGGAATCCAAAATAAATAATTTATATGAAAATCTCTGGAAAAAATTTGCGAGAGTTTTGTTTGTAATTTGGACGTTCCCAAAATTCAGTAAAACACAACCTGCATAAAGCAAACACTCCCAATATAAATCAATTCACCATTTCACCAATACTTCTCTATTTCTCCATATTTTCTCAAAATACTTATATATATATAAATTAAAACCACATATAAAATCCCATTTGAACAAATTATTCAAAACATTCTTTACAATTTACATTATATACTTAAAAAAATATCATAACATATATAATATCAAAATACATATTAATATCAAATATCTACATGCTGGCAACTGGCTCTGATCTTGATGTACCAAAAAATAACTCTTCAAGCTCAACAAATACAAACCTAGACCCGACTAGGTCTTGTAGAACTCTCCGGCTCTATCGAAATATCAATGACACCTGCGCGACGAATTATAATCGCGCTAAGCTAAAGCCTAGTGGTACAAACTTTGATAACAATATAGTCCAAATGAAATGTCAATGCACAGCACATATATATATATATATATATCACAACTCATAACATTATATCTCATTATATTGCCCAATTGTATCACAATTCATAATTCACATTAAAGCAAAGACAAGCATGGGCCCAAAAGGATCTAATATGCTATTCAAATTTCAAAGTTACTACTTTGGTCCATAATGACACCATGTGTCTAGCCCCGTAGGCAATATATCCATGGATAATGTAATAGCCCCAGTCTCTTTGACCTCAACCCTGCTAGACCCTTAGGCCCCAGTATCTTAGTCCTCAACCCGGCTAGACTGCTACAGTTTTTAAGGCTTACAACGCTGCCTTTTCACCCCAAAAACATCATATTTATCAGCTAGCCTGGCTTACGACCCAATTTTTTCACCATTCTAGCGTTTAGCCCGAAGGCAATCATAGGCATGCTGCCAAACCCAGAACTCTAAAAATTGAATAACATACTAGGCACACAATTTATTCATATTTCTCATTATTAATCTCTTTCTCATTTTCACATATTCAATCTAGGCACATTGCCTAATTTTCACATTTTTTTCTCACTTTTCTCATTTTTCATATCTTTCTCATTTTCCTCATTTTTCTCACTTTTCTCATTTTTATCAATATCAATTCATTTCATTATAACACATATCTCATTTTTACATTCACAACACATTACCTAATTACTTTGGGTATTTTCACATAATATACATATTTCACATTCTACACAATTTAGCCATTATCAATGGCTTTTCACAATGCATTTAACACATATATGACATTACAAATGTCTAGCACATTATTCATACTCAATCAATGAACCGAGTAACTTAACACATTTTCCAACCAAAATTTATTAAGCCCAAATGTCATGCAAATATAAACAATATATTCAAAGTTTGTACATACCTTAGAAAGTACTCCACAACAAAGTTCAAAAGTCCCTCCAACCTTCTCTTCTAAGTTGCCCTTCAACACTACGGTTGGGCAAACTCCCTCCTCTCAATGTCTATACCAAATGTGATCATACATAATCATTTTATATCACATTCTAAGGTATTCTCAACATCAAGCCATAATTAAACATCACTCTAAACCAAATCCCAAAATTAAGCTTCACCTCACTTTAACTTTGAAAAACAATATCAAGCCATTTAAAATAGTGTTTTAAGTTTATTAATATCATTAGAAACATGTTTTAGTATGTTTAAACCTATTACATTAATTAACTACATGCTTATGTCCAAAACCCTAAAATGGCATAACCTTCACCATTGAAGGATCTCCATTCCAACTCAATCCAATTATCATTTCAATCTTATTTCCACCACTTATGTCATTAAATAACATGATTTAAGCATTAAAATCAAACAATTAATCATTCTTTGAAAATTCACTTTTCCAAAACCCTAAATCAATACTACCATTCTCAAACTCCAACCAAATACAACCAAATCCAATATTTGACTTTAAAATACTTGTTTATGAATCAAAACAACACATTTGGAACCAATTTACACAATTAAAACTCATGATTTCAAAAACCCAAATGTTCCATAACCCTAAATTCTCTCTCTTCACCAAACTCAACTTAAATTTAACCATTTTTTCAATCTAACCTTAAAATTATTGTTAATCACTTAAAATAACTTCATCCATATCCAAATAGACAATTAAATCTTAGAATTTCAAAATCCCAAAACACACATATTCATACTTTCATAAAATCCAAATAAAGAAGTTGAAAACTTACTAATTTTGGTGGAAATCACCAAAAATTCACTTTAAACTTGTTAAATCCTTCAATTTGTGGACTATGGAAGAATCAAACATTGGCCTTAAGCTCTCATGGTGGCCGGCCTTGAAGAAGAAGAAGAAGAGATGAAGATAACTTTTAAATTTTCTTTTTCTTTTCATCTTTTATTTTAAATCATATATGTATATATATATATTAAAATAATTTAATAATTATTTATTTATTTAATAAATCAAAAGTTCTAAATTCCCTCTTCTATTCAAAAATAATTTATTTTTGAATTATTTTATTAATTTTGAATTTCTAAGATTTAATTACCAAAATACCCTTTTACTTTGACTTTTCTTTTAAAAAGTGTTGACTTTTATATGTTGTATATATATTACATATATATCACATATATTTTCCACTTTTTCATTTAAAATTCCTTCATTTTTCAATTAAAACCATTAATTTAATTTATCCATTTAAATTATAATTTATTTTATTAAATTTCCAAAAATTAGAACTTTTCAAAAAATTTGGGATATTACAAATGTGCACAAGTAATGTGTATCTTATATACACATCAAATGTACCTTATATGTGTATTAAATATTAAGTATGTAATGTATTAATCCACCATATACAATTAATAAACAATATGTATATGTTATACATACTCTAGACATATATATTGAGCATATGTAATTTTATATCTCCAAAATCACGGATGTTACAGTGAGTGTAGCTCATGCTTGCAGGATGAAAATATGAAATGGGAAATGTGGTTTGTTGTGTATACATTAAAGATATTATGTAAAGACATTGGTGATGGCTAGATTGTATAAAATGTGATATTATGATTATATGATGATGTTGATATAAATGAGATAAATGAGGCAATGTGCCTAACTTGATCATGAGAAAATGAAAAAGAGATTGATAATGGAAATATGAAATAATTGTGTGCCTAATATGTAATTCAATTTTAGAGTTTTGTGTTTGGCGGCATGCCTATATTTGCCTATAGGGCTAGACGCTTGGCATCACTGTGAAAATATTTTTGAGGTGAAAGGACCGAATTGTAAGTCGATGCCTAGTTGGACTGATATATTGATATTTTGCCTTCGGGGCTAGACACATGGTGTCATTATGGGCCAAAACTGTAAGTTTGAGAATTGAATGATGTATTAGTTGTTTTGGGCCCATGCTTGTGTTTGTTTTTATGTGAATTATGAATTGTGGAATAATTAAACAATATATATTAAGATATGTTGTTATGAGATATATGATGGTGATCATGGAATGATATGATCACAATACATATGCAAATTACTAAAAAGGAATAGCTTAAGAAAATATGCTAAATGATGAGAAATGAATTATTGAAAGACTTGAGTAGAGCTAAGTCTTGATATTGAAAATGAGATTATGGAAATATAATGTGATGTATAATATGTATATGGGTGTGGGAATTATGTGTGTTGTTTCATGAATATTATGATAAGCCATCGAATTGTGGCTTATGTTAAAGATACATATGAATTATGAAATTAGTGAAAAGATATGAAAAGTGCATTGAAAATGAGAAACATTATAAGAATATGATGATAAATGATGTTAGTGACGTGAGTATGATTTTCTATAATGTATGTATATGCTATTTATTAGTACCACTAAGCTTTAAGTTTAGCGCGGTTGTGTAAATCATACAGGTGAGTAGATGGTTGATCTGGGAGTCAAACAGTTGTGCCAAGAGTAGAGCAAGAGTATTTTGAGACCAACTAAAAGGTGGTGCATACATGTACAATTTTATTATGTTTTTTCTGATAAAAATGTATATGTACATAAGTGAATTTTGGAAAAGACAATGTAATATATATATATATATGTAATATAATCAAAAGTATAATGGTTTTGTAAATGTTCTTTTATTAAAAATACATAATTGATATGGAACTAAGGTAAGGGATTTAAACAATACTAAAATTTGACATCCTTATATTTTATATACGCATTATATGTATACAGAGTATATCTACAGTACTTATATAGAGTATATGGGTGTTACAAGGGCCCTCAATATCGACCGATGTATGGTAGATTCGGTGCTGCATAAAATGGTTGAACCAAGCAAATACAACAAAAATCCCCTAGCATATTGTTTGGCTATTTCTCTATGAACTCGTCCATCATAGCTCATCCAATAACTTTGAATCTGTGAGCAGAGATTTTTGCCACCACTTCCAGTGGAATGGTTCTTGCGATTTTGGCACTATTTAGGCTTGGGGCCTTAGAGAATATCGGCCTAATCCCGGAGAAAATGGAGTCGCCACCTGGACAGGCCAAAAAAAAGAAAGAGGTGGATGACTCAATTCCTAAGAAATTCCAAACCACCTAATGGGTTAGAAAAGTTAGGTACGTGTGGGGAAGGTGAGAAATGGCCCAGTACCCCCACATTAGAACTGACCTCCTTTGCATGTCTTAATATTATAAAATTTTTAAATATAACAATATTATCCATACTACATACGATCATAAGAATAAGTAAATGCTTTATTAAAACCACAATAATGTCCAAACAAAATAAATAAATGGACAACCATACGAGGATGAAAACATGTCCTTAAATCGTATAATATCTAAAACTAAATATGACACCCACTGAAAGGTGGAAAAGTATCCTTTACATTGATCCAAAATTTAAAAAAAAGCTAAATTACATGATGTTCACGATATGAGGTACCCAAAACATGGAAACATACCTCTTACAATATTTTGAAACCAAAGCAAATTAATAAAAATAATCAACCATTCATTATAAATAAATCATTCATCAAAGACATCAAATATCAATCAAAATATATAATAAACATACATCTAATTTAAATAAAACAATAAGTATATAAATTTATGGTTTATGCATCAATTAGGGTTTCTTGGGTTTTATGTTTAACAATTAGGGTTTTGTATATACTGGATTAATTAATTGAGAAACATTTAATATGAAAGAAATAATATGACTACTGAATGTTTAGATTAGAGATTAGGTTTGAAATAAATTAGGGTTTGAATCTAATGAATGGATGTTTTGAATATAGGGTTTTGGAAGTTGTATAAAAATAATATTAAAATTCAAGGTTTAAATAAATAAGATTGAATGTCATGAAAATAGGATTTTAAGTTAGGTATTTGAAAAGAATAGGCTACTGTGAATCTCAAAAAAATAGATTTGGTTAGGGTTTTATGAAAACATATTATTATTTTATAGTTTCAGAAAAGTGTAATTAGGGTTTTATATTTCAAAAATTAGTTTTACAGGTATTAAGGTATTAGGATTTTTAAAAAATACTTTTTAGGATTTTAAATAGAGTTTTAGATGGTAAGTAGAACAATTGATAAATATGCCTAACAAAAAAATCATCTATTGTGTGTTTAAATAATTGATCCAATTGAGTGAAGAGGCATACTGTAAACATAAACAAGTAAATAGAAATTCAAACCTCCGTTGTTGGTTCCACCACAATTTTGAATTCTGGTTGAACGGTAACAAAGACAGTGGGTGCTGCCTTTGATGAATTATATGTTGTTTGCTGCCTCTTGATCCTTCAAGCTTGAGATTATAAATAAACTGCCAAAAAGAATTCAAATAGTTCGTAAATAAAATTCCAAAAGTCCCAATCCCAAAAGTCCTCAAAAATCCAACCCCTTTTTTTGTGTATTTTAATGTGGTATTTATAGGTAATTAAAATAAAAACCTAGGATGTGTAACACCCCTTAACCTAACTATTTCCAGCCGAGCCAAGTGTGCTACAGTATATGCAACATGGTATACAGAACATGTACTAAATAAAATTTTTTTTCCTTTTTATTACAAGTAATATTAATTTACACATTTCTTTAATTGTTATAATTACATTTTGAAAGTCCTTAACAGTACATGCCAAGCTAAACTTTGCTTTGCTCCTCACTTCGCCTTTTGTTGCGCACTCTGGTGCTCCTTTGTAGCTTCCCATTTGTCAGCTTGGACTCCATAACCTACAAGTTTAGAAAACTAAACTCGCTAAGCATATAGCTTAGTGGGTACTTTAACCGTTAAGTAGAAATTAGATGCAAACCACACAATGTTACAGATATGGCATAGCCAACCCAATCATCAATATAAACATTCTCAGGTTCTTATTATATTTCTCCTATTATTTGTTAAGCTTTTGACAGTATGATATTCATTTCTATTGATTTACTGCCACTGGATGGTACCTCATCCAATGTCTGTTAGTTGCCTAACATTGCTGTTGATTACCGATCTGATGGTTATGTATTTGTATTTTATGGCATTATAATTTCTTTATCATTGTAGGCCCAATACTCTCTTGTTTTGAGTTCCGTTTGTTAAATAACTTATGCATGTATTAAAGGTGTGTATTCACTATCTTTGTCCTATGCTTTCCTTCAGTAGTTTGGCATGAATGGTTATTCGTGTGTTCACATGCTCCTTTCATTAAGTTCACATATATTTGTTAAGGTTTGGATAAGTCATATAAGAAATTAACCAACTGAATAATGTTTATTACCCTTTGCCGAGTTTAATATTTTGACGGTTCAAAATTTATTTTATTAAAAATTCATAGGGCACCAGTGATTAGGAATCTATCTATTTTTATCCTAAATCAGCTCAATAGAACTAATTTGTAGTTTAAAGTTTTTATTCCGGGCCTCTGGGCCGGACTGCACTTTTTAGGCTACACCGGGTTTTACAACACTGCAAAAATTTCTTGTTGGGCTTTAAAATCTAAATAAAATACAATTGGGATGTGATTTTCAAAAAAAACAAAAAATGCTATCTTGTTCTTAATTGGTCAAGCTTTGGTAAAGCTTTCAAGAGCATATTTTTGATAATTTATTTCATTCCAAATGAATATTTTATCTCAATTATACCTCATTTATTTCTTACCAAATGAGCAGTGAATTCTAGCATTTAGTTTCTTATGTACCTTGTTATTTTATTTCCCCAATAACTTTTGTTCTACTAATCCGAATGTAAAAATTCTTGTTTTCACTCAAACTAGACTCATATGAGTCCTTATGGTTAAATTTCTAGATTTAAATTTGTTACACATAATTCTTGATGACTCCTTGAACTCTTCCCTGGCCAATTGGTTACTCAAGTCTGCGCAATGCATACTATTTCATTTATAACTTTACCTACGCAACTCCGATTGAGACGATTCTTATCTTAAATTAAACTAGACATATAAGGATATATTCCGTAAATATTTCAGCTTAAAATAGACAACACGTGATTTTTGGCATAATTTCTAATTCAGCCCTCAATGATTTTTGGCATATATTTTTATCTACAAGTGGTATTTAAGAAATTACAAATTATATGGTTTTTTAAAACATAAGGGTACATTTAAGTCTTCTTTCACAGCTTCTAAATGTGTCATTAAGGTCACCTAAACGTACTCCCAAGTCACAGGTTACTGACTGAGGAATCTCAGTTTTTTAGTTTGTACGCCTGGTATCATGTTTATCATAACTTTCATTCCACACATGAAAATGAGTTGGTTCCAAAACCTATGGTTTACTGACTTAATGGAGAACAATTAAGTCTTCTTTGTCAAGTTCTAGTTCTATCATTTTACTAGTCTAAATTTTGGTTGAATTTCCAGAAAAATACAGGACACATGGCTGGCTGCAACAAAACAACATAACATAGCACTCCCATATTTACTTCCCTTATAACCTCAACCCCAAAATCAATCAATACACAACAAACACTTCTATATCATCATCAATCTCAACCACATAACCACCACAACTCAAGCACATAAACAATTATAGTAATTACACATCCAAATGCAAAGGCAATAGAGATCACTAATTCAAGAAGTTTAAAGTACCAAACCTTTTTCCCCTTTGCTTTCCTTAGCTCATCTTTGATCTTTTTCTTCTTTTTCCTTTAGCTTTTCTTGATTTCCTACAAGAATTCCAGCATACACACTTTAAACATACATCCTATGGTTTGAAAATGTAAGCTACCAATTCATTTCTTGCCAATTTTTCCTCAATCTAATCTCCTCTAACCTTAAAACCATTATTTCTTTCATCAAATCATTCAAATAATTATTTCTTGAATTTTCTCCAAATCTAGCTACATGAACCCTAATTTCAATATCTTAAATTAACCATTAATCCATGAAATTAAAACTAGAGATAGGTTTCTCTTACCTTATAATCTTGTTTGTCACCAAAATCTTCAACCAAAAGCCTTAAACTTTGGAAAAATCACCTCCTTCTTCCTTCTCTTATGGTTTGGACGAGTTCACCATGTAAGAGAGGGCTTTATATTCTTTCCTTAGCTTATTTTGATCCAAATGGCAGCCATGAGTGGTGAAAATATGTTGGTATAGATGTTGGCTTCCAATTTGTACACCTTATAGCAAAAATGGCCACTTTTAATTGGTCCACTTGCCTTCTTCTTTTATCTATTTATTTGGCAAGCCATTAGGCTTCCTTTTATTCATATTTTGACCCCCTCAACTTTCTTGTGCTGTAATTTTATAGTCTAGGGTGTGAAAATATCAAAATACCCTCCAGCGATTAATCGATTGTAACTTTTAAACCGTGCGTTTTCAGGAAAAATTGAAATCCACAGTTATGACCCGATTAATCTCAAGAATATTCTTCCGGGGTCGGATATGGGCACTATTAAGAACTTTCAACACTAAATTTTTAAGTTTACATAGTTGCCCCTAACTTTTGAGAAATTTTCACTTAGGTCCTTTTGATATCCCTTCCTGACCTTGCTGTCTCTCTTTATTAATATCTTTTTACTCACAAATCCAAATTATGTAATTCTTATGCTCACTGAAACTAGACATCCGAGGATACATTGTGTCAAAATTTCAGGTCGATCTGAGCTATATCTGATTTTTGACGGTCCTTTGAATTCAAGCCTACTATGCTGTCCTGAGGTAGATTGCACATTGTCTACTAAATCCATCATATCTTATTCTGTGCAACTCCAAATTGAGTAATTTAAAGTTATACATCTAGCTAAGACACAATTAAACAATTAAGTCTTCTTTTAGACTCTCTAATTTTGTCATTAACTTGGATGAAATTCGAGCTCAAGTTATAGGTCATGTTCTAAACTTCTTTGTTCTAAGCCTAAATTATATCCTCTATGTCTGTTTCTTACCAATCTGGGATTTGGCATGTTACAGGATGTTAAGGAAATTAAAAATTATTTTAGAAATAAAATCAAAAACCAAGTAAAATAAGGTTTCGTGAAAACTGTGTGCGGGCCCGGGCGAAATTGTCTCTGGGTGAGCTGCGTGAGGATCGGGCTGGCGAGGATTGGCCTTGGCACTATGAGATCTACAAGGGCCAACTGCGAGGGGCACTGATTCGCAGTATGCAAAATCTGCGGTGAATTGGCCTAAGCCAATTCGTCACCGATTTTCCCATCGCTGATTTTTCCATCGCCGATTTTTATTTTTTATTTTTTTTATTTTTTTATTTTCATCATTAAAAATAAATATTATAAGTAATAAATATTATTTAAATAAATAATAAATATTAAAATACCATAAAATTATTTTGGACTGTTTAAAAATATCGGACTGGACTGGGTAAAAAATTAAGGGTCTACAGTTTGCCTCATGCTTGAGTGATTTGAGACAACAACAAAAGAGAGTGAAAAAGCAATGTGATTTTTGACTGGGTTTAGAGCCAGACTGGTCTCTATACCCAAGATTGGTTTGAGTTTTAGACTAAAATATAATTTGGGTTCTGGACTCGGGGTAAGTTCTGGACTTAAAAAATAATTTGGGTTCTGGACCCGAGATAAGTTCTAGACTTAAAAAATAATTTAGGTTCTGGACTAGAGATAAATTTTGGACATAAAATAATTTGGGTTCTGGACCTAGGATAAGTTCTGGACTGAATCATGGATCTTTATCCATTGGAGATCAGGTCTTCATCCTTGAAAGTGGATCTTCATCCTTGGCATCGGGTCTTCACCCTTGAAATTGGATCTTCATCTTTTAAGTTGTATCTTCATCCTTGGCAGGGTCTTCACCCTTTAAAATAGATCTTCATCCTTTAGACTTCTGGTCTTCACCCTTTGAAGTTGGATCTTCATCGTTGGCATCGGGTCTTCAACCTTGATGTTGGATCTTCATCCTTGGCATCGAGTCTTCACCCTTGAAATTGGATCTTCATCCTTTAAGTTGGATCGTCATCCTTGGTAGGGTCTTCACCCTTCAAAATGGATCTTCATCCTATGGACTTTTGGTCTTCACCCTTTGAAGTTGGATCTTCATTCTTAGCATTGGGTCTTCACCCTTGATGTTTGATCTTCATCCTTGGAAATTGTGTCTTCACCCTTGAAATTGGATCTTCATCCTTTAAGTTGGATCTTCATCCTTTGCAGGGTCTTCACCCTTCAAAATGGATCTTAATCCTTTGGACTTCTGGTCTTCACCCTTTGAAGTTGGATCTTCATCCTTGGCATCGGGTCTTCACCCTTGAAAATGGATCTTCATCCTTGAAAATTAAGTCTTCACCCTTAAAATTGGATCTTCATCCTTGGCATCGAGTTTTCACCCTTGAAAATGGATCTTCATCCTTGGCATCGAGTCTTCACCCTTAAAAATGGATCTTCATCCTTTAAGCTGGATCTTCATTCTTGGTAGGGTCTTCACCCTTCAAAATGGATCTTCATCCTTTGGACTCTAGTCTTCACCCTTTGAAGTTGAATCTTCATGCTTGGCATCATGTCTTCACCCTTGAAGCCGGATCTTCATCTTTGGAGATCGGGTTTTCACCCTTGAAAGTGGATCTTCATCCTTGGAAATCGGGTCTTCACCCTTTAAACTTGATCTTCATCCTTTAAACATTTGTCCTATTTTGGCTTCAACTATTTTGGCTGGACTGATCTTTTGAGTTTTGCATCTTCATTCTTTTGATAGTTTTAGTGTTCCATTCTTTTGCACTTTTCAAAAAATTCAACCATTTTTTAGCTGGCCCCTTATTTCTTCTCCTTGCCCTCAATGATTTTCCTCATGCAGGCTCTGATTGATTTTTATGTTGTCTAGTTCTTTGCACAAGCATGCATCTCTTCTTTCTTTTGCAAAATGACTAGAGCTTCCTGAAGCAATGGGCCTTCCATGCCTCCTGATTCCATACCTTCTTTTGATTCTTTACTTCACATGGTGTTTGTTGTTCACTTTGACAAAGAATAGACAATACAATACAAGAAAATGCAATGTGATATGCTCATGTATGCATGATATGCATAAATAATACTTACAGTGGTTCCATCGACTCATAGACCGAGGTGATTAATAGAAGTGTTCTCATTGGCTCCTTCCAGATGCTCGCTCAGGTCTTGCATTAGAATGATAGAAAGCTTCGCTTTTATGGCTTTTATCTCCAAGATATTGAAAACAAGAATAATGGAGGCCCCAAGCAACAGAGATACATCCATTTCAAATTATGATTCAATATGTCAATTGGTAGCTTCTTCATAACCTCGCCAACAATCATTTACTTTGCCTAATGTGTCCTTCGAGGTTCAATGATTCGACATACTTCCCCTAACTTGAAGGCTTTGAATTTTTTTTTTTTTTGAATTTTGATTTTGAAATCAAATGTTGGCTTTGCCAATTCAATGTCAATTTACCTCAGGACTCAATTTTTAGAATTAACATATCTATAACATGACAACCTTAGTTACCGTACTAAACTTGGGAATCATTTCTATTTGAGCAAGAACTGTTGCACTTCAGATAGGCACATATACATTACTTGGTCAAAGGTCTCATTGAGTTTGAATATTGTCTATCTCATATGCATGCTTATTCAAACTATCTCTACTAATAGACTCTACCTATCAAGAGAGATCAAAAGGTCTTTGATAGGCTTGAAATGGGGTCTACAAGGGACACAGGTTAAATGAAAGAAATTTTTAGATTAGAGCTTATGTGACACAATGGACAAACCCTCACACTACAAATTTCTTATTTGAACTTTAGACAATTGGGAGCATGAAAAGATAAAGCTTTGAGTGTTCTCCCATCTTCTGAATCTTGATTGGGATAGTCTTTACCCTTGCAAAAAGTTTGGTACCCATATTCCTTTCTTTTTCTTCTTTTCCTTTTTATTTCTCTTTATTTTTCTTACTCTTCCCTTTCTTTGAACATTTTATCATTTTGTTCTTCTTCTCTGTAGGATTGTTAAGCATGGGAATTATAAAAACTAGATGGTCTTTCCCCTTTTTCTCTGATTTGATTGAATCTTTGGTTGGGTTGGACCAATTCCAGTCAAACTATCCTTATAAACCAAATGGATGTCTTTTGTTGCTTTAAGTAAAAGAGAACTCGATTGGCTTTCTTTTTTTGTTTTTCATTTTTTTTTGTTTTTCTTTTCTCTCCTTTTTTTTCGTCCTAGCTCCAAAAGAGTTATCTTATTTGTACCAACTTGTATTTTTGATAATGGATAGTGGAGTGGTATTAATCTACTTCAGTCTTGACTTTATCTGAGATATTTGGTCTAGTTCAGGTGAACTTCAACTACCCTTATGGTCTTGAGAACATCAACTATCCTTACGGTCTTGGCTATGCATTCCTTTCTTTGATCTTCTTGCCTCTTCACCTTAGTGATCATTAGATTTATCAAAAGTGTAACAACATCTCAAGGTAGGCCATTGGGCTTATAAGTCAATAAAGAGAAAGTTGAAATCTTATGATGGCTCAAAGGGACAACTAGGGATTGCTATTTAATTGGGTAGAAACTAGTTGTTGGCTAACCAAACAATTCTTAGATCATCTCTCCCTTAAATAAGTAGAGTTCAATTTTACCTCGAAAGTTTGTCAAAGCATGTTTTAAGATTGACTAGGACCTAGACAAAGGTCATTATCCAGGAGCCCTCTCTAAGTAAGCATTCACAACTCAATGCTATAGAACAATTCCCTCATATAGTAAAAGCCATTCAAATCATGATGCCTAGATATATTAATTCATGAATTATCAAGTTAGATTCCTCATTGGTTGAGCACCAAAATGAACAAAGACTATGAAAATTTTGATGAAAATAATTTATTCAAACAAACATAATTTGAAAAACATAATTGTTCCAATTAAATATTAAAGAAAATAAATAAAGCAACACTCCAAGATAAGGGAAGTTTGTTGAATAAAATTTCTCCTTATTCCACATCTTCAATTCTCCCATCTTGAAAAGAGGATAAGACAAAATCTTCCTCCAATCCTTTTCCTACCATGAAGGTTGTCGGTGGAGGTACTCTTTCAAATTTAGGCAAAGTATTGTTCTTGGTATTGGGCTTGTCCGGCTCAAGTAGCTTACCACTATCGATTAGATCTTGGATCTCATGCTTCAATCGGGTACATCTATCTATTTCATGTCCTTGAGTCAGATGAAATTGACAAAAATCTTTAGTATCAAATTTTGGGGGTAAAGGATTTGGCAAAGGTCGAGGGGCCAATGGTTGTAACAGTCCCTCCTTTTATAGCTTGTTAAAAACCTAAGATAGAGGTTTTCCCAACTCTGAGAACTATCTTTTATTTCCTTGACCAGTTGCATTAACATCATCTTCTTTTTGTGTGCTTTGATTGCTCGACTGATAGTTCCCTTTCTCATTCCTTTTTACTGAAAAGAGATTCTTCTCCCTTTCTCATTCTTCAATTTGCAGACCAGCTTAAAAAAGATCTTTGAAATACCGGATGAGTGTATGAAACATCCTCTCATGAAGACTAGGAAGCACCCCTCTCACAATCATCCTTATTTTATCAGATTCATCGGGCCTCTCCCTGAGCAATGCAGCCTTATTCCTCCACCTTTTTACATAGTCCACTAAATTATCATTTGGCCTTTGTCTAATGGACTCAACTTCCATTAAGGTAATTTCCAGCTCGACATTGTACCAATATTGCTGAAAGAAATCCTTGTACAACATGTCCCAATCTTTTTTAGTACTTTCCTCTAAGGTGTTGAACCAATTTTGGGCTATAGGGTCCAATGAGAGCATGAAATATCTTAGAGTTTGAGCCTTAGTGGCTCGGGCAGGCTACATAGAAGTGATGTACTACTTTACATGAAGATGAGGGTTCCCAGTACCATTATGCCAAGTGAAGGAAGGCATCTTGAACTTATAAGGGACCTCCTCATCTTGTTCAAACAGTTTGTCGATCTCGGACATCTCTTTGGTTTTCAGTTTCTTCTCAAATTTCTTTTCTAAATCAGCAATCATCTTCTCAATATCAAAACTTTTGGTCTTTTCAAAAGTTGTCTTCTCAAAAACCTTTGGCTCCTTCTTTTTATCTTGAGAATCTTAGAAGTATTGAACCCAGTATTCATCACCATCCATAACCATCTTGCCATCATCAAAGACTAGTTCACCAACTTTAGCCTTTATTTTGTCCTTCGGCTTCTTGGTGCTAGTGGATGCCTCGACATTGTTCCCTAAAATTATAGCCAATTGGTTCTTCATAGTCTCATCTAGGACCTCCTTTAGTTCTTCCATCTTAGCATTGATGGCGTCGTCCACCATTCTTTGAATTTGTTCAGGCCCCATTGCTTTTGGTGAGAAAGTAATTGAGTCGCTAGTGTAGGTGGGGTTGTCGTATGCTCTTGAGCTATTGTACTCCAGGTCTGTGAGCCAAAAGGGATTAATGATATGTCATGTGAATGTATGTATGCATGTACATGTAACAAACAAACAAGGATAAATAGGACGTTCCTTCCAATCTTATAACTTCCACACACGAATGGCGAGTCTCTTTTCCTAGGTATCTTATTTTTGAATAATTCCTTTCGGCGTTTTAACCAATATTTATATTAAAAATGGAAATTAGTTCATGATAATTCCCATTAATTAGGTTTTAATCCATTCAACCAACTAATGTAGCTTTTATGCTATATTGGATCAAAACTAAATTAAGAGGTTTATTATAAATAGATTTCTCACTTGAAAAAGTAACTAACGATTCATGCCAAAAAACAAGCCCATGATTAATAATTCTTAGTATAAACTAGACTCACAATTGATTTTTGGTATTCCATAATTGACCTAAATATAGTTTTGTTTCTAAGCCCATTGTAAAAAGATTTTAGAAAAAATGAATTTTAGGCTTTGTATTTCGATCATGAGAAAAGAATTTTTGCTTTGTCTTTTAGAAAAGTTTTATGTCCAAAGACCATCTTGAAAAGTTTTGAAAATAGCTTTGGTCTTTTGGATTTAGAGGAAAACATTATTTGAGCTCACAATGTAATTAAGTCATATTACAAAAGGAACAAACCAAATAAGCCATGATTTAAACCAAGATAAATTAACCATAGTCAAACAACAAGCATTTGGGGTAAAAATTTAAGGCCAATTACATGAGCTTTTGTCTTTAGGTTGAAAGGCTTACGTTCCCATAGCAAGTATATACCAAAAGGTACAAGGCTATGAGTGGTTATGCCATGCTCGATCTCCATACCTTGAGTGAAAGTATGGTATCCCTTACACAACACAACACGGGTAACATAGGCGTCCTAACTCACGTACACGATACAATCTAAATGATGTAATGGATAATATTATGATAAGAAAGAATAGAAAAATATAAAGACCAACGAAATCAACTTCTCTTATCTCCAGTGGAGTTGCCACTGTGAGCGGGGATTTTTACCCCCACTCCCGGTGGAATGGTTCTTGTGACTTCGGCACTGGTTAGGCTCGGGGCCTTAGAGAACATGGGCCTAAGCCTTGAGAAAATAGAGTCACTACCCGGATAGGCCGAGAAAAAGAAAGGGGTGGATTGCTCGATTCCTAAGGAATCCCTAACCCCCTAATGGGTTTGGAAAGTTGGTACCTGTGGGGAAGGTGAGAAAAGGACCAGCACCCTTACAACGCCCAGTTCATTAGAACCGGCCTCCTTTGTAGGTCTTAATATAATAAAATTCTTAAATATAACAATATTATACATACTACATGTGATCATAAGAATAAGTAAATACTTTATTAAAACCACAACAATGTCCAAAACAAAACAAATAAATGGATACCCATCCGATGGTGAAAATATGTCCTTACATCGTATAATATCTAAAACTAAATAGGACACCCACCGAAAGGTGGAAACGTATCCTTTATATTGATCCAAAATTTTAAAATAAGCTAAGTTACATGATGTTGACGATATGAGGTACCCAAAACATGGAAACAATCCTGTTACAATATTTTGAAACCAAAGCAAATCAATAAAAATAACCAACCATTCATTATAAATAAATCATTCATCAAAGACATCAAACATCAATCAAAATATGTAATAAACATTCATTTAATTTAAATAAAATAGTAAGCATATAAATTTATGGTTTATGCATCAATTAGGGTTTCTTGGGTTTTATGTTTAACAATTAGGGTATTGTATATACTGGATTAATTAATTTAGAAATATTTAATATAAAAGAAATAATATGGCTACTGAATGTTTGAATTAGAGATTAGGTTTGAAATAAATTAGGGTTTGAAACTAAAGAATGGATGTTTTGGATTTAGGGTTTCAGAAGTTGTATGAAAATAATATTAAAATTTAAGGTTTAAATAAATAAGATTGAAGGTCATGAAAATATGATATTAAGTTAAGTATTTGAAAAGAATAGGCTACTATGAATTTCAGAAAAATAGATTTGGTTAGGGTTTTAAGAAAACAAATTATTGTTATGTGATTTTAGAAAAGTGTAATTAGGGTTTTATTTTTCAAAAATTAGTTTTACGGGTATTAATGTATTAGGTTTTTGAAAAAAACACTTTTTAGGGTTTTAAATAGAGTTTTAGATGGTAAGTAGAATAATTGATCAATATGCCTGACAAAAAACATCATTTATTGTATGCTTAAATAATTGATCCAA
The DNA here is from genome assembly GCA_947685225.1 of Garcia nutans. Classification (NCBI taxonomy): domain Eukaryota; kingdom Viridiplantae; phylum Streptophyta; class Magnoliopsida; order Malpighiales; family Euphorbiaceae; genus Garcia; species Garcia nutans. Next base: position 39,049,966 of record CANTUV010000059.1, read on the forward strand.
TTGAGTGATGAGGCATATTGTAAACATAAACAAGTAAATAGAAATTCAAACCTTTGTTGTTGGTTCCACCATAATTTTGAATTCTGGTTCAACTATAAGAAAGACAGTGGGTGCTGTCTTTGATGGATTATATGTTGTTTGCTGCCTCTTGATCCTTCAAGCTTAAGATTGTAAATAAACTACCAAAAAGAATTCGAATAGTTGTTAAATAAAATTCCAAAAGTTCCAATCACAAAAGTCCTCAAAAATCCAGCCCCCTTTTTCTGTGTGTTTTAATGTGGTATTTATAGGTAATAAAAATAAAAAAACCCAGTATGTTAAGGAAATAAAAAATTGTTTTGGAAATAAAATAAAAAACCAAGCAAAATAAGGTTTTTGAGAGAACTGTTCGCTGGCCCGGGCAAAATTGGTGCTGGACGAACTGCTCGAGGATCGGGCTAGCGAGGATTAGCCTGGGTGCTATGAGGATCTGCAATGGCCAACTATAAGGGGGTGCTAATTCGCCATAGGTAAAACCTGCAGCGAATTGGCCTAAGCTAATTCGTCGTCGATTTTATTTTTATTTATTTTTATCTTTTTTATTTTTTATTTTTATTATTAAAAATAAATATCATAAGTAATAAATATTATTAAAATAAATAATAAATATTAAAATACCATAAAAATTATTTTAGACTGTTTAAAAATATCGGACTGGACTGGGTCAAAAATTAAGGGTCTACAGAATCGGCTCAATTTTTATCTTGAAGGGCTCTTTTAGTGACGGTTCCATACCGATTAACTGTTGAATTTCATCATATGTCAGATTTACATTAGTAAGAGGGACCGGAAGGCCATAGTACCAGATACCAGTTATGGCTATAAAATTGACTAGGCCAATAGTCATCTCTCCTACAGGTAGGTGAAAAGTATGGGTCATGTCCATCCACCGCACTGACAATACTTGAACTACACTCTTGTCTATCAGACACTCCTCAAATGGTAATTGTAAGATAAAGCTTTCAAAACTGTACTCTCAGACAATCCGTTTTACCCGAGAGGGTGCTATGTCATACCATTGTCGGGCTTTATAGACACACCCTCCGGCCCGGACAACACAGCCAGGGCAGCCAACACGAGGTAAGTATATCATCCTACCAATATCACTGATTTATAGCCTAAAATTACTCGTTATGATCTATTTTAATTAATTTATTTAATTATTAAACTCTTAATAATATTCCATTAATTAATTTTGTTTTAATATTCCCTATTTTTTAGTACTATTAATAATTAGTAATTAAAAACTAAAAAATTGAAAATTAAAATAAAATAAAATGAAACAAAATAATGAATATATATTTGTGCTTTTAAAATATTAAGTTGCAATGTTACCTTAGTTTTTTGACTTGAATTGCGATGAACTTGCATCCCAGCTAGTAGATTTACAGTGTCATTTACATATCATTGAATAAAATCTAACAGCTTAGCATTGGATCGAGTACTAGAGGTATGCATTCTTTCCATGAGTATTCTAAACTCTCTTAAAATCTCTATACTATATGCTCAACTAGCTCTCTGCTCTCAAATACAATTCTAAATGAAAGTGAATGAAAAATGGTCACAATCGAGAGGGTTTATATAGGCAAATGGAAAAACAAAAAAAAAAAAAGAAATAGTAAATCCGTAAAAAAAAAGAAGAAAAAAAGTCAATATCACTGGTTATGAATAGTGAATGAATAATTATTAACAATGTTTAAATTGTATTTAAACAGTAAATTCAATTATTCAATTCAATTATTCAGCTATTTGCGTGTCTAAAAATATTTTTGCACTTTTAAAATATTTCTCCACGCAGCAGCAAGAGACTATAGGTATGCTAAAAAATAGTTAAATTTTTGAAATTTTTTATTAATATCCTACTAACTACAATTATTTTTTATAGATAATCTAAATTATTTTTAAGTCCAGAACTCACCCCGGGTCCAGAACCCAAAATTATTTTTGAGTCCAGAACTCACCTCGGGTCTAGAACCTAAATTATGTTTTAGTCCAGAACTCACTTCGGGTCCATAATTCAAAATTATTTTTGAGTCCAGAATTCACCTCAGGTCTAGAACCAAATTATTTTTTAGTCCTGAAATCACCCCTGGTCCAAAACCCAAAATTAATTTTGAGTCCAGAACTTACTTCGGCTCCAGAATCCAAATTATTTTTGAGCCCAGAACTCACTCTGTGTCCGAAATCTAAAATTATTTTTCAGTCTAGAACTCACCTTGGTTCCAAAACCCAAATTATTTTTTAGTCCAGAACTCACCTCGGGTCTAAAATTCAAATTATCTTTGAGTCCAGAACTCACCCTGGGTCCAGAATCTAAAATTATTTTTGAGTCTAGAACTCACCTCAGGTCCAGAACTGAAATTATTTTTTAGTCCAGAACTCACCTCGGGTCTATAACCCAAAATTATTTTTGAGTCTAGAACTCACCTCGAGTCCAGAATCCAATTTATCTCTGAGTCTAAAATTCACTCCAGGTCCACAATCCATAATTATTTTTGTGTCCAGAACTCACCTCGGATTTAGAATTCAAATTATTTTTTAGTCTAGAACTCACCTCGGGTCTAGAACCCAAATTATTTTTAATTCCAAAACTCATCTCGGGTCTAGAACCTAAATTATTTTTTCATCCATAACTCAAATCAACCTTGGGTACGGAGTCCAGTCTGGCTCTAAATCCAGTCAAAATCTCATTGCTTTTCACTCTCTTTTACTGTAGTCTCAGATTGCTCAAGTAGGAGGCAAACTGTATACTCTTAATTTTTTATCCAATCCAGTCCAAAAATTTTAAAACAGTCCGAAATAATTTAGTACAAACTGTATGCACTAATGTAGTTTGTACTTACCTCGAGAGAACTCACACCAAATCTAAATTCCTCTTTCCAAGAATCCTCCAACACTTGGGTTATGGTAACACAATCTCTTCAAAACCTAATCCAAAGGTAATTATTCATATAAGAAAATAAGAATGATAACCAACTAGGGCAAACTCAACACATGACACGCTCATCAACACGGGCGTGTCCTTGTTCGTGCCCTAAACCAACAATACAGAAGCTTTGACATGCTCAGTAACACGGGCGTGTCACTGGACGTGTCATTCATTCTGCCTTACAGAAACATTGACACGCCCAACAACACGAGCGTGTTCATGGCCGTGTCAATTACTTTTTCTCACAGTAGCTATGACACGCTCAGTAACATGGCCATGTTAATGGTCATGTCGCAAACGTCAGACTCAGTACCGATGACATGCCCAACAACACGGTCGTGTCACTGGCCATGTCAGGCAAAAATCATGTATTCCGAATTCTCATCCTTGACAACACAAACACTCCAAAATCCATATTACAACACCCTTAATCAACATATTGGTTATATTCATCAATTACCTATCAATTTAACACTTATATAACTTCAATCTTTCATTATTATCATCTCACACACCAGCCATATCAAATATAACCTCAATCAAAAGAAATCAATACAAGAAAATGAATACTTACTTGGATACACAATCAATAGAATCAACTCAAAGAAATGAACACTTACTTGGATATTATGCCAAATCTTCAATCTCCAACTTCAACTCTCTTAAAACCCTTAAGAATTTGGTGCAAAAATCAACCAAAATCACATCTCTCTCTCTCGTTCAAGAAGAAGAAGGAGAAGAAGATAGGAAGAAAGAAAATCCTCCTTTCTTTCTTTCATACTTATCTTATATATATATATATATTAATAATAATATAATTACATATTTACTAAAATATCCTCCACCACCACTTCATCCTTTGACTTTTCTTTTCTTCTTTATCTTTATTATTATTATTACTATTATTATTATTAATTATATACACTTATTTTCCTACACCCATTTATATACTATGTATATGTTATATATATATCCATATATATTCAACATATACACTTTCTTTTTACTTCTTTTCTCTTTCCATCATACATACACATTAAATCTAAATACAACAATAATGATTCCAAAACTTTTAGGGTGTATTTTGGGATATTACAATTCTCTCCCCCTTAAATAACTTCGTCCCCAAAATTATCTAATACAGTACAATCCATTCTTAACACAATAATATCTTAACTTACATATAAAGTTAATTATATTCTTAAGTTATTATGTCATCAAATCACATAACTTTTACTCTCCCCTTAGAGTCAATCATCTTCTTTAAATTTCACAATTCATCATTATATCTGGATATATATCTCAACAAAACAATCAAGATAATTCCCCACATTCCCAATGAATTTACTTTTATACAACAATCAGATCATCTTATAATATTCTTATACTTCATCTAATCATTATCTTCAAGATATTTTATTACTTCATCTCTTTATAATTACTCTTTTAATCTAACCTTAAAAATCATTGAGTTAAATCTTAATATTGATTATCCCGTCATTACAATTACTTTCAAAATAGACATTTATCAAACCTTAATTGATAACAATATCCTTATTTTTCATACACTTAACTCCTTCTTTAACATGTTTTTCACTTAACATACATATTAATACAATGCCTTTCAACCTATTTATAGATAATCAATCTTTTCCCTTTTATCATTATTTACAACTGATATAACTCCATTCATTCTTGTCCATTCTCATTTTAGAATTTTACATCATATACATTATCATTTAAATTTTACACTCTTAGTACAACTATACATATTAAATCTCAATATTGATTTGCAACTTTAGCAAAATCTAGATCAATTGATCTATCTGCCACCATATACTAACATCTCAATCTTAGTCAATTTAAACCAACAATTAACTTATTTAAATTTAGCATCAAATCTCACAATATATATATATAACCTAATTCCATTAGGTCAATCTTATATTCAAATTCTAATCTCTTCGGGTTTTTTTTTTGAGACTATGATCATAATAACAAATCACTTCAAATTATCTTAGTACAATTTCCACAAAATCCTCATGATTATATCATACCATATTTATTTTCCATAGTTAATTCACTGAAACCTTAAACCCATCTACTTATTCAGTAAAATTTTCAATCACATTTTGTAATTTCTCTCCTAATATCTCTTCACATTTCATACCACTACTATTATTATAATAATGACCTTTTTACCACATTATCCATAACTCAAAATATTTACATTACTCTTCTCTTTCCTTACTTCTCATAAATATAACCAAATTTCTAGCATAAAATGGTAAAGTACAACTTTACCCATCATAACTCTTAACTATACTTCTAAAACATAATTATCAATCTCACCAAATCTGTATTACAGTCATATTATCTCAGTCTCAAATCTGTGAATAACAAAACTAACCGGCCAGATATACTAAACAAAATCTATGGCCTTAAGAGATTAATAATCAAGCCTGTGACTTATAAATCATTACTATCCTTCTATTATTCTGCTTCAAAATTTTCCAATTACCCTACTAAGTTGTATTGCAGGAATTACATATTCATTTCTAAACTTTGGCTACACCAAAAGTTATCACATTCCAACTCCGTTTCAACCCAATTTGTACTCAATTATATGCTCATCATTAGTTTAATTCATGTTTCAACAGTATTATTAACATCTCTTACGTATACATATTCGATCATATATAAATCTTATACTAATTCCATTTGTTACTCCATTTCTAATTTATCTTTTCTAAATTTTTTTTCCTTACAATCTCTTATTTTACACATATACATAGAACCTTTCCACATGCGAAATCTTTGGGACTCAAAATATTATATGATTATCAAGTTCCATGAGTACCATAAAAATTTCACAGTTCAATATTACTCGAGTTCATTCCCATTCTCAATTCCGTCACATAATTTATTTAACTTTACTCAGGTCAAGACCTAATCTTTCTTAGGTCCACTGATACATGCAATATCATTTTTAATATTTCTAATCATATAGTTATACTATATACACATTCATAAGCCACCTCCAAAATGTGACTCACTTCCCATATTCCTTACATAATACAATTTCTTTCATATCGAAAAACTCAGCGTACGTATCCTATACATGTTTACACTTAATTATATGATCTTATTTAATTCCCCTTTTTCATACATTCTATACCAATTTAATATTTATTATTTCCTTTGAACATTATCATTCTCATTCTTTTAATATGATGTAAAGTATTTATCAACACAACCAATATATATTCTAACCATAATAATACTTCACATACATCTTAGTCACATTCTTAATGTGACATCTCTTTCACTTTTGTCTTTAAAAGCATTTAATATATTTCCATATCCACTTTTACCCTTTCTACTCAAATAACTTAAAATAACTCATTTTCACTTGCTTATTCACTTTCTTTTACTTCGAAACAAATTCTCATACTATCAATCTCATTACCCAATTCGTAGTATTCTCATATGCAATAATATTCATTGCAAATAACTCGTATGTTTAACATACATTAAACTATCAATATATAAGTAATCTTTATCAATATTCCATTAACATTCTAAATTCTCAAATCACTATCTCACCTAAACTTTGATTTACCAATCTCATCTTTTCTTAATATCAGCTTTAAAAACATCTTATATATATGTACCACAAAGTTACATCAAAACATATAATTTCCACAATTATTAAACTTATTTCAACAATTCAACTGTCACATATTACCACCATTAACATGAGTTTTCCCAATATTCAAACATATCACATTTCTAACATTGAAAACACAATGTTTGCATTAAAATAACCATACAAACAACACTAATATATCTTCTTATTTACCCAACATCATCTCTTTTTCTTTTAAATAAAACCTTAACTTTATATACCTAAATCTTAAATAATCACACTTTGTCTATACCAATCAAGTCACTCAATATTCCATCATACTCTCTTCATTTCAATAACATATTTTTCCATATTAACAATCCAACAATATTTCCTTCCTCTAATAATCCAAACATGAGGTTTACTAGAAAGAGATCCAAACTGTAGAGGAGAGAGTATATACTTTAATCTTGATTTTATTTTTAACTCAATTCCAACTTTATTCTTCTATTCATTGCTTTATACTTCCAACACATTTAACAATTTACTTTACTTGAATATATTCCCATTCTTTAATTTATCAATTAAACTTGTATAAATGTTTCCATATCATTTCTTTTTCTACTCTTTTACTTTCATGTAGAACTTCATCAACATAATACCATCCATCTCCTCTAATTCAATCACAGTACAATTCACATAATGCCACATCCGAGACCAACCTAGGTGTTAATGCATATGCATGTATTACAAATTTCATTTCAAAACTTTTTTTTTATTCAAGCTTTTCAAAACTTTTTCTTTTTAATTTCACTTAGGCCTAGAATCTCGAACCTAAGCTCTGATACCAAAATAATTGTAACACCCCCACACTCTATATAAGTACTATACATATACCGAGCATACATACAGTACACATATAAAGTATATGAATGTCACCTTTTCATTACAATGTAAAACCTTTAACTGAGTTCCAAACAATAATACATTTTTACTTATCAAAATACAACATAATTAAATCTTACATGCATGCATCACCTTCTAGTTGGTCTCAAAACACTCTTACCTTTCTCGTGGCATACCGATTGACTTTAGATCTATCACCTACTCACCTGCGCGATTACACAACCACGATAAGCCAGAGAGCTTAGTAGCACAAATAAATAATATAAACATATATATATATATATTAACTTCATTTACCATTAGTTTCTTATCACTTTTTCCCTTTTTAATTACACCTTTCATATATCTCTAATTATATATATATATATACATATCATTAACACCAGCCACTATTCTATCACTGATACTCACAATGAATATATCCATACACATATTACATATCATACTTCATAATATTACATGTCCTTATTTTATTCAATTAATTCATTATTCGCAATTCACCAGTCATAAATCACATATTCAACAAAGACAAACATAGGTATCATTATCCATCTATTTCACAATCATAAATCACATTGAAAATAAAGACAAACATGGGCCCACGAGACACTACTATGTTATTCCAAAGTTCAGAGTTACTGCTTTGGTCTATAATCACAATAATCAAGCCCGTAGGCAATATATATATATATCTCTATCCATGGATAGGGTAACAGACCCAGTCTCTTGGACCTCAACCCACTAAACTCGAGGAGATCCTCAACCCGGCAAGATTGTTACTATAATTCACATTTCACATTTATCAACTGGAATCGGCTTACGACCCGGTCTTTTCACCTATCCAGTACTTTATAGGCATGCCGCCAAAAACCAAACTCTGAAAATTGAATTAACACATTAGGCACACAATCATTTCATTTATCTCTTTATCAGTCTCTTTTCATTTCATTTCTCATAATTAATTAGGCAACCATGCCCCAATTTTATATTTCATTTGCATTATCATAGCCAACAACCATGGCCTCATATCTCATATGATCTCAAATCACAATAAAGCAACTCTTCATAACATCATATCTTTCACATTTCATTTCATCATCACATCTTGCACATTTCACATTTCGTTATATTTCAAATCACATTAATCAATTCATTATTCAATTGGATATAATCAGTGGCATTAACACATATTTTACATGCTCATCACAACATTCACATTATACCAAACATAACATTATTAATATACATCCACAACACATTATTTCAAACGTCAGACTCAGTACCGATGACATGCCCAACAACACGGTCGTGTCACTGGCCATGTCAGGCAAAAATCATGTATTCCGAATTCTCATCCTTGACAACACAAACACTCCAAAATCCATATTACAACACCCTTAATCAACATATTGGTTATATTCATCAATTACCTATCAATTTAACACTTATATAACTTCAATCTTTCATTATTATCATCTCACACACCAGCCATATCAAATATAACCTCAATAAAAAGAAATCAATACAAGAAAATGAATACTTACTTGGATCCACAATCAATAGAATCAACTCAAAGAAATGAACACTTACTTGGATATTATGCCAAATCTTCAATCTCCAACTTCAACTCTCTTAAAACCCTTAAGAATTTGGTGCAAAAATCAACCAAAATCACATCTCTCTCTCTCGTTCAAGAAGAAGAAGGAGAAGAAGATAGGAAGAAAGAAAATCCTCCTTTCTTTCTTTCATACTTATCTTATATATATATATATATTAATAATAATATAATTACATATTTACTAAAATATCCTCCACCACCACTTCATCCTTTGACTTTTCTTTTCTTCTTTATCTTTATTATTATTATTACTATTATTATTATTAATTATATACACTTATTTTCCTACACCCATTTATATACTATGTATATGTTATATATATGTGAACCTCGATTTCCGCCCGAAAAGGATTCGGATGGACGTTCACTTGTTGCCGGGAGTCGCCACTCAGTTTATTTTGTTCGAAGGAAAAAACTAAGAAAACCCTTGTTTGACTCCAATAATGCATCCAATGTAAAGGCTTCTAGTCTGCGAACCCAAGGAGGATTCGGGGACTATGTCATGCATTTGACTAACTTGACGGTAAAAAGAAGTAAATATAAAAGGGATGAAGAAAAAGAAAAAGGACCGATTGTTGGTAAATTGTGGACTTGCTATTTGGGGTGAATCCCAAATATGCCTACATACTCCCGTTTGAATGGGAGATCAAAGCCCATGTAGTTCGGAAAAGCCTATTTAAAGGCGATGAAATTTATGCTTCATGCATGTGTGTGTATGCTTCGTGCATTTTTTAGGCATTTTGCCAGAGTTGTGAGTTTTAGCACTTAGTGCCAAAATTGTATAATTTCGGGTACTTGGTACCAAAAGAGTTTGATTTAGGCTTCATGCCCAATTTTGATCTTAATTGTAATATTTAAATACTTCGTATTTAAAGGATGTAATTTAGGCTCCGTGCCAAAAGATTGATTTTATTCACGGCTTGATGCCGAAAGATTGATTGATTATTCCATTAGGCCTCTAGATCTAAAAGGATTAGATCTTTGACCAAGAAGAAATTAAGAAGAAGATTAGGATGCTTATGATATGCTCGAATTGACCAAAGATGAATTATGATATTACCTTGATTAGAATTTTTCCACTTTTAAGTTCCAGATCTTGTTTCCTTGCACTTTTAAGTATGATTCTTGCTTTTTACAACACAATATTAGAAATTTTTAAGCATAAAAATTTCGTCAGCACCCGGGCGTCGGATCTCCAAAACCTCTTTTTTCTGAAAATTTGAAGCCTATTTATAGGCAAAAACCGAACTGTACGGCGGCCGGGCAGCCGGTCAAGCCGCCGGAGCCACGGTGGCTTGGCCGCCGGCTCTGGCCCAAAAAAAAGGGGCCTGACTCGCGCTACTGGTGTCAAAACTGATTTTTCTGCAGCCACGAGCCTCTAAAAAATATTCTGGGACCATATCCGTGATCCTCACGCCGTCCCGGACATTTCGAGTACCATATTGATATATTTCCGGTGAACTTTACCGTGGACCTCAGGTCCGGTCCGATCGTCAGCAGTCTGAGAGATTCGGTTTTTCGAGCCTCAAAATTCGAGTGTTCACAATTGCCCCCCACTGGGGTCCATAAAAATGATTTATGGGGCCCAGTGGCCTTCTGAAGAGCGAATTTTAAGCGAGGGGTAGAAAGACCCGCGTTTTTTACCTTTTCCCTATAAATAGGCTCATTTCCATTCAATATTCATTTGCTTTCATTCATTCTTCTTTTTTCAAATTTTCTTTCGACGATGGATTTCACTGGCTTTGAAGATTTCAAAATCCCACTCCCTCCCTGCAATCTTTTACTTGAGGAGGAGAAGCACAGTTCTCGGACCGGCTGCTATGAGGTGAGTACTCTCCCGTTTATCCATCTAGTATGCATGCTTAGGAATTTTATTTATTTCCAGTAAGGAACTTAGAAATAAATTTTAGGAACCTTTCCTTTACATGTACTAGTAATGAATTAGGATTAGTACTAGGCTTCATTATGTTCTGCCATCAGTAATTATTTCTAGTAAAGAACTTAGAAATAATCCTTTAGGAATCCACACCCGGCTGGGGAAAGAACTTAAATCTTTTCTGAATTTGTCCAACTTTTCTGAATTTGAAATATATATATATATATATATTTTAGGACTCTACGATCAAGATATCTATAGCTGAGCGTCCGATGGTCACTATTCCGACTTACATCTTTGATGCCGGGCACCCAGTGGGGGATCTTATCAGACCTGCTTTCCTCCACCATTTGAGGGCTATAGATGTGGGTAGAGATATTCACAGGGAGTTGATCTGCGCGTTGGCCGAACACTGGTGGCCCACTACTGACACTTTCCATTTTTCTTGGGGGGAAATGACAATGACGCCTACCAACTTTTCCATCATTTATGGGATTCCCTTTAGTGTTGAGATGGTGGAATCCTATGATGACTGGCGGCAGGACATTTCTTCAGCTGACATGATTACTTTGATCGGGGTTGACTATCCTCGATATCAGGCACCTCGCTGCATTCAGCGGAGGTGGCTTGTGGAGCAGGCGCCAGGTATCTACACTGGTTACGAGATGGGCAATCTTACTGCTGACCAGGTGGTCAGGTTTACCTTGCTTCTCCTGTTTGCTAGCTTCTTCTTATCAAATAGGAAGGATGCAGTGAGTCTCAATGTGATGAAGAGCCTACTTGACCTAACACGACTTCATACGTATGATTGGGCTAGCATGATGCTGTGTAGGTTGTATGACGACATGTCAGATCTCTGCTATACCCGCATTACTCCATGTGGCCTGTATTACTTCTGGGAGGTAATGTAAAGAACATTTCCCTTATCTTATATATGTTGACATACACCCACTTTGATATATCTTTTTTTTTTTTCAGACTTGGGCTTACGAGTACTTTCCTGACATCGCCCCTTTTCTTCGTAAGATACCTGCCCCTGCAGATCCTCTTTCCCCCATTGCTTGGAGGTGGTATAGAGAGAGGGTGGAAGTACCAAAGAGGAAACTTCCCATCAAAGAGCTGAGATCATTCTTCGACAGCTGCTCATTGAACTCCGTAAATGCTTTATCATCATCCTTTTTTATTATATTAAAGAAAATGATTCACTAATATAACAAATTTTTTACAGGTTGCATCTAAAGTGATGTCTAGCCGACTGGCATAGTGGATAGCTCAAGATTACAGCTTTCAGCGATCAGAGTTTCTGACTCAACGACGATTCATACTTCCCCATCCAGAGTTTCGACGGTATTATCTCGCTGGAAGGGTGACTTTCCAGATTGCCGGTTTCCGTGCAGCTCCCATAGATCCCCCTGATGATATGCTATCTTCAACACTTCTGCCTGTTACTGTGTCCCAGTATGAGGGCGACCCTTTTGAGTCGGCTTATGCCCCGGATGAGGATGATTATGATTTCTACTATCTTCAGCGACTGATGCCACGCATTGGGACACGATTTGACTCTGTACCCCCTTATCGGTCTTCCCATTCTTCGGCTCCCACTTCTAGCACTCCGAGAAACCATCCCTTTCCCAACTGGCGAGCTGACAGACCCTCTTCCTCTAGGGCTGAGGCTTCCACTTTCAGGGCCGGACCATCACACACTGGAGCAAGCAGCAGCTCATCTCATTTGAGGCCTCCCGCATCCGTCCTTACAGCTACCGGCCAATTTGACCCTATTTTCGCCGACTTGAAGCTGCCTTATGTTGTTCGTCATCATGCTCCTGGTGGTTGGGTGACCCGACCAATTAGTGTAGAGGGTGCATTATATCGGAGCTTTGCTCATGTTACTCAAGTATATTCTCATAGAACTTTTCATGAAAAGGATTCATAAAATTCTCTTGAAATTGATTGTGATTCTGTCTCTTCTTACAGGTACCTGAGGGCCTGATTATGGAAATGGCGGCGCTGATTACTGCTTTCTCGGATGACCTGTCTAGTGCTTGGACTGATGCTGCTTATGAGAGGCAGAGTAGGCCGCAAAGATGGAGAGGCCGGCACTGATTTTTTTCATACTTGTCTTGAACTATGCTTGCTGTATTTGAATTATTTTCCTTCTGTACTTTGTACCTTTCGTGTTTTTCAGCTGTTATATGAACTTATCTGTAAACCTGCACTTATTTGTTAGTATTAAAAGCACATATGTATGCATGATGCTTTTTCTTTTAGAAATCTATTTTCAAAATAAGTCCCTGACACAACCCCAAAAATAGCACATAACAGATCCTAAACAGGGCCAACACACGAGAATTTTTCAAAACATCAGGAGTCAGGACCAGCGGCGGCTGAGCAGCTGTTTTCGGCGGTGGAGCCGCCGGCCACGGCGGCCGAGCCGCTACCCGGACCAGACCAGTATAAAATTTGAAGTTGTCTTACATCTGTGGGCCAGAAAGCAATCTTCTTACTGCAAGATCTTATTATTATTATTTTTTTCAAATAACAATGAACCCCCTTTTCAATCACGTGATGCATAATTGGACCAAAAGTCTCCATAATGTTGAAAGGATCAACATGGGGAGATACGGGTTGAAAGCTGTCGCCACCCTTAGAGGTGTAGCTGTGGACTGGGATTTCTTGCATGCTTGCATCAGGTTTTGGGATCCCCAAGCTCATGTTTTCAGATTTGGGGCTCGGATGGAGGAGATGTGTCCTCTCTTTGAGGAATTCTGCTCGATCATCGGATGCGACCCAAATGCCCCTCTTGTAAGGCATGAGGTTCAAATCGGCTATGTGGGATCTTTTCAGAGACTTTTTAGCTTCACAAAACCCCAAGCCCAAGCTATGATTGTAGACGGGGATAAGGCGATGCTGCTTCCTCTAATTGATGAATTCTTGACTGCCGATTTTGAAGATGATATTCAATTGAGGCATAGAATGCGAGCCTTCGTCTTTTGTCTGTTAGCTGGGTTTATCTTCAACCGCGACCCCGGCTTTGGAGATTTGAAACTTTGTCCAATGGTTAGGCAAATGGAAGAGCTCAACTGTATCGGGGGCATGATTCTGGCTGAGACTATTCAGAGTCTCGACAGATGTGCACTCGGATTTGAACGTTGGACCGTTACCCCAATCATCCTTCAGGTAATTTTGTCATACCTTTTGTTTTTTTTCTTATTCCATCATCTCTCTTTTCCTTTGTAAAATAGAAAGGATCTATTTTTTTCAGGTTTGGCTGAGAGACCATCTTCGAGTGGTTGCCGCCCCCTAGACTTTGACCTACAACCCTTCGCAGTACCGCACCAGGAAAATTCAGATTTCTTTTCCTTCGATGGCCAAGTGGACTATCTGGCTATTTGAGCTTGGGCCGGAAGAATTATTATGGTTCATCCCTTGGTATAGGATTCCTCAATTCATGGAGGCAAATGCAATGCACAACCATGTATACCTTCTTGGGTTCACTCACAGTACATGGTACAGTGCTTCCCGAGTCCTCAGGCAGATGGGTATTGATCAGAGGATTCCCCTTCCTGTCGAGCTTACCATTGCTTCTCCTATTACTCCCAGAGTTACTCGGGCTATTCTACAGACTTGGGTTAGAGACCATCAGATGATCAGGCCTCTTGCAGAGCCTTCCCTTATTCAGCCCACTCCAGAGTACAGGACTTGGTTTATAGCTGAGGTTTGGCCTGTTGAAAAACCGAGGAGGTGTGCATTGCTGCAGGAGTTGGAGGGAGAGGAGGTGGTTCCTCTTAGCGAGGAAAAGGTGGATATTGCGGAGAGTTCCGGGACTAAGGAAGACGCTGAAGACTCCGCGCCCCGTAGGAGTGTTAGGAAATCATATAGAGATCACTGCAAACAAAAACACGCAGCGGAAAAATATTTGATCTCTGATTTCCCACCAGGATCCATGCTGTTCGTTTAATTCGACAAAAGTGTTCAAAGAACTAACCTGTTGATGATTCGAAATCACAGTTTGGAAGAGATGCCTCGATCGCGAAACACCCTCTATCGCGTATCCACACGAATGCTACCGTTTGGAGTGCTAGCTCTCTGCAACGGCGAAGGCTGGAAAAACGTTTTCTCTAAAAACGTATTAGGGTTACCTTTTTCGTTCCTCTTTGTTTTTATTGTTACCTCTGAGAAGACTTAACGTCTGGAGTGAATATAATCACTCCAGAATCCAATTCAAAATTGGATACGGAAAGTCAAATTCAGAATCCAAGTCTAATTAGGATTCTGAATATATTATCTAATAATATATATATATAAAAACGAAAATAATAATAATAATAAATATTAATATCTAATATTAATATTATTAATATTATATCCAGCCCAAAACGCATTCTTGTGTGTGACCCGATAGGCCCATATTAATTGGCAGTCAATTTAATCTCTATTAAATCAACAAGTCATAATTGGCCTCTAGCAAGGCGTTACAACTACCCAATTAATATAAGGAATGTCCAATTTGCCTAATAATAGTATATGCATTAATCCCTTTGTCACACGATATCTAGCTTGAACATAAGTCATGGTCAACGTCATACTTATATTTTCCAAACTTATGATTACTCGATCTCCAAGTAGACTGATAAAAACAAATGAAATTGATCACACTATCAATTCATTTGAGCACGGCCATGCATTTCACAGTCTCACTTATCGAGGGGCCCAAAAGATATCTCTCTCAAAGAGAGGGACAAATTCTATCTTGATTGTTCATTATCCTCTACATAATTTCTATCATATATGAACATAACCTTTATTACTATCCAGTTACGGATAATGTTTGATCATGTCAAAATATAATAGTCCTTATATTGGAAACTATGACAATCTCAAGTCAAAGAATTAATACATAACTATCATGAGATTTACTTATGACACTAACCCATGTAGTAATCTCATGATGGGTCTATCCAATACATTGTTCTCTAACAAGTATCTATGAAATTGATTTGTATCACTATACACATAACCATCTAATGATTATCAAATCAATGTTCATACTGGTTAAGAATTATTTTTTTTATCTCTATAACAATAATAAACCAGGGACAAATATCAAAATTGTGTAACATGCAAACAAACAATAATGATAATAAAACCTCATTTATTAATAATGAATGTATAACATAAAGATCCAAATAAATGGCCTAGGGCACATACACTAACAATCTCCCACTTGCACTAGGCCTACAAATTTCTAAGACCCATAGATCTAGTGTGCTGATCATGCTTGACCCGTGAGAGAGGCTTTGTTAATGGATCTGCTATGTTATCATTTGTGTCAACTTTGCATATCTTGATATCTCCTCTATCGATAATGTCTCGAATGAGGTGAAAACGCCTGAGTATATGCTTAGACCTTTGATGAGATCTAGGCTCTTTTGCCTGTGCTATGGCACCATTGTTGTCACAATAAATGTCCACAGGATTTGCAATGCTAGGCACCACTCCTAGCTCAGTGATGAATTTCTTCAACCAGACTGCTTCCTTAGCTGCATCTGATGCTGCTATATACTCAGCCTCTGTTGTAGAATCAGCCACAGTGCTTTGTTTTGAGCTCTTCCAACTAACAGCTCCACCATTCAATGTGAATGTAAAACCTGACTGCGATCTAAAATCATCTATGTCAGTTTGGAAACTAGCATCTGTGTAACCATTTACAACTAGCTCATCTTCCAAACCTCCATAAACCAAGAATACATCTTTAGTCCTTCGAAGGTACTTAAGAATATTCTTGACAGCTGTCCAGTGACCTTCACCAGGATCAGCTTGAAATCTACTAGTTGCGCTTAATGGATATGAGACATCTGGTCTAGTACATAGCATGGCATACATAATAGATCCTATAGCAGAAGCATAAGGAATCTTATCCATTCGATCTCGCTCATCAGATGTCATAGGACATTGACTCTTGCTGAGATGAATGCCATGAGACATAGGCAAGAATCCCTTTTTGGAATCTTGCATGTTGAACCTCTTCAACACTTTATCTATGTATGTACTTTGACTCAGGCCAATTATCCTTCTAGATCTATCTCTATAGATCTTTATACCAAGGATATAGGCAGCCTCACCTAAGTCTTTCATTGAGAAAGAATTCCCTAACCAAGTCTTAACCTTTTGCAAGGTAGGGATATCATTCCCAATGAGTAATATGTCATCCACATATAAGACTAAAAACACTACTGCACTCCCACTAACCATCTTGTAGACACAAGGTTCATCTTCATTCTTGATGAAACCAAAGTTCTTAACTGTTTCATCAAAACGAAGATTCCAGCTTCGAGATGCTTGCTTCAATCCATAAATGGATTTTTGAAGCTTGCAAACCTTTGTAGAATTCTCAGGATTTACAAAACCCTCAGGTTGTGTCATATACACATCCTCAAGCAAGTTTCCATTAAGGAAAGCGGTTTTGACATCCATTTTCCATATCTCATAATCATAGTATGCTGCAATGGCAATGAGAATTCTAACAGACTTAAGCATAGCAACTGGTGAAAAGGTTTCATCATAGTCTATACCATGAGTTTGCTTGAAACCTTTTGCAACAAGCCTTGCTTTATAGGTCTGCACATTCCCATCCATGTCAGTTTTCTTCTTGAAAACCCATTTGCAACCAATAGTCTTAATACCCTCTGGAGGATCAATTAAAGACCAAACTTGGTTGTCAAACATAGATTGCATCTCAAATTTCATGGCTCCAAGCCATTTGTCTGAATCTGGACCTGACACAGCTTCTTGATAGGTAGTAGGCTCATCTTGATCTATGAGCATTACTTCACTATCATCAGTCACAAGAAATCCATATCTCTCTGGATGACGACGTGTCCTATCAGACCTGCGAGGGATTTGTGTTACATCTTCAGACTCCACAACTATTTGTGGTTCTGAAATAGGCTCTATAGACGGCTCAATGATTTCTTGTGGTACTTGAGTTTCCTCAAGTTCTACTATACTCCCACTAGTTCTCTTAGAAAGAAATTCCCTTTCCAAAAAAATCCCATTTCGAGTAACAAACACTTTGTTCTCTGAAGGAGTATAGAAATAGTATCCTTTAGTTTCCTTAGGATACCCCACAAAATTACATTTGATAGACTTTGGAGCTAACTTATCTGAAACTGGTCTTTTCACATAAGCTTCACAACCCCAAATCTTAAGAAAAGACAAACTAGGTGTCTTACCTGTCCATATCTCATATGGTGTCTTTTCAACCGCCTTAGATGGTACACGGTTCAGAATGAATGCAGCTGTCTCTAAGGCATAACCCCAAAAAGATAAAGGAAGATCCGCTTGACTCATCATTGATCGAACCATATCTAATAGAGTTCGATTTCTCTTTTCAGAAACTCCATTCCACTGTGGAGTTCCTGGAGGAGTCAATTGTGAAACAATTCCACAATCCCTTAGATGATCATCAAACTCTTGGCTCAAATATTCACCACCTCGATCTGATCGAAGTAGTTTAATTGTTTTACCAAGTTGATTTTGTACTTCATTTTGAAAAGTTCTAAACATTTCAAAAGACTCATGCTTATGTTTCATTAGGTAGACATAGTCATACCTACTGAAATCATCAGTAAAAGTAATGAAGTATCGAAATCCTCCTCTGGCACTAATGCTAAAAGGACCACATACATCTGTATGTATCAAGCCCAATAAATCATTAGCCCTTTCACTATGACCAGTAAAAGGATCCTTTGTCATCTTACCAAGCAAACAAGACTCACATGTTTCAAATGATTCAAAATCAAATGAATCTAATAATCCATCTTGATGGAGCTTAGAAATGCGTTTCTCATTTATATGGCTAAGGCAACAATGCCATAAATAAGTAGGGTTTAACTCATTTGGCTTAGTTCTCTTAGAAGTTATGTTATAGATATAATTACCATTAGAATCATCAAGATTAAGGATATAAAGGCCATTATAAGAATTTGCAATACCATAAAGCAGATCATTTTTATCAAAAATAGAACATTTCTTATTCTTAATAAAAAATGAATAACCTTCATCATCCAAAACAGATACTGAAATAAGATTCCTACTCATAGTAGGAACATAAAAGCAATTGTTCAAAATTAACAAAAACCCATTGGGCATAACAAGCTCATAAGTTCCTACAGCTATAGCAGCAACTCTTGCTCTATTGCCAACACGTAGGTCCACTTCGCCCTTCTTCAGCATCCTACTCCTTTTGAGTCCCTGCATATTTGTACAAATATGAGATCCACATCCGGTATCTAATACCCAGGAAGAAGGAATAGATAAATTAATTTCTATAACATAAATACCTGAAGATGTAGTCGCACTACCCTTCAACTTCTTTAACTCATCCAAATAGAGTTGACAATTTCTCTTCCAATGCCCAGGCTTGTTGCAATGGAAACAAGTCCCTTCCTTAGGAACTTTAGCCTTAGGTACAGGTTTTGGTTTAGCTTGTCCTTTGGACCCTTTAGCACCTTTTGCCTTACCCTTGCCTTTAGTATCTTTGGCTTTCTTTTTCATTTGTTTAATATTGACATTCAATATTTGGGTAGGCTTTTTGATATTCTCCTCAGCAGTTTTGAGCATACCATGTAGCTCAGGAATGGATTTCTCCATGTCATTCATGTTATAGTTCATGACAAACTGTGAGAAACTGCTAGGCAATGAATGTAGGATCAAATCCGTGGAGAGTTCTAAACTCAGGGGATATCCAAGTCTAGCAAGGTGATCTAGATAGCCTTTCATCTTCAAAACATGAGCACTAACAGATTCACCTTCAGACATTTTGCAGTCAAATAATGCAACAGCGGTGTTAAACCTATCTTGCCTAGCCTGTTGTTGGAAAGCTTGTTTGAGATGCACACTCATCTCATAAGCCTCTAAGTGTTCCAGATCCTTCTGAAGTCCTGGACACATAGTAGCCAACATAAGACATCCTATGTCATTGGAATCATCCACATGCTTCTTATGCTTACTCTTAGCTGCATTAGAAGCATCGGCAGGAGGTGGGTCAGGGATAGCTTCATCAAGCACGTAGGACTTTTTCTCTTGTTTGAGAACAATTCTCAGGTTCCTAAACCAGTCAACAAAATTAGTCCCACATTCTTTCAGTTTTTCCTTCTCAAGGATAGATCGCAGTGATAAGGTGGAATTGTTATTAGCAGCCATCTGTTGATAAATATGCAAAGTCAAATTTTAATTAATAATGAGGTTAAAATTATTTAAACTCCTACTAAAAAATATAACCCTCTAAAGAAATATTTTGGTAGGCTAAGATCCGTATTTCACTTAATTCTAAACTCAGCTTTGGCGTGACGCTTAAAATCAAGTTATTTAGGTAGGTAACATCTTTACCAATTACATCTCATGTAACTCTTAGTAATTATGGAATATTGACATCATATGTCATAGCATGTTGAATTCCATCTAATGCCTTAGGCCCAAAACCATTTTGATAGCCTAATTAAGTCTAACCAATTTTAAAACATATGAGTAGCACTATTACTCATCCTACTTAGCTAGGAATGTTTAAAGCATATTGCTTTGGCAATACCTACTTTAATACAATCTTAGTTTTGATAGGTGTTCAAAACGTGGATGGCATTTAGACTTAAATTATTAATGAGGGTTCAACTAAATTATTATCATGTCTTGCATTACATATCATTATATTTTAGCATCCTATATGCATATATATAATTTATCACATAAGCATCATATACCAAATGACAAAATATGTAAACGTGACATAGCATGGCCAAACTAAATATGATCTTCAAGAGACCAAATGAAGATCATAAAGGCAACCCTAGGTGAAAAACCTATCTATTACAACACTTGCAATATTACATATCTTCAAAACTTGAGCTTGTGCTTCCATCACCATGGAACCATCTTCTCCTTGGTATGAATCTCCATCACAAACATTGTAGCTTGAATCTTCATATATTACAATAAAAGAAAATCTAACTACTAGTAAAATAAATTACAACAAAATAAACGACACGCAGGCCGTATTTACCCAAAATAAAGATATGAATAAACCAATCACATAGGTCATAAGGCCATGCTATGCACCATGCCAAGACATCAAACAAACATAACATATTCATCACCAACATGTTAAATAGAAACAAATATATTGACATTCTTAATGTCGCGGTAACGAACTATAGGGCGCAAACATACGGCGGTCCCGCTAATCTCATTAACCTTCTTACTGTTTTATTTCGAATATGTACAACCCATTACAGAATCATTACCAAATGTTTATATCACATATAAACTTAATCGTTTTCATCATATGAAAATCATTTTAATCAACCAATCATATATACGTGATCATCTCATGAAAACGAAATGAAAAACACCAATCCTTTCTCATCATATGAAAAACGAATTAGGGTTTTACAGAAACGAAACCAAAAACCAATCCTTTCTCATCATATGAAAAACGAATTAGAGTTTTATAGTTAACATGCCATACGTAAACAATATATATCACCATAATCATATCAACATGGCATTTTCGACTTAAACGAAAACAACAAGTGGCTCTGATACCACTGTTAGTAAATCATATAGAGATCACTGCAAACAAAAACACGCAGCGGAAAAATATTTGATCTCTGATTTCCCACCAGGATCCATGCTGTTCGTTTAATTCGACAAAAGTGTTCAAAGAACTAACCTGTTGATGATTCGAAATCACAGTTTGGAAGAGATGCCTCGATCGCGAAACACCCTCTATCGCGTATCCACACGAATGCTACCGTTTGGAGTGCTAGCTCTCTGCAACGGCGAAGGCTGGAAAAACGTTTTCTCTAAAAATGTATTAGGGTTACCTTTTTCGTTCCTCTTTGTTTTTATTGTTACCTCTGAGAAGACTTAACGTCTGGAGTGAATATAATCACTCCAGAATCCAATTCAAAATTGGATACGGAAAGTCAAATTCAGAATCCAAGTCTAATTAGGATTCTGAATATATTATCTAATAATATATATATATATAAACGAAAATAATAATAATAATAAATATTAATATCTAATATTAATATTATTAATATTATATCCAGCCCAAAACGCATTCTTGTGTGTGACCCGATAGGCCCATATTAATTGGCAGTCAATTTAATCTCTATTAAATCAACAAGTCATAATTGGCCTCTAGCAAGGCGTTACAACTACCCAATTAATATAAGGAATGTCCAATTTGCCTAATAATAGTATATGCATTAATCCCTTTGTCACACGATATCTAGCTTGAACATAAGTCATGGTCAACGTCATACTTATATTGTCCAAACTTATGATTACTCGATCTCCAAGTAGACTGATAAAAACAAATGAAATTGATCACACTATCAATTCATTTGAGCACGGCCATGCATTTCACAGTCTCACTTATCGAGGGGCCCAAAAGATATCTCTCTCAAAGAGAGGGACAAATTCTATCTTGATTGTTCATTATCCTCTACATAATTTCTATCATATATGAACATAACCTTTATTACTATCCAGTTACGGATAATGTTTGATCATGTCAAAATATAATAGTCCTTATATTGGAAACTATGACAATCTCAAGTCAAAGAATTAATACATAACTATCATGAGATTTACTTATGACACTAACCCATGTAGTAATCTCATGATGGGTCTATCCAATACATTGTTCTCTAACAAGTATCTATGAAATTGATTTGTATCACTATACACATAACCATCTAATGATTATCAAATCAATGTTCATACTGGTTAAGAATTATTTTTTTTTATCTCTATAACAATAATAAACCAGGGACAAATATCAAAATTGTGTAACATGCAAACAAACAATAATGATAATAAAACCTCATTTATTAATAATGAATGTGTAACATAAAGATCCAAATAAATGGCCTAGGGCACATACACTAACAAGGAGGCATAGGATTTAGATCCCAGGGTGACTCCATTGTCTTTTCTATTTTTGGGTTGTCTTTTTACGTTTTTGGTTTTTTGGGAATATGACTTGACCTTTTTGATTAGTTGTGTATTTTATAGGATGAATGACTCTTTCTAAATGACTCTTTTTTGTAACAGATGATTCTTTTTGTAATGAATGACTCTTAATGATTGACTCTTTTGTTTGCTTTCCAAGCATTATCTACTTTATTTATTTGCTCTAATTTTTGCCTAAGTCGTCCTTTCGAATTTTCAACTTAGCGAGCTCTTACCCATTCTTGTCTAAGCCGCCCTTTGCGGGTTTTCGACTTAGCGGGCCCCACTATTGCCTAAGCCGCCCTTTGTGGGTTTTCGGCTTAGCGGGATTTTTTGTTTTTTTTTGTTTTGTTTTTTTTATGTTGGCAAAAGAAAAATGAATGATTTTTATTAAAATTTAGACCGTGCTCAAGGAGAGCTACCTACATATCTCGAATTAATTTGCGAGAATATGGTCTAATGTAGTTCCTTACAATGCATGATTATACATAATATTTCTTTAATTGATCCAGATTGCATGGGTTTATGAACTCCAGACCATCCAAATCAGACAAGATGACGGCTCCGCCGGAAAGTATTTTTTTCAAAATGTAGGGTCCCGCCCAATGAGGACAAAACTTCCCACGAGGATCTGTAACAGGTGTTCTGATCTCTTTCAGAACCAAACAACCTTCTTCCAACTTTCGATCTTTGACCTTTTTGTTGAAATGTCTGGCCATTCGCCTCTGATATCCTTGAATCTGATGTAGAGCTTGAAGTCTTTTTTCATCCAAACCCAACAACTGATGATGATAATTGCTGATCCATTTAGCTTCATTTATCTGACTTTCTTGAATTATCCTCGCCGATTGAACTTCCAGTTCAATGGGGAGTACTGCTTCCATTCCATATACTAGTGAATACGGGGTTGCCCCAGTAGGAGTTCTAAGTGATGTTCTGTATCCCCACAAGGCCAATGGTAACTTCTCATGCCAACGCCTATGCTCCTTGATCATTTTTTGTATGATCACCTTTATAGACTTGTTCGCTGCTTCTACAGCTCCATTTGTTTGAGGTCTATAAGGAGAGGACTTATGATGCTGGATTTTCTTATCCATCAAGAGTTTGGCAAACTCTGCTTGGAAATGAGTTCCATTATCAGTGATAATCTCAAATGGTGTTCCGTACCGACAAAGGATGTTGGTTCGGACAAACTGCACGGCCTTTTTGGCATCTAATTCTGCATAGGAAGCTGCTTCAACCCACTTTGTGAAGTAATCCACTGCTACCAAGATAAATTGATGTCCATTCGAGGCTTTTGGATGTATTTTTCCAATTATATCAATTCCCCAAGTAGCAAAGGGCCATGGAGAAGTGATTGTATTCAGGGCAACGGGAGGTTGCTTCTGCAGCTTAGCAAACATCTGACATTGATGGCATTCTTGCACAAATGATACACAGTCTGTATTCATGGTGGACCAGTAATATCCTAGATTGGATATTTTCCGAGCCAAGGCGATCCCATACATATGAGGTCCTGATTTGCCCCCATGTACCATTTCCATTATCCGCTTAGCTTCTGCTTCATTTACACACCTTAGGTGCATTCCATTCCAACTTCTTTTGTAGAGGATATCTCCATTAAGAATGTAACCTGTGGCAAGCTGCCTTATTGCCCTCTGATCAACCTTTGATGATCCCTCCGGATAACTTCCATCCTTGAGATAGGTCTTGATATCCCAAAACCATGGTTTACCATCGGCCAAGTGCATTACGTGGGCGGGTTGCTTTTGAAGCTAAACTTTCAATGGACGAATGACTTTCCCCTCCCTGATATTGATCATGGAAGCTAAAGTAGCCAAGGCATCAGTAAACTGATTCTTTGCTCTTGGGAGATATTTGAAGGACAGATCATTGAACTGTTGTGCCAAATGATCAAGGCGTTGTAGGTAAGGAACCAAACGCTCTTCTCATATCTTCCATTTCCTTAAAGCTTGTGATACTATTAAAATAGAATCACCATAGACCTTTAGGTCCTTAATCCCTAATTTCAGGGCGGCTTCAAGCCCATTAATGCAAGCTTCATATTCTGCTTCGTTGTTTGTGCAGCTAAAGTCAAGTTTAACTGCGAATGGAATGTATTCTCCACAAGGAGTTTTGAACACAATTCCAATTTCGTTTCCACGATAATTGGATGCTCCATCAAAATACATCTCCCAAACACTTCTTTCCACATTCAAGAGGTCTTCGTCAGGGAAACCCATTTCTCGCATCTCGTCTTTTATAGGTAATTCTGCTAATTGGTCAGCTATTGCCCCGCCTTTCACAGCTTTCCTTTGAACAAATTTCAAGTCAAAGGCTGCCAATGTTGACACCCACTTAGCCATTTTGCTGTCCAAAACAGGCCTCTCCATAAGGAATTTCAAGGGACTTTGTTCTGCAATGACATAAGTAGTGTAAGAAGACAAGTAGTCTTGTAACTTCGTGCAAGCCCAATACAATGCTAAACACAACTTCTCAATCCTATTATATTTTAACTCATAGTCCAGCATCCTTTTGCTGAGGTAGTAAATTGCATTTTCCACCTTTGTATCTTCAGCCTCTTGAGGTAGCATTGCCCCCATGGCTTCATCTGTTACAGACAAATACAAGAGCAGAGGTTTTCCCATTTTGGGAGGTTGTAGAATTGGCGGACTTAACAAGTATTCTCTGATCTTGTCGAAGGCCTTCTGGCAGTCTTCATTCCATTCTTGTGAAGCACCTTTCCTTAGTAGCTTAAAGATAGGACCACAAGTCTCAGCCAACTGTGATATGAATCGACTGATATACTGTAATCTACCTAGCAAGCCTCGAATCTCTTTCTCTGTCCTTGGTGGAGGCATTTTCAGAATTGCCTTTGACTTTGCTGGATCAACTTCTATTCCTTTTTTGCTGACCAGATATCCCAAAAATAAGCCCGATGTCGCACCAAAGAGGCATTTTGCAGGATTAAGCTTCAAATTGTACTTGCGAAGTCTAAGGAAGAACTTCTCAAGTGCTTCAACGTGTTCTTCTGGAGTTTTTGACTTGACAATCATATCGTCAACATACACTTCTACTTCTTTGTGTATCATGTCATGAAAGACTGTTGTCGCCATCCTTTGGTAGGTAGCCCCTGCATTTATCAATCCAAAAGGCATAACCCTATAGCAGAAAGTGCCCCATTCTGTAATGAAAGCTGTCTTCTCTTTGTCTGGTGGGTGCACCAGGATCTGATTGTATCCAACCGCAAGGTCAGTCATGGAAACCATCATATGCCCAGCCATCCTGTCTATCAGCAAATCGATGTGTGGTAGCGGGAAATCATCCTTGGGGCAAGCCTTATTCAGATCTCTATAATCAACACACATCCTGACCTTTCCGTCTTTCTTCGGGACCGGTACGATGTTTGCTAACCGTGAAGGGTAGGCAATTGGTTCTATGAACTTATTGTCCAGTTGCTTGGCAACCTCCTCTTTAATTTTCAAAGACCATTCTGGCTTCATTCTTCTCAATTTCTGCTTAACCGGCTTTGCACCAGGGTATAGCGGAATCTTATGAACTGCTATTGCTGGGTCTATTCCCGTGACATCACTTGTCTTCCACATGAAGCAGTCAACATATCTCCTGATGCATTCAACCACCTGTTCTTTATTCACACAATCATATGCAATGTATGTATGTTCATTTTCTTTGCCAATTATTATCTTTTCATTTATTTCTTTTATTTCATTTATTTCATTTTTGCTAGATAATACTTGGAAAGCAAAAGACACAGGGTAACCAAGAATCTGAACAATTTCATTGATAATGATGGAGTCATTCTCCAAGATTACATTAGATTTGACATTAGGGTTCTCTAAATCTGAAACTACAGAAGACTCAGAATTAGACTCTGGCTTGGTGTTTGACTCAGAATTTGACTCGGTACAAGACTTGGGTTCGAGGTGTGACACTGGACTAGGTTTGACTGTAGCAACTTGTCCCTCCTCGGCATACCAGTTCATCAGTGGTCCATCTGTAGTCTTGATCAGCTTTGTGAAGTCCCTTTTGTCTTCGACATTGGTTATCATAGTGACCTCATCAAAGAGACTAGGCCGCATGAAATCTTCCATTTGGGGGTCAGTTTCAGGTTCTGGCTCTTCTTCTTTTATGGCCACAACATCAGCAAACATTTCAAAACCCGGTAGCTTCTTTTCGGTCATAGGAGAATAGAATGGTTCCTGAAAACCACGGTGATGAACTGCCTTTCCAGGTTTGCAAAAGTGACCATTCAGAGTTCTAAAGTAAGGGCGCATTTTGAGGCTTCTTGTCCACAATTTCCCTTTTTCTTCCTTCCACGCTCAAACTCTTCTATTTCATCGTCTGTAGGTTTGTACCCCAAGCCAAAAGTTCCCTTATTCTCAGGCTCTTCCCATGGCCGTACTACGGGTGTTTTTCTCCCGGACTTCATCATTTCCATTCCGGGCAATAGACCTACCCTCAACATCATTCCCACTAGGCAATTGATTTGGACCTCCCCAAAGTCATATGAGACAAATGGCCCTTTTGGTTTTTCACCTTCAATGCATTGAACTGTGTCGTAATGAAACCCAGTCAAGGTCATGGCGGTTTCACCAGGAACAACCTCAAAGAGAGACTGATCCATGGTTTTCTTGTTGATTTCACAGGTATCCCCTTTGATAGTGATGATTTTTCCTTCAAAAGGGAATTTAAGTTTTTGGTGTAATGAAGAAGGTACAGCATTAATTTGATGAATCCACGGCCTTCCAAGGAGGAGATTAAAGCTCGCGGGTACATCAATGACCTGGAAGGGCACTTTCATTTTCACTGGTCCAATAGCAATTTATAGAGTGGCAACACCCAAGATTTCTCTTCGAGTGTTATCATATGCTCTCACAATCTGATCAGAAGGTGTAAGATCTGTAGTCTCCAACCCCAAACAGCTTGCTACTTTCAAAGGACACACATTTAAGGCTGACCCATTATCAATGAGAACCATGGGCATAGTCTTTCCCCTAGTTTGTATGGTGATGTATAGAGCATCATTGTGTTTCTTACCGTCTTCTGGTAAATCTACATCAGAAAATCTGATACTCAATGCCTTGGTTGATTGGGTCAAAGTGGCCACCAAAGCTTCTGGCCTTGTGTCCACTGGTGTATCAAGTTGACTCAAAGCTTCGCTGAGAGCCTGGCGGTGTGGGAATGAGGAAACAAGGAGCTCCCAAATTGACACCTTAGCTTGGGTTTGCTTAAGCTGAGTAAGGACAGGGTCTTCTTTTGGCTCTGGAGTCTTCTTATGGGGGTGATTTGAGGTTGTAGGGGTTTTTCCCAAGTCAAGTGGCTGATATTGTCTTCCACTTCTTGTCAGAGCACTGACCTCTTCAGCAAGGTCGTTCAAATCTAACACACACACTTCATTCATTTCTGAGAGAAGTTCGAAAGGATCAAACAGCTCTTCTTCCACAGTAATGGCATGGATGGAGTGATTGGGCAAAGGATTAGTGTTAATGTTTGGTTGCCTCCTGAGAGGAATGATGTCACCACTATCCACCAGATCCTGGATGCGGTTTTTCAGTGTCCAGCAAGCATCTGTTTTATGCCCATTCCCTTGATGGTATTCACAATATTCATTGACTTTATAACTGGAAGGTAATGGGTTTGGAGGAGGTCTTAGGTCCAAAGGCTTCAAATATTTCCCTTCCACAACCTTTTTAAACACCAAATGAAGGGGCACTCCAAGGTCAGTATATTGCCTTCTCGGCTGATTTCTTGGCCCAAGATTGCCCACACGTAAAGGATTCGCAGGGGCAATATTGGCCACTTGATTGACCTTGCTTGAGGAAGGAGTTTGGCTTTGTTTCTTATATTTCGAAGCAGCCCCCTCATCCACTATTTTACCCAACTGTATCAAATCTTCTACCTTGGTTGCAGTCGCAATGAGCGATTTGAAAGTAGGTAGATATTGGGTTTGCAGTTGAGCCTGATATGTAGGTCTTAAATTCCTGATTATGATATCAATCTGCTCTTGTTCTGAAGGGGGATTGATCATCTGGGCGGCTTTTGCCCTCCACCTCGTAAGGAACGAGGAGAAGGGTTCATTGTTGTTTTGTTTGGTGGTCTCAAGTTCTCTTCTAGTGACATCCACCTCAATATTGTAGTGGTATTGAGAGTTAAATGCATTGCAGATGTCTTCCCATGTCTTAATCTTGGAACGATCTAGACTCACAAACCATTTAAGGGCAGCACCAGTCAGGGATTGTTGGAATAACTGAGCAAAGAGCTCATAATTTAAACCCCAAGGACTTAAGGCTCCCACATACATTTTCAGGTGAGTTTTAGGGCAAGTAGTCCCATCAAATCTATCCATCCCAGGCATCTTGAATTTTGGAGGCAATCTAGCTTGGGGAAACAAGGATAAAGAATCCATGTCTACCACGTCTTTATGAGTTTTCATGGCAGTGATTGACCTTTCCAGCAATTCAAGTTTTCTTTTCAATTCATCAGTTTCAGTGACATTCTTAGAGGGTGGATCCTCCAAATTGATGACAGGGGTATTCTGAGCAGTCATGGGGGTACTAGTTTGTCCCACAATAGGTTCTTTCCCTAAATTTCCAGAAGTAGTGGCTATCTTTGGTACTCCTCCCAATTCAGCCAGGATGGCTACCCTTTAGGCAGCTAAAGCTTCATCAATCCTTTCTTGCATTCTAGCTTCAATTTCCTTAACCTGTCCATCCAGCAAGGCCTTAATCTGTTCAATAGTAGCCATTTCAGTAATTGGAGCAGTTGGTGAAGTTGGGGTAGTAGAATTTGTAGGGGATGGCACAGTTGGTATTGGTGTGTCTGGTGTAGGTGAAGGCACACGGACAGCGGGTACCTGCAAAGGTTAAGGGCAATAGATCAGGGTGGTGTGTAGGGTAGGAAAAACTCTTGGTCCACTTATATACATCAAAAATTTTCCCCAAAACAATGTTGCTATGTTGCATGAATGCACCTCATCACATCATAATTCATTTTAATGGAATGCAGCACTATCATTGGGTACATACAACCTAAGGGAAGGTTCTATTGTTATGTGAAAAATAGAGAATCGGCTTATCATAGGGACCCTTGAGTCTTGAGTAAGATATACCTAACCACATGTGAAACAAGGAGTTTCGCGTGGGTCCACCAGTATGATTACTCATGGGTCACTCCAAAAGGATTGGAATGGTTTGCGACAACAGGGAGGACACTTTGGCTGTCCGCCGGCATAATCAAGGAGACCTGCCGGTCAGCGCTACTTGCTATCCAGACTCAGAACTTTGAACAGAAAGAGAAGAAATTCAATTGAAAATAATTTTTTATGCAATGGAAGAAAATGATACCCCCATATATGCAAGAGAAAAAGATTCTCTGAATGACAAAATAAATGCACAAGTAGTCAAACAATAGATCCATCAAAGGAAAAAGATTACTTTCTTCAATCTTCAGTCCAATATCCTTAAAGGAAGGATATATATTGCTAAGGTATCCTGCAAAATAAACAAAAATACCCTAAAGAAGGGCAAATCGGTTAAACAAATAATAACAATCTACTAGGATCCCATAAATTGTTTTTATGGTCCCTAGTGTCAAATTAATCAAATAAGCAATAGTAGTCCACTTAGAATCCCATAAATCATTTTTATGGTTCCCCAGTGGAGTCGCCAATCTGTGAACCTCGGTTTCTGCCCGAAAAGGATTCGGATGGACGTTCACTTGTTGCCGGGAGTCGCCACTCAGTTTATTTTGTTCGAAGGGAAAAACTAAGAAAACCCTTGTTTGACTCCAATAATGCATCCAATGTAAAAGGCTTCTAGTCTGCGAACCCAAGGAGGATTCGGGGACTATGTCATGCATTTGACTAACTTGACGGTAAAAAGAAGTAAATATAAAAGGGATGAAGAAAAAGAAAAAGGACCGATTGTTGGTAAATTGTGGACTTGCTATTTGGGGTGAATCCCAAATATGCCTACATACTCCCGTTTGAATGGGAGATCAAAGCCCATGTAGTTCGGAAAAGCCTATTTAAAGGCGATGAAATTTATGCTTCATGCATGTGTGTGTATGCTTCGTGCATTTTTTAGGCATTTTTCCAGAGTTGTGAGTTTTAGCACTTAGTGCCAAAATTGTATAATTTCGGGTACTTGGTACCAAAAGAGTTTGATTTAGGCTTCATGCCCAATTTTGATCTTAATTGTAATATTTAAATACTTCGTATTTAAAGGATGTAATTTAGGCTCCGTGCCAAAAGATTGATTTTATTCACAGCTTGATGCCGAAAGATTGATTGATTATTCCATTAGGCCTCTAGATCTAAAAGGATTAGATCTTTGACCAAGAAGAAATTAAGAAGAAGATTAGGATGCTTATGATATGCTCGAATTGACCAAAGATGATTTATGATATTACCTTGATTAGAAATTTTCCACTTCTAAGTTCCAGATCTTGTTTCCTTGCACTTTTAAGTATGATTCTTGCTTTTTACAACACAATATTAGAAATTTTTAAGCATAAAAATTTCGTCAGCACCCGGGTGTCGGATCTCCAAAACCTCTTTTTTCTGAAAATCTGAAGCCTATTTATAGGTAAAAACCGAACTGTACGGCGGCCGGGCCGCCGGTCAAGCCGCCGGAGCCACGGTGGCTTGGCCGCCGTCCGGCGGCCGGGCCGCCGGCTCTGGCCCAAAAAAAAGGGGCCTGACTCGCGCTACTAGTGTCAAAACTAATTTTTCTGCAGCCACGAGCCTCTGAAAAATATTCCGGGACCATATCCGTGATCCTCACACCGTCCCGGACATTTCAAGTACCATATTGATATATTTCCGGTGAACTTTACCGTGGACCTCAGGTCCGGTCCGATCGTCAGCAGTCTGAGAGATTTGGTTTTCCAAGCCTCAAAATTCGAGTGTTCACAATATATATCCATATATATTCAACATATACACTTTCTTTTTACTTCTTTTCTCTTTCCATCATACATACTGATTCCATTATTCCATTATTAAATCTAAATACAACAATAATGATTCCAAAACTTTTAGGGTGTATTTTGGGATATTACATTGGAAATGGATTATCTTTGGTGTTGGGCTTGTCCGGCTCGGGCAACTTGCCATTATCAATTAAATTCTGGATCTCATGCCTCAGACGAGCACATTTATCTGTTTCATGCCCTCGCATTTGATGAAATTGACATAAGGCCTCAGCATTGAAGTTTGGTGGCAGTGGATTATGTAGAGGTCGAGGAGCTAACGGTTGTAACAACCCTTTCTTTTGCAGCTTGCTAAATACCCAAGATAGAGGTTTTCCCAATTCTGAGAATTGTCTTTTATTCCCTTGACCTGTTACATTAATATCAACTTCTTTTTGTGTGCTTTGATTGTTAGGCTGGTTGTTCCCTTTCTCATTTCTTCTTATTGAAAAGCGATTCTTCTCCCTTTCCTACTCTTCAATTTGTAGACCAGCTTGGAGAAGATCTTTGAAGTCCCTTACAAGGGTGTGAGACATCCTTTCATGGAGATTGGGCAGGACACCTCTCACGATCATCCTTATTTGATCGGATTCATCGGGCCTCTTCTTGAGTAAAGCAGCCTTGTTTTTCCATCTCTTGACATAGTCTACAAAATTCTCATTCGGCCTTTGCCTAATGGATTCCACTTCCATCAAGGTAACTTCCAATTCAACATTATATCCATATTGTTGGATAAAGGCTTTGTAAAGTAGATCCCAACTCTTTTGTGTTCCATCATCTAAGGTATTGAACCAATTTTAGACAACAGGGTCCAATGAGAGCATAAAGTACCTTAGGATTTGAGCCTTAGTAGCTCGGGTAGATTGCATGGCAGTGATATATTGCTTCATGTGGAGATGAGGATTTCCGGTGCTATTGTACTTAGCAAAGGAAGGCATCTTGAATTTATAAGGGACCTCTTCATCTTGTTCAAATAACTTGTCAACTTCGGACATCGCTTCGGTTTTCAGCTTCTTCTCAAATTTCTTTTCTAAATCAGCAATCATCTTTTCAACATCAGATGTCTTGGTCTTTTTAATAGTTGCCTTCTTGACAGCCTTCGGTTCTTTCTTCTTTTCTTGAACCTCTTGGTAGTATTGAGCCAAATCATCATCATCATCAATGACCACCTTTTCATCATCAAAAGCTACTTCATTAATTTTAGTCTTCCCTTTTTCCTTTGGTTTCTTAGTGCTAGCAGATGCCTCGGCATGATTTTCTAAGTGTAACACCCCTTCCCGACCTACATATGTAAGCTGAGTAGAGGTGCCACACTAACCTAATGTTGCTACCAATTTTACTTAGTCAAATTTTAGTTCTGATTTTTACAAAATTTTTGCCATAGTTTCGCCTAAAAATTTAGTCCCAAGTGTCGACAAAACCGGTTTTTTTCTTATTTTTAAAAACATTTTACATAAACCAATGCAAACAAAATCATTCTCAGTACACTCCCAATAAATCCCCCTTGTAACCACAACTACAACCTGCAAAAAGGATTTACACTTCTAGTACAACATAAAATAAAGGTTTTGTGACAACCCCCATATTGAAATATTACACAGCGGAAGTTATAAAATATTTACATATTTACAAATTCATATACATCAAAACCCAAGTTTTACAACACATAAAATTTATACATGATTGGCAAGTCTGCTCTGATCTTTAAGCTCCCAAAATGGATTCTTCAAGGTCTACTCTCACTAGGTCTTAATGAACTCTCGGGTTCAACTCTATCCACTCTATTACCTGCGCGATTAAACACTATCGCGCTAAGCCAACGGCTTAGTAAGATAAAACATGCTAATAGTATGCTTTAATGCAATACAATGCCACATATGCTATTGATAAGATCAACATTATAAATATAAAGTTAACACATAATTATGCATTTCACAAATCATAGTCATATGAGCATACCACATTTCAACATCTTTCCACATTCAACATTACTCAACAACCAACATCTTATTTCATTAACTCATAACATTATTTAGGACATTCATATAACCTTGACACCTATGGGCCCAACAAGTATTTAATACGATATTCAGAGTTCAGAGTTACTGCTTTGGTTCATAGTCACAATAATCACGCCCGTAGGCAAGTGTAACAGACCCAGTCTCTTGGATCATCAACTCAACACATATGAGGAGATCCTCAACCCGGCAAGACTGTTACAAATCATATATCTCATAGTGTAACAGACCCAGTCTCTTGGACCATCAACTCAACACCTATGAGGAGGTCCTCAACCCGGCAAGACTGTTACCTTTCATCATTTCTTAGGCATGCCACCCAAATCCAGAACTCTGAAACTGAATAACATATTAAACAAACAATTCATTTCCATTCTCAATTCTCATCACATTTAGGCAAACATGCCTTCTTTCTTTCAATTACATCATCTTAGCCAATAACAATGGCTTCACATTTCATTTCACAATATAACATCTCATTATTCAAGTATATATATATATCTCATCCATGATCACATTATATCTCACATAGCATCATTCATAAATATCAACATTTCATTCCACATTACTCATGAAACACATTACCATTCACAATGCACAACATAACATTGTTCAATCTCAACAATGCAATTAGGGCAAAGAACAATTGATTATAACATTCATTGATTCAAGTGTGTTTAAAGTGTTTAGGGTTAGGTTTAAGGACCAACCTACCTTTGGAAAACCAAAGCAATGCAAGAAGAACAAAGAATTAAAACCCTAACCATAAATAGTACATTCTGGTTTTAAACTCCATTTTATCCTTATTTTGAAAAATTGTATAAAATAATCTACTTGACTAAAAATTCTAAAATTTTTACAGAATTTAGTTTTGTATCTTAAAATCATCACTTTAAAATTTCAGATCAAACTGAATACAAAATCTTGGTCAAATAGTTCACCTAACCAGACTGCCCCAATTGCCCTGCATCCTGGCAGCAGTTCTGAACTTTGTGAATTCCATAAATCAAATTCAATCAACGTGGTTCCAAATTATTTTTCTCAAATACTAGACTCACTAAGAAACAACATATCCAAAATTCGATTGGATATGATTTTTCTACATTTTATTAAAAATTACGAAATATAGCTGTCCCAGTTAAGGTACCTGCTGGAACAGGTCTAATGAAAATAATCTTTCTAAACTCATAACCATTCCAAAATCGAATCAACATATTTTTCAGTCATTCTAGACTCATAGAGGCACAACATATCAAAAATTCACTTCAAGAACATTTTTCTAAAATTAATTAAAAATCATACAAGTCACAGCCTTTACTAATCCTAAAACAGAAACAATTTCACTAAACACCAATCTTACTCTTCCATCACCAACACCAACCCAACTTCTCATCTATCAAGCAAAATCAATACTTACAATCATACCATAAGCAACTTAATCATACCACTTCAAAAGAATTGAAGAAATTAGAGAAAAGATCTTACCTTAGTTAAAAACTTCTTAAAGCAACACTTGAACACTTAATCTTTCTTCAATTTAAGCTTGAAATCATCAAAACCATCACTTGTCTCTTTCTTTCTCTTTGGCTATGGAGGGCTGGCCATCAACAAGAAGAAGAAGAAGAAATGGTGAAGAAAACACAAGTCAAACCTTCTTTAAATATCCACCATATGATTTTATCAAAGCAATTACCAAAGTGCCCTTATTCACATAATTATCTTTTTGTCTTATATGTGCCCAATTAAGTAATTTACCAATCTCAAATAAATATCTTCTCTTGCCTTGACCAAGCCTTTTGACCACTTTATATGTCATATATATTAACATATACACAACATATAAATTTGTCTCTAAACCCTATTTCTTCCCAAAATACATATACATATACTTTCTCTTCTCAATTTCTTTTCTCTTACAATTTAACACATATATTCAATCCAATATATAACAATAACAACAACAACAATATGCAAAACTTCTAGGGCATAAATGAGGATATTACAATTCTCCCCCTCTAAAAAGAAAATTTCGTCCTCGAAATTACCTGATATCAACTCTGAAACAACTGCGGATACTGTTCTCGCATGGATTGTTCACTTTCCCAAGTTGCTTCTTCTTTTCCATGATTTTTCCACAAAATCTTCACCAATGGCACTCTCTTGTTTCTCAACTCTTTCACTTCCCGTGCCAAGATAGCAACTGGTTCCTCTTCAAATGTCAAGTCTGGGCTCACTTCAATAGATTCAAAAGGCAACACATGAGATGGATCCGACCTATATCTCCTCAACATAGAAACATGGAATACATTATGAATACGATCCAACTCAGGTGGCAAAGCAAGTCGATACGCCACTGGCCCAACTCTTTCTAACACTTCATACAGCCCAATGAAATGAGGACTCAATTTTCCTTTCCGACCGAACCTCAAAATCTTCTTCCAAGGAGATACTTTCAAAAACACCTTATCTCCAACATCAAACTGAATGTCTCTCCTCTTCAGATCTGCATAAGACTTCTGTCGGTCTGAAGCTGCTTTTAACCTACCTCGGATCAACTTCACTTTTTCCTCAGTTCCTTGAATCAAATCAGGTCCAACCAACTTATTATCTCCAAGCTCATTCCAACAAAGAGGTGTCCTACACCGTCTGCCATACAATGCTTCAAACGGTGCCATA
This sequence comes from Garcia nutans, assembly GCA_947685225.1. NCBI lineage: Eukaryota > Viridiplantae > Streptophyta > Magnoliopsida > Malpighiales > Euphorbiaceae > Garcia > Garcia nutans. The sequence goes on from CANTUV010000059.1 coordinate 39,086,665, forward strand.
CCAATGCTGGATTGGTGACTGTTGTTGTAAGCAAACTCCACAAGAGGTAAAAACCTATCCCAACTTCCAGAGAAATCGATGACACAGCTTCTCAACATGTCCTCAATAATCTGTATCACCCTCTCTGACTGTCCATCCGTCTGTGGATGAAAAGTAGTGCTGAAGTGCAGTCGAGAACCCAAAGCACTATGCAAACTCTTCCAAAATCTGGAAATAAACCTGGGATCTCGATCAGACACTAAAGAAGTTGGAACACCATGCAGTTTCACAATCTCATGGATATACAGCTCAGCCAATCTCTCCAAAGAGTAATCCATTCGAACCGGAAGGAAATGAGTTGTCTTAGTCAATCTATCCACAATCACCCATATAGCATCATGCTTCTTTTGTGTCAATGGCAAACCAGACACAAAATCCATTGTCACTCTTTCCCACTTCCATTCTGGCACTAACAATGGTTGAAGCAACCCGGTTGGAATTTGATGCTCTGCTTTAACCTTCTGACAAGTGAGACATTTCGACACAAAATCTGCAATGTCTCTCTTCAAACCAATCCACCAATAATGCTGTCTCAAATCATGATACATCTTCGTATTACCCGGATGCATAGCAAACATTGATTGATGAGCTTCTTCCAAAATGACCCTTTTCAAATCAGCATCATCGGGTACACACAATCGGTTCTTAAACCAGAGACTCCCATCGCTCTTCACAATAAAATCTCTACCCTTTCCACTCTGACAATCTGAAACAATCTTCTGTATCTTCTTATCAGCCAACTGAGCTTCTTTGATCTGATCTAACAAAATCGGCTTTAATTGCAACTGCGCCAATAATGCACCATCAACACAAGGTACAAAACTGGCATGCAATGCTCTCAACTCAACAAGCAATGAGAGCGAGTAAACTGTTAAACCAGCTAAAGATTTTCGACTTAAGGCATCAGCAACAACATTTGCTTTACCTGGATGATAGTCAATCAAACAGTCGTAGTCTTTAATCAACTCCAACCATCTCCTCTGACGAAGATTGAGTTCTTTCTGGACACCCAAATACTTCAAACTCTTGTGATCAGTGTAGATGAAACATTTCTCCCCAAATAGATAGTGGCGCCAAATCTTCAATGCAAACACAATGGCAGCCAATTCCAAATCATGGGTTGGATAGTTAAGCTCATGCGGTTTAAACTGTCGAGATGCATAAGCTATAACTTTACCTTCTTGCATCAATACACACCCCAAACCTCTATGTGAAGCATCACTGTAGATAACATAAGGTTTACCTTCAACAGGTAAAGTAAGAACGGGCGCTTGAGTTAACAATTCTCTCAACTGCTCAAAACTCGCCTGACACTGATCCGTCCACACAAATCTCACTCCCTTACGAAGCAATCTGGTGAGTGGAGTAGGTATCAAAGAAAACCCTTTCACAAACAGCCTGTAATAGCCTGCCAAACCCAGAAAACTTCTAATCTCAGTCACAGACTTGGGTGGACTCCAATTCAATATAGCTTCAACTTTGCTCGGATCAACTCTAATACCCTCTGCTGAAACTATATGTCCGAGAAAAGCTACTTGATCCAACCAGAACTCACATTTCGACAATTTGGCAAATAATTGCTTTTCTCTCAAAATCTGCAACACAATCCGCAGATGCAAATCATGTTCCTCTTCATTCCGCAAATACACCAGTATATCATCAATGAAGACCACTACAAACTGATCCAAATAGGGCCTAAACACCCTATTCATCAAATCCATGAAAGCTGCAGGTGCATTTGTCAGACCAAAAGGCATAACTAAAAATTCATAATGCCCATACCTGGTCCGAAAGGCGGTCTTAGGAACATCTTCAGCTTTGACTCTCAACTGATGATACCCAGATCTCAAATCAATTTTGGAGAACACTGACGCTCCCTTCAACTGATCAAAGAGATCATCGATTCTAGGCAAAGGATATTTATTTTTAATAGTCACCTTATTCAATTGCCTATAATCGATACACAACCTCATAGTACCATCTTTCTTTTTCACAAATAGAACAGGAGCTCCCCAAGGAGAAACACTGGGGCGAATAAATCCTTTGTCCAACAACTCCTGTAATTGCACTTTCAACTCCCTCAATTCTGCTGGTGCCATTCTATAAGGAGTAATAGAGATAGGAGTTGTACCAGGCAACAATTCAATACCGAACTCCACCTCTCTCTCAGGAGGTACCCCTGGCAACTCCTCTGGAAACACATCTGGGAACTTTGCATAACATACATCCTCTGGGAAGATCCAACCTCCTCTAGTCTACCCTCCCTGGATGTAGCACCTCCTCTAGAACTGAATCCTGGTCTACCTCCCCGGCTGGCACCTCTGCCTCCTCTGCCTCCCCTCACACTAGCTCGAGAAGCAGCAGAATCCACTGGCATCTGCTCCTGCCTCTCAGGACAGTCTCTCACAAAGTGGTCAGGTGATCCACACCTGAAGCATACCCCTGATCTACTATGCCTCCAACAAACGCCCCCATGTCTTCCACCACACTGGTTACACACAGGTAAGGTGGATCTCTGAACTCCAGGAGTAGGAGCACTCGCTACTGAAGCTGCAGGTCTAAATCTCTGCCTCTGGAACTGCACTGACCTACCCGCTGGTCTCTGGCTCCTACTACTCCGAGGAACAAAACTTCCTCTACCCCTCTTTGCAGAAGAAGACCCTGCCTCAAACTGGGGCCTCCTAACCCTAACCTCTTCCTCTGAAGCAGCTGCAATAACTTGAGCTCGCTCTACACTTCGAGCTGCTGCCACAAGCTGTGAGAAATCCTGATATCTGGATCCAGCCACTAAGCACATGATCGAGGGTCTCAATCCCTCCTCAAATCGCCGACATCTATCAATCTCATCAGCAATGATACCCCCAGCATACTGACTTAGTCGAATAAACTCAACTTCATATTCAGTTACGGTCCGATGATCTTGCTTCAAATCTAGAAACTCTCTTTTCTTCCCATCTTTATACTCCCTAGGAGTATACTTCAACTCAAATTCCCTCAGAAAATCAGTGTAAGACAGTGTTGGAGGATCATCCATAGAATGGGGCACTGTCTTCCACCAGTCGTAGGCATCCTTCTGTAGCAAAGATCTTGCATAGTCAAACTTCTCCTCTGAAGTGGCTTGCAACTGCACAAATACCCTCTGAACTCTATCAAGCCACTGTTCTGCTACAGCCGGATCAACTGTACCAAAGAAATCCTCTGCTCCATAATTCCTTAGCTTATCATAGTGCCTTACTGGTACTGAAGGCTGAGGGGGTGGTGGCGGTGGCTGTGGTTGCACAGGTGCTTGTCTCATAGCTTCCATCATAGGCCTAAACCAGGCTGGCGGAACCTCCTCCCCAGCTGGTCTACCCGACACCGAAGCAGGTGCCTCCTCAACACTATCAACCCTAGCTCCCTCAGCAGGAGCAATACTCTCGACACTACCCTCAATCGACTGACGTGAGTGAGAATCCATCACAACCTAACACTGCAAACACAGCAGATTATATCTTATTAAAGATCACAGACTGCCAATCTCAAACGTATATGTTATTCAAAACCACTTTTTAAGTAAAAATATTCTTTTTATTACATTTTACCTAGGTTGAGAATCTCAAACCTAGGCTCTGATACCAAAACAATTGTAACACCCCTTCCCGACCTACATATGTAAGCTGAGTAGAGGTGCCACACTAACCTAATGTTGCTACCAATTTTACTTAGTCAAATTTTAGTTCCGATTTTTACAAAATTTTTGCCATAGTTTCGCCTAAAAATTTAGTCCCAAGTGTCGACAAAACCGGTTTTTTTTCTTATTTTTAAAAACATTTTACACAAACCAATGCAAACAAAATCATTCTCAGTACACTCCCAATAAATCCCCCTTGTAACCACAACTACAACCTGCAAAAAGGATTTACACTTCTAGTACAACATAAAATAAAGGTTTTGTGACAACCCCCATATTGAAATATTACACAGCGGAAGTTATAAAATATTTACATATTTACAAATTCATATACATCAAAACCCAAGTTTTACAACACATAAAATTTATACATGATTGGCAAGTCTGCTCTGATCTTTAAGCTCCCAAAATGGATTCTTCAAGGTCTACTCTCACTAGGTCTTGATGAACTCTCGGGTTCAACTCTATCCACTCTATTACCTGCGCGATTAAACACTATCGCGCTAAGCCAACGGCTTAGTAAGATAAAACATGCTAATAGTATGCTTTAATGCAATACAATGCCACATATGTTATTGATAAGATCAACATTATAAATATAAAGTTAACACATAATTATGCATTTCACAAATCATAGTCATATGAGCATACCACATTTCAACATCTTTCCACATTCAACATTACTCAACAACCAACATCTTATTTCATTAACTCATAACATTATTTAGGACATTCATATAACCTTGACACCTATGGGCCCAACAAGTATTTAATACGATATTCAGAGTTCAGAGTTACTGCTTTGGTTCATAGTCACAATAATCACGCCCGTAGGCAAGTGTAACAGACCCAGTCTCTTGGATCATCAACTCAACACATATGAGGAGATCCTCAACCCGGCAAGACTGTTACAAATCATATATCTCATAGTGTAACAGACCCAGTCTCTTGGACCATCAACTCAACACCTATGAGGAGGTCCTCAACCCGGCAAGACTGTTACCTTTCATCATTTCTTAGGCATGCCACCCAAATCCAGAACTCTGAAACTGAATAACATATTAAACAAACAATTCATTTCCATTCTCAATTCTCATCACATTTAGGCAAACATGCCTTCTTTCTTTCAATTACATCATCTTAGCCAATAACAATGGCTTCACATTTCATTTCACAATATAACATCTCATTATTCAAGTATATATATATATCTCATCCATGATCACATTATATCTCACATAGCATCATTCATAAATATCAACATTTCATTCCACATTACTCATGAAACACATTACTATTCACAATGCACAACATAACATTGTTCAATCTCAACAATGCAATTAGGGCAAAGAACAATTGATTATAACATTCATTGATTCAAGTGTGTTTAAAGTGTTTAGGGTTAGGTTTAAGGACCAACCTACCTTTGGAAAACCAAAGCAATGCAAGAAGAACAAAGAATTAAAACCCTAACCATAAATAGTACATTCTGGTTTTAAACTCCATTTTATCCTTATTTTGAAAAATTGTATAAAATAATCTACATGACTAAAAATTCTAAAATTTTTACAGAAATTAGTTTTGTATCTTAAAATCATCACCTTAAAATTTCAGATCAAACTGAATACAAAATCTTGGTCAAATAGTTCACCTAACCAGACTGCCCCAATTGCCCTGCATCCTGGCAGCAGTTCTGAACTTTGTGAATTCCATAAATCAAATTCAATCAACGTGGTTCCAAATTATTTTTCTCAAATACTAGACTCACTAAGAAACAACATATCCAAAATTCGATTGGATATGATTTTTCTACATTTTAATAAAAATCACGAAATATAGCTGTCCCAGTTAAGGTACCTGCTGGAACAGGTCTAATGAAAATAATCTTTCTAAACTCATAACCATTCCAAAATCGAATCAACATATTTTTCAGTCATTCTAGACTCATAGAGGCACAACATATCAAAAATTCACTTCAAGAACATTTTTCTAAAATTAATTAAAAATCATACAAGTCACAGCCTTTACTAATCTTAAAACAGAAACAATTTCACTAAACACCAATCTTACTCTTCCATCACCAACACCAACCCAACTTCTCATCTATCAAGCAAAATCAATACTTACAATCATACCATAAGCAACTTAATCATACCACTTCAAAAGAATTGAAGAAATTAGAGAAAAGATCTTACCTTAGTTAAAAACTTCTTAAAGCAACACTTGAACACTTAATCTTTCTTCAATTTAAGCTTGAAATCATCAAAACCATCACTTGTCTCTTTCTTTCTCTTTGGCTATGGAGGCCCGGCCATCAACAAGAAGAAGAAGAAGAAATGGTGAAGAAAACACAAGTCAAACCTTCTTTAAATATCCACCATATGATTTTATCAAAGCAATTACCAAAGTGCCCTTATTCACATAATTATCTTTTTGTCTTATATGTGCCCAATTAAGTAATTTACCAATCTCAAATAAATATCTTCTCTTGCCTTGACCAAGCCTTTTGACCACTTTATATGTCATATATATTAACATATACACAACATATAAATTTGTCTCTAAACCCTATTTCTTCCCAAAATACATATACATATACTTTCTCTTCTCAATTTCTTTTCTCTTACAATTTAACACATATATTCAATCCAATATATAACAATAACAACAACAACAATATGCAAAACTTCTAGGGCATAAATGAGGATATTACAATTCTCCCCCTCTAAAAAGAAAATTTCGTCCTTGAAATTACCTGATATCAACTCTGAAACAACTGCGGATACTGTTCTCGCATGGATTGTTCACTTTCCCAAGTTGCTTCTTCTTTTCCATGATTTTTCCACAAAATCTTCACCAATGGCACTCTCTTGTTTCTCAACTCTTTCACTTCCCGTGCCAAGATAGCAACTGGTTCCTCTTCAAATGTCAAGTCTGGGCTCACTTCAATAGATTCAAAAGGCAACACATGAGATGGATCCGACCTATATCTCCTCAACATAGAAACATGGAATACATTATGAATACGATCCAACTCAGGTGGCAAAGCAAGTCGATACGCCACTGGCCCAACTCTTTCTAACACTTCATACAGCCCAATGAAATGAGGACTCAATTTTCCTTTCCGACCGAACCTCAAAATCTTCTTCCAAGGAGATACTTTCAAAAACACCTTATCTCCAACATCAAACTGAATGTCTCTCCTCTTCAGATCTGCATAAGACTTCTGTCGGTCTGAAGCTGCTTTTAACCTACCTCGGATCAACTTCACTTTTTCCTCAGTTCCTTGAATCAAATCAGGTCCAACCAACTTATTATCTCCAAGCTCATTCCAACAAAGAGGTGTCCTACACCGTCTGCCATACAATGCTTCAAACGGTGCCATACCAATGCTGGATTGGTGACTGTTGTTGTAAGCAAACTCCACAAGAGGTAAAAACCTATCCCAACTTCCAGAGAAATCGATGACACAGCTTCTCAACATGTCCTCAATAATCTGTATCACCCTCTCTGACTGTCCATCCATCTGTGGATGAAAAGCAGTGCTGAAGTGCAGTCGAGAACCCAAAGCACTATGCAAACTCTTCCAAAATTTGGAAATAAACCTGGGATCTCGATCAGACACTAAAGAAGTTGGAACACCATGCAGTTTCACAATCTCATGGATATACAGCTCAGCCAATCTCTCCAAAGAGTAATCCATTCGAACCGGAAGGAAATGAGTTGTCTTAGTCAATCTATCCACAATCACCCATATAGCATCATGCTTCTTTTGTGTCAATGGCAAACCAGACACAAAATCCATTGTCACTCTTTCCCACTTCCATTCTGGCACTAACAATGGTTGAAGCAACCCGGTTGGAATTTGATGCTCTGCTTTAACCTTATGACAAGTGAGACATTTCGACACAAAATCTGCAATGTCTCTCTTCAAACCAATCCACCAATAATGCTGTCTCAAATCATGATACATCTTCGTATTACCCGGATGCATAGCAAACATTGATTGATGAGCTTCTTCCAAAATGACCCTTTTCAAATCAGCATCATCGGGTACACACAATCGGTTCTTAAACCAGAGACTCCCATCGCTCTTCACAATAAAATCTCTACCCTTTCCACTCTGACAATCTGAAACAATCTTCTGTATCTTCTTATCAGCCAACTGAGCTTCTTTGATCTGATCTAACAAAATCGACTTTAATTGCAACTGTGCCAATAATGCACCATCAACACAAGGTACAAAACTGGCATGCAATGCTCTCAACTCAACAAGCAACGAGAGCGAGTAAACTGTTAAACCAGCTAAAGACTTCCGACTTAAGGCATCAGCAACAACATTTGCTTTACCTGGATGATAGTCAATCAAACAGTCGTAGTCTTTAATCAACTCCAACCATCTCCTCTGACGAAGATTGAGTTCTTTCTCACATAGCATCATTCATAAATATCAACATTTCATTCCACATTACTCATGAAACACATTACCATTCACAATGCACAACATAACATTGTTCAATCTCAACAATGCAATTAGGGCAAAGAACAATTGATTATAACATTCATTGATTCAAGTGTGTTTAAAGTGTTTAGGGTTAGGTTTAAGGGCCAACCTACCTTTGGAAAACCAAAGCAATGCAAGAAGAACAAAGAATTAAAACCCTAACCATAAATAGTACATTCTGGTTTTAAACTCCATTTTATCCTTATTTTGAAAAATTGTATAAAATAATCTACTTGACTAAAAATTCTAAAATTTTTACATAATTTAGTTTTGTATCTTAAAATCATCACTTTAAAATTTCAGATCAAACTGAACACAAAATCTTTGTCAAATAGTTCACCTAACCAGACTGCCCCAATTGCCCTGCATCCTGGCAGCAGTTCTGAACTTTGTGAATTCCATAAATCAAATTCAATCAACGTGGTTCCAAATTATTTTTCTCAAATACTAGACTCACTAAGAAACAACATATCCAAAATTCGATTGGATATTATGTTTCTACATTTTATTAAAAATCACGAAATATAGCTGTCCCAGTTAAGGTACCTGCTGGAACAGGTCTAATGAAAATAATCTTTCTAAACTCATAACCATTCCAAAATCGAATCAACATATTTTTCAGTCATTCTAGACTCATAGAGGCACAACATATCAAAAATTCACTTCAAGAACATTTTTCTAAAATTAATTAAAAATCATACAAGTCACAGCCTTTACTAATCCTAAAACAGAAACAATTTCACTAAACACCAATCTTACTCTTCCATCACCAACACCAACCCAACTTCTCATCTATCAAGAAAAATCAATACTTACAATCATACCATAAGCAACTTAATCATACCACTTCAAAAGAATTGAAGAAATTAGAGAACAGATCTTACCTTAGTTAAAAACTTCTTAAAGCAACACTTGAACACTTAATCTTTCTTCAATTTAAGCTTGAAATCATCAAAACCATCACTTGTCTCTTTCTTTCTCTTTGGCTATGGAGGGCCGGCCATCAACAAGAAGAAGAAGAAGAAATGGTGAAGAAAACACAAGTCAAACCTTCTTTAAATATCCACCATATGATTTTATCCAAGCAATTACCAAAGTGCCCTTATTCACATAATTATCTTTTTGTCTTATATGTGCCCAATTAAGTAATTTACCAATCTCAAATAAATATCTTCTCTTGCCTTGACCAAGCCTTTTGACCACTTTATATGTCATATATATTAACATATACACAACATATAAATTTGTCTCTAAACCCTATTTCTTCCCAAAATACATATACATATACTTTCTCTTCTCAATTTCTTTTCTCTTACAATTTAACACATATATTCAATCCAATATATAACAATAACAACAACAACAATATGCAAAACTTCTAGGGCATAAATGAGGATATTACACTAAGATTGCAGTCAATTGGTTCTTCATGGTCTCAGCTAGGGCCTCTTTGATTTCTTCCATCTTGGCATTGAGGGCCTCATCCACCATCCTTTGAATTTGTTTGGGCTCCATTTTTTTTGGTGAGCAAGTGATTGAATCGTTGCTAGATGCTTCGTCTCCAGCGTAGGTCGGATTATTGTAAGCTTAAGAACTATCGTAATCTAGGGCTGTGAGCCAGAGAGGATCAATGAGATGAGATACAAATGTATGCATGTATGCATGTATGCACCAACAACAAATAAGGATAAATAGGACGTTCCTTCCAACCTTATAACATCCACACACGAGTGGCGAGTCTCTTTTCCTAGGTATATGGTTAACAAAATACCAACATGGGGTACCTTGTTTTCGAATAATTCCCTCGGACGTTTCAACCAATAGTTATATTTTTGAAAATGGAAATCAATCCATGATAATTCCCATTAATTAGGTTTTAATTCATTCAACCAACTAAAGTAGCTTTTATGCTATATTGGATTAAAACAAAATTAAGAGGTTTATCATAGATAGATTTCTCACTTGAAAAAGGTAACTAATGATTCATGCCAAAAACAAGCCCATAGTTAATTTATTCTTAGTGTAAACTAGGCCCACAATTGATTTTTGGTATTTCATAATTGACCTAAATATTTTTGCAAGCTCTTTGTAAAAAATGGTTGGGTGAAAATAGTTTTGTTTCTAAGCCCATTGTAAAAGATTTTAGAAAAATGGATTTTGGGCTTAGTATTTGGGCCATGGGCCAAAGAATTTATTTATTTATTTTTTAGAAAAGTATTATGTCCAAAGACCATCTTGAAAAGTTTTTAAAATAGTTTTGGTCTTTTGGATTTTAGAGAAAAGTTTATTTTGAGCTTACAATACACTTAGGTCATATTAGAAAAAGAACAAACAAAATAGGCCATGATTTAAACCAAGATAAATTATTCATAGTCAAACAACATGCATTTAGGGAAAAACCTAAGGAAAGTAACTAGGCCAATTACATGAGCTTTAGTCTTTGGGTAGAAAGGCTTAGGTTCCCATAGCAAGTATATACCAAATGGTATAAGGCTATGAGTGGTTATGCCATGCTCGATCTCCATACCTTGAGTGAAAGTATGGTATCCCTTACAAAACATAACACGGGCGTCCTAACTCACGCACACAATGTAATCTAATATGATGCAATGGATAATATCATTATAAGAAAGAATAGAATAATATAAAGACCAACAGAATCAACTTCTCTTATCCCCAGTGGAGTCGCCACTGTGAGAGGGGATTTTCGCCCCCACTCCCGATGGAATGGTTCTTGCGACTTCGGCACTGTTTAGGCTCAGGGCCTTAGAGAACACGAACCTAAGTCTGGAGAAAATGGAGTCGCCACCCGGACGGGCCGGGAAAAAGAAAGGGGTGGATGACTCGATTCCTAAGGAATCCCCAACCCTTTAATGGGTTGGAAAAGTTGGGTACGTGTAGGGAAGGTGAGAAATGGCCCAGCAGCCCCGCAACGCCCGTTTCATTGGAACCGGCCTCCTTTACAGGTCTTAATATTATAAAATTCTTAAGTACAATAACATTATCCACATTACACACAATAAAAAGAAAGCATCATTATATTAAAATGAAAGCAATGTCCAAACAAAGTAAATAAATGGACACCCATCCAAGGATGGAAACATGTCCTTACATCACATGCCTAAATAGGACATCCACCAAAAGGTAGAAACATGCCCTTTACATAGGTTCTAAAATTAAAAAAAAAAGCAAATTAAATTACATGATGATTAACTAATGAGGTACTCACCAAGTGGAAACATACCTCTTACAACTTTTGGAAGTCTAAATTGATTAATAAAAGTAAATAATCATCCATAATAAATAAATCATTCATTAAAAGTATTTAAATATCAATAAAATAAACATCCATCCATGATAAATTAAATAAATCAAGTATTGAAATTAAATAAAATATAGCATAAGAGATAAATCAAAGCAAAATCAAATATGGAATTGAATAAAGCAAATAAAAGTTCAAGTATAGCTACTATTTCCATTTAGAGTTTTTTTTTTATCTCATGTGTTAAGGTTTTGGAAATTTCTAAAATTAAGCTACTGTGACTTTTAATGGAATTAAAATAAATTAAGGTTTTATGTTTTAAAAGATTGATAAGACTCTTTGATTAAACAAATTAAGGTTTGAATGATGAAATCATGAAACTAGGGTTTTAAATACCTTAAAATACTTTAATTTGTGATTTTTGGTTATTGAATTTTAAGCTACTGTGCAATTTTTGGGTTTTCATGTTTTTATGTTTTTTAATGTTTTAAAAGGATTAGGGTTCATAAAAATTAGGTTTTATGCTTTTAAAAGGATTAGAGTTCATAAAAATTAGGGTTTATGGTTTTAAAAGGATTAGGGTTCATTATTTTAAGTTTAAAAGTTAAATTTTGGATTTTAGGGTTTTGAAATTTGGGTCTCGGGTAATGAAGAATTTTTAGGGTTTTAGAAATCAATTTGATATTTTATGAAGTTTTATGAATTTAAACAAAAGGATTGAAGTTTTTATAAGTAGAAAAGATGTTTTTAAGGCTTTTTGAATGAAATAGAACCTACTTTAAAATCTTAAAAGAAACAGAATTTGATTTTGGTTTTGTTGAAAAATATGTTCAATTAGTGTTTTAAAGTCTTTAAGAAGAAAAAATAACAATTTTAAGTCTTTTTAGAAAATAAGGTCACGTTTTAGTGTTTTAACTTTGGAAAACTAAATTAAAGTTCTAAGATTTTGGATAGAATTTGCTTAATTGTCTTATTTGTTGCTTCTACTGCACCATTAGCCTTTGGTCTATAAGGAGAGGATCTATGATGATGGATTTGGTACTTTAAGAATAACTCCTTAACTGCTTCTTGAGACTATACCCCATTGTCTGATACCACATTGTGCGGGACCCCGTACTGGCAGTTGAGGTTCTTTTCAATAAATCTAGCCATTTGTCTTGCACCCAGTTTATTGAAGGATTCGGGTTCAACCCATATTGAAAAATAATCTACTGCTACCACTGTAATATCCCAAAATATACCCCAAAAGTTTTGGAGTTATTGTTGTATTTGGATTTAAGGTATATGTTTTATGGAAATAGAAAGATAGATAAATTAATTAAAAGGAAATAGTATAAGGAATGGATGTACATAGAGGATAATATGTATACATATGGTATTTGGGAAATATAAATGCAATATATATATATAAGACATATACATAATGTATAAAGTGGTGTAGGGAAGAGTAAGTTTATATAGTTAAATAATAATAATAATAATAAAAGAAAGAAGGAAAGAAAGTCAAAAGGAGTAAGAAGATATTTTGGAAATAATAATATTATATTATTATTATTATTATATATATATATATATAAGAGATAAGAACAAAGAAAGAAAAGATTCTTTCTTTCTTCTTCTTCTTCTTCTTCGTGGATGAGAGAAAGAGAGAGAGAGAGAGAGAGAGAGAGAGAGAGAGAGAGAGAGAGAGATGTGATTTTTGATCTTCACATCAAATTGCTTAAGGATTTTAAGAAGATTGAAGATGAAGTTTGAAGATTTGGCAAGAAATTCAAGTGAGTCATCTTTTGATTTCTTGGTTTAATTGAAGTTGTGTTTGAGTTTGATAGATTGTTTAAGAGTGTGTTGTTTGATTTTGATATGTTTAAGAGTATGTGAGTAAATTGATTATGGATTTTAAGGATGGATTGAAGAAAAGAGTAAGTGTGTTGAAAGAGATGGTGTTGTAATTGTGTTTAAGGTTTGTAATGATGTTTGTGATTTGTGATTGATGTATGTGGGAGTTGTTTTGATGTTTTGTAAGTTTAAAATGGTTTTTGGGTATGTTTTGGTAAGTTTGTTGGAAGTGGATGTTGGTGATAAGGGGTGTTTTGTTGGGTGTCTTGTTGTTTTGGCCGGAATCTGGATTTTTGGCCTGACACGCCCATGAGCACGTCCAGGTTCTTAGGCGTGTCAATTATGTTGGTGGCAGTAGGTTCGACACGACCAGTAACACACCCGTGTTGGTGAGCGTGTCATAGCTACTGTGAGATTTGAGAATTTACACGGCCATGAGCACGCTCATGTTGTTGGACGTGTCGATGTTTTGTGTGAGGCAGAATGTATTACACGCCCGTGGTATTGAGCGTGTCAAAGCTTCTGTATTGTTGGTTTAGGGCACGATCAAGGACACGCCCGTGTTGGTGAGCATGTCATGTGTGTGGAGTTTGCCCTAGTTGATTCTTACCTATATTATCTTATGTGTATCTCTAAGTAAGTATGTATGATCACTTTTGGGATTAGGTGTTGAAGAGATTGAGTTGCTTTAATCCAAGTACTGAAGGATTTATGAAAGAAAGAGTAGATGGATGTGAGTTTCTCTTGAGGTAAGTACAAAACTTCATTTGATTTCATATATTTATATGATTTAGGACCTTAACACCTTCAGCTATAAATGTGTTAATGTGTTATAGTGTTGATGTATATATATATGGATAATGTATATGTTATGGAAGGTGAAAGATGTGATGATATAATTTGTATGATGTGAAAGTAATGTTATGATTGATGTATGCCTAGATAATGTTCAATGCCATTGAGTGATGATAGAAATGATATGATAGATTTGCCTAATTGATGTTTAATGTAATTGATGTTATACATGTATACTTGAATAATAAAGTGTATTATTGTGAATAAGAATGTGATATGAAGCCATTGTGATTGGCTATGATGAATCAAATGTGATATGAAGCCATTGTGATTGGCCATGATGAATCAAATGAGATGTGAAGCCATTGTGATTGGCTATAATGATAATTGAGAATGATATTGATAAAGAAATAATAAATGAATTGTGTGACTAATGTGTTATTCCATTTTCAGAGTTTGTTGTTGGTGGCATGCCTATTAGTAACAATCTCTTGAAGTTAGGTTGGATTGATCCTTGAAGCCAAGTTGGGTTGAAGTTTAACATGTTTTACTCCCCTTGAAGCTTGGTTGGGTCAAATCCTTGAAGCCTAATTGAGATGTTACAACCCTTGAAGCTAGGTTGGATTGGTTCTTGAAGCCAAGTTGGGTTGATACTTAGCATGCTTTGTTCCCCTTGAAGCTTGGTTGAGCCTAATCCTTGAAGCCTAGTTGGGATAATGATAAATGTGATAATTAAACCAAAGCATTAACTCTGAAAATTGAATGGCATATTAGTGTGTTGTTTGGGCCCGAGTCTGTCTTTGTTGTCAATGTGATATTCAAATGTTGAAATAAATGAATAATGGGATTTATGGCTGACTTTGTTGAAAGTGTGATTCATGATTAACGAATTGTGAATAAAATGATGTTATGAAGTATGATTTTGTAATGTATGTAATAATATATTGAAAGTGAATATGGCTTGAGGAGCTTTGTTGAGATATGATTTTATGAAAATATAGTATGATGTGTAAAATGTATATGAATGTGGAATTTGTGAGTATTGTTTTCATGAAGGTTTGGAAAGGTCATTGAATGGTGATTTATTGAAATGATGTATATGTTTATGTATATGAGATAGAAAGGGTAAGTATCGTGTTGTGAATGTTCCATGTAAATATGTATATAATTTATGAGATTTGTGGGAATATATGAAGGATACATTGAGAAAGGAAAACGGGGTAAAAGAACAATAAAACATGATGCTAAAAATATGAGGTATGATTCTTTGGTAAAGCATATATTTTATATTTTATATTTATTTGTACTTCTAAGCTCTCGGGCTTAGTGCGATTGTGTAATCGCGCAGGTGATTATGCGATTGATCTGGAAGTTCAGCTGTTATGCCACGAGAAGGGTAAGAGTGTCTCGAGACCAACTAGAAGGTGATGCATACATATGTGATTTTAATTATGTTGTATTTTTATAAGAATCATGAAATTTGTAAATGTTCTTTAAATTAATGTAATATTGCTTGAATTTGGATAAAGGTTTTAAAATAATTGAAACGAAAAGTAATATTCTTATACTTTATATATGTATTGTATGTATACCAGGTATATGTATAGTACTTATATAGAGCATGGGGGTGTTACAACCACAATGAAACGGTGACCATTTGAAGCTGTCGGATGTATCTCTCCTATAATGTCGATAACCCAGGTGGCAAATGGCCAGGGTGAAGACATAGAATGCAATTCTTCAAGAGGCATGTGATTCAAGTTACCATACATCTGACATTGTTGGCACTTCTTTACAAACTCAACATAATCTCTCTCCATGGTCAACCAGTAATAACCTTGTCGAATAATCTTCTTAACTAGGGCCAAACCATTCATGTGCAGACCGCAACTTCCCGCGTGTATATCTGTCATGATACGCTCCACTTCAGGCTTTCTTAAACATCTCAAATGCACCCCATTAGGCCATCTTCGATATAACTCTCCATGGAATGTGATGTATTGCAATGACCACCGCCTTATGGCTCTTCTCTCTTTCTTTGTTGCCCCTGGTGGGTATTGTCTTTCTTCCAAAAATCGCCATATAGTATCATACCACTCATCATGGTCTGTATCAATTTCCATGATTGTTTCATATTCATAGCAAGGAGTTGATGAACTGGTCAAGATAAGAGGCTTAAGGAATAAGCTGACAGGGTTTTCCCATATCGAAGCCAATGTAGCTAGGGCGGCCATATGATTTTCTTCTCTTGATAGGAGTATAAACCTACACTCCTTAAATTTCTTCTTCATCATGGTCAGGTATTGGTGGTATGGTTTTAATTTTTCTTCTTTCAACTCCCACTCTCCATTTACTTGGGATACTACTAGTAATGAATCGCCAAAAACTTCCACCTTATCCACCTTCATAATCATTAGGGTTTCCAAATTGAAAATACAAGCTTCGTATTCCACCATATTATTGGTTGCCCTAAATTTTAACTTTTTGGCTAAAGGGATGAGTTCCCCTTTGGGCGATTCTAGTATAACTCCCAAACCTGTTCCTATCCTGTTTATTGCTCCATCAAAATATATTTTCCACCCTTGTATTTCAATTGCTTCAAAATGTTCATCCGAAAATTCCAAGATTACCTCTTCGCTTTCTAGTAATGGTTGTTGGGCCAGGAATTCTGCCACCGCCCTACCTTTGATTGTTTTCCTGGTTACATACTCAATCTTAAATTCTTCTAATATTATCAACCATCGACCATATTTCCCTGTCAAAGAGGGTATGTCTCTTAAGTACTTCATTGGATCCAACCTGAAAATTGCTTGCACACTATACGATTGAAAGTAATGCCGCAACTTCTTAGAAGACCAAACCACAGCTATACAAGTCTTTTCAATGATACTATACTTAATTTTCATAAGGTATGAACTTTCTACTCAAAAAGTAACTGCATGCTCAATCCCTGACTCATCTACTTGGGCTAGCATGGCTCCTATTGATTCTTCTTCCACTGCTAAGTATAGTAATAGAGGTTTGCCTGCAAATACTCTTTTATTCGCTCAAAGGCCTTTTGACATTCTTCATTCCAAATGACCGGCTGATTCTTTTTAAGCAATTTGAAAATAGGCTCACAAATTATTGTGAGTTTTGCTATGAATCTGCTAATGTATTGTAATTTACCAATGAATCCCCAAACTTCTCTCTCCGTCTTAGGGGCTGGCATATCCCTGATTGCTTTAACTTTGTCAGGATCAATCTCAATGCCATTCAGACCAATCACATGTCCTAATTATTTACCTGAGGTAACACCGAATACACACTTCTTCAGTTTTAATCTTAGCTTATATTTCAAAGCTCTATCGAAGAATAATTCTAAGTTTTCAAAGTGTTGTTCCCTTGTATCCGATTTAAATATCATATCATCAACATATACTTTAACTTCTTTGTGCATCATGTCATGAAATAATGTGGTGGCCATCCTTTGGTAGGTTGCTCCAGCATTCTTTAAGCTGAACGACATCACCTTATAACAAAATATACCCCATGTAGTAATGAAAGCAGTTTTGGTTTTATCCTCTTGGGCCATTAACACTTGATTGTATCCAGAAAATCCATCTACAAATGAGTGTAGCACGCTAGAGGCTGCACTATCAATGAGGACATCTATATGAGGTAAAGGGAAATCATCTTTAGGGGAAGCCTTGTTCAAATCTCTATAGTCCACATAGACCCTTATTCTTCCTTCTTTCTTTGGCACGGGTACTATATTGGCTAGCCAATCTGGGTATTCTATCACTTCAAGGAACTTCACTTGTATTTTCTTAGTGACCTCTTCTTTAACCAATTCAGCCCACTGAGGTCTTAATCGCCTAAGCTTTTGTTTGACAGGTTTCATGTGAGTGTAAGTAGGAATATGATGCTCGGCTATGTCTCGATTTATTCCAGGCATATCCTCATAAGACCAAGCAAACACTTCTTCATATTTTTAAATATTTTCTTAAATCTCTCTCTCTCATCAGGAGTAAGGTCAGATGATATGCTAATGTTTTTAGGATTTTTTATTTGTTCCCAAAATTTAATGATTGTGTGTTAACATAATTAGTATTAAAGATGCTCATGTAACTGCTATTTGAATGTATGCAACCATCAGGAGAAACATCACACAAGTAAGCAAAATCAAACTTTATTGCATTCATTTTGGAAAAGAAAACATCATCATTCTCATACAAAGCAGACAAATTAAAATCAAAATCAAAATCATTGTTCTCAAAATCAAATGGCAGGATGTCCTCAAACTTTTCTTCAACTAGGGCAGCAATCTTCTCCGGAGTCTTCTCAACTTTTAGTATAGCTTCATTATTCTCTTTTGGATTGGATTCATTGTTGGCTGACAGGGTGAGCTCTTTCTTCACTTGGTGCACTAGCTCGGCCACATCTGCAAAATTTCAAAACCCGGGATCAACTTTCCCATGAACATGATTGGTCGGGCTTTCCTTGGAGTGGTCCCATATATGGAGCTTTGACAAAGATCTCTTCAAGTGGTGGGAAGCTCATCTTCTCACTCTTCTTTAGCTGGACATCATTGTTTTCATCATATCCCAACCCTTTCTTGGAAGTTTGAGTTCTAAAGTCTGGCAGCTTTGTCAAACCGGCCTTACCTTTTCCAAGACCAGCTCCGGGAAGGTAGTTCATGTTCTTCATCATATTTAAGACTTTTGAGACCACTACTTTGTCATCAGAAATTGCAGCTACTTGAAAACCATTGAGAGGCCTCTCAATCATTAGAGCATTTACAATCTCATTATCCTCAACTTCAATGACCACTGTCTCATCTCCGTTGGGGAACTTGATCTTTTGATGAAGGGTGGAAGGAACTCCACCAAGAGGATGAAACCATGGTCGCCCCAAGAGTAAGGCAAAGGTAACTGGTATGTCTAAAACAACAAACTCGACAATAGATTCAATTGGACCAACCTTTACAGCAGCTTTGAAAGTTCCTTCGGTGTGTCTCTTAGTGTTGTCATAAGCCCGAATTATTACCTTGGTCGGGTTTAGATATCTTGTTGACATGGCTAGCTTTAGCAATATCTTAAGTGGGCAGACATTTATGGTGGACCCATCATCAACCATTACACATGGAGTCCTCTTCCCCTTGACTTCTATTTTTATAAAGAGAGGGTGAATGTGATCCCTTTCCTCCTCTGGTAAATCCACATACGAAAAAGAAACTTCTCCCATATTAACTTCACTCTTTTCTTGAAGCTCTTCACATTTCATTACCCCTTCAATTTTTAGGAAGTTGATCAGCTCCTCTGGTGTCATGGAGGTAGAAATTGGCATGCTAGCCAAGGCTTTGGCCATAGTTTCTCGGTGCTTTTTAGAAGTAGCTAATAAGTCCCAAATGCTAACACTTGCTTGGGTTATTTTCAATTGCTTGAGCACAGCATCATCTTCCTCTTTTTTATTTCCTACTTTAACTTCCTTACCCTTATTAGTTTCTACCTCCTTAGGTGGTGGCCTTGCATAAGGCTTACCGGATCTAGTGTTCATTACTTCATCTTCTTCGGGCTCGGACCAAGTCCATTCCTCCTTCTTGGATACAAGATCATCATCACTATCGCTTAAATCCCAAAACCCATTGACAACACAAATTGCTACTTCTTTACCCCCCATAGCTTGTTTAATTCCACCAAATACCTCTTCTTCTTTGGTTGCTTATTTACCCACATCTTGAAAAGAAGACATGACAAAATCCTCATGCAAACCTCCTCCAATCATGAAAGTTGCCGGCGGTGGTACTCTATTGAACTTTGGTAAGGGATTATCTTTGGTGTTTGGCTTATTGGGCTCGGGCAACTTCCCATTATCAATTACATTTTGGATCTCATGTCTCAACCTCACACATCTATCCGTGTCATGCCCTTGCATTTGATGAAACTGATAAAATGCTTTAGTGTCGAAATTAGGTGGGAGAGGGTTAGGCAAAGGACAAGGATTTAAGGTTTGTAGCAATCCCTTTCTTTGAAGCTTATTGAGAACCCAAGACATCAGTTTTCCCAATTTCAAAAATTGTCTCCTTGTTCCTTGTTTAGTAGCATTGACACCGACTGCCTTTTGCATGCTTTGGCTACCAGATTGGTAGTTCCCTTTCTCATTCCTTTCGCCAGCGCATTTTTTGGCAACCCCTTTCGGCGACGAAATTTTTTATCGCTGATTTTCCGTCGATAATTTTTTTTATATTTATTATCATTATTTTTTATTTTTTTATTAATAAAAATTAAATACTAAAGCAAATATTATTTAATTAAGATAACAAAATCTGTTTTGGAGTAATTAAAATATATTGGACAACATAAAAATTATTTTGGACTAATTAAAATATATTGGACCGGACTAGGTCAAAAATTAAGGGTCTGCACTTAGCTGCCAAAAACTCTCTTTTGCTCAGGAGGTCAGCTCTAAAAATAAAACCGGATCCCTAATTTGCTCTTTAGCTCAAATTTTATAGCCCAGAGATTTTTGCTTGGCACACCCATTGACACGCCCGTGTCTTTGGGCGTTTCAATGGTGTTGTTTCAAACTTTAATGGCATGGGCAGTGACATGCCCATGTTCTTAGGTGTGTCATTGCTACTGCAATACTGAGTTAGGGACACAGTCAGGGACACGCCTATGTCATTGGGCATGTCACAGCTTCTGTAAGTCAGAAGTAATGGCACATTCAGTGACATGCCCATGTTCTCGGGTGTGTCAAAGCTTCTGTAAAGTAGTTGAATGACACAGTCACTGACACACCCATGTCAATGGGCATGTCAATTGAAGAATTTTCTCAAAATAGCTTCTTTCTTTGTCTTTCATTCGTGATTCCAACCTAAATAACCTTATGGTCCCAATGTGTCAAAAGTTCCTGGAATCAACCCTAATAAACACTTGAACAAACAAATTAAACTCAATTTGACAATAAATATATTAAGAAATAGGGGCAAAAATATCATCAATTATACACTTATCAGTAGCTATGACACATCTAATGACATAAGCGTGTTACTAGTCGTGTCATCATCACTGAGGCAAAACAATGTTGACATGCCCAGTGACATGGCTGCATCACTTGTTGTGTCAAGCAAAGTTCTGTATTTCGAACACTTATCAACTTAAACTCCATATATCCAAATATATGATAATAATGGATCAAAACTAGCTTCTTTGACATAGAAAGACTCTATAT
The DNA here is from genome assembly GCA_947685225.1 of Garcia nutans. NCBI lineage: Eukaryota > Viridiplantae > Streptophyta > Magnoliopsida > Malpighiales > Euphorbiaceae > Garcia > Garcia nutans. The sequence continues at coordinate 39,107,986 of CANTUV010000059.1, forward strand.
CAAATACTTTACTCAAACATCAATTAATCAATCTTTAACCATCACTCATATCTAAAAATAACATCAAACCACTCAACTCTTTTAATGATTAAATTAAGAATCATACTCATCACTACAAGTTCCTTTAACTCATTTTTCACTCATCAATCCATTTAACCAATACTTCCAGTAATAATTCATTATAGATGACTCAATCAACTAATTCAAACATTAAAATTATAAAAATTTAAACATTTGAAAATTAAAATACACAAGTGTATACCTTTTTCAAAATCTCTCTTTTTCTCTCTTTTCCCTATTTTTCTTTGATCACTTATTGATAATCTCACCTTTTTTAGGTTATTCTTCTAAAAATCCATAACTAGATGTGATTTCCTCTTAAATTTTAGCTAAATTTTTTAAAAGAAGGTGAAAGGAGGAGTTTTGGTGATTAAGATGATGATATGCATGGATGATGAAGTAAGAAGAAAGGAAGAGAAGTTTCCACACATACACACACCTGTCCAAATATATATATGATGTAATATAGTGTGGCCACTCTCATTTTAACTATGGTGCACCCTCACTGTTAACCTTTGATTCTAATTTGATTTTTAATCCCATAAAATAAAAAAAATAAACTCTTTAGTAAATTTTTGAGATATACTATTCACTATTCTCTACTTATAACATTTATCCTCATTACTTTTATCACTATACATTATCAATTATCAATATTAGTTAAAAAGTTCTATGTTTAAAATCTTGACCATTACACTTGCAGTCCACACAAACCCTAATCCTTCCATCCTTCTTTGGAACTAGAATGATATTGGTCAACCAGTCAGGATATTCAGTCACTTCCAAGAATTTCACATGTATCTATTTGGTAACCTCTTCCATGATCAGCTCTGCCCATTCCGGCCTTAGGCATCTCAACTTTTGCTTGACAAGCTTCATGTGAGTGTAGGTCAGGATTATATGCTCAGCTATATCCTGCTCAATTCCTATCATATCTTTATAAGACCAGGAAAAAACTTCTTTATACTTTTTAAATATTATTTAAAATCTCTCTCTCTCTCTCTCTCTTTAAGAGTAAGTTCGGATGCTATACTAATATTTTTAGGGTTTTCAAGTATTTCCAAATTTAATGATTATGTGTCAACAGAGTTAATATTAAAAATGCTCATGTAATCACCACATTGATGTATGCAACCATTAGGAAAAATGTCTTACAAGTAAGCAAAATCAAACTTTATTGCATTCATTTTTTGAAAAGAAAACATCATCATTCTCATAGAGAGCAGACAAATGAAAATGAAAATGAAAATCAATGTTTACATCATCACATATTACAAGATCTTCAAATTGATCTTTAATGAGAGCAGTAATCTCCTCTAGAGTCTTCTAGATTCTGGGGCCAGCTTCCTACTTTCCCTCTTGATTGACTTTCTAGTCAGTTGATGAGATGATCTCTTTCTTCACCTGTTCTGCAAGCTCAGCCACATGAGTAAGAATCTTAAAAACTGAAATCATCTTTCCCACGAATATGACAGGTTCTGGCTTTCCTTGTAGGGGTCCCAGTCTGGAGATTTAACAAATATTTCCTCAAGTGGAGGAAATTCCATTTTCTTGCCTCCCTTTAGCAGAGTATCTCCATTTGTTCCTTCATAACCTAGCCCTTTCTTTTATACTTGAGTCTTGAAATTTGGAAGTTCTGTCACACATGTTTTTCCTTTTGCAAGTTTGGTTCCGGGCAAGTAGTTCATTTGTTTAATCATGGTCAAAATCTTAGAACCCACTATCGTGTCTTTAGAAATACCAGCCACTTGGAAACCATTAAATGGTCTTTCCACCATAAGACCATTGACCGCTTTGCTATTTTCTACCTCAATTATTCTCATTCCATCATTGCTTGAAAACTTGATCTTTTGGTGGAGTCTTGAAGGAACTCCATCAAGAGGGTGAAACCATTGGTGACCCAATAGTAATACAAAGGTAACTAGTATATCTAGAACCACAAATTCAACCATAGATTCAATAGGTCCCACTTTTACTAGAGTTTTGAAGGTTCCTTTAGCTTGCTTTTTAGTATTATCAAAAGCTCAAATTATTACATCATAAAGGCTCAAGTCACGAGTGGAGATGGCAAGCTTTGGCAGAATTTTGAGTGGAGAGACATTTATAGTGGATCCATCATCAACCATGACGCAAGATGTTCTCTTTTCCTTGACCTCCACCTTAATGAAAAGTTGGAGGACATAGTCTCTCCCATCTTCTGCTAAGTCACATTTGAAAAAAAAACCATCCCAACTTTAACCTTGTTTCCCTCTTGAATGTCTTGACCTTTCTTTGCCTCTTCGGCTTTCTTTTTTCCTATAAAACTAACAAGCTCCTCTGGTGTTCCAGAAGTGAAAATTTTCATGTTCACCATAGCTTTGGCTATAGTTTTGCGATGCTTCTTGGATTTAGCCAGTAAATCCTAGATACTGATGCTAGCTTAGGTCCTTTTCAATTGCTTAAGGATAACATCATCTTCATCTTCTTTTCTTTCCTTCCCATCATCCTTCTCCTTGTCAGCCTCTGCTTCTTTTGATGGAGCCCTGCCATTAGGTTTTCTAGAGTGGGTATTTAGTACTTCTTCTTTAGGTTTGGACCAATCCCACTCTTCTTCCTTGGCATCTAACTCTTTATCACTGTCAATTGAATCCCAAAACTCATTTACTAGTGCAAATGGTCAATGCCTCCTCACCTATGGTTGATTCAACAAGTGAAACTTCTTCTTTTATAGTTTCTTCACCAATGAGTTGGAAAGATGACAAGACAAAATTATCATTCAATTCTCCTCCTATCATGAAAGTTGTTGGTGTAGGTACTCTATTAAACTTAGGCAAAAGATTGCCGTTCATGCTAGGTTTGTTAGGTTCAAGTAACTTTCCACTGTCAATCAAATTCTGGATATCGTGACTTAGCCACATGCAATTATCTATTTCATGCCTCTTTGTCTGGTGGAATTGGCAGAAGGCTCTAGTATCAAAGTTTGGTGGGAGTGGATTTGGCACTGGTCGAGGAGCTAATGGTTGTAACAACCCTTTCTTTTGTAACTTATTGAAAACCCAAGATAGAGGTCTCCCCAGATCTAAAAATTGTCTTCTATTCCCTTGGCCAATAGTTGCATTAACATCCACTACCTTTGCGTGTTCTGATCACTAGAGTGGCAATTCCCTTTGTTGATTCTTCTTTCAAAAAAATGGTTCTTATCCCTTTTCCACTCTTCTATCTGTAAGCAAGCTTTAAGAAGATCTTTGAAATCTCTTATAAGAGTATGAGATACCTCTCATGGAGATTTGGCAGGACACCTCTTACTATCATTCTAATATGGTTTGACTCATCAAGACTCTTTTTGAGAAGAGCAGCCTTATTTCTCCATCTCTTCACGTAGTCAACAAAATTCTCATTTCGTTTCTGTCTGACAATCTCTACCTCCATCACAGTCACTTCCACCTAAACATTATATCCATAATGTTGAATAAATGCTTTGTACAACAAACCCCAATCTTTTTGGGTGTTCTCCTCCAAGGTATTGAACCTGTTTTGCACAACAAGATCTAGAGAAAGCATGAAATACCTCAGGGTTTGAGCCTTGATAGCTCTAGTAAACTGAACCTTCACTGAATTCTGAGTTAGTGTCATAGGTCAGGTTGTTGTAAGCTCTTAATTTGATAAACTCCAGGTCTGTGAGCTAGAAAGGATCGATGCAATGTATGTATACATGCATAGCAAATAAACAAACAAATAAAGTTAGGACGCTCCTTCCAATCTTATATCTTTCACCCACGAATAACGAGTCTCTTTTCCTAGGTATTGTGGTCAACAAAGATATCAACAGGAGATACTTTGTTTTTTAGAACATTTTAGATGAATTAATCATTAATTGTGTTTCCAAATGTTGAAATCAGGTTAGAAGAATTTTTATTAATTAAGTATTAATTCTTTTGGGTTCACTGAAATTTAGCAGCATTTCAGTTGCATGTTGGATTAATATCTAATTAATGGGCTTATAATAATTAGGTTTCTTACCATTTGGAAAAGGAAACTAATGGTTCCTACAACAAACAAGCTTATAACAAATAAATCATAGTATAAATAAGGCCCATAATTAATTTTAATATTCCATAATTGACCTAATTAATTGAAAGCTCATTTTAAAAATTTTGACCCTTTGAAAAAAGATTTTAATTTCAAAGCCTAATGGAAGCTTGATCTTGAAAAATGGACCATAAAGTGCAAATGATTTTGAGCCCATTTTTGAAAATATTTTAAGGCCTATTGTAAAAAAGTTTGTTTCAAAAATAAATATTGGGCTTCATGTTTGGGCCAAGAGGTAGAAAACAATTTTTAACCCATCTTTGTTGGAAAACGTTTTGAAAATAATTTTAGGTTTAAAAATAATTTAGGGCTTACACTATAATTAGGTCATGTTAGAAAAAAAAATAAATGGGCCTTCACTTAGGCCAAAACATGTTGAACATAGTCAAAAAATAAGCAATTAGGGTAAACCTATGGAAAGTTACTAGGCTAACTACATGAGCTTTTAGTCTTTAGGGTAAAAAGGCTTAGGTCATCATAACAAGTATATACCAAAAGGTACAAGGCTTTGAGTGGTTATGCAATGCTTGATCTCCATACCTTGAATGAAAGGATGATATCACTCATATACACATAACATAGGTTCCACAGGGCATCCTAACTAACGCACACAACACAAATGTAAATAATGCAATGAGTAATACCATAATGATAAAAAAAATAAAATAATATAAAGACCAACGAAATCAACTTTTCTTATCTCCGGTGGAGTCGCTACTGTGAGCAGGGAGTTTTGCCCCCACTAGTGGTGGAATGGTTCTTATGACTTTTGTACTGTTACGCTCTCAGCCTTAGAGAACAAGGGCCTAAACTTAGAGAATTTGGAGTCGCCACTTCGACTGGCTGAGAAGATAGAAAAGGATGGATGACTCAATTCCTAAGGAATCCCCAACCCTACTTGGGTTCAAAAATTTGGATACTTGTGGGGAAGGTGAGAAGTGACCTAGCACCCCCATAATGCCCGGTTCATTAGAACCAGAATCCTTCTTAGGTCTAAATATTATTAAATTCTTACATTATTACAATATTATCCATACTACATACAATTGATAAAATGTTCATCATATTGTAAATCAAACAAACAAATAAATAAAATGGGCACCCATACGAAGATGGAAACATGCCCTTAAAATGTCCTAATGTCCATACACCCACCAGTTGGTTGAAACAAGGCACCCACAAAGAGAAAACATGTAGTTTATATCGCCTTTTCAAAACTTATACAATGATAAATAAACACGATCCAATCATTCATTACATGCAATGAAAATAAAATCAAAACCCATCATCCATCATATAATTAATAAATCAAGGTTTAATTAATAAAATTAGTATTCAACCACCAATTTAGGGTTTATATTGCAAAATTAGATTTTCATTGACTAAATTAGGGTTTTTGACAAAACTAGGGTTTTTAACCTAAATTAGGGTTTAATGTGTAATCCGAAGGTTTAACATGCAAACTAAGACTACAACATGCAAACTTAAAGTTTTGGAAAATAAACTAAGACTAAAGTATGCAAATTAAGGTTTTGGGAAAATAAACTAAGGCTAAAACATTCAAATTAGGGTTTTGGGAAATAAACTAAGATTAAAGCTTGTAAATTAGGGTTTTGGGAAAATATACTAAGAGTAAAGCATGCAATTTAGGCTTTTGGATGCAAATTATGGGTTTGGAAAATAAACTGAGACTAAAGCATGGAAATTATGTTTTTGGGGAATAAGCTAGGGTTTTAGGATGAGAAATAGGGATTAATATACTAATTAAGGCCACAAAGATGAAATTGAGATTATGATTTAATTTGAATCTAAAATCATGACTTGCTGTTGCAATATTGAAATCGACCAATTAAACTAAAACAATAATGAACTTCCACGTAATTGAAAGATGAATAGAACATGAGGAAATTATATCGAATTAGCTAGTAGAACATACCTGCATTGTTGGCTCCACCAAGATAATTTAGTTGAACTAAGCTCGCAGTTTGAATAGTTAGAAAGCCTGGATCAATTGATGTCTTGGTTCGGTGAAGCAATTTGAAGACAATAGTTGCTTAAGGCTATTGTCTCTCCTTGTGAATTGCTCTCGATTCTTGCTTTTCAATTTCTATGTGTTTTCTATTTTTAATTGGTCGTGGTTCTTTGATTGCTAAAGGTCGAGCTTTAATTTTTTGATTTTATATTTGTGATATTGGCTATTTTAGTTGCTAATCCCAACTACCTTTTCCTCTAAATTCACTTGTAGACCCTTAATTTTTGACCCAATCCGGTCCAATATGTTTTATTTAGTCTAAAATGATTTTTGTTGTCTAATTGGTCCAAAATAATTTTTATTAATAAAAAATACAAATAAAAAAAGAAAAGTCAAAAAATAAAAATAAAAATAAAAATCGGAGTCGGAAAAATCGGCAACAAAAAAATCATAGCGCGGGCCCATGGGCATTTCGCCCGCAGGAAATTCCTACGGGCGAAATCACCGTGCTATTTCGGACGTAGAATTTTTCTGCCTACGCAGAATTTTTCTGCCTGCGAAATAGCTTACGGGCCCACTTCGCGTGCGCTACCGCAGCCAGCTGAGGCAAATTTTTTCGCCAGCGCAGTTTTTCCGCAGCAGTTTTTTTCGGCAGCGCGATTTTTTTCGACGCAAAATTTTCGAAACCTAATCCAATTAGGTTTTGGTTTCTTTATGTTTTGTAAATTTTGATCTTAATGTATAAGTACTTGAAAATATTTGTTATATTTTCCGCTGCGTTTTCAATAAATATTTTTATTTATTGTGTTTTATAAATTCCCTTAAACGTTTTAAATTTATTCATATTCATCCGAGGGATGATTTGTGTGTTTTGTTAACCGTGGCATTCCTATATTCAGTATATGTATATTACGATCGTATAAGCATGTTGTGTACGTATATGGGGTATAGGGGTGTTACAGTTCCACTAACTCAGCAACATCTGCAAAAATTTCAAAACCTGGGATCAACTTTCCCATGAACATGATTGGCTTGGGATTTCCTTGGAGTGGTCCCATGTCTGGAGCTTTAACAAAGATCTCATCAAGTGGAGAGAAGCTCATCTTCTCATTCTTCTTTGGCTGGACATCTTTTTGGATTCATCATATCCCAACCCCTTCTTGGAAGTTTGAGTTTTAAAATCTGGAAGCTTTGTCAAACCGGCCTTGCCTTTTCCAAGACCAGCTCCGGGAAGGTAGTTCATGCTCTTCATCATTTTCAAGACCTTAGAGTCCACTACTTCATTATTAGAAATTGCACCTATTTGGAAGCCATTGAGAGACCTCTCAATCATTAGCGCATTAACAACCTTATTATCTTCGGCTTTGATGACCACTGTCTCATCTCTGTTAGGGAACTTGATCTTTTGATGAAGGGTGGAAGGAACTCCACCAAGAGGATGAAACCATGGTCATCCCAAGAGTAATGCAAAGGTAACAGGTATGTCCAAAACAACAAATTCAACAATAGATTCAATTGGACCAACCTTGACAGCAGCTTTGAAAGTTCCTTCGGCATATCTCTTGGTGTTGTCATAAGCCTGAATGGTTACCTCGGTTGGATTTAGATCCCTTGTTGACATGGCTAGTTTTGGCAATATTTTAAGTGGGCAAACATTTATGGCAGATCCATCATCAACCATTACACATGGAGTCCTTTTCCCTTTAATTTCTATTTTGATAAAGAGAGGTCGGATGTGATCTCTCCCCTCTTCCGGCAAATCCACATCTGAGAAAGATACTGCTCCTATAGTAACTTTGTTCTTCTCTTTAATATCTTCACATTTCATTACTCCTTCAATTTTTATGAAGTTAATCAGCTCCTCTGGTGTTATGGAGATGGAAATTGGCATGCTGGCCAAGGCCTTGGCCATAGTTTCTCGGGGCTTTTTAGAAGTAGCTAATAAATCCCAAATGCTAACACTTGCTTTGGTTCTTTTCAATTGCTTGAGCACAGTATCATCTTCCTCTTCTTTATTCCCTGCTTCAACTTCCTTTCCTTTATTAACTTCTACCTTGATGGTGTGAAACTATACTATTGCAATACTATAAGTGAACGCGTCATTCAAGTAATAAAGTAGTGAGTGAGTTATTATTCCACTGGGGATAAGGCCAAGTACTAGTGCAAATTTTAACTATTGTTTAGCAAATTAATAGTTTTGTTATAATTAAAGATAATTAACTTAATAACTAAAAATAGAGAGAGATTTAATGTTGAATGAATTGATTGATGATGAAAATACTATCCAGATATTGAATTCCCCTAGCCACAATTATATTTATGAAAATCAATTCAATTAAACAAAATAATAGAGTTGAATTTGCGTTCCTCTAAATTAGACTAAAACCTTTCTCAAGTGAATTAATCCCTAATCACTAAGTAGAATGTTGGAATCTCTTCTCAAACATAATTAAGTAGATCTTGCATAAAGAATAAGGAATCATAAACCAAAGGATCTTGTAAGTTTATCTCTAGTACTCCAATATATCCTCAATCCTTGTAAGTATTCAATTCATATCAAGCTTTCTCAAGTAAATAATATGAAAATTGCAACCAATCAATAAGCATGCTATTATCAATTGGAAATAAATTATTAAGCATCATAAGAATAAAACAACTCAATCAAATAATTTAATTGAATAAAATTATTTAATCCATAAAATAAAGCTAGGGTTCATCAATATCTAGATAGAGAATGAGTTAGTTCATGTTCAAAACCAGAAAACCAGAACAAGAGAAATAAGAAAAAGAATCCAAACAATCCACGGTGAATAATTTGTATTTCTTCACTTAAATCCTTGAATCTTGGTTTAGAGATAGACTCAATTGGATAATAATCATATTAAGAAATAGGGGCATAATATCATCAGTTGTGCACTTATCAAATTCCCCCACACTTGAGTTTTTGCTTGTCCTCAAGCAAAACTAAATCACTATAATAAGCAGAAATGATGGATCCCTCTATATTTAAAAAGAAAAGAATAGTTTGACAATACTCGAATCAGAAAACTCGACATTCTCAATCGAAAACTAATTCACAATCATAACATCTGAATAAAGAAGTTTCAAAATAAAAATTTCATAGACCTAAAACCTAAAAATCCAGAGTTAAAAGATTGAGCATAAAATTTCAGAAAATCCAAAAACCATGAACGAAGTACGAAAAATGTAAATTTTCTCTTAAGTTCTTTAACCCCTTTTTTATTTTTTTATTTTTTTATTTGTTTTACTGTATATACACATATATATACATTTTAAGGAGCTCGACTTATTTGAACTGATACTAACCTTTTGATGCGAAGGTAAACATTTGTGATGCCGACCCCCGGTTACTCAGCCAGAATCACCATTCAAATAGCTACTAGCACTATTCATGATTCCAACTCATTTGTTTTAATTCAAGAATAAAAATTAGCGGAACATGGATAAATTTTCAAAGCTCCTTTTATTAGAATTAATTATTTATTTATATTTTTCTTATTATTTTATTTTTTTTAACTGTTAAGGGTCAGAAATTTAAGGGTCATACTAAGTCCGACTCAAGAATCTAAGGAATTATAACATGCTCAAAAATGTTACTAAGGTTTTAAACTTCAGATGTGTCCAATTTCCATCAATCCACTACCTAATTATAGCTATTACAGTCGATCCTCAGCAATTTATCAAGATATCCAAGTTAACCTTAACAAGAAATTGTCATTTAGAAAATCACGAATTAATTTAACATATAAAGGGGAACCATTTCAAATCACACGATTACAGCAATCTAGCTTACTTAAATCCAAAAACAATTTGCAGAATTTAATTGAGACAAATGAATCAAATGGAAAGAATGAAATAATAGAAACTCAATCAAGAAAGTATACCTCTCCCCCGCACTTAAGATGCACATTGCCCTCAATGTATGTGCAAAACAAGAAAAACGAAGAGAGAGAAAAACTGCCCTTCCATGTCCATGATTGGACAAATAGGAGTACGATGCCAAGAGTATGGTGAAGGTGAATTTGCTTTAAAATAAAAACTAAAATACAGAAATGAAGGTAAGACATAAGGAAATGAAATAAACAAACAAATAAAACAGTTCTTAAAAACAATGCAATTGTCCAAAAGGAATAAAAGTAAAGAAACAGAAAAAGGACAGCAAATAAGTTAAGAAAATGAAATAAAATATGGGCTAGTCAAAAATTGGCGCATCGCCAGAATCGTCACCACTGGTCTCATCATTGGATACATCAACTGGAGGTGCAGGTGCAGGGGTAGGTGGCTGGTATGGTGGAGGTGGTGGTTGCAAAGGGTGAAACCCTTGATACCTCTGGAACTCTAACATGGATTGTTCCAGCCATTGCCTTCTCAAGATCTCGTGATCTAGCTGGGCTTGGAAAGAAGTAGTCTGTTCAAGCATGAACTGCTGCATTTGGTCTAGCTGAGTTAAGATCTTATTCTGATTCAGCTCGATATTCCCTATCTTCCCATTAATCCCATAAATCTGATGCTCTAAATCTGTGGGTTTCCTGTCATCATCCCACTCAACATTAACTGACTGGCACCAATCTCAAAATGTAGGGGTCTGGACAAAAGATGGTCCAGTAGAAGAAGAAGTTGCATCAGTGGAAGAAGGTGCAACAGTGGAAGAAGGCCCAGCGGCAGTGGACGAGCCTGAAAAATCTGTCGGTGGGGATGGTGGTATATCCGAAGGAGGAGCAGAAGGGGCTACCTCTGGTATATCTGAATCCATAGGAGGTGCCTGCAGCCTAGCTACCTTCTCCCGGTTCAGCCTATTCAATGTGTCCATACCCAACAATTTAGGCAAACCATCCACTGTCATAGGTAGGCACCCATCTAACATACTAAAGCGATGAGCGAGTCATGACATACATGGCACCATGTAAAGTACCTAATGCTCCCTTTTTAGACTACTAGTAAAAGAAGTGTGTGATGGCGTGTGCGATATTGCATCGGGTCTTCTGTACCATGCAGTGCAGGAAAAATAGATCTCGCAGGCTTACTACCCCTGTGCTGCTCAGCCTGGCTGTAAGAGTGTGAACTAATAGGTTGTGCACCACTCGACAGGGGAAGGACTCAAAGTTGGATGCCTTAGAAACCTTGGGTTGATATTTATCTGCAGTGGGTGCAAAGGTCCTCCAAACCCGAGGAGGAGCAACCTCATACTCGATAAAATCCACCTCAAAATTTAGATAATCAAAAGTCTATACCTCCTCTGCAGTATATAACCTGAGATGCACCCCAAGGACATTAATGCTCATGTGAAATCTCTACCCTCCTAGTCTGAATTTAATTGTTGGCTCAGTAATTGAAACCTTGGTCTTCTGGAACTGAAAGGTGCAGTAGAATTCCAATGTCAGCTCTCTGTAGGAAGACTCATTGATGGAGAACAGTTGGTCCCATCCTTGTTGGTTAATCAGTTCCCGGATATCTGCTGCAATATTTGCTAGTTCCATAGCATCCCAATCTAAAACACGAGGTGGGGACCAATCCTTATTGCTGAAATGTTCAAATCGCCTTCTTTCCTCTGCATTTGAGAATTTAAGGCATTTGTGGTTTGCCATGAACTTAGAAGTTGCTCTTGCTGCAGGTTGGCTTGAACTGCCTTCCCCTCGTGCACGTTTGGCAGGTAGCTGGGAGGATGATTGTTTGCAAGGGCCCATTGTCTGCAAAACAAATACAAATTCCTCAATAACAATAAAAATATACCACGATACAAAGCACCAAAAAAGACTGGCACAAAATTACTGAAATACCGGCATTATAACGATGAAGCATAATGTAAATCCTAACAAATTAATGCCAACAGCCAATTTAAAACAAGCTTAAGCAACCTATATCAACACACACATAACCAACAAAAATGATGAACCAATTCGAACGACGGCAATTCCAACAATAGCGATTCCATTTTCCAAAAATAACGATTAACTATAACCCAACAAGCAAATCAATCAATTTATAATTCAAACACAAACTAATTCAAAAATAAATCAAATGCTGAATCAAAATGAAATTAAAAACAAATCAAATGCAAAATTAATCAATCGCCGCAATAATCAAGATAAATAAAAATGAAGCAAAATAAAGCAAGCACATCATAAATCTATCAATTCTAAGGAAAGTAAAAGATAATACAAAGAATCCATAAGAAAAATGAAAGAAAAATGAACGAAATCCATAAAAATTGTAAAAGTAAGAATTCGTACCTGAAAAGTGCAAAAATCATGTGTAATCAAAGGGAAATCGAGCAAATCCATTCAAAAATGCAAACCGGGAGTGAGAATCTCTCCTAAAGTGATTGGGTGTGTGAATGAACCAGTTGGAGTGCAAGAAATTTGAGAGAAAATGAGAAAGAAAATTGAAGTTTGCATGTAAAATGGCTTTGGGTCTTTATATAAAGACGTCGGCACACCCAGTGACGCTTCCGTGTCACTGGGTGTGCCCTATGGAATGCGAAGCAGTGTATACGACACATCCATGGACACGACCGTGTCCATGGGCATGTCACAAGGACTGGATGAATTAATAAATGACACACCCATGGACACGGGCGTGTCAATGGGCGTGTCACATGTACTGTGACAACAAAGGAAACGACATGCCCACTATCTTGGGCATGTTCTTTGGGCGTGCTGGCTCATTCATTTTTTTATATATTTTTATTTTTATTTTTATTTTTATTTTTAAGGCATGACCAGTGACATGGGGGTTTCCCTGGGCATGCCATAGCTACTGTTTCTCATTCAAAATGACACGCTCAGTGACACGGGTGTATCACTGGGTGTGTTGTAGCTACTGCCTCTTAAAACTAATGACATGCCCAATGACACGGGCATGTCCTAGAATGTGCTCAATTTACCCCTCAAAATCCAATTTCCTCTATAAATTCAAATGAATGCAAGGCAAACAAAACACCAACCAATGATAGAAGGATAAAACTAAAAAAAATTGGTGACACAAACCAAAAAAACACAGAAATTAAAGACATGAAAATTAAAGAACGAATAAAACGGTGGGTTGTCTCCCACCCAACACTTCTTTAACGTTGTATTAGTGGGACGGTCAGGGCAAATTTCTCTAGTCTTGGAGGTGTAAAACCTCCGTCAAGTCATGTATTCCCCCCCCCAAAGTATAATTTGATCCTGTGCCCATTTACTTTATAATCTCCTTTTTTCGGATGAGTTATTTCAACCACTCCATAGGAGAAAAACTTCCGTAACTGTTAAAGGACCAGACCATCGAGATTTTAACTTACCTGGAAAGAGTAGAAGCCTTGAATTGTACAATAATACCTGATCTCCCACTTGAAACTCTTTCAACTCTTTAATGTGAGCATCATGCCATCTCTTAGTATGCTCCTTATGCATTCTTGCATTTTCATAAGCTTGCAATCTCCACTCGTCCAACTTGTTTACCTGCAATTTTTGCTTTTCACCTGCACGAGCTAGATCAAGATTAATCTATTTTATAGCCCAATATGCATTATGTTCAATTTCTACAGGTAAATGACAAGCTTTTCCATATACTAGCCTAAACGGCATAGTGCCCAAAGGAGTTTTGAATGCAGTCCTAAAAGCCCATAGAGCATTGTCCAATTTCTCGGACCAATGCTTTCGGGATCACTCTATAGTTTTTTCTAGAATTCTTTTTATCTCCCTGTTCATGTTCTCAACTTGGCCACTAGTTTGGGGATGGTAAGGAGTAGCAAACCTATATGTAACACCTAATCTTTTGAAAACTTCCTCGAGCTGAACATTACAAAAGTGAGTACCCCTATCACTTATAATTGCTTTCGGTGTACCAAATCGAGAGAACAACTTCTTCAAAAACTTTATCACTACCCTAGCATCATTGGTTGCTGAGGCTTGGGCTTCAGGCCATTTAGAGACATAATCTATAGCTACAAGAATATATTTGTTACCAAAGGAATTTTGAAACGGTCCCATAAAATTGATTCCCCATACATCAAAGACTTCACATACTAAAATTCCATTTTGGGGCATCCCATCACGAGATGAAATGTTTCCAGTCCTTTGGCATTGATCACAATGATTCACAAATTTGTAGCTATCCCTAAACAAAGTGAGCCAATAAAATCCCGATTCTAGTACCTTTTGAGCAGTCCTATTGGCTCCCATATGACCACCAGCTAGTCCAGCGTGGCATTAACTAAGAATATTCATTGTTTCGGGCCATGCCACACACCATCGGATCATGTGATCCTTACATAATCTAAACAAAAAGGGATCCTCCCAAAAATAATATTTTAAATCGGAAAAGAATTTCTTTTTTTCTTGATAAGCTAAGTCCTTAGGAAGTTCTCTAACAGCTAAATAGTTAGCAAAATCCGCAAACCAAGGTGTGTCAAAATTTAAATTACTTACCTCACTCACCATGGCGTATAACTGCTCATCGGGGAAGTGATCATCAATGTCCCCTTATTCAAACCTCTGCAAGGTTGGATTCTCCAAACGAAAAAGGTGATCTGCTGCCAGATTTTCAGCTCCCTTCTTGTCTTGAATCATCAAGTCAAATTCCTGCAATAACAAGGCCCAACAGATTAGCCTAGGCTTTGCATCAATTTTTGTAAATAAGTACAGTAGACCCTTAATTTTTGACCCAGTCCGGTCTAATATATTTTTTAGTCCAAAATAACTTTTGTTATTTTAAGTAAGTAATATTTGCTTTAAAAATAATAAACAAAAAAATAAAAAATAAATAAAAAAAAGTCAGATTGCGGAGAAATGGCCCGCACGCCCATTTCGCCCGCAGTTGCGGCAACTTTTTCTCCAGCGCAATTTTTCCTGCGGTAATTTTTTTCGCCAGCGTAATTTTTCCGCAGCAGTTTTTTTTCGCCAGCGAAATTTTCCAATGCAAATTTTTCGGAACCTAATACAAATAGGTTTTGGTTTCCTTTTCTTATTCAATATTGTATTCTGTGAGTAACTAGGATTAATAATAGAATTCTTCTATAAATAAGGAAGAAATCAAGAGGAGAAAAATAATCAGAAATTGGGACTAAGATTGGGAGAGTTTGAAACCGAAACTGAGTGGGAATGTAGTGAAATCAATCTAACCTTTTGATAGAAGAGGAAGCTAAGCCATTAACAATTCATCAAAGGCAGCAACTGCCTTTGTTTTTATTCATCCAAGAAGAATATTTTTTTGGAGGAACCATCAAAAGGAGGTATGTATCAATTGTTTAATTTCCTCACAGTAGCTTAGATTATGAAATTATTTTTTTTAATTCAAAAAAAAACCTAAAACCCTAATTCCCTTTGTTCAAAGTTTAAAAACCTTAATTTATTGCTTTGTTTTCCAAAAAGCTTAAAATTGTTATTTTTGGTTTCTTCAAAACTTCAAAACCCTAATTTACTTTTCAAATTTTCAAAACCCAAAATTGAATTCTGTTTCTTTCAAAAAGCCCTAAAAACATCTTTTTTATTTATAAAAACTATAATTCGTTTGGTTTACTTTCATAAACTTCATAAAATTATCAATTGATTTACAAATTCTAAAAACTTAATTCTAAGAACACTAAACCCTAATTTAACTTTAGAATCAAACAAGTGAACCCTAACTCCTTTAAAACCTAAATCCTAATTTTTCTAAGCCCTAATTCTTTAAAACTTTAAAACCATATTTAGACACAGTAAGCTTAAATACCCTAACTCAATGACCGTAAATCACAAATCAAAAGTATTTTAAAGTGTTCAAACCCTAATTTCATGATTTTACATCACAAACCCTAATTTGGTTAATCAAAGAACTTTACCAACCTTTTAAAACATAAAATCTTAATTTATTTCAATTCCTTAAAAAAACTCACAGTAGCCATAATTTAGACTTTTATTTGCTTTATTCAATTCTATATTTGATTATGCTTTGATTTATTTTATATGCCTTAATTTATTTAAGTTCAATGCTTGGTTAATTTAATTTATCATGGATGGATGTTTACTTTTTATTAATATTTAATACCTTTGATGAATGATTTATTATGAATGGTTATTTACTTTTATCAATTTATTTAGATTGCCAAATGTTGTAAGAGGTATGTTTCCACTTGGTGGGTACATCATTAGTTAAATGTCATGTAATTTAATTTTCTTTTCTATTTTAGAACCTATGTAAAGGACATGTTTCTACCTTTCGGTGGGTGTCCCATTTAGGCATGAGATGTAAGGACATGTTTCCATCCTTGGATGGGTGTCCATTTATTTGCTTTGTTTGGACATTGTTTTGATCTCTAATATATCGATGCTTTATTTTAATTATTATGTGTAATATGGATAATATTGTTATACTTAAGAATTTTATAATATTAATACGTATAAAGGAGGCTGGTTCCAATGAACCGGATGTTGTGGGGGTGCTGGGCCATTTCTCACCTTCCCCACACGTACCCAACTTTTCGAACCCATTAGGCGGTTGGGGATTCCTTAGGAATCGAGTCATCCACCCCTTTCTTTTTCCTGGTCCGTCCTAGTGGCAACTCCATTTTCTCCAGACTTAGGTCCGTGTTCTCTAAGGCCCCAAGCCTAAACAGTGCGGAAGTCACAAGAACCATTCCACCGGGAGTGGGGGCGAAAATCCCTGCTCTCAAGTACCTCAAAGCCTAATGGTTTATATAAACAATCACTTTTGACAAGTTTGACAAGATTAGATATGATCTAAACTTGTCAAAAGTAAAAACTACAGCTAGCAGCTCTTTCTCTGTAATTGTGTAATTAGCTTGAGCTGTGTTCAAAGTCTTGCTTGCATAGTAGATAGGCTAGAAATATTTATCCTTGCATTGACCCAAGTCTGCTCCCACTCCAAAGTCACTCGCATCGCACATCAGTTCAAATGGTAGATTCCATTTGGAAGCTACCATGATTGGAGCATGGGTCAATTTCTCAGTAAGAGCTGTGAATGCTCTAAATCATTCCTCATCAAAAACAAAATCCACATCCTTCTCAAGAAGTCTTGTTAGTGGGTGGGCTATCTTAGAAAAATCTCGTATAAACCTCCGATAAAAGCTTGCAAGTCCTAGAAAACTTTTAATGGCCTTCACAGATGTGGGTGGTGGTAACTTCTCAATGGTGTCTACCTTAGCCCGATCCACCTCAATTCCCTTGCTTGAAATTTTGTGTCCCAACATGATTCCCTCTTGAACCATGAAATGACACTTTTCCCAATTAAGCACTAGGTTGGTTTCCTCACATCTAAACAAGTCTCTTTCAAGATTTTCCAAACATCATTCAAATGTGCTGCCATAGACCGAGAAATCATCCATAAATACCTCCATAATATCTTCAACAAGTTCATCAATGATTGCCACCATGCATCTCTGAAAAATCAAAGGTGCATTGCATAACCCGAATGGCATTCTTCGATATGCGAATGTCCCATATGGGCAGGTGAATGTAGTTTCCTTTTGGTCTTCCGGGGCGATAGAAATTTGGAAGTAGCCTGAAAGACCATCCAAAAAGCAGTAATACTCATGCCCGGATAACCTCTCCAACATCTAATCAATGAAGGGTAAAGGAAAATGGTCCTTCCTAGTTGCATTATTCAATTTCCTATAGTATATTTAAACCCTTCAACTGGTAACTGTTCTTGTTAGAATCAGCTCATCATTTTCATTAGGGACCACCGTCTTCCCTCCTTTCTTTGGTAGTACCTGAACTGGGCTCACCCAAGAGCTATCTGAGATCGGATATATAATACCTGCATCAAGTAGTTTTATCACTTCAGCCTTCACTACATCTTTCATCTTTGGGTTTAGTCTCCATTGTGGTTGCACTACTGGCTTGAATTCGTCCTCCATCAGTATCTTGTGAGTGCAATAGGATGGAATGATACCCTTGATGTCTACTATCTTCCAAGCTATCACTTTCTTATATTTCTGCAACAACTGGATAAGCTTTTCCTTCTGCTCAGAAGATAGGTGGGAACTCAGAATTATTGGCAATTTCTTCTTCTCCGCCAGAAATCCATACTCAAGGTTATCTAGAAGGGGCTTAAGTTCCAAGTTGGGTGGATCAACCATCGATAGTTTTGGCTTTTCCTCCTTTGGCATCTCAATAGTTTTGTATGCCCGACATTTGAATGATTTGCTTGCTTCAGGAAAAGCAAGCTGCTCCATTGCTTCTCGATCCTCAACATTTTCCTGCAATAAACACAACTCAAGGGGATCCTTGGAAACAATGTTAGTAACACAATTGATGGTTTCATGCTCAATAATATCATTGCATGATTCCGCCTCATCAAGTGAAAGTGGATGTTTCATAGCATCGTGTATTCTAAAAATAACTTTCTTATCACCCACTCTCAAAGTTAATGTGCCATCATGAACATCGATAAGGGCATAGGCTGTATTTAAAAATGGCCTACCAAGAATAAGTGAAACATTCACATCCTCATCGATATCGATGATAACAAAATCATTGGGGAAAATGAAATCTCCGACTTTTACCAACACATCTTCTATAATGCCACGAGGGTGGACTACTGACTTATCAGCAAGTTGGATGGTCATAAGTGTTGGTTTGGGTTTACCAATGCCTAACTCTTTAAACATTTTATGGGGTATAACACTTATGTTAGCCCCCAAATCAGCCAATGCACTTTTAACCTCGAGATTACCTATCAAACATGGAATGGTAAAACTACCTGGATCTTTTAACTTCTTAGGTAACCTCTTTTGCAAAATTGCCGAACTCTTTTCAGACAAATGCACTAAAGACACATCCTCAAGTTTCCTTTTGTTAGAAAGGATATCTTTCAAAAATTTAGCATATTTAGGCATATGTGACAAAGCTTCAGCAAATGGAATATTAATGTGCAATTGTTTAAAAAGTTCAAGAAACTTATCGAACTGAGCATCAATCTTATCCTTATTCAACCTTACCAGATATGGTACTCTAGGTCGGTATTCCGTCATTATGGCGCTGCTTTCTTGTGGCCGATTCTCTTTCTCACTTTCTATTGCAACTTTCTCTCCCAAAGTGACAGGAGGATCATGTTCTTTTACTTTTTCTTGTACTTCAGCCCTTTTCTCTGCCACTTCTCCTCTTTTCTCATCTACATTACCCTGGATATCTTTTCCACTCCTTAGTGTAATTGCCTTAAGCTGCTTTTTAGGATTTGCCTCAGTGTTGCTAGGTAAAATCCCTTGTGGTCTCTCACTGAGTAGCTTGGCAATTTGCCCCACCTGATTCTCCAAATTATGAATAGAGGCTTACTGATTTCTAAGGGTGGTTTCAGTTGATTGGAACCTGGTTTCAGAAGCAGCTACAAATTTCTCCATCATGTCCTCCAAATCACTTTCCTAGAGGGGCAACTTGTTAATGTTGGGGCTGCTGGAATCCAGGGGGAGGCCTTGGATTATTCTGATTATTCAATGAGAAAGTAGGATGATTTCTCCACCCTGGATTGTATGTGTTGCTGTAGGGGCTATTCTGCTATTGCCTTGGCATATTTCTAACATAATCTACTTGCTCTTGCCTAGCAAATAGGTTGCCATTTTGGCAATCTTGACTTTGATGTCCACCCCCACACCATTCAAAGGACATCTCCTGCATCACTTTCCCTGAAGAAGAAGAAGAAGCTAAAGAATCAATCTTTTTGTTCATTGCTTCCAACTGTGCTGTCAAAGCAACTACAGGGTCCAATTGATGTGAACCAGTAAGCCTTAACTTCCCTTGTTCCTTGGGATTTGCCACTGATAATTTGTAAGGGCCATGTCTTCAATCAAATCCCTTGCTTCTTCAGGTGTTTTATTATTTATGGTACCTCCGCCTGCTGCATTGATGGACTGCTTACTTGAGTAACTCAATCCATTGTAGAAAGTTTGGATCTAAAGCCACAGCGGCAGCCCATGGTGAGGACATCTTCTCAATAAATCCTTGAATCTTTCCCAAGCATCATACAGGGTTTCACCATCTAGCTAGAGAAAAAAGGAAATATCATTCCTCAACTTGGCAGTTTTGGATGGTGGAAAATACTTCTATAAGAATTTTTCTGCTAGTTGACCCCATGTAGTGAAAGTGTTTGGAGGAAAAGACTTCGGCCAATTCTTTGGTCGGTCTCTGAGCGTGAATGGGAACAACCTCAACCTAATTGCATATTCAGAGACATTCTGTATCTTAAATGAGTCTCATATTTCTAGAAAAGTATCAATGTGTCCATTAGGATCTTCGTCTGTGAAACCATCAAACTGACAAGTCTGCTGCACTATTTGAATGACGTTTATCTTTATCTCAAATTTATTTGCAACAATCACCGGTCTTTGTATACTTGATTTATCCCCATTAAGAGTAGGCTTAGCAAACTCTTGCATGGTCCTTGGCTAATTTTCTGTCATTTCTTCTTCTAAGATGAGATCTTCAAAGTTCGGTTCTATCTCTGCCAGAACTGTTTCCTCTTCTTCCTTTCGCTTTATCCTCAATGTTCTCTCTAACTCTTGATCTAATTCAAAGAGTTGGGAAGAGCTAGCTTCGGTCATAAATAGGAAGAAGTACCTAGAATGACATTCAAAAAGCAAGAACTTATGTTAAAATAAAATAAAATATAAACTAAATCAACAGTCATAATTATATTACTAATATTGAAAATCGTTGTCCCCGGCAACGGCGCCAAAAACTTGATGGTGCGAAACTATGCTATTGCAATACCGCAAGTGCTCGGGTCGTTCAAGTAATAAAGTAGCGACTGAGTTATCATTCCACTGGGGACAAGGCCAAGTACTAGTGCAAATTTTAATTGTTGTTTAGCAAATCAATAGTTTTGTGAAGTTTTGTAATTAAAGATAATTAACTTAATAACTAAAAATAGAGAGAGATGTAGAATTGAATGAATTGATTGATGATGAAAATACTATCCAGATATTGAATCCCCCTAGCCACAATTATATTTATGAAAATCAATTCAATTAAACCAAATAATAGAGTTGAATTGGTGTTCCTCTAAACTAGACTAAAACCTTTCTCAAATGAATTAATCCCTAATCACTAAGTAGAATGCTAGAATCTCTTCTCAAACATAATTAAGTAGATCTTGCATTAAGAATAAGGAATCATAAACCAAAGGATCTTGTAAGTCTATCTCTAGTACTCCAATCAATCCTCAATCCTTGTGAGTATTCAATTCATATCAAGCTTTCTCAAGTCAATAATATGAAAATTGCAACCAATCAATAAGCATGCTATTATCAATTGGAAATAAATTATTAAGCATCATAAGAATAAAACAACTCAATCAAATGATTTAATTAAATAAAATTATTCAATCCATATAATAAAGCTAGGGTTCATCAATATCTAGATAGAGAATGAGTTAGTTCATGTTCAAAACCAGAAAAACAGAACAAGAGAACTAAGAAAAAGGAATCCAAATAATCCATGGCGAATAATTTGTATTTCTTCACTTGAATCCTTGAATCTTAGTTTACATCTTGTTTAGGATATGTCTTCACCTTCAATCTTAGCTCCAAAACTCTCTTTTTTGCTCTAGAAGTCGGCTCTAGGTTAAAAAAAAATATGAAAATCGAATACCTAATTCGTGCTTCAGCTCAACTTTTATAGTGACACGCCCATGCCACTAGGCATGTCATTGCCACTGGGATTTTGAATATAAGGCACGTCCAGTGACACGCTGAAGGAATGTGGACGAAAAAGAGCTTCAAAGTGGTGACAGCCATGCTGTCCATCTGATCTGCACCACCTTTAGTATTAAAATCATAAGATGAGTTGTGGATGTCCAAATTGGACATAAAAATATGATTTGGAAAGCTAATGGATAGACCTAAAAGGGAAAAATTATTCCAATGGCTGGGAATCAACTAATGTGCACGAAAACGAGAATGAAGGTGGTGGCAAACATGCTGTCCATTACAGCAATGCAATAATGATGAAATTAGGTGGCATTTTAATTATTAAACCAATTTGTACAGCCAAGCTTGGCTATAAATACCTTCATTTGTATGCCTTGGAGATCAATCTTAAATCATCTCCTCTCCCTTGTTGTTTTATTAATTTTCTTTGTATTTTGTTGTTGTAATCCACAACATGAGTGGCTAAGTTTTAAATTCAGCTCAAAGACTTCAAGTTCATTTGCGTAATTTGTGAGGGCAGGTTATAATTTCTTTATTTTGATTAAATATCTATTGTTTCTTGATATTATATTTGTTTATATATGATAAATATTCAACTAAGAAGGCCTAATAGTTGATCGTTTATTATGATTAATCGCTAATCATTCTTCTTAATCAGTAATTGTTATGAAGAGTGATACTAGTAGCAATTAGGTTTTATTAATTATGATCCAAGTTTTTAATAAAAACCTAAAGAAACAATAGGGTGAATTAAATGATTTATGCTTCATAAATTATTATTCAAGCTTAACTACTTCCTGTTGCAATGCAATTATTAGTTTGTTGAGGATTGCTTAATACCAATTCAATTAATAACTAGATTCAATAAAAGTGTTGGGCCTTAATTGATGAATATAGGGAAGTGGAAGATTTATTTTGCTTTTTAATAAATCTATGTTAAGTATTTAATCTAAAATAAAATCATATGATTTGTCTGTGATCAAATTATGCAGTGAATTTTGAACGTTCTCTGAGCTGATCTTTTTATTCATTGAATTTAAGTTATTTATCATAATTGCATTTTAAGCCCCCCTTTTATTTTCAGCAAAATCAAGTGACACAATTCAGTCTCTGTGGAATCGACCCTACTTATTACTATACACAAAAATCATTAAAGTAGGTTAATTAATTTTTGGTGGTTTCGACACCCACCAAGATTTTGGCGCCGTTGCCGGGGATTGATAGTCTATTAGATTTTGTATTATTTATTTTTTTTATGACACGATCTTCTCAATCTGTTGAAATTTTGTTTGATCCAGAAATAGAGAAAACAGCAAAAAAATTGAGGAAAAAGACCAAACAAGCTAAGAAGGAAAAAGTTAGAAAAAGTTCTGATTTTTGTGAATCAAATAAGGAAAATAACTCCTCAACAGAGTCAAATTCTGAACCAGAAATTGAGATCATGGCTGCTAGAACATTAAAAGAGCTAGCTACTCCTGACTTAAATCAGCAGCCTCTATGTATCCAGTTTCCCACTTTAGATGTTGCTTTTGAACTAAAATCTGGACTAATCCATTTGTTGCCAAAGTTTCATGGTCTCGCAAGTGAGGATCCTTACAAACATCTCAAGGAGTTCCATGTTGTATGTTCTAGCATGAAACCTCAAGGCGTTTCTGAAGAACAGATTAAGCTTCGAGCTTTCCCTTTTTCATTGGACAACACTGCAAAGGATTGGTTGTATTACCTACCCTCAGGTTCTATAAACTCATGGAATGAGATGAAAAGGTTATTTTTAGAAAAGTATTTTCCTGCTTCTCGTGCTGCAAACATAAGGAAGGAAATTTGTGGCATTAGGCAATATAGTGGAGAAAGTTTGTATGAATATTGGGAGCATTTCAAAAAATTATGTGCAAGCTGGCCGCACCATCAGATAAGTGATCAACTCCTCATTCAATATTTTTATGAAGGTTTACTTCCAATGGACAGAAGTATGGTAGATGCTGCGAGTGGAGGAGCTCTAGTTGACAAAACACCTGATGATGCAAGGCAATTGATTGCTAATATGGCAGTAAACTCACAGCAATTTGGAATGAGGATGGATCACACAACCAAGAAAGTTAATGAGGTAAGTACATCCAATCTTGAGAAGCAAATTTTCAATTTAACATCTCTGGTGAAACAGTTGGTTATAGGAAAGTCACAAGCAGTAATGATGTGTGGTATTTGTTCGATTTCGGGTCATACTACTGACATGTGCCCTACATTACAAGAAGAAGAGCCAATTCAACAAGCTAATGTAGTTGGCAATTTTCCAAATCAACATCAGTGAAGATATGACCCATACTCCAATTCATTCAATCCAGGATGGAGAGATCATCCAAATTTGAGCTATGGAAATCAACCATTACAGAATCGGTATAATCCACATAAGCAGCAAACCAATCAGATTCCTAACCAAGGTATGTCACTCGAAGATATTGTTAAAGCTTTGGCTAATAACACACAACAATTTTAGCAGGAAACCAAAAATAGCATTCAAAACATAGAGACACAAATTGGTCAGCTAGCAACATCTGTGAGCAAGTTAGAAGCAAGAGATTCAGGAAAGCTACCATCCCAAACTGTCATAAATCCTAGAGAGAATGCAAGTGCTATACTATTAAGGAGTGGCAAGGAAATTGACAGTCAAGCACAACAAGATGAAGTCAAGAAGAAAAGCCAAAAAGAAAAAGAGATCAAAATATCCAAAGATAAGGTAATTTTTGAACCTAGCATGAATGATTGTACTGAACGTGTTGTTCCTCCATTTCCTAGCAGGTTGGCTAAGACAAAAAAAGAAGAAAGTGAAGCGGAGATTTTGGAGACATTTAGAAAGGTTGAAATCAATATACCACTACTTGATGCTATTAAACAAATTCCAAGGTATGCTAAATTTCTTAAGGAATTATGCACTACAAAGCGCAAATTGAAAGGTAATGAGAAAATTAGTGTTGGAGAAAATGTGTCAGCAATGATTCAACGTAAGTTACCTCCGAAGTGCAAGGATCCAGGCTCATTCTCAATTCCATGTAAAATAGGAGATTCCAAAATTTGAGCATGCCATGGAAGATTTAGGAGCATCTATTAATGTCATGTCTTATTCAATATTTCAAACTTTGAATTTGGGTATGTTACAGGAAACTAATGTGATTATTCAATTAGCTGATAGATCTAATGCATATCCCTTGGGCTTAATTGAGGATGTTCTAGTACAAGTTGGTGAACTAATTTTTCCTATAGATTTTTACATCTTAGATATGGGGGATAATACTTCTGCATCAAATTCAGCATTAATATTGTTAGGAAGACCTTTCCTAAAAACTGCAAAGACAAAAATTGATGTTGATGATGGCACCATGACTATGGAATTTGATGGAGAAATTGTCAAATTTAATATATTTGATGCTATGAGGTATCCAGACAATGATTATTCTGTTTTCTCTATTGATGTTATTGATGTACTTGTGCAGGATGTTTTCAAATTGAACAATAAAGATGATCTAGAAGTGGTAATTTCTCAAGGAAACATGGAAATTGATGGTGCTTTACCACTAAAAGAAGAAATTATAGATACAATGATGGCATTACAGTCACTCCCACAAAATTCAAAAAGGTATGAAATTTTAAAAATATCCAAATTCGGCTTTAAGCTTCAAATAACTCAAAACAATTAAATATAATGAAAATAAAAATATATAAATTTGTATTTATCACACGCCCATGTCACTGGGCATGTCAATACTTCTGTATGGCAGTATCAAGGGCACGTCCATCGACACGCCCATGTTCATGGGCATGTCACTTGAAGAATTTTGCTCTTTACCTCTACTTTCTTTCGTAATTCCTCAAAAATGACCACAAGCCTTGAAATACAGAGAATTCCTAAAATTAACCCTAAAAAGCACTTGAACAAACAAATTAAACTCAATTTGATAATAATCATATTAAGAAATAGGGGAAAAATATCACCAATTGTGCACTTATCATACCTCCTTAGGCGGTGGTCTTGCATGAGGCTTATCGGATCTAGTGTTCATTACTTTATCTTCTTCGGGCTCGGACCAGGTCCATTCCTCCTTCTTGGGTACAAGATCGTCATCACTATCGCTTGAATCCCAAAACCCATTCACAACATAGATTGCTACTTCTTTACCCATCATAGTATGTTCACCTTTGCTAACTACCTCTTCTTCTTTGGTTGCTTCTCCACCCACATCTTGGAAAGAAGACATGACAAAACTTTCTTGCAAACCTCCTCCAATCATGAAGATTGCCGGTGGTGGTACTCTATTGAACCTTAGTAATGGATTATCTTTGGTGTTCGGCTTGTTAGGCTCAGGCAGCTTTCCACTATCAATCAAATTTTTGATCTCATGCCTTAACCTCACACATCAATCCGTGTCATGCCCTTGCAGTTGATGAAATTAACAAAATGCTTTAGTGTCAAAATTAGGTGGGAGAGGGTTAGACAAAGGATGAGGATTTAAGGGTTGTAACAATCCCTTCCTTTGAAGCTTATTGAGAACCCAAGACATCGGTTTCCCCAATTGTGAAAACTACCTTCTTGTTCCTTGGCTAGTAGCATTAACACCAACTGCTTTTTGCATGCCTTGGTTACCAGACTGATAGTTTCTTTCTTGTTCCTTCTTGTTGAAAAATGGTTCTTCTCTCTTTCCCATTCTTCAATTTGCAGACCAGCTTGGAGGAGATCTTTAAAATCACGGATGAGTGTATGAGACATCCTTTCATGAAGACTTGGCAACATCCCTCTCACAATCATTCTTATTTGATCAGATTCATCGGGCCTCTTCTTGAGAAAAGCGGCCTTATTTCTCCATCTTTTCACATAGTCCACAAAATTTTCATTTGGCCTTTGTCTAATGGACTCAACTTCCATTAAGGTAACTTCCATCTCAACGTTGTATTATTGGATGAAGGCCTTGTATAGCAGATCCTAACTCTTTTGTGTTCCATCTACTAAGGTATTGAACCAATTTTGTATAACAGGATCCAATGAGAGCATAAAGTACCTTAGTGATTGAGCCTTAGTAGCTCGGGCAGACTGCATAGCAGTAATATACTGCTTCACATGGATGTAGGGATTTTTGGTCCATCAAACTTTGCAAAAGATGGCATCTTGAATTTGTATGGAACTTCTTTGTCTAGCTCAAATAATTTGTCAACTTCAGACATTTCTTCGATTTTCAGCTTCTTCTCAATTTTCTTTTCTAAATCCACAATCATCTTTTCAACATCAGAAGTCTCAGTTTTCTCCATACCTGATCTTTCAACAATCTTATGTTCTTTCTTCTTGTCTTGAGGATCTTGGAAGTATTGAGCCCAATCATCATCATCATCAATGATCACCTTATCATCATCAAAAATCACTTCACCAACTTTAGCCTTCCCCTTGTCCTTTGGCTTCTTAGTGCTGGTAGATGCTTCAGCATTATTTCCTAAAATTGCAGCCAATTGGTTTTTCATGGTCTCAGCTAGGGCCTCTTTTATTTCTTCCATCTTGGCATTGAGGGCGTTGTCCACCATTCTTTGAATTTGTTCGTGCTCCAGTGCTTTTGGTGAGCAAGTGATTGAGTTGCTACTAGACTCTTCATCTCCAGCGTAGGTCAGATTGTCAAAAGCTTTTGAACTGTCATAATCTAGGGCTGTGAGCTGTTACGCTCGAATTAAGTACTACTACAAAGCGTCACTCGCAAGTATACGAGGTATCTGTAGCAAAGGTGATCGTCCCAAGGTCGTTTCCCCAAGAAGGTGTGGTTCATAATAGCCTGATTAAAGCAATTAAATTAAAAGCGAGAATTGTTGTTTGGAATGCTAAAGAACAATTTAAACCTAAAATTATCGTACGTAGGGTTTGATGTGTGTGATGGGTGCACAACATCAATTCAGTTCTCGGGAAAGTGCCTAGGATTATAGGTCCATTCAATCAAAGCTCAATTCTCAATTATCCATTAACATAGCCTTGTAATTATTTTGTTTCTTAAGATTAAATAGTCAATTACCAATTCATTAGTTCTCACATTCATGAAATAACAATAACCAATTATTTTACATTTGCAAATTAATAAAACCCTAGAACTTATATTTCTAATTCATTCATAGGGTAGTCGATTGCATAATTCCGATACCAAATTTCACCTCTCGGTCCTTCATTCAATATCTAGAGATCAATAGGTAGCTAATCTATTAACCTAGCATACAATCCAATGCAACCAACCAATAACAAGGTACATCAATGGAAATATCAAATCAAAGACATTCAATCAAATATACTACAAACCCTAGGCATGGGTATTTAGCTCAACATCATCAATTTAAAACATTCATTCAACTAAATATAAAACGAATACAAATTGTTCATTGCAATATCAATCTCTTAATACAACAAAAAACAATATTGAACTGAATTAAAAGAGAGAATAGAAAAACCCCTTGTGAAGATGCCAAGAGTAGGATTGCTAATCTTCCTCCTAGCTCCACTTGATGTATGATGAAGAACTCAAGCCTCTTCAATGGTTGATTCCCCTTGCAATGTGGATGGAGCTTTCTCAAGTCACCAATCCTTCAATTGAATATGCCTTTGGAAGATGCAATGGAGCTTTCTCAAGTCACCACTCCCTTCAATGAAGCTTCTTCAACCTTTGAGAGTTTTTCAACCCACTTGATCCCAAGAACTTTAAAGATCTATCAATGGAAGATGGAGAAGATGAAGTTGGAGGATGAAGATGAGGGACAAGGAGAGTGTCACTCTCTCCTCATCCCAAGTTATGAGTGCCCTCTCTTCTCTTTTCTTTTTGTTCTCAAAACCCTAGCCGCCCCCAGTCTCTTTTTCTTTTCGTCGTGCGAATGAATTTATAGCATTTTGGTGTGACACAGCCAAGTTAAAGGAGACTTGGCTGTGTCTGAGTCTTTGGTCCATGAGAGACATGGCCAAGTTAAAGGGGACACGGCCGTGTTGGACAACTTTGGAGGGACACGGTCACAAGCTTGGCCGTGTCCCTTGTTTGTGTCCTCTACTGATTGATTTTCTTTCTTTGCTTTGGACTTGAGTGAGACACGGCCAAGTTGGATGAGACATCGCAGTGTTGGATGTCTTTGGAGGGACACGGCCACAAGCTTGGCCGTGTCCCTTGCCTGTGTTTGCTTCTGTGATTTTGATCTTTCTTTTTCCTTTGGAGTGTGACACGGCCAAGCCAGGGTGAACTTGGCCGTGTCGGACATTTTTGGAGGGACACGGCCAGAGGCTTGGCCATGTCCCCTGAGTGTGTCACCTTCTGATCTTTATTTTTGCTCTTTCTTGCTTTGTTCTTTGGTTTTGCTCATTAGGTGAGACACGGCCAGAGACTTGGCTGTGTCTCTGGGTGTATCTCTTCCTGTTTCTTCATTTTTGCTCTGTTTTTCACTGTTTTGATCTTCCAAGGGTGTTTTCCACCTAAACCTAAAAACAACACTTAAAACACAATTAAAACAAAAATCAATCAAAACATTAACTAAAACACACATAAAATCATACTAAAAACTAGTACAAAAATGACCTAAACAACTACCCCACACTTAACTCCTTGCTTGTTCCCAAGCAAGACTAAAATCAAAACACACTAACTAGATGAATTTTTTAAGTTCAAGAGTTATAAAGATGCATCAAGACTTCCTTATCCCTAAATCCGCAATCAATATCGAATCAAACAAAATCGACACTCATGCAATTAAGTGATTTTCACTCCCTCGCCAACTCTTTCAAGTGTTTGATCATGGTGGTGTTTACACTCATAACAATCAATGAAAGATTATTACCATAGGCTTGCTTATCAATCAAATCTCCACCACCAAATTTAAATCAAGCATCAATCAAAAGGTCTTTCTTTTGGTTGTAATGGGGCTAAGGTAAAGGCATGACATTTAGGAAATGTAAGTTTAATCATTAAGTTCAAGAGCACTTCAAGAATGAAGTAACCGATCATATGTATAACTAACAATCCCAAAACACCTTCCTCTCATATATCCATTGACATTAAAGAGCTTTTCAAGGGAACTCACTTATTAAATTTTGCAATGATTATTCCTACACAAATTCCAAACCCTGTCAACAAGAACAACAAATTTTTTTTCTTCTCTTTTTATTTTATTTTATTTTATTTTATTTTTTATTTTATTTTCTATATTTTTTATTTTTAGGGTTTGAAACTAAATAACATAATAGTTTGCAATCTCAAACCTACTTAATTTAACCCCACACTTAATTCAACACAACACTCGGTCATAAACGCTCTTAAAATGCTCTTGACCTAATGAAAGGGTAAGAGTTAAATAAAAAGGTTCAACCTAATGGTGTTGTGAAAAAGAAAGAAAAGGAAAATAAAATAAGCTCAAAATTGGCTAACTAAAGTTAAAAATAGGGTTGGTCTTTTTAAGCCAAAGTGGGTTCACCTAATTGCTTTAATCATCTTGATGCCTAATTAAAAATTTTATGTAGTCTTAAAATGCATGTCAAAGCAAGTTCTAGCAATTCATCAATCAATGATGTTCACCCATAAAAAGAATAATAAGTTGATGGCTCAATTCCTCACAAGGTTACTGGCAATGCAAGGAAAAACCAACAAAATTGACAATAAGCACCAAATCTACTCAATTCTCCAAATCATGCTTCAAAAATTCAAAGGCCATCTATCAGCAATGTTTAAAACAATTGAACTTCTCAACATTCATTTATTCAATGAAAAACATTAAAAACATTAACTAAACTTAAACAAAAATAACTTAAAAGTAAGAACACAAAAACACAAAATGCACCCCACACTTAAAAATTCACATTATCCTCAATGTGAGCATGCATAATACAGAGGGACTTTAGATGATACCTGATTTCCATCGTTCCCATATATGATGTGTGGGGCTCCTTCCACCCATAATGCAATTGGAGCCCATGACTGAGAGGATGAACACCATGCAACTTTGAAAAGTGTCCAATGCATTGAAAAGCCTAGGTAGCATTCTTAGGGGAGCAATTGTCCAAAAAGAACATGTGAGGGTTATCTTAGCTTGATTTTTTAATGCTATAGGGACGTAGGAAGAACCTTTTTCAGTTTACAACATGGTTTTATATTGTTTTTGCTCGTTCTCACCACCAAGAGTGGGAGAGATGATAATTTGTTGCATACTGTATTCCCCAACCAAAATATCTTTCAAAATTTCTGGGGTCTTTTTAAGTTCAACCAAGTTTGGTTGAATGTGTTCTACATTCTCTTTAGCAATTTGAAGTTCTCCCTCAACAATCTCATTATTCACTAGTAAATTGCTCTCATCAATTTCTAATTTGGAAGAATTAGGCTCTACTTCTATGGTCATGGCCACCTCAAGCTTATCTACACTATCTTCACTATAGGGCATGTCATGGAGTTGAGAAAGTTGCATACCTTGTTTCTCTGCATTCAGCTTACTTGGGAATGGGATTGGTGGCATACAAGGATTTGGAGGTTCATGTAATTTTGTCAAATTCAATGCTTCCAAATTCTTCTCCTCCTTTGATTGAATTAACTCCTCTATGTTTGATTGCATTTCCTCGCCATATTCTTCATTATTTGTTCCTGCATCAAAGGAATCACAAAAATCCTTATATATCACTTGTTTATTCTTAAAATTTGTGATTACCTCTATTTGCTCCAATTGGCTAGGAAATTCCTCCTCTTGGTGTGCTTGGAGTTGATGTGCCAATTGCCCAGGTTGCATTTCCACCCTCTTCAATGATTCCTCCAAAGAATCAAACCTCTCATTGCTTTCTTCCTGAATTTCTGTGATAATTTGAAGGTAAGCATTCAAATCATATTCCACTGTGGATTTCTCAAATTTATCATGGTTTTGTGAGCTAATTTGAATGAAGGCATTCAAAATTTCTTCCAAAGTGGGTTCCTTAAGTTTACTTTGATTTTGTGCGCTAATTTGAATGTAGGCATTCAAACTATCTTCTAATGTGGGTCGCTTAAGGTACTCTTGATTTGAATATTGTTCTTGAGAGCAAGAACTTCTTTGGTAAGGTTGAAAAACATTTGGAGGTGGAATGTGCTGCTGGTTTTCCCAAGAAAAATTTGGGTAGTTTCTCCAATTTGGATTACAAGGATTGGAAAATGGGTTACTTCTACCCCTTTGCTGGAAACTTTCATAGGCATATTCTTCCTCTTGCCTCTCTTGATATTGTCCATAACCAAATGAACACATGTTTGCGCTATGTCCTGCAATGCCACATGCTGAACATACTTCACAAGTAGGCATAGGTGTTTGTCCTCTTGCATTTAGCATCTTAAGTTGGTTCATTAATTCTGCTAAATGCCATGCCATGTCAGAGTTTGGGCTATCATAGTAAACCCCTGCGTACCTTGAAAATTGCATATTTACACAAGGTGCTTAGCAACTTAAATAAAACAAACAAATAATTAAATTGAAAGAAAAATAAAACAAACAAACAATGCACAGAAAATAAACAAAGAATGAAAAGAAAAATCAAACTATTACTACTGCGCAGTCTTCCCCTGCAGCAGCGCAAAAAAACTTGTTGCGCTCGAATTAAGTACTACTACAAAGTGTCACTCGCAAGTATACGAGGTAGCTGAAGCAAAGGTGATCGCCCTAAGGTCGTTTCCCCAAGAAGGTGTGGTTTGTAATAGCTTGATTAAAGCAATTAAATTAAAAGAGAGAGTTTGTTGTTCGGAATGCTAAAGAACAATTTAAACCTAAAATTAACTTACGTAGGGTTTGATGTGTGTGATGGGTGCACAAGATCAATTCAGTTCTCGGGAAAGTGCCTAGGATTATAGGTCCATTCAATCAAAGCTCAATTCTCAATTATCCATTAACATAGCCTTGTAATTAATTTGTTTCTTAAGATTAATTAGTCAATTACCAATTCATTAGTTCTCACATTCATGAAATAGCAATAACCAATTATTTTACATTTGCTAATTAATAAAACCCTAGAACTTATATTTCTAATTCATTCATAGGGTAGTCGATTGCATAATTCCGATACCAAATTTCACCTCTCGGTCCTTCATTCAATATCTAGAGATCAATAGGTAGCTAATCTATTAACCTAGCATACAATCCAATGCAACCAACCAACACAAGGTACATCAATGGAAATATCAAATCAAAGACATTCAATCAAATATACTACAAACCCTAGGCATGGGTATTTAGCTCAACATCATCAATTTAAAACATTCATTCAACTCAACATAAAACGAATACAAATTGTTCATTGCAATATCAATCTCTTAATACAACCAAAAACAATATTGAACTGAATTAAAAGAGAGAATAGAAAAACCCCTTGTGAAGATGCCAATAGTAGGATTCCTAATCTTCCTCCTAGCTCCACTTGATGTATGATGAAGAACTCAAGCCTCTTCAATGGTTGATTCCCCTTGCAATGTGGATAGAGCTTTCTCAAGTCACCAATCCTTCAATTGAATATGCCTTTGGAAGATGGAATGGAGCTTTCTCAAGTCACCACTCCATTCAATGAAGCTTCTTCAACCTTTGAGAGTTTTTCAACCCACTTGATCCCAAGAACTTTAAAGATCTATCAATGGAAGATGGAGAAGATGAAGATGGAGGATGAAGATGAGGGACAAGGAGAGTGTCACTCTCTCCTCATCCCAAGTTATGAGTGCCCTCTCTTATCTTTTCTTTTTGTTCTCAAAATCCTAGCCGCCCCCAGTCACTTTTTCTTTTCATCGTGCGAAAGAATTTATAGCATTTTGGTGTGACAAGGCCAAGTTAAAGGAGACTTGGCCGTGTTTGAGTCTTTGGTCCATGAGAGACACGGCCAAGTTAAAGGGGACACGGCCGTGTTGGACAACTTTGGAGGGACATGGCCACAAGCTTGGCCGTGTCCCTTGCTTGTGTCTTCTACTGATTGATTTTCTTTCTTTGCTTTGGACTTGAGTGAGACATGGCCAAGTTGGATGATACACGGCCGTGTTGGATTTCTTTGGAGGGACATGGCCACAATCTTGGCCGTGTCCCTTGCTTGTGTTTGCTTCTGTGATTTTTATCTTTCTTTTTCCTTTGGAGTGTGACACGGCCAAGCCAGGGTGAACTTGGCCGTGTCTGACATTTTTGGAGGGACACGGCCAGAGGCTTGGCCGTGTCCCCTGAGTGTGTCACCTTCTGATCTTCATTTTTGCTCTTTCTTACTTTGTTCTTTGGTTTTGCTCATAAGGTGAGACACGGCCAGAGACTTGGCCATGTCTCTGGGTGTGTCTCTTCCTGTTTCTTCATTTTTGCTCTGTTTTTCACTGTTTTGATCTTCCAAGGGTTTTTTTTCCACCTAAACCTAAAAACAACACTTAAAACACAATTAAAACAAAAATCAATTAAAACATTAACTAAAACACACATAAAATCATACTAAAAACTAGTACAAAAATGACCTAAACATGAGCCAAAGAGGATCAATGATATGAGATGCAAATGTATGCATGTATGCATGTATGCATGTATGCACAAACAATCAACAAAGATAAGTAGAACATCCCTTACAATCTAAACCACTATGTGAAGCATCACTGTATATCACATATGGTTTACCTTCTATAGGCAGGGTAAGAAAAGGAGCCTGAGTCAACATCTCCCTCAGCTGCTCAAAACTCACTTGACACTTATCTGTCTCCTTTCCAAAGTAATCAAGTGAGTAATGTAGCTATCATTAAAAAACCTTTCACAAACAGATGATAATAGCCTGCGAAACCCAGAAAACTTCTAACCTCTTTCACAGTCTTCTGTGGACTCCAATTCAAAATAGCCTCAACTTTACTCGGATCAACTCTAATACCCTCTATTGATACCACATGACTAAGAAATGTTACTTGATCGAGCCAAAATTCACACTTAGATAGTTTAGCATACATCTGCTTCTCTCTTAAAGTCTACAATACAATCCGCAGATGCCTAACATGATCTTCCTTCTTATGCAAATATACCAGAATATCATCAATGAAGACAACCACAAATTGATCTAAGTATGGTCTAAACACCCTATTCATTAAATCCATAAATGATGATGGTGTATTCATCAATCCAAAGGGCATCACCAGAAACTCATAATGCCCATACCTCATGCGAAAAGCTATCTTAGGTATATCTACATCTCTAACTCTCAACTGATGATATCCTGATCTCATATCAATCTTAGAGAATGTTGCTGCTCCCTTCAATTGATCAAAGAGATCATCTATCTGAAGTAATGGATACTTATTCTTAATGGTCACCTTATTCAATTGTCTGTAATCAATACATAATCTCAAAGTGTCATCCTTCTTCTTCATAAACAAAACATGTGCTCCCCACTAAGATACACTAGGGTGAATAAACCCTTTATCAAGCAACTCCTGCAACTGCACCTTTAACTCTTTAAATTCTGTAGGTGCCATTCGATAAGGGGTAATAGAGATAGGAATGGTACTAGGCCATAAATCAATACCAAACTCCACCTCTCTCTTAGGAGGAACCCTTAGTAACTCATCAGGAAAAACATTTGGAAACTCGGCAACTGTAGGTATACTATCAAGTTGGGACCCCACTACTCTGGTATCTACAATATGAGTAAGATATTCCTCACATCCCTTCGAAATCATCTTCCTAGTTGATATAGCTGAAATAAACATGGATGAAAGATGTCTATGCTCACTAGATACCACCACATAAATACCATTACATGTTCTCAGGGTAACACATTTTTGCTGATAGTCTACCACAACCTCATGATTGGATAACCAATCTATGCTCAGAATTAGATCATACTCCCTGAAAGGCATCTCAATTAGGTCACTGAGAAACTCCTCATCCTAAATAACAACTGAACTATCTCGGTGCACTCTGCTAACCACAACACTATGCCCTAAAGTATTTATAATCAAAACATCAAATCCTATGGACTCAGAATGCAAATCACTCACAGACGGTATGGATGCACTAATGTATGAATGAGTAGACCCAAGGTCTATCAATGCAAGAAATGAAGTAACAAATAAAGTAAAAATACTGGTTATAACAGTTGAAGTATTCGGTTGTACCTGCATCAAATAAACCCGCTGTGATGGCCCTGCATCCTCTGGTCTACTTCCTTCTATACAACCTCCTCTCTGACCAGACCCTGATCTACTACCTCTACCAAAACCTTGGCCACCATGACCCTCTCTGACAGTAGGTCTAGAACCTATTGTATCTATCTGTGTATTATCTGGTGGCTATGGACAATCTCTGAGAAAATGGTCAGGTGATCCACATCTATAAAACAATGCTGGTGCACCAATCCTCCAATAGACACATCCATGTACTCTACCACAATGAACACAGGTAGGTGGAGCAAGTGTCTAAGTCAATGGGGTTGGAGCACTAGCCACTAATGCTACAGGTCTCTGCTTCTGCTACTATTCTGACCTGCCAAGCTGCCCCTGACACCTACTGAACCTCTGAGGATATCCTCCTTGGCCTCTCTTCGATGATGAAGACCCTACCTCACCCTGGGGTCTCCTAACTCTGCTCTCCTATGCTCTGGTTGCTACTGCAAGTCCCTGTTCTCTCTCTACACTCCTGACAGCTGTAACCAACTGAGAAAAATTCTGATACTTGGAACCTGCTACTAAATAAATGATATAGGGTCTCAGCCCTTCCTCAAACCTCCGGCATCTATCAAACTCATCTAAAATAATTCCTCCAGCATACTGGCTCAGCCAAATGAACTCAATCTCACACTCAGTCACTATCCTGGTTTCCTGACTCAAACTCAGGAACTCCATCTTCTTAGCATTCTTACACTCCCTCGGAGTATACTTATTCTTGAATTCCCGCAGAAAATCGGCATAGGTCAAAACTGGTGGATCAGTTGTACCATGGGTAACCATCTTCCACCATTCACAGGCATCCCCCTGCAGAAGTGATCTAGCATAATCAAACTTCTCGAGCTTATAGATGAATAAATACCTGTCCAGCCACTGCTATGCTATAGCAGGGTTTGTAGTACCCATAAAATATGTAGCTCTAAATTTCCTCAGCTTGTCTTATTTTTACGTCGGCAACTACTACTGCGGATGCAGCTGCTAAGCTGGAGCATGCCTCAATAGCTCCACCATATATCGTACCCAGCCCAGTGGAATCTCCTTAGTTGATGGTCCAACATGCACAAAAGCAGACGCCTCACCAACATACTCAACACCAGCTCAAACTCTACCCTCATCAGGAGCAACACTCTCAGCACTACCCTAAATAGACTAATGCGTGAGATGACATAACCACCTATTTCTAAAATTACATCAAAAATTGCCACATCAAAAATCAGAAAGTGCCAGTGCCAAAGCATGCATCAGAATTGAAAACCATATTTAAAATCCTCATTTTCTCTCTTTAACAACCCATCTAGGTCGAGAACCTCAAACCTAGTCTCTAATATAAAATAAATGTAATACCTTTATACCCTATAAACTATAATACACACAACCAATATGTAAAATGCACGTATACAATAAAAGAATGTCACAATACAATTTAAGAAAACTTTCTTATTCCCCAATATTCAAAACATTTATACATATATATATATATCAAAATATATAAAACCTCATCTTAGTCAATTATACAAAATATTCTTTATAATTTACAATATATATATTTATACTCCAAAAACATAAGTACTATAACATGAAATATATACATGTTGGCAAAATGGATTAGATCTTGATATAGCATAAATGCTTCAAGCTCAACCAACACAAGCCTAGACCCGACCTGGTCTAGTAGAACTCTCCGGCTCTGCTGGATCACCCCTGTCACATGTGCGATGAGTTACAATCATGCTAAGCCAAAAGCCTATTAGTACAAACTTTGATAATAATAAAACTTAAAAACAATGCCAATACAAAATGCCTATATGCTATGTCATAATATTGACATTCAAGTTCACTTTTAGATATATACTTTTATCACTTAATAATTCATACAAACACATACATAAGCTTGGGCCCAAACAAATTAATACATTATTCAAATCCCAGAGTTACTGTTTTGGTCCCTGAACAAAAATTAAGTAATGATCAAGAGCTTCCCTGAAGGTAAATCTTGTAACAATGACACCAAGCATCTAGCCCCGAAGGCAAATATTGAGGATAGCCTCATAGGCATGCCGCTAAACATAGAACTCAAAAAATTGAATAACATACTAGGCACACAATTATTTCATATTTTCCATCCTCAATTTCTTTCTCATTTTCCCATTTACCTCATTCATATCAATGTCATTTCATTTCAACATTTCATCTCAGCATAGGATATTTCATAACAAAACCACATTACCCAAACACTTTGGGTCATTTTCACATTTTGGACATAGTTCACATTTCATTCAATCTAACCATTAACAATGGCTTTTCATAATGTATATATATATCAATTTACATGTCACAACACAATATTCATGCATCAAGTAGCTTAACACATTTTCCATCCAAAATGTGTTAGGCCAAATGTAGTGCAATCACATTCCATTTATCAAGAGTTTGTACATACCTTAGAAAGCACTCCAAAACAAGCTTTAAAACTCCCTCCAACCTTCTCATCCAAGTTGCCCTTTAACACTAGGGTTGGGCAAACTACTCTCTCTCAATGCCTAAGCCAAATGTGATCATAAACAACCATTTAATATCACATTCTAAGGCATTCTTAACATAAAACCATTTAAATTAGGAATTACAAATGAAAGACAAAGAAAAGAGTTATTTTGGACAACTTCCTCAAGTAACATGCCTAATAACAAAAGCATGTTAATGACCATGTCATTAACCCACTCTCATAGAAGCTTTGACATGTCTGATGACATGGGTATGTCACTGCCGATGTCATTAATTCTGCCTTACAAAAATTTTGACATGCCCAACAATGCAGGCTTGTTACTGGTCATGTCAATTATTTTGCCTTACAGAAGCTACGACATGCTCAGAGACATGGTCATGTCACTGGTCGTGTCATCAATGTTGAAACCCAGCGCCGTTGACAAGCTCATGTCACTGGCCATGTCAAACAAAATTTCTGCATTTTGTACACTCAACTATTCAACACAACCACTTCCAAACTCAACTTTAATTTAATCACTTCTTCAATCCATCCTTAAAAATCATTATTAACTACTCACAACAACTTCATACTAACCCAAATAAGCTATTAAAACATGATAATATACAATCCCAACACCCACATATCATGTTCTTCAATAGAATTGTAATATCCCCATATGTGCCCTAGAAGTATTGATGTAATTGTGTTTGAATTGAATTAAATGTATATATATTTTTGCAAAAGAAATGGTGGTGTTAAGGGAATGTATATGTTGTGTTTATGGTCATATATATAACATATAAATTGGTCAAAGTGCTTAGTCAAGGGAAGAAGATATTTTAAGTGTTAAGTGTGAAATTACCAAAGTGGGCAAGAGATGATAAAAGGAATTAAAATGTGTATGAGGGTATTATAGTAATTTTCTTTTGGATGAGTATTTAATGAGTGTTGACTTTGTGATTTCTTCATCATCTTTTCTTCTTCTCTTCTCGATGGTGTGGCCGGCTATCAAAAGAAAAGAAGAGCGAGAGAGGTGTTTAAAGGGTTATCATCAAATTGAAGGATGAAGCAAAGGATCAAGTTGGAGATTTGTGAAATTTCTTCAAAATAAGTAAGTACTTACTTGTTTTCCCTTGTTAATGTTTGAAGTGGTGTTTGAGATAGGTTGTGATGGATTGATTTTATGATTTGGGGTGTTATATATATGTGTTTACAAGTATTGAAATTGATTATAAGCTAAAGGATTGAATTGGTGTTGGTTTTGTTGTGAAGATGGTAAGTTAAGTGGATTTGGATAGGGAAAGATCAAGAGTAATGATGGTTTTAGGGTTTTGAAATGGTAAATGATTCAATGTGTTGTTAATGTGCAATATTGTGATTAACATGTTAAATAAGTGTTAATGACATGGTTTATATGCATTTGAATGAAGTTGTGTTGTGTATAATGTGTTTAAAGGCAATTGAAAGAGGTTTGGCCACATTTAGGGTTTTGTTTATGTGAGGCACGGCCAAAATAAGAAAGGAACACGGCCAAGACTTAATGTTTTTGAGAGACACGGCCAAGTCTAAGAAATTTTGGCCGTGTTGGATGAGTTTTGGAGAGACACGGTCACAAGCTTGGCCGTGTCCCTTGCCCATGTTTGCTACTGCCTGATTTTGGATGAGAGACACGGCCGTGTCCCCTGCCCGTGTCTGCTTCTGCTTGAATTGGAATTGAGAGACACGGCCACAA
Source organism: Garcia nutans (assembly GCA_947685225.1). Taxonomy (NCBI): domain Eukaryota; kingdom Viridiplantae; phylum Streptophyta; class Magnoliopsida; order Malpighiales; family Euphorbiaceae; genus Garcia; species Garcia nutans. Next base: position 39,148,099 of record CANTUV010000059.1, read on the forward strand.
GCTTGGCCGTGTCCCTTGAGTGTGTTGGCTACTGTGACTTTTCTTTGCTCTTCTTGCTTTGATGAAATGGTATATACATTTGATAATACATATGATACTATATGAACAAGGTTATGTATTATGCATTGTGAATCTTGTGAATGTCAATGTGTTATATGAATAATGTACATTGTAATGTTACATCAATGATGTTATGTGTAAAATGTGAAGAAGAGGATGAAGTAATTGATTATAGATAGCTTGGTGGGAGTAACTCTTGAGGGTGAAAGAGATGAGGATCATCCAAAAAGGTATGTACAATGCAATTTATAATGATGTGAATAATATGATTGAAGCATGTCTAAATGATATAATCGAATAATGACATGTTTGCCTAGTTAATGTAATTGATGTTGTATATATCAATGATGGAATATGACATGTAAAGGATATGATGAGATAAATGATTGTGTATGTAAAAGATGAATTGCTATAATGTGGATTGAAATGTGATGTGAAGCCATTGTGATTGGCTATGATAACTCAAATATGATGTAAAGCCATTGTGATTGGCTATGATGATTCAATTGAAAGAAATAAGGCATGTTTGCTTAAATAATGATGAGAATTGAAAATAATATTGATGATGAAATAATCAATGAATTGTGTATCTAATGTGTTATTCATATTCAGAGTTTTGTTGTTGGTGGCATGCCTAATGGTAACAATCTCTTGAAGTTAGGTTGGGCTTGATCCTTGAAGCCAAGTTGGGTTGAAGTTTAACATGTTTTACTCCCCTTGAAGCTTGGTTGGGTCTAGTCCTTGAAGCCTAATTGAGATGTTACAACCCTTGAAGCTAGGTTGGATTAGTTCTTGAAGCCAAGTTGGGTTGATACTTAGCATGCTTTGTTCCCCTTGAAGCTTGGTTGAACTTAATCCTTGAAGCCTAGTTGGGATATTGATGAATGTGATAATTAAACCAAAGCATTAACTCTGAAAGTCGAATAGCATATTAGTGTTTGTTGGGCCCGAGTCTGTCTTTGTTGTTAATATGATATATAAATGTTGAAATAAATGAGTAATGAGATCTATGATTGACTTTGTTGGCAATGTGACTCATGATTTGTAAGATGTAAACAAAGTAATGTTATGAAGTATGATATGTGATGTGTGTATTGATATATGTTGATTGTGAGTATTAGTGATGAACGGTGATTGGTGATAATGATATGTATATAATATATATATATATATATGAAATTTGTCATGATGTATGAAAGGTGCAACTCAAAAGGAGAAACTAATGGTAAATGAAAGTGATACTTCATTATATGTTAGAATTTCTATAATGCATGATTTTATGTTATATTTGTACTACTAAGCTCTTGGGCTTAGCGCGGTTGTGTGATCGCGCAGGTGTTTAGATGGAAGATATGAAGTCTTTCGTGATGCCACAAGGAGAGTAAAAGTTTATCGAGACCAACTAGAGGGTGATGCATACATGTATAATTTAATTATGATGTATTTCTATCAAGAATGTATTCATATGTATAAATGATGTTTTGAGAAAGATAAGATTACTGTATATTTATAAGATCATTAAAAGTATATCGATTTTGTAAATGTTCTTTAAATTAATGTATTGTGGTTTGAGCTATGTTAAAGGTTTTTTTTAAATTGTAACAAAAAGTGACATCCTTATACTTTATATACTTACTGCATGTATACAAGGTGTATGTACAGTACTTATATAGAGTATCGGGGTGTTACAAGAATTCCAAAGAACTTGCAAAATTGATAAAGAAACTTACCAATTAATGAAGAATCCTCAAAAACTCCACTTGAATCCTTGAAATTCCTTTAATCTTTGATTTATGGAAGAAGAAAATAGCTCCTCTCTCTCTCTCGCTCACATTCAAAGGAACAAAAGAAGAAGAAGAAAGAAATCTCTTCTCTTTCCATTTATCCTTATCTATATAAATATATATAATAATAATAATCATAAGTCGCTGTTCACTTCATCTCTCTTTTATATGTGGTGTATAAGTTGGATATATGTATAGGTTTTGCTTATTTCAATTATATTTCAAATATACATTCTACTTTTTCACTTAAAATCCTTTCATTTTCCATTTAAATCATTTATTTAATTTATTCAAAATAATAAAATTTTAATCTATTTTATTTAATTTCCAAAAATTAGGGGTGTCACAATGACCATGTTCTTAAAATTAATTATAGACTCTCTTGTCTGGCTTCTTTTCTCTTGGGTAAGTGTTGATTTTATTTCTAGGGTTGTGGGTTTAACAACCTTGGAATTAGTTTTTCCTTTGTTTTGGTTCAATTTTCTTCCTTTTTATTTTGCATCTCAATTTCTTCCAATTTTTCATCAATTTTTGTTCCAATATCTCCTAAAAACACATACTTTGTAAAGTAAATTGTCAAATGCAAATTATACTAATTTCATAGGGAAAAAATCATCAAGTTTAATTGATAATAATAAAAATATCACTAGAATAATTTCTAATTTATATATAAAATATGGATTTATCAGTGGCGACTTAAAAAATATTTTTTACAGTTATGACATCAGGCATATCGACGAGTAGGAAATAACCCAAATAAGAATTTTGACTCCCTTAGCAGGCTATATCGATTCTCGGGCAAGCCTCACAAATATATAATTTATTTTTTTAATAGCTTGTTGCCTTTTCAGTCATTTCATTATTTGATTTATTAGGGTTTTTCGAATCTTAAGCCATATATATATTGTAAACTTTAATATTAAAGAAGCAAATTTTACAATCAATAAAATTTTCGCAAAGAGCTCTTATATTTTCTTCCCACGTTTTTAGAACTCTTGGCATATTCATTTCTTGAAGCATATTTTCCTAGGCATTCATAGACTAAACAAGTTAATATGATAATTTTTATTCTTTACTTTTGCTATATCATTTCTTCTCTTTATTGTTATCATTATGCTGAATGTTTTTCCTTATATGTAGTTGGCCATAATCACGGCCATGTCTTTTACTTCTTCCTAATCCTTTTTGACTTCTAGTACCATTCAAAGAGACCATTCATTTGAGGACTTGCTCTACACGCTCTTTTTGCATTTTTCATCATATCTTCATATGCTCATAATGATCTCTTAGACTCCTTAATTGTCATGGAGTCCATATTTTTTGCCTATTTAATGGCATACACCACATAATCAAATCTTGATGTCAAAGATCGAAGAATTTTTTCTATCATTCGAACATCTTCAACCTTTTTATCGTATCTCTTCAATTAGCTCATTATTAACTTCGCCCTTTCATAAAAATCCAAAATGGATTTAAGATAATCATTTTTAATGTTTTATATTCTCCTTATAATGTTTGGGTTTTCACCTTCTTAACCTTATCAACTCCTTGGTGGGAATTCTTTAAAATATCCTAAGCTTGCTTTAAGTTAGTAGCATCAGCCATCTTCAAGAACATAGATTCATCCAAACCTTAATGGAAAAGAGCAAGGGCTTGTTGATCATTATTTCTTATTTTTCCCAAGGCATCTATCTGATTTTTGAGACAACAATGCTTCATTTGAAGGTGGAGCATAACCTTTATCTACAATCTTTGATACATCTTGTGAGTTAAGTAAAACTTTCATAAAAATACACCAATTCTCATAATTATTTTTTACAAGACAAGGGAATTGAAATGAAAGAAGTTCACTATTAGCCATATCTCTCAATCTCTAAAGCAAATAAAATAGGCTTTGATACCATTCTGTTAGAAATAAAACGAGAAAAGAGAGTAATAAATTGATTTCATTCCACTTTCAAACTTTCTTGCGTGACAGTATTTGTAGATACTAAGATGACTCTTGAAAATGTAATTACATGAATCTATTGATTACACACATTAAATTAATCACTTATAAAAACTCAAAACTCAATTATCTCATAGAAAAACTCAAAAGTCCTAAACACATGTAGACAGTTAAGTTTTTCACTACCATGGTTTTGGCCCAAGGCATTTAGACTTATTGAATTGACCATGGATTTGGGCCTAAAATATAGACATTTCATTGCTCGTCAGTGACATGACATATTCGCTATCTTACATGGCGAATTCACTATACTCCTAGTGAATTCACTATAAACACGACAAATTCAACATCAATATGGCGATTTAGATATTTTGGACTTATTTTGTACATGGCTTGTGCACATTTAAATGTGGAGGTGGGAGGAGTGGATTCTTTATGTATCACGAATATTTGGAACAAAACCAAAGACAAGAAAATGGTATGGGGAAGGGACAAGGATTTGGGGGATTTTGGAATGAGAAAGAGAGAGAGAGAAAACAAAAAGAAAAAAAAGGCAGTAACTAAGAATACAAGAAGAAAAAAATGCAATAACATAATGTAGAACCTAAAATTTACAACGAATAATGTTCGACACTCTGAATTAATTGAAGGTGAAGGAGCTTTTGTTGGCTGGATAAGACATTAGGACCATTTGATGTGCACATTTGAGGACCTAAAGGAACCAATAATGCATATGTAGACCCTTGATTTTGGTCCCAGCCAATCCAATGTTAATTTTGAACCTTTGATTGAATTAATATATTTTAATGAAACCAAAATAAGCTAATTAAACTTTTAAAACTCTAATTAGGTCTGATTTAAAAGGTTTTGTTGGTTTTTGTTTGATACAGGTGCACTGAACCCTAAAACAGGTCTGATTCAAAGGTTTGGTTGATTTTTCACTTGATTCGGGTAGCCTTTAGGTAATAGAGGTGTCCCATGTCAAATTAGGGCACCCTAATTTGATATGGAGGCCCCCCATACCAAATTGAAGCTCTTCCATTTCGATATGGGGTTGTTCCCATATCAAAATGAAGCCCCATTTTGATATGGGACAACCCCATATCGAAATGGAGCTCTTCTATTCTGATGTGGGGTAGGTTTTTGGCTTTATATATCAAATTTGGATGAATATTTCGACATGGACTTGGACTCTGTTGAATTAGAATTACCTGAGTTCGGCATGTAGTTAATTTTCATCGAATAGAAGGTTTACTTGTTTGATATGGACTCGGTTTCTGTAGAATAAACCGGCTAATTCGATTTGTGTCCATTTAAACCTAATATCACTTTATAAATACAGGTTTTAAGAGACATGGGAAGGACTTTTTGATTTCTCTTGGGACAAGCAACAGGCAGTAACCCTAAATTACCAAATACTGAATAAAGACCATCAGACAATCAAGCGAGAACCACGAACAAGCAAACAAGAGAGCAGTGAGCACAATTGAAAGAGCAAACAACAAGGCAGTAGCTGAAAATACTAAACAAGGCAGTAGGCATATTGTCTTGTCCGTAATTCAACTAACAAATACAAGGCTGATATAAATGTTTCCTTTGGTTCAAAGTTTGATTATTGGTGAAATCAACAAATGAAGGCACGCCTCTAAACTTAAATTTATTTAAATACACCATATTAAATTTTGGCGATTGTTCATATCTTTCATGCAAAGAAAATACTACAAGTAACTATATTTTTCAATGTAAATAATTTTAGCCTATTTTCATAAACCTTAATATTTTCTTAAACCCTAAACCCTAGTTTCTAAATCTAAACCCTTAAACTCTTATTTTTTGAACATAAACCCTCTAAACCCTAATTTTATTCAAAAACCCCTAATTCAAGATGTAAACCTAAATTTATGTGTTTATTGTTTTATTTAGTTTTAGATTTGATTATGTAATTTATTATATGCTTTAATGATTTTTTTATTTGATTTTAATATTTGATTTGTCTAATTTATCATGGATGATTATTTTCTTGATTATTATTTGTTTACTAAAATTGTAAGAGGTATGTTTCCATGATTGGGTACCTCATTAATTAAACTTCATGTAATTTAAACTATTTTCATATTTTAGGATTAATGTAAAGGACACATTTTCACCTTTTCGGTGGGTGTCCTATTTAGTTTTAAACATTGGACGAAGTAAGGACATGTTTCCAGCCTCGATGGGTGTCCATTTATTTATTTTGTTTGAACATTACTATGAATAAAGTATTTATTTATTATTATGATCACATGTAGTATGAATAATATTTTATTAATTAAGAATTTTATAATATTAAGACCTGAAAAGGAGGCCGTTTCTAATGAACCGGGCACTGTGGGGGTGGTAGGTCATTCTCACCTTTCCCACACGTACCTAACTTTTCAAACCCAATAGGGGTTGGGGATTCCTTAGGAATTGAGTCATCCACTCATTTCTTTTTCCCGACCCATCCGGTGGCAACTGCATTTTCTCCGGTCTTAGTCTCATGTTCTCTAAGGTCCTGAGCCTAACAGTGCCGAAGTCGCAAGAACCATTCAACTGGGAGTGGGGGCGAAAATCCCCGCTCACAGTGGCAACTCCACTGGGAATATGAGAAGTTGATTTCATTGGTATTTATATTATTTTATTCTTTGTTATTATTATATTGTCAATTGCATCATATTAGATTACATTGTGTGCGCGAGTTAGGACGCTCGTGTTACCCGTGTTATGTTATGTAAGGGATACCATACTTTCACTCAAGGTATGGACATCGAGCATGGCATAACCACTTATAGCCTTATACCTTTTGGCATATACCTACTATGGGAGCCTAGAGCCTTTCAACCGAAAGACTAAAGCTCATGTAATTGGCCTAGTTGCTTTCCTTAGGTTTTTACCTCAAATGATTGTTGTTTGACTATGGTTAATTTATCTTGGTTTGAATCATGAATTATTTGGTTTGTTCTTTTTTCTAATATGACCTACGTACATTGTAAGCTCAAAATAATTTTTCCTTTAAAGTCCAAAAGACCAAAGTTGTTCTCAAAACTTTTCAAGATGGTCCTTGGACATAAAAACTTTTAAAAATGGATCAAATAATTCTTTTTCACCACATTGCCCAAGCTCAAAGCCCAAAATTTATTTTTTCTAAAATATTTTTATGGGCTTTGAAACAAAACTATTTTTCACTTCATAACAACTTTTCCTAAATTGAGCTTATAAAATATTTGGGTCAACTATGGAATGCTAAAAACTAATTATGGGCCTAATTTATACTAAGAATTATTAATCATGGGCTTATTTTTGGCATGAATCATTAGTTAATTTTTCAAGTAAGAAATCTATTTATAATAAACCTTTTAATTTAGTTTTAATTCAATATAGCATAAAAGCTGCTTTAGATGATTGACTGGATTAAAGCCTAATTAATGGGAATTATCATGAACTGATTTCCATGTTCGAAAATATAAGTATTGATTAAATCGTTCGAGCGAATTTTTCAAACGAAATATCCCATGTTGGTATTTTGTTAACCATATACCTAGGAAAAGAGATTCGCCATTCATGTGTGGAAGTTATAAGGTTAGACGGACGTCCTAATTATCTTTGTTTATTTGTGCATGCATGCATACACGCATTGCATAACATATCATTGATCCATTCTAGCTCACAGACCTAGAGTACGGCAATTCAAGAGAATACAACAACACCACCTACAACAGTTATTTTGATTCAAGTGCTTCATTGGAAGGATGGATGCAAACTAGCTAAGGGACATAGTTGATGAAGTTGTCAAAGCTAGGATGGTCAAGCTACAAGATCAATTGGTTGAGATTATGAGGACCCAATTGATTGAAATTCTGAAGATCATCAACAATGCTAATGAGGCATCTCCTATTAATGTAAAGGAAAAAGGAAAGGCAACATTAATAAGGAACAGGTTCACTAATAGAGATCAAATGAAAAATGAGGGGTCAATCCCTATTCCACAAGACCGGTCGAACCATGTGCTATCTAAGTGGAGCAACAATGGTGGATACCACCCCAGTGGGTAAAGACAAAGGGAAAGAAGAGGTGTTGAGAAAAATGCAACAATTGAACCATCAAAGAAGCATAAATTTTTAGACTTGGGGGAACCTTTGCCAGAGGTGTTAGAGAATCTAATGAAGATGGATTTGTTATAACCATTAGCTCATCGACCCTTGCCGAATCCTTTACTTCCAAACTTTGATACCGAAGTTTTTTGTCAATTTCATCAGACTCAAGGGAAAGAGACAGATAAATGTGTTTGATTAAGGCATGAGATCTAAGATTTGATTGACAATAGAAAGTTTCTTGAGCCTGATAAGCCCAACACTTAGAACAATCCTCTACCTAAATTTGAAAGGGCATCACCACTTGCAACCTTCATGAAGAGTTTTATCTTGTCATCTTATCATGAAATGGGCAGAGAAGCTACTAAAGAGAATGTACTACTCAGCAAACTTGGACTAACTATGGATGATGAAGCAATGATCCTTGATGATGGAAAAATCCTTGCCATTGCTATGTCTAACTAAATGAAGTATCTTCGACTCCAACTCAACAAACTTCCCTTAGCTTGAAGTGTTGCTCTTTTTATTTCACTTTTTTAGTACTTATTTGTAATAATTATGTTTTTAAAATTAAGATTGTTTGAATAAATAATTTTTATTAAATTTTTATTGGTCTTTGTTCATTTCGGTGCCCAACCAATGATAAATTTAGCTTGATATTCATGAATGAGTATATCTATGCATTATAATTTGAACGACTTTAATAGGTAAGGGAATTATTCAATAACATTGAGTTGTGTATGCTTACTTATAGAGGGCTCCAACAAAATTACCTCTATCTAGATCCTAGTCAGCCTTAGAACATGCTTTGATGGACATTCGAGGCAAAATTGAACTCTGCTTATTTTAGGGAGAGATGATCTAGGCATTATTTGATAAGTCGACAACTAGTATCCACCCATGTTAACATCAATCCCTTTTAGCCTTCATGAGATTTTAGCTTTCTCTTTATTGACTTATAAGCCTGATGACCTACCCTGAGTTGTTGTTACACTTTTGACAAATCTAATGATCACTAAGGTGAAGAGGCAAGAAGATAAAAGAAAGGAATACATAGTCAAGACCATATGGATAGTTGAAGTTCTCAAGACCATAAGGGTAGTTGAAGTTTACCTGATATTAGACCTAATATCTCCAATTTATTAAGATGATATCAGGACAACAAATGATTTTCCTTGTTGAAATAAGACTCACTCTACTCCACTCATCCATAAACAAAAGTATAGAATGGTGCAAGTGAGATAATCCTTTTGGAGCTAAGACCCAACATAAAAAGACAAAAAAAAAATAAAAGAAAAGGAAAAGAGAAAGAGAGAAAAAGCAAAACAAAAAAAAGAAAAAAAATGGGTCCTGAGTTTGTATGAAATCAAAAGGAAAAGAAAATACAAGTGGCAGTCTAAAAAGCCAACCGAGTTTTCCTTTACTTAAAGCAGTAGAAGGCAAAGACAATTTGACTTAAATTATTCTAACCCAACCAAAAATTCAACCAAAATTAGAGAGATTGAAGAAAGGCCATCTAGTTTTTGAAAGTCCAGTATTTGACAATCCCACAGGGAAGAAGGACAAAATGATAAAGAAGCTAAAAAAAAGAAGGAAAGGAAAGGAAAAGAAGAAAAGGAAAGAAATATGGGTACCAAACTTTCTGCAAAGGTAAAAACTGTCCTAATCAAGCTACAAATTCATGTTAAGAAAAAAGAAGAATGTTCAAAGCTCTATCTTTTCATGCTTCCAATTATCTAAATAAGAAGTTAATAGTGAGAAGGTCTGTCAGCAGTGCCACATCAGCCCCAATCTCAAATATGGCCTCTATTTAACCCGTATCCCATATAAACCCCATTTCAAGCCTATCAAAGACCTGTTGATCTCTCTTCGTAGGTAGAGTCTATTAGTGGAGATAGTTTGAATAAGCATGCATATGAGATAGACAATAATTAAACTCAATGAGACCTTTTGCTAATTAATATATATGTGCCTATTTGAAACGCAACATTTCTTGCTGAAATAGAAATGATTCCCGAGTTTAGTATAGTAACTAGGGTTATCATATTATAGATATGTTAATTTGGAAAATTGAGTCCTGAGGTAAATTGATATTGTTTTGGCAAAGCCAACATTTGATTTCAAAATCAAAATTCAAAGTTCAAAAAAAATATTTCATATAAAGCCTTCAAGTTAAGGGAAGTATGTGGACCCATCAAACCTCAAAGGACACATTGGGCAAAGTAAATGATTATAGGCAAGGTTATGAAGAAGCTACCAATTGATATGCTAAATCATAGTTTGAAATGGATGTATCTCTGGCTCTGCTTCTTGGGGTCTCCACCACTCATGTCCTCAACATCTTGAAGATAAAAACCATAAATACAAAGCCTTCTGACATTCCAATGCAAGAACTGAATGAGCATATAGAAGAAATCTATAAGAACATGTCAGCAGAGCACCTTGGTCTATGAGTAATGGAACTACTGTAAGTATTACTCATGCATATCATGCATACATGAGCATATCACACACCATTTTTCTTTGTAAAAAGTAAATAATAATATTATATGAGGCAACCATGAAGCAGATATGGAATCAGAGGGCATGGAAGGCCCATTGCTTGAGGAAGCTCCAGTCATTATGCAAAAAAAGAAATGCATGATTGTCCAAAGAACTAAACAATATACAAACATCAACCAAAGCCTGCATAGAAAAAATCATGGGTTTGAGCCTACATAGGGGGCAAAGTTTCTCCTTTCAATTCTTTGAGTTTATGCATGTACAAAACATTTTCTGACTCACTTTCAATATTTTGCCATGCAGAGGCAAGGAGATGGAAGGAGATGATATAATAGCCAGCTAAAAATAGTTGAATTTTTTGCAAAAGCAAAAAAAAAAGGAGAAGAAAGAAGAAGAAAAGAACAAAACAAGAAAAAAATAAGAATCCTGTTGCGCTCGAATTAAGTACTGCTACAAAGTGTCACTCGCAAGTATACGAGGTAGCTGTAGCAAAGGTGATCGCCCCAAGGTCATTTCCCCAAGAAGGTGTGGTTCGTAATAGCTTGATTGACAATTTATTTAAATGCAGAAGTTTGTTGTTGGAATTGTAAAAGAACAATTTAAACCTAAGATTAAGGTACATAGGGTTTGATGTGTGTAATGGGTGCACAAGATCAATTCAGTTCTCGGGAAAGTGCCTAGGGTTATAGGTCCATTCAATCAAAGCTCAATTCTCAATTATCCATTAAAATGGCCTTGTAATTAATTTGTTCCTTAAGATTAATTAGTCAATTACTAATTCATTAGTTCTCACATTCATGAAATAGCAATAACCAATAATTTTACATTTGCAAATTATTGAAACCCTAGAACTTATATTTCTAATTCATTCATAGGGTAGTCGATTGCATAATTCTGATACCAAATTTCACCTCTCGGTCCTTCATTCAATATCTAGAGATCAATAGGTAGCTAATCTATTAACCTAGCATACAATCCAATGCAATCAACCAAAAACAAGGTACATCAATGGAAATATCAAATTAAAGCATTCAATCAAATATACTACAAACCCTAAGCATGGGTTTTTAGCTCAACATCATCAATTTAAGACATTCATTCAACTCAATATAAATCAAATTCAAATTGTTCATTGCAATATCAATATCTTAATACATCAATGACAATAAAAATGAGTTAAAAGAGAGAATAGAAAAACCCCTTGTGAAGATGCCAAGAGTAGGATTACTAGTCTTCCTCCTAGCTTCACTTTGATGTTTGATGAAGAACTCAAGCCCTCTTCACTGGTTGATTTCCCTTTTGCAATATAGGATAGAGCTTTCTCAAGTCACCAATCCTTCAATTGATTGTGCCTTTGGAAGATAGAAAGGAGCTTTCTCAAGTCACCAATCTTTTCAATGAAGCTTCTTCAACCTTTGAGAGCTTATTGACCCACTTGATCCCAAAGAACCAAATTGAAGCTTGTCAATGGAAGATGGAGAAGATGAAGATGGAGGATGAAGATGAGGAACAAGGAGAGTGTCACTCTCTATTCATCCCAAAAATATGAGTGCCCTCTCTTCTCTTTTCTTTTTGTTCTCAAAACCCTAGCCGCTCTCTCCAGATCTCCCTTTTCTTTTCGTCGTGCGAAAGAATTTATAGCATTTTGGTGTGACACGGCCAAGTTAAAGGAGACTTGGCCATGTTTGAGTCTTTGGTCCATGAGAGACACGGCCAAGATGGATGAGACTTGGCCGTGTTGGTGGTCTTTAGAGGGACACGGCCACTGACTTGGCCGTGTCCCTTGCCTGTGTTTGCTTCTATGAGAATTATTCTTCTTTTCTTCTTTGGTTGAGTGACACGGCCGTGTTGGAGGTGACTTGGCCGTGTTGGAGGTGACTTGGCCATGTTGGACCATTTTGGAGGGACACGGCCAGTGACTTGGCCGTGTCCCTTGCATGTGTCACCTACTGTGAGAGTTTCTTCTTCTTTTGCTTGGGATTTAAGTGAGACACGACCAAGCTTGAGTAACTTGGCCATGTCTGGGCTTCTTTGGAGGGACACAGCCAGTGACTTGGCCGTGTCCCTTGAATGTGTCAGCTACTGTTCTTCGTTCTTTGCTCTTCTTGCACTGTTTTGATCCTCCAAGGGTCTTTTTGCACCTAAACCTAAAATAAACATTTTAAACTCACTTAAAACAAAAATTAATCAAAACATTAACTAAAAGACACATAAAATCATACTAAAAACTAGTACAAAAATGACCTAAACAACTACCCCACACTTAACTCCTTGCTTGTCCCCAAGCAAGACTAAAATCAGAACACACTAATCTGATGAATTTTGATAAGTTCAAGAGTTATAAAGACGCATCAAGACTTCCTTATCTCTAAATCCACAATCAATATCGAATCAAACAAAATCGACACTCATGCAATTAAGTGATTTTCCATGCAAAACCAATGTTGTCACTCCCTCACCAACTCTTACAAGTGTTTGATCATGGTGGTATTTACACTCATAATAATCAATGAAAGATTATTACTATAGGCTTGCTTATCTATCAAATCTCCACCACCAAATTTCAATCAAGCATCAATCAAAAGGTCTTTCTTTTGGTTGTAATGGGTCTAAGGTAAAGGCATGACATTTAGGAAATGTAAGCTTAATAATTAAGTTCAAGAGCACTTCAAGAATGAAGTAACCGATCATATGTATAACTAACAATCCCAAAACACCTTCCTCTCATATACCCATTGACATTTAAGAGCTTTTCAAGGGAACTCACTTATTAAATCTTGCAATGATATTCAAACCCTTTCAACAAGAACAACAATTATTCTTATTATTATATATATATATATTTATTTATTTTCTTTTCTTTTTTTTTCTCTTTCTTTTTTTTTTCTTTTTCTTGTACATAAGTTTTTTGTACAAGTTTTTATTTTTCTTTGCAATCTTAAACCTACTAAATTTAACCCCACACTTAATTCAACACAACACTCGGTCATAAACGCTCTTAAAATGCTATTGACTTAATGAAAGGATAAGAGTTAAACAACAAGGTTCAAGCTAATGGTGTTGTGCAAAAGAAAGAAAAGGAAAAATAAAATAGGCTCAAAATTGGCTAACTAAAGTTTAAAATAGGGTTGGTCTTTTTAAGCTAAAGTGATTTCACCTAATTGCCTTAATCATCTTCATCCCTAATTAAAAATTTTATGTAGTCTTAAAATGCATGTCAAAGCAAGTTCTAGCAATTCATCAATCAATGATGTTCACCCACAAAAAGAATAATAAGTTTATGACTCAATTCCTCACAAGGTTAATGGCAATGCAAGGAAAAACCAACAAAATTGACAATAAGCACCAAATCTACTCAATTCTCCAAATCATGCTTCAAAAATTCAAAGGTCATCTATCAACAATTTTTATAACAATTGAACTTTCTAAAACTCATTTATTCAATGAAAAACATTAAAAACAGTAACTAAAACCTAAACAAAATGCAATTAAAAGTAAAAACATAAAACACCAAATGCACCCCACACTTAAAAATCCACATTGTCCTCAATGTGAGCATGCATACTACAGAGAAAGTTTAGATGATACATGATTTCCATCATTCCCATATACGATATGTGGGGCTCCTTCCACCCATAATGCAATTGGAGCCCATGACTGAGAGGATGAACACCATGCAACTTTGAAAAGTACCCAATATATTGAAAAGCTTAGGTAGCATTCTTAGGGGAGCAATTGTCCAAAAAGAACATGTGAGTGTTGTCTTAGCTTTATTTTTTAATGCTATGGAGACGTAGTAAGAACCTTTTTCAGTTTGCAACATGGTTTTATATGGTTTTTGCTCGTTCTCACCACCAAGAGTGGGAGAGATGATAATTTGTTACATACTGTATTCCCCAACTAAAACATCTTTCAAAATTCCTGGGGTCTTTTTAAGTTCAACCAAGTTTGGTTGAATGTGTTCTACATTCTCTTTAGCAATTTGAAGTTTTCCCTCAACAATCTCATTATTCTCTAGTAAATTGCTCTCATCAATTTCTAATTTGGAAGAATTAGGCTCTACTTCTATGGTCATGGCCACCTCAAGCTTATCTACACTATCTTCACTATAGGGCATATAACGGAGTTCAGAAAGTTGCATACCTTGTTTCTCTGCATTCAGCTTACTTGGGAATGGGATTGGTGACATACAAGGATTTGGAGGTTCATGCAATTTTGTCGAAGTCGATGCTTCCAAATTCTCCTCCTCCTTTGAATGAATTAACTAACTCCTCTATGTTTGATTGCATTTCCTCGCCATCTTCTTCATTATTAGTTCCTGCATCAAAGGAATCACAAAAATCGTTATATATCACCTGTTTACTCTTAAAATTTGTTATTACCTCTATTTGCTCCAATTGGCTAGGAAATTCCTCCTCTTGGTGTTCTTGGAGTTGATGTGCCAGTTGCCCAAGTTGCATTTCCACCCTCTTCAATGTTTCCTCCAAAGAATCTAACCTCTCATTGCTTCTTTCCTGAATTTCTGTGCTAATTTGAATGTATCCATTGAATCTGATTTTGTGCACTAATTTGAATGAAGGTATTCAAACTATCTTCCAAAGTGGGTTTCTTAAGGAAATCTTGATTTGAATATTGTTCTTGAGAGTAAGAACTTCTCTGGTAAGGTTGAAAAAAAATTGGAGGTGGAATGTGCTGCTGGTTTTCCCAAGAAAAATTTGGGTAGTTTCTCCAATTTGGATTACAAGGATCTGAATATGGGTTACTTCTACCCCTTTGCTAGAAATTTTCAGAGGCATATTCTTCCTCTTGCCTCTCTTGATATTGTCCATAACCAAATGAACACATGTTTGCGCTATGTCCTGCAATGCCACATGTTGAACATACTCTTCAAGTAGGCATAGGTGTTTGTCCTCTTGCATTTAGCATCTTAATTTGGTTCGTTAATTCTGCTAATTGCCATGCCATGTCAGAATTAGGGCTATCATCATAAACCCCTGCGTACCTTGAAAATTGTATATTTACACAAGGCTCTTAGCAACTTAAAGAAAACAAACAAATAAGTAAATTTAAAGAAAAACAAAACAAACAAACAATGCACAAAAAATAAACAAACAATGAAAAGAAAGATCAAACTATCACTACTTAACAACCTTCCCCGGCAGCGGTGCCAAAAACTTGTTGCGTTCGAATTAAGTACTACTACAAAGCGTCACTCGCAAGTATACGAGGTAGCTGTAGCAAAGGTGATCGCCCCAAGGTCGTTTCCCCAAGAAGGTGTGGTTCGTAATAACTTGATTGATAACTTATTTAAATGCAAAAGTTTGTTGTTGGAATTGTAAAAGAACAATTTAAACCTAAGATTAAGGTACGTAGGGTTTGATGTGTGTAATGGGTGCACAAGATCAATTCAGTTCTCGGGAAAGTGCCTAGGGTTATAGGTCCATTCAATCAAAGCTCAATTCTCAATTATCCATTAACATGGCCTTGTAATTAATTTGTTTCTTAAGATTAATTAGTCAATTACTAATTCATTAGTTCTCACATTCATGAAATAGCAATAACCAATTATTTTACATTTGCAAATTAATGAAACCCTAGAACTTATATTTCTAATTAATTCATAGGGTAGTCGATTGCATAATTCCGATACCAAATTTCACCTCTCGGTCCTTCATTCAATATCTAGAGATCAATAGGTAGCTAATCTATTAACCTAGCATACAATCCAATGCAATCAACCAAAAATAAGGTACATAAATGGAAATATCAAATTAAAGCATTCAATCAAATATACTACAAACCCTAAGCATGGGTTTTTAGCTCAACATCATCAATTTAAGACATTCATTCAACTCAATATAAATCAAATTCAAATTGTTCATTGCAATATCAATATCTTAATACATCAATGACAATAAAAATGAGTTAAAAGAGAGAATAGAAAAACCCCTTGTGAAGATGCCAAGAGTAGGATTACTAGTCTTCCTCCTAGCTTCACTTTGATGTTTGATGAAGAACTCAAGCCCTCTTCACTGGTTGATTTCCATTTTGCAATATATGATGGAGCTTTCTCAAGTCACCAATCCTTCAATTGATTGTGCCTTTGGAAGATAGAAAGGAGCTTTCTCAAGTCACCAATCCTTTCAATGAAACTTCTTCAACCTTTGAGAGCTTATTGACCCACTTGATCCCAAAGAACCAAATTGAAGCTTGTCAATGGAAGATGGAGAAGATGAAGATGGAGGATGAAGATGAGGGACAAGGAGAGTGTCACTCTCACCTCATCCCAAAAATATGAGTGCTCTCTTCTCTTTTCTTTTTGTTCTCAAAACCCTAGCCGCTCTCTCTAGATCTCCCTTTTCTTTTCGTCGTATGAAAGAATTTATAGCATTTTGGTACGACACGGCCAAGTTAAAGGAGACTTGGACGTGTCTGAGTCTTTGGTCCATGAGAGACACGGCCAAGATGGATGAGACTTGGCCATGTTGGTGGTCTTTAGAGGGACACGGCCACTGACTTGGCCGTGTCCCTTGCCTGTATTTGCTTTTGTGAGAATTGTTCTTCTTTTCTTCTTTGGCTGAGTGACACGGCCGTGTTGGAGGTGACTTGGTCGTGTTGGAGGTGACTTGGCCATGTTGGAGGTGACTTGGCCATGTTAGACCATTTTGGGGGGACACGGCCAATGACTTGGCCGTGTCCCTTGCATGTGTCACCTACTGTGAGAGTTTCTTCTTCTTTGTTTGGGATTTAAGTGAGACACGGCCAAGCTTGAGCAACTTGGCCGTGTCTGGGCTTCTTTGGAGGGACACGGCCAGTGACTTGGCCGTGTCCCTTGAGTGTGTCAGCTACTGTTCTTCGTTCTTTGCTCTTCTTGCACTGTTTTGATCCTGCAAGGGTCTTTTTGCACCTAAACCTAAAATAAACATTTTAAACTCACTTAAAACAAAAATTAATCAAAACATTAACTAAAAGACACATAAAATCATACTAAAAACTAGTACAAAAATGACCTAAACAAATCCCAGTAGAAATAATGATGCAAAATACAAAAGATCAGTCAAGCTAAAAGAGTTGAAGCCATAGTAAAGACCCGATCTTCAATGGATAAAGATCCATGTTTCAAGGGTAAAGATTCAATTTTCAATGGATAAAGATTCATGTTTCAAGAGTAAAGACCCAATCTCTAATGGTTAAAGATCCATGTTTTAAGGTTAAAGACCTAATCTCCAATGGATAAAGATCCATGTTTCAAAGGTAAAGACCCAATTTCCAATGGATAAAGATACATGTTTCAAGGGTAAAGACCCGATCTCTAATGGATAAAGATCAATGTTTCAAGGGTAATGACCCGATTTCCAATGGATAAAGATCCATGTTTCAAGGGTAAAGACCCAATTTTTCACTGGATAAAGATCCATATTGTAAGGGTAAATACCCCATTTCCATGGATAAAGATCCATTTTTGGTGGGTAAAGACCCACAATCTATTAAAGAATGGAATAACCAGTTAAGCCAGAATACTCAACTAATAAAAGTTCAGTCTTGGGTCCAAGTACCCAAATCCAAGTGCTCAGTCTCGTATCCAAGTACCCAAATCAAATTAAGTCTCAGGTCCAAGTACCCAAATCAAATTCAGTCTCGGGTCCAAGTACCCAAATCAAAATCAATCTCTAGTCCAAGTACCAGTCTCGGGTCCAAGTACCCAAATCTTTTTCAAGAATCCATCCTCATCCAAAATATGTTCAAAGTCATATTGCTTTTCACTCTCTGAATAAATTTAAGATCATTCAAGTAGGGGAAAAACTATAGACCCTTGATTTTGATCCCAGCCAATCCGATGTTTAATTTTGAACCTTTGATTGGATTAATATATTATAGTGGGGCAAAAAATAAGCTAATTTAACTTTTAAAACTCTAATTGGGTCTGATTTAAAAGGTCTGGTTGGTTTTTGTTCGGTACAGGTGCACTAAACTCTAAAATGGGTCTGATTCAAAGGTTTGGTTGATTTTTAACTTTATTCGTGTAATATCCCAAAATATACCCTAGATGTTTTGGGTTTTATTATTATTATAATTGGATTTATTGTATATGTTTTATTGTAAGAAAAAGGGGTTTTTAAAGGAAGTGTATATGTGATGTATATTAGGATATATATAACATATACCTAAGTCATGGAAAGTCAAAGTTTTGAGTTAGTGGAAGAAGATATTTGTTGTGTTTTTGAATTTTTTATTAATTAATTAATAAGGATTTGAATGTGTGGAAGAGGTTGAAAGAGATTAGTTTAATATTTTAAATTGCTTGGTTGAGAGGGTTTTACGGAAAAGAGGGGTTTGACTTTGGATTTCTCTTTCTTCCTTCTTCTTTCTTTCTCATTGCCGTGGATCACTTTCTCCTTCTCCTTCCTTTGCTTTGTTTGGCCGGTTAACACAAGAAACAAGAGAGCAAAGAAGAGATTTGAACCTCTAACACAAGATCTAAGGAAGCTTTCAAGAGTTCAAGTGGAAAGTTAAGAGATTTCTTCATCTTTGGTAAGTTCTTCACTTGACTCTTTGATTTCTTTGAGTTTTTGAGTTGAGTTGTGATTGGTATGTGATTATGTTGTTTAAGATGGGTTTAAGAGTGTTTGGGTAACTGATTTCTTGTTTTTGGGGATGGATTGGAGGAAAGAGTAAGTTGTTGGAAGTGATTGTTTTGAGGTTGTGTTTTAGGTTTGTGTTGATGATTTTTTTGATTTGAGATTTGAGGAATGCTTTAGTTGTTTTGGTGTTTTTGTGAGTTTGTTATGGTTTTTGGGTATGTTGAGATGACTTTGGTTGAAGTGGTTTTTGGTGAAAGAAAGAGTTTTGTTGGTTGTGTTGTTGTTTTGGCCGGAATCTAGGTTGTTGGCCTGACACGCCCTAGGGCACGTCCAGGATTTTGGGCATGTCGATAGCTCTGTATTTTGGGTTGAGTGGCACGACCAATGACACGCCCATGTCACTGAGCGTGTTGTAGCTTCTGTGTGGCAATAGGATTGACACGACCAGTAACACGCCCGTGTTATTGAGCGTGTCATAGCCACTGTGTTTTTGGGGAATTGACACGGCCATGAGCACATTCTTGATGTTGGACGTGTCAATATTGTTGTGAGGCAGAAGGTATTACACGCCCAGTAACACGCCCGTGTCATTGAGCGTGTAAAAGCTTCTGTGTTGTGGAGTTAGGGCACGGTCAGGGACACGCCCGTGTGGGTGAGCGTGTCATGGTTAGAGTTTGCCCTAGTTGGTTCTTAGCCTTATGTTCTTATAAGGGTTTCATCTTCCTTTGGATTAGGTTGTGAAGAAGGTGAATTACTCTAATTCAAGAAGTGAAAGATTGTTGGAAAGAGAGGTGTTAATATTGTGTGGGTTGCATTTAAGGTAAGTATAAACTACATTATTGCATACATCCATATGATGTTGAAATTTAACATACATTTCATGATATTGATGATGCTTATGAATAATGTTATGTTGTGTATAATGTGGAATATGATGTGAACATTTATAATGATGTGAAAGATATGATAATGTGATGAATTGTATTTATGTGATGAGAAGCCATGATTGTTGGCTATGATGATAAAATAAATTACAATTGAGGCAAGGTTGCCTATTGCGAAAATGAGAATGAAATGAGAATGAAATGATTTTGTGTAAAGTGTGTTATTCAACCTTCAGAGTTCTGATTTTGGCAGGCATGCCTATTGTAGTAACAGTCTAGCCGGGTTGAGGATCTCCTCAAGTTGTTGAGTTGATGGTCCAAGAGACTGGGTCTGTTACTTTATAAATGTGAAATGATAGATGTAAATTGAAGTAACAGTCTAGCCGGGTTGAGGATCTCCTCGATTTAGTCGGGTTGATGGTCCAAGAGACTGGGTCTGTTACAGGTAACATTCTAGTCGGGTTGAGGATCTCCTCAAGTTGTTGAGTTGATGGTCCAAGAGACTGGGTCTGTTACCCTATCCATGGATAGAGAGATATGTATATTGCCTACGGGCTTGATTATTGTGATATTGGACCGAAACAGCAACTCTGAACTTTGAATAACAAATTAGTGTCTTGTGGGCCCATAGGTGTCTTTGTTGAATGAGTATAATGGATGATGATATGATTATTGAAATTATGAAATGTAACCTTCATATATATATATGATTATTATTGATTGAATGTATGATATTGATATTGACATTTCATATTATCATGACGGTTTGTACTACTGAGTTTTGGCTCAGCGCGATTGTGGTTCATCGCGCAGGTGGTAGAGTTGATAGGGTTGAGACTGAGGATTCCTCTAGACCTAGTTGAGCTTTACTTGAAGAGTTGGATTAGAGCTTAAAGATCAGAGAGTCAAGCTGCCAATCATGTATCTATTCTATGTTGTATATATTTTTGACGTTTATGTATTTGAACTTGTAAAAATTTGTAATAACTTCCGCTGTGAATTTATAAATGTTTTTATACATAGTGTCTTTTGAATTTCCTTTAAACATTCGAGTTATGAGTTATGTATTTTAAACAGTGGCATGTTCTATATTCAGTATACGTATTATACGATCGTATAAGCATGCTTGGTACGTATACGGGATATAGGGGTGTTACAATTATTTTGGTATCAGAGCCTAGGTTTGAGATTCTCAACCTAGGTCAAGTATAAGAAAAAGAGTATTTTGATTTTAAAAGTGAGTTTTTGAATAGAATACATGTTTGGTGTCGGCAATCTCTGATCTTTAATGAGGAGTATTCTACTGTGTTTGCAGATATAGGTTATAATGGATCCTCATTCGCGTCAATCCGTTGAGGGTAGTGCTGAGAGCATAGCTCCAGAGGTTGGATTAGATAGAGCTAGAGTGGATGGATCTGGAGAGGCCCCTGTTTCTGTGTCAGGGAGACCAGCCGGTGAGGAGATTCCACCAGTTTGGTTTAGGCATATGTTTGAATTTATGAGGCAGGCACCAGTGCAACCACCTCCACCTCCACCACAGCCTATGGTACTAGTGAGACAGTATGATAAACTACGAAAATATGGAGCAGAGGATTTCTTGGGTACCATTGATCCAGCTGTAGCTGAGCAGTGGCTAGATAAAGTTCAGAGAGTATTTGTTCAGTTACAAGCCACTCCGGAAGAAAGATTTGATTATGCAAGATCTTTGTTGCAGAAGGACGCATACGACTGGTGGAAGACAGTGCCCCATGCTATGGATGATCCACCGACATTGTCCTATGCTGATTTTCTGAGAGAATTTGAATTGAAGTATACTCCGAGGGAGTATAAAGATTTGAAGAAAATGGAATTCCTATGTTTGAAGCAAGATCACCGGACTGTAACAGAATATGAATTAGAATTTATCCGGTTGAGTCGCTATGCCAGAGGGATTATCTCTGATGAGATTGACCGGTGCAGAAGGTTTGAGGAGGGACTGAGACCCTCACTGATGTGTCATGTGGCTGGTTCTAGATACCAGGATTTCTTTCAGCTGGTTGCAGCGGCTAGAGGTGTGGAGAGAGCACAAATTTTAGCAGCACCCGCTACTGAAGAGGAGACCCGGGTTAGAAGACCTCAGTTTGAGGCAGGATCCTCATCTGTGAAGAGAGGTAGAGGTAGTTTTACTCCTAGGTTTAGTAGGAGTCAGAGACCGGCTGGTAGGTCAGTTCAGTTACAGAAATCACGATCGAGACCTACAGCTTCAGCAGCGAGCGTTCCTACTCCTGCAGTTCAGAGATCCACTCTACCTGTCTGTGCCCAGTGTGGAGTGTAATATCTCTAATTATGCCCTAGTAGTTTTGATGTTATTGTTGTTGTTGCACGTGAACTACGTTTATATGGTAAGTTGATAAATTGGAAAAGAATGTGTATGTGTTGTTAGAAAGAAAAATTTGTGTAGAGAAAGATGTATATGTTATGTATATGGCTATATATATAGCATATAAATTAGTCAAAGGAAAAGTCAAGGTGTTGGAGTTAGTGGAAGAAGATATTTCTTTTGTTAGTGTGAATTACATAATTGGGCATATAAGAGACAAAAGGTTAGTTTTATTGTTAAGGGTGTTTTGGTAAATTGTCTTGTAAAATTGAATGGTGGAAATTAAAAGAAGAAATGTAAGGTTGACTTGGCATTTTCTTCTCTTTTCTATCTTGTGTGGCCGGCTCACCTAAGGGACAAGGGAACAAGAGAATAATTCAAGGTTTTGATGATTTCTAGCTCAAGGTGAAGGAAGTTTTCAAATTTACAAGTTGGAATTTCATTATTTGGTAAGTTTTCTCTTAGTTTCTCTTGTTATTTTTGAAGTTTTGCTTGTGTTGAATTGTGTTTTGATGATGGTATGATTAAGGTTGTTTTTGGTGTGAAGTTAAGTTTTGAGATTTGCTTGTTAGATGAAGAGTTAAGTTGGTGTGAGGTTGGATGTGGTTATGTTGAGTTTGTATTAGGATTTTGAATTGGTAAGTGTTGTTTATGTTGTCTTTGATTGATTATTCTTGTTGATCTTTGAGTTGAGTGTGTTTGTTGGTTTTAGAAGTGAAATACATGTGTTTGGAAAAAAGGGGGCAGTAGTGTTTTTGATCCCACGCCCGTGGCCTCTTGTTTGCTTTGGCCGTGGGGTTTGGTGCTTTGGGAGGCAGTTTCGGTTTCAAAGCCACGACCGTGGGGATATTGGTGGACACGGCCGTGGGCTTTGCTTAGTGTTGTTGAATCTTAGTTAGTGTTCTAAAGTTCTAAGATAAGGTTAATGAGTGATAAATGTTATAGAAATTGATGTGTTGCATCATTGTTTTGGGTTAGGTTTTGGAAGAGGTGAATTGCCCTAATTGTGAAGTGTAGAATCTTTGGAAAGAGGAGTGCTTAGAGTTGTGTGAGTGTTTATAAGGTAAGTACAACTACTTCATTGCATACAATTATAAGATGTGAAAGTATAACACTCATGCATTTGTTAAAGTATGGAGAACACTAATGCATTGTGAAAGCATAATTATAATGTTATATGAATATTGTGATGAGTATGTGTAATGTATGGGAAAGTTATTGATTGTGCATACATGTGTGATAGAGGATGGAACCAATATGATTAATTGCTTATGATGTAAGTGAAATGATTAAAGCATGTTTGCCTATATGCTAATGCAACGTGATGAATTGCTTTAATATGATTTGAGAATTGATGCAAAACCAATGTGAATAGTTATGATGAATTAAATGATATGTGAGGCCATTGTGATGGGGCCAAGTTGATGTAAAAGAATTGGTTGAGGCATGATTGCCTAATGACTTATGAAATGTGGGATACGAAATGAATTGAGAAAGAATTAACTGAAATGTTGTGTGCTTAATATGTTGATTCAACTTTCAGAGCTCTGTATTTGGCGGCATGCCTATACTTTGCCTACGGGGCTAGACACTTGGTGTCATTTGATTGATATATTGCCTACGGGGCTAGACACTTGGTGTCATTTGATTGATATATTTGCCTACGGGGCTAGACACTTGGTGTCATTTGATTAATATTGCCTACGGGGCTAGACACATGGGGTCACTATTGACCAAAACAGTAACTCTGAACTTTGAATCACATATTAGGGTGTCCTGGGCCTAGGTCTGTCTTGGTTTTAATGTAATATATGAAATGTGAATTGGATGAGAAACTATGATGAATAAAGTGAGACTAGAAATGCATTAGTTTATTGTATTGTGCACAAAACTTGATTGTATGACATGGACATTGCATCAAAGCATTTTGATATTGTAGTTTGTATTACTGAGCTTGTGGCTCAGCGCGATTGTGATTTATCGCGCAGGTAACAGAGGGGATCCTGAGAGTTCCACTAGACCGGGTGAGTCTAGACATTGAAGATCAGAGAAGAGCTGCCAATAATGTATATATTTTGTATTTGGTGTATTTTGATTTTGGTATATAAATATTTGTAAATATTTGATCTACTTTCCGCTGTGTTTTAAATAAACTTTGTATCTATTTTGTTTGATGAATTACTTTAAAAGTTTTAAATTTATTCATAGTTTTGAGAATGAAGGTTTTGAATATTTTATTAATAGTGACAACCTATACTCAGTATACGTATATTACGATCGTATTAGCATGCTATGTACGTATACGGAATATAGGGGTGTTACAATTATTTTGGTATCAGAGCCTAGGTTTGAGATTCTCAACCTAGGGAAATTGTAAGAAAAAGATATTTTGATTTAAAAGTTGGTTTTGAATAAAATATATACTTAGTATTGGCAGTCTCTGATCTTTAATAAGAAATATTCTGCTGTGTTTGCAGATATAGGTTGTAATGGATCCCCAATCACGACAGTCTGTTGAGGGAAGTGCAGAGAGTAGGGAGGGAGCTAGAGTTGAGGTAGCTAGTGAGGTACCTGCTTCAGTGTCTGGGAGACCAGTAGGTGATGAGGTTCCACCAGCCTGGTTTAGACACATGATGGAAGTTATGAGGCAAGCACCAGTGCAGCCACCACCACCTCAGCCTCAGATACCAGTGAGACAATATGATAAACTGAGGAAGTTTGGGGCAGAGGATTTTCTTGGTACGACAGATCCAGCGGTGGCGGAACAGTGGCTTGATAAGGTTCAGAGGATTTTTATTCAGTTGCAAGCCACGTCAGAGGAAAAGTTTGATTATGCTAGGTCATTATTGCAGAAAGACGCATATGACTGGTGGAAGACTGTACCACATGCCATGGACGATCCACCCACATTGACCTATGCTGATTTTCTTAGGGAATTTGAATTGAAGTATACTCCTAGGGAGTATAAGGATGCGAAGAAAATGGAGTTCTTGAGTTTGAAACAAGATCATCGGACAGTTACTGAATATGAAGTGGAGTTTATTCGATTAAGTCATTATGCGGGAGGCATTATATTCGATGATATTGACAGATGTAGGAGATTCGAAGAGGGGTTGAGGCCTTCTCTTGTATGTCATGTGGCTGGATCCAGATATACTGATTTCTCTCAGCTTGTGGCAGCCGCACGGAGTGTGGAAAGAGTTCAAAGCATTGCAGCTGCATCTGAAGAAGAGACTAGAGTGAGAAGACCTCAGTTTGAGACAGGGTCTTCATCAGTAAAGAGGGGCAGAGGGAGCTTTGTTCCTAGAGTGGGAAGGAGTCAGAGACCGATAAGTAGGTCAGGACAGTATCAGAGACAGAGACCGCGATCTACAGTTTCTGTGGCAAGTGCTCCGACTCCGGTGACTCAGAGACCCACCCCACCTATTTGTGAGTATTGTACTAAGGCCCATTGGGGTAATTGTCGGAGGATTGGTGGTTCAGGGGTGTGTTTTCGATGTGGATCGCCTGACCATTTTATTAGAGAGTGTCCTAAGATGCAGGACCAGAGGTCAGTGGAATCTACAGCTTCTCGGCAGAGTTTTGGCAGAGGAGGTCGAGGAAGCGGGGGTGTCAGCCGAGGGGGTAGATCTGGGTTTAGTCAGAGAGGAGGATCTACACTCAGGGATGGCAGATCAGATGAGGCTGGGCCTTCTCAGCGGGTTTATGTGATGCAAAGACAGCCTGATGCTTCTGCAGTTATAGCGGGTACTTTTTCTTTATTTGGCATTTCTGTACTTGCTTTGATTGACCCTGGATCCACCCATTCATACATTAGTGCATCTGTATTGCCTGTGTCTGAAATGCATGCTGAGTCCCTAGGATTTGAGGTGTTGGTGACAAATCCTTTAGGGCATAGCGTGATTGTTAGTAAAGTGCATAGAGATTGTGCAGTGGTGGTACAGGGTGAGAAGTTTTGTGGTGATTTGATTGAGATGCCATTAAAGAATTTGATTTGATTCTTGGCATGGATTGGCTGTCTAGGCATGGAGCTGTGGTAGATTGTAAGAAGAAGCGTGTTACTTTGAGAACCAGTGATGATAGAGTAGTGTTGGTATCTAGTGAGCAGAGACAGCTTGCATCTTTGTTTGTTTCAGCTGTTGCAGCTAGGAAGATGATAAGAAAAGGGTGTGAAGCTTATCTTGCTCATGTGTTGGATACCAGAGTGGTAGGTTCTCAATTGGATAGTATTCCCACAGTTTCAGAATTTCCAGATGTTTTTCCAGAGGATTTGCCAGGATTGCCTCCTGAGAGAGAGGTGGAGTTTGGTATTGAGTTGTTACCAGGTACCACTCCTATCTCTAATACTCCTTATAGAATGGCACCTGTCGAATTGAGAGAATTGAAGGTGCAGTTGCAGGAGTTGCTGGATAAGGGTTTTATTCGCCCTAGTGTGTCGCCATGGGGAGCTCCTGTTTTGTTTGTTAAGAAGAAGGATGGTACTATGAGACTGTGTATCGATTATAGGCAATTGAACAAGATAACTATTAAGAATAAATATCCTTTGCCTCGAATCGATGATCTCTTCGATCAATTGAAGGGAGCAGTTGTGTTTTCTAAAGTTGATTTGAGATCGGGATACCATCAATTGCGGGTTAGAACTGAGGATGTGTCAAAGACAGCTTTTCGAACCAGATATGGGCATTATGAGTTTTTGGTAATGCCATTTGGTTTGACCAATGCACCTGCCGCCTTTATGGATCTGATGAATAGGGTGTTTAGGCCCTATTTGGATCAGTTTGTGGTAGTGTTCATAGATGATATCTTGGTGTATTCGCGGAATGAAGAGGAGCATAGTGAGCATCTTCGGATTGTGTTGCAAATTTTGAGAGAGAAGCAATTGTTTGCTAAGTTATCAAAGTGTGAATTCTGGCTTGACCAAGTAGCTTTTCTCGGTCATATTGTGTCAGCTGATGGCATTAGGGTTGACCCGAGTAAAGTTGAAGCTATTTTGAATTGGAGTCCACCGAAGACTGTGACTGAAGTTAGAAGTTTTCTGGGATTGGCCGGTTATTACCGACGTTTTGTGAAAGGTTTTTCTTTAATAGCTACTCCACTTACCAGACTACTTCGGAAGGGAGTGAGATTTGTGTGGACTGATCAGTGCCAGACTAGTTTTGAGCAGTTGAAAGAAATGTTGACTCAAGCACCTGTTCTCACGTTACCTATGGAAGATAAGCCGTATGTGATCTACAGTGATGCTTCACATAATGGTTTGGGTTGTGTATTGATGCAAGAGGGTAAAGTGATAGCTTATGCTTCTCGACAGTTGAAACCGCATGAGCTCAATTATCCGACGCATGACTTGGAGTTAGCAGCCATTGTGTTTGCTTTGAAGATTTGGCGACATTATCTTTTTGGAGAGAAATGTTTCATCTATACTGATCACAAAAGTTTGAAGTATTTGGGTGTTCAAAAGGAGCTAAATCTTCGGCAGAGGAGATGGTTGGAATTGATTAAAGACTACGACTGCTTGATTGATTACCATCCAGGTAAAGCAAATGTTGTTGCTGATGCCTTGAGTCGGAAGTCTTTAGCAGGTTTGACTGCTTATTCGCTCTTGTTGCTTGTTGAGTTAAGAGCGTTGCATGCTAGTTTTGTAGTTTGTGATGATGGTGCATTGTTGGCACAATTGCAATTGAGGCCAGTGCTGTTAGATCAGATTAAGGAGGCTCAGTTGACTGATGAGAAAATTCAGAAGATTGTGTCAGTTTGTCAACAGGGAGAGAGTCGAGATTTTGTTGTGAGAGATGATGGAAGCTTATGGTTCAAGAGTAGATTGTGTGTACCCGATGATGCTAATCTAAAAAGGATCATTTTGGAAGAAGCACATCAGTCAATGTTTGCTATGCATCCGGGCAGTACCAAGATGTACCATGATTTGAGACAGTATTATTGGTGGTCCGGTATGAAGAGAGACATTACGGAGTTTGTGTCTAAATGTCTCACTTGTCAGAGGGTGAAAGCTGAGCATCAAGTTCCAACTGGGTTGCTTCAACCTTTGTCAGTACCAGAATGGAAATGGGATAGAGTAACCATGGATTTTGTATCTGGTCTACCATTGACACAAAAGAAGCATGATGCCATATGGGTGATTGTGGATAGATTGACTAAGACAGCTCATTTCCTTCCGGTGCGGATGGATTACTCTTTGGAGAGGTTGGCTGAACTGTATGTCCATGAGATTGTGAAACTGCATGGTGTTCCAACTTCTTTAGTGTCTGATCGAGATCCCAGGTTTACTTCAAGATTTTGGAAGAGTTTGCATAGTGCTTTGGGTTCTCGATTGCACTTCAGTACTGCTTTTCATCCACAGACGGATGGACAGTCAGAGAGGGTGATACAGATCATCGAGGATATGTTGAGAAGCTGTGTCATTGATTTCTCTGGAAGTTGGGACGGATTTTTGCCACTGGTGGAATTTGCCTACAACAATAGTCATCAATCCAGTATTGGTATGGCACCATTCGAAGCACTGTATGGTAGACGGTGTAGGACACCACTATGTTGGAATGAACTTGGTGAGGGCAAGCTCATTGGTCCTGATCTGATTAAAGAAACTGAGGAAAAAGTAAAGTTGATTCGAGGTAGATTGAAAGCAGCTTCAGACCGACAGAAGTCATATGCAGATCTGAAAAGGAGAGACATAGAGTTTGCTGTTGGAGATAAAGTATTTTTGAAAGTATCTCCTTGGAAGAAGATCTTGAGGTTCGGTCGGAAAGGGAAATTGAGTCCTCGGTTCATTGGACCGTATGAAGTATTAGAAAGAGTTGGGTCAGTGGCGTATCGACTTGCTTTGCCACCTGAGTTGGATCGTATTCATAATGTGTTTCATGTTTCTATGTTGAGGAGATATAGGTCAGATCCATCTCATGTGTTGCCAATTGAATCTATTGAAGTGAGCCCAGATTTGACTTTTGAAGAAGAACCAGTTGCTATCTTGGCACGAGAAGTGAAAGAGTTGAGGAACAAGAGTGTGCCATTGGTGAAAGTTTTATGGAAGAATCATGGAAAAGAAGAAGCAACTTGGGAAAGTGAACAATCCATGCAAGAACAGTATCCTCAGTTATTTTAGAGTTAATTTCAGGTAATTTCGAGGGCGAAATTTCTTTTTAGAGGGGGAGAATTGTAATATCTCTAATTATGCCCTAGTAGTTTTGATGTTATTGTTGTTGTTGCACGTGAACTACGTTTATATGGTAAGTTGATAAATTGGAAAAGAATGTGTATGTGTTGTTAGAAAGAAAAATTTGTGTAGAGAAAGATGTATATGTTATGTATATGGCTATATATATAGCATATAAATTAGTCAAAGGAAAAGTCAAGGTGTTGGAGTTAGTGGAAGAAGATATTTCTTTTGTTAGTGTGAATTACATAATTGGGCATATAAGAGACAAAAGGTTAGTTTTATTGTTAAGGGTGTTTTGGTAAATTGTCTTGTAAAATTGAATGGTGGAAATTAAAAGAAGAAATGTAAGGTTGACTTGGCATTTTCTTCTCTTTTCTATCTTGTGTGGCCGGCTCACCTAAGGGACAAGGGAACAAGAGAATAATTCAAGGTTTTGATGATTTCTAGCTCAAGGTGAAGGAAGTTTTCAAATTTACAAGTTGGAATTTCATTATTTGGTAAGTTTTCTCTTAGTTTCTCTTGTTATTTTTGAAGTTTTGCTTGTGTTGAATTGTGTTTTGATGATGGTATGATTAAGGTTGTTTTTGGTGTGAAGTTAAGTTTTGAGATTTGCTTGTTAGATGAAGAGTTAAGTTGGTGTGAGGTTGGATGTGGTTATGTTGAGTTTGTATTAGGATTTTGAATTGGTAAGTGTTGTTTATGTTGTCTTTGATTGATTATTCTTGTTGATCTTTGAGTTGAGTGTGTTTGTTGGTTTTAGAAGTGAAATACATGTGTTTGGAAAAAAGGGGGCAGTAGTGTTTTTGATCCCACGCCCGTGGCCTCTTGTTTGCTTTGGCCGTGGGGTTTGGTGCTTTGGGAGGCAGTTTCGGTTTCAAAGCCACGACCGTGGGGATATTGGTGGACACGGCCGTGGGCTTTGCTTAGTGTTGTTGAATCTTAGTTAGTGTTCTAAAGTTCTAAGATAAGGTTAATGAGTGATAAATGTTATAGAAATTGATGTGTTGCATCATTGTTTTGGGTTAGGTTTTGGAAGAGGTGAATTGCCCTAATTGTGAAGTGTAGAATCTTTGGAAAGAGGAGTGCTTAGAGTTGTGTGAGTGTTTATAAGGTAAGTACAACTACTTCATTGCATACAATTATAAGATGTGAAAGTATAACACTCATGCATTTGTTAAAGTATGGAGAACACTAATGCATTGTGAAAGCATAATTATAATGTTATATGAATATTGTGATGAGTATGTGTAATGTATGGGAAAGTTATTGATTGTGCATACATGTGTGATAGAGGATGGAACCAATATGATTAATTGCTTATGATGTAAGTGAAATGATTAAAGCATGTTTGCCTATATGCTAATGCAACGTGATGAATTGCTTTAATATGATTTGAGAATTGATGCAAAACCAATGTGAATAGTTATGATGAATTAAATGATATGTGAGGCCATTGTGATGGGGCCAAGTTGATGTAAAAGAATTGGTTGAGGCATGATTGCCTAATGACTTATGAAATGTGGGATACGAAATGAATTGAGAAAGAATTAACTGAAATGTTGTGTGCTTAATATGTTGATTCAACTTTCAGAGCTCTGTATTTGGCGGCATGCCTATACTTTGCCTACGGGGCTAGACACTTGGTGTCATTTGATTGATATATTGCCTACGGGGCTAGACACTTGGTGTAATTTGATTGATATATTTGCCTACGGGGCTAGACACTTGGTGTCATTTGATTAATATTGCCTACGGGGCTAGACACATGGTGTCACTATTGACCAAAACAGTAACTCTGAACTTTGAATCACATATTAGGGTGTCCTGGGCCTAGGTCTGTCTTGGTTTTAATGTAATATATGAAATGTGAATTGGATGAGAAACTATGATGAATAAAGTGAGACTAGAAATGCATTAGTTTATTGTATTGTGCACAAAACTTGATTGTATGACATGGACATTGCATCAAAGCATTTTGATATTGTAGTTTGTATTACTGAGCTTGTGGCTCAGCGCGATTGTGATTTATCGCGCAGGTAACAGAGGGGATCCTGAGAGTTCCACTAGACCGGGTGAGTCTAGACATTGAAGATCAGAGAAGAGCTGCCAATAATGTATATATTTTGTATTTGGTGTATTTTGATTTTGGTATATAAATATTTGTAAATATTTGATCTACTTTCCGCTGTGTTTTAAATAAACTTTGTATCTATTTTGTTTGATGAATTACTTTAAAAGTTTTAAATTTATTCATAGTTTTGAGAATGAAGGTTTTGAATATTTTATTAATAGTGACAACCTATACTCAGTATACGTATATTACGATCGTATTAGCATGCTATGTACGTATACGGAATATAGGGGTGTTACATGGAGGGTCACATAGAGGTGCTTGTTGGCAGAATAGAGGACCAGCTGTGTGCTTCAGATGTGGTTCTCCCGATCATTTTATTAGGGAGTGTCCAGAGATGCAGGAGCAGAGATCGGTTGATTCTGCAGTTTCTCGACCTAGTGTCAGAGGTAGTCGAGGGGGCAGAGGTTTCTCCAGAGGGGGTAGACCTGGTTATTATCAGAGAGGAGGATCTTCATCCAGGGATACTATGCCAGATGAGGCTGGGCCTTCTCAACGGGTTTATGTGATGCAAAGACAACCAGATGCTTCTGCAGTCATTGCTGGTACTTTCTCTTTATTTGGCATTTCAGTTCTTGCTTTAATTGATCCAGGCTCAACTCATTCATATATTAGTGCATCTGTGTTGCCTGTGACTGATTTGCATGCTGAGTCCCTAGGATTTGATGTGTTAGTGACAAATCCGTTAGGGCATAGTGTGATTGTTAGCAAGGTGCACCGGGATAGTGCGGTTGAGGTACAAGGTGAGGAGTTTCTTGGAGACTTGATTGAAATGCCTTTTAAAGAGTATGATTTGATTTTGGGTATGGATTGGTTGTCTAGGCATGGAGCTGTAGTTGATTGTCAGAAGAAATGTGTCACTTTGAGAACTAGTGATGATAGGAGTGTGATGGTGTTCAGTGAGCAAAGACAGCTTGCATCCTTGTTCGTATCAGCTGTATCAGCTAGACGGATGATTAGAAAAGGGTGTGATGCTTACCTTGCTCATGTTGTGGATACTAGAGTAAGGAGTTCTCAAATTGATGATATAGCCACAGTTTCAGATTTTTCAGATGTGTTTCCAGAGGAGTTGCCAGGGTTGCCTCCTGAGAGAGAGGTTGAGTTTGGTATCGATTTGTTGCCTGGTGCCACTCCCATCTCTATTACTCCTTATAGAATGGCGCCAGCTGAATTGAGAGAGTTAAAGGTGCAGTTGCAGGAGTTGTTGGATAAATGATTTATTCGCCCCAGTGTTTCTCCTTGGGGAGCTCCTGTATTATTTGTGAAGAAGAAGGATGGTACTATGAGGTTATGCATTGACTATAGGCAATTGAATAAAGTGACTATTAAGAATAAATATCCTTTGCCTAGAATTGACGATCTCTTTGATCAATTGAAGGGAGCATCAGTGTTTTCTAAGATTGATTTGAGATCAGGGTATCATCAGCTGAAAGTGAGAGCTGAAGATGTTTCTAAGATAGCTTTCCGCACCAGGTATGGGCATTATGAGTTTTTAGTAATGCCTTTTGGGTTGACGAATGCACCTGCAGCTTTCATGGATTTGATGAATAGGGTGTTTAGGCCCTATTTGGATCAATTTGTGGTGGTCTTTATTGATGATATCTTGGTGTATTCTCGTAGTGAGGAGGAGCATGACAAACATTTGCGGATTGTGTTACAAATTTTAAGAGAGAAGCAATTATATGCTAAGTTATCAAAATGTGAGTTTTGGCTTGACCAAGTGACTTTTCTGGGTCATATAGTTTCAGCAGATGGTATTAGAGTTGATCCAAGTAAAGTTGAAGCTATTTTGAATTGGAATCCACCAAAGTCTGTAACTGAAGTTAGAAGTTTTTTTGGGTTTGGCAGGCTATTATCGACGCTTTGTAAAAGGTTTTTCTTTGATAGCCACTCCACTCACCCGATTGCTTCGGAAAGGATTTAAATTTGTGTGGACGGATCAGTGTCAATCTAGCTTTGAGCAGTTGAAAGAAATGTTGACACAAGCCCCTGTTCTTACTTTACCCGTGGAGGATAAACCGTATGTGATTTTTAGTGATGCTTCACATAGTGGTTTAGGGTGTGTTTTGATGCAAGAGGGTAAAGTTATAGCTTATGCCTCTCGGCAGTTGAAGCCGCATGAGCTTAACTATCCGACTCATGATTTGGAGTTAGCGGCTATAGTGTTTGCTTTGAAGATTTGGTGCCACTATTTGTATGGAGAGAAATGCTTTATCTATACGGATCACAAAAGTTTGAAATATTTGGGTGTTCAGAAGGAGCTGAATCTTAGGCAAAGACGATGGTTAGAACTGATTAAAGATTACGACTGCTTGATTGATTACCATCCTGGTAAGGCAAATGTAGTTGCTGATGCCTTAAGTCGAAAATCTTTAGCAGGTTTGGCTGTTTATTCGCTCTCGTTGTTTGTTGAGTTAAGAGCATTGCATGCTAGTTTTGAAGTATGTAATGATGGTGCATTATTAGCTCAACTGCAGTTGAGACCCATATTGTTGGATCAGATTAAGGAGGTTCAATTGACGGATGAGAAAATTCAGAAGATTGTATCAGATTG
This sequence comes from Garcia nutans, assembly GCA_947685225.1. Taxonomy (NCBI): domain Eukaryota; kingdom Viridiplantae; phylum Streptophyta; class Magnoliopsida; order Malpighiales; family Euphorbiaceae; genus Garcia; species Garcia nutans. The sequence continues at coordinate 39,182,180 of CANTUV010000059.1, forward strand.
CCGAGATGGAGTGAGCCGAGATTTTCATGTGAAGAGTGATGGTAGTCTTTGGTTCAAGGATAGATTGTGTGTTTCTGATGATGATAATTTGAAAAGGATCATTTTGGAAGAAGCACACCAATCGGTGTTTGCCATACATCCGGGAAGTACAAAGATGTACCATGACTTAAGACAGCATTACTGGTGGCCTGGTATGAAGAGAGACATAGCGGATTTTGTATCCAAATGTCTTACTTGTCAGAGGGTGAAAGCTGAACATCAAGTTCCAACAGGGTTGCTTCAACCCTTAACAGTGCCGGAATGGAAATGGGAAAGGGTGACAATGGATTTTGTATCAGGGTTGCCTTTGACTCAGAGAAAGCATGATGCTATTTGGGTAATTGTGGATCGGTTAACAAAGACAGCTCATGTTCTTCCGGTTCGTATGGATTATTCTCTTGAGAAGTTAGCTGAGCTGTATATTCGTGAGATTGTGAAGTTGCATGGAGTCCCAATTTCTTTAGTGTCGGATCGAGATCCCCGGTTCACTTCAAGGTTTTGGAAGAGTTTACATGGGGCTATGGGTTCTCGATTGCACTTTAGTACTGCATTTCATCCACAGACCGATGGTCAGTCAGAGAGAGTGATACAGATTATTGAGGATATGTTGAGATGCTGTGTCATCGATTTCTCGGGGAGTTGGGACAGATTGTTGCCACTTGTGGAATTTGCTTACAACAACAGTCACCAATCAAGCATTGGTATGGCACCATTTGAGGCTTTGTATGGTAGACGTTGTAGAACGCCCTTATGTTGGAACGAAACTGGTGAAGGTAAATTAATTGGTCCGGATTTGGTTAGAGAGACTGAAGAGAAAGTGAAAACAATTCGGGAGCGGTTAAAAGCAGCTTCAGACCGACAGAAATCTTATTCAGATTTGAAAAGGAGAGACATTGAGTATAATGTGGGAGATAAAGTATTCTTGAAAGTGTCTCCTTGGAAAAGGATATTGAGATTTGGTCGAAAAGGAAAACTAAGTCCTCGTTTTGTTGGACCATATGAGATTTTGGAAAGAGTTGGACCAGTTGCGTATCGGCTTGCTTTGCCACCAGAGTTGGATAGGATCCATAATGTTTTCCATGTTTCTATGTTAAGAAGATATAGATCGGATCCATCTCATGTTTTACCAGTTGAATCTATTGAAGTGAGTTCGGATTTGACATTTGAAGAAGAACCAGTTGCTATTTTGGCTTATGAAGTAAAAGAATTGAGAAATAAGAGTGTGCCATTGGTGAAAGTTCTATGGAAGAATCATGGAAAAGAAGAGGCGACTTGGGAGAATGAGCAAGCAATGTGAGATCAGTATCCACAATTGTTTCAGACTTGATATCAGGTAATTTCGAGGACGAAATTTCTTTTAGAGGGGGAGAATTGTAATATCCCAAAATATACCCTAGATGTTTTGGGTTTTATTATTATTATAATTGGATTTATTGTATATGTTTTATTGTAAGAAAAAGGGGTTTTTAAAGGAAGTGTATATGTGATGTATATTAGGATATATATAACATATACCTAAGTCATGGAAAGTCAAAGTTTTAAGTTACTGGAAGAAGATATTTGTTGTGTTTTTGAATTTGTTATTAATTAATTAATAAGGATTTGAATGTGTGGAAGAGGTTGAAAGAGATTAGTTTAATATTTTAAATTGCTTGGTTGAGAGGGTTTTAAGGAAAAGAGGGGTTTGACTTTGGATTTCTCTTTCTTCCTTCTTCTTTCTTTCTCATTGTCGTGGATCACTTTCTCCTTCTCCTTCCTTTGCTTTGTTTGGCCGGTTAACACAAGAAACAAGAGAGTAAAGAAGAGATTTGAACCTCTAACTCAAGATCTAAGGAAGCTTTCAAGAGTTCAAGTGGAAAGTTAAGAGATTTCTTCATCTTTGGTAAGTTCTTCACTTGACTCTTTGATTTCTTTGAGTTTTTGAGTTGAGTTGTGATTGGTATGTGATTATGTTGTTTAAGATGGGTTTAAGAGAGTTTGGGTAACTGATTTCTTGTTTTTGGGGATGGATTGGAGGAAAGAGTAAGTTGTTGGAAGTGATTGTTTTGAGGTTGTGTTTTAGGTTTGTGTTGATGATTTTTTTGATTTGAGATTTGAGGAATGCTTTAGTTGTTTTGGTGTTTTTGTGAGTTTGTTATGGTTTTTGGGTATGTTGAGATGACTTTGGTTGAAGTGGTTTTTGGTGAAAGAAAGAGTTTTGTTGGTTGTGTTGTTGTTTTGGCCGGAATCTGGGTTGTTGGCCTGACACGCCCTAGGGCACGTCCAGGATTTTGGGCGTGTCGATAGCTCTGTATTTTGGGTTGAGTGGCACGACCAGTGACACGCCCATGTCACTGAGCGTGTTGTAGCTTCTGTGTGGCAGTAGGATTGACACGACCAGTAACACGCCCGTGTTATTGAGCGTGTCATAGCCACTGTGTTTTTGGGGAATTGACACGGCCATGAGCACGTTCTTGATGTTGGACGTGTCAATATTGTTGTGAGGCAGAAGGTATTACACGCCCAGTAACACGCCCGTGTCATTGAGCGTGTAAAAGCTTCTGTGTTGTGGAGTTAGGGCACGGTCAGGGACACGCCCGTGTGGGGAGCGTGTCATGGTTAGAGTTTGCCCTAGTTGGTTCTTAGCCTTATGTTCTTATAAGGGTTTCATCTTCCTTTGGATTAGGTTGTGAAGAAGGTGAATTACTCTAATTCAAGAAGTGAAAGATTGTTGGAAAGAGAGGTGTTAATATTGTGTGGGTTGCATTTAAGGTAAGTATAAACTACATTATTGCATACATCCATATGATGTTGAAATTTAACATACATTTCATGATATTGATGATGCTTATGAATAATGTTATGTTGTGTATAATGTGGAATATGATGTGAACATTTATAATGATGTGAAAGATATGATAATGTGATGAATTGTATTTATGTGATGAGAAGCCATGATTGTTGGCTATGATGATAAAATAAATTACAATTGAGGCAAGGTTGCCTATTGCGAAAATGAGAATGAAATGAGAATGAAATGATTTTGTGTAAAGTGTGTTATTCAACCTTCAGAGTTCTGATTTTGGCAGGCATGCCTATTGTAGTAACAGTCTAGCCAGGTTGAGGATCTCCTCAAGTTGTTGAGTTGATGGTCCAAGAGACTGGGTCTGTTACTTTATAAATGTGAAATGATAGATGTAAATTGAAGTAACAGTCTAGCCGGGTTGAGGATCTCCTCGATTTAGTCGGGTTGATGGTCCAAGAGACTGGGTCTGTTACAGGTAACATTCTAGCCGGGTTGAGGATCTCCTCAAGTTGTTGAGTTGATGGTCCAAGAGACTGGGTCTGTTACCCTATCCATGGATAGAGAGATATGTATATTGCCTACGGGCTTGATTATTGTGATATTGGACCGAAACAGCAACTCTGAACTTTGAATAACAAATTAGTGTCTTGTGGGCCCATAGGTGTCTTTGTTGAATGAGTATAATGGATGATGATATGATTATTGAAATTATGAAATGTAACCTTCATATATATATATATGATTAATATTGATTGAATGTATGATATTGATATTGACATTTCATATTATCATGACGGTTTGTACTACTGAGTTTTGGCTCAGCGCGATTGTGGTTCATCGCGCAGGTGGTAGAGTTGATAGGGTTGAGACTGAGGATTCCTCTAGACCTAGTTGAGCTTTACTTGAAGAGTTGGATTAGAGCTTAAAGATCAGAGAGTCAAGCTGCCAATCATGTATCTATTCTATGTTGTATATATTTTTGACGTTTATGTATTTGAACTTGTAAAAATTTGTAATAACTTCCGCTGTGAATTTATAAATGTTTTTATACATAGTGTCTTTTGAATTTCCTTTAAACATTCGAGTTATGAGTTGTGTATTTTAAACAGTGGCATGTTCTATATTCAGTATACGTATTATACGATCGTATAAGCATGCTTGATACGTATACGGGATATAGGGGTGTTACAATTCGGGTAGCCTTTAGGTAATAAGGGTGTCCTATGTCGAATTAGGGCACCCAAATTCGACATGGGAAGTCCCATATCAAATTGGGAGCCTCCCAATTCGATATGGAGGCCCATCATATCTAATTGGGGCTCTCCCATTTCAATATGGGGCTGTTTCCATATTGAAATGAAGCCCCATTTCGATATGGGACAGCCCCATATCACTGTCCCATATCAAAATGGAGCTCTCCTATTTCGATATGGGTAGATTTTTGGCATTCTATATTGAATTTGGGTGTATATTTCGACATGGACTTGGACTCTGTTGAATTAGAATTACCTGAGTTCAACATGAAGTTGGTTTTCATCAAATAAAAGGTTTACTAGTTCGATATGAACTTGGTTTGTGTCGAATAAACTGGCTAATTCAATATGCATCCATTTAAACCTAATATCACTTTATAAATACAGGTTTTAAGAGATATGGGAGGGACTTTTTGTTTTCTCTTGGGACAAGCAGTAAGCAGTAACCCTAAATTAGCAAATATTGAACAGAGACCAGCAGACACTCAAGCGAGGAACCATGAACAAGCAAACAAGGGAGAAGTGAGCAACAACTGAAATAGCAAACAATAAGGCAGTAGCTAAAAATACTAAACAAGGCAGTAGGCATATTGTCTTATCCTCAATTCAAGCAACAAATACAAGGTTGATACAAACATTTCGTTTGGATCAAAGTTTGATTATTGGAGGAATCAACAAATAAAGGTATGCCTCTAAACTTAAATTTATTTAAATACACCATATTAAATTTTGGCGATTGTTCATATCTTTCATGCAAAGGAAATACTACAAATAACTATATTTTTCAATGTAAATAATTTTAGCCCTATTTTCATAAACCTTAATCTTTTCTTAAACCCTAAACCCTAGTTTCTAAATATAAACCCTAAAACTCTGGTTTTTTGAACATAAACCCTCTAAACTCTAATTTTATTCAAAAAATCCTAATTCAAGATGTAAACCTAAATTTATGTGTTTATTGTTTTATTTAGTTTTAGATTTGATTATGTAATTTATTATATGCTTTAATGATTGATTTATTTGATTTTAATATTTGATTTGTCTAATTTATCATGGATGATTATTTTCATGATTATTATTTGTTTACTAAAATTATAAGAGGTATGTTTCCATGATTGGGTACCTCATTAATTAAACTTCATGTAATTTAAATTATTTTCATATTTTGGGATTAATGTAAAGGACACATTTTCACTTTTTTGTTGGTGTCTTGTTTAGTTTTAGACATTGGACGATGCAAGGACAAGTAAGGACATTGTCCTATTTATTTAGTAATGTAAGGACATTGGGTGTCCTATTTTTTGTGGGTGTCCATTTATTTATTTTGTTTGAGCATTACTATGAATTTTAATAAAGTATTTATTTGTTATTATGATTGCATTTAGTATCGATAATATTGTATTAATTAAGAATTTTATAATATTAAGACCTACAAAGGAGGCCGATTTCAATGAACCGGGTGTTGTGGGGGTGTTGCGTCATTCTCACCTTCCCCATGCGTACCCAACTTTTCTAACCCAATAGGGACTTGCTGTGAGCGGGATTTTCTCCAGGCTTAAGCTCATGTTTTCTAAGGTCCTGAGCCTAAAAGTGCTGAAGTCACAAGTTTGCTTCTATGACTCTATAATTAATTTTTTGAATTCAGGCTTAGTAAATCTATTAGGTTTGATTTAGTTGTCTTTTGATCATTGTGTGTTATTTTATGATGACTTCAATTTAATATATAGTGTTATTGCATATGTTTTATATTCTGATGATAGTTTATTATTGGGCACACTTGTTTTCATTTATAATCTTTATATGATTTATTAGTTTAATTTTAGGCAACTCTTGTTCTTCTAATCATCTTATAAATGTGAATTTTTATTTTGTTGTGTTTGCACTTTGTATATAGCTAATTTTATTTTATGGGTTATCCATTATGCTCTTATTTATTTGTCCCATTTCATATTTATCTTTCATTTTAATTTTGGCTTATAGATTCTTAGTTTAATTAATTACTATATGTAGACCCTTGATTTGTGCCCTAGCTAGTCCGATGCTAATTATAAAAAGGCCAATGTCATAATCGGTCCATTCTTAGTAAGCTTAAACCTATTCAAACTTTTAATTAGATTGGTATAATTCCATGAGACCTAAAATAAGCTAGTTTAATCTTTAAAACCCTAAACTCGTCTGATTTGAAGGTTTGGTTGGATATAATTAGATATGGTCCTTGTATTGCACTTTAAATTTGATATGGGTGCACCCATGTTGAATTGGGGCAACAATTTGACATAGACAAATCCCAATTCGATATGAACTCCATAAGGTTTTACCCTAATGTATTTAATATAAATACAAGAGAGAGCAACACTGGGAAGAGGGAGGAGCAACATCTTAAGCAACATAAAAGTAGCACCAGAAAAAATTGAAAAAATCCTAGCAACGCCTAGGAGATATAGAGGTATCAAGAGTTAACCAAGAAAGGAGAGAACCAAAGCAAAAAAAAGAGACAAAACATTAACCGTCAACAAGCCAGAAGGCAGCGGATAATTGCTTTCACTTTGCTCAATTGAGATTTGACATTGGTGAAAATATAAAGTTTGGATCAAAGTAAAATATCAATAGAACCAACCAATGGAGGTTTGAAATTCCTTATTTCATTTGCTTTAAATTTATAGCAGCTCACTCATTATTATTTTGCTCATTGAATTATTTTTAGTTAGTTCATTCTTCTTATTTAAAATATCCAGTAGCTACCTTTAATATTTCATCTAGTAGTAATTTATGTGTTAAAATTTACAATTGTAACCTTAATAACCCGGATAGTAATTTAGTAAAATCAATAATATAGTGATCGTCAAGTTTTGACTTTTCTTGCAGTAGTTAAGTTTTAAATATTCAAAACTTGAGCTGCATATTTGAGGAACCAAAAAACTACGCTTTACTCAAAACCCTAAAATTAGTTTATAAACCCTAAGCTTATAAGAAAACCAAGTTTTCAATATTTTAAAACCCTAATTTTCTAAAACCATAAACCTAATTATGTTTTTTTAAAAACCTAAACTCTAATTCTCTAAAAAAACCCTAAATCTTGATTGTTTTTTCCCAAAACCCTAAAAACCCTAATTGCCACTCTAAAAATCCAAAAATCATGTTTTAACCAAAAAAAGCCCTAGTTTGATCACCAAAACCTAATCTTCATTTATAAACCATAATTCACATATTAAACCCTAATTTTACATATCGTATGCTTAATTTAAAGATTATGAAACTAAACTTAATTATTTCATGTTATGATGAGTGATTTATTGATGTTCTATTTTTTATGAATGCTTTTTTTAATTATTGTGAATGTTTGAATGGATTGATGCATTTGGTTAATCACTTTAATGTTGATTATTTTGGTTTTAATGATGTAAGAGGTATGTTTCCACTTTTGTGGGTACCTCGTTATTTAAGATTGATGTAATTTAATTTATTTTAAGTGTTGGATTAATTTAAGGGATATGTTTTCACCAATCAGTGGGTGTCCTATTTTATTTACTTATTTTTTGGACATTGGACATGGTTGTAAGGGCATGTTTCCATTTTCGGGATGGGAGCCCATTTATTATTTTGTTTGAACTTGTTTTGATTTCAATACAATGATTATTTATTTTAATAATTGCATGTAGTATGGATAATTTTATAATATTTAAGAATTTAATAATAAATAGACTCGAAAAGAAGGCCGGTTCCAATGAACCGGGCACTGTGGGGGTGCTGAGCCATTCTCACCTTCCCCACGTGTACCCAACTTTCCAAACCCATTAGGGGGTTGAGAATTTCTTAGGAATCGAGTCATCCACCCCTTTCTTTTTTTGGCCCATTCGGGTAGCAACTCCATTTTCTCCGTGTTTAGGCCCTTATTTTATAAGGCCATGAGCCTAACAGTGCCGAAGTCCCAAGAACCATTCCATATGGGAGTGAGGGCAAAAATCTCTGCTGAAAGTGGTGACTCCACTGGGGATAAGAGAAGTTGAATTCGTTGGTCTTTATATTTTTTTTTATTCTTTCTTATTATGATATTGTCCATTGCATCATTTAGATTGTATTGTGTGTGTGAGTTAGGATGCCCGTATAACCCATGTTGTGTTATGTAAGGGATACCATACTTTCACTCGAGGTATGGAGATCAAGTATGGCTTAACCACTCATAGCCTTGTACCTTTTAGGATATACTTACTATGGGAGCCTAAAGCTTTTCAACCTAAAGACTAAAGCTCATGTAATTGGCCTAGCTACTTTTCTTAGGTTTTTACCCAAATGCTTATTGGTTAACTATGATTAATTTATCTTGTTTTAAACCATGGCTTATTTAGTTTATTCTTTTTCTAATATTGCCTAATTATATTATAAGCTCAAAATAATTTTTTCCTCTAAATCCAAAAGACAAATACTATTTTCAAAATTTTTAAGATGGTCTTTAGACATAAAATTTTCTAAAATGGGTCAAAAATTCTTTTCTACCTCATGGCCCAAATACAAAGCCCAAAATTCATTTTAAAACAAACCATTTTTACAATGGGTTTCAAAATAAAATTATTTTACCTAACCATCTTTCTAAATGAGCTTACAAACTATTTAGGTCAATTATTGAACACCAAAAATCAATTGTGAGCCTAATTTATATCAAGAATTGTTAATCATGGGCTTATTTGTGGCATTAATCACTCGTTGTTTTTCCAAATAGAAATCTATTTATGATAAATGTAATTTTTAAAACCTTAAATACTAAACTTTTAATTAATATTGATAATTGATAGTGAATAGTGATAAAAGTAGCATGGATAAATGATATAAATAGTGGGTTTTAAAATTTACTGAAGAAATTATTTATTTTTGTAGTTTTTCAAGACTAAAATTGAATTGAAATCAAAGGTTAAGAGTGATGGTGCACTGTAGTTAAAATGAGATTGATCACACTATATTAAACTATATATGTGTGTGTGTTTGTGGACAGGTGTGTGTGTGTATATGTAGAAGTTTCTTTCTTCTTCTCTCTTCTTCTTTCCATGCCTATCATCACTTTCACTACCAAAAATTCTTCTTCCTTCCTTCTTTTCAAAAATTTAGCCAAAATTTAAGAGGAAATCACATCTAGTTATAGGTTTTTAAAAGAATAAGCTGGAAAAGGTGAGATTATCAACAAGTGATTAAAGGAGAAAAGGGAATTTGAAAGAGGTATGTGCTTATGTATTTATTTTGCAACTATTCAAATTTCTATGTTATGGTAAGGGCAATGCAAATGAAGATTCTTGGTATAAAAAATGGTCTTGTTTGAAATATGGTTCTTTCAAGCATAAAATTAGAGATTGTCCAATGATAAAAGAACTAGAAGTTGTTGAAGGACAAAGTTTTGTACAAAGGTCTCAGTCAGGCTATAGGATAGGTAAAGGTGGTCGGCCCAGTGTTAGTCAGCAGAGAGGATCTAAAATAGTAGATAGACCTCAGACTCAAGGCAGTGCTCCAGCTAGGGCTTATGCCATGAAAGCTGTGGAGGACTAGGATGCTCGTAATGTTATAGTTACTTAGTCCTGATGTGTATGCATTATTATATTCTAGTTCTACAAATTCTTATATTTGTACAACTATAGCTTTAGGAAAGAGAATATGTTTTGATAAACCTGATTATGAGATAGAAGATACTAATCCCTTAGGCCATAGTGTGAAGGTAAACAAATTATATTAAAATTTTCCATTTAGAGTTCATGATGTAGAACTTCCTGCTGATTTGATTGAACTTCCATTCCATGATTTTGATGTAATTTTAGGAAAGGATTGGTTGTCTCGACATCAATCAATTATGGACTGTTGTAGTAAAGTTGTGAGTTTTAAGATTTCAGGTTATGGTGAAATTATAGTTTGAGGAGAAAAATAATTTTACCCTTCTAGTTTGATTTATGCAGCTAAAGCTAGAAGGTTGATTAGGAAGAGGTGTGAAGCTTACATTGCTTATGTTAATGATACACGACATTCAAGAAAGTCTTTGGGAGACATACCTACTATGAGTGAGTTTTCGAATATTTTTTTGGAGGAATTACTTGGAATACCACCAGAGAAGGAGGTAGAATTTGTTATTGATGTAGTTCCCGATACGGCAACAATTTCTATTCCACCTTATAGAATGGCACCTCCGAAATTAAAAGAGTTAAAAATGCAACGTCAGGAATTACTTGATAAGGGCCTTATTAGACCTAGTGTATTAGCCTGGGGTGCATCAGTTTTATTTTTGAAGAAGAAGGATGGTACCTTAAGATTGTATATAGATTATCGACAATTGAATAAAGTGACTATTAAGAATAAGTACCCGTTACCTAAGATTGATGACTTATTTCATCAGTTGAAGGGAGCAGGTGTTTTCACTAAGATTGATCTTAAATTGGGTTATTATTAGACGAAAATTAAAAAAGTAGATATTCCAAAAACAACTTTCAGAACTCGATATGGACATTATGAATTTTTGGTTATGTCTTTTTGTTTAACTAATGCTCCAATAGCTTTTATAGACTTGATTAATTGAGTCTTCAAACCCTATTTACACCAGTTAATAGTTGTTTTCATAGATGACATATTGGTTTATTCCAGAAATAAAAAGGAGCATGATAAGCATTTGATAATTATACTATAGACACTAAGGGAGAATCAATTGTATGCTAAATTATCAAAATGTGAATTGGCAGCCACCAAAGAATATAACAGAAGTGTAGAATTTTCTTGGGTTAGCTTATTACTATAAAAGATTTTTGTAAGGGTTTTCAAAAATAGCACTTTCTTTAACTAGGCTCCTTAGAAAAGAAACTAAATTTGAGTTGAATGCCTAGTGTCAAGCTAGTTTTGAACAATTGAAGTCAATGTTGGCTAAAGTGCCTATATTGACACAACCAACCCCAAGTAAAGACTATGTTATTTACAGTGATGCTTCTCATCAAGGACTTAGTTGTGTATTGATACAAGATGGTAAGGCAATTGCTTATGCTTTTAGGCAATTAAAATCTCATGAATTGAATTACCATACACATGATTTGAAGTTAGTTGCTATTGTATTTGCTCTTAAGATCTAGTGACATTACTTGTATGTTGAAAGGTGCTATATTTTTATTGACCATAAAAGTTAGAAATACTTGCCAACACAAAAAGAACTAAACTTAAGGTAGAGGAGGTGAATGGAATTAATCAAAGATTATGATTGTATCATCAACTATCATCCTAAGAAAGCTAACGCAGTAACCGATGCTTTAAGTAGAATGACTTTAGCGGGTATTTATATATAGAATATTATAATACTATATGTATATATAAATTCAATAAACTAAGTAATATAATGTGTTATGTTAGCAGAATTGAGGGTTGAACCAACCATAAAGCAAAAAGTGATAAAAGCTCTGTAGACACTTAATTTTTGACCCAGTCCGGTCAATATATTTTATTTAGTCCAAAATAATTTTTGCGTTGTCTAATATATTTTAAATAGTCCAAAATAATTTGTGTTATCTTAATTAAATAATTTTTGCTTTAGTATCTAATTTTTATTAATAAAAATAAAAATAAAAAATAAAAATAAAAATCGGCGACGAAAAAATCATCGCCGAAAACCAGCGCGGGGCATAGCCGTGGGCCATTTCACCCGCAGGAGTTTCCTGCGGGCGAAATGGCCAAAGCTATTTCGCCCGCATAAGATTTTGCTCGCAGGAAAATCCTGTGAGCAAAATGGCCCACGCCATTTCACCAGCAAGAAAATCCTTTGGGTGAAATGGCCAGGCTATTTCGCCTGCAGGAAATTCCTGCGGGTGAAATGGCCCGCAGGCCGATCCTCACCCCCTACCGCAGCCAACTATGGCAAATTTTTTCGCCAGAGCAATTTTTCCCACAGTAGTTTTTTTTCGCCAGCGAAATTTTTCCGACGGAAATTTTTCAAAACCTAATGCAATTAGGTTTTGATTTCCTTTTCTTAATGAATAATGTATGCTGTGAACAATTAAGAATAAACCAGAAAAACTCCTATAAATAAGATCAATTACAACACAAAAAAAAATCAATGAGAAATAAGGAAGAAAATTGGACATAAACTTGGGAGAGTTTGAAACCGAATTTGTGAAGGAAAACCTTGAACCAAGCTGATTTTTTGAGAGAGCTGAAAAACAATTCAAGCAATTCAAAGGCAAAAAGCTTGTCTTTGACCTTGTTCATCCAAGAAGCAATTTTTGGTGAAACTTACAAAATAAGGTTTGAATTCTTAATTTCTTTTATTTTGTCACAGTAGCTAGATCATACAATTGTTTCTTTTAATTCAAAAACCTAATAACCTCAATTCACCTTTTCTAAAGTATGAAAATCTTAAATCGTTGCTTTATTTTCCAAAAAGTTTAAAGATATTAGTTTTATTTCTTCGAAACTCTAAAACTAAGATTTGCTTTCCAAATTATCAAAACTTTAATTTGTGTTCTGTTTCCTTCCAAAAGCCTTAAAAATATCTTTTTTGCTCTTATAAACTTTAAATCGCTTGTTTAAATTCATAAAGCTTCATGAAAATTGTCAATTGTCTTTCCAAATCCTAAAATAAATTCATTACCCGAAACCCTAATTCAAAAGTCTTAAAATTCAATTCCAAAACTCAAAATAGTAAACCCTAACCCCTTTAAAACCTTAAACCCTAATTTTTTTAAAACCATAATCCTTTAAAACTTTCAAAACCATAAATACACAAATATTTTAATTTCACACAGTAGGCTTGAAACCATAAATCAAAAGTATTTTAAAGTGTCCAAATCCTAATTTCATGATTTTACATCATAAACCCTAGTTTGGTTAATCAAAGACTTTTACCAACCTTTTAAAACATAAAATCTTAATCTATTTCAATTCCTTAAAAAAACTCACAGTAGCCATAATTTAGACTTTTATTTACTTTATTCAATTCTATACTTGATTATGCTTTGATTTATTTTATATGCTTTAATTTATTTAAGTTCAATGCTTGGTTAATTTATCATGGATGGATGTTTTCTTTTTATTGATATTTAATACCTTCGATGAATGATTTATTTATTATGAATGGTTATTTACTTTTATCAATTTATTTAGATTGACAAATGTTGTAAGAGGTATGTTTTCACTTGGTGGGTACCTCATTAGTTAAATATCATGTTTCTACCTTTCGATGGGTGTCCTATTTAGGCATGGGATGTAAGGACATGTTTCCATCCTTGGATGGGTGTCCATTTATTTGTTTTGCTTGGACATTGTTTTGATTTTCAATATATCGATGCTTTATTTTAATTATTGTGTGTAATATGGATAATGTTGTTATATTTAAGAATTTTATAATATTAAGACCTGTAAAGGAGGCCGGTCCCAACAAACCGGGCATTGTGGGGGTGCTGGGCCATTTCTCACCTTCCCCACACGTACCCAACTTTTCAAACCCATTAGGCGGTTGGGGACTCCTTAGGAATCGAGTCATCCATCCCTTTCTTTTTTCCGGCCCGTCTGGGTGGCGACTCCATTTTCTCCGGACTTAGGTCCGCGTTCTCTAAGGCCCCGAGCCTAAACAGTGCCAAAGTCGAAAGAACCATTCCACCGGGAGTGGGGGCAAAAATCCCCGCTCATAGTGGCGACTCCACTGAGGATAAGAGAAGTTGATTCCATTGGTCTTTATATTATTCTATTCTTTCTTATAATGATATTATCCATTGCATCATATTAGATTGCATTGTGTGCATGAGTTAGGATGCCCGTGTTACCCGTGTTGTGTTATGTAAGGGATAGCATACTTTCAATCAAGGTATGGAGATTGAGCATGGCATAACCACTCATAGCCTCGTACCATTTGGTATATACTTGCTATGGGAACCTAAGCCTTTTTAACCCAAAGACTAAAGCTCATGTAATTGGCCTACTTACTTTTCTTAGGTTTTACCCCAAATGCATGTTGTTTGACTATGGTTAATTTATCTTGGCTTAAATCATGACTTATTTGGTTTGTTCTTTTTCTAATATGACCTAAGTACATTGTAAGCTCAAAATAAATTTTTCTTTAAAATCCAAAAGACCAAAGCTATTTTTAAAATTTTTCAAGATGATCTTTGGACATAAGACTTTTCTAAAAACTCTTTTGCTCATGGCCTAAATACTAAGCCCAAAATCCATCTTTTCTAAAATCTTATTACATGAGCTAGCACTAAGAAGCATAGGGACAAAGGGAAGACTAAAGTTGGTGAAGTGGGTTTTGATGATGAAAAAGTGATCATTAATGATGATGATGATTGGGCTTAATACTACCAAGATGTTCAAGAGAAGAAGAAAGAGCCGAAGGTTGTTGAGAAAGAAACTATTGAAAAGACCGAGACATCCGATGTTGAAAAGATGATTGCTGATTTAGAAAAGAAATTTGAGAAGAAGCTAAAAACCGAAGAAATGTCCGAAGATGACAAATTATTTGAGCTAGATGAAGAAGTCCCATACAAGTTCAAGATGCCATCCTTTGCCAAGTACAATGGCACTGGAAATCCTCATCTTCATGTGAAGCAGTATATCACTGCTATGCAGTCTGTTCGAGCTACTAAGGCTCAAACTCTAAGGTATTTTATGCTCTCATTGGACCCTGTTGTCCAAAATTGGTTCAATACCTTAGATGATGGAACATAAAAGAGTTGGGATCTACTTTACAAAGCCTTCATCCAACAATATGGATATAATGTTGAGTTGGAAGTTACCTTAATGGAAGTGGAGTCCATTAGGCTAAGGCCGAATGAGAATTTTGTAGATTATGTCAAGAGATGGAGAAACAAGGCCGCTTTACTCAAGAAGAGGCCCGATCAATCCGATCAAATAAGGATGATTGTGAGAGGGGTATTGCCTAATCTTCATGAGAGGATGTCTCATACACTCATTAGGGATTGCAAAGACCTTCTCCAAGCTAGCTTGCAAATTGAAGAATGGGAGAGAGAGAAGAACCGTTTTGCAACAAAAAGGAACGAGAAAGGGAGCTATCAATCTGGTAGCCAAAGCATACAAAAGGCAGTCGGTGTCAATGCTACTAACCAAGGAATGAGGAGACAATTTTTGAAATTGGGAAAACCGATGTCTTGGGTTCTCAATAAGCTTCAAAGAAAGGGATTGCTACAACCCCTAAATCCTCGTCCTTTGCCTAACCCTCTCCCACCTAATTTTGACAGTAAAGCATTTTGTCAATTTCACCAAATGCAAGGGCATGACAGAAATAGATATGTGAGGCTGAGACATGAGATCCAAAATCTAATTGATAATGGGAAGCTACCGGAGCCCAACAAGCCAAACACCAAAGACAACCCATTACCAAAGTTCAATAGAGTACCACCACTGGCAACCTTCATGATTGGATGAGGTTTGCATGAGGACTTTGTCTTGTCTTCTTTTCAAGATGTGGGGAAAGAAGCAATCAAAGAAGAAGAGGCATTTGTCAAGACTAAACAAGCTATGGTGGCTAAAGAGGTAACAATTTGTGTTTTCAATGGGTTCTGGGATTCAAGCGATAGTGATGATGATCTTGTATCCAAGAAGGAGGAGTGGACTTGGTCCAAGCCCGAAGAAGATGAGGTGATGAACACTAGATCCGGTAAGCCTGATGCAAGGCCATCACCTTACGAGGTAGAAACTAATAAGGGTAAGGAAGTTGAAGTAGAAGAAGATGATGCTGTGCTCAAGCAATTGAAAAGAACCCAAGCAAGTGTTAGCATTTGGGACTTATTAGCTACTTCTAAAAATCACCGAGAAACAATGGTCAAAGCCTTAGCTAGCATGCCAATTTCTGCCTCCACAACCCCGGAGGAGCTTATCAACTTCATAAAAATTGGAAGAGAAATGAAATGTGAAGAGGTTCAAGGAAAGAGCGAAGTTAATATGGAAGTGGTTTCTTTCTCAGATGCGGACCTACCGAAGGAGGGGAGAGACCACATCCGCCCTCTCTTTATCAAGATAGAAGTCAAAGGGAAGAGGACTCCATATGTAATGGTCGATGATGGGTCCACCATAAATGTTTGTCCACTTAAGATATTGCCAAAGCTAGCCATGTCAACAAGAGATCTAAACCCGACCGAGGTAACAATTTGGGCTTATGACAACACTAAAAGACACACCGAAGGGACTTTCAAAGCGGCTGTCAAGGTTGGTCCAATTGAATCTATTATTAAGTTTATTGTTTTAGACATATTGGTTACCTTTGCTTTACTCTTGGGGCGACCATGGTTTCATCCTCTTGGTGGAGTTCCTTCCACCCTTCATCAAAAGATCAAGTTCCCCAACAGAGATGAGACAGTATCATTGAAGCTGAAGACAATGAGATTGTTATCACTCTAATGATTGAAAGGCCTATCAATGGTTTCCAAGTAGCTGCAATTTCTGATGATGAAGTAGTGGACTCCAAAGTTTTGAATATGATGAAGAACATGAACTACCTTCCCGGAGCTGGTCTTGGAAAGGGTAAAACCGGTTTGGCAAAGCTGCCAGACTTTAGAACTCAAACTTCCAAGAAAGGGTTGGGATATGATGAAAACAATGATGTCCAGCCAAAGAAGGATGAGAAGATGAGCTTCCCACCACTTGAAGAAATCTTTGTCAAAGCTCCAGATATGGGACCACTCCAAGGAAAGCCCGAGCCAATCATGTTTATGGGTAAGTTGATCCCAAGTTTTAAAATTTTTACAGATGTGGCCGAATTAGTGGACCAAGTGAAGAAAGAGCTCACCTTGTCAGCTAGCAAAGAATCCAATCCAAAAAAGAAGAATGAAGCTGTCCTACAAGCCGTAAAGACTAGGGAGGAGATTGTTGCCTTGGTTGAAGAGAAGTTTGAAGACATCCTGCCTTATGATTTTGAGAACAATGATTTTGATTTTGATTTTAATTTGTCTACTTTGTATGAGGATGATGATATTTTCTTTTCCAAAATGAAAGCAATAAAGTCTGATTTTGCTTACTTGTGTGATGTTTCTCCTTATGGTTGCATATATTCAAATAACAGTTACATGAGCATCTTTAATATTAATTCTGTTAACACACAATCATTAAATTTGGGAACAACTGAAAATCCTAAAAACATTAGCATAGCATCCGACCTTGCTCCTGATGAGATAGAGAGATTTGAAAAAATATTCAAAAAATATGAAGAAGTGTTTGCTTGGTCTTATCAGGATATGCCTAGAATAGATCAAGACATAGCCGAGCATCATATTCCTACTTACACTCACATGAAACCTGCCAAACAAAAGCTTAGGCGATTAAGACCTGAGTGGGATGAATTGGTTAAAGAAGAGGTCATTAAACAAATACAAGTGAAGTTCCTTAAAGTGATAGAATATCCAGATTGGCTAGCCAACATAGTACCTGTGCCAAAGAAAGATGGAAGGATAAGGGTCTGTGTGGATTACAGAGATTTGAACAAGGCTTCCCCTAAAGATGATTTCCCTTTACCTCATATAGATGTCCTCATTGATAGTGCAGCCTTCGTTTGTAGATGGATTTTCCGGATACAATCAAGTGTTAATGGCCTAAGAGGATAAAGCCAAAACTGCTTTCAT
The DNA here is from genome assembly GCA_947685225.1 of Garcia nutans. Taxonomy (NCBI): domain Eukaryota; kingdom Viridiplantae; phylum Streptophyta; class Magnoliopsida; order Malpighiales; family Euphorbiaceae; genus Garcia; species Garcia nutans. The sequence continues at coordinate 39,199,834 of CANTUV010000059.1, forward strand.
TACTACATGGGGTATATTTTGTTATAGGGTAATGTCGTTCGGTTTAAAAAATGCTGGAGAGACCTACCAAAGGATGGCCACCACACTATTTCATGACATGATGCACAAAGAAGTTAAAGTATATGTTGATGATATGATAGTTAAATCGTACACAAGGGAACAACACTTCTAAAACTTAGAATTATTCTTCGATAGAGCTTTGAAATATAAGCTAAGACTAAACCCGAAGAAGTGTGTATTTGGTGTTACCTCAGGAAAATTATTGGGACATGTGATTGGTCCGAATGGCATTGAGATTGATCCTGACAAAGTTAAAAAATCAAGGATATGCCAGCCCCTAAGATGGAGAGAGAAGTTCGGGGACTTATTGGTAAATTACAATACATTAGCAGATTCATAGCAAAACTCACAACAATTTGTGAGCCCATCTTCAGATTGCTTAAAAAGAATCAGTCAGTCATATGGAATGAAGAATGTCAAAAGGCCTTTGAGTGAATAAAAGAGTATTTGTTGAATCCACCTATTTTAAAACCACCTAAACCTGGCAAATCTCTATTACTATACTTAGCAGTAGAAGAAGAGTCAATAGGAGCCATGCTAGCCCAAGCAGATGAGTCAGGGATTGAGCATGCAGTTTACTATTTGAGTAGAAAGCTCCTACCTTATGAAATTGAGTATAGTATCATTGAAAAGACTTGTATAGCCGTGGTTTGGTCTTCTAAGAAGTTGCGGCATTATTTTCAATCTATAGTATGCAAGCAATTTCCAGGATGGATCCAATGAAGTACTTAAGGGAGACACCCTCTTTGATTGGGAAATATGGTCGATGGTTGATAATATTAGAAGAATTTGAGATTGAATATGTAACCAAGAAAATAATCAAAGGTAGAGCAGTGGCAGAATTCCTGACCCAACAACCATTACCAGAAAGCGAAGAGGCAATCTTGGAATTTCTGGATGAACATTTAGAAGCAATTGAAGTACAAGGGTGGAAAATATATTTTGATGCAGCAGTAAACAGGAAAGGAGCAGGTTTGGGAGTTATACTAGAATTGCCCGAAGGGGAACTCATCCCTTTAGCCAAAAAGTTGAAATTTAAGGCAACCAATAATATGGTGGAGTACGAAGCTTGTATTTTCGGTTTGGAAACCCTAATGATTATGAAGGTGGATAAGGTGGAAATTTTTGGCGATTCATTGCTGGTAGTGTCCCAAGTAAATGGAGAGTGGGAGTTGAAAGAGGAAAAAATTAAAACCATACCACCATTACCTGACCATGATGAAGAAGAACTTTAAGGAGTGTAGGTTTATACACCTGTCAAGAGAAGAAAATCAGATGGCTGATGCCCTAGCCACATTGGCTTCGGTATGGGAAAACCCTGTCAGCTTATTCCTTAAGCCTCTAGTCTTGACCATTTCATCAACTCCTTATTATGAATATGAGACAATCATGGAAATTGATACAAACCATGATGCGTGGTATGATACTATAAGGCAATGTTTGGAGGAAAGAGAATACCCGCCGGGGGCAACAAAGAAAGAGAGAAGAGCCATAAGGTGGTGGTCATTGCAATGCATCACCTTCCATGGAGAGTTATATCGAAGATGGCCTGATGGGGTGCATTTGAGATGTTTAAGGAAGCCCGAAGTGGAGCACATCATGTTAGAGATACATGCGGGAAGTTGTGGTCCGCACATGAGTGGTTTGGCTCTAGTCAAGAAGATTATTCGACAAGGTTACTATTGGTTGACCATGGAGAGTGATTGTATTGAGTTTGTCAAGAAGTGCCAACAATGTAAGATGTATGGTAACTTGAATCACATGCCTCCTGAAGAATTGCATTCTATGTCTTCACCCTGGCCCTTTGCCACCTGGGTATCGACATTATATGAGAGATACATCCGACAGCTTCAAATGGTCACCGTTTCATTGTAGTAGCAGTAGATTATTTTTCAAAATGGGTCGAAGCCTAATCCTTCAACAAACTGGGTGCAAGTCAAATGGCTAGATTTATTGAAAAGAACCTCATCTGCAGATACGGGGTCCCACACAGTGTGGTATCAGACAATGGGGTACAGTTTTAAGGAGCAGTTAAGGATTTATTCTCAAAGTACCAAATCCACCATCATCGATCCTCCCCTTATAGACCAACGGCTAATGGTGCAGTAGAAGCAACAAACAAGACAATTATGCAAATTTTGTCCAAAATGACCAAGAATTATAGGGATTGGTTAGAGATGCTTCCCTTTACTTTATAGGGATATAGGACAAGTGTGCGAACACCTACTGGAATGACACCATTCTCTTTGGTTTATGGGATGGAAGCGGTATTGCCAATCAAAATTTAGATCAAGTCGCTAAGAGTAGTCTCGGAAGTCGAACTTCCTGAAACAGAATGGGTAGCGAGCAGATACACACAGTTAGCTTTACTAGAAGAGAGAAGGTTAAAAGCATTGTATCATCACCAACTATACTAAAAGAAGATAGCTCGAGCCTACAATAGAAGGGTTAAAATTAGAGAATTCAAAGTTGGGGATTTGGTGTTAAAGAAATGTAAGTTTAATGTATCTGATCCAAGAGGGAAGTTCAGGCCTATGTGGGAAGGGCCATATGTCATAAAACAAGTCATGAACAAAGGTTCAGTGAAGTTATCAAACATGGATGGGGACGAGTTTAGTGAGCCAGTAAACATTGACAGGTTGAAGAAGTTTTACGTATGAAAAATAAAAAAAGAAAGAGCTCGCTAGGTTGAAAACCCAAAAAGGGCGGCCTAGGCAAAAGTTAGAGCAGTTCGCTAGTTCTGAAAACCCGAAAGGGCGGGCTAGGCAACAATTAGGGCTAAATGAGAGAAAATCGTCAATTAGAATACTCGAAAGGGATAGTTGGCAACATGAGTGATCTTGTGTATGCTGGCTTTATGTTTGATTATTCCCCAATTTAATAAAACAGAATTAATGTTAAAATTGTTCTATGTGCACTGTTATAAGTATCTGACCAGATATGGATGAAATAAATCAACACAATAGCAAAAAGTGATGACAAATTATAAATGGAAAAGAAGCATCTTTTATTACTTTAATTATTTTTCATCCTAAAAATACACTTTCTGAATTGATAAATGTAAAATCTATGGCAGTCGATAAGTGTAACGTGCAGGCCAGCTTTGCCTCAGCCGATCCAAGTAGGCTTCAGTCAAGCCATGCAAGTCTAAATAGGGAGTAAAGTCATAATCATGAGGCTCAGCTCCGTACTGACGGCCAAGTCGGTGAGGATCATAGCATATACCTTGACGAAGAGCAGCAAGGGGAACGTACATCAAGTATGTCCACATGGTGATAAGAGAAATCTTCCACCAAGGTACCAACCAACGGATACTGACTTTAGAGCGTGAGTGGATCCAGTCAACCCAATCAGCATATGAAGAAGCAGGATGGAGTAGCTTCCTAGCAGAATGATGATGTGGCATGTACATGGAAAAATCCATAGATGGAGTATCAAGCAAACAAAGATGCTCCTGGAGCCAAATCTGTGAAGAAAGAGTTAAAAAAAAGTCCGCTAAGTTGAAAACCCACAAGGGCAACTTAGGCAAAAATTAGGACAGCTCGCTAGTTCCGAAAACCCACACAGAAAGAAAAGAGAAAACCTAAATTGAAAACCCAAAAGGGAAGTTTAGGTAATTACCTGAAGCAGTAACGGACTCCCAGTCAGTCTCTTTGACAATCCTGATTTAAATCGGTCTAATCCAACTAAGGTCTCGGCTAAGATCACAGGTACCGGCGACAAGCCTCCTTCCATTTGGTCCATAATAACCAATACTCATGGATCAATATCATCGTCAGAAGAAACAAGCAAGACAAAAGTCAATCAAAGGAGCAAGTAGAATTTTTTCACCTCTCATTAACCGAAGAACTTCGGGATTTGGAATTTGAAATAACATCTGCATCTTCTGTTGAGTCTTGGAAATCAATGTGGGTAACGCCATTTGTTGATCATTTGGATATCCAAGGATGGCCTCAAATTCATCAATCAAGGGACATATTTCAAAGCCATTAATTTTAAATACCCTAGAATCCGTATTCCAAAAGGAAGCCACGGCATGTAAGAAGGAGTGGTCCAATTTGACATTTTGAAAAATTTTTAAAGCATTAAGTTTTGACCATGAAATTTGCTTCCAATGAATGGCATCCATATTCTTAAAAAGAATTTTTATTCTGTTTAAATGATGCTCGGTCATGGTGAATGAATAAAAAAAATTAAAATTGTTAAAGGTAGTCTTCACATTGAAAGAGAAAGAATTTTGATTTCTGTATTAAAATGGGGCATGGAAGGTGATTTATATAGAAGAAAATAAACCTTTTCCAAAAGTGAAAAGGAAAAGGTGATAGGAAAGAATGAGACCATATGGCATAAGGAAAGGAATTAGCAATGAATTTCCTTTACCACGTTGGATTTGGTTTAGCAAATGAGGTGGATGTGAATTATGAAATTATGATGTACTGTGATAAAAAAAAAGTGGTGCAGTAACAAAAAAAAAGGAAAAAAAAAAGCGAAAAAAAAGGTTACAATAAAGAGGAAAATTGTATTTTTTTCATTATTGTACAATATTTTACGATTGCTACAATATTTACATATCACTAAGAGGGTGGTGGTAGGTCATCAAATAAAGCTTTGAAAAATTCATCGCCAGTTGGAGGAGGGGGCAAATTACTCATCCCGGGATCACCCAAAGCAGGAGCAGCAAAATCTTTATTACCTTGAAGTTCAGATTCGTCATGGTTCTCATCAGAAGCAGACAAAAGGATCTCATGGTCATCAGTCTGGGGGCCTCTTGATGAAGAAGCGCCGGGATCCCTCATCCCCTGAAATCGGAAGTCTCGGAAATGCTGTTCAGATTGATGATATAAACTTTCAAAATGAGAAGCCTGCTGACCACTTACAGCTAACTCTTTTTGAAGTTTCCTATTTTGTTCTTCGAGCATCTGCTGTGAGCCAAGAAGGAAAATGTAAGAGCATACATAATCATGCATATACATAGCATAAACTACTATGAAATAAGAAACGTACCAGGTAGTTCATATCAATGGCTTGTGGATCTGGTGGGCCAGAATGAGCAAATGAAGGGGCAGTAAAAGAAGGTCCAGCCTCATGATCAAATGAGCCAACAGCCTGCAACAATCATTAAAGAATCAAAGAAAGAAAAAGCAGTTGCAAGGGAAAAGTGGTAAAAGTTTTACATGAGAAGTACTGGCCCTGAGATGTGGAACAGACTCTCCTGCAGCTCCGTGATGTTCTTCTTCATCTCTACCCTCATTTTCGTCGGAAATCTCCCGCACACCAACAGGAGATACATCAAAGTTCAAGAGTCTTCTTTGAATAAAATTGGCATAAAATGGACCCGGTAAATGGAGAAATGACTCGGCACCATAACCATACCGGGCCGGCCACCATGCATCCTCCGGCATTGACATAATATTTAAAGTATATTCTGGAATTTGCATCAGAACCATCCGCTACTCTGGACCGAGAAACCATTCATAAACTCTCTCCCCGAGAAACCAGCCACTAGACACTGGTCCAGCAATAACTCTGTGAGAATGTTGGAAAGACAGTACAGCCCTCATCAAAGGTTAAGTGGCTCAACACATAGCGGTGAGTATGCACATGATGAGAGCCGGGAACATCCACACGATCGAAAAACCAGAAATTTAATCTCGGATACCTGACTCTCTCTCGAGAAATACTGGGTACCCTCACGAGGTTGTGTTCATATGGCCATACCTACAACAATAATAGTAAAGATCAAATTCATGCAAGAAAAGAGTGGAAATAACATTGGTGAAGGAAAAGAATACCTCGACAACCGCCATCAAGCTGACAAAAGACTTCTTGTTTCGGCAAAGCTTATCAAGACCATGGTAAAGACACGCGAGACCAGCTTCAACCCAGCCAGAAGATGGTACCATTCTTAGATAAGAAAGGGTACTCAACACTGACAAGTAGATGGAGGATTCAGTGCTGCCTAAGATGGTCGACCCAAGCAGATATAACAAAAATCCTCGAGCATATTGTTTGGCCGTGTCTCTGCCAACCCGTCCTTCGTAGTTCATCCAATAATTACGAATTGGCCCAATTTTTATCTTAAAAAACCCTTTATATGATGGTTCCATACCAATTAATTCCTGAATTTCTTCAAATGTTGAAATATCGTTGGTCAGGGGAACTGGAACACCATCATATCGAAGGCCAGTTATGGCAGTAAAATCGACCGGACTAATTGTCATCTCTCCAATGGGCAAGTGAAAAGTGTGGGTTGTGTCCAACCATCGCTATGCAAGTGCCTGGACTACGCACCGGTCTATCTGATATTCCTAGGATGGCAATTGTAAGACAAACTGTTCAAAGCCGCAATCTCTAATAATCCGCCTTACCCGAGAAGGCACTACATCGTACCATTGTCGGGCTTTGTAAATATACCCTCCAGCCCGAACAACGTAACGATCATGCTAACACAGACCCAGGTAAGTTAATACCAAGTAATTACATATTATTCTATCTGCTTGATACAAAATAAACATACAAAATAATAATAAAGGTAAACGCAATAATAATAAAAGAGCATAATATAAAAATATAAATCAAAAATAAAAAATAATCAAAAATAACAAAAAATATATATAACAATAAAAAAACTCAAAATAGAAAGACGAAAAATCAAGAGAAAAGAAAAAGGAAAAAATAATTACCGTGCTCTTTTCGTTGGAACTGCAGTAAAGCGGCATCCCGGCCAGTATATCTAAATTTCCATCTTCATGATGTCGAATAAACTCCAATAACTCGGCATTAGAATGAGTTCATGACCTCGAATCATGCATTGTTTTGGTGTGAAATGAAATCAGGAATCAGCTCCTTTATACAGAGAAAGGGTAAGCAAAAAAAAATTAAAATTCAAAACTATTTATAAATAGTAAATTTCACTATTTCTAAATTGTATTACTATTGATAAATAGTAAAATTACTATTTTTTAATAGTAAATACTATTTAATACTATTTTTAAATAGTAAAATTACTATTTATAAATAGTAAATAGTGCACGAACAGTGACTACACAGTAAATTAACAGTAAATTCAATTATTCACTTTAATCATTCAAATAATTGCAGGTATATAAATATTTTTACACCCAGAGGGAAATAAGAAGACATGTGCATAAAAATTAGCCAAACTTTTTGAAATTTAAAAATATTAGCTCGGGTCCAGAACCCAAATTTTTCTTAGGTCCAGAACCTAGAATCTTTTCTAAGTCTAGAACTTAGCTCGGGTCCAGAACCCAAATTTTTCTTAAGTCCAGAACCTAGAATCTTTTCTAAGTCTATAACTTAGCTCGGTTCTAGAACCCAAATTTTCCTTAGGTCCAGAACCTAGAATTTATTTCTAAGTCCAGAACTTAGCTCGGGTCCAGAACCCAAATTACCCTTAGGTCCAGAACCTAGAATCTTTGCTAAGTCCAGAACTTAGCTTGGGTCTAGAACCCAAATTATCCTTAGGTCTAGAACCTAGAATCTCTTTTAAGTCCAGAACATAGCTCGGGTCCAGAACCTAAATTTTTCTTAGGTCCAGAACCTAGAATCTCTTCTAAGTCCAGAACATAGCTCGGGTCTAGAACCTAAATTATCCTTAGGCCCAGAACCTAGAATCTCTTTTAAGTCCAGAACTTAGCTCGGGTCCAGAACCCAAATTTCCCTTAGGTCCAGAACCTAGATTCTCTTCTAAGTCCAAAACTTAGCTCGGGTCCAGAGCCCAAATTTCTCTTAGGTCCAGAACCTATAATCTCTTCTAAGTCTAGAGCTTAGCTCGGGTCCAGAACCAAAATTTTTCTTAGGTCCAGAATCTAGAATCTCTTCTAAGTCCAGAACTTAGCTCGGGTCCGGAACCCAAATTACCCTTAGGTCCAGAACCTAGAAACTTTTCTAAGTCTAGAACTTAGCTCGGGTCCATAACCCAAATTATCCTTAGGTCCAGAACCTAAAATTACGCTTATGTCCAGAACCTAAAATTATCCTTGAGTCAAGAACTCGAACCGGGTCCAAAACCCAAAACCTACACCATCTCAAAAATTACGCTTAGGTCCAGAACCTAAAATTACGCTTAGGTCCAGAACCTAAAATTACGCTTAGGTCCAAAACCCAAAACCTACACCATCTCAAAAATTAAGTCTTGTTACTTTTCACTCTCTGTCACTAAAGTTTCAGATCATTCAAGCAGGGTGCAAACAGTAGACCCTTAATTTTTGACCCAGTCAGGTCCAATATATTTTATTTAGTCTAAAATAATTTTTGTATTGTCCAATATATTTTAATTAGTCCAAAATAATTTTTGTTATCTTAATTGAATAATTTTTGCTTTAGTATCTAATTTTTATTAATAAAAAATAAAAATAAACAAATAAAAATAAAAATAGAAATTTCCTGCGGGCAAAATGACCCTCAGGCCTATCCTCACCCCCCTGCCGCAGCCAACTGCAACAAATTTTTTTGCTAATACAATTTTTCCCGCACTAGTTTTTTTTTTTCGCCAGCTAAATTTTTCTGACGCAAATTTTTCGAAACCTAATGCAATTAGGTTTTGGTTTCCTTTTCTTAATGAATAATGTATGCCGTGAGCAACTAGAAATAAACCAGAAAAACTCCTATAAATAAGATCAATTAGAACACAAAAAAATCAATAAGAAATAAGGAAGAAAATTGGACAAAAACTTGGGAGAGTTTGAAACCGAATCTGTGAAGGAAAACCTTGAACCAAGCTGATTTTTTGAGAGAGCTGAAAAACAATTCAAGCAATTCAAAGGCAAAAAGCTTGTCTTTGACCTTGTTCATCTAAGAAGCAATTTTTGGTGAAACTTACAAAATAAGGTTTGAATTCTTAATTTTTTTTTATTTTTCACAGTAGCTAGATCGTACAATTGTTTCTTTTAATTCAAAAACCTAATAACCTCAATTCACCTTTTCTAAAGTATGAAAATCTTAAATCGTTGCTTTATTTTCCAAAATATTTAAAGATATTAGTTTTATTTCTTCAAAACCCCAAAACTAAGATTTGCTTTCCAAATTATCAAAACTTTAATTTGTGTTCCGTTTCCTTCCAAAAGCCTTAAAAATATCTTTTTTTCTCTTATAAACTTTAAATCGCTTGATTAAATTCATAAAACTTCATGAAAATTATCAATTGTCTTTCCAAATCCTAAAATAAATTCATTACCCGAAACCCTAATTCAAAAGTCTTAAAACCCTAATTCAATTCCAAAACTCAAAATAGTAAACCCTAACTCCTTTAAAACTATAAACCCTAATTTTTTTTAAAACCCTAATCCTTTAAAACTATAAAAACTATAAATACACAAATATTTTAATTTCACACAGTAGGCTTGAAACCATAAATCAAAAGTATTTTAAAGTGTCCAAATCCTAATTTCATGATTTTACATCACAAAACCTAGTTTGGTTAATCAAAGAGTTTTACCAACCTTTTAAAACATAAAATCTTAATCTATTTCAATTCCTTAAAAAAACTCACAGTAGCCATAATTTAGACTTTTATTTTCTTTATTCAATTCTATATTTGATTATCCTTTGATTTATTTTTTATGCTTTAATTTATTTAAGTTCAATGCTTGTTTAATTTAATTTATCATGGATGGATGTTTACTTTTTATTGATATTTAATACCTTTGATGAATGATTTATTTATTATGAATGGTTATTTACTTTTATCAATTTATTTAGATTGCCAAATGTTGTAAGAGGCATGTTTCCACTTGGTGGGTACCTCATTAGTTAAATATCATGTAATTTAAATTGCTTTTCTATTTTAGAACCAATGTAAAGGACATGTTTCTACCTGTCGGTGGGTGTCCTATTTAGGCATGGGATGTAAGGACATGTTTCCATCCTTGGATAGGTGTCCATTTATTTGTTTTGCTTGGACATTGTTTTGATTTTCAATATATCGATGCTTTATTTTAATTATTGTGTGTAATATGGATAATGTTGTTATATTTAAGAATTTTATAATATTAAGACCTGTAAAGGAGGCCAGTTCCAATGAACCGGGCGTTGTGGTGGTGCTGGGCCATTTCTCACCTTCCCCACACCTAACCAAACTTTTCGAACCCATTAGGGGGTTGGGGATTCCTTAGGAATCGAGTCATCCACCCCTTTATTTTTCCTGGCCCGTCTGGGTGGCGACTCCATTTTCTCCGAACTTAGGTCCGTGTTCTCTAAGGCCCCGATCCTAAACAGTGCCGAAGTAGCAAGAACCATTCCACTGGGAGTGGGGGCAAAAATCCCCTCTCACAAGCTCATAAACAAAATCAAAAGTTATTAGAAATTTTGAAATAAGTGCATAAAGGTGAAAAGCCATATTATGTTGTGTTAGAAGATGGTGGATTATTTTATAGAGGTTGAGTGTGTGTACCTGATGTGAAGGAACTAAAGGAGTGTATGCTTGATGAAGCTCATACTACTACGTATACTGTACATCCCAGAAGCAATAAGATGTACCAGAATTTGAAGTCTCGTTATTGGTGGCCAAGTATGAAGAGAGATATTACTGAATATGTGACTCGATGTTTAGTGTGTCAACAAATCAAAGTAGAACATCAAGTTCCATTAGGTCTTTTGCAACTTATATAATTACCAGAATGGAAATGGGATAGAATCACCATGGATTTTGTGACTAGTCTTCCGAACACCCAAAAGAAGCATGATAAAATTTGGGTAATTGTTGATCGATTAATCAAATCAGCTCATTTCCTTCCCATTCGAGTGGATTATTCAATGGATAGACTTTTTAAATTGTATATTAATGAGATAGTTAGGCTTCATGGAGTGCCAATATCTATAATTTCATATCGTGATCCTCGTTTTACTTTAAGATTTTGGGAAAGTTTTCAGAAAGCATTGGGTACTCGACTCCATTTTAGTACTGCTTTTCATCCACAGACTGATGGTCAATCGGAAAGGGTGATACAAGTACTTGAAGATATGCTTAGAATTTATGTAATTGATTTTGAAGGAAGTTGGGATAGATATCTGCCTTTAATAGAATTTGCCTATAACAATAGTTATCAAATGAGTATTGGAATGGCGCCATATGAAGTACTCTATGGAAGGAAGTGTAAGACTCCATTATGTTGGGTGGAATTGAATGAGAGCAAACTTGTGGGACTTGATCTCATAAGGCAAACTAAAGACAAAGTGAATCTTATAAAGAATCTATGAGCGGGGATTTTCGCCCCCACTCTCGGTGGAATGGTTCTTGCGACTTTGACACTGTTTAGGCTCAGGGCCTTAGAGAACACGAGCCTAAGCCCGGAGAAAATGGAGTCGCCACCCGGATGGGTCGGGGAAAAGAAAAGGGTGGATGACTAGATTCCTAAGGAATCCCTAACCCCATAATGGGTTCGAAAAGTTGGGTATGTGTGGGGAAGGTGAGAAATGGCCCAGCATCCCCACAACGCCCGGTTCATTGGAACTGGCCTCCTTTACAGGTTTTAGTATTATAAAATTCTTAAATATAACAATATTATCCATATTACACACAATAATTGAAATAAAGCATCGTTATATTAAAATCAAAGCAATGTCCAAGCAAAGCAAATAAATGGACACCCATCCGACGATAAAATCATGTCCTTACATCGTTCATGTCTAAACTAATAGGACACCCACCAAAAGGTAGAAACATGTCCTTTACATTGGTCCAAAATATAAATGCATTTTAAATTACATAGAATTAATTAATGAGGTACTCACAAAGTGGAAACATACCTCTTACAACAATTGAAAATCAAAATAAATCGATAAAAGTAAATAACTATTCATCATAAATAAATCATTCGTCAAAGATATTAAACATCAATCAAAATATATAGTAAACATTCATCCATGATAAAATAAATAAATCAAGCATTGAACTTAAATAAATCAACCATCAAAGTATATAATAAACTACATAATCAAATATAAAAATAAAGCAAGTAAAGATACAAATTAGGGTTTAATGTTTCTATTTAAAGTTCTTTAATTAATATTTAGGGTTTTGGGATTTTAGTATTATTATTCTTATTTGTTTAGGCTACTGTAAAGGTTTTGGAAAATTGGAATGGATTAGGGTTTCATTAATCAAATTAGGGTTTAGGGGTAACATTATGAAATTAGGGTTCTATAATTTCAAGACATTAGGTTTATAATTCATGTTTATTGGATTGTGATTTTAGGTTTATTGTATTGAGTATTAAGGTTTAGGTTTATAAGATTTTAAGGTTTTAAGTATTAGGATTTAGGAAAACTAGGGTTTATTGTTTTGGTTTTGAGAGAATTAGGGGTTTTGATATTTTAAAAGATATATTTGGTTTTAGGATTTGAGAAAATAGTTTAGAGTTTTATAAAAGTAATTGTGATTTTTAGAAACTGTAAAGTAAGTTAGAGCTTGGAGATTTAACAAAACAATTGGAAATTTTTGAAAAAAGTTAAAGGAAAACAGTTTAGGATTTTTTTTAAGAGTTTTTGGAAATATATAAAACTATTTATGGTTTTTGGAAACAAAAGATAGCGTTTTTAAGGTATTTGAAAATAGGCAAAATGATTTAAGGTTTTTGGAAATAAAAGAAATGAATTAGTGTTTTTAAGGTATTTGGAAACAGAAGAAATCATTTAGGTTATTGAAACAAAGATCAATGTTACTACATATTTATAGATCAAAGTTTTGTGTGTATATTCTTATGAATCAAAGAAACAAAGCTACTGTGATTATGAGTAATGTATAATTAAGGATCAAACCTGCATAGTTGGTTCCATCAAAAAGTTACCTTCTGGATGAATAAAGACAAAAGCAGTGTGGCTACCTTTGATAAATTGTTGATTGCTTGCTTGTTGCTCCTCTCCAATCTGAAGTCCCAAATTCCAGTCCCTCAAAGTTCTACCCAAGTTCTAAGTTCCAGTCCAGTCCTCCCCAAGTTCTAAGTTTCACTCCCCTTTTTCTTTGTTTTTTAGTGTTATTTATAGGAAAATTTATAAGATTCATTCTAATTGTTTAAGGAAACTAAGATTAATTAGGAAAAGAAACCAAGACCAAATAGAGTTTGGTTTCGGAAAAAAATTACATTGGAAAATTTTGCTTGCGAAAAAACTACTGTGGACTGCGAGGAAATTTGCGAAAAATTGCTAGCTAGGCACGCGGCCAGCCAATTTTGCCGCAGGAATTTCCTGCGGGCGAAATTGGCCTTGGCCAATTACTTTCGGCGATGAATTTTTTCATCGCTGATTTTTTTATCGCCGATTTTTTATTTTTATTTATTATTATTATTATTATTATTTTTAAAAAAAATTAAAAAATAAATACTAAAATAAATATAATTTAATTAAAATAACACAAAAATTATTTTGGACTATATAAAATATATTTGATCGGACTGGGTCAAAAATTAAGGGTATACAGTTTGCCCCCTGCTTGAACGATCTGAGACTTTCAGTAGAAGAGAGCGAAAAGCAATATAATCTTTGCCTGATTTTTTATGAGGACGGGTACTTGGATTTGATTTGGGTACTTAAACCCGAGATTGAATTTGATTTGACTAACCTTTTATCAGTTGAGAATTCTGGCTTAACTGGTTGTTCCATTTTTATGGATTGTGGGTCTTTGTCCACCAAAAATAGATCTTTATCTATTGAAATTGGGTCTTTACCCTGTGAACAGGGATCTATATACATTAGAGATTGGGTCTTTACCCTTGAAACATGGATCTTTATCCATTAGAGATTGGGTCTTTACCCTTGAAATATGGATCTTTATTAATTGGAAATCGAGTCTTTACCTTGGGAACATGGATCTTTATCCATTGGAGATCGGGTCTTTACCCTTGAAACATGGATCTTTATCCATTAGAGATTCGGTCTTTACCCTTGAAACATGAATCTTTATCCATTGAAAAATTGGGCCTTTACCCATGAAATATGGATCTTTAACCATTGAAAATCGGGTCTTTCCCTTGAAACATGGATCTTTATCCATTGGAAGTCGGGCCTTTACCCTAGCTTCAGCTTTTTTAGCTAGTTGATCTTTCATCTTTTGCATCTTCATTCTTTTGAGAATTCTAATTTTCTTCTTTTTTCATTCTTTCTTGTTCTTCCTTTGCACTTTTGCAAAAAATTCAGCCCTTTTTAGCTAGCCTTCATATCCTCTCCTTACCCCCCTACATGGTAAAATATTAGAAGTGAGTCAAAATATTTTATTCATGCATAAACTTAAAAATTGAAAAGGAGAAACTTTGCCCCCTGTGTAGGCTCAAACCCATGATTTTTCTATGCGAGCTCTGATTGATGTTCTTGTTGTCTAGTTCTTCGCAAAAGCATGCATTTCTTCTCTTTGTAAAATTACTGAAACTTTCTCAAGCAATGGGCTTTCCATGCCCCTCTGATTTGATATCTTCTTTTGATTTTTTTACTTCACAGGGTGTTTGCTTTTCACCTTGAAAAGGAATAGACAAAGACAAGAAAGTGCGATGTGATATGCTCATGTATGCATGATATGCATGAGTAATACTTACAGTGGCTCCATCAACTCACTGACCGAGGTGATCAGCAAAAGTGTTCTCATGGATTTCTTTCAGATGCCCATTCAGTTCTTGCACTTGGAATTACAGGATACTTCACTTTTATGGCTTTTATCTTCGAGATGTTGAAAACATGAGTGATGAGACCCAAGCAGCGGAGATACATCCATTTCAAACTATTTTTCGGCATGTCAGTTGGTAGTTTCTTCATGACCTTGCCAATTTCCCAATGTGTCCTTTGAGGTTTGACTGTTCAACATTTTTCCCTTAACTTGAAGGCTTTGTATGACAAAACATTTTTTTTTATTTTTGAATTTTTTTATTTTGAAATCAAATGTTGGCTTTGTCAAATCAATGTCAATGTACCTCAAGAGTTGATTTTTCCAAATTAACATATCGATAACATGACAACCCTAGCTACCGTACTAAACTCGGGAATCATTTCTATTTAAGCAAGAATTATTGCACTTTAGATAGGCACATACACATTACTTGACCAAAGGTCTTATTAAGTTTAAATATTATCTATCTCATATACATGCTTATTCAAACAATCTCCACTAATAGACTCTACCTACCAAGAGAGATCAATAGGTCTTTGATAGGCTTGAAATGGGGTCTATAAGGGACACGGGTTTAAATGAAGGCCATTTTGAGATATGAGGTGATGTGACACAATGGACAAACCTTCACACTACCAATTGCTTGTTAAAACTTTAGACAGTTGGAAACATAAAAAGGTAGAGCTTTGAGAGTTCTCCAATCTTTTTGGCATTAATCTAGATCTTGATTGGGACAGTCTTCATTTCTTTTCTTCTTTTCCCTTTTCTTTCTCTTTATTTTTCTTACTCTTCCCTATTCTTTCTCTTTATTTTTCTTACTCTTCCCTTTCTTTGAGCATTTTATCATTTCGTCCTTCTTCCTTGTAGGACTGTCAAGTACAGAACTTTCAAGAACTGGATGGTCTTCCTCCTTTTTTTTATCTAATTTTGATTGAATCTTTTGTTGGGTTGGACCAATTCAAGTCAAAATGTCCTTATAAACCAAATGGAAGCCTTTTGCTGCTTTAGGTAAAAGAGAACTCAGTTGGCTTTCTGAACTGCCTTTTTAGGCTTTATCTTTCTTTTTATCTTTTCTTTTTTTTTGTTCTAGCTCTAAAAGAGTTGTCTTGTTTGTACCAACTTGGGTTTCTTATAATGGATAAGTGGAGTGACATAAATCTCCTTTAACAGGGACAAATCATTTGTTACTTTGATGTTATCTTGATAGATTGGAGATATTAGGTAAACTTCAACTACCCTTATGGTCTTGAAAACATCAACTACCATTATGATCTTGAGAACTTCAACTATCTTCATGGTCTTGACCATTCATTTCTTTCTTTGATCTTCTTGCCTCTTCATCTTAGTGATCATAAGACTTGTCAAAAGTATCACAACAGCTCAGGGTAGGTTGTTGGGGTTATATGCCAATGAAAAGAAAGCTAAAATTTCATGAAAGCTCAAAGGGACAACTATGGATTAATATTTAATAAGGTGGATACTAGTTGTTGTCTCGTCAAACAATGCCTAGATCATCTTTCTCTTAAAATACGCAGAGTTTGATCTAGGCATTGCTTGGTTAGCCAAAAACTAGTATCCACCCTATTAAATATCAATCCCTAGTTGTCCTTTTGAGCCTTCATAAGGTTTTTGCTTTCTTTTTCATTGGCATATAACCCCAACAACCTACCCTAAGCTGTTGTGATACTTTTTATAAGTCTTATGATCACTAAGATGAAGAGGCAAGAAGATCAAAAGAAAGCAATGATTAATTAAGATCATGAAGATAGTTGAAGTTCTCAAGACCATAAGGGTAGTTGGTGTTATCAAGACCATAAGGGTAGTTGATGTTCTCAAGACCATAAGGGTAGTTGAAGTTCACCTAATATCTCCAATATATCAAGTCAACATTGGAGTAACAAATGATTTATCCCTATTAAAGAAGATTTATGTTACTCCACTCATCCATTATTGGAAGTCCAGGTTGGTACAAACAAGACAACTCTTTTAGAGCTAGAACCAAACAAAAAAATAAACAAAAAAAAAAACAGAAAAAGAAAAGAGAAAAAAAAGGAGAAAAAAGGAGAAAAGGAAAAAATAATAAATAAATAAAACCTAAAAAGGCGGTTCAGAAAGCAAACTGAGTTCTTGTGAGCGGGGATTTTTACCCTCACTCCAGGTGGAATGGTTCTTGTGACTTCGGCACTGTTTAGGCTCGGGGAATTAGAGAACACGGACCTAAGTCCGGAGAAAATGGAGTCGCCACCCGGACAGGCCGGGAAAAAGAAAGGGGTGGATGACTCGATTCCTAAGGAATCCCCAACCCCCTAATGGGTTCGGAAAGTTGGGTACGCGTGGGGAAAGTGAGAAATGGCCCAGCACCCCCACAACGCCCGGTTCATTAGAACCGGCCTCCTTTACAGTTCTTAATATTATAAAATTCTTAAGTATAATAACATTATCCATACTACACACAATAAAAAGAAAGCATCATTATATTAAAATCAAAGCAATGTCCAAACAAAACAAAACAAATAAATGGACACCCATCCAAGGATGGAAACATGTCCTTACATCACATGCCTAGATAGGACACCCACGAAAAGGTAGAAACATGCCCTTTACAAAGGTTCTAAAATAGAAAAGAAAACTAAATTACATGATGTTTAACTAATGAGGTACCCACCAAGTGGAAACATATCTCTTACAACATTTGGAAGTCTAAATTAATTGATAAAAGCAAATAATCATCCATAATAAATAAATCAAGATATAAAATAAACATCCATCCATGATAAATTAAATAAATCAAGTATTGAATTAAAGCATAAGAAATAAATCAAAGCATAAGCAAGTATGGAATTGAATAAAGCAAATAAAAGTTCAAGTATAGCTACTATTTCCATTTAGGGTTTTTATCTCATGTGTTAAGGTTTTGGAAATTCTAAAGTTAAGCTACTGTGACTTTTTAGGAAATTAAAATAGATTAGGGTTTTATGTTTTAAAAGATTGGTAAGACACTTTGATTAAACAAATTAAGGTTTGAATGATGAAATCATGAAACTAGGGTTTTAAATACCTTAAAATACTTTAATTTGTGATTTTTGGTTTGTTGAAATTTAAGCTACTGTGTGATTTTTGAATTTTTATGTTTTTATGTTTTTTAATGTTTTAAAGGATTAAAGTTTACAAAAAGTTAGGGTTTGATGTTTTAAAAGGATTAGGGCTCATTATTTTAGGTTTAAAAGTTGAATTTTGGATTTTAGGGTTTGAAATTAGGGTTCACAGGTAATGAATTTGAAGTAGAGTTTTAAAAAGCAATTTGATGATTTATGAAGTTTTATGAATTTAAACACATGGATTGAAGTTTTTATGAATAGAAAAGATGTTTTTTAAGGCTTTTTGAATGAAATAGAACCTACTTTAAATCTTAAAAGAAACAAATTTTGATTTTGATTTTGTTGAAAAATATGTTCAATTAGAGTTTTAAGATTTTTAAGAAGAAAAAATAACAATTTTAAGTCTTTTTAGAAAAGAAGGTCACATTTTAGTGTTTTAATCTTGGAAAAATCAAATTAAAGCTCTAAGATTTTTGATTCAAAGAACCTTAAATTTTATAGATTTGGCTACTGTAAAACATAGATCAAAAAGAATTTAACATACCTCCTTTTGTTGATTCTCCAAAAAATAACTCTTCTTGAATGAACTAGGTCCAAAGACACGCCTTTGTTGCCTTTGAATTGCTTAATTCGTGGTGCTCCTCCCTTTAAAAATCAATTGAATTGATTTATTGTTTTTCCTTCCTTGATTTGGTTTCAAATCCTATACTCACTGTGTAAATTTTTTCCTCCTTTCCTCCCCCAATTTGGTTCTTCACGGTCCTTATTTATAAGGGTTTTTAGGTTGTTTATTCCTAATTAACTAAGGTAAGTAATATTTATAAAAAAGGAAATTAAAACCTAATTGGATTAGGTTTCAAAAAATTGCTTTGAAAAATTTTGCACTGCAAAAACTGTGGTAAATGGCCCTTGGCGTGCCAGCCCGCAGGAAAATCCTGCGGGCTGTTATTTCGCCCGCAGGAAATTCCTGCTGGCGAAATGCCCGCGGGCCCGCCGGCGAGCTACTGCTGGGCCGACGGGCCCGCGCGACCACTTTTTGCTGCCGATTTTTTTTCCGACTCCAATTTTTATTTTTATTTTTATTTTTTATATTTTTATTTGTTTATTTTCATTTTTATTAATAAAAATTAGATACTAAGGTAAAAATTATTTAATTAAAATTATTTTGGACCAATTAAACAACAAAAATCATTTTGGGCTAAATAAAACATATTAGATCGGATTGGGTAAAAAATTAAGGGTCTACAGTTTGCCCCCTGCTTGAATGATCTGAAACCTTAGTGAAAGAGAGTGAAAAGCAATAAGACTTAATTTTTGATATGGCGACTTGTTTTGGGTTCTGGACCCGAGATTAGGTACTTGGACTCGAGATTGATTGAATTTGGGTACTTAGACACGGGATTGGGTACCTGGACCCGAGATTAGGCATTTGGACCTGAGCTTGAATTGATTTTGGGTACTTGGACCTGGGATTAGGTACTTGGACTCGAGATTGATTGAATTTGGGTACTTGGACCCGAGATTAGGTACTTGGACCTGAGCTCGAATTGATTTTGGGTACTTAGACCCGGGATTAGGTACTTGGACCCAAGATCGGGTACTTGGACCCGAGATTGATTGAATTTGGATACTTGGACCAGAGATTAGATTTGATTTGGGTACTTGGACCCGAATTGGGTACTTGGACCCGAAATTGATTTGATTTGGGTACTTGGACCAGAGATTGGGTACTTGGACCCAAGCTAGATTTGATTTGGGTACTTGGACCCGGGATTGGTTACTTGGACCCAAGATTAGGTACTTGGACCTGAAATTGATTTGAATGTGACTAACCTTTTAGTTGGGAAGTCTGACTGCTCTGGCTGCTTTATGCATTGTGATTCTTCACCCTCAGAATGGATCTTCATCCTTGGAAATTGGGTCTTCACCCTTGCAAATGGATCTTCATCCTTGAAAATCGGGTCTTCACCCTTGAAAAGTGGATCTTCATCCTTTGAGATCGGGTCTTCACCCTTGAAAATGGATCTTCATCCTTTGGAGTTCGGGTCTTTACCCTGGCTTTAGCTCTTTTAGCTGGATTGGTCTTTTATCTTTTGCATCTTCATTCTTTTGAGAGTTCTAATGTTCCATTCTTTTGTTCTTCCTTTTTGCAAAGATTTAGCTATTTTTAATTGGACCTTATATACTCTCCTTGCCCCCCTGTGTGGCAAAATATTTGTAAGTGAGTCTAAAAATATTTGGTATATAAACTCAAAAAATTGAAAAGGAGAAACTTTGCCCCCTGTGTAGGCTCAAACCAAAGATTTTTTCATGCAAGCTTTGATTGATGTTTTTGTCGTCTTGTTCTTCGCATAAGCATGCATTTCTTCTCTTTGCAAGATTACTGGAGCTTTCTCAAGCAATGGGCTTTCTATGCCCCCCCTGATTTGATATCTTCTTTTGATTGCTTGCTGTTCATTTTGACAAGGAATAGACAACACAAGACAATAAAGTGCGATGTGATATGCTCGTGTATGCATGATATGCATGAATGATACTTACAGTGGTTTTATTGACTCATTAACTGAGGTGATCAGCAGAAGTGTTCTCATTGGTTCTGTTTTGCCCCTCGTTCAAGTCTTGCATTGGAATGATCAAAAGCTTTGCATTTGTGGCTTTTATCTTCAAGATGTTGAAAACATGAGTGGTGGAGATCCCAAGTTGCAGAGTTAGGGATGCATCCATTTTGATCTATGTTTCAGCATGTCGGTTGATAGTTTCTTCATAACTTTGCCAATAATCATTTCCTTTGCCCAATATGTCCTTTGGAGGTTCAACATACTTCCCTTAACTTGAAGGCTTTGTATGACAAAACATTTTTTATTTGATTTTTTTTTGAATTTTGAATTTTGATTTTAAAAACAAATGTTGGCTTTGCCAAATTAATGTCAATGTACCTCAGGACTTCATTTTTCCAAATTAACATATCTATAACATGACAACCCTAGTTACCGTACTAAACTCGGGAATTATTTCTATTTAAGCAAGAACTGTTGCACTTCAGATAGGCACATACACATTACTTGACCAAAGGTCTCATTTGAGTTTAAATATTGTCTATCTCATATGCATGCTTATTCAAACTATCTCCACTAATAGATTCTACCTATCAAGAGAGATCAACAGGTCTTTGATAAGCTTGAAATGGGGTCTATAAGGGACATGGGTTAAAGTGAAGGCCATTTGTAAGTTGGGGTTGATGTGATACAATGGACAAGTCTTCACACTATAAATTTCTTGTTTGAATTTTAAGCGGCTTAGAGGCAATCTTGCTAGACTCTAAATTCCTTCTATATCTTCTTGGCATTAATCTGGATATTGACTAGGACAGTTTTTTGCCCTTGCAAAAAGTTTGGTTCCCAAATTCATTTCTTTTCTTCTTCTCCCTTTTCTTTATTTCTCTTACTCTTCCCTTTTCTTTCTCTTTGTTTTCCTTACTCTTCCCTTTCTTTGAGCATTTTATCATTTTGTCCTTCTTTCTTGTTGGACTATCAAGTACAAAACTTTCAAGAACTAGATGGTCTCCCTCCTTTTCTCCAATTTTGATTGAATCTTTGGTTGCGTTGGGCCAATTCAAGTAAAAATGTCTTTATGAACCAAATGGAAGCCTTTTGCTGCTTTAGGTAAAAGATAACTCAGTTGGCTTTATGAACCGCCTTTTTAGATTTTATCTTCTTCTTTTTTTAATTCTTTTTCTATTCTTTTTTCTTTCTTTCCTTTTTCTATTCTCTTTTTTCCTTTTTTCCTTTTTTTGGTTCTAGCTCAAACATAGTTGTCTTGTTCATACCAACTTAGGCTTCCAATAATGGATGAGTGGAGTAACATAAATCTTCTTTAATAGGGATAAATCATTTGTTACTCTAATGTTGATGTTGTCTTGATATATTGGAGACATTAAGGGAACTTCAACTATCTTCATGATCTTGACTAATCATTGCCTTTTTTTGATCTTATTGCCTCTTCATCTTAGTGATCATAAGACTTGTCAAAAGTATCACAATAGCTCAGGTGGATTATTTGGGTTTGTAAGCCAATGAAAAGAAAGTTAAAATTTTATGAAGGCTCAAAAGGGACAACTAGGGATTGATATTTAATTGGGTGGATACTAGTCATTTGCTAATTAGACAATGCCTAGATCATCTCTCCCTTAAATAAGTAGAGTTCAATTTCGCCTCGAAAGTTTGTCAAAGCATGTTCTAAGACTGACTAAGACCTAGACAAAGATAATTATGCAGGAGCCCTATCTAAGTAAGCATACACAACTCAATGCTATAGAGTAATTCCCTCATCTAGTAAAGTCATTCGAGTCATGATGCCTAGACACATTAATTTATAAACATCAAGCTAAATTCCTCATTGGTTGAGCATCAGAATGAACAAAGACCAACAAAATTTTTGATAAAAGTAATTTATTCAAACAAATTTAAATTTGAAAAACATGATAGTTCCAATTAAAGAAAGTAAAATTGAAAAGCAACATTCAAGCTAAGGAAAATTTATTAAGGGCAAGGATTTTTTCCATCATTAAGGATCATGGCTTCATCATCCACAGTTAGTCCAAGCTTGCTTAGTAGCATATCATCTTTAGCAGCTTCTCTATCCATATCATGACAAGGTGACAAGATAAAACTCTTCATGAAGGTTGTAAGCGATGATGCCCTTCCAATTTTAGGTTGAGGATTATTCTTAGTGTTGGGCTTATTAGCTTCAAGCAGCTTTCCACTGTCAATTAAATCTTGAATTTCATGCCTTAATTGAACACATTTATCTGTCTCATGCCCTTGCATTTGATGGAATTGACAGAAGGCCTTGGCATTAAAATTTGGCGGTAAAGGCTTATGTAGAAGCCGAGGTGCCAATGGTTGTAGCAAATCCATTTTCATTAGATTTTCTAACATCTTTGACAAAGGCTCCCTTAAGTTTGAAAATTTATGCTTCTTTGTACGCTCAGTTGTTGCATCTTCCTCAACACCTCCTTTTTCTCTTTGACTTTGCACACAAGGGTGATAGCCTCTCTTATTGCTCCACTTAGATAGCACATGATTCGGTTGGTCTTGTAGAATAGGGATTGATCTCTCATTTTTCATTTGATCTCTATCAGTAGACATGTTCCTTGTTAATGCGGCCTTTTCCTTCTTCCTTATGTCAATGGGAGATGCCTTATTAGCATTGTTGATGATCTCCAGAATTTCAATCAACTGGGTCTTCATAATTTCAACCAATTGATCTCATAGCTCGGCCATCCTAGCTTTGACAACTTCATCGACGATGTCCCTTAGCTGGTTTGCATCCATCCTTCCAATGAAGTACTTGAATATAAATCAATGTTGTAGTTGGTATCATTGTATGCTCTTGAATTGCTGTACTTCAGGTCTATGAGCCAGAAAGGATCAATGATATGAGATGCAAATGTATGCATGTACGCATGTATGCACGAACAATCAACAAAGAAAGATAATTAGGACGTTCCTTCCAACCTTATAACATCCACACACGAATGGCGAGTCTCTTTTTCCTAGGTATATGGTTAACAAAATACCAACACGGGGTATCTTGCTTTCGAATAATTCCCTCGGACGTTTCAACCAATAGTTATATTTTCGAAAATGGAAATCAATCCATGATAATTCCCATTAATTAGGTTTTAATCCATTCAACCAACTAAAGTAGCTTTTATGCTATCTTGGATTAAAATGAAATTAAGAGGTTTATTATAAATAGATTTCTCACTTGAAAAAGTAACTAATGATTCATGCCAAAAACAAGCCCATGGTTAATTTGTTCTTAGTGTAAACTAGGCCCACAATTGATTTTTAGTATTTCATAATTGACCTAAATATTTTTGCAAGCTCTTTGTAAAAAATGGTTGGGTGAAAATAGTTTTGTTTCTAAGCCCATTGTAAAAGATTTTAGAAAAATGGATTTTGGACTTAGTATTTGGGCCATGGGCCAAAAAATTTTTTGACTTGTTTTTAGAAAAAATCTTATGTCCAAAGACCATCTTGAAAAATTTTAAAAATAGTTTTGGTCTTTTGGATTTTAGAGAAAAGTTTATTTTGAGCTTACAATATACTTAGGTCATATTAGAAAAAGAACAAACCAAATAAGCCATGATTTAGACTAAGATAAACTAACCATAGTCAAACAACATGCATTTGGGGTAAAACCCTAAGGAAAGTAACTAGGCCAATTACATGAGATTTAGTCTTTGGGTTAAAAGGCTTAGGTTACCATAGCAAGTATATACCAAATGGTACGAGGCTGTGAGTGGTTATGCCATGCTCGATCTCCATACCTTGAGTGAAAGTATGGTATCCCTTACAAAACACAGCACGGGTAACACGGGCGTCCTAACTCACACACACGATGCAAACTAATATGATGCAATGGATAAAATCATTCTAAGAAAGAATTGAATAATATAAATACCAATGGAATCAACTTCTCTTATCCCCAGTGGAGTCGCCACTGTGAGCGGGGATTTTCGCCCCCACTCCCGGTGGAATGGTTCTTGCGACTTCAGCACTGTTTAGGCTCGGGGCCTTAGAGAACACGAACCTAAGTCCGGAGAAAATGGAGTCACCACCTGGATGGGCTGGGAAAAAGAAAGGGGTGGATGACTCGATTCCTAAGGAATCCCCAACCCCCTAATGGGTTCGGAAAGTTGGGTACGCGTGGGGAAGGTGAGAAATGGCCCAGCATCCCCACAACGCCCGGTTCATTGGAATCGGCCTCCTTTACAGGTCTTAATATTATAAAATTCTTAAGTATAATAACATTATCCATACTACACACAATAAAAAGAAAGCATCATTATATTAAAATCAAAGCAATGTCCAAACAAAACTGTTAGACAAATGATCTTAATTTTGATCCTTGACAACTCAAATGGATGATCTATTTTAACTTGTGTTTGAGAAAGCTTGTTGCAGGATTAGGTTGCTTCAATTAAAGGTGAATAGAACAAGTATAGCGGTCGCACCTCACCTGAATACGACCGCTCCATGCAATTACAAAATGAAACCTTGTCACAGTAGGTTTCGCGGTCAAAAGTTCGACCATAGTCACGACCGCTCCTACATAATAACGACCGTCCTAATATTTGCCCGACTGCTACTCAAGGAACTTAAATCATTACAATCACAGTAAGGTTCGCGGTAACAAGAACGGTGAATAACTCGACCTCGCTTATCACTTTAGCGACCGCCCCACAATTCAAGAAGAAATTGCTCAAAGAGACAGTAGTGTTCGCGTCCTCAGATGCGTCCAGAAGTTCGACGCGAGAATGTGAGTTCGAGTACGAAAAGCTACGAAGGGCGACCGCGAGATTCAAATTGTGGCGGACATCTCTTTTGCTCTGTCAGAAAGTGACACGTGACATGACCGTTGTAAACCCACTTCAATATTCAAAAAGGGCGACCGCACCTTTGCTTGGCGCGACCGTCCCGACAAAGACAGTATGGGCAAAAAACGGTCGGACAAACACATCATGGGCAAGATTCCAGCTGCAGAGCACTAAAATTCGACCGTTGAAGCTTTTTCAAAAGTAGCGGCTAAGTGCTTCGGACAGTTTAAGTAAAGAAGGTCTAATCTGCCAAGACTTTATTCTAAACAGCAATAACGGCTAGTAAGACCACATTGGCTATAAATACAATGTTTCCATGAGAAAACATAGAGATAACATTATTAAGAAATGATTTTCATAGCCAAGCAACAAATTTCCTTTTACTTAAACTTGTATTTGAATTGTTATGAATGTTAGGTGTTAGCATTGAAAACACCATTGTATAAGTTTGAGTGTAAGCTTGGGAAACACTTGGGTTGTGAGAGTAAGCCTTGTAAAACTCTTGTTAGGTTGAGAGAGTGAGCCTTGTAAAACTCTTGTTTGGGTTGTAAGTGTGAGCCTAAGAAAAACAATTGTAAAGTTGGAAGTGAGCTTGTGAAAACTTCAAAGACTAGTGGAACCTTAACAAGTTGTTAAGGAAGTGGATGTAGGATTGAAGTAAATCCGGACCACTATAAATCTTGTGTGTTCTTTTCTTCTTCCATTACTCAATCAATTCTCTATTCCGCATTTCTCGTTTGTTGAGTTTTTTAAATTGTCATAACTTCTTGAGGAAACCAATTCACCCCCCCTCTTGGTTGCCATCTTGGGACAACAATTGGTATCAGAGCCTTGAGATTTCTTAAACTTAATTGTGAAATCTGATCCACAATGGCAACTTCTTCTTCATCAAGCTCTCATGGAAATCTTAACTCTATTCTTAGACCCTACTTTGATGGAACGGATTACTCATACTGGAAACACAAAATGTATTTTGTTTCTAGACAGTGAAGGGATTGAACTATGGGATTTCGTGGAAAATGAGTGGAAATCTCCTACTCATGAAGTTGACGGTATTCAAGTTCCACTTCCCAAAGCTCAATGGTCAACTAGCAATATCAGAGATCGATTCAAGAACAATAGAGCTGCTTCCATCTTGATGAACTCCATTTCAAGAGAAGAAGGTGGAAGAGTTCAACATTTAACTTGTGCACATTGTATTTGGAAAACACTTGAAAACTACCATGAAGGTACAACTCAAGTAAGATTTACCAAGAAACAAATGCATGTTCATGAGTATGAGCTATTCAAGATGAAACCAAATGAAAATGTCACCGACATGACAAATCGCTTGCTTGCTATTGTCAATGAACTGAAGAAGTATGGCAAGGTATATGATCAAGGTGATGTAAACAGTAAAATCTTGAGAGCCCTAAGAGCTAGAAAGAACTTTGAATCCAAAGTATCATCCATAGAAGAAGCTCATGATCTCAGCACATTAAGAACCGACGAGCTAGTTGGTAAATTACTCACTTTTGAGCTGCACAGTGAAAAAGAAGAAGATCAAGGTGAGAAAGAAAAGAGAAAACCAATTGCACTCAAAGCAATCAAAGAAGTTGAGAGCTCAAGCAATGAAGGTACTGATGATGAAGATGAAATGGCAATGTTCTCAAAAAGAATGAATGAATGGAAAAGGAAGAAAAGATTACAAGCAAACAAAGGTACACCTCCTAAATTCTCCTTCAAAGATAAAGAAAAGAAAAATGAGGTAAAATGCTATGAATGTGGAAAAACCGGTCACATCAAGTCGGATTGCTACAAATTAAAGAACACAAGGAAATGGGATAAAGAAAAGAAAAAGTCTCTCAAAGCCACATGGGATGACTCTTCCTCAAGTGAAGAAGAAGAAGAGGAAGGAATTGCAAATCTTTGTCTCATGGCTATTGAAGATGACTCCAATGAGGTAAGTACTCAATCCTTTGATCTTGTAGCACATGATGATATAAGTGATATAGATGATAGTGATTTGATTGAGCACATGAATTCTAAAATAGAAAAATATTTCTCTAAAATGATGCTCTATAAAGAGAAAAACTCTAAGTTAGAAAAGGATTTTATATGCTTAAAGAACTCTACCTTAGAATTGAAAACCTCAAATGAACACTTAATGAATACAATAGGAGAATTAAATAAAAGCTCACATGACTTAGAAAAGGTGATTAAAGAGAATGAGACATTGAAGCATGAACTAAAAGAATTAAAAGAATCAATTTCCAGATTTCATAAAGGAAAGGAAGCATTGAACACATTAATTAATAATCAAAGATCACCTTCCTTGAAATATGGATTAGGATTCAATGGCTCAACCAACATTGCACCTAGTAAACCAACTTTTGTGAAAGCATCTACAACTAAAATTTCTGATGTTCATATCAAAGATGCTTGCACCAAGTCTAAAAGAACTTCTTACGGTTCACTAGGAGATAAAGCCAAAAACAATTATGCATTGTTGTTTACTAAACTTGTACAAAAGAAATCACATACTTGTAGTTGTATGTATAATGCAAAAAGAAAAATGCAGAAACATAGGATACCATGGCAATGCACATATTGCATGAAATTTGGTCACAAAAATTTCTATTGTTATATAAGAAAAGCTCATCTCAATTTAGAAGGCACTCTTTCTACTAACCATCAAGGACCCAACTATATGTGGGTACCTAAAAAAGGATGATCACAATTGGCTTGCAGGTATGCCTAAAATCTACTACCAATGAAAGCACATGGCTTGTGGATAGTGGATGCTCAAGGCATATGACTGGAAATGCAAAGCTCTTTACAAGTATTACCTATAAACATGGAGGTAACGTAACTTTTGGAAACAATGCTAAAGGTAAAATTCTTGGTGTTGGCTCCATTGGTTCTATTGGTAAGGATTTAATTGAAGATGCATGGCTTGTTGATGGTTTGAAACATAACTTGCTAAGTGTTAGTCAACTTTGTGATAAAGCATACTTTGTTAAGTTTGATTCCATGGAATGCAAAATCACAAATTCAAATGATGTTATCATATTTAAGGGTACTAGAACAAACAACACTTACAATGTAAGCATACATTCTAATCATACATGTTTAATGTCCACTAATAATGATGCATGGTTATGGCATAGAAGACTAGGACATGCTGGTATGGATCAATTGAAATATATTTGTAATGAGAATTTAGTTGATGGCTTACCTAAGATAAAATATGATAAAGACAGAATTTGTGAACCTTGTCAACATGGTAAGCAACATAAAAGCTCATTTAAATCAAAGTGTGTTATAAGCACCTCTAGACCTTTAGAGCTCATTCATTTAGACTTGTTTGGACCAAATAGAGTTACAAGCTTAGGAGGCAAATCATATGCATTTGTTCTTGTTGATGACTACTCTAGATTCACATGGGTTAATTTCTTAGCTCAAAAGAATGAAGCCTTTAATTACTTCAAAACCTTTGCAAAAAGAGTTCAAAATGAAAAAGGATATGTGATCACATCTATTAGAAGTGATCATGGCAAAGAATTTGAAAATGAAAACTTTGAAAACTTTTGCAATGAACTTGGCATTTCACACAATTTTTCTGCTCCTAGAACTCCACAGCAAAATGGTGTAGTTGAAAGGAAAAATAGAACTTTAATCGAAATGGCTAGGACAATGCTCAATGAATATGATTTACCATCTTATTTTTGGGCGGAAGCCGTTAATACAGCTTGTTACATTGCAAATCGTGTTTATAAAAGGCATTTAACTAATAAAACTTCTTATGAGCTATGGAATGGAAGAATACCCAGAATTGGATATTTTAGAGTATTTGGATGCAAATGCTTCATATTGAATACCAAGGATAATCTTGGAAAATTCTCATCCAAATCAGATGAAGGCATATTCTTAGGATATTCATCATATAGCAAAGCATATAGAGTATTTAATATGAAAACTCTAGTTATAGAAGAATCAATGCATGTTGTATTTGATGAATCATCTAAACTTGATCAAAAGAAAGGTATTACTTTCAATGACCCTGCAGGCACTCTTGAACCTCTTGAATCTATTGATGCTCCAAAGATCAATCAACTTGAAGAAAAGGCTCAAGATCTACCTAAGGATTGGCAATACAAGAAAGATCATCCAAAGGAACTCATCATTGGAGAAACATCAAAGGGAGTAACTACTAGATCTAAAATTAATCATATTGATGTTAATGTTGCTTTTGTTTCTCAAATTGAACCAAAAACTATTGAGGAAGCTTTAAATGATGAAAATTGGATAACTGCAATGCAAGATGAACTTAATCAATTTGAAAGAAATAATGTTTGGCAACTTACTCCTAGACCTATAGATCATTCTATAATAGGATGCAAATGGGTTTATAGGAATAAGCTTGATGAAAATGGTCACATCATTAGAAATAAAGCAAGATTGGTAGCCAAAGGTTATAATCAAGAAGAAGGTATTGACTATGATGAAACCTTTGCCCCCGTAGCTAGATTAGAAGCTATTAGAATATTACTTGCCTTTGCATGTCATATGAATTTTAAGCTTTATCAAATGGATGTTAAAAGTGCATTTCTAAACGGACTCATAAATGAAGAAGTTTATGTTGAACAACCTCCTGGTTTTGAAAACTACAAATTTCCTGATCATGTTTTCAAACTTACCAAAGCTTTATATGGATTAAAGCAAGCACCTAGAGCTTGGTATGATAAACTTAGTGCATATTTGCTTGAAAATGGTTTTTCAAAAGGAAAAGTAGACACAACTCTTTTTGTTAAAAAGGATAAGCACAACATTTTGATTGTACAAATTTATGTGGATGACATAATATTTGGAGCTACTAATGAAGCCTTGTGCAAAGAATTTGCTTCTTGTATGACTAGGGAATTTGAAATGAGCATGATGGGTGAACTCAAGTTTTTCCTTGGACTGCAAGTCAAGCAATGTAAAGATGGGATCTTCATCAACCAATCCAAATATACAAAAGAACTCATCAAGAAATTTGGAATGGATGGCTGCAAAACTAGCAAAACTCCTATGAGCACATCATTGAAATTAGGTAAAGATGATAATGGTAAAGCAGTAGATGAGAAGAAATATTGAGGTATCATCGGATCACTACTTTACTTAACTGCTTCTAGGCCTGATATAATGTATAGTGTATGTCTTTGTGCTAGATTTCAAACTAGTCCTAAAGAATCACACTTGAATGCCACTAAGAGAATCTTGAAATATTTGAGTGGTACAATACATTTAGGACTTTGGTATCCTAAAAACACATCATTTCATATTATAGGATTTTCAGATGCAGATTATGCTGGTAGTATATTAGATAGGAAAAGCACAACAGGAGCATGTCACTTTCTTGGTAATTGTCTAGTTTCTTGGCATAGTAAGAAACAAGCATCAGTTGCTTTATCCACAACGGAAGCTGAATATGTTGCAGCATGTTTTTGTTGCACACAAGTATTATGGATGAAACAACAATTGCTTGACTATGGTAAAATGTTTAACAATATCTCCATTAAATGTGACAACACTAGTGCTATCAATTTGTCTAAGAATCCTATCCAACATTCTAGATCCAAACACATAGATATTAGACATCATTTCTTAAGAGAAAATGTACAAAATCAGAATATAACCTTAGAATTCATAGATACAGAAAATCAACTTGCTGATGTCTTTACAAAACCCTTGAATGAAGAAAGACTTAACTTCATCAAACTCAATTTAGGAATGATTGATGGAATCACTTTGAGTTAATTAGAATTTTTGCCTTAAAATAAAGTTTCTATGTGCATGAAATTAATTTTTCTTAACACACTTAGAATATCTTCCATCTTTCCTTGAATCTTTCATTTTTAAGAATGTCGCGGTCGCTCCAGTGTTCTTTCGCGCTTGCTACTTCGTCTGCTAGTTTCATTCAATAAAAATCTCTGAGCGCGGTTGAGAAAATTTGTGCGCGATCGCACCAATTTGAATAGTTTCGACCGTTACAGTTGTTTTCTTCACTCGCGAGCGTACTGATCATAATAATGGTCGTTGTACACCATTTCGCGATCGCACCTTGTTAAATCTGCGACCGCACCCTGTACACTCTGCTCAAAAATTTATAACCGTTGGCTGTGTGACAGGTCGCAACTCTTAACTCTCAACAGTCATAAACGGCTATTTTCTTTACTTCATTTATTTAAGAGTGTTTTGCATCAGTTTATCTGATATTTTGCCTATCAAAGCACACAAACTTCCTTCTGAAACCCTAAAAACTTCTACTTCTCAATCACCCTCTGTTTTCCAATTTACTTCTACTCTCTTTTCTAATGGCTCCCAAAAGAAAAACCACTTCCAAAATTAAGGGTCAAGCTAAGAAAGTTCCAGGAATCACCATTAGAGAACCTGTTGTTGAACCTCCATCTCCTCCACAGTCAAAAAGGGGTGAGAAAATTCACAAACCTCATCACCAAACCACTGAGGAAGACATTAGGTATGCCATGCTAAAGAAGAAGAAGGTTGAAGGCACCAAATCACCTTTTGGTGGGATGCTGTCTGCCTTGAACATCAAGGATGAAATTGAAGAATTGTTGGATGTCCTTGGATGGAGAAATTTTGTATTTCCAGAAGAGGTAGGCTACTCTAGTCTAAGTAAGGAGTTTCTCATGTCTTTCCAAATTGAGAAAAATGCAAACTCTGCACTAGGGTGGTATGGGGTTAGGTTCAAACTCTTTGATCAGTATCAATTCTTAACCCTAGAAGGATTTGGCAGCATTTGGAACTTCCCTTCTGAAGGTATAACCTCCTACAATGACCAAATCTTCTCAAACCCAACCCTTTCTGATTTCTGGCGAGAAATTTCCATTGAAACTTCCTTTGAAAAGGAATCTAAAGCCAGGCACATCAAATCTCTCACCCACTGGATGCTCCATAGGATTATCACCTATACCATTCATCAAAGAGCAGATGGGAATGAGAAAGTAACCAAGAGAGACCTTATCTTTCTCTATGCTTTCACCCACAACATTAAAATGAACACAACCAAGTTCTTGATTGACACCCTTTACCATCATGCTGTTACAAGAACTGGTACCTTCTTCCTATCCTCTCAAGTTACTCAAATAGCTAGGCACCTAAACCTTCTGAATGATTTGAACTTAGCTACTTTGAGGAACCCTTTCACTCTAGCCTCCAATGCTATCACAATGGATTACTTAGAGCATGCTGGTTGTGTAAGGAAGATAGAAGGATCATATGTATACTGCTATGGCAAGAAAGGAGTTATGGATAAACAAAAGAAAAGGCCAAGGTATACAATTGAGGAAGAGGGAGATTCTGTAGAAGTTGCAGTAGAACTACCTTCAAAAGCTGCTTCATCAAAAGCTGCTCATGAAACTGCTTCATCCTCCACACAACTCATCCTCCAAGCTATCAAAACTCTCTCCAGGAAACTCAATAAGTTCAAGAAAAGTGTTTCCAAGAGATTCCAGCACTTAAACAAGAGGATAGACCTTATATCCCACATGCACCATGATCTTTATGACATGCAAGGCAAATTGGACTTGCCTCAATGCAATCTTGAAGATTGGGATATAAGTGATCACACCCAAAGCGTTGCTGAAGGAGAAGAATCCCTTAGCACTAGCTCTGCCTCTGTTGCACCTTAAGATAAAGGGAAAGCTCCTTTAGTTGAAGAAGAGTTAGATGTAGACTCAGAATAGCTTAGCTTTATTTTTTTTTTTTTGCATTTTCATATGTTTGCTGCTTATGTTTCATGTCTTGTACTTTCCTTCACTTTAATATATATAATGTTTATATTCCCTTTCATTGTTTCATTGTTTTTAACATTTGTTTCATTTTGCCTATGACAATGGGGGAGAAAATATCAAAATGGAATGAAAATACAATAATGGGAAAACATAATGGGAAAACAAGAACAATTTGTTACAATTTGTTGAACATTTGAACAACTATGAAAATTTGTTGAACATTTGCAAATAAAGTGAAAAATGTTTATGGGGGAGAAATGTTTGCATCAAACAATAACATATGTTGAAAGATACATCTCATAATACATTCACAATGCTCTTAACCATGATTGTTGCATATGTTAAGGGGGAGCATTTTAGATTTATTATTTCTCTCATCATTCCATTTGAATTGTCAAAGTCAAAATGGGGGAGATTGTTAGACAAATGATCTTAATTTTGATCTTTGACAACTCAAATGGATGATCTATTTTAACTTGTGTTTGAGAAAGTTGTTGCAGGATTAGGTTGCTTCAATTAAAGGTGAACAGAACAAGTATAGCGGTCGCACCTCACCTGAATACGACCGCTCCATGCAATTACAAAATGAAACCTTGTCACAGTAGGTTTCGCGGTCAAAAGTTTGACCATAGTCGCGACCGCTCCTACATAATAGCGACCGTCCTAATATTTGCCCGACCGCTACTCAAGGAACTTAAATCATTACAATCACAGTAAGGTTCGCGGTAACAAGAACGGTGAATAACTCGACCTCGCTTATCACTTTAGCGACCGCCCCATTCAGAGTCGCGACCGCCCCACAATTCAAGAAGAAATTGCTCAAAGAGATAGTAGTGTTCGCGTCCTCAGATGCGTCCAGAAGTTCGACACGAGAATGTGAGTTCGAGCGCGAAAAGCTACGAAGGGCGACCGCGAGATTCAAATTGTGGCGAACATCTCTTTTGCTCTGTCAGAAAGTGACACGTGACATGACCGTTGTAAACCCACTTCAATATTCAAAAAGGGCGACCGCACCTTTGCTTGGCGCGACCGTCCCGACAAAGACAGTATGGGCAAAAAACGGTCGGACAAACACATCATGGGCAAGATTCCAGCTGTAGAGCACTAAAATTCGACCGTTTAAGCTTTTTCAAAAGTAGCGACCGTCCCTGGTTAAAAGGCCGACCGCGTGAAGCATGAGCACGACCATCCTTGTATGAAGGGCGACCGCTAAGTGCTTCGGACAGTTTAAGTAAAGAAGGTCTAATCTGCCAAGACTTTATTCTAAACAGCAATAACGGCTAGTAAGACCACATTGGCTATAAATACAATGTTTCCATGAGAAAACATAGAGATAACATTATTAAGAAAAGATTTTCATAGCCAAGCAACAAATTTCCTTTTACTTAAACTTGTATTTGAATTGTTATGAATGTTAGGTGTTAGCATTGAAAACACCATTGTATAAGTTTGAGTGTAAGCTTGGGAAACACTTGGGTTGTGAGAGTAAGCCTTGTAAAACTCTTGTTAGGTTGAGAGAGTGAGCCTTGTAAAACTCTTGTTTGGGTTGTAAGTGTGAGCCTAAGAAAAACAATTGTAAAGTTGGAAGTGAGCTTGTGAAAACTTCAAAGACTAGTGGAACCTTAACAAGTTGTTAAGGAAGTGGATGTAGGATTGAAGTAAATCCGGACCACTATAAATCTTGTGTGTTCTTTTCTTCTTCCATTACTCAATCAATTCTCTATTCCGCATTTCTCGTTTGTTGAGTTTTTTAAATTGTCATAACTTCTTGAGGAAACCAATTCACCCCCCCTCTTGGTTGCCATCTTGGGACAACAAAAACAAAACAAATAAATGGACACCCATCCAAGGATGGAAACATGTCCTTACATCACATGCCTAGATAGGACACCCACGAAAAGGTAGAAATAAGCCCTTTACAAAGGTTCTAAAATAGAAAAGAAAACTAAATTACATGATGTTTAACTAATGAGGTACCCACCAAGTGGAAACATACCTCTTACAACATTTGGAAGTCTAAATTAATTGATAAAAGCAAATAATCATCCATAATAAATAAATCAAGGTATAAAATAAACATCCATCCATGATAAATTAAATAAATCAAGTATTGAATTAAAGCATAAGAAATAAATCAAAGCATAAGCAAGTATGGAATTGAATAAAGCAAATAAAAGTTCAAGTATAGCTACTATTTCCATTTAGGGTTTTTATCTCATGTGTTAAGATTTTGGAAATTCTAAAGATAAGCTACTGTGACTTTTTAGGAAATTAAAATAGATTAGGGTTTTATGTTTTAAAAGATGGGTAAGACACTTTGATTAAACAAATTAGGGTTTGAATGATGAAATCATGAAACTAGGGTTTTAAATACCTTAAAATACTTTAATTTGTGATTTTTGGTTTGTTGAAATTTAAGCTACTGTGTGATTTTTGAATTTTTATGTTTTTATGTTTTTTAATGTTTTAAATGATTAAAGTTTAGAAAAAGTTAGGGTTTGATGTTTTAAAAGGATTAGCGCTCATTATTTTAGGTTTAAAAGTTGAATTTTGGATTTTAGGGTTTGAAATTAGGGTTCACGGGTAATGAATTTGAAGTAGAGTTTTAAAAAGCAATTTGATGATTTATGAAGTTTTATGAATTTAAACACATGGATTGAAGTTTTTATAAGTAGAAAAGATGTTTTTAAGGCTTTTTGAATGAAATAGAACCTACTTTAAAATCTTAAAAGAAACAAATTTTGATTTTGATTTTGTTGAAAAATATGTTCAATTAGAGTTTTAAGATTTTTAAGAAGAAAAAATAACAATTTTAAGTCTTTTTAGAAAAGAAGGTCACGTTTTAGTGTTTTAATCTTGGAAAAATCAAATTAAAGATCTAAGATTTTTGATTCAAAGAACCTTAAATTTTATAGATTTGGCTACTGTAAAAAATAGATCAAAAAGAATTTAACATACCTCCTTTTGTTGATTCTCCAAAAATAACTCTTCTTGGATGAACTAGCTCCAAAGACAAGCCTTTGTTGCCTTTGAATTGCTTAATTCGTGGTGCTCCTCCCTTTAAAACTCAATTGAATTGATTTATTTCTTTTCCTTCCTTGATTTGGTTTCAAATCCTATACTCACTGTGTAAATTTTTTCCTCCTTTCCTCCCCCAATTTGGTTCTTCATGGTCCTTATTTATAAGGGTTTTTAGGTTGTTTATTCCTAATTAGCTAAGGTAAGTAATATTAATAAAAAAAGATATTAAAACCTAATTGTATTAGGTTTCAAAAAATTGCGTTGAAAAATTTTGCGCTGGTAAAAACTGTGGCAACGGGCCCGTGGCGTGCCAGTCCATGGGCGTGCCAGCCCGCAGGAAAATCCTGCGGGCTGTTATTTCGCCCGCAGGAGGCATGCCAGCCCATAGGAAAATCCTGCTGGCTGTTATTTCGCCCACAGGAATTTCCTGCGGGCGAAATAACTCGCCCGCAGGAAATTCCTGCGGGCGAAATGCCCGCGGGCCCTCGGGTGAGCTGCTGCTGGGCGACGGGCCCGCGCGACCACTTTTTGCTGTCGATTTTTTTTCCGACTCCGATTTTTATTTTTATTTTTATTTTTATATTTGTATTAGTTTATTTTTATTTTTTATTAATAAAAATTAGATACTAAGGTAAAAATTATTTAATTAAAATTATTTTGGACCAATTAAACAGCAAAAATCATTTTGGGCTAAATAAAACATATTAGATCGGATTGGGTCAAAAATTAAGGGTCTACAGTTCTCTTTTACCTAAAGCGGAAAAAGGCTTCCATTTGGTTCATAAAGACATTTTTACTTGAATTGGTCCAACCCAACCAAAGATTCAATCAAAATTGGAGAAAAAGGAGGAAGACCAACCAGATCTTAAAAGTTTTGTATTTGACCGTCCTACAAGGAAGAACGACGAAATGATAAAATGCGTACCCAAACTTTTTGCAAGGGCAAAGAATATCCTAATCAAGATCCAGATTAATGCCAAGAAGATATAGAAGGAATTTAGAGTCTAGCAAGATTGCTCCCAACTGCCTGAAGTTCAAATAAGAAATTTATTGTGTGAGGGTTTGTGCATTGTGTCACACTAGCTCCAATCTCAAAATGACCTTCACTTAGACATGTGTCCCTTATAGACCCCATTTCAAGCCTATCAAAGACCTGTTGATCTCTCTTGGTAGGTAGAGTCTATTAGTGGAGATAGTTTAGATAAGCATGCATGTGAGATAGACAATATTTAAACTAAAATGAGACCTTTGGCCAAGTAATGTGTATGTGCCTATCTGAAGTGCAACAATTCTTATTTAAATAGAAATGATTCCTGAGTTTAGTTCATTAACTAGGGTGGTCATGTTATAGATATGTTAATTTGGAAAATCAAGTCCTGAGGTATATTGACATCGATTTGGCAAAGCCAACATTTGATTTCAAAATCAAAATTCAAAAAATATAAAATATTTTTGTCACACAAAGCCTTCAAGTTAAGGGAAGTATGTTGAACCTTCAAAGGACACATTGGGCAAAGGAAATGATTATTAGCAAGGTTATGAAGAAGCTATCAACTGACATGCTGAGACATAGTTTGAAATAGATGAATCCCTGACTCTGCTGCTTAGGGCCTCCATTATTCATGTTTCCAACATCTTGAAGATAAAAGCCATAAATGCGAAGCAGCCTGTCATTCCAGTGCAAGAAATGAATGGGCATTTTAAAGAAATCAATGAGATCACCTCGGCCTGTGTGTTGATGGAACGACTATAAGTATCATTCATGCATATCATGCATACATGAGCATATCACATCGCACTTTCTTGTCTTACATTGTCTATTCTTTATTACGGTAAATAGCAAACACCCTGTGAAGTAAACAATCAAAAGAAGATATCAAATCAGGGGGTGCATGGAAAGCCCATTGCTTGAGAAAGCTCCAGTCATTTTGCAAAAGAAGAAATATGTGCTTGTGCGATGAACTAGACGGCAAAAAACATCAATCAAAGCCTGCATAGAAAAATCATGGGTTTGAGCCTACACAGGGGGCAAAGTTTCTCCTTTTCAATTTTTTGAGTTTATACATAAAACATTTTTGAACTCACTTGCAAATATTTTGTCACGCAGGGCGGCAAGAAGAGGATAAGGTCTAATTAAAATAGCTGAATTTTTGTAAAGGAAGAACAAAAAGAATGGAACATTAGAACTATCAAAAGAATGATGATGCAATTGACAAAAGATCAGTCTAGCTAGAAGAGCTTAAGCCAATATAAGACCTAATCTCTAATGGATGAAGATCCAGTTTAAAGGATGAAGATCCACTTTCAAGGGTGAAGACCCGATGTCCAAAGGATGAAGATCAAATTTCAAAGGGTGAAGACCCAAATTCTAAAGGATGAAGATCCACTTTCAAGGGTGAAGACCCAATTTCCAAGGATGAAGATCCATTTTCAAGGGTGAAGACCCAATCTCCAAGGATGAAGATCCATTTGCAATCTCCAAGGATGAAGATCCATTTGCTTAGGTCCAAGTACCCAATCTCAGGTCCAAGTACCCAAATCAATTCAAGCTCGGGTCCAAGTACACATTATCGGGTCCAAGCACCCATTCTCGTGTCCAAGTACCCAAATCAAATCATTCTCGGGTCAAAGTACCCAAATCAAATCATTCTCGGGTCTAAGTACCCAAATCAATTCAAACTCGGGTCCAAGTACCCAATCTCAGGTCCAAGTACCCAAATCCAAGTACCTAATCTCGGGTCCAAGTACCCAATCAAATCAATCTCGGGTCCAAGTACCCAATTCCGGGTCCAAGTACCCAAATCAAATTCAATCTCGAGTCCAAGTACCCAAATCAAATTCAATCTCAGGTTCAAGTACCCAAATCTTGGGTATCCAAATCAATTCAATCCCGGGTCCAAGTACCCAAATTTAATCTATTCTCGGGTCCAAGTACCTAAAACAAATTCAAATAACCATCTCATAAAAAAATAAATTCAAATAACCATCTAATAAAAAATTAAGTCTTATTGCTTTTCACTCTCTTTCACTAAAGTCTCAGATCATTCAAGCAGGGGGAAAACTGTAGACCCTTAATTTTTGACTCAGTCCGGTCCAATTTACTTTAATTAGTCCAAAATCATTTTTTTGTTGTCCAATATATTTTAATTAGTTCAAAAAAATATTTGTTATCTTAATTAAATAATATTTTCTTTAGTATCTAATTTTTATTAATAAAAATAAAAATCGGCGTCGAAAAAATCGGCGACAAAAAAATCGTCACCGAAAGTCATCGTGGACGAAATGGCCCACAGGCCAATTTTGCCCGCCGCTGCCGTAGCCAGCTGCGGCAGCTTTTTTGCCAACGTAATTTTTTCGCAGCAGTTTTTTTGCCGGCTCAATTTTTCCGCAGCAGTTTTTTTTTCGCCAGGGAAATTTTTCCGACGCAAATTTTTTTATAACATAATTCAATTAGGTTTCGGTTTCCTTTTCTTAATTTATATTATATTCCATGAATAACTAGAATTAATAAAAAAAATCTTCTATAAATAAGACCAAAAATAACACAAAAAGGGATCGGATTTTGAAGGGAAATTGACATCGGAAATTTAGAGGTGAAATTTGGGGATCGGAGGAAGAGATTTTAGAGGAGAAATTTGAGACAAAAATTGAGGAGGAAAACTTTGAATCAATCAGACTTTTTGAGAGAGTAAACAAGCAATTCAAAGGCAGCAAAGCTTGTCTTTGTTCTTGTTCATCCAAGAAGAAATTTTTGGTGGAACCAACAAATGAAGGTATGAATTTCTTTATTTGTTTCATTAATTCACAGTAGCTTCATCACTATAGATAAAAAATAATTGTTTCTGTTTCTTCAAAATCAAAAAACCCTAAGAACTTTAATTTACCTTTTTTAAAGCTTAAAAACCTTAATTCGTTTATTTATTTTCCAAAAATCTTAAAATTGTTATTTTTGCTTCTTCAAAATCTTAAAACCCTAAATTGAATCTGTTTCTTTCCACAAACCCTAAAAAATATCTTTTTTGTTTCTATAAACCTTAAATCGTTTTGTTTATTTTCATAAAGTTTCATAAAATTATCAATTGATTTTCAAATCCTAAAACCTAATGCATTCCCCGAAACCCTAATTCTAAAATTCTAAAACCCTAATTCAACTCCAAAACCCAAAACAATAAACCCTAAACTACCTAAACTAAACCTTAATTTTTTCTAAACCCTAATTTTGAAAACCTTAAAACCATATAAATCTAAATGTTACAATTCTACACAGTAAACTTAAAAACCATAATTCAGTAATTGTAAATCATAAATCTAAATGTTTTAATGTGTTCAAACCTTAATTTCATGATTTCACTTCTCAAACACTAATTTGGTTAATCAAAGAACTTTATCAACCTCTTAAATTCTAAAAATTTGCTCCATTTCAATTCTTTTAAAAGTCACAGTCGCTTAAACCTATGAATTCCAAAACCCTAAACACATTAAATAAAGAATCTTAAATAGAAACAGTAGCCCTAATTTGAATCTTTATTTGCTTTATTCAACTTTATATTTGATTATGCTTCCATTTATTTTATATGCTTTAATTTATTTAAGTTCAATACTTGATTTATTTAGTTTATCATGGATGGATGTTTACATTCTATTGATGTTTAATTTCATTAATGAATGATTTATTTATGATGACTGGTTATTTACTTTTATCGATTTATTTAGATTTCCAAATATTGTAAGAGGTATGTTTCCACTTGATGGGTACCTCATTAGTTAAATATCATGTAATTTAAATTGCTTTTCTATTTTAGAACCAATGTAAAGGACATGTTTCTACCTTTCGGTGGGTGTCCTATTTAGGCATGGATTATGTAAGGGCATGTTTCCATCTTCGGATGGGTGTCCATTTATTTGTTTTGCTTGGACATTATTTTGATTTTAAATATATCGATGCTTTATTTTAATTGTTGTGTGTAATATGGATAATATTGTTATATTTAAGAATTTTATAATATTAAAACCTATAAAGGAGATTGGTTCCAATGAACCGGACGTTGTGGGGGTGCTGGGCCATTTCTCACCTTCCCCACACATACCCAACTTTTCGAACCTATTAGGAATCGAGTCATCCACCCCTTTATTTTTCTCGGCCCGTCCGGGTGGCGACTCCATTTTCTCCGGACTTAGGTCCGTGTTCTATAATGCCTCGAGCCTAAACAGTGCCGAAGTCGCAAGAACCATTCCACCGGGAGTGGGGGAAAAATCCCCGCTCACAGAGCTCATAATGTATTTAGGTCATATTAGAAAAAGAACAAATCAAATAAGCCATGATTTATGCCAAGACAAATTAACCATAGTCAAACAACATGCATTTGGGGTAAAAACCTAGGGAAAGTAACTAGGCCAATTACATGAGCTTTAGTCTTTGGGATAAAAGGCATAGGTTCCCATAGCAAGTATATACCAAATGATACGAGGCAATGAGTGGTTATGCCATGCTCGATCTCCATACCTTGAGTGAAAGTATGGTATCCCTTACATAACACAACACGGGTAACACGGGCGTCCTAACTCACGCACATGATGCAATCTAATATGATGCAATGGATAATATCATTATAAGAAAGAATAGAATAATATAAAGTCTAACGGAATCAACTTCTCTTATCCACAGTGGAGTCGCCACTATGATCGGGGATTTTTGCCCCCACTCCCTGTAGAATGGTTCTTGCGACTTCGGTACTGTTTAGGCTCAGGGCCTTAGAGAACACGGGCCTAAGCCCAGAAAAAATGGAGTCACCACCCGGATAGGCCGGGAAAAAGAAAGGGGTGGATGACTCAATTTCTAAGGAATCCCCAACCCCCTAATGTGTTCGAAAAGTTGGGTATGTGTGGGGAAGGTGAGAAATGGCCCAGCACCCCCACAACGCCCGGTTCATTAGAACCGGCCTCCTTTACAGGTCTTAATGTTATAAAATTCTTAAATATAACAATATTATCCATATTACATGCAACAATTGAAATAAAGTATCGTTATATTAAAATCAAAGCATTATCCAAGAAAAGCAAATAAATGGACATCCATCTGAGGATGGAAACATGTCCTTACATTGTTCATGTCTAAACTAATAGGACACCCACCAAAAGGTAGAAACATGTCCTTTACATTGGTCCAAAATATAAAAGCAATTTAAATTACATAGAAATTAATTAATGAGGTACCCACAAAGTGGAAACATACCTCTTACAACATTTGAAAATCAAAATAAATCGATAAAAGTAAATAACCATTCGTCATAAATAAATCATTCAATCAAAGATATTAAACATCAATCAAAATATATAATAAACATTCATCCATGATAAATTAAATAAATCAAGAATTGAACTTAAATAAATCAACCATCAAAGCATACAATAAACTACATAATCAAATATAAAAATAAAGCAAGTAAAGATACAAATTAGAGTTTACTGTTTCTATTTAAAGTTCTTTAATTAATATTTAGGATTTTGGGATTTTAGTATTATTATTATTATCTGTTTAGGCTACTGTAAAGGTTTTGGAAAATTGAAATGGATTAGGGTTTCGTGAATCAAATTAGGGTTTAAGGGTAACATTATGAAATTAGGGTTCTAGAATTTCAAGACATTAGGTTTATAATTCATGTTTATTGGATTGTGATTTTAGGTTTATTATATTGAGTTTTAAGGTTTAGGTTTATAAGATTTTTAGGTTTTAAGGATTAGGATTTAGGAAAACTAGGGTTTATTGTTTTGGTTTTTAGAGAATTAGGGGTTTTGATATTTTAGAAGATATATTTGGTTTTAGGATTTGAGAAAACAGTTTAGAGTTTTATAAAAGTAATTGTGATTTTTAGAAACTGTAAAGTAAGTTAGAGTTTGGAGATTTAATAAAACAATTGGAAATTTTGGAAAAAAGTTAAAGGAAAACAGTTTAGGGTTTTTTTATGTTTTTGGAAATAGACAAAATGATTTAAGTTTTTTAGAAACAAAAGAAACGAATTAGGGTTTTTAAGGTATTTGAAAATATGCAAAACGATTTAAGATTTTTGGAAACAAAAGAAACGAATTAGGGTTTTTAAGGTATTTGGAAACAAAAGAAATCATTTAGGTTATTGAAACGAAGATCAATGTTACTACATATTTATAGATCAAAGTTTTGTGTGTATATTCTTAAGAATCAAAGAAACAAAGCTACTGTAATAATGAGTAATGTATAATTAAGGATCAAACCTGCGTAGTTGGTTCCACTAAAAAGTTGCCTTCTGGATGAACAAAGACAAAGGCAGTGTGGTTACCTTTGATAAATTATTGATTGCTTGCTTGTTGCTCCTCTCCAATCCAAAGTCTCAAATTCTAGTCCCTCGAAGTTCTCCCTAAGTTCTAAGTTCCAGTCCAGTCCTCCCCAAGTTCTAAGTTCCAGTCCCCTTTTTCTCTATTTTTTACTGTTATTTGTAGGAAAATTTATAAGATTCATTCTAATTGTTTAAGGAAACAAAGATTAATTAGGAAAAGAAATCAAACCAAATAGAGTTTGGTTTCGAAAAAAATTGCATTGCAAAATTTTGCTGGCGAAAAAACTACTACAGGCAACGAGGAAATTTTTGAAAAATTGCGAGCTGGGCACACGGCCAGCCAATTACGCCTTCAGGAAGTTCCTGCAGGCGAAATTGGCCTTGGCCAATTACTTTTGGCGACAAATTTTTTCATCTCCGATTTTTTTGTCACCGATTTTTATTTTTATTTTTATTTATTATTATTTATTTATTATTTTATTTTTTAAAAATTAAAAAAATAAATACTAAAATAAATATTATTTAATTAAAATAACATAAATTATTTTAGACTATATAAAATTTATTGGACCAGATTGGGTCAAAAATTAAGGGTCTACAGAATCGATTAAAGATTGCAATGGATAGACAAAAATCTTATGCAGATTTGAAACGACGTGATATTGAATATAGTGTGAGAGATAAGGTATTTTTGAAAGTATCACCGTGGAAAAAGGTTCTTCACTTTGGAAAGAAAGGTAAACTAAGTCCTAGGTTTAATGGACCATATGAAATACTTGAACATGTAGGTCCAGTAGCTTATCGACTAGCTTTGCCTCCAAAACTGGCTAAGATTCATAAAGTATTCCATGTGTCGATGCTTAGATGATATAGATCAGATCCTTCACATGTCATTCAAACAAAGTCCATTGAAATTCAGCCAGATTTGAATTATGAAGAAGAACCAGTGGCTATCTTAGCTCATGAAATAAAGGAGTTGCATAATAAGCGCATTCCTTTAGTGAAAGTGTTATGGAAGAATCATTCAATAGAGGAAGCCACTTAAGAAAGCAAAGAGACATTGAGACAACAATACTCTCAATTATTTTAAGCGTCTATAATAAGTAAATTTCGAGGACAATTTGTTTTTAGTAGGGGAGAATTGTAATGTATAAAATTTTAAATACTAAACTTTTAATTAATATTGATAGTTGATAGTGAATAGTGATAAAAGT
This sequence comes from Garcia nutans, assembly GCA_947685225.1. Taxonomy (NCBI): domain Eukaryota; kingdom Viridiplantae; phylum Streptophyta; class Magnoliopsida; order Malpighiales; family Euphorbiaceae; genus Garcia; species Garcia nutans. The sequence goes on from CANTUV010000059.1 coordinate 39,244,310, forward strand.
GGCATGGATAAATGATGTTAATAGTGGATCTTAAAATTTATTAAAGAAATTATTTATTTTTTCAGTTTTATGAGACTAAAAATTGAATTGGAATCAAAGGTTAAGAGTGAGGGTGCATCGTAGTTAAAATGAGATTGGCCACACTAGATTAAACTATATATATGTGTGGATAGGTGTGTGTGTATGTAGAAGTTTCTTTCTTCTTCTCTCTTCTTCTTTCCATGCCTATCATCACCTTCACCACCGAAAATTCTTCTTTTTTCCTTCTTTTCAAAAATTTAGCCAAAATTTAAGAGAAAATCACATTTAATAATAGGTTTTTAGAAGAATAAGCTAGAAAAAGTGAGATTATCAACAAGTGATTAAAGGAGAAATGTAACATCCGTGATTTTAGAGAAATTAAATAAGTATTTTGAGATATAAATTGTATATACTCAATATATATATAGAGTATATATAACATATACATATGGTATATTAATTATATATATTGGATTAATATATTACATACTTAATATTTAATACACATATAAGGTACATTTGATGTGTATATAAGATACACAATACTTGTGCATATGTGTAATATCCTAAATTTTTGAAAAGTTCTAATTTTTGGAAATTTGATAAAATAAATTATAATTTAAATGGATAAATTAAATTAATGGTTTTAAATGAAAAATGAAGGGGTTTTAAAAGAAAAAGTGGATAATATATGTGATATATATGTAAAATATACATAACATATAAAAATCAACACTTTTTAAAAGAAAAGTCAAAGTAAAAGGGTATTTTGGTAATTAAATCTTAAAAATTTAAAATTAATAAAATAATTTAAAAATAAATTATTTTTGAATGGAAGAGGGAATTTAGGACTTTTAATTTATTAAATAAATAATTAAATAATTAATTATTAAATTATTTTAATATATATATATATATGGTTTAAAATTAAAGGGTGAAAGGAAAGAGAAATAAAAAAAATAAAGTCTTCTTCTTCTTCTTTCCTTCAAGGCCGAATTTCATGGCTTCAAGAGAGGGATTTGCTTCTTCCATACTCCAAAAATTGAAGAGATTTTAAGGATTCAAGTGGAGTTTTAGAAGTTTCATCATCAATTGGTAAGCTTTCTTACAAAATTTTCAAATTCTATGGAAAAGTGTGTTATGTAAATTTTGGAATTCTATAGTAGCATGATTTAATTGCTTAATTGGATATGAATGAAGTTGTTTTGATTGGTTATTAATGATTTTAAGGTTGGATTAAAGAAATGGTTGAGTTTGGGTAAGATTGGTGAAGAGAGAGAATTTAGGGTTATGTAATTTTTGGGGTTTTGAAATCATGGTTTTTAAATTGTGTAAATTGATTCCAAATGAGTTGTTTTGATACATGAACAAATATTTTAAAGTCAAATATTGGATTTGGTTGTGTTTGGTTGGAGTTTGAGAATGGAAGTGGAGATTTAGGGTTTTGGAAAAGTGATTTTCCAAAGTGGTTTAATTGTGTGATTTTATTTGTTTAAGCATGTTGTTTAGTGTTAAAAGTGATGAATATAAGCTTGAAATGAGTAATGGATTGTGTTGGAATGGAAAACCTTCAATGGGGGAAGGTTATGCCATTTTTGAGATTTTGTGTATAAGAGTGTATTGTTATAATGTAAATGATTTAAATGTATTAAAATATGTTTTTAATGATATTAATAAACTTAAAACACTAATTTAACTGGCTTGATATGGTTTTTCAAAGTTAAAGTGAGGTGAAGCTTAATTTTGAGATTTGGTTTAGGGTGATGTTTAATTACGGTTTGATGTTGAGAATACCTTAGAATATGATATTAAATGATTTTGTATGATCACATTTGGTATAGGCATTGAGGGAGGTTGATTTGCTTCATCCAAGTGGTGAAGGGCAAGTTGGAAGGATAGGATTAAAGGTTGTATTAAGCTTGCTTTGGGTTGCTAGTAGAGGTATGTACAAACTTTGAGTATAATGTTTATATTTGCATGACATTTGGACTTAACACATTTTGTTTGAAAAATGTGTTAAGCTACTTGGTTCATTGATTGAGTATGAATAATGTGCTATGGCATTTGTAATGTCATATATGTGTTAAATGCATTTTGAAAAGTCATTGATAATGGCTAAATTGTGTAAAGTGTGAAATATGCATATTATGTGAAAATAACCAAAGTAATTGGGTAATGTGTTGTGAATGCAAAAAATAAAATATGTGGAATAATGAAATGAATTGATATTGATAAAAATGAGAAAAAATGAGAAAAGTGAGAAAAATGAGAAAAATGTGAAAAATGAGAAAAATGAGAAAAAAAATGTGAAAATAAGGCAATGAGCCTAGTTTGATTATGAGAAATAAAATGAGAAATGAATTGTGAAAGTATTTGATAATGAGATAAATGAATTAATTGTGTGCCTAGTATGTTATTCAATTTTTAGAGTTCTGGGTTTGGCGGCACGCCTATGAATTGCTGGGCAGGTGAAAAGACTGGATCGTAAGCCGAGCCCAGCTGATAAATGATAAATATAATATTTTTGGGGTGAAAAGACTGGGTCTTAAGCCTCAAAAACCGTAGCAGTCTAGCCGAGTTGAGGACTAAGATACTGGAGCTTAAGGGTCTAGCCATGTTGAGGTCCAAGAGACTGGGGTTGTTACATTATCCATGGATATATATATTGCCTATGGGCTAGACACATGGTGTCATTATGGACCAAAGCAGTAACTCTGAAATTTGAATAGCATATTAGATCCTTTTTGGGCCTATGCTTGTCTTTGCTTTAATGTGAATTATAAATTGTAATACAATTGAGCAATATAATATTATGAGTTGTGAGTATGAAATATTTGAAAAATATAATAAAGTGAAATGATGTGACCTCTATATGCATTGTGCATTGGCATTACTTTACATTTTTATTATTATCAAAGTTTGTACCACTAGGCTTCTTCTTAGTGCGATTGTAATTCGTCGCATAGGTGTCATGGACATTTTGGTAGAGCCAGAGAGTTTTACTAGACCTGGTCGGGTCTAGGTTTGTATTTATTGAGCTTGAAGAGTTGTTTTGGGTACATCAAGATCAAAGCCAGTTGACAGCATGTACATTTTTTATATTATGTATGTTATGATATGTTTTTGAAGCATATATTGTAAATTTTAATGAATGATTTGAATAATTTTGTTTAAGATGGGATTTTATATATAATGTTGATATATATATATATATATCTATATATAAGTATTTTGAGAAAATATGGAGAAATTGAGAAGTATTGGTGAATTGGTGAATTGATTTTATTTGGAGTGTTTGTTTTATGCTGGTTGTATTTTGTTGAATTTTGGAAACGTTCAAATTACAAACAAAACTCTGGCGAATTTTTCCCAGAGATTTTCATATAAAATATTTATTTTGGATTCCTATAACAAGCAAAGAATATTTATATACTATTTATTTTATATATTAGTATTTGAAATATTAAAACAGAAATGTAAAATTTTTTATTAAATCGGTTTATGACATTTTTATACCGTATATGCATATTTTACATATGCTGAAAATATGTATTGTACGTATATAGGGTATAAGGGTGTTACAAGAAAAGGGATTTTGGAAGAGGTATGTGCTTATGTATTTTAATTTGTAACTATTCAAATTTCTATGAATTTTATTATTTGAATTAGATGATTGAGTTATCTTTAATGAATTATTGCTGAAAAGTATTTGATATAGACTCTTTCTATGTAAGAGAAACTAGTTTTTGATTCATTTTTATCATAGATTTGGATATATTGTGTTTAAGTGGTAGAGGGAATGAAACACAGAATTTTTCCTGACACAGCCAGTGACACGGCCATGTCACTGGGAGTGTCAATGATGCTGTGTTTCAATATTGATGACTTGACCAACAACATGCTCGTGTCATTTAGGGTGTCATAGCTATTGTAATACAAGTTAAATGACATGGCCAGTGACATGCCCGTGTCATTGGGCATGTCGTAGCTACTATAATGCAAGTTAAATGACACGACCTGTAACACGCCCATGTCATTAGGTGTGTCAAAGCTTCTTTAAGAATGGGCAAATGACATGGTCATTAACATGCCCATGTAATTAGGTGTGTCACTTGTAGAAGATGCCCGAAATAACTCTTTTCTTTTGTCTTTCATCTGTAATTCCAGCCTAAAGATTATAAAGCCTCGAAGTTTAACGGATTTTTGAAATCAACCCTAACAAGTAGTATAATAAATTTATTTTGAATATATGATAAATATGTATGATACCAAGTATTGATTAAAGAATTGTTCCATTGAAGTGCTATACATAATTTAATGTTAATTAAAGACTAGCGAATTGCCCAAATCATATTGATTTTATATCTAGCTATGGATTGAATGGCTAGTCAAAGGGACGATATCCAAAGTGAAAGTAAGCACTCTGTTCCATTAATGGACACTTTATGTCACCATATTCAGTGGGCATTTGTGCCATAGTGGGCCATTGGCTAAATTTTATATAATGGGCATTAAATTACCAACAGTGACCCTGTTATCCAAACCTAGGATCTGAGTTCATTATGTATGAGCATAATTAAAGAACTTATATACATTGAAATCAATGTATTGTGTGGTTATTGGTAAATTAACCGAATCTGAATTTAATCATGTTTAGTATTCAAGTTTCAATGAATTTATTAATTTCTTTATTTAACATTCTAAAAGTAATAATTTCCACTATTTTTAAATCATTTTATGTATAGTTCTCTTTGCTTTAAATTTTCTTGCATATTGTAAATACATAAGCACCACTAAGCTTTGCTTAGTATGTTAGAATTGTTTTTTGATGCTCAAATCAAAGAAGAAGAGTTGAGACTGCAGAGTGAGAGATATACGTTCCTAGTCAACTGCATCACAAAGGTTCAAAGAACAATATTGTAAATATTGTATTCTGTATAGTTCACATGGCAATACTTTATAATTTTGTATGATAGTTGTATAAGTTTGAGAGTAGTTTGAGAATTATAATAATGTAAGTTAACAATAGGAGTTCTTTATAAATTAACAGATATATGTTTGTAATATAGGCATGATTATAGCATTTCTTTTGAAAGTTTAATAACTGCAATAATACATAGAAGTATTTTGATTTTTATTTCCTATGTTATGTATAAAGGCAAGTGTCAGTATTTAGGTGACATCACTTATATAGTTAAGTGTATAGAATATGTAGGGATGTTACAATAAATCCTTTAATTTAGTTTTAATCTATAATATAGCATAAAAGCTATCTTTTGTTAGACCAATAGATTATGACATAATTAAAGGGAATTATCATGGACTGACTTCTACATTTGAAAATACAATTATTGGTTAAAGTGTTCGAGTGAATTTTTTAAAAATAAGATGTCCTATGTCGATATTTTGTTGACCATATACCTAGGAAAAGAGACTCGCCATTCATGTGTGGAAGTTATAAGGTTGGAAAGAACCTCCTAATTATCTTTGTTTATCTGTTACTTGTGTATCCATGCATACATACATATATGCATTGCATTACATTTGCATTAATCCTTTGTGGCTCATAGACCTAGAGTAGGACAATTCAAGAGCGTACGATAATCTGACTTATGCCAGTGTCATAGAATCCAGTAATGACTTGGTCAAGTTTTCATCAAAAGCAATGGAACCTGAACGGATCCAAAAGATGGTGGATGATGCCCTCAATGCCATGATGGAAGAACTGAAGGAGGCTCTAACTGAGACTATGAAGAGCCAACTGGTTACACTATTGGAGAACATTGTTGAGGCATCTGCTAGTACTAAGAAGCAGAAAGATAAAGGAAAGACGAAGGTAACAGAAGCAGCTTCTGATAAAGACAAGGAAGTAAGGGATGATGCTGATTGGGATATGTACTTCTAAGACCAATAATAAAAGTTGAAAAAGGAGAAGGTCGGAGAGAATACTGAGTCTGCTGGTTTTGAAAAAATGATTGCTGATTTAGAAAGGAAGTTAGAAAAGAAGTGAAAAGCTAAGGAAGTGTCAGAGATGGACAAATTATTTAAGCAAGATGAAGAAGTTCCTTACAAGTTCAAGATGCCTTCTTTCGCAAGGTACAATGGTATAGGGAATCCTCACTTGCATGTTAAGCAGTACATCACTGTTATGCAGTCTGCTAGAGCTACCAAGGCTCAAACTCTAAGGTATTTTATGCTCTCATTGGATCCTGTTGTGTAAAATTGGTTCAACACCTTACAGAAAAGTACCCATAAAGATTGGGATATATTGTACAATGACTTCATTCAACAATATGGGTATAATGTCGAGTTAGAAGTGACTCTCATGGAGGTGGAGGCCATATGACAGAAGCAAAACAAGAATTTTGTTGGCTATGTGAAGAGGTGGAGGAATAAGGTTGCACTACTTAAGAAGAGGCTAGATGAGTCTGACAAAATTAGGATGATAGTGAGAGGTATCCTACCTAATATGTCTGAAAGGATGTCTCATACTCTTATTAGGAATTTTAAAAATCTCCTTCAAGCTGGCTTGTAAAGAGAAGAATGGGAAGGAGAGAGGAATCATTTTTCTAGAAGAAGTAGTGATAGGGGAAGTTATCAATCTGGCGGTCAGGGTACACAGAAGTCAGTTGATGTCAATGCAATGACTGGTCAAGCAAATAGAAGATAGTTTTTAGAGTTGAGGAAACCAATGTCTTGGGATTTTAATAAGTTGCAGAAGAATGGGCTATTACAATCATTGGCTCCCCGACCCTTGCTGAATCTTTTTCCATCAAGCTTTGATGTCAAGGCCTTTTGTTAGTTCCATCAAGTGCAAGGGCATGAGATAGATAGATGTGTTCGCTTAAGGTACGAGATCCAAGATTTAATTGATAGTGGAAAGCTGCCTGAGCCCAATAATCCCAACACCAAGAATAATCCTCTACCTAAATTTAGAAGGGTGCCACCGCCTTCAACCTTCATGATAGAGGGAGTATTAGAGGAAAATTCTATTTTATCAACTTTTCAAGACACAAATAGAGGAATTACGGATGAGGAGGTGATGACCATTGCCCTTGATATGTCTAAATAAATAAAGTATCTTCAACTTTAACTCAACAAACTTCTCTTAGCTTGTTTGGTTTTTCTTTCATTTTCTTTCCTTGATGTTTTCTTGAATAATTATGTTTTTCAAATTGAGATTGGTTGAATAAATTACTTTCGTTCAATTTTGATGGTCTTTATTTATTATAGTGTTCAACTGATGATGAATCTAGCTTGATGTTTATAAATTAGTGTATCTATGCATCATGTTTATAAATTAATGTATCTATGCACCATGATCCGAATGACTATACTAGGTGAGAGAGTTGTTTTATAGCATTGAGTTGTGCATGCATACTTAGAGAGGGCTCATGCATAATTACCTGTGCCTAGATTCTAGTTGATCTTAGAACATGCTTTAACAAACTTTTGAGGCAAAATTGAACTCTGCTTATTTAAGGGAGAGATGATCTAGGCATTGTTTAGCATGCCAACAACTATTATCTGCCCTGTTAATATCAATCTCTAGTGTGCTCTTTTGAGCCTTTATAAAATTTTAACTTACTTTTCATTGGCTTGCAAACCCAATAACCTATTCTAGGCTATTGTTATACTATTGACAAGTCTTATGATCACTAAGGAACAAAAGGGAAAAAAGATCAAAAAAATGATATATAGTCAAGACTATAATGATAGTTGAAGGACACCTAAATTAGACCTAATATCATAAACTTATAGAAATAAAGTTAGGACTGAAGTAAATTTATGCCACTCCACTCATCCATTATCAGAAACACAAGTTGGTATAAACAAAACAACTCTTTTAGAGCTAGAACATAAAAAGAAAAGAAAAAAAGAAGAAAAAAAATAGAGAAAAATAGAGAAAAAAGAGAAAAAATGAAAAGAAAAAGAAAAAGAAGAAGAAACAAATAAAAAAGGGAAAAGAAAATAAAATCCAAAAAGGCAGTTTAGAAAGTCAATCGAGTTCTCTTTTATTCAAAATAGCAGAAGACTTCCATTTAGTTTATGAGAATAGTTTGACTTGAATTAGTCCAACCTAACTAGATATTCAACCAAAATAAGAGAGATAGGATAAAGGTAGTTCTTAAATGTCTTGCACTTGACAACCCTACAGAGGAAAAGTGTAATATCCCAAAGTGTGCCCTAGAAGTTTTGATATCATTATTGTAATTGGATTGAATGTATATGTTAAATTTGAAAGAGAAAAGAATTTAAGAGAGAGTGTATATGTTGTATATATGGAAATATACACAACATATACACAAGTCAAATGTGGTAGTCAAAAGAAGAAGATATTTTCTAATTTTAAAATTAATGGAATTTAGTTAAATGGAATTAAATTAATTGAAGAGGGTATTTAAGTAATTTTCTATTTAGATTGCTTGGTGGAGGTTTAAAGAGAAGAGAAGTTTGACTTTGTCTCTAATTTCCTTTTCATTTCTCTTCTTTTCCTTTCATGGCCGGGTATTCCAAAGACATGTGAGCAAGAGAGGGTTTTGATTTTCTAAGATCAAATTGAAGGAGTTTTCAAGTGATTAAGTTGGAAATCCAAGAAGTTTCATTATTTTGGTAAGTTTCCCTTGATTCTCTTGTTTTATTTTAAGTTGTTTATGATTTGAGTGTTGATATTTGAAAGTAGGGTTGTGTTGTGGGTAGTATGTTGGAGTGTGTTTGATTTAATTGATTGTGGTGTTGGTTTTGAATTGGAAATAAGAAGTTAAGTTGATGTTGGTATTGGAAGAGTAAGAGTGATGTTGGTTTTAGGGTTTTGAAGTGGTAAGTGATGTTTAACTTGAGTTTGATCAATTATTTTCATAGATTTTCATGTTGTTTGTGTTTGTTGGAGTTGTAAGCATAGAATATGTGGATTTGGTCATAAACAAAAGCATCATGGATGCCATGCCCGTGGCCCTTGGTTGCCACAACCGTGGCCAAAGGAAGCCATAGCTGTGGAGGTTTTGAACAAGGGAGGCAGAATCGTTTTCTAACCCACGCCTGTGGGGGTTGGAAGGCCACGGGTGTGGGCCCTAGTTAGTGGTGTTGAGTTGTAATTTGTGATTTAAGGGTCTAGTAAGAGGTTATTAAGTGAATATTTGTATTGGAATTGATGTATTTTATCATTTGTGGATTAGGTCTTGAAGAAGATAATTTGCCCTAATTCAAGTGGTGAAGAAGTGTTGGAAGAGGAAGTGTATAGGTTTGTGTAAGTGGTGCTTAATGTAAGTACAAACTACATTATTGCATACATTCATATGATTTTGAGACTTAACATACATTTGATTGTAAATGTGTTAAGAAATCTAACGCATTGTTGATGCTTGTTAATGATGTTATGTTTGGTATAATATGAATGATGAATTGAATTAATGTGAATTGTGATATAATGAGATGTGTAGTCAATGTGATTGGTAATAATGATTTAAATGAAATAAGTGGGGCATGTTTGTCTAAATGATGATGGTTAATGCAATTGATGATATATATATATATACTCTCTTGATGAGATGTGGAGCCATGGTTGTTGGCTAAAATGATAATGATGCCAATGAGATGATTGAGGCATGGTTGCCTAAGTGATAATGAGAAAATGAGAATGAAATTGATAATGAAATAACAAAATGAATTGTGTGTCTAATATGTTATTCCATTTTCAGAGTTTTGTTGTTGGTGGCATGCCTATAGTAACACTCTCTTGAAGTTAGGTTGGGCTTGATCCTTGAAGCCAAGTTGGGTTGAAGTTTAACATGTTTTACTCCCCTTGAAGCTTGGTTGGGTCTAGTCCTTGAAGCCTAATTGAGATGTTACAACCCTTGAAGCTAGGTTGGGTTTGGTTCTTGAAGCCAGCTTTGTTCCCCTTGAAGCTTGGTTGAACCTAAATCCTTGAAGCCTAGTTGGGATAATAATGTTGATAAATGTGATAATTAAACCAAAACATTAACTCTGAAAGTTGAATGGCATATTAGTGTCTTTGGGCCCATGCTTGTCTTTGTTTTCAATGTGATTCTTAAATGGTGAAACAATGAATGATGAGATACCTATTTGTGAGATATAATGTTATGAATGATTATATTACATAATTATATTATAGAAAATGAATGTGGTATGGAAAGTTATGTGGAATGATGTATGAAAATTGATTGTGTGACATTGACATTGCATTGAAGCATAATAGTATTATAGTTTGTACCACTAAGTCGTTGGCTTAGCGCGAGTGTAATTCATCGTGCAGGTGACAGGGAAGAACTGGAGAGTTCCTCTAGGCTGAGTAGAGTCTAGATTTTGAGGTGTTAATATTGGAGCTTAAAGATCAAAGAGATACTGCCAAAACATGTATATATTTTATGTTTTGTAAAATTTGCATTTTGATGTATATGTATTTGTAAATATATTTGTTATACTTTTCATTGTGTTATGAATAAACGTTTTATCTTTTGTGTTTTATACTTCTAAAAGGGATGATTTTTGTGTTTTATAAACTGTGGCATTTCTATATTTAGTATACGTATATTACGATCGTATTAGCATGTTGTGTACGTATACGGGGTATAGAGGTGTTACAAATGTTTTGGTATCAGAGCCTAGGTTTGAGATTCTCAACCTAGGTGAATTATAAGAAAAAGAATATTTTGATTTTAAAAGTTGGATTTTGAGTAAAATACATGTTTTGGTATGGCAGTCTTTGATCTTTAATGAGGAATATTATGCTGTGTTTGCAGATATAGGTAGAAATGGCATCTCATTCACGACAGTCTGTTGAGAGTAGTGCGGAAAGTGTAGCTCCTGAAGAGAGTAAAGATGGAGCTAGGATTGAGAGGGTTACTGAGGCACCTGCTTCTGTGCTAAAGAGATCAGCTGCAGATGAAGGTCCGCCGGGTTGGTTAAGACATATGGTATAACTATTTATACAAGCTCCAGTGCAGCCACCACCACCACAGCCTCAGGTGTCAGTGAGACATTATGATAAGTTGAGAAAGTATGGGGCTGAGGATTTCTTGGGCACTACCGATCCTGCAGTGGCTGAGCAGTGGTTGGATAAAGTGCAGAGGATATTCATCCAGTTGCAAGCTACTTCGGATGAGAAATTTGACTATGCCAGATCCCTCCTGCAGAAAGATGCCTATGACTGGTGGAAGACGGTTCCTCATGCCATGGACGATCCACCTACATTATCATATGGTGATTTCCTGAGGGATTTTGAGCAGAAGTATACTCCGAGAGAGTATAAAGATATTAAGAAGATGGAATTCTTGAATTTGAGGCAAGACAACCGAACGGTAACAGAGTATGAGATTGAGTACATCTGGTTGAGTCGGTATGCTGGGGGAATTATCTCAGATGAAATAGACCAGTGCAGAAGGTTTGAGGAGGGATTGAGGCCCTCTATTATGTGCATTGTGGCTAGTTCTCGGTACCAGGATTTCGCTCAGCTAGTTGCAGCAGCTAGAAGTGTTGAGAGAGCGCAGAGCATTGCAGCAGCTGCTACTGAGGAGGAGACTAAAGTAAGGAGACCCCAGTTTGAGGCAGGGTCTTCATCTATGAAGAGGGGTAGAGGAAGTTTTGTTCCGAGGATCAATAGGAGTCAAAGGCAATTGGGCAGATCAGTGCAGTATCAGAGGTAGTGGTAGAGACTGACAGTCTCTGTAGCGAGTGCCCTGACTCCCGTGATGCAAAGGTATACTCCACCTGTATGTGTTCACTGTGGCAGGCCCCATGGGGGTGTTTGTTGGAAGACTGGTGTACCCGGAGTATGCTTTAGATGTGGGTCACCAGATCATTTTATTAAAAATTGCCCCCGAGATGCAGGATGATAGATAGACTGATACTGCAGTTTCTCGACCCAGTGTCAGCAAAGCTGGTCGAGGGGACAGAGGTTTCAGTAGAGGTGGTAGACCCGGATTTAGCTAGAGAGGAAGATCTTCATCCAGAGGCAGTAGGCCAGATGAGGCTGGATCTTCTCAGAGAGTATATGTGATGCAGAGGCAGCTGGATGCTACAACAGTTATAGCCGGTATATTTTTTTTATTTGATATTCGAGTTCTTTCTTTGATTGATCCAGGATCTACTCATTCATACTTAAGTGCATCCATATTGCCTGTGTCTGAATTGCATTCAGAGTCCTTAGGATTTGATGTCTTGGTGACAAATCCTTTAGGACATAGTGTTGTGGTGAGTAAGGTGCATCGTGACAGTGCAGTGGCAGTGCAAGGTGAAGAGTTTTGTGGTGATTTAATTGAAATGCCTTTTAAGGAGTATGATTTAATCTTAGGCATGGATTGGTTGTCTAAGCATGGAGCTGTGGTAGATTGCCAAAAGAAATGTGTTACTTTGAGAACTAGTGATGGTAGGAGTGTAATGGTATATAGTGAGCAGAGACAACTTGCATCCTTGTTTGTATCAGCTGTTATAGCTAGGAAGTTGATTAGAAAAGAATGTGATGCTTATCTTGCTCATGTGGTGGATACTAGAGTAGTGGGTTCTCAACTTAATAATATAACCACAGTTGCAGATTTTCCGGATGTGTTTCCTAAGGAGTTGCCAGGGTTACTCCCTGAGAGAGAGGTCGAGTTTGGTATTGATTTGTTGCCTGGTACCACTCCCATCTCTATCACTCCTTATCGAATGGCACCTGCTGAGTTGAGAGAGTTGAAGGTGCAGTTGCAGGAGTTGTTGGATAAAGGGTTTATTCGCCCTAGCGTTTCACCGTGGGGAGCTCCTGTGTTGTTTGTGAAGAAAAAGGATGGTACTTTGAGGTTATGCATTGATTATAGGCAATTGAACAAAGTGACTATCAAGAATAAGTATCCTTTGCCTAGAATTGATGATCTCTTTGATCAATTAAAGGGATCAGCAGTGTTTTCCAAAATTGATTTGAGATCAAGGTACCATCAGTTGAGGGTTAGAACTGAAGATGTTTCTAAGACAGCTTTTCATACAAGATATGGGCATTATGAGTTCTTAGTGATGCCTTTTGGGTTGACGAATGCACCTGCAGTTTTCATGGATTTGATGAATAGGGTGTTTAGGCCCTATTTAGATCAATTTGTGGTGGTCTTCATTGATGATATTTTGGTGTATTCGCGTAATGAAGAGGAGCATGACAAGCATTTGCAGATTGTGTTGCAAATCTTGAGAGAGAAGCAATTGTATGCTAAGCTGTCAAAATGTGAGTTTTGGCTTGACCAAGTGACTTTTCTGGGTCATATAGTTTCATTAGATGGTATCAGAGTTGATCCAAGTAAAGTTGAAGCTATTTTGAATTGGAGTCCACCGAAGTCAGTGACTAAAGTTAGAAGTTTTCTGGGTTTGGCAGGTTATTATCGACGCTTTGTGAAAGGTTTTTCTTTGATAGCTACTCCACTCACCAGATTTCTTCGGAAGGGATTTAGATTTGTGTGGACAAATCAATGTCAAGCTAGTTTTGAGCAGTTAAAAGAAATGTTGACACAAGCGCCTATTCTTACTTTACCTGTGGAAGATAAACCATATGTGATTTATAGTGATGCTTCACATAATGGGTTAGGATGTGTTTTGATGCAAGAAGGTAAAGTTGTAGCTTATGTTTCTCGGCAGTTGAAGCTGCATGAACTTAATTATCCGACACTTGATTTGGAATTGGCAGCGATAGTATTTGCTTTGAAGATTTGGTGACATTACTTGTATGGAGAGAAATGTTTTATCTATACGGATCATAAAAGTTTAAAATATTTGGGTGTTCAGAGGGAGCTAAATCTTCAGCAAAGGCAATGGTTAGAGTTGATCAAAGACTACGACTGTTTGATTGATTATCATCCTGGTAAGGCGAATGTAGTTGCTGATGCCTTGAGTCGGAAGTCTTTGGCAGGTTTGACTGTGTATTCGCTCTTGTTGCTTGTTGAGTTGAGAGCGTTGCATGTTAATTTTAAATCATGTGATGACAGTGCATTGTTGGCCCAGTTGCAATTGAGACCAGTATTGTTAGATCAGATTAAAGAGGCTCAATTGGCTGATGAGAAAATTCAGAAGATTGTGTCAGATTGCCAAAATGGGGAGAGCCGAGATTTCTATGTGAAAAGTGATGGTAGCCTTTGGTTCAAGGATAGGTTGTGTGTTCCTGATGATGATAGTTTGAGAAAGATTATTTTAGAGGAAGCACACCAATCGGTTTTTGCTATGCATCCGGGAAGTACAAAGATGTATCATGATTTGAAATAGCACTACTAGTGGTCTGGTATGAAGAGAGACATAGCAGAATTTGTGTCCAAATGTCTCACTTGTCAAAGGGTGAAAGCTGAGCATCAAGTTCCAACAGGGTTACTTCAACCTTTAACAGTGCCTGAATGGAAATGGGAGAGAGTGACAATGGATTTTGTGTCTAGATTGCCATTGACCCAAAAGAAACATGATGCTATTTGGGTGATTGTTGATCGGTTGACAAAGACAGCTCATTTTCTTCCTATTGGAATGGATTATCTCTAGAAAAGTTAGCTAAGCTTTATATCAATGAGATAGTGAAGCTGCATGGAGTCCCGATTTCTTTAGTGTCTGATCGAGATCCCCGATTCACCTCAAGGTTTTAGAAGAGTTTGCATGGTGCATTGGGTTCTCGATTACACTTTAGCACTACTTTTCATCCGCAAACAGATGGGCAGTCAGAGAGAGTGATACAGATTATTACGGATATGTTGAGAAGCTGTGTCATTGATTTCTCTGGAAATTGGGACAGATTTTTGTCACTTATGGAATTTGCTTACAACAACAGTCATCAATCTAGTATCGGTATGGCACCATTTGAGGCATTGTATGGTAGAAGATGTAAGATGCCTTTATGTTGGAATGAAATTGGAGAGGGCAAGTTAATTGGTCCTGATTTGGTTAAAGAGACTGAAGAAAAAGTGAAGATAATTCGGGATCGATTAAAAGCAGCTTCAGACCCACAGAAATCTTATTCAGACTTGAAAAGGAGAGACATAGAGTTTGATATTGGAGATAAAGTATTTTTGAAAGTGTCTCCTTGGAAGAAGATTTTAAGATTTGGTCGAAGAGGAAAGCTGAGTCCTCATTTTATTGGTCCGTATGAAGTGTTAGAAAGAATTGGGCCAGTTGCTTATCGTCTTGCTTTGCCGCCTGAGTTGGATAGAATCCATGATGTCTTCCATGTTTCTATGTTGTGGAGGTACAGATCAGATCCATCTCATATTTTGCCTGTTGAATCCATTGAGGTGAGTTCAGATCTGACATTTGATGAAGAACCAATTGCTATTTTGGCACAGGAAATGAAAGAGTTGAGAAATAAGAAAGTGACACTAGTAAAGGTTCTTTGGAAGAATCATGGCAGAGAATAGGCAACTTGGGAGAGTGAACAAGCAATGCGAGAACAATATCCTCAACTGTTTCAGACTTGATATCAGGTAATTTCGAGGATGAAATTTCTTTTTAAAGGGGGAGAATTGTAATATCCCAAAGTGTGCCCTAGAAGTTTTGATATCATTGTTGTAATTGGATTGAATGTATATGTTAAATTTGAAAGAGAAAAGAATTTAAGAGAGAGTGTATATGTTGTATATATGGAAATATACACAACATATACACAAGTCAAATGTGGTAGTCAAAAGAAGAAGATATTTTGTAATTTTTAAATTAATGGAATTTAGTTAAATGGAATTAAATTAATTGAAGAGGGTAGTTAAGTAATTTTCTATTTAGATTACTTGGTGGAGGTTTAAAGAGAAGAGAAGTTTGACTTTGTCTCTAATTTCCTTTTCATTTCTCTTCTTTTCCTTTCTTGGCCGGGTATTCCAAAGTCAAGTGAGCAAGAGAGGGTTTTGATTTTCTAAGATCAAATTGAAGGAGTTTTCAAGTGATTAAGTTGGAAATCCAAAAAGTTTCATTATTTTGGTAAGTTTCCCTTGATTCTCTTGTTTTATTTTAAGTTGTTTATTATTTGAGTGTTGATATTTGAAAGTAGGGTTGTGTTGTGGGTAGTATGTTGGAGTGTGTTTGATTTAATTGATTGTGGTGTTGGTTTTGAATTGGAAATAAGAAGTTAAGTTGATGTTGGTATTGGAAGAGTAAGAGTGATGTTGGTTTTAGGGTTTTGAAGTGGTAAGTGATGTTTAACTTGAGTTTGATCAATTATTTTCATAGATTTTCATGTTGTTTGTGTTTGTTGGAGTTGTAAGCATAGAATATGTGGATTTGGTCATAAACAAAAGCATCATGGATGCCATGCCCGTGGCCCTTGGTTGCCACAACCGTGGCCAAAGGAAGCCATAGCTGTGGAGGTTTTGAACAAGGGAGGCAGAATCGTTTTCTAACCCACGCCTGTGGGGGTTGGAAGGCCACGGGTGTGGGCCCTAGTTAGTGGTGTTGAGTTGTAATTTGTGATTTAAGGGTCTAGTAAGAGGTTATTAAGTGAATATTTGTATTGGAATTGATGTATTTTATCATTTGTGGATTAGGTCTTGAAGAAGATAATTTGCCCTAATTCAAGTGGTGAAGAAGTGTTGGAAGAGGAAGTGTATAGGTTTGTGTAAGTGGTGCTTAAGGTAAGTACAAACTACATTATTGCATACATTCATATGATGCTGAGACTTAACATACATTTGATTGTAAATGTGTTAAGAAATCTAATGCATTGTTGATGCTTGTTAATGATGTTATGTTTGGTATAATATGAATGATGAATTGAATTAATGTGAATTGTGATATAATGAGATGTGTAGTCAATGTGATTGGTAATGATGATTTAAATGAAATAAGTGGGGCATGTTTGTCTAAATGATGATGGTTAATGCAATTGATGATATATATATATATATATATATACTCTCTTGATGAGATGTGGAGCCATGGTTGTTGGCTAAAATGATAATGATGCCAATGAGATGATTGAGGCATGGTTGCCCATGAGAAAATGAGAATGAAATTGATAATGAAATAATAAATGAATTGTGTGTCTAATATGCTATTCCATTTTCAGAGTTTTGTTGTTGGTGGCATGCCTATAGTAACACTCTCTTGAAGTTAGGTTGGGCTTGATCCTTGAAGCCAAGTTGGGTTGAAGTTTAACATGTTTTACTCCCCTTGAAGCTTGGTTAGGTCTAGTCCTTGAAACCTAATTGAGATGTTACAACCATTGAAGCTAGGTTGGGTTTGGTTCTTGAAGCCAAGTTGGATTGATACTTAGCATGCTTTATTCCCCTTGAAGCTTGGTTGAACCTAAATCCTTGAAGCCTAGTTGGAATAATAATGTTGATAAATGTGATAATTAAACCAAAACATTAACTCTGAAAGTTGAATGGTATATTAGTGTCTTTGGGCCCATGCTTGTCTTTGTTTTCAATGTGATTCTTAAATGGCGAAACAATGAATGATGAGATACCTATTTGTGAGATATAATGTTATGAATGATTATATTACATAATTATATTATAGAAAATGAATGTGGTATGGAAAGTTATGTGGAATGATGTATGAAAATTGATTGTGTGACATTGACATTGCATTGAAGCATAATAGTATTGTAGTTTGTACCACTAAGTCGTTGGCTTAGTGCGAGTGTAATTAATCGCACAGGTGACAGGGAAGAACCAGAGAGTTCCGCTAGGCCGAGTAGAGTCTAGATTTTGAGGTGTTGATATTGGAGCTTAAAGATCAAAGAGATACTGCCAAACATGTATATATTTTATGTTTTGTAAAATTTGAATTTTGATGTATATGTATTTGTAAATATATTTGTTATACTTTCCGTTGCGTTATGAATAAACATTTTATCTTTTGTGTTTTATACTTCTAAAAGGGATGGTTTCTGTGTTTTATAAACCGTGGCATTTCTATATTCAGTATACATATATTACGATCGTATTAGCATGCTGTGTACGTATATGGGGTACAGGGTTTTACAAAAAGAACAAAATGATGAAATGTCAAAAGAAAAAAAGGAGAGAGAAAAAGAAAAGAATAAGGGTCTCAAGCTTTTTGAAAAGGCAAAGACTATCTTAATCAAGATCCAGATTTCTGCAAAGAAGAAGGAAGAACATTCAAGCTTTGTAATTTCATGAAGCCAAAAGATAAAAAGAAATGCCCAGAGGTGAAAATGGTTCCAACAAGAAGATTGTAGTGTGAAGGTTTATCAGCAGTGTGACATCAACTCCAATCTAAAAATGGTCTTTAGTTAACCCGTGTCCCTTACAGACTCTTTTTCAAGCCTATTAAAGACTTGTTGATCTCTCTTGGTAGGTAGAGACTATTAGCAGAGATAGGTTGGATAAGCATGCATATGAGATAGAAAATATTTGAACTCAATGAGACCTTTGGCTGAGTAATGTGTATATGCCTATCTGAAATACAACAGTTCTTGCTTAAATGAAAATGATTCCCAAGTTTAGTATGGTAACTAGGGTGGTTATGTTATAGACATGTTAATTAGGAAAATCAAGTCCTGAGGTACAATGACACTGATTTGACAAAGTCAACATTTGATTTTTTTTTTAAAACTATTTTCTTATTGCATAAACATTCAAGTTAGGGGAAGTTTGTTGCACTGTCAAACCTCAAAGGTCACATTTGGGCAAAATAAAGGATTAGTTGCAAGGTTATGAGGAAATTTACCATCTAGCGTGCTAAATCATAATTTGAAATGGATGTAACTCTACTGCTTGGGCCCCCACCACTCATGTTTTCAACATCTTGAAGATAAAAGCCATAAATGTGAAGTCTTCTACCATTCCAATGCAAGACCTAAACAAGCATCTGGAAGGAATCCATGGGACCAATTTAGTTGATCACCTCAGTCTGCGAGTTAATAGAACCACTGTAAGTAATATTCATGCATATCATGCATGCATAAGCATATCGCACTGCATTTGTTTTTGTCTTGCATTGTCTATTCTTTGTCAAAGTGAACAATAGATACTCTATGAAGCAAACATGAAGCAGATATGAAATTAGGGGGTATGGAAGGCTCATTGCTTGAGGAAGATCTAGCCACTTTACAAAAATGGAGATGTATGCTTGTGCAAGGAACTAGACAACACAAGCATCAATTAGAGCCTGTATGAGAACAAAATTACTCACTTTCAAGTTTATGCATGGATAAAACATTTTCATACTCACTTTCAATATTTTGCCACACAGGGGACAAAGAAAGGATATATGGGCTAGCTAAAAAATACCTAAATTTTTTGCACTGACTAGAAGAAAGCCATAACTCTCAAATGCTAAAAGATCATGACAAAGGTCCAAGATAATGATCAGATCAATCCAGCTAGAAGAGCTGAAGTTGGGGCAAGACAAAGGCCTATCCATAAGAATAGAGAATCAAGATTCATTTCTGTCAAGGCAGACATTTTCAAGCAGATTTGTTAAAGTATCTTGACAGCACAATCTCTAGCCTATATTGGATTTGTTAAAGTATTCTAACAGCATAGCTTTCCTTGATATGTTAGAATATCGAAGTCTCACTATCCAACCGAGATATTAGAGCCGCTCACTATCCAACCAAGATATTAGAGTCGCTTGGTGGTTGTCATCGGGATATTAGAGTTGCTCGATGACTATTTTGATTTACCAAGATATTAGAATCGCTTGGTGATTTTATCAAGACATTATATTCGCTTGGTAGACCCATTGGGATATTAGAGTTGCTCAATAACCAGTTGAAATATGAGAGTCATTCAACAGTTTTGTTGCCTGGTCATTAGGATATTAGAGTTTCCTGAAGAACCCATTGGGATATTAGAATTGCCCAATGACCTATTGAGATATTAGAGTCGCTCAATGGTTTTGTCACTTCGTCATTTCATTAGGATATTAGAGTCGCCTGAAAAAACTTAAATCCAGTCTAAGGTCTAGAACCCAACCATCACCTACTCCAAAACCCTTCCTTATCTAAAATTAGCTCAAAAGTCATATTACTTTTCTCTCTCTTCTACTGAAGTCTCTGTAGACCCTTAATTTTTGACCCAGTCCAGTCCGATATTTTTAAAACAGTCCAAAATAATTTTTATGGTATTTAATTAAATAATATTTATTTTAATATTCATTACTTATAATATTTATTATTAATAAAAATAAAAAGGTAACAGTAAAGAAAAAGATAATAAATAAATAAATAAAAATCTGCGATGAAAATTTTTCATCGCTGAAGATGAATTGGCAACAAGCCTGGTTGGCCCTCACCCGCTCACACGCAATTCTCGCAGCTGGCTTGCCCGTAGGTTGTATTAACTTTCGCCAGCTAAATTTTTGCTAGCGCAGTTTTTTCCGAAACGAATTCTACTTGGTTTTTATTTCTTTTCCTAAATAGTTTTTATTTCCTTAGACAATTAGAATTAGGTTTGGATTTTTTCCTATAAATATCACATTAAAACACAGAATTAAGGATCAGAAATTTTTTACTTGACCTTAGATTTTTGGATTTCTTCAACCAACCTCAAGCTTGAAAGATCAAGAGGCAGCAAACAACAAAAATCTATCAAAGGCAGCCTACACTGTCTTTATTATTGTTCAACCAGAATTCAAAGATTGTGGTGAAACTAACAACGGAGGTTTAAATCTCTATTTTCTTTGTTTATATTTACAGTAGCTTCATCAAGTTGGATTAATTGTTTCATCATACAATTTGATCAATTATTCTACAAACCATCCAAACTTTATTTGAAATCCTAAAAACTATTTTTCAAAACCCTAATGCCTTAATACCCGTAAAACATATTTTCTAAATCTTAAACCCTAAAATCATAATTTTCAACACAAAAACCTACAACCCTAAAAGCCACTTTCAAAAATTTTCTGGGGCGTTGCCCCCGACCTCAGAAGGGGGGCTGCCCTTTGACCCCGCCCTCTAGCCGGCTAGCGGGATCGCCGTATGGGCTCATCGAAGGGGTCAATATTTATTTATGTATTGTAAGTCTTTATGTTTAACTTCCTTTATTATGATTATTCAAAATACAGACCTAAACCCTAATTTATTCAAACCATAAATATTAATTAATTCTATTTTCAAATCATCACAGTAGCTTGTTCCTTTGAAATATCTAAAGATTTTATTTTATTTTCATAAGCTTTAATCTTATTTACTTAAATCCTAATTGTTAAACAAAAAACCCTAGAAACCCTATTTCATGATGTTTGACCCAAATCTTAATTAAATCAATTTTTTCAGAATCTTCACGGTAGCTTCTTCTTTCAAAAATAAATATGGTAGTGTTAGTTTTTTTAGAAACCCTAACCCTAATTTAAAACCGTGAGCCCTAAACCCTAATATCTTAAGGATCCAAAACCCTAATTTCATGATGTTAGCCATAAACCCTAATTTGATTAACCAAAAATCTTACTACTTTCTTAAATTTATAAAACCCTAATCCATCCCATTTTTCCAAAAAATTCTCATAGTAGCCTAAATAATAAATATAATAATTCCAAAATCCCAAAATCCTAAATGTTAATTAAAGAACCCTAAATTGAAACATAAAACTAAATTTATATAATTATTTGCTTTATTTAATTTTAGATTTGATTACATAGTTTATTATAAGTTTTGATTTATTTAATTTCAATGCTTGATTTATTTAATTTATCATGGGTGGATATTTTCTTTATTATTATGATTATTATTTGTTTGTTTTAGTATTAAAATTGTAAGAGGTATGTTTCCACCTTGTGGGTACCTCATTAGTTAAGTATTATATAATTTATTTTATTTTAAAGTTTTTGGACCAATGTAAAGGACACGTTTTCACCTTTCGGTGGGTGTCTTATTTAATTTTAGACGTGGATAATGTAAGGATATGTTTTCATCCTCGGATGAGTGTCCATTTATTTGCTTTGTTTGGACATTGCTTTGATTTTAATATAATGATGCTTTATTTTAATTGTTGCATATAGTATGGATAATATCATTGTATTTAAGAATTTTATAATATTAAGACCTGAAAAGGAGACCGATTCCAAAGAATCGAGCGTTGTGGGGGTGCTTGGCCTTTTATCACCTTCCCAATACGTACCCAACTTTCTGAACCCATTAAGGGGTTGGGGATTCCTTAGGAATTGAGTCATCTACCGCTTTCTTTTTCCCAGCCCATCCGGGTGGCGACTTCATTTTCTCCGGGCTTAGGCCCGTGTTCTCTAAGGCCCTGAACCTAAATAGTGCCAAAATCGCAAGAACCATTCCACCGGGAGTGGGGGCAAAAATTCCCGCTCACGGTGGCGACTCCACTGGGAATAAGAGAAGTTAATTCCGTTGGTCTTTATATTATTCTATTCTTTCTTATCATGATATTATCCATTGTATCATATTAGATTGCATTGTGTTCGTGAGTTAGGATGCCCGTGTTACCCATGTTGTGTTATGTAAGGGATACCATACTTTTACTCAAGGTATGAAAATCGAGCATGGAATAACCACTCATAGCCTTTTACCATTTGGTATATACTTGCTATGAGAACCTAAGCCTTTTAAACCTCATGTAATTGGCCTAGTTACTTTCCTTAGGTTTTACGACAAATGCTTGTTGTTTGACTATCGTTAGTTTATCTTGGTATTGAGAAGATGATTGAGAATTTAGAAAAGAAATTTGAGAAGAAGCTGAAAACTGAAGAGATGTCCAAGATCGACAGACTGTTTGAACAAGATGAGGAGGTCCCTTACAAGTTCAAGATGTCTTCCTTCACTAGGTACAATGGTACTGGAAATCCTCATCTCCATGTGAAGCAGTACATTACTACTATGCAGTCTGCCTGAGCTACTAAAGCTCAAACTCTGAGGTATTTTATGCTCTCATTGGACCCTATTGTCCAAAATTGGTTCAATACCTTAGAGGAAAGTACTCAAAAAGATTGGGACATATTGTACAAGGCTTTCATTCAACAATATGGGTACAATGTCGAGCTGGAAGTAACCTTGATGGAGGTGGAAACCATTAGGCAAAGACAAAATGAGAATTTTATGGACTATGTGAAAAGATGGAGAAATAAGGTTGCTTTGCTCAAGAAAAGGCCTGATGAATCTGATCAAATAAGGATGATTGTGAGAGGGGTGTTGCCTAGTCTTCGTGAAAGGATGTCTCATACACTCATCCATAATTTCAAAGATCTTCTCGAAGCTGGTCTACAAATTGAAGAATGGGAAAGGGAGAAGAACCGCTTTTCTGCAAGAATGAATGAGAAAGGAAATTTTCAGCCTAGCAATCAAAGTACACAAAAGGAAGCAGATGTTAATGCCACTAGTCAAGGATGAATGAGGTAGTTTTTGAAATTAGGGAAGCCACTGTCTTGGGTTTTCAACAAGCTACAGAAGAAGTGGTTGTTACAACTGTTGGCTCATTGACCGCTACATAATCCTCTACCACCAAACTTCAATGCTGAGGCCTTCTATCAATTTTATCAAATGCAAGGGCATGAGATGGATAAATGTGCTAGTTTAAGACATGAAATCCAAGATTTGATTGACAGTGGTAAGCTACCTAAGCCGGATAAGCCCAATACCAAAAGCAATCCTCTGCCTAAGTTCAACAGAGTGCCACCACCAGCAACTTTCGTGGTAGGAGGAGGATTGGAGCAAGATCTTGTCTTATCCTCCTTTCAAGATGGGAATGGTGAAGATGTGAAAGGAAAAGGAGCTTAACTCAACAAACATTCCTTAGCTTGAATGTTGTTTTTCAAATTTTGCTTTCTTTAATATTTAATTGGAACAATCATATTTTTCAAATTTAAATTTATTTGAATAAATTACTTTCATAAAAAATTTTGTTGATCTTTGTTCATTTTGGTGTTAAACCGATGACGAATTTAACTTGATATTTATAAAATAGCGTATCTAGGCATCATGATTCGAATGACTTTACTAGATGAGGAAATTGCTCTATAGCATTGAGTTGTGTATGCTTACTTAGAGAGGGCTCCTACATAGTGACCTTTGTCTAGGTCCTAGTCAGTCTTAGAACATGCTTTGACCAACTTTCGAGGTGAAATTGAACTCTGCTTATTTAAGGGAGAGATGATCTAGGCATTGTTTGGTTAGCAAACAACTAGTATTCACCCAATTAAATATCAATCCCTAGTTGTCCCTTTGAGCCTTCATAAAATTTTAGCATTCTTTTTATTGGCTTACAAACCCCAACGATCTACCTTGAGTTGTTGTTACACTTTTAACAAGTCTTATGATCACTAAGGTTAGGAGGCAAGAAGATCAAAGAAAGGAATGAATAGTCAAGACCATGAAGATAGTTGAAGTTCTCAAGACCATAAGGGTAGTTGATGTTCTCAAGACCATAAGGGTAGTTGAATTTCACCTAGTATCTCCAATCTATCAAGACAACATTAGAGTAACAAATGATTTATCCCTGTTAAAGAAGATTTATGTCACTCCACTCATCCATTATTAGAAACCCAAGTTGGTACAAACAAGACAACTCTTTTAGAGCTAGAACCACAAAAGAAAAGAAAAGAAAAGAAAAAAAGACAAAAGAAGAAAAAAAGAAAAAAAAAGAAAGATAAAACCTAAAAAGGCGGTTCAGAAAGCCAACTGAGTTCTCTTTTCCCTAAAGCAGCAAAATGCCTCCATTTAGTTTATAAGGACAGTTTGACTTGAATTGGTCCAACCCAACCAAATATTCTATCAAAATCAGAGAAAAAGGAGAAAGACCATCAAGTTCTTGAAAGTTCTGTACTTGACAATCCTACAGAGGAGAAGGACAAAATGATAAAATGTTCAAAGAAAAGGAAGAGTAAGAAAAATAAAGAGAAAAGAAAGGGAAAAGAAAAAAAGAGAAAGGAATGTGGGTATCGACCTTTTTGCAACGTGTGAGTGGGGATTTTAGCCCCCACTCCTGGTGGAATGGTTCTTGCGACTTCAGCACTGCTTAGGCTTGAGGCCTTAGAGAACACGGGCCTAAGCCCAGAGAAAAATGGAGTCACCACCCGGATGGGCCGGGAAAAAGAAAGGGGTGGATGACTCGATTCCTAAGGAATGCCCAACCCCCTAATGGGTTTGAAAAGTTAGGCACGTGTGGAGAAGGTGAGAAATGGTCCAGCACCCCCAAAATGCTTGGTTCATTGGAACCGACCTCCTTTGTAAGTCTTAATATTATAAAATTCTTAAGTATAACAATATTATCCATATTACATGAAATAGTTAAAATAAAGCATCATTATATTAAAATCAAAGCAGTGTCCAAACAAAGCAAATAAATGGACACCCATCCGAAGACGAAAACATGTCCTTACATCATCCATGTCTAAACTAAATAGGACACCCACCGAAAGGTGGAAACATGTCCTTTACATTGGTCCAAAATATAAAAGCTATTTAAATTACATGATATTTAACTAATGAGGTACCCACAAAGTGGAAACATACCTATTACAATTTTAATATTAAAACAAACAAATAATAACAATAAAGAAAACATCCATCCATGATAAATTAAATAAATCAAGCATTGGAATTAAATAAATCAACCATCAAAGCATACAATAAACTACATAATCAAATCTAAAATTAAATAAAGCAACTAAAGATACAAATTAGGGTTTACTATTTCTATTTAAAGTTCTTTAATTAACATTTAGGGTTTTGGGATTTTAGTATTATTATTGTTATTTGTTTACTGTGAAGATTTTGGAAAATTGGAATGGATTAGAGTTTTATGAATTTAAGAAGATAGTAACGTTTTTTGGTTAATCGAATTTGGGTTTAAGGGTGACATCATAAAATTAGGGTTTTGGAATCTTAAGACAATTAGAGTTTGTAATTCATGGTTACTAGATTGTGATTTTAGGTTTACTGTATTGCGTTTTAGGGTTTAGATTTATTTGTCATAAGATTTTAAGGTTTTAAGGATTAGGGTTTAGTGAAACTAGGGTTTACCGTATTAATTTTGAGAGAATTAGGGTTTTTTGATATTTTAGAAAACATATTTGGTTTTAGGATTTAAGAAAATAGTTTAGAGCTTTATAAAATAATTATGATTTTTAAAAAATATAAAGAGAACTAGGGTTTGAAGATTTAAGAAAACATTTGGAGATTTTGGACAAAAAGTTATGGTGTAGATGAAAATAGTTGGGAAAAACAATTTAGGGTTTTAAAGCTTTTGGAAACAGAAGAAACAATTTAGTTTTTAAGGTTTTTGGAAACAGAAGAGTAATTTAGGGTTTGTTAAGTTTTTGGAAATAGAAGAGTAGTTTAGGGTTTTTAAGATTTTTGGAAACATAAGATTAGTTTAGGGTTTTTAAGATTTTTGGAAGCAGAAGAGTAGTTTAGGGTTTTTAAGATTTTTAGAAACAGAAGAGTAGTTTAGGGTTTTTAAGATTTTTTATGAAATTGTATGATGAAACAATTAATCTAATTTGAATGATGAAGCTACTGTAAAGAAATAAATAAAATAGAGATTCAAACCTCTATTCATTGGTTCCACAAAAAATTACTTTCTGGATGAATAATAAACAAAGGCAAGGTTGCTGCCTTTAATGGATTGTTGATTGCTTGCTTGTTGCTAATGTCTCTTGCTAGGGTTTTCTGTCTGTTTTCCTCAGTCAGAAGTCCAATTTTTGATCGATCAAAGTCCCAAAGTTTAGCTCAGTAAAACAAAATTTTGATCCCCCAAGATCCTCAAGATAAAAAGGAGCCGAAGTTTTTTTAGAAGACAACTATCGAAAAAACTGAAACTTCTAATGTTGAAAAGATGATCTCGGATTTAAAAAAGAAATTTGAGAAGAAACTGAAGACCGAAGAGATGTCCAAGATTGACAAATTATTTGAGCTAGATGAAGAAGTTCCGTACAAGTTCAAGATGCCATCTTTTGCGAAGTTTGATGGAACCAGAAATCCCTATCTCCATGTAAAGCAGTATATCACTGCTATGCAATCTGCTCGAGCTACTAAGGCTCAAACTCTAAGATACTTCATACTCTCGTTGGACCCTGTTATTCAAAATTGGTTCAACACCTTAGAGGAAAGTACTCAAAAAGATTGGGATCTGCTATACAAGGCCTTCATCCAACAATATGGATATAATGTCGAGATGGAAGTTACCTTAATGGAAGTGGAGTCCATTAGGGAAAGGTCGAATGAGAATTTTGTGGATTATGTGAAGAGATGGAGAAACAAGGCCGCTTTGCTCAAGAAGAGGCCCGATGAATCCGATCAAATAAGGATAATTATGAGAGGGGTGTTGCCTATTCTACGTGAAAGGATGTCTCATACACTCATCCGTGATTTCAAAGACCTTCTCCAAGCTGGTCTACAAATTGAAGAGTGGGAAAGGGAGAAAAATCGCTTTTCAATAAGAAGGAATGAGAAAGGGAATTACCAGCCTAGGAATCAAAGCACGCAAAAAGAAGTTGATGTTAATGTAACCGATCAAGGAAATAAAAGACAATTCTCAGAATTGGGGAAACCTCTATCTTGGGTTTTTAGCAAGCTGCAAAAGAAAGGGTTGTTTCAACCGTTAGCTCCTCGACCTTTACATAATCCACTGCCACCAAACTTCAATGCCGAGGCCTTCTGTCAATTTCATCAAATGCAAGGGCATGAAACAGATAAATGTGCTCGTCTAAGGCATGAGATCCAAGATTTAATCGACAGTGGTAAGCTACCCGAGCTGGATAAGCCCAATAGCAAGAACAACCCTTTGCCTAAATTTGGAAGAGTGCCACCACCAACAACCTTCATGGTGGGAAAAGGATTAGAAGAAGATTTTGTTTTATCATCCTTTCAAGATGGAAATATTGAAGATCTGAAGGGAAAAGAAGCTTAAACTCAATGAACTTTCCTTAGCTTGAATGTTGCTTTTTAATTTTACTTTCTTTAATATTTAAATTGGAACAATCTTGTTTTTCAAATTTAAAGTTGCTTGAAATAAATTACTTTTATCAAAAATTTTGTTCATTTTGGTGCTAAACCAATGAGGAATCTAGCTTGATAATTCATGAATTAATATATCTATGCATCATGATTATAATGACTTTACTAGGTGAGGGAATTGCTCTATAGCATTGAGTTGTGTATGCTTACTTAGAGAGGACTTCTGCATAATTACATTTGTCTAGGTCCTAGTCAGTCTTAGAACATGCTTTGACAAACTTTCAAGGCAAAATTGAGCTCTGCTTATTTAAGGGAGAGATGATCTAGGCATTGTTTGATGAGCCAACAACTAGTATCCACCCTATTAAATATCAATCCCTAGTCGTCCCTTTTGAGCCTTCATAAAATTTTAGCTTTCTTTTCATTGGCATATAACCTCAACAACCTACCCTGAGCTGTTGTGATACTTTTGACAAATCTTATGATCACTAAGATGAAGAGGCAAGAAGATCAAAGAAAGCAATATTAGTCAAGATCATGAGGATAGTTGAAAGTTCTCAAGACCATAAAGATAGTTGAAGTTCTCAAGACTATGAGGATAGTTGAAAGTTCTCAAGATCATGAGGATAGTTGAAAGTTCTCAAGTTCATGAGGATATTTGAAGTTCTCAAGACTATGAGGATAGTTGAAAGTTCTCAAGATCATGATGATAGTTAAAGTTCTCAAAACCATAAGGGGAGTTAAAGTTATCAAGACCATAAGGGTGGTTGAAGTTTCTCTAATATCTCCAATATATCAAGACAACATCAACATCAGAGTAATAAATGATTTATCCCTGTTAAAGAAGATTTATGTTACTCCAGTCATCCATTATTAGAAGACCAAGTCAGTACAAACAAGACAACAGTTTTAGAGCTAGAACAAAAAAAACAACAAAATAAAACAAAACAAAAAAAAAGAGAAGAAAAAGAAGAAAAAAAGAAAAAAAATAAAAAAGAAGAAAAAAAGAAAAGAAGAAAAAGAGAAAGAAAATAAAGAAAATAAAACCTAAAAAGGTGGTTCAGAAAGCCAATTGAGTTCTCTTTTACCTAAAGCAAAAAAAGGCTTTGATTTGGTTTATAAGGACAGTTTGGCTTGAATTGGTCCAACCCAACCAAAGATTCGATCAAAATCAGAAAAAAAAAAAGGAGAAAGACCATCCAGTTCTTGAAAGTTCTATACTTGACAGTCCTACAAGGAAAATCAGAAAAAAGGAAAAAAGACCATCCAATTCTTGAAAGTTCTATAAAATGCTCAAAGGAAGGGAAGAGTAAGAAAAATAAAAAGAAAGAAATGGGAGAAGAAGAAAAGAAATGAATTTGGGTCTTAAACTTTTTGCAAGGGCAAAAACTGTCCTAATTAAGATCTAGATTAATACCAAGAAGATAGAAGGAATTTGGAGTCTAGCAAGATTGCCTCTAAACTGCCTAAAATTCAAACAAGAAATTTATAGTGTGAGGGTTTGTCTATGGTATCACACCAGCTCCAATTTCAAAATGGCCTTCTTTTAAACCCATGTCCCTCATAGACCCCATTTCAAGCCTATTAAAGACATGTTGATCTCTTTTGGTAGGTAAAGTCTATTAGTGGAGATAGTTTGGATAAGCATGCATATAAGATAGACAATATTTAAATTCAAATGAGACCTTTGGCCGAGCAACGTGTATGTGCCTATCTGAAGTGCAACAGTTCTTGCTTAAATAGAAATGATTCCCAAGTTTAGTACGGTAACTAGGGTTGTCATGTTATAGATATGTTAATTTGGAAAAATCAAGTCCTGAGGTATATTGACATTAATTTGGCAAAGCCAACATTTGATTTCAAAACCAAAATTCAAAATTCAAAAAAATAAAAAATATATTTTTGTCACACAAAGCCTTCAAGTTAAGGGGAGTATGTTGAACTGTCGAATTCCAAAGGACATATTGGGCAAAGGAAATGATTATTGGCAAGGTCGTGAAGAAGCTATCAACCGACATGTTGAAATATAGTTTGAAATAGATGAATCCCTGACTCTGCTACTTAGGGTCTCCACTACTCATGTTTTCAACATCTTGAAGATAAAAGCGACAAATGTAAAAGCTTTCGATTATTCCAATGCAAGACTTAAACAAGCGTCAAAACGAAACTAATGAGAACATTTCTACCAATCACCTCGGTCTGTGAGTAGATGGGACGACTGTAAGTATTACTCATGCATATCATGCATACATGAGCATATCACATCGCACTTTCTTGTCTTGTATTGTTTATTCCTTTTCAAAGTGAATAGCAAATACCTTGCGAAGTAAAGAATCAAAAAAAGATATTGAATCAAGGGGGCATGGAAAGCCTATTTGCTTGTGGAAGCTCCAGTCATTTTGTAAAAGAAGAAATACGTGCTTGTGCAAAGAACTAGATGGCAAAAACATCAATCAGAGCCCGCATAGAAAAATCATGGGTTTGAGCCTACACAGGGGGCAAAGTTTCTCCTTTTTCAAATTTTTTTTAAGTTTATATACCAAATATTTTCAAATTCATTTGTATTTTGCCACGCTAGGGGCAAGGAGAAGATATGAGAGCCAATTAAAAATATCTCAATTTTTGCAAAAGGAAGAACAAAAGAATGGAACAACAAGTTAAGCCAGAATCCTCAACTAATAAAAGGTCAATCAAATCGAATTCAAATCTCGAGTCGAAGTACCTAGTTTAGGATCGAGTATCCAAACTCAATTTAGGATCAAGTATCCAAATCTAGCTTAGGATCGAGTATCCAAATCCAGTTAGAATCGAGTATCCCAATCCAATTTAGGATCGAGTATCCAAATCTAGTTAGGATCAAGTATCCCAATCCAATTTAGGATCGAGTATCCAAATCCAGTTAGGATCGAGTATCCCAATCCAATTTAGGATCGAGTATCCAAATCCAGTTAGGATCGAGTATCCAAATCAAGTTAGGATCGAGTATCCCAATCCAATTTAGGATCGAGTATCCAAATTCAATTTAGGATCGAGTATCCAAATTCAATTTAGGATTGAATATCCAAATCCAATTTAGGATCGAGTATCCAAATTCAATTTAGGATTGAATATCCAAATCCAATTTAGGATTGAGTATCCAAATCCAGTTTAGGATCGAGTATCTAAATCTTGTTAGGATCGAGTATCCAAATCTAGTTTAGGATCGAGTATCCAAATCTAGTTAGGATCGAGTATCCAAATCCAGTTTAGGATCGAGTATCCAAATCAAGTTAGGATCGAGTATCCCAATCCAATTTAGGATCGAGTATCCAAATCCAATTTAGGATCGAGTATCCAAATCAAGTTAGGATCGAGTATCCAAATTCAATTTAGGATCGAGTATCCAAATCCAGTTTAGGATCGAGTATCTAAATCTTGTTAGGATCAAGTATCCAAATCTAGTTTAGGATCGAGTATCCAAATCTAGTTAGGATCGAGTATCCAAATCCAGTTTAGGATCGAGTATCCAAATCAAGTTAGGATCGAGTATCCCAATCCAATTTAGGATCGAGTATCCAAATCAAGTTAGGATCGAGTATCCCAATTCAATTTAGGATCGAGTATCCAAATCCAGTTTATGATCGAGTATCCAAATCCAATTCTGGATCGAGTATCCAAGTCCAATTAAGATCGAGTATCCCAATCCAATTTAGGATCGAGTATCCAAATCCAGTTTAGGATCGAGTATCCCAATCAATTTAGGATCGAGTATCCCAATCCAATTTAGGATCGAGTATCCAAATCCAGTTTAGGATCGAGTATTCGAATCCAGTTAGGATCGAGTATCCAAGTCTAGTTTAGAATCGAGTATCCAAATCTCTCAGTCCAGAACCCAAAACCTCAACCGTCTCAAAAATTAAGTCTTATTGCTTTTCACTCTCTTTCACTAAAGTCTCAGATCATTCAAGCAGGGGGGCAAACTGTAGATTCTTAATTTTTGACCCAGTCCGGTCCAATATATTTTAGTTAGTCCAAAATAATTTTTATGGTATCTTGATTAATTTTAATATTTATTTTAGTAAAAAATGGTGAAGTGAATAAAAATTTAAAAATAAAAAAAAAATATCGGTGACGATTCAGCGCGGGCCCGTGGGCATTTCGCCTGCAGGAATTTCCTGTGGGAGAAATGGCCCGTGGGCCAATTTCCCCGCCGCTGCGGCAGCTTTTTTGCCAGCGCAATTTTTCCGCAGCAGTTTTTTTTTGCCAGCGCATTTTTTCCGCAGCAGTTTTTTTTTGCCAGCAAAATTTTTTTGAGGCAAATTTTCTGAAACCTAATGCAATTAGGTTTCAGTTTCCTTTTCTTAATCAATATTAGCTTCCGTAAATAACTAGAATTATGCATCAAATTTTTCTATAAATAAGGACTAAACAACACAAGAAATTGGAGGAGAAATTGATCAAAAATTGGATCTGAAACTAAGTAGGAAAGGCAGTGAATCAACTTGATTTCTTTTTTGAGAGAAACAAACAATTCAAGAAATTCAAAGGCAGCAAAGCTTGTCTTTGATTTTGTTCATCCAAGAAGAAATTTTTGGTGGAACCAACAAACGAAGGTATGCATCAATTGTTTAAATTCTATTTTTCACAGTAGCTAAATCATCCCATTCTTTCTTTTAATTCAAAAACTTTAGAACCTCAATTCACTTTTTCTAAGGTTTAAAAGTCTTAATTCGTTGCTTTGTTTTCCAAAGAGTTTGAAGTTATTAGTTTTGTTTATTCAAAACCCTAAAACTAAAATTTGTTTTCCAAATTTTCAAAACCCTAAATTGAGTTCCGTTTCCTTCCAAAAGCCTTAAAAACATCTTTTTTGCTTTTATAAATTTTAAATCATTTTGTTTATTTTCATAAAACTTCATAAAATTATCAATTGTTTTTTCCAAATTCTAAAAACTAATTCATTCCTTGACACCCCAAATCAAAAATTCTAAAACCCTAATTCAATTCCAAAACTCAAAACAGTGAACCCTAACCCCCTTAAAACCTTAAACCCTAAATTTTTCTAGACCCTAATCCTTTAAAACTTTAAAAAACCATATAAACACAAGTGTTATAATTTTACACAGTAAGCTTAAAACATAATTTAATGACTAACCGTAAGTCATAAATCTAAGTATTTTAAAGTGTCCAAACCCTAGTTTCATGATTTCACCATTCAAACACTAACTTGGTTAATCAAAGAATTTTATCAACCTTTTAAAACATAAAACCTTAATCTATTTTAATTCCTTTAAAAACTCACAGTAGCCTAATTCTACAAATTCCAAAACCCTAACTACATGAAATAAAGAACTCAAAATGGAAAAAGTAGCCATAATTTAGATTTTTATTTGCCTTATTCAATTCTATATTTGATTATGCTTTGATTCATTTAATATGCTTTAATTTATTTAAGTTCAATGCTTGGTTTTTTTAATTTATCATGGATGGATGTTTACTTTCTATTGACGTTTAATACCTTTGATGAATGATTTATATATGATTATTTACTTTTATCGATTTATTTAGACTTCCAAATGTTGTAAGAGGTATGTTTCCACTTGGTGGGTACCTCATTAGTTAAATATCATGTAATTTAAATCGCTTTTCTATTTTAGAACCAATGTAAAGGACATGTTTCTACCTTTCGGTGGGTGTCCTATTTAGGCATGGGATGTAAGGACATGTTTCCATCCTCGGATGGGTGTCCATTTATTTGTTTTTCTTGGACATTGTTTTGATTTTCAATATATCGATGCTTTATTTTAATTATTGTGTGTAATATGGATAATGTTGTTATATTTAAGAATTTTATAATATTAAGACCTATAAAGGAGGTCGGTTCCAATGAACCGGACGTTGTTGGGGTGCTGGGCCATTTCTCACCTTCCCCACACGTACCTAACTTTCTGAACCCATTAGGGGGTTGGGGATTCCTTAGGAATTGAGTCATCCACCCCTTTATTTTTTCCCGACCCGTCCGGGTGGCGACTCCATTTTCTCCAAACTTAGGTCCGTGTTCTCTAAGGCCCCGAGCCTAAATAGTGCCGAAGTCGCAAGAACCATTCCACCGGGAGTGGGGCAAAAATCCCCGCTTACACGGTTACCTTCGTCTTACTCTTGGGGTGACCATTGTTTCATCCTTTTGGTGGAGTTCCTTCCACCCTTCATCAAAAGATCAAGTTCCCCAACGGAGATGAGACAATGGTCATTGAAGCTGAAGATAATGAGATTGTTAGCGCTCTAATGATTGAGAGGCCTCTCAATGGTTTTCAAGTAGCTGCAATTTCTGATGATGAAGTAGTGGACTCCAAAGTTTTGAATATGATGAAGAACATGAACTACCTTCCCGGAGCTGGGCTTGGAAAGGGTAAAGCCGGTTTGACAAAGCTGCCAGATTTTAGAACTCAAACTTCCAAGAAGGGGTTGGGATATGATGAAGCCAACAATGTCCGGCCAAAGAAAAATGAGAAGATGGGCTTCCCACCACTTGAAGAAATCTTTGTCAAAGCTCCAGTAATGGGACCACTCCAAGGAAAGCCCGAGCCAATCATGTTCATGGGAAAGTTTATCCCGGGTTTAAAATTTTTGCAGATGTGGCCGAGCTAATGGACCAAGTGAAGAAAGAGCTCACCCTGTCAGCCAACAAAGAATCCAATCCGGAAGAGAAGAAAGAAGCTGTCCTGAATGCCGAGAAGACTCAGAAGGAGATTGCTGCCCTGGTCGAAGAGAAGTTTGAAGACATCCTACCTTATGATTTTGAGAACAATGATTTTGATTTTGATTTTAATTTGTTCGCTTTGTATGAGGATGATGATGTTTTCTTTTCCAAAATGAATGTAATAAAGTCTGATTTTGCTTACTTGTGTAATGTTTCTCCTGATGGCTGCATACATTCAAATAGCAGTTACATGAGCATCTTTAATATTAATTTTGTTAAAACACAATCATTAAATTTTGGAACAACCGAAAATCCTAAAAACATTAGCATAACATCCGACCTTACTCCTGATGAGAGAGAGAGATTTGAAAAAATATTCAAAAAATATGAAGAAATGTTTGCTTGGTCTTATGAGGATATGCCTGGAATAGATCGAGATATAGCCGAGCATCATATTCCTACTTACACTCACATGAAACCTGTCAAACAAAAGCTTAGGCGATTAAGACCTGAGTGGGCTGAATTGGTTAAAGAAGAGGTCACTAAGCAAATACAAGTGAAGTTCCTCGAAGTGATAAAATACCCAGATTGGCTAGCCAACATAGTGCCCGTGCCAAAGAAAGATGGAAGAATAAGGGTCTGTATGGACTATAGAGATTTGAAAAAGGGTTCCCCTAAAGATGATTTTCCTTTACCTCATATAGATGTTCTCATTGATAGTGCAGCCTCTAGCGTGCTACACTCATTTGTAGATGGATTTTCCGGATACAACCAAGTGTTAATGGCCCAAAAGGATAAAGCCAAAATTGCTTTCATTACTTCATGGGGTATATTTTGTTATAGGGTAATGTCGTTCAGTTTAAAAAATGCTGGAGCAACCTATCAAAGGATGGCCACCACACTATTTCATGACATGATGCACAAAGAAGTTGAAGTATATGTTGATGATATGATGGTTAAATCGGATACAAGGGAACAACACTTCCAAAACTTAGAATTATTCTTCGATAGAGCTTTGAAATATAAGCTAAGATTAAACCCGAAGAAGTGTGTGTTCGGTGTTACCTCAGGTAAATTATTGGGACATGTAATTAGTCTGAATGGCATTGAGATTGATCCTGACAAAGTTAAAGCAATCAGGGATATGCCAGGCCCTAAGACGGAGAGAGAAGTTCGGGGATTTATTGGTAAATTACAATATATTAGCAGATTCATAGCAAAACTCACAACAATTTGTGTCTATTTTTAAATTGCTTAAAAAGAATCAGCCGGTCATATGGAATGAAGAATGTCAAAAGACCTTTGACCAAATAAAAGAGTATTTGTTGAATCCACCTGTTTTAAAACCACCTAATCCCGGCAAACCTCTATTACTATACTTAGCAGTAGAAGAAGAGTCAATAGGAGCCATGCTAGCCCAAGCAGATGAGTCAGGGATTGAGCATGCAGTTTACTATTTGAGTAGAAAGCTCCTACCTTATGAAATTAAGTATAGTATCATTGAAAAGACTTGCATAGCCGTGGTTTGGTCTTCTAAGAAGTTGCGACACTACTTTCAATCGTATAGTGTGCAAGCAATTTCTAGGCTGGATCTGATGAAGTACTTAAGGGAGACACCCTCTTTGATTGGGAAATATGGTCGATGGTTGATAATATTAGAAGAATTTGAGATTGAGTATGTAACCAGGAAAATGATCAAAGGTAGAGCGGTGGCAGAATTCCTAGCCCAACAACCATTACCAGAAAGCGAAGAGGTAATCTTGGAATTTTTGGATGAACATTTAGAAGCAATTGAAGTACAAGGGTGAAAATGTATTTTGATGGAGCAATAAACAGGAAAGAAGCAGGTTTGGGAGTTATACTAGAATCGCCTGAAGGGGAACTTATCCCTTTACCCAAAAAAGTTGAAATTTAGGGCAACCAATAATATGGTGGAGTACAAAGCTTGTACTTTCGGTTTGGAAACCCTAATGATTATGAAGGTGGATAAGGTGAAAGTTTATGGCAATTCATTACTAGTAGTATCCCAAGTAAATGGAGAGTGGGAGTTGAAAGAGGAAAAATTAAAACCATACCACCATTACCTGACCATGATGAAGAAGAACTTTAAGGAGTGTAGGTTTGTACACCCGTCAAGAGAAGAAAATCAGATGGCTGATGCCCTAGCCACATTAGCTTTGGTGTGGGAAAATCCTATCAGTTTATTTCTTAAGCCTCTGATTTTGACCAATTCATCAACTCCTTGCTATGAATATAAGACAATCATGAAAATTGATACAGACCATGATGCGTGGTATGATACTATAAGGCAATTTTGGAAGAAAGAGAATACTGCCGAGGGTAACAAAGAAAGAGAGAAGAGCCATAAGGCGGTGGTCATTGCAATACATCACATTCCATGGGGAGTTATATTGAAGATGGTCTGATGGGGTGCATTTAAGATGTTTAAGAAAGCCTGAAGTGGAGCATATCATGTCATAAATACATGCGGGAAGTTGCGGTCTGCACATGAATGGTTTTACCCTAGTTAAAAAGATTATTCGACAAGGTTATTTCTTGTTGACCATGGAGAAAGATTGTATTGAGTTTGTAAAGAAGTGCCAACAATGTCAGATGTATGGTAACTTGAATCACATGCCTCCTGAAGAATTGCATTCCATGTCTTCACCCTGGCCTTTTGTCACCTGGGGTATCGACATTATAGGAGAGATACATCCGACAGCCTCAAACGGTCACCGTTTTATTGTAGTAGTAGTAGATTATTTTTTGAAATGTGTCAAAGCCAAATCCTTCAACAAACTGGGCACAAGTCAAATGGCTAGATTTATTGAAATGAACCTCATCTGTAGGTATAGAGTCCCACACAGTGTGATATCAGACAATGGGATATAGTTTAAAGGAGTAGTTAAGGATTTATTCTTGAAGTACCGAATCCATCACCACAGATCCTCTCCTTATAGACCAAAGGCTAATGGTGAGATAAAAGCAACAAATAAGACAATTAAGCAAATTCTGTCCAAGATGACCAAGACGTATAGGGATTGGTCAGAGATGCTTCCTTTTGCTTTGTGGGGATATAGAACAAGTGTGCGAACACCGACTGGAATGACACCGTTCTCTTTGGTTTACGGAATGGAAGCAGTGTTGCCAATTGAAATTGAGATCAAGTCATTAAGAGTAGTCTTGGAAGCTGAACTGCCTGAAACAGAATGGGTAGTGAGCAGATACACAAAGTTAGCTTTACTAGAAGAGAGAAGGCTAAAAGCACTATATCATCATCAACTGTATCAAAGGAAGATAGCTCGGACTTATAATAGAAGAGTTAAGATCAGAAAACTCAAAGTCGAAGATTTAGTGTTGAAACAATGTAAGCCTAATGTATCTGATCCAAGAGGGAAGTTTAGGCCTAGTTGGGAAGGGCCATATGTCGTAAAACAAGTCATGAACAAGGGTGCGGTAAGCTATCATACATGGATGGGAATGAGTTTATTGAGCCAGTAAACATTGACAGGTTGAAGAGATTTTATGTATGATATATAAAAAAAATTTTAAAAAAAAGGGCTCACTAGGTTGAAAACTCAAAAAGGGCGGCCTAGGCAAAAGTTAGAGCAGTCCGCTAGTTCCGAAAACCCGCAAGGGCGGGCTAGGCAACAATTAGGGCTAAAAGAGAGAAAATAATCAATTAGAAAACCCGAAAGGGCTAGTTGGCAACAGGAGTGATCTTGTGTATGCTGACTTTATGTTTGGTTGTTCCCCAATTTAATAAAACAGAATTAATGTTAAAATTATTCTATATGCACTGTTATAAGTATTTGACCAGATATGCATGAAATAAATCAACACAATAGCAAAAAGTGATGATAAATTATAAAATGGAAAAGAAGCATCTTTTATTACTTTAAATTTTTTTCATCCTAACAAATACACTTTCTGAATTGACAAATATAAAATCTATGGCAGTCGATAAATGTAAAGTGCAGGCCAGCTTTGTCTTAGCCGATCCAAGTAGGCTTCAGTCAAGCGAGGCATGTCTAAAACAGGAGTAAAGTCAGAATCGCGAGGTTCAGTTCCATACTGACGGCCAAGTCAGCGAGGATCATAGCATGTACCTTGACGAAGAGCAGTAAGGGAAACATACATCAAGTATGTCCGCATGGTGATACGAGAAATCTTCCACCAAGGTACCAACCAATGGATATTGACTTCAGAGCGTGAGTGGATCTAGTCAACCCAGTCGGTATATGAAGAAGCAAGATGGAGTAGCTTCCTAGCAGAATGATGATGTGGCAGATATCTGGCAAAATCCATGGATGGAGCATCAAGCAAACGAAGACGCTCCTGAAGCCAAATCTGTGAAGAAATAATTAAATTAAAAAAAAAAGTCCGCTAAGTTGAAAACCCGCAAGGGCAGCTTAGGAAAAAATTAGAATAGCTCACTAGTTCCGAAAACCCACATGGGCGGACTAGGTAAAAATTAGAGCAATAGAAAATATATATAATAAAAGAGGTCTGCTAAGTTGAAAACCCGTAAGGGCAGCTTAGACAAAAATTAGGACAGCTCGCTAGTTCCGAAAACCCACATGGGCAAACTAGGCAAAAATTAGAGCAATAGAAAATATATATAATAAAAGAGGTCCACTAAGTTGAAAACCCGCAAGGGCAGCTTAGGCAAAAATTAGGACAGCTCGCTAGTTCCGAAAATCCATATGGGCGGACTAGGCAAAAATTAGAGCAATAAGAAGAAGAGAAAAAAAGAAAACCTAAATTGAAAACCCGAAAGGGCAGTTTAGGTAATTACCTGAAGCAGCAACGAACTCCCAGTCAGTCTCTTTGACAATCTTGATTTAAGTCGGTCTAATCCAACTAAGGTCCCGGCTAAGATCACAGGTACCGGCGACAAGCCTCCTTCCATTTGGTTCATAATATCCAATACTCATGGATCAATATCACCGTCAGAAGAGACAAGTAGAAATTGGCTGAGCAAGCAAAGACAAAGCATGCATCCCCATGCCTTAGTAGGAGCCAAATGAGAGAGACAAAAATCAATCAATGGAAAGTAGAATTTTTTCACCTCTCATCAATCGAAGAACTTCGGGTTTTGGAATTTGAAATAACATCTGCATCTTCTGTTGAGTTTTGGAAACCAATGTGGGTAACACCATTTGTTGTTTATTTGGATATCCAAGGATGGCCTCAAATTCTTCAATCAAGGGACATATTTCAAAACCATTAATTTTAAATACCCTAGAATCCATATTCCAAAAGGAAGACATGGCATGTAAGAAGGAGTGGTCCAATTTAACATTTTGAAACATTTTAAAACATCAAGTTTTGCCCACGAAATTTGCTTCCAATGAATGGCATCCACATTCTTAAATAGAATTTTTATCTTCTTTAAATGATGATCGGTCATGGTTGATGAATGAAGGGAAATCAAAATTGTTAAAGGGAGTTTCTTACATTAAAATGGAAAGAATTTTGGATTCTGTATGAAATATGGCATGAAAGGTGATTTATATAGAGGAAATGACCTTTTCCAAAATTGATTTGGTAAAGGTGATGGAAAAGGACGAAACCATGTTGTGTAAGGAAAGGAATTGGCGAAGAATTTACTTTACCATGTTGCATTTGGTTTTTTCAGTGGTGACTATATAAATATCGAAATATGAAAAGAAAGTTTAATAATGGAGATGCAGTAAAGATAAAAAAACTAAAAAAAACTAAAAAAAAATGAAAAAAGTTACAGTAAAGATGGAAATTGTATTTTTTTCATTATTGTACAATATTTATACAATTGATACAACATTTATACATCACTAAGAGGGTGGTGGTAGTTCATCAAATAAAGCCCTGAAAAAGTCATCGCTTGTTGGAGGAGGGGGCAAATTACTCATTCCGGGATCACCCAAAGTAGGAGCACCAAAATCCCTATTACCTTGAAGTTTCGATTTGTCATGGTCCTCATCAGAAGCAGATGAAAGGATCTCATGGTCATCAGTCTGGGGGCATCTTGATGAAGAAGCGCCAGGATCCCTCATCCCCTGAAATCAAAAGTCCCAGAAATTCTATTCGGACTGATGATATAAATTTTCAAAATGAGAAGCCTACTGATGACTTGCAGCCAACTCTTCTTGAAGTTTCCTATTTTGTTCTTTGAGCATCCGCTGTGAGCCAGAACGGAAAAGGGTAAGAGCATACATAATCATGCATACATATAGCATAAATTACCATGAAATAAGGAACTTACCAGGTAGTTCATATCAATGCCCTGCGGATGAGATGGCATATCTGGCGGGCTAGAATGAGCAAATGAAGGGGCAGTAAAAGAAGGTCCAGCCTCATGATCAAAAGAACCAACAGCCTGCAACAATCATTAAAGAATCAAAAAAGAAAGAAAGAAGCAGTTGCAAGGGAAAATGGTAAAAGTTTTACCTGAAAAGTACTAGCCCCGAGATGTGGAACAGACTCTCCTGCATCTCCGTGATGTTCCTCTTCATCTCTACCCTCATTTTCTTCAGGAATCTCCCGCACACCAATAGGAGATACATCAAAGTTCAAAAGCCATCTTTGAATAAAATGGGCATAAAATGCACCTGGTATATGGAGAAATGTTTCAATTCCATAACTGTACCGAGCCGGCCACCATGCAGCCTCCGGCATCGATATAATATTTAAAGTATATTCTGGGATATGCATCGGGACCCGCCGCTGCTCTGGACCGAGAAACCACTCATAAACTCTCTCTTTGAGAAACCAGCCATTGGACACTGGGCCAGCGATGACTCAGCGAGAATGTTGGAAAGATAGCGTAGCCCTCATGAAAGGAGACCAGTTTGTCCGCTCTTCTGGGTTCCACCAGGCCAAATTTACCTGCAAAATAACATAAGGTAAGTAGACTTTCACATAAAATTTAAAATATACTAATGTTGTTTTACCTGGTCCCAGGTTAAGCGGCACAACACAAAGCGGTGAGTATGCACATGGTGAGAGCCGGGAACGTCCACACGATCGGACAATTAGAAATTTAATCTCAGATACCCGATTCTCTCTCAGGAAATACCGGGTACCCTCACGAGGTTGTGTTCATATGGCCATGCCTACAACAACAATAATAAGATCACATTCATGCAAGAAAAGAGTGGAATTGACATTTGTAGAAGAAGAATACCTCGACAACCGCCTAAGATGGATGGAGGATTCAGTACTGCCTAAGATGGTCGACCCAAGCAAATATAACAAAATTCCTCGAGCATACTGTTGGGCCGTGTCTCTGTGAATTCGTCCTTCGTAGTTCATCCAATAGCTACGAATCGGTTCAATTTTTATCTTAAAAGGCCCTTTATATGATGGTTCCATACCAATTAATTCCTGAATTTCTTCAAATGTTAAAATATCATTGGTCAGAGGAACCGAAACACCATCATATCGAAGGCCGATTATAGTAGTAAAATTGACCGGACCAATTGTCATCTCTCCAATGGGCAAGTGAAAAGTGTGGGTTGTGTCCAACCATCATTCTGCAAGCGCCTAGACTACGCTCTGGTCTATCTGACATTCCTCGGATGGCAATTGTAAGATGAACTGCTCAAATCCACAATCTCGAATAATCTGCCTTACCCGAGAAGGCACTACATCGTACCATTGTCGGGCTTTGTAAATACACCCTCCAGCTCAAACAACGCAACGATCATGCTAACATAGAGCCAGGTAAGTTAATACCAGGTAAGTACATATTATCCTATTTGCTTAAATTAATATATTTTTCCTAAATTTTCTAAAAAAGATAATAATATTAGAATACAAAATAAACAAATAAAATAATAATAAAGGCAAACACAATAATAATAAAAACATAAATTAAAAAAATTAATTAAAAAATCAAACAAAAATCAAAAATAATAAAGAATAATAATAACAGAAAAATAAAAATAAATAATAATAATAATTAAAATAAAAATAAAAAAACAAAACAAAACAGAAAGACGAAAATCAAGAAAAAAGAAAAAGAAAAATAATTACCGCGCTCTTTTGGTTGGAACTACGATGAAGCGGCATCCCGGCTAGTATATCTATATTTCCATCTTCATGATGCTGAAAA
Organism: Garcia nutans; assembly: GCA_947685225.1. Classification (NCBI taxonomy): domain Eukaryota; kingdom Viridiplantae; phylum Streptophyta; class Magnoliopsida; order Malpighiales; family Euphorbiaceae; genus Garcia; species Garcia nutans. The sequence continues at coordinate 39,286,931 of CANTUV010000059.1, forward strand.
AACTCCAATAACTCGGCATTAGAATGAGTCTTTGACCTTGAAGCATGTATTTTTTTTTTTGAAAACTATGTGCTAAATTTGAAAGAATTTGAGAAAATTATAGAAATTGATAAATCTTGATGTGAATCGAATGAAAGAACTCGTGGATTTATATAGAGAAACGGCAAGGAAAAAAACAAAATTGAAAAGTAAGTTTTACTGTTCATAAATAGTAAAATTTACTATTCATAAATAGTAAATTTTACTATTCATAAATAGTAAAATACTGTTTCCAATAGTAAATTAATATTTACTACTATTTACAAATATTAAATTACTATTTATAAATAGTAAATAGTGCATGAACGGTGACTTCACAGTAAATAAACTGTAAACTCAATTATTCACTTTAATCATTCAAATACTTGCGTGTGTATAAATATTTTTACACGCAAAGAAAAAAAAAAGAAGACGTGTGCATAAAAATTAGCCAAACTTTTTGAAATCAAAATATTATTAGCTCGGGTCCAAAACCCAAAATATTCCTTAGGCCAAGAACCTAGAATCTCTTTTAAGTCCAGAACTTAGCTCGTGTCCATAATCCAAATTTTCCTTAGATCCAGAACCTAGAATCTCTCCTAAGTTCAGAACTTAGCTCGAGTCTAGAACCCAAATTTTCTTTAGGTCCAGAACCTAGAATCTCTCCTAAGTCAAGAACTTAGCTCGGGTCCAGAACCAAATTTTCCTTAGGTCCAGAACCTAGAATCTTTTTTAAGTCCAGAACTTAGCTCGGGTCTAGAACCCAAATTTTCTTTAGGTCCAGTACCTAGAATCTCTCCTAAGTCCAGAACTTAGCTCGGGTCGAGAACTCAAATTTTCCTTAAGTCCAGAACCTAGAATCTTTTTTAAGTCCAGAACTTAGCTCGGGTCCAGAACCCAAATTACCCTTAGGTCCAGAACCTAGAATCTCTTTTAAGTCCAGAATTTAGCTCGTGTCCAGAACCCAAATTTTTCTTGTGTCCAGAACCTAAAATTATGCTTAGGTCCAGAACCTAAAATTATTCTTGAGTCCAGAACTTGAACCGGGTCCAGAACCCAAAACCTCAACCATCTCAAAAAATAAGTTTTATTGCTTTTCACTCTCTTTCACTAAAGTCTCAGATCATTCAAGCAGAGGGCAAACTGTAGACCCTTAATTTTTAACCCAGTCCGGTCCAATATATTTTAATTAGTCCAAAATAAATTTTGTTATCTTAATTAAGTAATATGTGCTTTAGTATTTAATTTTTAATAAAAAAGTAAAAAATAATAATAATAAACAAATAAAAAAATTGGCAATGGAAAAATCGGCGACGAAAAAATTCTCTCCCGCAACCCGCAGCCAGCTGCGGCAGTTTTTTCGCCAGCGCATTTTTTTCCGCAGCAATTTTTTTCGCCAGCTCAATTTTTCCGCAGCAGTTTTTTTTTACCAGCGAAATTTTTCCGACGCAAATTTTTTCGAAACCTAATACAATTAGGTTTCGGTTTTCTTTTCTTAATCAATATTAGATTCCGTGAATAACTAGAATGAACCATAAAATTCTTCTATAAATAAGACCAAAAACAACACAAAAAGGGAGAAAAATTGGGAGGAGAAATTGAGACCGAAATTGAGGAGGAAAACCTTGAATCAATCAGACCTTTTTGAGAGAGCAAACAAGCAATTCAATCCATCAAAGGCAGCAAAGCTTGTCTTTGTTCTTGTTCATCCAAGAAGTGATTTTTGGTGGAACCAACAAATGAAGGTATGAATTTCTTTGTTTTTTTCATGAATTCACAGTAGCTTCATCACTATAGATAAAAAATAATTGTTTCTGTTTCTTCAAAATAAAAAAAAAATCCTAAGAACTTTAATTTAACTTTTCTAAAGTTTAAAAACCTTAATTCGTTTATTTATTTTCCAAAAATCTTAAAATTGTTATTTTTGCTTCTTCAAAATCTTAAAGCCCTAATTGAACTTGTTTCTTTTCAAAATCCTAAATTTGAGTCTGTTTCTTTCCACAAACCCTAAAAACATCTTTTTTTTGTTTCTATAAACCTCAAATTGTTTTGTTTATTTTCATAAAGTTTCATAAAATTATCAACTGTTTCTTCAAATTCTAAAACCTAATGCATTCTCTGAAACCCTAATTCTAAAATTCTAAAACCCTAATTCAACTCCAAAAACCAAAATAGTAAACCCTAACTCCCATAAAACCTAAATCCTAATTTTTCTAAACCTTAATTTTTAAAACCTTAAAACCATATAAATCTAAATATTAAAATTCAAACACAATAAGCCTAAAAACCATGATCCAGTAGCCATAAATCTAAATGTTTTAAAATGTCCAAACCCTAATTTCATGATTTTACATCTCAAACCCTAATTTAGTTAACCAAAGAACTTTACCAACTTTTTAAATCATAAAACTTTAATCCATTTTAATTCCCTTAAAGTTCACTGTAGCCAAGAATTACAAACCCTAGATAATACTAACATTCCAAAACCTTAAACACATGAAATAAAGAATCTTAAATAGAAACAGTAGCCCTAATTTGAATCTTTATTTGCCTTATTCAATTCTATATTTGATTATGCTTTGATTTATTTTATATACTTTAATTTATTCAAGTTCAATATTTGGTTTATTTAATTTATCATGGATGGATGTTTACTTTCTATTGATGTTTAATATCTTTGATGAATGATTTATTTACCATGAATGATCGATTTATTTAGATTTTCAAAAGTTGTAAGAGGTATGTTTCCACTTTGTGGGTACCTCATTGGTTAAATATCAGGTAATTTAAATTGCTTTTCTATTTTAGAACCAATAAAGGACATGTTTCTACCTTTCGATGGGTGTCCTATTTAGGCATGAATTATGTAAGGGCATGTTTCCATCTTCGGATGGGTGTCCATTTATTTGTTTTGCTTGGACATTATTTTTTATTTTCAATATAACGATGCTTTATTTCAATTGTTGTGTGTAATATGGATAATGTTGTTATATTTAAGAATTTTATAATATTAAGACCTGTAAAGAAGGCCGATTCCAATGAACCGGGCGATGTGGGGGTGCTGGGCCATTTCTCACCTTCCCCACACGTATCCAACTTTCCGAACCCATCAGGGGGTTGGGGATTCTTTAGGAATTGAGTCATCCACCCCTTTCTTTTTCTCAGCCTATCCGGGTGGCGACTCCATTTTCTCAGAACCTAGGTTCGTGTTCTCTAAGACCCCAAGCCTAAACAGTGCCAAAGTCGCAAAAACCATTCCATCGGGAGTGGGGGCGAAAATCCCCGCTCACAATAACATACATAATATAAAAATATACTATAATATCAAAAATGTACATGCTGGCAATTGGCTCTGATCTTGATGCACCCAAAAACAACTCTTCAAGCTAAATAAATATAAACCTAGACCCGACCAGGTCTAGTAGAACTCTTCGGCTCTGCCAAAATGTCCATGACACCTGCGCGATAAATTATAATCGCGCTAAGCCGAAGCCTAGTAGTACAAACTTTGATAACAATATAGTCCAAATAAAATGTCAATGCACAACGCATATATATATATATATCACAACTCATAACATTATATCTGATTACATTGCTCAATTGTATCACAATTCATAATTCACATTAAAGCAATGACAAGCATGGGCACAAAAGGATCTAATGTGCTATTCAAATTTCAGAGTTACTGCTTTTGTCCACCGTAGGCAATATATCCATGGATAATATAACAGCCCCAGTGTCTTGGACCTCAACCTGGCTAGACCCTTAGGCCCCAGTATCTTGGTCCTCAACCCGGCTAGACTGCTATAGTTTTTAAGGCTTACGATCCAGTATTTTCACCCCAAAAACATCATATTTATCAGCTGGCCTGGCTTACGACTCAGTCTTTTTACCATTCCAGCGTTTAGCCCGTAGACAATCATAGGCATGCTGCCAACCAGAACTCTGAAAATTGAATAACATACTAGGCACACAATTTATTCATATTTCTCATTATCAAATTCTTTCATAATTCCTTTATCAAAACTTTTCTCATTGTCTCATGATTAAACTAGGCACATTGCCTTATTATATCATCTTTTTTCTCATTTTTTTCATTTATTCTTTTTTCTCATTATTAATCTCTTTCTCATTGTCACATATTCAATCTAGGTACATTGCCTTATTTTCACATTTTTTCTCATTTTTCACATCTTTCTCATTTTTCTCACTTTTCTCATTTTTTTCTCATTTTTATGAATATCAATTCATTTCATTATTCCACATATCTCATTTTTGCATTCACAACACATTGCCCAATTACTTTGGGTATTTTTCACATAATATACATATTTCACATTCTACAAAATTTAGTTATTATCAATGGCTTTTCACAATGCATTTAACACACATATGACATTACAAATGTCATAGCACATTATTCATACTCAATCAATGAACCAAGTAACTTAACACATTTTCCAACCAAAATGTGTTAAGCCCAAATGTCATGCAAATATAACAATATATTCAAAGTTTGTATATACCTCAACGAACAACCAAAATAATCTTAAAACTCTCACCAATTTTCTCTTTCAAGTTGCCTTTCAACACTTGGATTGGCCAAACTACTTCCTCTCAATGTCTATATCAAATGTGATAATAAATAATCATTTAATGTCACATTCTAAGGCATTCTCAACATCAAGCCTTAATTTAACAACGCTCCTACAAAAATTCAAAAATTATGTCTTTCCTTACTTATAACTTAGCAAATCCATATTAACCCATTAAATTATTATTTTGAGTTTATTTATATCATTACAAGCATATTTTAACATGTTTAAACCAATTACATTAATTAACCACATGCTTATGTTCAAAATCCTAAAATGGCATAACCTTCACCATTGAAGGATCTCCATTCCAACTTAATTCAATTATCATTTCAATCTTATTTCCACCACTTATATCATTAAATAACATGATTTAAGCATTAAAATCAAACAATTAATCATTCTTTGAAAATTCACTTTTGCAAAACCCTAAATCAATACTACCATCTTCAAACTCTATCCAAACTTAACTAAATCTATCATTTGATTTTAAAATCCTTGTTTATGCATTAAAACAACACATTTGGAACCAATTTGAACAATTAAAACTCATGATTTCAAAAACCCAAATGGTCCATAACCCTAAATTCTCTCTCTTCAACCAACTTAACTCAAACTTAACCATTTCTTCAATCCAACTTAAGAATCATTAATAATTAAACAAAATAGCATCTTTCATATGCATTTAACCAATTAAAACACACTCCATTTGTAACACCCCTATATCCCGTATACGTACACAGCATGCTAATACGATCGTAATATAGGTATACTGAATATAGAAATGCCACTGTTTACAAAACATACAAACCATCCCCTTTAATATAATATGAACAATTTTAAAACATTTAAGGAAATTCATAAAACACAATAGACCAAAATGTTTATACAAAACGCAGTGGAAAATATAACAAATATTTTCAAATACATATACATCAAAACTCAAGTTTTACAAAACATAAAATATATACATGTTTGGCAGTATGTCTTTGATCTTTAAGCTCCACTATCAACACCTCAAAATCTAGACTCTACTCGGCCTAGAGGAACTCTCCGGTTCTTCTCTGTCACCTATGCGAAGAATCACACTCACGCTAAGCCAACGGCTTAGTGGTACAAACTACAATATTATTATGTGTTAGACTAATGATCTCAATTTTGATCCTTGACAACTCAAATGGATGATCTATTTAACTTGTGTTTGAGAAATCTTGTTGCAGGATTAGGTTGCTTCAATTAAAGGTGAACAGAACAATTATAGCGGTAGCACCTCACCTAAATACGACCGCTCCAAGCAATTACAGAATGAAACCTTGTCACAGTAGGTTTCGCGGTCAGAAGTTCGACCTCAGTCGCGACCGCTCCTACAGAATAGCGACCATCCTAATATTTGCACGACCGCTACTCAAGGAACTTAAATCATTACAATCACAGTAAGGTTCGCGGTGACAAAAACGGTGAATGATTCGACCTCGCTTACCACTTTAGCGACCGCCCTATTCAGAGTCGCGACCTCCCAACAATTCAAGAAGAAATTGCTCAAAGAGATAGTAGTGTTCGCGTCCTCAGGTGCGTCCAGAAGTTCGACGCGAAAATGTGAGTTCGACCGTGAAAAGCTACCAAGGGCGACCGCGAAGATTCAAATTATGGCGGACATCTCTTTTGCTCTGTCAGAAAGTGACACGTGACATGACCGTTGTAAACCCACTTCAATATTCAAAAAGGGCAACCGCACCTCTGCTTGGCGCGACCGTCCCGACAAACACAGCATGGGCAAGAAACGGTTCGACAAACACATCATGGGCAAGATTCCAGCTGCAGAGCACTAAAATTTGACCGTTGAAGTTTTTCAAAAGTAGCGACCGTCCCTTGTTAAAAGGACGACCGCGTGAAGCATGAGCGCGACCATCCTTGTATGAAGGGCGACCGCGAAGTGCTTCGGATAGTTTAAGTAAAGAAGGTCTATTCTGCCAAGACTTTATTCTCAACATCAATAACGGCTAGTAAGACCACATTGGCTATAAATACAAAGTTTCTATGAGAAAACAAAAAAGAGACAACATTGAGAAAAGATTTTCATAGCCAAGCAACAAATTTTCTTTTACTTAAACTTGTATTTGAATTGTTATGAATGTTAGGTGTTAGCATTGAAAACACCATTGTATAAGTTTGAGTGTAAGCTTGGGAAACACTTGGGTTGTGAGAGTAAGCCTTGTAAAACTCTTGTTAGGTTGTGAGAGTGAGCCTTGTAAAACTCTTGTTTGGGTTGTAAGTGTGAGCCTAAGAAAAACACTTGTAAAGTTGGAAGTGAGCTTATGAAAACTTCAAAGACTAGTGGAACCTTAACAAGTTGTTAAGGAAGTGGATGTAGGATTGAAGTAAATCCGAACCACTATAAATCTTGTGTGTTCTTTCTTTCTTCCATTACTCAACCAACTCTCTATTCCGCATTTCTTGTTTGTTGAGTTTTTTAAATTGTCATTATTTCTTGAGGAAACCAATTCACCCCCCCCCCCCTCTTGGTTGCCATCTTGGGACAACAATTGGTATCAGAGCCCTGAGATTTCTTGAACTTAATTGTGAAATCTGATCCACAATGGCAACTTCTTCTTCATCAAGCTCTCATGGAAATCTTAACTCTATTCTTAGACCCTACTTTGATGGAACGGATTACTCATACTGGAAACACAAAATGTATTTGTTTCTAGATAGTGAAGGGATTGAACTATGGGATTTCGTGGAAAATGAGTGGAAATCTCCCACTCATGAAGTTGACGGTATTCAAGTTCCACTTCCCAAAGCTCAATGGTCAACTAGCAATATCAGAGATCGATTCAAGAACAATAGAGCTGCTTCCATCTTGATGAACTCCATTTCAAGAGAAGAAGGTGGAAGAGTTCAACATTTAACTTGTGCACATTGCATTTGGAAAACACTTGAAAACTACCATGAAGGTACAACTCAGGTAAGATTTACCAAGAAACAAATGCATGTTCATGAGTATGAGCTATTCAAGATGAAACCAAATGAAAATGTCACCGACATGACCAATCGCTTACTTGCAATTGTCAATGAACTAAAGAAGTATGGCAAGGTATATGATCAAGGTGATGTAAACAGTAAAATCTTGAGAGCCCTAAGAGCTAGAAAGAACTTTGAATCCAAAGTATCATCCATAGAAGAAGCTCATGATCTCAGCACATTAAGAACCGACGAGCTAGTTGGTAAATTACTCACTTTTGAGCTGCACAGTGAAAAAGAAGAAGATCAAGGTGAGAAAGAAAAGAGAAAACCAATTGCACTCAAAGCAATCAAAGAAGCTGAGAACTCAAGCAATGAAGATACTGATGATGAAGATGAAATGGCAATGTTCTCAAAAAGAATGAATGAATGGAAAAGGAAGAAAAGATTACAAGCAAACAAAGGTACACCTCCTAAATTCTCCTTCAAAGATAAAGAAAAGAAAAATGAGGTAAAGTGCTATGAATGTGGAAAAACTGGTCACATCAAGTCGGATTGCTACAAATTAAAGAACAAAAGGAAATGGGATAAAGAAAAGAAAAAGTCTCTAAAAGCCACATGGGATGACTCTTCCTCAAGTGAAGAAGAAGAAGAAGAAGGAATTGCAAATCTTTGTCTCATGGCTATTGAAGATGACTCCAATGAGGTAAGTACTCAATCCTTTGATCTTGTAGCACATGATGATATAAATGATATAGATGATAGTGACTTGATTGAGCACATGAATTCGAAAATAGAAAAATATTTCTCTAAAATGATGCGCTATAAAGAGAAAAACTCTAAGTTAGAAAAGGAGTTTATATGATTAAAGAACTCTACCTTAGAATTGAAAACCTCAAATGAACACTTAATGAATACAATAGGAGAATTAAATAAAAGCTCACATGACTTAGAAAAGGTGATTAAAGAGAATGAGGCATTGAAGCATGAACTAAAAGAACTAAAAGAATCAATTTCCAAATTTCATAAAGGAAAGGAAGCATTGAACACATTAATTAATAATCAAAGATCACCTTCCTTGAAATATGGATTAGGATTCAATGCCTCAACCAACATTGCACCTAGCAAACCAACATTTGTGAAAGCATCTACAACTAAAATTTCTGATGTTCATATCAAAGATGCTTGCACCAAATCTAAAAGAACTTCTTATGGTTCACTAGGAGACAAAGCCAAAAATAATTATGCATTGTTGTTCACTAAACTTGTACAAAAGAAATCACATACTTGTAGTTGTATGTATAATGCAAAAAGAAAAATGCAGAAGCATAGGATACCATGGCAATGCACATATTGCATGAAATTTGGTCACAAAAATTTCTATTGTTATATAAGAAAAGCTCATCTCAATTTAGAAGGCACTCTTTCTACTAACCATCAAGGACCCAACTATATGTGGGTACCTAAAAGAAGATGATCACAATTGTCTTGCAGGTATGCCTAAAATCTACTACCAATGAAAGCACATGGCTTATGGATAGTGGATGCTCAAGGCATATGACTGGAAATGCAAAGCTCTTTACAAGTATTACCTATAAACATGGAGGTAACGTAACTTTTGGAAACAATGCTAAAGGTAAAATTCTTGGTGTTGGCTCCATTGGTTCTATTGGTAAGGATTTAATTGAAGATGTATGGCTTGTTGATGGTTTGAAACATAACTTGCTAAGTGTTAGTCAACTTTGTGATAAAGCATACTTTGTCAAGTTTGATTCCAAGGAATGCAAAATCACAAATTCAAATGATGTTATCATATTTAAGGGCACTAGAACAAACAACACTTACAATGTCAGCATACATTCAAATCATACATGTTTAATGTCCACTAATAATGATGCATGGTTATGGCATAGAAGACTAGGACATGCTGGTATGGATCAATTGAAATATATTTGTAATGAGAACTTAGTTGATGGCTTACCTAAGATAAAATATGATAAAGATAGGATTTGTGAACCTTGTCAACATGGTAAGCAACATAAAAGCTCATTTAAATCAAAGAGTGTTATAAGTACCTCTAGACCTTTAGAGCTCATTCATTTAGACTTGTTTGGACCAAATAGAGTTACAAGCTTAGGAGGCAAATCATATGCATTTGTTCTTGTTGATGACTACTCTAGATTCACATGGGTTAATTTCTTAGCTCAAAAGAATGAAGCCTTTAATTACTTCAAAACCTTTGCAAAAAGAGTTCAAAATGAAAAAGGATATGTGATCACATCTATTAGAAGTGATCATGGCAAAGAATTTGAAAATGAAAACTTTGAAAACTTTTGCAATGAACTTGGCATTTCACACAATTTTTCTGCTCCTAGAACTCCACAGCAAAATGGTGTAGTTGAAAGGAAAAATAGAACTTTAATCGAAATGGCTAGAACAATGCTCAATGAATATGATTTACCATCTTATTTTTGGGCGGAAGCCATTAATACAGCTTGTTACATTGCAAATCGTGTTTATAAAAGGCATTTAACTAATAAAACTTCTTATGAGCTATGGAATGGAAGAATACCCAGAATTGGATATTTTAGAGTATTTGGATGCAAATGCTTCATATTGAATACCAAGGATAATCTTGGAAAATTCTCATCCAAATCAGATGAAGGCATATTCTTAGGATATTCATCATATAGCAAAGCATATAGAGTATTTAACATGAAAACTCTAGTTATAGAAGAATCAATGCATGTTGTATTTGATGAATCATCTAAACTTGATCAAAAGAAAGGTATTGCTTTCAATGACCCTGCAGGTACTCTTGAACCTCTTGAATCTATTGATGCTCCAAAGATCAATCAACTTGAAGAAAAGACTCAAGATCTACCTAAGGATTGGCAATACAAGAAAGATCATCCAAAGGAACTCATCATTGGAGAAACATCAAAGGGAGTAACTACTAGATCTAAAATTAATCATGTTGATGTTAATGTTGCTTTTGTTTCTCAAATTGAACCAAAAACTATTGAGGAAGCTTTAAATGATGAAAATTGGATAACTGCAATGCAAGATGAACTTAATCAATTTGAAAGAAATAATGTTTGGCAACTTACTCCTAGACCTATAGATCATTCTATAATAGGATGCAAATGGGTTTATAGGAATAAGCTTGATGAAAATGGTCACATTATTAGAAATAAAGCAAGATTGGTAGCCAAAGGTTATAATCAAGAAGAAGGTATTGACTATGATGAAACCTTTGCTCCAGTAGCCAGATTAGAAGCTATTAGAATATTACTTGCTTTTCCATGTCATATGAATTTTAAGCTTTATCAAATGGATGTTAAAAGTGCATTTCTAAACGGACTCATAAATGAAGAAGTTTATGTTGAACAACCTCCTGGTTTTGAAAACTACAAATTTCCTGATCATGTTTTCAAACTTACCAAAGCTTTATATGGATTAAAGCAAGCACCTAGAGCTTGGTATGATAAACTTAGTGCATATTTGCTTGAAAATGGTTTTTCAAAAGGAAAAGTAGACACAACTCTTTTTGTTAAAAAGGATAAGCACAACATTTTGATTGTACAAATTTATGTGGATGACATAATATTTGGAGCTACTAATGAAGCCTTGTGCAAAGAATTTGCTTCTTGTATGACTAGGGAATTTGAAATGAGCATGATGGGTGAACTCAAGTTTTTTCTTGGACTGCAAGTCAAGTAATGTAAAGATGGGATCTTCATCAACCAATCCAAATATACAAAAGAACTCATCAAGAAATTTGGAATGGATGGCTGCAAAACTAGCAAAACTCCTATGAGCACATCATTGAAATTAGGTAAAGATGATAATGGTAAAGCAGTAGATGAGAAGAAATATTGAGGTATCATCGGATCACTACTTTACTTAACTGCTTCTAGGCCGGATATAATGTATAGTGTATGTCTTTGTGCTAGATTTCAAACTAGTCCTAAAGAATCACACTTGAATGCCACTAAGAGAATCTTGAAATATTTGAGTGGTACAATACATTTAGGACTTTGGTATCCTAAAAACACATCATTTCATATTATAGGATTTTCAGATGCAGATTATGCTGGTAGTATATTAGATAGGAAGAGCACAACAGGAGCATGTCACTTTCTTGGTAATTGTCTAGTTTCTTGGCATAGTAAGAAGCAAGCATCGGTTGCTTTATCCACAACGGAAGCTGAATATGTTGCAGCATGTTTTTGTTGCACACAAGTATTATGGATGAAACAACAATTGCTTGACTATGGTAAAGTGTTTAACAATATCTCCATTAAATGTGACAACACTAATGCTATCAATTTGTCTAAAAATCCTATCCAACATTCTAGATCTAAGCATATAGATATTAGACATCATTTCTTGAGGGAAAATGTACAAAATCAGAATATAATCTTAGAATTTATAGATACAGAAAATCAACTTGCTGATGTCTTTACAAAACCCTTGAATGAAGATAGACTTAACTTCATCAAACTCAATTTAGGAATGATTGATGGAATCACTTTGAGCTAATTAAAATTTTTGCCTTACAATAAAGTTTCTATGTGCATGAAATTAATTTTTCTTAACATACTTGGAATATCTTTCATCTTTCCTTGAATCTTTCATTTTTAAGTCTGTTGCGGTCACTCCAGTATCCCTTCGCGATCGCTACTTCGTCTGCTAGTTTCATTCAATAAAAATCTCTGTGCGCGGTCGAGAAAACTTGTGCGCGGCCGCACCAATTTGAATAGTTTCGACCGTTACAGACAGTTTCTTCCCTCGCGAGCGTACCTATCTTACTAATGGTCGCTAAACCCCATTTCGCGATCGCACCTTGTTAAATCTGCGACCGCACCCTGTACACTCTACTCGAAAATTTATAACCGTTGGCTGTGTGACAGGTCGCAACTCTTCATTTTCAACAGTCATAAATGGCTATTTTCTTAATTCCATCTATTTAAGAGTGTGTTACAACAGTTTATCTGATATTTTGCCTATCAAAGCACACAAACCTCCCTCTGAAACCCTAAAAACCTCTCAATCTCATATGTTTCTCAATCACTCTCTGTTTTTCAGATTACTCCTACTCCTTCTGTTTTTCAATGGCTCCCAAAAGAAAAACCACATCCAAAATTAAAGGTCAAGCCAAGAGAGTTCCAGGAATCACCATTAGAGAACCTATTGTTGAACCTCCATCTCCTCCACAGTCAAAAAGGGGTGATAAAATTCACAAACCTTATCACCAAACCTCTGAAGAAGACATTAGGTATGCAATGCTTAAGAAAAAGAAAGTTGAAGGCACCAAATCTCCTTTTGGTGGGATGCTTTCTGCATTGGGCATCAAGGACGAAATTGAGAGATTGTTGGATGTCCTTGGATGGGAAAAATTTGTCTTTCCAGAAGAGGTAGGCTACTCCAGTCTTAGCAAAGAATTTCTGATGTCTCTTCAAATAGAAAAGAGTGCAAACTATGCTCTAGGTTGGTACGGGGTAAGGTTTAAGCTTTTTGATCATTATCAATCCTTAACCCTAGAAGATGTTGGCAGCATTTGGAACTTCCCTTCTGAAGGTATAACCTCTTACAATGACCAAATCTTCTCAAACCAAACCCTTTCTGATTTCTGGCGAGAAATTTCCATTGAAACTTCTTTTGAAAAGGAATCTAAAGCCAGACATATCAAATCTCTCACCCACTGGATGCTCTATAGAATCATCACCTACACCATACACCAAAGAGCTGATGGGAATGAGAAAGTCACTAAAAGAGACCTCATCTTTCTGTATGCTTTCACCCACAACATCAAAATAAACATCACCAAGTTCTTGATTGATACCTTTTATCATCATGCTGTTACAAGAACTGGTACCTTCTTCCTATCCTCTCAAGTTACTCAAATAGCTAGGCACCTAAACCTTCTGAATGATTTAAACTTAGCTACTTTGAGAAACCCTTTCACTCTAGCCTCTAGTGCTATAACAATAGATTACTTAGAGCATGCTGGATGTGTAAGGAAGATTGAAGGATCTTATGTATACTCCTTTGGCAAGAAAGGTGTTATGGACAAACAAAAGAAAAGGCCAAGGTATACAATTGAGGGAGAGGGAGATTCTGTAGAAGTTGCTGTGGAATTACCCCCAAAAGCAACTTCATCAAAAGCTGCTCAAGAAACTGCTTCATCCTCCACACAACTCATCCTCCAAGCTATCAAGACTCTCTCCAGGAACCTTTCTAAGTTCAAGAAAAGTGTCTCCAAGAGATTCCAGCACTTGAACAAGAGAATAGACCTTATATCCCACATGCACCATGATCTCTATGACATGCAAGGCAAATTGGACTTGCCTCAATGCAACCTTGAAGATTGGGATATAAGTAATTACACCCAAAGCATTGCTGAAGAAGAAGAGTCCATTAGCACTAGCTCTGCCTCTGTTGCACCTCAAGATAAAGGGAAAGCTCCTTTAGTTGAAGAAGAGTTAGATGTAGATGATGACTCGGAATAGCTTAGCTTTAGTTTGTTTTTTGCATTTTCATATGTTTGCTGCTTTGCTTTCTGTCTTGTACTTTCCTCCACTTTAATATATATAATGTTTATATTCCCTTTCATTGTTTTGTTAAATGATTTTGCTTAACATTTGTTTCATTTTGCCTATGACAATGGGGGAGAAAATACCAAAATGGAATGAAAATACAATAATGGGAAAACAAGAACAATTTGTTGAACATTTGCAAATAAGGGAACATTTGTTGAACATTTGCAAATAAGGGAAAAATGTTTATGGGGGAGAAATGTTTGCATCAAACAATAACATTTGCACCAAGATAAACTACTAAATCACAAATGCTCTTAACCATGATTGTTGCATATGTTAAGGGGGAGCATTTTAGACTTATTATTTCTCTCATCATTCCATTTGAATTGTCAAAGTCAAAATGGGGGAGATTGTTAGACTAATGATCTCAATTTTGATCCTTGACAACTCAAATGGATGATCTATTTAACTTGTGTTTGAGAAATCTTGTTGCAGGATTAGGTTGCTTCAATTAAAGGTGAACAGAACGATTATAGCGGTCGCACCTCACCTAAATACGACCGCTCCAAGCAATTACAGAATGAAACCTTGTCACAGTAGGTTTCGCGGTCAGAAGTTCGACCTCAGTCGCGACCGCTCCTACAGAATAGCGACCGTCCTAATATTTGCACGACCGCTACTCAAGGAACTTAAATCATTACAATCACAGTAAGGTTCGCGGTGACAAGAACGGTGAATGATTCGACCTCGCTTACCACTTTAGCGACAACCCTATTCAGAGTCGCGACCGCCCAACAATTCAAGAAGAAATTGCTCAAAGAGACAGTAGTGTTCGCGTCCTCAGGTGCGTCCAGAAGTTCGACGCGAAAATGTGAGTTCGACCGCGAAAAGCTACCAAGGGCGACCGCGAAGATTCAAATTATGGCGGACATCTCTTTTGCTCTGTCAGAAAGTGACACGTGACATGACCGTTGTAAACCCACTTCAATATTCAAAAAGGGCGACCGCACCTCTGCTTGGCGCGACCGTCCCGACAAACACAGCATGGGCAAGAAACGGTCCGACAAACACATCATGGGCAAGATTCCAGCTGCAGAGCACTAAAATTCGACCGTTGAAGTTTTTCAAAAGTAGCGACCGTCCCTTGTTAAAAGGATGACCGCGTGAAGCATGAGCGCGACCATCCTTGTATGAAGGGCGACCGCGAAGTGCTTCGGATAGTTTAAGTAAAGAAGGTCTATTCTGCCAAGACTTTATTCTCAACATCAATAACGACTAGTAAGACCACATTGCCTATAAATACAAAGTTTCTATGAGAAAACAAAAAAGAGACAACATTGAGAAAAGATTTTCATAGCCAAGCAACAAATTTTCTTTTACTTAAACTTGTATTTGAATTGTTATGAATGTTAGGTGTTAGCATTGAAAACAACATTGTATAAGTTTGAGTGTAAGCTTGGGAAACACATGGGTTGTGAGAGTAAGCCTTGTAAAACTCTTGTTAGGTTGTGAGAGTGAGCCTTGTAAAACTCTTGTTTGGGTTGTAAGTGTGAGCCTAAGAAAAACACTTGTAAAGTTGGAAGTGAGCTTGTGAAAACTTCAAAGACTAGTGGAACCTTAACAAGTTGTTAAGGAAGTGGATGTAGGATTGAAGTAAATCCGAACCACTATAAATCTTGTGTGTTCTTTCTTTCTTCCATTACTCAACCAACTCTCTATTCCGCATTTCTTGTTTGTTGAGTTTTTTAAATTGTCATTATTTCTTGAGGAAACCAATTCACCCCCCCCCCCTTGGTTGCCATCTTGGGACAACATTATGCTTCAATGCCATGCTAATGTCATACAATCAAGTTTCAAAAACAATTCAAAAGAATACTATATTACAAACCTCACATTCTTCAATAACTTATCGCAATATTCATTTGTTTCATCTTTCAAGAATCACAATTAGACAAACACAAACATGGGCCTAAAAAGAATCTAATATGCTATTCAAAGTTCAGAGTTACTGCTTTGGTCTATAATCATGATCATCAAGCCCGTATGCAATATATATATCCCTATCCATGGATAGTGTAACAGACCCAGTCTCTTGGACCTCAACCCGGCTAAACTCGAGGAGATCCTCAACCCGGCTAGACTGTTACTGTTTTTGAGGCTTACGACCCAGTCTTTTCACCCCAAAAACATCATATTTCACATTTTTCAACTGGAATCGGCTTACGACCCGGTCTTTTCACCTATCCAGTGATTCATAGGCATGCCGCCAAATCCAGAACTCTGAAAATTGAATTAACATATTAGGCACACAATCATTTCATTTATCTCTTTATCAATCTCTTTTCATTTCATTTCTCATTTCATATTCCACAATCAACTAGGCAACTATGCCTCAATTATATTTCATTTACATTATCATAGCCAACAACCATGGCCTCATATCTCATATCATCTCAACTCACATTAAGACAATTCATCATAACATCATATCTTTCACATTTCATATTTCATTTCATCATCATATAGGCAAACATACTTCAATCATCTTATTTACATCATTATAACCAACCACATTGATTTTACATTTCATTATATCTCAATTCATTATTCAAGTGTACACAACCAATTACATTAACATACATTTTACATGCTCATCACAATCTTCACATTATACCAAACATAGCATTATTAATATGCATCAACAATGCAATAGATTTCTTAACACATTTACAATCAATTGTGTGTTGAGTCTCAACATCATATGAATGTATGCAATAATGTAGTTTGTACTTACCTTATGCACCACTCACACAAATCTATACACTTCCTTTTCCCACACTTCTTCACCACTTGAATTAGGGCAAATTATCTTCTTCAAGACCTAATCCAAAAATGATAAAATACATCAATACTAATGCAAATATTCACTTAATTACCTCTTACTAGACCCTTAAATCACAAATTACAACTCAACACCACTAACTAGGGCCCACGGCCATGGCCTCCCAACCCCACGGTCATGGCCTCACAAACCCCCACGGGCGTGGGTTAGAAAACGAATCTGTCCAATTATCCAACACCCCACGGGCGTGGCATCCAAGGGCCACGGGCGTGGCATCCAAGATGCTTCTGTTTCGGACCAAATTCACATATTCTATGCTTACAACTCCAACAAACACCAACAACGTGAAAATCTATGAAAATAATTGATCAAACTAGAGTTAAACATCACTTACCACTTCAAAACTCTAAAACCAACATCACTCTTACTCTTCCAATACCAACATCAACCTAACTTCTTATCTTTAACTCACTTTCAACACATACAAACACACCATAATCAAACCTATTCACACTATCACAAATCAACAATCAACTCATTCACAACTTCAAATAAAACAAGAGAAATCAAGAGAGAACTTACCAAAGTTGATGAAACTTCACAATTTTCCAACTTAATCACTTGATTCTTCCTTCAAATTGCTCTTAGAACTCAAAACCTCTCTTGCTCTCTTGTGTCTTTCCGGCCAAACAATTGGAAAAGAAGAAAATGAAGAGTAAAAGAAGTAAAGTCAAATATTGATTCCTCAATTTAATCTCCACCAAGCATATATAATAATATAATATTCCAATTTCTCTCTTCCACTCATTTAATTTCCTTTAATTACTTAATTAAAAATAAAAATAACAAAATATCTTCTTCCTTTGACCATCACATTTGACTTGTATATATGTTATATATATTTCCATATATACAACATATACACTCTCCTTTAAATTCTTTTCTCTTTCAAATTAATATATATACATTCAATCCAATTGCAATAATAATATCAAAACTTCTAGGGCACACTTTGGGATATTACAATTCTCCCCCTCTAAAAAGAAATTTCGTCCTCAAAATTACCTAATATCAAGTCTGAAATAGTTGAGGATATTGTTCTCGCATTGCTTGTTCACTCTCCCAAGTTGCCTCTTCTCTGCGATGATTCTTCTAAAGAACCTTTACTAGTGTCACTTTCTTATTTCTCAGCTCTTTCACTTCCTGTGCCAAAATAGCAATTGGTTCTTCTTCAAATGTCAGATCCGAACTCACCTCAATGGATTTAACTGGCAAAATATGAGATGGATCTGATCTGTACCTCCGCAACATAGAAACACGGAAGACATCATGGATTCTATCCAACTCAGGCGGCAAAGCAAGACAATAAGAAACTGGCCCAATTCTTTCTAACACTTCATACGGACCAATAAAACGAGGACTCAGCTTTCCTCTTCGACCAAATCTTAAAATCTTCTTCCAAGGAGACACTTTCAAAGATACTTTATCTCCAATATCAAACTCTATGTCTCTCCTTTTCAAGTCTGAATAAGATTTCTGCCGGTCTGAAGCTGCTTTTAACCGATCCCTAATTATCTTCACTTTTTCTTCAGTTTCTTTAACCAAATCAGGACCAATTAACTTGCCCTCTCCAACTTCATTCCAACATAAAAGGCGTCCTACATCTTCTACCATACAATGCCTCAAATGGTGCCATACCGATACTGGATTGATGATTGTTGTTGTAAGCATATTCCACAAGTGACAAAAATCTGTTCCAACTTCCAGAGAAATCAATGACACAGCTTCTCAACATATCCTCAATAATCTGTATCACTCTCTCTGACTGCCCATCTGTCTGCGAATGAAAAGCAGTGCTAAAGTGTAATCGAGAACCCAATGCACCATGCAAACTCTTCCAAAACCTTGAGGTGAACCGGGGATCTTGATCAGACACTAAAGAAATCGGGACTCCATGCAACTTCACTATCTCATTGATATACAGCTCAGCCAACTTTTCCAGAGAATAATCCATTCTAACAGGAAGAAAATGAGCTGTCTTTGTCAACCGATCAACAATCACCCAAATAGCATCATGTTTATTTTGAGTCAATGGCAAACCAGACACAAAATCCATTGTCACTCTCTCCCATTTCCATTCAGGCACTGTTAAAGGTTGAAGCAACCCTGTTGGAACTTGATGCTCAGCTTTCACCCTTTGACAAGTAAGACATTTGGATACAAACTCCGCTATGTCTCTTTTCATACCAGACCACCAGTAGTGCTGTTTCAAATCATGATACATCTTTGTACTACCCGGATGCATAGCAAAAACCGATTGGTGTGCTTCCTCTAAAATAATCTTTCTCAAACTATCATTATCAGGAACACACAACCTATCCTTGAACCAAAGGCTACCATCGTTTTTTACATAGAAATCTCGGCTCTCCCCATTTTGGCAATCTGACACAATCTTCTGAATTTTCTCATCAGCCTGTAACACCCTCATATCCTATATAAGTACTGTACATATACCGAGTACACATACAATACGTATATAGAGTATAAGAATGTCATTTTTAGTTACCATTTAAAAATCTTTATTTTAATTCTAAAACAACAATACATTTAATCATATGAAAGTATTTACAAAATCATTCTCCTTTTGATGATAATACATATGTATATAAGTTACATTGTCTCTTTCAAAGATTCATTTTTACATATGAATACGTTCTTATGAAAATGCAAAATAATTAACTTGTACATGCATGCACCATCTTCTAGTTGGTCTCGAACTACACTTGCCCTCTTAGATATAGTGGTTAAACTCCAGATCCATCACCTATTTACCTGCGCGATTTAATATAACCGCACTAAGCTCGAAAGCTTAGTAGTACAAATAAATACTAGAATGTACATTACAAGATAAACATACCTCATATTTTTAGCATCATGTTTTCTTATTCTGTTTTCCCCTTTTTCAATGCATTCTTCATATATTCCTATTAATCTCATACATTACGGACATATACATATATATATAGCATTACAATCAACATAATTCCATAACTTAGTAGAACAATCATTAGCATGATATTTACCACTTTTACTTCATATACACATTATATGTCATATTATATTTCACAATAACATATTTCAACATAGTTTCTTTTTCTAATAATTCATTTATATAATACTACCATATCATAATTCATAACATTCTATTTCATTATCTCGTTCATTTAGTTCATTATCCATAATCCATCCTTCATGAATCACATTTTCAAGAAAGGCAATCATTATATCATTCAATCGAATCATTATCTGCAATCCATCATTAATACTCATAATTAGTATGTCAATATTCACATTACACACCATACTTCATAGCATTATTTTGTTCACAATTCACAATCATGAGTCACATTGCCAACAGAGTCATCCATAGATCTCATTACTCATTTATTTCAACATTTGTATATCATATTGACAGTAAAGACAGACTCGGGCCCAAACAATACTAATATGCCATTCAATTTTCAGAGTAATGCTTTGGTTCAATTATCACATTTATCATTATCATTTACCCAACTAGGCTTCAAGGATTTGATTCAACCAAGCTTCAAGGGGAGCAAAGCATGCTAAGCATCAACCCAACTTGGCTTCAAGAACCAATCCAACCTAGCTTCAAGGGTGGTAACATCTCAATTAGGCTTCAAGGATTCAATCCAACCTAACTTCAAGAGATTGTTACACTTATTAGGCATGCCACCAACAACAAACTCTGAAAATGGAATAACACATTAGCCACACAATACATTTATCAATTTCTTTCTCATTCTCATCATCATTTAGGCAAACATGCCTCAATCATCATTTACATCATCATAGCCAACCACAATGGCATCAATTAGGC
Source organism: Garcia nutans (assembly GCA_947685225.1). Taxonomy (NCBI): domain Eukaryota; kingdom Viridiplantae; phylum Streptophyta; class Magnoliopsida; order Malpighiales; family Euphorbiaceae; genus Garcia; species Garcia nutans. Next base: position 39,307,793 of record CANTUV010000059.1, read on the forward strand.
AAACATGCCTCATTTATCTCATTTTCAATATTATAGCCAATAACAATGGCTTCATACATCACCATATCTCAATTCACAACTCATTTTTCATCACAATATCACATCTCTTTCACATTTCATATTTCATCACAATATCACATCTTTCATATTCCATATCACATACATTTCATACTTTATCTTATATATATATATATACATATACATAACCATTCATTATTCAAGTATACACAATCAATTTCATTATCCTATCCTCACACCTTTCACCATTCATAACACATATATACATTGAATGCTTTCACATTTCATATATTTTATTATACATTCATATCTTTCATATTTCATAGCTTATACATTATTAATATATATATTTATCAATAATATAATCAAATAAGATTTAGTACTTACCTCCAAAGAATTTCACACCCATCTAAACTTCTCTTCCATGAATCTTTCAATACTTGGATTAGGGGCAATTCAATCTCTTAAAACCTAATCCAAAAGTGAGCATACACACTTACTTAGAGATACACATGAGATAACATAAATAAGAATCAACTAGGGAAAACTCTACACATGACACGCTCACCAACACGGGCGTGTTCCTGATCGTGCCCTAACTCCACAACACAGAAACATTGACACGCTCATAACCACGGGCGTGTCACTGGGCGTGTAATACCTTCTGTATCTCAAACATATTGACACGTCCAACAACATGAACGTGTTCATGGCCGTGTCAATTCTCCAAACTCACAGTAGCTATGACACGCTCAATAACACGGGCGTGTTACTGGCCGTGTCAATTCTACTGTCACACAGAACTTGTGACATGCTCAGTGACATGGGCGTGTCACTGCTCGTGTCACAAACCCAGAAAACAGAACCAACGACACGCCTAACAATCTGGCCGTGTCCCTGGGCGTGACAGGCCAAAATTCCAGAATCCGACCAAAACAACAACTCAACCCATAAACAACCATTTTTCCTCCTCTTTTACTTTAATCAAACTCAACCAAACACACCCAAAACCATAACAAACTTACCAAAAACACCAACACCACTCAAAACACATACTAATCATCATCATAAACATCATCCATGCATCAATTAATCAAATCTCCAATTTCACCAAACTAAACCCTTATTCAACAATTCATCATCAACTTCACAAATAATCATATTATCATCATCCAATTACCAAATCAACACACATATATACTTCAATCTTTCAATATCATCATCATCACATACCAACCATATCAGATCCAAACTCAAACAATGAAAATCAATTCAAAGAAATGAATACTTACTTGAATCCTTTGTCAATTCTTCATCTCTATCTTCAATCCTCTTGAAATCCTTAAGAAATTTGGTATATAATACACAAAATCACATAACTCTCTCTCTCTCTCTCTCTCTCTCTCGTACACGAAGAAGAAGAAGAAGAAGAAGAAGAAAGAAAGAATTTCTTCTTTCTTTGTTCTTATCTCTTATATATATAATAATAATAATAATAATAATAATATTAATAATATTAATATTAATATAATATTATTATATCCAAAATATCTTCTTACTCCTTTTGACTTTCTTTCCTTCTTTCTTTTATTATTATTATTGATTATATATATATTCACCTTTCCAACACCAATATATACTTTATGCATATGTGAAGTATATGTTCTACACATTTCCATATATATATCATATACACTCTCTTCACTTCTATCCTCTTTCCAATAAAACAAATACATTGAGTCCAAATACAATAATAACTCCAAAACTTTTAAGGTAAATTTTGGGATATTACACAGCCAATTGAGCCTCTTTAATCTAATCTAACAATACTGGTCTCAACTGCAACTGGGCCAACAATTCACCGTCATCACATAATTTAAAATTAGCATGCAATGCTCTCAACTCAACAAGCAACAAGAGCGAATACACAGTCAAACCTGCCAAAGACTGCCGACTCAAGGCATCAGTAACTACATTCGCCTTACCAGGATGATAATCAATCAAACAGTCGTAGTCTTTGATCAACTCTAACCATCGCCTTTGCCAAAGATTCAGCTCCCTCTGAACACCCAAATATTTTAAACTTTTGTGATCTGTATATATAAAACACTTCTCTCCATACAAGTAGTGTCACCAAATCTTCAAAGCAAACACTATCGCTGCTAATTCCAAATCATGCGTTGGATAATTGAGCTCATGCGGCTTCAACTGCCGGGAAGCATAAGCTACAACTTTACCCTCTTGCATCAAGACACATCCTAAACCATTATGCGAAGCATCACTGTAAATCACATAAGGTTTATCTTCCATGGGTAAAGTAAGAACAGGCGCTTGAGTCAACATCTCTTTCAACTGCTCAAAGCTAGCTTGACACTGTTCTGTCCACACAAATCGAACTCCCTTCCGATGCAATCTGGTGAGTGGAGTAGCTATCAAAGAAAAACCTTTCACAAAGCGTCGATAATAACCTGTCAAACCCAGAAAAGTCACTTGGTCAAGCCAAAACTCACATTTTGACAGCTTAGCATACAATTGCTACTCTCTCAAGATTTTCAACACAATTCGCAAATGCTTGTCATGCTCCTCTTCATTAAGCGAATACACCAAAATATCATCAATGAAGACCACCACAAATTGATGTAGATAGGGCCTAAACACCCTATTCATCAAATCCATGAAAGCTGCAGGTGCATTCGTTAATCCAAAAGGCATTACTAAAAACTCATAATGCCCATACCTTGTGCGGAAAGCTGTCTTAGGAACATCTTCAGCTCTAACCCTCAACTGATGGTACCCGGATCTCAAATCAATCTTGGAAAACACTGCTGCTCCCTTCAATTGATCAAAGAGATCATCAATCCTAGGCAAAGGATACTTATTCTTAATAGTCACTTTGTTCAATTGCCTATAATCAATACATAACCTCATAGTACCATCCTTCTTCTTCACAAACAACACAGGAGCTCCCTAAGGAGAAACACTGGGGCGAATAACTCTTTATCCAACAACTCCTGTAACTACACCTTCAACTCTCTTAATTCAGCAGGTGCCATTCTATAAGGAGTGATAGAGATGTGAGTGGTACCATGCAACAAATCGATACCAAACTCAACCTCTCTCTTAGGGGGTAACCCTGGCAACTCCTCAGGAAACACATCCGGGAAATCTGCAACTGTGGTTATATTATTAAGTGGAGAACCCACTACTCTAGTATCCACCACATGAGCAAGATAAGCATCACACCCTTTTCTAATCAACTTCCTAGCTGTAACAGCTGATACAAACAAGGATGCAAGTTGTCTCTGCTCACTAGATACCATTACACTCCTACCATCATTGGTTCTCAAAGTAACACATTTCTTTTGGCAATCTACCACAGCCCCATACTTGGACAACCAATCCATGCCTAAGATCAAATCATATTCTTTAAAAGGCATTTCAATTAAATCACCACGAAACTCTTCACTTTGCACTACTACTGCACTGTCTCGGTGCACCATGCTAACAACCACACTATGTCCTAAAGGATTTGTCACCAAGACATCAAATCCTAAGGACTCTGAATGCAATTCAGACATAGGCAATATGGATGCACTTATGTATGAATGAGTAGATCCTGGATAAATCAAAGCAAGAACTGAAATGCCAAATAAAGAAAATGTACCCGCTATAACTGCTGAAGCATCCGGCTGCCTCTGCATCACATACACTCTCTGAGAAGATCCGGCCTCCTCTGGCCTACTTCCTCCGGATGATGATCCTCCTCTCTAACTTAACCCGGGTCGACCACCTCTACTGAAACTTCTGCCCCCTTGACCACTTCTGCTGACACTGGGTCGAGAGGCTGCAGACTCAGCCTGCCTATGTTCCTGCATCTTAGGACACTCCCTAATGAAATGGTCAGGCGATCCACATCTGAAACACACAGCTAATCTACCAATCTTCCAGCAAACACCCACATGGTTTCTACCACAAAGCTCACATGTAGGTGGAGTAGATCTCTGAATCACTGGAGTCGGAGCACTGGCTACAGAAGCTGTAGGTCTCGATCTCTGCCTCTAATACTGCACTGACCTACCCGACTGTCTCTGGCTTCTACTGATCCTCGGAACAAAACTTCCTCTACCCCTCTTCATAGATGAAGACCCTGCCTCAAACTGGAGTCTCCTTACTCTAGTCTCCTCCCAGTAGCAGCTGCTGCAATACTTTGCCCTCTCTCAACACTTCTAGCTGTTGCAACAAGCTGAGAGAAATCCTGGTACCGAGAACCAGCCACAATGCACATAATAGAGGGCCTCAATCCCTCCTCAAATCTTCTGCACCGGTCTATTTCTTCAGAGATAATTCCCCCAGCATAGCGACTCAACCGGATGTACTCAATCTCATATTCTGTCACTGTCCGGTTGTCTTGCCTCAAATTCAAAAATTCAATCTTTTTAATATCTTTATACTCCCTCGGAGTATACTTTTGCTCAAACTCCCTCAGGAAATCACCATATGATAATGTAGGTGGATCATCCATGGCATGAGGAACCGTCTTCCACCAGTCATAGGCATCTTTCTGCAGGAGGGATCTGGCATAGTCAAATTTCTCATCTGGAGTAGCCTGCAACTGGATAAATATCCTCTGCATTTTATCCAACCATTGCTCAGCCACTGCTGGATCTGTAGTGCCCAAGAAATCCTCAGCCTCATACTTCCTCAATTTATCATAATGTCTTACTGGCACTTGAGGCTGTGGTGGTGGCTGCACTGGAGCTTGTCTAAATAATTCTACCATATGCCTTAACCAACCCGGCAGACCCTCTTCTGCAATTGATCTCTCTAGCACAGAAGCAGGTGCCTCACTAACCTTCTCAATCCTAGCTCTATCTCTACTCTCTTCAGGAGCTACACTTTGCGCACTACCCTCAACAGACTGTCGTGAATGAGATGCCATCTCTACCTATATCTGCAAACACAGCAGAATATTCCTCATTAAAGATCAAAGACTGCCATACCAAAACATGTATTTTACTCAAAAATCAACTTTTAAAATCAAAATATTCTTTTTCTTACAATTCACCTAGGTTGAGAATCTCAAACCTAGGCTCTGATACCAAAATAATTGTAACACCCCTATATCCCGTATACGTACACAGCATGCTAATACGATCATAATATACGTATACTGAATATAGAAATGCCACTGTTTACAAAACATACAAACCATCCCTTTAATATAATATGAACAATTTTAAAACATTTAAGGAAATTCATAAAACACAATAGACCAAAATGTTTATACAAAACGCAGCAGAAAATATAACAAATATTTTCAAATACATATACATCAAAACTCAAGTTTTACAAAACATAAAATATATACATGTTTGGCAGTATGTCTTTGATCTTTAAGCTCCACTATCAACACCTCAAAATCTAGACTCTACTCGGCCTAGAGGAACTCTTCGGTTCTTCTCTATCACATGCGCGAAGAATCACACTCGCGCTAAGCCAACGGCTTAGTGGTACAAACTACAATATTATTATGCTTCAATGCCATGCTAATGTCATACAATCAAGTTTCAAAAACAATTCAAAAGAATACTATATTACAAACCTCACATTCTTCAATAACTTATCGCAATATTCATTTGTTTCATCTTTCAAGAATCACAATTAGACAAACACAAACATGGGCCCAAAAAGAATCTAATATGCTATTCAAAGTTCAGAGTTACTGCTTTGGTCTATAATCATGATCATCAAGCCCGTAGGCAATATATATATCTCTATCCATGGATAGTGTAACAGACCCAGTCTCTTGGACCTCAACCCAGCTAAACTCGAGGAGATCCTCAACCCGGCTAGACTGTTACTGTTTTTGAGGCTTACGACCCAGTCTTTTCACCCCAAAAACATCATATTTCACATTTTTCAACTGGAATCGGCTTACAACCCGGTCTTTTCACCTATCCAGTGATTCATAGGCATGCCGCCAAATCCAGAACTCTGAAAATTGAATTAACATATTAGGCACACAATCATTTCATTTACCTCTTTATCAATCTCTTTTCATTTCATTTCTCATTTCATATTCCACAATCAACTAGGCAACTATGCCTCAATTATATTTCATTTACATTATCATAGCCAACAACCATGGCCTCATATCTCATATCATCTCAACTCACATTAAGACAATTCATCATAACATCATATCTTTCACATTTCATATTTCATTTCATCATCATATAGGCAAACATACTTCAATCATCTTATTTACATCATTATAACCAACCACATTGATTTTACATTTCATTATATCTCAATTCATTATTCAAGTGTACACAACCAATTACATTAACATACATTTTACATGCTCATCACAATTTTCACATTATACCAAACATAGCATTATTAATATGCATCAACAATGCAATAGATTTCTTAACACGTTTACAATCAATTGTGTGTTGAGTCTCAACATCATATGAATGTATGCAATAATGTAGTTTGTACTTACCTTATTCACCACTCACACAAATCTATACACTTCCTTTTCCCACACTTCTTCACCACTTGAATTAGGGCAAATTATCTTCTTCAAGACCTAATCCAAAAATGATAAAATACATCAATACTAATGCAAATATTCACTTAATTACCTCTTACTAGACCCTTAAATCACAAATTACAAACTCAACACCACTAACTAGGGCCCACGGCCGTGGCCTCCCAACCCCACGGTCGTGGCCTCACAAACCCCCACGGGCGTGGGTTAGAAAACGAATCTGTCCAATTATCCAACACCCCACGGGCGTGGCATCCAAGGGCCACGGGCGTGGCATCCAAGATGCTTCTGTTTCGGACCAAATTCACATATTCTATGCTTACAACTCCAACAAACACCAACAACGTGAAAATCTATGAAAATAATTGATCAAACTAGAGTTAAACATCACTTACCACTTTAAAACTCTAAAACCAACATCACTCTTACTCTTCCAATACCAACATCAACCTAACTTCTTATCTTTAACTCACTTTCAACACATACAAACACACCATAATCAAACCTATTCACACTATCACAAATCAACAATCAACTCATTCACAACTTCAAATAAAACAAGAGAAATCAAGAGAGAACTTACCAAAGTTGATGAAACTTCACAATTTTCCAACTTAATCACTTGATTCTTCCTTCAAATTGCTCTTAGAACTCAAAACCTCTCTTGCTCTCTTGTGTCTTTCCGGCCAAACAATTGGAAAAGAAGAAAATGAAGAGTAAAAGAAGTAAAGTCAAATATTGATTCCTCAATTTAATCTCCACCAAGCATATATAATAATATAATATTCCAATTTCTCTCTTCCACTCATTTAATTTCCTTTAATTACTTAATTAAAAATAAAAATAACAAAATACCTTCTTCCTTTGACCATCACATTTGACTTGTATATATGTTATATATATTTCCATATATACAACATATACACTCTCCTTTAAATTCTTTTCTCTTTCAAATTAATATATATACATTCAATCCAATTGCAATAATAATATCAAAACTTCTAGGGCACACTTTGGGATATTACACCATTAAAATCTCAAATTATACATAATCACATATTTAGATGGAACTTTAAAATTGTAAAGGAAAACTTACTAATTTATGAAGAAATCACCAAAACCCACTTGGTTCTTGTAAAATCCTTGGAAATTGGTTGTTTAAATGAAGCAAAAATCAATCTTCCTCATCCATGGAGAAAACGTCAAAGAGAGGAAGAAGAAGAAGAACAAAATTCTTTTAAAATTTTTGATTTTGTTCTCTTTCCTTCATTTAAGACCACATATATATTTTTATATTATTTTATTTATTTATTTATTTATTTATTTTAAAAATACCAATTTTCATCTTCCATTCAAAAAAATATTTTCTTTTTAAATTATTTTATTAAGTTTTAAATTTTATAAAGTATATTACTAATTTACCACTCCTTTACTATTTATATTTTTGTCTTTTTTAATTTCTTCCTTCTTTAATTTCTAGCCTTATATATATAAATATTTATTTATTTAATTAATTATTAATAAATATATTTAATCCTCTACCACCCAAAAATAAATTAATATTGAATTATTTTTATTTACTTATTATTAATTAATTAATAATTACAAAATATCACACTTTTCCATCATTTTCTACTATCTAATATTATTTTATTATTATTATTTTCATCATTCACTTTTCCAACACCAAATTATATCCTACATATATATATTGTATATTTTATGTATATGTATATATCTTATATATGTTACTTATATTTCACATATATTATTATGTACATATTTATGTAATGTATATACTATGTCTATGTAATGTATATTTAATGAATATAAATACCCATATGCACAAATAATATTTCTATATACACATCAAGTTTACCTTATATGTGTATTAAATATATTAAGTATGTAATATATATATCCAACATATACAATTAATATACCATATGTATATGTTATATATACACCAGGTATATATATTGGTTATGTACAACTTTTATATTTTCAAAATTACGGATATGACAATTTTCTTCCCCTTAAATAATTTTGTCCTCGAAATTATCCAGTACGGTAATAAATCATCCAAATCAAAATATAATCTTAAAATCTTATGTTAAATTAATCATCTCGTCAATCGAATTGTCATTAGATAAATTTAGTTCATCTCCTTAATATATATACACCACACACCTATTGCACTCAAGATATTTGATCACTTCATTATCTTAAAAATATACTCTCATAACCTTAAATTCAAATGTTAATAACTTTTATCTTAACACAATAATTTTACACATCTTCAATACAACAATAAAATCTTATTTCCTTAGTAAGATTCATTCCAATTATACTATAACTAACATTTTTCTCTTATAATTATTTGAAACTAATATAACTTAGCTCCTTTCTTGTGCATATACATATCAGAACGCTATACTATGCACATTATCATATAACTTGCATATTCTTAATACAACTACACACATTGAATTTCAATAAATATTTATAAACTTATTACATTTCAGATCAATTGATCTAACTATCACAATATCACCATCACAACCTTATTCTATTCTGACCAACCTTTAGTCTATTTTAAATTCATCAATCTGTTTTCAATTCATGACCTAATTCTATTAGGTCAAATTTATTCTCAAATTTTAATTCTCTTCGAATTCATCATTACAGATAATATTCATTTCCCTAGCCTCATTCACTTTAAACATCATTTTCATCAACTTATTCATTTTATACCACTTTCAAACACATTCAATATAGCTCTTATTCACATTTCATAATTCTTTTCATTTACCCATTTTCTCATATTTCGTATATTTACCATATTTTCAAAAATCACTGTTCTTACACATCATTTATAACTTATCATATTTTCATAATTCTCTTCTGTTTTCACACTATTTATGGTCATAAATAAATTTTTTCATAAGGTTATGAGTCCAACTATACTAGCCACAAATCTTGCTTGTATCTCATGAAACAAAACTATCAATTTCATTCAATATATTTCATAATTGTATCATCTTAAATCCACGTCTGTAGGTTACAAATAAACACCGCCTTCACTATAATTCTTTCTCAAATAGCTCTTATCTCGAAACTACACTCATGTCTTAATGGTCACACATCCGTGGCATTTTAAAATCACATATGAGTTCTTTAAACTCTTACTACATGAAGAGTTAACACATTTCAGCTCTGATTCAAAGCAATTTACTTTTGATCAGTTGATCATCATTAGCCTAACTCATGTTTCAACAATATTATCATTATCATCTTTTACATATACACATTCATTCATATGCTAATTTTACACAATTTCCATTTATTACTCCATTTCTAATCTCTCTCTCATAAAAATTTTCATTTTTTTTTCACTTCCATACTTTATTCATTATACTTTCCTTTTTCTTACAATCTCTTATTTATACGCATATACTTTGGCCCAAAATACTACACAATCATCAAGTTTAGTTGTTACAATAACACTTTCACCGTCCAACACTGCTCGGGTCTAATCTCAATCTCAATTTCATCACATGACCTATCTCTACGCAGGTCAAGACCTAATCTCTCTTAGGTCTATTAATACATGCAATATCATTCTCAATATCACTAGACAAGTAATTGTATAAGGTAGCAAACACTCGATAACATTTTTTTTAATCATCCATATACACCTTCGTAAGTCATATTCACAATGTGACTTACTTTCCACATTTTCTTACATATCACAATAGCATTCATATTGAAAAATCTCATCACACATATCATACAATTATACTCAATTCCTCTTTTACATACAACCTATACAAAGTTAACATTTATCACCTTTCAGAGAGCATTATCATTTCTCATTCTTTTGACATTACTTAAATTATTCATCAATTCAACATATATATACACTCTAACCACAACATAATTAATATTTTTTTTATTTAATCACCCATTTCTTAAATAAGTTTCTTATTATATATATATATATATTTAACACTTCATATAAATCTTAGTCACATTTCCAATGTCACATCTCTCTCTCACACATTTTTTTTTCAATTATTATACCCTTCATATCCATTTTCATCATTTCCAATTCAATTACCTAAAGTAACTCATTTTCACTTGCTTAATCATTATTCTTTATTTCATAACAAATTTCTATATTATCAACCACATTACACCTTAGTTAGTACTTTTATAAATAATATTACTCATTCAAAAATACTCCCATGCTTATTAAACATTAAACTATCAATATCTAAACAATCCTCAACGAAATTCCCTTACAACTCTAAATTTCCAACTTACTACTTTGCTTAAACTTCATTATATTAATCTCACTTTCAAGAGCTAACTTTATAAGCATTACCTATATATTAATATAACATCAAAGTACATCACTTTCGCAACTATGAAAATCCATTTCAAAAATACAGATTCCACATAATACAACCAGCAACATGAACCTCACCAAATCTCATCCACTTAGATACTTTAATTTTACACACTCAACCCTAAATCATGCATTATTGTTCCATAATAAATAATTCGCTATCATATGTGATTTCGCTCTTTGATTTTAATTATGAACTCTTTGTTGCAAATTATTAAAAACTCCATATTCCTTCTTCATACTTCTACCCATATGTATATAAATTTTCATAATTTTCTTCATTCAATTATCTCATGAAATTAATTTATTACTCATGTATACAAAATTGTATGACTTCCTTAGTTTCATGTCACTCTCACTTTGAATTTTTATATTCCTTACCAATTATTTATAAAAGCTTGTAAAATTTTATCCATGTTCACTTGACACATATATGGACTTATATTTAAAATTTTAGATTTTTCCAAATTGATTTAATATATTTAAAAATTAAATCTTCCAAAATCAGAGAATCTGTCTCTTTAATAATTTCTCTGGCAGCACCCGGTTGTCTATTTTTTTCAGGTATTATACCTTAATAAAATTTCATGAAATTTTAACCATATGTTATAGGGATACATATGATATTGGGTGTAAATTTTCATATTTTTCTGGGTGGGTTTTCCATAGTTTTTAAATATGTTTCTCAATTTCTATAGATTCTAAGTTTCTGGAACTGCTCCAACAATCCGTATTCTTCTACCTTTCTTAATTAGTAATTCATCTTTAAAAATTATGAAATTTTATACATTAGATTCTAACATATAGAAAAACTTTTCATTAAAATTTCAAACTCATCCAATATTCCTATATTTATTTAAAAATTCGACAATATCATTTTACAGTATACCTATAAAATTTTCTATAACTATCATGTCCAATTCTCAAATTTTTATTTCATATCTTAAATCATTTCATAAATTATTTTTCTTAATTCCACTTATTCATCAATTGAATCAACTATGAATCTTAATTTCGAATAGAAGTTCCAAAAATTCTTAATCCGTAAGGTCCAAAATGATGCTTCTACTGTGCCACTCTAATCTATATAACTCAGACGTCATCTCAACTCATATCCGTTAAGTTGAACGGGCATGCCACAACAGGGATCATATAAATTGCCAGTGCTAATACATGCATCACAATTGAAAATCATTTTTTTAAAATTTTAATTTTCTCTCTAACAACTCACCTAGGTCGAGAACCTCAAACCTAGGCTCTGACACCAAAATAAATGTAACACCCTTATACCCTATATACGTACAATATATATTTTCAGCATATATAAAATACGCATATACAATATAAAAATGTCACCAATCGATTTAATAAAAAATTTACACATTTCTGTTTTAAAATTTTAAATACTAAATATATAAAATTAGATAGTATATAAATATTATTTACTTGCTATAATAACCCTAAATAACATTTTATAAGAAAATCTATGGGAAAAATTCGCCAGAGTTTTGTCTGTAATTTGGACATTTTCAAAATTCAACAAAACACAACCTTCATAAACAAACACTCCAAATAAAATCAATTCACCAATACTTCTCAATTTCTCCATATGTTTTCAAAATACTTATATATAGGTATATATATCAACATTACATATAAAATCTCATCTTAAAAAAAATTATTCAAATCATTCTTTAAAATTTACAATATATACTTTAAAAACATATCATAACATACATAATATCAAAATATACTATAATATAAAAAATGTACATGCTGGCAACTGGCTCTGATCATGATGTACCCAAAAACAACTCTTCACGCTCAATAAATACAAACCTAGACCCGACCAGGTCTAGTAGAACTCTCCGACTCTACCAAAACGTCCATGACACCTGCACGGCGAATTATAATCGAGCTAAGCCAAAGCCTAATGGTACAAACTTTGATAACAATATAGTCCAAATGAAATGTCAATGCACAACACATATATATATCACAACTCATAATATTATATCTCATTATATTGCTCAATAATATCACAATTCATAATTCACATTAAAGCAAAGACAAACATGGGCCCAAAAGGATCTAATATGCTATTCTAATTTCGGAGTTACTGCTTTGGTCCATAATGACACCATGTGTCTAGCCCCGTAGGCAATGAATCCATTGATAATATAACAGCCCCAATCTCTTGGATCTCAACCTGGCTAGACCCTTAGGCCCAGTATCTTGGTCCTCAACCCGGCTAGACTGCTACAGTTTTTGAGGCTTATGACCCAGTCTTTTCACCCCAAAAACATCATATTTATCAGCTAGCCTGGCTTACGACCCAGTCTTTTCACCATTCTAGTATTTAGCCCATAGGCAATCATAGGCATGCCACCAAATTTAGAACTCTGAAAATTGAATAACATACTAGGCACACAATTTATTCATATTTCTCATTATCAAATTCTTTCATAATTCTTTTATCAAAACTTTTCTCATTTTCTCATGATCAAACTAGGCACATTGCCTTATTATATCATCTTTTTTTAATTTTTTTTCATTTATTAATTTTTCTCATTATTAATCTCTTTCTCATTGTCACATATTCAATCTAGGCACATTGCCTTATTTTCACATTTTTTTCTCATTTTTCTCATTTTTTACATCTTTCTCATTTTTCTTACTTTTCTCATTTTTTCTCATTTTTATCAATATCAATTCATTTCATTATTCCACATATCTTATTTTTGCATTCACAACACATTCCCCAATTACTTTGGGTATTTTCACATACTATACATATTTCACATTCTACACAATTTAGCCATTATTAATGGCTTTTCACAATGCATTTAACACATATATGACATTATAAATGTCATAGCACATTATTCATACTCAATCAATGAACCAAGTAACATAACACATTTTCCAACCAAAATGTGTTAAGCCCAAATGTCATGCAAATATAAATAATATATTCAAAATTTGTATATACATCAAATAACAACCAAAATAATCTTAAAACTCTCACCAACTTTCTCTTACAAGTTTCCCTTCAACACTTGGATCGACCAAACTACTTCCACTCAATGCCTATATCAAATGTGATCATAAATAATTATTTAATATCACATTCTAAGGCATTCTCAACATCAAATCTTAATTTAATAACACTCCTACAAAATTTCAAAAATTAAGTCTTTCCTTACTTTAACTTAGCAAATCCATATTAACCCATTAAATTATTGTTTTGAGTTTATGTATATCATTACAAGCATATTTTAACATGTTTAAACTAAATACATTAATTAACCACATGCTAATGTTCGAAATCCTAAAATGGCATAACCTTCACCATTGAAGGATCTCCATTCCAACTCAATTCAATTATCATTTCAATCTTATTTCCACCACTTACATCATTAAATAACATGATTTAAGCATTAAACTCAAACAATTAATCATTCTTTGAAAATTCACTTTTCCAAAACCCTAAATCAATACTACCATCTTCAAACTCTATCCAAACTTAACTAAATCTATCATTTGATTTTAAAATCCTTGTTTATGCATCAAAACAACACATTTGGAACCAATTTGCACAATTAAAACTCATGATTTCAAAAACCCAAATATTCCATAACCTTAAATTCTCTCTCTTCAACCAACTTAACTCAAACTTAACCATTTCTTCAATCCAACTTAAGAATCATTAATAATTGAACAAAATAGCATTTTTCATATGCATTTAACCAATTAAAACATACTCCATTAAAATCTCAAATTATACATAATCATATATTTAGATGGAACTTCAAAATTGTAAAGGAAAACTTACTAATTTATGAAGAAATCACCAAAACCCACTTGGTTCTTTTAAAATCCTTGGAAATTGGTTGTTTAAATGAAGCAAAAACCAATCTTCCTCATCCATGAAGAAAACGTCAAAGAGAGGAAGAAGAAGAAGAAGAAGAAAATTCTTTTAAAATTTTTTATTTTTGTCTCTTTCCTTTATTTAAGACCACATATATATATATTTTTATATTATTTTAATTATTTATTTATTTATTTATTTTACAAATACCAATTTTTATCTTCCATTCACAAAACATTTTCTTTTTAAATTATTTTATTAAGTTTTAAATTTTATAAAGTATATTTACTAATTTACCCCTCCTTTACTATTTATGTTTTTGTCTTTTTAACTTCCTCCTTCTTTAATTTCTAGCCTTATATATATAAATATTTATTTATTTAATTAATTATTAATAAATATATTTAATCCTCTACCACCCAAAAATAAATTAATATTGAATTATTTTTATTTACTTATTATTAATTAATAATTACAAAATATCACACTTTTCCATCATCTTCCACTATCTAATATTATTTTATTATTATTATTTTCATCATTCACTTTTCCAACACCAAATTATATCCCACATATATATATTGTATATTTTATGTATATGTATATATCTTATATATATTACTTATATTTCACATATATTATTATGTACATATTTATGTAATGTATATACTATGTCTATGTAATGTATATTTAATGAATATAAATACCCATATACACATAATATTCCTATATACACATCAAATTTACCTTATATGTATATTAAATATATTAAGTATGTAATATATATATCCAACATATACAATTAATATACCATATGTATATGTTATATATATACTAGGTATATATATTGGTTATGTACGACTTTTATATTTCAAAAATTACGGATATGATAGAAGTAGAAATGGGTGACGTAGAGGAACCACCTATGAAGGAGTTTGCCCAATCGATCATTGGATTAACCACATCATGTATCCAGTTGAGCAACAATAAGAAATTATGAACTCAAAAACACTCATTATAGTATGATGCCATCCATCCATGGATTGCGGAATGAAGATCTTCTCAACTTCATTCAAGATTTTTGCACAACATTGCATACTTTCCCTTTGCAAGCATTAACGGAGAATGAACTCAAAATGAGATGTTTCCCATACAGTTTGAAAGATAGGGCAAAAGCATGATTGATGACCTTACTGGAGAATTCCTTGACCACTTGGATCGAAGTACATAATAAATTCATGGGAAAATTTTATTCACACCAAAAGACAAAGGAGCTTAGGGGGAGTATTGCAACTTTCATCTAATTTGATGGGAAACCATTTCATGAGGCGTGGGATCGCTTTAAATCTTTATTGTTTCAATGCCCTCATCACTATTATCCACAACAATTACTCAATCAGTTCTTCTATGATGGGCTAACTCAAAAATGTCAAAACACAGTGGATAATGCTACAGGAGGGGAAATGGGTGAGAAAATAGCTTCTAAAATGGTTGCATTTTTTGAAATGTTGGGAGCAAATTCTCAACAAAAGAGTAATGGGAAAAGGAGAAGAGGAGCATATGAGCTGAATGCAAACTCAGAAATGGCAAGAAAAATTGCCAAGTTGACAAGGCAAGTTAAATTGTTGAATGCTAGAGGAAACTTTCTGGTGCTAAGCCAAGAATCATGTGCCTCATGTGGTGTGGTAGGCCATACTGCAAATGTATGTCCTTCATACTTTGAGTAATTCTAAGAAGGGTAAGAGAAATCTTTTGCTTTTGAAGGGTTCCAACAAAGGGGAAGGAATGACCCATGATCAAATTCTTATAATCCCGGTTGGAAAAATTACCCTAATTTTTCATGGAAGAACCAACAACAAGTTCCACCTCAACATTCATTCCAACCTTATCAAAGAGGACCCAACTTCTAAGGGCAAAGTTTGAATCAAGAGCAGATAATGAAATGTTCACTTGAAGATAATTTTAATGCTTTCATTCAAATGAGCACTCAAAATCAAGAGGTGAATAACAAGCGGTTTGACTCTTTAGAAGCATCACTTAAGAAGGTGAAAAATCAAGTGGGTCAATTGGCTAATCAACTTCAAGCTCATCAAAAAGGAAAATTTTTTAGTCAACCGGAGCAAGCCAAAGCAATTGTGGTCTTAATAAGTGGTAAGGTACTTGATAATAAAATCGACGATAATAACATTGATGATTCTTTGGATGCATGAACTTTTGAAGAAGATGGTGAGGATGTGCAAGAAGGCAAAGCTCGACCAAGTGAGCTGAAGGAAGTTAGTGAGGAGGCATCAGTTGCACTAAAGCAACAAAAGTCTCCAAATCCTTATAGACCACCAATCCTGTTCCCGAGCAGGTTAAAAAGTGAGAAGTAAGATAAGCAATTTTCTAAAATTTATAACATGCTCTCCAATTTAATTATAAATCTTCCTTTACTTAAATTGATCAAGAACATCCTGGCTTATGCCAAATTTTTCAAAGAACTGATCTCCAAAAAGAGAAGATATGAGCCAAATAAGAAGGTAATGGTTTCGGAGGTGGCAAGTGCTATTTTACAACACAAGTTACCTCCTAAACTTAAAGACCCTGGAAGTTTTGTAATTAAGAATCATCCAGCATGTGTGATTTGGGAGCTAGCATAAATTTAATGCCTTACTCAATTTACTTAAAATTAGAGCTTGGGGAACATAAACCAACCAAGATGATCTTACAATTGGCTGATAGAACTCTTAGGTTTCCTAAGGGAATCACAGAGGATGTTCTAGTGCAATTTTGAGGTTTAATAGTTTCTGTGGACTTCATAGTCCTGGATATGGGGGAAGATATCTCTAAGGATGTTGAACATACAGTTTTGTTAGGAATACCTTTCATGGCTACAACTAATACCTCAATAGATGTTAAAAATGGGAAATTGTCCATGAGTGTCTTAGGAAAAACTGTGAAATTTTCAATTTTTAACACTTCCTCTACTCCCAATATTGCTATCCATGAAAATTGTTCTTTTATTGATTATTCTAATTATGTGGTTAAAGAAGTTTCTTGCGGAAAATTAGTAAAGGCAAGCTAGATAAGGCCTTGCCCTGAAGAGAAGAAGTTGAAATTTCTGAAGTGAAAATTAAGGACTACAAGATAGAAGAGAAGAATTTACGCAGGGCAACCTTCACCTACCCCTTTGGGACATATACTCTTCATAGGGTGTTGAAAGATTATGAGCAAGATGAACTCAGGAATGAAGCCTTTATGAACTCAAGGATTTATAAAGAAAAAACAAAAGTGATGCATGATAAAATGATCCCTAGTAGAACCCTTGAATTAGGAATGAAGGTCCTTTTGTTTGACCCAAAGATGAGATTGTTCCCCATAAAATTGAAGTCCTGTTGGAGTGGACCATTTCATGTCATTCAAACAATTCCATTTGGATTTGTTGAATTATTGAATTTGAAAACCAACGAGGCATTTAAGGAGAATGGACAAAGGGTGAAGCCCTATTTTGAAGAAATTGAAGTTTCAAAATACCATAGGAAGTATGGCATTCTTTGACGAGAGATGCGACGATATCCAGCTATAGGACATTAAAGAAGCGCTCAATGGGAGGCAATCCATCAGTTTGTATTTCTTTTCATAGTTAATTTTTTGTGTTTTGCAATTAAAATTTCATTTTTGGTTTTAAGAGAATAGAATGGGTGCTTTGATCAACAGGGTGAAAGCCAGGAAGAAAAATTGCATGTATTATAATTGGGTGACACAATGAAAAAAAATTAAAAAAATTAAATTGAAAGGCAAAAATGGCAGTGAAGGACACTGCCACTTGACACGGCCAAGCCATTGGCCATGTCAAGCGAGCCCAGAAAGTCTAGGCGTGGACATGGTAAGAAGTCTTGGATGTTTTCTTGGCCGTGTCACCTAGACATGACCAAACCGCCCAGCCCGTGTCCCCATTTCTTTCCCCTGCAGCAAATCCCACAGTGGTAGGCACACTTAGGAGACACGGTCAAGCAACTGGCTGTGTCCCTCCTAAAGAATCAAACACGGCCAAGCCATTCCCAACTTGGCCGTGTCACTCCTTTTTAAAACCCAATCTGGTGTCCATTTTCAAAACCCAGCTTTCAATTTTCTTTCTTCTTTCTCTCGTCTCTCTCTCTCTCTAACCTCCATTCCCATCCCTAAAAACCTCAAAATTCCACCAAATATTCCATTATTCTTAACCAAACACTCAATTAAACCCATTAAATCTTCCAATTTTCTAATCAACAG
The DNA here is from genome assembly GCA_947685225.1 of Garcia nutans. Taxonomy (NCBI): domain Eukaryota; kingdom Viridiplantae; phylum Streptophyta; class Magnoliopsida; order Malpighiales; family Euphorbiaceae; genus Garcia; species Garcia nutans. The sequence goes on from CANTUV010000059.1 coordinate 39,326,900, forward strand.
TCAATAAAATCCATCAAAGCTTCAATTTTCACTAAAGAATCAAGATGCCTAGAACAAAAATGGTGTCCCATCACAAGAGGAGGCAACCTTCATCATCCTCTTCATCATCTTTAAAGAGATTGGCTCTTCTAGCAAGGGGTTTCTTTCCAACAAAGTATGTAAGCGAAGAATCCCTTAATACTCTCCAAATTAGAGAAAATTTTACTATATATGTTCAAAACCTTGGGTGGGAGAAGTTAGTTTCCCTTAAACCTTTTCAATTCCAAGAAATTACCATAAAATTTCTCACCTCTCTTAATGTTGAAAGAGATGAGAAGAAGATTTGCACTAGGTTTAGCTTTAAATTGGTTGGAAAACCATGTGTTATTGATATTGAACAATTGAATACTATTTTTGGTTTCCATCAAGAAGGGAAAAAATGTGTGCCTAAAGGTTTTAGACAACAATTTGCATGGGAAGCAATAGGCTCGGGTGGAATGTATATGGCCAAATTGGCCAAGGCAACGAAATTGATAAATCCCGCCTTGAGGTATTTACATAAGTTTATGTCTTGTGGGTTCTTTGAATGAAAAGAAAGTACGGGTGTGGGGGAACTAAGCGAGCTCTTTTTTCTTAGATTGTGCACGCAATGTTATACCCGTGAGTAATGGCTATTGGTTAGCCGATGTTTTTTATAGTGTAGAAAATAGAAAAAGAGGCATAATTTGTATAGGTGGATTGGTGACCATCTTAGCTATGGCACTTGTCGATGGTTTTGACCCAAGCACTTGCCATATGACTAGAATTTCTGGAAGTGATTCATTTGACCTTAATACTCTTAAGAAGATGCACATGGTTACAAAAAGGGGAGGGGCTTTTGTGATGGCTTCAGATGAGCAAGTTGCACTAGGGGACCAGTAAAAGAGACCATGAGTTGATGAGGAGTTTGACTCAGATTCACTTGGTTTGGATGAAGATGCTCCGATTTTGAAAAATCAGGAGATTATTAGTAGAATTGAAGCATTGGAAAGTAAGGTAGATCATAATCATTTTGAAGTCCTTCACCAATTGGAACAAATCAATAGCAACCTTGCCAAGATTCTTAGCCTCCAACTTTCAGCAGCATCATCGTCACATCCTCCATCACTGTAGATCATATCAGCTTCTACCTTTTGAGAACACTTCTTATTTTCTTATTTTCAGTTGTTGGATATTTTAGTTGCTATTTTTATTTACCACTTTTTGTTATTAAAACTCTATGTTTTTGGTTATTTTATATTTATTTCTTTTTATTCTTGAACAATTAATATTTTGTGGATGAAAAGGTAGCACTTGCCTCACAAAGAAAATGATGAAAATCAGGTTGTACCTTAACTCTTACTCTTTTAAATTATCCTAGTTTCCATTGAGGACAATGTCATTCTTAAAGTTTGGGGTGCTAAGTTTTTGTTCATAAATGCAAAACTTTTATTTCTCGTAATTTAGTTATTATTTTTAAGTCTTTATTTTAGTCGTTATTTTAGTTATTTTGTTAAGTGTTTTTCCTTACTTTACATATTGTTTTGAAGTATGGTTTTAAGTTAAGTTCAATTGTTATAAGTTTATTGATAGATAACCTTTTAATTTTTGAAGCATGAAATGGAGAATTGGATAAAATTGGTGTTTATTGTTGATTTGGTGGATATTCCTTGCATTGCCTTTTAAACTTGTGAGAAATTGAGCCTATTAATTTCTTAGCCAACTTAATATTCTTTTTTGTGTGTGAGCATCTTTGATTGATGAATGTTTAGAACTTGCTTTGACATACATTTTGAGGCTACCTAAAAATTTCAATAGACATCAATATGATTAAGGCAATTAAGTGAACCTATTTTAGCTTTAAAAAATCAACCTTATATTCAACCTTAGTTAGCCAATTTTGAGTCTATTTCATTTCCCCTTTTCTTTCTTTTTCACAACACTAATAGCCTTAAACCATGCTATTTTGTCTCTTACCCTTTTCATTAAGTCAAGGGCATTTGAAGAGTGTTAATGATTGAGTGTTGTGTTAAATAAGTGTGGAGTTAAATTTAGTGGGTTTAAGATTGCAAACTATTGTGTTCTTTAGTTGCAAACCATAATTTACTAAAAAAAATGGTAAAAAACAAAAATTGTTGTTTTTGTTGGAAGGGTTGAAATGAGTTTGGGAATGATCTTTGCAAATTTAATAAGTGGAGTTCCTAAAAAAATTCTTCAATGTCTAGTGCTAAGTGATTGGGAGCTACATTGGGATTGTTGATCGTACTACATTGCTTACTTCACTCTTGAAGTGCTCTTGAGCTTAGTGGATTAACTCACACTCCCAAATGACTTGCCCTTACCTTAGCTAGATTACAACCAAATAAAATATCTTATGATTGATGATTGATTGGAATTTATGGTGGAAGTTTGATTGATAAGCAAGCTTATGGTGATAATCTTTCATTGAATGTTATGAGTGTAAACACTACACTAACTTATTAAACACTCCAAAGAGTTGGTGAGGGATTGACAACATTAGTTATGAATGGAGAACCACTAAATTACATGAGTATTGGTTTTGTTTCATTTGATATTGATTACAGGCTTAAGAAATTAGAAGTCTTGATACATTCTTATAACTCTTGAACTTGACTAAATTTTCCTGTTTAGTTTGTTTTAATTTTAACTTTGCTTGGGACAAGCAAAGAATTAACTATGTGATATTTATTTCAATCATTTATGTTTATATTTTTAGGGTAATTTTATTGGTTTTTAGTTAATTTATTTTAATTTGTGTTTAAAGATTGTTTTAAATGTTTGATTTAGGTTGAAGTGCAAAAAAATGGAGTGATGGATCAAAATTTGTGGAAAATCAAGAGACACAGCCAAGACGCCACTTAGCTTGGTCGTGTGACTCATCCAAGGCAAGGAAGAAGTAGGACACAAATTGAGGCAACTTGGCTTGGCCGTGTCCTTCAAAAAAATTAGGTAGAGGCGGACACTGGCAAGAGACACGGCTAAGCCATTGGTCGTGTCACATGACACGGCCAAGGCCTTTTCCGTGTCCCACTTGATAACACCAATGAATAAAGGAAGAAAAGAAAATGGCAAAGGTGAACACAAGCAGAAGACATGGGCAAGCCACTTTGTCACAGTTGGAAAAGAAAAGAAGGGAAAGAATGCAGCCATTGACACGGCCTAATGGCTTGGCCGTGTCCAGTGAAAGTTTGAGTGACACGGCCAAGTCACTCATAACTTGACCGTGTCCTAGTTGATTTCTTGAATTATTTTCATGATTGGTTGAGGGACAAGTGGGAGACAACATGCAATATCTTTTAAAAAGAAATGATAAAGATGAGTAAAAGAGGGAAAGTTTTATGGGATGAAATATTAAATAAGAAAAAAGAGGGACAAAAAAAAAGAGTGTGTGAGTTGGCAAGACATGCTTGGTGTCTTAAAAAATTAAAAAGAATTATAAGTGGAGGGGATGGAAATACATACAACTTGGGCTTGATGAGGGGGAGCTAGTTCTTAGTTTTTGATTCTTGTTTTTAAGATATTTAGAAACAGAGGAAATCATTTAAGATTTTTGGAAACGAAGATCAAGTTATTACAGCTTCAAAGATTGAAGTTTTGAGTGTATAATCTTATGAATCAAATAAAGACTAAAGCTACTGTAAGAAATAAAAAGAAATTAAGGATTCAAACCTTCGTTCATTGGTTCCACCAAAAATTGCTTCTTGGATGAACAAGGACAAAGGCAAGGTTGCTGCCTTTGATAGCTTGATTGCTTGCTTGCTCCTTCTCTTCTAAAAAGTCCGATCAATTTGTAAAGTTCCAATTCAAAATCCAAGTCTCAGTCCAAAGTCTGATTACTTCCTAAAAGTTTCTCTCCAAAAGTTCCCCCCCCCCCTTTCTATGTCTTTTTTAGTCTTATTTATAGGAAATTTAGATGATTAATTCAACTTGTTTATAGAAACTAACCTTAATTAAGAAAAGGAAACCGAAACCAAATAAAATTTTATTTTGGAAAAAATTGCGTCAAAATATTTCGCCGGCGAAAAAAAATTGCTGCGGAAAAATTTTGCTGGAGAAAGAAACTACTGTGGCTGGCTACGAGGACTGGCGAGCGAACTTGCGGGGCGCGGGCTGCCAGGCCATTTCGTCCAAACTTTTCAGCAATGAATTTTTTCGTCGCCGATTTTTCCGTCGAGAAATTTTTATTTTTATTTATTTATTTATTATTATTATTATTCATAAAAACTAAATACTAAAACAAATATTATTTAATTAAGATAACACAAAAATTATTTTGGACTAATTAAAATATATTGGACCGGACTGGGTCAAAAATTAAGGGTCTACAGCTTCATATCCAACTCTTTGCACGAAACTTCAATCAATTAGTTCTTTAACATTTAATTCAATTCATATGATTCAACTAGCTTATATATGCATTAAAATTCAAAGAAAAACAAACAATTGCAAATTATTAATACAAAAGCGCATACCTCTTTTAAAATAACTTATTCCTTTAATTTTTTTTCTCACTTCTCTATGCTCATATAGTGATAATCTTTTCTACTCTAATAATTTCTCTTAGAATTTAGAGTTATAAGTGAATTTTCCTTAATTTTTAATTAAATTGATGAAGAAATATGAAAGAAGAGAAAATTTAGCTAGGGAGAGAGAGGTGGATCAGTTGGTGATGGAAGAAGAAGATGGTCGAAGCTTCCAGGTTTTGCTATTTATAGTGTTCATGATTTTGGTTGTATAAGGTGTGCCTACCATAACTATGGTACACCCACTTTTCCAATTTTTTTTTCTAATCCCACTTTTAATTGCATAAAAATCTGTAAATTATTAATTTAACTAATTTAAAGTTCCTTTACCTATATTTCTCATCCTTGGTTCAATAAAATTTAATTATAAAATCATAGGGGCAATTTTATAATTTCTACCACTTTAAGATTCTTTTTCAAAAATATCGATTTTGTCCATATTCGGATTAAACTTTCAACTTTTTAAAGCTTAATCCATCCTACTTTCCCACTTATTTTAAATATATAAGTCACTTTAATCACTATATATATTCTAGTATCAACATATATTAGAAAATTACTATTTAAAATTTTAAAACTCACAATTCTCGCCCTCTAAATAAATTTCATTTTTGAAATTTACCTGTTGTAGATGTTTCAAACATTTGAGGATATTGCTATCTCATCATCTCCTCACTTTCTCATGTGGCTTCTTCAATTGAATGATTCCTCCACAGTACCTTTATTAAAGGATTGTTTTTATTTCACAACTCCTTTATTTTACAAGCTAAGATAGCCACTAGTTCTTCTTCATAACTTAAATCTGGTTGGATTTTAATAAAATCTCATTGTATCACATGTGAATGGTCTGATCTGTATCTTATAAGCATCAATACATGGAATAAATTATTTATCTTGGCTAGTTATGGGGGTAAAGCTATTCAAAAGGCTATTGGACCCACTCGTATAGGTATCTCATATGGACCAATAAACTGAGGGCTTAGTTTTCTTTTCTTCCCAAACCTTCTTCCATAGTGATATTGTGAGCGGGGATTTTCGCCCCCACTCCCGGTGGAATGGTTCTTGCGACTTCGGCACTGTTTAGGCTCGGGGCCTTAGAGAACATGGACCTAAGTCCGGAGAAAATGGAGTCGCCACCCGAACGGGCCGAAAAAAAGAAAGGGGTGGATGACTCGATTCCTAAGGAATCCCCAACCCCTTAATGGGTTCGGAAAGTTGGGTACGTGTGGGGAAGGTGAGAAATGGCTCAGCACCCCCACAACGCCAGGTTCATTGGAATCGGCCTCCTTTACAGGTCTTAATATTATAAAATTCTTAAATATAATAATATTATCCATACTACACACAATAAAAAGAAAGCATCATTATATTAAAATCAAAGCAATGTCCAAACAAAACAAAACAAATAAATGGACACCCATCCAAGGATGGAAACATGTCCTTACATCACATGCCTAGATAGGACACCCACCAAAAGGTAGAAACATGCCCTTTACATAAGTTCTAAAATAGAAAAGCAAATTAAATTACATGATGTTTAAATAATGAGGTACCCACCAAGTGGAAACATACCTCTTACAACTTTTGGAAATCTAAATTGATTGATAAAAGTAAATAATCGTTCATCATAAATAAATCATTCATCAAAAGTATTTAAATATCAACAAATAAACATCCATCCATGATAAATTAAATAAATCAAGTATTGAAATTAAATAGATTAAAGCATAAGAGATAAATCAAAGCATAATCAAGTATGGAATTGAATAAAGCAAATAAAAGTTCAAGTATAGCTACTATTTCCATTTAGGGTTCTTTATCTCATGTGTTAAGGTTTTGGAAATTCTAAAGTTAAGCTACTGTGACTTTTTAGGGAATTAAAATAGATTAGGGTTTTATGTTTTTAAAGGTTGGTAAGACACATTGATTAAACAAATTAAGATTTGAATGGTGAAATCATGAAACTAGGGTTTTGGACACTTTGAAATACTTTTTAATTCATGGTTTTAAATAGTGATGTAAGCTACTGTGTAATTTTAGAGTTTTTATGTTTTTATGGTTTTCAATGTTTTAAAAGGATTAGGGTTCATAAAAATTAGGGTTTAAGGTTTTAAAAGGATTAGGGTTCATTATTTTAGGTTTAAAAGTTAAAATTTGAATTTTAGGGTTTTATAATTTAGGTCACGGGTAAAAGATTTGAATTAGGGTTTTAGAAATCAATTTGATAATTTTATGAAGTTTTATGAATTTAAACAAACGGATTGAAGTTTTTATAAGTAGAAAAGATGTTTTTTTAAGGCTTTTTGAATGAAATAGAACCTACTTTAAAATCTTAAAAGAAACAGAATTTGATTTTGGCTTTGTTGAAAAATATGTTCAATTAGTGTTTTAAGATCTTAAAGAAGAAAAAATAACAATTTTAAGTCTTTTTAGAAAATTAGGTCACGTTTTAGTGTTTTAACTTTGTAAAACTAAATTAAAGTTCTAAGATTTTAACTTTTGAAAAACACAATAAATCCTAGTTTTAGCTACTGTGTAAAAAAAAATTAGAATTTAGAATTTCATACCTTCTTTCGTAAGTTGCTCCAAAATTGCTTCTTCTTGGATGAACTATCTCCAAAGACCAGCCTTTTTTGCCTTTGGAATCCCTTTAATCGTGATGCTGCTGTCCAGAAAAGATTTAAATTGAATTTCTTCTTTTCCTTCCTTGATTTGGTTTCAAACTTTCCAAACTCCCCTTGGATTTGTTCACTCTCGGTCACCCTTAATTTTAATTGCCTTTGGTCCTTTTTATAGTGGTTTAAGGTTATTTATTCCAAATTATTTAAGGTAAGTAATATTAATAAAAAAAAAGAAACCAAAACCTAATTGGATTAGGTTTCAAAAAATTTGTGTTAGAAAATTTGCGCTGCCGAAAAAAACTGCCGCGGGAAAAAATGCGCTGGCGAAAAATTTCTGCCACAGAAAACTGCGGCAATGTGCAGGGAACGGGCCCGTAAGCTATTTCGCAGGTAGAAAAATTCTGTATGCTATTTCGCACGCAAAAATTCTGTGTTGCACGCAGAATTTTTCTGCGTGCGAAATACCCACGAGCCTGCGCGACGAATTTTTCGTCTCCGATTTTTCCTACTTCGATTTTTATTTTTTGACTTTTATTTGTTTATTTCTATTTTTTATTAATAAAAATTAGATACTAAAGCAAAAATTATTTAATTAAAATTATTTTGGACCAATTAGACAACAAAAATCATTTTGGGCTAAATAAAACATATTAGATCGGATTGGGTCAAAAATTAAGGGTCTACAGTTTGCCCCCTGCTTGAATGATCTGAAACCTTAGTGAAAGAGACTGAAAAGTAAAAAGACTTAATTTTTGAGATGGTGACTTGTTTTGGGTACTTGGACCCAATTTGAGTTCTGGACTAACGGATGATTCTAGGTTCTGGACCTAAGGAAAATTTGGGTTCTGGACCAGGTTCAAGTTCTAGACTCGAGGATATTTCTAGGTTCTAGACCTAAGAAAAATTTGGGTTCTGGACCCGGTTCGAGTTCTGGACTCAAGGATGATTCTAGGTTCTGGACCCAAGGAAAATTTGGGTTCTGGACCCGGTTCGAGTTCTGGACTCAAGGATGATTCTAGGTTATGGACCTAAGGAAAATTTGGGTTATGGACCCGGTTCGAGTTCTGGACTCGAGGATATTTCTAGGTTCTGGACCTAAGAAAAATTTGGGTTCTGGACCCGTTTCGAGTTCTGGACTCAAGGATGATTCTAGGTACTAGACCTAAGGAAAATTTGGGTTTTGGACCCGGTTCGAGTTCTGGACTCAAGGATGTTCTAGGTTATGGACCTAAGAAAAATTTGGGTTCTAGACCCAGTTTGAGTTCTGGACTCAAGGATGTTCTAGGTTCTGGACCTAAGGAAAATTTGGATACTCAATCTTAAACTAGATTTGGATACTTGACCCTAACTGGATTCGGATACTCAATCTTAAACTGGATTTGGATACTCGATACTAATTTGGATTGGGATACTCGATCCTAACTGGATTGGGATACTCGATCCTAACTGGTTTTGGATACTCGATCCTAAACTGGATTGGGATACTCGATCCTAAACTAGATTGGGATACTTGATCCTAAACTGGATTTGGATACTCGATCCTAAATTGGATTTGGATACTCGATCCTAAATTGCATTTGGATACTCGATCCTAAATTGGATTGGGATACTCGATCCTAATTTGGATTGGGATACTCGATCCTAACTGGATTGGGATACTTGATCCTAACTGGTTTTGGATACTCGATCCTAAACTGGATTGGGATACTCGATCCTAAACTAGATTTAAATTTGATTTGATTGACCTTTTATTACTTGAGGATTCTAGCTTAACTTGTTGTTCCATTCTTTTGCTCTTCCTTTTGAAAAAATTCAGCTATTTTTAATTGGACCTTATATCCTCTCCTTGCCCCCCTATGTAGCAAAACATTCATAAGTGAGTTTAAAAATATTTGGTATATAAACTCAAAAAATTGAAAAGGAGATACTTTGCCCCCTGTGTAGGCTCAAACCCATGATGTTCTTTGCTGGCTTTGATTGACGTTCCTGTTGTCTAGTTCTTTGCACAAGCAAGCATTTCTTCTCTTTGAAAAATTACTGGAGCTTTCTCAAGCAACGGGCTTTCTATGCCCCCCTGATTTGATATCTTCTTTTGATTCTTTACTTCACAGGGTGTTTGCTATTCATTTTTCCAAAGAACACAAGACAAGAAAGTGCAATGTGATATGCTCATGTATGCATGATATGCATAAATAATACTTACAGTTGTTCCATTGACTCACAGACTGAGGTGATCAGCATAAGTGTTCTCATTGGTTCCCTTTTGACGCTTGTTCAAGTCTTGCATTAGAATGATCGAAAGCTTTGTATTTGTAGCTTTTATCTTTGAGATGTTGAAAACATGAGTGGTGGAGACCTTAAGCAGCAGAGTCAGGGATGTATCCATTTCAAACTATATTTCAACATGTCGGTTGGTAGTTTCTTCATGACTTTGCCAAATGTGTCCTTTGGAGGTTCAACATACTTCCCTTAACTTGAAGGCTTTGTATGACAAAACATTTTTTGAACTTTTTGAATTTTTTGAATTTTGATTTTGAAATCAAATGTTGGCTTTGCCAAATTAATGTCATTGTACCTCAGGACTTGATTTTTCAAATTAACATATCTATAACATGACAACCCTAGTTACCGTACTAAACTCGGGAATCATTTCTATTTAAGCAAGAACTGTTGCACTTCAGATAGGCACATACACATTACTTGGCCAAAGGTCTCATTTGAGTTTAGATATTGTCTATCTCATATGCATGCTTATCCAAACTATCTCCACTAATAGACTCTACCTACCAAGAGAGATCAACAGGTCTTTTATAGGCTTGAAATGGGGTCTATAAGGGACACAGGTTTAAGTAAAGGCCATTTGTAAGTTGGGGCTGATGTGATACAATGGACAAGCCTTCACACTATAAATTTCTTGTTTGAATTTTAAGTGGCTTGGAGGCAATCTTGCTAGACTCCAAATTCCTTCTATATCTTCTTGGCATTAATCTGGATCTTGATAGGGACAGTCTTTGCCCTTGCAAAAAGTTTGGTACCCAAATTTGTTTCCTTTCTTCTTTTCCCTTTTATTTTTTCTTTTTCTTACTCCTCCCTTTCTTTGATCATTTTGTCATTTTGTCCTTCTTCCTTGTAGGACTGTCAAGTACAAAACTTTTAAGCACTGAATGGTCTTTCTCCTTTTTCTCCAATTTTGATTGAATCTTTGGTTGGGTTGGACCAATTCAAGTCAAAATGTCCTTATAAACCAAATGGAAGCCTTTTGCTGCTTTAGGTAAAAGAAAACTCAGTTGGCTTTCTAAACCACCTTTTTAAGTTTTACTTTCTTTCTTTTCTTTTATTTTCTTTTCTTTCTCTTTTATTTTCTTTCTTTTTTTTTTGTTCTAGCTCAAACAGAGTTGTCTTATTTATACCAATTTGGGCTTCCAATAATGGATGAGTGGATTAACATAAATCTTCTTTAACAGGGATAAATCATTTGTTACTCTAATGTTGATGTTGTCTTGATATATTGGAGACATTAAGGGAACTTCAACTACCCTTAAGGTTTTGAGAACATCAACTATCCTTATGGTCTTGAAACTACCCTTATGGTCTTGAGAACTTCAACTATCTTCATAGTCTTGACTATTCATTTATTTCTTTGATCTTCTTGCCTTCTCACCTTTGTGATCATAAGACTTGTCAAAAGTATCACAACAGCTCAGGGTAGGTTATTGAGGTTATATGCCAATGAAAAGAAAACTAAAATTTTATGAAGGCTCAAAGGGACAACTAGGGATTGATATTTAATTAGGTGGATACTAGTTGTTGGCTAATCAAACAATGCCTAGATCATCTCTCCCTTAAATAAGCAGAGTTCAATTTCGCCTCGAAAGTTTGTCAAAGCATGTTCTAAGACTGACTAGGACCTAGACAATGGTAATTAACAGGAGCCCTCTCTAAGTAAGCATACACAACTCAATGCTATAGAGCAATTCCCTCATCTAGTAAAGTCATTCGAGTCATGATGCCTAGACACATTAATTTATAAACATCAAACTAAATTCATCATTGGTTGAGCATCAAAATGAACAAAGACCAATAAAAATTTATGATAAAAATAATTTATTCAAACAAATTACAATAGTTCCAAAATATTAAAGAAAGTAAGATTGAAAAGCAACATTCAAGCTAAGGAAAGTTCATTGAGTTAGGCTTCTTTTCCTTTCACATATTCAATATCCCCATCTTGAAAGGATGATAAAACAAAATCTTCTTCCAATCCTTTTCCCACCATGAAGGTTGCCGGTGGAGGTACTCTATTGAACCTTGGTAATGGATTATCTTTGGTGTTGGGCTTGTCCGGCTCGGGAAACTTGCCATTATCAATTAAATTCTAGATCTCATGCCTCAACTTCATGCAATTGTCCATTTCGTGTCTAGACCTTTGATGGAATTGGCAAAATGAATTAGTATCAAAGTTAGGTGGAAGAGGATTAGGCAAAGGACGAGGAGTCAAGGGTTGTAACAATCCCTTCTTTTATAGCTTATTGAGAACCCAAGATAGTGGCTTCCCCATATCTGATAACTGCCTCATTCCTCCTTGACTAGCGGCATTAACATCAACTTCTTTTTGTGTGCTTTGATTGCCAGACTGGTAGTTCCCTTTCTTATTCCTTTTTATTGAAAAGCGATTCTTCTCCCTTTCCCACTCTTCAATTTGTAGACCAGCTTGGAGAAGATCTTTGAAATCACGTATGAGTGTATGAGACATCCTCTCATGAAGATTAGGCAACACCCCTCTCACAATCATCCTTATTTGATCGGATTCATCAGGCCTCTTCTTGAGTAAAGCAGCCTTGTTTCTCCATCTCTTAACATAATCTACAAAATTTGCATTTGGTCGTTGCCTAACGGACTCAACTTTCATTAAGGTAACTTCCATTTCAACATTGTATCCATATTGTTGGATGAAGGCTTTGTAAAGTAGATCCCAACTCTTTTGTGTTACATCATCTAAGGTATTGAACCAATTTTGGACAACAGGGTCCAATGAGAGCATGAAGTACCTTAGGATTTGAGCCTTAGTAGCTCGGGCAGATTGCATGGCAGTGATATACTACTTCACATGGAGATGAGGATTTCCAGTGCCATTATACTTTGAAAAAGATGGCATCTTGAACTTGTAATATCCTCATATATGCTCTAGAAGTTTTGATTATGTTGTTGTTATTGTTGTTGTTGTTATATTGGATTGAATATATGTGTTAATTGCAAGAGAAAAGAAATTGGGAAAGAAAATAGGGTTTAGAGAGAATGGTATATGTTGTGTATATGATGATATATATAACATATAAATTGGTCAAATGAAGAGTCAAGGGGGTAGAGATATTTATTTTGTTGAATGTGAAATTACATAAAAGGACTTATAAGTTAAAAGAGAGCTAGAACAAATGGTTAAGGGCATTGAGGTAATTTACCTTTAGAAATCTCTTGGTGGAGATTTAAAGAAGAAAAGATGTTGACTTGTGTTGATTTTCATTTCTTCTTTTTTTTGTGGGTGCCGGCCATTCAAGAAAGAAAGAGCAAGAGAAGTGTTTTTGATGCTAGAAGCATTTTGAAGAAGGAATCAAGGGTTTTGGTTAGAGATTTGTAGAACTTCTTCATTTAAGGTAAGTATTCTCTTGTTTTCTTTACTTGTTTTGAAGTTGTGTTTGAAGTGAATTAGGGTTGGTTGATTTTGTGATTTGGTGTGTTTAAGAGGTGGTTGAGATGTGTTTTCATGTGTTAAATTGGTTTTAAGTTAAGAGTTTAAATAGGTGTTGTTGTTGGAAGTGGTGGATGTTGATTTTTGGAAGATGGAGAAGGATGTTGGTTTTAGGGTTTTGAGATGGTTTGTGTTTAGATGTATTAGGAATGTTTTGTGAAATGATTTTTGTGATGAATTTGTGTTTAGAACATTGTTTCCATTCATTTAAAACATGCAATATTGTGTTTGATGAGTTTGAGTGCAATTGGAGGAGAGTTGTGCATATTAAGGTTTGTGTTCTTGGGTGACACGGCCAAAGGGAAAGAAAGACACGGCCAAGTCAAGAGATTTTGGGCGTGTTGGATTGGTTTTTGGGTGACACGGCCGTGTCCCCAAGCCGTGTTGCTTACTGTCAAGTGGTGTTGAGAGACACGGCCACAAGCTTGGCCGTGTTCCTCAAGTGGGCTGCCCGTGTTCTTCACATTTGTTGGTTAGGGATTTATTTCTTTGTTCTAATTGCATTATTTGAATTCTTCAAAGGTATTTTGGTACCTAAACTTAAACATAAACACTTTAAACATACTTCAAACAAAGAATGCCCTAATCAAATGGATGTGGAAGATCCTAAAGCTATGAATGACATAAATTGTTCTTTGCCCTAATTGCATTGTTGAGATTGAATAATGTTATGTTATGCATTGTGAATGATAATGTGTTCCATGAGTAATGTATAATGAAATGTGATGCAAAGTCATTGTGATTGGCTATGATGATGATATTGAAAGAAAGAAGGCATGTTTGCCTAAATGTTGATGAGAATTGAGAATGGAAATGATAACTAAATAATAAATGGATTGTGTGGCTAATGTGTTATTCCATTTTCAGAGTTGGTTGTTGCTGGCATGCCTAATAAGTGTAACAATCTCTTGAAGTTAGGTTGGATTGAATCCTTGAAGCCTAATTGAGATGTTACCACCCTTGAAGCTAGGTTGGATTGGTTCTTGAAGCCAAGTTGGGTTGATGCTTAGCATGCTTTGCTCCCCTTGAAGCTTGGTTGAACCTAATCCTTGAAGCCTAGTTGGGTATATGATATTGATAAATGTGATAACAAAACCAAAACATTAACTCTGAAAATTGAATGGCATATTAGTGTGTCTTGGGCCCAATGCTTGTCTTTGTTTAATGTGAGTCATGATTTGTTTAATGTTGTTCATGAATGGTTAAATGAATAACTAATGAGGCATATGAAATGTAAAGGTATGTTGTTAGCCTTGCATATATGATGTTACATGTATAATATGGATTGAGAATTGGCATTGCATTGCACTGAAGCATAACACTAGCACATTTTGTCTTACTAAGCCGTTGGCTTAGCGCGATAGTGTTTGATCGCGCAGGTAATAGGGTTGAACCCGAGAGCTCTTCGAGACCGAGTGAGAGTAGACAGTGAAGAGTTGATTTTGGGAACTTAAAGATCAGAGGAGACTTGCCAATCATGTATAACTCTTTTATATTTTGTATAGTAATGATTTTAATGTACATATGTGTATATTTGTAAATATGAAATTAAATGTTTTCATATATGTAAATATTTGATAAATTCCGCTGCGTAACAACTAAATGTATCTATATATATCTATTTAGTTTTGTATTACAAGTTAACTACTTATCTTTCTATAATGTATATAATTGAAAGATTATGGTATGGTTTAAAATGTTTTAAATGTTAAGAAAATCCGTAGCATCTCTATGTTTAGTGCATGTATACTACATTGTGGTGTTTGTAGTGTGCATGTATTGAATGTAGGGGTGTTACAATTGTTTTGGTATCAGAGCCTAGGTTTGAGATTCTCAACCTAGGTAAAATGTAAGAAAAAGACTATTTTGATTTTTAAAAATGGTTTTTGAATAACATATATGTTTGGGATTGGCAATCTCTGATCTTTAATAAGAAGTATTCTACTGTGTTTGCAGTGTTAGGTTGTGATGGATTCTCACTCACGCCAGTCAGTTGAGGGTAGTGCTGAGAGTATTGTCCCTGATGATGGAGTTAGGGTTGTTAGTGCTGGGGAGGCACCTGCTTCGGTGTCGGGGAGACCAGCTGGGGAGGAGGTTCCGCCAGCTTGGGTTAGGCATGTGGTAGAAGCTTTGAGGCAAGCACCAGTGCAACCAGTGCCACCACCCCCTCAGCCTGTGGTACCAGTGAGGCACTATGACAAACTAAGGAAGTATGGAGCGGAGGATTTCCTTGGTACTACCGATCCAGCTGTAGCAGAACAGTGGCTTGACAAAGTACAGAGGATCTTTATTCAGTTGCAAGCCACCTTGGAGGAAAAGTTTGATTATGCAAGATCTTTGCTACAGAAGGATGCATACGACTGGTGGAGGACAGTGCCCCATTCTATGGATGATCCACCAACCTTGTCATATGCGGATTTTCTGAGAGAGTTTGAGTTGAAGTATACTCCTAGGGAGTACAAAGACATGAAGAAGATGGAGTTCTTAAGCTTGAAGCAAGATAGCAAGACTGTAACTGAGTATGAGGTTGAGTTTATTCGATTGAGCCAGTATGCTGGGGG
The DNA here is from genome assembly GCA_947685225.1 of Garcia nutans. Taxonomy (NCBI): domain Eukaryota; kingdom Viridiplantae; phylum Streptophyta; class Magnoliopsida; order Malpighiales; family Euphorbiaceae; genus Garcia; species Garcia nutans. The sequence continues at coordinate 39,342,369 of CANTUV010000059.1, forward strand.
CATTATAGCTGATGAGATAGATAGATGCAGGAGATTTGAGGAGGGATTGAGGCCCTCTATCATGTGCTTAGTAGCTGGATCTCGATATCACGATTTCTCCCAGCTAGTGGCAGCAGCTCGAAGTGTAGAGCGAGCTCAAGTTATTGCAGCTGCTTCAGAGGAAGAGGTTAGGGTTAGGAGGCCCCAGTTTGAGGCAGGGTCTTCTTCTGTTAAGAGAGGTAAAGGAAGCTTTGTTCCTAGAGTTAGTAGGAGTCAGAGGTCAGCTGGTAGGTCAGTGCAATTACAGAGGCAGAGATTTAGACCTGCAGCTTCAGTGGCAAGTGCTCCGACCCCTATGATTCAGAGATCCACCCTACCCATCTGTATCCATTGTGGTAGGCCACATGGTGGTCCTTGCTGGAAGACTGGTGTAGCAGGGGTTTGTTTCAGATGTGGATCACCATATCACTTTGTTAGAGATTGTCTTGAGAGGCAAGAACAGATGTCAGTTGATACTGCAGCTTCTCGACCTAGTGTGAGGGGAGGTCAAGCAGGCAGAGGTAGCAGCCGGGGAGGCAGATCTGGGTTCAGTGCTAGAGGAGGTGCTACATCCAGGGAGAGTAGGCCAGAGGAGATTGGATCTTCCCAGAGGATGTATGTTATGCAGAGGCAGCCAGATGCATCGGCAGTCATAGCTGGTACTTTTTCTTTATTTGATACTTTAGTACTTGCTTTGATTGATCCAGGTTCCACACATTCTTATATTAGTGCATCTGTTTTGCCTGTGTCTGATATGCATGCTGAGTCCCTAGGATTTGATGTGTTGGTGACAAATCCTTTAGGGCATAGTGTGGTTGTGAGTAAGGTGCACCGAGATAGTGCAGTGAGGGTGCAAGGTGAGGAGTTCTTTGGAGACTTGATTGAGATGCCATTTAAGGAATATGATGTGATTCTAGGTATGGATTGGCTATCTAGACATGGAGCTGTGGTAGACTGTAAAAGGAAAATTGTTTCTTTGAGAACTGTTGATGGTAGAGAGGTGATAGTATCTAATGAGCAGGAACAGCTAGCCTCCTTATTTGTTTCAGCTGTTGCAGCCAGGAGGTTGATTAGAAAAGGGTGTGAAGCCTATCTTGCTCAGGTGGTAGATGCTAGAGTAAGGGGTTCTCCTATTGATGATATACCCACAGTTGCAGAGTTCCCAGATGTGTTTCCAGAGGAGTTGCCAGGATTACCTCCTGAGAGAGAGGTGGAGTTCGGTATTGAATTGTTGCCTGGTACCACTCCTATCTCTATTACTCCTTATAGAATGGCACCAGCAGAATTGAGGGAATTGAAAGTGCAATTACAGGAGTTGTTGGATAAGGGATTTATTCACCCCAGTGTTTCTCCTTGGGGAGCTCCTGTGTTATTTGTGAAGAAGAAAGATGGTACCATGAGACTGTGTATCGATTATAGGCAATTGAACAAGGTGACCATTAAGAATAAATATCCTTTGCCTAGAATCGATGATCTCTTTGATTAGTTGAAGGGTGCAGCTGTGTTTTCTAAAATTGATCTGAGATCTGGGTACCATCAGTTGAGAGTCAGAGCTGAAGATGTTCCTAAGACCGCCTTTCGGACCAGGTATGGGCATTATGAATTTCTAGTTATGCCTTTTGGTCTGACAAATGCACCTGCAGCTTTTATGGATTTGATGAATAGGGTGTTCAGGCCCTATCTGGATCAGTTTGTAGTGGTTTTCATCGATGACATTCTGGTGTATTCGCGAAATGAAGAGGAACATGATATGCATTTGCGGATTGTGTTGCAGATTTTGCGAGAGAAGCAGTTGTTTGCCAAATTGTCGAAGTGTGAGTTCTGGTTGGATCAAGTCGCTTTTCTCGGACATATTATTTCAGCAGAAGGCATTAGAGTTGATCCGAGCAAAGTTGAAGCTATATTGAATTGGAGTCCACCCAAGTCGGTGACAGAGGTTAGAAGTTTTCTGGGTTTGGCAGGCTATTACCGACGGTTTGTGAAAGGGTTTTCTTTGATAGCTACTCCACTCACCAGATTGCTTCGTAAGGGAGTGAGATTTGTATGGTCGGATCAGTGTCAGGCTAGCTTTGAACAGTTGAGAGATATGTTGACTCAAGCGCCTGTTCTTACTTTACCTGTGGAAGGCAAACCATATGTGATCTACAGTGATGCTTCACATAGTGGTTTGGGGTGTGTGCTGATGCAGGAAGGTAAAGTTATAGCTTATGCATCTCGACAGTTGAAACCGCATGAGCTCAATTATCCAACCCATGATTTAGAGTTAGCAGCAATTGTGTTTGCATTGAAGATTTGGCGACACTATCTGTTTGGTGAGAAATGTTTCATCTACACTGATCACAAGAGTTTGAAATATTTGGGTGTTCAAAAAGAGCTCAATCTTCGACAGAGGAGATGGTTGGAATTGATTAAAGACTACGACTGTTTGATTGATTATCATCCAGGTAAAGCAAATGTTGTTGCTGATGCCTTGAGTCGGAAGTCTTTAGCTGGTTTAACTGTTTACTCGCTCTCGTTGCTTGTTGAGTTGAGAGCTTTGCATGCCAGTTTTGTACCTTGTGATGATGGTGCATTGTTGACACAATTGCATTTGAAACCAATTTTATTGGATCAGATCAAAGAGGTTCAGTTGACTGATATGAAGATTCAAAAGATTATTTCAGATTGCAAGAATGGGAAGACTAGAGATTTTGTTGTGAAAGGTGATGGGAGTCTCTGGTTTAAGAACCGATTGTGTGTACCCGATGATGCTGATTTGAAAAGAGTCATTTTAGAAGAAGCACATCAGTCAGTGTTTGCTATGCATCCGGGTAATACAAAGATGTATCATGATTTGAGACAGGATTACTGGTGGATTGGTTTGAAGAGAGATATTGCTGAGTTTGTATCGAAATGTCTCACTTGTCAGAAGGTTAAAGCAGAGCATCAAGTTCCAACTGGATTGCTTCAACCATTATCAGTACCAGAATGGAAGTGGGATAGAGTGACGATGGATTTTGTGTCTGGTTTGCCATTGACACAAAGGATGCATGATGCCATTTGGGTGATTGTGGATAGATTGACTAAGACAGCTCATTTCCTTCCAGTTCGGATGGATTATTCTTTGAAGAGGTTGGCTGAGCTGTATATCCATGAGATTGTGAAGTTTCATGGTGTTCCAACTTCTTTAGTGTCTGATCGAGATCCCAGGTTTACTTCAAGATTTTGGAAGAGTTTGCATAGTGCTTTGGGTTCTCGATTACACTTCAGTACTGCTTTTCATCCACAGACGGATGGACAGTCAGAGAGGGTGATATAGATTGTCGAGGACATGTTGAGGAGCTGTGTCATTGATTTCTCTGGAAGTTGGAATAGATTCTTACCTCTTGTGGAGTTTGCTTACAACAACAGTCACCAATCCAGCATTGGTATGGCACCGTTTGAAGCATTGTATGGCAGACGGTGTAGGACACCTCTTTGTTGGAATGAGCTTGGAGATAATAAGTTGGTTGGTCCTGATCTGATTCAAGAAACTGAAGAAAAAGTAAAGTTGATTCGAGGCAGGTTAAAACCAGCTTCAGACCGACAGAAGTCTTATGCAGATCTGAAAAGGAGAGACATAGAATTTGTTGTTGGAGATAAGGTATTTCTGAAAGTGTCTCCTTGGAAGAAGATTTTGAGGTTCGGTCGGAAAGGGAAATTGAGTCCTCTTTTCATTGGACCGTATGAAGTTTTGGAAAGGATTGGGTCAGTTGCTTATCGACTCGCTTTGCCACCTGAGTTGGATCGTATTCATAATGTATTTCATGTTTCTATGTTGAGAAGATACAGATCGGATCCATCTCATGTGTTGCCAATTGAATCTATCGAAGTGAGCCCAGATTTGACTTTTGAAGAGGAACCAGTTGCTATCTTGGCACATGATGTGAAAGAGCTGAGAAACAAGAGAGTGCCATTGGTGAAGGTTCTATGGAAGAATCATGCAAAAGAAGAAGCAACTTGGGAAAGTGAACAATCCATGCGAGAGCAATATCCTCAGTTGTTTCAGCTTTGATATCAGGTAATTTCGAGGACGAAATTTTCTTTTTAGAGGGGGAGAATTGTAATATCCTCATATATGCTCTAGAAGTTTTGATTATGTTGTTGTTATTGTTGTTGTTGTTATATTGGATTGAATATATGTGTTAATTGCAAGAGAAAAGAAATTGGGAAAGAAAATAGGGTTTAGAGAGAATGGTATATGTTGTGTATATGATGATATATATAACATATAAATTGGTCAAATGAAGAGTCAAGGGGTAGAGATATTTATTTTGTTGAATGTGAAATTACATAAAAGGACTTATAAGTTAAAAGAGAGCTAGAACAAATGGTTAAGGGCATTGAGGTAATTTACCTTTAGAAATCTCTTGGTGGAGATTTAAAGAAGAAAAGATGTTGACTTGTGTTGATTTTCATTTCTTCTTTTTTTTGTGGGTGCCGGCCATTCAAGAAAGAAAGAGCAAGAGAAGTGTTTTTGATGCTAGAAGCATTTTGAAGAAGGAATCAAGGGTTTTGGTTAGAGATTTGTGGAACTTCTTCATTTAAGGTAAGTATTCTCTTGTTTTCTTTACTTGTTTTGAAGTTGTGTTTGAAGTGAATTAGGGTTGGTTGATTTTGTGATTTGGTGTGTTTAAGAGGTGGTTGAGATGTGTTTTCATGTGTTAAATTGGTTTTAAGTTAAGAGTTTAAATAGGTGTTGTTGTTGGAAGTGGTGGATGTTGATTTTTGGAAGATGGAGAAGGATGTTGGTTTTAGGGTTTTGAGATGGTTTGTGTTTAGATGTATTAGGAATGTTTTGTGAAATGATTTTTGTGATGAATTTGTGTTTAGAACATTGTTTCCATTCATTTGAAACATGCAATATTGTGTTTGATGAGTTTGAGTGCAATTGGAGGAGAGTTGTGCATATTAAGGTTTGTGTTCTTGGGTGACACGGCCAAAGGGAAAGAAAGACACGGCCAAGTCAAGAGATTTTGGGCGTGTTGGATTGGTTTTTGGGTGACACGGCCGTGTCCCCAAGCCGTGTTGCTTACTGTCAAGTGGTGTTGAGAGACACGGCCACAAGCTTGGCCGTGTTCCTCAAGTGGGCTGCCCGTGTTCTTCACATTTGTTGGTTAGGGATTTATTTCTTTGTTCTAATTGCATTGTTTGGATTCTTCAAAGGTATTTTGGTACCTAAACTTAAACATAAACACTTTAAACATACTTCAAACAAAGAATGCCCTAATCAAATGGATGTGGAAGATCCTAAAGCTATGAATGACATAAATTGTTCTTTGCCCTAATTGCATTGTTGAGATTGAATAATGTTATGTTATGCATTGTGAATGATAATGTGTTCCATGAGTAATGTATAATGAAATGTGATGCAAAGTCATTATGATTGGCTATGATGATGATATTGAAAGAAAGAAGGCATGTTTGCCTAAATGTTGATGAGAATTGAGAATGGAAATGATAACTAAATAATAAATGGATTGTGTGGCTAATGTGTTATTCCATTTTCAGAGTTGGTTTTTGGTGGCATGCCTAATAAGTGTAACAATCTCTTGAAGTTAGGTTGGATTGAATCCTTGAAGCCTAATTGAGATGTTACCACCCTTGAAGCTAGGTTGGATTGGTTCTTGAAGCCAAGTTGGGTTGATGCTTAGCATGCTTTGCTCCCCTTGAAGCTTGGTTGAACCTAATCCTTGAAGCCTAGTTGGGTATATGATATTGATAAATGTGATAACAAAACCAAAACATTAACTCTGAAAATTGAATGGCATATTAGTGTGTCTTGGGCCCAATGCTTGTCTTTGTTTAATGTGAGTCATGATTTGTTTAATGTTGTTCATGAATGGTTAAATGAATAACTAATGAGGCATATGAAATGTAAAGGTATGTTGTTAGCCTTGCATATATGATGTTACATGTATAATATGGATTGAGAATTGGCATTGCATTGCACTGAAGCATAACACTAGCACATTTTGTCTTACTAAGCCGTTGGCTTAGCGCGATAGTGTTTGATCGCGCAGGTAATAGGGTTGAACCCGAGAGCTCTTCGAGACCGAGTGAGAGTAGACAGTGAAGAGTTGATTTTGGGAACTTAAAGATCAGAGGAGACTTGCCAATCATGTATAACTCTTTTATATTTTGTATAGTAATGATTTTAATGTACATATGTGTATATTTGTAAATATGAAATTAAATATTTTCATATATGTAAATATTTGATAAATTCTGCTGCGTAACAACTAAATGTATCTATATATATCTATTTAGTTTTGTATTACAAGTTAACTACTTATCTTTCTATAATGTATACAATTGAAAGATTATGGTATGGTTTAAAATGTTTTAAATGTTAAGAAAATCCGTAGCATCTCTATGTTTAGTGCATGTATACTACATTGTGGTGTTTGTAGTGTGCATGTATTGAATGTAGGGGTGTTACGGAACTTGTATGGGACCTCTTCATCTAGCTCAAATAATTTGTCAACTTCGGACATTTCTTTAGTTTTCAGCTTTTTCTCAAATTTCTTTTTTAAATCAGCAATCATCTTTTCAACATCGGATGTCTCGGTCTTTTCAATAGTTGCCTTCTCAACAACCTCTGGCTCTTTTTTGTCTTGAAGATCTTGGTAGTATTGAGCCCAGTCATCATCATCAATGATCACCTTATCATCATCAAAAGCTACTTCACTAACTTTAGTCTTCCCTTTGTCCTTTGGCTTCTTAGTGCTAGCAGAAACCTCGGCATGATTCTCTAAGATTGCAGTCAATTGGTTCCTCATGGTCTCAGCTAGGGCCTCTTTTATTTCTTCCATCTTGGCATTGAGGGCTTCATCCACCATTCTTTGAATTTGTTCGGGCTCCATTGTTCTTGGTGAGCAAGTGATTGAGTCGTTGCTAGATATCTCATCTCCGGCGTAGGTCGGATTGTAAGCTTTTGAACTATCGTAATCTAGGGCTGTGAGCCAGAGAGGATTAATGATATGAGATGCAAATGTATGCATGTATGCATGTATGCACAAACAATAGACAAACAAGGACAAATTAGGACGTTCCTTCCAACCTTATAACATCCACACACGAGTGGCGAGTCTCTTTTCCTAGGTATATGGTTAACAAAATACCAACATGGGGTACCTTGCCTTCGAATAATTCCCTCGGACGTTTCAACCAATAGTTATATCCTTGAAAATGGAAATCAATCCATGATAATTCCCATTAATTAGGTTTTAATCCATTCAACCAACCAAAGTAGCTTTTATGCTATATTGGATTAAAACAAAATTAAGAGGTTTATCATAGATAGATTTCTCACTTGAAAAAGGTAACTAATGATTCATGCCAAAAACAAGCCCATAGTTAATTTATTCTTAGTGTAAACTAGGCCCACAATTGATTTTTGGTATTTCATAATTGACCTAAATATTTGCAAGCTCTTTGTAAGAAAATGTTGGGTGAAAATAGTTTTGTTTCTAAGCCCATTGTAAAAGATTTTAGAAAAATGGATTTTGGGCTTAGTATTTGGGCCATGGGCCAAAGAATCTTTGATTTGTTTTTAGAAAAGTCTTATGTCCAAAGATCAACTTGAAAAATTTTAAAAATAGTTTTGGTCTTTTGGATTTTAGAGAAAAGTTTATTTTGAGCTTACAATATAATTAGGTCATATTAGAAAAAGAACAAACCAAATAGGCCATGATTTAGACTAAGATAAACAAACCATAGTCAAACAACATGCTTTTGGGGTAAAACCTAAGGAAAGTAACTAGGCCAATTACATGAGCTTTAGTCTTTGGTTAAAAAGGCTTAGGTTCCCATAGCAAGTATATACCAAACGGTACAAGGCTATGAGTGGTTATGCCATGCTCGATCTCCATACCTTGAGTGAAAGTATGGTATCCCTTGCATAACATAACACAGGTAACACGGGCGTCCTAACTCATGCACACGATGCAAACTAAATGATGCAATGGATAAAATCATTATAAGAAAGAATAGAATAAAGACCAACGGAATCAACTTCTCTTATCCCCACTGGAGTCGCCACTGTGAGCGGGGATTTTCGCCCCCACTCCCTGTGGAATGGTTCTTGCGACTTCGGCACTGTTTAGGCTCGGGGCCTTAGAGAACATGGACCTAAGTCGGGAGAAAATGGAGTCGCCACCCGGACGGGCCGGGAAAAAGAAAGGGGTGGATGACTCGATTCCTAAGGAATCCTCAACCCCTTAATGGGTTCGGAAAGTTGGGTACGTGTGGGGAAGGTGAGAAATGGCCCAGCACCCCCACAACGCCCGGTTCATTGGAACCGGCCTCCTTTACAGGTCTTAATATTATAAAATTCTTAAATATAATAATATTATCCATACTACACACAATAAAAAGAAAGCATCATTATATTAAAATCAAAGCAATGTCCAAACAAAACAAAACAAATAAATGGACTCCCATCCAAGGATGGAAACATGTCCTTACATCACATGCCTAGATAGGACACCCACCAAAAGGTAGAAACATGCCCTTTACATAAGTTCTAAAATAGAAAAGCAAATTAAATTACATGATGTTTAAATAATGAGGTACCCACCAAGTGGAAACATACCTTTTACAACTTTTGGAAATCTAAATTGATTGATAAAAGTAAATAATCGTTCATCATAAATAAATCATTCATCAGAAGTATTTAAATATCAACAAAATAAACATCCATCCATGATAAATAAAATAAACCAAGTATTGATAATTTTATGAAGTTTTATGATAATTTTCACTTTATCTTTAGCTTGTCTGATAATAGAAGGTCCCACAAGCTTACTTTCACTCAATTTTGTCTATTATAGTGGAGTTCTACTTTTTCTTTCATATAATGCTTCGTATGGCAGCATATTGATACTTGTCTGGTAGCTATTATTATAAGCAAATTCCACTAAGGGTAAATATCTCTCCCAACTACCTTCAAATTCAATTACATAGCTTCTAAGCATATCTTCAAGTACTTATATCACCCTTTCTGACTAGCCATCAGTCTGTGGATGGAATGCAGTGCTGAAAAGAAGTCAAGTACCCAATGCTTTTTAAAAACTTCTCCAAAATCTTGAAGTAAAATGTGGGTCTCATTCTGAAATAATAGTCACATGCACTCCATGAAGTTTAACTATCTCATTAATATACAATTTTTCAAGTCTATCCAATGAACAGTCAATTCGAATTGGAAGAAAATGATCAAATTTGATCAACCTATCAACAATTACCCAAATTGCATCATGCCTCTTCTAGGTGTTCGGAAGACCAGTCACAAAATATATAGTGACTCTATCCCATTTCCATTTTGGTATTAAGAGGGGTTACAGAAGATGCGATGGAACTTGATGTTCTTCTTTGACCTGCTGACATATTAAACATGAAGTAACATATTCAATAATATCTCTTTTCATGCCAGGCCATCAATAAAAAGGTTTTAGATCTTGATACATCTTATTACATTTCGGATGCATAGTATAAGTTGTAATATCCCAAATTTTTTTAAAAATTTCTAATTTTTGGAAATTTGATAAAAATATATTATAATTAAATTGGATAAATTAAATTAATAATTTTAAATGAAAAATGAAGAGATATTAAATGAAAAAGTGGAATATATATGTGATATATATGTAAAATATACATAACATATAAAAGTCAACACATCTTAAATGTAAAGTCAACACTTCTTAAATGAAAAGTCAAAGTAAAAAGGGTATTTTAGTAATTAAATCTTAAAAATTTAAAATTATTAAATTAATTCAAAACTAAATAATTTGAATCGAAGAGGAATTTTTGAACTTTTAATTTATTAAATAAATAAATAATTAATTAATTATTAAAATATTAAATAATATATATATGGCTATAATTGAAGGATGAAAGGAAAGAGAAATTAAAGAATAGTCTTCTTCTTCTTCTTCAACCTCCTAGGCTAAAACCTCCATTGATGGTGTCCAAGGAATTTTGCTCTTCCATACTCAATTTATTGAAGGATTTAACAAGTTTAAAGTTAATTTTTGGTGATTTTCACTAAATTTGGTAAGTTTCCAACTCCTTTCTTTGAATTCCATGGAACTTTTTTATTATGTGTGATTTTAGATTTTTAAGTAGTATGTTATAATTATTGGAATTGGTGTGTATGATGTTATTTTGGGTAATTAACAATGATTTTAAGGTTGGATTGAAGAAATGGTTGAATTTGGATAAAGAATGGTGAAAAGAGAGAATTTAGGGTTGTGGACTTTTAGGGTTTGAGAAATCATGGTTTTTAATTGTGAAAATTAATTTCAAATGTGTTGTTTTGATGCATAAACAAGGATTTTAAAGTCAAATATTGGATTTGGTTGTGTTTGGTTGGAGTTTGAGAATGGAAGTGTGATTTAGGGTTTTGGAAAATGATTTTTCCAAAGTTATTGAATTGTATAATTTTATTGGTTTAATCTTATTGTTTGGTATTATAAGTGATGAATATAAGCTTAAAATGATTAATGGATTGTGTTGGAATGGAAAACCTTCAATGGGGGAAGGTTATGCCATTTTAGGGTTTTGTGTATAAGAGTGTGTTTTTGTAATGTAAATGATTTAAATGTATTAAATTATGTTTATAATAATATAAATAAACTTAATATATTAAAATGAATGGCCTTGTATGAGAATCCAAAGTTAAAGTGAGGTTAGCCTTAAATTTTGAATTTTTGCTTTGATGGGGTTTAATTATGGTTTAATATTGGAAATGCCATTAAATGTGATACTAAATGATTATTTGCTATCACATTTGGTTTAGGCATTGAGGGAGGTTGATTTGCTTCATCCAAATCGTGAAGGGCGAGTTGGAAGGATAGGATTGGAGGTTGTTTTAAGCTTGTTTCTGGATTTTATGTATTGTAAACTATAAAGAATGTTTGGGTTAAGTTATTTGAAATGGGGGTTTAAATGTGTTCTAAATTATATATATATCTATTTGAGAAACTTGGTGAAATTGAGGAGTATGGGTGAAATGATAATTTTAAATTATTTGGGAGTCTTTTCTGATGCAGGTTCTGTTTTGCTAAATTTTGGGATGTTCAAATTACAGACAAAACTCTAACGAATTTTTTCCAGAGATTTTCATATAAAATATTTATTTTGAGTTCCTATAACAAGTAAAGAATATTTATATACTATTTAATTTTATATATTTAGTATTTGAAATTTTAAATCAGAAATGTGAAAATTTTTATTAAACCGGTCTATGACATTTTTACATTGTATATGTGTATTTTACATATACTGAAAATATGTATTGTACGCATATAGGGTATAAGGGTGTTACATTTATTTTGGTATCAGAGCCTAAGTTTGAGGTTCTCGACCTAGGTGGGTTAACAGAGAAAGAAAATGGGGGATCTGAAAATAGTTTTTAATTGTAATACATGTATTGGCACTGGCAGTTTCTGATCTCTGATATAGTAATTTCTGTTGTGTTTGCAGATATAAGTAGTTATGGCGTCTCGGACGCATCAGTCTGCAGAGGGTAGTGCAGAGAGTGTGGCTCCTGATGAGGGAAGAGATGGAGCTAGAGTTGTGTCTGCTGGTGAGGCATCTATTTTTGTGCCTATGAGACCAGCAGCTGATGAGATTCCACCTGGATAGGTACGGCATATGGTAGAGTTGTTGAGGCATGCTCCAGTTTAGTAGCCGCTGCCACTGCAGTTGCCGATGAGGAAGTATGATAAGCTGAGAAAGTTCGGAGCTGAGGACTTTGTTGGTACTACAGACCCTGCTGTAGTAGAGCAGTGGCTAGACAGAGTTCAAAGAGTGTTCATTCAGTTGTAGTCTAGTTTGAAAGAGAAGTTTGATTATGCGATATCTCTTTCGCAGAGGGATGCATATGATTAGTGGAAGACGGTTCTACATGCTCTGGATGATCTACCAGTCCTAACTTATGATGATTTCCTGTGGGAATTTGAGCAGAAGTATACTCTGAAGGAGTATAAGGATGCAAAGAAGATGGAGTCCTGAGTCTGAGACAGGATACCAGGACAGTGACAGAGTATGAGATCGAGTTTATCCAATTGAGTCATTGTGCTGTTGGGATCATTTCTGACGAGATTGATAAGTGTAGGAGATTTGAGGAGGGACTGAGATCCTCTATCATGTGTATCATAGTAGGCTTTCGGTATCAAGATTTTTCTCAGTTAGTTGCAGCTGCCAGGAGTGTAGAGAGCACAGGGTCTTGCAGCAGTTGCCAAGGTTGAGGAGACCAGAGCTAGGAGACAGGGTCTTCATCAGTGAAGAGAGGCCGAGGGGATATTTTTAGAGGTTAAGTAGGAACCAGGGGCAGTTTGGCAGGTCAGTACAGTAGCAGAGATAGAGATAGAGACCTGCAGTTTCAATGGCTAATGCTCCGACCCCAGTAGCTCAGAGGCCTGCTTCACCTACTTGTGTTCATTGTGATAAAGCATACGGAGGTGACTGCTGGTGGAGAGGTGCTTCAGGAGTGTGTTTTAGATGTTGGTCGTTAAACCATTTTATCAGAGATTGTCCAGTGCCACCAGAAGATAGACAGGCAGATACTACAGCTTCTCGACAGTGTCAGAGGGGGTGTGGTGGCAAAGGTCTTGGTAGAGGTGGTCGATCTGGGACTAGTCAGAGAATAGGTTCTACAGCCAAAGGTAGTAGGCTGGATGAGGCAGGACTATCACAATGGGTTTATGTGATGCAAAGGCAGTTGGATGTTTCAGTTGTTATTGCTGGTACTTTTACTTTATTTGGTACTTCAATTCTTGTATTATTAGACCCTGGGTTGACTCATTCTTACATCAGTGCATCCATCATGCCTGTGAGTGATTTGTATTCTGAGTCCTTAGGATTTGATGTTTTGGTCACAAATCCTTTAGGTCATGGTGTTATGGTGAGCAGGGTGAACCGAGATAATCCTGTTGTTGTTCAGGATGAGGAGTTTCTCGGTGACCTGATTGAGATGCCTTTCAGGGAGTACGATCTGATTTTAGGCATGGATTAGTTATCCATGCATGGGGCGGTGGTAGATTGTCAGAAGAATTGTGTTACTTTGAGAACACATGATGGTAGGGATGTGATGGTATCTAGTGAGCAGAGGCATCTTTCATCCATGTTTGTTTTAGCTAGGAGGATGATTCAGAAGGGATGTGAGGCTTATCTTGCTCATGTTGTATATACCAAAGTAGTAGGGTCCCAGCTTGACAGTATGCCTATAGTTGCCAAGTTTCTAGATGTTTTCCCTGATGAGTTTCCAGGGGTACCTCCTGCGAGAGAAATGGAGTTTGGTATTGATTTGTTGCCCGGTACCACTTCTATCTCTATTACTCCTTGTCGGATGGCACCAATTGAGTTGAGATAGTTGAAGGTGCAGCTGCAGGAGTTGTTGGAAAAAGGGTTCATCCACCCTAGTGTGTCCCCGTGAGGAGAGCATGTGTTGTTTGTGAAGAAGGAGGATGGTACCATAATATTATGTATTGATTATAGGCAGTTGAATAAGGTGACCATCAAGAACAAGTGTTCTTTGCCTCGGATAGATGATCTCTTTGATCAGTTGAAGGAGGCGACAGTATTCTGTAAGATTGGCCTGAGATCAGGGTACCATCAGTTGAGAGTCAAAGATGTGGATGTACCCAAGATAGCTTTTCGCACGAGGTATAGGCATTATGAGTTTCTGGTGATGCCCTTTGGATTGACGAATGCACCAATAACTTTTATGGAGTTGATGAACAGGGTGTTCTGACCATATTTAGATCAGTTTGTGGTGGTCTTCATTGATGACATTTTGGTATATTCGCATAATGAGGAGGATCATGATAAGCATTTACGAATTGTATTGCAGACTCTGAGAGAGAAGTAGTTGTATGCTAAGCTGTCTAAGTGTGAGTTCTAGCTTAATCAGGTAGCTTTTCTTGGTCATTTGGTTTAAGCAGAGGGGATTAGAGTTGATCCAAGTAAAGTTGAGAATATCTTGAATTGGAGTCCACCGAAGACTATGACAGAGGTTAGAAGTTTTCTGTGATTGGCAGGCTATTATCGACGGTTTGTGAAAGATTTTTCTATGATAGCTACAGCACTCACCAGATTGCTTCAGAAAGGAGTTAGATTTGTGTGGATAGATAGATGTCAAGTGAGTTTTAATCAGCTGAGGGAGATGTTGACTCAGACTCCTGTCCTCACCCTGCCTGTGGAAGGTAAACCATATGTGATATATAATGATGCTTCACATAGTGGTTTAGGTTGTGTTCTGATGCAGGAGGGTAGAGTCATTGCTTATGCCTCTCGACAGTTGAAGCCATATGAGCTGAATTACCAGACGCATGATTTAGAATTAGCAGCTATAGTTTTTTCCTTGAAGATTTGGTGGCATTACTTGTATGGGGAAAAGTGTTTCATTTATACAAATTACAAGAGTTTGAAATACCTGGGTGTTCAGAGAGAGCTCAATCGCAGAGACGGTGGTTAGAGTTGATTAAAGACTATGACTATTTGATTGATTATCATCCTGGCAAGGCAAATGTCATTGTTGATGCCTTGAGTCAGAAGTCTTTGGCAGGTTTGACTGCTTATTCTGTAACACCCCCATATTCAATGCACACACACTACAACCACAACAATGTAGCATAAGTGCACCAAACATAGGGATGCTACGGTTTCCTTAACATTCAAAACATTTTAAAACTTGATACCATATCCATATCATTATATCTTATTAACAAAATAGATCATTTACTTATAAAACAAAACATATTAGTTATCTATATATATATATACATTTATATATTACACAGCGGAAGTTATAAAATATGTATATATATGAAAACATTTGAATACATATTTACTATTATACATATTTTTACATTATCAACAAAACTTTACACAATATAAAAAAATTTATACATGATTGGCAAGTCAGCTCTGATCTTTAAGCTCCCAAAATCAATTCTTCAATGTCTACTCTCACTCGGTCTCGAAGAGCTCTCAGGTTCGATTCTATCAGTTCTATCACCTGCGCGATTAAACACTATCGTGCTAAGCCAAGGGCTTAGTAAGATAAAACATGCAATAAACATGCTTAAATGCTATACAATGCCAATTCTAATTTATCATACATGTAACAACATAAATGCAAAGCTAACAACATACTTTTACATTTCATAACCTAACATACATATATGTATATCAGAATTCAACATCTTTGCATATATTTTATTAGTTAATCATTTAATCATTTATGAACAACACTAAGCAAAGACAAGCATGGGCCCAAGACACACTAATATGCCATTCAATTTTCAGAGTTAATGCTTTGGTTTTGTTATCACATTTATCAATATCAATATCATATACCCAACTAGGCTTCAAGGATTAAGTTCAACCAAGCTTCAAGGGGAGCAAAGCATGCTAAGCATCAACCCAACTTGGCTTCAAGAACTAACCCAACCTAGCTTCAAGGGTTGTAACATCTCAATTAGGCTTCAAGGATTCAATCCAACCTAACTTCAAGAGATTGTTACACTCATTAGGCATGCCACCAACAACAAACTCTGAAAATGGAATAACACATTAGCCACTCAATTCATTTAGATTTCATTCTCAATTCTCATTATCATTTAGGCAAACATGCCTCATTTATCTCCATTAAATCACCTTAGCCAATAACAATGGCTCCACCTTTCATTTCACAATATAACACTTCATTATTCAAGTGTATTTTTATCTCACATAGCATCATTCATAAATATTAACATTTCATTCCACATTTCTCATAAAACACATTACCATTCAAAGTGCATAACATAACATTGTTAATTCTCAACAATGCAACTAGGGCAAAACACAATTGACATGATTCATAGCTTTAGGACCATCCACATTCATTTGATTAGATCATTCTTGTGTTTGAAACATGTTTATAATGTTCATGTTTAAGTTTAGGAACAATGGAACTTTTGAAGAATTTAAACCATGCAAAGAGAACCAAGAAATCAAACAATGTTCAAATCATTTGAAGGGCACGCCCAACTCACTTGATTGACACGCCCAACCATCTTGAGTGACACGCCCGTGTCCTTAAAAAGAAAAGAGGCAGTAGCTTCCTCAAATAAATGACACGCCCAACCAACTTGAGTGACACGCCCGTGTCCTTAAAAAGAAAAGAGGCAGTAGCTAATTCAAACAATTGACACGCCCACTCCCCTAAATTGATTTTGGCCGTGTCACCAAATCATAAAACCTTAACTAAAACCAACCCTTTCTCAATTGCACTCAAACACAATATTCATCATATAACATATTTCACATGAACATAATCAATGTTCTAAACACATATTCATCATAAAAACTACTTCACCACACATTAATATCACAATTAAACACATATTCACCACAAAACCCTAAAATCCAACATCCTTCTCCCTCCATCCAAATCAACAACCATCATTTCCAACAACAACCTTCAATTAAACTCATAACTTAAAATCAATTTAACATTTGAAAGCACAACCAAACACATCTCAAATCCACCAAATCACAAAATCATCAAACCCTACTTTACTTCCAACACAACTTCCAAATAAGTAAAGAAAACAAGAAAATACTTACTTGAAAAGAAGAAATTCCACAAATCCTTTGTCAAAACCTTGGATTGCTTCATCAACTTGCTTCTATCATCAAGAACACTTCTTTTTCTCTTTTCAATTTGGAGAGCCGGCCACTTCATGAAGAATGAAGACAATGATCAAGATACAAAGTCAAATTTTGCTTTTAATCTCCACCAAGTGTTCTTATCCAAGCAATTACTAAAACACCCTCAATCATATAACTAACCTTTGTCTCATATAAGTCCTTATATGTAATTTCATTAACAACCAAAAATATCTTCTTCCACTTAACCATCACCTTGACTCTTCATTTGACCACTTTATATGTTATATATATCATCATATACACAACATATACATTTGTCTCTAAACCATAATTCTTTCTCCAAAACACATATGCACAAGCATTCTCATCCCAATTCTTTTCTTACCCCATCATATGCATTCAATTCAATTTAACAATAACAACAACAACAACAACAACAATATAATCAAAACTTCTAAGCCACATATGAGGATATTACAATTCTCCCCCTCTAAAAAGAAAATTTCGTCCTCGAAATTACCTGAAATTAACTCTGAAACAACTGAGGATATTGCTCTCGCATCGTTTGCTCATTTTCCCAAGTTGCTTCTTCTTTCCCATGGTTCTTCCAAAGAATCTTCACCAATGGCACTCTCTTGTTTCTCAAATCTTTCACATCACGTGCCAAGATAGCAACTGGTTCCTCTTCAAAAGTCAAGTCTGAGTTCACTTCAATTGATTCAAATGGCAACACATGAGATGGATCCGACCTGTACCTCCTCAACACGGAAACATGGAATACATTATGAATACGATCCAACTCAGGTGGCAAAGCAAGTCGATAAGCAACTGGCCCAACTCTTTCTAACACTTCATACGGCCCAATGAAACGAGGACTCAATTTTCCTTTTCGACCGAACCTCAAAATCTTTTTCCAAGGAGACACTTTCAAAAATACCTTATCTCCAACATCAAACTGAATGTCTCTCCTTTTCAGATCTACATAAGACTTCTGTCGGTCAGAAGCTGCTTTTAACCTGCTTCGAATCAATTTTACTTTCTCTTCAGTTTCTTGAATCAAATCAGGACCAACCAACTTATTATCTCCAAGCTCATTCCAACAAAGAGGTGTCCTACACCGTCTGCCATACAATGCTTCGAATGGTGCCATACCAATGCTGGATTGGTGACTGTTGTTGTAAGCAAACTCCACAAGAGGTAAAAACCTATCCCAACTTCCAGAGAAATCGATGACACAGCTCCTTAACATGTCTTCAAGAATCTGTATCACCCTCTCTGACTGTCCATCCGTCTGTGGATGAAAAGCAGTACTGAAGTGCAGTCGAGAACCCAAAGCATTATGCAAACTCTTCCAAAATCTTGAAGTAAACCTGGGATCTCGATCAGACACTAAAGAAGTTGGAACACCATGCAGTTTCACAATCTCCTGGATATACAGCTCAGCCAACCTCTCCAAAGAGTAATCCATCCGCACCGGAAGGAAATGAGCTGTCTTAGTCAATCTATCCACAACCACCCAAATGGCATCATGTTTCCTTTGTGTCAATGGCAATCCAGACACAAAATCCATTGTCACTCTTTCCCACTTCCATTCAGGCACTGACAACGGTTGAAGCAACCCGGTTGGAACTTGATGCTCTGCTTTAACTTTCTGACAAGTGAGACATTTCGACACAAAATCTGCAATGTCTCTCTTCAAACCAATCCACCAATAATGTTGTCTCAAATCATTATACATCTTCGTATTACCCGGATGCATAGCAAACATCGACTGATGAGCTTCTTCTAAAATGATTCTTTTCAAATTAGCATCCTCGGGCACACACAATCGGTTCTTAAACCAGAGACTCCCATCATTTCTCACAACAAAATCTCTAGTCTTCCCAATCTTGCAATCTGAAATAATCTTCTGAATCTTCATATCAACCAACTGAGCCTCTTTGATCTGATCTAACAAAACTGGCTTCAATTGCAACTGTGCCAACAATGCACCATCATCACAAGGTACAAAACTGGCATGCAATGCTCTCAACTCAACAAGCAACGAGAGCGAGTAAACTGTTAAACCAGCTAAAGACTTCCGACTCAGAGCATCAGCAACAACATTTGCTTTACCTGGATGATAGTCAATTAAGCAGTCGTAGTCTTTAATCAATTCTAACCATCTCCTCTGACGAAGATTGAGTTCTTTCTGGACACCCAAATACTTCAAACTCTTGAGATCAGTGTAGATGAAACATTTTTCCCCAAATAAATAATGGCGCCAAATCTTTAATGCAAACACAATGGCAGCTAATTCCAAATCATGGGTCAGATAGTTAAGCTCATGCGGTTTCAACTGTCGAGATGCATAAGCTATAACTTTCCCTTCCTGCATCAATACACATCCCAAACCTCTATGTGAAGCATCACTTTAGATCACATATGGTTTGCCTTCAACAGGTAAAGTTAAAACAGGCGCTTGAGTTAACATATCTCTCAACTGCTCAAAGCTAGCCTGACACTGATCCGTCCACACAAATCTCACTCCCTTACGAAGCAATCTGGTGAGTGGAGTAGCTATCAAAGAAAACCCTTTTACAAACCTCCGGTAATAGCCTGCCAAACCCAGAAAACTTCTAATCTCTGTCACAGACTTGGGTGGACTCCAATTCAGAATAGCTTCAACTTTACTTGGATCAACTCTAATGCCTTCTGCTGAAACAATATGTCCGAGAAAAGCTACTTGATCCAACCAGAACTCACATTTCGACAATTTGGTAAACAACTGCTTCTCTCTCAAAATCTACAACACAATCCGTAGATGCATATCATGTTCCTCTTCATTCCGCGAATACACTAGAATGTCATCGATGAAGACCACAACAAACTGATCCAGATAGGGCCTAAACACCCTATTCATCAAATCCATGAAAGCTGCAGGTGCATTCGTCAGACCAAAAGGCATAACTAAAAATTCATAGTGCCCATACCTGGTCCTGAAAGCTGTCTTCGGAACATCTTCAGCTCTGACTCTCAGCTGATGGTACCCAGATCTCAGATCAATTTTAGAAAATACAGCTGCACCTTTTAATTGATCAAAGAGATCATCGATTCTAGGCAAAGGATATTTATTCTTAATGGTCACTTTGTTCAATTGCCTATAATCGATACATAACCTCATAGTACCATCTTTCTTCTTCACAAATAGCACAGGAGCTCCCCAAGGAGAAACACTGGGGCGAATAAATCCTTTGTCCAACAACTCCTGTAATTGCACTTTTAACTCCCTCAATTCTGCTGGTGCCATTCTATAAGGAGTAATAGAGATAGGAGTGGTACCAGGTAACAATTCAATACCAAACTCCACCTCTCTCTCTGGAGGCAATACAGGCAACTCCTCTGGAAACACATCAGGGAACTCAGCAACTGTGGCAATGCTATCAATGGGAAAACCCTTCATTCTAGTATCTATCACATGAGCGAGATAGGCTTCACACCCCTTTCTAATCAACCTCCTGGCTGCAACAGCTGAAACAAATAAGGAGGCTAGCTGTTCCTGCTCATTAGATACTATCACTTCTCTACCATCAACGGTTCTCAAAGAAATAATTTTCTTTTTACAATCCACCACAGCTCCATGTCGAGATAGCCAATCCATACCTAAGATCACATCATATTCCTTAAATGGCATCTCAATCAAATCTCCAAAGAACTCCTCACCCTGCACCCTCACTACACTATCCCGGTGCACCTTACTCACAACCACACTATGCCCTAACGGATTTGTCACCAACACATCAAATCCTAGGGACTCAGCATGCACATCAGATACAGGCAAGACAGATACACTAACATAAGAATGCGTGGAACCCAGATCAATCAAAGCAAGTACTGGAGTATTAAATAAAGAAAAAGTACCAGCTATGACTGCCGATGCATCTGGCTGCCTCTGCATAACATACATCCTCTGGGAAGAACCAACCTCCTCTGGTCTACCCTCTCTGGATGCAGCACCTCCTCTAGAACTGAACCCTGGCCTACCTCCTCGGCTGACACCTCTTCCTCCTCTACCTCCTCTCACACTAGCTCGAGAAGCAGCAGAATCAACTGGCATCTGCTCCTGCCTCTCAGGGCAATCTCTCACAAAATGGTCTGGTGATCCACACCTGAAGCATACCCCTGCAACACCAGCCTTCCAACAAGGACCACCATGTGGCCTCCCACAATGGATACAGATGGGAAGAGTGGATCTCCGAATCATCGGGGTCGGAGCACTCGCCACTGAAGCTGCAGGTCTAAATCTCTGCCTCTGGAACTGCACTGGCCTACCAGCTGATCTATGACTTCTACTACTCCGAGGAACAAAACTTCCTCTACCCCTCTTAGCAGAAGAAGACCCTGCCTCGAACTGGGGCCTTCTAACTCTAACCTCCTCTTCAGAAGCAACTGCAACTATGGCCTGGGCTCTCTCTACACTCCTAGCTGCTGCAACTAACTGGGAGAAATCCTGATACCTGGAGCCTGCCACATGACATATAATTGAGGGCCTCAATCCCTCCTCAAATCGCTGACATCGATCAATCTCATCAGCAATGATACCCCCAGCATACTGACTCAGTCGAATAAACTCAACTTCATACTCAGTAACAGTCTTGCTGTCTTGTTTCAAGCTTAAGAACTCCATCTTCTTCATATCCTTATACTCCCTAGGAGTATACTTCAACTCAAATTCCCTCAGAAAATCAGTGTAAGACAGTGTTGGAGGATCATCCATAGAGTGTGGCACTGTCTTCCACCAGTCATATGCGTCCTTCTGCAGTAATGACCTGGCATAATCAAACTTTTCCTCAGGGGTGGCTTGTAACTGAATAAAGATTCTCTGTACTTTGCCTAACCATTGCTCAGCCACTGCTGGATCAGTGGTTCCCATAAAATCTTCCGCCCCAAACTTCCTCAATTTATCATACTGTCTCATCTGAACCTGAGGCTGGGGTGGTGGTGGAGGTGGCTGTACTGGTGCTTGCCTCGTTACTTCCATCATATGCCTAAACCAGGCTGGCGGAACCTCCTCTCCAGCTGGTCTACCCGACACCGAAGCAGGTGCCTCCTCAACACTATCAACCCTAGCTCCCTCGGCAGGAGCAATGCTCTCGGCACTACCCTCAACTGACTGTCTTGAGTGAGGATCCATCAACACCTAATACTGCAAACACAACAGATTACATCTTATTAAAGATCAGGGACTGCCAATCTCAAACGTATATGTCATTCAAAACTCACTTTTTAAGTAAAAATATTCTTTTTATTACATTTTTCCTAGGCTGAGAATCTCAAACCTAGGCTCTGATACCAAAACAATTGTAACACCCCCATATTCAATGCACACACACTACAACCACAACAATGTAGCATAAGTGCACCAAACATAGGGATGCTACGGTTTCCTTAACATTCAAAACATTTTAAAACTTGATACCATATCCATATCATTATATCTTATTAACAAAATAGATCATTTACTTATAAAACAAAACATATTAGTTATCTATATATATATATACATTTATATATTACACAGCGAAAGTTATAAAATATGTATATATATGAAAACATTTGAATACATATTTACTATTATACATATATTTACATTATCAACAAAACTTTACACAATATAAAAAAATTTATACATGATTGGCAAGTCAGCTCTGATCTTTAAGCTCCCAAAATCAATTCTTCAATGTCTACTCTCACTCGGTCTCGAAGAGCTCTCAGGTTCGATTCTATCAGTTCTATCACCTGCGCGATTAAACACTATCGCGCTAAGCCAAGGGCTTAGTAAGATAAAACATGCAATAAACATGCTTAAATATGCCAATTCTAATTTATCATACATGTAACAACATAAATGCAAAGCTAACAACATACTTTTACATTTCATAACCTAACATACATATATGTATATCAGAATTCAACATCTTTGCATATATTTTATTAGTTAATCATTTAATCATTTATGAACAACACTAAGCAAAGACAAGCATGGGCCCAAGACACACTAATATGCCATTCAATTTTCAGAGTTAATGCTTTGGTTTTGTTATCACATTTATCAATATCAATATCATATACCCAACTAGGCTTCAAGGATTAAGTTCAACCAAGCTTCAAGGGGAGCAAAGCATGCTAAGCATCAACCCAACTTGGCTTCAAGAACTAACCCAACCTAGCTTCAAGGGTTGTAACATCTCAATTAGGCTTCAAGGATTCAATCCAACCTAACTTCAAGAGATTGTTACACTCATTAGGCATGCCACCAACAACAAACTCTGAAAATGGAATAACACATTAGCCACACAATTCATTTAGATTTCATTCTCAATTCTCATTATCATTTAGGCAAACATGCCTCATTTATCTCCATTAAATCACCTTAGCCAATAACAATGGCTCCACCTTTCATTTCACAATATAACACTTCATTATTCAAGTGTATTTTTATCTCACATAGCATCATTCATAAATATTAACATTTCATTCCACATTTCTCATAAAACACATTACCATTCAAAGTGCATAACATAACATTGTTAATTCTCAACAATGCAACTAGGGCAAAACACAATTGACATGATTCATAGCTTTAGGACCATCCACATTCATTTGATTAGATCATTCTTGTGTTTGAAACATGTTTATAATGTTCATGTTTAAGTTTAGGAACAATGGAACTTTTGAAGAATTTAAACCATGCAAAGAGAACCAAGAAATCAAACAATGTTCAAATCATTTGAAGGGCACGCCCAACTCACTTGATTGACACGCCCAACCATCTTGAGTGACACGCCCGTGTCCTTAAAAAGAAAAGAGGCAGTAGCTTCCTCAAATAAATGACACGCCCAACCAACTTGAGTGACACGCCCGTGTCCTTAAAAAGAAAAGAGGCAGTAGCTAATTCAAACAATTGACACGCCCACTCCCCTAAATTGATTTTGGCCGTGTCACCAAATCATAAAACCTTAACTAAAACCAACCCTTTCTCAATTGCACTCAAACACAATATTCATCATATAACATATTTCACATGAACATAATCAATGTTCTAAACACATATTCATCATAAAAACTACTTCACCACACATTAATATCACAATTAAACACATATTCACCACAAAACCCTAAAATCCAACATCCTTCTCCCTCCATCCAAATCAACAACCATCATTTCCAACAACAACCTTCAATTAAACTCATAACTTAAAATCAATTTAACATTTGAAAGCACAACCAAACACATCTCAAATCCACCAAATCACAAAATCATCAAACCCTACTTTACTTCCAACACAACTTCCAAATAAGTAAAGAAAACAAGAAAATACTTACTTGAAAAGAAGAAATTCCACAAATCCTTTGTCAAAACCTTGGATTGCTTCATCAACTTGCTTCTATCATCAAGAACACTTCTTTTTCTCTTTTCAATTTGGAGAGCCGGCCACTTCATGAAGAAGGAAGACAATGATCAAGATACAAAGTCAAATTTTGCTTTTAATCTCCACCAAGTGTTCTTATCCAAGCAATTACTAAAACACCCTCAATCATATAACTAACCTTTGTCTCATATAAGTCCTTATATGTAATTTCATTAACAACCAAAAATATCTTCTTCCACTTAACCATCACCTTGACTCTTCATTTGACCACTTTATATGTTATATATATCATCATATACACAACATATACATTTGTCTCTAAACCCTAATTCTTTCTCCAAAACACATATGCACAAGCATTCTCATCCCAATTCTTTTCTTACCCCATCATATGCATTCAATTCAATTTAACAATAACAACAACAACAACAACAACAATATAATCAAAACTTCTAAGCCACATATGAGGATATTACATATTCGCTCTTGTTACTTGTTGAGTTGAGAGCGTTGCATACTAGATTTGAGTCTTGTGATGATGGTGCTTTGATGGCTCAGTTGCAGTTGAGGCCAGTCTTATTGGATCATATTAAGGAGGCTCAATTGACAGATGAGAAAATTCAGAAAATTGTGATGGTTTGTCAGAAGGGGGAGAGTCGAGACTTTTTTAAGAGGGATAATGGTAGTCTATGGTATAGAGATAGGTTGTGTATTTTAGATGATGCAAAATTGAAAAGGATGATATTAGAGGAAGCACATCAGTCACTGTGTGCTATGCACTCTGGGAGTACCAACATGTATCAGGACTTGAAGTGACATTATTGGTGGTGAGGTATAAAGAGGGACATAGCAGAGTTTGTATCCAGATGACTCACTTGCCAGAGAGTGAAGGCTGAACACCAGGTTCCTTCAGGGTTGCTCCAACCTTTATCATTGCCTAATTGAAAATAGGAGCGAGTGACAATGGATTTTATGACTGGATTGCCTTTTACCTAGAAGAATCATGATGTAATCTAGGTGATAGTTGATTGGATGACAAAGACAGCTTATTTTCTTTTAGTTTGGATGGATTATTCTCTTGAGACGTTGGCTGAGCTATATATAGGTGAGATAGTAAGGTTGCATAGAATCCCAGTTTCTTTGTTATCGGATTGAGATCCCTGGTTTACTTTGAAGTTTTGGAAGAGTTTGCATGATGCTTTGGGTTCTCGATTGTATTTTAGTACTGCTTTTCATCCTCAGACAGATGGGCAGTCAGAGAGAGTGATACAGATTCTAGAGGATATGTTGAGGAGTTGTATCATTGATTTCACTGGGAGCTGGGATAGATTCTTACCACTGATTGAGTTTGCTTATAACAATAGTCATCAGTCCAGTATTGGGATGGCTCCTTATGAGGCCTTGTATGGTAGGAGATGTAGGACACCTTTGTGTTAGGATGAGGTTGGAGAAGGTAAACTGGTCGGTCCCTATTTGATTAAGGAAACAGAAGAGAAAGTGAAGGTGATTCGGGGTCGATTGAAAGCAGCTTCAGACTGACAGAAATCCTATTCAAATTTGAAGAGAAGAGATACAGAGTTCAGTGTGGGAGATAAAGTGTTTTTGAAGGTATCTCTATGGAAGAAGATTCTGAGATTTGGTCGCAAAGGGAAGTTGAGTCCTCATTTCATAGGACCATATGAGGTGTTGGAGAGAGTTGGTCTAGTGGCTTATAGACTAGCTTTGCCACCTGAGTTGGATCAAATTCATAACGTCTTTCATATTTTGCTATTTTGGAGATACAGATCTGACCCATCTCATATCCTATCAGTGGATTCTATTGAGGTGAGTCCAGATCTCACTTACTAGGAAGAACCAGTGGCGATTTTGGCACGAGAGGTTAAAGAATTGAGGAATAAGAGGGTGCCACTTGTGAAAGTCCTTTGGAGAATTCATGCCACTGAGGAAGCAACATGGGAGAGTGAGTAGACAATGCAGAGTCAGTTTCTCCAATTATTCCAGACTTGAGAGCAGGTAATTTTGAGGACGAAATTTATTTTAGGGGGAGAGAATTGTAATATCCCAAATTTTTTTGAAAATTTTTAATTTTTGAAAATTTGATAAAATATATTATAATTAAATTAATGGTTTTAAATGAAAAATGAAGGAATTTTAAACAAAAAAGTAGAATATATATATGATATATATACAATATATATACAATATATAAAAGTTAACACTTTTTAAAAGGAAAGTCAAAAGTCAAAGTAAAAAGGGTATTTTTATAATTAAATCTTAAAAATTCAAAATAATTAAATTAATTAAAAAATAAATAATTTTTAAATGGAAGATAGATTTTTGGACTTTTAATTTATTAAATAAATAATTAAATAATTAATTATTAAAATATTAAATAATATATATATGGTTATAATTAAAGGATGAAAGGAAAGAGAAATTAAAGAATAGTCTTTTTCTTCTTCCTCCTAGGCCGAAACCTCTATTGATGGTGTCCAAGAAATTTTTCTCTTCCATGCTCAATTTATTGAAGGATTTAACAAGTTTAAAGTTAATTTTCGTGATTTCCACTAAATTTGGTAAATTTCCAACTCCTTTCTTTGAATTCCATGAAAATTTTGATTATGTGTGATTTTGGATTTTTAAGTAGTATATTATAATTATTGGAATTGGTGTGTATGATGTTATTTTGGGTAGTTAACAATGATTTTAAGGTTGGATTGAAGAAATGGTTGAATTTGGATAAAGAATGCTGAAGAGAGAGAATTTAGGGTTATGGACTTTTAGGGTTTGAGAAATCATGATTTTTAATTGTGCAAATTGATTCCAAATGTGTCGTTTTGATGCATAAATAAGGATTTTAAAGTCAAATATTGGTTTGGTTGAGTTTGGTTTTGAGTTTGAGGTATTGTGGTATATGCTTGTTGATCCTTTGATTGCTCTGGACAATCTCTGATAAAATGGTCTGACGACCCACATCTAAAATACACTCCCGAAGCACCTCTCCACCAGCTGACACCTCCATGTGCTTTACCACAATGAATATAAGTAGGTGGAGCAGGCCTCTGAGCCATTGGGGTCAAAGCACTAGCCACTAAAACTGCAGGTGTTTGTCTCTGCTGCTATACTGACCTGCCAAATTACCCCTGGCTCCTACTGAACCTCGGAAAATATCCCCCTTGGCCTCTTTTCACTGATGAAGATCCTACCTCCTAGCTCTTGTCTTCTCAATCCTAGTAGTTGCTGCAAGATCTTGTGCTCTCTCTACACTCTTGGCAGCTTCAACCAACTGAGAAAAATCTTGATACTGAGAGCCTATTATGATACACATGATAGAGGGTCTCAGTCCCTCCTCAAATCTCCTACACCTGTCAATCTCGTCAGAAATGATCCCACCAGCATAATGACACAACCAGATAAACTCGATCTTATACTCTATCACTGTCCTGGTATCCTGTCTCAGACTTAAAAACTCCATCTTCTTTACATCCTTATACTCCCTCAGAGTATACTTTCGCTCAAATTCCCACAGAAAATCATCATAAGTCAGAACTGGTGAATCAGCTAAAGCATGTGGAACCGTCTTCCACCAATCATATGCATCCCTCTGCAGAAGAGATCTGGCATAATCAAACTTCTCTTCTAGACTAGCCTGCACTGAATGAACACTCTCTAAACCCTATCCAGCCACTGCTCTACTACAGCAGGGTCTATAGTACCAATGAAGTCCTCAGCTCCAAACTTTCTCAGCTTATCATACTTCCTCACCGGAAACTGCAGCTGCTGCTGTGGCTGTGGTGGCTGCTGAACTAGAGCATGCCTCAACAACTCTACCATATGCCGTACCTAGCCAGGCATAATCTCATCAGCTACTGGTCTCACAGGCACAGAAACAAACGCATCACCAGCAGACACAACTCTAGCTCCATCTCTACCCTCATCAAGAGCCACACTCTCTGCACTACCCTCTGCAGACTGATGCATCCGAGATGCCATAAATACCTATATCTGCAAACACAATAGAAATTACTATATCAGATATCAGAAATTGTCATTGTCAATGCATGTATTACAATTCAAAACCATTTTTAGATCCCTCATTTTCTCTCTCTATCAATCCACCTACGTCGAGATCCTCAAATCTAGGCTCTGATACCAAAATAAATGTAACACTCTTATACACTATATATGTACAAAATATATTTCCAGCATATGTAAAATACGCATATATGGTACAAAAATATCACAGACCGGTTTAATAAAAATTTTCACATTTCTGATTTAAAATTTCGAATACTAAAGATATAAAATTAAATAGTATATAAATATTCTTTAATTGTTATAGGAACCCAAAATGAACATTTTATATGAAAATCTCTGGGAAAAATTTGCCAGAGCTTTGTTTGTAATTTAAACGTCCCAAAATTTAGCAAAACACAACCTGCATCACAAAACACTCCCAAATAATTTCAAATCACCATTTCACCCATACTCCTCAATTTCACCAAGTTTCTCAAGCATTTTTATATATAGATATATATAATTTAGAACACATTTAAACCCCCATTTCAAATAACTTAACCCAAACATTCTTTATAGTTTACAATACATAAAATCAAAACATGTTACTGTTTTGGTCTATAATGACACCATGTGTCTAGCCCTGTAGGCAAAATATCAATGTAATAGTCCAACTAGATCTGAGCTTACGACCTAGTCATTTCACCCAGCTTAGCTTCAAGGACTTATTTTTGAGGCTTACGACCTTGTCATTTCACCTCAAATACATTTTCACAATGACGCCCAACGCCTAGCCCGTAGGCAAATCATAGGCATGCTGCCAAATACATAACTCCGAAAATTGAATAACATACTAGGCACACAATTTATTCATATTTCTCATTTATATCGATATCAATTCATTTCATTATATTTCCACATATCTCATTACATTATACCACATTTTTGCATTTATAATACATTACCCAAATACTTTGGCTATTCCCACATTATTCAAATATTAATCACATTTAATGTAATCTAGCCAATACCAATGGCTTTTTAAGAATGCACTTAATGCATACACAACAAATGGCATTACCCAAACACTTTGGGTCATTTTCACATAATACACATAATTCACATTTTACATAATTTAGCCATTATCAATGGCTTTTCACAATGCATTTAACACATATATGACATTACAAATGTCATAGCATATTATTCATACATAACTAATGTATCAAATACCTTAACACATTTTTCAACCAAAATATGTTAAGCCCAAATGTCATGCAAACATAACCAATGTATTGAAATTTTGTACTTACCTCAAATAGCAACCAAAACAAGCTTAAAACAACCTCCAATCCTATCCTTCCAACTTGCCCTTCACCACTTAGATGAAGCAAATCAACCTCCTTCAGTGCCTAAACCAAATGTGATAGCAAATAATCATTTAGTATCACATTTAATGGCATTTTCAATATTAAACCATAATTAAACCCTATCCAAGCAAAAATCCAAAATTTAAGGCTAACCTCACATTAACTTTGGATTCTCATACTAGGCCATTCATTTTAATATATTAAGTTTATTTATATTATTAGAAACATATTTTAATACATTTAAATCATTTACATTACAAAAACACACTCTTACATACAAAATCCTAAAATGGCACAATCTTTCCCCATTGAAGATTTTCCATTCCAACACAATCTATTAATCATTTTAAGCTTATATTCATCCCTTTTATCACCAAACAACAAGATTAAACCAATAAAATTATACAATTCAACAACTTTGGAAAAATCATTTTCCAAAACCCTAAATCACACTTCCATTCTCAAACTCCAACCAAACACAACCAAATCCAATATTTGACTTAAAAAATACTTATTTAAACACCAAAAAAACTCATTTAGAACCAATTTGCACAATTAAAAATCATGATTTCTCAAACCGTAAAAGTCCATAACCCTAAATTCTCTCTCTTCACCATTCTATATCCAAAATCAACCATTTCTTCAATCCAACCTTAAAATCATTAGTAAGTACCCAAAATAACATCATACACACCAATTCTACTTGTTAGACAAATGACCTTAATTTTGATCCTTGACAACTCAAATGGATGATCTATTTAACTTGTGTTTGAGAAATCTTGTTGCAGGATTAGGTTACTTCAAATAAGGTGAACAGAACACTTATAGCGGTCGCACCTCACCTGAATACGACCGCTCCATGTAATTAAAAGAAGAAATCTTATCACAGTAGGTTTCGCGGTCAGAAGTTCGACCTATGTCGCGACCGCTCCTACAGAATAGCGACCGTCCGAATATTTGCACGACCGCTACTCAAGGAACTTAAATCATTACAATCACAGTAAGGTTCGCGGTGACAAGAACGGTGAATGACTCGACCTCGCTTATCACTTTAGCGACCGCCCCATTCAGAATCGCGACCGCTCTACCATTCAAGAAGAAATTGTTTGAAGAGACAGTAGGTTTCGCGTCCTCAGGAGCGTCCAGAAGTTCGACGCGAGTTTCTCAATTCGACCGCGATAATCTACATAGGGCGACCGCGACATTCAAATTATGGCGGACATTCAATTTTGCCCTGTCAGAGAATGACACGTAATATGACCGTTATAAACCCACTTGATTATTCAAAAAGGGCGACCGCACCATTGCTAGGCGCGACCGTCCCGACAAACACAGCTGGGCAAGAAGCCGGTCCGACAAACACAGCATGGGCAAGATTCCAGCTGCAGAGCACTAAAATTCGACCGTTGAAGTCTTTTCAAAAGTAGCGACCGTCCCCTGTTAAAGGACGACTGCGAGAAGCATGAGCGCGACCATCCTTGCATGAAGGGCGACCGCGAAGTGCTTCAGGCAGTTTAAGTAAAGAAGGTCTAATCTACCAATACATTATTCTTAATGTCTATAACGGCTAGTAAGACCACAATGGCTATAAATACAATGTCTCTCTGAGAAAACAAAAAAAAAAGCAAGAAATCAGATTGTAATAGCCAAGCAACAAATTTTCATTTACTTAAACTTACAATTAAATTGTAATGTATGTTAGGTGTTAGCATTGAAAACACCATTGTATAAGTTTGAGTGTAAGCTTGGGAAACACTTGGGTTGAGAGAGTAAGCCTTGTAAAACTCTTGTTAGGTTGAGAGAGTAAGCCTTGTAAAACTCTTGTTAGGTTGTGAGAGTAAGCCTTGTAAAACTCTTGTTTGGGTTGTGAGTGTGAGCCTAAGAAAAACACTTGTGAAGTTAGGTGTGAACTTGTGAAAACACCAAAGTTGGAAGTAAGCTTGTAAAAACTTCAAAGATTAGTGGAACCTTAACAAGTTGTTAAGGAAGTGGATGTAGGATTGAAGTAAATCCGAACCACTATAAATCTTGTGTGTTCTTTCTTTCTTCCATTACTCAACCAACTCTCTATTCCGCATTTCTTGATTGTTGAGTTTTTTAAATTGTCATTAATTCTTGAGAAAACCAATTCACCCCCCCCTCTTGGTTGCCATCATGGGACAACAATTGGTATCAGAGCCCTTAGATTTCTTAAACTTAATTGTGAAATCTGATCCACTATGGCAACTTCTTCTTCATCAAGCTCTCATGGAAATCTTAATTCTATTCTTAGACCCTACTTTGATGGAACTGATTATTCATACTGGAAACACAAAATGTATTTGTTTCTAGATAGTGAAGGGATTGAACTATGGGATTTCGTGGAAAATGAATGGAAATCTCCTACCCACGAAGTTGACGGTATTCAAGTTCCACTTCCCAAAGCTCAATGGTCAACTAGCAATGTCAGAGATCGATTCAAGAACAATAGAGCTGCTTCCATCTTGATGAATTCCATTTCAAGGGAAGAAGGCGGAAGAGTTCAACATTTAACTTGTGCACATTGCATTTGGAAAACACTTGAAAACTACCATGAAGGTACGACTCAAGTGAGATTTACCAAAAAACAAATGCATGTTCATGAATATGAGCTATTCAAGATGAAACCAAATGAAAATGTCACCGACATGACCAATCGCTTACTTGCAATTGTCAATGAACTAAAGAAGTATGGCAAGGTATATGATCAAGGTGATGTAAACAGCAAAATCTTGAGAGCCCTAAGAGCTAGAAAGAACTTTGAATCCAAAGTATCATCCATAGAAGAAGCTCATGATCTCAGCACATTAAGAACCGATGAGCTAGTTGAAAAATTA
Source organism: Garcia nutans (assembly GCA_947685225.1). Classification (NCBI taxonomy): domain Eukaryota; kingdom Viridiplantae; phylum Streptophyta; class Magnoliopsida; order Malpighiales; family Euphorbiaceae; genus Garcia; species Garcia nutans. The sequence continues at coordinate 39,374,724 of CANTUV010000059.1, forward strand.
CTCACATTTGAGCTACACAGTGAGAAAGAAGAAGATCAAGGTGAGAAAGAAAAGAGAAAACCAATTGCACTCAAAGCAATCAAAGAAGCTGAGAGCTCAAGCAATGAAGGTACTGATGATGAAGATGAAATGGCAATGTTCTCTAAAAGAATCAATGAATGGAAAAGGAAGAAAAGATTACAAGCAAACAAAGGTACACCTCCTAAATTCTCCTTCAAAGATAAAGAAAAGAAAAATGAGGTAAAATGCTATGAATGTGGAAAAACCGGTCACATCAAGTCGGATTGCTACAAATTAAAGAACAAAAGGAAATGGGATAAAGAAAAGAAAAAGTCTCTCAAAGCCACATGGGATGACTCTTCCTCAAGTGAAGAAGAAGAAGAGGAAGGAATTGCAAATCTTTGTCTCATGGCTATTGAAGATGACTCCAATGAGGTAAGTACTCAATCCTTTGATCTTGTAGCACATGATGATATAAGTGATATAGATGATAGTGATTTGATTGAGCACATGAATTCTAAAATAGAAAAATATTTCTCCAAAATGATGCTCTATAAAGAGAAAAACTCTAAGTTAGAAAAGGATTTTATATGCTTAAAGAACTCTACCTTAGAATTGAAAACCTCAAATGAACATTTGATGAATACAATAGGAGAATTAAATAAAAGCTCACATGACTTAGAAAAAGTGATTAAAGAGAATGAGGCATTGAAGCATGAACTAAAAGAACTAAAAGAATCAATTTCCAGATTTCATAAAGGAAAGGAAGCATTGAACACATTAATTAATAATCAAAGGTCACCTTCCTTGAAATATGGATTAGGATTCAATGGCTCAACCAACATTGCACCTAGCAAACCAACATTTGTGAAAGCATCTACAACTGAAATTTCTGATGTTCATATCAAAAATGCTTGCACCAAGTCTAAAAGAACTTCTTATGGTTCACTAGGAGATAAAGCCAAAAATAACTATGCATTGTTGTTCACTAAACTTGCACAAAAGAAATCACATACTTGTAGTTGTATGTACAATGCAAAAAGAAAAATGCAGAAGCATAGAACACCATGGCAATGCACATATTGCATGAAATTTGGTCACAAAAACTTCTATTGTTATATAAGAAAAGCTCATCTCAATTTAGAAGGCACTCTTTCTACTAACCATCAAGGACCCAACTTCATGTGGGTACCTAAAAGAAGATGATCACAATTGTCTTGCAGGTATGCCTAAAATCTACTATCAATGAAAGCACATGGCTTGTGGATAGTGGATGCTCAAGGCATATGACTGGAAATGCAAAGCTCTTTACAAATATTACCTATAAACATGGAGGTAATATAACATTTGGAAACAATGCTAAAGGTAAAATTCTTGGTGTTGGCTCCATTGGTTCTATTGGTAAGGATTTAATTGAAGATGTATGGCTTGTTGATGGTTTGAAACATAACTTGCTAAGTGTTAGTCAACTTTGTGATAAAGCATACTTCGTTAAGTTTGATTCCAAGGAATGCAAAATCACAAATTCAAATGATGTTATCATATTTAAGGGTACTAGAACAAACAACACTTACAATGTTAGCATACATTCAAATCATACATGTTTAATGTCCACTAATAATGATGCATAGTTATGGCATAGAAGACTAGGACATGCTGGTATGGATCAATTGAAACATATTTGCAATGAGAATTTAGTTGATGGCTTACCTAAGATAAAATATGATAAAGACAGAATTTGTGAACCTTGTCAACATGGTAAGCAACACAAAAGCTCATTTAAAACAAAGAGTGTTATAAGCACCTCTAGACCTTTAGAGCTCATTCATTTAGATTTGTTTGGACCAAATAGAGTTACAAGCTTAGGAGGCAAATCATATGCATTTGTTCTTATTGATGACTACTCTAGATTCACATGGGTTAATTTCTTAGCTCAAAAGAATGAAGCCTTTAATTTCTTCAAAACGTTTGCAAAAAGAGTTCAAAATGAAAAAGGATATGTGATCACATCTATTAGAAGTGATCATGGCAAAGAATTTGAAAATGAAAATTTTGAAGACTTTTGCAATGAACTTGGCATTTCACATAATTTTTCTGCTCCTAGAACTCCATAGCAAAATGGTGTAGTTGAAAGGAAAAATAGAACTTTAATCGAAATGGCTAGGACAATGCTCAATGAATATGATTTACCATCTTATTTTTGGGCGGAAGCCGTTAATACAGCTTGTTACATTGCAAATCGTGTTTATAAAAGGCATTTAACTAATAAAACTTCTTATGAGCTATGGAATGGAAGAATACCCAGAATTGGATATTTTAGAGTATTTGGATGCAAATGCTTCATATTGAATACCAAGGATAATCTTGGAAAATTCTCATCCAAATCAGATGAAGGCATATTCTTAGGATATTCATCATTTAGCAAAGCATATAGGGTATTTAACATGAAAACTCTAGTTATAGAAGAATCAATGCATGTTGTATTTGATGAGTCATCTAAACTTGATCAAAAGAAAGGTATTACTTTCAATGACCCTACAGGTACTCTTGAACCTCTTGAATCTATTGATGCTCCAAAGATCAATCTACTTGAAGAAAAGACTCAAGATCTACCTAAGGATTGGCAATACAAGAAAGATCATCCAAAGGAACTCATCATTGGAGAAACATCAAAGGGAGTAACTACTAGATCTAAAATTAATCATGTTGATGTTAATTTTGCTTTTGTTTCTCAAATTGAACCAAAAACTGTTGAGGAAGCTTTAAATGATGAAAATTGGATAACTGCAATGCAAGATGAACTTAATCAATTTGAAAGAAATAATGTTTGGCAACTTACTCCTAGACCTATAGATCATTCTATAATAGGATGCAAATGGATTTATAGGAATAAGCTTGATGAAAATGGTCACATCATTAGAAATAAAGCAAGATTGGTAGCCAAAGGTTATAATCAAGAAGAAGGTATTGACTATGATGAAACCTTTGCCCCAGTAGCCAGATTAGAAGCTATTAGAATATTACTTGCCTTTGCATGTCATATGAATTTTAAGCTTTATCAAATGGATGTTAAAAGTGCATTTCTAAACGGACTCATAAATGAAGAAGTTTATGTTGAACAACCTCCTGGTTTTGAAAACTACAAATTTCCTGATCATGTTTTCAAACTTACCAAAGCTTTATATGGATTAAAGCAAGCACCTAGAGCTTGGTATGACAAACTTAGTGCATATTTACTTGAAAATGATTTTGCAAAAGGAAAAGTAGACACAACTCTTTTTGTTAAAAAGGATAAGCATAACATCTTGATTGTACAAATTTATGTGGATGACATAATATTTGGAGCTACTAATGAAACCTTGTGCAAAGAATTTGCTTCTTGTATGACTAGGGAATTTGAAATGAGCATGATGGGTGAAGTCAAGTTTTTCCTTGGACTGCAAGTCAAGCAATGTAAAGATGGGATCTTCATCAACCAATCCAAATATACAAAAGAACTCATCAAGATATTTGGAATGGATGGCTGCAAAACTAGCAAAACTCCCATGAGCACATCATTGAAATTAGGTAAAGATGAAAATGGTAAAGCAGTAGATGAGAAGAAATATCGAGGTATCATCGGATCACTACTTTACTTAACTGCTTCTAGGCCTGATATAATGTTTAGTGTATGTCTTTGTGCTAGATTTCAAACTAGTCCTAAAGAATCACACTTGAATGCCACTAAGAGAATCTTGAAATATTTGAGTGGTACAATACATTTAGGACTTTGGTATCCTAAAAACACATCATTTCATATTATAGGATTTTCAGATGCAGATTACGCTGGTAGTATATTAGATAGGAAAAGCACAACAGGAGCATGTCACTTTCTTGGTAATTGTCTAGTTTCTTGGCATAGTAAGAAACAAGCATCGGTTGCTTTATCCACAACGGAAGCTGAGTATGTTGCAGCTTGTTTTTGTTGCACACAAGTATTATGGATGAAACAACAATTGCTTGACTATGGTAAGGTTTTTAACAATATTTCCATTAAATGTGACAACACTAGTGCTATCAATTTGTCTAAAAATCCTATACAACATTCTAGATCCAAGCATATAGATATTAGACATAATTTTTTAAGGGAAAATGTGCAAAATCAGAACATAATTCTAGAATTTATTGAAACACAAAATCAACTTGCGGATGTCTTTACAAAACCCTTGAATGAAGATAGACTTAATTTTATTAAACTTAATTTAGGAATGATTGATGGAAACACTCTGAATTAATTGCCTATCAATAAGGTTTCTATGTGCATGAATTTAATGCTTCTTAACACAATAGAAATATTCTCCATCTTTCCTTGAATATTTCATTTTTAAGTATGTCGCGGTCGCTCCAGTATTCTTTAGCGGTCGCTATCCTGTCTGTCAGTTTCATTCAAACTAATGACTCTGTGCGCGGTCGAGAAAATTTGTGCGCGGCCGCACCAATTTGAATAGTTTCGACCGTTACAGTTACATTCCTCACTCGCGAGCATACTTATCTTGACAATGGTCGCTAGATCATAAGTCGCGATCGCACCTTGTTAAATCTGCGACCGCACCCTGTACACTCTGCTCGAAAATTTATAACCGTTGGTTGTGTGACAGGTCGCAACTCTTAACTTTCAACAGTCAAAAATGGCTATTTTCTTAAATCCATCTATTTAAGAGTGTTTTGCATCAGTTTATCTGATATTTTGCCTATTAAAGCACACAAACCTTCCTCTGAAACCCTAAAAACCTCTCAATATCATCTGTTTCTCAATCACTCTCTGTTTTCCTACTCTCTTCTGTTCTAATGGCCCCCAAAAGAAAAACCACTTCCAAAATAAAAGGTCAAGCCAAGAGAGTTCCAGGAGTCACCATTAGAGAACCCATTGTTGATCCTCCATCTCCTCCTCAATCTAAAAGAGGTGAGAAAATTCACAAACCTCACCATCAAACCACTGAAGAAGATGTTAGGTATGCCATGCTAAAGAGAAAGAAGGTTGAAGGCACCAAATCTCCTTTTGGTGGGATGCTTTCTGCCTTGAACATCAAGGACGAAATTGAGAGATTGCTGGATGTCCTTGGATGGAGAAAATTTGTCTTTCCAGAAGAGGTAGGCTACTCTAGTCTGAGTAAGGAGTTTTTAATGTCTCTTCAAATAGAGAAGAGTGCAAATTCTGCACTAGGGTGGTATGGGGTCAGATTTAAGCTCTTTGATCAATACCAAGCCCTATCTCTAGAAGATTTTGGCAGCATTTGGGACTTCCCCTCTGAAGGTATAACCTCCTACAATGACCAAATCTTCTCAAACCCAACACTTTCTGATTTCTGGAGAGAAATTTCCATTGAAACCTCTTTTGAAAAGGAATCTAAAGCCAGACATATCAAATCTCTCACCCACTGGATGCTCCATAGGATTATCACCTATACCATTCACCAAAGAGCAGATGGGAATGAGAAAGTAACCAAGAGAGACCTTATATTTCTGTATGCTTTCACCCACAACATCAAAATAAACACCACCAAGTTCTTGATTGATACTCTTTATCATCATGCTGTAACAAGAACTGGTACCTTCTTCCTATCCTCTCAAGTTACTCAAATAGCTAGGCACCTAAACCTTCTGAATGATTTGAACTTAGCTACTTTGAGGAACCCTTTCACTCTAGCCTCCAATGCTATCACAATGGATTACTTAGAGCATGCTGGTTGTGTAAGGAAGATAGAAGGGTCATATGTATACTACTATGGCAAGAAAGGAGTTATGGATAAACAAAAGAAAAGGCCAAGGTATACAATTGAGGAAGAGGGAGATTCTGTAGAAGTTGCAGTAGAATTACATCCAAAAGCAACTTCATCAAAAGCTGCTAAAGAAACTGCTTCATCCTCCACACAACTCATTCTCCAAGCTATCAAGACTCTCTCAAGGAAACTCACTAAGTTCAAGAAAAGTGTTTCCAAGAGATTCCAGCACTTAAACAAGAGGATAGACCTTATATCCCACATGCATCATGATCTTTATGATATGCAAGGCAAATTGGACTTGCCTCAATGCAATCTTGAAGATTGGGATATAAGTGATCACACCCAAAGCGTTGCTGAAGAAGAAGAGTCCATTAGCACTAGCTCTGCCTCTGTTGCACCTCAAGATAAGGGGAAAGCTCCTTTAGTTGAAGAAGAGTTAGAGTTAGATGATGACTCAGAATAGCTTAGCTTTAGTCTGTTTTTGCTTGCATTTTCATATGTTTGTTAATTTGCTTTCTGTTTTGTATTTTCCTCCACTTCAATCTATATATTTCCATGTTTATATTTCCATTTGTATTTTGCTTAACATTTATTTCATTTTGCCTATGCCAATGGGGGAGAGAAAATTATAAATGGAATGTCAATAAAATTATGGGGGAGAAATAAGAAAATTATGGGGGAGAAATAAGAACAAGAACAACAATCTGTTTGAACATTTGCAAATTAGGGAAAAATGTTTATGGGGGAGTTAATTTCTTGTTGAAATTTATTGAACATTTGCAAATAAGAAAAAATGTTTGCATCAAACAATAACATGTGCACCAAGATAATCTAATAATCACAATGCTCTTAACCATGATTGTTGCATATGTTAAGAGGGAGCATTTTAGACTTATTATTTTTCTTATCATTCCATTTGAAATTGTCAAAGTCAAAATGGGGGAGATTGTTAGACAAATGACCTTAATTTTGATCCTTGACAACTCAAATGGATGATCTATTTAACTTGTGTTTGAGAAATCTTGTTGCAGGATTAGGTTACTTCAAATAAGGTGAACAGAACACTTATAGCGGTCGCACCTCACCTGAATACGACCGCTCCATGTAATTAAAAGAAGAAATCTTATCACAGTAGGTTTCGCGGTCAGAAGTTCGACCTATGTCGCGACCGCTCCTACAGAATAGCGACCGTCCGAATATTTGCACGACCGCTACTCAAGGAACTTAAATCATTACAATCACAGTAAGGTTCGCGGTGACAAGAACGGTGAATGACTCGACCTCGCTTATCACTTTAGCGACCGCCCCATTCAGAATCGCGACCGCTCTACCATTCAAGAAGAAATTGTTTGAAGAGACAGTAGGTTTCGCGTCCTCAGGAGCGTCCAGAAGTTCGACGCGAGTTTCTCAATTCGACCGCGATAATCTACATAGGGCGACCGCGACATTCAAATTATGGCGGACATTCAATTTTGCCCTGTCAGAGAATGACACGTAATATGACCGTTATAAACCCACTTGATTATTCAAAAAGGGCGACCGCACCATTGCTTGGCGCGACCGTCCCGACAAACACAGCTGGGCAAGAAGCCGGTCCGACAAACACGGCATGGGCAAGATTCCAGCTGCAGAGCACTAAAATTCGACCGTTGAAGTCTTTTCAAAAGTAGCGACCGTCCCCTGTTAAAGGACGACCGCGAGAAGCATGAGCGCGACCATCCTTGCATGAAGGGCAACCGCGAAGTGCTTCAGGCAGTTTAAGTAAAGAAGGTCTAATCTACCAATACATTATTCTTAATGTCTATAACGGCTAGTAAGACCACAATGGCTATAAATACAATGTCTCTCTGAGAAAACAAAAAAGAAAAAAAAAGCAAGAAATCAGATTGTAATAGCCAAGCAACAAATTTTCATTTACTTAAACTTACAATTAAATTGTAATGTATGTTAGGTGTTAGCATTGAAAACACCATTGTATAAGTTTGAGTGTAAGCTTGGGAAACACTTGGGTTGAGAGAGTAAGCCTTGTAAAACTCTTGTTAGGTTGTGAGAGTAAGCCTTGTAAAACTCTTGTTTGGGTTGTGAGTGTGAGCCTAAGAAAAACACTTGTGAAGTTAGGTGTGAACTTGTGAAAACACCAAAGTTGGAAGTAAGCTTGTAAAAACTTCAAAGATTAGTGGAACCTTAACAAGTTGTTAAGGAAGTGGATGTAGGATTGAAGTAAATCCGAACCACTATAAATCTTGTGTGTTCTTTCTTTCTTCCATTACTCAACCAACTCTCTATTCCGCATTTCTTGATTGTTGAGTTTTTTAAATTGTCATTAATTCTTGAGAAAACCAATTCACCCCCCCCCCCTCTTGGTTGCCATCTTGGGACAACACTACTAATTATAACATACTACTTAAAAATCCAAAATCACACATGATTAAAATTTCCATGGAATTCAAAGAAAAGAGTTGGAAACTTACCAAATTTAGTGAAAATCACCAAAAATTAACTTTAAACTTGTTAAATCCTTCAATAAATTCAGTATGGAAGAGCAAAATTCCTTGGACACCATTAATGGAGGTTTCGGCCTAGGAGAAAGAAGAAGATGAAAATAGCTTTTGATTTTCTCTTTCCTTTCATCCTTTAATTATAACCATATATATATAATAATATTTTAATAATTAATTATTTATTTATTTATTTAATAAATTAAAAGTCCAAAAATTCCTCTTCCATTCAAAAATTTTTTATTTTTGAATTAATTTAATAATTTTAAATTTTTAAGATTTAATTACTAAAATACCCTTTTTACTTTGACTTCTCATTTAAGAAGTGTTGACTTTTATATGTTATGTATATTTTACATATATATCACATATATATTCCACTTTTTCATTTAAAATCTCTTCATTTTTCATTTAAAATTATTAATTTAATTTATCCAATTTAATTATAATATATTTTATCAAATTTCAAAAAATTAGAAATTTTCAAAAAAAAATTAGGATATTACAATTCTCCCTCCCTAAAACAAATTTCGTCCTCAAAATTACATGCTCTCAAGTCTGGAACAATTGGGAAAATTGTCTCTACATTGCCTACTCACTCTCCCTTGTTGGCTCCTCAGTGGCATGATTTCTCCAAAGGACTTTCACAAGTGGCACCCTCTTATTCCTCAATTCTTTAACCTCTTGTGCCAAAATCGCCACTAGTTCTTCCTCATAAGTTAGATCTGGGCTCACCTCAACAGACTCCACTGATAGGATATGAGATGGGTCAGACCTATATCTCTGAAGCATCAACACATGAAAAACATTATGAATGTGATCCAACTCAGGCGGCAAACTAGTCTATAAGCCAATGGACCAACTCTCTCCAATACCTCATATGGTCCTATGAAATGAGGACTTAACTTCCCTTTACGACCAAATCTCAGAATCTTCTTCCATAGAGATACCTACAGAAACACTTTATCTCCCACACTGAACTCTATATCTCTTCTCTTCAAATCTGAATAGGATTTCTATCGGTCTGAAGCTGCTTTCAATCGACCCCGAATCACCTTCACTTTCTCTTCTGTTTCCTTAATCAAATCGGGACCGACCAGTTTACCTTCTCCAACCTCATCCTACCACAAAGGTGTCCTACATCTCCTACCATACAAGGCCTCATAAGGAGCCATCCCAATACTGGACTGATGACTGTTGTTATAAGCAAACTCAATCAGTGGTAAGAATCTATCCCAGCTCCCAGTGAAATCAATGATACAGCTCCTCAACATATCCTCTAGAATTTGTATCACTGTCTCTAACTGCCCATCTGTCTGAGGATGGAAAGTAGTACTAAAGTATAATCGAGAACCCAAAGCATCATGCAAACTCTTCCAAAACTTCAAAGTAAACCAGGGATCTTGATCCGATAACAAAGAAACTGGGACTCCATGCAACTTCACTATCTCACTGATATACAGCTCAGCCAACCTCTCAAGAGAATAATCCATCCAAACTAAAAGAAAATGAGCTGTCTTCATCAGCATATCAACTATCACCCAGATTGCATCATGCTTCTTATAGGTCAAAGGCAGTCCAGTCATAAAATCCATTGTCACTCGCTCCCATTTTCACTCAGGCAATGATAAAGGTTGGAGCAACCTTGAAGAACCTGGTGCTCAGCCTTCACTCTCTGGCAAGTGAGATATTTAGATACAAACTCTATTATATCCCTCTTCATACTTGACCACCAATAATGTCGTTTCAAGTCTTGATACATCTTGGTACTCCCATGGTGCATAGCATAAAGTGATTGATGTGCTTCCTCTAATATCATCCTTTTCAATTCCGCATCATCAGGAATACACAACCTATCTCTGTACCATTGACTTCCACCATCCCTCACATAAAAGTCTCGACTCTCCCCCTTCTGACAAACTAACACAATTTTTTGAATTCCCTCATCAGGAATACACAACCTATCTCTGTACCATTGACTGCCTAATATGATCCAACAAGATAGGCCTCAACTGCAACTGAGCCATCAAAGCACTATCATCACAAGACTCAAATCTAGCATGCAACGCTCTCAACTTAACAAGCAACTAGAGCAAATAAGTAGTCAAACCTGCCAAAGACTTCCGACTCAAGGCATCAGCAATAACATTTGCCTTACCAGGATGATAATCAATCAAACAGTCATAGTCTTTAATTAACTCTAACCACCGTCTCTGCCAAAGATTCAGCTCTCTTTGAACATCCAAGTATTTCAAACTCTTGTGATCCGTATAAATGAAACACTTTTCCCCATACAAGTAATGCCGCCAAATATTCAAGGAAAAAACTATAGCTGCTAATTCCAAATCATGCGTCTGGTAATTCAACTCATATGGCTCCAACTGTCGAGAGGAAAAAGCAATGACTTTACCCTCCTGTAGACCCTTAATTTTTGACCCAATCCGGTCCAATATGTTTTATTTAGTCCAAAATAATTTTTGTTGTCTAATTGGTCCAAAATAATTTTTATTAAATAATTTTTGCTTTAGTATTTAATTTTTATTAATAAAAAATAAAAATAAATAAATAAAAATAAAAATCAGAGTCAAAAAAATCGGCGACAAAAAAATCATCGCGCGGGCCCGTGGGCATTTCGCCTGCAGGAATTTCCTGCGGGCGAAATAGCCCAAACTATTTCGCCCACAGGAAATTCCTAAGGGCGAAATAGTTTTTCTATTTCCCTCGCAGGATTTTCCTGCGAGCGAAATAGATTTTCTATTTCGCCCACAGGAATTTCTTGCGGGCGAGTCGCTCACAGGCCTACTGAGTTCCCTGCTGCCGCAGATTCCTGCGACAGAATTTTTTCGCCAGCGCATTTTTTCTAGCGACAATTTTTTTTGGCGGCGCAATTTTTTCCTGCGCAAAATTTCCAAAACCTAATTTAATTAGGTTTTGGTTTCCTTTTCTTATTAATATTACTTGTTGTGCATAATAAGGAGTATACATAGAAAGACCTCTATAAATAAGGACCAAAGGCAACCAAATTGGAGGAGGAAAAAATTTCATAGTTGCTTTGAGAATTGGAATCCGAAAGTGAAGTGGTAAAGCAATAATTCAATTTAATTGATTTTTAAAGGAGCAGCATCACGATTAAGCAATTCAAAGGCAAAAAAGGCTTGTTTTTGGAGCTAGTTCATCCAGGAAAAATTATTTTTGGAGGAATCATCAAAAGAAGGTATGTGTTAATTGATTTTCTTTAATTGTTTTTTTTACACAGTAGCTAAAATTAGGAAATTGTGTTATTCAAAATTAAAAACCTTTGAACTTTAATTTAGTTTTTCTAAAGTAAAAAACACTAATTCGTTGCTTTATTTTCCAAAGAATTTAAAGTTATTAATTTTATTTCTTCAAAACCCCAAAACTCCAATTTACTTTTCAAATTATGTAAACTCTTAAAACATATTCTGTTTTCTTATAAAAATTCTAAAAATACTTTTTCCAATTATATAAATCTTTTCTACTTATAAAAACTTTAATTTGTTTGGTTTATTTTCACAAAATCTCATAAAAGTATCAAATTGATTTTTAATCCTAAAAGTTTCATTCATTACCCGAGACCCTAATTCTAAATCCTAAAATCCAAAATTCAACGTTTAAACCTAAAATAGTAAACCCTAACCCTTCAAAACTTTAAACCCTAATTTTTTCTAAGCTTTAATCCTTTAAAACATTAAAAACCATGAAAACATAAATCTTTTAGATTTTACACAATAGCTTAAAATCATCATTTAAAACCATAAATCAAAAGTATTTTTAAGTGTATGAAACCCTAGTTTCATGATTTCACCATTCAAATATTAATTTAGTTAATCAAAGAGTCTTACCAACCTTTTAAAATATAAAACCCTAATCTATTTTAATTCCATAAAAGTCACAGTAGCTATAATTGGACTTTTATTTGCTTTATTTAATTCTATACTTGATTATGCTTTGATTTATCTCTTATGCTTTAATTTATTTAATTTCAATACTTGATTTATTTAATTTATCATGGATGGATGGTTACTTTCTATTGATATTTAATACCTTTGATGAATGATTTATTTATGATGAATGATTATTTACTTTTATCAATTAATTTAGATTTCCAAAAGTTGTAAGAGATATGTTTCCACTTGGTGGGTACCTCATTAGTTAAACATCATGTAATTTAATTTGCTTTTTTATTTTAGAACCTATGTAAAGTGCATGTTTCTACCTTTTGGTGGGTATCCTATCTAGGCATGTGATGTAAGGACATATTTCCATCCTTGGATGGGTGTCCATTTATTTGCTTTGTTTGGACATTGCTTTGATTTTAATATAATGATGCTTTCTTTTAATTATTGTGTGTAATATGGATAATGTTGTTATATTTAATAATTTTATAATATTAAGACCTATAAAGGAGGCCGGTTCCAATGAATCGGGCATTGTGGGGTTGCTGGGTCATTTCTCACCTTCCCCACACGTACCCAACTTTCCGAACCCATTAGGGGGTTGGGGATTCCTTAAAAATCAAGTCATCCACCCCTTTCTTTTTTCCCGGCCCATCCGGGTGGCGACTCCATTTTCTCCAGACTTGGTTCGTGTTCTCTAAGGCCCTGAGCCTAAACAGTGCCGAAGTCACAAGAACCATTCCACGGGAGTGGGGACGAAAATCCCCGCTCACAGTGGCGACTCCACTGGGGATAAGAGATGTTGATTCCGTTGGTCTTTATATTATTCTATTCTTTCTTATAATGATATTATCTATTGCATCATCTTAGATTGCATTATGTGCGTGAGTTAGAACGCCCATGTTACCCGTGTTATATTATGTAAGGGATACCATACTTTCACTCAAGGTATGGAGATCGAGCATGGCATAACCACTCATAGCCTCGTACCGTTTGGTATATACTTGCTAGGGAACCTAAGCCTTTTTTACCCAAAGACTAAAGCTCATGTAATTGGACTAGTTACTTTCCTTAGGTTTTACCCCAAATGCATGTTGTTTGACTATGGTTAGTTTATCTTAGTCTAAATCATGGCTTATTTAGATTGTTTTTTTTTTCTAATATGACCTAAGTATATTGTAAGCTCAAAATAAATTTTTCTTTAAAGTCCAAAAGACCAAAGCTATTTTCAAAATTTTTCAAGATGGTCTTTGGACATAAGACTTTTCTAAAAATAAATAAAAAAATTCTTTGGCCCATGGCCCAAATACTAAGCCCAAAATCCATTTTTCTAAAATCTTTTACAATGGGCTTAGAAGCAAAACTATTTTCACCCAACCTATTTTTTACAAAGAGCTTGCAAAAATATTTAGGTCAATTATGAAATACCAAAAATCAATTGTGGGCCTAGTTTACACTAAGAATAAATTAACCATGGGCTTGTTTTGGAATAAACCATTAGTTACTCTTTTCAAGTGAGAAATCTATTCGTAATAAACCTCTTAATTTCATTTTAATCCAACATAGCATAAAAGCTACTTTAGTAGGTTGAATGGATTAAAACCTAATTAATGGGAATTATCATGGATTGATTTCCATTTTCAAAAATATAGCTATTGGTTGAAATGTCCGAGAGAATTATTCGAAAGCAAGATATCCCATGTTGGTATTTTGTTAACCATATACCTAGGAAAAGAGACTCGCCATTCGTGTCTGGATGATATAAGGTTGGAAGGAACATCCTATTTGTCCTTATTTATTGATTGTTCGTGCATACATTCGCATCTCATATCATTGATCCTCTCTGGCTCACAGCCCTGGATTACGACAGTTCAAAAGCTTATAACCATCCGACCTACGCCGGAGAAGAAGTATCTAGCAATGACTCAATCACTTGCTCACCAAAAATAATGGAGCCCGAACAAATTCAAAGGATGGTGGATGAGGCCCTCAATGCCAAGATGGAAGAAATCAAAGAGGCCCTAGCTGAGACCATGAAGAACCAATTGACTGCAATCTTAGAAAACCATGCCGAGGCAACTGCTAGCACTAAGAAACCAAAGGACAAAGGGAAGGCCAAAGTTAGTGAAGTGGTTTTTGATGATGAAAAGGTCATCAATGAAGACCACCACAAATTGATCCTCAGAGTCTGCAATACAATCCGCAAATGTTTATCATGATCCTCCTCATTATGCGAATACACCAAAATATCATCAATGAAGACCACCACAAATTGATCTAAATATGGTATGAACACCCTGTTCATCAAATCCATAAAAGCTGTTGGTGCATTCATCAATCCAAAGGGCATCACCAGAAACTCATAATGCCCATACCTCGTGCGAAAAGCTATTTGGGTACATCCACATCTCTGACTCTCAACTGATGATACCCTGATCTCAGATCAATCTTAGAGAATATCGCAGCCCCCTTCAACTGATCAAAGAGATCATCTATCTGAGGCAAAGGATACTTGCTCTTGATGTTCACCTTATTCAACTGCCTATAATCAATACCCAATCTCAATGTGCCATCTTTCTTCTTCACAAACAACACTGCGCTCCCCACGGGGACATACTAGGGCGGATGAACCCTTTTTCGAACAACTCTTGCAACTGCACCTTCAATTCTCTCAACTCTGCAGGTGCCATCCGATAAGGAGTAATAGAGATAGGAGTGGTACCAGGCAACAAATCAATACCAAACTCCACTTCTCTCTCAGGAGGTATCCTTGGAAACTCATCAGGAAAAATATCTAGAAACGCGACAACTATGGTCATACTGTCAATCTGGGAGCCCACTACTCTAGTATCTACAACATGAGTAAGATAAGCCTCACATCCCTTCCGAATCATCCTCCTAGTTGAAACAGCTAAAACAGACATGGATGAAAGATACCTCTACTCACTAGATACCATCACATCCCAACCATAACGTGTTCTCTGAACACATTTCTTCTGACAATCTACGACCGGCCTATGCCTGGATAACCAATCCATGCCTAGAATCAAATCATACTCCCTAAAAGGCATCTCAACCAGGTCGCCAAGAAATTCCTCATCCTGAACAACAACTGGGCTATCTCGGTGTACCCTGCTCACCATAACACTATGCCCTAAAGGATTTGCGACCAAAACATCAAATCCTAAGGACTCAGAATGCAATTCACTCACAGGCAAGATGGATGCACTGATATAAGAATGAGTCGACCCAAGGTCTAATAATGCAATAACCGAAGTACCAAATAAAGTATAAGTACCAGCAATAACAGCTGAAGCATCCGGCTACCTCTGCATCACATAAACCCGCTATGATGGTCCTACCTCATATGGTCTACTACCTCCGGCTGTAGAACCACCACTCTAACTAGTCCCAGATTGACTACCTCTACCAAAACCTCTGCCACCACGACCCCCTCTGACACTGGGTCGAGAAGCTGCAGTATCTATCTGTCTATCCTCTGGTAGCTCTAGACAATCTCTGATAAAATGGTCTGACAACCCACATCTAAAACTCACTCCCGAAGCACCTCTCCACCGGCAGGTACATCTGTGTGCTTTACCACAATGAACACAAGTAGGTGGAGCAGGCCTCTGAGCCACTGGGGTCGGACCACTAGCCACTGAAACTGCAGGTCTCTATCTCTGTCTCTGCTGCTATACTGACCTGCCAAACTATCTCTGGCTCCTACTAAACCTCTAAAAATATCCCCCTCAGCCTCTCTTCATGGATAAAGACCCTGCCTCACTCCGGGGTCTCCTAGCTCCGATCTCCTTAACCCTGGCAGCTACTGCAAGACCCTATGCTCTCTCTACACTCCTGGCAGCTACAACCAACTGAGAAAAATCTTGATACTGAGAGCCTGCTATGATACACATGATAGAGGGTCTTAGTCCCTCCTCAAATCTCCTGCGCCTGTCAATCTCGTCAAAAATGATCCCACCAGCATAATGACTCAACCGGATCAACTCGATCTCATACTCTGTCACTGTTCTGGTATCCTGTCTCAGACTCAGGAACTCCATCTTCTTTGCATCCTTATACTCCCTAGGAGTAGACTTCTGCTCAAATTCCCGCAGGAAATCATCATAAGTCAGAACTAGCGGATCATCTAAAGCATGTGGAACCGTCTTCCACCAATCATAAGCATCTCTCTATAGGAGAGAACTGGCATAATCAAACTTCTCTTCTAGACTAGCCTGCAACTGAATGAACACTCTCTAAACCCTATCCAGCCACTATCTGCTACAGCAGGGTCTGTAGTACCAACGAAGTCCTAAGCTCTGAACTTTCTCAGTTTATCATACTTCCTCATAAGCAACTGCGACTGCTATGTGGCGGCTGCTGAACTGGAGCATGCCTATAACTCTACCATATGCCATACCCAGCCAGGTGGAATCTCATCAGCTGGTGGTCTCATAGGCACAGAAATAGACGCCTCACCAGCAGGCACAACTCTAGCTCCATCTCTACCCTCATCAGGAGCCACACTCTTTGTACTACCCTCTGTAGACTAATGCATCCGAGATGCCATAACTACCTATATCTACAAACACAGCAGAAATTACTATATCAGATATTAGAAACTTTCAGTGCCAATGCATGTATTACAATTAAAAATCATTTTTAAATCCCCCATTTTCTCTCTCATCAACCCACCTAGGTCGAGAACCTTAGACCTAGGCTCTGATACCAAAATAAATGTAACACCCTTATATCCTATACACATACAATACATATTTCCAGTATATTTAAAATATGCATATACAGTACAAAAATATCACAATCTGATTTAATAAAAATTTTTACATTTCTAATTTAAAATTTCAAATACTAAATATATAAAATTAAATAGTATATAAATATTCTTTAATTGTTATAGGAACCCAAAATAAACATTTTATATGAAAATCTCTGGGAAACATTCGCCAAAATTTTGTCTGTAATTTGAACATCCCAAAATTTAGCAAAAAATAACCTACATCAGAAAACACTCTCAAATAATTTCAAATCACCATTTCACCCATACTCCTCAATTTCACCAAGTTTCTCAAACATTTATATATATAGAGATATATATAATTTAGAACACATTTAAACCCTCATTTCAAATAACTTAACCCAAACATTCTTTATAGTTTACAATACATAAAATCCAAAAACATGATATAATATGCATAATACTCAAAATATACAATAACATAAAATATATACATGCTACTGATAGTGTTTCTTATCTTGATATCAACTCTACAAGCATAATCACAAGTCTAGACCCGACCTGGTCTAGAAGAACTCTTTGGCTCAGCCAAGTCTACCCTGTCACCTGTGCAATGTAAATAATTGTGCTAAGCCAAAAGCTTAGTAATACAAACTCGATAACAATAAAACTCAAATGCAATGCCAATGCACAATGCATTTGGATATCACATCATTCCATTTTCTCGTACTTTTTAAATATTTTACAATTCACAATTCACATAAAAACAAATACAAACATGGGCCCAAAGATAACTAATATGCTATTCAAATTCCAGAAATACTGTTTTGGTTACACCATGTGTCTAGCCTTGTAGGCAAACTATCAACGTAATAGTCCAACTAGGTCTGAGCTTACAACTCAGTCATTTCAGCCAGCACAGCTTTAAGGACTTATTTTTGAGGCTTACGACCTGGTCATTTCACCTCAAAAAATTTTTTATAGTGACGCCCAGCGTCTAGCCCTTATGCAAATCATAGACATGCCGCCAAACACATAACTCTGAAAATTGAATAACATACTAGGCACACAATTTATTCATATTTCTCATTTATATCGATATTAATTCATTTCATTATGTTTCCACATATCTCATTACATTATACCACATTTTTGCATTTACAACACATTACCCAATTACTATGGGTATTTCGACATAATTCACATATTAATCACATTTAAAGTAATCTAGCCAATACTAATAACTTTTTAACAATGCACTTAATGCATACAATACAAATGGCATTACCCAAACTTTTGGGTCATTTTCACATAATACACATATTTCACATTTTACACAATTTAGCCATTATCAATGGCTTTTCACAATGCATTTAACTCTTATATGATATTACAAATGTTACAGCACATTATTCATACATAACCAATGTATCATGTAGCTTAACACATTTTCCAACCAAAATGTGTTAAGCCCAAATGTCATGCAAATATAACCAACGTATTCAAAGTTTGTACTTACCTTAAATAGCAACCAAAACAAGCTTAAAACAACCTCCAATCCTATCCTTCCAACTTGCCCATCACCACTTGGATGAAGCAAATCAACCTCCCTCAATGCCTAAACCAAATGTGATAGTAAATAATCATTTAGTATCACATTTAATGGCATTTCGAATATTAAACCATAATTAAACCCCATCCAAGAAAAAATCCAAAATTTAAGGCTAACCCCACTTTAACTTTGAATTCTCATACTAGGCCATTCATTTTAATATATTAAGTTTATTTATATTATTAGAAATGTATTTTAATACATTTAATCCATTTACATTACAAAAACATACTCTTATATACAAAACCCTAAAATGGCATAAGCTTCCCTCATTGAAGGTTTTCCATTCCAACATAATCCATTAATCATTTTAAGCTTATATTCATCACTTATATCACCAAACAACAAGATTAAACCAATAAAATTATATAATTCAACAACTTTGGAAAAAACATTTTCCAAAATCCTAGATCATACTTCAATTCTCAAACTCCAACCAAACACAACCAAATCCAATATTTAACATAAAAATACTTGTTTAAACACCAAAACAACTCATTTAGAACCAATTTGTATAATTAAAAATCATAATTTCTCAAACCCTAAAAGTCCATAACCCTAAATTCTCTCTCTTCATCATTCTTTATCCAAAATCAACCATTCTTCAATCCAACCTTAAAATCATTAATAACTACCCAAAATAACATCATACACACTAATTCCAATAATTATAACATACTACTTAAAAATTCAAAATCACACATAATTAAAATTTCCATGGAATTCAAAGAAAGGAGTTGGAAACTTACCAAATTAAGTGGAAATAGCCAAATTTTAACTTTAAGCTTATTAAATCCTTCAATAAATTGAGTATGGAAGAGAAAAATTCCTTGGACACCATCAATGGAGGTTTCGGCCTAGGAGGAAGAAGAAGATGATGAAAATAGCTTTTGATTTTCTCTTTCCTTTCATCCTTTAATTATAACCATATATATATTATAATATTTTAATAATTAATTATTTATTTATTTATTTAATAAATTAAAGGTTCAAAAATCCCTCTTCCATTCAAAAATTATTTATTTTTGAATTAATTTAATAATTTTGAATTTTTTAAGTTTTAATTACCAAAATACCCTTTTTACTTTGACTTGTTTTTTAAAAAGTGTTGACTTTTATATGTTATGTATATTTTACATATATATCACATATATATTTCACTTTTCATTTAAAATCCCTTCATTTTTCATTTAAAATTATTAATTTAATTTATCCAATTTAATTATAATATATTTTATCAATTTTTTAAAAATTTGAAATTTAAAAAAAAAATTGGGATATTACACATCGTACAGGTGACAGGGTTGGTTTGAAGGTTTTGGAGAGTTTTGCTAGATCTGGTCAGGTCTAGATTGTGGTTGATTACTTTTGAAGTTTAGTTAGACTGCCATGGATTAGAGCCAGCTGTACACATATAAATATTTTTATTTTGTGAAACTTGTTATAACTACGCACATTATGTATATATATTTTTGAAAAATGTTGTAAACTTTAAAGGTTTTGGTCTAATGTACAGAATTGAGAATGTTATATATATATGGTGATTTATGTTTAAATGTTTTGGAGAATAAGGAGAGTCAGTGGTATGTATGTATTTGGGAGTATAAAATTTTTATTGCAGGTTGAATTTGTAAGGAAATCAAGGAGATCACTGCAAACCAAAAACACGCAGCGGAAAAATTTTTTATCTCTGATTTCCCTCCAGGATCCATGCTGTTCATTTAATTCGACGAAAGTGTTCAAAGAACTAACCTGTTGATGATTCAAAATTACAGTTTGGAAGAGATGCCTCGATCGCGAAACACCCTCTATCGCGTATCCACACGAATGCTACCGTCTGGAGTGCTAGCTCTCTGCAACGGCGAAGGCTGGAAAAACGTTTTCTCTAAAACGTATTAGGGATCCT
Source organism: Garcia nutans (assembly GCA_947685225.1). Classification (NCBI taxonomy): domain Eukaryota; kingdom Viridiplantae; phylum Streptophyta; class Magnoliopsida; order Malpighiales; family Euphorbiaceae; genus Garcia; species Garcia nutans. Next base: position 39,395,178 of record CANTUV010000059.1, read on the forward strand.
TTGTTTTCATTCTCTTTCGTTTTCTAATGTTACCTCTAAGAAGACTTAAAGTCTGGAGTGAATATAATCACTCCAGAATCCAATTCGAAATTGGATAAGGTAAGTCAAATTCAGAATCCAAATCTAATAAGGATTCTGAATATATTATCTAATAATATATATATAGAAAAAAAGAAAATAATAATAATAATAAATATTAATATCTAATATTAATATTATTAATATTATATCCAGCCCAAAGCTCATTCTTGTGTGTGACCCGATAGGACCATATTAATTGGCAGTCAATTTAATTTCTATTAAACCAACAAGTCGTAATTGGCCTCTAGCAAGGCGTTACAACTACCCAATTAATATAAGGAATGTCCAATTTGCCTAATAATAGTACATGCATTAATCCCTTTGTCACACGATATCTAGCTTGAACATAAGTCATGGTCAACGTCATACTTATATTGTCCAAACTTATGATTACTCGATCTCCAAGTAGACTGATAAAAAAACAAATGAAATTGATCACACTATCAATTCATTTGAGCGCGGCCATGCATTTCACAGTCTCACTTATCGAGGGGCCCAAAAGATATCTCTCTCAAAGAGAGGGACAAATTCTATCTTGATTGTTCATTATCCTCTACATAATTTCTATCATATATTATCATAACCTTTATTACTATCCAGTTACGGATAATGTTTGATCATGTCAAAATATAATAGTCCTTATATTGGAAACTATGACAATCTCAAGTCAAAGAATTAATACATAACTATCATGAGATTTACTTATGACACTAACCCATGTAGTAATCTCATGATGGGTCTATCCAATACATTGTTCTCTAACAAGTATCTATGAAATTGATTTGTATCACTATACACATAACTATCTGATGATTATCAAATCAATGTTTATACTGGTTAAGAATTATTTTTTTTTATCTCTATAACAATAATAAACCAGGGACAAATATCAAAATTGTGTAACATGCAAATAAACGATAATGATAATAATACCTCATTCATTAATAATGAATGTATAACATAAAGATCCAAATAAATGGCCTAGGGCACATACACTAACAGAATTGCATTTTTGGAAAAGTCCAAAATACAGACAAAACTCTGATAAATTATTTTCAGAGATTTTTCTTTAAATTTTGTATTTTTGGTAACTATATAACTAAAGTATACTTTTATTTGTGTACCAAAGTGCATTTTAAGATTTATAATTATTTTCTTTTAATTATGGGAAACTTTTTAAATGACAAGGAGGATGACATTCTCGTACTCTATGTGCGTATTTTACATATACAAGTTGTATGTACTATACATATATTAAGTATAAAGGTGTTACACTTCTCATTTGATATACGTGTCGAAAACAAATCTAATACGCTAAGAAAAATTTAATGGTGCTTGCATATTCATAATTTGTAAAAGTATATAGCATAAGAGAAATAATAATTGAACTATCATATAAAAAGAAAAGAAAATGAGAACTTTAATAAATTATGAACTTAGATTTATTTACAAATTAAATAATCACAATAATAGTAGATTCAATGTTCAATAAATTTAAATAAGTTTAGTTATTTAACATAAGTTCCTCTTATTTTACCTACACACATTGAATTTAAATCTTAGGTTTGGATAATGAGTCACTAATGGCAAATAAATGCTCACTTGTCAAGAACATTTCCAAAGGTCCACTGTAGTACAATATGTTCATATTGGCAAGTATGCCCACTATCACTGGTGACACAATGTGTCCACTGGTGGCACGAGTTGCCCACTATCACTATGAAATATCCACTTTTTGGCTAGCTATTCAATCCAAAAACTAGGTTTAATACCAGTATAGTTCGGGCAATTCACCACTCTTTCAGTCTCACTTAAACATTCTGTTATAAATCACTTTACTAAGACATTACTATAATCCCTATTAAACACTTTTAAGGTTCATAATTTTCTTTAAAAATTAAATTATAACCATTTCTAACCCCAACTTTCCAAACTGATAATCTTGCATATTTTTTAGAAAAAAACTTATGTTATAAAGAATAGTTGAAAGAGAAATTGCATTAAAGAAAAGTAATGAAGTGCTTTGAGGTCGAAAAAGAAGAAAACTAAGGAAACAGGGTTGACATAGGTATGTCTAGTGAATGCACACACCCATACATACCAAAACCTTGCTGCAAGTTTAATTACAATGGCTAAAAAATTCACATGGCTGTATTTATTTCCCACACGCCTGTGTGTTTTTCCCAAATTTCATCAAGCTCTAAAATTAGTCTTTCGATAGATCAAAAGTTACTCCAATCTTCATTTTTAACTAAAACAAATAATATAAACATATTTAATATATAGTAATAATGAACTAAAAATCAATCTCTTCATATAAAAAGGTTTCATATCCAACTATTTGCACAAAACTTCAATCAATCAATTCTTTAACAATTAGTTTAATTAATATGATTCAACTAGCTTGTCTATGCATTAAAATTCAAAGAAACTAAACAATTGTAAATTATGAATACACAAGCACAGACCTCTTTCAAAATAACTTCTTCCTTTCTTCCTTGTCACTTATCTTCGCTCATATAGTTATAATCTTGCCTACTTTAATAAATTCTCCTAAAATTTCGAGTAAGAAGTGAATTTCCCTTAATTTTTAGTTAGATCAATGAAGAAATATGAAAGAAGAGAAAATTTGGCTAGGGAGAAGAAGAATATGGTTGAAGCTTCTAGGTTCTTCTATTTATAGTGTTTAGGATTTTAGTTGTATAAGGTATGCCTACCATAACTATAGTATACCCACTTTTCTAATTTTTTTTTTCTAATCCAACTTTTAATTCCATAAAACTGTGTAAATAATTAATTTAACTAATTTAAAGTTCCTTTACCCATATTTCTCATCCCTGGTTCAATAAAATTCGATTATAAAATTATAGGGGCATTTTTGCAGTTTTCTATTGCTTAAATTTATTTTAAAAAAAATTACCGATTTCATCTATATGCCGACTTTCCCACTTATTTCAAATATCCAAGTCACTTTCATCACTATACATAGTCCAGTATCAATATATATATATATAATTACTGTTTAAAATTTAAACCTTACAAATATACTGGAACTCAAGGAAATAGGAAGCGGTGGCACAATCCACAATAGAAGAAGAATATATATCATTTTTTGCTAATGCAGGTCATGCCATCTAGCTAAGAAAGTTGTTGATGGATTTATGAATGGGACAACTGACTCCAACCAAGATTTTCTTTGAATCCTATGCATTATGCAGAATTAAACACATTAGTGTTAAAATCCATTCCATTAGATAGGTTGTAAAGAACAAAGATGTTGAGATTGTGCATTATTCTTCTGATGAGCAACTTGTTGACCTTTAGACTAAATCTTTATCAATGGCAAGAATCAATGCCTTGAAATAGAAGTGATGGATTATTCAGTGCTCATAACACACAGCGAAGTCTAGAACAATCCAGGATAAATCTATTTGCATTAAAAAATTTTACATATATGTTGAAAAACATATTTAAAACATACATTGGAGAGAGTTATTAATATTAAAAAACTTCGATTGTATGAAGTCTCTATATGTATCCACACCAAGCCTATACTTTACTATCAAACCTTTTACAAAAAGAACTCATTAGCAAATTAAATAAATCCTTAAGCTAGAAATTTTTTCTACAATTCCAGCTCAAAAGTGGATAAATCTTCTTTGTGAGATTAAGACTTTCTTAATCTTAAATTTTTTTTATATGATTAAGAGTAACTCAAATTTTTTCTTAATATTATCAAACATAAACATATATATATGTCATGTGGCAAAGGAAAAACATACATTTTAACTTATGAAATAGCATATATATATACCAACAATATTTTTCTGGTATCAGAGCCTTCATTTTACGGGTGGTAGTAGATAGATATAAAATTTATTCCATAATTAAATCTTTGACTTATAGATCTAAAAGTGAATATTGTTGACTAGGATTTGGATATGTAGTAAGTCCTATTTCAGCCAATGGTAAGGCATTGAGGAAAGTAAGTCAGCTGTCATGTCTAAAATCAACAAGAAAACACTTTAAAATCTATTTTTTAAATATTTAAAAAATGGAGTCATTTTTATATAAATTAGCTAGTACAACTAAATCTAATAGTTCTGAGTCATCAGAAATTAAAAGAATTGTAAACAAAAATGAAATAATTTTAGAGGATTTTAATAAAGCGATAGATAATTAGGTAATACCTAAAGTAGATAATGAACAAATTTATAAAATTCCTAAATTAAATATATTTAAAAATGATTATATAATTAAAGCAGAAGAAAGAGATGTAGAGTTAAGTAAACCTTTTGAAAAAATTACACTATTATCTCCAGAATCTATAAAACACCATAAAAATAAAAAGTATAAATATATACATATAGGACTTGTACAAATTGGTATAAAATCTTTAACTAGAGAAGATTTAAATACTAGTATTCTAGCAGTAGTTAGAGATGTTAGATTCGTAAATTTTAATGATTCACTCTTAGGAACTATAGAGACTAGTTTAAGTAATGGTCATAATTTTTTTATTGTCTCCCTGATATTCCAATATCTCTAAATGACCCTAAAATATTAAAAAGTATTATATTAGAAATTAAAACTCATAATTATAAAATATTAGAAGGATCTATTCCTGTAGCATTGATATATAAAATAATTATAAAGTCATGGTTTCAGTATTTGTAATAAAATACATAATGAAATCTAAAATAGGAGAAACTAGATTTCTTCAAACAGACCTTAGTAAAGCCAATATAGTAATTTCTAAAACTATTCAATGGAAAGACATCAGTCTTCCTGATGAATGGATTTTGAAAAATATTATTCCTCCTCCAGAACCTGAAAAATAGTAAAACCTAACATAGAACTTAGTAAAATTGAGCAATATGAGGATGGTAAAGTTAAACTAAAATTTAGTAGGCATAGTATAATCAATAGGTATTTTGATTCTTCTTCCTCTGCTTCAACGGTAGATATAGGAAGAGCTTCACAATTACCTTTTATAATATATGCTTCATATAAAGAAAAGGAACCTAAACCTGTTTTACAAATAGTTGTAAAGCCTAGGTATTCTGCATCAAATATACCTAAGGCCAGTAGTAAATTAAAAGGTGTAGATTACAGTATAACTGTACTACATCTTTTTTATAACCCTACAGGGAATATGACCCTATAGAACCAAACCATAATTATAACCAAGAATAATATAGAGAACAGTCTCCTTCTCTGCCTATGTCACCTACACTTTTTTTGTAACAGAAAATGTAGCAAACATAGATAAAAAATTAAATATAATTAATAAAGAATTTATAATCAATAAAGATAAATTAGATAAAGAATTAATCTCAATTAAAAATATAGATAAGTTAAAAGAAGTAATTAGTAAGGTAAATAATTTTAACTCTATACAAATTGAATATATTAATTTTGTAAAATAGTATGAAATTAATATAAAATTCTTTGATTGGTTTAAAAGAATTTATAAAGGAAAAATTAAAACAGAAAAATTCATTAAGAATAAACCCATAAATTCATATGATACACTCATAAATCTATCCCATAAACTTATAAACCCTATAACTATTAGAAATAAAGAAACATAATGGAAAGTAAAAGATAAAGTTATACAAAGTGAACATCCATCTAAAACTGTTAGTTTATTTATGTATGGAGAAAATAAAATAAAAATTGTACCATTTAAAATAGTAGCAAATGATGATCCGAATAGAAAAATATTAGAATAAAATAATTGTAGTAATGCACATCTACATTGTATAGGACAATAGTTAAATAGGATAGAAAATGCTATTTGAGATAAAGAAATAATAAAACCCATTTTAGATAAAAAAAAAATTAAAAACTTATATTTTTAAGCCTTTTGAGGTTTCTAAAATAGGTCAACAAGAAGTCAAATCTAAGGATTTTGACTTTGTAAAAGCTATTAAAGATCAATTAAGTAAAATTGATTCAACTTTTGAGTCAAAACAGGTTATTCAAAAAATACCTCGATCTAAAACTTCAAAAACTATTAGTATAGTAATCCAAGATCAAGAGATAGATTTAGTTGAGGATTCTCAGCTTGAAACTGAAGACCTTGAATCTTTTATTATAGACATAAATTCACAAATAAATTGTATAACACACCAATAATCTATAGTACACTTAGAATGTCTGCCTCAAACTTAGGAATTATAGATAGACCTAACACTCTGTCACAGTATAAATAAAATGCTTCTTCAGTATATGAAAGGAACATTGATAGCCTGTCAGAATATAATATTTTGAGTCTTCTATAATAGATGACAATGGGTGCCAATATTTATAGAACTTAAACTGATACATCAGATAGAACTATAGCAGAACTAATTATAGCTGGCTTTATATGCCAATTAAAATATTGGTGGGATAATCATCTCACTGAAGAATAACATTTAGAAATCCTAAATGATATAAAAATTTATGAGGATGGAACCCCTATATTAAATGAATATGGTGATATTATTCAGGATGCAGTGGCAACACTAATATTGACTATATCTTTTCATTTTATAGGAGATCCTACTCATGTAAAAGATAAAAATATTGAATTACTAAGTAACCTTAGGTGTAAAAAATTTAGTGATTTTTATTTTTATAAAAACAACTTTTCTAACTAGAATTATGCTTAGCGAAGATTCCAACTAGGCTTTCTGAAAGAAAAAATTCTTAGTAGGATTGCCCTTCTTCCTAGGAGAAAAGGTTAGAAATCATATAAAATAGGAATATGAAAACCTTATTCCTTATAACAATTTGACTTATGCTCAATTGGTTAGTATAGTTCAGAGAGAATGATTAAAACTCTGTCAAGATATTAAACTTCAAAAGTCATTTAAATTTGAACTGAGAAAAATTAAATAAAAATTAGGTTCATTCTGTAAACAGTTTGATTATAGTCTAACTCAGAATTATAAAGACTATAAAAGACAATATTCTATAAGGTATAAAAAACCATATAAAAATAATTATAAAAGAAAATATAATAAAGAAGATTACTATAAGAAACAGAAACCTTATAAATCGTATAAATCTAGGAAACCTAGTAATAGAAAATTCTTTAAAAAGAAAGATAAACAATTTAAATCATATAAAGATTTAGAATGTTATAACTATGGAAAAAAAGGACATATTTCTAGATTTTGTAAGTTTAATAAAAAAAACTGTAATAATTAAATCTAGAAGAATTTGTATTAAATTAAATTCATGAATTATATTTAGAATATTCAGATTCTAAAGATTATTTAGATTCTAAAGAAAATAAATCAGATAGATGATATAGGTTCAGAAACTAATTCTGAAACTAGTAGTAAATCAATAAATGTTTTAACTAAAGAAGAAGAGTCTATTTTGGAAGTAATAAAATATATAAATGACCAAAAATTAAAGAGAAATTCTTAAATAAATTATTATAAGATTCTAATAAAAAACCTAAACATTCAGTATTACCTAATACAAGTAAACAAACATATAACTTAACTTCAATTTTAAATAAAAATAAAACAATAAACAATAAACCAACAATAAATTATTTATAAAAAGAAATTAAAGAAATAAAAATAGAACTAAAAAATTAAAAATTAAATAGCAAAATGACTCTGAATTAATAAAACCTTTATTAAATTCTACTTCTTCTGAAGATAAAGAAGAAGAAGAAGAATAGGAAGAAGAAAATACTGAATAAATAAATAAATAAAGAAGAAATTAATAATAATAATGAAATTAGTATATTAAATAAAGATAAAATTTCTGATAATATAATTTTTATATTATAAAAAATTTCATAGAGAAAATATTTATTAAAAATAAAACTAAAATTTTTGGATAATTATAATATAGAAAATATAGCTTTATTTGATACAGGAGCATATTTGAACTACATTAAATCTAGCTTAGTTCCTAAAAGATTTTGGAATGAAACAAATAAAAAATTTTCAACTGTAAATAAATCTAAATTAAATATTATTGGTAAAACAGAAACTTCAATAATTGATAAAAATTTAGAACTAAAAAATATATTTATTCTGACTAATGAACTGTATCATATAGTGATCTTAGGAACTCCATTTATAAATCTAAATACAAAATATTTTGTAAAAATATGATAGTATAGGTTTTAAAATAAAAAACCAAAAAATTATTTTTCCATTTATAGAAAAATCTAAAAGGAAAAATCTAAATTTGCCTAAAGCTCATTCAATCTATGAATTACAAATAAATGCACTAATAAAAGCCAAGTCTAAACAACTTTGTAATTTAAAAAATAATTTTCATTTATAAAAAAATAAATGAAGAATTAAAAACTAAATTTATACAAAATAAAATTAATAAATTAAAGCTTCAAATTAAAAAAGAATTATGTGTTGATATTCCAAATGCATTTTAGAATAGAAAGCAGCACATAGTTGATTTACCTTATGAGATAAGCTTTGATGAAAAGTCTATTACAACTAAAGCCTGACCCATTCAAATGGCGCCTAATATGATCGATTTCTATAAAAAGAAATAACTGATTTAGAAAATAAAAAATTAATTACTAAATCTAGAAGTCTATTATCTTGTGCAGTATTTTATGTAAATAAAGCATCTGAAATAGAAAAAAGAGCCCCTAGATTAGTAATAAATTATAAACCATTAAATAAAACTTTAAAATGGATTAGGTATCTTATTCCCAATAAAAAGATTTATTAAGTAGATTATATCAAACAAACATTTTTAGTAAATTTGTTATGAAATCTGGTTTTTGGCAAATTCAGATTATCCTAAAGACAGGTATAAAATTGCATTCATTGTTCCATTTGGACAGTATGAATGAAATGTTATGCCTTTTGATTTAAAGAATGCACTCTCTGAATTTCAAAGAGTAATGAATGATATATTTAACCGTTACACTAAATTATGTATTATATACATAGATGATGTATTAATATATTCTACAACTTTATACGAACATTTTAAACACCTAAAAATATTTTTTATGGTGGTAAAGAAGAAGAATGGATTGGTATTAAGTAAAACTATAATGTCTATATTTCAGACTAAGATTAGATTCTTAGGATATTATATAGAACATGGAATTTTAGAGCATATAGAAAGAAACTTAGCTTTTGGAGATAAATTTACCAATCAAATTCTTAATAAAGACCAACTACAGAGATTTTTAGGATGTTTAAATTATGTTATAGAATTCTATCCAAACCTGAATAGAATTATAAAATCACTGCATGATAGGCTTAGAAAAAATCCTGGCCCATGAACTAAAGTCCATACTAGTATAGTGAAACAGAATAAAACCCTAGTTAAAACTATTTCTTACCTACATATAGCTGACCCATTAGCTCTAAAGATAGTTGAGACTGATGCTTCAGATATAGGATACGGTGGAATACTAAAGCAGATAAAAGATGGTAGAGAAACCATAGTCCAATTTTATTCAGGACATTGGAATTCAACCCAATTAAATTATTCTACTATTAAAAAAGAAATTTTGAATATTGTGTTATGTATTTCAAAATTTTAATCTAATTTATTAAATCAAAAGTTTTTACTTCATATTAATTATAAAAATGCTAAAGAAGTTTTACAAAAGGATTTTAAAAATCTTGCCTCAAAATAAATATTTACTAGATGGCAAGCTATTTTAAGTATTTTTATTTTAATATTGAATTTATAAAAGGAGAAAATAATAGTATGCCAGACTTTCTAACCAGTGAATTTCTTCATAGACAAAATGGTGAAGAAAAAAAAGAAAAACATTAAAGCCTGATTCTCCTAAAGCATTATCTGATCACTCAGATAATATTCTTAAAATTGTTCCTAATGCCATAAAACCTTGGGTTGAAGTGGTCGAAGAAGAAAGTAAAGCTCAGATGGAAAAATGGGTCTCTCAATTAGCTCATTCTCCAGAAGTTGTTAAAGCCCTTTTAAAGATTGGTCATGAACCCCCTTAAGGGGTTCCAGGTAGTGATGCTCTTATCCCTTATTTAAAATAAGAGATAGGAGAATCTTCAAAATCTAAAACCCTATCTCAAAATATTTCTAAAACTGAGTTGGAAGTTTCAAACCCTTCAACCCAAATAATTTCTTCAAATTTTTCATTAAAGCATCGTAAATCTGAATAGTTTACTAAAATATTTTTTTAGTACAGAATTAATAATAGAAAATGGACCTGCTCAGCAAAATTCATGAAAAATTATTAAATTTGTATATTCTAAAAATTGGTTTTTTAAATCAAATGATTTGTCAAAATCTCAATAATATTATTTAAATATTCTAGAGAATTATTGTTCTATTTATTTAAAGTATAATTATAACCGGAAGGATAAGGCTGTCATAGCTTATTTCTCTTTTAAAATAAAAAAAAATTCTGCATCATTCTGAATGGGGAAAACCTTTGCATTTTCTGTGCAATTTAAAACCCTTTTTCAAAATTCTATGTGCCCTTCTTATAATTATTGGGATTATATGGAAGCCTGGACCAAAGCCTTATTTTTTCAAAACCCTAGCCAAACACATTCTTGGCTCATATATTTTGATATTAATATTAAAACTGACAACATACCCATGTGGTTTGTTGACTGGTGGTATTATTGTGGTAATGAGAATAGAGCATTATCACAAGACTTACTGCTAGCTTTTCAGTACTTTAAAGCCCATTTCAACCCAAGCCCATATGAGAAGAAATTTCCTCCTCTTATTCTCTTTTGTATAATCTTCTATATACCTCGGATATACCAATGGTATTTTGATACTGCAATACAATCAGGTACCAATATACCCATAGTATTAAGAAAAACTAAAATCAAATGGTGGAATGTCTTTTGCAATTCTATCTATGAGCACATAGTAAAGCAATGGCTTATAGGAGAAACCATGATGGCTTTGACCCAAAGCTATCTGTTTCCTTTAGAGCCCAAAGAGCCTAAAATATAGACCTTCTTGCAGCTGCAAAGACTGCAGAGATTATCAAACCTTGATGCAATAGATGATTGAATCTCTTCCTTCAATCTCTGAGCCCATAAAGCCCAGTAAGACTAGCTCTGCAGGATCATCCAATAAAGTCCATTCTAAAAAATCTAAAGCCTAGTCAAGAAGAAGAAAATTACTTTCCTCTTCTGACTCCTCCTCTTCATCATCCATGACATCATCCTCCACTGAGATCACATCTAACTTAGACTATTGCCCCAGTAATGAGGACGATTGTTATGGTGTCTTCTCTCCAATAAAGATAAAGTAAAAAAGAAAAAAGAAAGAAAAAAGAAAAAAGAAAAAGAAAAAGAAAAAGAAAGAGAAAATAAAGAAAAAATAAAAATAAAAATAAAAAATTGACTCTGACACAAGCTCGTCAGAAAATTAAAGGCATAAGGAACCTTATTCCTTCAGTATAAAAAAAAAGAGTAAAAGTCAATAAAAAAAGGTGCCTACTGATAAAATACTATTCATCTACAATATTTACCAGAAGAAAGTCAGAAGAACTGTTCATCTACAGTTTTCTAGGTGCGAGGATGTTCAGTAAAGCAAATAGTAACGACAGGTTACTATTTATTCACAGGACCGGCATGTAAAAAAATAGTGTAAAGCTAGAGCCCTCTACCCATAAAAAGAAGCCATTTCTGAAGCTTGAGGATGAATTTTTTAGAACCCTCTCACCTCCAGAAGCTCTGAAGAACTCTAAGCTCTAGTTTAGGTCTTCCTTTCCCTTTCACTTCACTAAAAATCTTCTTTCATTTTTGTATCCCCTTCAATTAAAAAACTCTCTTATAAGTTATTTAGTTATTGTATTTTAAAGTTTATTTTGTATAAGTATGCTCTGCATTTGCAACTTAGTTTGATATGGTGTATCAAAAATCTATATTTTAAATTTCTGTATAATTTCTATATTTTCTTTAAAGCCTTATTATATAAATATATATATATACTATTGGTATATTGGATGGAAAATCAGATATAAATTCAAGAGCTGAATCTAAATGAATAGTAGTTCTATCTGCACTTAGGTGTAATAATTTCACATACCAGTAGCTTTATATAAATTTTTGTATAATAATTTGTAAAACCTAATAGCATTTGTTGAATGGTTATTGTTTTATGTAAAGCAATTAGTATAAATAAATAATATGATATGTTTTTTATATATACTTATTTTATGTTTATTTAATTTCTGTATATTCTTAAAAGATGTTAATAGATCAAAGAGTGGGGCTGTTACCTGATTGCTTGTTGATTATATTATTTTTCTTGTATCATATATATATATATGTATATATATATGCAATGTGTGGCCATGTTGTAACAATTTACAACTCTTGCACATGCCACCTGTTGCGCTCAAATTAAGTACTACTACAAAGCATCACTCGCAAGTATACGAGGTAGCTGTAGCAAGGGTGATCGGCCCAAGGTCGTTTCCCCAAGAAGGCATGGTTCGTAATAGCTTGATTGAAAATTTATTCAAATGCGAGAGTTTGTTGTTTGGAGTGGTGCGAGAATAATTCAACCTAAATTTAACCATGCGTAGAGATTAATGTGTGTGGGTGTACAAGATCGAATCGATTCTTGGGAAGGTGCCTAGGGTTATAGGTCCATTCAATCAAAGCTCAATTCTCAATTATCCATTAACATAACCTTGTAATTAATTTGTTCCTTAAGGTTAATTAGTCAATTACCAATCCATTAGTTCTCACATTCATGAATTAGCAATAACCAATTATTTCACATTATCAAATTAATGAAACCCTAGAACTTATATTTCTAATTCATTCATAGGGTGGTCAATTATATAGTTCTGATATCGGATTTCACCTCTCGGTCCATCATCCAATATTCAAAGATCAATAGGTAGCTAATCTATCAACCTATCATTTAATGCAATACAATCAACCAATCAACAAGGAATATCAATGGAAATATCAAATCAAAACATTCAATCAAATATACTACAAACCCTAGGCATGGGTATTTAGCTCAACATCATCAATTTAAAACATTCATTCAACTCAATATAAAACAAATACAAATTATTCATTGCAATATCAATATTCTTAATACAACAACAACAGTAAGAAATAAATTAAAAGAGAGAATAGAAAAACCCCTTGTGAAGATGCCAAGAGTAGGATTACTAGTCTTCCTCCTAGCTCCACTTTGATATTTGATGAAGAACTCAAGCCCTCATCAATAGTTGATTTCCCTTTGGAATGTGGAATGGAGCTTTCTCAAGTCACCAAACCTTTGGATGGAGCTTTCTCAAGTCACCAACCTTCAATGGATATGCCTTTGGAAGATGGAATGGAGCTTTCTCAAGTCACCACTCCCTTCAATGAAGCTTCTTCAACCTTTGAGAACTTGTAACCCAATTTATCCCAAAGAACCTCAAAGATCCTATCAATGGAAGATGGAGAAGGTGGAGAGGATGGAAATGGAGGTTGGAGGTGAAGGGACAAGGGAGAGTGTCACTCTCTCCCTCTCCCACGTTTTGCAGAAATTTTTTGCTCCAAGAACCCAAGAACTCCTCCCATTTTCCTCTTCCTCTCCTTTTAATTCATTCAAAAATCAACACCCATGCCTTCCAACTCATCCCATATTCCTTTGTCCCCCACTTTTTCTTTGTTTTCTATTTCTTTTGCCAAGCAATAGTGTTTGTCTCCCACTTTGTTCCCCACTTTGTTGAAAGAATTTTGACTTTTCAGGTGGGACACGGCCAAGCCAAGACAAGCTTGGCCGTGTCTCTTGCACTTTTTTGTTCTTTCCATGAGGTGACACGGCCAAGCCTTGGTTGGCTTGGCCGTGTCTCTTGATTTTCATGGGACACGGTCGTGTCCATTGGCCTTCAAGAATGAAGTAACCATTTATATATATAACCCAACAATCCCAAAACACCTTCCTCTCATCTACTCTTTGGCATTAAAGAGCTTTTCAAGGGAACTCACTTATTACATTTTGCAATGATACATTCCAACCCTTTCAATAAGAACAACAATTATTCTTATTATTTATATATATATATATATATATTCTCTTTTTTATTTTTTATTTTTTTTATTTTGCTTTGCAATCTTAAACCTACTAAACTTAACCCCACACTTAATTCAACACAACACTCGGTCATAAACGCTCTTAAAATGCTCTTGACCTAATGAAAGGATAAGAGTTAAACAACAAGGTTCAAGCTAATGGTGTTGTGAAAAAGAAAGAAAAGGAAAAATAAAATAGGCTCAAAATTGGCTAACTAAGGTTAAAGATAGGGTTGGTCTTTTTAAGCCAAAGTGGGTTCACCTAATTGCCTTAATCATTTTGATGCCAAATTGAAATTTTTTATGTAATCTTAAAATGTATATCAAAGCAAATTCTAGCAACTCATCAATCAAATATGTTCACCCACAACAATAATGATAAGCTGATGGCTCAACTCCTCACTAGGTTAATGGCAATGCAAAGAAAAACCGACAAAATTGACAATAAGCACCAATTCTACTCAATTCTCAAATTCATGCTTCAAAAATTCAAAGGTCATCAATCAACAATTTTATAACAATTGAACTTTCTAAAACTCATTTATTCAATGAAAAACATTAAAAACAGTAACTAAAACCTAAACAAAATGCAATTAAAAGTAAAAACATAAAACACCAAATGCACCCCACACTTAAAAATTCACATTGTCCTCAATGTGAGCATGCATACTACAGAGAAAGTTTGGATGATATCTGATTTCCATCGTTCCCATATACGATGTGTGGGGCTCCTTCCACCCATAATGCAATTGGAACCCATGACTGAGAGGATGAACACCATGCAACTTTGAAAATTGCCCAATGCATTGAAAAGCCTAGGTAGCATTCTTAGGGGAGCAATTGTCCAAAAAGAACATGTGAGGGTTGTCTTAGCTTGATTTTTTAATGCTATAAGGATGTAGTAAGAACCTTTTTTAGTTTGCAACATGGTTTTATATTGTTTTTGCTCGTTCTCACCACCAAGAGTGGGAGAGATGATAATTTGTTGCATACTGTATTCCCCAACCAAAACATCTATCAAAATTCCTGGGGTCTTTTTAGGTTCAACCAAGTTTGGTTGAATGTGTTCTACATTCTCTTTAGCAATTTGAAGTTCTCCCTCAACAATCTCATTAATCACTAGTAAATTGCTCTCATCAATTTCTAATTTGGAAGAATTAGGCTCTACTTCTATGGTCATGGCCACCTCAAGCTTATCTACACTATCTTCACTATGGGGCATGTCATGGAGTTTAGAAAGTTGCATACCTTGTTTCTCTACATTCAGCTTACTTGGGAATGGGATTGGTGGCGTACAAGGATTTGGAGGTTCATGCAATTTTGACGAAGTCGATGCTTCCAAATTATCCTCCTCCTTTGATTTAATTAACTCCTCTATGTTTGGTTGCATCTCCTCGCCATCTTCTTCTTTGTTAGTTTCTGCATCAAAGGAATCACAAAAATTGTTATTTATCACCTGTTCATTCCTAAAATTTGTGATTACCTCTATTTGCTCCAATTGGCTAGGAAATTCCTCCTCTTGTTGTGCTTGGAGTTGATGTATTAGTTGCTCAACTTGAGTTTCCACCCTCTTCAATGATTCTTCCAAAGAATCAAACCTCTCATTGCTCCCTTCCTGATTTTGTGTGCTAATTTGAAGGTAAGCATTCAAATCATCGTCCACTGTGGATTTCTCAAATTGATCATGGTTTTGTGAGCTAGTTTGAATGAAGGCATTCAAACTATCTTCCAAAGTGGGTTCCTTAAGGTGATTCTAATTTTGCGCGCTAGTTTGAATGAAGGCATTCAAACTTTCTTCTAAGGTGGGTTCCTTAAGGTGATCTTGGTTTCATGTGCTAGTTTGAATGAAGGCATTCAAACTATCTTCAAATGTGGGTGGCTTAAGGTACTCTTGATTTGAATATTGTTCTTGAGAGTAAGGATTTCTTTGGTAAGGTTGATAAAAATTTTGAGGTGGAATTTGTTGTTGATTTTCCCAAGAAAAATTTGATTGGCTTCCCCAGCTGGGATTATAAGGATTGGAATATGTGTCATTTCTTCCCATTTGCTGGAAACCTTGGTAGTCATATTCTTCCTCTTGCCATTCTTGGTATCGTCCAAAACCCATGGAACACGTGTTTGCACTATGGCCTACATTGCCACATGCTGCGCATATCTCTTGGCGTGGCATAGGTGCTCTTCCTCTTGCATTTAACACCTTAAGTTGATTCGTCAATTCTGCTAATTGCCATGCCATTTCAGAATCATCGTTCCTATCATAAACTCCCCCGTGCCTAGAAAACTGCATATTTACACAAGGCACTTAGCAACTTAAATAAAACAAACAAATAATTAAATTGAAAGAAAAATAAAACAAACAAACAATTCACAGTAAATAAACAAACAATGAAAAGAAAAATCAAACTATTACTACTGCGACAGCCTTCGCCGGCAGCGGTGCCAAAAACTTGTTGCACTCAAATTAAGTACTACTACAAAGCATCACTCACAAGTATACGAGGTAGCTGTAGCAAGGGTGATAGCCCCAAGGTCATTTCCCCAAGAAGGTGTGGTTCGTAATAGCTTGATTGACAATTTATTTAAATGCGAGAGTTTGTTGTTTGGAGTGGTGCGAGAATAATTAAACCTAAATTTAACCGTGCGTAGAGATTAATGTGTGTGGGTGTACAAGATCGAATCGATTCTTGGGAAGGTGTCTAGGGTTATAGGTCCATTCAATCAAAGCTCAATTCTCAATTATCCATTAACATAACCTTGTAATTAATTTGTTCCTTAAGGTTAATTAGTCAATTACCACTCCATTAGTTCTCACATTCATGAATTAGTAATAACCAATTATTTCACATTATCAAATTAATGAAACCCTAGAACTTATATTTCTAATTCATTCATAGGGTGGTCAATTATATAGTTCTGATATCGGATTTCACCTCTCGGTCCATCATCCAATATTCAAAGATCAATAGGTAGCTAATCTATCAACCTATCATTTAATGCAATACAATCAACCAATCAACAAGGAATATCAATGGAAATATCAAATCAAAACATTCAATCAAATATACTACAAACCCTAGGCATGGGTATTTAGCTCAACATCATCAATTTAAAACATTCATTCAACTCAATATAAAACAAATACAAATTGTTCATTGCAATATCAATATTCTTAATACAACAACAACATTAAGAAATGAATTAAAAGAGAGAATAGAAAAACCCCTTGTGAAGATACCAAGAGTAGGATTATTAGTCTTCCTCCTAGCTCCACTTTGATATTTGATGAAGAACTCAAGCCCTCTTCAATAGTTGATTTCCCTTTGGAATGTGGAATGGAGCTTTCTCAAGTCACCAAACCTTTGGATGGAGCTTTCTCAAGTCACCAACCTTCAATGGATATGCCTTTGGAAGATGGAATGGAGCTTTCTCAAGTCACCACTCCCTTCAATGAAGCTTCTTCAACCTTTGAGAACTTATAACCCAATTTATCCCAAAGAACCTCAAAGATCCTATCAATGGAAGATGGAGAAGGTGGAGAGGATGGAAATGGAGGTTGGAGGTGAAGGGACAAGGGAGAGTGTCACTCTCTCCCTCTCCCACGTTTTGCAGAAATTTTTGGCTCCAAGAACCCAAGAACTCCTCCCATTTTCCTCTTCCTCTCCTTTTAATTCATTCAAAAATCAACACCCATGCCTTCCAACTCATCCCATATTCCTTTGTCCCCCACTTTTTCTTTGTTTTCTATTTCTTTTGCCAAGCAATAGTGTTTGTCTCCCACTTTGTTCCCCACTTTGTTGAAAGAATTTTGACTTTTCAGGTGGGACACGGCCAAGCCAAGATAAGCTTGGCCATGTCTCTTGCACTTTTTTGTTCTTTCCATGAGGTGACACGGCCAAGCCTTGGTTGGCTTGGCCGTGTCTCTTGATTTTCATGGGACATGGTCGTGTCCATTGGCCGTGTCCCTCACTGGACCTTTCTTTTCTTTCTTTCTTCTTTTTGGTTGTGAGAGGTGACACGGCTAAGCCATTTGGAGCTTGGTCGTGTCTCTTGTTTTTTTTCTTCTTGTGACACGGCCAAGCTCCTGGCCGTGTCCCTCACTTTCTTTGATACAGGGTGAGACACGGCCAGAGGACACGGCCGTGTCATGTGACACGGCCAGTGTCTTGGCCGTGTCAGTTGACGGCGTCCGTTTCTGCTTCTTTTTGCTTGCTCTTTTGTTCTTGGCATGCATGGGACACGGCCAAGCCATTTTTGTCTTGGCCGTGTCATGTGACACTGCTAGAGGCTTGGCCGTGTCACCTAGGTGTGTCTCTTCCTGTGTGCTTCTTTTTCTCCTTTTCTTTGGTTTGTTCTTTGTTTGCTCTTTGAATGAGACACGGCCAGAGGCTTGGCCGTGTCTCTGGGTGTGTCTGCTTCTGCCTTGAATTTCTTTTGAGGGACATGGCTATGTCTTGCTTGGTTCATACTTATCTTGCCCGGTTTTGATCTTCCAAGGGTGTTTTTGCTCCTAAACCTAAAAAGAACACTTTAAACATACTTAAAACACAAATTAATCAAAACATTAACTAAAACACACATAAAATCATACTAAAAACAAATACAAAAATGAACTAAACACCACCTAAAAGAAAACTTGTCAAAATGCATTAAACTTAAAATATTACTCATCAATTTCCACGGTCATTGTATGCATACGTTATAAAGAGTTGTATCTTACAACTCTTTTGTAATGGCAAGATTAAAATATTTGTCAAAGTGCATGCTTATAATGCAATTATCATTGCTCATCTATGGCCACGTATTGGCCATGGGAATTGATAAAATTTTATATATTATACATTTTAAGTATATATCAAATATATAAATAATTATTTAATATATAATAAGTTCGTCCATAAAATATTAATTAATTAATTTTTTTATTCAAAATAGAAAATTTTAATTTTTCACTAATAATATTAATTATATTCTTATTGCTAGCATAGAATATAATAATATTTCATTTGAACTAAAACTACTATTTATTTAAATAATTAAATTCTCTAATTTAATTATTAAATAATGATATAATTAATCCATTAGCAAAGCTCAAAATATTTGTTGGTGTGCGATCCCAAAGATTCAATGCTAAATCTGTTGCAAATTAGTCAAACCAATTTACTAATTAAGGTTGGTGTATAGCAACACTCTTAACGACCGAATATCATGAAGTTAATCATTACTATTAGGAACGCATAAGAGAATAATGTACTATTTTTTTTCTACCGTTATAGCTCCGGATCAACCTTAGGACATAGTTAACCTATCAAATCCTAATAGGTTGCCAACTATATTTCATGTTAATTATAAATGATAAGTAAATGACATAAGAAACTCATTTATTCTTCATTCATCTGTTTTGGCCAAGGTCTTAATTAAGTCATTTACAATTGATGGCAATATAGCGTTTAACCCCTTACTAAGACTTAACATATTCCATCTTGATTAATCATTAATTCTACAAGTATTTAATTATACTCATTATCCTTTCAACTATTGCTCTAAGGCAATTGGTGTCTAGTATCAAAATATAATAAATAACTTGTTAATTATTATGATAATCTTATGTCAAAGGAAACTATTACATTGCATTTTTCAAAAGAATATCCTATTGATAGATTGTTAGTAATTTCAACTATTAGGAATTCACCATTGAATCGGTTTAATGGTCATATCACCTTATGCACTATCTATATATGTGATTTAATTAATGAGAATAACTAATTTCTATCATATAGAGACCATCACATATATATTGATTTAAATGGATTATTAAAGCCCTATTTAATGATCCTACGATCAAGAACAATTTTAGATTAAATTATATAAGACTTGATTTTCATTATCAAGATCTCCATCATAATGATAAGTCTTAAAATTTAATCAAGATTACATCACATTAACAAAATTAAACATAATGTCATAAAATTATAAATGCCGCATATTAATTAAAATAAGATATGCTTAATTATTACATGAGAGACCATATCGTATATTCCTAACATGAAGCTTAGAGTATCTAACAACAAACTCAAGGAGTATTGAATCATGAATTTGCTGTTGGGATATGAAAGCTGAGAAGATGAGAAAAGGCTGCATAAAGATTGTGCATTAAGCTTAAATATTAACTTTTTGAATTAGTAAGCTTCCTTTTGTATTATGCAATTATATATCTACAAAACTATGAAGCACAGACATAGATATGGGACACGATACGATACGGATATGTTGACACGGTAATTTTTAAAAAATAGGGACACAACACGGGTGTGATATATTTATGCATATATACATATATGTGTATATAAATGTGTGTTTTAAATTACGAAAATATGATGAGAGATAAACATATATTTAAAATAATTTTACACATATATATGTTTTAAGTTATAAAAATATAATAAAAGATAAACATATACTCAGAATAAATATAATAAAAAATATTTTTTTTGATAAAAAATAATCTTTATAATTAAAATTGATTACAATTATTTAATCAGTAACTTATCAAAATTATATAAATAAAATTTTATGTCAAAATATATCCTAAAATAACTTAAAAGGTCATAAAATGTGTCATCGTTGTGTCTTAGACATGTCCCTTCCGTGTCCTGTGCACATCCCCACCATGTCCTTTCCGTGTTCAAAAAAAATAATAAGACACAAATAGACGCGTGTCCGACAAGTGTCGAGCATGTGTTAGGCGCCTATTCATGTTCACACCATATCTATTATCGATACTTCACTCTGTTTAAAGTGTCGATGCTTCATAGGTACAAAATCAATGAAAGACAGATGTTTTTGGACTTCTAGGAATTTTGAATACTAAAAACTTCAAGAAGCTCAGTTTGCTTCTATTTTGCTGCTGGCTTTCTTGCTGCTTATGTTATTGCTCTTATTTGTTGAGTTGTTTCTATTTCTCATTTAGAATCAGCAGTACATTCACATTCAAGATGAACCAGCTTTGGCGGAAGTCTGTTGAAATGATGTTAGAAGGGGGTTATTGATATGCCTATTCTGTTAGCCGCAATTGTTGAAAAGAAGAAAAAAATATATATATATATATAATTATAATTATGCTCAATCCCACATCGGGAAGAAGAGCATGAGAAGGTGGTTTGGATGGCTATAAATTCAAGCCATTGTTTCAGTTTCAAAACACACCAAAACACAACAAGTGTTTTATATTAGAGATTAGAGTTGAGCTCTTGGAGTCTCTTGGAGTATAAATATTCGGGGTGTTTTGGGTGTCAGGTAGAAAAATATTTTGTATTTGTGGTTGTAACAATTTTCCACATAGTAAATATTTTTCTTAGTTGTCGTTAGGCAACGGCCATGGTTTTTCTCCATTTGGGAGTTTTCCACGTTAAATTTTTGTGTCTTTATTCTCTTTAATTTCTCAATTCTTATTTTATTTTCTCATTTATTCATGCTTAAAGACAGTCCAAGGGGCGGGAAAATATCGATTTTCCCAACAAGTGGTATCAGAGCTTAGGTGTTATAATTTTTGTCAAAAATCTTAGTATACTCTATGGTTGCAGCTTGGTCTGATCTTCCACATCAGAAAAGATTTTTGTTAAAAAAAAATTATAAGTGGAGCTTTGGAGCTGGTGGAGCTTTGGAAAAGGTGGAGCCATTTTGCTTTGGTGTGCTTGAGTATTGGTGGTGAGATAAATAATTACATGTCTAGCTAAATTCTGTCAAACGACACGAATTTAGTCTAAGGCAAGTGGATTTTAAGTGAGACCATTGTGACTCCTCCTCTTACTTGGAATTTACCTGGTGTAATTGTTTATTTCTAGTCCTTTATTAGCACAAAGTAAGCATGTCGACGATGAGATTTGATATTGAGAAATTTGACGGGAGAATGAATTTTGCACTGTGGCAAGTGCAAGTCAAAGATTTGTTGATCCAGTCTGGACTGCATAAGGTTTTGCAGGGTAAACCGACAAGTGAAGACTCAGGAAAATCCAAAATTAGCTACGAAGAATGGAGTGAGCTAGATTTAAAGGCGGCAAGTCAAATCCGCATGTGTCTAGCAAAAAATGTTCTTGCTAATGTGGTTGGATTGTCCACGACAAAGGAGCTGTGGGAGAAATTGGAAGAATTGTACAAAGGAAAAAATATATCCAATAGGTTATATTTGAAAGAGCAATTCCACACGTTGAAAATGGAGGAAGGTACAAGGCTATCAGATCACCTGAGTGTCCTTAACGACATCATTTCTGAGTTGGAAACTCTTGGAGTGAGAACCGAAGATGAAGATAAAGCTCTCCGACTCATCCTGTCACTTCCTTCGAAATATGAGCACATGAAGCCTGTTTTAAAATATAGTAGTAAGGAAGTAGTGTATGCAGATGTGGTTAGTAAGTTAATTACTGAGGAGAGAAGATTGAATGAAATGGAAAATAAAACATATGAAGATTCAGCTTTGTCTGTCGGTAGCAAGAAAAAGAACAAAAGCTCCAAAAAGAGAAAGGTTGTCTGCTGGGGTTGTGGTCAAACTGGACATGTGAGAAAGGATTGCCAGAACGGTGGAGCTGATTCGGCTAGAAGCTCTAATGTTGTTGCTACCAATGTGATCTCCTGTGGAAAAAGAGATGATGCGTTCTCTCTGTAGTTGAGAGATGTGTGTCCTCATGGCATGATTGCTACCCGTTGAGATGCCATGAAAGAGGATGGATTATTGGTAATGGTCCACGGAAATGCGCACTGCATTGGTTGACAGTTGATGCAAGGTGCGTGGTGAAAAAAATTATGTCGATGGCTAATGAACTCTCGGAAAAGTCAACAGGAGGGTTGGACCATAAATTATTAGCTGGATCGATATGGCAGATGGAAAAATTCTTGGAGTTTGTGAAGTAATTCCAAGTGGTGATACTTTTTTATGGTGGGATATGATAATTCTTGATGTTAGGAATTATGATTGTCGGTAGCAGACAATGTTGTGTTTTTTATTTTTTATTTTTATTTTTTCAAGGTAGAGATTGTTAGCCGCAATTATTGAAAAGAAGAAAAAAATATATATATAATTATAATTATGCTCAATTCCACATCGGGAAGAAGAGCATGAGAAGGTGGTTTGGATGGCTATAAATTCAAGCCATTGTTTCAGTTTCAAAACACACCAAAACACAACAAGTATTTCATGTAAGTGTTCTCTTGAGTCTTGATAGTTTAGTCTATTTATTAATTTATTAAGTTATTAAGTTTATACAAAATATATATCTCTAGTCATGATATTTGTATTTATTACATGAAAGCCTCAAAATCACAGCTATAATTGTGAAGAAGAGAATTATCTGAGTTGATTTTATGATAAAAATAATTCTTCACTGTAATAGAGCTAGAAGAAAAAATTAAAAAATAAACAGTATAAGGATTGGTTTACAGATGTAAATTTGGCTGCATATTGAATTACATCGTATGCGGTCAAGTTTCAAATTGGTTTTCATTTGATAGATAAGCTGCCAAATGGCTAGATGATTCATGATCTTGTGGGAGTGTAGTATAGAAGATTAGTTGCCTCCAGTTCCTGAGGCTCTGCCTCCCTCTTTAAAAGAATAAAAATATGACATGTATATGAACTAAATAAAAGTTTTAAAAATTAGGTGTAAATGCACAAATTTTTTTAAAAATATTTGTATAAAAAGAAAGTTTTGAAAAAAATGAAGGAAGATATTTAAAAAAGTATATGAAATTTAATATAAAGATCATAATTTTAACAAGTTTGAGAGACCAATTAAAAAATTATATACCACTAATTAAATTAATTACATATAGCTTGGGAGGAGCCTTGTCCGCTGCTTTCCCCTAATATAAACTATGAATTTATAGAGTATCTCTGAAATTTAGTTAAGGTTCACTTAAATCATGATTATGGCCATTTGAAAAATATGAATTTGTATTTTTGAGGCTCTAAGTGTAAAATTATATATATATATATATTAGTTATTGTATTGAATTATAAATATTTAAATAATTATCAGTTTAAGTTTATTCTATAAATTTTTGTTTGAGATTATTAGGTAGATCCAGTAACATATTTCATATATAGAGACTTCCATTCCAATTGTAATACAGATGAACAAGCGATGGTGGCTTAAGGACTTTGCAACGCAGAAAACCATTTAGACAACTTGTCAAAATCGCACATAGAAAACTTGTCTCCTCAGTGATCCAGTAACTTGTCTCCTAATCCTTTGCCTACCAAGGATTCCGTTAGTAACCAGCCTGCAGGTTCTACCTTGCCAGGCAACTTTGGAGCGGCTAATCCCGGTAAGCGGGATAGCCGAGCAAAATGAAGGCCCTTAGTTGGAACTGCCGGGGGCTTGACAATACCCAGGCAGTTAATGCATTGAGGGATCTGGTTGCAAGTTACAAACTGGATCTTGTGTTTCTTATGGAGACTAGAGTGCATGGGGGACGTATGGAAGAAATTCGAGTTTTGTTGGGTTTTCAGAATTGTTTTACTGTAGATAGGTTGGGATTAGGAGGTGGTCTTTCTTTACTTTGGAATAATTCTCTTAATGTTTCTGTTATTGGTTATTCTTTAAATTTTATTGATTGTAAAATTGTGATGGGTGATGTTGCTTGGCGGTTTACTGGGTTTTATGGCTTTTCGGTTAGGAGGTTACGTCAAGCTTCTTGGAATCTACTTCGTGCTCTTGCAAGGAGGGACCCTAGTTCACCATGGCTCTGTGTAGGTGACTTTAATGACATTAGCTCGGCGGATGATAAAATGGGTGGGGATCGTAGACCACGGTCCTTGATTAATGGCTTTTGTCAAGCTTTGGATGATTGTAATTTTTTTGGTTTGCCTACTTCGGGGTCATTCTTTACGTGGGATAATGGGCGTGAAGGAGAGGAGTTAATTAGAGAACGTTTGGACAGAGCTTTCTCTAATCATGATTGGTCAGTTTTGTTCCCTTCGGCGATTTGTAACGTGGTTCCTGCTTCTGTTTCGGATCATTGGGTGTTGATTGTTGATTCTGCTCCTCTTGAGGGGAGTAGTAGCCAGCGACGTTTTAAGTTCGATAATTCATGGTTATTAGACGAAGGGCTTACTGATGTGGTTAGGAATGCTTGGTCTGGGTCAGCTGGTTTAATGCACAAAAGAGATTCTATTATTCTTGATTTATCAAGGTGGGGTCGTGCTCGGAATAGGGAGTTTTGGAGGAAGAAACGCTCCATTCAGAATCTGCTTGAATGTGAAGCTGAGAGTGGTAATTCAGTGGATGTCCGACGGCTTAGGGAGGAGTGGAATTTGTTACTTGCACAGGAAGATGCTCGGAATAGGCAGCAGGCGAAAATATTTTTGTATAAGAATGGAGATAGAAATTCCAAATTTTTCCATTCTCATATCAAGAGTCGACGCAAATTTAATACAATCCAGAGATTGAGGGATACAAATGGTGACTGGGTTTCGGACGTGGCTTTGTTAAAAGGGCAAGTGGTGGATTATTTTGAGTCTATTTACTCGGGTGGTGATGCGGATTGTGAGCAAATTTTTGACCTTGTACCACAGGTGATTTCCGAGGAAGAAAATGCTCATCTATGTGCTGAATTTACACATGATGAGTTTAAGACAGCTATTTTTCAGATGCACCCGGATAAGGCGCCTGGACCAGACGGTCTTAATCCGGCTTTCTATCAAAAAATGTGGCATATGATTGGTGATGATGTGGTGTCCGGATGTCGACTTTGGTTACATCAAGGTAGTTTTCCCCCTACTCTTACTGAGTCTTTGATTGTGTTAATTCCTAAAGTTGATAATCCAGAGTATGTTAAAGATTTTAGGCCAATTGCGCTTTGTAATGTGCTTTATAAGATTGTTGCTAAAGTCTTAGCGAATCGGTTTAAGGGGGTGTTATCTAAGATTATTTCAGAAAATCAATCTGCTTTTGTCCCGAGTAGATTAATTACGGATAATGTGCTTGTTGCTTTTGAAACTGTGCATGGGTTGAGATGGAATAATGGGAGGAGGGTGGGTAATTGTGCTTTAAAATTGGACATTAGTAAAGCTTATGATAGGGTCCATTGGGATTTCCTGGAAGGTATGCTCAGTCGGTTTGGTTTTGATGAGCAATGGGTGAAGTGGATGTCTATGTGTTTCTCTGAAGTTACATACAATGTTAATTTTAATGGTGATGTTGTTGGTCCTATTCATCCCTTGAGAGGGCTGACACAGGGAGATCCATTGTCTCCTTATTTGTATTTGATAGTGGCTGAAGGGCTTTCTTTATTGATTAAAGATGTTGAGAGGCAGGGTCTGATGCATGGCTGTCGTGCAGGTATTAGATGTCCTCGTATTACCCATTTATTTTTTGCCGATGACTCTCTTCTGTTTTTTAATGCTACCATGGATGAGGTGATGAGGGTGAAACAACTCTTGCAAGTCTATGAACGTGCTTCGGGTCAGACTGTCAATTTTAATAAGTCGGGCATTCGTTTTAGTCCTAATGTGGGGTCTGATATGGAGGATGGTATTTTCTGATGTTCTTGGGGTTCGTAGGCAGTTGGGGCTTGGCTCTTACCTGGGTCTTCCTTCTCTTATCGGGAGAAATAAAAAGCAGATTTTTAATTTCCTTAAAGATCTTATGAGGAGTCGTATTGATAACTGGAATAATAGATTTCTTTCAAGGGCTGGGAGGGAGGTTCTCATTAAATCCGTTGCCCAGGCTATCCCTTCCTACTGCATGCGTGTTTTTCTTATTCCCAATTCTTTTCTTGAGGAGTTACATAGGATGATGAATAAATATTGGTGGGGAGGGAAGCGGGAGGAGAGGAGGGGTATCAATTGGTTGGCGTGGAGTAGAATGTGTGGCCACAAGAAAGTTGGGGGTATGGGTTTCCGTGATTTTCACTGTTTCAATACTGCGTTACTAGCTAAACAGGGGTGGAGGCTTTTGACCAACACTAACACTCTTATTTATAGAATCTTCAAAGCTAAATATTTTCCGAAGGGGGATTTTTTGAGTGCAGCGGAGGGTAGAAACCCGAGCTTTGTTTGGAAGAGTGTTTTGTTTTCTAATTTGGTGTTAAGACGTGGAATACGATGGAGGGTGGGTGATGGTACTAATATTAGGGCGGGGATGGATCCTTGGATTCCTAAGGATGATAATTTTGTTGCGGATGATGGTACAGATTTTATTGGTCCAAGCATGATGGTTAGTGAGCTTATTAATGAAGATAGTATTAGTTGGAATATCCCTTTGTTGCTTGAGCTATTTTCTTCTAGAGATATCCGTGCTATTATTAGTATTCCTCTTAGCCATTGTGGGAGGCAAGATGTATTAACTTGGCATTTTGATTCTAAGGGTATGTATACGGTTAAATCGGGATATCATGTTGCTCTTAATGTTTTGGGTAGGGAGGCGGTGAGAATGGAAGGGGAAGTCTGGAGGAAGATTTGGAAGCAGAAAGTTACTCCAAAAATAAAAGATTTCATATGGAGAGCTTGTCGTAATGTCCTTCCAACTAGGGATAATTTGAGGCATAGAGGGGTTGAATCACAGAGTGGTTGCTTATGGTGTGATGATGAGGAGAGTGTGAATCATGTGTTACTTCATTGCCAGGTGGCTAAGGATGTTTGGAGGATGGAGAGGCTGGAAGTGGAGATGGTTAACTTAATTTTTACAGATTTTCTCTTGCAGGTTTATCTTTCTAAAGGTCTTGACGGTGCTAGTCAAATTGCGGTAATTGCATGGAGATTATTTTGGGCACGAAACCAAGTACTGTGGAATCAAAAAGTTGTTACACCTGCCGAGATATTCAACATGGTGTGCACCTGGTTAGAGGAATGGAAAGCTAGCGTCCAGATTGTTGAGGAACAGGTTCGGCTTCCAGCTGCTTGGAATGGTAGCCGAGATGCTGCATTGCTAACTCGGATGCTGCGTGTGGAACGATTGCTGCATTCGTTACATTATGATTGGTTCTGTTTCGTGGATGCTGCGATTTTTAATTCCTTGGATTATATTGGATATGGTTTTGTGGTTGAGAATCCTGAAGGTTTCTTCCAGCGGGCGGTTTCTGGTTTCAATGAAGGTAATGGCTCTCCTGCTCTTGTTGAGGCCGTTGCTCTCCGGCATTGCTTGTCTTTTGCCTGTGATAATCTCCCATTTAATGGCTGCATTTTTTCTGACTGCCTACAGCTTGTTAATGCTCTTAATAGTGACTATTTGGATAATTCTAGTTTTGGTTTGGTAGTTATGGATTGTAAACATTTGTTAGATTCTAGACTTGATATTCATGTCAAGTGGATTAGGAGGCAAGCAAATGTAGTAGCTGATTCCCTTGCTAGAGCTTCTACTCAGTATGCTTGCTTTAAGATTTGGGATGATATCCCATCTTTTTTGTTGAATTATTATTAAGGTATGGAATTTTTTAGTTCTTTAAAAAAAAAATTTTACCGTACATGATTAAATATTGAAATTTTTCATGATGTTATGATATCAGGGATAAATCAGTGTCCAATTATTTGTCATATTTATTTCCTTATTAATTGCTCATTTAGATAAGATAAAACAACTACTTGATCATGGAAAAATTTATCATTATTTTTTTGTCAATTTAGTGGTACCAATTTTTTCATCGCTAAATATGTCATTAAATGTAATTAAAATACTATAGAAAGCTGTTGTTTTAAAAAATTTGTATCTAAAATTAATGTTGAATTTTTTTTAACAAAAAATTAATGTTGAATTTGCTAATAATCCATTGCCCTTTTTAAATATTTTTATTATTATTAGTTCCATCGTTAGTATGTTCTAAATCCATGGCTAGTATTAAAATTTTAATTTTTAAATAATTTAACTATGTTTTTTTAATATTACATCAGAGCAGCGGATTCGAATCTAGAACTATTGACTCTATAGGAGATACACTTGCAGTTAGGCTATGCCTCAACATGCTAATTTAATTATGTTGTTAATCCAGCATGTATATATATACACACACACATAGATATTTATGCCTATAATGATTATTTTTCCTGCATTAATAATATTATAATTATAGGAAATGCAAAAATATGTGTAATATCTATATATATTTTTTTATTCTATTAAAATAACTAATGCTGCTAGTATAATATTGTGTCATGTGTCTCGCTTTTATTTTTTAAAAAAATATTAAAATATTAAATTTATTATTATTTATTAGAGTAGATAATTAATTAAAATTAATTAATTATTATAGATATCTATTTAGGGAGTTTAAATAGTATTAAAATATGTTATTTGATGTTGATAATAATTAATTATTATCCAATAATATAAATTGGATTTAGAGAAAAAGTGATGATAGCACCTATTGAGGATAAGATAAGAGAGCATAAATTGAAATAATTTGATCATATAAAATATAAACCTAGTGATGCGCTGATTAAAAAAACTGAACAAATTATAGTAGAAATAGCTAAAAGAGGTAGGGGTAGACTTAAACTAATTTAAACAAAAGTGGTCTAAAATAATCTTACTATTTTGTATTTATCATAATAGGTAGCCCTAAATAAAATCGAGTGGAAAAAAAATTTATATAGCTGACCCCAATTAACTTGAGATTAATGCTTTGTTGTTGTTGTTGTTGTTGTAATATGAAATAGCTAGTTTATGTGAGATTCTACAAGGAAACCACTCTAAAACCAAGGAATTGAAGGGAAGACAAAGGAAAGAGCCAATTGAAAAAAGTTAGTGCTTGTATATTATATAATTTGCTAATTTGAATTTCTTTGATTTTAATTATTTATGGAAGTTTGTTAATTGCTAGTAATTAAATTATTTGTGAAAGAGGTGTTTAATTGAATTAATTGAGAAAGAAGTGGGTTTGGAACTAATTGTGAAAGAAATGATTATGGGTTTAATTGTGAATGGAATTAAGTATGTTTGTATGGTGTTTAACTATAAACTATGCTTAAAGGAATCATTGAATTAACCAAGTATTGACTTTTAGGGTTATGAAAAAATTTAGAGTTTTGTAGGAACTAAGTTTATGGAAGAAAAATTCTTTTCTAATTATTATATTTGTAAAAGGTTTGATTATGGAACTTTACTTCTTTGGAAGCAAAATTATATTTGTAGTATATAAAGGGTATAATTGTTGCTTTTCAACTTAAATCATGATTAAATGAAACTTGGAGTTAATTACGTGTTGAATTCTATGGTTATGGAAGAAAGAGGATTAATGAACAAAATGAATATTTGTAGCATAATTGATAATTAAGGATCAAATGATATATATATTTAGAAGTTATTGAAATAGATGTTATTTATTTGTATTGTTAAAGTGTGAATATATATATATATATATATATTAGTTGGTAAAAAAAAGTTCTAGTAGCCAAATTTTGTAAACAATGTTTAAATATACAAATTGTATACTCGACAACAATACCGCCTAGTAATTGAAGATAATTTATAAATTCTATATGAATATTTTTTATGAGCTAAATTATTACTGATTGTCAAATAATTAGAGAGAAAGAAGTAGAGTAATCATGAATTTAATAAAAAGATAATTTTAAAGAGGAAATATGCATAATATATATATAACATATACATAGAATATGCACACTTAGAATGATGATGACAATGTATGAAATTTATACAATTGGAAAGAGCTAATTAAAGTAAATTAGAGTATCCATTTAGAATTTAAATATCACAAAAAGAATGTGAAATAGGGACTTGAGAAGATAAAATTATTAAATAAATAAAGTTGACCAAATTGTACCAATTTATGTATGTTTAATGTAGTGATGAAATGATGTGTATAAAGTAATGTACGGTATTACTTTATTTGTGATATTTGATTGGAAGTAATTTTATATGTATATATATTTTCAAAAATGTAAGTATAGAAAATTAATTGGTGAAGGATTTAAAGATAATTAATGAAAATATGTTAGAGGTAATTGATATAAAGTTTATTTAATTGAATTGTTAAATTTGATTGTTATGTGATTAATGAAAAATGGATTGCTACTTTAAAGAATTGTTAAAAACAAAATTATTATTACTGACTGTGAAATTAACTGAAAATGAAAAAATGACTAGATTGCCCGAATTATTCTGGTGATAAACCAAGTTATTAGATTGAATGGCTAGCCAGAGGGTGGACATCTATATTATTGCAGGACACTTTATATCATTATTGTTACTGGACACCATGTGCCATTATTGTTACTGACATTTGTACCATTACTGGGCCACTGACCATACTGATTGATATATTACTAGGTATTTAATTGCTATTACTAAACCTGTTATTCAATCCTAGGATTTGAAACTCAGTATATAAGGAAAAATAAATGATATTTATTGAAATAAATGAAATTTATTGAAACAATTGTTTAAATGATAATATTAATGTGACAAAATAATAAAATGATTTCCAACTAAATCATTGTTATTTAAAAAAAGTATCGATAAGTTTGTGCCAAATTTTATAAGAAATGATCATGTTATTTGAACATTAGTGTTAACTTAAAAAGAAAATAAAGTGATTTTTAATGTAAATGATTATATATGTTTCACTTATTATTGTAATAAATTACTTGTGATATTAAATATTAAATTATAGATATACAAATACTACTAAGCATTATGCTTAGCGTGTTAAATTTTTTTGACATGAAGATAAGACAGACCAGAGTGGATTTTAGCAATTGAAGTTTTAGGGTTTTAAGATCAACCGTAGAAAAAGGAATCCTTTTCGAAGATATTTTGTATTATGTATGAATACAATTCACATAGCAATAATTTAATTTATGAAAGTTGTATACTTAATAGTTAAGTTGTGGATCGTAAATATTAAATGTTGGATGAGATTCATATTATTTTGGAACTTGTGTTAATTATAATAATTTATTTGGAGATTGCATGAATAAATTTATACATGTTGACATAGTATATGATATTTGATTTGGGCTGTGGCTGATAGTTGATTAACTAGATTAATTGATTTAAAATTGATTAAGGGAAAGTTAGAAGTATTTTTCTGCAGATGATATTAAGTTGAAAAAGATTTTGGTAGTGAATATTAAAGAGGGAACTGTGCTGAAATTTTTAGTCAAATTGTTATTAAAGTTTACTTGGAATTGGATTATGAACTGTTATAGAATTATTTAGTGTATTGAATAACATCTTCTCACAGTTCTCTGAAGGGATTGTTAAGGGGTATTACAAATAAATATTTATTTATTTAAAATTATCATATAATTTAGAAAAATAAGAATACCCACAACATCGCAATGGGTTCTTTTCCGATTTATCAAATTACTATTAGCATTAATAAAAAAAATAAATGAATATACCAAGCATAGATTCCAATGTCACCCTTAGGCCCCGTTAATTTCATGGTTTGTCATGATATGATATTGTATAGTTTAATTATTATTTCTTTTGACTTTTATCTTTTATGGTATGACTTTCCATAATAATCTCGTAGTATGAAAACTATAAATTTTCAAACCATTAATTTAGTAGTTTTTCATGCTTTTAAAATTTTATCTTTCAAAATATCTAAAATAAAATTTTTAAATACCAAATGTCTGCTAATAAATAAATTTTCATCTCCATAACATATTAAAATCTTAAAAATATTATTAAATTATAAAAAATATTTTTATTTAACCATGTTATGTCTTACTATATTTTCAAACATGATAAAACATTATTTTTAGTACAATACCATACATTACTAAACCATGCCGCCAGTCATCCAAGCAAAAAGGAGTAATATGTGCAACAACAGTAAGTACAGATGCAAGGACAACATCTTCTAGATGATAGTATATCTGTTATAACTAGAATTAGAATATCATTGTCGAAAACAAAAATAATATGTACACATATTCTATTTAACATGCATCACAATCCATTAGAGGACCTAATTTTCAAGAACAAAACATATTTGAAGGCAAGAAATTTTTCAATAAACTAATTGTTCATGCATCAAATGAATCAATCAGTGTAACAATCTGCTATTTGACTAGAAACTTACTGCCTAGTAGAAGTCTAAATTAAGCATAACAAATTCAATTAAATTTTAAAACATATTAATTTCTTTATCGTCTTTATCTTTATTATTTCCACAGCAACAAATCACATATCAATCATTTTAATATAAATATACTTTTATAATTTAAAAAATATTTGGCTTAGCTTATAAATTAGTCAAATTAATTTATAAGCTCTAAGTTTATTTTTAACACACAAGTGGCATTGGTTTTTTTATTTTTATTCTTATAATTTTATTTTGAAATTTTTATTGCTTTGATGTGGCCATGTTTCTTCTTCTCTCTATCTTCTTCACAGAAGACATTAACTAGCAAAATGGTTTTATATTGAGAAAAGAAAATTCATCCCATCCCGATGTGGCAAGGCAAACTTATTATAAGTACGCATTTCTTTAAGTTGCAAAATTAAATCTTTTTCTCTCTCCCTTCATCAAAAGTTTCTGATGAAGATTCTAATTAATTTAAGAACTTTGATAAATGACTCGTTGATTTGAATCAAATAGGGAGATTTTTGTCAATTTGAAAAATGAAAATCTATTAATCAAATAAATAATATATTTTATTTGATGTGACACACAGTTGGCTCCAAATTTGCCTCCAAAAGTTTCCCCTCTAATTATTTTCAACATCTATTTTTATGTTTGTTTATAGTTTTAAATTATTATTTATTGCGACTTTAATCTCTATTAGCTAGCTAAGTACAATTAAAATACATTCACATATTTCTTATTACTATTTTATATAATATGCTTATTTTTATTAGTAATTATATGAAAATAATTTATAAATTGTAATTTTTTGTGCATTTAAATAATTAATAACGAGTCCTAAATTAGTGTAACTTCATAAGAATGCAAATTAATACAAGTAGAATGTTAATTCTAATTCATTTATATTGCAACTATTTGACAAATAAAATAATTATAATTATATTATTTACCAATACTTCATATAATGATTTATGTTCATACTAAAACTTAGAAGCCAACCCAAATATTTTATAATTTTAAACTACTCATTGTTGTATATTTATTTAATATGAAAATGTGTCTAATGATGATTTTTATTTCTATTTTTAATATATATTGAAAATAGATTAATATATATATGAAGAAATATTTTTTTAAATTAGAATTATAAACCTCCAATACTAAAATTGAATGTTTGTGCCCATTATATATTAGATCAAAATTGAAAGTGTATCAACTATATACTATATTAAAATAGATATGTGTGTCAATTATATACTATATTAAATTAAGTATGTGTGTCAATTATATATTATATAAAATTAAATATATGTGCCAATTATATATTACATCAAAATTGAACATGTGTATCAAATATATACTATATTAAATTTGAACATGTGTATCAATTATACATTTATCAAAATTGAATATATGTGTCAATTATATACATAACATCAAAATCGAACATGTGTTGTCAACTATATACTATATTAAAAATAAATATGTATTTCAACTATACTATATTAAAATTAAATATATATGCCAATTATAAATTATATCAAAATTGAACATATGTGTCAATTATATATTACATCAAAATTGAATATGTGTATCAATTATGCATTACATAAAAAATGAACATATCTGCTATATACTATATTAAAATTAAATGTGTATGCCAATTATATAATTAATTTTGTAATTGAATATGTATGTCAATTATATACTATATTAAAATTAATATTTTGCGTTAATTATATAATTGATTTTTTAGCTAAAAATGAGTTTCAGCTAAATATTATAATTTTTATTATAATACATTTGAATATTTATGTCTATTTTATATTTGTTACATCTTAATGTGAATTTTATTAACACAATGACATTGTGAAACACTCTAGGGCATGGGAAACAAATAGAGCAAGCTAGCTAGTATCCATTGGAAATTTGGAACCTTAATTATCAAGAAATTTGGATTTTGAATTTTTAAAATTTATTTTCCACAGTTAATACAGCATACATTAAACGAAAAATTTAATAGAATTAAATAAATATTATTAGCTATATTTTTTTAAAATTCTTTTAGTGTGGAATAAAGAATTTAAATGGTAATTATTTTATCATAACATAGATTTTGTCTCGTTTATAAAATTTTTAGTGAAATTTTTTAATGAACTTTTTTTTTCTCTCTTAAAAGGACTTGTAATTTTTGAAAAACTTTTCACACAAATTTCAAGAAAAATTAATACGACTCTGCATCCATCCAAAAAAAACCTTGCCATCTAAAAGTGTAATGGGCAACAAAGTAACTTCAAGTATTATTAATTGTGATTAAATATATATAATATAATTTAATTTGTGAAAAATCTAATGAGCCCTTATTGATCCAAATAAATTTGAGCCAAATACTATTATCGTTAATTTAACACTAGTTTATTAATTAGTAGATATTAATAATGTAAAAAATTTAAATCTTAAAATAGACAATGAGTGCTGAAAACCCGAAAATTTTAACCATAACCTATTAAATTTATATTTATTATATTTTCATATTACAAATAAAAAAACCAAAAAAAAGTAATAATATAAATCATGAATTTGAAATAATATCGGTATGCAAAAATTTTAGAAAAGAATTTAAATAAGTATTTTTATATAGTCATAATTAGAATGAGCCAATAATTATATATCAAGAACAAACAGACAGATTCAATTTCAATTCTAATTCCAACTGAAAGTTTTTAAAAGAGAGGAATTAATTTTATAAGCAAAATAGTTAGATGCACATGTAATATGATAAAATCAATAAAAATAAATTGGTAAAAATATCTAAAAATACTTAAATTTTACATTGATTTTCATATCTATTATAAACTATTTTTTTTAATAGATTACTACATAAATTTAATTTTTTCTTTTAATTTTATCTTTTGATTGGTTGAGATTCTTATAACTGGATACTATGCTAACGTGTCAGTGCTATATTATTTTTTATTTGATTTTAATTAGTGACGGCCGTTACGTTTTTTTACCTAAAAAGTTAATGCCCATTAATTTTTAATTCGGAAAAAAAATAATATAATACTAATCTTGACGGGCTTCACTATTGCGCTGCTAAATAGTGACGCCTGTTACATTTTAGTTCACGGGCTTTAATGCAGTGGCAGAGCCGGCTGCTCGGAGAGAGGGGGGCAAAAGAAGGAGATGGGGGGCTGAGCCGGCTGAGCCTCCACCTTTATTTTCCTTAAAAATACACGTCCGGCGGCTGGCAGGGGGGTCGTCAGCCCCCACCTGATTCCGCCCCTGCTTTAATGTGAAAAAATGTCAACCAGGTAAGTCAAAAGACTGGAACAAAGATTTTACTTCTTCACCCATATTTGCAATTGCAATAGAAATCCATCATCTAAATCTTGTGTATCCCTTGCAATCAGATTTCAACACCTGCTCAAAACCCACCACATTCACTACTTTCCATCTCTCTTTCTCTTGTACAATAATAAAAAAAATCCCCAAAACTCCATTTTTATTTCTCTCTATTATTCCATGCTAAAACCACCATGATTATGGCTAGATTATGAGTCTGATGTGTTGTTGTATTAATAGTGGTGGGTCTTTTATCTTTTACATCGAAATCTCTTCATTTTAAGATGCAATTTGGGCCATCAAAGTGCATATCAGAAGACATTAAAAGTAATTTTATGACTGTTGGCAAGTGCAATATCATTAAACCCAACGAGGATCAGCCTTTTCCTGAGTCGGATAAGATCACGGCTAGGATGGGTACCCAATAGATACTTAAGAAATTGAAGAAACTTGTGTTTTGTTTATAGGCAAAGAATTGATTTTGGTGATTTATTTGGGTTTGTAGGTGACATCAAGTGTGGTTATATTTATGTTAATTAAAATTAACGGACGTTAACTTTTTTAGTAAAAAAAGTAACACTTATTAAATTTAAATAAAAAAATAATATGGCACTGATGCATTATCATAGCTCCTGCTTACAAAAGTCCCAACTAGTAAACATATAAAATTGAAAGGAAACTTTAAGTTTATGCATTAATTGTAATACCTGTATTTGATTTAAATATAATTAAATAATTAATATGGAGGGGGTAATTAGAGTGATGAAAGAGAGATATGTATAGTACATACATAATGTCTGCATAAGATATACCTAAAAGATATTGGGTATGTAATGTATACATATATACCTAACATATACCTTGTCACAAAAAAGATAAAGTTAGATAAAAAGTGAAAAAGTAAAATAATAATAATAATAATAATAAATGAAAATTTAAATTTATTTTGATGAAAGAGGAAAAATATTAAATATTAATGAATTACATAAATATGAGTGGTTAAGAAGAAATAAGAATAAAAAAAGTCAAAATTGCTTCTTCTTCTTCTTAGTAGTGAGGCCAAACTCCATGGATGGCAAAGAGGTTTTTCCTTCTTCAATTACTCCTTATTTCACAAGAATTACTAATGATTCAAGGTGAATTTGAAGATTTTTCAACAATTGGTAAGGATTCTTTCCAAATTAAGAGCTTTTCTCTTAAATTTTAGATTATGTGAAATTTCAAGTTTTGATGGAGGTTTCAATAATTGTTAATATGGGTTGCCATGATGTTATTCTAATGTATATGTAACATGATGTTATTCTAATGTATATGTAATGATTTTAAGCTTGGTTGGTGGAAATTATTAAGTTAGAGTGAAGTGTGGTGAAGGTAGCGGTGAATTTAGGGTTTTTATGGAAGTTAGGTTAGGGTTTGTGTAATTAGAATTATTTTTTATTATAATGGATAGAAATATGATTTTAATGATATATTTCTACTTATAATTTGATTTAGGAGTAAGTAAAGTGGAATTGCCAAATTAAAGGAAGGAAGGACTTTTGAAGAAGTTAGGATTGGAGTGTGAATTGGCCTTGAATTTGGCACTTTTAAAGGTTAGTACATACTTTGATGCCTTATGTTTTAATTACATTTGATTTGGCATAACACATTTTGATTTTATAAATGTGTTAAGCTACTTTGATATTGGGTTTCATATGTTATGTACATTGTTGCAAGTAAAAGTGTGTGTAATCCATGAAATATGAAATGATAAGCCATTGTATTATGGTAAATGTATATGTTATGTAAAAATTAAGAAAAGTGTGAAAAATGCATTGGAAATATGGGAGAGGATTCACATTATAAATGAGACTAAATAATATGTAGAAACTGTGATAAAAATGGATAAAATGTGATAATATATGTGTGATGTATGTTTGCCTTATACAATATCTTGCTCCAAAGAATTGCATTTGATACTATTGATTTGGCATGCCTTACGCCTTTTGATGAGACACTCTGATTTTGGATATTAATGTGATGAGGAGATGACCTTCAGACTGTATTTTAGGACCCTTAACCTCCAATGTCAATAGAGGACGTGCCTTCGGGCAGAATGATATGACACTTAAATCCCCAAATGTCGATAGGGGACACGTCTTTGGACTGTATGATATGACATTTAGATCCCCAGTGTCACGATAGGCCAAATCAATATTTTTAGAACTTGAGTATTGTGTAGAAACTTTTGGGACCAATGTATGTGATTGTAAAACTTTGGCGACTTTTTGAGCAATGTGTGCATTGAGGCATAATATATTGTATGTCATAAAGAAATACATAATGCATTGTTTTAAAATTACTGTTGTTATCAAAGTATACATCATTAAGATAGTAACTTAGAGCAACTGATTTCATCGATCAAGTGACAGGGTAGGGCCATGAAGCCCAGATAGGCTTGAGAGAGAGCCTAGGACCAAAGGTCGAATTATGTGGGTAGAATTTTGCCGCAAGACATGTATGGTTGGTGTTTCTTTATTGCATGGCATATTTATGTATTTTGCTTAAACACTATATGGTTATGTACCTTATAAGATTATATAAATATGTGTACATAATAACGACATTATAAAGTTTTGTAAAAGCATTTAAAGTGTAATACCCATATACCCTATATGCATATAATATATATTTTCAGCATATGTGCAATACGCATATACAATACTAAAATGTCACAGACCTGTTTAATAAAAATTTTTCACATTTCTGATTTAAAATTTCAAAAACTAAACATATAAAATTAAATAGTATATAAATATTCTTTATTTGTTATAGGAACCCAAAATAAACATTTTATATGAAAATCTCTGGGAAAAATTCACCAGAGTTTTGTCTGTAAATTGGACATCTCAAAATTTAATAAACTCAACCTGCATAAAACAAACACTCCCAATAAAATCAAATCTCCATTTCACCAATACTTCTCAATTTCTCCATGTTTTCTCAAAATATTTATACATATATATATATATATATATATATATCAACAACACATATAGAATCCCATTTTAAATAAATTATCCAAAACATTCTTTACAATTTACAATATATACTTCAAAAACAAACATAATATCAAAATATATTATAATATCAAATATGTACATGCTGGCAAATGACTCTGATCTTGATGTACCCAAAAACACTTCAAGCTCGATAAATGTAAACCTAGACACGACTAAGTCTAGTAGTACTCTCCGGCTCTACCAAATCACTCATGTCACCTACGCGACGAATTACAATCACGCTAAGTTAAAAGCTTAGCTGTAGAAATTTTGATAATAATAAAACTGTAAAGTAAGGCCAATGCAAAATGCTTGTGGATACCACATCATTCCATTTTCTCATACTTTTTAAATATTTCACAATCCACAATTCACATAAAAGCAAACACAAACATGGGCCCAAAGATAACTAATATGTTATTCAAATTTCAGAGTTACTGTTTTGGTATATAATGACACCATGTGTCTAGCCCTGTAGGCAAAATATCAATGTAATAGTCCAACTAGGTCTGAGCTTACGACCATGTCATTTCACCCAGCCCTGAGGCTTACGACCCGGTCATTTCACCTCAAAAATATTTTCATAGGGGATGCCTAACGTCTAGCCAGTAGGAAAATCATAGGCATGCCACTAAACACAGAACTCTGAAAATTGAAAAACATACTAGGCATACAATTTATTCATATTTCTCATTATCAATCTCTTTCTCATTGTCACATAATCAAGCTAGGCACATTGCCTTATTTTCTCATCTTTTTCTCACTTTTCTCATTTATATCAATATCAATTCATTTCATTATGTTTCCACATATCTCCTTACATTATACCACATTTTTGCATTCACAACACATTACCCAATTACTTTGGGTATTTTCACATAATTCACATATTAATCACATTTACACAATTTAGCCATTATCAATGGCTTTTCACAATGCATTTAACACATATATGACATTACAAATGTCATAGCACATTATTCATACATAACCAATGTATCAAGTAGCTTAACACATTTTCCAACCAAAATGTGTTAAGCCCAAATGTTATACAAACGTTACCAATGTATTCAAAGTTTGTACTTACCTCAAATATCAACAAAAACAAGCTTAAAACAACCTCCAATCCTATCCTTCCAACTTGCCCTTCACTACTTGGATGAAGTAAAACAACCTCCTTCAATGTCTAAACCAAATGTGATAACAAATAATCATTTAGTATCACATTTAATGAC
This sequence comes from Garcia nutans, assembly GCA_947685225.1. Taxonomy (NCBI): domain Eukaryota; kingdom Viridiplantae; phylum Streptophyta; class Magnoliopsida; order Malpighiales; family Euphorbiaceae; genus Garcia; species Garcia nutans. The sequence goes on from CANTUV010000059.1 coordinate 39,435,963, forward strand.
ATTTCCAATATTAAACTATAATTAAACCCCATCCAAGCAAAAATTCAAAATTTAAGGCTAACCTCACTTTAACTTTGGATTCTCATACTAGGCCATTCATTTTAATATATTAAGTTTATTTATATTATTAGAAACATATTTTAATACATCTAGACCATTTACATTACAAAAATACACTCTTATACACAAAAACCTAAAATGGCATAACCTTCCCCCGTTGAAGGTTTTCTATTCCAACACAATCCATTAATCATTTTAAGCTTATATTCATCACTTATGTCACTAAACAATATGATTAAACCAATAAAATTATACAATTCAACAACTTTGGAAAAATTATTTTTCAAAACCCTAAATCACACTTCCATTCTCAAACTCCAACCAAACACAACCAAATTCAATTTTTGACTTTAAAATACTTATTTATGCAACAAAACAACTCATTTGGAATCAATTTGTACAATAAAAAACCATGATTTCAAAACTCCAAAAATTACATAACCCAAAATTCTCTCTCTTCACCGATCTTACCCAAACTCAACAATTTTTTCAATCCAACCTTAAAATCATTGTTAATTACCCAAAATAATATCATATACACCAATTCTAATAATTATAACATACTACTTAAAAATTCAAAATCATACATAATCAAAATTTTCATTTAATTCAAAGAAAGGAGTTGGAAACTTACCAAATTTAGTGGAAATCACCAAAAATTAATTTTAAACTTGTTAAATCCTTCAATAAATTGAGTATGGAAGAGCAAAATTCCTTGGACACCACCAATGGAGGTTTCGGCCAAGGAAGAAGAAGAAGAAGATGAAAATGGCTTTTGATTTTCTCTTTTTCTTTCATCTTTTAATTTCAACCATATATATATTATTTAATTTAATTTAATAATTAATTATTTATTTATTTATTTAATAAATTAAAAGTCCAAAAATTCCTCTTCCATTCAAAAATAATTTATTTTTGAATTAATTTAATAATTTTAAATTTTTAAGATTTAATTATCAAAATATCCTTTTTACTTTGACTTTTGATTGTTTTTTAAAAACTGTTGACTTTTATATATTGTATATATTTTATATATATATCACATATATATTTCACTTTTTCATTTAAAATCCCTTCATTTTTCATTTAAAACCATTAATTTAATTTATCCAATTTAATTATAATATATTTTATCAAATTTTCAAAAATTAAAAAATTTTAAAAAAAATTTGGAATATTACACATATGCACAAATAATGTGTATCTTATATACACATTAAATGTACCTTGTATGTATTAAATATATTAAGTATGTAATGTATATATCCAACATATATAATTAATATATCATATGTATATGTTATATATACATTAGGTATATATATTGGGTATATACAACTTTTTATATCTCAAAGTACTTATTTAATTTCTCCAAAATCACGGATATGATAATTTCCTCCCCCTTAAATAATTTCGTCCTCGAAATTAGCCAGTACGGTAATAAATCATCTAAATCAAATCATAATCTTAAAATCTCATATTAAATTAATCATCTCATCAAATTATTATTTCATCAAATTACATAATTTCTACTCTCCCCTTAGGTTCATTCTCAATTATCTTTTTACCATTCCATAACTCATCATTATACTGTCTATTTACTCAAACAGTCACAATAGATTATCATATCATCAATCGAATTGTCATTAGACAAAATTAGTTCATCTCTTTAATATATATATACCACACACCTATCGCACTCAAGATATTTGATCACTTCATTATCTTAAAAAATATACTCTTATAACCTTAAATTCAAATATTAATAACTTATATTTTAACACTGACTATTTTATCATCATAGTCATTTTCAAAATTGTATCTCTGTTTAATTATCACTTTGCTTATATTTACAAATAGTTATTTGTGAAAACCACAAATGATAACAACTCCCAATTCCAACTAATAAGTCTTAACACAATAATTTTACACATCTTCACTTTGATCCTACTCTTTATACAATTACCACATATTAATTTAATATCACCATTATACAACAATAAAATCTTATTTCCTTATTAAGATTCATTCCAATTATACTATAACTAACATTGTTCTCTTATAATTATTTGAAACTAATATAACTTAGCTCCTTTCATATGCATATACATATCAGAATGCTGTATGATGCACATTATCATATAGCTTGCATATTCTTAATACAACTACATACATTGAATTTCAATAAATACTTATAAACTTATTACATTTCAGATCAATTGATCTAACTATCACAATATGACCATCACAACCTTATTCTATTCTAACCAACCATTAGTCTATTTTAAATTCATCAATCTGTTTTCAATTCATTACCTAATTCTATTAGGTCAAATTTATTATCAAATCTTAATATTCTTCGAATTCATCATTACAGATAATATTCATTTCCTATAGTCTCATTCACTTTAAATGTCATTTTCATCAACTTATTCATTTTATACCACTTTCAAACACATTCAATATAACTCTTACTCACATTTCATAATTCCTTTTATTTATCATTTTCTCACATTTCTTATAGTTACCATATTTACAAAAATCACTTTCCTTACACATCATTTATAGCTCATCATATTTTTACAATTCTCTTCTATTTTCTCACTATCTATGGTCATAAATAAATTTCTACATAAGGTTATGAGTCCAACTATACCAGCCACAAATCTTGCTTGTATCTCATGAAACAAAAACTATCAATTTCACTAAATATATTTTACAGTTGTATCATCTTAAGCCCATGTCTGTGGGTTACAAATAAACATCGTCTTCACTATAATTCTTTCTCAAACAGCTCTTATCTCGAAACTACGCCCATGTCTCAATAGTCACACACCCGTGGCATTTTAAAATCACATATTAGTTCTTTAAACTCTTACTACATGAAGAGTTAACGCGTATCAATTCTGTTTTAAGACAAGTTATCCTTATCCACTTGTTTTTATTAGCCTAAACACATGATCCATTAACATTATCATCAACAACTCATATATTGATATACTAATTTTATACAATTATTTAACAAAAACTCCTTTTCCAATTTAAAAACCATTTACTAATAATTACCAATTATATCTCAACTTATTCAACAATTTTTTTACTAATTTCTCCTTCTTAAATCAAATAAATAATTATATAGGGTTACAAATATACCATAATACTTCAATAATACTTTTTCACATCTTTAAGTAATCAACTCAATACTAGATCACTTTCACATTACATCACATTGTCACAATTTCCAGGTGATCAACCTTATCATGATCACCTTCATCTCACAAATTCATATTATTTCACATTTTAAATATTTTTCATATTCTTAAATCATCCACATACATATCCATAATGTGACTAACTTTTTACATTTTCTTACATATCATATTAGTGTCCGTATTGGACAATTCACCACACATATCATATACGTGTATACGCACAATCACACAATTATACTCAACTTTTTATATATATAAATTGAACATTTATCGCATTTCATGGAATATTATCATTTCTCATTCTTATATAATAAATCAATTATCCTTATTCATCATTTTTTTACATAATTATTAGTCACATTTTCAATGTGACTTCTCTCTCACATTTTCCATACACTACCATACTCTTCATATATATATTTTCACTTTCATAATCATTTCTCTTTATTTCATATCTAGTATCTGTACTATCAACCACATTACACATTACATGATATTTTCATAAGTAATACTACTCGTTCAAAATTACTCCCATGCTTATTAAACATTAAACTATCAATATCTAAACAATCTTCATCGAAATTCCCTTCCAACTCTAAATTTCTAACTTACTACTTTACTTAAACTTCATTCTATTAATCTCATTTTCAAGAGTTAACTTTATAAACATTATTTTTATATTAATATAACATCAAAACACATCAGTTTCACAATTATGGAAATCCATTTCAAAAATTCAAATTTCATATAATACAACCAACAATATGAACCTTACCAAATCTCATCTATGTTTCCCAATCTTAAGATCATAACATTTACTTTTAAACAACACTAATTCATTTCATTACACTAATTAACATAATCCATTTAGATATCCTAATTTTACATTTTCAAACCCTAAATCATGCATCATTTTTTTCTCATAATAAACAATTCACTATCACATATCATTTCCCTCTTTGATTTTTTTTAATTATGAATTTTTTGTTCTAAATTATTAATAACTCCATATTCCTTCTTCATACTTCTACCCGTCTGTATATAAATTTTCATAATTTTTCTTATTCATTTGTCTCATGAAATTAATTTATTACTCATGTACACAAAGTTGTATGACTTCCTTAGTTTCATGTCAATCTCGCTTTCAATTTTTATATTCCTTACCAATTCTTTATAAAAGCTTGTAAAATTTTAGTCATTTGCACTTGACACATATATGAATTTATATTTAAAATTTTAGATTTTTCCAAGCTGATTTACTATATGTAAAAATTAAATCTTCCAAACCCGCAGAATTTGTCTCTTTAATAATTCCTCTAGAAGCACCCGGTTATCCATTTTTTTAGGTATTAAACCTTAATAAAGATTCATAAACTTTTAACCATATGTTCTAGGAATACATATAATATTGTATGCAAATTTTCAAATTTTTTTTGGGTTGGTTTGCCATAGCTTTTGAATATTTTTTCTCAATTTTTACATATTCTGAGTTGCTGGAACTGTTTCAACAACCCGTGTTCTTCTATTTTTCTTAATTATAAATCCATCTTTAAAAGTTATGAATTTTTTTATTCATTGGATTCTAACATATAGAATTAACTTTCCAATAAATTTTCAAACTTATCCAAAATTCCTAGATTTATCCAAAAATTCGAATAATATCACGTTACAGTACACATATAGAATTTTTTGTAACTATCATGCCCATTTCTCAAACTTTTTATTTTATATCTTAAATCATTTCCTAAATTATTTTCTAAATTTCACTTATTCATCAATTCAATCAACTATGAATCTTAATTTCGAATAAAAGTTTCAAAAATTCTTAATCCATAAGCTCCAGAATGACGCTTCTATTGTGTCACTTTGATCTATATAACCCAGACGTCATCTCAACTCATATCTGGTATATCAAATGGACATTGATACATCAGTGATAAAATAAATTGCCAGTGTCAATGCATGTATCATAATTGACAACCATTTTTTTAAATCCCAATTTTCTCTCTCTAACAACCCGCCTAGGTTGAGAACCTCAAACCTAGGCTCTGATACCAAAATAAATGTAACATCCTTATACCCTATATACGTATAATAAATATTTTCAGCATATGTACAATAACACAGACCTGTTTAATAAAAATTTTTTACATTTCTGATTTAAAATTTCAAAAACTAAATATATAAAATTAAATAGTATATAAATATTCTTTATTTGTTATAGGAACCCAAAATAAATATTTTATATGTCTCTGGAAAAAATTTGCTAGAGTTTTGTCTGTAAATTGGACATTCCAAAATTTAATAAACTCAACCTGCATAAAATAAACACTCTCAATAAAATCAAATCTCCATGTCAACAATATTTCTCAATTTCTTCATATTTTCTCAAAATATTTATACATATATATATATATATCAACAACACATATAGAATCCCATTTTAAACAAATTATCCAAAACATTCTTTACAATTTACAATATATACGTCAAAAACAAACATAATATACATAATATCAAAATATACTATAATATCAAATATGTACATGCTGACAAATGACTTTGATCTTGATGTACCCAAAAACACTTCAAGCTCAATAAATGCAAGCCTAGACATGACTAGGCATAGTAGTACTCTCAGCTCTACCAAATCGCCCATGTTACCTACGCGACGAATTACAATCGCGCTAAGCTAAAAGTTTAGCGGTACAAATTTTGATAATAATAAAACTGTAAAGTAAGGCGAATGCAAAATGTTTATGGATATCACATCATTCCATTTTCTCATACTTTTCAAATATTTCACAATCCACAATTCACATAAAAACAAACACAAACATAGGCTCAAAGATAACTAATATGCTATTTAAATTCCAGAGTTACTATTTTGGTCTATAATGACACCATGTGTCTAGTCCCGTAGGTAAAATTTCAATGTAATATTCCAACTAGGTCTGAGCTTACGACCCGGTCATTTCACCTAAAAATATTTTTACAGTGATGCCCAGCATCTAGCCTGTAGGCAAATCGTAGGCATGCCACAAAATACAAAACTCTAAAAATTGAATAACATACTAGGCACACAATTTATTCATATTTCTCATTATCAATCTCTTTCTCATTGTCACATAATCAAGCTAGACACATTGCCTTATTTTCTCATCTTTTTCTCACTTTTCTCATTTTCTCATTTATATCAATATCAATTCATTTCATTATGTTTCCACATATCTCCTTACATTATACCACATTTTTGCATTCACAACACATTATCCAATTACTTTGGGTATTTTCATATAATTCATATATTAATCACATTTACACAATTTAGCGATTATCAATGGCTTTTCACAATGCATTTAACACATATATGACATTACAAATGTCATAACCAATGTATCAAGTAGCTTAACACATTTTCCAACAAAAATGTGTTAATCCCAAATGCCATGCAAACATAACCAATGTATTCAAAGTTTGTACTTACCTCAAATAGCAACCAAAACAAGCTTAAAACAACCCCCAATCCTATCCTTCCAACTTGCCCTTCACTACTTGGATGAAGCAAAACAACCTCCCTCAATGCCTAAACCAAATGTGATAGCAAATAATCATTTAGTATCACATTTAATGATATTTTCAATATTAAATCATAATTAAACCCCATCCAAGCAAAAATTTAAAATTTAAGGCTAACCTCACTTTAACTTTGGATTCTCATACTAGGCCATTCATTTTAATATATTAATTTTATTTATATTATTAGAAACATATTCTAATACATTAAACCATTTACATTATAAAAACAAACTCTCATACACAAAATCCTAAAATGGCATAACCTTCCCCCCATTGAAGGTTTTTCATTCCAACACAATCCATTAATCATTTTAAGCTTATATTCATCACTTATATCACCAAACAACAAGATTAAACCAATAAAATTATACAATTCAACAACTTTGAAAAAATTATTTTGCAAAACCCTAAATCACACTTCCATTCTCAAACTCCAACCAAACACATCCAAATCCAATTTTTGACTTTAAAATACTAATTTATGAAACAAAATAACTCATTTGGAATGAATTTTCATAATTAAAAACTATGATTTCAAAATTCCAAAAATTACATAATCTTAAATTCTCTATCTTCACCAATCTTACCCAAACTCAACTATTTCTTCAATCCAACCTTAAAATCATTGTTAACTACCCAAAATAATATCATACACACCAATTTCAATAATTATAACATGCTACTTAAAAATCCAAAATCATATATAATCAAAATTTCCATGGAATTCAAAGAAAGGAGTTGGAAACTTACTAAATTTAGTGGAAATCACCAAAAATTAATTTTAAACTTGTTAAATCCTTCAATAAATTGAGTATGGAAGAGCAAAATTCTTTGGACACCACCAATGGAGGTTTCGGCCAAGGAGGAAGAAGAAGAAGATGAAAATGGCTTTTGATTTCCTCTTTTCTTTCCTCTTTTAATTTTAACCATATATATATTATTTAATTTAATTTAATAATTAATTATTTAATAAATTAAAGTACAAAAATTTCTCTTCCATTCGAAAATTATTTATTTTTGAATTAATTTAATAAATTTAAATTTTTAAGATTTAATTACCAAAATACCCTTTTTACTTTAACTTTTGACTTTTTCTTTAAAAAGTGTTGACTTTTATATGTTGTATATATTTTACATATATATCACATATATATTCCACTTTTTCATTTAAAATTCCTTCATTTTTTTATTTAAAACTATTAATTTAATTTATCCAATTTTATTATAATATATTTTATCAAATTTCTAAAAATTAGAAATTTTCAAAAAAAATTTGGGATATTACACATATGCACAAATAATGTGTATCTTATATACACATCAAATGTACCTTATATGTGTATTAAATATATTAAGTATGTAATATTTATATCCAACATATACAATTAATATACCATATGTATATGTTATATGTATACTAGGTATATATATTGGGTATATACAACTTTTATATCTCCAAGTACTTATTTAATTTCTCCAAAATCACGGATATGACATAAAGTACATTATATATATATATGTTTGTGAGGTCCTTGATGATTTTGGAGTAAATGATGGATTTGGATTTTGGGAGTGTACTTTTCCTTATAGGTTGTGTTGATTGATTTTGGAATTTATCCAATTTACAGATAAAACTCTAGTGAATTTTTGTCAGAGATTTTCTTATAAAATTTATTAAAGACACAAACTGGTTTGTATTTGTTTCTTATAATTACCTTTTTACTAATTATATTAATTTTTTATATCAAACAAAGGACTTTCTACTGCTTAGTATAGTAACATTCTTGTATTCTATATATATATATTTTACATATACGAGGTGTATATATTATATGTATATAGGGTATAAAGGTATTACAAGTTTTTTTCCAACTTTAATGAAAATCATTTAAGGATCAACTTTAGATTTTTGTTAAATCAAAGGGCGTGTGACACAAAAAACTTGGGTGAAACAAAATTTTAATCAAACAATCTTCACAACTCTCGTTAATCACTGGGAATTTAGCAAGATAGGGTATGATGCAAGATTTTGGCATTCGCTCGGGATTGCTAAAGACTTTCAACCACTCAGGATTGAAAAGTGTGATCACTCAGGTTAACAAACTAGTTAACCATTCGATTTTTCTAACCAAAGTTGACCACTAGGGTCGAGGTTTTTAATCACTTATGATTAAAAACCAAAAACACGGCAAAACCCACTCAAGTTTGGGACTGCTCGACTGCTTAGGATTTGCAAAGCCATAACACACCATAGATCTCTCAGTGTCAAGGCTTTAATTACTCAAGGTTAAAAATAAAAACATGACAAGAATCATCTGGGGTTCAGACTCCTCAGCTGTTCAGGACTTACAGAGCCATAACACATCACGAACCTTTTCTGTTCAAGGTTTTAACCACTTGGCATTAAGAATAGAAACATGACAAGAACCACTTGGGGTCTGGACTCCTTAGATGCTTAGGACTTATAGAGCCATAACACATCACGGACCTTTCAGGGTCAAGACATAGGTTGTTCGAGACCTGAAAGTCTAAAACACGGCAGATGGATCGCTTAGGATCTAGGTTCCTGGCCATTCAGGCTTTATAGAACCAAAACTCTTCAAGATGGACCGCTCAAGATTTAGGGCTTAAGCCACTCAGGACTCATTAGCCTAAAATAAAGTATTTGGATCACTTGGGATCCCAACTTAGGCCACTTAGGACCTAAAAATCCAAAACACAATATTTTGATCACTTGAGACCTGCAAGCCTAAAACATGTTTGAAAATAGGTTTATAATACTTACCTAGCCCACTGGGGGTTGATTCACGGTAGTTGCTTTCATAGCATGTCTTTCAAGATACATCACGGAGTCGTATCACATATTAGCTTTCCTTGTACGACTAGAATTCTTCTTGGGCATGCCTTTGCTTGAAAATTATTAAATATGCCACTTTGGAAGAGTTTTGAATACACTTTGCTTCTATTGGGCCCATTGGTGCACCGACTATATATAGCATCTTAGAAACCTCATTTGTTCATGCCTTCTAAAATTTTCTTCTTTCCAAACTTTCATATTTTCTGCATCTCATCTCTTCAATGGCTAGAACATCTTCTATACCGGAGTTTAGCTTCATGGATCCCATGGAAAGCACCAAAGTCCTCACCATATGCATTTTTTTCAACAATGTGGTTGAAATCCTTTAGAAGATGCATGAACACATATCTTTGCATGCCTTAATCTTTGTATGTTTGTTAGAAACCTTAATCTTCATGTTTTTCATCTTCATTTTATTTTGGGTATGTCTACATTTGCTTAAAATTCTACTGTTAAGCTTTGAAACATTGAGAAATTGAAGAAAAATCAATTTTTGCATTGATGGCATGCACTTGTGTCCTTTGTCATGGTACCACAACATGGCAGGAGGTACCCCTACATCATGGTCCTTCCAAATTGCCACACAATAGTCCTATAGATCCTCATGGTGGTTTTGTAAGACTGCTAGGTGGTAGTCCTATACTTGCACGTGGTAGTTCCTTACCAACATAGCATCGTTTCTTGACTTCTTTCATAATTTCTTCTTTTTCAACTGACATACTCTTTTCTAACACCTTGTAGGATGTTTCAGAAATCAAGAGAGGAGGTGGGATCTCTAAATTTTAGGCTTTTTACTAGTCTTTGCCTGAGGAGGTGAAGAATCATCTTTCTGACACACCTTTCATCTCTTCCTGAGGTACCTTCCCACTACTCAGTGAAAGGGTAACATGTGCACATCTCTAGCCCTACTAGAGGTGGATAAATACCACATATATATTCCATCTCCCTTATGGTGAGGAGACGATCGCTCATTTTGATTTTGCTGCAATTACAAGGATCCCTTGCCATAGTGATCAGATTGTCTTCTATGATTGCCTATTCTACCCAATTCATCACTAGGAATATATGGAGTTGCTACTTGGATTTTTCCCTCAACTAAAGGGAAGTAATGGAATCTCTTATACTAGTAACATCAACTACTAGTCTTAGTACCCTCTGGCATAGCCTTTGATCCTGGTAGTGATAGACCAGATGGTACGGGGCTTCCTACTGGTGCTTCTCAGTTGGACACTCTTTGCCAACAACAAGAACACCTTCGAATCATCCTTCTTATTAGCATTATAGGATTTAGAGGCCACTTCATCTTTGATTGGGGATCTCAAGCTCTAGATCTACTTTATGCAAGTCTTGACCAATGTTGTAGATGGGCCAAGGTTCAATAGGGCATTGCTATGGTGATCGAGGTAAGTCATAACTTTCTACTTTCTTTCACTTTCCATCTAACTTTGCCTTCTAATGATAGGTCTGGGATTATGAACAGGGACTTGTTCCAAAGCTGATCATGCTTGACTTCATAAAGAGAGAGTATCCTTGCTTGCAGAGGTGGAATGCCTTTATCATTAGATGGGAGCATGATGTTCACCAACTGCAGACTCATCTGAACACCATTGAGTTCTCTATGGTAAGTAAGTCTTAATTCTTCAGTTCTCTTTCATTTTTCTCTTATACTACCTTCTTACTCTCTATCTAACTTGTTCCATTATTTTTTGAGACTCAAGCTACTTTGTGGAATGCCCTTAAGGATACCTAGTCCCCTTTCATGAGGCGCTAATGAGTTCATTCTACCCAAAGGTATCTTTTGAATATCCCTCATACCACTGTTGATATTTGGGAGAGAGTGGTGGATTGCTACCTAGGGCTAACTAGTAGGCCCATGCCTGAGGATCCTCCTGAATCATGCCTTAACTCATTCTTCCTCCCAATTGACATCCTTGTTGTGCATAGGATTGGCAGCGCCATCAAGGACTTAATAGATTGGTAGACTGACTACCCTAGTTATGTAGTTCATCACCTTCTTTGGGTTGCATCTATGGGTGGTCTTACATCTCCTCTTGTAGGGGTAATATTTCTCATCTTTACTTTTACTTTTCTTAGATTATCATTATATTCTAACTCTTCATTTTCCATTTTAGCCTTCATGCAAGAGGGTGCGAACCTGGGAGGTTGGCTTATCTTTGTGGGCACCTTTACCTATTATCAGTAGCTCTGAAGTCATTGGGGACTGGGTGTCTTGACCCGATAAACTTTCCACTTACTAAAACTTGAAAGGCCACCTATGTCGAGGCACCAACGATCTTTCTGACATTACAACTGACTTTCTACCCCCTAGATGCCACTGTGGTGAGTGTACTAATCCTCTTTTCCTTGATATGGTTATAGGCTCATCAATTTACTCAACTTTTGCTTTCTTGTATTGTACCCTTGGTCTTCTCTTAAGTATGCTAATCAACTCATCATAAAGCTGAAGACCTAACTTACCTTACAAAAACAAACAATGCAGGTATGCATGCATGATCTAAATGCTTTGATGTTGTGTTTATACAATAATTCATAAATACACTTCCTTTCTCTTTTGGAAGAGTTCTCATGTTGATTCTCTCCCTCAGGCTGAGCGAGCCCAATAGTGCTATATTGAGAGATATGAGTGGGAGCAAAAAGTGATCGAGACCCTTCATGATTAGCTTGAGCAGCTTGGAGTGGATGCCAACTCAATCGTTGATGGATTGAATGCTGAAAGTGGGTTGAAAGACTAGGCTACTGAGGCTAGGATTGGGAAGGAAGCCATTAGCCCTACCAATTATGATGATAAGGAGGATGCGAGTGTGGAGATGCCTTAGAGCCTTCATTTCCATATTTTCTTTAGTGTGTTCTTCATTTTTGCACTTGGATCCTTGATTTTTTATTTATTGGACATATTTTTTGATATCAAGGGACATTTGATGATTTTTCCCCTTCTAGTGTAGATTCGATTGAATGGTTAGTGTCCTATGCTGATTTTTCCTGAAGAAAAGTTTCTTCATTCTGCTATTGAAAAGGGACTGTGGTGTAACAAACTTTATCCTTCCGAACAGCAAAAGGAATGCCATGCAAAGGTTCCATTTCTAGGCTGACTTGGTATTGCCGCATGGTGGAAACTACTGCCATGCAGCAATTCCTAAAAATTGAAACAAAACTAATCTGTAAGGTAGTTCTATAATAAAACTATTTAACCTTTTGTTTAGGAAGCTTTTTTCCAACTTTTTCCTATTTAAGGGCTTCAAACCTAATTTCATCATTATATAAATAGTAATTTCATCACTCTTAAGCCGTCATAACACAAGAACAAGGATTTGAACCATACCTTAGTTGCTTTCACATCTTTTTTCAATCTTTTTCAACTCCCTTTCAATTTTCAATTCTTCTCTTCAACTATCAATTTCGACAATGATAACAACTTTTCAAGGGCAACTTGAAAGAATTCTTGCCACACTTTCTTGTTTCCAATGGATGAAACTTCATTAAATAAGTTTGGGAATTTTTCAACATCTTTCATTCGAATCAACATCCCACTTATTAGGGTTGCCTCTCTCTTTTGGGATCCTCATGATCATGTCTTCTACTTCAGATGTCAAGAACTATGTCCTTTGATTAAAGAATTTGGTGCTATCATGAATGCATCCTTTCTGCCAACCACCCCCTTTGTTCTTCCACCATTAGTGGCCACTTTTTCTAACATTACTCTTGATGTGCTTTCTCTTACTACAAACTAACTAAGAGGGATCATCAAACCTCAACACTTCTTGAATATGGAGAAGTTGGCACTACGCAATACTCCTAATGTAAACCATGTGAGGCTCCTTGATTTTTGCATCTAAGCTTAGTTTCTTCTCATTTCCTCTAATGATCATGGTGAATATGCAATTTTGATTTTGTTGGAACCCATGAAAGAGGGGAAGAATTTTGTCCCTTTGATCTTAGCTGAAACCTTGTTGGGCTTGGATAGGGTTTGTAAGAATCATTCTGTAAAGTTAATTGGGAGTCTCCTTCTCCTCCAAGTAACTTTGTTTTCTTTCTTTCATATTTCTCATCTTCTTTCGATCCCTTTTTCTAACATTAATACATGAACTAACTCTTCTCATCCTCCTCATGCAAATATGGTTGAAAGAAAAGCTATAGCTAGAATTAGTCCTTAGGAACTATGGTCCAATTCAGTTCAAATATCACCTTGTCCTTATTAACTATCATTACACCAACCATTGGGTGAATCTTCTTGCTGACTGATGGGATGACTATATCTGCTTCACTTGTGACTGGTGAAATTTAGAGAACATCACACAAGCATTTCTAAACAATGTTGTCATTTTAGTGGGGTTCATGACATCACTTGGTACACCCTGGCTCACCATTGCTGTCAATATGGTCAATATAAGTGCTATCCAGCTCAAAACGACTTGACCCAGATACATAAGGGAATGTGGAATCCTAGTTTCTTCAGCCATTTGGATAATTTGTGGCTTCTTAAGCCTATTCATGGGAAAATTTATCCCATTAAAGATGATAATAACTATAGGAGTCCTTTTGCATATTAGGAATGGGTCTTTTCTTTCAAGAAGGAGATGCTTATTAGACCCTGGACTCGCTAATGACATGAATATCTCATTATACTCTCATATATTCTGAGTGTATCAACATTCACAGGCTCTTGAAATCTAGTTCCCTCTATATTTAATAATTGTGCAGCTCCATTTTTCATTACTTTTTTTAACCATAAATAGGCCCTCCCAATTAGGCTTAAATTTTCCTCTTGGATCAATTGCTCTCAACTTGAGCTGCTTCAAAACTAGATTGCCTTCATGGATCTAATGTGGCTTGACCTTCTTGTTGAAAGTTTGAGTCATTCTTCTTTCGTATACTTGGTTGCGATACAGGACTTAAAACCTTTCTTCATCCAACAAATCATGTAACATCTGTGATCTTGAAAAAATTAAATAAGTATTTGGAGGTATAGATATTGTATATACCTAATGTATCCCTATAAGATATATAGTATATACACTATATATATATATTGTATGTTGGATATATGTATATATTATATTATACATATAATATATATATGGTATACTTAATGTATACAGATGGTACACATGATATATATATGGGTAAATATATATATTAAATATATAATATATATACATAATATAAATACATTACATCAACATATACATAAAAGTATATGTAACATATAAGTAACATATATATGACATATTGTGAACACTCGAATTTTGAGGCTCGGAAAGCCAATTTTCTCAGACTGCGGACAACCGAGCCGGACCGAAGGTCCGCGGTAAAGTTCATCAGAAATATATCGATATGGTACTTGAAATGTCCGGGACGACGTGAGGATCACGGATATGGTCCCGGAATATTTTTTGGAGGTCTCTAGCTCCCGAAAAATCAGTTTGAGCGAAAACCGGATGAAACCGGCGGCCCAGCCACCGTGACCCCGGCGGCCCGGCCGCCGTCCAGCCCGATTTTTCCTATAAATTGCCTTCAGGTGTTCAGAAAAAGAGGTTGGCTTTTGGAGACTCCGGGCCTCATGCTGACGAATTTAATCCGTAATCAAGAATCATAATCCAAGATCCAAGAAAACGAGATCTGGAACTTCGAAGTGGAAAAATCCTAAGCAAGGTAATATCCTAATTCATCATTTGTCAATTTAAGCATGTCATAAGCATTCCATCTTCTTCTTAATTTCTTTCGGTCAAAGACCTAATCCTTTTAGGTCTAATGGCCTAATGGACAAATCAATCCACATTTCGGCATTAAGCCGTGAATCAATCAATCTTTTTGGCACGGAGCCTAAATCGCATCCTTTTGGTACAAAGTACCTAAATTTCACAGTTAAAATCAACCTTTTGGCACGAAGCCTAAATTGTCTCACTTTGGTACGAAGTACCTAAATTTCACAATCAATCAATCTTTTGGCATGAAGCCATATTGCACTCTTTTGGTACAAAGTACCTAAATTTCACCATTTAGCACTAAGTGCTAAATCTCACAAATTTGGCAAAAAGCCCGACAATGTGGGCCAAAGGCCTAAAATTTGCATCTTTTTGGTACAAAGTACCTAAATTTCACCATTTAGCACTAAGTGCTAAATCTCACCAATTTGGCAAAAAGCCCAACAAATGCACGAAGCATACACACACACATGCATGAAGCATAATTTTCATCGCCTTTAAATAGGCTTTCCCGAACTACATGGGCTTTGATCTCTCATAAAAACGAGAGTATGTAGGCATATTTGGGATTCACCCCAAATAGCAAGTCCACAACTTACCAACAATCAGTCCTTTTTCTTTTCTTCATCCCTTTTATATTTACTTCTTTTTATTGTCAAGTTAGTCAAATGCATGACATAGTCCCCGAATCCTCCTTGGGTTCGCAGACTAGAAGCCTTTACATTGGATGCATTATTGGAGTCAAACAAGGGTTTTCTTAGTTTTTCCCTTCGAACAAAATAAACTGAGTGGCGGCTCCTGACAACAAGTGAACGTCCATCCGAATCCTTTTCGGGTGGAACCCGAGGTTCACAAATTGGCGACTCCACTAGGGAACATAAAAATGATTTATGGGATCTTAGTGGACTACAATTGTTTATTTGACTAACTTGCCATTCTTTATGGTGCCTTTATTTATTTTACAGGGTACCTTAGCAATGATTATCCTTTCTTTAAGGATATTGGAATTGAAAGTTGACAAAAGAAATCTTTCTAGGGACCATAAAAAATAATTTATGGGACTCTAGTAGACTACTATTGTTAATTTGACTAACTTGCCCTTCTTTAGGGTACGTTTATTTGTTTTGCAGGGTACCTTAGCAATATATATCCTTCCTTTGAGGATATTGGACTGAAGATTGAAGAAAGGAATCTTTTTCCTTTGATGGATCTCTTGTTTGACTACTTGGGGGAATCATTTATTTTGTCATTCAGAGAATCTTTTTCTCTTGCATATATGGGGGAATCATTTTCCTCCATTGCATAAAAAATTGTTTTCAAATGAATTTCTTCTCTTTCTGTTCAAAGTTCTGAGTCTGGATAGCAAGTAGCGCTGACCGGCAGGTCTCCTTGATTATACCGGCGGACAGCCAAAGCGTCCTCCCTGTTGTCGCAAACCATTCCAATCCTTTTGGAGTGGCCCATGAGTAATCGTACTGTTGGACCCACGCGAAACTCCTTGTTTCACATGTGGTTAGGTATATCTTACTCAAGACTCAAGGGTCCCTATTATAAGCTGATTCTCTATTTTTCATGTGCCAATAGAACCTTCCCTTAGGTTGTATGTACCCAATGATAGTGCCACATTCCATTAAAATGAATTGTGATGTGATGAGGTGCATTCATGCAACATAACAACACGGTTTTGGGGAAAATCTTTTGATATGTGCAAGTGGACCAAGAGTTTTCCTACCCTACACACTACCCTGATCTCTTGCCCTTAACCTTTTCAAGTACCCACTATTCGTGTGCCTTCACCCACACAAGCTACACCAACTCCAACTGGGCAATCACCCACAAGCTCTACCACTCCAACTTCACCAACCACTCCAATTCCTGAAATGGCTACAATTGAACAGATCAAGGCCTTGTTAGATGGACAGGCTAAGGAAATTGAAGCTAGGATGCAAGAAAAAATTGATGAAGCTTTAGCCGCCCAGAGGGTAGCCATCTTGGCTGAATTGGGAGGGGTACCAAAGACAGCCACTACTTCTGGAAATTTAGGAAAAGAACCTATTGTGGGACAAACTAGTACCCCCATGACTGCTCAGAATACCCATGTCATCAATTTGGAAGATCCACCCCCTAAGAATGTCACTGAAACTGATGAACTGAAAAGAAAACTTGAATTGCTGGAAAGGTCAATCACTGCCATGAAAACTCATAAAGAGGTGGTAGACATGGATTCTTTATCCTTGTTTCCCCAAGCTAGATTGCCTCCAAAATTCAAGATGCCTGGGATGGACAGATTTGATGGGACTACTTGCCCTAAAACTCACCTCAAGATGTATGTGGGGGCATTAAGCCCTTGGGGTTTAAATGATGAGCTCTTTGCTCAATTATTCCATCAATCTTTGACTGGTGCTGCCCTCAAGTGGTTTGTAAGCCTGGACCATGCCAAGATTAAGACCTGGGAAGACATCTGCAATGCATTTAACTCTCAATACCACTACAATATTGAGGTGGATGTCACCAGAAGGGAACTTGAGACTACCAAACAAAATAACAATGAATCCTTCTCTTCGTTCCTTATGAGGTGGAGGGCAAAGGCCGCCCAAATGATCAATCGCCCTTCAGAACAAGAGCAGATTGATATCATAATCAGAAATTTAAGGCCTACATATCAAGCCCAACTGCAAACCCAATACCTACCTACTTTCAAATCGCTCATTGCGACTGCAACCAAGATAGAAGATCTGATACAATTGGGTAAGATAGTAGATGAAGAAGCTATCTCGAAGTATAAAAAACAAGGCCAAGCTGCTAATGAAGTGGCCAATATTGCCCCTGCGAATCCTTTACATGTGGGCAATCTTGGGCAAAGAAATCAGCCAAGAAGGCAATATACCGACATTGGAATGCCCCTTCATCTAGTGTTTAAAAAGGCCGTGGAAGGTAAATATTTGAAGCCTTTGGACCCAAGGCCTCCTCCAAACCCATTACCCTCCAATTACAGGGCCGATGAGTACTGTGAGTACCACCAAGGAAATGGGCACAGAACAGATGCTTGCTGGACTTTGAAAAACTGCATCCAGGATTTGGTGGATAGTGGTGACATCATTCCTCTCAGGAGGCAACCAAACATTAACACTAACCCCTTGCCCAATCATTCCATCAATGCCATCACTGTGGAAGATTTCATGCAGCCTAGTCTCTTTGATGAGGATGCTATAATAACCAATGTCGAAGACAAAAGGGACTTCACAAAGCTGATCAAGACAACAGATGGACCACTGATGAACTGGTATGCCGAAGAGGGACAAGCTGCTGTAGACAAAACTAGTCCAGTGTCACACCTTGAACCCGAGTCTTGTACCGAGTCAAATTCTGAGTCAAACACCAAGCCAGAGTCTAGTTCTGAGTCCTCTATAGCTTCAGATTTAGAGAACCCAAATGTCACATTTAATGTAATCTTGGAGAATGACTCCACCATTATCAATGAAACCCTTCAAATTCTTGGTTACCCTGTGTATTTTGCTTTCCAAGTATTATCTAACAAAAATGAAATAAATGAAATAAATGAAATAAAAGAAATAAATCAAAAGATAATAATTGGCAAAGAAAATGAACATACATACAATGCATGTGATTGTGTGAATAAGGAGCAGGTTCTTGAATGCATCAGAAAGTATGCCGACTGCTTCATGTGGAAGACAAGTGATGTCACGGGAATAGACCCAGCCATAGCAGTTCACAAGATTCCGCTATATCCCGATGCAAAGCCGGTTAAGCAGAAATTGAGAAGAATGAAGCCAGAATGGTCTTTGAAAATTAAAGAGGAGGTTGCCAAACAACTGGACAATAAGTTCATAGAACCAATTGCCTACCCTTCCTGGTTAGCAAACATTGTACCGGTCCCGAAGAAAGACGGAAAGGTCAGGATGTGTGTTGACTACAGAGATCTGAATAAAGCTTGTCCCAAGGACGATTTCCCGCTACCACACATCGATTTGCTAATAGACGGGATGGCAACGACAATCTTTCATGACATGATTTACAAAGAAGTAAAAGTGTATGTTGATGATATGATTGTCAAGTCAAAATCTCCAGAAGAGCACGTCTAAGCACTTGAGAAGTTCTTCCTTAGACTTCACAAGTACAATTTGAAGTTTAAATCCTGCAAAGTGACTCTTTGGTGTAACATCAGGCCAATTTGGGATATTATTGGTCCACCATGAACACAGACTGTGTGGCATTTGTGCAAGGATGCCATCAGTGTAAGATATTTGCTAAGCTGCAGAAGCAACCTCCCGTTGCCCTGAATCCAATCACTTCTCCATGGCCCTTCGCTACTTGGGGAATAGATATAATTGGCAAAATACATCCAAAAGCATCAAATGGACATCAGTTTATCTCAGTAGCAGTGGATGACTTCACAAAGTGGGTCGAAACAGCTTCCTATGCAGAATTAGACGCCAAAAAGGCAGCACAGTTTGTCCGAACCAACATCCTTTGTCGGTACGGAACACCGTTTGAGATTATCACTGATAATGGGACTCATTTCCAAGCAAAATTTTCTAAGCTCTTGAAGGATAAGAAGATCCAACATCATAAGTCCTCTTCTTATAGATCCCAAACAAATGGAGCTGTAGAAGCAGCAAATAAGTCTATAAAGGTGATCATACAAAACATAAATGAAGCTGGGGCAACCCCGTATTCCTGGTGTACAGAATGGAAGCAGTACTCCCCATTGAACTGGAAGTTCAATCGGCGAGGATAATTCAAGAAAGTCAGATAAATGAGGCTGAATGGATCAGCAATTGTTGGGTTTGGGTGAAAAAAAGACTTCAAGCTCTACATCAGATTCAAGGGTATCAGAGGCGAATGGCCAGACATTTCAACAAAAAGGTCAAAGATCGAAAGTTGGAAGAAGGTTGTTTGGTCCTGAAAGAGATCAGAACACCTGTTACAGATCCTCGTGGGAAGTTCCGTCCTCTTTGGGCGGGACCCTACATTTTGAAGAAAATACTTTCCGGCGGAGCCGTCATCTTGTCTGATTTGGATGGTCTGGAGTTCACAAACCCATGCAATCTGGATCAACTGAAGAAATATTATGTATGATCATGTATTCCAATAAGGAACTACATTAGACCTGATTCTCGCAAACTAATTCGAGATATGTAGGCAGCTCTCCTTGAGCACGGTCTAAATTTTAATAAAATCATTGATTCATTTTTCTTGTGCCAACATAAAAAAAAAATCCCGCGAAGTCGAAAACCCACAAAGGGCGGCTTAGGCAATAGTGGGGCCCGCTAAGTCGAAAACCCGCAAAGGGCGGCTTAGGCAAGAATGGGTAAGAGCTCGCTAAGTTGAAAATCCGAAAGGACGGCTTAGGCAAAAATTAGGGCAAGTAAATAAAGTAGATAATGCTTGGAAAGCAAACAAAAAGGGTCATTCATCCTAAGAAGGGTCATTCATTCCAAAAAAGAGTCATTCATTCCATGAAATATCAAACCCATCAAAAGTGTCAAACCATAAGTCCAAAATGTCAAAAAAAAAAAAGTCAACCTTAGAGTCTAAATCCTGCGTCTCCTACGTGGGGCAGAGTCTTCGGTATCTTCCTTAATTTCGGAACTCTCTGCAGCATCTGTCTCCCCCTCATTAAGAGGAACTACCTCCTCTCCCTCCAGCTCCTGCAGCAATGCATGCCTCCTTGACTTTTCAATTGGTCAAACTTCAGCTATAAACCAAGTTCTGTACTCGGGAGTAGTCTGAACAAGGGAAGGCTCTGCAAAAGGGCCTGATCATCTGATGGTCCCTAACTTAAGTTTGAAGAACAGCTCGAGTAACTCCGGTAATAATTTGGGGGCAACTTCAGAAAAATTCAAGTTCCTCCCCCAATGGAGTTGGACATCCTAGAGGATTATTTCTAAGTTCTTTACTAGAAATAATTACTGATAGCTTGAGCTTGAGGCCTTGTAAAGTTGAAAAGCCTCTGAAAAGCCCCGCATAGCCAATTTGAACCTCATGCCTTACAAGGGGGCATTTGAGTCACATCCAATGATTGAGCAGAATTCCTCAAAAAGAGGACACATCTCGTCCATCCGGGCACCAAACCTGAAGACGTGAGCTTGCGGAACCCAAAATTTGGTACAAGCGTGCAAGGAATCCCAATCCACCAATATCTCTCTAAGAATAGCAACAACTTTCAATCCATATCTTTTCATATTGATCCTTTCAACCTTATGGAGACTCTTGGTCCAGTTGTGCATACAACGGTTGAAAAAAAAATTGCCTTTTTGAAAAATAGAAGAGGACATCATGCATACATTTGTACTGTTTGTGCTTAACAAAAGTGCAGATACAGAAAAATCAGAAATGTTGCAAGCAATCCAGAAGTGCCAAAAGGCGTATCTTTTACCCCTCGCTCAAAATTCGCTCTTCAGAAGACCACTGGGCTCCATAAATCATTTTTATGGACCCCACTGGGGGGCAATTGTGAACACTCGAATTTTGAGGCTCGGAAAGCCAATTTTCTCAGACTGCGGACAACCGAGCCGGACCGAAGGTCCGCGGTAAAGTTCATAAAAAATATATCGATATGGTACTTGAAATGTCCGGGACGACGTGAGGATCACGGATATGGTCCCGGAATATTTTTTGGAGGTCTCTAGCTCCCAAAAAATCAGTTTGAGCGAAAATCGGACGAAACCGGCGGCCCAGCCACTGTGACCCAGGCGGCTCAGCCGCCAAAACCGGCGGCCCGGCCGCCGTCCAGCCCGATTTTGCCTATAAATTGCCTTTAGGTGTTCAGAAAAAGAGGTTGGCTTTTGGAGACTCCGGGCCTCATGCTGACGAATTTAATCCGTAATCAAGAATCATAATCCAAGATCCAAGAAAACGAGATCTGGAACTTCGAAGTGGAAAAATCCTAAGCAAGGTAATATCCTAATTCATCATTTGTCAATTTAAGCATGTCATAAGCATTCCATCTTCTTCTTAATTTCTTTCGGTCAAAGACCTAATCCTTTTAGGTCTAATGGCTTAATGGACAAATCAATCCACATTTCGGCATTATGCCGTGAATCAATCAATCTTTTTGGCACGGAGCCTAAATCGCATCCTTTTGGTACAAAGTACTTAAATTTCACAGTTAAAATCAACCTTTTGGCACGAAGCCTAAATTGTCTCACTTTGGTATGAAGTACCTAAATTTCACAATCAATCAATCTTTTGGCATGAAGCCATATTGCACTCTTTTGGTACAAAGTACCTAAATTTCACCATTTAGCACTAAGTGCTAAATCTCACAAATTTGGCAAAAAGCCCGACAATGCGGGCCAAAGGCCTAAAATTTGCATCTTTATGGTACAAAGTACCTAAATTTCACCATTTAGCACTAAGTGCTAAATCTCACCAATTTGGCAAAAAGCCCGACAAATGCACAAAGCATACACACACACATGCATGAAGCATAATTTTCATCGCCTTTAAATAGGCTTTCCCGAACTACATGGGCTTTGATCTCTCATAAAAACGAGAGTATGTAGGCATATTTGGGATTCACCCCAAATAACAAGTCCACAACTTACCAACAATCAGTCCTTTTTCTTTTCTTCATCCCTTTTATATTTACTTCTTTTTATTGTCAAGTTAGTCAAATGCATGACATAGTCCCCGAATCCTCCTTGGGTTCGCAGACTAGAAGCCTTTACATTGGATGCATTATTGGAGTCAAACAAGGGTTTTCTTAGTTTTTCCCTTCGAACAAAATAAACTGAGTGGCGGCTCCTGACAACAAGTGAACGTCCATCCGAATCCTTTTCGGGTGGAACTCGAGGTTCACACATATACATATACATAAAATATATACTACATATATGTGAAGTATAAATTGGTGTTGGAAATTGATAATAATAATAATAATAATAATAATAATAATAATAATAATAATAATAATAATAATAATAATAATACCCGAAAGTCATGTTGCAATCGTGCATGCTACTATTGATGACACCGTGCATGCTACTGTTGGTTCAGTTGAGGAGAATTTCAAAGCTAATTTAATCGTGCATGCTACTGTCGGCTCTTCTGATGCTAATATTCAACCTACTGTTCCAGCTGTGCCTATTAAGGTTGCCTCTATATGTTCTGATCAGGATAGGGGGAGATGCTCTGTTCACCTTGAAACTCGTGAGCAACTTGGTGGAGATAAAATTGAAATTGCTGTCACGGGTTTACCAGCTCCAACTATTGCCCAAGTTGAGGATACTGGAAATTTTGTTCCTACTCGGCCTGACTCTGAAAATACTCATGTATTGGCTTCGGTAGACGATGACTGCAGAGGTCTTGTGTCTAGTGAGGCTGAAGACAATAACAATTCAGATTATGAGATAATGCATTCAGATGACAACTCGGTTCATGAAACTTCTCGTCTGGCTTCTCAAGATGGTAAGAACATTGATGCCGATGGTTTTCAAGCAGTTAAAAAGAGGGGCAGACCTAAGGGTGCAAAAGGTAAGTCTAAAGCTATTGTTGTCTCTAAATCTTTTGTCAAGCATCATTCTTTGCAATGAATATTCTCATATGGAATGCTAGAGGAATTAGTTCCTCTTTATCACATCTTCGTAGACTTTGTCGAACTCATAAGCTTGGTTTGGTTGTTTGTTTGGAACCTTTGGTCAATCAGTGTAAGAACATCTGGTTTGCTAATAAACTTGGTTTCAAGGATGTAGTATCTTCATCTAACAATAAAATTTGGATCATGTGGCACTCTCATGTTTTTTCTTTATCTGGGTTTCTGGACAATTTGCAGATTCTTACTTGTGATGTTATTAATCATGGTATTGGTTTGAAATTTCGACTTTCTACTGTTTATGGTTACCACTCGAGAGCTAATCGTCAACGACTTTGGAACTCTTTCCGTGGCTTACATAGTGGTTGTTCTTTGCCATGGATCATTGGAGGAGATTTTAATGTTATTAGATCTCTCTCTGAATATAAAGGCAATGGGTCCCCTGATATGCTAGGTATTCAGGATTTTGTTGAGTGTATAAATGATTGTGGTCTTATTGAATCTCCTGGTTTGGGTCCAGAATTCTCTTGGTCTGGTATGCGATCTAATGGCAGAGTTTGGGAGAAATTGGATCGTATTTTGGTCAATGTGGATTTTTGTGATGTTTTTGAAATATTTAAAACTCGCTATTTATGCAGTTCTACTTCTGATCATGCTCCTATGCTCTTCTCTTGCCGAAATTCGAATCAGCAGGTTCCCAGGAAATTTAAATTTCAGCATATGTGGGTCACTAATGATTCTTTTATGCCTCTTGTTAAGCAGAGATGGTCGGCCGCTTTTAGTTATGGGGGTATGCGAGGCTTATTTGATAAACTTAAATATCTTAAGGTTGGCTTGCAGTCTTGGAATAAGGAGACTTTTGGCAATATTTTCCAAGGGATTTCTAAGGCCAAGACCGAAGTGGAAGAAGCAGAAGTGTCCTATTCTTCTGATCCTAGTGACCATAATTATAAAACTTGGCAGGATAAACAAGCTAATTTATTGCGATTACTTAAGCTTGAGGAGATTTATTGGCATCAGAAATCGCATATAGATTGGATTAAAGATGGTGACAGGAACACGAAGTTCTATCATAATTTTGTTCGAATGAGAAGACGGTTGCATCGGATCAATATGATTGTTAATGGCCAGGGTGTTCAAATCTCCAATCAGGATCTTATTGGTAAGGAAGCTGTTGACTATTACTCTGATCTTTTTGGTTTGTTGAATAATGCTGATTCTCAACAAATGGATTTTATTCTATCTTCTATTCTTGTTTTAGTCAACTCTTACGACAATGATAAATTGGTCGCCATTCCTGATAATAGTGAAATTAAAGCCGCTGTCTGGCAGCTTAATCCTAATAGTGCTCCAGGTCCTGACGGTTTCGACGGTTTTTTCTTTCGCCATTGCTGGGACATTATATGGAAGGATGTGTGCAGTGCAATCAAAGAATTCTTCATTGGGGTTCCTATGCCGGTAGCTTTTGGAAGTGCTCAAAGCATTCTCCTACCAAAAAAAGATAATCCCATTTCTTTTAGTCACTACAGGCCCATATGTTTGGCTACTTTTATCAGCAAGGTTTGTACTAGAATTCTAGCAAACAGACTTTCTGAGGTTTTGGGTAGATTAATATCTGAAGAGCAAGCCGGTTTTATGAAGGGTCGATCTATACATGCTCAAGTTATGCTTGTGTAACACTCCCACACCCAATACATACACACTACATACACCACAATGTAGTATACATGTATCGAATATAGGAATGCTACTGATTTTTATTAACATTCAAAACATTTTAAATGATACTATAAGCTTTCTCATTATACATTAGAGAAAAATAAGTAATTACTTGTAATATAAAATAAAATAGATATAAATACATTTACTTAATACGCAGCGGAATTTATAAAATATTTACATATATGAAAACATTTAAGTCCATATCTATAAATATACACATATTTACATTATACACAATACTTTACAAAACATAAAGAATTTATACATGATTGGCAGCTCTTCTCTGATCTTTAAATCCAAGAATAAACCCTTCAATGTCTACTCTCACTAGGTCTCGAAGAACTCTCGGGTTCAACTCTGTTACCTCTATCACCTGCGCGATTAAACACTATCGCGCTAAGCCAACGGCTTAGTAAGACAAATCATGCTTTAATGCAATGCAATTTCATACATATTATTCACAAAAACAACACCATAGGTGAAAAGCTAATAACATACCTTTACATTTAATATTCACATATATATATACATACCACATTTCAACAATCTTCCATATATCTCATTAGTCAATCATTTTACCATTCATGAATCACATTAAACAAAGACAAGCATTGGGCCCAAGACACACTAATATGCCATTCAATTTTCAGAGTTAATGTTTTGGTTTTGTTATCACATTTATCAATATCATATACCCAACTAGGCTTAAAGGATTAGGTTCAACCAAGCTTCAAGGGGAGCAAAGCATGCTAAGCTTCAACCCAACTTGGCTTCAAGAACCAACCCAACCTAGCTTCAAGGGTTGTAACATCTCAATTAGGCTTCAAGGATTCAATCCAACCTAACTTCAAGAGATTGTTACTATCATTAGGCATGCCACCAATAACAAACTCTGAAAATGGAATAACACATTAGCCACACAATTCATTTACATTTCATTCTCAAATCTCATCATCAACTAGGCAAACATGCCTCATTTCTTTCAATTGAACCATCATAGCCAATCACAATAGCTTTATAGCATTTCATATCTCAATTCATATTGTGCATATAGCATTATTAGTATCACATTTCAAAGTACATTATTCATAATACACATCACCATTCACAAGCCTCACAATACACAATACATAACCTTGTTCATGTAATATCATATGCATTATCAATTCCATATCGTCTCACATTTCATGATTCAACAATGATGTTAGACAAATGATCTCTATTTTGATCCTTGACAACTCAAATGGATGATCTATTTAACATGTATTTGAGAATCTTGTTGCAGGATTAGATTGCTTCCAATAAGGTGAACAGAACCTTTCTAGCGGTCGCGCCTCACCTGAATACGACCGCTCCATACAATTACAAGATGAAACCTTATTACAGTAGGTTTCGCGGTCAGAAGCCCGACCTAAGTCGCGACCGCACTTCACAATCAAAAGATGAAACCTTAATACAGTAGGTTTCACGGTCAGAAGCCCGACCTAAGTCGCGACCGCACATGAATAATAGCGACCGCCCCAAATTACGTGTCTCTCATGCATAAACCCTAAATGTAGCCAAATTTCTTTTGGTTAACTTAAAACACATTGTACACAACATAACCTCATTCAAATGGACATAATCAACATCATTAGCAATTATTTTACATGCTCATCACAATATTTTCATCACCAACATTCATTAACAATACATTTGATACCTTATCACATTTACAAACAAAAGTGTTTTAAGATTAAACAATATATGCATGTTTGTAACCATATAGTTTGTACTTACCTTTAGCACCAATTATACAACTCTAAATACTTTCTTTTCTCCAAGAATTCTTCACTTCTCAAATTAGAGCAAATCACCTTCTTCCAAAACCTAATCCAAAATAACACAATATAATTTATCACTTACCATTTCCAAAACCCTAAAACCAACATCACTCTTAACTTATCATCTTCAAATCCAAAACCAACACCACAACTAATTAAATCCAACATATAATAATCAACACAACCCTACCATCAAAAATCCACAACCAAACTCACAACCAACTTAAATAAACTAAGAGAATCAAGAGAGACTTACCAAAAATAATGAATCTTCTTGGATTTCCACTTAACCACTTGAAAACTTCTTCAATTTGAGCTTCAAATATCATCAACTCTTATTTTCTCTCTTTCTCTCTAAGTTGGCCGGCCACACGTGAAAAGAAGAAAAGAAATTGATCAAACAAAAGTCAAATCCTCTTTTAACCTCCACCACACAATTTCTAAAAGAAGAATTACCAAAATGCCCTCTTAAACATAATTACACTTCCTTTTATTTAGCATGCCCTTTATAGTAATTTCAATAACAACAACTAAATATCTTCTTCCACTATATCCAACACCTTGACTCTCCCTTTGACCAACATAAATGCTATATATATTGCCATATACACTACATATACATCTTCTCTACACAACACTTTTCTTTCAAATAACACATGAACATTCTCTCTTTTTTTTTTATCACACAACACATACATTCAATCACATTTTAAACCAACAACAACAACAATAACAACATAATCAAAACTTCTATGGCAAACATGAGGATATTACAATTCTCCCCCTCTAAAAAGAAATTTCGTCCTCGAAATTACCTGATATCAAGTCCGAAATAATTGAGGATATTGCTCTCGCATGATTTGTTCACTTTCCCAAGTTGCCTCTTCCTTTCCATGATTCTTCCATAGAACTTTCACCAATGGCACACTCTTGTTCCTCAACTCTTTCACTTCACGTGCCAAAATAGCAACTGGTTCCTCTTCAAACGTCAAATCTTGATTCACCTCGATAGATTCAATCGGCAACACATGAGATGGATCCGATCTGTATCTTCTCAACATAGAAACATGGAATACATTATGAATACGATCCAACTCAGGTGGCAAAGCGAGTCGATAAGCAACTGGCCCAACTCTTTCCAAAACTTCATACGGTCCAATGAAACGAGGACTCAATTTCCCTTTCCGACCGAACCTCAATATCTTCTTCCAAGGAGACACTTTCAAAAATACCTTATCTCCAACATCAAACTCTATGTCTCTCCTTTTTAGATCTGCATAAGACTTCTGTCGGTCTGAAGCTGCCTTCAGCCTGCCTCGAATCAACTTCACTTTCTCTTCAGTTTCTTGAATCAAATCAGGCCCAATTAACTTACCTTCCCCAAGTTCACTCCAACAAAGAGGTGTCCGACACCGTCTACCATACAGTGCTTCGAATGGTGCCATACCAATGCTAGATTGGTAACTGTTGTTGTAAGCAAACTCCACAAGAGGTAAAAATCTATCCCAACTTCTAGAGAAATCAATGACACAGCTTCTCAACATATCCTCAATAATCTGTATCACCCTTTCTGACTGCCCATCCGTCTGTGGATGAAAAGCAGTGCTGAAGTGCAGTCAAGAACCCAAAGCACCTTGCAAACTCTTCCAAAATCTTGAAGTAAATCGGGGATCTCGATCAGACACTATAGAAGTTGGAACACCATGCAACTTCACAATCTCATGGATATACAGCTCAGCTAACCTCTCTAAAGAGTAATCCATCCGAACCGGAAGAAAATGAGCTGTTTTAGTCAACCTATCAACAATCACCCATATAGCATCATGCTTCCTTTGTGTCAATGGCAAACCAGACACAAAATCCATTGTCACTCTTTCCCACTTCCATTCAGGCACTGACAACAGCTGAAGTAACCCGGTTGGAACTTGATGCTCTGCTTTTACCTTCTGACATGTGAGACATTTGGATACAAACTCCGCAATGTCTCTCTTCATACCAGACCACCAGTAAAATTGCCTCAAATCATGATACATCTTTGTATTGCCCGGATGCATAGCAAACACTGACTGATGTGCTTCTTCCAAAATGATTCTTTTCAAATTAGCATCATCGGGTACACATAATCTGTTCTTAAACCAGAGACTCCCATCATCTCTCACAACAAAATCTCCACTCTTTCCACTCTGACAATTTGCAACAATCTTTTGAATCTTCTCATCAGCCAACTGAGCCTCTTTAATCTGATCCAACAAAACTGGTTTCAATTGCAACTGTGCCAACAATGCACCATCATCACAAGATACAAAACTGGCATGCAATGCTCTCAAATCAACAAGCAACGAGAGCGAATAAACAATTAAACCGGCTAAAGACTTCCGACTCAAGGCATCAGCAACAACATTTGCTTTACCTGGATGATAATCAATCAAACAGTCGTAGTCTTTAATCAATTCCAACCATCTCCTCTGTCGCAGATTAAGCTCTTTCTGAACACCCAAATATTTCAAACTTTTGTGATCAGTGTAGATGAAACATTTCTCCCCAAACAAATAGTGTCGCCAAATCTTCAATGCAAAAACAATGGCTGCTAGCTCCAAATCATGGGTCGGATAATTAAGCTCATGCGGCTTCAACTGTCGAGAAGCATAAGCTATCACTCTACCTTCTTGCATCAGTACACAACCCAAACCATTATGTGAAGCATCACTGTAGATCACATATGGTTTTCCTTCCACAGGTAAAGTAAGAACAGGCGCTTGAATCAACATTTCTCTCAACTGATTAAAGCTAGCCTGACACTGATCTGTCCACACAAATCTAACTCCCTTCCGAAGCAATCTGGTGAGTGGAGTAGCTATCAAAGAAAAATCTTTCACAAACCGTCGATAATAGCCTGCCAAACCCAGAAAACTTCTAACTTCAGTCACAGACTTAGGTGGACTCCAATTCAGAATAGCTTCAACTTTACTCGGATCAACTCTAATACCTTCTGCTGAAACTATATGACCAAAAAAACTACTTGGTCCAACCAAAACTCACACTTCGACAGTTTAGCAAACAACTGCTTCTCTCTCAAGATTTGCAACACAATCCGTAGATGCTTGTCATGTTCCTCCTTATTCCGCGAATACACCAGAATATCATCAATAAACACTACCACAAACTGATCCAAATAGGGCCTAATCACCCTATTCATCAAGTCCATAAAAGCTGCAGGTGCATTCGTCAAACCAAAAGGCATAACTAGAAACTCATAATGCCCATACCTGGTCCGAAAAGCGGTCTTAGGAACATCCTCAGCTCTGACTCTCAGCTGATGGTACCCTGATCTCAGATCAATTTTAGAAAACACAGCTGCACCCTTCAATTGATCAAAGAGATCATCGATTCTAGGCAAAGGATATTTATTTATATTAGTCACCTTGTTCAATTGCCTATAATCGATACACAACCTCATAGTACCATCTTTCTTTTTCACAAATAGCACAGGAGCTCCCCAAGGAGAAACACTGGGGCGAATAAATCATTTGTCCAACAACTCCTGCAATTGCACTTTCAACTCCCTCAATTCTGCTGGTGCCATTCTATAAGGAGTACTAGAGATAGGAGTGGTACTAGGCAACAATTCAATACCGAACTCCACCTCTCTCTCAGGAGGTAACCCTGGCAACTCCTCTGGAAACACATCTGGGAACTCTACAACTGTGGCAATACTATCAATAGGGGAACCCTTCACTCTAGTATCTACCACATGAGCAAGATAAGCTTCACACCCCTTTCTAACCAATCTCCTAGCTGCAACAGCTGAAACAAATAAGGAGGCTAGCTGTTCCTGCTCATTAGATACTATCACTTCTCTACCATCAGCAGTTCTCACAGAAACAATTTTCCTTTTACAGTCTATCATAGCTCCATGTCTAGATAGCCAATCCATGCCTAGAATCACATCATATTCCTTAAATGGCATCTCAATCAAATCTCCAAGAAACTCCTCACCTTGCACCCTCACTGCACTATCTCGGTGCACCCTGCTCACAATCACACTATGCCCTAAAGGATTTGTCACCAACACATCAAATCCTAGGGACTCAGCATGCATATCAGACACAGGCAAAACAGATGCACTAATATAAGAATGGGTGGATCCGGGATCAATCAAAGCAAGTACTGAAGTATCAAATAAAGAAAAAGTACCAGCTATGACTGCTGAAGCATCTGGCTGCCTCTGCATAACATACATCCTCTGGGAAGACCCAACCTCCTCTGGTCTACTCTCTCTGGATGTAGAACCTCCTCTAGCACTGAACCCAGATCTGCCTCCCCGGCTGCTACCTCTGCCTGCTCGACCTCCCCTCACACTAGGTCGAGAAGCTGCAGTATCAACTGACATCTGCTCTTGCCTCTCAGGACAATCTCTCACAAAGTGATTAGGTGATCCACATCTGAAGCATACCCCTGCTACACCAGTCTTCCAGCAAGGACCACCATGTGGCCTACCACAATGAATGCAAATGGGTGGAGTGGATCTCTGAATCATTGGGGTCGGAGCACTCGCCACTGAAGCTGCAGGTCTAAATCTCTGCCTCTGAAACTGCACTGACCTACCAGCTGACCTCTGACTCCTACTAACTCTAGGAACAAAGCTTCCTTTACCTCTCTTCGCAGAAGAAGACCCTGCCTCAGACTGGGGCCTCCTAACCCTAACCTCTTCCTCTGAAGCAGCTGCAATAACTTGAGCTCACTCCACACTTCGAGCTGCCGCCACTAGCTAGGAGAAATCGTAATATCGAGATCCAGCCACTAGACACATGATAGAGGGCCTCAATCCCTCCTCAAATCTCCTACATCTATCTATCTCATCAACTATAATGCCCCCAGCATAATGGCTCAATCTAATAAACTCAACCTCATATTCAGTTACAGTCCTGCTATCTTGCTTCAAACTCAAAAACTCCATCTTCTTCATGTCTTTATACTCCCTAGGAGTATACTTCAATTCAAACTCTCTCAGAAAGTCAGCATAGGACAAGGTTGGTGGATCATCCATAGAATGGGGCACTATCCTCCACCAGTCATATGCATCCTTCTGTAGCAAAGATCTTGCATAGTCAAACTTTTCCTCCGATGTGGCTTGCAACTGAATAAATATCCTTTGTACTTTATCAAGCCACTGCTCCGCTACAGCTGGATCAACTGTACCAAGGAAATCCTCTGCTCCATACTTCCTTAGTTTATCATAGTGCCTCACTGATACCACGGGCTGAGGGGGTGGTGGCGGTTGCACTGGTGCTTGCCTCAATGCTTCAACCACATGCCTAAGCCAAACTGGTGGAACCTCCTCACCAGCTGGTCTCCCCGACACCGAAGCAGGTGCCTCCTCAGCACTATCAACTCTAGCTCTATCCTCCGGAGCTACACTCTCCTCACTATCCTCAACTGACTGACGCAAATGAGGATCCATCACAACCTATTTCTGCAAACACAACAGAATACGTCCTATTAAAGATCAGAGACTGCCAATCCCAAACATATATGTTATTCAAAAATTCACTTTTTAAATAAAAATATTCTTTTTATTACATTTTACCTAGGTTGAGAATCTCAAACCTAGGCTCTGATACCAAAACAACTGTAACACCCCCACACTCAATACATACACACTACATACACCACAATGTAGTATACATGTATCGAATATAGGAATGCTACTGATTTTTATTAACATTCAAAACATTTTAAATGATACTATAAGCTTTCTCATTATACATTAGAGAAAAATAAGTAATTACTTGTAATATAAAACAAAATAGATATAAATACATTTACTTAATACGCAGCGGAATTTATAAAATATTTACATATATGAAAACATTTAAGTCCATATCTATAAATATACACATATTTACATTATACACAATACTTTACAAAACATAAAGAATTTATACATGATTGGCAGCTCTTCTCTGATCTTTAAATCCAAGAATAAACCCTTCAATGTCTACTCTCACTAGGTCTCGAAGAACTCTCGGGTTCAACTCTGTTACCTCTATCACCTGCGCGATTAAACACTATCGCGCTAAGCCAACGGCTTAGTAAGACAAATCATGCTTTAATGCAATGCAATGTCATACATATTATTCACAAAAACAACACCATAGGTGAAAAGCTAATAACATACCTTTACATTTAATATTCACATATATATATACATACCACATTTCAACAATCTTCCATATATCTCATTAGTCAATCATTTTACCATTCATGAATCACATTAAACAAAGACAAGCATTGGGCCCAAGACACACTAATATGCCATTCAATTTTCAGAGTTAATGTTTTGGTTTTGTTATCACATTTATCAATATCATATACCCAACTAGGCTTAAAGGATTAGGTTCAACCAAGCTTCAAGGGGAGCAAAGCATGCTAAGCTTCAACCCAACTTGGCTTCAAGAACCAACCCAACCTAGCTTCAAGGGTTGTAACATCTCAATTAGGCTTCAAGGATTCAATCCAACCTAACTTCAAGAGATTGTTACTATCATTAGGCATGCCACCAATAACAAACTCTGAAAATGGAATAACACATTAGCCACACAATTCATTTACATTTCATTCTCAAATCTCATCATCAACTAGGCAAACATGCCTCATTTCTTTCAATTGAACCATCATAGCCAATCACAATAGCTTTATAGCATTTCATATCTCAATTCATATTGTGCATATAGCATTATTAGTATCACATTTCAAAGTACATTATTCATAATACACATCACCATTCACAAGCCTCACAATACACAATACATAACCTTGTTCATGTAATATCATATGCATTATCAATTCCATATCATCTCACATTTCATGATTCAACAATGATGTTAGACAAATGATCTCTATTTTGATCCTTGACAACTCAAATGGATGATCTATTTAACATGTATTTGAGAATCTTATTGCAGGATTAGATTGCTTCCAATAAGGTGAACAGAACCTTTCTAGCGGTCGCGCCTCACCTGAATACGACCGCTCCATACAATTACAAGATGAAACCTTATTACAGTAGGTTTCGCGGTCAGAAGCCCGACCTAAGTCGTGACCGCACTTCACAATCAAAAGATGAAACCTTAATACAGTAGGTTTCACGGTCAGAAGCCCGACCTAAGTCGCGACCGCACATGAATAATAGCGACCGCCCCAAATTACGTGTCTCTCATGCATAAACCCTAAATGTAGCCAAATTTCTTTTGGTTAACTTAAAACACATTGTACACAACATAACCTCATTCAAATGGACATAATCAACATCATTAGCAATTATTTTACATGCTCATCACAATATTTTCATCACCAACATTCATTAACAATACATTTGATACCTTATCACATTTACAAACAAAAGTGTTTTAAGATTAAACAATATATGCATGTTTGTAACCATATAGTTTGTACTTACCTTTAGCACCAATTATACAACTCTAAACACTTTCTTTTCTCCAAGAATTCTTCACTTCTCAAATTAGAGCAAATCACCTTCTTCCAAAACCTAATCCAAAATAACACAATATAATTTATCACTTACCATTTCCAAAACCCTAAAACCAACATCACTCTTAACTTATCATCTTCAAATCCAAAACCAACACCACAACCAATTAAATCCAACATATAATAATCAACACAACCCTACCATCAAAAATCCACAACCAAACTCACAACCAACTTAAATAAACTAAGAGAATCAAGAGAGACTTACCAAAAATAATGAATCTTCTTGGATTTCCACTTAACCACTTGAAAACTTCTTCAATTTGAGCTTCAAATATCATCAACTCTTATTTTCTCTCTTGCTCTCTAAGTTGGCCAGCCACACGTGAAAAGAAGAAAAGAAATTGATCAAACAAAAGTCAAATCCTCTTTTAACCTCCACCACACAATTTCCAAAAGAAGAATTACCAAAATGCCCTCTTAAACATAATTACACTTCCTTTTATTTAGCATGCCCTTTATAGTAATTTCAATAACAACAACTAAATATCTTCTTCCACTATATCCAACACCTTGACTCTCCCTTTGACCAACATATATGCTATATATATTGCCATATACACTACATATACATCTTCTCTACACATCACTTTTCTTTCAAATAACACATGAACATTCTCTCTTTTTTTTTATCACACAACACATACATTCAATCACATTTTAAACCAACAACAACAACAACAACAACAATAACAACATAATCAAAACTTCTAGGGCAAACATGAGGATATTACAGCTTGTCAATGAATTAATTCATGACATTGATAAAAAGACCTGTGGACACAATCTTGCCATAAAACTTGACATGGCCAAAGCTTTTGACAGGGTTTCTTGGTCCTTTCTTCAGTCGGTTCTCTTTTGGTTTGGTTTTTCTGTCAAGCTGGTGGATTTAGTCATGTCTCATCTTTCTGCTTCCAGATTTTCTGTTTGTGTTAATGGTATCAATTATGGCTTTTTTCAGCCTAGATGTGGGGTGAAGCAAGGAGATCCCCTCTCTCCTCTTCTCTTTATTCTGGCGTCTGAAGCTTTTTCGAGGGGTTTGAAACATTTGGTTAACATTGGTACCATTCTTCCTTACAGGCTCTTTCGTAACTGTCCTACTATTACTCACCTGGCTTTTGCTGATGATCTCATTGCTTTTATAAATGGTGATAGCCATTCTATTCAGGAGTTTAGGGAATTTCTGGATGCTTATCAGGATGCCTCTGGTCAGTTGATAAATTTTGAGAAGAGTTCATTTTACTGTTCTGATTCTGCTGATAATATTACTGTTGCTGACTATGAGCGTGCATTGGCTATTAAAAGAGGAAGCTTTCCTTTCACTTATTTGGGTGTTCCTATCCACCAAGGTATGCATAAGTCTTTTCATTGTCAGGATTTGCTTGATAAGATTGATGCAAAGCTTGCAGGTTGGAAAAAGGGCTTTCTTTCACCTGGCGGCCGAGTGATCCTTATCAAGCATGTCCTTGCCTCTTTCCCTTTACACATGATGAGCTCGGTGTTGATTCCAAAGCCAGTGAGTGATATTATAAAACGGAAGTTTGCTAATTTTTTCTGGGGGTCCGTAGGCGACACCACCAAGCATCACTGGATCCGATTTTCTAGACTTACTATTCCAACAGAGGAGGGAGGAATCGGTGTTCGGACTTTAAGCTTGGTTCAGGAAGTTTTTTCTCTCAAGCATCTATGGATGTTTTGGAGGGCTGATTCTCTATGGGCCCGTTACATGCATGGAAAATACAAACGAAAAGGTAACATGTCTTTTCTTCCTGTAGATTCCCATGGATGGAAACGTATATGTCAGACTTATGACAAATACAAAAATGTGAGGTTGAATGATGATTTGCTCTTCAATTGCTTTCGAGATTCTGATTTTAACTTCAAGTTTGGTGATGTTTATGATATTATTCGGCCTAAGAAAAACAGGTCTCTTTCTTCTAGATCCTTATGGGATTCTTCTATTCCTTTGCGGTATTCTATTTTTGGTTGGAAGGTCATTAATACTGCTTTACCACTTCCTGCTAAGCTACAGCGCATAGGGGTTCAGCTTGCTTCGGCTTGCCCGTTCTGTCTAAAAGGAGAGGCTACTGCAGATCATGTTTTCTTTCATTGTGACTGGATCTATAGAATCTGGATTTTTTACAGGTCCATTATCATTCCTCTCGACCGGAGTCGTTCCTCTACTCTTCGGGATGAGTTGACTTGTTGGTGGCTGAATGCTAATTCGAATAATCTTCACAGTAAGCTTTGCCGTCTTGTTCCATTGGTTATTATGTATTCTATTTGGCTAGCTTATTGCAAAATGGTTTGGGGAGATCTTGCCGTTGATATGAATGCTATGCAACTTCTCATTTCTAAGTCTCTTCTTCATTGGGGAGTGGCCACATCTTCACAGAAGTTTGCAATCCATAATTCCATGCTGGCAGACATTCTTCCATCTGATTATGGGAAGCGGATTCGGAAACCATCCCTAGTCCGGTGGGAGAGGCCGAAGAGTGGATATGTCAAATTGAATGTTGATGCGTCTTATTCGGACTCTTTTGCCACAGGTGGTGCCATCTTGCGTGATGATAATGGTCACTTTATTATTGGAAAATGTTTTATTTTGCAGGCTTCTTCTCCTTTCAATGCTGAGATACAGGCTCTATTTCACAGTCTCCAATGGATTTTTTCTTTGGGCTACAATCAGATTGTAGCTGAAGTGGACTCCATCCAGGTGGTTGATATGGCCAACTGCAAAAGTTTTATCCCTTCTGAATATTCTTGGCTGATCAAGCTCCCCCTTTCAGTTACCATCTCCCATGTTTATCGTGAGGGTAACCAATCTGCCCATTTTTTAGCTTATTATTCTCGTGTTAATAAGATTTCTAGAACTTTTGACTCACTCACATCTTTGCCCAAATTTATTAAGGGCTTTGTACTGACTGATAATATTTATCCCTATTTGAGATATTAATAAAAATTGTCGGTGGTGCCACCCACCTTTACTAAAATAATAATAATAATAATAATAATAATAATAATAGGAAAAGAGAAGAGTGAAAAGTCAAAGAAGGAAGAGATATGATTGGTGGAAAATTATTTAATTATTTTATAAATAAAGAGATAAAGATGAGAATTAAAAGAACCTATCTTCTTCTTCTTCTTCATTTGGACGTGAGATTGAGAGAGGGTGATGAGAGTTTGGTTTCCTTCATATACATCAATTTATAAGAGATTTAAAGACGATTGCAAAAGGTTTTGAAGGTTTTGCAAATAATTCAAGTAAGTATTTTTTATTAAAGCTTATAGTTTTGAATATGTATGAATATGTTAGATATAGTAAGAGAGAGAAAGTATGTTTTAATTATTAGAATAAATAGAAATGAAGTTATAATGAAGAGTATATAGTGATTTGTTGGTTGGATGATTAAAAAGGGCATGATTGATGAATTTAGGGTTGTGGATGAATATGTTTAAATTAGGATTTTGGTGTGAATAGTTATAATTGTTGAAATGGATAGATTTAATGTTGTTTTAACATGTGTGTGATGATTCCATGGTAAAAAATTGTTTATGGGCAAGTTTGCACAAAGGTGATAAATTTAGGATTATGGACATATTATGTAAAATAAATGATTTGTACGAGATTTCAATAATTGCTAAAATGGTTTATAATGATGTTATATTGATAAATAAATGATGATTCTATGGAAAAATGATGGAAATGGATTTGCAATGTTGAAGTTTAAATAAGATAGTAATGGTGAAAATAGTGTTTTGGTGAAATTTTAGGTGGAATTGATGTAAATGGTATTTGAATGACTAAATTTTATTTAAATGAATTGCTAATCCTATGTTTGAATTTATTATGTGGTTTAGGATTGAGTAATGTGAGGCTGTAAAATCAAAGTGAAGAAGGGCATTAGTGAAGTTTGAATTGGAGGGTGGAATTGGCTCAGAAATTGACAAATTAAGGTTAGTTCATACTTTAACATTGAGTGCGGTTGATTTCATTGATTTTAAGCATAATATATTTTATTATTTGAATGTGATATGTTACTTGATTAATGTTAATTTGTGTGCATTGCATTGTTTAAAGTAGCAATGCTTGGTTTGTATTGATTATGGTATGATAAGCCATTGGAGAATGACTAAATTTGATGTGTGTGCAAAATGTGAAAAGTGCAAGTTGTGCACTAAAATGAGGAAGTGAGCCACATTTAATTTAAATGTGATGATCATGTGATTTATGAGTCAAAATATGAAAAATAATGAGAAATGTGGAAAAATAAGAGAAATGTCAAATATGAGAAAAATGTGTTTGCATGTCACCTTATATAAAGTCTAGTTCCGGATTATTATTGTTAGATTTTTGCATCTTCAGGTGAGACATACTGGTGTCACAGACTTTTATGCCTTTGGGTGGGACACACTGGTGTCATAGACTCATTATGCCTTCGGGTGAGACACACTGGTGTCAAAGATGAATGAGATAGGCTAAGACAATATTTCTAAAACCATATAATTAATATGGTGTCAAATATAAGGATTTTTGGGCCCAATGTACAGATAATTAATATGTTAAATAAATGTGTATATGTATTGGGTGACATTTGAATTATAGTGCATTATTAGCATTATGTATGTAATATCATTTAGTTTATACCAAAGTATGCACCACTAAGTTGTAAAGCTTAGCTCGGTTCGGTGAATCGCGCAATTGAAAGAGTTGCCGATCAGAGAAACTCAGATTGTGGTAGACATTTGGTGATCTAGAGTGCTACAAGACCAATGATGCCATTTGCATACATGTATATTTATGATTTAAGTATTTTGGTTTATGTAAATTAACTCATAACACTTGTGTGGGTATATAAAGATTTGAAATGACATTGTATATATATTTATATCGGTTTTAAATTCTAGTATATAAAGTTTAAAGTGTTGAGATTTAAATTTATTTGAATGAAGTGGTGAGTTTGGGGAATGAATGAAATTATTAATGTTTTGGAAGTATTAAATTTTTATGCAGGTTGTCTGCTGATTGTTTTGGGATTTATCCAAATTATAGATAAAACTCTGACGAATTTTTTTAGAGATTTTTCATTAAATATGTATTTTTAGCTTTTAAATTATTTATGAATATTTTTATTTATTTATTAAAGTATATTTAAGTTATAAAATATTTTCTTGAATTTATAAAAGTTTGATAAGACTAGAAACTGTGACATTCTCGTATTGTATATATATATATATATTACATATACTAGGTGTATGTATTATATATATATGGTATAAGGGTGTTACAAATCCAATCACTCATATCTCTCTTATTCACAACTTAAATAACCTCGTTCGCTTATGGAGAAGATTTATGATATGCTGGATACCGTATTTTGCAAAAATCGCCCTTTTTTTACTTGAAATTGTACCTCATTGTCAGTTACTACATGATAGGGTACCCCATATCTACATATTAGTTACCTTTCAATAAACTTACTCATTTGCTTTGCCCCTAGTTTATTGAAAGACTGTGCTTCCACCCACTTAGAGAAATAATCGATAGCCACGACAATATATCTATGCCCATTTAATAAAGCTAGTCTGATTTCTCATATGATATCTAATCCCTAAGTAGTGAACGACTATGGGAAGGAGAGGGTCTTTAATTCAGATGGTAGTAAATGACTGATATTAGCATGAATCTAGTAGTCATGGCACTTTTTCACAAAACTTTGACAGTCAGCCTCCATAGTCAACAAAAAATACCCTTGCCTAACTATCTTTTTGGCCAAAGCTCACCCATTCATGTGAGATCCATAGACTCCTGCATATATTTGTTGCATCATTTGCTCAGCTTCTCCTTCGTTTAGACATCTTAAATAGGTCATGTCGTTATTTCTCTTGTATAGTAAATCTCCAATGATAATGAACCGTGAATCTACTCTCTTCAAAGATGTTTCTTCTTTTGAACTCAATCCACTTGGTGTGATTCCTTTCATTAGAAATTCACAAATACCAAAGAACTATGGGTTCTCATCCTTTATATCTATTTTTCAGACTAGGGCATCCTCTTTCTCCCATGCAGGTTTCATAGATGAAGTCAACATGTTTCATAGATGAAGTCAACACAATTAGTTAAGGTATTGTGCCCCTAAGATTACCCCAAATAGATGCTAGATTTGTAAGTGCATCAGCCATCTGATTCCCCTCTCTTGGAATATAAGTGAACTACAATCCATGGAAGTTTGTCCATAAGTAGTTTCATGTATTATGCATATGACTTTAGCTTTTCATCCCTCACCTCCCATTTGACTTCTATTTGCTAGGTTATTAAAATTGAATCACCCCACACTTCTGTCTTTCTCACCACCAATGATAATAGAGCTTCAAACGTAAGGATGCATGTCTCATACTCTACCATGTTGTTTGTGACTGAAAACTACAAGTTCTTTAATAGATAGATGTTTTCTTTTTTAGGTGAAACCAACATAACCTCAACTCCGGCTCCACTTTGATTTACTGTCCCATTAAAGAAAATTTGTCATTTCTCAATTTGAATTCCCCCAAATACTCGTCTAGGAATTCTAACTCCCATTCTGCATCATCAGCTACTAACATCGAAGCCAAGAACTTCGTAAGGGTTCTCCCTTTCACTGTTTTCTTGGATATGCACTATATGTCATGCTTCTACAGAATTACCATCCATCTAGCTATTTTTCCCAAAAGAGAGGGGGCTAAATATATATATATATTAGTGGCTCAAACTTGGTAACCACTGTTACATTATAAGATTAGAAATAGTGTTCCAATTTCTTGATCACCAAGACTATGGCTATATAAGTCTTCTGCACTTCAATGTATTTCACCTCATGTTGGATGAACCTCTTGCTCAAGTAGTAGATTGCATGTTCAACTCCATTTTCATCCTCTTATGCCAATAATGCTACATAGACTCAACCTCAATTACCAAGTACAATATCAAAGGCTTTCCTCGTCTTGGGGGTTTCAAAACTGGTAGAGCCAACATATAGGTTTTTATTTTTTAAATGCAGATTCACACTTCAGAGTGCACTCCTTAGGCTAATTTTTCAACAATAACTTAAATACGGGCTCACATATTGACGTGAGCTTGGTGATAAACTGGGCTATATGATGAAGCATGCCCAACAATTCTTTGATTGCTCTTTTGTCTTTGGGGGTGGGCATTTCTTGGATAGCCTTAATCTTATTTTGAATATACTTCAATCCCTCTATTGTTCACCAAGTATCCTATCAATTTCCCCTCTTGGATCAAAGCAAAGTTTATATTTCGTCATCCTTTAAAGGAATTTTTCCTAGGTAGCCATATGTCCTTCCCTTGTCTTGGATTTTACTACCATATCATCAATGTAGACTTCTACCTCCTTATGAATCATATCATGAAATAGGGTAGTAGCCATCCTTTGATAAGCAGCCCTAGCATTTTTTAGGCTAAACATCATCACCTTGTATTGATATGTTTCGCATTATGCTATGAAAGCCATTTCATTTTTATCTTCTTTGACCATAAGAATCTATTTGTAACCAAAGAATTCACCCATTAGTGAAGAGATGGCGCATGAGGCAATGCTATCTACAAACACGTCTATATAGGGTAATGGGAAAACATCCATGGAGTAAGATTTATTTAGATCTTTATAGTCTACACACATTTGGACTAGTCTATCCTTCTTAGGTACTGGGACTATGTTTGTTAGCCAAGTAAGGTACTCTACCACTTCTAAGAATCCGGCCTCAACTTTCTTCTAGACTTCTTCTTTAATCTCTTTCACCCATTCCAGCCTCATCCTTCTTAATTTATGATTGATGGGTTTAGAATACGGATAGGTCAAGATGAAATGTTGAGCTATGCTTTGATCTATGCCTAGTATATCAATGTAAGTCCAAGTAAATGTCTCTTCATATTGTCTCAATGCTCTTTCCAATACTTGAATTTCTTCCTTTTTAAGATTTTGTGTGATTTGTAGTTTGCAAGGATTTTGGTCATTTCCTAAGTTGAATTCATTTGTTTTAATGTTATTAATGAAAAGTATGCTCATGGCATAATCATATGCATGTATGGTGCCATCCGGCAAAACATCAAACAAATAAAATTAAATAAAAAAATGCATTAATTTTGGAAATAAGTACAATACGTTTCACATTCTGCTATGAAAGCCATTTCATAGTCATTTCATTTTTATCTTCTTTAGCCATAAGAATCTAATTGTAACCAAAGAACACATCCATTAGTGAATAGATGGCACACGAGGCAATGCTATCTACCGGCACATCTATATAGGGTAATGGGAAATCATCCATGGGGCAAGACTTATTTAGATCTCTATAGTCACACACATCTAAAATCGTCCATCCTTCTGAGGTACCGGGACTATGTTTGCTAGCCAAGTAAGGTACTCTACCACTTTTAAGAATCCGACCTCAACTTGCTTTTGGACATTTTCTTTAATATTTTTTGCTCATTCCAGCCTCATCCTTCTTAATTTCTGCTTTTTGGGTTTACAATATGAATAGTTCAGGATGAACTATTGAGCTATGCCTCGATCTATGCATGGCATATCAATGTAAGTCCAAGCAAATACCTCTTCATATTGTCTCAATGTTCTTTCCAATACTTGGCTTTCTTCCTTTGTAAGATTTTGTGAGATTTGTAGTTTATAAGGATTTTAGTCATTTCCTAAGTTGAATTCTTTTGTTTTAATGTTATTAA
This sequence comes from Garcia nutans, assembly GCA_947685225.1. Lineage (NCBI taxonomy): Eukaryota > Viridiplantae > Streptophyta > Magnoliopsida > Malpighiales > Euphorbiaceae > Garcia > Garcia nutans. The sequence continues at coordinate 39,479,781 of CANTUV010000059.1, forward strand.
TGAAAAGTATGCTAATGGAATAATCATATTCATGCATGGTGCCATCAGGCAAAACATCAAACAAATAAAACCAAATAAAAAAATGCATTAATTTTGGAAACGAGTACATCATCAACCAAATCAACTGCCATAACAATATAAATTAGCTCTATTACATTTTCATAATTTATAGCCATATCTTCCATGGTGAAGACCTCTTCTTTGATCTCTTCCTCTTCATATTTAATCTCAAGACTGGTTATCTTCAAAATTTCTTCCAAGTCTAAGTCCTTCCTTTCTTTAGCCATGTCAACAAAGATCTCAAACCCTAATTTCATAATTCCATTCACCTCCAGATGCTCTAGTGTAAACTAGTAAGTCATTTGCTTGCTATTCTTTGTGAAATAATCATGAAGCTTGGTCTTCTTCTCCTCTTCATCACTATCATATCCATCCCCCTCTTGTTTACTTGATGCTTAAATTATGGGAATTATGTCATGACATGACCATTCTTACCTAAACCCAATTAAGGAAAGAAGCCCATCTTCTTCATGATGCTCAATATATAAGGATCCATCTCCCCATCATAAATTAGTGCCACTTGGAATCCAATCAAAGGTGGTTGTTCAATTCCCAACAATGCTATGGTATCCCCATATTGGACTGCTTTAATAATCACCACATCACGATCATGGGGAAATGGGTTCATTTGGTGTAGGGTTGATGGGATTCCTCCTAACTTATAGAACTAAGGTTGACCCAACAGCATGCCAAGGGTAATTTGGATGTTTAGGATAGTAAAGGTTACTTCACTTGCAATGGGGCCTACCTTGATCTTGGTAGTGAATGTCCCTTCAGCTTCCCTTCTTGTATCATCATAAGCTCGAATAACTAAATCTGAGGGTTATAGCTCTTCTTTCTTAATTCCCAAGGTGATCAACAATTTTAACGGTAGAACATTAATGGCTGACTCATCATACACCATAGCATATATGGTCCTCTTCCCTTTTATCTCAGCTTGTATGTAGAGTAGCTGCTATGGTCCTTCCCCTCCATGGATAGATCCTTGTTAGAAAATGCGATTAAGCCACTAATTTTGTTGATGAGAGAGTTCACTACTTCCTCAAGTGTTGCCAATGTTGAAATGCATAACCCATCCAATGCCTTCATTATAGCTTTTCAATGTTACTTTGATGCCATGAGAAATTCCCATATACTTACACTAGCCTGAGATTTCTTGAGTTGCTTAAGGACCAAGTTCTCATTTTCCTCATATTCCTTTTCCCTTATGGTTGGTTCAACTTCTAACTATACTCCTCCATAAAATCTATCACTTCTCAGAGTAAAGATTTTGAGATCTCGCTCAAGGAAATTGTTGTCTCATTCCCAACAGGCATATATAAATAAAGTACTTGAGCGGTTCAATATACATGACTATAAACCTATAAATTCCTCTATCGCTAAAGGTGAAAGCTTAAGCCAAAAGCTATGCCCCAAAACTCTAAAAGAAATAGAACATATAAAAAGCGTCCCTTATGCAAGTGTTGTTGGAAGCCTAATGTATGCAATGATGTGTACTAGGCACTATATTTACATTGCCATTGGGATGGTAAGCATATTTCAATCTAATCTAAGTTTGGCACATTGATAAGCAGTTAAGAGGATTTTGAGGTACCTAAAAGGCATGGTTGATTTCTCATAGGCTATCAAGACGAAAGTTTGAGTTTGAAAGGCTACACATATGCTAATTGGGTGGGAGATGTGGATGAAAGGAATCCACCTCAGGGTTTGTTTTCTTCATGGAGTAACAAGAAACAATCTTGCATAGCACTATTGGCTATGAAGGCTGGGTTTGTAACATTTTTAGCCGCGGTACAAAAAGGTGTTTGGCTCAAAAGATTTCTACTTCATTTGGGTATTAATGCTGTAAGTGAGTCAGTCATGATGTGTTATGAAAATCAAGCAGCTATTGCCTACAATAAGGATATAAAGTTCCACTGCAAGACAAAACACATAGACATCAAATATAATTTTATTAAAGACATGGTTACATGAATGAATGGACATGAAATGCATTTCTACACAAGATATGGTTGCAGATTCTTTCATAAAACCTATACCTAGAAACATTTTTGTCAAAGTCTTTATGATTGTGTAGGTGTTGATGTGTTTTTTGATATTCCCAAATCTTGTTCACTTATTATTTATTAATGCTAATACATGATGTTTGTTTTTTGTTTACATGAATTTTAAATTTTTTTATTACATTTGATGAGCATGTCAGACAAGATGAAAATTAACCTTCTCACTAGGTCCATTGCAATTTTTAGTCCGTGTGATAAATAAAGATGAGACCGTTTCAAATAATATTATATCGGTGATAATGAGCTCATATTTGAAGTAGGATGGTCACATTTATTGAGACACACATAACTAGTTTATTGTGACTATGCCTCATTCTGTCTCAGTCGCTAGCCGTGAGTTTTGGTGTAACACTCTTATACCCTATATACGTACAATACATAATTTCAGCATATATAAAATACGCATATACAGTATAAAAATGTCACAAATCGATTTAATAAAAAAATTTACACATTTCTATTTTAAAATTTCAAATACTAAATATATAAAATTAGTTAGTATATAAATATTATTTACTTGCTATAGTAACCCGAAATAACATTTTATAAGAAAATCTCTAGGAAAAATTTGCCAGAGTTTTGTTTGTAATTTGGACGTTTCCAAAATTCAACAAAACACAACCTGCATAAAACAAACACTCCAAATAAAATCAATTCACCAATACTTCTCAATTTCTCCATATTTTCTCAAAATACTTATAGATAGGTATATATATCAACATTACATATAAAATCCCATCTTAAACAAAATTATTCAAATCATTCTTTACAATTTACAATATATACTTCAAAAACATATCATAACATACATAATATCAAAATATACTATAATATAAAAAATGTACATGCTAGCAACTGGCTCTGATCTTGATGTACCCAAAAACAACTCTTCAAGCTCAATAAATACAAACCTAGACCCGACCAGGTCTAGTAGAACTCTCCGGATCTACCAAATCATCCATCACCTGCGCGACGAATTACAATCACGCTAAGCCGAAGCCTAGTGGTACAAACTTTAATAATAACAATAAAACTCAATGCAATGCCAATGCACAATGCATATAGATGTCACATCATTCTACTTTCTTAATATTTTTCAAATATTTCATAATCACAACTCATAGCATTAGATTGCTCAATTGTACCACAACTCATAATTCACATTAAAGTAAAGACAAGCATGGGCCCAAAAAGGATCTAATATGCTATTCAAATTTTAGAGTTACTGCTTTGGTCTATAATGACACCATGTGTCTGGCCCGTAGACAATATACATATCCATGGATAATGTAACAGCCCCAGTCTCTTGGGCCTCAACCCGGCTAGACCCTTGGGTCCCAGTATCTTGGTCCTCAACCAGGCTAGACTGCTACAGTTTTTGAGGCTTACAACGCAGTCTTTTCACCCCAAAAATATCATATTTATCATCTGGCCTGGCTTACGACCCAGTCTTTTCACCATTCCAACGTTTAGCCCGTAGGCAATCATAGGCATGCCGCCAAACCCAGAACTTTGAAAATTTAATAACATACTAGGCACACAATTTATTCATATTTCTCATTATCAAATTCTTTCATAATTCCTTTATCAAAACTTTTCTCATTTTCTCATAATCAAACTAGGCACATTGCCTTATTATATCATCTTTTTCTCACTTTTTTTTTCATTTATTCATTTTTCTCATTATTAATCTCTTTCTCATTGTCACATATTCAATCTACGCACATTGCCTTATTTTTACTTTTTTTTCTCATTTTTCTCATTTTTCACATTTTTCTCATTTTTCTCACTTTTCTCACTTTTCTCATTTTTATCAATATCAATTCATTTCATTATTCCACATATATCATTTTTTCATTCACAACTGATTACCCAATTACTTTGAGTATTTTCACATAATATACATATTTCACATTCTACACAATTTAGCCATTATTAATGGCTTTTCACAATGCATTTAACACATATATGACATTACAAATGTTATAGCACATTATTCATACTCAATCAATGAACCAAGTAACTTAACACATTTTTCAACCAAAATGTGTTAAGCCCAAATGTCATGCAAATATAAATGATATATTTTAAAGTTTGTACATACCTCCACTAGCAACCCAAAGTAAGCTTAAAACAACCTCCAATTCTAACTAGCCCTTCACCACTTGGATGAAGTAAATCAATCTCCCTCAATGCCTAAACCAAATGTGATAGCAAATAATCATTTAGTATCACATTTAATGGCATTTCTAATATTAAACCATAATTAAACCCCATCCAAGAACAAATCCAAAATTTAAGGCTAACCTCACTTTAGCTTTGGATTCTCATACTAGGCCATTCATTATAATATATTAAGTTTATTTATATCATTAGAAGCATATTTTAATAGATTTGAACCATTTACATTATAAAAATACACTTATATATATATAACTATAAAATGGTATAACCTTCCCCCATTGAAGGTTTTCCATTCCAACATAATCCATTAATAATTTCAAGCTTATATTCATCACTTTTAACACTAAACAACATGCTTAAACAAATAAAATCAAACAATTCAACCACTTTGAAAAATCACTTTTCCAAAACCCTAAATCTCCACTTCCATTCTCAAGCTCTAACCAAACACAACCAAATCTGATATTTGACTTTAAAATACTTGTTTATGTATCAAAACAACTCATTTGGAATCAATTTACACAATTAAAAATCATGATTTCAAAACCCCAAAAATTACATAACCCTAAATTCTCTCTCTTCACCAATCTTACCCAAAGTCAACTATTTATGTAATCCAACCTTCAAATAATTATTAATCACTTAAAATAACTTTATATATACCCAAATAGACAATTAAATCTTAGAATTTTAAAAACCCAAAATAAACATAATCACAATTCCCATGAAATCCAAAGAAAGAAGTTGGAAACTTACTAATTTTGGTGGAAATCACCAAAAATTCACTTTAAACTTGTTAAATCCTTCAATTTGTGGAGTATGGAAGATCAAAATTCTTGAGATAAATAGCCATGGTGGCCAGCCCTTGATAGAGAAGAAGAAGAAGATGAAAAACTTTTAAATTTTCTTTTTCTTTTCATCTTTTATTTTTAACCATATATATATATATATTAAAATAATTTAATAATTAATTAATTATTTATTTATTTAATAAATTAAAAGTCATAATTTTCCTCTTCCATTCAAAAATAATTTATTTTTAAATTATTTTATTAATTTTAAATTTCTAAGATTTAATTACCAAAATACCCTTTTACTTTGACTTTTTTTTTAAAAAGTGTTGACTTTTATATATTATGTATATTTTACATATGTATCACATATGTGTTCCACTTTTTCATTTAAAACCCCTTCATTTTTCATTTAAAACCATTAATTTAATTTATTCATTTAAATTATAATTTATTTTATAACATTTCCAAAAATTAGAATTTTTCAAAAATTTGGAATATTACACATAAGCGCAAGTAATGTGTATTTTATATATACATCAAATGTACCTTATATGTGTATTAAATATTAAGTATGTAATATATTAATCCAACATATATAATTAATATACTATATGTATATGTTATATATACTCTAGATATATATATTGAGTATATAAAATTTTATATCTCCAAAATTACGAATGTTACAATTTTCTCCCCCTTAAATAATTTCGTCCTCAAAATTATTCAGTATAGTAATAAATCATCCAAATAATTATTTAACCAAATTAGATAATTTCTATTCTCCCCCTTAGGTTCATTCTTAATTTTCTTTTTACCATTTCCTAATACATCATTATACTGTCTATTTACTCAAACAGTCACACCAAATTATCATATTATCAATCAAATTGTCATTAGACAAAAATTAGTTCATCTCTTCAATATATATACCCACACATCTATTGCACTCAAGATATTTGATCACTTCATTAACTTAAAAGTATACTCTCATCACCTTAAATTCAAATGTTAATAACTTTTATCTTAACACAATAATTTTACACATCTTCACTTTGATCCTACTCTTTATACAGTTACCACATATTAATTTAATATCACCATTATACAGCAACAAAATCTTATTTCCTTAGTAAGATTCATTCCAATTATACTATAACTAACATTTTTCTCTTATAATTATTTGAAACTAACATAACTTAGCTCCTTTCATGTGCATATACATATCAGAACGCTGTACTATGCACATTATCATATAGCTTGCATATTCTTAATGCAACTACACACATTGAATTTCAATAAATACTTGTAAACTTATTACATTTCGGATCAATTGATCTAACTATCACAATATGACCATCACAACCTTATTCTATTCTGACTAACCTTTAGTCTATTTGAAATTCATCAATCTGTTTTCATTTCATGACCTAATTCTATTAGATCAAATTTATTCTCAAATTTTAATTCTCTTCGAATTCATCATTATAGATAATATTTACTTCCCCTAGTCTCGTTCACTTTAAACGTCATTTTCATCAACTTATTTATTTTATACCACTTTCAAATACATTCAATATAGCTCTTATGCACATTTCATAATTCCTTTCATTTACCCCTTTTCTCATATTTCTTATAGTTACCATATTTACAAAAATTACTGTTCTTACACATCATTTATAGCTTAATCATATTTTCACAATTCTCTTCTGTTTTCACACTATTTATGGCCATAAATAAATTTCTACATAAAGTTATGAGTCCAACTATACCAACCACAAATCTTGCTTGTAACTCATGAAACAAAAACTATCAATTTCACTCAATATATTTCACAATTGTATCATTTTAAGTCCCCGTCTGTAGGTTACAAATAAAAACCACCTTCACTATAATTTTTTCTCAAATAGCTCTTATCTCGAAACTACACCCATGTCTTAATGGTCACACATCCGTGGCATTTTAAAATTACATATAAGTTCTTTAAACTCTTACTACATGAAGAGTTAACACATTTTAGCTCTGATTCAAAGCAATTTACTTTTGATCAGTTGATTATCATTAGCCTAACTCATGTTTCAACAATATTATCATTATCATCTCTTACATATACACATTCGTTCATATACTAATTTTATACAATTTTCATTTATTACTCCATTTCTAATCTATCTCTTATAAAAATTTTCATTTTTTTTTCTTCACTTCCATACTTTCTTTATTATACTTTCCTTTTCCTTACAATTTCTTATTTATACGCATATACTTTGGGCCCAAAACACTACACAATCATCAAGTTTAGTTGTTACAATAACAATTTCACTGTCCAACGCTGCTCGGGTCCAATCTCAATCTCAATTTCATAACATGACCTATCTCGACGCAGGTCAAGACCTAATCTCTCTTAGGTCTATTAATACATGCAATATCATTCTCAATATTACTAGATAAGTAATTGTATAAGGTAGCAAACACTCGATAACATTTTTTTTTTTAATCATCCACATACACCTTCGTAAGTCATATTCACAATATGACTTACTTTCCACATTTTCTTATATATCACAATTGTGTTCATATTGAAAAATCACATTACACATATCATACAATTATACGCAATTCCTCTTTAACATACAACCTATACAAAGTTAACATTTATCACCTTTCAGAGAGCATTATCATTTCTCATTCTTTTGACATTACTTAAATTATTCATCACTTCAACATATATATACACTCTGATCACAACATAATTAATATCTTTTTTATTTAATCGCCCATTTCTTAAATAAGTTTCTTATTATATATATATATATTTTTAACACTTCATATAAATTTTAGTCACATTTCCAATGTGACATCTCTCACACACATTTTTTTTCAATTATTATACCCTTCATATCTATTTTCATCATTTCCAATTCAATTACCTAAAGTAACTCATTTTTACTTGCTTAATCATTTCTCTTTATTTCATAACAAATTTCTATATTATCAACCACTTACACCTTAGTTAGTACTTTTATAAATAATATTACTCATACAAAATTACTTCGATGCTTATTAAACATTAAACTATCAATATCTAAACAATCCTCATCGAAATTTCCTTATAACTCTAAATTTCCAGCTTACTACTTTACTTAAATTTCATTATATTAATCTCACTTTCAAGAGCTAACTTTATAAGCATTACCTATATATTAATATAACATCAAAGTACATCACTTTCAAAACTATGAAAACCCATTTCAAAAATTCAAATTCCACATAATATAACCAACAACATGAACCTCACTAAATTTCATCCACTTAGATACTTTAATTTTGCACACTCAACCCTAAATCATGCATCATTATTCCATAATAAATAATTCGCTATCATATATGATTTCACTATTTAATTTTAATTATGAACTCTTTGTTGCAAATTATTAAAAACTCCATATTCCTTCTATACTTATACCCATATGCATATAAATTTTTATAATTTTCTTCATTCATTTGTCTCATAAAATTAATTTATTACTCATGTATACAAAATTATATGACTTCCTTAGTTTCATGTCACTCTCACTTTCAATTTTTATATTCCTTATCAATTATTTATAAAAGCTTGTAAAATTTTAGCCATGTGCACTTGACACATATATGGACTTATATTTAAAATTTTAGATTTTTCCAAATTGATTTAATATATTTAAAAATTAAATCTTCCAAAATCAGAGAATCTGTCTCTTTAATAATTTCTCTGGCAGCACCTGGTTGTCCATTTTTTTCAGGTACATACCTTAATAAAAATTCATGAAATTTTAACCATATGTTATAGGGATATTTTTCATATTTTTCTGGGTGGGTTTGCCATAGTTTTTAAATATGTTTCTCAATTTCTACAGAATCTGAGTTTCTGGAACTCCAACAATCTGTGTTTTTCTACTTTTCTTAATTAGTAATTCATCTTTAAAAATTATGAAATTTTATACATTAGATTCTAACATATAGAAAAACTTTTCATTAAATTTTCAAACTCATCCAAGATTCCTATATTTATTTAAAAAAATTCAATAATATCATTTTACAGCATACCTATAAAATTTTCTATAACTCTCATGTTCATTTCTCAAACTTTTTATTTCATATCTTAAATCATTTCATAAATTAATTTTCTTAATTCCACTTATTCATCAATTGAATAAACTATGAATCTTAATTTCGAATAGAAGTTCCAAAAATTCTTAATCCATAAAGTCCATAATGATGCTTCTACTGTGCCACTCTGATCTATATAACTCAGACGTCATCTCAACTCATATCCGTTATGTCGAATGGACATGCAACATCAGGGATTAGATAAATTTCCAGTGCCAATGCATGCAACACAATTGAAAATCATTTTTTTTAATTCTAATTTTCTGTCTCCAACAATCCACCTAGTTCGAGAACCTCAAACTTATGCTCTAATACCAAAATAAATGTAACACCCTTATACCCTATATATACGTACAATGCATATTTTCAGTATATATAAAATATGCATATACAGTATAAAAATATCACAAATCGATTTAATAAAAAAATTACACATTTCTGTTTTAAAATTTCAAATACTAAATATATTAAATTAGTTAGTATATAAATATTATTTACTTGCTATAGTAACCCGAAATAACATTTTATAAGAAAATTTCTGGGAAAAATTTGCCAGAGTTTTGTCTGTAATTTGGACGTTTCCAAAATTCAACAAAACACAACCTGCATAAAATAAACACTCCAAATAAAATCAATTCACCAATACTTCTCAATTTCTCCATATTTTCTCAAAATACTTAAATATAGGTATATATATCAACATTACATATAAAATCTCATCTTAAACAAAATTATTCAAATCATTCTTTACAATTTACAATAAATACTTCAAAAATATATTATAATATACATAATATCAAAATATACTCTAATATAAAAAATGTACATGCTAGCAACTGGCAACTGGCTCTGATCTTGATGTACCCAAAAACAACTCTTCAAGCTCAATAAATACAAACCTAGACCCGACCAGGTCTAGTAGAACTCTCTGGCTCTGCCAAATCATTCATCACCTGCGCGATGAATTACAATCGCACTAAGTCGAAGTCTAGTGGTACAAAATTTAATAATAACAATAAAACTCAATTCAATGCCAATGCACAATGCATATAGATGTCACATCATTCTACTTTCTTAATATTTTTAAATATTTCATAATCATAGCTCATAGCATTATATTGCTCAATTATATCACAACTCATAATTCACATTAAAGTAAAGACAATCATGGGCCCAAAAAGGATCTAATATGCTATTCAAATTTCAGAGTTACTGCTTTGGTCCATAATGACACAATGTGTCTAGCCCGTAGGCAATATATATATCCATGGATAATGTAACAGCCCCAGTCTCTTGGACCTCAACCCAGCTCGACCCTTGGGCCCCAGTATCTTGGTCCTCAACCAGGCTAGACTGCTACAGTTTTTGAGGCTTACGACCCAGTCTTTTCACCCTAAAAACATCATATTTATCAGCTGGCCTGGCTTACGACCCAGTCTTTTCACCATTCCAGCGTTTAGCCCGTAGGTAATCATAGGCATGCCGCCAAACCCAAAATTCTGAAAATTGAATAGCATACTAGGCACACAATTTATTCATATTTCTCATTATCAAATTCTTTCATAATTTCTTTATCAAAACTTTTCTCATTTTCTCATGATCAAACTAGGCACATTGCCTTATTATATCATCTTTTTCTCACTTTTTTTTTTACATTTATTCATTTTTCTCATTATTAATCTCTTTCTCATTGTCACATATTCAATATAGGCACATTGCCTTATTTTCACATTTTTTTTCTTATTTTTCTCATTTTTCACATCTTTCTCATTTTTCTCACTTTTCTCATTTTTATCAATATCAATTCATTTCATTATTCCATATATCTCATTTTTGCATTCACAACACATTACCCAATTACTTTGGGTATTTTCACATAATATACATATTTCACATTCTACACAATTTAGCCATTATCAATGGCTTTTCACAATGCATTTAACACATATATGACATTACAAATGTTATAGCACATTATTCATACTCAATCAATGAGCCAAGTAACTTAACACATTTTTCAACCAAAATGTGTTAAGCCCAAATGTCATGCAAATATAAATGATATATTTTAAAGTTTGTACATACCTCCACTAGCAACCCAAAGTAAGCTTAAAACAACCTCCAATCCTATCTTTCCAACTAGCCCTTCACCACTTGGATGAAGCAAATCAACCTCCCTTAATGCCTAAACCAAATGTGATAGCAAATAATCATTTAGTATCACATTTAATGGCATTTTCAATATTAAACCATAATTAAACCCCATCCAAGCAAAAATCTAAAATTTAAGGCTAACCTCACTTTAACTTTGGATTCTCATACTAGGCCATTCATTATAATATATTAAGTTTATTTATATCACTAGAAGCATATTTTAATACATTTGAACCATTTACATTGTAAAAATACACTCTTATATACAAAACCATAAAATGGCATAACCTTCCCCCATTGAAGGTTTTCCATTCCAACACAATCCATTAATAATTTAAAGCTTATATTCATCACTTTTAACACTAAACAACATGCTTAAACAAATAAAATCAAACAATTCAACTACTTTGAAAAATCACTTTTTCAAAACCCTAAATCTCCACTTCCATTCTCAAGCTCTAACCAAACACAACCAAATCTGATATTTGACTTTAAAATACTTATTTATGTATCAAAACAACTCATTTGGAATCAATTTACACAATTAAAAACCATGATTTCAAAACCTCAAAAATTACGTAACCCTAAATTCTCTCTCTTCACCAATCTTACCCAAACTCAACCATTTCTTTAATCCAACCTTAAAATCATTGTTAATCACTTAAAGTAACTTCATATATAACCAAATAGACAATTAAATCTTAGAACTTTAAAAACCCAAAACAAACATATTCCCAATTCACATGAAATCCAAAGAAAGAAGTTGGGAACTTACTAATTTTGGTGGAAATCACCAAAAAATCCACTTTAAACTTATTAAATCCTTCAATTTATGGAGTATGGATGATCAAAATTCTTGAGATAAATAGCCATGGTGGCCAGACCTTGATGGAGAAGAAGAAGAAGATGAAAAACTTTTAAATTTTCTTTTTCTTTTCATCTTTTATTTTTAACCATATATATATATTAAAATAATTTTATAATTAATTAATTATTTATTTATTTAATAAATTAAAAGTCATAATTTTTCTCTTCCATTAAAAAATAATTTATTTTTGAATTATTTTATTAATTTTAAATTTCTAAGATTTAATTACCAAAATACCCTTTTACTTTGACTTTTCTTTTAAAAAGTGTTGACTTTTATATGTTATGTATATTTTACATATATATCACATATGTTTTCCACTTTTTCTTTTAAAACCCCTTCATTTTTCATTTAAAACTATTAATTTAATTTATCCATTTAAATTATAATTTATTTTATCAAATTTCTAAAAATTAGAACTTTTAAAAAATTTTAGATATTATACATATGCGCAAGTAATGTGTATCTTATATACACATCAAATGTACCTTACATGTGTATTAAATATTAAGTATGCAATGTATTAATCCAACATATATAATTAAAATACCATATGTATATGTTATATATACTCTAGATATATATATTGAGTATATAAAATTTTATATCTCCAAAATTACGGATGTTACATTTGGAGCAGTTTGAGTAGATGTGTGAACTCAAGATCAAGCACTGAGTATATCTTACTTATCATCTACATAGTGTTTTCTTTTGAGACATGCACTCTATGGAAAGGAAAGAGAACTATGGCCTGTGATTCAAACCACATGTGCATTTTCTTGACAAAAAGGAGGACAAAAAAAATATGATATCTATTTTTTCAACGTGAGACCCTTTGAGAATTTAGGTTATTAGTGTTGTTACCCTTATGACTTTTGGTTGGTTTTTGAGGTATAATTAGATATTTGATATCTTATGGTGTTACCATAGGGTTATGAATTATTCAATCTAATTAGACATTTCTAGAAAAGAGAGTCTGGTTATGATCAAGCAAATTGAACCAAAAGGAAGAATACTTGATGGTCACTTTCTTTTTATATCCACAAGTCTACCAATTGTATTTTTGAGCTTACATGATTATAGGTGCAAATTATCATGAGATCTTATGGGGACATTAGAAATGTAATAAGTAATATGGGATAAAGCATACTTAATCTACTTCAAAGTCATTTCTACAAAATTAGACGTTATATATCCCTAACAGATGTATAGCTTAGAGCTCTCATAGTATGCTGGTCACATGATCTATTAGCTTAGTATAAGCTGTCTTAAACAGTTACCTCTTTAAGCATGAATCTCGTTAAATACAAGTGGGAGATATTGATTTTGGGTCAGGTATGCTCATGATGGGTGGATAGACCCATGAACCCAACATGGTTAAAATATTAATTATATATAATATTAATTATTATTATATATAAGATAATATTTTAATTTAAATTTAAAAAGAAAGAAGTTGAATAAATTGAATAAAATCTATTGTCAAAAAATCAAACACTGTATCCTTTTTTGAAAAGGATATTCATTAGCTAAAAAAATAATAGCCATCAACAATAAGAAAAAAAGTTTACATAAGTTTTTTTTTCTATTCTCTCTCTTTGTCTTTCTCCCATTCCATATACTTTCTTTGTGAGAGTTGAAAGTTTTTTTTTTTTTTTTTTTTGTAAAAGAGAGTTAGATTTTAGACTATAGAAAGTAAAAACTTTCCCTTATTGGTGATTATTCTTCAAGAACTAGTAGTACAAGTACGTGGTTATTCTTCTGTGGGCATTGTCAGAGGTAACATTCGACCATTGTCTTATGTATGGATTTTTTGCAACAAAAATAATAAGACATTATAAAATAAAAAATTATAATAATATGATAAAATATGACTAATTTTTATTCTCTTAAAGCAAATAATAATAAAATGATTAGTTTTGAGTTATATCAAAACTACATCATTTTAATTGAGCAGATATCGGGTTCGTGTTTTAACCTGCTATACGACCCATTTAATGTCATATCATAAATAAGTCAGCCCACTTATAACACTAACCCGTTAAAGATCAACCCTAACCTCGCTTATTTTATGTATTTTAAGTGTCATGACCCATTTTTACACCCCTAGAGTTTAGGATGTTCGCAGGGCTATGAAGGAGAATCCAAATCCATTGGTTGAGGCTAATACCAAATCAAGACTGACTTGTCTTGCCGGAACATATCTTAAATATAAGTTCTATTTTATGTAATTGATGCTTTCCTTATGGTTGATCATATTCTTTTTCTTTCTATTTTATTTTTTTATCATGATATCCTATATTTTGTACCTTTCTTATGGTATAATTTCATATTGCTTGTTTTTCTTTTCTTCTATCCTAACAAAAATGATTTCTCTAAATTTTTTAAATTTATATATACAGTACTAACATGTTTATCACAAGAAATAAGAAGTATGATATGACAGTAATTTTAGGTTTTATAAACTATAAATAATTAGATGACATGTTTTTTGACTAAAAAAATGATATTTAATAAATACAAATTGAGAGAAAAATATAAGTAAAAAATCATTCATTTCAATTCTTATTATTTTGTTGCTTTCATTTATTATTATTATTTATTTTCTATTCGTCAATTTTATTTTGATTGAGTTTGTTGTATTAGATTAATTATGTGTTTATTATTTTTTGTAGTTTCTCAATTGCTAAAGTTACTGGATTTAATTAGTTTTGCTAGTGTTTCACTCTTTTTAGCTGCTAGTATTACTCTTTTATTTTACAAGTAATTTAATAGTTACAGATTATTTGCTTAAATTTATCAATATATATATATTAATTTGTTTTCTTTATTCATAATTATGGACCAATAGTTATTTATTTAAAATTATCATAGAACTAAAAAAAAGAACATGCAGCTTCGCACGTGGTTCTTTCTAGTATTATACTAAAACGGTTGTCGCTAACATAATATTACGTCATATGTTTCTCTCTCATTTTACAAAGTATCTAAATTTTTTAAAATAATATTTTACAATTATTTTGAGCAGGGATTTTTGACCTCACTTCCATGTGGAATGGTTATTGTGACTTCGTCACTATTAGGCTCATGGCCTTAGAAAACATGGGCCTAAATTTAAAAAAAATAGAGCCACCACCCAGACCGGCCGGGAAAATAGAAAGGGGTGAATGACTCGATTCCTAAGGAATCCCACCCCTATTAGGTTCGAAAAGTTGGGTATGCGTGGGGAAGGTGAGAATGACCTAGCACCCCCGCATTGCCCGGTTCATTGGAACCGACCTCCTTTGTAGGTCTAAATATTATTAAATTCTTGACTTATTAAAGAATCATCCATATTACACACATATTAAAGTAAATACATATTCATTGTATTAAAGTCAAAGAAGGTCCAAACAAAACAATAATAGGCACCCATACAATAAGGAAACATGCTCTTACACTGTTCAATATCCAAAATAAAATAGGACACCTTTTAATGGAAACATATCCTTTACATTAATCCCAAAACTCAAAAGAAATCAAATTACATTGAATCTAACTAATGAGGTACCCACAAAGTGAAAACATACATCTTACATCTCGAAAATTAAAATAATTAACATTAAAATAATAAATCAAATAAATTAAATCATTCAATCATTCATCATCGACAATAAAAATAAATTTTTCATAAAATTAAAATATTAATGAATCATCCATTCAAGACATAAAGCAAAAACATCCAAGTTTTAATCTTAAATAAAGTAATGAATATATCAATTTAGGGTTTATGCTTCAAATTAGGGTTTTAGAATTTTTATGATTAAGTTAAGGTTTTTATGATGAAAATTAAGACTCTAGGTTCTTGGGATGAAAAATGGGATTTTTAGATTTTAGGAAAACAAGATTAAGGTTTAGAAAGAGAATTGAGAGTTTTAGAGATTGGGAAAACTAGGATTAGGGTTTTGGAATTTGGAAAATAGTTTAGGGCTTTTAGAATTTGGAAAACTATTCAGGGTTTTGGAAATTTAGGAAAATAGAATAAGTTTTTGGGAAATAGATTAGAGTTTTGATGATTATACCCTTGATATAAATTGAAACTTAAACTATTGGAAGAAATAAATAAAAAAAGAAAATTGGATAATCAAGACAGTGTGATGATAGTTTGAAAGGTAAGTGTAATTACTGATTGAATAAATTGAGTTAGAAGAACATACCTACGTTTGAAGGCTACACCAAATTGAGAGTGTTGATCCAAGCTGCTGCCTATACTAAGTTTAATTTCTGGCCGAGCTACAACCAAGACAGTAGTCACTGCCTTGCTTTTTATAATTTGGATAGTATATTCTCGTGTTTTCTAATTTGCTTGCTAGGGTTTCCAGCTTCTTTTTTTTTTCTCTCGTTGCTACCCTTCTCTCTATGTGTTAATCATATATTTATAGAGAAACAAACACTTAACCCTCAACCTAAACTCCCTAATCTGAGTCTTAAACGAATTATAACTTAATTAGGAAATCAAATGGGCGAGCAGAATTTATATTTGGAGGGACTCATATCGATTTTGACATGTCCTGACTTAAACCAAACACTAATTTTTAATTTCTTTCAGACCTAACTTGTTTTATAAATTAATTTGGGCTTTTATGAATCGTACCCTCTAATATTTAAGCTTCTAATATTTAAGCTTTAAAATTAGGTTTAGGTTCTTTAAAATTATCACGAAATAAGATAAGCTTCTTAAACCTAATCCATGCCAAAATTAAGAATATATAGTTTTTCCCCTTGCTTAAACGATTTGAGACTTTAGTAGAAGAGAGTGAAAATCAACATGACTTTGAGCTGATTTTGGATAAGGATGGATTTTGGACCCGAGGTTAGATTTTGGATTCTCGATTCGAGGCTGGATTTTAGGTTCTCGACCTAAGACTGGATTTGATTCTGGACCTGAGATGTGATTTGATTTGGGTTCTGGACCTGAGACGTGATTTGGGTTCTCAATCCGAAATTGGATTTGGGTTCTCAACCCGAGGCTGTATTTAGGTTCTCGACCCTAGATTGAATTGTAGGTTCTCGACCCAAGACTAGCTTGGGTTCTGGACCCGAGATGTGATTTGATTTAGGTTCTGGACCCAAGATGTGATTTGATTTAGGTTCTGGACCCAAGACGTGATTTGGATTCTCAATCTGAAATGTGATTTAGGTTCTCAACACAAAACTGAATTTGGATTCTCAATCCGACAATCCGAGACTGGATTTTGAGTTCATGATCCAAGACTGGATTTGATTTGGGTTCTAGACCCGAGACGTGATTTGAGTTCTCGATCCAAAACTGATTTGGATTGTCAACTCAAAATTGAATTTGGGTTCTCAACCTGAGGCTGTATTTGGGTTCTCGACCCAGACTAGATTTTGGGTTCTGGACCCAAGAATGGATTTTGAGTTCTCGATCCAAGACTGGATTTGATTTGGATTCTAGACCCGAGATGTGATTTCGTTCTCAGCCCGAAACTTGATTTGGATTTTTGACCTGAAACTGGATTTGGGTTCTCTACTCGAGGATGGATTTTGGGTTCTCGACCCTGAGACTGAATTTTGGATTTTTATCCTAAGACTGAATTTTGGAATCTCGACCCAAGATAGATTTTAGGTTATGGACCATAAATGTGATTTGATTTGGGTGACATTCTGTCAGGTGAGAGTTTTGGCTATCTTCTAGCCAATTAATTTTAGCTCTTCTAGCTGATTGATCTTCTATTATAGCTTTCTTCTAACCACTTGCTCCATTTTTTAATGGATCGACTCTAGCTCTTCTAGCTAGACTGACCTTCTGTCATCTGGAAATTTTAGCTTTCTTCTAGCTGGTTGTTCCATTCTTCAATTAATTCTACTGACCTTCTGTCAATTGAGAATTTTTGGCTTTCTTTTAGCCTGTTACTCCATTTTTCAATGGATTATGGGTCTTCACCCTTAAAATGGATCTTCATCTTTAGACCTCGGATCTTCATCCTTAGACATTGGTTCTTCACTCTTCAAAATGGATTCTCATCCTCGGCTATCGAGTCTTCACTCTTCAAAATGGATCGTCATTCTTAAACATCGAGTCTTCACTCTTCAAAATGGATCTTCATCCTTGGACATTGGGTCTTCACCCTTCAAAATGGATCTTCATCCTTGGACATTGGGTCTTAACCCTTCAAATGGATCTTTATTCTTGGACATCGAGTCTTTACCGTTCAAAATGGATCTTCATCCTTTGGAGATTTATCCTATACTAGCTTCAGCTCTTCTAGCTGGGCTAATCTTTTATCTTTTGCATCTTTAATCTCTTATTCCATTCTTTTTGTTCTTCCTTTTGCAAAAAATTCAGTTACTTTTTAGCTAGTCCTCATATCCTCTCTTTGCCCCCTGCGTGGCAAAATATTGAAAGTAAGTCTAAAATATTTTGTACACGCATAAACTCAAAAATTGAAAAAGGAAGTTTTCTCCATGTGTAGGACCAAACTAATGATTTTTTACCATGCATGCTCTGATTGATGTTTGTGTATTGTCTGGTTCCTTACATAAGCATACATCTCCATTTTTGCAAAGTGACTGGATCTTTCTCAAGCAATGGGCCTTCCATGCCCCCCCCCCCCTAATTCCATGTCTGCTTCATATTTGCTTCATAGAGTATCTGTTGTTCACTTTGACAAAGGATAGGCAATACAATACAAAAATGCAGTGTGATATTCTTATGTATGCATGATATGCATGGATGATATTTACAGTGGTTCCATCGATGCACAAATTGAGGTGATCAACTAAAGTGATCCCATTGATTCATTCTAGATGCTCATTCAGGTCTTATATTGGAACAACAAAAGGCTTCGCATTTATGGCTTTTATCTTAAAGATGTTGAAAACATGAGTAGTGGAGGCCCCAAGCATGGTAGCAAAAGATATGAGAGATATCTGTTTGGTTGATAACTACTTCATGACATGACCTTGCAAGTGATTCTTTCATTAGCTCTCTTTTTCCCATTATTTCCTTTGAGGTTTGATAATATTGCATACTTCCCAACTTGAAAGCTTTGTATGAAAAAAATATATATTTTTTATTTTTTAAAAATCTTAAAATCATATTTTGGCTTTGTCAAATCAGTGTCATTGTACCTTAGGACTCGACTTTCCATATTAACACATCTATAACATGACAACCCTAGTTACCATACTAAACTCAGGAATCATTTCATTTAAGCAAGAACTGTTGCACTTCAAATAAGCACATACACATTACTTGGCCAAAGGTCTGATCGATATTGTCTATCTCATATGCACACTTATTTAAACTATCTCCACTAATAGACTCTACCTACCAAGAGAGATCAATAGGTCTTTAATAGGCTTGAAATGGGGTCTATAAGGGACATGGTTTAAGTGGAGGCCATTTGTAAATTGGAACCAATGTGACACTATGGACAAACCTTCACACTATAATCTTTTATTGGAGCCATAGGTAGCTGGGAGTAATCTTGCTAGACTTTAATTTCCTTCTATCTCTTTGGAGGAAATATAAAACTGATTAAGATGATCTTCATCTTTTCATTTTGCTTTTGCATAAACTCAGGACCCATTTTTTTCTTTTTGTTTTTTCTTTTTTTGTTGGGTCCTAGCTCCAAAAGAATTGTCTTGCTTGAACCATTTTGTGTTTCTGATAATTGAAGAGTAGAATGGCATAAATCTACTTCGGTCTAGACTTTATCTCAATAAGTCTGTGATATTAGGTATGATTCAGGCGTCCTTCAACTATCATTATAGTCTTGACTACATATCCTTCTTTTGATCTTCTTTCCCTTTTATTCCTTAGTGATCATAAGACTTGTCAAAAGTGTAACAATAGCTCAGGGTAGGTCATTGGGTTTACTAGCAAATGAAGAGTAAGCTAAAATTTTATGAAGGTTCAAAGGGACAACTAGGGATTAATATTTAATAGGGCGGATAATAGTTGTTGGCTAACCAAACAATGCCAATATCATTTATCTCTTAAATAAGCAGAGTTCAATTTCACCTCGAAAGTTCATTAAAGCACGTTATAAGATGGACTAGGGCCTAGATGAAGATCATTATGCAGGAGCCCTCTCTAAGTAAGCATATATAGCTCAATGCTATAGAACAACTCCCTCACCTAGTAAAGTCATTTGGATCAGGATGCATAAATACACTAATTCATGAATATCAAGGTAGACTCATCATTGGTTGAGCACCAAAATGGGTAAAGACCAACAAAAATTTTGATGAAAGTAATTTATTCAAATAATTTTAATTTGAAAGACATAATTATTCCAAATAAGTAGTAAAGAAAGCAAAATAACATGAGCAACACTTTCAAGCTAAGGTAAGTGTGTTGAATAAAATTTATCCTTACTTCACATCTTCAATACTCCAATCTTGAAAGGAGGATAAGATAAAATTTTCCTCCAATCCTCCTCCTACCATGAAGGTTGCTGGTGGAGGTACTTTTCAAAATTTAGGCAAAGGATTGCTCTTGGTATTGGGCTTATCAGGCTCATGCAACTTTCCACTGTCAATCAAATCTTGGATCTCGTGCCTTAAATGAGCGCATTTATCTGTCTCATACCCTTGCATTTGATAAAATTGACAGAAGGCCTTAGCATTGAAGTTTGATGGCAGAGGATCGTGTAGCAGTCGAGGAGCCAATGGGTGTAATAACTCATTCTTTTGTAGCTTGTTAAAAACTCAAGACAAAGGTTTTCCCAATTTTGAAAACTACCTTCTATTTCCTTAACCACTTGCATTAACATCGACTTCCTTATGTGTACTTTGATTGCCATATTGATAATTTCATTTTGCAGAAAAATGATTCTTCTCTCTTTCCCATTCTTCTATTTGCAAGCTGGCTTGAAGAAGATCTTTGAAATCTCTGATAAGAGTGTGAGACATCCGTTCACGGAGATTTGGTAGCACCCCTCTCACAATCATCCTAATCTGGTCGGACTCATTTGGCCTCTTTTTGAGAAGTGTAGCCTTATTTCTCCATCTCTTCACATAATCAACAAAAATTTCATTTTGTTTTTACTTGATAGTCTCCACCTCTATCAAAGTCACTTCCAATTCGGCATTATACCCATACTACTGGATGAAGGCCTTATACAACATATCTCATCTTTTTGGGTACTTTCTTCTAAGGTACTGAACTAATTCTATACAATAGGATTCAATGAGAGCATGAAATACCTTAGAGTTTGAGCCTTAGTAGCTCTGGCAGACTACATGGCAGTGATGTACTGCTTAACATGTAAGTGAGGATTTCCTATCCCGTTATACCTAGCAAAAAGGGCATCTTTAACTTATAAGGTACCTCCTCATCTTGTTTCAACATCTTGTTTATTTCTGATATCTCATCAGCTTTCAACTTCTTTTCATATTTCTCCTCTAAAGTTTCACTCTTTTCCACAGCTAATCATTCCACAACCTTTGTCTCTTTCTTCTTATCTAGAGGATCTTGAAAGTATTGAGCCTAGTCATCATCATCATCAATAACTACTTTGTCATCATCGAAGACTACTTCGCCAACCTTAGCCTTTCCTTTGTCCTTTGGTTTCTTAGTGCTGGCAGATGCCTCAGCAGTATTCCCTAAAAAGGTAGCCAATTAGCTCTTCATAGTCTCAGCCAAGGCCTCCTTCAGTTCTTCCATCTTGGCATTGAGGGCGCCGTCCACCTATAGACCCTTAATTTTTATCCAGTCCAGTCCAAAGATTTTAAAACAGTTGAAAATAAATTTTGTGGTATATATTATTTATTTTAATATTTATTATTTATTTTGATTTATTTTACTCAATATTTATTATTTATTTATTTATTTTATTTATTTAATTTATTATTTATTTATAAATATTTATTATTTATTTTTAATATAATATTTATTTTACTTTTTCATTTATCATTTATTTATTTTTAAAAAATATATATAAATAAAAAAATAAAATATATATATAAAAAAAATAAAAATCGACGACGAAAGTCGCTAGCACGACGAATTGGCTTGGGCCAATTCGCCGCAGGCAAAACCTGCGGTGAAATTGCGCCCCGCTCGCAATTTGCTCGCGCCCAGCAGCAGCTTGCCCCCAGGTCATCCAGCGCCAGTCTCGCCTAGGCCCGCGCACAGTTTTTGCCGAAACCTTATTTTACTTGGTTTTCGATTTTATTTTCAAAATAATTTTTAATTTCCTTAACATACTAGGGTTTTTTTATTTTAATTGCCTATAAATACTACATTAAAAAATGGGAGGGAGGATTTTTTTTACTGAAGAATTATTTAGACTCTTCTTAGAAATTTACTTAGAATCTTGGACTTGCGAAGGAGCAAGAGGCAGCAAACAACAAATAATTCATAAAAAGGCAGCACACACTGTCTTTGTTATTGTTCAACTAGAATTAAAAATTGTGGTGGAACCGAAAACAGAGATTTGAGTTTCTATTATCTTGTTCATATTTACAGTAGCCTTATTATTTAGTTTGATCAATTATTTAAACATACAATAGATGATTTTTTATTTGAGCACAATGATCAATTGTTTTATTTATCATCTAGTCTCTATTTAAAACCATAAAAATTATTTTTCAAAACCCTAATTTCTTAATGCCCATTAAACTAATCTTTGAAGCCTAAAACCCTAATTGCATTTTTCTACTGCCACAAAAAAATAATCTATTTTCTTAAAACCATAATCAATTCTATTTTTCTAAAATTTACAGTAGCCTATTCTTTCTAAATACTTAACTTTTAATCCTATTTTCATGAGCTTTAATTTTATTTACTTAAACCCTAAACCTTTAACATTGTTTTCATAAAACTTCCAAAACCCTAAATCCAAAACATCCATTCTTTAGATTCAAACCCTAATTTATTTCAAATCTAATCTTTAACTCAACCTGTTCGTCCATCCAATAGACATGTTATTTCTTTTGTATTAAATATTCCTTGGTTGACTCATCCAGTAATTAAAAAAGCCCTAATTGCTAAACATAAAACCTATGAAACCCTAATGTTATTTAAGAAACACTAATTGATGCATAAACCCTAAATTTATATACTTACTGCTTTATTTAAATTAGATGAATATTGATGTTTCATGTCCTTGATGAATAATTTACTTATGATGAATGGTTGGTTATTTTTATTAATTTGCTTTGTTTTCAAAATATTGTAAGAGGTATGTTTCCATATTTTGGATACCTCATATTGTGAGCATCATGTATTTTGATTAATTTTAAAAGTTTTGGATCAATGTAAAGGATATGTTTCCACCTTTCGGTGGGTGTCCTATTTTGTTTTAGATATTAAACGATGTAAGGACATGTTTACATCCTTGGATGGGTGTTCATTTATTTATTTTATTTGGACATTATTGTAATTTTAATAAAGTATTTATTTATTCTTATGATCGTATGTAGTATGGATAATATCATAATATTTAAGAATTTTATAATATTAAGACATGCAAAGGAGGTCGGTTCTAATGAATAGGGCGTTATCGGTGTGCTGGGTCATTTCTCACCTTCACCACACGTACCCAACTTTTTGAACCCATTAGGGGGTTGGGGGTTCCTTAGGAATCAAGTCATCCACCTCTTTCTTTTTTTTTTGGCCCGTCCGGGTGGCGACTCTATTTTCTCCTGGTGTAGGCCCGTGTTCTCTAAGGCCCCGAGCCTAATAGTTTCGAAGTCGCAAGAACCATTCCACCGGGAGTGAGGGCAAAAATCCCTGCTCACAGTGGCGACTCCACTGGGGATAAGAGAAGTTGATTCCATTGGTCTTTATATTATTCTATTCTTTATTGTCATGATATTATCCATTGCATCATTTAGATTACATTATGTGCGTGAGTTATGACGTCCGTGTTACCCGTGTTGTGTTATGTAAGGGATACCATACTTTCACTCAAGGTATGGAGATCGAGCATGGCATAACCATTCATAGCCTTGTACCTTTTGGTATATACTTGCTATGGGAACCTAAGCCTTTCAATCCAAAGACTAAAGCTCAAGTAATTGGCGTAGTTACTTTCCTTAGGTTTTTACCCCAAATGCTTGTTGTTTGACTATGGTTAATTTATCTTGGCATAAATCATGGCTTATTTGGATTGTTCTTTTTCTAATATGACCTAAGTACATTGTAAGCTCAAAATAAAATTTTCTTTAAAGTCCAAAAGACCAAAGCTATTTTCAAAACTTTTTAAGATGGTTTTTGGACATAAAATTTTTCTAAAAACAAATCAAAAATTCTTTTCTCATGACTCAAAAACAAAGTCAAAAATCCATTTTTTTTATCTAAAATCTTTTTACAAAATCGTGTTTGCATTTCATCCAACCTTTAAAACAGCTTACAAATTATTTAGGTCAATTATTGAAATACCAAAAATCAATTGTCAGCCTAGTTTATACTAAAAATTATTAACCATGGGCTTGTTTTTGGCATGAATTATTAGTTACTTTTTCAAGTGAGAAATATGTTCATAATAAATCTCTTAATTTAGTTTTAATCCAAAATAGCATAAAAGCTACTTTAGGTGGTTAAATGGATTAAAACCTAATTAATAGGAATTATCATGAAGTGATTTTCATTTTTAATATAACTATTGGTTGAAACATCCGAGAGAATTTTTCAAAAATAAGATACCCCATGTTGGTATTTTGTTAACCATATACCTAGAAAAAGAGACTCGCCATCCGTGTGCAGAAGTTATAAGGTTGAAAAGGATGTTCTACTTATCTTTGTCTATTGTTTGTGCATACATGCATACATACATTTGTATCTCATATCATTGATCTTCTCTGGCTCACAGCCCTGAATTACAATAGTTCAAAAGCCTACGACAACCCCACTTATGCCGGTGATGAAGAATCTAGCAGCAACTCAATCACTTTTTCACCAAAAGCAATGGAGCCCAAACAAATTCAAAAAATGGTGGATGATGCCCTCAATGCTAAAATGAAAGAATTAAAGAGGGCCCTAGCTGAGATCATAACGAATCAAATGGCTACAATGTTTGGGAACACTGCAGAAGCATCTGCAAGCACCAAGAAAGACAAAGGAAAGGCTAAGGTTGGTGAAGTGGCTTTTGATGATGACAAGGTAGTCATTGATGATGATGATGACTGGGCTCAATACTTTCAAGATCCTCAAGACAAGAAGAAAGAGCTGAAGGTTGTTGAAAGATCAACTGTGGAAAAGATTGAAACTTTAGATGTTGAGAAGATGATTGCTGACCTAGAAAAGAAGTTTGAAAAGAAGCTAAAAACCGAAGAAATGTCTGAGCTCGACAAATTATTTTAATTTAAAAACTCTAGAACCTCAATTCACTTTTTCTAAAGTTTAAAAACCTTAATTCGTTGCTTTGTTTTCCAAAAAGTTTAAAGTTATTAGTTTTGTTTCTTCAAAACCCTAAAACCCTAATTTGCTTTCCAAATTTTCAAAACCCTAAATTGAGTTCTGTTTCTTTCCAAAAGCCCTAAAAACATCTTTTTTGCTTCTATAAACTTTAAATAGTTTGTTTATTTTCATAAAACTTTATAAAATTATAAAATTGATTTTCAAACCCTAAAAACCTCATGCATTCACCGAAACCCTAATTCAAAAATTCTAAAACCCTAATTCAATTTTAAAACTAAACAATAAACCTTAAACTAGCTAACCTAAACCCTAATTTTTCTAAACCCAAATCCTTTAAACTTTAAAAATTTTATAAACATAAATGTTATAATTTTTACACAGTAAGCTCAAAACAATAATTCATTAACCGTAAATCACAAAACTTAATGTTTTAAAGTGTCCAAACTCTAATTTCATGATTTTACATCACAAACCCTAATTTGGTTAATCAAAGAACTTTACCAACTTTTTAAATCATAAAACTTTTGCTCCATTTTAATCCCATTAAAATCACAGTAGCTTAAACTCCAAAAACTCTAAACACATGGAATAAAGAATCTTAAATAGAAACAGTAGCCCTAATTTGAATCTTTACTTGCTTTATTCAATTTTATATTTGATTATGCTTTGATTTATTTTATATGCTTCAATTTATTTAAGTTCAATGCTTGGTTTATTTAGTTTATCATGGATGGATGTTTACTTTCTATTGATATTTAATACCTTTGATGAATAATTTATTTATGATGAATGGTTATTTACTTTTATCAATTTATTTAGATTTCCAAATGTTGTAACAGGTATGTTTCCACTTGGTGGGTACCTCATTAGTTAAATATCATGTAAATTAAATTATTTTTCTATTTTAGAACCAATGTAAAGGACATGTTTCTACCTTTCGATGGGTGTCCTATTTAGGCATGGGATGTAAGGACATGTTTCCATCCTCAGATGGGTGTCCATTTTTTTATTTTGCTTGGACATTACCTTGATTTTAATATAACGATGCTTTATTTCAATTATTGTGTGTAATATGGATAATATTGTTATATTTAAGAATTTTATAATATTAAGACCTGTAAAGCAGACCGGTTCTAATGAACCGGGCATTGTGGGGGTGCTGGACCATTTTTCACCTTCCCCACACGTACCCAACTTTTCGAACCCATTAGGGGATTGGGGATATCTTAGGAATCGAGTCATCCACCCCTTTCTTTTTCCCAGCCCGTCCAGGTGGCGACTCCATTTTCTCCAGACTTAGGTCCGTGTTCTCTAAGGCCCCGAGCCTAAACAGTGCCAAAGTCGCAAGATCCATTCCACCGGGAGTGGGGGCGAAAATCCCCGCTCATAGTGGCGACTCCACTGGGGATAAGAGAAGTAGATTCCGTTGGTCTTTATATTATTCTATTCTTTCTTATAATGATATTATCCATTGCATCATATTAGATTGCATCGTGTGCGTGAGTTAGGATGCCCGTGTTACCCGTGTTGTGTTATGTAAGGGATACCATACTTTCACTCAAGGTATGGAGATTGAGCATGGCATAGCCACTCATAGCCTCGTACCGTTTGGTATATACTTGCTATGGGAACCTAAGCCTTTTTACCCAAAGACTAAAGCTCATGTAATTGGCCTAGTTACTTTCGTTAGGTTTTACCCCAAATGCATGTTGTTTGACTATGGTTAATTTATCTTGGCTTAAATCATGGCTAATTTGGTTTGTTCTTTTTCTAATATGACCTAAGTACATTGTAAGCTCAAAATAAATATTTTCTTTAAAGTCCAAAAGACCAAAGCTATTTTCAAAACTTTTCAAGATGGTCTTTAGACATAAGATTTTTCTAAAAACAATTCAAAAATTCTTTTCTTATGGCCCAAATACTAAGCCCAAAATCCATTTTTTCTAAAATCTTTTTACAAAGGGCTTAGAAATAAAATTATTTTTATCCAACCTTTTCTTACAAAGAGCTTGCAAAATATTTAGGTCAATTACGAAATACCAAAAATCAATTGTGAGCCTAGTTTATACTAAGAAATAATTAATCATGGGCTTATTTTTGGCATGAATCATTAATTACTTTTTCAAGTGAGAAATTTATTTATAATAAACCTCTTAATTTAGTTTTAATCCAATATAGCATAAAAGCTACTTTAGATGGATAAATGGATTAAAACTTAATTAATGGGAATTATCATAAACTGATTTCCATTTTTGGAAATATAACTATTGGCTGAAACGTCCGAGGGAATTATTCGAAAACAAGATACCCCGTGTTGGTATTTTGTTAACCATATACCTAGGAAAAGAGACTCGCCATTCATGTGTGGATGTTATAAGGTTGGAAGGAATGTCCTATTTATCCTTGTTTGTCTATTGTTTGTGCATACATGCATACATTTGCATCTCATATCATTGATCCTCTCTGGCTCACAGCCCTGGATTATGATAGTTCAAAACCTTACAACAATCCGACCTACGCTGGAGATGAAGTATCTAGTAACGACTCAATCACTTGCTCACCAAAAATAATGGATCCCAAACAAATTCAAAGAATGGTGGATGATGCCCTCAATGCCAAGATGGAAGAAATAAAAGAGGCCATGGCTGAGACCATAAAGAATCAACTAGCTGCAATTTTAGGAAACAATGTCGAAGCATCTGCTAGTACCAAGAAAGACAAAGGGAAGACTAAAGTTAGTGAAGTAGCTTTTGATGATGATATGGTGATCATTGATGATGATGATTGGGCTCAATACTACCAAGATCCTCAAGACAAAAAGAAGCCGAAGGTTGTTGAGAAGGCAACTATTAAAAAGACCAAAACTTCTGATGTTGAAAAGATGATTGCTGATTTAGAAAAGAAATTTGAGAAGAAACTAAAAACCGAAGAGATGTCCAAAGTTGATAAATTATTTGAGCTAGATGAAGATGTTCCATACAAATTCAAGATGTCGTCCTTTGCAAAGTTTGATGGAACCGGAAATCCTCATCTTCATGTGAAGCAGTACATCACTGCTATGCAGTCTGTCCGAGCTACTAAGGCTCAAACTCTAAGGTACTTTATGCTCTCATTAGACCCTGTTGTCCAAAATTGGTTCAATACCTTAGACGATAGAACACAAAAGAGTTGGGATCTGCTTTACAAAGCTTTCATCCAACAATACAGATACAATGTTGAAATGGAAATTACCTTAATGGAAGTTGAGTCCATTAGGCAAAGGCCAAATGAGAATTTTGTGGACTATGTAAAGAGATGGAGAAACAAGGCCGCTTTGCTCAAGAAGAGGCCCGATGAATCTGATCAAATAAGGATGATCGTGAGAGGCGTCCTGCCTAGTCTTCGTGAAAGGATATCTCATACACTCATCCATGACTTCAAAGATCTTCTCCAGGCTGGTCTACAAATTAAAGAGTGGGAAAGGGAGAAAAATCGCTTTTCAATAAGAAGGAATGAGAAAGGGAATTATCAGCCTAGCAATCAAAGCACACAAAAAGAAGTTGATGTTAATGTAGTTGGTCAAGGAAATAAAAGACAATTCTCAGAATTGGGGAAACCTCTATCTTGGGTTTTTAGCAAGCTGCAAAAGAAAGGGTTGTTGCAATCGTTAGCTCCTCGACCACTACATAATCCATTACCACCAAACTTTAATGCCGAGGCCTTCTATCAATTTCATCAAATGCGAGGTCATGAAAGAGATAAATGTGCTCGTCTAAGGCATGAGATCCAAGACCTAATTGATAGTGGCAAGCTACCCGAGCTGGATAAGCCTAATACCAAGAACAACCCTTTGCCTAAATTTGGAAGAGTGCCACCACCAGCAACCTTTATGGTGGGAAAAGGATTGGAAGAAGATTTTGTATTATCCTTTTTTCAAGATGGAAATATTGAAGATGTGAAAGGAAAAGAAGCTTAAACTCAACAAACTTTCCTTAGCTTGAATGTTTCTTTTCAATTTTACTTTCTTTAATATTTAATTAGAACTATCATGTTTTTCAAATTTAAAGTTACTTGAAATAAATTACGGTCATCAAAATTTTTGTTGGTCTTTGTTCATTTTGGTGCTCAACTAATGAGGAATCTAGCTTGATAATTCATGAATTAATATATTTATATATCATGACTCGAATGACTTTACTAGGTGAGGGAATTGCTCAATAGCATTTAGTTGTGTATGCTTACTTAGAGAGGGCTCCTACATAATTACCTTTGTCTAGGTCTTAGTCAGTCTTAGAACATGCTTAGACAAACTTTCGAGGTGAAATTGAACTTTACTTATTTAAGGGAGAATTGATCTAGGCCTTGTTTGATTAGCCAACAACTAGTATCCACCCATTAAATGTCAATCTCTAGTTGTCCCTTTGAGCCTTCATAAAATTTTAGCTTTCTTTTCATTGGCATATAACCTCAATAACCTGCCCTGAGCTGTTGTGATACTTTTGACAAGTCTTATGATCACTAAGATGAAGAGGCAAGAAGATTAAAGAAAACAATTATTAGTCAAGATTATGAGGATAGTTGAAGTTCTCAAGACCATAAAGATAGTTGAAGTTCTCAAAACCATAAAGATAGTTGAAGTTCTCAAGACCATAAGGGTAGTTGATGTTTTTAAGGTCATAAGGGTAGTTGAAGTTTTTCTAATATCTCCAATATATCAAGACAACATTGGAGTAACAAATGATTTATCCCTGTTAAAGAAGATTTATGTTACTCCACTCATCCATTATTGGAAGCCCAAGTTGGTACAAACAATACAACTCTTTTAGAGCTAGAACCAAACAAAAAAGGAAAAAAGAGAAGAAAAGAAAACAAAAAAAAGACAAACGAAAAGAAAAAGAAAAGAAAAAAAGAGAGAAAAAAAAAAGAAAACAAAAAAGAAAAGAAAACAAAAAATGGTTCAGAAATCCAACTGAGTTCTCTTTTATCTAAGACAGCAAAAGGCTTCCATTTAGTTTATAAGGATGGATTGACTTGAATTGGTCCAACCCAACCAAAGATTCAATCAAAATCAAAGAAAAAGTTCTTCAAAGTTCTGTACTTGATAGTCCTACAAGGAAGAAGGACAAAGTAATAAAATACTCAAAGAAAGAGAAGAGTAAGGAAAATGAAAGAAAAGGGAAGAGTATAAAAAAAGAAAGAAAAGGGAGAAGAAGAAAAGAAACAAATTTGGGTCCCAAACTTTTTGCAAGGGCAAAAAAAAACTGTCCTAATCAAGATCCAGATTAATGCCAAGAAGATAGAAGGAATTTGGGGACTAGAAAGATTGCTCCCAACTATCTAAAGTTCCAACAAGAAATTTGTAGTGTGTGGGTTTGTCCATTGTGTCACACCAGCTCCAATTTCAAAATGGCCTTTATTTAAACCCGTGTCCCTTATAGACCCCATTTCAAGCCTATTAAAGACCTGTTGATCTCTCTTGGTAGGTAGAGTCTATTAGTGGAGATAGTTTGGATAAGCATGCATATGAGATAGCCAATATTTAAACTTAAATGAGACCTTTGGCCAAGTAATGTGTATGTGCCTATCTGAAGTGTAACAGTTCTTGCTTAAATAGAAATAATTCCCGAGTTTATTATGGTAACTAGGGTTGTTATGTTATAGATATGTTAAAGATATGTTAATTTGGAAAATCAAGTCCTGAGGTACATTGACATTGATTTGGCAAAGCCAACATTTGATTTCAAAATCAAATTCAAAATCAAAAATGTTTTTGTCATACAAAGCCTTCAAGTTAAGTTGAACTGTCGAATCTCGAAAGACACATTGGGCAAAATAAATGATTATTGGCAAGATAAAGAAGAAGCTACCAACTGGCATGCTAAAACATAGTTTGAAATAAATGAATCCCTGACTCTGCTGCCTGGGATCTCCACCACTCATGTTTTCAACATCTTGAAGATAAAAGCTATAAATGCAAAGCTTTCGATCATTCCAATACAACACTTGAACGAGCGTTAAAAAGGAACCAATGAGAACACTTCTGATGAACATCTTGGTCTGTGAGTCGATGGAACCACTGTGAGTATTATTCATGCATATCAAGCATACATGAGCATATCACATCACACTTTACTTAGAGAGGGCTCCTGCATAATTACCTTTGTCTAGGAAATTTTTTCTTTAAAATCCAAAAGACCAAAGCAATTTTCAAAATTTATCAAAATGGTCTTTGGATATAAAATTTTTCCAAAAACAAATCAAAAATTCTTTTTCTCATGACCCAAATACTAAGCCCAAAATCTATTTTATCAAAAATCTTTTTACAATGGGATTAGAAATAAAATCCAACCTTTCTTACAAAGAGCTTGCAAATTATTTAGGTCAATTATGAAATACTAAACATCAATTGTGAGTCTAGTTTATACTAAGAATACTTAACCATGGGCTTGTTTTTGGCATGAACCATTAGTTACTCTTTTCAAGTGAGAAATCTATCTATAATAAACCTCTTAATTTAGTTTTAATCCAATATAGCATAAAAGCTACTATAGTTGGTTGAATGGATTAAAACCTAATTAATGGGAATTACTATGAATGGATTTCCATTTTCGAAAATATAACTATTGGTTGAATCATCTGAGGGAAATATTCAAAAACAAGATACCCCATGTTGGTATTTTGTTAACCATATACCTACGAAAAGAGACTCGCCATTTGTGTGTGGATGTTATAAGGTTGGAAGGAATGTCCTAATTATCCTTGTTTGTTGATTGTTTGTGCATACATGCATACATTTGCATCTCATATCATTGATCCTTTCTGGCTCACATCCCTGGATTATGACAGTTCAAAAGCTTACGACAATTCGACCTACGTCGGAGATGAAGTATCTAGCAATGACTCAATCACTTGAGAATGGATCCCAAACAAATTCAAAGAATGGTGGATGATGCCCTCAACACCAAGATGGAAGAAATAAAAGAGGCCCTAGCTGAGACCATGAAGAACCAATTGATTACAATGTTAGAAAATCATGCCGAGGCATCTGCTAGCACTAAGAAGCCAAAGGACAAAGGGAAGACCAAAGTTGGTGAAGTGGTTTTTGATGATGAAAAGGTGATCATTGATGATGATGATGATTGGGCTCAATACTACCAAGATGCTCAAGAGAAGAAAAAAGAATCGAAGATTGTTGAAAGATCAACTATAGAGAAGACCGAAACTTCTGATGTTGAAAAGATGATTGCTGACTTGGAAAAGAAATTTGAGAAGAAACTAAAAACCGAGGAAATGTTCGAAGTTGACAAATTATTTGAGTTGGATGAAGAAGTCCCGTATAAGTTCAAGATGCCATCTTTCGCCAAGTTTGATGGAACCGAAAATCCTCATCTCCATGTGAAGTAGTATATCATTGCTATCAGTCTGCCCGAGCTACTAAGGCTCAAACCCTAAGGTACTTCATGCTCTCATTGGACCCTGTTGTCCAAAATTGGTTCAATACCTTAGATGATGGAATACAAAAGAGTTGGGATATGCTTTACAAAGCCTTCATCCAACAATATGGATATAACGTCGAGATGGAAGTTACCTTGATGGAAGTGGAATCCATTAGGCAAAGGTCGAATGAGAATTTTGTGGATTATTTGAAGAAATGGAGAAACAAGGCTGCTTTACTCAAGAAGAGGCCTGATGAATCCGATCAAATAAGGATAATTGTGAGAGGGGTGTTGCCTAGTCTTCATGAGAGGATGTCTCATATACTCATCATTATTTCAAAGACCTTCTCCAAGCGGGTTTGCAAATTGAAGAATGGGAAAGAGAGAACTATTTTTCAACAAGAAGGAATGAGAAAGGGAACTATCAATCTGGTAGCCAAAGCATGCAAAAGGCAGTCGGTGTCAATGCTACTAACCAAGGAACAAGGAGACAATTTTTGAAATTGGGGAAACCGATGTCTTGGGTTCTTAATAAGCTTCAAAGAAAGGGATTACTGGAACCATTAAATCCTCGTCCTTTGCCTAACCCTCTCCCACCTAATTTTGACACTAAAGCATTTTGTCAGTTTCATCAAATGCAAAGGCATGACACGGATAGATGTGTGAGGTTGAGACATGAGATCCAAAATCTAATTGATAATGGGAAGCTACCCAAGCCCAATAATCCAAACACCAAAGACAACCCATTACCAAAGTTCAATAGGGTACCACCACCGACAACCTTCATGATTGGAGGAGGTTTGCATGAAGATTTTGTCATGTCTTCTTTTCAAGATGTGGGTAGAGAAGCAACCAAAGAAGAAGAGGTATTTGATGAAATTAAACAAGCTATGGGGGGGGGGGGGGGGTAAAGAAGTAGCAATTTGTGTTGTCAATGGGTTTTGGGATTCAAGTGATAGTGATGATGATCTTGTATCCGAGAAGGAGGAGTGGACTTGGTCTGAGCCCGAAGAAGATAAGGTAATGAACACTAGATCTAGTAAGCCTTATGCAAGGCCACCACCTAAGGAGATAGAAACTAATAAGGGTAAGGAAGTTGAAGTAGGAAATAAAGAAGAGGAAGATGATGCTGTGCTCAAGCAATTGAAAAGAACCCAAGCAAGTGTTAGCATTTGGGACTTATTAGCTACTTCTAAAAAGCACAGAGAAACTATGGCCAAAGCCTTGGCTAGCATGCCAATTTATACTTCCATGACACCGGAGGAGCTGATCAACTTCATAAAAATTGGAGGGGTAATGAAATGTGAAGAGGTTCAAAAAAAGAGTGAAGTTAATATGAGAGCAATTTCTTTCTCAAATGTAGATTTACTGGAGAAGGGGAGAGATCACATCCGCCCTCTCTTTATCAAAATAGAAGTCAAGGGAAAGAGGACTCCATGTGTAATGGTCGATGATGGGTCCGCCATAAATGTTTGCCTACTAAAGATATTGCCACAGCTAGCTATGTCAGCGAGGGATCTAAACCCGACCGAAGTAACAATTCGGGCTTATGACAACACTAAGAGACACGCCGAAGGGACTTTCAAAGTTGCTGTCAAGGTTGGTCCAATTGAATCTATTATTCAATTTGTTGTTTTAGACATACCGGTTACCTTTGCCTTACTCTTAGAGCGACCATGGTTTCATCCTCTTGGTGGAGTTCCTTCCACCCTTCATCAAATGATCAAGTTCCCCAACAGAGATGAGACAGTGGTCATTGAAGCTGAAGATAATGAGATTGTTAATGCTCTAATGATTGAGAGGCCTCTCAATGGTTTCCATGTTGTTGCAATTTCTGATGATGAAGTAGTGGACTCCAAAGTCTTGAATATGATAAAGAACATGAACTATCTTCCCGGAGCTGGTCTTGGAAAGGGTAAAGCCGGTTTGACAAAGCTACCAGATTTCAGAACTCAAACTTCCAAGAAGGGGTTGGGATATGATGAAGCCAACAATGTCCAGCCAAAGAAGGATGAGAAGATGGGCTTTCCACCACTCAAAGAAATCTTTGTCAAAGCTCCAAATATGGAACCACTCCAAGGAAAGCCCAAGCCGATCATGTTCATGGGAAAGTTGATCCCGGGTTTTGAAATTTTTGCAAATGTGGCCGAGCTAGTCGACCAAGTGAAGAAAGAGCTCACCTTGTCAGCCAACAAAGAATCCAATCCAAAAGAGAAGAATGAAGCTATCCTGAAAGCCGAGAAGACTCCGGAGGAGATTGCTACCCTGGTTGAAGAAAAGTTTGAAGATATCCTGCCTTATGATTTTGAGAACAATGATTTTGATTTTGATTTTAATTTGTCTGCTTTGTATGAGGATGATGGTGTTTTCTTTTCCAAAATGAATGCAATAAAGTCTGATTTTGCTTACTTGTGTGATGTTTCTCCTGATGGTTGCATACATTCAAATAACAGTTACATGAGCATCTTTAATATTAATTCTGTTAACACACAATCATTAAATTTGGGAACAACCGAAAATCCTAAAAACATTAGCATACCATCCGACCTTACTCCTGATGAGAGAGAGATTTGAAAAAATATTCAAAAAATATGAAGAAGTGTTTGTTTGGTCTTATGAGGATATGCCTGGAATAGATCGAGACATAGCCGAGCATCATATTCCTACTTACGCTCATATGAAACCTGTCAAACAAAAGCTTAGGTGATTAAGACCTGAGTGGGCTGAATTGGTTAAAGAAGAGGTCACTAAGCAAATACAAGTGAAGTTCCTTGAAGTGATAGAATATCCAGATTGGTTAGCCAACATAGTACCCATGCCAAAGAAAGATGGAAGAATAAGGGTCTGTGTGGACTATAGAGATTTGAACAAGGCTTCCCTTAAAGATGATTTTCCTTTACCTCATATAGATGTCCTCAATGATAGTGTAGCCTCTAGCGTGCTACACTCATTTGTAGATGGATTTTCCGGATACAACCAAGTGTTAATGGTCTAAGAGGATAAAGCCAAAACTGCTTTCATTACCACATGGGGTATATTTTGTTATAGGGTGATGCCATTCGGCTTAAAGAATGCAGGGGTAACCTACCAAAGGATGACCACCACACTATTTCATGACATGATGCACAAAGAAGTTGAAGTATATGTTGATAATATGATGGTTAAATTGGATACAAGAGAACAATACTTCCAAAACTTGGAATTATTCTTCGATAGAGCTTTGATATAAGCTAAGATTGAACCCGAAGAAGTGTGTGTTTGGTGTTACCTCCGGTAAATTATTGGGACATGTAATTGGTCCGAATGGCATTGAGATTGATCCAGACAAAGTTAAAGTAATCAGGGATATGCCAGCCCCTAAGACGGAGAGAGAAGTTCGGGGATTTATTGGTAACTTGCAATACATTAGTAGATTCATAGCAAAGCTCACAACAATTTGTGAGCCTATCTTCAAATTGCTTCAAAAGAATCAGCCGGTCATTTGGAATGAAGAGTGTCAAAAGGCCTTTGAGCGAATAAGAGAGTATTTGTTGAATCCACCTATTTTAAAACCACCTAAACCCGACAAACCTTTATTACTATACTTAGCAGTAGAAGAAGAATCAATAGGAGCCATGCTAGCCCAAGCAGATGAGTCAGAGATTGAGCATGCAGTTTACTATTTGAGTAGAAAGCTCTCCTACCTTATGAAATTAAGTATAGTATCATTGAAAAGACCTGTATAGCCGTGGTTTGGTCTTCTAAGAAGTTGCAGCATTACTTTCAATCGTATAATGTGCAAGCAATTTCCAGGTTGGATCCAATGAAGTACTTAAGGGAGACACCCTCTTTGATTGGGAAATATGGCCGATGGTTGATAATATTAGAAGAATTTGAGATTGAGTATGTAACTAGGAAAATAATCAAAGGTAGAGCAGTGACAGAATTCCTGGCCCAACAACCATTACCAGAAAGCGAAGAGGTAATCTTGGAATTTCTGGATGAACATTTAGAAGCAATTGAAGTACAAGGGTGGAAAATGTATTTTGATGGAGTAGTAAACAGGAAAGGAGCAGGTTTGGGAGTAATACTAGAATCACCCGAAGGGGAACTTATCCCTTTAGCCAAAAAGTTGAAATTTAGGGCAACCAATAATATGGTGGAATACGAAGCTTGTATTTTCGATTTGGAAACCCTAATGATTATGAAGGCGGATAAGGTGGAAGTTTTTGGCGATTCATTGCTAGTAGTATCCCAAGTAAATGGAGAGTGGGAGTTGAAAGAAGAAAAATTAAAACCATACCACCATTACTTGACCATGATGAAGAAGAACTTTAAGGAGTGTAGGTTTATACACCTATCAAGAGAAGAAAATTAGATGGCTGATGCCTTAGCCACATTGGCTTCAGTATGGGAAAACCCTGTCAGCTTATTCCTTAAGCCTCTGATCTTGACCAGTTCATCAACTCCTTACTATGAATATGAGACAATCATGGAAGTTGATACAGACCATGATGCATGGTATGATACTATAAGGCGATTTTTTGAAGAAAGAGAATACCCACCGGGGGCAACAAAGAAAGAGAGAAGAGCCATAAGGCGGTGGCCATTGCAATACATCACATTCCATAGGGAGTTATATCGAAGATGGCCTGATGGGGGTGCATTTAAGATGTTTAAGAAAGCCTGAAGTGGAGCGTATCATGTCAGAAATACATGCGGGAAGTTGCGATCCGAACATGAGTGATTTGGCCCTAGTAAAGAAGATTATTTGACAAGGTTACTACTGGTTGACCATGGAGAGAGATTGTATTGAGTTCGTAAAAAAGTGCCAACAATATCAGATGTATGGTAATTTGAATCACATGCCTCCTGAAGAATTACATTCTATGTCTTCACCTTGGCCATTTGCCACTTGGGGTATCGACATTATAGGAGAGATACATCTGACAGCTTCAAACGATCACCGCTTCATTGTGGTAGCAGTAGATTATTTTTCAAAATGGGTCAAAGCCGAA
Source organism: Garcia nutans (assembly GCA_947685225.1). Classification (NCBI taxonomy): domain Eukaryota; kingdom Viridiplantae; phylum Streptophyta; class Magnoliopsida; order Malpighiales; family Euphorbiaceae; genus Garcia; species Garcia nutans. Next base: position 39,517,837 of record CANTUV010000059.1, read on the forward strand.
TCCTTCAATAAACTAGGTGCAAGCCAAATAGCTAGATTTATTGAAAAGAACCTCATCTGCCAGTACGGGATCCCGCACAATGTGATATCAGACAATGGGGTACAGTTTGAAGGAGCAGTTAAGGATTTATTCTCAAAGTACCACATCCATCATCATAGATCCTCTCCTTATAGACCAAAGGCTAATGGTGCAGTAGAAGCAACAAACAAGACAATTAAGCAAATTCTGTCCAAAATGACCAAGCATCTCTCCTACAGGTAGGTGAAAAGTTTGGGTCGTGTCCATCCACCGCTCCAACAATGCTTGAACTACACTCCTGTCTATCGGACACTCCTCATATGGTAATTGCAAGATGAAGCTTTCAAAACCGCACTCTCGGACAATCCGTTTTACCCGAGAGGGTGCTACGTCATACCATTGTCGGGCTTTATAAATACACCCCCCGCCACTGACAATACAGTAATCATGCTAACACGAAGCCAGGTAAGTCAACATGAGGTAAGCATATCATCCTACCAATACCATTGATTCATAGCCTAAAATTACTCATTATGTTCTATTTTAATTAATTAATTTATTTATTTATTAAATTCTTAATAATAGTTCACTAATTAATTTATTTTTAATATTTCCTAACCTTTAGTACTATTAATAATTAATAACTAAAAACTAATAAAAATAAAATAATAAAATGAAATGAAATAATACATATTTGTCCTATTAAAATATTAAGTTGCAATGTTACCTTAGTTTTTTTACCTGAACTGTGATGAAGCTTCATCCCAGCTATTAGATTTATAGTACCATTTTCATATCATCGAATAAATTCTATCAACTTCGCATTGGATCGAGGTCCTAATCTCGAAGCATGCATCCTTTCTATTTGTTGATCAACTCTCTACTCAACTCTCTATTTACTATGAAAATATATAAATATTTTGTGAATAAATGTAAGTGTGCATGAGTATTGAAGAAATGAACCGTTTATATAGGCAAAGTGCAAAGGAGAAAGACAGAAGGCAAAAGGGAAAAATAGTACCTCCCGTGAAAAAAAAAGAAAAAAAAGTCAATATCACTGTTGATAAATAGTGAGTGAATAGTTAGTGAGTAGTAAGTAAATAGTGAATAAACAGTGAATAAATAGTAAATTCAATTCAATTATTTAGATATTTGCATGTCTAAAAATATTTTTATACTTTTAAAATATTTTTTTACGCAGGGGGCAAAAGGATATAGGTATGGTAAAAAATAGCTAATTTTTTTTGCAAATTTCTTTAATATCCTACTGACTACAATCATTTTTTTTTTGTAGATAATCCAAATTATTTTTGAGTCCAAAACTCACCTCGGGTCCAGAATTCAAATTATTTTTTAGTCCAGAACTTACCCTGGGTCCAGAACCTAAATTATTTTTTGAGTCAAAAACTTATCTCGGATCCAGAATCTAAATTATTTTTGAGTCCAGAACTTATCTCGGGTCAAAATTTTAAATTATTTTTATGTTCAGAACTTACCTCGAGTCCAAAATCCAAATTATTTTTGAGTTCAGAACTTACCTCGAGTCCAAAATCTAAATTATTTTTGAGTCCAGAACTTATCTCGGATCTATAGCCCAAATTATTTTGAAGTCCAGAACTTACTTCGGGTCAAGAACCTAAATTATTTTTTAGTCCAGAACTTATCCTGGGTCCAGAATCCAAATTATTTTTTAGTCAAGAACTTACCCTGGGTCCAGAACCCAAATTATTTTTTAAGTCCAGAACTTATCTCGGGTCCAGAACCCAAATTATTTTTAATCTAGAACTTACCTCGGGTCCAGAACCCAAATTATTTTTGAGTCCATAACTTACCTCGAGTCTAGAATCCAAATTATTTTTTAAGTTCAAAACTTACATCGGGTCCAGAATTCAAAATATTTTTGAGTCCAAAACTCACCTCGGCTCTAGAACTCAAATTATTTTTTAGTCCAAAACTCAAACTAACCTTGAGTACGAAGTCCAGTCTGGCTCTAAACCCATTCAAAAATCACATTGCTTTTCACTCTCTTTTGTTGTAGTCTTAGATCATTCAAGGATGGGGTAAACTGTACACCCTTAATTTTTTATCCAGTGCAGTCCAAAGATTTTAAAACAGTCCGAATAATTTTTGTGGTATATATTATTTATTTTAATATTTATTATTTATTTTGATATATTTTACTTATTATTTATTACTTATTTAATTTATTATTTATTTATATTAATTATTTTATTTATTTATTATTTATAAATATTTATTATATATTATTTATTTTTAATATAATATTTATTTTACTTTTCATTTATCTTTTATTCATTTTTAAAATATATATATAAATAAAAAATAAAAAAAAGTTATAAAAAAATAAAAATTGGCGACGGCAGAATTGGCGACGAAAGTCGCTAGCGCGACGAATTGGCCACACTCCAATTCGCCGCAGGTTTTTCCTGCGGCAAATTGGCTATAGGCCAATTTTCCACAGGCAAAACCTGCAGTGAAATTGTGCCCCGCACAAAATCTTGTAGGCACCCAGCGCTAGTCCCGCCCTGGCCCGCGCTAGTCCCGCCCTGGCCCGCGCGACATTTTTTAATTGGTTTTTGATTTTATTTCCAAAATATTTTTTAATTTTCTTAACATACTAGAATTTTTATTTTAATTGCCTATAAATACCACATTAAAAAAATAGGAGGGAGGATTTTTTTTACTGAAGAATTATTCGGACTCTTCTTAGCAATTTACTCAAAATCTTAGACTTGTGAAGGAGCAAGAGGCAACAAACAACAAACAATTCATAAAAAGGCAACACACACTGTCTTTGTTATTGTTCAACCAGGATTAAAAATTATGGTGGAACCAAGAACGGAGGTTTGAGTTTCTATTAACTTGTTCATATTTACAGTAGCCTCATTTTTTAGTTTGATCAATTATTAAAACATGCAATAGATGGTTTTTTTATTTGAGCACATTGATCAATTGTTTTATTTATCATCAAGTCTCTATTTAAAACTCTAAAAATTATTTTTCAAAACCCTAATTTATTAATACCCATTAAACTAATCTCTGAAGCTTAATACCCTAATTGCATTTTTCTAATGCCACAAAACAATAATATGTTTTCTTAAAACCATAATCAATTCTATTTTTCTAAAATTCACAGTAGCCTAGTCTTTCCAAATACTTAACTTTTAATCCTATTTTCATGAGCTTCAATTTTATTTACTTAAACCCTAAACCTTTAACATTGTTTTCATAAAACTTCCAAAACCCTAAATCCAAAAAATCCATTCTTTAGATGCAAACCCTAATTTATTTCAAACCTAATCTTTAACTCATCCTATTTGTCCATCTAATAGACATGTTATTTCTTTTGTATTAAATATTCCTTAGTTGACTAATCCAGTAATTAAAAAAATCCTAATTGTTAAACATAAAACCTATCAAACCCTAATGTTATTTAAGAAACACTAATTGATGCATAAACCCTAAATTTATATACTTACTGCTTTATTGAAATTACATGAATGTTTGTTATATATTTTGATTGATGTGTCATGTCCTTGATGAATAATTTACTTATGATGAATGGTTGGTTATTTTTATTGATTTGCTTTGTTTTCAAAATATTGTAAGAGGTATGTTTCCATGTTTTGGATACCTCATATTGTGAGCATCATATAATTTAATTAATTTTAAAAGTTTTGGATCAATGTAAAGGACATGTTTCCACCTTTCGGTGGGTGTCCTATTTAGTTTTAGATATTAAACGATGTAAGAAAATATTTTCATCCTCGGATGGGTGTCCATTTATTTGTTTTGTTTGGACATTATTGTGATTTTAATAAAGTATTTATTTATTCTTATGATCGCATGTAGTATGGGTAATATCATAATATTTAAGAATTTTATAATATTAAGACCTACAAAGGAAGCTGGTTCTAATGAACTGGGCGTTGTGAAGATGCTGGGCCATTTCTCACCTTCCCCACACATACTCAACTTTTTGAACCCATTAGGGAGTTGGGGAATCTATAGAAATCGAGTTATCCACCCCTTTCTTTTTTTCCCGTCCTATCCAGGTGGCGACTCCATTTTCCCCGGGTTTAGGCCCATGTTCTCTAAGATCTAGAGCCTAATAGTGCCTAAGTCCCATGAACCATTCCACCGGGAGTGGGGGCAAAAATCGTCGCTGACACCACCATCCTTTGAATCTGTTCAGGCTCCATTGCTCTTGGTGAGAAGCTAATTGAGTTGCTACTAGAGTCTATGTCACTGCATAGGTTGGATTATCGTACGCTCTCGAACTGTTGTACTTAAGGTCTAGGAGCTAGAAAGGATTAATGATATCTAATGCAATGCATATGTACATATATGCATGTATGCACAAGTAATCAAACAATCAACGATAATTAGGACATTCCTTCCAACCTTATAACTTCCACACATGAATGGCGAGTCTCTTTCCCTAGGTATATGGTTAACAAAATACCAACTTAGGATATCTTGTTTTCTCAAAAATTTCCTCGGACAATTTTTACCAGTAGTTATATTTTCAAACATTGGAGTTAGTCCATGATAATTCTCATTAATTAGGATTTAATCCATTGAATCTCAACTAAAATAGCTTTTATGCTATATTGGATTAAAACAAAATTATTAGGTTTATCATAAATAGATTTCCTTTTTAGAAAGTGACTAATGATTCATGCCAAAAAAATAAGCCCATGATTAATGATTCTTGGTATAAACTAAGCCCACAATTGATTTTTGGTATTTCATAATTGACCTAAATATTTGTAAGATATTTTTTTGTAATCTTTAGATGAAGCGAAAAATAATTTTGTTTCAAAGTCCCTTAGGCTTTGAAAGTTTTGGGCCATAAGTTGGAAGAAGATTTTTGACTCATCTTGAAAGATTTTATGTTGAAAGACTATCTTGAAAATTTTGAAAATTTGGGATTTGGCTTTTTGGACTTGAAGGAAAAAATTATTTTTGAGCTTATAATATAGTTAGGTCATATTAGAAAAAGAACAAGCTAAATAAGCCATGGTTTAAACTAAGATATATCAATCATAGCCAAACAACAAGCATTTGGGGTAAAAACCTAAGAAAAATAACTAGGCCAATTACATGAGCTTTAGTCTTTGGGTCGAAAAGTTTAGGCTTACATAGCAAGTATATAACAAAAGGTACAAGGCTATGAGTGGTTATGCCATGCTTGATCTTCATACCTTGATTAAAAGTATGATATCCCTTACATAACACAACGTGGGTAATACGGTAATCCTAACTCACACACACAATGCAATCTGTATGATGCAATGGACAATATTATAATAAGAAAGAATAGAATAATATAAAGACCAACAGAATCAAATCTCTTATTCCCATTGGAGTCGCCACTGTGAGCGGAGATTTTCACCCCCACTCCCATGTGAAATGGTTCTTGCGACTTTGGCACTGTTAGGCTTAGAGCTTTAGAGAACACGGGCCTAAACCCAGAGAAAATGGAGTTGCCACCAAGATGGGCCAGGAAAATTGAAATGGGTGGATGACTCGATTCCTAAGGAATTCCCAACCCCCCATTGTGTTTGAAAAGTTGAATACGCATGGGGAATGTGAGAATGACCCAACACCCCCTGTAATATCCTCATATATGCCCTAAAAGTTTTGATTATGTTGTTGATGTTGTGGTTAGTGTTGTTGTTGTTGTTATATATTGGATTGTATATATGTGTTAAATTGTAAGAGAAAAGAAATGGAAAGAGAATGTATATGTATATGTGTTTTGGAGAAGAAATTTAGGGTTTAGAGACAAGTTTATATGTTGGGTATATGATGATATATATAACATATAAATTGGTCAAAGGGAGAGTCAATGCAAGAGGATATTTTTATGTGGCATGTGAAATTACTTAATTGGGCACATATGAGACAAAAGGGTAGTTAAATGGTGAAGGGTGTTTTAGTAATTGCAAGGTTAAAAACTCTTGGTGGATATAAGAAGCAAAATTTGACTTTTGCTCTTCATCTTTTCCTCTTCTCATTTGTGTGTGGCCGGCTCTTCCTTAGACAAAAGGGAAAGAGAAGTGTTCTTGAGACAAGAAGCAAATTGAAGAAGAAATCAAAGGTTGTGAAAAGAGATTTGTGGAATTTCTTCATTTTAGGTAAGAATTCTTTTGTTTCCCTTTGTCAATTTTGAAGTTGTGTCTAAATAAAATTGTGATTGGTTGATGTGATGATTTAGTGTGTTTGTGTATGGTGTGTGTAAAAGTGTTGAAATGGAATTAAAGATAAGAAGCTAGGTTGGTGTTGGTGATGGAAGAGTAAGAGTTGTGTTTAGTGAATTTTTTTTCTGTTTTACAATTAGTAAAGGCTGTGACTTGTATGATTTTTAATTAATTATAGAAAAATGTTCTTGAAGTGAATTTTTGATATGTTGTGCCTCTATGAGTCTAGAATGACTGAAAAATATGTTGATTCGATTTTGGAATGGTTATGAGTTTAGAAAGATTATTTTTATTAGACCTGTTCCAGCAGGTACCTCAACTGAGACAGCTATATTTCGGGATTTTTAATAAAATTTAGAAAAATTATATCCAATTGATTTTTGGATATGTTGTTTCTTAGTGAGTCTAGTATTTGAGAAAAATAATTTGGAACCACGTTGATTGAATTTGATTTATGGAATTCACAAAGTTCAGAACTGCTGCCAGGATGCAGGGCAATTGGAGCAGTCTGGTTTGGTGAACTATTTGACCAAGATTTTGTGTTCAGTTTGATCTGAAATTTTAAAGGAATGATTTTAAGATACAAAACTAAATTCTTTAAAAATTTTAGAATTTTTAGTCAAGTGGATTAGTTTATACAATTTTTCAAAATAAGGATAAAATGGAGTCTAAAACCAGAATGTACTATTCATATGGTCATTTTGCTAATATTCCTTTTGGATTAGATTGTGAAGAGGTTGAATTGCCCTAACCGTGTCCCTCAAATGTAATGGTTATTGTTTTTATTCTTTGTTCTTTTAGCATGGCTTTGATTCTTCAAAGGTATTATGGTACCTAAACCTAAACATAAACACTTTAAACATGTCTAAAACAAAGAATGCCCTAATCAAATGTATGTGGATGATTCTAAACCTATGTATAATGATCTTTGGATTAGGTTTTGAAGAGATTGTGTTGCATTAACCTATATGTTGAGAATTCTTGGAAGAGGAAATGTATGGAGGAATGGGAATAGTTCTTGAGGTAAGTAACAATACATATGATTGTATTTAATTACATAATTTGAGGCTTAACACATTTGTTTGCAAATGTGTTAAGTGATTTATTATATTGTTAATATAATTGGACTAAGGTGATGATTGAATGATGTGAAGGATGTGAAGAGCATTAACAAGGTAAGCATAAACCCTATTTGATTGTATATCCTTATATGTCTTTGAACATTAACACATTGGGATGAAAGTGTTAAATAAGCTATTATATTGTGAATGTAAATGAAGAATGTATATTACTATATATATATATATAAAGGATGAAATATGAAATGGAAAAGGTAGGAAAATATGAGGATCCTTCTTAAGGTATGTGCAATTTGTTATGATAAATGCTCTAGTAATGAATGATGTTAATGTGTTTTGAGAAATGAGAAAATGTTATGTTATATGCATTGTGAATCTTGTGTATGGCAATGTATTATATGAATAATATATTTTGAAATGTTATATCAATGATGTTATATGTATCATATGGATTGAGATATGATATGTAGTGAAGCCATTGTAATTGGCCATGATGATTCAAATGTGAGACGAAGCCATTGTGATTGGCTATGGTGATCCAATTGAAAGAAATAAGGCATATTTTCCTAGATGATAATGAGCATTGAGATTGAAATTGATAATGAAACAATAAGTGAAATATGTGTTTAATGTGTTATTCAGTCTTCAGAGTTCTGGGTTTGGAGGCATGCCTATAAAATGAAAAAGGTAACAGTCTTGCCGGGTTGAGGATCTCTTCAAATTGAGTTGAATTGAGGTCCAAGAGACTGGGTCTGTTACACTATGAGAATTGTGAATATGAAATATATGATTGGTAACAGTCTTGCCGGGTTGAGGATCTCCTCATGATGAGTTGATGGTCCAAGAGACTGGGTCTGTTACACTATCCATGGATAGAAATATTGATATATGATGCCTACGGGCTTGATGATTATGATTATAGACCAAAGCAGTAACTCTGAACTCTGAATAACATAGTGGTGTCTGTTGGGCCCGAGTCTGTCTTTGTTGTCAATGTGATATACAAATGTTGAAAGAAATGGATAATGAAATCTTTGGTATACTTCATTGGACATGTGATTGATGATATGTAATATGTGTGTTGAAATATTGATTATGAGCACTAATGATGAATCATAAATGGTGAATTGTGAATAAAGAAATGTTGTGATTGGTATGATGTATAATGTGTGTACTAGCATTGATTGTGAATTCAATTGATGAATTGTGGTTGAAGACAATGATTGTCTTAATTGGAAATGTGACTTATGGTTAGTATGATGTATAATGTGTGTATTGAGATGTTGATTGTGAATATTAGTGATGGGTTGGAATTGGTAGAAATGTTATGTATATATATGTGTATAAGATATGAAATTAGTTGAAAGATATGAAAGGTGCAAATGAAAAGGGATAAACTTAATAAGAACTAAAAGTATATGGAATTGATATATCTTTATATGTTAGTATTTCCATGATATATGTTTGTATTTTATATTTATACTACTAAGCTTTCGAGCTTAGCGCGGATGTATTATCGCGCAGGTAGCTTGGTGGAAGATATGAAGTCTTTTGGTATGCCACGAGAAGAGTAAGATTTTGTCGAGACCAACTAGAGGGTAATGCATACATGTATCCACTTTAAGTATGTTATATTAAATGTATAAATGAAGTTTTGATAAAGACAATGATTTTGTAAGTGTTCTTCAAATTGACCTATTATGGTTTGAATTTTGTTACAGGTTTTTAAAAAGTAAAAAGAAAAGTGGCATCCTTATACTCTATATACTTACTGTATGTATACTAGGTATATGTATAGTACTTATATAGGGTATCGGGGTGTTACACCCCCACAGTGCCCGGTTCATTAGAACCGACCTCATTTTCAGGTCTAAATATTATTAAATTCTTAACTTATTGTAGCATCATCCATATTATACATATATTAAAATAAATAAATATTCATTGTATTAAAGTCAAAGAAGGTCCAAACAAAATAATAAATGGGCACCCATAAAATATGAAAGCATGCCCTTACAATGTCCAATATCCAAAAAAAGGACACTGATCTTTTGGTGGAAACGTGTCCTTTATATTAATCCCAAGACTTAAAAGAAATTAAATTATATTGAATCTAACTAACGAGGTATTTACAAAGTGGAAACATACCTTTTACATCTCGAAAACTAAAATAATTAACATTAAAATAATAAATCAAATAAATTAAATCATTCAATCATTCATCATGAGCAATAAAAATAAATCATTCATAAAATTAAAATATTAATGAATCATCCATATAAGAGATAAAGCAACAACATCTAAGTTTTAATCTTAAATAAAGTAATGAATATATCAATTTAGGGTTTATGCTTCAAATTAGGATTTTAGAATTTTTATGATTGAGTCAGGGTTTTTATGATGAAAATTAAGACTCTACGTTCTAGGGATGAAAAATGGGATTTTTAGGTTTTAGAAAAATAAGATTAAGGTTTATAAAGAGAATTGAGATTTTTAGAAATTGGGAAAAGTAGGATTAGGGTTTTGGAATTTGGAAAATAGTTTAGGGTTTTTAGAATTTGGAAAACTATTTAGGGTTTTGGAAATTTAGGAAAATAGATTAAGATTTTGGGAAATATATTATGGTTTTGACATTATACCCATGATTTAAATTGAAACTTAAACTATTGGAAGAAACAAATAAAAAAATAAATTGGATAATCAAGACAGTGTGATGATAGTTTGAAAGGTAACTGTAATTACTGATTGAATAAACTGAGTTATAAGAATATACCTACGTTTGAAGGCTCCACCAAATTGAGGGTTGATCCAAGCTGCTTCCTACACCAAGTTTAATTTCTGGCCGAGCTACAACTAAGACAGTAGTCGCTGCCTAGCTGCTTTGCTAGCGACTATCCTATTAATTAATTAAAAAGTTCATATATGATTATAATATCCTATTTTATATTGATAATAATTTATTATTATATAATAATATAAATTAATTTTTTGATATTAAATTTCAAATTTTTTTAAAAATATTGAATTTATGATTTATTTTAAAGGACAATTAAATAATTATTATAAATATTACCTATAATATTTAGTTTCAGATTAAAATTATAAAATATTATTATTTATTAAAATTAATTATTATAAATTTTTATTTAGAGAGTTTAATTAGAATTGTGATATTATATTTGATATCAATAATAATTAGTTATTAGTCAATAATTATAAATTAATTTTTTTGGGTATTAAATTAAAATATCAATATTAAGTTTTAAATTAATTTTTTAAATATTAATACTTAATATTTATTAGAATAGATAATTGATTAATTATTAAAGATATTATCTATATTAAGTTTTAAATTAAAATTTTAAAATTTTAAAATTATTATTTATTAGAATATATAATTAATTGCTATATCTATTTATTTATTTATTTAAAATATTAAATTTATTTTTTATAATAGATAATTAATTAATTATTATAGATATTTATTTGAAGATTTCAAATAGGATTGAAATATCTTATTTGATATTGATAATAATTCATTATTATCTAATATTATAAATTAAAATTTGTTAGATATTAAATTAAAAATATGAAATATTAATTTTATTATTTGTTAGAATAAATAAATAAATAATTATTATAAATTTATTTGAAGAGTTCAAATGAGATTAGAATATCATATTCAATATTGATAGTAATTAGTTATTATCTAACAATATACATTAATTTTTTTAGATATTAAATTAGAAATATCTATATTAAGTTTCAAATTAAAACTTTAAAATATTAAATTTATTATTTATTATAATAAATATTTACTTAATTGTTATAAATATTTATTTAGGAATTTCAAATAAGATTATAATATCATATTTAATATTAATAACAATTTGTTATTATCTAATTATACAAAAAAAAAAACATAAAAACCCAACAAATAAACTTAATTATTTGAAAATTTTCTCCCCACAACACTATTCAGTTTCAAAACCACAATATTATATAACAACTAATAAATCTTAATTTCAATAATTGACTTGCAGATAATAAATTGAACTATTAAATTTGTTTTTGGTGTATTTTTCTTATTTTTTCTTTTATTTTTGAGAATTTTTTATTCATATTTTTTTGGTCTTTTACTATTTATAAAATATTCAAGAAAGTAAGTAGAATGATTGATATTACCTTTTGTTATTGTTTACTTTTGTCTTTAAATATATCTATTAAATTCAAGTGTCGTAAATAGCATTACTATTTACTATTAATTTATTGGACAACTAACTAACTGAATAAATTGATGGTGGAAAAAACTTTTTTAGCTAAAATTATTAAATTTATATAATAGATTAAAATTGCAAAAAAGTCATAAGTTTTGATGTAATCATTAAACTTATTAATATAAATTATAAATTATAAATAGAAATTAAGTATTAATAGACTATTTTTTTCAAAAATCTTCAATAGAAAATAAATTGGCGGTTGAAATATATGGAAAGAAAAATGAAAATAATCTCTATATATCCTTGTATAGATGATCAGTAACTATATATTCATGGACATTAGATGATTAACCACTATAGCATTATTTATACTCAATACTTTTTCCTTATAAAAAACAAAAATCTATTAAAATAATAAAACATAATATTAAAATTTAAATAAATTACATCAAAATTTCTAATTTTTAACAATACCCACAACATTGTGCGGGTTCTTTTCTAGTATATATTTAATGATATTTTCAAATTAGTTTAAAAATTTATAAATTTATAAAAGAATAAAACAATTAGTTATGTTTCTTAGTTATCATGATATATATGATTTATTTATTAAGATAGTTTATTTTAAACTAATTATTAAGATAGTTTAATTAGTCTAAAAATAAATATATTTAATTAAACAAAATAAAATTTATTGATTATAGATACAAAAATGAGAATGCATTTTTACCTAAAATATGCAATTGGTGTTTTAGTTTATAGGAGGGCTCATGGCTCGGTTGATGATGAAAAAAAATTTTTGATCCATCTATTTTGATTTATAAAAATTATCAACCTAAATTGAATCATAAATAAATAATTAACTGTTTATCAATTAATCACATAAAATGGACGGTTAATTATTATTTTTGATTTTTAACCGTTGTATTATATATATAAATAAAAATAAAATTTAACATTTCATACATATTTAACAAAAACAATCCAAATATAACTTTTTGCAATAATAAATCATAATGACACAAGTACACAATTAAATTACAAATTAAATACATATTTTAAATTCAAATATAATTCATTATAATAATTTAACATATATGTATATTATAATTTAATACATAAAATTTATAATTTATTATATAAAATTATATATATTTTGTAATTTATATATAATTTATGCAAAATTTATGATTAATATACATATATATTTTATAATTATTGTAACATCATTATATTCTATCCACACATCGTACACATTCCCTCAAATGTGTAGTATGCATAGGCAGAACATAAGAGCATTACTAAACACATTAATCGTACCTCATCTATTCACATTATTTAGTTGATAGTTTGTGTTATTATATAAATAATTGAATAGGTATAAGAAAGATAAATAAATTTATAGAAATTTTTACCAAAGTTTTATTTAAAATACAAGTATTATCAAATTTAACCAATTTAACATGTATATATATAATAGTTCTCAAAATATTCTCTTTCATTAATATCCCAAAATTTCATATTTTACACACATACATATATAGATATGTGAATATGATATTATTTATTTACAAGACGTCTTTTAGTCATAATACAATTATATTTTACAAAATAAATATTACATCCATAACACATGAAAAGAAATATTTACATGCTATGCTTATGCTTGACCTGTGGCAACTGACGGTTCTAGTATCTGTAGACCCTTAATTTTAACCCCAATTTGATATGGTCCTAATTAAAAGATATCAAAATAAATTTGATCCGACTTTAAAATATTTAAACCTAATTTATAATTTTTAAAGAAGTCGATTCGGATTTAAGACGCATAAATTCAATTGTAAAACCCTAAAATCAAGTTGAATCGGCCCAAATTAAACCTTTCGGTCCATAAGTTAAAAAAGGAAATACTAATTCAAATTAACCTGGCCGGGGAGACATGAGCATGCCTCATGTTGAACTAGCAGCCCAAATCAACATGAGGTTGGACTCATGTTGACCTGGGCAGGCTAGGTTGACATGAGCATGTTTCATGCTTCATGCCGACCTTGGCAGCCCAAGGTCAACATGAGCACGTGTTGTGCTCGAATTAACTCTACCACAAAACGTCACTCGCAAGTATACGAGGTAGCTGTAGTAAAGGTGATCGCCCCAAGGTCGTTCTCTCAAGGAAGCTAAAGTGGTTAATTGCTTATCAGATTATGTTTAACAAGTAATAAAGAGATTTATAAATTGCTAAATAATGAAGAAGATTGATTAAAGTTTAAAACAATAAAAGTAAATTGAGCTGAGTTTTGATTCACTTGATAGAATGGTCTAGGGTTTGCACTTCTCTACTACTTATATGTATGAACGGTTATTCCTCTTAACTAATTCAATTTCAAAGATTAAATCTCAAACAACTCAACTAATCGAGTCAAGGAAATAAGCTCTCGCATTCAAACCTCTTTCAACTAATCTTGTTATAAGTGAAATAATCTTTTTAATAGGTTATATCTCTAATTCACCTAAGTCCCTAATTGAATTGTTCAAGTATTAAACTTCATCTCTCGATCCATCATCTAATACCTTAAAACACATAATTGGTTGTCAATCAATTATATATTAATAATGTTTCATTCAATCAAGGCTAAAGAAATTATTAGCTAAAAGAAAAACCAATTCATACAATCATAGCAGATCCATACAAACCCTAGACTAGATCAAATTAGTTCATAATGCAATCAAACATATTCATCTCATTAATGTTCAAAGAAATCAAAATAGACATGATAATATCCATTCAATGAAAATAAAGAGAATAAGTTCGAGAACAAAACCAAGTTACAACTCCTTGAAGCTTCTGAAGAATCTCTTGTTCAAATCTTGCAAGAAGGATGAAACAATGGTATGAACAATCTAATCTAAAACTAGTTTTGATCCAAAGTTTAATCAAAATTAAGAAAACTAATGTTAAACCCTAAAACTTTTCTCTGACGGCTCAAAACTTTGCTCCAAATCGTCAACAGTCCTCAACCCTAGCTCTTCCTCTTCCTTTTATACGAAACGTACGCTTTAAAATCCATTGCGCGTTTAGTTCATGAGGGACATGGCCAATTCAGAAGTGACATGGCCGTGTGAGTGTTCTTTGGAGGGACACGGCCAGGTGACTTGGCCGTGTCCCTTGCCTGTGTCCACCACTGCTTGCCTCTCTTCTTTTCTTCTTTGTTGAGTGACACGGCCAAGTGGAGCTTGACTTGGCCGTGTTGAAGCCTTTTGGAGGGACACGGCCAGGTGACTTGGCCGTGTCCCTTGCCTGTGTCTTCCACTGTGAGTTTTGCTTCTTCTATTCCTTTGGAACTTGGTGAGACAAGGCCAAGTCAGAGTGACTTGGCCATGTCTGGGCTTCATTAGAGGGACACGGTCACTGACTTGGCCGTGTCCCTTGCATGTGTCTGCTTCTGTGAGTTGCTCTTCTTCTTTAACTTGATATGGGACACGGCCAGTGACTTGGCCGTGTCCTCTGCCTTTGTCAGCTACTGTGCATTCTTCCTTCAGTCTTGGTTCCTTGGCTTTTTTAACCTAAAACAAAACATCAAATAACTTTAAACAAAAACTAAATAAACAATAACTAACAAAACATAAACACATACTAAAAACTAGATCAAAAACAACATAAACACTGAAATAAACTAAAACTATCAAAATTAATGAAAACACTAAACAAACCGATAAAAACTAACAAAATACCTAAATAAAACAATAATTATCATAATAAACAAACTACAAATCTATGACAAAAACTAACAAAACAGCATGCCTCATGTCGACCTGGGCAGCCCAAGGTCGACATGAGGTTGGTCTCATGTCGACCTAGGGCAACTGAGTCAACATGAGTTCAATAACTTTCCTAATTCAACTAGAATTCATTTTAGGGATTGATTAATATTAGGATAAGGATTCTGAGTGAGGTTTGGCTATAAATATTAATGTTTCAGAATTTAAAGAGAGGAGGGAAAACATTAAAGAGGATCGGCAATGAATATTAAGAGAGATTAAATCACAAAACAGAAGAGACGGCAACAAAGAAAGAAGAACAGCAGCAGCTTTTTGGAGAGCAAAGGAAACCACAAACAGAAAAATCAAAACAATCAAAGAAGAAGGTAGAGTCCATACTATCTTCACATTGTTCATCCAAAAATTAATTTTTTCGTTGGAACCAACAACGGAGGTTTGATCTTTAATCATAAATTATTCATGCTCACAGTAGCTTCATTTCTTTTATTAATAAGAGAATGCATGCAGTAACATGATCCTTGAACGTGTAGTAACTCGATCTTTGAACATGCAATAAATTTATCTTTGTTTCAATAACTTTAATCGTTTGCTTTATTTAGCACATTGATCAGTTGATATTCATAACCCTACATGCACGTTTCATAAAAAACATAAAACTATCCAGTATCCATCGAGGATTTAAATTAATTGTTAGAATCTATTTTGTTTACTTTACATCAAGAACCATAAATTATTTTATTGAAACTCAAAATCTCAAACTATTTTTATCCAAAAGCCTAAACCATTTCAATATTAGACTCCAAAATATTGATTATTTTTCCAAAATCTTAATTTATTTTTCCAAATCCAAAATTATATTTTTAAGGTAGTAAGTTAAATCGCGTAACCCTTTCCCTAAATTATTATACTTAAAGCCATTAAAAACCCTAATTCCAAAACCCTAGTTTCAAAAACCATAATTCCAAAACCCTAATTCCAAAACCCTAATTTTAAGAACCCTAATTCCAAAATCCTAGTTTCCAAAACTCTTGTTTCAAAAACCTTAAAAATTCTAATTTCAAAACCCTAATTACAAAACTTTAGTTTCTAAAACCCTAAGTTCTGAAACCCTAAATTCTAAAAACTCTAAATTTTTTAAAACCCTAAATTTATATATTTATTACTTTATTTAATTTTAGATTTGATTATATAGTTTATTATATTTTTTGATGGTTGATTTATTTGATTTCAATACTTGATTTATTTAATTTATCATGGATGGATATTCTCTTTATTATTATGATTATTATTTGGTTATTTTAGTATTAAAATTGTAAGAGGTATGTTTCTACTTTGTGGGTACCTCATTAATTAATTTCTATGTAATTTAAATTGCTTTTATATTTTGGACCAATGTAAAGGATATGTTTCCACCTTTTGGTGGGTGTCCTATTTAGTTTAGACATGAATGATGTAAGGACATGTTTCCATCCTCGGATGGGTGTCCATTTATTTGTTTTGTTTGGACATTGCTTTGATTTTAATATAATGATGCTTTATTTTAATTGTTTCATGTAATATGCATAATATTGTTATACTTAAGAATTTTATAATATAAAGACCTGCAAAGGAGGCCGGTTCCAATGAACCGGGTGTTGTGGGGGCGCTGGGCCATTTCTCACCTTCCCCACACGTACCCAACTTTCCGAACCCATTAGGGGGTTGGAAATTCCTTAGGAATCGAGTCATCCACCCCTTTCTTTTTCCTAGCCCGTCCGGGCGGCGACTCCATTTTCTCCAGGCTTAGGCCCGTGTTCTTTAAGGCCCCCAGCCTAAACAGTGCCGAAGTCACAAGAACCATTCCACTAGGATTGGAGGTAAAAATTCCCGCTCACACTACCATGAAGGTTGCTGGTGGATGTACTCTTCCAAATTTTGGCAAAGGATTGTTCTTGGTATTAGGCTTATCCAGCTCGGGTAGCTTACCACTGTCAATCAAATCTTGGATCTCATGTCTTAGATAAGCACATTTATCCGTATCATGCCCTTGCATTTGATGAAATTGACAAAAGACCTCATCATTGAAGTTTGGTGGCAGGAGATTATGTAGCGGTCGAGGAGCCAACGGTTATAATAACCCTTTCTTTTGTAGCTTGTTGAAAACCCAAGATAGAGGTTTCCCCAATTTTGAAAATTGTCTTTTATTTCCTTGACCAGTCGCATTAACATCAACTTCTTTTTGCGTGCTTTGATTGCTAGGCTGATAATTTTCTTTCTCATTCCTTCTTACAAAAAAGCGGTTCTTCTCCCTTTTGCATTCTTCAATTTGCAGACTAGCTTAGAGAAGATCTTTGAAATCACAGATGAGTGTATGAGACATCCTTTCACGAAGACTAGGCAAAACCCCTCTCATAATCATCCTTATTTGATCAGATTCATCGGGTCTCTTCTTGAGCAAAGCAGCCTTATTTCTCCATCTTTTCACACAGTATATAAAATTTTCATTTGGCCTCTGTCTAATGGACTCCACTTCCATTAAGGTAACTTCCAGCTCGACATTGTACCCATATTGCTGAATGAAAGCCTTGTATAACATATCCCAATCTTTTTGAGTACTTTCTTCTAAGGTGTTAAACCAATTTTGGACAACAGGGTCCAATGAGAGCATGAAGTACCTTAGAGTTTGAGTCTTAGTAGCTTGGAAAAACTGCATAGCAGTGACATACCGCTTCACATGGAGATGGGGGATTCCAGTACCATTGTACCTAGTGAAGGAAGGCATCTTGAACTTATAAGGGACTTCCTCATCTTGTTCAAATAGTTTGTTGATCTCAGACATCTCTTCTATTTTCAGCTTCTTCTCAAATTTCTTTTCTAAATCAGCAATCATCTTCTCAACATCAGATGTCTCGGTCTTTTCAACAGTTGTCTTCTCAACAACCTTCGGCTCCTTTTTGTCTTGAAAATCATAGAAGTATTGAGCCCAATCATCATCATCAATGATCACCTTATCATCATCAAAAGCCACTTCACCAACCATAGCCTCCCCTTTGTCCTTTGGCTTCTTGGTTCTAGCGGATGCTTCGACATTATTTTCTAAAATTACAGCCAATTGGTTCTTCACGGTCTCAGTTAGGGCCTCTTTTATTTCTTCCATCCTGGCATTGAGGGCATCATCCACCATTCTTTGAATTTTTTCGGGCTCCATTGCTTTTGGCGAGCAAGTGATTGAGTTGCTACTAGATTCATCATCTCCGGCGTAGGTCGGATTGTCGTAAGCTTTTGAACTATCGTAATCCAGGGCTGTAAGCCAAAGAGGATCAATCATATGAGATACAAATGTATGCACAAACAATAAACAAACAAGGACAAATAGGACGTTCCTTCCAACCTTATAACTTCCACACACGAATGGCGATTCTCTTTTCCTAGGTATATGGTTAACAAAATACCAACATGGGGTATCTTGTTTTCGAATAATTCCCTCGGACGTTTTAACCAATAGTTATATTTTCAAAATAGAAATCAGTTCATGATAATTCCCATTAATTAGATTTTAATCCATTCAACCAACTAAAGTAGCTTTTATGCTACATTGGATTAAAACTAAATTAAGAGGTTTATTATAAATAGATTCCTCACTTGAAAAAGTAACTAATGATTCATGCCAAAAACAAGCCCATGATTAATTATTCTTAGTATAAACTAGGCTCACAATTGATTTTTATTATTTCATAATTGACCTAAATAATTTGCAAGCTCTTTTGGATGAAAATAATTTTGTTTCTAAGCCCATTGTAAAAAAGATTTTAGAAAAAACATATTTTGGGCTTTGTATTTGGATCATGAAAAAAGTATTTTTGATTTGTTTTTAGAAAATTTTTATGTCCAAAGACCATTTTGAAAAGTTTTGAAAATAGTTTTGGTCTTTAGGACTTTAAAGAAAAATTTATTTTTAGCTTATAATGTACTTAGGTCATATTAGAAAAAGGACAAACAAAATAAGCCATGATTTAAGCCAAGATAAATTAACCATAGTCAAACAACAAGCATTTGGGAACCTAAGGAAAGTAACTCTTTGATTAAAGGGTTGGTAAGACTCTTTGATTAACAAAATTAATATTTGAATAATGATATCATGAAACTAGGGTTTTAAACACTTTAAAATACTTTAATTTGTGATTTTTGGTTATTGGGTTCCTAAGCTACTGTGTAAAATTTAGGTTTTTATATTTTTATGTTTTTTAATGTTTTAAAAGGATTAGGGTTCATAAAAATTAGGGTTTAATGTTTTAAAAGGGTTAGCATTCATTATTTTGAATTTTGGAAGATGAATTTGGATTTGATATTTTGGAAGTAGGGTCACGGGTGGTGAATAATTTTTAGGGTTTTAGAAATCAATTTGATAATTTCATGAAGTTTTATGAATTTAAACAAATAAATTAAAGTTTTTATAAGTAGAAAGATGTTTTAGAAGACTTTTTGAATGAAATAGAACCTACTTTAAAATTTTAAAAGAAGCAGAATTTACATCTTAGTTTTGTTGAAAAATATGTTCAATTAGAGTTTTAAGATTTTTAAGAAGTAAAAATAACAATTTTAAGCCTTTTGGAAGATAAACCAATGAAATAAGGTTTTTTGGCTTTAGAAAAACTAAATTAAAGTTCAAAGGTTTTTAATTTTGATTTCATAGATTTGCTACTGTGTAAAAAAACAATTAAAGAAAATTAATTAACACATACCTTCTTTTGATGATTCCTCCAAAAATAATTCTTCTTGGATGAACTAGCTCCAAAGACAAGCTTTTTTTGCCTTTGAATCCTCTAAATCGTGCTACTGTTGCTCCAGAAAAAAGTTGAATTGAATTTCTTCTTTTCCTTCCTTGATTTGGTTTCAATTTTCCAAACTCCTCTTGGATTTTTCCCTCCCTTAAATTAATTGCCTTTGGTCCTTATTTATAGTGGTTTGAGGTTGTTTATTCCTAATTAGTTAAGGTAAGTAATATTAATAAAAAAGAAGAAACCAAAACCTAATTGGATTAGGTTTCAAAAAATTTGCGTCGAAAAATTTGCGTGCCGAAAAAAAAATGCTGCGGAAAAACTGCGCTGGCAAAACAATCTGCTGCAGCTGGTTGAGGCAGCGCGCGAGGAGCATGCCCGTAAGCTATTTCGCAGGCAGAGAATTTCTGCGTGCGAACTAGCACAGTGATTTCGCCCGCAGGAATTTCCTGCGGGCGAAATTCCCATGGGCTCGCGCGACAATTTTTTCGTCGCCGATTTTTTCGACACCGATTTTTATTTTTTGACTTTTATTTGTTTATTTTTATTTTTTATTAATAAAAATTAGATACTAAAGTAAAAATTATTTAACAAAAATTATTTTGGACTAATTAGACAATAAAAATCATTTAGGACTAAATAAAACATATTGGACCGGGCTGGGTCAAAAATTAAGGGTCTACAGTTTGCCTCCTACTTGAATGATCGGAAACCTTAGTGAAAGAGAGTGAAAAGAAATAAGACTTAATTTTTGATGAAACGATTGAGGTTTTGGGCTTTGGACCCGGTTCGAGTTCTAGACTCAAGGATAATTCTAGGTTCTGGACCTAAGGAAAATTTGGGTTCTGGATCCGGTTCAAGTTCTGGACTCAAAGATAATTCTAGGTTCTGGACCTAAGGAAAATTTGTGTTCTGGACCCGGTTTGAGTTCTGGACTCAAGGATAATTCTAGGTTCTGGACCTAAGAAAAATTTGGGTTCTAGACCCGGTTCGAGTTCTGGACTTAAGGATAATTCTAGGTTCTCGACCTAAAGAAAATTTGGGTTCTGGACTCAAGGATAATTTTAGGTTCTGGACCTAAGGAAAATTTGGTTTCTGGACCCGGTTCGAGTTCTGGACTCAAGGATAATTCTAGGTTCTCGACCTAAGGAAAATTTGGGTTCTGGACCCGGTTTGAGTTCTGGACTCAAGGATAATTCTAGGTTCTCGACCTAAAGAAAATTTGGGTTCTAGACCCGGTTTGAGTTCCGGACTCAAGGATAATTCTAGATTCTGGATCTAAAGAAAATTTGGTTCTGGACCCGGTTTGAGTTCTGGGCTCAAGGGAGATTCTAGGTTTTGGACCTAAGGAAAATTTGGTTCTGGACCCGGTTCGAGTTCTGGACTCAAGGATAATTCTAGGTTCTGGACCTAAGGAAAATTTGGGTTTTGGACCTGGTCTTGGGTACTTGGACTCGAGATTGATTTGATTTGGGTACTTGGACTCGAGATTGATTTGATTTGGGTACTTGGACTCGAGATTGATTTAATTTGGGTACTTGGACTCGGGATTGAGTACTTGGACCCGAGATTGATTTGATTTGGGTACTTGGACCTGAGAATGGGTACTTGGACCCGAGCTTGGATACTTGGACCCAAGAATGGGTGCTTGGACCCGAGATTGAGTTTGACTGACCTTTTATCATTTAAGAAGTCTGACTGCTCCGGCTGTTTTATGCATTGTGATTCTTCACCATCAAAATGGATCTTCACCCTTTGAGATCAGGTCTTCACCCTTAAAAATGGATCTTCATCCTTTGAGATCGGGTCTTCACACTTGAAAATGGATCTTAATCCTTTGAGATCGGGTCTTCACCCTTGAAAATGGATCTTCATCCTTTGAGATCGGGTCTTCACCCTTGAAAATGGATCTTCATCCTTTGAGATCGGGTCTTCACCCTTGAAAATGGATCTTCATCTTTTGAGATCGGGTCTTCACCCTCTAAAATGGATCTTCATCCTTTGAGATCGGGTCTTTACCCTTGAAAATGGATCTTCATCCTTTGAGATCGTGTCTTCACCCTTGAAAATGGATCTTCATCCTTTGAGATCGGGTCTTCACCCTTGAAAATGGATCTTCATCCTTTGAGACCGGGTCTTCTTTATTCTTTGAAGATGGGAGTGACACGGCCAGTGGCTTGGCCGTGTCCCCTGGGTGTGTCAGCTTCTGTGTTTTTTCTTTGGTTCTTCTTTATTCTTGGGTTAGGATGGGACACGGCCAAGCTTGTGGCCGTGTCATGTGACACGGCCAGTGGCTTGGCCGTGTCTCCTGCCAGTGTCACCTACTGCTTCCCTTCTCTCTTTGCTTGGTCTTTTTTTGCTTTGCCCTTTAGGTTAGACACGGCCAGTGGCTTGGCCGTGTCCCCTGCCCGTGTCATGTTCTGCTAAGATTTTCTTTGAGGTGACACGGCCAAGCTTGATTTGGCTTGGCCATGACTTGCTTGATCCATGTTTTCCTTGTTTTGATCTTCCAAGGGAGTTTTTGCACTTTAACCACTTTTCCCTTGCAACTGCTTTTCCTTTTTTCTCCAATTTTGATTGGATCTTATATCCTCTCCTTGTCCCCCAAGGATTTTTTTCTTTCATGCAAGCTTTGATTGATGTTTTTCTTGTCTAGTTCTTTGCATAAGCACGCATTTCTTCTCTTTGCAAAGTGACTGGGGCTTCCACAAGCGAATAGGCTTTCCATGCCCCCTTGATTCAATATCTTCTTTTGATTCTTTAATTCGCAAGGTGTTTGCTGTTCATTAAGACAAGAAAGTGCAATGTAATATGCTCATGTATGCATGATATGCATGAATAATACTTACAATCATTCCATCGACTCATAGACGGAGGTGATTAGCAGAAGTGTTCTCATTGTTTCCTTTTTGACACTCGTTCAAGTCTCGCATTGAAATGATCAAAAGCTTTGAATTTGGCTTTTATCTTCAAGATGTTGAAAACATGAGTGGTGGAGACCCTAAGTAGCAGAGTCAGGGATGTATCCATTTCAAACTATGTTTCAGCTTGTCAGTTGGTAGTTTCTTCATGACCTTGCCAATAATCAATTCAACATACTTCCCTTAACTTGAAGGCTTTGTATGACAAAACACTCTTTTTTTTTTTTGAAATCAAATGTTGGCTTTGCCAAATCGATGTCAATGTACCTCAGGACTTGATTTTTCCAAATTAATATATCTATAAAATGACAACCCTAGTTACCGTACTAAACTCGGGAATCATTTCTATTTAAGCAAGAACTGTTGCACTTCAGATAGGCACATACACATTGCTTGGCCAAAGGTCTCATTTGAGTTTAAATATTGTCTATCTCATATGCATGCTTATCCAAACTATCTCCACTAATAGACTCTACCTACCAAGAGAGATCAACAGGTCTTTGATAGGCTTGAAACGGGGTCTATGAGGGACATGGGTTAAAGTGGAGGCCATTTTGAGATTGGAGCTGGTGTGACACAATGGACAAACCCTCACACTACAAATTTCTTGTTGGAACTTTAGACAATTGGGAGCAATCTTTCTAGACTCCAAATTCCTTCTATCTTCTTGGCATTAATCTGGATCTTGATTATGACAATTTTTTCCCTTGCAAAAAGTTTAAGAACCAAATATGTTTCTTTTCTTCTTTTCCCTTTTTTCCTCTTTATTTTTCTTACTCTTCCCTTTTCTTTCTCTTTCCTTACTCTTCCCTTTCTTTTATCATTTTGTCCTTCTTTCTTATAGGACTATCAAGTACAGAACTTTCAAGAACTGGATGGTCTTCCTCCTTTTTCTTTGATTTTGATTGAATCTTTGGTTGTGTTGGGACCAATTCAAGTCAATCCATAAAATGGAAGCCTTTTGTTGTCTTAGGTAAAAGAGAACTCAGTTGGCTTTTTGAACCACTTTTTTAGATTTTATCTTTCTTCCTTTTCTTTTTTTTCTTTTGTTTTTCGTTTGTTTTTCTTTTATTTTCTTCTTTTTTCTCTTTTTTTATTTTTTTAGCTCTAAAAAGAGTTGTCTTGGTTTGTACTAACTTGGGCTTCCAATAATGGATAAGTGGAGTAACATAAATCTTCTTTAATAGGAATAAATCATTTATTACTCTGATGTTGATGTTGATATATTAGAGATATTAGGAAAACTTCAACTACCCTTATGGTTTTGAGAACATCAACTATCCTTATGATCTTGAGAACTTCAATTATCTTCATGGTCTTGAGAACTTCAATTATCTTCATGGTCTTAAATAATTTTTGCTTTCTTTGATCTTCTTGCCTATTCATCTTAGTAATCATAAGACTTGTCAAAAGTATCACAACAGCTCAGGGTAGGTTATTGGGGTTTGTAAGCCAATAAAAAAAAAGCTAAAATTTTATAAAGGCTCAAAGGGACAACTAGGGATTGATATTTAATTGGGTGGATACTAGTTTTTGGCTAACCAAACAATGCCTAGATCATTTCTCTCTTAAATAAGTAGAGTTCAATTTCGCCTCAAAAGTTTGTCAAAGCATGTTCTAAGACTGACTATGACCTAGACAAAGGTAATTATACAGGAGCCCTCTCTAAGTAAGCATACACAACTCAATGCTATAGAGCCATTCCCTCACCTAGTAAAGTCATTCAAGTCCTGATGCATAAATATATTAATTCATGAATTATCAAGCTAGATTCCTCATTGGTCGAGCACCAAAAGGAATAAAAACCAACAAAAATTTTGATGAAAGTAATTTATTCAAACAACTTTAAATTTGAAAAACACAATAGTTCCAAAATATTAAATAAAGTAAGATTGAAAAGCAACATTCAAGATAAAGAAAGTTCATTGAGTTAGGCTTCTTTTCCTTTCACATATTCAACATTCTCATCTTGAAAAGAGGATAAAACAAAATCTTCTTTCAATCCTTTTCCCACCATAAAGGTTGCTGGTGGTGGCACTCTTCCAAATTTAGGCAAAGGGTTGTCTTTGGTATTGGGCTTATCCGGCTCGGGTAGCTTGCCACTATCAATCAAATCTTGGATCTCATGCCTTAATCAGGTACACCTATCAGTCTCATGTCCTTGAGTCTAATGAAATTGACAAAAAGCCTTAGTATCAAATTTTGGGGGTAATGGACTAGGTAAAGGTCGAGGAGCCAATGGTTGTAACAACCATTTCTTTTGTAGCTTATCGAAGACCCAAGACAAAGGCTTCCCCAGATCTGAAAACTGCCTTTTATTTGCTTGACCGGTTACATTAACATCAACTTCTTTTTGTGTGCTTTATTTGTTAGGTTGGTTGTTCCCTTTCTCATTCCTTCTTATTGAAAAGCGATTATTCTCCCTTTCCCACTCTTCAATTTGTAGACCATCTTGGAGAAGATCTTTGAAATCACGGATGAGTGTATGAGACATCCTCTCACGAAGATTAGGTAACACCCCTCTCACAATCATCCTTATTTGATCGGATTCATCGGGCCTCTTCTTGAGTAAAGCGGCCTTGTTTCTCCATCGCTTCACATAGTCCACAAAATTCTCATTTAGCCTTTGTATAATGGACTCCACTTCCATTAAAGTAACTTCTAACTCAACATTATATCTGTATTGTTGGATGAAGGCTTTGTAAAGTAGATCCCAACTCTTTTGTGTTCCATCATCTAAGGTATTGAACCAATTTCTGACAACAGGATCCAATGAGAGCATGAAGTACCTTAGGATTTGAGCCTTAGTAGCTCGAGCAGACTGCATGGCAGTGATATACTGCTTCACATAGAGATGAGGATTTTCGGTGCCATTGTACCTAGCAAAGGAAGGCATCTTGAATTTATAAGGGACCTCTTCATCTTGTTCAAATAGTTTGTCGATCTCAGACTTCTCTTCGATTTTCAGCTTCTTCTCAAATTTCTTTTCTAAATCAGCAATCACTTTTCAACATCGGATGTCTCGATCTTTTCAATAGTTGCCTTCTCAACAGCCTTCGGTTCTTTCTTCTTTTCTAACCTCTTGGTAGTATTGAGCCCAATCATTATCATCATCAATGATCACCTTTTCATCATTAAAAGCTGCTTCATCAATTTTAGCCTTCCCCTCAACTTTCTTGGTGCTAGCAGATGCTTCGGCATTGTTTCCTAAAATTGCAGCTAGTTGATTCTTTATGGTCTCAGCCATGGCCTCTTTTATTTCTTCCATCTTGGCGTTGAGGGCCTCATCCACCATTCTTTGGATTTGTTCGGGTTCCATTGTTTTTGGTGAGCAAGTGATTGAGTTGTTGCTAGACACTTCATCTCCGGCATAAGTCGGGTTGTTGTAAGCTTTTGAACTTTCGTAATCCAAGGCTGTGAGCCAGAGAGGATCAATGATATGAGATGCAAATGTATGCATGTATGCATGTATGCACAAACAATCAACAAATAAAAATAGGACGTTCCTTCCAACCTTATAATATCCATACACGAAAGGCGAGTCTCTTTTCCTAGGTATATGGTTACCAAAATACCAACATGGGGTGTCTTGCTTTCGAATAATTCCCTCGGACGTTTCAACCAATAGTTGTATTTTTGAAAATGAAAATCAATCCATGATAATTCCTATTAATTAGGTTTTAATCCATTTATCCAACTAAAGTAGCTTTTATGCTATGCTGGATTAAAATGAAATTAAGAGGTTTATTATAAATAGATTTCTCACTTGAAAAAGGTAACTAATGATTCATGCCAAAAACAAGCCCATGGTTCATTTATTCTTAGTGTAAACTAGGCCCACAATTAATTTTTGGTATTTCATAATTGACCTAAATATTTTTGCAAGCTCTTTGTAAGAAAATGTTGGGTCAAAATAGTTTTGTTTCTAAGCCCATTGTAAAAGATTTTAGAAAAATGGATTTTGGGCTTAGTATTTGGGTCATGGGCCAAAGAATTTATTTATTTATTTTTTAGAAAAATTTTATGTCCAAAGACCATCTTGAAAGATTTTAAAAATAGTTTTGGTCTTTTGGATTTTAGAGAAAAGTTTATTTTGAGCTTACAATATACTTAGGTCATATTAGAAAAAAGAACAAACCAAATAAGCCATGATTTGGACTAAGATAAACTAACCATAGTCAAACAACATGCATTTGGGGTAAAACCTAAGAAAAGTAACTAGGTCAATTACATGAGCTTTAGTCTTTGGGTTAAAAGACTTAGGTTCCCATAGCAAGTATATCAAACGGTATGAGGCTATGAGTGGTTATGCCATGCTCGATCTCCATACCTTGAGTGAAAGTAAGGTATCCCTTAGAAAACATAACACGGGTAACACATGCGTCCTAACTCACGCACACAATGCAATCTAATATGATGCAATGGATAATATCATTATAAGAAAGAAAAGAATAATATAAAGACCAACGGAATCAACTTCTCTTATCCCCAGTGGAGTCGCCACTGTGAGCGGAGATTTTCGCCCCCACTTCCGGTGGAATGGTTCTTGCGACTTCGGCACTGTTTAGGCTCGGGGCCTTAGAGAACACGAACCTAAGTCCTGAGAAAATGGAGTCACCACCCGGACGTGCCAGGAAAAAAGAAAGGGGTGGATGACTCGATTCCTAAGGAATCCCCAACCCCCTAATGGGTTCGGAAAGTTGGGTACGTGTGGGGAAGGTGAGAAATGGCCCAGCACCCCCACAACGCCCGGTTCATTAGAACCGGCCTCCTTTATAGGTCTTAATATTATAAAATTCTTAAATATAATAACATTATCCATATTACACACAATAATTAAAAGAAAGCATCAATATATTAAAATCAAAGCAATGTCCAAACAAAGCAAATAAATGGACACCCATCCAAGGATGGAAACATGTCCTTACATCACATGCCTAAATAAGACACCCACCAAAAAGGTAGAAACATGCCCTTTACATAGGTTCTAAAATAGAAAAGCAAATTAAATTACATGATGTTTAACTAATGAGGTACCCACCAAGTGGAAACATACCTCTTACAACTTTTGGAAATCTAAATTAATTGATAAAAGTAAATAATCATTCATCATAAATAAATTATTCATCAAAGATATTAATCAAAATATAAAATAAACGTCCATCCATGATAAATTAAATAAATCAAGTATTGAAATTAAATAAATTAAAGCATAAGAAATTAATCAAAGCATAATCAAGTATGGAATTGAATAAAGCAAATAAAAGTCCAATTATGGCTACTGTGACTTTTTATGGAATTAAAATAAATTAGGGTTTTATCTTTTAAAGGGTTGGTAAGACTATTTGATTAACAAAATTAATATTTGAATGATGATATCATGAAACTAGGGTTTTAAACACTTTAAAATACTTTAATTTGTGATTTTTGGTTATTGGGTTCCTAAGCTACTGTGTAAAATTTAGGTTTTTATGTTTTTATGTTTTTTAATGTTTTAAAAGAATTAGGGTTCATAAAAATTAGGGTTTAAGGTTTTAAAAGGGTTAGTGTTCATTATTTTGAATTTTGGAAGATGAATTTGGATTTGATATTTTGGAAGTAGGGTAACGGATGGTGAATAATTTTTAGGGTTTTAGAAATCAATTTTATAATTTCATGAAGTTTTATGAATTTAAAAAAATAAATTAAAGTTTTTATAAGTAAAAAAGATGTTTTAGAAGACTTTTTGAATGAAATAGAACCTACTTTAAAATTTTAAAAGAAGCAGAATTTACATCTTAGTTTTGTTGAAAAATATGATCAATTAGAGTTTTAAGATTTTTAAGAAGTAAAAATAATAATTTTAAGCCTTTTGGAAGATAAACCAATGAAATAAGGTTTTTTGGCTTTAGAAAAACTAAATTAAAGTTCAAAGGTTTTTAATTTTGATTTCATAGATTTGCTACTGTGTAAAAAAACAATTAAAGAAAATTAATTAACACATACCTTCTTTTGATGATTCCTCCAAAAACAATTCTTCTTGGATGAACTAGCTCCAAAGATAAGCTTTTTTTGCCTTTGAATCCTCTAAATCGTGCTACTGTTGTTCCAGAAAAAAGTTGAATTGAATTTCTTCTTTTCCTTCCTTGATTTGGTTTCAAATTTTCCAAACTCCTCTTGGATTTTTTCCTCCCTTAAATTAATTGCCTTTGGTCTTTATTTATAGTGGTTTGAGGTTGTTTATTCCTAATTAGTTAAGGTAAGTAATATTAATAAAAAAAAAAGAAACCAAAACCTAATTGGATTAGGTTTCGAAAAATTTGCGTCGAAAAATTTGCGCTGCCGAAAAAAAACTGCTGTGGAAACACTACGATGGCGAAAAAATCTGCTGCAGCAGCGCACGCGGAGCGGTTTCGTAAGCTATTTCGCAGGCAGAAAATTTCTGCGTGCGAAATAGCACAGCGATTTCGCCCGCAGGAATTTCCTGCGGACGAAATGCCCGCGGGCCTACGAGCCCGTGCCCACGAGCCCGTGCGATAATTTTTTCGTCGCTGATTTTTTCGACACCAATTTTTATTTTTATTTTTTGACTTTTATTTATTTATTTTTATTTTTTATTAATAAAAATTAGATACTAAAGCAAAAATTATTTAACAAAAATTATTTTGGACCAATTAGACAATAAAAATCATTTAGGACTAAATAAAACATATTGGACCGGGCTGGGTAAAAAATTAAGGGTCTACAGGTAGGAAAAGGATTTGAGGAAGATTTTATCTTATCCTCTTTTCAAGATGAGAATATTGAAGATGTGAAAAGAGGAGAAGCTTAACTCAATAAACTTTCCTTAGCTTGAATGTTGCTTTTCAATTTTGCTTTCTTTAATATTTAATTGGAACAATCTTGTTTTTCAAATTTATAGTTGTTTGAATAAATTACTTTCATCAAAATTTTTGTTGGTCTTTATTCATTTTGGTGCTCAACCAATGAGGAATCTAGCTTGATGATTCATGAATTAATATATTTATGCATCATGACTTGAATGACTTTATTAGGTGAGGGAATTACTCTATAGCTTTTAGTTGTGTATGCTTACTTAGAGAGAGCTCCTGCATAATTACCTTTGTCTAGGTCCTAGTCAGTCTTAGAACATGCTTTGACAAACTTTCGAGGCAAAATTGAACTGTACTTATTTAAGGGAGAAATGATCTAGGCATTGTTTGGTTAGCCAACAACTAGTATCCACCCTATTAAATATCAATCCCTAGTTGTCCCTTTTAGCCTTCATAAAATTTTAGCTTTCTTTTCATTGGCATATAATCCCAACAACCTACCCTGAGCTGTTGTGGTACTTTTGACAAGTCTTATGATCACTAAGGTGAAGAGGCAAGAAGATCAAAGAAAGAAATGAATAATCAAGATCATAAGGATAGTTGATGTTCTCAAGACCATAAGGGTAGTTGAAGTTTTCCTAATATCTCCAATCTATCAAGATAAGATCAGAGTAACAAATAATTTATCCCTGTTAAAGGAGATTTATGTCACTCCACTCATCCATTATTGAAAACCCAAGTTGGTACAAAAAGACAACTCTTTTAGAGCTAGAACAAAAAAAAAAGAGAAAAAAAAGAAAAAAAAAGGACAAGAAAAAAAAAAGAAAAAAGGACAAGAAAAAAAAAGAAAAAAGGACAAGAAAAAAAAAAGAAAAGTGAAAAAAAAGAAAGATAAAACCTAAAAAGGCAATTCAGAAAGCCAACTGAGTTCTCTTTTACCTAAAGTAGCAAAAGGCTTCCATTTAGTTTATAAGGATAGTTTGACTTGAATTGGTCAAACCCAACCAAAGATTCGATGAAAATCAAAGAAAAAGGAGAAAGGTCACCCAATTTTTGAAAGTTCTGTACTTGACAAAAAAGAAGGACAAAATGATAAAATGCTCAAAGAAAGGGAAGAGTAAGAAAAATAAAAAGAAAGAAAAGGGAGAAGAAGAAAAGAAATGAATTTGGGTACCAAACTTTTTACAAGAGCAAAGACTATCCTAATCAAGATCTAGATTAATGCCAAGAAAATAGAACGAATTTCGAGTCTAGCAAAATTGCTTCCAGCTGCCTCAAGTTCAAACAAGAAATTTGTAGTGTGAAGGTTTGTCCATTGTGTCACATCGGCTCCAACTTACAAATGGCCTTCATTTAACCCATGTCCCTTATAGACCCCATTTAGTTTATCAAAGACCTGTTGATCTCTCTTGGTAGGTAGAGTCTATTAGTGGAGATAGTTTGAATAAGCATTCATATGCGATAGATAATATTTAAACTCAAATGAGACCTTTGACCAAGTAATGTGTATGTGCCTATCTGAAGTGCAACAATTCTTGCATAAATAGAAATGATTCCCAAGTTTAGTATGGTAACTAGGGTTGTCATGTTATAGATATGTTAATTTGAAAAATCAAGTCCTAAGGTAAAATGACATTGATTTGACAAAGTCAACATTTGATTTCAAAATCAAAATTCAAACAATATATATATGTATACATAATATATAAAGCCTTCAAGTTAAGGGGAGTATGTTGAACAGTCGAATCTCAAAAGACACATTGGGCAAAGTAAATGATTATTGGCAAGGTCATGAAGAAGCTAACAACTGACATGTTGAAACATAGTTTGAAATGGATGTATCCCTGACTCTACTGCTTAGGGTCTCCACCACTCATGTTCTCAACATCTTGAAGATAAAAGCCATAAATGCAAAGCTTTCTGTCATTCCAATGCAAGACTTGAACAAGCATCAAAAAGGAACTGATGAGAACACTTCAGCTGATCACCTCGGTCTATGAGTCGATGGAACCATTGTAAGTTCATGCATATCATGCACACATGAGCATATCACATTGTATTTTCTTTTATTGTATTGTCTATTCTTTGTCAAAGTGAACAACAAACACCCTGTGAAGTAAAAAATCATAAAGAAGATATTGAATCAGGGGGCATGGAAACACCATTACTTGAGGAAGCTCTAGTCATTTAGCAAAAGAAAGAAGAGATGCATGCTTATGCAAAGAACAAGGCAAAATACAAACATCAATCAGAGCCTCCATGAGAAAAATTATTGGTTTGAGCCTACACAGGGGGCAAAGTTTCTCCATTTTAATTTTTGAGTTTATGCGTATACACAATATTTTCAAACTCACTTTCAAATATAGTTTATGATCGAGTATCCAAATCTAGTTAGGATCGAGTATTCGAATCCAGTTTAGGATCGAGTATCCAAGTCCAGTTTAGGATCGAGTATCCAAATCCAGTTAGGATCGAGTATCTAAGTCCAGTTCAGGATCAAGTATCCAAATCCATTTTAGGATCGAGTATCCAAATCCAGTTTAGGATCGAGCATCCAAATCGAGTTTAGGACGAGTATCCAAACCCAGTTTAGGATCGAGCATCCAAATCCAGTTTAGTATCGATCATCCAAATCCAGTTCAGGATCGAGCGTCCAAATCTAGTTCAGGATCGAGCATCCAAATCCAGTTAGGATCGAGCATCCAAATCTAGTTAGGATCGAGCGTCCAAATCTAGTTCAGGATCAAGTATCTAAATCCAGTTAGGATCGAGCATCCAAATCCAGTTAGAATCGAGCATCCAAATCTAGTTTAGGATCGAGCATCCAAATCTAGTTTCATTTCGAGTACCCAAATCAAATTCAAGTATCCATCCTCATCTGCTCAAAGTCATGTTGCTTTTCACTCTCTTCTACTGAAAGTCTCAAATTGCTCAAGCAGGGGGCAAACTGCAGACCCTTAATTTTAACCCTAATTTGATATGGTCCTAATTAAAGGATATCAAAATAAATTTAATCTGACTTTAAAATATTTAAACCTAATTTATAATTTTTAAAGAAGTCGGTTCGGATTTAAGACGAATAAATTCAATTGTAAAACCCTAAAATCAAGTTGAATCGACCCAAATTAAACCTTTGGGTCCATAAGTTAAAAAATGCAATACTAATTTGAATTAGGATGGCCGAGGAGACATGAGCATGCCTCATGTCGATCTGGCAGCCCAAATTGGCATGAAGTTGGACTCATGTCGACCTGGGTAGGCTAGGTCGACATGAGCATGCTCCATGTCGACCTTGGCAGTCCAAGGTTGACATGAGCATGCCTCATGTCGACCTGGGAAACCCAAGGTCGACATGAGGTTGGTCTCATGTCAACCTAGGGCAACCAGGTCTACATGAGTTCAATAACTTTCCTAATTCAACTAGAATTCATTTTAGGGACTGATTAATATTAGGCTAAGGATTCTAAGTGAGGTTTGGCTATAAATATTAACATTTTAGAATTCAAAGAGAGGAGGGGAAACATTAAAGAGGGTCGGCAATGAATATTAAAAGAGATTAAATCACAAAACATAAGAGACGGCAACAAAGAAAGAAGAACAGTAGTAGCTTTTTAGAGAGCGAAGGAAACCACAAAAAGAAAAATAAAAACAACCGAAGAAGAAGGTAGAGTCCATACTGTCTTCACATTGTTCATCCAGAAATCAATTTTTTTGGTGGAACCAACAACGGAGGTTTGATCTTTAATCATAAATTATTCATGCTCACAGTATCTTCGTTTCTTTTATTAATAAGAGCATGCATGCAGTAACATGATCCTTGAACGTGCAGTAACTCAATCTTTGAGGATGCAATAAATTTATCTTTGTTTCAATAACTTTAATCATTTGCTTTATTTAGCACATTGATCAGTTGATATTCATAACCCCATATGCACATTTCATAAAAAACATAAAACTATCCAGTATCCATCAAGGATTTAAATTAATTGTTAGAATCTATTTTGTTTACTTTACATCAAGAACCGTAAATTATTTTATTGAAACTCAAAACCTCAAACTATTTTTATCCAACAGCCTAAACCGTTTCATTATTAGACTAAAAAATATTGATTATTTTTCCAAAACCTTAATTTATTTCTCCAAATCCAAAATTATATTTTTAAGGCAGTAAGTTAAACCCCGTAACCCTTTCCCCAAATTATTCAACTTAAAGCCATTAAAAACCCTAATTCCAAAACCTTAGTTTCAAAAACCCTAATTCCAAAACCCTAGTTTTAAAAACCCTAATTCTAAAATCCTAGTTTTCAAAACCCTAGTTTCAAAAACCCTAAAAATCCTAATTTCAAAACCCTAATTACAAAACTTTAGTTTCAAAAACCCTAAGTTCCGAAAACCTAAATTCTAAAAACTCTAAATTCTTTAAAACCCTAAATTTATATATTTATTGCTTTATTTAATTTTAGATTTGATTATATAGTTTATTATATTTTTTATGGTTGATTTATTTGATTTCAATACTTGATTTATTTAATTTATCATGGGTGGATATTCTCTTTATTATTATGATTATTATTTGGTTATTTTAGTAATAAAATTGTAAGAGGTATGTTTCCACTTTATGGGTACCTCATTAATTAATTTCTATGTAATTTAAATTGCTTTTATATTTTGGACCAATGTAAAGGACATGTTTCCACCTTTTGGTGGATGTCCTATTTAGTTTAGACATGAACGATTTAAGGACATGTTTCCATCCTCGAATGGGTGTCCATTTATTTGTTTTGTTTGGACATTGCTTTGATTTTAATATAATGATGCTTTATTTTAATTGTTGCAGGTAATATGGATAGTATTGTTATACTTAAGAATTTTATAATATTAAGACCTACAAAGGAGGCCGGTTCCAATGAATCGGGCGTTGTGGGGGTGCTGGGCCATTTCTCACCTTCCCACACGTACCCAACTTTCTGAACCCATTAGGGGGTTGGGGATTCCTTAGGAATCGAGTCATCCACCCCTTTCTTTTTCTCGGCCCGTCCGGGTGGCGACTCCATTTTCTTCAGGCTTAGGCCCGTGTTCTCTAAGGCCTCGAGCCTAAACAGTGTCAAAGTCGCAAGAACTATTCCACCGGTAATGGAGGCAAAAATCCCGCTCACAGTATCTGATGACTATCTTTGCCTGACCTGGTTCAGAAGAACTTCCAACTTCTGTTCCTTCACCTGCGCGATAAACAACTCACGCTGAGCTACAAGCTTAGTGGTATATACTTGATAATGCAACATTAATATGATAACATAATATAAAGGTACATTAAACTTTAATATAAAAATAATTGTATAAATATATACTTAGCATGCATCATGCAATGGGCCCAAAATCCTTATATAATAAACTAGTTCTAGAACTATTGTTTTGGTCTATTTCATCACAATGATACCAATATGTTTAGCTAGTGGACGTAGCAATATCTGTGACACCCAGTGTCTCATCCACATTATATATCAATAGTAGTGACATCAACGTGTCTAACTCAGGGGCGTAGCAATATCTGTGACACCCAGCGTCTCACCCCATACATATATGGCATGCCAACTACCAAACACAATGTTCTGGGAACTATTTATAATATAAGGCAACAAACAACTTTTCACATTATATCAATATATTTATGCCATTCACCATATGGCTCATCAACATACTAACATTTATCATAATCATCAAAATTTATTATTATTCTTCATTTGATAATCATTTATACATTCTCAATACAATTTATATAAAGATATAGCTATGCAAACCATGAATCACAGATGAAAGTAAAGGAAAAGAACTATTTTGGACAAAATTCTTTAATTGACACGCCCACAGATTTGGGCGTGTCACTGACCGTGTCATTTATCCACTTAACAGAAGCTTTGACAGGCCCAGTGACATGGGTGTGTCACTGCACGTGTCATTTTTCTACCTTATAGAAACTGTGACACACCCAGTGACATGTGCTTGTCACTGCACGTGTCGTTTATCTTGTCTTACAGAAGTTGTGACACGTCCAGTGACATGGGTGTGTCACTACACCTGTCAGGCTAAATTTTTGGATATAAAATTTGAATTAAAGTACAAATTAGACACCCAATAATTATACCCATGATATCTCAAAACCACTTTTTCATATCATATATATCAACAAAACACACTCCTATCAACTTAGAATGGTGCAAACCAAAGATAAAAGCATAATTTAAGTATATACTTACCTTTTTGAAGCTCAAATTTGAGAAATAATTTCTATAAATCCTTCACTTCCTTCTATTAATTCCTTCACTCAAATCAATCAATCCCTAATCAATTTATTATTTCAAAGATGATATTAGCAACTCGTATAAATACTTTTAAGCTCTTTAAACTTCTTCCAACTCATATTTAGCCAAATCCCTTATAAAACCTTATTTTTCATCTTTACTATTCTAAACTCTAACCAAATATATTCCATCAGTCACTCAAGTTTTAATTTCATAATCTCTATACTGATAAATTTTGTTTCAACCATTTAAATAATCATTTAGTTTATTAAAAATCCTACTTAAAAGAAAATTCATCAAGAATTGAAGAAACTTACTTATTAATCCATGTAGCACCAAAACTATCACCACCTCTTGAAATATTCTAAGTAAAATTTGATAATTATTGAAATCAAAATCATCTCTCTTTCTCTTGTCTATGAGGAACGACCAAGAAGGAAAAGAAAAGAAGAAGAAGAAAAGAAATTTCTAGAGATTATTGACTTAACCCTTCCTTTTTATCTACCATGAACATATACATTTATATATTATTACTAATTAGATTTTTATATATAATAATATTATTTATAATTTAATTTTTCCACTTTTCACTTTTTAATTCTTTTGTCATTTACATTTAACATTTATATGTTATATATATTATTTATATTTAACTTTTTATATGTGAAGTATATGTTGTTCATGCTTCTATCTTTTTTATCTAAACCATCATTAATCTATCACCAATAAATGTATGAATAGGTTCAATAAAAATCAGGACATTACAATTATAACCTCATAATATTTTTTATATATGACGAATTTTATTTTCATCATCATAACTTCAAGTTTTTATGACAAAAATACATTATTGACATAAATTACGTTACTTTTAGTTACGCTAATATCGTCATATTTGAAGTTATTAATTTGTCATTTTATTCTACATGTCGTCATTGAAAGTGAGATTACATATAACAATATCATTTGTGTAAGCAATAAATTAATATATAGTGACAAAACTATCGTGATGGCTATAGCATAATGTTTGTCATTGAGTGTTGTACATTGTCACTATAAGTGAGATTAAATATGAGAACATCAGATGTGTCGGCAATAATTTTTTTTTGGTGATGACAATATTTTTTGCCATGATATATGATAATATATAGCAGCGAACTTATAATCATAATTATTGTGTAATATTTATCTTTTATTTTTGTATGTCATCACTAAAATAAGATAAATACAACAATATTATTTGCATCAATAATAAATATTTATTTAGAGACAACAACATATATGTCATGATATATTATAATATTTAGCTATTAAATTATCATCATAGTTATAATATAATGCTTGTCATTTAATGTATATTGTTATTAAAAATGAGATTAAAATGACTATATAATTTACGTCAGCAATAAATTTTTATTTGGCGATAATAACATATGTATCATGATATATGATAGTATATAGTGACAACCATCATCATGATTATCGTGTAATATTTGTCATTAAATATCATTAATTTTATTACATATGGTACTCTAAATGGCAAAAAAATTTATTTCATCATAAAAGTTGATGCTTTTTATTACAAAATTATTGTGTCATTAGATTTTAATAATATTAGTGATAAGTATATTATGACAGTCATAATTTGCTTTTATTGTAGAATGATGTATTTCATCACAAAAAGCAACCCATAACATGACAAAATTATAAATCATCACTAATTTTTTAACTTAAAGTGATGAAAATATTATTGTAATTAAATCAATAACAAATCATTTGAGAGTAATTAAAAACAACTAATGTACCATATATCAACTAAAACAAATTATCATTTTCTACTAAATACTAGTTATCACACCAAAATCCAAGACTTTAAAAAAAAAAATTAAAAGAGAACAATATGCTAGGATTCCTCAGTAAATATATGTTTTATGAGAACTTGTATCTTGTATAATTGCCAATAATCAGTAGAATCTACAATTAAACAAAAATCTATCATTAGTAGTAACTAAAGAAAGTTAAATAATGAACCATCAAAGTAGACATCTTACATCAAACATATGATATACAATTTATAAAAAAAATTGATCTCCAACTTTCAACATACTGAATAGGAAAAATTTCAATGATAATTGATAAATTTTATAAAATATTTGTTTCATTGTTGAAATTTATGGCATTGAAGATAATGAACTTGAAACTCAATTATTGAACCAACAATATACAACATTATTACTACCTAAAGTATATTTTCTTGAGTCTAACTAGATTATAAAAGCTAAATACATAATTCTAGTTGTAGTTCCAATATATCATACTGCAATGAAAATTACATTAAGACAATCATACAATTTTTGAGTTGTGCAACTACACATTGAAATTTCAACAGAACTTCCTCAATAAATTTGACAATTCACCCAAAAATTGAATTACTAAATAAAAAAGAACATAACGTAACGATGAACCAATTTATCTCTAACTTCAAACATATTGAGACTAAATAGTATAAAAATTCAATAGTAATTGATAAATTACTGATAAACTTGAAAGTCAGCTATGACATTAAAAATATACAAAATTAACACCTAACATATAGTTTTTTTTCAATTTAGTTGGATTAAAAAAACTACATGGATAATCATAATAATTAAATCATTTCCAATTTGCAATAATATAGTAATTAATAATTAAAACACATCAACCTGTTAATTAATTGATTTTTGAGTTCAAAAAAAATGATTAGCATTTAAAAAAAAAATTAAAATGATTAAATTCATTGATTGATAAGAAGGATTAATTAAATTGACTAATAACATATACATCCAAGCACATAGACAACTTTCTATATGAATGGTCTGTGTTTTCACCTTAATTAAACACACATGCACTAATCGGTGTTCTTACAACAGTAGTATTATGTTTATACAATTATATCATATAAAAACAACTATTAAATATAATATAATTGTTCACCTAGCTTGAAGAGCTAAAGCCTATTAAGTAAAAAATCTGTTCGACAAGTTGACAACCAAACAACATTACTTATAAAAAATATTACTGTTATATTCTATTTATAAAATTAGAATATTTTATTAATCAAATTTTAATTTATTCGCCTTTAGAAAGAATTATCCCATCTGCATGATATCCAAATTTAAATATTTTACTAGTCGAATTTTTTGAAGTAGGATTAAGAAGAATATCAATGATTAACATAATTAATTAGTAGTCATTTTTATATTTAGAAAATCATTAAGCCTAATAATAATTTAAAATAATGTCATTATTTTTAAATAAAATATAAAAATATATATTTTTTATAATTTTTATAAGTTCATTTTTGAAAAAAAAAATTAAAAAAGTAATGTATAATGTAATTTAAATTAATTATATATTGAATGGTGCTTCGGATGTAATAATATGCAGTAGTGTTTGTGATAAAATTTCCTATGAAAAGGATTATAAAAAAATCCAAGTAAGAAGGTAGTACATCATATAATAAAAAGTTGGTTAGGTTTTGGATTTATAACCCTATTCTAATTGGACTTTGCTGCCAATAATGTTATGGTCTAGATGTTTACATATATGCAGTTGCTACAAATTTTTATATAATGTTATGGAAAATTTTACCATCATATGCAATTGCTATAATTTTTTTTAATCAGCATAAAAGATATGATTTAGTGACAAAAAAAATTTATTAAAAGTTACACAACCAATTTGTCATAAATAAAACCTTTAGTGATAATATTATAATATTGTAATAATTAACCAATATTTTGTAATAAATTTTTATGTGTCAATAGAAAATTTATCACAAAATGTACAATTTCTTGTGTAATATAATATATTTATAAAATTTACAAATTATTTATATATGGTTTAACCGAACCGAGTAATTTTTTATCAATAAAAATCAAAATTGAATTCAAAAATTGAAAAAAAATTAAAAAGTTAAACCTAATAACCATAAGTTTAGCTAATCATAATTTTAATTCAGTTTGATTAATTTTCTTTTACCAGTCCTAGTTTGTGAGACCTCGTAGAAAATTAGTGGAAACCAATTTCAATTATTTAAAACAGAAAAAATTATATAATACAGTTGGAATCACCATTGTAACATATAATTTCTCTTTTTTTTATTTTTGGTATAAACATATGTATCATTGAATTCACTGAACCAGGACTAATCATGTTCGCACAGAATCTGTCCACTAAGGGGTGAAGTGTCTTTCAGCAAATGGTGACTCCATTCATAAGGATTGAACCAAGGAACTCTTGCCTAAGGAATGAAAGTGCCGAATCACTCACACCAACCACCCGTTGGTAACATATAATTTCTCTTTAAAACACCGTTGCTACTCCATTTTCCATCTCTAAGAACAGTTTCCCCTTCTGCATTCTCATGGCTTTGGTACCAAATCTTCTGTTATTTTCTTTTTCACTATGTCTTTGCATATCAACAGCACAACAAAACCAATCCCAGATAATAAGTTTGGGTTCTTCTCTCTCTCCCAACACTGGTTTGATGTCATGGCCTTCACCTTCCGGCCAGTTTGCATTTGGTTTCTATCCACAAAGCAATGGATTTGCTATTGGAATATGGCTGCTCACTGAACCTGAAAATATTGTTGTTTGGACTGCAAACCGAGATGACCCACCCTTCTCTTCTAATGCTACTGTGGAGTTAACAAAAGGTGGAAAGCTGCTTGTTCGTTCAGTAAAGGGTGAAGAAAATCTCATCTCTTATCTACCAGAATCAGGACGTGTGAATTCAGCTTCAATGCTTGATTCTGGTAATTTTGTTTTGTATGGATCAAATTTAAGTATTGTTTGGCAAAGCTTCGATTACCCAACTAATACCTTATTAGGAGGTCAAAATCTTTCTGCTAATCAGGGGGAATTGGTTTCTAGCATGTTCAACTCAGATCACTCAAGTGGAAGATTTTTCCTCAGTATGCAGGGAGATGGTAATCTTGTTGCATACCCAGTAAACAGTTCTCATGAATCAGACGATGCATATTGGGCCTTTCCTTTTATTCCCTTTCCAAGTCCTTCTGTAAATCTCTCTCTTGATTATAGAGGTATTCTATACTTAAATAGTGGCAGTTCAATCAAAATATTGACAAACGGATCTTATAACACAGAGAAAAAATTGGTAATTTATCGAGCAACACTAGATGTTGATGGGGTTTTCAGATTATATTCGCATAATTTTGAGAACAATGCCACCTCAACCATGTCTACAGAGTGGGAAGCAATTCAAGATCAATGTAATGTTAATGGTTTCTGTGGCTTCAACAGTTACTGCTCCAGCTTAGGTGGTAAAGGTGACTGCTATTGTTATCCTGGATTTGTTTCGAGAGTAGATAGCCATGGATTTTTAGGCTGCTTTCAGAATCTAACTGAAGATGCTTGCAAGAGAGACCTCAAAATTCAATTCAATATGACTTATATGGAGAATACAGGGTGGGCTGATTATCCTTACACTTCGCTAGAACCAATGGCAAAAGAAGATTGTAAAAGGTCTTGCCAGGAGGATTGCAATTGTGGAGCAGTTCTATATGCAAGTGAAAGATGCCGTAAGTATAAGCTTCCACTCAGATATGGTAGAAGAGATATAAATACAGCATATTTCAAGGTGATTTTAGGAAGTTCTGAGAGATATAGTGATCCAGAGATTATAAATAAAAACAATGAAAATGTAATTTTGATTCTTGCATTAAGTTTAGGTTTTGTTGCTTTGTTTTGTTTTGTCCTTGCAATCTCTAGTTTCCTTATGTACAAGTATCAAGTTCGTAGTTATAGAAAGCTATCAGAAAATGAAAATGTAGGATTATCAGAAGAGTTTGCATTAAGGTCATTTTCTTATCGTGAACTCGAGGAAGCAACAAATGGATTCAAGGAAGAACTGGGAAGAGGCAGTTTTGGAGCAGTTTATAGAGGAACTTTAAAAGGTGGTAATAAAACCATTGCCGTGAAGAGACTAGAGAAAGTTGTTGAAGAAGGGGAAAGAGAATTTCACTCTGAGATGACCGCCATTGCACGAACTCATCATAGGAATTTAGTTCAATTGGTTGGCTTTTGTGTAGAGGACACTAAGAAGCTGCTTGTATATGAGTACATGAAGAATGGCTCACTTGTAGACATTCTCTTCAAAGCAAATAGTTTTCGGCCTGCCTGGAGAGACAGAGTCCGAATTGCATTAGACATTGCTAAAGGCATTTACTATTTACATGAAGAATGTGAAGTTCGCATAATCCACAGCAACATAAAACCTCAGAATATCCTAATTGATGATTCTTGGACTGCAAAGATTTCTGATTTCGGGTTAGCAAAGCTATTAGTACCAGATCAAACAAGGACAGATAATGAGGGAGTTAGTGAGAGTGGAGGATATTTGGCACCTGAGTGTCAAAAGAATAGTTTGATATCATCAAAAGTAGACATTTACAGTTATGGGGTTGTTCTCTTGGAGATTATTTGTCGTAGAAGAAATATAGAAATAAATGTTTCTACAGAAGATGAGATAATCCTTTCTAACTGGGTATATAATTGCTTTTTGGCTGGAGAGCTGAACAAGCTTGTGGAAGATGAAGATGTGGACTTGAATACACTGGAAAGAATGGTAAAGGTAGGACTGTGGTGTACTCAAGATGATCCCACCATGCGTCCTCCAATGAAAGATGTGATTGTAATGTTGGAAGGGACAATGTATGTGCCAGTCCTTCCATCTC
Source organism: Garcia nutans (assembly GCA_947685225.1). Classification (NCBI taxonomy): domain Eukaryota; kingdom Viridiplantae; phylum Streptophyta; class Magnoliopsida; order Malpighiales; family Euphorbiaceae; genus Garcia; species Garcia nutans. The sequence continues at coordinate 39,560,684 of CANTUV010000059.1, forward strand.
TAACTTTTTAGGTTATGGCGTTGAATATTATTTTCTTTCTTTTCTTTTCTATCAGTGATTGTTAGTGAAAATTTACCTCTATTTCAATAAGTTGGATTTTAGCAAGATTTCCATGGAGTTTTGACTGAATTTATTTATCTGTATCATATATATTGGTGTAATTTGTGTTTGTTTTGCCATTTATTCTACTCATTATTTATACTACGTATAAAAGTGGCTTAGGAGAATATAGTGATGGATAAAAAAAAAATTCAAGATTGAAAACAATATTTATAACAAAACTAAATTACATTTAAACGAATTAAAAAAGCATGATTCAATATTCATACCAAAACATATTTTTTTAACCTTCAAAATTTTAAATATTTATAAGACCTAATTTTTTAACCTCAAATATTTTTCTCTTCTTACCTTTGAGATGATATTACTATGCTTGATACATGTATATGTTGCATATGAGTAAACGATATATAATGTTGGCCATTACGGACGGAGACATTTTTTTTGGAAAAATATTTCCATAATATATATATGTGTATTTGAGTATATTGGATGTGCTAATAAGTAAGCTTAGAATGACATGAGTCATGGTGTAACTTGAATTGGACCATTGATTATCATGTGAAATTCAGGCAGAAGGTAATGATGACGGGATATACCTTAGTGGTGGTCCTAGCTCTTGTAGTTTCGATTTAGTGTTGTTGCTGTTGTAGCACTCTTACCCACAAGACAAGAGAGGAGAGGGGACCGGGCTCTCCGGTGGGAGGCTCTGATGCCTAAGTTAGAGAGGTCATTCTGGATCAGTAAAGAGAGGAGAGAGAGAGAGAAAAAAAACCCTTTTACCTGTGGGGGTGACCCTCTATTTATAGTTGATGTACGGACACAAAGTCAGCGTAATTTGCGGATATGTTAGTGGAGTATCTACCGAACATAAGAAGCTTGGTGACACTGAGAGTGCCCGAAACCGAGGTCTACCATACTGTTGAGAGTTTGGTCATGAGGATGGCTAGGCATGGAACTTGGTGGACGAGCTCAGTAAATGGAGGGGTAGCATCAGGTGTCCCCCTCAAGTCATTTGACATTTATGTCAAGACTCAGTTATGTCATGCACAGGAGCTCGATTGAGCTCGGGTGAAAGTGTACGTATTGAATCATGAAACTGAGATATTGTATGATAATATGCAGGGCTTAAGTGTAGAGCTCACCATCTAAGCTCGAGAGGAAATGGTGACTAGGCATACCTCAGGAGTGGTTCTAGCTCTTGTAGCTCGGGTTTGATGTTGTTGCTACTGTAACTCTCATACTTGTAAGACAAGAGAGGAGGGGAGACCGAGCTCTCCGGGGGGAGGCTTGGAGAGAGAGAGAGAGAGAACCTTTTTACCTGTAGAGGTGACCCCCTATTTATAGTTGATGTAGGGAGACAAAGTCAGCGTAATTTGCATATGTATTAGTAGAGTGTTTGTTGGACATAAGGCTCGATGGCTCTAAGAGTGTCCGAAACTAAGGTCTACCATACTGCTAAAAGCCCAGTCATGAGGATGACCAGACATGGAGCTCAGTGGACGAGCTCAGTAAATGGAGGGGTAGTATCAGGTAAATTTGCAATTTTTTTTATATAAACTCTAAATTCTAAATTCTAATATAAATCGAATTGGACCAATTTGGAGAGAAGACACAAAGTAACACATATTCAAGGAATGAACCTGTTATTTGTCTAACAGGAAAATTGGTATTTCAAACAAAAAGAAAAAAAAAAGGCTCAAATATAATATAAAAATATTGCCTAACACCTTGTTTGGATGGTGGTGTGGGAAGGGTTAGGATGGTATGGTATTGGTTAGTTACTTGTTTGTTTCAATTTCCATAGGCATAGCATTGTTACCCATGGTTTTAAAACTATCAGCTTTCTCAAAAATTCCAAACTACTAAATCAGTGGGTTAGGATAGTTTTGTTAATTATTATTCCAAAATTACCCTCCCTCATTTTAACATATTTCAATTAAATCCTCTTTTAATCTAATATCTTCTCCATCAAACTTTGTTTTTTCCTCTTTTATTTCTGCCATTCTCACCTCTGTTTCTGTTTCTTTGCCATCTTTGTCACAATTTCTATTTTCTTCTTCTTTGCAAGCACAAGTTGAGTTGATTCTCTTGACTCTCTGTTTATTTGCTATTTTGATTGTTAATCCATATTTTTTCCTTTTTATGCTAATAAATTGTTGATTTATATTTTGATTGTTGATTTTTTTTTCTTTGTTCTTTGCTAAATTTATGAGTATACGTGTTTGTAGTTTTTGTGAATATTTCATTGATTTATTGTTGATTAGTCAAGAACCCAAAACATAGATCCAAAGTTAACTTGCCATAGATATATAATTGATGATAATTATTGATGAGCTCAAATGTTGATGATAATTATATATAATAATTAGTATTGTTCATGGTCTCATATAATTGATTAAGCAACTTGTATAATTTAAATAAAAAATAGCAAAAAAAAAGTTAAAATGGGCAGTAAAATAATAGGGGAAGCAAAAAATTGGAGTTTGAGGCCATTAAATTGAGGGAGAATGGTCATTGTAGAGGCTACCATTTCCACATTCCTTCTATGTCTTGAGCTTTCTTTATTTGATAATTTTGTAATTATTGGTGTCTACTAGGTAAGGTAATTGAGTTAAATCCAACACTTGGTAAGGATACTCTTTGATTGGGTCACTTGAGAACACATTTCATATATATAGAATACTAGTTTTGATATTAGATCAAAATTTTTAGTTTGAGATGCTGAATTTAAGTTAAGGTTTAAGATTATTGGATTCCAAATATATTATGTTTTAGTTGATGCAAAGTGACATAACCAATTTAAATTAGAATATTATTTTTCTCACTATAAATCGTGTTTATATATATATAAGGCATTAGAATATTATTATATATTATGCAAATGGTGTTTATTATTATTATTATTATTATTATTATTATTATTATTATTAATTAGTGTTAGATGCAACCACGTTATCTTAATTTATATTGTAATTAATTATGTTTGTCTTCATGTGAGTTTTCATCAATGTTATGAGAGTTATTTATATTTTATTTTTATAATGCAATTTTATTTTTATAGATGGATGATAAGACTTTACTATTAAAGCAACGAGTAGATGCTTTAGTTGCACAAATTGTTTGCTTGGTTATTGCTTGGTTTTACCTATTTGTATTGCAAGAGGAGGATAATAGGAGTGAAATTGCAGATGAATTAAGACTAGAAGGAGAAAAGTTAGAGATAACTTAATGAAATAGTTGGTCTCTAGTAATTTTTGTTGGCATATAATAAGAATGAATGTTCATTCTTTTTTGAAGTTATGTGATTTATTGGTCAAGGAAGGTGGGCTTTAAGCCAACTCTTTGTGTAACAGTGGAAGAACAAGTTGCTAAAGCCCTTTATTTATTAGGACATAATGTCAAAAACTGAGTCTTATCTTTCATGTTTTGATAGTCTGGTGAGTCAACTAGTCGTCATTTCCATAATGTATTACAAGCCATATTATAATTGGAGGACTAATTTATTAAACAACCAGATAGATACCAAGTGCCTTTGGAAATAGCCAACAATTCTAGATTCTATCCTTATTTTAAGGTAATTTGTTAAGTTCTCAATCAATTTTATCTATCATTACATGTTAAAGTGACAAAAGTTAATTATTAACTATTATAATATGATATTACGATTGTATTGGTGAATTGATAGCACACATGTACGTGTAAAAGTGCCTAGAAAAGATGCTCCAAGATTTCGTGGTAGGAAAGTATATCCCACACAAAATGTGTTGGCATCATGCACATTTGATTTAAAGTTTACTTATATCTTAGCTGGGTCGGAGGGAATGACATCTGATTCAAGAATAATTAAAGATGCATTAACCAGGCAACATGCCTTGAAAATTCCCAAAGGTAATTATAGTATAGGCTTCTTATAAGTATTATGTAAGATATGCGGTGTAACATCCATGATTTTGGAGAAATTAAATAAGTATTTGGAGATATAAATTGTATATACTCAATATATATATCTAGAGTATATATAACATATACATATGGTATATTAATTGTATATGTTGGATTAATACATTACATACTCAATATTTAATACACATATAAGGTACATTTGATGTGTATATAAGATACACATTACTTGTGCATATGTGTAATATCCTAAATTTTTGAAAAGTTCTAATTTTCAGAAATTTGATAAAATAAATTATAATTTAAATGGATAAATTAAATTAATAGTTTTAAATGAAAAATGAAGGGGATTTAAAAGAAAAAGTGGATAATATATGTGATATATATGTAAAATATGCATAACATATAAAAATCAACACTTTTTAAAAGAAAAGTCAAAGTAAAAGGGTATTTTTGTAATTAAATTTTAAAAATTTAAAATTAATAAAATAATTCAAAAATAAATTATTTTTGAATAGAAGAGGAAATTTAGGACTTTTAATTTATTAAATAAATAATTAAATAATTAATTATTAAATTATTTTAATATATATATATATATATATATGGTTTAAAATTAAAGGGTGAAAGGAAAGAGAAATAAAAAAAAAATAAAGTCTTCTTCTTCTTCTTTCCTTCAAGGCCAAATTTCATGGCTTCAAGAGAGGGATTTGCTTCTTCCATACTCCAAAAATTGAAGAGATTTTAAGGATTCAAGTGGAGTTTTAGAAGTTTCTTCATCAATTGGTAAGCTTTCTTATCAAAATTTTAAATTCTATGGAAAAGTGTGTTATGTAAATTTTGGAATTCTATAGTAGCATGATTTAATTTCTTAATTGGATATGAATGAAGTTGTTTTGATTGGTTATTAATGATTTTAGGGTTGGATTAAAGAAATGGTTGAGTTTGGGTAAGATTGGTGAAGAGAGAGAATTTAGGGTTATGTAATTTTTGGGGTTTTAAAATCATGGTTTTTAATTGTGTAAATTGATTCCAAATGAGTTGTTTTGATACATAAACAAGTATTTTAAAGTCAAATATTGGATTTGGTAGTGTTTGGTTGGAGTTTGAGAATGGAAGTGGAGATTCAGGGTTTTGGAAAAGTGATTTTCCAAAGTGGTTGAATTGTGTGATTTTATTTGTTTAAGCATGTTGTTTAGTATTAAATGTGATGAATATAAGCTTGAAATGAGTAATGGATTGTGTTGGAATGGAAAACCTCCAATGGGGGAAGGTTATGCCATTTTTGAGATTTTGTGTATAAGAGTGTATTGTTATAATGTAAATGATTTAAATGTATTAAAATATATTTTTAATGATATTAATAAACTTAAAACACTAATTTAAATGGCTTGATATGGTTTTTCAAAGTTAAAGTGAGGTGAAGCTTAATTTTGGGATTTGGTTTAGAGTGATGTTTAATTATGGTTTGATGTTGAGAATACCTTAGAATATGATATTAAATGATTATGTATGATCACATTTGGTATAGGCATTGAAGGAGGTTGATTTGCTTCATCCAAGTGGTGAAGGGCAAGTTGGAAGGATAGGATTGGAGGTTGTATTAAGCTTGCTTTGGGTTGCTAGTAGAGGTATGTACAAACTTTGAGTATAATGTTTATATTTGCATGAAATTTGGACTTAACACATTTTGGTTGAAAAATGTGTTAAGCTACTTGGTTCATTGATTGAGTATGAATAATGTGCTATGACATTTGTAATGTCATAAATGTGTTAAATGCATTGTGAAAAGCCATTGATAATGGCTAAATTGTGTAAAGTGTGAAATATGCATATTATGTGAAAATATCCAAAGTAATTTGGTAATGTGTTGTGAATGCAAAAAATGAGATATGTGGAATAATGAAATGAATTGATATTAATAAAAATGAGAAAAAATGAGAAAAGTGAGAAAAATGAGAAAGATGTGAAAAATGAGAGAAAAAAAGGTGAAAATAAAGCAATGAGCCTAGTTTGATTATGAGAAATTAAATGAGAAGTGAAAGTATTTGATAATGAGATAAATGAATTAATTGTGTGCCTAGTATGTTATTCAATTTTCAGAGTTCTGGGTTTGGCGGCATGCCTATGAATTGCTGGCAGGTGAAAAGACCGGGTCGTAAGTCGAGCCCAGCTGATAAATGATAAAAATGATATTTTTGGGGTAAAAAGACTAGGTCGTAAGCCTCAAAAACCGTAGCAGTCTAGCCGGGTTGAGGACCAAGATACTGGGGCCTAAGAGTCTAGTCGGGTTGAGGTCCAAGAGACTGGGGTTGTTACATTATCCATGGATATATATATTGCTTATGGACTAGACACATGGTGTCATTATGGACCAAAGCAGTAACTCTGAAATTTGAATAGCATATTAGATCCTTTTTGGGCTCATGCTTGTCTTTGCTTTTAATGTGAATTATGAATTGTGATACAATTGAGCAATATAATGTTATAATTTCTGAGTATGAAATATTTGAAAAATATAATAAAGTGAAATGATGTGACCTCTATATGCATTGTGTATTGGCATTACTTTACATTTTTATTATTATCAAAGTTTGTACCACTAGGCTTTGGCTTAGCGCGATTGTAATTCGTCGCGCATGTGTCATGGATGTTTTGGTAGAGCCGGAGAGTTTTACTAGACCTGGACGGGTCTAGGTTTGTATTTATTGAGCTTGAAGAGTTGTTTTGGGTACATCAAGATCAGAGCCAGTTGCCAGCATGTACATTTTTTATATTATGTATGTTATGATATGTTTTTGAAGCATATATTGTAAATTGTAAAGAATGATTTAAATAATTTTGTTTAAGATGGGATTTTATATATAATGTTGATATATATATATATCTATATATAAGTATTTTGAGAAATATGGAGAAATTGAGAAGTATTGGTGAATTGATTTTATTTGGAGTGTTTGTTTTATGCAGGTTGTGTTTTGTTGAATTTTGGAAAGTTTTAAATTACAAACAAAACTCTGGCGAATTTTTCCCAGAGATTTTCATATAAAATATTTATTTTAGTTTCCTATAACAAGCAAATAATATTTATATACTATTTATTTTATATATTAGTATTTGAAATCTTAAAATAAAAATGTAAAAAATTATTATTAAATCGGTCTGTGACATTTTTATACCATATATGCGTATTTTATATATGCTGAAAATATGTATTATACGTATATAGGGTATAAGGGTGTTACATTTATTTTAGTATCAGAGCCTAGATTTGAGGTTCTCGACCTAGGTGGGATGATAGAGAGAGAAAATTGGAATAAAAAAATGATTTTTCAATTGTAATGCATGCATTGGCACTGGCAATTTATCTTATCTCTGATGTGGCAATGTCCATTTGATATAATGGATATGAGTTGAGATGGTGTCTGCATTGCATAGATTAGAGTGGCGCAGTGGAAACGTCATTCTAGAGATTATGGATTAAGAATTTTTGGAACTTTTATTTGAAATTTAAAATTTATAGTTGATTCAATTGATGAATTAGTGAAATTAGAAAAATAATCTAGGAAATAATTTAAGATATAAAAATAAAAGTTTTGAGAAATGAGCATGATAGTTACAAAAAATTTTATAGATGTACTGCAAAGTGATATTGTCTGAATTGTTGGACAAATCTAGAAATGTTGGATGAGTTTGCATATTTAATAGAAAGTTTTTCTATATGTTAGAATCCAAATGTATAAAATTTTATATATTTTAAAGATGGATCTCTAATTAAGAAAAATAGAAGAACACAGATTGTTGGAGAAATTTCAGCAACTCAAAATCTATAGAAATTGAAAACAAAAATAAATCTAGAAACTATGGTAAACCAACCCAGAAAAATCTAAAATTTTACAAAAAATATCATATGCATTCCTATAACATATGGTTAAAATTTCATGAATTTTTATTAAGGTTTGATACCTGAAAAAATGGACAACCGGGTGTTGCCAGAGAAATTATTAAAGAGACAGATTCTCTGATTTTGGAAGATTTAATTTTTAAATATATTAAATCAACTTGGAAAAATCTAAAACTTTAAATATAAGTCCATATATGTGTCAAGTGCACATGAATAAAAGTTTACAATCTTTTATAAAGAATTGGTAAGGAATATAAAAATTAAAAGTAAGATTGAAATGAAACTGAGGAAGTCATGCAGTTTTGTGTAAGTAAGTAATAAATTAATTTTATGAGACAAATGAATGAAGAAAATTATAAAAATTTATATGCATATGGGTATAAGTATAGAAGGAATATGGAGTTTTTAATAATTTTCAATAAAGAGTTTGTTGTCCCAAGATGGCAACCAAGAGGGGGGGTGAATTGGTTTCCTCAAGAAATAATGACAATTAAAAAACTCAACAAAATAGAAATGCGGAATAGAGAGATGGTTGAGTAATGGAAGAAAGAAAGAACACACAAGATTTATAGTGGTTCGGATTTACTTCAATCCTACATCCACTTCCTTAACAACTTGTTAAGGTTCCACTAATCTTTGAAGTTTTTACAAGCTCACTTCCAACTTTGGTGTTTTTACAAGTTCACACCTAACTTCACAAGTGTTTTCTAAGGCTTACACTCAAGAACCTTTAAGGAGTTTTTAAGGCTCACTCTCACAACCCAAACAAGAGTTTTACAAGGCTTACTCTCACAACCCAAGTGTTTTTCCAAGCTCACACTCAAACTTATACAATGGTGTTTTCAATGCTTACACCTAACATTCATTACAATTCAAATGTAAGTTTAAGTAAAAGAAAAGTTGTTGCTTGGCTATCAAATTCTATATTGCTTCACTTCTATATTTCTTTTCTTATAGAAGCACTGTATTTATAGCTAATGTGGTATTACTAGCCGTTATTGATAGTAAGAATAAAGTCTTGGCAGTTTAGACCTTCTTTATTAAATTGTCCGATGTATTTCGCGGTCGTCCTTCATACAAGGATGGTCGCGCTCACATCACACGCGGTCGTCCTTGGACAAGGTACGATCCCTGTATTTAAAAAAGCTTCAACGGTCGAATTTTAGTGCTCTGCAGTAGGAATCTTGCCCATGCTGTGATTGTCGGGACGGTCGCGCCTAACAAAGGTGCGGTTGCCCTTTTTGAATGTTGAAGTGGGTTTATAACGGTCATGTCACATGTCATTCTCTGACAGGGCAGAAGAGATGTCCGCCAAAATTTGAATGTCGCGGTCGCCCTAGGTAGCATCTCGCGGTCTAGTTGACAAACTCGCATCGAACTTCTGGACGCACCTGAGGACGCGAACACTACTGTCTCTTTAAGCAATTTTCTCCTGCATTGGCAGAGCGGTCACGAATATGAACGCGCGGTCGCTACAGTAGTAAGTGAGGCCGTATCATTCGCCGTTCTTGTCACCGCGAACCTTACTATGATTAGAATGATTTGAGTTCCTTGAGTAGCGGTCGTTCATAACTTTGGATGGTCGCTCTTCTTTAGGTGCGGTCGCTACTGAGGTCGGGTTTCTGACCGCGAAACCTACTGTGATAAGGTTTCATCCTTTAATTGAATGGTGCGGTCGTATTCAGGTGTGGTGCGACCGCTAGAAGTGTTCTGTTCAGCTTTATTTGAAGCAACCTAAGCCTGCAATAAGATTCTCCAAATACATGTTAAATGGATCATTCATTTGAGTTGTCAAGGATCAAAATTGAGATCATTTGTCTAACAATCTCCCCCATTTTGACTTTGACAATTCAAATGGAATGATAAGAAAAATAATAAGTCTAAAATGCTCCCCCTTAACATATGCATGAATCATGGTTAAGTAATCTTGGTGCATTGATATTATCTGATTATCTTGGTGTATTGAATCATGTTTAAACAATCATTCCAAGTTCCAAGTTGTTTACTATTTCTCCCCCATTGTCATAGGCAAAATGCATAATAGAAAGCAAGAAGTTGATTAAAAATATAGTAAACATCTTGTTTATTAAAAGATGGAGGAAAGTACAAGGAAATTAAGCAACAAACATTCAAGACAAAACACAAAATGCAAACTATTAAGACTAAACATCTTGAAAATTTAAACTATTGAACTATTCAGAATCATCATCCTCATCTATCTCTTCTTCTACTAAAGGAGCTTTTCCTTTATCTTGAGGAGCAAAAGAGGTAGAGCTAGTACTAATGGACTCTTCTTCTTCAGGAAGGCTTTGGTATGATCACTTATATCCCAATCTTCAAGATTGCATTGAGGCAAGTCCAGTTTGCCTTGCATATCATATAGATCATGATGCATGTGAGATATAAGGTCAATTCTCTTGTTCAAGTGCTGGAATCTCTTGGAGACACTTTTCTTGAACCTAGAGAGTTTCCTGGAGAGAGATTTGATAGCATTGAGGATGAGTTGAGTAGAGGATGAGGTAGTTTCTTGAGTTGCTTTTGATGAAGTAGCTTTTGGAGGTAATTCCACAGCAACTTCCACAGAGTCTCCCTCTTCCTCAATTGTATACCTTGGCCTTTTCTTTTGTCTATCCACAACTCCTTTCTTACCAAAATAGTATACATATGTGCCTTCAATCTTCCTTACACATCCAGCATGTTCTAGATAATCAATTGTGATGGCACTAGAGGCTAGATTGAAAGGGTTTCTCAATGTAGCTAGGTTCAGATCATTTAGAAGGTTCAGGTGCCTAGCTATTTGAGTAATCTGTGAGGATAAGAAGAAAATTCCAGTTCTTGTAACTGCATGATGATAGAGGGTGTCAATCAAGAACTTGGTTGTGTTCATTTGGATGTTGTGGGTGAAAGCATATAAAAAGATGAGGTCTCTTTTGGTTACTTTTTCATTCCCATCTGCTCTTTGATGGATGGTGTAGGTGATAATCCTATGGAGCATCCAATGGGTGAGGGATTTGATATGTCTGGCTTTTGATTCTTTTTCAAAAGAAGTTTCTACAGAAATTTCTTGCCAGAATGCAGAGAGAGTTTGGTTAGAAAAGGTTTGATCATTGTAGGAGGTTATACCATCAGTAGGAAAGTTCCAAATATTGCCAAAGTCTTCTAGGGTTAAGGCTTGGTATTGATCAAACAGTTTAAACCTAACCCCATACCATCCCAGTGCAGAATTAGCACTCTTTTCTATTTGGAAAGACATAAGAAATTCCTTGCATAAACTGGAATAACCTACCTCTTCAAGAAATACAAACTTTCTCCATCCAAGGACATTTAGTAATCTTTCAATTTCATCCTTGATATTTAGGGCAGAAAGCATCCCACCAAAAGGAGATTTGGTTCCCTCAACTTTCTTTCTCTTCAGCATAGCATATCTAACATCTTCCTCAGAAGTTTGGTGATGAAGTTTGTGAATTTTCTCACCTCTTTTAGATTGTGGAGGAGATGAAGGATCATTTATAGGTTCTCTTATTGTGTTTCCTGGAGCTCTCTTTGCTTTTCCTTTTATTTTGGAGGTTGTCTTCTTTTTGGGACCCATTAAAATAGAAAGAAAAAGAAGAAAACTGGAAAACAGAGAGTGATTTGAGAAACAGATGAGTTTGAGAGGATTTTCGAGATTCAGAGGGAAGTTTATATGCTTTAATAACCAAAATATCAAAGAAACTGATGTATCATACTCTTAAATAGAAGAAATTAAGAAAATAGTCATTTATGACTGTTGAAAGTTAAGAGTTGCGACCTGTCATACAGCCAACGGTTACAAAATTTCGAGCAGAGTGTACAGAGTGCGGTCGCACATTCAAAAGGGTGCGATCGCGAAATGCGGTCTAGCGACCATTAGCATGATCAGTACGCTCACGGGTGAAGAAACTATCTGTAACGGTCGAAACTGTTCAACTTATTGCGTCCGCGCACAAGTTTTCTCGACCGCGCACAGAGTTTTTTATTTGAATGAATCTGGCAGACGAGATAGCGATCGCTATGGACAATGGAGCGAACGCGACTCACTTAGAAATGAAAGAGTCAAGGAAAGATGGAAGAATTTTCTCATGTTTTAGACAAAAAGAAGTTCATGCACATAGAAACTTCATTGATAGGCAATTAATTCAAAGTGATTCCATCAATCATTCCTAAATTAAGTTTAATGAAGTTAAGTCTATCTTCATTCAAGGGTTTTGTAAATATATCAGCAAGTTGATTTTGTGTATCTATAAATTCTAGGATTATATTCTGATTTTGTACATTTTCTCTCAAGAAATGATGTCTAATATCTATATGTTTGGATCTTGAGTGTTGGATAGGATTTTTAGACAAATTGATAGCACTAGTGTGTCACATTTAATGGAGATATTGTTAAATACTTTACCATAGTCAAGCAATTGTTGTTTCATCCATAATACTTGTGTGCAACAAAAACATGCTGCAACATATTCGGCTTCCGTTGTGGATAAAGCAACCGATGCTTTTTTTTACTATACCAAGAAACTAGACAATTACCAAGAAAGTGACATGCTCCTGTAGTGCTTTTCCTATCTAAGATACTACCAGCATAATCTGCATCTGAAAAGCCTATGATATGAAATGATGTGTTTTTAGGATACCAAAGTCCTAAATGCATTGTACCACTCAAATATTTCAAAATTCTCTTAGTGGCATTCAAATGTGATTCTTTAGGATTAGTGTGAATTCTAGCACAAAGACATACACTATACATTATATCAGGTCTAGAAGCGGTTAAGTAAAGTAGTGATCCGATGATACCTCGATATTTCTTCTCATCTACTGCTTTACCAATTTCATCTTTACCTAATTTCAAGGATGTGCTCATAGGAGTTTTGCTAGTTTTGCAGCCATCCATTCCAAATTTCTTGATGAGTTCTTTTGTATATTTGGATTGGTTGATGAAGATCCCATCTTCACATTGCTTGACTTGCAGTCCAAGGAAGAACTTGAGTTCACCCATCATGCTCATTTCAAATTCCCTAGTCATACAAGAAGCAAATTCTTTGCACAAGGCTTCATTAGTAGCTCCAAATATTATGTCATCCACATAAACTTGTACAATCAAAATGTTATGCTTGTCCTTTTTAACAAAGAGAGTTGTGTCTACTTTTCCTTTTGCAAAACCATTTTCAAGTAAATATGCACTAAGTTTATCATACCAAGCTCTTGGTGCTTATTTTAATCCATATAAAGCTTTGGTAAGTTTGAAAACATGATCAGGAAATTTGTAGTTTTCAAAACCATGAGGTTGTTCAACATAAACTTCTTCGCTTATAAGTCCGTTTAGAAATGCACTTTTAACATCCATTTGAAAAAGCTTAAAGTTCATGTGACATGCAAAAGCAAGTAATATTCTAATAGCTTCTAATCTGGCTACGGGGGCAAAGGTTTCATCATAGTCAATACCTTCTTCTTGATTATAGCCTTTGGCTACCAATCTTGCTTTATTTCTAACAATGTGACCATTATCATCAAGCTTATTCCCATAGACCCATTTGCATCCTATTATAGAGTGATCTGTAGGTCTAGGAGTAAGTTGCCAAACATTATTTCTTTCAAATTGATTAAGTTCATCTTGCATTGCAGTTATCCAATTTTCATCATTAAAAGCCTCCTCAACAGTCTTTGGCTCAATTTGAGAAACAAAAGCAAAATTAACATCTACATGATTAATTTTAGATCTAGTAATTACTCCCTTAGATGTTTCTCCATTGATGAGTTCCTTAGGATGGTCTTTCTTGTATTGCCAATCCTTAGGTAGATCTTGAGTCTTTTCTTCAACTTCATGCTGATTGATCTTTGGAGCATCAATAGATTCAAGAGGTTCAAGAGTACCTGCAGGGTCATTGAAAGTAATACCTTTCTTCTGATCATGATTAGATGATTCATCAAATACAACATGCATTAATTCTTCTATAACTAGAGTTTTCATGTTAAATACCCTATATGCTTTGCTATATGATGAATATCCTAGGAATATGCCTTCATCTAATTTGGATGAAAATTTTCCAAGATTATCCTTGATATTCAATATGAAGCATTTGCATCCGAATACTCTAAAATATCCAATTCTGGGTATTCTTCCATTCCATAGCTCATAAGAAGTTTTATTAGTTAAATGCCTTTTGTAAACACGATTTGCAATGTAACAAGCTGTATTAACGGCTTCTGTCCAAAAATAAGATGGTAAATCATATTCATTGAGCATTGTCCTAGCCATTTCAATTAAAGTTCTATTTTTCCTTTCAACTACACCATTTTGCTGTGGAGTTCTAGGAGCAGAAAAATTATGTGAAATGCCAAGTTCATTGCAAAAGCCTTCAAAATTTTCATTCTCAAATTCTTTGCCATGATCACTTCTAATAGATGTGATCACATATCCTTTTTCATTTTGAACTCTTTTTGCAAACATTTTGAAGTAATTAAAGGCTTCATTCTTTTGAGCTAAGAAATTAACCCATGTGAATCTAGAGTAATCATCAACAAGAACAAATGCATATGATTTGCCTCCTAGGCTTGTAACTCTATTTGGTCCAAACAAGTCCAAATGAATGAGCTCTAAAGGTCTAGAGGTGCTTATAACACTCTTTGATTTAAATGAGCTTTTATGTTGCTTACCATGTTGACAAGGTTCACAAATCCTATCTTTGTCATATTTTATCTTAGGTAGGCCATCAACTAAGTTTTCATTGCAGATATATTTCAATTGATCCATACCAGCATGTCCTAGTCTTCTATGCCATAACCATGCATCATTATTAGTGGACATTAAACATTTAAATGTATGATTTGAATGAATGTTGATATTATAAGTGTTGTTTGTTCTAGTACCCTTAAATATGATAATATCATTTGAATTCGTGATCTTGCATTCTTTGGAATCAAAATTGACAAAGTATGCTTTATCACAAAGTTGACTAACAATTAGCAAGTTATGTTTCAAACCATCAATAAGCCATACATCTTCTATTAAATCCTTACCAATAGAACCAATGGAGCCAACGCTAAGAATTTTACCTTTAGTATTGTTTCCAAAAGTCACATTACCTCCATGTTTGTAGGTAATACTTGTAAAGAGCTTTGCATTCCCACTCATATGCCTTGAGCATCCACTATCCACAAGCCATGTGCTTTCGTTGATAGTAGATTTTAGGCATACCTGCAAGGCAATAGTGATCATCTTCTTTTAGGTACCCACATGAAGTTGGGTCCTTGATGGTTAGTAGTAAAAGTGCCTTCTAACTTGAGATGAGCCTTTCTTATATAACAAGAAAAATTTTTGTGTCCGAATTTCATGCAATATGTGCATTGCCATGGTATTCTATACTTATGCATTTTTCTTTTTGTATTTATAGTATCATGCATACAACTACAAGTATGTGATTTCTTTTGTGCAGGTTTAGTGTATAAAAATTCATAATTATTTTTGGCTTTACTTCCTAGCAAACCATAAGAAGTTCTTTTGGTACTTTTAGACTTGGTGCAAGCATCTTTGATATGAACATCAGAAATTTCAATTGTAGATGCTTTTACAAATGTTGGTTTGCTTGGTGCAATGTTGGTTGTGCCATTGAATCCTAATCCATATTTTAAGGAAGGTGATCTTTGGTTATTAATTAATGTGTCTAATGCTTCCTTTCCTTTATGAAATCTAGAAATTGATTCTTTTAGTTCTTTTAGTTCATGCTTCAATGTTTCATTTTCTTTAATAACTTTTTCTAAGTCATTTGAGTTTTTATTTAACTCTCCTATCGTATTCATCAAGTGTTCATTTGAGGTTTTCAATTCTAAGGTAGAGTTCTTTAAGCATATAAAATCTTTTTCTAACTTAGAGTTTTTCTCTTTATAAAGCATCATTTTAAAAAAATATTTTTCTATTTTAAAATTCATGTGCTCAATCAAATCACTATCATCTATATCATTTGTATCATTATGTGCTACTAGATCAAAGGATTGAGTACTTACCTCATTGGAGTCATCTTCAATAGCCATGAGACATAGATTTGCAATTCCTTCTTCTTCTTCTTCTTCTTCTTCACTTGAAGAAGAGTCATCCCATGTGGCTTTGAGAGACTTTTTCTTTTCTTTATCCCATTTCTTTTTGTTCTTTAATTTGAGGCAATCTGATTTAATGTGACCAGTTTTTCCACATTTATATCATTTTACCTCATTTTTCTTTTCTTTATCTTTGAAAGAGAATTTTGGAGGTGTACCTTTGTTTGCTTGTAATCTTTTCTTCCTTTTCCATTCATTGATTCTTTTTGAGAACATTGCCATTTCATCTTCATCATCAGTACCTTCATTGCTTGAGCTCTCAACTTCTTTGATTGCTTTGAGTGTAATTGGTTTTCTCTTTTCTTTTTCACCTTGATCTTCTTCTTTCTCACTGTGTAGCTCAAATGTGAGTAGTTTACCAACTAGCTCGTCGGTTCTTAATGTGCTGAGATCATGAGCTTCTTCTATGGATGATACTTGTGATTCAAAGTTTTTTCTAGCTCTTAGGGCTCTCAAGATTTTACTGTTTACATCACCTTGATCATATAACTTGCCATACTTCTTTAGTTCATTGACAATAGCAAGCAAGCGATTGGTCATGTCGGTGACATTTTCATTTGATTTCATCTTGAATAGCTCATACTCATGAACATGCATTTGTTTCTTGGTAAATCTCACTTGAGTCGTACCTTCATGGTAGTTTTCGAGTGTTTTCCAAATGCAATGTGCACAAGTTAAATATTGAACTCTTCCACCTTCTTCTCTTGAAATGGAATTCATCAAGATGGAAGCGGCTCTATTGTTCTTGAATCGATCTTTGACATTGCTAGCTGACCATTGTGCTTTGGGAAGTGGAACTTGAACACCTTCAGCTTCATAAGTGGGAGGTTTCCACTCACTTTCCACGAAATCCCATAGTTCAATCCCTTCACTGTCTAGAAACAAATACATTTTGTGTTTCCAGTATGAATAATCAATTCCATCAAAGTAGGGTCTAAGAATAGTGTTAAGATTTCCATGAGAGTTTGATGAAGAAGAAGTTGCCATAGTGGATCAAATTTCACAATTAAGTTTAAGAAATCTCAGGCTCTGATACCAATTGTTGTCCCAAGATGGCAACTAAGAGGGGGGTGAATTGGTTTCCTCAAGAAATAATGACAAGTAAAAAACTCAACAAAATAGAAATGCGGAATAGAGAGATGGTTGAGTAATGGAAGAAAGAAAGAACACACAAGATTTATAGTGGTTCGGATTTACTTCAATCCTACATCCACTTCCTTAACAACTTGTTAAGGTTCCACTAATCTTTGAAGTTTTTACAAGCTCACTTCCAACTTTGGTGTTTTTACAAGTTCACACCTAACTTCACAAGTGTTTTCTAAGGCTTACACTCAAGAACCTTTAAGGAGTTTTTAAGGCTCACTCTCACAACCCAAACAAGAGTTTTACAAGGTTTACTCTCACAACCCAAGTGTTTTTCCAAGCTCACATTCAAACTTATACAATGGTGTTTTCAATGCTTACACCTAACATTCATTACAATTCAAATGTAAGTTTAAGTAAAAGAAAAGTTGTTGCTTGGCTATCAAATTCTATATTGCTTCACTTCTATATTTCTTTTCTTATAGAAGCACTGTATTTATAGCCAATGTGGTCTTACTAGCCGTTATTGATAGTAAGAATAAAGTCTTGGCAGTTTAGACCTTCTTTATTAAACTGTCCGATGTATTTCGCGGTCGTCCTTCATACAAGGATGGTCGCGCTCACATCACACGCGGTCGTCCTTGGACAA
Source organism: Garcia nutans (assembly GCA_947685225.1). Classification (NCBI taxonomy): domain Eukaryota; kingdom Viridiplantae; phylum Streptophyta; class Magnoliopsida; order Malpighiales; family Euphorbiaceae; genus Garcia; species Garcia nutans. The sequence goes on from CANTUV010000059.1 coordinate 39,578,392, forward strand.
GGTACAGTCGCTGTATTTAAAAAAGCTTCAACGGTCGAATTTTAGTGCTCTGCAGTAGGAATCTTGCCCATGCTGTGATTGTCAGGACGGTCGCACCTAACAAAGGTGCGGTCGCCCTTTTTGAATGTTGAATTGGGTTTATAACGGTCATGTCACGTGTCATTCTCTGACAGGGCAGAAGAGATGTCCGCCAAAATTTGAATGTCGTGGTCGCCCTAGGTAGCATCTCGCGGTCGAGTTGACAAACTTGCGTCGAACTTCTGGACGCACCTGAGGACGCGAACACTACTGTCTCTTTAAGCAATTTTCTCCTGCATTGGCAGAGCGGTCGCGAATATGAACGCACGGTCGCTACAGTGGTAAGCGAGGCCGTATCATTCGCCGTTCTTGTCACCGCGAACCTTACTGTGATTAGAATGATTTGAGTTTCGTGAGTAGCGGTCATTCATAACTTTGGATGGTCGCTCTTCTTTAGGTACGGTCGCTACTGAGGTCGAGTTTCTGACCGTGAAACCTACTGTGATAAGGTTTCATTTTTTAATTGAATGGTACGGTCGTATTCAGGTGTGGTGCGACCGCTAGAAGTGTTCTGTTCAGCTTTATTTGAAGCAACCTAAGCCTGCAACAAGATTCTCCAAGTACATATTAAATGGATCATTCATTTGAGTTTTCAAGGATCAAAATTGAGATCATTTGTCTAACAGAGTTCATAATTAAATCAAAGAGTAAAATCATATATAATAGCGAATTATTTATTATGGAACAATGATGCATAATTTAGGGTTGAGTGTGTAAAATTAAAGTATCTAAATGGATGATATTAATTAGTATAAGGAAATGAATTAGTGTTATTTAAAAGTAAATGTTATGATCTTAAGATTGAGAATGTGATATGGGTGAGATTTGGTGAGGTTCATGTTGTTGGTTGTATTATATGAAATTTGAATTTTTTAAATGGGTTTCCATAATTGTGAAAGTGATGTGTTTTGATGTTATATTAATATAAAAATAATGTTTATAAAGTTAGCTCTTGAAAGTGAGATTAATAGAATGAAGTTTAAGTAAAATAGTAAATTGGAAATTTAGAGTTGGAAGGGAATTTCGATGAGGATTGTTTAGATATTGATAGTTTAATGTTTAATAAGCATGGGAGTAATTTTGAATGAGTAATGTTACTTATAAAAGTACTAACTAAGGTGTAATGTGGTTGATAATATAGAAATTTATTATGAAATAAAGGGAAATGATTAAGCAAGTGAAAATGAGTTACTTTAGTTAATTGAATTGGAAATGATGAAAATGGATATGAAAGGTGTGATCAATGTAAAAAAAAAAGTGAGAGAGATGTCACATTGGAAATGTGACTAAGATTTATGTGAAGTGTTAGAAAAAAAATATATAATAAGAAACTTATTTAAGAGATGGGCGATTGAATAAGGAAGATGTTAATTATGTTGTGGTCAGAGTGTGTATATATGTTGAATTGATGAATAACCTAAGTAATGTCAAAAGAATGAGAAATGATAATGTTCTCTGAAAGGTGATAAATGTTAACTTTGTATAGGTTGTATGTAAAAGAGGAATTAAGTATAATTGTATGATTTGTGTGATGAGATTTTTTTTTCTATATGAACACAAATATGATATGTAAGAAATTGTGAAAAGTAAGTCACATTGTGATTATGACTTACGAAGGTGTATGTGGATGATTAAAAAAAATGTTATCGAGTGTTTACTACCTTATACAAATACGTGTCTGGTGATATTGAGAATGATATTATATGTATTAATAGACCTAAGAGTGATTAGGTCTTGACCTGCGTAGAGTTAGGTCATGTGATGAATTGAGATTGAGAATGGACCCGAACAGAGCTGGACAGTGAAATTGTTATTTTAACAACTGAACTTCATGATTGTATAGTGTTTTGGGCCTAAAATATATGCGTATAAATAAGAGATTGTAAGGAAAAAGGAAAGTATAATGAAGAAAGAATGGAAGTGAAAAAAAAATAAATGAAATTTTTTATAAGAGATAGATTAGAAATGGAGTAATAAATGGAAATTGTGTAAATTAACATATGAACGAATGTGTATATGTAAGAGATGTTAATGATAATATTGTTGAAACATGAGTTAGGCTAATGATGATCAAGTGATCAAGAGTAAATTGCTTTGAAACAGAGCTGAAATGTGTTAACTTTTTGTGTATCAAAAGATTAGAAACTGAATATGTGATTTTTGCGATACGAACTTAACATTGTGATTGGAAATGTTTGAAGAAGAATGATAGAAGGGCAGTATTTATTTATAAGCCACGGATGTGACCATTATTATGGCATGACCGTTGGATAGTTTTGGTGAGATTGATAGTTATGCTTCAAGAAACATGGTCAAGACTTATGGTTTGCATAGTTATATCTTATAATTTTATACTAAAAATTTGTTTATAGTTATAGAAAGTGTGGAAACAGAAGAGAATTGTAAAAATATGATGAGCTTTAAATGATTTATAAGAAAAGTGATTTGTGTAAATAGGGTAACTATAAGAAATGTGAGAAAATGGTAAATGAAAGGAATTATGAAATGTGAGTAAGAGTTATAATAAATGTGTTTGAAAGTAGTATAAAATTAATAAGTTGATGAAAATGATGTGTAAAGTAAATGAGACTAGGGGATGTGAATATTATCTGTAATGATGAATTCGAAGAGAATTAAAATTTGAGAATAAATTTGACCTAATAGAAATAGGTCATGAATTGAAAATAAATTGATGAATTTAAAATAGACAAAAGGTTGGTCAGAATAGAATAAGGTTGTGATGGTCATATTATGATAGTTAGATCAATTGATCCGAAATGTAATAAGTTTACAAGTATTTATTGAAATTCAATGTGTGTAGTTGTATTAAGAATATGCAAGCTATATGATAATGTGCATAATACAACGCTTTGATATATATATGCATATAACCACTGGGGTTAGCCCAGTGGCCACCTGATGTTACTCTCCACGGAGAGGTCAGGGGTCGATCCTCCAAAAACGATTTCTGAGGGTCGAGCTTTAAAAAAAAAATGAAAGGAGCTAAGTTATATTAGTTTCAAATAATTATAAGAGAAAAGTGTTAGTTATAGTATAATTGGAATGAATTTTAATAAGGAAATAAGATTTTGTTGTTGTATAATGGTGATTTTAAATTAATATGTAGTAATTGTATAAAGAGTAGGATCAAAGTGAAGATGTGTAAAATTATTGTGTTAAGATAAAAATTATTAACATTTGAATTTAAGGTGATGAGAGTATATTTTTAAGATAATGAAGTGATCAGATATCTTGAGTGCAATAGGTGTGTGGTGTATATATATTAAGGAGATGAACTAATTTTGTCTAATGACAATTCGATTGAAGATATAATAATTTGTTATGACTGTTTGAGTAAATAGACAGTATAATGATGTGTTAGGGAATGGTAAAAAGGAAATTAAGAATGAACCTAAGGGGGAGAATAGAAATTGTGTAATTTGATAAAATAATGATTTGGATGATTTATTACTATACTGGATAATTTTGAGAATGAAATTATTTAAGGGGGAGAAAATTGTAACATCCGTGATTTTGGAGAAATTAAATAAGTATTTGGAGATATAAATTGTATATACTCAATATATATATCTAGAGTATATATAATGTAACACCCCATCTTAGCCTACGTTTATAGACCAAGATGGACTGTTATCTCATGGTGGTTGTGTCTTAACATTTTACTTAGCCCATTTTAAGTGCAGATTTAAAAAAAAAAATTTGCCATAACCTCCCCTAAAAATGGAGGTCCCAAGTGTCGCCAAAACTGATTTTCTTTGATTTTTGAAAACAATTTTGATCTCAATCAAACAATTGCAACACTCCTCAAACACTTCTATATTCATCACCCTTATATCCTCCACCAAATCCTGCACTAAAACTTTACACTTCTATACTTGCATACATAAGTGTTAAATCCAAATAAGATTTATTAGATTACTAGCAGTGTACGTCTTCTAGCTTTTCAGTATAATACATTTATTTGCTTGATCATACAAGCTTATGTACATGCTATATTGCTACAATCAATCATATCCAAACTCCTACCCAAGGTAGTAGTCAAGGCCAGCTGCGCAGGACATGCTGCAATCTCGTCTCCTCGTTTAACCTACGAGTTTAGAGGGAAACTAAACTCGCTAAGCAATTGCTTAGTGGGTACTTCAATCATTGCAATAAATAAATAAAATGAAAGAATGACTTGAACTTACATTTATATACTTTAAATAATTGAAAGGAATAAGTACAAAACACAGAAGGTAAAAAGGCTTGACTGAATAATTTGAATTTAAATCATTTTTCTTGCTTTTATCATTTTGGTTTCTCTACTGGTTTAACAGAACATCAGCGGATAAGGAAGGGTCATGATAAACATATCTCGTCATGGTGAGATATTACAGGATGATATGCGTCATGGTGCATATTTCATCATCCTTCATCATAATTCTTGCACCTGTGCTAATGGCCATTGTTCATTGAATCATTGATCATGTCATTGTAATCATCGGCCTTCAGCCGGAATATCATGTCATGTCATGAGCAGTACTGCAATAATAGTATGATGCATCATACCCTTATCTCAAGGGTTCTGTCATAACCAAGTAGAGCGTAAACAATTTATTAATTAATTTGATCATGATATTCAATAAGCCATGATTTTTTCATAATGCATGTATTGTCGGAGTAGCTTGTCATGATGCCTTTCTAATCATTTCCAATTCTCCTTCATGTCATTTTATATGATTTAACATCAATCCATATCATAATATTCAAGTTTTAACACATTTAGAAAAAATGACCAAATGAATAGTGGCACGGCGCGTAAAATCGGCAACACAATGACGCGCGTCAACTAAATGGTAAAATCTGTTTTTACTGCTGAAAATCAGTCAACTTTGGCAACAGTTCTGACCAAGTAAACAAACTTATTTTAGGCTGAATTTTTGCAGGAAAACACTTTCATAAGTTAACTAAATGCATGTAAAATTTCATGGGAAAATTCCTTCGTTTACCCCTTCAACGGACTTCCCAAATTGAAAGCTGCAGAATGGTGCCCAAAAGGGACCATTCGGCCCAATTTTAAAAACTTGAGGAAAATTCATTTTTTTTCTTGCAAAATTGATTTTTAGACTCCTTTTGTGATACCATTGAAGGACTAAGGGTCCCTCTTTCAAAAATCAAACCAAAGGGGTGATTAAAAGTTCATCAAAGTTTATGGATAATTGAGCAAATTTAGCTAGTTTGTTTTGTTTTCATTCTTTTCACAATTAATTGATTACAAATGGTTCAAGAGCACTTTCCCACATATTTACTCCACATAATAACATCATTTCAAAACCATTTCAAAAGTCCCATAATGCAAAATATGTGAATTAATTGAAAAGGGCAATGATTTAAGTACCAAACCTTAATTCTTTTCACTTGTTTCTAGTTCTTTTATGCCTTCTTTGCTTCCTTCTCTCTCACTTCTTGATTTCCTATAATTTTCATAAAATCCATGTCAAGAACATAATAAAATTTAAGTGCTTCATGCCTTATTTTGCTAACTAATACTACTAGTCATCCTTTTTATCCTTAATCTTATATGTGCAAATCATCTCTTTCACTTTCTCTTCAACTTCTTAAATTTTCTATAATCATCATATTTATTCTTTCATTTGTATCTTGCAAATAATATAACCAATGAAAGAAATAGGACCATAGATGAATTTCCTTACCTTAAAGTCTTATTCTCCACCCAAGTTTGCAACCAAAATTAGCTACTTGAAAAACAATCTCTCTCTCTTTTCCCTTTCTCTTCTATTCGGCCAAGCAAGAACAAAGAGAGCTCTTGGCTTTTATTTATTTGGTGTTCTCTCCTCCAAATGGCAGCCAAGAGAGGTTAAGATGTGATGGTGTAAGTGTTGATTTCCCATTGGTACACTTAAGTGGGAAAATGGCTAATTCTCATTGGTCCAAATGTCTCTTTCTTTTATTTATTTAAAACCCAAGCTCTTGGACTTTCTTTTAATTATATTTTGGCCCCTCAACCTCCTTGTGCTGTAATTTTATGGTATAAGATGTGAAAAGACCAAAATACCCTCCGGTGATTACTCGTTCGTAACGTTTAAGTCGCGCACTTCCGCCGAATGCTGTGGTACACTTTTTGACTCAGTTTTTCCTCTACTTTTCATTTTTGAGATCCATTATTACTTTCGAGACACTTTTGAAAATGACCATGATGCCCTTGGTCAAAATCCCCTATATCTTCCAAACCGTGCGTTTTTGGGAAAAACCGTGTCGCACCGTTGCTACCCCGATTTTTCTCTACTTTCCATTTTTGGAGTCTGTTATATGCACTATTAAGGACCTCCAGAATAACTTTTGTTAATAATGGCCACCTCCACAAAACTTTACAATCTTTTCAGTTAAGTCCTTTTTGTCCTATAGAGCTTCCTTTCACTTCGTGTTCTTTGGTGGTTACTCGGGATGACTCCTCTTACTGTAGGCGGATGTACTGTACATGGATGTATTGTACATATGTACAAATTGGGTCGTGACATATAACATATACATATGGTATATAAATTGTATATGTTGGATTAATACATTACATACTTAATATTTAATACACATATAAGGTACATTTGATGTGTATATAAGATACACATTACTTGTGCATATGTGTAATATCTTAAATTTTTGAAAAGTTCTAATTTTTGGAAATTTGATAAAATAAATTATAATTTAAATGGATAAATTAAATTAATGGTTTTAAATGAAAAATGAAGGGGTTTTAAATGAAAAAGTGGATAATATATGTGCTATATATGTAAAATATACATAACATATAAAAATCAACACTTTTTAAAAGAAAAGTCAAAGTAAAAAGGTATTTTGGTAATTAAATCTTAAAAATTTAAAATTAATAAAATAATTCAAAAATAAATTATTTTTGAATGGAAGAGGGAATTTAGGACTTTTAATTTATTAAATAAATAAATAAATAAATAATTATTAAATTATTTTAATATATATATATATGGTTTAAAATTAAAGGGTGAAAGGAAAGAGAAATAAAAAAAAATAAAGTCTTCTTCTTCTTCTTTCCTTCAAGACCGAATTTCATGGCTTCAAGAGAGGGATTTGCTTCTTCCATACTCCAAAAATTGAAGAGATTTTAAGGATTCAAGTGGAGTTTTAGAAGTTTCTTCATCAATTGGTAAGCTTTCTTACCAAATTTTCAAATTCTATGGAAAAGTGTGTTATGTAAATTTTAGAATTCTATATTAGCATAATTTAATTGCTTAATTGGATATGAATGAAGTTGTTTTGGTTAGTTATTAATGATTTTAAGGTTGGATTAAAGAAATGGTTGAGTTTGAGTAAGATTGGTGAAGAGAGAGAATTTAGGGTTATGTAATTTTTGGGGTTTTGAAATCATGGTTTTTAATTGTGTAAATTGATTCCAAATGAGTTGTTTTGATACATAAACAAGTATTTTAAAGTCAAATATTGGATTTGGTTGTGTTTGGTTGGAGTTTGAGAATGGAAGTGGAGATTTAGGGTTTTGGAAAAGTGATTTTCCAAAGTGGTTGAATTGTGTGATTTTATTTGTTTAAGCATGTTGTTTAGTGTTAAATAAGATGAATATAAGCTTGAAATGAGTAATGGATTGTGTTGGAATGGAAAACCTTCAATGGGGGAAGGTTATGCCATTTTTGAGATTTTGTGTATAAGAGTGTATTGTTATAATGTAAATGATTTAAATGTATTAAAATATGTTTTTAATGATATTAATAAACTTAAAACACTAATTTAAATGGCTTGATATGGTTTTTCAAAGTTAAAGTGAGGTGAAGCTTAATTTTGGGATTTGGTTTACAGTGATGTTTAATTATGGTTTGATGTTGAGAATACCTTAGAATATGATATTAAATGATTATGTATGATCACATTTGGTATAGGCATTGAGGGAGGTTGATTTGCTTCATCCAAGTGGTGAAGGGCAAGTTGGAAGGATAGGATTGGAGGTTGTATTAAGCTTGCTTTGGGTTGCTAGTTGAGGTATGTACAAACTTTGAGTATAATGTTTATATTTGCATGACATTTGGACTTAACACATTTTGGTTGAAAAATGTGTTAAGCTACTTGGTTCATTGATTGAGTATGAATAATGTGCTATGACATTTGTAATGTCATATATGTGTTAAATGCATTGTGAAAAGCCATTGATAATGGCTAAATTGTGTAAAGTGTGAAATATGCATATTATGTGAAAATACCCAAAGTAATTGGGTAATGTGTTGTGAATGCAAAAATGAGATATGTGGAATAATGAAATGAATTGATATTGATAAAAATGTGAAAAAATGAGAAAAATGAGAAAAAAAAAAAGGTGAAAATAAAGCAATGAGCCTAGTTTGATTATGAGAAATAAAATGAGAAATGAATTGTGAAAGTATTTGATAATGAGATAAATGAATTAATTGTGTGCCTAGTATGTTATTCAATTTTCAAAGTTTTGGGTTTGGCGGCATGCCTATTAATTGCTGGGCAGGTGAAAAGACCGGGTCGTAAGCCGAGCCCAGCTGATAAATGATAAATATTATATTTTTGGGGTGAAAAGACTGGGTCGTAAGCCTCAAAAACTGTAGCAGTCTAGCCGGGTTGAGGACCAAGATACTGGGGCCTAAGGGTCTAGCCGGGTTAAGGTCCAAGAGACTGGGGCTGTTACATTAACCATGGATATATATATTGCCTATGGGCTAGACACATGGTGTCATTATTGACCAAAGCAGTAGCTCTGAAATTTGAATAGCATATTAGATCCTTTTTGGGCCCATGCTTGTCTTTGCTTTATTGTGAATTATGAATTGTGATACAATTGAGCAATATAATGTTATGAGTTGTGAGTATGAAATATTTGACAAATATAATAAAGTGAAATGATGTGATATCTATATGCATTGTGTATTGCCATTACTTTACTTTTTATTATTATCAAAGTTTGTACCACTAGGCTTCGGCTTAGCGCGATTATAATTTGTCGCGCAGGTGTCATGGATGTTTTGGTAGAGCCGGAGAGTTTTACTAGACCTGGTCGGGTCTAGGTTTGTATTTATTGAGCTTGAAGAGTTGTTTTGGGTACATCAAGATCAGAGCCAGTTGCCAGCATGTACATTTTTTATATTATGTATGTTATGATATGTTTTTGAAGCATATATTGTAAATTGTAAAGAATGATTTTAATAGTTTTGTTTAAGATGGGATTTTATATATAATGTTGATATATATATACACCTATATATAAGTATTTTGAGAAAAATATGGAGAAATTGAGAAGTATTGGTGAATTGATTTTATTTGGAGTGTTTGTTTTATGCAGGTTGTGTTTTGTTGAATTTTGGAAACGTTTAAATTACAAACAAAACTCTGGCGAATTTTTTCCAGAGATTTTCATATAAAATATTTATTTTGGATTCCTATAACAAGCAAAGAATATTTATATACTATTTATTTTATATATTAGTATTTGAAATCTTAAAACAGAAATGTAAAAAATTATTATTAAATCGGTCTATGACATTTTTGTACCATATATACGTATTTTACATATGCTGAAAATGTGTATTATACGTATATAAGGTATAAGGGTGTTACATTTATTTTGGTATCAGAGCCTAGATTTGAGGTTCTCGACCTAAGTGGGATGATAGAGAGACAAAATTGGAATAAAAAAATAATTTTTCAATTGTAATGCATGCATTGGCACTGGCAATTTATCTGATCCCTGATGTGGCAATGTCCATTTGATTAAATGGATATGTGTTGAGATGGTGTCTGGGTTGCATAGATCAAAGTGGCGCAATGGAAATGTCATTCTAGAGATTATGGATTAAGAATTTTTGGAACTTTTATTTTAAATTTAAAATTTATAGCTGATTCAATTGATGAATAAGTGAAATTAGAAAAACAATCTAGGAAATAATTTAAGATATAAAAATAAAAGTTTTGAGAAATGAGCATGATAGTTACAAAAAATTTTATAGATGTACTGCAAAGTGATATTGTCTGAATTGTTGGACAAATCTAGAAATGTTGGATGAGTTTGAACATTTAATAGAAAGTTTTTCTTTATGTTAGAATGCAAATGTATAAAATTTTATAAATTTTAAAGATGGATCTCTAATTAAGAAAAATAGAAGAAGACAGATTGTTGGAGAAATTTCAGCAACTCAGAATCTGTAGAAATTGAAAAAAAAAATAAATCTAGAAACTATTGTAAACCAACCCAGAAAAATATAAAATTTTTCAAAAAAATATCATATGTATTCCTATAACATATGGTTAAAATTTCATGAATTTTTATTAAGGTTGGTACCTAAAAAAAATGGACAACCGGTTGCTGCCAGAGAAATTATTAAAGAGACAGATTCTCTGATTTTGGAAGATTTAATTTTTAAATATATTAAATCAACTTGGAAAAATCTAAAACTTTAAATATAAGTCCATATATGTGTCAAGTGCACATGGATAAAAGTTTATAATCTTTTATAAAGAATTGGTAAGGAATATAAAAATTAAAAGTGAGATTGAAATGAAACTGAGGAAGTCATGCAGTTTTGTATAAGTAAGTAATAAATTAATTTTATGAGACAAATGAATGAAGAAAATTATAAAAATTTATATGCATATGGGTATAAGTATAGAAGGAATATGGAGTTTTTAATAATTTTCAATTAAGAGTTCATAATTAAAATTAAAGAGTGAAATCATATATCATAGCGAATTATTTATTATGGAACAATGATGCATAATTTAGGGTTGAGTGTGTAAAATTAAAGTATCTAAATGGATGATATTAATTAGTGTAAGGAAATGAATTCATGTTATTTAAAAGTAAATGTTATGATCTTAAGATTGAGAATGTGATATGGGTGAGATTTGGTGAGGTTCGTGTTGTTCGTTGTATTATATGAAATTTGAATTTTTGAAATGGGTTTCCATAATTATGAAAGTGATGTGTTTTGATGTTATATTAATATAAAAATAATGTTTATAAAGTTAGCTCTTGAAAGTGAGATTAATATAATAAAATTTAAGTAAAATAGTAAATTGGAAATTTAGAGTTGTAAGGGAATTTCGATGAGGATTGTTTAGATATTGATAGTTTAATGTTTAATAAGCATGGGAGTAATTTTGAATGAGTAATGTTACTTATAAAAGTACTAACTAAGGTGTAATGTGGTTGATAATATAGAAATTTATTATGAAATAAAGGGAAATGATTAAGTAAGTGAAAATGAGTTACTTTAGTTAATTAAATTGGAAATGATAAAAATGGATATGAAAGGTGTGATCAATGTAAAAAAAAAGTGAGAGAGATGTCACATTGGAAACATGACTAAGATTTATGTGAAGTGTTAGAAAAAAAATATATAATAAGAAACTTATTTAAGAGATGGGCGATTGAATAAGGAAGATGTTATTTATGTTGTGGTCAGAGTGTGTATATATGTTGAATTGATGAATAACCTAAGTAATGTCAAAAGAATGAGAAACGATAATGTTCTCTGAAAGGTGATAAATGTTAACTTTGTATAGGTTGTATGTAAAAGATAAATTGAGTATAATTGTATGATTTGTGTGATGAGATTTTTTTTTTCTATATGAACACAAATATGATATGTAAGAAAATGTGGAAAGTAAGTCACATTGTGATTATGACTTATGAAGGCGTATGTGGATGATTAAAAAAAATGTTATCGAGTGTTTACTACCTTATACAAATACGTGTCTGGTGATATTGAGAATGATATTGCATGTATTAATAGACCTAAGAGAGATTAGGTCTTGACCTGCGTAGAGTTTGGTCATGTGATGAATTGAGATTGAGAGTGGACCCGAACAGAGCTGGACGGTGAAATTGTTATTTTAACAATTGAACTTCATGATTGCATAGTGTTTTGGGCCTAAAATATATGCATATAAATAAGAGATTGTAAGGAAAAAGGAAAGTATAATGAAGAAAGTATGGAAGTGAAAAAAAAATGAATGAAAATTTTTATAAGAGATAGATTAGAAATGGAGTAATAAATGGAAATTGTGTAAATTAGCATATGAACGAATGTGTATATGTAAGAGATGTTAATGATAATATTGTTGAAACATGAGTTAGGCTAATGATGATTAAGTGATCAAGAGTAAATTGCTTTGAAACAGAGCTGAAACGTGTTAACTTTTTGTGTATCAAAAGATTAGAAACTGAATATGTGATTTTTGCGATACGAAATTAACATTGTGATTGAAAATGTTTGAAGAAGAATGATAGAAGGGCAGTATTTATTTATAAGCCACGGATGTGACTATTATTATGGCATGACCGTTGGTTAGTTTTGGTGAGATTGATAGTTATGCTTCAAGAAACATGGTCAAGACTTACGGTTTGCATAGTTGTATCTTATAATTTTATACTAGAAATTTGTTTATAGTTATAGAAAGTGTGGAAACAGAAGAGAATTCTAAAAATATGATGAGCTTTAAATGATGTATAAGAAAAGTTATTTGTGTAAATAGGGTAACTATAAGAAATGTGAGAAAATGGTAAATGAAAGGAATTATGAAATGTGAGTAAGAGTTATAATAAATGTGTTTGAAAGTGGTATAAAATTAATAAGTTGATGAAAATGATGTGTAAAGTAAATGAGACTAGGGGAAGTGAATATTATCTGTAATGATGAATTCGAAGAGAATTAAAATTTGAGAATAAATTTGACCTAATAGAAATAGGTCATGAATTGAAAACAAATTGATGAATTTAAAATAGACAAAAGGTTGGTCATAATAGAATACGGTTGTGATGGTCATATTATGATAGTTAGATCAATTGATCCGAAATGTAATAAGTTTACAAGTATTTATTAAAATTCAATGTGTGTGGTTGTATTAAGAATATGCAAGCTATATGATAATGTGCATAATACAGCGTTTTGATATGTATATGCATATGAAAGGAGCTAAGTTATATTAGTTTCAAATAATTATAAGAGAAAAGTGTTAGTTATAGTATAATTGGAATGAATTTTAATAAGGAAATAAGATTTTGTTGTTGTATAATGGTGATATTAAATTAATATGTGGTAATTGTATAAAGAGTAGGATCAAAGTCCAGATGTGTAAAATTATTGTGTTAAGATAAAAGTTATTAACATTTGAATTTAAGGTGATGAGAGTATATTTTTAAGATAATGAAGTGATCAGATATCTTGAGTGCAATAGGTGTGTGGTGTATATATATTAAGGAGATGAACTAATTTTGTCTAATGACAATTCGATTGAAGATATAATAATCTGTTGTGACTGTTTGAGTAAATAGATAGTATAATGATGTGTTGGAGAATGGTAAAAAGGAAATGAAGAATGAACCTAAGGGGGAGAATAGAAATTATGTAATTTGGTAAAATAAAGATTTGGATGATTTATTACTATACTGGATAATTTCAAGGACGAAATTATTTAAGTGGGAGAAAATTGTAATATCCGTGATTTTGGAGAAATGAAATAAGTATTTGGAGATATAAATTGTATATACTCAATATATATATATATATATATATATATATCTAGAGTATATATAACATATACATATGGTATATTAATTGTATATGTTGGATTAATACATTACATACTTAATATTTAATACACATATAAGGTACATTTGATGTGTATGTAAGATACACATTACTTGTGCATATGTGTAATATCCTAAATTTTTGAAAAGTTCTAATTTTTAGAAATTTGATAAAATAAATTATAATTTAAATGGATAAATTAAATTAATGGTTTTAAATGAAAATTGAAGGGGTTTTAAATGAAAAAGTGGATAATATATGTGATATATATGAAAAATATACATAACATATAAAAATCAACACTTTTTAAAAGAAAAGTTAAAGTAAAAGGGTATTTTGGTAATTAAATCTTAAAAATTTAAAATTAATAAAATAATTCAAAAATAAAATATTTTTGAATGGAAGAGAGAATTTAAGACTTTTAATTTATTAAATAAATAAATAATTAATTAATTATTAAATTATTTTAATATATATATATATATGGTTTAAAATTAAAGGGTGAAAGGAAAGAGAAATAAAAAAAAAATAAAGTCTTCTTCTTCTTCTTTCCTTCAAGACCGAATTTCATGGCTTCAAGAGAGGGATTTGCTTCTTCCATACTCCAAAAATTGAAGAGATTTTAAGGATTCAAGTGGAGTTTTAGAAGTTTCTTCATCAATTGGTAAGCTTTCTTACCAAATTTTCAAATTCTATGGAAAAGTGTGTTATGTAAATTTTAGAATTCTATATTAGCATAATTTAATTGCTTAATTGGATATGAATGAAGTTGTTTTGGTTAGTTATTAATGATTTTAAGGTTGGATTAAAGAAATGGTTGAGTTTGAGTAAGATTGGTGAAGAGAGAGAATTTAGGGTTATGTAATTTTTGGGGTTTTGAAATCATGGTTTTTAATTGTGTAAATTGATTACAAATGAGTTGTTTTGATACATAAACAAGTATTTTAAAGTCAAATATTGGATTTGGTTGTGTTTGGTTGGAGTTTGAGAATGGAAGTGGAGATTTAGGGTTTTGGAAAAGTGATTTTCCAAAGTGGTTGAATTGTGTGATTTTATTTGTTTAAGCATGTTGTTTAGTGTTAAATGTGATGAATATAAGCTTGAAATGAGGAATGGATTGTGTTGGAATGGAAAACCTTCAATGGGGGAAGGTTATGCCATTTTTGAGATTTTGTGTATAAGAGTGTATTGTTATAATGTAAATGATTTAAATGTATTAAAATATGTTTTTAATGATATTAATAAACTTAAAACACTAATTTAAATGGCTTGATATGGTTTTTCAAAGTTAAAGTGAGGTGAAGCTTAATTTTGGGATTTGGTTTAGAGTGATATTTAATTATGGTTTGATGTTGAGAATACCTTAGAATATGATAGTAAATGATTATGTATGATCACATTTGGTATAGGCATTGAGGGAGGTTGATTTGCTTCATCCAAGTGGTGAAGGGCAAGTTGGAAGGATAGGATTGGAGGTTGTATTAAGCTTGCTTTGGTTTGCTAGTAGAGGTATGTACAAACTTTGAGTATAATGTTTATATTTGCATGACATTTGGACTTAACACATTTTGGTTGAAAAATGTGTTAAGCTACTTGGTTCATTGATTGAGTATGAATAATGTGATATGACATTTGTAATGTCATATATGTGTTAAATGCATTGTGAAAAGCCATTGATAATGGCTAAATTGTGTAAAGTGTGAAATATGCATATTATGTGAAAATACCCAAAGTAATTGGGTAATGTGTTGTGAATGCAAAAATGAGATATGTGGAATAATGAAATGAATTGATATTAATAAAAATGAGAAAAAATGAGAAAAGTGAGAAAAATGAGAAAGATGTGAAAAATGATAAGAAAAAAAAAGAGGTGAAAATAAAGCAATGAACCTAGTTTGATTATGAGAAATAAAATGAGAAATGAATTGTGAAAGTATTTGATAATGAGATAAATGAATTAATTGTGTGCCTAGTATGTTATTCAATTTTCAAAGTTCTGGGTTTGGCGGCATGCTTATGAATTGCTGGGCAGGTGAAAAGACCGGGTCGTAAGCCGAGCCCAGCTGATAAATGATAAATATGATATTTTTGGGGTGAAAAGACTGGGTCGTAAGCCTCAAAAACCGTAGCAGTCTAGCCGGGTTGAGGACCAAGATACTGGGGCCTAAGGGTCTAGCCGGGTTGAGGTCCAAGAGACTGGGGCTGTTACATTATCCATGGATATATATATTGCCTATGGGCTAGACACATGGTGTCATTATGGACCAAAGCAGTAACTCTGAAATTTGAATAACATATTAGATCCTTTTTGGGCCCATGCTTGTCTTTGTTTTAATGTGAATTATGAATTGCGATACAATTGAGCAATATAATGTTATGAGTTATGAGTATGAAATATTTGAAATATATAATAAAGTGAAATGATGTGAACTCTATATGCATTGTGTATTGGCATTACTTTACATTTTTATTATTATCAAAGTTTGTACCACTAGGCTTCGACTTAGCGCGATTGTAATTAGTCGCGCAGGTGTCATGGATGTTTTGGTAGAGCCGGAGAGTTTTACTAGACCTGGTTAGGTCTAGGTTTGTATTTATTGAGCTTGAAGAGTTGTTTTGGGCACATCAAGATCAGAGCAATTTGCCAGCATGTACATTTTTTATATTATGTATGTTATGATATGTTTTTGAAGCATATATTCTAAATTGTAAAGAATGATTTGAATAATTTTGTTTAAGGTGGGATTTTATATATAATGTTGATATATATATACCTATATATAAGTATTTTGAGAAAATATGGAGAAATTGAGAAATATTGGTGAATTGATTTTATTTGGAGTGTTTGTTTTATGCAGGTTGTGTTTTGTTGAATTTTGGAAACGTTTAAATTACAAACAAAACTCTGGCGAATTTTTCCTAGAGATTTTCATATAAAATATTTATTTTGGATTCCTATAACAAGCAAAGAATATGTATATACTATTTATTTTATATATTAGTATTTGAAATCTTAAAACAGAAATGTAAAAAATTATTATTAAATCGGTCTGTGACATTTTTATACCATTTATGCGTATTTTACATATGCTGAAAATATGTATTATATGTATATAGGGTATAAGGGTGTTACATTCCTTTTTAACTGTAACGACCCCACCTGCACGGTCTTACGACAGCTGGTCTATTGGGTCTTTTCTCCCGTAGGTGGACCGAAGTCCCAGCCCTCAACCCGGCAGGCCGCCACAGTATTGGACTGCCCTCGTGGGCCCTCCAGCAGGATTTTTTTATTTGGCTCCCTAAGGAGTCGCCTCCCCGGATCGAATACCTGACCTCTCTCTTAAGAGAGCCAGCGAGCACAATATTGTGCTCGCTGGCTCTCTTAAGAGAGAGGTCAGGTATTCGATCCGGGGAGGCGACTCCTTAGGGAGCCAAATAAAAAAATCCTGCTGGAGGGCCCACGAGGGCAGTCCAATACTGTGGCGGCCTGCCGGGTTGAGGGCTGGGACTTCGATCCACCTACGGGAGAAAAGGCTCAATAGACCAGCTGTCGTAAGACCGTGCAGGTGGGGTCGTTACATGCGGACTATAATTGAGTTGTCAATATGTCTTTAGGAAAATACTACCTTGTTGATATTGGATTTATGTTGAGAAGTGGACTTATTGCACCTTATAGGGGAGAGCGATATCACTTGAAAGAGTACTCAAGAAATCCACCTCGAAATGCTCATGAATTATTTAATCTTCATCATGCATCCTTACGTAATGCGATTGAATGAGCCTTTGGAGTCCTTAAGAAATGCTTCCCTATAATTGCAAGCTCAACTAAACGAGGATATCGTCTTAAAACTCATAAGTTCATCATTTTTACATGTTGTATTTTGCATAATTGCTTAAGGAATGCAGATCCAAATGATGAGCTAATTGCAAAAGTTGAAGCTGAACTTTTGCAAAATGAAAATGAACAAGATGAACATCCTAATATTAGAGACAATAATGAAGAAACTAGGAGAGGAGAATTGATTAGGGATTCCATAGCTGCTCATATGTGGGTTGATTATATTAATGATATTGTTTGACATTGTGTTTGTGTTATTGTGTTGTAATTGAATTATTGTACATTTTGGTATTATGATGTTTTTTAATTTAGAATATTTTATTTTGCAAAATGTTTCCTTTGATTGAAAGATAATTATATTACTATTTTATTTTGTAAAGTTAACATTACTATTATTATGTAGTTAATACAATGCGTAAAAGGACACAAACTTTAGATGGACAAAGCACATGTGTATGGTCTAATACAATGGATGATGCTTTAGTTGATGCATTCTTGGACCAACATAACATTGGGAATAGGGTTGGTGGAACTTTTACAACACATGCTTTAGATTGCATTGTGAAGGAATTGAAAGAAAAGTATCCAGATAAGCAAATAGACAAAGAATGAGTCCATAATAGAATGAAGAACATTAGAAGACAATTTACTAAATGGTATGATGTATTCCAAACTGGATTGAGTGGTTTTCATGGATTCCAGAGACATAATGTTTGAAGCTGAAGAGGAGGTTTGGAACCAATTAATTCAGGTATTAAACATGATTGATACATATGTTGTAGTGTTCACTAATATTTGATTTATTGTTTATAATTTATTATTTCATTATTTATAGGCTAATCCTGTCACTGCTGAGTTGAAGAATAAACGTGTGTGAAATTATAATACACCCTTACATTCTATATACATATAATACACTCACACCTAGTATGTGTACAATACACGTATATGGTTTAAGAATGTCATAATCCAATTTAATAAAATTTTTGACCTTTCATTTATTCCTCATTCCTCAAAACATTTATACATATATGTATGCATATATATATATATATATCAAAATACACGATACCTCACAGTACATCATTTTTAAAAAAACATCCTTTATAATTTACAATATATATACATACCCTCAAAAACATAATAATAAAATGAACTATAATATAAAATTTATACATGCTGGCAAAGTGGCTCTATTCTTGATGTAGCAACACGCTTTAGTCTTAACCAACACAAGCCTAGACCCGATCTAGTCTAGTAGAGTTCTCCGGCTCTATCGGATCACCCCTGTCACCCGCTTGATGAGTTATATTTGAGCTAAGCCATAGGCCTAGTGGTACAAACTTTGATAATAACAAAACTCAAAAACAATGCCAATGCAAAATATTCATATGCTATGTCATCATATGCCATTCAAGATCACTTTTGGATATATGCTTTCATCACTTAATAATTCACACAAACACATACACAAGCATGGGCCTAAACAACTAGTACATCATTCAAATCTTAGAGTTACTGTTTTGGTCCATAATGACACCATCTGTCTAGCCTCGAAGGCAAATTTTTAATATAACAGCCCAACCAGGCATGGGCTTACCACCCAGTCTTTTCACCCAGCCTAGCTTTAAGGGCCTACTACAGTTCGCTTCCCCTCATGGGTCCACGGCAGGATTTGTTTCTTAGGCTTACTACCAATCTTTTCACCTTAGACATTTTCATAGTGACACATAGCATCTATCCCCAAAGGAAAATATTGAGGATAACCTCATAGGCATGCCGCCAAATACAGAACTCTGAAAATTGAATAACATACTAGGCACACAATTAATTCACATTTTCCATTCTCAATTCCTTTCTCATTTTCCCATTTTCTCATTCATATCAATGTCATTTCATTTCAACATTTCATCAAAAAACCACATTACCCAAACACTTTTGGGTCATTTTCATATTTTGCACATAGTTCACATTTCATTCAGTTTAGCTATTAACAATAGCTTTTCACAATGCATAATAATGCACACATAGCAATTCACATGTCTTAGCACCATGTTCATGAATACTTAATGTATCAAGTAGCTTGACACATTTTTCATCCAAAATGTGTTAGACCAAATGTAATGCGATCACATTCCATTTATCAGGAGTTTGTACATACCTTAGGAAACACTCCAAAACAAGCTTCAAAACTCCCTCCAACCTTCTCTTCCAAGTTGCCCTTCAACACTAGGGTTGGGCAAACTACTTCTTTTCAATGCCTATACCAAATGTGATCATAAACAACCATTTAATATCACATTCTAAGGCATTCTCAACATCAAACCATTTAAATTAGGTGTTCCAAATGAAATACAAAGAAAAAATGCTATTTTGAACAATTCCCTCAAGTAACAGGTCCAAAAACACGGGCATGTTAATGACTGTGTCATTAACCTACTATCACAGAAGCTTTGACACGTCCAATGACATGAGCATGCCACTGCCCATGTCATTAATTCTACCTTACTGAAAGTTTGACATGCCCAACAACACAGGCGTGTTCATGGCCATGTCAATTATTTTTCCTTACAATAGCTATGACATGCTCAGAGATATGGCCGTGTTACTGGTCGTGTCATCAGCATTGAACTCAGCACCGTTGACACGCCCAATGACATCGCTGTGTCACTGCCATGTCAGGCAAAATTTGCATTTTGTACACTTAACCATTTCAACCCAACCACTTCCAAACTCAACTTAAATTCAATCACTTCATCAATCCAACCTTAAAATCATCATTAGCTACTCACAAAAACTTTATACATACCTAAATAAGTCATTTTATTTTATTCATTTTTCCAAAAATTAGGGGTGTTACAATTCTCCCCCCTAAGGAAATTTCGTCTGTGAAATTATCTGTTGTCAACTCTGGAACAACTGGGAATACTGACTCTGCATCAATTGCTCACTTTCCCATGTCGCCTCCTCAATGGCATGATTCCTCCAAAGAACTTTTTACAAGTGGTATTTTCTTATTCCTCAACTCTTTGACTTCTCGTGCTAAAATCGCCACTGGTTCTTCTTCATAAGTCAGATCTGGGCTCTCCTCAATGGATTCCACTGACAAGTTATGAGATGGATCTGACATGTACCTCCGAAGCATAGAGACATGGAAGACATTATGTATCTGGTCTAACTCAAGCGGCAAAGCCAACCTGTAAGCTACTGGACCAATTCTTTCCAGAATCTCATATGGTCCTATGAAACGAGGACTCAACTTCCCTTTATGACTGAATCTCAAAATCTTTTTCATGGAGATACTTTCAAAAATATTTTATCTCCCACATTGAACTCTATATCCTTTCTCTTCAAATCTGTATAGGATTTTCTGTTGATCTGAAGCTGCTTTCTGATGAATCCGTATCAATTTTACTTTCTCTTCTATCTCCTTAATCAAATCAGGACCAACCAGCTTACCTTCTCCAACTTCATCCTAACATAAAGGTGTTCTCCATCTCTTGTCATACAAGGCCTCATAAGGTGTCATCCCAATACTGGACCGATGACTGTTATTATATGCAAACTTAATCAACTATAAAAATCTATCCCAACTCCCTGTGAAATCAATGACACAACTCCTCAACATATCCTCTAAAATCTGTATCACTCTCTCTGGCTGCCTATCTATCTGAGGATGGAAAGCAGTACTAAAATGCAATCAAGAACCCAAAGCATCCTACAAACTCCTCCAAAATCTCGATGTAAACTAGGGATCTCAGTTTGATACTAAAGAAATTGGAACTCCATGCAACCTCACTATCTCACTGATATATAGCTCAGCCAATCTCTCAAGTGAATAATCCATTCAAACTGAAAGAAAATAAGTTGTCTTCATCATCCGATCAACCATAACCTAGATTGTATCATGCTTCTTCTGGGTCAAAGGCAATCTAGTCCCAAAATCTATCGTCACTCGTTCCCATTTCCACTCTAGTACTGATAATGGCTAAAGCAATATGGAAGGAGCTTGGTGCTTAGCTTTCACTTTTTGGCAAGTGAGATATCTGGACACAAACTCTGTTATATTCCTTTTCATACCTGACCACCAATAATACTGTTTCAAATCTTGATACATCTTGGTACTACCGAGATGCATAGCATAAAATTACTGATGTGCTTCCTCTAATATCATCCTTTTCAAACCTACATCATCAAGAATGCATAATCTATCTTTATACCATAAACTGCCATCATCTTTTACATGAAAGTCTCGACTCTCCTCCTTTTAGCAATCTAACACAATCTTTTGGATCTTCTCATATGCCAACTAGGCTTCCTTAACCTAATCCAACAACACTGGTCTCAATTTCAATTGGGCTATCAATGCACCATCATCACAAGACTCAAATCTGACATATAACGCTCTCAACTCAACAAGCAACAAGAGCGAATAAGCAGTCAAACCTGCCAAAGACTTTCGATTGAAGGTGTCAGCAACCACATTTGCCTTGCCAGGATGATAATCAATCAAATAGTCATAGTCTTTAATCAACTCTAACCACCGTCTCTGTCTAAGATTTAGCTTTTTCTGAACACCTAAATACTTCAAAATCTTATAGTTAGTATAAATGAAACATTTCTCACCATACAAGTAATGTCGCCAAATCTTCAATGCAAAAACTGTTGCTGCTAACTCCAAATTATGAGTCAGATTATTCAACTCATATGGCTTCAACTGTCGAGATGCATAAGCAATGACTCCACCCTCCTGCATTAGAATACAACCTAATCTACTGTGTGAATCATCACTGTATATCACATAAGATTTACCTTCCATAGGCAAAATAAGAACAGAAGCCTGAGTCAACATCTTCCTCAGCTGCTCAAAACTCGCCTGACACTGATCTGTACACACAAATCTAACTCCTTTCTGAAGTAATCTGGTGAGTGGTGTAGCTATCATAGAAAAATCCTTCATAAATCGACGATAATAGCCTGCCAAACCTAGAAAACTTCTAACCTCTGCCACAGTCTTAGGTGGATTCCAATTCAAGATAGCCTCAACTTTACTCAGATCCACTCTAATATCCTCGGCTAATACCACATGACCGAGAAAAGTTACTTTATCGAGCCAGAATTCACACTTAGATAACTTAGCATACAATTACTTTTCTTTTAAAATATGTAATACAATCTGCAGATGCCTGTCATGATCCTCCTCATCATGCGAATACTCTAGAATATCATCAATGAAGACCACCACAAACTGATCTAAGTATGATCTAAACACCCTGTTCATCAAATCCATAAATTTTGTTGGTGCATTCGTCAATCCAAAGGGCATCACTAGAAACTCATAATGCCCATACCTCATACGGAAAGTTGTTTTAGGTACATCTACATCTCTAACTCTCAACTGATGTTATCCTAATCTCAAATCAATTTTAGAGAATATTGCTGCTCCCTTCAACTGATCAAAGAGATCATCTATCTGAGGTAATGGATACTTATTCTTGATGGTCACTTTATTCAACTGTCTATAATCAATACATAATCTAAAAGTGCCATCCTTCTTTTTTACAAACAAAATAGGTTCTCCCTACAGAGACACACTAGGATGAATAAATCCTTCATCAAGCAACTCTTGCAACTGCACCTTCAACTCCTTCAATTCTGCAGTTGCCATTCGATAAGGGGTAATAGAGATAGGAGTGGTACCAGGCAATAAATCAATACTAAACTCCACCTCTCTCTCAAGAGGCACCCTTGGCAGCTCATCAGGGAAAACATCAGGAAACTCCACAACTATAGGTATACTGTCAAGCTGGGATCCCACTACTCTGGTATCTACAACATGAGTAAGATATAACTCACATCCCTTCTGAATCATTCTCCTAGCTGATACAGTTGTAATAAACATGGATGAAAGATATCTCTGTTCACCAGATACCACCACATCTCTCCATCGCGTGTTCTCAAGGTAACACATTTTGGTTGACAGTCTACCATAGCTTCATGCCTGGATAACCAATCCATGCCTAGAATCAAATCATACTTCTTAAAAGGCATCTCAATCAGGTACCGAGAAACTCCTCATCCTGAACAACAACTGGAATATCTCGATGCAACCTGCTCCACAACACTATGCTCTAAAAGATTTGTAACTAAAACATCAAATCCTAGGACTCAGAATGCAAATCACTCACAGCAATATAGATGCACTAATGTATAAATGAGTCAACCCAGGGTCTATCAATGCAAGTACTGAAGTATCAAATAAAATAAAAGTACTGACTATCACAGCTGAAGCATCTGGCTGCCTTTGTATCACATAAACCCTTTGCGATGGCCCTGCATTCTCTAGTTTACTCACTGCTATAGAACTTCCTCTCTGACCAGACCCTAATCGGCCACCTCTGCTAAAACCTCTGCCACTACGACCCCCTCTGACACTAGGTCTAGAAACTACCGTATTTATTTGTCTATCATCTGGTGGCTCTAGACAATTTCTAATAAAATAATCCGGTGATCCACATTTGTAACACACTTCTGGTGCACCTATCCTCCAGCAGACACCTCTATGTGCCCTACCATAATGAACATAGGTAGGTGGAGCAGACCTCTGAGTCACTGGGATCGGAGCACTAGCTACTGAGGCTGCAGGTCTCTGTCTCTGCTATTGATTGACCTGCCAGGTTGTCCCTGACTCCTACTAAAACTCTAAGGATATACTGTAATATCCTCATATATGCCCTAGAAGTTTTGATTATGTTGTTGATGTTGTTGTTAGTGTTGTTGTTGTTATATATTGGATTGAATATATGTGTTAAATTGTAAGAGAAAAGAAATGGGAAGAGAAAGTATATGTATATGTGTTTTGGAGAAGAAATTTAGGGTTTAGAGACAAATGTATATGTTGTTTATATGATGATATAATTAACATATAAAGTGGTCAAATGAAGAGTCAAGGTAATGGTTAAGTGGAAGAAGATATTTTTTGGTTGTTAATGAAATTACTATAAAGGGCTTATATGAGACAAAAAGTTAGTTATATGGTTAAGGGTTTTTTGGTAATTTTCCTTGTAGGAATTGCATGGTGGAGATTAAAAGAAGAAGAAGTGGTTGATTTGAGATTATTTTCTTGTCTTTTCTCATGTGTGTGCCGGCCATTGAAGAAGAGAAAGAACTAGAGAGGGCTTGAAGTTCTAAACTCATTTTGAAAGGAGATTCAAGGAATTAAGTGGAAGATTTGTGAAAGTCATCAACTTTGGTAAGTCCTTTCTCTTGATTTTCTTTTGTTCTTTTGAAGTGGAGTTGGAAATGAATTTTTGGTTTGTTGAGATAGTGATTAATGTGTTTGTAATGAGTTGTTAAAAGTTGTTTTTGATTTTAAGTGAAGAGGTTTAAGAGGTGTTGTTGTTGGAAGTGTTGGAGTTGAAATTGTTTTAGGATTTTGAAGTGTTACATGATATTTTACTTAAGTTTGCTTCATTATTTTCATAGATCTTTTGCTATTTGAGTTTGTTGGAGTTTTAGGCCTTGGAATGGAGAAGTTGGCCGAAGGCAGTGGCCTTATGGATGCCACGCCCGTGGCCTTGGTTGGCCATGGCCGTGGCCAATGTGAACCATGGCCGTGGAGGAGGGAAGCAAGGGTGGCAGAACCACTCTTTAAGCCACGCCCGTGGGGGTTGTGGTGACCACGACCGTGGCCTTTAATGAATGATGTTGAAGTGTAATTTTTTTATTTAAGGTTTAAGATGAAGTTATTAAGTGATTAAATGGTATTGGAATTGATGGATTGTATCATTCTTTGGATTAGGGTTTGATAGAAGGTGTTTTGCCCTAATTTGGGAAGTGAAGAACTTTACAAGAAGGAAGGTGTTTAGAGTTGTGTGACTTGTGATTGAGGTAAGTACAATTATATTATTACATTTATTTATAAGATGTGGGAACTTAACACACATATGAGTGTTAAGATGCTAAGAACATTGATGCATTGTTGAAGCACATTATTGATGTTGTGTGAATATTGTGGTAAGCATATGTAATGTATGTTAAGATTATTGATTATGTATACTTGAGTAATCAAGTGTGAACTAACATGATTGATGGCTCATGATGTAAGTAAAATGGTAACTATATAATAAATAAATGAATTGTTTGTTTAATATGTTATTCAGTTTCAGAGTTCTGGATTTGGGTGGCATGCCTAAGAAATGATGAAAGGTAACAGTCTTGCCGGGTTGAGGATCTCCTCATATGTGTTGAGTTGATGGTCCAAGAGACTGGGTCTGTTACACTATGAGAATTGTGAATATGAGATATATGATTTGTAACAGTCTTACCGGGTTGAGGATCTCCTCATATGTGTTGAGTTGATGGTCCAAGAGATTGGGTCTGTTACACTATCCATGGATAGAGATATATGTATATAAATTGCCTACGGGCGTGATTATTGTGACTATGAACCAAAGCAGCAACTCTGAACTCTGAATATCGTATTAAATACTTGTTGGGCCCATAGGTGTCAAGGTTATATGAATGTCCTAAATAATGTAATGAGCTAATGAAATGGGATGTTGTTTATTGAGTATGATTGATTAATGTTGAATGTGGAAAGATGTTGAAATGTGGTATGCTCATATGACTATGATTTGTGAAATGCATAATTATGTGGTTAACTTTATATGTATGATGTTGATCTTATCAATAGCATATGTGACATTGCATTACATTAAAGCATACCATTAGCATGTTTTATCTTACTAAGCCGTTAGCTTAGCGCGATAGTGTTAATCGCGCAGGTAGTAGAATTGATAGAGTTGAACCTGAGAGCTCTTCGAGACCTAGTGAGAGTAGACATTGAGGTGTTGATTTGGACTTAAAGATTAGAGCTGACTTGCCAATCAAGTATAACTTCTTTATGTTTTGAAAAATATTGTTTATAATGTAAATATATGTATATTTGTAAATACAATTTTAAATGTTTATATATATGTAAATAATTTTATAACTTCCGCTGTGTAATAATTAAATGTATGAATGTATGTATATATTGAATTTATTTTATACTACAATCTAATGACTTCTTTTCTATAATATATAATGATAAAGATTATGGTAGTATATAAAATGTTTTGAATGTTAAGAAAATCCGTAGCATCCCTATGTTTGGTGCATGTATGCTACATTGTTGTGGTTGTAGTGTGTGTGCATTGGATGTGGGGGTATTACAATTGTTTTGGTATCAGAGCCTAGGTTTGAGATTCTCAACCTAGGTAAAATGTAATAAAAAGACTATTTTGATTTTTAAAGTGGTTTTTGAATAATATACATGTTTGGGATTGGCAACCTCTGATCTTTAATAAGATGTAGTATGTTGTATTTGCAGACTTAGGTTGTGATGGATTCTCACTCACGTCAGTCGAGTGAGGGTAGTGAGGAGAGCATTGCTCCTGCTGAGGGAGCTAGAGTTGATAGTGTTGATGAGGCACCTGCTTCGGTGTCGGGTAGACCAGCTGGAGAGGAGGTTCCGCCAGCTTGGTTTAGACATATGATGGAAGTCATGAGACAAGCACCTGTGCAACCACAGCCACCACCCCCTCAACCTTCAGTACCAGTGAGGCACTATGATAAGCTAAGGAAGTATGGAGCGGAGGATTTCCTTGGTACTACTGATCCAGCTGTAGCAGAACAGTGGCTTGACAAAGTACAGAGGATCTTTATTCAGTTACAAGCCACCCCTGAGGAAAAATTTGACTATGCAAGATCTTTGCTACAGAAGGACGCCTACGATTGGTGGAAGACGGTGCCCCATTCTATGGATGATCCTCCAACACTGTCTTACACTGATTTTCTGAGGGAATTTGAGTTGAAGTATACTCCTAGGGAGTATAAAGACATGAAGAAGATGGAGTTCTTAAGCTTGAAGCAAGATAGCAAGACTGTAACTGAGTATGAAGTTGAGTTTATTCGACTGAGTCAGTATGCTGGAGGTATCATTGCTGATGAGATTGATAGATGTCGGCGATTTGAGGAGGGATTGAGGCCCTCGATCATATGCTTAGTGGCTGGATCCAGATATCAGGATTTCTCACAGCTTGTGGCAGCAGCTCGAAGTGTAGAGCGAGCTCAAGTTATTGCAGCTGCTTCAGAGGAAGAGATCAGGGTTAGGAGGCCCCAGTTCGAGGCAGGATCTTCTTCTACGAAGAGGGGTAGAGAAAGTTTTGTTCCTCGAAGTAGTAGGAGCCTGAGACCAGCGGGTAGGTCAGTGCAGTTACAGAGGCAGAGATTTAGACCTGCAGCTTCAGTAGCGAGTGCTCCTACTCCTGGAGTTCAGAGATCCACCTTACCTGTGTGTAATCAGTGTGGTGGAAGACATGCGGTCGTTTGTTGGAGGCATAGTAGATCAGGGGTATGCTTCAGGTGTGGATCACCTGACCACTTTGTGAGAGACTGTCCTGAGAGGCAGAAGCAGATGCCAGTCGATTCTGCTGCTTCTCTAGCTAGTGTGAGGGGAGGCAGAGGAGGCAGAGGTGCCAGCCGAGGAGGTAGACCAGGGTTCAGTTCTAGAGGAGGTGCTACATCCAGGGAGGGTAGACCAGAGGAGGTTGGATCTTCCCAGAGGATGTATGTTATGCAGAGGCAGCCAGATGCATCGGCAGTCATAGCTGGTACTTTTTCTTTATTTGATATTTCAGTACTTGCTTTGATTGATCCGGGTTCCACACATTCATATGTTAGTGCGTCTGTTTTGCCTGTATCTGATTTGCATGCTGAGTCCTTAGGATTTGAGGTGTTGGTGACAAATCCGTTAGGGCATAGTGTGGTTGTGAGTAAGGTGTATCGAGATAGTGCAGTGAGGGTGCAGGGTGAGGAGTTCCTTGGAGATTTGATTGAGATGCCATTTAAGGAATATGATGTGATCTTAGGTATGGATTGGCTATCTCGACATGGAGCTGTGGTGGATTGTAAAAAGAAAATTGTTTCTTTGAGAACGGGTGATGGTAGAGAGGTGATAGTATTTAATGAGCAGGAACAGCTAGCCTCCTTATTTGTTTCAGCTGTTGCAGCCAGGAGGTTGATTAGAAAGGGGTGTGAAGCCTATCTTGCGCATGTGGTGGATACTAGAGTGAAGGGTTCCCCTATTGATAGCATTGCCACAGTTGCTGAGTTCCCGGATGTGTTTCCAGAGGAGTTGCCAGGATTGCCTCCTGAGAGAGAGGTGGAGTTCGGTATTGAATTGTTGCCTGGTACCACTCCTATTTCTATTACTCCTTATAGAATGGCACCAGCAGAATTGAGGGAATTGAAAGTGCAATTACAGGAGTTGTTGGACAAAGGATTTATTCACCCCAGTGTTTCTCCTTGGGGAGCTCCTGTGCTATTTGTGAAGAAGAAAGATGGTACTATGAGGTTGTGTATCGATTATAGGCAATTGAACAAGGTGACCATTAAAAATAAATATCCTTTGCCTAGAATCGATGATCTCTTTGATCAATTGAAGGGTGCAGCTGTGTTTTCTAAAATTGATTTGAGATCAGGGTACCATCAGCTGAGAGTCAGAGCTGAAGATGTTCCTAAGACTGTTTTTCGGACCAGGTATGGGCATTATGAATTTTTAGTTATGCCTTTTGGTCTGACGAATGCACCTGCAGCTTTTATGGATTTGATGAATAGGGTGTTTAGGCCCTATTTGGATCAGTTTGTAGTGGTCTTCATCGATGACATTCTAGTGTACTCGCGGAATGAAGAAGAACATGATATGCATCTGCGGATTGTGTTGCAGATTTTGAGAGAGAATCAGTTATTTGCCAAATTGTCGAAGTGTGAGTTCTGGTTGGATCAAGTAGCTTTTCTCGGACATATTGTTTCTGCAGAAGGTATCAGAGTTGATCCGAGCAAAGTTGAAGCCATTTTAAATTGGAGTCCACCCAAGTCTGTGACAGAGATTAGAAGTTTTCTGGGTTTGGCAGGCTATTACCGGCGGTTTGTGAAAGGGTTTTCTTTGATAGCTACTCCACTCACCAGATTGCTTCGTAAGGGAGTGAGGTTTTTGTGGACAGATCAGTGTCAGGCAAGCTTTGAACAGTTGAGAGAAATGTTAACTCAAGCGCCTGTTCTTACTTTACCTGTTGAAGGCAAACCATATGTGATCTACAGTGATGCTTCACATAGAGGTTTAGGGTGTGTATTGATGCAAGAAGGGAAAGTTATAGCTTATGCATCTCGACAGTTGAAACCGCATGAGCTTAATTATCCAACCCATGATTTGGAATTGGCTGCCATTGTTTTTGCATTGAAGATTTGGCGCCATTATCTGTTTGGGGAGAAATGTTTCATCTACACTGATCACAAGAGTTTGAAGTATTTGGGTGTCCAGAAAGAACTCAATCTTTGTCAGAGGAGATGGTTAGAATTGATTAAAGACTACGACTGCTTGATTGACTATCATCCAGGTAAAGCAAATGTTGTTGCTGATGCCTTGAGTCGGAAGTCTTTAGCTGGTTTAACAGTTTACTCGCTCTCGTTGCTTGTTGAGTTGAGAGCATTGCATGCTAGTTTTGTACCTTGTGTTAATGGTGCATTATTGGCACAGTTGCAATTGAAGCCGGTTTTGTTAGAACAGATCAAAGAAGCTCAGTTGGCTGATAAGAAGATTCAGAAGATTATTTCAGATTTTCAGAGTGAAAAGGGTAGAGATTTTATTGTGAGGAGTGATGGGAGTCTATGGTTTAAAAACCGATTGTGTGTACCCGATGATGCTGAATTGAAAAGAGTCATTTTGGAAGAAGCTCATCAGTCAATGTTTGCTATGCATCCGGGTAATACGAAGATGTATCATGATTTGAGACAGCATTATTGGTGGATTGGGTTGAAGAGAGACATTGCTGAGTTTGTATCGAAATGTCTCACCTGTCAGAAGGTTAAAGCAAAGCATCAAGTTCCAACTGGGTTGCTTCAACCGTTGTCGGTGCCAGAATGGAAGTGGGAGAGAGTGACAATGGACTTTGTGTCTGGATTGCCATTGACACAAAGGAAACATGATGCCATATGGGTAATTGTGGATAGATTGACTAAGACAGCTCATTTCCTTCCGGTGCGGATGGATTATTCTTTGGAGAGGTTGGCTGAGCTGTATATCCATGAGATTGTGAAACTGCATGGTGTTCCAACTTCTTTAGTGTCTGATCGAGATCCCCGGTTTACTTCAAGATTTTGGAAGAGTTTGCATAGTGCTTTGGGTTCTCGATTACACTTCAGTACTGCTTTTCATCCACAGACAGATGGACAGTCAGAGAGGGTGATACAGATTCTTGAAGATATGTTGAGAAGCTGTGTCATCGATTTCTCTGGAAGTTGGGATAGGTTTTTACCTCTTGTGGAGTTTGCTTACAACAACAGTCACCAATCTAGCATTGGTATGGCACCGTTTGAAGCATTGTATGGCAGACGGTGTAGGACACCTCTTTGTTGGAATGAGCTTAGAGATAATAAGTTGATTGGTCCTGATTTGATTCAAGAAACTGAAGAGAAAGTAAAAGTGATACGAGGCAGGTTGAAAGCAGCTTCAGACCGACAGAAGTCTTATGCAGATCTAAAAAGGAAAGACATAGAGTTTGATATTGGAGATAAGGTATTTCTGAAAGTGTCTCCTTGGAAGAAAATATTGAGGTTCGGTCGGAAAGGGAAATTAAGTCCTCGTTTCATCGGACCGTATGAAGTGTTGGAAAGAGTTGGACCAGTTGCGTATCGGCTTGCTTTGCCACCTGAGTTGGATCGTATTCATAATGTGTTTCATGTTTCTATGTTGAGGAGGTACAGGTCGGATCCATCTCATGTGTTACCTTTTGAATCTATTGAAGTGAGCTCAGATTTGACATTTGAAGAGGAACCAGTTGCTATCTTGGCACGAGAAGTGAAAGAGTTGAGGAACAAGAGTGTGCCATTGGTGAAAGTTCTATGGAAGAATCATGGTAAAGAAGAAGCGACTTGGGAGAGTGAACAAACCATGCGAGAGCAGTATCCTCAGTTGTTTCAGAATTGATATCAGGTAATTTCGAGGACGAAATTTTCTTTTTAGAGGGGGAGAATTGTAATATCCTCATATATGCCCTAGAAGTTTTGATTATGTTGTTGATGTTGTTGTTAGTGTTGTTGTTGTTATATATTGGATTGAATATATGTGTTAAATTGTAAGAGAAAAGAAATGGGAAGAGAAAGTATATGTATATGTGTTTTGGAGAAGAAATTTAGGGTTTAGAGACAAATGTATATGTTGTTTATATGATGATATAATTAACATATAAAGTGGTCAAATGAAGAGTCAAGGTAATGGTTAAGTGGAAGAAGATATTTTTTGGTTGTTAATGAAATTACTATAAAGGGCTTATATGAGACAAAAAGTTAGTTATATGGTTAAGGGTGTTTTGGTAATTTTCCTTGTAGGAATTGCATGGTGGAGATTAAAAGAAGAAGAAGTGGTTGATTTGAGATTATTTTCTTGTCTTTTCTCATGTGTGTGTGCCGGCCATTGAAGAAGAGAAAGAACTAGAGAGGGCTTGAAGTTCTAAACTCATTTTGAAAGGAGATTCAAGGAATTAAGTGGAAGATTTGTGAAAGTCATCAACTTTGGTAAGTCCTTTCTCTTGATTTTCTTTTGTTCTTTTGAAGTGGAGTTGGAAATGAATTTTTGGTTTGTTGAGATAGTGATTAATGTGTTTGTAATGAGTTGTTAAAAGTTGTTTTTGATTTTAAGTGAAGAGGTTTAAGAGGTGTTGTTGTTGGAAGTGTTGGAGTTGAAATTGTTTTAGGATTTTGAAGTGTTACATGATATTTTACTTAAGTTTGCTTCATTATTTTCATAGATCTTTTGCTATTTGAGTTTGTTGGAGTTTTAGGCCTTGGAATGGAGAAGTTGGCCGAAGGCAGTGGCCTTATGGATGCCACGCCCGTGGCCTTGGTTGGCCATGGCCGTGGCCAATGTGAACCATGGCCGTGGAGGAGGGAAGCAAGGGTGGCAGAACCACTCTTTAAGCCACGCCCGTGGGGGTTGTGGTGACCACGACCGTGGCCTTTAATGAATGATGTTGAAGTGTAATTTTGTGATTTAAGGTTTAAGATGAAGTTATTAAGTGATTAAATGGTATTGGAATTGATGGATTGTATCATTCTTTGGATTAGGGTTTGATAGAAGGTGTTTTGCCCTAATTTGGGAAGTGAAGAACTTTACAAGAAGGAAGGTGTTTAGAGTTGTGTGACTTGTGATTGAGGTAAGTACAATTATATTATTACATTTATTTATAAGATGTGGGAACTTAACACACATATGAGTGTTAAGATGCTAAGAACATTGATGCATTGTTGAAGCACATTATTGATGTTGTGTGAATATTGTGGTAAGCATATGTAATGTATGTTAAGATTATTGATTATGTATACTTGAGTAATCAAGTGTGAACTAACATGATTGATGGCTCATGATGTAAGTAAAATGGTAACTATATAATAAATAAATGAATTGTTTGTTTAATATGTTATTCAGTTTCAGAGTTCTGGATTTGGGTGGCATGCCTAAGAAATGATGAAAGGTAACAGTCTTGCCGGGTTGAGGATCTCCTCATATGTGTTGAGTTGATGGTCCAAGAGACTGGGTCTGTTACACTATGAGAATTGTGAATATGAGATATATGATTTGTAACAGTCTTGCCGGGTTGAGGATCTCCTCATATGTGTTGAGTTGATGGTCCAAGAGACTGGGTCTGTTACACTATCCATGGATAGAGATATATGTATATAAATTGCCTACGGGCGTGATTATTGTGACTATGAACCAAAGCAGCAACTCTGAACTCTGAATATCGTATTAAATACTTGTTGGGCCCATAGGTGTCAAGGTTATATGAATGTCCTAAATAATGTTATGAGCTAATGAAATGGGATGTTGTTTATTGAGTATGATTGATTAATGTTGAATGTGGAAAGATGTTGAAATGTGGTATGCTCATATGACTATGATTTGTGAAATGCATAATTATGTGGTTAACTTTATATGTATGATGTTGATCTTATCAATAGCATATGTGACATTGCATTACATTAAAGCATACCATTAGCATGTTTTATCTTACTAAGCCGTTAGCTTAGCGCGATAGTGTTAATCGCGTAGGTAGTAGAATTGATAGAGTTGAACCTGAGAGCTCTTCGAGACCTAGTGAGAGTAGACATTGAGGTGTTGATTTGGACTTAAAGATCAGAGCTGACTTGCCAATCAAGTATAACTTCTTTATGTTTTGAAAAATATTGTTTATAATGTAAATATATGTATATTTGTAAATACAGTTTTAAATGTTTATATATATGTAAATAATTTTATAACTTCCGCTGTGTAATAATTAAATGTATGAATGTATGTATATATTGAATTTATTTTATACTACAATCTAATGACTTCTTTTCTATAATATATAATGATAAAGATTATGGTAGTATATAAAATGTTTTGAATGTTAAGAAAATCCGTAGCATCCCTATGTTTGGTGCATGTATGCTACATTGTTGTGGTTGTAGTGTGTGTGCATTGGATGTGGGGGTATTACATATACCCCTCGGCCTCTCTTCGATGATGAAGACCTTGTCTCACCCTGGGGTCTCCTAGTTCTGCTCTCCTCAACTCTGGTTGCTGCTGCAAGTTCCTGTGCCCTCTCTATACTCCTGGCAGCTACAACCAACTAAGAAAAATTCTGATACTGGGAACCTACCACAAAACACATGATAGAGGGTCTCAACCCCTTCTTAAACCTCTGGCATCTATCAAACTCATATGATATAATCCTTCCAGCATATTGACTCAACCTAATAAACTCAATCTCATACTCAATTATTGTCCTGGTGTCTTGCCTCAAACTCAAGAACTCCATCTTCTTAGCATCCTTATACTCCCTCGGAGTATACTTCTTCTCGAATTTCCAAAGGAAATCAGCATAGGTCAAAACTGGTGGATCATCTATACCATGGGAAACTGTCTTCCACCATTCATAGGCATCGCCCTGCAGAAGTGATCTATCATAATCAAACTTCTCCTCTGGACTAGCCTGCAGCTGAATGAATACTCTTTAGACTCTGTCCAACTACTACTCTGCTACAGCAGTATCTATAGTGCCAACAAAGTCTGCGGCTATGAATTTCCTCAACTTATCATACTTTCGCGTTGACAACTGCTGCTGCGGCTGCTGAACTGGAGCCTGCCTCAATAGCTCCACCATATGTCGTACACAGCTCGACAGAATCTCCTCGACTACTGGTCTAACAAGCACAGAAGCAGACGCCTCACCAGCAGACTCAACACTAGCTCCAACTCTATCCTCATCAGGAGCTACACTTTCTGCACTACCCTCTGTAGACTGATTCGCCCGAGATGCCATAACTATCTATTTCTGTAAATACAGCAAAAATTGCCACATCAAAAATCAGAAAATGCCATTGCCAAAGCATGCATCACAATTGAAAGCCATATTTAAAATCCTCATTTTCTCTCTCTAACATCCCACCTAGGTTGAGAACCTCAAACCTAGGCTCTGATACCAAAATAAATATAACAGCCTTACACCCTATATACGTATAATACACTCACACCTAGTATATGTACAATATGCGTATATGGTTTAAGAAAGTCACAATCTGATTTAATAAATTTTTTCATCTTTCATTTATTCCTCATTCCTCAAAACATTTATACATATATATATATGCATATTTATATATATATCAAAAATACATGATACCTCACAATACTTCATTTTTAAAAAAAATCCTTTATAATTTAAAATATATATATACACATACACTCAAAAACATAATATTAAAATGTACTATAATATAAAATTTATACATGTTGGCAAAATGGCTTTGTTCTTAATGTAGCAACACGCTTCAGTCTCAACCAACACAAGCCTAGATCCGATCTGGTCTAGTAGAGCTCTCCGGCTCTACCGGATCACCCCTTTCACCTACATGATGAGTTACATTCGCGCTAAGCCATAGGCCCAGTGGTATAAACTTTGATAATAACAAAACTAAAAAACAATGCCAATGCAAAATTTCCATATGCTATGTCATCATATGCCATTCAAGATCACTTTTGGATATATGCTTTCATCACTTAATAATTCACACAAACACATACACAAGCATGGGCCCAAACAACTAATGCATCATTCAAATCTTAGAGTTATTGTTTTGGTCCATAATGACACCATGTGTCTAGCCCCGAAGGCAAAGTTTTAATATAACAACCCAACTAGGTCTGGTCGTAAGTCTTTTCACCCAGCCCAGCTTCAAGAGCTTGTTATAGTCCACTTCCCCTTACGAGTCCATGGCAGGATTTGTTTCTGACGCTTACGACCTAGTCTTTTCACCTCATACATTTTCATAGTGACGCCAAGCATCTAACCCCAAAGGTAAATACTGAGGATAACTTCATAGGCATGCCACCAAACACAGAACTCTGAAAATTGAATAACATACTAGGCACACAATTAATTCACATTTTCCATTCTCAATTCCTTTCTCATTTTCCCATTTTCTCATTCATATCAATGTCATTTCATTTCAACATTTCATCAAAAAACTACATTACCCAAACACTTTGGGTCATTTTCATATTTTGCACATAGTTCACATTTCATTCAGTTTAGCTATTAACAATGGCTTTTCACAATGCATAATAATGCACACATAGCAATTCACATGTCTTAGCACCATGTTCATGAATACTTAATGTATCAAGTAGCTTGACACATTTTTCATCCAAAATGTGTTAGACCAAATGTAATGCGATCACATTCCATTTATCAAGAGTTTGTACATACCTTAGGAAACACTCCAAAACAAGCTTCAAAACTCCCTCCAACCTTCTCTTCCAAGTTGCCCTTCAACACTAGGGTTGGGCAAACTACTTTTTTTCAATGCGTATACCAAATGTGATCATATACAACCATTTAATATCACATTCTAAGGCATTCTCAACATCAAGCCATTTAAATTAGGAGTTACAAATGAAAGACAAAGAAAAGAGTTATTTTGAACAATTCCCTCAAGTAACATGTCCAACAACATAGGCATATTAATGACCATGTCATTAACCCACTCTCACAGAAGCTTTGACACGTCCAATGATAGGAGCATGCCACTGCCCGTGTTATTAATTCTGCCTTACAGAAAGATTGACAAGCCAAACAACACGGGCATGTTCATGGACATGTCAATTATTTTGCCTTATAGTAGCTACGACACGCTCAAAGACATGACTGTGTTACTGGTCGTGTCATCAGCGTTGAACTCAGCACAGTTGACATGCCTAATGACATGGTCGTGTCAGGCAAAATCTGCATTTCATACACTTAGCTATTTCAACTCAATCACTTCCAAACTCAACTTAAATTCAATCACTTCTTCAATCCAACCTTAAAATCATCATTAGCTACTCACAACAACTTCATACATACCCAAATAAGCCATTAAAACATGCAAGTAAACAATTCCAAAAATCCAAATATCATGTTCTTCCATAGAATTTTAAAGAAGTTGGAAAATTGATAAAGTATCTTACCAATTGATGAAGAATCCTCAAAATCTTCACTTGAATCCTTGAAATCCCTTCAATTCTTGGTGTGTGGAAGAAGAAAGCTCCTTGCTCTCTCTCTCTCTCTCTCTCTCTCTCTCTCTCTCTCTAGTTCACGGCAAAGAAGAAGGAAGAAAAGAAAAGACTCTTCTCTTTTCTTTCATCCTTATCTATATATATTGTAACACCCCTTCCCAACCTACATATGTAAGCCGAGTAAAGGTGCCACACTATCCTAATGTTGCTACCAATTTTACTCAGTCAATTTTTTTTTAGTTCCGATTTTTACAGAAATTTTGCCATAGTTTTGCCTAAAAATTGAGTCCCAAGTGTCGACAAAACTGGTTTTTTTCTGATTTTTAAAACATTTTACACAAACCAATGCAAACAAAATCATTCTCAGTACACTCCCAATAAATCCCCCTTATAACCTCAACTACAACCTGCAAAAAGGATTTACACTTCTAGTACAACATAAAGTAAAGGTTTATTATGAAATACAGTAAATAAAATACTTGTTCACTATGCAGCGGAAAATAGCAATATTTACAAATTCATATATATCCAAACTCAAGTTTTACAACCCATAAAATTTATACATTTCTTTGGCAGTCAGTCTTTGATCTTTAAGCCCACTATCAA
The DNA here is from genome assembly GCA_947685225.1 of Garcia nutans. Classification (NCBI taxonomy): domain Eukaryota; kingdom Viridiplantae; phylum Streptophyta; class Magnoliopsida; order Malpighiales; family Euphorbiaceae; genus Garcia; species Garcia nutans. The sequence goes on from CANTUV010000059.1 coordinate 39,616,163, forward strand.
CACCTCAAAATCTAGACTCGACTCGGCCTAGAGGAACTCTCTGGTTCTTCCCTGTCACCTGCGCGAAGAATCACATTCGCGCTAAGCCAACGGCTTAGTGGTACAAATTACAGTGCTATGATGCTTTAATGCCATGCTAATGTCACACAATCAAGATTCAAGATCAATTCAAGAGAATATTATATTTCAAATCTTACCGGTTTCAATAATGTATGTATAGTAGTCATCTCATTATTCATTTGTTTCACCATTCAATAGTCACATTTAAAAAACACAAGCATGGGCCCAAAAATAATCTAATATGCTATTCAAAGTTCAAAGTTACTGCTTTGGTCCATAAACATAATCATCAATACATTTATCCATGGATATTCAACTAGATTTGAGTTTACGACCCAGTCATTTCACCCAATCTAGTTTTGAATAATTTGTTTTTGAGGTTTACGACCCGGTCATTTCACCCCAAAAACATCACATTTCACATTTTTCAACTGGAATCGGCTTACGACCCGGTCATTTCACCTATCCAGTTATTTATAGGCATACCGCCAAAACCAGAACTCTGAAAATTGAATAAACATATTAGGCCCACAATAAATTCATTTATCTCATTATCAATTTCTTTTCATTTCATTTCTCATAATTAATTAGGCAACTATGCCTCATATCTCATTTGATCTCAAATCACAATAGGGCAATTCTTCATAATATCATATCTTTCACATTTCATTTCATCATCACATCTTTTACATTTCATATTCCATATTTCATTTCATCATTCAAATGGATATAATCAATGGCATTAACACATATTTTACATACTCATCACAACATTCACATCATACCAAACATACATTATTAGTATGCATTAACAATGTATTAGATTTCTTAACACATTTACAATCAAATGTATGTTAAATCTCAACATCATATGAATTTATGAAATAATGTAATTTGTACTTACCTTAAAACCAACTCACACCAATCTATACACTTACTCTTCCAAGAATCCTCAACACTTAGGTTAGGGCAATTCAACCTCTTCACAACCAAAAATGATGAACTTCTTGAATTTCTAACTTGTTTTCTTCTTTCAATTAGCTCTTAAAATTCAAAAACCCTCACTTGATCTCTTGTTTCCTTGAGGTCCGGCCAACACAAAGAGAAAAGGAAAAAAAATGACAAAAAATGAAGAGACAAAGTCAAATTTCCCCTCTCTTTAAACCTCCACCAAGCAATTTAAAAAGAAAATTACCTAAATACCCTCTTCTATACAATTAAACTCCCTTTCACTTACTTGCCCTTTTTAGTAATTTCATACATAACCAAAATAAATATCCTCTTCCTTTGACCATCCATTTGACTTGTGTATATGTTATATATATGTCCATATATACAACATATACACTCCTCTTTAAATTATTTTCTCTTTCCAATAACATATACATTTTAATTCAAATAAAACAACAATTATACTAAAACTTCTAGGGCACATTTTGGGATATTACATATATATAATTATTATTATTATTATTATTATTATTATTATTATTATTATTATTATTATTATTATTATTATTATTATTATTATTATTATCACTATGCACTTAATTATACAATATATATATATGTAATGTATATCTTGAATATATGTATTTATATATTATATATATCATATTTACTTCAAATATATATATTTCAAATATTCTTTCTACTAAATAATTTAATATCCTTTCATTTCATTTAAATCATTTATTTAATTTATCTAATTTAACTTTAATTTATTTTATTCAATTTTTAAAAAATTATGGGTGTTACATAAGTTGCTTGAGCTATATGGAAAAGATAGAGCTACTGGAAAAAGCAGTGATGTTCCATCAGACATGAGAATAAAAATTGCTCATAATGCCAGGAAAAGAACACGTACGCCAAGCTCAATTTCCATTGATGATATTGATCATATGATTTTTGGCAATTCTTGTACTTTAGAAACTTTTACTGAACGTGAGGTTGAGTTTGAATATGACGAAGCACAAACTCCTGATACACCTACATCAGAAGCACAATCTGAAGCTCAAACCTCTAGTAGAAAGCAATTCAAACAAACCTTAAAGGATAGTGCATTGGATATTCTAAAAGATGGGTTTAGTTGCGTTGCTAAAGCAATAAGCGAGCTCTCAAGTAAACTACCTGTAACAGAAAGTGAGCTTTGGGAATTAGTATCGAGTTTGGGTTTAGAAGATGATATGGAAACAGAAGCTTATATAGCTTTTCTTCGAGCTCGTGAAATGTTGACTTGTTTCTTAAATATGCCATCCCAACGACGCAAAGCATTTTTAATTTGAAAGATGTCCAGTGGTAATTCATGGCAATATTAAAATAATTAATTTTTATGAATATTTTTATATTTGAAACTATTATATATTATGAGTTGTATGATTTTTCATATTTGTTATTTCTTTTATATATTAATTTTATTATAATGTTCTCAGTTTAGATTATTAGCTAATAATTTGATATATATTTTATTGATTTTAATATTTATTTTTAGCATTTAATTGTAAATAATTATTGACTATAAAAATAAAAATAAAAATTAATTATTGACTAAAAATAAAAAATAAAAATTAATTTTTTAATATAAAAACTCAAATTAATTATTGATTGTAAAAAATAAAAATAAAAATTAATTATTGTCTATAAAAAAATTTAATATTACTTTATATGGATTTAAATTAAAATTAATATTAATTTGAGTTAAGGGCATTCTAGTAATTGTATTATTTCTGCAACCATACCATGCAATCAAACCAAACAAAAATAATTTATAATACCATATTATACTATATCATCTATCCAAACATGATAAACACTGCTTACAATATTATACCATACAATACCATATCATACCATACATTAATAAATCATATTGGCAGCCATCCAAACATTGCCTAAATCTCAATTGTTTTTTTTTTAAATTAAATTTCATTTTTTATTAAAAAAAAATCCACTTTAGCCTTTGATGTAACCAAATGCAATGTTACTATTAAAAAAAATGCCAATATGGCTTTTTGTAGATTTTACTATTTAAATATTTTAAGTAAACAATTAAATACGACGCTAAAATATTTTCATATTGCTAATTAGATCTCAAAATTTTTATAGTGAATTATTATGAAAATATATCTATATGTCATTATTATAAATATTTTAATTTAAGAATATATTTATATCACCAATAATACTATTTAATAATAGAAAAAGATAAAATTTAAAAAAAATAATTAAAATATATCAAAATTTATTTATCTGCTCATTTATTTATTTATCTTATAATATTATTTTCTACTTTTCTGCCTCTCTTAATTTATAAATATAAATATAGTTTTGGTGAATTTTAAATAATATTGCATTACTTTTTAGAATTGAGCCATTTTTACTTAATATGATATATAAGATTTATCTAAAGATAAATGGATTGAGCAGATCAAGGAGTTACAACAATAATTCACCAATTTCAAATAGGAATAAACATTTATGAGCATATGATGTAATATCCCAAAATTATGAAAATATTAATTTTTAAAAATTAAATAAATGATTTAAAAGTATATATATATATATATAATTAAGTGAAAAAGGAAAATGTGTATACGATATATATATGTAGATATACATATATATATAAGTCAACATTTTAATATGGTCAAATGTCATTTTAGTTATTAAGATATTAATTAAATGGTTAGTGGAAGATGACATAGTATATAATAATTAAGTAATATATTTTACTTGGTAGAGAGTGTTTGAGGAATAATTGTGTGGTTAAAAGGGATTTGTTGGTAATGGAGCTGGTGATCATTATCTTCTTCTTTTTCTTTCTCCATTGAAGCCGGCCACCTTCATCAAAGGAAGAGAGGAATTTTGCTTCTTGCTAACTCAAGTAATTGAAGGATTTCATGTGTTCAAGTTGGAGTTTTAAGGATTTTCTTCATATTTGGTAAGTTTTCAGCTTGTTTCTTTGATTTTCTTTGGAAGTTGTATTTGTGTGAATTGGATGTTTGGTGTAGTATGTGTTAAAGGTTAATATTGGTATGTTCAAAGTTCTTTTGTCTAGTTAATTAAGAAATTTAGGGTTGGATTGAAGAAAAGGTTAAGTTTAGTGAAGAGAATAAGAGTTTTACATTATGTAACTTTTGAGTTGTGAAGTCATGGTTGTAATTGTGTATTTTTGCTTTTAATTGAGTTGTTTTGATGTTTACACAAGTATTATGTGGTATAGTGATGGATTTGGTTGAGTTTGTATGGAGTTGAAAAGGTTAATGAAAGATAATAGTTGGATGTGACAATTATGTGTGGATATCAGGATTTTAGCCTGACAGCCGGTGACACGGCCATGCCTTTGGACGTGTCGATGGTTCTATTTTCAGTGTTGGTGACACAAGCAGTGACACACCCATGTCATTGAGTGTGTCACAGCTTCTATAATGTTGTAGCATTGACACATGCAGTAACACGCCCATGTCACTGAGCGTGTCACAACTTCTGTGTTGTTGTAGTTTTGACACGTGCAGTGACACGCCCATGTCACTGAGCGTGTCATAGCTACTGTGTTGTAGGAGTTTTGGCATGGTCATTGACACGCCCATGTCACTGAGCGTGTCAAAGCTTCTGTGTTGTGGATTTAGGGCACGGTCATTGACACGTTGTTGAGCGTGTCATGTGTAGAGTTTGCCCTAGATAGTTCTTTTTCTTATTTTTATTTGTGTATCTTATCATTGTGCTGAGAGGTTTTGTTTATACCATAAATATATCACTAAGTGATTATTTATAATCACATTTGGTTTAGGATTTGAAGAGACTTGAGTTATCTAATCCAAGTGTTAAGGGATATCTTAGAAGAGGAGGTTGAAAGTTGTGTTTGTTGCTTTTAGAGGTAAGTACAAACTTTGAATAATTGTTTATATTTATATGACATTGGGACTTAACACATTTGGTTGGAAAATGTGTTAAGTTACCTACTACATTATTGGAGCATGAGAAATATGCTGTGATTTGTATAATGTTACAAATGCATTATATGTAATATGAACTTTGTGCAAAATATGATAATGGCTCAAAATGTATGGGTATTGCAATTTGTTATGTATAAATTAAAGATGGTATGTAAAGCCATTGGTGATGGTTATATTGTTATAAATGAGATAATTGAGGCATAGTGCCTAGCTTGATTTTGAGATAATGAGAAAGATATTGATAATGGAAATATAAAAGAATTGTGTGCCTAGTATGTTATTCAATTTTCAGAGTTTTGTCAAGAGAGACACCTTTCGTCCATGTTTGTTTCAGCTGTTTCAGCTAGGAGGATGATTCAGAAAGGATATGAAGCTTATCTTGCTCATGTTGTAGATATCAGAGTAGTGGGTTCCCAGCTAGACAGTATATCCACAGTTGCTGAGTTTCCAAATATTTTTCCTGAGGAGTTTCCAGGGATACCCCTTGAGAGAGAGGTTGAGTTTAGTATCGATTTGTTACCTGGTACTACTCCCATCTCTATTACTCCTTATCGTATGGCACCTGCTGAATTATTGGATAAAGGGTTCGTTCGCCCTAGTGTGTCTCCGTGGGGAGTGCCCATTTTGTTTGTGAAAAAGAAGAATGGTACCTTAAGATTGTGCATTGATTACCAGCAGTTGAATAAAGTGACCATTAAAAACAAGTATCCATTACCTAGGATAGATGATCTCTTTGAATAGTTGAAAGGATCAGCAATATTCTCTAAGATTGATTTGAGATTAGGGTACCATCAGTTGAGAGTCAGAAATGAAGATGTACCTAAGACAGCTTTTCGTACGAGGTATGGGCATTATGAGTTCTTGGTGATGCCTTTTGGGTTGACGAATGCACCAGTAGAATTTACGGATTTGAGAACAGGGTATTCATACCCTAACTAGATCAGTTTGTGGTGGTTTTCATTGATGATACTTTGGTGTATTCACGTAATGAGGAGGATCATGACAAGTATTTATGGATTATTTTGCAGACTCTGAGAGAGAAGCAGTTGTATGCTGAGCTATCTAAATGTGAGTTTTGGCTTGATCAAGTAACTTTTCTTGGTCATGTGGTTTTAGCACAGGGTATTAGAGTTGATTCGAGTAAAGTTGAGGCTATTTTGAATTGGAGTCCACCGAAGACTGTGACAGAGGTTAGAAGTTTTCTGGGTTTGGCAGGCTATTATCGACGGTTTGTGAAAGGTTTTTCTATGATAGCTACTCCACTCACCATATTTCTTCAGAAGGAAGTTAGATTCGTGTGGATAGATCGGTGTCAGGCGAGCTTTGAGCAGATGAGGAAGATGTTGACTCAGGCTCTTGTCCTTACTTTGCCTGTGGAAGGTAAACCTTATGTGATTTAGAGTGATGCTTCACATAGTGGTTTAGGTTATGTTCTGATGTAGGAGAATAGAGTCATTGCTTATGCCTCTCGACAGTTGAAGCCGCATGAGCTAAATTACCCGACGTATGATTTGGAGTTAGCAGCTATAGTTTTTGCTTTGAAGATTTGGAACATCACTTGTATGGGGAGAAGTGTTTCATTTATATGGATCACAAGAGTTTGAAATACCTTGGTGTTCAGAGAGAGTTGAATCTTTGGCAGAGACGATGGTTAAAATTGATTAAAGACTATGATTATTTAATTGATTTTCATCCTGGTAAGGCAAATATTGTTGTTGATGCCTTGAGTCGAAATTCTTTGGCAGGTTTGACTGCTTATTCACTCTTGTTGCTTATTGAGTTGAGAGCGTTGCATGCCAGATTTGAGTCTTGTGATGATGGTGAATTGATGGCTCAGTTGCAATTGAGGCCGGTGTTATTGGATCAGATTAGGGAGACTCAGTTGGCAGATGAGAAAATCCAAAAAGCTGTATTGGATTGCCAAAAGGGTGAGAGACGAGACTTTCATGTGAGAAGTGATGGTAGTTTGTGGTACAGAGATAGGTTGTGTGTTCCTGATGATGCAAGACTAAAAAAGGTAATTTGGAGGAAGCACATCAGTCAGCTTATGCGATGCACCCTAGGAGTACCAAGATGTATCAGGATTTGAAATAATATTATTGGTGGTCAGTTATTAAGAGGGACATAGCAGAGTTTGTATACAAATGTCTCACTTGTCAGAGAGTGAAGGCTGAACACCAAGTTCCTTTGAGATTACTTCAGCTATTAACAGTGCCGGAGTGGAAATGGGAGCGAGAGACGATGGATTTTGTGACTAGATTACCTTTGACTCAGAAGAAGCATGATGCAATCTGGGTGATTGTTGATCAGATGATGAAGACATCTCATTTTCTTCCAGTTTGGATGGATTATTCTCTTGAGAGGTTGGTTGAGCTGTATATCAGTGAAATAGTGAGGTTGCATGGAGTCCCAATTTCTTTGGTATCTAATCAAGATCCCCGATTTACGTTGAGATTGTGGAGAAGTTTATAGGATGCTTTAGGCTCTCAGTTACATTTTAGTATTGCTTTTCATCCTCAGACAGATGGGCAGTCAGAGAGAGTGATATAGATTTTAGAGGACATGTTGAGGAGCTATATCATTGATTTCTCTGGGAGCTGGGATAGATTCTTACCACTTATTGAGTTTTCTTATAACAACAGTCATCAGTCCAGCATTAGAATGGCACCTTATGAGGTATTGTATGATAGGAGATACAGGACACCTCTATGTTGGGATGAGGTTGGAGAAGGCAAGTTGATTGGTCCTGATTTGATTAGGGAAGCAGAAGAGAAAGCAAAGGTGATTAAGAATTGTCTGAAAGCAGCCTCAGACCGACAGAAATCATATTCAGATTTAAAAAGAAGAGATATAGAGTTCAGTGTAGGAGATAAAGTATTTTTTAAAGTGTCTTCTTGGAAGAAAATTTTGAGATTTGGCCGTAAAGGGAAGTTGAGTCCTCATTTTATAGGACTTTATGAGGTACTAGAGAGAGTTGGATCGAATTCACAATGTCTTCCATGTCTCTATGCTTCAGAGGTACAAGTTATCTCATATTTTGTCAGTGGAGTCTATTGAGATGAGTCCAGATCTAACTTATGAGGAATAACCAGTGGCTATTTTGGCACGTGAAGTGAAGGAGTTGAGAAATAAGAAGGTGCCACTTGTGAATGTTCTTTGGAAAAATCACGCTACTAAAGAGGAAACATGGGAGAGTGAGCGGATGATGCAGAATCAGTATCCCCAGTTGTTCCAGACTTGAGAGCAGATAATTTCAAGGACGAAATTTTATTAGTAGATGGGGAGAATTGTAATATCCCAAAATTTTAAAAATATTAATTTTTGAAAATTAAATAAATGATTTAAAAGTATATATATAATTTAGTGAAAAAGTAAAATGTGTATATGATATATATATATATATATAGATATACATATATGTATATATAAGTCAATATTTTAATATGGTGAAATATCATTTTAGTTATTAAGATATTAATTAAATGGTTAGTGGAAGATGACAATATATAATTATTAAGTAATATATTTTACTTGGTGGAGAGTGTTTGAGGAATAATTGTGTGGTTAAAAGGGATTAGTTGGTAGTGGAGTTGGTGATCATTATCTTCATCTTCTTTTTCTTTCTCCATTGAAGCCGGCCACCTTCATCAATGAAAGAGAGGAATTTTTCTTCTTGCTAACTTAAGTAATTGAAGGATTTCAAGTGTTCAAGTTGGAGTTTTAAGGATTTTCTTCATATTTGGTAAGTTTTCAACTTGTTTCTTTGATTTTCTTTGGAAGTTGTATTTGTGTGAATTGTATGTTTGGTGTAGTATGTGTTAAAGGTTAATATTGGTATGTTTGAAGTTCTTTTGTCTAGTTAACTATGAAATTTAGGGTTGGATAGAAGAAAAGGTTAAGTTTGGTGAAGAGAATAAGAGTTTTGGATTGTGTAACTTTTGAGTTGTGAAGTCATGGTTGTAATTGTGTATTTTTGTTTTTAATTGAGTTGTTTTGATGTTTACACAAGTATTATGTGGTATAGTGATGGATTTGGTTGAGTTTGTATGGATTTGAAAAGGTTAATGAAAGATAATAGTTGGATGTGACAATTATGTGTGGATATCAGGATTTTGGCCTGACACGCCCAGTGACACAGCCATGCCTTTGGGCATGTCGATGGTTCTATTTTCAATGTTGGTGACACGAGCAGTGGCATGCCCATATCATTGAGTGCATCATAGCTTCTGTAATGTTGTAGTATTGACACGTACAGTGACACGCCCATGTCACTGAGCGTGTCATAGCTTCTGTATTATTGTAGTATTGACACGTTAAGTGATACAGCCATGTCACTGAGCGTATCATAGCTATTGTGTTGTAGGAGTTTTGGCACGGTCATTGACATGCCTATGTCACTGAGCATTTAAAAAACTTCTGTGTTGTGGGTTTAGGGCACGATCATTGACACGCCCGTGTTGTTGAGCGTGTCATGTGTAGAGTTTTCCCTAGATAGTTCTTTTTCTTATTTTTCTTTGTGTATCTTATATTTGTGTTGAGAGGTTTTGTTTATACCCATAAGTGTATCACTAAGTGATTATTTATAATCACATTTGGTTTAGGATTTGAAGAGACTTGAGTTACCCAATCTAAGTGTTAAGGGATATCTTGGAAGAGGAGGTTGAAAGTGGTGTTTGTTGCTTTTAGAGGTAAGTACAAACTTTGAATAATAATTTATATTTACATGACATTGGGACTTAACACATTTGGTTGGAAAATATGTTAAGTTACCTACTACATTATTGGAGCATGAGAAATATGCTGTGATTTGTATAATGTTACAAATGCATTAAATGTAATATGAAATTTGTACAAAATATGATAATGGCTCAAAACGTATGGGTATTGCAATTTGTTATGTATAAATTAAAGATGGTATGTAAAGCCATTGGTGATAGTTATATTGTTATAAATGAGATAATTGAGGCATTGTGCCTAGCTTGATCTTGAGATAATGAGAAAGATATTGATAATAGAATTATAAAAGAATTGTGTGCCTAGTATGTTATTTAATTTTCAGAGTTTTATATTTGACGGCATGCCTAAGACGTGACAGTCCCTTGAAGCTGGATTGGGCTCGGTCCTTAAAGCCTAGTTTGGTGTTACATGATGTAACAGACCCTTGAAGCTGGGTTGGGCCTAGTCCTTAAAGCCTAGTTAGGATGTTACATATGAGATAATCCTCATTGTGATTATGATTTGCCTTCGGGCTAGACACATAGTGTCATCTTGGACCAAAGCAGTAACTTTGGGATTTGAATAACATATTAGATTCTTTTGGGCCCATGCTTGTATTTGTTTTTCTGTGAATTATGAATTGTGGAACAATTGAGCAATTTATCAAGATATAATGATATAATGTTATGAGATATAATATCCTTATGTGTTGTGCATTGCATTGCATTTGAACTATATTGTTATCAAAGTTTGTATCACTAGGCTTTTGGCTTAGAGCGATTGTGATTCATTGCGCAGGTGACAGGGTAGATCCCGTTGAGCCAAGAGTTCGTTTAGACCGAGTCGAGTCTAGGCTTGAGATCATGAGTGCAGAGTTTATTGTTGGACATCAAGATCAGAGACAAACTGCCAGCATGTATATATTTTATATTTTTATACATATTGATTTCATGTATATTATGTTATATTTTGATGTATATATATATATATTCTGCAAACTATCGAAAATATTTTAGATAAACCTTTGGTAATGAAGTATACATACGCGTTTTAGCAAGTAATATTTATATGGATTTATTTTATTTAGGATAAATCTTTTATAATTCTATTATCAATATGTATTATACGTATATAGGATATAATTGTGTTATAAGATCACTCGTATGTATAGTAAAAGCTATAAGGTTCAATTCTCTGAGACTATAATTATTTTTTTTTTAAAAAAAAGCTATATCATCACATATTTTCTTTTTAAAATTTATTTATAAAAAATCTAACATCTAATATTATAAAAATAAAATTTATTAACACTTATATGTTATTTATATATAATAGGTATAATATAGCAATACATAATGTGTAATTAGTTAATATCATATAGTAACTATGTTAGGTAATACTCTTAATAGAATCCACTTCAATAATATGAGGTATGAGCATAAAATTATATCAAGATTCATACAATATATTAAAATTATATATAATTTAATTATAATATTTTAAAAGTTAAATATTTATTTATCATATATTGATTTTCAAATACAATATGAGTATAAATATATTATATATTCATGATTATATTTATTTATTTTAATTGAATAAGATATTTTTGATATATAATAATTATTTTATTGTATTTATTCAGTATACAAATTATATATTATTGACTATGTTATATTTATAAATTCATGTAATTAGTTACATAGTAAGATTAATTTAATGTATTTGACTATAGTATAAGTATAAATTTATATAATTGACTATATAATAAGTTTAATTTGGAGTAATTGACTATGTTATATGTGTAAATTTGTGTAATTGGCTATATAATAAGATTAATTTAATGTAATTGACTATAAAATAAATATAAATTAATATAATTAGCTATATAATAAATTTAATGTAATATAATTGACTATGTTATATGTATATATTCATTAATTTGCTGCATAATAAGATTGATTTAATGTAATTGACTATATTATAAGTAATTATGTTTATTTATAAATTTATATAATTAACTACATAATAAGTTTAATTTAGAATAACTGACTATATTATAAGTATAAATTTATATAAATAACTACATAATATGATCAATTTAATATAACTGACTATGTTATATGTATAAATTTATATAATTGTCAATGATTTTACTAAGGAGTTTCAGACGCTCAGGTCTCCTGTCGCTATCGCTGAGCCACTTAGTATGATTATTAGTCTTGATCTTTCAAAAAAAATATATATATATATATATATAATTGTCAACATAATAAGGTTAATTAACATAATTGACTATAATAAAAATATAAATTCATATAATTAGCTACATAATAAAATTAATTTAATATAATTGACTATGTTATAAGTATAGATTCATGTAATTATTTGCATAATAAGTTTAATTAATATAATTGACTATGTTATATATATTCATATAATTGGCTACATACTAAGTTTTATTTGGAGTAATTAACTGTATTATAAGTATAAATTCATATAATCGACTACATAGTAAGATTAATTTAATCTAATTGATTATATTGTATGTATAAATTTGTATTATTGGCTTTATAATAAGATTAATTTACTATAACTGAATATATTATAATTATAAATTCATGTAATTAGCTATATAATAAGATTAATTTAATGTAATTAACTATGTTATAAGTATAAATTTATATAATTGATTACACAATAAATTTAATTTCATTTGAAAAATAAATATTTAATGATATTTATTAATATTTTGAAATAATGACTTAAAAATAGTATTAAAGTTTTCATGATTAGATCAAATAAAATCATTATTATTTATTTTTATTTTAATAAAATTACAACTATTATATAACAATTAATATATATATATATAATATTTAGTGTTAGATTAATAATTGATTAACTAATATAATTTGAATGATCTTTTATTTTATTTAGGAATAAAAATATTTTTATTTTCAAATTTCCTAATTAAAAATGTGAGTTATTATAATTTTTAAAAAATAATATATACTCCTCTATTTAATAATTATTAAAATTATTAATTTTTTAAAAAATTATTACACAACTGTGTGGTTTAAAACTTGTTGACTATATATGTTTGTATTATGTTATTCATATTATTTTTACAATTATGAATAGCGCACTTAAACACATTTAGTTGATTAATTGTTTTTTTCAGCATTCGTTTTTCGTTGTAATATTATAAACTTTGAAATAGTTTTGTTTTAAATAATAATAATTATTAATTGTATTTTTGAAAAGGGAGAAATATTTTGAGAAAGATAAACTTATTAAATTACTTATCTTAGGAAATTGGAATAATAATTAAGAGAGAGGTTAAAATTATAAATTTTAAAATTTAAATTTGAAATATGAAATCCTTAAAAAAAGAATAAAAAAGTAAATTTAAGTGATTAAAGTGAATTCTAGCTATTAGAGCTGGGCCTAACTCATCCTGAAAACCCGAGTTAACAAAAAGAGGATTGCCCAGTCTTATAAGTGACTGGAGCTGCTCATTCATTACCGATGTGGGATTCACATTCTCAACATCCCCCCTCAAGTGCAACCGGACCTTTCGGTTGACACTTGCTAACACAAGCCCGTTTGGGCAGACCGACTGGCATCTCTTCATCAGTTTCGGTCATGTGGGGGTTTGGCTCAGGATCTAGCCCGTTTGGGCATTAATTGCTCTGATACCATATTAGAGCTGGGCCTAACTCATTCTGAAAACCCGAGTTAACAAGAAGAGGATTGCCCAGTCTTATAAGTGACTGGAGCTGCTCATTCATTACCGATGTGGGATTCACATTCTCAACACTAGCCGTTCTTGCCACAAGTTGTCTGGCCATTTAATAATATCTTTCAAATATTACGCCTATTTGAGGTGTAATTATGATACTGTAGAAAGCAAAAAATAAAAAGCTTCAATTTCTAACTGAAGCTCAAGATTTAAGAATACATGGTCTTGAGATGCAATTAAAAGAACTAGAGAAAAATTGATCCTACTAGGAATAAAAGCAACATAAATATTTATATGGATTTACTTCACGTGAATAATAAAATAAATAATACAAAATAAATTAAAAAATAAAAGAGTAAATGAAAAAATAAAATATTAAGCAAAAATTTAACATGATTTTACGTAAACCTACATATATTAGTGAAAAAAAAGTAAAATTTACAAACTGAAATGGTTTAAGGAAAAAAAGGCACTAAAATTTTTTAAAACTAATTATGTCCAAAAACCTAACATAATTTTATAGAATTATAAATTAAACTGTGAGTGAAAAGAAAAAAATACAAAAACTGCCACACTCGAACTTTTTTCTGGATATTTTTTTTATATTGGTTGTATTAGTATTTGATTTTTATTGGTTTAATTTTTATTTATTTATTACTTTACAAATATTACATTATTTTAATTTATACATTAATTGTGATACATTTCATTATTTCATTAAATTCAATATATATATATATATTGATTTTAGTACAATTTTTAATATAAATTTACACTTTAATATTTTAATTATTTATTTTAAACTATATGCTCTATAGAAATTTATAAATAAATTTAAAAATTGTTAATTTGTCCACAAATTAACAATGGAAATATCTCTCTGTAATTATGATATTTTTTATTTATTTATTAACTTTATCGACCATTTACCAGGAGACTTTTCGTCGGCAGTATTCACAGATGTGAGATTTCTTGGTATTATCCCATATATTTTGTTATGGATCAGCAAGAGACAAGCCCCGAGACTATCGACAAATGACTAGTCTCTAGGTAAATTTTCACAAATATTCACGCAAATCACTGTGAAACATTCTATCAGCAATATTGATTGATAAATATGTAATTGCTTGGTATATTTTCATAAATTTTAGCGCAATCAACATAAGAAAATAAATGTCTAACCACTACATTTTGTCATGTCAGAAAATAAATTTTGGTATAATTTTGGAGGACTAATGAATAAAGTTGATGAAGAAATTTCTAATATATTTATTATCAATCAACATAAGAAAATAAATTTGACAATTAAATTGTCTAACCACTACATTTTGTCATGTCAGAAAATTATTGTGTTTACATTTTGAGAAGACCCTTTTATGGGAGAAGTTGAACAAATGTCAACTATATTTATTTTCAATCAACATAAGAAAGGAAATGTGACAATGAAATTATCTAAGTTCGTCTTATCTTTGACAAAATTATCTTATCTTTGTATTTTTAGAAGATCCTCTGATTGGTGAAGATAATTTTATCTTATCTTTGTATTCTGATCTTCACCTCTGATTGGTGAAGATCAGAATTTCTACTATATTTTTTTCAATCAATAAAAGAAGGGAAAAAATTTCTTCATCAGAATTTGAGGATGAAATTGTCTAATGTCTACATTTTGTAGGGCTAATAAATGACGCTGATGAAGAAATTTCTACTATATTTATTTCCAAGCAATATGAGAAATGAAACTGAGGAAAAAATTCAACAAAACAAAGAAAATTTAACAATTAAAATTATGCAACGTCTGCATCTCATGGATGACGTTGATGAAAAAATTCTTAAAATTTTATTCCCAAACAATAGAGAAAGAAGATTAAATAATGAAATTATAAAATATATACATTTTATGGGACTTTTTGATGGATGAAGTTTACGAAGAATTTTTTTTTAATCTATATTTACCTTCGAGCAAGGCAAAAAAGAAAACTAATAATGAAATTGTGTAATGTGTATTTTTTTTGTAAGATATCTTCATGAATCAAATTGATGAAGAAATTCCTAATATATATGTATATACCAACTAACATGAGAATTTGTCAATTCCTATCGTATTTATTTCCAACCGATATGAGAAAGTAATTTAACAATGAAATTATGTAACATCTACGTTTAGTAGGACGCATTGATGAATGAAGTAGATGAAAATATTTATACTATATTTATTTCCAACCAATCAATACGGAAAAAGAAAATTTAATAATGAAATTATTTAACATCTGTATTTTATAAGACACCTTGATGAATGAAGTTAATACATAAATTGCTACGATATTTTAGTTGAATCTAATTTTTTAAAAAAACAACTGGAAAAGCCAATCAAGATCCAAAAAGAAGATATGAAATCACTAAAAAAAAGAGGGGAAAAAAAAGCAAACAAGATTCAAAGCCAATATTTATGCTCAACATATATATAGGCTATATAGGGATATGATTGTATGAAAATTACTGTAACATCCGTGATTTTGAAGAAATTAAATAAGTATTTAGATATATAAAATTATATATATTCAATATATATATTTAGAGTATATATAACATATACATATGATATATTAATTGTATATGTTGGATTAATATATTGCATACTTAATATTTAATACATATATAGGGTACATTTGATTTGTATATAAGATACACATTACTTTTGCATACGTGTAATATCCCAAATTTTTAAAAAATTTTAATTTTTAGAAATTTGATAAAATAAATTATAATTTAAATGGATAAATTAAATTAATG
This sequence comes from Garcia nutans, assembly GCA_947685225.1. Lineage (NCBI taxonomy): Eukaryota > Viridiplantae > Streptophyta > Magnoliopsida > Malpighiales > Euphorbiaceae > Garcia > Garcia nutans. Next base: position 39,632,429 of record CANTUV010000059.1, read on the forward strand.
ATTTTAAATGAAAAATGAAGGAGTTTTAAATGAAAAAGTGGAACATATATGTGATATATATGTAAAATATATATAACATATAAAAATCAACACTTTCTAAAAGAAAAGTCAAAGTAAAAGGGTATTTTGGTAATTAAATCTTAAAAATTTAAAATTAATAAAATAATTCAAAAATAAATTATTTTTTAATGGAAGAAAAAATTTATGACTTTTAATTTATTAAATAAATAAATAATTATTAAATTATTTTAATATATATATATATATATGGTTTAAAATAAAAGATGAAAAGACAAAGAAAATTAAAAGTCTTCATCTTCTTTCTTCTTCTTCTCCAAGCCGAATTCTCCATGGCCAAAGAGGGAGATTTTTAGCTTCTTCCATCATCAAATTCTTCAAGCTTTCAAAGGAATAAGAGTAGTTTTGGTAATTTTTCAATAAGTAAGTAAACTTTATTTCCAAAATTATGAAATTCTTTAAAGCTTGTGAATATGTATGAATTGAGTTTTTGAAAGAGCATGTTATAATTGTTGGAATGGGTATGAAAGATGTTCTTTTGATGAGTAAATAATGATTTTAAGGTTGAATTAAAGAAATGGTTGAATTTAAGTTGAGTTTGGTGAAGAGAGAGAATTTAGGGTTATGGAACATTTGAGTTTTTGAAATCATGAGTTTTAATTGTGCAAAGTGGTTTCAAATGTGTTGTTTTGATGCATAAACAAGGATTTTAAAATCAAATGATAGATTTAGTTAAGTTTGGATAGAGTTTGAAGATGGTAATTCGTCGTGCAGGTGTCATGGATGATTTGATAGAGCCGGAGAGTTTTACTAGACATGGTCGTGTCTAAGTTTGTATTTATTGAGCTTGAAGAGTTGTTATTAGGTACATCAAGATCAGAGCCAGTTACCAGCATGTAGATATTTGATATTACAATGTATTTTGATATTATATATGTTATGATATGTTTTTGGAAGTAAATAATATAAATTATAAAGAATGTTTTGAATAATTTGTTCAAATGAAATTTTATATGTGTTGTTAATTTATATATCTATAAATAAGTATTTTGAGAAAATATGGAGAAATTAAGAAGTATTGGTGAAATGGTGAATGGATTTTTATTGGGAGTAGTTTGCTTTATGCAGATTGTGTTTTGCTGAATTTTGGGAGCGTCCAAATTACAAATAAAAGTTGGACGAATTTTTCCCAGAAATTTTCATATAAAATATTTATTTTGGATTCCTATAACAAGCAAAGAATATTTATATACTATTTATTTTATATATTAGTATTTGAAATCTTAAAACACAAATGTGAAAATTTTTATTAAATAGGTCTGTGATATTTTTATACCGTATATGCATATTTTATATATGTTGAAAATATATATTGTACGTATATAGGGTATAAGGGTGTTATATTTATTTTGATATCAAAGCTTAGGTTTGAGGTTCTTGACCTAGGTGGGTTGTTAGAGAGAGAAAATTAGAATTTTAAAAAAATAATTTTCAATTGTGATGCATGCATTGGCACTGGCAATTGATCTGATCCCTGATGTGGCAATGTCCATTTGATATAATGTATATGAGTTGAGATGACGTCTGGGTTGCATAGATCAGAGTGACGCAGTGGAAGCGTTATTCTAGAGATTATGGATTAAGAAATTTTTTGGAACTTTTATTTGAAATTTAAAATTCATAGTTGATTCAATTGATGAATAAGTGAAATTAGAAAAACAATCTAGGAAATGATTTAAGATATAAAAATAAAAAGTTTGAGAAATGAGCATGATAATTATAGAAAATTTTATAGGTGTACTGCAAAGTGATATTGTCTGAATTTTTGGATAAATCTAGAAATGTTGGATGAGTTTGAACATTTAATAGAACGTTTTTCTATATGTTAGAATCTAATGTATAAAATTTTATAAATTTTAAAGATGGATCTCTAATTAAGAAAAATAGAAGAACACATATTGTTGGAGTAATTCCAGCAACTCAGAATTTGTAGAAATTGAGAAAAAAAATAAATTTAGAAACTATGGTAAACCAATCCATAAAAATATGAAAATTTACACATAATATTATATGTATTCCTATAACATATGGTTAAAATTTCATGAATTTTTATTAAGGTTTGATACCTGAAAAAAATGGACAACCGGGTGCTACCAGAGAAATTATTAAAGAGATAGATTCTCTGATTTTGAAAGATTTAATTTTTAAATTTTTTAAATCAGCTTGGAAAAATCTAAAACTTTAAATATAAGTCTATATATGTGTCAAGTGCACATTGATAAAATTTTACAAGCTTTTATAAAGAATTGGTAAGGAATATAAAAATTGAAAGTGAGATTGACATGAAACTGAGGAAGTCATACAGTTTTGTTTAAGTAAGTAATAAAATAATTTTATGAGACAAATAAATGAAGAAAATTATAAGCATATGGGTATAAGTATGAAGGAATATAGAGTTTTTAATAATTTGCAACAAAGAATTCATAATTAAAATTAAAGAGTGAAATCATATATGATAGCGAATTATTTATTATGGAATAATGATGCATGATTTAGGGTTGAGTGTGTAAAGTTAAAGTATCTAAATGGATGGTGTTAATTAGTGTAATGAAATGAATTAGTGCTGTTTAAATGTAAATGTTATGATTTTAAGATTGGAAATGTGACATAGATAAGATTTGGTAAGGTTCATGTTGTTGATTGTATTATGTGGAATTTGAATTTTTGAAATAGATTTTCATAATTGTGAAAGTGATGTGTTTTGATGTTATATTAATATAAAAATAATGTTTATAAAGTTAGATGTTGAAAATGAGATTAATAGAATGAAGTTTAAGTAAAATAGTAAGTTGAAAATTTAGAGTTGTAAGAGAATTTTGATGAAGATTGTTTATATATTGATAGTTTAATGTTTAATAAGCATTGGAGTAATTTTGAATGAGTAATATTATTTATAAAATTATCATGTAACGTGTAATGTGGTTGATAATATAGAAATTTATTATAAAATAAAAGGGAAATGATTAAGTAAGTAAAAATGAGTTACTTTAAGTAATTGAATTGGAAATGATGAAAAGGGATATGAAGGGTATGATAAATGCATAAAAAAAATATGAGAGAGATGTCACATTGGAAATGTGACTAAGATTTATGTGAGGTGTTAAATATATATATATATATATATATATAATAAGAAACGTATTTAAGAGATGGGCGATTAAATAAGGAAGATGTTAATTATGTTGTGGTCAGAGTATATATATATGTTGAATTGATGAATAACCTAAGTAATATCAAAAGAATGAGAAATGATAATGTTTTCTAAAAGGTGATAAATGTTAACTTTGTATAGGTTATATGTAAAAGAGGAATTGAGTATAATTGTATGATTTGTGTGATGAGATTTTTTTTCAATATGAACACAAATATGATATGTAAGAAAATGTGTAAAGTAAGTCACATTGTGATTATGACTTACGAAGGTGTATGTGGATGATTAAAAAAAAATATGTTATCGAGTGTTTACTACCTTATACAAATACGTGTCTGGTGATATTGAGAATGATATTGCATATGTATAATATCCCAAATTTTTGAAAAGTTCCAATTTTTAGAAATTTGATAAAATAAATTATAATTTAAATGGATAAATTAAATTAATGATTTTAAATAAAAAATGAAGAGGTTTTAAATGAAAAAGTGGAACATATATGTGATATATATGTAAAATATACATAACATATAAAAGTCAACACTTTTTAAAAGAAAAGTCAAAGTAAAAGGGTATTTTGGTAATTAAATCTTAGAAATTTAAAATTAATAAATTAATTTAAAAATAAATTAATTTTGAATGGAAGAGGAAATTTATAACTTTTAATTTGTTAAATAAATAAATAAATAATTATTAAATTATTTTAATACATATATATGGTTTAAAATAAAAGATGAAAAGAAAAAGAAAATTAAAAGTCTTCATCTTCTTTCTTCTTCTTCTCCAAGCTGAATTCTCCATGGCCAAAGAGGGAGATTTTTAGCTTCTTCTATCATCAAATTCTTCAAGCTTTCAAGGGAATAATAGTAGTTTTGGTAATTTTCCAACAAGTAAGTAAGCTTTATTTCCAAAATTATGAAGTTCTTTAAAGCTTATGAATATGTATAAATTGAGTTTTTGAAAGAGAATGTTATAATTGTTGGAATGGGTATGGAAGGTGTTCTTTTGATGAGTAAATAATGATTTTAAGGTTGGATTAAAGAAATGGTTGAATTTAGTTGAGTTTGGTGAAGAGAGATAATTTAGGGTTATGGAACATTTAAGTTTTTGAAATCATGAGTTTTAATTGTACAAATTGGTTCCAAATGTGTTGTTTTGATGCATAAACAAGGATTTTAAAATCAAATGATAGATTTAGTTAAGTTTGGATAAAGTTTGAAGATGATAGTATGATTTAGGGTTATGGAAAAGTGAATTTTCAAAGAATGATTAATTGTTTGATTTTAATGCTTAAATCATGTTATTTAATGATATCAGTGGTGGAAATAAAGATTAAAATGATAATTGGATTGAGTTGGAATGGATATCCTTCAATGGTGAAGGTTATGCCATTTTAGGGTTTTGAGCATAAGCATGTGGTTAATTAATGTAATTGGTTTAAACATGCTAAAACATGTTTCTAATGATGTTAATAAACTTAAAACACTAATTTAAATGGCTTGATATGGTTTTTCAAAGTTAAAGTGAGGTGAAACTTAATTTTGGGATTTGGTTTAGAGTGATGTTTAATTATGGTTTGATGTTGAGAATACCTTAGAATATGATATTAAATGATTATGTATGATCACATTTGGTATAGGCATTGAGGGAGGTTGATTTGCTTCATTCAAGTGGTGAAGGGCAAGTTGGAAGGATAAGATTAGAGGTTGTGTTAAGCTTGCTTTGGGTTGCTAGTGGAGGTATGTGCAAACTTTGAATATAATGTTTATATTTGCATAACAATTGGATTTAATACATTTTGGTTAAAAAATGTGTTAAGCTACTTGGTTCATTGATTGTGTATGAATAATATGCTATGACATTTGTAATGTCATATATGTGTTAAATGCATTGTGAAAAGCCATTGATAATCGCTAAATTGTGTAAAATGTGAAATATGCGTATTATGTGAAAATACCCAAAGTAATTGGGTAATGTGTTGTGACTGCAAAAATGAGATTTATGGAATAATGAAATGAATTGATATTGATAAAAGTGAGAAAAATGAGAAAAGTGAGAAAAATGAGAAAGATGTGAAAAATGAGAAAAAAATGTGAAAATAAGGCAATATGCCTAGATTGAATATGTGACAATGAGAAAGGGATTAATAATGAGAAAAATGAATAAATGAAAAAAAAAAGTGAGAAAAAGATGATATAATAAGGCAATGTGCCTAGTTTGATCATGAGAAAATGAGAAAAGTTTTGATAAAGGAATTATGAAAGAATTTGATAATGAGAAATATGAATAAATTGTGTGCCTAGTATGTTATTCAATTTTCAGAGTTCTGGGTTTGGCGGCATGCCTATGATTGCCTACGGGCTAAATGCTGGAATGGTGAAAAAACTAGGTCGTAAGCCAGGCTAGCTGATAAATATGATATTTTTGGGGTGAAAAGACTGGGTCGTAAGCCTCAAAAACTGTAACAGTCTAGTCGGGTTGAGGACCAAGATACTGGGGCCTAAGGGTCTAGCCGGGTTGAGGTCCAAGAGACTGGGGCTGTTACATTATCCATGGATATATTGCCTACGGGGCTAGACACATGGTGTCATTATGGACCAAAGCAGTAACTCTGAAATTTGAATAGCATATTAGATTCTTTTTAGGCCCATGCTTGTCTTTGCTTTAATGTGAATTATGAATTGTGATACAATTGAGCAATATAATGCTATAAGTTGTGATTATGAAATATTTGAAAAATATAAGAAAGTAGAATGATGTGACATTTATATGCATTGGCATTGCATTGAGTTTTATTGTTATTATCAATGTTTGTACTACTATGCTTCGGCTTAGCGCGATTGTAATTCATCGCGTATGTGTCATGGATGATTTGGTAGAGCCGAAGAGTTTTACTAGACCTGGTCGGGTCTAGGTTTGTATTTATTGAGCTTGAAGAGTTATTTTTGGGTACATCAAGATCAGAGCCAGTTGCTAGCATGTAGATATTTAATATTACAATGTATTTTGATATTATATATGTTATGATATGTTTTTGGAAGTATATAATGTAAATTGTAAAGAATGTTTTGAATAATTTGTTTAAATGGGATTTTATATGTGTTGTTAATTTATATATCTATGTATAAGTATTTTGAGAAAATATAGAGAAATTAAGAAGTATTGGTGAAATGGTGAATTGAGTTTTATTGGGAGTGTTTGCTTTATGCAGGTTGTATTTTGCTTAATTTTGGGAATGTCCAAATTACAAATAAAACTCTGGCGAATTTTTCCCAGAGATTTTCATATAAAATATTTATTTTGTATTCCTATAACAAGCAAAGAATATTTATATACTATTTATTTTATATATTAGTATTTGAATCTTAAAATAGAAATGTGAAAATTTTTATTAAATAGGTCTGTGACATTTTTATACCGTATATGCATATTTTATATATGCTGAAAATATATATTGTACGTATATAGGGTATAAGGGTGTTACAATTACGTACAATTAATCATAGAAATAATAGAAATATATAAATAAATAATTTTAATCAAACCCAAAAAATACAATAATATTTTCATATAGAATACAATGAGAATATAAAAGAAGAGATTAGTAGAAACGTACATTGATATAACAAAAATAACAATGCCTTAATCCCAAGTTAATTGTGGTTAGCTAAATAGATTCTTTTTTTTTCACTCAGTTTGATTTAAGACAACATCTTTTGATAAATGTAAAACATTAAAATTATTTTTGACTACACTTGTCTAAGTTAGTTTATGTCTATCTCTACCTCTCCTAGCTATACGCCTGCCTTGTCTAGCTATATCTACTTTGACTTGTTCAATATTTTTGACCGGTGCCTCATTAGGTCTTTAATTCACATGATCAAACTATCAAATCTATGCTTTTTTTATCTTATCATTGATAGACGCTACTCCCACTTTTTCTCTAATATACTCATTGCAGAAACATATATTGGTCCATATGAAAATTGATTTTTGTTGATGAGATGAGTTGGTTCTTCCAATTGATATAATCGTTATGCAGTTATTTTTTTCTCTACTGAAGGGATTTTAAAGAACTAACAATTGTGTATATATATTTAATTGGGTCTAGCCTTTAAGGATCACGGACCTAAACCCAAGGAAAGGATTCGCCACATGTGGACCATTAATTTTAGCCCTAAGCAAGTCCGATCCCAATTAATAGTGGCCAAGTAAAATTATGTCCAACTTTAAAAGCTTAAACCTAATTTGAAGTCCTAAATTAGGTCGGTCCAATTTTAAAAGGCCCAAAGTAAGCCGGTTCAATTCTTAAAAATCCTAAATGGTCGATTCGGTTCCGTTTGAATCGATATGAGCTGTGCCATATTGAATTGGGACACCCAATACTATATGAGTACATGCTCATACGGATTTGGACAATGTCCAATTCGATATGAGCATGCTTGTTACATTCGTAATTTTGGAAATATAAAAGTTGTATATACCCAATATATATATCTAGTGTATATATAGCATATATATATATGGTATATTAATTGTATATGTTGGACTAATACATTACATATTTAATATATTTAATACACATACAAGGTACATTTGATGTGTATATAAGATTCACATTACTTGTGCATATGTGTAATATCCCAAAATTTTTGAAAAGTTTTAATTTTTAAAATTTTGATAAAATATATTATAATTAAATTGGATAAATTAAATTAATGGTTTTAAATGAAAAAAATGAAGGGGTTTTAAATGAAAAAGTGGAATATATATGTGATATATATATAATATATATACAATATATATAAGTCAACACTTTTTAAAAGAAAAGTCAAAAGTCAAAGTAAAGAGGGTATTTTGGTAATTAAATCTTAAAAATTTAAAATTATTAAATTAATTTAAAAATAAATTATTTTTGAATGGAAGAGAAAAATTAGGACTTTTAATTTATTAAATAAATAATTAAATAAATAATTATTAAATTATTTTAATATATATATATATGGTTATAAATAAAGATGAAAAGAAAAAGAAAATGAAAAGTTGTCTTCATCTTCCTCTTCTTCTCACAAGGGCCAAACCTCCATGGAAGAGAAGCCAAGGATTTTACTTCTTCCATACTCCACAAATTGTAGGATTTCAAGTATTCAAAGTGGATTTTCGGTGATTTCCACCAAAATTAGTAAGTTTTCAACTTCTTTATTTGGATTTTATGAAAGTATGAATATGTGTGTTTTGGGTTTTTGAAGTTCTAAGATTTAATTGTCTATTTGGGTATGGATGAAGTTATTTTAAGTGATTAACAATGATTTTAAGGTTGGATTAAAGAAATGGTTGAGTTTGGGTAAGATTGGTGAAGAGAGAGAATTTATGATTATGGAACATTTGAGTTTTTGAAATCATGAGTTTTAATTGTGCAAATTGGTTCCAAATGTGTTGTTTTGATGCATAAACAAGGATTTTAAAAGCAAATGATGGATTTAGTTAAGTTTGGATAGATTTTGAAGATGGTAGTATTGATTTAGGGTTTTGAAAAAGTGAATTTTCAAAGAATGATTGATTGTTTAATTTTAATGCTTAAATCATGTTATTTAATGATATAAGTGGTGGAAATAAGATTGAAATGATAATTGGATTGAGTTGGAATGGAGATCCTTCAATGGTGAAAGTTATGCCATTTTAGGGTTTTGAACATAAGCATGTGGTTAATTAATGTAATTGGTTTAAACATGTTAAAATATGTTTGTAATGATATAAATAAACTCAAAGCAATAATTTGATGGGTTAATATGGATTCGCTAAGTTAAAGTAAGGAAAGCCTTAATTTTTGAAATATTGTAGGAGTGTTGTTAAATTAAGGTTTGATGTTGAGAATGCCTTAGAATGTGATATGAAATGATTATTTATGATCACATTTGATATAGGCATTGAGAGGAAGTAGTTTGGCCGAACCAAGTGTTGAAGGGCAACTTGGAAGAGAAGGTTGGTGAGAGTTTTAAGATTATTTTGGTTGCTATTTGAGGTACGTACAAACTTTGAATATATTGTTTATATTTGCATGACATTTGGGCTTAACATATTTTGGTTGAAAAATATGTTAAGCTACTTGGTACATTGATTGTGTATGAATAATGTGCTATGACATTTGTAATGTCATATATGTGTTAAATGCATTGTGAAAAGCCATTGATAATGGCTAAATTGTGTAAAATATGAAATATGTATATTATGTGGAAATACCCAAAGTAATTGGGTAATGTGTTGTGAATGCAAAAATGAGATATGTGGTATAATGAAATAAATTGATATTGATAAAAATGAGAAAAGTGAGAAAAGTGAGAAAAATGAGAAAGATGTAAAAAATGAGAAAAGTGAGAAAAAAATGTGAAAATAAGGGAATGTACTTAGTTTGATCATGAGAAAATGAGAAAAGTTTTGATAAAGGAATTATGAAAGAATTTGATAATGAGAAATATAAAAAAATTGTGTTCCTAGTATGTTATTCAATTTTCAGAGTTCTGAATTTGGCGGCATGCCTATGAATTGCTGGGTAGGTGAAAAGACCAGGTCGTAAGCCGGGCCCAGCTGATAAATATGATATTTTTGGAGTGAAAAGACCGGATCGTAAGCCTCAAAAACAAATCCTTGAAGCTAGACTGAGTGAAAACACTGGGTCGTAAGCTCAGATCTAGTTGGATTATCCATGGATATATTGCCTACGGGGCTAGACACATGGTGTCATTATGGACCAATGCAGTAACTCTGAAATTTGAATAGCATATTAGATCCTTTTTGGTCCATTGCTTGTCTTTGCTTCAATGTGAATTATGAATTGTGAAACAATTGAGCAATAGAATGAGATATAATGTTATAAGTTGTGATATATATGTGTTGTGCATTGACATTACATTTGGACTATTATGTTATCAAAGTTTGTACCACTAGGCTTCTGCTTAGTGCGATTATATTTCGTCGCACAGGTGACATGGACGTTTTGGTAGAATCGGAGAGTTCTAATAGACCTGGTCGGGTCTAGATTTGTAGTTTTTGAGCTTGAAGAGTTTTTTAGTACATCAAGATCAGAGCTAGTTGCCAGCATGTATATATTTGATATTACAGTATATTTTGATATTATATATGTTATGATATGTTTTTAAAGTATATAATGCAAATTGTAATGAATGTTTTGAATAATTTAATTAGGATGGGATCTTATATGTGTTGTTAATATATATACATATATATAAGTATTTTGAGAAAATATGGAGAAATTGAGAAGTATTGGTGAAATGGTGAATTGATTTTATTGGGAGTGTTTGTTTTATGCAGGTTGTGTTTTACTGAGTTTTGGGAACATCCAAATTACAGACAAAATTCTGATGAATTTTTTCTAGAGATTTTCATATAAAATGTTATTTCGGGTTACTATAGCAAGTAAAATATATTTATATATTATTTAATTTTATATATTTGGTATTTGAAATTTTAAAACAGAATTGTGAAAATTTTTATTAAACCGGTCTGTGATATTTTTGTACCGTATATGCGTATTTTACATATGCTGAAAATATATATTGTACGTATATTGGGTATAAGGGTGTTATATTTATTTTGGTATCAAAGCCTAGGGTTGAGATTCTCGACCTAGGTGGGTTGTTAGAGAGAGAAAATTAGAATTTAAGAAAATGATTTTCAATTGTGATGCATGCATTGGCACTGACAATTTATCTGATTCTTGATGTAGCAATGTCCGTTCGACATAACGGATATGAATTGAGATGACGTCTGGGTTATATAGATCAGAGTGACACAGTAGAAGCATCATTCTGGACCTTATGGATTAAGAATTTTTAGAACTTCTACTTGAAATTAAGATTCATAGTTGATTTAATTGATGAATAAGTGAAATTAAGAAAAATAATCTATGAAATGATTTAAGATATGAAATAAAAAGTTAGAGAAATGGACATGATAGTTATAGAAAATTTTATAGGTATGCTGTAAAATGATATTGTCGAATTTTTGAATAAATATAGGAATGTTGGATGAGTTTGAAAATTTAATAAAAGTTTTTCTATATGTTAGAATCTAATGTATAAAATTTCATAATTTTAAAGATGAATTACTAATTAAGAAAGGTAGAAGAACACAGATTGTTGGAGGAGTTTCAGAAACTCAGAATCTGTAGAAATTGAGAAACATATTTAAAAACTATGGCAAACCAACTCAGAAAAATATGAAAATTTACTCCCAATATCATATGTATTCCTATAAAATATGGTTAAAATTTCATGAATTTTTATTAAGGTATGATACCTGATAAAAATGGACAACCGGGTTCTGCCAGAGAAATTATTAAAGAGACAGATTCTCTGATTTTAGAAGATTTAATTTTTAAATATATTAAATCAACTTGGAAAAATCTAAAACTTTAAATATAAGTCCATATATGTGTCAAGTGCACATGGATAAATTTTACAAGCTTTTATAAAGAATTGGTAAGGAATATAAAAATTGAAAATGAGAGTGACATGAAACTAAGGAAGTCATACAATTTTGTGTACATGAGTAATAAATTAATTTCATGAGACAAATGAATAAGAACAATTATGAAAATTTATATACAGATGGGTAGAAGTATGAATAAGGAATATGGAGTTTTTAATAATTTAGAACAAAGAGTTCATAATTAAAAAAATAAATGTGAGAGAGATGTCTCATTGGAAATGTGACTAAGATTTATGTGAAGTGTTAAAAAAAATTTAATAAGAAACTTATTTAAAAGATGGGTGATTAAATAAGAAAGATGTTAATTATGTTGTGGTCAGAATGTATATATATGTTGAATTGATGAATAACCTAAGTAATGTCAAAAGAATGAGAAATGATAATGTTCTTTGAAAGGTGATAAATGCTAACTTTGTATAGGTTGTATGTAAAAGAGGAATTGCGTATAATTGTATGATATATGTGATGAGATTTTTCAATATGAACACAATTGTGATATATAAGAAAATGTGGAAAGTAAGTCACATTGTGAATATGACTTACGAATGTGTATATGGATGATTAAAAAAAATGTTATCGAGTGTTTGTTACTTTATACAATTACTTGTCTAGTGATATTGAGAATGATATTGCAAGTATTAATATACCTAAGAGAGATTAGGTTTTGACTTGCGTGGAGTTAGGTCATGTGATGAAATTGAGATTGAGAATGGACCCGAGTAGCGCTGGACGGTGAAATTGTTATTTTAACGACTGAACTTGATGATTGTATAGTGTTGAGCCCAAAGTATATGCGTATAAATAAGAGATTGTAAGGAAAAGGAAAGTGTAATGAAGAAAGTATGGAAGTGAAAAAAAATGATGCGTGATTTAAGGATTGAGTATGTAAAATTAGGATATCTAAATAGATGAGATTTGGTAAGGTTCATGTTATTGATAGCATTATATGAAATTTAAATTTTTGAAATGGGTTTTCATAATTGTGAAAGTGATGTATTTTGATGTTATATTAATATAAAAAATAATGTTTATAAAGTTAGCTCTTGAAAGTGAGATTAATAGAATGAAGTTTAAGTAAAGTAGTAAGTTGAAAATTTAGAGTTGTAAGGGAATTTCAATGAAGGTTGTTTAGATATTAATAGTTTAATGTTTAATAAGCATGAGAGTAATTTTGAATGAGTAATATTATTTATGAAAGTACTAACTAAGGTGTAATATGGTTGATAATATTGAAATTTGTTATGAAATAAAGAGAAATAATTAAGCAAGTGAAAAAGAGTTACTTTAGTTAATTGAATTGGAAATGATGAAAATGGATATGAAGGGTATAATAATTGAAAAAAAAAAGTGAATGCAAATTTTTATAAGAGATAGATTAGAAATGGAGTAATAAATGGAAATTATGTAAAATTAGCATATGAACGAATGTGTATGTAAGAGATGTTAATGATAATATTGTTGAAACTTGAGTTAGGCTAATGATGATTAAATGATTAAGAGTAAATTATTTTGAAACAGAAGTTTGAAACAGAAGTGATCAAAAGTAAATTGCTTTGAAACAGAGCTGAAATGTGTTAACTCTTTGTGTAGCAAAAGATTAAAAAAATGAATATGTGATTTTTGCGATACGAACTTAACGTTGTGATTGGAAATGTTTGAAGAAAAATGATAGAGGAGCAGTATTTATTTATAAGCCACAGGCATGACCATTATTATGCCATGGCCGTATGATTTGTTTAGTATATTGACCGATTAGTTTTGTTATCCACAGGTATGGGCCTGAGATGACATGACCGTTGGATAGATTTGGTGAGATTGATGGTTATGTTTCAAGAAACATGGTCAAGACTTATGGTTTACATAGTTGTATCTTATAATTTTATGTTAGAAATTTGTTTATATTATAGAAAGTGTGGAACATACCAGAATTTTGAAAATATGATTAGCTTTAAATGATGTGTAAGAAAAGTGATTTTTATAAATATGGTAACTATAAGAAATGTGAGAAATGATAAAAGAAAGGAAATATAAAATGTGAGTAAGAGTTATTTTGAAGGTGTTTGAAAGTGGTATAAAATGAAGAAGTTGATGAAAATGATGTTTAAAGTGAATGAGACTAGGGGAATGAATATTATCTATAATGATGAATTTGAAGAGAATTAAGATTTGAGAATAAATTTGATCTAATAGAATTAGGTCATGAATTGAAAACAAATTGGTGAATTTAAAATAGACTAAAGGTTGGTCAGAATGAAATAAGGCTGTGATGATCATATTGTGATAGTTAGATCAATTGATCTGAAATATAATAAGTTTACAGGTATTTATTGAAATTCAATGTATATAATTGTATTAAAAATATGCAAGCTATATGATAATGTGCATAGTACAACGTTCTGATATGTATATGCACATGAAAGGAGCTAAGTTATGTTAGTTTCAAATAATTAAAAGAGAAAAATATTAGTTATAGTATAATTGGAATGAATCTTATTAAGGAAATAAGATTTTGTTGTTGTATAATGCTGATATTAAATTAATATGTGGTAATTATATAAAGAGCAAGATCAAAGTGAAGGTGAGTAAAATTATGGTGTTAAGATATAAGTTATTAACATTTGAATTTAATATTATGAAAGTATATTTTTAAGATAATGAAGTGATCAAATATCTTAAGTGCAATAGGTGTGTGGTGTATATGTATTAAAGAGATGAACTAATTTTGTCTAATGGCAATTCGATTGATGATATAATAATTCATTGTGATTGTTTGAGTAAATAGACAGTATAATGATGAGTTATGGAATGGTAAAAAGGTAATTGAGAATGAACCTAAGGGGGAGAATAGAAATTATGTAATTTGATGAAATAATAATTTTGATGAGATTTTAAGATTATATTTTATTTGGATGATTTATTACCGTACTAGATAATTTCGAGGACGAAATTATTTAAGGGGGAGAAAATTATCATATCCATGATTTTGAAAATATAAAAGTTGTATACCCAATATATATATCTAGTGTATATATAAAATATACATATGGTATATTAATTGTATAAGTTGGATTAATACATTACATATTTAATATATTTAATACACATATAAGGTACATTTGATGTGTATATAAGATACACATTACTTATACATATGTGTAATATCTGAAATTTTTTGAAAAGTTCTAATTTTTAGAAATTTGATAAAATATATTATAATTAAATAGGATAAATTAAATTAATGATTTTAAATGAAAAAAATGAAGGGGTTTTAAATGAAAAAGTGGAATATATAACTCAACGGACCTCCCTTGGCTTGAGTGTTGCTCATTTTATTTGCTTTCTTTGGTATTTAATTGGAACAATTATGTTTTTCAAGTTAAGATTGTTTAAATAGACTACTTTTATTGAATTTATAATTTTATTGGTTTTTGACATTTCTGGTGCTCAACAAATGACCTAGCCTGATATTTATAAATTAGTGCATCTATGCATTATGATTTAAATGACTTTACTAGGCAAGGGAATTGTTCTATAGTATTGAGTTGTGTATGGTTACTTAAAGAGGGCTCTTGCATAATTACCAGTGTCTAGATTCTACTCGGTCTTAGAACATGCTTATATTGAGTTGTGTATGGTTACTGAACTCTACTTATTTAAGAGATAGATGATCTAGGCATTATTGGTGAGCCAACAACTAGTATCTACCTTTTAATATCAATCCATAGTTTTTTCCTTCGAGCCTTTATAAGATTTTAGCTTGCTTTTTATTGGCCTGTAAAGCCCGATAACCTACCTTGATTTTTTATGACACTTATGACAAGTCTGATGATCATTGAGCTGCCAAAAAGCAAGAAGAGACCTAATATTTGAGTTCTATTTCATCACTGAGATGACATCTGGGCAATGAAAGGATTCATCCTTATTAAAGCAAACTCATGCTCCTCCGAACACGATGACTTTCTTAGAACTAGGACAAAAAAGGAAAAGCTCGCTAGGTTAAAACCCGAAAGGGCAGCCTAGGCAAAAATTAAAGCAGTTATCTAGTTTTGAAAACCCAAAAGGATGGTTTAGAAGACTTCCACTCGATCTATGAGAAGAACCTAACTTGAATCTATCCAGCCCAACTAGGGACTTGGCTAAATATGAAATATGAGAAAGATCATCTTTTATCCAACATAGCTCCAATCTTGACAACCCTAGATTTTATATTTCAAAAGGGGAAAGGGGCAAAAGGATGAGAGAAAAAAAAAGAAAAGAGAGCCCAAATA
Organism: Garcia nutans; assembly: GCA_947685225.1. Taxonomy (NCBI): domain Eukaryota; kingdom Viridiplantae; phylum Streptophyta; class Magnoliopsida; order Malpighiales; family Euphorbiaceae; genus Garcia; species Garcia nutans. Next base: position 39,648,434 of record CANTUV010000059.1, read on the forward strand.
GCAAAACAAAAAAAGGAGAAAAGAGAAAAATATAAAAAAATAAAAAATAAAATAAAAGGAAAAAGGAAGAAAAAGAGGTCTTGAGTTTCTGCAAAAAGAAAAAAAAAGAATAAGTTTGTCCTAGTCAGATCATATCCAGATTTCTACACAAAAGATAGAGGAACATTCAAGCTCTATCTTTTCATGAAGAAAGATGATAAGAATCCTAGAGTTTAAGACTGCTCCCAGCTGCCTATGGCTCCAACAGAAAGTTTGTAGTGTGAAGATTTGTTAGCAGTGTCACGTCAACTCCAATTTTAAAATGGCCTTAGCTTAACCTATCTCCCTTATATCTCTCTTGGTAAGTGGAGTCTATTAGTGGAGATTGTTTGAATGAGCATGCATATGAGATTGTCAATATTTAAACTCAATAATACTTTTGGCCAAGTAATGTGTATGTGCCTATCTGAAGTGTAACAACTCTTGCTCAAATGGAAATGATTCCCGAGTTTAGTATGGTAGCTAGGGTTATGATGCTATAGATGTGTCAATTTGAAAGACCAAGCCCTGAGGTATATTGACACTAATTTGATGAAGCCAACATTTGATTTCAAAATTAAAATTAAAATTTAAAAAAAGTGTTTTCTTGTCAAAAGAGCCTTCAAGCTTAGGGAAGTATGTTTCACTTTTGAACCTTAAAGGACGTATTAGGCGAAGATAAGAATTGTTCAAAAGGTTATGAAGAAGCTTCCAATTAATGTGCTAAACTATGGTTTGAAATGAGTATATCTTGTATCCCTCACTATCTTGCTTGGGCCACCACTCCTTATGTTCGCTGTGTCTTAAAGATAAATATATAGATGCAACATCTTCTGATGATCCAATGCAAGACCTACACGAATATCTTGAAAGTACCAATGGGAGTGCTTCGGCCTACCACCTTGGTCTGTGAGTCAATATAATAATTGTAAGTATCATTCATACATATCATGCATACATGCATATATGAGTACATGACATTGCATTTTTGTCATCTTGTGTTGCCTATCCTTGTTGAAGTGAACAAGTGACATTCTATAAAGTAAATAATCAAAAGCAGACATGAAATCAAGGGGGCATGGAAGGCCCATTGCTTGAGACATAAAATCAAGGGGGGCATGGAAGACCCATTGCTTAAGAAAGATCTAATCATAGAGATGTATGATTGCACAAAAAACAAGCCAAAAGTATAGGCTGAAGCCTATAGGGCACAAAATCATCAGTTTGAGCCTACACAGGGGACATAGCTTCACCTTTCAATTTTTTATTTTATACATTTGCAAAATATTTTCAAACTCTCTTTCAATGTTCTACCACACAGGAGACAAGAGATGATATAAGTCGGACTAAAGGGATAAAAATAGTTAAACTTTTTGCAAATCAGAAGCCATTAAAGAATCAAAAGTAGAATCCAATAAAGAATGGAACACATGAATGAAGATACAAATGACAGAAGGTCAGTCCAGCTAGAAGAGCTGAAGTTGATCCATTAAAGAATGGATCAAGTGGCTAGAAGAAAGCCCGCACCCTCAAATGACAAAAAGTCAGCCAGCTAGAAGAGCTAAAGTCAATACAAAACGAAGGTCCATCCTCAATCAGAATCCATTGAAGAAAGGAACAAGTGGCTAGAAGAAAGCCCACACCCTTAAATGACTGAAGAATAGTTCAGCTAGAAGAGCTAAAATTGATGGTCTTCCTCACTAATTAGAAAGATGACTACATTTGTTTTATATGTAATTAGTGGAATTTAGAGAACATCATACAAGCCTTCCTAAATAATGTTGTCATCTTGGTGTCATGACATTAGTTGGTATACCCTAGCCTATCTACGTCGATAATTTAGGTAATATCAACATTGTTCTGGTCAAAGTGATTTAACGCGAATGCATGGGGATATATGAAGCCTTGGCCTTTTAAGTGGCTTGGAGAGTTTATGGCCTTTTAGGCCCATTCATATGGACATTAATCCTATTGAAGCTGAGAATAACTGTATGAGTTCCCATGAGTATCGTGAATGGGCTTGTTCTTTGAAGGAGGAGCTGCGAGCTAGGTGTAGAGCCCATTAATACCATGGATACGTTCTTTTAATCTTCTCTCAGGCTTTATCTCTAACACTTACATAATTTCCACTCTACTTATGTAATAAAGAGAGAAGAATCAATAATAGTTATTTAATGAAATTCATGATTTATTTAATTATTTTATATTCGCCATTCAGGTATTAATGCAAATAATGATCATTCCATGCATATTACATAAACATTAATTATTCATTAAAAAAGCAAATTCCATCTGTAGACCCTTAATTTTTGATCCAGTCCGGTCCAATATATTTTAATTAGTCCAAAATAATTTTTGTGTTGTCCAATATATTTTAATTGGTCCAAAATAATTTTTGTTATCTTAATTAAATAATATTTGCTTTAGTATCTAATTTTTATTAATAAAAAGTAAAAATAATAATAAACAAATAAATAAAAATAAAAATAAAAATCGGTGACGAAAAATTTCGTCGCCGAAAAGGTTTGCTGCGAAATGGCCCGCAGGCAATTTTGCCCGCCGTAGCCCGCTACCCCCTGCGGCACTTTTTCTCCAGCGCAATTTTTCCGCAGCAGTTTTTTCCGAAACCAAATACAATTAGGTTTCTGTTTCCTTTTCTTAATTAATGTTAGATTCTGTGAATAACTAAAATTAATCATAAAAATTTTCTATAAATAAGGACTAAAACAACACAGAAAGGGCGAGGTGAAATTTGGGATCGAAATTTGAGGAGGAAAACATTGAAAGGAAATTGGATTTTAAATTCCTTATGGCAGTGAAATCAATCGGACTTTTGAGAGAAGAATAAGCAACCAAACAATCAATCCATCAAAGGCAACAAAGCTTATCTTTGTTCTTGTTTATCCAAGAAACAATTTTTGGTGGAACCAACAAACGAAGCTATGAATTTCTTTATTTGTTTCATTAATTTACAGTAGCTTCATCCCCCAAGATCAAAAATTGTTGTTTCTGTTTCATCAAAATCAAAAAACCCTAGAACCTTAATTTACCTTTTCTAAAGCTTAAAAACCTTAATTCGTCTCTTTGTTTTTCAAAAATCTTAAAATAGTTGTTTTTGTTTCTTCAAAATCTTAAAACCATAATCTGCCTTCCAATTTTTCAAAACCCTAAATTGAATCATTTTCTTTCCAAAAACCCTAAAAAATATATTTTCTGTTTCTATAAACCTTAAATCGTTTTGTTTATTTTCATAAAATTTCACAAAATTATCAATTGATTTTCAAATTCTAAAATCTAATGCATTCTCCGAAACCTTAATTCTAAAATTCTAAAACCCTAATTCAACTCCAAAACCCAAAACAGTAAACCCTAAACTGGCTAACCTAAACCCTAAAGTTTTCTTAAACCCTAACTCCCTTAAAACCTTAAACCCTAATCCTTTAAACCTTATAAACATAAATATTAAAATTCAAACACAGTAAGCCTAAAAACCATAATTCAGTAGCTAATAATCATAAATCCAATATTTTAAAGTGTTCAAACCCTAATTTCATGATTTCACTCCTCAAACACTAATTTGGTTAATCAAATAATTTTATCAACCTCTTAAATTATAAAACTTTATTCCATTTCAATTCCTTTAAAACTCACAGTAGCTTAAACTCATAAATTCCAAAACCCTAAACACATTAAATAAAGAATCTTAAATATAAACAGTAGCCCTAATTTGAATCTTTATTTGCTTTATTCAATTTTATAATTGATTATGCTTTGATTTATTTTATATGCTTTAATTTATTTAAGTTCAATACTTGGTTTATTTAGTTTATCATGGATGGATGTTTACGTTATATTGATGTTTAATATCTTTGATGAATGATTTATTTATGATGAATGGTTATTTACTTTTATGGATTTATTTAGATTTCCAAATGTTGTAAGAGGTATGTTTCCACTTGGTGGGTACCTCATTAGTTAAATATCATGTAATCTAAATTGCTTTTATATTTTAGACAAATGTAAAGGGCATGTTTCTACCTTTCGGTGGGTGTCCTATTTAGGCATGGATTATGTAAGGGCATGTTTCCATCTTCGGATGGGTGTCCATTTATTTGTTTTGCTTGGACATTGTTTTGATTTTCAATATATCGATGCTTTATTTTAATTATTGTGTGTAATATGGATAATATTGTTATATTTAAGAATTTTATAATATTAAGACCTATAAAGGAGGCTGGTTCCAATGAACCGGGCATTGTGGGGGTGCTGGGCCATTTCTCACCTTCCCCACACGTACCCAACTTTCCGAACCCATTAGAGGGTTGGGGATTCCTTAGGAATCTAGTCATCCACCCCTTTCTTTTTTTCTCAGCCCCTCTGAGTGGCGACTCTATTTTCTCCGGACTTAGGTCCGTGTTCTCTAAGGCCCCGAGCCTAAACAGTGCAAAAGTCGCAATAACTATTCCACCGGGAATGGGGGCGAAAATCCCCGCTCACACCATCTTTTGCAAACTACAAATGACACATAATATTTTCTAAGCCTATCAACATTTACAGGCTTTTGGAATTCATTCCCTTCCATATCAAATAACCACATTGCTCCATTTTTCATTAACCTTTTAACCATAAATGGGCCTTCCCAATTAGGCTTGAACATTCCTCTTGAATCAATTGTTCCATGCTTGAGTTACTTCAAGACTAAGTGTCCTTCATGGATTTGATGCGGCTTAACCATCTTATTAAAGGTTTGAGTCATTCTTCTTTGATATATTTTGTTATGATACATGGCTTGAAACCTTTCTTCATCTAACAAAGCCAACTGCTCATATCTTTCCTTAATCCATTGCCCTTAATGATTTTACTTGGATTTTAATAAGAAAAACAACTTCAAACCTATATACCATAGAGTATGGGGTGGTCCTGGTAGAGGTTCTAACTGAAATGTGGTATCCCCACAAGGCAAAAGGCAATTTATTAACCTATTCTCTACTATTCTGAACTAGCTTAGCTAGGATCTTCTTCTAAGTCTTATTTATAGCTTCAACAACTCCATTTGCTTGTAGTTTATATAGGGAAGATTTATGATGTTGAATAACATATTTTTCAAAAATTGCCCTCATTTTCACTTGCAAAAATTGCCCTCATTTTTGCTTGGAATTGGACTCCATTATCTATTACCGCAAGATGGGGGTACCCTATATCTACATATAAGTTGCCTTTCAATAAACTTACTCATATGCTTTTCCCCTAATTTATTGAAAGACTGTGCTTTTAACCATTTAGAGAGATAATCAATGGACACTACAATGTATCTGTGGCCATTCAATGAAGTTGGATTGATTTATCTAATGATATCTATTCCCCACATAGCAAATGGCCAAGGAAATGAAAGGGTTTTCAACTAATATGGTAGAAAGTGGTTGATATTAACATGGATATGACAGTTGTGGCATTTCTTTATGAAGTTTCAACAGTCAATTTCTATAGTGTGCCAGAAATATCCTTGCCTGATTATCTTCTTAACCAAGGCTCATCCATTCATATGTGTCCCATAAACTCTAGCGTGAACTTGTTGTGTTATTCCTTTAACGTCTTCATCTACACATCTTAAGTGGTCATGTCTACATTCCTTTTATATAATAAACCTCCAATGGAAATGAAATGAGAAGCCAACCATTTCAAAACCATTTCTTCTCCCCAATCTAGCCCATCGGGCATGATTCCTTTCATTAAAAAATTTGAGAATATCAAAGAACCATGGCCTCCCATCTTTAAGTTATATTTACTAGACTTAGGTTTCTCACTTCTCTTAGGTGGGCTTTACAAATGAAGTCAAAATGATTGGTGGGGAAGTGATGGCCCCATTACCATCCCTAATGAAGCCAAAGTTGCAAGTGCATCAGACATCTGATTTTCCTCCCTTGGAACATAAGTGAACTATAGCTCGTGAAAGTTCTTCCATAATTGACAGATATACTCTAGATACGGTTTTAGCTTTTCCTCCCTTACTTCCCATTTTCCTTCTACTTATTGTGTTACCAACATGGAGTTTCCCCATACTTTTGCTTCCTTTACCCCTAAAGATAATAAAGCCTCAAGCTTGAAAAATGCACACCTCATATTCTACTAATGGATTTTCTCCCTTTTAGGTGATACTAGCATTATTCTGATTCCTGCTCCATCAAAGAACATTTACCATTTCTGAATCCAAATTTCCCTCAAATATTCATCTAGAAATTCTAATTCCTATTAAGTATCATCAATACTGATTATTGTGCAAAGAATTTTGCAATGGCTCTTCCTTTTACCATCTTTGTGGTTACACACTCTGTAATAAAATGATTTTTAAATTATTTTAAAATGGCATTTAAATAATATAAATAGTTAAATTTATATTATTTAGTAATCTATTATTAAATTTTTGAAAAAATAATATTATTATTTAAAAAAGAGAGAGAGAAAATATATATATATATATATGTAAATGTATTTGAAAAAGAAAAAGGGGAGATTTAATTAGGAGAGAGAAAGTCAAAGGAAGAGAAAGAGAGAGGGAGCCAGTCAGTTTTTCTTCGATCTACCATCGTTTGGTAATCATTTTTTGACACCTCTGACACAATTAGAAAGCCCATTGTCCAACGAGCTCAACGCAATCAAGATCATTGCCGTCTGATGCTGGAGTAGCCCATTGTCAGACGAATTTGATGCCTCTTGAGAGCTTCTAATGAAGATTCCGGCAGATTTCGACATTCTTTTTTGGCAAGGTTGGTATTTTTGGAATACTCTCTTTATAAGCTTCATTTTGGTATATCATTAGCAAATTTTAGATCACTTTTGTGTTTGGTCATTTTCCAACGACGATGCCGTTTTTCAGCTACGACGATACTATTCCGGCTGAAAAATTAAAATATAATAAATTAATAATAAATAATAAATATATATGATTAATGATAGATTAATTAAAGAGGTAGTTAATTAAAAATTTTGAAGTTAAATAAATTTAGAATATATATTTTTAATTAGTTATACTTAAATGAAAATTTATTAATTAGTTAAAAATTAAATAGGAAATTTATTAAAATAAATTGATTAGTTATAATTATTATTTATCAATTATAGTCAAATATTTAACATGTTAGATTAAATTAGATTATGATTCTATGTAAAGATTAAAATTTTAATTGATTATTTAAAATAACAATTATTTACTTTGCTAATTGATTTAAATTAATTTACTTATAATTATTATTTATCACTACATTGAATTTATCTATTATGGTTATATATAAATGTATGAAATTAGTTAATTATAAATAAATTGATTTGATTGTTAAATATTAAATATATAAATTGATTATTGGATTTTAAATGGTTAGATAAAATAGTTGAGGTATCGTATAAAAGTTAATAAACTAATACTTTTATGATTATAATAATCAAATTATTATTAATGTTATTATTATTACTTAATTTTAAACTTAAAATAGGTTATTATAATTGAATTAGAGGTAAATAAGTAATTATTTTATAATTGAACAATATTAATCTCTAAGAAAATAAAATTATAAATGATTATTAGAAGTACTTAAAATAAAACATTATTAAAGTAAATAAAATATATATTAATATTAATATTAATATTAATTATTATTATTATTATTATTATTGTATTGGTGAGAAGTATATTGAGTTGTAGAGGATTGTGATAGTTGTTGAGATGGGGCGATTGGGTTAATGACGATTGTCATGAGATATTTATAAGTGTTATTCATTATTTTGTTTCAGGGGGAATATTATAGTTATAGGAGGAACTCTACCGAAATTTTGGTAGAATCTTTAGAGTCATCCATCCGTCCATATTCTAATAGTTTTGCTATCATATGAAAATAATTTTTAGATGTTTTTCCTTCGTCAGTCCATGCTTCAAGGAAAGTTATCGGGTTTTATCTACTATGAGTTATATAGATTAATATAATACCCCACTCCCCTAACTTATGTTCATAGCTACATTTGCATAAATGCATCGACTGTTAGTGCAATATATGTACATTTATTATTATAAGCTTAGTGTATGTTGAATATGAGTTCATTATGCTTGGTGCATATTCTCTTGTTTGCTGGATAGGGTTAGGATGATATGGGGCCACACGTGATCTGGGATATGGGTTATGACTCAATGATATTATATAATGATGATGAGATTTGGACTTGCATGACAGCAGGGGCATTCTCATGCTCAGCGCTACTTATCAGTCGGGTGGTGCCACTTGGCTAAGGCTGTGATGGTGGAATCTATATATTGGAATCTAAGAGAAACGTGTGGACCAATAGAGCAAATTAAGGGAATCAACTCTCCGATTTGAGGTTTAATGTGGCCCTATTGAGTTACTCCTATCCTTATATGATTATGTGATTTATTTGCCTAGTTGTCATTGCATGAGCATTATTGGCATGGGAATGATGTGTAATATTAATTGCTATATAACTCATTGAGTAGAATGCTCATTCCTGTTCACCATTTTTCGTAGGTTGTAGGTTGAGCCTAAGAGTAATGCTTATTCAAGTCATCCTGTCTTTTTAATCTCTCGGTAAAAATTATTCAATTATTTATTTTATTATTTATCTATTTCACCTTTTTGTATTTTAGAACTCCGCATGATACTTCTTTCATTATCTATCTTTCTATTTAAGTCTACCGTTTGGTCAAATGTATTTATTAACCAATGTTTGATAATGAGATTGTAACACCCCTATACCCTATATACATACTATACACATACCCCATATATGTACAATATGCATATAAGACATAAGGATGCCACGTTACAGATCCATTCAAACCTTTCATTATCATATTTATACAAATATATATATAAGAACATAAGAACATTTTTCATTTAATTGCAAATATACGTTTATACATTGTCTTTTCAAAAATTTTCTTATATACATATACATATGGTCAAACTACAAAATAACAAAATGTACATGCATGCACCACCTTCTAGTTGGTCTCTGGCACACCTTCAGTCTTCTTGTAATACAAATATCTGACTCTCATATCAGCAATCTACTTACCTGCGTGATTCACACAAATGCGCTAAGCTTCAAAGCTTAGTGGTACATATAAACAATATATATATATATACAAATACAATATTGGGATTCACATCCCACTTACACATCATTACACTATTTAAAATCACATTCCATATTCGTACATGACTATTGGGCTTCACATCCCACTCACACATCATTGTAATTACTAAGTTCAACTGTCACATTATCAGTTTCTCGACCCAGCTCTGTTTGGGTCCATTTTCAATTTCAATCACATGACCTAGCTCTACTCAGATCAACCGTCATCTCAAACACATGACCCAGCTCTGCTTGAGTCAAGACCTAACTCTGCTCAGGTCCATTGGCATATGCACCTCTAGGCCTAGCTCTGCTCAGGACCTCTTGTGCATATCCAATCAATCTCAACACAATTAGACAAGTAATGATATAGGTTACATGTATATAGTATCACTTTCGTTTATACTTTTCCAGTGATAATCACTATTCATGATCACACCACATTACCAGTTCACATCATTCATACATAGATCACATGCGTTACCGATACTCATCTTCCATTTCTTTCACATTTTCTCACATTCAACTAGGAACATTGCCTCATTTCTCATTTTTCTCATTCATTTCAATATCATATCATTTCATTTCATCATTTCAATGTCATATCATTATAATATATTTCATTCACAATATCTTTAATGCATACACAACAAACCACATTACCCAAACACTTTGGGTCATTTCACATATTGCACATGTTTCACTTTATACTTAATTTAGCTATTATCAATGGCTTCACAATGCATTAAATGCATACATGATAAATCATATGTCATAGCACATTGATCATTTCATCTGTATCATAATCATTATTTATTTATAAATTTCACTTGACATCCAACCACATTTTCCCATTTCATACTTTCATCATACAAGCATAAGCCACACTCACTATATGACTCATCAACATGCCAATATTTAGCATAATCAACATAATTTATCATAATTCTTCAAGTGACACACTCAACTTACAGAAACTTTGACACGCCCAAGGACATGGGCATGTCACTGCGCGTGTCCTTAATACTGCCTTACAGTAGCTACGACATGTCCAGAGACATGGGCGTGTCACTGCCTGTGTCCTTAATGCTGCCTTACAGTAGCTATGACACGTCCAGAGACATGGCCGTGTTAATAGTCGTGTCATCAACATTGAACTCATCATCATTAACATGCCCAACGACATGACCATGTCAGGCAAAAGTCCTGCATTTCGAACTCTCAGTCATATGAACACAATCATTCCAAATCAACACTATAACACCTTTAATCATCATCTTAGTTTATATCCATAATTCACCCATCAATTCAACACTTATATAACTCCAACATATCATAACTATCATCTTATTCAATCAATCATCACTTTCTTTCACAGCACATTCAAATAAGAAGAAAGAAAAGAAATCTCTTCTTTTTCAATCCAAACTTAAAAATCATCATTAGCTACTCACAACATCTTCAAACATATCCAAATAACCATTAAAATATGCTAATACACAATCCCCAAAATCAATATGTCATTCTTCCATAAAATTCCAAAGAAACTTGCAAATTGATAAAGGAACTTACCAATTGATGAAGAATCCTTAAAATCTTCACTTGAATCATTAAAATTACTTCAATTCTTAGTGTATGGGAGAAGAAATATTCTTCCTCACTCTCTCTCTCTCTAGTTCACATTCAAAGAAGAAGTAAATTCCAATTTCTCTTCCTTTCCATCCTTATCTATATATATTAATTATTCTTTTATATGTGTTGTATATGTTTGGTATATGTAAATGTCATATTTACTTCAAATATATTTCAAATATACATTTCACTTAAAATCCTTTCATTTTTCATTCAAATCATTTATCTAAGTTATCCAAATTTAATTTATTTTATTTAATATTCAAAAATTAAGGGTATTACAGAGATATTATATTAATAGTATAATATTAATGAGCTTGTAGGCCCGATTTCAAATAGTGATTGCTGTTACTATCTAGATTTCTCCGAAAATGAGCTGCCAGGTAGACTACGGGTTCTAGAAGCCACGTACTTTCTTGTTCCCCAGTGACAGTCATGTGCCATTGAGTTTGGGTCGTGATAAAGTTGGTATCGGAGTAAAGATTTTGTGGCTTGTAGTATGTCTATGATTAGAGGAGTTCTAGTTGGTTTATGTTCATATATCATGCGGGGTATAGGTTTCCTTTTCATTTTCATTGAGTCTCGATTGCCTCAAATTCAGCATTATCTGTGGATTGTGATTCAATGGTTGTCATATGCATGTAAATGTTATGCGCGTTTATTGAATACAAGGCATGAGTTTTGTCACTTCTGTGACATTAAAGTGTAGTTATGTTAGAGATCATGTATACTAACATTGTGTGTTCCCCCCTTGATATGCCTAAAGTAGAAAACTTTGAGTTGTTTCTTTGAGTGAGCCTAGTAGCTCGAGAGATGAGATACTTGACTCAAGATAATTGTTAATTTTGGTTTGAAGGATGTTTGGGTAAAAATTAAAATAAAATAGAATAGAATTTAAGATTCAATGGAATCACATGTGAAGTATGACATATGAGATAATTGGATTATAAATGATGAATTCAATTGTAGTATATTTGAGTTTATTTGTGGAGCCTAGATGGTTCAAGGTAATGAAAGATTTAAAATGTTTAAGTTGGGCCATTAGAGTGAAATCCATAATTAAAATCTTATAGGGACCTTACCATACTTCTAGTGCTAGCTGATAGCTAGGCATGTTTAGATTAACAAGTAACAATAATTACGATATGCATGAATAGTAGTTACAGAGATGTGAATTAAGGATAGCATTAGGACTTGATATTGGATAAAAGGACAGATAATAGTTTATGAATTATAAAAATAGAGTACACCTAAATTTTGATAATGAATAGTATATGATGAGTTTTGAATATGAAAATATTTTTGATATGGGAGTATAATTATATTAATTGATATAAAATATTTTGAATGTTTCATATTTGCTAAGGTAGTGAGATAAAGAATGAAGGTTGTTGAGTGGAATTAAAATGATACAAAAGTATTGGAACTTCTAGAATAATTTGGGCATGTGAATTTAAAGTGATTAAATTAAGTGTAATTGAATTAGTATATTTAAAATGTGGAAAATTTAGAAATAGTTAGTATAAGGCATGATTTGAAATGAATTCATAAGTATAAATGAATGAGATAAGTGGATGAAGATTTTGAATATGTACAAAGGTAGACATCAAGATTTGGTGTTTGTTAAGATATAAGATTAGAGTTTAGAAATTGTTATGGATAAAATGTGCTTTGAAGTGATTAAGAGTGTATGCATGATGGTAGATAATTTAGGAACAATTGTGATGATTAACCATTAAACTTGAGGGTTAGGTCTAAAATGGCTATCTAAGTGTTTTGAGATCAATTGTGGTAATAAATGAGTAAGATTTTGATGTGATAGATTTGTTAGCTTAAGAATGTTAAATGTAATTCTTCGGATAATAAATCAAAGTGTCTAGGGAAGCATGAAAAGTCTTATTTTCTACTTGAGCGCTTACGTTAGTTTGAAAATTCAAGTACGGATTTTTATAAAGGGAGAAAGATTGTAATAACTCAAATTTTAAATTATTTTAAAATGGCATTCAAATAATATAAATATTTAAATTTAAATTATTTAGTAATCTATTATTAAATTTTTGAAAAAAATAATATTATTATTTAAAAAAGAGAGAAAATATATATAGGTATATGTATTTGAAAAAGAAAAAGAGGGGATTTAATTAGGAGAGAGAAAGTTAAAGGAAGAGAGAGAGAGAGAGCCAGTCGATTTTTCTTCGAATCTACCGCCATCCGACGATCATTTTTCAACATCTCCGGCACCATTAGAAAGCCCATCGTCTGACGATTCTAACGCCACCGAGATTGCTGCAGTCTGACGCCTCCTGAGAGCTTCCGATGAAGATTTCAGCCGATTTCGACATCCTTTTCCAGCAAGGTTAGTATTTTTAGAACCTTTCTTTATAAGCTTCATTTTGGTATCATTTGTAAATTTTAGACCACTTTTGTATTTGGCTGTTTTCCCGCGATGACGACGTTTTTTGGCGGCGGCGACACTATTCCCGCTGAAAAAATTAAAAATATAATAAATGAATAATAAACAATAAATATATATGATTAATGAAAGATTAATTCAAGAAGTAGTTAATTAAAAATTTTGAAGTTAAATAAATTTTGAAAATATATTTTTAATTACTTATAATTAAATAAAAATTTATTAATTAGTTAAAAATTAAATGAGAAATTTATTAAAATAAAATGATTAGTTATAATTATTAGTTATCAATTATAGTCAAATATTTAATATGTTAGATTAAATTAGATTATAATTCTTTGTAAAGATTAAAATTTTAATTGATTATTTAAAATAACAATTATTTACTTTGCTAATTGATTTAAATTAATTTACTTATAATTATTATTTATCACTACATTGAATTTATCAATTATGGTTTTATATAAATATATGAAATTATTTAATTAAATTGAAATTATTAAATATAAATAAATTGATTTGATTGTTAAATAATAAATATATAAATTGATTGTTGGATTTTAAATGATTAAATAAAATAGCTGAGGTATTGTATAAAAGTTTATAAACTAATAATTTTATGATTATAATAATCAAATTATTATTATTGTTATTATTATTACTTAATTTTAAACTTAAAATAGGTTATTATAATTGAATTAGAGGTAAATAAGTAATTATTTTATAATTGAACATTGTTAATCTATAAGTAAATAATATTATAAACGATTATTAGAAGTACTTAAAATAAAACATTGTTAAAGTAAACAAATTATATATTATTAATAATATTAATATTAATTAATTATTGTTATTATTGTATTAGTGAGAAGTATATTAAATTGTTGATGATTGTGATGGTAGCCCAGATGGTGCAATTGGGTTAATGATGATTGTTGTGCGATATTTAGAAGAGTTATTCATTATTTTGTTTCAGGGGGAATATTATAGTTATAGAAGGAACTCTACTGAAATTTTGGAAGAATCTTTAGAGTCATCCATCCGTCTATATTCTAATAGTTTTTGCTATCATATGAAAATAATTTTCAGGTATTTTTCCATCGTCGGTCCATACTTCGAGGAGAGTTATCGAGTTTCATCTACTGTAAGTTATATAGATTAATATAATACCCCACTCCCCTAACTTACGTTCATAGCTATATTTGCATAAATGCATAAACTACTAGTGCACTATATGTACATTTATTATTATAAGCTTAATGTGTGTTGAATATGAGTTAATTGTGCTTGGTGCATATTCTCCGTTTTAGCTGGATAGGGTTAGGATGATATGGAGCCACACGTGATTTAAAATATGGGTTATGACTCAATGATATTATATAATGATAATGAGATTTGGACTGGCATGACGGCGGAGGCATTCTCATACTTAGCGCTACTTGTTAGTCGAGTGGCGCTGCTTGGCAAAGGCCGTGATGGCGGACTCTATATATTGGAATCTAAGAGAAACGTGTGGACCAAGAGAGCAAGTTAAGGGAATAAACTTCCCAATTTGAGGTTTAATGTGGCCCTATTGACTTACTCCTATCCTTATATGATTATGTGATTTGTTTGCCTTGTTATAATTGCATGAGCATTATTGGCATGAGAATGATATATTATATTAATTGCTATATAGTTCTTTGAGTCAAACGCTCATTCCTGTTCACCATTTTCCCCAGGTTGCTGGTTGTGCCTAAGAGTATTGCTTATTTATGTCATCCTGCCTTTTTAATCCCTCGGCAAAAATTATTCAATTATTTATTTTATTATTTATCTATTTCACATTTTTGTATTTTAGAATTCTGCATGGTACTTCTTTCTTTATCTATCTTTCTATTTAAGTCTAGTATTTAGTCAGATGTATTTATTAACCAATGTTTAGTGATGATATATTATATTAATAGTATAATATTAGTAGGCTTATAGGTCGGTTTGAGAGAGTGATTACTATTACTATATAGATTTCTCGGGAAATGAGCTATAAAACTGAATACGGGTTCTGGAAGCCACGTGCTTTCTCCTTCCCTAGTGCATGTCATGTGCCATTGAGTTTGGGTCGTGACACACTCTATGTCATGTTTTTGTAAAATGACCATCCATCTCGCCCGCTTTCCTAAAATTGATGGTGCTGAGTATAAATACGTCAGTGGGTTGAATTTTGTGACCACTATCACCTTGTGTGACTGGAAATAGTATTCCAATTTCTTGATTGTCCACACCATGGCTATGCAACTTTTCTCCACTTCATTGTGTTTGTTCTCATAATGAATGAACCATTTTTCTTAAGTAATAGACTGCATGTTCAACCCCTCAATCATCTTGTTAGGCCAATAGTGCTCCCACAAATTCCACTTTTATAATAAAATACAATATTAGTGGTTTTTCAAGCCTTTTTGGTTTTAGAATTGGTGAGTTGAATAAATAAGCTTTTATATTCTCAGATGTAGTTTGACATTCTGATGTCCATTCATTGGGTTTGTTTTTCCTTAACAACTTAAAAATGGGCTTGTAAATTGTGATGAGCTTGGCAATGAATCGACTTATATGCTGGAGCATTCCTAAGAAGCCTCTAATCTCCTTTTCCATTCTTGGGGTAGCCATTTCTTGAATGACCTTTACTTTATTTGGGCCCATCTCAATTCCTTTATACACTTTTTTTTTATTGAGACAGAGCTTATATTCCTTCAACCTTTAAAGGAATTTTTCTAATATGGCTACATGTCCTTCTCTTGCCTTGGATTTGACTCTCATGTCATCCACATAGACATATACTTCCTTATGGATTATGTTATGAAAGAGGGTAGTTCCCATCCTTTGATAGGTCGCCCCTGCATTTTTTAGTCCAAATGTCATCACTGAATATTGATAAGTTCCACATTCTACTATGAAAGATGTTTTGTTCCTTTCTTTTTTAGCCATGCGGATCTGGTTATAGCTTGAAAACCCATACATCAATAGTACATGGGATACACGGGTACACTATCCACTAATACGTCTATATGAGGTAGAGGGAAATCATCCTTTGGGTAGGCCTTGTTCAAATATCTATAATCTATGTACATCCTCACTCGTCCATCTTTCTTAAGTATCAAAATTATGTTGGCAAGCCAAGCCAAGTATTCTACCACTTCAAAGAATCTAGAATCCAAATTTTTTTTTGGACTTCTTCTTTAATCTTTTTGGCCTATTCTGGTCTCATCCTTCTTAACTTTTGCTTTATGAGTTTATAGTATGGATAGGTGGGGATAAAGTGTTGGGCTATACTTCAGTCTATTCTTAGCATATCTATGTAGGTCCATGCAAACACTTCCTCATATTGCCTCAATAGACTTTGTAATTCTTCCTTTTCTTCCTTTGCCAAGTCTTGTGCAATTAGTAGTTTGAATGGATTTGTTCATTTCCTAAGTTGAATTCGTTTGTTTTAATATGTATACATAGTACCATCATGAAAAACATCAAACAAATAAATCAAATTAGAAAATACATTAATCTCAGAAATAGGTACATTGTCAAATAGATCGAAAGCCATAACTGCATCACCAGGTTCAATTACATTCTCATAGTCCATGGCTATAGCCTCTATAGTAATAACCTCTTCTTTGATCATTTCTTTTTCATCTTTGATCTTTAGATTGCTGATTTTTATACTCTTCAAGGTCCAAGACTTTTCTTTCTTTAACCACATCTACAAAATTTCAAACTCAACTTTTAGGACTCCATCAATTTTCATAGCCTCTAGTGTGAACTGTATGTCCCTTACTTGTTAACCTTAATGAAGTAGTCATAAAGCTTGGAATTGTTCCTTTGGTTTCCCTCTTCTTTATAGCCTTTATAACCCCATCCTTTCTTATTGACTTGATTCTTAATCTGAGAAAATTTTTTTATGCCTTAACCATTCTTACCCAAGCCCATTTCAAGAGAGAATCCCATATTTTTCATAATATTGGATACATGAGGATCCATCTCTCCATCATAGATCAGGACAACTTGAAACCCAATTAAATGTGGTTGCTTAATTCCCAATAGTGCTATAGTTTCTCTAGCTAAGTCTGCCTTGATCATCATTATGTCTCCTTCATGTGGGAACCTGTGAACTTATGATGTAGAATTGATAGAACTCCACCCAATTTATGGAACCAAGGTCCACTCAATAGCAAAGCAAGGTAACTGGAATGTTGAGAACAATGAAGGTCAGCTCCCAACCTTCCCTCAACTCGCCTTCTTATACCATCATAAGCCTAAATTACCAAATCTAAAGGTTGTAACTCTTCCAAGAGTGGCCAATAACTTGGAAGGCAGAACATTAATTGCTTACCCATCATCTACCATAACACATGTGGTTCTTTTTCCCATGACCTTAGCTTGTATGTAGTGTGGCTTATTATGGTCTTTTCCCTCCATGGATAGATCTTTGTCAGAAAATGTAATTAGGCCACTAGTTTTATTAATGAGGAAGGTCACTATCTGTTAAGGTGTTGCTAATGGTGAAACACAGAGCCCATCCAATGCCTTTATTACTACCTCTCGATGTTGCTTGGATGCCATAAGTAGCTCCCATATATTGACATTGGCTCAAAACTTCTTGAGTTGCTTAAGGACCAAGTTCTCATCTTCCTCTTTCTTTTATCTCTCATAGGTGGTTCAGCTTCGAGTTTGACTTCTTCATAGAATTTGCCATTTCTTGTTATTCCTTAAATCTCTTCCATAGCCTCATCCTTGAAATCCAACTTCATCTTAACATTGTTGATCCTTGTGGGCTCATCATCACTAATTTCTTCCCAACAGTATGGATCATCTTCAAGCCCACTTTCTTCACTATTAACCCCTATATCAATGATGGTAATTGAAGGGATCATCTCTTGGAATGAGTGGAGCATGAACTCTCCATTCAAGCTTGACCCAATTACAAATAAGTTTTTAGGAGGAGGTAATGCATTGTGCTTGGGCAACGGGCTATGCTTTGTACTAGGCTTACTCTTTTTAGGATCCACTAGTGTGCAATTATCAATAAAATTTTAAATCTCATACTTCAATCAGATGTATTTATCAGTATTGTGACCATCAAAGTTATAATAAGGATTCATGTCCCAACTTAACGATATTGGGTTAGGCATTTTTTCATAAGTCAAAAGTTTCAAGACTCCTTTTTCAACTAATAACTCAAGCACTTTAATAAGGAAAAAAGTTGGAAAATCCCCAATTTTAGACTGCATTAACATCAACCATTTCCATAGCTTAGTGTCCACCCTTATTATTAGACCTGGCCCGATTGAAGTTGGGCTTCTTTCTTCCCTCAACATCTACCAATTTGAGGGTAGCATCATAAAATTTTGTAAAGGTCTTCAATGGCATGTATTAAAGCTTGTTGGTGATGTAAGGTAGGGAATTATTAACCATAATTTGAACCTGATCCCTCTCAAGTGGGACTACTACCATTTAAACTACCTTACTTCTCCACCTTGCTAAGAAATCCATGAAGGATTCATCACTTCTTTGCTTAGTAAGCTCTAGGTCATGCAAGGTTACTTTAACATTGGTGTTGTACACATATTGCTTTAAAGAAGGCTTGGGTAAATTCTTCCAATCCCCTCGATTGGAATTTGCAAGCCTATGACACTAAGTCATGCGAGCTCTTTTAAAGATAACAGAAAGCCCAGTGGTTGTCATCATGGCTACATACTGCCTTAGGTTCACCTTGAGGTTACCCTTCCCATTAAACTTACCTAGGCTTGGCATTTTGAAATTAGATGGTAATGGATCATCCCTTATTAGGTTGAGTGAGGTGAAGTCTTCCCCTTCATCCTCCATCTCACCCTTGGACAACTTCTTGATTTCTTCAATCTCTTCTTTCAAGCTTGACTTTAATTAGGCTTTAGGCTTTCCTTTAGGTTCCTTACCCTTCTTAGTAAGTAAGTTGTCATCCAAGTCTTCAAATTCATTTTCTCCTTCTCCATTGTGGCTAGCCACCTCTTTTACGGACGTTAGCCTCCCCAACAGGCTCCTTTCCCTTCCTTTTTCCTAACCTAGCAAATATGGCTTCAAGATCTTCCATAAATCTTTGGTTGTGGACCTTAAATAGGTTGCTTACAAACTTTTCCATGTTCACTTGCTCAACAATTTTATGGGCATCACTCTTAGTAGACTTGGTAGAGGCTATGTGTAGACCCTTTTTTATTGACCCAATCCGGTCCAATATGTTTTATTTAGTCTAAAATGATTTTTGTTGTCTAATTGGTCCAAAATAATTTGTATTAAATAATTTTTGCTTTAGTATCTAATTTTTATTAATAAAAAATAGAAATAAACAAATAAAAGTAAAAAAATAAAAATAAAAATAAAATCGGAGTCGGAAAAATCGGCGATGAAAAAATTATCGCGAGGGCCCGTGGGCATTTCGCCCGCAGGAAATTCCTGCGGGCGAAATCACTATGCAATTTCGCACGCAGAAATTTTCTGCCTGCGAAATAGCTTACGGGCCTGCTCCGCTAGCGCTGCAGCAGCCAGCTGCGGCAAATTTTTTCGCCAGTACAGTTTTTCCGCAGCAGTTTTTTTCTGCAGCGCAAATTTTCCGACGCAAATTTTTCAAAACCTAATCCAATTAGGTTTTGGTTTCTTTTTTTTTTATTAATATTACTTACCTTAACTAATTAGGAATAAATAACCTCAAACCACTATATATAAGGACCAAAGGCAAAGGCAAAAAATCCAAGAGTAGTTTGGAAAATTTGAAACCAAATCAAGGAAGGAAAATAAGAAATTCAATTCAATTCTTTTCTGGAACAGCAGCAGCATGATTTAGAGGATTCAAAGGCAAAAAAGGCTTGTCTTTGGAGCTAGTTCATCCAAGAAGAATTGTTTTTGGAGAAATCATCAAAAGAAGGTATGTGTTAATTAATTTTCTTTAATTGTTTTTTTACATAGTAGCAAATTCATGAAATCAAAATTAAAAACCTTTGAACTTTAATTTAGTTTTTCTAAAGCCAAAAAACCTTATTTCGTTAGTTTATCTTCCAAAAGGCTTAAAATTGTTATTTTTTCTTCTTAAAAATCTTAAAACTCTAATTGAACATATTTTTTTCAACAAAACTAAGATGTAAATTCTGCTTCTTTTAAAATTTTAAAGTAGGTTCTATTTCATTCAAAAAGCCTTAAAAAACATCTTTTCTACTTATAAAAACTTTAATTTACTTGTTGAAATTCATAAAATTCCATAAAATATTAAATTGATTTCCAAATTCCTAAAAATTATTCACCACCCGTGACCCTACTTCCAAAATATCAAATCCAAATTCAACTTCCAAAATTCAAAATAATAAACACTAACCCTTTTAAAACCTTAAACCCTAATTTTTATGAACCCTAATCCTTTTAAAACATTAAAAAAACATAAAAACATAAAAACCCAAAATTTACACAGTAGCTTAGGAACCCAATAACCAAAAATCAAAAATTAAAGTATTTTAAAGTGTTTAAACCCCTAGTTTCATGATATCATCATTCAAACCTTAATTTTGTTAATCAAAGAGTCTTACCAACCCTTTAAAACATAAAACCCTAATTTATTTTAATTCCATAAAAAGTCACAGTAGCCATAATTGGACTTTTATTTGCTTTATTCAATTCCATACTTAATTATGCTTTGATTTATCTCTTATGCCTTAATTTATTTAATTTCAATGCTTGATTTATTTAATTTATCATGGATGGATGTTTATTTTATATTTTGATTAATAGCTTTGATGAATGATTTATTTATGATGAATGATTATTTACTTTTATCAATTAATTTATATTTCCAAAAGTTGTAAGAGGTATGTTTCCACTTGGTGGGTACCTCATTAGTTAAACATCATGTAATTTAATTTGCTTTTCTATTTTAGAACCTATGTAAAGGGCATGTTTCTACCTTTTGGTGGGTGTTCTATTTAGGCATGTGATGTAAGGACATGTTTCCATCCTTGGATGGGTGTCCATTTATTTTTTTTATTTGGACATTGCTTTGATTTTAATATATTGATGCTTTCTTTTAATTATTGTGTGTAATATGGATAATGTTATTATATTTAAGAATTTTATAATATTAAGACCTATAAAGGAGGCCGGTTCCAATGAACCGAGCGTTGTGGGGGTGCTAGGCCATTTCTCACCTTCCCCACACGTACCCAACTTTCCGAACCCATTAAGGGATTGGGGATTCCTTAGGAATCGAGTCATCCACCCCTTTCTTTTTTTCGGCCCATCCGGGTGGAGACTCCATTTTCTCCGGACTTAGGTCCGTGTTCTTTAAGGCCCCGAGCCTAAACAGTGCCGAAGTTGCAAGAACCATTCCACCGGGAGTGGGGGCGAAAATCCCCGCTCACAGTGGCGACTCCACTAGGGATAAGATAAGTTGATTCCGTTGGTCTTTATATTATTCTATTCTTTCTTATAATGATATTATCCATTGCATCATCTTAGATTGCATCATGTGCGTGAGTTAGGACGCCTATGTTACCCGTGTTATGTTATGTAAGGGATACCATACTTTTACTCAAGGTATGGAGATCGAGCATGGCATAACCACTCATAGCCTCGTACCGTTGGGTATATACTTGCTATGGGAACCTAAGCCTTTTTACCCAAAGACTAAAGCTCATGTAATTGGCCTAGTTACTTTCCTCAGGTTTTACCCCAAATGCGTGTTGTTTGACTATGGTTAGTTTATCTTAGTCTAAATCACGGCTTATTTGGTTTGTTCTTTTTTAATATGACCTAAGTACATTTACAAGCTCAAAATAAATTTTTTCTTTAAAGTCCAAAAGACCAAAGTTATTTTCAAAATTTTTCAAGATGGTCTTTGGACATAAGACTTTTCTATAAACAAATCAAAAATTCTTTGGCCCATGGCCCAAATACTAAGCCCAAAATCCATTTTTCTAATGGGCTTAGAAACAAAATTGTTTTTATCCAACCTTTTCTTACAAAGAGCTTGCAAATTATTTAGGTCAATTAAGAAATACCAAAAATCAATTGTGGGCCTAGTTTACACTAAGAATAAATTAACCATGGGCTTGTTTTTGGCATGAATCACTAGTTACTCTTTTCAAGTGAGAAATCTATCTATAATAAACCTCTTAATTTAGTTTTAATCCAATATAGCATAAAAGCTACTTTAATTGGTTGGATGGATTAAAACCTAATTAATGGGAATTATCATGGATGTATTTCCACTTTCGAAATATAACTATTGGTTGAAACGTCTGTGGGAATTATTCGAAAGCAAGATACCCCGTGTTGGTATTTTGTTAACCATATACCTAGGAAAAAGAGATTCGTCATTCGTCTGTGGATGTTATAAGGTTGGAAGGATCATCCTAATTACACTTGTTTATTGGTTGATTGTGCATACATGCATACATTTGCATCTCATGTCATTGATCCTCTCTGGCTCACAGCCCTGGATTACGAAAGTTCAAAGGCTTACGACAATCTGACCTACACCGGAGATGAAGTATCTAACAACGACTCAATCACTTGCTCACCTAAAACAATGGAGCCCAAACAAATTCAAAGGATGGTGGATGAAGCCCTTAATGCCAAAATGGAAGAAATCAAAGAGGCCCTAGCTGAGACCATGAAGAACCAATTGACTGCAATCTTAGAGAATCATGCCGAGGCATCTGCTAGCACTAAAAAACCAAAGGACAAAGGGAAGACTAAAGTTAGTGAAGTGGTTTTTGATGATGAAAAGGTGATCATTGATGATGATGATGATTGGGCTCAATACTACCAAGAGGTTCAAGAAAAGAAGAAAGAACTGAAGGCTGTTGAGAAGGCAACTATTGAAAAGACCGAGACATCCAATGTTGAAAAGATGATTGCTGATTTAGAAAAGAAATTTGAGAAGAAGCTGAAAACCGAAGAGAAGTCTGAGATCGACAAACTATTTGAACAAGATGATGAGGTCCCTTATAAGTTCAAGATGCCTTCCTTTGCTAAGTACAATGGCACTGGAAATCCCCATCTTCATGTGAAGCAGTATATCACTGCCATGTAATCTGCCCGAGCTACTAAGGCTCAAACCCTAAGGTACTTTATGCTCTCATTGGACCCTGTTGTCCAAAATTGGTTCAATACCTTAGATGATGGAACACAAAAGAGTTGGGATCTACTTTACAAAGCCTTCATCCAACAATATGGATATAATGTTGAGTTAGAAGTTACCTTGATGGAAGTGGAGTCCATTAGGCAAAGGCCGAATGAGAATTTTGTGGACTATGTGAAAAGGTGGAGAAACATGGCCGCTTTACTCAAGAAGAGGCCCGATGAATCTGATCAAATAAGGATGATTGTGAGAGGGGTGTTGCCTAGCCTTCATGAGAGAATGTCTCATACACTCATCCATGATTTCAAAGACCTTCTCCAAGCTGGTTTGCAAATTGAAGAATGGGAAAGGGAGAAGAGCCGATTTGCAACAAAAAGGAACGAGAAAGGGAGCTATCAACCTGGTAGCCAAAGCATGCAAAAGGCCATCGGTGTTAATGCTACTAACCAAGGAACAAGGAGACAATTTTCTGAATTGGGAAAACCGATGTCTTGGGTTCTCAACAAGCTTCAAAGAAAGGGATTACTACAACCCTTAAATCCTCGTCCTTTGCCTAATCCTCTCCCACCTAATTTTGACACCAAAGCATTTTGTCAATTTCACCAAATGCAAGGACATGACATGGATAGATGTGTGAGGTTGAGACATGAGATTCAAAATCTAATTGATAATGGGAAGCTACTTGAGCCCAACAAGCCAAACACCAAAGACAACCCATTACCAAAATTCAATAGGATACCACCACCAGCGACCTTCATGATTGGAGGAGGTTTACATGAGGACTTTGTCATGTCTTCTTTTCAAGATGTGGATGAGAAAGAAACCAAAGAAGAAGAGGCATTTGTCAAAATTGAACAAGCTATGATGGGTGGAGAAGTAGCAATTTGTGTTATCAATGGGTTTTGGGATTCAAGTGACAGTGATGATGATATTGTATCCAAGAAGGAGGAGTGGACTTGGTCCGAGCCTGAAGAAGATGAGGTGATGAATACTAGATCCGGTAAGCCTTACGCAAGGCCACCACCAAAGGAGATAGAAACTAATAAGGGGAAGGAAGTTGAAATAGAAGAAGATGATGCTGTGCTCAAGCAATTGAAAAGAACCTAAGCAAGTGTTAGCATTTGGGACTTATTAGCTACTTCTAAAAGGCACCGAGAAACTATGGCCAAAGCCTTAGCTAGCATGCCAATTTCTACCTCCACAACACTGGAGGAGTTGATCAACTTCATAAAAATTGGGGAAGTAATGAAATGTGAGGAGATCCAAAAAAAGAGTGAAGTTAGTATGGGAGCAGTTTCTTTTTCAGATGCGGACTTACCGGAGGAGGGGAGAGACCACATCCGCCCTCTCTTTATCAAAATAGAAGTCAAGGGGAAGAGGACTCCATGTGTAATGGTCGATGATGGGTCCGCCATAAATGTTTGTCCACTTAAGATATTGCCAAAAGCTAGACATGTCAACAAGAGATCTAAACCCAACCGAGGTGACAATTCGTGCTTATGACAACACTAAGAGGCATGCCAAAGGGACTTTCAAAGCGGCTGTCAAGGTTGGTCCAATTGAATCTATTGTTGAGTTTGTTGTTTTAGACATACCAGTTACCTTTGCCTTACTCTTGGGGGGACCATGGTTTCATCCTCTTGGTGGAGTTCCTTCCACCCTTCATCAAAAGATCAAATTTCCCAACGGAAATGAGACAGTGGTCATTGAAGCTGAAGATAATGAGATTGTTAATGCCCTAATGGTTGAAAGGCCTCTCAATGGTTTTCAAGTGGTTGCAATTTCTGATGATGAAGTAGTGGACTCCAAAGTCTTGAATATGTTGAAGAACATGGACTACCTTCCCGGAGCTGGTCTTGGAAAGGGTAAGGCCGGTTTGACAAAGTTGCCAGATTTTAGAACTCAAGCTTCCAAGAAGGGGTTGGGATATGATGAAGCCAATGATGTCCAGCCAAAGAAGAGTGAGGAGATGAGCTTCTCACCACTTGAAGAGATCTTTGTCAAAGCTCCAGTTATGGGACCACTCCAAGGAAAGCCTGAGCCGATCATGTTCATGGGTAAGTTAATTCCCGATTTTAAAATTTTTGCAGATGTTGCTGAGCTAGTGGAGCAAGTGAAGAAAGAGCTCACCCTATCAACCAACAAAGAATCCAATCCAAAAGAGAAGAATGAAGCTGCCCTGAAAGCCGAGAAGACTTCGGAAGAGATTGTTGCCCTGGTTGAAGAAAAGTTTGAAGACATCCTGCTTTATGATTCTGAGAACAATGATTTTGATTTTTCTGCTTTGTATGAGGATGATGATGTTTTCTTTTCCAAAATGAATGCAATAAAGTCTGATTTTGCTTACTTGTGTGATGTTTCTCCTGATGGTTGCATACATTCAAATAGCAGTTACATGAGCATCTTTAATATTAATTCTGTTAACACACAATCATTAAATTTGGGAACAATTGAAAATCCTAAAAACATTAGCATAGCATCCGACCTTACTCCTGATGAGAGAGAGAGATTTGAAAAAATATTCAAAAAATATGAAGAAGTGTTTGCTTGGTCTTATGAGGATATGCCTGGGATAGATCGAGACATAGCCGCGCATCATATTCCTACTTACACTCACATTAAACCTGTCAAACAAAGCTTAGGCGACTAAGACCTGAGTGGGCTGAATTGGTTAAAGAAGAGGTCACTGAGCAAATACAAGTGAAGTTCCTTGAAGTGATAGAATATCCAGATTGGTTGGCCAACATAGTACCCATGCCAAAGAAAGATGGAAGGATAAGGGTTTGCGTGGACTATAGAGATTTAAACAAAGCTTCCCCTAAGGATTATTTTTGTTTACCTCATATAGATGTTCTCATTGATAGTGCGGCCTCTAGAGTGCTACACTCGTTTGTAGATGGATTTTCCGGATACAATCAAGTGTTAATGGCCCAAGAGGATAAAGCCAAAACTGCCTTCACTACTACATGGGGTATATTTTGTTATAGGGTGATGCCTTTCGGCTTAAAGAATGCTGGAGCAACCTACCAAAGGATTGCCACCACACTATTTCATGACATGATGCACAAAGAAGTTGAAGTATATGTGGATGATATGATGGTGAAGTCGGATACAAGGGAGCAACACTTCCAGAACTTGGAATTATTCTTTGATAGAGCTTTGAAATATAAGCTAAGATTAAATCCAAAGAAGTGTGTATTCAGTGTTACCTCAGGTAAATTGTTGGGACATGTAATTGGTCCGAATGGCATTGAGATAGATCCTAACAAAGTTAAAGCAATCAGGGATATGCTAGCCCCAAAGACGGAGAGAGAAGTTTGGGGATTCATTGGTAAACTGCAGTACATTAGTAGATTTATAACAAAGCTCACAACAATATGTGAGCCTATCTTCAAATTGCTTAGAAAGAATCAGCCGGTCATATGGAATGAAGAATGTCAAAAGGCCTTTGACCGAATAAAAGAGTATTTGTTGAATCCACTTGTTTTGAAACTACCTAAACTCGGCAAACCTTTATTACTATACTTAGCAGTAGAGGAAGAGTCGATAGGAGCCATGCTGGCCCAAGCAGATGAGTCGGGGATTGAGCATGCCGTTTACTATTTGAGTAGAAAGCTCCTACCTTATGAAATTAAGTATAGTATCATTGAAAAGACTTGTATAGCTGTGGTTTGGTCTTCTAAAAAGTTGCGGCATTAATTTCAATCATATAGTGTGCAAGCAATTTCCAGGTTGGATCCAATGAAGTACTTAAGGGAGACACCCTCTTTAATTGGGAATTATGGTCGATGGTTGATAATATTAGAAGAATTTGAGATCGAGTATGTAACCAGGAAAACAATCAAGGGTAGAACGATGGCAGAATTCCTGGCTCAACAACCATTACCAGAAAGTGAAGAGGTAATCTTGGAATTTCCAGATGAACATTTAGAAGCAATTGAAGTACAAGGGTGGAAAATATATTTTGATGGAGCGGTAAACAGAAAAGGAGCAGGTTTGGGAGTTATACTAGAATCGCCCGAAGGGGAACTCATCCCTTTAGCCAAAAAGTTGAAATTTAGGGCAACCAATAATATGGTGGAGTACGAAACTTGTATTTTCGGTTTGGAAACCCTAATGATTATGAAGGTGGATAAGGTGGAAGTTTATGGTGATTCATTACTAGTAGTATCCTAAGTAAATGGAGAGTGGGAGTTGAAAGAGGAAAAATTAAAACCATATCACCGTTACTTGACCATGATGAAGAAGAATTTTAAGGAGTGTAGGTTTATACACCTGTCAAGAGAAGAAAATCAGATGGCTGATGCCCTAGCCACATAGGCTTCGGTATGGGAAAATCCTGCCAGCTTATTCCTTAAGCCTCTGATCTTGACCAGTTCATCAACTCCTTGCTATGAATATGAGACAATCATGGAAGTTGATACAGACTATGATGCCTGGTATGATACTATAAGGTGATTTTTGGAGGAAAGAGAATACCCGCCGGGGGCAACAAAGAAAGAGAGAAGAGCCATAAGGAGGTGGTCATTGCAATACATCACCTTCCATGGAGAGTTATACTGAAGATGGCCTGATGGAGTGCATTTGAGATGTTTAAGAAAGCCTGAAGTGGAGCGCATCATGTCTGAAATACATGCAGGAAGTTGCGGTCCGCACATGAGTGGTTAGGCCCTAGTTAAGAAGATTATTCGATAAGGTTACTATTGGTTGAGCATGGAGAAAGACTATATTGAGTTCGTCAAGAAGTGCCAGCAATGTCAGATGTATGGCAACTTGAGTCATATGCCTCCTGAAGAACTGCATTCAATGTCTTCATCCTGGCCATTTGCCACCTGGGGTATCGACATTATAGGAGAAATACATCCGACAGCCTCAAACGGTCACCGTTTCATTGTAGTAGCAGTTGATTATTTTTCAAAATGGGTCGAAGATGAATCCTTCAACAAGTTGGGTGCAAGTCAAATGGCTAGGTTTATTGAAAAGAATCTCATCTGCAGATATGGGGTCCTGCACAGTGTGATATCAGACAATGGGGTACAGTTTCAGGGAGCAGTTAAGGATTTATTCTCCAAGTACCAAATCCATCATCATCGATCCTCTCCTTATAGACCAAAGGCTAATGGTGCAGTAGAAGCCACGAACAAGACAATTAAGCAAATTCTGTCCAAGATGACTAAGACTTACAGGGACTGGTCGGAAATGCTTCCCTTTGCTTTATGGGGATATAGGACAAGTGTGCAAACACCTACCGGGATGACACCGTTCTCTTTGGTTTATGGGATGGAAGTGGTATTGCCAATTGAAATTGAGATCAAATCACTGAGAGTAGTCTTGGAAGCTGAACTGTCTAAAATGAAATGGGTAGCAAGCAGATACACACAATTAGCTCTATTAGAAGAGAGAAGGTTAAAGGCACTATATCATCACCAACTGTATCAAAAGAAGATAGCTCGGGCCTACAATAGAAGGGTTAAAATAAGAAAATTCATAGTTGGGGATTTGGTATTGAAGCAATGTAGGCCTAATGTATCTGATCCAAGAGGGAAGTTCAGACCTAGCTGGGAAGGGCCATATGTCGTGAAACAAGTCATGAGCAAAGGTGCAGTGAAATTATCAGACATGGATGGGAATGAATTTAGTGAGCCAGTAAACATTGACAGGTTGAAGAGGTTTTATGTATGATAGGAAGAAAAAGAAGAAAAAAAGAGCTCGCTAGGTTGAAAACCTAAAAAGGGGAGCCTAGGCAAAAGTTAGAGCAGTCCGCTAGTTATGAAAACCCGAAAGGGCGGGCTAGGCAACAATTAGGGCTAAATGAGAGAAAATCGTCAATTAGAAAACCCGAAAGGGCTAATTGGCAACAGGAGTGATCTTGTGTATGCTGGCTTTATGTTTGGTTGTTCCCCAATTTAATAAAACAGAATTAATGTTAAAATTGTTCTATGTGCACTGTTATAAGTATTTGACCAGATACGGATGAAATGAATAATCATAATTGCAAAAGGTGATGACAAATTATAAATGGAAAAGAAGCATCTTTTATTACTTTAGTTATTTTTCATCCTAACAAAACACTTTCTGAATTGACAAATGTAAAATCTATGGCAGTCTATAAGTGTAACGTGCAGGCCAGCTTTGCCTTAACCGATCCAAGTAGGCTTCAGTCAAGCAAGGCATGTCTAGGTCAGGAGCAAAGTCAGAATCACGAAGCTCAGCTCCATACCGATGCCCAAGTCGGCGAGGATCATAGCATGTACCTTGACGAAGAGCAGCAAGAGGAACGTACATCAAGTATGTCCACATGGTGATACGAGAAATCTTCCACCAAGGTACCAACCAACGGATATTGACTTCAGAGCGTGAGTGGATCCAGTCAACTCAGTCAGCATATGAAGAAGCAGGATGGAGTAGCTTCTTAGCAGAATGATGACGTGGCAAGTATATGGCAAAATCCATGGAGGGAGTATCAAGCAAATAGAGACGCTCCTGAAACCAAATCTATGAAGAAAGAATTAAAAAAAAAGAGGTCCGCTAAGTTGAAAACCTGCAAGGGCAGCTTAGGCAAAAATTAGGACAGCTCGCTAGTTCCGAAAACCCGCATGGGCGGACTAGGCAAAAGTTAGAGCGATAAAAAAAAAGAAAAGAAGAAGAAGAAGAAGAAGGATTACAGTAAAGAGGAAAATTGTATATTTTTCATTATTGTACAATGTTTTACAATTGGTACAATATTTACATATCACTAAAAGGGTGGTGGTTGGTCACCAAATAAAGACTTGAAAAAGTCATCGCCTGTTGGAGGAGAGGGAAAATTACTCATCCCGGGATCATCCGAAGCAGAAGCACTAAAATCCCTATTGCCTTGGAGTTTTGATTTATCATGGTCCTCATCAGAAGCAGACGAAAGGATCTCATGGTCATCAGTCTGGGAGCCTCTCGATGAAGAAGCACCGGGATCCCTCATTCCTTGAAATAGGAAGTCACGAAAATTTTGTTCGGATTGATGATATAAACTTTCAAAATGAGAAGCTTGCTAACGACTTGCAGCCAACTCTTCTTGAAGTTTCTTATTTTGTTCTTCAAGCATCCGCTGTGAGCCAAGAGAGAAAAAGGTAAGAGCATACTTAATCATGCATACATATAGCATAAACTTTTATGAAATGAGGAACGTAGCAGCTAGTTCACATTGATACCCTGCGGATGAGATGGCGTATCCGGCAGGCTAGAATGAGCAAACGAAGGGGCAGTGAAAGAAGGTCCAGCCTCGTGATCAAACGAGCCAACAACCTGCAACAATCATTAAAGAATCAAAGAAAGAAAAAGCAGTTGCAAGGGAAAAGTGGTTAAAGTGCAAAAAACACCCTTGGAAGATCAAAACAAGGAAAGAAGAGCATGAATCAAGCAAGACATGGCCAAGCCAAATCGTGTCACCTCAAAAGAAATTTTGGCAGAATATGACACGGGCAGGCGACACGGCCAAGCCACTGGCCGTGTCTTACCTAAAGGACAAAGTCAAGAAGGACCAAGCAAAGAAAGAAAAGAAACAGTAGGTGACACTGGCAGGCGACACGGCCAAGCCACTGGTCGTGTCTCTCCTAAGGGGCAAAGTCAAGAAGGACCAAGCAAAGAAAGAAAAGAAACAGTAGGTGACACTGGCAGGTGACACGGCCAAGCCACTGGCCAAGCAAAGAAAGAAAAGACACAGAAGTTGACACACCCAGGAGACACGGCCAAGCCATTGGCCGTGTCACTCCCATCTTCAAAGAACAAAGAAGACCCCGATCTCCAAGGATGAAGATTCATTTTCAAGGGTGAAGACTCGATCTCCGAGGGTGAAGATCCATTCTGAGGGTGAAGAATCATGTAACACCCCTATATCCCGTATACATACCAAGCATGCTTAAACGATCATAATATACGTATACTAAATATAGAAAATGCCACAGTTTAAAAAGACACAACAAATACCTTTATAAATAAGTGAAAACAATCTCAATCATTTAAAAGAAATCCAAAAGACACCATATATAAATACATTTATTAATTCACAGCGGAAGTTATTACAAATATATTATAAATCAAAGTTTACAAAACATAGAATATATACATGATTGGCAGCTCTTCTCTGATCTTTAAGTCCCAAAATGAACTCTTCAATGTCTACTCTCACTCGGTCTCGAAGAACTCTCAGGTTCAACTCTGTCACCTGCGCGATTAAACACTATCGCGCTAAGCCATCGGCTTAGTAGTACAAAATATACCAACATTATACCTTAAGGCAAAGTAATGTTACACATCTAAATCATAAAGTTAACATCATACCTTTATATTTCATAAACCATACACATAGAAGCACATCACATTACCACATCATACTACATTCAATGTCATAACAATATTCATATTACATCTTCATAGTTCCATTGATTTTACCATTTAAGAATCACATTATATACAAAGACAAGCATGGGCCCAAAACACTCTAATATGCCATTCAATTTTCAGAGTTAGTGCTTTGGTTTTATTATCACATTTATCATTATCATAAACCCAACTAGGCTTCAAGGATTAGGTTCAACCAAGCTTCAAGGGGAACAAAGCATGCTAAGTATCAACCCAACTTTGCTTCAAGAACCAACCCAACCTAGCTTCAAGGGTTGTAACATCTCAATTAGGCTTCAAGGATCAAATCCAACCTAACTTCAAGAGTATGTTACCAATAGGCATGCCACCAACAACAAAACTCTGAAAATGAATAACACATTAGACACACAATTCATTTATTATCTCATTCTCAATTCTCATCATCAATTAGGCAAACATGCCTTATATTCTTTCAATGGAATCATCATAGCCAAATCACAATGGCCTCATATTATTTCATATCTCCATTCATATTATACATATAGCCTCATTAATATAGCATTTCAAAGTACATTATTCATATACACATTACCATTCACAAGATTCACATTGATCAATTCCTCACTCAAGTATACATAATCAATGGCATTGCACATACTTTTTCAATGATAATCATATATTCCACATTTCCTATTTCATCATATATATATACACATAACAATTTACATTATTCATGGATTTAGAATCTTCCACATACATTTGTTTGGATCATTATTGTTTTAAGTGTGTTTAAAGTGTTTATATTTAGGTTTAGGTACATAAATACCTTCGGAGAATCAAAACAATGCAAGAAGAACAAGGAATAGAAACATTAACTAACACATTTGAGGGACACGGCCAAGCTTGTGGCCGTGTCTCTCAACACAAATTTGGCAGTAACAAACACGGGCATGGGACACGGCCGTGTCTCTCCAAAATCAATCCAACACGGCCCAAATTTCCTTGGCTTGGCCGTGTCTCTCATGAATTGGCCGTGTCTCTCCTTGCTTTTGGCCGTGTCACTCATGAATTGGCCCCTAAACATGTCCAAATCTCCTTTGGTTGCACTCAATTTCATTATACACAATATAACTTAATTCAAATGAATGTAATCAATGTTCTAAACACATATTTTACATATTCATCACAATTTGCACATTAACAACACATTCAATCTCTTACCACTTCAAAACCCTAAAAACCAACATCACTCTTAACTTACCATCTTCAAACCAAAACCAACACTTCCAATATCAACAATAATATAACTTCTTTACTTAAAATCACTTTCAACACTTAAAAACACACCACAAGCACAATTAATCATATTACTAACAATTCAAAACTCACTTCAAACACCACTTCAAAAAGAACAAAGGAAAACAAGAGAGTACTTACCTTAAATGAAGAAATTTCACAAATCTCCAACTAAAACCTTTGATTCCTCCTTCAATTTGAGCTTAGAACTTCAAGATCCTCTCTTGCTCTCTTGCTCCCTTTTGTCTTTGGATGAGCCGGCCACCATAAGGGAAAAGAAGAAAGATGATAAAGAAAAGTCAAATTATCATCTCTTTAAATATCCACCAAGCAATTCTAAAAAGACAATTACCAACATACCCTCTTCTCACTTGTTCTAACTACCCTTCATCCACATGCCCTATTTAGTAATTTCACTCATCCCAAATTAAAAATATCTTCTTCCCTT
This sequence comes from Garcia nutans, assembly GCA_947685225.1. NCBI lineage: Eukaryota > Viridiplantae > Streptophyta > Magnoliopsida > Malpighiales > Euphorbiaceae > Garcia > Garcia nutans. The sequence goes on from CANTUV010000059.1 coordinate 39,681,863, forward strand.
GACTCTCCATTTGACCAACATATATGTTATATATATTAACATATATACAACATATACATTCCATTAACACAATCACTTCCTTTGCAAAAACATATGTACATTAAATTCAAATCAAACAACAATTGTATTAAAACTTCTAGGGCATACATTGGGATATTACAAATCACAATGCATAGAACATCTGGAACAATCAGACTTCTCAACTGATAAAAGGTTAGTTAAATTCATCCTCGGGTCCAAGTACCCAATCTCGGGTCCAAGTACCCAAATCAAATCAATCCCGGGTCCAAGTACCCAAGTCAATTCAAGCTCGGGTCCAAGTACCCAATCTTGGGTCTAAGTGCCTGATCTCGAATCCAAGTGCCCAATCTTGGGTCCAAGTACCCAAATCAAATCAATTTAGGGCTGAATATCCCAATACAGTTAGGATCGAGCATCCTAATCCAGTTTAGGATCGAGTATTTCAATCCAGTTTAGGATCGAGTGTCCAAATCCAGTTAGGATCGAGTATCCAAATCCAGTTTAGGATCGAGTATCCGAATCCAGATAGGATCGAGTATCCGAGTCTAGTTTAGGATAGAGTATCCAAATCTCTCGGGTCCAGAACCCAAAATTTTCCTTAGGTCCAGAACCTAGAATTATCCTTGAGTCCAGAACTCGAACCGGGTCCATAACCCAAATTTTCCTTAGGTCCAGAACCTAGAATCTCCCTTGAGTCCTGTAACACCCCGATACTCCATATAAGTACTATACATATACCTGGTATACGTACAGTAAGTATATAAAGTATAAGGATGTCGTTTTTCGTTACAATTTAAAAATCTTTAACATATTTCAAACCACAATACATTAATTTAAAGAACATTTACAAATTTGATATACTTTTAATGATCTTATAAATATACCATAATCTTATCTTTCTCAAAACATCATTTATACAAATGAATACATTTTTGATAGAATACATCATAATTAAATTATACATGTATGCATCACCCTCTAGTTGGTCTCGATAAACTCTTACTCTTCTCGTGGCATAACGAAAGACTTCATATCTTCCACCTGGTCACCTGCGCGATCATATAACCGCGCTAAGCCTGAGAGCTTAGTAGTACAAATATAAAATATACACATACATTATAAAAATACTAACATATAATGATATATCAATTCCATGTAACCTTAGCTTCTATCATATCTTTTCTTTTAGATTATAACTTTCATATATCTCAACTAAATCATATTTCATAAACACACATTCCATAACATACTTCATAATCAACATATCAATACATACACATTAAATATCATACTTCATAACATTGTTCAATTCACAATTCACCAATCATAAGTCACATTGTCAACAAAGTCAATCATAAATCTCATTATTCATTTAATTCAACATTTGTATATCACATGGACAACAAAGACAGACTCGGGCCCAACAAACACTAACATGCCATTCAACTTTCAGAGTTAATGCTTTGGTTTAATTATCACATTATCATTATCATTGACCCAACTAGGCTTCAAGGATTTAGATTCAACCAAGCTTCAAGGGGAGTAAAACATGTTAAACTTCAACCCAACTTGGCTTCAAGAACCAATCCAACCTAGCTTCAAGGGTTGTAACATCTCAATTAGGCTTCAAGGATCATATCCAACCTAACTTCAAGAGATTGTTACTATTATTAGGCATGCCACCAACAACAAAACTCTGAAAATGAATAACATATTAGACACACAAATCATTTATCAATTCCATTATCACTTCTCATCATCATCTAGGCAAATATGCCTTGTTTCTTTCAGTTGAATCATCATAGCCAATCACAATAGCATCATATCACCTTTAAATCATCATAGCCAATCACAATGGCATCATATCACATTTAAATCATCATAGCCAATCACAATGGCATCATATCACATTTAAATCATCATAGCCAATCACAATGGCATCATATCACATTTAAATCATCATAGCCAATCACAATGGCATCATATCACATTTAAATCATCATAGCCAATCACAATGGCATCATATCACATTTAAATCATCATAGCCAATCACAATGGCATCATATCACATTTCAATCCACATTATAGCAGTTCATATTTTACATACATAATCATTTACCTCATCATATCCTTTACATGTCATATTCCATCATTTATATATACCACATTAATTACATTAACTAGGCAAACATGTCATTATTCAATCATATCATTTAGACATGCTTCAATCATATTATTCACATAATTATAAATGGTATTGTACATACCTTTTTGGATGATCCTCATCTCTTTCACTCTTCAAAGTTACTCCCACCAAGCTATCTATAATCAATTACTTCATCCTCTTCTTCACATTTTACATATAGCATCATTGATGTAACATTACAAAGTACATTATTCATATAACAAATTGCCATTCACAAGATTCACAATGCATAATACATAGCTCGGTTCATATAGTATCATATGTATTATCAATTCCATATCATCTCACATTTCATTATTCAACAATGATGTTAGACAAATGATATCTATTTAACATGTATTTGAGAATCTTGTTGTAGAATTAGATTGCTTCCAATAAGGTGAACAGAACCTTTCTAGCGGTCGCGCCTCACCTGAGTACGACCGCCCCATACCATTACACAATGAAACCTTATTACAGTAGGTTTCGCGGCCAAAAGCCCGACCTAAGTCGCGACCGCACATGAATAATAGCGACCGCACATGAATAATAGCGACCGCACATGAATAATAGCGACCGCTCCAAATTACGTATCTCTAATGCATAAACCCTAAAATAGCCAAAACTCTTTCAATTGCATTCAAACACATTATACACAACATAATCTCATCAAAATGGACATAATCAATATTATTAATACTTATTCATCACAATATTCATATTAACACTATATCAATTATATATTCAATCACTTACCACATCAAATCCTAAAACCAACATCAATCTTCTTCTTTCAAAAACAACTTCCACTTAATTTGCCATTTTCAAACAAAACCACCACCAATTTAACCCTTATTTATTCACAATCACTTTCACTACTTATAAACACATCTCAAACATTCTAAATCATGATATTAACCAATCACAACTTATCTCAAACACCCCTTCAAAAATTAACAAGGGAAAACAAGAGAGTACTTACCTAATTTGATGAAATTCCACAAATCTTCAACCAAAACCTTTGATTTTTCCTTCAATTTGCTTCAAGAATCAAGAACACCTCTCTTGTCTCTTTGTTTCTTTTTTTCTATGAAGAAGCCGGCCACACATGAAGAGAAGAGGAAAAGATGAAGAAGCAAAGTCAAACTTTCTTTTTTAATCTCCACCACAAGTTTTCCAAAAGAAAATTACCAAAACACCCTTTAACCATTTAACTAAACCTTTGTCTCTTATATGCCCATTCATGTAATTTCACACTCAACCAAAAATATCTTCTTCCACTTAACCATCACTTTGACTCTTCATTTGACCAATTTATATGTTATATATATCATCATATACACAACATATACATTTGTCTCTAAACCCTAAATTTCCCCAAAACACATATACACAAGCATTCACTTTCCAATTTCTTTTCTCTTGCCAATTAACACATACATTCTAACCCATTAACCAACAACAACAACAACAACAACAACAACATTCAAAACTTCTAGGGCATATGTGGGGATATTACAATTCTCTCCCCCTTAAATGATTTCGTCCTCGAAATTATCAGTACCGTAACGATTCATACTTAACAAAATACCATCTCAACTTTCATATGAAGTTAATTATATGCTCAAGTCATAGTGTCATCAAGTCATATAACTTCAACTCTTCCCTTTAAAATTAACCACCTTCTTTAAATTTCATAACTCATCATTCTATATAATTAGATATCTTATTACTTTCTTGTGCAAACATTCAAAAGAACTCATTACATCTCTTATCAAAGTTTTTACACAAGAATTAGATCATTTATCAAACCTCAATGGATAACAAAATCCTTATTTTTCACAAATGGAGTTATTTCCTTAGCATGCTTTTCATTTAAATTGCATATTAATACATTACTTTTCAACTTATTCATAAATAACTAATCTTTCCCCTTTTTCATGATTTATAACTACTATAACTCCATCTATTCATGTCCACTCACACTTTAAAATTTACATCATATACATTATCATGTAAATAATTACACTTTTGATACAATTATACACATTAAATCTCAATAACGATTCATAATCTTAACCGAAACCAGATCAATTGATCTATCTATCACAATATACTCACATTCCAATCTTGTTCAATTCTAATCATCCATTAATTTATCCAAATTCATCATGAAAGTTCACAATATTTATATATGTATATATATATAACCTAATTCCATTAGGGCAAACTTATATACAATTCCTGATCTCTTTCGCTCCATATTCAATCAAACTATCACGATAACCAATCATTTCAAATTACTTAATATAATTCTCATCAATTCTCATAATAATTTTATACCATACTCACTACCAATAGTTCTTTCACTTATATCTCAAGTCCACCCATTTATTCAGTACATACCATATACATATTCAGTATAACTTCAGTCATATTACCCATAACTTAACACACTACCATAATTTCCTTTTTCTCTTATTACCTTCATAATTATAACCAAATTCTTAACATAAAATGAGAAGGTACAACTTTATCCATCATAACTTTTAACTATACTTTTCCAACAAAATTTTCAATCTCACCAAACTTGTATTACAATCATTTTATCCAAGACCCAAATCCATGGATAACGAATTAACAGATCAAATATACTGAACAAAACACATAGCTTCAAGAGATTAATATTCAAGCTTGAAACTTTCAAATCAATACTGTTCTTATATAATTTTATTCTTAGTCTTTACCAATACAAAGCTAAGGTGTTTCTCAAGAATAACATATTCCTTATCAACTTAATTCAGGTTTCAACAATATTACTATATACATATTCAATCATATTCAGTTCCCATACAATTTCTATTTGTCACTTCATTTCTAGTCCATTTACAATCTCTTATAATATATTTACATAGAACTTTTCATAAATGAATACTTTGAAACTCTAAATATCACATAATCATCAAGTTCAATGCTCACGATGACAATTTCCACTATTCACTATTATTCAAGTCCATTCCAGGCTCACTTCCATCACATAATCCATTTAGCTTTATACAATTCAAGATCTAATCTCGCTTAGGTCTACTAATATATACAAAATCATTTCCATATCACTTATTCCATAATTATACCACATATATATTCATAGGTCACCTTCATAATATGATTCACACATTCAATACAAATTTAATATTTATCACTTTCTTTTAAACACTATCATTTTCATTCTTCCAATATGATATAAAGTATTTATTCATATAACACACATATATATATGTTCTGACTATAATAGCACTTCATATCCATCTTAGTCACATTCCCAATGTGACATCTCTTTCACTTTCATCTTTAATACATTTAATATGCTTCCATATCTATTTTCACCCTTTGCAATAAAATGATTTAAAATAGTTCATTTTCATTTGCTTATCCACTTTCCTTTTTGCTTCAAAACAAATTCTCATACTATCAATCGCATTACTCAATTCATAATACTTCCATATGCAATATTAGTCATTTCACCTAACTCATGTATTGAATATACATTTAACTATCAATATCCAAATAATCTTTATCAAATTCCACTAGAACTTTAACTTTCCAATTTACTACTTTGCTTAAACTTCAATTTACCAAATTCATCTTTTCTTAATATCACCTTAGAAACATCTTATGTATATATATCACAAAGCAAAGTCAAAACATATAATTTCTCCAATAATTAAGCTCATTTCAGAAATCTCAAATATTATATATTACCATCATAACCAGGAGCTTTCACAATATTCAAGCATCTTACATTTCTAACATTGCATTCACAATGTTTACATTAAAATAACAATATCAACTTATTCTTACTTAACCAATATCATCTCTTTTCCTTTAAACAAAACCTTAACTTTATATATGTATATCCCAACTTTAAAAAGTCACACTTTGTCTATAATAACCAACTCATTCAATATCCCACCATTCTTTCCTCATTTTAGTAACATATCTTTCAATATTAACACTTCAACAATATTTCCTCTATCTCGCAAACCCAACATAAACTTTATAATAAAGAGATTTCAGGTATAGAGGAAAGAATACATACTCTTATCTAAATTTGAATTTCAACTCATATTCACTTTATGTTTGAATTCATATTATGTCCCACATAATATTGCTCATAAACATCAACATTACACTCCATGTTGCACACAACATGACATTTTCATATGCATCATCAATATACATATATCACATTACATTTCACAATTAGTTTCTCATAATCAATTAGGCACTATGCCTCAATTATAATTCATTTCCAACATCATTGCCAACAATCATGGTTTCTCATCACATCAAAATGGTATACACATATATCATTAATTATGTTAAACATCTCATATAACACAAATTTTCTACAATTCCTATAATGCCACATCCGAGACCAACCTAGGTGTCAATGCATATGCATGTATTACCAATTGCATTTCAAAACTCTTCTTTTTAATTCATTTTAAGCGTTTCAAAACTTTTTCTTTTTAATTTCACTTAGGCCGAGAATCTCGAAACCTAAGCTCTGATACCAAAATAATTGTAACACCCCGATACTCCATATAAGTACTATACATATACCTGGTATACGTACAGTAAGTATATAAAGTATAAGGATGTCGTTTTTCGTTACAATTTAAAAATCTTTAACATATTTCAAACCACAATACATTAATTTAAAGAACATTTACAAATTTGATATACTTTTAATGATCTTATAAATATACCATAATCTTATCTTTCTCAAAACATCATTTATACAAATGAATACATTTTTGATAGAATACATCATAATTAAATTATACATGTATGCATCACCCTCTAGTTGGTCTCGATAAACTCTTACTCTTCTCGTGGCATAACGAAAGACTTCATATCTTCCACCTGGTCACCTGCGCGATCATATAACCGCGCTAAGCCTGAGAGCTTAGTAGTACAAATATAAAATATACACATACATTATAAAAATACTAACATATAATGATATATCAATTCCATGTAACCTTAGCTTCTATCATATCTTTTCTTTTAGATTATAACTTTCATATATCTCAACTAAATCATATTTCATAAACACACATTCCATAACATACTTCATAATCAACATATCAATACATACACATTAAATATCATACTTCATAACATTGTTCAATTCACAATTCACCAATCATAAGTCACATTGTCAACAAAGTCAATCATAAATCTCATTATTCATTTAATTCAACATTTGTATATCACATGGACAACAAAGACAGACTCGGGCCCAACAAACACTAACATGCCATTCAACTTTCAGAGTTAATGCTTTGGTTTAATTATCACATTATCATTATCATTGACCCAACTAGGCTTCAAGGATTTAGATTCAACCAAGCTTCAAGGGGAGTAAAACATGTTAAACTTCAACCCAACTTGGCTTCAAGAACCAATCCAACCTAGCTTCAAGGGTTGTAACATCTCAATTAGGCTTCAAGGATCATATCCAACCTAACTTCAAGAGATTGTTACTATTATTAGGCATGCCACCAACAACAAAACTCTGAAAATGAATAACATATTAGACACACAAATCATTTATCAATTCCATTATCACTTCTCATCATCATCTAGGCAAATATGCCTTGTTTCTTTCAGTTGAATCATCATAGCCAATCACAATAGCATCATATCACCTTTAAATCATCATAGCCAATCACAATGGCATCATATCACATTTAAATCATCATAGCCAATCACAATGGCATCATATCACATTTAAATCATCATAGCCAATCACAATGGCATCATATCACATTTAAATCATCATAGCCAATCACAATGGCATCATATCACATTTAAATCATCATAGCCAATCACAATGGCATCATATCACATTTAAATCATCATAGCCAATCACAATGGCATCATATCACATTTCAATCCACATTATAGCAGTTCATATTTTACATACATAATCATTTACCTCATCATATCCTTTACATGTCATATTCCATCATTTATATATACCACATTAATTACATTAACTAGGCAAACATGTCATTATTCAATCATATCATTTAGACATGCTTCAATCATATTATTCACATAATTATAAATGGTATTGTACATACCTTTTTGGATGATCCTCATCTCTTTCACTCTTCAAAGTTACTCCCACCAAGCTATCTATAATCAATTACTTCATCCTCTTCTTCACATTTTACATATAGCATCATTGATGTAACATTACAAAGTACATTATTCATATAACAAATTGCCATTCACAAGATTCACAATGCATAATACATAGCTCGGTTCATATAGTATCATATGTATTATCAATTCCATATCATCTCACATTTCATTATTCAACAATGATGTTAGACAAATGATATCTATTTAACATGTATTTGAGAATCTTGTTGTAGAATTAGATTGCTTCCAATAAGGTGAACAGAACCTTTCTAGCGGTCGCGCCTCACCTGAGTACGACCGCCCCATACCATTACACAATGAAACCTTATTACAGTAGGTTTCGCGGCCAAAAGCCCGACCTAAGTCGCGACCGCACATGAATAATAGCGACCGCACATGAATAATAGCGACCGCACATGAATAATAGCGACCGCTCCAAATTACGTATCTCTAATGCATAAACCCTAAAATAGCCAAAACTCTTTCAATTGCATTCAAACACATTATACACAACATAATCTCATCAAAATGGACATAATCAATATTATTAATACTTATTCATCACAATATTCATATTAACACTATATCAATTATATATTCAATCACTTACCACATCAAATCCTAAAACCAACATCAATCTTCTTCTTTCAAAAACAACTTCCACTTAATTTGCCATTTTCAAACAAAACCACCACCAATTTAACCCTTATTTATTCACAATCACTTTCACTACTTATAAACACATCTCAAACATTCTAAATCATGATATTAACCAATCACAACTTATCTCAAACACCCCTTCAAAAATTAACAAGGGAAAACAAGAGAGTACTTACCTAATTTGATGAAATTCCACAAATCTTCAACCAAAACCTTTGATTTTTCCTTCAATTTGCTTCAAGAATCAAGAACACCTCTCTTGTCTCTTTGTTTCTTTTTTTCTATGAAGAAGCCGGCCACACATGAAGAGAAGAGGAAAAGATGAAGAAGCAAAGTCAAACTTTCTTTTTTAATCTCCACCACAAGTTTTCCAAAAGAAAATTACCAAAACACCCTTTAACCATTTAACTAAACCTTTGTCTCTTATATGCCCATTCATGTAATTTCACACTCAACCAAAAATATCTTCTTCCACTTAACCATCACTTTGACTCTTCATTTGACCAATTTATATGTTATATATATCATCATATACACAACATATACATTTGTCTCTAAACCCTAAATTTCCCCAAAACACATATACACAAGCATTCACTTTCCAATTTCTTTTCTCTTGCCAATTAACACATACATTCTAACCCATTAACCAACAACAACAACAACAACAACAACAACATTCAAAACTTCTAGGGCATATGTGGGGATATTACAAGTCCAGAACTCGAACCGGGTCCATAACCCAAATTTTCCTTAGGTCCAGAACCTAGAATCTCCCTTGAGTGCAGAACTCGAACCGGGTCCAGAACCCAAATTTTCCTTAGGTCTAGAACCTAGAATTATCCTTGAGTCCAGAACTCGAACCGGGTCCAGAACCCAAATTTTCTTTAGGTCAAGAACCTAGAATTATCCTTGAGTCCAAAACTCGAACCAGGTCCAGAACCGAAAATCTCAACCGTTTCATCAAAAATTAAGTCTTATTGCTTTTCACTCTCTTTCACTAAGGTTTCAGATCATTCAAGCAGGGGGCAAACTGTAGACCCTTAATTTTTAACCCAATCCGGTCCAATATGTTTTATTTAGTCTAAAATAATTTTTGTTGTCTAATTGGTCCAAAATAATTTTTATTAAATAATTTTTGCTTTAGTATCTAATTTTTATTAATTAAAAATAGAAATAAACAAATAAAAGTAAAAAAATAAAAATAAAAATTGGAGTCGGAAAAATCGGCGACGAAAAAATCATCACGAGGGTTCGTGGGCATTTCGCCCACAGGAAATTCCTGTCTGCGAAACAGCTTACGGGCCCGCTCTGCGCGCGCTGCCGCAGCCAGCTGCGACAGATTTTTTCGCCAGCGCAGTTTTTCCGCAGCAGTTTTTTTTCGGCAGCGCAAATTTTCCGACGCAAATTTTTCGAAACCTAATGCAATTAGGTTTTGGTTTCTTTTTTTTATTAATATTACTTACCTTAACTAATTAGGAATAAACAACCTCAAACCACTATAAATAAGGACCAAAGGCAATTAATTTGGAGGAGGCAAAAAATCCAAGAATAGTTTGGAAAATTTGAAACCAAATCAAGGAAGGAAAAGAAGAAATTCAATTCATTTCTTTTCTGGAACAGCAGCAGCATGATTTAGAGGATTCAAAGGAAAAAAAAACTTGTCTTTGGAGCTAGTTCATCCAAGAAGAATTGTTTTTGGAGAAATCATCAAAAGAAGATATGTGTTAATTAATTTTCTTTAATTGTTATTTTTACATAGTAGCAAAGTCATGAAATCAAAATTAAAAACCTTTGAACTTAAATTTAGTTTTTCTAAAGCTAAAAAACCTTATTTCGTTAGTTTATATTCCAAAAGGCTTAAAATTGTTATTTTTTTCTTCTTAAAAATCTTAAAACTCTAATTGAACATATTCTTTTTCAACAAAACTAAGATGTAAATTCTGCTTCTTTTAAAATTTTAAAGTAGGTTCTATTTCATTCAAAAAGCCTTAAAAAACATCTTTTCTACTTATAAAAACTTTAATTTACTTGTTTAAATTCATAAAATTCCATAAAATATCAATTTGATTTCCAAATTCCTAAAAATTATTCACCACCCGTGACCCTACTTCCAAAATATCAAATCCAAATTCAACTTCCAAAATTCAAAATAATGAACACTAACCATTTTAAAACCTTAAACCTTAATTTTTATGAACCCTAATCCTTTTAAAACATTAAAAAAACATAAAAACCTAAAAACCTAAATTTTACACAGTAGCTTAGGAACCCAATAACCAAAAATCACAAATTAAAGTATTTTAAAGTGTTTAAAACCCTAGTTTCATGATATCATCATTCAAACCTTAATTTGTTAATCAAAGAGTCTTACCAACCTTTTAAAACATAAAACCCTAATTTATTTTAATATCATAAAAAGTCACAGTAGCCATAATTGGACTTTTATTTGCTTTATTCAATTCCATACTTGATTATGCTTTGATTTATCTCTTATGCCTTAATTTATTTAATTTCAATGCTTGATTTATTTAATTTATCATGGATGGATGTTTATTTTATATTTTGATTAATAGCTTTGATGAATGATTTATTTATGATGAATGATTATTTACTTTTATCAATTAACTTAGATTTCCAAAAGTTGTAAGAGGTATGTTTCCACTTGGTGGGTACCTCATTAGTTAAACATCATGTAATTTAATTTGCTTTTCTATTTTAGAACCTATGTAAAGGCATGTTTCTACCTTTTGGTGGGTGTCCTATTTAGGCATGTGATGTAAGGACATGTTTCCATCTTCGGATGGGTGTCCATTTATTTGCTTTGTTTGGACATTCCTTTGATTTTAATATATTGATGCTTTCTTTTAATTATTGTGTGTAGTATGGATAATGTTATTATACTTAAGAATTTTATAATATTAAGACATGTAAAGGAGGCCGGTTCACAGTACTATGAGAGGGGATTTTCTCTCCCACTCCCGGTGGAATGGTTCTTGCGACTTCGGCACTGTTTAGGCTCGGGACCTTAGAGAACACGGACTTAAGTCCGGAGAAAATGGAGTCGCCACCCGGACGGGCTGGGAAAAAGAAAGGGGTGGATGACTCGATTCCTAAGGAATCCCCAACCCCCTAATGGATTCGAAAAGTTGGGTACGTGTAGGGTAGGTGAGAAATGGCCCAGCACTCCCACAACGCCCGTTTCATTGGAACCGGCCTCCTTTACATGTCTTAATATTATAAAATTCTTAAGTATAATAACATTATCCATACTACACACAATAATTAAAAGAAAGCATCAATATATTAAAATCAAAGGAATGTCCAAACAAAGCAAATAAATGGACACCCATCCGAAGATGGAAACATGTCCTTACATCACATGCCTAAATAGGACACCCACCAAAAGGTAGAAACATGCCCTTTACATAGGTTCTAAAATAGAAAAGCAAATTAAATTACATGATGTTTAACTAATGAGGTACCCACCAAGTGGAAACATACCTCTTACAACTTTTGGAAATCTAAGTTAATTGATAAAAGTAAATAATCATTCATCATAAATAAATCATTCATCAAAGCTATTAATCAAAATATAAAATAAACATCCATCCATGATAAATTAAATAAATCAAGCATTAAAATTAAATAAATTAAATCATAAGAAATAAATCAAAGAATAATCAAGTATGGAATTAAATAAAGCAAATAAAAGTCCAATTATGGCTACTGTGACTTTTTATGGAATTAAAATAAATTAGGGTTTTATGTTTTAAAGGGTTGGTAAGACTCTTTGATTAACAAAATTAAGATTTGAATGATGATATCATGAAACTAGGGTTTTAAACACTTTAAAATACTTTAATTTGTGATTTTTGGTTATTGGGTTTCTAAGCTACTGTGTAAAATTTAGGTTTTTATGTTTTTATGTTTTTTAATGTTTTAAAAGGATTAGGGTTCATAAAAATTAGGGTTTAAGGTTTTAAAAAGGGTTAGTGTTCATTATTTTGAATTTTGGCAGTTGAATTTGGATTTGATATTTTGGAAGTAGGGTCACGGGTGGTGAATAATTTTTAGGAATTTGGAAATCAATTTGATATTTTATGGAATTTTATGAATTTAAACAAGTAAATTAAAGTTTTTATAAGTAGAAAAGATGTTTTTTAAGGCTTTTTGAATGAAATAGAACCTACTTTAAAATTTTAAAAGAAACAGAATTTACATCTTAGTTTTATTGAAAAAATATGTTCAATTAGAGTTTTAAGATTTTTAAGAAGAAAAAATAACAATTTTAAGCCTTTTGGAAGATAAACTAACGAAATAAGGTTTTTTGGCTTTAGAAAAACTAAATTAAAGTTCAAAGGTTTTTAATTTTGATTTCATGAATTTGCTACTATGTAAAAAAAAAACAATTAAAGAAAAATAATTAACACATACCTTCTTTTGATGATTTCTCCAAAAACAATTCTTCTTGGATGAACTAGCTCCAAAGACAAGCCTTTTTTGCCTTTGAATCCTCTAAATAGTGCTGCTGCTGTTCCAGAAAAGAATTGAATTGAATTTCTTCTTTTCCTTTCTTGATTTGGTTTCAAATTTTCCAAACTACTCTTGGATTTTTTGCCTCCTTTCAATTAATTGCCTTTGGTCCTTATTTATAGTGGTTTGAGTTTATTTTTTCCTAATTAGTTAACGTAAGTAATATTAATAAAAAAAGAAACCAAAACCTAATTGGATTAGGTTTCGAAAAATTTGTGTCGGAAAATTTGCGCTGGCGAAAAAATTCTGCAGCAGAAATCTGCGGCAGTTCGCACGGAGTGGGCCCGTAAGCTATTTTGTAGGCAGAAAATTTCTAAGTGCGAAATAGCACAGTGATTTCGCCCGCAGGAATTTCCTGCGGGCGAAATGCCCACGGGCCCGCGCGACGATTTTTTGGTCGCCGATTTTTCCGACTCCGACTCCGATTTTTATTTTTATTTTTATTTTTTGACTTTTATTTGTTTATTTCTATTTTTTATTAATAAAAATTAGATACTAAAGCAAAAATTATTTAATAAAAATTATTTTGGACCAATTAGACAACAAAAATTATTTTAGACTAAATAAAACATATTAGACCAGATTGGGTAAAAAATTAAGGGTCTACACTACGTTTGAGCACTTTTTCAAGAGTGAAAGTGGATCAATAATGGCCGCATCACAAAGGATGGACCTAGTTTTATTATGGGCTAAACAAATGTATGCATAAAAGCATGTATGCATGGATGTTGATGGGTTAGCATGCTCCTTCCAACCTTATTCCTCCCATACATGGTAATTTGTTTCTAAACTAGGCTTGGGTTTTAGCTTGGATATCATCATGGCAGCATCACTAAGCCCATGATAATCCATGACCCTAAAAATTAATGATATGAATCCTTATTAGGCTTCTAGGCTTACCATAGATTGACACAAAGAAGTGCTAATTAACAATGTCTACCAAACAAGACTTGGGTCTTAGTGGATAATTTCTAAGGTACAAACTTATATTCTAGCTCAGGCTCTAAGATCCCAAAAGGGGGGGTTGTAACCACTAACCATACAACAACAATATCTAACTTTGTGGGGATATTGAAGGTGGTTCGCATGGCACCCTCAAAGACAAGATGGATCAAGGCAGCATGGCAAATACATAATACCACCATTCTGTATTTGTAAAGTACATATATAAATAAAAAATGCCACCCGTATATATAAAGTACATAAATAAGTACATATATAACATATAAGAATGCCACCATTCTTTTCCTTAGAAAATTCTTGATAATTTAAATAACATATTTTAAGCATTTAAAGATGATTTCACTAGTAATTAAATAGATAAATAATAGTGAATATATGTTAATAATACAAATTTACAAAGAAAATCTATGAGAAAAATTTACCAGAGTTTTGTTTGTAATTTCAATATTTCCAAAATAAAAAAAAACACAACCTGCACAAAAATTACACTCCAAAATAACATTTAACACTTATCCTCCAAATCATTACCTCATAAATTCAAATTCATATATATACACATCATTTTTCCAAAACAGGTTTAGAATATAAATGTTGTATTTTTATTTTACAAAACCAAAGTACATCGTACACATAAAATATACATAAATGCAATCCCTGGCATAGCTGGTCTCGTGGCAAACGGACACTTCAACCCCAAATTCACTCTGGACCACTTTGCTCTACAATTTTATCACCTGTATGATTTACACAACTGTGCTAAGCCTAAAGCTTAGTGGTACATATTTAAAAACCATAAACATATAATTTAGAATTCTTAATTTAAAAGTTATCAAAATACACTATTTAACACAAATATTCATCAGCTTATGGTACCCACCAACATGTGAAATTTGCGATGTTCACCTCAAATACATAATTTGATGGCATACAACACATTATGCCACTCACAATCCTCTATACATTTACTTAACTGTAAATGTAACACTCAAAAATACACATGGTTTTATAAACCATAGAATCATAACACTTCCACAACAATACACACATATTCACACACACTCGCAAGTTACAGAAATATCAATTCAATCCATCTCGACACCAGGGCAGTGTCACATAAATCACTCGAAGGTCTATAATCACTCATAGGCCACCCTCTCTCAACACTAGAGGCAAGTGTCACATAAATCACCCGAGTGCCACCTCTTCGTACGTCATCAATAGTTTAAGAAGTGCAATACTTCTCCCCAACGAACTTACCAGTGTGAGCAGGCCAAACTATGAGAGTCGCCACTCGATGCAAACCAAGAATATATATTTCAAAAGGTGAGTTGGCATAAGGATCAATCTCAATTCTCTGTACTGGGTTTGATGATGGCAAACTACTAGTCACTAAACCAAATAGGTTTATATGCACCACTATTTACATTTGTCGAGAACCCTTTTTAAGATGCAATTCTAATTACAAGGGTATATAATAAAGATATATACATATATATAAACAAACTAAATGTATGCATGTACATGGCATCATCGTCATCACATATCCAAGTTTGAATTTATTGATATCTAAATTAGTTTCTAATAATATCAATTTACCAATGATCATATAAAACTAAACTAAGATTTATTACAATACTTTTAGTTCATATAAGTTATGGATGTTTATTGAGGAAACAAATTGTGTAGAAAATAAAAAAGGAAAGAACACTCAAAATTTTAAAAACTCAATTTGCTACCTAATCTGTCTCGAAACCTCCATGCGACAATAGGGACCTTTCATGTGGAAGTCCTGGCTGGCTGATGAGGCTACTACAAAGAGATCTACAAGGAACTCCTACCTTGCTAAGGGACTTCTGTACAGAACTTCCACCATCTGCGCAGATGGTTGGGCGAGGGAGTCTTTCTTTCATTCTTCTAAGCTATCTCTTGACATTCCAAACCATTCTTTTGGGACTATTTTGAGTAGTGTTCAATACCCTTGAGCTAGTTTTTGATCCATGAACCTTACTTTACTCATTTTATGACTTTGAATAAAAAAATAAATCAAAACAAAGTACTCAATAGGTCTCATCATTGGATTTATCTATTGCTCAAATCATTTAGTTAAAATCGAATGCTAATAGTGGCCAAAATCCCTGGCTTATAGCGGAAATTTCACTAGAGATAAGAGAAATTTCCCTTTAGGATTATAACCTTTGGGTATATCATGTTGCCCTAAGACCAAAGCTCACATATAGGTAGCTTAGTTACTTCCCTTTAGGATTACCTTGATTTTTGAATGTTATGTGCTCCGTGTTTGAAACTTTTTGGCTTTAATTAACTTATTTGATTTGGCTTTTTCCCAATTTTGATAAAATTATGATTATTGTCTAAAAATATTTTTTAAAAATCATTTTAAAGGATCTTAGCCCAAACTACATTTTTCAAAAGGTTTTCTACCTAGTCGATGCTCTTTCATATTTTCTAACTTTCCTTGATCCTTTATAATATTTTCTTTTTCAAACCAAAATCATGGGCCAAAGCCTAAAATCCAATTTTCTTCTTCATTTGGGTCCAATAAATTTATTTGATCCATAGGCTAAGGATGAAAAGTATTTTTTATTATCTCAATGGGCTTAAGCATTTGTCTACACTAGTAAAATGTGAGCAAGAATTTTTGACCCCACTCCCATGTGGAAAGATTCTTGCGACTTCGGTACTGTTAGGTTTATGGCCATAGAGAACATGGGCCTAAATCCTGAAAAAATAGAGTCGCCACCCAGAAGGGCCTAAAAAATAGAAAGAGGTGGATGACTCTATTCCTAAGGAATCCCCAACCCCTCATTTTGGTTCGAAAAGTTGGTTACTCATGTAGAATGTGAGAAATAGCCCAGAACCCCCATAATGCCTTGTTCATTGGAATCAACCTCTTTTTAGGTCTAAATATTGTTAAATTCTTACACATTATAATTGTAACACCTTTATACCCTATATACGTATAATACATACACCCAACATATGTAATATACGAATATATTATATAAGAATGCCACAACCCACTTTAATAAAAACCCTTCCTTTTCGAATATGTATAAACTTGAATCATTTAACTGATATAATGTAAATAATAGATACAATATTACTTGCAAAAACACATACATACCTTCATTACAAAATTTTTATCCAAAACATTCTTGATAGTTTGTGATATATATATATATATCAAAATATAATATAATATCCATGAAGTCAAAATGTACAAAAATATAAAATATGTACATGCTGGCAGTTTGTTTCTGATCTTGATGTCCAACAATCAACTCTACACTTAAGATCTCAAGCCTAGACCTGGCTCGGTCTAGACGAACTCTCCGGCTCAACCGGATCTACCCTGTCACCTGGGTGATGAATCACAATTGTGCTAAGCCAAAAGATCAGTAATACAACTTTGATAACAATAAAGTTCAAATGCAATGCCAATGCACAATGCATAAGGATATTATATCTCATAACATTTTATCTTAACAAATTACTCAATTGTTTCACAATTCATAATTCACATAAAAAAAACACAAACATGGGCCCAAAGGATCTAATATGCCATTCAAATCCCAGAGTTACTGTTTTCGTCCAAGTTGACACCATGTGTCTAGCCCCGAAGGAAAATCAAGTAATTGCTTAAAAGCTAGCCCCGAAGGCAAATCATATCATAGTGAGGATAACCTCCTATGTAACATCCCGACTAGGCTTCAAGGGCTAGGCCTAACCCAGCTTCAAGGGACTGCTACGTCATAGGCATGCTGCCAAACACAGAACTCTGAAAATTGAATAACATACTAGGCACACAATTCTTTCATATTTCCATTATCAATATCTTTCTCATATTCTCATGATCAAGTTAGGCATATTGCCTCAATTATCTCATTTATATCAATATAGCCATCACCAATGGCTTTATATAACATCTTTAATGTATGCATAACAAACTGCATTACCCAAACATTTTGGGTCATTATCATATCTTGCACATAGTTCACATTACATATAATGCATTTATGACATTTTACAAATCATAGCATATTACTCATGCACAAATAATGTAGTAAGTAACTTAACACATCTTCCATCCAAAGTGTGTTAAGTCCTAATGTCATGAAAATATAATCAAATATTCAAAGTTTGTACTTACATCTAAAAGCAACAAAACAAGTTCAAACACCACTTTCAACCTTTTCTTCCACGATATCCCTCAACACTTGGATTGAGTAACTTAAGTCTTCTCAAAGCCTAAACCAAATGTGATTATAAATAATCATTTAGTAACACACTTATAGGCATATACAAAACCTCTCAACACAAGGATAAGAAACAAATAAGGAAAATAAGGAAAAGAACTATCTAGGGCAAAATCTACAAATGACACGCTCAACAACACGGGCGTGTCAATGACCGTACCCTAAATCCACAACACAGAAGCTTTGACACGCTAAGTGACATGGGCATGTTAATGACCGTGTCCTTAGCTCTGTATTATAGCAGATAAGACATATCCAGAGACATGAGCTTGTCCCTACCCATGCCAAAACTCCTACATCACAGTAGTTGTGACACGCTCAGTGACATGGATGTGTCACTGCAAGTGTCAATACTATAACATTATAGAAGCTGTGATACGCTCAGTGACATGGGCGTGTCACTTTACTTGTCACCAACACTGAAAACAAAACCATCGACACACACAAAGACATGGCCGTGTCACCAGGCATGTCAGGCTAAAATCCTGATATCACATATAATTGTCACATCCAAAGTTATCTTTCTTTTCTTTTTTTTCAACTCTATTCAAATTCAACCATATCCATCATTTTACCATAAAATACTTATATATACATCACAACAACTCAATTAAAATCAAAATACACAATTTAAAACCATGACTTCACAACTCAAAAGTTACATAACCCAAAACTCTTATTCTCTTCACCAAACATAATCATTTCTTCAATCCAACCCTAAAATCTTAGTTAACTACTCAAAACAACTTCATACATACCAATACCAACCATTAAAACATACTATACCAAACATCCAATTCACACATATACAAAAATTCAAAGAAAATCAAGGAAAAAAGTTGAAAACTTACCAAATATGGATAAAATTCCCAAAACTCCAACTTGAACACTTGAAATCCTTCAATTACTTGAGCTTGGAAGAAACAAATCTCTCCTTTCCTCTAATGGAAATAACTGGCCTTCAATGGAGAAAGAAGAAGAAGAAGATGATCCCAAACTCATCTCTAATCAACCACTACTCTTTTTACCACACAATTTCCCACTTTAAATTTTCACCAAGTAAAATATATATTACCTAATTAATATATAAAAAAATCATCTTCCACTAACTACACAAATAATTTTTCAATAATTTAAAATAACATTTGGCCAATTTAAAATATTGACTTGTATATGTTATGTATATCTACATGTATACATCATATACACATTTTACTTTTTCACTTAATTATTATTTTTTTAATCATTTATTTAATTTTCAAAAATTAAAGTTTTCAAAATTTTGGGAGATTACAATTCCCCCCCTCTAAAAATAGATTTCATCCTCAAAATTACCTGCTCTCAAGTCTGGAACAACTGGGGATACTAACTCCGCATCATCTGCTCACTCTCCCATGTTGCCTCTTCAGTGGCATGATTCTTCCAAAGAAATTTCATAAGTGGCACCTTCTTATTCCTCAACTCTTTCACTTCTCGTGCCAAGATCATCACTGGTGCTTCCTCATAAGTCAGATCTGGGCTTACCTCAATTGACTCTACTGACAAGATGTGAGATGGGTCAAACTTGTATTTCCGAAGCATAGAGACATAGAAGACATTATGAATTCGATCCAACTCAGGTGGCCAAGCCAGTCTATAGGCCACTGGACCAACTCTCTCCAATACCTCATAAGGTCCTATGAAATGAGGACTCAACTTTCCTTTGCAGCCAAATCTCAAAATTTTCTTCCAATGAGACACCTTTAAAAATACATTATCTCCCACACTGAACTCTATGTCTCTTCTTTTTAAATCCGAATATGATTTCTGTCGGTCTGAGGCCGCTTTTAGAAAATTCCAAGTCACCTTCACTTTCTCTTCTGTTTCTTTAATCAAATCGGGATCGACCAACTTACATTCTCCAACCTCATTCCAACATAGAGGTTTCTTGCACCTCCTACCATACAATGCCTCATAGGTTGCCATCCCAATACTAGACTAATGACTATTGTTATAACCAAACTCAATCAATGGTGAGAATCTGTCCCATCTCCCAGTGAAATCGATGATATAGCTCCTCAACATGTCCTCTAAAATTTGTATCACTCTCTCTGACTGCCCATCTGTCTGAGGATGGAAAGCAATGCTAAAATGTAATCAAGAGCCTAAAGCATCCTGCAAACTCCTCCACATTCTTGATGTAAACCGAGGATCTCAGTCAGATACCAAAGAAACTGGGACTCCATGCAATCTTACTATCTCAGTGATATATAGCTCAGCCAATCTCTTAAGAGAATAATCCATCCGAGATGGAAGAAAATGAGCTGTCTTCATCATCCAATCAACTATTACCTGAATCGCATCATGCTTCTTCTGGGTGAAAGGCAATCCAGTCACAAAATCCATTGTCACTCACTCCTATTTCCACTCTAGCACTGATAATGGCTGAAGCAATCCTGAAGGAACCTAGTGCTCAACCGTCCCTCTCTGACAAGTGAGACATCTAGATACAAACTCTGCAATGTCCCTCTTCATACCTAACCACCAACAATACTGCTTTAAATCATGATACATCTTGGTACCCCTAGGGTGCATAGCATAAGTCGACTGATGTGCTTCCTCCAAAATTACCCTTTTCAATCCTGCATCATCAGTAATACATAACATATCTCTGTACCACAAACTGCCATCACTTCTCACATGAAAGTCTTGACTCTCCCCCTTTTGGTAATCCAATACAATCTTCTGGATTTTCTTATCTACCAACTGAGCGACCCTAATATGATCCAATAGCACTGGTCGCAACTGCAACTGAGCCATCAAAGCACCATCATCAAAAGGCTAAAATCTAGCATGCAATGCTCTCAACTCAACAAGCAACAAGAGCGAATTTGCTAAAGACTTCCGACTCAAGGCATCGGCAACAACATTTGCCTTGCCAGAATGATAATCAATTAAATAATTGTAGTCTTTAATAAACTCTAACCATCAAGTAATGTCGCAAAATCTTCATGGTAAAAACTATGGCTGCTAACTCCAAATCATGAGTCAGATAATTTAGCTCATGCGACTTCAACTGTCAAGAGGCAGAAGAGTACCTCCACTGACAACCTTCATGGTAGGAAAAGGATTAGAGGAAGATTTTGTTTTATCCTCTTTTCATGATGGGAGTATTGAAGATGTGGAATAAGGAGAAATTTTATTCAACAAACTTCCCTTAGCTTGGAGTGTTACTCTATTTATTTTCTTTAATATTTAATTGGAACAATTATGTTTTTCAAATTATGTTTGTTTGAATAAATTATTTTCATCAAATTTTTCATGGTCTTTGTTCATTTTGGTGCTCAACCAATGAAGAATCTAGCTTGATAATTCATGAATTAATATATCTAGGCATCATGATTTGAATGACTTTACTATATGAGAAAATTATTCTATAGCATTGAGTTGTGTATGCTTACTTAGAGAGGGCTCCTACATAATGACCTTTGTCTAGGTCATAGTCAATCTTAGAACATGCTTTGACAAACTTTCAAGGTGAAATTGAACTCTGCTTATTTAAGGGAGAGATGATCTAGGCATTATTTGGTTAGCCAACAACTAGTATCCACCCAATTAAATATCAATTCCTAGTTGTCCCTTTGAGCCTTCATAAAATTTTAGCTTTCTTTTCATTGACTTATAAGCCCAATGACCTGCTTTGAACTGTTGTTACACTTTTGACAAGTCTTATGATCACTAAGGTGAAGAGGCAAGAAGATCAAACAATGGTATGCATAGCCAAAACTGTAAGGATAGTTGATGTTCTCAAGACCATAAAGGTAGTTGAAATTCACCTGGATTAGACCAAATATCACAGATAAAGTCAAAACTGAAGCAGATTAATACCACTCCACTCATCCATTACCAGAAATACAAGTTGGTACAAACAAGACAACTCTGTTGGAGCTAGAACCAAAAGAAAAAAAGAAAAAGAAAAGAGAAGAAGAAGAAAATAAAGAAAATAAAAAAAGACAAGAAGAAAAAGAAAAAAAAAGAAAAAACCCAAAAAGGCGGTTCAGAAAGCCAACCGAGTTCTCTTTTACCTAAAGCAACAAAAGACTTCCATTTGGTTTATAAGGACAGTTTGACTTGAATTGGTCCAACCCAACCAAAGATTCAATCAAAATCAAAGAAAAGGGAGAAAGGTCATCCAGTTCTTGAAAGTTCTATACTTGACAGTCCTACAGGAAAGAAGGACAAAATGATAAAATGCTCAAAGAAAAGAAGGAGTAAGAAAAAAGAAAGAGAAAGAAAAGAAAAAAAAAAGGAGAAAGGAATGTGGGTATCATTCTTTTTGTAAGGAAAAAGACTATCCAAATCAAGATCCAAATTAATGCCAAGAAGATGAAAGAACATTCAAAGCTCTATCTTTTCATGTTTCCAACTGCCTAAAGTTCCAACAAGAAGTTTGTAGTGTGAAGGCTTGTCCATTGTGTCACATAAGCTCCAATCTCAAAATGGCTTTCATTTAACCCATGTCCCTTATAGACCCCATTTCAAGCCTATCAAAGACCTGTTAATCTCTCTTGGTAGGTAGAGTCAGTATGCATATGAGATAGACAATATTCTAAATCAATGAGATCTTTGACCAAGTAATGCGTATGTGCCTATCTGAAGTGTAATAGTTCTTGCTCAAATAGAAATGATTCCTGAGTTTAGTATGGTAACTAGGGTTGTCATGTTATAGATATGTTAATTCTAAAAAATGAGTCCTGAGGTACAATGACATTGATTTGACAAAGTCAACATTTGATTTTTTTTAAAAAAATTATTTTCTTGTTATAAAAACCTTTAAGTTAAGGGAAATATGTTGATCACTTGAATCTCGAAGGACACATTGGGCAAAGTAAATGATTATTGGCAAGGTGGTGAAGAAGCTACCAACTGACATGCTGAAACATAGTATGAAATGGATGTATCTCTGATGCTTGGGCCTCACCACTCATGTTTTTAACATATTGGAAATAAAAGCCATAAATGCAAAGCTTTCTATCATTTTAAAGCAAGACCTGAACAAGCATCTAAAAGAAATCCGTGAGAATATTTCAGCTGATAACCTCAGTTTGTGAGTCAATGGAACCACTGTAAGTATTATCCATGCATATCATGCATACATGAGCATATCACACTCCATTTTTCTTTGTCAAAAGTAAACGCTAATATTCTACGAAGCAACCATAAAGCAGATATGGAATCAGGGGGCATGGAAAGCCCATTGCGTGAGGAAGCTCCAGTAATTTTATAAAAGAAAGAAGAGGTGCATGCTTGTGTAAAGAACTAGACAACATAAACATCAATCAGAGCCTGCATGAGAAAAATCATTGGGGGCAAGGAGAAGATATAAGGGGCCAGTTAAAAAATGGCTGAATTTTTTTGAAAAAGTACAAAAGAATGGAACACTAAAACTATCAAAAGAATGAAAATGCAAAACTCAAAAGATCAGTCCAGCTAGAAGAGCTGAAGCCACTATAGGACAAAAGTCAAAAGGATGAAGAATCATTTTCAAGGGTGAAGACCCTGCCAAGGATGAAGATCCAACTTAAAGGATGAAGATTGAACTTAAAGGATGAAGATCCAATTTCAAGGGTGAAGACCCAATTTCCAAGGATGAAGATCCATTTTCAAGGATGAAGGCCTGATGCCGAGGATGAAGATCCACTTTGACGGGTGAAGACTCGAAGCTTAAAGGATGAAGATCTAATTTCAAGGGTGAAGACCTGATTTTCAAGGATGAAGATCCATTTTCAAGGGTGAGGACCCGATGCCAAGGATGAAGATCCACTTTCAAGGGTGGAGACCCGATCTCCAAGGATGAAGATCCATTTTCAAGGGTGAAGACCCAATGCCAAGGATGAAGATCCAAGGTCCAAGGATGAAGATCCATTTTGAGGGTGATGACCCACAATCCATTAAAGAATGGAACAACCAGAGCAGCCAGAATTCTCAACTGATAAAAGGTAAATCAAATTCCACCTCAGGTTCAGAACCCAAATTATTTTTTAGTCCAGAACTCACCTCGGGTCCAGAACCCAAATTATTTTTTAAGTTCAAAACTTATCCTGGGTCCAAAACCCAAATTATTTTTAAGTCCATAATTTATCCCAGGTCCAGAACCCAAATTATTTTTGAGTCCAGAACTCAAACCAACCTTAGGTACAGAGTCCAGTCTGTCTCTAAACCCAGTCAAAAGACATATTTCTTTTTACTCTCTTCTACTGAAAGTCTCAAATCATTCAAGCAGGGGGAAAATTGTAGACCCTTAATTTTTGACCCAGTCCAATTCCTATATTTTTAAACAGTCTAAAATAATTTTTGTGGTATTTTAATATTTATTATTTATTTTAATAATATTTATTACATATAATATTTATTTTTAATAATGAAAATAAAAAATCAAAAAAGATAAAAAATAAAATAAATAACATAAAAATAAAAATCGACGATGATAAAATCGGCGAAGGCAGAATCGACGACGAATTGGCTTAGGCCAATTCGCCACAGGTTTTGCCTGCGGTGAATTAGTGCCCCTCATAGTTGGCCCTTGCAGATCCTTGTAGCACCCAGGCCAATCCTCACGCAGCTCGCCCAGCGCCAATTTTTCCCAGGCCCACACGCAGTTCTCGCCGAAACCTTATTTTACTTGGTTTTTGATTTTATTTCCAAAATAATTTTTAATTTCCTTAACATACTAGGTTTTTTATTTTAATTACCTATAAATACCACATTAAAACACACAGAAAGGGGAGCTAGATTTTTGAAAAGGATCAAGAAGTAGCAAACAATATGCAATCTATCAAAAGGCAGCATACACTGTCTTTGTTATTGTTCAACCAGAATTCAAATTGTGGTGGAACCAACAACGGAGGTTTGAGTTTTTTTTTACTTATTTATATTTACAGTAGCCATAACATGCTTCCTTTTAAATGTTTTGTTAAAGTATTTTGATATTAGTTTTCCAGTAGCATGAAATTGTTAAATTCGAATTATATGTTTTATGGACCAAAACCCTAATATCTTAATACCCGTAAAACTAATTTTTAAAATCTAAAACCCTAATTACACTTTTCTAAAACCACAAAATAATAATCTATTTTCTCAAAACCATAAACAATTCTATTTTTCTAATATTCACAGTAGCTTGTTTCTTCCAAGCCCCAAACCCTAATTTCAAAATCATAATCTCCAAAACCAAGGTTTAAAACCTTAAAACCCGGATCCTAAAATACTAACCCTAATTCCCAATCCGAAAACCCTACAACTCTAATGTTATTTTCTAAAGTTCTAAAACCCTAGTTTGATTCCAAATACCCATAAAATCACAATTTCCCATTTAAAACCCTAGAATCCCTAACTCAAGATGCAAACCTAAATTTATATATTTATTGCTTTATCTAATTTTAGATTTGATTATGTAGTTTATTATATATCTTGATGATTGATTTATTTAATTATGACATTTGGTTTATTTAATTTATCATGGATGAATATTTTTTTCAATTATTATTTGTTTATTAAAATTGTAAAAGGTATGTTTCCATGATTGGGTACCTCATTAATTAATTTTCATGTAATTTAAGTTATTTTTATATTTTGGGATTAATGTAAAGGACACGTTTTCACCTTTTTGGTGGGTGTTCTTTTTAGTTTTAGATATTAGATGATGTAAGGACATGTTTCCGTCCTCGAATGGGTGTCCATTTATTTATTTTGTTTGAACATTGCTTTGATTTTAATATAATGATGTTTTTTTTTAATTATTGCATGTAGTATGGATAATATCATTATATTTAAGAATTTTATAATATTAAGACCTGAAAAGGAGATCGGTTCCAATGAACCGGGCGTTGTGGGGGTGCTGGGCCATTTCTCACCTTCCCCACACGTACCCAACTTTTTGAACCCATTAGGGGGTTGGGGATTTCTTAGGAATTGAGTCATCCACCCCTTTCTTTTCCCCAGCCTGTCTGGGTGGAGACTCCATTTTCTCCGGGTTTAGGCCCGTGTTCTCTAAGGTCCTGAGCCTAACAGTGCCGAAGTCGTAAGAACCATTCCACCGGGAGTAGGGGCAAAAATCCCCTCTCACAGCAGGGATAGATCCAGCCATCACTGTGCGTAAGATCCCAACGTATAAGCATATGAAGCCAATAAAATAGAAACTTGGAAGATTAAAAACTTGAATGGTCCTTGGCAATTAAGGAAGAAGTTGAGAAGCACTTAACCAATAAGTTCATTGAGACTATAACATGCCCTACATGGTTAGCTAACATAGTATAGATTTTAAAAGAATAATGGGAAGGTTTGGTTGTGTATGGACTACAAGGACCTTAATAAAGCTTGCACCAAAGATGATTTCCCTTTACCTCATATCGACCTATTAGTAGATTGCCTTACTGGCTCAGAGACGATTTCCTTAATTGATATTTACGCCGTGAAGATATGTTGTTGTGTCCTTGTCTCCTTTGGTACTAATCTCCTTTTGATTGTTGTGTGTTTGATTGCTTTTCTTTTTTGTTAATTCCTGCTCTTGGTTGCTTGCTATTGATTATTGCCTCTATGTTAATTGTTATTATTAATTCCTCCTTTTCTCTCTATTTTTGTGCTTTAATCATCTTTATATAGGCAATTATTAAGCACCAATTTAAAGATTCCAGCATGGTTTTGGGAATGCCTAAGCCAATCCGAATCCAATTAAAATTATATTTTCTCAAAATCAAGGCCAAAGGCATTGACAATTTGACATGGAGCCTTATCAATGTTGAATTGGCTCTCCAATTCGACATGGTGTCTAGCTTTTGGGTCGAACCAAGTTGGTTTGGGTAAGATCAAGTCATTTCATCTTTGTTTTAGGCTTTTAAAATTAAAATTGACTTAATTCAATTTGTTTAAGCTTTTAAAATTATACCAGGCTAAGTTTAAGCTTCTAAAATTGTGCTGGACCCCTTTTTAATTGGGACTAAATTTAATCTGTATCAAAATTAAGGGTCTATAGTTTTACCCCCTTCTTGAATGATCTAAGACTTTAGTAGAAAAGAGTGTAAAGCAATATGACTTTAAGCTGACCTTGGATGAGGGTGGGTTCTAGACCCGAGATTGAATTTGGGTTCTCGACTCAAAATTGGATTTGGGTTCCCGACCCTAGACTGAATTTTGGGTTCTCGACCCAAGACTTGATTTGGGTTCTCGACCCAAGACTTGATTTGGGTTCTCAACCCGAGGCTAGATTTAGGTTCTCGACCTGAGGCTAGATTTTAAGTTCTCGGCCCGATACTGGATTTGGGTTCTTGATCCTAGACTGGATTTGAGTTCTCGACTCGAGATTAGATTTGGGTTCTCGACCCAAGACTTGGATTTGGGTTCTCGACCCGAGACTTGGATTTTGGATTCTCCACCCATGATTGGATTTGGTTTCTCTACCCGGAGATTAGATTTGGGTTCTCAACTTGAGATCAAATTTGGGTTCTCGACCTAAGACTAGATTTGGGTTCTCAACTCGACACTGGATTTGGGTTCTCGACCTGAGATTGGATTTGGATTCTTGACCCAAGGTTGGATTTTGGATTCTCGACCCAAGACTAAATTCCACTGACCTTCTATCATTTGAGAGTTTTGGCTTTCTTCTAATCAATCAATTTCATCTCTTCTAATTGACTGATCTTCTGTTAGTTGGGAGTTTTGGCCTTCTTTTAGCAAATCAATTTCAGCTCTTCTAGATGACTGACCTTCTATTAGTTGAGAGTACTGGCTTTCTTCTAGCCAATCAATTTCAACTCTTCTAGTTGACTGGCCTTCTATCAGGTGAGACTTCTGGCTTTCTTCTAGCCAATCAATTTTAGGTCTTCTTCTTTCATAATGAATCTTCAAATATCAGGTCTTCACCCTTCACAATGGATCTTCATCCTCTGGACATTGGGTCTTCACCCTTAAAAATGAATCTTTATCCATGGACATTTGTCATGCATTGACTTCAGCTTCTCTAGCTAGACTAATCTTTTCTCTTTTGCATCTTCATTCTTTTGGGGCTCTTACTTTCTTCTTGTTCTATTCTTTTTGTTCTTCCTTTTGTAAGAAATTCAACTATTATTTAGCTAGCCCTTATATCCTCTCTTTGCCCCCACCCCCGGCATGGCAAAATATTGAAAGTGAATTTGAAAAATATTTTGTACACGCATGAACTCAAAAAATAAAATGAGAAACTTTGCCCCTTGTGTAGGCTCAAACTAATGATTTTTTTCCATGCAGGCTATGATTGATGTTTGTGCATTGTCTAGTTCATTGTACAAGCATGCATCTCCATTTTTGTAAAGTGACTGGATCTTCCTCAAGCAATGGGCCTTTCATGCCCCCTGATGTTATGTCTGCTTCTCATTATTTGCTTCAAGAGTATTGGCTGCTTAAAGAGTAGACAACAAAACTGTAATGTGACATGCTTATGTATGCACGTATGCATGATATGCTTGAATGATACTTATAGTGACTATACTGTCTCATAGACTGAGATGGTAGATCAAAACTCTTCCATCAGTGCCTTCAGGATATTCATATAGGTCTTACATTGGATCACCAGAACATGTCACATCTACAGCTTTATCTTTAAGACATAAAAAATGAATGAGTAGTGGAGGCCCAAGTAGGATGGTCAGAGATATAGGAGACATCCATTAGCAAACCATGATTCAGCATATAACCTTATGAATGATTCTTTCATTAGTCCATTCTTGCCCAGTTTATCCTTTAAAACTCAACCATGCAATGTACTTCCTTATGCTTGAGAGCCCATGTCCAAAAAATTTTTTAATCTTGAATTTTTTAATTATGAAATCAAATATTGGCTTTGCTAAATCAGTGTTAATATACCTTAGGACTCAACTTTTCCAAATTAACACATCTATTACATCATAACCCTAGTTATCATACTAAACTTGGGAATCATTTCTATTTAAGCAAGAATTGTTGCACTTCAGATAGGCACATACACATTATTTGGCCAAAGGTCTCATTGAGTTTAAATATTGTCTATCTCATATGTATGCTTATTCAAACTATCTCCACTAATAGACTTTACCTACTAAGAGAGATCAACAGGTCTTTAATAAGCTTGAAATGGGGTCTGTAAGGGACATGGGTGTTGTCCCAAGATGGCAACCAAGAGGGAGGTGAATTGGTTTTCTTGAGAATCTGATGGAAAATTAAAAAAACTCAACAAATAAGAAATGTAGAAGAGATAAATGGTTGAGTAGTGAGTAGAAAAAAGAACATAAGATTTATAGTGGTTTAGATTTTCTCCAATTCTACATCCACTTCCTTAATAACTTGTCAAGGTACCACTAACTTTGAAGTTTTACAAGCTCACTTCCAACTTTGGTGTTTTTACAAGTTCACACCCAACTTGACAAGTGTTATCCTAAGGCTAACACTCAAACCCCTTACAAGAGTTTTCTCAGGCTCACTCTCACAGCCTAAGTGTTTCCAAGCTCACACTCAAACTTTTACAATCGTGTTTTTAATGCTTACACCCAACACTCATTACAATTCAAATGTTAATTGTTGGAATGAAAGAAAATATGTTGCTTGGCTATAAAATTCAGAATCTATTTTTATTCTTAACAGAATAATAATGTATTTATAGCCAATGTGGTCTAACTAGCTGTTATAGATAGTGAGAAATAAGTCTTGGTAGTTTAGACCTTGTTTTAATAGACTGTTCGAAGCAGTTAGTGGTCGTCCTTGATACTAGGATGGTCTCACCAATGTCTTACGGGGTCGCCCTTAGATAAGGGACTGTCGCTGCATTCAAAATTACTTCAATGGTCGAATTTAAGTGCTCTGCTGCTGGAATCTTGCCCATGCTGTGGTTGTTGGGATGGTAGCGCATAAGCTAGGTGTGGTCGCCCTTTTTGAATACTGAAGTGGGTTTATAACGGTTATTACACGTGGCATTCTTTAACTGGGAAAAATAACCTTTCGCCTAAATATGAATTTCGTAGTCGCCCTAGGTGCCAATTAGCGTTCGAATTGAGAGACTCGCGTCAAACTTCTGGGTGCACCTAAGGACGCAAACACTATTATCAGTTTGAGTAATTTTCTCTTGAATCAGCAGAGGGGTCGCAAAGTCTGAAGGACGGTTGCTACATCAGTAAGCGAGACCGTATTCTTCACCGATCTTGTCATCGCAAACCTTACTGGAATTTGGGTGATTTGGGTGTCTCATGTTGCGGTCATCCGTGCTATTTGGATGGTCGCTCATGTAGATGGGCGATCGCTACTAAGGTCGAGTTTATGATCGTGAACCCTACTGTGATATGGTTTCATCCTTCAATTCAATGGGGAGGTCGTCTCCATTGTTTGTGCGACCGCTAAATGTGCCCTGTGTTGACTTATTTGAAACAATCTAATCCTGTAACAAGGTTCTTAAAATACATGTCAAATAAGTCATTTAATTTAAGTTGTCAAGGATCAAAATTGAGATCATTTGGCTAACAATCTCCCCCGTTTTGACTTTGACAATCAAATGGAATGATGATATAAATTGAAAGAAATGTAAATTAAATTGGCTAACAATCTCCCCCAATTTAAACTTCTCATGTACGGAGGGTTAATACATTTCTGGAGGAATTCTATAAAGCTCCCTCTAAACATATGCATGTATCATGTTTATTTTGGAGTGTATAGCTTATAACTTGGCACATTAGTAAAATAACACATATACACTTTACACACATGTATATTTCTCCCATTTGTATGTATGTTTCATTTGTATATTATCTCTCCCACTTTATCATAGGCAAAATGCATAAGAAGATCATAAAATATAGAAGATCATATGAACATAAAAACCATAATGTTATATATAAAAAAATTAGTACAAAGGATATTAAGGATAAGAGAGAAAAATAGAAACAACAAAACAAAAACAAAAACAAAAAAGGTAAACTAATCAGAATCTTCATCCTCATCTAGCTCTTCTTCTTCTAAAGGAGCTTTTCCTTATCAAGAGGGACATTGCTGGTAGAGCTAGTGCTGATGGATTCTTCTTCTTTAAGGGGACTCTCTGTATGATCACTTATATCCCAATCCTCAAGATTACATTGAGGAAAATTAATTTTGCCTTGCATGTCATAGAGATCATGATGCATGTGAGATATAAGGTCAATCCTTTTGCATGGAATCTCTTGGAGATGCTTTTCTTAAAGTGAGAGAGTTTCCTGGAAAGAGATTTGATGGCTCTCAAGATGAGTTTTGTAAGAGAGCTGTTTTGGGTAGGTTTAGATGAGGAAGCCTTAGGAGGTAGTTCAACAGCAACTTCCAAAGAGTCTCCTTCTTCCTCAATGGTGTACCTTGGTCTTTTCTTATGTCTATCAACAACTCTTCTTTTGCCAAAGTAGTACACATATGTGCCTTCAATCTTCCTTACATAGCCAGCATGTTCCAGATAGTCTATTGTGATGGCACTAGAGGCAAGATTGAAAGGGTTTCTCAAGGTAGCTAAGTTAAGATCATTAAGTAAGTTCAGGTGCCTAGCTATTTGAGTGATTTGGTAAGATAAGAAAAAGGTTCCAGTTCTTGTAGCAGCATGGTGATACAATGTGTCAATCAAGAATTTTGTTGTGTTCATTTGGATGTCGTGGGTGAAAGCATATAAGAAGATAAGGTCTCTCTTTGTTACCTTTTCATTCCCATCAGCCCTTTGGTGAATGGTGTAGGTTATAATTCTATGAAGCATCCAGTGGGTGAGGGACTTGATGTGTCTAGCTTTTTACTCTTTTTCAAATGAAGTCTCTACAGAAATTT
Organism: Garcia nutans; assembly: GCA_947685225.1. Lineage (NCBI taxonomy): Eukaryota > Viridiplantae > Streptophyta > Magnoliopsida > Malpighiales > Euphorbiaceae > Garcia > Garcia nutans. Next base: position 39,714,530 of record CANTUV010000059.1, read on the forward strand.
CTTGCCAAAAGGTAGAGAGGGTTTGGTTGGAGAAGGCTAAATCATTGTAGGAGGTGACTTCATCAATAGGAAAGTCCCAAATTTTTCCAAAGTCCTCTAAGATTAAGGCTAGGTATTGGTCAAATAGTTTAAATCTAACCCCATACCCCCCTAGTGCAGAATTTGCACTCTTTTCAATCTGAAAGGACATGAGAAATTCCTTACTTAAAGAAAACAAATTTTCTCCAACCAAGAACATCAAGTAGACTCTCAATCTCTTCCTTAATGTTGAGGGCAGATAGCATGCCTCCAAATGGAGATTTGGTTCCTTCAAATTTCTTTCTTTTCAGCATTACATATCTCACATCTTCCTCAGGGGTTTGGTGGTGAGGTTTATGAAGTTTTTCACCTCTTTTGGATTATGGAGGAGATGGAGGAGCATCTTGAGGTTCACTTATGGTGATTCCTAAAGGTTTCTTTCCTTTCCCTTTCCCTTTGGAAGTAATTTTCTTTTTGGGGGCCATGAGAATTGAAAAAGTGGAAGAAACTTGAAAACAGAGAGTGTTTGAGAAGGAGTTGATCTTGAGAGGATTTGGAGATATGGAGGGAAGTTTGTATGTTATAAGTGATAAAAGACCTATGTAACTGATGTATGATGGTCTTAAATAGATGAAATTAAGAAAGTAGCTATTTATGACTGTTGAAGGTTGGAAAATCACGATCTGTCATACTACCAACGTTACAAAATTTTGAGCAGAGTGTACAGAGTACGGTCACCTATTTGTATAGGCGTGATCGCTAAAGACACTATAGTGACCGTTAGAATAAGTTACATGCTTGCGAGTGCAGAGAATGTTTGTAACGGTTGAAACTATTCAAATTATTACGACCGTTCACAGTGTTTCCTGACCGCTCGCTGAAGGGTCAATTCAGATGAATCTGACTAGCAAGATTGTGACAGCAATAGTCATTGGAACGACTGCGAGTATCTAAGATGAGAGGAGCAAGAATTATGAATTTTTATAGTTTTAGCAGTATGATCAAAGTTGGTGCCTAGAGATTTTTAAGAAATTTTTGTTAATACGCAATATTTTATTCATTCATGGATGTTCCATCAATCATACCTAAATTATGCTTAATGAAGTTAAGCCTATCTTCGTTCAAAGGTTTTGTAAAGATATCAGCAAGTTGATTATGTGTATCTATAAACTCTAAAACAATATTTTGGTTTTGTACATTATCTCTCAAAAATGATGTCTAATGTCAATATGTTTAGATCTAGAGTGTTGGATAGGATTTTTGGACAAGTTGATAGCACTAGTGTTATCACATTTAATGGAAATATTATTAAACACTTTACCATAGTCAAGCAATTGTTGCTTCATCCATAACATTTGTGTGCAACAGAAACATGCCGCAACATATTCTGCTCCCGCCATTGATAAGGCTACCGATACTTGTTTCTTACTATGCCAAGAAACTAGACAATTGCCAAGAAAGTGACATGCTCCTGTTGTGCTTTTTCTATCCAAGATACTGCCAGCATAGTTCGCATCCAAAAAACCTAAGATATGAAATGATGTGTTTTTAGGATACCAAAGACCTAAATGCAATGTACTATTTAAGTATTTCAAAATTCTCTTAGTAGCATTCAAGTGTGATTATTTAGGACAAATTTGAAATCTAGCACAAAGACATACACTATACATTATATCAGGTCTAGAAGTGATTAAGTAAAGTAGTGATCTAATAATACCTCGATATTTCTTTTCAACTACTGCATTACCATTTTCATCTTTACCCAATTTCAAGGATGTGCTCATAGGAGTCTTGCTAGTCTTGCAGCCATCCATTCCAAATTTCTTGATAAGTTCCTTTATATATTTGGATTGGTTAATGAAGATTCCATCTTTGTATTGCTTGATTTGCAGTCCAAGGAAGAACTTGAGTTCACCCATCATGCTCATTTCAAATTCCCTAGTCATACAACAAGCAAATTCTTTGCACAAGGTTTCATTAGTAGCTCCAAATATTATGTCATCCATATAAATTTTTACAATTAAAAAGTTATGCTTGTCCTTTTTAACAAAAAGAGTTGTGTCCACTTTTCCTTTTGAAAAACCATTTTCAAGTAAATATGCACTAAGTCTATCATACCATGCAAAAGCAAGTAATATTCTAATAGCTTCTAATCTAGCTACAGGGGCAAATGTTTCATCATAATCAATGCCTTCTTCTTGATTATAGTCTTTGGCTACCAATCTTGCTTTATTCCTAGTGATGTGACCATTTTCATCAAGCTTATTTCTATAGACCCATTTGCATCCTATGATTGAATGATCTTTAGGTCTAGGAGTGAGTTCCCATACATTATTTCTTTCAAATTGATTAAGTTCATCTTGCATTGCAATCATCCAACTCTCATCATTTAGAGCCTCCTCAATGGTCATATCTCAATTTGAGAAACAAAAGAAAAATTAACATCTATATGATTAATTTTAGATCTAGTAATTACTCCTTTAGATGTTTCACCAATGATGAGTTCCTTAGGATGATCTTTCTTGTATTGCTAATCCTTAGGCAGAGCTTGAGTCTTTTCTTTCAGTTCATTCTGATTGATCCTTAGAGCAGCAATAGTTTCTTGTGGTTCAAGAGCACCTGCAAGGTCATCAGAAGTACTACCTTTCCTTTGATCAAGTTTAGATGATTCAACAAAGACAACATGCATTGATTCTTCAACTACTAGAGTTTTCTTATTAAATACTCTATATGCTTTGCTAGATAATGAGTATCCTAGGAATATGCCTTCATCCGATTTGGATGAGAATTTTCCAAGATTTTCCTTGGTGTTCAATATAAAGCATTTGCATTCAAATACTCTAAAATATGAAATTTTGGGAATTCTTCCATTCCATAGCTCATAAGAAGTTTTATTAATTAAAGGCCTTTTGTAAACACGATTTGCAATGTGACAAGCAGTATTAACGGCTTCTGCCCAAAAATAAGGTGGTAATTCATATTCATTGAGCATTGTTCTAGCCATTTCAACCAAGGTTTTATTTTTCCTTTCAACCACACCATTTTGTTGTGGAGTTTTAGGAGCAGAAAAATTATGTGAAATACCAAGTTCATTATAAAAATTTTCAAAATTTTCATTGTCAAACTCTTTGCCATGATCACTTCTAATAGATGTGATCACATATCCTTTTCATTTTGAACTCTTTTTGCAAACATTTTGAAGTAATTAAAAGCTTCATTATTTTGAGCTAAGAAATTAACCCATGTGAATCTAGAGTAATCATCAACAAGAACAAATGCATATAACTTGCCACCTAGGCTTGTAACTCTATTTGGTCCAAACAAATCCAAATGAATGAGTTCTAAAGGTCTAGAGGTACTTACAACATTTTTTGATTTAAATGAACTCTTATGTTGCTTACCAAGTTGACAAGGTTCACAAGTTCTATCTTTGTCATATTTTATTTTAGGGAGACCATCAACTAGGTTTTCATTACAAATGCATTTTAATTGATCCATACTTGCATGTCCTAGTCTTCTATGCCATAACCAAGCATCATTATTAGTAGAGATTAAACATTTAAATGCATTGTTGGAATGAATGTCAATTTTATATGTGTTGCTTATCCTAGTTCCTTTAAATACAATAACACCTTTTGAATTAGTGATCTTGCATCCTTTGGAATCAAAATTTACAATGTATTTTTTTTATCACATAATTGACTAACACTTAGCAAATTATGTTTCAAACCATTAACAAGCAATACATCTTCTATCAAGTCTTTACCAAGTATTCCAACGGAGCCAACACCAATAATTTTACCTTTAGCATTATTTCCAAAAGTTACATTACCTCCAAGTTTGTATGTAATACTTGTAAAAAGCTTTGCATTCCCGTCATATGCCTTGAGCACCCACTATCCACAAGCCATGTGCTTTCCTTGATAGTAGATTTTAGGCATACCTACAAGGTAATGTAGTTATCTTTTCTTAGGTACCCAAATGAAGTTGGGTCCTTGATGGTTAGCAAAAGAGGCATCTTCTAACTTGAGATGAGCCTTTCTAATATGCAAAAAATGCTTTTATGTCCAAATTTCATGCAATATGTACATTGCCACAATGTTTTATATTTTTTCACTTTCCTATTCATATTCCATGTATTATGCATACAACTACAAGTATGTTATTGCTTTTGTGCATGTTTAGTGTATATAAATGCATGATTACTTTTTGAGAACTTAGCTCTATTTCCTAGTGAGCCATGAGTGGCCTTTTTGGAATTCTTAGACTTGGTGTGAGCATCTTTGTTCTTTACAACATCAACATTAGATATTCGAGTTGTAGTGGCTTTTACAAATGTTGGTGTTTTAAGTGTAGTGTTGGTTGAGCCATTGAATCCTAATCCATATTTTAAGGAAGGTGATCTTTGGTTACCAATTAATGTGTCTAAGGCTTCTTTTCCTTTATGAAATCTTGAAATTGATTCTCTTAGTTCTTTTAGTTCATGCTTCATAATTTCATTCTCTTTAATAACTTTTTCTAAATCACGTGAGTTTTTATTTAACTCTTTTATTGAATTCATCAAGTGTTCATTTGAGGTTTTCAATTCTAGGGTAGAGTTCTCTAAGCATATAAAATCCTTTTCTAACTTAGAACTCTTTTCCTTATAGAGCATCATCTTGGAAAAATATTTTTCTATTTTAAAGTTCATGTGCTCAATTAAATCACTATCATCTAGGTCATCAATATCATCATGTGCTATTAGATTCAAGGATTGAGTACTTACCTCATTGGAGTCATCTTTAATAGCCATGAGACATAGGTTTGCAATTCCTTCTTCGTCTTCTTCTTCTTCTTCTTTGCTTGAAGAAGATTCATCCCATGTGGCTTTGAGAGACTTTTTCTTTTCTTTGTCTCATTTCTTTTTGTTCTTTACTTTGATGCAATCCGATTTAATTTGACCAGATTTACCACATTCATAGCACTTTACCTCATTTTTCTTTTCTTTATCTTTGAAGGAGTATTTAGGAAGTGTAACTTTGTTAGCTCGTAATCTTTTCTTTCTTTTCCATTCACTTATTCTTTTTGAGAACATTGCCATATCATCTTCATCATCAGTACCTTCGTTGCTTGAGCTCTTAACTTCTTTTATTGCTTTGAGAGCAATTGGTTTTCTCTTTTCTTTCCCACCTTGATCTTCTTCTTTTTCACTGTGTAGCTCAAATGTGAGTAGTTTTCCCACAAGCTCGTCGGTTCTCAATGTGCTAAGATTATGAGCTTCTTCAATGGATGATACTTTTGATTCAAAGTTCTTCCTAGCTCTTAGGGCTATCAAGATTTTACTATTTACATCACCTTGGTCATATATCTTGCCATACTTCTTTAGCTTATTGATAATAGCATGCAAGCGATTCGTCATGCCGGTAACGTTTTCATTTAGTTTCATCCTGAATAGCTCATACTCATGAACATGCATTTGTTTCTTGGTGAATCTCACTTGAGTCGTACCTTCATGATAGTTTTCAAGTGTCTTCCAAATGCAATGTGCACAAGTTAAGTGTTGAACTCTTCCACCTTCTTCTCTTGAAATGGACTTCATCAAGATGGAAGCGGCTCTATTGTTCTTGAATCGATCTTTAACATTGACAATTGACCATTGTGCTTTGGGACGAGGAACTTGAATACCATCAACTTCATGAGTAGGAGGTTTCCACTCACTTTCCACAAAATCCCATAGCTCAATCCCTTCACTATCCAGAAACAAATACATTTTGTGTTTCCAATAGGAATAATCTGTTCCATCAAAATAGGGCCTAAGGATAGTGTTAAGATTTCCATGAGAGGTTGAGTTTGATGAAGAAGAAGTTGCCATAGTGGATCAAATTTCACGATTAAGTTTAAGAAATTTCTAAGCTCTGATATCAATTGTTGTCCCAAGATGGCAACCAAGAGGGAGGTGAATTGGTTTTCTAGAGAATCTGATGGCAAATTAAAAAAAACTCAACAAACAAGAAATGTAGAAGAGATAAATGGTTGAGCAGTGAGTAGAAGAAAGAACACAAGATTTATAGTGGTTCGAATTTTCTCCAATCCTACATCCACTTCCTTAACAACTTGTTAAGGTTCCACTAACTTTGAAGTTTTACAAGCTCACTTCCAACTTTGGTGTTTTTACAAGTTCACACCCAACTTGACAAGTGTTTTCCTAAGGCTAACACTCAAACCCCTTATAAGAGTTTTCTCAGGCTCACTCTCATAACCTAAGTGTTTCCAAGCTCACACTTAAACTTTTATAATGGTGTTTTTAATGCTTACACCCAACACTCATTACAATTCAAATGTTAATTGTTGGAATAAAAGAAAATATGTTGCTTGGCTATAAAATTCAGAATCTATTTTTATTCTTAACAGAATAATAATGTATTTATAGCCAATGTGGTCTAACTAGCCATTATAGATAGTGAGAAATAAGTCTTGGTATTTTAGACCTTGTTTTAATAGACTGTTTGAAGCAGTTAGCGGTCATCCTTGATACTAGGACGGTCACGCCAATGTCTTACGTGATTGCCCTTAGATAAGGGATGGTCACTGCATTCAAAATTGCTTCAACGGTTGAATTTAAGCGCTCTGCTACTAGAATCTTATCCATGCTATGGTTGTCGGGATGGTCGCGCATAAGCTAGGTGTGGTCACCCTTTTTGAATACTGAAGTGGGTTTATAACGGTTATTACACGTGGCATTCTTTAACTGAGCAAAATAACCTTCCACCTAAATATGAATTTCGTGGTCGCCCTAGGTGCCAATTAGCGGTTGAATTGAGAGACTTGCGTCGAACTTCTGGGTGTACCTAAGGATGCGAACACTACTGTCAGTTTGAGTGATTTTCTCTTGAATCAGCAGAGTGGTCGCGGAGTCTGAAGGACGGTCGCTACATCAATAAGCGAGACCGTATTCTTCGCTGATCTTGTCACCGTGAACCTTATTGGAATTTGGATGATTTGGGTGTCTCATATTGCAGTCATCCTTGTTATTTGGACGGTCGCTTATGTAGATGGGCGGTCACTACTGAGGTCGAGTTTATGACCGCGAACCCTACTGTGATATGGTTTCATCCTTCAATTCAATGGGGCGGTCGTCTCCATTGTTTGTGCTACCGCTAAATGTGCCCTGAGTTGACTTATTTGAAACAATCTAATCCTACAACAAGGTTCTTAAAACACATGTTAAATAAGTCATTCAATTTGAGTTGTCAAGGATCAAAATTGAGATCATTTGGCTAACAATGGGTTAGATGAAGGCCATTTGCAAATTGGAGTTAATGTGACACTGCTAACAAATCTTCACACTACAAACTTTTTGTTGGAGCTACAGGTAGCTGGGAGCAATCTTAAACTATGGGATTCTTGTTATCTTACTTCATGAAAAGATAGACTTCAATTTTCTTATATCTCCTTGGGAGAAATCTAGATCTGATTAGGATGATCTTCATCTTCGGGACCCATTTTTTTTCTTTTGTTTTCTTATCTCTTTTTTCTTTTGTTATTTTCTCTTTTTTTCTTTTTTTCCTTCATTTATTTCTTTTCTCTTTTTGTTATTTTTTATTACTTTTTCTTTTTTGACTTTGACTTTGACTTCTTTTTCTTTTCCTTTTTTTAGGTCCTAGCTCTAAAAGAGTTATCTTATTTGTACCAACTTGTGTTTCTGATAATGGATAAGTAGAGTGGCATAAGTCTGCTTTAGTGAGGATGAATCCTTTATTGCCCTGACATTATCTCAATAAGTTTGTGATATTAGGTCTCAATCAAATGTCCTTCAACTATCTCTATAGTCTTGACTATATATCCTTCTCTTTGATCCTCTTTCCCTTTTATTCCTTAGTAATTATCAGACTTGCCATAAGTGTAATATTCCATAGTATACCCTAAAAGTTTTGGAGTTATTGTTGTATTTGGATTTAAAGTATATGTTTAATGGAAAGAGAAAGGAAGATAAATTAATAATAAAGGAAATATTATAAGAGATAGATGTATATAGAGGATAATATGTATACATATGGTATTTGGAAAATATGGAAAATATAAAAGTAATATAAAAGAGATATACATATACCAACATATACATCACATATATATAATGTATAAAGTGGTGTAGGAAAAGTAAGTTTATATAATAATAATAATAATAATAATATATAAAAGAAAAAGAAGAAAAGAAAAGTCAAAGGATGAAAGTGGTGGTGGAGAATATTTTAGAAAATATTTAATTATATTAATATTAATATATATATATATAAGATAAGTAAGAATAAAAGAAAGAGGATTTTCTTTCTTTCTTCCTTCTTCTCGTTATTCTTCTTCTTGCACGAGAGAGAGAGAGAGAGAGAGAGAGAGAGAGAGAGAGAGGTGATTTTATATACACACATCAAATTCTTAAGGGCTTTAAGAGAATTGAAGGTGGAGATTGAAGATTTGGCAAAATATTCAAGTAAGTGTTCATTTCTTTGAGTTGATTTCTATTGATTTTGTTTATATTTGATTTGGTTAGTGTGTGAAGATGATGATAGTGAAAGATTAAAGGTTATAGATATGTTGAAGTTATATAAGGGGTTAAATTAGTTGGTAATTGATGTATGTGGTGAGTTTGATCATTTATTTTCCTATATCTTCAAGATATTTGTGTTTAATGAAGTTGAAAACATAAAATACATGAGTTTGGTATGAAAACAGAGGCATTTTGGATGCCACGCCCGTGGCCCTTGGCTGCCACGACCATGGCCATTGAAAGCCATGGCCGTGGAGGTGTTGAGCAAGGGAGACAGATTCATTTGCTATGCCACGGCCGTGGGGGTTGGAAGGCCACAACCGTGGGGATTTTAGGAAGATTGGGCAGAATTGTTTGCTATGCCACGCCCATGGGGGTTGGTAGGCCACGGCCGAGGGGTACTAGAGAGAGAAGTTGGTTTGTAATTTGTGATCTAAGGGTCTAGTATGAGATTAATCTAGGAATAATTGTATTGAATTCATGTGTATCTTTGAGTAAGTATGTGTTATTCTTTGTGGATTAGGTTGTGAAGAAGTTGTTTTTCCCTAATCCAAGTGTTGAGGATTATTGGAAGGTGAGTTTGGTGTGGTGTGATTGCTCATGAGGTAAGTATAAACCCCATTTGATTGTATATATTTATATGTCTTTGGACCTTAACACATTTGTTTATAAATGTGTTAAGTAATTTATTATATTGTTGATGCCTATGAATAATGTAAATTGCTATGTATATATATATCAATGATGAAATATGTAAAGGGAAAGATATGATGATCATTCTTAATGAATGTGCAATGCAATTGTTTGTGAGTACTTAAATGATGAATTGAGACATAAGGAGATGATTGAAGAATGTTTGCTTATATGAAATGTGAAAGATATGATGATATAATGAATTGTTTTAATATGATTTAAGATTGATGAGATGTAATGCCTAATGATGAATACCTAAATGATGATATTCAATGCAATTCATTATATGTATATACTCTATCAATGAGATGAGGAGCCATGATTGTTGGCCTTAATGATGTAAATGATATAATTGAGGCATGTTTGCCTATTTGATTATGAGAATGAAATGAGAAAGGAATTGAGAAAGAAATGTGCAAAGATATAAATAAATGAAAAGATTGTGTGCCTAATGTGTTATTCAACTTTTAGAGTTCTGAGTTTGGCGGCATGCCAATGAATCACTGGATAGGTGAAAAGACCGTGTCGTAAGCCGATTCCAGTTGAAAAATGTGAAATGATAAATGTGAAATGTGATGTTTTTGGGGTGAAAAGACTGGGTCGTAAGCCTCAAAAATAGTAACAGTCTAGCTGGGTTGAGGATTTCCTCGGTTCTAACCAGGTTGAGGTCCAAGAGACTGGGTCTATTACACTATCCATGGATAGAGATATATATATTGCCTATGGGCTTGATGATTATGATATGGACCAAAGCAGTAACTCTGAACTTTGAATAACATATTAGTTTCTTTTTGGGCCCATGCTTGTCTTTGTTTAAATGTGATTTATGAAATGTGGAATGGATGAATAATGAGACCCATATTTGCCTTTGTTGGAAATGTGATTCATGAATGGTGAATTGTGAATAATGAATTAATTGATTAAAATAAGGATATGTAATGTTATGAAGTATGATATGATTATAACACATAAGTAAACTATTGAGAAGAAATATGGCTTGAGAAGCTAAGGTGAAAGATGAGATTCTAAAAATATAGTATGACATGTAATATGTGTATTGATATAGACATTATGAGTATTAGTTATGGAATCGTAATTGGTGTTAATGATATGTGTATGTGTATATAATATATGAGATTAGTAGATATATATGAAAGATGTAATTGAAAAGGGAAAACATGATAAGAAACTAATGGTACATGAAGTTAATATATATATGTTTGAGTTTCTGTAATGTATGTTTATATTATTTATCTGTACTACTAAGCTTTCGGGCTTAGCGCGGTTGTGTAATCGCACAGGTGAGTTGGTGGTAGATTTGAAGTCTATCGTTATGCCACGAGAAGAGTATGAGTATGTCGAGACCAACTAGAAGGTGATACATACATGTAATATTTAATTATGTTGTATTTCTGACAAGAATGTATTCATATGTATAAAAAAAATGAAGTTTTGGTAAAGATAAGATTATTATATATATATATGTAAGATCATTAAAAGTATAAAGATTTTGTAAATGTTCTTTAAATCAATGTAATATTGTTTGAACTCAGTTAAAGGTTTTTAAATTGTAACGAAAAGTGACATTCTTATACTTTATATACATACTGTAAGTATACCCGGTATATGTATAGTATTTATATAGGGTATGGGGGTGTTACAATTATTTTGGTATCAGAGCTTAGGTTCGAGATTCTCGGCCTAAGTAGAATTAAAAAGAAAAGTTTTGAAAAGTCTAAATAGAATTAAAAAGGAAAAGTTTTGAAATGAAATTTATAATACATGCATATGCATTAACACCTAGGTTGGTCTCGGATGTGGCATTATGTGAATTGTACTGTGTTTGAATTAGAGGAGATGGATGATATTATGTGGATGAAGTTCTATATGAAAGGGAAATTAAAAAAAATGAATGAAAATGATACGGACTTATATAAGTTTAATTGATAAATTAAAGAATGGGAAATTATCCAAGTAAAGTAAATTGTTAAATTTGTTTGAAGTATCAAGAAATGAATAGAAGAATAAAGTGGGAAATAAGTTAAAAATAAAATCAAGATTAAAGTATGTACTCTCTCCTCTACAGTTTGGATCTCTTTCTAATAAATCTTATGTTTGGATTATTAGAGGAAGGAAATATTGTTGGATTGTTAACATGGAAAGATATGTTATCGAAATGAAGAGAGTATGATGGAATATTGAGTGAGTTGATTGGTATAGACAAAGTGTGATTATTTAAAGTTTGAGGTATATGAAGTTAAGGTTTTGTTTAAAAGAAAAAGAGATAATGTTGGTTAAGTAAGAAAATAAATTGGTATTGTTTGTATTGTTATTTTAATGCAAACATTGTGATTTTAATGTTAGAAATGTGATATGTTTGAATATTGCAAAAGCTCATGTTAATGGTGGTAATATGTGACAATTGGATTGTTGAAATGAGCTTAATAATTGTGGAAATTATATGTTTTGATGTTGCCTTGTGGTATATATATATAAGATGTTTTTAAAGCTGATATTAAGAAAAGATGAGATTTGTAAATTGAAGTTTAGGTGAGATAGTGATTTGAGAATTTAGAATTTTAATGGAATATTGATAAAGATTATTTATATATTGATAGTTTAATGTACGTTAAACATATGAGCTATTTGCAATGAATATTATTTCATATGAGAATACTACGAATTGGGTAATGAGATTGATAGTATGAAAATTTGTTGTGAAATAAAAAGGAAAGTGAATAAGCAAATGAAAATGAGTTATTTTAAGTCATTTGATTGAAAAGGGTAAAAATGGATATGGAGATATATTAAATGCTTTTAAAGACAAAAGTGAAAGAGATGTCACATTAGAAATGTGATTAAGATTTTTGTGAAATACTATTATGAGTTGAGTATATATATATGTGTTGAGTTGATAAATAACTTAAGTCATGTTAAAAGAATGAGAATGATGTTGTTTAAAGAAAAGTAATAAACATTAAATTTGTATAGATTGAATATAAAAGAGAAATTTAATATAATTGTATAATTATATGTATACATGTATAGGATATGTGAGGTAAGTTCTTTGTTATGAAGGTAATTGTAATCTGTAAAGAATGTGGGAAGTGAGTCACATTATGGATGTGACCTATGAAGGTGTATGTGGTATAACTATTGGTTTAAAGATCTTAAAAAAAATGATATTGCATGTATTAGTGGACCTAAGAAAGATTAGGTCATGACTTGAGCAAAGCTAGATAGATTATGTGACGAAATTAATAGTGAGAATGAACTCGAGTAATACTATATTATGAAAATTTTATGGTAATCACTGAACTTGATGATCATATAATATGTTGAGCTCCTAAAGTAATTATATGCGGAAAGGCTCTATGTACATGTGTATAATAAGGAATTGTAAGGAAAAAGGGAAGTATAATGTATACAAATTTTAAAAGAGATAGAGTAGAAATGGAGTAGCAAATGGAAATTGTGTCATATTGGTATATGATTGAATATGTATATGTAAGAGATGTTAATAGTAATATTGTTGAAACATGAATTAAGTTAATGATGATTATATAATTAAGTGCAAATTGGTTTGAAACGGAGTTGAAGTGTGTTAACTCTTGGTGTAGCAAAAGCTTATAGAATGAATATGTAATTCTTATGATACAACTTAGCATTGTAATTGGAAAGGTTGGAAACAGAATAATAGAGGAACAGTATTGATTTATAAGCTACAGGCATAATCATTAATCTTTTATGGTCATATGAATTGTGTAGTATATTTGACTGATTAGTTTTATTATCCACAGACTTGAGATTGAGATAACATGACTATAGTACAATTTTGGTGAGATTGATAATTATGTTTCTAAAAACATGATCAAGAGTTATGATGGGTAAAGTTGTACCTTATCATTTTATGTTAGAAATTTGGTTATAATTATGAAAGTAAGAAGAGAAAAGAGAATTATGAAAATGTTTTGAATTATGAATAATGTGATATAAAGGTAATTATTGTAAATATAGTAATGGTATGAAAGGTGAGGAGATATTAAAAGGGAGAAATTACAAAATGTGAGTGAAAGTTATACTGAATATGTTTATCGTATAAAGTGAATAAGTGGATGGGCTTAAGGTTTAAGTGAATGAACTATAGATAATAAAAATGGTATGAGATTATCATGAGAATTGGTGGAAATTATACTAAGATAATAGAAAATAAACTATGCGTATAATGAAAGATAATTTGAAGTGATTTGTTATCATAATAATTTGACTGAATATGGATCTGATGAGATCAGGAATTGAATATAAGTTTGCCCTAATGGAATTAGGTTATATATATAAATATGTATATTGTGAAATTTCATGATAAGTTTAAATAAATTAATCGTTGGTTTGAAGTGAACAAGATTGAAACGTGGGTATATTGTGACAGATAGATCAATTGATTTGGATTTGGCTAAGGTTGTGAATCATTACTGGAATTTAATATGTATAGTTGTACTAAGAGAATAAAAATTTACATGATAATGTATATGTTGTAAAATTCTAAAAATGTGAATGGACATGAATGGATGGAGTTATATCAATTGTAAATAATGATAAAAGGGAAAAGATTGATTATCTATAAAATAAGTTGAAAGGCATTGTATTAATATGTATGTTAAGTGAAAAGCATGCTAAAGAAGGAATTAAGTGTGTGAAAAATAAGGATCTTGTTATCAATTAAGGTTTGATCAAAGTCTATTCTGAAAGTGAGTGTAATGACGGGATAAACAATAATAAGATATAAATCAAGGATTTTTAAAGTTAAAGTTAAGAAAGTAATTATGAAGAGATGAAGTAATAAAATATCTTGAAGATAATGATTAGACGAACTATAAGTATATTATAAGATGATCTGATTTTTGTATTAAGGTAAATTCATGGAGAATGCGAGGAATTATCTTGATTTCTTTGTTGAGAAAGTAATAAGATATATAAATATATATAATGATGAGCTATGAAATTTAGAGAAGATAATTGACTCTAAGGGGGAGAGTAAAAGTTATTTGATTTGATGACATAATAACTTAAGAATATAATTAACTTCATATGGAAGTTAAGATGGTATTGTGTTAAAAATGGATTACTATTATACTAGATAATTTCGAGGACGAATTATTTAAGGGGGAGAGAATTGTAATATCCCATAGTATACCCTAAAAGTTTTGGAGTTATTGTTGTATTTGGATTGAAAGTATATGTTTAATGGAAAGAGAAAGGAAGATAAATTAATAATAAAGGAAATATTATAAGAGATAGATGTATATGGAGGATAATATGTATACATATGGTATTTGGAAAATATGGAAAATATAAAAGTAATATAAAAGAGATATACATATACCAACATATACATCACATATATATAATGTATAAAGTGGTGTAGAAAAAGTAAGTTTATATGATGATAATAATAATAATAATAATAATAATAATAATAATAATAATAATAATAATAATAATAATAATAATAATATATAAAAGAAAAAGAAGAAAAGAAAAGTCAAAGGATGAAAGTGGTGGTGGAGAATATTTTAGAAAATATTTAATTATATTATTATTAATATATATATATATAAGATAAGTAAGAATAAAAGAAAGAGGATTTTCTTTCTTTCTTCCTTCTTCTCGTTATTCTTCTTCTTGCACAAGAGAGAGAGAGAGAGAGAGAGAGAGAGAGGGAGAGAGAGAGAGAGAAAGAGAGGTAATTTTATATACACACATCAAATTCTTAAGGGCTTTAAGAGAATTGAAGGTGGAGATTGAAGATTTGGCAAAATATTCAAGTAAGTGTTAATTTCTTTGAGTTGATTTCTATTGATTTTGTTTATATTTGATTTGGTTAGTGTGTGAAGATGATGATAGTGAAAGATTAAAGGTTATAGATACGTTGAAGTTATATAAGGGGTTAAATTAGTTGGTAATTGATGTATGTGGTGAGTTTGATCATTTATTTTCCTAGATCTTCAAGATATTTGTGTTTAATGAAGTTGAAAACATAAAATACATGAGTTTGGTCCGAAAATAGAGGCATTTTGGATGCCACGCCCGTGGCCCTTGGCTGCCACGACCGTGGCCATTGAAAGCCATGGCCGAGCAAGGGAGACAGATTCATTTGCTATGCCACGGCCGTGGGGGTTGGAAGGCCACGACCATGGGGATTTTAGGAAGATTGGGCAGAATTGTTTGCTATGTCACGCCCATGGGGGTTGGTAGGCCACGGTCGTGGGGTACTAGAGAGAGAAGTTGGTTTGTAATTTGTGATCTAAGGGTCTAGTATGAGATTAATCTAGGAATAATTGTATTGAATTCATGTGTATCTTTGAGTAAGTGTGTGTTATTCTTTGTGGATTAGGTTGTGAAGAAGTTGTTTTTCCCTAATCCAAGTGTTGAGGATTATTGGAAGGTGAGTTTGGTGTGGTGTGATTGCTCATGAGGTAAGTATAAACCCCATTTGATTGTATATATTTATATGTCTTTGGACCTTAACACATTTGTTTATAAATGTGTTAAGTAATTTATTATATTGTTGATGCCTATGAATAATGTAAATTGCTATGTATATATATATATCAATGATGAAATATGTAAAGGGAAAGATATGATGATCATTCTTAATGAATGTGCAATGCAATTGTTTGTGAGTACTTAAATGATGAATTGAGACATAAGGAGATGATTGAAGAATGTTTGCTTATATGAAATATGAAATATGAAATGTGAAAGATATGATGATATAATGATTTTTTTTAATATGATTTAAGATTGATGAGATGTAATGCCTAATGATGAATACCTAAATGATGATATTCAATGCAATTCATTATATGTATATACTCTATCAATGAGATGAGGAGCCATGATTGTTGGCCTTAATGATGTAAATGATATAATTGAGGCATGTTTGCCTATTTGATTATGAGAATGAAATGAGAAAGGAATTGAGAAAGAAATGTGCAAAGATATAAATAAATGAAAAGATTGTGTGCCTAATGTGTTATTCAACTTTCAGAGTTCTGAGTTTGGCGGCATGCCAATGAATCACTGGATAGGTGAAAAGACCGGGTCGTAAGCCGATTCCAGTTGAAAAATGTGAAATGATAAATGTGAAATGTGATGTTTTTGGGGTGAAAAGACTGGGTCGTAAGCCTCAAAAACAGTAACAGTCTAGCCGGGTTGAGGATTTCCTCGGTTCTAACCGGGTTGAGGTCCAAGAGACTGGGTCTGTTACACTATCCATGGATAGAGATATATATATATATTGCCTACGGGCTTGATGATTATGATATGGACCAAAGCAGTAACTCTGAACTTTGAATAACATATTAGTTTCTTTTTGGGCCCATGCTTGTCTTTGTTTAAATGTGATTTATGAAATGTGGAATGGATGAATAATGAGACCCATATTTGCCTTTGTTGGAAATGTGATTCATGAATGGTGAATTGTGAATAATGAATTAATTGATTAAAATAAGGATATGTAATGTTATGAAGTATGATATGATTATAACACATAAGTAAACTATTGAGAAGAAATATGGCTTGAGAAGCTAAGGTGAAAGATGAGATTCTGAAAATATAGTATGACATGTAATATGTGTATTGATATAGACATTATGAGTATTAGTTATGGAATCATAATTGGTGTTAATGATATGTGTATATGTATATAATATATGAGATTAGTAGAGATATATGAAAGATGTAATTGAAAAGGGAAAACATTGATAAGAAACTAATGGTACATGAAGTTAATATATATATGTTTGAGTTTCTGTAATGTATGTTTATATTAGCTTTCGGGCTTAGCGCGGTTGTGTAATCACGCAGTTGAGTTGGTGGTAGATCTGAAGTCTATCGTTATGCCATGAGAAGAGTATGAGTATGTCGAGACCAACTAGAAGGTGATGCATACATGTAATATTTAATTATGTTGTATTTCTGACAAGAATGTATTCATATGTATAAAAAAAAATGAAGTTTTGGTAAAGATAAGATTATTATATATATATATATGTAAGATCATTAAAAGTATAAAGATTTTGTAAATGTTCTTTAAATCAATGTAATATTGTTTGAACTCAGTTAAAGGTTTTTAAATTGTAACGAAAAGTGACATTCTTATACTTTATATACATACTGTATCTATACCCGGTATATGTATAGTATTTATATAGGGTATGGGGGTGTTACAATAAGTATCATAATAGCTCAGGGTAGGTCATTGGAATTTACAAACCAATAAAAGCAAGCTAAAATCTTATGAAGGCTCAAAGAGACAAATAAGGGATTGATGTTAATAGGGCGGATTCTAGTTGTTGGCTTACCAAACAATGCCAAGATCATCTCTTTCTTAAATAAGCAAAGTTCAATTTCACCTCAAAAGTTTGTCAAAGCATGTTCTAAGATTGACTAGGACCTAGACAAAGGTAATCATGTAGGAGCCCTCTCTAAGTAAGCATACACAACCAAATGTTATAGAATAATTCCCTTACCTAGTAAAGTCATTCGGATTATGATGCATAGATACACTAATTTAAGAATATCAAGCTAGATTCATCATTAATTGAACACTATAATATCAAAAGCCAACAAAATTATAAATTCAATAAAGTAATTTATTCAAACAATTTTAATTTAAAAAACATAATTATTCCAATAAATTACTAAAGAAAGCAAAATAAAATGAGCAATACTCAAGCCAAGGGAAGTTTTTTATGTCAATCATCTTCTCTCTTCACGTCTTTTACACTCTCATCTTGAATGGAGGATAAGATAAAATCTTCCTCCAATCCTCCCCCTACCATGAAGGTTGCTAGTGGAGGTACTCTGCCAAACTTAGACAAAGGATTTCTCTTAGTACTAGGCTTATCAGGCTCAGGCAACTTTCCACTACCAATCAAATCTTAGATCTCATGCCTCAATCGAGCACACTTATTTATCTCAAGCCCTTGCATTTGATGGAACTGATAGAAAGTCTTGGCATCAAAGTTTGATGGCAGAGGATAGTGTAGCAGTCGAAGAGCCAACGACTGTAATAACCCCTTTTTCAGTAATTTGTTGAAAACACAAGAGAGAGGTTTTTCCAACTATGAAAACTATCTTCTATTTTCTTGACCAGTTGCATTAACATCAACTACCTTCTATGTATCTTGATTGCCAGACTAGTAACTCCCCTTCTCATTCCTTCTCCCAGCAAAATGGTTCTTCTCCCTTTCCCATTCTTCTATTTGCAAGCTAGCTTGGAGAAGATCTTTGAAAACTCTAATAAGGGTATGAGACAGTCTCTCACGAAGGTTGGGCATGACACCTCTCACTATCATTCTGATCTAGTCAGATTCATCAGGCCTCTTTTTTAGAAGAGTAGCCTTGCTTCTCCACCTCTTCACATAGTCAACAAAATTCTCATTATGCTTCTGTCTGATGGTCTCCACTTCTATCAGGGTCACTTCCAATTCAACATTATACCATACTACTGAATAAATGCTTTGTACAGTAGATTCCAATCTTTTTGAGTGTTCTCCTCTAAGGTATTGAACTAGTTTTACACAATAGGGCCAAATGAGAGCATGAAGTACCTTAGGGTTTGAGCTTTAGTAGACTGCATGGCAATGATGTATTGCTTGGCATACAGATGAGGATTTCTAGTTCCATCAAATTTGACAAAAAAAAAGGCATTTTGAACTTGTAAGGAACTTCTTCATCTTGCTCAAATAACTTGTCCACCTCTGACACTTCCTCAATTTTCAACTTTTTTTCTAAATCAGCAATCATTTTTTCAAAACCAGCAAACTCAGTCTTTTCTTTGACCTTCTTCTCTTTCAACTTTTCTTGTTGGTCTTGGAAGTACATATCCTAATCAGCATCATCCATTACTACCTTGTCTTCATTAGGAGCTGCCCCTGTTATCTTAGCCTTTCCCTTGTCCTTTTACTTCTTGTTACTAGCATATGCTTCAACATTGTTGTCCTCTAGCAGTGAAAGTAGTTGGCTTCTCACAGTCTCAGCCAGGGCTCCCTTTAATTCTTCCATCATGGAGGTAAGGGCATCATTTATCATCTTCTAAATTTACTCAGGTTCCATTGCTTTTAACGTGAAATTGATTGAATTCTCACTGGATTCTAAGTCACAGGTGGGGTTGTCATAAGCCCTTGAATTATCGTACTCCAGGTCTATGAGCCAGAAAGGGTTAATATGGATGTAATGCAATACATATATGCATGTATGCTCATGTAGCAAATAAACAAACAAGTAAAGTCAGGACGTCCCTTCCAACCTTATATCATTAACACACGAGCGGCGAGTTTCTTTTCCTAGGCATATGGTCAATATATCATCATCATGGGATGTTTTATTTTTGAAATACTTAGACGAATTAACCAATAGTTATATTTTCAAATTGAGAAACCAATCCATGATAACTCCCACTAATTAAGCCTTAATCCATTTAGACAACTGAAAGATAGCTTGTATGCTATATTATGGATTAAAACTAAATTAAAGGGTATATCATAAATAGATTTTCATTTGAAAATAGGCAACTAATGATCCATACCTTGAACAATCCCATGATTAACAAGTCTTGGCATGAATTAGGCCAACAATTGATTTTTTGTATTCCATAATTGACTTAAATAGTTGTAAGCCCTTTTAAGAAAAAGGTTAAGAAAAGTTGTAACCTGAAAAATATTTTTCAAAGCCCATTGTAAAAAAGTTTATTTAGAAATGAATTTTGGGCTTTAAATTTAGCCCATAAGGTGGAAAAAGATTTTTTACCCATCTTAAAAGGTTTTCATGTCCAAAGACCATCTTGAAAAAGAGTTTTAAAATGTTTTTGCTCTTTCGGCTTTAAAGGAATAAAATCATTTTGAGCTTACAATATAATTAGGTCATATTAGAAAAAGAACAAACCAAATAGGCCATGGTTCAAACAAAGATATATCAATCATAGTCAAATAATAAGTATTTGAGTAAAAACCTAAGGAAAGTAACTATGCAAACTACGTGAACTTTAGTCTTTGGGTTGAAAAAGCTTAAGTTTCCATAGCAAGTATATACCAAAAGGTACGACACTATGAGTGGTTATTCCATGCTATATCTCCATACCTTGAGTGAAAGTATGGTATCTCTTACATAACACAACATGGGTAACACAGGCATCCTAACTCACGCACATGATGCAATCTAAATGATGCAATGGATAATATCATAATAAGAAAGAATAAAACAATATAGAGACCAATGAAATCAACTTCTCTTATCCCCAATGGAGTCACCACTATGAGCGAGAATTTTCACCCCCACTCCCGGTGGAATGGTTCTTGCGACTTCAGCACTGTTAGGCTCAAGGCCTTAGAGAACACGAGCCTAAATCTGGAGAAAATGGAGTCATCACCTAAATAGGCTGGGAAAATAGAAAGGGGTGGATGACTCGATTCCTAAGGAATCCCCAACCCCCTATTGGGTTTAGAAAGTTGGGTACGTATGGGGAATGAGAGAATGACCCAGCACTCCCATAATGCCTGGTTCATTGGAACTGGTCTCCTTTTCAGGTCTAAATATTATTAAATTCTTAAACATTATAATGTTATCCATACTACCTGCATTTATTGAAATAAGTAATCATTATATTATAAATCAAACAAACAAATAAAATGGACACACATCCAAAGATAAAAATATGCCCTTACAAATGTCCAAATGTCCACAAAGAAAATAAATAAAATAGGAAACCTACCAAAAAGAGGAAACATGTCCTTTATGATTGTCCCAAAGACTTAAAATAAATTAAATTACATTGAACTTAACAAATGAGATATCCACTAAGTGGAAACATACCTCTTACTTCCTTAAATTAAAGTAAACCAATAAATAAATAAAGTCAAAAATAAATAATCCATCACAAGTATATATTAACAAATTAAATCATCAAATCTAGGTTCTAAAATTACATTGAACAATAGATATGCCAAACTAGAGTTTTAATATATGAATTAGGGTTTCTTAAAGTTTAGAATGGTTTTTGAAATAAAGCTAGGGTTTTTAGGGTTTATGCAAAATCCCAGTAGCTATACACAATTTATATACCTTTCTTTATTTTGATATATTATTAGGGTTTATGCAAAATCAAAACAAAGATATTTTAGCTACTGGACCAAATGATTTTTAAACTTGTGTAATGCTTGACTACTGAGATTAAAATGCCTCATTACTACTGGATGAAAATAATATAGCTACTAGGAATTTTAAACAAATTAAGTTTAGAAAATTAAACATGCGCAGAAGGCTCCATCAATATTGATATGTTGAGTTAAGCTTTATTTATGCTACTGCCTGATCCAATCTTGATCTTGGATGAGCAAAGCAATTCTGAAGATATGTTGTTGTGTCCTTATCTCCTTTTAGTCCCTGTCTCCTTCTGGTTGCTGTGTTTATGATTGCTTTTCTTTTTTGTTAATTCCTGTTATTGGTTGCTTGCTATTGATTATTGCCTTTGTGTTAATTGTTATTATTAATTCCTCCTTTTCTTTCTTCCAGTGCTTTAATCATCTTTATATAGGCAATTATTTGGGAACCAATTTAAAGAGTCCAACACGGCTTCGGGAATACCCGAGCCAGTCCGAATCCAATTAAAATTATATTTGCTTAAAATTGGGGTCGAAGGCCTTGCTAATTTGACATGGAGCCTTATCAATGTCGAGTTGCCTTGCCAATTTGACATGAACAAGGCTCATGTCGAATTGGCAAGTGCCAATTCAACATGAGCTTTGGCCTATGTCGAATTGGCTCTCCAACTCGACATGGTGTCTAGCTTTTGGGTCGAACCAAGCTGGTTTGGGTTAGATCAAGTCATTCATCTTTGTTTTGGGCTTTTAAAATTAAACTGGACTTAATTCAAGCTATTTAAGCTTTTAAGATAATACTAGACTAGGTTTAAGCTTCTAAAATTGTACCGGACCCCTTTTTCATTAGGACTGAATTTAATCAGTGTCAAAATTAAGAGTCTATAATATACTATACATATACCTCTCTGAACACTCTAATTACTCCTCCACATTAATTATCCAATTGTATTCAAATTTACGGATATTACAATGTCACTACAAAGTCTACTACGGCATTTAGTTCAAGAAGATCTTATGGAATTGTAGTTTACTACATTTACATATGTGCTAGAACTTTAGTTGGTATTTGCATAATATCTTTTATAATTGGGCCATTTGATATCTAAAAGCCCAAAGGTAGTTGACGTTAGCTTATGTATGCTTTAGATAACTTATCTAGGCATAGTATTACTCTTGTATTAGCTACTAAACACCCTAAGCTAGGGCATCTAGTACTTGGATGGTATAAAAGCATCCTTATGGACTTGTAATAGTTAGTTGTTAAATTTGAATACAATTTCAGAAATTTGTTCTTTGAGAGAGATTTCTCTTGCTTTAATTATTGTTGAATCAAACAAATTCACATAGAGTTAACAACTTGAGTGAATTCTAATACCAAGGTTCTTTCTCACAAGTTGAGAGATTAGGTTGAGGTTTCTTGGCAAGGACTTAATTTAGCTTTCCAAGGTGTTGATCCAAGCATAAAGGTGTTAGGTCTCAAGGCATAGTTCCTGTGGATTCACATCACCATCTCCAGGAAGTATCCATCTTCTTCATGATATTAGCCACTGCAGGATTACCAAAGCAGTCAAAATCAAAAGGGACAAGTTCTTGACCTGCCTCCTATTCGATGAACTAGACTGTGCGGAATGTGAAAAAAATAATGTTGTAGCTATAGGCTTAAGTTGGATTTCCAAAATGGGAACTTATGGTGGAAGGTTAAATTTTCCACTTAGGTCTCCATTGATGGGGATAACTACATCACCGTAGGGGAACTTGAGTTTTTAGTAGAGTGTGGAGGGCACAACCTTGGCTTGGTAGATTTAGGGTCAACCCGATAATAGGTTGAAGCAAGCTAGAATATTAAGGACTTGGACGGGGAATCTCATGTTCAACTAGGTCAATAGTCACAGTGATATTGGTTACTCCCAATACTTCTCTTTTAGTATTGTCATATGCCTTAACTACTTGGTCAGAGGGTACAAGTTCAAACATCTTAGTGCCTAAGCAACTGGCTACCTTCAAAGGATAAACATTTAGAGCTGACCTATTCTCAACCAATACCATTGGTGTGAGCAGGGATTTTTGCTCCCACTCCCATATGGAATGGTTCTTGCGACTTCGGCACTGTTAGGCTTAGGGCCTTAGAGAACACAGGCCTAAACTCAGAGAAAATGGAGTCACCGCCCGGATGGGTTGAAGAAAAGAAAGTGGTGGATAACTTAATTCCTAAGGAATCCTCAACCCCCTAATGGGTTTTGAAAGTTGGGTACATATGGGGAAGGTGAGAAATGGCCCAACACCCCCATAGCGCCCGGTTCATTGGAACCGGCCTCTTTTTCAAGTCTTAATATTATTAAATTCTTAACTCATTAAAATATTATCCATAATACATGCAATAGAAACAAATAAATATTTATTAAAATCAAGAAAGTTTAAACCAAAAAATGGGCACCCATACAAAGCGAAAACATACCATTACCATAATCTCCAATATTTAAATTACCAGTAAATAAAATAGGACACCCACCAATTGGTGAAAACATATCCATTACAATTATCCCAAAGTCTTTAAATAAAAAAAAATAAATTAAAAAAATAAGGCATCCACAAGTGGAAACATGCCTTTTACAAGTCTATTTAAATATACATACAAATCTAAGGAAAAGAATAAAGCAAGAAAAAAATAATATAACATATATGAAAATAACTGAATAATTAAAAAATAAAATAAACAAACACATCTTAATATTGCCCCATTAAGAAAATAAAGTGCGTGATGACACAAGTCGCACCTACAGTTTTGTTTGGGAATTAGGGTTTTAGATTTTAGAAAATGGTTTTACATATTAGGGTTTTGAAAAATATAGATTTGGGTTTTCTTTATGAAATCAAATGAGAAGTAGACAAACTAAAATGAATCTGTGATGTTATTAGGCTTTTCAGATTTATAAAGCTACGGGAAAAATATGTTATGTGCGCCACTGTGAACAATATGTATTGTTTTATATTAATGGAACATTGCAATGAATTAATTAGTAAGAGTAAATAATTGAATTGAATAAACTAAAGAAAATTGGACCTAGGTTTGTGGACTCCACCAAAATTAAAAGAGATGATCCAACTATTTGCTTGAATCTACATAGCTTTCTGGCTGGAGGTTCAATGCAATCAAAATAGTTCTACTTTTCTGCCTCTTAGATTGCTATGTCTCTTCTTGTTGTGTGTGTTCCCTCTTAATTGCTTAATTAAAATTTTGGTCCCTAATTCTATCTTTAGACTATGTTATTTATAGGCAAACAAGCCAAACCCTAATACTAATCTTAAACCAAATTGATTTAGAAACTTAACAAGCACGACGTCAAATTAGTAATCGGTGGTGAATTGGCATGGTTAAATTCACCACAGGCAAGGCCTGTGGCAAATCGGGCCTGCTGATTCGTCGTCGGGTCTCGGTCAAATTATTATTATATTTTTTATTATTATATTTTTTTATTATTAATAAATTTTATTTTATTTTATTTTTGTTATTATTATAAAATAAAATAAAATAAAAATTATATTTTTTTCCTTTTTCTTTATTATTTATTATTATATTAATAAAATAAATATTATTTTTTCTTCTCTTTTTTATTATTTATTATTATATTAATATTATAAATAAAATAAATATTATATTTTTACCAGACTATTTTAAGTTTGTAAAATTATTCCAGACTATTTTAAACCTTTAGTCTTGACCTAACATTCTTTTAATTAGGGTCGGACTGGATTTGGTCTAAAATTAAGAGTCTACAATTAGCATTGTCTTTCATTTTGTCAACACTACGATGTAGAGGGCATTGTTGCGGCTAGCCTCCCTAGTAGGTAGGTCACTATTTGTGAAGGACATGGCTACAGACTTTGTCTTACCCCTTACACTGGTACCTAATCCATTGCCCAAGAACTTTCGAGCTAATGAGTTTTGTGATTATCACCAGAAGACCTACCATTAAACTGACATTTGCATTAGTTTAAAGCATAAGATCTAGGACTTGGTTGATAACAGCTCTATTAACCCACCAAGACCTCGACCTAATATTGCAACTAATCCTCTGCCTAACTACCAACCACCTATTGTCAATTGTATTTCCATTTTTCCTGAAGTTGAAGTTGATCATGTCTCCCTCATCCGTCCATTAGATGAATTTTCATGTGTTTTGGACCTTAATGACTATGTAGATGAGGTCATTGATGTTAATGCACTGACCAAAAGTGGGCAATATGCCCAACCTTCCCCTCCAACTCAGCCAAACCCTTCACCACTCAACCTTACCACGCAGCCAGAAGAGGACCCAACACTTAAACAATTTGAGAAAACCCAGGCCAATATCTCAATTTGGATCCTTCTCATGTCCTCTTATCCACACAAATAAGCAGTTCTCAAGGCCCTAGACCATTGGCAGACTCATAAAGATGTCACACCTAAAGCGTTTGTTGCTTATGTCACCTAGTCCACTAAGTCAGCCCATATCACCTTCAGCAATAAGGACCTCCCCAAGGAAGAAGGAAACCATAACTAATGCAAGCATGGGCATGCAAACCCATGAAAATAAACTTTGAAGACCCAAAACTAAATAAGAGGTTGAATTCAAGGGCTAGAATGTTGATTATAGAAGCATTAGAGGTGAAATATGTAACATCCTCTGACAATTCTCACATAAAACTATCAGAGAATGTTACTCGATATACTGTCAGTGCTCTTATCAATTCATTTACAAAGTTCTCTTCCAACTAACAAAAATTTTCAAATAATAATATAATATGTATTATACAACACTTATAAATTCAACATTTAAACCAATCTCCAATATCTCCAATAAACCAAATACTAATTATAAATCAGATAACCATCATAAGTTTGTCAATCCAAAATAAATATATAAAACATGATTTGATAATCATTAACACTAATCTAAAACTTCATTCTCTAAATACATATATTTCTTTCACGTTTATAAATTTGTACAATCTCTCAAATAGACAAGATAAATTGCATATATATATACTTCATAACTTAAAAGTACAATATACGAAAGATCTCTATATGTACTATAGATAATTTCTGAGATCTTTAATTTCTCTTCTTAACTTGCTCCAATGACATGATACCTGTGTGTCAGAACATAATTCTAACACGCTAAGCAAAGCTTAGTGGTGTTTGTATAAACATATTTTGTCACTTAACATTAAAGAAAAATACTTATGAAAATATAGTAATAACACTCAGTTTTAAGAAATATTTCAATATATTAACTATTTTCAATAACAAACCAACATAATATTTTGATCACACAAAATAATAACTTTAACTTTATAAAAGTCATCATGTTATACTATACTTTCATTATTGCAACTTTTCTCTTTATGAATCATTTTATTTAAGACTTACTTTCTCATTTGTTAACATTGCTCATAATACGGTTATTTTGTTTTTCAGTAAGTCTTACTTTTTAGTTTCACATATAGGATAATTTCATTCAATTTATAATTTTTGGCACTTAAATTTAGTACTATACTTTGGGCACTTTGTATCTTATATCATTATATACACTTTCAATCATTATAAAACTTAGAAAGTTATTGATCAATTCAATAACTTGAGCATAAAATTTCTATTTTGTGCATTAGAACTTTCACTTGGAAACATTAATATATACATTACTAATCACCTTCACATTGTAACACAGTAAGTCGATTTTAAGTAATTGACTTGTATTATTATTTTGCATTTCTTCCATTATTCATAATATCATATTCACATATATTTTCAATTTATATAACTTCATTAAATATGCCCTTACATATTGAACTCAGATCATAGAATTGGATAACAGTTTAGTGCAGCATTTTTATTGCCAACTCTCAAGAATATATAATGGAAATTATGCCCACTGTCACTGATGACACAATGTGTCCATTAAGGGCACGAGGTGCCCACTATAACTATGACTATCCCCCCTCTGGCTAGCCATACAATCCAAAGCTAGATCTAAAATTAGTATGATTCGGGCAATACATTAGTTTTGATTAATATTGAATTATGTATATCACTTCAATGGAATAATTCTTTGATCAACTCTTGGTATTACACATGTTTATCATATATTCAAAACTTATTGTACTACTTGTTAGGGTTGATTTCAAAAATCTTTTACACCTTGAGGCCTTATAATCATTTAGGCTGAAATCACAAATGAAAAACAAGAAAAAGAGCTATTTTGGGCAAATTTCTTCAAGTGACAGGCCCCTGTCATTGACTGTGTCATTTACCCATTTTACAGAAGCTTTGACACGCCCAATGACATGGGCGTGTTACTACCCATGTCACTTAACTTGCATTACAGTAGCTATGACACGCCCAATGATTGGTCGTGTCATTTATTTTTATCACAGTAGCTATGACACGCCCAATGACACAGGCATGTTACTGATCGTGTCTCCAATATTGAAAAACGGTATCATTGACACATCCTGTGATGTGGCCGGGTCACTGGCTGTGTCAGGCAAAATTCTATGTTTCGTACACTCAACCACTTAAACATAATATAATCAAGATCTATGATAAACATGAATCAAGAACTAGTTTCTTCAACATAGAAAGAGTCTATATCAAATACTTTACTTAAACATCAATTAATCAATCTTTAACCATTACTCATGGCTAAAAACAACATCAAACCACTCAATTCTTATAATGATTGAATTAAGAATCATACTCATCACTATAAGTTCCTTTAACTCATTTTTCACTCATTAATCCATTTAACCAATACTTTTCAGTAATAATTCATTATAGATGACTCAATCAACTAATTCAAACCTTAAATTTCATAGAAATTCAAATATTTATAAATTAAAATACAAAAACACATACCTCTTTCAAAATCTCTTCTCTTCTCTCTTTTCCCTCTTTTTCTTTGATCACTTGTTGATAATCCCACCTACTCTAACTAATTCTCTTAAAAATAATTGTTGGAAAAGATAGATTTCCATTGATTCTTTTATGAAAGGAAGAAGAAAATAGAGAAGATGGTGATGGTGGTGGTAGATGGCGTGGATAATGGGAGAAGAAGGAAGAAGATTCTACACACACGCATACATGTCCACATATATATATATATATAATAAGTTTAATCTATTGTGGCCAATCTCATCTTAGCTATGGTGCACCCTCACTCTTAACCTTTGATTATAAATCGATTTTTAGTCTCGTAAAACCGTAAAAATAATTTTTTTCAGTAAATTTTTGAGATATATTA
The DNA here is from genome assembly GCA_947685225.1 of Garcia nutans. Lineage (NCBI taxonomy): Eukaryota > Viridiplantae > Streptophyta > Magnoliopsida > Malpighiales > Euphorbiaceae > Garcia > Garcia nutans. Next base: position 39,743,206 of record CANTUV010000059.1, read on the forward strand.
TTCACTATTATCTACTTATAGCATTTATCCACATTACTTTTATTACTATACACTATTAATTATCAATATTAGTTAAAAGTTCCATGTTTGAAATTTTGAAACATTACAAAATAACTTTAAGATGACATATTTTGTAATTTCCAGATTAAGACAGATTTGACCTTTGAAGTTTTACTTGAGAATTTGATGATCCTAGAGTCTAGAATGAGAAAGAAATATTCATGAAATTTTTAAAGGACATTTAAATATTTCCATAATGTGCTTATTTGTAAAGATCCAAGTTCTTTTGGGCCTTCAAACATCTGTGCAAATTTAAAACCACGAAATCATATCGGATCAGTATTTTTTGTCTAGACCAGTTTATTTTAAAAGGCCATAACTTGAGATTTCATAGCCCAAATCGAGTGATTAAAAAGCCTAAGATCATCTACACTTCCATAGCTATAGTTCCTATGAAGAGATTAAGCCTAGATTCGGACTTTATTAGTCATTACATTGGCTTCTAAATTTTTGCATGAATTTTAGTATAATTATGTTTCCTTATCTAGTTAAGACTTGAATAATTTATTAAGATTTCTTTTATCCTTCTGTAACTATGTTTAAGGTTAACTATTAGACGTTATAAATACCTCTTATTTGAGATTTTATTAAGGATGGTTGGATTGAATTATAAAATTGAGAACTTTTGTTCTTGGAAGAGATTTCATCTCTTATTCTTGGTTCTTTCTTGAATTAAGGTTTGCTATTGTCACAGTTAACAACTTTGTGATATGTTAATTCTAAGGTTCTCTTCCACATGTTGGAATTAGGTCAAGGACTAGGGAAGTATCTGATTTGGCTTTTCAAAGAGTCTTCCAAGCATGATGGCGAAAGGGTCTCTGATTTAATATACCGGCGGTTCATGTCAGTTTGGTATCAAAACTTAGAATCTAAATCAGGTTCCCAATCTATCTATTTGCTTTATCTATCTATTCTTTGTTTATTATTCTTCATGTTCTTGTGTCTTTTTGCTCGAAATTCCTAATAAAAAAAATTTTCATTACCTTTATTTCAATTAATTTGTTGATTGTGTCCTTTGATCCTAAATTTTCAATTTTCATCATGTTCTTATATTTATTCATAGTTTATTCCTGTCAATTCTTTTTTAAAAAAGGTGTTATTGATCTTGTTTTTTTATTCAAGTTGTGTTCCCTTTGTGTTAAAGGCTGCCAAAGAACTATTTCAAAACCCTAAAGGCTGCCAAATAGTTACCAAATTCTTAAAAACCCTCAACTTTTTTGTAACTCAATCTATGGTCAGTTCCCAGTTGGACCACCAGTGTCCCAGTTGGACCATACAAGTCCCACCTAAAATCTTACCATACCGTCCACCATGATCTTTACTACCTAAAATTTGCAAAATAAAAAATAAAAAATTAGTCTATCTCAGTCGGACCAATAAAATCCCAATCGTACCCAATTTATCCCACCCAACTTTTCACTGTACTACTAACCGTGAACCTTACTGTATCCATTTGCTACCAACTTCCCGGTCGGACCTCTTATAGTCCTATCGTGAGATCCTTTTATCCAGAAAATTTTTTTGCTTCTTTGTGATTGTGTTGCTCATGAGAATTTTGATCCTTACAACCAACCTTGACAAGAGATCTGAGAGGAAAAAGGCAAGGGTGTGAGCTCATATAAAGAAAAGCCATATATTGAGTGCAAACATGAGTGAACTTAAGTGAACATTAAACTTGAGTGAAACACATGAGGGAGTGAAGTGAGGAACTATCTACATATACTTTCTTGTTTTTACTAACCTTTTGCTGCAGATCACATTGAAATTCTAAGATGAGTGGAGAAGCTAGAATACCTCAAAGGCTTGTTGATCGGATGGATGCAATGGCTAAATCTATGGAATTTTTATGTAGGCAAGTTGGAAAAATGTTTAAAAGTATGGATCAGATTGAGCATTCACTATTAAGAAATAAGCCAAATAATACTCCTATTCAACATACCAAGCAATTTTCAAAGAGAGCTCAAGTAGATGATTATGATGATCAATTTGCTTATTCACTACAAAGATGGAGCAAGCCACACAAGTTTTCCAAAGATCATAAAAAGGAGAAAAATTTAGAGGATTGTCTTGAAAGACTTTATGTTCTAAATGAAGAAGCAAAAGCATCCAGGGTTTATTAAAGGAGCCAAAGGTTAAGGAAAAGATTGAAGATGAAGTTGAAGAAGAGTTAGTCTATGTTGAGGATATAAACTAAGACAAAGAATATCCCATTGAAACTTTCTAATGAAGACTCTTTGCTATCTTTGGGAGATGAAGAAGATTATGATCCTAAATAAGAAGAAGTTGTGACCCATGAAGAAGAGAAAGAAGCTAAAGAAGAGAACTTGATTCAAGGCAATAAGCATGAGGTTGAGGGAGAAACGGAAGTGCAATAAGTGGAGGTGGAAGAAGCTAAAGAATTGAGTCAACTCCAAGTGCACCAAGTTGAAGATGTTCAAGAATTTACTTGCGATGAACTTCACAATGTTGATGCTCTTGTATTGTCAACAACTCCTCAAATTAATTTTGTTTTGCCTCATGATTTCTTTGATGATGTTTCATTAGGAATTCAAGTTCACCATGTACTTCACATTCTTGGTGTTTGTAAAGAAGAAAGACAACAACCATGTGCAAAATTAATTATCTTTCTTCAACATTTCAAGGTTAGAGGAAGAGTTGACACCGATAAAGGAAGGATGGCCTTACCAAGAGAAGCCCCATTATTCCATACTACCTTGATGCATGATTCCAGGTAAATCATTTTAATAGAAGTGGAGAATGACGCAAGCACAGACATGCAAGCCCATGAAAAGAAACTTGAAGACCCAAAACTAAATAAGAGGCCGAATGCAAGGGCTGGAACGTTGATTATGGAAGCATTAAAGGTGAAATAACTTAAAAAGAACATATTTTGTAATTTCCATATTAAGGCAGATTTGACATTTGAAGGTTTACTTGAGAATTTGATGATCCTAGATTTCCAAAATGTGAAAGAAATCTTCATGAAATTTTTAGAGGACATTTGAAGATTTCCATAATGGGCTTATTTGTACAGATCTGAGTTCGTTTGGGCCTCAAAACATCTGTGCAAAATCTGAACCACGGAATCATATCGAATCGGCATTTTCTTTCCATACTAGTTTACTTCAAAAGGCCATAACTTGAGCGTCTAAATCTACAATTGAGTGATTCAAAAGCGTAAAGTCATCTACACTTCCATAGATACAATTTTTATGAAGAGATCAAGCCCAGATTCTGACTTTATCGGATACTAAATCGACTTCCAATTTTCTGCATGAATTTTAGTTTAATTTTATTTCCTTATTTTGCTAGGATTTGAATAATTTATTAAGATTTCTTTTATCCTTTTGTAACTAGGTTTAGGATTAAGTATTAGAGGTTATAAATACCTCTTATTCATACTAGATTAAGGATGGTTGGATTGAATTAATTAAATTAAGGACTTTTATTATTGGAAGAAATTTCATCTATTGTTCTTTGTTCTTTCTCGAATCAAAGTTTTCTATTGTCAAAGTTAGCGAGCGGACCGTACCTTTAAAAAATGTAACATTTTCTAAATCCAAACCCAGCCCATGGCTAGGTCTATTCACTACTATCTCGGGCAGTTCAATCATGCTTTACTCTATGGATGGCTTATGAGTCCACTAGCTCTACGTCATCTGACCTTGGCTTTGATGTCATCGATAATAGTTTGATCTAATATTATTTTCAATAATCTATTATTTTATGGTTCAAATTCCGCCTAAAACAATTAGCGCAAATTATATGGATAGTAACTAATTAGAACTTGTGAATTTCCATTCACTTTCTTTTCGAGTTGATGTGGATTCAATCATTGATAGGGATGTGCTACCTTAGCTTAGCATCTTAAGTTTATTGGTCATTTGACTAGACTATTATATTAAATATATAAGTAAATTATAGGTAAATTATAAATTATGAGTAAATTATAAATTATGAGTTGTATAATTTGAAAGAAAATTTTACTTAATTAGTATAAGAGCTTTTTAAAATTTGCTATTTTGTATCTAGATAATTTTTTTTAGCCCAACGAGTTTTCCAACTTTTAAAAATGATTTTATATAAAACAGTGTTATCCGTTTTTTTTTTTATTTTTATTATAGGATATTGATTTGCAACTTACGTCTCTTTATTTATAACTCAAAAGTTTCATTTAAAATCTTGTTTTGATCACAACCCAGATTGTTTTTTTTTTTTTTTATTATTCTCACTCCAACTTTCGGTAGTTTAGAGTTAAAAATTAACATTTTAGTGATAGAAAAATAGTTAAATTTTGTATGAGATTATTTTTAAAAAGTTGAAAAACATGTCAAATAAAAAAAACGACAACGGTCCAATTTAACCCCTAAACTATAGCAGAAAGTTTAAATTGGCCATTAAATTTTTTTTAGACCAAATTGATATTTTTTCTTTTAAAATTGGTCCAATTTGCCACTTTTTTAATATAATCGTTAAATAGTTGATTGCATGGACTAATTTAGACTAAAATTAATATTAGTAGTCAAATTGAACTTTTTAAAAATATTAATATAATATTCTCTAAAAATTTATTTATTAAGTAATATTTTTAATATCAATAATTTATAAAATTAATAAATATTTTTTATAATTTATAATAATTTATAATTTAACAAGTAATTAAAAATATTAAAAATATATAAAAATTTATATTATATAGGATTTTTTAATATTTTTTAATATAATATTAATTATAATATTATGAAATCAATATTAAAAATATTAATGAATAATTTATAGTAAAAATATTATAATTTATAATATTAATAAATTTTAATATTTTTCATTTTTCATTTTTTAATAATTATTTAATTTTTAATATTATAAATTATTTATTAATTAATATTTTCAATATTAATAATTTAAAATATTAATAAAAAATTTTATAATTTTGTAATTCATATTTTTTAATAATCTATAATTTCAAAAATGATTAAAATTAAATTATTATTTATATAATTTGAGAATTTTAATTTAAAAAATAAAAAGATTTAAAAATTATATATTTTTTAAAAAAAAACTTTAATCACCAAGAAAAAAAATAAATTATAAATAGGGTATTATCTACTCTTATGATGTATTAAAAGGCTATGAATTAAAGAAAAATAATATAGTTTTAGCTTTTATTGTCTATCCAATAAAATTGAAGGTATAGAACTAAGATAGATAATTATTATATAAAATTATAAAAATATTTATTAATATTATAAATTATTAATATTAAAATATCAATTAATAAATAATTTATAATATTAAAATCAATTAATTATTAAAAATATGAAATCTATTAAAAATTAAAATTATTAAAATTTATTAATATTATAATTTTTAATATTACAAATTATAATTTTTAATAAAAATTATTTTTTTAATATTTTCAATATTAATTTCATAATAACATAATTAATATTATATTATAAAATATTATAAAATCCTAAATAATATAAATTTTTATATATTATTTAATTATTTTTTAAATTATAAATTGTTAAATTATTTTTATATATTATAATATTATAAATTATTGATATTGAAAATATTAATTAATTAATCAATTTTTAAAAAATATTATATTAATATTTTTTAAAAGTTTAATTTGGCCCATAATATTTGATTTTAGTCCAAATTAACTCATGCATTTAATTATCTAACAGTTCCGTTAAAATAAGAGATAAATTAGACTAAATTTTAAAAAATATATTAATTTAGTCTAAAAAAAATTTAAGAATTAATTTTACCTTTTTATTATAGTTTAGGGGTTAAATTAGCTTTTTTGTCCAATAAAAAAATTATTGAGATATCAATTTAGAATATTTAAAAAGTTTAGGGAGTAGCCGTGTGATTTTCCCAAAGTAAAATCATATAGAATTGTTATCTAGTAAATATAAATTAACCATCCAATCCACAAGTGCAACAGATAGTTTCTACTTTTTTTTCCCCAAACAGTACTCTCTTAGAAGTAAATTGTATGGTTTTTGAAAATTTAAGTCCCTATTTTGACTAAAAGCAGCACTAAAACTGATCAATATATCAAACTCAAACGATTACTGTTTTCTGTAATTCCTTGTTATGGCTTCCATGTCTATGATTCTCGTTCTCCTCTATGTACTATCTGTTATGAGAGGAGCTCAAAAAGCACACTCTAGCCAGATAAACCTTGGTTCTTCACTCTTTCCTACATCTCATCCCAGTTCATGGTCCTCCCCTTCGGGTAAATTTGCATTTGGTTTCTATCAACAAGGTACTGGCTTTGCAGTGGGAATTTGGTTGTTTGGGAAACAGAACAAGACAGTTGTGTGGACTGCAAATCGGAATGATCCACCGGCCTCTGCCGATTCTGTGTTAGTCTTAACTAAGGATGGTAAGCTTCTTTTGAGAATTGGACAAGGAAAAGAGAAACTTATTGCTAATAATACAGATGCTGCTTCCTTTGCCACTCTGCTTGATTCCGGAAATTTAGTCCTTTACAACAAGAATTCTGACATAATTTGGGAAAGTTTCAGATACCCTTCTGATACCATTTTAGAAGGTCAAACTCTTTTCTCTGGATCTCAATTGATTTGTTCATCAGAAACTAGTCCTTCCATCGGAAGGTTTCATCTCAAGATGCAAGATGATGGAAACCTTGTGTTATACCCACTGAATACTGGAGATACCCCAGGAGATGCTTATTGGAACACTGAAACTTTTGGGCATGGCTCAAAGTTTCATCTCTTTCTCAATAGCTCTGGTCATTTACAAATTATCAATGGTACCACTTCACACATTATCACAACAATTTCGGATGATTCACTATCAGAAAATAGTGAACAGTTAAATGACAATAGTATAATTTATCGTGCAACTCTGGATATTGATGGTGTTTTTCGCTTGTATTCTCATACTTATGACAATAGTAGTGGTGAATCGGAAACAAAAACTATGTGGAAAGCACTGAAAAATCCTTGTGAAGTGAAAAGCTTTTGTGGGTTCAATAGCTATTGCACATTCAATGATGACCAGCCACTCTGTCTTTGTCTTCCTGGTTCTGATTTCACTGATCCCAACCAAAGATCTCTTGGCTGCAATAGAAACTATTCAGAAGCAGGTTGTAGAGGTGGAAGTGAAAATGCGATCCATTTTAACATCGAAAGAATGGAAAATATGAATTGGGGTGATCGTCCTTATGTTCAAGAATCGATTTCCATAGAGGAATGCAGCAAGTCTTGTTTAGAGGACTGCAAATGTGGGGCAGCATTGTTCATTGATAAAACTTGCCAGAAACAAGGGCTTCCACTGAGGTATGTTAGAAGAATTCAATCAGGAGAGGATCAGACCACCACAGCATTCTTGAAGGTGGGCATTGGAAGTAATAATGGCAAAATCAACTACTCGACTTCTTTCCCTTTAAAGCCACCACCTATAGTTTTGATTAGAAGCAAAAATACACTGGTACAAATTCTTCTTCTGACTTCTAGTCTCATCTTATTTTCATGTATTGCTCTTATAGTTTCCGGTTTTTTCATTCATAAATTTCAATTCGTAAGATATAGAAGGTTATTGGAAAATGGGAAGAATGGTCTAACTGAGGAGCTTAAATTGCGATTGTTTTCATACAATGAGCTTAAATTAGCAACAAATGGTTTCAAAGAAGAGTTGGGAAAAGGTGCATTTGGAGCAGTTTACAAAGGCACATTATACAAAGGGAAAAGACTTGTTGCTGTTAAGAGACTAGAGAAGTTGTTAGAGGAAGGAGAAAAGGAGTTTCGGGCAGAAATGCGAGCAATAGGAAAAACTCATCACAAGAACTTAGTTCGACTATTGGGATATTGTGCAGTAGATTCTAAAAGACTTCTAGTTTATGAATACATGAGTAATGGTTCACTTGCAGATCTTTTATTCATGTCTACAATGCGACCAAATTGGGATGAGAGAGTGAGAATTGCTCTTGATGTTGCTCAAGGTATTCTTTACCTTCATGAAGAATGTGAGACACCAATCATTCATTGTGACATAAAACCGCAGAACATACTAATGGATGATTTTTGGACAGCAAAGATTTCTGATTTTGGGTTAGCAAAATTGTTGATGCCAGATCAAACAAGGACCTTCACAATGGTTAGAGGCACTAGGGGCTATGTAGCACCAGAATGGCACAAGAATATTCCAATATCGGTAAAGGCTGATGTATACAGCTTCGGAATTGTGCTTCTGGAAATTGTTTGTTGTAGAAAAAACATGGATATTAGTTCATTGAAACCAGAGGAAATTGTTTTATCAACTTGGGTTTACAATTGTTTTGTTTCTAGATCTTTGGAAAAGCTTGTAAGTGGTGAAGAAGTTGATAAGAAGATCTTAGAAAAATTGGTAAAGGTAGCACTGTGGTGTATTCAAGATGAAGCAGCTCTTCGTCCTTCAATGAAGAATGTAGTTTTGATGTTAGAAGGAATAATTGACACGGCAATTCCTCCATGTCCAACTACTACCTCCATATAAAGGATGGATTTGTTTGGATCAGCACTTGGGTTTACTGTTTGATATTTGTATTTCAAAATCTAATAATTTACTGTTTGAATCAAACAATTGAAATCCAATTCTATGTAGAATAGTTTGTGTCCTTTTTAATTTATGTATGTTTGTGTGTTGTCTCTTCGAAATCAATAAATGTAAACTTTACCATTTATATATATCTTTGTGATTTCTTTTGCTTTTTACTGCTAGTGACATTTGGAAGAAAATTTGGCAAGCAAATGTGCAGTAACGTTTAATCATTCTTTTTATAATTGTTGATTTTGGGTCGGATCCCCCCATTACGGGTGAGTAAACTCATGAACCCAACTACATCCAAAACATTAATTATATAATAAGATAATATTTTGAATTTGAAATGAGACTTTGAATAGGTTTTGGATTTTCTATTAAAAATTTGATTTTAATTAAAATATTAAAAAGAATAATTATCTTAAGGGATAATAAGATAAGTTTTTTTTTAGCTAAAAACTATCTAAAAAAATAACGTAAGTTTTTTCTTGATCGGTTCTTTCTTCTTCAATTTGGCTCTTCTCCTACTCTTTTCTCTACACTTTCTGTGTATTGAGTGTTTGAGGAGTTTTTCTATGAGATAATTTGTAACACCCCCACATCCAATACACGCACACTACAAACCCCACAATGTAATATACGTGCACTGAACATAGGGATGCTACAGATTTTATTAACATTCAAAACATTTTAAATAATACCATCTTCTTTCTCATATATATTATAGAAAATAAGTCATTAATTTATAATATAAAACAAATAGATATATATATATATATATTTACTTAATACGCAGCGGAATAAAGAAAATATTTACAAATATACATATATTTACATTATAAACAAAACTTTACAAAATATAAAAGAGTTATACATGATTGGCAAATCTTCTCTGATCTTTAAGTTCCCAAAATCAACTCTTCAACGTCTACTTTCACTCGTTCTCAAAGAGCTCTCGGGTTCAACTCTATCAACTCTATCACCTGCGCGATTAAACACTATCGCGCTAAGCCAAGGGCTTAGTAAGATAAATCATGCTAATGTTATGCTTAAGTGCAATGCAATGTCAATTCTCAATCCATATTATACATGTAACATCATATATGCAAAACTAACAACATACCTTTACATTTCATAATCCAACATATGTAGACATAACACATTTCAACATCTTTTCATATACCTCATTAGTTACTTATTAAACCATTCATGAACAACACTAAACAAAGACAAGCATGGGCCCAAGACACACTAATATGCCATTCAATTTTCAGAGTTAATGCTTTGGTTTTATCACATTTATCATTATCACATATACCCAACTAGGCTTCAAGGATTAGGTTCAACCAAGCTTCAAGGGGAGCAAAGCATGCTAAGCTTCAACCCAACTTGGCTTCAAGAACCAACCCAACCTAGCTTCAAGGGTTGTAACATCTCAATTAGGCTTCAAGGACTAGACCCAACCAAGCTTCAAGGGGAGTAAAACATGTTAAACTTCAACCCAACTTGGCTTTAAGGATCAAGCCCAACCTAACTTCAAGAGATTGTTACTCATATTAGGCATGCCACCAACAACAAACTCTGAAAATGGAATAACACATTAGCCACACAATTCATTTATTATTTAGCTATCATTTCCATTCTCAATTCTCATTAACATTTAGGCAAACATGCCTTATTTCATTCAATTGCATCATCATAGCCAATCACAATGGCTTTGCATCACATTTCACATCTCAATTCATATTATGCATATAGCATCATTGATATAGCATTTCAAAGTACATTATCCATATCACACATCATCATTTACAAGATTCACAATACATATAACATACCATTGTTCATAGCTTTAGAATCTTACACATGCATTTGTTTATGTCATTCATTGATTTAAGTGTGTTTAAAGTGTTTAGGTTTAAGTTTATGTACACAATTACCTTAGAAGAACAAAAACAATGCAAAAAGAACAAAGAATCAAAACCTTATCTAACACAATTGAGGGACACGGGCAGCACACTTGAGGGACACGGCCAAGCTTGTGGCCGTGTCTCTCAATCTCAATTTGACAGTAGGCAACACGGGCAAGGGACACGGCCAAGCTTGTGGCCGTGTCTCCCAACACCAACATCCAGTAGTGAACACAGGCAATAGACACGGCCGTGTCTCCCAAAAATCCTTCCAACACGCCCAAGTTTTCTTGGCTTGGCCGTGTCTCTCCTTGCTTTTGGCCGTGTCATTTGAAAACCAAACCCTAAATGTGTCTAACAATCTTCTAAATGCATTTTAACACATCATGCGCAACACAAATTCATTCAAATGGGTACACTCAATAACATAAACACATATCTTACACAATCATCACAATAATCACTTTAATAACACATTAACATCACATTTAAACACAACCACTTCAAAACCCTAAAACCAACATCCTTCTCCATCTTCCAAAATTAACATCCTTCACTTCCAACAACAACACCTATTTAAATTCTTAACTTAAAACCAAATTTAACACTTGAATACACAACACAACCACATCCCATCATCAATTCAACAAACCCTAATGAATTTCAAATACTACTTCAAAAGAATAAAAGAAATCAAAGGAAAGATCTTACCTTAGTTAAAAACTTCTTGAATCAACACTTAATCACTTAATCTTTCATCAATTTGAGCTTAACTCTTCAAGATACCCTCTTTGCCTCTTGCTTTCCTTTGTCTAAGGAGGAGCCGGCCAACAATGGAGAAGAAGAAGAAATTATCAAGAAGCAAAGTCAAATTTTCCTTTTAATCTCCACCAAGAGTTTCAAATCAAACAATTACCAAAACACCCTTTAACCATTTAACTTAACTCTTGTCTCTTATAAGCCCATTTAAGTAATTTCACCCTCACAAAATAAATATCTCTCTTCCATTGACTCTCCCTTTGACTTATGTATATGTTAATTATACAAGCATATAAACAATATATACACTTCTCTCTACACCCTCTTTTCTTTCCCAAAACACATATACATAAACATTCTTTTACCAATTTCTTTTCTTATCACATAATATATACATTCAATCAAATGTTAAACCAACAACATAATCAACTTCTAGGGCATACATTAGGATATTACAATTCTCCCCCTCTAAAAAGAAATTTCGCCCTCGAAATTACCTGATATCAAGTCCGAAATAACTGAGGGTACTGATCTCGCATTGCATGCTCATTTTTCCAAGTTGCTTTTTCTTTTGCATGATTCCTCTATAGAACTTTCACCAATGGCACACTCTTGTTTCTCAACTTTTTCACATCACGTGCTAAGATAGCAACTGGTTCCTCTTCAAACGTCAGATCTTGATTCACCTCGATAGATTCAATTGGCAACACATGAGATGGATCCGATCTGTATCTCCTCAACATAGAAACATGAAATACATTATGGATACGATCCAACTCAGGTGGCAGAGCAAGCCGATAAGCAACTGGCCCAACTCTCTCTAAAACTTCATACGGTCCAATGAAACGAGGACTCAATTTCCCTTTCCGACCGAACCTCAAAATCTTCTTCCAAGGAGATACTTTCAAAAATACCTTATCTCCAACATCAAACTCTATGTCTCTCCTTTTTAGATCTGCATAAGACTTCTGTCGGTCTGAAGCTGCTTTCAACCTGCCTCGAATCAACTTCACTTTCTCTTCAGTTTCTTTAACCAAATCAGGACCAATTAACTTACTTTCACCAAGTTCACTCCAACATAAAGGTGTCCTACACCGTCTGCCATACAATGCTTCAAACGGTGCCATACCAATGCTAGATTGGTGACTGTTGTTGTAAGCAAACTCCACAAGCGGTAGAAATCTGTCCCAACTTCCAGAGAAATCAATGACACAGCTTCTCAACATATCCTCAATAATCTGTATCACCCTCTCTGACTGTCCATCCGACTGTGGATGAAAAGCAGTTCTGAAGTGCAGTCGAGAACCCAAAGCACTATGCAAACTCTTCCAAAATCTTGAAGTAAACCGGGGATCTCGATCAGACACTAAAGAAATTGGAACACCATGCAACTTTACAATCTCATGGATATACAGCTCAGCTAACCTCTCCAAAGAATAATCCATCCGAACAAGAAGAAAATGAGCTGTCTTAGTCAATCTATCAACAATCACCCATATAGCATCATACTTCCTTTGTGTCAATGGCAACCCAGACACAAAATCCATTGTCACTTTTTCCCACTTCCATTCAGGCACTGACAAAGGCTGAAGTAACCCGGTTGGAACTTGATGCTCTGCTTTTACCTTCTGACATGTGAGACATTTGGATACAAAATCTGCAATGTCTCTCTTCATACCAGACCACCAGTAAAATTGCCTCAAATCATGATACATCTTTGTATTGCCCGGATGCATAGCAAACACTGACTGATGTGCTTCTTCCAAAATGACCCTTTTCAAATTAGCATCATCGGGTACACATAATCTGTTCTTAAACCAGAGACTCCCATCATCTCTCACAATAAAATCTCTACTCTTTCCACTCTGACAATTTGAAACAATCTTTTGAACCTTCTCATCAGCCAACTGAGCCTCTTTAATCTGATCCAACAAAACTGGTTTCAAATGCAATTGTGCCAACAATGCATAATCATCATAAGATACAAAACTGGCATGCAATGCTCTCAACTCAACAAGCAACGAGAGTGAATAAACAGTTAAACCTGCTAAAGACTTCCGACTCAAGGCATCAGCAACCACATTTGCTTTACCTGGATGATAATCAATCAAACAGTCATAGTCTTTAATCAACTCCAACCATCTCCTCTGTCAAAGATTAAGCTCTTTCTGGACACCCAAATATTTCAAGCTTTTATGATCAGTGTAGATGAAACATTTCTCCCCAAATAAATAATGTTGCCAAATCTTCAATGAGAACACAATTGCTGCTAGCTCTAAATCATGGGTCGGATAATTAAGCTCATGCGGTTTCAACTGTCTAGAAGCATAAGCTATAACTTTACCTTCTTGCATCAAAACACAACCCAAACCACTATGTGAGGCATCACTGTAAATCACATATGGTTTGCCTTCCACAGGTAAAGTAAGAACAGGCGCTTGAGTCAACATTTCTCTCAACTGTTCAAAACTAGCCTGATACTGATCCGTCCACACAAATCTAACCACACAAATCTAACTCCCTTTCGAAGCAATCTGGTGAGTGGAGTAGCTATCAAAGAAAATCCTTTCACAAACCGTCGGTAATAGCCTGCCAAACCCAGAAAACTTCTAACTTCAGTCACTGACTTTGGTGGACTCCAATTCAGAATAGCTTCAACTTTACTCGGATCAACTCTAATACCCTCTGCTGAAACTATATGACCGAGAAAAGCTACTTGGTCAAGCCAAAACTCACACTTCGACAGTTTAGCAAACAACTGCTTCTCTCTCAAAATCTGCAACACAATCCGCAGATGCTTGTCATGTTCCTCTTTATTCCGCGAATACACCAGAATATCATCAATAAACACTACCACAAACTGATCTAAATAGGGCCTAAACACCCTATTCATCAAGTCCATAAAAACTGCAGGTGCATTCGTCAACCCAAAAGGCATAACTAGAAACTCATAATGCCCATACCTGGTCCGAAAGGCGGTCTTAGGAATATCTTCAGCTCTGACTCTCAGCTGATGGTACCCTGATCTCAGATCAATTTTAGAAAACACAGCTGCACCCTTCAATTGATCAAAGAGGTCATCAATTCTAGGCAAAGGATATTTATTTTTAATAGTCACCTTGTTCAATTGCCTATAATCGATACACAACCTCATAGTACCATCTTTCTTCTTCACAAATAAAATAGGAGCTCCCCAAGGAGAAACACTGGGGCGAATAAACCCTTTATCCAACAACTCCTGTAATTGCACTTTCAACTCCCTCAATTCTGCTGGTGCCATTTTATAAGGAGTAATAGAGATAGGAGTGGTACCTGGCAACAATTCAATACCGAACTCCACCTCTCTCTCAGGAGGTAATCCTGGCAACTCCTCCGAAAACACATCTGGGAACTCTGCAACTGTGGCAATACTATCAATAGGGGAACCCTTCACTCTAGTATCTACCACATGAGCAAGATAAGCTTCACACCCCTTTCTAATCAATCTCCTAGCTGCAACAGCTGAAACAAATAAGGAGGCTAGCTGTTCCTGCTCATTAGATACTATCACCTCTCTACCATCAACAGTTCTCAAAGTAACAACTTTCTTTTTACAATCCACCACAGCTCCATGTCTAGCTAACCAGTCCATGCCTAGGATCACATCATATTCCTTAAATGGCATCTCAATCAAATCTCCAAGGAACTCCTCACCTTGCACCCTCACTGCACTATCTCGGTGCACCTTGCTCACAATCACACTATGCCCTAACGGATTTGTCACCAATACATCAAATCCTAGGGACTCAGCATGCATATCAGACACAGGCAAAACAGATGCACTAATATATGAATGTGTGGATCCGAGATCAATCAAAGCAAGTACTGAAATATCAAATAAAGAAAAAGTACCAGCTATGACTGCCGAAGCATCTGGCTGCCTCTGCATAACATATATCCTCTGGGACGATCCAACCTCCTCTGGTCTACTCTCCCTGGATGTAGAACCTTCTCTAGCACTGAACCCAGATCTTCCTCCTCTGCTGACACCTCTGCCTCCTCGACCTCCCCTCACACTAGGTCGAGAAGCTGCAGTATCTACTGACATCCGCTCCTGCCTCTCAGGATAATCTCTCACAAAGTGATCAGGTGATCCACATCTGAAACAAACCCCTGCTACTCCAGTCTTCCAACAAGGACCACCATGTGGCCTACCACAATGAATGCAGATGGGTGGAGTGGATCTCTGAGTCATCGGGGTCGGAGCACTCGCCACTGAAGCTGCAGGTCTAAATCTCTGCCTCTGAAACTGCACTGACCTACCAGCTGACCTCTGACTCCTACTGACTCGAGGAACAAAACTTCCTTTACCTCTCTTCGCAGAAGAAGATCCTGCCTCCAACTGGGGCCTCCTAACCCTAATCTCTTCCTCTGAAGCAGCTGCAATAACTTGAGCTCGCTCCACACTCCGAGCTGCTGCACAAGCTGGGAAAAATCATGATATCTAGATCCAGCCACTAGACACATGATAGAGGGCCTCAATCCCTCCTCAAATCTCCTGCATCTATCTATCTCATCAGCTATAATGCCCCCAGCATAATGGCTCAATCTAATAAACTCAACCTCATATTCAGTTACAGTCTTGCTGTCTTGCTTCAAGCTCAAAAACTCCATCTTCTTCATGTCCTTATACTCCCTCGGAGCATACTTCAATTCAAACTCTCTCAAGAAATCAGCTTAGGACAAGGTAGGTGGATCATCCATAGAATGGGGCACTGTCCTCCACCAGTCGTATGCATCCTTTTGTAGCAAAGATCTTGCATAATCAAACTTTTCCTCCGAGGTGGCTTGCAACTGAATAAAGATCCTCTGTACTTTATCAAGCCACTGCTCCGCTACAGCTGGATCAACTGTACCAAGGAAATCCTCCGCTCCATACTTCCTTAGTTTATCATAGTGCCTCACTGGTACCACAGGCTGAGGGGGTGGTGGTGGTTGCACTGGTGCTTGCCTCAAAGCCTCTACCACATGCCTAAGCCAAGCTGGCGGAACCTCCTCACCAACTGGTCTCCCCGACACCGAAGCAGGTGCCTCCTCAGCACTATCAACTCTAGCTCTATCCTCCGGAGCTACACTCTCCTCATTACCCTCAACTGACTGACGCAAATGAGGATCCATCACAACCTATTTCTGCAAACACAACATAATACATCTTATTAAAGATCAGAGACTGCCAATCCCAAACATGTATGTTATTCAAAACCACTTTTTAAGTAAAAATATTATTTTTATTACATTTTACCTAGGTTGAGAATCTCAAACCTAGGCTCTGATACCAAAACAACTGTAACACCCCCACATCCAATACACGCACACTACAAACCCCACAATGTAATATACGTGCACTGAACATAGGGATGCTACGGATTTTATTAACATTCAAAACATTTTAAATAATACCATCTTCTTTCTCATATATATTACAGAAAATAAGTCATTAATTTATAATATAAAACAAATAGATATATATATATATATATTTACTTAATACGCAGCGAAATAAAGAAAATATTTACAAATATACATATATTTACATTATAAACAAAACTTTACAAAATATAAAAGAGTTATACATGATTGGCAAATCTTCTCTGATCTTTAAGTTCCCAAAATCAACTCTTCAACGTCTACTTTCACTCGGTCTCAAAGAGCTCTCGGGTTCAACTCTATCAACTCTATCACCTGCGCGATTAAACACTATCGCACTAAGCCAAGGGCTTAGTAAGACAAATCATGCTAATGTTATGCTTAAGTGCAATGCAATGTCAATTCTCAATCCATATTATACATGTAACATCATATATGCAAAACTAACAACATACCTTTACATTTCATAATCTAACATATGTAGACATAACACATTTCAACATCTTTTCATATACCTCATTAGTTACTTATTAAACCATTCATGAACAACACTAAACAAAGACAAGCATGGGCCCAAGACACACTAATATGCCATTCAATTTTCAGAGTTAATGCTTTGGTTTTATCACACTTATCATTATCACATATACCCAACTAGGCTTCAAGGATTAGGTTCAACCAAGCTTCAAGGGGAGCAAAGCATGCTAAGCTTCAACCCAACTTGGCTTCAAGAACCAACCCAACCTAGCTTCAAGGGTTGTAACATCTCAATTAGGCTTCAAGGACTAGACCCAACCAAGCTTCAAGGGGAGTAAAACATGTTAAACTTCAACCTAACTTGGCTTCAAGGATCAAACCCAACCTAACTTCAAGAGATTGTTACTCATATTAGGCATGCCACCAACAACAAACTCTGAAAATGGAATAACACATTAGCCACACAATTCATTTATTATTTAGCTATCATTTCCATTCTCAATTCTCATCAACATTTAGGCAAACATGCCTTATTTCATTCAGTTGCATCATCATAGCCAATCACAATGGCTTTGCATCACATTTCACATCTCAATTCATATTATGCATATAGCATCATTGATATAGCATTTCAAAGTACATTATCCATATCACACATCATCATTTACAAGATTCACAATACATATAACATACCATTGTTCATAGCTTTAGAATCTTACACATGCATTTGTTTATGTCATTCATTGATTTAAGTGTGTTTAAAGTGTTTAGGTTTAAGTTTATGTACACAATTACCTTAGAAGAACCAAAACAATGCAAAAAGAACAAAGAATCAAAACCTTATCTAACACAATTGAGGGACACGGGCAGCACACTTGAGGGACACAGCCAAGCTTGTGGCCGTGTCTCTCAATCTCAATTTGACAGTAGGCAACACGGGAAAGGGACATGGCCAAGCTTGTGGCCGTGTCTCCCAACACCAACATCCAGTAGTGAACACAGGCAATAGACACGGCCGTGTCTCCCAAAAATCCTTCCAACATGCCCAAGTTTTCTTGGCTTGGCCGTGTCTCTCCTTGCTTTTGGCCGTGTCATTTGAAAACCAAACCCTAAATGTGTCCAACAATCTTCTAAATGCATTTTAGCACATCATGCACAACACAAATTCATTCAAATGGGTACACTCAATAACATAAACACATATCTTACACAATCATCACAATAATCACTTTAATAACACATTAACATCACATTTAAACTCAACCACTTCAAAACCCTAAAACCAACATCCTTCTCCATCTTCCAAAATCAACATCCTTCACTTCCAACAACAACACCTATTTAAATTCTTAACTTAAAAACCAAATTTAACACTTGAATACACAACACAACCACATCCCATCATCAATTCAACAAACCCTAATGAATTTCAAATACTACTTCAAAAGAATAAAAGAAATCAAAGGAAAGATCTTACCTTAGTTAAAAACTTCTTGAATCAACACTTGATCACTTAATCTTTCTTCAATTTGAGCTTAACTCTTCAAGATACCCTCTTTGCCTCTTGCTTTCCTTTGTTTAAGGAGGAGCCGACCAACAATGGAGAAGAAGAAGAAATTATCAAGAAGCAAAGTTGAATTTTCCTTTTAATCTCCACCAAGAGTTTGAAATCAAACAATTACCAAAACACCCTTTAACCATTTAACTTAACTCTTGTCTCTTATAAGCCCATTTAAATAATTTCACCCTCACAAAATAAATATCTCTCTTCCATTGACTCTCCCTTTGACTTATGTATATGTTAATTATACAAGCATATAAACAATATATACACTTCTCTCTACACCCTCTTTTCTTTCCCAAAACACATATACATAAACATTCTTTTACCAATTTCTTTTCTTATCACATAATATATACATTCAATCAAATGTTAAACCAACAACATAATCAACTTCTAGGGCATACATTAGGATATTACATAGTTGGCTTTTAGACTGTGAAACGTAAGGGTTTGAACTCTCTATGGAGATTGCTCTTTATGACCTGTAATACAAGTAACGATTCAAGTCTTCTGCGAGTATCGTCAGAGGTAACATCCAACCCTTTATTTTATTATGTGAATATTTTTCTAACATTGGTATCAGAACAATTCTGCTTGTATTATAGTTTTTATGTCAATTAAAATTGTTTAATTGATGCAAAAAAAATTACATATTTAATTCCATATATTTTTTTAACACAAGTTGGCATGTCTATAAATTTTATTACTGGATATGTGATTTTATTGCACCATGTTACTGTATGTGTGTAGAGCTTCAAATTGGTATATTATATGCTCAAATCAAAATTAAAATGAGAGAGTTATGACCTTTCAAAGTTTGCTACTTGAATATGAAATTTTATGTTTTTTGAAAAAAAAAAATTTCATTCTTCACTCTCCCTTAGAGGTGTTGTGTACATCACACCCTAAATTTAAGTGTAAGTTAATTAAAACTAATTATCTAGCCTTAACCAGAACCCTTAAAACCTCCCAACCGAAAAAAATTGGATCGCCAAAATCTGACCGAAAATTAGAGAGTGAATTGCATTCGCTAGTGCCTGAGAGTGGACTTCGCCAAAAGCAAGTCACATGCGCAGCATATGACTGGAGCTTTGGTGCTAGCCACAATGATGCATTGTTTTGGGTTGAGTGATGTCTCGTTTAGCCAAAATGATGTATCGTTTAGTCGAGCCTAGGTGACCCCCTCAGAAGCTGTCACATGGCATGCTCAGGATTGGTTGAAAGTCTTTTTTCCCGTAAAAACCATTTTTAAACTCCATTTTTTTTTCTATTTTCACATAGATGACTCAAAATAATTTTTTAAATTTAATTGTGAATGTTAAATAATTTTTTAGGCTGCTGAAAAATATATTTTTAATTTAAAATATTATTTATAAAATAGAAAATTCAATTTTAATTGATAAAAAAATATTTTCTTTGCTTAAAAAATTTAGAAAATTTTTAGAAAATTATTTTGAGTATTTTTATAATAATTTTATTTTTTTTATGCCACATAAATTTTTTGATTGCTTGATTCAGAGTAACAATGCAATTTTTATGCATATTATTATACAATATGTATAACACTATTATATAAATTTGCTTTATAAATTTTTTTCTCCTAATATTTTTCTATAATGAGTTATAGAAAATGATCAAGAGTTTAAACTCCCAATAATAGCAAAAACAGTTGAGCATAAAGCATATTATTATACAATATGTGTATAATATTATTATATATATATATATCGTTATTTTTTTCTCTTAATATTTTTCAGTAATGAGTTATAGAAAATAGTTAAAAGAGTCTAAGCTTCCTTTGGTGGTGTAAACAGTTGAGTGTAAAGTAAGGTTTAAAGGCGAAAATAAGAGTCCTTAAGGATTAGTTACAAAAAATAAAGATGCATCCAAGGGATTGCATTTTATGATATTTTTTTGTGTGACATATCTTGTATATCCATACTTTATGTCAGTCAATATTTTTTACTTTAAAAAAATTTATCCATAGTTTATTTTGAGCTTAGTATGTCTAAGAATAATTGGTAAATACTTTTTGTCATAATTATTATAAGTATATAGTTTTTGAATTATTTACTTTTATCTTAATTAATGGAATATGCATTATGTAATACCCCAAGCATATGAAGTGTGTAAAAAAAATTAAAATTTGGGACATTAAGAAAATTTATACCAGAGTAGCTAATAAAGGAAGTATATTAATGTACATATAAAAGTTGGAAAAAAATATAAGTACATATATATAAGAAGAAAGAAGTTACATACATTTATATAAATACATTTATATATATAGCTCAGAGTATATATGTATATATAAAGGCCAAAAAGTTCAAATAGACACTTAAACTATAGCCTAAATAGTAATTAAATACTTAAAACTTTTTTTTTAATCATTTAAGTACTTCTTTTGTCAAAATCAGGTGAAATAAGCACAAAGATAACGACAGATATAATCTCTATCAAATAATACTCTTTTTCACCAAATGCAGGACCTATTTTTTGGTTTATATTGAATAATAAAAATTAATACTTTAATATCATATATTTTATTGTAATTGGATGGTATTTAGTGTGTATTGAAGTTGGTATTACTATAATTATTATTATTATTTTGTGCTACTATTATAGAATTTCTGCTATTATTTTGATATTATTCTAATTATTATTATTAATTAATTAAATGTGTACCACCATTAGAAAAAAATATAAAATACAAATAAATAAATAATAATATAAAAAGAAATTTTTTATTTTAATTAATAAAAAATAATTCTGATATGTTTCAAATATTTTTATTTTTATTTTTTACTAATTAAAATTTAATAATTTCTTTTTCTATTTTTTATTTGTATTTTTTATTTCTTTTTGTTATGGTGGTGCATATTTAATTAATTAATAATAATTATTATAGTAATACAAAATTAATATCAGAAATTTCATAATAGCAGCATAAAATAATAATAAGTATAGTAATAGCAACATATAATATCAACTTCAATACACACCAAATACCATTCCGTTGTAATAAAATATATAATATTAAAGTATTAATTTTTATTCAATATAAAAAAGAGTGGGTTTCATATTTACCAAAAATAGCATTATTTGATGGAGATTATAGCTGCCCTTATATTTATACTTTAAATTGTCTAAACAAGTTTAGGTGTTTAATTACTACTTAGACTATAGTTTAGGTATCTATTTAAACTTTTGGCCTATGTATATATATGCTAAGATTTATATCTCGGAGTATATATGTATATATATACATTTATATATATAACTCGGTGCATATATACATATATATATACTTAGATTTATATATATATATATATATACCAGCAAAAACTAAAAGGATCGCAAAACTAAAAGGAAATAATTTAAAAGATATAAATTAAGCAATAGGCAATCAGGCATAAGCCCCACTCTTAGATCTAAACAAATATTTAAATATATAAAATGTAAAAAACTATATTAAAAATAAAATAAATACTTTATTGATATTTAAAAATATACAGATATACTTGTACGTGGAATTATATTCCAAGTGCAAATAAGAATACTGTCCATTCGGATTCAGCTCCTAAATTTATATCTGGGTTTCCATATGATATATCAATAGATCTTATATTTATATGAAAATACAAATAATAGAAAACTATATAAAACATAGTTTATTGTTATATTGCTTTTCGTTATACCAGGTACCACAGACTTATAGATCCTGCTCACAGCTAGTAGCCATTACAACCGGGTGTTCAGCTTATACCAATAAATCTTTAAAATATAAAAACTTTACAGATTTCTGATGTACTAGATCAGAATAAGCTGTAGGTACAGAGCATACTTATATAATACATAATTTAATAACTTTAAAATATAAATAATATAATTTACAAGAGAGATTTACAACAGTAGAGATACAGGTATGGAAGAAGGTTTATAAGTGAAACTGAAAAGGGGAAGGAGGTAATATAAGTCTTGAAGATCTTCAGAGCTCCTAAGGGTTCTAGAAGTTCAAAAGTCTCTTCAAGCTTCAGAAACAACTCCTTAAATAGGCAGAGAGCTTTAACTTTTACACTGTTCTCATCACATGCCTAGTACTGTGGATAAATAGTAACTTATCATTACTATTTATATTTTATTGTATCTTCACGCGTCTGGAACTGTGGATAAATAGTACCTTGTTGGAGATACTATTTGCTTTACTGTTGAGAACTATAGATGAACAGTTCTTCTAACTTTACTGTTGGTTTCTTCTGGTGAATACTGTTGATGAACAAAAACTGATCAGTGGGCACCGCCTTTATTGACTTTAGTGAAGAAATGAGGTTTCTTTTGCCTTTATTCTGACGAGTTTGAGTCAGAGTCAGATTTATTTTTCCTTTTCTTTTCTTTTTTCTTTTTTCTTTTCTTTCTTTTCTTTTTTCTTTATTTTTTCTTTTTCTTTTTCTTTTTCTTTTTTTTTCTCTTTTACTTTTTATTTTTATAGGGGACAAGATTCTGTAACAGTCATCTTCATTACTGGGATAATAGTCTGAGTCAGATGTCTTAGTGGAAAATGATGTCATGGATGATGAAGAGGATGATTCAGAAGAGGAAGGGGACTTTTTTTCTTCTGGAATGAGCTTTAGATGATTTCTTGGATTGGGCTTTATTCAAAGATCCAGCAGTGCTAGTTCTCCGAGGCTTTATGGGCTCAGAGGTTGAAGGAAGAGATTCAACCATCTGTTGTATTAAGGCTTTATAATCTTCAGGAGTTTTAGCTGCTGCTAGAAGGGTAATATTTTGGGCTCTTTGGGCTCCAAAGGAAACAAATAATTTTGGGTCAAAACCACCATAATTTCTTTTGAGAAGCCACTGCTTTACAGTGTGCTCAAATGTAGAGTTGCGAAAGGCACTCCACCATTTGATTTTAGTTTTTCTTAATATTACAGGGATATTGAAACCAGGTTGTATTCCAGTATCAAAATACCACTGGTATACCCAAGGAATATTAAAGACCATTGAAAAGAGAAGAAGAGGGGGAAATTTCTTTTCGAATGGGCTTGGATTGAAGTGGGCTTTAAAATATTGGAAGGCCAATAATACATCTTGTGATAGTATACGGTCTTCACTACCACAGTAGTACCACCAGTCTACAAACCACATGGGTAGTTTGTCAAACTTTATATTAGAATCAAAATATATCAGCCATGAATGGGTTTGGCCAAAGTTTTAAAAAAATAAGACTTTGGTCCAGGCTTCAATATAATCCCAATAATTATAGGATGGATAATAAGAGGCTTTAGGAAGGGCTTTAAACTGCACAGGGATATGCAAAGGTCTTCCCCATTCAGAAGGATGGAGAATTCTTTTATTTTAAAGGAGGAATAGGCAATGACATCCTTTTCCTTCTGATTAAAATTATGTTTTAAAAATATTGATTCAGAGTCAACAAGAATATTTAAAAAATACTCTTGTGGTTTAGACAAATCATTAGCTTTAAAATACCAATCTCTAGGTAATACAGATTCAATTATCTTCCATGGGTTCTACTAAGCAGTTCCATATTCAATAATTAATTCTGTAGAAAAATAAGTTTTTATAAACCATTTTGATTTAGAATGTTTTACTGAAAAATTTGAAGAAATAATTTGAGTTGATGGGTTTCAAACAATCAACTCAATTTTAGAAATATTTTGAGATAGGGTTTTAGGAGTTGAAGATTCTCCTATCTCAATTTGTTGCTTTAAATATGGGATCAGAGCAGTCTCACCTGGAACCCCTGGAAGAGGTTCGTGTCCAATCTTTAAAAGAGCTTTAACTGCCTCTGGAGATTGGGCCAGTTGGAAGACCCATTTTTTCATTTTGGCTTTTTGTTCTTCCTCTATAACTATAACAGCCCAAGGCTTAGGAGGTTTAGTTGTGACTTTAGTGATCTCATCTGAGTGATTAGATAAGGCTTTAGGAGAGTCTTTAGGAGAGTCTGGCTTTAAGGTTTCTTTATCTTTGTTTTTTCTATTTTTCTTTTCCATGTTGTCTAGAAAGAAATTCACGGGTTAGAATGTCTGGTAAACTATTGTTTACTCCCTTTATAAATTCAATATCAAAATCAAAAATACTTAAAATAGCTTGCCATCTAGCAAATATTTGCTTTGAAGCAATATTTTTTACATCTTTTTGTAAAACCTCTTTAGCACTTTTACAATCAATATGCAGTAAAAACTTTTGATTTAATAAATCAGATTGAAATTTCGAAATACACAAACCAATACTCAAAAATTTTTTTAATAGTAGAATAATTTAATTGTGTTAGACTCCAATGTCCTAAATAGAACTGAACTATGGTTTATTTTTCCTCTTTAATCTATTTCAAAATCCCACCAAATTCTATATTTGAAGCATCAGTTTCTACTATCTTAGAAGCTAATGGATCATCTATATGGAGACAAGGAATAGTCTTTACTAAAGCTTTTATTTGTTTTACAATACCAGTATGGATATCAGTCTATGGGCCTGGGTTCTTCTTTAACCTATCATGCAACAACTTTATAGTTCTATTTAGGTTAGGATAAAATTCTATAACATAATTAAACAAGCTAAAAATCTTTGTAACGAAGCTTTATTAAGGATTTGATCAGAAAACTTATTACCAAAGTCTAAGTTTCTTTCTATAGGTTCTATAATTCCCTGTTCTATATAATGTCCTAAGAACATAATCTTAGTTTGAAATAGAAATATTTTAGTTTTACTTAGTACTAATCCATTCTGTTTAATTATCATAAAAAATGTCTTTAAATGTTTAAAGTGTTCATCTATAGTTATCGAGTAAATTAATACATCATCTATATAAACTATACAGAATTTAGTATATGGATTAAATATATCATTCATCACTCTCTGAAACTTAGAGGGTGCATTCTTTAGACCGAAGGATATAACATTCCACTCATATTGTCCAAATGGAACAGTAAATGTAGTTTTGTACCTATCTTTAGGGTTTATTTGAATTTGCCAAAATCTTGATTTCATATTAAATTTACTAAAAATATTAGCTTTATATAATCTTTCTAATAAATCTTTTTTATTTGGAATAGGATACCTAATCTATTTTAAAGCTTTATAATTTATTACTAATCTAGATTCTCCTCTTTCTATTTCAGAGGCTTTGTTTATATAAAATACAACACAAGGCCATGGGCTTCTAGATTTCGTAATTAATTTTTTATTTTTTAAATCATTTATTTTTTTTTATAAAATTTAATCATATTAGGCGCCATCTGGATGGGCCGAGCTTTAGTTGTTATAGACTTTACTTCAAAGCCTACTTCATATGGCAGATCAAACATATGTTGCTTCCTATTCCAAAATGCATTTGGAATATCAACACATAAATCTTTTTCAATTTGAAGCTTTAATTTATTAATTTTTTCTTGAATAAATTTATTATTTAATTGTTCATTTATTTTTTATAAATGATAATTATTTTTTAAATTACAAAGTTGTTCAGACTTTGCCTTTATTACTGCATTTATTTGTAATTCATTTATTGAGTGAGCTTTTAATAAATTTAAGTTTCTCTTTTTTTATTTTTCTATAAATGGAAAGATAATTTTTTGACTTTTAACTTTAAAACTTACACTATCATCTTTAACAGAGTAAGGTGTAATTAAATTCATAAATGGCATTCCTAAGATTACCATATAATGAATATTGGTTTAAATAAATATATTCTTTATTTCTAAATTTTTATCTATTATTGAAGATTCTGCTTTACCAAGAATATTTAACTTAGACTTATTTATAGCAGATAAACTTTTATTAGTTTCCTGCCAAAATCTTTTAGGAACTAGATTAGGTTTAATATAGTTTAAATTAACTCCTGTGTCAAACAAAGCTATTGTTTCTATATTATAATTATTTAAAAATTTTAATTTTATCTTTATTAAATATTTTCTTGATGTAACATAAAAATTATATTATGAGGAATTTTTTCTTTACTTATTAAACTTATTTCATTATTCTTAGTTTCCTTTTTATATTCTTCTTCTTCTTCATCAGAAGAAGTAGAATTTAATAGAGATTTTATTATTTATGAATCATGTTATTGTTTAATTCTTAATCCTTTTAATTCTATCTTTATTTCTTTAATTTTTTTTTGTAAATCATTTATGGTTGGTTTATTCTTTATTGTTTTATTTTTATTTAAAATCATAGTTAAATCATATATTTGTTTACTAGTGCTAGTTAGTATTGAATGTTTAGGTTTATCACTAGTATCTTCTAATATTTTTTTAAAAACCTTTCTTGAATTTTTGGATCATTAATATGCTTTATTGCTTCTAAAATAGACTCTTGTTCTTTAGTTAAAATATTTATCGATTTACTACTATTTTCAGAACTGGTTTCTGATATTATATCATCTATTTGATTTATTTCATCAGAATCTGAATAGCTCTTAGAATTTGAATAATCTAAATATAACTCATGAATTTTATTTAATACAGATTCTTCTAAATTTAATTCTTGTAGATTTTCTATCAAATTTACAGAATTTAGATGTATGTCCTTTTCTACCATAATTATAACATGTTAAATCTTTATATGATCTAAATTGTTTATCTTTTCTTTTAAATGGTTTATTACTAGGTTTCCTGAATTTATAAGACTTATAAGATTTCTGTTTCTTATAATAATCTTCTTTATTATATTTTTCTTTTATAATTCTTCTTATATTTTTTATATGGTTTCTTATACTTTGTAGAACACTGACCATTATAATCTTTATATTTCTGAGTTATGCTATAATCAAATTGCTTACAAAATGAGCCTAATTCTTATTTAGTTTTTCTCATTTCATATTTTAATGATTTTTGAAGTTTTATATCTTAACAAAGCTTTAAACCTTCTTTTTGAACTATACTCATCAATTGACCATATCATAAGGAATAAGATTTCTATATTCCTATTTTATATGGTTTCTAACTTTCTCTCCTAGGAAAAAGGGCAATCCAGCCAAGAACTTTTCCTTCCAGAAAGCTTGGTTGGAATCTTCTCTAAGCATATTCCTAGTTAAGAAAGTCGTCTTATAAAACTGAAAATCACTAAGTTTTTTACACCTAAGGTTACTTAGTAATTCAACATTTTTATCCTTTAAATGAGTAGGATCTCCTATAAAATGAAGTGATATGTTAGAATTAGTGTTGCCACTGCATCCTGAATAGTATCACCATATTCACTTAATATAGGTGTTCCATCTTCATAAGTCTTTATAGCATTTAATATTTCAAAATATTGTTCATCAGTGACATGATTATCCCACCAACTTTTTAATTATCCTGTGAAGCCAACTATAAGTAATTCTGCTATAGTTTTATCTGATGTATTTGTTTGGGTTCCATAAGCATTGGCAGCCATTGTCATTTGTTGTAGAAGACTCAGAATATTATATTCTGATAGGCTATCAATATTCCATTCATATACTGAGGAGGCATTATATTTATATTGTGATAAAGTATTAGGTCTATCTATAATTCCTAAATCTGGAGCAGACATTCTAGGTACTATAGATTAACTATGTGTTATACGATTTATCTGTGGGTCTATATCTTTACTAAAAGATTCAAGATCTTCAGTTTCAGGTTGAGAATCCTCAACTGATTCTGAATCTTGATCTTGAGTTACTATACTAATAATTTTAGAGGCTTTGGATTGAGGTGTTTCTTGAACTCCTGTTTTGATCTAGATGAAAAATCAATTTTACTTAATTGTTCTCTAAATGCCTTTATAAAATCAGAATCTTTAGATTTAACTTCTTTTTGTCCTGTTTTTGAAACTTCAAAAGGTTTAAAAACATGAGACTTTAATTTTTTATCTGAAACAGCTTTCTCAATTGTTGTTATTATTTCTTTATCTTTAATAAAATTTTCTATTCTATTTAATTATTGTCCTATACTTAGTAAATGTGCATTACTAAAGTTATTTTGTTCTAATATCTTTTTATTCGGGTCATTTTCTGCAACACTTTTGAATGGTGCAATTTGAATTTCTCTATCACCATACATAAGTATACTTGAAGCTTTAGGTGGACACTCACTTTGTATAATTTTATCATTTACTTTCCATTATGTTCCTTTATTTCTAACTGTTATAGGATTTATTAATTTTTCTATTTTAAGTTTTCCTCTATAAATTCTTTTAAAACAATCAAACAATTTCATATTAACTTCATATTATTTTACAAAATTAATATATTCATTCTTAACTGATTCAAAATCTTTTACTTTATTCATTACTTCTTTTAGTTTGTCTGAATTCTTTACTGCTGTTAATTCTCTATCTAGCTTATCTTTTTTAAATATAAATTCATTATTAATTACATTTAGTTCTCTATCTATGTTTTCTACATTATTGGTCAAAAAAGAGGTTGTAGGTGATTCAAGTGGAGAAGGAGATTGTTCTCTATCCTGATGTTGACTATAATTAGGGTTCGATTCTAAAGGATTCATAGTTCCTGTTGGATTATAGAAAAGATGTGGTATAATTGTACTGTAATCTACAACTTTTAATTTATTACTAGTTTCAGGTATATCTGAGGTAGAATACCTAGGCTTTATTACTGTTTGTATAACAGGTTTAGGTTCATTTTCTTTATATGAAGCATATGTAACAAAGGGTAACTGTGAAGCTCTATCTATGTTAACTGTCGAAACAGAGGAGGAAGAATCTGAATATCTACTGCCAATACTATGTCTATTAAATTTTAATTTAACTTTACCATCTTCATAATGTTCAGTTTTACTAAGTTCCATATTAGGCTTTACTATTTTCTTTGGTTCTGAAGGAGGAACAACGTCTTCTAAGATCCATTCATCAAGGAGACTAATATCTTTTCATTTAATAGTCCTAGGGATTACTGTATTTGCTTTACTTAAGTTTGTTTGTAAAAATTTAGTTTCTCCTAATTTAGGTTGCATTATATATTTTATTGCAAAAACAGATACCATAGCTTTATACTTTATTTTGTACATTAATGCTACTGGAATAGATCCTTCGAGCTTCTTATAATTATGAGTTTTAATTTCTAATGCTACACTTTTTAATATGTTTGGATCATTTAAGAATATAGTTATATCAAAAAATAATCAAATGAGATAGGTCCACTACTCAGCATGGTTTCTATAGTTCTTAATAATGAGTCATTAAAATTTACAAATCTAGCATCTCTAACCACTGCTAGAATGCTAGTATTTAATCATTCTCTGGTTAAAGGCTTATTCCTATATGTACTAGTCCTATATATATATATATATTACTTTTATGGTGCTTTATAGATTCTGCAGATAATAATGTTATTTTTTCAAAGGGTTTACTTAATTGTACATCCATTTCTTCAGCTTTAATTATATAATCATTTTTAAATATATTTAATTTGAAAATTTTATAAATCTGTTCTTTGTCTATGTTAGGTATTACCTGTAATATCCTCTGACAATTCTTACATAAAAACTATCAGAGAATGTTATTCGATATACTGTCAGTGCTCCAATCAATTCATTTACAAAATTCTCTTCCAACTAACAAAAATTTTTAAATAATAATACAATCTGTGTAATATAACACTTATAAATCCAACATTTAAATCAATCTCCAATATCTCCAATAATCCAATTACTAATTATAAATCAGATAACTATCACAAGTTTGTCGAATCAAATAAATATATAATACATTGCTTTATTTGATAATCATCACTAGAATCTCAAACTTCATCCTCTAAATACATATATTTCTTTTATGTTTATAAATTTGTACAATCTCTCAAATAGCCAAACTAAATTGTATATATACATTTTATAACTTATGAGTACAATATACAAAAGATTTCTATATGTACTATAGGTAATTTCCTAAGATTCTTAATTTCACTTCTTAACTTGCTCCGATGTCAGAAAATAATTCTAACTCGCTAAGCAAAGCTTATTGGTGCTTGTATAAACATATTTTGTCACTTAATATTAAAGAAAAATACTTATGGAAATATAGTAATAACTCTTAGTTTTAAGAAATATTTCAATATATTAACTATTTTCAATAAAAACCAACATAATATTTTGATTACACAAAATAATAACTTTAACTTTATAAAAGTTATCATGCTATACTATACTTTCGGTATTGCAACTTTTCTCTTTATGAATCATTTTATTTAAGACTTGCTTTCTCATTTGTTATTATTACTCATAGTACGCTTATTTTATTTTTCATTAAGTCTTACTTTTTAATTTCACATATAGGATAATTTCATTCATCTATAATTTTTGGCACTTAAATTTAGTACTATAGTTTGGAGCACTTTGTATCTTATATCATTATATACACTTTCAATCATTATAACACATAGAAAGTTATTATTTAATTCAATAACTTGAGCATAACATTTCTATTCCGTGCATTAGAACTTTCACTTGTAAACATTAATATATACATTGCCAATCACTTTCACATTGTAATACAGTAAGTCAATTTTAAGTAATTGACTTATATTATTATTTTGCATTTCTTCCATTATTCATAACATCATATCCACATATATTTTCAATTTAGATAACTTCATTAAATATGCCCATATATACTAAACTCAGATCATAAATTTGGATAACAGGTTAGTGTAGCAATTTTAATGCCAAGTCTCAAGAATATATATATAATGGTAATTATGCACACTGTCACTGATGACACAATATGTCCATTAATGGCAATAGATGCCCACTATCACTATGGCTATTCTTCCTCTAGTTATCCATTCAATCCAAAGCTAGATATGAAATCAGTATGATTTGGGCAATTCATTGGTTTTGATTAACACTAAATTGTGTATATCATTTCAATGGTACAATACTTTTATCAACATTTAGCATTATATATATATTTGTCTCATATCCAAAGTTTATCACTCTTTTCCATACTTTTAACACATACACATGAATTCTCAACATAAAAGAAAGAAACATAAACATATTGGCCTCATACTAGGCCCGTATATCACAAAATACAAGCCAAAAACATCATCCAAGTACCCCACGGCCGTGGCATCCAAACCCCACGCCCATGGGATACAAAATGAAGTTGTCAAATGCCTTTGTATACCCCTACGGTTATGGCATTCAAGGGCCACGGTCGTGGCATTTATAACAGCTCTGTTTTATCAAAATTTTTAAAGAAACAACCTCACTCTCAACCCCACGGTTGTGTCACTCAATTGCCACGCCCGTGGCATTGGTTTTGGGTCTATTTTCGGAGTAATTCTTCCTCCAGCAGTCCCAAATTTGATACCATGCCCATGGCACCTTTAATAATGTATTTTGCACTTTTAACTTCATTAAACACAAATATATTGAAGATCTAAGTTAAAAATATATCAGAAACAAATTTTTGACATAAAAAGAGTTCGCAACTAATACCTTACTCAAACTTCAATTAATCAATCTTTCAATCATCACTTATGGCTAAACAACATCAATCTACCCAATTCTTATAAAGATTGAATTATGAATCATACTCAAAACATATAAGTTCTTTTGATCTATTTTTCACTCATCAATCCATTTAATCAATATTTTCAAGAAATAATTCATTATAATTGACTCAATCGATCAATTCAAACATTCAAATTTATAGAAATTCAAATATTTGCAAATTAAAATACATAAGCACATACCTCTTTTAAAATTCCTCTTTCTCTTTCTTTTTCTCTCTTTCCCTTTGATTACTTACTGATAATCTTGCCTTTTCTAGCTTATTCTTCTAAAAATTTATACCTATATGTGATTTTCTCTTAATCCTTTATTAACTTGATAAAAGGAAGAAGAAAATAAAAAATATGGTGATGGTGGTGGAAGATGGCGTGGGAGATGGAAGAAGAAATGAGAAGTTTCCACACACACACACACACACACACACACATATATAGTTTAATCAAGTGAGAGAATGCTCATAATAACTATGGTGCACCCTCATTCTTAACCGTTGATTATAAATCAAGTTTTAATCTCGTAAGACCGTAAAAATAATTTTTTTTAGTAAATTTTGAGATATATTATTCACTATTCTCTACTTATAGCATTTATCCACATTACTTTTGTCACTATACATTATCAATTATCAATATTAGTTAAAAAGTTTCATATTTAAAATCTTGACCATTACGTTACCCAATTATCAATTGCTTTATTAAGATCTTTTACTATTTTCTATTTATAATTCTTTTATTTTCTGATGACTTAGAGTTATCGGATCTAGTTGTACTAGTAGATTTACATAAAAATGGTTTCATTTTTAAATATTTGAAAAATAGATTTTAAAGTGTATTCATATTGTTTTCAGACGCGACCACTGACTTACTGCCATAAATGTAACACCCTTATACCCAATATACGTACACTACATACACCCAACATATGTAATATACGAATATATGATACAAGAATATCACAACCCATTTTAACAAAACAAATCTTCACTTATAAAATCTATATAAACTTACATCATTTAACTGATATCATATAAATAATAGATGAAATATTACTTGCTAAAACACATATACAACTTCAGTACCAAAGGTTTATCCAAAACATTTTTAATAGTTTGCAGAATATATATATATATACACATCAAAATATAACATAATATACATGAAATCAATATGTACAAAAATATAAAACATATACATGCTGGCAGTTTATCTCTGATCTTGTTGTCCAACAATCAACTCTGTACTCAAGATCTCAAGCCTAGACTCAACTCAGTTTAGACGAACTCTCCAGCTCAACCGAATCTACCTTGTCACCTGCGCGATTAATCACAATCGCGCTAAGCCAAAAGCCTAGTGATACCAACTTTGATAACAATATAGTTTAAATACATAAGCCAATGTACAATACATAAGGATATTATATCTCAATATATTGCTCAACTATTCCATAATTCATAATTCAAGTAAAAATAAATACAAGCATGGGCCCAAAAGAATCCAATATGCTATTCAAATCCCAGAGTTACTGCTTTGGTCCAAGATGACACCATGTGTCTGCTCCGAAGGCAAATCATAATCACAATGAGGATTACCTCATATGTAACATCCCAACTAGGCTTCAAGGACTAGGCCCAACCCAGCTTCAAGGGTCTACTACATCATGTAACAACCCAACTAAGCTTCAAAGACCCAGCTTCAAGTGACTATTACGCCTTAGGCATGCCGCCAAATACAAAACTCTGAAAATTGAATAACATACTAGGCACACAATTCTTTCATAATTCCATTATCAAATCCTTTCTCATTTTCTCATTATCAAACTAGGCACAATGCCTCAAATATCTCACTTATATCAATATAGCCATTACCAATGACTGTACATACCATCTTTAATGTACACACAACAAATTACATTACCCATACATTTTGGGTCATTATCATATTTTACACATAGTTCATATTATACAAATCATAGCATATTACTCATGCACCAACAATGTAGTAAGTAACTTAACACATTTTTCAGCAAAATGCGTTAAGTCCCAACGTCATATAAATATAAGCAATTATTCAATGTTTTTACTTACCTCTAAAAGCAACAAACACCACTTTCAACCTCCTCTTTCAAGATATCCCTCAACACTTGGACTGGGGTAACTCAAGTCTCTTCAAAGCCTAAACCAAATGTGATTATAAATAATCACTTAGTAATACACTTATAGGTATAAACAAAGCCTCTCAACACAAGGATAAGATACACAAAGGAAAATAAGGAAAAGAACCATCGAGGGCAAACTCTACACATGATACGCTCAGCAACACGGGTGTGTCAATGGCTGTGCCCTAAACCCACAACACAGAAGCTTTTACATGCTCAATGACATGGGCGTGTTAATGACCGTGTCCTAAGCTCTGTAATACAATAGATAAGACACGTCCAGAGACATGGGCGTGTCCCTGCCCATGCCAAAACTCCTACAACACAGTAGATGTGACACGCTCAGTGACATGGGCGTGTTATTGCACGTGTAACCAACACAAAAAATAGAACCATTGACATGCCCAAAGACATGGGCGTGTCAACAGGTGTGTCAGGCCAAAAATCCTGATATCAACACATAATTGTCACATCCAAAATTATCTTTCTTTACCCTTTTAACTCTATTCAAACCCAACTAAATTCATCATTATACCACAAAATACTTGTATAAACATCAAAGCAGCTCAATTAAAAGCAAAAATACACAATTACAACCATAACTTCACAACTCAAAAGTTACACAACCCAAAACTCTTATTCTCTTCACCAAACTTAACCATATCCTCATTCCAACCCTAATTTCATAGTTAACTAGTCAAAAGAACTTCAAACATACCAATATCAACCATTAACACATACTACACCAAACGTCCAATTAACAAGTATACAAACATCCATTGAAAATCAAGGAAACAAGTTGGAACTTACCAAATATGCAGAAAATCCTCAAAACTCCAACTTGAACAATTGAAATCCTTCAATTACTTGAGTTAGAAAGAAGCAAATTTCTCTTTTCCTTTGATGGAGGTAGCCAGCTTCAATGGAGAAAGAAGAAGATGAAGATAATCACCAACTCCTCTTTATCCAACTAATATCCTTTATAACCACACAATTATCCAACTTTCACTCTCCACCAAGTAAAAACATATTACTTAATTAATACATAAAAATCATCTTCCACTAACCACTTAATTAATATTTAATAATTAAAATAACATTTGACCCATATAAAAATATTGACTTGTATATATTATGTATATCTACATATATATATATATCATATACACATTTTTCTTTTTTTTCACTTAATTACATATATATACTTTTAAATCATTTAATTATTTTTCAAAAATTAATATTTTCAAATTTTTGGGATATTACAATTCTCCCCCTCTAAAAAAAATTCCATCCTTGAAATTACCTGCTCTCAAGTCTGGAACAACTGGGGATACTGATCCCGAATCATCTGCTCACTCTCCCATGTTGCCTCTTCAGTAGCATGATTCTTCCAAAGAACTTTCACAAGTGGCGACTTCTTATTTCTCAACTCCTTCACTTCACGTGCCAAAATAGCCACTGGTTCTTCCTCATAAGTCAGATCTGGACTCACCTCAATTGACTCTACTGACAAAAATGTGAGATGGGTCTGACCTGTACCTCTGAAGCATAGAGACATGGAAGACATTATGAATTTGATCCAACTCAGGCGGTAAAGCTAGTCTATAGTCTACTGGTCCAACTCTCTCCAGTACCTCATAAGGTTCTATGAAATGAGGACTCAACTTCTCTTTGCGGCCAAATCTCAAAATTTTCTTCCAAGGAGACACTTTCAAAATTACTTTATCTCCTACACTGAACTTTATGTCTCTTCTTTTTAAATCTGAATATAATTTATGTCTGTCTGAGGCTGCTTTTAGATAATTCCTAATCACCTTTACTTTCTCTTCTGTTTCCCTAATCAAATCGGGACCAATCAACTTACCTTCTCCAACCTCATCCCAACATAGAGGTGTCCTGTATCTCCTACCATACAATGCCTCATAAGGTGCCATTCTATTACTGGACTGATGATTGTTGTTATAAGCAAACTCAATCAGCGGTAAGAATCTATCCCAGCTCCTAGTGAAATCGATGATACAACTCCTCAACATGTCCTTTAAAATCTTTATCACTCTCTCCGACTGTCCAATTGTCTGAGGATGGAAAGCAGTGCTAAAATGTAACTGAGAGCCTAATTCATCCAGCATACTTCTCCACAATTTTAATGTAAATCGGGGATCTCTGTCAGATACCAAAGAAATTGGGACTCCATGTAACCTCACTATCTCACTGATATACAGCTTAGCCAACCTCTTAAGAGAATAATCCATCTGAACTGGAAGAAAATGAGTTGTCTTCATTATCCGATCAATAATCACCCAGATTGCATCATTCTTCTTCTGGGTCAAAGGCAATCCATTCACAAAATCGATCGTCACTCGCTCCCATTTCCACTCTGGCACTGATAATGGCTGAAGTAATTCTGAAGAAACTTGGTGCTTAGCCTTCACTCTCTAACAAGTGAGACATCTGGATACAAACTCTGCTATGTTCCTTTTCATACCTGACCACCAATAATATTGCTTCAAATCCCGATACATCTTGGTACTCCCAGGGTGCATAGCATAAACTGACTGATGTGCTTCCTCTAAAAATACTCTTTTTAGTCCTGCATCATCAGGAATACACAACCTATCTTTGTACCATAAACTTCCATCACTTTTCACATGAAAGTCTCGACTCTCCCCCTTTTGGTATTTCAAACTCTTGTGATCCAATAAATAAAACACTTCTCCCCATACAAGTAATGTCGCAAAATCTTCAAAGCAAAAACTATAGCTGCTAACTCCAAATCATGCGTCGGGTAATTCAGCTCATGCGGCTTCAACTGTCGAGAGGCATAAGCAATGACTCTACCCTCTTGCATCAGAACACAACCTAAACCATTATGTGAAGCATCACTGTAAATCACATAAGGTTTACCTTCTACAGGCATAGTAAGGATAGGAGCCTGAGTCAACATCTCCCTCAGTTGCTCAAAACTCGCCTGACACCGATCTGTCTACACGAATCTAACTCCCTTCTAAAGTAATCTAGTGAGTGGAGTAGCTATCATAGAAAAACCTTTCACACACCATAGATAATAGCCTGCCAAACCCAGAAAACTTCTAACCTCTGTCACAGTCTTCAGTGGACTCCAATTCAAAATAGCCTCATCTTTATTCGGATCAACTCTAATACCTTGTACTGAAACCACATGACCAAGAAAAGTCACTTGATCAACTCCAATTCAAAACTCACATTTAGACAGCTTAGCATACAACTGCTTCTCTCTCAGAGTCTGCAATACAATCTGCAAATGCTTGTCATGATCCTCCTCATTACGCGTGTAACACCCTTATACCCTATATACGTACAATACATATTTTCAGCATATATAAAATACGCATATACAGTGTAAAAATGTCACAAATCGATTTAATAAAAATTTACACATTTCTGTTTTAAAATTTCAAATACTAAATATATAAAATTAGTTAGTATATAAATATTTTTTACTTGCTATAGTAACCCGAAATAAAATTTTATAAGAAAATCTCTGGGAAAAATTCGCTAGAGTTTTATCTGTAATTTAGACGTTTCCAAAATTCAACAAAACACAACCTGCATAAA
This sequence comes from Garcia nutans, assembly GCA_947685225.1. Taxonomy (NCBI): domain Eukaryota; kingdom Viridiplantae; phylum Streptophyta; class Magnoliopsida; order Malpighiales; family Euphorbiaceae; genus Garcia; species Garcia nutans. The sequence continues at coordinate 39,781,206 of CANTUV010000059.1, forward strand.
ACAAACACTCCAAATAAAATCAATTCACCAATTCACCAATACTTCTCAATTTCTCCATATTTTCTCAAAATACTTATATATAGGTATATATATCAACATTACATATAAAATCCCATCTTAAACAAAATTATTCAAATCATTCTTTACAATTTACAATATATACTTCAAAAACATATCATAACACACATAATATCAAAATATACTATAATATAAAAAATGTACATGCTGGCAACTGGCTTTGATCTTGATGTACCCAAAAACAACTCTTCAAGCTCAATAAATACAAACCTAGACCCGACCAGGTCTAGTAGAACTCTCCGGCTCTACCAAATCATCCATCACCTGCGCGACGAATTACAATCGCTCTAAGCCGAAGCCTAGTGGTATAAACTTTAATAATAACAATAAAACTCAATGCAATGCCAATGCAAAATGCATATAGATGTCACATCATTCTACTTTCTTAATATTTTTCAAATATTTAATAATCACAACTCATAGCATTATATTGCTCAATTGTATCACAATTCATAATTCACATTAAAGCAAAGACAAGCATGGGCCTAAAAAGGATCTAATATGCTATTCAAATTTCAGAGTTACTGCTTTGGTCCATAATGACACCATGTGTCTAGCCCGTAGGCAATATATATATATCCATGGATAATGTAACAGCCCCAGTCTCTTGGACCTCAACTCAACTAGACCCTTAGGCCCCAGTATCTTGGTTCTCAACCCAGCTAGACTGCTACGGTTTTTGAGGCTTACAACCCAGTCTTTTCACCCTAAAAACATCATATTTATCATTTATCAGCTGGGCTTGGCTTACTACCCTGTCTTTTCACCTGCCCAGCAATTCATAGGCATGCTGCCAAACCCAGAACTCTGAAAATTGAATAACATACTAGACACACAATTAATTCATTTATCTCATTATCAAATACTTTCACAATTCCTTTATCAAAACTTTTCTCATTTTCTCATGATCAAACTAGGCACATTGCCTTATTATCTCATCTTTTTCTCATTTTTTTTATTTATTCATTTTTCTCATTATTAATCTCTTTCTCATTATCACATATTCAATCTAGGCACATTGCCTTATTTTCACATTTTTTTCTCATTTTTCTCATTTTTCACATCTTTCTCATTTTTCTCACTTTTCTCACTTTTCTCATTTTTATCAATATCAATTCATTTCATTATTTCACATATCTCATTTTTACATTCACAACACATTACCCAATTACTTTGGGTATTTTCACATAATATACATATTTCACATTCTACACAATTTAGCCATTATCAATGGCTTTTCACAATGCATTTAACACATATATGACATTACAAATGTCATAGCACATTATTCATACTCAATCAATGAACCAAGTAACTTAACACTTTTTTCAACCAAAATGTGTTAAGCCCAAATGTCATGCAAATATAAACGATATAATTTAAAGTTTGTACATACCTCCACTAGCAACCCAAAGTAAGCTTAAAACAACCTCCAGTCCTATCTTTCCCACTAGCCCTTCACCACTTGGATGAAGCAAATCAACCTCCCTCAATGCCTAAACCAAATTTGATAGCAAATAATCATTTAGTATCACATTTAATGGCATTTCCAATATTAAACCATAATTAAACCCCATCCAAGCAAAAATCCAAAATTTAAGGCTAACCTCACTTTAACTTTAGATTCTCATACTAGGCCATTCATTATAATATATTAAGTTTATTTATATCATTAGAATCATATTTTAATACATTTGAACCATTTACATTATAAAAATACACTTTTATATACAAAACCATAAAATGGCATAACCTTCCCCCATTGAAGGTTTTCCATTCCAACACAATCCATTAATAATTTCAAGCTTATATTCATCACTTTTAACACTAAACAACATGGTTAAACAAAAAAAATCAAACAATTCAACCACTTTAAAAAATCACTTTTCCAAAACCCTAAATCTCCACTTCCATTCTCAAGCTCTAACCAAATACAACCAAATCTAATATTTGACTTTAAAATACTTGTTTATGTATCAAAACAACTCATTTGGAATCAATTTACACAATTAAAAATCATGATTTCAAAACCCCAAAAATTACATAACCCTAAATTCTCTCTCTTCACCAATCTTACCCAAACTCAACCATTTCTTTAATCCAACCTTAAAATCATTGTTAATCACTTAAAATAACTTCATATATACCCAAATAGACAATTAAATCTTAGAACTTTAAAAACTCAAAACAAACATAATCACAATTCCCATGAAATCCAAAGAAAGAAGTTGGGAACTTACTAATTTTGGTGGAAATCACCAAAAATCCACTTTAAACTTGTTAAATCCTTCAATTTGTGAAGTATGAAAGATCAAAATTCTTGAGATAAATAGCCATGGTGGCCGGCCCTTGATGGAGAAGAAGAAAAAGATGAAAAACTTTTAAATTTTCTTTTTCTTTTCATCTTTTATTTTTAACTATATATATATATTAAAATAATTTAATAATTAATTATTTAATTATTTATTTAATAAATTAAAAGTCATAAATTTCCTCTTCCATTAAAAAATAATTTATTTTTGAATTATTTTATTAATTTTGAATTTCTAAGATTTAATTACCAAAATACCCTTTTACTTTGACTTTTCTTTTAAAAAATGTTGACTTTTATATGTTATTTATATTTTACATATATATCACATATGTGTTCCACTTGTTCATATAAAACCCCTTCATTTTTCATTTAAAACCATTAATTTAATTTATCCATTTAAATTATAATTTATTTTATCAAATTTTCAAAAATTAGAACTTTTCAAAAATTTGGGATATTACCGTATGCACAAGTAATGTGTATCTTATATACACATCAAATGTACCTTATATGTGTATTAAATATTAAGTATGTAATGTATTAATCCAACATATACAATTAATATACCATATGTATATGTTATATATACTCTAGATATATATATTGAGTATATAAAATTTTATATCTCCAAAATCACGGATGTTACAATGTGAATATACCAAAATATCATCAATGAAAACTACCACAAATTGATTTAGATGGTCTGAATACCCTGTTCATCAAATCCATAAATGCTGCTGGTGCATTTGTCAATCCAAAGGGCATCACCAAGAACTTATAATGCCCATACGTCGTGCGAAAAGCTATCTTAGGTACATCTTCATCTCCATCTCTGACTCTCAACAGATGGTACCCTGATCTCAAATCAATCTTAGAGAATACTGATGCTCCTTTCAACTGATCAAAGAGATCATCTATCCGAGACAATAGATACTTTCTCATGATGGTCACTTTATTCAACTGCAGATAATTTTATCCAACAACTTCTGCAATTGCACCTTCAACTCTCTCAACTCAGCAAGTGCCATACGATAAGGAGTAATAGAGATGGAAGTGGTACCAAATAATAAATCGATACCAAACTTATCCTCTCTCTCAGGGGGTATCCCTGGCAATTCCTCAGAAAAAACATCTGGAAACTCAACAACTGTGGATATACTGTCAAGCTGGAAACTCACTACTCTGGTATCTACAACATAAGCAAGATAAGGCTCACATCCCTTTTGAATCATCCTCCTAGCTAAAACAGCTGAAATAAAAATGGATGAAAGATGTCTCTGCTTTCTAGATACCATCACAGGTTCTCAAGGTAACATACTTTTACTGATAATCTACCATAACCCCAATTATGTCACTAAGGAACTCCTCATCTTGAACAACAACTGGACTATTTTGGTGCACCTTGCTAACTACAATACTATGCCCTAAAGGATTTGTTGCCAAAACATCAAATCCTAGGGACTCAGAATGCAAATCAGTCACAGGCAAGATGGATGCACTAATGTATGAATGAGTCAACCCAGGGTCTATCAAAGCAAGAACTGAAGTACCAAATAAAGAAAAGTACCTGTAATAACAGCTGAAGCATCTGGTTGCCTCTGCATCACATATACCCGCTGAGATGACCCTACCTCATCTGGTCTACTACCTGCGGTAGAACCTCCTCTCTGACTAGACCATGTTCGACCCCCTCTGCTAAAACCTCTGCCACCACAACCCCCTCTAACAGTGGGTCGAGAAGCTACAGTATCTGTATGTCTATCCTCTGGTGGCTCTGGGCAATCTCTGAAGAAGTGATATGGTGACCCACATCTATAACACACTGCTTGTCCATCTATCTTCCAGCAAGCACCCCCGTGTGCCCTACCACAATGGACACATGTATGTGGAACTAGTCTCTGAACTATTGGAGTAGGAGCACTAGCCACAGAAACTGTAGGTCTCGATATATGTCTCTGCCACTGTACTGACCTACCATACTGCCACTGGCTCCTATTGAACCTCAAAAAATATCTTCCTCAGCCTCTCTTCACAGATGAAGGCCCTACCTCACTCTGGGGTCTCCTAGCTCTGGTCTCCTCATCTCTAGCAGCTGCTGCAAGACCCTGTGCTCTCTCAACACTCCTGGTAATTGCAACTAATTGGGAAAATCCTGATACCAAGAGCCTGCGATAACGCACATAATAGAGGGTCTCAACACCTCCTCAAACCTCCGACACTGGTCAATCTCATCAGAAATGATCCCGCCAGCATACTGACTCAACCGAGTAAACTCTATCTCATACTCCGACACAATCCTGGTATCCTGCCTCAAACTCAAGAACTCTATCTTCTTTGCATCCTTATACTCCCTCGGAGTATACTTCTGCTTGAACTCCCGAAGAAAATTATCATAGGTAAAGATTGGTGGATCATCCAGAGCATGTGAAACCGTCTTCCACCAATCATATGCATCCCTCTGCAAAAGAGATCTAGCATAATTAAACTTTTCTTCTGGAGTATCCTGCAACTGGATGAACACTCTCTGGACTCTATCTAGCCACTGCTCTTCTACAACAGGGTCTATATTACCAATAAAGTCCTCAACTCCAAACTTCCTTAACTTATCATATTTCCTCATCGATAACTGTGGCTACGGCTATGGTGGTGGCTGCTGCTGAATTGGAGCCTGCCTCAATAGCTCCACCATATGCTGTACCTAGCCCGGTGAAATCTCATCAACTGCTGGTCTCTCTGGCAGAGGAGTAGGTGCCCCTCTAGCTATCTCAACTCTAGCTCCATCTCTACCCTTTCCATCTCTACCCTTAACAGGAGCCATACTCTTTGCACTACCCTCTGCAGATTGATGCGTCTGAGAAGCCATACCTACCTATATCTGTAAACACAGTAGAAATTATCTTATCAGAGATCAGAAACTGCCAACACCAATGCAAGTATCATATTTAAAAATCTCTATTTTCTTTCTCTTACAACCCACCTAGGTTGAGAACCTCAAACCTAGGCTCTGATACCAAAATAAATGTAACACCCTTATACCTAATATACGTACACTACATACACCCAACATATGTAATATACGAATATATGATACAAAAATGTCACAACCCATTTTAACAAAATAAATCTTCACTTATAAAACCTGTATAAACTTAAATCATTTAATTGATATCATATAAATAATATATGAAATATTGCTTGCTAAAACACATATATAACTTCATTACCAAAGGTTTATCCAAAACATTTTTGATAGTTTCGGAATATACATAGATATACATCAAAATATAACATAATATACATGAAATCAATATGTACAAAAATATAAAATATATACATACTGGCAGTTTGTCTCTAATCTTGCTGTCCAACAATCAACTCTGCACTCAAGATCTCAAGCCTAGACTCGACTCGCTCTAGACGAATTCTTTGGCTCAACCGGATCTACCCTGTCACATGCACGATGAATCACAATCGCGCTAAGCCAAAAGCCTAGTGATACAAACTTTGATAACAATATAGTTCAAATTCAATGCCCATGTACAATACATAAGGATATTATATCTCAATTCATAATTCACATAAAAATAAACACAAGCATGGGCCCAAAAGAATCTAATATGCTATTCAAATTGTAGAGTTACTAATTTGGTCCAAGATGACACCATGTATCTAGCCCCGAAGGCAAATCATAATCACAATGAGGATTACCTCATATGTAACAGCCCAACTAGGCTTTAAGGATTAGGCCCAACCCAGGTTCAAGGGTCTACTACATCATGTAACAACCCAACTAGGCTTCAAGGACCAAGCCCAACCCAGCTTCCAGGGACTATTATGTCTTAGGCATGCCTCCAAACATAAAACTTTGAAAATTGAATAACATACTAGGCACACAATTCTTTCATAATTCCATTATCAAATCCTTTCTCATTTTCTCATGATCAAACTAAGCACAATGCCTCAAATATCTCACTTATATCAATATAGCCATTACCAATGACTTTACATACCATCTTTAATGTACACACAACAAATTGCATTACCCATACGTTTTGGGTCATTATCATATTTTGCACATAATTCACATTATACAAATCATAGCATATTACTCATGCATCAACAATGTAGTAAGTAACTTAACACATTTTCCAACCAAATATGTTACTTCCCAACATCATGTAAATATAAGCAATTATTCAAAGTTTGTACTTACCTCTAAAAGCAACAAACACTACTTTCAACCTCCTCTTCCAAGATATCTCTCAACACTTAGATTGGGGTAACTCAAGTCTCTTCAAAGCCTAAACCAAATGTGATTATAAATAATCACTTAGTGATACACTTACAGTGTAACATCCAAAATTTTTGAAAATTTCTAATTTTTGAAAAATTTGATAAAATAAATTATAATTTAAAAGGATAAATTAAATTAATAGTTTTAAATGAAAAATGAAGGGATTTTAAATGAAAAAGTGGAATATATATATGATATATATACAAAATATACATAACATATATAAAAGTCAACACTTTTTAAAAGAAAAGGGTATTTTGGTAATTAAATCTTATAAATTCAAAATTAATAAAATAATTCAAAAACAAAATTTTGAATGGAAGAGGGAAATTATAACTTTTAATTTATTAAAAAAATAATTAAATAATTAAATATTAAATTATTTTAATATATATATGTGGTTAAAAAAAAGATGAAAAGGAAAGAATATTAAAAGTCTTCTTTTTCTTCTTCTTCTTCTTCTCAAGAATGTGGCTTCCATGGAAGTTTGAAGACCAAGGATTTTACTTCTTCCATTCTCCATAAATTGAAGAAATTAACAAGTTTCAAGTGAATTTTTGGTGATTTCCACCAAAATTAGTAAGTTTCCATCTCTTTTCTTTGAATTCCTTGGAAATTTATTTTATGTGAGAATTTGGATTTTTATGTAGGATGTTATAATTGTTGGAATTGGCGTGTATGATGTTATTTTGGGTAGTTAATAATGATTCTAAGGTTAGATTGAAGTGATGATGGAGTTTGGTTAAAGAATGGTGAAGAGAGAGAATTTAGGGTTATGGATTTTTGGGGTTTTGAAAACATGAACTTTAATTGTTCAAATTGTTTCCAAATGAGTTGTTTTGATTCATAAACAAGTATTTTAAAGTCAAATATTGGATTTGGTGGTGTTGGGTTGGAGTTTGAGAATGGAAGTGGAGATTTAGGGTTTTGGAAAAGTGATTTTCCAAAGTGGTTGAATTGTGTGATTTTATTTGTTTAAGCATGTTGTTTAGTGCTAAAAGTGATGAATATAAGCTTGGAATGAGTAATGGATTGTGTTGAAATGGAAAACCTTCAATGGGCGAAGGTTAGGCCATTTTTGAGATTTTGTGTATAAGAGTGTATTTTTATAATGTAAATAATTTAAATGTATTAAAATATATTTTTAATAATATAAATAAACTTAAAACACTAATTTAATTGTAGTAGAATGAAATTCCAATGTTGAAGTAAGGAAAGGCTAAATTTTTGGAAATTTGTAGGAGTGATGTGTAATTATGATTTAATGTTGGAAATGCCATTAAATGTGATACAAAATGATTATTTGCTATCACATTTGGTTTAGGCATTGAGGGAGATTGATTTGCTTCATCCAAGTGGTGAAGGGCAAGTTAGAAAGATTAGATTGAAGGTTGTTTTTAGCTTGCTTTGGGTTGCTAGTGGAGGTATGTACAAACTTTGAATATAATGTTTATATTTGCATAACATTTGGACTTAACACATTTTGGTTGAAAAATGTGTTAAGCTACTTGGTTCATTGATTGTGTATGAATAATATGCTATGACATTTGTAATGTCATATATGTGTTAAATGCATTGTGAAAAGCCATTGATAATGGCTAATTTGTGTAACATGTGAAATATGCATATTATGTGAAAATACCCAAAGTAATTGGGTAATGTGTTGTGAATGCAAAAATGAGATATGTATAATAATGAAATGAATTGATATTGATAAAAATGAGAAAAGTGAGAAAAATGAGAAAGATGTGAAAAATGAGAAAAGTGAGAAAAAAAATGAAAATAAGGCAATGTGCCTAGATTGAATATGTAAAAATGAGAAAGAGATTAATAATGAGAAATATGAATAAATTGTGTGCCTAGTATGTTATTCAATTTTCAGAGTTCTGGGTATGGCGGCATGCCTATGATTGCCTACGGGCTATACGCTGGAATGGTGAAAAGACTGGGTCGTAAGCCAGGCCAGCTGATAAATATGATGTTTTTGGGGTGAAAAGACTGGGTCGTAAGCCTCAAAAACTGTAGCAGTCTAGCCGGGTTAAAGACCAAGATACTGGGGCCTAAGGGTCTAGCCGGGTAAGGTCCAAGAGACTGGGGCTGTTAAATTATCCATGGATATATATATTGCCTACGGGGCTAGACACATGGTGTCATTATGGACCAAAGCAGTAACTCTGAAATTTGAATAGCATATTAGATCCTTTTTGGGCCCATGCTTGTCTTTGTTTTACTGTGAATTATGAATTATGATACAATTGAGTAATATAATGTTATGAGTTATGCTTATGAATTATTTGAAAAATATAAGAAAGTGGGTTGATGTGACATCTATATGCATTGTGCATTTGGTATTGCATTGAGTTATATTGTTATTATCAAAGTTTGTACCACTAGGCTTCGGCTTAGCGCGATTGTTTCCATCGCACAGGTGACAGGGTAGACCCAGTTGAGCCAGAGAGTTCTTCTAGACCAGGTCGGGTCTAGACTTGTAGTTGAGCTTGTTGAGTTGCTATCGTGATCAGAAACACTGCCTGCAGCATGTATATATTTTTATGTTATTGTACATTTTGAGTTTTATGCATAATATATTATGTTTTGGATTTTACGTATTGTATATTATAAAGAATGTTTGGATCAATGTATTTGAAATGGGAGAGTATGTGTGTGTTAAATTATATATATCTATATGTATAAATGTTTGAGAAAATTGGTTAAATTGAGAAGTATGGTTGAGAGGGTGATTAGAAATTATTGGGAGTGTTTTCTTTTTGCAGGTTGAGTAATTGCTAAATTTTGGGATATCCAAAATATAGACAAAACTCTGGCAAATTTTTTTCAGAGATTTTTATATATATTATTTATTTTGGGTTCGTATAACAAGTAAATAATATTTATATTCTATTTAATTTTTATATATTTAGAATTTGAAAATTTAAATTGGGTGCACCGAGATAGTCCAGTTGTTGTTCAGGATGAGGAGTTTCTCTATGACCTGATTGAGATGCCTTTCAGGGAGTATGATATGATTTTGGGCATGGATTGGTTATCCAAGCATGGGGCTGTGGTAGACTGTAAGAAGAAATGTGTTACTTTGAGAACATGGGATGGTAGGGATGTTATAGTATCCAGTGAGCAAAGGTATCTTCCATCTATGTTTGTTTCAGTTGTTTCAGCTGGGAGGATGATTCGGAAGGGATGTGAGGCTTATCTTGCTCATGTTGTAGATACTAGAGTAGTGGGATCCCTGGTTGAAAGTATACCCACAGTTGCCAAGTTTCCAGATGTTTTCCCTGATGAGATGCCAGGGGTACCTCCTGAGAGAGAAGTGGAGTTTGGTATCGATTTGTTGCTTGGTACCACTCCTATCTCTATTACCCCTTATCGAATGGCACCTACTGAGTTGAGAGAGTTGAAGGTACAGCTGCAGGAGTTATTGGATAAAGGGTTTGTCCGCCCTAGTGTCTCCCCGTGGGGAGCATCTGTATTGTTTGTGAAGAAGAAGGATGGCACCATGAGATTGTGTATTGATTATAGGCAGTTGAATAAGGTGACCATCAAGAACAAGTATCCTTTGCCTCGGATAGATGATCTCTTTGATCAGTTGAAGGGAGCAGCAGTATTCTCTAAGATTGATCTTAGATCAGGGTACCATTAGTTGAGAGTTAGAGATGTGGATGTACCCAAGACAGCTTTTCGTACAAGGTATGGGCATTATGAGTTTCTGGTGATGCCCTTTGGATTGACGAATGCACCAGTAGCTTTTATGGATTTTGTGACTGGACTACCTTTGACTCAGAAGAAGCATGATGCAATCTGGGTGATAGTTGATAGGATGGTGAAGATAGCTCATTTTCTTCCAGTTCGGATGGATTATTCTCTTAAGAGATTGGCTGAGCTGTATATCAATGAGATAGTCAGGTTGCATGGAGTCCCAGTTTCTTTGGTGTCGGATCGAGATCCCTGGTTTACTTCGAGGTTTTGGAAGAGTTTGTATAATGCTCTAGGTTCTCGATTGCATTTTAGTACTGCTTCCATCCTCAGACAGATGGACAGTCAGAGAGAGTGATACAGATTCTGGAGGATATGTTGAGGAACTGTATCATTGATTTTGCTGGGAATTGGGAAAGATTTTTGCCATTAATTGAATTTGCTTATAATAATAGTCATCAGTCGAGTATTGGGATGACTCCTTATGAGGCTTTATTTGGCAAGAGATGCAGGACACCTTTGTGTTGGAATGAAGTTGGAGAAGGTAAACTGGTTGGTCCCGATTTGATTAAGGAAACAGAGGAGAAAGTGAAGGTGATTCGGGGTCATTTGAAAGCAGCTTCAGCCCGATAGAAATCTTATTCAGATTTAAAGAGAAGAGATATAGAGTTCAGTGTGGGAGATAAAGTGTTTCTGAAGGTGTCTCCATGGAAGAAGATTTTGAGATTTGGCCGCAAAGGGAAGTTGAGTCCTCATTTCATAGGACCATATGAGGTGTTGGAAAGAGTTGGTCCAGTGGCTTATAGACTAGCTTTGCCGTCTGAGTTGGATCGAATACATAATGTTTTTTATGTCTCGATGCTTCAGAGATACAGGTCTGACCCATCTCATATTTTGTCAGTGGAGTCCATTGAGGTGAGTCCAGATCTGACTTACGAGGAAGAACCAGTGGCGATTTTGGCACGAGAGGTTAAAGAATTGAGGAATAAGAGGGTGCCACTTGTCAAAGTCCTTTGGAGGAATCATGTCACTGAGGAGGCGACATGGGAAAGTGAGCAGGTGATGCAGAGTCAATTTCCCCATTTGTTCCAGACATGAGGATAGGTAATTTCGGGGACGAAATTTATTTTAAGGGGAGAGAATTGTAACATTCAAAATTTTTGAAAATTTCTAATTTTTGAAAAATTTGATAAAATAAATTATAATTTAAAAGGATAAATTAAATTAATAGTTTTAAATGAAAAATGAAGGGATTTTAAATGAAAAAATGGAATATATATATGATATATATACAAAATATACATAACATATATAAAAGTCAACACTTTTTAAAAGAAAAGGGTATTTTGGTAATTAAATCTTATAAATTTAAAATTAATAAAATAATTCAAAAACAAATTAATTTTGAATGGAAGAGGGAAATTATGACTTTTAATTTATTAAAAAAATAATTAAATAATTAAATTATAAATTATTTTAATATATATATATATATATGGTTAAAAAAAAGATGAAAAGGAAAGAATATTAAAAGTCTTCTTCTTCTTCTTCTTCTCAAGAATGTGGCTTCCATGGAAGTTTGAAAACCAAGGATTTTTCTTCTTCCATTCTCCATAAATTGAAGGAATTAACAAGTTTCAAGTGGATTTTTGGTGATTTCCACCAAAATTAGTAAGTTTCCATCTCTTTTCTTTGAATTCCTTGGAAATTTATATTATGTGAGAATTTGGATTTTTATGTAGGATGTTATAATTGTTGGAATTGGTGTGTATGATGTTATTTTGGGTAGTTAACAATGATTCTAAGGTTAGATTGAAGTGATGGTGGAGTTTGGTTAAAGAATGGTGAAGAGAGAGAATTTAGGGTTATGGATTTTTAGGGTTTTGAAAACATGAACTTTAATTGTGCAAATTATTTCCAAATGAGTTGTTTTGATTCATAAACAAGTATTTTAAAGTCAAATATTGGATTTGGTGGTGTTGGGCTGGAGTTTGAGAATGGAAGTGGAGATTTAGGGTTTTGGAAAAGTGATTTTCCAAAATGGTTGAATTGTGTGATTTTATTTGTTTAAGCATATTGTTTAGTGCTAAAAGTGATGAATATAAGCTTGGAATGAGTAATGGATTGTGTTGGAATGGAAAACCTTCAATGGGGGAAGGTTAGGCCATTTTTGAGATTTTGTGTATAAGAATGTATTTTTATAATGTAAATGATTTAAATGTATTAAAATATATTTTTAATAATATAAATAAACTTAAAACACTAATTTAATTGTAGTAGAATGAAATTTCAATGTTGAAGTAATGAAAGGCTAAATTTTTGGAAATTTATAGGAGTGATGTGTAATTATGATTTAATGTTGGAAATGCCATTAAATGTGATACAAAATGATTATTTGCTATCACATTTGGTTTAGGCATTGAAGGAGATTGATTTGCTTCATCCAAGTGGTGAAGGGCAAGTTAGAAAGATTGGATTGAAGGTTGTTTTTAGCTTGCTTTGGGTTGCTAGTGGAGGTATGTACAAACTTTGAATATAGTGTTTATGTTTGCATAACATTTGGACTTAACACATTTTGGTTGAAAAATATGTTAAGCTACTTGGTTCATTGATTGTGTATGAATAATATGCTATGACATTTGTAATGTCATATATGTGTTAAATGCATTATGAAAAGCCATTGATAATGGCTAATTTGTGTAACATGTGAAATATGCATATTATGTGAAAATACCCAAAGTAATTGGGTAATGTGTTGTGAATGCAAAAATGAGATATGTGTAATAATGAAATGAATTGATATTGATAAAAATGAGAAAAGTGAGAAAGATGAGAAAAATGAGAAAGATGTAAAAAATGAGAAAAGTGAGAAAAAAATGTGAAAATAAGGCAATGTGCCTAGATTGAATATGTAAAAATGAGAAAGAGATTAGACCAGGTCAGGTCTAGACTTGTAGTTGAGATTGTTGAGTTGCTATCGAGATCAGAAACACTGCCTGCAGCATGTATATATTTTTATGTTATTGTACATTTTGAGTTTTATGCATATTATATTATGTTTTGGATTTTACTTATTGTATATTATAAAGAATGTTTGGATCAATGTATTTGAAATGGGAGAGTATGTGTGTTTTAAATTATATATATCTATATGTATAAATGTTTGAGAAAATTGGTGAAATTGAGAAGTATGGTTGAGAGGGTGATTGGAAATTATTGGGAGGAGTGTTTTCCTTTTGCAGGTTGAGTAATTGCTAAATTTTGGGATATCCAAAATACAGATAAAACTCTGGAGAATTTTTCCCAGAGATTTTTATATATATTATTTATTTTGGGTTCTTATAACAAGTAAATAATATTTATATTCTATTTAATTTTTATATATTTAGAATTTGAAATTTTAAATTGGAAATGTAAAAAAAAATTAGTAAATTCGTCTGTGATATTTTTGTACCGTATATGCGTATTTTACATATGCTAGAAATATGTTTTGTATGTATATATGGTATAAGGGTGTTACATATAGGTATAAACAAAACCTCTCAACACAAGGATAAGATACACAAAGGAAAATAAGGAAAAGAACTATCTAAGGCAAACTCTACACATGACACGCTTAACAACACGGGCATGTCAATGACCGTGCCCTAAACCCACAACACAAAAGCTTTGACACGCTTAGTGACATGGGCTTGTCAATGACCATGTCCTAAGCTCTATACTACAATAGATAAGACACGTCCAGAGACATGGGCGTGTCCCTGCCCGTGCCAAAACTCCTACAACACAGTAGATGTGACACGCTCAATGACATGGGCGTGTCAATGCATGTGTCACCAACACTGAAAATAGAACCATCGACAATCCCAAAGACATGGCCGTGTCACCAGGTGTGTCAGGCAAAAAATCCTGATATCAACACATAATTGTCACATCCAAAATTATCTTTATTTACCCTTTTAACTCTATTCAAACCCAACTAAATTCATCATTGTACCATAAAATACTAGTATAAACATCAAAGTAACTCAACTAAAAGCAAAAATACACAATTACAACCATGACTTCACAACTCAAAAGTTACACAACCCAAAACTCTTATTTTCTTCACCAAACTTAACCATATCCTTAATCCAACCCTAATTTCATAGTTAACTAGTCAAAAGAACTTCAAACTTACCAATATCAACCATTAACACATACTACACCAAATATCCAATTAACACATATACAAACTTCCATAGAAAATCAAGGAAACAAGTTGGAAACTTACCAAATATGGAGAAAATCATCAAAACTCTAACTTGAACAATTGAAATCCTTCAATTACTTGAGTTAGCAACAAGCAAATTTCTCTTTTCCTTTGATGGAGGTAGCCGGCTTCAATGGAGAAAGAAGATGATGAAGATAATCACCAACTCCTCTTTATCCAACTAATCTCCTTTATAACCACACAATTATCCAACTTTCACTCTCCACCAAGTAAAAACATATTATTTAATTAAAACATAAAAATCATCTTCCACTAACCACTTAATTAATATTTTAATAATTAAAATAACATTTGACCCTTATAAAAATGTTGACTTGTATATATTATGTTGTCCCAAGATGGCAACCAAGAGGGGGGGGGGGTGAATTGGTTTCCTCAAGAAATAATGACAATTTAAAAACTCAACAAAATAGAAGTGCGGAATTAAGAGATGGTTGAGTAATGGAAGAAAGAAAGAACACACAAGATTTATAGTGGTTCGGATTTTACTTCAATCCTATCTCCACTTCCTTAACAACTTGTTAAGGTTCCACTAATCTTTGAAGTTTTTACAAGCTCACTTCCAACTTTGGTGTTTTCACAAGTTCACACCTAACTTCACAAGTGTTTTTCTAAGGCTTACACTCAAGAACCTTTAAAGGAGTTTTTGAGGCTCACTCTCACAACCCAAACAAGAGTTTTACAAGGCTTACTCTCTCAACCCAAGTGTTTTTCCAAGCTCACACTCAAACTTATACAATGGTGTTTTCAATGCTTACACCTAACATTTATTACAATTCAAATGTAAGTTTAAGTAAAAGAAAATTTGTTGCTTGGCTATCAAAATCTGTTTTCTTGCTTCTTGTTTTTCTTTTCTTGTAGAAGCATTGTATTTATAGCCAATGTGGTCTTACTAGCCGTTATTGAAAGTAAGAATAAAGTCTTGGCTGTTTAGACCTTCTTTATTAAACTGTCCGAAGCATCTCGCGGTCGTCCTTCATACAAGGATGGTCGCTCTCATGCCTTACGCGGTCATCCTTGGACAAGGGACGGTCATTTCATTTAAAAAAAGCTTCAACGGTCGAATTTGAGTGCTCTGCAGCTGGACTCTTGCCCATGTTGTGATTGTCGGGACGGTCGCGCATCACCAAGGTGCGGTCATCCCAGCAGTCTAGTGCAGTCGCGCAATTCAAATCTCTAACCGCTACTTGACACGTGGCATCTTCTTATTGGTTCTTTAACAAGCCGTTGAAGCCCACCAACGGCTATATAAATTTAGCGGTCGCGCAGCCACATTGGGCCGTCGCGCAATGTCTTGCGTCGAGTCATTCACCGCTCCATGCCACCGCGAACCTCTCTGTCAAACCAAGACAGTTTGGATGGTCGCGCAACCCCTTGGGGCGGTCGCGCATTCTTGGATGGTCACGCACACCCTTGGGGCGGTCGAGCATCCCTTCAAAGACAGATTTTCAGCACTTAGGAAATCTTCAAATTTCTTTGCATTTCAGCTCATTCTAAGTTGCTTTCCTGCCATATAGACACTCATTGAAGCCATTAGATCACTTCAATTTGTTTGCCAAGATCAAAAACAAGATTGACCTAAATCTAGGTCAACAATCTCCCCCTTTTTGATTTTGGCAATCAAATTGAATTTGAAATAAAAATAATCAACAAAAATAGGCAATACTTCCCATTATAGAAAAACATAAGATAATTCAAAAGATAATGTTCAAATTCATCAAATTCTCTCCCCCTTTGCCAAAATTCAAAAAGAGGAGGGGAGAGATGAAGAGTAATCAAGCCAATGGCCAAGACAAGATCAAAATCAATGTTGGTGTGACTTTATAATAGAATTCAAAGCCAATGGCCAATCACCATAAACAAAATTCACAATTAACACAAATCTAAGTCATATACTTAGGAAAAATAAAAGTACCAATCAATGAAAATATCAAAATCAATGAAAAATATGTTAAGGATACCAATTGATTGGATTATACTCCCCCTCAATTGATGATCTCCCCCTCAAGAAGTGAAAAACTTAGAAACAATTGAGATCCATTTTTATCAAAATATTCAAGTTTTCTCCTTTCTTGTTGGAGTCAAATCAAGAGGAATATAAAAACAAAATTAAATACAATTCAAGAAAGTGATTAACTTAATTATGAACAAATTTAAAATGTAACAAAAATAATTTAGTCAACCATAAAATCATTTTTCAACCTTAATATCAAACACAACATGTAAAGTAAAAATTAAAAGTATAAAAGTTCAAATGTTGTAAGGCAAGAATTGTTACCAATTTTTTAATGCCAATTGCCTTACTATTAGCATTGTTGGACTTGGTTTGATGGAGTACTCATTCTCCTCCATCTTCATGCCATTTGCCCTTGTCAATTAGGGGGTTTTCCTTTATAACCTTTTCTAAGCTATGTTTGTTTTTAGATATTTGTTCATTTAAGGTCTTTAATTCTAAAGTAGAATTTTTTAAACATACAAAATCCTCTTCTAGTTTAGAGCATTTGTCCTTATGAAATTTTATCTTAGAAAAATACTTTTCTACTCTAAGGTTCATATGTTCAATTATATCACTATCATATAAAGCATCATCAATATTGTTGTAATTTAAATTCATGTTTAAAGATTGGGTACCTACATCATTGGAGTGTTCATCATCTCTCATAGCCATGAGACATAGATTTGCAATTGCTTGCTCTTCTTCTTCTTCTTGCTCTTCTTGCATTTCCATTGCCATCTCATGTGTGAGTAATTTTCCAATGAGGACATCCGTTGGAAGCTTGCTCAAATCATGTGCTTCCTCAATGGATGATACTCTTGCTTCAAATTCCTTCTTTGTAAGAATTCTAAGGATTTTGCAATTTATGTCTTCCAAAGAGTAGACTTTGTCAAATTTCCTCAAATCATTGACAATGGCAAGAAGTCGGTTGGTCATCTCTGTGACATCTTCAAAGGACTTCATTTTGAAGAGTTCATACTCTTGAACAAGCATTTGGGCCTTCATGAATTTTACTTGATTAGTACCCTTATGATAATTCTCCAAGGTCTTCCATATACTATAGGCATTTGAGCATCCAAGAATTCTTCCACATTCTTCCTTTGGCAATGAGCTTAGGAGAATGAAAGAAGCCTTTTTATCTCTCCCATTACTTCTTCTTTGTTCTTCATTCCACTCTTTTCGTGGAATCTCTTTTTCTACACCATCAACCACTCTTGTAGGAATCTTCCACTCATTTTCAACATAATCCCAAAGCTCTATTCCTTCACTATCTAGGAGCAAAAACATCTTGTGTTTCCAATATGAATAATCAAAGTGAGGTATAACAAGGGAGTTTGAGTTTCCATGATAATGAGCCATGGAGTTGGAAGAAAAAATTGATGTAGAGGTATTAGTGGGTGTGGTTGTCTTTGAGGATCAAATTTCACAATTAAGTTTAAGAAATCTCAGGCTCTGATAACAATTGTTGTCCCAAGATGGCAACCAAGAGGGGGAGGGGGGTGAATTGGTTTCCTCAAGAAATAATGACAATTAAAAAACTCAACAAAATAGAAGTGCGGAATTAAGAGATGGTTGAGTAATGGAAGAAAGAAAGAACACACAAGATTTATAGTGGTTCGGATTTTACTTCAATCCTACATCCACTTCCTTAACAACTTGTTAAGGTTCCACTAATCTTTGAAGTTTTTACAAGCTCACTTCCAACTTTGGTGTTTTCACAAGTTCACACCTAACTTCACAAGTGTTTTTCTAAGGCTTACACTCAAGAACCTTTAAATGAGTTTTTGAGGCTCACTCTCACAACCCAAACAAGAGTTTTACAAGGCTAACTCTCTCAACCCAAGTGTTTTTCCAAGCTCACACTCAAACTTATACAATGGTGTTTTCAATTCTTACACCTAACATTTATTACAATTCAAATGTAAGTTTAAGTAAAAGAAAATTTGTTGCTTGGCTATCAAAATCTGTTTTCTTACTTCTTGTTTTTCTTTTCTTGTAGAAGCACTGTATTTATAGCCAATGTGGTCTTACTAGCCGTTATTGAAAGTAAGAATAAAGTCTTGGCTATTTAGACCTTCTTTATTAAACTGTCCGAAGCATCTCGCGGTCGTCCTTCATACAAGGATGGTCGCTCTCATGCCTTACGCGGTCGTCCTTGGACAAGGGACGGTCGCTTCATTTAAAAAAAGCTTCAACGGTCGAATTTGAGTGCTCTGCAGCTGGAATCTTGCCCATGCTGCGATTGTCTGGACGGTCGTGCATCACCAAGGTGCGGTCATCCCAGCAGTTTAGTGCGGTCGTGCAATTCAAATCTCTAACGGCTACTTGACACGTGGCATCTTCTTATTGGTTCTTTAACAAGCCGTTGAAGCCCACCAACGGCTATATAAATTTAGCGGTCGCGCAGCCACATTGGGCGATCGCGCAATGTCTTGCGTCAAGTCATTCACCCCTCCACGCCACCGCGAACCTCTCTGTCAAACCAAGACAGTTTGGATGGTCGCGCAACCCCTTGGGGCGGTCGCGCATTCTTGGATGGTCGCGCACACCCTTGGGGCGGTCGCGCATCCCTTCAAAGACAGATTTTCAGCACTTACGAAATCTTCAAATTTCTTTGCATTTCAGCTCATTCTAAGTTGATTTCCTGCCATATAGACACTCATTGAAGCCATTATATCACTTCAATTTGTTTGCCAAGATCAAAAACAAGATTGACCTAAATCTAGGTCAACATATTATGTATATCTAAATATATATATCATATACACATTTTTCCTTTTTTTCACTTAATTATATATATACTTTTAAATCATTTAATTAATTTTCAAAAATTAACATTTTCAAAATTTTGGGATATTACACTAAATCTTTGGCTAAAAAAGGTTTTACTGCATATCTAAATCCTAGACAACACTATCCACTTTTAGATTTATAAATCAAAGATTTAATTATGGAAACAAGTTTATATCTATCTACTACCAACAAAACTAGTTTTGCTCTGATATATATATATATATATACACTCGAGGAAGACGTATATATGTCTAAACTATGCTTATTTATGAGGAAGACGTAAATATGTCGAAACTAACTAAACATAGATGTTATGGATTCAAAGTATGGTGACTAAAAGTATAGGAAAAATGGCACGCTCCACCACATTTTTAAAAATTTTTACTTTTTTGCCAGGGGTATTTTAGTTATTTTATTATAAACTCATAATAAACTCATTATAAACTGTATAAAATTTATAAACTCATTATAAACTCTTTGTAAACTCTTTGTAAACTAATAAAAATATGGTATTTTGATAAATAATTTATAAATTTTGGTATTTTGGTAAATATTTTATAAATATAGTAAATTTGAAATTATTTTTAATTTTTGTTGTATTTTTATCAAAAGCCCCAAAGGATATAAAGCATGGGTAGCCTGAATATATCAACGGGATTAGTAAATGAAGATGGAGGGCTAAAATAATAAAATGGGCCCAAGTATAATAGTTTAAGTAAAGAAATAAGGGTTTTCTTTTTCAAAAGTATCCTAAAAAATAATATTTCAAAAATATCATTTTTTCAATTTTTAATTTCCAAAATATTCTTTTTAGAGGTGTATTTTTAATATATTAATGGTATATTTAATTTTTAAATATATATTAAATATATTTAGTATATTAAAAATATATTAAAAATATATAATATTTTTTAAAAAAAATTAAAAAATATAGTATAAAGTTTAATTTTTTTCGAGAAATATAGAGATGGTTAGGATTAAAATTCTAGCTAAGATTTAATACATAAAAGCCCATTGTCATTACCCTATATAGCAAATTAAAGCAAATCAGAAAATCTAAAGCCTATGACAAGAATGGTGGCTGCATGCGTGTAAAGTTAAGTGGAAGAAGCAAATTAAAAATAGGACAACGTTAAATGGCCAGTGGCTAGAAACTACTTTTATTATTTATAATTGCTTTTATATCTTTTTAGGGTACAAATTTGAAAATTACATTTAAAACTTTTATTTTCTCTTAGTTATCGTTGTAATTTTCTAGTCGACATGTACTTAAATAAGTTTATCATTTTTAAAATATTTCTCTTTTTTTAAAAAATAATTAATTTTTATTATTTTTAAATAAAATTATAATAATTTAAAATCAAACAAAGTTATTATATTTTTATATAATAAATTACATTAATTTATACATATAATATAATCAATTTACTCAAAATTAAATCTATTATATAGTTAATCATATTAATTTATACTTATAGCATAGTTAATCACTTAAAATTAAATCTATTATATAGTAAATTATATATTTTTTTGAACTAAATAGTAAATTATACTTATAACATAGTCAATCACTCAAAATTAAATATAATATCACTCACTCAAAATTAAATATATTATATAGTAAATTATATTAATTTATACTTATAACATAGTTAATCATTCAAAATTAAATCTATTACATAGCAAATTATATTAATTTAGAAAATTATATTAAACCTAGTGTAATATAGTAAACCTATTATAATATAGTCAATCACTTAAAATTAATCATATTATATAGTGAATTATATATATTTATATTTATAATGTAATCAATTATTTAAAATTAAACCTATATAGTGAATTACATTAATTTATACATATAATATAGTCAATTACTCTAAATTAAACATATTATATAGTGACTTACATTAATTTATACTTATAACACGGTCAATTACTCCAAATTAAAAATATTATATAGTGAATTATATTAATTTATACTTATAGCATAGTCAATTACTCCAAAGTAAACATATAAAATAGTGAATTACATTAATTTATATTTATAGCATAATCAATTACTCAAAATTGAATCTATTATGTAGCGAATTATATAATTTATACTTATAACAAAGTCAATTACTCAAAATTAAATCTATTATATAGCAAATTATATTAATTTAGTAAAATTATATTAAACCTATTGTAATATAGTAAACCTATTATAATATAGCCAATCGTTTAAAATTAAACCCATTATATAATGAATTATATTAATTTATATTTCTCACATAGTCAATTATTTAAACTTAAATCTATATATAGTGAATTACATTAATTTATACTTATAACATAGTTAATACTCTAAATTAAACATATTATATAGTGAATTATATTAATTTAAACTTATAACATAATCAATTACAACAAAGTAAACATATCAAATAATGAATTACATTAATTTATACTTATAGCATAATCAATTACTCAAAATTGAATTTGTTATATAATGAATTATATTAATTTATACTTATAACATAGTCAATTACTCAAAATTAAACTTATTATGTAGTGCATTACATTAATTATACTTATAACATTGTCAAATACTCAAAATTCATCCTATTATATAGTAAATTACATTAATTTATACTTGTAGCATAATCAATTATTCAAAATTAATCCTATTATATAGTAACTTATATTAATTCATACTTATACTATATTCAATCACTCAAAACTCAACTTATATAGTAAATTACATTAATTTATATTTATAACATAGTTAGTGTAGACCCTTAATTTTGGTCTAGGTTAAATTTAAGATTAATCTAAGTACAAAATAAAATTTGATGTCAATAACAAGCCAAAATCAAGACTAAATAATTTAGTTCGGTTTAAATCAAGACAACATGATTTGGCCCACGCCAATTCAATATGGAGCAGCTCCATGTCGATTTGGCCTTGGCCAATTTGGTATGGTATCGAATTGGCCAAGGCCAATTTGATATAGGCAAGCAGGTTTAACCGAAAATGAGCCAAAGTGTTATTAAAATCCTAAGAAGACTAGGATAAGTGGAAAACATATTTTATTTGGATTCAGATGGCTTAGCTAGGTTTGCCTAGTTAATGTCTATAAATACAAAAACTTGGATGGGGGAAGAGGCAGCAACAATTATTAAAAAAATCCGAGCACCAAAGAATTATCAGGAACAAAAAGTGATAAACAAAAAATCAAAAGAAAAACAAAAGGGATAAACAACAATCAAAAGGGGAGAGGCTAAATAATTGTCCTCGAATTGCATTAAAGCCTCCAACCAAAACTCACCAAAGGCAGGCAGCAGTAAGCTTGTTCCATTGTATCAATATTTGGTGGAGCCTACAACGCAGATTTTGTTTTTTTAAATTTAATTCACTTAAAGCATTCGACAGTTATATCTTTTCCTTAAACATTAAGCGTTTTGATAATTCATGTTAATCCAGTAGCTATATTTTTCCTTAAGCATTAAAAGTATTATTTATTCCAGCAGATAAGCAACCTAAATTGTAATATGGCATAAACCTTAAAACATCGTAAGCATGTCATAAATTGTATGTTCTAAACATTAAAACCTTATATATCATCGAGCAGTAGTGAATTTTAATGTATATTTCATGTTAATTCTTTGAACCATTATTCTAAACCCTAATTTCCAAAACCCCAATCTTTAAAAACAAAAACCCTAATACCTAATCCCAATCTTTAAAATCTAATTCCCAAATTGAAACCTTTAAAACCCTAATTTCAATTCCAAAAACCCTAATTCCCAAATTGAAACCCTTAAAACCCTAATTTCATCTAAAAACCCTAATTCCCAAAGTGAAACCCTTAAAACCCTAATTTCAAATCAAAAACCTAATTCCCAAATTGACCCTAAAAAACCCTAATTTCAAATCAAAAAACAAATTTTCAAATTGAAACCCTTAAAACCCTAATTTCAAATCAAAACAAAACCCTAATATCCAAATTAAAACCTTAAAAACCCTAGTTTTCAAATCAAAACATAAATCTTATTTTCAAAACCCTAAAATCTCAATATGCATCCATAAACTCTAAAATCCTAAAACCATCTATAAAATTTAAGACGCAAATTCTAAATTAATATATTTGTTGCTTTATTTAAGATTAAAATTTAGGTATGATTATTTTATGTCTTGATGAATGATTTATTAATATTTTATTTTTCTATGAATGATTTTTTTTTTATTTAGCTCATGGTGAATGATTGAATGATTTAATTTATTTGGTTAATTGTTTTAATATTCAAGGATGTAAGAGGTATGTTTCTACTTTGTGGGTACCTCACTTATTAAGTTCAATGTAATTTTATTTACATTAAATTTTGGCAATAATGTAAAGGGCATGTTTCCACCAAATGGTGGGTGTCCTATTTTATTTAGTTTTGGACATTGGACATGGTTGTAAGGGCATGTTTCCATCTTGTATGGATGCCCATTTTATTTGTTTATTTGAACTTTCTTTAATTTCAATTTAATGAATATTTATTTCAATAATTGCATGTAGCAAGGATGATTTTATAATATTTAAGAATTTAATAATATTTAGAGCTAAAAAGGAGGCCGGTTCCAATAAACCTGGCATTATGGGGGTGCTGGATTATTCTCACCATCCCCATATGTACCCAACTTTTTGAACGCATTAGGGGGTTGGGGATTCCTTAGAAATTGAGTCATCCACCCTTTTTTTTTTCTCGGCCCATCAGGGTGGTGACTCCATTATCTCTGGATTTAGGCCCATGTTATCTAAGGCCCTGAGCCTAACAGTGCCGAAGTCGTAAGAACCATTCACATGGGAGTAGGGGAAAAAATCCCTGCTCACAATGGCGACTCCACTAGGGATAAGCGAAGTTAATTACATTGGTCTTTATATTATTTTATTCTTTCTTATTATGATATTATCCATTGCATCATTTAGATTGTATTGTGTGCGTGAGTTAAGATGCTCGTGTAACCAGTGTTGTGTTTTGTAAGGGATATCATACTTTTACTCAAGGTATGAAAATTGAGCATGGCATAACTGCTCATAGCCTTGTATCTTTTGATATATACTTGCTATGGGAGCCTAAACTTCTTAACCCAAAGACTAAAGCTCATGTAATTGGCCTAGTTACTTTCCTTAGATTTTTACCTCAAATGCTTATTGTTTGACTATGATTAATATATCTTGGTTTAAACCATGTCTTATTTTTTTTTGTTCTTTTTCTAATATGACCTAATTATATTATAAGCTCAAAATATTTTTTATTCCTTTAAAGACCAAAGACCAAAACAAATTTTTCAAAAATTTTAAGATGGTCTTTGGACATAAAAAATAGGTCAAAAATTCTTTCCTACCTCATGGTCCAAATACAAAGCCTGAAACTCATTTTTAAACAAACCTTTTACAATGGGTTTTGAAACAAAATTATTTTCACTTTATCTAAAATTATAACTTTTTCTTAAAATGAGCGTACAACTAGTTAGGTCAATTATGGAATACCAAAAATCAAATGTTTGCCTAATTTATACCAATAATTGTTAATCATGAGCCCGTTTGTGGCATGAATCATTAGTTTTTTTTTCAAATAGGAAATCTATTTATGATAAACCCCTTAATTTAGTTTTAATCCATAATATAGCATAAAAGTTATTTTTAGTTAGACTAATGGATTACAACTTAATTAAAGAGAATTATCATGAACTGACTTCTACATTTGAAAATGCAATTAATGGTTATACCGTCCGAGTGAATATTTCAAAAATAAGATATCCCATGGTGATATTTTATTAACCATATACCTAGAAAAAGAGACTCACCATTCATGTGTGGAAGTTATAAGGTTGGAAGGAACGTCCTAATTATCTTTGTTTATTTGTTACTTGTGCATACATGCATACACACATTGCATTACATGGCATTGATCCTTTCTGGCTCACAGACTTGGAGTACAATAGTTCAAGAGCGTACGACAATCTAACCTACGCCAGTGATAGAGAATCTAGTAATGACTCAGTTAGCTTCTCACCAAAAGTAATAGAACCTGAATAGATTTAAAAGATAGTAGATGACGCCCTCAATGCGAAGATGGAAGAACTAAAGGGGTCCTGGTCGAGACCATAAAAAGCCAACTAGCTGCACTTTTGAGGAATACTGTTGAGGCATCTGCTAGTACTAAGAAGCAGAAGGACAAGGGAAAGGCTGAGGTTGGTGAGGTAGCATTTGATGATGACAAGGTAGTTATTGATGATGATAATGACTGGCCTCAATACTTCCAAGATCCTTAAGAAAAGAAGAAAGAGTCGAAGGTTGTGGAGAAATCAATTGTGGAAAAGACTGAAACTTCAGATGTGGAGAAGATGACTACTGATTTAGAGAAGTTTGAAAAAAAGCTAAAAACTAAAGAGATGTCGAAGGTGGAAAACTTGTTTGAACAAGATGAGGAAGATGCCTTCGTCTTCTAAGTTCAATGGAATTGGAAACCCTCATCTTCATGTCAAGCAATACATCTCTGCTATGCAATCTGCTCGGGCTACTATGGCTCAAACCCTAAGGTACTTTATGCTCTCATTACATCCGGTTGTGCAAAATTGGTTCAACACCTTAGAAAATAATACTCAAAAGGATTTGATTCATTGTACAAGGCTTTCATCCAATAATATGGATACAATGCCGAGTTGGAAGTTACTTTGATGGAAGTAGAATCGATAAGGCAGAAATAAAATGAGAATTTTATTGATTATGTGAAAAAATGAAGAAATAAAGCTACATTGCTCAAAAAAAGGTCAGATGAGTCAGACTATATTAGGATGATTGTGAGAGGGGTGCTACCTAATCTTATTGAAAGGATATCCCATACCCTTATTCGAGATTTTAAATATCCCCTTCAAGCTGGCTTGCAAATAGAAGAATGAAAAAGAGAGAAGAACCATTTTTCTGTAAGAAAGAATGAAGAAGGGAATTATTAGTCTGGTAATCAAAGCACGCAAAAGGCAGTTGATGTTAATGCAACTAGTCAAAGAGGAAGGAGGCAATTTTTGGAGTTGGGAAAGCCACTGTCATGGGTTCTCAATAAGTTACAAAAGAAAGGACTGTTACAACCTTTAACTCCTCTACCATTGCCAAATCCCTTTCCACCTAACTTTGATGCTAAAGCTTTCTATCAATTCCATCAAATGCAAGGGCATGAGACATGTAAATGTTTGAGATTGAGGCATGAGATCCAAAATTTGATTGATAATGGGAAGTTGCCCAAACCTAACAAGCTAGCACGAAGGACAATCCACTGCCAAGGTTCAATAGAGTACCACCATCAGCAACTTTTATGATCAGAGGAGGTTTAAATGAGAAATTTATTTTGTCCACTTTCCAAGATGTAGGTGATGAAGCAACTAAAGAAGAAGAGGTATTTAGCAAGAGGAAGCGAGTTGTGGTTAAAAAGGAAGTGGCCATCTGTGTTGTGAGTGAGTTATGGGATTCAACTAATAATAGTGATGATTCTGAACCAAAGAAGGAGGAGTGGACCTGGTTCGAGCCCGAAGAAGATGAGGTAATGAACACCTGTTCTGGTAAGCCTTATGCAAGGCCACCACCAAAGGAAGTAGAAGTCGATAAGGGGAATGATGCTGAAAAAGAAGAAAAGGAAGATGAAGATGATACCGTCCTTAAGCAATTGAAAAGGATTCAAGCAAGCATCAACATTGGGATTTATTGGCCACGTCCAAGAAACATCGTGAAACTATGGCCAAGGCTTTGGCTAGCATGCCAATTTCTACTTCTGTAACACCAGATGAGCTGGTTAATTTTGTGAAGGTTGAAGGAGTAATGAAGTGTGAGGATGTTCAAAAAAAGGATAAGGTTGATGTGGAAATAGTGTCATTTTTAGATGCAGATTTACCGGAAGAGGGAAGAGATCACATCCGCCCGCTTTTCATTAAAGTGAAAGTCAAAAGAAAGAGGACTCCATGTGTCATGGTTGATGATGGATCTGCCATAAATATGTGCCCACTCAAGATCCTACCAAAGCTAACTATGTCAACTAGAGATTTGAGCCCAACTGAGGTGATCATTAGGGCTTATGACAATACTAAGAGGCATGCTGAAGGGACTTTTAAAGCTGTTGTGAAGGCTGGCCCTATTGAATCCATGGTAGAGTTTATGGTCTTGGATATACTTGTCACTTTTGCACTACTTTTAGGATGACCCTGGTTTCATCCTCTTAGTGGAGTTCCTTCTACACTCCATCAGAAGATCAAGTTTCCAAATAAAGATGAAAAAATGGTTATCAAGGCTGAGATAATGAAGTGGTAAATGCCTTAATGATTAAGAGGCCTCTCAATGTATTTCAAGTAGCTATTGTTTCTGATAAGGAGATAATGGGCTCTAGGATTTTTGTTATGATGAAGAAAATGAACTATCTACCAGATACTGGCCTTGGGAAGGGGAAGGAAAGTGTAATAGAGCTCCTAGATTTCAAGACTCAAACTTCCAAGAAAGGGTTGGGATATGACAAAGCAAATGGATGTGTTCTACTGAAAAAGAATGAGAAGATGAGTTTTCCTCCACTTGAAGAAATATTTACCAAAGCACCAGAGCTGGGACCACTACAAGGAAAGCCGGAGCCGATTATGTTCATGGGAAAGTGTGAGTGGGGATTTTCGCCCCCACTCCCATGTGGAATAGTTCTTACAACTTCGACACTGTTAGGCTCAGGGTCATAGAGAAATGGGCCTAAATCCGGAGAAAATGGAGTCGCCACCCGGATGGGCAGGAAAAAGAAAGGGGTGGATGACTCAATTCCTAAGGAATCCCTTAACCCCTAATAGTTTTGGAAAGTTGGATACATATAGGGAATGTGAGAATGACCTAGCACCCCTATAATGCCCGGTTCATTGGAACCGACCTCCTTTTCAGGTCTAAATATTATTAAATTCTTAAATATTATAAAATTATTCATTCTTCATGCAATAATTGAAATAAATAATCATTGTATTAAAATTAAAAAAATTTAAACAAAAAAATAAATGGGCACCCATGCAAGATGGAAACATGCCCTTACAGTGTCTAATGTCCAAAACTAAATAAAATAGGGCACCCATCATTTGGCAAAAAAATGCCCTGTATATTATTCTAAAACTTAAAATAAATTAAATTACATTTAACTTAGCTAATGAAGTACCCACAAAGTGGAAACATACCTCTTACATCATTGAAATCAAAATGCTCAATATTAAAATAATTAACCAAATGAATTAAACCATTCAAACGTTCACAATGATAAAAGCAAATCATCCATCACAAAACATCAATAAATTGCTCATCATAAACATGAAACAATCAAGTCTAGGTTCATAACCTTTAAATTAAGCATAAGATATAAAAAATTAGGGTTTAATATATGAATTATGGTTTATAAATGGAAATTAGGGTTTTAGGATTTTTAGAAAACAATATTAGGATTTTTAGGGTTTTAGAAAACAATATTAGGGTTTTAGGATAAAAACTAGGGTTTTAAGGAATTAAGGTTTGGAAATTAGGTTTTGGATTTTTGAAGACTAAGATTCTGGATGTTTTGAAAAGGGATTAGGGTTTTTAATTAAGAAACTGGTTTTACAGATTAGGGTTTTAAAAATTGGTTTTATAGATTAGGGTTTGTGGTTTTAGATTATGGTTTTACAAATTAGGGTTTTGGAAATTAATTTTATAGATTAGGGTTTTGAAAATAATTTTAGGGTCTTAGGATAAAGGCTAGGGTTTTCGTTCTTTGAACTTGGTTACTGTAATTGTATAAATAAGACTAATTTATGATTGTACGAGATACATTTTTGTAAATTACTACTGGATGTCTAAACAGATTGCTGTGTAAAGATAATTCAAAGGGTTTATATGATTATTGTAAACTAAACTAATTTATTGCCTGTTAATATTTGAAAATTCAATTACTACTATGATTTAAAAACAATGTTGATAAACAAATAGCTACTGTGAATCAATAACCACTGGACATACTTTAAAAAAAAAAACTAATATGAATAAAAAATAATGAATACAACCTATGAATTAATTTAGATAAAGAATGAATGTATTCAATATTTAAAACAATCATCAAAGCATCTTGCATTGAATTTAAATGAACTAAATTTAGAATATACCTTTGTTTGTTGGCTCCACCAAAATTAAATGTTGATCAAACTTTTGCTTGCAACAATTTGGAACTCTGGTTGAGCAAAACAAAGATAGTATGTCATTGCCTTTGTATGGTGTATTAAAGGTTCTGTGTATTTTCTTGCGTTGGTTGTGGGTTACTCTCAAGCTGTTAGGGTTTTCTTAATAATCGTTCCTCTTGCCTCTTAATTGCTAATCAAAATTGCTGGTCATTCTTCAATTGTTAAATCACCTATTTATAGGAAACAAATTAGGTTAAAACATATTAACCCAAGCTTAATCTGGATTTGTAAATTTATAATTCTCAAACCATAACCATATCGAATTGGTTTGCATCCATTTTGACATGGATGGTGTCTATATCGAATTAAACCTTGTTTAATTTGATATGGGCCAACCATATCGAATTTGTTTGCATCCAATTCGATATGGATAATGTCCATATTGAATTGGATTGGATGGCTTCAAATTCGACATGGATCCATCCATATCAAATTGGAGGCCTCCATATCAAATAGGATGGCCTTAAATTTGAAATGGAGGCCATCCATATTAAATTGGATGGCCTCCAATTCAATTTGGAAGCCATCCATATCGAATTGGAGGCCTCCAATTCAATATGGAGGCCATCCATATCGAATTGGGTGGCTCCAATTTGATATGGATCCTGCCCATATCAAAATGGTCTGGTCGAAACCCAAATAAACAAGTTCAAATTTTGAATTTGACCATTTTAGTGTTTTTAAAGTTGAATTGGCTTATTTAGGGCCTTATAAAAATTGAACCAATCTAATTAAAGATTTTAAAACAGATTTAAGCTATTAAAAATTTACCAATCATGATTTAGGCCTTCTTTAATTAGGACCAGACTAGCTAGAGCCAAAATTAAGGGTCTACAGTTTGCCCTCTACTTCAATAATCTTGAATTTATTCAGAAAGTGAAAAGAAATATGACTTTGGGCTATGTTTGGATAAGGATGGGTTCTGAACCCAGGGAATTGATTTGTTGGGTTCTGGACTCGAGGTTGGTTGGGTTCTGGACCCAAAACTGGATGGGTTGGGTTCTGGACTCGGAACTAGATTAGTTGGGTTCTGGACTCGAAACTGGATTGGTTGGGTTCTGGACCTGAGGTTGGATTTGTTGGGTTCTAGACCGAGGTTGGTTAGGTTCTAGACCCGAAGACTAGATTAGTATGGTTCTAGACCCAAAATTAGTTTGGTTAGGTTCTAGACCCAAAACTATATTGGTTTGGTTCTGGACCCGAAACTGGTTTGGTTAGGTTCTAGGCCTGAAAATGGTTTGGATGGGTTCTAGACTTGAAGCTAGATTGGTTGGGTTCTAGACTCGAAGACCGATTTGGTTGAGTTCTATACCCAAAGACTGGATTGGTTGGGTTCTGGACCCGAAACTGGTTTGGATGGGTTCTGAACCTAAAATTTATTTGGTTGGGTTCTGAACCCGAGATTGGTTTGGTTGGGTTATGGACCTAAAGACTGGATTTGTTGGGTTATGGACTCGAAACTAGATTGGTTGGGTTCTGGACCTAATACTGGTTGGGTTTTAGACCCAAAACTGGATTGGTTAGGTTCTGGACCTGAAGGTCTGCAAAAAATTAATTTCAATAGTGTAACACCCTTACACCCTATATACATATAATACACATACCCAATATATATAAAATATGCATATACAGTATAAGAATGTCACAATCTGATTTAATAAAAATTTTCATATTTCCTCAATCCTCAAAATATTTATACAAATACATATATATATATATCAAAATATATAAAACCTCACATTAATCAATTATTCAAAACATTCTTTATAATTTACAATATATATATTTATACTCCAAAAAAAAATATAATATACATAATATCAAAAAGTACTATGACATAAAATATATACATGCTGGAAAAATGGCTCCGATCTCGATGTAGCAGAAATGCTTCAAGCTCAATAAACGCAAGCCTAGACCTGACTAGGTCTAGTAGAACTCTCCGGCTCTACTGAATCACCTCTGTTACTCACACAATGAATTACAATCACACTAAGCTAAAAGCCTAGTGGTGCAAACTTTGATAATAATAAAACTTTAAAGAAACAATGCTAATGCAAAGTGCTTATTTGCTATGTCATAATATGGCATCCAAGCTCACTTTTGAACATATTCTTCCATCATTTAATAATTTTCCCAAACACATACACAAGCATGGGCATAAATAACTAATACATCATTCAAATCCCAGAGTTACTATTTTGGTCCATAATGACACCAAGTGTCTAGCCCTAAAGGCAAATCAAGTAATACTCAAAAGCTAGCCCTGAAGGCAATTCGTATCACAGTGATGCCAAGCGTTTAGCCCCGAAGAAAAATCATATCATAGCCCCGAAGGTAAATCATATCACAGTGACACCAAGCATCTTGTCCCGAAGGCAAATATTGAGGATAACCTCATAGGCATGCCGCCAAACACAGAACTATAAAAATTGAATAACATACTAGGCACATAATTATTTCATATTTTCCATCCTCAATTCCTTTCTCATTTTCCCATTTTCTCATTCATATCAATGTCATTTTGCATACCCTTAATTTTTGACCCCAATTTGATACGGTTCCAATTAAAGAATGCCAAAATAAATTTGATTCAACTTTAAATATTTAAACCTAGTTTATAATTTTTAAAGGAGTCGGTTCGGATTAAAGAGGCATAAATTCAATTGTAAAACCCTAAAATCAAATGGAATTAGCCCAAAATTAAAATTTTTGGTCCATAAGTTAAAAAAGGGCAGAATAATTTGACTGAGGCCGACCGGGGAGACATGAGCATGCCTCATGTCGATCTGGCAGCCCAGATCGACATGAGGTTAGACTCAAGCCAACCTGGGCAAGCTAGGTCGACATGAGCATGCTTCATGCTTCATGTCGACCTTGGCAGGCTAGGTCGACATGAGCATGCTTCATGTCGACCTTGGCAGCCCAAGGTCAACATTAGCATGCCTCATGTCGACCTGGGTAGCCCAAGGTCGACACGAGGTTGGTCTCATGTCGACCTAGGGCAACCAGGTCGACATGGGTTCAATAACTTTCCTAATTCGACTAGAATTTGTTTTAAGGACTGATTAATATTAGGTTAAAGATTCTGAGTGAAGTTAAGGCCTATAAATAATAACGTTTTAGAATTCAGTGGGAGGAAGGAACATTAAAGAGGGTCGACAATGAATATTAAGAGAGATTAAAACTACAAAATAGAAGAGACGACAAGAAAGGGAGAAGAATAGCAGCAGCTTTTTGGAGAGCGAAGGAAACCACAAACAGAAAAATCAAAACAACCAAAGAAGAAGGCAGAATCCATACTGTCTTCACATTGTTCATCCAGAAATCAAGTTTTTTTGGTGGAACCAATGATGGAGGTTTGATCTTTAATCATAAATTATTCCTGCTCATAGTAGCTTCATTTCTTTGATTAATAAGAGCATGCATGCAGTAACATGATCCTTGAACGTGCAGTAACTCGATCTTTGAGCATGCAGTAAATTTATCTTTGTTTCAATAACTTTAATCGTTTGCTTTATTTAACACATTGATTAGTTGGTATTCATAATCCCACATGCACATTTCATAAAAAACATAAAACTATCCAGTTTCCATCGAGGATTTAAATTAATTGTTAGAATCTATTTTGTTTACTTTACATCAAGAACCGTAAATTATTTTATTGAAACTCAAAACCTTAAACTATTTTTATCCAAAAGCTTAAACCATTTCATTATTAAACTCCAAAATATTGATAATTTTTCCAAAACCGTAATTTATCTTTCCAAACCCAAAATTATGTTTTTAAGGCAGTAAGTTAAACCCAAAAACCCTAATTCCAAAACCCTAGTTTCAAAAACCCTAATTTTAAAACTCTAATTCCAAACTCTGAATTCCATAACCCTAGTTTCAAAAACCCTAAAAACCCTAATTCAAAACTCTAATTACAAAACCCTAATTTTAAAACCCTAAGTTCCAAAACCCTAAGTTCCAAAGAACCCTAAACTTATATATTTATTGCTTTATTTAATTTTAGATTTGATTATGTAGTTTATTATATGTTTTGATGGTTGATTTATTTAATTTCAATGCTTGATTTATTTAATTTACCATGGATGGATATTTTCTTTATTATTATGATTATTATTTGTTTGTTTTGGTATTAAAATTGTAAGAGGTATGTTTCCACTTTGTGGGCACCTCATTAATTAATTTTCATATAATTTAAATTGCTTTTATATTTTGGACCAATGTAAAGGACATGTTTTCACCTTTCGGTGGGTGTCCTATTTAGTTTAGACATGGATGATTTGGTGGTTGATTTATTTAATTTCAATGCTTGATTTATTTAATTTATCATGGATGGATGTTTGTTTTATATTTTGATTGATATCTTTGATGAATGATTTATTTATGATGAATGGTTATTTACTTTTATTGATTTATCTAGATTTCCAAATGTTGTAAGAGGTATGTTTCCACTTTGTGGGCACCTCATTAGTTAAATTTCATGTAATTTAAATTGCTTTTATATTTTAGACCAATGTAAGGGACATGTTTCTACCTTTTGGTGGGTGTCCTATTAGTTTAGACATGAACGATGTAAGGACATACTTCCATCCTCGGATGGGTGTCCATGTATTTACTTTGTTTGGACATTGCTTAGATTTTAATATAATGATGCTTTATTTTAATTGTTGCATGTAGTATGGATAATTTTGTTATATTTAAGAAATTTATAATATTAAGACTTGCAAAGGAGGTCGGTTCCAATGAATTGGGCGTTGTGGGGGTGCTGGGCCATTTCTCACCTTCCCCACATGTACCCAACTTTCCGAACCCATTAGGAGTTGGGGATTCCTCAGGAGTCGAGTCATCCACCCCTTTCTTTTTCCCGGTCCGTCCGGGTGGCTACTCCATTTTCTCCGAGCTTAGGTCCGTGTTCTTTAAGGCCCCGAGCCTAAACAATGCCGAAGTCGGAAAAACCATTCCACCGGGAGTGGGGGCAAAAATCCCCGCTCACAGTGGCGACTCCACTGGGGATAAGAGAAGTTGATTCCGTTGGTCTTTATATTATTCTATTCTTTCTTATCATGAGATTATCCATTGCATCATATTAGATTGCATCGTGTGCGTGAGTTAGGACCCCTGTGTTACCCTTATTGTGTTATGTAAGGGATACCATACTTTCACTAAAGGTATGGAGATCGAGCATGGCATAATGTGAGCGGGGATTTTTGCCCCCACTCCTGGTGGAAAGGTTGTAACACCCTTATACCCTATATATGTACAAAACATATTTCTAGCATATGTAAAATACGCATATACGGTACAAAAATATCACAGACGGATTTACTAATTTTTTTTTTACATTTCCAATTTAAAATTTCAAATTCTAAATATATAAAAATTAAATAGAATAAAAATATTATTTACTTGTTATAAGAACCCAAAATAAATAATATATATAAAAATCTCTAGGAAAAATTTGCCAGAGTTTTGTTTGTTTTTTGGATATCCCAAAATTTAGCAATTACTCAACCTACAAAAAGAAAACACTCCCAATAATTTCCAATCACCCTCTCAACCATACCTCTCAATTTCACCAATTTTCTCAAACATTTATACATATAGATATATATAATTTAAAACACACTTACTCTCCCATTTCAAATACATTAACCCAAACATTCTTTATAATATACAATACGTAAAATTCAAAACATAATATATTATGCATAAAACTCAAAATGTACAATAACATAAAAATATATACATGTTGCTGGCAGTGTTTCTGATCTCGATAGCAACTCTACATGTAATATCCCAAAGTATGCCCTAGAAGTTTTGATATTATTGTTGTAATTGTATTGAATGTATATGTTAAATTTTAAAGAGAAGAGAAATTTAAAGGGAAGTGTATATGTTGTGTATATGGATATATATACAACATATATATAAGTCAATTGTGATGGTCAAAGGAAGAAGATATTTAGTTATTTTAATTAATTAAGTTATTAGTGGAAAGTGGGAAATTAAAATGAATGGAAGAGATTAATTTGAATTATTTAATATTATAATTGCTTGGAGGAGGTTTAAAGAGAGGAGTATTTGACTTTGGTTTATTCATTTTCTTTTTCATTTCTTTCCTTTTCCTTTTGTTGGCCGGCCATCTAAAGCAAGAGAGAGAGAGAGAGTGAGTTTTGTGATCCATGCTCAAATTGAAGGAAGATTCAAGGGAATAAGTTGAAATTTGTGAACTATCATCAACTTTGGTAAGTTCTTTCTTGGTTTCTCTTGTTTATTTTGGAGTTATGTTTGAGTTTGAAGGATTATTGTTGATGATAGGAGTGTGTTTTGATTGTGTTGTGTTTAAGAGTGATTGATTCATTTGATTTTTGGATTTTTGAGTTTGGTTTGAAGAAAAGAGTAAGTTTGTTGGAAGAGGTAGTGTTGTAGGTGTGTTTAGGGTTTGTGGTGATGATTTTGATTTGTGTTGGATGTATGTTTTTAGTTGTTTTGGTGTTTTTGCAAGTTGTTATGGTTCTTGGGTATGTTGAGCTAAGTTTGTTTGAAGTGGTTTTTGGTGAAAGGAAGTGATTTGTTGGATTAAGTGTTGTTGTGGCCAGAATCTGTATTTTTGGCCTGACACGCACATGAGCACGACCAGGTTTTAGGCGTGTCAATGGTTCTGTGTTTTTGGATGGGTGGCACGAGCAGTGACACGCCCATGTCACTGAGCGTGTCACAGCTTCTGTGTAGTAGTAGTATTGACACGTCCAGTGACACGCCCATGTCACTGAGCGTGTCATAGCTACTGTGTTGGTGAGGAATTGACACGGCCATGAACACGCCCATGTTGTTAGACATGTCAATGTTTCTGTGAGACATAATGTATTACACTGTCAGGGACACGCCCGTGTTGTTGAGCATGTCATGTATAGAGTTTTGCATCTCATGTGTACTATTTCTTTTGGATTAGGTTGTGAAGAGATTGATTTGCCTTAACTTAAGTGGTGAAGAAGTTTTGGAAGAGTAAAGTTGTAAATTGGTATGAGTTGTTCCTAAGGTAAGTACAAACCCTACCCTCCATTGATGCATACTTTTATATGATATTGAGACTTAAAACATATGATTAAAAAGGTGATAAGTAATCTATTGCATTGTTGATACACATTAATAATGTTATGTTTTGCATAATGTAAAATGAGATGATTGAGACATGATAAGATATGAGGCCATTGAGATTGGCTATGATGATTCAAACGAGATGTGAAGCTATTGTGATTGGCTATGATTATTTAATTGAGATAAGTGAGGCATGTTTGCCTAGATGATGATGAGAATTGAGAATGAAATTGATAATGAATATTAAATGAATTGTGTGGCTAATGTGTTATTCCATTTTCAGAGTTTGTTGTTGGTGGCATGCCTATAGTAACAATCTCTTAAAGTTAGGTTGGGCTTGATCCTTGAAGCCAAGTTGGGTTGAAGTTTAACATGTTTTACTCCCCTTGAAGCTTGGTTGGGTCTAGTCCTTGAAGCCTAATTGAGATGTTACAACCCTTGAAGCTAGGTTGGGTTGGTTCTTGAAGCCAAGTTGGGTTGATACTTAGCATGCTTTGTTCCCCATGAAGCTTGGTTGAACCTAAATCCTTGAAGCCTAGTTGGGATAATGATAATGATAAATGTGATAATTAAACCAAAACATTAACTCTGAAAGTTGAATGGCATATTAGTGTCTTTTGGGCCCATGCTTGTCTTTGTTTTCAATGTGAATCTTGAATAGTGCAACTAATGAAACTATGAAGATACAATATGAATACTTGATATGACATTGAACAAAATAAAATGTTGAAATGTAATGTTCTTCTGAATGGTGTATGAAATTGATTGTGACATTGGCATTGCATCGAAACATAGTTTTAGTATAGTTTGTACCACTAAACCGTTAACTTAGCGCGATTATGATTTATCGCGCAGGTAACAGGGAAGAACCGGAGAGTTCCTCTAGGCCAAGTAGAGACTAGATCTTGAGGTGGTGATAGTGAAGCTTAAAGATCGAAGATATACTGCCAAACATGTATATATTTAATGTTTTGTAAATCTTGAGTTTTAATGTATAAGTATTTGTAAATAATTGTTATATTTTCCGCTGTTTTTTTTTTAAATAAACATTTTATCTTTAGTCTTTTATAACTTCTTTTAAATGTTTTAAATTTTTTAATGTTTTTATTTAAAAGGGATGATTCATTTGTTAAGTATACCATAGCATTTCTATATTCAGTATACGTATATTATGATCGTATTAGCATGCTGTGTATGTATACGGGGTATAGGGGTGTTACACTACAAGCTCAACTACAAGTCTAGACCCGACCTGGTCTAGAAAAACTCTCTGGCTCAACTGGGTCTACCCTGTCACCTGCGCGATGGAAACAATCGCGCTAAGCCGAAGCCTAGTGGTAAAAACTTTGATAATAATAATATAACTCAATGCAATACCAAATGCACAATGCATATAGATGTCACATCAATCCACTTTCTTATATTTTTTAAATAATTCATAAGCACAACTCATAATATTATATTACTCAATTGTATCATAATTCATAATTCACAGTAAAACAAAGACAAGCATGGGCCCAAAAAGGATCTAATATGATATTCAAATTTCAGAGTTACTGCTTTGGTCCATAATGACACTATGTGTCTAGCCCTGTAGGCAATATATATATCCATGGATAATGTAATAGCCCTAGTCTCTTGGACCTCAACCCGGCTAGACCCTTAGGCCCCAGTATCTTGGTTCTCAACCCGGCTAGACTGCTACAGTTTTTGAGGCTTACGACCCAGTCTTTTCACCCCAAAAACATCATATTTATTAGCTGGCCTGGCTTACGACCCGGTCTTTTCACCATTCCAGCCTATAGCCCGTAGGCAATCATAGGCATGCCACCAAACCCAAAACTCTGAAAATTGAATAACATACTAGGCACACAATTTATTCATATTTCTCATTATTAATCTCTTTCTCATTTTTACATATTCAATCTAGGCACATTGCCTTATTTTCACATTTTTTTCTCACTTTTCTCATTTTTCACATCTTTCTCATTTTTCTCACTTTTCTCATTTTTATCAATATCAATTCATTTCATTATTACACATATCTCATTTTTGCATTCACAACACATTACCCAATTACTTTGGGTATTTTCACATAGTATGCATATTTCATATGTTACACAAATTAGCCATTATCAATGGCTTTTCACAATGCATGTAACACATATATGACATTACAAATGTCATAGCATATTATTCATACACAATCAATGAACCAAGTAGCTTAACACATTTTTCAACCAAAATGTGTTAAGTCCAAATGTTATGCAAATATAAATATTATATTCAAAGTTTGTACATACCTCCACTAGCAACCCAAAGCAAGCTAAAAACAACCTTCAATCCAATCTTTCTAACTTTCCCTTCGCCACTTGGATGAAGCAAATCAATCTCCCTCAATGCCTAAACCAAATGTGATAGCAAATAATCATTTAGTATCACATTTAATGGCATTTCCAACATTAAATCATAATTACACATCACTCCTACAAATTTCCGAAAATTTAGCCTTTCCTTACTTCAACATTAGAATTCCATTCTACTACAATTAAATTAGTGTTTTAAGTTTATTTATATTATTAAAAACATATTTTAATACATTTAAATCATTTACATTATAAAAATACACTCTTATATACAAAATCTCAAAAATAGCCTAACCTTCCCCCATTGAAGGTTTTCCATTCCAACACGATCCATTACTCATTGCAAGCTTATATTCATCACTTTTAACACTAAACAACATGCTTAAATAAATAAAATCACACAATTCAACCACTTTGGAAAATCACTTTTCCAAAACCCTAAATCTCCACTTCCATTCTCAAATTCCAACCCAACACCACCAAATCCAATATTTGACTTTAAAATACTTGTTTATGAATCAAAACAACTCATTTGGAATCAATTTGCACAATTAAAATTCATGTTTTCAAACCCCAAAAATCCATAACCCTAAATTCTCTCTCTTCACCATTCTTTAACCAAACTCCATCATCTCTTCAATCTAACCTTAGAATCATTGTTAACTACCCAAAATAACATCATACACACCAATTCCAACAATTATAACATCCTACATAAAAATCCAAACTCTCACATAATCTAAATTTCCAAGGAATTCAAAGAAAAGAGATGGAAACTTACTAATTTTGGTGGAAATCACCAAAAATCCACTTGAAACTTGTTAATTCCTTCAATTTATGGAGTATGGAAGAAGAAAAATCCTTGGTCTTCAATCATCCATGGAAGCCACGTTCTTGAGAAGAAGAAGAAGAAGAAGAAGAAGAAGAAGAATCTTTTTAATATTCTTTCCTTTTCATCTTTTTTTTAACCACATATATATATTAAAATAATTTAATTATTTAATTATTTTTTTAATAAATTAAAAGTCCTAATTTCCCTCTTCCATTCAAAATTAATTTATTTTGAATTTTTTTTATTAATTTTGAATTTATAAGATTTAATTACCAAAATACCCTTTTCTTTTAAAAAGTGTTGACTTTTATATTTGTTATGTATGTTTTTCATATATATCATATATATATTCCACTTTTTCATTTAAAATCCCTTCATTTTTCATTTAAAACTATTAATTTAATTTATCCTTTTAAATTATAATTTATTTTATCAAATTTTCCAAAAATTAGAAATTTTCAAAAATTTTGGATGTTACAATTTTCTCCCCCTAAAATAAATTTCGTCCCCAAAATTACCTATCCTCAAGTCTGGAACAAATGGGGAAACTGACTCTGCATCGCCTG
Source organism: Garcia nutans (assembly GCA_947685225.1). Classification (NCBI taxonomy): domain Eukaryota; kingdom Viridiplantae; phylum Streptophyta; class Magnoliopsida; order Malpighiales; family Euphorbiaceae; genus Garcia; species Garcia nutans. The sequence goes on from CANTUV010000059.1 coordinate 39,821,781, forward strand.
CTCACTTTCCCATGTTGCCTCCTCAGTGGCATGATTTCTCCAAAGGACTTTCACAAGTGGCACCCTCTTATTCCTCAATTCTTTAACCTCTCGTGCCAAAATCGCCACTGGTTCTTCCTCGTAAGTCAGATCTGGACTCACCTCAATGGACTCCACTGACAAGATATGAGATGGGTCAAACCTATATCTCCGAAGCATCGAGACATGGAAAACATTATGTATTTGATCCAACTCAGGCAGCAAAACTAGTCTATAAGCCACTGGACCAACTCTCTCCAACACCTCATATGGTCCTATGAAACGAGGACTCAACTTCCCTTTGCGGCCAAATCTCAAAATCTTCTTCCATGGAGACACCTTCAGAAATACTTTATCTCCCACACTAAACTCTATGTCTCTTCTCTTTAAATATGAATAAGATTTCTGTCGGTCTGAAGCTACTTTCAAATGACCCCGAATCACCTTCACCTTCTCCTCTGTTTCCTTAATCAAATCGGGACCAACCAGTTTACCTTCTCCAACTTCATCCCAACATAAAGGTGTCTTGCATCTCCTGCCATATAAAGCCTCATAAGGAGTCATCCAAATACTCAACTGATGACTATTGTTATAAGCAAATTCAATTAATGGCAAAAATCTGTCCCAATTCCCGGCAAAATCAATGATACAACTCCTCAACATATCCTCCAGAATCTGTATCACTCTCTCTGACTTTCCATCTGTCTGAGGATGGAAAGCAGTACTAAAATGCAATCAAGACCCTAGAGCATTATGCAAACTCTTCCAAAATCTTGAAGTAAATCTGGGATCTCTATCCGACACCAAAGAAACTGGGACTCCATGCAACCTGACTATCTCATTGATATACAGCTCAGCCAATCTCTAAAGAGAATAATCCATTCGAACTGGAAGAAAATGAGTTGTCTTCGTCATCCGATCAACTATCACACAGATTGCATCATGCTTATTCTGAGTTAAAGGCAGTCCAGTCAGAAAATCCATTGTCACTCGCTCCCATTTCCACTCTGGCACTGATAAAGGTTGGAGCAATCCTGAATGAACTTGGTGCTCAGCCTTCACTTTCTGGCAAGTGAGACATCTGGATACAAACTCTGCTATGTCTCTCTTCATACCTAACCACCTATAATATCGCTTCAAGTCCTGATACATCTTGGTACTCCCAGGGTGCATAGCAAAAAGTGGCTGATGTGCTTCCTCTAATATCATTCTTTTCAATTCTGCATCATCAGGAATACACAATCTATCTCTGTACCATAGACTGCCATCATCCCTCACATAAAAGTCTCGACTTTCCCCTTTTTGACAAACCAGTACAATTTTCTGAATTCTCTCATATGCTAATTGAGCCTCCCTAATATGATCCAACAAGACTGGCCACAACTGCAACTGAGCCATCAAAGCACCATTATCAGAAGAATCAAATCTAGCATGCAATGCTCTCAACTCAACAAGCAACGAGAGCGAATAAGCAGTCAAACCTGCCAAAGATTTCTTACTCAAGGCATCAGCAACAACATTTGCCTTACCAGGATGATAATCAATCAAACAGTCATAGTCTTTAATCAACTCTAACCACCACCTCTGCCGAAGATTCAGCTCTCTCTGAACACCCAGGTACTTCAAACTCTTGTGATATGTATAAATGAAACACTTTTCCCCATACAAATAATGCCGCCAAATCTTCAAGGCAAAGACTATTGCTGCTAATTCCAAATCATGCATTGGATAATTCAGCTCATGCGGTTTCAACTGTCAAGAGGCATAAGCAATGACTCTACCCTCCTGCATTAGAACACAACCTAAACCACTGTGTGAAGCATCACTGTATATCACATATGGTTTACCTTCCACAGGCAGGGTAAGGATAGGAGCTTGAGTCAACATCTCCCTCAGTTGCTCAAAACTCGCCTGACATCGATCTGTCCACACAAATTTAACTCCTTTCCGAAGTAATCTGGTGAGTGGTGAACTATTATAGAAAAACCCTTCACAAATCGACGATAATAGCCTGCCAATCCCAGAAAACTTCTAACCTCTGTCACAGTCTTCGCTGGACTCTAATTCAAGATAGCCTCAATTTTAGTCGAATCAACTTTAATACCCTTTGCTAAAACCACATGACCAAGAAAAGCTACCTGATCGAGCCAGAACTCACACTTAGACAGTTTAGCATACAACTGCTTCTCTCTCAGAGTCTGCAATACGATATGCAAATGTCTATCATGATCCTCCTCATTACGCGAATACACCAAAATATCATCAATGAAGACCACCACAAACTGATCTAAATATGGTCTGAATACCCTGTTCATCAAATCCATAAAAGCTGCTGGTGCATTTGTCAATCCAAAGGGCATCACCAGAAACTCATAATGCCCATACCTCGTATAAAAAGCTGTCTTGGGTACATCCACATCTCTTACTCTCAACTGATGGTACCCTGATCTCAGATCAATCTTAGAGAATACTGCTGCTCCCTTCAACTGATCAAAGAGATCATCTATCCGAGGCAAAGGATACTTGTTCTTGATGGTCACCTTATTCAACTGCCTATAATCAATACACAATCTCATGGTACCATCCTTCTTCTTGACAAACAATACAGGCGCTCCCCACGGGGACACACTAGGGCGGACAAACCCTTTATCCAATAACTCCTGCAACTGCACCTTTAACTCTCTCAACTCAGTAGGTGCCAGGCAACAAATCGATACCAAACTCCACTTCTCTCTCAGGAGGTACCCCTGGCAACTCATCAGAGAAAACATCTGGAAACTCGGCAACTATGGGTATACTTTCAAGCAGGGATCCCACTACTCTAGTATATACAACATGAGCAAGATAAGCCTCACATCCCTTCCGAATCATCCTCCCAGCTGAAACAGCTAAAATAAACGTAGATGAAAGATACCTCTGCTCACTAGATACTATAACATCCCTACCATCCCGTGTTCTCAAAGTAACACATTTCTTCTACAGTCTACCACAGCCCCATGCTTGGATAACCAATCCATGCCCAAAATTAGATCATATTCCCTAAAAGGCATCTCAATAAGGTCACCGAGAAACTCCTCATCTTGAACAACAACTGGACTATCTCGGTGCACCCTGCTCACCACAACACTATGCCCTAAAGGATTTGTCACCAAGACATCAAATCCTAGGGACTCAGAATGCAATTCAGACATAGGCAAGATGGATGCACTTATGTATGAATGCGTAGATCCAGGATCTAATAGAGCAAGGACTGAAATACCAAATAAAGAAAATGTACCCGCAATGACGGCTGAAGCATCCGGCTGCCTCTGCATCACATAAACCCGCTGAGATGGCCTAGCCTCATCTGGCCTACTACCTCCGGATGTAGAGCCTCCTCTCTGACTAAACAAAGGGCGACCAGCTCTACTAAAACCTCTGCCACCATGACCCCCTCTAACACTGGGTTGAGAAGATGCAGTATCTGTCTGCCTAACCTCTGGTGGCTCGGGACAATCTTTGATAAAATGGTCTGATGACCCACATCTAAAACACACTACCGAAGCACCTCTCCACCAGCAGACACCTCCGTGTACTCTACCACAATGAATGTAAGTAGGTGGATTAGGTCTCTGAGCCACTGAAATTGCAGGTCTCTGTCTCTGTCTCTGCTGCTGTACTGACCTGCCAAACTACCCCTGACTCCTACTAAACCTCTGAAAATGTCCCCCTCGGCCTCTCTTCATTGATGAAGACCCTGCCTCACTCTGGGGTCTCCTCAACCCTGGCAGCTACTGCAAGATTCTGCGCCCTCTCAACACTCCTAGCAGCTGCAACTAATTGGGAGAAATCCTGATACCAAGAGCCTGCAATGATGCACATGATAGAGGGTCTCAGTCCCTCATCAAATCTCCTGCACCTGTCAAACTCGTCAGAAATAATCCCACCAGCATAGTGACTCAACCGGATAAACCCAATCTCATACTCTGTCACTGTCCTAGTATCCTGTCTCAGACTCAGGAACTCCATCTTCTTTGCATCTTTATACTCTCTCGGAGTATACTTCTGCTCAAATTCCCGCAAGAAATCATCATAGGTCAGGACTGGTGGATCATCCAGAGCATGTGGAACCGTCTTCCACCAATCATATGCATCTCTCTGTAGAAGAGATCTGGCATAATCAAACTTTTCTTCTGGACTAGCCTGTAACTGAATAAATATCCTCTGAACCCGGTCTAGCCACTGCTCTGCTACAGTAGGGTCTGTAGTACCAACAACGTCCTCATCCCCATACTTTCTCAGTTTATCATACTGCCTCACCGGCAACTGCGGCTGTGGCTGTGACTGCTGCGGAACTGGAGCCTGCCTCAACAACTCTACCATATGCCATACCCAGCCAGGCGGAACCTCATCAGCTGCTGGTCTCATAGGCACAGAAACAGACGCCTCACCAGCAGATACAACTCTAGCTCCATCTCTACCCTCATCTGGAGCGACACTCTCTGCACTACCCTCAGCAGCCTGACGCGGCCGAGACGCCATAACTACCTATATCTACAAACAAAGCAGAAAATACTATATCAGAGATCAGAAACTGCCAGTGCCAATGCATGTATTACAATTTAAAACTATTTTTCAAATCCCCCATTTTCTCTCTCAATCATCCCACCTAGGTCGAGAAAATCAAACCTAGGCTCTGATACCAAAACAAATGTAACACCCTTATACCCTATATACGTACAAAACATATTTCTAGCATATGTAAAATACGCATATACGGTACAAAAATGTCACAGACGGATTAACTAATTTTTTTTTCATTTCCAATTTAAAATTTCAAATTCTAAATATATAAAAATTAAATAGAATATAAATATTATTTACTTGTTATAAGAACCCAAAATAAATAATATATATAAAAATCTCTGGGAAAAATTCGCCAGAGTTTTGTTTGTATTTTGGATATCCCAAATTTTAACAATTACTCAACCTGCAAAAAGAAAACACTCCCAATAATTTCCAATAACCCTCTCAACCATACTTCTCAATTTCACCAATTTTCTCAAACATTTATACATATAGATATATATAATTTAAAACACACTTACTCTCCCATTTCAAATACATTAACCCAAACATTCTTTATAATATACAATATGTAAAATTCAAAACATAATATATTATGCATAAAACTCAAAATGTACAATAACATAAAAATATATACATGTTGCTGGCAGTGTTTCTGATCTCGATAGCAACTCTACAAGCTCAACTACAAGTCTAGACCCGACCTGGTCTAGAAAAACTCTCTGGCTCAACTGGGTCTACCCTGTCGCCTGCGTGGTACAAACTTTGATAATAATAATATAACTCAATGCAATACCAAATGCAGAATGCATATAGATGTCACATCAATCCACTTTCTTATATTTTTCAAATAATTCATAAGCACAACTCATAACTTTATATTACTCAATTGTATCATAATTCATAATTCACAGTAAAACAAAGACAAGCATGAGCCCAAAAAGGATCTAATATGCTATTCAAATTTAAGAGTTACTGCTTTGGTCCATAATGACACCATGTGTCTAGCCCCGTAGGCAATATATATATCCATGGATAATGTAACAGCCCCAGTATCTTGGTCCTCAACCCGGCTAGACTGCTACAGTTTTTGAGGCTTATGACCCAGTCTTTTCACCCCAAAAACATCATATTTATCAGCTGGCCTGGCTTACGACCCAATCTTTTCACCATTCCAGCGTATAGCCCGTAGGCAATCATAGGCATGCCGCCAAACCCAGAACTCTGAAAATTGAATAACTTACTAGGCACACAATTTATTCATATTTCTCATTATTAATCTCTTTCTCATTTTTACATATTCAATCTAGGCACATTGCCTTATTTTCACATTTTTTTTTCTCACTTTTCTCATTTTTCACATCTTTCTCATTTTTCTCACTTTTCTCATTTTTATCAATATCAATTCATTTCATTATTACACATATCTCATTTTTGCATTCACAACACATTACCCAATTACTTTGGGTATTTTCACATAATATGCATATTTCATATGTTACACAAATTAGCCATTATCAATGGCTTTTCACAATGCATGTAACACATATATGACATTACAAATGTCATAGCATATTATTCATACACAATCAATGAACCAAGTAGCTTAACACATTTTTCAACCAAAATGTGTTAAGTCCAAATGTTATGCAAATATAAATATTATATTCAAAGTTTGTACATACCTCCACTAGCAACCCAAAGCAAGCTAAAAACAACCTTCAATCCAATCTTTCTAACTTTCCCTTCGCCACTTGGATGAAGCAAATCAATCTCCCTTAATGCCTAAACCAAATGTGATAGCAAATAATCATTTAGTATCACATTTAATGGCATTTCCAACATTAAATCATAATTACACATCACTCCTACAAATTTCCAAAAATTTAGCCTTTCCTTACTTCAACATTAGAATTCCATTCTACTACAATTAAATTAGTGTTTTAAGTTTATTTATATTATTAAAAACATATTTTAATACATTTAAATCATTTACATTATAAAAATACACTCTTATGTACAAAATCTCAAAAATAGCCTAACCTTCCCCCATTGAAGGTTTTCCATTCCAACACGATCCATTACTCATTCCAAGCTTATATTCATCACTTTTAACACTAAACAACATGCTTAAACAAATAAAATCACACAATTCAACCACTTTGGAAAATCACTTTTCCAAAACCCTAAATCTCCACTTCCATTCTCAAATTCCAACCCAACACCACCAAATCCAATATTTGACTTTAAAATACTTGTTTATGAATCAAAACAACTCATTTGGAATCAATTTGCACAATTAAAATTCATGTTTTCAAAACCCCAAAAATCCATAACCCTAAATTCTCTCTCTTCACCATTCTTTAACCAAACTCCATCATCTCTTCAATCTAACCTTAGAATCATTGTTAACTACCCAAAATAACATCATACACACCAATTCCAACAATTATAACATCCTACATAAAAATCCAAACTCTCACATAATCTAAATTTCCAAGGAATTCAAAGAAAAGAGATGGAAACTTACTAATTTTGGTGGAAATCACCAAAAATCCACTTGAAACTTGTTAATTCCTTCAATTTATGGAGTATGGAAGAAGAAAAATCCTTGGTCTTCAATCATCCATGGAAGCCACGTTCTTGAGAAGAAGAAGAAGAAGAAGAAGAATCTTTTTAATATTCTTTCCTTTTCATCTTTTTTTTAACCACATATATATATTAAAATAATTTAATATTTAATTATTTTTTTAATAAATTAAAAGTCCTAATTTCCCTCTTCCATTCAAAATTAATTTTTTTTTGAATTAATTTATTAATTTTGAATTTATAAGATTTAATTACCAAAATACCCTTTTCTTTTAAAAAGTGTTGACTTTTATATATGTTATGTATATTTTACATATATATCATATATATATTCCACTTTTTCATTTAAAATCCCTTCATTTTTTATTTAAAACTATTAATTTAATTTATCCTTTTCAATTATAATTTATTTTATCAAATTTCCAAAAATTATAAATTTTCAAAAATTTTGGATGTTACAAAGGTTCTTGCAACTTAGGGTTTGGATTTATAAGATTTTAAGGTTTTAAGAATTAGGGTTTTGAAAAACTTAGGGTTTACTGTATTAGTTTTGAGAGAATTAGGGGTTTTGAGATTTTAGAAGACATATTTGGTTTTAGATTTTGAGAAAACAGTTTAGAGTTTTGTAAAAGTAATTATGATTTTTAAGAACTGTAAAGTGAGTTTTGAGTTTGGATATTTAACAAAACATTTGGAAATTTTGGAAAAAAGTTAGAGGAAAATAGTTTAGGGTTGTTAAAGTTGTTTTGAAAAATAGGAAACGATTTAAGGTTTTTATGGTTTTTAAAAATAAAAGAAACGAATTAGGGTTTTTGGAGACAGAAGATATGAATTAGGGTTCTTAAGATTTTTGGAAACAAAAGAAACAGTTTATTAATTTTCAGTGATTGAAGCTACTGTAAGAAAATAAAAAAAAAAGAAATTAGAGATTCAAACCTTCGTTCATTAGTTCCACCAAAGCTTCTTGGTTGAACAAGGAAAAAGGCAAGGTTGCTGCCTTTGATAAATTGTTAATGGCTTTGCTTGTTCCTCTCAAATCCGAAGTCCCAAGTTCAAAATTCTAGTCCTAAGTTTTTCTCCGTCCAAAGTCCTCCCTTTTTTTTCCCTCTCTTTTTGTGTTTTAAAGTGTTATTTATAGGAAAATTTAGAAGATTAATTTCAATTGTTTAAGGAAACTATAATTAATTAGGAAAAGAAAACCGAAACCAAATAGAATTTGGTTTTGAAAAAAAATTGCGTTGGAAAAATCTTGCTGGCAAAATTGCGAGCGTTGGCCAAAACTGCGAGGAAATTGCGAGAGCTGGGCACGCTGAAGGGCTGCCAGGCCATTTCGCCCGCAGGAAGTATTTGCGGGCAAAATTGGCCTTGGCCAATTACTTTCGGCGACGAAAAAAATTCGTCGCTGATTTTTTCGTTGTCGATTTTTATTTTTATTTCATTTAATTATTTATTATTATTTTTATTTTATTAAAAATTATAAAAAATAAATACTAAAATAAATATTATTTGACTAAAATACCAAAAAAATTATTCTGGACTATATAGGAAATAACGGACCTGACTTGGTAAAAAATTAAGGGTCTATAGTTTGTCCCCTGTTTGAATGATCTGAGACTTTAGTAAAAGAGAGTGAAAAGCAATAAGACTTAATTTTTATGAGAAGGTTGAGGTTTTGGGTTCTGGACCCGGTTTGAGTTCTGGACTCAAGGAAAATTTTAGGTTTTGGACCTAAGGGTAATTTTGAGTTATGGACCCGCACTAAGTTCTGGACTTAAAAGAGATTTTAGGTTTTGGACCTAAGGACAATTTAGATTCTGGACCCGTGCTAAGTTTTGAACTTAGGAGGAATTTTACATTCTGGACCTAAAGGTAATTCGGGTTCTGGACTCGAGCTAAGTTCTGGATTTAAAAGAGATTTTAGGTTCTGGACCTAAGGATAATTTGAGTTCTGGACCCGAGCTAAGTTCTGGACTTAGGAGGAATTTTTGGTTCTGGACCTAAGGATAATTTGGGTTCTGGACCCAAGCTAAGTTCTGGACTTAAAAGAGATTTTAGATTCTGGACCTAAGGGTAATTTGGTTCTGGACCAGAGCTAAGTTCTGGACTTAGAAGAGATTTTAGGTTCTGGACCTAAGGATAATTTGGATTCTGGACCCGAGCTAAGTTTTGAACTTAGGAGGAATTTTGGGTTCTAGACCCACGCTAAGTTCTGGACTTAAAAGAGATTTTAGATTCTGGACCTAAGGGTAATTTGGGTTCTAGACCAGAGCTAAGTTCTAGACTTAGAAGAGATTTTAGGTTCTGGACCTAAGGATAATTTGGGTTCTGGACCCAAGCTAAGTTCTGGACTTAAAAGAGATTTTAGGTTCTGGACCTAAGGATAATTTGGGTTCTGGACCTGAGAGATTTTAGGTTCTAGACCTAAGGATAATTTGGGTTCTACACCCCAGCTAAGTTCTGGACTTAAAAGAGATTTTAGGTTCTGGACCTAAGGATAATTTGGGTTCTGGACCCGAGCTAAGTTCATGACTTAGGAGGAATTTTGGGTTCTGGACCCAAGCTAAGTTCTGGACTTAAAAGAGATTTTAGATTCTGGACCTAAGGGTAATTTGGGTTTTGGACCCGAGCTATGTTCTGGACTTATAAGAGGTTTTAGGTTCTGGACCTAAGGATAATTTGGGTTCTGGACCCAAGCTAAGTTCTGGACTTAAAAGAGATTTTAGGTTCTGGACCTAAGGATAATTTGGGTTCTGGACCCGAACTAAGTTCTGGACTTAAAAGAAATTTTAGGTTCTGGACCTAAGGATAATTTGGGTTCTGGACCCGAGCTAAGTTCTGAACTTAAAAGAGATTTTAGGTTCTGGACCTAAGGATAATTTGGGTTCTGGACCCGAGCTAAGTTCTGGACTTAAAAGAGATTTTAGGTTCTGGACCTAAGGATAATTTGGGTTCTGGACCTGAGCTAAGTTTTGGACTTAGAAGGAGATTTTAGGTTCTGGACCTAAACATAATTTGAGTTTTTGACCCAAGCTAAGTTCTGGACTTAGGAGGAGATTTTAGGTTCTGGACCTAAGGATAATTTGGGTTCTAGACCCGAGCTAATGGAGATTTAATTATCTGTAAAAAATAATTATAGTGAGTAGCATATATAAATTTTGTTTGCAAAAAATTTAGCTAATTGTTATGCACATATCTTCTCCTTGCCCCTGCGTGTAAAAATATTTTAATAGTGCAAAAATATTTATATACACACAAGTATTTGAATGATTAAATTGAATGATTGAATTTACTATTTATTTACTGTGTAGTCAATGTTTAAGCACTATTTACTATTCATAAATAATAACCTACTATTTATAAATAATATCCTACTATTGTAAATAGTAACCTACTATTTGTAAATAGTAATTTATTATTGTAAATAGTAACCTACTATTCATCAATAGTAAAATTTACTTTTTGAATTTTGTTTTTTCTTTGTTGTTCCTCTATATAAACTAACGACTTCTTCATTTCATTCACAGCAACATCGTTAATTTCGTTCATTCATTACTATAATTCTTTCAAATTTAGCATATAGTTTTGAGAAAAAATGCATGCTTCAAGATCAGGAACTCATTCTAATGCTGAGTTATTGGAGTTTATTCGGCATCATGAAGATGGAAATATAGGTCTACTAGCCGGGATGCCGCTTCATCGTAGTTCAAATCAAAAGGGCAAGGTAATTATTTTTTCTTCGTTTTCTTTTCTTTGTTTTTTCTATTATTTTTCTTTTAATTCATTTTGTTGTTTTTTTATTTTACTTTCTTCTGTTCTTATTTTTATTTTTATTTTTTATTTGTTTTTTTTGTGTTTGTCTTTATTTTTTATTTCTATTTTTTCTATTTTTTAGAAAATTTAGGAAAAATATATTAATTTAAGCTGATAGAATAATGATATATTTACCTGGTGTTAACTTACCTGACTCCGTGTTAGCGTGATCGTTACGTTGTTCAGGCCGGAGGGTGTATCTACAAAGCCCGACAATGATATGATGTAGCACCTTCTCGGGTAAGGCAGATTATCCGAGGTTGCGGCTTTGAGAGCTTCATCGTACAATTACTATTCGACGAGTATTTGATAGACTGGAGCGTAGTCCAGGTGCTTGCAGAATGATGGTTGGACACAACTCATACTTTTCACTTGCCCATTGGAGAGATGACAATTGGTCTAGTTGATTTTACTGCTATAATCGGCATTCGGCATGATGGTGTTCTGATTCCTCTTATTAACGATGTTCTAACATTTGAAGAAATTCAACAATTAATTGGTATGGAACCATCATATAAAGGGCCTTTTAAGATAAAATTGAGCCAATTAATAGTTATTGGATGAACTACGAAGGATGGGTTCACAGAGACATGGCCCAACAGTATGCTCGAGGATTTTTATTATATTTGCTTGGGTCGACCATTTTAGGCAGCACTAAATCCGCCATCCATTTGTCAGCGTTGAGGGCCCTTTCTTATTTTAGGATGGTACCACTTTATGGCTGGGTTGAAGCTGGTGTCACTTGTCTTTACCATGGTCTTGAAAAACTTTTCTGAAATAAGAAGTCTTTTGTAGGCCTTATGGCGGTTGTCCAGGTACTCTTCTTCCACCAATGTCAATTCCATTCTTTTCTTGTATGAATTTGATTTTTATTATTGTTGTAGGCATGGGCATATGAGTACAACCTTGTCAGGGTGCCTGGAATTTCCCGAGAGAGAGTCGGGTATCTGAGATTAAATTTTTGATTGTCAGATCGCGTGGAAGTTCTCGGCTCTCACCATGTGCATACCCAATGCTTCGTGTTGAGCCGATTAACTTGGGACCAGGTAAAATAGCATTAGTATGCTTTAAAATTTATGTTAAAGTTTACTTATCTTATGTCATTTTGTAGGTGAATTTGGCTTGGTGGAATGCAGAAGAGTGGACAAACTGGACTTCCTCCATGAATACTGCACTGCCTTTTCAACATACTCGTCGAGTCATCGCCGGCCCTGTGTCTAGTGGCTGGTTTCTTGGAGAGAGAGTATATGAGTGGTTTTTTGGTCCCGAGCAGTGGAGGGTCCTGATGCATTACTTGGAATATACTTTAAATATTACATCAGTGCCGGAGGATGCATGGTGGTTGGCCCGGCATGGTTATGATGTTGAAACATTTCTCTATCCGCTGGGTGCATCTTATGCCCATTTTATTCAAATGAGGCTCTTGAACTTTGATGTATCTCCTATTGGTGTATGGGAAATTCCCGAAGAAAATGAGGGTAGAGATAAAGAGGAACATCATGGAGATGCAGGAGAATTCATTCCACATCTCGGGGCTAACACTTCTCAGGTAAAACTTTTACCATTTTTCCATTACAATCATTTCTTTCTTAGCTTATTTTGATTCTTTAATGATTGTTGTTGGCTGTTGGCTCATTTGATCATGAGGCTGGACCTTCTTTTATTGCTCCTTCATTTGCTCATTCTAGTCCGCCAGATATGCCATCTCATCCTCAGGGCATTGATATGAATTACCTGGTAAGTTTTCTTGTTTCATAGTAATTTATGCTATATGTATGCATGATTATGTATGCTCTTACTTTTTTCCTACCTGGCTCATAGCGGATGTTTGAAGAACAAAATAAGAAACTTCAAAAAGAGTTGGCCGCTAGTTGTTAGCAGGCTTCTCATTTTGAAAATTTATATCATCAATTAGAATAAAATTTCTAAGACTTTCAATTTCAGGAGATGAGGGATCCTGGTGCTTCTTCATCTAGAGGCCCCTAAACTGATGACCATGAGATCCTTTCATCTACTTCTAATGAGGACCGTGACAAATCAAAACTCCAAGGTAATAGGGATTCTAGTGCCCTGCTTCGGGCGGACTCGGGATGAGTGATTTGCCTCCTCCTCCAACAGGCGATGATTTTTTTAGGGCTTTATTTGATGACCTACCACCACCTTCTTAGTGATATATGAATATTGCATGGATTGAGTAAACATTGTATAATAAGTATAGAAATAATAATGATAATATATAATGTTCATTTCACTATAACTTATATATATATATATCACAATCATTGCACCACAATTTCCTTTTCACATTCACAGCCGCATCACTTTAGCTAAAACCAAATGCAACACGGTAAAGTAATTTCGTCGCTAATTCTTTTCCTCATGCATCATAGTCTCATGCTTTTTCCTTATCATCATTTCCTTATCAATTTTGAAAAAGGATGTTTTTACTATATAAATTACTCTTCACGCCATAATTTCATATAGAAACCAAAAACTCCTTTTATCAATTCTAATTTTCATTCATCCTTTAACAATGACCGAACTTTATTTAAAGAAGACTAAAATTCTATTTAAGAATATGGATGCCATTCATTGGAAGGAAATTTCTTGGTCAAAATTTGATATTTTAAAGTGTTTTCAAAATGTTAGATTGGACCACTCCTTTTTACATGCCATGGCTTCTTTTTGGAATGTAGATTCTAGGACATTTAAAATTAAGGGCTTTGAAATATATTCCTTGATTGAAGAATTTGAGGCCATCCTCGGATATCTGAATAATCAACAAATGGCATTACCCATATTGATTTCCAAAACTCAATAGAAGATGCAGATGTTATTTCAAATTTCAAAGCCCGAAGTTCTTCAGTTGATGAGAGGTGAGAAAATTCTACTTACTCCCTTGATTGATTTTTGTTTTTCTCATTTGGCTCCTATTAAGGCATGGGGACGTATGCTTTGTCTTTGCTTGCTTGGCCAATTCTTGCTTGTTTCTTCTAATGGCAATATTGATCCATGAGTGTTGGATATCATGGACCAAATGGAAGGAGGCTTGTCGCCGATACCCGTGATCTTAGCCGAAACTTTAGTTGGATTAGATCGACTTAAATCAGGATTGTCAAAGAGACTGACCGGGATTCCATTGCTGCTTTAGGTAATTACCTAAACTGCCCTTTTGGGTTTTCAATTTAGGTTTTCTCTTTCTTCTTTTTTTTATTGCTCTAATTTTTGTCTAGTCCACCCATGGGGGTTTTCTGAACTAGCGAGCTGTCCTAATTTTTTCCTAAACTGCCCTTGCGGGTTTTCAACTTAGCAGACTCTTTTTTTTAATTTAAATTTCCCTCACATATTTGGCTTCAGAAGAGTCTCTGCTTGCTTGATACTCCATCCATGGATTTTGCTAGATATCTGCCACGACATCATTCCGCTAGGAAGCTACTCCATCCTGCTTCTTCATATGCTGATTGGGTTGACTAGATCCACTCACGTGCTGAAATTAACATCCGTTGGTTGGTACCTTGGTGGAAGATTTCTCGTATCACCATGCGGACATACTTGATGTATGTTCCTCTTGCTGCTCTTCGTCGAGGTACTTGCTATGCACTACAAAAATATTCGGCATTTGCGACAAAAATCTGTGACGGACATGTTTCCGTCGCAAATTTGCTACGGATCTGCGACGGATTTGCGACGGAAGGACAAGTCAGAGGAATTTTGAGAAATTGGTCGCAAATCCGTTGCAAATCCGTCACAGATCTGCGACGAAAATCATTCCGTCGCAAATAATCGTCGCAAAAGTTGGCGAGTAAACTTGGCGCGAGAGAGAAAACACTAAAAAAACCAATTTGCAACGGAGATCTGCTACCGTCTATTGCCGTCGCAAATTTCACTATAAAAATATTCGGAATTTTGCGACGGAAATCTGCGACGGACATGTTTCCGTCGCAAATTTGCTACGGATCTGCGACGGATTTGCGACGGAAGGACGAGTCAGAGGAATTTTGAGAAATTGGTTGCAAATCCGTTGCAAATCCGTCGCAGATTTGGACGAAAATCAGTCCGTCGCAAATAATCGTCGCAAAAGTTGGCGGGATTACTCCCGCCGAGAATTTTTGGGGAAAATGTTACGTCGCAAATCCGTCGCAGATCCGTAGCAAATTTGCGACGGAAACATGACCGTCGCAGATTTTCGTCGCAAATGCCGAATATTTTTGTAGTGAAAAATTGAATTTGGCTGAGTTTAATGCCGTATAATTGATTGGAATGACTGCTGTCATAGCTTTGTTATCAGAATATGTTGCGGGAACAATTGAGGTAATAATTGATCACACCGTTGAAGCTTAAGCCTTATAAGCATTCAATAATGTTCCTTCGAATGGACCAAGGAAATACAAAATTCTAACCTTTTCTTTCCTTTATCAGGATGCGTCTGATTCGTGGGGCCTTTCAGTCAGCTTCATTAGTATCATCTTGCTACCAATTGTTGGAAATGCTGCAGAACATGCTGGAGCAATCATTTTTGCTTTTAAAAATAAGTTGGTGAGTACTACTGAGCATAATAAATAACAATTTCCAATCTTCCTTGACATTTTATTTTCATTTTTATTTTGTTTCTAATGATATGAACTAATTTTGAATATTTTTGGTGATGAATGCAGGATATATCTTTGGGTGTTGCTTTGGGTTCCGCGACTCAGATTTCTATGTTTGTGGTAAGAATTTCATAGTAAAAACCGAAGATCGATCCATCAGTGTTTTTCATTACCTCCAATTAAAGCTTAATTTTCTGATCATTTAATCAATTATTTCAGGTTCCATTGTGTGTTGTTGTTGCTTGGATAATGGGTGTTAAGATGGATCTTAATTTCAATCTCCTTGAGACCGGTACCCTTGCTCTAGCAATTATTGCCACAGCCTTCACTTTACAGGTAAAGACTATAAATATGGACATAAGAAATTATTCAGTGTACTGTGCTATAACAATTACTTAGAATTCACTTGAAATTATATATAAAAAAAATGAGTTCTGCATAATTGTCAAAATATGGAAACACATTAATTTTCATGTTCATTGATAATTAAATTAAACTGAATTATTTATTTATTTATTCCATTGCAGGATGGAACGTCTCATTACTTGAAAGGATTGGCTTTGTTGCTGTGCTACATTGTAATTGGAGCATGCTTTTTTGTATTGAAAGCACCACTCAGTAAGGACTTGAAACAATTTAATCAAGCTACCACAATTAATAGTTTATCATTAATCTATTTTAAGCCCATTTCATGACATAATAAATATTGATTTATTATTATTCACTGTAGACCAAGGAAATGTCACCAATTTTGGAATCAAGGCAGCACCTGGAGTAGCCCTTGCAGCTTAATATAAATAGGTGAGTCTTTAATTATTTATTGAAGAATTAATAATCCAAAATATATAATTTTCCTAATATGTAATTTAAATATTAATTATCTCTATAATGTGAATGCAGGGCTTTCAAGGTCACTACTTGAATGGGGATTGTGCATTCGAAGTCTCTCACAACAGATTGGATGCATTTATTGTTCTTTCATCTTCAATGTAACTCATCGACATCGCCCCGATCCATCCATCCATGGCCTGCTCGAAAGCAAGCATTTTCTGTTTTCTTTATCAATAAATTGTGTCATGCCTCGTTGCTCTGAGGTGAAATGGAAGATTTTTCGAAAGACACGTTGCTTGAAGACACGCTATATATATATATGCATATATTATATAATATTTGATATGGAGTGTATTTGTAACCGGGTTTTATTTCTTATGCCAATATTTTGGAATTTGTTGTCTAACTTGTGCTGTTGATGGAATTGATTAATATGATCTTTTACTTATGAATATAAATTTTAGCTTATGTGTTCTCGGCTCTATGTTTTTGCTTTGTGTCTGGATTGTTGCTCATACAGGTACATACAGTTGCTGTTGGAGCTGCTATCGGCCAGGCTTGTCTTGCAGCAGGAACAAAAGGGAACCGGTTTATGATGCCACATGCAAAAGGTTAGAATCAACTGCTTGCCAAATTTGCAATTATATCCTTTTTATGCTTTTATCATATTTTTGTTTTATCAATACTAAGTGTTCTTTTAAATTATTTTTCAGCCATGATCCAACATCCTAAAGTCCCATCTTCAGGATTGATGCCTGCAAGTGATGTTCTCATCCGTGCAAAAGAGGTTATTTAAGTTCATTTTGTTGCTTAAATGAAATCGTTGCTAGAAAATTTTGTTTGTATTTTCATGTTTTTGCTTTTAGACTCCAATATAGGATCATCATTGAGTTGTCTACATAGTCTGAAGCAACCAAAAGAGTAAGGCTTCTGAAGACTTGTGATTTCTGACTAGATAGAGTATATATTTTATTTTGATTGCTTTCTTTTGGCCATTTATGCCATGGATATGTGAACAAGAAATTCATATCTTTTCAGATGCATGATTGAGAGCCTTGCAAAGTCACATCTTTAAATTATATTGGATTTTCGTATTTTTACACTCCTTCCTACTTCCTTAATTGTCATTGCACGCAATAACTAACAGGGACACCCTTGTTGAACTTCTGGCCAAGCACACAGAAAATGCGAGTATGATTTGTTAGCTTTCTTTGATCATTTGATGAACAATGAGTTGGATTTGTTAACACATTAGTAACGTGATTTTTTATCAGTCTCTAGAGACGGTAGCTAATGTAATAAATAGTCAATATATGGTCAATTTCGTTTCTTGTTTTCCCTCTAGACTTTACCCATCCATGACATGCAATCAACTCCTTGATGATGGGATCATACTTGCCATTTCTTTCTGAAATTGCAGTCAACTTTTTTTTTCTAAAAAAAAAAAGACTCTGGAACAAAAATGGTGCTATCTTTCCATATGAGATTATTTGAGATTCTTATACTTCACTAAATCTGTGAATATATAGTTGTTCAGCCTAGGATACCTTTTTCAGATTGAATGTAAGAAGCATAAATGAGGAGTGTATCCAAGGTTGTGAGAATATATGGTTTTTTGATGACTAGCAAATCTATCATGAAATGTGATTGAACTAATTTTGAGGAATAACCTTACATTAGCAAATATGTGTAGTCCAGTTATTAGAATTTGAATTTCCTTTTTCTGTGCTTCGCAGATGAAGTCTCTGCCTTCATTGCTCTACAGGAATTGGCTAACCTTTCTGTATTGGAATCTGGTGAGTGTCAAATACTTATGTCCTTATCATTTGTGTATTTCTGCAGGGAGATGAAACAATATTGGGTTAATTACAGTAAATGATTTGGCATCAAATTACCATTCATATAGTATCTAGTTATTCACAATGCATAATTCATATTGATTCATCATTTGGAGGTGTTAATATGTAAGATAAGATACATTGACATTAACGTTTGCATTCTTCAGTTTGAGCTGAAGCAGTTAGATGGTGCCCTTCTTCCATCACAAAACTAAGTAAAACTCATGCTTTCCTTGCAACTTGTCTATCTCCTGTTTCTATAGCTTATTATCCCTATCATTTTAGTTCATTTCCATAATTGCAGGAACCTTCAGGGCTCTCTTCATGTGCGCATGAAACATTTTTGTAAAAAAATAGATAAAAAGACCTGATCATATTCAGAAGAAGCACTCATGTCTACCATATCTGGTTAAAATGTTCTTTTTAACAGAATAGAGTTGAAATAGTGTCATTGCATGTTTGGTCAACATTGATTGTTTTCTGGCATTTTTTTTGGCAATTTTCGATGTCTTTTTTCTACCCTTGTTTGTCTTATGATTACGTGTTTTCTGAGGATGGCAGGAAAAATTGGAGAACTGAATTTTTTCTTGTCCTCTATAGAAGGCCAAAGTCGAATTTGGCATTACATTTTAAAGGGGGCAAAGTTTGTTATAGTTACGGTCATGGTGTAGCTTTTGCTATTCTTAATCCGGTTGCATGCTCAGTTCTCTTTATGAAGTTTACTACCCAAGAGGCCTTTCATTAATCATAGAATTTAATAGCACCTTTGTAGGTTATTTTACTCATACACCGTAGTCAGCAAAACCCACCATTAATTGCTTTGCAATATATTAAAACGATAACATTTGGAATTTCAATGCTCTAGGATCTTTTTCATTTTATTCCATCTCTCCCTGCTCTGTTTACTTCTCTTCCTACTCTCTTTATCATGATCTTTTATAGTTGCTAGTAGCATTTCAAGATAGAGGGGACAGAA
The DNA here is from genome assembly GCA_947685225.1 of Garcia nutans. Classification (NCBI taxonomy): domain Eukaryota; kingdom Viridiplantae; phylum Streptophyta; class Magnoliopsida; order Malpighiales; family Euphorbiaceae; genus Garcia; species Garcia nutans. The sequence continues at coordinate 39,840,998 of CANTUV010000059.1, forward strand.
AGTTCATTTGTTAATGATATACACATTGAACTGTATTTAATATTTACTTTGTTAACGTGTATCATATTATTCTTTTCATTTACTCTTTTTAATATTATTTGCAGGTTAATAATGATGATGCAAGTCATGATTTAATGGAAAATGATAATTGAAGATCTATATTGTTATTTTCAAGATAGATTATTTATAGTAGTGTTCTTAACACTTGTATAGTTAAATTGTAAAATATTTTATTTTATTGAAAATTAATAAAAGAATTATTTTTATCAATGTAATTAGTGTTTTTTTAGATTGTGTTTAAATGTTCCAAATGTATTTATAAAGTTCTCATAAAATTAATTGATAATATAAATAGTTCCAATAAAAATCAATATTAAATTACTACGGATTTGCTACAAATCTGCGACGGATATTTGAAATCTATGACGGAATCTGCGACAGATACTGCGACGACAATCTGCGACGGAATCTGTGACGGCAATCTGCGACGGAATCTGCAACGAATTTGCGACGAAAATCTGTGACGGAATCTGCGACGGAAATCTGTGACGGAATCTGCGACGGCTGCCCTTTACCCGCGAAAATTTAAGCGCGAGATTTGCAACCGCCGAGTGGTTGCAAATCCGTCGCAATCTGCGACGGCCTGTCGCAAATTGAAAATTGCGACGCCTTTTTTACTAACGGATCGTATCCGTCGCAGATCGGTCGCAAGACTTGATTTGCGACGGATCTGCGACGGATCTGCGACGGATTCTGTCCGTCGCAGATAGCGTATTTTTTTGTAGTGTATGATTCTCGCCGGCTTAGCCGTCAGTACGGAGCTGAGCCTCGCGATTCTGAATTTACTCCTGATTTAGACATGCCTTGCTTGACTTAAGCTTACTTGGATTGGCTGAGGCAAAGCTGGCCTACATGTTACACTTATTGTCTACCATAGATTTTACATTTGTCAATTCAGAAAGTGTATTGTTAGGATGAAAAATAATTAAAGTAATAAAATATGCTTCTTTTCCATTTATAATTTGTCATCACCTTTTGATATTGTGTTTATTTATTTCATCCATATCTGGTCAAATACTTATAACAATGCACATAGAACAACTTTAACATTAATTCTATTTTATTAAATTTGGGAACAACCAAACATAAAGCCAGCATACACAAGATCACTCCTGTTGCCAACTAGCTCTTTCGAGTTTTCTAATTAACGATTTTCTCTCATTTAGCCCTAATTGTTGCCTAGCCCGCCCTTTCGGGTTTTCGAAACTAGCGGACTGCTCTAACTTTTGCCTAGGCCACCCTTTTTGGGTTTTGAACCTAGCGAGCTCTTTTTTATTTTATACATAAAACCTCTTCAACCTGTCGATGTTCACTGGCTCATTAAACTCATTCCCATCCATGTCGGATAGCTTTACTGCACCCTTGTTCATGACTTGTTTCACGACATATGGCCCTTCCCAACTAGGCCTAAACTTCCCTCTTGGATAAGATACGCTAGGCTTACATTGCTTCAACACCAAATCCCCGACTCTGAGTTTTCTGATCTTAACCCTTCTATTGTATGCCCGAGCTATCTTTTTTTGATACAGTTGATGATGATACAGTGCCTTTAACCTTCTCTCCTCTAGTAAAGCTAACTGTGTGTATCTGCTTACCACCCATTCTATTTCAAGCAGTTTAGCTTCCAAGACTACTCTTAACGACTTGATCTCAATTTCAATTGGCAATACTGCTTCCATCCCGTAAACCAAAGAGAACGATGCCATTCTAGTAGGTGTTCGCACACTTGTTCTATATCCCCATAAAGAAAAAGGAAGCATCTCTGACCAATCCCTGTACATCTTGGTCATCTTGGACAGGATTTGCTTAATTGTCTTATTTGTTGCTTCTACCACGCCATTAGCCTTTGGTATATAAGGAGAGGATCTATGATGATGGATTCGGTACTTCGAGAATAAATCCTTAACTGCTCCTTGAAACTATACCCCATTGTCCGATATTACACTGTGCGGGACTTCGTATCTTCAGATGAGGTTCTTTTCAACAAATCTAGCCATTTGATTTTTGCCCAGTTTGTTGAAGGATTAGGCTTCGACCCATTTTGAAAAATAATCTACTACTAATATAATGAAATGGTGACCATTTGAGGCTGTCGGATGTATCTCTCCTATAATGTTGATACCCCAAGTGGCAAAGGGCCAGGGTGAAGACATAGAATGTAATTCTTCAGGAGGCATGTGTTTCAAGTTACCATACATCTGACATTGTTGGCACTTCTTAACGAACTCAATACAATCTCTCTCCATGGTCAACTAGTAGTAACCTTGTCGAATAATCTTCTTTACTAGGGCTAAACCACTCATGTGCGGACCTCAACTTCCCGCATGTATTTCTGACATGATATGCTCCACTTCAAGCTTCCTTAAACATTTCAAATGCACCCCATCAGGCCATCTTCAATATAACTCCTCATAGAATGTGATGTATTGAAAAGACCACCGCCTTATGGCCTTTCTTTCTTTCTTTGTTGCCCCCGACGGGTATTCCCTTTACTCCAAAAATCACCTTATAGTATCATACCACGCATCATGGTCTGTATCAGTTTCCATGATTGCCTCATATTCATAGCAAGGAGTTGATGAACTGGTCAAAATCAGAGGCTTAAGGAATAAGCTGACCGGATTTTCCCATACCGAAGCCAATGTGGCTAGGGCATCAGCCATCTAATTTTCTTATGTTGATAGGTGTACAAACCTACACTCCTTAAAGTTCTTCTTCATCATGGTCAAGTAATGGTGGTATGGTTTTAATTTTTCTTCTTTCAACTCCCATTCTCCATTTACTTGGGATACTACTAGCAATGAATCGCCAAAAACTTCCACCTTATCCACCTTGATAATCATTAGGGTTTCCAAACCAAAAATACAAGCTTCATACTCCACCATATTATTGGTTGCCCTGAATTTTAGCTTTTTGGCTAAAGGGATAAGTTCCCCTTTGGGCGATTCTAGTATGAGTCCCAAACCCGCTCCTTTCTTGTTTGCTGCTCCATTAAAAAACATTTTCCACCCTTGTACTTCAATTGCCTCTAAATGTTCATCCAAAAATTCCAAGATTACCTCTTCGCTATCTGGTAATGGTTGTTGGGCCAGGAATTCTACCGCTGCTCTACCTTTGATTATTTTTCTGGTTACATATTCAATCTCAAATTCTTCTAATATTATCAACCATTGACCATACTTCCCAATCAAAGAGGGTGTCTCCCTTAAGTACTTCATTGGATCCAACCTGGAAATTTCTTGCACACTATAAGATTGAAAGTAATACAGCAACTTCTTAGAAGACCAAACCACGGCTACACAGGTCTTTTCAATCATACTATACTTAATTTCATAAGGTAGGAGCTTTCTACTCAAATAGTAAACTACATGCTCAATTCCTGCATCATCTGCTTGGGCTAGCATGGCTCCTATTGACTCTTCTTCTACTGCTAAGTATAGTAATAGAGGTTTGCCGGGTTTAGGTGGTTTTAAAACAGGTGAATTCAGCAAATACTCTTTTATTTGCTCAAAGGCCTTTTGACACTCTTCATTCCATATGATCGGCTGATTCTTTTTTATCAATTTAAAGATAGGCTCACAGATTGTTGTGAGCTTTGTTATGAATTTGCTAATGTATTACAATTTACCAATTGTAACGCCCCCATACTCTATATAAGCACTATACATATACCTGGTATACATACAATGCGTATATAAAGTATAAGAATGTTATTTTTCGTTTCAATTTAAAAACCTTTATCCAAGTACAAGCAATATTATATTAGTTTAAAGAACATTTACAAAAGTCATTATTCTTATCAAAACTACAACATAATTAATATTACATATGTATGCATCACCTTCTAGTTGGTCTCGAGATACTCTTACCCTTTTCGTGGCATAACAGCTAGACTTCCAGATCATCCGCATAAATACCTGCGCGATTAATTATCCGCGCTAAGCCCGAGAGCTTAGTAGTATAAATAAATATTAAAATATACTTTACAAAATAATCATACCTCATGTTTTTAGCATTATGTTCTATTGTTCGCTTACCCCGTTTTTCCTTTCTCAATGCATTCTTCATATATTTCCACTAATCTCATAAAATTATACACAAATTTACATAGAACATTCACAATACAATACTTACCATTTCTATCTCATATACATATACATATACATCATTTCAACAAATCACCTTTCCATGGCCTATCCAAACCTTCATGAAAACAATTCTTACAAATTCCACATTCATATGCATTGTACACAACATACTATATTTTCATAAACTCATATCTCAACAAAGCTCCTCAAGCCATATTCACTTTCAATATATCAATACACACATTACAAAATCATACTTCATAACATTGTATTATTCACAAATCATTAAACATAAATCATATTTTCATCAAAAGCATTCATAGATCTCATTATTCATTTATTTCAACATTTGGATATCACATTGACAACAAAGACAGACTCGGGCCCAACAAACACTAATATGTTATTCAAAGTTCAGAGTTACTGCTTTGGTTCATAATCACAATAATTAAGCCCATAGGCATCATATATCAATAACTCTATCCATGGATAGTGTAACAGACCCAGTCTCTTGGACCATCAACTCGACATGAGGAGATCCTCAACCCGGCAAGACTGTTACCTGTAACAGACCCAGTCTCTTGGACCATCAACTCGACTAACCTCGAGGAGATCCTCAACCCGGCAAGACTGTTACCAATCATATATCTCATAATCATAATTATCATAGTGTAACAGACCCAGTCTCTTGGACCATCAACTCAACATGAGGAGATCCTCAACCCGGCAAGACTGTTACCTTTTTCATTTTATAGGCATGCCTTCTTTCTTTCAATTAAATCATCAGAGCCAATCACAATGGCTTCACTTTACATTTGTTTTATCATAGCCAATCACAATGGCTTCACATCATATTTCAATCCACATCATAGCCAATAACAATGGCTTCATTTCATATTATGTCTCAAATCATATTATAATATTTCATTATTCAATTGTACATAACCACATACTTCATCATATCCTTCACATTGTATATATAATATCATTGGTATAACACCACAAATTACATTATTCATATCAAACATTACAATTCTCAAGGTTCACAATGCATAAGACATAACATTGTTCATATAATATCATCATTGATGTACACATATATAATTTACCTTATTCTTAGATTTGGAATCCTCAAAACACATTTGTTTAGGTCATCTTTATTTTAAGTATATTTAAATTGTAGATACAAGAAGACATTTGGAGGATCCAACCATGTAAGAGCAAATAACAAACACAATATCAAACACTCTCATGGGACACGGCCAAGCTTGTGGTCGTGTCTCTCAACACAAACATCCAGTAGCAAACACACTCAAGGGACACGGCCAAGCTTGTGGCCGTGTCACTCAACACCAAATCATCCGAGGCAGACACGGCAAGGGACACGGCCGTGTCTCTCAACAAAAATCCCACAGTGACAAACACAGGCAAGGGACACGGCCAAGCCAGTGGCCGTGTCTCTCCAAAACTCATCCAACACGGCCAAGTTTGCCCTAACTTGGCCGTGTCTCTCATAACTTGGCCGTGTTCTTCAAAGATTCAAAGACCAAATACTTCAAAATCCATCCAAACCCTTCCAAATTCACACCACCACCCTCTAAATTATTATCTTTGTTTATGCTTATCAATTTCCTATCACTTTAGCATTTATATAACTTCATTATATCATCATAACAATCAATATATATATATCACTATAACCAATTACTCAAAGTACCAATTCATTCATACTAAACCCTAACTCAACAATTCATCATCATCCTCACAATTTCCCAACTTATCATCACTTAAATACTAATTCAACACATTTACACACTTCAATCTTTCCTTATAATCATCTTACACACCAACCATCACCTCAATCAAAAGAAATCAAAACAAGAATATAAAAACTTACATATATCTATATAATCAATAAAATCAACTCAAGAGAGAGTACTTACTTGAATATGTTGCCAAATCTTCATCTCCATCTTCAATACTCTTCAAATCCTTAAGAAACTTGATGAAAATCATCACATCTCCCTATCTCTCTCTCTCTCTCTCGTGCAAGAACCAAAAAGGAGAAGAAGAAGAAAGAAAATATCTTTCTCCTCTTCTCACGATAGCCATATATATATATAATAATAATAATAATAATAATAATAATAATAATTACTTATTTCCAAAAATCCTCCACCACACCCTTTCTTCTCTTGACTTTTCTTTTGACCAACTTATATGTATTATATATTAACATATATACAACATATACATTCCATTTACACAATCATTTCTTTTGCAAAAACATATATACCTTTAATTCAAATCACACAACAATTGTATTAAAACTTCTAGGGCATATCTTGGGATATTACAATTCTCTCCCCCTTAAATAATTTCGTCCTCGAAATTATCCAGCATAATAACAATCCATTTAGACAAATCACCATCTTAACTTTCATATATAGACAATCATATCTTACATTATAATTTTATCAAATCACATAACTTCTACTCTCCCCCTTAAAAAGAATCATCTTCTCTAAATTTCATAACTCATCATTGTATAGATATATATATATCTTTATATCTTATTACTTTTCCAACGAAGCAACCAAGATAACTCATTACATTCCCAATGAATTTTTTTTTATACAATAATCAAATCATCTTATAATCTATATATACCATTCATCTATTACATTCAAAAATATTTATCACTTCATCTCTTTATAGATAATCTCTTAACCTTAACCTTGAAAATTATTGAATTATTTAGTACTATTGGTTATCTTGACATTACAATCACTTTGGAAAATAGCCACTTATCAACCCTTGATTACTAACAATCTTCTCATTTTGTTTACACTTAAGTCCTTCTTTATCATGTTTTTCACTTAACATTAATATTGATACCACCTCTTTAAACTCTCTTAACAGATAATCAACTTTTTGTCACCATTTACAACTGATATACTTCAATTTATTTATGTTCATTCATAGGTCAGAATATTACATCATACATATTACCATTTAAATTTCACACTACCAATACAACTGCACATATTAAATCTCAAGATTAACGCGCAACTTTAGCGAAATCTAGATCAATCGATCTCTCTATCACAATATACTAACATTTCAATCTTATCCAATTCAAATCAACAACTAACTTATCAAAATTTATCATTGGATCTCACAATATATACACATATATATAACCTAATTCCATTAGGTCCAACTTATATTCAAATTTTAGTCTTTTCATATTCATATATTCAATCAATAAGAATCATGCTTATAAATATACATTCCATTATTTCAGTAATTATATCATCATCTCTCATACCCATTCAAAGTTTATCAATATAGCAAACAGCTATGGTTTTATAAACGAACTTTTCCCCAACCAGGTCGGTAGTCCAAGTTCGGTTGCCCAACACAATGGGTCCGCATGGATCCGCAGGAGGCAGACAAGTCCGTTCATTTAACTTTTCACAATTCATTCCTCATAATCAATTAAACACTATATCTCAATTAATATTCATTTCCAACATCATTGTCAATAATCATAGTTTCTCATCACATCAAAATAGTATACACATATATCATTAACTATATTGAACATCTCATTATTCAATCATATCATCTAAACATGCTTCAATCATATCTTTTAACCATGTTCCTAGAAGCATAGTTATCAATTTCATCAAAACTGTACTACAGTTATATCATTACAGCTCTAACTCCGAAGAAAATAAAACTAACCAAATAATCACACTAACCAAATCATATGACCATGATATTCTAACAATCATGCTTGGGGTTTATAAATCAATATTAATCTTCTATTATTTGATTACAACTTTTACAATTACAATGCTAGATTGTATCACAAAAATTATATATATTCTCCAAATTTTTATTACACCAAGAATCAACACATTTTAATTCCATCTCAAAACAGTTTGCTTTTGGTTATTTGATCATCATTAACCTAACTCATGTTTAAGAATATTATCTATAACATTTTCTACGCCCAACCTTTAATCAAATACAAATCTTACACAAGTTTCATTCATTACTCCATTTCTAACCCATCTCTTCTAGAAATTTCAAATACATAATTCTTTCCTTACAACTTCTTATTATACACTTATACATAAAACATTTCCACACATAAATACTTTGAATTCCAAAACTTCTTATAATAACCTCATTTAGTTTTACCATCACAATCTCACTATTCAATATTACCCAAATCCATTTTCATCTTTTATTTCATCACATAATCTATAACATAAATTAAGATTTAATCTCTATTAGGTCTACTACTATATGCAATCTCATTTCTAATACTATTAAACATATAATGGTATAAAATAATAAACATATTATATACACATTCATAGATCACATTTATAATGTGATTCACTTCCCACCTTTCTTACATATAACCATCTCATTCATGTCAAAAACTTCATTTCATATATCCTCTTTATATATATATATACACATAATTATACAATTTATTAAATTTCTCTTTTGCATATAGTTTATACAAATTTAATATTTTTTACTTTCCTTTGACTATTATCATTCTCATTTGTTTATCATAACTTAAATTATTCATTAACTTCAATAACTATATACACACTACTTATAATCTTATTTCACAAAGAGCTTAATCACATTTCCAATGTGATATCTCTCTCACATTTGTTTATAAATATCTTTAACACATCTTTCATAGTCATTTTCATCCTTTCCAATCAAATTACTTAAAGTACTCATTTTCACTTGCTCAATTCCTTTTCTTTACTTTCAAACCAAAATTTCCTACTATCAATCACATCCCCCCAAATCCTAATACCTTCATGTGCACTAATATTCATTTCATATATCTCATGTATTAAATACATTAAACTATCAATATTTAATTGATCTTTATCCACATTCCATTAAAACTATATATTCTCAACTTACTAATTTACTTAAACTTCAATTTATTCATCTCATTCTCTTAATATCACTTTAATACAACTTATATGTATATACCATAAAGCAACATCAAAACATATATGTTTCACAATTACTAAGCTCATTCCAAAATCTAATTATCACATATTACCTCCATTTACATGAGCTTTCACAATATTCAATCATATCACATTTCTAACATTGAAATCATCATGTTTGCATTAAAATATCAATACAAACAACATCCATATCATTTCGTACTTAACCAACATCATCTCTTTTTCTTTTAAACAAAACCTCAACTTTACATATCTACGCCTTAATTTATCACACTTAATCTATACCAATCAACTTGTTGAATAATTCACTTTACTCTTTTCATTTAAATGATATATCTTTCCATATTACCCATTCAACAATATTCCCTCTTTCTAGAAATCCAAACATAAAGTTTATTAGAAAGAGATTCAAATAATAGAGGAAAGATTACATACTTTAATCTTAATTTAATTTTTAACTCATTTCCAACTTTATTTTTCTAGCCATTTCTTTATATGTCATACACATATCAATAATCAAACTTTTTTACTTATAAACTCCACATCATTTCTTTATACCACAATCACCTCTCAATTATCAACATTTTAAAATTTGCTTTCATACGAAACCTCATTTACATACTATCATTTATTTCATGTAATTCAAATACATCACAATTCACATAATGCCACGTTCGAGACCAACCTAGATGTGAATGCATATGCATGTATTACCAACTGCATTTTCAAACTCTACTTTTAAATTCTTATTTAAACTCTTCAAAAATTTTCTTTTTAATTTCACTTAGGCCGAGAATCTCGAACCTAAGCTCTGATACCAAAATAATTGTAACGCCCCCATACTCTATATAAGCACTATACATATACCTGGTATACATACAATGCGTATATAAAGTATAAGAATGTTATTTTTCGTTTCAATTTAAAAACCTTTATCCAAGTACAAGCAATATTATATTAGTTTAAAGAACATTTACAAAAGTCATTATTCTTATCAAAACTACAACATAATTAATATTACATATGTATGCATCACCTTCTAGTTGGTCTCGAGATACTCTTACCCTTTTCGTGGCATAACAGCTAGACTTCCAGATCATCCGCATAAATACCTGCGCGATTAATTATCCGCGCTAAGCCCGAGAGCTTAGTAGTATAAATAAATATTAAAATATACTTTACAAAATAATCATACCTCATGTTTTTAGCATTATGTTCTATTGTTCGCTTACCCCGTTTTTCCTTTCTCAATGCATTCTTCATATATTTCCACTAATCTCATAAAATTATACACAAATTTACATAGAACATTCACAATACAATACTTACCATTTCTATCTCATATACATATACATATACATCATTTCAACAAATCACCTTTCCATGGCCTATCCAAACCTTCATGAAAACAATTCTTACAAATTCCACATTCATATGCATTGTACACAACATACTATATTTTCATAAACTCATATCTCAACAAAGCTCCTCAAGCCATATTCACTTTCAATATATCAATACACACATTACAAAATCATACTTCATAACATTGTATTATTCACAAATCATTAAACATAAATCATATTTTCATCAAAAGCATTCATAGATCTCATTATTCATTTATTTCAACATTTGGATATCACATTGACAACAAAGACAGACTCGGGCCCAACAGACACTAATATGTTATTCAAAGTTCAGAGTTACTGCTTTGGTTTATAATCACAATAATCAAGCCCGTAGGCATCATATATCAATAACTCTATCCATGGATAGTGTAACAGACCCAGTCTCTTGGACCATCAACTCGACATGAGGAGATCCTCAACCCGGCAAGACTGTTACCTGTAACAGACCCAGTCTCTTGGACCATCAACTCGACTAACCTCGAGGAGATCCTCAACCCGGCAAGACTGTTACCAATCATATATCTCATAATCATAATTATCATAGTGTAACAGACCCAGTCTCTTGGACCATCAACTCAACATGAGGAGATCCTCAACCCGGCAAGACTGTTACCTTTTTCATTTTATAGGCATGCCTTCTTTCTTTCAATTAAATCATTAGAGCCAATCACAATGGCTTCACTTTACATTTGTTTTATCATAGCCAATCACAATGGCTTCACATCATATTTCAATCCACATCATAGCCAATAACAATGGCTTCATTTCATATTATGTCTCAAATCATATTATAATATTTCATTATTCAATTGTACATAACCACATACTTCATCATATCCTTCACATTGTATATATAATATCATTGGTATAACACCACAAACTACATTATTCATATCAAACATTACAATTCTCAAGGTTCACAATGCATAAGACATAACATTGTTCATATAATATCATCATTGATGTACACATATATAATTTACCTTATTCTTAGATTTGGAATCCTCAAAACACATTTGTTTAGGTCATCTTTATTTTAAGTATATTTAAATTGTAGATACAAGAAGACATTTGGAGGATCCAACCATGTAAGAGCAAATAACAAACACAATATCAAACACTCTCATGGGACACGGCCAAGCTTGTGGTCGTGTCTCTCAACACAAACATCCAGTAGCAAACACACTCAAGGGACACGGCCAAGCTTGTGGCCGTGTCACTCAACACCAAATCATCCGAGGCAGACACGGCAAGGGACACGGCCGTGTCTCTCAACAAAAATGCCACAGTGACAAACATAGGCAAGGGACACGGCCAAGCCAATGGCCGTGTCTCTCTAAAACTCATCCAACACAGCCAAGTTTGCCCTAACTTGGCCGTGTCTCTCATAACTTGGCCGTGTTCTTCAAAGATTCAAAGACCAAATACTTCAAAATCCATCCAAACCCTTCCAAATTCACACCACCACCCTCTAAATTATTATCTTTGTTTATGCTTATCAATTTCCTATCACTTTAGCATTTATATAACTTCATTATATCATCATAACAATCAATATATATATATATATATCACTATAACCAATTACTCAAAGTACCAATTCATTCATACTAAACCCTAACTCAACAATTCATCATCATCCTCACAATTTCCCAACTTATCGTCACTTAAATACTAATTCAACACATTTACACACTTCAATCTTTCCTTATAATCATCTTACACACCAACCATCACCTCAATCAAAAGAAATCAAAACAAGAATATAAAAACTTACATATATCTATATAATCAATAAAATCAACTCAAGAGAGAGTACTTACTTGAATATGTTGCCAAATCTTCATCTCCATCTTCAATACTCTTCAAATCCTTAAGAAATTTGATGAAAATCATCACATCTCCCTATCTCTCTCTCTCTCTCTCGTGCAAGAACCAAAAAGGAGAAGAAGAAGAAAGAAAATATCTTTCTCCTCTTCTCACGATAGCCATATATATAATAATAATAATAATAATAATAATAATAATAATAATAATAATTACTTATTTCCAAAAATCCTCCACCACACCCTTTCTTCTCTTGACTTTTCTTTTGACCAACTTATATGTATTATATATTAACATATATACAACATATACATTCCATTTACACAATCATTTCTTTTGCAAAAACATATATACCTTTAATTCAAATCACACAACAATTGTATTAAAACTTCTAGGGCATATCTTGGGATATTACACCAATAAATCCCCGAACTTCTCTCTCCGTCTTAGGGGCTGGCATATCCCTGATTGCTTTAACTTTATCAGGATCAATCTCAATGCCATTCGGGCCAATCACATGTCCCAATAATTTGCCTGAGGTAACCTCGAATACACACTTCTTCGGGTTTAATCTTAGCTTATATTTCAATGCTCTATCCAAGAATAACTCTAAGTTTTGGAAGTGTTGTTCCCTTGTATCTGATTTCACCATCATATCATCAACATATACTTCAACTTCTTTGTGCATCATGTAATGAAATAGTGTGGTGGCCATCCTTTGGTAGGTTGCTCCAGCATTCTTTAAGCCGAATGGCATTACCCTATAACAAAATATACCCCATGTAGTAATGAAAGCAGTTTTAGCTTTATCCTTTTGGGCCATTAACACTGGATTGTATTCGAAAAATCCATCTACAAATGAGTGTAGCAAGCTAGAGGTTGCACTATCAATGAGAACATCTATATGAGGTAAAGGAAAATCATCTTTATAGGAAGCCTTGTTCAAATCTCTATAGTCCACACAGACCCTTATCCTTCCATCTTTCTTTGGCACGGGTACTATGTTGGCTGGCCAATCTGGATATTTTATTACTTCAAGGAACTTTACTTGTATTTGTTTAGTGACCTCTTCTTTAACCAATTTAGCCCACTCAGGTCTTAATCGCCTAAGCTTTTGTTTGACAGGTTTAATGTGAGTGTAAGTAGGAATAAGATGTTCGGCTATGTCTCGATCTATACCAGACATATCCTCATAAGACCAAGCAAATACTTCTTCATATTTTTTGAATATTTTTTCAAATCTTGCCCTCTCATCAGGAGTAAGGTCGGATGCTATGCTAATATTTTTAGGATTTCGATTGTTCCCAAATTTAATGATTGTGTGTTAACAGAATTAATATTAAAGATGCTCATGTAACTGCTATTTGAATGTATGCAACCATCAGGAGAAACATCACACAAGTAAGCAAAATCATACTTTATTGCATTAATTTTGGAAAAGAAAACATCATCATCCTCATACAAAGCAGACAAATTAAAATCAAAATCAAAATCATTGTTCTCAAAATCATAAGGCAGGATTGTAGACCCTTAATTTTTGACCCGGTCCGGTCCAATATATTTTAATTAGTCTAAAATAATTTATGTGTTATCTTAATTAAATAATATTTGTTTTAGTATTTATTTTTTTATACTTTTAAAAAAATCATTATAATAATAATAAACAAATAAATAAAAAAAAATTGGCGACGAAAAATCATCGCCGAAAACAGTGGAGGAAATGGCCCGCAGCCCACGCCTCACAGTTTTTCACTCGCCAGTCCTCACAGCCAGCCATCGTAAGTTTTCTCCAGCGAAATTTTTCCAACGCAATTTTTTCCAAAACCAAATTCTATTTGGTTTTGGTTTCCTTTCCTAATGAATTTTAGTTTTCTTAAACAACTAGGATTAATCATAAAATTTTTCCTATAAATAACACTAAAATCACAGAAAAAGGAGGGGGGGGGGGAGAACTTTTAAAAGGAGATCGGACTTTAAAAATTTTTTTGCAGTGAAAACGATCGGACTTTTTAGAGGAGAATAAGCAAGCAAGCAAGCAATCCATCAAAAGCAGCCATCTTGCCTTTGTCCTTGTTCATCCAAGAAGCAATTTTTGGTAGAACCAACAAACGAAGGTTTGAATATCTAGTCTTTTTTTTCCTTACAGTAGCTTGAATCATTAAATGGTTTCTTTTGATTCTAAAAACTTGGGAGCCCTAATTTACTTCTTCTAAACCTTAGAACCTTAAATCGTCTCCTCTATTTCAAAAACCCTAAAATTACTTTTCTGTTTCTTCTAAAACCTAAAGAACCCTAATCTATTTCTTCAAAATCTTAAAACCTTAATCTACTTTCCAACTTTCCAAAACCTTAAATCGTTTTATTAATTCCTAAAACCCTAATCTGCTTTCCAATTTTCCAAAACCTTAAAACCCTAAATTGATCATTCTATTTCCAAAAACCCTAAAAAAAATACTTTATGTTTCCAAAAATCTTAAATCGTCTTGCCTATTTCCAAAAACTTTATAAAACTATTATTTATTTTCTCAAATTCTAAAATCAAATATATTTTTTGAAACACTAAAAATCCTAATTCAACTTCAAAACCAAGACAGTAACTCCAAACTAGTTAATCTACACCCTAAGTTTTCCTAAACCCTAATCCTTAAAACCACCTTAAAAATTTATAAACCTAAATATTAAAATTCAACACAGTAAGCCTAAAAAAAAATCCAGTAGCTAATAATCATAAAACTAATGTTTTAATATCCAAACCCTAATTTCATGATTTTACCCCTCAAACCCTAATTTTGTTAATCAAAGAACCTTATCAATCTCTTAAATTATAAAACCTTAATTCATTTCAATTCCCTTAAAACTTACAGTAGCCTAAACCAATAAATTCCAAAACCCTAAATATTAATTAAAGAACTTTAAATGAGAAACAGTAAACTTCAATTTGTATCTTTACTTACCTTATTTGATTATGTAGTTTATTATATGCTTTGATTTACTTAAGTTCAAAGCTTGGTTTATTTAAATTATCATGCATGAATGTTTATATTTTGATTGATGTTTAATATCTTTGATGAATAATTTATTTATGATGAATGGTTATTTACCTTTATCGATTTATTTTGATTTCCAAATGTTGTAAGAGGTATGTTTTCACTTTGTGGGTACCTCATTAGTTAAGTTCCATGTAATTTAAATTGCTTTGATATTTTAGACCAATGTAAAGGACATGTTTCTACCTTTTGGTGGGTGTTCTATTAGTATAGACATGGATGATGTAAGGACATGTTTCCATCCTCGGATGGGTGTCCATTTATTTGTTTTGCTTGGACATTGCTTTGATTTTTAATATAACGATGCTTTATTTCAATTATTGTGTGTAATATGGATAATATTGTTATACTTAAGAATTTTATAATATTAAGACCTGTAAAGGAGGCCGGTTCCAATGAACAGGGCGTTGTGGGGGTGCTGGGCCATTTCTCACCTTCCCTACACGTACCCAACTTTCCGAATCCATTAGGGGGTTGGGGATTCCTTAGGAATCGAGTCATCCACCCCTTTCTTTTTCCCGGCCCATCCGAGTGGCAACTCCATTTTCTCTGGACTTAGGTCCATGTTCTCTAAGGCCCCGAGCCTAAACAGTACCGAAGTCTCAAGAACCATTCCACCGGGAGTGGGGGAAAAAATCCCCTCTCACAAGGATGTCTTCAAACTTCTCTTCAACCAGGGCAGCAATCTCCTCTGGAGTCTTCTTGGCTTTCAGGATAGCTTCTTTCTTCTCTTATGGATTGGATTCTTTGTTGGCTGGCAGGGTGAGCTCTTTCTTCACTTGCTCTACTAGCTCGGCAACATCTGCAAAAATTTCAAAACCTGGGATCAACTTTCCCATGAACATGATTGGCTAGGGCTTTCCTTGGAGTGGTCCCATATCTGGAACTTTGACAAAAATCTCATCAAGTGGTGGAAAGCTCATTTTCTCATTCTTCTTTGGCTGGGCATTGTTGGCTTCATCATATCCCAACCCCTTCTTAGAAGTTTGAGTTCTAAAATCTGGCAGCTTTGTCAAATCGGCCTTACCCTTTCCAAGACCAGCTCCGGGAAGGTAGTTCATGCTCTTCATCATATTCAAGACTTTAGAGTCCACTACTTCATTATCAAAAGCTGCAGCTATTTGGCAATGATTGAGAGGCCTCTCAATAATTAGAGCGTCAACAATCTCATTATCTTTAGCCTCGATGACCACTGTCGTATCTCCGTTAGGGAACTTGATCTTTTGATGAAGGGTGGAAGGAACTCTACCGAGAGGAAGAAACCATGGACGTCCCAAGAGTAGGGAAAAGGTAATAGGTATGTCCAAAACAACAAATTCAATAATAGATTCAATTTGACCAACATTGACAGCAACTTTGAAAGTTCCTTCGGCATGTCTCTTAGTATTGTCATAAGACCGAATGGTTACCTCGGTCGGGTTTAGATCCCTTGTTGACATGGCTAGCTTTGGCAATATTTTAAGTGGACAAACATTTATGGCGGACCCATCATCGACCATTACACGTGGAGTCCTTTTCCTTTTGATTTGTATTTTGATAAAGAGAGGGCAGATGTGATCTCTCCCCTCCTCTGGTAAATCCGCATCTGAGAAAGAAACCGCTCCCATATTAACTTCACTCTTCTCTTGAATATCTTCACATTTCATTACCCCTCCAATTTTTATGAAGTTGATAAGCTCCTCTGGTGTTGTGGAGGTAGAAATTGGCATGCTAGCTAAGGCCTTAGCCATAGTTTCTTGCTGCTTTTTAGAAGTAGCCAATAAGTCCCAAATGCTAACACTTGGTTGGGTTCTTTTTAATTGCTTGAGCACAGTATCATCTTCCTCTTCTTTATTCCCTACTTCAACTTCCTTTCCCTTATTAATTTCTACCTCCTTAGGTGGTGGCCTTGCATAAGGCTTACTGAATCTAGTGTTCATTACTTCATCTTCTTTGGGCTCATACCATGTCCATTCCTCCTTCTTGGATACAAGATCATCCTCACTATCGCTTGAATCCCAAAACCTATTGACAACACAAATTGCTACTTCTTTACCCACCATAGCTTGTTTAATTTCACCAAATACCTCTTCTTCTTCGGTTGCTTCTCCACCCACATCTTGAAAAGAAGATATGACAAAACTTTCAGGCAAACTTTTAAAGGACTGGAATATGGGTCATTTCTACCCCTTGGTTGGAAATTTTAAAGGCAAAGTTCTCCTCTTGCCTCTCTTAGCATTGTCCATAACCAAATGAACACATGTTTCTGCTATGTCCTGCAATGCCACATGCTGAACATACTTCACGAGTAGGCATAGGTGCTCTTCCTCTTGCATTTAGCATCTTAAGTTGATTCGTTAATTCTGCTAATTGCCATGCCATTTTAGAATCAGAGTTATCATCATTAACTCCTACTTACCTTGAGTAATGCATCTTAAAAAAAACACTTAGCAATTTAAAGAAAATAAACAAACAATTAAATTTTAAAAAAAATATTCACACAAAACAAACAAAAAAATTAAATCAAAACAAAAAAAAATCAAACTATAACTACTTAAACAATCCTCCCCGGCAGCGGCGCCAAAAACTTGTTGCGCTCGAATTAAGTACTACTACAAAGCGTGACTCGCAAGTATACGAGGTAATTGTAGCAAAGGTAATCGCCCTAAGGTCGTCTCACAAGGAAGGTGTAGTTCATAATAGCTTGATTGGCAAGTAATTTAAATGCAAGTTTGTGCATTGTTTGGAATTTGGTTTTAAAACAATTAAAACTAAAAGTAATGGAAGTGATGGTTGTACAAAATCAAATCAATTCTTGGGAAGGTGCCTAGGGTTATAGGTCCATTCAATCAAAGCTCAATTCTCAAATTATCCATTAACACATCCTTCTAAATTAATTTGTTCCTTAAGGTTAATTAGTCAATTACCAATTCATTAGTTCACACATTCATGAAATAGCAATAACCAATTATTTTACATTACCAAATTAAGAAAACCTAGAACTTATATTTCTAATTCATTCATAGGGTGGTTGATTATATAGTTCTGATATCGAATTTTACCTCTCGGTCCGTCATCCAATATTCAAAGATTAATAGGTAGCTAATCTATCAACCTAACATTTAATACAATACAATCAACCAACACAAGGTACATCAATGGAAATATCAAATCAAGGCATTCAATCAAATATACTACAAACCCTAGGCATGGGTAATTTAGCTCAACATCATCAATTTAGAACAAACATTCAACTCAATATAAATCAAATACAAATTGTTCATTATAATATCAATTCTCTTAATACAACAACAACAATATTGAAATGAATTAAAAGAGAGAATAGAAAAACCCCTTGTGAAGATGCCAAGAGTAGGATTACTAGTCTTCCTCCTAGCTCCACTTTGATGTATGATGAAGAACTCAAGCCCTCTTCAATGGTTGATTCACCCTTTGCAATATGGAATGGAGCTTTCTCAAGTCACCAAACCTTCAATTGATTATGCCTTTGGAAAATGGAATGGAGCTTTCTCAAGTCACCAAACCTTTTGATGAAGCTTCTTCAACCCTCAAGAGCTTGTTAACCCAATTTATCCCAAAGAACCTCAA
Organism: Garcia nutans; assembly: GCA_947685225.1. Lineage (NCBI taxonomy): Eukaryota > Viridiplantae > Streptophyta > Magnoliopsida > Malpighiales > Euphorbiaceae > Garcia > Garcia nutans. The sequence goes on from CANTUV010000059.1 coordinate 39,860,038, forward strand.
AGAACTTGTGTATGGAAGATGGAGAAGATGGAGAGGATGGAAATGGAGGTTGAAGTTGAAGAGACAAGGAGAGTGTCACTCTCTCCTTGCCCAAACCATGTATCAAAAACTTCCCTCCTTCTTCCATTTCCTATCTTTTTAATTCATTCAAAGTTCAAACCCATGATTTCCAACTCACACCATTCTCCTTTGTCTCCCACTACCTTCTTTGTTTAATATTTCTTTCCACCAATTAGACAAGCTTTTCTTTTTCTTTAATGTTTCTTTTGACAAAAGCAAAGTCCTTGTTCCCCACTTGTCTCGCAATTCTCACAAAAGAATTCATCACATCAAGAGTGACACGGCCAAGCTTATGGCCGTGTCTCTCAATTTCTTTGGGACACGGCCAAGCTTGTTGGCTGTGTCACTTACTGCCCATTTTCTTTCTTTTCTTTTCTTTGTTCTCAAGGAGTGACACGGCCACAAGCTTGGCCGTGTCATGTGGGTGTGTCACCTTCTGCTTCTCTAGCTTTGCTCCTCCCTTTTGCTTGTCTTTTGTTATTTGGCATGAGATGGGACACGGCCAGCATGTGACACGACCAAGCTTGTTGGCCGTGTCACTTGCTGCCATTTCTTTCCTTCTTTTCTTTTCTTGGTTTCTTTGGTTTCTTTGTTTTACTCCTTGGATGAGACAAGGCCAGTGGCTTGGCCGTGTCTCCTGGCCGTGTCAAGCTCTACCTTAATTTTCTTTGAGGTGAGACGACCAAGCTTCATTTGGCTTGGCCATGTCTTGCTTGATTCATGGTTTTCCTGCACTGTTTTGATCTTCCAAGGGAGTTTTTACACTTAAACCTAAAACAAACACTTTAAACAAACTTAAAACAAAAATCAATCAAAACATTAACTAAAAACACATAAAAATCACACTAAAAACTAGTACAAAAATGATCTAAACAAATACCCCACACTTAATTCATTGCTTGTCCCCAAGCAAGGCTAAAATCAAAACACACTAACAAGATAATTTTATTAAGTTCAACAGTTATAAAGATGCATAAATACTTCCCTATCCTTAAATCTGCAATCAATATCAAATCGAGCAAAATCGATACCCATGCAATTAAGTGGCTTTCCATGCATAACCAATGTTGTCATTCCCTCACCAACTCTTAAAAGTGTTTGATTATGGTGATGTTTACACTCATAACAATCAATGAAAGATTATTGCTATAGGCTTTCTTCTCAATAAAATCTCCACCACAAAATTACAATCAAGCATCAATCAAAAGGTCTTTTATTGGGTTGTAATGGGGCTAAGGTAAAGGCATGATATTTAGGAAATGTGAGCTTAATTATTAAGTTCAAGAGCACTTCAAGAATGAAGCAACCGATCATATGTATAACCCAACAATCCCAAAACACCTTCCTCTCACCTACCCCTTGACATTAAAGAGCTTTTCAAGGGAACTCACTTATTACATTTTGCAATGATTATTCCCAAACATATTCCAACCCTTTCAACAAGAACAAGAATTATTCTTATCATTTTTTTTATTTTTAATCTTTTTATTTTTTTTTATTTTGCAACTAAAGAACATAATAGTTTACAATCTTAAACCTACTAAATTTAACCTCCACTTAATTCAACACAACACTTAGTCATAAACGCTCTTGACCTAATGAAAGGGTAAGAGACAAAATGACATGTTTCAAAGTTAGTAGTGTTGCGAAAAAGAAAGAAAAGGAGAAATGAAATAGGCTCAAAATTGGCTAACTAAGGTTAAAAATAGGGTTGGTCTTTTTAAGCCAAAGTGGGTTCACCTAATTGCCTTAATCATCTTGATGCCTAATTGAAATTTTTATGTAATCTTAAAGTGCATGTGAAAGCAAGTTCTAGCAATTCATCAATCAAAGATGTTCACCCATAAAAAGAATAATAAGTTGATGGCTCAATTTCTCACTAGTTTAAGGACAATACAAGGGAAAAACCAACAAAATTGACAATAAGCACCAATTCTACTCAATTCTCAAATTCATGCTTCAAAAATTCAAAGGTCATCAATCAACAATTTATAACAATTGAACTTCTCAAAATTCATTTATTCAATGGAAAACATTACATTACTAAAACTTAAAACAAAAACAGGTTAAAAGTAAAAACACAAAATGCACCCCACACTTAAAGATTCACATTGTCCTCAATGTGAGCATGCATAAACTAAAAGAGAGTTCAGATGAAACCTGATTTCCATCGTTCCCATATACGATGCGTAGGGCTCCTTCCACCCATAATGCAATTGTCGCTCATGTCTGCAGGGATGGATAGAATACAACTCTGAAATGTGCCCAATGTATTGTAAAGCTTAGGTAGCATTCTTGGAAGAGAAAGTGTCCAAAGGAAAAATGTGAAGGCTGTCTTGGGGTGATCCTCCAATGCTATAGGAGCTTGGTAAAAATATTTTTGCTCTTTCTCACCACCAAGAGTGGGAGATGATCATTGGTTGCATACTGTTTTCCCCAATCAAAACATATTTCAAAATTTTTGGGATCTTTCTAGGTTCAACCAAGTTTGATTGAATCTTTTTCTCATCCTCTTTAGCAATTTGAAGTTCCCTCTCAACAACCTCATCATTTAAGATTACTTCTCTCTCATCAATTTCTAAATTGGAAATATTAGGCTCTACTTCTAAGGTCATGGGTATCTCAAGCTTATTTACACTATTGTCACTATAGGGCATGTCATAGAGTTCAGGAATTTGCATACCTTGCTTTTCATCCTTCAATCTACTTGGGAATGGAATTGGTGGCATAAAAGGATTTGGAGGTTCATGTAATTTTGTAGAAGTTGATGCTTTCAAATTCTCCTCCTCCTTTGATTGAATTAACTCCTCTATGTTTGGTTGTATCTCCTTGCCGTTTTCTTCTTGATTAGTAGCTGTATCAAAGGAATCACAAAATTTGTTATATATTACTTGTTCATTCTTCAAAATTGTGATTACCTCGACTTGCTCCAATTGGCTAGGAAATTCCTCTTTTTGGTGTGCTTGGAGTTGATGTGCCAGTTGCCCAACTTGAGTTTCCACCCTCTTTAATGATTCCTCCAAAGAATCAAACCTCTCATTGCTCTCTTCCTGATTTTGTGTGCTAATTTGAAGGTAAGCATTCAAATCATCTTCCATTGTGGATTTCTCAAATTGATCTTGATTTTCTGCGCTAATTTGAATGAAGGCATTCAAACTATCTTCCAAAGTGGGTTCCTTAAGTCAATCTTGATTTTGTTCGCTAGTTTGAATGAAGGCATTCAAACTATCTTCAAATGTGGGTGTCTTAAGGTAATCTTGGTTTGAAAATTGTCCTTGAAAGTAAGGACCTCTTTGGTAAGGTTGAAAACAATTTTGAGGTGGAATGTGTTGCTGATTTTCCCAAGAAATATTTGGGTGGCTTCCCCAGCTTGGATTGTAATATCCCGGAATAGACCCTAAGAGTTTTGGAGTTATTGTTGTTGTATTTGGATTTAATGTATATGTGTATATGTGAAATATAAGGATAATATATGTAAGACATATACATATACATCACATATACATGGGATATATATAATGGTGAAGGATAAGTGAGTTGTATATATATTTGTATAACTAAATAATAATAATAATAATAATAATAATAAAGACAAAAAGAAAAGAGAAGAAGAAAATCAAAGAAAGAATAAGAAACGAATTACGAAATGTAATGTGAAATATGCATGTTGATGAGACATATGAAAAATGTTATGTCATGTGCAACATGGAATGTAATATTGATGTTTATGAGTAATATTATGTATGACATAATATGATCTTGAAAGTTAAAGTTAAGAGAATAGTTATAAAGAGATGAAGTGATAAAATATTTTGAATGTAATAATGGAATGTAACATAAGTATGTTAAAGGATGATTGTAATGATGGGATAATTAATATTAAGATATACGTTTATGTTGAGTTTGCTAGACAGAGGAAATAATGTCGAATTGTGAATATTGAAAGTTATGTTATTTAAATGAAGAGAGTATGGTGGTATATTGAATGAGTTGATGGGTATAGACAAAGTTTGACCATTTATGATTTGAATATGTAAAGTTAAAGTTTTTAAAAGAAAAAGAGATGATGTTGGTTAAATAAGGAAATATAATGGTGTTGTTGCATTGCTGTTTTAAATGCAAACATTGTGATTTTAATGTTAGAAATGTGATACGCTTGAGTGTTGTTAAAGCTCATATTAATGGTGGAAAGATGTGATAATTAGATTTTTGGAAATGAGCTTTAATATTTGTGAAAAGAATATACTTTGAGGTTGTTTTGTAATGTGTATATATAAGATGTTTTTTTTAAGTTGATATTAAGAACATAAGATGAGTGAATGGAAGTTTAAGTAAAGTAGTAAGTTGTGAAATTATAGTGTTAATGGAATTTGGGTAAAGACTATTTGAGTATTGATAATCTTAATGTAAGTTAAACCCATGAGCTTGTGGAATGAATATTACTGTATATGAGAGTACTATTAAATTGAATAATGTGATTGATAGTATGAGAATGATTATGCTTGCATTGACAAACCTGAGCAAAGCTAGGTCATGGGATAATATTGATAGTAAGAAATGGGATGGATCAATGTGGATTTAAGAAATTGAGATTTGTCATAATTAGACTTGGAGAGTATAAAGAGATTATTGAGCCCAATGTATATATGAGTGGATGTAATGTACATGTGTATAGATATGTGAGTAATATATATATATATATATATCTATGTATTGAAGAATAAACAAATGGATGTATAGATGGTATACTAATGCATTTTAAAAATATATGTGAGAGAGATGTCACCTTAGTAGCATGACTAAGATTTTGTGAAGTAATATCATGGTGATAATGTATATGTGTTGGGTTGATAAACAACTTAAGTCATGTCAAAAAGGGATAAAAATGATGTTGTTCACGGAATAGTAAAATGTTAAATTGTGTTGAAAATATGTAAAAGAGGAATTAAATATCATTGTATGATTATGTGTATACATGTATAGAAAATGTGGAATGAGTTATTTTGAATATTGGATGAGAATGTAATAAGGTATAAAGATTTTTATCGTGACAAGTTGTGGAATTGAATAATATAATTGACTCTAAGGGGGAGAGTGCAAACTATGTGATTTGATGAAAATTTTAAATGGTGTATTGGTAAGAATGGAATGTTATTGTACTGAGTAATTTCGAGGACGAAATTTTTTTTTTAGGGGGAGAGAATTGTAATATCCCGGAATAGACCCTAAGAGTTTTGGAGTTATTGTTGTTGTATTTGGATTTAATGTATATGTGTATATGTGAAATATAAGGATAATATATGTAAGACATATACATATACATCACATATACATGGGATATATATAATGGTGAAGGATAAGTGAGTTGTATATATATTTGTATAACTAAATAATAATAATAATAATAAAGACAAAAAGAAAAGAGAAGAAGAAAATCAAAGAAAGAATATGTGGTGGAGATTTAAAGTATTATTATTGTTATTATTATTATTATTATTATTACTATTGTTATTGTTATTGTTATTATTATTATTATTATTATTATTATATATATATATATATATATATATGGATAAGGACAAAGGAAAGAAGTAGAAACTTCTTCTTCCTTCTACTCCTTCTTCGTCTTCTTCGTTCTTCTTGGCCGAGAGAGAGAGAGAGAGAGAGAGAGAGAGAGAGAGAAAGAGAGAAAGATGTGATTTTCTTACCAAATTTCTTAAGGAATTCAAGAGATTTGATGATAGAGATGAAGATTTGATAAAGGATTCAAGTAAGTAATTATTTCTTTAAATTGATTTTCATTGTTTGAGTTGGGTTTGGTATGGTTGATGTGTGATGATGATGATATTGAAAGATTTAAGTATATATATGTGTTGATTTGGTATTTGGATGATGATAATATGATTATTTGTGAAGATGATGATGAATTGTTGAATAAGGGTTGAGTTTAATGAAATTTGGGGATTTGATAAATTGGTATATGAATGATGTTTATAATGATGATTGGTGTGTGTTTTGAGTGTTGTTGATGTTTTGGTAAGTTTGTTATGGTTTTTGGGTGTGTTTGATGAAGATTGTTTGAAGTGAGTAATGATAAAAAGATGGGTATTGTTGGATGTTGTTGTGTGTTGACCGGAATCTGGGTTTTTAGCCGGACACGCCCAGAGACACGGCCAGTTTGTTAGGCGTGTCGTTGGTTCTGTTTTCTGGAGTTGGTAGCACGAGCAGTGACACGCCCATGTTATTGAGCGTGTCATAAGTTCTGTGTGGCAGTAGAATTGACACGACCAGTAACACGCCCGTGTTATTGAGCGTGTCATAGCTACTGTGAGTTTGGAGAATTGACATGGCCATGAGCACGCTCTTGTTGATTGGACGTGTTGATGTTTTTGAGATACAGAATGTATTACACGCCCAGTGACTCGCCCGTGGTTATGAGCGTGTCAATGTTTCTGTGTTGTGGAGTTAGGGCACGATCAGGGACACTCCCGTGTTGATGAGCGTGTCATGTGTTGAGTTTGCCCTAATTGATTCTTATTTGTATTATCTCATGTGTATTTCTAAGTGAGTGTGTATGATTAGTTTTGGATTAGGTTTTAAGAGATGGAATTGCCCCTAATCCAAGTATTGAAAGATCTATGGAAGAGAAGTTATATGGGAGTGAGTTCTTTAGAGGTAAGTACAAAACCCTATTGGATTGCATATAAGTATATTGTTAAAATAAATATTAATATTGTATATGCAATGAAAAGATAAGAGATATGATAATACATTAATACATATAAGATGTGAAGGCATTCAATATATATATGTTATGAAATGTGAAAGATGTGAGGATATGATTTGTATGATGTGTATTCCAATTTATATGGTAATGCAATTGATTGTGCATACTTGAGTAATGAATGATTATGTATATAAATATCAATGATGAACTATGAAATGTGATAATGTGATATTGTGATGAACTATGAAATGTGATAATGTGATATTGTGATGAACTATGAAATGTGATAATGTGATATTGTGATGAACTATGAAATGTGATAATGTGATATTGTGGTGAACTATGAAATGTGATATTGTGATGGAATATGAAATGTAAATTGAGAGGTGATGATGTATAAAGCCATTGTGGTTGGCTATGATATTGAGAATGAGATAAATGAGGCATGTTTTGCCTAAATGATGCCATTGTGGTTGGCTATGATGATGTAAATGATGATGAGAATGAGAATGAAATTGATAATGAAATAATAAATGAATTGTGTGGCTAATGTGTTATTCATTTTCAGAGTTTTGTTGTTGGTGGCATGCCTAATAAGTGTAACAATCTCTTGAAGTTAGGTTGGATTGAATCCTTGAAGCCTAATTGAGATGTTACCACCCTTGAAGCTAGGTTGGGTTAGTTCTTGAAGCCAAGTTGGGTAGAAGCTTAGCATGCTTTGCTCCCCTTGAAGCTTCGTTGAACTTAATCCTTGAAGCCTAGTTGGGTATATGATATTGATAAATGTGATAACAAAACCAAAGCATTAACTCTGAACTTTGAATGACATATTAGTGTCTTTTGGGCCCGAGTCTGTCTTTGTTGTTAATGTGATGTATATACAAGTTGAAATAAATGAGTAATGGGATCTATGTTGCCTTTGTTGGAAATGTGAGTTGTGAATGATGAATTGTGGTTAGTGATATGATTATATAACATACATGAATTATTGAAAGGAGATATGGTTTGTGAAGTTATATGCAATATGCGATTATAAAGTATAAAATGATATATATGATATGTATGAGGTGAAATTGGTAAGTATCATAATATGAAGGTTCTATCAATTTATTGAATTATGTTTGATGGTTATGTTATATGTGTATATGTATATCCTCTATAAGGTTAATAGGATTATATGAAGAATGCATTGAAAAAGGGGAAAACAGAGTAAGAAAATGTTAAAACATGAGACTAAACATATGAGGTATGTTTCCTTTATATTGTATATTTTAATGGTTACTTGTACTACTAAGCTTTCGAGCTTAGCGCGGTTATCTTAATCGCGCAGGTATATAGGTGATGAAGCTGGAGTTAAGCTACTATGTCACAACGAGGACAAGTATAGTTCGAGACCAACTAGATGGTGGTGCATGCATGTAATTATACTGTATTTTCATAAGAATGTATTCATTTGTATAAATGAATCTTTGGAAGAAACAATGTAACTTATATTTATGTATTACCATGATAAGAATAACCATTTTGTAAATACTTTCATATGATTTAAATGTATTATGGTTTTAAAAATTAAAGTAAAGAGTTATAATGGTGATGAAAAGTGACATTCTTATACTCTATATACATATTGTATGTGTACCTGGTATATGTACAATATTTATATGGGGTATCGGGGTGTTACATGGATTATAAGGACTGGAATATGGGTCATTTCTACCCCTTGGTTGGAAACTTTTAAAGGCATAGTTCTCCTCTTTCCTCTCTTGGTATTGTCCAAAACCAAATGAACACATGTTTGTGCTATGTCCTACAATGCCACATGCTAAACATACTTCACGAGTAGGCATAGGTGCTCTTCCTCTTGCATTTAACATCTTAAGTTGATTCATTAATTCTGCTAATTGCCATGCCATTTCAGAATCAGAGTTATCATCATAAACTCCTATGTACCTTGAGTAATGCATCTTAAAAAAACACTTAGCAATTTAAAGAAAACAAATAAACAATTAAATTTTAAAAAAATATTCACACAAAACAAACAAAAAAATTAAATAAAAAAATCAAACTATAACTACTTAAATAATCATCCACGGCAGCGGCGCCAAAAACTTATTGCGCTTGAATTAAGTACTACTACAAAGCGTGACTCGCAAGTATACGAGGTAATTGTAGTAAAGGTGATCGCCCCAAGGTCGTCTCACAAGAAAGGTGTAGTTCGTAATATCTTGATTGGCAAGTAATTTAAATGCAAGTTTGTGCGTTGTTTGGAATGTGGTTTTAAAACAATTAAAATTAAAAGTAATGGAAGTGATGGTTGTACAAGATCAAATCAATTCTTGGGAAGGTGCCTAGGGTTATAGGTCCATTCAATCAAAGCTCAATTGTCAAATTATCTATTAACATATCCTTGTAAATTAATTTGTTTCTTAAGGTTAATTAGTCAATTACCAATTCATTAGTTCTCACATTCATGAAATAGCAATAACCAATTATTTTACATTACCAAATTAAGAAAACCCTAGAACTTATATTTATAATTCATTCATAGGGTGGTTGATTATATAGTTTAGATATCGAATTTCACCTCTCGGTCCGTCATCCAATATTCAAAGATTAATAGTTAGCTAATCTATCAACCTAACATTTAATACAATACAATCAACCAACATAAGGTACATCAATGGAAATATCAAATCAAGGCATTCAATCAAATATACTACAAACCCTAGGCATGGGTAATTTAGCTCAACATCATCAATTTTGAACAAACATTCAACGCAATATAAATCAAATACAAATTGTTCATTGTAATATCAATTCTCTTAATACAACAACAACAATATTGAAATGAATTAAAAGAGAGAATAGAAAAACCCCTTTTGAAGATGCCAAGAGTAGGATTACTAGTCTTCCTCCTAGCTCCACTTTGATGTATGATGAAGAACTCAAGCCCTCTTCGATGGTTGATTCACCCTTTGCAATATGGAATGGAGCTTTCTCAAGTCACCAAACCTTCAATTCATTATGCCTTTGGAAGATGGAATCGAGCTTTCTCAAGTCACCAAACCTTTAGATGAAGCTTCTTCAACCCTCAAGAGCTTGTTAACCCAATTTATCCCAAAGAACCTCAAAGAACTTGTGTATGGAAGATGGAGAAAATGGAGAGGATGGAAATAGAGGTTGAAGATGAAGAGACAAGGAGAGTTTCACTATCTCCTTGCCCAAACTGTGTATCAAAAACTTCCCTCCTTCCATTTCCTCTCTTTTTAATTCATTCAAAGTTCAAACCCATGCCTTCCAACTCACACCATTCTCCTTTGTCTCCCACTATCTTCTTTGTTTAATATTTCTTTTTGCCAATTAGACAAGCTTTTCTTTTCTTTAATGTTTCTTTTGACAAAAGCAAAGTCCTTGTTCCCCACATTTCTCCCAATTCTTGCAAAAGAATTCATCACATCAAGAGTGACACGACCAAGCTTGTGGCTGTGTCTCTCAATTTGTTTGGGACACGGCCAAGCTTGTTGGCCATGTCACTTACTGCCCATTTTCTTTCTTTTCTTTTCTTTGTTCTCAAGGAGTGACACGGCCACAAGCTTGGCGTGTCATGTGGGTGTGTCAACTTCTGCTTCTCTATCTTTGCTCCTCCCTTTTGCTTGTATTTTGTTCTTTGGCATGAGATGGGACACGGCCAAGCTTGTTGGCCGTGTCACTTTCTGCCATTTCTTTCCTTCTTTTCTTTTCTTGGTTTCTTTGTTTTGCTCCTTGGATGAGACACGACCAGTGGCTTGGCCGTGTCAAGCTCTGCCTTAATTTTTCTTTGAGGTGACATGGCCAAGCTTGATTTGGCTTGGCCATGTCTTGCTTGATTCATGCTTTTTCTGCACTGTTTTGATCTTCCAAGGGAGTTTTTGCACTTAAACCTAAAACAAACACTTTAAACAAACTTAAAACAAAAATCAATCAAAACATTAACTAAAAACACATAAAAATCACACTAAAAACTAGTACAAAAATGATCTAAACACTTTTCACATAGTCCACAAAATTTTCATTTGGTCGTTGCCTAATGGACTCCACTTCCATTAAGGTAACTTCCATTTCAACGTTGTATCCATATTGTTGGGTGAAGGCCTTGTATAGCATATCCAACTCTTTGTGTTCCTTCTTCTAAGGCGTTGAACCAATTTTGGATAACAGGATCCAATGAGAGCATAAAGTACCTTAGAGTTTGAGCCTTAGTAGCTTGGGCAGACTACATAGCAGTGATATACTGCTTCACATGGAGGTGAGGATTTTCGGTTCCATCAAACTTTGCAAAAGATGGCATCTTGAACTTTTACGGAACCTCTTCATCTAGCTCAAATAGTTTATCAACTTCGGACATTTCTTCGGTTTTCAGTTTCTTCTCAAATTTCTTTTCTAAGTCCGCAATCATCTTTTCAACATCAGAAGTTTTGGTTATCTCCATAGCTGATCTTTCAACAATCTTTGGTTCTTTCTTCTTGTCTTGAGGATCTTGGTAATATTGAGCCCAACCATCATCATCATCAATAATCACCTTTCTATCATTAAAAACCACTTCACCAACTTTAGTCTTCCCTTTGTCCTTAGGCTTCTCAGTGCTAGCAGATGCCTCGGCATGATTTCCTAAAATCGTGGCCAATTGATTCTTCATGGTCTTAGCTAGGGCCTCTTTTATTTCTTCCATCTTGGCATTGAGGGCATCATCCACCATTCTTTGAATTTGTTCGGGCTCCATTGCTTTTGGTGAAAAAGAGATTGAGTCGTTGCTAGATTCCTCGCTTTCGACGTAGGTCGGATTGTCGTAAGCTTTTGAACTATCATAATCTAGGGCTTGTGAGCCAGAAAGGATCAATGAGATGCAAATGTATGCATGTATGCATGTATGCATAAACAATCAACAAACAAGGATAAGTAGGACGTTCCTTCCAACCTTATAACATCCACACACGAATGATGAGTCTCTTTTCCTAGGTATATGGTTAACAAAATACCAACATGGGGTACCTTGTTTTCAAATATTTCCCTCGGACGTTTCAACCAATAGTTATATTTTTAAAATGGAAATCAATCTATGATAATTCCCATTAATTAGGTTTTAATCCATTCAACCAACTATAGTAGCTTTTATGCCATATTGGATTAAAACTAAATTAAGAGGTTTATTATAAATAGATCTCTCACTGGAAAAAGTAACTAATGATTCATGCCACAAACAAGCCCATGATTAATTATTCTTAGTATAAACTAGGCTCACAATTGATTTTTGGTATTTCGTAATTGGCATAAATAATTTGCAAGCTCTTTGTAAGAAAAGGTTGGATGAAAATAATTTTATTTCTAAGCCCATTGTAAAAAGATTTAGAAAAAAATGGATTTTGGGCTTAGTATTTGGGTTATGAGCAAAATAATTTTTGATTTATTTTTAGAAAAGTTTTATGTCCAAAGACCATCTTGAAAGGTTTTAAAAATAGCTTTGGTCTTTTGGATTTAGAGAGAAAAAAATATTTTGAGCTTACAATGTACTTAGGTCATATTAGAAAAAGAGCAAAACAAATAAGCCATGATTTAAGCAAAGATAAATTAACCATGCCAAACAACAAGCATTTGGGGGTAAAACATAAGGAAAGTAACTAGGCCAATTACATGAGCTTTAGTCTTTGGGTAAAAAGGCTTAGGTTCCCATAGCAAATATATACCAAATGGTACGGGGCTATGAGTGGTTATGCCATGCTCGATCCCCATACCTTGAGTGAAAGTATGGTATCCCTTACATAACACAACATGGGTAACACGGGCGTCCTAACTCACGCACACGATGCAATCTAAATGATGCAATGGATAATATCATTATAAGAAAGAATAGAATAATATAAAGACCAATGGAATCAACTTCTCTTATCCCCAGTGGAGTCGCCACTGTGAGCGGGGATTTTTGCCCCTACTCCCGGTGGAATGGTTCTTGCGACTTTAGTACTGTTTAGGCTCGGGGCCTTAGAGAACATGGACCTAGGTCTAGAGAAAAATGGAGTCACCACCCGGACGGACCGAGAAAAAAGAAAGGAGTGGATGACTCGATTCCTAAGGCATCCCCAACCCCCTAATGGATTCGGAAAGTTGGGTACGTGTGGGGAAGGTGAGAAATGGCCCAGCACCCTCAGAATGCCCCGTTCATTGGAACCGGCCTCCTTTGCAGGTCTTAATATTATAAAATTCTTAAGTATAACAATATTATCCATATTACATGCAATAATTAAAATAAAGCATTGTTATATCAAAAATCAAAGCAATGTCCAAATAAAGCATAAATGGACACCCATCCGATGATGGAAACATGTCCTTGCATCGTTCATGTCTAAACTAATAGGAACCCACCAAAAGGTAGAAACATATCCCTTACATTGGTCTAAAATATAAAAGCAATTTAAATTACATGATATTTAACTAATGAGGTACCCACAAAGTGGAAACATACCTCTTTCAACATTTGGAAATCTAGATACATCAATAAAAGTAAATAACCATTCATCATAAATAAATCATTCATCAAAGATGTCAATCAAAATATAAAATAAACATCCATCCATGAAAAATTAAATAAATCAAGCATTGAAATTAAATAAATCAACCACCAAAGCATATAATAGACTACATAATCAAATCTAAAAATAAAACAAGTAAAGATACAAATTAGGGTTACTGTTTCTATTTAAAGTTCTTTAATTATTATTTAGGGTTTTGGGATTTTATAATATTTGGGTTTATAATTCTTAGCTACCGTAAAGGTTTAAGAAAATTAAAATGGATTAAGGTTTTATAACTTTAAGCAATTAGTAAGGTTCTTTGATTGATCAAATTAGAGTTTGAGGGTAGCCTTATGAAATAAGGGTTTTTGGATTCTTAAGATATTAAGTTTATAACTTATGTTTATTGGTTTGTAATTTTAGGCTTACTGTATTGAATTTTAAGGTTTGGATTTATAAGATTTTAAGGTTTTAAGAATTAGGGTTTTGAAAAACTTAGGGTTTACTGTATTAGTTTTGAGAGAATTAGGGATTTTGAGATTTTAAAAGACATATTTGGTTTTAGATTTTGAGAAAACGGTTTAGAGTTTTGTAAAAATAATTATGATTTTTAAAAACTGTAAAGTGAGTTTAGAGTTTGGATATTTAACAAAACATTTAAAAATTTTGGAAAAAAGTTAAAGGAAAACAGTTTAGGGTTGTTAAAGTTTTTTTGAAAAATAGGAATTGATTTAAGGTTTTTAAGGTTTTTAAAAACAAAAGAAATGAATTAGCGATTTTGGAGATAGAAGATATGAATTAGGGTTCTTAAGGTTTTTGGAAACAAAAGAAATAATTTATTAATTTTCAGTGATTGAAGCTACTGTAAGAAAATAAAAAAAAAAGAAATTAGAGATTCAAACCTTCGTTTGTTGGTTCCACCAAAAATTGCTTCTTGGATGAACAAGGACAAAGGCAAGGTTGCTGCCTTTGATAAATTGTTGATGGCTTTGCTTGTTCCTCTCAAATCCGAAGTCCCAAGTTCAAAGTTCTAGTCCTAAGTTTTTCTCCATCCAAAGTCCTCCCTTTTTTTTTCCTCTCTTTTTGTGTTTTAAAGTGTTATTTATAGGAAAATTTAGAAGATTAATTCCAATTGTTTAAGGAAACTATAATTAATTAGGAAAAGAAAACCGAAACCAAATAGAATTTGGTTTAGGAAAAAATTGCGTTGGAAAAATCTCGCTGGCAAAATTGCGAGCGATGGCCAAAACTGCGAGGAAATTGCGAGAGCTGGGCGCGCTGGCGGGCTTCCAGGCCATTTCGCCCGCAGGAAGTTTCTGCGGGCGAAATTGGCCTTGGCCAATTACTTTCAGCTACGCGATGAATTTTTTCGTCGTCGATTTTTCCGTCATCGATTTTTATTTTTATTTTCATTTATTTATTTATTATTAATAATTTTTATTATTTTTATTTTATTAAAAATTATAAAAAATAAATACTAAAATGAATATTATTTAACTAAAATACCACAAAAATTATTCTGGACTATATAAGAAATAACGGATCTGATTGGGTCAAAAATTAAGGGTCTACACATAACCACTCATAACCTTGTACCTTTTGGTATATACATGCTATGGGAACCTAAGCCTTTTAACCCAAAGACTAAAGCTCATGTAATTGGCCTAGTTACTTTCTTTAGGTTTTTACTTCAAATGCATGTTGTTTGACTATGGTTAATTTATCTTTGTTTAAATCATGGCTTATTTGGTTTGTTCTTTTTCTAATATGATCTAGGTACATTGTAAGCTCAAAATAAATTTTTCTTTAAAGTCTAAAAGACCAAAGTTATTTTCAAATATTTTCAAGATGGTCTTTGGACATAAAAATTTTTTAAAAAATAAATAAAAAATTCTTTTCTCATGACCCAAATACTAAGCCCAAAATCTATCTTTTCTATAATCTTTTTTACAATGGGCTTAGAAAAAAAATTATTTTCAACCTTTAAAAGAGCTTACAATTATTTAGGTCAATTATGAAATTCCAAAAATCAATTGTAAGCCTAGTTTATACTAAGAAATAATTAATCATGGGCTTGTTTGTGGCATGAATCATTAGTTACTTTTTTCAGTGAGGGATCTATTTATAATAAACCTCTTAATTTAGTTTTAATCCAATATAGCATAAAAGCTACTTTAGTTGGTTGAATGGATTAAAACCTAATTAATGGGAATTATCATGAACTGATTTCCATTTTTTAAAATATACTATTGGTTAAAACGTCTGAGGGAATTATTCAAAAAATAAGATACCCCATGTTGGTATTCTGTTAACCATATTACCTAGGAAAAGAGACTCGCCATTCATGTGTTGATGTTATAAGGTAGGAAGGAACGTCCTAATTATCTTTCTTTGCCTATTGTTTGTGCATACATGCATACATACATTTTCATCTCATAACATTGATCCTCTCTGGCTCACAGCCCTGGATTACGACAATTCAAAAGCTTACGACAATCAAACCTACGCTGGAGATGAAGAATCTAGTAGAAACTCAATCTCTTTTTTTACCAAAAGTAATAGAGCCTGAACAAATTCAAAGAATGGTGGATGATGCCCTCAATGCCAAGATGGAAGAAATAAAAGAGGTCCTGGCTGAGACTATGAAGAACCAATTGGCTACAATTTTAGGAAACAATGCCGAAGCATCTGCTAGCACTAAGAAGCCAAAGGACAAGGGGAAGGCTAAGGTTGGTGAAGTGGTTTTTGATGATGATAAGGTGATCATTGATGATGATGATGATTGGGCTCAATACTTCCAAGATCCTCAAGATAAAAAGGAGCCGAAGGTTGTTGAGAAGACAACTATTGAAAAGACCGAGACATCTGATATTGAAAAGATGATTGCGGATTTGGAAAAGAAATTTAAGAAGAAACTGAAAACCAAAGAAATGTCTGAGGTTGATAAATTATTTGAGCTAGACAATGAAGTCCCGTACAAATTCAAGATGCCATCTTTTGCAAATTTTGATGGAACCAAAAATCCTCACGTCCATGCGAAGCAGTACATCACTGCTATGCAGTCTGCTCGAGCTACTAAGGCTCAAACTCTAAGGTACTTCATGCTCTCATTGGACCCTGTTGTCCAAAATTGGTTTAACACCTTAGAGGAAATTACTCAAAAGATTGGGACATGTTATACAAGGCTTTCATTCAACAATATGGTACAATGTCGAGCTAGAAGTTACCTTAATGGAAGTTGGGTCCATTAGACAAAGGCCAAATGAAAAATTTGTAGACTATGTGAAAAGGTGGAGAAATAAGGCCGCTTTACTCAAGAATAGGCCCGATGAATCTTATCAAATAAGAATGATTGTGAGAGGGGCGTTGCCTAGTCTTTATGAAATGATGTCTCATAGACTCATCCGTGATTTCAAAGATCTCCTCCAAGCTGGTCTGCAAATTGATGAATGAGAAAGAGAGAAGAACCGCTTTTCAATAAAAAGGAATGAGAAAGGGAACTACCAGTTTGGAAATCAAAGCATGCAAAAAAGAAGTTGATGTTAATACAACTGGTCAAGCAAATAGAAGGTAATTTTTAGATCTGGGGAAGCCTTTGTCTTGGGTCTTCACAAGCTATAAAAGAAGGGACTATTACAGCCATTGGCCCATCGACCTTTGCCGAATCCTTTATGGCCAAAATTTAATATTAAAGCCTTTTGTGAGTTTCATCAGACTCAAGGACATGAGACCGATAGATGTACCTGATTGAAGCATGAGATCCAAGATCTAATTGATAGTGGTAAGCTACCTGAGCCAGACAAACCCAATACCAAGAACAATCCTTTGCCTAAATTTGGAAGGGTGCCACAACCAGCAACCTTCATGGTAGGAAAAGGATTGGAAGAAGATTTTATTTTATCATCCTTTCAAGATGGGAAAATTGAAGATGTGAAAGGAAAAGAAGCTTAACTCAACAAACTTTCCTTAGCTTGAATGTTGCTTTTCAATTTTTCTTTCTTTAATATTTAATTGGAACAATCTTGCTTTTCAAATTTAAATTTATTTGAATAAATTACTTTCATAAAATATTTTGTTGGTCTTTGTTCATTCTGGTGCTCAACCAATGAGGAATCTAGCTTGATAAGTCATGAATTAATATATTTATGCATCATGACTTGAATGACTTTACTGGGTGAGGGAATTACTCTATAGCATTGAGTTGTGTATGCTTACTTAGAGAGGGCTCCTGCATAATTACCTTTGTCTAGGTCCTGGTCAATCTTAGAACATGCTTTGACAAAGTTTTGAGGCAAAATTGAACTCTGCTTATTTAAGAGAGAAATGATCTAGGCATTGTTTGGTTAGCCAACAACTAGTATCCACCCAATTAAATATCAATCTCTAGTTGTCCCTTTGAGCCTTCATAAAATTTTAGCTTTCTTTTCATTGGCCTATAAACCCCAACAACCTACCCTGAGCTATTGTGACACTTTTGACAAGTCTTATGATCACTAAGATGAAGAGGCAAGAAGATCAAAGAAAGAAATGAATAGTCAAGACCATGAAGATAGTTGAAGTTCTCAAGACCAAAAGGGTAGTTGAAGTTTTCAAGACCATAAGGGTAGTTAAAGTTCGCCTAATATCTCCAATCTATCAAGATAACATCAGAGTAACAAATGATTTACCCCTGTTAAAGGAGATTTATATCACTCCACTTATCCATTATAAGAAACCCAAGTTGGTACAAACAAGACAACTCTTTTTAGAGCTAGAACCAAAAAAAAAAAGAAAAGAAAAGAAAAAAGGAAAAAAGAAAAGAAAAAAAAGAGAAAAGAAAAAAAAAGACAAAAAAAGAAAAGAAAAAAAAGACAAAGAAGAAAACCCAAAATGGTTTTGAAATCCAACTGAGTTCTCTTTTACCTAAAGTAGTAAAAGGCTTCCATTTGGTTTATAAGGATAGTTTGACTTGAATTGGTCCAACTTAACTAAAGATTCGATCAAAATTAGAGAAAAGGAGAAAGGTCGCCCAGTTTTTGAAAGTCCTATGCTTAACAATCTTACAGAAAAGAAGGACAAAATCATAAAATGCTCAAAGAAAGGGAAGAGTGAGAAAAATAAAGAGAAAGAAAGGGAAGAGTAAGAAAAATAAAGAGAAAGAAAATGGAAGAGTAAGAAAAATAAAGAGACAGAAAAGGGAAAGAAGAAAAGAAATGAAGACTTATCCAATCAAGATCTAGATTAACGCCAAGAAGATGGAAGAGCGTCCAAAGCTCTATCTTTTCATGCTCCCAACTCTCTAAAGTTCCAACAAGCAGTTTATAGTGTGAAGGTTTGTCCTTTGTGTCACACCGGTTCTAATCTCAAAATGGCCTTCATTTAAACCTGTGTCCCTTGTAGACCCCATTTCAAGCCTATTAAGACCTGTTGATCTTTCTTGGTAGGTAGAGTCTATTAGTGGAGATAGTTTGAATAAGCATGCATATGAGATAGACCATATTCAAACTCAATGAGACCTTTGACCAAGTATTGCGTATGTGCCTATCTGAAGTACAACAATTCTTGCTTAAACAGAAATGATTCCCAAGTTTAGTATGGTAACTAGGGTTGTCATGTTATAGATATGTTAATTTGGAAAATCAAGTCCTGAGGTACATTGACATTAATTTGGCAAAGCCAACATTTGATTTCAAAAGCAAAATTCAAAATTGAAAATTCAAAAATATATATATACAAAGCCTTCAAGTTAAGGGGAGTATGTTGAACTATCGAACCTCGAAGGACACATTGGGCAAAGGAAATGATTATTAGCAAGGTCATGAAGAAGCTACCAACTGACATGCTGAAACATAGTTTGAAATGGATGGGGTCTCCACCACTCTTATTTTCAACATCTTGAAGATAAAAGCCATAAATGTGGAGCATTGTGTCATTCCAATGCCAGACCTGAACGAGCATCTGAAAGAAATCCGTGAGAACATTTCATCTGATCACCTCGGTCTGTGGGTCGATGGAACCATTGTAAGTATTATTCATGCATATCATGCATACATAGCATATAACATCACACTTTCTTGTCTTGTAATGTCAAAGTGAACAGTAAACACCTTGTGAAGTAAAGAATCAAAAGAAGATATCAAATCAGGGGGGCATGGAAAGCCCATTGCTTGAGAAGGCTCCAGTAATTTTGCAAAGAGAAGAAGTGTTTGCTTGTGCGAAGAACTAGATAACAAAACCTTCAATCAAAGCTTGCATAAAAAAAAATCTTCTTTGGTTTGAGACTGCACAAGGGCAAAGTTTCTCCTTTTCAATTTTTTGAGTTTAGATACAAAACATTTTCAAACTCACTTGCAAATATTTCGCCACGTAGGGGGCAGGAGAAGATATAAAGTCTAGCTAAAAAGGGTTGAATTTTTTTGCTCATGCATAATTGATGAACAAGGAAAAGAATTCTCAAAAGAATAAAAAAAGAAAAAGAGAAAATTAGAATTCTCAAAAGAATGAAGATGCAAAAGATAAAAGATCAGTCCAGCTAAAAGAGCTGAAGCCAGGGTAAAGACCCAACCTCCAATGGATAAAGATCCATGTTTCAAGGGTAAAGACTCGACCTCCAGTGGATAAAGATCCCTGTTTCAAGGGTAAAGACCCGACCTCCAATGGATAAAGATCCATATTTCAAGGGTAAACACCCGATTTCCAATGGATAAAGATCCATAGTTTAAGGGTAAAGACCCAATCTCCTATGGATAAAGATCCCTGTTTCAAGGGTAAAGACCCGACCTCCAATGGATAAAGATCCATGTTTCAAGGGTAAAGACCCGATCTCCAATGGATAAAGATCCATGTTTCAAGGGTAAAGACCTGATCTCTAATGGATAAAGATCCATATTTCAAGGGTAAAGACCCAATTTCCAATGGATAAAGATCCATATTTTAAGGGTAAAGACCTAATCTCCTATGGATAAAGATCCATGTTTCAAAGTTGAAGACCTGATTCCAAGGATGAAGATCCATTTTCAAGGGTGAAGACCTGATCTCAAAGGATGAAGATCTATTTACAAAAGGATGAAGATCCATTTACAAGTTGGAAGACACAATCTCAAAGGATGAAGATCTATTTTCAAGGGTGAAGACCTGATCTCCAAGGATGAAAATCCATTTACAAGGGTGAAGACCCGATCTCCAAGGATGAAGATCCATTTGCAAGGGTGAAGACTTGATCTCCAAAGATGAAGATCCATTTTCAAAGGTGAAGTTCCGATGCTAAGGATGTAAATCCAAGGACCAACGATGAAGATCCATTTTGAGGGTGAAGACCCACAATGCGTTAAAGAATAGAATAGCCAGAGCAGTCAAAATTCTCAGCTGATAAAAGGTCAGTCACCTTGGGTCTAGAACCTAAACCTTAAATTCACCTTGGGTCCAGAACCCAAATAATTTTTGAGTTTAGAACTCAAACCAACCTTGGGTGAGGAGTCCTATATGGCTCTAAACCCAGTCAAAAATCACATTGCTTTTCACTCTCTTTTGCCGTAGTCTCAGATTGCTAAAGCAGGGGGCAAACTGTAGACCCTTAATTTTTGACCCCAATTTGATACAGTTCCAATTAAAGGATGCCAAAATAAATTTGAACAGACTTTAAATATTTAAACCTAGTTTATAATTTTTAAAGGAGTCAGTTTGGATTAAAGAGGCATAAATTCAATTGTAAAACCTTAAAATCAAGTGGAATTGGCCCAAATTAAAACTTTTCGATCCATAAGTTAAAAAAGGCCAAAATAATTTGAGTGAGGCCGGCCAAGGAGACATGAGCATGCCTCATGTCGATTTGGCAAGCCAGATCGACATGAGGTTGGACTCATGTCGACCTAGGCAAGCTAGGTCAACATGAGCATGCCTCATGCCAACCTGGGCAGCCCAAGGTCGACATGAGGTTGGTCTCATGTCGACCTAGGGCAACCAGGTCGACATGGGTTCAATAACTTTCCTAATTCGACTAGAATTTGTTTTAAGGACTGATTAATATTAGGTTAAGGATTCTGAGTGAAGTTAGGGCCTATAAATAATAATGTTTCAGAATTCAGAGGGAGGAAGGAACATTAAAGACGATCGGCAATGAATATTAAGAGAGATTAAAACCACAAAACAGAAGAGACGGCAAGAAAGAGAGAAGAACAGTAGCAGCTTTTTGGAGAGAGAAGGAAACCACAAACAGAAAAATCAAAACAACCAAAGAAGAAGGCCGAATCCATACTGTCTTCACATTGTTCATCCAAAAATGAAGTTTTTTTGGTGGAACCAACGACAGAGGTTTGATGTTTAATAATAAATTATTCATGCTCATAGTAGCTTCATTTCTTTGATTAATAAGAGCATGCATATAGTAACATGATCCTTGAACGTGCAGTAACTCGATCTTTGAACATGCGGTAAATTTATCTTTGTTTTAACAACTTTAATCGTTTGCTTTATTTAACACATTGATCAATTTGTATTCATAATCCCACATGCACATTTCATAAAAAACATAAAACTATCCAGTATCTATCGAGGATTTAAATTAATTGTTAGAATCTATTTTGTTTACTTTACATCAAGAATCGTAAATTATTTTATTAAAACTCAAAACCTTAATCTATTTTTATCCAAAAGCTTAAACCATTTCATTATTAAACTCCAAAATATTGATAATTTTTCCAAAACCGTAATTTATCTTTCCAAACCCAAAATTATGTTTTTAAGGTAGTAAGTTAAACCCAAAAACCCTAATTCCAAATTCTTAATTCCAAAATCCTAGTTTCAAAAACCCTAATTTTAAAACTCTAATTCCAAACTCTGAATTCCATAACCCTAGTTTCAAAAACCCTCAAAACCCTAATTCAAAACCCTAATTTTAAAAACCTAAGTTCCAAAAAATCCTAAATTCTTTAAAACCCTAAACTTATATATTTATTGCTTTATTTAATTTTAGATTTGATTATGTAGTTTATTATATGTTTTGATGGTTGATTTATTTAATTTCAATGCTTGATTTATTTAATTTACCATGGATGGATATTTTCTTTATTATTATGATTATTATTTGCTTGTTTTGGTATTAAAATTATAAGAGGTATGTTTCCACTTTGTGGGTACCTCATTAATTAATTTTCGTGTAATTTAAATTGCAATTATATTTTGGACCAATGTAAAGGACATGTTTCCACCTTTCGGTGGGTGTCCTATTTAGTTTAGACATGGATGTTGTAAGGACATGTTTCCATCCTCGGATGGGTGTCCATTTATTTACTTTGTTTGGACATTTTTTTATTTTAACATAATGATGCTTTATTTTAATTGTTGCATGTAGTATGGATAATATTGTTATATTTAAGAATTTTATAACATTAAGACCTGCACAGGAGGCCGATTCCAATGAACCGGGCATTGTGGGGGTGCTGGGTCATTTCTCACCTTCCCCACACGTACACATGAATCGAGTCACCCCTTTCTTTTTCCCGGCCCGTCAGGGTGGCAACTCCATTTTCTCTTGGCTTAGGTCCATGTTCTCTAAGGTCCCAAGGCTAAATAGTGCCGAAGTCGCACGAACCATTCCACCAGGAGTGGGGGAAAAAATTCCCGCTCTCACATTTCATTTCAACATTTCATAATAAAACCACATTACCCAAACACTTTGGGTCATTTTCACATTTTGTGCATAATTCACATTTTATTCAATCTAGCCATTAACAATGGCTTTTCATAATGCATATATAACAATTTTCCTGTCACAACACAATGTTCATGTATCAAGTAGCTTAGCACATTTTCCATCCAAAATATGTTAGGCCAAATGTAATGCAATCACATTCCATTTATCAAGAGTTTGTACATGCCATGGAAAGTAGTCTAAAATAAGCTTCAAAACTCCCTCCAACCTTCTCTTCCAAGTTGCCCTTCAACACTAGGGTTGGGAAAACTACTCTCTTTCATTGCCAAAGCCAAATGTGATTATAAACAACCATTTAATATCACATTCTAAGGCATTCTGAACATCAAACCATTTAAATTAGGAATTTCAAATGAAAGAAAAAGAAAAGAGTTATTTTGGATAATTTCCTCAAGTAACATGCCCAACAACATGGGCGTGTTAATGACCGTGTCATTGACCCACTCTTACAGAAGCTTTGACACGTCCAATGACATGGGTGTCACTGCCCGTGTCATTAATTCTGCCTTATAGAAACTTTGACATGCCCAACAACACGGGTGTGTTAATGGCCATGTCAATTATTTTGCCTTACAGTAGCTATGACACGCTCAGAGACACGGCCGTGTTACTGGTTGTGTCATTAATGCTGAAACTCAGCACCGTTGACATGGCAAAAATTTTGCATTTCGTACACTCAACCATTCAACACTACCACTTTCAAACTCAACTTAATTTCAATCACTTCTTCAATCCAATCTTAAAATCATTATTTTCTACTCACAACAACTTCATACATCCCCAAATAAGCTATTAAAACATGCTACCAAAATCCACATATCATGTTCTTCCTTAGAATTCCAAAGAACTTGCAAAATTGATAAAGAAACTTACCAATTGATGGAGTATCGTCAAAAATTCCACTTGAATCCTTAAAATCCCTTGTAAAATTGATGTATGAAAGAAGAAGATGGCTCCTCTTACTATCTCTCTCTACTCACGGCAATGGAACAAAAGAAGGAAGAAGAAAATATCATCTTCTCTTTTCAATCCATCCTTATATATATATATATTATAATCACTATACACTTAATTATACAATATATATGTGATGTATATCTTAGGTATATGTATATGTCTTGTATATGTCATGTTTATTTCAAATATATTTCAAATATACATTCTACTTTATCACTTAAAATCCTTTCATTTTCCATTTAAATCATTTATTTAATTTATCCAATTTAATTTTAATTTATTTTATTTAATTTCCAAAGTTTAGAGGTGTTACAAGTAGTCAGTAGAGGATTTGCAAAAAATTTGGATATTTTTACTGTATATGAATACCTATATACTCTTACCTCCTTCATGGAAAAAATATTTTGTGAGAACAAATAATATTTTTTAGACACACAAAAATTTTAGACCCATAATAAATATCAATTCAATGTGTGCTCATATGTTGTATATAAATTATTGAAAATAACTTATTGTGTGCTCGTGTGCTATTTGTGAATTATTGAAAGTAACTTACTATGTTCTCGAGTGCTATATGTGAATTGTTGAAAGCAACTTACTGTGTGCTTGTATGCTATGTGTGAGCTGAAACATGAATTATTGAAAGGAGACATGAACTATGAAAGGAGACATGAATGATGCAGTCACTTTGTCTTTGTTGCCTTTTCCTTTTTAATTTTTTTTTATGTTATACATGTCCCTTCTCTGACTTTGAGGTAAGGCATGTGAATGGTGTTGTAGTTTTGAACTTATCTTGCAAACTAATTCTTTATAAATAGGAAGCATTTCATTCTAAGAAGGTAATTCAAAACTTCAAGCAAAGTTACAAGCTTTCGAATAAACAATTTCAATTTCCTTATTTATTTGATAAGTTTCAACTTTTAGCATATATAATGGTGGTAAACCAACATGCATCTAGGATTGGACCTCATATGGATCTTGAATTACATGCTTACCTCAGAAGTAGAGGGTTGGATTGAGATCCCATCTTAGCGGGAATGCACCTCTTATAAGGAAAAACACAATTATATACTTTCATTTTTATTTTTATTGCAATGTTTTCCTTCGTTGAATTTTTATTATATATATTTTTACTGCAATCTTATTATTTATAGTGGTAAAAATAGATGAATTAATGTAAAAAACAAACTTATGCAGAAAAGGTAACATGAAAGTAGAAAATCATGATAAAAAATTTTTTTGTGACTATTTAGTAAAAATATATAGAAAAAACAAATAATACTAGTGTTAAGACAAACAAATTAATCTATACGTATGAAAGTTAATTTTTTTTTACTTTATTTTATATATTTGATTTTTTAGAAAAAATAATAATAGCGATAGATAAATTAATAAAGAAAATGGCTTTATACATGAAGATAAAATAAAGTAAACAAAATATTAGTCATGATACAAAACTTGTCAAAAATAAAATTTTGAAGGCTGAGATACTTACTTGGCTGGACTTACCTTTATTGTGGCAGTATGATAGCTGTGTGATCCATGGCAGTGGGAACATTCATAAGGCCCGCCAGTGGTATGAGCAAGTACCACCTCCAGTCCGAAGAATGATCCAAGAGTGTGGCTTTGAAGAATTTATACTGCAGCTGCTGTGGATTTGAAGAATTTGCACTGCAGCTGCCAACAAAGAGATACCAAATTGACAGAAGCGTACTTCAAGCACTTGCTAAATGGTGAATAGACATCACCTTCACCTTTTGCTTTCCCATTGGGGAGATGACCATTGGTCCATCAGATTTTACCATAACAACGAGCTTAAAATGTGACGGGATCCCCATCCCTTTGACCGACGACATATTGACTGAGGAGGAGATTCACCATTTAATTAGTTTAAGGCCCAAGTATAAGGAAGCATGCAAAATAAAATATGAATATATCTAATAGTACTGGATGAGGTAGACTCAACCAGTAAATGATGAATGGGCAGAAAAATACAACCATGGATTCCTGTTATATTTGTTAGCCACGATGATCTTATGAAACACTGAGGTAACAATTCACCTGTCAATTTTACGTGCTCTAGCTTCTTTTGATCTCCTGCCATTTTAAATTTATTGAGAGGCTGGCCTCGCCTACTTCTATCACGACTTTGATAAAATTTTAGGAACAAGAAATCATTTACCAGCTTTATGGTCATAGCCGAGGTATGAGGTCTTCCCTTTGTTTATTCAAATAATGTATATGAACAAGCTTGACCCTTTTTGACCATGACAGGTGAGGGGAATATGAGCATAATCTTATGAAGGCCCTTGGCATATCTGGGAGATGTGTTAGATACCCTAGACTTACTCCTTGGCTGCTGAAACATATGGAGGTGCCCGACAGCCATCATGTGCACACCCAATGCTATCAACTGAATTGCCTGACCTGGGATCAGGTAAAAAGATGGAATTAGCATAATTGTTAAAATTCATGAGAGAAATAACTTACCCATCGTGCCATTTGTAGGCAGACATTGCTTGGTGGAAAGAGGATGAGAGGACGAGTTGGACGACCACCATGAATGATGCATTATCATTGTGCAATTCCCATCAGATCATTAACAAATTGGTTTCTAGTGGCTGGTTCTTTGGTGAGAGGGTACATAACTAATTCCTTGGCCCTTATCAGATGCAGACGCCAGCTAATATACTAGCATCTATGCTAACTTGTACATCTATGATGGAGGATTCCTAGAGATGTGCCAGGAACATATTTGATGTCAATGCTTTCTTACTCTAGCCAGAGTTGACATACACTGAGTTCATGCAGGACTGTCTTTTGCATTTTGTAGTCTCTCTTGATGGTATGGAAGGCATAGAGATATAGGAATATGAAGAAGAAGAAGAGGGAGAAAGTGATGAAAGTATGGGGGAAGAAGGTGATGAGAAAAATGAGGATGAGCATGAGGAAGATGGTGATGAGGGGGATGATGCTGAGGATGATGGTGATGAGGGGGAAGATGATGAGGATGAAGAGGAGGATGAAGAAGAGGATGAGGAAAGAGGGTCTTCTACCAATTCTCATTGAGACTCTAGGGTTGGCATCTCTTAGGTGAATGCTTAATATGTTCATCATAACCACTTTAATTTCTTCTAACTTCCTTTTCTATGATCATTGCAGGTTACTAGATCATTTGATCATAAGGTTGGACCTTCTTCTATTGCTCCAGTTCAGCGGCAAATTTCTCCAGTTCAGCAACAATTTTCTCTAGTTCAGCTGCAATTTTCTCCATTTGCTCCTTCTTCTTACCTAGATATGCCATCTTATCCTTAGGGCTTTGATCCGAGTTACCTGGTCTGTCGTCATATTTCAATATTGATTTATGCTATATTTACACATGATTATGTATGCTTTTACCTTCTTCCTTTTCTGGCTTACAACAAATGCTTGAGGAACAAAACAAAAAGCTATACGAGGAGTGTAGACCCTTAATTTTTAACCCAGTCCGATCTGATATTTATAAACAGTCTAAAATAATTTTTGGGGTGTTTTAATTAAATTATATTTATTTTAATATTTATTACATATAATATTTATTTTTAATAAAAAATAAAAAAGGTAATAATAAAAAGGATAAAAAATAAATAAATAAAAAATCGGCGACGAATTGACTTTGGCCAATTCGCCGCAGGAAAAACATGTGATGAATTGGCCACAAGCTGCGGCGAACTGGCTGGCTCGTGCCCAACGTCCACAGCAATGTTTTTTTCTAGCGCACTTTCGCACGCCCGGTCCATGCGCAGTTTTGCCAAAACCTATTCTACTTGGTTTTTAATTTTATTTCCTAAAAGGTTTTTATTTTTTTAGCCAATTAGGATTAGGTTTATGATTTTTTTTTTATAAATACCACATTAAAGACAGAGAATGATGGATCTGAAATTTTTTATCGGACTTTGGACTTTTGGATTTTTTCGGCCAATCTCAATCTTGAAGGAGCAAGAGGCAGTGAGCAAGCAACAAAAATCCATCAAAGGCAGCCTACACTATCTTTATTATTGTTCAACCAGCTTGTGGCCTATGGCAGCCTATAATAATCCTGCGACGAATTGGCCTATGGCCATTTCACCGCAGCTTGTGGCCAATTCGTCATAGGTTTTTCCTGCGGCAAACTGGCTAGCCCACGCCCAGTGCCTGTAGCAAATTTTTTTGCAAGCGCACTTTCGCACGCCCGGCCCTCACGCGGTTTTGTCAAAACCCTATTCTACTTATTTTTTAATTTTATTTCCTATAGTTTTTTTAGCCAATTAGGATTAGGTTTATGATTTTTTCTTATAAATACCACATTAAAGACACAGAATGAAGGATATAAAATTTTTTATTGGAGTTGGGACTTTTGGATTTTTTTCGGCCAATCTCAAGCTTGAAGGAGCAGGAGGCAGTGAGCAAGCAACAACAATCCATCAAAGGCAGCCTACAGTGTCTTTATTATTGTTCAACTAGAATTCAAAGATTGTGGTGGAACCAACAACGAAGGTTTGAATCTCTATTTCTTTGTTTATGTTTACAGTAGCTTCATCATACAATTTGATCAATTATTCTACTAACCATCCAAACTTTATTTGAAACCCTAAAAATATTTCTTCAAAACCCTAATGCCTTAATACCTGTAACACATATTTTTAAAATCTACAACCCTAAATTACATTCTTCTGAAACCACAATAATCTTTTTTATTAAAACCCTAGCCAAATCTAGTTTTATAAAATCATAGTAGCTTATTTTTTCAAATACTTAATCTAAAAATCAATTTTCATGATTTTCAATCTTATTTATTTAAACCCTAAATTGTAATATTATTTTCATACAACTTCTGAAAACCCTAAATCCAAAACATCCATTCTTTAGATTCAAACCCTAATTTATTTCAAATCTAATCTTTATATTCAAACATCTAGTAGACATGTTATTTCTTTGAAATGTTTCTTCACTAATTAAACTAGTATATGCAAAACCCTAATTGTTAAACATAAAACCCAAGAAACCCTAATTGATGCATGAACCCTGAAGTTATATATTTACTATTTTATACAAATTAGATGAATTTTTTTATACATTTTGATTGATGTTTGATGCCTTTGATGAATGATTTATTTATGATGAATATTTGTTTACTTTTATTAATTTGTTTTGATTTCAAAACTTTGTAAGAGGTATGTTTCCATATGTTGGGTACCTCATGTATTAATCATCATGTAATTTAAATTGTTTTTATATTTTGGACTAATGTAAAGGACACGTTTCCACCTTTCGGTGGGTGTCCTATTAGTTTTAGACATTGACAATTTAAGGACATGTTTCCATCCTCGGATGGGTGTTCATTTATTTATTTTGTTTGAACATTGCTTTGATTTTAATATAACAATGCTTTATTTTAATTGTTGCATGTAGTATGAATAATATCATTATATTTAAGAATTTTATAATATTAAGACCTGCAAAGGAGGTCGGTTCCAATGAACCGGGCGTTGTGGGGGTGTTGGGCCATTTCTCACATTCCCCATATGTACCCAACTTTTCGAACCCATTAAGGGGTTGGAGATTCCTTAGGAATCGAGTCATCCACCCCTTTTTTTTCCGATCCATCCGCGTGGTGACTACATTTTCTCCGGACTTAGGCCCGTGTTCTCTAAGGGCCCGAGCCTAAACAGTGCCAAAGTCGCAAGAATCATTCCATCGGGAGTGGGTGCGAAAATCCTAGCTCACAGTGGCGACTCCACTGGGGATAAGAGAAGTTGATTCTGTTGGTCTTTATATTATTCTATTCTTTCTTATCATGACATTATCCATTGCATCATATTAGATTGCATCATGTGTGTGAATTAGGATGCCCGTGTTACCCGTGTTATGTTATGTAAGAGATGCCATACTTTCACTCAAGGTATGGATATTGAGCATGGCATAACCACTCATAGCCTTGTACCTTTTGGTATATACTTTCTATGGGAACCTAAGCCTATCAACCCAAAGACTAAAGCTTATGTAATTGGCCTAGTTACTTTCCTTAGATTTTTACCCCAAATCCTTGTTGTTTGACTATGGTTAATTTATCTTGGCTTAAATCATGGCTTATTTGGTTTGTTCTTTTTCTAATATGACCTAAGTACATTGTAAGCTCAAAATAAATTTTTCTTTAAAGTCCAAAAGATTAGAGCTATTTTTAAAACTTTTCAAAATGGTCTTTGGACATAAAAATTTTCTAAAAACAAATAAAAAATTCTTTTCTCATGACCCAAATACAATGCCCAAAATTCATTTTTTCTAAAATCTTTTGACATTGGCTTAGAAATAAAAGAGCTTACAAAATTTTTAGGTCAATTATGGAAATACCAAAAATCAATTGTGAGCCTAGTTTATACTAAGAATTATTAATCATGGGCTTGTTTTTAGCATGAATCGTTAGTTACTTTTTTAAGTGAGAAATATATGTATAATAAACCTCTTAATTTAGTTTTAATTTAATAAAGCATAAAAGCTACTTTAGATGGTGGAATGGATTAAAACCTAATTAATGGGAATTATCATGAACTGATTTCCATTTTTAAATATAACTATTGGTTGAAATGTTCGAGGTAAATATTCAAAAACAAGATACCCCATGTTGGTATTTTGTTAACCATATACCTAGGAAAAGAGACTCGCCATTCGTGTGTGGAAGTTATAAGGTTGGAAGGAATGTCCTAATTATCTTTCTTTCTTTATTATTTGTGCATGCATGCATACATGCATAAATATATTTGTGTCTCATATCATTGATCCCTTCTGGCTTACAGCCCTGGATTACAGCAGTTCAAAAGCTTACGATAATCCGACCTACACCGGAGACAAAGAATCTAGCAGCTACTCAATCACTTTTTCACCAAAAGCAATGGAGCCCGAAAAAATTCAAAGAATGGTGGACGATGCCCTCAATGCTAAAATGGAAGAACTAAAGGAGACCCTAGCTGAGACCATGAAAAATCAATTGGTTGCAATTTTAGGAAACAATGCCAAAGCATCTGCTAACACAAGGAAGCCAAAGGACAAGGGGAATGCTAAAGTTGGTGAAGTGGTTTTTGATGATGATAAGGTGATCATTCATGATGATGACGATTGGGCTCAATACTTCCAAGATCCTCAAGACAAGAAGAAAGAACCAAAGATTGTTGAAAGATCGGCTATGGAGAAAACTAAAACTTTAGATGTTGAAAAGATGATTATGGAATTGGAAAAGAAATTTAAGAAGCTGAAAATCGAAGAAATTTCCAAAGTTGACAAATTATTTGAGCTAGATGAAGAAGTTCCGTACAAGTTTAAGATGCCATCCTTTGCAAAGTTTGATGGAACTGGAAATCCTCACCTCTGTGTGAAGTAGTATATCACTGCTATGCAGTCTACTCGAGCTACTAAGGCTCAAACTCTAAGGTACTTCATGCTCTCATTGGACCCTATTATCCAAAATTGGTTCAATACCTTAGATGATGGCACAAAAAAGAGTTGGAATCTGCTATACAAGGCCTTCATCCAACATTATGGATACAATTTCGAGATGGAAGTTACCTTAATGGAAGTAGAGTCCATTAGACAAAAGCCAAATGAGAATTTTATGGACTATGTGAAAAGATGAAGGAATAAGGCTGCTTTGCTCAAGAGAAGGCCTGATGAATCCAATCAAATTAGAATGATTGTGAGAGGAGTGTTACCTAGCCTTCGTGAAAGAATGTCTCGTACACTCATTCAGGATTTTAAAGACCTTTAGCAAGCTGGTCTACAAATTGAAGAGTGGGAAAGAGAGAATGACCGCTTTTCAACAAGAAGGAATGAGAAAGGAAACTACCAGTCTGGTAACCAAGGCATGCAAAAGGCAGTTGATGTTAATGCTACTGGCCAAGGAGGAAGAAGGCAGTTTTCAGAATTGGGGAAGCCGCTGTCTTGGGTCCTCAATAAGCTACAAAAGAAGGGATTGTTACAACCCTTAAATCCTCGTCCTTTGCCTAACCCTCTCCCACCTAATTTTGACACTAAAGCATTTTGTCAATTTCATCAAATGCAAGGGCATGACATGGATAAATGTGTGAGGTTGAGGCATGAGATCCAAAATTTGATTGATAGTGGGAAGCTGCCCGAGCCCAACAAGCCAAACACCAAAGACAATCCATTGCCAAGGTTCAATAGAGTACCACCAACGACAACCTTCATGATTGGAGGAGGTTTGCATGAAATTTTTGTCATGTCTTCTTTCCAAGATGTGATGAAGAAGCAACCAAAAAAGAAGTGGTATTTAGCAAACTTAAACAAACTATGGTGGGTAAAGAAGTAGCAATCTGTGTTGTGAATGAGTTTTGGGATTCAAGCAATAGTGATGATCTTGTACCCAAGAAGGAGGAATGGACCTGGTCCGAGCCTGAAGAAGATGAAGTAATGAACATAAGAATGAACATAAGATCTGGTATGCTTTATGCAAGGCCACCACTTAAGGAGGTAGAAGTTAATAAAGGAAAGGAAGTCGAAGTAGGGAACAAAGAAGAGGAAGATGATATTGTGCTTGAGCAATTGAAGAGAACCCAAGCAAGTGTTAGCATTTGGGACTTATTGGTTTCTTCTAAAAAGCACAGTGAAACTATGGCCAAGGCCTTGGCTAGCATGATGATTTCAACCTCCATAACATCGGAGGAACTGATTAACTTCATAAAAGTTGAAGGAGAAATGAAATGTGAAGACATTCAAAAGAAAAATGAAGTTAATATGGGAATGGTATCTTTCTCAGATGTAGATTTACCGGAAGAGGGGAGAGATCACATTCGCCCTCTCTTTATCAAAGTAGAAATCAAAGGAAAAAGGACTCCATGTGTGATGGTTGATGATGGGTCCACCATAAATATTTGTCCACTTAAAATATTGCCAAAGCTAGCTATGTCAACCAGGGATCTAAGCCCAATCGAGGTAACCATTCGGGCTTATGACAACACTAAAAGGCATGCTGAAGGAACTTTCAAAGCTGCTGTGAAGGTTGGTCTAATTGAATCTATTATTGAATTTGTTATTTTTGACATACCTGTTACCTTTGCTCTACTTTTGCGATGACCATGGTTTCATCCTCTCGATGGAGTTCCTTCCACCCTTCATCAAAAGATCAAGTTCCCTAATTGAGATGAGACGGTGGTCATCGAGGCCGAGGATAATGAGGTTGTTAATGCTCTAATGATAGAGAGGCCTCTCAATGGTTTCCAAGTAGCTATAATTTTTTATGATGAAGTAGTGGACTCTAAGGTCTTAAACATGATGAAGAACATGAGCTACCTTCCCGGAGCTAGTCTTAGAAAGGGCAAGGCCGGTGCGACAAAGCTTCTAGATTTTAAGACTCAAACTTCCAAGAAAGGGTTGGGGAATGAAGAAGCTAGAAAAGATGTTCATCCAAAGAAGAATGAGAAGATGAGCTTCCCACCACTTGAAAAAGTATTTGTCAAAGCTCCAGACATGGGACCACTCCAAGGAAAGCCTGATCCAATCATGTTCATGGGAAAGTTGATCCCGAATTTTGAAATTTTTATTGATGTTGCCAAATTAGTGGAACAAGTGAAGGAGCCTAATCCCAAAGGGGGGAAGGAAGTTATCCTGAAATCTGAGAAGACTCCAGATGAGATTGCTGCCCTGGTTGAAGAGAAGTTTAAAGATGTCCTGCTTTATAATTTTTAGAACAATGGTTTTGATTTTGATTTTAATTTGTCTGCTTTGTATGAGGATGATGATGTTTTCTTTTCCAAAACGAATGTAATAAAGTCTGATTTTGCTTGTGTGATGTTTCTCCTAATGGTTGCACACATTCAAACAGTGGTTACACGAGCATCTTTAATATTAATTCTATTGATACACAATCATTAAATTTGGAAATAACCAAAAATCCTAAAACATTAGCATAGCATCAGACCTTACTCCTGATGAGAGAGAGAGATTTGAAAAAATATTTAAAAAATATGAAGAAGCATTTGCTTTGTCTTATGAGGATATGCCTGGAATATATCAAGACATAGTCAAACATCTTATTCCTACTTACACCCACATGAAACCTGTCAAACAAAAGCTTAGATGATTAAGACCTGAATGGGATGAATTGATTAAAGAAGAGGTCACTAAACAAATACAAGTAAAGTTCCTTGAAGCGATAGATTATCCCGATTTGCTAGCCAACATAGTACCCGTGCCAAAGAAAGATGGAAGAATTAGGGTCTATGTGGACTATAGAAACTTAAACAAGTCTTCTCCTAAAGATGATTTTCCTTTACCCCATATAGATGTTCTCATTGATAGTGCAGCCTCTAGGGTGCTACATTCGTTTATAGATGGATTTTGCAGATACAACCAAGTATTCATGGCCCAAGAGGATAAAGCCAAAACTGCTTTCATTACTACATGGGGTATATTCTGTTATAGGGTGATGCTGTTCAGATTAAAGAATGCTGGAGCAACCTACCAAAAGATGGCCACCACATTATTTCATGACTTGATGCACAAAGAAGTCAAAGTATATGTTGATGATATGATGGTGAAAATAGATACAAGGGAACAACACTTCTAAAACTTAGAATTATTCTTCGATAGAGCATTGAAGTATAAGCTAAGAATAAATTCGAAGAAGTGTGAGTTTGGGTTTCCTCAGGCAAATTGTTGGGACATGTGATTGGTCCAAATGGCATTGAGATTGACCCTGACAAAGTTAAAGCAATCAAGGATATACTAGCACCCAAGATGGAGAGAGAAGTTTGGGGATTCATTGATAAATTACAGTACATTAGCTGGTTTATAGCAAAACTCACCACAATCTGTGAGCCTATCTTCAAATTGCTTAAAAAGAATTAGTCGGTCCTGTGGAATGAAGAGTGTCAAAAGACCTTTTAGCAAATAAAGGAGTATTTACTGAATCCACCTATTTTGAAACCACCTAAACCCAATAAACCCTTGTTACTAAACTTAGCAATAGAAGAAGAGTCGATAGGAGCTATGCTAGCCCAAGCAGATGAGTCAGGGATTGAGCATGTAGCTTACTATTTGAACAGAAAGCTCCTACCTTATGAAATTAAGTACGGTATCATTGAAAAGACCTGTATAGCTATGGTTTGGTCTTCTAAAAAGTTACGGCATTATTTCCAATCTTATAGTGTACAAGCAATTTCCAGGTTAGATCCAATAAAGTACTTAAGGGAGACACCCTCTTTGATTGGGAAGTATGGGCGATGGTTGATAATATTGGAAGAATTTGAGATTGAGTATGTAACCATGAAAACAATCAAAGGTAGTGTAGTGGCATAATTCCTGGCCCAACAACCATTACCGTATAGCGAAGAGGTAGTCATGGAATTTTCAGATGAACATTTAAAGGCCATTGAAGTACAAGGATGGAAAATGTATTTTGACGGAGCAGTAAATAGAAAAGGAGTAGGTTTGGGAGTCATACTAGAATCACCCAAAGGGGAAATTATCCCTTTAGTCAAGAAGTTGAAATTCAGGGCAACCAATAATATGGTGGAATATGAAGCATGTATCTTTGGTTTGGAAACTCTAATGATTATAAAGGTGGATAAGGTTGAAGTCTTTGGCGATTCATTGCTAGTAGTATCCCAAGTAAATTTGGAGTGGGAGTTGAAAGAAGAGAAATTAAAACCATACCACCATTACTTGACCATGATGAAGAAGAACTTTAAGGAGTGCAGGTTTATACACCTACCAAGAGAAGAAAACCATATGGCTGATGCCCTAGCCACATTGGCTTCGGTATGGGAAAATCCTATTAACTTATTCCTCAAGCCTTTGATTTTGACCAGTTCATCAACTCCTTGCTATGAATATAAGACAATCATGAAAACTGATACAAACCATGATGCATGGTATGATACTATAAGATGGTTTTTGGGGGAAAAGGAATATCCGTTGGGGGTACCAAAGAAAGAAAGAAGAGCCATAAGGCGGTGGTCCTTACAATACATCACCTTCCATGGAGAGTTATATCGAAGATGGCCTAATGGGGGTGCACTTGAGATGCTTGAGGAAGCCTGAAGTGGAGCATATCATGTCAAAAATATACGCAGGAAGTTGCGGTCCACACATGAGTGGTTTAGCCCTAGTTAAAAGATAATTCGTCAAGGTTACTACTGGTTGACCATGGAGAGAGATTGCATTGAGTTTGTAAAGAAGTGCCAGCAATGTCAGATGTATGGTAATTTGAATCACATGCCTCCTAAAGAATTGCATTATATGTCTTCACCCTGGCCCTTTGGCACTTGGGGGATTGACATTATAGGAGAGTTACATCCGACAGCCTCAAACGGTCACCATTTCATTATAGTAGCAGTAGATTATTTTTCAAAATGGGTCGAAGCTCATTCCTTTAACAAATTGGGGGCAAGTCAAATGGCTAGATTTATTGAAAAGAATCTCATCTGCAGGTATGGGGTCCCGCATAGTATGATATCAAACAATGGGATATAGTTTCAAGGTGCAGTTAAGGACTTATTCTCAAAGTACCAAATCCATCATCACCGATCCTCTCCTTATAGACCAAAGGCCAATGGTGCAGTAGAAGCAACCAATAAGACAATTAAGCAAATCCTATCCAAGATGACCAAGACATATAGGGATTGGTTAGAGATGCTTCCTTTTGCTTTGTGGGGGTACAAAACAAGCATGCGAAAACCAACTGGAATGACACCGTTCTCTTTGGTTTACGGGATGGAAGCAGTGTTGCTAATTGAAATTGAGATCAAATCATTGAGAGTAGTCTTGGAAGTTGAACTGCCTGAGACGGAGTGGGTAGTGAGCAGATACACACAGTTAGCTTTAATAGAGGAGAGAAGGTTAAAAGCACTGTATCATCATCAATTGTATCAAAGGAGGATAGCTTGAGCCTAAATAAAAGGGTTAAGATCAGAAAACTCAAAATCGGTGATTTAGTGTTGAAATAATGTAAGCCTAACGTATCTGATCCTAGAGGAAAATTTAGGCCTAGTTGGGAAGGGCCATATATTATGAAACAAGTCATGAACAAGGGTGCAGTGAAGTTATCAGACATGGATGGGAATGAGTTTAGTGAACCAGTAAACATTGACAGGTTGAAGAGGTTTTATGTATAAAAAAAAAAGGAAAGGAGCTCGCTAGGTTGAAAACCCAAAAAGGGCAGCCTAGTCAGAAGTTAGAGCAGTCCGCTAGTTTCAAAAACCTGAAAGGGCAGGCTAGGAAATAATTAGGGCTAAACGAGAGAAAATTGCCAATTAGAAAACCCGAAAGGGCTAGTTGGCAACAGGAATGATTTTGTGTATGCTGGATTTATGTTTGGTTGTTCCCCAATTTAATAAAATAGAATTAATATTAAAATTGTTCTATGTGCGATGTTTTAAGTATTTGACCAGATATGGATG
Organism: Garcia nutans; assembly: GCA_947685225.1. NCBI lineage: Eukaryota > Viridiplantae > Streptophyta > Magnoliopsida > Malpighiales > Euphorbiaceae > Garcia > Garcia nutans. The sequence goes on from CANTUV010000059.1 coordinate 39,897,442, forward strand.
AAATAAATAGATGCAATAACAAAAGGTGATGACGAATTATAATAGGAAAAGAAACGTCTCTTATTACTTTTATTATTTTTTTCATCATTACAATACTCTTTCTAAAGAAATTGACAAATGTAAAATCTATGATAGACGATAAGTGTAACGTGCAGGGCAGCTCAGGTTCAGCCGATCTAAGTAGGCTTCAGTCAGACAAGGCATGTCCAAATTTAGAGTAAAATCGGAACCCCGTGGCTCAGCTCCATACTGACGGTCAAGCCGGTGAGGATCATAGCAAATACCTCGACGAAGAATAGTAAGAGGAACATACATCAAGTACGTCTGAATGGTGATATGAGAAATCTTCCACCAAGGTACTAACCAACGATGTTGACTTCAGTGCGAGAATGGATTCAGTCAACCCAGTTGGCATATGAAGAAGCAGGGTGGAGTAGTTTCCTAGCAGAGTGATGTCGTGACAGATTTCTGGCAAAATTCATAGATGGAGTATCAAGCAAGCAGAGATGCTTATGAAGCCAAATTTATAAGTACAAGAAAAGAATTAAAAAAATTAAAAAAAAGGGGTCCGCTAAGTTGAAAACTCGCAAGGATGACCTAAGAAAAAAAAAACTTGGACAGCTCGCTAGTTCCGAAAACCCACAAGGGCGGACTAGGCAAAAATTAGAGCAATAAGAAAAAATAATAAAAAAAGAAACCTAAATTGAAAACCCGAAAGGGTGGTTTTTGTAATTACATGAAGCAACAATGGACTCCTTCCATGACAATCTCGATTTAAGTTGGTCTAGTCCAACTAAAGTCTCAGCTAAGATCACGGGCATCGGCGACAAGACTCCTTCCATTTGGTCCATGATATCCAATACTTGTGGATCAATATCACCATCAAAAGAAACAAGCAAGAATTGGCCAAGCAAGCATAGACAAAGCACACATCCCCATGTCTTAGTAGGAGCCAAGTGAGAAAGGCAAAAGTCAATTAAGGGACCAAGCATAATTTTCTCACCTCTCATCAACTATAGAACTTCGGGCTTCGAAAATTGAAATAACATTTGCATCTTTTGTTGAGTCTTGGAAATCAATATAGGTAATGCCATTGGTTGATTGATTGGATATCCAAGGATGGCCTCAAATTCTTCAATCATGGGACATATCTCAAAGCCATTAATCTCAAATGTCCTAGAATTCACATTCTAAAAAGAAGCCATGGCATGTAAAAAAGAATGGTCCAATTTTTTATTTTGAAAATACTTCAAAGTATCAATTTTTGACCAAGATATTTGTTTCCAATGAATGGCATTCTTATTTTTAAATAGACCTTTAATTTTCTTCAAATTGAGTTCGGTCATTATTGACAATTGAAGGAAAATTGGAATTATTAAAAGGAATTTTGATGCTGAAGTTGAAAATTTCCTGGCTTATGTATGAGATCATGGCATTAAAAGAGATTTATATGGGATGATTGGCTATTCCAAAATTGGCAAGGAATAGCTTGAGACTGAGACACGCAAGGATAGGAAATTGGCAACGAAACGGTTTAGAGTTATGTTGCCTTTGGTTTTGTAAATTAGTGCTACTGTGGAAATTTTGAATGTGAAGAGGAAAGACCAATAATTGTAGCGTAGAAATAATAATGATGATAGAAACGTAAAAAAAAAAATTAAAAGTCAAAAGATATAGTAAAAGTGCAAATTATATATCATCATTATTATTTTTATCATTATTTTTATTATACAATATTTCCTCAATTAATACAATAATGATAGATCACTAAGAAGGAGTTGGTGGATCGTGATCAAATAAAGCCTTGAAAAAGTCATCACCTATCCCGAGTTCGCCCGAAGCGGGAGCACTTAAACCTCTATTACCTTGGAATTCAGACCTGTAACGATCCTCATCCAAAGTATATGAAAGAATCTCATGGCCATCAGTTTGGGGTCCCCTAGACGATGAAGCACCAAGATCTCTCATCCCTTAAAACTTAAAGTCTCGAAAGTCTTGCTCTGACTGGTGATATAATTTTTCAAAATGGGCAACCTGTTGATGACTAGCAGCTAACTCTTCTTAAAGTTTGTTATTTTATTCCTCAAGTATCCGTTGTGAGTCAGAAAGAAAAGGGTAAGAGCATACATAATCATGCATACATGTAGCATAAATCATCATGGAATAGGATAAGCTACCAAGTAATTCATATCAACACCCTGTGAATGAGATGGCATCTTCGGTTGATTAGAATGAGTAAATGGAGAAGCGTCAGAGGAAGGTCGAGCCTCATGACCAAATGAGCCAGTAGCCTCCAATAATCATTGAAACAGTCAAAACAAGTTAAGAAAGAAGTAATTGCAATGGCAAAATGGTTAAAGTTTACCTGAGAGGTGCTAGCCTCGGGATGCAGGATAGACCCTTCTCCCTCTCCATGATACTTTTCTTCATCGCTATCCTCCTTTTCCTTGGGAATTTCCCGAATGCCAATAGGAGATACATCAAAGTTCAAGAGTCTTACTTGAATAAACTGGGTATATGATGCACCCGGTGGATAGAGAAAGGTTTTAACATCATAACCTTGCTGAGCTAACCACCACGTGTTCTCCAGCATTGATGTGATATTTAAAGTATACTCTGGGAAACTCATCAGGATCCTCCACCGCTCAGGACCAAGGAACCACTCATACACTCTCTCCCTGAGAAACTAGCCACTAGACACAGGGCCGGTAATGACTCAATGAGTATGCTGAAAACAATGCGACATTCATGGAAGAAGTCCAGTTCATCCACTCTTCTGTGTTCCACCAAGCAAAATTGACCTACAAAATGACATAAGGTAAGTGAACTTTTATATAAATTTTAAAGTATACTAATAATATTTTACCTGGCCTCAGGTTAAGCAACTCAAGAGATAGCGCCGGGTGTACACATGGTGCGAGCCAGGAATTGCTACATGGTCTGACCATTGTCTGACAATAAAAAATTTAATCTTGGATACTCGACTCTCTCTCGGGAAATGTCAGGCACCCTCACAAGATTATGCTCATATGCCCATACCTACAACAACAATAAAAATCAAATTCATGCAAGAATAAGAATGGAATTGACAATGGTGGAAGAAGAGTACCTCGACAACCACCATGAAACTAATGAAAGACTTCTTATTTCTGCAAATCTTATCTAGTCCATGATAGAGACAGGCAAGGCCAGCTTCACTCCAGCCGTAAAGCGATACCATACTCATATCAATAAGGGCCCTTAACACCGATAAATGGATGGCAGATTCGGTGCTGCATAAAATGGTTGACCCTAGCAAATACAGTAAAAATCCACGAGCATATTATTTGGTTGTTTCCCTATGAACCCATCCTTCATAGTTCATCCAATAACTTTGAATTGGCTCAATTTTTATCTTGAAAGGCCCTTTTAATGATGGTTCCATACCAATTAACTGTTGGACTTCTTCGAATGTTAAAATATCATTGGTAAGAGGGACCGGAAGGCCATAGTACCGGATACCAGTTATGGCTGTATAATCGACTGGGCCAATGGTCATCTCTCCTATAGGTAGGTGAAAAGTATGGGTCGTGTCCATCCACCGCTCCAACAATGCTTGAACTACACTCTTGTCTATCGAACACTCCTCAGATGGTAATTGCAAGATAAAGCTTTCAAAATCACAATCTCGGACAATCTATTTTACCCGAGAAGGTACTACATCATACCATTGTCGGAATTTATAGACATACCCTCTGCCCCGGATAACACAACGATCACGTTAACACGAAGCCAGGTAAGTTAACACAAGGTAAGTATATCATTATACCAATATCACTATTTTATAGACTAAATTTACTCATTATATTCTATTTTAATCTATCTATTTATTTGTATATTAAATTCTTAAATATAGTCATCTAATTAGTTTATTTTTCCTAAAAAAACAACACAAAAAAAAAACAAACAAAAAAATTAAATACAAAAAGAAAAAAATATATAATAAAATAATAAATACATATTTGTGCTGTTAAAATATTAAATTGCATTGTTACCTTAGTTTTTTGACTTGAACTGCGACGAAGCTGCATCCCAGCTAGTAGACTTATAGTTCCATTTTCATGCTGTCAAATAAATTCAAATAACTCAGCATTGGATCGGGGTCCTGATCTCAAAGCATGCATTTTCTCCTTAACTCTATGCTAAACTCTCTAATTTAACTATCAAAATATGTGAGTGTGGATGAATATAGTAGAAATGAGCTGAGGTTTATATAGAAAAATTGTAAAGGAAAAAGATAAAAATAAATAAGTGAAAAACAATATTCTAGTGAAAAAAAAAGAAAAGAAAAAGAAAAGAAAAAGTAAATATTACTGTTGATAAATAGTAAATAAATAGTTAGTAAATAGTACATAAATAGTGACTACACAGTAAATAAATAGTAAACTCAATTATTCAGATATTTGTGTATATACAAATATTTTTGCACTTTTAAAATATTTTTCCACGCAGGAGGCAAGAAGATATAGGCATGGTAAACAATAGCTAAATATTTTGAAAATTTCTTTAGTATCCTATTGACTACAATCATTTTTTGTAGATATCCAAATTACTTTTAATTCCAGAACTTACCTCGGGTTCAGTACCCAAATTACTCTAGCTAGGGTCCAGAACACAAAACCCAAAACTTACCTTGGGTCCAGAACCCAAATTACTTTTAAGTCCAGAACTTACCTCGGGTCCAGAACCCAAATTAAGTCCAGAACTTACCTTGGGTCCAGAACCCAAATCCTAAATTCACCTCGGGTCCAGAACCCAAATCCTAAATTCACCTCGGGTCCAGAACCCAAATTATTTTTAAGTCCAGAACTTACCTTGGGTCCAAAACCCAAATCCTAAATTTACCTTGGGTCCAGAACCCAAATCTTAAATTCACCTCGGGTCTAGAACCCAAATTATTTGTAAGTCCAGAACTTACCTTGGGTCTAAAATGCAAATCTTGAATTTACGTTGGGTCCAACATCCAAATCTTAAATTCACCTCGAGTCCAGAATCCAAATTATTTTTAAGTCCAGAACTTACCTCGGGTCCAAAACCCAAATCTTAAATTCAACTTAGGTCCAAAACCCAAATCTCAAACTAACCTTGAGTACGGAGTCCAGTATAGCTCTAAATCCAATAAAAAATCACATTGCTTTTTGCGCTTTTTTATTGTAGTCTCAGATCACTCAAGCAAGGGGTAAACTGCAGACTCTTAATTTTTGACCCAGTCCGATCCGATATTTATAAATAGTCTAAAATACTTTTAGTGGTGTTTTATTTAAATAATATTTATTTTAATATTTATTACTTATAATATTTATTTTTAATAAAAAATAAAAAAGGTAACAATAAAAAAAGGAAAATAAATAAATAATTGGCGACGGAAGAATCGACGACGAAAATTTTTTCGTACCAGTGCCCGGTTTAATTATTTTTGCTAGTGCATTTTTGCACGCCCGGCCTGCATGCAGTTTTGCCAAAACCTATTCCACTTAGTTTTTAATTTTATTTCCTAAAAGGTTTTTATTTTTTTTAGCCAATTAGGATTAGGTTTATGATTTTTTCTTATAAATACCACATTAAAGACACAAAATGAAGGATAAATTTTTTTATCTGACTTTGGACTTTTGGATTTATTCTAATCTCAAGCTTGAAGGAGCAAGAGGTATTGAGCAAGCAACAACAATCCATCAAAGGTAGCCTACACTGTCTTTATTATTGTTCAATCAGAATTCAAAGATTGTGGTGGAACCAACAACGAAGGTTTGAATCTCTATTTATTTGTTTATGTTTACAGTAGCTTCATCATACAATTTGATCAATTATTCTACTAACCATCCAAGCTTTATTTGAAACCCTAAAAATATTTCTTCAAAACCCTAATGCCTTAATACCCGTAACACATTTTTTTAAAATCTACAACCCTAAATTACATTCTTCTGAAACCACAATAATCTGTTTTCTTAATACCCTAACCAAATCTATTTTTCTAAAATCACACTAGCTTATTTTTTCAAATACTTAATCTAAAAACCAATTTTCCTGAATTTCAATCTTATTTATTTAAACCCTAAATTTTAATATTATTTTCATACAACTTTCGAAACCCTAAATCCAAAACATCGATTCTTTAGATTCAAACCCTAATTTATTTCAAATATAATCTTTATATTCAAACATCCAGTAGCCATGTTATTTCTTTAAAATGTTTCTCAACTAATTAAACTAGTATATGCAAAACCCTAAATGTTAAACATAAAACCCAAGAAACCCTAATTGATACATGAACCCTAAAGTTATATATTTACTATTTTATAGAAATTAGATGAATGTTTTTTATACATTTTGATTGATGTTTGATATCTTTGATGAATGATTTATTTATGATGAATATTTGTTTACTTTTATTAATTTGTTTTGATTTCAAAAATTTGTAAGAGGTATGTTTCCATATGTTGGGTACCTCATGTATTAAGCATCTTGTAATTTAAATTTCTTTTATATTTTGGACCAATGTAAAGGACACATTTTCACCTTTCGGTGGGTGTCCTATTTAGTTTTAGACATGGACAATGTAAGGACATGTTTCCATCCTCGGATGGGTGTCCATTTATTTATTTTGTTTGAACATTGCTTTGATTTTAATATAACGATGTTTTAATTTAATTGTTGTATGTAGTATGGATAATATTATTATATTTAAGAATTTTATAATATTAAGACATGCAAAGGAGGCCGGTTCCAATGAACCAGGCATTATGGGGGTGCTGGGTCATTTCTCACCTTTCCCACACGTATCCAACTTTCCGAACCCATTAAGGGGTTGGGGATTCCTTAGGAATCGAGTCATCTACCCCTTTCTCTTTCTCGGCCCATCCGGGTGGCGACTCCATTTTCTCTGGACTTAGGCGCGTGTTTTCTAAGGCCCCGGGCCTAAACAGTACCGATGTCACAAGAACTATTCCACCGGGAGTGAGGGCGAAAATCTCCGCTCACAAGGAGTTCACTGCCAGTCATTGAGAATTGGACGCCAGTCGATATGATACTGGTCATTTTCAAGATCTATACCATCGGTCAAAACAGAGCTTTCGGGACTTTCAATTTCAGGGCTATAGGGATCATGTTGCTTCTTCTTCAAGGGGGCCTCGGACCAATGATCATGATGTGCCTCCTCCTTTTTCAGGCGATGACTATTATAGAGCCGACTTTTAGGGTGATAGGGACGCAAGTGCTTTGAGTGGATTCCAGGTCGATGATATACCTCCTCCTCCACCAGACGATGACTTTTTTAGGGCTTTATTTGATTTTAGAATGCCTCTTTCTTCACAGTGATGCTCTTATATAATATTGTATTAATGTACATATAATAAAACCTTGTATTTAATGTACAGTAATCATTAATAATAATAAACATTTTAACTTTCCTACAACTTGGACTTTTTTTGAAATTTAATTTTAAAATCAAATGTTGGCTTCGTCAAATTAGTGTCGATATACCTCAGGGCTTGGTTTTTAAATTAACATGTTTATATCATCATAACCCTAGTTACCATACTAAACTCAAGAATTAATTATGATTGAATAGGAACCATTGCACTTTAGATAGGCACATACACATTACTTAGGCCAAAAGGTATCATTGAGTTTATATAATGTCTATCTCATATGCATGCTTATCCAAACTATCTCCACTAATAGACTCCATCTACCAAGAGAAATCAACATATCTTTAATAGGCTTGAAATGGGGTCAATAAGGGACATGGGTTAAGTGAAGGTCATTTTTAGATTGGAGCCAATGTGACACTATTGATAAATATTCACACTACAATCTTCTTGTTGGAACTGTATACTATTAGTGGTTCCATTTTCACCTTCTAGGCATCATTTCCTTCTAACTTCATGAAAATACAAAGCTTGAACGTCCTTCTATTTTCTTGGCAGAAATTTGGATCCAATCAGTACTATCTTGATCTTTAGACCACCCATTTTCTTCCTTTTTTTCTTTTTCGTCGTCCTTTTCCCTTTTTGGAATATCAAGTTTAAGACTTTTAAGATTGCGAATATGCAGATATGTTGGATAAAATGAAAGATGGTCTTTTTCTTATGTATTTGAGTCTTTGGTTGGGCTGGACCAATATAAGTTAACCCATCTTCATAAACTAAGTGGAAGTCTTCTGCTTGCTTTAGGTAAAAAGAACTCAGTTGGTTTTCGAAACAATTTTTTTGGGGTTTTTTTTTTATTTTTTTTATTTTTTTGTTTTCTTTTTCTTTTATTCATTTTTGCTCTAAGAAAGTTGTCTTGTCTACACCATTCTATGCTTTTGACTGTGGATGAGTAAATTGAGTTTACTTCAACAAGGATAAATCATTTATTGCCCTAATGTCATCATAATAGATAAAAAATATTAGGTATAGTATCAGGTGAACTTCAACTATCCTTATGGTCTTGATTATCCATTCATTTCTTTGATCTTCTTGCCCCTTTACCTTAGTGATCATTAAACTTGTCATAAGTGTCACAATAGCATAGGGTAGGTTATCGGGCTTACAAGCCAATAAAGAGCAAGCTAAAATCTTATGAAGGCTCAACAGGACAAACTATGGATTGATGTTAACATGGTGGATTTTAGTAATTGCCTTACTAAACAATGCCTATATCATTTCTCCCTTAAATAAGTAAAGTTCAATTTCACCTCGAAAGTTTGTCAAAGTATGTTCTAAGACCAACTATAATCTAGACAGGGGTAATTATGTAGGAGCCCTCTCTAAGTAAGCAAATATAGTTCCATTTTATAAAATGATTCCCTCACTTAGTAAAGCCATTCGAACTATGATGCATAGATATGCTAATTTATAAATATCAAGCTAGATTCATCATTGGTTAAGCACCAAAATATCAAAAACCAACAAATTATAAATGTAAAAAAAGTAATTTATTTAAACCATCTTAATTTTGAAAAACATAATTGTTCTAGTTTAGAACTAAAGAAAACAAAATAAAATGAGCAACACTTCAAGCCAGGGGAGGTTTGTTGAATGATATATCTCCTTACTTCACATCATCAATACTCTCATCTTAAAAGGATGATAAGACAGAATCTTCCTCCAATACTTCTCCTACCATGAAGATTGCTACTGGTGGCACTCTATTGAACCTAGCCAAAGGATTGTCCTTTGTGTTGGGCTTATCAGGTTCAGTAACCTCCTACTATCAATCAAATTCTGGATCTCATGTCTCAATCTCAAACATTTATCTGTCTCACACCCTTGCATTTGGTGGAATTGACAGAATGCTTTAGCATCAAAATTATGTGGTAAGGGATTTGGCAACGGTCGAGGAGTCAAGAGTTATTACAGTCCCTTCTTTTGTAGCTTATTGAGAACCCAAGACAGTGGCTTTCCCAACTCTAAAAATTGCCTCCTACCTCCTTGACCAATTGCATTAACATCAACTGCCTTTTGGGTGCTTTGATTGCCAGATTGATAATTCCCTTTCTCATTCCTTCTTGTAGAAAAATAGTTCTTCTCTCTTTCTCAATCTTCTATTTGTAAGCCAGCTTGAAGGAAATCTTTAAAATCTCTAATAAGAGTGTGAGACATCCTTTCACGAAGATTAGGTAGCATCCCTCTCACAATCATCCTAATATGATATGACTCATCGGTCCTTTTCTTGAGCAATGCAACCTTGTTTCCTCACCTTTTAACATAATCCATAAAATTCCCATTTTGTTTCTACCTTATTGACTCTACTTCCATCAAAGTAACTTCTAATTCAGCATTGTACCCATATTGCTGAATGAAAGCCTTGTACAAAGAATCCCAATCCTTTTGAGTCCTATCCTTTAAGGTGTTGAACCAATTCTGCACAACAGGATCCAGCGAAAGCATGAAGTACCTTAGAATTTAGGCCATAGTTGCTCGGGCAAATTGCATAGCAGTAATGTATTGCTTGACATGAAGATGAGGGTTGCTAGTTCCATCGAACTTAGCAAAAGAGGGCATCTTGAATTTGTATGGGACTTCCTCATCTTGTTCAAATAATTTTTCCATCTCTGACATCTCTTCAGTTTTTAGCTTCTTTTTAAACTTCTTCTCTAAATCAGCAATCATCTTCTCCATATCTAAAGTTTCAGTCTTTTCCACAGTTGATCTTTCTATAACCTTTGTCTCTTTCTTCTTATCATAAGGATCTTGGAAGTATTGAGTTCATTCATCATCATCATTAACAACTACTTTGTCATCATCAAAGGCTACTTCGCCAACCTTAGCCTTTCCTTTGTCCTTTTGCTTCGTAGTACTAGCAGATGCCTCGGCAGTGTTTCCCAAAAGTGTAGCCAGTTAGCTTTTCATGGTCTCGGCCATGACCCTCTTTAGTTCTTCCATCTTGGCATTGAGGGCGTCGTTCACTATCTTTTGGATATGTTCAGGTTCCATTGCTTTTGTTGAGAATCTGACTAAGTTGTTACTGGATTCTATGTAATTGGCATAGGTTAGATTGTCATGTGCTCTTGAAGTGCTACACTCCAGGTCTGTGATCCAGAAAGGATCTGTAATGTTTAAAATTTTAAATACTAAACTTTTAATTTAAAGTTGGTAATTGATAGTAAATAGTGATAAAAGTGGCATGATAAGTGATGTAAATAGTGAATCTTAAAATTTACTGAAGAAACGATTTTATGATTTTACAAACTAAAAATCAAATTGGAATCAAAGGTTAAGGATGAGGGTGCATTGTAATTAAAATGAGATTGGCCATACTAGATTAAACTATATTTATATGTGGACAGGTGTGTGTGTATGTAGAAGTTTCTTTCTTCTTCTCTCTTCTTCTTTCCAAGCCTATTATCACTATCACCACCAAAACTCCTCCTTTCTTCCTTCTTTTAAAAAATTTAGCAAATCTTTAAGAGGAAATCATATTTAGTTATAGGTTTTTAGAAGAATAAGATAGAAAAGTTGAGATTATCAACAAGTGATTAAAGAAGAAAAGGGATTTTGAAAGAGGTATGTACTTATATATTTTAATTTGCAACTATTCAAATTTCTATTAATTTTATTGTTTGAATTGGTTGATTGAGTTATCTTTAATGAGTTATTAATGAAAAGCATTTGATATAGACTCTTTCTATATCAAAGAAATTAGTTTTTGATTCATTTTTCTGGCCGTGTCATTTAGCTTGCATTATAGTAGCTCTGACACACCCATCGACACAGGCGTATCACTGGCCGTATCATTTATCTTTCATCACAGTAGCTATTGGGCATGTTACTGGCCGTGTCTTCAATGTTGAAACATAGCATCATTGACATGCCCAGTGACATGGCCGTGTCATTGGCTGTGTCAAGCAAAATTCTGTATTTCACACACTCAATAACTTAAACACAATATATCCAAATATATGATAAAAATGAAACAAAAACTAGTTTCTTTGATATAGAGAGAGTCTATATCAAATACTTTTCAGTAATAACTCATCAAAGATAACTCAATTAACCACTGTAAATAATAAAATTCATAGAAATTTAGATAGTTACAATTTAAAATACATAAGCACTTACCTCTTTCAAAATCCCTTTTCTTCTTTAATCACTTGTTGATAATCTCAACTTTTCCAGCTTATTTTCTAAAAACCTATAACTAGAAGTAATTTCCTCTTAAATTTTGGTTAAATTTTTGAAAAGATGGAAGCAAGGAGGAGTTTTGGTGGTGATGGTGATAATAGGCGTGGAAAGAAGAAGAGAGAAGAAGAAGTTTCTACACTTACACACACCTATCCACACACATATATATAGTTTACTCTAGCCATGTCATTTAACTTGCATTATTGTAGCTATGACATGCCCAACGACACGGGCATGTCACTAGCCGTGTCTTTTATCTTTTATTACAATAGCTATGACACACCAGTGACACAGGCATGTTAATGGTTGTGTCTTCAATGTTGAAATGCAGCATCATTGACACACCAGTGACATGGCCATGTCACTAGCTGTGTCAAGCAAAATTCTATATTTTGCACTCTTAACAGCTTAAACACAATATATCCAAATATATGATAGAAATAAATCAAAAACTAGTTTCTTTAACATAAAAAAAGTCTATATCAAATACTTTTCAGTAATAACTCATTAAAGATAACTCAATCAACCAATTCAAACAATAAAAATCATAGAAATTTGAATAGTTGCAAATTAAAATACATAAGCACATACCTCTTTCAAAATCCCTTTTCTTCTTTAATCACTTGTTGATAATCTCAACTTTTCCAGCTTATTCTTCTAAAAAACCTATAACTAAATGTGATTTTCTCTTAAATTTTGGCTAAATTTTTAAAAATAAGGAAGAAAGGAGGAGTTCTGGTGGTGATAGTGATAATAGGCATGGAAAGAAGAAAAGAGAAGAAGAAAGAAACTTCTACCTACAAACACATCTGTCCACATATATATATAGTTTAATCTAGTGTGGCCAATCTCATTTTAACTATGGTGCACCCTCACTCTTAATCTTTGATTCTAATTCAATTTTTAGTCTTGTAAAACCATAAAAATAATTTCTTCAGTAAATTTTAAGATTTACTATTCACATCCCTTATCCATGCCACTTTTATCACTATTTACTATCAATTATCAACATTAAATTAAAAGTTTAGTATTTAAAATTTTAAATATTACAATTCTCCCCCACTAAAAAAAATTTCAACCTTGAAATTTACCTATTATAGAAGCTTGAAATAATTGAGGATATTGTTGTCTCATTGTCTTTTGCTTTCCCAAGTAGTTTCCTCTATCGAATGATTTCTCCACAAAAATTTCATTAAAGAAATGCACTTATTATGCAACTCCTTTAATTCATGAGCTAAGATAGCCACTGGTTCTTCTTCATAATTCAAATTTGGCTGAATTTCAATGGACTCTATTTGAATCACATGTGAAGGATCTAATCTATATTTTCTAAGCATCGACACATGGAATACATTATGAATCTTAGCCAGTTCTGGAGGTAAAGCTAGTCGATAAGCTACTAGACCTATATGTTCAAGTATTTCATATGGTCTAATAAACATAGGACTTAGTTTACCTTTCTTTTCAAAGCGAAGAACCTTCTTCCATTGTGATACTTTTAAAAATACCTTATCTCCTACACCATATTCGATGTCACTTCATTTCAAATCTACATATGATTTATGTCTATCCATTGCAATTTGTAATCGATCCTTTATAAGTTTCACTTTGTCTTCAGTTTGCCTTATAAGATCAAGTCTCATAAGTTTGCTCTCATTCAATTTCACCCAGCACAATGGAGTTCTACACTTCCTTCCATAGAGTGCTTCGTATGGTACCATTCCAATACTCGTTTGATAACTGTTGTTATAGGCAAATTCTACTAAAGTCAAATATCTATCCTAGTTACCTTAAAAATAAATTACACAACTTCTAAACATATCTTCAAGGACTTGTATCACCTGTGAGCGGGGATTTTTGCCCCCACTCCAGATGGAATGGTTCTTGCGACTTCGGCACTGTTTAAGCTCGGCGCTTTAGAGAACACGAGCCTAAGCCCGGAGAAAATAAAGTCGCCACCCAGACAGGCTGGAAAAAAGAAAGAGGTGGATGACTGGATTCCTAAGGAATCCCCAACCCCCTAATGGGTTGGAAAAAGTTGGGTACATGTAGGGAAGGTGAGAAATGGCCCAGCACCCCCACAACACCCGGTTCATTGGAACTGGCCTCCTTTGTAGGTCTTAATATTATAAAATTCTTAAATATAACAATATTATCCATACTACATGCAACAATTAAAATAAAGCATCATTATATTAAAATCAAAGCAGTGTCCAAACAAAACAAATAAATGGACACCCATCCGAGGATGGAAACATGTCCTTACATCTTCCATGTCTAAAACTAAATAGGACACCCACCGAAAGGTGGAAACGTGTCCTTTACATTAGTCAAAAATATAAAAGCAATTTAAATTACATGATGCTTAACACATGAGGTACCCAACATATGGAAACAAACCACTTACAAGGTTTTGAAATCAAAACAAATTAATAAAAGTAAACAAACATTCATCATAAATAAATCATTCATCAAAGACATCAAACATCAATCAAAATGTATAATAAACATTCATCTAATTTGTATAAAACAGTAAATATATAACTTTAGGGTTCATGCATCAATTAGGGTTTCTTGGGTTTTATGTTTAACAATTAGGGTTTTGCATATACTAGTTTAATTAGTTAAGAAACATTTTAAAGAAATAACATGGCTACTGGATGTTTGAATATAAAGATTAGATTCGAAATAAATTAGGGTTTGAATCTAAAGAATGGATGTTTTGGATTTAGTATTTCGTTAGTTGTATGAAAATAATATTATAATTTATGGTTTAAATAAATAATATTGAAAATCATAAAAATTGGTTTTTAGATTAAGTATTTGAAAAAATAAGCTACTGTGATTTTAGAAAAATAGATTTGGTTAGGGTTTTAAGAAAATAAATTATTGTGGTTTTAGAAGAATGTAATTTAGGGTTGTAGATTTTAAAAATATGTGTTACGGGTATTAAGGCATTAGGGCTTTGAAGAAATATTTTTAGGGTTTCCAATAAAGTTTGGATGGTTAGTAGAATAATTGATTAAATTGTGTGATGAAGCTACTGTAAACATAAACCAAGAAATAGAGATTCAAACTTTCATTGTTGGTTCCACCATAATCTTTGAATTCTGGTTGAACAATAATAAAGACAGTGTAGGCTGCCTTTGATGAATTGTTGTTGCTTGCTCATTGCCTCTTGCTCCTTCAAGCTTGAGATTGGCCAAAAAAATCCAAAAGTCCAAAGTTCAATAAAAAAATTTCAGATCCTCTCAATCTGTCTCTTTAATGTGGTATTTATAAGAAAAAATAAAAACCTAATACTAATTGGCTAAGGAAATAAAAATGTTTTAGGAAACAAAATTAAAAACCAAGTAGAATAGGGTTTTGGCAAAACCATGCGCTGGTCGGCGTGTACGAAAGTGCACTGGCAAAGAAAATCTGCAGGCGCAGTATTTTCCTATGGCGAATTGGCTTGTGGCCAATTCACCGCAGGTTTTTCTTGCGACAAATTGGCCCAAGCCAATTCATCACCCGCGATGAAAATTTTTTATCACCGATTCTTCCATCCCCGATTTTTATTTATTTATTATTTATTTCCTTTTTTTTAATGCTTTTTTATTTTTATTAAAAATAAATATTATTCAATTTAAATACCACAAAAATTATTTTAGACTGTTTAAAAATATCTGATTGAACTGGGTAAAAAATTAAGGGTCTACAGTTTGCCCCCTGCTTGAGCGATCTGAGACTATAGCAAAAGAGAATGAAAAGCAATGTGATTTTTGACTGGGTTTATATGAGGATGGGTTCTCGCCAAAGGTTGAAGTTGGTTTGGATTTTGGACTAAAAAATAACTTGGGTTCTAGACCTAAGGTGAATTTAGGATTTTGGTTCTGGACCCGAGGTAAGTTCTTAACTTAAGAATAATTTGGGTTCTGGACCAGAGGTGAATTTAGGATTTGGGTTCTGGACCCAAGGTAAATTTAGAATTTGGGTTCTAGACCCGAGGTAAGTTCTAAACTTAAAAATAATTTAGATTCTGGACTCGAGGTAAGTTCTGGACTTAATTTTGTTTCTGGACCCGAGGTAAGCTCTGAGTTTTGGGTTCTGGACCCGAGCTAGAGTAATTTGGGTTCTGGACCCGGGGTAAGTTTTGGACTAAAAAATGATTTGGGTTTTGGACTCGATACTAACCTTTTATTAGTTGAGAATTCTGGTTGTTCCATTCTTTAATGGATTGAGGGTCTTTCACCCTCAAAATGAATCTTTATCCTTGGACCTTAGATCTTCATCCTTGGCATCAAGTCTTCTCCCTTGAAAATGGATCTTCATCCTTAGTATCGGGTCTTCACACTTGAAAATGGATCTTTATCCTTGGTATTGGGTCTTCACCATTGAAAACGGATCTTCATCCTTGGAAATCGGGTCTTCACCCTTGAAAGTGAATCTTCATCCTTGGTATCGGGTCTTCACCGTTGAAAATGGATCTTCATCCTTGGAAATCGGGTCTTCACCCTTAAAATTGGATCTTCATCCTTTAAGCTGGATGTAACACCCCTATACCCTATATACGTACACAGCATGCTAATACGATCATAATATACATATACTGAATATAGAAATGCCACGTTATACTTAACAAATGACTTGTCCATTTTCAAAAGCATAAACAAATTTAAATCATTTAAATGAAAGAATAAAAGACAAAAGGTAAAATGTTTATTTAAAAGCAGCGGAAAATGTAACAAATATTTACAATTCCTTATACAATAAAACTCAAGTTTTACAAAGCATAAAGCATACACATGTTTGGCAGTATGTCTTCGATCTTTAAGCTTCACTAGGTACACCTCAAGATCTAACCTCTACTCGGCCTAGAGGGACTCTCCGGTTCTTCCCTATTACCTGCGCGATAAATTATAATTGCGCTAAGCCAACGGCTTAGTGGTACATACTACAATAATATCATGCTATAATGAAATGCCAATGCCACACTTTTCAATATACAAATGATACTCAAGAATCCCATATTTCATGACATTACCTTTCATTGTATTAACCTATTGATTCATCAAATATAAGCCATATTAAACTCAAACAAGCATAGATATCATCATATATAAATCACAAGGAAACAAAGACAAGCATGGGCCCAAAAAGAAACTAATATGTTATTCAAAGTTCAGAGTTACTGCTTTGGTCCATATCAATATCATTAAGCCCATTGGCTATATACACATATATATCTATCCATGGATAGGGTAACAGACCCAGTCTCTTGGACCTCTACTTGGCTATACTCAAGGAGATCCTCAACCCGGCAAGACTGTTACCAAAACAATTGTAACAGACCCAGTCTTTTGGACCTCAACCCGACTAATCTCGAGGAGATCCTCAACCCGGCAAGACTGTTACTATAATTCACATTTCACATTTATCAAGTAACAGACCCAGTCTCTTGGACCTCAACCCGGATAAACCAAGGAGATCCTCAACCCGGCAAGACTGTTACTAAAACAATTCATAGGCATGCCGCCAAATTCAAAACTCTGAAAGTTGAACAACACATTAGGCACACAATCTTTATATCTTTATACATTCTTTTTTTTTTTTCAATTCATTTCTCATTATCAACTAGGCACCATGCCTCAATTATCATTCATTTACACCATCATTGCCAACAATCATGGCTTCTCATCGTATCAAAATAGTATACATATATACCATCAATTATATTGAAAATCAACTAGGCAAACATATCATTATTGAATCATATCATCTAGACATGCTTCAATCATATCATTTCCATCATTACTCAATGGCATTGAACATTATCTAGGCAAACATGCCTCAATCATATCATTTACATCATTATAACTCATAACATTAATTTCACATTTCTTTATGTTTCAATTCACAATAAGGTAATTCATCATAAGAGTATTTATATGCATCATCAATGTTCACATTATGTCCCACATAATATTGTTCATAAACATCAACATTACATTCCACATTGTACACAACATATCATTATTCATATGCATCATTAATATCATCAAATGTATGTTAAATCTAAACATCATATAAATGTATGCAATAATGTAGTTTGCAATTACCTTAAGCACCACTTATACAACTCTATACACTTCCTTTTTCCAAGAATTCTTCACTTCCCAAATTAGGGCAAATCACCTTCTTCCAAAACCTAATCCAAAAATGATACAATACATGAATTCCAATATAATTTATCACTTAATAACCTCTTACTAAACCCTTAAATCACAAATTACACTTCAACACCACTCACTAAGGCCCACGGCCGTGGCCACCTCAACCCCCACAGGCGTGGGTTAGAAACCACTTCTGCCTCCTTTGCACCAAACCTCCACGGCCATGGCTACAATTGGCTACATTTGGTCACGGCCATGGCAATCAAGGCCACGGGCGTGGCATCCCAAATGCTACTGCCTTCGACCAAATTCACATATTCTAAGCTTACAACTCCAACAAACATCAACAACATGCAAATCTATGAAAATAATTAATCAAACTCAAGTTAAACATCTCTTACCACTTCAAAACCCTAAAACCAACATCACTCTTACTCTTTCAATACTAACATCCACTTAACTTATCATCTTCAAACCAAAACCAACACCATAGTCAATTAAATCAAACATATTCCAACATATAACAATCAACACAACCCTACTTTCAAAAATCAACAATCAAACTTACATACAACTTAAAATAACAAAAGAAATCAAGAGAAAGAACTTACCAAAATAATGAAACTCTTGGATTTCCACTTAATCCCTTGAAAACTCCTTCAATTTGCTCTTAAAATTCAAAACCTTTCTCTTGCTCTCTTGTCTTGAGAATGGCCGGCCACCAATTAAGAAGAAAAGAAAATGAAGAAACAAAGTCAACCTTCTCATCTCTTTAAACCTCCACCAAGCATTTCAAAAAGAAAATTACTTAAATGCCCTCATCCATTTAACTTAACTTCTTTTCACTTATATGCCCTTTTTAGTAATTTCACACATAACAAATAAATATCCTCTTCCTTTGACCATCCATTTTGACTTATGTATATGTTATTTATACTTCCATATATACAACATATACACTTTCTTTTAAATTCTTTTCTCTTTCAAATTAACATATACATTCAATCCAATTACAACAATAATATCCAAAACTTCTAGGGCATACATTGGGATATTACACTGGATCTTTATCCTTTTAAACTTTTGTCCTATATTGGCTTCAACTCTTTTAGATAGACTGATATTTTGTCTTTTGCATCTTCATTCTTTTGATAGTTCTAATGTTCCATTCTTTTTTTTTGTTCTTCCATTTGCAAAACAATTCATCTACTTTTTAACTGGCCAATTCATATCTTCTCCTTGCCCCCTGTGTGGCAAAATATTGGAAGAGAGTCTCAAAATATTTTGTACATGCATAAACTCAAAAATTAAAAGGAGAACCTTTGCCCCCTATGTAGGCTCAAACCCATGATTTTTTCTATGCTGCTTTGGTTGATGTTATTCTTGTTTGGCTCTTCAAACAAGCATGTATTTCTTCTTTCACAAAATGACTGGAGCTTCCTCAAGCAATGGGGCCTTCCATGCCCCCTGATTCGATTCCCACTTTATGTTTGCTTCATGGAGTATTGTTGTTTACTTTTTACAAAGAAAAATGCAGTGTGATGTGCTCATGTATGCATGATATGTATGAGTAATACTTACAATGGTTTCATTGACTCATAAACCAAGGTGATCAGCTGAAGTGTTCTCATTGGTTTCTTTCAGATGCTCGTTCAAGCCTTGCATTGGAATGACAGAAAGCTTTGCATTAATGGCTTTTATCTTCAAGAAGTTGAGAACATGAGTGGTCTGTAGAGATACATCCATTTCAAATTATGATTCAATATGTCAATTGGTAGCTTTTCAGAACCTTGCAAATAATCATTTACTTTGCCTAATGTGTCCTTCAAGGTTCAATGATTCGACATACTTCCCTTAACTTGAAGGCTTTGTAATTTTTTTTTGAATTTTAAATTTTGAATTTTGATTTTGAAATCAAATGTTGGCTTTGCCAAATTAATGTCAATTTACCTCAGGACTTGATTTTTCAAATTAACATATCTATAACATGACAACTCTAGTTACCATACTAAACTTGGGAATCATTTCTATTTAAGAAAGAACTGTTGCACTTCAGATAGGCACATACACATTACTTAGTTAAAGGTCTCATTTGAGTTTGAATATTGTCTATCTCATATGCATGCTTATCCAAACTATCTCCACTAACAGACTCTACCTACCAAGAGAGATTAATAGGTCTTTAATAGGCTTGAAATGGGGTCTATAAGAGACATGGGTTAAATGAAGGCCTTTTGTAAGTTGGAGTCATTGTGATACTATGGCTAAACCCTCACACCATAATTTTTTTTTTGGAGCCATAGGCAGTTGGAAACATGAAAAGACAGAGCTTTGAACATTCTTCTTTCTTTTTGGCATTAACCTGAATCTTGATTGTGATAGTCTTTACCTTTGCAAAAAGTTTGGTACCAATATTCATTTCTTTCTTTTTTTTCTTTTCTTTATCTTTCTTTTTCTTACTCTTCCCTTTCTTTGAGTATTTTATCATTTTGTCCTTCTTCCCTGTAGGATTGTCTAGTACAGGACTTTCAAGAACCGGATGACCTTTCTCCTTTTCTCCGATTTTAATTGAATCTTTAGTTGGGTTAGACCAATTTCGAGTCAAACTATCCTTATAAACCAAATGGAATCCTTTTGCTGCTTTAGGTAAAAGAGAACTCAATTGGATTTCTTAACTGCCTTTTTGGGTTTCATTTTTTTCTTTTTTTTTTATTTTTTTTCTTTTTTTTTTCTTCTTTCTTTTTTTGTATTATTATTATTTTTTTGCTTCTTATTATTTTTTTCTCTTTTTTTTTTGGTTCTAGTACGAGTTGTCTTGTTTGTACCAACTTGGGTTTCTAATAATAGATGAGTGGAGTGACATAAATCTTCTTTACCAGGGATAAATCATTTGTTACTCTGATGTTATCTTGATAGATTAGAGATATTAGGTGAACTTCAACTACCCTTATGGTCTTGATAACATCAACTATCCTTATAGTTTTGGCTATGCATTCCATTCTTTGATCTTCTTGCCTCTTCAGCTTAGTGATCATAAGACTTGTCAAAAGTGTAACAATAGCTCAGGGCAGGTCATTGGCCTTATAAGTCAATGAAAAGAAAGCTAAAATTTCATGAAGGCTCAAAGGGACAACTAGGGATTGATATTTAATTGGGTGGATACTAGTTGTTGGCTCGTCAAACAATGCCTAGATCATCTTTTTCTTAAATAAGCAGAGTTCAATTTCACCTCAAAAGTCCATCAAAGCATGTTCTAAGACTGACTAGGACCTAGAAAAAGGTCATTATGCAGAAGCCATCTCTAAGTAAGCATACATAACTAAATGCTACAGAAATTCCCTCACCTAGTAAAATCATTCGAATCATGATGCCTAGATATGCTAATTTAAAAATATGAAGTTAAATTCGTCATTGGTTAACCACCAAAATGAATAAAGACCAACAAAAATTTGATGAAAGTAATTTATTCAAACAACTTTAAATTTGAAAAACACAATTGTTCCAATTAAATATTAAAGAAAACAAAATAAATAGAGCATCACTACAAGCTAAGGGAAGTTTGTTGAATAAAATTTCTCCTTATTCCACGTCTTCAATATTCCCATCTTAAAAGGAGGATAAGACAAGATCTTCCTCCAATCCTCCTCCTGCCATGAAAGTTGCTGGTGGTGGCACTCTGTTGAAATTAGGCAAAGGATTGCTTTTGGTATTGGGCTTATCCGGCTCGGGTAGCTTATCACTGTCAATCAAATCTTGGATCTTGTGTCTTAGACGAGCACATTTATCCATCTTATGCCCTTGCATTTGATGAAATTGACAGAAGGCCTCAGCATTGAAGTTTGGTGGCAAAGGATTATGTAGCGATCGAGGAGCCAACAGTTGTAACAATCCTTTCGTCTGTAGCTTGTGAAAAACCCAAGATAAAGGTTTTCCCAACTTTGAGAACTGTCTTTTATTTCCTTAACCAGTTGTATTAACATCAACTTCTTTTGTGTGCTTTGATTACCCGACTGGTAGTTCCCTTTCTCATTCCTTCTTGCCGAAAAGCGGTTCTTCTCCCTTTTCCACTATTCAATTTGTAGACAAGCTTGGAGAAGATCTTTGAAATCTTAGATGAGTGTATGAGACATCTTTTTCACGAAGACTAGGCAACACCCCTCTCACAATCATTCTAATCTGATCTGACTCATCAGGCCTCTTCTTGAGCCAAGCAGCCTTATTTCTCCATATCTTTTCATAATCAACAAAGTTCTCATTTGGTTTTTGTCTAATGGTCTCCACCTCCATTAGAGTAACTTCTAATTCAGCTTGATATTGTACCCATATTGCTGAATAAAAGCTTTGCATAATAAATCCCAGCACTTTTGAGTACTATCCTCTAAGGTTTTGAACCAATTATGGACAACAGGGTCCAATGAGAGCATTAAATATCTTAGAGTTTGAGCCTTAGTGGCTCAGGAAGACTGAACAGCAGTGATGTACTGCTTCACATGGAGATGAGGGTTTCCAGTGCCATTGTACCTAGGGAAGGAAGGCATCTTGAACTTATAAGGGACCTCCTCATCTAGTTCAAACAACTTGTCAATCTCAGACATCTCTTCAGTTTTCAGCTTCTTCTTAAATTTCTTTTCCAAGTCCCCAATTATCTTTTCAACATTTGAAGTTTTAGTTTTCTCCACAGTTGCTCTTTCCACAACCCTTGGCTCCTTCTTCTTATCTTGGGGATCTTGGAAGTATTTTTCCTAGTCATCATCATCAATCATTACCTTGTCATCATCAACCTTAGCCTTCCCTTTGTCCTTCGGCATCTTGGTGCTAGCGAATGCCTCGACATTATGCCCTAAAATTGCAGCCAATTGATTCTTCATGGTCTCGGCCAGGGCCTCCTTTAGTTCTTTCATTTTAGCATTGAGGGCATCGTCCACCATTCTTTGAATTTGTTTAGGCTCCATTGCTTTTGGTAAAAAAGTGATTGAGTCATTGCTAGATTCTTCATCTCCGGTGTAGGTCGGATTGTCGTAAGTTTTTGAACTGTTGTAATCCAGGGCTATGAGCCAAAAAGGATCAATAATATGAGATGCAAATGAATGTATGCATGTATTCATATGTGCACAAACAATAGACAAAGATAAGGATAAATAGGACATTCCTTCCAACCTTATAACATCCACACACGAATGGCGAGTCTCTTTTTCTAGGTATTATGGCTAACAAAATACCAACATGGGGTATCTTGTTTTCAAAAAATTCTCTTGAACATTTCAACCAATAATTATATTTAAAAGTGGAAATCAGTTCATAACAATTCCCATTAATTAGGTTTTAATCCATTCAACAAACTAAAGCAGCTTTTACGCTATATTAGATTAAAACTAAATTAAGAGGTTTATTATAAATAGATTTCTCACTTGAAAAAATAACTAATGATTCATGCCAAAAACAAGCCCATGATTAATTATTTTTAGTATAAACTAGGCTCACAATTGATTTTTGATATTTTCATAATTGACCTAAATATTCGTAAGCTCTTTCAAAAGGTTATGAAAATAATTTTGTTTCTAAGCCCATTGTAAAAAGATTTTAGAAAAAATGGATTTTGGGCTTTGTATTTTGGTCATGAGAAAAGAAATTTGACTTGTTTTTTTAAAAAGTTTTATGTCCAAAGTCTATCTTGAAAAGTTTTGAAAATAGCTTTGGTCTTTTGGTCTTTAAAGAAAATTTTATTTTGAGCTTACAATGTACATAAGTCATATTAGAAAAATAACAAATCAAATAAGCCTTGATTTAAGCCAAGATAAATTAACCATAGTCAAATAACAAGCATTTGGGGTAAAAGCCTAAGGAAAGTAACTAGGCCAATTACATGAAATATAGTTTATGGGTTGAAAGGTTTAGGTTCCCATAGCAAGTGTATACCAAATTGTATAACTATGAGTGGTTATGCCATGCTCGATCTCCATACATTGAGTGAAAGTATGGTATCCCTTACATAACACAACACGGGTAACATGGGCTTCCTAACTCACACACACGATACAATCTAAATGATGCAATTGATAATATCATGATAAGAAAGAATAGAATAATATAAAGACCAATGGAATCAACATCTCTTATCCCTAGTGGAGTTGCTACTGTGAGTGGAGATTTTTGCCCCCACTCCCGGTAGAATGGTTCTTGCGACTTTGGCACTGTTTAGGCTCGGGGCCTTTGTAACACCCCATCTTAGCCTACGTTTATAGACCAAGATGGACTGTTATCTCCTAGTAGTTGTGTCTTAATATTTTACTTAGCAAATTTTAAGTGCAGATTTTAATAAAATTTTGCCATAACCTCCCCTAAAAGTGGAGGTCCCAAGTGTCGCCAAAACTGATTTTTCTTATTTTTGAAAAATATTTTGTTTCACAATTCAACTCAAGCACACTCCCAATAATCCACCCTTATAACCTCAACTACAAATCCTGCAAGAAGAATTCACACTTCTATATTCACAACACAACTCAATTCAAACCATACATTTATTATACATTACTAGATTTACATGCTACATCAAGTTATCTCTTTGTATTGTTTAAATAAGTACATGCCAGTTTCTAATACCAAAATACAAAATGAAGAGCACTACTTAAATTTGTTGATGACCCGCAAATCGCAGAACTCTTCTGCTCGCTACTGGCTCCTTGCTAATAACCTACGAGTTTCGAAGAAACTAAACTCGCTAAGCATTGCTTAGTGGGTACTTTAACTAATTACGGAAAATAATTATAAAAGCATAATGCACTTTAAAAAATCAATGAGCCGTATTGAAAAATAATATCACAGTAAAAACAATCCATACATGTCATATATTCAGTTATTATCATTTTATTAATTCGCTCCACAAGGTAATTTGGTAGACTAACGTATGGTAAGGAACTAACTGAAACAACTGTATATATATTCTGTGGCTGTGGCCCTAAAAAAATCGCGGACCAAGCCCTGTGGAATCTGTGGCCGAAGCCCTCGGACCGGAGTCCTATATAACTCGGACCGAAGTCCTATATAGCTCGGGTCGTCACCCTATATAACTCGGACTGAAGTCCTATATAGCTCGGGTCGTCACCCTATATAACTCGGACCAAAGTCCTATATTAAAGCAGCACTGCATATAGTATGATATATCATACCCTTACCGTACTCAGTACTGTCCCAGATACCCAGTGGAGCCAAAATTTTCATGCCGTTTCTTAATCGAATATGCATTATACAATTATCGACTTATGTTTCTTATATTATTTCAACGTGAAATATCATATTTTGTCATTTCAATAACATACTATACTCATTTATATTCATAAGGAATCAATTGGATTACTTTTGAAAAATGACCAAATGAATATTAGCAAAATGACCATATGAATAGTAAATTCTGGTTCTTGACCCAACTTGATCCTTGTTTTAGAAAATTTGTATAAAATAATCCACTTGGCTAAAAACTCTAAAATTTTTACAGAATTTATTTTTGCATCTTAAAATCATTCCTTTAAAATTTTATATCAAACTGGACACAAAATCTTGGTCAAGTAGTTCACCCAACCAGACTGCTCCAGTTGCCCTGCATCCTGGCAGCAGTTCTGAATGTTTATGAATTCCGTAAATTAAATTCAATCAACGTGGTTCCAAATTATTTTTCTCAAATACTAGACTTATTAAACAACAACATATCCAAAATTCAACTCAAGATAATTTATCTATATTTAATTAAAAATCATACAAGTCACAGCATTTTACTAATTGTAAAACAGAAAAATTTCAAAAGGAGTTCAATGGTTAAAGTACCAAACCTTGCTTTTCCTTGCTCTTCTTATCTATTTCACTTCCTTTCCTCTCTAATCTCCTTGATTTCCTATGAATTTAATATGTCACATATGTAAGAACAAACCCTAGATATGAACATGATGCTACCTTATGATTTTCTAACAATCCTTTACTTATTCTTACTAATAATCACCATTTTCATCATTTCCTTTAAGTAGTTTATCATTTTTCACCATAATCATCAACTTACTAATTCTTTCCCAACATGAAAATAATATCAAATCTTCCTAAACATAGCCTAATACCTAATTCTAATGAAAGAATAAGACTTAGGATGGTATCTTACCTTATTTCCTATTGAATTTCACTTGAAAAAATGGCTTAGATTTGAAACTTGTCTCCTTGAAAATGGAAGGGAGGCGGAGCACGACTTAAAGAAGAAGAAAAGTGGTGATGGTGGTGTCTTTTTGATCCTTACTTGTGTTTGGAAGACCATAATTAGTTGTTTATAATTTAATTTCCATTTAATTAATTTATTTATTTTCAATGGCCATGATTTGTCCAACCCATTTGAATTTAATGGCTAGGATTTGGTTTATTTTCAATGGCCTTGATTTGTCCAACACATTTGGATTTAATGGCTAGGATTTGGTTTATTTTCAATGGCCATGATTTGTCCAACACATTTGGATTTAATGGCTAGGATTTGGTTTATTTTCAATGGCCATGATTTGTCCAACACATTTGGATTTAATGGCTAGGATTTGGTTTATTTTCAATGGCCATGATTTGTCCAACACATTTGGATTTAATGGCTAGGATTTGGCCACTTGAAAGTGGTTTTTTGTTCTTTTAAATTTTGCCCCCAAAGTTATATTTAATTACAAAATCGCCCCTCCAGTGGAAATGTCCAAAATGTCCTTATCGGAAAATCGCCCGTAACTTACAAACCGTGCGTTTTCAGGAAAAATCGTGCACCACCATTACTACCCGATTAATCCCGAGAACACATTTATGGCATCCGTTAGGGTCACTATTAAGAACCGACACAACTTTTTGGAAAATTACTCTTAGGTCCTCGGCTTTTCGAAAAATTACCTTTAGGTCCCGTCGACTTCACGGGCCTCCTTTGTACACCGATTTTGTTTTTGACCATCTCAAGCCTCTATTTGACCACTTATTTATGTCCTTCTTGCCTAATACTCGACTGTCTAAACTTTGGGATGTGACAGCCTTAGAGAACATGGGCCTAAGCTCGGAGAAAATAAAGTCACCACCCGCACAGGCTAGAAAATTGAAAGGGGTAGATGACTCAATTCCTATGGAATCCCCACCCCCCTAATGGGTTTGAAAAGTTGGGTACATATGGGGAAGGTGAGAAATGGCCCAGCACCCCCACAACGCCCGATTCATTGGAACCTGCCTCCTTTGCAGGTCTTAATATTATAAAATTCTTAAATATAACAATAATATCCATATTATACACAACAATTAAAATAAAGCATCATTATATTAAAATCAAAGCAGTGTCCAAATAAAACAAATAAATGGACACCCATCCGAGGATGGAAACATGTCCTTACATCGTCCATGTCTAAAACTAAATAGGACACCCACCGAAAGGTGGAAACGTGTCCTTTACATTGGTCCAAAATATAAAAGCAATTTAAATTACATGATGCTTAATACATGAGGTACCCAACATGTGGAAACATACCTCTTACAAGGTTTTGAAATCAAACAAATTAATAAAAGTAAACAAACATGCATCATAAATAAATCATTCATCAAAGACATCAAACATCAATCAAAATGTATAATAAACATTCATCTAATTTGTATAAAATAGTAAATATATAACTTTAGGGTTCATGCATCAATTAGGATTTCTTGGGTTTTATGTTTAACAATTAGGGTTTTGCATATACCAGTTTAATTAGTTGAGAAACATTTTAAAGAAATAACATGGCTACTGGATGTTTGAATATAAAGATTAGATTTGAAATAAATTAGGGTTTGCATCTAAAGAATGGATGTTTTAGATTTAGAATTTCGAAAGTTGTATGAAAATAATATTAAAATTTAGGGTTTAAATAAATAAGATTGAAAATCATGAAAATTGGTTTTTAGATTTAGTATTTGAAAAATAAGCTACTGTGAATTTAGAAAAATAGATTTGGTTAGGGTTTCAAGAAAACAAATTATTGTGGTTTTAGAAGAATGTAATTTAAGGTTGTAGATTTTAAAAATATGTGTTACGGGTATTAAGGCATTAGGGTTTTGAAGAAATATTTTTAGGGTTTCAAATAAAGTTTGGATGGTTAGTAGAATAATTGATCAAATTGTGTGATGAAGCTACTGTAAACATAAACAAAGAAATAGAGATTCAAACCATCGTTGTTGGTTCCACCACAATCTTTGAATTCTGATTGAACAATAATAAAGAAAGTGTAGGTTGCCTTTGATGGATTGTTGTTGCTTGCTCATTGCCTCTTGCTCCTTCAAGCTTGAGATTGGCCAAAAAAATCTAAAAGTCCAATGTCCGATAAAAAATTTCAGATCCCCTCAATCTGTGTCTTTATTGTGGTATTTATATAAAAAAAAACCTAATACTAATTGGCTAAGGAAATAAAACGTTTTAGGAAACAAAATTAAAAACCAAGTAAAACCGTGTGTGGGTCGGGTGTGCGAAAGTGAGCTGGCAAAGAAAATATGCAGGCACTGGGCTTGGGTGCTACTGGCTCGAGAGCGGGCCAGGCCAATTTGCCGCTGGATTTTCCTGCGGCGAATTGGTCTATGGCCATTTTACCGCAGATTTTTCTGCGGCGAATTGGCCTAAGCCAACTCGTCACCTGTGACGTAAATTTTTCATCGCCGATTCTTCCTTTTTATTATTACTTTTTTATTTTTATTAAAAATAAATATTATTCAATTAAAACACCACAAAAATTATTTTAAATTGTTCAAAAATATCAAATTGAACTGGGTCAAAAATTAAGGGTCTACATCATCCCTTCCAATTGACCATCCGTCTGTGGATTAAAAGTAGTACTAAAATGGAGTCGAGTACCCAATGCTTTCTAAAAAATTTCTCAAAATTTTGAAGCAAAGCAAGGGTCTCGATATGAAATAATAGACATTGGTACTCCATGAAGCCTGACTATCTCATTAGTATACACTTCAACAAGTCTATCCATTAAATAATCAACTCGAATGGGAAGGAAATGAACTGATTTGTGTTAGTGTATGTGCCCTAGGCCATTTGTTTGGATCTTTATGTTATACATTCATTATTAATAAATGAGGTTTTATTATCATTATTGTTGTTTGCATGTTACACAATTTTGATATTTGTCCCTGGTTTATTATTGTTATAGAGATAAAAAAAATAAATAATTCTTAACCAGTATGAACATTGATTTGATGATCATCAGATGGTTATGTGTATAGTGATACAAATCAATTTCATAAATACTTGTTAGAGAACAATGTATTGGATAGACCCATCATGAGATTACTACATGGGTTAGTGTCATAAGTAAATCTCATGATAGTTATGTAATAATTCTTTGACTTGAGATTGTCATAGTTTCCAATATAAGGACTATTATATTTTGACATGATCAAACATTATCCGTAACTGGATAGTAATAAAGGTTATGTTCATATATGATAGAAATTATGTAGAGGATAATGAACAATCAAGATAGAATTTGTCCCTCTCTTTGAGAGAGATATCTTTTGGGCCCCTCGATAAGTGAGACTGTGAAATGCATGGCCGTGCTCAAATGAATTGATAATGTGATCAATTTCATTTGTTTTATCAGTCTACTTGGAGATCGAGTAATCATAAGTTTGGACAATATAAGTATGACGTTGACCATGACTTATGTTCAAGCTAGATATCGTGTGACAAAGGGATTAATGCATATACTATTATTAGGCAAATTGGACATTCCTTATATTAATTGGGTAGTTGTAACGCCTTGCTAGAGGCCAATTATGACTTGTTGATTTAATAGAGATTAAATTGACTGCCAATTAATATGGGCCTATCGGGTCACACACAAGAATGCGTTTTGGGCTGGATATAATATTAATAATATTAATATTAGATATTAATATTTATTATTATTATTATTTTCGTTTTTATATATATATATTATTAGATAATATATTCAGAATCCTAATTAGATTTGGATTCTGAATTTGACTTACCTTATCCAATTATATTTATTATTAGATAATGTATTCAGAATCCTGATTAGACTTGGATTCTGAATTTGACTTTCCGTATCCAATTTTGAATTGGATTCTGGAGTGATTATATTCACTCCAGACGTTAAGTCTTCTCAGAGGTAACAATAAAAACAAAGAGGAACGAAAAAGGTAACCTTAATACGTTTTTAGAGAAAACGTTTTTCCAGCCTTCGCTGTTGCAGAGAGCTAGCACTCCAAACGGTAGCATTCGTGTGGATACGCGATAGAGGGTGTTTCGCGATCGAGGCATCTCTTCAAAACTGTGATTTCGAATCATCAACAGGTTAGTTCTTTGAACACTTTTGTCGAATTAAACGAACAGCATGGATCCTGGTGGGAAATCAGAGATCAAATATTTTTCCGCTGCGTGTTTTTGTTTGCAGTGATCTCCTTAATTTCCTAACAGTGGTATCAGAGCCACTTGTTGTTTTCGTTTAAGTCGAAAATGCCATGTTGATATGATTACATGAGATATATTGATTTCGTATGGCATGTTAACTATAAAACCTTAATTCGTTTTTCATATGATGAGAAAGGATTGGTTTTTGGTTTCGTTTCTGTAAAACCTTAATTCGTTTTTTATATGATGAGAAAGGATTGGTTTTTGGTTTCGTTTCTGTAAAACCTTAATTCGTTTTTCATATGATGAGAAAGGATTGGTTTTTGGTTTCGTTTCTGTAAAACCCTAATTCGTTTTTCATATGATGAGAAAGGATTGGTTTTTGGTTTCGTTTCTGTAAAACCCTAATTCGTTTTTCATATGATGAGAAAGGATTGGTGTTTTTAATTTCGTTTTCATGAGATGATCACGTATATATGATTGGTTGATTAAAATGATTTTCATATGATGAAAACGATTAAGTTTATATGTGATATAAACATTTGGTAATGATTCTGTAATGGGTTGTACATATTCGAAATAAAACAGTAAGAAGGTTAATGAGATTAACGGTTCTGTTTTAGGGTTTCGCCAAAGAAAAATGTTAATGAGATTAACGTTTCTGTTTGGCTTCGAGGGGCGCTGCCCCTCGACCCCGCCCAGGGGCGCTGCCCCTTCGGAACCCCGCCCGCCGAGGGGAGCCCCGCCCGCTGACCGGCTAGCGGGACCGCCGTATGTTCGCGCCCTATAGTTCGTTACCGCGACATTAAGAATGTCAATATATTTGTTTCTATTTAACATGTTGGTGATGAATATGTTATGTTTGTTTGATGTCTTGGCATGGTGCATAGCATGGCCTTATGACCTATGTGATTGGTTTATTCATATCTTTATTTTGGGTAAATACGGCCTGCGTGTCGTTTATTTTGTTGTAATTTATTTTACTAGTAGTTAGATTTTCTTTTATTGTAATATATGAAGATTCAAGCTACAATGTTTGTGATGGAGATTCATACCAAGGAGAAGATGGTTCCATGGTGATGGAAGCACAAGCTCAAGTTTTGAAGATATGTTATATTGCAAGTGTTGTAATAGATAGGTTTTTCACCTAGGGTTGCCTTTATGATCTTCATTTGGTCTCTTGAAGATCATATTTAGTTTGGCCATGCTATGTCACGTTTACATATTTTGTCATTTGGTATATGATGCTTATGTGATAAATTATATATATGCATATAGGATGCTAAAATATAATGATATGTAATGCAAGACATGATAATAATTTAGTTGAACCCTCATTAATAATTTAAGTCTAAATGCCATCCACGTTTTGAACACCTATCAAAACTAAGATTGTATTAAAGTAGGTATTGCCAAAGCAATATGCTTTAAACATTCCTAGCTAAGTAGGATGAGTAATAGTGCTACTCATATGTTTTAAAATTGGTTAGACTTAATTAGGCTATCAAAATGGTTTTGGGCCTAAGGCATTAGATGGAATTCAACATGCTATGATATATGATGTCAATATTCCATAATTACTAAGAGTTACATGAGATGTAATTGGTAAAGATGTTACCTACCTAAATAACTTGATTTTAAGCGTCACGCCAAAGCTGAGTTTAGAATTAAGTGAAATACGGATCTTAGCCTACTAAAATATTTCTTTAGAGGGTTATATTTTTTAGTAGGAGTTTAAATAATTTTAACCTCATTATTAATTAAAATTTGACTTTGCATATTTATCAACAGATGGCTGCTAATAACAATTCCACCTTATCACTGCGATCTATCCTTGAGAAGGAAAAACTGAAAGAATGTGGGACTAATTTTGTTGACTGGTTTAGGAACCTGAGAATTGTTCTCAAACAAGAGAAAAAGTCCTACGTGCTTGATGAAGCTATCCCTGACCCACCTCCTGCCGATGCTTCTAATGCTGCTAAGAGTAAGCATAAGAAGCATGAAGATGATTCCAATGACATAGGATGTCTTATGTTGGCTACTATGTGTCCAGGACTTCAGAAGGATCTGGAACACTTAGAGGCTTATGAGATGAGTGTGCATCTCAAACAAGCTTTCCAACAACAGGCTAGGCAAGATAGGTTTAACACCGCTGTTGCATTATTTGACTGCAAAATGTCTGAAGGTGAATCTGTTAGTGCTCATGTTTTGAAGATGAAAGGCTATCTAGATCACCTTGCTAGACTTGGATATCCCCTGAGTTTAGAACTCTCCACGGATTTGATCCTACATTCATTGCCTAGCAATTTCTCACAGTTTGTCATGAACTATAACATGAATGACATGGAGAAATCCATTCCTGAGCTACATGGTATGCTCAAAACTGCTGAGGGGAATATCAAAAAGCCTACCCAAATATTGAATGTCAATATTAAACAAATGAAAAAGAAAGCCAAAGATACTAAAGGCAAGGGTAAGGCAAAAGGTGCTAAAGGGTCCAAGGGACAAGCTAAACCAAAACCTGTACCTAAGGCTAAAGTTCCTAAGGAAGGGACTTGTTTCCATTGCAACAAGCCTGGGCATTGGAAGAGAAATTGTCAACTCTATTTGGATGAGTTAAAGAAGTTGAAGGGTAGTGCGACTACATCTTCAGGTATTTATGTTATAGAAATTAATTTATCTATTCCTTCTTCCTGGGTATTAGATACCGGATGTGGATCTCATATTTGTACAAATATGCAGGGACTCAAAAGGAGTAGGATGCTGAAGAAGGGCGAAGTGGACCTACGTGTTGGCAATAGAGCAAGAGTTGCTGCTATAGCTGTAGGAACTTATGAGCTTGTTATGCCCAATGGGTTTTTGTTAATTTTGAACAATTGCTTTTATGTTCCTACTATGAGTAGGAATCTTATTTCAGTATCTGTTTTGGATGATGAAGGTTATTCATTTTTATTAAGAATAAGAAATGTTCTATTTTTGATAAAAATGATCTGCTTTATGGTATTGCAAATTCTTATAATGGCCTTTATATCCTTAATCTTGATGATTCTAATGGTAATTATATCTATAACATAACTTCTAAGAGAACTAAGCCAAATGAGTTAAACCCTACTTATTTATGGCATTGTCGCCTTAGCCATATAAATGAGAAACGCATTTCTAAGCTCCATCAAGATGGATTATTAGATTCATTTGATTTTGAATCATTTGAAACATGTGAGTCTTGTTTGCTTGGTAAGATGACAAAGGATCCTTTTACTGGTCATAGTGAAAGGGCTAATGATTTATTGGGCTTGATACATACAGATGTATGTGGTCCTTTTAGCATTAGTGCCAGAGGAGGATTTCGATACTTCATTACTTTTACTGATGATTTCAGTAGGTATGGCTATGTCTACCTAATGAAACATAAGCATGAGTCTTTTGAAATGTTTAGAACTTTTCAAAATGAAGTACAAAATCAACTTGGTAAAACAATTAAACTACTTCGATCAGATCGAGGTGGTGAATATTTGAGCCAAGAGTTTGATGATCATCTAAGGGATTGTGGAATTGTTTCACAACTGACTCCTCCAGGAACTCCACAGTGGAATGGAGTTTCTAAAAGGAGAAATCGAACTCTATTAGATATGGTTCGATCAATGATGAGTCAAGCGGATCTTCCTTTATCTTTTTGGGGTTATGCCTTGGAGACAGCTGCATTCATTCTGAACCGTGTACCATCTAAGGCGGTTGAAAAGACACCATATGAGATATGGACAGGTAAGACACCTAGTTTGTCTTTTCTTAAGATTTGGGGTTGTGAAGCTTATGTGAAAAGACCAGTTTCAGATAAGTTATCTCCAAAGTCTATCAAATGTAATTTTGTGGGGTATCCTAAGGAAACTAAAGGATACTATTTCTATACTCCTTCAGAGAACAAAGTGTTTGTTGCTCGAAATGGGATCTTTTTGGAAAAGGAATTTCTTTCTAAGAGAACTAGTGGGAGTATAGTAGAACTTGAGGAAACTCAAGTACCGCAAGAAATCATTGAGCCGTCTATAGAGCCTATTTCAGAACCACAAATAGTTGTGGAGTCTGAAGATGTAACACAAATCCCTCGCAGGTCTGATAGGACACGTCGTCATCCAGAGAGATATGGATTTCTTGTGACTGATGATAGTGAAGTAATGCTCATAGATCAAGATGAGCCTACTACCTATCAAGAAGCTGTGTCAGGTCCAGATTCAGACAAATGGCTTGGAGCCATGAAATCTGAGATGCAATCTATGTTTGACAACCAGGTTTGGTCTTTAATTGATCCTCCAGAGGGTATTAAGACTATTGGTTGCAAATGGGTTTTCAAGAAGAAAACTGACATGGATGGGAATGTGCAGACCTATAAAGCAAGGCTTGTTGCAAAAGGTTTCAAGCAAACTCATGGTATAGACTATGATGAAACCTTTTCACCAGTTGCTATGCTTAAGTCTGTTAGAATTCTCATTGCCATTGCAGCATACTATGATTATGAGATATGGCAAATGGATGTCAAAACCGCTTTCCTTAATGGAAACTTGCTTGAGGATGTGTATATGACACAACCTGAGGGTTTTGTAAATCCTGAGAATTCTACAAAGGTTTGCAAGCTTCAAAGATCCATTTATGGATTGAAGCAAGCATCTCGAAGCTGGAATCTTCGTTTTGATGAAACAGTTAGGAACTTTGGTTTCATCAAGAATGAAGATGAACCTTGTGTTTACAAGATGGTTAGTGGGAGTGCAGTAGTGTTTTTAGTCTTATATGTGGATGACATATTACTCATTGGGAATGATATCCCTACCTTGCAAAATGTTAAGACTTGGTTAGGGAATTCTTTCTCAATGAAAGACTTAGGTGAGGCTGCCTATATCCTTGGTATAAAGATCTATAGAGATAGATCTAGAAGGATAATTGGCCTGAGTCAAAGTACATACATAGATAAAGTGTTGAAGAGGTTCAACATGCAAGATTCCAAAAAGGGATTCTTGCCTATGTCTCATGGCATTCATCTTAGCAAGAGTAATTGTCCTATGACATCTGATGAGCGAGATCGAATGAATAAGATTCCTTATGCTTCTGCTATAGGATCTATTATGTAGGCCATGTTATGTACTAGACCCGATGTCTCATATCCATTAAGCGCAACTAGTAGATTTCAAGCTGATCCTGGTGAAGGTCACTGGACAGCTGTCAAGAATATTCTTAAGTACCTTCGAAGGACTAAAGATGTATTCTTGGTTTATGGAGGTTTGGAAGATGAGCTAGTTGTAAATGGTTACACAGATGCTAGTTTCCAAACTGACATAGATGATTTTATATCGCAGTCAGGTTTTGTATTCACATTGAATGGTGGAGCTGTTAGTTGGAAGAGTTCAAAACAAAGCACTGTGGCTGATTCTACAACAGAGGCTGAGTATATAGCAGCATCAGATGCAGCTAAGGAAGCAGTCTGGTTGAAGAAATTCATCACTGAGCTAGGAGTGGTGCCTAGCATTGCAAATCCTGTGGACATTTATTGTGACAACAATGGTGCCATAGCACAGGCAAAAGAGCCTAGATCTCATCAAAGATCTAAGCATATACTTAGGCGTTTTCACCTCATTCGAGACATTATCGATAGAGGAGATATCAAGATATGCAAAGTTGACACAAATGATAACATAGCAGATCCATTAACAAAGCCTCTCTCACGGGTCAAGCATGATCAGCACACTAGATCTATGGGTCTTAGAAATTTGTAGGCCTAGTGCAAGTGGGAGATTGTTAGTGTATGTGCCCTAGGCCATTTGTTTGGATCTTTATGTTATACATTCATTATTAATAAATGAGGTTTTATTATCATTATTGTTGTTTGCATGTTACACAATTTTGATATTTGTCCCTGGTTTATTATTGTTATAGAGATAAAAAAAATAAATAATTCTTAACCAGTATGAACATTGATTTGATGATCATCAGATGGTTATGTGTATAGTGATACAAATCAATTTCATAAATACTTGTTAGAGAACAATGTATTGGATAGACCCATCATGAGATTACTACATGGGTTAGTGTCATAAGTAAATCTCATGATAGTTATGTAATAATTCTTTGACTTGAGATTGTCATAGTTTCCAATATAAGGACTATTATATTTTGACATGATCAAACATTATCCGTAACTGGATAGTAATAAAGGTTATGTTCATATATGATAGAAATTATGTAGAGGATAATGAACAATCAAGATAGAATTTGTCCCTCTCTTTGAGAGAGATATCTTTTGGGCCCCTCGATAAGTGAGACTGTGAAATGCATGGCCGTGCTCAAATGAATTGATAATGTGATCAATTTCATTTGTTTTATCAGTCTACTTGGAGATCGAGTAATCATAAGTTTGGACAATATAAGTATGACGTTGACCATGACTTATGTTCAAGCTAGATATCGTGTGACAAAGGGATTAATGCATATACTATTATTAGGCAAATTGGACATTCCTTATATTAATTGGGTAGTTGTAACGCCTTGCTAGAGGCCAATTATGACTTGTTGATTTAATAGAGATTAAATTGACTGCCAATTAATATGGGCCTATCGGGTCACACACAAGAATGCGTTTTGGGCTGGATATAATATTAATAATATTAATATTAGATATTAATATTTATTATTATTATTATTTTCGTTTTTATATATATATATTATTAGATAATATATTCAGAATCCTAATTAGATTTGGATTCTGAATTTGACTTACCTTATCCAATTATATTTATTATTAGATAATGTATTCAGAATCCTGATTAGACTTGGATTCTGAATTTGACTTTCCGTATCCAATTTTGAATTGGATTCTGGAGTGATTATATTCACTCCAGACGTTAAGTCTTCTCAGAGGTAACAATAAAAACAAAGAGGAACGAAAAAGGTAACCTTAATACGTTTTTAGAGAAAACGTTTTTCCAGCCTTCGCTGTTGCAGAGAGCTAGCACTCCAAACGGTAGCATTCGTGTGGATACGCGATAGAGGGTGTTTCGCGATCGAGGCATCTCTTCAAAACTGTGATTTCGAATCATCAACAGGTTAGTTCTTTGAACACTTTTGTCGAATTAAACGAACAGCATGGATCCTGGTGGGAAATCAGAGATCAAATATTTTTCCGCTGCGTGTTTTTGTTTGCAGTGATCTCCTTAATTTCCTAACAATTTGGTTCATCGATCAACAATCACCCCAGTTTGTATCATGCTTTTTTAGGTTTTTGGAAGACCAGTCACAAAATCCATGGTGATTCTATCCCATTTCCATTCTGGTATTGATATAGGTTGCAAAAGACATGAAGGAACTTGATGTTTTGCTTTAATTTGTTGACACACTAAACATCGAGTCACATATTTGGTAATATCTCTCTTCATACTAGGCCACCAATAATGAGACTCCAAATTTTGATACATCTTATTGCTTTCGGGATGTACAATATACGTAGTAGTATGAGCTTCACCAAGTATACACTCCTTTAGTTCCTTCTCATCAGGTACACATAATTGACCTCTATAATACAATCCACCATTTTCTAACACAACATAATCTGGCTTTTCACCTTTATGCACTTGTTTCAAAATTTGTAACAACTTTTGATTTTGTTTCTAATCTTCTATCACTTTTTACTTTATGGTTGGTTCAACCATCAATTCTGCTAATATAACACATTATATCATTTAGTTTATTTAATTTATATATACATATAGTATTATAATATTATATATACAACATATCTTCTAAAGTCTTTCGACTTAAAGCATTGGCTACCACGTTAGCTTTCCCAGAATGATAGTCAATGATACAATCATAATCTTTGATCAATTCCATCTACCTCCTCTGCCTTAAGTTTAGTTCTTTTTGTGTTGGTAAGTATTTCAAACTTTTATGGTTAGTGAAAATATAGCACCTTTTGCCATACAACTAATGTCACCATATCTTAAGAGCAAATACAATAGTAGCTAACTCCAAATCATATGTAGGGTAATTCAATTCATGAGATTTTAATTGCCTAGAACCATAAGCAATTACCTTACCCTCTTACATCAATACACAACTGAGTCCCAGGTGAGAAGCATCACTATAAATAACGTAATCTTGGTTGTGTCAATATCGGTGCTTCAGTCAACATAGACTTCAATTGATAAAAACTAGCTTGACACTGGGCATTCTACTCAAATTTAGTTTCTTTTTTAAGGAGCTTAGTTAAAGGAAGTGCTATCTTTGAAAACCCTTGCACAAATCTTCAATAATAACTAGCTAACCCAAGAAAACTCCGGACTTCTAATATATTCTTTGGTGGTTGCCAATTCAAAATAGCCTCAATTTTACTAGAATTCATATGAATACCATTAGCTAATATTACATGACCAAGAAATGCCACTTCCGTCAGCCAAAAATTACATTTTGATAATTTAGCATGCAATTGATTCTCCCATAGTGTATGTAGTACAATTCTCAAATGCTTATCATGCTCCTCTTTATTTCTGGAATAAACCAATATGTCATCAATAAAAACAACTACAAATTGGTCTAAATAGGGATTGAAGACTCGATTCATCAAATCCATAAAAGCTATTGGAAGATTAGTTAAGCCAAAGGGCATAACCAAAAATTCATAATGTCCATATCGAGTTCTGAAAGTTATGTTTGGAATATCTACTTTTTTTATTTTTATCTGATAATAACCAGATTTAAGATCAATCTTAGAGAAAACACCTGCTCCCCTCAACTTATCAAACAAGTCATCAATCCTAGGTAACGGGTACTTATTCTTAATAGTCACTTTATTCAACTATCGATAATCTATACACAATCTTAAGGTACCATCCTTCTTCTTCACAAGTAAAACCGGTGCACTCCAGAGTGATACGCTAGGTTTAATAAAGCCCTTATCAAGTAATTCCTGAAGTTACACTTTTAACTCATTTAATTTTGGAGGTGCCATTCTATAAGGTGAAATAGAAATTGGTGCCATACCTGGAGCTAGATCAATAACAAATTCTACCTCCCTCTCTGGTGGTATTCTAGGTAATTCCACCTAAAAAACATCCGGAAACTCACTCACTGTAGGTATGTCTCCCAAAGCCTTACTTGAATATCATGTATCATTAACATAAGCAAGGTAAGCTTTACACTTCTTCCTAATCAACCTTCTAGCTTTAGCTGCAGAAATAAAACTAAAAGGGTAACATTAATTTTCTCCTCGAACTACAATTTCACCATAACCCAAAATCTTAAAAGACAACTTTACTATAGTAGTCCATAACTGCTTGATGTCAGGACAACCAATCCATTCCCAAAATTACATCAAAGTCATGGAATGGATGTTCAATCAAATCAGCAGGAAGTTCTACATCATGAACTCTAAGTGGACAATTTTGATATACTTTGTTTACCGTCACACTATGGCCTAAGGGATTAGTAAGTTCTATCTCATAATCAAGTTTATTAACACACATTCTCTTCCCTGAAGCTATAGTTATACAAATATAAGAATGTCTAGAACCAGGATCTAATAATGCATACACATTAAGACCAAGTAAAGAAAATATACCAACTATAACATTAGGACCATCCTGGTCCTCCACAGCTTTCATGGCATAAGCTCTAGCTGGACCACTGCCTCAAGTCTAAGGTCTATCCACTGTTTTAGATCCTCTTTGTTGACTAACATTGGGTCGACCACCTCTACCTGTCCTACGGCATGACTGAGACCACTGTACATGACGTTGTCCTTCAATAACTTCTAGTTCTTTTATTGTTGGACAATCTCTAATTTTATGCTCCAAAGAACCACATTTCAAACAAGCCCCTTTTTGATACTAGCAATCTTCACTTGCATGGCCCTTACCATAATATTGACAAGGTGTAGTAATAGCCCTTGAAGATGAGCTTGTAGCCACTCCAAACCTACCACCTCTAGACCTTAGAAAACTAGCTCCACTTCCTCTACCAGACCCCTGAGTTTGAGCTTGAATATTTCTCTGTCTTTTATGGCCACCATGTTGTTATTTACTAGAAAATCCCTTCTTTGATTGTTGTCTTTTTCCCTGCTCTTACTTAATCTCATTTTCTATAGCAAATGCAGCATTAAGAAGAGTGTAAAATTCTTTAATCCTCATCGCTACTAAATACATTCGGATCTAACTGTTCAAATCCTATTTAAGCTGTTTACACTTATCTTTCTCATATGCAACTAACTCTAGAAAATATTTGCTAAGGAAAATAAACTGTCTTTCATATTTAGTCACAGATGACTGCCTTTGCTTAAGATATAAAAACGCATGACGCTTCTCCTCTAAATAAATCTCACTAATATATTTCTTTTTAAATTCTTTTTGGAAAATTGCCCAGGTGAGTCTACCTGTGGGTACACCTTTTTGCTTTATATCCCACCAGACATAAGCTTGTTCCTACAACAATGAAATTGCACACTTCAATCTTTCCTCATTAGTGCAATGCAGAAAATAAAAAACTCTCACAATCCTCTCCATCCAATACTCCGCTACTGAAGACTCATTAGTATCACAAGCTTTAAAATCTTCAGCTCCTAATTTCCTAATTCTATCCAATGGAGATCTTTAAAGCACCGGCAGTGGAGGTTGTGCAGGAGGAGCAACTTCTACAATTTTCCTGAGAACTTCCCCTATATTTTTCATAAATTGAGGATCTAAGGGAATTTGTTCCGCATAAGGTTCCGATGGCTGCTGATTCCCCACACAAGCTTGATTTTGCGAGGATGCAGTTTGTTCCTCCTTACCTTGGTGGGATTCAAAGGCCATCTTATACCTTTAAACATTAAAAATCAACTGCATCACATTTATTCAATTATATATTTCACATAGTAATGATAGTTGTACTTCTCTTTTCTTTTAACCCACAACTTAGGACTGCCTAAACCTGCTCTGATACCACTAAATGTAACATCCCCTACATCATCTATATACTTTTAACTACATAGGTGATGTCACGTAAATACTCACACTTATCTATATATATATATATTATAGAAATATAACCAAAATACTTCTACGTATTAATGCAGTTATTAAACTTTCGAAAGAACTACTATAATCATGCCTATATTGCAAACATGTATCTTTTAATTTATAAAGAATCTATTATTATAATTTCTCAAACTACTCTCCAACTTATACAACTGTCATACAAAATTATAAAGTATTGCCATGTGAACTATATAGAATACAATATTTATAATATTGTTCTTTGAACCTTTGTGATGCAGTTGACTAGGAACATATATCCTCACTCTGTAGTCTATGAGCAGGGATTTTCGCGCCCACTCCCACATGGAATGATTCTTATGACTTCGACACTTTTAGGCTCAGAACCTTAGAAAACACAAGCCTAAGCCTAGAGGAAATGGAGTCACCACCCGAACAGGCCGGAAAAAAGAAAGAGGTGGATGACTCGATTCCTAAGGAATCCCCAACTCCGTAATGGGTTCAGAAAGTTGGGTACCTATGGGAAAGGTGAGAAATAGCCCATCACTCCTACAACACCCAGTTCATTGGAACTGACCTCCTTTTCAAGTCTTAATATTATGAAATTCTTAAATATAATGATATTATCCATACTATATGCAATAATTAAAATAAATCATCATTATATCAAAATCAAAGAAATATTCAAACAAAATAAATAAATGGACACCCATCCGAGGATGGAAACGTGTCCTTACATCGTTCAATGTCTAAAACTAAATAGGACACCCATCAAAAGATGGAAACATGTCCTTTACATTAATTTCAAAATATAAAAATTATTTAAATTACATGAAAATTAATTAATGAGGTATCCAATCATGGAAATATACCTCTTACAATTTTAATAAATAAATAATAATTGAAAAAAATATTCATCCATGATAAATTAAATGAATCAAACATTGAAATTAAATAAATCAATCATCAAAACATATAATAAACTACACAATTAAATCTAAAACATTAAATAAAGAAATAAGAATATAAATTGAGGTTTACATCTTGACTTAGGGTTTCTTGAACAAAATTAGGGTTTAGAATTTTTATAATAACAATTTTAGAGTTCAGATGAAAAACTGTGATTTTATGGGTTCTTGGAATCAAACTAGGTTTTAGGACCTTATAAAATAACATTAGAATTATAGGGTTTTTGGATACTGTAAGTGATTATAAAATTTGTTGCAAAATCCTATTTCATGAATTATTATCACAGTAAGTTAAATGAGTTAAGTGTTCAAATTAATTAATGTATTTAACTGGATGAGTGAATAAAACATTACTTGTATTGTAGGCTCCACCAAGTTGATG
This sequence comes from Garcia nutans, assembly GCA_947685225.1. NCBI lineage: Eukaryota > Viridiplantae > Streptophyta > Magnoliopsida > Malpighiales > Euphorbiaceae > Garcia > Garcia nutans. Next base: position 39,939,995 of record CANTUV010000059.1, read on the forward strand.
TGTTGATCCAAGCTATCTTTTCTTTTATGCCTAGAATAATTGATTCTTGGTTGAAGACTTTGTGATCCAAAGATCAGCCACTACCACTTTGCTTTGCTTTTTTTTTATATTATTTTCATATTGTTTTCTTCCTTGATTGTTGTTACTCAATTACTTTTTGATAATTCTTGTTTTATCAAATTGCTACTGTCTTTTTTACTGCCAATTTGTTAATCCCCCCATTCCTCTTTGATTTTTGATATTGCTCTCTCTCTTTTACTGCCAATCTCTTAATCTAGGTTCCTCCTTTCAGATTTTCATTTTTAATTATGTATTTATAGGAAACCTTACCTTAACCCTTAACCTAATCTAGCTCTCATAAGTTAATTAAGAAGTTAAATGGCCAGTACAATTGTGTTTAGGACTCGAATTAAAGGCCAAAATTGACATGGAGTGCAACACATATCGATTTGGGCTGTCCAAATCAATATGAGGCAAATTCCATATCGATTGGGCCAACCAAATCGATATGAAATTGCCTCAAATCGATTTGGCTTGCCAAAATTGATATGAGGTACTTGCCCATATCGATTTGGCAAGTTCAAATAGATATTGTCAGTACCCATATCGATTTGGCCCTCCCAAATTGATATGGACAGTACCCATATCAATTTGGGAGATCTAATTCTATCAAAACCATTAATTTTGACTCAAACCGGTCCAAAATAATTAAATTTTCAGCCAATATTTTTGCAATTTTTATATAACCTCCAATTTAATTCTAAAATTAGGTTTAAGAAATCTAAATTCATAATGGACCAACATAAGCCTTTTAAATTTAAACTAATTTAAATTTAAGGGTCTACAGTTTGCCCCCTACTTGAACAATCTGAGACTTGGTTGAAGAGAGTGAAAAGCAATATGACTTTAAGCATATATTGGATGAGGATGGGTTCTCGACCCGATGTTGAAAATAGTTTGGGTTATTGATCAGAAAAAGAATTGGGTATTTGGACTAGAAACTGGGTACTTGGACTCAAGACTAAATTGGATTTGGGTAGTTAGACCCGAGACTGGATTAGGTACTTGGACCTGAGACAAAATTGGATTTGGGTACTTGGACCCAAGACTAGATTGGGTACTTGGACCCGTGATTGGGTACTTGGACCTGAGATTAGGTACTTGGACCCGAGATTAGGTACCTGGACAAGTGACTAAATTGGGGACTTGGACCCCAGATTGAATTTGATTTGGGTACTTGGATCTGAGATTGGAAACTTGGACCTAGGAATGTATTTGATTTGGGTACTTGGACCCGAGACTAAATTGAATTTGGGTACTTGGACCCGAGACTGGATACGTGGACCTAAGACTAAATTGAATTTGGGTGATTGGTCCCGAGATTGAATTGGATTTAGGTGCTTAAACCCGAGACTGAATTGGATTTGGGTACTTGGACTTGAGATTGGGTACTTGGACCTGAGATTGGATACTTGGACCCGAGATTAGGTACTTGGACCCGTGACTAAATTGGGTACTTGGACCCATGACTGAATTGGGTACTTGGACCTAAGACTGGGTACTTGGACCCAAGACTGAATTTGATTTGGGTACTTGGACCCGAGACTGGGTACTTGGACCCCAGACTGAATTGGGTACTTGGACACAGGATTGTATTTTGGGTGCTCGACCCGAAACTAGATTTGAGTGACCTTTTATCAGTTGAGAATTCTTGCTTAACTGGTTGTTCCATTCTTTAATGGATTGTGGGTCTTTGCTACCAAAAATGGATTTTATCCATTGGAGATCGGGTCTTTACCCTTAAAACATGGATCTTTATCCATTGGAGTTCGAGTCTTTACCCTTGACACATAGATCTTTATCCATTGGAGATCATGCCTTTACCCTTGAAACATGGATCTTTATCCATTGGACTTCGTCTTATATTGGCTTCAACTCTTCTAGCTGGATTGATCTTTTGTCTTTTGCATCTTTATTCTTTTGATAGTTCTAATGTTCCATTCTTTTGTTCTTCCTTTTACAAAAAGATTCAGTTATTTTTTAGCTGGCCCTCATATCTTCTCCTTGATATTTGGAAGTGAGTTTGAAAATATTTTATACACACATAAACTCAAAAATTGAAAAGGAGAAACTTTGCCCCCTGTGTAGGCTCAAACCAATGATTTTTTCATGTAGGCTTTGATTGATGTTTGTCTTGTCTAGCTCTTCACACAAGCATGTATTTCTTCTTTTGCAAAATGACTGGAGCTTGCTTAAGCAATAGTCCTTCCATGCCCCCTGATTCCATATCATCTTCATGTTTGCTTCATAGAGTATTGATGCTTACTTTTGACAAAACAAATACAGTATGATATGCTCATGTATGCATGATATGCATGAGTAATACTTACAGTGGTTCCATCGACTCATAAACTGAGGTGATCAGCTGAAGTGTTCTCATTGACTCTTTCCAGACGCCTGTTCAGGTCTTGCATTGGAATGACAAAAGGCTTTGCATTTATGGCTTTTATCTTTGAGATATTGAAAACATGAATGGTGAGGACCAAGCAGCATAGTCAAGGATACATCCATTAAGATTCAGCAAGCCAGTTGGTAACTTCTTCACAACCTTGCAAATAATCTTTTATTTTGCCCAATGTGTCCTTCGAGGTTCGATGGTTTGACAAACTTCCCTTAACTTTGAAAGCTTTGTATGACAAAAATATATTTTTTTAAAATCTTAAAATCATATTTTGGCTTTGTCAAATCATTGTAATATCCTCATTTATGCCCTAGAAGTTTTGCATGTTGTTGTTGTTGTTGTTATTGGATTGTTGGTTTAAATTGGGAAAAGAAAAGTATTTGTGTTTTGGGAAGGATTTAGGGTTTAGAGAGAATGGTATATGTTGTGTATATGTTGATATATATAACATATAAATGGGTCAAAGAAGAGTCAAGGTGTTGGTTAGTGGAAGAAGATATTTTATTGTTGAGTGTGTAAGTACATATATGGGCTTATATGAGACAAAAGGTTAGTTATATGTTTGAGGGCATTTTGGTAATTGTTTGGATGAAATGCATGGTGGAGATTAAGAAGGAAAGAGAGGTTGACTTGTGCATTTTCTTTTCTTCTCATGTTGGTGCCGGCCATTGAAGAAGACAAAGGGAAAGAGAAGTGTTCTTGATGCTATACTCAAATTGATGAAGGAATTGAGAGATTTGGTGAAAGATTGGTGGAATTTCTTCACTTTAGGTAAGTAATTTCTTGTTTTCTTTTATTAATTTGGAAATTTTGGTTAAGGTGTATTGAGAATTGTTGAGATGATGATTTAGTTTGTTGATGTGTGTTTATAAGTGTTAGAGTTGATTGTAAGTTAAAAATTGGAGGTTGTGTTGGTTTGGTTGTGATTATGGAAAAATAAGTGAAGATTGATAGTGGAAAATCAAGAGTAGAGTTTGAGTTAGGGTTTTGAGATGGTGTTTGTTTACTTGTGATATTAAGGTGTTTTAAAGTGATTATTGTAATGAATATGTATTTAGAACATTGATGATGTTCATTTGAAGCATGTGGTATGATGTATATTGAGTTTTAATGCATTTGGAAGAGAGTTGGTTAGAATTAGGGTTTTGGTTTTGGGAGACACGGCCAAAGGCCATGTGAGACACGGCCAAGTCATATGATTTTGGACGTGTTGGATTAATTTTTGGGTGACACAGCCGTGTTCCCAAGCCGTGTGAGCTACTGTGAGTTTTGGTTGAAGAGACACGGCCGTGTCCCTAAGCCGTGTTTGCTACTGCCAAAGTTGAATGGAGAGACACGGCCACAAGCTTGGCCGTGTCCCTCATGTGTGCTGCCCGTGTCCATCAAATGAGTTGGTTAGGGTTTTGTTTCTTTGTTCTTTTTGCATTATTTTGGTTCTTCAAAGGTGGGTTGGTTCTTAAACCTAACCCTAAAACACTTTAAACACACTTGAATCAATGAATGAACTAATCAAATGTATATGGAAGATCCTAAAGCTATGAATCATATAAGTTGTTCTTTGCCCTAATTGCATTGTTGAGATTTAAACAAGGTTAGGTTATGCATTGTGAAAGGTATTGTATTTTATGAGTAATGTACCTTGAAATGTTGTATCAAAGATGAAATGATAATTCAAATAAGATATGATATGAGAAAATGCCATTGTGTTTGGCTATGATGAATGATGCTATATGATGATAATATTGAGAGAATGAAGGCATGTTTGCCTAAATGTTGATGAGAATTGAGAATGGAAATGATAATTGATATGTAAATGAATTGTGTGGCTAATGTGTTATTCCATTTTCAGAGTATGTTATTGGTGGCATGCCTAATGATAGTAACAATCTCTTGAAGTTAGGTTGGATTGAATCCTTGAAGCCTAATTGAGATGTTACCACCCTTGAAGCTAGGTTGGGTTAGTTCTTGAAGCCAAGTTGGGTAGAAGCTTAGCATGCTTTGCTCCCCTTGAAGCTTGGTGGAACTTAATCCTTGAAGCCTAGTTGGGTCTATGATATTGATATTGATAAATGTGATGATAGAACCAAAACATTAACTCTGAAAATTGAATGGCATATTAGTGTGTCTTGGGCCCATGCTTGTCTATGGTTAATGTGAGTCATGAATGATGTTTGTTTTGCTTTGTATTGATGATTAAATGAATACTAATGAAGTATATGAAAAGATAATAAAATGTGATATGTAATGTGAAAGTATATTGTTAATTTTGCATATATGATGTTACATATATATTATGGTTTGAGAAATGACATTGCATTGCACGAAGTCATATCATTAGCATGTTTTATCTTACTAAGCCCTTGGCTTAGCGCGATAGTGTTTAATCGCGCAGGTGATAGAACTGTTAGAATCGAACCCGAGAGCTCTTCGAGACCGAGTGAGGGTAGACATTGAAGAGTTGATTTTTGAGGACTTAAAGATCAGAGCAGACTTGCCAATCATGTATACTTCTTTTATACTTTGTAAAGTAATGTTTATAATGTAAATATGTACCTAATTTATAACTTCCGCTGTGTAATATTTAAATGTATATATATATATATGTATATCTAATATGTTTATATTTTAAATCAATGACTTAATTTCTATAATGTATAATGATTAGGGTATTGTATCAAGTTTAAAATGTTTTGAATGTTGAAGAAAACCGTAGCATCCCTATGTTTGGTGCACTTATGCTACATTGTTGTGATTGTAGTGTGTGTGCATTGGATGTGGGGGTGTTACAATTGTTTTGGTATCAGAGCCTAGGTTTGAGATTCTCAACCTAGGTAAAATGTAATAAAAAGAATATTTTTACTTAAAAAGTGGTTTTAAATAACACATATGTTTGGGATTGGCAACCTCTGATCTTTAATAAGGTGTGTCCTTCTTTTTGTGTTTGCAGTATAGGTGTTGATGGATCCTCATTTGAGACAATCGGTTGAGGGTAGTGAGGAGAGTGTTGCTCCTGAGGATGGAGCTAGGGTTGATAGTGATGGTGAGGCACCTGTTTCTGGGTCGGGTAGACCAGTAGGTGATGAGGTTCCGCCAGCCTGGTTTAGGAATATGATGGAAGCTATGAGACAAGCACCTGTGCAACCACAGCCACCACCCCCTCAGCCTTCAGTACCAGTAAGGCATTATGATAAACTGAGGAAATATGGAGCGGAGGATTTCTTAGGCACAGTTGATCCAGCTGTGGCAGAACAGTGGCTTGACAGAGTTCAGAGAGTATTTGTTCAGTTGCAAGCCACCTCAGAGGAAAAGTTTGACTATGCAAGATCTTTGCTTCAGAAGGATGCCTACGATTGGTGGAAGACGGTGCCCCATTCTATGGATGATCCTCCAACACTGTCTTACACTGACTTCTTGAGAGAATTTGAGTTGAAGTATACTCCAAGGGAGTATAAGGATATGAAGAAGATGGAGTTTTTGAGCTTGAAGCAAGATAGCAAGACTGTAACTGAATATGAGGTTGAGTTTATTAGATTGAGTCATTACGCTGGTGGCATTATTGCTGATGAGATAGATAGATGCCGGAGGTTCCAGGAGGGATTGAGACCCTCTATCATGTGCTTAGTGGCCGGGTCTAGATATCACGATTTCTCCCAGTTAGTGGCAGCAGCTCGAGATGTAGAAAGAGCTCAAGTGATTGCAGCTGCTTCAGAGGAAGAGGTCAGAGTGAGAAGGCCTCAGTTTGAGGCAGGGTCTTCTTCAGCAAAGAGGGGTAGAGGAAGCTTTGTTCCTCGGAGTAGTAGGAGCCAGAGACCAGCAGGTAGATCAGTGCAGTTCCAGAGGCATAGATATAGACCTGCAGCTTCAGTGGCAAGTGCTCCGACCCCTATGGTTCAGAGATCCACCTTACCTATCTGCATCCATTGTGGGAGGCCACATGGTGGTCCTTGTTGGAAGGCTGGTGTTGCAGGGGTTTGTTTCAGGTGTGGGTCACCGGATCACTTTGTGAGAGACTGTCCGGAGAGACAGGAGTTTATGCCAGTTGATTCTGCCGCTTCTCGAGCCAGTGTGAGGGGAGGTAGAGGAGGCAGAGCAGGGTTCAGTTCTAGAGGTGGTGCTACATCCAGGGAAACTAGACCGGAGGAGGTTGGTTCTTCCCAGAGGATGTATGTTATGCAGAGACAGCCGGATGCATCGGCGGTCATAGCTGGTACTTTTTCTTTATCTGATACTGCAGTACTTGCTTTGATTGATCCGGGTTCCACCCATTCTTATATTAGTGCATCTGTATTGCCTGTGTTTGATGTGCATGCTGAGTCCCTAGGATTTGATGTTTTGGTGACAAATCCGTTAGGGCATAGTGTGATTGTGAGTAAAGTGCATCGGGATAGTGCAGTGAGGGTGCAGGGTGAGGAGTTCCTTGGAGATTTGATTGAGATGCCATTTAAGGAATATGATGTGATTTTAGGCATGGATTGGCTATCTCGACATGGAGCTGTGGTGGATTGTAAAAAGAAAATTGTTTCTTTGAGAACCGGTGATGGGAAAGAGGTGATAGTATCTAATGAGCAGGAACAGTTAGCCTCCTTATTTGTTTCAGCTGTTGCAGCCCGGAGGTTGATTAGGAAGGGGTGTGAAGCTTATCTTGCTCATGTGGTAGATACTAGAGTGAAGGGTTCTCCTATTGATAGCATTGCCACAGTTGCAGAGTTCCCTGATGTTTTTCCTGAGGAGTTGCCAGGATTGCCGCCTGAGAGAGAAGTGGAGTTTGGTATTGAATTGTTGTCTGGTACCACTCCTATCTCGATTACTCCTTACAGAATGGCACCAGCAGAACTAAGAGAGTTAAAAGTGCAGTTACAGGAGCTGTTGGATAAGGGATTCATTCGCCCCAGTGTTTCTCCTTGGGGAGCTCCAGTGCTGTTTGTGAAGAAGAAAGATGGTACCATGAGGTTATGTATCGACTATAGGCAATTGAACAAGGTGACAATTAAGAATAAATATCCTTTGCCTAGAATCGATGATCTCTTTGATCAATTGAAGGATGCAGCTGTGTTTTCTAAAATTGATCTGAGATCTGGGTACCATCAGCTGAGAGTCAGAGCTGAAGATGTTCCGAAGACAGCTTTCAGGACCAGGTATGGGCACTGTGAATTTTTAGTTATGCCTTTTGGTCTGACGAATGCACCTGCAGCTTTTATGGATTTGATGAATAGGGTGTTTAGGCCCTATTTGGATCAGTTTGTAGTGGTCTTCATCGATGATATTCTGGTGTATTCGAGGAATGAAGAGGAACATGATTTGCATCTGCGGATTGTGTTGCAGATTTTGAGAGAGAAGCAACTATTTGCCAAATTGTCGAAGTGTGAATTCTGGTTGGATCAGGTAGCTTTTCTCGGACATATTGTTTCAGCAGAAGGCATTAGAGTTGATCCGAGTAAAGTTGAAGCCATTTTGAATTGGAGTCCACCCAAGTCTGTGACAGAGGTTAGAAGTTTTCTGGGTTTGGCAGGCTATTACCGGCGGTTTGTGAAAGGATTTTCTTTGATAGCTACTCCACTCACCAGATTGCTTCGTAAGGGAGTGAGATTTGTGTGGACGGATCAGTGTCAGGCTAGCTTTGAGCAGTTGAGAGATATGTTGACTCAAGCGCCTGTTCTTACTTTACCTGTAGAAGGCAAACCATATGTGATCTACAGTGATGCGTCACATAGTGGTTTGGGATGTGTGCTGATGCAGGAAGGGAAAGTTATAGCTTATGCATCTCGTCAGTTGAAACCGCATGAGCTTAACTACCCCACCCATGATTTGGAATTGGCAGCCATTGTGTTTGCATTAAAGATTTGGCGCCATTATCTGTTTGGGGAGAAATGTTTCATTTACACTGATCACAAAAGTTTGAAGTATTTGGGTGTTCAGAAAGAACTCAACCTTCGGCAGAGGAGATGGTTGGAATTGATTAAAGACTACGACTGCTTGATTGATTATCATCCAGGTAAAGCAAATGTAGTTGCTGATGCTTTAAGTCGGAAGTCTTTAGCTGGTTTAACAGTTTACTCGCTCTCGTTGCTTGTTGAGTTGAGAGCTTTGCGTGCCAGTTTTGTACTTTGTGATGATGGTGCATTATTGGCACAGTTGCAATTAAAGCCGGTTTTGTTGGATCAGATCAGAGAGGCTCAGTTGACTGATAAGAAGATTCAGAAGATTATTGCAGATTGTCAGAGTAGAGAGAGTAGAGATTTTGTTGTGAGGAATGATGGGAGCCTATGGTTCAAGAATAGATTGTGTGTACCCGATAATGCTGATTTGAAGAGGGTCATTTTGGAAGAGGCACACCAGTCGATGTTTTCTATGCATCCGGGCAACACCAAGATGTATCATGATTTGAGATAGCATTACTGGTGGATTGGGTTGAAAAGAGACATTGCTGAGTTTGTATCGAAATGTCTCACTTGTCAGAAGGTTAAAGCAGAGCATCAAGTTCCAACTGGGTTGCTTCAACCGTTGTCAGTGCCAGAATGGAAGTGGGATAGAGTGACCATGGACTTTGTGTCTGGTTTGCCATTGACACAAAGGAAACATGATGCCATATGGGTGATTGTGGATAGATTGACTAAGACAGCTCATTTCCTCCCAGTTCGGATGGATTATTCTTTGGAGAGGTTGGCTGAGCTGTACATCCAGGAGATTGTGAAATTGCATGGTGTTCCAACTTCTTTGGTGTCTGATCGAGATCCCAGGTTTACTTCAAGATTTTGGAAGAGTTTGCACAGAGCTTTGGGTTCTCGACTACACTTCAGTACTGCTTTTCATCCACAGACGGATGGACAGTCTGAGAGGGTGATACAGATTGTTGAGGATATGTTGAGAAGCTGTGTCATCGATTTCTCTGGAAGTTGGGATAGATTCTTACCTCTTGTGGAGTTTGCTTACAACAACAGTCACCAATCCAGCATCGGAATGGCCCCATTCGAGGCATTGTATGGCAGACGGTGCAGAACACCTCTTTGTTGGAGTGAACTTGGTGATAGCAAGTTGATTGGGCCTGATTTGATTCAAGAAACTGAAGAGAAAGTGAAGTTGATTCGAGGCAGATTGAAAGCAGCTTCAGACCGACAGAAGTCCTATGCAGATCTGAAAAGGAGAGATATTCAGTTTGATGTTGGGGATAAGGTATTTTTGAAGGTATCTCCTTGGAAGAAAATTTTGAGGTTCGGTCGGAAAGGAAAATTGAGTCCTCGTTTCATTGGACCGTATGAAGTGTTGGAAAGAGTTGGGCCAGTGGCTTATCGGCTTGCTTTGCCATCTGAGTTGGATCGTATTCATAATGTGTTTCATGTTTCTATGTTGAGAAGGTACAGGTCAGATCCATCTCATGTGTTGCCATTTGAATCTATTGAAGTGAGCCCCGACTTGACATTTGAAGAGGAACCAGTTGCTATCTTGGCACGGGAAGTGAAAGAATTGAGGAACAAGAGAGTACCATTGGTGAAGATTCTTTGGAAGAATCATGCAAAAGAAGAAGCAACTTGGGAGAATGAGCAAACCATGCGAGAGCAATATCCTCAGCTGTTTCGGCCTTGATATCAGGTAATTTCGAGGACGAAATTTATTTTTAGAAGGGGAGAATTGTAATATCCTCATTTATGCCCTAGAAGTTTTGCATGTTGTTGTTGTTGTTGTTATTGGATTGTTGGTTTAAATTGGGAAAAGAAAAGTATTTGTGTTTTGGGAAGGATTTAGGGTTTAGAGAGAATGGTATATGTTATGTATATGTTGATATATATAACATATAAATGGGTCAAAGAAGAGTCAAGGTGTTGGTTAGTGGAAGAAGATATTTTATTGTTGAGTGTGTAAGTACATATATGGGCTTATATGAGACAAAAGGTTAGTTATATGTTTGAGGGCATTTTGGTAATTGTTTGGATGAAATGCATGGTGGAGATTAAGAAGGAAAGAGAGGTTGACTTGTGCATTTTCTTTTCTTCTCATGTTGGTGCCGGCCATTGAAGAAGACAAAGGGAAAGAGAAGTGTTCTTGATGCTATACTCAAATTGATGAAGGAATTGAGAGATTTGGTGAAAGATTGGTGGAATTTCTTCACTTTAGGTAAGTAATTTCTTGTTTTCTTTTATTAATTTGGAAATTTTGGTTAAGGTGTATTGAGAATTGTTGAGATGATGATTTAGTGTGTTGATGTGTGTTTATAAGTGTTAGAGTTGATTGTAAGTTAAAAATTGGAGGTTGTGTTGGTTTGGTTGTGATTATGGAAAAATAAGTGAAGATTGATAGTGGAAAATCAAGAGTAGAGTTTGAGTTAGGGTTTTGAGATGGTGTTTGTTTACTTGTGATATTAAGGTGTTTTAAAGTGATTATTGTAATGAATATGTATTTAGAACATTGATGATGTTCATTTGAAGCATGTGGTATGATGTATATTGAGTTTTAATGCATTTGGAAGAGAGTTGGTTAGAATTAGGGTTTTGGTTTTGGGAGACACGGCCAAAGGCCATGTGAGACACGGCCAAGTCATATGATTTTGGACGTGTTGGATTAATTTTTGGGTGACACAGCCGTGTTCCCAAGCCGTGTGAGCTACTGTGAGTTTTGGTTGAAGAGACACGGCCATGTCCCTAAGCCGTGTTTGCTACTGCCAAAGTTGAATGGAGAGACACGGCCACAAGCTTGGCCGTGTCCCTCATGTGTGCTGCCCGTGTCCATCAAATGAGTTGGTTAGGGTTTTGTTTCTTTGTTCTTTTTGCATTATTTTGGTTCTTCAAAGGTGGGTTGGTTCTTAAACCTAACCCTAAAACACTTTAAACACACTTGAATCAATGAATGAACTAATCAAATGTATATGGAAGATCCTAAAGCTATGAATCATATAAGTTGTTCTTTGCCCTAATTGCATTGTTGAGATTTAAACAAGGTTAGGTTATGCATTGTGAAAGGTATTGTATTTTATGAGTAATGTACCTTGAAATGTTGTATCAAAGATGAAATGATAATTCAAATAAGATATGATATGAGAAAATGCCATTGTGTTTGGCTATGATGAATGATGCTATATGATGATAATATTGAGAGAATGAAGGCATGTTTGCCTAAATGTTGATGAGAATTGAGAATGGAAATGATAATTGATATGTAAATGAATTGTGTGGCTAATGTGTTATTCCATTTTCAGAGTATGTTATTGGTGGCATGCCTAATGATAGTAACAATCTCTTGAAGTTAGGTTGGATTGAATCCTTGAAGCCTAATTGAGATGTTACCACCCTTGAAGCTAGGTTGGGTTAGTTCTTGAAGCCAAGTTGGGTAGAAGCTTAGCATGCTTTGCTCCCCTTGAAGCTTGGTTGAACTTAATCCTTGAAGCCTAGTTGGGTCTATGATATTGATATTGATAAATGTGATGATAGAACCAAAACATTAACTCTGAAAATTGAATGGCATATTAGTGTGTCTTGGGCCCATGCTTGTCTATGGTTAATGTGAGTCATGAATGATGTTTGTTTTGCTTTGTATTGATGATTAAATGAATACTAATGAAGTATATGAAAAGATAATAAAATGTGATATGTAATGTGAAAGTATATTGTTAATTTTGCATATATGATGTTACATATATATTATGGTTTGAGAAATGACATTGCATTGCACGAAGTCATATCATTAGCATGTTTTATCTTACTAAGCCCTTGGCTTAGCGCGATAGTGTTTAATCGCGCAGGTGATAGAACTGTTAGAATCGAACCCGAGAGCTCTTCGAGACCGAGTGAGGGTAGACATTGAAGAGTTGATTTTTGAGGACTTAAAGATCAGAGCAGACTTGCCAATCATGTATACTTCTTTTATACTTTGTAAAGTAATGTTTATAATGTAAATATGTACCTAATTTATAACTTCCGCTGTGTAATATTTAAATGTATATATATATATATGTATATCTAATATGTTTATATTTTAAATCAATGACTTAATTTCTATAATGTATAATGATTAGGGTATTGTATCAAGTTTAAAATGTTTTGAATGTTGAAGAAAACCGTAGCATCCCTATGTTTGGTGCACTTATGCTACATTGTTGTGATTGTAGTGTGTGTGCATTGGATGTGGGGGTGTTACAATCATTGTCATTATACCTCAGGACTTGATTTTCCAAATTAACATATCTATAACATGACAACCCTAGTTACTGTACTAAACTCGGGAATCATTTCCTTTTAAGCAAGAACTGTTGCACTTCAGATAGGCATATACACATTACTTGGTCAAAGGTCTCATTGAGTTTGAATATTGTCTATCTCATATGCATGCTTATTCAAACTATCTCCACTGATAGACTCTACCTACCAAGAGAGATCAATAAGTCTTTGATAGGCTTAAAATGGGGTCTATAAGGGACATGGGTTTAAATAAAGGCCATTTATAAGTTGGAGCCATTGTGACACTATGGGCAAACCCTTACACTACAAATTTCTTGTTTAATGAGTTGGAAGCATGAAAAGATACAGCTTCAACATTCTTCTTTATTCCTTACATGAATCTTGATCTTGATTAGGACAGTCTTTGCCTTTATAAAAGTTTGGTACCCATATTCCTTTCCTTTTCTTCTTTTCCTTTTCTTTCTTTTTTTTGGCTTCTTCATCATTTTGTCCTTCTTTCCTGTGGGACTGTCAAGTATAGGACCTTCAAGAACTAGATGACCTTTCTCTTTTTTCTTCGATTTTGATTGAATCTTTAGGTGGGTTGGACCAATTCAAGTCAAACTGTCCTTATAAACTAAATGGAAGCCTTTTGCTGCTTTAGGTAACAAAGAACTAGACTCCGCAGTATCGATGTTGAAGAACGAACCTAAGTGGAGACCCGAATCACATAAGGACCTAAAGTGAATTTTTACAAAAGTCAAGGGCATGAGCGTAATTTTTATAAATTAGTTCAAAATCAAGAATGAATGTCGGAAATGGAAACTAGAGGTTGAAAGGAGGAGAACGGTACATTTTACGCATCGTAAAACCACCCGGTTAGGAAGAAAAGGTAAAACCTTCAATTGAAGGGTATTTTGGTCTTTTCACTTTCACCCAAGCATCAAGTGGGACATGTATGATAATTTAAGGACCATTTTGGTAATTTTCCAAGGAGGGACACATGGCACCAAGGAGGGACACATAGCACCATCCTAGTTAAAGACACTTTTGTGGTGGTTACATCTTAACCCTCCAAAATGAAATTAATTAAATAAATCAAAAATCATAAGTATAAAAGGGAGAGAATGAACATTTATGAAAAAAAAAAGAACAACTCCTCCATTTTAGAAGAGCTAGGCCGAACCACCAAAGAAGGAGAAGAGGACGATTTTTCACACTTTCAACTTGGATTTCAAAGGGAAAAGCCTAATTTTAGGGTAAGGAATTCAATTCTAGTATCAATTTATTCATTTAGTTGATGTTTCTTAAGTTATCATCAAAAGAAAGATTGGGAAGAATATGGAAAAGTTAAGAAAGTGAAGAGAAATTAGATTAAATGATCCATACATGTAGAATTGATGAATAAATGGTAATTAGTAGCTTTAGATAGCAAGAATCAAGGCTTGAACATATGGTTTTTATAATGTTCTTATTATGGAAGTTATGAAAATTATAGGAAATCAAAGGGATAAAGAAGAAGAAGGGAAGAAAGAATAGGACAAGCAAGGAACGAAGCAAATAAACAAGGTTTGGTACTTAAATCATTGCCCTTTTCAATTAATTTACATATTTTGCATTATGGGACTTTTGAAATGGTTTTGAAATGATGTTAATATGTGTGGTAAATATGTGGTAAAGTGCCTTCTAGTGATTTGTAGTTAATTGATGGTGAAGAGAAATAAAAAAAATAAAACAAACTAGCCCAATTTGTGTTAATTGTCCATAAACTTTGACTAACTTTTAGTCATCTCTTTGGTTTTATTTTCGAAAGAGGGACCTTTAGTCCTTCCATGGTATCATAAAAGGAGTCTAAAACTCAATTTTGCAAGAAAAAAATGAATTTCCCTCAAGTTTTGAAAGTTGGGCCGAATGGTCCCTTTTGGGTACCATTCTGCAGCTTTTATTTTGGGCAGTCCATTGAGGGGGCAAACGAAGGAAGTTTTTGACGAACTTCTACATGCATTTAGTTAACTTATGAAGGGGTTTTCCTGCAAAATTTCAGCCAAGAATAAGTTTGTTTACTTGGTCAAAACTGTTGCCAAATTTGACTGATTTTCAGCAATAAAAACAGATTTTACCATTTAGTTGTCTCGCGCCATTGTGTTGCCGATTTTACGCACCGCGCCACTATTCATTTGGTCATTTTTCTAAATGTGTTAAAACTTGAATATTATGATATGGGTTGATGTTAAATCATATAAAATGACATGAAGGAGAATTGGAAATGATCAGAAAGGCATCATGACAAGCTATTTCGACAATTCATGCATTATGGAAAAATCATGGCTTATTGAATATCATGATCAAATTAATTAATAAATTGTTTACCCTCTACTTGGTTATGATAGAACCCTTGAGATAAGGGTATGATGCATCATACTATTATTACAGTACTACTCATGACATGATATGATATTCCGGCTGAAGGCCGATGATTACAATGACATGATCAATGATTCAATGAACAATGGCTATTAGCACATGTGCAAGAATTATGATGAAGGATGATGAAATATGCACCATGACGTATATCATCCTGTAATATCTCACCATGACAAGATATATTTATCATGACCTGTGCCTTATCCGTTGATGTTCTGTTAAACTAGTAGAGCAACCAAAATGATAAAAGCAAGAAAAATGATTTTAATTCAAATTATTCAGTCAAGCCTTTTTACCTTCTGGGTTTTGTATTTATTTCTTTCAATTATTTAAAGTATATAAATGTATGTTCAAGTCATTCTTTCATTTTATTTATTTATTGCAATGATTTAAGTACCCACTAAGCAATTGCTTAGCGAGTTTAGTTTCCCTCTAAACTCGTAGGTTAAACGAGGAGACGAGATTGCAGCATGTCCTGCGCAGTTGGCCTTGACTACTACTTTGGGTAGGAGTTTGGATATGATTGATTATAGCAATATGGCATGTACATAAGCTTGTATGATCTAGCAAATAAATGTATTATACTGAAAAGCTAGAACACGTACACTGCTAGTAATCTAATAAATCTTATTTGGATTTAGCACTTATGTATGCAAGTATAGAAGTGTAAAGTTTTAGTGCAGGATTTGGTGGAGGATATAAGGGTGATGAATATAGAAGTGTTTGAGGAGTGTTGTGATTGTTTGATTGAGATCAAAATTGTTTTCAAAAATCAAAGAAAATTAGTTTTGGTGACACTTGGGACCTCCATTTTTAGGGGAGGTTATGGCAAAAAATTTTTAAAATCTGCACTTAAAATTGGCTAAGTAAAATGTTAAAACACAACCACCATGAGATAACAGTCCATCTTGGTCTATAAACGTAGGCTAAGATGGGGTGTTACATTTAGTGGTATCAGAGCACCGGTTTAGCTGGTCCTGGAAAATTCAACATAGGAGGATACACATTTTATGTTGGGAGTGGCCATTACCAATGTAAAATGGGATATCCTATAGCAGATAAGAAATGAGAGCATATATCATTTAGGTATGAAATGTCGGTATAGTAGAAAGAATATTATAAATACATAAGTATATGGGGTACATGTGATAAAGGAAAATCTAATAGTGATTACGTACATGCCATATAGGAAAGTTAATGTGTTGAGTCAAGCCAGCTGCTAATCCTTATCACGATATATGTATACGGTATAAGGTTGTAAGAGGCAGAATCACAAAGAGTTATAGATCAAGAGAATGAATCACACGCTTTCGTATCCATAAATGTAGAAATGGGTCTTGGACTTATGCCACGACCCGCAACGGTGGCTTTGGAAGGCCCCGAAGTTTATTTAAGATAGATGACAGTACCATTGCAATAAATGGAAACAATGGTACCTGTTGCTACCAAAAGAGAAAGGAAGTCCCCAATTGAGAAGTTAAGGAAATATGGGGCTGAAGAATTTAAGGCTAGTAGGGAAGAAGGATTTGAAGAAGTTGAGTACTGTTTGGATAGTACCAGTAGGGCATTGGAACAACTGAGATGCACGCCAGATAAAAGATTTATTTATGCCATGTCCCTTTGGGTAGAAGAAACATACACTTGGTAAAACATACTTAAACTCAAGGAGAAATGAGTTTATATATCTACAGCAAGGAAGAATGACAGTATCTGAGTATGATAGAGAGTTCACCCACCTCAATAAGTATGCAAAGAAAATGATAGAAACAAAGCAAGAAAGACATCAAGGGTTTTGGAAGGATTAAATAATGGAATTAAAGTACAATTAGTAGTCATGGACGTGTTTGAATTTTCAAGATTAGTTGTGAAAGTTTTAGGTATTGAGAGGGTATACATAGATTAGAGAAGTAGACACCAACGTATGCAACAAAAGAGAGTACAAACTTAAAGCTTGGGAAGATTTTGACAAGTTGAGAAGAAGTTTAGAAGTGAAGATAGTTTTGCACAGTAAAGCCGGCGATCGCAAAGCCAAGGATCCGACCGAGGTTCAAGGCGCAAGACATCCGTAGCCAGTATACTAGGGTCCTTATAAGGGGGTTCCAGGAGAAGGTTAGATAGGCGTATATGAATGTAAAAATGAAAATGTATATAAGAAAATGAAATTTGAAGAATGGAATAAAAAGAGGAACAAAATAAGAGGATAAAAGAAAAGTACATAAAATGTTAAGACTAGACGGTAAGAGATAAAATAGATAGAACATAGATAACAAAGATGAGTGAACAGAAATAAGTATATGAGAAATTCTCATGTCCGGCCACTAGAGAATATGTACAGTAACCCCATGTACAATATTCACATAAGCAGATGAAGTAAGCGCACTAAGAAGATACTAATGACCCGACACCGTAGTGTTGAAATCTAGCACGAAACCGGAGTTAACCGTGCTCGACCAATGATGATGGGTGACCATCCCGTGAGTCTTAATAAGGTAGGTGACGGACCATATGAGTAGAAACTAGACGAAATCTAATCAAAACACTGTATTGTGATTCCTCCTGAAAATGCCCTAATGTAATCATCAAAATTAAGAAATTATAAGAAGAAGATATATGAGATTTATGAATTTAGGAAATGATGGAAAAAAAAGAGAGAGAAGAGAAAGAGAGAAATTAAGAACCGAAGAGGTAGAAAGTGAAGAATTAAAATTAGATCAAAAAGGAAAGAATGAAAGTAATAACAACCCAATGACTAGGTAAAGGAAAAAGGAAAAAGTAACAATTCAAAAATTACTGGAGGATTGGAAAGAAATATATATTTGAAGGATATATTACTCCTTTATGCAAACACTGTGGATGAAGACATAAGAGTGAATACTGGTATTTAACAAATGGATGCTGGGAAAGCGGGGCACCAGATCGTGTTAGGGTAAACTGCCAGAAAGACAAGTGAATGCACCAGCATCGACAGAAAAATCACGGCCCGCTTTTGGCCAAGGCCGAAGCAGGGGAAAGGAAAGTGATTCGAATTTTCAAAGAGCACAATCAGAGACCGTTGACTAGCTTAATTTAAGTACACCAGCCAGAGCCTACGCAATGAAAACTTAGAAGAATTACCAGTAGGATATGTTAAGTTTGAAACATTAGTTATAAATCCGATAAGAGACGAGGTAGTTACACACAAGTGATTAAAGAATGTTCTATAGAGTTACATGAAAATGCATTTCCAGAAAATTTAATAGAGTTACCATTCCGAGAATTTGACGTAATGTTGGTATTGGATTGGCTAACAAGGCATAAAATAGTGGTTGATTATAAGAAGAAAGAGAGTAACACTTCATACTCCCCACAAGGAGGAAGTGACGGCAGTAGGAAAGAGAGCCGATTACCTAAACAACGTAACAGCAGCAGTTACAACAAGGCGTTCCATACAAATGGATGTGAGGCACACTTGGTAAGCACTATGGAAGCAAAGAAGAATGTGATAAAGATTAAAGAGGTATCAACAATGCGTAATTTTCTTGATGTTTCTTTAGACGAGCTACCCGGATTATCACCTAAGAGAAAAGTAGGATTCACTATAAATGTATATCCGGGAACTACACCGGTGTTGGTTGCCTCATACCGAATGGTACCAGCGGAACCCAAAGAAATGAAAACGCAATTATAGGAGCTACTCGACAAGGGTCTTATACGGCCAAGTATTTCTTAATGGGGCACACCAGTACTCTTTGTCAAGAAGAAAGATAAATCCTTAAGGTCATATGTGCACTATAAGTAGTTGAATGAGCTTACGATTAAGGATAAATATCCATTACCATCCATCGACGATGTATTCGCCTAACTTAAAGGAACCAAGGTCTTTTCAAAAAATATATATATATATAGATCACCGACTGGGATATCAGCAGCTGTGGATCAAAGGAAAAGACATTCCAAAGACTACATCTAGAACTCGATACGGACGTTATAAGTTCCTTGTAATGCCTTTTGAGCCCACAAATGTGTCAGTAGTATTCATGGATTTAATGAATCATATCTTTCATCCATACTTTGACCAATTTGTTGTTAGTGTATGTGCCCTAGGCCATTTATTTGGATCTTTATGTTATACATTCATTATTAATAAATGAGGTTTTATTATCATTATTGTTTGTTTGCATGTTACACAATTTTGATATTTGTCCCTGGTTTATTATTGTTATAGAGATAAAAAAATAATTCTTAACCAGTATGAACATTGATTTGATAATCATTAGATGGTTATGTGTATAGTGATACAAATCAATTTCATAGATACTTGTTAGAGAACAATGTATTGGATAGACCCATCATGAGATTACTACATGGGTTAGTGTCATAAGTAAATCTCATGATAGTTATGTATTAATTCTTTGACTTGAGATTGTCATAGTTTCCAATATAAGGACTATTATATTTTGACATGATCAAACATTATCCGTAACTGGATAGTAATAAAGGTTATGTTCATATATGATAGAAATTATGTAGAGGATAATGAACAATCAAGATAGAATTTGTCCCTCTCTTTGAGAGAGATATCTTTTGGGCCCCTCGATAAGTGAGACTGTGAAATGCATGGCCGTGCTCAAATGAATTGATAGTGTGATCAATTTCATTTGTTTTTATCAGTCTACTTGGAGATCGAGTAATCATAAGTTTGGACAATATAAGTATGACGTTGACCATGACTTATGTTCAAGCTAGATATCGTGTGACAAAGGGATTAATGCATATACTATTATTAGGCAAATTGGACATTCCTTATATTAATTGGGTAGTTGTAACGCCTTGCTAGAGGCCAATTATGACTTGTTGATTTAATAGAGATTAAATTGACTGCCAATTAATATGGGCCTATCGGGTCACACACAAGAATGCGTTTTGGGCTGGATATAATATTAATAATATTAATATTAGATATTAATATTTATTATTATTATTATTTTCGTTTTTATATATATATATTATTAGATAATATATTCAGAATCCTAATTAGACTTGGATTCTGAATTTGACTTTCCGTATCCAATTTTGAATTGGATTCTGGAGTGATTATATTCACTCCAGACGTTAAGTCTTCTCAGAGGTAACAATAAAAACAAAGAGGAACGAAAAAGGTAACCCTAATACGTTTTTAGAGAAAACGTTTTTCCAGCCTTCGCCGTTGCAGAGAGCTAGCACTCCAAACGGTAGCATTCGTGTGGATACGCGATAGAGGGTGTTTCGCGATCGAGGCATCTCTTCCAAACTGTGATTTCGAATCATCAACAGGTTAGTTCTTTGAACACTTTTGTCGAATTAAACGAACAGCATGGATCCTGGTGGGAAATCAGAGATCAAATATTTTTCCGCTGCGTGTTTTTGTTTGCAGTGATCTCTATATGATTTCCTAACATTTGTAAATGGTGTTCATAGATGACACCTTCATTTATTTAAGGAACAAAGAAGAATACGATCGATACTTTTGCATAGTATTGCAAATGTTGCGAGAGAAGTAGTTGTACGTCAAACATGACAAATGCGAGTTTTGATTGGAAAAAGTGACATTCCTAGAACACACCATATTAGCATAAGGCATTAAAGTAGGTCTTAAGAAAACAAAAGCCATTTTCGAATGGAAAACACTAAAGACAGTAATAGAAGTAAGAATCTTCTTAGGACTGGCTGGGTACTATTAATGTTTTATAAAAGGGTTTTCCATTATTATCATCCCAATGACAAGGTTGTTTCAAAGGAATGCCAAACTCCAATGGATTGATAAATGTTAGAGGAACTTTGAGAAACTAATGGAAAAGTTAACAAATGCTTTAATACCCATACGACCTGTGTCCAGCAAAGAATTTGGGATATATAGTGATGCTTCACACATCGGTTAAGGTTATATGCTTATGCAAAAGAATAAAATAGTCGCATAAGTCTTTTGATGATTTAAACCATACGAAAATAATAATAATAATAATAATAATAATAATAATAATAATAATAATAATAATAATAATAATAATAATAATAACCCAGCACACTGTTTGGAATTAACAGTTATCATATTGGCTTTCAAGATTTGGAGATATGATTTATATGGAGAAAAGTGTTATATTTATACAGACGCAAAAGTTTAAAATATCCGCCAACCCAAGAGGATCTCAATTTATGGTAAGGAAAGTAAACTCAAGTTTTGGAAATAACAGCTAAGTTATGAATTATCATCTAGGAAAAGCTAACGTGGTGGTCGACGCACTTGGTAGAAAATCGATACCAGCCTTAGGCGCTATAAAGATCAGTTTAAGACCAATGGAAGAGGAAGTACTAGTAGTAGAAATGCAAGCATAAACTATGTTTCTTTTCAAGAAATTCATCAAGTGCAAAAGGAAAACGAACAAATACAAAAATGAATCAAGCAAGTGCAAGGAGGAAAGGATATAAAATTCTAAATTTCTAAGAACAGTAGTTTGTATTATGACAATAGAGTAATGATACTAACAATGGGAGAAATAAGAAAGAAAATTTTTTCGAAAAGCATATAGTAGTCTCTACGCAATGCATCCAGGAGTTACAAATGTATCAATATCTAAAGAAGTTTTAATGGTAGCCTGGAATGAAGAGAGATATTGTTGAGTTTATGACCAAATGTTTAATACGTCAACTAGCAAAAGCGAAATATCAAATACTATTGGGACTGTTACAACTAATTCCCACTCTGGTATGGAAATGGGAACATATCACTATGGATTTTGTCATAGAAGTACCAATGACACGAGGCCGGCATGACATTGTTCGGATAATCGTTGACTGCCTAACTAAGTTAGCTCATTTTCTACTTTTACAAATGGATTATTCAATAGATAAATTGGTGGAAATGTACGCCAAGGAAATTGTACGATTACACAGGATTCCAACGTCTATCATTTTAGGCAAAGGTCCACAGTTCACCATGAATTTATGGAAGAAGTCACAAACAGCTTCTGAAACCCAAACAAATTATAGCACTGCCTTTCAGCCGTAAACAGATGGACGATTTGAAAGAGCAATCCAAATTTTGGGAGGACATATTAAGAATATGTGTTATAAAATTTAAAGGTGGCTGGAATAGGCATTTGAGTTTAATTGAATATGCATATAACAATGACTATTAATTCAGCATAAGGTGACGCCTATAAAGAATTATACGAAAGAAAACATGAAACACCAGAGTGTTGGACGGAATTAAGTAAAGACAAGATAAAATCATATGCGGGTAGGTAGGAGCAAAATCATATGCGGACTCGAAATGAAGGGACATAGAACTCTAAGTGGAAGACAAGGTTTTTCTTAAGACTTTCCCATGAAAGAAGGTATTAAGATTTAAGCAGAAAAGTAAGTTAAGCCTTAGGCTTATTGGACTATACGAGATCATCGAACGCATAGATCAATAGCCTATCGGTTAACTATATTACCAGAACTGAACAAAATACATAATGTTTTTCACGTTTCAATGATAAGGCAATATCGTTTGAACTTCACACACAATATAAAGACACAAAACATCAGAGTCCAATCTGACCTAAATTATGAAGAAGAACCAATAGAAATTTTAGCACGAAAAGTCAAAGGATTAAGAAATAAAAGAATTCCTCTAGTTAAAGTGCGGCGAAGAAACCATAGAATGGAAGAGATAATTTGGGAAAAGGAAGGAACAATGAGGATGGAAGCCTAAATTTTATACCCGATCGGCTTTGGGACGAAGCCTAAATTTTAGAGGGGAAGAAATGTCACGACCCAATTTGTATATATTTATAGTACATCCATGTACAGTACATTCTCGTACAGTAAGAGGAGCCATCCCGAGTAACCACCAAAGAACACGAAGTGAAAGGAAGCTCTATAGGACAAAAAGGACCTAACTGAAAAGATTGTAAAGTTTTGTGGAGGTGGCCGTAATTAACAAAAATTGTTCTGAAGGTCCTTAATAGTGCCCATAACAGACTCTAAGGATGAAAAGTAGAGAAAAATCGGGTCGAAACGGAACGCCACGGTTTTTCCCGAAAACGCACAATTTGAGAGATACAGTGGATTCTCGACCAAGGGTATTTTCGTCATTTTTGTGATAATAAATTATACACTGGAAAACAAGACATGTAAAGGTATCCAAAGTAAACGGAAGGACTCCGCAGTGATCGATGTTGAAGAACGAACCTAAGTGGAGACCCGAATCACGTAAGGACCTAAAGGGAATTTTTACAAAAGTCAAAGGGCATGAGCGTAATTTTTATAAATTAGTTCAAAATGAAGAATGAATGTCAGAAATGGAAAGTAGAGGTTGAAAGGAGGAGAACGGTACGTTTTACGCGTCGTAAAACCACCCGGTTAGGAAGAAAAGGCAAAACCTTCAATTGAAGGGTATTTTGGTCTTTTCACTTTCACCCAAGCATCAAGTGGGACATGTATGATAATTTAAGGACCATTTTGGTAATTTTCCAAGGAGGGACACATGGCACCAAGGAGGGACACACAACACCATCCTAGTTAAAGACACTTTTGTGGTGGTTACATCTTAACCCTCCAAAATGAAATTAATTAAATAAATCAAAAATCATAAGTATAAAAGGGAGAGAATGAACATTTATGAAAAAAAAAAAGAACTCCTCCATTTTAGAAGAGCTAGGCCGAACCACCAAAGAAGGAGAAGAGGAAGATTTTTCACACTTTCAACTTGGATTTTCAAAGGGAAAAGCCTAATTTTAGGGTAAGGAATTCAATTCTAGTATCAATTTATTCATTTAGTTGATGTTTCTTAAGTTATCATCAAAAGAAAGATTGGGAAGAATATGGAAAAGTTAAGAAAGTGAAGAAAAATTAGATTAAATAATCCATACATGTAGAATTGATGAATAAATGGTAATTAGTAGCTTTAGATAGCAAGAATCAAGGCTTGAACATATGGTTTTTATAATTTTCTTATTATGAAAGTTATGAAAATTATAGGAAATCAAAGGGATAAAGAATAAGAAGGGAAGAAAGAATAGGACAAGCAAGGAACAAAGCAAATAAACAAGGTTTGGTACTTAAATCATTGCCCTTTTCAATTAATTCACATATTTTGCATTATGGGACTTTTGAAATGGTTTTGAAATGATGTTAATATGTGTGGTAAATATGTGGGAAAGTGCCTTCTAGTCATTTCTAGTTAATTGATGGTGAAGAGAAATAAAAAAAAAATAAAACAAACTAGCCCAATTTGTGTTAATTGTCCATAAACTTTGACTAACTTTTAGTCATCTCTTTGGTTTGATTTTTGAAAGAGGGACCTTTAGTCCTTCCATGGTATCATAAAAGGAGTCTAAAACTCAATTTTGCAAGAAAAAAATGAATTTCCCTCAAGTTTTGAAAGTTGGGCCGAATGGTCCCTTTTGGGTACCATTCTGCAGCTTCCATTTTGGGCAGTCCATTGAGGGGGCAAACGAAGGAAGTTTTCGACGAACTTCTACATGCATTTAGTTAACTTATGAAGGGGTTTTACTGCAAAATTTCAGCCAAGAATAAGTTTGTTTACTTGGTCAAAACTGTTGCCAAAGTTGACTGATTTTCAGCAGTAAAAATAGATTTTACCATTTAGTTGTCGCGCGCCATTGTGTTGCCGACTTTACGCGCCGCGCCACTATTCATTTGGTCATTTTTCTAAATGTGTTAAAACTTGAATATTATGATATGGGTTGATGTTAAATCATATAAAATGACATGAAGGAGATTGGAAATGATCAGAAAGGCATCATGACAAGCTATTCCGACAATTCATGCATTATGGAAAAATCATGGCTTATTGAATATCATGATCAAATTAATTAATAAATTGTTTACGCTCTACATGGTTATGACAGAACCCTTGAGATAAGGGTATGATGCATCATACTATTATTGCAGTACTGCTCATGACATGACATGATATTCCGGCTGAAGGCTGATGATTACAATGACATGATCAATGATTCAATGAACAATGGCTATTAGCACATGTGCAAGAATTATGATGAAGGATGATGAAATATGCACCATGATGTATATCATCCTATAATATCTCACCATGATGAGATATATTTATCATGACCTGTTCCTTATCCGTTGATGTTCTGTTAAACCAGTGGAGCAACCAAAATGATAAAAACAAGAAAAATGATTTAAATTCAAATTATTTAGTCAAGCCTTTTTACCTTTTGGGTTTTGTATTTATTCCTTTCAATTATTTAAAGTATATAAATGTATGTTCAAGTCATTCTTTCATTTAATTTATTTATTGCAATGATTTAAGTACCCACTAAGCAATTGCTTAGCGAGTTTAGTTTCCCTCTAAACTCGTAGGTTAAACGAGGAGACGAGATTGTAGCATGTCCTGCGCAGCTGGCCTTGACTACTACTTTGGGTAGTAGTTTGGATATGATTGATTATAGTAATATGGCATGTACATAAGCTTGTATGATCTAGCAAATAAATTTATTATACTGAAAAGCTAGAATACGTACACTGCTAGTAATCTAATAAATCTTATTTGGATTTAGCACTTATGTATGCATGTAAAGAAGTGTAAATTTTTAGTGCAGGATTTGGTGGAGGATATAAGGGTGATGAATATAGAAGTGTTTGAGGAGTGTTTCGATTGTTTGATTGAGATCAAAATTGTTTTCAAAAATCAAAGAAAATCAGTTTTTGCGACACTTGGGACCTCCATTTTTAGGGGAGGTTATGGCAAAATTTTTTTAAAATCTGCACTTAAAATTGGCTAAGTAAAATGTTAAGACACAACCACCATGAGATAACAGTCCATCTTGGTCTATAAACGTAGGCTAAGATGGGGTGTTACAGGATACTAGTTGTTAGCTAACCAAACAATGCTTAGATCATCTCTCCCTAAAATAAGCAGAGTTCAATTTTGCCTCGAAAGTCTGTCAAAGCATGTTCTAAGATTGACCAGGACCTAGACAAAGGTCATTATGTAGGAGCCCTCTTTAAGTAAGCATACATAACTCAATGCTATAGAACAATTTCTTCATCTAGCAAAGTCATTCAAATCATGATGCATAAATACACTAAGCTATATTCGTCATTGGTTGGACATAAAAATGAGCAAAGACCATGAAAACTTTTATGAAAATAATTTATTCAAACAAACATAATTTTAAAAAGATAATTATTCTAAATAAGTGCTAGAGAAAGCAAAATAAAAAGAGCAACACTCCAAGCTAAGGGATGTTTGTTGAGTTGGAGTCGAAGATACTACATTTATTTAGACATATCAAGGGCAAGGATTTTTTTCATCATCAAGGATCATTGCTTCATCATCCACAGTTAGTCCAAATAGCACATCATCTTTAGCTTAAGATCATCGCTTAATAGCACATCATCTTTAGCAGCTTCTCTATCCATATCATCACAAGATGATAAGATAAAACTCTTCATGAAGGTTGCAAGCAGTGGAGCCCTTCTAAATTTAGATGGAGGATTATTCTTAGTGTTGGGCTCATCACGCTCAGGAAGCTTTCCATTGTCAATCAAATCTTGGATCTCATGCCTTAATCAAACACATTTATTTGTCTTGTGCCCTTGGGTCTGATGAAATTGACAAAAAACTTTGGTATCAAAGTATGGAGGCAGAGGATTCAGCAAGGGTCGAGGAGCTAATGGTTGTAGCAAAATCCATCTTCATTAGATTCTCTAACATTTTCGACAAAGGTTCCCCTAAGTCTGAAATTTATGCTTCTTTGCAGGTTCAATTTCTGCATTTTTCTCAACACCTCTTCTTTTCCTTTGATTTTGCTCATTGGGGTGGTAGCTGCCCTTATTGCTCCTGTTGGACAGCACATGATTTGACTAGTCTTGTAGAATAGGGATTGGTCCCTCATTTTTCATTTGATCTCTATCAGTAGACATGTTCCTTGTTAATGTTTCCTTTTCCTTCTTCTCTACGTCAATGGGAGATGCCTCGTTAGCATTGTTGATGATCTCCAAAATTTCAATCAATTAGGTCTTCATAATTTCAACCAATTGATCTCGAAGCTCGGCCATCCTAGCTTTGACAACTTCATCGACTATGTCCCTTAGCTGGTTTGCATCCATCCTTCCAATGAAGCACTTGAATCAAAATCAATGTTGTAGGTGGTATCGTTGTATACTCTTGAATTTCCGTACACCAGGTCTGTGAGCCAGAAAGGATCAATGCCATGTAATGCAATGCGTGTATACACAAACAATAAACAAATAAAGATAAATAGGACGTCCCTTCCAAACTTATAACTTCCACACACGAATGGCGAGTCTCTTTTCCTAGATATATGGTTAACAAAATACCAACATAGAGTATCTTGTTTTTGAATAATTTCCTCGAACATTTCAACCAATAGTTATATTTTTAAACATGAAAATCATTTCATAATAATTCCTGTTAATTAGGTTTTAATCCATCCAATCAACTAAAGCAACTTTTATGCTTTATTAAATTAAAACTAAATTAAGATGTTTATTATAAATAGATTACTCACTTTAAAAAGTAACTAATGATTCATGCCAAAAACAAGCCCATGATTAATAATTCTTAGTATAAACTAGGCTCATAATTGATTTTTGGTATTTCCATAATTGACCTAAATATTCGTAAGCTCTTTTGAAAAGGTTGTGAAAATAATTTTGTTTCTAAGCCTATTGTAAAAAGATTTTATTAAAATGGATTTTGGGCTTTGTATTTAGGTCATGAGAAAAAAATTTTTGACTTGTTTTTAGAAAAGTTTTATGTCAAAAGACCATTTCAAAAATTTTGAAAATAGTTTTGGTCTATCAGATGAGGAAAAAATTATTTGAGCTCACAATTTAAGTAGGTCATATTAGAAAAGAGCAAACTAAATAAGCCATGCTTTAAACTAAGATAAATTAACCATAGTCAAACAATAAGTATTTGGAGTAGAAACCTAAGGAAAGTAACTAGGCCAATTACATGAGCTTTAGTCTTTGGGTTGAAACGCTTAGGTTCCCATAGCAAGTATATACCAAATGGTACAAGGCTATGAGTGGTTATGCCATGCTTGATCTCCATACCTTGAATGAAAGTATGGCATCCCTTACATAACACAACACAGGTAATATGGGCATCCTAACTCATACGCACGATGCAATCTAAATGATGCAATGGATAATATCATGATAAGAAAGAATAGAATAATATAAAGACCAACAAAATCAACTTCTCTTATCCCCAGCGGAGTTGCCACTATGAGCGGAGATTTTTTCTCCCACTCCCACGTGGAATGGTTCTTTCGACTTTAGCACTGTTAGGCTCAGGACCTTAGAGAACATGGGCCTAAGCCTGGAGAAAATAGAGTCGCTACTTGAACGGGCTAGAAAAAAAAGGGGTGGATGACTTGATTCCTAAGGAATCCCCAACTCCCTAATGGGTTCAGAAAGTTGGGTACGTATGGGGAAGGTGAGAAATGGGCTAGCACCCCCTTCAACACCCAATTCACTGGAATCGGCCTCCTTTTTAGGTCTTAATATTATGAAATTCTTAAATATAATTATATTATCCATACTACATGCAATAATTAAAATAAAGTATCGTTATATTAAAATCAAAGAATTATTCAAACAAAATAAATAAATGGACACCCATTCGAGGATGGAAAAGTGTCCTTACATCGTGCAATGTCTAAAACTAAATAGGACATCCATCAAAAGATGGAAACGTGTCTTTTACATTAATCCCAAAATATAAAAACAATTTAAATTACATGAAAATTAATTAATGAGGTATCCAATCATGGAAACATACCTCTTACAATTTTAATAAACAAATAATAATTGAAAAAATATTCATCCATGATAAATTAAATGAATCAAATATTGAAATTAAATAAATCAATAATCAAAACATATAATAAACTACACAATTAAATCTAAAACTTTAAATAAAGCAATAAAAATATAAATTGAGGTTCACATCTTGAATTAGGGTTTCCTGAACAAAATTAGGGTTTAGAATTTTTATAAAAATAATTTTAGGGTTTAGATGAAAAACTGTGATTTTATGGGTTCTTGGACTCAAACTACGGTTTTAGGACCTTAGAAAATAACATTAGAATTACAGGGTTTTTGGATACTGTAAGTGATTATAAAATTTGTTGCAAGATCCTATTTCATGAATTACTATCACAGCAAGTTAAATGAGTTAAGTGTTGAAATTAATTAATGTATTTAACTGGATGAGTTAATAAGAACCTTACTTGTATTGTAGGCTCTACAAAGTTGATGTGTTGATCCAAGCTATCTTTTCTTTTATGCCTAGAATAATTGATTCTTGGTTGAAGACTTTTGTGATCCAAAGATCAGCCACTGCCACTTTGCTTTGCTTTTTTTTTTCAGATTGTTTTCTTCCTTGATTGTTGTTACTCAATTACTTTTTGATAATTCTTGTTTTATCAAATTGCTACTGTCTTTTTTACTGCCAATTTGTTAATCCCCCTGTTCCTCTTTGATTTTTGATATAGCTCTCTCTCTTTTACTGCCAATCTCTTAATCAAGGTTCCTCCTTTCAGATTTTCATTCTTAATTATGTATTTATAGGAAACCTTACCTTAACCCTAAACCTAATCCAACACTCATAAGTTAATTAGGAAGTTAAATGGCTGGTACAATTGTGTTTAGGATTAGGAATAAAGGCCAAAATTGATGTGGAGTGCAACTCATATTGATTTGGGCTGTCCAAATTGATATGAGGCAGATTCCATATCAATTTGGCAAACTAAATCGATATGAAATTGCCTCATATCAATTTGGCCTTCCCAATTCGATATGGATAGTACCCATATCAATTTGGGAGAGCCAATTCGACCAAAAACATTAATTTCGACTCAAACCGGTCCAAAATAATTAAATTTTCAGCCAATATTTTTGCAATTTTGATATAACCTCCAATTTAATTCTAAAATTAGGTTTAAGATATCTAAATTCATAATGGACCAACATAAACCTTTTAAATTTAAACCTGTCCAAATTTAAGGGTCTACATAGTCTCAATTCTTCTTGTTTGATCTGTGCATCAGAAAACAATTCTAACACGCTAAGCAAAGCTTAGTAGTGCTTATGTACTTACAATATGCAAGAAAATTTAAAGGAAAGATCTCTAGACATTAACTAATTTAGAATTAATGGAAAGTATAACTTTTAGAATGCTTAATAAAGACATTAACAAATTCATTGAAACTTGAAATACTAAACATAATTAAATTCAGAATAAATTAATTTAACAATAACCATATAACACATTATTTTCAATATAGATAACTTCTTTAATTATGCCCATACACACTAAACTCAGATCCTAGGTTTGGATAACGGGTCACTGTTGGCAGTTTAATGCCCACTATATAAAATTTGGCCAATGGCCCACTATGGCACAAATGCCCAATGAATATGGTGACACAGAGTATCCATTGATGGTACATAATGCCCACTATCATGACAGGAAATGTAGAAAGCATAGATAGAGAATTAAATGTAATTAATAAAGAATTTGTTTTTAATTATGATAAATTAAATAAAGAATTAACAGCAATTAAAAATAAAGATAAATTAGAAAATGTAATAAAAAAGGTAAAAGATTTTGAATCAGTTAAAGAAGAATATATTGACTTTATAAAATATTATGAAGTTAATATGAAATTCTTTGATTGGTTTAAAAGAATTTATAGAGGAAAACTTAAAGCAGAGAAATTAATAAATCCAGTAACCATTAGAAATAAAAATACAGAATGGAAAGTAAAAGATAAAATTATACAGAGCGAACATCCACCTAAAACTTCAAGTATATTTTTACATGGAGATAAAGAAATAAATATAGCACCATTTAAAATAGTTTCTGAAGATGACCCAAATAGGAAAATATTAGAACAGAATAATTTCAGTAATGCACATCTATTAAGTATAGGACAACAATTAAACAGAATAGAAGATACTATTAAAGAAAGTAAAATAGTAAAAAT
Source organism: Garcia nutans (assembly GCA_947685225.1). Taxonomy (NCBI): domain Eukaryota; kingdom Viridiplantae; phylum Streptophyta; class Magnoliopsida; order Malpighiales; family Euphorbiaceae; genus Garcia; species Garcia nutans. The sequence continues at coordinate 39,971,041 of CANTUV010000059.1, forward strand.
TGAAAAAGAAGTAAAAGATAAAAAACTTAAAACTCATGTTTTTAAGTTAAAAGAAAAAGATATAGAAAAAGCCATCAGAGTGAAAAGTAAAGGTAAAAAGAAAAAGAATAAAGAAAAAGAAAAAGAAAAAGAAAAAGAGAAAAAGATTAAAGAAAAAGAAAAAGAAAAAGAAAAAGAGAAAAAAGACAAAAGAAAAGAAAAGAAAGATAAAGAAAAGAAAAAAGAAAAAGAAAAAAGAAAAAATAAAGAAAAGAAAAATAAAAAGAAAAATAAAAAGATAGTTGAATCAGAAGTTGAATCTGATTCAAGTTCATCTGGTTCATCCTTTATTTTCTAAATCATTTATTTCCTTTTTACAAAATTCAATTAAATCAGGCGCCATCTGAATGGGCCTAGCTTTAGTTGTAATAGACTTTTCATCAAAGCCTATTTCATAAGGTAAATCAACCATGTGTTGCTTTCTGTTCCAAAATGCATTTGGAATATCAGCACACAAATCTTTTTCTATTTGAGATTTTAATTTATCAATTTTATCTTGCGTAAATTTATTATTTAACTGTTCATTTATTTTTTGTAAATGATAGTTGTTCTTTAAATTACAAAGTTGTTCAGACTTTGCTTTTATAAGTGCATTTATTTGTAACTCATTTATTGAATGTGCCTTTAAAAGATTTAAATTCCTCTTTTTAGGTTTTTCTAAAAATGGGAAAATTATCTTTTGTTTTCTTACTTTAAAATTTATACTATCATCATTTACTGAATAGGGTGTTATCAGATTCATAAATGGTGTTCCTAAGATTACCATATGATGAATATTAGTTAAAATAAATATATTCTTTATTTCTAAATTATTATCTATAATTGATGCTTCTGCTTTACCAAGTATATTTAGTTTAGATTTATTTGCTGCAGATAAACTTTCATTAGTTTCATGCCAAAATCTTTTTGGTACTAAACTGGGTTTAATGCAGTTTAAGTCAGCTCCTGTGTCAAATAATGCTATAGTTTCTATATTATAATTATCTGAAAATTTTAATTTTATTTTTATTAGATATTTCCTAGATGTTATTTCATGCAACATAAAAATTAAATTATCTGGAATTTTATCTTTACTAATTAAACTAATTTCATTATCAGTTTCTTTACCATTTATTTGTTCAATATCTTCATCACCTTCTTCTTCAGAAGAAGAAGTTGAGTTCATTAAAGATTTTATTATTTGTGAATCATGTTCTTGTTTGTTTTTTAATTCTTTTAATTCTAATTTAATTTCTTTAATTTCTTTTTGTAAATCATTTATGGTTGGTTTATTTTTTACTGCTTTATTTTTATTTAATATTGTAGTTAAATCATATGTTTGTTTACTAGTACTAGGTAACATTGAACTTTTAGGTTTATCATTTTCTAATATCTTATTTAACATTTTTTCTTGAATTTTAGGGTCACTTATAAATTTTATTGCTTCTAATATAGATTCTTGTTCTTTAGTTAGTACATTTAATGATTTACTACTATATTCAGAACTTGATTCCGTTCCTATTTCATCTATTTGATTTGATTCTTCAGAATCTGAATATTCTTCAGAATCCGAATAATCTAAATATAATTCATGAATTTTATTTATTACTGATTCTTCTATATTTAATTCTTGTAATTTTTTATCAAATTTACAAAATCTTGATGTGTGACCTTTTCTTCCACATTTATAACATGTTAAATCTTTATATGATGTAAATTTTTTATTCTTTTGTTTATATGGTTTCCTATTAGGTTTTCTATATTTGTAAGGTTTATAAGGTTTCTGTTTTTTATAATAATCATCTTTATCTAACTTTTTCTTATAACTCTTTTTGTAATATTTTTTATAAGGTTTTTTATATTTTCTTGTAGTAGAACATTGTCCATTACAATCTTTATGTTTTTGTGTTATACTATAATCAAATTGTTTACAGAAAGAACCTAGTTCTTGTTTAGTTTTTCTCATTTCATATTTTAACGATTTTTGAAGTTTTATATCTTGACAAAGCTTTAATCCTTCTTTTTGAACTATACTAAACAGTTGTCCATAGGTCAATAGGTCATAAGGAATAGGGTTTCCAAATTCCTGTTTTATATGGTTCCTAACCTTTTCTCCTAAGAAGAAGGGTAATCCTGCTAAGAATTTTTCCTTCCAGAAAGCCTGGTTGGAATCTTCTCTAAGCATTATCCTAGTTAGGAAAGTTGTTTTATAAAACTGAAAATCACTAAGTTTCTTACATCTAAGGTTACTTAGTAGTTCTGCATTTTTATCCTTTAAATGAGTAGGATCACCTATAAAATGGAGTGATATTGTCAAGATTAGCATTGCAACTGCATCTTGAATAGTATCACCAGTCTCATCTAAAATAGGTATTCCATCCTCATAAGTTTTTACAGCATTTAAAATTTCTAAATGTTGTTCATCAGTGAGATGATTATCCCACCAACCTTTAAGTTGTCCTGTGAAGCCAGCTATAAGGAGTTCAGCTATAGTTCTATCTGAAGTTCCTGTTTGGGTTCTATAGGCATTGGCAGCCATTGTCATCTGTTGAAGAAGACTCAGAATATTGTATTCTGATAGACTATCAATGTTCCATTCATAAACTGAAGAGGCATTATACTTATATTGTGATAAGACATTTGGTCTATCTGCTATACCTAAGTCTGGGGCAGACATTCTAGGTACTATAGACTGATTATAAGTTATACGATTTATCTGTGGTTCTAAGGCCTTACTAAAGGTTTCAATATCTTCAGATTCAGGTTGAGAATCCTCAACTGATTCTGATTCCTGTTCCTGGGTGACTATACTTATAGTTTTAGAAGCTTTGGATTGAGGTGTTTCCTGAACTACCTGTTTTGACCCAGAAGAAGAGTCAATTTTACTTAATTGTTCTTTAATTGCTTTAACAAAATCTGAATCTTTGGATTTTACTTCCTTTTGTCCTGTTTTAGAAACTTCGAAAGGTTTAAAAACATGAGTTTTAAGTTTTTTATCTTTTACTTCTTTTTCAATTTTTACTATTTTACTTTCTTTAATAGTATCTTCTATTCTGTTTAATTGTTGTCCTATACTTAATAGATGTGCATTACTGAAATTATTCTGTTCTAATATTTTCCTATTTGGGTCATCTTCAGAAACTATTTTAAATGGTGCTATATTTATTTCTTTATCTCCATGTAAAAATATACTTGAAGTTTTAGGTGGATGTTCGCTCTGTATAATTTTATCTTTTACTTTCCATTCTGTATTTTTATTTCTAATGGTTACTGGATTTATTAATTTCTCTGCTTTAAGTTTTCCTCTATAAATTCTTTTAAACCAATCAAAGAATTTCATATTAACTTCATAATATTTTATAAAGTCAATATATTCTTCTTTAACTGATTCAAAATCTTTTACCTTTTTTATTACATTTTCTAATTTATCTTTATTTTTAATTGCTGTTAATTCTTTATTTAATTTATCATAATTAAAAACAAATTCTTTATTAATTACATTTAATTCTCTATCTATGCTTTCTACATTTCCTGTCATGAAGGAAGCTGTAGGTGACATAGGTGGAGAAGGTGAGTGTTCTATATTCTGAGGTTGATTATAATTAGGGTTTGGTTCCAAAGGGTTCATTGTTCCTGTTGGATTATAATATAAGTGTGGAACTGTTGTACTATAATCTACACTTTTTAATTTATTACTAGATTCAGGTATATCTGATGTAGAATACCTAGGCTTTACTACTGTTTGCAAAACAGGTTTAGGCTCATTTTCTTTATATGAAGCATATATTACAGAAGGTAATTGTGAGGCTCTACCTATGTCTACTGTTGAAATAGATGAGGAAGAGTCCGAATACCTACTGCTTACACTATGTCTACTGAATTTTAATTTAACTTTACCGTCTTCATACTGTTCAATTTTAATGAGTTCTATATTGGGCTTAACTGTAGTTTTTGGTTCTGGGAGAGGAACAGCATCCTCTAAGACCCATTCATCAGGGAGACTAATATCTTTCCACTGAATAGTCCTAGGAATTACTGTATTAGCTTTACTTAGATCTGTTTGTAAAAATTTAGTTTCTCCTAGTTTAGGTTGCATTATATATTTTGTAGCAAAAGCAGACATCATAGCTTTATAATTTATCTTATACATTAATGCTACAGGAATAGATCCTTCAAGCATTTTATAATTATGTGTTTTAATTTCTAATACTACACTTTTTAATATATTTGGATCATTTAATGAAATTGTTATATCTGGGAAGCAGTCAAATGAGATTGGACCACTACTCAGACTAGTTTCTATAGTTCCTAAAAGTGAGTCATTAAAATTTACAAACCTAGCATCTCTGACCACAGCAAGTATACTAGTATTTAATCCTTCTCTAGTTAAAGGTTTTATACCTATTTGTACTAATCCTATATGTATATACTTGTATTTTTTAGCTTTATGATGTTTTATAGATTCTGCAGAAAGTAAAGTTATCTTTTCAAAAGGTTTACTTAACTGTACATCTCTTTCTTCAGCTTTAATTATATAATCATTTTTAAATATATTTATTTTTGGTATTTTATAAATTTGTTCTTTGTCTATCTTTGGTATTATCCAATTATCAATTGCTTTATTAAAATCTTCCAAAATTACTTCATTTCTGTTTACAATCCTTTTAACTTCTGATGACTCAGAACTATCCGATTTAGTTGTACTAGCAGATTTACACAGAAAAGGCTCCATTTTTTAAATATTTGAAAAATAGATTTTTAAAGTTTATTAATGTTGGTTTTGGTAGCGACCACTGACTTACTGCCCTAAACGCCTATCCATCGGCTGACACGGGTCTTACTGCATATCCAATACCTAGACAACACTAAGTCCACTTCTAGATCTATAAGTCAAAGATTTAAATATGGAAACAGTTCTATATCTATCTACTACCACCCCTAAAAGAAGATGGCTCTGATACCAACAAAAATTCTTGTTGTTGCCTATATCTGATGCATCAGTCTCAACTATTTTGGAGGCTAAAGGATCAGCTATATGCAGGCAAGGAATAGTTCTAACTAGGGTTTTAACCTGTCTAACTATGCCAGAGTGGACCTCAGTCCAAGGGCCTGGGTTTTTCTTTAACCTATCATGCAAAGGTTTAATAGTTCTATTTAGGTTGGGAAAGAATTCTATAACGTAATTCAAACAACCTAAAAATCTTTGTAACTGGGCTTTATTAATTATTTGGTCAGGAAACTTATCTCCAAAAGCTAAGTTCCTTTCTATAGGTTCTATAATTCCCTGTTCTATATAGTGTCCTAAGAACCTAATCTTAATCTGAAACAGAGACATCTTCGTTTTACTTAATACTAAACCATTATGTTTTATTACCATAAAAAATGTTTTTAAGTGTTTAAAATGTTCTTCTATAGTTGTTGAATATATTAAAACATCATCAATATAAACAATGCAAAATTTAGTGTAAGGGTTAAAAATATCATTCATCACTCTCTGAAACTCAGAGGGTGCATTCTTTAAACCAAAAGGCATAACATTCCATTCATACTGTCCAAATGGAACAGTGAATGCAGTCTTATACCTATCTTTAGGGTTAATTTGAATTTGCCAAAAACCCGATTTCATATCAAATTTACTAAAAACATTTGCTTTATATAATCTTCCTAATAAATCTTTTTTATTTGGAATAGGGTACCTAATCCATTTTAAAGCTTTATTCAAAGGTTTATAATTTATTACTAATCTAGGTGCACCTCTTTCTATCTCAGAGGCCTTGTTTACATAGAATGCAGCACAAGACCAAGGGCTTCTAGATTTAGTTATTAATCCTTTATTTTCTAAATCATTTATTTCCTTTTTACAAAATTCAATTAAATCAGGCGCCATCTGAATGGGCCTAGCTTTAGTTGTAATAGACTTTTCATCAAAGCCTATTTCATAAGGTAAATCAACCATGTGTTGCTTTCTGTTCCAAAATGCATTTGGAATATCAGCACACAAATCTTTTTCTATTTGAGATTTTAATTTATCAATTTTATCTTGCGTAAATTTATTATTTAACTGTTCATTTATTTTTTGTAAATGATAGTTGTTCTTTAAATTACAAAGTTGTTCAGACTTTGCTTTTATAAGTGCATTTATTTGTAACTCATTTATTGAATGTGCCTTTAAAAGATTTAAATTCCTCTTTTTAGGTTTTTCTAAAAATGGAAAAATTATCTTTTGTTTTCTTACTTTAAAATTTATACTATCATCATTTACTGAATAGGGTGTTATCAGATTCATAAATGGTGTTCCTAAGATTACCATATGATGAATATTAGTTAAAATAAATATATTCTTTATTTCTAAATTATTATCTATAATTGATGCTTCTGCTTTACCAAGTATATTTAGTTTAGATTTATTTGCTGCAGATAAACTTTCATTAGTTTCATGCCAAAATCTTTTTGGTACTAAACTGGGTTTAATGCAGTTTAAGTCAGCTCCTGTGTCAAATAATGCTATAGTTTCTATATTATAATTATCTGAAAATTTTAATTTTATTTTTATTAGATATTTCCTAGATGTTATTTCATGCAACATAAAAATTAAATTATCTGGAATTTTATCTTTACTAATTAAACTAATTTCATTATCAGTTTCTTTACCATTTATTTGTTCAATATCTTCATCACCTTCTTCTTCAGAAGAAGAAGTTGAGTTCATTAAAGATTTTATTATTTGTGAATCATGTTCTTGTTTGTTTTTTAATTCTTTTAATTCTAATTTAATTTCTTTAATTTCTTTTTGTAAATCATTTATGGTTGGTTTATTTTTTACTGCTTTATTTTTATTTAATATTGTAGTTAAATCATATGTTTGTTTACTAGTACTAGGTAACATTGAACTTTTAGGTTTATCATTTTCTAATATCTTATTTAACATTTTTTCTTGAATTTTAGGGTCACTTATAAATTTTATTGCTTCTAATATAGATTCTTATTCTTTAGTTAGTACATTTAATGATTTACTACTATATTCAGAACTTGATTCCGTTCCTATTTCATCTATTTGATTTGATTCTTCAGAATCTGAATATTCTTCAGAATCCGAATAATCTAAATATAATTCATGAATTTTATTTATTACTGATTCTTCTATATTTAATTCTTGTAATTTTTTTATCAAATTTACAAAATCTTGATGTGTGACCTTTTCTTCCACATTTATAACATGTTAAATCTTTATATGATGTAAATTTTTTATTCTTTTGTTTATATGGTTTCCTATTACGTTTTCTATATTTGTAAGGTTTATAAGGTTTAAAAAAAACCTAAATAGAACTATTAAACCTTTGTAAGGTTTATAAGGTTTTCTATATTAAACCTAAATAGGGCCTAGGTTTTTCTTAAACCTTATAAACCTTACAAATATAGAAAACCTAATAGGAAACCATATAAACAAAAGAATAAAAAATTTACATCATATAAAGATTTAACATGTTATAAATGTGGAAGAAAAGGTCACACATCAAGATTTTGTAAATTTGATAAAAAATTACAAGAATTAAATATAGAAGAATCAGTAATAAATAAAATTCATGAATTATATTTAGATTATTCGGATTCTGAAGAATATTCAGATTCTGAAGAATCAAATCAAATAGATGAAATAGGAACGGAATCAAGTTCTGAATATAGTAGTAAATCATTAAATGTACTAACTAAAGAACAAGAATCTATATTAGAAGCAATAAAATTTATAAGTGACCCTAAAATTCAAGAAAAAATGTTAAATAAGATATTAGAAAATGATAAACCTAAAAGTTCAATGTTACCTAGTACTAGTAAAAAAACATATGATTTAACTACAATATTAAATAAAAATAAAGCAGTAAAAAATAAACCAACCATAAATGATTTACAAAAAGAAATTAAAGAAATTAAATTAGAATTAAAAGAATTAAAAAACAAACAAGAACATGATTCACAAATAATAAAATCTTTAATGAACTCAACTTCTTCTTCTGAAGAAGAAGCTGATGAAGATATTGAACAAATAAATGGTAAAGAAACTGATAATGAAATTAGTTTAATTAGTAAAGATAAAATTCCAGATAATTTAATTTTTATGTTGCATGAAATAACATCTAGGAAATATCTAATAAAAATAAAATTAAAATTTTCAGATAATTATAATATAGAAACTATAGCATTATTTGACACAGGAGCTGACTTAAACTGCATTAAACCCAGTTTAGTACCAAAAAGATTTTGGCATGAAACTAATGAAAGTTTATCTCCAGCAAATAAATCTAAACTAAATATACTTGGTAAAGCAGAAGCATCAATTATAGATAATAATTTAGAAATAAAGAATATATTTATTTTAACTAATATTCATCATATGGTAATCTTAGGAACACCATTTATGAATCTGATAACACCCTATTCAGTAAATGATGATAGTATAAATTTTAAAGTAAGAAAACAAAAGATAATTTTCCCATTTTTAGAAAAACCTAAAAAGAGGAATTTAAATCTTTTAAAGGCACATTCAATAAATGAGTTACAAATAAATGCACTTATAAAAGCAAAGTCTGAACAACTTTGTAATTTAAAGAACAACTATCATTTACAAAAAATAAATGAACAGTTAAATAATAAATTTACGCAAGATAAAATTGATAAATTAAAATCTCAAATAGAAAAAGATTTGTGTGCTGATATTCCAAATGCATTTTGGAACAGAAAGCAACACATGGTTGATTTACCTTATGAAATAGGCTTTGATGAAAAGTCTATTACAACTAAAGCTAGGCCCATTCAGATGGCGCCTGATTTAATTGAATTTTGTAAAAAGGAAATAAATGATTTAGAAAATAAAGGATTAATAACTAAATCTAGAAGCCCTTGGTCTTGTGCTGCATTCTATGTAAACAAGGCCTCTGAGATAGAAAGAGGTGCACCTAGATTAGTAATAAATTATAAACCTTTGAATAAAGCTTTAAAATGGATTAGGTACCCTATTCCAAATAAAAAAGATTTATTAGGAAGATTATATAAAGCAAATGTTTTTAGTAAATTTGATATGAAATCGGGTTTTTGGCAAATTCAAATTAACCCTAAAGATAGGTATAAGACTGCATTCACTGTTCCATTTGGACAGTATGAATGGAATGTTATGCCTTTTGGTTTAAAGAATGCACCCTCTGAGTTTCAGAGAGTGATGAATGATATTTTTAACCCTTACACTAAATTTTGCATTGTTTATATTGATGATGTTTTAATATATTCAACAACTATAGAAGAACATTTTAAACACTTAAAAACATTTTTTATGGTAATAAAACATAATGGTTTAGTATTAAGTAAAACGAAGATGTCTCTGTTTCAGATTAAGATTAGGTTCTTAGGACACTATATAGAACAGGGAATTATAGAACCTATAGAAAGGAACTTAGCTTTTGGAGATAAGTTTCCTGACCAAATAATTAATAAAGCCCAGTTACAAAGATTTTTAGGTTGTTTGAATTACGTTATAGAATTCTTTCCCAACCTAAATAGAACTATTAAACCTTTGCATGATAGGTTAAAGAAAAACCCAGGCCCTTGGACTGAGGTCCACTCTGGCATAGTTAGACAGGTTAAAACCCTAGTTAGAACTATTCCTTGCCTGCATATAGCTGATCCTTTAGCCTCCAAAATAGTTGAGACTGATGCATCAGATATAGGCAACAACAAGAATTTTTGTTGGTATCAGAGCCATCTTCTTTTAGGGGTGGTAGTAGATAGATATAGAACTGTTTCCATATTTAAATCTTTGACTTATAGATCTAGAAGTGGACTTAGTGTTGTCTAGGTATTGGATATGCAGTAAGACCCGTGTCAGCCGATGGATAGGCGTTTAGGGCAGTAAGTCAGTGGTCGCTACCAAAACCAACATTAATAAACTTTAAAAATCTATTTTTCAAATATTTAAAAAATGGAGCCTTTTCTGTGTAAATCTGCTAGTACAACTAAATCGGATAGTTCTGAGTCATCAGAAGTTAAAAGGATTGTAAACAGAAATGAAGTAATTTTGGAAGATTTTAATAAAGCAATTGATAATTGGATAATACCAAAGATAGACAAAGAACAAATTTATAAAATACCAAAAATAAATATATTTAAAAATGATTATATAATTAAAGCTGAAGAAAGAGATGTACAGTTAAGTAAACCTTTTGAAAAGATAACTTTACTTTCTGCAGAATCTATAAAACATCATAAAGCTAAAAAATACAAGTATATACATATAGGATTAGTACAAATAGGTATAAAACCTTTAACTAGAGAAGGATTAAATACTAGTATACTTGCTGTGGTCAGAGATGCTAGGTTTGTAAATTTTAATGACTCACTTTTAGGAACTATAGAAACTAGTCTGAGTAGTGGTCCAATCTCATTTGACTGCTTCCCAGATATAACAATTTCATTAAATGATCCAAATATATTAAAAAGTGTAGTATTAGAAATTAAAACACATAATTATAAAATGCTTGAAGGATCTATTCCTGTAGCATTAATGTATAAGATAAATTATAAAGCTATGATGTCTGCTTTTGCTACAAAATATATAATGCAACCTAAACTAGGAGAAACTAAATTTTTACAAACAGATCTAAGTAAAGCTAATACAGTAATTCCTAGGACTATTCAGTGGAAAGATATTAGTCTCCCTGATGAATGGGTCTTAGAGGATGCTGTTCCTCTCCCAGAACCAAAAACTACAGTTAAGCCCAATATAGAACTCATTAAAATTGAACAGTATGAAGACGGTAAAGTTAAATTAAAATTCAGTAGACATAGTGTAAGCAGTAGGTATTCGGACTCTTCCTCATCTATTTCAACAGTAGACATAGGTAGAGCCTCACAATTACCTTCTGTAATATATGCTTCATATAAAGAAAATGAGCCTAAACCTGTTTTGCAAACAGTAGTAAAGCCTAGGTATTCTACATCAGATATACCTGAATCTAGTAATAAATTAAAAAGTGTAGATTATAGTACAACAGTTCCACACTTATATTATAATCCAACAGGAACAATGAACCCTTTGGAACCAAACCCTAATTATAATCAACCTCAGAATATAGAACACTCACCTTCTCCACCTATGTCACCTACAGCTTCCTTCATGACAGGAAATGTAGAAAGCATAGATAGAGAATTAAATGTAATTAATAAAGAATTTGTTTTTAATTATGATAAATTAAATAAAGAATTAACAGCAATTAAAAATAAAGATAAATTAGAAAATGTAATAAAAAAGGTAAAAGATTTTGAATCAGTTAAAGAAGAATATATTGACTTTATAAAATATTATGAAGTTAATATGAAATTCTTTGATTGGTTTAAAAGAATTTATAGAGGAAAACTTAAAGCAGAGAAATTAATAAATCCAGTAACCATTAGAAATAAAAATACAGAATGGAAAGTAAAAGATAAAATTATACAGAGCGAACATCCACCTAAAACTTCAAGTATATTTTTACATGGAGATAAAGAAATAAATATAGCACCATTTAAAATAGTTTCTGAAGATGACCCAAATAGGAAAATATTAGAACAGAATAATTTCAGTAATGCACATCTATTAAGTATAGGACAACAATTAAACAGAATAGAAGATACTATTAAAGAAAGTAAAATAGTAAAAATTGAAAAAGAAGTAAAAGATAAAAAACTTAAAACTCATGTTTTTAAACCTTTCGAAGTTTCTAAAACAGGACAAAAGGAAGTAAAATCCAAAGATTCAGATTTTGTTAAAGCAATTAAAGAACAATTAAGTAAAATTGACTCTTCTTCTGGGTCAAAACAGGTAGTTCAGGAAACACCTCAATCCAAAGCTTCTAAAACTATAAGTATAGTCACCCAGGAACAGGAATCAGAATCAGTTGAGGATTCTCAACCTGAATCTGAAGATATTGAAACCTTTAGTAAGGCCTTAGAACCACAGATAAATCGTATAACTTATAATCAGTCTATAGTACCTAGAATGTCTGCCCCAGACTTAGGTATAGCAGATAGACCAAATGTCTTATCACAATATAAGTATAATGCCTCTTCAGTTTATGAATGGAACATTGATAGTCTATCAGAATACAATATTCTGAGTCTTCTTCAACAGATGACAATGGCTGCCAATGCCTATAGAACCCAAACAGGAACTTCAGATAGAACTATAGCTGAACTCCTTATAGCTGGCTTCACAGGACAACTTAAAGGTTGGTGGGATAATCATCTCACTGATGAACAACATTTAGAAATTTTAAATGCTGTAAAAACTTATGAGGATGGAATACCTATTTTAGATGAGACTGGTGATACTATTCAAGATGCAGTTGCAATGCTAATCTTGACAATATCACTCCATTTTATAGGTGATCCTACTCATTTAAAGGATAAAAATGCAGAACTACTAAGTAACCTTAGATGTAAGAAACTTAGTGATTTTCAGTTTTATAAAACAACTTTCCTAACTAGGATAATGCTTAGAGAAGATTCCAACCAGGCTTTCTGGAAGGAAAAATTCTTAGCAGGATTACCCTTCTTCTTAGGAGAAAAGGTTAGGAACCATATAAAATAGGAATTTGGAAACCCTATTCCTTATGACCTATTGACCTATGGACAACTGTTTAGTATAGTTCAAAAAGAAGGATTAAAGCTTTGTCAAGATATAAAACTTCAAAAATCGTTAAAATATGAAATGAGAAAAACTAAACAAGAACTAGGTTCTTTCTGTAAACAATTTGATTATAGTATAACACAAAAACATAAAGATTGTAATGGACAATGTTCTACTACAAGAAAATATAAAAAACCTTATAAAAAATATTACAAAAAGAGTTATAAGAAAAAGTTAGATAAAGATGATTATTATAAAAAACAGAAACCTTATAAACCTTACAAATATAGAAAACCTAATAGGAAACCATATAAACAAAAGAATAAAAAATTTACATCATATAAAGATTTAACATGTTATAAATGTGGAAGAAAAGGTCACACATCAAGATTTTGTAAATTTGATAAAAAAATTACAAGAATTAAATATAGAAGAATCAGTAATAAATAAAATTCATGAATTATATTTAGATTATTCGGATTCTGAAGAATATTCAGATTCTGAAGAATCAAATCAAATAGATGAAATAGGAACGGAATCAAGTTCTGAATATAGTAGTAAATCATTAAATGTACTAACTAAAGAACAAGAATCTATATTAGAAGCAATAAAATTTATAAGTGACCCTAAAATTCAAGAAAAAATGTTAAATAAGATATTAGAAAATGATAAACCTAAAAGTTCAATGTTACCTAGTACTAGTAAACAAACATATGATTTAACTACAATATTAAATAAAAATAAAGCAGTAAAAAATAAACCAACCATAAATGATTTACAAAAAGAAATTAAAGAAATTAAATTAGAATTAAAAGAATTAAAAAACAAACAAGAACATGATTCACAAATAATAAAATCTTTAATGAACTCAACTTCTTCTTCTGAAGAAGAAGCTGATGAAGATATTGAACAAATAAATGGTAAAGAAACTGATAATGAAATTAGTTTAATTAGTAAAGATAAAATTCCAGATAATTTAATTTTTATGTTGCATGAAATAACATCTAGGAAATATCTAATAAAAATAAAATTAAAATTTTCAGATAATTATAATATAGAAACTATAGCATTATTTGACACAGGAGCTGACTTAAATTGCATTAAACCCAGTTTAGTACCAAAAAGATTTTGGCATGAAACTAATGAAAGTTTATCTGCAACAAATAAATCTAAACTAAATATACTTGGTAAAGCAGAAGCATCAATTATAGATAATAATTTAGAAATAAAGAATATATTTATTTTAACTAATATTCATCATATGGTAATCTTAGGAACACCATTTATGAATCTGATAACACCCTATTCAGTAAATGATGATAGTATAAATTTTAAAGTAAGAAAACAAAAGATAATTTTCCCATTTTTAGAAAAACCTAAAAAGAGGAATTTAAATCTTTTAAAGGCACATTCAATAAATGAGTTACAAATAAATGCACTTATAAAAGCAAAGTCTGAACAACTTTGTAATTTAAAGAACAACTATCATTTACAAAAAATAAATGAACAGTTAAATAATAAATTTACGCAAGATAAAATTGATAAATTAAAATCTCAAATAGAAAAAGATTTGTGTGTTGATATTCCAAATGCATTTTGGAACAGAAAGCAACACATGGTTGATTTACCTTATGAAATAGGCTTTGATGAAAAGTCTATTACAACTAAAGCTAGGCCCATTCAGATGGCGCCTGATTTAATTGAATTTTGTAAAAAGGAAATAAATGATTTAGAAAATAAAGGATTAATAACTAAATCTAGAAGCCCTTGGTCTTGTGCTGCATTCTATGTAAACAAGGCCTCTGAGATAGAAAGAGGTGCACCTAGATTAGTAATAAATTATAAACCTTTGAATAAAGCTTTAAAATGGATTAGGTACCCTATTCCAAATAAAAAAGATTTATTAGGAAGATTATATAAAGCAAATGTTTTTAGTAAATTTGATATGAAATCGGGTTTTTGGCAAATTCAAATTAACCCTAAAGATAGGTATAAGACTGCATTCACTGTTCCATTTGGACAGTATGAATGGAATGTTATGCCTTTTGGTTTAAAGAATGCACCCTCTGAGTTTCAGAGAGTGATGAATGATATTTTTAACCCTTACACTAAATTTTGCATTGTTTATATTGATGATGTTTTAATATATTCAACAACTATAGAAGAACATTTTAAACACTTAAAAACATTTTTTATGGTAATAAAACATAATGGTTTAGTATTAAGTAAAACGAAGATGTCTCTGTTTCAGACTAAGATTAGGTTCTTAGGACACTATATAGAACAGGGAATTATAGAACCTATAGAAAGGAACTTAGCTTTTGGAGATAAGTTTCCTGACCAAATAATTAATAAAGCCCAGTTACAAAGATTTTTAGGTTGTTTGAATTACGTTATAGAATTCTTTCCCAACCTAAATAGAACTATTAAACCTTTGCATGATAGGTTAAAGAAAAACCCAGGCCCTTGGACTGAGGTCCACTCTGGCATAGTTAGACAGGTTAAAACCCTAGTTAGAACTATTCCTTGCCTGCATATAGCTGATCCTTTAGCCTCCAAAATAGTTGAGACTGATGCATCAGATATAGGCTTTGGTGGGATTTTAAAACAGGTTAAAGAGGGTAGAGAAGCCATAGTCCAATTCTATTCAGGACATTGGAGTCCAACCCAATTAAATTATTCAACTATAAAGAAAGAAATTCTGAGCATTGTTTTATGCATTTCAAAATTTCAATCTGATTTATTGAATCAAAAGTTTTTATTAAGAATTGATTGTAAAAGTGCTAAAGATGTTTTACAAAAAGATGTTAAAAACCTTGCCTCAAAACAAATTTTTGCTAGATGGCAAGCTATTTTAAGTATTTTTGATTTTGATATTGAGTTTATTAAAGGAGAAAATAACAGTTTACCTGATTTCCTTACTCGTGAATTCCTTCTCAGGAATCATGGGGAAAAAGAAGAAAAATGCCAATAAAGAAACCCTTAAAGAAGACTCTCCTAAAGCTCTATCTGATCATTCAGATAGTATATTAAACCCTAAACCAATAAAGACTTGGGCTGATGCTGTCCAAGAAGAGGATAAAGCCAATATTGAGAAATGGGTCTCTCAGCTGGCCCAATCTCCTGAAGTAATTAAAGCACTGCTAAAGATGGGACACGAACCTCCTCCAGGGGTTCCAGGTAATGATTCCTTGATCCCTTATTTAAAAAACCAAATTGAGATAGGAGAATCTTCTTCTCAAAAAACCCTATCTCAGAATGTTTCTAAAACCGAGTTGGATATTTCAAAACCTCCAACTCAAATTGTTTCTGCAAATTTCCCTTTAAAGTATAAAACATTTTGGTATAATAAAAATTTTTGGTTTACAGAGTTAATTCCTGATTTTGGGACTGCTCAGCAGAACCCATGGTCTATTATTGAATCTGTTTACCCTGAAGGATGGTTTTTTAAACCAAAAGAATCTTCAAAACCCCAAGAATATTATCTACATATTCTGGTGGATTCAGGTTCTTTGTTCTTAAAGCACAAATATAATCAGCAAGATAAGGCAGTCATTGCCTATTCTTCCTTCAAAATAAAGAAAATTCTCCATCCTTCTGAATGGGGAAGACCTTTGCACATTCCTGTGCAATTTAAAACCCTTCCTTCCTTATCCTGTTGTTCTTCTTATAACTATTGGGACTATATTGAAGCCTGGACCAAAGCTTTGTTTTTTCAGAACCCTGGTAAAACACATTCCTGGCTTATTTATTGTGAGAACAACATAAAGACCAATAGCCTTCCATCCTGGTTTGTTGATTGGTGGCATTATTGTGGAAATGATGAAAGAACTCTTCCACAGGATGTACTATTAGCTTACCAGTATTTTAAAGCTAACCTAAACCCTTCACCATATGAGAGGAATTTCCCTCCTCTACTCCTTTTCTGTTTAAAGTTCAATATACCTTGGGTATATCAGTGGTATTTTGACTATTCTTTTCAGTCAGGTACCAGTATCCCTGTTATATTGAGGAAATCTAAAGTCAAGTGGTGGTCTGCCTTTCGCAACTCTACCACTATTGAAACAGTTAAAACATGGCTCCTTAAAAGAAACCATGATGGTCTTGACCCAAGACTACAGGTCTCCTTTGGTGCCCAAAGAGCCCAGAATATTGCCCTTCTTGCAGCTGCAAAGACTGCAGAAGAATATAAAGTCTTAATGGAACAGATGGTTGGGTCTCTTCCCTCAACATCTGAGCCCGTTAAGCCCAGTAGAACCTGCTCTGCTGGATCTTCAACTAAAGCCCATTCTAAAGTCTCTAAAGCTCAATCCAGAAGGAAGAAATCTCTTTCCTCTTCCTCTGATTCTTCTACATCATCCATGACATCATCTTCCACCGAGACATCTGACTCGGATTACTGTCCCAGTAATGAGGATGATTGCTATGGTATATTGTCTCCCATCAGAGTGAAAAGTAAAGGTAAAAAGAAAAAGAATAAAGAAAAAGAAAAAGAAAAAGAGAAAAAAGACAAAAGAAAAGAAAAGAAAGATAAAGAAAAGAAAAAACAAAAAGAAAAAAGAAAAAATAAAGAAAAGAAAAAAGAAAAGAAAAATAAAAAGATAGTTGAATCAGAAGTTGAATCTGATTCAAGTTCATCTGGTTCGTCCGATTAAAGGCAGGAGAAACCTCATTTCTCCACTCAGATTTGTTAAAGTCAATAAAGGTGGTGCCCACTGACAAGATACTGTTCATCAGCAGTATTCACCAGAGGGAATCCAACAGTAAAGTCAGAAGAACTGTTCATCCACAGTTCCCCACAGTAAAGCCAACAGTAACAGACAAGGTACTATTCATCCACAGTTCCAGACGCGTGAAGGTACAGTAAAAGCAAATAGTAACGACAGGTTACTATTCACCTACAGTGCCAAGCATGTGACAAGAACAGTGGAATTTTAAAGCCTCTGTCTATATAGTGAAGCTCATTCTGAAGGTAAAGGGGATCCGAAACACTTCTCCCTCAACACAGAAGACATTCAAGAACCCTAGCCTTAGTTCTAAGCTTCTCTCTTTCTTCCTTTCTCATTTATTATTCTTCCATTCCTGAACCCAACACCTATTGATCTCCTTGTATAAGGTAGTTTAAGTTTATAATTTATAACTTATATTTTGTATTTTATTTTAAAAGTTTTATTCTGTATTGTATTCTGTTTCTATTTTTATTTAAATAAATTTAAATTTCTATATCTCTTCTCTCATTCATTTATAAGTATGCTCTGTTCTAGTTCTTGCAAGCAAAAAACGAGCAAGTTGAGCTTGATCTGGAACTAAAACATCAGAAATATTATTGCACTACTTACAGACTGAAAAGGACCTCTAATTCTATCCTTTTCTGTCTTTCTTCTCTCTCTATTCAGCGCTGTATATTTATACGGGATCCGTATATCTATACCAGACATAGTATAATTAGGAATACTAAAAGATATAGACATAAGAGTGTGTATTGATTAAAATAGTCTAGACTTAAGATACAAAATTATCTTAATCTTTAAAATGGTATATAAGGCTGGAAACCCAAATATTAATTGGAGCAACGTCAGACTTGCACTTGTCTGAAGTCCTCCTCTGTACCGGGTATGAAACAACGCCGCCGTACCTTTTAAATGATTATAATTATTCTTTTTATGTATTTATTATTATTATTTATTTATTATTATTATTTATTTATTATTATTATTTATTATATATTTTTTTACATTTTGATTAATATTGTCATATTGCATAATTAAGGAGTCTTTAACACTTGAGGCCGGAAACGGTTCTGTGATACTGAATGTAATCGATATCCTTAATTCATCATTCTTATTTCTTATTTCTGTTTCTTATTAATTGTCATCTGTTTATGTCTTTGATATTTATGCTTAATTATTTTATTGTTTTTATTAATTCTTTTAAAGTTATTTTATCCCCTGTAAACGGTCCTTAAATTTTTGTTGGTCTCCCATCAGAGTGAAAAGTAAAGGTAAAAAGAAAAAGAATAAAGAAAAAGAAAAAGAAAAAGAAAAAGAGAAAAAGATTAAAGAAAAAGAAAAAGAAAAAGAAAAAGAGAAAAAAGACAAAAGAAAAGAAAAGAAAGATAAAGAAAAGAAAAAAGAAAAAGAAAAAAGAAAAAATAAAGAAAAGAAAAAAGAAAAGAAAAATAAAAAGATAGTTGAATCAGAAGTTGAATCTGATTCAAGTTCATCTGGTTCGTCCGATTAAAGGCAGGAGAAACCTCATTTCTCCACTCAGATTTGTTAAAGTCAATAAAGGTGGTGCCCACTGACAAGATACTGTTCATCAGCAGTATTCACCATAGGGAATCCAACAGTAAAGTCAGAAGAACTGTTCATCCACAGTTCCCCACAGTAAAGCCAACAGTAACAGACAAGGTACTATTCATCCACAGTCCCAGACGCGTAAAGGTACAGTAAAAGCAAATAGTAACGACAGGACCGTTTACAGGGGATAAAATAACTTTAAAAGAATTAATAAAAACAATAAAATAATTAAGCATAAATATCAAAGACATAAACAGATGACAATTAATAAGAAACAGAAATAAGAAATAAGAATGATGAATTAAGGATATCGATTACATTCAGTATCACAGAACCGTTTCCGGCCTCAAGTGTTAAAGACTCCTTAATTATGCAATATGACAATATTAAACAAAATGTAAAAAAATATATAATAAATAATAATAATAAATAAATAATAATAATAAATACATAAAAAGAATAATTATAATCTTTTAAAAGGTACGGCGGCGTTGTTTCATACCCGGTACAGAGGAGGACTTCAGAGGGTAGAGGGTATAGCAGATAATAATTATTCTGTAGGGTATAGCAGAGGGTAGAGGGTATAGCAGATAATAATTAGGTATAGCAGATAGACCAAATGTCTTATCACAATATAAGTATAATGCCTCTTCAGTTTATGAATGGAACATTGATAGTCTATCAGAATACAATATTCTGAGTCTTCTTCAACAGATGACAATGGCTGCCAATGCCTATAGAACCCAAACAGGAACTTCAGATAGAACTATAGCTGAACTCCTTATAGCTGGCTTCACAGGACAACTTAAAGGTTGGTGGGATAATCATCTCACTGATGAACAACATTTAGAAATTTTAAATGCTGTAAAAACTTATGAGGATGGAATACCTATTTTAGATGAGACTGGTGATACTATTCAAGATGCAGTTGCAATGCTAATCTTGACAATATCACTCCATTTTATAGGTGATCCTACTCATTTAAAGGATAAAAATGCAGAACTACTAAGTAACCTTAGATGTAAGAAACTTAGTGATTTTCAGTTTTATAAAACAACTTTCCTAACTAGGATAATGCTTAGAGAAGATTCCAACCAGGCTTTCTGGAAGGAAAAATTCTTAGCAGGATTACCCTTCTTCTTAGGAGAAAAGGTTAGGAACCATATAAAACAGGAATTTGGAAACCCT
Source organism: Garcia nutans (assembly GCA_947685225.1). Taxonomy (NCBI): domain Eukaryota; kingdom Viridiplantae; phylum Streptophyta; class Magnoliopsida; order Malpighiales; family Euphorbiaceae; genus Garcia; species Garcia nutans. The sequence continues at coordinate 39,991,198 of CANTUV010000059.1, forward strand.
ATTCCTTATGACCTATTGACCTATGGACAACTGTTTAGTATAGTTCAAAAAGAAGGATTAAAGCTTTGTCAAGATATAAAACTTCAAAAATCGTTAAAATATGAAATGAGAAAAACTAAACAAGAACTAGGTTCTTTCTGTAAACAATTTGATTATAGTATAACACAAAAACATAAAGATTGTAATGGACAATGTTCTACTACAAGAAAATATAAAAAACCTTATAAAAAATATTACAAAAAGAGTTATAAGAAAAAGTTAGATAAATATAGATTAGGGTTTTGGAAATTAGTTTTATAGATTAGGGTTTGAGGTTTTAGATTATGGTTTTATAGATTAGGGTTTTCAAATTTAATTTTATAGATTTGGGTTTTGAAAATAATTTTAGGGTTTTAGGATAAAGGCTAGGGTTTTGGTTCTTTGAACTTGGTTTCAGTAATTGTATAAACAAGACTACTTTATGATTGTATGAGATATTTTTTTTGTAAATTAATACTAGGTGTCTAAACAGATTGCTGTGTAAAGATAATTCAAAGGGTTTATATGAGTATTGTAAACTAAACTAATTTATTGCCTGTTACTATTTGAAAATTCAATTACTACTGTAATTTAAAGACAATGTTGATAAACAAATAGCTATTGTGAATCAACAACCACTAGACATGCTTCAAATAAAACTAATATGAATAAAAAAAATAACCATAAGCTACTAGAATTAATTTAGACAAAGAATGAATGTATTCGATATTTAAAACCATCATGAAAGCATCTTACTTTGAATTTAAATGAATTATATTTAGAATGTACCGTCGTTTGTTGGCTCCACCAAAATTAAATGTTGATCAAACTTTTGCTTGAAACAATTTGGAACTCTGGCCAAGCAAAACAAAGATAGTATGTCACTGTCTTTGTATGGTGCATTTAAGGTTTTGTGTATTTCCTTGCTTTGGTTGTGGGTTACTCTCAAGTTACTAAGGTTTTCTTAATAATCATTCTTCTTACCTCTTAATTGATAATCAAAATTTCCAGTCCTTCTTCAATTGTTAAATCACCTATTTATAGGAAACAAATTAGGTTAAAACATGTTAACCCGAGCTTAATCCGGATTTGCAAATTCATAATTCCCAAATTGTAACCATATTCAATTAAAACCAAATAAACTTCACATGAAACCGAGGACATATCAAACATATCGAATTAAACCTTGTTTAATTCGATATGGGCCAACCATATCTAATTGGTTTGCATCCAATTTGATATGAATGGTCTCCATATTGAATTGGAGGCCATCCAATTCGATATGGATGGCTCTGTATCAAATTGGATGGCCTCCAATTCAATATTGATGCTGCCCATATCAAAATGGTCTAATACAAACCTGAATAAACCCGATCAAATTTTGAATCCTACAATTTTAGAGTTTTTAAAGCTGAATCGACTTATTTTAGGCTTTATAAAAATTAAACCAACCTAATTAAAGGTTTTAAAATAGATTTAAGCTATTGAGAATGGATCAATCATCATTTAGGCCTTTTTTAATTAGGATCGAACTAGCTAGGGCCAAAATCAAGGGTGTGTAGAAAGATGATCCTTGGGTTTAAGATCTTTGCTGATGTTGCTGAATTGGTGGAATAGAAGGAGAAAAAGCTTGTCTTGCCAGCTGACAAAGAATCCAACCCAAAAGAAAAGAAAGAAGCTGCCTTGAAGATCCAGAAGACTACAAAAGAAATTGCTGCTCTCATTGAAGAATAGTTTGAGAACCTTGTAGTTTATGATGATGAGAACATTGATGTTGATTCTGATTTTGATTTTAATTTTTCTACTCTGTATGAGGATGATGATGTTTTCTTTTCCAAAATGAATGATATAAAGTCTAATTTTTCTTGTGTGATATTTTTCCTGATGGTTGCATATATTCAAATAGTAGTTACATGAGTATTTTTAATATTAACTCTGTTGATAAACAATCAATGAATTTGGGAACAACGGATAATCCTGAAAATATTAGCATAGCATCCTACCTTACTACTGACAAGAGAGAGAGATTAGAAAAAAAATATTTAAAAAATAGGAAGAAGTCTTTGCTTGGTCTTATGAGGATATGCTTGGAATTGATCAAGATATAGCTAAGCACATGATTCCTACTTACACTCACATGACACCTGTCAAACAAAAGCTTAGATGATTAAGGCCGGAATGGGCAGAGTTGATCAAAGAAGAAGTCACTAAGTAGATACAAGTAAAGTTCCTTGAAGTGATAGATTATCTAGACTGGTTAGCCAACATAGTTCCCGTGCCAAAGAAAGATGGGAAAATTAGAGTTTGTGTGGACTATAGAGACTTGAACAAGGCTTCCCCTAAGGATGACTTTTTTTTACCCCATATAGATATCCTTATTAATAGTGCAGTCTCTAACGTGCTACACTCATTCGTAGATGGATTTTTTAGATACAATCAAGTGTTAATGGCCTAAGAGAATAAAGATAAAACTGTCTTCATTACTACATGGGATATATTTTGTTATAAGGTGATGTCGTTTGGGTTAAATAATGCTAGAGCAACCTACCAAAGGATGGCCACCACCTTGTTTCATGACATGATGCATAAGGAAGTTGAGGTCTATGTTGATGATATAATAGTGAAGTCAAATACAAGAGACCAACATTTATAAAACCTAGAGATATTCTTTGAGAGAGCAGTGAAGTATAATCTAAGGTTGAATCCAAAGAAGTGTGTGTTTGGAGTTACTTCAGGAAAAATGCAGGGGTATGTGATAGGTCCAAATGACATTGAGATTAACCCTAACAAGATTAAGGCAATAAGGGATATACCAGCCCTTAAGACAGAAAAGGAAGTTCAGGGGTTCATTGGATGATTACAGTACATTAGCAGGTTCATGGCAAAGCTTATCACAATTTGTGAGCCTATCTTTAAATAGCTTAAAAATAAATAGCTGGTCAAGTGGAATGAAGAATGTCAAAAGGCCTTTGAGTGTGTAAAAGAGTATTTGTTGAATACACCTATTTTGAAACATCCTAGACCCGGTAGACCATTGTTACTATTCTTAGCAGTAGAGGAAGAGTCGATAGGAGAAATACTAGCCCAAGTAGATGAATCAGGGGTTGAGCATGCAATCTATTATTTAAGTAGAAAGCTCCTACCTTATGAGATTAATTATAGTATCATTGAAAAGACCTGTATAGCTATGGTTTGGTCTTCGAAGAAGTTGCGGCATTACTTTCAGCCTTATAGTGTACAAGCAATTTCTAGGTTGGATCTAGTGTAATATTTAACGGAGACACCCTCGTTGATTGGGAAGTATGGCTGATGGTTGATAATTTTAGAAGAATTTAAGATTGAGTATGTAACCAGAAAAACCATCAAAGGTAAAGCAGTAGTAAAATTCCTAGCTCAGCAGACTTTGTCTATAATAGATACATTCTATGTTTTTGCCCTAGCCTTTTGCAACTTGGGGGATTGACATTATTGGAGAGATACATATGAAAATTTCAATTAGTCACCGATTTATTATAGTGGCAATGGATTATTTTTCAAAATGGAATGAAGTCGAATCTTTCAACAAACTGGGGGCAAGACAAATGGCTCGATTTATTGAAAAGAATCTCATCTGCAGGTGTGGGATCCCGCACAGTGTAATATCAGACAATGGGGTACAATTTGAAGGAGTAGTTAAGGACTTATTCTCAAAGTACCAGATTCATCATCATCGATCCTTCCCTTATAGACCAAAGGCTAATGGTGCAGTAGAAGCAACAAATAAGATAATTAAGCAGATTCTGTCCAAGATGACCAAGATGCATAGGGATTGGTTAAAGATGCTCCCTTTTGCTTTATGGGGGTACAGGGGATGATGTCGTTTTCCTTGGTTTATGGGATGGAGGAAGTACTACAAATTGAAATTGAGATCAAATCGCTGAGGGTGGTCCTGGAAGCTAAATTTCTTAAGATGGAATGGGTAGCTAGTAGATATACACAGCTGGCCATATTAGAAGAAAGAAGGTTAAAGGCAGTGTATCATCATCAGTTGTATCAAAGAAAGATAGCTCGGGCCTATAATAGAAGGGTTAAGATTAGGAAGTTTAAAGTCGGCAACTTAGTGTTGAAGCCATACAAGCCTAATGTTCGTAATCTAAAAGGAAAGTTTAGACTTAGTTAGGAAGGGTCATATATTGTGAAGCAAGTCATGAGCAAGGGTGCGGTCAAGCTATCAGACATGGTTAGGAACAAATTTAATGAGCTAGTAAACATTGACAGGTTGAAGTGGTTTTTTGTTTAAAAAAAAGGCTCACTAGGTTGAAAGCCCAAAAAGGATAGCCTAGGCAAGAGTTAGAGTAGTCTGCTAGTTCTGAAAACATGAAAGGGCAGGCTAGGCAACAATTAGGTCTAAATGAGAGAAAATTATCAATTAGAAACCCACAAGGGCTGGTTGGTGACAAGAGTAATCTTTCGTACGCTGACTTTATGTTTTTTTGTTGGTCCCAAATTTAATAAAATAAGGTTAATATTAAAATTGTTTTATGTGTAGTATTTCAAGTATCTAACCAAATATAGTAAAATAAATCATATAATAGCAATAAGTGATGACAAATTATAAAAGGAAAGAAAAAATTATTATTATTATTATTAATCATCCTAACATTATTTTATAAAAGAACTGATAAATGCAGAATTTATATTAGACGATAAGTGTAACGTGCAGTCCAGCTTTGTCTCAGTCAATCCAAGTAGGCTTTAGTCAAATGGGACATGTCCAAATTAGGAGTAAATTTAGAATCTTGAGGCTTGGATCCATACTGGTGGTCAAGTTAACAAGGATCATAACAAGTGCCTGAATGAAGAGCAGCAAGAGGAACACACATTAAATACATCCGAATGGTGACATGGGTAATCTTCCACCAAGGTACCAACTAACGGATGTTAACAACAGCTCATGAGCAGAACCAATCAACCCATTTGGCAAATGAGGTAGTAGGCTGAAGCAATTTCCTTGCAAAATGATGTCATGGTAAATATCTGATAAAGTCCATAGATGGAGTGCCAAGTAAGCAAAGACGCTCTTGTAGCCATATCTATAAAGATAAGCAATAATTTAAAAAAAAAAGCCCGTTAGGTCGAAAACCCACAAGGGCAGCCTAAGCAAAAATTAGGGTGATTCGTTAGCTCTGAAAACCCATAAGGGTGGTCTATGTAAAAATTAGAACCAATATAGAAAAAGGAGTATGTTAGGTTGAAAACCTGTAAGGGCGGCTTAGAAAAAAATTAGGACAGCTTGCTAGTTTCAAAAATCGGCAATGGTAGACTAGGTAAAAATTAAAACAATAAAAAAAGCCTAAATTGAAAACTTGAAAGGGCAGTTTAGGTAATTACCTGAAGTAGCAAGGGACTTCCAGCTAGCATCCCTGAAGAATCTGTCTTGAATTGAAATAATCCAACCAGGGTTTCAGCCAAGATCATGGGTACTGGTGATAATCCTTCCTCCATTCGGTCCACAATGTCTAGTACTCATCGATCAATTTCACCATCAGGAGCCAAGCAAGCATAGACAAAACATGTGTTCCCATTCTTTGGTGCGAGCCAAATGGGAAGTATAGAATTCAATCAATGGACCAAGCAAGATTTTCTCACATCTTGTTAATTACAGAACTTCAGATTTTGGGAGCTGAAACATCATTTGCATCTTTTGATGAGTCTTTGAATTTAGTATGGGCAATGCCGTTGGTTGATTATTTGGGTATCCAAGAATAGCTTCAAATTCTTCGATCATATGACATATTTCAAAGTTGTTTATCTTGAAGGCCCTAGTTTTCACATCCCAAAAGGAGGCCATGGCATGTAAGAAGGAGTGGTCTAACTTGACATTTGAAAGCACTTTAAAGCATTAATTTGAGACCAAGATATTTGTTCCCAATGTGTAGCTTTAATGTTCTTAAATAAACCTTTGATTTTCTTTAAATTGAGTTCAGACATTGTTAGGGTTTGAAAATAATATAAGCTATTTGAATTGGTTATGCAAGATTTATATTTGTTACTGTATCTAAAATTGTAAGGAAAATTGGCTGTTTGAATGAGTAGACTAGATAACTAGTCTTGATTGAAGGATCATGACTGATTTAAATAGATAATGGCTTATAGACTGAAACACACAAGGAATAGGCAGTGACTTGAAACCATGATGTACAAGGAAAGGCATTTACATTACCAAGTCTATCACAGTTTTTTCCATGATGAATCCAAATTTGGGAATTTGTCATGGACATTCTATGTATTTTATATAAAAAATGATACAAATTTATATAAATAAAAAAATGTGAAAAGTCAAAGTTGCAGAAAAAGTAAATCTCATATTATTATTATTATTATTATTATTATTATTACAATCTGTTTATTTTAATACAAGTTGATTACTAAGAAGGGGGAGGTAGTCTAAAATCAAAGAAAGCCCTAAAAAAGTCATCACCTGATGGAGGAGGAGGTATGTCATCTGCCTGGAATACCATTGAAGAAAAAGCACTTGAATCCCAATCGCCCTGAAAGTCGGGTCTATAATAGTCATCACCTGAAAAAGGAGGAGGCATGTCATGCCCTAAATTCGAAAGTCCCAAAAGCTCTATTATGACTGATGGTATAGATCTTGAAAATGAGTGGTATCTAGTTGGCTGGAATCCAACACTCTATAATCGGCAACTAACTCCTCTTGTAGCCTTTTGTTTTGTTCCTCAAGCATTCGCAATGAGCCAGAAAAGGAAGTAGGTAAAAGCATACATAATCATGCATACATATAGTATAAATCAATATTGAAATAGGATAATAGACCAGGTAACTTGGATCAAAGCGCTGAGGATAAGATGGCATATATGGATAAGAAGAAGAAGCAAATGGAGAAAATTGCTGCTAAATTGGAGAAAATTGTTGCTACACTGGAGTAAATTTCCACTAAACTGGTGCAGTGGAAGAAGGTCCAGCCTCATGATCAAATGAGCCAATAATCTACTATAATCATAAAGAGAATCAGAAAAATCATGAATAAATAGTTGCGACGAAAAGCATGATGGCATTTACCAGAGAAGTGTCAGCATCAAAATCACCACGAGGAGGGGCGGATGACTCCCCACCATCATTTCCTGCCTCCTCTCCTTCCTCTTCCTCTTCTTCTCCTTCACCTTCAGGAAGTCCCCAGACGCCAACAGGGAAAACTTCAAAATTTAAAAGCCTCTCTTGTATAAATTAGGTGTACGACTCAGCGGGTGAGAGAAGATACTGTTCAACATTATATCCATCCTGAGAACACATCCAGAAGTGTTTTAACATGGATGTAATGTCTAATGTATAAGCTGGGATATCATTAGGAACTCTCTTTTCCTCGGGACCAAGAAATCAATTGTGCACTCTTTCACGAAGGAACCGCCTGCTAGATACTGGACCAATAATGACTCGGTGAGAATTTTGAAGAGGCAAGGTGGCATACATGAAAGGAGTAAAATTGGCTCGCTTGCCATCACCCTACTAAGAAATATCTACCTGCAGAGCCAAGAAGAAAAGGTAAGTTAATTTATTCACAAATTTTAATAGTTACTAAATCTTTTTACTTGATCCAGGTTAACCAACTCAAGTGATAGCGTCGACAATGCATATGATGAGAACAAGATGTTATTGTGCGGCCCGCTAACCAAAGGCTCAGTCTCGGATACCTGATTCTTTGTTTCAAAATGCCTAAAACTTGCATGAGATTATGCTCATATGCCAAAACCTATAGGAATAATGAAGGTTAGACTCATGCAAATCCTTTAACTGATTCAACAAATGGTCAAAATTAATACCTCGGCGACCACCATAAAGCTGAAAAATGATCTTTTCCTCCAGTAAAGTTTATCAAAACCACGATACAAGCAAGCCAGACCAACCTCTCCCCAGTTGTATAATGATACAAGATCAATATTAGCAAGAGCCCATAATACTGACAAATGGATGACGAACTTGGTGCTAAACTAATTAGTCGTCCCCGGCAAATAGAGTAATAATCCTTAAGCATATTATTCAGCCGTTTCTTCACAAATCAGTCAGGTATACTTCATCCAGTATTCTCGAATAGGTTCATACTTGATCTTAAATGGATCTTTTAAGGAAGGTTCCATGCCTATTAGCTGTCAGATTTCATTACGTGTCAAGATGTTGTCAGTAAAGGGGACGTGAACTCCATGGCACGGAATACCGGTTATGGCAGTAAAATCAACTGGACCGATAGTCATTTCTTCCACTGGCAAGTGGAAGGTATGGGTGGTATCCATCCACCTTTCTATGAGCACTTGTATTATGCTCCTATCTATCTGGTATCCTTTAGCTAGCAACTGCATGATAAAGTCCTCAAAGCTGCACCGTTGAATCATCCACTTTACTCGAGACGGAGCATGATTATAACATTGACTGGGCTTTGTAGATGTTTCCACCGCCATGAACAACACAGCCATCATACTACCATAACACAAATATCTCAGGTCCAAAACTCAAATTTTTTTTGAGTCCAAAACTCAATCAAGGTCCAGAACACACTATTTTTTGGGTCTAGAACCCAAACAAATCCGGGTCCATAACCCAAACTTTTTTTTGAGTCCCAACCAATCCAGGTCCAGAATCCAAACTTTTTTTTAGTCCAAACCAATTTGGGTCTAGAATCCAAAATCAATTTTGAGTCCAGAACTTAATCCAGGTCCGGAAGCCAAACCAACCAGATCTTTTAAAATTAAATTACTTTTCACTCTTTGAATAAATTCAAAATCATTCAAGTAGGGGACAAGGCTATAGACCCTTAATTTTGGTCCAGGCTAAATTTAAGATTAATTTAAATACAAAATGAAATTTGATGTCAATAATAAGCCAAAATCAAGATTGATTAATTTGGTTCGATTTAAATCGAGACAACATGATTTGGCCTAAGCCAATTCAGTATGGAATAGCTCAAAATGGGCTTCATTTAACCCATATCCCTTATAGACCCCATTTCAAGCCTATCAAAGATATGCTGATCTGTCTTGGTAGGTAGAGTCTATTAGTGGAGATAGTTTGAATAAGTGCATATGAGATAGACAACATTCAAACTCAATGAGACCTTTGACAAAATAATGTGTATGTGCCTATCTGAAGTGCAACAGTTCTTACTTAAATAGAAATGATTGCCGAGTTTAGTAAGGTAACTAGGGTAGTTATGTTATAGATATGTTAATTTGGAAAATCGAGTCCTGAGGTACAATGACTGTAACACCCCATCTTAGCCTATGTTTATAGACCAAGATGGACTGTTAACTCATGGTGGTTGTGTCTTAATATTTTACTTAGCCAATTTTAAGTGCAGATTTAAAAAAAAAATTTTGCCATAACCTCCCCGAAAAATGGAGGTCCCAAGTGTCGCCAAAACTGATTCTTATAAATTTTTGAAAAACATTTGGTTTCACAATTCGACTCAAGCACACTCCCAATAATCCACCCTTATAACCTTAACTACAATCCTGCAAAAAGAATTCACACTTCTATACTAGCATACATAAGTGCTAAACCCAAATAAGATTTATTAGATTACTAGCGGTGTTCGTGTTCTAGCTTTTCATTATTATACATTTATTTGCTAGACCATACAAGCTTATGTACATGCCATATTACTACAATCAATCATATCCAAACTCCTACCCAAAGTAGTAGTCAAGGCCAGCTGCGCAGGACATGCTGCAATATCGTCTCCTCGTTTAACCTACGAGTTTAGAAGGAAACTAAACTCGCTAAGCAATTGCTTAGTGGGTACTTAAATCATTGAAATAAATAAATAAAATGAAAGAATGATTTGAACATACATTTATATACTTTAAATAATTGAAAGGAATAAATACAAAACACAGAAGGTAAAAAGGCTAGACTGAATAATTTGAATTTAAATCATTTTTCTTGCTTCTATCATTTTGATTGCTCTACTGGTTTAACAGAACGTCAGCGGATAAGGAAGGGTCATGATAAACATATCTTGTCATGATCATATTTCATTATCTTTCATCATAATTCTTGCACATGTGCCAATGGCCATTATCATTGCATCATTGATCATATCATTGTAATCGTCGGCCTTCAGCCGGAATATCATATCATGTCATAAGCAGTACTGCAGTAATAGTACGATGCATCATACCCTTATCTCAAGGGTTCTGTCATAACCAAGTAGAGCATAAAAATTTATTAATTAATTTGATCATGATATTCAATAAGCCATGATTTTTCCATAATGCATGTATTGTCGGAATAGCTTGTCATAATGCCTTTCTGATCATTTCCAATTCTCCTTCATGTCATTTGATATGATTTAACATCAATCCATAACATAATATTCAAGTTTTAACACATTTAGAAAAATGACCAAATGAATAGTAGCACGGTGGGTAAAATCGGCAACGCAATGGCGCTCGACAACTAAATAGTAAAATCTGTTTTTACTGCTGAAAATCAGTCAACTTTGGAAACAGTTTTGACTAAGTAAACAACCTTATTTTTGTATGAATTTTTGCAGGAAAACACTTTCATAAGTTAACTAAATGCATGTAAAATTTCGTCAAAAAATTCTTTCGTTTGCCCCTTCAACGGACTGCCCAAAATGAAAGCTGCAGAATGGTGCCCAAAAGGGACCATTCGGTCCAATTTTCAAAATTTGAGGGAAATTCATTTTTTTCTTGAAAAATTGATTTTTAGACTCCTTTTTTGATACCATTGAAATACTACGGGTCCCTCTTTCAATAATCAAACCAAAGGAGTGATTAAAAGTTCATCAAAGTTTATGGATAATTGAGCAAATTTAGCTAGTTTGTTTTGTTTTCATTCTTTTCACAATCAATTGATTACAAATGGTTCAAGAGCACTTTCCCACATATTTACTACACATAATAACATCATTTCAAAACCATTTCAAAAGTCCCATAATGCAAAATATGTGAATTAATTGAAAAGGCAATGATTTAAGTACCAAACCTCGTTTATTTGCTTTGTTCCTTGCTTGTCCTATTCTTTCTTCCCTTCTTCTTCTTTATCCCTTTGATTTCCTATAATTTTCATAACTTCCATAATAAGAACACGATAAAAACCATATGTTCAAGCCTTGATTCTTGCTATATAAAGCTACTAATTACCATTTATTCATCACTTCTACATGTATGAATCATTTACTCTAATTTCTCTTCACTTTCTTATCTTTCCCATAATCTTCCCAACTTTTCTTTCATTGATAACTTGAAAACTATCAATCAAATGAATAAACTAAAGCTAGAATTGGAATCCTTACCTTAAAATTAAGCTTTTCCTTCCAAAAATCCATTTGAACACTTGAAAAATTCCTTCCCTTCTTTGGTGGAGAGAATTCGGCCATACCTCTCAAAATGGAGAGAAAAATATGTGTTCTTAGTTTTTTAATCATCCTTCTCTCCCTTTTTATATTTTTCCATTTTCCATTTATTTAATTAATTTCATTTTGGAGGGTTAAGATGTAACCACCACAAAAGTATCTTTAACTAGGATAGTGCCATATGGAGGGTTAAGATTAATCCAACCCAAAAGTGTCTTTAAACAAAATTTTGCCATGTGTCCTTTTCTAGAAAATTACTATACCATGTGTCCCTTTTCTAGAAAATGGGTGAAAGTGAAAAGACCAAAATACCCTTCAATGGAAGGTTTTGCCTTTTCTTCATAACCGGGTGGTTTTACGATGCGTAAAATGTACCGTTCTCCTCCTTTCAACCACTAGTTTCCATTTCCGACATTCATTCTTGATTTTGAGCTAATTTCTAAAAATTACGCTCATGCCTTTGACTTTTGTAAAAATTCCATTTAGGTCCTTACGTGATTTGGGTCTCCACTTAGGTTCATTTTTCAACATCAATCACTGCAGAGTCCTTCCGTTTATTTCGGATACCTTTACATGTCTTGTTTTCCAGTGTATAATTTATTATCACAAGAATGACGAAAATACCCTTGGTCGAGAATCCACTGTATCTCTCAAACTGTGCGTTTTCGGGGAAAACAGTGGTGTTCCGTTTCGACCCGATTTTTCTCTACTTTCCATTTCTTGAGTCTGTTATATGCACTATTAAGAACCTCCAGTACAACTTTTGGAAATTACAGTTACCTCCCCAAAACTTTTACAATCTTTTCAGTTAGGTCCTTTTTGTCCTATAAAGCTTCCTTTCACTTCGTGTTCTTTGGTGATTACTCGGGACGGCTCCTCTTACTGTACATGGACGTACTGTACATATGTACAAATTGGGTCGTGACATTTCTTCCCCTCTAAAATTTAGGCTTCGTCCCGAAGCCGATCGGGTGTAAAATTTAGGCTTCCATCCTCATTATTCCTTCTCTTTCCTAAATTATCTCTTCCATTCTATGGTTCCTTCGCCGCACTTTAACTGTAGGAAATTCTCTTATTTCTTAATCCTTTGACTTTTCGTGCTAAAATTTCTATTGGTTCTTCTTCATAATTTAGGTCAGATTGGACTCTGATGTTTTGTGTCTGTATATCGTGTGTGAAGTTCAACGATATTGCCTTATTATTGAAACGTGAAAAACATTATGTATTTTGTTCAGTTCTGGTAATAGAGTTAACCGATAGGCTATTGATCTATGCGTTCGATGATCTTGTATAGTCCAATAAGCCTAAGGCTTAACTTACTTTTCTGCTTAAATCTTAATACCTTCTTTCATGGGCGAGTCTTAAGAAAAACCTTGACTTCCACTTAGAGTTCTATGTCCCTTCGTTTCGAGTTGGCATATGATTTTGCTTCTACCTACCCGCATATGATTTTATCTTGTCTTTACTTAATTCGGTCCAACACTCTGGCGTTCCATGTTTTCTTTCATATAATTCTTTATAGGGCGTCACCGTATGCTGAATTAATAGTCGATGTTATATGCATATTCAATTAAACTCAAATACCTATTCTAGCCTCCCTTAAATTCTATAACACATACTCTTAATATATCCTCCAAAAATTTGGATCACTCTTTCAAATCGTCCATCTGTTTACGGGTGAAAGGCAGTGCTATAATTTGTTTGGGTTTCAGAAGCTGTTTGCGACTTCTTCCATAAATTCATGGTGAACTGTGGACCTCTGCCTAAAATGATAGACATTGGAATCCTGTGTAATCGTACAATTTCCTTGGCGTACATTTCCACCAACTTATCTATTGAATAATCCATTAGTAAAAGTAGAAAATGAGCTACTTAGTTAGGTAGTCAACGATTATCCGAGCAACGTCATGCTGGCATCATGTCATTGGTAGTTCTATGACGAAATCCATAGTGATATGTTCCCATTTTCATACCAGAGTGGAAATTAGTTGTAACAGTCCTGATAGTATTTGATATTTCACTTTTGCTTGTTGACATATTAAACATTTGGTCATAAAATCAACAACATCTCTCTTCATTCTAGGCTACCATTAAAACTTCTTTAGATATTGATACATTTGTAACTCCTGGATGCATTGCGTAGAGACTACTATATGCTTTTCAAAAAAAAAATTTCTTTCTTATGTCTCCCATTGTTAGTATCATTACTCTATTGTCATAATACAAACTACTGTTCTTAGAAATTTAGAATTTTATATTCTTTCCTCCTTGCACTTGCTTGATCCATTTTTGTATTTGTTCATTTTCCTTTTGCACTTGATGAATTTCTTGAAAAGAAACATAGTTTATGCTTGCATTTATACTACTAGTACTTCCTCTTCCATTGATCTTAAACTGATCTTTATAGCACCTAA